>WWBZ02000001.1:0-4800000 GCA_011503125.2 Botryosphaeria dothidea
AGCACTAGACGATCCGAGAAGTATACGCATAGGACTCCTTCGCGTAGGAACTTTTAGCGCTTAAGAACGACCCGCGTATTACTCGAGATAGGAAAGGAACGCTTCTCTTTAAAGAATTAATCTATATCCCGGTAAGACTACGAGAAGCACTAGTTAAGGACATACACGAAGCACCCGCGTATAGATATTAGGGCATCGATAGGACAACCGAAAGGATCACACGAAACTTCTACTTCCTAGGGTTACGGAAGATAGTTTAGCGTATAGTCTCGCAATATAACCTTTGTATTAGAAGCAAAGCTGCGACACACGCTCCGTACGGACAACTATAACCCCTAGAAGTTCTAGAACGACTATAGCAATTAGTTACGCTAGACTTTATTACGAAGCTACTATAGTCGAAGGACTCGCTCACTAGAGTTAAGCACGACTCGATCCTAGTCTTTATCGATAGACTCACGAAGTACGCTTACTTCTTGCCCTACCTCGAGGCATTAAACGCAGAATAGCTAGCCCACACGTTTCTCCGATACATCTTCGCGGATCACGGAATACTAGAAGAACTAGTTTCGGATAGAGACAAGCTAATACGTTCTAAATTTTAGCAAATACTTATGCGTCAACTTAGAGCTAAGAACAAACTCTCTATAACCGTATACCCGCAAACGGATAGTTAGATAGAACGGATAAACCGGACTCTCGAGCAATATCTCCGCTGTTTCGTTAACTACCCATAGAACGATTAGGCTACATAGCTACCTATAGTATAGTTCGCCTATAATAGCGCTAAACAAGAGTTAACTAACGTATCCCCGTTCTTTACTAACTATGGATTCGAACTAGACGCGTATAGAGAAGCTATCCCAAGTCGAAAATTGGCCCAGCAAGGTGTTCTTAAAGCCGAACAACTAAAAGAACTATACAAAGCTATTAGTCTCGACCTCGAGCACGTACGAATTATAATATCTAAATATTATAATAGACGGTACTAGGCGGCACCGAACCTAAAGAGGGGGGATAAAGTATACCTCCTTACAAAAAACATTAAATCGAAGCGACTAAGCGACAAATTAGATTTTAAGAAAACCGGTCTATTCGAAATTTTAGAAAAACTCGGAAACGTTACGTATCGACTCAAATTGCCAACAACGACACGGATAAATTCCACCTTTTACGTAGCATTACTCGAGCTAGCACTAGAAAACGCTATAATCCCAGAAACTCTAGAAGAGATAATCCTAGAAAACCCCGATGCCGAAGAAGACGAATACCTAGTCGAGAAGATCCTAGACTATAAAAGATTCGGATATTAGCTTAAATACCTTGTCAAATAGGAAGGATATAGAAATAAGGATAACTAATAGGTACCTAAGGACGACATATATCTAGATCTCGTCACAGAATTCCACCGTCAAAATCCCGACCTCCCACGGAAACGAGGTCGTCCCCGAACGAAAACGGCGAGAGACCCTTAAGATAGGGGGATAAACGGGCAGAATTCACAGGCTCAGAAGAGCACGGAGACTTCGCACCAGCCATAGGCTCGCCGGCAGACTCGGCAGACTCAGCCACATGCGGCGCAGCAAGACCCACCGTCTCGTGACGTGGCCGTTTTGACGCGGACGGACCCTCAGAATTCTCAGGGTCAGGAGCGTACCCCTCATCCTCGGCCAGCGCAGCCAGCAACTCCTCCGCCTCCCGACGATTATGCTCATCCAAAGCGGCTAAACTACCAGACTCAGCAAGAAGGGCTTTGTAACCACGCTCCTCTAACAAACGCTGGTTGGCCCGCAAACGTTTTAGACGGGCAGCAGCAGTCTCTAGCTCTTTTTATTGAAGGCGCAACGCCTGCTGCGTCTTTTCTTGTTCCTTCTGCAAGCGATCCTACTCCTCCTATAAACGATCCAACTCGGATAAGGAAGCAAGGAACTTCTCATGAGCTTCCGCCTCTTTGGTCTTTAATCTCTCCTGTTCCCGACGAAGACCTAGGGCTAGGAGACATTAGCAACCAACCTAAACAGAAAAGGGATCACCTACCCCCAGAAAGTAATATCTTCTTCGTATTACACATCGTCGCGCCTTTTACAATGCAAGCACCGCAGCGATCGTGCTCTGGAGCCACCTTGCACAATCTATCGTTTAGTTCGTAATCGAAATAGGGACGATCCGTAGGAAAGGGGATAGACTCCACAAGGGCCGCTAGACGACGCCGTTCTTTAGTCGTATCCCGCTTACGTTTAGACATAATGGACTTACGGAAAGAAAGCGAGCTAAAACGAATCAATAAGGAAATAGACAATATGGAAGAATCTTCGGGCCGAAGATCCTTAAGGGGGGGGATAGTATTACGGTGCAGCCTCTATAGGTTAAGGAAGTTAGGGATTAGCCCCGCTAGGAACGACAGAAGTCGGAACCCCGAGGGTCCGAGGTCACGTGACCTCCGCGATCAGTTGGACCTACCCGCTCATTCGCTAAGATAAATAAGCGAGCAAGCCATCTAAGCGCTTCCCGCTTAGATACTCTACTAGGCTTAGAAAGAATAGTAGTTAAGCGCAACACGCTAACTAAGCACATAGATTATAGACACTCTTCTACGTGTATATAAACTACACTCCTTAGATAGCTTTAACCTTCGTAGTTAACTTTAATAATAATTTAGCACTAATTATTAGTAACAAGGCCTTCGCACGCAGTGCTTAGTCTTTAGTCGTCTACTCGTTTCTTACGTACCTCTTCTTATACCCACTTAAGGAAAACCCTTCGATAGGTTTCTACCCTCTTTAGTATTTAGATCCTTAGAGATAGAGGCCCGCTCGTTACATATAATTCGTTCTTATCTAACTCTATCTAATATTAAAATTATAACTATTTTTTTACTCTTTCGTTTACTCTACTACTACTATTTATTCTCTTCTCTTTATACTATTTTTTTTTCTTCTTAATATAATTTTTTTTTCTTTTTAATACGCTTCTTTTTTCTCTTTTTAATATACTTCTCTTACTTCTTAATATAATTCTCTTTTTTTTCTTAATATTATTCTTCTTCTCTTCTTAATATAATTCTTTCTCTCTTCTTAATACTATTCTCTTTTTTTTTTTTAATATAATTTACTTTTTCGTCTTAATACTATTTCTTCTTTTTTTTTTATTATAATTTTTCTCTCTCTTCTTAATACGCTTCTTTTCTCTCTTTTTAATATAATTCTCTTTTATCTTTCTTATACGATTCTTTTTCTCTTCTTAATATAATTCTTTTTCTTTTCTTAATATAATTCTCTCTCTTCTTAATACGGTTTTTTTCTTTTTTTTTAATACGGTTTTTTCTTTTTTCTCGATATAATTCTTCTTCTCTTCTCGATATTATTCTCTTTTTTCTTTTTAATATTATTTTTTCTCTCTTCTCGATACCGTTCTCTCTTTCTTCTCGATATAATTCTCCTCTTTTCTTTTAATACGATTCTCTTCTCTTCTTTCGATACGATTTTTTCTCCCTTTTTAATACGGTTTTTTTTCTCTTCTCGATATTATTCTCTCTATCTTCTCGATATCGTTCTCTCTATCTTCTTAATACCGTTCTTTCTCTCTTCTCTATATCGTTCCTCTCTCTTCTCGATACCGTTCTCTCTATCTTCTCGATACTATTCCTCCCTCTCTTCTCGATACCGTTTTTCCTCTCTTTTCGATACGGTATTCCCCTCTCTTCTTAATACCGTTTTTTCTCTCTTCTCGATACTATTCTCTCTATCTTCTTAATACGGTATTCTCTTTCTTTCTCGATACGGTTCTTCTTCTCTTTCTAATACGGTTCTCTCTCTCTTCTCGATACTATTCTTCCTCTCTTCTCGATACCGTTCTTTCTCTCTTCTTAATACGATTACTATTACGCTCCGCCTTCTTCCCGATACGGTTCTCCCTCTCTTCCTAATACGGTTCTCTCTCTCTTTCCGATACGGTTCTCTCTATCTCCTCGATACGGTTCCCCCCTCTCTTCCCGATACGGTTCCCCCCTCTCTTCTCGACACGGTTCCCCCCTCTCTTCTCGATACGGTATCTCCCTCTCTTCTCGATACGGTATCTCCCTCTCTTCTCGATACCGTTCTCTCTATCTTCTTAATACGGTTCCCCCCTCTCTTCTCGATACGGTTCCCCCCTCCCTTCTCGATACGGTATCCCCCTCTCTTCTCGATACGGTATCTCCCTCTCTTCTCGATACCGTTCTTCCTCTCTTCTCGATACCGTTCTCCCTCTCTTCTCGATACGGTTCCCCCCTCTCTTCTCGATACGGTATCTCCCTCTCTTCTCGATACCGTTCTCCCTCTCTTCTCGATACGGTATCCCCCTCTCTTCTTAATACCGTTCTTCCTCTCTTCTCGATACCGTTCTCTCTTTCTTCTCTATACCGTTCTCCCCTCTTCTTCTCTATACCGTTCTTCTCTCTTCTTAATACGGTTCTCTCTATCTTCTTAATACGGTCCCCCCCTCTCTTCTCGATACGGTTCCCCCCTCTCTTCTCGATACGGTTCCCCCCTCCCTTCTCGATACGGTTTTTCCTCTCTTCTTAATACGGTATCCCCCTCTCTTCTTAATACCGTTCTTCCTCTCTTCTCGATACTATTCTTTTTCTCTTCTTAATATTATTTTTCTCTCTTTCTAATACGCTTCTTTCCTTCCTTTTTAATATAATTCCCTTCTCTCTTCTCGATATAATTCTCTCCTCTCTTCTTAATACTATTCTCTTCTCTCTTCTTAATACTATCCTCTTTTTTATATTAACGCCTTAATTCTCTACTATTACCCGGGCTACTATAATAATTAACGCTCGCTATCGACTTACTACTTCGTTACTCTAATAAAAAAATATATTCTACTTCTACTTTTCTATTACCAGATTAACTACCTATCTATCTATACCTTTACCTCGCTTAAAACTCTCTCCTCTATCTATCCGGCGATTCTATCCTCCTACTACTACTACCGCGCCCAGCCTATTTCTAAATAAACTATTACTCTCTCCGTCGTAATCGGACTTTCTATACTCGGGAATATATCGCTCGTATTTTCGGGCTCTTCTTATTTACCTATCGTCGCTATAAACCTTTCTCTTTCTATTCTAAAAAACTATCTATAAATTTACTTACCCTAACCCTTACGCTTACTACTTCTTAAAATCTAATCCTTTTATTACGCTTATTCTAAAAATCTACTTCTCTATACTTAAAAATAATTTACTTAACTTTTTAAACTCTTCTTATATATCGACTATCGCTATAAAACTCTTTTCCTCTAATTCTTCTAAAAATTTACTTATCCTCGGACTTACTACTTTCTTAATTATAAAATATCGCCGCTTTCTATCCTAATATCGTATTATTTACGCTTAAAAACGGTTCGCCTTATTCTTCGTATCCTTTTTATATACTAACCGTCGCTCTAAAACTTTTTTCCCCGAACTATCCTTATACTTACCTACCCTCTCCCTCTCTTCCTCCTCCCCCTCTATCTAATTTTTTAATATATTTAATCTTAAAATTAAATTTCCTACCCTCTAAAACTATTATCTCTAATCTTTAAATCCTTCTTATACTCTAACCGCCCTTCTAATATTTTTTTCCTTAAAAATTAAAATAATTACTACTCTTTCTTACTACTTTTTACTTCTACTATTATCTATACCTAATCTATCGCTACTAAACTCTAAAATCGCGTTTTTCGGCGCTATTAAATATTCTCTTCTCTATATTACGTCCTTCCGTCTATACTTTCGACCCGCTACGCTAACTATAAAAATTCCTAAACTAAATTATTACTCTCTATCTCTACCGTATCCCGCTTTCGCCCTAAATACCTAACTACGCTCTCCTCCTACTCTACGTCTACCTCGTTCTCTACTATCTACTATAACTACCTCCTTCTAACCGCCCCGTACCCGTATTTAATCCCGTATAACACCCCTAATAATACTCCGCTATTCTAATACTTCCGCTCCGTCCTTCTCTATCCGCCGCTATCGTTACTCTCCTATCTATTATACACGCTCTACGGCGCTCCGCATCTAAAATACCCTAAATATCGGTCGTACTTAATCGTCCGCTTCGCTCTTTATCTTTTCTCCGCTACTCGCCGTCCTATCTCCGTCGTATAATCGCTAATAT
The DNA here is from genome assembly GCA_011503125.2 of Botryosphaeria dothidea. Lineage (NCBI taxonomy): Eukaryota > Fungi > Ascomycota > Dothideomycetes > Botryosphaeriales > Botryosphaeriaceae > Botryosphaeria > Botryosphaeria dothidea. The sequence goes on from WWBZ02000001.1 coordinate 6,153, forward strand.
TATACTCTACCGGCTATCCTACCGCCTTATATACTCTATAAATCCGCCTCTACCGCCGTAACTATCGCTCTACTTTCTTTAACTCCTATCTCTTCTTCTACGCCCTCGCCGCCTACCTAACGTACGGCCGGGCCCGTTACTACTTCTATCTACAGAATATCTCCCTACTTTTTTCCCGCTCTATCCGTTTCCTTTCTATTCGCTCCTTCTCTATTCGCTCTCTCTCTATCTACTTTCTTTCTATTTACTCTCTTCTCGCCTACTCTATCTCTACCTCGTCTACCTCTATTCCTCGCCTTTCTCTATCTCCCCCGTAATTATTATATAATTCTTCGCCGTCCTTGTATAAAATTCGCCCCCTTCGGCTATTAAAATACTCGTCTATAATAATACGGCGGTACTACCCGCTTACCGGATCCGTATACTATCTAACTAACTTATTCTCTATCTCTCCGCCTTCCCCTCTAACTACGACTACCTCGCTTCTTCTACTATCTCTCTCTACTCTACCGCTCTCCTACTCGTAATCTATTATACTACGCGGCTCGCCCGTATATACGATTAACCTAATATCCGGAATATCGATCTCTATACCTAACGCGCTCGTTACTACTATTACTCGCTCGCGGCCCGCCCGGAAATTCTCTAATACCTCGTTCTTACGCTAATCGCTAATATCCGCGTAAAACGCCTCGTAAACGAACCGGCCTACCCTTACTAACCGCTCGACCTCTACCTTCGTCTTATAATAAACTACTACCTTATTCTCCGCCGACGCCGTTAACTACTACTTTACTAATTCCGTTACTAAATTCTTCTACTTCTTTCTACCGCTCTCCTTTTTACCTACTACTCTATACTATACGTTCTTACGTACCGTCGACCTTCTAAATATCTTTATCTCGTCTACTATCTAACCTATTCGCTTATATAATCTATTCTTCTCCGCCGGCGGCAACGTCGCCGTTAATAATACTATCTACGTCTCTACCCCCGCTAACTTATCTAACCGCTATAAATACTTCCGAAAATCTACTCGGTCGTTTAATACGACGTAATATTCGTCTATAATAATTCGGTCTAACTACCTCGTCCGTCTAATACGCTTTAAAAACGTTCTAAACTCTTCGCCTACCGCCGCCTCCGGCGTTACTAATACGATCGACTCGGCGTCCGGCTACTACCTACCGTCCTATACCGCGTACCTTACGCCTACCTCTTTATACCGCCGCGTTATATTCTTACGTAATAACTTTAACGGTACTACTACTATTATCGTACTCCCGGGCTCTATCTACGCCGGTAATATAAATAATACGCTCTTACCCGCCCCCGTTAGTATTACCGCTACTACGGGGCTATACCCGGCCTTAATTACCTCTATTACCGGCTTCTATACGCTACGAAATATCGCCTTCTTATCTACTAACTACTTTAACTACTTCTTAGTATTTATCTTTCTTAATCGAATCCGACGGTTTAACCGCTCCTCGTCGGCCTCGTCCTCGAACGGGTACCGCTTACGCTTCTTACCTATTATCTTACTACCTACTCGTCCGTCTTTTTCGTTCTTTTCGTCCTACTCGTGCCGTTCGTCCGCCTAACCGGTCGATTCGAATCCTAAAAATCGATGCTAATCGATACTATACGCTCGAAACTTCTACCTCCGCTCCGCTACCTAACCTAACTACTCTATAATACCCCGCGCGTATACGATACCTACTATATACGATATATAACCTACCTACGCGTCGGCGATCGCTACTACCGTATCGTCTTTATTCCGCGGTTCTTTATTATCTTCTTTTCTATTATTCTACCTAAACGCCGTCGGCCCTTAGATCTACTACCTACTAATTACTATTACGATATCGCGGTACGCCTATACGGTAATCTTATACTCTAAACCGGCGGCCGTCTTACGCTTTATCGCCTACCTTATCCGCTCTATCGTCTACCTCTTACTACTAGGCTTAGACGCCTATAAATATACTAATAATAGTAGTAACTACGGCGGCTTTTACCTTTAATTCTACCTCCGTCTTTACGGCTACTCTTACCTCTATTATTATCTCTAATTCTACTTCTACTACCTCTACTACTTCTACCGCCCCTACTATTTCTACGGATTACCTCGTATTAATACCTCTATTCGCTACTAAAATAATAAAACTAACTATAAATATAATACTAATAACTCGCCTACCTCGCGGGGCAAATATCGATAAATAATCTTAACGTTTCCCTATAACGCGTACCCCTTATAATACCGCGTTATAAATACGACTATACCGTTCTCGATAAAAATATACCGGTACCCGGCCTCGGCCGTATTACTATACCTAATACTTAATATCTTAGAGCCTCTTCCCGGCTATCCGCCCGTAATATATATTAATACTAATAACTTCTTCTTAAACGCGGCTACGCGGCCTATCTAATCTAACGCGGCCTCGCGGCTTAACCCTAACGCCGCTTTCTACTAGGTAAACCGCCTTCTAACCTTATTATTCTCTATAATCCGCTTAAATAACTACGACCTACCGTCTACGGGAAATCTATTACGCTAATTTTATAAAAAATTTCACCCCTAGCACCCGTTCGTCGGATCGTCGTATATCGAATACTACGGCACGGCCGGTACCTCCTACCTACTTCTATAAAATAATAAATTCTCGACTAATACCTACGTCGTCCTCTACGCTAAACGGTATACTATCCCGCAGAACTACGTTATACTAAACGATACGTTCTTATACTTTAATATATTTCTACTTCTCTACCCGACGTACCTCTTTACCGTCGTATTAAAATAAATCTTTATTCTATACGCCCGTAAATCTAACTACTACTATATCGGGCTATCGCTACCGCGGACTATAAAATCGTCTATTATCTTATTTACCTACTATAAACTACTTCTACTAGGCTATCCGGTCCGGTCGTTACGGCTATTACTTCTACTACCGCTACTACTCCTACTACTACTCGTACCGTTACTACTATCGCCGCTATCGCCGCTACCGCCGCTACTTTTATATCCGCTATCTTTAAAATCGTATAGCCGTACGCTCGGGCTATACCGCTCGTCCTCCTCCGCTAGGGCTACGATCTTAAATACTTTCTAAATTACTATAAAATACGCTACCTTTATTAACGCCGATAAAATCGATATATACGTATCCGGGCTTCTTTAACTATTATCTATTAGGTTAACCCCTAATACGGCTACGGCGTATACTAACGCGCTTTCGTACTCGTACGCGGCGAATCGCTAATTTAATAACTCTATATAAAAATCTAAATACGCGCGTTAAATACGGATTAATTTTTATAGCTAGTTATCGTCGTCGTTATCGCCGTCGCCGTCGTTATTACTATCGCCGTCGCCGTCGCCGTTACTATCGCCGTTATCGTTCTCTTCCTTATTAGTACTATTAATTTTCCTATCGTTACCGTCGTCGTCTTCGTTCTTAGTTCCGCTATCGTCTTCGCCTCCTACTATTCTCTCGGCCTCGTTTATTAACCTCGTAAATACCTTCTTCTAACTACGGGTAAATTTATACTCTAAGCTATTCTAATCGTACTCCCGCTACGTTCTAATAAAAAATATTAATATCTACTACTACGGCCGGACCCGGTTCTTAATCGACTTCTCGTTTATATACGGCTATAACGGCTAGTACCGGTTCTAATACTTCTCCGTCCTAATCGCCTATATCCGTATCGATACGTCTACCCTCTTCGCTACGCTCTTCTAACTAATACGGCTAATATCCTCTATCGCCGTCTATACCGCTATCTTAATTAGCTTATACGGATCGTCTTCTTCGTTCTCGCCGGGAGCCCTCCGCCTTCTATTTTTACTATCGTCGCCGCCGCCCGGCTCCCTAACGGCCTATAATAAATCCTCGCGGTTCTTATCGACTAAATACTACTACTACTACGTCCGCTCTAACTACGAGTTCGCCTAATCCCTCTTAGCGTCCTAAATAATCGCGGCCGCTACCTTCTCGGCCTCTTTAATTCGTTTCTAGCCCTTCTTATTCGGTTAGGATATCTATACTAGAGAAGAAAGCCGAATCGAAAGTATATAATAAGGCCGTTCTAGAAGCCCCGAATAGTTAAGTATCTATATATTCCGACGCCTTATAACTTCCTAACGGAAAAGGAATAGAAATAGGAATAGGAATACTAGACCTTAGCCAATCTCGAGACTTAATATAATAAGAACTAGTTAGGAACTACGGTCCTAACTACCTCGTTTATAACGGCGAACTAGAAGGTATTATAAATGCCCTCGAATTTGCTAGTAAACGTAGATATAAAAACCGAGAAATAAGAGTCTATGCGGATAACTAAGCCGCACTCTTACGGCTATAAACCCTAGCTAATACTCCTAGCTAAGACTAATAAATCCGGGTAGTAAAAGCAGTAAAAATCCTATAGGACAAGGGGAATAAAATCTCTCTAGAATAGGTACCTAGATATAAAGATATCCTTAGAAATAAAACTACGGATAAACTAGCAAAAGAAGCTACTAGACTACCTATATCGAGCTCGAAAAATAGCGTAGCCTTCTACGGAATGTAGCTAAAGAAAGAGCTTTATAAAGAGTAGGAAAAGAAGCTTAAAAATACCTTAGCCTCTACCTATAAGGAACTATACGGCTATTAAGTTAAACGGAAACTAAAAGCCCCTTTAAAAGAGCGAGAATTAGCCTCCGCCTTTTACTAACTAAAGATAGAACACGGATACTTTAGATCCTATCTCTTTAGGTTTAAACACGCCGAAACCGATAGGTGCCCATACACGAACATAGTAAAACAAATACCTAGATATCTCTTACTAAAATACCTAAAATACTCCTACGAAAGAAGGAGTATAAAGGATATACTTAGAAGAGACTATCTAGACCTAAAGGAGCTTCTTACCTCGATAAAAGGAATATCTAGTACGCTAGATTTTCTAAAATAAATAAAGATATCTATACGGAGATAGTATCTAGAAAATAGCTCGGCGGAGCTCTAAATAAACGTATACCTACCGTATTTTCTTTTACTTTCCTTATATCTATTTCTCCTTTATTTTCTTTAGCTACTAGCCTATTTAGGCGATAGACGCTATACCGTTTACTATACCTAAATAGCCCACCTTTACTAAAAAGAGATATTACCCTTCTATAGCTACGAGTTCTAGAAACTCCGTCTTTAATAGTTATAGGCTAAAAAAAGAACGTAAAACTAAATAAATAAATAAATAAATAAATAATAATTCGTTTCTATATCTACTACTACGCCCGTACCTACGTATTTCTACTACTATCTCTACTACTACTACTACCGCCTCCGCCGTCTTCGTCCACTCTATTCTTCTTCTCTACTAGCTACCGTACTTTAAAATACTATAATCCGTGCCGGCTCGTAAAAAATCGCTAATAATATACCCGCCTCGCTGCTTCTTAAACCTTCTTACTTATTACCCTCTTATCTATTCTATTCTACCGACTCTTCCGGCCTCTAACCGACTACTAATACTCGATCCGCTAATACTTCTTTATCGTTCTATTATCCCGGTAAATATATCTATATCTATCGGGCTATAACTCGTATATTAACCCGTCCGCGTATACCGGCAACTCCGGGATCGGCCTATCGACGCCTACGGGCACCTCGAACTCCCCGGGGAACCTAATTAATTCGGGGAACTACCTAATCTCGTCCGCGATCGCCTCCGCGTCCTTGCCGCCGATACCGTAGTATCTACCCTATAAATATCTCTATATCTAATCCGGCCACACGGTATACCGGTATTCTTTATATACCGCGACCCGATACTCGCCTAAATAATAAAAATACTCGGCTACTCGGGCGGCCATAATAACTTACGCTTATTATCCGCTATCTACTACTTACTATTCGCTATCTATTCGCTACTCGCTACTTTAATACTCTAATATAAAAAATACGTCTTATTTTCCCCTAACCGGCGTGTTCTTCCTATCTAACTACCCGCCCCTTATCGCCGCTAAACTATCTAACTCGTCCCGTGCTACTACCGGCTACACGTTCGCTCGCTCGCCCTCTACCTACCCGGCGATACTACCCGTCTACCACCGCTCCGCTCGGGCCACTTTTACCCTATTAAATCTAACCCTAACTTACCCTAACTATCGAATTACGCTACGGCGCGCGGTCGGCCGGACACGTCGTACGTAAAAACTTTGCTCTCCTAATAGCGCTCTATAATTTAGTACCGGTTTCGCGATAATCCGGCTACCCTAATCTAAATATACCGTTCTAAATATACCGTACCCGTCGGGGTAAACTATTAGGGCTTAACCTTAGAATAATCGCTAAAAGGTATATTACGCTATATACGTTAAGCTAGACTTAAGAAGAAAGAAGAGAAGACGTAGAAGAAAGGAAAGAGTTATATACAAGGGAGGCTTGGCGTCACGTGACCCGCCGATGATCCTCTGAGGCTTGATCCTAAGGCTTCAGACTCTAACATCACTCCCCCCCTCCTCTTCCCGGTTCGAGAGGTTGCGGGTTCGAATCCGGGTGGGGACTGTTGCTTTTTTTTTTTTTTTTTTTTTTTTGACCTTTCTCTGTTTTTGACCCTTCCTGCCCTGCTTGCCTTGCTTACCTTACTTGCCCTGCTTGCCCTGCTTGCCCTGCTTACCCTGCTTGCCCTGCTTGTTTATTGGTCGCGTTTTGGTGGGTGTGGGTATATGGGTTGAAAAAGCGAACCCTGAACCATCAAACGGCTATATAGCGTAGTTGGAAACTTGGCTAACCGACAGCAGGTGCGGTGATACGTGCCTTAGGGTAGCGACATCCCTTAGTTAACTGGCTCCTATGAGCTTATCGACTAGCTATCGAATTAAGGGCCTACCTATTAGTAGGAAGAGGGTTATCCGGCACGGGACTAGGTCCTATAGTCTATAATGCCTATACTAGGTAACCGCTTATACCTCGCTCGCCCTCGGGGCGGGTAGTATAGTACTTATCTAGTATATATAGGCTCGGCTCCGGCCGGGCTAAACCGCTTAACTTTTTATCCACTAGTAGTCTACGCTTAGTTCCCTCCTAGTCCTATTCTAGTTCCCTTAGAGCTCTTATCGGTCCTTCTATTTTAGATACGTGTCTAGCGCTACTATATTCTATAGTACTAATGCCGGTTCCTATATTAGCCTTATATACCCTTTCTATTTAACTTAGTACTAGAGTTAGCGCCTTTTTTACCCTAGTTTTCTTACTATTCGTTTACTTAAGACTATCTCTACTCTCTATTCGTCTTAACTATCTACTTAAACTAGTAGAGGTTAGTAGTCGTCTTATTCTTAGCTTAGTAAGAGGTCTATTCCTACTAGCCGGAGTAGGTCTATATTAAAGACGTTATATACCGCTCCGGGGATATCTAATTTATAGCTATAGAATCTAACTACCTCGATAATAGTAAACTTAGCTACCTTATTATCGAGCTTCTTACTTAGCCTATCCGTTCTTAGATTCTTTAGATATAGCTAGACCTTATTACCTACCTTATACGTAGGAGATAGATTTCTTCGCCGGTTTACTTACCGTTTCTATTCTTATTAGGTATCTACTATAGCTATCTATGCCTAGTCCGTTACCTCTTTAATCTTTACTACGATTACTTCTACTCTTACTACTAAAGAGTTTCTCTAGAGGTCGCCGGGCTAGAGGTCTTCGGATAACTCTAGAGGCTCGAGGTAATATCCGTAGAAGAGAAAGAACGGGCTTGCCTATATTATAGCTAAGGTCCTCCTATTAAGAGCTAGCTAGACTATTAGTAGCTAGTCCGCCTAGTCTTATTAGTAGTAGTCTACGAATAGTACTAGCTTCCTTTCTACTTTAGTATTTATTCTCTTCGTTAATCCGTCCGTTTAAGGGTAGTAGGCCGTTAAGATACGCCTCTTAATCTTAAGTAGTTAATAGATATATTACTAGAGAAGGCTAACGAACTGCGTTCCTCTATTAGATATAATTGCTATTAGGATTCCGTGGTTCCGGTAGAAGTATATAATAAAGAGCCTTATAATAGTTTCCGTCTTAGTATTCGGGCAGGCCTTAAGAGTTACTCCTTTTCCTAGCCTATCGGTAATTACTATAAGTATCTCGTACCCGTTGCTTAATAGTAGGGGCCTAATAAAGTTAATAGAGATCTCTCTCTATTAACGACTTAGTACTAGTAACGGTTTAAGTAACCCTTGCTTCCGATCTCTCTAGACCTTAGTTCTTCTATAGACGTTATAGTTCCTATAAAACCTCCGGATATCGTTAACGAATTCTAGCTAGAAGAAGTACCTTACTACGAGGGAGGTAGTTTAAACGCGTCTAGGGTATACCGAGAGGGGAGAGTTATATATCTCTTAGATAATCCTTATTCGTAGTAGCTCGGAGTCCGATACCTATTTCCTTTCCCTAAAGAGGAGGTTTCCTTAATAGTCTAGTAAATACTCCGCGATCGAGATCTTAAACTTAGTTGCAAACTCCGGTAGGAAGGTCCTTTCTCCTCGTTATACTACTTCCTAGAGTTGCTTTAGTACTTAGTCTTATTAGAGTACCTCTTGCTATTATTTCTTAAGGGGAGGTAGTTCTTATCCGAGTTGTCCTAGTCGTATCTATCGAGGTTCGACTACTATAGCTTCTTCTAATAATAGTAGGTCTCCGTTATCCTAGTTTCCTTACTCTTCTAGGTCTTCCGGTAAGCCTATATTTAGTACGAGTCCTTAGGCCGTTGTTTAGAGTAGTTAAGCCGTTCTTTATTCGAGCCTTTCGTCTATATCCGTAGTTAGTAGGTCCTAGTCCCTTCTTATTAATGCGTCCGCTAATCCGTTAGTCTTTCCTAGCGTATATTTAATAATAAAAGAGAAGCGGCTAAGCTCTCTCTACTATCGAATCTGCCTCTTAGAGAGTCTCCTCGTAGTAGTAAAGTACTCTAAGTTCTTATAATTAGTAAGGATCTTAAACTAGTATAGCCCCTTTAGTTTAGTATCCTACTAGCGTAAGCACTTAACTACTACGAGTAGTTCCTTATCGTAGATTAGGTAGTTATATTCCGCGGGTAGGTTCTTTTTCGAGAAGAACGCTACGGGCCGTAGAAAACTATCGTTATTAAACTATTAGAGCACCCCTTTAGTATAGTATTCTAAGGAGTCCGTAGCGAGAATTATCTCCCGTTCTAGGTCGAATTATATAAGGACCGGTGCCGTGATAAAAGCCTTCTTTAATTTCCTAAACGCGAGCTCGGTTTCCTAGTTCTATTAGAAGGGCACGTTCTTCCTCGTAAGTAATACTAGAGGGGCTACTAGGTTAGAAAAGCCCTTAATAAAACGCCGATAGAAGTTCGTAAAACCGAGGAAACTAAGTACGCCCTTTGCCGTAGTAGGAGCTTTCCATTCTTAAATTGCTTTAATCTTTTCCGGGTCTATATAGATACCTTTACCTACTTCGATAATATATCTAAGATACTTAGTCGACTAGACTTCGAATTCGCATTTCTTTAGGTCGAGTTATAGACCTATAGCATCCAATTTCTCTAAGACCTTATCGACCTTTTCCCGGTACTCCCGGCGGGATCCGTCCGTGAAGATTAGGATATTATCTACGTACGCGGAGACAAAATCGTTAAGGAAGTTCTTTAGGGTCTAATTAATATACCGTTAGAAGGTACTCGGGGCATTTACTAGTCTAAAAGGTGTTACTAGCTATTCGAAGAGTCTAAATCGGGTCCGGAATACTATTAACTACTCGCTTCTCTCCGCGATTCGTATCCGATAGAAGGTAGTAGTTATATCTAGTTTCGTAAACTATCTTGCTTTACTAATCCGATTAAGGGTCTCCTAGATTAGTAGTAGGGGATAGCGGTTCTTTCTCGTAATTCGATTAAGAGCCCGGTAGTTATAGTAGAAGCGTAGGCCTCCGCCTAGTTTCTTAATAAATAGTACGGGAGCAGCAGCCGAGGAATTACTTACCCGGATAAACTCCTTATTAAGTAGTTCGTTAAGAGTCTTCCTAAGTACTAGAAGCTCGTCACGGAATATATTATATAGGGGTCCCTATAGGGCGTCCGGTGTTTTACCGTTACTATTCTTTTCCAATTCGATTTGGTAGTTAATTCTAGGCCGGTGCGGTAGGAGTTTATCTACCTCCTTCTTATTAAATAGGCGTATCTATCGAGGATCCACCCAGCTAGGTAGCCGGGCCTAAGTATCCGTGGGGGTTTTCTCTTAAAGAGCCTTATTAATATCCGCTAGGCTCGCTATAAAGACTTAGTACTCTTTCTTTTCTCGGTTTCTTAAGAGGTAACTAAAGGTAGAGGCTCCGATAAGCTTGCCCTAAGGGCTAGGAAGATCTATTGCTTATTTTACTACTAGCCCTATGTCCTTAAAGGTAATAGTCCGTTTACTTTAATCGAGTACCGCTTTTTCCTATACTATCTATAGGCTTCCTAATATTAGGTCGTAACCGGAAAGCCTAGGTACGATATAGAAGAATATACGCTTCTAGCAGTAGCCTCTAATATCTACCTTAGCCTAGGCAACCTCGTCTATTTTCTATTCTATAGGTGTAAGTCCGTTTAGTATCCTTAGGGAGATCTTTATACGCGGGAGGTTGTAGCGTTTAGCAAAACCGTGGCTTATAATAGCGTAGAATTCACAACTAGTATCGGCGAGAGCTTTACCGAAAGACTCTTTATTAATTATAACTAGGGTAAGGAGTAAATCTTGTTCTAGCTTACGTTGCTACTTGCGCTATTCGTTCCGCACTTCCTACTTTTCCTCTACTATAGGCTCCTACCTACGATTTTCGATAGAAGCTTTTAGTTTTCCGACTACTAGGAGGAGGACTCGTCCTCTAAGTCTTCCAGTTCCGGTCCTACGTGTTCCTCCTATTAGGTAGGCTTTGCGAGCCTTACTGGCCTCCTTAGTGGCAGCTATAGGCACTAGGCAACCCTATGTATAGAGTCGCCACAGCGTAGGCAACGACCCTTATTCTTACGTCTTTATATCTCTTGCTCGTCTACCTACTTAATACGACGTCCTTAGGCGGCCCTTGCAGGCCCTATAGGTTCCTATTCTATTTTATCTTGCTAGGGCGTAGTCGGCTTTAGCTTGGACCCTAGCTGCCTACTAGTAGACCCTGCCGAGCCAACTTTATTCTAACCACGCTACTAGTCTTATTACTAGCCCTACTAGGGCTTCTTACCCGTATTACGTAGGTTAAACGCTTCTAGTTGGTTACTAATACGTTTTAACTCCGTATAGTAGTCCTCGAAAGACTGGCTAGTATTCCTAAGGCCGATTATACTTCGCTGGAGCTTCTAGCTAAGCTCTACTTCTAGGTAGGCCTTAAGGATCTCGTCCGGCTAGTTAGTGCCTCCCGCCTCTAGTACGAGTTTACGGAATTTAGTAAAGTACTCTATAAAAGGCTTGTTAGTTTGGCGTAGCTTATACAGCTTACGTTAGGCCTTCTCTTACACGTAGGGGTCGCCAAATAATAGGCGTAGCTAATCTAGTAGGCACTAAGTAGTTATACTAGTCGTGTTGGTGCTGGCTTATACCTAGGGCTGTAGCTAACGAGCTACTTCGCCCCTAAGCCGATTATAAAGTATAAAAAACTTCGTAGCTTTAGTGTAACTCGTGTAGTCCACGACGAGTTTAGCTTAGGCCTAGGTAATCCAAGGCTCGAGTTCTTCTCTATTACCCGAAAACTCGGCGAGAGGGCCGAGGTTCTTCGTGGGGCCTGTCTTAGTATAGTAGCTAGTAGGTCCTAACTTAGGGGCAGGGGGGTCCGAGGAAATTCCGGCCACCCTAGCCTCCTTTTCTCCAGCCTTCCTTCTAGCCTCCCCTAAGGATTATATAGAAGGGGTTTAGGCGCCTCCTATCTTTAAGAGTTCCTCCTTCTCTTTCTTAAGCTATATAACCTCTTAGGTAAGAGTATCTATTCGTGCTATTATTTATAGTAGTAACCGCTTCGTTTCTTAGTTCTCTTAAGCCTATAGCTCTTATCCATGCTCTTAAGGACTTATATCGAGTAATTCTAGTAATTCTAGTAATTCTAGTAATTCTAGTAATTCTAGTGATTCTAGTAATTCTAGTAATTCTAGTACGCGACTATACTAGTAATCCGATGTCTAGTAAGTCTAATATAGGAAGTCTAGCTAATGTTAGGGCTTAACCTTAGGATGATCGCTAAAAGGTATATTACGCTATATACGTTAAGCTAGACTTAAGAAGAAAGAAGAGAAGACGTAGAAGAAAGGAAAGAGTTATATACAAGGGAGGCTTGGCGTCACGTAACCCGCCGATAATCCTCTGAGGCTTGATCCTAAGGCTTCAGACTCTAATACAAACCTAAACCCTACTTTTATATAGGCCTGCAAATACATCCTTATAACGGTATATTTAATCTTTTTAGTTAGGGCCTATAAATATACCCTTATAACGGTACATTTAATCTTTTTAGTTAGACGCCTCTCTCGGCCGCTATCTATCCTACTCTACTACTAAAATACCCGCCTTACGGCACCTATCTACTATATTCTCCCGTAACGAATTTAACGGCACTACTACTACCGTCGTCCCTATCTCGCCTACGCTAGCGGTATATAACGCCGGGACTATAAATACTATACTCTTGCCCGCTCCTATACCTATTACTACTAATAACGGACTACGGCCTTCTACTACCGCCTCTACTACCTACTTCTATATTCCTCTAAACTCGGTATCCTCTTAGCCTATTAACTACCGTAATATCTACCGCCTATCTACTATCTTAACCTTCTTTTAACGCCTAAAATTCGCGTCTATATCCTCCACCACTGCCGCTACTAACCGCTTCTTACTACCTCGCCGTAACTATCGTAACGTTAACGCGTACTACTAGAACTAGTAGAACCGGATACTAGCTTCCCTATACCTCTCTATCGTCGTCTTTAACTCCTAGGCCGCCTCGATTATTAACCGGCCGTATACCGCGCCCGCTATACGCGTGCTATACCTAAACTATATATCTTACGTGTGGCTTTAGCCCTCTACATTACCGTCGCCTTCCTCGCCCTCCGCCTCCTCTCCTACTACTCCGTCTACGTCGAAAAAACAATCCCCTTTAATAAACCTATTTCCGATCGCCTAGACGTACTACCGGTACGTAGCCACGTTAATTTCCACCCCTATCCGCGCCTTACTCTCCCGCTTTATCGCGTCGCGGAACCGGCTAGCCGTCTACTTCGCTGCCGCCGGTCCCTCCGGGCTCTAAACGAACCCGTACTCTTCCGGCGGCCTGTCTCTCCCCTCCGCTACGTACGCTAATAACCGCTCGAACGGGATAACTATCTATACGTAATATATTAATAACTCGCCTACCTTCTACGGCAAATACCGGTAGATAATCTTTAAACTACCGTCCCGGCCGTGCTCCTTATAGTACCGGGTTACGTATACTATTAACCCGTCCTCGACGAATACGTTGCGCTGCCCGCCGTTAGCCGTGTTGTAATACCGGATGCTTATTAACTCGGGCACCCGCGCCGGCCCGCCGCCGGTAATATGCATTAACACGGCCAACTACTCTTTAAACCTGCCTACCGTCCGCCTAAACCCGTCGATAGCTTCGCGGTTCTACCTAGCCGGGTGCTGTGCCGGGTCCTCGTGCGGGTTGGCGATAAACTACCACCTCTACTACCGCCCTCGCTCCTACCCCGTAATTAACCGCTCGTATAACTACTACTAGCCGTCCGCCTCCTCCTCTAACGGCTGCCGATTCCGCGGGTCCTTAATAAAAAACTACCCGGGCTCCGTCACGCTTGGATTGTCGCGCATCCGATCCCACCTAATAGCTGGCAACTCCCCTATCCGCTCCTAGCTAGTCGACACCTATATTACCTCCTCTACTAACGTCTGCCTATAATCGCCCGCCAACCCGTACACCTACGCGCGGAAACTGTCTATGCTAAACTCGATACCCCGGTATACTAACGTCTCGCCGCCCGGCCCCGTCTACCGTATCGCACCCGGTGCCGTAGTCGTATACCTAATCTTCATCCCGTACGTTCTGGCGTCGTACATCCAACTTATCGGCGTCGGTTCGTCCCTAACCATAAACCTATTAACTATCTCGCGCACCCGCTACTAAACCCTACTATCCCCGCTGTCCCTGGCCGCCTGCCACGCGCTCTACACTACTATAATGCGCGCTAACTTAATAACTACTAATAACTTAGGCGTGTACACCAACGGGCTCTGCCACTCTTTTCCCTCTTTACTAATCCCTAATACGGCTAATCCGCTAATCAACGCGTTGGTATAGCTATCGTCCTCGGTCTGGTGGTCTAACAAACTAATATAAAATGCCAAACACTTGCACTCTAATAAACTCAACTCGTTTTTATCCTCCTCTTCCCCTTCCCCTTCCCCTTCTTCTTCTTCTTCCTCTTCCTCCTCCGCCTCGTTACTATATTCTTCCTTATTATTAATACTCTCTAATACACCTCTACTATCCTTACCTTCCTCCTCGAACTCGAATTTAATCTCCTCTTCCTCATTCTTATTCTCGATATTCTCGTTAACTAGGATTGCTGGCTCTACCGCCTTACCCTCTACCCACTCCAACCGGGCTTCCTCGATAAAATCCTACAACGCCCTACCCTGCTCTACCGTTAACTCGTACGGCGGCCTTACTTCCGGCTGGTGCTGGTGCTGCTGCTGCTATCTTTGCTGCCGTTCTTGCTACTACTGCTGCTGCTGCTACTTGTCGACTGCTGCTATAGCGTGCGTACGGAAAACGTACCCGATGATCCGCTGCCACGTCTGCTTGTACCGCTGCTTGGTATCCTCGCCCATGCGCGCCTCGAACGGGTATCCCGGCTTGACGTTGCTCTCCTTACGGATTATCTCGAATAAAACCTCGATGTTGACCGACGTCTGAACCGTTGCTTGCGCCTTATCGATCATCTGGCTGAAACTCTAGCACATGATGGCCAAAATCTCCGCCTGGGTCTGCTGTCTCCGCTATCTATCCCGCTCGACCCGGCTGCTGCCTTCTCTGCCCTCGCCCCTCCGCCTATCCTCCCTCTGCTGCTCCTACTGCCACCGCTTCTACTCTTCCGCCGGCAACTCCGCGTGCTGCTGTAATTCCTCTATAGCGAACCCGGCCAAATGCTCCGCCCACCCGACCCTACGCAACCACGGGTTTGCCTCCAACTTCCTCTACGGCTGCACTACCGCCTTGCGCCGCTCCTTCTCCTACTATAACCCCGCCTTAATCTGCTGGCGGATACGCTGGCTGGCCGTTATCGGTGCTGCTGTTTCTTGCTCTTGCTGCTGCTGCTGCTGCTGCTACTACTGGCTCTCTACTAATACCTCGAAATACTCCTGCCTAGGGCCGTGCTTGAAAAACCTCTGGCATCTGACGCCGGTGCGCCACGGCCTCGACGCCTCGCTGGCCCGGCGGCGCTGTGCTAACGACCCGCCCCTACGCTAGCTATTAACCCATCCATACGCGGTCCGACAATGCGTCTTAATTCTCTTAACCGTTCGCACAATATATCCGTATTCCACGCCCCCCTTAACCTCCCACTAGCATGCAAACCTATTATTATGCACTAGTAAATGCTGGATGGGCCGCACTGGCTGCGTGGGCTGCTTGAACTCGGCTGCCAACTAACCCTCTGTGCGGATTAACCTATTAATCTGCCCTATCGTCTCCGTAATACCCTTCCTCCTAGCTGCATCTACCTTATGCTTAGGACCCCCTAAATACGCATTTACGTGGGTGGGCAACACGGTAAACCCGCAATCTTTGTAAACGACGATATTAAACTCTAGTACGTACCTAAATGGCTCTATTACTGCGCTGGCTTTAACTGCTTTGACTAATTAGCGCGCGGGTGGGCGGATGGATGAATGGATGGATTAATAAATGGATAAATGGCTGACTGACTGACTGTCTGTCTGTCTGCTTTGCTTTGGTATGCTGCGCTGCGCTGCGCTGTGTTGTGCTGCGACTAAAACTTACCACCAAACGCCTTCACCGACTCTTCTTTCTGCCGGCTTCCCTTGCTCCCGGGGCTTCTACCTGCCTCCGCCACGCTCTAATTCGCTAATGACTAACTCTAACTTACCCGGCGCTTGCAACGTGCGCTACTACCGCCGGTCCGTGCGTAAAACTAGTGCCCCATTAAAACTACGATACCTCGAACTTCAACCGTCGATTTAATTACTACGAACGCGTATTTCCGACCCGTTCGAATCGGCTACGGGATATATAGACGCGTACTTGGTATTCTACGCGGTCGTATCCTAGATTTTCGCTCGGAAACGCCGATGATTTCCATTCTCCTCCACCAATGATTTCGACTCCTCCTGCCAATAATTTCGACCCCGGAAACTACTAACCCTACTTTCGATTTGTATGGGCCCACCAATGATTTCGACCCCGAAATCATTGCTGCATTACGGTTAGGGCATCTAGTATAGCGTAGAATACGTTGAAAGAGCCTTAAAGACAGCAGACACCCTCCTCCAAGCCCTACAAGCATCCGCTGGCCTCCCTTCAGTCCTCTCTAGCCAGGTGAAAAATTTTCTCGACATTGCCAAGACAATCTTCTAGGATTATATCTCTATATGCCAGGAAGTAAATACTAAAGAACCCGGCCTTAAGGATATCCTTAAGGAAGTGCAGTAAGTCTAGAAGATAGTTAGCCAACTCCAGACTACCCCTACGCCCGTAGTACCTAGCTAGGCCAACATTGCAGCCCGAGCAGCCCCAAAGCCTCCTACCCCCCCGGCCACCACTAAGCTTACCCTATACTTCCCAGATAAGACTAATAGATAGGAGGTCGCCAACCTCTCTAATGAGGCTATTATTAAGAAGATTTAGGTAGGGAAAAGCCTAGCGTGCAAAAAGGTGCTAGCTGCTAAGAAGCTCCCCAGTAGGGACGTTAAGCTCTTTATACCTAATGCTCAGACCAGAGTAGCCCTCCTCCAGGACTAGGAATAGACTATAGGACTGGGCAGGGAAGTCCGCCCTAACCAGCAGCTCTATTCAGTGCTAGTCCACAACGTCCCCCTCAAAGGCATTGACATCAAGGATCCCCAGGCCGCCCAAACCCTTCAGGATCAGAACCTGTCCCTACACCCAGGACTACGTATTAGCAAGCTAGCCTGGCTAAAGAGGAAGCTCCCAGAGGGGAAAACTTACTTAGCGATTATTCTTAGCACTACAGACCCCGAGGCAGCCAACTAGATTATTACTAAAGGACTTATTAGTAACTATGCGCTCTACACAGCAGAATACTATAGTGCAGCCTTTATAGTAACCCAGTGCTTCAAGTGCCAGGACTATGGCTATATCTCCACCTACTATAGAAGGGAGAATAAGTATAGCTAGTGTGCAGAGGCATATAACACCTAAGAGTGCCCTAAGGAAAAAATGCAGTGTGCAAACTGCTCACAAAAGCACACGGCCTGGAGCAACGCCTGCCCAGCACGCAGAGCCTGCCAGGCAAAGGCCACCTAGGCCCGCCTAGCGGCTCTAGAGAGGTATAGGGTAGGATGCCCTGTGGCTAAGATACAGCCCCAAACCAACTAGTTGACGGTCGGGCCAAGGAAGAGGCCTAGAGAGGAGGAGCCGACCAAGAGAGGGCCAGGCAGGCCAAGGGACTTAAGCCGCCCCCCACCTCCTAACCAAATGCGGTTTACCGGACTTAATAGCTCCCAGCATGCCTCCGGGGAGGAGCCCGCGGGAACCCCCTCCGCCTCGCAGCCTACACCACCGACTCCCTCGTAGCCTGACTTAGAGATGGAAGAAAGTCAATGTTAGACACAGGCGCTGTCTCTATCGTATAGTATAACGTCCATAAGAGTAAGGATAGGGTAATGCTCCCGCTCTTCAAGGAGGTGGACCCAAAAATCCACCATATCCTGGCTATCTAGGAACCCTGGAGGAACCCGAGGGTCAAGACAACAGCAAGATATCCTGCCTACCATACAGTTTTCCCTTAGGAGGGGACGGCAAGAACCTGCTTCTTTATAAGCAAGGCTATTGCCCCCGACTCCTGGCAAGCAACAGTCCACTCACCAGATCTCATTACACTATCCCTTACCACTAAAACACGTACAATCTATATCCATAACTGCTACAATCCCCCGCCAGCCTCTCACACCAGTACAGCTCTAGAAACCCTACTTCTTCTACCGGAAGTTCTTAGAAAACCAGGGGAGTATATCCTCCTAGGGGACTTTAACCTCCACCATCCTATCTAGGAAGGTATAACCTCCCTAACACACCACACCCTAGCGGATAACCTAATTAAGATAGCTACCGCAGCTAATCTTAACCTCGCCCTTCTAAGGGGTACTATTACTAGACGAGATAGTAGTAGTAAGAGTACTCTAGACCTTATCTTCATATCACGGTAGCTAGAGGAGAGAATCCTTAGCTGTAGAGTCAGCCAGGAGCTTGAATCATCCTCTGACCACCTACCTATCCTCACTATACTTGATTTTTCTCTTACCCCCGCAGAACTACGCCCCCTAAGGCCCCAGTGGAAGAAAGCAGACTGGAAGAGAACTAATAATATGCTCCAATTAAAGCTCGAACACCTTAAAACAGCCCCTCTTGACACTAAAGCAGACCTGGATCACTTTACTACACTGCTCCAGGAGGCCATCCAAAGGATAATCTAGGAGACCATCCCAGTAGCGAGACCCTCGCCCTGGGCCTCTACACAATGGACAAAGGAGTGTTCGGACCTAGTATACTAGGCTAGAGCAGCTAGAAGGAAGTGGACAGCTATAGGAAGGGAGGAGGACTAGGTAGCATACTAAACTATTGCTAACAGCAAGAAGAGGCAGATCAGAAGGGATAGAATAAAAGCATGGCGCAGAACAGTAGCTGAGATTACCTCAGACCCATCTGCACTCTGGAAGCTCTCAAAGTGGGCAAGAACAAAAGCACAAGAACCACCAGCCCCACCCTAGTTCCCACCCCTCCAGGGAGCAGATAGACAACTACGCTACGACAATCCGGCCAAGGCAGAAATCCTTATTAACTAGTTCTTCCCCCCTCCCAGGGCCACCGACCTCTCAGACCTGGATGGGTGTACATACCTAGTGCCAGTGGAGATCCCCCAAGACCTCGCCGAAGAGCAGGTCATCCACACCATTAAGAAGCTTCCCCCAGATAAGGCACCAGGCCTAGACAAGATCATTAATAGGTTCCTAAAGCAGTGTGCTCAGACACTAAGTGGACCACTCACCAGGCTCTTCCAGGGATGCCTCGTACTTAGATACCACCCTAGGCAGTTCAAAAGCTCTATTACCGTAGTCCTTAGGAAACCACAGAGGGACAACTATACCAAAGCCAAGTCATTTAGGCCGATTACTTTACTTAACACGCTAGGGAAGCTACTTAAGAGGATTGTAGTAGATCGGATCTCCCAGGCTACTGAGGCCCATAAACTGCTCCCCGACATATAGATGGGAGCTAGGAGAAATAGGTTAGCAGTAGCAGCCCTCGACCTACTTACGGAACAGATCTATACTATCTGGGCGCAAGATCCTGGGCTGGTAGCCTTAGTCCTTAGCCTAGACATCTTAGGAGTATACGACTATGTATCTCATAGGAGGCTTCTCTACAATATGAGGATAGCAAGGCTCCCAGTATGGATAGAAAGATTTACTCAATCCTTCCTATAGGACCGTACTACTCAGCTATCCTTCGGAGACTTTATTAGTCCACCAATCCAGACCCCAACCGGGATTCCCCAGGGATCCTTACTATCTCCGATACTCTACCTATTCTTTGCGTCTAACCTACTTACGCAGCTACGCAGGGGTAATACCTTCCCCCTTGGATTCGTCGATAATACTAATATCCTAACCTTTAGTAGATCTATAGAATAGAACTGTAGGACACTAGAGGGAGCACATCAAATTTGCGAGCACTGGGCAGCTACCTACGGGTCAGCTTTCTCGCCCGATAAGTATTACCTCATTCATTTTATAAGAAAACCAAGAAGATTTAATATGGTAGCAGGGATCCGTATCCCTGGATTTGCTGGATGCCCAGAGCCTACAATTAAGATTCTAGGAGTCCACGTAGACAACAAGCTCAGATGGGGACCCTATATCAGGGAAATAGGAGCTAAGGCAATTAAATAGTGCATATCTCTATCTAGACTCGCAGCGTCTACCTGGGGAGCCTTATTTACTAAAGCCCGCTATATCTACACGGCCGTGGTAAGGCCAGTCCTTACCTACGGCTGTGGGGTATGGCATACCCCAGAGGGAACCCCAGGGTGGAGAAAAATAGCCATCCAGCCACTAAAGAAGATCCAAAACCAGTGCCTACGTACCATCTCAGGGGCGTATAAGTCAACTAGCACATAGACCTTGGAGCATGAGACGGGGATTTCCCCACTCTCACTACACCTAGACGAACTAGCACTAGTATAGGCTATTAGAGCTAGGGATGGCCTAGTCGCGGTAGTGGTAGAAGAAACTTGCCAGAGTATTAAATAGATAGCTCGGGCTACTCTAAGTACTAGAGGCGCCGCTGGCCCGGCTAGAAGAACCCTGCTTAGAAAAAAGGCAAACTCACTCCTTAACTACTGCCCCTCTACCCACTAGAGTCTCCCGGAGCGAACGAAGCTACGTATAGTATATAGGAATAAGTGGAAGGAGAGATGGATAAAGTCTACTAGCTAGGGAAGATAAAACAAGCCAGTAGCCTAAAGCACACAGTGGAACCTAAAAATTAGATAAATCTATAGCGAACTATCCAAGCCACAGAGCACACTCGCTACCCTACTACGTATAGAGTATATTAGACTGGAGGACTTCCTCTTAAGGCGCAAGGTACCAGGGTACCCTAGCCCTGCCTGTCTATGCGGCTGGCATAGATAAACCCCAAAGCATATCCTCCTCTTCTACCCCCACTTCTAATAGGATAGGGCATAGATACTCTAAAGGGCAGGGACCACGGACTACTACTCCCTCCTCTTAATAAAGAAGGGGATAAAAGTAGTAATAGGCTGGTTCCTACGCCTAGGGCTGCTTAATTAGTTTAGTCTAGCTAGGGAACTAATCTAGGAGGATAACTAGGAAGAGGAACTAGGAGGACTACCGGGAATACTAGGACCCGGATAACTACGAGGATAAGGACTAAAGGGGTAGGGCTAGTGGGCGAATATAGGGCTGCTATAGCAGCCGCTACCGGTAAGAAGGAAAAATAGAACTAGTAGGGATAAATAGGCCTAGATAGAAAGGAGGGGTTTTTGCTAGGCGAAAAGGTTTTCCCTCTCGAGTAAAATAACTATAGATAGCCAGCCCCGCATGGACCCGTAAGGGAGCTATATCGGGAAGAAATGAATTTATCTTATCTATATCTTTACCTCGGTTAAAACTCTCTTCTCTACCTATCCGGCGATTCTATTCTCTTACTACTACTACCGCGCCCGGCCTATTTATAAATAAACTATTACTCTCTCCGTCGTAATCGGACTCCCTATACTCGGGAATATATCGCTCGTATTTTCGGGCTCTTCTTATTTACCTACCGGCGCTATAAACCTTTCTCTTTCTATTCTAAAAAACTACCTATAAATTTACTTACCCTAACCCTTACGCTTACTACTTCTTAAAATCTAATCCTTTTATTACGCTTATTCTAAAAATCTACTTCTCTATAAAAATAATTTACTTAACTTTTTAAACTCTTCTTATATATCGACTATCGCTATAAAACTCTTTTCCTCTAATTCTTTTAAAAATTTACTTATTCTCGGACTTACTACTTTCTTAATTATAAAATATCGCCGCTTTCTATCCTAATATCGTATTATTTATACTTAAAAACGGTTCGCCTTATTTTTCGTATCCTTTTTATATACTAACTATCGCTCTAAAACTTTTTTCCCCGAACTACCCTTATACTTACCTACCCTCTTCCTCTCTTCCTCCTCCTTCTCTATCTAATTTTTTAATATATTTAATCTTAAAATTAAATTTCCTACCTTCTAAAACTATTATCTCTAATCTTTAAATCCTTCTTATACTCTAACCGCCCTTCTAATATTTTTTTAAAAATTAAAATAATTACTACTCTTTCTTACTACTTTTTACTTCTACTATTATCTATATCTAATCTCTAAAATCGCGTTTTTCGGCGCTATTAAATATTCTCTTCTCTATATTACGCCTTTGGCGGGGTGGTGTACTAGTAGGGTACACTTCCACGGTAACCTAGCCTTTCTAGGGTGGCACAGGTTCTAAGTTCGAATCTTAGACCACTTACCTACTCGTGGCATGTACGTCCCACGTTAAAAGTACACGTACCCGCGTTCTCCCTAGCGGTAATAAGGGGGAAAATCCACAGGTGGTTAGGATGGGCTATAAGTGGCATGTACGTCCCACTATAAAAGTATACGTACCCGCGTTCTCTCTAGCGGTAACAAGGGGGAGAAGGGCTAGCTAGGCGCTTCTAAAAATAAATTTTAAGAGCGCTTTACTAGCGCTTATAAATAGGTAAGCCGGGACTTCTTACGGCTTAGTCTTAAGATTTATAGTCACCTCTCTCTATAGTTCCTCCCTCTTAGCTACTCTTCCTACTTTAGACACCGCTACCGGTATATAGAAAAACTATACTAAATAGAGTATCTGCGGATACTACTATTATAGATAGGGAAGGTTTTTACCCGGGCTATCCCAAGAAAGTAGCCACGGTTTCCCCTTCTATATACCCTTACAGATAGCCATAGCTGCATGGACCCTTCGGGGAGCTAAATCAGCTTAAAAAATTAAATTTATCTATCTATCTATATTACGCCTTTCCGTCTATACTTTCGACCCGCCGTACTAACCCTAAAAATTCCTAAACTAAATTATTACTCTCCACCTCTACCGTATCCCGCTTTCGCCCTAAATATCTAACTACGCTCTTATCCTACTCTACGTCTACCCCGTTCTCTACTATCTACTATAACTACCTTCTCTAAACCGCCCCGTACCCGTACTTAATCCCGTATAACGCCCCTAACACTACTCCGCTATTCTAATACTCCCTCCCCGTCCTTCTCCACCCGCCGCTATCGTTGCTCTCCCACCTATTATACACGCTCCGCCTTCTTTCCGATACGGTTCTTCCTCTCTTCCTAATACGGTTCTCCCTCTCTTCTCGACACGGTTCTCTCTCTCTTCTCGATACGGTTCTCCCTCTCTTTCTAATACGGTTCTTCCTCCCTTCCCGATACGGTTCTTCCTCTCTTCTCGATACGGTTCTTCCTCTCTTTCCGATACGGTTCTCCCTCTCTTCTCGATACGGTTCTTCCTCTCTTCTCGATACGGTTCTCTCTCTCTTTTCGATACGGTTCTCCCTCTCTTCTTAATACGGTTACTATTACGCTCCGCGTTCTTCTCGATACGGTTCTCCCCTCTCTTCCCGATACCGTTCTCTCTATCTTCTCGATACGGTTCTCCCTCTCTTCTCGATACGGTTCTTCCTCTCTTCTCGATACGATATCCCCCTCTCTTCCCGATACGGTTCTCTCTCTCTTCTCGATACCGTTCTTCCTCTCTTCTCGATACCGTTCTTCCTCTCTTCTCGATACCGCTCTCTCTCTCTTCTCGATACGGTTCTCTCTCTCTTCTCGATACCGTTCTCCCTCTCTTCTCGATACCGTTCTTCCTCTCTTCTCGACACGGTTCTCTCTCTCTTCTCGATACGGTTCTCCCTCTCTTTCTAATACGGTTCTTCCTCCCTTCCCGATACGGTTCTTCCTCTCTTCTCGATACGGTTCTTCCTCTCTTCCCGATACGGTTCTCCCTCTCTTCTCGATACGGTTCTCCCTCTCTTCTCGATACGGTTACTATTACGCTCCGCGTTCTTCTCGATACGGTTCTCCCCTCTCTTCCCGATACCGTTCTCTCTCTCTTCTCGACACGGTTCTCTCTCTCTTCTCGATACGGTTCTCTCTCTCTTTTTAATACGGCTACTATTACGCTCCGCGTTCTTCCCGATACGGTTCTTCCTCTCTTCTCGATACGGTTCTCTCTCTCTTTTCGATACGGTTCTCCCTCTCTTCTTAATACGGTTACTATTACGCTCCGCGTTCTTCTCGATACGATTCTTCCCTCTCTTCCCGATACGGTTCTCTCTCTCTTCTCAATACGGTTCTCCCTCTCTTCTCGATACCGTTCTCCCTCTCTTCTTAATACGGTTCTTTCTCTCTTCTCGATACGGTTACTATTACGCTCCGCCTTCTTCTCTATACGCGAAAAACCTACCCAACGCTAATTTTCTACTACTACTTTTTACTCTCTATCCTTCGCCTCTATTATCGCCTATACTTATTCTATAATTAATTTACTTTAAAATCTTATCTTTTAATACTATTAAATATTATTAACTCGCTCCTCGCCCTATAAACTATAAAAATCGCCATCCTATAATTTTTTACTTAAAAAACCGCCGGTTTTTTAAATCCCGAAACCTATACTAATCTACTCTACTATTACTACGGTTCTCTCCTCTATATCCTACTCTCTACCCGCCGCGCTAACTATAAAAACTCCTAAACTAAATTATTACTCTCTACCTCCACCGTATCCCGCTTTCGCCCTAAATACCTAACTACGCTCTCCTCCTACTCTACGTCTACCCCGTTCTCTACTATCTACTATAACTACCTCCTCTAAACCGCCCCATACCCGTACTTAATCCCGTATAACGCCCCTAATAATACTCCGCTGTTCTAATACTTCCGCCCCGTCCTTCTCCACCCGCCGCTATCGTTGCTCTCCTACCTATTATATACGCTCTACGGCGCCCCGTATCTAAAATACCCCGAATATCGGTCGTACTTAATCGTCCGCTTCGCCCTTCGCCTTTCCTCCGCTGCCTACCGTCCTATCTCCGTCGTATAATCGCTAACGTTATACTCTACCGGCTATTCTACCGCCTTATATACCCTATAAACCCGCCTCTACCGCCGTAACTGCCGCTCTACTTTCTCTAACTTCTACCTCTCCTCCTACGCCCTCGCCGCCTACTTAACGTACGGCCGGGCCCGTTACTACTCCTACCTACGGAATATCTCCCTACTCTTTTCCCGCTCCGCCCGTTTCCTTTCTATTCGCTCCTTCTCTATTCGCTCCCTCTCTATCTACCCCCTTTCTATTTACTTTCTTCTCGCCTACTCTACCTCTATCTCGTCTACCTCTATTCCTCGCCTTTCTCCGTCTCTCCTATAATTATCGTATAATTCTTCGCCGTCCTCGCATAAAATTCGCCCCCTTCGGCTATTAAAATACTCGTCTATAATAATATAGCGGCACTACCCGCTCGCCGGATCCGCGTACCGCCTAACTAACTTATCCTCTACCTCCCCGCCTCTCTCTCTAACTACGACTACCTTACTCCTTCTACTATCTCTTTCTATCCTACCGCTCTCCTACCCGTAATCTATTATACTACGCGGCTCGCCCGTATACACGATTAACCTAATATCCGGAATATCGATCCCTATACCTAACGCGCTCGTTACTACTACTACTCGCTCGCGGCCCGCCCGGAAATCCTCTAATACCTCGTCCTTACGCTAATCGCTAATATCCGCGTAAAACGCCTCGTAAACGAACCGGCCTACCCTAACTAACCGCTCGATCTCTACCTTCGTCTTATAATAAACTACTATCTTACCCTCCGCCAACGCCGTTAACTACCGCTCTACTAACTCCGTTACTAAATCCTTCTACTTCTTTCTACCGCTCCCCTTTCTATCTACTACCCGGTACTATACGTTCTTACGTACCGTCGACCCTCTAAATATCTTTACCTCGTCCGCTATCTAATCTATCCGCTTATATAATCTATTCTTCTCCGCCGGCGGTAATATCGCCGTTAATAATACTATCTACGTCTCCGCTCCCGCTAACTTATCTAACCGCTATAAATACTTCCGAAAATCTACTCGGTCGTTTAATACGACGTAATATTCGTCTACGACGATCCGGTCTAACTACCTCGTCCGCCTAATACGCTTTAAAAACGTTCTAAACTTCTCGCCTACCGCCGCCTTCGGCGTTACTAATACGATCGACTTAGCGTCCGGCTACTACCTACCGTTCTATACCGCGTATCTTACGCCCACCTCTTTATACCGCCGCGTTATATTCTCGCGTAACGACTTTAACGGCACTACTACTACCGTCGTACCCTTAGACTCTACCTACGCCGGTAATATAAATAATACGCTCTTACCCGCTCCCGTTGGTATTACCGCTACTACGGGGCTATACCCGGCCTTAATTACCTCTATCGCCGGCTTCTATACGCTACGGAATATCGCCTCCTTACCTACTAACTACTTTAACTACTTCTTAGCGTTTATCTTCCTTAACCGAATCCGACGGTTTAACCGCTTCTCGTCGGCCTCGTCCTCGAACGGGCACCGCTTACGCTTCTTACTTATTATCTTACCGCCTATCTATACGTTTTTTTCGTTCTATTCGTACCGTTCGTCCGCCTAACTAGTCGATTCGAACTTTAAAAATCGATGCTAATCGATACTATACGCTTAAAACTTCTATCTCCGCTCCGCTACCTATCCTAACTACTCTATAATACCCCGCGCGTATACGATACCTACGACGTACGACGTATACCCTACCTACGCGTTAGTAATCGCTACTACCGTATCGTCTTTATCCCGCGGCCCTTCGTTATCTTCTTCTCTATTATCCTACCTAAATACTATCGGCCCTCGGATCTACTACCTACTAATTACTATTACGATATCGCGGTACGCCTATATAGTAATCTTATACTCTAAACTAGCGGCCGTCTTACGCTTTATCGCCTACCTTATCCGCTCTATCGTCTACCTCTTACTACCGGGCTCGGGCGCCTATAAATACGCCGATAACGGCGGCAACTACGGCGGCTTTTACTTTTAATTCTACCTTCGTCTTTACGGCTACTCTTACCCCTATTATTATCTCTAACTTCGCTTCTACTATCCTTACTACTTCTACTACTTCTACTCCTACTATTTACCGCGTATTAATACCTCTATTCGCTACTAAAACGGTAAAACTAACTATAAATATAATACTAATAACTCGCCTACCTCGCGGGGCAAATATCGGTAAATAATCTTAACGTCCCCCTATAACGCGTACCCCTTATAATACCGCGTAACGAACACGACTATACCGTCCTCGATAAAAATATACCGATGCCCTACCTCGGCCGTGTTACTATGCCTAATACTTAATATCTCGGGGCTTCTCCCCGGCTGCCCGCCCGTAATATATATTAACACCAACAACTTCTCCTTAAACGCGGCCACGCGGCCTATCTAATCTAACGCGGCCTCGCGGCTTAACCCTAACGCCGCTCCCTACCGGGTAAACCGCCTTCTAATCTTATTATTCTCTATAATCCGCTCGAACAACTACGACCTACCGTCTACGGGGAATCTATTACGCTAATTCCAGGATTCTAGCAATATATTACACGTCATATTAGGACCACGCCAAGATCGACATCTATCGAAAGCCCCTAATTTCCTTAGCTAGAGTCTCGAATTCTAGCTTCGTGGCTATACGCGCTACTACGTAGTATAGGGATAAAGAGGTACTAGCTAAGGAACCACACCTACGCGTAATCCATACCCTACTATATCTACCACGACCTCTCGGACTCGGCCTAAATTTTATATAGAGGTAGAGGAAGACTAGAAATAATAGGAGACGAAAGTGTATTATATCTATAGTAATCAAACGCTCGTAATCCTACTTCTTCTTATATAAATTCTACTTCTAAAATCCTATAGGCGAAAATTTCCTCTACGGAACATATATTATCCGACACCTAAGCCTACCTAACGATATGCCTCTAGACCCCCTAGGCAGCCCGCCGCCTAATAGGGTAATCCTAGGCTCTCCTATCACGAGCCCCTCAGCCCCACCTACGGAATACGGAACCCCTCAACTAAACTAGACTAAAATTCATATAGAAGACGCCCAAGAGACTCCTACCTAGACCCTTGTCCCCAAAACTTAAGGCTAGAAGCGGACAATTAACCTAACTAGTCTCTCCCCTCCCCCGGTCTTTAGGTACTAGGCACGCACTCGGTTTACCCCTACGAAGACATTCCGTTCCTCTAGCGAGGCCCTCGACGCTACTCTTAACTACCTAATTAAAGCGGCGGACCTCGAGGATAGTAAGGAAAAAAGCCTAGAAATCCTCAACCTTATAAACATCTTCCGCGAATATATAGAAAAAGGCACACTTAACCGGTCAAAATCTATCCTAGCTACCCAAATCCGCTTAATAGAGAATACGACAAGAGCACTGGCCAACTAGGCTAGAGAACTAGCCAAAGCCCCCCAAGGCCGCCAAGCTCCTCAGGTCTCTTAAGCCCCCCAGCCCCCCTAGGCTCCCCGGCCCCCCCAATCTCGTCAAGCTCCCCAAACTACTCCGGCCTCCTAAGCCCGCACCCCCTCCTACGCGGAAGCAGTTAAGCAAGGAGAATAGCAAATAGTCCCCCCAACGAAGAGGACTAGACCGGCCCTAAAGCCCGCCCCGATCAGGGAAAGACAGGTCGTCCTAAAGCCTTAGAACGAGATCTCTCTATACCCACTCCACCTCCGCAACGCAATAAACGAAGCCTTTAAAGCCGAATTCAAATCGAATAACCCAGTTATCTCAACCGTCTCGATATTAGAGAAGAAAAACGTAGTCCTTACGTGCACAGAAGCCTATACAGCAGACTTCCTAGCTAAGAACTCTACTATTATCTCAAAGGTTACCCCCTTCTATAACCTTAAGATTAATAGGCCCTGGTATAAGGTAGCCATACACGGCGTCCCTACAACTATCCTCCAGGACTATACGGATAAGGAATTCTCTTCCTTTATTAAGGAAGAGGTTAAGGCTTTCAACCAAGGCCTAAACGTAATTAGAGAGCCATACTAGCTAACCCCCAAATCCCGAAGGGAAGCCCAACAGGCTAGCTTAATCTATATAGCCTTCTCTACCGAAGAGGAGGCTAAAAGAGCAACTAATAAGAGACTCTCCCTACTAGGAGTCTCCTGTAAAGCCGAAAAATATAGGGAATCAAAATCCCCGACCCACCCCAAGCGGAATTAGACTCTATATCTATAGGATACATTAGAGTACTACAAGCCAACGTCGCCCGGAAAAGCCTAGCCACCGAAGGGCTATTACAGCTAGTAATAGAGCTTAAAATAGACATTATTCTTATCCAAGAACCGTTTATTACTAGCTCCTCTAATCCACAAGAAGTACGGTCTATCAACCACCCCTCTTTCGTCCAAACTCTCCCGGTTTTCTCCCCTGGCTTAAGGCCCCGTGTTCTAGCTTATATCTCCCGCTTTATGCGTGGGGTTAAAGTAAATAGGGCCGCCCTTTTTACTAGCGAAGATAGCATGGTATTAGAAGTTCAATAACTAAATTATCCTTCATTTCGGATAATAAACCTCTATAACCAGGCTACTCAAAGGCAAGAAGGATCCCCTAAGACATTAGAAAGAGTCCTAGAGTACTCAAGTATTCTCGAAC
Source organism: Botryosphaeria dothidea (assembly GCA_011503125.2). NCBI lineage: Eukaryota > Fungi > Ascomycota > Dothideomycetes > Botryosphaeriales > Botryosphaeriaceae > Botryosphaeria > Botryosphaeria dothidea. The sequence goes on from WWBZ02000001.1 coordinate 35,774, forward strand.
CCTCTATAATTCTCGGGGACTTTAACGAACACCACCTATGGTGGGACCCCCTTGCCCGACCAACATAAGGAGCCCCTAGGCTAGTTGAATGGATAGAAGTAAATAACCTAGAGCTACTAAACACGGTAGGAGAAGCCACCTTCTTTAAACCGGATCTAGTACGCCCTACGGTCCTTAATCTAACTATGATAACCCAAAATTTATCTAATAAGATAAAGGACTGGCAAGTCCTCGACGACTTCGGCTTAGATCACCGTCCGATATTCTTTAAGATAGAAACTAGAGGCCCTATAGCGGATTCTCCTACTACTACGGCCCGATTTAACACTACGAAAGTAGACTGGAAAAAGTTCTCCTTAATTTTCCAAGAGAAAGTTAAAGAAAAGCTTCCAAACGTGCTAGCAATAGCCCGTAACCTAGAACCTCCCTTCTCTCTTTCGAAAGAGATAGTAGCCGCCAAACTACTAAAGATACCAGCGCTAGATAATTTAGGAGATACGCTGACTAAAGCTATCTCCTACGCTGCGAATCTTACTATCCCTCGCCTTAAACTAGGACTAAAATCGAAACCGTAGTGGAACGATGAGCTATCTACTAAACGGCAAGAGCTAAAACGGAAGGCTCGCCTCCTCTCCTACCCCCCTACGGAGAGAGATAAGCAAGAATACCTAGAAACCCGGAAAACCTTCGTCAACGCGATTAAGCAAGCTAAACGTTAACACTGGAATCAATTTCTCTCGTCAAACTCCCCCCAAGATATATATAAAGCTATATCCTATACGAAGCCGCGATCCTACGATCAAATTCCCCCTATAAAGAGGAAAGATAGCCAAGTTAAGACCAGCTTTAAGGGGCAGTGCTCTGCCCTAAGGGAGGGCCTCTTTCCTACACCTCCCTTGGCCCCCCCGTTTAAGTAGGATAGCTACTCCCCCTCCAAGGACTAGGAATAGCCTGCCCTCAGCTATACGGAACTAGAAAAAGCATGCTCAAATCAAATAAAAGGCACGACTCCAGGCCCAGACGCTATAACACAAGAGATAATTACCCGAGCGTTTAAAACTGCCCCTAACGCCTTCCATCAGGTATATAGCCTACTTTTTACATACGGATACCATCCGTTATACTGGAGAAGGGCTACCGGTGTAATCCTAAAGAAGCCAAATAAACCCGACGAATCTGCCCCAAAGGCTTATAGGGTAATTTCACTTCTTAATTGCCTAGGAAAAACTCTTAAACGGATACTAGCAAGAAGGCTAGGCTTTTTAGCAGAAACGACCTCTCTTCTAGATCCCTCCCAAATCGGGGGAAGGCTAAAGAAATCTGCTATTGATGCCGCCCTACTACTAACAAATATCGCCGAGAAGAATCGCCGTAAAAAGCGTAAAACCTCGGCCTTATTCCTTGATATAAAAGGAGCCTTTAACCACGTCGCCCAAGAACAACTACTAGCTACAATGGCAAGAATAGGCCTACCAGTCAATCTACTCGCATGGGTTAGGTCTTTTCTTAATCTACGAGTACTAGGCCTCGCCTTTAACGGAGAAAATAAGGATTTTAGTCGAATAGAGACTGGGATTCCTCAGGGAAGCCCGATCTCCCCTATACTATTCCTTATATATATTCGTGAGCTCTTCAAGACAAGCAAAATTATCTACTTATCCTATATAGACGATATTGCTCTAGTAGCTAGTTCTTCTAGCTATAAACGTAATAAACGTCTATTAGAGGAAGAGGTAAAACAGCTCTATAAGCGGGGCCAAGAGAACGGGGTAGAATTCGACCTTTTAAAGACTAAACTTCTACACTTCTCTAACAACAAAGAGGCTAGCCAAACCTCTATTATTTTACCAGACGGTAATATAGTAGAACCTCAAAAACTCGTCCGTTGGCTAGGGATCTTCTTCGACTCAAAACTAACTTTTAAGGAGCACGTCTCTATAAGAGTTAGCCAAGCCCGTTCAGCCTTCCAACGCCTCTCTAGACTAGCCAATATCGAACGGGGTTTATCCCCCTACGCGGTTAGACAGCTATATATAGCCTGTATTACCAGCGTAGCCGATTATGGCTGTCAAATCTTCTGGAAAAATCAGGCACAGTTTAAACGCCAATACACACTACTCTAAAACCTTGCTCTACGGAAGATTCTAGGAGTTTTTAAAACTACTCCTATTATTCCTTTAGAATTAGAGACGGCAATTCCACCCTCCGAGCTCCATCTAGACGATATTCTAAAAAAGTATGCGTTTAGAATAAGACAGCTCGAAAAGAAACATCTAATCCGCTACGAAATAGAGAGAGAACCTAACCGAAACTTTGGTGGCATACCCCCCACATAGATAGAAAGAATAAGGGGAATATACTCTAAAATCCCTAAGGAGATAGAAGAGATAGACCCCTTTCTTTTTAAACCGTGGAGCGGTAGCCCTCCTTATTCGGTTAGGATATCTATACTAGAGAAGGAAGCCGAATCGAAAGCACATAATAAGGCCGTCCTAGAAGCCCCGAATAGTTAAGTATCTATATATTCCGACGCCTTACAACTTCCTAACGGAAAAGGAATAGGAATAGAAATAGGAATACTAGACCTTAGCCAATCTCGAGACTTAATATAACAAGAACTAGTTAGGAACTACGGTCCTAACTACCTCGTTTATAACGGCGAACTAGAAGGTATTACAAATGCCCTCGAATTTGCTAGCAAACGTGGATATAAAAACCGAGAAATAAGAGTCTATGCGGATAACTAAGCCGCACTCTTACGGCTATAAACCCTAGCTAATACTCCTAGCTAAGACCAACAAATCCGGGCAGTAAAAGCAGCAAAAATCCTACAGGACAAGGGGAACAAAATCTCTCTAGAATGGGTACCTAGACATAAAGATATCCTTAGAAATAAAACTGCGGATAAACTAGCAAAAGAAGCTACTAGACTACCTATATCGAGCTCGAAAAATAGCGTAGCCTTCTACGGAATACAGCTAAAGGAAGAGCTTTATAAAGAGTGGGAAAAGAAGCTTAAAAACACCTTAGCCTCTACCTATAAGGAACTATACGGCTATCAAGTTAAACGGAAACTAAAAGCCCCTTTAAAAGAGCGAGAATTAGCCTCCGCCTTTTACTAACTAAAGATAGGACACGGATACTTTAGATCCTATCTCTTTAGGTTTAAACACGCCGAAACCGATAGGTGCCCATGCACGAACACAGCAAAACAAACACCTAGACATCTCTTACTAAAATACCCAAAATACTCCTACGAAAGAAGGAGTATAAAGAATATACTTAGAAGAGACCATCTAGACCTAAAGGAGCTTCTTACCTCGATAAAAGGAATATCTAGTACGCTAGATTTTCTAAAATAAATAAAGATATCTACACGGAGATGGTATCTAGAAAATAGCTCGGCGGAGCTCTAAATAAACGTATACCTACCGTATTTTCTTTTACTTTCCTTATATCTATTTCTCCTTTATTTCCTTTAGCTACTAGCCTGTTTAGGCGATAGACGCCATACCGTTTACTATACCTAAATAGCCCACCTTTACCAAAAAGAGGTAATACCCTTCTATAGCTACGAGTTCTAGAAACTCCGTCTTTAATAGTCATAGGCTGAAAAAAGGACGTAAAACTAAATAAATAAATAAATAAATATTACGCTAATTCTATAAAAAATTCCACCCTCGATGGCCGTTTATCGGGTCGTCGTATATCGAATACTACGGCACCGCGGGCACCTACTACCGGCTTTTATAAAATAATAAATCCTCGACCAACACTTACGCCGTCGTCTACGCTAACCGGTGCACTATACCGCGGAACTACGCTATACTAAACGACACGTTCTTATACTCTAATACGTCCCTATTTCTCTACCCGACGTGCCCCTTTACCGTCGTATTAAAATAAATCTTCATCCCGTACGCCCGTAAATCCAACCACTACTATATCGGGCTATCGCTACCGCGGACTATAAAATCGTCTATTATCTTATTTACCTACTACAAACTACTTCTACTAGGCTATCCGGTCCGGTCGTTACGGCTATTGCTTCTACTACCGCTACTACTCCTACCGCTACTCTATTAGGCCCCTTAAGCGCTACTACCCTAGGCAACTAGGTAGATACTTAACAGCAACTAGAGGCCCTAGCTGTACTAAGGATAACTCGGTTAGGCACTAGGGCACGGGCCCAGCGCTAAGCGACTGGGTATATTTACCCTTCGCCCTCTCTTTCCAGACTCTCTTTTCTTTCTCCTTATATATAGATTTTTAGTTGAAAGCAATACCATCATTTCGGCTTTGCTGCCTTATACAATCTATGTACCACTAATAAGGAACCTAAACTCGATAACCCGACACCCGTACCATCAACCAGAACCTAAACTCGACAACCTACAACCAGAACCCGACAACACCAACAACCTACAACCAGAACTTAACAACACCGACACTCTGCGACAAGCAACCTAGAAATATTAAAGAAACCTACACTATCAGAGAAACAACAGTGCAATTACAGGAAATCTATCTTCTTAAATAAGATACGAAGATCCTCGTTAATTCCGCACTAATCTCTTTAGAGTTTCACCTATAACGTAGATTAAACCACTCCGAAACCAGAACAATTAGCAAAGATTATAGCGCAACAAAGCCTATTCCCTGCAAGCTACACCCGTAGCCGTACTAGCAGCATCGCTAGCACTACTTCCATTCACCCAAGCGATAATAAAGAAGGATCATTTAGCAACACAGTTAGGGGACCCAGCCAGAACCTCAACGAGTTTACAAGTGGTGCCATCCCATTTCAGGGCTTTCCTAATGCCTCAGACCAGCAAAGTCAAGCCGCCGGTCCCACCTCACGTCGCACCACCTCACGCAGAAACCTAGAACCCGAAGAACTTATACATTCATCAGCCACGGATCTTGACCTTACCATCAACCCCGGAATACCAAGTAACCACGGACTCGACTCCATTCGCTGGCCCAACGAATATGCCTTCTACAACTGGTACACTACAGTAACAGCAAACCAGCACACCAAGTTCTACCACGTCCTCCAAGTTACTCAAACAGCTGCTAGTAAAGAGCATACAGCCCACGTCTCTCTTCAGGATAAGTACAAGAGACTCAAACAGACCCATGAGAAGATAATCGCCAGATCCAATAGAGTTATCAAGGAAAGCAACGATAAGATCAGCCGGCTCATCCAAGAAAACAACCTTCTAACTAAGGATATCGCCAACCATCACGAAGGTACCCTCCCTGGTACCAATATTCGCAGCCTTAATCAGGAACGTCAACCAAGGGAGGGAACTATTACCTCACAGCGAACCCTCCCTTATCAGGGCTCACGCAAGATACTTACAGGAGATGTTAACAAGCTTATCTCCACTAACATCCATGCTTTCGTCAACTTTAAGGATAATATAATCTTTAAGCTTGAAGTCGAAGAGGACTTCTTCAAAGGAAATCAGAAGCTAATAATTCGCCATATCTACTCTCGCCTTGCTGATTCAATTGCTGCTATAATGCGCCCGTATATTAGTAGCTGCTAGACAGCCCTGGATTTCTTAGAAAAGCTAGGAAAGATATATGGAATGGATATCGCAAAGAAAAAAGCTACCAATGACCTTATCCTTGCTAGATAAAGCGAGAAAGAGACGGTAGACTCCTACTACGCCCGCCTATGCACACTCTAGTCCCTTACCAATCCAACTAAAGAAGAAAAGATCGATAAGATGCAGGATAGCATTTCCATTGGCTTAGCCCTCTTAGTAGCCACCCTTACCTTCACCTCTCTCGAATAGCTACTCGAAACTCTCCGCAAGGCCGAATATCGTCGTCAAGAGATCAAGTCTACAAATATCCGTTCTGACAAAAGGATAAATAACAGCAACAATCCTAAAAGGGATCGCACCAAGCCTACCTATAACCAGGAACCTACTTAAGGTAACCTTAGCCGCTAGGGCAGGACCAGAAGCGGCAACACAGACTAAGATAGCCAACAGGGCCGCATGCCTACTGCCACCAAACCAAGAGACTAGGTTGGACCATGGTATAAGCCTGAGCTAAAACCCTCAAAGCTGTCAGACGAGGAACGCCTCGTAATAACGAGGCAGGGACGCTGCCGTAGCTGCAGAGGCTCAGGCCACTTTGCATCTAATGCCTGCTATCCTAACAACAACCGCGCTAGGTTCGCGCACATCTAGAGCATTGAGGAACTTGACTCTAACAGCGAGTCGGAAAACTCCCAGTCCTAGGAGTAAGTCGCCCCCTAGGACCACAAGAGCAGAAGGAGCTAGACGAGCAGCCAGCTAGTCGTAGTCAGAAAGAGATAAAGGTGTCAAACTTCGCAGTAGACAATCGCGCGTGTAAAATTAAGGGAACTTACCTTATTATATATGCTGCAGTGGCTGGTAGTAATACACGTTCTCTTATCGATAATAGAAGCCAAGCTGAGCTCATTAATGCCTCCTTTGTTCGCGCGCACAAGATAACAAAGATCCCTCTTGTTAAACGGATTACCATGACTTTGGGAGACGGAACATTCTCCCAATACATTACCCATGCCTCCCTAGTCGATATTAACATTGGTTCTCACAAGGAACAACTTCTCTGCTATATTACCAACCTAGAAGACTATCCACTAATCCTTGGAGACGGATGGTTACGCACTCATAACCCGCACATCGACTGGGATAAGCGGTCAGTTAAGTTTTATAAGCCTTAGTGCTTTAAGGCTGGCTATCTTACTATAAAACCTCATACTAAATACGCTATTGGGTGCCGACCTAAATAGAAGACAGAGAAATCCCAACTAGACATTCAACTATGTTCTACATCCATGCTCTTCCACTTAGCATTACTTCCTAGACATAAAGGATACTACTACACGCCTACGGAACCTACTATAAATACTAGCGTAGCTGCAACTAGAGAAGACGACTTTTAGAAGTTCATAAATAGAAAGAAAATATATAGACGAGAAGAACGCCTTGCCCGGCTGCCGAAGGAACACTATTAGATTAAAGAACTCTAGGATAAGACAGAAGCGGATATACTCCCTCCTCACCAGAAAGAAGACCATAAAATTAAGCTTAAACCTAACTGTGAACCTCCTCACATAAAAAGCTACCGTCTAATATCTTAATAAGAAAACGAAGCGGTTAAGAAATATATTAACGAACATCTCGGAAAAGGGTTTATTCGCCCTAGCTCTTCGGACTGTACCGCACCTCTACTTATTATTAGAAAGCTAGGAGGAGGACTTAGGGTCTGTGTTGACTACAGAGCCCTAAACGCTATCACTAAGAAGAACCGATACCCAATCCCATACATTAATAAAACCCTTACCCAGCTTAGTAAGGCTAAGATCTTCACAAAACTCGACGTTGTCTATGCCTTTAACCGGATCCGAATCAAGGAAGGCCATAAGTACCTCACCGCTTTCAACACTCGCTTTGGTCAGTACGAATACCTAGTTATACCCTTTGGGCTCTGCAATGCGCCAGGCACCTTTTAGAGCTACATTAATAATTCTATACTCGAATACCTAGACAAGTTTTGCACAGCGTACCTAGATAACATCCTCATCTACAGTAAAAAGGAGGATAAATACGCCAAAAATATTAATAAAGTCCTCCAACGACTAAAGGACCGTGGTCTCCAACTCGACCTTAATAAATGCGAATTTAATATTAGATTAGTTAAGTACCTCGGCCTTATTGTCAGCACAAACGGAATTAAAATGGACCTAGAAAAAGTCTCTGCTATTATTAACTAGGAGGCACCGACGTCAGTTAAGGGTGTATAAGCCTTCCTTAGCTTTGCAAACTTCTACCGCCGCTTTATTAAGAACTTCTCCCACATAGCACGCCCCCTTACTAAGATGACAAAAGGAGAATAATTTATAACTAGGAATGGAAAACGCAAGATGAAATACTAGGAGTTCACATGGGACAACAAGAAACAAGCCGCCTTTAACCAACTGCAAGCTGCATTCACCTCCGCACCCATCCTTGTACATTTCGACCCTAAAAAGGAAATATGGGTTAAAACGGATGCCTCAGACTTTGTTAGTGCAGGTATCCTATCGCAGATACACGACGGAGTGCTTAAACTAGTTGTATACTTTTCTAAGAAAATATCCTTAACTAAGTGTAACTACATAATCTACGATAAAGAGCTACTTGCCATTATTCGCTCCTTTAAGACTTAGGAACTAGAACTTATAAGTACTCCTATAGACAAGCCCATTAAGGTGCTTACGGATTATAAGAACCTAGAGTATTTTATAATAACTAAGCAGCTGACCAGCCGCCAAGCCCGCTAGGCTAAATTTCTATCCGCCTTTAACTTTATTATCTCCTACCGGCTAGGTAAATAAGAAGAGAAGCTAGACTCGCTTATAAGGAGAACGCAGGACTTACCGTAAGGAATTAACGACCTAAGGAAGCAACACCGGTTCTAACAACTACTTCGGGACTTAAACCTAGAACCTAATATAAAGATCGCTGTTAATTCTATCCTCTTTACTACTAACAACCTAGAGGAGGAGGAGTTAGACTCTTAAGAGCCGGAAGATAACTAGACCTAGAAAACCTAGGAAGCCTAGGAAACCTAGGAAGCTAGATAAAATGTTGGAAATATAGTCTCAGAATGCTCCGAATTAGGTTTAGCGTCAAATAGTCTATATAGCAGGCACCCTCTTATACCCCTCTCATGGGACATGCCAACAATCCAGACAATAATCAAATCAACTTGATTTCCAACAGTTATGAGCCCGGATGAGCTAGCAAAGCCGCTTGCCATCTAGTTCATTATTAAGAAGCACTTTTTTGTGCATTTTAAGCTGTTCCGAGGTATCCGGTCAGCAGTTTTGGTAGTTATTGCCTACAATCGACTCGATAACTGAGGTTTTCATCTCATAAGAGTCATCTATCAATCAATTCAATTACTATCTCTTATCCGAGAGCAGTAGACATCATGTCTACCACAAACAAGCCTATCGTTATCCTTAATTCGTCAGAAAATTGGGATGAATGGTATCATATCATCAAATCAAGGGCCCAACGAGCGGATATCTTCCATTTTATTGATCCTATAACAGAAATAAAGCCTCCGCAACCACAAGAACCAGTTGCTCCCTCTCGTGGCACTGGAGACGATGTATACGAGACCTACCGACTCCAACTCGATGAGTATAGGATTCGCATTAAGAAGCATGAGAAGCAGAGACGCGAGATCAATAATATTGCAACGATTATTGAGGACTCTATTGCGGAACCTCTACAACCGCTGCTGCGTCAAGCAAACGACCCTAATCCCTACTCTATCCTTCGAACCCTCCAAGGCAACATGAAGCCTGCAGACCACACAACAGAGGCAATCCTTTTGGGGCAGCTTGCTCAACTGTCCAAGCCTCCAACTCATCAGAACCTCGATAAATGGATAGCCCAATAGGAAGAATGGCTATTCAAGGCTCAGGCTATCAATCTGCCTGATTCTCAAGGCAACCGAAGCATCCACAACTTCCTCAACCCTCTTCTCTCATACGATGAGACCTACGCCACTCAGATAAAGATGAAGTTGAGAGAGGACCCAACCAAAGCAAGGAGCTTATTAACAATCATCGAGGACTATCGCAGTCATATCAGAGACAAGCGTGCAGTCATGAGCATACTAAGCAAAAGAGGAGGATTTGCTGCAACTCTACAAGGAGAACAGCAACATTAAAACAAGCATGTACCCAAATGCGTCTGTGGAGCATACCATTGGTGGAATAAATGCTTCTATCTCAACAAAGACAAGAGACTAACCAACTGGACACCGAATAAGGAAGTGCAACAACGAATCCAGAAGGCAATGAGCAATAAGGACCTCAAGAAGAAGATTGAAGATTCCATTGCAAAGTCAAAGTCATTAGAACACTCAAAATAACCAAGTTAGGAACAAACTGCCAAGAAGATCAAGGAAGATACCAACAATGAAGACTCAGCATCAGTTGCATCTTTCCCAACCACCATACAAGCAACCTCATTATCAACTACAAGCGCTGATTGTGCTAGCACCCTTGAACTCTCTTGGATTGCAGATACTGGCTCAACTCATCATGTGTGCAACAGACATATGAAGCATCGATACACCAAGACTCGCAATGCGTCATCAGATGACACAATCACCAGTGGAAACATTACTACTCCCATCAAATCGTTTGGAGAAGTCTTAATCAAGGCTCAAACCTTAACCGGAACACGTACGATTATCCTGCGCGACGTTGCATACGTTCCCTCATTCATGGCAAACCTTTTGTCAGTTACAAAGTGCATGGATAAGGACGTACATCTCGACACTGGCAGAGGAGTACTGTACAACCTCAACAACAACAACACGGTCTGCAAAGTTACTCGGTATCAAAACCAACTCTTTGTGGAACTCAACAAGGCTCTGGACAATCCAAAGTCAATTATCTCATGTATTGCGTCTCGGAACCTTCCAGCGGACCAATGGCATGAAATCTTTGCTCATGCAGGAGAAAAAGTCATCAAATCACTTCCGCAAGCAGTAACCGGTGCAATTATTACTCCTGAAACAACTCTATCGTCTCACTGCGATGTATGCGCTCGAACCAAGGCTCATGAGCAGGTGTCTCGTGATACTCAGCCTGAGGAATCATCAAACCAACCCTTCTTTCGAGTCACCTTTGATCTCATCCATATGGCGGAAGCATACAACCACAACCAGTGGATCACCCATTTGGAGTGCCACCAAACCAAGTGGAGGTTTTTAGAACCTTATACAAGCAAGTCTGAGACTGGAACCATTGCAATCAGCCTCATTGAACAAATCTCGGCACGATTCAAGCGTAGAGTAGCCTTCTTTCGCTCTGATAATGAAACTGCACTTGGAAACGACTTCAAACAACAACTACGACAACGAGGAATCACCTGGGAGACCTCATCACCATTCACACCTGCACAAAACGGCTCATCTGAACGCTCAGGAGGTATCATCATCAGCAAAGCTCGGGCACTACGTGTTAGTGCAAACCTTCCAGAAGGACTGTGGCCCGAAACAGTTAAGGCTGCTGTCTATATTAGCAACAGAACACCAACTAAATCACTGAACTACACTACACCATTTGAGGCAGTGCATAGGGTTAAGCCATCAGTGCAATACCTTCGAGTGTATGGCTGTAAGGCTTACGTCCTTAACAAGCAAATCCCGCACAAGAACAAGATGCAAGAGCGTGCACTCATTGGCTATTTGATTGGCTATGATTCACGCAATATCTTCCGCATTTGGCATCCGCCCTTGCAGAAGGTTGTTCGCTCACGTGATGTTACCTTCGATGAGACGACCAAATATCAACCAAATAACCCAGAACAAATCCAGGAACCTCATGAAGCAGAAGAAGAACGAGAATTAATCGTTCCACGCATCACACTATCAAACTCAGACACCGAGGACTCAATTAAGTCAGAGGATCAAGAGGAGAGTCCATCTCTTCCTTAACAATCACAAGATCATCGCAGAGAAGCCTCAGAACAAACCACTCAAGAGCAACAGGGCATTCAACAGCTTCCTTCGCCATCCACAACGACAATAAGAGGCCCAATAAACACACCTAAGAGCTCTTCAGTTCAATCAAATCAACCCTTAATGGAAGAGGTTTACTCACCCGTCCAGGATATGCGAGTGCCTGACGAAGAAGACACCCAAAACTCAGGGGGTGCACAACAACCAAGACGGCTCGGACGTCTTTTGCAAGTATAATACGACACTGAACCTCATCCAGCCGCCTCCAGAGGTAATAGAGCTCCTAATGCTCATCTTATCAATCCGGACATCAATTCGCACGCAATCATTAATCATCCAAGAAGAAGATCACGTCACCAAGCACATGCAGCAATTATTCATGCCAATTTTGGCTCAATGAACACGTTTCACTCATCGTTCATAAGCAGTCTCTTCAACAAATCAAACAAGATCAAACTGCATAGAGACAACCTCCCTCCTGAACCTCGATTCTATAAGGATCTTATTGCTCACCCTTTTCGAGCTCAATTTGAACAAGCACTGCAAGAGGAGCTTAAAAAGTGTGAAGCAAAGGGGGTGTGGATGCTCGTACCAACTCAACAAGCCCGTGAACAACACAAAGAGATCATTCCACTCACATGGGTTTTCAAATATAAGTTTGATGAGAACGGTTATCTCGTCAAATTCAAGGCACGCATCTGCGTTCGCGGCGATTTACAAACAACTCATCAAGATACGTACGCAGCAATACTTGTAATGCGTATCTTCCGTGCAATCCTCGCAATTATTGCAGCCTTTGATCTTGAGACTCGTCAATTTGACGTAGTCAATGCCTTCCCTCACGTTCCTTTGCAAGAGCATGTCTTTTGCGAACCTCCTGAAGGCATGGATATTAAAAGGGGACTCATTCTGCAACTTCTTAAAGCCCTATACGGTCTTAAACAATCACCAGCGTTGTGGCAACAACACTTTTGCAATTCTCTTGAAGAAATTGGACTTCAAGCAATCCCAGATGCCCCTTGTCTATATCGAAACGATCACTACATTGTCTTTTTCTTCGTTGACGATGTCATTCTTGCTTACAAGAAGCAAAATGAACAATACGCAACCTTATTGCAAGCTCAACTTACCAATCGTTACGAGATGAGGACAATAGGAGAGATCCAATGGTTTTTGGCCATTAGGATCATTCGAGACCGTCCAAACCGCAAGATTTGGCTCTCTCAGGAGTCATACGTCATTGGCCTTGCCAACAAATACAATCTGACTCTCTCAAGGACGGCAACCCCTCTCCCTGATCACGAGGACTTGGTCACAAATTACGAGGACTACGCGACTCCGCAAGAAGTGTATAACTACCAAAGCAAAGTTGGATCATTGCAATTTATTGCAGCAAGCACCAGGCCTGATATTACATTTGCTTGTGCAAAGCTGGCTGAGCATCTTGCAAATCCATCTTTACGAACCTCGCACTTTGCTGGGAGAGTCCTCAACTATCTGAACAACACTAGAAAGTTGGCCATTTGTATTCATGGAAACGACACGGAGGAGAGCAGCGTTTTCACAATAAGTAGTGATGTAGTATTTGCAAACGATGTCGAGACTCGCAGAAGTCATTAAGGTTCACTATTTATGCTATTTAACGCACCTATGGATTGGAAAGCCATAAAACAACCAACTGTTACAACTTCCTCCACCGAAGCTGAACTACTCGCCTTATCAGAAACCTCACGGCAATTGTATTAGTGGAAACGTCTTTTCCAAGCAATCCAGTTCGATCCAGGACATGAGATCGAAGTCCAGTGCGATAACACTCAAACCTTGCGCCTCATGAGAAAGAGAATAATACAACTATCAACCAAGCTTCGCCATGTCGATATTCATCATCATTGGCTAAGGCAGGAGACTTAACTGGGCAACATCCAATTTAAGTGGACTCCGACAGCAGAGATGATAGCTGACGGACTTACCAAGGCTTTACCAAAACAAAAACACCGAATCTTTGTCAACCAACTTGGCATGGAAGAGATTCCGGAGTAAAAACTCATCAATTCGATTCACTAACACTCAACAAATTGATTCAAAGACTCTCATTATTATCCAGTACTTTTTTTGATTTGGCACTAAAAGTCATATGATTAAGCAAAGGATAACTCAACTTGTCCGTTCAACTATCTATTTCCTTACGAAGCCGCAGACAAGCGTCAAATCACGTTTTTCAACAACGTCCCCAGTTATTTTTGTTATTATAAGCAATTCACGAACTCAACACTATGGATTTGTCGCATATTGCCTTATCCGGCAACACGCGAAGGGGGTGTGTTGGAAATATTGTCTCAGAATGCTCCGAATTAGGTTTAGCGTCAAATAGTCTATATAGCAGGCACCCTCTCATACCCCTCTCATGAGACATGCCAACAATCCAGACAATAATCAAATCAACTTGATTTCCAACAATAACTGAATCCTTAAGTAACTAGAGACTACCTGCAACTAAATAGAAGCAGTTGACAGATCATTATACTAATGACAAATATCAAAAATAGCATTCTTACCACAACGCATTAACAAGTATATCAAAACTTAATACGTTAGTGTTGCAGATAATTTGACAGCCGATCTTAATTTCCATCATGTCCAAATTCGCCGCATTGCCTGCATCGTCGTCGCTCCGTCGTATGCCCACCAGATTACGCACCATTTTGACGTATTTCCTGTAAAATCTACTTGTTAATAGTAGCTTTATCGATCAAGCTCTCACCATCCTAAATCGTAATAGTTCCTCACTACTAGATCAGTTTTTTCTGGCACTTCATGCGTCGCGTTGCGGCCTCGTTTGCCTTTTGAAGGCTCGCGACTTCTGCCTGCAAAAGGACAGCCGAATGCGCCATCATCTGAGCCCCCTTTGCAAGCTGATTTAGCGCTTCATTTACCGGCGTTGGTGAACTATCCCGATGTCTTGTAATCTGGGTCCTAACCAGCTTAGTTTGGGAGGCTAGTCTAGCTGGGTTGTGCGATGTTCGGGGGTCCCAAGTTGCGGCCTTTGCCTGCGGGGGTGTCGGCGTCCGAAGCTTGACATCGAGCTTGGAAATCACGGCCTCTTGATCGAGCGGAACTAGCCCTGCACCTTGGAACCCACCTACGATATTCTGCTTCGTGAAAGCGACTTCAAACGCCGCTTTTAATGCTGGCAAAAATTCGAGTTTCGTGATGTGATCGACATACGATCGCATGAGCTCTTCGACCTGCTTTCCGTACGCCTTCTTTAGAGGCGCGAAATAGCCCACGCCAAGCGGCTGGAGGAGGTGCGATGAATGGGCAGGCATGCAAAGCGTGATGATCTTGCGTTCCTGGGAGAAGGTGTCGAATTCAGCCGAATTGTGGCTTCCATGGCCATCAAGAATTAGAAGTCTCCAGGCTCCAACTTCGCGCTCTTTTGTGTGCTTCTCAAAGTGCTGCAGCCACTGGACGCTAAGCTCGTTTATTGTCCAGCCGTTATCGCTTACTGCGATCGTCTAATCGCGTAGTACATCGTCGCTATACCAAGCACAAAGGTGGTATTGTCCCTTGAATATCACGAACGGCGGAATCGCCCAGCCCTTGGCGTTAACTCCCTAGGCCACCGTAGCCCACTCGCGATTGCCTGGCTAAGCCGCCTTTGGTCGGCCACGTCGCTCTGATGCCGTAATAACTATTCCGGCTATGATTATGCCTATAAGGAAGCCGGCTTCGTCGAAGTTGTACATGTTACCGTCCACGATGCCGTACTTTGCGATGGTATTCCGGACGAGCTCGAACCATCGTGTAATTAGCTCTAGATCTTCACATTTGGCTCTCTGGTAGTCGTACTTGCGATTCAGACGTGTTTTTAGCTCGGGAGTCCGTTTCGCGAAATTGGAGGCTCATTTGACGCCAACCTTGCCACTAGCGCGATTAGCAAGTAGTTTATTAGCTATTTCTTTAACAGCACTTAAGCGGGGTAAGAACCCTCGCAAATCTAGGTCGAGAATACGTTAAATAATAACTAATTCTTTAAGGACCGTTAGTTTCTAAGAATTGGGCGTATAATCGCGTCGCGAAGGGATGCCGTTGTGATGGCTTGTATCCGGCGCACTCGCGGAAATACAGTGGCTTACTATCTACGAGAAGACTAAGCTAAAGAGAAAAAGAAACGAGATTCGAGTAGCGAGAGCATCTTTTATATATCCTTCTAGGTTCTCTTTTGCTGGTAACGAGTTATAGGATCTTCTTGTTGAGCTTCAGGTCAGCCTCTATCGTATGCCCTATACGGACCTCCGCAGGCAGCACACTTCTCTATAGCTGACGAACAGCTCTCCTCTTTGTGGTCGCTACATGCGCACTTGACGCATCTCTCCTCTCCCATACAGCGGAACTGCTGGTGGTCCTTGTTACGGTTTGAACCCTGAAGGTGCCTTGGATGGATCCTGCGGCGAGACCCTGGGTCGAGAGGACCCTGAAGCTCAACAAGAAAACTCTGCAACTCGTTACCAGTAAAAGGAACCCTGGAGAGATATATAAGCAGCGCTATCTTGCTCAAACCTTCCTTCCTTTTCTCTTTAGCTTAGTCATCTCGTAGATAGTAATGCTACTGCATTTCCGCGAGTGCACCGGATGCAAGCCATCACAGTCCTAGCTTTGGCACTTGAGGCAGCGTCTTGGGCGGGGGCGGTATTCGAACACGTTAGTGTACGCTGTCTCTCCACCAACATCAATTATCTATCGGGCAAGGAGAGAATCTGCCTCACTCCTCTTAGAGAGGTAGATTACTACGAAGCCGTACAAGCAGTTGCCTGGCTTGCTCAGCCAGCGAGTTTGCAAGACTTCAACGTCATTTTCTACGTTAATAATCTGGCTAGCGTCGGTGTCACGACCAGCATCGATGCACGACTAAGATGGGTTCCAAACTAATAAAGTTCCTAAGCTAAAGAAGAAGAAGAAGGAGAGGAGGAGGAGGAGTAGGGGCAGGAGGAGCTAATATATATGTGGGCGGCGCTAAGCGAGGAGGTGAATGGCCAGGCAGCAACGGAGTGAGTGAACGAGTGTCAGTTCGCGATAGAAGTGCCTGAAGAATTAAATGAAAACTGTTGTCTAAGAAATAAGGGGATTCTGGTTGACAGCTTCTTAGGCCTCTTCTCTAAGATGCCACCTCCTTGTAGCAATTTTAGTATTTTGGGGGAAGGCTATTAAAGCCTTAACTCTGCGCTGTGTTTGAAAAAGGAGTCGGAGGGTTAACCTTACCCCTAGTGCTTCCTTTAGGACTTTCTTGCCACTAAGTACTCCTTGCACTCTAGGACTAAGTGTTTTGGGGTTTATTCACCCCGCAACTACATCGGATAGTAGAGCTTCTATTGATCCGTGATGGAAAATGAGCTCAATTACCTCCGTTATCTGTTATTGGATAGCATATTAGCTTAGTCATTCATTCTGAGACGCCTTGGGGATCAATACCACGAGCGCCTCAGCAACCAAGCAATCAAGTCATTCATTCATCGATTCCGACCGATTAAGCGCAAATTCCATCAATTCGATATTGTCGAATTTTGTGGTGAACAGTTGATGGAAAATGAGCTCAATCACCTCCGTTATCTGTTATTGGATAGCATATTAGCTTAGTCATTTATTCTAAGACGTCTTGGGAGCAATACCACGAGCGCCTCAGCAATCAAGTAATTAAGTAATTGTCAGAATATAAGGCAGATTAGCACGCACTGGTAACAGTGCGGCGTCGTACTTTTGCAGTTCGACAGTAATTTATTCATCGATTCCGACCGATCAAGCGCAAATTCTATTATATTATAATCCGGTGGCGGATGCCGCTGGCAGGAGATAGGACGTCATCTTATTTCCCCCTTACCGACTATATATCGTATTTACTTATTAAGGAAAGGCGTTATAAAAGATAGGGATTTTAATAAGATGCGGATTATATTAGGCCTATATCGTAAGGTGATGTCGATTATCGTCGAAATGTGAACGTACTATATACCTATATTAACTCTCCCCTATGTTACGGCGCAGCCTTTACAGAACCTGGTTAAATGGGATAAGGAGGGCAAGCGGGGCGCCGACGTGTCCGCGAAAGAAATCTACCCAGTGGAGTCACGTGACTCCCCAGTTCAACTGTTCAAAGCCTTGGTACTCTGAACTTATAAACCCGCCAGTTTAGTGGTTCAACCTCTTAGCAAATTAAACTTACGAATTATTAGATTATATAGAACTCTCCTACGTATATAAACCACGTTCCTTAGATAGCTTTAACCTTCGTGGTCAACTTCGCAATAGAATTTGGACTCTATTGGTAATAAGGCCTTCGCACGCAGTGCTCAGTCTTCAGTCATCTACTCGTTCCTCGCGTACCTCTTCTTATACCCACTCAAAGAAAACCCTCGATAGGTTTTCTCCCCCTTTGGTGTTTGGATCCTTAGAGGTAGAGGCCCGCTCGTTACAATAAGGAGAGGTTTATGTATCCATCTAGGGCGCTTAGCGGTTTAAACCGTAACGGTTCAAACCATAATAAGTCTCGCCACAGGATCTACCCAAGGCACTTTACGGTTTAAACTGTAGCAGAGTTCACTTCTCGCACGTGTAGCAACGCTATGTGTTAACCTCGTTTCACTCTTTATCACAAAATGGAAGGTGCGAAGGCTCTAGTGTTACGATAGTATACGGCATATTACTAATTTACTTTTCTTCTTCTCTGTCCTACTTCTACTCTCCGCAACCATTGTCCACGCAAGCTACAGAGCCTTACCGCATATAAGCCAGCTCGGGAAACATTGTCTAAGGACACTGGAAGCCGCCTTGGTAAATGTTGCTCCGGCAAAACGCAAACATTAACAACAACAAGCCACCTTCGCAAACGTCATGTCGACCAGTACTTCAACCATCTCAGCAAAGCAAGGTAGTTTTTCTACCGACCCAGACCGCACCGAGAAGTTGTGGAGGCTTGTAAGCGCTGCTATAAAGGTACCTACAGCAGTCATGTCCGACCGCGCCTCTTCCACCATAAGGAGCTCCGTCGTGAACAAGCCGGTTCCGACCCCGTTCGTTCCACCACGCCCGGGCAGCGCGCAGTTCGTTTCGGGTGCGCTGGCGCCCCGTGGAATCCTCATTCGCGCCCGGGATGGCTTCTTCCAGCAGACGGCCTTTGAGTACTTCGGCACGCCGACGCCTCTTCCAACCATGACGTGTGCTTCGCACTATCGCCGACTGCTCTGTTCAACGTCGCTATGGCTCGAACGAGACATTACATCCATAAACTGCATCACCCACCGCTACCGCACCATGGCTGCCGTGAGCCCTCCCCTGCCGCAGCAGGAGTGGATGCTCGAGGCCGCTACCTCGCTGCTCCACTCCGAGGACCTCGTCCACCCCGATTTCGACGCCGGCCACGACGACGACAGCAAAACCTCCTGGCTCCCCATTCGGCTCTGTGGCGGCAGCTTCCAGCCCAGCGCCGTGCTAATGACCAACAAGCCGCAGTGGGAAGAGCCGCCCATCATCTCCTCTCGTGCGCCGTCAAACAAAACATCCGGCCGCGCTCCTCCAAGCAGCAACAACACCACCAACAAGCCTCCGGCACTCCCCTCGGTGACCAAATCCGCCGCCGCCACCGCCGCCGCTACGCCACTCTCCGTCACGCCTACCTTCTCATATTGGCTCCGGGCCCACTGCTTCCTCCACCACGCCCGCTACTCCTCTCTTTCCTCCAGCGCATTTGACCCCCCGCCCACCACCAGGCGCATGAACCTGCACGGCCTCGAAAGCCACACTCCCGTCCGCCACAGTTACGCCTGCCTGCCCTACCTTAGCATCGAAGTCCGCTCCGCCGCCGCCGACGACGCCGCCGACGTCACCAGCCTACACCGGCTTGCCGCGAGCGGAGCGACGGCACTGTGGAACCGCGCAAGACTGCGTGGTAGTAATGATAACTACGAAGATGGCGCTGCTGCACTTCGCCACTTTGGCTTGCTGCTGGCGGGGTGTTCGTGGGAGCTGTACTGCATGACTGCTGTGGCGAGGAGTGGCGGCGAGGAGGGCGCGGTGGCGTGGCGCGGCTGTGAGATGGCGCATTTGGCTGGGGGCAGGCTGACAGGGAGGGAGGACGTCGGGCAGCTGGTGGACTGGATTAATGAGATCCACTGCTGGGGCAACACGGCGTATGCGACTGCGTGCGTGAACGATGTTTTCCGCACGGATGGATGAGGGAGGGGAAGGAGTTGGGTCGCTGGTGCGTGGTGGTGCAACTATTGACGCGGAGATGACGGCTTAAGCGTTTTGGTGGGATGGATGTCTGTCGGATTGCAGGAACGGGAAAATCGAGAAGTGGATTGGACTGGGGGGGGGTGTGGTGGTGGCTTGGGCTTGGACTGGTTGTTCCACCCCTCGACCAGATACACTTGTGAGGGCTTGCACCCGGTATGTTCGCGGGAATGCAGTGGCATTGCTACCTACAAGAAGACTAAGCTGAAGAGGAAAGAAACAGATGAAAGATGAGAGCAGCGGGAATAAAATACACCCTAAGATATATGCACGAATCCACTCTACAGGGGTCTTTCCGCTTTGGTATAAGCCTTCCCGCGCCTTACCGCCTCCTCGCCTCACCAAGGTTCTGCCGCCTATTACTCCCTCCACCTACCCGCCGCCTCACCGCCTCTTTTATCTTGAATTGGAAACTCCACCGCGCATCCTTCCGTTCCTACTAATCTTTCGCGAAAGCGCTCTAAATACAGAATAGATAGAAAAGAAATAATCTACAGCTAATATTTATCTTAACGCGCTAAGAACGTATAAAATTCTACGTGCGAGAATGTTGGATTTGAGAGTGAAGAGTGTGAGGTCAGAAAAGAGAGTAGATTCTGCCTGTCTCCTGAAGGGGAGGTTGGTAGGCTTGCTTATATACATAGGTGATAACTACATAACCGAGGATACTAAAGATCCGAGAGAGAGTGCCGATGCGGGGTTGGGCATCAAAGAGTGTTGTTATATAAAGGATGGAATATTCGAGATAACTGGGATGCCTGAGGTAGTAAGGCAAGAAAGTCTGACATTTTCTTATTGATGGAAGTGTACTTAATTAGCAATGCACTTGGATTCAGAAGCATATCCTTTCTAATCGAACATGCAGCCTACAACCCCAGGGCCTATTCATTTTGGCACATTCATCTCTCCGAAGAAAAAGCACCCAAGAACCTTGATGTTCATACCAAGGCTAGAAGTTGTGAGTCACGCACAATTTCCGGTACTTGCCAATAAAGTTGCTAGTGTCATAAGGGTGAAGAAAGCTAAGCCGTTGTTGCTCTTTTGCGCATGCTACGATGCCAGTTAAAGCACAAAGAATAAGAAGCATTGCATTCCTTCATGTGAATGTAATAGGTCCCACTCTCCCTCAGATGCCACAAGCCGAAGACCTCTACCGTCTTCCAGGCGTATTCCGGTTGTACGACTCGTGTGGGCATATTTGTAAGAGAAATAGGCAGGCATTTTTCCCGGCATAGTGGAACGCGTCGATATGATTTGATTGTGGTACGTAATGGATGTTATGTGGTGATAGATGAGATGTAAATAGAACGGTTTATCCAATTTCTGCGGCCCTAAAGCTTTTAATGTTGACGTTGTCGAAATAGTCTTTGAGTTTTGTGCCGGCAGTCTTAGCGAAGAAAATTTGACACTCATCA
This sequence comes from Botryosphaeria dothidea, assembly GCA_011503125.2. NCBI lineage: Eukaryota > Fungi > Ascomycota > Dothideomycetes > Botryosphaeriales > Botryosphaeriaceae > Botryosphaeria > Botryosphaeria dothidea. The sequence continues at coordinate 57,010 of WWBZ02000001.1, forward strand.
TGACAATAAGTGGCTTTTCAGGAGTGCGTGGTCGCGCTTCGTTGCGGTGTTTCGCCATTTCGGCAACGTCTGTTGTGATCGCCTCACCCTGTCCGGCCTCCACCGAGCCACCCACTTCTGAACGGTTGTACCATTCACACATCCGATGCCGAAATCGAGCAACCGCCCTCTAATTGGAAAGCCAATCAAATGCGACGGAAAAGTGAAGAGCGTCGTCATCTCAAGCTTGTATTTATACAGTGCTTGGGGACGGGCTTCTTGTTTCCTCCCTAAGCGCATGCAACATCCCTAGCAGCGACGTTGACCTGTCTTGTTTCAAAACACACCCTTCTCAGCCCTTAATTGCCGTGTCCTGGAGATTCTCGTCGCAATGGCCTGGCGGCGACGATTTGGAGATGGCACTGGTGTGAAGGGTACGGTTGTGGAAGGCCAGAGAGAGATTTCTGCCGGCAGCACGCAGTATATCGGTGAGAAGGGCGGAAATAATGCGCCGCCTACTTACCAGGATGCTTCCGGTGCTCCCGTTGAGAACAATTCGCCATTGGGATACTCGGTCGGCCCAGTCACCATTACTTTGCTCAACATCACCATGATGATTGGAGCGGGCATCTACTCTACACGTATGTTCTGCGCGCTGACTAGACGAGAAACTATGCTGATCATCCTCAGCTTCTTCTATTCTGGCTGGAACAGGTTCTGTTGGTGTCAGTTTTGTCTACTGGACACTCGGCTACTTGGTATATCTTCCTCTACTCAATTCAGGGATACAGCAGCAGAACAGTGACTGATGCATGCCTGACAGTTATGCCTTGCATCCGGAGCTGTTTATCTCGAATTTACCGCCTATTTTCCAAGTCGATCCGGCTCCGAAGTTGTTTTCCTTGAACAAGCATACCCTCGTCCCATGTGGCTCTTCCCGACAACTTTTGCTGTCCAAAGCGTCGTCCTCTCATTTGGAAGCGCCAATGCTACCGGTGAGTGGTTCATGTCAACGGATTTCTTTTCTAGTCGGAAACTCATGAGATGCTACAGTCATGGCAAATTACTTGATAGCAATATCCGGCCATAAAGGCACTGATTGGCAGATCAAGGGTACCGCGTTAGCGTGCTACACGTTAGCTACTTTGAGTAAGAGTACCGCAGAACACGCGCGTCATATCGAGAAATTGACGAAGTTTAGCCCTTGTATTCAACACCAAGTATGCCTATTGGTTCTCGAACGGTGTTGGTGTTGTTAAAATCTGCACTCTACTTTTTGTGATTCTCACTGGCTTTGTCGTGTTGGGTGGCAATACCAAAGTCGAGGATCCCAAGGCCAATTTCAGAGATGCATGGTCCGGTAGCTCAACTGCTTCAGCCTACGGCATGACTATTGCACTTTACCGTATCATATTTTCGTATGGTGGTTACAATAACGCTTTCAATGTTGCTAACGAAGTCAAGGTATGATCTTGTTTTGCTCTGCATAAAAGAACGGCGAGACTGACATTAATTACTAGTAGAACCCTATCCGATCTCTTAAGATCTACGCTACCATTGCTCTGACTACTGTTTACATTCTATACATGTTTGCCAACGTCGCATTCTTCGCTGCTGGTGAGTGAATTTGAATTCTCGAAGTCAAAGGATCAGCCTGACCACCATTGCAGTTCCTAAAGATGAGCTTGAGAACTCCGGTCTTACAGCTGCCAGTCTGTTCTTCAAAGCCGTTTTCGGTGACAGTGGCGCCGTCCGTGGTCTCAATTTCCTTATCGCGTTGGCCTCTTTCGGTAACATGATTGCTGTCATCATCGGTATTTCCCGACGGATTCGAGAGTGTGGACGACAAGGTGTTCTTCCTTGGACCAGATTCTGGGTCTCGACTAAGCCTTTCGGAACTCCTCTGGGACCATACTTTGTAATCTGGTTCTTGACTGCTCTGATGATTCTGGCTGTTCCTGCTGGAGACGCTTTCACTTTCGGTAAGCTCTCATAAATTTAGCTTCTGGTGAGTTTCAGCTCGCTCACTCTCAACAGTCAATGATCTAGGAGTCTTTCCGTCCGCCGTCTTCAATTTGGCTATGGCTCTCGGTATATATATCGTGCGCTGGCGTCGACGCAAGGCCGACCTTCCGGAACCTGAGTTTAAGGCATGGCATGTTGTCATCATCTTCAACATCCTCATCCAGCTCTACCTCCTCATCATGCCCTGGTACCCGCCGGCTGGTGGTCAGTACGCTGGGGATGTCAGCTTCTGGTATGCCACATACACTGTTACCGGTATCGGAATGTGAGCAACTCTCCGTTTCCCTACAAGAGTACGACAAGGTTAACATTAGTGTAGTCTTCTCGCTTGCGCGTTCTATTATTGGCTTTGGGCATTCCTTCTCCCCAAGTGGAAGGGCTATCAATTACGACAGGAGCTCGTCCATTTTGAGGACGGTGCACAAAGCAATCGACTCCGAAAAACTCCCAACGCCGAGGTGGCTGAGTGGGATGCTACACACGATGCAGCTGGGCGACCAATCACCACATCTAATGAGAAAACAGAGGCCTAGAATACCGAAACTGGACTTCACCTGTATCTAAGGCTTGTCTGCCCAGAACTAAAATTAACAGTCACACCGGTATCATAGATATATCGGATGAAACGTTTCAAAGGCCTTCTTGCGTGAAAGTTCTCTCAAATAGGCTGCTACTCAATTATTTCAGCGTTCAGTTTTCTTGACAACTAAACCGAAAGAAAACAAAGGAAACTTGACCAAACCCATAACCATGCACTAGCTCTCTTGCAACTTTTCAACCGACGTCGTTTTCGCATCACCCACCGCTGGTTGCGCCATCATGGTTACATTCCAGCTCCAGGTTCCCAATTATACAGCTCCAATGCCGAAGAAAGGTAGAGCGAAGATGACAGTGCACACTGCCTTACAAGCTTATGTCATGGAGACGTAAGCGAGACGACTTACCTCGCAGATGCTGTAGAAGACTTGCAGAGAAATAGCAGCGTCCCCCCGGTTAAATCACGATTCGAAATTGTGGGAAGCACTCTTTGGTTGCTCAGGATGCTTGTGGCCGTTCCTGGTGCCGCAAGCAGCCTTAACGCCTTCATGGCGTGCCGTTCCCTACAGGCCTGGGAAAAGGAAAAATTGGGTTAAAAGTAGTCTTTCAGGTGAACGAGGAGACTGAAAGAGCAATACAGGAAGTCGACAAAGACGCGGAACCACAGGACATTATTTCCCGGCTCATCAAGGCAAGATTTAAGCACGACAGATCGGCACCCCCAGGCGAGATGGCACTGCACGAAGATGCCCGTCTTCTCATAACTGCTGGAAGGTAAGATATCATCGATTGTTTGCTATTTATTATTGTCGAACGGTGCGAGAGAGTAAGACGCCGCTGGTTTTCTCATTGTTGCTATCGAGGTCTGCTATATACGTATAGTAATCGGATTTACGGAAATAAACATAAATGGGGCAAATGAGGCGTGTGGGGATAGGTGTTTGGTGTTGCGAGAAAAAGCAAAGAAAGGACGCGTGTATAAAAAAGGAAAGAAAACACGTGACTTCGGGCCAATGTGGTTGACAATTATATATTTACATTTATTAGTGATACAACGGCTGCCGCGCCTGCCAATACGCTCAATTTCTTTGCTCGATACCCCCGTGTCCTTCAGAAGCTTCAGCGGTCTGGCACGAGTCACATCTCTAGCAGGTCTGCAATTTGATGATGTGTATATTCCTGGAGACACTATTGTTTTTGTCCCGACCCAGACGCTACAGCACGTCCCACGTATCTTCGGGAATCTGCTGGGCTTCCTTCCTGAATGATGGAGCGACGGCAAGCACACCTTAGAAGCTTGAAAGTATATTCTTGGACTCCGGATTAATAATTGGAATGCGTTTTGTAATAAAACCCTTCCTCGATTTGCAAGTAATCCGCATGCCTACTTTAGCAAAATAATCATTTTTTAGAGAGCATGTCTCATGTGTAAATCACCAAAGTTAAGAGCGTCAACCGAACAATCCACCATCTCGTTCGCCGCCCATGATCCCCTTAATTTTCTGAAGCAGATCAAAGCAGATATCCTCCGAAATCTGGCTGTCTCCGGCATACTCAGGACTCTGGACCACAAAGTCTCGGATGAATCGTGCCGCAGTGCATAACCTGCCACTGGCTCTCCCACTCACCAGGTCCAGATACGGCTGCAACTGCTCTCGCTCTTTGGAAGCGAAGCCTTCCTCCTTTATGTAGTCCCTTACGAGCGCCATAATACCACGGAAAGACTGACAACCGTTGATAATCTCATCAACAGTCAGCAGCGCAACGTTTTGTTTCCCTCCCACGCCATTCATCAATCCCTCAGGGCTCTTCCTACCGCCGGCGCCATCATTCTCTACCGCCCACCAAAACCGCTGCCACCTGACTGCATCTCGTGGATGCGCACGATCAAAGTTTTCCCACACTCTTGCCAATGGCACGCGATAATTGACACCAAACCGCTCCATCGCCCGCGCAACAAGAACAACAAACATGACGTATGCTGCGTTTTCAAAGTCCGACAGCTGCACTTCCATGGGTCGAAATTCGACACGCCAACCCTCCCCCTTGCCGGTGGGGTGCTTCAGCTTGACATGCGGGAAGAAACCATTGTGCATGAGCTGGAGGTTGACGTTGGGAGGGACGTTGGGATCTACTTGTTCCTCTTCCCCTAATGCTCCTCTCTCCTCTTTTATTTTCTCCCCTTTGCCACCACTGGAGGAGCGCAACGTGCCCATGAATACCCTCGGACACACTAACAATGGTCTTCCCAGCACACCTGCGTAGTACCTCGCTACACCATCCCCCAAGCCCCCCTCCACCAACCTCCTCACCACGTTCTCATCTACCTGTAACCCCTCCGACTCCAAACCATCATTTGGCTGCATGTCAGTTAGATACGCTTCACTTGCACCGTACCTTCCCCCAAACTTTCCCTGCTTGCGGCGCTCGTCCTTAGTGCGATCATCCACGAGCTGACCCAGAGTGTTCCAGCGCACGTCGGTGTCCGCGAGATAGCCGCGATAAATCGGTGTCGCAGCGCTGAGTGCAAGCATCACGGGGCCGAGAGGCGAAAGCGCATCATGCAAGCGGAGTGCGGCTTCGGCGGAGGGGGCTTGAATCGTGCACTGGATACAGCACTGTGTTGCGCCAAGGAGCATTTCGTCGGAGTTGAATGTGATGTTGGCCCTGTTGCCGGTGGCGCTAGGGGCAATGAAGGAGGGGAGCGAGGAGGTGAACGTGTTGCGGTCGATGAATAAAGGCACAGTGATGGGTGGGATGGCGCCCCAGCGGCGGGTCGTGATATTGTGCTGAGCGGCGCGATAATGGGATGAAGCGACAAGGAGGGCGGCGCTGACGGTGAGGGATGCTGAGACATCGGATTGAATTCCAAGAAGCGGGAATGTGGTGATAGTAAAGGGGAGAGCATTGGGACCAAGGCACGCGGTAATGGCGGACCTCCTGTTCAACAGATTCTAGTTAGAAACGGTGTGCTAAGGGGTGGAGGAGCTACCTTGCGGCCATGTTCCGTTCTACGGATAGCAGAGATCCTGCGCTGTTATTAAAGGGTGCCAAGGGCTTGGACTCGATCTGGAATCCTCCCAACTCCGGTGTATAAACTTCAGCTTCTGATGAAGTTTGAACTTGCCCCAAGATTTCGTCCGCCCTCAGACAAAGTTTCGCTTTCCTTATAATTTCATCTATCTCCAACAGCGTGTATTCAATCTTTTATTTCGTTAGCTTGCACATTTAAAGAAGATAGCGGGCGCTCATACCTCATCACCCCAAAGGGGCGGAAAATCCCTTATCTTCTGTCCTTTCTTCCAGACATCAATACACTCCTAGCAATTGGTTAGATTTGGTTATAGCAGTATTAGTAAAAAGAGATTACGCCGATAGCTTTCTCGCGAACGAGAGGAGCAAGTTCGTCTGTCTCTGGAAAGAGGATAATTTCCCCCGCTCTTCGCGCAATTAAAAAATGCATATGCTATGCGGATACGTTGGAACTTACATCTCCTTCATGTTTTCCAAGTTCTCAGCTGTCACGTCCGAGGATTCACATTTCCGGAGAGACTGAGGGTTTTAAGACAATTAGTGCTGAGGTAAGATTTTAGCCAAAAGCAGCAAAAATCCTACAGGATAAGGGGAACAAAATCTCTCTAGAATGGGTACCTGGACACAAAGATATCCTTGGAAATGAAACTGCGGATAAACTAGCAAAAGAAGCTACTAGACTACCCATATCGAGCTCTAAAAATAGCTTAGCCTTCTACGGAATGCAGCTAAAGGAAGAGCTTTATAAGGAGTAGGAAAAGAAGCTTAAAAACACCTCAGCCTCTACCTATAAGGAACTGTACTGTCAGGGCTCAACCTCAGGATGATCGCTGAAAGGTATATTGCGCTATGTACGTTAAGCTAGACTTAAGAAGAAAGAAGAGAAGACGTAGAAGAAAGGAAAGAGTTATATACAAGGGAGGCTTGGCGTCACGTGACCCGCCGATGATCCTCTGAGGCTTGATCCTGAGGCTTCAGACTCTAACATCACTCCCCCCCTCCTCTTCCCGGTTCGAGAGGTTGCGGGTTCGAATCCGGGTGGGGACTGTTGCTTTTTTTTTTTTTTTTTTTTTTTTGACCTTTCTCTGTTTTTGACCCTTCCTGCCCTGCTTGCCTTGCTTGCCTTGCTTGCCCTGCTTGCCCTGCTTGCCCTGCTTGCCCTGCTTGCCCTGCTTGTTTGTTGGTCGCGTTTTGGTGGGTGTGGGTATATGGGTTGAAAAAGCGAACCCTGAACCATCAAACGGCTACATGGCGTAGTTGGAAACTTGGCTAACCGACAGCAGGTGCGGTGATACGTGCCTTGGGGTGGCGACATCCCTCAGTTGACTGGCTCCTATGAGCTTGTCGACTGGCTGTCGAATTAAGGGCCTGCCTGTTGGCAGGAAGAGGGTTGTCCGGCACGGGACTAGGTCCTGTGGTCTGTAATGCCCACACTAGGTGACCGCTTGTGCCTCGCTCGCCCTCGGGGCGGGTAGTGCAGTGCTCATCTAGTGTGTGCAGGCTCGGCTCCGGCCGGGCTAAACCGCTTGACTTTTTGTCCACTGGTAGTCTACGCTTAGTTCCCTCCTAGTCCCATTCTAGTTCCCTTAGAGCTCTTGTCGGTCCTTCTGTTTTAGGTACGTGTCTAGCGCTGCTGTGTCCTGTAGTGCTAATGCCGGTTCCCATGTTGGCCTTGCATACCCTTCCTATTTGACTTGGTACTAGAGTTGGCGCCTCCTTTGCCCTAGTTTTCTTGCCATTCGTTTACTTAAGACTGCCTCTACTCTCTATTCGTCTTAACTATCTACTTAAACTAGTGGAGGTTAGTAGTCGTCTTATTCTTAGCTTAGTAAGGGGTCTATTCCTGCTGGCCGGAGTAGGTCTATATTAAAGACGTTGTGTACCGCTCCGGGGATATCCAATTTGTAGCTATGGGATCCAACTACCTCGATAATAGTAAACTTAGCTGCCTTATTATCGAGCTTCTTGCTTAGCCTATCCGTCCTTAGGTTCTTTAGGTGTAGCCAGACCTTATCACCTACCTTATACGTAGGGGATAGGTTTCTTCGCCGATTTACTTGCCGTTCCTATTCTTGTTAGGTATCTGCCATAGCCATCTATGCCTAGTCCGTTACCTCTTTGATCTTTGCCACGATTACTTCTACCCTTACTACTAGAGAGTCCCTCTAGAGGTCGCCGGGCTAGAGGTCTTCGGATAACTCTAGAGGCTCGAGGTAATATCCGTGGGAGAGAAAGAACGGGCTTGCCTGTGTTATAGCCGAGGTCCTCCTATTAAGAGCTAGCTGGACTATCGGTAGCTGGTCCGCCCAGTCTTATTAGTAGTAGTCCACGAATAGTGCTAGCTTCCTTTCTACTTTAGTGTTTATCCTCTCCGTTAATCCGTCCGTTTAAGGGTAGTAGGCCGTTAAGATGCGCCTCTTAATCTTAAGTAGTTAATAGATACGTTGCCAGAGAAGGCTAACGAACTGCGTTCCCCTATTAGATATAATTGCCGTTGGGATTCCGTGGTTCCGGTAGAAGTATATAATAAAGAGCCTTGTAATGGTTTCCGTCTTAGTATTCGGGCAGGCCTTAAGGGTCACTCCTTTCCCTAGTCTATCGGTAATTACTATAAGCATCTCGCACCCGTTGCTTAATAGTAGGGGCCTAATAAAGTTAATAGAGATCTCTCTCCATTAACGACTTGGTACTAGTAACGGTTTAAGTAACCCTTGCTTCCGATCCCTCTAGACCTTAGTCCTTCCACAGACGTCATAGTTCCTATAAAACCTCCGGATATCGTTAACGAATCCTGGCTAGAAGAAGTGCCTTACCACGAGGGAGGTAGTTTAAACGCGTCCGGGGTGTGCCGAGAGGGGAGAGTCATGCATCTCTTGGATAATCCTTGTTCGTAGTGGCTCGGAGTCCGGTACCTATTTCCTTTCCCTAAAGAGGAGGTTTCCTTAATAGTCTAGTGAACACTCCGCGATCGAGATCTTGAACTTAGTTGCAAACTCCGGTGGGAAGGTCCTTTCTCCTCGTTGTACTGCTTCCCGGAGTTGCTTTAGTACTTAGTCTTATTAGAGTGCCTCTTACCATTGTTCCTCAAGGGGAGGTAGTTCTTATCCGAGTTGTCCTAGTCGTGCCTGTCGAGGTTCGACTACTATGGCTTCTTCTAATAATAGTAGGTCTCCGTTATCCTAGTTTCCTTACTCTTCTAGGTCTTCCGGTAAGCCTATATTTAGCACGAGTCCTTAGGCCGTTATTTAGAGTAGTTGAGCCGTTCTTTATTCGAGCCTTTCGTCTATATCCGTGGTTAGTAGGTCCTAGTCCCTTCTTATTAATGCGTCCGCTAATCCGTTAGTCTTTCCTAGCGTATATTCAATAATAAAGGAGAAGCGGCTAAGCTCTCTCTACTATCGAATCTGCCTCTTAGAGAGTCTCCTCGTAGTAGTAAAGTACTCTAAGTTCTTATAATTAGTAAGGATCTTAAACTAGTATAGCCCCTTTAGTTTAGCATCCTACTAGCGTAAGTACTTAACTACTACGAGTAGTTCCTTATCGTAGATTAGGTAGTTGTATTCCGCGGGTAGGTTCTTTTTCGAGAAGAACGCTACGGGCCGTAGAAAACCATCGTTATCGAACTATTAGAGCACCCCTCCAGTATAGTATCCTAAGGAGTCCGTGGCGAGAATTATCTCCCGTTCCGGGTCGAATTACATAAGGACCGGTGCCGTGATAAAAGCCTTCTTTAATTTCCTAAACGCGAGCTCGGTTTCCTAGTTCTATTAGAAGGGCACGTTCTTCCTCGTAAGTAATACTAGAGGGGCTACTAGGTTAGAAAAGCCCTTAATAAAACGCCGATAGAAGTTCGTAAAACCGAGGAAATCGAGTACGCCCTTTGCCGTGGTAGGAGCTTTCCATTCTTAAATTACTTTAATCTTTTCCGGGTCTATATAGATACCTTTACCTACTTCGATAATATACCTAAGATACTTAGTCGACTAGACTTCGAATTCGTATTTCTTTAGGTCGAGTTGTAGACCTACAGCATCCAATTTCTCTAAGACCTTATCGACCTTTTCCTGGTGCTCCCGGCGGGATCCGTCCGTGAAGATTAGGATGTTATCTACGTACGCGGAGACAAAATCGTTAAGGAAGTCCTTTAGGGTCCAATTAATATACCGTTGGAAGGTACTCGGGGTATTTGCTAGTCTAAAAGGTGTCACTAGCTATTTAAAGAGTCCAAATCGGGTCCGGAATACTATTAACCACTCGCTTTCCTCCGCGATTCGTATCCGATAGAAGGTAGTAGTTATATCTAGTTTCGTAAACCATCTTGCTTTGCTAATCCGATTAAGGGTCTCCTAGATTAGTGGTAGGAGATAGCGGTCCTTTCTCGTAATTCGATTAAGAGCCCGGTAGTTATAGCAGAAGCGTAGGCCTCCGCCTAGTTTCTTAATAAATAGTACGGGAGCAGCAGCCGAGGAATTGCTTACCCGGATAAACCCCTTATCGAGTAGTTCGTTAAGAGTCTTCCTAAGTACTAGAAGCTCGTCACGGGATATATTATATAGGGGTCCCCATGGGGCGTCCGGTGTTTTGCCGTTGCTATCCTTTTCTAATTCGATTTGGTGGTCAATTCCAGGCCGGTGCGGTGGGAGTTTGTCTGCCTCCTTCTTGTCAAATAGGCGTATCTATCGAGGGTCTACCCAGCTAGGTAGCCGGGCCTAAGTATCCGTGGGGGTTTTCTCTTAAAGAGCCTTATTAATATCCGCTAGGCTCGCTGTAAAGACTTAGTACCCTTTCTTTTCTCGGTTCCTTAAGAGGTAACTGAAGGTAGAGGCTCCGATAAGCTTGCCCTAAGGGCTAGGAAGATCTATTGCTTGTTTTACTACTAGCCCTATATCCTTAAAGGTAATAGTCCGTTTACTTTGATCGAGTACCGCTTTTTCCTATACCATCTATGGGCTTCCTAATATTAGGTCGTAACCGGAAAGCCTAGGCACGATGTAGAAGAACATGCGCTTCTAGTAGTGGCCTCTAATGTCTACCTCAGCCTAGGTAACCTCGTCTATTTTCTATCCTATAGGTATAAGTCCGTTTAGTATCCTTGGGGAGATCTTTATACGCGGGAGGTTGTAGCGTTTAGCAAAACCGTAGCTTATAATAGCGTAGAATTCACAACTAGTATCGGCGAGAGCTTTACCGAAAGACTCTTTATTGATTATAACTGGGGTAAGGAGTAAATCTTGTTCTAGCTTACGTTGCTGCTTGCGCCATTCGTTCCGCACTTCCTGCTTTTCCTCTACTATAGGCTCCTGCCTGCGATTTTCGATAGGAGCTTTTAGTTTTCCGACTGCTGGGAGGAGGACTCGTCCTCTAAGTCTTCTAGTTCCGGTCCCACGTGTTCCTCCTGTTGGGTAGGCTTTGCGAGCCTTACTGGCCTCCTTGGTGGCAGCCATGGGCACTAGGCAACCCTATGCATAGAGTCGCCATAGCGTAGGCAACGACCCTCATCCTTGCGTCTTTACATCTCTTGCTCGTCTACCTACTTGACACGACGTCCTTAGGCGGCCCTTGCAGGCCCTGTAGGTTCCTATTCCATTTTATCTTGCTAGGGCGTGGTCGGCTTTGGCTTGGACCCTGGCTGCCTGCCAGTAGACCCTGCCGAGCTAACTTTATTCTAACCACGCCACTAGTCTTGTTGCTAGCCCTACTAGGGCTTCTTGCCCGTATTACGTAGGTTGAACGCTTCTAGTTAGTCACTAACACGTTTCAACTCCGTGTAGTAGTCCTCGAAAGACTGGCTAGTATTCCTAAGGCCGATTATACTTCGCTGGAGCTCCTAGCTAAGCCCTGCTTCTAGGTAGGCCTTAAGGATCTCGTCCGGCCAGTTGGTGCCTCCCGCCTCTAGTACGAGTTTGCGGAATTTGGTGAAGTACTCTATAAAAGGCTTGTTAGTTTGGCGTAGCTTATATAGCTTACGTTAGGCCTTCTCTTGCACGTGGGGGTCGCTAAATAATAGGCGTAGCTGATCTAGTAGGCACTGAGTAGTTATGCTAGTCGTGTTGGTGCTGGCTTGTACCTAGGGCTGTAGCTGACGAGCTGCTTCGCCCCTAAGCCGATTATAAAGCATAAAAAACTTCGTAGCTTCAGTGCAACTCGTGTAGTCCACGACGAGTTTGGCTTGGGCCTAGGCAATCCAAGGCTCGAGTTCTTCTCTATTACCCGAAAACTCGGCGAGAGGGCCGAGGTTCTTCGTGGGGCCTGTCTTGGTGTGGTGGCTGGTAGGTCCTAACTTAGGGGCAGGGGGGTCCGAGGAAATTCCGGCCACCCCAGCCTCCTTTTCTCCAGCCTCCCTTCTAGCCTCCCCTAAGGGTTGTGTGGAAGGGGTTTAGGCGCCTCCCACCTTTAAGAGTTCCTCCTTCTCTTCCTTAAGCTGTATAACCTCTTGGGTAAGAGTATCCATTCGTGCCATCATTTGTAGCAGTAACCGCTTCGTTTCTTGGTTCTCTTGAGCCTGTAGCTCTTGTCTATGCTCTTGAGGACTCATATCGAGTGATTCCAGTGATTCCAGTGATTCCAGTAATTCCAGTGATTCCAGTGATTCCAGTGATTCCAGTGATTCCAGTGCGCGACTGTGCCAGTGATCCGATGTCTAGTAAGTCCAATGTGGGAAGTCTAGCTAATATCAGGGCTCAACCTCAGGATGATCGCTGAAAGGTATATTGCGCTATGTACGTTAAGCTAGACTTAAGAAGAAAGAAGAGAAGACGTAGAAGAAAGGAAAGAGTTATATACAAGGGAGGCTTGGCGTCACGTGACCCGCCGATGATCCTCTGAGGCTTGATCCTGAGGCTTCAGACTCTAACATGTACGGCTATTAAGTTAAACGGAATCTAAAAGCCCCTCTAAAAGAGCGGGAATTAGCCTCCGCCTTTTACCAACTAAAGATAGGACACGGATACTTTAGATCCTATCTCTTTAGGTTTAAACACGCCGAAACCGATAGGTGCCCATGCACGAACACAGCAAAATAAACACCTAGATATCTCTTACTAAAATGCCCAAAATACTCCTACGAAAGAAGGAGTATAAAGGATATACTTAGAAGAGACTATCTAGACCTAAAAGAGCTTCTTACCTCGACAAAAGGAATATCTAGTACGCTAGATTTTCTAAAATAAACAAAGATATCTACACGGAGATAGTATCTAGAAAATAGCTCGGCGGAGCTCTAAATAAACGTATACCTACCGTATTTTCTTTTACTTTCCTTATATCTATTTCTCCTTTATTTCCTTTGGCTACTAGCCTGTTTAGGCGATAGACGCCATACCGTTTACTGTACCTAAATTGCCTACCTTTACCAAAAAGAGGTATTACCCTTCTATAGCTACGAGTTCTAGAAAACTCCGTCTTTAATAGTCATAGGCTGAAAAAAGGACGTAAAACTAAATAAATAAATAAATAAATAAGATTTTAGCCACTTATAAAATCAGGCTTGGGAATGATGACATCGTAAGCAATGCCTTCATCTTAGAGAAACTCGGAAATGCTGACATCGCCCATTGTGGGGATCATGTTACCGCGTTATTGGAATGTAGCTGAAGGATTCCAAGTTTTTTCAAGCTCAAGAATGTTGACATCGATATCAACGCTTTTATCTAAGGCAAGCTCATGGAAAACAAAATGACATCTCAGGAATTGCGATAAGTTCTAGAGTTCTATTAGTTGTAGTATGTTCTATTACTACTGTACCTGGAAGTCAACGCCCGAGCCGGATTGGGGGCCGCCCAGCCTACCCCGTCCGCTCAAGGAAAAATTGGTTGCCCCTCCAACGCTTCGACTGTCTATTTCGAAACGCCTGCAGGAGCTTGAGATCTTATAAAATGTTCGTTCTACCGAAATTAATGGTCCGGCATTCCATTAGCAAGTCTTAATGGCATTCGCCCATTTTGTCACCCAGGTGCCGTCGCATTTGTGAGGTCGGTGGTCAAGTAGGTACTCGCGGTCTTCGTATATGGTTAGACTGAGCGCTGTCTCGAAAGTAATGTTGCGCAGGTTTGATCAACCTATCGGGTCGGAGCGTAAAAGAGTCTTCGGCAAGACACCACTGTGAGCCGATCGGACCGATAACAAGTGCGGAGTCACCCTTCAACACAACAAAGCTTCAACCTGTTTCTGCACGTCATAACACTACCCTTTCCGACGTGCATACCGGGTTGAGGTATTGCGCACATAGATATGAGTTGCTCAGGTCTCCGCCATGGACCTGCCTCCCGAGCTTCCTTTCGAGTGAAGGCAAGGACGAAGACCTTCACAGGATGCTGGACATGTCGCCAGAGAAGACTGAAATGCGACAAAGCTCGTCCCGAGTGCGATGAATGCAGAAGAAAAGGATTGCCGTGCGGAGGTTACGGTGCCCGGCTCCAGTGGTTACCCCCGAACTCGGACTACGACGACAGGCGTGCAAGTATCAGGAATTCCGAAAGGCGACGCAGACTGCTCCCTTGTGAGTTTGAATCATTCTCTTATCACTTGTCGACGAACAAAGCTACTGGCTGATATGTCTCAGTATGTTCGCTCGCTCTCTTAACGGACGCGGAAATTGAGTCCGCCATCAAAGGTGTTGATGACGCTTCACGTTCAGAAGAGGCAAATTCGTACGGTCCTTTCTCAGCATTCAAACTTGAGGCTGTCTCAGAATCCAGAGAACTTCCGATCCCAAGACAGGCTTTAAGAAATGATGCCCAGAGACCCAGCGACTCTGATCTTGATTCGTTGGGGGAAGTCACGTGCACGACTTTTGTGGAGAATGAACCCCGAGCTGTGACTCTGAATGCAGGGACGCCACAAAATGACGAGGCTATGCAACTCCAGATTATGGACGATGATGCCAATGCTGTCCATTTGTATCGACCGCGTGCAGAGACATCAGAAGTCTCTTCCTCGACCACAGAATTACAGCTGTCTTCTACTTCTCTGAACAAAAACTTTTCGACTACAGGAAGCCTACTTGACATCGTCCCCTTCAGGCCCTCGTTCATAACATCCCAGGTCAGACACCTTTTAGACCATTACCGCCAACACGTCATGTCCATATACACGATGTTAGACAATGAGAATACGCCTTGGCATAACATCCACATCCCAAGAGTGTTTCAGGGATGTACCGAAATGGAAGTAGTCGGCAAATCATCTCCAGCAAGAAGCGCACTTCTTCACGCCATATTGTCTGTGAGCGCATACAACCTACAAAACAGACACTTACTGGAGAGCCGTACAGATCACGCCAGGAATTGGGAAGAGATAGGATTGAGCCACCGCACCCAGGCACTCAATGCTCTTCGAGCATCTGCATCAGACCCGTCGCCATCATGGACAAGCTCTCAATATAAGGAGCTTTTGGCTGCCATGCTTAGTATGGTTACTGTTGATGTATGTTTTGTTCCAAAAGAAGAGTTTTTGAACCATTTGTTGATGTTTCAGATCGTATCCGGAGACACAGAGACGTGCAAGATCCACCTGGATGGCTGTGAAAGTCTTATCCGAGCGCGAAGAAGAACTAGAGCGATCGATACCTCTGCAAAAATCAAGGCACTTCATCGAATATTCCTCTACCTCCGCATTATTCAAGAAGCGATGCCAACTGCCAGCAACACACAATCAACGTACGACACTTTCGAATTTGGCGCTCATGATATCTACTACCAGACTGGATCAGACGACCTCGAGTCATACTTGGACCTCCCGAAGCTGACAGGTGATGCTACGATTCATCGTCATGGGAGCTCATCTACGGTCTGCCCCAGAGTCTGATCATGCTGGTCCGAAAAACATCGAAACTAATCGGATATATGCACCGGGGTGACGCCTTCATTAACGTGATACCAGATGTTCAACGAATCGTCTACATGTGTGACGATCTCGAGGATCAGATCCTGAACTTTCCAATTGAAGAGACGGTGGCGCGTTTTATGGACGCAAATCTGAACAATCACAATCGGATCATCCTCCAACACCATGTCCGAGCTTTTCACAGCGCTCTGATAATCTACTTTTCCAGTCGCGTTCGTCGCATGCATCGTAGATATCTTCAGCACTACGTTAAGACGGTCATCGATCATCTCGAGAAGATCGAGGAGATCAAATCCAACGCTGGAATCGTAGCTCAACCAATTCTCTGGCCTGTTTTCACTGCCGCATCACAAGCTCTCGACCCTTCAACGAGATCTCAGTACCTACATTACCTAAATAGAGCCGAGATACATGGAGTTGGTGTTGCAACCAGAGCAAGGAGGGTTCTGGAAGAAGCCTGGCGAAATGATGGGGACGAAGCGCTTCTACGAGCACAGAAATATCTCATGTTGGCTTAACAATTTGTTGGAAATTGAGTTGATTTGATTATTGTCTGGATTGTTGGCATGTCTCATGAGAGGGGTATGAGAGGGTGCCTGCTATATAGACTATTTGACGCTAAACCTAATTCGGAGCATTCTAAGACGATATTTTCAACACAATTCGAGCGGGATCATGGACATCATGCGGGTGATGATGTTCACGGCATAATTTGGAGTCGGAAAGAGGAAACGTGCGTTGCTCGGAAGTCTGGACAGTTTTTTTTCTCTGGTCCGACCGAATTCAGGAGATCGTCTAGCTCACGATTTACTTGGGCTTTGACCACCATATCCACAATCACACTGTTTAAACGATCATTGGCTTAGAGAACATATCCGCAGTACGTCTCGCAAGGTACACTGACATGGGTCCGAGACTAAGCATGTCGGAAGTGTAGATCGAGCAAATCCGGCTTCCGCATACATACCAAGAATTCGGCAGGGCCACGACGCGAGTCATATTAATGGTACAGAACTGCAATACATCAACTCTATTCATACATATCATTAAAGAGCCGATTTTCTTACTTTGCACTGCGGACAAGACTGGAGGCAAACTTCATTTTAAGCTTAATGTGCTTGGATACGACTTGCAGTGAGATTTTGTTGTCTGATTTCTCAAGTTCTACACACGCTATGGGCGGCAATACGCAGTATCTAGAAATATCCCTAAACGTCATACAAAGCTCCTTGGGGCTCGGGCTCGGGCCCGGAAAGGCGGAAATGCAGTGAGGCAAATTTCCCGAATTCCGAATTCCGAACTGGCTTCAAAATGCATCAACATACAATGTTCTCGTGTGGGATATTTAAAAGAATATTTGAATTTCCACAAATCATCAATCTGTAGAATTGTCCATCTTCACAATGGAGTCGCGTGTTGGCCTTATCATAGGCGCTCTTGCAGCTATTTGGCTCTGCGCGGTATGAACACTATATCTTGTGTTGGTATGTTGATGAACAATGATGATCTATTGATGATTGGCATGAGGAGGAAGGGCGTAGGTGGCCCACCCTCCTTATATACGTAAGTGAGTGACTAAGCTATCTGGTGTTGCAAAAGCAATATGCAAAACACGTGATTTCCAACATCTTGTTACGGCGCAGCCTTCACAGGACCTGGTTGAATGGGATAAGGTGGGCGAGCGGGGCGCCGATACGCTCACGAGAGAAATTCACCCAGTAGGGTCACGTGACTCCCCAGTTCAACTGTTCAAAGCCTTGGCACTCTGAACTCATGAACCCGCCAGTTCAGCAGTTCAACCTCTTGGCAAGCTGAACCTACGAACGAACAGATTATATAGAACTCTCCTACGTATATAAACTACGTTCCTTAGATAGCTTTGACCTTCGTGGTCAACTTTAGCAATAGAACTTTAATAATAGAATTTGGACTTTATTGGTAATAAGGCCTTCGCACGTAGTGCTCAGTCTTCAGTCGTCTACTCGTTCCTCGCGTACCTCTTCTTGTACCCACTCAAGGAAAACCCTTCGATAGGTTTCCACCCTCTTTGGTGTTTGGATCCTTAGAGGCAGAGGCCTGCTCGTTACATATCTCTGTTAGCACAATAAAAGATAATGTTGCCATTCATAGGTCTTGTCCAAATCAATCGCGTCAGGACTTGGAAATATACCCGGATCATGGTACACAAAACTGTCGTCACTTCCGCTCCTCTTTTACACCCTATCCGGCCGCCGTATCTTCTTTGTGGACTCTTGACACAAAGCCTACGGAAACATAGTACGAATTTCGCCCACAGAAGTGTCAGTTTGCGGCCCAGCTGCGGTGAAGCCGATATACTCCATCGGAACGCGTCTTGAAAAAACGAAATGGTACCAGGATTTCTCCATGTCGAACGTCCTTGGCTTATTTGAGCTAAGAGATACCGCCGCTCATGGAAAACGGCGAAAGCTCCTTGCTGGGCCGTTGAGTAAAACTCGGATCCGAAATACTTGGGAGAGGACGATGATGCATCTTACTGGAGTTGCTGTAAAGAAGTTGCAACAGGTCTCTACGGAGTAGAGCAAAGTTGACGTTGCGTGGTGGTGGAGGATGATGACAGCTGATGTCGCTGGAGAGCTGGTGTTTGGGGAGAACTTCAATACGATCGAGACAGGCGAGGTATGTTTGAACCTTTGGTGGCAGTGTCCAGCTCTTTACTGTTCCAAGCGCATTTCTGCCTTACAAAGATCACCTAGAACCGGGTGTTGGCGATCTTGTAGTTCATGGCTAACTACTGTGGTGTGCGTGGTGTAGAAAAATGAGTACATAGAGGCAATGAACTGTCTCATGATCGTTGGAGGTATCAACGCTGAGCTTCCTTACGTGGTGAAGTTTCTTCAAGTGATACCTCTGCCAGGATTGCGCAAATACGTCAAGTACCGGGAGGTTCTCGACAAGTACAATTGTGCAGCAGTAAACAACGCGCACAAACACAAGGGGGAGCAGATCATCTTCTCTCCCCTGGTGGGTGAAAGCGAGACCTTGACGGACGAAGAAATCATGGTCGAAGCTACCGATCTCGCCATTGCTGGCACGGATACCACTTCGATCCCTTTGACTTTCATGGTATGTGAGGCAGCAAAGCCGAAATGATGGTATTGCTTTCAACTGAAAATCTATGTACAAGGAGAAAGGAAAGAGAGTCTGGAAAGAGAGGGCGAAGGGTAAATATACCCAGTCGCTTAGCGCTGGGCCCGTGCCCTAGTGCCTGACCGAGTTATCCTTGGTACAGCTGGGGCCTCTGGTTGCTGTTGAGTTTCTACCCAGTTGCCTGGGGTGGTAGCGCTTGAGGGGCCTGACATGGTATGGGTCATTCTATCAAGGCCGGAACTCCAACACCAACTAAAAGAGGAGGTGGCAACATTGCCAGACGACTTCACCGACACACAAGTTGAGGAGCTTCGTCTCTTGAACGCAGTGATCAATGAAAGCATGAGACTTTGGGGTCCGTCCCAAGGAACATTCCCCCGTTGTTCACCCCGCGACGGCATGGATCTCGGCGGTTACTACATCCCGGCAGGTGTCACGGTTGGTTCTCAATCTTATACAGTTCACCGTCTGGAGAGTCTCTTCAAAAACGCCAATGAGTAAGTTATCCAATCTTTGACGGACCATATGATGTATTGAGTCACTCATGTCTCGCAGATTCGATCCAACGAGATGGTACCAGCCCGTGTCCGAGCTTTCTAAAGCTTGCTACATGCCTTTCGGCGCAGGATCTCGGACGTGTCTTGGAATACACTTTGCACACATTGAGATGCGCCTCGCATTGGCGCATTTTTTTCAGGCGCTGCCGGGGAGCAAAACTTGCTCCATCAACTACTCCGCAGAGCATGGAATTTGTCAATTTTTTCAATGTATGGCCTAGATCGGGCAAGTGTGAGCTTATTCTCACACCTTTACAAAGTTGAAGCATATAGCCAAACATTCAAGTATTGCCCCCCGGAAACATTATCACCCCACTGTTTTCTTATCGATTGTCGGTACTCCCTATGGGGTATTTAAGTCTGATCCGCTGCCTTTGCACTTCTTGAAGGCCGGCTCTCATGACGCAAGTGTAATAGGTAAGGATAGAATAGAAATCTGTATTCGGAATCCGTTGGGAATCACGTATTTTGCATATTGCTTTTGCAACACCAGATAGCTTAGTCACTCACTTACGTATATAAGGAGGGTGGGCCACCTATGCCCTTCCTCCTCATGCCAATCATCAATGGATCATCGTTGTTCATCAACAATCCAACAGAATCATCTCTACCTCGGTATTGGCATTATTTCCAAACCTTCTCTGGTATATCCGCAAAACTGGATGTGCCTGCGGAGCAGCCCGACTGCCAAGTACCCTGGAGTGGTCCCCAAATTTACCCAAGATATAGAGAGAGCAGCCATCTCCCAAGCCACAGAGATGGAGTAAGGTATAGGCGCTCCACTCTGCCAGAAATGTCTTAGACCTGAAGCATTGGCGGGCATGTTCTTCGGAGTACTTGGATCATATTACTTAGCTGAACACTTCAGCCGCAAACTATCTCTATCTGGTTTCATTTCTCTCTTTATGATGGGTGCAGCTCGATAACAGGATCAACTAGCAAGGTTTCTGTTCTCATCATAGGCCGTGCAATTGCAGGGATCGGAATTGGCGCTACGGCACCCGTCATCCAAATGCATACTTTTAGAACTGTAGGATGCCATGTGAAAGCACTGATGAAAATGCGCCAGATACATCGCAGAGATTACTCCGCCTTATAGGAGAGGCAGAGTCATTGGATTCTACGACATCGGTTCCCATGGCGCGCAGATGTGTAGGTTCTGCGTCAACCGCACCATCAATCCTGCAGATACAGACAGTCTCAGCATTCACATTTTCTTAGAAACTCGTTAAGTTAATATTAAGGATGGCATGCCGCAGTGACAACCTCAATTGTATATCCAGATGCTTCCGGGACTCATCATGCTCGT
The DNA here is from genome assembly GCA_011503125.2 of Botryosphaeria dothidea. NCBI lineage: Eukaryota > Fungi > Ascomycota > Dothideomycetes > Botryosphaeriales > Botryosphaeriaceae > Botryosphaeria > Botryosphaeria dothidea. The sequence goes on from WWBZ02000001.1 coordinate 77,422, forward strand.
CGTAACGCCGTTCTGTACGTAGACGCCGCGTTGTCTGGTCAAGAAAGACCGTTTCAAGGATGCGGAGCGTAAAATTTGCAAGATCAGAAACACCCCCGCCAGTGATCCATACATCGAGACGGGAGAGATGCGGGCAGAGGTTGCGTACGAGGCGGACCTGGCTGTGCAGAATCCTACCTTAAAGTCGCGGTTGAAGAAAGAGATCGGGAATAGGATTGCCATCGGTTTGTGTCTGATGTAAAATGGCCCAGAGGCTTGAATGCAGAGGTTGGATGCTGGCTTCTGCATGTGTTGAAACATAACCGGCGTGAACATCATCACTTGCGGATCCTTACCACTGATACTGCGCCCTCACTGGCAAAGATTACTACATACTCGCCATGAATATTGATGAACCTTGGATCTGCGTGTAGTCTTCCACAGTGCGAGTCCATTCGATGGAGTTACGACACCAATGGTGCTATTATATGTACAGAAGCACGGACGAATTTATATTTCATTGGCGGCCTCAATCATAAAAGTAGAACTGCTCTACATGTTGGGAGGAACAGGGTCTGATTGAACCAAGGGTCAACACCGAGAATTTGTTATATAGCTACTATATAAGAGGGACCGGGTCACCTCGATGAACTTCACTCCCTATACAAACAACCCATTTGTTCAATACTACAGGTATAGATGGCTGGTGTGGAAAGCCATGGAAGTCAACCAAATGAATATGGAAGTAGAGCCATGACTACTTCGTAAGATGAAGTTGCTGGCGAGGTAATGCGGGAAATAGCCGTGATCGAGTACATGCACCGACTCGCGGAATTGCTTTAGGATAATGTTTCGGGAGTTGTTCCGAAATAAAGCAACGTTCTTCAAGTAACTAAGTGATAACCCTCAGACTGCAGCAATGATCATGCTGGGAGACAGCTATTAGAAGGGTTTGATCTGTTGCCTATCCTTTTTGGATTGCGGATGGCGCGTACTGGACTGCATGAACGCACGGGAGCCCGGCTTATCGGGCCAAGATCGCAGGCCACAGACTGTGGCACAGTCAGCCCTCGACCAACCCCGTGTCACGTCCGCTTCACCTCCACCCCATCAACGCGAAGGTATGCAAGTTGCGACCGCTGCCCGCAATCGCGTCCTCGTTTGTATCCACCCTCTTCGATCGCCGGATTTGTGCTCTATCTACTCTTCTTCAACTACTACCGTGCAACGCGTTCATTTTCCTTCCGCTACTGCAGTCATGGCTTCTTCGCCAAACACCCCACCTGCCGATCAACCCACAGATCTCGAGGCCTGGCGGTTAATCGACACCGGTGCTCCTTGCGAGTGGGCAAAAGACTATCGGCCTGGTGATTTTCACCCAGTCAACCTTGGGACCAGTTTTCCGATGGCAGGTATAAGGTCATTTGCAAACTGGGAGATGGTTCATACTCCACCGTGTGGCTGTCCGTCGATTTACGGTGAGTCCTATAAGTTTTCACTCTTTCATTCTTTTTTCATGGTTTGTTCAATTAGATTCCAACGAAAACCTTCATTGCAGCACGCCACGGTATGTGGCTCTCAAGATCATGGTCGCGGAAGCATCAACTACGGACATGGAGCTTTCCATTCTCAACCATCTCGCACAGCTGGCCCCGGAAGACACAAATTCTGAGCATGTGACTACATCGTTAGATACCTTGAGGTATGATGGACCCAATGGAACACACCGGTGCCTTGTATTTGAGCTCATGGGTCCGACCGCGGCATCGCTGGTCGAAGAACTGCCAGAGAACAAACCTAAGAAATTCGGAAAACCACAGAGATATCCATACTGGATTGCCAAGAGAGTCTTGCATCATACACTGCGAGGACTTGCCTTCCTGCACCAGAATGGCGTGGTGCACGGCGACGTGCAGCCTGGCAATCTACTCTTCGCAATCGACGACATCCGCGCCACGAGTGAGGCAGAACTGAAGCAAGATCAGACCAGTACAGCAGTACCTGTGGAGTGCGTGGATTGTAAGGACGATAGATGGGCGCCAAAACAACTCTACCTCAAACAGTCTCTCCACCAACGCGTGCGATTGGGCTCCGATCTTTGTGTTAAGCTGTCGGACCTCGGAACAGGTAGGCTCTTCAGAAAGCAAAGGAATAGAGTGCGCTAACTGTTCGCATTAAGCTTTCTGGGCAACTAGCCCGCCAAGCAACACCCTCACGCCTCTGGAGCTGCGCGCTCCAGAGCTGATACTCCACAAACCCTTCGGCACTGGCATTGACATATGGAGCTTCGGGTGTCTTATCTTCGAGGTCTTGACTGGCAAGCAGCTCTTCGCAGTGATGATGTTGGGACACGAGCAGGAGGAACAGGACGAGGCCGACAACGACCATCTGATCCAGATCAACGAGATCATTGGGCCACTGCCGCAGGCAATCATGGATGCCTGGCCGCGCGCTCCTAAATGGTACGGCCCAGAAAGCCAGCGCTTGCAGCCATACACCAATCTCGATGGTGGGGGCGAGCCTTACAAATTCGAGTCGCTTGACGTTTTGTTCACGCAACAGAAGCCGCCAGAAATCAACGACGAAGAGTCCAGAACTGTGTGTAAGCTCATGCAGCATATTTTTCAATATGATCCAACCCAGCTATCGTCAGCGGTGGAGATACTTAAACACCCTTGGTTCTTGGAATAGAAAAGAGATATGCATTTCGCCCTTAAGCTAATCTGTCCTCGTCATGCGCGAGTAGTAATGGACTTATTACCTGGCTTGATAGCCTAATCCTTCTTCCGTCCATAGTCCCAATCAACATTAGCCTCTGTTTCATCGACGCTTCTCTTTCCATAGTCCCAGTCGACATTGGCATCTGTATGGGCGGCCTCATCACTCCTCTTTCCGTAGTCCCAATCAACGTCAGCCTCTGTCTCGCCGGCTTCAACGCTTCTCTTTCCATAGTCCCAGTCGAGCTCGGCATCAGACGTTGTGGATTCCGTAGAGGGGGCCTCCACAGCGCTGGGGTTTGCGATGGGATTGGCAATGGCTCTCGTGGCGAGGAGGCCCAGAAGGGCGCTAAGAGTGATAGAGGCCTTCATCTTAGTGACAGAAAGCTGGACGGTTCTACGTTAGCATCGCTTTGCCGTATCGAAACACCCAGATTAAGACACTTACGACGTTTGAAAGAGATTGCAGATGCAGAAGATGCTGTGTTTGGTGTACTAAAGAAATGGGATGTGCAGCACCATGGTATTTATGCGTTAGGAGGGGCTCAGCACCATGAGTTCCCAGCTCCGTGCACAACGGCGCTTTTTCCCGTTTGCACACGGTCAGGATTGAGAAGCTGACGATGACATGCGCAGTCTAGATCTTTCAACTGCTGGAGTAATGGCCGGACCTCGCTCCGTCGAGCCGAATGTAGTGGCAAAGCCGCGGTAAGCGATAGATTGTTGTGGGGCAACCTCGCATGGTGTGATTCAAAATAGCCTGGATGCTGACATCCGGATTTGAGACAGGATTTCGCCATGCTCACATCACTAGAATAGGCAAGTCAAGGATCAATTTTAGCGCCACCAACACCAATGTCATCTATCTTCTCCGTCGGAGAATTCCATAACATTGCAGCCACCATGCGCCTATGACCAGGGACTTTGTCAGCTGGAGGACATTACGCGTACCGGACCGACTTCGAGCCTAAGTTCGATTACTGTGGGACAGGAATTAGCGACTACTACGGCTGTAGACACAGCTACAATCTCGAGTACTGTTGTATAGCTAAACTGGTCAAGTAGAGAAAAGGCGGCAACGTCTTAATACGAAGCGCGATAGAGTAGCGAGTAGAAGCACGCCATCAAGCAGTGGGCGTAAGGCGGACGCTGCGGTCATATTCTCGGGCGTGGTCGAGATGTAGGCCGGGCATACCTTCACTTTATGACTTGTCCGTTGAAAAATTGCCCTATTCTAATTATCTGCAACCCCGAGCATGTTTGTGGAAAGCGGCAGGATTGATCCATGTGGCTGCGCAGGGGGGAGTATGCTACCACGCGGATATGTCGTTAAAGTTTCCATGGCGTTCCATGATTCTTGTTCGGGTGGCATATAAAATGCAGTGGGGTAGAGATGTTGGCTTATGCTTAAGCAAACCAATGGGAGGACGGACAAAGTATCTTATGACGGTTTGTGTGGGGAATAAGTTCAGATTACTAAGGGTGGACTCAGGCATATATCTTGGCACATATACGACTTATGTTGCAAGCGCTACGATGACAATGGCCCTATCCAGAAGCAGAGCATCTGACAGCAATGGATCTCCATGCAGTTGCAAGATAACGAGGACGTCAAGAAGTATATTGAGAAATGGACAAACGCTCTCAGAGCCTATCAACGCGCGAAGATGAAGGTCAGCGATGAAGAGCTTGAGGCCCTCCAATTGTTCACCAGCGTCACCATCAGCAAGCGCTTCACTCGTTGGGTTCGACGATATACACACTCGCCTGCGCCGCCAAGAGACATATATGCTGGAGGGTATCATGAAGGACCTCATGGACGACGTGTGCGTCTCAAAGCAAGACGGCACTCCGACAATCGTTGCAGCCAGCCTTAGGAACAACAATATCATCAAGCGAAAGGGCTGTCGCGGCAAGGGCAAGGGCAATAAGGGCAAGGATGACAAAACCAGCTAAGCGCGGTTGCTGCGGCAAGCGGCATAAAGACGCAGTTTGCTACCACTGAAAAGAGGTAGATAGGTTCAGTACAAAGCCGAAGGCTGACTACAGGGGAGAGTAGTCAGGCGTTCAATAGTTCAGCCGAAAGGAACTGGGGGTGACGACTATGAAATGCCGGGATCCGAGATGGAGCCTGGTAGCCCGGACAGACATGAGACTCGTGGTGCACAAGACAAGTAACCGTCCGACAAATCGGAGGAGTCGCGCTCTTCAAGGTGGACGATCATTCCACAGAACCCAGAAGCTTTGCAGTTGACTCAAGAACAAGAGGGCGGGTCTGGCGTGGTAGAAGAAGATATCAGTGCTGAAAATCCACCGACTTTGCTCTGAAAAGCCTATCAAGTTGCAAGAATCGAGCAATGACTTTTCTCGTTTCCGGGAATTTTCATCCTTGGAAGAGAACGCTCCAAAGATGGCCGAGAGAATTATTGATCACATGAAGAGAGTTTATCAGAATGTTCAACGCGACCATCGACTGGCTTACGTGGAGTATGAGACTGGAAATCAGAAGGGCAATGCGAAGAATGTCACCAAGGAGCTTTTGGATGGGAAGATGATTAATTGCTTTGTTGGACACTGCATCGGTAGGCGCACCAAATTCACCATTGGGAGGAGGTTCTACACCGCTTGTGATTCCTGCACGACCACGCATCGGGTATGTTTTAGTGGATGGGAGATAAGAATCAGTACAAGCAAGTGGAAGCGAAGTACACTGTCCTGACGCCTCTCGACAGCGAATATCGCGAGGGAAAGGAGTATGGATCGACGTCACTGCCGAGAAGGAGAGCAAGAACTAGCCGTCACCTGAAAGCAACACCAATGAGGAGGATGAGCAACAAGGCGATCAACAGCAGGATAAAGACTAGAGCGAGGACGAGGGTGAAGATGGGAATAACAAAAATGGGGTTGGGGACAAGACTTTGGAATTGGATATTCATAAGGGACTCTGCAGATTTGATCTGGAGTAGGCCTGTTGACTGCACCGGTTTCAAGTGATCCCTGTTTCTTACGTGAATGCACAGGCGAGGTTAAGATCCGTCCTTAGGGCCCTTTCGAACTGATCTGTCTTAAGCCATTTTGGGTTGACGCACACAATATCGGACACATGGAGAACCCCACTCATTCTTGTACTCTCAACGGAACGTCGAAAGCGTAGGGCAACAGCAGGTGTTGGTGGGGTTGATAGTACAACAAATCCCACATTTGGATTGCTTGCAGGGCTCCAACGCCCGGCATGATCAGAGAGCGACCAAGATCATCGTTTCTAACCCTAAGACCGGGAACTCAAGAGTCACAGGAGGTGTGCTGAAAGCGGCTGAAAAGTATCTCAAGCGGGTGACCGGCACAACGCGAGCGACAAAAATTTCAACTAGAGAATCTGTCACGTGGAGGTCGCCGCAGTCTTTTTCGAGGAGGTTGCATGGTGATTTTCGCGTTGATCTTAGCAGCCTTCAGCAGAGATCTACGCTTCATTCCCTGCACGAGGAAAGTGTAAGACATGGAAGCGTGCCATGATCGCCCGGGCCGCTCATGGGTAAGCAGGCATGTTGTCTTCCAATAAGCCGCAAAGGGAACTACATAAACCGCAAAAGGAACTGCATCCACAAAATGGATGTTTGTGCAAGGGCTTGGGAGGGGCAGTCGCTCGCAAGATCGACCTCTGTTGAAGCGGGGCAGCCGTTCGCTTATGACTCGCAACGTGTTGGATTGTGTGGGTTCGCAATCACCAGATAACAAGTGGCATGGATTGAGAAGGAAAGGGTCTCCAAGCCCTTCTTATCCTCAGAGTCTAGGGCTTACTACTTTAGAGCACAACTTGTGCCAATGTTTGACCTCAAACATTTATGCAAATGATTCGGCCAACACTTATGCCAATGTTTAGCTTCATTCCAACACAACGGGCCTTCGTGCAGCTGAGAACAATGTGAACCAATACCAGATGCTCCGCACCTTCTACCAAGCAGCTCAGTGCGAGAGCGGAGTCAAGTTTAGTACAAGGCACCAAGGATTTTCTGGGCCAACAGTCACACCTGGGATATATTTGTTGCATGTCCTTTCCAGATCTGAAATAGCGGCCATTCGTAACCGCCTTGACCTTCATATTCCGTTAACAGTCAGCTGCAGACATCCTGTGATGGATCAACGGAGAGCTATTGAAACAGCGAATTATGGATCAAGACGCACCCGACACTGGGGATCCACACGCAGTGGGGGCCAAATTCCATATGAGGTCAATCTATGTGACTGCAGAGGCAGGCATCCACGGCTGATTTTTGAAGTCAGGACTACGGCCCATTGTGAAGAGGATTGCGGTCGGCTAACTTTACGGATTGTTGGAGCTACCCTAGCATTCCTATGGAACCCCTCAGTTCATACTGGACATTGACCAGATTCGCTTGCTTTCTGATTTGGGAATGAAATATCGGGCCACCGGGGACCGACGTAAAGCACACTACGGAGTCACTTGGCGTAAAGCTTTTCGACGACACTCTGACGCAAAAAAGCAGCCACCCTCGGCCAAGTGCGTGTGTAGAGCTTAGCCTCTTTCAGGTATGGGTGGGCCGTACGTGGAGATCCACCTTGGCAGAATCTCCCAGTCGTTTCTCTTCACATCTATCGAAGGTTGCAAGAGCAAAACACTACACGCAAAACAATACTCCCATATGTTTTTATTACAGCTTTGAATCGTGCGCACAGGAATATGACTGATAAGTGGCAAAGTGACTGATCAGTTTCACCGTCCACGTTTCCTAATACTAGGTCTTGGAAGCCAACCTCGCTTTCTGCCAGTAGACCTGATGTGATGGACAACCTTGTTCTACACCGAACCGAAGATGCAGTCAGCTTATATCGATACTGTAGCATGCATGAGGGTGTGAGCGATGACTTCCTCCTCACACCACCAGACAGGATCTACAGTCGGCTTCCAACTACGGACTCTGCAAGAAAGCAACTCACGAAGGACTCGACCTACCTCCAGTTCATCTATAAAAGCTAGTCAGATGCTCACCAAGCTGCTCATCATCCAGCAGCCATTCACTCCAGCTCAGGACAAAAATCAATCCGCAAAAGCTACACCTAATTCTTTTTCCAGCCCCTCACTCCAGCAAACATGCGCTTCACTGGTCTGATTGCCTCAGTCCTGGCCATCACGGCTGCCGCTGCGCCAAAAGGCCTCGTTAAGAAGCAAGACAACATTACTAGTACGTTGTATCCACTTGCTTACCCACGTACTCCTCATACTGACTCGTCAAGTGGTCAACGCGACCCCTGAACAGCTCGCTTTTGCCGTTCAGCAGGCTGACTGCGATGTCTGGGGCTGCCTCGGTGTGGTTGGCGCCGCTGCTTGCATTGCCCCCAAGATCATCGCCGTCGACGTCCAGGGGGTTATTGACTGCGTCTCTGGAAACAAGGAACAGGTAAGTAGTTTCTCTGCCCCACGTGATGCGGTCTTCATACTGAGAAGTTACAGCTTTGCGGCTGCGCTAGTTGCATCGAGCCTCTCGGAGACTTCCTCGTCAAGTACGACATTTGCGATGCTTAAGCGGGCAGACAAGCCAAGCCATTCCCGTACCTCTCTTTGATTTAATCTCAGTCTTTAAATGTGTTGGTATCACCATCGTCACTCGCTAAGTTCTCTGGTAAGAGGTTCGGAGGGAAAGAACAGGGTTTGGGTTCGTTCTGCTATAGTCACTGAGCTAGTCTCGTAAACCTATCATGGCAACGAATACAAACTCTACAACCCCATAATATCTCTTCAGATTACGTGAAACCTTAACCAAAACGCCCTTCTATCCAGCGCACGCAGAACCTCGACTTCCCTAAGATATATACGCGAATGCACCGTACTTTTTCAATGCACCCTAGGATATATGCTCGAGTCGACTCTTCTTTCTAAGTCGACTCTACATGGGTCTTTCCGGTTCTATACAAGGCTTCTCGCCTCACCAATATTCTACCATATCTTCGTAGAGAGAAGAGATAGATAATATCCTATAATGAGACCTTATTTAAACGCGACGCGCACACGCTTTAGTAGAGGTAAGAAAATAATCTAGACGTATTAAGTAAGGCTCTTTCTTCTAATTTTTCTCTACTACACCTTCTCGTAGTAGACGTAAAATAAACTAAATTCTTTATCTTTAACTATTTATTTTCAAGTAAAATAGCGTAACGTACTCCATAAGCGAGCGGACCACACAAGCGAGTGGACCACTCCACCACTGAAACGCGTCCTCCTCACTTTGCAACGCGATGTATTAACAACTACAACGCCAATCTTCTTTATATAAAGCAAATATACTCTTAGCATCACAGTCTATTAATCGAAACTAAATTAAAAGCAAAAGACGCGCTATAGATACGTATAACGTCTCCCATACTATACTAACGCGATAACGCGACGGAATTATAGTATAACGCGATTATTGTTACGAACCCCAAGACATACGGACTTTAGTACCCCAAGGGCAGAAAGCCCGCACGGGAAAAACCACCGCAGGGACCAAGTTCCCGCACGACCTGTTGCAAATAGGTAATAGGTGCTGGAACAAGTGATTAATTATTCGTGCTCTGGTACAGAGAGGGAGATAACATATATATATTCCCACGTGTTTCGGACCCCTGTCGTGGTGGACGGACCCTGTCATGCGCGAAGACCACCATGACACCTGAAGCACCATCTTCATATTTAACATTCCTTCCCGTACGGGCCTTGGTGTAGACTTTCTTGCCTTACTACCTCAGGCATCTCAGTTATCTCGAATGTTCTATCCTTTATACAACAACACTCTTTGATGCCCAACCCCGCATCGGCACTCTCTCTCGGATCTTTAGTATCCTCGGTTATGTAGTCATCACTCGTGTATATAAGCAAGCCTACCGACCTCCCTCTCAGGAGATAGGCAGAATCTACTCTCTTTTCTGACCTCACAACTCTTCACTCTCAAATCCAACACTTGGTCTCGGTAACTAATCCCTTAAGCGCCGGTTCCCTTGGGGCTGACCTTCCCGTGCGGGATCTCTGGTGGTGCGGCTCTGCTGGTCGTGTTGAATATGAAGATGGTGCTTCAGGTGTCATGGTGGTCTTCGCGCATGACAGGGTCCGTCCACCACGACAGGGGTCCGAAACACGTGGGAATATATATATGTTATCTCCCTCTCTGTACCACAGATAACAATTAATTACTTGTTCCAGCACCTATCACCTATTTGCAACAAGGAAGCCCACAAGGCACAAGGAGGCCAGCGAAGCGCCGAGTCAGAGAACCCGCAGGGGAGCAACGCGACCGAGGGCCGTCGGCAACGCTGGGCGGTTAGGTAGGCAGAACACACGCCTGCTAAGAGAAAGAGGCAGGTTCCGGGAAACCGACAAAGGGCGCAGGGAACGGCCAAGAGAAAGGTGGTGTCAACCAGAATCCCCTTATTTCTCACGCAGTACTTCGTATTCAGTTTAGTGTCAAACTCCAATTACCTTCGCTTTCTTTGCCGCGATCAGTTGCCGAGCTCTCTTTGCTTTTCCTTATACACCAAGGCGAAACTCTCACTCAAACGCCTTCCCAAACACTGCACACGCAATCTACCCCTTTGCTTTATCACGTTACTTCTTAAGAATCATGTATTTAAGAACCTACTTTAGCTGCTCATTCCAAGAATCAGCAGTGTACAATTCAATCGCTTTGCACTGTTCAACAGGTGGTTATCACGTCCGTTCGCCAAGTCAGAAAAACGGGTTTCGGAAAAGAGGCCTAAGCGCCCGAGTCACGTGCGGACCCACACTTGGATCAGAGCTGATCCAAACCTCTGATCTAAACCTCTGATCCAACACCCGGATCCAAACACCATATCAGATTGTCATAGCTCTCCTACTTATATATAACTATACTTATTAGATAGTACTTTGACCTTCGTAGTTAACTTAAAGTTCTAATACAATACTATTAGAGGTAACGAGCCTTTCGCACACCGTGCATCAACCTATTGTGATGGCTTGCATCCGGTGCACTCGCGGAAATGCAGTGGCATTACTATCTACGAGAAGACTAAGCTAAAGAGAAAAGGAAGCAAGGTTTTAAGCAAGATAGCGCTGCTTATATATCTCTCCAGGGTTCCTTTTGCTGGTAACGAGTTGCAGAGTTTTCTTGTTGAGCTTCAGGGTCCTCTCGACCCAAGATCTCGCCGCAGGATCCATCCAAGGCACCCTCAGGGTTCAAACCGTAACAATATTCGTCTACTTACCGTAGGCTCTAGTAGTAAATAGCCGAAGTAATTAGTCTAGTGCTATAGTAACGGCTATAAGTACGGCTCTCTTTACTTACTTATCTTTCTCTTTCTAGCGGAAGAGATCCTCTATCTTTTCCTAGATTCTATAAAGTTTAGGGGCTAGGTAAGGGCTTTCCTATACTATCCTTAGGGGTACTAGGTGGACGGTAATATTAATAGTCCTCTAGGCCTTACGAAGGATAGGTTCAAAGAGTCCTATGCCTAAAAGCCGGGAGTTCGTGACTATCGGCTCTCGGTTATTGTTCGCGGGCCGAGGCGTTATTGGGGAGTCCGGAGAAGCCGTTGCCTGCCTCTTAGAAGGCCGCCCCTAGCTTTATTCGACCTCTATAACGTCTAGCGGCGTTATATTGTCGGGGTAGGTTGTGTACTATAAGCACTGGTGCGCAAAAGCGCGGGTGGTTGCTTGGTAGAACCCTCAGGCGTTTTAGTTACTTTTTAGTGGGTTGACGCTTGAAATCCTAGGTGCGGATTCGAGCAGGACGAAGAGGATAGGAGGAAGGGCATAGGTGGCCCACCCTCCTTATATACGTAAGTGAGTGACTAAGCTATCTGGTGTTGCAAAAGCAATATGCAAAACACGTGATTTCCAACAGCAGAGCTACGGAGTCATACTGCATTCAAAGTACAACTCACGAAACCACAAAATGGAAAGAAGACTGCCAGGCGCCGAAGAAGCGGCGTTCCAGCCAATCATGCCGCGCGCGATCGCCAAGTATTTGAGCTAAAGCTATCTCGGAGCCGGGCGGAGACAGTACTGTGTGTACGTTTCCAGATAGCAGCATCATTACTATTCAGTCGTTGAAGAGTCACCACCCAACATCCACCCAGAACTGTATGTCGCGGGGATCTGCTTAACCAACTCCAGTGCCACTTGGTCAAGCGGGCTCTCAAGACTAGCCAGGGTACTCGTTACGGCGATGACTGCACGAAAGAGAACTGTTGGCAGGGTGGGGCATGCTAATTCACAGACTACACACTGCCAGAAGGCGTTGATGGTTCAACCTGCGTGTCGGAAGAAATCTGGAACAACGGCGCGGACTACGGTGGATGCATTTCGGTTGCTTATGTACGAAGGAAAGACCTCGACATGACCCCTGCAACTTGGTCCAACCTTGCCAATGGACTCTCAGCCGGAGGCGTCGACAGCATTGAGTGGGATTGGGTGACTTGCCCGATTGCTAAGACTGATCCACTCAAGGTCAAGATGCACAATGGCGCGTCGCAGTACTAGGTGTGGGTCACGGTCGAAAATGCCCGTCGCCGCGCGGATAAGCTCGAAGTCAGCGATGACTAGGGTGCGAGCTAGAAAGCGACGACGCGCAACAAGTATAACTTCTTCGTGATGGACGGAACTCTATATGGCGATACCGCTTGGATGAGGTTGACAAGTCACGCGGGAACGCAAGTGGTGGTCAAGACTGTGGCGCAGAAGTCTGGTGGAGTTACGAAGGCTGATGGAAACTATTCTTAAACAGGTAGAGAGATCGAATTGGCATTGTGCTGGAGACTCTTCTTTATTTCTTTGAATACCGGGATGCAATCGAGACGGAAAGCAAATGCATCTTTCAGGTGGTGCATATTCAGGAGAAATACCTCACTTACTTGGCCGACAAGATATAGTAGGTCAGCCAATGAACAAACGATGGTTCTGCATTTCTTGATATTTTAACCGAAAAAAACCACTCAGCTTTACTGCAGCACCAGGCTCCAGTTCCATTCAGTTCCCTCGCCTACATTGAGAGAATACTTATGCAAAGCGGGTGGTCCACAAGATTCAGTTCCAAGTCCTTGATGTTCCATGTCAAGTCTGACCATAATTTCTTCTTTTCTCATCTTGTGAAGCTCGTACGGATGGGCAGCCTTCGTGACGTCTTCGGAGGCGAAATGACTAGCAGAAAAGTTCCCGCCATGGGGTAACCCAACAAATCGAGCATTTAATACAAGAGGCGCTTCAACTTCTGGCATGGGACCCGAGAACTGAACCCATTGAACATCGGTTCTGTTACCTCCTTCTTGCGGAATCTCATACTCCGTCCACAAGCGTTCAATGGGCAACTCCCAAGTGCCCTGCTTTTGTGACTCTTTCTTGTCTCTGTAGCTCTCACCTGGCCCGCGACCAAACCACTGCACTTGTTCAAAAATGGGTGAAATAGCGAATTCGAGCCCTACACGACCAAACGTTGAAGGCATATTCTTTCCGGAAGCTCTGGTGGAAATCGAAATACGGACGGTATCTCCACCGTTCTCTGTGGCATGAAAGACATACGTCATCTTTGCAGTGACGGCCCACTCGAGGACTGGAGGAGCAATCCGGTGTTCAGTCTCCACTGTCACTGTGTTTGCTGTTTCATCCTGGACCCACTTCACCGAGCGGCAGTGCGGACGCGCAAGGTGGAGGAGCTTTTCACTCCACTCAGCGGCAACACTGATGTCATTATCCGTGGGTACGCGGTGGAAAGTTAGCGTTGGGCTGGTGCGGAGGAGCTCCTTAGACCCTTTGGTCCATGATGTCAACAAGCCCGTGATGATATCGAATCTCCACTCCGAAGATGGGCCTGCTATAGCGAGGCAAGCTGGAGATGGCTGAGAAACTTCTATGCTTTCTGCTTTCGAAGTCTTCCAGTTTTCATTCTCAGGGTGCGGCTTGATAAGGAACTGGTTGGCGGCAATCTCATGTCCTGCATCGGCCCAAGTGGTTGATTGTTTGAGTCGCCAGCTCATCTGACCGTACGAGCCGTCTGGGATATCCGGAAGAGAAATTTCCGGAAGTAAGACAGTGCCTTGTTCTCCTGCGCGGATATCTGGGATTGCAATGTTCCCGATTTCCCGTTTGAATAAATCGCCAACGACAGAGAGGTGGCATTCCAGATGGTTCAAGCTAGAGAAGTCATAACGGTTTATGACTGTAACGTGACCATCAGAGATGTTGGTTGCGATGAGCTGCACTGGCTCAATTGCTTTCTTGTATTCCACCAGCCCTGGTGCAATGCTGTGGTCAGACCAAACAAGACCGTCCATGACGAAGGTGCCATCGTTGGGCTCATCGCCGAAGTCGCCGCCGTAAGCATAGTTCTTTTCTCCATCCGCGGTGGTGTTCTCGAGTCCGTGGTTTGCCCATTCCCAAACCCATCCTCCTTGGAGGCAAGGATGCTCGTAGAATAGCTCAAGGTACTCCTTCAACGCACCAGGTCCGTTTCCCATTGCATGGGCAAATTCACAGAGTACCAACGGCTTGTTGCCTTCCCACTTCTCTGCAAACTCCCGGAGTGTGTCCAGCAGGGGGTACATCAACGAAAATAAATCTACCGTCTCGGCATGTGTATCCCCTTCATAATGGATTGTTCGTGCGGGGTCGTAAGCCTTTGCCCAGTCATACATCGCCTGGTGGTTGCAACCATAGAATGCTTCGTTTCCCAAGGACCACATGATCACAGAAGGATGGTGATGGAATGCATGGACTGTAGTGGAGGCCATGGGCCTGGAATGACTCTTCCTTTGTTCTCTTTGTTCACTCATATCTCCAAGACCATTGGCAGATTAGCTCTAATAGCTCGCTTAACGAGTAGAGCTTGGCAGTTAGGTATATCAACCCCTGCCAACTCTCTCTTCAATCGATCATCCTTTCGCACCACATCCATCAGATGGTTCTTGTCGCGCGCCACCATCTGTTGCATGCGGTCGACATAGGCATTTTTCCATTGCGGATTGTCTGAAGTCCACTTGGAAGCTGCTTCATAGGTGATTAACTTTCTCTCCTCATAAGACTTTTTCCTTTCTTCCGGGGACAATGCAGCTTCCTCCACGCAAGCAAAACCATGCGTTTCCAAATCCGCCTCTATGGTTCGCACGTCAGTTTACCAGAAGTGCAACTACTCATGCAATGACTCACCATCCATAATCCAGAAACCAAGCTCATCGGCCAGTTCATAAAGTCTAGTATCGTTCGGTTGATGGCACGTGCGGATTGCATTGACGTTGTGCGTCTTCATCAGAAGGAGGTCGTGACGCAGCAGCTCGGGACCAACAGACCGTCCTTTCGTCGGGTGATGTTCGTGTCGGTTGACACCGCGGAATACCACTCTCTTTCCATTCACCATGAAAATCCCCTCTTTGATCTCCGTCTTCCGAAATCCGACTCTTTGTGCAATCGTCTGAGATCCAAACTGGAGAACAAGATGGTAAAGATAAGGGTTTTCGGCAGTCCACTTATGAGGGCTCCTAATGGGAAACACCAGCTGCAAGGTCCCACTTGAGGAGGAGTTCGCGGATCGCTCCAGAGCCTTGGTTGCTTTGTCGCTTTCAAAAAGCTGGATTTGGATATCACCAGTACCCTCTACTGTCAAATCCAATTGGAGGACAGCGTTCTGGTATTGGTCATCAAGAATTGTCCGAACAAAAAAGTCATTTATCCGGGAGTTCGGGAAGAAAAGCAAGTTTACATCACGAAAAATCCCGGAAAGCCACCACTGGTCTTTGGTAATCAGCTTCTGGTGCATTAGAGACAGGATTAATCTCGGCTCACCTTGATCTTCCAAATAGGAGCCGTCGGAATATTGGTAGACTCGTACTGCCAGCACGTTCTCACCTGAAAAGTCCAAAAACGGAGTGACATCGAATTCAGACGGGTTTCTAGCGCCTTGAGAATACCCAACTGCATGGCCATTGATCCAGACATGGAATGCGGAGTCCACACCTTCGAATCGAAGTCGGATTTGCCCATCTTTGAATTCTTTTGGCACAGCAAGCTGTCGCAGATAGCTGCCAGTAGGATTGTTGTCCAGCGGGACATTTGGAGGTTCTACCGGGAAAGGATACGGAAGATTTGTATATTGCGGCTTCCCGTATCCTTCCATCTGCCACATGGACGGTACGGGGATTTCAGCCCATTTCGAGGCATCGAATTCCGGCTGCTCGAACCCTTCTGGAGCGTGATAGGGCGAGGTGGAGTAGTTGAACTTCCATTGACCGTTCAGGCTCTTGGTATATACCGATCTGCCAGGATCGTACGAAAGAGCGTTGGACGGGGTCGAATAGTTGAAAAAGGCGGCACGTGGAGTCAAGGTGTTGCGGTGGAGTACCTCCAGGTTCGACCAGTCCGGAGGCGTCGAGAAAGACTCGCCGTGGCTCGACATTTTTGAGGTGTAAGATTCAACCAGGGCAGTGAAATGCCACAAATACATGATGCGGCACGCAAAGCTCATGCATTGTCGCGGAGAACGTCGGGGGTTCGCGGGAAATTTTGGCCGAAGACTTATCGGTTCTATGCAGGCAGAGCGGGGTAGTCCTGCATCCCCACTTGGAGTCTCCCGATGTGGAGCGGCCTAAGCGCGTAGGGCAAAAAGACCGAAACCACAGAGGGTTGCTACTCACTTTCCGATGAGATATGCGCTAGGATGAGATCGAGTTTCCTGGCCTATCTACTTCATGGTAACGCAGGGGTACTACCTGGAGTAGAATGTTACTCTCAGAGAAGATTCAAGAGTGGGATTGAGGGTTTGTCAACAAACAAGCGGGGGTTTTCTCCCTCGAGTTTCTAGTGGTAGGCTAATGCTCTAAGCAAGCAGTATCGTCCGGGCATCATCATAGTCGGCTAACCTCCTGCCAAAGCGCGAAAAACTAGACTATGACTTAAACTAATCAGCAGTTCCGGATCGAACTTCTCCTTGAGATCTGCCAGTTCATGGATTATAAATATTGCTTAAAGGAGGTATAAAGTCAAAGCTTTCTTGTTGCTACGGTCTGTATGTACTCAACATATATACTCAAAGTTGAATGCAATAGATGGTACTCCAGAGAAACTCGACGGGACAACATAGCTGATGTTGTAGAACAAATGATCTCTAAGCTGACTTCCATACGTTGTGGGCTGCAACTTAAGTCCCGGCGCCGAGACGTTTACTGAAAGGCATGGTAAGCTGTCGAAACCATTGATGCTATTGCCCTTAAGTAGCCATCTTGGAGATACTCCTGACAAAGCGAATGTAAAGATGTTCGAACCGTCCTGCGTCGTATTCGGGTAGCTGACAAGTAGAGACCCAGGGCCTACCACGGCATTTATAGTTGAGGCGGAAGGGTACAAGCTGAAAAAACCAACATACGGGAAGGGCTTGTGATCCGGATCGGAAGCCCAGTGGACGATGGCAGGGACAAACTGATCCCCACGATTTTCTGTCTCCGCAATGCTTTCGGCACCAGCCATGAGAGATTTACTGATCCATGACGTTGCTACTCTGACGTAGTCAGATGTTAGATCTTCCTTAATTGTCTTGTTGAGCAGACGATCTTGATCCGTGAATGTTCCTTTCAGTTCCGATATGATGGTTTCTGGAATGTATTTTGCTGCTTCCTCTGCTAAAATGGCTACCTGAGGCGCTTGTGCTATGTCGTAAAGCAAGTCAGTCTCGGCTTTTGGCGGCTGTGGACCGAATTCGTGGCCGAAGATTGCCCAAAACCACATGGACAAGATTGAGGAGTGTGTGGTCATGTCTCTCGTATATGCGCGGTCGTACGGACTAACCATGTTTTTGAGATATCCATTGTAATGGGATGCAATGTCTTTCCATAGCTCTGATAAGACGTAACGAGATGTGGATTTGATGGTTGAGTTTGCTGGAGCATATTTGATCGCCGCAACAAGCGCATAGATGTCCATTCCGTAGTACGTAGGTGCATTATATTCCCCTTGAATAGTTAGTATGTGATCTTGACGATTAATGGTTGAAAATACCTAGGGTGTTCGAGCTGTTCCAAGTGAAAAGCTCCAGGAGGAGCTTCCCTTGCAAATCGGCAAACTCGGTGAGTGTCTGGTTGTTCAGACGCTTCCCAGCCCAAGCCAACATGAATGCTCTCATGTAGCCTGGGTTGGAGTATCCCAAGATGAGGTTATCGTATTCCGGATATGTCCCATTACGCCTCATACTTCCAATAGCAGCATTGGAAAGAGAGGCCTCGATGTCCGAAACGAGCTCATCTCCAATAAGATCCTCGAATTCCTCGATAACCTGGATCAACGTTGTGCCAACAAACTCCCTAGAGCCCGGAATCAGCTTTTCTGATCACTTAAGCAGCATTGTATTGAGCGGCTGCGTCACTGAGCGCCCCAGATGACAGAAGGTAATCGGTGAGAAACTCGGGAGAGCTCGTTGGGACGACTCTTTGGCAGAGCTTACCTCCAATTGGGATCGTAGGTTCCCTGTGGAGGTTCTGTCAGTGAATGCCCAACAGCTTGGGTGGGGGTACCTGCATATATCTTTGGCGAATACAGCTCTGAGTCTGGAGATGGATCAGGTTCTAGAAGCAGGTTAAGTTCGGGCGTTATAGTAGATTGATCTAGCTTACCATCGGGAGAGAGCTTAAATGTTCCAAACCAAGCTGTTCCCGGATCTCCTGTATACTGACAAGCAAGACTGAATTGTATGAGCTTGCGTTCCGCCCACGTTCTTGAGAACTCGTACATATTTTTAAGCGCTGCTCTTGCATGTGCAACATCATCTCCCTGGTTGCGCTTTAAAAGCCCAACAGAATACCAAGCAGTGAATCTGACGGACCAGGGTCCATTATCGAAATACCAGATAAAGTTGTAATACGGGTCATATCTCAAGTCCTGTACGGTCATGGAGTAATCGAAGAGGTCCTGTGCAGCTGGTGGAATGTCATCCAGTGTCAGCATGTACGTACTGCAACTCACGTTCGCTTGGAATTACCGGCCGAAAGTGATATATTGCCACTTGCACGAGCGCCAAAGGCCACGTTACAAGCGAGCAGGGACAGAAATGCCAGCGTGGGTGAGAAACGCATGATGAATGGATTCAGATGCTGGCAGATGTCATGACTGGTCCCAGGTATTCTCATTTATCTCTCGGGCGGGACTGTACTGCATACCACCGCTGAATGAAACTATTCCCCGCAGTGTTCCTCGGCGCATTTGGTGAACGGAACTGTGCCACGGTTTGCGGGAGGATTCTTGATGGGGACCATCTGCTAACCAGATAGAGCAGGAGCGCCGCTCGCTCTTACGAACCCCATCTTTGAGGCGCATGATCACGCAGCCACTACACGATGATCAGCACAGAATGCCTTCACTCATTCAGATAGGTGAAGTGCCGTCCTGTGTTCGCCGCGTCGGCGATTGCGGTGAAGATCCCGAGATTGCCGTGCAATAAGCCAGGCTCTCTTAGCCGCACTGCGATGGATAATCATGGTGTTTTGCGATGATTCCCTTAGCTTCATGGGTAATGCGGCACATGAGGCTGATCAAAAAGAACGTCTGGGAAAAGAATGCGCAACTGTTGCAATTCACCAAAGATCACCCACAATGCCCACGAACACTTCACTGAACGACCAGGAGGTCGGCTGGTTCCAAAATTACAACATTATCAAACTGAATATCATCCTACTCTTATCAATGATCTCCAGCTACGCCACTGGATTTGATGGATCTATGATGAGTCTGTCTACCAAAACCTAAGTTCTGCTTACAACTGACAATGACAGATGGCCTGCAGTCTCTCGAAACTTGGCAAAAGTTCTTCAGCTATCCCCACCCTTCAACCTTGTATGTTTCTTCACTGGAGTGACTAAGACCGAGGCCTGATTGAATCTGTAGAGGTCTTTTGAATGTAATTCAAAATGTTGGACAATTGGTCGCACTTGTAAGTAAACGCTCAAGTCAGAAAGACAATGTCAGTAAATGGGCGAGTTTACAAACACAGCCTTTCTGCGCCGTTGCCTGCGATCACTTTGGACGGCGTGTGACACTTGTCGGAGGAGCATTGTTAATCTCCGTAGGAGTGGCACTGCAGGGCGGTGCCCAAAACAGTGAGCTCCACAGCATCTGGAAACGGTCAAATCTTTCTGAATTATACTAGTTGGCATGTTCATCGCTGCACAGGGTCTTCTTGGATTTGGTCTTGCCTTCAATATAACTGCTGCACCTCTCCTCATCCCCGAGTCAGCACATAACTCTCACAGGGTATGTAATCATGCATTCCATCTATGCGAGACTGAAAGTCGCACAGGCCCCGCTTGTCAGCATCTACAATTCTTTGTACTCAACCGGAGCTGTAGCTGCGGCCTGGATCACCTTTGGCACATTCCGCATGGCCAATGACTGGGCTTGGAGAACCCCCTCCATTCTTCAAGCTTGTTCAAGCCTACTTCAAGTACTACTTTGCTACTGCATCGAAGAATCTCCACGATGGCTTGTGGCAAAAGGAAACACTAGCAAGGCACGTGAGTTCATCACGAAGTACCATGCTGCCGGTAACAGTGAGTATCTTACTGTATCTCTCGAGCTTGCCGAGATTCGTGAAGCACTTCGTCTGGAAGCGGAGGCCGCTAAGTCTACAAGTTTTCTTTCTTTCTTTAACACTAAAGGCAACAGACACCGCTTCTTCATTATACTGGCTGTCGGGTTCTTTTCGCAGTGGAGTGGCAATGGCCTTATCTCGTATTACCTGAGCCTTATACTTAACTCCATCGGGTATGAGTCCGAAGCAACGCAAACTCTTCTCAATGCGCTGCTACAGATTTGGAGTCTTTTCTGGGGAGTTTTGTTTGCTCTTTTAGTTGACCGCTTTGGTCGGAGACTCCTTTTCTTAACGTCAACCATAGGGATCCTCGCCGTGTATATTGGTAAGCGCACTCAACAATTGAGCATGGAGAACTACTGCTGATGACAGTATTCTCAGTTTGGACCGCCCTGGAAGCAACGTACGAACGACGGACAGACCTCAATGGCCAAGGCTCTCGTGGTGTTGCGAAAGGTGTGCTGGCAATGATCTTTCTATACAATTTCTTTTTCTCCATTGGCTGGGGGCCTCTTCAGGTAACATACGTGGTGGAAATCCTGCCCTTCAACCTACGTGCAAGAGTAAGTCACCTGTCCAGGGTTCCCTTAATCTTCTAGAACTGAGATCTACTCAGGGACTGGTTCTTTACAACTTTTTCGTGGCTCTAGCCCTTATTTTCAACCAATATGTCAATCCTGTGGGGGTAGAAAACTCAAAATGGAAGTGTAAGTCTAATTCCTCTGTCTTAAAGTATGTACATTCGGCATTCTCACCCAGTTCTTCAGTTTATATAACGTACGATGTCTGGATCTTTATTGAGCTCGTTATTATTTTCTTCCTCTTCGTTGAAACGGGAGGAAAGACGCTGGAAGAGACCGCAGCGCTACTGGACGGTGAAGAAGCGGCTGGGAAACTCGAAGAGGATGCAAAGCAAGCGGCCAAAGAGATTGCGGTTCATATTGGGGATGAAAAGGGAAATGATACTCACGTTTGAGCACATGTAGGCGTCAGTCTATATATGGAAGGAAGACACACAGTGGCGATGCAGTCGACGCTTCATAGCACTGCCTTCCACAAAGTTGACCAATCAAAACTCCCGCACGCCGCAGTTGCCCGGCGACAAGCCGCTTCCGTAACAGGCTTGGTCCATTGACTACATGGCAAGCTGGGTAGTAGATGAATGAGCACGCATGGTAAATTCACACACAGACACACGCACATACGTTGGTGTACTGATCGGAACCGTCTCCCTATTAATCTCAGGACGAATGCTTGAGCTCCGCGTGCTTTGGGTTCGCATCTGGATTTTGGCTTGGAGAGCAGTATGCAATTTCATGGTCGGGTTTATCAGCTCTAAAAGGACAGTCTTTCGATCGATTGGATCGACTGTTCCGGTAGTGGACAAGCGTTGCGGCCCATCTGGCTCCGACTCAGCATCATGTGTGTCCGCGCCGCATTGGCGTGTGGCACAGGCAGACGAGACCGCGACAAGAACTTCTCGCCCGTTTCCCAGCATCTCCACGTCTGAAACCTCATTCTCCAGCTCTTTGAGCTCCCGTGGACTTTGCGTCACTGATTCTTTCCCACATCTCTAAGATCAACGTTCTCGCTTTTTTCGATGGGTGCCATTTGGGCTGCGCTAGTCCTGGGACCGCCCGCCGCATTGTTTGTCCACGATTCTCACGCTGCTCAGAAATTATACTGTTACGCTTGAAGTCGGCTTGCCCATCACTGTGGTTTCTATAAGTCCCGAAAACACTGTGGAGATGATGCTGGCTCGACATGTGGTCCCTTGGTTGAAATATATCCCGTTTGGAAATGGCGATTTCAGCAAATTCGCTCACGTTGGTTGGGAATGGGAGCTCAAGTATCAAGCTCATATCGATATCGGAGATGCCATTTTGATGGTATCACAAGGAAAGAATTGGGTTTACCTATGCAATGCAGAGACGATTCACGACATCATCCAACGTGAGCGCCGCCATGAATTTGAGAGGCCGGTGGAGCTCTTAGGTGCGTGTGCTACAAACCGAGAATGCACGCGCAATTTCTGACTCATAAGTAGCCATGCTTGATGTGTTTGGAGCAAATGTATCTACTGTACGCAACTTGACAGCTTGGCTCTCGCTTCGGCTAATTATCACTGAGGCACATGGTCAAGATTGGCAACGGCAACGCAAAGTGGTCGGCACCGTCTTTATGGAGAGAACTTACCAGATGGCTTGACAAGAGGCATTGCAGCAGGCACGCCAGATGATTGCTTTTTGGAAGGGTGCAGGCGAGATCCGATCCACCGCAGCCGACTCTCGAACGCTGGCTCTTGATGTCTTGGTCAGTGCAGGATACGGAAAATCATATGCTTTTAAAGGGTCATCTGAAAACACGGACTCTCAACTTACGTACAGGGACTCACTTGGACTGATTTTGGAGAACACATTACTGATCCTCGCCCTCGGACCGGACCTTATTTCCCATATCACGTTTCATACAAGCTTAGCGCGTGTAGGCTAGGCGATCGGAGCCTTCAAAGAGTATATGACTCAAGACTTCGAGGAGGCAAAGAACGGTATTGCGGAGAAATGCGCCGCTGGAGAGAATCTGATGAAGAATCTTGTCTAGGCGTCTGTTGCAGAATCTGATACTGGTGACGGCTGTAGAGAAACAAGCAGGCGGAAGGCTGCATTATCAAGATCTGAAGTCTTTGGGAGCATGTTTGTGTTCAACTTTGCCGGACACGACACTACCGCACACACTCTGACTTTTACTTTCTATCTACTCGCGGTTAATCCTTCTGTTCAAGACTGGATGAGTGAGGAGATCAGGCATGTATCCAGCGACGATGACATCTCGAGCTGGAAGTATGATTCTTTTCCAAAGCTTAACAAATGTTTAGCAGTTTTGGTATGTTTCATGCATGTTCTGCCGACAGACGCGCTACGGATACTGATCATAAACAAGTACGAGACACTGCGTCCATACAATCCTCTCCTCAGTATCGTCAAAGGCGCTCAAAACCACACAACCGACCTTACTATTGACGGCAAATCGTACACGGTACCTCCAAACACGCGTATAATTCTCAACTGTAACGCTGTTCATACCCATCCTCGATATTGGGGCGATGACAGCTTGGAATGGAAGCCGTCACGTTGGATGCGAGCCTCCAAAGGAAACAGCTTGGCCATTGACCAGGAGTACATATTCACACCCCCGCGCGGTGCATTTATAGGTTGGTCTGATGGCAACAGGGCCTGCCCCGGAAAGAAATTTGGACAGGCGGAGCATGCAGCAGTGATGGCGGCGCTGTTCCGTGATCATCGGGTGGGACCGGCGAAGTTGGAGGGCGAGGATATGGACCAGGCGCGAAAGAGGGCGGCCGATTGCATCGCTGACAGTGGGATGAGACTTCTTTTCCAAATGCGTCGGCCTGAGAGTGTTGCATTAATTTAGTCGAGAAGATGTACAACGCAGGGGCATTAGTATCAAAAAATCCTTATACAGAAGAAGTAGTACCGGTAGCGCTTTCTATGCAATCGAGATACATGTTATCCAAGACGCTAACTATTTACGGGCGGGCCCTACAAGACTAAAATTCTTTGCACTTGCGATAATACCGATGTCAAACTCAATTCTCTGGGTATCAGTATACTAAGCCATCGGAAGTGGGAGGGCCCTTGTAATCTGTGATGAAGTAGTCAGTATATGGCTATCCATGAGAAAGAATGGGTACGCACATGTTCTTGAGTGGGCCATATACCAGACGGCCGAGATGGCAAGGAAGCCAGCCAGCACCACAGAAGCGTAGTTCATAGTGACTTTGTCCACTGGTAGGGCAGTGGGCATGCTGAAAAGAACCAGCTCAAATGCGATCCATGCCAATGCGATCAAATTCACGGTCGTCCCAATCAGCGAACCGCAGTGGAAGCGAGCGCGGGCCACTTCTCGACGTTTGTGAAGCAGACTGATGGCAATAGGAAAGGCATAAGACAGTGCAAGAGCAATGACACCCACGGAGACGAAGGCGGTAAAAGCCGAGGTGCTGCCGAGATTGATGAGGCCGAGGAGCATCTGTACGAGGGTGATGAGGACCAGGGACCAAATGGGAACGCCGAATCGGTCGTCAACGCGGGACCAGATGCGGGCCAACGGTACTGCGTCGTCGCGAGAAAACGCCCAAGTGCAGCGTGAGGCGGCGTTTGTGATGCTTATGGAGCAGAAAAGTGTGATCGCCAGGACCAGGAAGATGAGACCGAGTCCGCCCCCCGCAGGCCGGGAATGTTAATGATATGACACAACATCGGGGAAGGAATGGGTCTTACCAGGACTACCCATCACTCTGTGAAAGATATATGGCAGAGCCTGGGCATTTGGAGCCTCCAGGATGTCCGCAAGTGGCGGAAGAGTGAAGCAGATGGGAAGGATGAAGAAAATGCCAAAGATGCCGCCGACCGGGATGCTGTTCCTCGGTTAGCAGGAGATTTGAAATGCTGGGTTCCGAGCGAGTGGCTTACCACAGGCTGATAGCTTGGGGGACCTTAATGGCAGGGTCGTGGACCTCTTCCGCCATACTCGAGATCATGCCAAGAGCGGAAAAGGTATATGCTGCAGGAAGCAGGCCGATGAAGAAGGTGAAGCTGCCCCACCCGGAAAACGAGGTGTCGTAGTGACCGAGAGCGTAAGAGGCGGAGTGTCTTCCCTCCTTTGCAGAGACTGAAAGAGCAATCAAGATGATGAAGATCGACACGGCGGTCCAAGCAGCGCACATTGTATCGACCAGCGGGAGAAAGCGGTTACCGAAAGCGCAGATGAAAAATGTAATGATGCATATGGCGTAAAATATTAGCAGGAGCTGCCAGTCCGTCGCGACGAAATCCTCGTGGTACATTGAAACGGTAGCTGCGATGAGGGACGCAAATCCAAAATTGACAGACAGCGTAATGGTCCAGTTGCCGATCAACCAGGTCCATCCGTTGATGAAGGAAAGAACAGTCTTCGTATTCGCTGGCGCCAGCTGAAATGTCCAGTAGTATGGCTAAAGCAAGGTCAGCGCATGTCGGTCCTCCTCGCATGCAGAAACTCACTCCAGCGCTGGTGGGGTAGCGGCTCGCAAGCTCGCTGAGGGACAGGGCAACGCATTCATCAAGGACAAGAACTACAATCCATCCAACGAAGATGGAGAGCGGACCACCACCATAGATTGCGCTGATCAAAGGGCCGCCCTCGCCATATGGAATTGCTGCGATGGAAAGGGTCTGAAAGAGGAGATGAAACATGGACCGATTCCGTTGCAGCTCGGGTTTGTAGCCAAGGACAGCCAGCTGGTCAACCTCATCCGAGACAACGCCAACATGGCTCGGCGGCTTTTCAACGTCCGCCGTATGTGGGCTGGTAGGCGCCTTTTCGTCTGCTACAGAGTCCATGGTGTAGAAGGTTTCCTGTGGGGCAGGGGAGCGACAGGGCTTGGCCTGCAGAACAGGATGCGCGACGAGGAGGCCGAGAGATGCGATCAAATGCTTGTCAGCTCCACCAGTCTTACATGGCTTTTATAATCTTGTGGTTACATCTAAAACGGCAGTAAACTTGTCCACCCAAGGGCTGGGTTTTGTTTCTTTCTTTGGATGCGCGTCCCAAGCCAATCGTGCCTATCGAGGGCGGGCGCGGAGCAGAAATAGAGAGCAAGGCGATTGGTTGGCACTTATTATAGTTACGCAGCCTGTATGTTTGGCTTGCGTGTTCCCCGCATCAAAGCAAGCTTAATGGACGGCCAACCCGATAAGGCCCTAGCTTGGCTGCTGTGCCATTTTAACAACTGCTTTGGGTAAGCTCCGAACACGGCGGCGTGATAAGACCTGACTCGCGCCGCTGCTGAATCACCCAGAGATTCCACCCTATATAGAGGCCGACGGGAGGCTGAGGCTCAAAATGCCGCAATCAACTCTCGCTCTCCCTGAAAATGCTTTCCGAAGCCGTTCTGCAGGCCTGGGAGACCTGTGATAAGACTGACACTGCTTTCATTCTAGTCTGCACCGTCTTCTGCTGGCCAATTATCCCGGCCGTTGGCCTTGGGTACTCAGGCTACTCCACAAGGAAGAGCGGACTGGCCTCATTTTACCCCTCCATACTGGTAATCGCATGTTGCTCCATACAGTGGTTCGTCGTCGGATACACTCTTGCCTACGGGGATGGTGGCGGCGTCTTCGGTGATTTCAAATATGCCTTCCATCGCGGTGTGTTGTCGGATCCCGTCGGCACTATCCCAGCTATCCTCTTCAGTGAATTCCAGCTGGTGTTCGAAGCAACAGGTGGGTATTGATCTAGCACCAGACGCCTGAGTGCTTGGCTGACCGCGTGTACCCGTAGTTTGTGTCATCGCCATCGGTGGCGCATGCGAGCGGGGACGTCTCCTGCCGCTGATTCCTTTCATCTTCGTAAGTGTCCCAACCTTTGTCAACGTACAAGAGGCCTAACGCGTTCGCTCAACATAGCTCTGGTCGACTTTCATATACTGCCCTCTTGCCCACATGGTATGGTCTGACACTGGATTCCTTGGGAAGCTTGGTGTCCTTGATTTCGCCGGCGGCACCCCTGTACACATTTGCTCCGGAGCATCTGCCAGCGCCCTGAGTCTGTACCTGTCATATCCGCTCTTCCGCTCACGTAAGTCTGAGAGGCGCACGCCTTCTCATCTGGCTTTGCACCGGCCGCACAATAGCATGTGTCAACTCCTTGCGCTGGTCATCATCTGGGGCTCATGGCTTGCTTTTGACGCTGGCACGACATTGGCGCTCAACTTCAAGTCAGTCTTCGCGCTCTGTGTTACCAACATATGCGCCTCAACCGGTGCGCTCACATGGGCTTGCATGACGTACTATGAGACCGGGAAATGGTCACTGGACTCGACGTTCATGGGCGCCATTGCCGGTCTGGTGATGATAACGCCATGTAAGTCCGCGAACCCGGTATCGCTGTTCTTGGTTATTGACTTAGCATCGCAATATAGCTGCTGGATTCATTGACATGCCTACTGCTTTCTTCTTCGGAATTGCGGGGGCTGTCGTATGCCGCCAGGCCTTGCGGATCAAGTTCACAAACCTCGCCCGCCGGTTTAAGTGGGTTGACAACGGTGACACTTTTGCCACGCACTGCGTCGGAGGCATACTAGCGACCGTTGCGACCGGGCTGTTTGCACGGAAGGAAGTGGCCGCATATGACGGCGCGACCATCGTAGATGGCGGGGTCTTCTTTGACGGCAACTTAAAGCAACTCGGTATCCAGGTCTTGGAAGCGGTCATCGGGTTCACGTGGTCCTTCGTCGGATCTTTCGTGTTGTACGCGCTGATCGATTGCATACCCGGCCTTGAGGTTCTTGCCGATGATGAGTAAGTTGGATCTTCCTGGTGTCTTCGAAACAGTGCTAAGGATTTGATTACAGGAATGTCGTTGCTGGGATGGACGCATCTCAGATGGACGAATCTCTATATGAAGCACAGTGGGCGGAGGAGATTGACTATCATCCGTTCTCAAAGAATTCGGTCAGATTAGATTGATTACAAGTCGTCCTTAGAGTGGTGTAATAGTAGGAATACTCAAAGACTTTAGAGTAGTCATTCGAATGTAAGCCATGAATGTAATCGAAGGATTCAATTAAGAGAAATCTTTTAAGCATACGTGAGAGTGACGTAGAAGAGGTTAATCCGATTGCTCTGCACACGAGGCCAAGTGATAGATTATGCCAAATGGGGAATGTCGACGCATCCAAGAGCTCGATGGACAAAATGCAGGGTGGGGTAGTGCGTCGAGCTGCCCCAACAGCCGGGGAGTGTGGACTCCGATCGACGTCAGATTCCCTGCCTGTACCTTAAATACTTTCATCCATGCAGGACCGTTCTTCTTATCTCTTCGTTACCGCACAATTTACCGCAATTGTAATGTCGACCCCCTCATCGCTCGTACGCCGGATGCTGGATCTGCGAACGAAGACGGCGCAAGTGTGATGAGGCTCGACCCCGAATGCAATGTCTGCCCCCAGCAAAGCCAAAATATTCGATGGTTACGGAACTCGTCCTCGTTTGGGTGCGGGCATCACATGCATCACAGCTGAAATCGGGACATGCGGCTGCCATGACTATTTATCTTTGTCCGCAAACTCTTCTCTCATTATGCTGATGGCACTTCTGCGTGATGAAATATCAGTTGGTAGTGATATTAGCTATTAAAAAGCTTTCGACAAGAGGGCAAAACAGGACTCTCGACCCATAGTTAGTCTGATATGCCAGAATACCAAAAAGAGGACATTCGTCAGAAAACCGCCGTCCGGTACGCAATGTCCGCAAATGACTGCCACCAAGAGCAGCTCTCCATTCCATTGCACCACTTTTCCTTCAGAAACCGGTCAATGAGAGGAATACTCTTGAAGCTGAGATATGCTGCATTCGTGCTCAAAGCTTTCAGAATGCCCGTCCTCTGTTGGTGGTTCAAACAGTGGGAACCGATAATGAGTATGGGGAAAAGCATGCAATGCGCTATGTTCCCCGCCAGATGGTCCTTACAGATGGCCCGGGCGCCCTCGTCGGTGGCCTTCTGGACAAGATCATGGTCGGGCGCGAGGTTGCACAGGGCCCGGTACATGTATATGAGTGCTGTCGACCGGTAAGCGGTACAGAATGTTGCCCACGACTCCTCGAGCGTCCTCAGAGCCGCAGGATGGTCTTTCGCTGATGCGGCTCTAGCGGCCAGATGAGAGCAGCAATTCTCACTGCATCTTTCGAGTGCGGATTGGATGGAAAGAAGATCAGCAATGCTGACGGGGGTTTGAGACCGCCGGGCTTCGTGACCCAGCCGGGCGAGGCGGAAGAGGATACACAAGACTACCAGAAACGGATCATCATCACCCAAGCAGCCCCACCAGGAATGCCTATGAGGTCGAGTCATAACCCAAGCCTCGTCAAAAAATGGTTCCTCTCCGCTGAGCAAAGAGTGTACAAGGTCCATGGTGGCAAAGATGGAGATGGCAAAAGACGAGAGGCTGTTGTCGGCAGAGTTCATAGCCTCCAGGCATCCGTTGTAGGAAAGGAGGGCTTTGCCGCCCTGGAAATGACACAGCATGGAAGCTGTCTCATCGGTTGGCTCGACGATGCCGTCGAGGACACAATGGAAGACATTGGCCAAGAACAAGTCCTCTGGGGAAGCGGGCTCACCATCAAGCTGTTTTCTGAAGGTCTCCAGGGCGGTGAGGCGAGCTCGACCATTGGCAAGCACAATGTCATCGGTGGTGAGATGGGCGTCTAGGGCGCGATGGGCATTGGCAAGGGCGATAGCGGCTTGCTGAAGGACGGGGTCGCTGCTGACGGCAGCCAGGTCGATGGGCAAGCTCCCGATGCCCAGATTGAAGCGAGGGACAACAGCATGGGCGAAATAAAGCAGCAGGCCATCTTGGGTGATCAGAAGCGGGATTGGCCGGGGTATCGCGGGTTCAACAGGCACGCTGCGGCCTGCAAGTTTGCCGCGGGCTGCAACTCCATCGATCCATTTGAGGCGGGTTTGCGAATATTCACAGGGTTGGTGAGAGGAGGAGCAGCGGGCACAGGCTGGACGGGTCAAGTCGCAGAGTACTCGGCGCTTCCGGCATTGCCAGCAAGAGCCCTCGACTGTCCGCGATCTTTTCGGTGGCATGATTCAGGGGCAAATGCCTTCGAACTGGTGGCAGGCATGACAAGAGGCGTGTGCAGTTGCGGGTTGGGCCGTTGCGGCGAGTGCAGAGATGCTTCCGATGGCGTCTTTATGGCGCCGGGCAAAAGGCTCTCGAGAGCGTGCGGGAGATTGTGGTGAAAAGCGAACGATAAGAAGGCTGATAAGGAATTGCGAATTTCCATTCGTCAGTCGTCGACGAATGAGAGCCACCACTGGTCAACAAGCCATCGGCTCAGGCGGGTGTCTCTGCAGGAGAGATCGAAGTGGCCGGCCGGATGTTTCCCGGTGTAGTGAATTGTATGTGCAGAACTCCCATAAGTGCAGGAAGGTGCTGTCGAATGCGAAGATAAGATTAGGACACGCAATGCCACAGGGAGTCGAAACAGTCATCCAGAGAGCTATAGCACTAAAGTATGCGACACTTAAATCCAAGCGAACGCTTCAGCCCCCAGCTGTGGTTCTACTCTGATCTTCACATAGAATATCTCTATCTCTATGAGAGTGCCATGCTCTGATTGGCCAGCGTGACTGAGGACGGTTTTAGCGCATCAGTGTTCGTTTTGCTCGCACAATCCTCCCACCCGACCGGCCGATTCCGACCCATCAACTCCAGACCCTTTGCCCTCAGCATCAGCGGTTTCTTCCAACTGATAACTTCCAGAAATCCCAACTCTCGCCCGCTGTTGCCTACCCGCACGGCCGGTTCACTCACCGCACCGCGCTCCAGCGGCCTTGTTTGAGTGATGCCAAAATGGCTGCAGATCGACACAACAGATGGTTGGCGTGGGGGCCAAACTCGCACCTTTTGTTCTCAGGAGCTTCACTCGACACGCTTGCCTCTCTTTCTCTTTCTTAACCTACCAAGCACGCTAGATCCCGCGTGCCGCATCCATTCCACAACATGGAGTTCAAGGTAGCTCCTCTCGACGGTATGTACAATACTTGCTGGCTCTTCTCTTGGACAACTAGTCATTAACCGTGAGCAGCTGATTGGACGAGGGAGATGGCATACGCACGGCTGACAGAGCGCGTAAAAAGAGACCTCGAGCTCCCCGACAGCCCGTGGCATCAATGCTCAACCACTCATCATGGGGCCGTGTCCATTTTCGATTTCTCCAACGGCGACATGGCGGGTTGCACTTCTACCAGCACTGCCGAAGAGTTGCGAGACTATTTGACCCGTGATGCATTGTCAGGAACCGCTTCCAGGGCTCCGAGGCGGCGATTAATCGTGAGCAAGGGCCAGGATCAACGAATGATGACGATCTTGGGTGCCGCCTTGGGCATGCCGCCCGCCCTACTCCTGTTGCACTGTTTCGACACCGACAACTTCAAGCCAGACGGCCCAGCTGCCACAGCCACATACCTACGAGTGACGGATATTCGGGTAGATCAGCGACTGCGACCGGAGGAGATACTTTCGACTTCTCATTCCACGCGGGCTCGCGGCCAGTGACATCGTCAACATGCCTCCGTTAAATACGATGTACCGCGAACACCACTTTGTGACTTTCTGGAGCAAGGATGAGGGAGCGGGTTCATGGACTAGTGAGCATTACCCGACATAAATTCCGGGAATACCTACTGCAGAGACTCACCATCCATAGGCGTTATCCTCGGTGACCCGGCCAGCCCAGGTAGATCATGTTTGGGAAGGCCGAGCTGCATCAACGTAAACCCGCTGACTTGGGACGACGACAAAGAACATTGGGAGGACTCTTCGACGCTCTCAGCCAACTCATCCGATTCTCTACATCTGTTCCTGAAAAACACGTACGCCCACTCGCCCCACGGAGCCACGGCCGACCCGGGCTCGGCGTTGAAATACTGCATCCCCGCCATACTCGCCATGTTCAACGCCGAATACATGCGCAACCGGAAGCGGACGGCTCAAATCGGGCGGACGTATTCGAAAAACCTGGCCGAGGCCAGAGGCTCCCCGATCAGCGGCTGGCAATTCATGGAGCAGGAAAAGATTGGCGCGCTGCAGCTGGCCAACGCGCGCAACCTCAACAACCTCGCCGACTGCGTCACCCGCCTCGACGTCTACTCGGGGAACCCGTACGTGTCGTAGCACAACGTGCAGAGCTGGCGCTGGCTGTACGACCGGTTCCAGGGGCAGTTCGAGCAGGTGCAGCAGCTGCTGGAGATCTCCGCCGCCGCCGGGGAGAGTTTCTTGGCGAATCAACAGGCGCGCCACGTCGGGCAGTTGACCACCGTTGCCACCATCCTGGTCCCGTTCACCGCTGTGGCCGGCATCTTCTCCATGTCGGGCAGCTTTGCGGCCGGCGAGTCGCACTTCTGGGTCTTTTGGGTGGTCACTGTGCGCATCTCGGCCCTCCTTTTCCTCAATGTCCTTGCAGGCCGGCGTCCGGGGCTGGTCAGGAGTATTTGGGAAGCCTGGCTGCGGTGTAAATTTATGAGGCAATGGCGAGCACCAACGGGGAGCAGTAGGAGTGGCAAAGTTTAATATCTTTATCAGAGTTTAGACGCAAGTGTGTCTCGATAGAATCTACATCTCCAGTGCAGCTGCATATCAAAGATCCTCCAATACAAGAAACACGCGCGCTACCACCGCAACAGCTACTCGACTCACTTGCATATCCTCATCATAATTCGTCACTAACCTTCGTAACTCATGCCAAGCTCTTCGCCGCCGCCGCCGCCTTCTTCTCCTTGCGCAGCTGCCTGGTGTACTTGACGCCGAAGCCGTGCTTGAAGACCTCCTGGATCTCCTCGAGCGTCAGGCCGCTAACCTCGGGGTAGAAGAAGATGATGAGGACCCAGCCGATGCCGCAGATGGCGGCGTAGAAGCCAAAGGCGCCCGAGGGCGTCATGCTCTTCATCATGGTCAGGAAGGTGCTGCTGACGATGATGTTGGAGCCCCAGCACGAGCAGGTCATGAACATGGTGCCGACCGCGCGCACCTCCATCGGGAAGAAGTCGGTGCTCATCCATGCCGTGTTGCCGACCGAGACGCCGTAGAAGAAGACGAACCACACGATGAAGACGAGCACGACGATGGCGGGCGCGGTGACGTGGTTCTCGCCCAGCTCGAGAGTAGAGGTGTCGACGGGGATGAAGCTGAAGGCGACGGCAACGGCGAGCAGACCCGCGGACATGCCCCAGACGGTGCTGACGAGGACCTTGCGGCGGCCCCACGGGTCGACGGCCATGGCGTTGACCCAGGTCATGACGAAGTTGGTGCCGGCGACGACGAGACCGACGGCGACTGGGTTGGAGAAGCCGACGAGGGCGAAGAGGGTGGAGGAGTAGTACATGAGCGTGTTGAAGCCGGACATCTGGCTGATGACCATCAAGCCGCAAGCGCAGACTAGAGCGCGGAAGTTGCTGGGGACGGTGTGCAGCTTCTTGACGAGGTACCAGGTCGACTTGCCCTCGGTAATCTCCTTGGCCTCCTCGACGGAGCGTGCAATCAGGCGGACCTTGTCGCTGACCTGCTGGGGAGTGGCGTGCTTGTAGATACGGGCAATGACGCGCTCGGCCTCATCCAGCTTGCCGTGGAAGACGAGCTGGCGGGGCGACTCAGGGCAGAACGGCAGGAGGCAGGCAAGGATGATGGAGGGAACACCACCAAGGCCGACCATGTACCTCCATCCGTGCGGGACATGGGCGAAGGCGGCTCCGATGCCGTAGGAAATAACCTGGCCACCGGTGATGGACATGTTGTTCAGACCGATCATGCGTCCACGGACCTTGGTCGGGGCGATTTCCGCAATGTACATGGGGACCTGAAAAGAGTCAGTCATTCCTCTCCGTGGATGGGGGACCACAAGCAGTACATACCACCATGGCGGCCGATCCGACACCGAATCCAACGATCAAACGACCGACAGCCATCTGGGCCAGCGTGTAGGAAGCTTCCTGGATAATAGCGCCAATCGTGAAGAGGAAGCAGCTACGCGTCTGTTAACACTGCAAACGACGTAGAATCGCAATTCAGACTCACTTGGCGTAGATGGCGGCCTTGCGTCCATAGCGGTCGGCGGTCAATCCAGCAATGATGGCGCCAATGAAAGCTCCACCAGAGCAGAGGGAAGTGATCAGCTCCTTCTCATTTGCCGGAAGCTCATGCCCCAAGCTTGTCCCAAGGTACACAAGAACTGCTGAGATGATGCCGGTGTCATATCCGAACAGGGCGCCAGCAATGGACGCGCACAGAGCAACCAGCCAGATGAAGCTTCCAACCTTTGTATCCTCAATCGAGTCATCGATTGACGTGGCCAGATCCTCGGTGGACGCGTACTCGACCTTCTCGGCCATGATCTTTTCCTGGAGCACGTCGTGCTGGAGGGCGGTTTTCTTGTTATCAGTCGACATTTTCGCGAAGTTCGGTCCGAATGCTGAACACGGTGGCACTGGCCTGGCGGTTGGACTGTAGGGAAATAAACGAGAGAGAAGTGAAGAGGAGTTGGTCAGCCCTTGTCAGGCCTTGCGCTCGAGACTGGAGGTGGAGTCTCAAATACTGGGATTGCGCCGAATTATATAGAAATCTGGGTTGACTTCTCATCCAGGGCTGGGTAGGCCGGTGCTCAACTGCCCCTTCCAGACCCAGCGGGTTGGGAGCCGTTTGCGATTACCCCGGATGGCATTACCAGGTTAAAAGTGGACTGCCTGACTACGCGGCTCTGGGCCACTTTAGTTACAGTGGCGGGTGGCTGGCAGCCAAAGTAGCGTGCGGCAAACGCCCCAAAGACTGCACTCGGCCCGTGGACCGCTGCAGCGACCAATCATCTTCCCGGATATCTCATCAAGAACCGTCGGTGGCGCCCGCTGGGTTCGGCAGCGCAAAGACAGATGAGAAGGTCTGATCCGAACCGGGGCAGTCTGGAGAACGTGGGGAAAGTCTGGGGATGCGGGGGTGGAGCTGAGCGTCGCGGGGAGGCTAACCACACCGTTGGAATCGCAGCAATTTTCTCCTGACGCGAGTTAAATTAGAAAGTCAAGCCGCCCGAGACACTCACCTCGCCGGTTGTTGCCAGTTCTACCAACCGGAGTAATCACAGCCCGGCTTCTCCCGTCTGAAACATGCCATTAGCCCGACCCATTCCATGCTGCAGGAACACAACCATGTGCATATCGGTCACCAACATGCTGTGAGTCTGCTCGGAATTGGGAATGCGCGCTCAAGCCACTCTGCGCCGTTTATGCAAGCGGCTTTTCTCACGCAACAGCAATGCTGATGTATGTCACTGGTACGCTTTGGATGTTTACTGTCCGGGAAGACATTATGCTAGCAAGTGCTAAAACATGGATGGTATTGAGAATAAATGTAGTATACGACTGTGTCGATAGAGCGTCATGACGTTCATCCTTGGAATGAATCTTCTACCTCCTGGTATATCGTGATAGCATTTGTAGATCGGTTCTCTTATCAGACACTGCTTAAGGATTCCATATTGCATAGCGTCCGATTGAGTTCGTATTGGAAAGGTGGGATGGATACTCATGTGGGGCTCTCCAGTTTCTCCAGTTTCTCCAGTCTCCACAAAAACCACGCAGTGGTCATGTTTCTCTACATTTTCATTCACCCAGACAACAGTGCAGCAACTGTGATGGACCTCAACATACCCACGCGAACGGTGACTGGATCTGGCCCGATGAATGGCGTGTTCATGTACGTAAACGCGCGGGAGGGCCGCGCCGGTACGCTGGGCTGGTGCAGGACTTGCATACAGCTACATGACGGCGCCGGACTCGGGTCACAGGTCTGTCGGTTCGGAAAGTTCCAGATCGGCGCTGCGATCCTGTCGGTAGTTGGGCACTGTGAGCTTGGGGCAACCCCCACGTGCGCCGGAGGGATGTTCGCGCCTACACTTTCCTGATGGGCCACCCCAGCTGGCTGAGATATCATGGGGCATTCGCCAGCCGTCCCATCAATCCACTTTCCGTGTACTGTCAACTACACCATCTCAAGAAAATGCGTAGTCCGTATTGTGATCTCCAGCCCGATGAACCGGCTTCGGCCGGGCGAGTGATAATCTACGAAGGCCGCAGCCTCTAGTAACAGATAGCCCACTTCAGCTCAATGTACACGTACTTGCTTAGCGGCTGTTAACAATGGTGTTTCTGTGCTTTGTCTAACTCAGACCAGCAGATTCGCGTTAGGCAAGACTGGGAGGGACAAGTATTGGTGAGGATTGTTTCTGACAGACAAAGTTACTGATGCGTTTCCCTCGTCAGTGATCTGAGAACGCCTTGTGAATGTCCTCCTATCATTCATATTCGGCGCATATGTGCTGCATCAAGTTGAGACTCTACGCCAATTTTCATCGGCATAGAGCTTTCGTGGTGGCTGAATTGCCACTGCTTGATGACCTGGGTCAGCTGTCCCGAGTAGCCAGATCAGCCGCATGTCGATGAAGAGTGGGATCCTTTCCAGGTCTTTGGGCCAGCCAGGAACATTATAAGCAACAGCATGCTCGCATTTTGAATTCCGACGCCGATTGAAAGTTCCTTGCCCAACAGAACTGGGTTCTGGACCTGGTCTGGAATGGCCTTCTCGAATCTAGAAGCCATGAAGCGATACCCCTTACCAGCAGGAGAGTCAACAAAAAATACCTTCGCAGGGAGTGGAAGCATTCGTCCGGACGAGAATGTAACTTTTTCCCCAAAACACTTGCGTCCAGACGAATGCTTCCACTCCCCACAACAGCAGATTTTTCTGACCTTCCATTGGACTGTCGCATTTGGCACTGACCGTCTGCTGCAAGCCTCCTATGTACAGTCGATTGAAATTTCGCGGCTTTTTTTTTTTTTTTTTTTTGGAATGGAATCCAGACAAGCTGACATACAAAGTTTTATACATGAGTCGGAAAGTATATACATAGAACATGCGAGCGTCAAAAGGCTGATCCCAAGACACGGCCCCCAACTTCATCAGAAGATCATACACACCCCACCACGGCTTTTGACAATGCAACATCCACGGCACGCACTCATTTACAAGTCATCCTCAAGCGGGCTCTTACCCTGCGCAGAGCCGATCTTGTCCTCGAAGAAGAACCTCAGCCTCTCGACGGCGGCGCGGTCGCTCATGAACTTGGCGAACTCGGTCGGGTTGGTGCCGGGCTGGTCGAGGGCGTCGGGGAAGCCCGCGGGGGCGGCGACGTCGTTGCGGACGCTCCAGCTGCCGGTGGCGTTCTGGTACTCCTCGCTCAGGAGGAACGAGTGCAGGAGCTTGGCGCTCTCCGGGTGGGGCGCGTCCTTGAGGATGGCGCCGGTCTGCGGCCAGGTGACGAAGCGGCCCTCGGAGGGGAAGGAGTTGTTGTAGGGGGCCGGTGCTTGCAGGCCGAGGGAGGTGGTGAAAGTGGCAACGTAGGTGCCGTTCGAAGCACCGATCAGAGTAGCTGGGGTGGCCGTGCCACGCACCCAGAGCGGGTTATTTTCGAGCAGCTTGTCGAACCATTCGGTGCCATATTGCTTGAGGACGAGGTCGAAGGCGTAGAGGACGGCATCCTGGTTGGTGTCAGTGTATGATCAATTATTTTCCGATTATCCGTGGAGTACGCACGTCATCGTTGGGGTAGGTCAGAACAAGCTTGTTCTTGAACTCGGGGCGGAGGAAGTCCTCGTACTCCTTGGGGCCGTCGGTGACGTATTTCGTGTTCCAGACGTTGGACCAGCCGAAGATGTACAGGCCGGTGAAGAAGCCGTCGTCGTCCTTGTAGTCGTCGTGGATTTTCTCCCAAGCCAAGGGCTTGTAGGGCAGCAGAGCACCCTGGGACTTCCAGCGAGGGTAGTCGTGCAGGGTCTGCAGGATGATGCTGTCGACGTAGACGTTGTCGGTGGCAAGTTGACGGTCGAGCTGCAGACGGGTGAGTTGGAGTTTAATTCGAGACAACGGGAATACATACGTTGACATCGTGGTACTTGGAAAGGTCCACGGTGATGTTCAGCGTGAGGCCGGGAAACTTGGCCTCGAAGGCCTCCTTGAGGGAGTCTTGCTGGTTCTTCTCATCACTGTTCCGGGGTCAGCCGACTGAGATCCGAGAAGAGCTGATTTCTTTGAACTCACCCGCCGTGCCACACAGTGAGAGTGCCACCCTCCTTCAAAGCGGCCTGGTAAATCTCATCCAGGGTGCGGTTCTCGACCTCGACGTGGTTGTTGAAGCCCAGCTGGGGGTCGAAAGCGGAAGACACGGCAGCGCCGGCCAACAGGCAGGAGATCAAGGTTGCGGAAACCATATTGGCGATAAAGTTTAAGGTTGAT
Source organism: Botryosphaeria dothidea (assembly GCA_011503125.2). Classification (NCBI taxonomy): domain Eukaryota; kingdom Fungi; phylum Ascomycota; class Dothideomycetes; order Botryosphaeriales; family Botryosphaeriaceae; genus Botryosphaeria; species Botryosphaeria dothidea. The sequence goes on from WWBZ02000001.1 coordinate 115,611, forward strand.
GCACGATCTTGGGCCGCGTTAAGCTCAGGGGACTTGAGGCTCGATATATACTTCCTGGCAGCTCTGCATGATGGCAAAGCACCTGAGATTTCTAAGCTCCGAGTTGGCCGATGATTTTGGGCAGGAGGTGGTCTTAGTGCCCTGATGATGGCCGCGGAAGCTGGCCGCAGGAAACATGTTTGGAATAGGTTGAGGCTTGGAGATGAGAATACATGGAAGAATACGAGCTCGGAGCACGCAAGCGGGCCTGGTGTCCGGTATGGCAGGCCATCCGGAAGCTCAGGAGACGGCCCGACCAGGATAGATGCAGCTAGTGTGCCCGGGGCGCAGTCAGTAAACACTCGCCGGCCTCGGCACCAGCACGCGCGATCAGGCAAGGCTTTTCCTGGCAGGCGTTCGATGGAGGGACAGTTACAGCGTGTCGGCCGGCCCTACAAGCTTCCCTTTCGTCTCATCTTGCAGTCCCCGCCGTAGGACAATTAGTTGCGGTCCGCAGGAAACATCCGCAACTGCTTCGAAACATGTCACCGCCTGGGGCCGGTGTGCCGGGCACGGTAAAAATCCCTGATGATGAAAGGACGCCAGTGAGGCTCGTGCTGGGAGAGGCAAGTTCCGTATAGCCGTAGGCTAGGCTCGCAGAGGTGTTTTTGAGCTCATAGACGATCATGTAATTCGGGCTGACGAGTCGCGTTGGCGGCCGAATTGGTCATCCTGCTGAGCGGAATTTCGCCGCATCCGCCTATAAGTGAGAAGTGGACCAATCACAACGCACACAACCATTTGATGTCATTCGCTGCCTGACTCGTGCGCCCCAGGAACAAGAAGGTCGAGTGATAGCGGCACAGCCTTGGAGACGTGAAGAGGCCAAAGCGCGTGGGGGATAAGGAGCGAATACGGAGGAGAGTGGCCAAAGGCGAGCTGCACCCGACTGTCAGTCGCGTCATATTCCGCCCGCAAGCAAGGCGAAGCTGCTGTGGATGGACGAGCTGTGGCGTGCCATAGCTGTTTCGAAGGTGTTGCACGAAGATCGTGTTCGAAATTACAACATGCGATAGGCGCCCGATCAGTCCGATTCGACAGTTTGCACCATCATGTCATTTATCATGTGGAGCCGGCCCTGTCAAACAGAGAAACACGACCATCCGCCGGGGGGCGGGGGGACGGAGGCTCTACGTTCCACAATCTCAGCCTGTCTTCTCTGCTCTTGGACCGCCAAGTGGTCTCTCCGTCGCCGCTGTTTGAAACGAAAATTCCCCGCGGGCAACCTCCGCACTCCAGAAACTCCGTAATGCGCGCCCTCGTCACTTCTGGACAATGTCCACGCCGTCCGGGTTGAGCATAAATATGGCTTAAAAAATCTCGGCCGAGAGAACGGTGACGCCACGTCTCAAGGTTTCAACGACCATGACGAAGATATCGGTATTCTAGAATTGACTGGTTTGAGGCGGTGTAGGGCAGGGAGTGAAAGGCCCGTCACGGTTCCAATTTTTACCAATATTGACCTCCAGTCATGCAGTGGGTCCTCGACCGCACCCTGGATCCAACGGGTAGATCAGAAGGTTCCGCTTTTACCGAAAGCCAAGAGCAGATAAGCCTCTTTCCACCGTTTTCTGGCAATCTTCGGCGCATCCTCTCGCCAGCCGGACAATCCCAAAAGCTTGCACTGCCACGGACTCCCAGCTCCAGCAGGCTCATGAAGCTTTCGCTCAGCCTCTGCACAGTTGGTCAGCAACGGAACCCAACGGAAGCATTGATGGAACGGCATTACGAACCTTCTACAAGAACGTACAGCGCATGGCAAGCAGAGGCTCACTACTGCCTTCATATCTTTTCAACAACATATTTGCTGCTCCAAAGCACTCTCTCTCTTTCTCTCTCTCTCTCTCTCTCTCTCTCTCTCTGGCATCTCTGCCGGCAGAGTAGCATCTTGGCAGGAATAGTGGCCGCAAGGAATCGGAACGTCGGCATCTCTTGTCCTCCGCTTAATTGGCCGTGGGGAGTCGAAAGGTCCATCCGGATAGCTTTGTTCCCAGAAAAATGCAACACTTGCGTCAGGACGAATGCTTCAACTCTCCATGGCAATCCTGATCCTCTTCCGGGCCAGGTCTCCCCGCAAGTTCTCCAGGACACGGACTGCTGCTTCAAGCCAGCAGCAAATCCATGCCCATGCTCTCCATGACCTTCTGCCTCTCCCTCGTGTCATAGTTTCCAGTGCGATCTCTCTGCTCCCACAGCCTCTTGACCACCGGCGCCGCTTTCTTGATGCTGCCGATCCCCAACTCCCAGCCCTTGTCGAACAGCGTGAAGATGCGCGCGCGCAGCGCATCGCCCTCGGCCTCGCACGCCGTCACGAACAGCGGCCAGCTGATGCCGCACACACGGACCGCCTGCTCGATGCTGTAGGTGAGCTCCAGGTGCTGCAGGCACTCCTCGACGAGGTGCTGGACGTCGGCGGGCGGCACTTTGCGGAACTCGCGGGCCAGGTTGATGCGGCAGGCGTAGTAGAAGACCATGTAGTGATGGACGAGCAGGCGCTCGCTGATGCCGTCGGACGGGCGCAGGCGCGACACCATGCCCCTGACGTCCTCGACGCCGCTCTCGACGACGTCGATCTCGTCGGGGGACGGGGGGAAGGGGCGGCGGCGGAAGGCCTGCATGCTCTGGAGGGCGATGAAGATGGGCTTGGGCAGGCCGAAGTAGCGGTCCAGGCAGTAGAAGTCGGAGGCCGTGTATGCGGAGTCGTCGTCGGGCATCTCGGTGACGACGCTCGGCTGGGCGGACGGGTCGCAGTCGAGGAGGCGGACGTCGTTGTGCCAGAGGCCGATGACCTCGAGGCAGCGGAAGAGCTGGTACAGGATGGGGGCGAAGTGGCCTTTGCGGAGAGACGCCACTTGGGATTTGAGCCAGTCGCGGCCCCCTTGGACGTGGATGCGCCAGTTGGAGGAGCTTCCGACGACCAGGTAGATGCTTACCATCAGGATGATGGTGGCGAAGACGGATTCGGGCTGCTCGCCCGTCTCGGCAACGCACTGGCGCAGGTAGGCCAGGCTGGTCTTGTAGTGCTTGATGCCGATGAGAGAGTGGTCCTTCCTGGCCTCGTCCGTCTCGGCGATGTGGAAGGCGGCGATGGCATAGATACCGTGCAGAAGCGCAGCATGGCCGGGATGCGCCACGGTGACATCACCGGAGCCCAGTGCAAGCGGGATGAAGACGCTGCGGAAGGGGTTGTCCGGGCGTGGTGTTGGCAGGAAGATCCCGCTCAGCGTTGACGACCAGTGGTCGAACAGGCGGCGTTCCTCGTGAGAGGCGGAAACAAGAAACGGCTGGAGCGGCGGCGACAGTCTCATACCCAGAGACTGTGGAGGGAAGGCGAAGGGCGAGGGGATATCCACCGGAGAAGTGCCGCGCGAGTAGAGCACAATGCTGCTATCATGGCTGTTGAAGCTGGAGAGGGATGCAGCGGGCGAGCCAATGTCGGTATAGGCATCGTCACTGGAGACTGGTGAATGCTGGCGGTCCCGGGAAGGAAACACACCAAAGGGGTCGACGTGCAGCTCGCAGGGGCCGTCGAGTGCATCTAAGCTTGCGAGGGTGCTGTCAAGAAAGGCCTCCGAGTAGACAGGGTTCCGGCGGGAAGCATCGTCGAACATGCGCCTCATCTGCATGCCCTGCGGCGGGCCCGAGTCGTCAGGATCGACCCAGTACAAGCGGATGCCATAGCCTTCGCACTGGCGCTTGGAGCGGCTACAGCGATCGCAGTGGGGCTTTGCGCCATCGCACTTGAGGCCTCGCGCGCGGCAGGTCCAGCAGCCGGTGAAGGTCTTTGTGCGTTTCTTGGGGGTGCGGGTGGGCTTAGGGGACGGCATCCGCCTTCTGGGTAGTGCTGGCGGGGCACTGACACGGACCCCCAATCAGAGCGTTTCCCAGGTCGTACGGATGACCCGACACGGCGGTGCAGCGAGCAAGAAGGGGAGGAAGTGCGGAATGATGGTGGAGGGAGAGGAACAGACCGCGGCGCGAGAGCTGACGACGGGCGAGTCCTCCGGCCCGACACGAAACAGCCGGGGAAAGTCACAGCGAGCCCCTGACGTAATCCTGGCAACACATTCCGGCCGTCATTTATAAAGCTACTTTGCTTCCTACTCGCTGCGCAGCGCGGCTTAAACTTTGCCCTCCGATCTTCACGACCGACTTCCCTGGATCATTGGAGAATTCACGCAGCCTTGACGACGTACCCGTTCCGTGGAAAGTGCAGCCTGATGCCATTCTCCAGCTCAAGCACCGTCTCGTCGCGCCCAGCGCCAACCAATTTCCCATGCTGGGGATGCGAGCCCGGCGTCGAATCTGTACTCTCGATCGAGACCCTCGTTCCCGCCGAAATGCCCAGCACGTCGTTTGGAGAAACATGCTCTGTCTCCTCCAAGTACTTCGATCCGAGGATGCGCTCTGCCGCCTGCGGCCCCGAGATCTCGTCAGGCTGAACGGTCGGCAAACTTGCTATCCTGCCATACGATTTAGCAAAACTCCGTCGCGCTTTCCACGTCGTTGTCTTACCATGCATGCACCCGAGGGAACTCCTCTTGCCCGAACCCAACTTCCTCGCCAATGCCCAAGGTCCAAAGCGCCCATCGCGCAATAGGTGCAACATGCACGTCCGCCAGAGTAGGCTGGTCTCCGCCGAGATATTTTCCTCCGTGTCCGAGAAATTCGTTCTCGATGGTGGCAAGGACGGACTGGAGTCCGGCGAGGGAGCTTGGCCGGAGGCTCTCGAAGTCGGGTCGGCACAGGACGGCTGCATTGTATCGTCATCAGCAAGATGTCTTCGAAGGCCTCGGATCCACTAACGGAAGATGGTTTCTCTGTCCTTCTTGAAAGCATCGTTGAGGAGGTTGACTGGCACCACGCGTAAGACGCTATCAAAGAGCTGTGCGCTGAAGGCTTCAAACGCCTTGTCCGCAGGCCCTGATGGAACCGGTTCCAGATTTTGCTGCACCATGTTCACTATTGCTGCAGTGTCGCAGTAGATGTCTTTTCCGACTGCGAGCAACGGCATGCGCCGATACGTGATCCCAAGTGCCTGCAGATCAGGTCGAGGAAGGACGGCCGGCTGGTCCACCCTTTGAAATGGAATCCCGGCAAGATTCAGGAGGTACCGTATCTTTTGGCCATACGGCGAGAAGTCTGTCACCTCCGATCAGCTACCTATCCCGACACCCTTTCGTCGACAGTGTTTCTCTCACCGTAGTCGTAGGCAATTACCTGGAGATCCATGGTCGTGTTTCACTGATTATCTTCGTATCCCGAGAATGGGTTAGAGTGAGGGGTGTGAGTACTTCAATCCACCAACGCCCTTGAGCACCTCATGATCTTATACCATCACGCACGAGCGGAAGATCTAGTTTGGGTGGTCAGGAGCTGCCGCCGTGATTCTGCAATGTCCGAAATGTACCATTTGTCAGATTGACGCGAGATCTCCTGGGCTAGCACGTTCTGGAAGTAGGCGAGAGATAGTCAGCCCCCTTAGCGCGAATCACGTTTCCCTTCACGTCGTGCCCACTCGACCCCGCGCAGGTCCGGCTCAGATGCGTCATCGACGGCAATTATACTTCGTCTACCGGCGTGCCAGAGCACCTTCCGCATCTGTCCAAGTTCAAACAGCGCTATCGCCCCTTAAAGCATCCTCTTGAAAGAATAAGCTGCACTGGATTATCAAGTTTCATCCGCGGGCCCATTTTCTATTCACAGTTGAAATTCTGTCACATCAACAGCCAGTTAAGCATCGGAAACCTCCCATTCAGCGTTCAGACCCGACCCTATCTCATCCCAGGAAAAGGACCAATCTACAACCCAAAGATAAATCCACAACACAAAAACGCAGCCCATGACCACTCCACCTACGCATCCGGCTTCACCTTCAACACAATCTTGCCCAGATCCGCATCCCTCTCAAACGCCCCCTTCAACGCCACCAGCTCATCCACATCCCAGTTGCTCAGAACGAACCTCCCGCTCAGAAACGCCGCCGCCGGACTCGCCAGCCACACCGCCAGCCCCGCCGGCAGACTGACGTCGTCCCACGGATACGCTAGCTCGCCGTACCCGGCCCTCCGCACCGCGTCCGTCATGACGCCGCCCGGGTGGAACGAGTGCACGCGCACGCCGCTGCCGGCGTACTCGGCCGCCACGTGGCGCATGTACTGCGTGAAGGCGGCCTTGCTGGCGCTGTAGAGCGCCTGGGTGGGGTAGCGCTCGTAGACGGAGTGGGTCGAGACGTCGAGGACGACCTTGGCGGTGGAGTTGGAGGCGGCGGCGTCGACGGGGGCGAGGAAGGCGCGCACGACGTTGAGGTTGCCGAAGACGTTGGTCGAGAAGGCGGCGTGGAGCTGGGCGGGGATGTAGGAGAGCGCGGGGGTGCCCGAGTCGATGGCCGCGGCGCTGAGGACCTGGAGGGGGTTAGCTTCTTTTTTGTTGATTATGGGTGGGAGGCTGGACTGACGAGGATGTCGATGTCCTTGTCGGCGGGGAGGCGGTTCTGGCGGAGGTCGTGGAAGACGTCTTTGACGGCGCTTTCGTTGGTGATGTCGAGCGGGTAGGTGAGGATGTTGGTGGAGGGCACCTCGGCGGAGAGCTCTGCTGCCTTTTCCTTGAGCGTTTCGGGACGGCGGGCGACGATGATGACGGTCGACGCGCCGGCGAGTGCGAAGGCGCGAGCGGTGGCGTATCCGATGCCAGTGGCGCCGCCGGTGACGAAGACTGTCTTGCCCTTTGCGGAGTTGGCTGGGTTTGTGGGAGAGATGCTGGGATACTTGGAACTGGTAAGCACCGAATGCCCCGCGAGAGTAGCAATGGATGATATACCTCTTCCTTGTGCGTAGTCTTAACAAGATGCTTGAGCTCCGGGAGTCCTGCCATTTTTGCTGCACGTTTTACTTTTCACACTTATACTTCTTGGATTGGTCAGTTGTAGCTGAGAAAATTGAATTATGTGGATGTTGTTACACAGAGATGCTGCTTTTATACTTCTTTGCCTCACTGTGGTGATGGTGGAGCTACGACAGAAAGGCGGTTGCGTTTCCTCTTTCGGAGGGAATTTCTCAGCAAGCACCATACTGCCGAGTTTCTTCGTCCGCGAACAGGGCCCCCTCCTAGTCATGGTGGTACACCCACACAGATAGAAGACGCTAATATATGGACTTTCTGGCGTCCTTAGGCATCCCGCTGCCCTGAAACAGGGTCGAAACCCCACATCCAGTCTTCGTTCAAAAGGCTCATGTCGGCCATCGCGGAGTCATTCGCACTAAGGCAGTCGATTGCTGATATCATCGTATCCGGATGTATGGCGCCAACTTCACCGTCGTCATTAGCAATCCAAGACCAGATTCCATCTGCAGCGGACTGGACACTGCTCCGAGGGGTCGTGTTGTATTGGTAAGCCGTGATTTCATCATGGTCATGGGGTTGAGCTAGGCTGTCACAGGCAGCGGCATGCATGCTCCGCATCTTTTCATGAAGTTGCAGTAATTCGGTGAGGTCGGCCTTGAACGACTTTGCCGGTGCGATGCCTCTTGAGATAAACTCATCTAGTAGTTGCAGAACTTGGGGCAGATCCCAAAGAAGCTCCCTTGCTGGTTTGAGAATATCTATGATCACCAGTGCAAAGGCCGCGGAGAAAAGAGCGTCCACATCGTAGGGCAGGAAAAGGTCTACTTCAAATCAGCCGAATTGCTGCATGTCCGGAGCATCACACATACCGCATTGGGTCTGGAGTTTCGGAGCAAACAAAATCTTGAGAGTGCTGATGGATGACTCGACGCAGACCCTCAAAAGCCCATCCACCGAGCCGGACAAGCGTTCCGGAGTTGAAGAGCTCAGGCGTACTTTGAGAAGCGAATGCAAGACGGGACGGACAGCCAATATGACGCACTGCAACATGTCAGCCTTACGAGAACCGGCAATCGTTTCGATGAAATACTTGATGAAGCAACAAATGCAGAGTCGCTGCCTTCCTTGACATTATGTCTATCGGCCGCTGCAGCTCTAGCTTGAGATGCTGACTAAGGATATTGGACGTATCTGCGAGGTTTGAGAGGATGGATTGAACTTCGTTGACGAAATGACTCCGCCATTGCCCACGGATCCCGCACAACACTGCATTCGTGTTATTCAAGGCTATTACGTGACGAGTTTTGCTGTGCTCACCGTCCAGAATTTTCCCAAGTTGGGAAGATAATGAGACATGAATTGCGAACTCGGCGGAGATGGACGGGGTGTTCGGTCCTAGCGTTGGCAACGGTAGTGAAATGTCCTCGTCTCGCATGACGGATGGCGTACCCAGTAACGCAGCGCTTTTTCGGTCGATGCAGTAAACCGTCCACCACAGTAGTGTTCGATGCTCATAATCAGAAGGGCGCAGGTTCTCATCTTGAATAACTCTGTTGAGCCTCAGAAGGACCGCTATGCGCAGGGCCTGACCTATCTGCTTGGCCGTTAGCGGTGGGTTTACTTACATACAGCAGGATACATCACATATATGTAGGCCTCTTGCAGCATGTCTGCAGCGTGCATAAAGAGAGTGATGAGGCAGAGGATCTCAACAGAGAGAACGGGACAGTCATGCAGACAGCGGATATCAGGCAGTGCATCCATGGCCCGGGTAAAAATAAGACGATCCGGACGGGCCAGACTCAAAATGCTCCCTCGCGAGAATGGACTTGCCCAAGGCGAAGACGAGCAGCATTTGGACATGCCAAAGCCCTGGCTTTTCGTGATTTCCAGTGCGTCGAGCGTCGTAGAGTGTCTGAAGGCGCTGCAGGAAAGCCTTCTTGTCAAACAGCCTGTAGAGCGGCTCGGCGTAAAAGCAAACAGTTGTAGCCAGATACTCAGCAAAATCAGGCGAGGGTAAGTCAATATTACCGAGATCCAAGTCGATTGTTGGACACGAAGATTGGTATGATGAGTCTTCGCGTTCATTTGTGGCACTCGCTGGGCTTGCGACTGCCGTTGAGGTGTGCAGCAAATTGCGGACGTTCTGGCTGAAACACAGGGTGGAGCTATGCCCCAGGTATCCTGTCCACGGTGAGGCAAGGTATCAGTCAGGGATCTGGAGGGAGTCTCACGCTGCTTTCCATTTCTTTTGCTCCAGATTTGAGGCTCCGAAGCAACAAGGGTATTGGTCAGCCGTTCATTATCTCGCGACTGCTGGACCCAATCAGCATCCTGGAAAGACTCATATCTCGATAGGCTCACACTGGTCGCAACCCCAGAAGTCTGCATCATTTGACAAGCCAGCGGGGTCTGAACATGGGGTGGGCTATTTTCTAAGGACGCGATTGGGCGTGATTCCACGGCAGGCGATTGATGTGCTCTCAAGCCCGACGAAGGCTGCAGCGGCTGTCCATCCTGAGACGTTGCTTGAGCAGCTTGCGTCTCGAGGATTTGTAGCCGATTCTGCAGCTCATCGAGATATCTTTAATGGTAGCATCAGAATTAGCACGCACAAACGGAAGCGTGCATCGGGCTGTACTCCTGTGAGACGAGGACACGCGCCTCTCTCTCCTCAAAGACAGACTGCTCTCTCCGTTCGCATGGCCGGTGTCCCGAACAGCGGCTTTTTCGATTGCGGCAGCGGATGCATCTTCGATGAGCCTGTCAGTCGATCGACTCAGGTGGCAGGCGGGTTGTGGGTCTTCACGCATTGAGCGTCTTCTTCCTCTGTCGCGATACGCGGTTAGACTGATGCGGCGCAAGGTCAGCCTCCATGGTATTGCTGCCGAGCACGGGCGTGGCCGGCAGAGATGGGACATTTGGATGGCGAGGAGATGGCACGCCCTGCCATTGCACACAGTACACGCACTATTCCTCGATTGGTTAGGGGCTTTTCATCATCACTGATAAGCCCCGCTTGAACCGTGCAGTAACTCCCGACACTGCCCGCCATCTGCCTTGGTGAGTGGAATGTATTCTCTATTAACTATTACCGCAGTCTGCCAGTAAAGAGATCTAGGTTATTGCATAGGTCGTTGTCTACCGTCCTCTTGCCTCTAAGAATCCTTGCGCACACTGAAACCCAGCCACAAACTCAAGGTGCTTTCATGAGGAGGTAGGTGTCTCCACCGCCCTGGACAACGGGCCGGAATTTGTTCTTCAAGCCTTCGGCAGCAGTCTTTGCCAATTGACGGATCGAGCCCGAGTTTGAAATCTCCAGAACGCTGATCTCCAATCCCAGGCTCTGGCGCCACCAGTTCTTGATCTCTATGGCCACCAACGAATCGATGCCGAGCGCAGTCAAAGACAAGTCGACATCCAACTCTTCTTCTGGCTTCAACATCAGACTGTAGATGCGGGTGCCGATTTCCTGAGCGAGTATGTCCACGTTTGCGGGCACGTCCAGCATGGCCGGCATGGTGGCCACTTCAGCGAGGAACCTCTTCAGGTCTGCGCCACCCGCGGTGGTCGAGCCTTGAGTCGCCGTCTCCGTGTTGCGGTACTGTGCCATGCGCACATCCCGCTTCCAGATGGCTCGGTTGTTCGGCTCCGTGAGCGGGCGGGTCGAGCGAAGGCCGATGACCAGCTCCGCGGGGCTCATGAACCCCTTGGAAGATGGGGTTGGGGACACTTGCCGCTGCATCTGGTATTCCAGCGCATCGAGCAGATCCTGTTCTTGCAAGGTGTGGTTGCACAGCGCCTTCAGCTGATCAAGGACTCCGGCGTTCTGACTGACATATCCCACGTCCTCCATCACTCCGACGTTGAGAACGCTGGCCGGCCGTCCGAGCGAGTGGCGGTATTGCGTGAATGCGGCGAGAAATGCGTTGGCAGCCGCATAGTTTGCCTGACCGATCTGTCCCACGATGCAGGATATGGAACTGAAGACGATGAAGAAGTCCAGCGTCGCCTCCGAAAGGGCGTGGTGCAAATTTTCTGCGCCTCGAACCTTGGGTTCAATAGCAGCAAGCCACTCCTCATGGGTGAACTGCAAGAGGGCGCGGTCCTGCATATACCCGTCAGCTGGATGAAATCGGTTTTGCCTTGTGGACTTACCCTCAAAACCATGGACATGTGCATGACTCCTGCGATTGGCTTTTCAGCTTCCCGAACAGCGCGCTCGACATCTTCTAGATGGGCTACGCTGCCTCGAATAGCCTGAACGCGGCAGCCCTGGGCGCGAAGCTCACTGAAGAAAGCCTTGTCTTCAGCTGTCTCGCCTGCCGTCCGCGACAGGTAGACGATGTGCCTGGCTCCATTTTCCGCCATCCAGTTGGACACGGCCCGGCCCAAACCGCCTAGGCCTCCGCAAAGGAGGTAACTCGCGTCTGAACGGAGGTTGAATGCGGACCGAGAAGGCACGGTTTCGACGTCTGTCTGGTGCTCAGGCATCGTTACAACAAGCTTACCAATATGCTGCCCTTTTTGCATGTAGCGGAATGTCTCGATCATCTCCGAGGCTGCAAAAGTCTTGACCGGCCTGATAGGCTGAATCGAACCGCGGCGGTAAAACTCCATGCACTGATCGAGCAGCCTGTATAGCGGTCAGCTCATTGTCACGATCGGCCATCTTCTCCGATGCCTTACCTTCTGCACACCTGTGGTCTCTCCACAGCGAGCTGAGCCAGATCGATTCCGACAAAAGTTCGATTGGCCTCGAAGAGATCCATGCTCAGCATGCCGTGGCCCACGAAGTCTCGTTTGCCAATCTCCAACATCTTCCCAAACTCGGCAACGCATTTCCAGGAGGCGTGCAGGAGCTCTCCGGAGAGAGAGTTCAACACGAGATCGACACCGCGTCCGCCCGTGGCGGCGAGCACGCCGGGGAGGAAGGAAGCATCTCTCGAGTTGAAGATGCGGTCCTGAGAAATCTCAAATGTCTCCTTCAGATACCTTGCCTTTTCCTCGTTGCCGACGGTCACAAAGATCTACAATCTGTCAGCCTCGTGCAGGCAACTGATCAACGATATATCTTACCTCGGCACCGATCATCCGGCACAGCTGGATAGCCGCGAGTCCCACACCTCCGCAAGCCGAGTGGATCAAGACGGTCTGGCAAAAGATGTCAGCGATCTCACCGAAGCAGCCCACACCCCCAGAGATAGCATACCTGTCCTTTCTCAAGGTGTCCAAGGATCATCAGCGCGTAGATGGCAGTGCTGTAGACGCAAGGCATAGTCGCACCATCCTCGAAACTCAGACTATCCGGCATCTTGGCGCACAAGTTGGCCGAGATGACCAGGCGCGTGGCAAAGCAGCCGTGATCGAACACCAGCACCCTGTCGCCGACCTCGAGGTCCTCGACGGCCGAGCCCACCTTGCGGACGACTCCGGTCCCCTCGAGGCCGAGTCCGGGTTTGGTTCCTTTGACGATGCCCATCGCCACGAGCACGTCCTGTCACGATCCCAGAGTCAGTCCAGTTCTCCTCGCTCCGTCCGGTGCTCCATACCTTGAAATTCATCCCCACCGCCCTCGGCTCGACCTCGACCTCGTCCGCCCCCAGCTCCGCCTCCTCCACCTTCCTCTCCTCCACCCACTGCAGCGTCCGCAGCTGGCCCATGCGGCCGATGTCCAGCTTCTTCGGCGCGTCCTGCACGGCCGCGCACAGCCGCTCCGCCACGCCGACCCAGCGGAACCGCGGCACGTGGACGCGGCCGCCGAAGAACGCGTACTCGTAGTCCGGATCGAGCGGCGCGTCGGCGGCGCCGGCATCCCTCCTCGCGGCGGCGAAGTGCTCGAAGACGCGGACGACGACGGCGCCCGTCGTCGTCTCGGCGGCCTCTCCGTCGGCGACCTCGAGCGTGCCGAACGCCAGCGACAGCTCGGACCGCACCGTGCGCGCGACACCGATGCTCTGGCCGTAGCGCGCGTCGCGGCAGCCGGCCTGCGCGGGGCGCGTCACCCACAGGACGCCGGGGCTGCCTGGTGCGGCGCCGAGCGCGGCGAGGTAGGCCTGGAAGGCGGCGAGGGCGGGGGCGGCGATGTCGGCGAAGAAGGGGGCGGCCAGGTCGAGGATGGCGATGACGTCGCGGCCGTCGGCGGGCGGGGCGTCGGCGAGGGTCTGGGGCACGGCGGTGATGCCGGCGGCGAGGAGGGACGCGCGGAGGCGCTCGACGGGGGCGTCTTGGCCGGGCGCGTGGAGCAGCGTCACTTGGCGGCTGCGGGCGGGAGGCGCCGGGGAGGCGGCGCTCGTGGTGACGAGCGTGAAGTTGATCTGGTAGGGCTGCTCGTCGTCGTAGACGACCGACTGGGCGCCCGCGAAGCCCGCGTTGCGCAGCTCGGCGTCCCAGCGCGAGGGCGGCATGTAGGGCTCTTGCGGGCGGCCGTCCGCTTCGCCGAGCCACCAGCCTGGGAGGAGGCCCTGAGGGTCTTGTCAGTGGTGAGGGGGGCTTGGGAGGAGTTGTGCTGTCTTACCATGATCAAGTTGAAAACCCTCCACACTGCCCGATATCAGCAAAATAGTCGTTTGGATGGATCTGTGCGTTGGACCTACCCGGCGAAAGCTCTTGGAGGAAGAGCCGGCCACCGTTCTTCAGAAGCTTCTTGACGTTGCAGAGCGTCTCGCTGATATTTGGCGTGGCATGGAGGACCTGGGAGGAGTCAGAACGCGGTATTCTTACTGCGACGGTGCTGGGAAACCTACATTGGCGGCGATGACCAAATCGTACGAGGCAGCCTCGAAGCCCTGGGCCAATGGATCCTTGGTAATGTCAAGCACTTTGTACTCGATGTTCTCGTAATCCTGAAACTTCTCCGCAGCCGCCGAAAAGAAGCCCGAGGATATGTCAGTGTAGTCGTATCGGGAGTACTTCCGCTCGCCGGACAGCGTGAGGTTTCTGAGCACGGTGCTGGTGGTTCCGCCCGTGCCGGCTCCAATCTCGAGCACCCTCATGGTCGGGTTCGCGTGGGACAAGAGCTCGAAGTACTCTTGGGAGTCCCAGATGTCCTGCATGAATCTGTAGATGTCTTCGAGGCCGCCGTCCTGCATGAGCACCTCGAGCGCTTCTTCATTGTCGCCAAAGATGGCCTCTGCATGCTCGACAATGTTTTCAACGACTCTGCCGACCAAAGACCCGGCGGAGTCTTCCACTTCTTGCTTGGCCGCCTTGAGGAGGCGCAGGCGCTCCGCTCGGTCCATCGAAGTCAGCGTGACGGCGTCTTCAACCAGCTCATACTCTCCGCGTTCAGCACGGATCTTCTGTGTGGAGATCCACGACTTGTATTTCTTCAAGTGCGCACTGCTGGCATCGAGCGACGAGATCCGATCGCAGACCTCCAGAAGACAGAGCAGCGAGAACCTCTCAAGCTTCAAAGTGTCCTCTCGGAACCCGCGAAGCGGGCGAATCAGCTCCTCCGGCGCGATGAAGTCGATGCTGGGCTTCCAATGCATCTCGGCGCCGGCCACCGTGTCGCTGTTGCCATCCGCCACTTCGTCCTCCAGCGGCGAAAAGCGGCCGCCCGTCAGCCGCATGACCGGCTGCGAGCCAGCCACGATCACGCCGTTGCCGCTGATAGCGCCGTTCCCGGAGCCCGAGACGGAGACGGCAACGCGCATGTCGGGGCTGCCTCTGGACACGTAAAGCTCCTCGATGCCGGTGGGGACGCAGAGCTTGGTCAGGTGCCTGCCAATGCCGTCGGACATGGCGGCAGTGAAGAGCTGCAGGCAGAAGTCGATGGTGGTGGGATGCAGCTGGTAGTGCGCCTCTCCATCAGAGCGGTCAGAAACACTTGCCGACGCCTCTTTCTTGCCCGGGTTGGCCGAGATGTTGGAGAGGCCCTGGAACTCCGGGCCGTAGTTCAGGCCAACCCGCCGCATCGCGTAGTACCAGGAGTCGGAAGAGACTGCTCGCGGGTAGGTGTCGACCGCCGCATGCGACGGCGGCTGCTCCGAGCCCTTCCGGACCTGGCCTTCGCAGTGCTTGGTCCAGGACACGCCGTTGTACGACACGACGGAGAACTCGAACCAGACCGAGTTCAGCGAGGTTGTGAGGCGCACCGGGCTGAGGCGCGTCATGACCTCGACGGGATTCGGCTCCGTGAGGACTAGGGCAACCTTGATGTCCATTCTGCGAATGGAGAAGTCCGAGGCATCTGCTATCTGACGAATGGCTTCCCCGGCCATGGCTATGTAGCCGGCCGCGGGGAAGACGACGTCCTGGCGGATCTTGTGATCCCGTGCCCAAGGAATATCATCCAGACTGATGATGTTCCTCCAGGTGGGATCGAGCTCGTTAGACTCGAGGGTTCTAGTACCCAAGAGTTCATGCGGCGCAAAGGGGCGCAGGCGCCACTGCCTTGCCACGCGGCTCTCGCACCAGTACTCCTTGTCGTGGCGCCACGGGTACTTTGGTAGGTCAGTCAACACCCTGTGGCCGGCTGACATGCCTTCAAAGTGGACTGGCACGGCTTGTTGGAATAGTCGACCGACTGTGTCCAGTAAGGTTTTCGTGTTGTTCTCGCCTCTGGCCATGCACGACATGTACACAGGCACAGCTTCCGGCCTGTGCGCCTTGAAGATTGACCTTAGAGGTCCGGAGAGGGCTGCGTGGGGCCCGACTTCAAGGAACACGGCCTCTTTGCTGGAGGCTTCCAACATCGACTGTACCGCGGTGTAGAAAAGGACCGGCGACTCAAGGTTTGCTCGCCAATAAGAAGGTCCCAGGTGCCCTGACTCAACAATCTTCTTGCCTGAGACGCTGGAGAAGAGGGGAGCTGAAGGCTGGAAGTCATGCACCAGGCCCTCCATGACAGACTGGTACAGGTTACCGACAGCACGCATATGGTGCGAGTGGTATGCCATGTCGACCTTCAGGCGCCGAACAAACGTATCGGGCTTGGCTGATTTGATGCGCTCAATGCAAGCATCCAGCTGGTCTTCGTCACCCGAGATAGTGACACTGCTGGGGCTGTTTTCACAAGCAATAACAACACCTTCAAGGAGCAGGGGCGTCGTCTCACTGCGGCCCAATCCGACCGCAGCCATGCCTCCTGGCGAAAGCTGTTGCTTGGTGACCTGGCCTCGGTAATAGGCTATCTGGATTGCGGCGTCGGGGGTGATGGCGTCCACCGCGTACGCTGCGGCAATCTCTCCGCTGGAGTGGCCGACGACAGCAGCAGGTGTGATACCCCAGGACCTGAGCAGATTTACCAGTCCGACTTGCACAGCTGTGCAGATGGGCTGGGAAAATTCGGCTCGGTCGACACGGGCTTGCTTGGCAGGCCTGAAAAGCTCCTCTGAACGGATGATCAGTTACGCAGTCGCGCTTGAGCTGGGGTACATCGGCACTTACCTTCAAGAGTCCACAACGGAGCGTGGCGCGTTTTCTGCAAAGCCTTGTCCATCATTCGAATATCCTCCCGGAATTGAGGGAAGTCATTGAAAAGCGTCTGCCCCATTCCTGCCCATTGCGCGCCTTGCCCAGTGAAGACGAAGTTAAGCTGCGGTGCAGATTTCGTCTTGACGAACTGCGAAACGTGGATTGGGCCGCCTTCTTCACTGACAGCATAGGTTCGCCACGCCAAATGATCTCTCCGCGCTCCCAGCGTGTGTGCCACGTCTGCAAGTCGAGAAGGGTCTTTCTGGCAATAAGCTTCTATTTGTGTGACGGATTCGCGAAGCGAGTCTGGGTGATCCGCGGAGAAGGTCAGGAGGTGTGGGCGGACACTGCTGGACTGGCCTTCTTGGCCTGCTCTCGGCTTGAAGGATTCTGCAGACTCCAGAATAACCTGCATATCAACTGTTAGAGCGTATTCGTTTGACTCATATCGCGTTGTCTCTCACGTGTGCGTTTGCGCCTCCGATCCCAAAGCTGTTCACGGATGCCCTGGGTAGGCGGTCGGTCGGCCATGTCGTAGGCTGGACCGGAACAGCAATTTTGCTCTTCGCCCACGGTACTGTAGCTCGTCAGCTAGTATCACTATCGAATAATGGTGGGCCATACTTTTAGGATTCGGCTTCTCAAAGTTGATGTTCGGGGGGATGATGCCATGCTCGAGGGCCAAGGTTGCCTTGATCAAGCTAGTGATTCCGGATGCACCTTCGGAATGGCCGACATTTGGTTTGACCTGCAGAAGACTCAGTATACGTGCAGGATTGCACTCAGGAGAAGGACTGAACATACCGAACCGATCAAGACACCTTTGTCGCCGAAGACGTTGCCCACTGCGGTGACCTCAAGAGGGTCGCCGATGGCCGTGCCTGTACCGTGGCACTCCACAAACCCGGTCTTCGAGATGTCCGTTATTCCAGCCACCTTATACGCTCGTCTGATCATGGCCTCATGGCTCTCAGCACTGGGGTTGGCAATGCCGGGCGTTTTGCCGTCGCAGTTGGTTGCTGTGGCACGGATCACCGCCCGGATTGGGTCTCCGTCCCGCAGTGCGTCGTCCAGCTTCTTGATGTATATGGCGTTGATCGCTTCTCCACGGGCGTACCCGTCAGCGCGAGCATCGAACGACTTGCAAGAGCCCGTCGGAGACAGTACTCCCTGCTCGGTCATCGAAATCGTCATCGACGGAGTGATGATCAGATTGGTACCGGCAACCACGGCAGACTCGCACTCTCCCGAGTAGATTGCTTGACAGGCCTCGTGCAAGCCAATCAACGAGGAGGAGCATCCTGTTCGGATTGTCATACTGCCAGCGGTCAGCAAGGCTCGATTTCGAGATGTGTTTGGGTGCTCACCTTGGACCCTTCAAGTCGTACTCATAAGACACACGGTTGGAAAGCGCAAAATCGCCAGAGCCTGTGATGCGGTACATGCCCAAGTGCTGGGGATCTTTGGCCGATAGGTCGAGCCAGTCTTCTCCAAAGACACCCACATAACAGCCGATGTTGCGGCCACGCCATTCGCGCTGGCCGCCGCTCTCCATGCACTCCCACACCACTTCCAGCAGCATCCGCTGTTGGGGGTCGAGCTTCTCGACCTCCGTCTGGTTCATGGAGAAGAATGCCGCATCGAACCGCTCGAACTCGGAATCCTGTAGAAAGTAGCCGTACTGTGACTTTACGGTTCCCCGAGCGCCTTTCGAGCTCTGGAAAGCATCGATGTTGTACCGGTTTCCCGGCACTCTGCAGCGGCCGTCTCCCTTCTCCAGCAAGAGTTTCCAGAAGTCGTCACTGGAATGAATGCCGCCCGGGAGCCTCATGCCCATGCCCACAATGGCAATGGGCTGAGGGCCGTGAGGTTTGGCATTCTGGTGACCGGTGGCATACTCACTTCCACTTGACGGGGTATGGACACCATTTGTGCCGCTCCAGGAAGCAGGTGCTTGCCCATCAACCACACCTCCTGATGAGAGAGCTTCCGTGACCATTTTCAAAAAAGTAAGAAGAGGTAGCAAAGAAAAATTGAGCAGAGGCGGATTTTTTTTTTTGGGGGGGGGGGGGGGGGGGGGCAGGGGACAGTGCTGAATGTTTCAGCTGTAGAGGATATACAACAATTCAGCTCTATACTTATATCACGGCCTCATCCTTTAAAGACATCCACACGATTCAGACTATCTGCTCAAGACGGACGAAGATCAGACCGAGACATCACAGCTCGTCCCTTTTGGGAAATCCAGCCGCCAATATTCCGCCACTTTGGACATTTCAAATCCCTCGAAAGGCAGGTTGCGTGACCAACACGTAGAGAATTGAATTGTAAGCATTAGGCAACGAAGCGGCGCAGAAATATCCTCCGCTCTGGACCTCAAACAAGTGCATACGTCTGTCGATTCCTGGAGCTGAGCCCACCATCTCAGGCAATGAAGATCCCCACAGGCAGTCAGCTACGTGGGGGCTTATCAGGATCAGGTTCCCGGCTAGGCGTGGGGACTGGCAACGGGCATGAGGGCTGAATGAGGTAGCAACGCGTTGGAGGAGTTGCGCCTCCTCGTTGCCCCACAAATATTTCACGTCGTGCCAATGCGGCACGGGTTGTATTTTTGGTTTCTGCAGAGGAGCCACGAGTCGTTTCCCGAGCACTCCGGAGACGAGCGGCTTTCCGCGAAGTCATCTCCTAGGGAACACATCATCTCGACATTCCTCCCTCTTTGTTTTTCCTTCTGCCTCAAGTATTCTCTCATCAAGCAATCTCAACAAGTGAAAATGCTCTCTACCAACTTCTCAATGGATAAATTTACCCGCAAACTTGACTATCGAACGCTCACCTACGGCGTGGCAATTATCCTGTTCGTTCTTTTCCGGCTCCTGAGGTCGGCATCAACCCAACGACGAGTTCGTGCGCTGGGCGTTGCTGCCCCTTCGCCCCCCCACAGCCTTCCCTTCGGTAACAGCTGCCGCCCACATGTAGACTCTACCCAGTGCAGAGCTGACACTGCACAGGTGTTGATCTCCTGATCACGGCACTCCGCAAAATCACGCGTCATGAGTTTTCTGAATGGACGCGAGAGCTGCTCGACATTCCCGGACGCACCATCTCCATGGATCTGCTCAGTGCGCAGGTCATCCTGACGGCCGATGTTGAAAATACCAAAGCCATCCTTTCGACCAAGGTTGCTTCCGTATATCGAGTTACGATGATCACAACTGATTTTGTGCCATTCCCGCAGTTCTCTCAATTCGGAAAAGGTGAAGATTTCCACCACATTTGGCATGACCTCATGAAAGACTCGGTGTTTGCAAGTATGAGCTCCCGAGAATTAGCCAGATACGCTTGCTATACTAATGGAGAAACAGCCGATGGAGCTCTCTGGCATTCGAACAAAGATCACTTGCGAAACTATGTGAGTAGCCACGAAGGCAGCGGCTCCACTCCAGAAAAGATTCTGACTGCAGCAACAGACGGCCAAGTCCAGGCCGTCGGACCTGGAAGTGACCGAGAAGCACGTCAAAATCCTTCTGGACAACCTCTCCGACGACTGTGCGCACGACTGCCTCGAGGACATGGACAGGTTCGTCCTGGACCTGGTCTCGGATGTGTTCTTCGGGGAATCGGCCGGCACGCAGTTGACGGCTGAGCAGCCGCTGAGGGATGCGGTTGAGGAGATGTACGAGTGGAATACCCGAAAGAGCCTGCTAGGGTAAGCTGCATTCCCCAAAGCGGCAACGATGGGAAACACGTTGACAAGCCTTTCCAAGGCGACTGGGCGCGCTGCTGCCTGGAAATGCCGCAGCGTCCAAGGTTCTAGATGGCTATCTCGATGTGGTCATTGACAGGGCTGTCAGTCGAGAGGACTTCCAAAGTGAGGAGGGCATGCGGGCCCGTTCGACCATGCTGGTATCTCTTCTGGCTCAAGGAACGGACAAAAGCGTAAGTGACCGCCGAGAAGGTCAAGCAAGTGGAGACAGAGTTGCTTACTGCGTCGCTGCAGCGCGTGAAAGACCAAATGCTTGCCATTCTTATCGGAGGAAAGGTAGGCCTGGCTGTCGAACGATCAGCATTGCAAGGATTTGCTGACCATACGTACCGTTACCAGGACCCCGGCGCCATAGTCCTCGTCTGGATTATGTACGACCTGGCCCGACATCCCAAGATCATGCAACGCCTGCGTCAAGAGATCCACCAGACGTCAGTTATCCCTGTTTTGTTTCTGCTCGAAGTGGCGCTGAGTGATGCTGAATGCGCGCAGTGTTGGTTTCGATAGCCTTCCAACGCCGAAGCAGTTGAAGTCGATGACTCTACTGCAGAACGTTATCAAGGAGGCCCTTAGACTGCATACGCCGCGTAAGCCGCATCTTCCAATATCGAAAGGATTCCGCTAATTGACGCCATCACGTTTTTTGGGGGGGGGGTTGCAGTCGGATTTAACATCCGCACCGCAAAAGCGGACACTTCTCTCCCACGTGGCGGAGGAAAGGACGGGCAAGACCCTGTCGCTGTCCTTCAAGGGACCCACGTCAGTGAGTAGCCCTTGGATTAGCGTACCCACAATGTCTGAATTGATTCCGACGATCCGTCAGTCATGTCATATTCGGGGATCCAGTGCCGCCCCGACATTGTCGGACCCACGGCTGACGAATTCGATCCGGACCGCTGGAACAGCTGGACGCCGGCGCTGTGGGAGTACCTACCGTTCAACCACGGGCCGCGCATATGCCTGGGACGCAACTTCGCGTGGACGATGATGGAGTACGCGGTGTGCCGGGTCTGCCAGACGTTCGAGCAGCTCGAGCTGGTGGGGAGGAAGGCGGAGGACAGGATGAAGGTCAAAATCGCGCTCAACACCAAACCCGCTGAGGCGGTAATGCTGCGGTTCCGCAAGACGCTGTAGAGACTGAAAGGCAGCTAGGGCTGGAAGGCCGATTGCCATTTGCAGGAAAAGTGGGTACGTACCGTGCAGGTGGTATCGCAGCCGGCAATGGCCCCCAATAAATAAACTCATGGGGACTGGAAGCACTCATCCGGGTGGCTTTGTTGGTGGAAATGCAATGCACTTGCGTCTGTGTGAATGCTTCCACTCCGCAGGGCAGTTTTGATAAGATCTTTTTCTGGCCTGTTGGTGGACGTTCCGTAGTTGGCGCTGTCGATTCGACCATAATCAGACGTCAAGTAAGCACTTAGTTCTGCTGCTTCGTGCTGCAGGACTAGCGGGATCCTCTGTAGCGCCAATGGAAGGGAAAAGATAACCAAGAAGATAAAAAAAAAAAAAAAAAAGGCAAACGAGGGGCAGCAGGCAAAAGCATACGCGTTGGTTAAGATTTATCGTACTCAACCGCCTGATCGCGTCACCTCCTCCTTTCGGGCCGTCCTCCGCACGCCCCATGTTCGCGGATTGCCGTTTTCGTGCCACCTGCAGCCTCCCGCAGTCCCTCCCGCCCGCTGTCCCGGCGCCGTCATCTCTCAGCCGCACCACCGTGTTATCAATCGCCCCTGTTGTTCCGTCCCGCAACCGCTCAACCGACCTGCATGCGAGTCAAGCCGCCCGGCTCGCCCGCCCACGTCTCCTGCACGGCGGCCCAGTAGCGGGCGGCGCCCTCGCCCTTGACATGGGCGCAGTGGCCCGTCCCGGCAAACTTCTCCCTGCGCGTGCTGAAGCCCTGGGCCGCCGCGTCGCGGGCATGCGCCTCGACATCCTGCCAGGCAACCATGGGATCGGCGTCGCTGTAGACGTAGCAGCGGCGCGTCTCGCGCACCAGCTCGGGCGAGTTGAGCGCGCCGCGCAGCCGCTCGATGGGGTCCGCGACGCCCCACGGGCGGAAGGTGAGCCAGTACAGGCCCAGCACCGCCAGGATGGCCGGCGACAGCAGCCAGCGCAGCGCGACGGGGCGGGCGGGCAGCGCCGACGCCAGCGCCGCGTACGAGCGCCGGACGGAGCCTCGTCCGGGGCAGGAGTCCAGAATCGTGGCGTGCAGCGGGAGTGCCTTGCCCGTCAGGTCCAGGTGGGCGCGCAGCAGCACCCGCGTCTGCGAGGCTCCGCCGTTGGAGAAAACGTGCAGGAGGATCCGTGGGGGCTCCGTGGACGTGGAGGAGAGGGAGGCGGCGTCCGACTCCCGCGGGATGGCCATGGCCTCGATGGCCGACTGCAGCCGACTGCGCCGCTTGGGATACGTGCGGAACAGCATGTCCTTGATCGTGCTGCGGACGACCAGGATCCGAGCAGATGGGTAGATCGCCTGGTATCCGGAGACGTACTTGCCAATGTGGCCGGGCTTTGCAGCCATCCATGTGGCCAGGATGATGAGTTGGGGCGGCGTCTGGGATCCATCAGGATTCGCTTGGCCGTCAGACTGGGGATTGGCGTTTGTGACAATGGGCTGATAGAGCTCAATTCCGGGCGAAAGACGCTCCATGGCCGACAATTGTGGAGCGAGCAAAACGGTGTGTGGATGTTGTTGGAGTGGTGGTCAGCAAGCCCGTCTTTTATACTGCAGCCCGGCGATGATCCGACCGTGCCACAACGCCTTTTCTCTGATACCACGCATCGGCAAGCTAGTTTCGCCCCAAACTTCGACTCCTCTGCCTCCGTCCACCTCAGTCACTTCCCGCATTTTTGCGCATTTCTCCCTCCCGGCCATGTCGTCTGAGCTGAAGACTGATCCGGATCCTTCCACCGCCACCCGTCCCACAGACGAGGCCGATGCCAACAATGCCGCACCTTCAGGGGACGACTGGAAAGCCGGCAGAGCAGAGTGGATGATCATAGTAGTCCTTGCCTTTGTATCATTGATGGTGTCCATTGATGCCACTATCCTTGTAACAGCCCTTCCCGTGAGTATGCCTCCCATTGCACTTGATCCAAATCACTGAGCCCCTTTTTGTAGTCTCTGGCTCGCGCACTGAATGGAACTGCCGTGGATACATTCTGGACGGGGACGTCGTATCTCTTGACCGAAGCCGTCTTCCAGCCATTCGTCGTTGCGCTGTCAGATGTATTCGGTCGCCGCAACATATACCTCCTGTCCCTGTCTTTCTTCACCGTGGGCACGCTCATCTGCTGCCTCGCAAACAACTTCAGGGAGATGCTCGCCGGCCGCTCGATCCAGGGCATTGGCGGCAGCGGCTTGCTCTCTCTCGGCCTCGTCATCGTCACCGACATCGTCCCCTTGCGCCAACGCCCAACGTACGTCGGCATCAACCAGCTCTCATGGGCACTGGGCACCATCATCGGTCCACTTCTCGGCGGTGTCTTCGTCGACCGTTCGACGTGGCGTTGGATCTTCTACATCAACTTCCCTTTCTGCGCCGTCGGTTTCTTGACCGTTCCGCTCGTGATGCGCCTGCGCGCCGAGCGTCTGTCTTTGAAGCACCGATTGCTAAACATGGACTGGCTTGGAGGCGTTCTCTTCATAGGCTCCTCATGTAGTTTCCTGATCGGCGTGTCCTGGGGCGGCTCGCAGCATGCATGGTCGAGCTGGCGCACGCTTGTACCCATCATCGTCGGGGTCATTGGAGCTGCGTGTACCATCGTTTGGGAAGCCTACGGAACATCCGCTCCGTTTTTGAGATTGGAGCTATTGAAGGGCCGCTCTGCCGCGATGGCGTATACTGGAGCAGTTCTCCAAGGCCTTCTCGTGGGTGATCTTTCCAGCCGGTCACACCACGGACTGTCAAACACGCTAGCTAATCATACTCCCAGATGTTCTGCGAGCTCTACTACATCCCCTTGTATCTCGAATCAGTCAAGGGCTTTGGTCCGATCCTGACCGGAGTGGCTCTCATGCCGCTGATAGGCGCTCTGCTCCCCGTCAGCGTCGCCGTCGGCCGGCTGATGACGCGATGGGGGCGGTACCGCTGGGCCGTGTGGTCGGGCTGGGCGGTGACATGCGCCGGCACGGGCACGCTGATCCTGCTGGACGTCGACATCCCGACGTACGGCTGGGTGCTGGTCTTCATCCTGGTCGGCATCGGGCACGGGCTGATCCTCATGTCGCTGAACTTCGCCATCCAGGCCATGGCCGAGACGCGCAACGTGGCCTACGCCGCCGCCATGTACACCTTCTTCCGCACCTTCGGCATGAGCATCGGCGTCGCCATCGGCGGCGCCGTCTTCCAGAACATGCTGCAGGTCCATCTCGCCGACCGCGGCCTGCCCGAGGCCGTTGCTCATGACGCCGAGGGCTTTGTGACGGTGCTCAAGACGCTGCCCGAGTCGTCGAGCGAGTATCAGGGATACGTTGAAGCTTACTCACAAGGGTTCAAGAATGTGTTTGAGCTGCTTACTGCCGTTGCTGGCGTGGCCGGGCTTATGAGCCTCCTTATCAAAGGGTTTACCATGGACAAGGCTTTAGATACGGATCATCAATTGGTGGCTACACGGGATGAGAGTGGCCGCTCTCTCGCACAAGATTAGATGTATGATAAGGCTTCCGAGCTGTAATTATATGCGTGTCTCTGCAAGCTTTCAGTGGTCTGCCATGCGCGTACACAAGCCATTGTCACGCTTCGTGGCCCTTTAGGTAGACCGCTCTAATTCGTACGTTCTTTCCGCCGTCTCAAAGTCTCCGTCTCTATGTCTACTTGTTCTCTGAACCAGCAACCAATTCCCTCAGTCCAGACCCAACAGACTCCGTGGCTGTCTTCCACTTCGTCCTGGGCAGCTCGAAAGTCTCCGTAACGCGCGCATACGACGCGCCCCCCAGCTGCCCCACCGGCCGCAACACCTCGAGGTCTATCTCGCTCCCCTTCTCGTCCACCGCATCCTCCCTCACCCAGAACCTCGTCGCCTCGATGAGCGCCAGCCGGCCATGCGCCGCCACCGACGGCCTGCTCGCCTCGTAATCCACAGTCTTCAGCACCCGGCCCTCGATCGAGAAGACCGACTCGCGCACCCTCGCCGGCCGCACCGTCGCGCTCGGCGCCCGGTGCAGCCCGGCGACAGCCCACTCGGAGACGCCGCGCGGCGCGTCGAGGGAGGCCGCGTTGACGGCCTCGACCATGTGCTCGCTGACCGTGTTGATGGTGCACTCGCGCGTCTCCGCCAGGTTGCGCAGCGTGTCCTTGGGGCGGGCGACGCGCCCGCTGAAGCCGACGACGAAGACGGGCGGGTCGTGGTCGACGAGCTGGAAGTAGCTGAAGGGGGCGAGGTTCTCCGCGCCGGTCTTGGACGCTGTGCTGAGGAGGCCGATGGGCCGCGGGGCGATGCCGGAGATGAGGAGCGTGTAGTTGTGGAGCATGGGGCGGCCGGGGGCGAACGGATCGATCTCGACGTGCGGCTTGTGCAGGGAGTCTGTGGCGCCGTCGCCGTACTTCCAGTCGGGCTTTGCGTGCTTGGTCACGGTGACGGGGCGCTGCGGCGTCCAGTCCAGACTGGGGGCGGCCTTCGCCTGGACTGCGGAGTAGTCTGGTTGCTGGGATGCGGGCTTGGTGGCCATGTTCCGATTGTAGGCTGAGAAGAGCGTCGGGGATGCTCTGATGTCCAATTAGATAAATGTTGCAGACTGACATGCAATAAGACTCACTTGGACGCGGGTGCAATCCTTGGGACTGCACGAACAGATTTTCGTATGAACCAAAAAGTCATGGTTTATGGCGTTGTTTAACATCGACTTCACGGAGCAGTAACTGATATATCTTCGACGGTGCTTTTCTTGTAAAGCCTTCCGGCCACCTCTGCGGAGCATCGTGACGGGATCAGATCCCGCGCCTTCGGATTCCCTCGCTCCGACGCGGGAAGATGCACGGGCGCATCCGATCTCCTATCAGTCATTCCTGTCATCATCCTGAGAAGTGTGGATCTTTCTCGGCGTTGACTGGAGAAAAAGGAGTTTGGTCGACTCTGCTCTTGCTAAAGACCACTTTACTTGTAGAAGAACACGAAATGCCATTGTCGATAACTGAATTGCCCTGCCATCAACAAGATGCAGCAGAACCGCCTCGCAGCAGTCAAACACTACTCAATTGCAATGATATCCATCTCCATCGGCACCCCTGCCGGCAGCCTCTTCGCCTCAATGGCGCTCCTCGCCGGCCGGTGCGGGAAATACTCCGCATAAACGCCATTCATCTCCGCGAAATCATCCAGATTCGCAAAGAAAACCTGCCGCCCCATCAGCATCACCGCCCAACCCCCACAAACGCATCAACTCACCGTGATCTTCACCGCTTTCTCCAACCCCGATCCCGCGGCTCCCAGCACGGCCTGCGCGTTCCGACACATCTGGTGCGTCTGCTCGGATACGCTGCCTTCGACCAGCTTGCCGTCTTTGGTGGCTGGAATCATGCCGGAGACGAAGACGAGCCCGTTGGCCTTGACGGCTTGCGAGTAGGGTCCGATTGCTGCGGGGAGTCGGTGAGATGGAGTTGGTTTGTGATGAGTTTGGGCGAATGCGTACGCGCTACGCTTTCCGGCGTGTGGATCGGCACGATTTTGTCCGTCATCTTGCGGTGGGTTGAAAATGGCTGCTTGAGGGCGAGGAGTCTGCTTTGTTTCGGTGCGGGACTGGCTTTGAGGGCTCGGCTGGAGAATGCGACGGGGCGGTTTAGTGTTCTAAGAATGGATGACGACTCTTGACGGAGTGCCATTTGCAGTGGTATAATGATGATCGGGGGTGGGGGTGCCGGTCCGCAACAATCCTCCAGTAGACTCCGCGAAGCCGATGATTCAGGTGGGCTAATCCACGTTACGGCTAAAGGGACAGCGTCTTTAGTAGCCACAGACCGTAATCGATTGGCTGGGATGTGTACGTAGATACGTGCAGCTGCAAGAAGGGTTTC
The DNA here is from genome assembly GCA_011503125.2 of Botryosphaeria dothidea. Lineage (NCBI taxonomy): Eukaryota > Fungi > Ascomycota > Dothideomycetes > Botryosphaeriales > Botryosphaeriaceae > Botryosphaeria > Botryosphaeria dothidea. Next base: position 142,695 of record WWBZ02000001.1, read on the forward strand.
CGATGATGGTTGTGGTGGGGCTCGACGGGATAAGATTCCGTTCTGCGGAACGTGATCCCGCCCATTCTCCGCAGTGCAACGCCTCCGGGACATGAGACTGAGGTCAAAACTAAACCAGAAAATATGGAAAAAGCAAGACCTCTAGAATAGAAAAACATTCAATTTCTCTTCAGGACGCTCCGCCAGTATGAGGGTCCTCAGCTTTACACTACATCTACGATTAGGATTATCATCGCGGTCGGGCGGCGGTTGATGAAGCGTGAACTCAAATGAAATGGAGGAGAAAGCTATACTCGTATTAATCAAGGTAATTTGTACCATCTCAGAGCCTTCCAAGCCGCCATTCCAGCAACGCCAGCCCGGTGATACACTCCCGGCCGCCCTTCGACTGGTACGATGATAAGCCAATGCGTCGCGAGGATAATGCTTCCTTTCTGTTGATAGACGGCGCAAATGCGAAGGTAGCTCGCATATTGAACAAGTGGGTTATTTGTATAGGGAGTGAAGTTCATCGAGGTGACCCGGTCCCTCTTATATAGTAGCTATATAACAAATTCTCGGTGTTGACCCTTGGTTCGATCAGACCCTGTTCCTCCCAACATCGCAGACGCAGGAACCGCATAGCCGAACTTGGGGTCTACATCCCATGTCCACTCAGGACTGTTTCCAACCCAGATCGGGATTTTACCGACCCAAATTGTTTCGGATGTGATGAATCCTCTAAGCGTGAGCTCTGCAACCTCAACATTGCCCCAAGGATTGTTACCAACCGTCTTCTTCGAAACATTGACGAGCTCGACATCGTATTTATAAACCCTCTTGTCATGTTTGACAAGTTTCATAGCGCTGTTGAAGGCTGTGCCGAAATGACGTGCCGTAAGCCAGAGTCGTCCGACAGTCGGAGATACAGAAATATACCACGCTTGTACCGCGCTGCTCTCTCAAATCCTTCTCTGAATTTATAACCGTGGTCATGATGGAGCTGGATCACAGAGAAAATCAGGCTACACAGGTGGCAGCCTTTTTCAGCGGAAATGCACAAGGTCGAGGATGGTTTGGTAGATGAAAGTTTCATGCCCTCCATTTTTCCCGGGGCGGAGCCTCCTGCACTTTTCGCACATTTGATGCAGAGGTACCTGATTTGTAGGCGTTGGCGGAGAGCCTCTCCTGGTGAGAGAACCGAGGTGCGAAAGCCGGGAGTGGAGGGCAGGATGCCATCTATCCTTGATACTCGTGTTGAACGGGGTTATCCAGTAGAGCACACATCAGTGATGCAGGTGACCAGCGATAGGGTCCACATATACGGCTTGAGCGATGGTGATCCCTCCGCAAGGCTGCAGTCACCCCGCAATCTCGATTCTACCATATGCAGCTTATGTAACCAACCCTTTACTGACTGCGATAATTGCATGAAAATGGTGCATTTAGCGGGCATAATATCCTTTCCAATGAGACAGAAGAAGGTGCCGGAAATCTATCAGATATTCGAAAGTATGTTGATATATACATTTATGGATAGATGGGTGGGTGCTTATGTCCGTTCAGAAGGGTATTCTGACCGGTTAACAACGCGAAGTACTCCCCCACCTTATTTCGCCGGCATTACTTCACAAGCTATGTATCTAAGAGACTCCGTATCCTCTCATTCAGCAATTTTACGATCTTGGTGTAAATTCCCACGGGTAGGTTACTGCGATCGAGATTGTCTCAGCCTTCCGGACGCTCGGCTTATAAGAGATGACCTGCATGCAGTGTGACAGCCCATCAAGCCTGCTGCCTTGACACTGCCGCGTTGCAGAATTTTTTCAAAGACAGTCTTTCCCCTCCGATTCAAAGCTGGCATTCTGTTTTGTTCAGGCGACCGTCCCGCCTCATTTGACCAGGACGGCTATCCAACCACAGTGCGAATGACGGCCTAAAAGATGGCGACAGTTTTGTATTCCGCGAATATCCCGCAAGCTTTGGTTCTCCTTGCGCTCTTTGGGCTTACACTTCACATTCTTCGGCGCGTTTTTACTCTGCATCGCAAAGATCCCGCCGAACCCGCAACTTCAGGAGTGAAAAATGCCCTTCGAGAAGAGACACTTGAAACTCCCGAGAGAGTGGAGGCAATTGGCGATATCCTGCTTTCCGCCGGCCAGGACGCTCAGGAAACACGAGGATTCAATCGGTATTATCACTGCACTGGAGGAGGAATTCAGAGCAATGATCGCCATGCTGGATGAGGAACACAAAAGGCCATTAGACTTTACGAAATCCTCTGACGACTCTAACAATTATGTATGGGGCCGCATAGCACAGCACAACGCCGTCATCGTCTCCTTTCCATTCAGAGTTTACGGCACAAACACAGCTGCTCGCGTTGCAACGCTGATGGTCTCCGCATTTCCTTCCATCCGAATGGGCCTCATGGTCGGTATTGGTGGTGGTGTCCCTTCTCCCAATCACGACATCTGCCTTGGCGATATTGTGGTGAGCTCTCCTGGGGAGGGAACGACGGGCGGGGTAGTCCAATACGACTTTGGGAAAGAGGAGGGCAGATTTCGCCGCACTGGATCACTGAACAAACCGCCCCCTGCACTTCTTAGCGCCTTGACTTCCTTCCAAGCACGCCCGCGAACCAAGCCTCTGTGCGAGACGGTCCAGCATGTATTCACGGCAATATACCAGGTATTTGAGACCCATGAGGATAAGCCCACCTACGCTTATCAAGGGTTGGAGAACGAGCTACTCTTCCAGACCTCTCAAACTCGACCCGGTATTCGCGGGTGGCTGTCCGACTTTCTGACGCTCTCATCTGGAGATTCACTCAGACCGGTAGAGCGGAAGAAGCGCCTATGGCCGCGGACACCCATGATTCACTATGGATTGATCGCCTCTGGGAACCGAGTCATGAAAAACGGCAAGGAGAGAGATTTCCTCTTTGCCAGTTTGAAGGAGGACACTAATGGAGGTGATTGTTTGTGTTTTGAGATGGAAGCTGCTGGTCTTATGGACAATTTCCCATGCTTGGTCATCAGGGGCATCAGCGACTACGCAGACTCTCACAAAGGTCATTCATAGCACGGCTATGCTTCCATGACCGCAGCTGCATTCGCAAGAGAGTTACTGTATGTACTGCAGCCTACTGATGTCGAATCATCAAAGGAAGCAAGGGAGATCATGGGTCAGATCCACCAGAGTTAGTTAACTTCCGGGAAAGGAGTTATTCTTCCATACATGAGCCTTTTCTGACCGGCCACCAGACATCCAAGAGAGAAGAGCACATGTGAACGCCATCACGGGAGCAGCCACCGTGAAGGAGATTCGTGACTGGCTTGAACCACCGGACCCATCGGAAAATTTCGATCAGGCTCGAGAAGTGCGCTACGGGAAAACCAACACATGGTTTCTCAAGCGCAAGGCCTACAGATCTTGGCGCGCAGGAAAGTCTGATTACATGTGGCTCTATGGTCCATCTGGATGTGGGAAGACCGTTCTTTCATCTACGGTCATCGAGGAGCTGCTAAGAAAAGATCAATGCTTATACTTCTTTTTCGACTTTCGAGACGAGAAAAAGTAAACACTCAGAAATGTTCTCTTGTCACTTATATACCAGCTTTATTCTGCGAACAATGGACCGAAAGAGCCGCTTGACGCGCTTTTCTCGTCCCGGCATTGGAACAAAACCAAGCCATCAACTGATGATCCTATAAGGGTCTTTAACAATTCAATGCGGCAAACAGGAATGGTTGAACTGATTTTGGACGCTCTTGACGAGTCAAAAAAGGGCAAGGACCGGGAAGAGCTTTTGCAGTGGCTATGCGAAAGAATGCATCCCGCAAGATCCAAATATTACCCACTTCGGATCATGTTGACAAGCCGAAGTGATCCGCAAGACATTATCGACAGATTCGATACGACAGTTCCTGAGAGAACTAAAGTATGCATAGAACGGGAAGCTCGCACGGTTAAAGATAACATCCGCAAATATATCCAAAAACGAATTGGAAGGGACCGCATGTTCGCAAAATGGCGGAATCGCGAACGGAACTCTGAGAGCGAAGTCGGTCTGGATTCGAGAGAAGAGTCTGGTTCTGAAGACAAATTCTATTCGGATTATGATTTCGGCTCTAGGGAAGAGTCTGCTTCCGATGAGGACTTGGATTCCGACGAGGGCTCGAACTCAGACGAGGACTCCGATTGCAATGCTGTCGAAGACGAATCTCAATGGGACCCCATCTTGATAAAGGTGAAGGATGTGCTCATCAAAATGACCGGCACAATGTAAGTCACATAAATTGCCTTAGAGCTACATGACCCCAGCTTACGAAAGGATAAAAAGGTTTCGTTGGGCTTCCCTGCAACTCGATAGCCTCGGACAACTTGGATCTTCCGCTCGGATTGAAGAAGCACTTGCGGATCTACCAGAGGGCCTAGATGAGGTTTATGCCCGAAGCGTCAGAGAGGTACCAAAGCGGCACATGGATGACACAACTCGGATCCTCCAGGTACTGCTGGTTTCAAATTTACGAGTCAGCGTCAATGATATCTTAGAGATAACGAGCATCGACCTGGAAGCTCCCATAGGTCATTCTATTGACCATTCCAGAAGGTTACAGGACTTAGAGCCATTTTCAAGCTTGATGTCAAACTTGATAATCCTGACAAAGGGGCATTCCTGGATGGATGACGATTACAAGTGTCTTCAACTTGCACACTCTTCTGTGAGGGATTTGCTCTTGTCCGAAACACCCAAACCTTCATTGAAAGTCCACTTCGCGGTTATCTCCTGCAAAACAACCCTCGTACAACTTCTTCTCGCGTATCTCAGGTCAATCCTCGTCACGAGTCCAGTGGAACTGACCTCTTCCATGGAATCATGTGCTACCTACGCTTCCTATGAATGGCGATCACAAACTAAGGTTAAGGAGGTGGAAGGAGCAACATACGATGATATTCTGAAATTCCTGCTCTTCAACAGCTCGAGGCCTTTCTCTAAGTTCTCGCATCGGGCACTTCAACTCTGTAATGGCCCTCCGCTTTACGTTGCTTGCAGGCTTGGGCTTGTATCCACTGTAGAGCGACTGTTGGTCGAAGGGTTTAATCCGAACGAAAGGAAGAAAGCTAGGCTAGTTGAAGCTGAAACACGTGCAGACTCGTACTATAAGAGAAAGCCCGTGGAATTCCGTCTGGAGGAGAGGGAACCAATTACAGACCACGATGATAGTGAGAATGCCCTCCACATTGCCTGCAAGAAAGGGCATGAGAGAGTCGTTCGGTTGCTCCTCGACTATGGCGCCGAAGTCGATGCTCGATCGAAGGATGTGTATGCAAGCAGGACCCCGCTGTGTTATACATGCGACTCGATTGGTAACGAAGCACAACGAGTTATTATAGCACGAATGCTGATCGACAGTGGTGCCGACGTCAAAATTTCGAAAGGAGAGCTCGGGACTGCCTTGCACGGAGCATGCTGGCACGAAAACCTGGATCTTGCAACACTTTTGATCGAAAACGGCACCGACGTTAATGCCCAGGCGGGACCTTTCGGATATTCCTTGACTATAGCATGCATTCATGGTAGGATGGATATTGCGGATACCTTGATTAAGAATGGGGCCGATGTCAATGCCGAGGGCGGCCATTATCATACGGCCTTGCAGGCTGCTGCTGCGTCTGGTAGCCATTCTGTCAAGTTCATGCTTGACAATGGAGCCAATGTAAATGTCCAAGGAGGCGTTTACGGAACCGAGCTGATCGCTGCATGCGAGAATAAAGATAAGAAAGGAGTCAAGATGCTGCTGGAACATGGTGCAGATCCCAACCTCCAAGGAAAGAGATCCAAAAAAAAAGCCCTGATTGGAGCAATTGGAAACGGCTACAAGGACAAGAACAGATTCAAGATCGTTCGGGTGTTACTCGAGAACGGAGCAAATGTGGATTGTCCAGATGGAGAATTCGGAAGCGCATTGGGAGCAGCGATTTCCAGACCATTGTGGGATGTTGTTCAATTGCTGGTTGAGAAAGGCGCAGATTTCAATCTTCTATGGGACTGGCAGAAGGAAAAATTGCTGGAGGTCGACGGGAAGCAATTTTCCGCATTTGTGATTGAGCGATTGGAGGGCTTGGAAATATCAGAGAGGCTGAAGAAAAAGGTTGACAGAGCACGAAAACACAGAAACAGAATGAAATATGAAGAGGCTAGTTGGGGATTCCGAAGCAAGGAATATGAAACAAAGTTGTTCACAAACTTAGAAACCAGTCCATTTGATGGCTTCATTTGCGTGACAGAGTGTCTTCAATTGAGCCAGTCGGCCGACGAGGGGGCTGTGACGTCTTAAAGGCAGACAAGCAACTCTTCTACTCCTAATCTACATTCTTATTGTCTCGTCCCTCACTGAAAAGCTTTTTTCAAACTGTAAGCCAGATGAACCCTTTGCTACTGTAGATGGAGTTCGAGTGACAAAATATTTTAATCGGGAAGGAGAGAAAAAGACAGAAGGCCAAGGGTGTATGGGCTTATGCGAAGGGATGTGTCGAGTTGCTGGGTAAGCCGCGCGCGGGCAGCCGAATTGCAAAAATCTCGTCCCTGTGGTGGTTGGAATGCCGATGCATTTAATGACAGGTGATACTTTTCAATAATAACCATGGACAGTTAGGAAATATCCATTATATCCTTTTGTGTCAGGACTTTGCTCAATGGAATTTTCGGGCCAGTAGCTTCCAAGCCCAGCAGCTGAGCAGATCTTACCTGTTCTTTTACAGGATTCAGTTCTTAAAAATAAAAGAAAAAAAGAAAAGAAAAAAAACTCGAATCGAGTTTTCGGATGTAATACAAAGGATAAGGCTGAATATGGAGGTCATATCTGTACGGGAATTCCCACTCTCTGGCTACCTAGGCATCTTCGACCACCGCACAACAGCTGGGGTGCGGATCAGCTGTTCAACAACATTCCACAGCACTCTTCCCCAGCCACAGCCCCCAGAACCACCATATCTCCTACCCCGCCAAAGACTCACACGGCAAGTAGTTATACTCAATAAACGCCGTATCCACCCTCACACCTCTCACGCCATCCCACGCCCTCCCACCCCCCGTGCCACTCGGAAAAAACGGCTCGGCCGCCCACACGCTCCCCTTGACCAGCACCGGCTCAAACGGCTTCTCCGTCACCGAGGTATTGAACATGCGCACCTGGCGATCGCAGCCGCGGGCAGGATCGGCAAACGAAGGCTGATTGGTCACGTTCACGAAGAACGGCAGCGGGTACGGGGAGGAGTCGGCGGGGTGGAAGAAGGCGGTGAAGTAGGTGCTGTCGGTGGTGTTTGGGGAGGGGACGAGGAAGGGGCGGGCGGTGAAGTAGGGGGAGTGGTCGTAGGCGTCGCAGGGCGGGTCGAAGGAGGCCGGGTAGACGTTGGTGCCGTAGGCGGCGGAGCCGGCGAGGCCGAGCGAGGAGCCGGTGAGGGTCTGGTTGAGGGAGAGGCGGAAGGAGGTGTGCGAGTTGTTGAGGAGGTCGAGGAAGGGGTACTCGATGGAGGCGCGCTGGGGCGAAGGGAGTCAGTGGGTTTGGGGGGTTGAGCTGGGGTGCGGAGAGCTTACGGAGAAGTCAGGGATGTGGATGCCGCCGGCCTGGACGTCGTGATCGAGTACGGCTTGGATGATGGCGGGGTACATGTCCTTGGGGAAGTCGGGGAGCAGCTCGCGGTAGGCCGCGGTCAGGATTTTGTACTTGGGGCCGACGATGCTCTGCGCCTCCTCCAGCGTGATGGGAAGCACGGCGAGAGTGCCATTGATGGTGCCGGTGATCTGATCCGGGTAGGTGGAAGCGATGGGATTGGGTTGCGACTGGGATGTGCATCCAAGAGTAAGCTGAAGAGCGGAGGCGGGGTTGAGGCAGAGTGCCGCGGCAAGGAAAGGCAGGATGGCGATAAGCATGGTGGTGGACGTAGGTGTTGGAGCGAAGAGGATGAGGCAGCGGGACAGAGGCAGCAATTTGAGGGCGCGCTGGAGGAAGCTGCGACTGCGGCGTGGATGACGATGTTGTACGGCATGTCAGGAGGGATTCGTGGCTGAGGCCATTGCGCAGTGCCGCCAATGTCGAGTTTGGAGGCTGAAACTAAGCTTGATTGCTGCTAGCCTGCACGCCAATTGGGACTTTGCTGATCGCTGACGCTGCAGGCTAGACACCCGGCGCCCGGCATGGCCGTGAAAGCCGCTCGTGATGGGGAGAAGAGGAAGGCGAGGGTTGAAGAAACGGAAACCGCAGGAGCGGCCGGCATTTGTTTTTGTGTTTTCCCCTTCCGGCAAGGCCGCAGCCCTCGTGCCCGGCGATCCGCACGCGCTCCAGGCACACGCTGCGTAGCGCAAACCTTGCTTGCTGGGGTTGCGGCCGTAGGACGAGGCCTCGGAGCCTCACCAGTGCACATGTCAGCTTTGTCTTGCCCCAGTCGGAGGCTGCGGGAGGCGGAACCCTGGTGATCCCCGGGCTCAGCCTGTCTCATCCCCGCATTTCTCACGCTTAACCAGCCATGACTCGCGAGAGCTCCGATGCCGAGCGTCTCCGTCAGCTAAATCTCACCTCACTTCCTTCCATGTTATTACTGCCTCTTCCCTCCCTCCCTCCCTCCCTCCCTCTCTCCTCTCCTCTCTTCTCTTCTCTCTGCATCCGAGCCCATCCGCAACCATGGTCAACCTCAACCTCTCCACCACCATCCTGCTGCCCGCCCTGGCCGCCGCCGGCGTCGTGACCACCATGGTCTTCAGCGTCAACAACGGCATGTTCCCCAAAATCACCGAAATCATCGAGGACCCCAATGCCACCACCTTCCCGGGCACCGACGTCGCCTTCTCGCGCGAGTGGACCGGCGTCGCCGCCCTCGACAAGCAGCTCACCGTGCTCCTGATTTTCTTCTACCAGCTGCTCGACGGCGAATATCCCTCCGCCACCCTCCAAGTCGTGCACTTCTTCGGCCAGATGGGCTCCTTCTGGACGCTGATCCAGCTCGAGGCCAAGCGCGAAGGCAACAAGGGCCGCATGATCGCATAGTAAGCTCAACCCCCCTCCATTCCCATCCACACACCACAGCTGATCCCGGCCCCCAGCACGACCCTCTTCGGCCTCGTCTACCAAAACATCTCCGTCGCCATCACCATCCCCGTCTGGGCCCTCCTCCACCTCCTCACCCTCCCACCAACCAACTCCGCCACCCTCCGCGCCCGCCTCTCCGTCGCCCCCGACGCGGCCCGCCTGCTCCCCTGGGCCATGTTCCTCGGCTACATGCTGCCCTCGTTCGCCATGGTCGCGCCCTCGCCCTACCAGCAGGCGCTCATCACCCTCTGGCAGCCGTTCCCGCTGTGGGTGACGCTGATCGCCACGCTCGTCCTGCGGCCGCTCTTCTCCTCCTCCTCCTCCTCCTCCCCGTCAACCCTCACGCCGCAACAATCATACGCCGCAGCCTCCTCCGCCCACCTCTTCGCCCTCCTCCTCGCCGCCATCCCCCACGCCGCCGCCCTCTCCATTTCCCTGGCTGCCCACTTCTTCCCCCAGCTGTTCGCCCCCGCGACCGCGGCGTCCTTGCACCCCGCGCGCGTCTTCCTGCCCAAGCTCTCGACCGACCCCGCGGCCGCCGCCGTGCCGCTGGCCGAAGGCGTGCTGCGGTTCATGCAGTGGGACGAGGCGGTCAGCACGGCGGCGACGGTGGTGTGGGCGGCGACGGTGTACCTGCGGGACACGCGGATCAGCGGGGGCGGCGGGCGGTTCGGGATCGTCGGGGTGGCGGTGCGGGCGGTGGGGTGGACGGCTGTGGGGGGCCCGGCGGCGGCGGCGGTGGCGTTGGTGTGGGCGAGGGATGAGGTTGTTTTTGGATCTGGGTCAGAGGGCAAGAGGGGGTGAGTTCTTGTTCTTTTTTCTAATTGGCGGTCTGGGTGGTGGGTTGGCTGGTTGGACGGTCAGGGCGATGGTTCACTGAAGGGAAACTATGCTTGCGCAATGGCTGATTGTTTGTTTTTGCGGTATACCTTAGAGGAGCAGTCAACGCAGGAATTGAAGACTACTTCCTCCTGGACATGATGAAGTACATCAAACCAGACATCGAGCTCCAAAACGCGTTTCCCCCTTAGTGAAACCTCGGCTTAAACAGCCTGTCCTTCCCCCTCCTCAACAGCCTCTTACTCTCCGTACTGTTATACGGATTGGGCGCGTTCAGCGTCGTGTTGTACGTCGCATCCGTCGGCAGCACCTCGAGCTGGACCGTCGCATTGCCCTCCCTAAACTCGCTCGTCGGCGTGCCCACCGTCACATACGACGCGTCGACCACCTCCACCTTGCCCGTCGCCAGATCGACGCCCTTCAGCGCGCGCTCGAACAGCTCGAGCGAGGCCAGCGGCTGGTAGAAGGGCACCTCATGCCCACTCTCGTAGATGCGCACGAACGCGAACAGGCCGGCCTGGCGCACCTGGCCGTGGGCGACGCCGTCGCTGGTCTCGAGGTCGACGAAGCCGGCGTCTTCGTACGACGGCGCGCCGACCAGTTCCGCGACGGCCTGGCCGCCCAGCCAGTTGCAGTTGTAGTCGGCGTCGCCAAAGTACAGGACGACCGAGACGTTGCGGGCGAGCAGCTTGGCGACGTCCTCGACCGTGTTCATGCGGCGGTCGTCGTCGCCGGTGGTGCCGAAGGCCGTCGAGACGGCGGAGTTGGACTCGGAGAAGTTGACGTAGGCGCCGATGGCGGACTGGACGGCCGGCGTGTTGAGGTAGTCGACGTAGAAGGAGTAGGGGAACGGGTCGGGCGTCAGCTCGCGGAAGTCGTACTCGTCGCGGCCGGCGTAGATGTCGTACAGGTTCTCGACCTCGGCGTAGCAGAAGTTGTCGGCGGACGAGCAGACCTCGTTGAGGCCGGAGGTGTAGCAGGCCACCGTCTGGTCGTAGCAGTTGCCTGCGCCGTAAAGATTGTTGTACCACAAGTCCGCGACCGTGTCGTTGAAGGGCTGGTAGTCGTACGTGTTGCCCGGGTAGATGGAGAAGTTGTAGTAGGCTTGGTACTGCGTGAGCGGGTCGAACCAGCCGTTGCCGATCAGGACGCTCTGCAGGTCGATGTGCACGGCGTCGGAGATGTTCTTGGCGTTCTGCTCCTCGATGTACTCTGTAGGCTTGTTAGGGGCTGTTCTAGCTGCTGCGTGTTTCCTCCTATTTCATGTTCAAACATCTTTTTTTTTTTCTTTCTTTCTTTCTTTCTTTCTTTCTCTTCCACTCTCTTTCTTCAGTACTTGGGAACTACTCACCGCTGAAGACGGGAGCGTAGTGGCCACCATAACTCTCCGTCGTAAAGTGGAAGCCGTTCTGAGCATACTCCGGGAAGGCTCCGATGAAACCCTGCAGCGTCTTCCAGAAGTTCGGAGCAGCATTGTCGGTCGAATTGGCCGTCAGCGTCAAGTTCGGGTACGAGTACGTTCCGCAGTCGGCCGCGTAATCCGGGCAGGTGGCGCTCGGGAGGACGACGATGTTGCCCTGCTCGGAGGTATACGCGGGCACGGGGATCGAGTAGGAGAAGCCGACCTGGGTGGGCTGGTCGATGAAGATCTGCGGTGTTGCGAGTCAGGAATGCGGTGTTTTCTTCGAGCCTCATATCTACGCCGGATACGCACCATGTTGCTGGCGTTGCTCCACGAATACGGGTTGTTGTAGACATTTCCGTCAATGTCGACGCCGCAAGGGCCCAGCTCCTGGAACAAGCCAATCATCGAACTGCTGCCGGGGCCGCCATTGATCCAGACGGTGAGCGGAGCGGTCGTCGGGTCCTGGTTGCGCGCCTCGAAGAACCACCTTGGGGAGAATTGTCTCAGCAACCATGGCTTCCACAGTTGGTTGTAAAAGAAAAGATTACCAGAAGACATGCTGGTCCTCGGCCACGTCGGCGTATCCCGAGTAGCTCTTGACGTCGGGATCCTGCTCGCAGATGCCGGTAGGGACCTGGTCACGCACGGCGCGTCAGCCAATGGGTCGAAATGCTGGCGGACAACAACAGCACCTACCTCCTTGTACCGCACATTGACGCCGGCAGCACCCTTCTTGAGGGTCAGGTTCTGCGGGGCGGTCACGAACTGGGCCGAGACGTGGGGGAGCACGGCGGCGGCGGCGGCGGCGGCGGCGGCGGCGAGGGCGGCGAGCGTCGACGGCATGGTGGAGGCGGAGAGGAAGCGCTGGGGACGGCATTGGAGCAGCGGGCGGAAGGGGAAATATGTACACAAACGGCGAAGAGCTCCATGACGAGAGGGCGCGTCAGCTTCCAGTCCGTGCAGCATTGCGGCGGCGGCGTCCAAGCGGCGATAAGCAACGGTGATTCAGGAACGCCTCAGGCCCGCATCAGGCAGGTCGTATCCCCGGAGAAGCTCTGTCAAGCTCGCGCCGCGCCGTGCTTGGGCCTGGAGCTTGCCGTCCGCCGTTTCCCGGCTTTCGCATGGCCCTGTCGTCAGTCTGCATGCGCCGCCGGGTCTGCGTTGTTTCGTTTGCTTTTTCCATGGCACGCTGCTGGCTGCGTACCTGACGCGACCGACTTGCCGGGTGCGGATCTCAGGCACGCTGTAGATCCGTCGCCCGCTGCATCGGGCATTCCCGACGCAAACTCCCGGAATGGCCTTTGCATCTTAACCTCCCCTGTGGCGAGGAAATACCGCGTCCATCGCCAGACTTCACAACACAGTCCCGAATACACATATGCAGGGTGCCGCCGCAATCCAGACATGAATTGGAAAGCACAGCTAGACGCCACCACAGCACCCGTAACCGTACCACCGGGTGGAACTTCGTGATCCACCTCGACCATGCCCACCGAACGTGAGGAGTCCGGACTGTCTCCCCATCCGTGGACTCGTGAAGCAGCTGACTTTCCTCGAGCTATCTCCGGGTAATCCCACAGTGCATTCAAGCGAGATGATCACGGAGAGAAACATCTGAGATCAAGGTTGCAAAGACGAGAAGAAGACCTGCAGCCATATGAATTGCTAGCGTATTAACAATATAAAGTGACGCCGAACCGCGAGTCATTGTCCGACGCGAGTCGCTGGCACTTCGCACTTCCGCCAGCTTCCTCACACACCGAAAGTCCTTCCGAAGCACCTCATTGAAGTTTTTACTCGTTGGATTCGATCGCTGTGCGATGCAAGACGCTGAAAGTACAAACTGAAAGTAGCCCATCGTTGCTTTCGTTCCCAACTGATCAATGCAGGGGCTTCTGCGCGTACACGACATGCCTGGCCAACCGTCAGCAACCCTTTCCCTGGAAATTACTCGTACGCGGCACATACATGTTGTGCTGCAGCCTCATCCTCGGATTCTTCAACTCCTCCCGCAGCTTCGCAAGCAGAACCTGCACCTCCTCGGCCGTCCATCCGCGGAGCTGGGTCAGGGTGCGCAGAGAGATGGCCTCCAGGCCTTCCAGGAACTGGACGAGGTCGAACACGCCAATCTCCTTGAGCTTCTTGTCCTTGGGCCAGGTGCCGGTGGGAATGGGAAGCAGCCTGTGCGTGACGTTGGCAAAGCCGGCGTCCTCGACCCAGCCCTTGAGCTTCGCGCCGGGCTCCGGGTCGAAGCCGGCGCCGGTGATGCCCGCGATGAGCTCGTCGCACCACCGGTCGAGCGGCGAGCCGGGAGCGAAGTCGCCGCCGTGCGTGTAGAAGCGCATCTCGAAGTCCTGGAACTCCACCCATCCGCCCGGCTTGGTGTGCCTGCGGGCATGTCAGCACGTGCGGCGCCGTCCTGGGGGGTTGAGAAGCGCACTGGAAGGCCTGCTGCATCAGACGCGGCCAGTTTTTCAGGGACCCCGCCATGAAGCGGCAGTGGATGTAGTCGAATGGCGTGCTGTGCAGCCAGTCGTCTTCCACATCGTCGATCTCGAATTTGACATTCGGTGGCACGCTGGACGACGTGAGTATTGCTCTTCCACCGCTCCCTGCCAACGAAACTCACAAAGCTGGCTGGACAGGGCTCAGGTCGTTTCCGATGATCTGAACAGAGTGGCAATTTAGTTCTTGGTGATCCTTTCTTTCGTCTGGCGGCAGCGTACTTCGGCAGAAGGATTCATCTCGGCCATCTCAATGGCCCAAATTCCGGTACCCGCGCCGATGTCCAGAATGCGTTGTGGCGATTTGCCAATTGGAGCGAGGTGGAGGTTGCCATCGCAGCGCAGGAGGACAATGTGGTGGTACAGGTCGAGGCGATCCAGTTCGCGTTCATCGTTGGGCAGGTAGTAGGCTTGCGGCATTGGTGTGAGCAAGCGCAGAACAAAGTGAGCGGCGAGGGTACCTTTGTCCTTGAATTCCGCGTGGTATCTGCGACCGTTCTCGTACTTGTACTCGAGGATGCTCGATTTCAGCGATGTCGTGTAGCTCTGCCTGCGACAGACGTCAGGTGTGTGCCTCAGGTTTGTTGTGTGAGGTGAAGGCGTACGAGTCATCTCCCAGCGCAGACTCTTGGCCGTCCAAGGCTTCCTGTGATGTGAATTAACCAGGTGTCGCAAAGCGGGCGGATTGGCCGTACAGGGTCGAGCTCGATCACGTCGCTGGGCAGTGGGTCGGCCATGTTGCGGGAGCTGGGATGTCTGTTCCTTCAGGATGCAAGCAAGATAGAGGCGGACCGGGGAGGGCGCGGGGTTGAGGTTAAAGGGAGTTTGCGTATGCGGCGCGTGCGGCGCAGTTTGCAGACAGAAAGCGCAGCTCGTGCAGGTGGAGAGGGTGGAGCGGTGGCCTGCCAAATGCAACGCAGACGCGGAGCCACGACAGCTCCTGCCCTTCACGATCGAAACAGCCGACTGCATATGTGAAGTCGGCGAGGCCTTACCTCTCAATGGACGCTCCTGCCATACTAGTTCCTGCTGTGGTCGGTGGCGTGCGGGCCTGACTCGAGGTACCTCCAGCTGTCGTGTTGGCTCCGACGGTGTGGAACCCGGTGGCCCCCACGCCGTGCGATTCACCGGGTCACTGCGCTTTGACGACAAAACGAGACCCAGTCCAGCCTCGTTTGTCTTGGGGAAAAAAGAAAAACCGACGAGTGCCAAGGAAGATGCGTACTCTCACTGCTCATGTGACCTCGACTTTCATCTTCTGCATCACAGTTTTGTCCAGCCAGTCACATCTTGTGCTTTCACGTCCTCTCTTCTGATTTGGCAAGTTGATCTTATTCCAGCGTAGAAATTCCGGACCAAACGCCAAAAACCCGCGGTATGTCGACTCACAACGCCCTGTTCCACCCACTATCCCCACGACGCTCTTCGGCCAGGCTAAGGACTATGCCTGCCTAATTCCATCCTTGCTCGCATCGGTCTTCAAGAGCTTTGTTTCTGCGTCAGATTGTCAGCCAGTGCAGGATGCGAGAGATACAGAGACGGTAAACCAACTTACCAGGGCTGATCATTCTCTTCAATCGGCTCCCCAGTGACTTCGAAGATTTCCGCTCAGTGGAAGACTGACTAGAAACAGAATCGTGTTTCTGAGGCGGTTCGGTGTCTTTGGTGGCATCGCGTGTGCTTTCCATCTCCTCGTTTTCGGAATCCCAGCTTCCTTCAAACTCCGACACCAGGGAGTCCTTCAGCTCTTTTGGCAGCTTGACTCTATATCCTGCCATTGCCGTTGATGATCGGATGCTTGAGATGCTCCTTGGCCGTTGATGCGATGACAGCGGGATATCGTTGAAGGGCGAGGGGGATCACACGAGGAGCGGAGCCTTATTTGGCGGCCTCGCCTCTCACGCCATCCTCCCCATTCTCAGGCCATTCGCCCTGAGCAATGCAGCGCACCGCCCCCCTTGGCTTACGCTGCCGCTACTTGACCGCACCGCCATTGGCCGGCCAAGGGTGAGACAGCGTCGATGATTCACTGCCAAGGGGTCTTGTCCCGCCCCGCTTGGCGGACTCCGCCCGCGCTCCATCCACCTACTTCCTAAGATTCTCGCCTCTTTGGTTGGATGCATACTCTGCATGGTTGTCGTAGAAAATCCTGCGATTGGTTGTCGATGCCGCGATTATTCGGCATTTCATTTGCTCGAACACCACCGCTTTCGCGTCCTTACCGGACATCGTCTTCGTAGACGTCATCGGTGATCGATAGTTTACTGGGGGCAAATCCAGTTTGCTGACAATGGACATAACTTAGACTTTTGTCGTATTGTGTAGGAGCCATGGAGCTCAGGCGGAGCTGTTGGACCGGGGTATATTCTGCGTGGGATCTGCATTCGAAAAGAAATACAACAGCGAAGAAGGCCAAATGGACGACCTTCATGTGCGATTGCATCATGATGGTCGGCTTTAAGTCCGCTGCCTTCTGGGATGTCCACTGCGGGGCAATGCGGGGAAGAGGGAACGCCCTCGGCCAAGGTACCACGCACGGCCAAGCTTCAAAAGCGGTGATACCGGTAGTCCGATCCTGTGTATCGAGTACAGCACCACTGCATCTGCGAGACAGCATGGCGAAACATCCAGAGCCCGTGTGGCGCAATCCCTCGTCCGTTGCGGACAACCCGATGGACAGGTACCGCCGTCATGTTAATGAACGTTTCAAGTTGAATCTGAAGGACAGCCACGAGCTGCAGGCTTGGACTGTGGAGAAGCCTCACGACTTCTGGATCGACGTCCATGCGTATCTGCAGATCATCCCGCCACTGCCAAAGGGTATCGTCAAAGCGTACGACGATACCAAGCCAATATCCGAGGTGCCGCCTTTCTTCGAGGGCCACAAGCTCAACTACACCGAAAACATTCTTTCGAACCGCCGTCAAGATGCCACGGCCCTCATTGGAATCAGAGAAGGAGAATCTCTGGATGGCTATGAAAAGCTGACCTGGGGCCAGCTTGCCGAGAAAGTCCGGGAGACGAGGAGTGCGCTGCTGAGGCATGGTATCAAGCAAGGAGATCGAGTGGCAGCATGGATGGGAAACCACACATACACAACCATTCTGTTCCTTGCTGTCGGGGCCATCGGAGCTATTTTCACGTCCGTCTCTCCAGACATGGGCGTTGAGGTTGGTGGAGAGTCATCTTCGACATCTTCGGGCCAGCCTTCTGACATTGGTGTAGGGTACTCTTTCGAGATTCCAGCAGATTACACCGTCACTACTGTTTGTAGACAGCCACTCCATCTACAAAGGGAAAAAGACGCCCACGGAAGAGAAACTCCAAGCCGTCTTCGAAGCTCTCCAACCAACCCCACCCTCCGTATTCGTCAACCCCGTTGTCGAAGGCACCAGCTCCACCTTTCCCCTCCTCAAAGACTTCCTAGCCAAGGCAAGCCCGAAAGACCCCTTAGAATACTCACGGCTCCCCTTCAACCACCCCATGGTCATCGTCTACTCCAGCGGCACCAGCGGGCCACCCAAATGCATCATCCACCAGCAAGGCAACATCCTGCAATTCAAAAAGATCGCCCTCCTGCACAACTCCCTCACCCCCTCGAGCGTCGTCATGCAATACACGACG
Organism: Botryosphaeria dothidea; assembly: GCA_011503125.2. Lineage (NCBI taxonomy): Eukaryota > Fungi > Ascomycota > Dothideomycetes > Botryosphaeriales > Botryosphaeriaceae > Botryosphaeria > Botryosphaeria dothidea. Next base: position 160,139 of record WWBZ02000001.1, read on the forward strand.
ACCTCCTGGGTCATGTTCTACGTCCTCAACGGACACATGTCGTCCGGCGCCAGCGCCATCGTCTACGACGGGTCTCCCCTCCACCCCTCGCCGACCGCCATCCTCGACATCCTCGCGCGCCACAAGTAAGCTGCCCAACCCCGCGTTCCCCCCCTCCACTAATTTCCCTCCCTCCCCAACAGAGTGACCTACTGGGGCACCTCCCCCCGCCACCTCCTCACCCTCCAAACCACGACTCGCGCCCCAATCCGCCAAACCCACCCCCTCCCCGACCTCGACCTCGCCACCACGACCGGCGCGCCCCTCCAGCCCGCCCAGTACGCCTGGTTCCACGCCTCCTTCGCGCCGCACACGCGCCTCTCCTCCGTCGCCGGCGGCACCGACGCGCAGACGTCGTACCTGGCGACCGACCCGGCGCGGCGCGCCACCCACGCGGGGGAGATGCACATGGCGGCGCTGGGGATGGCCGTCGACGTGGTGGACGCGGCCACGGGGGCGAGCGTGCGCGAGGGCGGGTGCGAGGGCGAGCTGGTGGTGCGGGCGCCGTTCCCCAGCATGCCGGTCGGGTTCTGGGGGGACGCGGGGGGAACGCGGTATCGGGAGGCGTATTTCGAGGCCGTGCCTGGCGTGTGGGCGCAGCGGGATTGGGTGCGGATGGAGCCGGCGACGCGCGGGTGGGGGATGAGCGGGCGCAGCGACGGGGTGCTGAATCCGAGCGGGGTGCGGTTCGGGAGCGGGGAGGTGTACGGGGTGGTGGAGGGGGAGGCGTTCGCGGGAGTGGTGGCGGAGGCGTTGTGCGTGGGGAGGCGGAGGGCGGGGGATGCGGATGAGGTGGTGTTTTTGTTTGTGAAGATGGGGGAGGGGAAGGTTCTTACGGAAGGGGTGAGGAGGGCGTTGAAGGAGGCCGTGGGGCGCGCGCTCAGTCCGAAGCATGTGCCCAAGTTTGTGGTGGAGGTGCCGGATATTCCGGTGACGGTGAATGGGAAGAAGGTTGAGATTGCGGTCAAGGGGATTATCAGTGGGAAGGATGTCAAGGTCAGTCCGATGGTGGCGAATCCGGAGGCGTTGGAGTATTTCAAGAGGTTTGTTCATTTGGAGAGGGAACCGCCTGCATCGAAGTTGTAGACGCATTGTGATTTTGATAGACTCAGTGTTTGGTAGAGTTGAGTCCTGAAATCTGTGGAATTTAGTAGTCGGAATTGAATCGTTCTTGTCAAGTACCAGGGGCACGCAGCTGAACGGGGCGCGGAACGAAACTTGATGTTTTGCAAAGAGAGGGCCAGGACCAGGAAGCTTGAAAGGCTGTTGTGGTAGGTCGACAACAACCCCGGAATAGGAAAGTCACCGGAGTGGAAGTAGCTTCAGATCATGGTCTATCATATCAACACTTCTATTTACAGCGCCACGCATACTCCTCATCTCCTTATCAATATTTTATCAACATATTCACATAAACCTCATCTCAAATCTCGGACCACAGCGCTCGCATGTGCAATCAAGCACGGTAAGTGTTCCACATGTTGGTCATGCGGGCGGTCTGGTCATCAGTGAACTCCTCGTAGCAAGAGCTGGTACAAACGTTAGCACAATCTCAAGCGAAACTGAGAAGCGACACTTACTCGTAAGAGTAGTCCATGTAGTTGTGGATGGGGTCAACACCGGCCTGGTTAGGGCAAGAGTCGCGGCCAGTGGGGCAGCCGGACGAGGCACTAGCCTGAGCAGGGGTGTCGTCGATCTGGTCGCCGGTGCCAGAGCAGCCACCCTGGAAAGTGTGGTAGAGACCTGAGACGGTTAGATTTACAAATGATAAGAAGCATGCATGCCAAGACCCAAAGAACTTACCGAACCAATGGCCGACCTCGTGAGTGGTGGTCTTGCCAAGGTTGTAGTTGGTGGCACTACCGCCGGGGACGGAGGAAGACAGGATGGAGCAACCATCGTAGTAGAAGTCGTTCGAGCCCTCGGAAACGTTGTCGGGGAAGTAGCAGTAGCTATGGTGGATGATAAGCGATTTTCCTAAAAGAAACAGAACTGGTTTCAGGTATTCTTACCCGAGGTTGCCACCAATCTCCCTCTGGAAGTAGACGTTCAGGGTGCCATAGTCACCCTTGCGGAGCTGCTTCTTCATGGCAAGCTCAGCACCATCATCAGCCCAGTTGGTGTTGATGGTCCTGGTGGTGCCGGCCAGGGTGAAGGAAATGCCCTGAGGAGCAAAGTTCTCGTTCAGGACGGCAAGCTGTTCCTCGAGTTGGGAATCCTGAAAAACTATCAGTTCTATTGTTTTTTTTTTTTCTTTGAGATCTGGAGATCAGCACTCACAGAGACGTATCCGTCCTCCTCGGACTGGGAAGCAGCAACAACGTGGAACCAGGTGGGAACGCTGATGGCGGCCTGGGCCATCTTGAGGCCAGACTCCTTGACAGCCTGCTCCTGGAGAGACATCTGACGGGCAGTCTCAAGGAGAGCCTCAGACGGCTCGGGAGCACCGCAGCCGAAGGTGTCACGCTTGTGAACGGCATGGCCCAGAACGGTGGTGGCCATGAGGCCGGCAAGCATGGAGGTCTTGTAGAACATGGCTGCGGTGGGGAGAACGAAAGACTCGAAGACGTCTGAAGTGATTGCTGGCTGTGGAGCTGCTGGTGGAGAAGAAGATACAGCAGGTTGGGCGGTGGTGACTTTATACCCTCCGCATGTCCATTGTAGCACAGAGTAGGCCCTGAATAATGGTCTCCTGCCCATGACAGGCACTCCAGGCCTACGGAGGCCCTGGCGTTACTGCCTGCCTCATCTGCACAAGCCGGCGACCAGGAGCTAGAGGTCACGCAAGCGCCGATATGTTTGGTCGAAACAAAGCCGCAGCGGCGGGTCGATAAGTCTAGCGCGTCCACTTAATCTCCTCTGGAAAGAACGCGTGCTTCCATGGACGGCTCGAAGGGGTTAGCGTCGCTGCATAGGCGTGTTTTCGGATGTTGTACTCTTTAAAGATTCGGACCGAGGGCTGGAATAGGTGGTTGTGTTAAAGAAACAGGCACATGGAGCGTGTAACGGGCGGCCAGGAACGAGCATAAACAGGCATCCCGTCAGCAGACGGCCAATCAGCCATGCGCGGGCTCGCCGGTACCTGAGGGAACACTGGAGGATTGGGAGCGGGGCGGGCGCGTGCGAAATCCAGGTGAGCTTGCTTGTTTTGCAGCGTGATTGCTCAGGACCAGATGATGTTTGCGCCGATCGCGCTTGGCAGGTCGAGCGACAAGGGGTCAGGCGCGGGATATAGATGGGATATGGTGCTGGTGTTCTTCCGTCCGGGCTTGGCAGCGCGGCGGAAGCGGACGCTGAGTGGTGCGGCGGGCAATTTAATCAGTTTAAGACACCGGACCAAGAGGCTTGGGACCTGCTGGACTTGCCCGAAGGCGCGTCGGAGAGGGCGAAGACGCGATAATCTCCGCTGAGCGCCAAGCATCGTGGATGGGCTTATCAGGCACAGGCGGCCGCCAAGTCTGCGAGATAGGAGCGGCTTTGCTGCTTCGGGCTGGTGACAAGCGTGCCAAGGAGGCGCATCCCACACATGCTTAAACACGCGGACATGGAGCTTCGATGTTTGCTCTCTGCCGCCTTCCGCTTCGGCATTCACGACATTCCGTCCTGACTTTGCGACGTGAACACCAGCCTGGCTGGTACTAGGCTGCCATGGCGGCGCCCGGTGAATACGGACAACCCCTCATCTGTTCAAATTGACTTCGTCGGAGTCCGGAGGGTCGGTGGGCGTAGTCGGCCGACGGTCGATAACTAACAGCGGAGGCGAGCAGGGACGTGGGGAAAGAGGAGACCAGGAAAATTCTGATAGAGAGCAGGCCTCACCGCCTCGCAATACAAATAGCCGAGGCGAGCAAAGTGGGAAAGTTCAAGGACGGACCGGTTGATTCTGCAAAAGTCGAGACATGGAATTTGTGGACTACAGTGCGAGGACGGCAGTATATAAATACGGGAATGCCATCATGGCAGTGGGTTTGCACACCATCATGGTGCCCCATCACATTGCAGGGCAGGATGACGCCCAGGTTGCTTAGCAGAAGAGTGGGCGTTGAGGGGCGTGTGATTCCTGTTAGCGGTTAGTTGTTATCGCGGCGATGGTGGTCAAGATGGGAATCTCGTCCGCCGGTGTGACACGCATATATCCGACGACGGCCCGCGCATTTGCCTGCCCATCATCTCGTCCGACCTTTTTTGAATTCCTCGCGGATGCCGCCTGCATCTTACCCGACGGAACGGCCCATCTCAAGCGCGACCAGACAAAGCCGCAGAGCCTCACCACATTCAGCACCCAGAAAATCAATTGAGAGCAACGACATGCCGAGAGAGAAAAAAGACGAGGATGGCAGGCGGACATATGTAAGGCGGGCTCTCGCTGGTCGTGGTGAGTAATAGCATACGAGCACCCCACATGGCGCCGGGCGTCTCGTGAGCGGGATGTGCAAATTCCAGCCCGAGCGCTCAGGCATCGAACCACGGACGGAGCGGATGCATGGTCGGTGAGGCGCGTGGCCAGCTGTGGCGGGAGCGGAGGACAAAGAGTCGGACGGGAGCGCAGGGCGTTGGGGTGAGCGGAGGGCTTTAACTGGGTGCAGTTTTGTGTGCGAGGTGGGCGCGGGCGAGGAAGAAGATGAAACAGAGTTCCGCGTCACGTGCAGGGGCTCTCGGCTGGCTGGTGCGACACTCCCTCCTTCCTCGCTTCTCTCCCGCTGTGGCAAGCAACAATCTCCTGCCCTTTCTTCTCGTCCGGACCGCCCAACCGCCACGCCGAGGATCAAGACGACGCAGCAGGATCGCGAGCCCTCGTATTCGCCCGCTGTCCGTCCTACAGGAGCCCAGGGTCGCAGTGCAAACCAGCCCGCTACCGTCGCTATCGTTCCTGCGAAACTGTCACCTTCCCCATGCGGCGGGCGATCCAGCGCTCCTCTCACGTGCTGGTCGCCGCGCCCGTCCAAGCCGACCAAGCAGAGTCAAGCACTTCCAAGCAACCCACGCCACCGCCTTAGCCGCCCCGGTCTCTCTGCGAGCTCACGCTGCTAAGTGTCACCTCCCGCGTCCACCGAGATCCTCCCGTCGAGGTCTATGCTGCGAGATGCACGCCCGTCAGCGTCGCTTGCGTCTGATAATGCCGTCAGACGCACCTTGTCGCGGCCCTATTCCCAGCGCTGCTCTCCACACACACGGCCGGCGCCGATCGCTCGGGTGATGATTGGCACACCCTAGTTGCCCGCCAGAAATGCAGACTTTTAAAGGAAACACCCGCGCGGCATCCCTCGTCCTCCAGACATCCCCTCGTGTCCTCTGCCAATTCGCCCCAAGACAGTCCTGAACCATGGCAACCGGCGACCACGGCGTTGTCGAGGCTTCTCAGTGAGCAAAACGAATCCCCGTGCGCCGAGTGACTTTAAGCTTATCGACTCAGGCTGCACGAGACCCTTGTCGAGGGCGATAAGAAGGACGTCGACATTGCCGGCGGCCCTTTGCGTCCCAGCATCAGCGCCCCTGGAAAGGCCGAGAGCTATCACGCCGACGAGAAGGCTCCTTTCGAGACCGAGGACGGCGAGGAGCCCACCGACGACGAGAAGCACAAGCTCCGCCACATTGGCGAGAAGCTGCCCGTCTCCGCCTTCCTAGTCGCCTTCGTTGAGCTGTGCGAGCGTTTCACCTACTACGGTACCAGCTCGCCTGCCTCCAACCAGCCCTGTGTCCCCCCACTAACCACTCCCAGGTATCTCTGGTCTGTTCCAGAACTATGTTCAGCGCCCGCTCGACGGCAGTAAGTGCACACGAGTCCCACTCTGCCCATTTCCTTGTTACTGACGCCCCACAGGCGAGGGTCGTGGTGCCCTGGGAATGGGCCACCAAGGCGCGACTGGCCTGACTACCTTCTTCCAGTTCTGGTGCTATGGTACGTTTCACACTGTGTTCTTTCCCTTTTGGTCCGTCCGCTGACTTGACCAGTCACCCCGATTCTGGGCGCCATCGTTGCCGACCAGTACCTTGGAAAGTACTTTGCCATCGTTCTCTTCTGCGTCGTCTACATCGTCGGTCTTTTGATTTTGTTCTTGACCTCTCTGCCTATCTCCCTGCAGCATGGAGCTGGTTTGGGTGGCTTCATTGCCGCCGTCATCATCATTGGCCTGGGTACCGGTGGTATCAAGTCCAACGTCGCTCCGTTGATTGCAGATCAATACAAGCGCCGTAAGATGGCCCTTTCCACTCTTCCTTCGGGCGAGCGCGTCATCCTGGATCCTGCCGTCACCATCCAGCGCATCTACATGATCTTCTACCTCTGCATCAACCTCGGCAGTTTGTCTCTCCTGGCCACTCCCTACATGGAGAGGGATGTCGGCTTCTGGTCCGCCTATCTTCTCGGCTTCTGCATGTTCTGCGCCGGTCTGACTGTCCTGATCTTCGGCAAGAAGCTCTACGTCGTCCGTCCTCCCGAGGGTGGCATTATCGGCGATGCTTTCAAGTGCATGTGGATCATGATCAAGAACCGCAACATGGATGCCCCCAAGCCTTCCTTCCAGGCACAGCATGGAAACACCCAGGTCATGAAGTGGGACGATCAATTCGTCGATGAGCTCAAGAGAGCTCTTGTTGCTTGTCAGGTCTTCTGCATTTATCCCATCTACTGGGTTGTGTATGGCCAATTCTCCGGCAACTTCGTCACCCAAGGTAAGCGCATTCATGTTGAAAAAAAAAAAAAAAAAGTTTACTGTTTGCTAATTGGCCATTTCTAGCCGGCCAAATGCAGGGTCACGGCATTCCGAACGATCTGATGCAGAACTTCGACCCCATCGCTATCATCGTGTTCGTGCCGATTCTCGACCGTTTCGTCTACCCTCTGATGCGCAAGGCTCACATCAACTTCCCGCCCATCAACCGCATCACTCTGGGCTTCTGGGTTGCATCTCTCGCCATGGCATACGCAGCTATTGTCCAGCATCTCATCTACCGTGCTGGCCCTTGTTACGATGCCCCTCTTTGTGCAGCTTCGGAGGATTCCTCCGGCACCGCCCAGGGCAACTACGTCCACAGTAAGTTCCATTGCTTGAGACATCCATCATTCTTGCGCTAACAACTCTCTAGTTGCTGTTCAGACCCCCGCCTACATGCTCATCGGTATCTCGGAGATTTTTGCCAGTGTCACCGGCCTCGAATATGCGTACACCAAGGCTCCTCCCAGCATGAAGAGTTTCGTTCAGAGCATGTACCTCCTGACCAATGCTTTCGGTTCGGCCATTGGCGAGGCTCTTGTCTCTGTTGCCGTCGACCCCAAGATTCTTTGGATGTTTGTCGGTCTCTCCATCGCATCTTTCTTGGCTGGATGTCTCGTTTGGATCTTGTTCCACCACCTGAACAAGACTGAGGAGGAGATGAATGCGTTGGGTTAGATAGAAGAGGATGTATAGTACACGAGATGAGTGGGTAATTTAAACGGATACCGGAGATTTACGAATCTCACGAATAGATGATGGACTTTGTCAATCTTGTTCTACTTGCAGTGAAGCGTTCCTCGGCTGGAACCGGCTTTACATCATGACCTACGAATGTCAACAAATATGTTCAACTCATTTCTCTGCACGCATTTAACCCGCACCTGTGGCTGAGTATAGGACAGGGCCTCATGCGTTTGCGCCTCCATCAACCTCCAATACCATACCATGGTCTCCGCTTTCTTCACTAAGCAAGAAACAGATGGTGTCGGCCACATCTTGCGCGTACCTACTCCAACCCATAATATTGGACGGACCAGATGTATCTCCCAGATTCGCCTGATTCGTGGGTGTAGTGGCGGTTCCTCTTGACGGACAAATCAGCTGAACCATCTCTTCAAATGAAACCCTCCCCGAGAGGAAAAGAAGGAAAAGGAAGACGAAAAAGCACTCACGGCAACACCGCATTCACCCTAATCCTGCTCCCCGCCTCCGTCGCCTTCACCGCCGCCTTCCTCACCATGTCCACGACCGCGAGCTGGCTCGCCCCAAACATCACCGTCGCTCTTCCGCCGGCCGCCCTGCTCCTCCCCACTTGCACCACACTACTGCTCCGTCCTCCTCCTCTTTCTTCTTCTTCTTCTTCTCTTTCTTCTTCTTCTCTTTCTTCTTCTTCTTCTTCTTCTTCTTCTTCTTCTTCCCCCACCAACACCTCCTCCAGCACGCAATACGCCGCCCGCACATTCACCCCGACCACGTCCTCATCCTCATTCCCGTCCTCCCCCTCTCCCTCGGCCACCGTCCCCGCAGCGCTGACCACCCTCCCACGGGCGCGCCGCTCCACACCTCCCTCGTGGCGGCGACGCCGACGCGCGTGGCCGGGTAAGGACTCGGGAGGGTTAAGACGACGCAGCGTACCAGTGGGCCTGGCCTGTTTAGTCTTGCGTTCTGCAGGAGGAAGCTTCGTATCACTAGTAGTATTCCTCTGGAGGAGCAAGAATGCAGGCTCTAACGAATCGACACAGTCGTGATGGAGAGCTCTGCACCAAGATAGGACTGCAGCAGCGTTCAGGGGTGTTTTGTCGGTCGCCCGAAGAAAATCGGTGCTTACCTTGACAAGGGCCAGTTCCGGATCGTCTTGAGAGGCCGTGGCCTTGCGCTTGCGGTTCTCAACCACCACAGGGCGATTCATGAGGATTGTGGGGTGTAGGGAGAGGAAGAAGGAAGATCTGATGTCGGACGTCACTTGTTAGCGGGTGTGAAACATACAGGCAACATTGCAAACGGCCAGTAATTGGAGGTTTCTGTCGGGTGCATGCATGGCAAAGTTCCGCTCGCTAGGATTCATGAAAATGTGTAATTCAGTGCGACTGTGTTGACGTTTGCAAGGCGCACACGATAGTACTCATCCAACGGAGCAGGGGCTGACAGTACGACAGGTCAGCTCTGTCCGTCGACAGGACTCTGCAACATGGGAAAAGAAATCAACGCTGATCGTCGGCTACCATGCACATCAGACCTTGGGTGTTCGAAACAAATGACAAATCTCAGATGAACGCCTTCCACACGGTCACTAGTGCCTCCTTCACCTTCTGTCCCCACGACTTATTCTTACTATCCAGGACTGGGCTTCCATCCTCCATCTCCTGCTCCGGCGGCAACTCCAAGACCCCCTCGCGCATGCCGCTCGTCAGATCCATCTCATGCGCCCGCATCCACAATTTCCACCCGCGACGATTAATGCGCGGATCTTTCGACGTGGCGCTATACACCTTCCAGAAGATGTACATGCCGATAACGAGCGGAGCAGCGAGGTATGCCTTGAAGAACCTCTCCAGGTCCGGCGAGCCTCCGATCGGCTTGACGCGACCTCATCAGTCTCTCCTCGCCAGGAAAGAGGGGGAAGGGAGAAACACTTACGTACAGCGCCGTGTAGAACTGCGCAAACAGGCACATCACGTTCAGCACCAGCCCCGCCCAGCTGCCCCACGTCCCCATCAGCGCCCTGAACGGCAGCTCGCGCACATCCCTGCCCTGCACGCGCCACGCGTGGCGGAAGCGCAGGTGGGCGGCGCACATGCTGCCCCAGATGAAGAAGTTGGACAGCCCGGCCAGCGCCAGCAGCCAGTCGAACACGGCGGCGCCCGCGGCGGCCTCGTTGACGAAGGCGAGGAAGCCGAAGAGGATCTGGAGGACCACGGCGGCCAGGGGGCGGCCGCGCTTGTCGACGTAGGCGAGACAGGGCGGCGCCATGCCGTTGGCGGCCAGCGCCTGGAAGGTGCGGGTGCTGCCGAAGGTGGCCGAGTTGGCGACGGAGAGCACGGCGATGCAGATGACGGCGTTCATGACGGAGGGCAGGGCGCGGATGCGCGCGAGGCGGATGGCGATGACGAAGGGGCTGTAGGCCGTGTTGGCGCCCGAGGCGTGGAGCAGGTTCGCGTCGTCCGACGGCACGATCAGGCCCAGGATGAAGGTGTTGACAATGTAGAAGAAGAAGACGCGCCAGAAGACCTGCTTGGTCGCTTTGGGCAGCGACTTGCGCGGGTTGGCGGCCTCGGCGGCGGCCAGGCAGACGAGCTCGGTCCCGCCGAAAGCGAAGGCTGCCGTCACGAAGACGGTGCAGAAGCCGTGGAAGCCGTTGCGGAAGGCGCCTGGGTTGTGCCAGTAGCGGGCGCCGATGTAGCCGCGGTCGTCGGTGGGCACGCCGCCGCAGTCGATGACGATGCCGAGGATGATGAAGCCCAGGCAGGCGGCTATCTTGATGACTCCGAGGACGAACTCGACTGTTGTATTGTTACAGGGGCACTCGAGAAACGAGCATCAAGCTGTGCGTACCCTCTCCGTATCCCCTGACGCCGAAGAATTGGACAGCAATCAGGGAGACCATGAAAATTGCTATCCAGACGCCAATGTCGATGTGCCTGGCACTTCCCCAGAACTTGATCGTGATGCCGGCAGCAGTGATCTCAAAGGGCAGAATCAGCAGCAGGCCAAGGGCATATTGCCAGCCTATACTGAAGCCCCTGATGGATTATTAGCAGTTGAGAAGAAATACATGCCGTTGCTGAGGGCATACCAGGCCGGGTCAATGAAGCGAACCATGTAAATGGAGTAAGCGCCGTTGACAGGATACAGCACAGCCATCTCCCCAAGCGCCTGCATGACGCACAGCATCATGAAGCCTGCAATGGGGTCAAACGCGTTGCTCCGCTGCACTGGTCCTCAAAGTCTTCACTCACCGACGATTATGAAACCCAACGTCTGCGCAAAGGTCAGTCACCGATCTGTCCAACACTAGTACAGTGACTTTCAGGTCCTGCTCATGCGGACGATGTGGAACAGTTGACCGAGACTACAGGATTGTCTTGCAGGAGTAAGGGCTAATCGAAACATTCGTCCGGAGGTGAGTGTAACTGTTCTTACGTCCGGATGAACGCTTCCACTCCACACAGCAAGAGTTCCATCTTGCGACACCAGTCCACGCAGTCCGGGCCAGAGGAGCAATGTACCGTCATTCTGATACGTACCAAACTGGCGGGGCCTCCGGTGCTCAGCGCACCACCTGAGCCGACGAAAAGACCTGCTCCAATCGAGCCACCTACACATCATCGGTCAAAATCAATCCTAGGCCAGGAAAGCCAGCATGTTGCTTACCTATCGCGATCATCTGCATGTGGCGTCCTTTTAGAGCGCGGACTAACGGGGCCGACTCGACAATCGCGGTGCCATGTGGCTCGGCCGGGATGCAACCAGGGCGATTGACGTCTACATCACGTTCTTCCGGGACTGAGTCACTATGATTGACAGCTTTGCCTTGTCTTTCCTCGTCGAACGTCTTCCTGTCTCCTTCATTGTACTCGGGTGTCGACATGTGGAGGGGTGCGAAAGCGAGCGGAAGGCGGCGGGAAAGGGTCAAAGCAACGCAGACCCACACGACGTGATGCGAGACGCGGCAGAGAATTGGTGACAGTCCGTCACCGGCAAGGTACAAGAAGAGTAGAAGCCCAAGGTGAAGATGTCTCAAGTGCACAGCAAGATGGCGGAGTAGTGGGAAGAGGGAGGAAAGAAGAGACGCGGTGGCGAGGAGCAGGGGAATTGGCACTATGAAGCCATGCAGCGCAACAAATAAGCTTTGTCTATCCGGCAACTGGGGATCGGCATCAAGGCAGCTTTAGCTGGGCCAGTCTCAAGAGCGGCGAGGGTTCGATGAGTGTCGCCATCCACCAATGCGACCTCTCGGCCTTTCTGACGCGATGCGACGGCGGGGAGAACATGTCTGCCGCATGCGGATCAGGCGTCGACGATTGCCAAGAACACATTGCGATCAAGCCCATGGCCTCAGCTCTGCAGCCAGTCATTCTCCTGCACCAACCGAACCATTCCCGATGCGCGTGCCGCTGGCCAAGCCCGCCGCGAAGTGGTTTATTCTGCATATGAGCACGCGAATGTCTATCATCCACCCTAGTCTTCCATTCTCGTTCGCATCAGATCAAACTAGTCGGACCACATAAAGGGCTGATAACACAGCTTCTCGCTTCACCAAATGCAGAAATTTTCCCAATTGTAAAAAAAAAAAAAAATCACTTTTTATTGAGAAGCTAAGCGATACCAGACAAAACATTTGCCTCAGAACACTGCCCCAGCACACTTGGAGATCATTTCTTGATGTGCCCCGATATACGTCTTCGTCCTTTCTTCAAAGGGATGGAATTGGTTGATATCATCAAGCGCCGGGACACCCACATAACTGTCCGGGTTCTCGGGATCCTTCTCGTCGAGGTTCAGGCGGAAGTATTTCGGCGTCATGGCCTGCGGCGCGAACGAGTCGATCAGCCCGTGAAACAGGACGTTCGTGATCTCGGTGTTGGTCGCAATGTCGGCGAAACCGGCCTCGACGCTGTGGCTCGGAATCACTCCTGGCCTGGGAAGCGTACTGTTTGCGGGAATCCCGGTGCCGATGCTCAAGAAGCAGCTGATCGGGCGGAGCGGCCCGTACGCGCTCAGATATTCGGCCCAGAGCCTGGAGAGTGTCAGCGTTGTTCAACTCCGGTGGAAGTGGAACGTCGACTCACCATCCGGACGGGTTGTTGGCACCCAGTCCACCATCAATCAACTCGAAGCCTCCAACTGTGATTGGGCTAAAGAATGCTGGTGCGGCAGAGGTTGCACGGGCTGCTTCCCAAATCTTGATGTCATGCAAAGTGGGAGGCACAAGCGGATTTGCGTAAGAGCGGAGGGGAACGGGCGCATGGCTGTTTGCTGCGTCTCGTCGAGCAGTCATGGCAAATCTGAGAGATGTGAGCGGTACAATCTAGAGTGCTGTAGAGGAATTATTACACTTTGCAGGCATCCGTTCTCTCGTCAAACAACTTTTCATCATCGCTTCCGAGCTGCTTCCGGATGAGGTCTTTGATGCAGCCCTCCAAGATCGAGGCATCGTAGAATTCACCCTTCCAAGCGAGGTTCCATACCTTCCTGCCACCTTTGAAGACTTTATCCATGGTGTCTTCATAAAACGTGATGCAGTCCTTGACACCCATTCGGAGACGGCCCAGCATTATGGCAATTAAGCTGTTGAAGTGAATTAGTAAGATCTCAAATGTAGCAAGTCCCATTCGGCTTACCCGCCAGTGCTTGTACCGCCTATGATGTCAAATATTTGCCATGGTTCTTTGCCTGGAGCTGCCTTATCCATGACAGCTTTCAAAAAGAGCAGAGACGCGATCCCGCGCATTCCCCCGCCATCTTCAAAGTCTGTCAGCGAACCCTCAGTGTTGAGACGTCTAGAAGACCTTACCGCAAGAAAGAACACGCAGAGGAGACTTCCCACCACCTCTGGAAATCTCACCAGCCTGGAAGAGGCTATCCGGTAGTGTGGGCTTGAAGTCATATTTCATGAGTCCGTTAATACCATCCAGGGCTCCATCGATCCGGTTGATCTCCGAGACGACCTTTTGGAAGCCCAGTGGGGCACGCCGAACTATAACCCAGGTCAGAGATATTTTGCAAGTGCGTAAGTCAGCTATAACGTACCCGTGTCGCTGCTAATGTCAACAGCCAGGTATCCGTTCTTGGCCGAGATGCTCCAGTCCGGGAAACGAGCGCAGAGGCGAATTGCCAGAACGTTACCTTCCTGCACCAAACTGTCAACCACATTCCCCAAAGGCCCTCGGGACTACTAACCTCGAGCAAGCGCAACACCGGGTGTTCCGCATCAAAAGCGGTATCCGACCACCTGTAAGCTCCGTCCCCAAAATTGGGGGCCTGGCTCCAAACAAGCGCCACGTCGTCCTTGACCCTGGGGGTCTCGTCGGTTTCGTTTTCGAGTATGGCGAGTTCGAGCCACGTCCAATTGCCCAGAGACGGCTCGATCACATAGCCCTGATCATGTGACTCGACAAAGAAGCGGAGCCCACGGATCCTGTTGATCGTCTCAAGGCTAAGTGACTGTCAAATCATAACGAGGTTAGATATCTTGCGAAGATTATCGACGACCGGATCATACCGGAGATTTGAACCATGTTTCAGCCTTGATTTGGTCATTCTTCGCCTTGACTTCTTTTTCCTGCGTATGTTTGATCACATAGCGGCCTTCTCGGATGGGCGAGGACTGAGATGGAAGAGGAGGAAGTTCCTGAGCTGCTACTCTAGAGAGATGCTCCATATCGGCTGTGGTAATTTTCTGAACGACAGAGAAGAATTCTGATGCCGTGATGCCGTCAATGCTTGTTGCTGTTGATGCTTGCTTTATACGCTTCCTTTGCCCCTGTCACAGAGCAAGGGATGGAACTCATAGTGATGTTTTGCAAGCGGAAGAGCTGAAATCAGACCGTGGCACAGGTACATTCTCGTTTAACCAATACACGGCCGGATCCATCCAGTAGGAAGCTGGAAGGTGAGGGTAGGATTGCTGTAGTACCCAAAGTTCACAAACTTGCGGCACATCTCAAGGGATACTCGGCCCAGAAACTGTCTAGTGTTCAACACATCTGACGTTCTCATGTCTTTTCGCTCATGAGAGATTGAGAAGGGTCCCTTAGTACCGTGATCATGGAGGTGATAGCCCTAGACGGAAGGTCCCGAGCTCTGCACGCTATCCGAATTCGGCACGCCCCTCCCGACCTGAACCAATTGTAGCAACTCAATCCAAGTTAAACCAACCATTTTGCGGGGAACTTCGGTCCACGTGTTCCTACGCAGGGGTTCCTCGACCCTTAACACCATAGACCCAACGTACACACAGGCGGAGAAAGCCTTGAATGAAGGACATTGATCGTTGGCTTTTGACAAGTTTGGAAATCGATAGTCAAACTTTTGACAGTCGCGGTTGTGTTACTCTACTCCACAATCGTGCTGAAATGGGTAGACTGTTGTGGGAAGCTCATTTGATGCCTTCGGCAGAAGCCACAATCCTTCTACAGTTCCATAGGATTCAAGGGAGATGGCTCTGGCGAATGACCTGTTGAAATCGGATCACGCATCCCACACTGCCAAGATGGTCATACAAAATCTACTATGGTATTGACTGGGCGTAAGTCCCATGTAATCCCGTTTCAATTCTAGAACGAACAATCGTAGGGGGTACCAAAAGCCACGCAGCCCCATTCTCAGCCACACAAATCAAAACACATCGTCCCATCGACGATAACCACGAAACTGATAAGAAGGAAGAAACGACCAACTACGATGGTCGTCCGATTAGCCTTTCCCAGCTGCACTGATAAGCACTTCGGCCCATCCAACATCAGCAGTAAAACGCGGCAAAACAAATCCTGGAGGATGCCCTGTCAGATCGATGCTCGTTGGCCGGATTGCATGCAAGTAATAAGACGCCACTATCGACACGCACACACACTCGGCAACAAAATCCTTGTTCAAATCCACGTGAAATAAGGTAATCATTACAAAGCCCATAGTGTAGTAGTGGTGGTGGTCTTGGTAAGAAAAGAAAAAACAGAAGTCGGTAGATATCGTACAATCCCATAATTCCATTGAAACCCCATTCCATTCCAACCCCCCCAATAACCCATCTCTCGTCATTTTCCACCAATCATCATCATCCCATGCTCAAAGTGAGCAAAACATGAAACAAGGAACCCATCCACTCTCCACCTCCATAGCCTACAAAATTCCACATCCACTTCCACATCCACACACAGCTCGTCTGCGACCCCAAGACTCTAATGTTTACAAACGCTCAATGTTTTATGCAAAGAAGGAACTCCACAGCCCCCCAAAAACCAATACACACCCCCTACTTCGCCATCACATCAACATACCTCCCACTCCTCCCCTTCTTCTTCGGCGCCCCGCCCTTCCTCGGCGCCGGCACGCCCAGCAAGTCATCGATCGAGCTGGCATTGCTCATGCTCGTCGCCGGCCTGCTGGGCGGACCACCGCTAGGCGGACCGCTCGCTCCCGGTGTGCCCGCAGCGCTCGGCGGGCCACCGGTCGGAGGCGCCGGAGAGCCTGTGCGGTTGGGTGTGGCGGCGCCGGAACCGGGCGTGGGAGCGGCCATGGGAGGCGGCATGCTCGTGCTGCGCATGCCAAGGGGAGGGGGAGGAGTGCCGACGCCGAGTCCGGGAGGCTTTCCGCCAGGCGGCGGGCCGCCGGAGAGGTTGGCCATCGAGGCCGAGTTGCGGAGCGGGGGACCGCCCTTTGGTGGGGGAGGCGTGGCGGCGGGCTTAGTCTGGTCCTGCGCGCCGGCCTTCTTGTTGATCCACTTCTTGAGGTCCGGGTCGTAGTAGAACGAGTTCTCCTCGCCGAGCTTCGCGCGGATGGGTTTGTTGCCTAGCTCGTTGCTCTCGGATTTCTTGAACCATCCGCCCAGCCAGGAGCCGGTCTTCTTGGGCGCAGATGCTTTCTGGGCTGTTGGGTGGGAAAACACGTCAGTGGGGTGTGTTCTAGCAGTATAGCATTTCAGGGTCTGGGGGGTTGTTTATCAAACTCACCATCGGCTTCAGCGGCCTTCCGGAAATTCTCCTCGGCGATGCGGTCCGCTTCTGCTTTCTGCTGCGCCTTTAGGGCGGCAGCACGACGCTCCAGCTCGTCATCGTCATCATCGTCCATGAATGACTTCTTCTTAGGCTTCTCTTCGTTCTCCTCTTCGGCCTCAGGTTCAGGCTCGTAGGGCTGGTACGATGGAGGCTCATATGAGGTGGTTGGCGGTTCATAAGAGCTGGTCGGGGGTTCGTACGGGTTCGGAGCCGAGTCTTGCGAGCCTAGAGGGGGTCCAAAGTTACTTGCAGGTGGCTCGTAACTACTCGGGGGCTTAGACTCATTTGAAGGAGCACCGAGGGGCTGAAATCCAGAAGTTGTAGGCGTGTAAGGACTTCCAAGCGGGTTGGGCGATGAGTCTGCTGACATCGGTCCACTCATTGGTGCATAGGGGTTCTGCGGCTTCGCCTGATTCGCAAATTGCATTGGAGAAGGGTTGTACGAGGACGGGGGTGTGCCTTGAGCGGCAAACAAAGCATCCTTCGGCATTTCAGGGCGCTCGCCTTCAGTCGACGCTCCGATGGGTTGATACGGTGACTGACCAGCCGGCTCGTGACGCGAGCGCGGCTGCTCACCGGATGTGCGTGGTGCATATGGGCCTGCTGCAGGAGCGTATCTAGAACCAGCAATCGTGCTAGGGGGAGCCAGTGGCGTTGCACCCGAATAAGCTCCATAGATGTCAGCAGAAGAGGGCGATCTGCTGACACTTGGTGTGTCGCCAGTGACCTTAGCAAACGGGCTGGTGTCGGCGCCTCCAGGTCCTGTTGAGTCGGCGTCATCGTCTTCTCCAGCGACGAACTTGTTGAAGCTCGACCAAACGCTACTTGATACCTTGCCCATGGTAGGCTTCGAGATCCAGGACGACGAATCCTTTGGAGCTTCGGAGAGGCGCTTGACGAGGTCATCAAGCCCCTGCACAAGCGTGGCGTTGTAGTACGGTGAGAGACGAGTGGTGGACTTCATAGCGTTCGTGATCGCATCGCAGTATGCTTGAGCTTCCGTCCTGTAGCCATACTCCGACAGGGTAAAAGCGTGCGCAAGTTTGAATGCTTGCAGGTGGGGAATAGCCGGAGGCGCGGTTGGAGCTGAGAGGGAAACAGCGAACTCGAAAATCTCGGTGAGTAGAATGGGCTCCATATCCTTGCCGACCTCATGACGTTGATTGAGATGATCCGCTCCGAGAAGCACAACGTGCGCGTTAGGGTCATCTGCACCGCCAAGGACCACGGCAGAGCGAGCGAACAGATAGCAGGCGTGGGCCGCCTCTACACGGCCGTAGCCTGCCAAAAGCTTTCCGAGGGCAACAAGAGCCTGCGGGTCGCCTTCGCTTCGGTTGTTGACAATGAGCATGAGAGTCTCCCGCCAGCGATCTAATCCCTCGAGAACATTAGTGTTAGCTCCGGATCGATCGGTCTTGCTGACCATCTGAAAACCCGCACGCGCGGACGCGGGTACAAGTTCGTCGATGCTCTCCTCCCAATTTCCAGCGAAGACTTCGTAGAGAGCAGCGAGAGATTGGTTATTGCCAGCAACTTTCCTGACTTCTTGGCGAACGAACTCTTGGACAACTTGCTTCCAGATATCCTTGTTCATGGTCGACGCGATGAGCATAGCATGACCCCAGAGCCTCTTGTCAGCCGCCTCCCAGACAGCCTTCTCTCGATCACCCTTGAGAAGATGGGACCGAAGCTGCTCCACGGATTGAGGATCGATGGGCTCAGCACTATTGACAGAACCAGTCGTTGCCGAGGCTCCCATAACATCCACCGGGCTCGAAAGTTGAGGCTCGACTTCCTGGCCATTCGAAAGTACCTTCTTCACGGCCTCATTCACCGGGTCAGAGCCCTCCAAATGACCATCATGTTCAACGAAGACTTCCAAGACCTTCCACAAGAGGATTTTTTCTTCAAAGCGAATTCTCACTTCAGCAGGCAATTCGCCGTGGAAGATCTTGCTCTGGTAGTCTTTCTCCATGGTCTCAATACTTTGCTGCAACCAAGCGAGTGCTGATTTCTTCTGGCTCTTAGTCTTCAGCGGACCAGGGAACTTGATGATCGGATCCCAGAGAGGACAGAGCTCCTTTGCCTTTTGAAGCTTGACTTCACCAGGAGTGCACTTCACCATTGGCAGGACACCACCAGTTCCATACCGAGGGATCTCCTTGGGAAAGCTTGTCAAGATAGTCCCACCAAGTCCCCACTTAAAAAGCGGAGCACCCTTCCACCTCTCAAGCGGGTCATTGACGGTCTCATCTGTAGGCTTAACGTAGCTGAGATCACGCGAGAAGGTACGACGGCGGCGTTGTTGGGGAACTGCAGCAAGGGCAGGCTGGGAGGTTGGAGGAGCAGCTGCAAAAGGAGCATAGGGGGAAGCAGATGCAGTCGGAGATGTCACACCGTTTGTCGATGCTGGGCGGTCGATGTGTGCCATTGACAACATCGGGCCCTTCATCGTTGCACCAGGCGACTGTGATTGAGCGCGGCGAGGCGGGGCAACGCCGGATTGGGCCGGTGGAGAGACGACAGACTGATACTGTGGGGTATAGTTCGCAGTCGTCCTCCTGGAAGGAGAGCCAGCCATGGATCCAGGAACACTTCTCGGCGGCGGGGGGGTGGCCGGCTTTTGTCCCTGGTCAGGGACTTCGCGGACTTGCTCCAGACTAGAACGGCTATGTCCACCGAAATGCTCGTCTCCCGAGGCTACACTAGGCTGCAGCGAGGCCCTCCGACTACCCGATGACGATGGCCTCTGCACGGGATGGTCTGGAGTACTGTGGTAGGCCAGCGGGCTCGAAGTTCGGGGAGCAAATGGTAATGTGGGCTGCTTTGGAGGACCGGATGGCTCGGCCGCATAGCGAGTCTGCGCGCTTGAGGGAGCTGACGGCGGCGGCGCCGGTGAGTATCTAGAAGTGGCCGGGCCCGATGGAGGCGCAGGCGAGTATCGAGAAGTAGCTGCAGTCGCGCCAGGCGGTGCGGGTGAGTACCGAGAAGTTGCAGGCGGCGCGGATGACACACCCAATCCCTGTGAGTGCTGAGGCGCATCCGGGAAGGGATTGAGACGCTCGGGTTGTTGCAATTGTTGAACCGCCGGGGGAGCGTACGAGGAAGACCTTTGTGGCGCTGGGGGAGGTGCATATGCTTGAGAGGCTTGAGAAGGCTGCGAGTCTGGTCTCTGCGGTTGTGCACCCACAGGAGGAGGCACGATAGGCGGTGCATAGGTCTGAGAAACCTGTCGTGAAGGTGGTCCTGAAGGAGGCGCTGAAGTTGGAGGTGGCGGAGTAGGGCCCTTAACCACCTGTGGAGTGTAGCGTCCGGATGGACGAGGCTTCTGAACTACCGGCAGGTCCTGGAAGAAGTCGCCCGTGCTAGGTCTCGACGACAAACTCGGCGGCTTGGAGGGGGGCTGGGCTGGGAACGCGCCCGAAGGCGTGTTGGGAGATGGAGCGGATGTCGGCGATGGAGCATAATTCGACGGCGGAGGTAGAGCTGGTGATGATGGGTTCGAATACATGCTGGAAGTCCTTGGCGGGGGGCCTCTTGTCTGCGGGGAAGGCACAGTTGGAGCATGGACGATCTTCTTCCTGGGAGGTTGCTTGGCCAAGTCTTCGGGCAGATCGAAGGGAGACGCATAACCGCCCTTCGCCTTGTCTGCAAAGCTCTGAGCAGAACTTGGCATAGAAGGTCTTTGAGGAGGTTGGGCTTGTTGGTAGACCTGGTTGTAAACGCCGTAAGGAGAGGCCTGAGCAGGAGCTGAGGCAGGCTGGGTAATGTTCGTCGTCTGCAATGCTTGAGGAGCATATGGGTTCTTGGGGGCAGCTGGAGGGGCCTGTGGCACTGTCGGCGCATATTTGTTCGCGGTTGCAGGAGCAGTCGGTGCAGCAACAGTTCCATTGGCTTGGGCAGCACCGTTCTGAGTCGGCAGAGGCGTATCATCCAGGAAACCATCGTCATCATCAAGAAAGAAGGCAGATGGGTCTACTGAGGGCTCCGCTGAGGGATCCTCGAGCAGGTCATCATCAGCCAAAGCTTCTGCCCACATCGCACTCAAGTCCTTCTCTTCCGACTTTGCTGGTTCTTCGGGTTGCTGCTGCGCCGGCTGAGGTTCTTCACTGGTCTGCGTAGTCACGCCAAAGCCGAAGTCATCGTCGCCAACCGTGCCCCAGTCGAGATCTGTGCCTGCAGATTGTTGCTCCGCCGGCGGTGCTGTCTCGACTTTGGGGGCTTCAACTGGAGCTTCCTGAATAGGCGGGGCGTTCGTTGCCAGATTGAAGTCGTCTACCGTAGCATCCCCCCAATCCAAAGCTCCGGTAGTGCTTGTCTCTTCAACCTGCTCCGCCTCGAGTTGTACGGGCTCAGACGCCTGCTGCGACTCATCCGCTGCTGTTTCTTGGTGGTTTCCAAGACTGAAATCCTCCATTTCGGCACTACCCCAATCCAGATCCGCGGCCCCAACAGTGGCCTCCTCAGTCGCAGGCTGACTTCGAGCTTCATTTTCTACATGCAAAGGTGCATGCGTCTCGGATGCAGAAGTCGACCTTCCCAAATCGAAGTCACCGTCTTCAGCGTTGTCCCAATCAACAGCGGGAGCTGGCGTTGTTTCGGCCTCAACCCGAGCAGGATGCTCCAAAGTAGCTTCCGGCTCCGGCTGAGCCTCTGGGACTGGTTCATGCTGTTGAGAGTCCAAATCGAAGGTTCCGTCGGATGCTCCCCAATCCAAGGCGGGAGAGTCGGTATCGTCAGCCAATGGCACTTGAGCACTTTCTTGCACAGCTTCCTCCAGCCCTGTGGTCTCACTCTGATGCTCATAGTTGTGCTCTTGGGTATGTTCTTCGGAGGGCTCGGCGGCAGGGTTCGTTTCATGCAAAGCTTCGGTATCTATTGTCTCAATGTCGGGTTGCTCGTGTTCTATCGTAGGCGTCGGCTCGGCTTCCTCTACGGGTGCTGGAGGAGCTTCTAGGATGGGCGCGGGCTCTTCGACGGGCGCTGGCTCCGCCGGAAAGTCAGGCACGGATCTGTGCGGGTCGACAGGTGTGGTGGCCGAATCTTCTGCAGCGTCAGAGTCGAAATGGAGCGGTTGCTCAGAATCGGGAGCTGGTGCGGTCAAGGCAGGCGGTTGGGGTGTTTGAGAGCGGTCGTCAGCCAGCGGGGTGGTAGCACCGGCATCGAGATGGCTGTGGTTATCATCGTCATTGCCATTCTGCCACGCCGCAAACTCGTCGTCCTCCTCGTCGAACACAAAGCGCGGGCCGTCCTCGTTCAAGGGATGACGGTCTTCGGAGGTGCGGGGCGGAGGCGAATCGAATGAGGGCTCGACGTCTTCTGCGTACATGGTCGCGTCCATACCGTCGTCGGACGAGTCGAGGTGGGAGGGATGCGCAGGGGCGTGGGCGGAGTCTGGGCGTAGGGCGGGATTCCACGACGCGCTTTGATCGTCGGCAGGAGCCTTCGCGGGCGGTGATGCGGCGGGATTGGCGTCCATTATGCTAAATTAATCTACAAGGCGAATGCGAAATACTGGCCCGCGCAGTCAGCACACAGTGTCAATTGCGAGAGAGCTGCAGGCGGAGCTCCGAGGTGTATGTAGTCAGCAACGGCGGACGGAGGCGCGCACCTGTACAGAAAACGGCGAAGGAGGCGCAGGTCGGGGCGCGACAGCGAGGCGCACGGAGGAGTGGTCAGTAGCAACGCGCCGAAGACAAACGGGAGAGCACGTGGGGCCGCAGCGTGGCGGGCATGCTGGTGTTGAGAACGAGATCAGGCCAAGTAGTATGAAGCAGGAGTCGGTCGGCGTTGGATTCGTTCCGCAGCCGCACCAAGCAAGCGCACCGCCGCGACTTCCTTGCGCCGTGGCTGACGCGCTCCCGGGCCCTTGGTCCACGACTCCCGCGAACGCACACGCACGCCCGCGGCCTCCGTTCGCTGCCTTCCACCACTCCCGCCAGCCAGCTAAAATCCGCGAGCGCCCTGTGGGCCCACCGTATCCCTTCACCGACCCATACCAGAGACCAGTCCTCCAACCCTCCGCCGCTTCAAGCCCGCCGCGCCTCACCGATCGTCGTCGCGTCCGCCTAACCTGGCAGCTTCGCCAGCTCGCCTTGTCTGCCTACACCGCCCGATGCAGCACCACCATGTCCGCTCCCCACGAATATCACTGTCAAGATGCTCTCGAATCCCCCGATGATAGCGACGAAGACCTCGAGCTGCTTGACCCCATCGGCTCCAACCCTGAGCTCTCCGACCCGCCGCACAACGCCTCCTCCGCCGAGCGCAGGTCGCTCCACGAGCTAGGTGCCCGCATCCCTCTGAGAAACCTGCGCGTTGGACGTCTGAGAGGCAACAGCCATATGCGCCCTACCGACCCGGAGGCTGAGTCCTTGCGCGGCCTTGTCGACGACGACGATGCCAGCCACAAACACCATTCTCCCCAGAACAGCATAGGCACCATCGGCGACGATGATGCTCCTTTGTTACCCGGCGGCTCTCCCCGCCGGCGAGAAAGACCCCAGGGCCGCATGGCGAGACTCAAGTCCCACGTGCGCCTGCCCAGCTTCATGTCCGGATCCAGGCCGTTGACACCTCCTGAACCCTCCGCCGACCAGCCCGAGGCAGAAGACCACGATCCTTCGTCCAATCGCACCGTCGCTGTTGGCCAAGTTCAGGCCTCAAAGTTCCCTCCGAACGCTGTTTCCAATGCCAAATATACCCCCTGGAGCTTCCTCCCCCGGACCCTGTACAATGAGTTTTCATACTTCTTCAATATGTACTTCCTGCTCGTCGCCTTGTCGCAGGTTATTCCTGCCCTGCGCATTGGCTATCTTTCTACCTACATTGCACCTCTGGCGTTTGTTATCAGCATTACTCTTGGGAAGGAAGCCTCCGACGACATCCAACGCCGGCGCAGGGACGCCGAGGCAAATTCTGAGGCCTACACCGTGTTACGCTTCGATGATCCAAGCGCGAGTTCTGGGAGGTCATCCGGGCTCGGCCCAAGGCGGAACAAGTTGAGGAGGAAGAGCAAGACGAGCAGGCCTAGCCGTGCGTCAGATGTCGAGGATGAGGAAGAAAACCTGAATGGTGCCAGGCCAACATCTTCCGTTTCTGAGATCGTCAAGCCATCCCGGGACCTCAAAGTCGGCGATATTTTGAAGCTCGGAAAGGATCAGCGTGTCCCCGCAGATTTGGTCATTCTGGCAGCGTATGCCAGCGACAATGTTGTACAAGAATCCCAAGCCCCGGAAGCCCCTCTTCCCGCACAGGCGAACCTCATCGACACAGATGGGGACGATACTGGGGCTACGCAGATCGCAAGCGAAGCACAGAAGGAAAATGCCGGGTCTGGCAATGATGCTTCTGGGGAGGCCTTCATCAGGACTGATCAATTGGATGGAGAAACGGACTGGAAATTGAGGCTTGCATCATCTTTGACTCAATCTCTGGACGTCTCGGAATTCACCCGTTTGCGGATCGTTGCCGGCAAGCCTGACAAGAAGGTCAATGATTTTGTTGGTACCGTGGAGCTTTTGCCAAAGCAAAGGAGTGGCTACGATCCCCATGTGGATGAACAAGCAGCTGGTGAGGACACCAAGTCTGCTCCTTTGACTATCGACAACACGGCGTGGGCAAACACTGTTCTCGCTTCTACCTCCACTGTTCTTGGCGTGGTTGTCTATACCGGTCCTCAAACCCGTCAAGCGCTTTCCACCTCCCCCTCCAGATCCAAGGTCGGTCTTCTGGAGTTGGAGATCAATTCCTTGACGAAAATCCTGTGTTTCCTCACACTGGCTCTTTCCTTCATTCTAGTGGCGCTGAAGGGCTTCGATGCCGAGGATGATCGTCCTTGGTACGTCTCGGTCATGCGGTTCTTGATTCTTTTCTCCACCATTGTGCCAATCAGTCTACGTGTCAACTTGGACATGGGCAAGTCCGTCTATGCCAGGTTCATCGAAAAAGACCAAGGCATTCCCGGTACAGTCGTACGAACCAGCACCATCCCTGAGGATCTTGGACGCGTCGAGTACCTTTTGAGCGACAAGACTGGAACCCTTACCCAAAACGAAATGGAGATGAAGAAGATCCATGTCGGTACGGTTTCATATGCCAATGAGGCCATGGATGAGGTCACGACCTATGTCCAGCAAGCATTTTCTCTTCCTCCTGCCGAAGGTTCCAACCCTTCTGTCCTCATTACTCCGTCTTCTACCTACACTGTCCCCGCCACCTCCGCTACAAGAACCAGGAGAGAAATTGGCTCGCGTGTTCGTGATGTTGTTCTTGCCTTGGCATTGTGCCACAATGTTACTCCAACCATGGAGGAGGTCAACGGTGAAATGGTCAACGCATACCAAGCGTCTTCTCCGGACGAAATCGCTATTGTGAAATGGACCGAAAACGTTGGCCTCCGTCTTCTTCAACGTGACCGACACAGCATTACATTGCAATCTGTTGACACAGGCCGCACAGTTGTCAGGGTCCAGATTCTCAATGTCTTCCCCTTCACCTCTGAGGGCAAGCGCATGGGAATCGTCGTCAAGTTCTTCCATGGTACCGAGACCAGACCGACTGACAACGGAGAGATCTGGTTCTATCAAAAGGGTGCCGACACGGTCATGACATCCATTGTGGCTGCCAACGACTGGCTGGATGAAGAAACGGCGAACATGGCAAGGGAAGGTCTTCGTACATTGGTCGTCGGACGCAAGAAGCTCTCGCCTCAGCAGTATGCCTCGTTCAGCCGACAGTACTCCGATGCTTCACTTTCTCTCCATGGACGTGATGCGGCAATGGCAAGCGTGGTCCAGGACTTCCTCGAGAATGACCTTGAGTTGCTCGGCGTTACGGGTGTTGAGGACAAGCTTCAACGAGATGTCAAGCCCTCTCTAGAACTTCTTCGCAACGCCGGTATCAAGATTTGGATGTTGACGGGTGATAAGGTCGAAACTGCTCGTTGCGTTGCCGTCAGTTCAAAGCTGGTCGCCCGTGGCCAGTACATTCACACGATCGCAAAGCGTAAGCATTCCTCCCTTCCACGCTTACGCACTATCACTAACTTTAGTATAGTGAAACGCAAAGACCTCGCCAATGACTCCCTCAACTTCCTAAGAGGAAAGCCTGATGCGTGTTTGCTAATCGACGGCGAATCGCTCGCCCTCATGCTCACTCACTACCGAGAAGACTTCATCTCCGTCGCCGTCCGCTTGCCCACTGTGGTAGCGTGCAGATGCTCTCCAACTCAAAAGGCAGATGTGGCCAAGCTCATTCGTGCTTTCACGAAAAAGCGCATTTGCTGTATTGGCGATGGAGGTAATGACGTGTCCATGATTCAAGCCGCCGATGTCGGTGTCGGTATCGTTGGCAAGGAAGGAAAGCAAGCCAGTTTGGCCGCCGACTTCTCGATCGAACAGTTCTGCTACCTGACAAAACTCCTTGTGTGGCACGGCCGCAACAGCTACAAACGCTCTGCCAAGCTGGCACAGTTCGTCATCCACCGTGGCTTGATCATCAGCGTATGTCAGACCATCTACAGCATTGCCAGCAAGTTTGAGCCTATTGCGCTGTATCGCGATTGGTTGCTTGTGGGATATGCGACGTTATACACGATGGCCCCCGTCTTTTCCCTGGTCCTGGACCGTGATGTCGACGAATCTCTTGCAAACCTTTACCCGGAACTCTACAAGGAGCTAACCACGGGTCGTTCCTTATCCTACCGAACTTTCTTCATCTGGGTTTTCGTGTCCATCTACCAAGGTAGCATGATCCAGGGTCTCAGCCAGATCCTGGTCGGCCTCGATCCTTTTGAGAGAATGGTTGCTGTGTCCTTTACGGTGTTGGTCCTGAATGAACTGTGCATGGTGGCAGCAGAGATTACTACGTGGCACCCGATCATGATCTTCACCATCTTAGGCACCGCAGCTATTTATTTCGGTAGCATTCCCTTCTTAGGCGAGTACTTCGACCTCAAGTTCGTTGTCAGCGTTGGGTTCTTGTGGAGGTCTATAGCCATTTTAGCTATAGCGCTGGTGCCGCCGTACGCCGGGAAGGTGATTGGGAGGACGATACGGCCGCCGAGCTATCGTAAGGTGCAGGCGGTATAGAGTTTATAGAGCGTGTTGGGTATGTAGATTGTTGTTGATTCATTGCTCCCTCTCACACTTTGACTTCTCTTGTGGGATTATTCAATGCGTGTATGACTATTTAGGTTTGATTCATCAACAAAGGGAGAAATTTACAAATGGCCCAACGAAACTACGGGTCGTGGACCCTTGTTATTGTTCACTGGTACAGCTAATCACGCGGTGGACAAAAGTTCTCACACTAAAAGTGCATTTTCCACTTCTGTCTTCATGAACGCCGACTTCTGGCTGTTCGCCCTCTGCTCTGTATAAGATATCTTCGTCGTTTCTATACCTTTCACTTTCTCGTCAACTCTCACTCTCCTCACAGCTCAAGCTTCTCAGAGACTCACGCGATACTCTTCCAGGAGTATCACCGCACCAACAAATCAAGCACCGATACACTCCCAAGGAACCAAAAAAAAAAAGGGAAAAATGCGTTTCCCAACGCTTTTCTCCCCCCAGCGCACCAAATCGCGCACCCCCGCGTCGACCACCAGCCCTCCCACAACGACGCCAACACCAGCTCTTCACACCCCCACCCCTCCGCCCTCCTACCACACCAGCAGCAGCAGCAGCAGCAGCAGCAACACCACCCTCCACACCGACAAAGACACCACCAACACCCAGAAGCCGGAGGCCACCAGGCCCAACAACGCCGACCTCGAAGAGATAGCCCTCTCCCCCTCGGGCCGCCTCGCCCGCACCTACACCCTCGACGCCTCCGCGCCGGGCTACGTGCGCAGCCCGCGTGGCGCGCGCGTCCTCAGCCCCTTCGCCAGCAAGCGCGTCGTCCAGCAACAACGAGACGTCGAGATGGCGAACCTGGACGGGCTCGCGGCGGGCGCGGCCGCCGCACCGACGGGGGCGGCGCCGGGGCGCGGGGCCGAGGCGCGGAAGAAGCGGGCGGGGAAGATCGCGGCGGGCGTGGTGGTGGCGACGATGCTGGTCGCGGTGGCGGCGGTGGTGTGGTTCGTGTTGAGGGATGCGCGGGGGATGTGCGTGGATGGCGGGGTGGATGCGGATTGCGTGGGGAGGGGGGAGAGGAGGGGGCAGTTTGGGATGGGGGAGGAAGGCTAAGGGGGGTGTGGTTGGTTAGAAGGGTGTGTCCGCGCTGAGTCTTCTTCTCATTTTCTGGTTTTCTCACTTCATTGCATCAAGGTCGTTGTATTTTTTTTTTTTTTGGTGGGGGGGTTCTTGAAAAGTCAGGTTGTATTCGCTACGCCAACCTGTCTGTATTTTTTCGTCTTTTGTAGTTTATCGAATATCACGTCTTGCCTCAATCTATGCAAACTTCAAGCTATCGCAAAATTCCTGTAAAAGCAGATGAAGAAATAAAGTCAAAACGCCGAGAGAGCAGCCAACCTCTCCAAACGCACAATCCTCCTCATACCAGCCGTCAGGAGCGGTCTGTGTGACCGTCAGAAAGTCGACTCATTTACGACTAACCGCAAGAGCCGCAGTACTTGTGCCAATAAGCGAGTTGATGTCTCCACACCTACAACCAAACCAAGTGCTGGGTGCCCAAGTTCTAATCGGCTCGCTCCCGATCTCAATATCATGAGGCTTGCACGGGCTGCACATGGTGACGGGAGTGTTGGTGTTCGTGAGCAAAGCATTCGCAAGAGAGACGATTTTCGCTGAGAGGGCGAGGGTAAGCTCTGCAGGGAGTGAACTATGCAAGGCAGGAGTGATGCTGATGGACTGATAACAGGTATTTCGTGTTCTCATATAGTTAGGTGTGCTTCGGTAGGACAGAATCGATGTCCAGCATTCACTTCGAGACAATAGCATTGTGTGAAGGGGTACCTCTTTCAACACGGGTTGTTGAGCATGAGTGTGGTCTAAAGGAACAAAAGACTATTGAGGCCATATTGAAACAACACTTAAAAACTTGAGTTGAATTACAGAGGCTGCGTCGAGTTCCCATTGTATAACTATTTACTTGCCGTATCGATCTCGTATGTACTTCTATCCCGCAATGTCATGTAGAAACAATACATGAATCTTTTCAGAGTAAAACGACCAGCACAGACTTGAAATGTCCTGCTAACATACCAAAGCACAAGAACAAAGGGTGTAAAGTAAATTGGTGAGCGGGAACATGTACCTCCAACGGTGCAAATATCAAGCAGAAGGCTGCGCTGCCGCCAGTGCCTTCAAAATCTTATGATGTAATATATCACGGAGAAGAAAAAAGCTACTCAAAGTGCATGCTTCAAAGAAAGTAAATGCATCCCTTCCTATCCGTAACCGTATCTACAGACTCCCCATCCGTTCCCAATACCAATAAAAAAATATAAAAGAAAGGCTTTGAACCTTGTTTTTTAAACGCCGTCGCCCCGTATTGATAATATTGACTGATGAACCGCCATGTACGGAAGGTGCCAGTGCTCTTTCTGATGAGTGAAGTGTGGAAAAAGTGAATCTTTATGCATAGACGCACTGGATCAGAGCTCACCAGCGCGTCGAGCCGAGTTGCCCCGGAAAAACGAATAACCCAACGCCGTATATGCTTTCTCAAGGATCAGCCAGACCCCACATTTTTGACACCCTCTCCTTCAAAGACTCAGCCTATCAAGGCTCAAGCGATCGCTACTCCTCATCCGCCTCACCATGCCCAGCTTGTAGAAGCGCTCCTCGCCGCCGGGCGTCCTGCCGCCGATGTACCACTTCTCCGGCATCGCGGAGCCGTTGCCGCCCGAGCTGCCCGTCCTTTCGCGGAAGCCGCCGTCAGAGCTGCTGTCGGAGCCGCGACGGTGCCGCGACGACGACGACGACGACGACGACGACGACGTGCTCGGGATGGGGTAGCCGTTTGTGGTGTGGTGGTGCTGGGGCGGCGAGCCCGGGCTGCCGGGCGAGCCGGGGGATTTGGCGTAGGGCATGGCGGTGGCGTTGGAGCGCGTGGGCGAGAAGGGCGTGCTTGATTGCGCTGTGTTGGTTGCGGACGATGACGTGGGTTTGGTCGTCCGGGCGCTGGCGTCGTAAGGAGGCGCGGCGGATGACGTAGTTGTGGTGTAGTTGGCCGATTGCGAGGATTGGGATGCGGGTTTGGTGGTTGCCGAAGAGGAAGGAGGAGACGGCGGTGCACCTTGGAAGGCGGATTGCGCGCGGAAGGCGGCTAGGAAGTTGGACAGGAATGGGCGGTTCGGGTTGGTAGGCATGGCGGCGGTGGTGAACGGAGCGATGTCGGAGGAGGGTGAAGTGGTGTAGCAGCGGCGGCTCCTGGAGGGTTGTGCTGGAGTAGTAGTTATACGGACGGGCGGCGGTGACGTTTCGGTGGAGAGGTTTCGTCAAGTGTGAATGGGTTGAGGTTGAGTGGCCTGCGCTGCGCCGCGTGGTGCTCGGGACGGGGGACGCAGGCAGGGCCGTCGTATGGGCGCGATCAATAGGCGGAGTGGCTGAAAGAAGTATTGACTCCTCCGTCGGCGTGCGGTATTGGTCTTGGTTTGGCTATGAGCAGCGGCGTGGTCGAGTCATGAAGGTGGCCCGCAGGGTGTTCAAGATCGGGGCGTGGAGGGATTCGGCTGGAACCGGGATTGCCGCTGGTGCGAGCTGAGGGCTGTGCGCGGGCAACGACGCTGGGACGGGCGCTGCACTGACGGCGAGAGAGCACGGCGAGCAGTATCGTGAGAGCGGCGGGCTGGTGGGATGTTTTGAGCGGAGAGGACTGCGGGGTGAAATTAGGATTGCGGAGAACGGGGCGGTGGACTTGCAGCGTCACGGTGAGGCCGGGCGAGGATTAATCGGAATCAAGACAGCCCTGATTCGCCCTTTGCTTCTGCACCTGCACGGCGCCGCACCGCCGACTGCCGAGCGAACTGCGGCCGACCAGCCATCAGCTGAGCAGGATCACCTCCCCAGCCCTGGGCGCACGAGGAGCATGCGAAGAAACACGCCTGCTGGAGCCTTTCGTGGGGTTGAGCGCATGCCCAAGCGCGGCGCAGCAGAGGCCGAGGCTTCGAGCTCCGTCCATCCATCTGAGCAGTCTGCCGGCTAGCCGCTTACACCACTTCCACTACTCCGCGGCCTTCATGCAGCGCCAAAAGAAATGCCAGCAGTGGTGTTCTGCAGCGCTTCAGCCCTCAAAGGCTGCCCTGCACGGCGGCACAGCGCATATGCTAGCCTCTTTCCTGGTTCTTGGGTGGTCACATGCAGCAGAGATCTTGCTTCTGGTGTTGCATCATCTTCTTGATAAGCCTTGCCCCCATGCTTGCCATCGCGGACCTCTGCTCCGCGATCCGAGCGACGGGGAGCTGCCAGAATTGCCGCATCCATCGCATCCCGCTCGGACTACGGGGGAACAGAGGCTGATCGCCTGCACAGATGCTGAGTCACACCACCAATTGCTGATGATGCACAAGACCGCATCAGGGGCCATGACAGGAGGAAATGCAAATGAGCTGTCGTTCACGTTGGGAGGCTTTCATGTGCTTGGAGAGACGCATGCATTGCTTTTCGTGCCGGCCGGCAGTTGCTACGGAAAATTCCACCTGTCTCGGCCGTTCCACGCCTCGCCAGCGAATAGCAGGCCTGGTGGTACTATCGCCTATCCTAAATACTTGATTGACGTCAGTCATCGAGATCGACATGGAGGTTTGCGTGGGACTTTGTGTAGAGATTGAAAGATCAGAAGGAACAATTGGATTATGGGTTGTTATCCGCATTGATAGACTCGGAGTGAGCTGAGTAAAGTTTGTCATCATGGAAGATGGGGTTCGCATAAAGAGAGGAAACAATAAGCTGCATACCTTACGCTGTTGTGGCCTGCCTTTAGCAACAAGACCGCCTGCGGTGGTTGCAGGAGCCGGGTGCCTGCTGGGTCATCGGACCAGCAAAGTCGAGGGCTAGCCTCTGCTGCCTCGCCTAGACTGAGTCGCAGTAGACCACGATGCCCATCCCGGATGCAACGCTGCGAAGTCATCGAGTCGACACGTGCGGTTTCGGGAATGGCCGCTGCCAACAAAGCGAAGAAGACCTTCATTGTCGCAGCGTTAGCAGACGTGCCGCTTCCGCAACCGCCGTGATGGAGACTGGATCATCCATCATCGTGTCCTGCGGTTGTCGAAATTCGGTCTGGCGGAGTGTGACGAAGGAGAGAAGGAAGGAGAAGAGAACGCGACGAGAGAAAATTATCATCTGCCTGCAAACTTCGGGCCGCTGATTGGCCGGAGACGCGGGCTCTGCCGGGGACAGAGGCGCCAAGCCAAGCAATCGGGATGGATGGACGGCCAACCTCAACATCACCTTTGCGCATCATCTCCTCCCAGCCCTCCACCACGCTCGCGCAGCCTGCCTCTTCCGCACCACTCCGCCGCGCAGAGAGATCCGCACGATACCAACATGGTACGCCCAGACGCATTGGCCCCCCACGCCGCCCGGGAGACGGATGCCTCCATGAAAGAGCAGCAGCGCTGACCGGAAGCCAACCTCGCACATACTACAGTCCACCAGGCCAGACCCTACACGCTTCAGCGCCCTCAACAGCGGCGTCCAGCCCAAGGCGCCCCGCCCCGGCTACTCCACCTACAAGTCGCCCTTCGGCCCCAAGTGCGTGCACAAACCCACTCCCCTCCAAGTCCGACTGCTGACGACATTAGGTACTCCACCGCGCCGCACTTCCACGGCATCAGCCTCTCGCAGGCTGCTAAGTAGTACGTTCACTCCCGCCCTCTCACAATTCAATCGCGAAGTCTCCGGATCGGTCAATTGGCACAGCTGGAGGATGGATGGATGGACGGAAAAGCTGCGAACAAGAACAGGAAGGGAAAGGACTGACGACGCAAACAGCGGTACCACCGCCGCCGGCTTCGGCGCCGTCGCCGGCATCTTTGCCATCTTCTTCTTCGCCGAAGTGCCGCGCGTGCGCGAGGACATCATGAAGAAGGTCCCCGTCCTCGGCAACTACTTCAAGGTCGAGATCGCTCCCGAGGACAACCCTTTCTAAATCACCTTTTGGACATTGTGGTTGGAAAGCATGACGGAGGAGAAATATCGGGAAGCAGTGGGTTTTTAGCGTGGGTAGAGGAATGAGAAAAGAGGTTCTGCGCCCGCCAGGACAACTGCTGTACTATAAACGTCCAGTGGGCTGTACAACACCTGTCGTCAGAGCTTGCGACGAATAGACTTTTTCCTTGCGTCATTGTTTGCGTCTTGTCGATGCGTATGAGGTTGGTGCTTGACGTATTGCAAGCCGACGCGCAAGTACACGGTGAAGGCATTCTTCCAGCTGGAAATGGTCTGACAAATAGACTACATTCATGGCTGGATAGATACCTCAGCTCTTAGAAAGGCACGGTTGAATGCTTCGAGACTATGCTCGTACAGCTCAATAAGCTGCTAGAATGCGCCATCATCCACAACATACTTTTTCCTCGCCGTATGGCAGCATATTCATGAGATAATCATTGAGCTCCGTCATGCCAACATTTCTAATTTTGCCGCTCTTATGCTACAGCAAACGCCCATTCATAAGCCCATTCCTACCTCACCATCTTAGTTCGTGGGTAACCTGCCTACGACCTCGGCCATCTCCTCGTCCGTGTAGATCCGGAAGCCCTTGTCTTTGGTGACGCTGGCCAACTGGACATTCTTGGAGTCCAGCTTCTCCTCCATGACCTGCTTCAGCGTCTTCAACACCAGCACCTCGGCCTCAGCCAACGTCAGCGACTTGTGGAATTCGTTCTGCAGCTCAGCCTGCGCGCCCTCCGAACCCGATCCTATGGCCTTGGCGTCGTATCTGTAGAAGGTGCCCGACGGTTCGGCGTGGTAGCTGCAGCGCGGGGTTAGCACACGGAGCGCCCACGCTTCCTGATTCCGCAGAAGATACTCACAGGCTGGGGCCGTCCTCGTCATAGCCGGCAATCAGCAGGGCGACGCCGAAGGGACGGCTCATGATGCTCTCCTCGCCCTCGGCGCCCTCGCCGAAGCGCAGGGCCAGGTCGCAGATGGCCTGGGTGCAGCTCTCGACGCGCAGCGGCTCGTTGTAGTGGAAGGCGTGGTTCTGGCTCTCGACGCGGGCGTGCTCGATCATGCTGCGGGCGTCGGCCTGCAGGCCGCTCATGGCGCAGCCGATGTGCCGGTCGATCTCGACTATCTTCTCCACCGACGACGTCTCGAGCAGCGTGCTGGTGACGCGCTTCTCCACGCCCAGGATCACGCCCTCGCCCGTTGCCACCTGCGTTCCCGAGCTGTTGTTAGGTATTTTGCTCGGATTCTTGGGGGTGTGTATTGCGCGGGGTGAAGGGGGACGTACGCCTATCGCGGTCGAACCGAGCTTGATGGCCTCGAGCGAGTATTCGACCTGGAACAGACGACCTTCTGGAGAGAAGGTGCTGGCAGTGGGTCAGCGGGAGCTTGTCGGAAGATGCAATGGGCGTAATCTCACTTGATACCACGATCTGTGTGGGGTTGGTGTGATTAGCAGCTGTTGGCAAGCTCTGGGATGGCTGGAGCTTACCGTATTCTGAGCGCGCGATGAACATGGTGGAGGTGGTGTGGGTTTCGGTTGGCGGGGTTGTTCAGATGAGACGGTGTTGGGCGAGCTGCAGAAGGCTCGGGAGAAGTGGAATGGGTATTAGAGGAAAGGGTGGCGGGGTGGGATGGAGCGGAGAGCAGTATCAGCCTCAGAGGTGTTGTGTTGGAGCTCCAGGCACTGCACTTGCGTAGTTCCGCCCGCCAAGCCCGCGGCCGCCCCGGGCCTGCACGTGACCGTGTTCAAGACAATCAACACCAAATCCTCGCTTCCCATCCACACATCCGCTCATGCATCCCATCTCATCAAGTTTCCTGCAAATCCATCCTCTGGCCTACATGTTTTCTTCGCGATGACGATGAGTCATCGAGTTCGGCCTCCTGAAGGTTCACTTGAGCTGGATTTGCAAATGTCCTGCTGACCCCGGACGTGGAGGAAACGAGGGCTTCTCTGAAGTACTGCGAGAATGGTTTCCAAAATATCGGAACAGGCATCTGTCAGGAGATCTCGAGGCATCCCTCCAGATGACTGCTCGCCCGCTCTTGCATGTTTCTCTCCGTCCTGGACGTCTCGCACCTGAGCATCTCATATGCAACGCATATGAAATGCAGGGCGTCCCAGAAAGGCACCGAGATCCGTCAGTTCTGCGGCATAGCCTCGTACGAGGTGTTTCTGGAGATCCATCCGGGCGTGCATGTGCAAGGGTCTATGTCCTGGACGTCTCGCACCTGAGCATCTCGTATTCAACGCATATGAAATGCAGGGCGTCCCAGAAAGGCACCGAGATCCGTCAGTTCTGCGGCATAGCCTCGTACGAGGTGTTTCTGGAGATCCATCCGGGCGTGCATGTGCAAGGGTCTATGTCCTGGACGTCTCGCACCTGAGCATCCCGTATTCAACGCATATGAAATGCAGGGCGTCCCAGAAAGGCACCGAGATCCGTCAGTTCTGCGGCATAGCCTCGTACGAGGATGCTTTCCCTGCGCCTCTCTGTACTTGGACTGTTAGCGCTCCCTTAAAGTCGATCAATGCTTACGTCTCCACGCGGCGAAAAGACGTGGTTCCTGTAGTATCCGGATGGAGCCGGTGAAATGCGGCCAAAGCCGTCAGCATTGACCATCCGAATAGGGACACCAGCAGAACCACGACTTTCTTGCTATTGGGGAAACCGAATACGTCAGTACGCCAGTACGACATCCTCTCGCCCCTGTCAGAACTTAGATAGATTATCATACATATGCCACCTGCATCTCTCCTGCATTGAGCCAACCTTAACTCTAGGTTTTCGATTCGAGCCTTCCGCCAGCTCTCACAGCGCAGGATTCTCGTCTTTCACTTTCGGTCCATCTCAAAATGGCAACCCACAACTTTAAGGTTCTGATAGCCGGTGGAAGTATAGCAGGTCTGGTCCTCGCCAATATCTTGGAGCAACTCGGCATCGACTTTCTCGTGCTCGAAGCCTACCCAGAAATTGCCCCCCAAGTAGGAGCAAGCATCGGCTTCTTTCCCAATGGATGTCGCATACTCGACCAGATTGGTTGTTATGATGACATCCGTGCAAAGCTGGATGAGGGCATGACGGACTTGCACTTCAAAAATGCACAGGGCGTGCCTCTCAACACAATCCAGTTGGCCGGCGAGCACTTTATTGCGAGGTTAGTGCAATGCAGAGGGAACGTCGGCTAGTCAGCATTTTCTAACCAAAATCACCACGCAGACACGGTTACGAACCAGTATTTGTTGACCGGCAGATGTCAATTGAAGTGTTCTATGACCATTTGAAAGACAAGTCTAAAGTCCTCGTAGACAAGCGGGTGGTCGAGGTCAAGCCTTTGGCAGCCGGAGTCCAAGTGACCACGAAAGATGGTTCAACTTATACCGGGGACATCCTTGTCGGCGCGGACGGCATCCACAGCACTGTTAGAAAAGAGATGTGGCGCCTCGGGGATGAACTTTCTCCCGGCTATTTCCCCAAGTCGGATCAGACAGGTTAGTGAAACCACCTTGTTCAAAAGCTTAGCGATGTCCGACTGACTTGTTCAGACGTTCCTTGTGATTACACCTGCATGTTCGGCATTTCCAACCCTGTTCCCGGCTTCACGAAGTCTTCATCACATACTTTAGTAGGACAAAACCACAGCTACTTGGTTGTGGATGGTCCGGGTGGCCGCATCTACTGGTTTCTTTTTGTCAAAAATGAACGAACGCTTCATGGAATGGAGAACGAGATACCTCGGCGCTTCAGCGAGGAAGAGAAGAAAGCGGTGGCGGAGAAGTACTGGAACGACCCCATCTCAGGAAATGTCACTTTCGGAGATCTTTACAAGAACAACTTCTCCGCCATCCTGACAGCTCTTCCAGAGTTCGTCTTCACAAAATGGCACTTTGGGAGGATCACCACGATTGGTGATGCAGTCCACAAGGTCCGCACTGCAATTGCCCACCTAAACTTTCGATCGCTGCAGTGGCTAACCATACATCCAGTTTAATCCAATCTCCGGTCAGGGGGGCAACAGCGCCATCGAATCCGCCGCCACTCTTGCCACCCAGCTCATCAACATGCTCAAAGAACTTCCAGAGAAACGAAGCCCTTCGGATGCGGAAATCACTTCCGTGTTCCAAAAGACCCAAGATATCCGCTACAAGCGAGTGTCAGAAATGGTAGAAGCTGGCCATAAGCAGCAGAGTCTGATGGCTTTGGAAACGCCCTTCCTGGAATTCTTGGCCTCTCATGTCATCCCGCGCGCGGGTCTAGAGGGAACCTTTGAGAATTTTGCGAAACCATTCCTCACAGCTACACGCCTGCCTATGCTGCCTATGCCCAAGCGACCACGCTTCGAGCCATACTACGATGAACGTCCAGCGAGCCAACTAGGTGGTGGCAAGGTAACCATGAGCATTGCTGCTGTCGTTTTCGCAAGCCTCCTCGTCGGTGCCAAGAAAGCCATGCAGCTGGACTTTGACCTCCTGAGCACAAATACTACTTTCCACGGCGCCCCTCTCAAGACCGTCTTCACAGGCATCCCGGCGCTTGCTCATGTACTCAGCCTCATCGTGCCAACCTTCAGCGCCTCCTGCGCTAGAACTGACCCGTCCCATCCTATACAATTCGCGTACCTACTGAGCACCCTCTTCCCCATCATCCTAATCTGGACAATCGAGGGATACCGTCAAGCCCACTCAGCAACTCTACTCTCACTGTAAGACCATCCCAGCCACCCACTGCAACATCCAGAATCTCCTCAAACTAACCACCCCAACTCCAACACAGCCCCTTCCTCTTCGGCCTCGCCTTCCAAGTCCAAGGCATCGGCGTCATCGCGCCCCTCTACTTCCTCATCAGCGTCTGGACGACCTCGCGCCCGCTCTCCACGCGCGCCGTCGGGCGGCCCGTCCCGCCCGCGGTCGCAGCCTCCATCCTGCCCGCCACGCTCCTCGGCTACGCCATCCCGACCGTCCTGATCTTCCTGCCCTACGCCAACCCCGCCACGCACCAATCCCTCATCGCCTTCTGGCAGCCCACGCCGCTCGTCGTCTCCGCCCTGACCCACGCCGCCAAGCGCGTCCAGGAGACCCTCCGCCAGCCGACCCCCTTCGACGTGTACGCGAAGCGCGACCTCGCGCCGCTGCGCCACGCCTACGCCGTCGCGTTCTGGCTGTGCGCGCTGGCGCACGGCGCGGTCGTCGCGCACGTCACGCTGTCGTCGATGCCATCCGTCACGTTCGCGCACGTTTTCGGGGAGCTGCCGAGCCCGTTCGCGGCGGCCGCGCCGGCGTCCGCGTCGTGGGAGGAGCAGCTGTTCGTGTATCTGAAGTTCGACCTCCTGTTCTCGGCGCTGGCGACGGGGCTGTGGTGCTTGTATAGCGTGTGGGAGCTGCGCAGGAACGGGTGGGTTACGACGAAGGAGAGCGTGGTGGCTGCGGCTGCGGTGGTGGCGGGGCACGTTGTGGTTGGGCCGGGGGCGGTGTTTGCGGGGACGTGGTGGTGGAGGGAGGGGGCTTGGGCGAGGGAGGCGTTGTTGCAGGGGAGGGACGAGAATTGAAGTGTTTCGGTCGGGGACGAGGGTTGGGAGTTTTGAAGTAGGTGAACGTTTGAGACTGCATATGCGGATTTGTGCGTGGTCGGCTGGAAGCCTTGTAAGAGTATGTGTAAATACGCGTTGGTGAGGAGTTGAAGCATTCATTTGGAAAGATCCGGAAGACCAAGAAAGCATAGAGCGGGGAATAAGACCATGCATCAAGGAGTTCTTCATTCGGTCGTATATATTGGCTATAGAAACATTCTCCTGAAGGAATCCCAGCCATACAATCATCATTCAACGGGGACCAAAGCCAGCTACAGAGTTGCCGCTGAACACCTTGAAGTAAGGTTCCTGGGCAAGATCGCCGGCAGCCTTGGAGGCTTCAATTGCCTTCTGCACATAGTCGGCTTTACGGTGAGCCTCAGCAGCGGCCTTGTCCTTGAAACTATGATTCCCGTAAGCGTCAAAGAGACAGAGAACATGGAAATGCGGAGACTTACCGCTGGAAGACGACAAGTTCGCCCTCTTCGGTTTCGTGGATGCGGTGGATGAGGCAGCCCGGCTCGTTCTTCTCAACATCGGCAGCAATACGGGAGAAGCCTTCGAGAGTCTGATGGCATACGTGAGTATCCGCCGTATCGTAGTTGGTTCGGAACTACATACCACAGCCTTTTGGCCCGGCTTGGGAGTGACGACGGCGATGACGTTAATTTCAGACATGATGATGACAGTTTGTTTACTTCTCCAGGAAGTATCAAGAGCAGTTGAACAGAGGATGTGGATGATGAGGGCTCTTGAGCAAGTACAGCGGCCCTTTTTGTAGGCGAAGTCCGTACGCAGTCGTCGTCAGCCTACTACCACTATCCAGCCACAGACCGCTACTTTAGAGACCATTTGAAACTCGCGCCCACTATGCGAAACAAATTACAGCGTTCTTTTGCGTCGACAACTCAACGCCGGCATTGCCGGATGGACATGCCGATACCCGATTAGGCAATTTTGATGAATCGCCTGCGCTATCCGCCAACACCCGCGTAACACTGCCTGTTTATGCTTACTTGGCGCTTCATAATCACACTATGCCTTTCGAGCTCCTCTTGTCACGGACGTGCGATATTGTCTTAGATACTGAAATGCACTCTGTTCAACAAAACTGTCTTGCTAGCACTTAGAAGCAATGCGAACTACCCCAAGAACATACTTATGATGCAGGAAATTCAAAGGGCTGCAAAAGGTGGTCTCGACCATCCTCTCCAAGTCAATGCAAAACAGAAGCTTTACACAAGGCACCATCGCACATGATATGCCAAGGGATCCAAGCAGGAAGAGCGGTGGCATGATGTAGCTGATTCTGTGGGCCTATTGGGCTGCTCCATGTGGCTGGGGTGGTAGTCCCAAGCCTGTCGGGTCCTCTGGATGCTGCAAAAGCATGATTCAATGGAGTGCTGAGACACCACGTGTTCTCGGGATGTGGGGTTCCCTGAAATCGGAAGTTGTGTTTTAAAGTTCAAAAAGGCCGGGAAAAACCGAGGGGTGACGAGTACCTTGTAGCCATCAATACTAAAGGATTTAGAGATGGTGTAGAAGAATTATTGATATGAGAGCCTTGAGCCTTGCTACAAGACGAGAGGTGGCTGTTGAACCTCGACCACTTTTGGACAAAGAGCACATGTCGCCGAGTGCGTTTATTGTTGGAAAGGTCCGGTATTCCGAAGACAACCGAGAATCAGAAAACAATGACTAACAAACAGAAGGATCAAGGCTCTTTGTGAAACGAAATCATTGCATTCTTATTGCTAGCAGAGTAAATAGAAACGGATATCTAAGATAATAACAGATTACTTTTTCAGCCGCTCAAAGCAGGGCATGAACACCAACAACACCAACGAACAGGGACCAGCCTGCAAAGAAGCCGCCCTTGCCAGCAGCGCTGTCCTTTACGCTCGCCGCTGTGATGACATTGGAGCTTCCCTGGCCTGCTGCCTGAGGCTCGCTGCTTGATGCCTCGCTTTCCTCAGTGGTCCCTCCGGTGCTGGAACTGGACTCACCCTCGGAGCTGCTGGATTCTCCCTCTGAGCTAGCCTCGCCTCCCTCTGCACTTGATTCACCTCCCTCGGAAGTGGACTCGCCTTCATCGGAGCTGCTCTTGCTCTCGCCGCTTTCACTCTCACCTCCACTTTCACTGCTCTCGCTTTCGCTGCCTTCTTCTCCGGCTCCAACGCCAGCTCCAACTCCTGCACCTACACCTGCTCCAACTCCAGCCCCAACTCCAGCTCCGACACCAGCTCCTACGCCCGCACCCTCGCCTGCGCCCTCAGCCTCTCCCTCCTCGCTCTCTCCACTCTCAGTTCCTTCACTTTCAGCTCCCTCACTTTCAGCTCCCTCACTTTCAACCTCTCCACTCTCGGTCTCTCCTTCCTCTGATTCGCTACCTACGAGTAACAGGTTAGAAGATCCTTTTGAGAACAGAAAAATGCTTATACCTTCGGCTTCTCCGCCCTCTGCCTCTCCACCTTCCGCGGCTTCCTCGCCACCCTCAGCTTCGGCCCCTGTAATACATGAGTCGGGACCGAAACATCGAATTTGTGAGATATTGCTTACCATAAGCCCCTCCAGCACCGCCCTTTCCACCTGAATAAATAAGTCAGTAGATGCACTTGAAGTGCAGAAGAGGATGGGGAGCTAACCCGTGCCGCCCTGCTCAGCGGTGCCACCCAGGCCGCCTGGTGCAAGTTAGTAAAGCTTGTTTAAAGAGCTCAATGCGAAGCTTACCTTCTCCGCCTTCGCCTCCTGCACCACCTCCAGCGCCTCCCTTGCCTCCTGAATCTTATTATTAAACGTTCTCTCGGACTCATTGGGTACAAGTTGAGAGATAGAATACCTTCACCACCCTCTCCTCCTTCTCCAGCAGCTCCACCAGCACCGCCTAAAGCATACTATTAGCAAGGTTATTCAATATATGAGATCAAGTATGTAACTTACCTTTTCCGCCGGCGCCTCCCGCTTCTTCCTCGCCTGCGGCCTCTTCTCCTTCGGCGCTTTCACCCTCTGCATTCTCTCCTTCGGCACTCTCGCCTTCAGCGCTTTCATCCTCAGCGCTCTCGCCTTCAGCACTCTCAGCTTCTCCCTCGGCGCTCTCGGCTTCTCCCTCTGCGCTCTCCCCCTCCCCTTCCGCGCTCTCCCCTTCAGCGCTAGCCTCTCCCTCTCCTTCGGCACTCTCCCCTGCCAACCCGTCAGCATCAAGCTCCCCACCAACCGTCCCCAG
Organism: Botryosphaeria dothidea; assembly: GCA_011503125.2. Classification (NCBI taxonomy): domain Eukaryota; kingdom Fungi; phylum Ascomycota; class Dothideomycetes; order Botryosphaeriales; family Botryosphaeriaceae; genus Botryosphaeria; species Botryosphaeria dothidea. The sequence goes on from WWBZ02000001.1 coordinate 201,480, forward strand.
ACTCCCCGGCGCACCGGGCGTTCCCGGCACCGACGCGCCTCCACGGCCGGCCTGCGGCGCAGAGCCCGCCTGAGGCAAGAGGGAGGAAGAAGAAGTCTCACCAGTCGATGACGCTCCGGCTCCGACGCCCGCGCCCTCGCCGGCTCCGTTGAGCCCGGCTTCTTCTTCTTCTTCTGTCGATTCGCCCTCCTGGCGGGGGGCGAGGGTGAACCAGCGCTTGGTTTTGTCGTTGTTGTTGAGGGCGAGGGGTACGGTGGTCAGGTCGCTGTTGCTGCTGCTGTCCAGGGCGGCACGGCGCTCGATGGCATAGACGGTGTCGTGCGGTCCGGGGGCAGCGTGGGCGGAGGCAGCGAGGAGGGCGGTGGTGGTGGCGAGTGCGAAGCGCATCTTGACTGGATATTATGGGGGGTGGGTATTATGTAACAAAAAAAAGTGAGGCCTGCTCGGGAAAGTCTGAAGAAGAGGGAGATTGGTGAGGCCTGCTCGGAAACTCTAGAAGAGAAGTAGAGATCTTGTCGAGTGATGTGGAGCTTCGCCAGCACTGACGACGGGCTTATATATCAGAGCTGTCGAAGTGTTGCTATACCCATCGGCCCCTACACCTCTCCGCCCTCTTCGTGTCTCGTCCGTCACTGCAGCCGCGCACGCGGAGGCTTGGCGACAAGAGGTGCCTGTTTGAGAAGGCTGTCCGTGAGCAGCGAGATGTGTGCGGTGCATACATCGGCTGGTGTGTCTCCGGCCCAGGGTGGCAGTCGCAGGCTGGTGCCAAGAGCGGCAGCTCCCAGCTCCCAGACGGAGTGGTTGAGGACTGCCCCTTTGAGCCTCCTGCCAAACCGATGTAGCTCCTATTTGAACCCAAAGACGCAGTTCTTGGCGTCTGGACTCCTTCAGAGGTCACCGGTGGTGAAGGATCCCAGTGGGAACTGGGTTGCTGCTTACCCTAAGCTCGGAAACTTCCATATCAAGCCATTACATGTGATCAGGCCGTTTCTACTGCTTTGTGAAGAAGTTCAGCATCTCAAATTCAATTGATCCAAGCGCAAGCCGCCAATCGTGTCTTAAAATGCTGGTGTGGAAGTACCTGAGGACAAGCTTGCGGCTCTTTCCTTCCCCACACTCGCAGGGTCGGCTCTTGATATCGCCAAGAGCACACAAGAACGACAAGAGGGTTTCCAAGAGGTTTTGGATGTGCTTCGCTGTTCTGGGCGTCTTGTTCTTCAGAAGAAGAAAGAGGCGGGCGAGAAGGAGTCGCGCCGAGAAGAAAGGAAAAGAATGCATCCTCAGGCCGCTTATCCCCCGGGACAGAGTTTCACCTGTGTGTCGTCATCTCCGCCAACGCCAATAACGGCATTGGCGCCATGCCTGAAACAACCGCCGCTGCCAACTTCGATCCATGCCTTTCCAGATGAGGGAATCTCTCGGGTCGGGCTGGTCGGAACGCCGCGATTCTTGGTAAGAGCTTGGTTGCACAATCGTCCCTTTGGTAGCATCTTGCCGCCATCTTGCCGTCGCATCATCAGGCAACTCCCACGTTCGAGATCGGGCTCTTACACTTTCGGCAGCGTACATTGGGCTGCACTTAGTTCTAACCCTTGACAATACAAGGTCTGCATTTCCGAAAACGGAAAAATTAGAGAGGATAGAGCGGCCCTGACATTCCGCGGCATTTCAAAGCATGTGAGATACCCTTTAAGTCCTCCAAGCCGAGAGCGGAACAAGACTTCCAGTACGGTTCTGTAAGTAAAATCAGTAGATCAATTCCTGCGGGTTTCGAATTCAGAGGATCGTGGGGTTTCCATCAAGGAATGCCTTGGCCATGCCCTTCTCTACCATTCCCGAGGCTCAGAAGCAATTGGATCATACTTATTGAGGCAGAACAGAAACCTGTATGCGGCATATTGTCCAATATGTGGCGCGGATCCAGCCAATGGCGACATTAATCGCGGAGGAAGGAATACAGCGCCGGACCTCGGCGCCAAGGTCGGGACCATGAAGTGTCGCAGAGGGTGTGATAAACTATACAGTGGCAGTGATAGGATTCAGGCGCATAAGTAGTCTGATACGCCTGGGCGACTACGTGCTGAGCTCTCATAGATAGCTCCTGGCTCAGCAGCAGTCTAAAAATCAGTGGCAAGATCTGGGTCGATTGCTGATTCGGCTGGCCGGAGGGCTTGAATCACATTCCTTCATTGACCTCCGTGACCTCGCGTACCTCATAGCTCTTGGCGGTGACGAGGCACGGGAGCATGGCGGAGCGGAGACAGGAAGGATCCCAGTCTCCTGCATGGTTGCTCATCTCGGCTTTACCGGCCAGCTCTTGAGCTCTCTACTCTGCCGTACGCGTTCTAGTGAAATTCGGGGCGCATTAGCGGATATGGGAAGCCTCAGCGTAAAGGCAGTATGAAACATGAGTTTCTCTCGGTGCTGAGGTAGGATCCCACTGTACGCTCTCATCCACTCCCTCATTAGCCTACAGCCTCAAAAGGCTGGCGTGCGTGAAGCGAGGAGGCGTCGCGGCGGCGGAAGACATGTGTGCCGAAGGCGTGGCAGGATCAGGCTTCGATTTTGCGGGCGGTGAGACGAAGAATGTGGGTCGAGATGGATAGTAACGATGGCGCTAAGGAGCTCGGCAGGGAATTTTCATATGCCGGTGGTATTTGTTGTGGAGCATGGAAGGTAGATCTCCAGTGTTCTGATGTGTTCTTACGTGTGATCTAGGTCCTGGTGCTTTAAAGTATTTGTGATGCCGCTTCAAGGGAGCATGGTGTAGGCTTGTCCTGAAGTGAGAGGGGGAATAAGCGACAAGGAAGAGACACTGCACTTCCACGCGAGCTGCAAGGATTATAACTGCAAAATATGCCCGTGTGCTTCCAAACAAACAGAAGGAGGAAGGGTTGCAGATAGGCTATCAAGGTGCAAAAGGGAGTGAAGAACATGGTGGTTGTGAAGTGTTAAGGGCAAAGATTCCAAAACTGGAGCCACCCTGCCACAAATCCTGCACAAAACAAACACACGATTTCCAAAGAACAGCAAAACCACGACCACAATCATCGTCATCATCATCATCTTCATATACAACTCGGAACGCTAAGACTCCACTTATGCCCCCGATGTACCATCCACGCTTACAAAAGGTATGTATATCTCACACGTTATGCCTCCCAACGACCTCGAATACTTCTCAACACGAGCATCACCCCCTTACTCCCGCTCGCTCTCCCACCGTCAGTAATCCGCCAGCTTCAGCCTTCTTCCGATATTCCTCCTCACCACCTCCTTGCTCTCGTTCATCAGCAGCGCGTCCTGCTGTTCGTGCTTTGCCTTGAGGGCTGCCTGCAGCATGCCCGAGTCGAAGAAGCCATCTAGATGTGAGACGTAAAAATAAGCATGTAACTTTCTTCAAAGGAAAAAGATGGGAAAAACGGTGACTGGAAAAGGAGAGACAAGAAATTGTGCGAAGGATGCTTGGGCCTGCCAGAGCCGCCGCTGAGCCAAAACACCAAGAAGCGCCCGCTCAAGATAAAAGAGAAAAGAGAAAAGGTTAAAGCACAAAGCTCTAGTCTAGAAATCTAATCTAGGATAGGATGAAAACAATCTTGTCTAGGAACAGGCGAAACCACGTCAGAGCGCAGGGAGGTCGGAAAACGCAGCCTGCGGTTGGCGTCGCTTCGCAACAGAGCGCTTGACTAAGCTCGCTGGCAAAATGATCCTTGGCGAACATTCGATCTCCTTCTTCAGCGGGCTCTGAAACGGCGAACTCGGCGGCGTTGGCAGGCCATCGTGGAAGGAGCACGAACGCTCCCTCGCGGCGGCATCGCTCTCCCCACCGCCACGGCAGGTGCAAGGAGGCGGGGTGGTCGACGATGAAGGGGGGGTGGAAGAAGCAGAAACAGGAGGAGAACGGAAATGAGATTGGGAAGAGGAGGGGGACCCACATCCGCCAAGGCCTTCGTCGTCGCTTTCGCCCACCATGCTGTCGGTCGCCGGCGTCTGCACGCCGGGCTTGCTGCCCGGCTCTCCGAGTATCTTGCGGCCGCGGCTCTTCATGCGGCTGGCGCTCATCTTCTCTTGGTGCTCTTCCGCCTCGCGCGCACGACTGGCACCCTTCGTTGCCGACGCGCCGCGGCGGCGGGTTTGACGAAGGAGTTTACGGATCTCCAGGAAGTAGGCCTCAATAGCATCAATGAAGCGGGCAGTCTGCCTGTGCTTGGAGCTGGCGCAGATGGAAATGGACCCGTCTTTGATGATGTATCCGATACCGAAGCCATCGCCGGAGGTCGGGCCAAAGCCAAATTGACGGAGACAAGGGTTGCCACAGTTTGAAGTTGACAGGATGGTAGTGTTGAGGCGGTCCCAGCCAGCGTCAGCAAAAAGCGACGGCATCCTGTGTTCGACATGTTGGACGGGTGGGCCTGTGGAGATAGAACCGTCTTCTGAAAGCATCGAGTTACGACCCGGACTGCCGACAATCTGCTCCGAGCCGATTGGACTGGCACTGGATCCCCGAAGGGAGTCGGTATAGCTAGCGTTATCTGTGTAGGAACCCTCATCGTCGAGTTGGCGCTGCCAAATGCAGTAGAGAGCATACAAGTGTCTGTCTTGACCCTGTGCCTTTGCGCATTCCCTGGTGACGCCGACGTGCTTCTCGCACGCTCTGCGAAGAGCTTCGACCTTATCTGCCGCCGGGTTGTCGTTCCAGAAAGTCTGTACGAACTCGACTGACTCTTGCGTCACAGGCCTGATTGCCTCGGTCCGACCATGGTAGAACATTTTGGTCATGGCAGGCTCATAGACGCACTCCATCCGACCATAGAGGCCGTAATAGGCGGCTTGGAACGCCATCTGCACAAAAGCGTCCGGCGAGAATCCCATCGAAGTCATGAAGTTCTTGCCGTAGTGCCCGAATTCGAGAGTCTGGAACTCGTTCTGCTGAATGAGGTCGGCAAGCCTCGTCTCTGCAAAGCGCAAGGCGGTGCTAAGTTCGGGAACCATATCCCACTCCAGCTTGTGCGGTGTCGTGCTTACGTCTCCAAAGCTGGCAGGGTCGCGCTTGGAGGGGTCAGGACTGCTAGAAGCCCACAGACTGGGGGCTTGGCCGTTGATGGTGCGGGCGAATCTGAGAATGGTGTCTGTATACACATCACTGGCGAAGCGGAGGACAGTGTGACCGTCGACACCAGTATGCTCGAAGTTGATACCTGCGCTACCGTTCTTGCAGACGATGATCTGGAGCTTGTCGTACCATCTGTTGGTGCAAGTCCCGACCTGAACGCCACGCTCGATCTTGCTGGTTCCGCACAGCATGTTCATGCAAAGATCCGCACCCGTTGTGGGCTCAGTATAGTCCAGGCAGAGAATGAACAAGGCTGAGTCCACGATGTTCAAGCAGTCGGAGTTGTTGGACCCTTCATCTCTGTGGAGAACGTCCCTCAGGCCGGACCAGACCTTGCGGTTCTCAGTACTGAGCACACCAAGGGCGCCCTTGGCGGCATCCTGGATCGGAATTACTGCAGCATCTTCAATGATGGCCTCCAGGTTGAGCGAGATATCTTTCTCCGTCATGATGAGATCGGAGTTGTCATCCAACACATCGAACCAGTAGAATTGACCGTGGCAGAGAACGACCACGTGCTTCGCGTTCGGGTCCTGGCCGATCTGACAGCCATTTTCGGTGGGTATTCTGGCAGTACCGAACAACCTCGAGTACTGGTACATGCAAAGCGGCTGACCACGCACTGTATCGGGAGGCAGCTCTTCCTTCCGCACGGCACGCACAAATGACAGAGCGGACACGACCAGAGATGCCGCGCGGGTGACTTGATTGTTCCTGGCCGGGGTCGGATCATCCTCCAGCAGGAAGAATGGGTTCAAGTTAAGGACAACAGGGTTGTCGAAGTTCAGATAAGAGTCATACCCTACTTCCGGTCAGCCGAGAGACGGGTAAAAAGCATGTAGATGGCGTGCTTACAGAACTGCTCGATGTAGTTTGACTTGCCGGCGGCATATTTCTTGAGCTTTTCCTGGAGATCCGGACCGTCGGTCTTCAGGAAGTCGCGGATGGCAGCACGGGTTTCTTGCTGTTCCTTGGGAGACTGAAGAGGCTCGAGTGCGGCTAGATACTTGTTGCACGAGGCTTCCAGGTCCGGGATGGGGAGCTTCGGCAGCTTGTCCTGAGCAGCAAAGGTGATACCCGGCTTGGAGTTTGGGTTTCTCGCGGTGCCGAGGGGGTTCTGATCAGATTTTGAGAAGTCATTTGTGGCGTCCTTGGCGGCCTGAGCGGAGCGTTGGTTGTCACCGCTCGTCTCGGACATGTTGGAGCCGTTGACGCCGTTCACTTCCTTGGCGAGAGTGCCGTTTAGGGAGGTAGGGCTTTGGAAGGTTCGGACTGGCATGGCAGCGGGTGGTTAGAAGGGTGGCTTAGGCGTAGAGAGGAGAGATGAAGGTAGCAACGTTCAGGCCCCGCAACGCAGTGCGGTAGAAATAATGGCAGTCTTGAAGGCAGTAGGCGGGCATGGAAACTTGCGGCGAGTAGCCGGAGGAGAAGTGGAAGAAAGGAGGGTGAGGGTGTGGTCTCGGGTGAGCTGGGTACTTATCACCACGAGCGATCTGGACGAAAGGGGAAATCCAGAGGGCACACGCAACGACCCCGCTGACCTGGGAGCAAGGTGAAACGCCACGCGGGTGCCATCCAGGTAGACCGGCGAGACGGAACAACCAGATATGGGGTGCATGGCCCAGGCGGGCGGCGCCGGTCTGGCAGGCATGATGCAGAGACAACTTACCGGAGGGAGCGGTAGGCCGAGCCCCAGGCGCGGTATACCCGAGCGCTGAAGAATTGGGCGAAAGCTAGCCAAGTCAGTGGTGCAACACTCCAACCTACCACGTGCGGCGCGAATGGCGTAACAGCGCAGCGTCGCGAGAGCTTGGGCCGGGGTCGAGACGGGCCAAAGGCGCCGAGGAGAGTAACAAGGCCGAGGAAGCGACGGAGTTCGACTGGTGGCAGAAGGTGGACGGACGAGAGGAAGTTCTGGCGGTTATGTTAGGGCAGGGGTGCGTGGGATGGTCAGCCGGGGCGTGCGCGATATACAGCGGAAGCTTGTGCGCGAAAACAGTGCTCGCAATTGATTAAACGGCAGGATCGATCCCGGCCGGGCGATGCTGCTTATGAATATTCGCCGGCGCCCTGCGTGAGCGGCGCAGCGCGATTCTGGAGGATGCAATCGAATCCAGACGTCTGATCTGGGAGCGATGGGCGCACGGGTGAGCGGAAAACGGGACGTCATCGCACACGCCCGCCCAGGTCTGGCCAAGCGCTCTGCACCGCGCCGACGCTCCCCAGATTTTCCCCCGGGCGGCCAAGCACTAGACGTCCGTCTGTGCAGCCTGTGCGGTCGTCCCTATTTCGGCTATGCTGTGACAGCCGCCGCCAGCAGGGAATCCCGGCGAGGCCCCCACCCCGCCTCACAGCAGACGCGTCTTGATCGCGTCTCCCACACACTCTCTGTCTCTGCGGCACTCTCCCGCGCCGTCAAGTGCCGACATGCCTGACCTCGACCGCCCCAGCTGACCCGATTCCTGTGATGTCCGACCTTCACCACGTTCTGCCCGAAGGATTTCCCGCCCAGCATTTCTCGCACCTGCTGCCCTCGCTCGACCGCCATCGTGTCACCACCAGCGACATCTTGACCCTCGATGCCGTCGACCTCGCAAAACGTGCCCAGGTCCCTGTGCCCGAGCTGCGCAAGCTCCAGCAGGCTGTGGTCAGCGCCCTCCATGCCCAGCTGGGCGTCGCCGACTCTCTCGAGAAAGTAACAAGCGACTGGCACGCCACAGAATGGCGCACCATCAGCACTCTGGACGAGCGTCTGGACGCAGAGCTGGGCGGAGGAATACCGACGGGCTACCTGACTGAAATCACGGGGGAGAGGTACGCCAGCTTATCCTCAAGCCAAGAGAGCGATGCTAATACTTTATGCAATATCAACAGCGGCGCAGGAAAGACCCAATTCCTGCTCACCCTGCTCCTCTCCGCCCAACTGCCCCAACCGCACGGCGGCCTCTCCAAATCTGCCCTCTATATCTCGACCGAAGCGCCGCTCGCAACGACGCGCCTGACGCAGCTCCTCGACCAGCACCCGCGCCTCGCCGCCCTCCCCGCCGCCGCCAAACCGACCCTCTCGCGCATCCTCAGCATCCAGACCCCGGATCTCGAATACCAGGAGCACGTCCTGCGCTACCAACTCCCCGTCGCCATCGCGCGGCACGGCGTCGGCCTGGTCGTGCTAGACTCGGTCGCGGCCAACTACCGTGCCGAGTTCGACGGGCCATCGCGCAGGGGAGCAGGCCGACGCGCCGGCATCGACGCGATGGCCGCGCGCTCGGGCATGCTGGTGCAGCTGGGCGCGCTGCTGCGCGCCGTCGCGCGCACCCACAACGTCGCCGTCGTCGTCGCGAACCAAGTCTCCGACCGCTTCGAAGCCCCCGCCGGCCCTCCGCCGTCGAGTGCGCGGAACCCTTCACCCAACAACAGCCAACGCGGCCCCACGCCCGGGCCGCCCTCGCAGGGAGGCGCCGCGCCGCGCCCCTCGCTGTCGCCCGACCCGCTGTCGCTCGACCACCAGCAGCGCTGGTTCACGGGGTGGGGCGATGCGCGCGCCGCGACGACCGCCTCGTCCTCGGCCCTCAAGAACCCGGCGCTCGGCCTCGTCTGGACGAACCAGATCGCGGCGCGGATAGCGCTGCTGAAGGCGCCGGTGTACAACGCGCCGAGTGCGTGGGTGGGGCTGGCGGCGGACGGGCGCGAGGGCTGGCGGGGCGAAGAGGGTGGGACGGAGATTAAGCGGTGGCGGCGGTGGATGAAGGTCGTGTTTGCGCCGTGGGTGGGCGCGTCGGAGCCCGGGAGTAAAGGAGTGGAGTTTAGGATTCTGGGGAGGGGTATGGTTACAAAGGGGGCGGATGGAGATGGGAAGGACGGGGGCGAGGTCAGGAATGAAGGTGGCGTGGATAAAGATCAAGGCAAGCCGTCGCTGACGGAGAACAGAGCTGCCGATGAAGAGGGCGCCAGTCACCAACCTGAGGCTGAAAAGCCGCTCATTAGAGACAGCTGACGTAAGAGGGATTGACAAACGAACTAGGAAAGCAGGGGAATATTCGCTGCTGATTGTGAGACGTATTTCAGAGTCAAGAGTGACTATGTCAAAGGGAAAAGGTTAGAAGATCACCCAGGGGTTATTGGAAAAAAGGATATTCAAACGGGCGCTGTCTACAGAGGTTGATTTGTAAGAAAGTTGGAACATGGGCAGCGTAAGTATCCCAAATCCGCTCCATAAATATGGTGCGTTAAACATTTGTATAATTATCTAGTACCGTTGTCCAATACAATGCCCTCGGTACACAGATCTTCATCCCCATGCATGCGTACCCTTGGAGTATGATATTCTTCAAGGGAAAAGCTTAAGAAAAATCCAGCAGACCCCGCCATGATGGCCCCTTTCCACCCACCAGCCTTTTTTGATGATTGCCTCGCCCCATTCGAGAAAAAGGATGTTCAACATTAACTTTCGTGCCCTACACCAGACGCCGCGCGGAATCTAAAACAGACGATGACGTCGGAACGCTCTAGCTGTACGCCTATGACAGCTCCATGGCGTCGCCGCTTGCACCGGTCGTGGTTGCAGGAGCGCTTCCGTTGGGTATCGAGAGCGTGACGTCTCCGTCGACGCTGATGAAACGCTTCTCGAACTCGGTGACGAACTGGTGAAGGCTTGTTAGATTCCATATCAGAGTGGCTGGAGTTGGTCTATGGGCTTACCTTGACACTGCGTTCCGGATCGTAGAAGAGCTTGTAGCTTCGCTGAACATCAGCAATGCTGACCTCCGTGGCCTTGCGTTTCTGCGCTAGCAAGTACGACGTGGTAATGAGATTGCTTGCGTATCTCAGGTTGGTCTCGGAACCAATCTTGGTGAGTAAAGCAAGCGCATCTGGAGAAAGATCAATCTCCTCTTCTTGAGCCCGAATGGCCAGAATTTGTCTGATCTCCTCCGCCTGGTACGGTGTCGTGCTGACAATGACAGTACGGTCGAGGAAATCAAGTGGAAGACCGTGCGGGGAAGAGTAGTTGGTTCCACGAATCTTAGTGTTCCCCCGGTTCGATGCCATGATGACAATTGGTGCAAGTTGATCTTCCAGTGCGCGGTTGATGAACGAGAAGCACTCAATGTCGAGCATGTGTACCTCGTCGATGAACAGCACGCCGGGAACGAGCTCGGCCTTGCCCTCCTCTTTCCACTCAGCAACCTTGGTATCAATCTGCTGGCGGACTTCCTGGCGGATCTCACCCGTGTCACCAGAGAACAGGGCAAGAAAGCCTTGGGTGCGCGAGTTGATGACATCAATCTCGTGGAGGGAGACGGTATGCACGACCTCACGACGCTGCTGGAGCTCGCCGTCGGGGCACTGAACAAACTTGGTGTCGGCGCCCATTGCATCGTAATCACGCGAGCGGGTGTAGGAACGGCCAAGCTTAGTGATCTTGCCAGAAGCCTTGTCGATGGAGATGACGTCGCCGGCCATGACCTTCTCCTTGGTCATTGATTCAATCATCTTGGTACCCATGTCGTAGACAGTCTCCATGTCGGTGGTCTTGATTGTGAGCTTGCCCTGCTTGCTGCTCTGCAGTGCGACATTCTGTTAATACGAATTCCAAGCTTGGGTAGCAGATGGCTTACCCCTGTGACACTCCTGTCTATTTGTATCTCGACAACCTCGCCCTCAATGATTTCGCTCTCCTCCGTTATCCGCACGCCAATGGACTTCCGAAAGGCCTGGGTAAGAGCTTCGGTCTTGGACATCTCAAGGGAGAAGATTTCGGACGAGGCGAGCATGGTGAAGGGAACATCGGCACCGAGCGACTGAGCCATGCCCATGGCGATAGCAGTCTTGCCGGTGCTGGGTGGACCAGCAATCAGGACGGCGCGGCCAGCAATCTTGCCATCCTTAACCATCTGCAGGATGACGGCGGCAGCCTTCCGAGCCTTCTCCTGTCCCACAAGACCCTGCGATGCGGCTTTGGGCTCAAGGGTATCGGGTTCTACACCTAGACCGCGGATGTGCGAATGGGCGGCGATGAGGTTGAGGCCGCGGAGCTCTTTGCTCTCGGCGATAGTGGTGATGGGCTGCGATTCCGGTCAGCATCGCGTCGCATAGGGATTTGGAAGGTAGCGAAGACTCACAGCAGCCATGGTGGGCAGGATATGACGGCGGAGGGGTGGGTTTGCGGTCGTGAATGCCTTTCTTTGACGCGGCTGCGGCTGTTGCTGGAAAGTCGAGCAAGGCAAGCTCGGACCAGGCACAGGCGCCTGCCCGCCCGACGCGTCGCTGCCCGCCAAGCGCGTGGCGGCGCTTCATAGTCCAACTGACGTCCGCCTGCGACCCCGAGCACAACCTTTGCTGCCCTTATCTACTCCAACTGCTCTCACCCATGCACCACGGGAGGTCGTCTTTGCGCTCACTCGCTCTGGGGGCACTGCACGCTGTGCCGTCGGATCGTTTGCGTCGCGCGCGGTGCACACGTAGCACCAGCGCAGCGCCTGACTGTTTTGCGGGTAGCTGCAGCTGCTCGCAAGCGTCGATTGGCCGAAGAGCTGGAACGGACGAGCATCTGCAGCAAAGGCGTTGCCCTGCCCTGCCCTGCGACGACTCGCATCCTCAGTCAGCAGTCATCTCGGATACCTGCTCACACTGACCAGATCCTTCTCTTCTACCCGCGCGCCCTTGCTTGCCCTCGCTACTGCCACGCCTCGTGTGCCTAGGCGCACTCGCTTCCACAAGCCGTCGCCTGGATAACTTTGAACAGCGAGTCCTGTGTTGCCTGCAGCGCGACCGTCCACGCCTACCTACCACCCGTCAGCTCGCGAGTGGCAGCAATGCCCTCTCGTCCACGCCGTGATCCTCTAAACACTGTTTCGGACGAGCACGCCCAGTGAGACACTCACAACCCCCGTTTGTCCTGGCACCCCGGGAAAAAAGCAACTACGCCGGTAAGCGGTGAGGGCACGTGCAGTACGTCTAATTTCTCTATTTCCCTGTGTTATCAGTCACATATCATTCCGGTATGCCATATCTTCAAGCTACGCCCCACCATCTTCCTCTTTCCCCAAATACGTGTTGCTCTTTGCAATGGGCCCCACATACTCCAACTCCTCGGCCAACTCTCGCCGTCGAGGGTGTCCACACGAAGCCACTCACACAGTGCCTCCCGGCGATTCCAGCTTACATAAGTTCAAGAATAGAGACGCTGACCAGCACCACTTTTCAGAGCCACGCGCCATGGCCAGCAACAAGCGGCCGGCGAGCGATCTCTCTCCACGCGACACACAGGAGCCCAAAAAGATCAAGAAAGTCATATCCAATGGCCGAACTCAGGTGAGCTAAGCTGTGTAACCTACCTCAACAGACTTCTAGGTCGATAGTACTCGCGTGTTATATTCGGAAATCCTGCTACGCCTCGCTTGCTCGAGCTGACTAGATGAACACAGGCATCACATCCGTTTCGTGAAAGCGGCAACTCTACCCCAGACTCTGCGAAATCCACGTCAAGCGTACTGAAGAGTAACTACGCTGTCGGAAACCGGTCTCAACCGAGGTCCACTAGGAACGCTTCCGCCAGTCGACCGGGAAGCCCCGCCGTAGTGAGAGGCTCCAAGAATGCCCCAGACGTGGTTCCTGGACAGAACGCGCGGCCGCCACTCAAGATCAACACAGCAAGCACAGCAAGCCCGGTCTCAGTCACGGATCCAGGCGACCGTCCAATTCTGAAGAAGGCTGGCTCGATGTCCGGCCAAACTGGGTCCTCTGTTGTTTCATATTCGCCAACCAAATCTGCCGATGGCCGTAGTGCTAGCATATCATCGTTACCTCCACCGCGTGGGCCAGCTCCTGTGGCTCCCATGATGGCTTCGCCGGCAACAGCAATCTCCACAATAGCTTCTGCTTTGGTTCCTTCAGCGAGCGTGCTCGCTGAATTACCGGTCTCCGATATCACTGGACGAGCGAGCATGGCCAGCTTGTATGACCTCGTTAGGTTATTTGGTCAATTCGGTGTCATGATGATTAAGAGAGACAGGTTGGAAAAAAAGCTTCAAGGCAAGCCCAAGAATGAAACTGAGGCTCGAGCATTGCAGCCAGAACTTGAAGCCTGCACCGAAGAGACTTCCAAGCTTGAAAAGCAGTTGGTCGCATCACTGGCAGTTTTGACCGAGAATAACGATCACGATATTGCTGAGCTAACGCGCAAGATTCAAGCCTTGGACGAGAGAGATAATTCAAGGTCCGGCAATCTCAAAGCGGTTTTGTCGCGCTCTCAGGTATCCGAATCCCCGCCTGGCGTAGTCTCACATGACCAGCTTGAGACAATGGTTAACAAAGCTGTCAAAAATCAAATATCTTCCAAATTTGCCGGCCTGAAGGAGAGCGTATCCCGAGCTGAGGAGCGCTTACCCAAGAATCCTGTTGTTGAAAAGTCATCATCAAAAGAATCCACCCCGCTAAGTACGAACGGACAGGCCCACATACGAGTAGAAAGCCCGAAGGTCCAGGATGATTTGGACAATTTCAAGAAAACGATCAATGCGAGGATCGCAGTCAAGGACAAAGACACCAGTATGAGACTGTCCAGCTTAGAAAAAGAAAACTCCACTCTCCGAGGCGAGCTCATCAAGCTCCAAGAAACAGTTACAAGTCTTCAGAGCGACAAGGTTGACCAAGCGTCTTTCTCGGCCTTAGATGAGAAGGCACGCTCACTATCCAGCTCTGTCGACAACGTCTGTTCCATGTCTACGGTCGTGGGCAAGCTTCAGACAGGATTGAAGGCGGTCGTGGATGATGTACGACGCGTGAAGAGCGCAAACACTCCCGCAGATCCACGCAGAAGGATTTTCCCACTTCCAGACACAGAGGCCAAAGCTACAGAAGTCAAAGCTACAGAGGCCAATAGTCAAGTTGATGGGCTTCAGAAGAGCGTAGATGCGCTGAATAAGCGTGTTGAAGCAATGCCAACTTCGGAGATGCTGTTGCAGATGCAGAGCGACATTCGCAAGGTCAGAGAGGAATCCGAATCTAACAGTAAAGTCCTGGAGCAGCATGACGAGAGCATCGGAAGGTTTGAGCGCGACCTGAGAGCTGATAACGCGCGGATAAATGCAATCAATAAGGATATCAACACCCTTTTTGGCAATCTTCGCGACCTTGAGTCTAAGGTGAGAAACATCGACTTCGACCTCGAGGACCTTGAGAAAGAGGTCAAAACACTCCCCCACGCTAACAACAAACATTCAACAAAGTCGGATACTCTCAACGAAGAAGTCAAGACTGTTGCTGAACAGACGAAAGTACTCAGCGGAGAAGTTAAAAATATTAAATCCTCCAACGGCAGACAATCCGACATAACGAGGCTCCAGAACGTTGCCGACCGTCATGAGGAGGAGCTTAAGATGCTTAATTTCAAGATTTTCAAGAGGTCATCTCGTACAGACGATAACGGTACGATCCTGGACGCCATCGATTCGTTGAGAGCAGCTCGAGACACGCAGCAGAAGTCGACCGAGGCTATAGCCCTTCGGGTCAAAGAGTTGGAGAAGATCACGGCAAGTTTCAAGGTCTGGCCTAGCCCTTGCATTGTTTTTCAAAACTGGAAACTGACAGAACTGAACTTTTAGACATTACCCGCGACTATTGAAAAACTTGAAACCCAACTCGGCGAATATATGGCCAATCCATTCCCAAGCAAAGACGAAGTCCAGCAGCACTTCAGTGTCATGGAAGAGAAACAGACCTCTCTTCGGAACAACCTGGAAAGCATCAAAGTTGAGGTCGACTTCGATATTCAGGCGCTTCGAAATGACATGGCATCCCTCACAGCGGATACTAAAAACTACGCAGAGTCTATCAATGGTCTTGACGGGATCTTACGAGGTTCTGGGGCTATGGCAACAATCGGACTTATCAAGCAGGTGAACGAGCTAAAGGACACCATGAATTCTATGAGCCAGATGATCAAATGCCAGTCCAAGGCAAACGACAACACTTCGCCTCTACTTCAAGCTCCAATCCAGACCCCATCTTTAGGGCCAGTGCTTTTGGAAAAGCGTCTTGCACGAGTCGAACAGGAAGTCGCCAATGTCACGACGGAGGCAGCCACGCTAAGAATTGACTTCGACGGCTTCGAAGAAGCCCAAGCACAACAATCCGAACTTATTGAGGCTGATGTAAAGAGGCGTATTGAAGATGAGGTAGCCCGCGTGGTGCCGTCTGATCGACCCGATCTAAGCCTGGATGCCGTACAACATATGATGGAGCAATTCGCTGGAAAAATACGCGAGGAAATGAAGCAGCTCTCTGAAACCAAGCGATCTGAGTCTCCTAACATTGCTAACATCAAGGAGCTTGAAGATGTCGTCTTCCCGAAACTGGAGCAGTCTGCTTCTACGATGGTGAATGAGAAATTACTCGGCTTCAATGATCATCTCGCACGGGTGACGGAATCACTGGAGATCCTCCGGGCAAACTACCCATCAACGTACGCGGAAGCAGTGGCAGACATGGTTGTTTTCTCGCAGACGCAAGGAAAGCTTTCAAACTTCTTGCCAGCAACCCTTAATGCTATCCGCGAGCTCCAAACACGCTTTGACAACATCCAAACTCGCGAGATGGCAGTTCATATGCTCAATGCCCTCATCCCTCACATCACCAATCAGCAATTCGCACAAACGATTGCCACCATAGTAGCTCCAACTGTTCGCGATCAGCTCGCACCGTTTGTCTTCGGTCAGCTGAGACCATACGTGGAGAACGAGCTCAATGGCATGAAGCAGCGGATCGAGGGAGCCTCGCGCAGCAACGCTGAGCTGGCGAACAGGAACCAGCATCTGCGAGAAGATCAGCACGCGCTCAGCGTCAAGATCGAGGATCTTGAGCGGAGAGTGAACGCGCAGAGCAATGCGGCTGAGACCATACGTAAGAGTTGCAAGGAGGACAACAACCTGACGAACGCACGGATCGCACGTCTCGACAGCGACGTGCAACGCCTACAGGTAAGCTTTAAGCGAAATCCCTGACTCTGCGATTCATCATCCCAACCACTGACGCTAGGGACACACGCAATTGGACACTAGTCTGAGAGAAGACGTTGAGAAAATGTCGCAGAACTGGAGCAAACAACTCGAAATGGAGACTCAAGAGTACGTGCGCAGTGTCGAAACCATCCAAAAAGAAATCGAGAAGCAACACACTTTGAATGTCGAATTCGAGAGCGACAGGGTTCTCGTCTGGGAGAGCCTCAAGGAGCAGCGGGAGAATATCGAGAATGCGCTGAATGATGTCGGCGAAGTGCAGTCTTGCGTCGCCAACATTGCAAAGAAGGTGGACTCACGTCTGGTTCCACCAGAGTGGCTTGAGGCTTTGTGATCGGCCTTCATCTCTGCAACATCTCTGCGATATTGCGTCTTCTCCACATCCTATACGGACATGATTTCGGACGGACTACCCAAGAGCGCCTGGACGCATCTCCTTGCTGCCCCGGCGGCGTCCTCACCACGGATTACAAAGGCCGGCCTGCTGGCGTCTGCTGGATTGACTCGCTCGGCTGGACCTGCCTCTCCTTCCTATGCGTCAATTTTACCTTAACAGGTGCTTTTTGCCAGGTTATTTTGCTTCAATCTTACTTTCGACAAAAAGCGCTTGCTGTATACGATACCCACCAAGGTTCTTGCTTGCTCTTCCTTCCTCCTTGCGATTACTGCGATTACTTTTTCTTCCCATGGCTGCGTAGAGAACATCGACTGGAGGGGTTATCCGGCGGCTGCTTTGATCTGCTTTGCTCTCAGCACAACATAATTAGGGCGTTTCTCCTGCATCTGGGCGGGGCGCTGGGCTATTTTAAACGGGTAACGGGGTCAATGATTTTCTTTTTCTCCTTTTATCTTTTTCCTTTCTCATCTTCCCCTCTTTTCGGTGCATAGATACCATTTGGGGCAATTTTACCGGTCGCTGCGGGGTATATGTAGTCTGGCACCTCATCTTTTCGAAGAAAATGAGCGAACAATGCAACATGGCAGGCAATCTTTCTCGGATTATGATTAAGGCGTTTTGGTCTGTGCTTGTGCCGTGTGAAACGTCATATCCATGGGTGTAACTTTTGTGAAGATCGACAGGGCCGCGAGACTCAAATCACTCAGTTAAATTACCATCGCTCTCTCGAAAAGGAAGAAAACTGAATTAAAACTCCTCTATCTCCAAAGAAAAGAAACCTCTCAACACCTATCTGCCAATCTGAACCCGCACGAGAACGAAACCACCGCAACAACAAAGCCGCGCCATTAAAATGGATAAGCTGAACGAAAGCAACAGGAAAAAGGCCAAGAAAATCTATTGCATCAAAGTTCCCCCTTTTGTGCTCGCTCGCTGATATTTGCAGTAGCGACAGGTAGGTACGCAGGGTAAGTCTATAGTAAGCGCTAAGAATGAAAAGGGAGAAGAAAGCGGATCAAAAGAGGAAAGCCAGACGGGCGAGACGGTTATGTTCGTGTTTGTTGTTTCTTTGTGCTCGGTCAGAAGTAAAAAAGAGACAGAAGTAGAGTAAAAGCGTACACAGCCAAAAAGTAAAAAGCGAATGCGACGTATTTGCGTGTGACACCATCTACAAAACAAATTCCCGATCCCCCGATCTCTCTACGTAAAAGAACAAAAATCCAGCGGAGGACTCGGGGAAAGGGGAAGAGCATAGGTGATGTGTGAACTCCATCAATGCAGGGGGTATATGACCGCTATGGGGAAACATAACAAATGCAAACGGACAAGGAAACATTGCGAGGCTCTCAGAAAAACAGAGGTTGACAATGGAAGGAGTGGGTGTGGTAGGACGTGAGTTTTTAACATGAAATAAGAGTTGGGGAGACCCAGGTTGCCGCTTTCTGCCGTCGATTGTGCATGCGGGAAACATTTGAGAAGGGGGAGGAAATGAGGTACAGGAAAATCAAAGGAATGTCGTCTCGACACCGGAAGCCCGTTACATCCAGCAATCCAATCTCACCGTTCAAATCAATACACCGGAGAGGAGGTAATCACCTGCGGAACTGTTCATCAAAGGGTAAGATATTAGCTTCTACGCAGTATGAGCTCTGCTAGCAGAGCGCAAGAGTACAAAACATCAAAGCAAATACAAAAGCACGAAACAGGTACAAAATGCCGAAGCCAGATAAAGCGAATCACAAAAAGTTCAAATCAGATAACAAAGGGAGAGACAGGACTTACACTCGCGCCGATACCACCTAGACCTGCGGCAATGCCGCGGCTGGCCTCCATGCGTTGGCGACCCAGCCAGGACTTGGGAGTCTCGGTCTTGGTGCGTTGGAGCACGACCGTGTTGGATTGGAGGCGATTGGCCATATCGTACCAAGCACTCATTATGAGTTTGTTCTCGCGTTGAAGGGCCTGGAGCTCCTTTTGGACTTCGACCTGTTGGGCGGGAAGACACGAGGACGTAAGTCAGCGACGGCCACTTTCGCGCCAGCAGGAGCAGGTGCGGGTGGTGGTATGAGTGGTTCATCCTCGCCGTGCTGCCATGCCAGCCGTCGGATGATGAGAGGGCATGATGAGACGGCACTCACCGATGCCTTATCGCCAGCTTCCTTCTTTATGCGCTCGAGGTTCGCCTTCAGCGTCTTGATCATAGACTCCATATCCGCAATGCGCTGTGTTGAGATGTGCCATTAGCTGAGGTGCGCTTATGTGAAATAGGAATGGATGATCTCATCCATAGGTGTTATCGTCGATCTCGGGAGGCGAGTTCTCGCGAGACGCACGAGAAGAGCTCGGCGCAAGAGAATGGGCATCAACAGAAACCCATTGCCATTGCGCCGGATCCGTCCCATCTCTCGCTTGAGCAGCCCGCCATTGCCCATTCGTTGGAAGACCATCAGGGCCCAGGGGTAAACTCACCTGATCGCGTGACGAAAGGTCGGCCAAGCCGGTGCTCAGCTTCTTGATGACATCCGAAGCGATTGCCACCTTGATCTGGTCGCTTTCCTCGTCGGTAGCCTCGCGGTAAGTAGTCAGCTCCTCCAGGAGAAGCTTGTACTCGTTCGCTTGAAGGGCTTCGGCATCTTCTTGGCGAAGCACATCGGCATTCAGCAACTTGTGGCGCAGAAGGGCCCTCCAGTCGTCAATCTCGTTGTCAAGCGTCTTGGCGTGCTTCTGGAGGTTATCGTGCGCAGAGAGCAACTGTTCGTAGTTGTCCTTCATGGTCTGGTGGTCAGCACCGGACGCGCCGTCCATCTTACCGGTTCCAGTCAGTTCGGCAAGCTTGGCCTGCAGTTCCATGTTCTTAGCTGTGATCTCGTGAACCTTGTTAGTAAGCTCCTTGACTTCAGCCTCAGCAGCGTGCAGCTTGGTGGTCTGGTGAACAAAAGGATCGTCCCTATAGTGCTTTGTCAGATTCTCCAGGATCTCCACAGATTCGATAACGACTTTCTTTACTGACCCTTCCTTAAGCGATTGCTCGTCCTGGAGCGCGGCCTGGAGGCCAAGGTTCTCCTGGAAGACGTCCAGGTACTTCTCCTCGACTCTCTGGCATCTTGCTGTAAGAAGCTCGATCTTCTGCTGAAGAAGCTCCACGTCGGCGTTCTCAGTGTTCATGATGATAGACTTCCGAGTCGACTTGGCGTCGATGTCGTCATCCTTGAGCTGATCTGCGAGAGAACCAGGACCCTCGATGCCGGTGGCGCGGTCCTCAACCTCACGAAGTCTCTCCTCAAGTTGCTGGTTCTCGGCCTGGTAACGGTTGGCCATGGCGGTGGCTGATTCGGAGCGTGCGAGGGCTCCCTTCAGCTCCTGCTCCAGGCGAGACTTGATCTGCTTGACTTCAAAAAGATCAGCCTCGGTGGTAGCCAGAGTCTGCATGTTCTCCTCGTTCATTGTTTTGAGGCGGCCGTTCAGTTCCCTAAGTTGGTCAAGTTCCTGTTGGTCTTCGGTCATGGACTGGAGGCGCTGCTGGAGACCTTGCTGGACCTTGACCTGCTCCTGCAGGTGCTCAACCTTCTTCCGAAGATTTTCCATGCCCTTAGTCTTTTGCAAGAGCTCATCACGCTCGGCCTTGAGCAGCTGGTTCTCATCACGGAGCTCCTGCTTGGTCTCAGCATCGCTCTTCAGACGCTCAAGTTGACGACCCTGGTTTTCGGTGAGGTTCTTTGCCTCTTCCAGGTCCGACTCCAGTTGCGCAATGTAGTCGCGATCTTTGTCCGCCTGGATCTTGAGTTCTGTAACCTCGTCATCATCAGTGCGGCGACCCCTCGTGTCCTGAAGCAGTCTGGCCTCAACCAGGGCCTCATCCAACTCGGAATTCTTCTTGCGCTCGTCCTCCAGGTCTTCCACCGCCTCCGACAGCTTGGTCTGCAGACGCTTGATCTCCTGATTCGCGCGGATCAGGCGCTCCTCACGTTCAAGCTCAGGATCACGTTGAATTGTATCCGGGTGTGCGTCACCATCCGAAGTAATGTCCTCTTCGACGGGTTCTTCCTGCTTAGGAGGCTCCATGACCTTTTCCATGGCAACTTGAACCGTCTGGGCCATGATAGCGAGCTGCCCCTGATCTGCCGGTTGCATCTTTCCAACAATAGTCGTAAGGACGGGATTCGCCTTTTCGGAAACGAAGCCGAGCATGAGCAGGCCCTTGAGCATCTTGCAGCAAATGTCGGTCAGCAGGAGTTGCACGTGTCGTGTGATGAGGTCCGGGGTCCTTACCTTTGTGCTCTGGACGACGTCACTGTCGATGGCAATTGCCTTGAGGTCCGGGTTCAGAAGGCGGATGAGGCCCTCGTTCATGGCGACCTCGCGGAGGTAGGTTGTCATGGCCTTGTCGATGAATTTCACTGCCCTGAAGTTAGCGGCAAGGTTCACATCTGCCAGGACGCGTCCCGTCTCATCGCCAGCGCCAAATGGAATCAGCATACTGTTCTGCCATCTCGATATCCAGCTCTCGCTCGTCTTGGCGCTGTCCTCGGGCAGGTCACCAGTAAAGTGCTCCGGGTCGAGGGCCTTGAGCATCTCCCACAAGAGCTGTCCATCCTGTAGGTCTTTCCACGACTTGACGGACTTGGACAAGCCGAAGCTGGTGGCGCACTCGAGCAGGGCGTGCTCGAGCTCCGGTGAAGTCGCGTCCATCCTGGAACGCGGGTCAGGCGGTGGTGCTTCTTCTGGGGAAGCTGCGGTGATGGAGCGGGAGCGGGCTGCGAATCTAAAGTAAGTGTAGCGAGTGTAAGCTGGTTGTCGCCCCGTCTGGCCGCTCAAACATGGCTCCGGAGCGGCGGCGACATTGGTTGATATAGGACGGAGGAAGATGCGGTCGCGCCGGTGAGGTGGAAGGTGAACAATGCCGAAATTGGCCCAAGGGCCCCAGACCCTTGACGCGTGCAAAGGGAGCCCGCTAGTGCCACGCTCCTCAACAAAGCAGTCTTTGACCACCACGACAATCCATTTATTGTTTGAGCGCCGCCTATGTTGTCCACGCTTGTCCGTTTATTTTCACCCACAGACACGACAACGTGATTGTTTACATTGTCCGCGCCGCCTAAGCCTGCACGACGCGGCCCTGCACATGGGAGCGGCCCGGCCCCCGCCGTCTTCAGCCCTGCGTCGCGTCACCCGCGCGCTACTTATCGGACGATTCTTCACACTGCCTGGTAGCACAAATCCGAAGGTCATGTTATAGTCAAGTATGAATTGATCCTAAACGCCAATTTTCCGCTTTGCGGGTTTTCAATCTCAAAAGAATGGAATATGGACGCCGTTTCCTTCCATTCTTGCCCGTTCCATAGTCATTATCTCATCACTACCGGCAGAGGGCTGCGTTCAGTGTGCCTGAATCTCTCAATATCCAATATTTCAAGGCGCGAGCCTGTTTGCAACGCATTTCCTAGTTGCCATCGTCCATGGTGTGGACTTCCTGGTCCTCCTCTATGACGATGTTGCCCCAGTTGTTCGCAGTGAAAGTGTCCTTGGCTTCATCGAACAGAGTGGCTGGCGCTTTGGCGAGGATGGCACTGCTTGCAGGTTAGGAGTCATACCCTCATATCCACATGCCAAGCGGTGTCTTTCAGCGGGGCGGAGGAACATACTTGATCAAATCTATCGTAGTGTTAGCTTGGGCTATCCGATATGGAAGGTGGTAGTTTACTCACGGAACTTGTGAAGAACAACGCCTTCCTGCAACCGGGTGTCAGTAACAGAATTTCAGGAGCGAAGTGGATAGCGCACCTTGTCCTCAATCCACTGAGCAAAGTGGTCGATGATGCCGGAGGTCTCGGCTGTAACCAGGACCTGCTTCTGGGGCGTGGCGCCATAGGCGCAAGCAGCGAGGATTGCCACGAGCAGTGAGAAGATGTAGAACTTCATGGTGGGTATACGGGAGAATACTGTTCGTGAGTGCGTAGGTTGGTAGTAGGAGGGTGCGAGGTACGGTGGTGTGCAAGGGAGCCCGGGACACGAGGTCTAGAAGTACGTCTGGGGAGACAGGAGCGATGCGTTCATCGCTGCCTTGCGTCCCTGCGTGCCCTCCTGCCAATCCCGGCAGCCAATCGCATCTAGACCGTATCCGAACTAGCGTGCGCCAAGCTCCGCTGCAGACAGAAGAAAGGCCGGCGCAGCCGCTGTCGCTGTCAGCCAACCTCACCACACCCGCAAACACCACGTTGTCTTCACCAGTTCGCCTTCAGTCGCTGCGATCAGAGGCGCCGCCGCCCTCCAGCTCCGCAGCTTCGCGTTTCGCCCGCCATCCCATCTCTCAGCGGCCCAGTGTGTCCCCAGAGCGTTTCAAGGCGCGCGCCACTCTTGCACGCTCCTCACGCCCTTGTCGCGCCCTCATACTCGTGGGAAGGTCTGTGGAGGAGGACGAGCCGTTTGTTCTGCCTGTGCGCAGAGTGTGAGGCTGGGGTTTATTGGCGTAGTGCTGGACAGGTCCGGTTCTCTTTCACTTGCATCGGCGGTCATTCTATTCTGGCTCGCTTGAACAATAGCTAGCAAAGATACACGTGCTGCTTTTGATTTCCCTTTCCTCGCGAGCGATAGAGCAGAAGACCTTTTCCTCAACTCTGAAAGTTGGATCTTGGCGCTGGACTCAGCCGACTGCTTCCCGATTGCCAACCCGACTCAACTCACTCCATCGCATCACCGCGCCTGACTGCAGTACTAATCTGAAAGCACTTGCATCGCCGCGCGAAAGCCCATCATGTCACTTCCTTCTGCAGAGGTCGCTGCCGATTTCAGAGATGCCTTGAACGATCTCAAGTTCAATAGCAGGCCAGAGATCAGCAATCTAACCATCATCGCGAAAGAGAACACAGAGCACGCACAGGCAATTTCAAGAGAACTAGAAGAACACATCAAGACGGTAGGCATTTTTGTGCTTTCGCTAATTGCTTGACCGAGACAACCAGCTGACTGACCCCCCCCCCCCAGACCCGCCCCGAGTACAAGCTCCCAGCACTATACGTGCTCGACTCTATTGTCAAGAATGTCGGCACCCCCTATACCGTTTACCTTGGACGAAACTTATACAACACCTTTGTAAACACTTACACTCTTGTGGATAACCCCACCAGGAAAGCCCTGGAAGGCTTGCTCCGCACATGGAAGCAATCCGTCCCAGAGTCCATGGACACGAGGCCTGTGTTCCCCGTAGACATCACCCGCGCCATTGACAACATGCTCCTCAAGTACAAGACGGTGATTGCCCAACAACAGCAGAACCAGCCTAGGGCTCCAGGCTCCTTTCCAGGTCAAGATCCTCGAGCAACGCATTCTCCGTTCCCCCCGGGAAGTGCAGCAAGACAGTCGCCAGCCCAGAATGGAATGCCCTTCCACCCTCCACCCATGCCCGCTCGCCAGTCTCCGGCACCGGCCATAACCCTGCCCTATGGTATGCCTCCGCAGGCGTTTCGCAACTCTCCAGTGCAGGCAGGAACGCCATTCGCACCGCCAGCCGCCCCGTCTCTTGAAAAAATTCAGTCAGACGTGGAGCGCTTGATTATAGCTGCTAAACTGGACTTTGCTGCCAACCCCTATGACCCGGAGAAGCAGAAGAAGTTGAAGACGTTTTTGGATTTGCAAGCCATTCTCAAGGCGCAGCAGCTGCCGCCTGACCAGCTCCGTGCGATTGAGCAGCAGCTTGCCTCCCTTGGTGGCACGATGAATGTTCCGTCAGCTCCAGCATCTACAGCCCCGATCAGCACCTCTGTCGCACCTCCTCCGTTTCCCATGCCGACTCCAACACCCCAGATGCCTCTCGTCCCGACGCCTGTTCAGCAATCTTCGGCCCCGGCTCCTCCGATGGCGCCTGCTGCACCACCGTCGCTGGCAGACTTGCTTAGGGGCATGGGTAGTACACCCGCAAGTCAGAATGCAACTCCCATCCCCCCTCCTGCGTCGGCTCCGCCGGTAGCTGCCCTTGCAAACTCCACCTCCCTCCTGGACACACTACGAGCCCAAGGCTTGTTGGGAGGATCTTCGACGCCAATGCCAGCCTTCACTGCTCCGGCTCCATCCGCTAACATGGGTTCGGCGCGCAATGATGTCGAGTTGACCAAGGACTCTATCAAGAGATCTCGGCCTGAGTTGATCAGTGCACTCTACGAAGCTCGGCCGAATCAGTGCTCTACATGTGGGCGCCGTTTCCCGGCAGGTGATGAGGGTAAGGTGATGAAGCGGAGGCATCTGGACTGGCATTTCAAGGTCAAAGACCCGAATCTAGTGAAGCAGGCCATCCACCGCAGCTGGTACATTGGTGAGAAGGAATGGATAGAGTATCGGGAGCAGGATGAAGCCAAGCCACCGCCCGAGACAAACGGCAACGCGGCGGCGGCGGCGGCTAAGGCAAACCAGCCCCGTTGGGTACGCATACCACTGGATCCAGAACTGGTCAACGCGCCGTGCCCGATCTGCCAAGAGAAGTTTACGCCATCCAGACTGGATGATGAATTTGTCTGGATGGACACGATCCAGATTGGAGCCAAGTATTTCCATGCTAGCTGCTACGACGAGGCATACGGAAACGCCAGAAGCACACCCGTGTCGATTCTGGGGAAGCGGGGCGCAGATGAGGGCGTTAGCACGCCCTCGAAGAAGATGCAGGTATGAGCCGCAACGGCATGTATATGACGATAGATTGGATCAGGCGTTCTCGGAGGATGGGACTCAGGCCTTTGGCTCATACAGCACTTCGATTTCAAGGTTGTCAAGGACGAGTAGGGCGGACAGATTTGATTGCATAGCCATGGGGTTTTCAGAGGGTTGAGCGACAGGCACGGCCAGCAACCTTGCTCTGGCGAGGGTGCTACTTCTAGACTACGCCACATAGAGCGAGAGAATGCCGAATGCAGATATAGACGCTCTAATAATCATTGACAAATGCATGTTCCCAACAGCTGCACGTGAACTGCGCGCCGGACCACTGGAAAGCTCGGTTTAGCGGATGATGGAGGAGGCACGTCGCGCGTGGGCGGCAAGGCGGCGCGGGAGCTCGAGGTGTGGCCGGGAACGCACACGCCCAGCGCGCGCGCGCGAGGAGCTCCACAGCCGAGGCGGCCGAATGTGTGCCGGCAGTCAGTCGGGGCCTGCGACCGACCTCACAATCTCGCCGACGCGCTCAGAGTCCGTCCGCAGCCCTGCCCTGCTTTTTCAGCAACCTCCGCTCCCGGACGCTCAATCCCTCTCCTCTCCACCCCCCAACCACCTTCAAGAGCCATTGAGCCGCCCATCTCAGCTCGCCGTCGCCCGCATCATCCCCAGCTTCTCTCGCCGCCCGCTCCGCCCAATCCGTCGCAATGGCTCCGACCGTGGAACAGATCGTCGACGACATCAAGAGCTCCATCCAGAGGCTCGAGACCCGCATGTCGGATCTCGAGGCCAAGGTTGAGGGCAAGCCCACCGGCGCTTCGCCTGCCTCGGCCATGCGCATGAT
This sequence comes from Botryosphaeria dothidea, assembly GCA_011503125.2. Classification (NCBI taxonomy): domain Eukaryota; kingdom Fungi; phylum Ascomycota; class Dothideomycetes; order Botryosphaeriales; family Botryosphaeriaceae; genus Botryosphaeria; species Botryosphaeria dothidea. Next base: position 227,486 of record WWBZ02000001.1, read on the forward strand.
TCTGATGGGTCCTCCCGGTGCCGGTACGTCCTCGAGTCCTCAACGACTGCTGCAGCGTTGCTTTATCCGCTCTCGGTAGAGCTTCCGACGGACGCGGTTATGAACCGTCAACCTGAACGTCAATAGTGATTGCTGACATTTGTTGACCATGACCAGGCAAGGGAACCCAGGCGCCCCGCATCAAGGACAAATACTGCGTCTGCCACCTTGTACGTCATCCCGCGACCCTCCCCGGTCTCGGGTCGCTTTCAAAAATATGTCAGTGCTGATTGGACATTCGATGCGTAACAGGCTACCGGTGACATGCTGCGGGCTCAGGTTGCGAAGAAGACGCCGCTGGGCAGGGAAGCCAAGAAGATCATGGACGCGGGCGGTCTCGTCAGCGACGAGATCATGGTCAACATGATCAAGAGCGAGCTGGAGTCGAACCAGGAGTGCAAGAACGGGCACGTCTCCCCATCTCATCTGATATGATGTGACATTTGTCCAATACTAACGCTCCAAAAACAGCTTCATCCTCGACGGCTTCCCGCGCACCGTCGCCCAGGCCGAGCGGTTAGACGACATGCTCACCACCAAGCAGCAGAAGCTGATGCACGCCGTGGAGCTGCAAATCCCGGACGAGCTGCTGGTGGCGCGCATCACCGGCCGGCTGATCCACCCGGCGAGCGGCCGCTCCTACCACAAGATCTTCAACCCGCCCAAGGAGGCCATGAAGGACGACGTGACGGGCGAGCCGCTGATCCAGCGCTCCGACGACAACGAGGACGCCCTCAAGAAGCGCCTCGTCACCTACCACCAGCAGACCTACCCCGTCGTCTCGTACTACCAGAAGACGGGCATCTGGCGCCCCATCGACGCTTCCCAGGAGCCCGGCTACGTCTGGCAGAGCCTCCTCAAGGTCTTTGCTGACGACAAGCCCACCTCCCTGCTCGGCAAGCTCGGCCTGAAGAACTAGATGTATTTTTTTTCTTTTAGGTATTTTTCAAAACAATCCGATGGGTGTGAGGAACCTTTTGCGTTTTTCGTCTGACGTGCAGCGTGGGTAAAAAGAATATGACGTCTTTCATCGGGGGGTTTTGCATCCATCATCATCATTGGGCTCGTCGCCGTCCTGCTATTGCTACTCCTTACTGGACTTTAGAAAACGGGATCCGTGGGTGGAGTTATTTTTCTTGGTGGGATGAATTTAAATGGGTAAGATGGTGGGACGGGATTTCGGAAGGCAAATGTCTTCTACTAGGGAAGTGCATGTGTATGGGAGTCTAAAGGCCGAATGATGGATTCGCATTGGATCTCCCACTGTAAACAAGTCATAACGCTGCGGCTTTTCAAAGACAACTGTGGATATGCCTGTCCTACAACTGTGTGATTATAAGCTCATGACGAAGATTGATGATTAAAACAGGGAATACGATCACTTTTCATTGACTTAAGTCTCGATGACTTTTTGGTACAATTGTGATTGGCTCTTAAACAATGCATGACATCTAAGTCAAGAAGTATTTGTCTATTTTTTTTTTCGTTGCCGTTCCAACCAATCACTGGAGCTCTGCTCCAACGCTTTGACAATAACAAGTCCTACCTAATTCTACGACTACTGAAGGTCACGATATGTCTATTATGGCCCGGCATGTGCCTGGACAGACGCACTTGCGCACTTCTGCTGAAACGCCACCGCCCCTTTCCAAGCTGATAAATACAGAGCTGAGGACATCCTCGGGGTACACAACCCTCGGCCGACGAAGTGGAGGGTGCGGTCCACGATCCATTTTCAAAGTGGATGAGAAGATTAAGGGAGATCTGGTGACTTGACCACTGCAGACGCGCACGCGGAATTCCGAGCGAATCGCGACGGTTCCGACCGGATATGACGTGGGTCGTTATCGCATCTGAGCGAACAAGTCCCGCGCACCCTTTCCGCGAATTGCTTCAACACAGTATCAAATGCCGTGATACGAACCCGGCAGACTTTTTGGTCAACCCAAGCACACGTCACCGAGGGACTGTTCCCACAATGTGGAAAAGGAACACGGATGCGCCAGTCCATGTCCTGATCTGATTTCACATGCTCCTGGCCCATCCATTCACTCATGTCCTCGTGGACTGTGTCATTATTTTGCCCCTGTCGTGAGCATTCTCTCCTTACGCGGCAGCGCTGGTCGGACTTTAGTTGCAGGTTGCCCCCCCCCCCCCCTTTCACTGCGAAGCAGCAGCCGTTCCTCCAGCCGTCGCTTGTGCAGTGTCCGCGCCCGCGGCGACGCCAACGTCCTTCTCCCACGGCTTCCTTCTCTTCGACGCCGTGGGCGCCGAACCTTGCCCCTCCAGCACCGTGTCCGGAATATCCTTGATGCCGGGAATCGGCTGCCCCGTCGTGATCAGCTCGACGATGTGGGCAAAGGAGGTCGGATACGGCGCTTCTTGCTGCTCTTGGCCGGCGGGTGGCGCTGATGATTCGGCTGGGGCGGAGGTGGGCGCGGAAGCGAGAGGCGCGGAGGTCGCTGCTCCAGGGAATGTCGCGGTCGAGCCGAGCGGGGGCGTTTGGCCGGGAGAGGGGGTTGCGGGCAGGGAGGCCGGCGTGAGGCCGTTCGTCACCGTCGTAGGGACTGACGAAGGCGAGGGCGCAGTAGCGCGGTAGGCTTTGTATGCGTCGAAGTCGACGGAGGTGTTGAACTTGCTGGCGGGAGTTAGCGGGTGAGCTGCAACTGCAGAGAAGGAGCTTGAGGGAGCTTGTAATGGTGCCAAATGTGACGGATGGCAAGCATTGGAACTGCCTGCTTCGCACAACCATGTAGCTTTGCAGCAAAGAGGGGCCTTCAATGGCGGGGTGAAGTGCGGGGCAATGGATTGGGACAGAGCGGGTTGCCTACCGAGAGTAATAGAAGCAGCGTGCGCGAAGTGCAAGCTCGATAGCTTGGTCCTGAGATGCAGTGGAGCCTAATATGGCTCCAAGACCACTCTGGAACTCGGCATCAGTGTCCCAAGGGTAGTTGTCCACTTGGGCGTAGACGGAATCGGATGTGGAGGACGGTTCGGGAGCAGCCGCCATGTTGAGACGAATCGGGTGCAAAACAGGCAATTCCTTCGAGCTTCGCAGATGGTCGTGGAATGGAGAAAAGGAAAGACGCAGCAGTTGCAGTTAGTTGACAATGTGCGAGGGAGTGGAAGTGCTTGTGCTGTCGCACCCATGGGGCACATCATCGGGCTTGGCACCTTACGTAACGGCAGCTCCCCAGCCCTTCGCGGCTCACCTCTCGGCGACCTTCACCCCAGCGTCACAACCTCCGCTACGAACGTCCGCCCCCATCTGACTCTCGCGCTACGACTTCCAACCCCACCTGCTCTTCCTCCCTCCGCCACGGCCATTGACCAGACAAACGCCGCTTTCCCGCGCCCAAGGCCATCTTGCACCTAGCTCAGCCCCACGATGTCCGAGTACATCGGGTACGTCGCCTGTCGCGCTGAACACCAGACGTTTCAATTGCAGCTAACATGCCCTTCACAGTGCCCGGATATCTCTGATATCCAAAAGTGACATCAGGTCCGCTTGCGAACTCTCCCCTTGCGCCGACCAACTTCCTGACCCCAGCCTCCAGATACGTTGGAACCCTCCATGAGATCAACTCCGAGAGCTCCACCGTTGCCCTCGAGAATGTCACCTCTTTCGGTACCGAAGGCCGCCGTAATGGCGAGGACGAGATCGCTGCTTCCGACAACATCTACGAGTACATCGTCTTCCGCGGTAGCGATGTGAAGGATCTCCGCATAGAGGACAAAGTCGAGCAGCCCAAGGCTGCTCCGCCGCCCATGCCCAACGATCCAGCCATCCTTGGCGTAAGTCTTCCCCAAAGCGACACTTATACCTGTTGCCAGCTTGATGAAGCATTTCGGATGTAAATTACACAAACTACCGAGAGCGCAAACCGTGTGGATACCTCCGTTGCCTTCCTTCTGATCCCAGCCCGCCTTTCACTACATCTCCATTTGGCGCGCTACTTCATGAATTTTCTAACGTCAATCCAGGCTGCTCGTCCGGCTCAGTCCACTCCGCAGAGTAATCAGCAGACCGCGCCACCGAACTTCCCGAATCCCCAGCACTTCAACCCGCCTTACCCAACGTCTGGCCCCGGCCCCTACCCGCCTTTCCAGAACACCCACTTCGGTCCTCCTGGTGCCTATCCTGGTGTTCCTGGCGGCCCCGGTGGTCCCGGTGGTCCTCCTCGTGGTCCCGGAGGCCCTGGTGGTTTCCCTGGATATCCGGGAATGCCTTACGGTGCGCCTCCGGGCTGGTATCCTCCTCCTGGCCAGGGCTTTCCGCCGGGTCCTCCTGGTCCCTTCTCACCGCATTCCAATCAGATGCCCATCGGTCCACCTGGACAGGGCCCGAAACCCGGCCCGCCTGGACCTGGCAAGGAGCAGAATCCCGTAGAAGCCGATGCGGCACCCAAGTCTGCTGAGGCCAAAAGCAAGTCTTCGACGCCCGCTCCCGGCAAGGCCCCTACTCCGCCAGTCGAGTCTAAGCCTGATACCGCGGCCGCTCTTGCTCCCGCTCAGCCCAACGCTTCTGCTGCGCCGCCAACTGGTCCGAAGGCCGCGCCTACTGGCCCGAAGAATGGTCGCATCGTTCCCGTCGTTCCGCTCGCTACGCCCGGTCAGAGGTCTGTCGCTCCTGCTGCCGCTTCTCACGCTGCTCATGCTGGCGCCAATCCGCCCCAGCAGTACCGTGATGCTACGCAAGCTGCTACTGCTGCTGTTGCCGCGGCCATGGCTAAGCTCAAGCCGCAAGCTGGAGGTGCCCAGCCTCAGTCTGGAGATGTCGCCATCCAGAACCTTACCCAGAAGGTTGCGGAGATGCGCGCGGATGACAAGGCTCGTCATGGCAAGGGCCCTAGTGCCAGTGGTTTTGCAGGTCAACGTGGTCGCGGCCCACGCCGCGGTAGTGGCCGTGACCAGCACAACAAAATCGAGGTTCCCGGCACTGACTTCGATTTCGAGTCTTCCAACGCGAAATTCAACAAGCAGGATTTGGTGAAGGAGGCCATTGCAACTGGCTCTCCTCTCGGCACCCCTGCAGAGGAGGATGCGCCCAACGGAGCCGCGAACGGCACTGCGTCTGAGAAGGAGTCTGTGGTCATTCCGACCGCCACATACAACAAGAGCAGTTCGTTCTTCGACAACATCTCATCTGAATTGAAGGATCGGGAAGAGGCCAGGGGCAAGCTGGGCGGCCATGAGTTCCGCACGGAGGAGAGGAGGAAGAACCTAGAAACTTTCGGACAAGGCAGCGTCGACAACTACCGCGGCGGTTTCCGTGGTCGTGGACGCGGTAGGGGTTTCCGTGGCGGTCGTGGTTACGGCCGTGGCCGCGGTGGTGGTGGTCGCGGACGTGCTCCTGGTGCTCCGACTGCTGAGGCTGGCGCCATCTGAGCTATTCTTCGGTAGTTCATTGCTTTACTGCTTTTTTCGATCACTCTCTCCACTTGGAGAAGACATGGGAAAACAAAAAATCATTCGGATTTGACGGATCTGAACAGAGGAAGTCCTTTCGAAGGCGTTTTTTTTTTGAAATTAAAGGGAAAGCATCTGACGTGGGGGTTCTTCCTTTCTTTTCGTGGGCAGGTGTTTCTAGTCTTTTTTTTTCTCCCTTCGCTGATGGAGTGGACGAACGATTCTTCAAAGAGCATGAGCACGAACCTAAAGCACAAATGGACGGACGGTTGGCTGGGGTGCGGCGGGGGTAGCAAAGCGCGGATTATAAAACGGATTAACAACTGTACAACTACTCTTTATTGCTTTTTGGCTTAGCGTGCGTCGTTGTGGTTGTTGTGTATGCAGTGCTTTTGCTTCCTTTTTTTGCTCTTTCCCATTCGACCGAGAGCGTTGGGAGAGTACGGATAATGTGGAAAGATAGGACTGGTTCTCTTCCGCTGCTCGGATCGAGCAACAAAAATGCAAATACAGCCGTCACTCGTCCTGAAAGTAGATGGTAATGATGTCTTCATATGTGCTTACATGCTAAGGGAATTTTGAAGATCAGCTCTCACTTATTTTATAGATGATCGAGTGATAATCGCGCAGGCCTGTGTATTGAAGTGACACTGCTCTGTCCTGCTAATAGTGCTAAGATTCACATCGCATGATCAAACAACTGTCCCTCACGCAAATGGAACATACAACACGAGCCTTTTCATTGAAACATTGCTACTTCCAACGGAAAGCTGCTTGTGCGAGCGGCTGCTTTCAGTCATCCATATCTACATGGAAATAAACACTGTAGACACTGCGAGACCACCAGAAGCTAGTGTCTCTGAGATTTGCATGTCCGTTTTTCGAGCAGCCTCTACTAAATGTGCCAGTCAGAATTCCCCTCGCTCGACCAAGACATGACGAAGGACAGCACAGAGTGCATGTACCAAACGTGTGCTAGATGTACATAAATTCTTCTCCCAAGAGCATGAAGTATGAGGCCGCGCTCCTGATAAAGTCTGTATTTCCATCTCTGAAGCTGAATGAGAGGAGTTGTTTCATCCGCACGCGTTTTATCAGGATGGAAATCGGCGTGGGTCGGGTGAGGATTGAGGTCATGAGCTCGCAGAAAATCGTCCTCTGCCACTCCGTCAGTCTTCCGTCGTAGCCATGCTGTATCCTTCGGCGTAGTCCGGATTGTGGGGGCGAGAGGTCACCCGCCAAGTCGACGTCGCGCGAAGGACTTCGCTGGTTGGGCGGTTTCGCGGCAACCTTTGCTGGCGGAAAGATCAGGAGCCAGAGGGTTTGCGGCTGGCGTTGAATGGGGGGATCACATCGCACCTGGTTGGCTACTTCACTTCGGTAAGTGCCCGCTCGTGGCGTTTTACGGCTGGCTGACCTTTTCCCTGTGCCCGGCTGGAGGAAGAGGCCCGCTTGCATTAGCATCATGTCACGGCGCTAACCGATCGCTGTTAGATTTTGAGGTGCCAGAAGCGGCGGTCCTTTTCGGACGTTGCGAGCGGGAGACGGCGCCGCGCTGCGTTGGCTTCGATTACGGCCTCTTTCAAGCCTGCGCCGTTGTTGATGGTGCGTTTCGGTGAGCAGCAGAATTTTGATCGCGCGGATGAACAGAACCGATAAGGCGCGTTTAACTGGCAATGTCACTCTTTGTCTCCATCGCCGTCTCGACTCTCTGCTTTGTGAGCAAGCAGCTGGCGGCGGACGATTGTGCGTGAGTCTGAGGAAGCTCTATCAGAGACCGTCGGTGCTCTGCAGCTGCTCACATCGCGAACGACGATCGCAGGCTTTTGTGGACTCCGGCCAATGATGAAGTGAAGTGAGAGCATGTTAGCCATGTTGCGGATACTCTAGAGAAAGTAAAGGCAATGAGCAGCGAGAAATGAACAGTGAAGAATGAGAAGCAGGAATATATTTCGGGGGTATGTAGACAGCGATCATTTCTTCGCAAAATCTCTCCTCTGAGCCTACTGAAGCTGCGTTGGGACTGACGGTCGCCGTCCATGAGGTGGAGAAGTGGACATGATGTGCCTCAATGGTATCACGCTAGAGACCCCAGAGCATCAAGCGCAAGGATTGCAAGAAGAAATTCTGGTACTTCGATGGCTACAGACGCCGATTCAGGCTCAATCCGCGCTGATGCTGGCGATCGCGGCTCTGCTGCGGGTATGGAGGCTCGAACTGCTTGTGCGGACCACAGGCGACGACGCAAAGCCTCTGCAAGCCACGAGTAATAGGCGTGTGTCGCGAGCCTACAGTAGGCCATGCGACAACCTTCTCCGCTTGCTCACGCAGTATAGCTGTACAGGCTCGTGATTCAGCCCGGCGCGAGATTATCTTCAGAGCTCGCCATGGTGTCTCTCCTCCCTTCCCCCTACATTCCCCCTTCAGTGACCCGACTGCCGCAAGATCTTAGTGTGTACCGAGCCGGAAATATACGTGCCGTCGCCGATTTCGTGGCCGTGAAACGTCATTGTTCACCGAGGGGGCTGGTGCGAAGTGGCCCGAGCGTGAGGTGTTCTCCAGTGATGATATCTTTTTGGTGTTGAACGAATCCGCTAACAGCTCTGTCAGGGAGGCCTTGAGCGGCCCGATCCGCCTTTGATATGCACATGGATCGATTCGCCGTGTCGAGTTTGTGTATACGCAGCTCTTCCGCCATCCACATGCGCACTTTCTACCATCATTTTTGCCACGAAATGCTTCCAACTCAGTCTTCCATAACGTTCAACACCACGGAGAACGCTCACGACGAGAGGCTTTATCACCCTCACCTAATATTACTGGTGGCTGGCAGACGGTTTTTGGGGCTACAAAACCTCGCCGTCCCCTTGCTCACAAACTCTTTTTTCTTCTTCGGCGACCTTTTCTCAGACTTTCCGTATCTTTCATTACACTCTCACCAAACCACACCCAATCACCAACCTCACCTCACTTTATCTTCTCCTTATCCTCACCAAAACCATGCCCGAATACATCGAGATCACTCTGGGCAGTGACGTGCACGTCACCTTCCCGGCGGGTGTCTTGGCCCAGCAAGGCACCCAGGCCATCATCGACCAGCTGACGGCACTCTTCCCGCCTCAGCCCCAGCACGTCCTCCTCCAGGCCACCGAGCCTGTCACCCACCTCCCGGCTGCGGCCAACAACATCCCGGCTCCGGCCAACTACCTGCCCGCCGGCCAGTTCGACGATCTCGACTGGCAACTCGACACCACCAACCCCTTCGAGTCCTCGGACTTCGACAGCCTGTTCACCGCCGCTGTCGCCGCCGCCGCCAACCAGCAGGCCACCAGCCAGCCTGCGGGCAGCCAGTTCACCGCCGCTGCCCAGCGCCCTGCCGTCGCCGCCGCTCCCGCGCCAATCCCCCAGCAGTCGCCGCCCGCTCCGCGCCGCCACAACCGCCGCAAGACGCCGCCCGGCTTCGCGGGCTACCGACAGGTCGCCCAGCACGTGGCGCTGCGCGTCGCCGCCCGCCGCCCGTTCGTCCAGCTGGGCGAGATCTACGAGTACATGGCGCGGACCTGGCCGGAGTGGTTCGTCCCGCCCGCCACCGGCAGGCCGGCGTCCTGGCAGTCCGGCGTCAGGCACGCCGTGTTGAAGCACTTCGAGCGCGTGCCGGCTGCGCGGGCGCCCGCGGCCGGCGTCTGGTACAAGGTGGACGCGAGCAGGTTGGTGTGATGGGGAGGAGGGTGAGGTTCTTGGGTTTTCCTGGTGGGGTTTGGGCTCTCCGGCTGCCTTGGGTAGGTTCTTTGGGGGTTGTGGGTCTTTGGGGTTTCGGTCGTGCTTGGGTTTTTGTTTCTCTTTGGTTTTCTCCTTCTTTTCCTTGGTTTGGTCTGCGATTTCGGCTCTCGTAGGTGAGAGGGAGGGTTCTTCGCGCGGTGCTTTTTCTTGGTCTTTCGGGTCTCTTTGCGTTTTCGGTCTTGCGGTCGGCCTCACGGCTGTCAGGAGTTTTCGGTGGGAGATACCCAGTCTGCTTCGAGCAGAGCAATGCATTCATGTTTCCGTGTCCTGAAAAATGCACCCCTCCCCTGAGTAAAGTGACTTGACTACTGTCATTGATGTCGATGTCCTAGGAGGAAAGGGGAGCTATGTGGAAGCTGATTTGAAAGAGAGCAAGCGGAGAAGAAACACTTCGGGGATGAGAATCTGCCGTTCACACAAAGACCAGTAAGCAAACAAGGCAGTAGATATCAGCAAATGTGCTTTTCCATTGTGCAGCACCTCAAAATGAGTGTCCGTTGAGTGAAAGCACGATATCTCACTGGTAGTTCCTAAACATTACCAAGACGAGAGAATTGAGCGAGGACGGAGCTGGCCAGAGCACAACAAACAGCCAGAGGTGCTGTCGAGAAGAACGCATTCATGCATTCCGCAAATTGATCTTCGGTTCAGCGTTTTCCGGAGACACAACTATGCAGTGAAGATCCAATTCGAAAGCACTGGCCAAGTCTTGACACAGAAAACAAGTGCTCGAGGATGAAGTTGAGGTGAGAAGAGAGTTGGATGGTGACGTCGGTCGGGAGGCGATCGGGCCGGGCGCCAAGCTTGGGGAAGCCTCGACAACGGCCTTTCCGCATTGGGGGGCAACAAACAATCGCTCGCGCGCTCCTCCACCGCCGCGCATCACGTCGTCACATCGCGAACCTGCCAACACGCGTTCCAGCACGCGTCACCCACAACCAACCCCAGCCCATATCTGCGCCTCGTCTCCGCGACACCGCCCATCCCCATTGTTCGCGCCGCCATGGCGCCCGCCGCTTCCAAGACGCGCGACAACCAATACTTCAATGTCGGAGTTCAAGGCAGGTCCGCAACCCCAGCGAACCCCCCGCTCATGCCGCCCAACACTCACTCCCGCCCAGGAAGACCGGCATTACGCTCAAGGATACCGGCATTCGCGATGAACATGGATTGGAGCCTATCGATGGCATCTTCTCATCGCCAGAGAAGTCGCCAGAGAAGCGCGATAACCCCCGCCAGCAGCCCGACAAGACCCTGACCTCGTCTGACATGGACGTTCAGCAAAGTATGTTTCGACGTGCAAATATACGAGTGCCGCTGCACGACGATAGCATTGTCGACGCGCTTCTGGCCAGCGATGACGAAGATACTAAGACTGCTCCACCACCTGCAGGTTCTATGCCCGAGCCTGTCGACGCCCTCAGCGCTCGCAGGTCCTCCGTACGCCCTGGAAGATCCTCCATCTTCCCCCCGCCCATGGGCCGTTCTCCAATCAAAACCACCCTCGGCTCGTCACCACGCCGCCAGTCCTCCATGGGCCCGCCTTCCGCCTTGCGCAGACCCTCGAATACCCCAGACCGACCGGTTTTCCACCCAGCAGTGGCACGGCGATTGGATTTCAGCGCCATGGACGAGAAGAGTACAAGGGTGAATGGAAGCGGCAACAGAAATCGGGGGAAACCGCGGCCAGACGTCTTTGCGCTGCCTGTCTCGCCTGAGCCTGCACGCGGCAAGAAGCGCTCGCATGATGAGAGCATTATTGAACAAGAAGCCACGCCTGAAGAGAGCGAGTTTCGGGTCAACGGCGTTGGTCACGATAGCCCTCTTCCCGTGGCCGGAGATGAATCACTTCAGATGATCGCAGATGGTGAAGAGACGGAAGTGGATGAGGAGCACGTGGAGGACTCAACCGAGATTCCAGATCAGGAGCTAGAACCCGAGGCAGAACCATCTCCAGAACCACAACTTCACAAGAATCGCGGCAAGGGGAGGAAAAGCCTAGAGCATAAAGAAGCGCCAGCACCAGCGCCCCGGAAAGGAGCAGGAAGACCGAAGAAGAATCAAGGGCTAGTCTCCGCGAAACCTGTCAATGCACCCGTTCCGGCGAGATCACGGAAGAGCGCACAAGCAAGAACAACTGCGAACACATACATCACGGACGATAGCACAATGGATGCTGATCAGTCATTTGACCAAAACTCGATCGAAGAGCCGTCAATAGAACAGATGGTGGAGGATTATTCCGAGGCAAAACTGGAGGACACACTTGAGGATGAGCCGGAGCAGGATCCTACACCTGAATCGGAACCTGTACCAGTCAAGAAAAAGCGAGGTCGCAAGAAATCGGCATCTAAGCTTGAGATACACCAAGATGAGCCGCAGGACTCGGTGGACCTCCCGGAACGGCCTGCGAAGAAGGCTAAAAAGGCGCCAGCACCCAAAAAGCCCCCACCATCCCAGCGTGATCCTAACGCCAGGGTTACCTCAAAGACCGACAACTCCAAGAGCAAGCAAAAAGGAAAGCAGAAGGAAGACATGCCACCTCCGCCGCCAGCGCCGAAAGAGTCCCAACGAAGTCAGTTCCGTGCTCCAAGTCAAGCGAGAAGTTTGCAAATTCTCCGTCAAGGCACTCCGTTTGATGATGCAGGGGCAAGGACGACTCGATCTGGGAGAATTTCTGCGAAGCCGGTCGAGTATTGGCGCAACGAAAGGATCGAATATGCCCACGATGGATCCAAGAAGGAAATCATCCGCGCTGAGGATGTCGAGGGGCCAAAACGTTCTGCTCGTCGTACGACTACGCGCAAGCGAGCTGCTCAGCGGTCTGGGAGTGTGATAGAGGAGGAGGAAGAGTTCGAATTAGAACCAGAAGAGTGGGAAATCAACGAAGGTATTGTTCAGGGCTGGGTCAACGGCTGGGATGAGAAGCAGGGCACCATCATTGATGAAGGAGCACGCAACGAAGGTATGATCCAGAAATGTCTGCGGTTGCAATGCAGCTTCAACGGCTGCTTGTGAGACGTATTCGCAATGCTTTACCTGACACAGCATCCAGACCTAGCGTTTTCTGCGGCCAGAATCCAAACAAGAGAAGTGGCAGGCGCAAACTTCAAATACTCGAAAATCCTTGGTCTACCTTATCTTGGCGCCGGCATGGTCGATGTTCCGCCGCATGGATCGAAGCGTTCCAAGAACTCGCGCAGGATGCACATGGTATTCTGTGTGCTGTCCGGCAAGGTCAACGTCACAGTCGGAGATGCTGAGTTCAGCATCTCCAAGGGTGGGGTGTGGATGGTTCCGAGAGGTGAGCAACTATTCTGTTTTCTTCGTTTCCTTTCTACCCCACGCGTTTCTTTCTTTTCATTCCTGGTGCTGTTTCTGCTGCATCAGAGCCAGCCTCGCTGCATCGCGGGACCGGGCAGAAAGGCGGCGAATGCAAATCTTGAGTCGGTGTGCAAGACCACGTATGTGTGACCAGCGGTCACTTTATGCTCATTCCTGGTGGACGGGACCGGCACCGGATAGACGCGCTGTTGCATCCGACGGTGTGTTTCGTTCCACAACAGCGGGTGCAGATGCCAGAGTTGCAACACGTCACTGCAACTGCCGGCCCATCTTGTCTTGGCTTGGTTACACAGCAGGTCAGCCGGTGGACCCAGCTGCGTTGTTGTGGCGCTGCCCAGACAAGCATTTGCGCCTGTACCACAACCGTATCTTCGCCTCGCTCCGCAGCAGTGAGGCACAGCAGCCCAGTCAGACAGACCCTGGCTCCCGCCGTCGGGGAGCGCTGTTTTTCCTTATTTCAACCCCCGGTCACACACGCAGAACTCGTCCTATGCATCGTCCACTGCGATTCTTCCTCTTGCCGACTGCTTTTCGGACCCGCATCGGCCCCGTCGCTCTTCTATCACATTGCTGTGTCACCAAGGCTTGGGGTATGCGAAATGCACGATCCCCTATCCTATCGGCAAAGAGCCGTGCGGACCGCTGCAATGCAGCGTATCTGTCATCCCAACATCGGTTCGGGGTTAGTGGCTGGGGAGATGTGGCCGGGCTGACAGGCGTCATCCACCACATCACTTTTTTTTCAGAGAAAGTGAAAAATCAGCTGCTTCCTGCAGGCGCAACGTCAATTCACTGCAAAGAGGCGTAGTCTCGGGAAAGAAAAGGACAACGTACGCGCACGTCACCGTGGCCATCCGAGGCATGCTGCTGCTGCAGTGCTCACGCAAAGACAACGCACAAACACCTGTTCGTCTCGTTGTCTTGTGTGTCTAGATCCTCTCCCGTCTCTCTCTCTCTCTCTCTCTCTCTCTCTGCTTCTATTATCCTGACATGCGCTGTTCCGACATGCATATGCATAACTGCGGCACTGCCCTCCTGGCAACAACAGCTCACGCATGCTGTCCTTCCATCGTTCGGTGTCGGTCTAGCCATCCGACCTGCACGCGTTTCGTTTTTCTCTCGCCCGCATTCGTTCTCATGCAGGACGGTTGCCTGGAGATCATTGTCATCGTCATCGACCGTTTGCTATTTTCCTGGGAACACAAGAGAGTGAGAACACGAGAACGGCTGCGAACCGAATGGTTTGCGATGTGTTGGGGAGGTCTTTGAGGGATCATCCTGGGTCCCCGCCTTTTTCTCTGTCTACCTGACGTGCGCATTTTTGTTGATTTGTTTTTTTTTTGTCTTTTTTCCTTTTTCGTCTTGGCGTGTTATCGTCTTTTTCGGTCATTGTCGATGGAGAGACGGGTATGCTGACTTTGTCGAATAGGCAACTTCTATAGCATCACGAACGATACCGGAGTCGACGCGAGACTCTTCTTCGCGCAGGGGTCGGAGGTCAAGCCGGAGGATAATAAGGGCGCGTCGACGACGAAGCCGTAGGTGTATGTTTCTCTCTGGCAGTAGCGGGAAGCTTCACCTTTTTCTTCAATTTGGGTGTTTTGTCGGAAATATTATACCTCAATCATTGGCGAGAGAGCTTTGATTTGTTGATTGGTTGACTGGGCTTTGGAGCGTACATGGTGTTTCTTGGAGCATGGGCGGAAGCGAGTAGGGGTCTATTTTCTGGTTTCTGTTTTGGTACGGGACTCTCCTCCCATCTTGGAGGATTGGGGGGGTGTCTGGTTGTTTGAGCATGCCTTCCCGGTCGTTCACGGCGTCTGCATGACTACTATGATTTGTTCAAGTCGGGTTAGATGGAAGAATTGAGGAAGGACTCTTTTTTATCCTTTACTCTTGAGCGAATGGTTCAATGGAGAGAGATCGAGACGAGTCTCACCCAATGTCGTATACGTTTTACGTGTGCGTGTGACGCCTGGATCAGGCCCGGTTCGGACAATAAGATTACGAAATACGTGTTTATAGAGGGACCCTTGTTCCGATCAGAAAGAATCCCTCCCTTTCCTTTCTATTGGAATACCGTTTAAAAATCCTCCTGGGAAACCCTCACGCGATCTTTCGCTGAAAAATAAAGCGACCGGGTTTGCATGCAACGTGTGGTTGGTTGGTTGGTTTTTTTTTTTGTGTATGTTTCGACATGATGAAGCCAAAGTTTCTATAGAGCGGATTAAGAAAGAAAAAGAAAAGACTCCAGCTGCCACCAGCCAACCCGGTGCGAAATTCTTCTCGCGATATTCTGCTCAATATGTTTGTTATATTGTGTTGAATAATCCTCCGTCCTTGCTCCGACGCCGCTGAGATCTGAGAAGAAGAAAACAATGAAGCGCTTATGCTGTGAGCATGGTGTGTGGCCTGTTGCTGCTGTTGTTGCGTATGTACGTATGTACGTATATTGATCGCTGCACATTCAAGTGCATAGTTCTCTTTTCCATATGATCGCGGGATGAGACGCGTGATGTTACGAGTAAGTGAGCGGTGTTTGGTTAACCGGCCATATCGGGCGTTAAGCTCTCTTTCGGGAAGAGCGTCCGATATGTCGGGGATGCAGAAATGCAAGGCCCTTTACGCTCAGCAAGCTATGCGGCAAGAACGACGAGGAGCAAAAAAGAGAAGGAATGTCATGAAGGCAGAACAAGACAAGGCAGGGCTAATGAAGAACAGAGGAGCAAAAGGCTATGGCTAAACAGCGGGAGAACAAAAGAACCCGAAGACATGAAGAAGACAGGAGGAGAAGAAGAGGATGTGGAACAAGAGATATTAAAGGTGGAGAGAGAGAGAGAGAGAGAGAGAGAGAGAGAGAGAGAGAGAGAGAGAGAGAGAGAGAGAGAAGAGTTTTGAGAAGTGTAAAGTTCCGTATGTTGAGACAACCACCCTGCAAATGCAAAGTACCCCAAGTGTCGTTGCTGTTGTTGTTCACCCTTCTATCCCAAATAGCCCTCCCTTTTTGTTGCTTTGTCAGGAAAACTGCGATGCCTCCCTTTCGGTCTCGTGATATCCTTGCTCCCCCTCCCTTCCTTTCCCGTATCTTGTCATCGGGTGCCTCTCCCATTCATGCGACCAGACCATTACCTTCCCCTCTTCTCCAATTGCTCCTCCTTGGTAGATACATGTATGCCTAAAAGTCCACCCGCTCCGCTCGCTGTGCAATAGAGAAGAAGAAAAGACGAAAAAGGAAAAGAGTCATAAACTCATAACCATCATATCATCATGAAGTCATGTAATGCAACGCAGAAGAAACAAACAAACAACCACCGAGAGTTTAAGAGAGAAAAAAGGAATACGTCCAAAAAACAGAGACGCGCAAGAATTAAAACCACTCTCGAACAGGGACATCTCTCTACAAGACGACCACGTCAACAACGACGAAGAAGCCGGGTGAGGAAGGAGGAGAAATAATCAATCCTCCTCCCTCTTACCAACAACGCCCTCCACCTCCATATCCGCCACAAACCCCGCCGTCGCCCGCCTCTTCCCCGGCGCGCTCCCCGTGCTGCTGTTCGGACTCCCCACCTCGACCTCGACCCTTCTCCTCCTCTCGCCGCCCCCTCCTTCCGTCGACGTCGTCGCCGCGAACGGGCTGGCCAGGCCGCCTGCTTGGCTGCCTCCTGCGTGCACCACCGTCGGCACCGTGCGCGGCGTCGCGGCCGTCGTGGTGACGTCGCCGGACGACGACTGGTGGCCGGAGATGCTGCCGCCCTGGCTGAGGGGCGTGACGGGGCGCTGGCCGAGGGTGAGCGCGGCGCCGACGGATGCGGCGGCGCTGCTGAGCGGCGTGGGCGTCTGCCGCGGCGTCGTCGTCTGGTGGTGGTGGTGGTGGTGGTGGTTGTACGGGCGCGGCTGGTGGAGGTGCAGGATCGGTGGGTTCTGGTATTGGGGCGTTGGGAGCGGGAGCGGCGACGGGTGGCCGCTGTTGGTGCCGCCGCTGCAGACGGAGGAGGGAGGGGGTGGGATGGCGGGCACAGGGAGAGGTGGGGGCGGCCATTGGGTGTCGCGCTCGCGGGAGGGTTCGCGGGAGAGCGAGTGGTGGGAGGGTGGGTATGGGGAGGGGTGGGATTGTTGTTGTGGGTTGAGGGCGTAGGGGGACTGTGGCGGTGGGTGGTGGTGGTGGTGGTGGTGGTGGTGGTGGTGGGCGCGCTCGTGCGGAGAGACGTGGTAGTGAGGGCTTGTGGGGTCGGTTTCGGAAGGGGGCGAGGCGTTGTCGTCGTCGATGCCGCCGGGTGGTGTTGGGTTGCCGCCCGCCGAAGTGCCTCGATACTGGACGTTGGCGCGGCGGAGCATCTCCTCTTCGCCGAGTTGCCAGTGCATGCGCTCGCAGGATCGCCAGGGCCGGCACATCTCGTCGGCGATGCGCTTCCACATGTCTTCCATGAACCTAGTTGTTGGAGAAAGAGTGCGTTAGTGGTGGTGGGGGGGGGGGGGGGGGGGTTTCGTAAAGCTGAGACAGGGGAAAGTTGGGTGTAGAGGAAACATCAAAACTCAATGGTGTCAGGTAGATTTCGAACGCGGTGGTCTTGGGCTAGATGGTCTGACAAGCGTTGACTCCGGCCAAAGGCGGCTTGTAGGATGGGGAGTAGTCATTCTAGATGGACTTAGGGGGCTTCAAATAAAGGCTGCTCCTAGGCTTCCTTTTTTTGTACCCCCAAAGGTTCGAGACCTGTCATATAAGGCTCTCAGTCCATCCAGATGATACGTCAAGTCGATACAAGCTCGTCGATGATCTTCTGCGGGTCGCTTGCCAGTTGCATCTCGCCTCTAGGTGCCACAACGTTAGCGCCAACGCAAGGGGAAAACACCAAAGCATACCGATGATACAGGCGCGCAAGCATGTCCTTCTCGTCCTCACCCCATTCTTTCTTCTCGGTGTAATTCTGATATCGCAGTCGACAGGCCGTGGCACTGCGGCCCGGGTTCTGCTGTGAGATGTCGACCCACTTCATGCCGCTGCTTCGCAGCTTGATCAGCAGCTTCTCTTCCTCTTCCGTCCACTTGCCCTTCAACTTCTTCTCCTTCTTAGCTGCACTACCACCGCCTGCTCCAGGGTCACCGTTGCCCGTGCCTAGCGCTCGCGATGCGGTGCGCTTGTTGGATGAGACGGGGCTAGATGCAGCTGCCGGGTGCAGAGGAGCGTGGTGAGAGGTGGACAAGGACTGCAAATAAGGACCCGGAGCGGCGCTGTGAGATTGGGCCTGTGCCACGCCTCCCGAGTAGATGGGCCTATAGCTTTGATGGATGTAGGCTGGAGGTGATTGCTGCTGCTGCTGTTGCTGAAGTTCGTCAGGGTACTGTCGGAAGCTTGGAAGTTGCTGGACGGGGGTCCATTGCGGGGCTTGGGCTCCGGGCGGCGAGGGTGATGGAACTGCGGTTGTCGAGCGAGGGGTGGCGTAGGAAGCTGATGGGAGGTGGGATGGAGCTGGTGGTGGGGCCCCTGGAAG
The DNA here is from genome assembly GCA_011503125.2 of Botryosphaeria dothidea. Lineage (NCBI taxonomy): Eukaryota > Fungi > Ascomycota > Dothideomycetes > Botryosphaeriales > Botryosphaeriaceae > Botryosphaeria > Botryosphaeria dothidea. The sequence continues at coordinate 245,551 of WWBZ02000001.1, forward strand.
ATGTTGCGAGCCAAGACTCGGGATTCGAGCAGAACCTTGGGAAGAAATGCTCTTCCTATCCCGCGGGGACACGGAGCCGCGAGCGTCTCGCGACTCGAGAAGCGAGGCGATATCCAGGGTGAAAGGTGTTCACTGAGGCCGGCCTCCAAGAGAAGGCCAGGCCATCCGCTGGTGAAGACCACGACGCCAAAATGTCGGCTGGCGGAGTGATGGGGAGGCACGTAGGCAGAGAGGCCTGGCAGTCTTCACTCGGGGAGATGGGGGGTGGGTGAAGACGGAAGGGTTTTATGGGGCGTAGTCCGGATGTTGCACAAGTGATGGGCGCAGCAGCAAGCTTAAGCGATATCGACTTCTCGGGCCAAAGAGGGAGTCGAGATGGCAAATCAGGCGGCAAGTGGACGGTTGTGGACTGGGAGGCGCCCTAACAGGTACCTGGCTTTGGGGGTAGGGGAGGGTTTTGAGGGCGGCAAGGTCCGGGGCGTGGGGCACGGGATGTGGAAGTTTGGATGTATAGGTTCGTCGCTGCGCTTGGCGCGGCGGCTGAGGTGCCAGAGATGCTGGGGCGGGTCGAGGTTCTGGGGCCAGTCGGCTTGCTTAGGGGTGGCGAGGTGACGAGATTCGAAAAGTTCCGAGAAGTGCCTGGGGCTTCGCCAACTACGTCTTTGTAGGCGCATTCTGCACTCTTACTCGCTGCCTGTCATGTGCTATTTGGGCAAGCGGGCAGCAGGCGCAGCAGGGGCCGTGGGGGCGGACCCCGGTCAAGTGCGGTGCTTGCAAATACAAAAAAAGCAGGCCCGGTCTGGCGGGAGGGCAAATAAGAAGGGCGCTCTTAGTGAGGGAAACACGATGCGACCAGGCGAGCGGAAAATTTGATGCTTCCCTAGCACGGCGCTGGGCAACGATGTTCATGCATGATGGACGCGGCGGCGCCACGGAGCGCACACTGCCAGGATCGCCCGCCAGCCCGGGGCGTAGTGCGCAGTGCACCGTGATCCGAGGCGGACGGCAGAGGGTCACTGACACGATAGCTTTGCGGATGACGTGTCGGGGTTCTCATGTCACCCGGCGGAGGAGGCTGGCGGGTTAGCACGACGACCCGGCGGGTGTTGAGGCGGCCAGTGAGGGTGGTGATGCAGGCGGTGAACTGCTCCAGGGATGCTTGAATATGCTAGTCTTTCGGATGCAAGCGTGATGACCTGGCCAAGGCAGATCTGCGCAACCTTTTTGCAGAGATACGATGTCGACTTGAACGCGCTTGCGGAGCGGTGAAGGGCAGGTGAAACGGGCCTCGTCCACGGCCGGTTCTGGCGTCCAGCTTCGGCGCATCGCGCGGTGCAACCCGCCACGTGAGGGCGCGGCCAGGAACACGTTGCTCGGGAGGGCGTGGCGTGACGCATCTCGTCGCCATGTGGTGGAGGAAGAACCGGTTTCATCTCCACTGATGCTGGAGCATGGCGTAATGGGGTAGGGACAGTCCCGCCGGCGCGGGTTGGCGCCCAATATTCAGGCTCCCAGGCTACGCGACGCTAGATGCTAGCCGCGGGAGGCCCGCTAGGCTGCCACAGCGCGCCCTCGGCAAAGGCAGCGCGCTGCGACGGCCGGCAGTTGCTCTTCTCACGCACGACCCGCCCGAACGAGTGCATCTCCAGATTGATTTCCCGCGGGATCCACGCGATGCGCAGCGCAAGTCATCCGACACGCTGGCGGCGGCGAGGTGCGCGGCTGGGGCCATGACGCATGGCGGCTGTCAAATGGTTCGCGGCAGCAATGGCGGTGAGGCCCACACGCGGTGGTTGGAGGAGCGGCCGAGCTGGGTGCGTCCGCGTGCGGCGAGCTGCACAAACCATGCGCCAAGCCGCCCTCCCAAAAACCCATAGGGCCGAACCGCCTCATCGCTTGCTCTCTGAAAGCGCCGCCGCCGCAAGCCCGCGCGCGCCAGACTGCCCACGCGCCGCCCAGCCCTCCACGGCCGGGCCAGCCTTGAGATCGCCCTGCGCCCCCGCCATTGGCTACCACTCTGCCGGTGCTCCACCTGCCCACTAGCCACCATATCCGGCGTCTGCTCCCCGCGCAAACATCCAAACCAACTCCCCCGACCCAACGGCCTAACCCGCTCGCACCGCGCCAGCCGACGCCGAACCGACACCTGCCACCCCTTCACCGCGCAGCCACCCAGACACCGCTCAGCTCTTGCTCCCAGCCATGTCGCTCCACCCCGCCGCCGACGTGCCCTTGCTCGTTGCGTCGCCCAGCACCCAGAGCGAGCGCCGCATCTCGCCCTCGTGGTCCCTCGCCCACCTGAAGACCCGCCTCGAGCCCGTCACCGGCATCCCGGCCTCGTCCCAGAAGCTCTCCCTGCGGATCGGCTCGCAGGCCCCGGTCCCCCTCGAGGCGGCGAATGAAGAAGCCACCCGTCTGTCTGAATTTCCTTTGCAGCCTTACGCCGAGATCTACGTAAGTCCTGACCTCTCCTCGTCATCTTCCCGCTCTCTCGGCTCCAGTCTCAACCACATCTGCTCGTATCCCATATTGGCCACGCTCGCGAGCCTAACCCGGTGGCGCTGTCCCGTCTGCTTCTCATGTCATTGCCTCCCCCGTGCGTTTTGCGTAGCACAACGGAAGACGGGCCACCTCCCGCAAGCCATGATCGACGTGATCACTCGAAGCACAGCAGCAGATCTGAAGATCACTGTCTCAACCTCTCCTCTCGTCTCCCACCGCTGCAGGTACCGCCCGCCTCGCCCCCAGCTGAGGTTTCAGGCCCTTCAGAGGAAAAAGAGACGCGATATTGCTTATTCCGAATGGGGTGTTCGACCGCCGCGGATCCCCCTGATGCGCCGCCTCTTTCTGCACAAGCCTGCTAAATCCGGCTCCGCCTGTTTGGGATTCTGAGGCAGCTGAGCCGGCAACGGGCAATACCCTGGGAGCCGAGCCGCCGCCGCTGGCATGCGCGAGCTGGTCACTCTGAACTTGAACACTGATCATATGCTCCCAACCCATTCGTTCCACCGGAGCGAGGCGTGCGCATTCATGCACCCGACCCGCCGCAACGGATACTTTCGTGTCCACATGAATGAATCGCTTGCTGGCTGGGGGCCTCGCAGCCTACTAGTGCCCTAGACCCTTAATTGCATCTGCTCCAACGCTCCCCCGGCCCGCGACGTTATCGTTCTCCAGTGCGAGACGTCCAGCCTACCGCTTGTCACTCGCGCGAGCCAATCACGCCCCCAATGCGCCAGCGCATCACTTCCCTTGTTGAGCCAGAGCAATCTCGTTGAATTGCCTGTTCTCCCAATTCTGCACCATTTGTAATCTCTTCCCAAAGAGCCCACCGCTGACGTCTCTTGGCACATGCTGGACAGGTCGACGACACGCGCCCCGCTGCGGCGCGTACCGATTTCACCGATGTCTCCTCGGTCCAGAAGTACGTGATGCCGCCCGACGAGTATGAGCATCGCAAGGACAGCGTGCTGGCCTGGAAGAAGGCGCAGAAGCTTGGCCGCTTCGACCCAGACGCGCCGAGCATCGAGGAGCAGAAAGTCAAGGCTCTCGAGCGCGAGGTCGACGAAAGAGGTACGCCCGTCAATATCCATTCTTCCATCTTGTCTATTTGACTTTTCGCCCCTTGCTTTTTCCTGATTTCCCTCCTGTTCGGCGTTGCTTGTGTTGCGTTGTCACTGTGGAGAAATGGGAAGCATGGTGGAGTCCGCTCCGGATGCATTCACCCGGCTCGCTTTTGCCTGGCCCCCATCGCCATTCCTCTGCTTCTTGTTTACTCTCACGCCTCCGTTTCCCTTCGCTTCATCCTGCCCGTGCCCGTCCGTCAGCATTCGTAATCGATTTTCCGCATCACCACAGCACAGCCCAGCTGAAAGCCCCGGCTCAAAACAAAATCACGGGCGCCACAAACCCTCTTGTTCCCTCAGATCAACGCCCGCCAGTCGACCCCTAATGTACATATTTAGACCCAACGAAACCTCACTAACCACAACCCTTCGGCTCCAAAACAGGCATCACCGTAGGCTCCCGCGTCCAGCTCCTTCCAGCCGCCACCGACGGCCGTCGCGGCACCGTGTCCTTTGTTGGTCCCATCCCGGAGCTCCCGCCGCCGGCGGGCCCGTGGGTGGGCGTGACGCTGGACGAACCGACGGGCAAGAATGACGGTAGCGCCAAGGGCGTCAAGTATTTCGAGTGCAAGCCCAACTGCGGCGTCTTCGTGAGACCGGAGAAGATTGAAGTCGGCGATTTCCCCGAGATAGACGAGTTCGCAGAGGAGATGGAGGAGATCTAGGGTCGAAATGCTCCGTCACCAGCGTGTAAAAAAAAAAAAAAAAAAGCAGGATAGCTGTTTTGTGTATCACTGCAGCTAGTCCACTTCCGCTGAGATGAAGCGAGCGTATATATGATTGCCCGAATGCTGTAGCCGAATTTGATACCATAGCGAAAATCTATACTGTTTGTTGCTGCGAAGTTATGACGCAAATACTACATCCGGAGGGTCCTCCGGCAATGCATTTCAGCGTCTCGGCATTGTGTCGACCGCTCCTCCGTATCGTTTCTGCCCTAGATGCAACCACCACAACCTTCTCCTTCATCCTACAACAGCCGCTGTTTCATTTAATGCTCGTCCCTCTCCCTGAACATTCCTCAACCCCCACAATGCCAGCCTACTACTCCGTGAAGATCCCGCCCAGCCCCACGTGCTTTCCAATCTTACCACCTTCTCTTTCTGGAATAAACTCTGCCCAACTTTTGACCTCAGCTTCCGCATCGGATAACAAATTTCTCGTTAAAAGTTTTTTTTCCTTGCCTAAAAAAAAATCCAATGAACTATTATCAATTGCAGGCGTAGCTAGGCACGCAGTCCGTCCGATCGATCCCTGACACAAAAGCGAGCGGGCCGGAGCGACCGGTCCACCGCCCATATCACTGTTCCGCATCCTACTTTTGCTAGGGTAGGAGAAACTATCAATCCGCCGACTTTCAATGCTTTCTTTTCTTCCCTCACGAAACGGAAAATAGCACCATAACATAGTAAGCAGAAAACCCGGCGCTATATTCCCGTAAACAAGGCCAACTCATTTCTTTCCCCCCCCCCTTGTCCGCCACATTATAGGCGTTCTCTCTCGCGTTTTGCTTTTTTTGCGTACTTTCCCACCATGATCTACGACGCAGGGATAGCTTCGTTCCTTTTGATTCCTAAGAGCCGCCGTCCTTGCACTTCGGTCTCGGTTCAGCTATCCCTCTCTCTCTCTCTCTCTCTCTCTCTCTCTCTCTCTCTCTCTCTCAGCTGGCTGTTGACGCATCGACCGATTAGAAAAAACAACCTTGAACCATGGCCATACCTTATTTCACCTCCAGCTTCCTTTTCTTATCCTCCTATATATCCAGACCTAGAAGCCGATCTACCACTTATCCCGTTCAGTGTGTCGCTTGAGCACGGATTTTCTTCATTTCTCTCTCTACATATTCCATCGCCCCCTGTCCTTTCTCACTTACGAGCTAGCGCAGGGGACTCCCTTCTCTCTGTTCCTGGAGCTGCAGGACTTCACCGTACGGATCCCCACACACCCAAGAGAGCGTGGCGCCTCCGAGCTTCGTCATCAAAGTCGCTCACGACAGGGACTCTTAATTCCGACATCGGTCCAGGAGTTGTCATCCGTTCGGCGATAGGACTTTGTCGTTTGTTGTTCCTTTTCTTCGATTTTTCCTGGAAAAAAAAAAGAAAGTAAGACAAGGAAGAGTTCTGGAGAATCGGCGATATTCCTGGAGTCCTTCCGTGTTGTTACTTTCCCTCTCATCTTTCTATACAGAGAGATTGGTGGAGAATCAAACATCTGCCAGACCCATACTAGACTCCCTAAGTAGTGGTAATTAAACCATGATGCCCGGTTTCAATGAGGTGAATCAATCCATACATGCAAATGGAGAGAAGACAAACGATCAAAATCCAGATTTTTGTTTTTTTGGAATCTATAGAATCAATGAGGATGCCATGCTCGTTGGGAAACCCTTCAAAAACATCGTGCGTGTGCACAGACTCTCCAGGGTGATGTTCTCATGAAAGCATGACAACTTCACCTATCACCCGAAGCCGAACTAACAGTACACCATTGTCTAGTTCTTCTAACGGGATTATTTCTGAAATGTACATGATCTTCTAGATTTCCGCCCATTGTTTCTGGCAATATAATTTACTACACTTGCCTCACGGCACCGCGGCCACTGCAATACATATCATCATCTTTGATCTCAACATGCAGTCCTCCATCCATTCTCCGCGAACAAGCAGAGCACAGAACCTGCTGCTAGCATCGAAGAGAAATGTGTGAAGTCTCTTCGTACACGGCATATCGCAAACTTACGACCACACTGCCCACACATACATCGCAATTTTCAAGCATTTCAAGACTGTTTATGAGACGCATTCCTGCACTCTGCTCTATTCAAGAAGTCTCCAGAAATACTGGGGCATCGGCACCCGCCACAAGTAAATCAAACCGGGTATACCCTCAAAACCAATCCGCAACTCCAACCCAAGCAATGAACACCTTCTTTTTTATGGTCTACTGTCCCATCACCCCGCTCACCCTACACACAAAAAACCACCATCCAAATTCGAACCCAAGAGAACACACACCCCAATCACCCCGCCCTCTTCACCCTCGGCGTCGGCGTCCACCTCACCTTCTCCCTCTCCCCACCACTCCGCATCGGCGACGCATCCCCAAAAGCCCCAAACTCACCCTCCGCCCTCCTAGGCGTCCCCACCTTCGCGAACAGCCTCTGCGCCGCCGGCGTCAAACCGCCTCCTCTCCTGCTCGCCACGACCGGGCTGCTCGCAAACTTGGGCGTCGGCGTCCTCCCCGACCCCGCTGTCCCCTCGCCCCTGAGCGCCGCGAGCCTACCACCACCAGCACCAGAGCCAGCAACCTCGCCCCTCTTCGCTTTCGCGCTCTTGTCGACCAGCCGATGGTGCAGCTCCTCGCGCCGGCTGGCCTGCTTGATCGTGAACGGATTGGGGCCGGCGTCGGCCGTGACGCCCAGGCGCTGCAGCAGCGAGCTGTCGACCGCCGGCTCGGGCTCGTCCTCGTCGACGAAGGCGTAGCCGTTCACGCGGGGGGTCTCGCTGCCGGCGTACGCCGCCTCGGACGCCGCCGGGCGAGGACGGCCGCGGATGGCGTCGTCGACGGCCGACAGCGACGGCGAGGCGGGGGGCACGCTGCCGTGCGGGTCCGGGCCCGCCGGCAAGCGCGTGTTGTCGTAGACGATGGCACGGGGCGGGGCGGTGCTGGCGTCCTGGGCCGCCTGGGCGACGGTGACGAGCGCGTCCTCGACCGAGTCCGGGGGGAACATGAAGGCGTTCTTGGGCGCGGCGGGGCGGTGGTCGGGCATGGCCTTGCGCGCGTCGGCGTCCCGCTCCGTCTCTGGGTCCCTGCGCACGAGGGCGCGGTCGTTGTTTCCGATGCGTCCTCCTCCTCCTCCTCCTCGCCCGTCCTCGGCCTCCGCCTGCAGCAGCTTCTGCTCGCGCGCGCGGAACGCGATCTGGCGGCCGGACGCGATCTTGTTGCCGGCCCACAGGAAGCGGTACTTCTCGGCGCGCTTGCGGTTCTGGTCGTCGAGCAGCTTGTTGAAGCTCTCGTTGTCCTCCGACGTGTACTTGGCCTGGAACGCGTTCAGGCTCATACCGCGTACCTCGTCGCGGCGCCGGTCCGCCTCCGCGCGCGCCCGCCTCTCGTCGCCCGTCTCTTCTTCCTGCCCGCCTCTGCCCCCCTGCCTCGACAGCGGCGTCTCCCCGCCCCATCCCGTCGGCGTCTGGTCGCCGCCCACCCTCGGCGTCTCCAGTCCTACACCCCTCCTGCCGAACCTGCGTCGCCCGTCCGGCCCCGGCGTCATGACGTGTGTGAGGCGCTGGGCGGCGTCGTTAATCCAGCCGGCGTCGGCGCTGTCGAGGGCGTCGAGGAACTCGGCTTGCGCGCGGCTCTCGAGCAGGCCCGGGAAGAAGTCGCGCGCGATGATGTGGTCGAGGGCGGCCGTGTACGTGTCTTCGTCGAGGACCTTCGGGGGGCGCTTGATTCGCTTGGTTGGGAGTTGCGCAGGCGGAGGCATGAGGGCGGATGCATTGTCGTCGGTGGCCGGGCGTTTGGTGAGAGCAGTGCTGTTCGAGGAGGAGGAGGAGGGTGCCATGGTGGTGTGTATGGCGATTGCGCGGCGCAAAGCGCGAGAGTGGGTGGGCGGTCGTGTACGTGGGTGGGTGGGAGTGAAGAGAAGTGTGTGGAGGCGTGGATGCGTGGATGCGTGTAAGCGGCAGCTCCGATCTCCCCCAAAAATGCGGCGGCGCGCGTCATTGCCGTTCAGCCCTACGGGAAAGAGAACTCTGCCACTTTTTTTTGCTCGTACGCGCCCCGCTCCACATTCTTTCCTCCACGCCTCACAATCCACACCTAGATGCTCTGCAATCAATCTCGAAGCTGCAGCTGAGCACTGCCGGCCCCGCAACCTCCGCACGATCCGCGCATCCACCGCTACTCACAGCCCACAACCGAAGCCTTCTCCTCTCCGCCGCCGCCGCACTCGCCGCAAAAGACACCTCCGCAGCACCCTCACCACGCGCCCGCCCGCCAAACCGCTCAGCCAAACGAACCCCGCCAAACCTCCACAATGCCGTCCACCCTCCCGCTCTCGCGCCCCCTCACAACGACAACGTCCTTCACCTCCACCACCTCGACCGCATCCACCTCCACCCACCTCCTCACCACCCACACCTCGCCCCCCAACCGCTGGACCTACATCCACCTCGCCCTCCACACGACGCCCCCGTCGCCCGCCCAGACCGCCGACGCCCTCTCCCTCCGCCAGCGCCTCACCGCCGCGCTCACACAGCACCTCGGCGCACACGGCGCGGCCGTGCCGGTTGACGTGCTCAAGATGGATGGGGGCGACGCGTGGGTGCGGGTGCCGCGGGAGGATGGGGCGGCGGTGATCGCGGCGGTGGGGGCGTGGGTGGGGGTTGAGGCGGAAGGGGAGAGGAGGGTCGGGATGGCGGTGAGGGGGTGGGGGGAGTGGTTGGCGGCGGTGGCGCTGGGTGGTGGTTGCGGGGGGCAGGATGTGTTTTCGGGGTGAGGTCTTTGAGGGGAAGGGAGGGGAAGGGTGAGGTTAAGGGTTTTGTCTTTTTCTTAGGGAGGTGGAGAAGGGAGAGGACTTCACGTTGTTGAGGCGTTGGAAGGTGTTTGGCCATACGGTTCGGGGCGGGCTGCGATGCTAGGCCGTCAGGAGTCTGCTCTTTATACGTCGAGCGTCCAAAACACGATTTGCGAGAGGATGAACAGACGAAGGGACGACATCATGGCATTGGAAGATACCCAAGTTAAGAGACCAGGAAAGAAGAAATGAGACACGTCACGGGAAAAGAGGAACACGGCGACCAAAAATGTCAAAAGATATAGGTGCAAGAGTTGGTTTGGGTGGGGATGATATTTGAGAGAACCCAACCGCGAGTCGAGATAAACCGCGGTTTTGTAAAGAGACCAATGCAGAAAAACTCCTTGCCCGTCTTCTTCAAATTCATGAGAAAATAGCCAGTGAAGTGAAAGCGAGCTCCCGAGTAGAACCCAACTTTTTCCAGCCTTTCTGCCCTCTAGCAGCAACACCAATTTCTTCACGTATCTAACCACAGATCCGACAATCGACTTTCCCATAGGCCTTTTCTTTTCTCCGCTCGTTACCGCGCGACTCAGTACTTTTTTTGATATCCGGGGACAAGTCCCTTGGATCCAGAAAGTGCATGATTGCCGACATGATACCCTGAGTCCTCAATTCCTCCCTCATCTGAAATGCGATCCCTTACGGATCCTGGAGAAGTAATGCCCGAAATATCCGAAGTGCCGTGCATGACCCATGCCGATCGTTAATTACATACCACGAAAAAAGGAGATGAGAATCCACAACTCTGTTTAGTAGAAAGACTCAACCATGCTCTCCTTGTTGGCGGTGTTGATGTTGCTGGGGCCCATGCCCTCGCCGAGGCGGAAGACAGATTCGATGACCGAGAGTTCTGTTGCCGTGGTGTCGAGGCCTATTTCCAAGAACGTCAGTACAATCGGTCATGACAAAATGTCTGAAAATATACGTACCTGTAACAGCCATCCAATCGTTCACGACCATACCCGCACCCACGACCGGCGAACCTCTGTTGATGCTACCGGCGACGAGGGGCACCTGCAGCAAGCTGGACAGCTCGTCCTGGTCCTGGACGGAGGTCTTGGGGTGCACGATGCCGCCCTGGTTGCTGAGCGACATGTACGAGCCGACCAGGACGTTGTCGGCGATGGTTTGGCGGAAGACCTCGACGCCCAGCACATCTGCGATTCTGTTGTTGAAAGTCAGCTTCGTCGTCCGTAATCCAACATGGACCATCCATGTTCTGCTTTCGGGCGGGAGGAGCCTCTCCCGCGCACTTGTCCGCGCAAAGCTCGAGAACAAGCCCGCAGAATCCTCCGCCTTCAAAATTTCACATGCCACCGAATAGCCCACCACTGCCCCTCCTCGCAGAGCCAGCCCATCCAAAGCAACAAAGTAAAAGAAAGCCACTCACATCTCCTCCGTCTCTCTCTCAATGTCCGGATGCACAAGCGCGACATGATCATTGCAGCAGATCACATTCCCTAGCGCGCTCAGGCGCTCCTCAATACGCTGGATGCGGACCTCGTCGGGGATGCTGTTGCGCAGGTGCTGCAGCTCCTGGTCCGTCGTCGACGTGGGCACCAGCAGGCCCTTCTTGTTGCCGGCGGTCAGGCGGCCGACGATGCGCGTGCCGGCGATGGTGGCGTGGCAGATGGGAATCACGTCCTGCAGCTCGGCCTCGAAGACCGAGTAAAAGTTCTCCGACGCGCCGACGGCGACGAGCGCGTACGAGTTGGTGAGGGTCGAGAAGACGCCGACTCTGTGAGGGGGAAAAAAAAGGAAAGCGTTAGTAAGGCTGAATTTTTTTTTGTGCGGGGTGGTTTTTGGGGAAATGTGTTGCGCAGATGCGGTTTGCAGGCAGGTGAAAGCTGAAGGAGTGAGTGAGAGCAAAAAGTGCGCGGTATGCGTCGCCAATGTGCTCGCCCTCCCTCCCTCACTGCCTGAGGACTGCCTGCATGGTGGGGCAAAAAAGGAACAGAAGACAGTACGCACTCGTTTGAGTTCTCGAATTGCGCGCGAACCGCCATGATTGCAGAATTCTTGTCTTGTATACTGGTACTCTCCGGTAGATTCGGCGAAAAGGGACGGGTTGGTGAGAAGTTGTTGGTGAAGGTCGCGAGGGCAGAGGTGTGTGTGAGCGGCGGGTGTGTTGTTGCGGCAAGGTCGCGGTGCTGCAAGAAGGTTTTATGACGATTTCAGACACGCTGGGCCCTGTCCCCGCCGAGCCCAGCCGCACTTTTCCCGGCGGGCAGCGGATCGCCCTCCGTCCGCCTGGGCCTCACGCCACTGCACTCCAGGCCCTCCATCTCACACCTTCTTTCTCTTTTGCCAGTCACACAGCTCGGAACAATTACCACCCTGGTAAGTCACCGACCACTGACAGAGCCTGAGGCATACGAGCCTATGCATCCTTTGCACTGTATATCGGAAGGGGCGCACGAAAGCAACGGAAAAGTTCCAATTTCCTCATTATGGTTCATCGTGACGCATGAGTCACTGCCTAGCACCGCCACGTCCTCTGACCAAAATAGGAAATCAACCACCGCGCGCGAAGAGTCACCATGCCAGTACGACCCCCTTTTGTATTGTGAGCCTCAAGCAATCTCAGCCTGAGGCAGCTCTACTACATAAGGCACGACATGTACTGCTGAATGCTTCCATCAACGAATCCTTCATCACTCTGAATCCTTTCAACATCATGTAGTCGATTCCACCTGCATGACTGCTTCAATCTGTCACGAGCGTGCATTCAGTCACCTTGCGACACTCCAGTACTTCAACGACATACGAACAATGAAATAGGAAATCAACGTATTGGACAACTGCATGCTGCAAACCCTCCTATGCCAAACCAAAAGCCCGCGCAGTAAAAAGAATCGCTTCGAAAAAAAAAAAACGCCGTTTGGATGCAAAATGCCCGCTGCGCCCTTCTGTCAAACATAACGAAGAGGGGTAGAAAACAATAACAGGGGGATCGAAAAGCACAAAACTGACTACCAAATACTGCCTCCTGGCTGCTTGGTCCCATTTGCTCCCAAGCCATTCGAAAAGCAGCTTCCCAAGCGATTTTAATTACCCCGTGCAAGCCAAATGATTATCCACCCGCGTTCCCAATCTCTTCTCCCACGCAATTAGTGCCTCTTCGGTCCCGTATACGGCCTAAACTCTGTCCCAGGCGCCGTGTTCTTCCACCGTCTTCTTCCACCGTGACCGCCACGACCACCCCTCTCACCATGCCCTACACCTCCATGTCCACCATACTGGTTCTGCTGTTGGCTGAACGCCGGCGGATGCTGTTGCGGTGGGCTTCCTGAGTACGGGCTACCAGCTTGTGCACCTGGTGTGCCACCACTGCCGCGTCGGTCGATCGTGGCCGGCAGAATCGGCTGTCCGCCATACTGCGTGCCATAGTGCTGCTGAGGCGGGCCGGGTGGCGGCGGAGGTCCAGGTTGTTGATGCAACGGAGGCGGAGGAGGGCCGTATCCTCCCGGAGGGAGAGGATAGCCCTGCGACGGCGGTGCGTAGATGGATTGATAAGGGGGTGGGCCTGGTGGACAAGTAAAAGGCGGTGAGACGAATGGCACTGCGCTAAGATTGGGATTGGGCAGGGGGTAGCTCTGGTTGTACGGACCTGGTGGCGGTGGAGGTGGTATGGGAGGACCGTACGGTGGAGCATAGCTCGGGTACGTCTGCGGGGGTGAGGCCGCAGACTGCTGTGAAAGCCGTGCCTGCGACTCCGCCGTCCAGCCCTGATGCTTCAGAAAAGCATTTTGAGGAGGATTCGAGTCAGGTCGAAATGGGGGCGTTGGACCATGCTGAGGAGGCACCGCAGCCCTCCATCTGTTCTGCCGTTGCTCAAGACCCTTGTCACGGCTATTGGTCCGCTTCGGAGCTTCTACAGGTGACCTCGCCGGAGGTTGCACCGCCGATTGAGAAACCACGCTGGCTGCACCCGATGACCTCCGAGAGCTTGTAGCGTCATTAGAGACTGAAGCTCTGGAGGCCGGAGGAGCCATCTCGGGCCGCTCCGACAACCGGTCATTACTGCTAGTGGCAGTTGCGGGCGGAGTGGTCCCTGTAGGACTATCCGTCCTACGCGGAAAGTTCGACGGGTTCAGAATCTGTCGTATTCTCGCCAAGGGCGTCTTGTCAGCGTTCTGTGGACTTGAGGGCCTGGACTTGTTGCCAATTGTAATAGTATCCCAAAATGTTTTCCGCGCTGGTACCGCATCTTGCCTCGTCACCTCCGTCGGCGCAGTAGTTGGCCGCTGTTGCGCCGCGCCCAGAAGATCGACTCTCTTTTCCGGCTCGGAGAGCGTCGAGATGTACGACTCCTGAGCACGCTCGCTACGATCGACAGGCTGCGAAAGCTGAGCAGGCAGACCGTATTGGTTGGAATCAGAAAGCTGACCAGGCTGGGCAGGTAGACGGGGCGTTTCGGACAGCGGAGCCGATGGGGTTGACGAAGGGTGTGGTAATGGTTGCAGAATGGCGGGTGGCAATGCCGCGGGACTGGATGAGACGAACGGGGCGATCTGCGGGGGCGGATCGTCACCCTTGTTCAAGAGATCCGTAATCCGATTTGAGGAGACGCTTGGCTGTCTGGGAGGTTGTGGCTCAGCCACAATCTCCCTACCTCCACCGTTCATCATCGGACTCTCAGGAACCGTATAGGCTGGCTCGTCAGGGGTCCGCGCAGCAGGTGTCGGCTCGGTGGTAGTTTTCCGTGGGCTGGGATCACGAGTTTCTGTTCCAATTGACATCGAAGCCGACATTGCTGACCCGGGTTCTGTGGGCTCGAAAGAATCGTCAAATCCGATAGGAGCGGGAGTTGACGTCCTTGAACGAGCAGGTGCACGTACGGGTGTAGATCTCGCTGAATGTCCACCGCGCCCTCTGCGCCCGCGGGTGGATTTTGGCGTCGAGGTAGCTACCCTTGGCGGAACGCTTCCTACCCTCGGGGTGCTGCTTTCAGCTGCAGGAGTGCTACGGGGCGTAACCCTCTCCTCGTACTTGCGCTCCTCGACTCTAGTTGGGAGAGGCGCCGGGGGAGGGGGAGGGGGATTCTCGATTGCAGATACAAGCAATTGGAGACCCGTGGCATCCTCGTTGGGCAGCGGCTTGATAACTGGCGGGGCGGTTCCGTTCTCGATTGCCTGACAGGCATGGGCGAGCGCGTTCGCATTGTATATGGCCAAGGCGTAGTCTCGCGCATCTGCATCATATATCGCAAAGTCTTCTCGAGAAGTGACCTTGTTCTTGTCAAATTCTTCTGTGTTCTTGTCCAGATACTTGCTGGTCTCTTTCTTGGAGATGTCACGAAGTTCAAAGTCCTTCCACAGCTTGTCCGTTTCGAGGTAAAACCTGCTGCGTGAGTCGGATCGGGGATCAAGGAATCCGGTTGGTCTCCACTTGTACTGCATTCCGCGTCGACGAGGCACAAGGCCATCCTGCGAGAATATTAGACACGACGGTGTTTAGTCTTGGGGGATCATTCAAATACTTCATCATCGGTCGCATAGCCATCCTGCGTTTGCTTGTCTTCTTCGCGCAGAATGGTCAACAGTTTATGCTGGCAGCGTGCAACATAATCCTCCTGAAGATTGAAAAAGTAATTCTGTATGGGATTAGTATTGGGCCTACCCGACAGGAAATGATACAAACCTCATAAGCCGTTCTGGCAATTTGCTCCTCAGCCGTCTTTCGCCGCTCAACGTGCTCTGTTGAAATGGCCAGCTTGCGGTCCAGATAAGCAATCCGCTCGGCGAGTCTGGCATCCAAAGCAGCCTTGACGATATCATGCTGATCGCTTTGCTCATGGGCTTTTGGATCATCTTCAACGTCATTGATGGCTCGGTCCGCAAGCTCAGCGAGCACTGGCTTCAGCACCTTCACGACAGCACGATACGCAGTCTTCAACTGCAGTTGCCTACGAAGATCAGCCTCGACGCTTGGATCAGCATTCGGGGCTCTCCTGCGGCCAGGTAACCGCTTCGGCTGCTTGGTAGGACGTTCACTGCCATGCTGGTCGTCCGAGAGATGGTCACGATCCTGCAGGCCAGCAGATGGTGGAGTCGACGTTGCGTCCGTCTGGAAGCTTGCATGGGTGGAGAGTGTCAGTCCGCCGCGACCGCCTCTGCCTCTACCCCGGCCTCTGCCTCGCCAGCCTCCACGGGCTCGCTTGCGCGGCGGTTCCGGGTCCGGGTGATTTAAAGTGCGTACAGGCTGATCGGCCTCTTCCGGAGACGAGGTGCCATTGACTCCATTAGCGTGGGCGTGAGGTTGATGTTGCGAAATCTCGTCGGCAGCCGAGGACCGTTTCCTCTTATTGCCGTTTTTGGAAGTGTCCAGGGATTCCTGGTCGTGGTCCTGTGACGAGGTGTCCGAGTCGGGAGCACCCGGCACGTCTACATCCATGGCATCACGGTCCGCATCGCGGCGTTGGAGGTGAGCTTCGTCGGCCTCGACCGATTTGTCGCTCTGAGACGAGTAGCTGGAGGCATGCTGGCGGCGGTCAATTTCGGCATCGTCGGGCTGGTCGTGATGATCATTCAGGGAGCTGCGACGGCTGCCACTCGCTTCCGAGGAGGCAGTCGAGTCAGTGCCCTGGGTGGAGGCGGCCTTGCCAGCAGCGCGGGTTGTCATATGCAATGCTTCAGTTGGCTGGCGCCTGGTTGGCTTGGAGGGCGTGAGGCTAGCGCCTCGCGTACTGGGCCTGCGTAACCGCGTTTCCGGCGATGTGGCTGGCCGAGATGAGAGTCGTCAATGAAAAGTCTGCGAGGAACGAAAGCACAATAAAGGATGGACTACCGACCTTGCTTGGACAGTTCAGGGCTGCGAGACGCCGACTTGGCGCCGCCTCGTCTGCGCTTCATGGTGCGGTGCTGACTGATGTCGGGTGTCAGGTCTGGTCTGGTACGCGCTTCGCTCGTGACCATGTGGAGCGATCGGGAGGCGGATCAAGACTTACATGAAAATGCAAGAAAGTGGTCAGAGCAAGAGGAACCGACAGGCGTACTCAGATAAATGACGCCACGACCATTCGCCAGGCGGCTGTGGTGACAGGAGTGGTGTGCGAAAGCCCTTGGCCAGCCGCCACAACAGAAGTGGAAGACTATTGCAAGGCTTGCGCGGCGACTTTGAAGGTCAGAAAAAAAGCAGGCGGAGTGAGCAGATCATCAGGCGAAAATGCGATGCTGCGCCGATGCTGCGATAGCAATTCGCTGCGGGCTGGTCAGTGAGCACACACCGGGGCGGCTCGAGGACGCGGATGGTCGATGGGCGGATGGATGGGCGGCGGCGGCAGTGCGGGTGAAAGTCATGGGACTTGCAACTTACAGCTTGACGGAAATAAAAGACTGGATGCCGTAGCGGCGCAGACGCGCAGGCTGGGTCGCGCGGGTTGGCGGGGGGGTCTGGGTGGTGGATGGTGGAGGGCTCGAGTGAGATGCAGATGCAAAATGGTGCTCGTCTCACGAAGGGGACGGCCCGGCGGCGGTAACAACAAAGACTTGTCGGAACGACTCAGCGCAGGCCGACGGCGGGGATGACGGCGAGGCTTCTGGGTTTGGGCGATGCGGCGATGCGCTGGATGGGCTCAGTCGAGCCGCGCGTGTTGTTTCTTCTCTATCCAGACTCCAAATGAACAACCTGACAAGCAGCGAAGCACCAGGCCCCGACAGGCTAGCCCCTTTTGCGCTAGCTAATTCCCAAAACGTCAGGGAGAGCACGCGAAACTCGGATTTTAACACAGCCCGCCAGCCCAGTAGCAAGCGGCCATTTTGCCCTGCCCGCGCCCATTGCGTTGCTGCTGGGCGTAATATCTGGGGAGTCTTCTGGCTTTTCCCTCGTCACCGCCGCCGCGAGAGCGCGCGCGCCAGCGTCACGGGCCGGCGCCTTGTCTCGTTCGCGCTGCACACTTCCGGTAAGAACGCCCGGCTCCTAAGGGGATACCATTGCACCGCACCCTGTCGCCACCGAAATCTTCTTCAGCCGCCGCCCTCCCGCGCTGCTCTTCACCACCCACCGCTTGTCCGCTGCCTGCCATGCCATCGCGAGCGCCCTCCAACACCAAGCACAATTGTGCATTTATTGCTGCAGTCGCTTCCCTCGGAGCTGCCTTTTGTTTGTTTGTTGGGCGGTGCGGCTGCTAATAATACCCGCATAATTCATTGGTTGACCGGCCCCCAACTTTACGACCATTTCTGCCACTATTATCCACCCCCGGCAACAGCATTCCAACCTACCTGTCCTCGACGGCTGCCTGCTTGCTTGCTCGCACGCTGCGATTGATGCTTACGAACTGCTCACACGAGCCCGGCAGAGTCAGGCGATTCGCCGGAGCGACAGATGATCTGCTGTCAAAATTGGCCCTCAGTAGTGATCCCCCGGACACATCCGCGCGCCTGGAAATGCTGCGCAGGTGGCATCATCGTCATCGGTGCTCAATGTTCCTCTCCTCATCAGCCTTCGTTCTTCCCATTCCACCACAACCGCTCTCTATACGCAATCAGGGCGCTCTACCAAAGATCGGCGCCGGTCTTCGCTTTCGCACATTTTCACTTGCATGCCTCAATTTCCCACGCAGACACACGCCCCCTTCCCTTCGTTCGCCCTGTTCGCCCTCTTCTCGCTTCGGACGATCGGCCATCGCCCCGACGCCCGCCGGAATAAACTTCATCCCGAGCAGTCGCAATCGAGGTTTGAGTGTGACAGTGACGCGAAGCGTGTAGATCTCAACAGAGTTTGGTCCATGAATCTCGAGCTAAAATCCTATCTCGGAAAATCCATGCTTCGTTCCGTATGTGCCCTGAACGCTCAGTTTCTCGTTTTTCCCATCAAGAGAATCGCATCGCTTACCGCCGCTAAACATTGGCTGCGGCGCTCATACCGAGGCGTGACCCTATACAGTTTAATGTGGAGTGAAAGCATTCGTCCGAATGCAAGTGTAGTTTATTTTCAGTGACGAAGCTTCTCAGACGAATGCTTTAAGTCTCCATACCGGTCTTGATTATTAGACCTTTGTCTCGCGCCTCCTTCTGGGAATATTGTGTTCGGCGCTAAGCGTCGGCTGCAGCACCCCTCTGTAAGTAAGGAAGCCGCCGTCACAGTACATACTGCAGCAACGAAGCAAGGTACAGGGTTGCATGCTCGTTTAAACAACAGCAATATTGCGTAGACGGGAAAAAGAAAGAAATCAACAGCCTTCCCAACAACAAGAACTGTTGACCCTACTATACATGACCTCCCCCCATTAAGCGTCCAACCAATAAAGCTAGTGTCCGCCAATATATCATGAATTGCAGGACACCAATTCCAACTCCACCGCCCTCCATAGTGCTTATACCCCCTATCGACGAGCAAAATGCGCCAACCACCTCGTGTGCGTGCCTACCTCCCCTCCGCGCCGATCTTAGCGCAGTCGTCGTAATCTTCCAGCCCACCTCTATGGTCGGACACACACCACAGATAAACTTTGATCCTTCATGAACCGCTTCGAACCCAAGCACTTCCAGAAGCCCACGGCTCGTACGCCACCTGAACCCCAAGCACAGCCCCCCTGCCCCAGCCCAGCCCAGCCCAATCTAGCCCTCCCGCCCCCCCCCCCAATGTATATCCTGACCGACCCTGGACTGTCAATCACCCGTCAAGCCAGCCCCCGTCAATCAACCTGCAACTGTCAACCATGTCCGTCACCCCCCTCCCTCCTCGGCCCGATCCAACCCACGTCAATTGCCCCTTACAAGCTACTTTCCAATAAGCATTAAATGAAAGAAAGATCTTTGATACGCCAAGGACCCTTAAATCCAGGGTAAGAAAGTCATAAGGCGAAACGCGAAACACGGGGAAAGGACACCATCACGTCTTGTTCCAGAATGTTTCAACATATGATGTCGTGAGATGATAGTAGTTAGGATTGGCCTTTTTCGCGATGTGAAGACGTTCTAAGCGATATTCTAAAAAAAAATAAAAAAAAGATTTTGCCGCCTCTTGCCAATGGCGGCTTTCCGCTTTCTCCCGTGACCTTGTGACCAAGATATAGAGCGCCAAACAGAGATAAAAAAAAACAGGATACCGTACCAGCCCAAAAAATCAGACATTAACGGTCGTGCAGTCCGGCTGTGTTGTGGAGTGACATGAGAGATAGCGATAGAGAATGCCCCGCTAGTAAAAGACGAAGAGAGAGACAAAACACCCTTGTCTTCACCCACCTCCCGCCTGCACACCCACCAAACCACATCCACCTTTCCGTGGATTTAAAAGAGCACCAATCAAACCTACCCATACGCGCACCGGAGAAAGGGTATCGAACCAGTAAAAAGCGGGTTGAACAAGAAGCTAAAAAAAGAGGACCCAAGAAGCAAAAAAAACACATATAGCATCAGAGATCATCGTTATATCTCGCCAACATCTCTACCTGTCGCCTTCCTTGTGCAAGCTGACCTTCCGCAGGTCCGTCGAGCTAACACGCGGACTGTCGCAGAGAATGAAATCCGGAACGGGAGGCGTGATCTCGCGGGCCGGAGGGCTGGGGCTGCGGAGGCTGCGCATCGAGGCGTTGCTGCGGATCGACTGGCCGTCATAGTAGGGACCGTTGCCGCGGGTGCGGCTGTTGGCGCGAGAGCGAGTGGTAGGCGGACGCGGGATGACTTGCCCGCTGTAGGGAGAAGCGATGACAACGGTGCCGGGCGTAGCGGCGGGAGGTGGGTGTGGGCTGTCAGAGCGGAAGAGAGGATGGACATTTGCATCGTCAATGTTTGTCGGGGTGCTGGGGCGCGAGGAGTGTGGGCTGTTGGTTATGAAAGCCGGTGTAGGCGCCGGCAGATCCTCGAGATCTAATGCCGGGCTGGAGGGAAAAGGTCCGTCGAGAGCGCGTGCTGGTGAGACGGGGCGGCTGCCGGGAATAGGGTCGAGACGAGTCCCTCGACCGGGAGCGAATGGCCGGAGCGAGTCTTGTCCCTGTGTTGCGATTTCACGGGCCTGCTGGTCGACGCTCGATGTATCCCAGGCCTCGAAGCCATCGGAGTGGGTCATGGAATTCGTGCGGGTGGTGTTTCCAGAATGGAAGCTTCCGGACTCGCGGAAGGAAGAAGCCTTAGACAGGAGTCTAGTACGCGATGTGATGGGGCGCACAACTTGCTGGAAGGACGACCTCCAGGAGTTGCGAGATGGCTGCACCGATTCGGTCGAGAAGGTTGGTGAAGCAAGATCTCTGGAGATCTTGTCATCTTTGATGTCGAGGGTCATCGGCGGCGACTGTTCGCGCATCTCCTGGCCTTGTGCCTCCTCGTTCGACGAAGCTGGTCGGCTCGGTTCGGTGGAAAGCGGCAGCCATCGAGTCGTAGCAACCATGAAGATGGCTTGGGTCAATGTGGAGAGAGCCCAAACTGCGAACTTTGCTGCCATCAGGTCGGCCGATGCACCAGAGTTCTTTGCCTTGACAGTGTCAATATGAGACTGGGTAAGCCCATAGGTGACAACGGTCAGAAGACTAGCAAGGACCAGCGGTGTGGAGTAGAGCGACAACAGGAGCATGCGACTCCTGGTGGAATTGTACCACCGCTCATCCCGCCTCCACACCACCTGGATTAAGAATAGCACTAAAGCTGCTAGAGCAGCGACGTTGAGAAGAATGGAAATTACGGCCAAAGCGCGAAAAGACAGAGACGTAAGGAAAAGAGAGGCCGTGTTTATGATTGATAACACAGCAGTGATGATTGTGAGTATCACGGCCGCCAGTGCCAGTGTAGATAGGGTGAGGCGTCGAGGGGCGGGCTCCTTCATTGAAGCCATTGATTTTCTTATCGAGCGAGTGTCGAGGGACGAGAGAGACATTGTCGGACGGCGGGCCAGATAGGTGGCAAACCCTAGCGATTTGAGGTTTGCAATCCAGAATATTCCAGGTTTTTGATGTCGGAAACGCGTCGCAGCCTGTTTGGGCTGTTGGGCGTAGATGAAGTGAGGTGACGGCGTTTGAGATCGGCAGAGTGAATGGTGAGCGAGGGTGTCGAGAGTCGTCCTGTCAGGCCTTGGACCGAGACATCAGGGTCTTGCCACGGGAAGCAGCCGGGGAGCGGCGAGTCTTGAATTGCGGTGGTGCGGCGGCAAGAAGCAAGTGATGGGCGTACGGACTGGGTCGAGAGACAGGGAAGGGTATGCTGTGACCAGGCGGTGGGGGATGCTCCAAGGTTTTGGTTTCGAGTATAGATCGGATAGTATTCCCCGGACTATAGCCCAAGCAGTTGCAGACAGAGGCGTCTGTGCACGTATAACCAGAGTTGCAGGCCGTAGCAACGAAGGTATAAAGCGAGTGACTGAAGAGTGAAGATGCGTGATCGACGTGAGGGGAGTGAAGGATTGAAAGGACGGGAGCTGAGGTCCAGGATTGGGGTCTGGTCGTATATTTGGTCCAGTCGGGAGCGTTGGAGCCGGGGCTAGTTTCAAGAATTCGTGATGCAGTGAGGGTGGCTGTTGGCTCAGCCTCTCGATTTGCTAGATCTCGTTGATCTACGCGTACGGTGAGGGGACCCGGGGGCTTGGAAACGAAGGAGCTGCAGAGAGTGGCAGGACTTTTTGAGAGAACGACGACAAATGACTGGGGATAATGGCAACGGCAGGCAACGGCGTGTGGGGACATCTAGGAATAAATAGAACCTTGCGCGGTAGGGCTCAATTAGTGGGATCTCGTAGGGACAGGCCTGCACGACGCGTCAAAGCGAGCATGGGTCTGGCATCTTGCCAATCCTTGATGCGCGACATGCATGGCAGCTCGGTGGCTTGCGGATTGGCGCTGGCCTTGGGCTACGGCGGCGCGGAGAAGATGGCCAACACCAGCAGCTGGCTCCCCGGCGCGCTCTGGGCGTTGGCTGAAGGGAAATTGGCGGGTAAAGATGACGACAATGCGCAAGACATGGGGATGACGGTGGCATCGGCGAGCACCCGCGTACTCCTGACGGGCTTTGACACTGCGACCCTACGCAGGTACGGCTCGGGAGATCCAATTTTCTGTGGCCGTTAAGTTACGTGCATCCAATGGCGTACAAGCTGACGGCGGGCTCAAAACGATGGGCTACGGGGCATGGGCGCGGCCAGAACGAGGGAGGCCCCGGCCGTGGGCCCGTTAGCAGTCAACGCTGGCGGATCCGTCGTCATTTCGGGGCCGCCAGAGCAGACGTCAAACAAGCCGCGCTGTTTACATACAAGCACGAGACACGTCCAGTCCCCCGTCAACAAACAACACGGCGCCGAGCCTCGACGAAATGAGCCCGTCCGGGCGCTGGTGTCGTGCGAGCAAGAGTGCAGCGGGGGCGAGCTGAGGATGCACCGCAGTCGGGTTGTTCCCAGTTGGTCGCGTAGGACAGGCCGCAGTCGACAGCGGGCACGGTGGCACGAATACATGCGCGTGGCCGCCAATGGGCAGCGTGGCCAGCACCTGTGTCGGGCGAGCGCGCCCATGGTGGTGAGACTGGATGGCAGCGTGAGGTGAGATTGCCGGGTGGCTAGCAGCAATGAGGCCTGCCTGACGGGGAGCACTGGCAGCGACAAGGCAACCTGACTGCTGCTCTGTGCGCGCAGGCGCCTGCCAGCGGTGATGAAGGAGGCTTGCTAGCCAGCATCGCGCGGAGACGAGCGGCTTCGGGAGAGTTCACCTTAACTGGGCCGGGTCCATCGTGCGCACCCGTCGGTGCGAGCTCTGTGGCCTCCCCTTCCGTCGGCTCTCGCTTAATCGTGAGCTCTGCTCCGCCAGAGCTGCGTCCCTGGGGGGCAGCTGAGGCATTCGTGCAGATGTCTTGCATCCTCCTTGCCGCACCTGCGCCTCTGGCCGAACAACTCGCGTTTGAGCGTGTCGTCGCATCTCGCGCGTGGTGTTGAATCTTTTTTTGTTTCTGACCTCGTTTTTTTTTTCTAGCTGCCGCGGCTGACGGTTTCCGGCGAGCTCACGCCGACGGAAGAGAAAGTAAGGGAGGATGACGAAGCAAGCGTGCGTGCAGGACCTCGGCGAGCGGCGGGTGAGTGAGCGGTTGTCAATTGAAGGCGCTACCTCGGTCGTGGGCCGCACGTTCTGGTTCTGGCTCTGTTCTCGTGCTGGGCGGGCGAGTGAGGCGAGAGCGTGCGTGCGTGCGTGCTTGCTGTGCTGCCTGGCTGCCCGGCTGCCCGTGGGTGTTTTTTGCCTCAGGCATAAACAATGCCAAGCCCGCATCCATGCCCTGGCGCCTTCTGTCGCCGCCTCTCGTGGTGGTTCGTACTGTAATCGTGCCTACCTCGCTGCCTCATCTCACCAACCCCATCTCCGCCCGCGGACTCTGTCGAAAACTCTGCATCGCGTTACCGCCTGCAGCACCCCGTCATTGTTCAGCGCCTTCAAAACCAAGGCATCTGCCTCTCCCCCGCCGCCACCCCACATCCGCAGTTGCCAACCCCGCCAGCTACCGCCACCATGAAGCTCACCTTCAAGGTTTGCAAGCCCCTACGCTCTTATCCGCGTTCGCACGCTGACTGCCCCGCACAGGATCTGAAGCAACAAAAGTTCGTCATCGAGGCAGAGCCCTCAGAGACGGTGCGCCACCCTGCCAGCCCCGCCGCGCTGCCCAACAACCCCGAGACCGTAGACTGATTCCATGTGCTCGCAGATTGCCGATGTCAAGGCCAAGATCTCCGCCGAGAAGGGCTGGGAGGCGGACAAGCAGAAGCTGATCTACTCCGGTACGCGTAGCCCGCGTAACGTAACGCGCCCCGCAGACTGTCGTAACTGACTTGGGCGCAGGCAAGATTCTTCAGGATGATAAGACCGTAGAATCGTACAACATCGAGGAGAAGGGCTTCATTGTGTGCATGATCCAGAAGGTCCGTCTTCCGCCCAATATTCACCCGCATGTAAGCTGTTTTGCTCACTTACGTCACAGCCGAAGCCCCAGCCTGCCGCATCCACCAGCAAGGCAGCTCCCTCCACCCCGGCTCGTGAGCCCGCTCAAGCTTCCACTCCCTCCGCGCCTGCACAGTCGTCCGCTCCCTCATCTAATGTCCCCGCCACTCCTTCTCCCGCGCCCGCCGCGCCCCAGTCCGCTGGCAGCGGCCCGCAGTTCAACAACCCCTCGTCCTTGACTATGGGCCCGGAGAGAGAGGCTGCGATTGCGAACATGGAGAGCATGGGTTTCCCGCGTGCAGATATCGACCGTGCAATGAGGGCCGCCTACTTCAACCCGGACCGTGCTGTTGAATACTTGTTGACCGGCATCCCCGAGAGCGCCCTGCGCGATGCCCCGGCCCAGCAAGGTGGGGCTCCAGCTCCTGCTGCAGGTGCCGGCGCTGCTCCCCAACCTGCTGCCGCTCCTCAGACCGGCTCTGGTGGAGACGAGCCTGTCAACCTCTTCGAGGCTGCTGCAGGTCAAGGTGGTGGCCGTGGAGGTGCTGGCGCGCGTGGAGCCGCGGCTGCTGGTGCCGGTGCCGGTGCCGGTGCTACTGCTGCCGGTGCTGCTGCTGGCGATCTTGACTTCCTTCGTAACAACCCTCAGTTCCAGCAGCTCCGCCAGCTCGTGCAACAACAGCCTCACATGCTCGAGCCTATCCTCCAGCAAGTTGGCCAGGGCAACCCGCAACTGGCCCAGCTAATTGCAGAGCACCCTGAGCAATTCCTCAGCCTCCTGAGCGAGGATCATGACGACGACACTCCCCTTCCTCCCGGAGCTCAGGTGGTCAGCATTACGGAGGAGGAGAGCGAAGCGATCGACAGAGTAAGCATCTGCAAGGCACGCTGACTAATTTGACTGGCTGACAATTGATGCAGTTGTGCCGTCTGGGATTCGAGAGGGACCTTGTCGTGCAGGCCTACTTCGCGTGCGACAAGAACGAGGAGCTGGCAGCAAATTTCCTGTTCGACCAGCCTGAAGAGGACGACAACCAGTAAAGGGGCGTAAGGATGATATTGGGCTTGTCAGTTTCAGTTCTAAACCAACTTACGATATGGACGAACAATCATGGCCGCGGGACAAGCCAGACTGGCTTTCTTTTGCTGAGGCGTTTTGCATAGCTGGGCAGCAACACCCCACCAACCCTCACCTCTCTCTAATACGTCATGCGCATTCGACCCCGCCTTCATCCCATGACTAAGTGCTCCGTGCTTAAACAAGTCGCAGGGGCTGTTGCTTCAGTTATGCGATCCGAGAGTTTTCTCGTGCGTTACTCCTTTTCTCAAATATCATCCGACGAAGCCTTCTCTACCTTACCTTGGCATCAGGTTTCTTTCGCACGGCGATATCCCGGAATGTAGACAGCTCTCAGTCGGAATTGAAAATGCGCATTGAAAACAAATCTCTCTTCGTTCTCGAATATATGTTGCTGAGGAAGCAGTCATTTGAACAGGATGACTGTCTACGTAGTCTTTGTGGTTGGTTCACAGAATGACACGTCCGCGGACACTTGAAGCGTGCATTCATCAGATGTTCTTTGCGTCCTTTCTTTCCTGCGCTCAGACGGGCGCTTCAACTTTCCACTCTAGATGACCAAGGAATACTTAGCTGACTCGATTCCAGAGAGATCCGGCACATCAGATTGCCGAACGATTTGCAAAAAGATGACGGGAAAAGAGAGCGACGAACAACTCCACGGGATTGGTCGAATTAACAGGTGATCAGCAGGAAAGAAGGCCTGTTTGAGAGAACTGCGTGACAAAGAGCGTTCGAGACCTGAAACGTCAGGGAGGTGGTGCCTTGATGCCTTGTTGGTGCGTGTGGTGGGTGTTCGAAGGGCGGGAAGACCAGGATTCAGGGGCAATGGCGAGCCGTGCGGATCGTTGTTTGAGATGCCACATCCTGCTCCTCCTTGGACGGTGCAGGCCTGCACAGACGCGCCCCGTCCCTTTTGTCTCTAATCACTTTTGCCGGGCCACGCGAGAAAGGATGGCCCAGGCCAATTGTGGAGAGTGGTGGGCGTGTGTGGACCACCGGTCAGAAAGGCGTTTACCGGCCGGAAAAGACAGTCGGATACGCGGCTGGCTGGATGGTGCACCGCGCTTCCCCCCCCCCCCCCCCCCCGAGCCGAATGAACCGGGACGGCTTTGCTTGTGGCTTGTGGCAGCATCTCCGTCTTCTCTGCCGCCATCATCTCCGAACTTTCCCTTGCGCCTGGATGTGACTTCGGCCAGGTATTCTACCGTAGATTAAGGAAACAGCCCGTCAATTCTTCCCTCTCTTTTACCCTCAGGGCTCCACAAGCGCCCTTCAGTAATCATTGTTGCAGCCGGGATTACGTACGATATTGTAGTACTATGAGACAGGGGAGAAGGATACATCACATATTGAAAGGACATGCCAATATGATGGTGGCCCTATTATTCGTCCCTCCTTCGTTTTTTTGGGGGGGATTCCTTGGTGCTCTCTCTGGGCGAGCCGCTCCCACAATCAATCGGTTTCCCACAAGAACGTCATAGTTGCGATTGAGTTGATACATTTTACATGACTCTTCTCTCGTCCTTGGATCTACGCTCAACGGTTGATCGGCTCTTTTCATCCGACAGGGGTCGGGCTTCTATTTTCTGAACGAGATTCGCGGATGGCGGGTAAGCGAGAGCGCCCGACT
The DNA here is from genome assembly GCA_011503125.2 of Botryosphaeria dothidea. Taxonomy (NCBI): domain Eukaryota; kingdom Fungi; phylum Ascomycota; class Dothideomycetes; order Botryosphaeriales; family Botryosphaeriaceae; genus Botryosphaeria; species Botryosphaeria dothidea. The sequence continues at coordinate 272,308 of WWBZ02000001.1, forward strand.
CCATCGGATGTGGGGGAAGAGAGACGAGAGAAAATCGCAATGCTGATCGCTTTGCGGGCCTCAGGTTCTGGAACGTCTTGCGATGCCGCGCCATTACAAATTCGGGTTGCTGTGTCGTTTGCCTGCTCCACACCATGCATAATCATCGTGAGAATTCTTTTTGCTTCTTCTCGTCTTTTTCAAGCTTTTGCGTCTTTTTTTTTTCCCTTTCATTCTTGCTTCGGCGCTATCGATTATGCAAAAAGCGGAGAACAGACTGCACGGTGGAGAGGGGGAAGACAAAAACTTCCGAGCAGTAGTTCATGCGTAGAAGAAAAGTCTATCCTTGCTGTGACGTCGGCTGCTCTCTGCCGACAAGGTTGTCGCCTTTCCACGGATAACGTTCGAGTCGTGGAAGCTTAACAGCCGCCTTGACTACCTACTACTGACTAGATGCTCAGGCAGCCATGTCGACGGGACTAGCTACTCAGGCACACCCGCCTCGCCTCGCCGTCCCGAAGAGCAAAAACGACGTCAGACAACGATGTGTGTCTTTCCCTCCCGTCGCAGATGTGTTTTCTGTTTCCCTCATTCGGCCCGGTTGCGAAGGGGACGCTGGTCAAACGATAGTCTGTATGCGATGGCTTGGGTGGGGGTTCGGTTCAAACATCATCGTGTTTGCGACGAAACTTTTAGACTTCTTTTCTTTCCCCTCGCGCTTTTCTCTCCTTATGCTTCCGCCCTGCGTCCGTGTGTTTTTTTCGGACGCGTCTCCTGTAGGCAACTTCCGCCCGCGCCGTTGCTGCCGGCACGTCGATCCCGCCGCATCAAAATTTTTTTTCCTCCCGTGTGCATGCTATGGCGGATGCGGTAGGTGATCACGGTATCTACTGCTGCAGATGTGCGGGAGGGAAATGAGTTGCGCTCCTCCCAAACAACGACGCCTTTGTTTTTTTCTTTTTTTTTGGTGGGGGAGTGATGGGAAGACGGGACGCGTGCGCGCGCGTTTCGCGCATTCCCTGCCGTCCGACTATACGAGGGGGTTTTGTGGGTGACGCTATTGAACGGGGCGGGATGTCAACTCTGTCCTACTAGCATGGCGTTGCGTCTCTTTTTGTGTTGTTTACAGCTATCCGGGAGGGGCCCGCCTGCAGGGCTTGGTGATCGCTGGTTCGCTGGTTGCGCGTTGTAGTGTACCGTAGTTGGTGGTGGTGGTGGCGTTTTATGGAAGCCGAAGGTGCTGATTGGCTGCGGGTTGGAGATTTGGTGGTGGTGGTGGTCATTGTGGGGGCCTTTGGCTGGGAGAAAGGCTTACAGGCTGGAGCAGAGGTCCCAGACGGGTTCGTTAGCTGGGATCATGGACGGGGGATATCAGGTTCAGCTCTGGAAGGAGCGCTGGGAGAGCCTTGAAGCTTGCACATGCGGAATCCTTGTGCAGAGACGGCAAGGGAGGTAAGAAATCAAGGTCTCCGGACGCGTGCAAAAAAAATATCGCGTGTTCTTTAGATCGGACCTCTGGGGTGTTTGGCTTCACTTCCCGGCACATATGGATTGACTACCTGAGCTGTGGAAAACCTAGGGCGTATCCTCTCCTGTCTCGTATTTTCTTTCTCCATCCCACTTGAACAACCCACTCAACCTCCGAGTACCGTCGTTCGCCTATTTCGAAGTTGCCAAAATGACTTGAGCTCGTCCTCTTCAATTGGGCTTCCCAGACCACCCCATTTGTTGTCCTCCCAAACGGTTGCCATGCTCCTTGCACAAGCATCTGAGACCCACGGGATTGTGGAGTTTAGCCTCCATTGTAGCAAGCCGTACCCCGAATTCACCTCCTTCTCTGTCTTGATCGGCCGGTCTTGGGGGAGTATGCTTTGGCCGTACCCATCTAGCAGGGTGTCATACCAGCCAAACACTATAGTTTGGAGATCTGTCTCACTGCGCAAGCTTTTTGCAAAGGTTCCAATTGGGTCCGGGATGAAAGGAGGATCCAGTGTGTGTGGCGGTGGGTTGAGCTCGGGAGGGTTTCCACAAGGGATCACATTCAGCGTCATGAATGAAGGTCTCAAGAGGTTCATCGATGAGCCAAAGGAGCTGAAGGGACTTGGAGGATGCCACTTGGTGCTGTGGCTCAGTAGTGTGTGAGATAGATGCTCCGCTTTGGAATTCACGGGTTTGTGGTCTGTGTTTTACTTACCATGTACTCTTTGTATATTTGCAACATTTGGTCCTTGTGAGGGCATAGACATTCGTTTTCAAACATCGGGTAATAGACCTTCGGGAAGGCTACGCAGAGGAATTTGACCCTTTTGTCATAATAGGAGACGTAAAGGGATTCGAGGGTCAACCGGTGATAAATGATACTTTCCACAGTTGGTAAAATTGGGTGCCAAGGAACGTCATACGGATGAAGACTTTGTTGAGGCCGCAGAAAGATGTGAGAAATTTATTCACGGCATTCTTGCTGTTGATATTTCCTGACCATGATGCATGATTGTCGATGAATGAACCCATGCAACTCAGGCATAATTCTTTCAGTTATGAATCTCCGGACTGTGCGTATATCAACGCCAATTCGGTCAGGCACTTGTCTTCGTTTCAACAGAGCATCATTTTCAGACTGTTGTAAGGTCGAGGGGCGATGCTGCTCCACAAGCTCAGAGTAGAGGTGCCTTGTCCAAGATCGACTCGTTGAATCCGGAGGTGCACAATATTGCTCAGTCTTCCCACCGATGGGTTTGGTGTTTGAGCTGGAAGCTGAAGACCGTCCGGACAGGTATTCCGAACTATCAGCTTACGAAAGTTCTCCAAAGATCGAAGCTTCTCAAAAGGGTAATGTAGAATCATTCCATCCTCGAACACGACCGACTCCAATTTGCTGAGCCCTAGGAACCCTAGAGACATTTCACTTGAGACGGAAGAACTTGAAGCCAAATGTCTTGGAGCGGAAGATGTTGAAAACGTACACAAGGATCTTGCGTGAGAGAAGACCAAGCTCGACTCTGTAGCGGTGTTGAAATGGTACTCGTTACGGGAGCTGACTCTGCTTGGTGCATACCCTCATTAGCGTAGCCCCTCTCAAGTTTAATTGTTCTTGAGAAAATGAAGGGCATGCTTTACTCGTTCAATACTGTTTTGTGGTACTGCACCCAAAACCTGGCAGACAAAACTTAATGCTGCAAGGCGAGCGGGGCGAATGAGGGCATCATTTCGATGTTCGTCGTTTTGGGGAGATGTGGCAATTATATATGGGAAATCGAAAGAGATATTTCTGATATGCTTCAGACCAAGATTTCTGGCGTTTGTGAAGCCAGTCTTCCAATTCTCTGGAATCCAGTTCTGTTTCGCGAACAGCACACGCTTGCCAACGGCAGTGCCCGGTCTCGCACTTGCCAATTTCAAATACCAGCGGTCGAGTATCTCAAGATAGTCTTCCAACGAGGAAACGTCGCTTCCGTCAGCTTCAGCATCTTCAATGTGCGTCAGGTTCACTGTTTCGTAAAGTATTATGAGCAGCTGTTCGCGGGGGTGGCCTCGCAGCACTTGCAAAAGCCGAATAATGTCTCGATTCGGTGGCTGTAAATCATCGTAAACATGGGAACCTCGAATGTGTGGAGCAGACTGACTAGACGCCCAATTTTTTCGAATAGTTCGGTAGGAATACTTGCGAGTAAATTTTGAGGCTGTGTCTGATCAGAAGGATCCCTCATGGTCTCTTCGGATGGATCGGAATGAATAATGCGTGGTGTTGTCAAGTCTCTGCTTTGGCTTCAACGTTCAGATTATCCTCTACCAAGAAAAACGCATGCGTTAATCATATGTAGAACATGATAAAGAAGAGAACACTGCTTGTGTCAAGCAGCTGCAAGCATGAATGAATTTACTACCCATGCCAAACCTGTTGATCAAGCGTCATGTTTCCTCAAAACCCTATCTCACTCAAAGCATACAAGCTTCCTTTGTCTATCAAGCTGAGGATGACACGCGCACCAGCATGGTTAGTTTCGCATGGTGCAAGATGCGGGCGGAGAACTCAGTTGTGGTTTGTGCCATGCCCTTGATTGGTGAAAGGGACAACAAATTACCCGTACTTTTGTTGAAATTTGAGGCAGTCGTGCGGAGGGAAGTTTGTCGATAGTAATTGGAGCTGTTCTGTCTGAGCCAATCTGAGGATTCCGTCAATGCTATGTCTTCCGTGTCTGAAGCAAAGTGCTGGTGCCATTTGTGTTCTGTACGTTGCAGCTAAAAGCATCCGAGGTGATAAACTATGGGTACACACTCGTCTGGGTAAATGTAGCATGTTTCGGCTCAGAAGACCTGTTGAATCCAACTATTGAGGTTGCTCGTTTGTGAAAACCATGTCGTCGGAATATTGTCGAAACTTTAAACCATGTTAACACCGAAGCAGATAGAAGGAAGAAGGAAAAACGAGCTTACAGTGACTCAATGTACCACTGCCCGCCAGCGAAGAAAGCAAATTTATCTTTTGGGAGAAGATACTTGATTTTCATGCAGACTTCCTGATCTTGCCTGTAATAGGTGTATCGACATGTTTCTCAGTAATCCGGGTTTACCGCTCATCTTCCCAAGCTCTTACTGCGTTACCAAAACTCCACCGACCCCACTTTCCCCTGGCTCAAATATGCAACCGCCATACCATGCCCCTCCGATCTACATGTGGCACAGCATCGTATACGAGAACCCCTCAGCAAGACACGTCTACTTTTCGCTTGAATAAAGGCAACGAATGAGAGGAATGGTTCCAAAATATAGGCGAAGTGCAGAAAATGACGCTATGCGAAAATCCTTCTAACGAACAGCCGCCAATCGGGGTATCTATTTACGCGATGAAAAACACTCAAACCGGTTCTTCTACTCTTCCACCCTCCAGCTCTCCGATCCCCGATCTCTTCTTGACTCGAAAGAAGTGCAAACCTGGCAAAACTGAAAGTCATCGACCTGGGTGCCAAGCTGTAGATACCAAAGCATCGAACAATGCTTCCAATCCTGAAGTGAATGCCCAAGATCCGTGATAAAAAAACGCCCGTCTAAAAAAAGAAATACTCGTGCTCACTCCACATCCATATCCATCACGTCCTCCATCGCATCGCCGACCGCCTCCCACGGCGCATCCTCCATATCCTCATCCACCACAAACCCCTGCTGCCCCTGCTCCCCCCACGTCCCCTGCCCACTCTGCGCTGCCGCAGTGCCATTGCTCTCCCCGCCAGCAGCAGCGCCCTGCTCCGCGACCCTGTACACCCGCTCCAGGGCGCCCAGCACCACCTCGACCAGCTCCTCGAGCCTGAGCTCCAGGATATCCTCGCGCTGGCACTCCCACGCCGGCACGACCTGCTCGTCCGCATCCTTCCACCGGTTGCGGAACCCCTTGGCCCTGCGCAGCGCCGCCCGCACCTCCGCCCCTCCCAGCACCTCGCTGACCGGCGTGCCGGGCTTCTCGATGGCCTCGAGCACGCTCTCGTGGTAGCGGTGGCCCCAACCTCCCTTGCTGTTTGTGGCGCCCAATGTGGCCGCGGGCACGGGCACGCGGAAGCGGGCGAGCAGCAGGACGAGGATGCGCTCGAGGAGGGTGTAGTACTCGAAGAAGTCGAGCTTGAACATCGAGCTGGGGGCGGCGGCGGCGGAGGCCGTGGCGACGGGGGAGGTGAGGGCGACGTGTTGGGTGTAGAGGAGGGTGTGGGATTTCCAAGAGAGGCGGTCGATGAGGCGTTTGAGTTTGTTTAGGTCGGCGGAGGCGGAGGCGGAGGAGTAGAAGGAGGAGGAGGAGGAGGAGGAGGAGGAGGACGCGGGTGGTGCGGGGGAGGCGTGGCTCGTGGTTGCAGATGGTGTGGGTGTGGCGTGGCGGGAGGGGAGGAGAGGGCTGCTGCTCTCCAGGCGGTCGATTCGGGGCACCCAGCGGTGTCGGCCGATGATGTCGCCTTCGTCGATGGTGCTGATGATGGGTTCGGAAGGTTGGCGCTTCTGGGGCGAGGTTGCACGTCGGCTGCCTATGATGTCGCCGCCGCCAATGGGAGTGGCAGCTGGTTGCGGCGTTGGTCGACGGGGTTCTGATGCGAGCGCTGGGCGTCCCCAGCGGCTTCCGAGGATGTCGCCGGTGCTGGTGCTGGCGATGCGTTCGCCGCTAAACATATTCCAGAGAGGCGGCTTGGAGATGTGTTGTTCTGGAGCTTCGTCAAGTCCAGCGATAGAGATGCGGCGTGGTTGGAAAGGCGGCTATGTTTAGTGCGGCGGTGACATTTCGAAGCAGGGTTCTAGTAATCAGTGGTCAAGGCGTCGGGCAGGCACACAGCCGGAGGCACGTTTGCCATTCCTCACAGCATAGTGAATAGTGCGAACGCACGGCGAGACGAGCAAACATTGATGGTGGTTTGGATGTTGTTGCGGGGAGCTAGCGTGGGTCGTGGCGCTGGAAGGCTTGAGCTGCACCACCATGCGCGTGGGCTGCCATGACCTGAGACGTGCACCACCACAACGCACATTGAAGCCAAATGCTAAAGTACAGGAACTACTTTGCGAGCTACCCTTGGGGGATGACCTGATGTAAGGTAAATAAACTTTGGTGCTTCTTTCTCGCAAACACCTTGGGCTGTTGGTGGGACGATGGTGATCTGAGACACTGCGTTTTGTAGGGCTGCAACCTTTTGACAAAACAGAGGGCCGGATTCGCTGAGAAGAGTAGAAACTCCCACTGCCGGACACTCCTCTGTCGACGCCAGTCACGCGTTAATGCAGGGCTGCTGCTCCGTATAGTGCTCAGTGATGTCATGTTTCAGGAAAGAACGGGACAGGGCTTCCAGACGTCAAGTGCGCACCGAGTCTTCGGACTTCCTGTTAGCTCCTCATGTTCAAGTCGTCATCTCGGATCTTCAAGCGTCTTTGCAAGTCTTCTGTGGTCCAAGCACGTACACGACAGGCAAGCTCAGAAGCCAATGGGGTCGATGGTATCAAGCAATGCCTCTTCTATTTTCTGTACAGCGGCATGAGAATGAGCAGTGCCGGTCCAGCACCAGACGAACCACCTTCCAACCAGACGCGCTGCAACCGCCTTCGATATTATCACATTCAACAAAAGAAACCTGGACTGTGTGCTACAATGGCCACTGTATCTTGCTCCTATAGATCGAAGCGACGACTTTACTCCTTGGGACCCGGGTTGCTCTGCACGAGCATGCCCTTGTAGCCGGTAATCGGCTCGGAACCTTGCGACTGATCGATGCGTCAGCTTGCCGCGCTTACGACAGACATTGGGATTCGGCGAGAATGATACCTTGAGGAACTCCTCCGAAGCCTCCTGGTACTCCTTGGTCATGGTAGCGGGCGGTGGGCCGGCGAAGATGCGGGTAAAGGCGAAGAGACCACCGGCGGCGGCGACACCGGCCAGGGTGTAGAGGATGACCTTCTTGGTCTCATCAGGCGGGGGAAGAGCGCGGGGACCGTGGGGGCCGAAGGCAATCCAGTAGGCTATCGCACGATCGGGTCAGCGGATGGTGTTGGTCAAGGGCAAGGCAGAGTGGGCTGGTGTCCAGGAGCGCGTCGACAGTGACGCGCCCGTCCATCGCTCATCGACAGCATCTCGTCTCATTCATCCGCCGTGTCGCGGGCGTACGTACCGGCCTTCTTCTCCTGCAGGGTCAGCTCCTTCCAGTCGACCTTCATGCGGTCCCTCAGGGCCATCCACAGGTCGGCCTGCTCCTGGGGCGGCATCTGCTCCCATCGCTTCTCAATGTCGGCCAGAGTAGGGTTCGAGATGGCGTGGGCCTGGCGGGACTGCTGCTGGGCGCAGACAGCTTGGGCGAGCTTGGGCGCGCGGAGGGCAGGGCGGGCGACCGAGGGAGCCGAGCTGGCGGCGCGGACGATGCTGGAGCGCAGCATTGTGGAGGTGTGGAGTGGAGAGTAGCACAGAAACCGAAGGAGAGGGTGTGTCTGCAGCCGTGGGGCTCACGACGGCGGGCCAATTGACGTTGGGTGGTTGATTGCAGCTGGGCTGGTGTACGATGATGAGGGTTTGCGTGGATGGATCAGAAAATGGACGTCTCACGCCACGGCTAGTCCCGAGCGCGCTGCGAGCGAGGAACGACAACGCCCAAAATCCTCCAAAAACCACCGCCAATAGCTCTGCTGTGCCGCACGCTGTTCACTGCCAGATTTGGCCGGGTCACGTCCATCTCCAGCTAGAGTCTGCATGTCAGCGGCCGTGTGTTGCGGCTCCAGAAGTGCGCGCCAGCCGACCAATCAGAGGCGCGGCAGAGAGCTGGCAAATGCGGTTTAGCTGCTGGAAGAGCCCGCCTGAGACGGCGCTGCCATCATCGCGCTGCTCAACTTCTCACGCCATCCAGGCACCGGCTGCGAGCAAACTCAAATAAACTCAAGAAGACGTCCAGGCGCTCGTGAATGATGCAAGAATTCAGCTCCTAAAAACGCCAGCAGCTCGAGGGCCGCGTGGAGATCAATTGCTGCATTACCAAAAGGGGCTCTCTGATTCGCCAGCCGTCCAAACCTGGCATTCACCATCATCCCCAGACATTTGGAGCATGTACCATACTGAAAATGCTCATCTTGGGTCGTACCAATCCATTGCCTCTGCCGCGTGGCAGCGCCGAGTCGCATTATAGTCCTCCCGGAACTCCGTAATCGGCAACCGTAGGAAAATTCTTGCGCGGCTCGGGCGCTCTAGAAGTGCCACCACGCTGGCAGAACGAAGTCCAGATGTACTACATGCCTTCGCTTCGGTCTTCAGAAAAAAATCTTACGGCCGCATGCAGCTGACCGACCGCCATCTCATCACGGAGCGTTGTTGTTCATGCTCTTCCGTCACGGTTTGCGAGAACTCGCCGACGGCCGATGATCTGTCGCCCTATCGCGTCGGTCGTCCCTGGAGATCGTTCAACCGGCGCAGAACCAGGAAAAGACGTGGGAGAGAAATGCCGGGATTGACTGACGTTGGTGGCCGCATGATGATAACGAAGAATCGGCTCTCAGCCACTGCCGGGCGTGGGATTTGCAAAAGAAAACATGGCGTGCAGCAATGATTTGCGCGGCGTGAAGAAGATTGAAAACAGCCCGAAAAATAAAAACATACCATGTTCTTTGCCTTGCTATAGCTAAATTCCCTCCCAAACACAGCCAAGCCATGGCGACTCCTGGTGCGTTAGAAAATGCTCCCAACAGGGCTTTCGGTCCGCTCAACGTCGAAGGGTGGCTCCGCGGCGCCGGCAGTCAATCCGCTGTGCCGCTGGTGTCGGTACCACGGTCTCTCTGCACCGTCAATCACCCAAGACGTATCCAGCGTTACAGCAGGGCTGACCGGAAGCTCCGGCGCGACGGTTGGGGTGTGTGGCAAGGCGACAGGCTTATGAATCCCAGCTGCGAGGCCGACAGCGGCGGCGCTCGGCTCTGCACCATGGTGGTGAAAGGAAGTAGTGATCTGATATGCTAACTGGATCTCGTTACTTGCGCTCTTTTCTTGGTGTCGGAGTGCGGCTGAGCCCGCATATCCGAGACAGGATTCGTTCGCGATGTGGTGATGTTTCGACTCATCGAGCGCAGGCTGCACAGGGCCTCAGATTACCGGGCCGATGAGTGGGCTCTCATACTATGTCAGACCAGCGATACACGTTGGTTGAGCAGGCCATGACATTCGACGGTGGCCTGCCTCAGGCTAGAAGCTCGAAATTTCGGTGGGGCTGACGCGATACGGATGGCATTTCATTGAATAAGCAGCAGCGAAATCGCAGCGATAGCAGGTGGGCAGATGGTTCCTCAAACGGCACATTTTTGTGCGCACGCCAAGGAAACGGCTGTATCTGCTGGGCGTTTCGTTACTTAGTGTACACTCGGCGGGCGCTGCGCGTAGTTTACGGGGGCCAACGGGCAAAGTCGGAAGCGAACGGGCGCGCAGCGCTCTTGCCCCGGTTCACTTCCGAGGGCTGGCAGCTCTTGCGGCAGGTGCGGGGAGCAGGCGATCGTGACATCAGGTGTTGCAGTAGGAGCTGTAGAGACTCAGAGACCACCAGGAGTCTGCGTAGCACGACGAGGGTGCATAAAATTATCGAGCGCGAATTTCGTCATAAATCACCAGGTAATTTACAGCAGAACGCCCAGAACGCACAAGTGCACACCCCCCACTTCGCTCAGTCTCCCAACAGCTGCCCTTCAAATAGTCTGCCTGCCCCGCCAACATCGCCGAGTTCTTCTCTGCAGCAACTCTCCTCCCTCCCATCCAGCCATCCTACTACATCACCACATAACTTATCCCAAAGTAAGCCCCTGCCCTCGCTGTTGCCCGCACTCGCCTTCTGCCCACCAGTGCAACCTCTTTGCCTCGCAGCTGCTGACGTCAGGCTCAACAGAACCTAGCAACCATGGTCAAGGTACGATGTGCCGCCGACAGAATACCATATCGCCCATTCTGACAGCGGATTACAGGTCGGCATCAACGGTTTCGGTCGCATTGGCCGCATCGTCTTCCGCAACGCGTAAGTTCGCTGCTCGCCCAGCTACCCCGCCTACCCCGCCGCAGGAGCTGACTTTGGCCACCACAGCATCGAGCACGGCGATGTTGACGTTGTCGCTGTCAACGATCCCTTCATTGAGCCCAAGTATGCTGTACGTATACCACAATCGTGATATGAGAATTGGAGCGGTGCCTGGCGGCTCGCTCGGGACGGAAGACGCGGATGGCTAACGGCACCACCACAGGCCTACATGCTCAAGTACGACTCCACCCACGGCCGCTTCAAGGGTGATGTCCAGGTCGATGGCCAGGACCTGACCGTCAACGGCAAGAAGGTCCGCTTCTATCAGGAGCGCGACCCCGCCAACATCCCCTGGGCTGAGACCGGTGCCTACTACATCGTCGAGTCCACTGGTGTCTTCACCACCACCGAGAAGGCCAAGGCTCACTTGAAGGGTGGCGCCAAGAAGGTCGTCATCTCTGCTCCCTCTGCGGATGCCCCCATGTTCGTCATGGGTGTCAACCAGGACAGCTACAAGTCCGACATTGAGGTCCTCTCCAACGCCTCTTGCACCACCAACTGCTTGGCTCCTCTCGCCAAGGTCATCAACGACAAGTACGGCATCGTTGAGGGTCTCATGACCACCGTCCACTCGTACACCGCCACCCAGAAGACCGTTGACGGTCCCTCCGCTAAGGACTGGCGTGGTGGCCGTACCGCTGCTACCAACATCATCCCCAGCAGCACTGGTGCCGCCAAGGCCGTCGGCAAGGTCATCCCCGCGCTCAACGGCAAGCTCACCGGCATGGCTTTCCGTGTCCCCACTTCCAACGTCTCCGTTGTTGACCTTACTGCCCGCCTCGAGAAGGGCGCTTCCTACGACGAGATTAAGCAGACTGTCAAGGAGGCTGCTGAGGGTCCCCTCAAGGGCATTCTCGGCTACACTGAGGACGACATTGTCTCCTCTGACCTGAACGGCGACAACCACTCCTCCATCTTCGATGCCAAGGCTGGTATCTCCCTCAACGCCAACTTCGTCAAGCTCGTTTCGTGGTACGACAACGAGTGGGGCTACTCTCGCCGTGTCCTCGACCTCCTGGGTAAGTTGATTCATATTGAACACAGCGGAGCAGACGGCTAACATGGAGACAGTCTACATTGCCAAGGTTGACGGCAACGCTTGAATCTCTAAAGAAGAGATCGGCAACCGGAGTCGCTTGTAAAGGGCGACATCTGGATGGGAGTAAAATAAGCATAATAGCTTCGGCATGATAAATGATGAGGATAAGGGCAGAGATTATGTATAGACAGGAAAATTGATGACTTTTTTTTGGCCACTTCTGTTCGCATCTGCTCGTGATTGGCGGGGCTGCATTGCATAGCTAGACGCTTCGTGCGAAAGGTGGCGCCAGTGACGCAACTCGTACCATATCTTACGTGTGGGAAAGAGATACCTCAACTTCTGGCAGGGCTGAAAGAGGGCCGTGAATATTTCTAAAGAGCGACCACAATGTTATCCCTATTCCTATGCCTGAAACTGCCTATTGACTGCCTCCCCTCAAGACCTGTGTGCTTGCTCGTGCTTGTATCTCGTATGATCTCAATTACGCACGACCCGGGCCAGGCCGCTTAGATCAATCCTCTTCAGGAGCTTGAGTAGCACGAATCTGATGAAACTTCAAACTCAGCGAAGCAGTGTTACAAAGAGACAGCTCCATGAAAAAGGTAAGAAACAAGCTGGACGAGCGCGGCTGCCACCAAGGTCGTGAACTGGCTTGACCTAAAGGGGACTAGTGGGCTTATCGATAGGAAGCTTAGTACTTCGGTTCCAGGCCAACGATGGTCGTCGCAACACCTTCTTGCCTACCCCGTCCAAACACCGCCAAACCTCACTGCTAAAGCCTGGACAACTCTGTGGGCCTCGCGGAAGAGAGGTGAGACTCCCCTGTCGCCTTCTTGGAACCACTCTCATGCTGCACACCACGTGCGCACGCGCGCCCCGGCTGCCGTTCGCCAGCCGCCGACAGCTTTCAATACCACGTCACTGCGCTTGTAATGCATCGGCCACCGCCGTGCACTTTACATATAATCTCTTGCAAACTGCCTCGTTCGCTCGCTAATCCACCTGAACCAGCGACTTTTTCATCCTCATTTCTGCTTCTGCATTGTAACATTCCGCCGCCTTTCTTTCCCCTAGCTTCCCATTCAAGTTGTCACATCTCCTCTGGCGCCCCCAGCCGTGCTGCTTGCAGGCCATCTTGAGTGAGTCTTCCTTGCCTTCTGTCATCCCTGAGGCCAACCCCTCCCATTTCAAATCAGCCGCCTTCACTCTGCTTCGGATTTGTCTCGGCCGATCTGCTGCGCAATTCATCATGATGCTGATATTTCACAAGACGTATCCATTCCATCTAACCATGTATCGATGACCGCTCTCAGCTCAGCGTGATCAAATCTGGCTCCTGCGCCGCTCTCACCATGAACCTTGACGACGACATCTACGTCGGCAACGACGGTTCATCTCTGAGGCCGACCGAGCCGCCGAATGGCACAAACGAGACTGTGAACCCATCTCTCATCAGTTTCACTGCCCCGTTGCCTTTGAAAGATGACAGGCAATCACCCTCTTCACCCCATGATGGAACCTTCGGGCCATTCAACGAGCCTGCTGGTGAACCAATGATAGAAAGCGATTCAGCTTCCATGTCAGAAGACAGCTCCGACGAAGCAACAGACATCACTACACCCAAATACCGCCAAAGAGTCGTGGTTGTTATTGATGCTCCCAAGCCAAAGTCCGAAATGCTGCCCTACAGCTCTTCGCGCTCTGGGCTCGTCTATGATGTGCGGATGAGATTTCATACTGAACCGCTCGATGCTATGCTGAGCGAGGACGACATCCATCCGGAAGACCCTCGACGTATCATGGAGATTTTCAACGAGCTTGCAGAAGCTGGCTTAGTGGAGACGCCATCACATCATGTGCCTGATCCAGACTTTTCCCTTTGGAGAATCAACGCGAGACCAGCAACAGAGGAGGAGATCTGTTTGGTCCACACGAGGGATCACTATGCGCGTGTCAGAGAGTATCAGAGTAAGTTGGAACCGCGGCTTCCAGAACAACATAAACGCTAAACATGATACAAGGCTTCTCGCAAGAGACTCTCAACGAGATGGCTTCGGACATGGATTCGGTCTATTTGCACCCAGCCACGTATTCTTGCGCAAGTCTTTCAGCCGGCGGCGCTATTGAAGCAGCCCGGGCTGTCGTCGGAGGACATGTGAGAAATGCAGTCGCAGTCATCCGTCCACCAGGCCACCATGCTGAACACGACGCACCTGGAGGGTTCTGCTTCTTCAACAACGTCAGCGTTGCCGCCCGCGTTTGCCAGCAAGACTTTCCCGACAAGTGTCGGAAAATTCTCATTCTGGACTGGGATGTGCATCATGGAAACGGCGTCCAAAGGGCTTTCTACACTGATCCGAACGTTCTCTACATCTCGATCCATGTCCACATGAACGGTACATTCTATCCAAGCAACAACTACGGCGACCACACGCATTGCGGTGAAGGGCCAGGCGAAGGAAAGAACGTCAACATCCCATGGAGTTCACAAGGAATGGGAGACGGCGACTATATGTTCGCCTTCCAGCAAGTCGTCATGCCTATTGCTCAAGAATTCGATCCCGACTTGGTCATTGTAGCCGCCGGCTTCGATGCTGCCGACGGCGATCGACTTGGGAAGTGTTTTGTCACCCCGCCTTGCTATGCACACATGACACACATGCTCATGTCCTTAGCAAAGGGCAAGATTGTCGTTTGTCTAGAAGGTGGTTATAATCTCCAATCGATCGCCAAATCAGCAGTTGCCGTTACGAGGACGTTGATGGGAGAGCCACCGGACCGCCTGGACGAAGTCGAACCGACAGCTTTGGGCCTCAGCACAGTCGAGCTGGTGAAGAGATACCAGTCACGGTATTGGAAGTGCATGTACCCCAAGCACGACAACAAGGCCGTGGCAAACACGCTGCACGCTCGACGGATACATGACATTGTGCGACAGGCTGATGCTACTGATTTCTGGAACCAATACAGAATGACGGAGCTCTTCATTCTCAGAGACAAGATCTCGAGATCGTTTGAAAAACAAGTCCTGGCCACGTAAGTCTTCTAGATGAGACCACAAGACATGTAGCTGATTCTGATCAGCCACAATTTTGCCGAGGAACGCCCGCTTCTGGTCATATTCCACGAGCCTCCGGAGACTACCGCGCTTACCGATCCTCGGAGCAAGAAGATCAATCTGCACAATATCTTCGTCGTATGTTTCCTTCACCCAAACTTGGCTTGTATGCACTGACATGCCTGATCAAGACTGATGTTACCAAGACCTACGTCGAGTGGGCAGTAAAGCATGGGTTCGGTGTTATCGATGTCAATATCCCCGAGCATATCACCGACCCGAACGTAAGTTGAATCTTTTCTTTGCCCAGAATGCTGCCATTCGGCTCACATTCATCTAGGGCCCTCCGGAGTATGCAGATGCAGATTCAGATGATGCACGTAGCCAGTTAACCCACAACCTAGCAACGTACTTATGGGAGAATTACATCTCGTGAGTTTCATAATATGGGGTTGAAAGTAATTCTGTGCTAATACATCAAGGCTTGGTGATAATACCCACAAGTTTTTCATGGGAGTGGGCGCGGCCTACTCAGGCATTCTCGACCTCATGGGCGGAAACGGTAAGCGAAGAGTGTCCTAATGGGCTTTGGAGCAAAACTAACGGTTCCATTGAAGATGATTGTACGAAAGAGACGGATCATATATTCGCCTTTGTTGCGGAAAACAGTCTCCAGTCCATTAAGAAACTTACAGATGACTACATCGGTCATTGGTACTACGAAGTAAGTTTCCTTCGTCCCAAGAATACACCTGAATATATTGATTCTGATCCTGATGTGAAGTACTCGCATATCTTCGTCGCAGATAATCACGCCGCCTGGGATCCCTCACGACAACGCAAGCTCCGCAAAAAATACGGCAATGTGCTCCGTTCCCCACACAGCGACCCATCCAACATGCTTGAGGAGCACCGCGACACCGTCACAGATGTTCTACTGCAAAAGACTGAAGAATGGCGTGAGGAGCAAGCTATAGCGGCCAAGACGCGAGCAGCTGAAGAAGCCCAACATCCGGCCAAACGACAAGCTTATGGTAACAACGCGTCATCCTTCTCGCACAACAGCGGCATGCGCGGCTTCGACAGCTCGAACAGCAACAGCGGTCCCACCAGCGCAGGCAGTGGGAATGGCAGCGGCCCGACCAGTGCGGGCGGCAGCAGCACCGACGGCAACAGCAACAGCAGCAGCGGCAGGGAAAATATCAGGCACACGAGTTTACCTGCCCCGGCAGCAGATCCGAGGAGTACGCCAACGATCAGAAGTCCATCCGGTCATGGTGGCGCACGTGGACCGCCACTAGGCACTTTCACGATCACGCCGACGAGGAGGGCTGGAAGCGGGAGCGTCAGTCCTGGAAAGAGGATGAGGGGTGAGTAGAGATAGGGTAATAATGGTTTGTGCATTGCAGTCTGCTATGACAAACACAACCAGAGATGGTCTTTTACGGTGGATTTACTACTTTGCTCGAATACCATGGTGGATGATGGAGAGACACGGCGGGGTAAAGGAGATGGATAGGTGGACGGATGGATGGTAGCGGGGGAAAGGGAAGGGAGGAAAGTAAAGTTGCATTTGCACGGAGACAGCGGCGTCTGGTACTGTAGCTTTTCTTTATGATTTCCTATCAACTCATTTTTCTTTCCTTCCAACTCATTGTGCGGTTTTCTTTTCCTTGTTTATATTGCAGTAGGTAAGTGAGCGTAGTAGCGCGCAGGCAGCATGCAGGGGAACATAGCCGGTTCTTTCCTTGGAGTCGGCAATCGAGGCGTCCACGTCACAGCAAGCACGCAAGAGAGCATAAAAGACCAAAAGTCCGAACTGCTTTGTGCACAATTCCTACCCAATGCCAGGATCTGTATTTTGCCGTTGGTAGGCATCTATGTACGTAACCGGCGACAAGGGTGTCGGAATCCTCTTCCGGACTTGAGCCGAGGTCACCCATCACCGATGGTGCCCTTTCCCCCGGGGTAACCCGGAGGGGCGCTTGTGGCGCTTCGGGTTTTCGCGGGGTATGGAGAAGACCTTAGGCACAAAACTGTGGGTCTCCATCTCTCATTTGTGGATTGTGTGTTTGAAGGAGCTGTTGTGTGATTTGTTCAATCTCGCGTTGGGCCGAAGGAGAGTCGTTTTGCGCGGAAGAGGTGGAGCCGAATGTTGGTAATTTTTGTACCGAGGTGTTGCGATGATAACAGGCGGTTTTTTTTATTGTTTTTTTACGATTCAACGATATCGTCGTGTTCTGTATTTCGTGTCTTTTTGTTACCGTTATTTTTGTGGGCATAAGTAATGCTTAAGAACTGCATGACCTCAAATGTCTGAGTTCGAGATGCTCTGTATTTCCTTTCCCCCTCACATTCTGGAAATACCGAAGAGTTCGGGTGTCTCCTCTGGAACTATACCAATGGCAGGCTGCGGCGATGCTCATGATTCTTTTGAGGGTACGCTAGCAAGATGGGGAGGTATGACTGGGTATCAGTCATAAAGTGTTCTATGGACCTCAGGGACTTCGTCGTCGAACAGACGGGACCCCCAGAACTTGGCTTGCCTTCATTCCGAAGCAAGCACGCAAGCAAGCAAGCAAGCAAGCAATGCTACTCATTCAACTCGAGGAAATTGGATATAAAACCTCATCTTCTCATGCCCACTAATCCTCCGATCACACCCAGCCACCCCCTCAACCTCAACCACCGCGCTCCTTGCAAAACTCGGATCGGCCTCCCCACTCGCAATAAATCTCACCCGCTCCGGCGCCAACTACCTTGGCTTGACACTGCCGCCGCGATTGCTCAGTCCCTTCCTGAAGAGGTCGGACAGTGGGCAAGAAGACACATGCGGCTCGAGCAATTATCCCTACAACGGCGGCGTCTCCTCCTGCACGCCGGCCCGCCCCATCCCGCCGCGCGTTCTCATCATGCCAACCGCATCGCGCAGCACGATGTCGTCGTCCATCAAGTTCGTGGAACGACAAAGAATTTTTATGTTAGGGGAACGTCGCGCGCGTCCCAATTGCTGGAAAGGGTCACTGAAATCACTGGCTGGCCGAAGGTACAATGCTACTACTCTTACAATATTATTCTGCAGTTACAGTCACCTGCGCCGTCTGGTTAGCATACGCCGAGCCTGAGAAGCACTATAGTTCCATAACGCATGTTGACGTACGAAGAGCTCACTTCTACGCCATCACACTCCACCTCGGAGTTTTGCCAGCGGATTTAGTATGCTTCTGTCACACAGAGTCATGACAGTGAATGTGATGGCCGAGTTAAACGTCAGATCCGCAAACTTCCAGAAGTGACCCTGGCGCACTGGTCCAGCCGAGTACGGCATACTTGGATTCTCCGGAACGTAGGTCCGTAAGCGTTTTCACGAACAAAGCAAACGCCCTGACAGCCATTTCCCTGCCTCTAGAGGCATTTTGTGTTGGGAAACCCATTGATCACTACCTTTTCCTTTTCGAGTGCGGCGGCTTGATAAGCAAAAAGCAAGGCCACGCAAAGATCAAGCTTCCCCGCTTCACTCCGCCTCACTCTGCCCGACTCTTCGAGAACCAGCTCATGCTTCCACAACCCTTTTTGACTTTCTCTCCTTCCCCTATCCGCCGTTGCTATAACGCCTATTGGGTGCATTTCTCAAATGGCCAGATGCTCACCGAAGTACCATACACCAAATCCCCTCCGACTCCTCATGAACACAAGAGCAGCAAGGGAATATCTCAGATAGGATCTCTCGTTCCTCTTTCTAATTTCTCTGAACTGTATCTCAGTTCTGATCCGCATCTCAGTAGCTCCCATATGTAACCGCCACCACGTAACCCGCGATCCAAGAAGAATCCAGCAATTGCTATCGACCCCTCCTCCCGCCTTGACCGATGATATATGCACGTAAAGATCTCACCCACCGCAACTCTCCAGTGCCACATTCCTTCTCAACCTCCCACCACGACCCTTCACTCCCCAAGTATTTCAATCAGACCTCCTCCCCAAAGTCGCCCTCCACCACTCATGCCCAGCACCACTCATATCCCTGCCCGCATCCGGCCCGGACTCCGGCACCGCGTCCGCCCTCGTCCCCTCGGGCCACTCGTAGTCCCAGCCCTTCCCAAACTCGAACCGCTGGCCCTCGACATTCACCCACGCGCTGACGTCGCTGACCCACCGCGCCTGCTCGAGGTAGCCGACGACCTGGCGCAGCACGTCCGAGCGCATCTGGTCGGGGCGGCCCTCGAACTCCTCGACCTGGACGAGGTTGTGCGGCTCGGAGCTGGCCTTGAGCAGCGAGTCGTCGATGAGGAGGGTGTTGTGCTGGCCGAAGCGCTCGCCCGCCGCGTGCCGCGGGTGCCACGCCGCCCGCCCCGCCGCGTGCCACACCTGCGACAGCTTCTTGTACACCTGCACCTTCCAGTTGTACTGCTCGGCCGTCAGCCCCAGCGTGTCGCGGCCCCACTCGGCCACCAGCTGCGCGCGGCGCCGCGGCTCGAACAGCTGCGTGCACATCTTGCCGACATTCTCCGGGCGCGCCGACGACCACACCATGACGCGGTGGTTGGCGAGCAGGTAGTCGAGGAAGGCTTGCACGTACGGCCGGCAGATGACGCGCGCCGAGTTCTTGCGGCTGGGCCGGTGCACCAGGGTGCCGTTGAGGTCGATGACGACGAGGAGCGTCTGCGGGGCGTCGAGCTGCTTGGGCGGGATGGAGGCTAGACGGCGGTATTCCTCCTTCGGCTTGGGCTTCAACGGGAACTTCAGGTTCTCGAGCGGTGAGCCGGGCGGGAACTTGGTTGGTGACGGCGACCTGAACTTCTGTGACCCCTGATGGTTGTTCCAGGACCGGGAAACCTGATCTTCCGCTGCGTCCTTTGCGGCGAGCCTCTTTGAGCGGCGAGCAGGCTTGCTACCTTTGTTCTCTCCGCCTTCGCTTTCGCTGGTCCGTTCCGGACTTACTAAACCGCTCTTCTTTCCAGCTTTGGTTGCGAGGCCGCGGTTCGAGACACTGT
Organism: Botryosphaeria dothidea; assembly: GCA_011503125.2. Taxonomy (NCBI): domain Eukaryota; kingdom Fungi; phylum Ascomycota; class Dothideomycetes; order Botryosphaeriales; family Botryosphaeriaceae; genus Botryosphaeria; species Botryosphaeria dothidea. The sequence continues at coordinate 291,934 of WWBZ02000001.1, forward strand.
AGTGTTTGTCAACACGCCAGTTGTGGCCCTGATAGTAGTGAAGTACTGACGGTGTAGGAAAACTTGGCGTGAAGCTGTTCGTATGACCATGAATGTAGCGGAGACCATCTAAGCCTTGATAAGCTGGGTAGTTGCCTGACTGATAAAACATGCTCGGCTGCTGTTGATAGTCATTCCAACCGGGAACTTGTCCATAAGGCTGCTGGGCTGTCAAATGAGGCTGCTGAGCATAGCCAGACGTTGAATCGTATGCGCCGGGCAAATAAGCCGAATGTGTGCCTGCTTCTTGATCAGACCATGATGCACCTGGCCTGCTGCCAGCCAAATTGCCGGTGGCGTCGGCATTCACCGAGATTTCCGACACACTGTTACCACCACCGACCTTATTCCAGTCCCATGTCGCATTCTGAAGGTTGTATCCATACGGGTTGTAGTCTGCCACAGCTGGCACCGTCGGAGCAGAGTAGTCAGATGCTTGAGAAAACGGGGCGGTTGCCTGGGCCGGGCCAGTGCGAGCTCCATCCTGCCAGGTCTGCGGCGGAACAGCATGGCCCCTTGGCGGAAGAGGTTGAGGCTGGGGCTGAGCCCAAGCCTTAGGCTGAGTGGGCGCCCCGAGCGGAGGACCATTCCTGGCGGCCCTCGGCTGAGTAGGCGCATCTGGAGGAGGAGGACCATCGTAGGCACCGTCGGCCGTTGCTGGGCGCCACGCCAGCGATGTCCTCCTGCCAGGGCCCGGTCCCGCTTTCACAACCTCAGACTTTCCTCCGTCCATCTGGACAATTTCAAGTGCTTCCAAGAGCGGCTGGCCCACAAAGGCACCCTGACTAGCCTGATCATCGCTCATGCCTCCCTGACGTCCATGTTGAGAGGTGAAGTGGGCGGTGGGGTCTTCGGGCCCCGAGTTCAAGGCCGGCTGTCCAGCTCCATTCTGACCTCTCAACGCCCGCTCCTGCTGTCTTTGCTGCTTCCTCTTCTTCGCCGCTCGCTTTTTCTGTCCCTTGCTCTTTTTGTCCTGGCCTTGCTGAAGGCTCACTGGGGCTGCCTCACTGGCGAGAGGTGCTTGCGTCGCGGGTAGTGGTTGGTGGGGTTGATTGCCCGGCGGGGCTGCGGTTAGCTGCTGATTCAGCTTCTTCGCGTTCTTCTTCCTCCCCATCTGGGCGCAAAGGTGTTCGTCAGTATCAAAGCTGGAGTTGTGCCTGTGCTCTGTGAGAAGGCTGAGGGCGGTGGTGCTGTACCGTGACAGAGGAAGCAAAGTCGAGGCTTCCATGGACGGCGAAGGCAAGGCTGGCAGCACGAGGACGAGGCGCAAAGGTGAAGAGGCGCTGCGGACGGAGCAGCAATCGATTCACGCTTCGCAAAGGCAGCATCTACGCGGGCGAGGCAGCAGCAGCAGCAGCAGCAGCAGCACTCGTCGGCGTCCGATGTGATGCCGGCGAAACAATGTCCCGGCGACCGCTGCGCCTTGTCGCGTCGCGTCACGTCGGTGAGGTGGGAAAAAGTTCAGGACCCTGGATGCAGCCTGGGGCGGGCATGTGAGGAAAAACGCGGCTTCCCAGGCGCCAATGATGTCAGCGCGATCAGCGCCGTGCCACCCCTCCAACACGGGAAATCCGAGCACCTATTGTTTTACGTTGAGACGCACGACGGCAGATCTTAATTCGCTTGTCCAGCAGGCAACCGTTCTTCCCGCATCTGCCTAACTACTGATCAATCGCGCCGTGCCGCGCCCCCGTCGCCGATAATCGCAAGAAAGGCCAGCAAAGAGGAAAGAAAAAAAGCTTCTTTTCACCATTGCCAGTCGCTCATTGGACCGCTCTGTTATGCGCCGGCGAGAAATGAGATTCCAAATCCAGCACCCATCGTCCTAATGCGTCCAGCTGAAGCCAGAACATGCCTGCCAGTGACATGGCCTATCCCTTCGTTGCTTGCGGGCGCTCGCCCCCCTTTTGCTTCCCTCGTTCGAAGATGAAAGGACGACTCGCCGGCCCAGCGAAACAATAGTGGCTTGGATTATTCAAACTATACTGCGCCTCCTCCGTTCCATTAGCTGCAGCACCCGTCGTAAGGGATGTTTCCCATGCGAGTCAGCCTCCAGCCAATCGCCCGACACCTGAACACAAGCCGTAGCAGCACTGTCACAGCATTCACCTTTGCATTGCATCGCCTGCGGGGCACGTCATGTGGCTTCCTTTTGTCGATTTTCCATTCGACTGCGAGAACTACCTCCCCCGCCCAATATCCCTTTGGTATAACCCGTGTTCTTCTTTTGCCAACGCGAAAAAAATAGGCCTTGAGTGCCAGCCGTGATCTTCCAAAAGAGGCTTGCATCGGTGTATGAACAAATCCCAAGACGCAAAAAAGATTCAAGCACATGTGCACCCTAATGCCCTTTTGGAGGCTGCCCAGCTTCTTGCCGCAAGAAAACAAAAATTAAGAAGCCGGGTTATGAAGAAGTTGGAAAAGAACATGAACAAAGACGCCAAAAAAGACTGCAACAGAGTGATATGAGATCTCCTCTCCAGATATGGGTGGACGGGTCGCGCATCATACGCGTAGACCCAAAGTGGTTTCCAAAGGGACGACCCAGCGTGCCAAATCGCGAAGCGGAAAAGTAACAACTCCCCCGACGTAATAACAGACCCATGCATGATGCGTGCATCATACGAGGCATCCCAAATCGTGGGTAGCGTCCAAAGGTAAAGAAAAGAAGTCAAGTAGAGCCCGAATCCTCGAACTCCCCATGCCAACTTTTGCTTGCCGAGAGGCAAGTAGAAGAACAAAACACGCTAGGAGATAGGAGAGAGAGCGTGCCAAATCTCCTCCACCCGTCATTTTGTTGATAACGAACGATTAAGCGAATGGTGTAGGGTCGAGACGTCGCCAGGCTTTAAAAAGGGAGAGAAGCCGGCACGTGCTGAGAGGAAATACTCTTGAAAGACGTGCAAGAAAGCAGACCAGTGCGCAATGAGAAAGAGGAGCGAAGAAAAACCGATGGTGATCCTGTAACGCCCGGTCCAGAAAGAAGTGTCGGGTCCGGAGATCATCTGCTTCACGAGTGGAATAAATCCCATGCCCGCGCGCAGAGCGCAATGAATTCCTCCTTCTTTCTCCTCTGCGTGTCGGGGCTGTCCCTTCCTTCGCCGAAAGGACCGGGCCTCCTCTCTTGCCGACCGAGAGGCGGGGTACCCATGTCACGCTCATACTCCTCGCGGGTGCGACGCCGCGAGGTGCCGGTGCGGGGTGCCTCAACCTGACCGTTCTGGTTCTTGGAGGGCATCGGGGATGGGGGAGTCGGGGGCTGATGGCCTCCATAGTGAACAATGCGAGGGAGCAGGTCCTCGCGGCCGCCCGACATGGATTGAACGGCTTCCTCAGCCGACTTGTACTCGCGACGGCGAGGCTGAGCAGACTGAGCACTTGGAGGGAAGCCAGGGGAGGGAAGAGGCTGGTTAGAGTGCGATGAGTGGCTTGGGCTACCGTTGTAGCGGCCATCTCTCGGCGCAGCGATGGACTCGCCGGCAAACACATCGGAGATAGGAGGAAGGCGGTTGTTGGTCTGCTGAGCAGGAACGTGGTGAATGTGAGATGTCTGCGAAAGATTGGAGGGCTGGTTGGCCACTTGTCTCGAGAGGGACTGGAATTGCGACCCCCTCATGCCGGTGAATGACTGGTTAAGAGGAGCGGACTGGATAACACGCTCGTTGGCGAACTGCTGAGCTGAAGGTGTGGCAATTGAGAGTCCCGGAGGAGGACCCTTCCTACGCGACGACGCGGGGGTCCTTCCACCACTCTTGAACGGGTTCGCTTCGCCATGCCTGGAGCTCTCACCAGCGTCGGTGATCTGAACAGTCTTTCCCTTCTGCCTCGCCTCGATGATCTGTCTTTGCCTATCCCTAACGTCCATGCTCCTCTGAAGTTGTGACCTCATGGCGGGGTCCTGAGTCTGAAATCCGGGCGACAGGCAGGCGAGACCGACGTCCTGCATGACAAGTCCGGCGCTCTCCTTGCCGGTCAGCGGACCGGACGGACGCGCGCTCAAAGCGCCAGAAGAGTGTACATTGCTGGAGAGATCGAGGCGGCGAGGGCGGTGGCGCGAAGCTGGCATTTCGGGAGAATCGGGTTCCTTCTTCACGACAATCTTGGGCGCATGCGAATTCCTGGCGCTAGACGAGTCAGCAAGATTGCGCGCGGTGGGACAGAGAACTGAGGGCACATACGAGTTAGGGGAACGCTTCCCCTCCCTGTGGGATCCTTCGCTGTGGGTAGAGACTGGCGAGCCATGGTTGCTCGACGAGCGGGCGGACTTCCCGCTGGGCGTGTTCCCGTTGGAGGGCGCAATTGGAGCATATCTAGAGCTGGAAGCACCCTGATCGGAGGGAGAGGGCGCATGCGGCGCGGTCACGGGCGGTGCAGCTACTGCGGTAGTCATGGTGGTACGTCGACTCGGTCAGCGACGGCGAGTCGGAGATTCCGGTTGGCGCAACGAGCCGCGCTGGTCAGCGGGCGGGAGTGGTGGTTGTGAATGAGCGACAGGCGCGGCAGGCAGCTGCCACTGGGTGGTAGACGGTCGGCGGGGAGCGGATGGAGCGGGGAGAGAGCTGCGGCTGTGGTGGTGAGGGCAGGACAGGGTGGTGAAGAAGCAGCAGGCTTGGGCGGGAGGGCGCTGGCGACGATAATATGGATTGGCACGGACGCGAGAGCGAGGGCTATGGGACAGGGTATGGGGCTGGGGACGGGGGCGTGCTATGGTCGCATGCGGTTAGGATGAAACTGGACCTCAGACAGAGTCGCGATGGGCCCACGGACTCCAGCTGTGCGACCACTCTATTTGATGCCAATAGACCAGGGCCGGGGCTAGGTGTTTCAAGCTGAGGGAAGCGAGCGGCGGGCAGCACAGACAGGCGCGCGCCGGCCGGCCTAAAGCGCGCTGCCGGGCCCACCGCGTACGAGCAGCGAGTGCGGCGCGGACGAGCTAGGCAGACGCTGGAGCGGTGGTTGCAAGGGAAGCTCGAGTGGGCGCGGGCGGAGGAGGACGGCGAGCGGCGAGGAGGGATCTGGCTGGCTGGGGCTGGGATGCTGTGCAGCGGCTCGCCGACGACACGCAAATATTGGCCGGAGCAGCCCTAAGCGGCACACGGCCAATCAGCTCCGCGCCGCCGACAAGCTCTCAAACAGCGACTGGGCGCCCCATTGCCCAAACGGGCGCGGTGATCACCACGGGCTGCCGGCCTGCCCCCTCCATGCCCGGCGGCCATCAAACACCACCGCGACACCCGCTCCGCCCATCTCCATTTGCGCGGCCGGCCACCTGCGATCTGCTGCTGGGCCCTGGGGGCTGCGGCTCCGAGAGAAATGGCTGTGGGCTGCTCATTTCGTATTGCTGCGCGCGGCACGCAGCACGCGATAGCCATGCCATTTTTAACGCGTCCACCGGGCATGATCGTCAATTTCACGCGCATCATCGGAATCAATGCAGCACTGGGCATCCCGGGCCTATACTCGACCCTCCTTAATGCTGTTCTGCCAGAGGCTCAAGCGGCGGGCGGGCCAAGCGTCTATCTTTAGAGCGAACCCCCTCGTGTCATTCCAGGCAGCTTTTGGCTTTCAGTCAGAGTTCTGGTTGCAACTCTGCTGCGCCGGGCTGGAGCCGTTCTCCACCGGCCGCCGGGCTGGCCTTCAGCCGCACTGCGCGATAAGGGTCTCGCATCCGCGGCGGGCGACCTGCCCAAAAGCGGCCGGCGGGCGGGGCAGCTTGTTGGTCCAGGTCAGCCGCATCGCATCGCAGCGCATCGCGTCGACGCTGCTCGGCTGGAGAGGGGCATTATTGTTGGAGCAAGCGGTGTTTCATCGCCGCCTGCTAGAGTCCACGTTCGCTTGCGCCGCTGCCCGCTTTCACATGAAGGACGGCGGCGGCGCTGTCGCAGTTTGCGAAGCCTGCCGGCCGCACCCTGCGAGGCGTGTATCTGGCTGATTGACGATATGTTTCACGCGGCGCGCCGCTCGGTGCCGCCGCCGTCGAGTCGCTGCGCCGGCTCGCCTTCTCTGGGGAACAACTACGGAGGGACTGCTCCTCTCCACCGGCTCGCAGCCGCGACGGCCGCCAGCACGCACTGACGGCGAGAAAACGGTGCCGAGATGTCGCAATTCCGCACATCGTACGTTTCAGGACATCTGGACGTAACCGGCCGCGCGGTTTGCCCATGTCCCACCGCTCCTCATCTTCAACTTGCCTAGAGCAGCCAGCGGTGTGGAGGCGGCGGAGATTATTGAGAGGCTCCCAGAGGCATCCACATCTCCCGGGACCCGGCATCCCGTCACGGAGGGGAGCCAGCGTGCCGATCAGCGAGCGCGATCGTCTGTCGCCCTCCCCTTTGATTGCAGCGGTGATCCGCGGTCACATGGGGCGGTGGCCGCTGTCGCACGACGACGGCTGTCAATTTGCGCAGTGGCAGACGTCTGCTGGGAATGTTACGCAGGCTGCCGCAGGGCCACGCCGCCCGCAGCCTGCGCCAGGCACACCGCATTCGGCCGTGCTGATCGCCCGCATGCGCCCGTTTGGGAAACAAGAGCTGTTCCAAAAGACTCGAGCCGCCCGCCAGTAGTCGCGCTCGTGCTTTTTATTGAACGCGCTGAGCACCCGCGGGCCAGCGACACCCACGGCCACGTTTACAACGCCTGTCATGTTTCACAAAGCCCCAGCGGCGCGTGCTTTATTGAGCCGAGAGCACTGCTTGGCCCAGCAGCAACACCAACGGTACGAGTGATCTGAACAGTAAAACGCATCCCAGGCCGCCAAGACGCGCTCCGTCCGACATTCATCCATTCCACCTCTCCACAACCCGCCCACGTCCACACGCTCAGCGCTCCCCTTAAACCCGACAATCCGTGGCAAATGCGGAGCCGGCACCGACGACTCGTTCGAGATGAGGAGCAGCTGTCAATCGTGCCCGAAACGGCGTCCATGCCCACCACAAGCTTCTGCTTCCAAATCATCACGACTGACTTGTGGCCTCGCCAATCGCCGTATGCTCGACGTCAGCCGTCCGTGAGTTTCTTCTCGAAAAGTCCGCACCTCGCCTCCCGCACCTCGACCGCTCGTATCGTCGTCAGGCGCCCGTGAAGATTCGTCGTCCCGGCCCGAAACCAGCAGAGGAAAAAGCAATGAGGAGCAGAACTGCAAACACATCGTCCGCAATGATCACTACGAGGCTTTCACCGCTCCCACTCCAAAACGTCAGATCCATGTCCAACACACCACATGCCGTCCGTGTGCCGCCCTGCCAGCGCTGACGTCTCAAGCACCTACGTATCGATGTCTCACGCTGTTCTGCCGTCTGGCCGAGGCATAACTGACTCACCCTTCCCTTCCTGTCACTCCCCATGGCTAATCCCGATCTACGCGCGACACTGCGACGAATATCCAGGCGGTGAGGGCGAAGCCACCGCGTTAGGAACACTCATCCCAGCCGCACGGGGTCTCACGCGCAAACACGCACTGCGAAAACGTCAACGTAACGCGTGTGCGAGCCTGGCCGACGCGCAGACCAGCCATCCCCATGCCCCTCAGTCCCACAGCCAGGGCGTTGGGTCGCCGCTCACCTCTGCTAAGGGGACGGAGAAGGGGGGCTGGGTGGCAAACGCAATGGCTTTTTCAATATGCGTAGGGCTTACCGGGCTGGCTGTTGCTTCCACTACTGCATGCTCAATGCTCAGTGCTCCGCCTGAAGACTACACCGCCCTGCAGCCGCACTTATCATGCCAAGTCTTTCTTATAGGCCTTGTTAAGAGGGGAGCAGTCAATCCTTTGGCGATGTCGCACTACCAACCCCATCTCCACCATGACCGGTAACACAGGGGCATCACATTTCTCCTGAAACGGCAACAGGATAGTAGAACGAACTAGACAGGACGCACGAGCACCCGCAGCCATTTGCATTGACACCAGCCACGCCCGCGCCTTATTGCCGAGCTTCCGGTCTCCGATTGACCTTATCCTCAACCTTTCCTCACAAGCGCAATCCTTCCGCCAGCTTTGATCGTGTCACCTGGCCGAACGAGGACCTTCTCCACCTTTGCTGGCGGGCCATTTGCCGTAACAAGGTCTTCAGGTAGGCGCACGGAGATTTCCAGTTTCATCGCTTCAAGGATAGAGACCTGCATGAGCGCAGTGTTAGCCGCTGTAAATATGCTACATTCAGATGTCGACTGGTTCCTTACCAAGTGATTCGGCTTCAAAACATCACCGTCTGCAACTTCAACCTTCCAGACATTGGCATCTACTGGTGCTTCTATAGCCGTGATGGCGGGATCTGAGTTGGAAAGAGTCAGCATCAGCAATGTTCTCGTGAAGTCTGGACGGAAGTTAAAAAGAAAAGGCGCACACTTACCGTCAAGCAAACTCTCCACCGTGCTCTCATCAACCTGCTGGCTCTTCTTCTCCTCCCTCCACCTCGCCAAGCTCTCCTGCTCAGCCTTCACCATCTCCGCCTGCGCTATTGCCTGCTTCTCCCTAATCTTCTTCACCTCATCCTTCGTATCCTGCAACAGCTTATTATGTTCCGCCATATCAAACACCACCTCTTCCCACTCCCACTCGTACACGCCAGCCCTAAACTTCTGCAACAAGTCTTCCATCTCCGCCTCGCTTACCTCATAGTACGTCAACAAGTCAAAATCCCGATACAACCACGGTCTCGACCGCTCGAACCCTTTCTTCCACCCTAGCGCATCAAAACACGGCACCGTACGGCCGGTCATCTGGTAGCCACCCGGCGAATCAACCGGGTACAGCGACATGCACGACCCGCCCCAGCTGACCGTGCCCTCGGGCGTGTAGACGCGCGAAGGATTCATCTTGGGGCAGTTGAGGCGCATGCGCGGGTCGGCGGGCAGGCACACGGTGTTGCCGCAGAAGAAGCCGACCTCGACGGCGACGTGCGTGCCGGTGAGGTAGATGCGCTTCAGGTCGGCCGGGTCGATGCCGTTGTTGCGCGCGACGAAGGCCAGGTTGTCGGGCAGGTACGGCGCGTGCGGGCGCTGCGTCTCCATGTAGCGCGCCGTGGCCTCGCGCTGCGCGGCGCTCTCGAAGCTGAGGGGGAGCCTGAAGCGCCGGCAGGGCAGCTTGGCGGCGCTGAGGTCGCCCAGCTGGTCCTCGAGCGACTGGAGGTAGGGGAGCAGCTTGGCGCGCGGGAGGGCGCTGCCGTCGTAGAAGAGGAGCAGCGAGGTGCAGCAGCCCATGGTGGTGGTGAGGTGGTCTTTGAGCCATGATGGTGTGCTGGTGCCGCGGATGTGCGATTCGAGGACTGTGACGCGGCAGCGGTAGTTGAGGTCGAAGTTCTCGTGGCCGTATTCGATGATGAGGTGGTCATCACCGCCCTGATGGATGGTCAGTTCGACGCTTCTTATCACGGAGAAAGAATTGCACGTACCTGTCGATATGTCACAGCCGGCTGTTTGCCCTGTTCCGGCCTGTGCCAGAGAATAGAATTACCCCATTTACCAGACAGTGTCGACGGCGCCTTTGACTGCGTATCCAGCGGCTCCACCAAGTCCCATCCAAGTGTTCCCTGAACAGCGGCCTCCACCGCGCTCAAATACGCCTCCAACTTCGCCCGCGCGGTCAAGGCATCCTCCAACGACACCCTCTCGTACTGCATCTGATCGCCCGCTTTGATCTGCCCCATCTTCCACCATTCCGCCCTAATGATGGTCGTCGAGCTGACGAATCCACCAAAGTTGGGGCAGTCCATCGGGAAGATACACGGGTCATCACCAGTCCAATTGAGCGTGCCTAGCGGATACCCGTACTCGACCAGATTGCTTGGATGCGCGCCGCCCTGGCCGCCATCCTTCCGCGCCCACTTGGGCACCGGGCCAACCAACCTGATACCGCTACGGCTCGCGTTATGACTGACCTTCCAGACGGTGTCGTATATCATATCGACGTCCTCTGGCAGCAAGTACCCCTCGTCATGCGGCCCCACCATCGCCTTGATCTTCCAATCCTTCGTATACACCGGCCTCAGATGCTCCGGAATACTCGCCGGCGTCTCGACCAACTCCTTCGGCACGTCTCCCACCACCTCGAGCAAGTCGCCCGGCGCCAGCTGCCTGCCCTGATACCCGCCCAGCCCGACCGACGGCGACGTGCTCTTCGACCCGAAGTAGCTCGCCACCCCGGGCAGCCCGCCGTGGATCGCCAGGTACGCGCGACACCCGCCTTCCAGCGTCTTCCCGATCCTGAGCCGCTGGCCGGGCCGCACGAGCACGCGCGTCCACATGGGCAGCGGCGCGCCGTCCAGCGCCGCCTCGACGGGCGGGCCGCACAGCGCGACGGCGGCGGGCGCGATGAACCGCAGCTCCGGGCCGGACAGCGTGATCTCGAGGCCTTCGGTGGTGCGCGCGTTGCCGACCAGGACGTTGGCCAGCTGGAAGGCGAGCGGGTCCATGGCGCCGCCGTGCGGGATCCCCTTGCCGACGGAGGGCCGCCCGGGCAGGTCTTGCACCAGCGTGTAGGCGCCGGCGGAGAGGACGTCGATGGCGGGCGGCGCGAAGGCGTGGTCCTCCAGGAAGCTGGTGAGGGTGTTGCCGGCGCGGAAGCGGGCGCTCGCGAGGATGGAGGAGAGGAAGGAGAGGTTTGTCGGGGGGCCGCGGATTTTGGACTCGGTCAGGACGGATTGCAGGCCGGAGATGGCGGCGGCGCGGGTGGGGGCGTGGTGCATGACTTTTGCGATGAGCGGGTCTGGGAGGGAGGTTAGCCAGATACGTCAATCTGCGAGGTGAGTGCTGTGATGGCAGTGGTTGGGGGTTTCCTGTCAAAGTCCCTGACCCTTGTTCTCTTGCTTGTGTTCCCCTTCCTTGAGAGAATAACACGTAGGGTACAGCCTTACCATAGTTTGGAGTGATTCGAGCGCCAGCGAACACCCAGGTATCGATCCTCGTCCCTGGGGTCTCCTTCCACTCGACTTCCTGCAGTAAGCCTGGAGAAGGGGCAAAGTCCCTGACCGGGTTCTCCGCGTACACTCTCACTTCAATAGCAGCGCCCTTCGGTCCCGTCGGTTGCAAAGACTTCAAGTAAGCCCCATCCAAGCCGCCCTTACCGGCGTGCTCCACATCCGCCTGCTTGAGCATCATCTCCACGAGATCAACACCATAGCAAAGCTCAGTGATACCATGCTCGACCTGCAACCGCGTATTCATCTCCAAAAAGAAAAACTCCCCCGTCTCATCGTCCACCAGATACTCGACCGTCCCCGCCGACCCATACTCGATCGACTCGGCCAACAGCACCGCCGCCTTCCCTAGCTGCTCCCTCAGCCCCTCCCTCCCCTCCACAAACGGACTCGGACACTCCTCCACGACCTTCTGATGCCTCCGCTGAATCGAGCACTCCCGCTCCCCAAAATGCACGGCCGCCCCTTTCCCATTTCCAAACACCTGCACCTCCACATGCCGCGCGCGCGGGTAGTACCGCTCCACAAACACGCCGCCGTTCTTGAACAGCGCCTCCCCGCGCCCGCGCACGCTCCGGAACCCCTCCCGCACCTCGTCCGCGTCCGCGCACGCCGCGAGCCCCATCCCTCCGCCGCCGCCCGTCGCCTTGAGCATGACGGGGTAGCCGAGCGCGTCGGCGGCGCGCGCCGCGGCGTCGGCGTCGGCGACCAGGCCGGGCGAGCCGGGCACGATGGGCACGCCGGCGCGCGCGGCGAGGGCGCGCGCGGCGTGCTTGATGCCGAAGGCGGCGAGGGCGTCCGGGCGGGGGCCGACCCAGGCGAGGCCGGCGGCTGCGACGAGGGTGGCGAAGTGGGCGTTTTCGGAGAGGAACTGATGGGCGTGAGTGTTCTGCGTGATGGGGGGGGGGGGCTGGTAGAGGAGAGGGCACTTACGCCGTAGCCGGGGATGATGGCGTCGGCGTGCTTGGCCTGGGCGATGGCGAGGATGGCGGCTTCGTCGGTGTAGGCGGTGGAGGGCGGGCCGGGGAGCGGGACTGCTTCGTCGGCGGCGGAGACGTGGGTGGAGGCGGCGTCGGCGGCGGAGTAGATGGAGATGGTGTGGATGCCGAGGGCTTTGGCGGTGCGGATGAGGCGGACCTGGGGGTGTCAGAGGGTGGGTGGATTGGGAGTGGTTTACGTACGGCAATCTCGCCCCGGTTGGCAATCAACAATGTCTTGATGGACTGCATTTTGATTGCATAGCAGTAGCTGCGCGTCACTCGGTAGAGTAGCAATTTATAACTTGCAGCAAACACCACCACTCTTTCCAGGTTAATCCGCGGATGGATCGCGATGAGAAAGCCAACGGCACTACCGGTTCAGGAACGGGTTTCCTGGAGCAGCAGACAGCTGGGAAGGTTGCCGGGCGGGCGGAGATGTTTATCAGGGCGCTATGGGCGGCGTGGATGGAGAGATTCCCCTCTCGCGGGAGCAAGTCATGGAGCCACGGCATCGGTGCTTGGTTGCCGTGGCCGCGGATTGCCATGGTGCTCCTCCGGTCTCTCAGTGGCCAAGCGTGGGATCGGCAATGCTTGGTAGGGAGCGATGTCGTAGTAGTCATGAATGATGGTGGGGTAGCTTGTGCGATAAAGCTACTTATCAACGCGGGGTCCAGCTGCCCAAAGCTCCCCAGTGGACCTCCGAGGGCCATTATCGCATCCCTATCACCAGACCTGCCCACCCTCTGATAACTCTCTCGTTTTTTGTCTGAACAGGGCATTGGCCGGACACCCGGCTGCACATCTGCTGCATTGTAGTTTCCGACTTCAAATTCATGCAATTGGCACTTCCAGCACCTGACCGCTTGACTCCCTGGACCAATTTCTCTCATTTCCCTCGCAATACGTCATGGCGCCCTCAAAACACAAGGTCAAAATCAACGTCGACCTCGGCGAAGGCTACGGCAACTTCAAGTGCGGCCCAGACGAGGAGCTAATCCCGCTCATCGACCATGCGAACGTAGCATGCGGCTTCCACGCCGGGTGAGCCATAATCTCATTTTCCCCTTCATTTCCGCAATCCAACATCCTCGCGCCACACCACCCATAATGACTCGAGAAACATCGAACCACAAGCAACGAAAGCAGATAGCAAAAAAACAAACCAATCAGCCGCTAATCTCCCTTCCCTTCCCCAGCGACCCCCTCATCATGCAACAGACCGTCCGCCTCTGCAAGCAGCACAACATCGCCGTCGGCGCGCACCCGGGCCTGCCCGACATCCAGGGCTTCGGCCGGCGCGAGATCAAGATGGCGCCGGACGAGCTGACCGCGATGACGCGCTACCAGGTGGGCGCGCTGCAGGCCTTCCTCGCCGCGGAGGGCGTGCCGCTGCACCACGTCAAGCCGCACGGCGTGCTGTACGGCATGATGTACCGCGACCGCGCCGTGTGCCGCGCCGTGTACGCGGGCGTGCCGCCGGGGACGCCCGTGTTCGGGCTGGCGGGCACGGTGCACGAGGAGGTGGCGCGCGAGCTGGGCTTGCCGTTCGTGGCCGAGCTGTATGGCGATGTCAAGTATACGCGCGATGGGATGCTGGTGATTGATCGGAAGAAGAAGTGGGTTGTGCGGCTTGTCTCTGTGAGGTTGTTGCTGACCTTTTTCTGTCTGATAGGCCCTGGACGCCGGAGGAGACGCGCAAACATGTCACGTCGCAGGTGTATGAGGGCGCTGTGACTGCCGTGACGGGGGAGAAGGTCGATCTGCCGCTGGGGGAGCATGAGGTCTCGCTGTGCTGTCATTCCGACTCGCCTGGCTGCATTGAGATTGTGAAGGCGTCGAGAGCCATCATTGACGAGTTCAATGCGAAGAACTTCTCTTGAGCATTGGACCACGGGTGTAAACCACGGATTCGGGTTTCTGTACTTGCATCGTCCAAAAAGCATAGCTCTCAGCGCCAGAAGATCAAGAGTGCAAGAAGGATGGCAAAAAGAGGAGTGAAACTGCGAAGAGCGTGTCTCTGTCTGTGGGCCCAGACTCCGAAGTGCACAAGCTTATGTAAAAGCAGGACGAGCATGATAGAGCAAAGGCCAATGACTGCCAAAACGTAGTCTTGGACGGGCGCACGTGGGTGTGTGTATGGTCTTTCCAGCTGTTCTTCCCTTTGCTTCACTCGACGCTTTGCTCTTCGCGGAATCTTGTATAGGAGAGCAGTAGCCTTCTCAATAGCATGACCTGAATCAGAATCAGCGGTAACTCAATACCATGGGATATGAAATTGCTGAGCTTACTAAGGGATTCTGTCCATACGCAAGCTGGAGTCCATCTTGAGACCCCATCATAAGAGTTGCTGGTTGATTCCTCGGTGTCTGGAGCCTTGCCATTGAATCGGCGCGCTTTGTAAGACTCAAGCGCTTCTTCCAGAATCTCTACCCACCGCTTATCCGTCTGTATGGATACACCGCAGGTCTCCTCATGTCTCTCGTAGAACAAATCTCCGGAGAGGTCAGTTCGGTATACCGATCCTTCCGTTCAGACGCGGGATTCGATAATTGCGCTGGCCACGTCCGCGGATGTCTCCTCTGCAGACATGCTTTGGCACGTTGAAGCGCCTGCCACACAGATCCTTCGAGATCCTCAGAGTTGCCCTCGGCCTTCAGAAGCTCAACAATGACGCGATGGTAACCCAGCTCCACAGCCCACTCGAGGGCCGATAGCTTTTCTGATGTCTTTTCTGGGCCCTTGTAGTCCAAACTTGCTCTCAATTCCAGCAAAACCCCAACCATGTCCTCCCAGAATCGGGAGAATTCAGGCGAGTGTAAGACTCCAGCCATGTGTGAAAGAGCCGCGTACACATATTCAGGTCCCAGGTACATGGAGCGCGAATATGGAGGGCGGGTAAAATGCCCAAATCCCTTCAGGCAGAGCTTCCTGTATACTCGAATGACCAAAGAATTGTCACGTTCCTGGGAAGGTGGCAGAGGTGCGCCAAGAAGAGCCAGAAAGGGTGGTTCCTTGTCGTCCGCGAACATGGAACGTTCCTTCGGCCACAAAATGTGAATCGGAGAAGAGCGGTTATTGAAATTGCAAACTCTCTTGAGATGTTCTGACCAGAGTGATCCCTCAAACAAGTCGATGATTTTTTCCATGCTTTCTATTTCAGCCAGGGTACAGAAAGTGTAATTTTCAAGAGCGACAATGAGCTCGTCTCCGCACAGACGACAACCGATGGACGCCAATATCTCAAGCGTTTCTATGTTGTGAGAGGTAGCTGCAATTGAAACACATGAGCTGGATGAGGGTGCTGAATGAAACAAAGGAGTGTCGAAATCATAACCAGCATCGATAAAAGGCTTCAGGAGTCGGGAGTTTCCAAAAGCACAGATGAGAACTAGCATGTTTTGCCGCTGCAATGGTCTTGAATGTAGAACCTCAGTGACGACAGAGTCGTAAGAATCAAAGAAGGGCCACACGGAAGCTTTGCAAGCCCTTTGGCTTCGTTGACACGATGTGAACCAGGACGAGTAACTTTCGAGCTCTGCCCGTATTGCAGATCCGAATTGGCTGTCGTTGTAGTCCAAGACCGTGAGCCACCATTTGTCGACGATACAAAGTTGCATAAAAGTTGATAGATCCATGTGCGGCAGTAGATCATTCAGAAAAAATTGGAACCCTTCCTCAGAGCACGGGATAATGAGAGTTGGTCTTGATTCGAGACCACCGACCAAAAAATGACTGAAATCTGGTCTTGTGGTGCCTGTGAGCATAGGCCCACAGGAATATATAATCGATCTCTCCGTTGTGGGACTGATATATTCGTCTCTGCACTCTGCACAGGATTTCTCCGGTGGCAATGACCGCCAACAGTCAGACACGGTGTGCATGCTGACTGATATCGACCTGGAACTGAATTGACTAAGCAAAATTTAAAAGAAGTTTGAAGTTTGTACATACTCTTTTTGTCCAACGTTTATGCCCCAGATTGCTTTGTGAACAGAAGTAATCCTCAAGGTTGGCCAGAATCCTTCCAGATGCTTGAGACTCAAATCAGCATTGGTGTCCGATTACGTGTCCAAGTAGGGAAAACCTGCGAACCTGCATTGCGGGTTGAATGCAATTCGGACGGATCTTCCAAGAAAACAAGTCTCAGTATGCGTTCGTTTGTCTCTTTGAGACAGGAAGAAACCTCGTAAGGGTCTCTATCGCGGAGCGCTGCGGCAAATGTAGATGGCACTAAATTCCGTGAGCGAAGTGGAGACACGTTAGAAGTACACCAGGATTTTGGTACATCCCTGGCGCCAAGTGACACCCCGTTGGACAAAGTGGCCAGAGTGTCAGCTATCCATGGGGCTGGAAGAAAATTGACCGAAGACTGAAAGACTTTTGTCGCAACTTCGGTGTCATCGTATAGATCGGAGACTACCTCAGAAGTCTCCACGGACAGAGTAGCAATGGGAAGCCGAAAGATTGACCAGTTCCACCAGACATACTTTTGGGTTCTCTTGGTAACCCTCTTGCCTCGTTGAATTTGCCCGTTGAGACCCCCAATCGTGGTATGCCGAACCTGAACGTTGACTCTGTAAGTGGGAATCCAGCTTAATGAGACGGTGTTCAAAATCTTCAAGACCATGCTCAATCCTTTCCAACGTGCGATGCCATCGAGACGTTTTTGCACCTGATCAAACTGCGCGAAAACGGTGACGAAGTCGCTTCTGTTCTCCTTTGCAAGTCTGCAGAGCTGTCGGCTGTTTCAGTCGGCCTCACTTTCAATGACTCTCACGGATTTCACATCCTCTCACTTTGCAAGTTGGTTTAGTAACGTGTCAAGCGACTTCCTGTGTTCGGCCAGGATACTCCTATGCTGGGTGACTTCCCGCTCAGACAAAGCCTTCACAAACCTGGCTCTCAAATGTCGCTCCGAATATCCAGGCTTCTCAAAATTCTTCTTCATGTCTGCGACCCACGTCTCGAAGGCGTCCAGATCTCTCGCCATCTCAGCCTGCTTACTCTGCGCAGGTTTCCGTAACTGGGGGCCGATGTCATGGTCGCCGAGATCGTATCTCACCAGAGCTGAAATGTCATCCAGGAGCTGCCTCAGGGCCTCGACCTCCTCGTACAAGCTCTCCAATGCTTCTGGGCCATTTCGGAAACGCTTTGTGAAACGGTAGAGAGCCTTGCCGCTTTTGCCGGCGATCTCGGCGAGAGTGGCGAGGCTGGCGGCGAGGCCGATGCCGGTGGCGGGATCCATTGGAAATCAATATGCAAGAAGAAAATGGCACTGTGCAATGGAAGCAGGAGTTGCATAGGCGATCGCCGAGCTGCAGTCCTGTAGACCGCCGAAGAACGGTCTAGATATCAGCGCAAAGACTGAGTGTGGCGGAGCTTCAGCTGCGGGCCAGCAACACTTGAGGCAGTGTTCTGCCTGCACCAAACCCTCGTCCAATGATTGGGTAAGTGAAGCCCATCGATACCAAACAGCCCAGCCATGCCCATATACCAAAACGGGATAGATAGAGCGTCTTCACAGGCTCGAGGGAAAGGTTGCATCGACTAAGCGGCTTACGAAGCTCGTTTGTGCGTACAGAGAAGGTGCTGCAGCGGAGATTAGGGCCGAACACAATATTCCCAGCAAGAAGCCTGATAAAGGTCTGACCAAGACTTGCATGGGGAGTTGAAGCATTCGTCCGGACGTAGATGTTCTACGTTTCTAGTAACAAAGCCATCCGGATGAGTGCTTCTACTCCCTATGGCAGTCCTGGCTGATTTTTTGCATTTGGCGCCAAGCGTCGGCTGCAACCCTCCTCTGTACATGCGTCCAAACTGTGCCGTATGTATACGCCGCCGTACGCCTCTTCATCTGCGGTTTTTGTTCAAGGCCAATGAAAGGGATGTACGGTCAGACCAACACGTAGTGATTAGAAACCTTCATCCTCTGGTCGGCTGCTTGTTCCGCTTTGATAAAGAACCACATACGGTCAATCCAACGTCAAAATTCTGTATAACATTTTCAAAAGCGGGGAAATAGGCGATGGTCAGTGATATCCCAGAGCTCAGGCTCGTGGAAGTATGTGGTGAACTTTGCTTTGCTCGCAGGTGGTTGCTGGGAGCGGGGTACGTTGTGTGCATGCGAAGCCGGAGCACACCACCAACAAAACAGGCAAAGGATCAGATAGATGGAGATTGTAATTCGCGGAGTTCGGCGGGCTTTTGGGCCGACCAGTCCTGCCCCAAGATCTTACACTCCAACAAAACGTGCCCACGTCATCGGTGAAAAGGCGGAGTGGCCGGGATTGCCAAACTAGGCGAGCGATCGGGATCGAGTTCTTCGCAGATCACCGGTTTTTATCCCAGTTACCTCCTTCTATTCTGCACCGAAATCAGAAAACTTCTC
Source organism: Botryosphaeria dothidea (assembly GCA_011503125.2). Taxonomy (NCBI): domain Eukaryota; kingdom Fungi; phylum Ascomycota; class Dothideomycetes; order Botryosphaeriales; family Botryosphaeriaceae; genus Botryosphaeria; species Botryosphaeria dothidea. The sequence goes on from WWBZ02000001.1 coordinate 310,254, forward strand.
TGTAGTTACTGATTTGACAGAAGACTTCATACTCATCATTCAATAAATGCTCGCCGGCCTAACCAATCATGCATAATATATACAGAGGAAACCTCGGCGGAATTAGCGTGTGTTTGCATCCACAGGCATTGCAAGTTCTCTCTTGCTGCACATAATTCTTCCTCATCATGCAGACTGCCCGGAATGGTTGGCAACCCGTTATCAGGTTCCGCCCATTGGCGGATATAAGCGATGTTGGTGATCCGGTTGTGTGGGACTTCATGCATGGGTTCGTTAAATGCGCGATCTTCGGCTTGCGCCACGGCAATCTCGTATTTGGTCCTTCTCACAGTCAGCGAACCATTCCAAGATGATATGGAACTCATTCAATCGGTGCGTACGGGAGTGAGGTGATCCGTCTCTGCGGCATAGTAGTAGATGTTATACCTATTTCTCCTCAACTATGAAGTTTTCACAAAGTCAGCCTGTGTAAAATAACGCGAAATCGTTTGCTGAAGAGGATGTACCTCCACACTGAAGCTGTCTTTCCCATGCTTCTTCTCCAGGGCTTCCATGAGTTTTTGTGGGTCAACAAGCCGACTTTCTATGACCTGGCATGAATCCGACGTCATGATGTGTGTACTGAGGAAACGAACGAAAGGGCAAATTAAGTGAGAACACGTCTGATGTTTGAGGACGAGATGAAACTACGAGTATTTATAACAAGGGGACAGCTTCCAATTGTCCATCAGAGAAATGCGATTGCTGACATGCAGAGGGCCCATTTGGGCTACACTAATGCATGACGCAAAACCAGCTGTTCTTTGCCTTCGCGGCGCGCACACCCATGTCAGACGACGCATGAGTGACACAGCGGAGGGAAATGAAGGGTAGGAATGCCAGCCTCCCCTTTCTCATGCTTCTCCACCGGTCATCCGAACGTCTGTGCACAGCCTTGAATTTGGCTCTGTTCAAATTAGGAGGCTGAAGCAAATTGCGCCTTGAACTTGGAAGGGGGCACTCGCCTCAGTGAGAGGCTCTGGCGTGGTGACGATCCATTTGCCCCGCCTCATCTACCGGTCAATTAATTAGCCATACACTCGTCGAAGGCGGACGACCGGTCAAACCTCAGCTGTATACTGTCCCGGAAACAGAGATTCCAGCATTTTCAACAGCCTCGCATGGTCGATATAACGCGGTTCAACCTTTCTGGTTGGCATTGCACGGCTTCAGGTAGGTAAAGCCACAAGATATGGTGTGGGTTCGGAAAGTGGTACAGAAAGCCTTGGGCGTCTCGACTATGGAGTCTTTCTGGGATGGGAAGCTTTAATGCATTTGTTATTGTGGAGACCATGTAGCTCCCAGTCTCGCATTGACAGCAAATCATGCAGTTGGTGGACTCGTGGTACCATTTGTCTGCACCTCCTCACATGTATTTTGGCACGATTTATTTTGTTCAACATACCCTTTCTGATCCATAACCATTGACCAATTGTTGGTCATTGGAAATAACTTTTACAGCCTTCGGCTTCTGGAAATCTCCCGAGAGATCTCCTGTGGCATCAGGCATCTGAATTCCTTGTAATTATCACCTTAGGCTGAAGCGAATTTGCCTACATATCCGAGATTACTCGGGTCCAAGGCCGCGGATGCCTCATGGACGCCTATGCAAGCACCACGCCACTCTGCAAGGCGAACTCGTAATCGCAAATGCAGGTGGTGAGAATGTGATAAGGGCTGAGCTGAGCTGCACATGCTGTGTAACTTCCTCTCAAGGGTTCTCTGCGGAATAGTTTCCGGCTTTGGGATAGTTCTAGATGACCTGCGCATGCAAGGCTGTTTGCGAGGTGGTGCTAGGCCCTCCACCCCGCTTTTACAGCCACTCAATGACAAGAGACTTTCGAACAAGAGAGGTACTTTGCCTCAAGCACTTTCCCCCTTTAGCACTTGGACTCCCACGATAAGCTGAGGCCAGCTGTTGACTGTCTGTTGTAACCTTGGCCCCTGGCTGAAAAAGCCCTTTCGTGTTTTCATTTCTCCGTCCTGAACATGGGTGCCGAGTCTTACCTGATCATGGAGGAGGATGCTTCCGATCTCATGATTTCGATTGATGAGAAATCGGCGGATGTATTCGAAGCCAAAGCCGACCAAATGCAACTGGAAGCCAGTCGATTGGTGAGGAAGAAAGCCGCAGAGAAAGGTGGATCTTTAACTGTCAAGAGGAATGTGGAGGTGAAAAACTGTGCAGATCTGAAAGCTTTAGAGAATGTAAGTATCGACCTCTGAATCCTTCCATTGAACAGGGAACTTACAGACACAAGAAACGGGATGATGTATTCCAAATGTTCAAAATTCGCCAAGAACGCTCTTGGTCCGCTTTGAACATTTCTAGGGAGTTGTTTGAAGATTTCACAGGTGTTTTCGGTGTCTTTGCTCCTGTCTGGAAATGCGTGTCCGTCTTCGGCGAGAAGCTCGAAGAGCACGAGTGCGATTTTCCGGGTTTCCGGTCCCAGAGAACATCAAAGTTCTTGGCTGAAGGATCATTTGGTAAGCTAGCTTTGTATTATCTGCCCTATGTTTCTGACGGACTTCCCAGAATGCACTTATGTGCTCCGACGTGTCGAGAGGCATGGCAGAAAGGTGACGAAAGAGGAATCTCCCTTCTCAATCCGCCAAACAGCGGTTTACCACAAGATGCTTCGGCAGCAGTATTCTGGCGTCGTGAATTGCGTGTCAGAGCCACATTCCAAGTTTCTTCTGATTAGTCCTTCCAGATCAGGAGAAAAGCAGATTGATCGGTTGCTCGATCTGGCTGTGTCTCAGCAACAGAAGTTTCCTCCTTTCTTGATACACAGTCTACTCATTGCGGACAGTGTAAAAGGATGGATGGAGTACGCGGCTTGGATAGAAAAGGACTTGAAAACCCGGGTAAGCACGAACCAAAAATGACCTCCGGGAAAGAGCGAAAGCTTACTGACAGTCTCCACAGTCTGACCGCATTACCTTCTCAAAACTCGGATCAATGGATGAAGATTTCAGCTTCAGTGTTGAGGACCGTCAAGAGCTGAAAATCATCGAAGACAAGGTCATTGACCTACAAACAATCATTGCGACACTCTCAAACAACATTAAGGGTGTCCGTAAGCATTGCCAAAGTTCTTGCCAGGTGTATTGCAAGCAAGCTCAAAGGGGAACATGTGCATGTGATGCAATCTCTGAAAAGTTTGATAGCTATCTGGAAGAGGTTCAACTGTGCATGAAGCGCGCAAATGCTTTGAGAGACATGGTGTTCTCTTCTGCCCAATTGGTGAGTACGCAATATGATCCCTCGTCAACATTGTATCTAACGTTTACTAGCTATCTGATCTGTTGCGCTATGAGGACCAGAGGGCCTTGAAGGAGCTCACTGCTCAATCGCAAATGGAGAATCGGACGATGCTTTCACTCGCGGTTGGTGTCCTCTTCACTCATGCCTTTTAATTGATCAGGTACTGACCTCTGACGTTTTCGCTCAGGAAAAAAGCACCAAAGACGCAGAAGCTATGAAAGTGCTCACAATCATTGGTCTTGTATACTTGCCTACCACTTTCGTTGCGGTAAGATACCTTAATCACCGGCATGATCATGTACCTGGCTCACTGCTGTACAGAACTTCTTTTCTACGGAGTTTGTGAAAGCCGATGACGACGGTAAACTACAGATAGGCCCTCAAACATGGCTACTCGCTGTGATCGCATTGCCTCTGACAATGCTGACAATCGTGACCTGGTGGCTATGTGTCCGCTGCAGAACCGCATCACTTCCAAGCAAACTGGGCCAGGGACTCATTTATCTCTTCAAATTACCGCTAATTGCAACTAGAAGGCTGAGGAACAGGCCTCGAACGAGGGATATAGAAGACAAAGAAGGCCCTCAGAAGACGTTTGTTGGTGTTGCCCCAAGACGGACCTGGTCAACAAAGGCATCTACCTTGTTGCCGGAGTGACCAGGGGGGCACAGTCTCAACGTTACCAATGAACACATCTTGCGGACATCTGATTAGTGCGCTTAAATGCAAGCCATCGAGAGGGGCTGGCGAGCATGCTGTGCGTTCTCAAGCATCCCTGCAACTGCAGATGCAACTTCGAGCCCACGGATCTCTAACCTCATTTGATGTCATTACGAACCGCAATGTTCCGCAGCCCCGCAGCCCCGCAGCCCCGCATGCAGATTGACGGACTCGATTATGCAAGGCAAATCAGGCAGACGTTGGCCTGCTGTTCCCGTCACCACAAGGCTTTGCTGACCACCTTAAGATTGCTGATCCTGGCATATACAGCCGGAGGGGTGGTGGAGTTCACGCAACGCAGATAGTGGGAGGCGCGGACAACAAGCCTCGTTTTCCCAGAGGGGCGGAGCACTTATTCCTGGCGCCCGGCTTAGCGATTGAGGCTCAATTGCGTCCAGTAATGATTGAGAGATCAGTTATTGCGCCCCCTCCTGAGCGTCTTGTCTCCCAGCCTTATAAAGCCTGATCTGACTCGTTGAACCTGTGGGGGTGTTTCACAGTACTCGCCAGGTGCAGAATGCTTTTCTGCAACTGCCTCCGATCATTAAGACGTTACTTGCCACAGAGATCAGACCCACAACCGCCGAGGGTATGGTAGCCGCAAACGTTTCGGATGCTCAGTTTGGATAATTCTGATAGGACCTTAAGACGGGGAACACCATAGACGAGTATTCCAGCCTTCTTCCTAACCCCAACCCCGGGTCAACACCTGTCCCCACCCCCGAGGTTGCACCCGAGGAGTTTGAAGTCTCAGGTACGTAAAAGAGTTTTTGAGCCTTTGGGTCTTCTGCAAGATTTAGTCTTTCGATTTTCTTGCAACATGTTCGTTTTCGGCTAATTATTTACGACGAGGTACAGGAATGTCAGCGTCAGACAGCACTACGCCTGAATCCGAAGACTACACAGACTCAAGCTCAGACACCATGTCGGACCGCAGTCCAACGCCTTCAAATGAACGCCTCTACAGGAAAGCTAATCGCAACTTGCAAAACCAATTATTTGATGGCCGTGTCGAAAACCCCCCTGGAATGCATTTCTTCTATATCCCAGGAAGTCGGAGGGACGAGTTGATTACATACGACACAATCAAGACCCATATTCAGCTGGGAAACGCTGGAATCAATACCAAAGAAGCGGCAGAATTCTCTGAAGCTACCGTATCATCTGCAAAGAACTTGTTCGCTATTCTCGCTTGTCTCAGAAAAGGTGGGGACATTGTGTCCTTCTTGAAAGAAGGCATTTCAGATATTCACCTGCCGTTTTTGAGGTGCGGGGGTCCTACACAGTTCAATTTAAAGGGGAACGATGGGAAAGAGATCAAAAACATCAAGAAATGGAATCGTCAAAGGAAAGAAGACTTTGACAGATTCCAGTGGTGGCTACTCACGCCGTTCTTTTCGATCGGAGACCACCACGACTTGGCTCCTAACGCGGCCTTGCCATTCGTTCCTTCGACGCAACAAAGAGAGGAAGACAAGAACCCAAGCACAGGAGCTTACAGTGAAGTCTCCATCGTTCAACTCCACGACAATCAACACGACTTTTGGGGGGCTTGCGTTTCCAATGTATGTCAAACCGTGGCTGCATCCCTTTCAAGTGCTTACATGAATCAGGGAACGGGACTACAGGTCGCCATCAAGAAGCTGAAGGACAACATCGAAAAAGAATTTGAGAAAGAGCACACCATTCTCAAGATACTCGGCAACAAACCGCATGATCACCTGGTCAAGCTCCTGGCCTCCTACAAGCACCAAGGGCACTACCATCTCATCTTTCCCCGCGCCAATTCCAATCTGAGAACATACTGGGAGAGCCACAGTAATCCTTCGTTTGACAGAGAGACAATTCTTTGGACTCTCTGGCAAATGAAGGGCATCGCATCTGGACTGAACACGGTACACAACTTCAAAGTTACCATTCCGCTGTCGGTAGACGGAAACTTCAAGTTGACGCAGGACAATCAGAAATTGGGCGTCAAAGCTGGGGAAGAATGGTATGGGCGTCACGGAGATATCAAGCCTGAAAATATCCTTTGGTTTGAGCGGACCTTACACAGCAGAGACGGAAGGGGTGCCCTTCAAATTGCCGACTTCGGACTCGGGAGATTCCATGGACGAGAATCAAGGACAAGAGCAGCCGGCTACCATATCTTCAGCTCCCCGACCTACGAACCGCCGGAGTGTCACGTACACCTCAAAGTATCGCGTGCTTATGATCTTTGGAGTCTGGGATGCCTGTTCCTGGAGTTCTTGACCTGGTTGCTGGATGGATCAGATGCTATAGACGATTTCGCGAAAAGCCGATCGGAGGATTCTTTCATCTTGAACCAAGAAGGGAAAATTAAGGACGACTACTTCTGGACCCTATGGTTTGACGGAGCTATAAGAAAGGCGAAGCCGCGAAAGGGAGTCCAGGACTGGGCGACGAAACTCCGAGAACACAAGAAATGCTCGATGCTGATCCGCGAACTCCTCGATCTCATTGTGGACGGCCTGCTCCAAATCGAACCGGAGAAGCGTATTACCTCGAGAGAATTATACAAAAGTCTCAAGGATATGCTCCACAGAGCAGAGACAGACAAAACATATCTCTGTACGCCAGTTCCTTTATTTTCATTTCGCCCAACAGCTCTGCCAGACCAAACTCAAAACAGTAGTGTCTCATATGGTACTAACGGAACTGGAAAGAAGGCCGGTCTTGAACGCGGAACCCCAACTCGTACGTGGCCAAGCTAAAATCCTTGAGATTTGAAATACTTGTCATTTTAGCCAGCCAAATTGCTAGAGGTAGGTAAGTTTGTCTTTCACTAGATTAAAGGGATTAAAAAAAATTAACCGATCCAGAGACAACTTGTCTCAAACTACTGTTTCTCCACGCAGCTTGATGTTCTTTTGGGTAAATCGTAACAATGGCCGTGCCACTATGGCAATGTACATATCTTTTCTACTTTTATTTTTTGTCTGAACTGCTCAGCGCATACGGGAAGTTCCAGGGAGTTCCCGCGGCTTGACTTTTGATACCCACTTTCTATTTCCTTCAGGTGGGCTTTCTAGGATTTTCTTTCCGCGAAATTCCTGTACCCAGAGACCTTCTAGCGCATTTGATTAGTAGTAGTAAGTGTATTTATCCATGAGTTCAGATCTTTCGATGAAGGAACACCTATTTGCCATGTTGCTCTGCATAAACTGAATCTGAGAAGTACTGTATGTTGCTTCACTGTTGATCATAAATGGTCCCACAAAAACCGCCTCAAGCCCTCAAAAAGTTCATGAAGAATCGGATCAAAAAACTATCATTAGCCATCACTCCCAGCCTCAGCCGCGGAGGACGTATCAAGAAGCAAAAACAAAAGCTACCAAACCCTCCAGTCTAGCGCTCGCTCAACCACAGCAATAACCGACACGCTATGTTCAGAGAAGAGAGATACGCAAAAAAAAGGCAGAATTCGAACAGATACCGACCCAAGTGCCAAGACAAAGCGCGCTCATTTTACGTCTAGGAGAGAGACAGAGGAAACGCTGAGACCGTTGAACCTCATATTGTCGTCGACATTCGTCACTGATGCGCCAAAAAGACGGAAGGACGATGCGAAAAAGGAGCAAAGCTGACCAAGGAAGGGACGAGGACAGAAGAAAAAAAGCGGGTTGCCAAAGAAGATGACAAGAAGTGAAGCGTAACGGCATTAAAGACGTAAGAAGGGTGTTTGTAGATGTTGAGTATGTAGGTAAGTTGGTTGGTAGGTAGATAGGTTGGTAGATGTCGTAGGACTCTTCTTGAAAAAATAAGCAGGGCCAAGTGAGATGGCCAGGATATCAAGAAATAAGAAAATTTGGCAGAGAATTTTCCTCCGCAAAAGGCCACCGGAAATTGATAACAATGTCTCTTCACCTCGTCGCCAAAACTGCGACCACGACCACTGCAATGATGATGCCAGTTCCAACCACCGACATACCCCGATTAGCTCGTCTCCACCATCTGGCCTTCAGCCATCGTCTTTCTTCTAGTGCCCAGTCCCTTTGATGTTCCTGTATTGTGTTCCTCAAATCCAAGCCCAGACCCGCTTCGATATTAGTCTCATTTCCCATCATGACGCCAGCGCCCGGTTGTTGCTCCGCCCCGGGCTGAGCACGCTCCTTGCCCTTTTCATTAGTCTTCTCCGGCATCTTACCGCCAAGACGCTCGAGCTCATCGTTGGGCCGAGTCGGGAGTGGAATGAACGCCGCAATGATCCAGCACAGCGGCATGACAAAACCGAGAGTGAAAAGTAGAATGTACTTGTTGGCGGGCGTGCCAAGTGCTTCATCTATGCTTGGCACCGTCCAAACGCTGAGCGTGACGCTTTTGCGGTCGCGTCGCAGTCGCGGCGTGAATGACTCCCTTCCACCCGCAGTTGGAGGCATGCTCCTGGTTCCACCCGTATTGGCACGTGTTCGGCCCGAGGCCCGGGTACGACTCGCGGACTTCGGCGGCGGGACGGGATGGATGGAATCTTGGGACTCGTAAGGCATAACGTTCGGCCCCAGGGATGATCGTGCAGACGGGGATCCCGAACCTCCGCGCTGGTGCGGCCGACGGCGCGGCGACCAAATAGGATGAATAGGGAAGTTTGCTTCGGTGGGCGAGCGACTGGTGCCAGATTGCATAGTCGCAGTGCGACTTGGAAGCGGGCTGTTGTTGGGAGAATCGGAAGAGTCGGTGGCCAGCGAGACGCGCTCGCTGCGGCGGTAGTAAAGCCTGACAAGGGTTAGTTGTCATCTAAATTTGGCGGCTGAGGTGCGACACTTACCTGGCCCATTGCGGGATAGTGTTGACGAAGAGGCTAGTGTAAGAGCTGCGATCTGACGCTGCCGTATCTGGCCGGCCGTCATTGGATAGGTTCCCGTTCGAACCTCTCCGGAACAGGCCAGAGCGCTGGAGGCGCAAAGGCTGAGGATGCAGCTCTCCTACAGTGTCGTTGCCCTCTTCTGAATGTCGGCTTTCCAATTGACCATTGCCGCCTCTTGTCCCAGAAAACAGCGGGCGGGGCATTACTTGAAAATCGCTGGGCGTGGACGGTATATCAGCCCTGCTCTCAGAGGAGCGATGCTCTGAAGAAGAATTCCACGGCTCAGAAGACGTCCATGGCTCCGATGAACCCAAACTTCCCATTGTTTGTCTTCTATTTGTACGGCTCATTCCACTGAGAGCCAGAGTACTCGCAACCGAGCCGGTCCTCGGTTCTGAGACCGACTCGATTGTCGAAAGTGGTGGGCTCCATTTGTACCGTCTGAGCGACTCGGGCTCTGGCATACGCGGTGGAGGTGGAACCATGCGCGGATCAGACCATTCCCCGCCTGAAGACGAGGGCCGGTTAGGAAAATGTAATAAAGAGCCGCCCGTGAACTCCTCAATTGAGCGGTTGTCATGTGAAGTGCCGAGCGGGCTGGTTGCTGACCGCGGACGACCACTGCTGGTTGCTGACCGCGGACGACCACTGCTGGGTGCTCCACTGCTCAAAGACTGCTCTGACGCCTCTCTAAGATTTGCCCTGGACGGCCTCCTCTCTACTGTGTGGGTGGTGGAAAAGCTACGAAGGCTATTTGAGCCCCTTGTAGGTGGCCTTGCGGGCTCGTCGCCGTCGCCGTCGTCGCCGTCGTCGAAAGAACCGTGCCGAATGTAATTACTACCGCGGGTCGGTGGTCTATCATCGGGCGCAACTCCAGAAGCACTTGCCCAGGAGCCTCGTCGGCTCTCAGATTCTTTACCGCGGGTCGGAGGCCGATCAGCGGGCCCTTCGCGCGAAGAAAATGAAGCCAATGAACCGCGGCGATCCTTGTTGTGGTAGGTCAAAGTCGGCGTGGAAGCGTTGGATTCGTAGGAAGTTTCAGTGAAATCTTGCGAATAGTCATGCGACTGTCTGGACGTATCTTGCGACGGTCTAAATGTCGAGTCGCCGGTAGTGGATGAAGACGGAATTACAGCGCGAACAGTGGGCGCGATCGGGGGCTTTTCTTCCTGAAGTAAGCCTAGACTCCCGAAGCTGTCATGCTTGCGATCGGAGAAGGACGGCAGCGGCGACGTCGGCGGAGTGGTTCCTTGCGAGAAGCGGTTGTCGGTGGGAGAGAAGGGTGCAGCGAGCGTATTGAGGGTTTCCGCATCGGACACGGTGGTTGACGTCGAGGCTCGAAAAGACGCGGAAGATGATCGTGGCTGTGGATCCAACGGCTTACCGGCCATGCCCTCGTAGCGGGCTGCCATTCGCTGCACGAAAGAGCTTGGTCGCGAATCTGCTCCAGGACTGGCTGAGCGTCCCGAATCTGAAACGGGGGAGACAAGGCCATCCTGACGTGATGCTCCTGCGGCGGAGGGTGATAGGACGTGCGACGGCTGGGACGGATAGGGAGATTTTCCATAGACGGGGGAGCCTGGGTCCTCGACAATCCGGATTGTTGGACCGCCGGCGGCAGCGTTTGTATCCGAGGGACGTTGCTCGTGGAGAATCCGGCGAGGTGGCGAGCGAGGAGAGGTGGGACGTGTAGCGCGTGGGGATGAGGGCGGAGATGAGTGTTGGGTGTCGGAAGTAGGCGGGGAAGACATGTCTCTTCCCTACCTACTACCTAGGGGGAATGGCTGAAGACACAAGCTTGAGAACACGCGCAGATCCAGGCCGAAGAGACATTAAATTAGCAGAATCCGGGGCGGCTGAATTGAAAAATAAGGTATGCAAGAATAGCAATAGGTGCAGAGAGTGACTTGTAGTTAGAAAAGCATTGCAAAAGGGTGCGAATTGGCCGAGTTGGCGCTGGGGGCGGCACGAGGGAGCGAAACGACGTCTGAGGTTTTGGAAGTCTAGGGCTCGCGGGCAGCGTCTGGCTGTAAATATTCAGGAGGCCTCAGCAGCAGCGCCGGCGCACTGCTGCGACGGGAAAAGCACGCCTGCAGCTGCAGCGTGGAACACGGCGCACTAGCGGGCACGGACGCTGGAGAAGGCCGACGGGCACGGGGCGTGTGGCGCGCGCAGGACTCGGGGCGGTGCGCGCAAGACGGGCGTTGGGGGCGTTGAGATTGCGGCGGCCAGATGAGCAGAGTGAGCGACGTTGAAGTAGAGAGCAATGGGCCGGTGCGAAGAGTGCGCGCAGAAGATCATCACTTGCTGGAGGGCGACAGCGAAACGCGCTGCGCGCCCTGGACGCGTGGTGGCCCTGGAGGCGCCAGTGCTGGCCTGCGTTGGCGAGATTGGACGGAGACGCGGTGGTTTATCGATACTCGACCGTCCAAGTCGGCTGCGGCCCGGCTATTGGCGCTGGCCGCCGATACGGGCAGATTGGCTTGGCCGACACGGCACGAACGGCTGGCAGCGCGCAGCCGGCTGCCGGATTCGTGGGCCAGCTGCATGTTTGGCGGAGAGCCCTGTCGCGCGTGTCGGGAGTTGAGAGTGGTTGGAGACTGAAGGTTCCTTCGTTGTTAGGCCGAGCGCACGCACTCGCCGGCCGGCGCGCCTCGCTCCGGCAATCGCGCGATTGCCTGCAAGGGCCAACTGCCCGTCGACAATGACGACGAACGCGGCTGCACAAAGAGCGGACTGACCCAGCCAGCGCCCTTCTGCTGTCACCCTCCGCCTGCACTGCTCCCCGAACGGCGTAGCGCAGACCTCTCCGCCCGCGGCTGCCGTTCCCCATGGCGCCTATTCAATTCCTCCAACGTCTGCGCGTCAGTCGTCGTGAGCCAGGTGCGTCGACAGCATTGGCTGGCCCGTTTCCCTCGAGCCCACCGCCTGCTCGCCAGCAGCCGCCGCCCTATAGCATGCATAGTGGGACTAACTAGACGCTGTTTCATCAGTTGCGAGCGGCCCTGCCATCACTTCGCAATCAGCCGCCCTGCTCGCCGTGAGTTCCTTACACCGCCCGTTGCGCATCATCTGCACCCTCGGCGAAGCGCCGAACCGCCAGCCATTCGCCATGCGCCGTCCCGCCCAGCACTGAGCTTCTTCTAACCTCCCCCGAACAGGTGCTTTTCACCGTCATCTATGTGGCGCCGTTCTACGTCTCCAAGACCACTCGTCCGTCCCAGACTCTCCACCGAGATGCGCCTTCGGTCATCCGCGCGCGCATACGCGCAGTTACCACGTCATGCATTATATGCACCATGATAACCCTCTACATCCTCGCTCAATCGGCCCATGACAGCTTGCTCGACGCCCTGCACCACCTTGGCTGGTGGCCCATCTCAATTGCCGATATCATCAAAGTGCTCCTGCTGCTGTGTGTCCTCTTCGCCGGACCGCTCTTCGAAAATGGCATTGTCGACGGAGACTGGCGAGACTGGATCGTGGGAAGGCACGTCAACGAGACCTTCAGTAGCTGGATTGGCTGGCGCAACTTCGTTGCCGTAAGTGTTTCCACCATCCTCAAAAACCCAGGTCTCAGCAAACTCAATTCCGAATGCGGCGATCCCACCATGAAAGAAATCGTCACAGCCCTACCAAAAAAAAAAAACACTCCAACGCGAACTAACCATTCCATCGCACCCTCGCAGGGCCCGACCACCGAAGAGCTGATCTGGCGCTCGCTCATCATCCCGCTGCACCTGTCCGCCCACGTCTCGCCGACGACGGCCGTCTTCGTGACGCCGCTCTACTTCGGCATCGCCCACGTGCACCACTTCTACGAGTTCCGCATCACGCACCCGCACACGCCCGTCGTCGCCGGCGTCGCACGCTCGCTCTTCCAGTTCGCCTACACCTCGCTCTTCGGCTTCTTCGGCGCCTTCGTCTTCGTCCGCACCGCCAGCCTGCCCGCCGCCATCGTCGCCCACGCCTTCTGCAACTGGATGGGCCTGCCCAGGCTGTGGGGCAGGGTCGGCCCCCGCGCCGGCGCCGCCACCCCCGAGGCCGTGCCGATTGGCCCCGCGGGCTTGAATGGCGAGGGTAAGAGGGCGGACGGCAAGTTTGTGCCGGCTGCTCATGGTGACCACATTGGCTGGACGGTGGCATACTACACGCTGCTGGTAGGTGGCGCGATTGGCTTCTGGTGGCTGCTGTGGCCGCTGACCGAAAGTGCGAACGCATTGGCTGCATTTGCGGTGTAGAGAAAAGTCAGTCTGGTAAGGGATGACGGTTCCATCATAGCATCCAATCCTGACACAGCAAATTGCCAACCGATGTTTGGGCTATTAATAGACAGAAAAAAAAGGTCGGAGTTCTGAAATTAGGGGAACTGGTTTTTAGTAAGGAAAGCTCTCACTTCTGGTAGCATGAAAAGGGTCTACGTGAGCCTCATAAGGTTTGAGCCACGTAGGAAATATCCTTACGAAGTAGCTTAATGCGTAATGATACACGGCCGATGATTGGGTGCCCAGTGCTCGTTTAAAGTTGCGTCTGACGCTTTTGAGATAATCTACAGCGGTTTATGTATAGTAACGTTATAGCGGCCGTTGGATCGAAGAAATAGAAAAGTTCTGAAACAAGAGGCGAAACGACCAGGCGAGAATAATAAACCAATTAAAGGAGAACCCTGATATTCGTACATGGAACTCGAAGAAGAAGGTTGTCCGAGAGTAGCAGAACAGAACCGTTTCCGAAAGAGACGAAAGAATTCGTTAGGAACCTTTCCAAAAAAGACCCGAGAAAAGGATGAAAGCGCGTATCCAATATGAAATAGCAAACAAGAACATTGGTCGTTAGTGATACTCGAAAGAACAAGCAGATGTCGTTAAGGATGGACTATGATTACATATTATATGTCCGCGTCCTTGCCTCGAAAGATAAAAGGCGTGAGGAGTGACGACCTGATAAAGAGCAGTTATCGCTATACATGATATATGCCCATGAAGATTGAAAGCATTTTTGCGTCCCAAGGAGAGTCGTGAATCTTTGGCTCGTAGACCGCTGAAACGTTGGGGGAAGAAATAACGACAAAACGCAACAATCATTGACGGAAAAGCAAGAGCCACAAAATTGGCCGACAAATGTTCCCAAGGAAACATGTGATGAGAAGCTTGGGGGAAAGAGCTCCGAAGTGGAGCTCTGGAAACGCATAAGCGACAAGGAGATCCTCGAACACCCAACTGGTTCAGAGCCAGAGGAAAACAGAAACGCGCGATTTTTCTCTGAGTTGAAAACAGTAAAAATTGGAAGGTATGCTGAAGCCAGACATCCTCCGCGTAACTTCGTAACCGTGAGTATGCTGAAGTCTTTTTCGTTGACGTTACAGCGTTCCGGGTAAAGGGAGATTTTGTGCATTGTTGTCCTGCGTGAGTGCGTAACACGCCTACTTGCTTTTCTTCTTCGAGTAAGAGTTTGCCGCCTATAGGAGAGTCGTCTTCTTGGATCTCGTTGCTTGCTGCATGGGGTTGAGACTTTTGGTGTCATAGGATTGAAGCGAGGGCGTTGGTGATATTTTGGGTGGTAACGAAGGTGGATGTGCGATGTTGATTCGGGTCCTGCTCTGCTCTGCTGCATTGCGCTTCTACTCATTGTTGTCATTGCTGCTGGCCGCTTAGATGCCCACCGTGTCCTTGAACGAGTGTGGGGTCGCACGGCGCTTGTACTCTTCGCTCGGTTCACGCGGCGTCTCTCTTTCTCGCTCTTCGCCTGGTGACGAGATCGTCGACACCGCTGTAGGCGATCCTTGCGTCAGTAGAGTATCGCGTCGCCCTTCATGCAGCTGTGCCCCCGCCTTGGTAGGAGACGAGACAGCGCCTCCGGCACTCTCGCTCACGTCTTCTTTCGCCGAAGGGGACACCGGCACGTCGAGGCTCGGCTTTCTACGTTTGCTCGCCGTATCGGTGCTGCCCATTTCGCCTAGGCCACGCTCACCTGTGGGTGCGGTCATCATCATGCTCACGGACATCTGCTCGCGTTCGGACCTGGCTGCGGCACCAGAGCCACTGACAGTGCCACCCACGGGGCCAGGCGTGCCAGGGCTCCTCGTCCCAGCAGCCGTCGAAGCACCGGTACCAGGCGCGTCCGCTCCCCCGCTGCTGCTGCTGAGAGCGGACGCCATGGAGGCGCGTTTCCCCGTCTTGGGCGGCGGATAGGGTTCCCCTCGCGCGGCGGCCTCGGCGGCGCGGGCCTGGGCTTCAGCTTTCGTAGGACGCCCGCGGCGCTTCTTGCTCGTGCCTTCGGCGCCCATGGTCGGCGACATTATGTACGTGGGACCAGCGGCGCCCTGGTGGAGCATGGAGGAGGCCGCGGCGGCTGCGTCTGCCGGGTAAGTGTTCGGCGGACGCGGCTGCAGCAGGCGGCCTGTCGGGGTGGACACATCGGGGGCGAGCGGCCGCTTGCGCGGAATCTCGACGGGCGGCTGGCTGTAGAGCGGCTGGTGCTGCTGGTGCTGAGGAGGCGGTTGGTGCGCGTGGTGGTACTGGACGGGCCCCGCGCTGGCGGTGCTGGCGCCGCGGGGATCTGGAGCGGAGAATTTGGCGATAAGGTCCTGGAATGCTATCTGGCTCTGGCGGAGCGAGCGTCCTAGAGCGAATTGACGCGTTAATACAGCGGGCGTTCGTCTTGGGGAGAGCCGGTCGCGCTGTCGCGGTGGTTCGGCGGGCGCGATTGGCGCAGGGTTCGCGAGGTACCTTGTGGGAGCGCGATCTCCGCCCACTTTGGCTGGATGCCGGCATTCCTGATAAAGTGGAAGAGCGTTTCCGACGACACGGGCGCGGCCTTTATTATCTCGGCCAGAAGGTAGACCTGCGGGGGCGCGCCTGATCAGCCTGGGGGAGAGGGGAATTGGCGTGCCTGCGGGCTGGCGGACGCCTCTTCGCACGCACCTTCTCGTGCTCAGCCCAAGGGATATCCCTCGAGGGCTCCATGGCGAGGAAATCGGAGTGGTACGGAGGACGTAGGGAAAGAAAAATCTCGCGGCCATACACGGGGGGTCGATGCAGCAGGACTAAATGAGTAAAAGGCGATCACAAGGCCGTCAAGCAGGATGCAGACGCGCGCGCGATACGGCGGCAGCGCGGGCGGGACTCGAAGCAACAGGACCAAACGAGGGTGAGTGAAACGGATGAAGAAACGAGCGTGCGGTAGACTGGTTGTGGAGATGTACAGAAAAGGAGTATGCTACATGTCTGCATGCGGCGGCCACGGACGCGCACAGAGCGGCATAAGAAGGAACTGGGAGCTCTTGCTGCGAGAAAGGACGAGAAGAGAGTTGGGGAGAACAGGCAGAGGAAAAACAGACATGGATGGAGCTGGCTTGCAGCTTCGTGACGTGCATAATTAGCTGCTCGTCAACACCACCGGCCTCGCAACGACGCAGCTGCGCGGCCCATGTTCATGGTGCTCGCCGCCCGCTGCCCGGTGCGCCTTAGTACGACGAGCAGCCGGCACCCCTTCTGGCAATGCGCGACGACGCAGGAGCGGCGCAGGCGTGGGAGCAGAGAGCAGCGAGCGAGCGGCTCAAGCGCCGTCCAATCGGCCGCCGGCCTGCAGCGCGCGAAACACTGAAACTTTTTTAAGCTCGTCGCTATCGAGTTTCAAGCCCCTGGCGCGGGCGTCTCACGACTCCTCTCTGCAACACTAGGGCACTTCGTGCCCGCTAGTCCAGCCTCCGCGCCGTGCGCGCCCAGGTCCTGCTGCCTCCAACGTCAGCATCCCGCCTGCGCCTGCCGTTCGCCTGCCCAAAGCGGCCGGAGTGGTGTCGACACTCAGCTATTTTCGTCGCTGGAGCGTTTTGCAGATGCGGCTTCAGGGGAGAGGATCGTTGGCGAGTCCGCGCCGGTTTGAGCGCCTGCCGTGGGCACTGCTGCGCTCTCTTTCTTTATACCTCTGCCCACGCCCACGCCTGTCGGCTCCCCATCCTCTCCACCACACCCAATTGTAACTGCCGAGCCTGCAGAGCCACGTAGCACCATACAGCCCGCCCTCACTCTGGGGAGCCGCCCGTGTACCTTGCAGCATCTCGTGCGCCGCCAACGCCTCCACTGCGGATGTCCCCGCTGATGCTTCCTCCCACTTGGCAATCTGCCTCCAGATCGTGAGTGGGACGGCCATCACGCCTCGAGCGGACGGGCGCCTGCCAGGCCGCCAGAGTGCTGTTTGAGATCTCCGTTTCTGGGAGAAGATCTTCCCAGCGCAGCCGGTGCCACCTGATCCAAGACATCCGCTGTGACTGGCCACACTTCTGCCGCAGACGAGGCGCGTCCTCCCTCTAACACGGACGCACCCGAGGAGCTTGAGCATATGTTTGGTCGGATTGCCCAATTCTGCAGTGGGTTGCCCTAATACAGAAAACGGAGGACGGAGTGCTTGTCCGTCACAGGTCCATTATTATTGGCGTTTCCACCAATGTGCTTCCGGGTAAATGTTGCAGGTCCCAATGGGCGATTGTCCACCTGCTGGCAGAATTGCGCGAATCGCTAACTTAATTGCATGTCGCCATTGGCCTAACGGACGTCGTGGAAAGGCAGTCTTGCCCTACTGTAAGGCGAGCACAGTGCGGGCGGGTCGTCTGAGCCACAGCTGTTGGTCGATGGTGAACGATTGGACCACAGCGCCAGAGATATCCCACTAGCTTTTCATGCAGAGACACTTTTTCATCCATGAACCAGGTAACGATCTCGGCTTCTGGAAGTACGGCAGAAGTCGGCACAGACCAGCGCTATCTTAATTCTCCGTTCGTGGCCCTCCCTTTGCCTGTTGAGGAAATTCTCGTCGGCCCTTCACATGGCACAACAGGCGCTGCAACACCCGGCGCCTGAAACGGCGAGCGAGCAGACCATTGAGCAGCCATATTTCGCAAACGGTTCCATAAGAGGCTGGCTGCTGCTCGCTCACTCGACGAATTAGCAAAGAAGTGCATCATGCAAGAACTGGCTGCCGGGTCTTCCTAACCTGTTTGGGATGGGCAGCCCTGCATTGCCACGTTCTGAGTTTGGGCTAGGGAATAGGTACAGAGAACAATCTCTTGAACTTTTTGAAGCAGGGTGTAAGCACGCGCGGAGGCAGTCCGTCATGAGCAAGTTACTTTGAGGCCTGAGTCGCTATGCCTTGCCCCGAGTACTGAGGCAGTAATGTATTTAAGTATTATATAAAGACCCCGTGGACTGGCCCTATCTTCTGCTTGAGCAATGGTCCGA
This sequence comes from Botryosphaeria dothidea, assembly GCA_011503125.2. Taxonomy (NCBI): domain Eukaryota; kingdom Fungi; phylum Ascomycota; class Dothideomycetes; order Botryosphaeriales; family Botryosphaeriaceae; genus Botryosphaeria; species Botryosphaeria dothidea. The sequence goes on from WWBZ02000001.1 coordinate 328,342, forward strand.
GGAACTGGTCAACTTGACGCAGACCAGGGCCGCCCGGGGCCTTGAGCCTCAAAGAAGCGCGGGGAGTCGGCATCATGGAGCGCAAGGGGGCCTTCTTCTGACAGGCGTAGTACAGGAATGCAACCTCGGCTGTGTTTGCCTGAGGACACAAGGATCGCTGATAAGCGAGGCGTCAAGAAGCTCACTATGCTTTCGCCCAGCGGTCGATGGTGCGGTGCCACGTGACGTTTTCTCGTGGAAACGATGTCCTGCATCGATCTGTCGCTGAGGATTGATTGAGTTTGACGTCGAGCATGCAACACCGGCCGACCGGCAGCTGTAAGGACGTGGGCTAGCAGCGCCGGGTCTGGGGTGGTCCAGAGACAGGCAAGGAAGCGAGCAGCGTCCTCCGCATGCCGGTCTCCGATCCACTCGCAGCCACTGCCCAGAGAACGAGAGCCAGGTCGCGGCCGCTAGAGAGCCTGCCTGGGCCTCAGGAACAGATGTCAATGATTTTTCTCGAATGCCAATCAGGTTGTTTGTTTTACTTTTCGAGCCCTACCGGCGTACAGGCCTCACTCCAGACCCCTGCCGCGTCGGAGGATGCAGTGCCGAGATGTCGCTCAAGCTATCCACGGCTGTAGAGCCTCACGAAGGCCGTATCTCCAGTCTGGACGCTCCTGGCTACGCGACAGCCGCATCAGTGACGGTCCATTCTCGCCGAAGTAATCCGGGCCTTGGGTCACGCTGCGCCGAACGCGTAACTCGCAGAGCATGCCGTAACGAAGAAGGGTCTTCCTGTCTCCCGCACCGCTCCTTCACTCGCCCTCTCCTACCATCTTCCGCCCACGCTCTCTCCTCCACCGCACCCTCTACGCCCGCGCCCTTGCTCGAGCCGCCCACGCCGCCTTTCGCGACAGCATCACCGCCGTTACACCGCCGCCCGCTCTTTTCGCCGCCCGCCCGCACGCCGAGTCGGCCACACTGCCAACGCGCACCTCTCCCGCCGAACCCCCCCGGCTTCCGGACACCTCTTTGCCTGCTCCAAGCGCAGACACAATCCGAAGCGCGCGCGCAGGTGTGGACTGAGAGTGGGAGGTCATGCTGCTGCGACTTTGGGACTTGAGTAGACACGGAATCGCTTAGTGCTCGAAGGGCTTGGAGCGCGGTTTTCTTTCCTCCTTCACACGCCGCAACCTCCCTTCACCGACCGCCATACCCCCTTTGGCCCCCCGAGGCGACGCACGCCATGTCCGACAGTGAATCCAAGAAATCGGCGGCCCGCCTCGAGCCCGAGGTGCGCGACATGAAGCTGGAGCCCGACACCCCCGCGGAGCGTGGAGATGCGGATGTGAAGCCGACGGTGGAAGAGGACGGGAAGGGGTCTGTGACTGTGTCCGACGGCACCACTGCATCGCCCGGCCAGGCTGCGAAATCAGGGTCAAACACATCGGCTAAAAGCGAGAGGAGTAGTCGGTCTCCCGGGGACGGTTCGGAGCGTGAGGAAATCCTCGGTGGCGATATCACCGTCAAGATGGAGCCAGGAAAGGGACCCAAACTCGCCCGCTCAACCTCGCAAAAGGTCATCTCGCGACCACCGCCTCTCTTCATGGATGCCGAGGACAAGACCGAAGAAGCCAAAGGCACTTTCGATGTCATTGAGAGTTGCACGTATGGCAACAAGTACATGGGCTCGACAGAGCACGCTCTCGAATGCGACTGCGCCGAGGAGTGGGGTACAGCATCACCTTTCATCGTCATTGGCATCCGAGCAGACTTCGCTGATGATATCTACAGATTCCGAGACCAGGACGAATCTTGCATGCGGCGAGGACACTGATTGCATTAATCGTGCAACTAAGATGGAGTGCGTCGGCGATTGCGGGTGCGGCCCTAATTGTCAGAACCAGCGCTTTCTCAGGAAACAATACGCCGATGTGACTGTTTTCAGGACGGACAAGAAAGGCTTCGGTCTTCGCGCGAATACAGATCTCAAGCCCAACGACTTCGTTTACGAATACATCGGAGAGGTCATCAACGAACGAGCATTCCGCAACCGCATGGTCCAGTACGACGAGGAAAAGATCAGGCATTTCTACTTCATGTCCCTCAGCAAAGGCGAGTTTGTCGATGCGACGAAGAAAGGTAATCTAGGTCGTTTTTGCAATCACTCCTGCAATCCCAACTGCTTTGTCGACAAGTGGGTGGTTGGGGACAAATTGCGCATGGGTATTTTTGCCGAGCGACACATCAAAGCCGGCGAGGAGCTAGTCTTCAACTACAACGTGGATCGCTATGGCGCAGACCCACAACCCTGTTACTGCGGCGAGGCAAACTGTACAGGCTTTATCGGCGGCAAGACGCAGACCGACAACGCCACCAAATTGTCCCATGCCACGATCGAGGCCCTTGGCATTGATGATGCTGACAGCTGGGATACTGCGGTCGCCAAGAAGCCCCGCAAGAAGAGGATTACCGAGGACGACGAAGAATATGTTAACGATGTCCAACCGAAGTCGCTTGACGAGGGCAGTGTTACTAAGGTCATGGCCACACTAATGCAATGCAAGGAGAAGTGGATTGCCGTAAAGCTTCTGAGCCGCATCCAGCGCAGTGATGACGAGAAAGTCATGAATCGGGTCATTAGAATGCACGGCTACCAGATCCTCAAGACCACTCTGAACACGTTCATGGATGACAACAACGTCGCCCTGCAGGTGCTCGAAATTCTGGACAGGATGCCTCGTCTGTCGCGAAACAAGATTCAGAACTCGAAGATCGAGGAGACGGTCGAGAAGCTGAAGGCTTGCGATGATGAGAGGGTTTCAAGCAGAGCCTTCAGACTTCTTGATGAGTGGAGTCAGCTCAAGATGGAATACAGGATTCCGAGAGTGAAGCGCGAGCAGAATGGCCCCACTGTCAATGCCAATGCCTTCGATTCAAGATGGGCAGAACGCACTGAGCGCTCGTCTAAGGGGCGCTCACCTTCTCCCGAGGCACCACGTGGTCCATCCAATCCTCGCAACCCGATACCAGCTAGACCGTTCGCCGGACCTATGAGACCCTTCCGTCGTCCACCTCATTTCCACCCTCTTCCTCATGGATGGTTCATGGCTCAAGATGTAAACAACAGGACTTATTACTACAGTGCCAGCGGTGCCACTACTTGGCAGCGTCCAACCATTCCCGCGCCTCAGCCCCCTGCCCCTCCCAAAGAAAAAACGCACCAGCAAAAGCTACAGGACATCATTCGTGAGATCACCGACAGCACTCCTAAAACTCAAAGTCCTGGAACTGCTACCCCTCAACCGGATTCTGCCAAGAAGGAGAAGAAGCCCCACGAGGAAAGGTGGAAATCGTACAGCGAGGAGAAGCAGAAAAAGATCTACGAAAACACGGTAAGAGTGCTTCGTCTGTTTTTCGGGTGTTTCTAATGAAGGATGCAGATTTTCCCGCACGTCAGCTACGTCCTGAACAAATTCAGCAAGAAGCTTCCGAAGGATGACCTGAAGCGCATTGGAAAGGAGGTACGTCTGTTACGCTTTTAGTAGCCCCGTTCATCGCTCATGGAGGACAGGTCTCTAAGAAGATCGTTAATTCGGATTACAAACGTGACCGTGTCTCTGACCCTACCAAAATCTCGGAAAAGCATGTGAGGGATGTGAAGAAACACGTCCATGAGACGCTGGAAAAGGCGTGCGAAAAGAAGAAGAATCTCGAGAAGAAGAAATCTGCGGCGGGTGGTAGCACAACCCCGCCCGGTGAACCGGATGCTTCGGGCAATACGAGTACAAGAGCAGGGGACGACGAGATGCCCGATGCATTGGACGGGACGAGAACGAAGGATGACTCTCTGGGCAACTCTCCAGATGATTCGTCTAAGCGCAAGAGAGACGATGAGACCCCGAACAGCACGCCCATGGAGGATGAGAACGGGTCTTCGTTCAAGCGGCTGAAGTCAACGGACGTTGATACCCCTCCCCCACCTCCGCCGCCTCCTCCGCCTGCGGGTAACACGAGGTTCGATGAGCAAGGCGATGCAATCGACAACGACGAATTGGATGCTTTCCAACAGGCAGCGTTGGATTCCTTTGAGAATGGGGTGACCGAGACCACCAACTTCGCCGCTGATGATGCACGCTCGAAGAACGAGATTAGTATGCATGTCAACAAGGCCGTGAAGGCAGACCTCGGAGACATCTCGGGAACGAACGGTCATCCGAGCCCGACACAACTGGCGACGCCATCAACAAGTGATTCATACAACTTCGAAGGCGTGAATCCCGAACGACTCCGTCATCTTGGTTTAGCAAACGGCAGGTGATGCATACTTGAATTCGCCAATTCTTGCAAAGGTTCTCTCTGGACTTGCTGGATCTGGCGTGCACACTCTAGTGGAATACTCTTCATTATCAACACCTTTAAGACGCTTCTTTTAATTGGTACTGCATTGAATTCGGGGATTCCTTCAAAACAGGGGCGGCTATGGCCTGACAACTAAACGGAAGGCGTTATTGAATTGGGAAGGATCTTGCATTTGAGCGGCGAGCACGGAGAAAGCTCTGGGAATTGATTTAAGGTGGGACCCGCAGGTATCGTGGGTATGGCATGGTAGAATCTGGGAGAAGCGAAAAATGGTGAAAAGGATGTGTCAGGGCGGCGTCTGCTCATCGGACGACGGCGCGTACATAAAATATAGGAATTTGGTAATGTTTTTGAAGGCATGCGGCGCCGGTAGCGCGTTATCATGTGCTCGGCCTGGTGAGAGAGCACCGCCGTACACGCGCCGCCGCCGTATACGCCATGCGGTGGTCCGGGGAAAGGAAGTTGGAGCGATCGCGGAGGCCTGCTGGATCTGGTGCCGTTTAAAGCTCGGTTGGACTGTCCCGAAGCAGCTACGGCCAGTCATTTTCACCGTTCTGCAAGCAACGGCGTCAAGGGCGCGAGCTTGGCTGTGGCCCTCGGCATCATCCCTGCAATCGATAGCCACGCCCCGCCGTCGGCCTGGGGAGCTTTAAAGCTTCATCTCTGCCGGCGCGGCTCCCACTCTTGCTCGCCATTGACTTTCACTTCGCTGCTCGCGTTCTGCTTTCTCTTGCCCAGCAGCCGCCTCTTCATTTTACTGCGCCGACTTTGCACTTGCAATTCGCCGCGTGACAAGCTCCGAAGCTCGCACCGACAGCGCATCCGCGACACACATCGCGCGGAGAAGAGCGCCACGCACCCGTCTATCACGGCAATCGGCGGCTTAACCCGAGCTTAAAGCTCCCAACCTGCCCCCGACCCGTTCCCTCCAGCTCCAACATCCAAAATGTCTTCCTTCCTCCGCACCGCCAGCAAGCTGAGGCCCGTCGCCCAGCGCACCATTGCTCGTCCCTCTGCGGCCATCGCCACGCCCGTGAGCCGCCAGTATGCCTCAGCGGCTGCCGCCGCCACTTCGGCGCCGGCTCCTTCTGAGCAGCCCTACTTTTCTGACGAGCCCGCCGGCCCCATCGTCAAGGGTTCCATTCCCGGCCCGCAGAGCGCGAAGGCCATTGAGAAGCTGGGAAAGGTCTTCGACACCAGGAGCTTGAACATGATGGCCGACTACAGGAAAAGCTACGGCAACTACATTGCCGACTTGGACGGCAATGTCCTGCTCGACGTGTGAGTCAATCGCCCATTGAGCGTAAGAATGAGGGACTGACGACAGTTAAGCTATGCCCAGATTGCCTCAATCCCCGTCGGTTACAACAACGCTGCCCTCCTGCGCGATGCCAGCTCCCCCGAGATGGCCAGCGCCATCATCAACCGTCCCGCTCTTGGCAACTTCCCCCAGCACGACTGGGCCGACATCCTCGAGACCGGCATCCTCAAGGTTGCCCCCAAGGGCCTGAACCAGGTCTTCACGGCCCAGTCTGGCTCTGACGCAAACGAATTGGCATACAAGGCGGCGTTCATGTGGAGGAGGCGCGTGGAGCGTGGTGGCCCCGAGGTCGAGTTCACTCCTGAGGAAATGGAGACTGCCATGAACAACACCGTGCCTGGCGCTCCCAAGCTGTCCATCATGTCCTTCAAGGCTGGTTTCCACGGTCGTCTGTTCGGCTCCCTCAGCACCACTCGCAGCAAGCCCATCCACAAGCTCGACATCCCCGCCTTCGATTGGCCCCAGGCTCCCTTCCCCAACCTCAAGTACCCACTCGACCAGCACGCTGCTGAGAACGCTGCTGAGGAGAAGCGCTGCCTTGAGGAGACCGAGCGTCTGATCAAGGAGTACCACAACCCTCCTGCTGCCATCATCATCGAGCCCGTCCAGTCTGAGGGTGGTGACAACCACGCCTCTCCCGAGTTCTTCCGTGGCCTGCGTGAGATCACCAAGCGCAACAACGTCCTCATGATCGTTGACGAGGTTCAAACCGGTGTCGGTGCCACCGGCAAGTTCTGGGCTCACGAGCACTGGAACCTCCAGACCCCTCCCGACATGGTCACCTTCTCCAAGAAGGCCCAGACCGCTGGTTACTACTTCGGCAACGACGAACTGAGGCCCAACAAGCCTTATCGCCAGTTCAACACCTGGATGGGTGACCCCGCCCGCGCCCTGCTCTTCCGCAGCATCATCAACGAGATCGAGCGCCTCAACCTGGTCGAGAACACCGCCCAAACCGGCGACTACCTGTACGCCGGCCTCGAGCGCCTCGCCCAACAGTACCCCAACGAGATCCAGAACCTCCGTGGCAAGGGCCAGGGCACCTTCATCGCCTGGGACAGTCCGCGCCGCGACGAGGTCCTCAAGAACGCCAAGAGTGTCGGTATCAACGTTGGTGGCAGCGGTGCCGCCGCCGTCAGGTTGAGGCCCATGCTTATCTTCCAGAAGCACCACGCCGACCTCTTCCTCGAGGGTCTTGAGAAGGTTCTCAAGGCATAAACGGAGACTTTCGTGTTTTGCCTTTCTCCCTCTTCACGTTTTCTCTTATGAGCGATCGCATTTGAATCATGTAAGGATCAAAACTGGCGTTACTATTTTCGTTTTTTCCCCTTTATCCTTGTTCACCGAAAGATACTCTCACACATAACGGCATGCCCTGCTGACCGCTGCTGCCAATGACCTCGTATTTTGAGATACGAATAGGTCCTCGTCATTATTATTAGCATGAGAAAACGAGGCAGTACTATGGTTCAATCGATATTTAAACTAAGGGAGGCTGAGCGACGATGAGCCCACCCGTACCTAGAACTCTGTTCTATTCTTACTGTTCACCGTGAATGCTGTGCCTCGCTGCCGTTGGCGATGTAACGCCTTTCAATATTCTCGGCCTCCCACGTGGGAGATGCCTAATTTCTGATAGGCAGGCATTTTCTGGAAGAGGCAATGCCAATGCCGGCATTCGGTCTTGGTGAGGAGATACAAGACTTGAGACAAGATATGTAGCCAAGTTGTTCACCAAGAGGTAGCTCTTACCGACAAAGACATTCCCATTTCGTAACTCGCAAACGCATTCCTTTTTTTTTTTTTTAGAAAATTCAATTTCGCGCCAAATCAGCGGAGCTCTCGCATAATGGGAGCGTATCTACTGGCTCCAGCGCTGTCAAAAGGCGGCGCTCAGAGACGAATCACATTATCATGAAATGGGTAATTGACGGTTCCGGTGTGGCTTTGATCCATTTCTGGTAGGGCGAAGGGGAAGCGTTTAACAGATGCTGCTGCTATGTCATGGATCAGCTTCCCGAGTTAATCAATCTATATCAAACCCTCCTCCCCAGAGATTCGGCAGCGGAAGGGTAATCTCTTGGGACGAGAGCTTGGCCGTTGGTCTTATTGCTTGGCTTTGCGGGCTGAGAGCCTGGGAACATTTGGGGAGTGCCGAGACTAGCGCCTTGGGGGAGTTTCTTGGTGGCAGTCGGACCTGCGTTCGGAAGGCTTTGAGATATGCGGCTGAGACAATTGCTGCTGCGGACGAAAATACTAGGGTGTCGATTCTCGATGGAGTGGGAGTTCGTTCGATTCGACCGGGAAAGGGGATGGGGTGGTGTTATTTGCGTATCGGTAGGGGCTAGGGTTGGTAGGTCCGCTTTTTTCGCTGCCCGTGGTGTGGTGGTGGCTCTGCTGTATTTCTTGGTATGAATGGCTGCACAGCCACAGCACGTTCGCTTCGTGGTGGGTATGTATGGCGTGTGCGCATTATATGGGGATTCAATTGAAGATGGTAGTGGGGCTTTACGAAGAATCGGGACTGAATGAGAATACGAGAGAGGGGGAGATGGGAAATACGTATTTTTCGTTTCGCGCACCCGCACCGAGCTTTGAAGAGTTCATTTCTTCTCGCTTCTTTTAGACAGCCAATGGAATGGGTGTTTGTTAGACGCGTCAAACCTCGAGGCGGCGGGACCAGTCAGCAAATTGGAAGAAGTTCTTCTTTCTTCCACGACGGGCAACGAGCGTTTGCGGGAGAAACACTTGTGTGAGGATGGAATAAGGTGGCTGTGAACGGAGCTTCGTCACACCGACCACTCGAGCACATTGAGCGTCGATCATTTCTCTTGGTTCTTCGCGAGGGGGAGGGGCATGGAAGGGACGTGCATCTCTTATCCGAAGGTTCCTGTTGCTTACTCGAGATGGATGTGATGACTGATGGCATGCCAACGCCCGGACCGAACATTCCTTTCTGGGCGTTAGACAACGTTCGGCAAGACGGACCAGACTGCAACGCTGTTGGCTGGTTCGGCGTTTGTGCAACCGCGCCACCGTCATCTTTTGACGGGGCTGCAGCAGGCGTATCTCGGTTGTGGATGGACGTGGTCACTCTGCAATTGAAAGGGCATGGATTGGGTGCAGGGAAGAAGAATGCCGGCTGCGGCCGGTGCGCACGGCGGCACTGGAACAGAGTCGCGACGGGATCCCTGCCGCTTGCCGTGCTTTCGTTTCTTTTCGCCGGCGGTGTTTAGGTTAACGGATCGCTCGATAGCCGTGGCCGGCCGCGTTATGACGACTGGAGTCGTCTCTCGCCCTGCCGCAAGCCTTATCTGCGACGGCGCCGGTCGTAACCGGACATGCTCTGTGGCGCAAGCGGTGCGCATGGATGGCCAGCCGTGCCGTTGCGCCTCTGCTGCAGGAGGTGCGAGGGGGAGGGAGACATGGGCAACGGAGGCGAGGACTGAGCACTGAGCACTGCCGCGTTTGGTTCCTCTTGCCGCGTTCGGGGCAAGGAGCGTCGAGACAATACGGCGAAGGAAGCAGAGAAGCCGAGCAGGGGGCCGGTCTGAGATGAGCGATGGGCGCTTTCTCCGCACTCTGGAGTGGAGAATGCCACTTGTTCCGGCGCCGTGAGTTCGGCGCGCGGAGGAGACGAGAGAGCTCTGCGAGTGGCCAAGGCAAGTGGTCGCGTGCTGCAAACAAGGGTCAGGGTGCGGGCGCTGGGGAAAAAAGTCACCCAAGCCGCGTCATTCAAGCTCCCTCCCGCGCCCACCTCGACTTCTGTTCAACAAGCGCTGCTTTGCTTGGCGGCGCTTGGCGCATCATGCCGACTAGCCGGAAGGATTGTGCTGCCCTGCTGCTGCCAATGGCGATGGCCGCCTGCTCGCCCAAGTCATCTCACGCGTTCACGCGAGCGCCTGCCGCGTTGGTGCGCCTACCTTGTGTGTGCCTGTGTCTGCCCACCCGGGCACCCAACAGCCCCATGCCATGGCTCCTGACGTACATGCGTCTTCCTCCGAATGCGAGTACGCCGCATGCCCGCCTCATGGCCTTATTATATCCGTCTGCCGACCCTTCTCAAGCCTCTCTCTGCTTTCCCTCCCTCCTGGCCGCTTGTCTGAGTGTTGCCAATTGCCAACCCTTCGTGCGCCAGGCAGGAAATACAGCCAAACACCCACCGGCCTCTTATCCTCTTCCGTTGACGTCCGCATGCCCGCCACTTCCATGCCGTCTCGACCCATCTTCCCGCCATAACTGAGCCTCACCGTCCGTCCGTGCAATCTAATCCTCATACACCTATACGTCAGCTCTGCCGCGCGTCGTACCGGTGTCGACTGCCATTTTACCCGCATTCCCGTTCCAACCGTGCATTTCCTCGCTCACCACCCTCTGAGCATTCGCTGTGCTGCTTCCCGAAGCATTGCCGGACTCCGACCATATATTCCTACATTCGTCGACCCGCCAAGGAAGCTGCGAGCCACTTCTAGCGCCAATTCTTTTCTCTCTCCTGCCGCCCTTTGGTGAGGCGGAGACAGTTTGATACTTTCTTTGCAGCCATGAGGGTCTGGCGGTATGCAGCCGCAACGTGCCTCTTCGTCTCCCAGCATGCTGCGCTAGCCGCTGCTGTACCCAGCGCCCAGGAAGAAATTGCAGATCCGGGGGAGCAGAGGGACGATCCTAAACCTCAGGGTCCAGCTCTTGATCCCGCCAAATATTTTCGTAGGTCCACTTTTTCTGTCATCATACCCTTTGCGGCCCGATGTAACTGACAGATGTGCAGATGAACCTGGGTGAGCCCCTTTGATCTTGACACTTCTTCCAGATTTGCATTTGGCGTGTCAACATGATATGCTCTCGACGCATAAACTAAGTCTTTACCGCAGCGGCAACGACATCCTCGGCCACTACGACATCCGATACTTTGACGGCGTCGTGTCCGACGATGAGCGCAAGACGACGATCCGCCACATGACGCGCGCCTACCTGACTTGGTTCCGCAAGCAAGGGCTCGAGACGTGGATCGCGCACGGCACGCTTTTGGGCTGGTGGTGGAGTGGCCGCATGCTGCCGTGGGACTGGGACGTCGACACGCAGGTCGCCGACCGCACGCTGGCCTTCCTCGCTCACAACCACAACCGCACCCGCGTCCACTACCGCTCCGCAGATGGCAGCGGCGTCGAGCGGACGTACTTGCTCGATATCAACCCGCATTCGGAAGAGCGCGTGAGGGGCGACGGCATGAACATCATCGACGCCCGCTGGATCGACACGAGTAACGGCTTGTATATCGATATCACCGGCCTGAGCGAGACGGATCCGGAGGGGAATCCCGGGATTTGGGCTTGCAAGAATAACCATCGGTACCGGACGAGCGATCTGTATCCAATGCGGGAAAGCTCATACGAGGGCGTTCCGGCGTTGATTCCGTATGCGTACGACAGGATCCTTGTTGAAGAGTACCAGGAGAAGGCGTTGACGGTCACCGAGTATGAAGGGTATGTGTTGATTCCTTTGCCCGAATAAATTGTTCACTTTCTGATTGGCTGTGCAGGCACCGATGGAACGCCGAGGGGCGGATGTGGCTCAAGGTTGAAAATGAAGACCCTGAGAAGCCCACGTCCTGAATGTGGGAGTGAGCTTTATGATGTATGAAACTTGTCGGGACGGCTCCTGTTGTTATCTTTTATTTTTGGCACATGGCGTGCGCGCGTGTTAGGCATGATACCCGGGCTGTTTTGGTTGGAAGAACAGCATTATCATCGGCGTCTCATTTACTTGCATTTACGGGTGGCATAGCTGGGAAGCGTTGGCATTGGACACCGCGGATGGTTTGTTCCGTTTTTTGAAAAAGGGTCGTCAGTTCGCGTGAAGCTCCGGCTAGGGGTTGAGAGATAGTGCACAGGCAAGTTCGGCGGATGATGAGTCCTGCTGGCTAAATATCAAGTGAATGCTTATGTTGAAGATGCATTAGAATTGGTGTAGCTCGTATTCTCGCCCGGATATTCCAGGGACTAGGCGTAGTCTAAAGCCGTGGCGTTTTCCGAGCACCTGGATACGCCCAGACACATGGCGGGGCCGGTCCGAGTAGCTTTGCTGAAAGCATTACCCGTTAGTGGATTTCAGCTCGCCGTGTCGTACCTCGTATTAGGCATATGGACGATGGCTTATTACTGAGGCTTCTCGAAGCATTCCTTTCCCGTGACGGGCGCGAGTCAGCAGGACCTCAGGCAGCGAATGGCGAGGTTGGCGGCAGTGATGACAAATGAGGGTGATGACGGAGACGAACAGCTCGGAAGCTGGGCGAAGCCGACCCCAAGCTCCCGACCTCTGCTTATAATCATCATCTACAACATGCCGCCGCCACGCCTCAGCAACAGCTTGTCGCTCGCCAGACCCAAGCCCAGACATCACCATGGCATCGACCGCTGACCCGCAAATCCCAACGCACAACATACTACCAAACGACACCACAACGCTCCCTGACGACGCCACCATGTCCGCCGCCGCATCACCCCCGCCAGCGGCCTCCGACGACAACAACAACACCACCAACACCCTCAGCATCACCCTCACCCACCACGGCCAAACGCACATCCTCGCCTTCCCGCCCGCCGCCACCATCGCCGACCTCTCCGCCGCCATCGCCTCCGCCCTCTCCATCCCGCCCACCCACCAAAAGCTCCTCATCACCCCCAAGCCGGGCCTCCTCAAGCCGCCCTTCCGCGACCCGGCCCTGCCCCTCGCGCCGCTCGCCGCCCGCAAGATCGTCCTCATGGGCTCCACCCCGGCCGAGGTCTCCGCGCTGCAGACCACCGTCACGCACGCCGCCGCGCAGCAGCGCGCGCGCGAGCACCGCCGCTACGCCGTCGCGCCGGCCACGCCCGCGCGCACCGCCGGGCGCGGCGTCGCCGGGAGCACGAGGGCGAGCGAGGAGGCGCGGTACACGTTCCACGCGCTGCGGCCGCTGGCGCACCTGCCGCGGCCGGAGCGCAGCCTGGCGTTTCTGGAGCGCCTGCGCGACGATGCGGGGATCAGGGCTGCGATGCGGAGCCACGGCTTCAGCGTCGGGTTGCTGACGGAGATGGATCCGGCGATGCATACGACGCATGAGAGCAGGACGCTGGGGCTGAATCGGAATAGGGGCGAGGTGATTGAGCTGAGGTTGCGGACGGATGCGTATGATGGGTATCGGGATTATAAGACGATTAGAAGGACCTTGTGTCATGAATTGGCGCATAATGTGTGGGGGGAGCATGATCGGAATTTTTGGAATTTGTGCAGGGAGATTGAGAGGGAGGTGGAGAGGGGGGATTGGAGGGCGGGTGGGAGGAGGGTTGGGGGCGTGGGCGGGGATGAAGTGTATGAGCCTGGTGATGATCCGGAGAGGAGGGGGGATGTGTTTGATCATGGAGGGTGGACTGGAGGAGAGTTCGTGCTTGGTGGGGGTGGTGGGGCGACGGCGGCGGTGGTGGGGAGCTCGGGACGCGTGACGGAGACTGGCGATGCGATGAGCCGTAGAGAGGTTCTCGCGAGAGCGGCGGAGGAGAGGGCAAGGAGAGCCAAGCAGGATAAGGAGGGTGGAGATCGTGGAGGGGGAGAATGAGCTTTACATATACCCAAACACATACTATCTATAAATAAAGACTTAGCAAGCTAGTACTATAGTACTTATATTCTTCGACATTTAAATCTCTCGCTATATCCTCTTGATTTCCGGTCCATCATAAATCGTGTATTCTCCATGGTGAAGCAAAGGCACAACACCTCGAGAATGCCCTGCGGTCGTGAAAAGCGCCTTGGCAACTCTCTCGCCTTCCAAAATACTTCCGCGTGCGCCATTCTTGATGGCTGCCACCAGTTCGCCAATTTTCGAGCACGTGTGCGCGCTATCCAGCCACTGAATTCCATCAATCACTATGAGAAGAGTCGGGGGCATGAGTGTTAAAAGGTCCGTGAAGACTTCAAGAATCTGGTCCCAAGACCTCAAAGTTCCATCTAGACCCTCAAACCGCTGAAGTCTCAGATCTGGACACCCCGCGGGGAGCGTTTCGGGAAGGATTGCGATCATTTGCCTCATCAGGGATGCAGTCAGTTCGCACAGTGCGACCGTCTCTGGTATGCGACCCGGAGGGAGCGGTCCTCTGGGGAGCGAACAAAAGAATGAGAGCAACGGCATATCCATCTCCGTGGCCACGGAAATGAATTGAGCGGCGATGAAGGTGCTCATTTCGATATCTTCTTGCTTGACTGGAGTCTCGAGACACAGAATCCGCGAGGTTGGTTGTACCAGCCATTGTTGAAGTTGTCGTGCAATCGAATCTTCCAACAAGCATGTGCTAATGAGATCGATATCAAGCGTCGCCTGGCCTTCCAGGAACCAGTCGTCGAGTTTCTCTGAAGCATTCAATACCGTCTCTCTTGTTTGGAGTTCCTCGCTGGATTTTCGCATCGGAAGGGGATCATTCGCGGCCACTTGGCTGGCTGCTCGAGGGCTGCTCGCCTTGGGCGGATCTGGAACTAGTACCAGTCAGTGTGAAGGCATCTCTCCAGATCGCGGCCAGTTACATACGCCCAAGGCATTCAACATTCTGCTCAAATTCGTTTTGAGCCATGTCTTCGTAGAGCTCTACACCGCTCCCACCCATTTGTCGAAACTTCCCAACCAGTCGGGGGACGAGTTTGTCGGTGTACTCCAACAGAAAAGATTCTGGATCCCTCTGGAATTCTGCCTCGGCAGCTTGTATTTCTTTCCTTTGAATAACATCACCCCTTTCCGAATGGTATTGCCCAATCTTGGGTATCATCAATTGCACCATTTGACGAAGCTCTTGTACGCTTTTCGCGGTCTGGTGGCTTTCTTCCGCTAGGCTGGAAAGGAGGATTGGTGTCATGTTCGACGCCCATTCTTTGATCCTGTCAAGGTCTTCTTGGAATTCCTGGAAGCAATTTCGTTTCAATGTCTTCCAAATTCTGTAACTGCTCTTCGCCTCGCACCAGAACATGATTCTGGCGAGCAGGTCGAAAATTCGAGTGTAGAACTCAGCCACAAAGCCGATCAGTTTTTCCTTGCCGTTGGGATAGGCCCTCGTCTGCTCTCTAACAGTACCCATCACTGTCCTGATGTCACTAAGAATGCGAGGTAGTCCTTCTGCAACTTTCTGGTAATTTACCGAAGCCTGGAGTATATTAGATGGAAGTTTTACGCCAATGTTTCCTGGTTCTCACCTGTATGAGGACTTTCAGAGATCCGCAAAAGACAGAGACGTACTCGCTGCTTGAAGGCAGTAAGTCAAGCATGACAGAGCGCTCATCAAGTGACTTGCAGCTTTGGTAGAGGGCTCGCCTGCATTTGCCGCTGACTGTTCTCTGCAATGATCTGTTTCCCCAATTGAATGTAGAGACTTCCACGAGATTCAAGATCGCTTCAAAATCGTTATCGTTCTCCATAAGCCTCGTCCTCTGATCACTTTTAATAGTCGAAAGAAATCTCCTGCATGCAGAATTGAGCTTTACAGAGTTTTCTTTCAACATGCGTGCCTGCTCCTCACTTCGCGGGTCATTACCGTCAGAGGACGTTCAATAAACCATTTTAAAGGACAAAGACGTACTGCAAGTGATGGGTACCATCAGAAACATCAACGGTATCCTGCTCCTGGTGGAACACATCATACGCTAAGGCTGCTGTCATGATGCGGCTGTTTGGGCTTTGATCACCAGTCTCTCCTTCAAGTTTCTGAATGTACGTCGTGACAATGGGAGAGGTTTTCCGTCTGTTCCTCGACAGATGGTATGCTCGTGGTGGTTCACTCATTGCAGGCGAGATTGCAATTTCCTGGAACACTGGTCAACAGCCCCGCGAGAATTCAGAACATGATAGCCTGCTGCATAATTGGACAGTCTAGTTCAAATCAACCGATATCATTAGGCAAATAAATGTGCGGCTGAACGTGACGCGTCAGGCTGTTGATCATCTGGAGTAAGGCGTAGTAGAAGTGGCCTGATAAATCAGTTCTGTAAGCGGCGTGCAGATTTCAATGGGGGGATTGTGAGTGGGGTCGACCAACGGCTAGGCTCTCGTATTTTTGTTTTAATTGGCTGGTGTTTTAAGGCAAACTTCAACCTCGCGCCCCGGCAAGGTCTTGAGGAGTCGTATAACATTGAACGCAGTCAGACTCGAATAAGGCGTAGATATTTCTTCCCGTAGTGTTTCACGGCATTTAGCGTGCCCAATCATGGGTATATTCCCCCCTACATCGGCTTTGCGACCATCCTTCCGATGCTAGAAGCTGGAATTTTTTCCATCCATTTATGTAATACAAATGAAGTCAGTCCAAAAAGAACAGAAGAGCTGCGAATGCCTTATCTTGCGGCTGAAGAGAGGCTTTTCCATGCCGACTTTATGTGATGTCTTTTGCCCTAGCCACTCCTACTAGATAGTCATATTCCAACAGACCTACGATCCAACTCAACAGGAACAATGTCTACCGACTTTGCTTACTTTTCCTCCCAGGCTGGGCCTGAAAAGCTCAACCCCGACATAGATCGCGAAGCGGCCATCGACGCCAAGAAACCTCTTGACGAACCGGTGAGATCCAGTTACGAGGCCAACATTCGTGGACAACAAAGGTCTCACGGGAACGCTATTTCTTCTAGCGGTACCATGGAGGGTTCAAAGCCTAATGCCGAGGTCAGCCCTGGAGAAGACAACGACAAGGCTCGCAAAGCGGACGTCACCAATAAAGGTCCAGGCCCGTCCAGGGTTGCGTATCGATATGAGTATTTCTCACTCTCCAATAACGAGCAGGTCTTCACGGACGACAATTATGACCCCGGAAAAGAGCCAGACCGGACACTTCCAGTATTTGAGGTCATCACGATGGCATACACGAGAGAGGACCGGGACACACGTTTGCCGAATGAAGCGGCCAAGCATCGGGCACCAGCGGTCGTCGTGAAGGGCCCTATCGTTCTTGTGGTCAAGTCGCGCGCTGTCATCAATGCACTTCGCACAGTCATCGGCTATTACCCTGGTGAGAGTTTCTCGGGGGATTCAATCAGGATCCAAGAGCCGTTTCCCATGATTGTCCACTACCGACAGGAACTGGAACAATACCGAGACCAATTTCGACCAGAAATACCCAAGCCCGACGGATGCGAGGCTTTCCCAGATACATTTGAGGATCTTGGATTCGTTCTTGACTTTGTACAAGAGAAAGTGGGAAAGGCAATCCAGGACGAACGCGAGAGACATCTGAGAGAGGACCCCCTGCTGACATTCGACATGCTCTGGATGCTGTTTAAACCCGGCAGTGACGTTTACTGCGACGTTTCCGAGGATGGCGAGTACAGTGCTTTTGTGGTCAAAGACCTCTCCTGGATGGTCCTGGGTGGCAGTGCGAAAACATACACCATAAATCTCTGGAACATTGACTGCAACAGCACTTATGTTGGTGCCAGCACCCCACATGAGGTCTCGATCCCGCCTTTCGGAGGCGAAAAGCGCATTAGTCGCCTTCAAGTATTTCCGTGTGAATACCTGAATGCGAAGGACCATAAGCAGAACCATGAAGAGAGACGAACCTACTTGGAGAACAGGGGCTCCATGTTTTTTGACCTGTTGAGGAAAAAGCAATATGTGAAGTTCGATGGACTCTCAATGACTTGGCCAAGGCGCAAGGTGAGATACATTGCATATAGATAAAATCCTAATGGTTGACGAAGAATTAGTATTCTGGAATGGCAATGGTAGACATGGTCCAATACTGCCAAAACGACGAGAACGAGCTTGCGTTCGAAGACCCAGCCCTCGCGGATGACATTGAGGAGTGTATTACGCTCGTGCCACCTTGCTCATGCAGCAGGTGCGATCCTCTAATCCAAAAATCGTCTGCAGAAAAGTCCAAATTTGCGGGGTATTCGAGGATCAATCCTTTGATGCACAGCGGGCTTACCCCTCACCAACGCTTCTTGTGCTGCCACCGAATGAGGGCGTTCATGTTCAAGCTTCGACAATGGAGTAAGCAACCTTGCAACACCGGACAATGGATTTTTGCTAACTTTACCAAAAAAAAAAAAGAGGAACTACACATCGACGGTTTCTCGTTTCCAAAATTTCAACCGGGTTTGATCAACACTCTCGTCATCCCCGAAGCCACGAGGTCTCTACTCACAAGGCTTTGCCGGAGATACACCGATGCTGAACAAGAGGAAGGCAATCTATGGAGTGCAGACTTTGTGAAAGGAAAAGGAGAAGGAATGATTTTCTTGCTCCACGGTCGACCTGGAGTTGGCAAAACTTACACCGCTGGTGAGCTTACCTTTGAAAAGTCCGCTACTAGGGTGCTTACAATTTTAGAATGTGTTGCCGAGGAGATGAAGCGTCCGCTTCTCTCATTGACATGTGCGGACATTGGTACCGATCCAGCCAAGGTGGATCAGAAACTCGAATTCTGGTTCAAGCTGGCAAAGAACTGGGGCGCCATCCTCGTCCTAGATGAGGCCGATGTCTACATGGAACAGCGTTCAATTTCGGACATGCCGCGCAACAATCTTGTTGCAGGGTTCCTCCGCAAACTCGAATACTACCAGGGAATACTCTTCTTGACCACTAACAGGGTTGGCACGTTTGATGAAGCTTTTCTGTCCCGGATTGATGTTCCAATCTACTATCCTGAATTCAACGAGGCCCAGCGGGTGGGGATATGGAATACTTTCTTCTCGAAGCTCGAAAGAGAACGAGAGAAGGATATACGTGTCTCGAGGCCTGCACGCACGTTTGTGCGTGAAGATGACACTCTCCTATCCCTGAAGTGGAATGCCCGTGAGATTAGAAATGGTGAGTGATTCCATTTACTCGATAAAGCGAAACTAGGTTCTGATGATCTTCCAACGCAGCTTTCCAGACAGCCGTTGCTCTGGCTGAGATTGAGAGACAGAAAGATGCAGAAGGGCTCATTGTCGTCACGGACGACCATGTCAAAACCGTCGTCGACATGTCGAAGAACTTTAAAGACTATCTGAAAACGCTCTATCAGAAGAACGAGGCAGAAAGAGCAGCCGCACGCGGTATCAGATGGGATCTTTACGGGACAGAATCCGAGAAGCAGTCTGCGGCCGCGCCAGTGTAGGATTGCCAGCGTTGTTTCTTGTTTTCACTGAGTCTTGATTGGTTGAATGATAGACTCGGTGTACCTTATTTCACCAAATAACACTACCTAGTCGAGGCTACCAGGGCCAGTGAGTGCATAAGTTGAGCTGCGTATCTGAGATTAGTTGAAATGCTCGCTTAGATGGAAGGGTGTCGTGCACTTAAAGCAACTTTGCAACCGACAAGCAAAACTGACGGCCGCAATGATAACCCTATTCCAGGAGCCTTTGGAGCCGTAGCTACAAGCACTGACGTAGCTCACAATATTGACCCCCCCCCCCCCCCCCGAAACCAGTGCTTTAAAGGGATCTCAGACTCAGGATAAACCTGAATCCAGGTCTTGAGGCTTCATAGGTCCTGGGGATAAGCCGGAAAGAATGCCTCCAGAATCCGCCGATACTTTGGATCCCCATATTGTACTCAGCCGCGAGAACACAGATGTTCCCTCAAGAAGTTCAGCTCGGAACAAAAAGATAAGCCGCTCAAGTCATGATCATTCATTGGAGATGCAGTCCGAGGACTCTGATGCTCAGATCCAGTGTTCTCAACTGAAGCTCACGGATCGTCAATCGCCCCGTCCGACCGTCCGGAAACAAGCATTTGCTCCTCAGGTGGGGGTTATTACACTCCGACATCAGCAACAAGCATAAGTCTTCGTCCCGAGCCGCCTATCCTGCATGAGAATGAACTCGACGTCCAAAGCGTGTTTTCGGAGCGCACAAATCTTTCCCACTGGCAAGGAAACATCTTGGATATCTTCAAACTTCTGCTGGAAAGTCTTGGTCCAGATATTTATGACGATACTTGTTTTAGTCAGGTCTTACCAGTCCTTGACGATTACCTCAAATTCTTTGCGATAAAGCTTGGCCAGGAGATTCATACACCGGCTGTTTTAGATGCCATGGCCTTCATCCGCAAGTACCGAAGGTATGTCACTCACTTGTCCTCTCCAGATCGACTTCAAGCTGCTGAAAAACTTCTTAATCCAAAGTGACATTGTCGGTTGTTTTAAGGAAGAATGCGGACGTCGCAAAGATGCCTTTGAAGTTTCTCAAAGATTGAAAGAATCAGCATCTATGATCTGGAGAGGTTCCGGCACGTTGTTGGATGGTGCCCCGAAGCAAACAGTTACGTGGGTAAGTTGATGGAAAGAAGCTTTTCACAAAAGAAACTATATGAACAACGACTAAGACGATCTACTAAAGGGTCTCAGAACGCAAACTACCTCATAGATCCTTCGCGCCTGAGGGAACCGCAACCGGGCTGCACAATTGAGAGATTCGGGATCTCGGCAGGCCAATACGTCACTTGCAACACATCAGTTGCATTGGGGATAAAGGATGTAGCAGTTCATCTTAAGAGAACACGCTTTGTGATTTCTGGAAAGAGGTTCCCAAAGAAAAGGATATTCTGACTGTCTGTGTTTCAGACATGCACGCAATCGTCCGCAAGTGGGGAAGTCTGCGAGAGACGTCAGTCAGGGTAGTCGACAACTTCTACTGGCATACTCCCGATCAGCTCTTTGATGGCTGCTCTTGTACAGCACCTGGTTCGACTGTCTCATGCGATCGCGCTCAGATACGTCTATCTCCCGGCAAGTTGAAACTCAAACGCTGGACAAGCCAGAACATTCCACCTGGAGTTTGCGACTGGGAATCGATGGTAGACGGGACTCTCATCTTCGGTTACAGCAGCCGATTGCCTATGGTATGGCCAGAAGAACCAGATAGAGGTCCCGAAGAACACAGAATCAAATCCGATGGCGATCAATCGGAAGGTCAAGGAAGCATACTGTCCAGGATGTCCAACTCTCGGCAATTGACGGAGACGGAATCAACCAACGCAGTACGCTCGACCACACCGCTTTCATCCAACCGAGAAAGTTCCATTGGCCCTTAGTTCTAGCCAAGACTTTGTTCTACGAAATGGAATACATTAGTTGTACATCTTGAAGACGTTCTGTATCGAATATGGTTCCTGAACACAATCTCTTCGGGAATGAGGTGGCTGAGTCCCAATGGTATCTACATCGGAATGTCTCGTTGAATCAATGACTCATTGAATCCAAAGTACGGTAATAACATAATGGAGAGAGGGCGAACCGATTCCCAGACACCGCTGGAACATCGATATTAGAATTTTGGAAGTTGAAAATGAACATCAAAGCACATACGGGCATACGTGTCTGCCTTGAAAATGTTAGCACTGCATAGTGCCTCGAATAGGCAGCTCGATGCCGTCAAAGTAGATATGTGATATCTCATGAGCTAGATAGATTGATTGCACTTCCTCTTGTCAAGTGCCGTGAGAAGATTTATCCATGAATTGTGGCTTCTTCTCGTGGTCGTTATATTGTGAATCCTTACTCATCGCCTCTGTGTTCCGCCTGCCTATGAGCGTTGCCCCCGCGAAACTATTGAAGCCGTCGGTTTCAGCTACTCTATTGTCTGAGCATTGCGATTCTGGACTATCGATTCCTGCTCTGTACGGTGTCGGCCGTTGCGACTCTCGTGCACGTCCGAAACACCGCAGGCATAGCCAAGAAACCAGTCGGCTCAGCCAGCTACCCTTTCTTTTCTTTTAGACGTGAGGTGTAGTGTGCGTGGTCATGGTGGTGCTTACCTGCGGTAAGAGGTCTTGTCCCCGCGCAAGCTCGGCGGAGAGTACCACGTCAAAAGGAACATTCGGCTCCGCAACGACCAAGAAACTACACTGTTCTACTTCCCTGAAACCTTCCAATCTACAGCGTACTGATATCTTTCCTATCGTGTCCAATTTGGTGCCGTCCAGGTCGAGTGTTCGGCGCTGCGGGATGATCTCGCACTGCAGGTCCTTCGCGGTTTGTTGGCTCACGAGGTTATATGTTCTGCTGTTGCTGGCAACGCTGGCTCTTCTGTGGGCTTTCGAAGGCCCCAAGAACTGTATTCCGCAACTCGGTTGTTTGGACTAGTGGAGGGAAGATCGTTAGCATTGCCGCCACCCATCGGAAGTTGCGCTTGGTCCATGAAAGCAACGTACGCATGACGGAAATCGAGAAGAAAGAGGAGCGTGCATATTGAAGCGACTGATTCAGTCCCCAAAAGACCGTGAGTGCGCTTTGTATTTCAAAATGCTGCTCCTTCCGCCTGGAGGAAATGCGGACCGCAAGGCACACTGATGGTGCAGAGGGAAGGGGCGCACGTAAGCGGCCTCCATAATAGAAACCTGTTGGTGAGGTTACACAGCATCACAGCAACTGCAGACGCTCTGAAATGGCAGTGCTTCCAGGGAGATTAGCGAGAGGCTCCACTGGTCGGAATTCGGAATATGGGGCCGCCAGCAAGCGCCGGCTTCGGAGGACCACTGGGTCCAGCGGCCCGGACCGAACCTCACGTCCAGCTGTCGTGTCCAGCGAAGATTCTTGTCACAGCTCGCCCCGAGACACAGGATGACCATGTTCGATGTCTAGTCGCATTCTTTGGCCACGTAAAGCGGTATGTCATCTGCGTCTTGCTCAGTGTCAGCGGGTAGTGCAGTGGCTTGCCGGCATCTCTTCCTGTGGGACTGCGCAATCAGGTATCCACACAGCCTCCTCTCAAAATGTAATAAGTGACACCTCATAGGGGCAAAACTCCGTTTGCAGCCTCCAGTGGTGTATCCCGAGGCCCCTCTGCACCCATCTCAGCTCGCCAGTATTCAAGTATCTGCGCCTTCGAACCGTCGCCTCCCCCTTTCAAGAAGTCATCGGACCCCTCTACTTGCGGCCTCTCAGTTCGCCTTGTTCACGAAGCACCGCGAAGAAGCCTAGAATGAGGGAATTACTTCCGTTATTACAAGGCGACCTGGTCTATCCGATGCGGCAGCAATCAGTCCACGAACAGCACGTTCGAGAAATTCGGAGGTGTGCACAAGGCGGTCTTGTTAGCCTAAGAAATGAGTCAACAGTCAGCCCTGGTAATTCTGCCCAAAGGCTCATACCACAATATCCGGCAGAAGTCGGATACCGTGGGAAAGATCAGAGATGGGATCATCCCAATCAGCAAAAAGCCATCCGAAATCGCCCAGAAATGATATCTATCATTTTCGCAATTCTTCTTCCGTCCACGTTCGCACTCTGGACGGACAGCATGTCATTGGATCACGCACTGGATCCAGAAGGAGCCCAGGGGACGAGTGATGATGGTGTTGTTACACAATATGTAGCCGCGGCACTAATCTTCAGGACCTCCACTCAATACGCATCACGAGAAATGAAGAAACAAGAACCCACACACCTAGCTTCGAGGCACAGCAAAAAACATGCGTAGTAAGCATTACATCAAATCGGAGTGCGTATACTTGCCCCGTAGTTGCTCTTCATCTCCCCCTTTGTTGCGCTTCCAGATCCCTTTCCCTCTTTTCTCTCTAAATTTATCTCTACACGGTCTTATCTGATGAGCTCTTTGGTATTTTTCATGGTTTGCAGCTGAGTTACTGCAGCCTACATGAGAGCCCTTATCATCCGAGACGAGAATTGAGGCACATGTTGAACATCCCGAAGCATGGAAAGAGCTATGGAATACACGAATTTTACATCTCCCGCTTGAAGCGCCATAAAGTCACGCGGCATGCCCAGGCGATCAGATAAATTTCAGCCGCAAGTGAGAGTGGGGTAGGGCGGGATTATGGGCTCCCATGCAGACTTCATGGACTGTCTTGCAGATTTCGGAGGTGGTCCACAGAAGGAAATTGTCTTTGAAGATGTGAGGCTGAAATCGTGGGCGGTTAAATTCATCAGTTTCAGTTGGACTCCTCATCTATTCCGAGTATTGGTATACGTGCGTTGTCGTATTCATACAACCCTTCGATCTGGGTTCCCGGGAGGATGAAATTTTCCATTCGGTCAAAGGTGGGATCGGGTGCGATTCTACCCATAACAGAGAAAGGTGCAACAGCAAGCAGTTCACAATCTTTCAGGTTCCAGTCTTTCAAAGATGGAGCAAGGAGGAAGCTGCTGCGTCAGCAATCGAACTCCCCCAGACACAGGCAATCTCGTAGGGACACTACCAGTACCTCACCCGGACGAGGAGAACCCGTTGCTTCGGATTCCGGAGAATCATATCCAACCCGGGAGGCATCAAGCCCAAGACCTCCCAACGATTCGGCTCTAGCCATACCAACGACTATACCACCGGTGGAAGAAAGTAGTCGGTCACAAAGCAATGAAGCACCCCTGATCTCTCCAGAGGATACCACAAATTGTACAGCGTCAGCACCGACAGCAGAAGCACCAGCTCAACCTCCTACAGCAGCATCGACAGGAGCACAAACATCGGCAACACCAGCAGGACGGCAACCATCGACTCCATTAGCAACGGCAGAAGCACGCCCGCAACCAACACAGAACGCCGGAGAGATCGAGTACATCCCGCCAGCCGGCTACCCTGCTCTAGCCCATCGGATGGGCCGCATGCCCGAAGCGTCCATATTCCGGCGGTTCACCAACCTCAACATCCAAAACGTCCTGTACATGCAAGCCGAGCTGGTGCGCCTGGAGGAAGAGCTCCACAGCTACCAAGTGGAAGACGCTGGTGTGGACGAGAGCGAA
This sequence comes from Botryosphaeria dothidea, assembly GCA_011503125.2. NCBI lineage: Eukaryota > Fungi > Ascomycota > Dothideomycetes > Botryosphaeriales > Botryosphaeriaceae > Botryosphaeria > Botryosphaeria dothidea. The sequence continues at coordinate 352,705 of WWBZ02000001.1, forward strand.
TCCAGTGACCAGAGATGGACGTACGCGCGCAACTGGTATAATCTCAGCACGTCCGCGGAAAAAGAGACGGGCGTGATCAAAGATCCCAAGCAGTGGTGTACAGTTAAGGAGATCAGGAGAAAACTTCGTATATACAGTATGTAAACACTGCGGCCCTCCTCCCTCTTTCGCTACTCTCCATCACTGACCGCAAACACATAGACGAAGCGCTCATCCAGCTCATGGCGATCCTCTCCGCCAGCCAGCCCGACAAGTACGACCTGCGCGACATCCAAGACTTCATCGTGTCGCGGGACATGAAGAACGGCAAAGCGATACATGGCACGGAAGCTTGGATCTGGGGCCGCAACGTGAAGGGCGATTACAAGGGGCCGTCGGCCGATCTGCTCACCGTTGTCCCACGGCAGGACGCCGACGGCCTGACGCGCTTCGTCACGTACTGGGCGGTCAAGGCGATCCGGCCGTTCAAGGACAAGACGGTTTCGCGCTGCACGTTCGTCCTGACCAGCGCCGTGGCGTCGATGCTGCCCGTCATGTCGATGCTGGCGCTGCAGCACGTCGAAGGGGTGCAGGTGCGGAGGCTCAGCCTGATCCTCATCGCCGTGTTCAACTTCGTGCTCGTCATCCTGCTCACGGCCTTGGCGTCCGTCCGGCGGTTCGAGGTGTTTGCCGTCGCGTCGGCTTTTGCGGCCGTCAATGTCGTCTTCATTACAAAATGATGGAGCGTTGAGGGAGATCTATACCATTTGCGTACAATTCTTCGCTGAGTTATCACAAGTTCTACGGGTCGCAAGCTCTATCAAGATAATACCACGAAGGGAAAGGTATCGTACAGACGAACCATTACAAGACAAAAGTTGAATGACGCTTATGAACCGGTGCAGGATACGGCATTGTACAACGCAATGAGACGAAAGGAAAAGTGTATCCCGTCTAATGCATTCACAAAGAAAATGAAAGGAAACTCAAACTCCGACGTGAAATGTTCGATGCTGGCCGTTCGTCCCACTAGTGCCATTTTTCACGCCTTTCACGCCTCCTTTCATTCTGCGTTTTGGCCTGTGCTTTGGTTAGGGCCTGTTGATGTTTGACGCAGTTGAGGATCTCGCCGTCTTGACAAAGTAGTTAGCTTGATATCTGTAGATGGGGTCGTTCTTCTTGCTCACCGCTAGCACGTTCGGGAGCCTGCAAGCGCGCGCCCCGCCCGAAACTGTAGTCACCGGAACGAGGCGCGCGCAGGCCGCGTTCGGCAGTGAAGGCAAAGGGGACGAGCAAGTCATACGGGAAGCTTTCCCCGCCGGGGCTGAAGACCAAGCAGATGACATTGTTGAAGGCCCTCATGTCGGCAAAGATTTGCTTCCTTAGGCAGCACTTGTCGTCAAACCAGAAAGACGTCTCAATCCGGCCAGACACGGAGATGTTCCATGCGCGATTGCCGTCTCTTGTGAACCGGAGATTTATTGTTGTTTGTTCAAGGAGATTATCCCGGCCTAAAATGGTAGCAGGCTCTGACTCCTCCCGGAGGAGCACAACATTATTGAGTGGTATCGGATCGCCACCAGGGGCCGTGTCGAGGCTCAAAGACCAGGATTCTTTGACGAAGACCGTTTTACAGCGCAGGTAATGGGCCGGCGTGGTTTCATCCCCGCCGGCGGCAAGAGTTGAGATGCGGATCCAGTTTTCACCGATCTGTGGGCCGTTAGAAACATGCAGAACGGCAGCGCACGTTTAGACTTACTCCAGCGGTAGCCATTATCTTCTCAAATAGACTGGGACCCGGAGTCCTACCGCTCAGGTGGGAACTGACGTTGGGCATGATGGACAGGAGGCGGTCTGAGTGTTGGCTGGCGGAGCAGGGCAGGCGTCTCTGGAGGGATGACGGCGGAGCTCAGGGTGGGGTAGGCCTGGATAGGAAGATCATATGTACGAGCGACACTGCGGTTGGATTGTCGGTGGCTGCCGGGGAAGTGTGACGCTGCTTGAGCAGTTGATGCAGATCAGAATGGTTGATTGAGTCCGGACAGGCAGGCGAGTGGATGAGCGTAGCTCGCAGATCTGGGCGAGAAGAGGGCCGACAAGACGAAGACTGTCGAAACAGGCTTCTCAAAGGGCCCGCCATGGGCGTGAAGCGGTGAAGCGTGCGTTGGGGAAGGAGGGGAATGGAGCGTAGCTTTGCACGAGCTTAACCCCTCAGCCACACTGAGAGCTCCACCCACGAGACAGCTCATTGCGGCGGCTCAGGGCGAATCGGGGCGACTGAATTACTCGCAGTCGGGTTGAGTTGGGCCACTACGCCTTTCATTGTCTCGTGGCCTCGGAGCCCGCGAATTGTGACATATCGGAGGTGCCGTGATTAATTTTTGACGGATCGTTGCAGAAGCTAGATATCATCAGCCTGCCGCTGCGCGTGCATGTCAAAATACAAGCGGGGAGAGAAGAAGGCCAGCGACCATGGGGTCCCATAAACATCTGCACGTGGCAGTTCCAAGACGATGGGCCGGAAATTTCCCAGTCTACACGCCGCGTAGCCGAATTACCTGACGGTATGCACATGTAACGTGCCGCCCCGTTTGCGTGACGTATTGCCCTCCCACCCTGTAGCCTGGTCACACATATATCCAGTCCTTGCCCACTTCAAGCAGCGACTCTGCTTTTTCTTTGAATTTTTGTTCTTTCCATACTTCTAAATCGAAGCTCCGAACCGACCGTACAAGAAAGAGCATGTCTAGCGCCGGCACCAAAATCAGCAAGGCTGCTGCTTGAAATGTTACCGAGAAATTGACCGGAAACGAGACCGTTGAGTGGTATCCCCAACGCCCGATGAATGTCGTATATCGCCCGTATGTTTTCTTTTAGGCCTGAAAACCCTCCACAGGTCTATTCGCCAGGGCTCTGCTTTCGCGATAATTTTCCATCGTATCCAGGCCGTCGACTCAACAGTATCTACGCTACTGTGAACCACAGACCCCACTTTCCGAAGCTCTTCCAAGCGCTGAAGACGTGATATTGCAAGCAAGCAGCCAGGAGCCTTGGAGAACAGGAGACCAAGGAGGAGACGGCATAAATTCAGGAGTGAGCTGATGGCAAGAATGAAGCCAGATGTCTCAAGAACAGGCGGAGGAGTTGATATACACTGTACAGGTGTAAGCGATTGCAGGTAAATGGTTGAAAGTGATCCGAGCTGGTAGAGGTAAGGCTTGAAATACCCGATATATCGTCATATTTGTGTTTGTTGCCTGTGCTGACAATGCTTACCGGCTTGTGTGAGTCAGATGCCAATCCCGCTCCTCAGCCCCTCCTTCGATATTTGAGACAACATTCTGCTTGCCTTGCCGGACCTTGAACGCCTCTAAAGCAGCACTGGCAGGCTATTGGTGACCGACGATGACCTTCGCTCTCGACACTCCCGTAGCCACACTAGGATCGAGCGGGTGGCACGAGTGAGTGTGCCAAAGCGACAGCAACAGCGGCCATACCAAAGTTGATCTCGCTATGGGCCGACATGGTCGTAATAGTGGTTCCTTTGGTAGTGCGACGAATTCTTCAGGGACTCGGTCAGACTGCGCAGAACCCCGAGGTAGAGGCACGGCGGTGTTATTCAACGCATTCGTGCATGGGAAGCGAGCTTATACTGTTCCAGAGTGATAGCAAAGGTGTGTTGCAGTCGAATTAGAGATGGTATCAGGGAGTAGTGCGGGCGTGGTGCCCTGGAGCGGAAGGCGTGGCTTCTCTATGGGGATCAGGGGCCAACCCGTGCGTCTCGGTTGGCATTGGAAGTTCTTGCCGCCTTCTTGGAGCGCGATCTGTCGTATGCATTATTCATCAGTTCACTGTCAATCTCCAATATTGTAGGGATGAAATCGTCGAGAGGGCATGCCCTACAGATGATGCAGTCTTTCCGGGGTGACGACGAGCAAAAGCGGGGTTCATCAAAAAGCCATCTCAAGTCGCGAAAGTGTATTGGACAGGATCCAGCAAGACCTTATAGTGTGATATTCTCTTACTACATTCAATATCCATCATTGCATTTGACAGGTCAACGTGTGTTTCGGCAAAGCCTACAGTCATTTGCGTTGTGATTTCGACCCGCCGCGACGCGGATGTCTGTCATTGAGTCAGCGGCCCCACCATGTCAGGGCTCTGCAGGGCGGTATCGCAGCCAGTGATTAGCGGTAACAGACTCCGAAATGCAACTTCATGGGGAGTGGAAGCATTCATCCGGATGTAAGTGTATCGTATTTCCACTAACAAAGTCGCCCGGACGAATACTTCCTCTCCCCATGGCAGTGTATATTCTTTTTCTACTCTGTTGGTAGGAATCTTACATTTAGCGCTAACCGTCGGCCGAAATACCCCGGTGTATTAACTTGATAGGGATACCGCGCGCTTGGAACAAACTGCCAAGTGAAATACGTCATTTTGGATGCGGCACAGTGTCCTTCCGAAAAGCACTGCCTCATCGCTATCCGCTGTCAGATAGACTGCAGAAACACAGTGGCTTCCCTGTAATTGCAGAAAGCGACGCCAATAAGCTTATGAAGGTATGATCTTACGTTACACCGTGTGAAAGTCGGATGTAAGACCTGAATACGTCTTGCAGAGTGCGTAAGCTAAGGCTGAGCAGGTCGAAAGTTCTCTTGATTCTTGTGCAACCCCGCCTCTCCATCATCAACGTCCACAACACCCTCACTACTATTCCAATCCTCAGGCCACCAAATGGCCCTGGAAACGGTTGCAAGCGTCATTGCTGTCACTCAGGTTAGCGTGAAGATCATCGATACATGCTGGGAGTACAGAAAACTCCAGAACGCATCCAAAGAAGCAGCAAAGCTGATCAGCCACTTGGAGGGCTTGAACTGTCTTCTTCGGAACTTGATCTAGGTGCTTGAAGATGAGAGCGTGAAGTCCGGTAACCGCCTGCTGAACACCGTTGAGCTGGTAAAGACAGGACAACTCAATCATCTCACAGTATCCTTGGATCGCCTCCATGGAGATTTGCAGCCATTGCATGGTTTGTCAAAGGTGAAACACGCAATTTTGTTCCCGATGAAGCAAAAGGAGATAGAGGAGACGTTGCATGGGATCGAGAACGTGAAATCAACAATCATCATGGCCTTGGAACTTGACTCAATGTGAGTATCCAAAAAATTGCTCATTTCCGGCTTAGTGGTCTTATGGTACAGCAGCAATTCCATAGGTGCTGTGAACGTAAACGTTGAGGCAATCAAGATAGCTCAAGAAATGGGCAGGGCGGATATGTTTCGTCCAAAGTGAACCTGCATTCAAGCGGGTCAGTGCTAATTTATTGCTCAGACCAAGAACTGAAAAGTAATTTGGAATGGCTTGCACCCCCGGATATAACTTCAAATCAATCCAGAAACCGCGAGTTGTGTCACGAGAAGACAGGAGCGTTGTTTTTCCATGACAAATCCCTCCTCCATTGGAGGCACACGTCGGCATCTCTCCTCTGGTTACATGGCATCTGTAAGTCCCAAAATCCAGACCGCCTGAAGGAAACAACTGATGAAAGCAGCTGGCTGTGGCAAATCCGTCCTTTGGTAATTTACGTCCCTCCAACTCACTGAGCCGACTAACGAAATTAGCTCTACCGTAATTGGGACCTTGGAATTAGAACTGAAGCATCAAGAAGCACAGGCTGTTGTGTTCTTGATGGATGTGGTGCGAAAGGATGATCGATTGAAGAGAGAGTTGGCAGGGGTTGATATACCCAACTGCCAAGCTCTGCTCGTTAAGCGAGCTATTAGAGCTAATCTGCCAATGGTCTTGGAGATATGAGTGAACAAAGAGAACAAAGGAAGAGTCATTCCAGGCCCATGGCCTCCACTACAGTCCATGCATTCCATCAGTTCTTCTACTTCGATTTTGCCGACGAGGAAAAGCAGAGTGTCGAGGCTTTGATCAGATCATCGATAGTCCAACTCGCTTCCAAGACTCGAGGGCAATGCCAGCAACTAAAGGAGTTGTTCAAGAGTCGCCGGCCTGGTCAGGGTCTTCCCCAGACGAAAGTTCTTTTGTCCGTCCTCATCGAGCAAGTCCAGCAGTTTGAGGACGTCTATCTGATCATTGACGCTCTCGATGAAAGCAAAAACTTGAAGCAGCTGCTAGATACCCTCGAGATCATCAGCAAATGGTCAGCTTCGAACCTTCACATAATGGTATCGTCCAGGGACACGCATGCAGTGAAGAGGACAATGAGTCGAATTTCAGCCAGTGAACTGGCGATTGGCACCAGCCTGGTGAGCCAAGACATTGCAACTTACGTAGAAGACGAGATTTGTAGCGATGAGCTACTTTCTCTTTGGAGCCCTGAAATCCGTACCAAGATCCAAGACCGGATTCAGCAGAAAGCACAAGGAATGTCAGTAATCAGGCCAATCTATCTACACTGGCTTCCCCAATCCTCTGGCAGGTTCCGTCTAGCTGCATGTCAGCTTGATTTCCTTCGGACTTGTAGGACTCCGCGACTCCTCTGGGAACGACTAGCATCACTGCCGCCGTCATTAGAAGACGTGTACGAACGAATCTTGTTGGCCGTTACCCCTTATGAACGAGAAAGCTCACTGAGGACTCTTGAGTGGGTTGCATTTGCTGCTCGACCTGTTAGAATAAATGAGCTTACCGAAGCACTGGCCGTAGACCTTCAGGATTTCAGAGGGTACAATTCTGACAACAAAGACATGTCACCACATACCGCCCCAATATTGGCTTCCCCACTCATCACAACCTCGGAGGCAACCGTTTATGGAGTGAAAGCCCTCCCAAGTTATTACTTGGATGCAATAACTGTCATGAACAAAGCTCCTTCCGATGTAGTCCGTCTCTCCCATGCATCCGTCAAGGATTACCTTCTTTCAGTCAACGTTAGACAAGACAAAGCAGCCTTCTATGCTTTGAATATGGCTCTAGCGAATCAGAACATTGTAGAGACGTGCCTACTCTACCTCATGGCACCGGCAATCCACGATGGCGCTTTGACGTTGTATCAACAAGGAAGAAGGCTCGAGAAGTGGCCTTTGTTGTTATACGCTGCTCACTTCTGGCTGCATCATATAAACGCAAACGAAAAGCTGGAAGATCGGACATGGCAATTGATGCAGAGTTTCTTCGCCACGAGGGAGCTCCCCAAGTGTGGCAATTTTGGACTGTGGGCAAAGACCTTGACTCCGGTGACACCGTTCGAGTTCATCGGTCACACATCAACATTGTACTATGCTGCATCTTTCGGTATGGCCCCGGTCGTACGCAACCTGCTGAAATTTTCCCCAGAGGACCTCCATCGTCTCGGATGTAGATACAAGTCAACACCACTTCAATCCGCGGCATTCCGTGGTCATTATTCTGTCGTAAAGCTGCTGTTGGACGCAGGATCCGACTTCCGTACTGCCTCATATCCATCAAACGGAACCCCATTGGTCTGGGCTCTGCGTCGGTACAAGTGGGATGTGGCCACAATGTTGCTACAGTATGGCGCAACTCGGTCGGATGTGGAGTACGTCGTCCTCAAGACCAACATCGGCGGCCCTGATGATGACTGGCCGGATATTCTTACCGAGTACTGGTACAAGAAGACGATCATATATAAGTTGCGCACGCGTAAGAGAAGGAATGACAAGATCCAGAAAACTGGAGATTAGTTTCTTTGTTCCCCTTAGCGGTAGCACACCAGGCTTGAAATTATTGATCGGACACCTGGAGAGTACTATTTACATGACAAGGCTGCGAAGTGAGCATTCAGAGATATTGATAGTAATGGCGCGGTAATGCCCCCATATACTCCCAAGATCAACTTCATGCCAACAATCAATGACCTTCACACGCAATCCGCTGTCTCCAAGAATCGGCATCAAAAGGGCAAACTGAACCATTCAAGAAGTGCCATATCATACGGGAACAACAGGTGTAGTGGCACCGCAGGCAAAAATGTGCAGCGAGTTTCCAATGAGAGCGTCACTGTATGAGATGTGCGCACGATTGATTGGGTTGTCTCCTGGAGCCTCCCCGTTGTTGCAATTCTGCTCACGAAAGTCAGCACCCAGAACAATCAATTATGCCGCCATTCATCAGTCGTGCATCATTTTACACGCTATTTTAGCAGTGTTTCTCTAGAGAATACTCACAGCCGGTTCATTTCCCTCACACCGCAACACCGTCTCCAGCGTGTTACTTGTGTTACTGCTCTGCCAATACTCGGTCCCGTGATGCTGAAAGCCCAGCAGCGTAGGGGGTATTTGCGGAACACCGTCGTTCGAGTGAGTGACACGGAAATATTCCTCGGGGGAGATCAGCCCGTTGATGTAGTCCGTGAACGCCGCGTTGCCGTTGCGTGGCTCGCCGTATGTGTACACGGTTGGCTGGATACCCTGGCTTGCGAAGGAGGATGCAGCGATGGAGGCAATTGCCGCACCGAGGGAGTGTCCGGTGATGATGAAAGACGGGCTGCCGTTGGTCATTTCTTTCTTGACGGCGGCAATGGCGGCGGAAGAGACAGCGTTGTAGGAAGCCTGGAAGCCTTGGTGGACCTGTACAGCAACATCGATTAGTATATCTTTGGAATAACGACGACACGGAGAGTGGATACTACGACGCAGTGTATGATATGCTGCTAATTGGGACTACCAAGGGCTCTTACCAAGCAGCCAGAGCAACTCGTTCCTGCCGCAGAGAGCGCCACGGGGAGGAAAGTAAGATCCGTTCCGAAGTCTGCTGGAGTTGATGTACCCCTGAAGGACAATACAAGCTCGTTCGTAGATGATTGGCGAAACAGAGTTCCTTGGGTATCGGTGGCTGCGTCGTTGAAGTACTGAATGACCTGTGATCCCCCTGGGGGCGTAGCACATTCATCTGCGTACGCTGCAGCCGCAAAGGCCTGGTACTGGTTGAGCCTATCGAACACCTCTTGGGATACTTGGTTTCATGTCAGAAACTCGGTAGTTCTGTGCTGGAAAGGGGGCATAGAGCGACTCACCCGGAGATTGTGCTGCCACCTTTATGCTCAACCCGAACAGCGATGACAGAAGTGCTAGTGAGCAACGCATTTTGGTTGTTTGCAGAATCTGTGTGTTATTTGAGAATTGGAGAGCTGAAATCTCGGAATGAGAATGTAGAACTTAAGCTGGCGACTCCTTTCGCTTCAACTTATTGGTATAAGTTCGTACACATGCTTCCCCGGCAAACAAAACAGATGAGTTATGCCGCGGCACTTCTGTAGCTTGAAGAAATTATTGAAGGGGTGGGGCCAAGGTATAGCAGGATAGTAAATGTGGTTAGGCGGACCGTTACCCCACAACCCTAAATTCAAGGCTATTTGAGGTCTCAACGTTTCATTCGCCAAACGCTGAACTCTAGTGTCACATTTGTAGAAACAATCTGCAGCTCCAAATAAGTCCTCTCAAGGCTCAATAATTCTTTGAAGATCCTGGGGACTGGGCCGAGGCACTGCAGCCACCATGTGCGGACTGTCCGACGAACTGGCCGACACATGTTTTGTGCCAGGCAGGCCGCTCGTGCCCGTCTACCCGCATCTCAAAAACATGTTAACTGCATGCCTTTCTCTCATCATCTGCCGAGATATTCCTTGAACACTCACCACCCGGTGCCCAAGAAACATTGAACACGACGAGCTTTTCTTCTTTCCAACCATGCACTTCTCAACCCTCAACCCCCTCCTCAGTCCTCTCCTTCTCCTCCTCACCACCCCGGCCCTTTCCCAAGACTACAACACCGTCCTCACCGACATATCCGCCATCAAATCCAACACCAGCGCCCTCTCCATGGCCGTCACGACCGTGACCCCCGGCATCCTCGGCCTGCCCTCCGCGCTGCAGGTCCAAGTCGACGCGGTCACGCTCTCCAAGACCATCTCGCACGGCGCGTCCGACGCGAGCGCGTCCCCGCCCTTCGGCGGCGCGGGCAGCCTCGCCGTCGGGCTCGCGCTGGTCGACCTGCAGGGGACGGTGCGCGACGCGCTGGCCAACACGGCGTCCAAGAATGCGAGCTTCGGTGGCCTGGGCCCGGTCGTGCTGGCGAGCCTGTACGCGCTCAAGGACGAGACGACGGGCTTCTCGGACGCGGTGGTGGCGAAGCTGGATAGCTTCGAGGCCGCGCTGGCGCCGGGGATCGTGAGCGCGATCGAGGGGTATTTCAACGAGGCGATCCTGGCGTATGGGGGACAGGGTAGGTTTGCAATCTTCAGCGCATTGTGTTTCCCGATGGGCTTTTGCTGACTTCTGTGATTCGCAGCGACTTGAGCGGTGGGAGAAGGGCCATCGGCCTCGTTCGAGCGGGGGGATTCGCTGGCGGGAGCAATTGTCTGGTGATGGTTCGAGCGCAGTCGTCGGGCTTGCGGCTGGAGGACCGCAGCTGGAGTGACTGGCTTGTTAGACTGCATGCTCCATGCTAAACGGCTTACCTTCATCACCTCCCCTAACCAATTGAGTCCTGGTCCTAATCAGAACTGCGGCCGTGTCTGAAGCGTTGCCCGCTGTCGTGTAATCTTCCCTCCCTGCAAAATGGCCCAGAAGGGTATTTTGAACCGATGCACCGTGCCATTTTGGACATTTTGGTCTTAGTGACCTTTCCCCCTATATATCGGTAGAGCAGCGCTGCGTGAAGCCTCTTGACTAGATGAAGCCTAAGTCGCGATGGTGATGGTCCTGCGATCATGGTATGCAGGAAAATCATGGGAATCTCGTGATTGCTCACAAGAGCCTCGGGTGTTCGTCCTGCGAGCTGAAGAAGCTCGTCTAAATTTTGAGACGCCACCGCCGATTCAGGATGCCGCTAGAGGCTGATGATCGTCTCATCCCAAACTCTTGAGGCTGATGTCGGAGCAGCCGTGCGCTGCCGCCCCTGGTTCATGCCGTCGCGGTAGGGGAAACGTCTCCTGGTTGCGCATTCTTGGGCCAGCGACCTTGGGGAGATTTTGTGCGAGTGCGCATGCTCAAAGGCATCCGTTGATGTGCCTCGCTCTTAATATCCTTCAGGTCTTTATATGGCCTGCATTAAAAGTAGCGCACTGGCAAAGCTTGCTGCGGCCAAAGTATTCTGGAACAGGCTGGCCTGCGGTGGAACCTGTGTAACGGCTGACGCGGAAGACAACCAAGGTATCGAAGCGTCCAGAGTAGGCGGAGGCGGAGTAGGGCTCCGTCAGTTGATGTGGATCTTGTTAGAGTATGGGCATCAAGCGTAGCGGATTTAGGTTGCTTTTTGACAGAACGCCGAGCCCTACTGAAGTGGTCTGAAGATCTCGTGATCGCGGTGGTTCGAGGAGGCACACCACGCGAGGACGCGGGCTCGCCGGCTGAAAGTTTTGTGGGAAAACGGCTTTGTTTGGCTGCTAAGCGATGGATTTCGACGGAGGCGTTGGATTCTCGGGTTGATGGTGTGGGCAATGGGTGGTGTAAATGGAAAAGCGCGAGGTGCTGCAGGAACATGCTGTGGGGAACCCGGAGTGACCCGACGATGAGGATACCCCTGCTCCCGGTTCAGCCCTACGATGCCTGCTGCGGAGAGACGAGATAGAAAGCCACAATGCAATTGCACCAAGTAATTGCTCAATTGAGGACTCGTCACATCTGCAGGCAGGATCGCCTTCTAGAGCCCTCTAAATAGACCCAGGAAAGTCCCGGGCCGGAGCGGTGGGCAATGCTCAGTTTATTCCCGAGCACCTGCCAGTGTCCTCACGCCACGCTAAGTCAGCATCCTGGCATCTGGGGTGATCTTGTGGCTTGTGATTCGCTTCGCCACAAACGGCAGTTTTGATTTAACGGACGATGGAGTGAAATACACTATGAGTCTCGCTAAGTCTACTGTTATCGTTGAGATCATTCGAACCGACAATGGACTGGAATTTCATCTTCAACATTGAGGATGGCCAGTGGCACCCCGAGAACTGGCCAACCACCTCCGACCCCGACGCCACAGTCAACCACACCTACTTCTTCGAAGGCGATCCCAGTTGGGCTGACAACTGGCCTACCGACCAGCAGCACGCCGAGATCCCCACACCCGCACCTCCTGATCCGCACCCAAATGCTGGGGAGTCCCTACATCTTGTATCTCCGCTCCCTCGATCCAGCCCCCATCTCAACACCACTAAAATACCTACACAGAACCCCCAAGAAATCTCCGAGCCGTCCCCCACCGCTCTCAATCCGCCCTCTCAACGCTCCCAATCCAAATCTCCACTCCGAGACCCCTCAGCCTCCCCGCACGACGAAGGCTCCCCCAAGAAAAAGCGAAAGCACCACCGCAAAACGAAAGTCTCCCCCAAAGAGAAGCGGCCGCGCAGGAAACCCGCGAAAGCTGAATCCTCCGCCTCCTCCTCTCAGCAACAACAACAGCAGCAGCACCACTCCCAGCCAACCCACTACACCCGCTCCGCCCTCCCACCCCTCCAAACCACCGCCTCCACCAGCCCCAGCTTCTCCAACCCCACCACCGCCGCCACGACGGCCACGACGACAACGCCAACCACCGCCACCAACCCGATCGAAATCACCATCGACTCGCCGACCGGCCGCGTGCCGCACAAGGCCGTCGAGAAGAAGTACCGCGACGGCATCAAGCAGATGTTCCGCCGCCTGCGCCTGGCGCTGCCCGGCGGCGGCGGCATCTCCGACCCGACCAGCCCGGAGCTGACGGTGCAGGACGGCCGGTCGTCGTCGCCGCCGAACATGACCAAGGCCGGCGTCATCGGGCGCGCCATCGAGTACATCCAGCAGCTCGAGGGCGAAAAGGCCGAGGCGCAGCGCAACTACGAAGCGGCGGTGCGGGAGAACGAGGGGTTGAAGAGGAGGGTGGCGGAGCTGGAACAGGGGGAGCATGGAGGAGGAGGAGGAGGAGGAGGAGGAGGAGGAGGAGGAGGAGGAGGAGGAGGAGGAGGACGGCAGCAAGGGCAGCAGGATTTCCATGGTACGGGCGGCGGCGTTTTTTCTGGAAGTTTCGGTGCGCAGGGAGGGAGTTCTTCGGGGCAGGGGTTCGGGATGTTTTGAAAGAGGCGTTTGAAATGTGTTTTTTTTGTGGCGCTTGGCAACTGTCACTTCCGCCCCGTTTCCGCCCAAAAAGCGTAGAGTATCTTTTAGAGAGTATACCATAGAAAACGCGAATTGATTCTCTGTCTTGATGAGAAATCTCTCCATCCTGAGGATTGGCCGTGGCTTCGGCCTCTTGCTGAGCTATATTCCAGGGGATTGATAACAGACTATTATAGGGCAAAGAAATATAGTTCCTTAGTTCCTGCATGCTGTCGATAACCGAGTTTTATGCATGCAAGATCTGTGATCTGAGGGTACAAAGTGTGGATCTGCGAAGTAAGACAAAGTCTCAGATGCAGACGTTTGTGGTGTTTGAGGTTGCACGAATATGGTGAATGGGTTGCTCGGAATCTGCTGACTTGGCTGAATGAGTTGTTTGTGTTGAAACTAGGGAGACTGTGGTGTATATTAGCAGAGCATACATAATAATTGGACGAATTATGAGGTTCTTCTGTCTCGGGTGACTCGGGATACAATGCAGCTCTCCACTTAGTATATGTGATGATATCATGGAGAAATACACAGGCCTCTGGATACTGTAGAGCTGATCCGGGTGCCATAATGGCCAGCCCTTATCATGATGCGTAGGTCAGCAAATGTAGTGAAGCCTTAATCACTTGCCATGTTCTACATCTCTGTTCCTGATAATTGACCAATGAGGGAATTCTGAGGTAGGCAAAAATATCCGACGGTCTCGAGGTCTGATTGCAATTCAAGCAGAGAAGGAAGAGAAGGAATTGTCATGTAAACAGAAGCCTGCATTTCTCTAATAATTTTACATAAGCGTCGCACTGTGTCCGTAGATCTGCTTCTTGCGCAGGTGGACTGGGGTCTCGCCCTGGGGCGTGCCGGGAATGTTCTTCTCCAGCTTCTGCAGAGCTCATTAGTGATGTTCGTCGGGCTTTGCCCGCCGGGGGCATCCGAATGGGGCGATTGAACATTGAGGGACGCACCAAGTTGTCAAAGACACACTTGTTCAGCGAACGCTCAGGCTTGCGGCATTGCCAGAGCTGCTGGTTGTTGTCCTCCAGACACTGCCAGTGGTAGCGGAACTCGTTGAGGCAGTGCTTGTTGATGTCTTCCAGCCTGTTGGTCGGAAGTTCGTCAGCGCAATTCACTCCGCCAAATATCTTCCTGTGCATCTGTATATGCCGTTGTCCACGCCGGGATGCTTACACGCTGGTAGCGCATCTGGTGACCTTCCGGCCTTCCTTCATGCAGTCGAGCTCGCCGGTGCCGTTGGCCTCGGTCTTGCACATCATGTAGTCGTCATTGTAAGGCTTGCACCGGGCGCCGATGAAGAAAGAAGCGGACAAAAGCGGAGCGGAACTGGCGCCAATTTCCTTGACCTTGGGGATGTTGTCGGGCAGCGGGGTGGTGTCGACCAGCACCTGCTGGTTGAATCTGCGGAGCGCGAGGTCAGCGCGGCTGTGAAGGGACCAATGGACGACGATCGGGACGGTGTGGGTTCGGGCGACATGAATCTGGGTGCAGCTCACCTGGCTTCGCGGGCGGCCATGTTGGCGGAGGTGCGGGTATCGTGGGTAATGCGGAATGGAGTTGAGGTTATTGGAGCGAACGTCGACCTGAGCTCTTGGCGCCTCCCCGGCCGGCTTTTGCCGAGCGCGCGACAAGCCTGAGCTCCGAAGAAACAACACGCGAACGCCCAAGGTCAACATCCACAAGAAGCCATGAACAAAGCCGAATAATCAACCTCTACCCCCACATATTCTCTCCGCGCCGCGAAGTTGCCCCATTGTTCTGCGCCGACCCGCACTCTGAGATTCGCGACGCGTTTCTCTCCGGCGACAGCACCCGCGCGCCGCCTGTCAACAACCTGCGATTCTCCATTGCTCCTCCGTCTCCCACTTTTTCTCTTGCACTCCCGCGGTCATGTCGCTGTTCGGCAACACCTCGACCAACAATGCCAACCCTTTCGGGGGCTCTGCCTTTGGCGGCAGCACACAGAACAAACCTTCGCTGTTTGGCTCCAGCACCCAGAATGCCCAGCCGGTAAATGCACTAAGTCGTACGCTGATGTATAAGATTTTAACGCTCGTCACAGTCTTTGGGAAGTAGCCTCTTTGGCAACGCTGGAAACCAACAGCAGCAACAGCAGCAACAGCAGCAACAGCAACAACAACAGCCGCAACAGCAGCAGAGCGGCGGCGGCTTCTTCGGCTCGAGCATGAACAAACCTGCCACAACTGGCGCATTCGGAGTCCAGCCCCCGTCGCAACCCACCACCAACAACTTCTACGGCGGATCGACTGTCTTCGGAAACCCTCTGCCCCCGGCCATGAACCCTGCTCAGTCGCAGCTGAATGTGAGCACTAACAGCGTGTGGACCCCGCCGCCTCCAGCTCGTAAGTCCTCCACACTCCATGCTCTCGCGTGAACGCGCTTATTCTGAACACAAGACTGGCGCCCCGCCGAAAAAGACCAGAAGTCTGTTCCCGAACAGATGGCCGAACTGATTGCCAAGTGGATGCCTGACCAGCGCAACTCCGTCTTCCAGCACTACTTCTACAACCAAGTCGATCCTCGCACCGTTCCCTACTATGTCGCGCCCGCCGATGAGGACCCCAAGGCATGGGAGGAGGCGCTGTCGAAGAAGCCCAACGAGGGTGCCATACCCGTGCTGGGACGGGGATTCCACTCCGTCGCGGGCCGCCTCCAGACGCAGGCGAAGGCGGTCGAGGCGCTGCAGGCGCGTCTGCACGAGATGAACAACAGCCTGACAGAGATGCTGCAGAAGCACGATCTGGAGATCACCGTCCGTACTACGGAGGCGAAGAGGAAGCACATTGCGCTTACGAAGCGCTGCCTGGCGCTGGCCACGAAGGCGCAGATTCTGCGCAACCGGGGATACGCTATGGATCCGAGGGAGGAGGAGCTCAGGAAGAAGTTGAAGGAACTGGAGAAGAAGGCTTTCGACCCGATGCTCAATGGCCGCCAGGAGGAGATCTGGGCGAGGATGAGCGCAGTGAGGGCGCGCGCCAGGTTGCTGCAGGAGGAGCTTGAGAAACTGGGCAAGGGCCTAGGCAAGGCCGATGGTGACCAGCTGGATGAGGAGCACGTGAAGGCTATCAGGAAGGTAAGCATTTTCAGGTCACCCTCCCGAAGATGACAGCAGGCTCACAAGGTTCGATAGGTTCTGGGCGATTTCGACAAGCAGCTTGCCCATCTGCGTGAGGAGCTCACCCGCATCACGAAGGAGTGGAAGGAATGGCAGGAGAACAACAAGCCCATTTCGAGCAGCAGATGATTGACGAGTGGCGGAGATGATAATACGCGGGCAGCTTTGGAGAGGTCTTAGGCATTTTGGATGGGGGCTCAGGCATTTTGCACGAGATACCACGCAAGTGTATTTCTACGGTGGGAACACGGTGCTATACAAAAAGAACGGGGTGCGGCAAGGCGTTTCTCTGGCGCGTGCGAAGCTGAAAGCCTGGCTTTTTTCCGTGTCGGGCGGCTTCTCATATAATACAAACGTCGCGCTTTTTTGGAGCGAGCGCAAATAAAGAATTCAGAGAGTATGTCCATTTAAACGCCAATGCCGCATGTGATATCCGTATGGACTTTGTCCTCCCCAGTCTAGCCTTTCATTGTTCCCGGAATTGTACATGACGTAGTCGGATGCCTTTGATTTAGAACCAGCGGCCGGCGTATTCAACAGCGAAGGGAGCTATCACGATCGCGCATCAGTATCGCGCCTGCTGTTGGAGTCTTATCATTGGGTCTTACAGAAGTAGAGGAGAGCACATGTGATGTAGGCGCCGGTGAGAGTAACGCGAGCAGTCTCCTCCTGCGCGATCAGTTCTTCCTTGCTGGGCGGCGGCGGTGCTATATCGCTATGTGAGTGAAAAGCATTGAAAGCGCAGCGGTTGAGTGTTTCGCACCTCCAAACATATTGGCGGTATGAAATGGTGGTACAGGAGGGTTGTTGGTGGGGGGTTGTTGGTGGAGGTTGATGATGTCGGAGCTGCGGCGAAAGCTGGAGGTGAAATCTTGAGCAGCGGTCTTGGCGCGACCTCGCCGTTCCTTTCCAAACTACTTCAGCCACCGACAGCTTCCACCACGCCCCCGTTTCAACATCAAAGCTTCACAACCACTCCTCCTCTCCAACTCCGCCCTTGCAGGACCCACGTCTGCGATCGCCACCTCGCCCTGACAACCGCATCCCAATCGCACTACACGCATCAGCGCGCCGTCTCCAACCAAACGACCGCAACCCACATTCCGGGCTCCACGACAATGGAGGACGCGGACATCACTAACTCGCCGCCCGACCCCAGCACGCTGCCCGAGGCCGGCAACGACCCGGGCGAGCCCGTGCGGCCCGACGTGGACGAGGAGAACGCGACGCCGAACCCGTCGACGGCGGCGCCGGGCGTGGACATGGAGCTGACGGAGGCCGGCCAGGGCACGGGCGACGCCGACGCCGAGGACAAGGGCGACGGCCTGTCCGACGACGACAACGAGTCGGTGCTGTCAGACGTCGACGAGGCGCAGTTCGAGGACTTCGACCCCAACGCCATCGCCATCGAAGACCGGCCCGCGATCGCGGTGGACGAGAGCAACGTCGGCTTGATTGGCGTGCACAAGCGCAAGCGCGCGGATGGCGATGGCGAGGGAGGCAAGAGGAAGAAAAGGGAGGGCAGGCGCGATAAGCCCAGGAAGAGCAGGAAGCGGAGGGGTGATGATGATGGGGTTAGCGGTGGGGAGGACGCTCCGGCGGCGGGCGAGAGGCGGTCTAGGAGGTCGAAGAAGGTGGCGGCGGCAGAGCCGATGGAGGAGGATTGGGATAGCTTGGATCCCCATGAGAGGCGTAGGAGGGCTCTGGATGCGAAGATGGATGAGGCGCTCAAGGGCGGCAGGAAGAAGTCGCGCAAGCAGCAGGGAATTGTGAGTTCCTGATTGCATTTTACTGCGGGAATTGCGGACGACTGACCTTTCATGATAGGACCTCGAAGCTCAGGCCGATGCGGAGATTGAGGATATGCGCCGCCGCATGACGGAGGCTGCACAAGCTGATAACGAGGGCCGCGAGCGCGGAGAGCCTGCTATCCATAAGCTCAAGCTTCTGCCTGAAGTGGTCGCTCTTCTCAACCGCAACAATCTCCAGAATAATCTCGTCGATCCCGATATCAACCTCCTGCAAGCTGTACGCTTCTTCCTCGAGCCGCTCAACGATGGTAGTATGCCTGCGTACAACATCCAGCGCGAGCTTTTCAACGTCCTGGCTAGGCTCCCTATCACAAAAGATTCTCTCGTAGCCAGCGGCATTGGCAAAGTCATCAACTTCTACACCAAGACCAACAGGGCGGAAGGCTCCATAAAGAGGCAAGCTGAGAAGCTGATTGGAGAGTGGACGCGTCCCATCCTCAAGCGCACCGACGACTACCGCAAGAAGGAGGTCGCTGAAGCATCCTACGATCCTATGTACGTTTCCCTGCAAATCCTCCTCTATCTCCGCAACCTATAAATGGGAAACTAATGGACTTACCACAGGCGTCTCCCGGACCGCACTGCTTCCAAGGCAGCAGCCAACCAGCAAGCCGCCGCCGAACGCCGCGCCAAGGCTCTCGCTCCCCCGAGCTTCATGAACCGCGCCCGCCAGGAGGGCCAGCTGCGCACCTACACGGTCGCGCCCAAGAGCAACGTCGTCGCCAATGCCGCGCCCGTCAGACATGTCGGCCAAAGCGAGGCTGCGCGTCGTCTCAAACTGGGGCGTGCGGGTGGCAAGCGTGGCTGAAGAGGGGGGTGTACGTAGTCGGTGGTTTACGTCATTGTCCGGTAGGCATGATGTGTGGGAGAGCAAGCAAGGCGCGATGGCTGGGATGAGCTGCGCATGGCATGGATTGGATGCAGGTTTCCTAGCACTTTTGGTGGCGGAGAAGAAAATCGAGCGCGCGCGTAGATGATGTTTCTGCCGCTGCTGCTGCTTTCTCGGAGGACTTGAGACGCGATGTCTCGGAATGGTGGTTTGGATGGCGTTTCCCCCCCCTTATCTGTTGCCCACCACCTCTTTCTCATGCATCGGAAAAGGCATACCGTGGACCACGCGCAAACATAGAAGGAAAGCACTATTCAGAAGCAGAAACGATGTAATACATTAAACTTTGGTGGCTTTCCGGCGATCATGGGCAAAAAATTGGGGACGAGATACCTTTTATTGGATGCTACTGAAAATGGAAAAAGCCACGAAATATGATGGTTACTTTTTTTTCCTTTTCCTCCCATCTCGCTTACTGTTTTGCTTTTGCTTACACGCATCATCGGCACATGTACGAGCGGAGGTGGCGTACTGCACACGAGGCAATTGCAGATAAAGTCCTCAGCTTCCTTGGGGGCGCCTTTTGTTTTTTCTTTCCGATTTCCGGGTCAGCTGAAAGTGGAGGAGCACAGTCAGCTAGTTGGCCACGAGGTTTTGGACAGAAAAGAACGCCATGCATTGTGCATTACAGGAGAATGCGGCGGAGAGGGCTGGCCTTCGATTGCTTCCGAAGAGGCTTCTTTCAATTGCTTTTTTGGTCCATTCTTCGTTTTTCTTTTCTTTGTTTATCTGGAACGGAAGCGTTCTCTCGGATGCGAAGGCGATCATCGTTAACTTTTGGGGGACCTTAACCTTTTGCTTTTCGGGGGGTTGTTTATGGTTGAGTTCGCCGCTGCAGCAGGTTGACGAAGCATCGATGGTGCTATCAGACCAGCCAGAGTCGAAGCACGCTAATCGGTACGTCCCTTCTCTGATCGATTCCGATGGCGGGGAAGGGGTCAGGGACAGCGAGGGCCAGGGCAATGACTATCGAAGGAAATTGAGTTTGTGCTTATGACGTGGCTCTGCTGCGTTCGGCATCCCCAGGTCGTTATCGGTACATGGGGAGGTACCGGGGTATACCGGCATGTGCTTGTTTGGAAGGGCACCTGTGCGCTGTTCTTCCAAGGCAAGTCGGCCTTGCTTTGGCCGTTGCTTAGTGTGTTGTCCGCGATCCTTTCATTTCGCGAGCGCAGGCCAACGTTCATTCGTTGCCCTTTCTATGTAACTATCGCCCTGGGTTTCTGCGTTCTAGAACACGTGCGATTCGACTCAAGTTTGGGTCCGGAAATTGGAGAGGTCATCAGCTGAATGGAGGGAGCGCACGCGCGCCGGCTGATGGTCGGGCATTGAGCAACATGGATTGCACCCTTGCCTGTCAGCATTCGCGCACGTTCCTTGGTTGTTGGTCAGGTTGGGTGGGCGTGGAGTTTGTTGCTGTTGTTGCCTCCTGTTGGTTGAACGCGATGCGCCACAGTGAAGCCACTCTGTATTCTTACGCCTGCCCACCCTCCGTCGCCCGGATTTGGAAGCAGTCGGGGTCTCGGTAAGTCAGCTTCGCGTTCGCGTCGCTATCTAGGCATGGGACTTGTATCTGGTTAGACGCATGGTTAAGTGCGTACACTTTGCGAGTGGTGGTCATTCACATCACCGACGAACATGCAACAGAACGCGACGCAGCAATAGCTAGAGAGCGGGAAAGATGTGCGGCAACGGGTGGTTCACACATGTCCTGCTTTGCGAGGATGAAATTACCCCGGTTTTGCTGTGGGATCTTCCCGTTACCCGTTGTTGCCGTCTCTTAGTGGTGATTCCAGTTGGGAACCCCTGTTTGCTCCAGGTCCGTTTCAAAGGGTTTCCAAATCGCGTAATTGCTGGCGAGGAAAGAGGCAGACTGCGTGACGGATTGCAGCGGCTAGGGTCTGGATTCTGCACTGCCACGATTGCTTGGAGATTGATGACTGGCCTTGCGGCTTGTTACGTGAGGAGTGTTGGCGGCAACATGCAGCAATGTCAAGGTTGACTGTACCTTGTTAACCACGAGGCAGCCACAAGGCAGTGGTTAAAGCAGATAACCAGCCTTAAGTTGGAGCCTACAACATTTCATCCAGCACAGCTCTGAAGAGGTGGCCGGTAAAACAAGGCAGACGCGCGTAACATAGACATCTTTGATCATTAGCTGCACCCAAGTTTTGGAAGATGGGTCAGTTCGCCCAGGTGTAACAGTAACACCCTCAGCCTGTTCTCTTCTCACGATCCTCAATCCCATCACACTACCGGCCTACCTCGCTCATGATCTTAGCAAAATATCGGCGGCCATTCCGCCCCCGAGATCAAAAGACTATATGCACGTAAGTACATACGCACGCAGATAGGCACAAGGAAGATACCAAGGTAAGAGAGGGTCAGGGGCTTGCGCGCGCATACTGCCGTACACCCTCCATCTGAAAACGCGCATCCACTAGCTAATTCCAGTCCCCTGGCTAGAACCTGCATCTCGCTCCGCATCGTGCGTCCGCGCTTCAGATGAGAAGTGGGTGTGCGTGTGATACACTGAGCCATATGCGGTGCGACCACCTTTTGCGCATCTTTAAACTCACGCCGCGCATCTACGCATGCAAGCGTGATGGACATACATACCAGGCCTGCTGTCAATATCCCGGAATATGGAGAGGCCTTTCCAGGGCATCGTGAAGTAAACTCTAAGAGGCAGCCTGGTTCTGCGCTGGGTGTGGGATGACTGGAAATCGTATTGTTCTTGCAGGAGCCAGTCGAAATACTTGTATACTCCACCAGATCAAGCATTTTCATATACGTCTGTTGCTTGGTCCAGACTTTGACTTCATGCAGTGCAATCCATAGGACAGCCGCGCAGACGACAAACTCTCACCGATGCCGGTCGTACTACCAACAGCAATGGTGGCAAGCGCAACATTGCCGTTGGATCCAGATGTAACAATTGGATAGAAATTGTTGAGGAGTACAAGAGGATATAGGGAGATTCAGAGTTTGGCCCGCTTTTGCGACCTATCGAGTGCTCCTGGCACTGGAAATCTCATTCTCGTCTCGATCTTCTCTATATGCAGTGTGCCGCGGTGGAAGGTGCAGAAGAGGTCATCTGCGCAGAGCATGCAGGTATCCGCGGGGTCAGCCATGAAAACCGGGTTTGCTCGGAAACGATGATGAGATACAGATGAGCAACATGGTGTATGTTGGAGTACGTTGATTAGTGCGCATGGATGCTCCGGACTTTCTTCGCGAGCCTTGGAGCGGGAACAATGTTCGCAGAAGACCAATGTCTAAGACAATGAGCAAAACTTGGCTTTCTTAGCATACAAGCACGGGGCATTGAGACCTCTTCAACGACATGCAGGTGCCCGGGGAACAGGTGCGGGGACGCGGTGTTTGAACGCTTGAGAGACATGCGCGCATTAGAGCCAGGAGGTCCTCTTGTTGCAGCCATGTCGAGCATCAATGAATACTCATACGCAGCTCATAGCCATTGTCTTCCCACCATCAAGAAAGGGCACTGCGCTACGGCCTCGCATTAGGCGATTGCGCAGGACGTACAAGACCCGGCAACCGGGTCAGCGGGATGACGGATGACTGGAGATGGCTTTTGCCGCTGCAGGAGGCTGTGGGGGATTACGTCGGCCTGGAAGTGAATGTGTGCAGATGACCAGTAGATAGCAGATTGGGTTTGTCGACGGCCCGCGCTCTAACGCAGGTGGATAGCCATGCCGTGCAACATGGTCTGTGAGAGGATGGGAGAGGGGCGAAGGAGGTTCAGGGAGACTCATCAACGGCTTGCTGATATGCGCTCACTAAGCTGGTGCCGCGCCGGAGGCGGGAGAGAACGCGGAGCACATCTCCGGGTGGCTTCTTAAGTCCGTAAGGGGCTTGGGAAGAGGATGGTAGATAGTAGAAGAACGGATTACTCACCGTGAAAATTTTTCATGGACTCATCAAAGACTAATACGAGATGGACTTTACAAACAGGCAACAGAGAATAGACGAACAAAGACTTGCTAAGGCTCTGGAGCTCGTCGAGATGATGAACGGGATGATCCAGTCAGAGCTCGGATGGGGGAGTGACCTCGGACTGGAGCCTAGAGGCTGTTCCCTGTGAGGCTGCAGCGGGAGAGCAGCGGGAACGCATCGATAGCGGCAGCACCGCGCCGCCGGCCCCACAAGGCACCAAACTCAGGCCGCCTGTCGCTTAAGCCTCTTCGCGCCCGCTGCGAATCTTATTATGACGTGCATTGAGCTGTGTCGAGATCACTGCAGTCTCGCTATGCGGTGCCCTACAGCCGAGTCTTCGACCATGGTTACTCACCTGCACCATTCAATGCCGCACGGGACAATCGTTGGAAAGGCAATTGGGCCTATCAGTCGAGAGGCTTCGCGGCAGCTGGCCTGCCAACCATGGTGTCGGCTCTCGGGAGGCTGGGACGAAAAGCGCTGAAACAAACTGTCTTGAAGGCGTAGTTTTTGCTCCAATTGCACCGCGTCAGACGATCCAGAACACCAACCCAGGTCGCAGCAACGGCCAACTCTTCTAGGTTCGTCTGTGTTGCACACGAGAACCTGCAGGTTGCTGCGGGAAGACGCGTTAACGCACGATGTGGCTGCAGATATCACGAGCCGTGCTGTGTGCTTCCCCACGACTCCGAACGGCGGCGGGCGCCGCGCACCCCAGCCGAACTGCCACCTGAAACCGGCACTCTCACAAGGAGTGAAGGGAAAACAAGAGGGTGACTGAGCGGAGGTTCTGAGACACCACCAGCCCGTTTGGACAGAGACGGCAGCAAGGAAAAGACGGCGTCGAAGCCGACGCAGCCGCGAAAGCTGGAACCTACTCGCCAGATCTGGTCATCTGCACGGGGATGGCGAACATGGCCATTGTGATAGAGCAGCGCAGGCATGGAAGCCGCAGCACGCGCAGAAATGAAATGCAGGGTCTCAAGGATCGTCGGCGCTGCAGGGCCGGGGCAGAGATAAAGGGTAGCGCGACTGCCGGAGTTGGCGTACGGAGCCTATCATCCTCCGCTCCAAGGGATGTGAGGACGGGCCGGGCGTGTCGATCGATTGCGTGCATGGTGGCCGCCCAAGCCGCCCGTCGCGCAGCAAAGGCAGGGCCGCTGGCAGCGTGACAGCCTTTAGCGGGGTGGGATAGTGTGGAGGAGGGCGGCGAGGATGCAGGGATTGCGGGCTGATGAGCGGTGTGGGGGGGTCGGCGGGTAGATGACCTCCTGCGCGCGATAAGTAGACGACGGCTGCGCGTAGCGCTGATGGCCGTGATCATGCGCCCGCCTAGGTCTGGGGCTGGATCGAAGCGCGCGATTGTTGGTCGGAGTAGGCCGGGCGCGGTGTTGCTGGCTGGCGACGCGGAGGATTGGAGTGCTGACCTCAGGCTGATGGCTGAGGGGCCCCTGTGCTGCTCTCCACACGCCGAAGAGGGAAGGGCCCTCGCGCCAGCCCGCATCGGGCGGCGGCAGCCGTATCGATAGAGGCAGATAGCGATAAGGATGGCATTGTCGACACCACCCCGCCCTCGCGGCGGCGCGAGGGTGTGTTGAGGCTGTCAGGTGCGGGCACTTGTCTCAGGCGCTTTCACATGCCGAGCAGCGAGAGTGTCCACGAGGAGCACCCCCCGGAGCCCCAGATACGGAGCGGTCTGGCTAGCGGCCGTCAGATGGCAGCCTTCGCGCTGCCTATGATGCAATTGACCAAGCAGCCTCGCGCGCACGCTGCGGCCAGGGACGAGCGCCGCGTGGCTGGTGGCGGGCAGCGGCGGGGATGCAGCAGCGCGAGGTGTCACCAGATCAGCCATTGGGAGCCATTGCGCGCTTGCGCCCGAGGGGCGAGGGCATTGGAGGGCAGTGGAGATAGCGGCGCCGGCGACGGACGAGCACGACGGAGGTGACGGGGTTATGAGGCCACCGCCGGTCGCTCGTCGGGCGCACGCTTCAGGAGAGCGAGGAAGGCATTGCGCGGTGTGGACTCGTCAATGGCTGCCCTGCGGCGCGATATCCGAAGCAAAGCGGGCTGCTGCGTTGCGCTGGGCTGGGCCGCAGGCATGGCAGCGGTAGGCATTGACTGCGGACGGCGCCGTGGGCTGCTGGCGGCATGCCTGCTTGCTTGCTTTGTCCTGCGACACGTGTACCGCGACCTAACAATGGCCGTCTCGTCGAGATTCGCTGCGTCACCCAGGCCAACAATGGCCCGGCGCACCCCACCGGCGCGCGCAAATGCAAGCGGCGGCACTGCGCGCCGCTGCTGGCATGGCAGCAGCAGAGTGGAGGCGCGATATGCGTAGCACTTTCCCGGCGGCGGCCTTGCCTCTAGGCCGCGATAGGCGTAGCGCCGAACCCTTGGCTTGACTCATTCGCGCGCCCGCCGCGAACCTCCCATCACCGGATCCTGCTCCAAACGCCGCCCGCCAGAAGAGCACGCCAGGTATCCAGACCTGCCCTGCTGCGACCTGCGTGCGCGGCGCAGAAGCCGCCAGCAGCATGTCCCAGAATGCCCGTCCTATCAGCGCCCGCCCCAGCGCCAAACGCACTGCCACACCTCCGGCCCTTCTGTCCTGTTCGCTCGCCTTCCTGTTCCATGCTGACGAATGGCACACCCGCTCACCTCAGGCCGCTGAGAAGCGCGCGAGTGTGC
This sequence comes from Botryosphaeria dothidea, assembly GCA_011503125.2. Classification (NCBI taxonomy): domain Eukaryota; kingdom Fungi; phylum Ascomycota; class Dothideomycetes; order Botryosphaeriales; family Botryosphaeriaceae; genus Botryosphaeria; species Botryosphaeria dothidea. The sequence continues at coordinate 378,247 of WWBZ02000001.1, forward strand.
CTGATGATACTCCGAGCTAACCAGCCCTGCCAGCAACTGACACCTGCGATCTGCCGCCTTGTCGCATCCCGCCCTTGCGGCGCCCGCCCGCTCTGCTCTTTGTCCCATTGTGCGAGCCCGCCGTGCCCGCCATCCGCCTGATTAGAAACCAGTCATCTGCCCGTCTCCAGTCACTCACCCTGCTTCTGCTCCCAGACGCCCTTTAGTCTTGGTTCATAAAGCACGCCTTTGTCCGCGCCCCACGGCGCTCTCAAAGGCCCCCATCACACCCCCCCCCCCCCCCCCCCCGAACCACGGTTCTCGCCCGCAGACCCGTATCGCTACTCATTCGCCAGCCCACCCACTGCGCGCCCATTGCCCCCAAGGCAATAAAGTCCACTTCTGCCTGCTTGCCAATCTGACCGGCCCAGCGCCCCCCGGTGCACTGCCATTGGCTGCTCCGCGCTTGCAACGTCTTACGCTCAGACTCGCATCTATTCATAAAGCAGCCTATTGTCCGCCTCGCCACCTCAGCCCGACCGCAGCAGACAACGCAACACTCTCTCGACACCTCAGCGCAACCCTTCCAGCACATTCTCCTGCAGCCTAGGCTGCCAGTAAAACCGGCGACACCGCCCACTTTTCGTCTCGCCCTCCAATTTCTCTCCCAGCCGCGACAATGGCTGCGCAACACACGACCGCAACGCCCTCCAAGCCCGACTCACGCTTCTCTGTCTCTTCGCTGCTCTCGCCCCCGGAGATGAAGCGTTCCGAGAGCTTTTCCAAGTCGCCCGCCGACCGCGCAATGGATGCGACGCCCGCTCCGGCGCTCGACTGCACCATCAATCGCCTCACCGTCAACTCTCTAGGCAGCAACATCCGGAGTTCCGCAAAGGGGCTGCCTCCCTCCCCGCCTGTTTCGCCCTTCGACAATCTCCACAAGGAGGACTCGCAGTGCTCGGTGGAGGAGGATACGAGCAGGGACCCGCCGCTGTTCCCAGCGTGGAGCGGTGACAAGATCGGCGCAACAACCGCGCCCCTGTTCCCCAGCACCGGAACCACTCCTGAGCACGATGCTCTCATCTCACAGCACATCGCCAAGCACAGGCTCTCCAATGCCTACGACCGACCGACCCGCGAGGAGTACCAATTGGCCATCGCCTGCAAGTCAATTGCCTTCAGCCAGTGGCAGAAGAACCCCCGAGAGTACATGCGCAACGAACGCGCGACCTGGAGCATGTACGGCCCCAAGAAGTCGACCCAGCGTTCCCAATTGAGGGCGCTGGCCCCCGCTCCTGCCGGCGTGCGCAAGACCAAGCCTGCCGCCCCCAGACTGCCTCGCGCACCTCGGGTTACGAAGCGGACCCCCAAGGCTGCTTTGCTTGAGTCATTCGACGCAAAGCCGCCGACTCCCAAGGCTCCCAGGGTCCCGGCGTCGCGAGATGACATCGACTTCCACAAGATTCCGAACTATGCGCCACCCCTGGAGACACTTCCCGAAGACGGCAGGAAAGCTTTGAAGGCAGAGTGGAAGGGTCAGCCCCTTGACCTATCCGCCGATCCGGACCGGGGTGAACTCCACCCCTCAGAGCTTAATGTCGCTTCTACGCTACGACTCACGTGCGCAACTTACCTTTACAACAAGCGACGCATCTTCCAGGCCCGTGTCAGAGCTCTTATTAGGGGTGAAGACTTCAACAAGACCAAGGCCCAGCAGGCCTGCAAGATTGACGTCAACAAGGCCAGCAAGCTTTGGGCTGCGTACGAGAAGATTGGCTGGTTCAAGCCCGTCTACTTCCAGCAGTACGTCCAGAACTTTAACGACTGGGAGAATTAGGAGAGGCGCGCTGTGTTTGATGCTTGCGTCGATTCGCGGGTCGATCGATGATCATGTGAAACACCTGGTCATTCAGCCTCATCGCCTTCATCTCACGTCGCGGAGCCGGGTCCGCTTCGCGACCTTCCGCTTTGTCGGCTTATGTCCCCATTTTCACGAGACTGTTTCGGCGTTTCCTCTCTCTTGTCACTTTCCCACCATCTCATCCCGTACACATCTTGCATCGTCGTTTCCCAGAACGACCCTCCTGGTCACATGAGCATCAACCGGTGGCAATTGGCGTTACTTTCGGTTCTGCAGAACATGGCTCCATCACGCTTCGATGCGAAGCCGGAGCGATCCCCACATTACACATCTGGGTCACGAACACAGCATCTCACGACATTGGCGTTTCTTGGTTTTGGAGTTGGTGGTTCTTGGGTGTTGCTCTACCTGTTTTCGCCATTCGGACAGGCGCGGTGGGATCTGAGGTTTGGCTTTTCTCTCCCTTTGTTCGGTTTTTCGCGTTCTTGGATTTCCGGCGTAGTCCATCATCATCATCGGCACTTACACTCGATACCCCCACCACTCATATGGTAGCAGCACCCAGCATATAGCTCGTCTTGTTTCATTGATTCCGGTCTCAACTAGCGTTCGGGATGGGTTAGCGCAGATTGATACAGGGCATCAAAGACAGTACTTGAAGGCCCATTGGCGGCAATAGGAAATCGATCTTAGACTCGACACTTTCGCATCATACGCACATAGTGATCTACTGATCTGCAACGCAGACAAAGACGAATGTCCTGCCCGTGAAGTTCCTTCAGATCGGCGCTCTGATGAGCCATGAATATATCTCGTGAATGCTGGGCATTGAACCCTTCTACATCGATTCTGTGGGCTACAACCGACATAGGCCAAACTGGTAATTGAACCATGTCCGTCACGCAGACAACACGTACGGGTGCGCAAGGCATCAGATCGCTTTACAACGGAACCTACCATCCTCATCATCATCGTCAACGCCGTGCATCTTCCCCGCCGATTCTAAGATTTCCTCCTTTCACTTCGCTCGAGCCATTTACAACACTTGAGGCAGCACTTCGCTCCGTATCCGTCTCACCACAATCCGACGGCCCTCCATCTCCTTACTACGACCGGTCGCCACCACCGCCACCGCATCCGTCCGCAGCAGCGCCATTAAGACCAGCATCCTCAGATCCAGTCATCACCTCGTCCTCGTCCTCACCCTCACCATCCCACTCCTCGTTGCTCACACAAACAAAAGGCCACTCTCCCACCTCCAGGGAAACGGATACCATCCACAACTTCGCCTCTCCGCCTCCGCGGCTTGCGCCTTCGCATTCCTACTCATACCCGTCTCCTTCGGCGCCATCCCACGCGTCGCCGTCTCCATCTTCCCAGCTCTCCTCGCCCGCGCTCGCTCCGAGCAAAGATAAGGGCCGCATGCGTGGCGGCTACACTTGGCCGCTGCGCCCCAGCGGCTCCCGCGGTGATGGAAGCAGCACGGCCGAGCTGCGGCGGCCCTCCAGTGCCGGCTCGGACCTGTCGTCGGAGAGCGACGAGAGCGGCAGCAGCACGGGGACGGTGGGCAGGGGGCTCGCTGTTGCGGAGCGGGATGGCGATGCTGCGCTCGTGCCGGCGCTGGCGCCGCTAGGTAGGAGCAGGCTGCCGCCTGGGATCGATGGGGCGAGGGGGTTCAAGGATGCGAGGGATGGTGGAAATGGGGGCGGAGGAGGAGGAGGATGTGAGGATGGAGCGTTGGTGGAGGCGCAGCAGCACTACAAGCAACGCCAACCGCCTGGAGCGGCGGCGATGATGATGAAGGCGCTGGAGAGGAGGAGGAGCGAAGGCGGGGATGCGCGTAGGGGGTACAAGGTGCAGTGCGCGGCGTGTGGGAGGTGCAGGCCGGAGAGGAGTCGGTATTGCTGCAGTTGGCCGCCGTTGCATATGTTTTTGTTTGGGGCGTGTGCAAGTAGAAGGGGTGATGGGAGGGTTGGAGATTGAGGGGAGTACGAGGAAGACATTTGGAAAATTGGACCTGGTATACAATTGAGCGAGGTGGATTGGCAACAGCACATAAGGAAAGCGTGGATTGCGTCGTACGAGAGCGAATGTTTTTAGGAAACAAGGAAACGACAGTTACGCGTAAGTGAAATGGTGGGATAGTAGATATTCAATATGTGCCAGCTTCTTTGAAGATTGAACACCAATGTGCTGCTGAGATATACGCGTTTGACTTCTTCCATTCTCTTCTCCGCAAGGAATTGGCCTCCGGGTACTCATCCGGCGGTGTGTTTGGCTTGTTCCATGCCACTTGCTGTTAAGAGACAAATACAAACGGGGGGGGGGGGGAGTCTACCTCAACTCTGGTGAGGAAGTCAATCTGTCATTGGAGATATCGTCCACATCTAGGAGTAAACTTGGAAGGAGCTTCGAAGCGGATGTCATCTAAATCGGCAATGACCGAGGTGAGCATTGAGCACGCGGTATCTGCAATGCAGTCATGACGGGATGAGAATCGATGTGCTTTCCATCGAACGGTTTTCTCGTCCATTTTCAGGAAAAATCGGCCTTTCTCGACAGAATCGCATCCACAATGCGATTTTTGCGACGAGCAACCGCCAAATTGCATCCCCTGCCGAGAGCGCTGGGATGGCGACAATTCCTTGGCGCAAATGGGGTGAATCCAATTGTAGAGAGTCAGGCAACTCATGTTGATAGATCGATTCAGTAGTAACAGTGCTCATGTGAGTGTTTTGCGCGACAATGCAGCGGGTGGACGGCGACGGATGCGATGATGCGACGATGGTCAGCGGCGAAAAGGCGGAGTTGTCGGAGGAGCATTGGGGCTGAGGCGTCAGAGACGTTAGGCGGACTGCCGGTTTGCCCAGTCAGGGCCCGCCAAGAACTCCTAGAACAGCGACCTGCCATCATCGCCGCGCGCCTCCATCAGCCAATTCACCAAACACCATCCCATCCACAATACCACCCGTCGCGCTCATCGGATGCTCCTGGCCGGACAGGAGACTCCGCGCGCACCATGTCGCAAACCGAAATGCAGCACACCGACTCCATGAGTAGCAACGACAACGGCGCCGAGGACTCCAAGAAGACAAAGAGCAGGAGACCCGCCAGTACGATAACCGCGCGATCCCATGCCGCCTCACGCCATGACTGACCAAGCCTCCGCCCTGCAGATACCGCCTTTCGCCAGCAGCGTCTCAAGGCCTGGCAGTACGTGCCTCCCGATCGCTGCCGCAACCAACCGCCGAACCTCCGCTGACTGCCGCTCCCAGACCTATCCTCACCCCCAAGACCGTCCTTCCGCTCTTCTTCGCCGTCGGAGTTATATTCGCCCCGATCGGCGGTCTGTTGATATGGGCGAGCGCACAGGTCTGTCCTCTTGGGACCATCCGCGCGGCTGCAGCCTGGCGTGCAGGTGCTGACGACCCTTGCAGGTTGAGGAGATATCCATCGACTATACCGATTGCTTGAACAAGTCGCCGAGTGACTCGTCAAACAACACCTACCCGCCTTCCTCCGACACTTTCAGCGAAGTGCCCTCAGACCGCGTCTCAAGCCATTTCAAGGTCAACAACCCGAGCGCCAATGCTCCTACTTGGGCTCACAGCTTCTTGGAGAGGCCCTACGATCCTGACAACCCCTACAACGAGACCGTCTGCTCCATCCAATTCGAAATTGAGAACGAAATCGGCCCGTCCGTCCTCATGTACTACCGCCTCACCAACTTCTACCAGAACCACCGTCGATATGTTAAGTCCGAGGATCCTTCGCAGATGCAGGGCAATTTCCGCAGCAACTCTTCCATCGACGGCAGCGACTGCGATCCGCTGAAGCTGGATTCTGCTACCGGAAAGGCGTATTATCCTTGCGGTTTGATTGCGAACTCGAAATTCAATGATACCTTCGACACGCCGAAGCGTTTGAACCCCGCCAGTGGAGAGAGTGATTATTACAACATGACAACAAAGGGAATTGCGTGGGACAGTGATAAGGAGCTCTTCAAGAAGACGGCCTACACCCGTGACCAAGTCGTGCCGCCTCCCAACTGGCGCGTCCGGTACCCGCTTGGCTATACCGAGGACAACGATATCCCCGATCTCTCCCAGGACGAAGGCTTCATGGTTTGGATGAGGACTGCCGGACTGCCGACGTTTAGCAAGCTGGCGATGAGGAATGATAACGAGACCATGACTGTGGCCAGATACCAGATCGACATCCATGACAGTAAGTTCGCCGCAGATGTCACATCAGAAAACTGCACTAACACTCCTGCAGATTTCAATGTCACCGCTTACGGTGGTACCAAGTCCATTCTCATCTCGACCCGCACCGTTATGGGTGGCAAGAACCCCTTCCTCGGAATCGCTTACGTGGTGGTCGGTGGCATCTGCATCGTTCTGGGAGCCCTCTTCACCGCGACCCACTTGATTAAGCCAAGGTAGGATTTCAAGCTACCTACAAAGGGTTGCGTAAGCTCGCTGACACACATTTGCAGGAAACTCGGCGACCACACTTACCTCACCTGGAATAACGACCAGCCCAGCACGGCAACTGCGACCGGCAGAAGCTTGAGACCCGGCGAAGCTTGATGATGACGATCAGGGTGTATTTTCCGCATTGATTCTTTGATAGTTGCGGTCGTTGTTTTGGCGTTACGGGCATGGGGATCGTGTATACCGCGTAGGCGATCTTGGTTTTTTTTCTTCTAGATCCTCAAGCGTTCTCAATGCTGAACCACAATTTTTCTTCTCGACCCTCCCTTGCCGCAGGTGCAGGAGTTCTAGACACTCACGCGCGAGCTGTAAGTCTCACTTGCGCTGGACTAGACATGTCCCCACGCGCAACGGTTGACATGAGGCGCCTTTGTCACAGGGTGACACCACGACAACCTACCGTTTGCATCAAATTGGTAAAGCTCCAGAGTGCGCCACAGCCATGGTCTAGAGAGGCGTCCATCATGTCTGCCGGACGGCCTCCACATGATAGAGGATCCAGAACATCGTGGGAAATTGGATAAATATCGCAACCATGCCCTCCAACTGTTCAGCATCAGCACTCAGCAACGCAGAGAACCTCACAGCCATCGGCACACCCACGGACTCGTTTCTCTGGCAATCGCCTTCACTTTTCTGCCAAAAAGATTCTCGAATCGCAATCCCAGCTGAGGCTATCAGAGAACAATCTCCCCCCTCTCAAACCACTTCCAAAGATGCTCAAGTCACTCTTCGTCCTTGCCTCCCTTGGTGGGCTGGCATTGGCCGAGTTCGCGGCCAACATCTCGCACTTCGACTGTGGCACCCAAGGTGACCACGCTAAGGACGAGCTCATCAAGGCGCACCAGGAGCTGGTCAAGGGTGGCAAGGGCGGCTCCCATGCTGCACGAGCGCTATTCGAAGCGCGGCAGAACGCGCTGATCAGCATCGATGCTTACTTCCACGTCGTGACGACCTCAGCTAAGGCGGGCCAGTACTCCAACTGGCAGGAGATGGCCAAGAACCAGGCGGCGGTGCTGAACAAGGCGTACAACCCGCACGGCATCAGCTTCAACCTCAAGGGCTCGGAGCTGACGCAGAACGACAAGTGGGCGGTGGGGGCGGATGCGGACATGGACGACATGAAGAAGGCGCTGCGCAAGGGCTCGTACAACACGCTCAACGTCTACTTCCACTCGGACCTGCAGGGCGGCATCCTGGGCGTGTGCACGATGCCGTCGTCGATCGGCAGCAACCCGACGCCGGCGACGTACATGAAGGACGGCTGCAACGTGCAGGCGGGCACGATGCCGGGCGGCAGCACGCTCGGCTACAACCAGGGCATGACGGCGGTGCACGAGACGGGCCACTGGATGGGCCTGCTGCACACCTTCGAGGGCGAGTCGTGCGACGGCGCCGGCGACATGATCGACGACACGCGTGTCGAGAAGGAGAGCACCGACGGCTGCCCGACCAACAAGAACAGCTGCCCTGGCGTCCCCGGCGTCGATCCCATCCACAACTACATGGACTACAGCATCGACTCTTGCTACGAGGACTTTACCGCCGGCCAGGAGGCGAGAATGAAGCAGCTTTGGGGTCAGTTCAGGAACGGCAAGTAAAGAAAGGGCGGCAGGTCTTGCCTGGAAAGAAAACGCGAAAACAAAAAAAGAGCTACGGATGCTTTAGTGGTTCAGAGTCGGCGCCAATGATCTGCTTTTCTTCTGCTCGCTATCAGCGGACTAGATGGGTTGGGAGGCTTCTTGCAATGTTGCTCGGTTTGCTGCGTTCCGTCATTATTCCTGCTGCTGTTTCTGCTTTCGGAGATGTGCACAGTTCTACGCATATGCATCTGGCTTATCACGGGCCCCTCACGGTCACTCTTGTCCATAAACTCACGGTCGCTCTTGTCAATAGTCTTGAGTCTTGTTCATAGCTCAGTGTTTAGTCCCTCGAAAGTATACATATCGGTATACACCAACCAATTTCCTTGATCTGACCCGTTTTCATGTCAAGTGTGCTCTCCCCCAACCTCGACAGACGTTGTGGAATTACCGAAAAGGGAATGAAGCGCCGTTGCCACTCCGGCCGGGAAGCGGCCAAGTCATCGGTCCGACCAGCCGATCGAATCACATCTCACATCTCCCGTCCCTTCGTTCTTTTCCCGAGCGTTTCCAATCTTATCCTCCTCTGACTAACGGTCTGTCCACCTCATCCCATCCCACGGTACGGGCGTATCGGCGGCTCGCGCGATGATACCTTGCCGCACGAAACGCTCAATCTCCACTACTCCGGTCCGCCATGTCCGAGTGACTGCCGGCCGAGATTATGCACCCGTTGCCCTTGTTCCCCCCGATATCCACAACAGGCCTTATCCCTTACTTTGCAGAAGGGCCCGGGCCCATGGTACGAGCCTTGTCAGGCCATCACGAGGCAGCAAACCCTTACCAGGAAAGAAAGACGGCGCATGCCCCGGGAAAGAGAAAAAAAATTCCGCCGATGACCCTTTGTTCCCGGTGTTCGGCGCGCTAAATGCCAAGTTCTGAAATTCTTGCGGCGTCGTGCCTGTTACACGACACCATTGAAAGGGAATTCTCCCTGGTTCTCAGACGCTCGGCCACGAAATCCTTTGGTTTTTGATGGAGAATATGGCCGCAGATCCCATTTCCCTGCTCGATCAGACTATCGCCTTTTTCTTCTTCATCGTGGCAACGAAGGAACAAGCTTTAGCGCCGGCCGCGGGTACCTGTTCCGGCGCCGACGGCGACTTCACTTCCTCACTTCCCTCAAAGCGGCCGAGCTGCAATGCCACCCACCTCTTCCCTCTAATTCGAAGGTCCAGATCCCCAGGCACGCAGTCAGGCGGTGGGTGAGTTCATGCGACGGCTAGTTTTTTCCAATGCCCCACCACCACCGCCGCCATCAACCTACCCAGCGCGCCGGTCGAAAGCACAGCATTTCCGCAACCACGACTTTCCGACAGGTCACCTGTGTCCAGCGTCCTTTTGACCGCATAATGCGAGGAGAAGAGCAGGCTAATCACACCACCTCTCCGCGTCGACTCTTTCATGTCGTTGCTCGGATCTTTCATCCATCGTGCGCCTCATTCGTGCAGTCTCGGTGATGAATTTTTGTCTGCTATCTTCCCTTGTGTCTCCCTTGACGTCGACAAATTCTCTCTCTTGTCTCAGCGCCACCTCCGCACTCTGCCCTTATCGATGCCTCTCCGCGGAGCCGCGGAGCCGCTCCCCGAAACAAAGGGACGGACTTGCCGCGCATGACACACGTGCTCGCCCTCGGGAATAGCTCCGCGTCCTCCGTCTACTGCACGCTCTTCCCTTTTCGGAAATATTTCTCTCATGCTGTGTTTTTTTTTTCAAAGGCTTGCTCAGACGTTGAAGCCTCGGCGTCGTCGGCGCGGAAGTCCGTGCCGTGGAAGTTTGTGGCCGTTTGACGTGTTTGTCCGCCGCGGCCAGGTGAGACAAAACGACGTTTGGGCCTCCTGGTTGCAGGGTGACTGAGACATGGGAGTTGTCTGGGGTCTAGAACTTTGGGGAGGGGCCTGGAAATTTTTTTGCGGGGAGTGGTCTCGGCGATGGTGGAGGGAGAGTCAGGGCCTGGATGGTTGAGAGTCTGGATTTTAGGGCTCTCGCAGCGGTCGAGAAGGGGTTTGGGGAGAGTGGGTCTGCTGGCTGGACTTCTGTGATGAGCGGTTTGGAGACGTTTGCGGAGGGTGATAGTATGTGCTGTGGGGATGGTAGAGCCCGTTAATTTTCATGCAGGTCGGTCGGTCTGGCAGGTGAAGGCCAACAGGTTCTTTTTCCTTGTAGCAGCGGGGGAGTTGCTGTCCTCCTGGATGTGAGGGATTAAAATTTTGAGGAGTACTGGTGAATTGGGGCCGCTAGAGAGGCTGAAGTTCGCACATCCAGTGTACTTTTCATCGTTTTCAATGCATAATTTCGACGTGAGCTTTACCAGAGCGTTCATTCACACCGTTGGGCACAGTTCCCTTCACTCTCTTGACTCCCGTTACAGGTACGGCGGTGCTCTGTAAGGTCTTTTCCCCCCTCAACTCAGTTACTTTTAACTCCAAGCTTCGACACTGGATCATTCAGGTATTCGCAAGCTATGACACGTATATGATATGCGACGAGCGAAAGAGAGGAACCACTTGTGTTTTCCGGGACTTTTATTTGAAACTTGGTTCATACATGAAGCCTCTGCATGAGAGCTGATCCGACCCCAGCATCACGTTCAACAATGAGACTCAACAGCGTCCTACTTCACTCTCATAGATCACCATCATCTTGAGCCATCGCTCTGTAGCACGCCTTGAAGAGCATGGATCTCGCCCGCTCAACCGTTGTATCTTCCTCAAAGAGTCGAGTGATAAGCTCCACCTGAGCGGCTGGCAGTCATTGTTTTACAAATCTTCTGGGACAGAGCCAAGAAGTGGATTTTAAAATTGCATTCTGTACTTAGAGTGACTATCACCCTAGTGTATCCGAGAAAGAGAGAAAATCAGCTGGCGTAAACGCTTAAAAGGAAGAGCAGTCAGGCCCGAGGAGTGCTGCGGCGACTGACAGGCCCCATAACCCTAAGCATCTACGCGCACATGACCTCGTGTACCCAAACGCTCACACGAGCCGTTAGGGAGCTGCTAAGACACCACACGGTTACATAAGTGTCTGAACCTGGCTTATGGCTTCTATGATCTCATTGGACCCGTTTTCGTACAAAGCGATGCTAGCACCTTGTTGGATTTGAGAGTGAAGAGTTGTGAGGTCAGAAAAGAGAGTAGATTCTGCCTGTCTCCTGAAAGGGAGGTTGGTAGGCTTGCTTATACACATAGGTGATAACTACATAACCGAGGATACTAAAGATCCGAGAGAGAGTGCCGATGCGGGGTTGGGCATCAAAGAGTGTTGTTGTATAAAGGATAGAATATTCGAGATAACTGAGATGCCTAAGGTAGTAAGGCAAGAAAGTCTGACACACCTACTGTTGGAAATTGAGTTGATTTGATTATTGTCTGGATTGATGGCATGTCTTATGAGAGGGTGCCTGCTATATAGACTATTTGACGCTAAACCTAATTCGGAGCATTCTGAGACGATATTTCCAACACCTACGCTAAGTTTAAATGGCATACAATAGTAGTTTACGTATAGTAAGTAAACTTTTCATATTATCTCTATAGATAATCTTTTTAAAGAGGCGGCCGCATAAACCGAACTTGGCCTTAGCTGTATACAAATCGCCAAAGGTGGCGAAGCTTGCTTCGAGAAGCTTCATAATGGCGCCCACATAAATTCTTAGGCGCACCAAATGCTCAAGGAATGAACTCTTGTATAAATGTCGGTTTCCCTGCAACCATCTCATATCATAGCCCTGGATGCTACGTATGAGTAGAAACAACAGCATCCCGTTTACCGCTCCGATACATGACACAATTGAGCTTCTGGCGACACGATTGTGAATCTCCTTTCTCCATCATCTTCTTGGACAACAAACGAACCGAATTTGCCAACCTCATAATGTGTGCCATTCCGATCTAAACGGCCAACACATTGGTTGGGAAGAGTGTCAACTCGATCTCGCCGTAGAGTACTTCTGTCAACTCTGAATATTCGGAGCTTGGCGCTCGTGCCTTCTGTCCCTAACATGAATGGATCCTCATCATTTGCGCTCCTGAGAATATCAATGCATCTCAAGCGCATCTTAGCCTGCCGCGCACCTTGCTGGTCCGTGTATTTGGATCCAAGGGGCAGTAAATCGGTGCAGATCAGGAGGTGGTTGCGCAGAACCAACGTAAAATTAGCATTTCGTGATGATAAGCTGAAGCTGGTAAACAGCCGGTCGTTGCCGGTTTCCTACCAGGATTGTCACTGGATTGTCCGGGGGTTGCTGGAATATCGTTGCCATACTTACTTTGTCATGGTGTTTCCAACTCTCGAGCTTGAAAACTTGAACGGAATCGGATGGTCCTGCGCCCCCTGTAATGCTCCAGGCACGGACGGATACGATATGCTCTCGTAGAATCTGAGGTGTAGCCTGAGATTGCGTGATCTCATTGACTTCTACCACTGTCAGCGCTTCATTGCCCAATTTCATGTCACAAAAGGTGTTGGCCCAGTCCAATGCACTGTCAGTGTCCGAGACTAGATTACTTCACTGCAAAGTCAGCCTGCATTTTCCTTTCCCATTACAGTCAATGCTTTTCGACAACTCGGAGTTTTCAAACATACTGAGGATTGGGAATTCGGTGTTTGTCAGAGCCGGCAGGAAAGAGAGCACGCCTCTGATACAAATGAATTTTGCTGCTACTACCCCCTTCCCTGTTTCCTGTGACAAAAGCAATAAGGGCCCCATCTGGTGAGACTCTCGCGTCTTTGATGGGTTGTTTTTCTGTCATCTCTCTTCTCACACGTCTGCGTCTTACTAGAAACGCCGCATGCCGCTCGTCTCCCTGAGGAAGCTCAAAAAACCAGCACTCATGAAATAAGCTTGCTATCCATATAGAGATTTGACAATGGTACTCACATCAAAGCAAGAGTTGCTTGTGAATGCACAAACAAAGTCATTACAAATGCAGGCTCCAAGCCAAGTGTCCGACCCTCCAGCCTCGAATGGATCAAAGCTCGCGAGAGGAGATTGAAGGTGACCGTTTCTGATATGTTCAGCAAGAAAGACAGTTATTTTGTGCTTCGAGAACATCATGACAACTTCCCCTCCAGCAGCAAACGAGCATCTGTAATCGGTAACATCGAAATTTGTGATTGCTTCGTGTTGATTGAACGGAACCTGTGGAGAAGGGGAACGTCGTGGTCGGATGACTTCGGGTTACGTAGCTTTTTCTCCAGTCCAGCAGCCTCGATACGTTCTCCTGGCTTTAAACGCAGAACAAAACTCTGAAGAAACTCAAGAATGTTCTTGATGACATCTCGGAGTTCCTCTCCCCCTTGCTGATAAGCTCTCTGTTTGAGACTGTTGAGCCACTTGTGAACGTCTTCTTTGGGACCATCAAGCCGGTCTCGCTTATCAGCAGAGAAGAACGCCGAAGATCCGGAAGGTGGTTTGCTCAACCATACCCTTTGGAACTCCTTGACGAATTCAGGGCCACCGTCCAACCATGTGAAGAAGACAGCCAAGACGCAGCCGAACGACCATAAATAGCTCTTGCCTGTTACCTTCCCTTCATCCTTTTTTGTCTCAGGGGCAACGTAGTCACTATCTCCAAGCCTGGGTTTGGTAGAGGGAGGACTTGATGTCCGGCGGGACACCAGCTCGTTCAGGTTCGTTTTCCTTTGCCCTTCTTTAATTCGAGACATCCCAAAGTCAGTCACCATCCAGCGTTCATCTTCCATGACAAGGATGTTGTCGGGCTTCAAGTCCAGGTGATAGCAACAGAGCCTGGAACCATCTTCCTTTTTCAACTTGGTATGCAAGAAACACAAGGCTCCGGCAATGTCAGCGGCACTTCTAATCATCTCCGTCTTCTTCTCGATATCTTGCGATGGTGGTGGGGTTTCATTCTGCATGAATACATGCAAGTCACACCCTGCGAGCGGGAAGAACAAGCTGAAACTGCCCCTGGACTCCACTGAAGCCAGAATAACCATGATGCGTCTGTGGAGAGACTTCCTTGAAGCTTTCATGAAGCCACGTATGACGCTCAATTCCCGCCTGAAGGCACCTTCCGCACCAGCTCTGATGAGCGCGAATGTTTTCCTTGCAAAGAACTCTCCCGGTGCATCCTGATCCCTACCATCTTTCTCCATGATCAAGTGACCGTACGGGATCCTCACTTTTGACACCTGGCCGTAAGCTCCTTGCCCGATATGGCTCTCTTCCAGGATGGAAAACAGACACTTTTGCAATTCATGGGTGTCCAAGTGGAGGGAGTGCTCCTGACGCAGAACAAGAGGACAGAATTTGTACTGCTCCTCGAAGAAGCGCTCGCCAATGTGGTCCCCGAAATGTCTCCTCGCCTTCTCACGGGAGAATTGGAGGCGTGGATACTCTTTTCCCCCGTCCAGTCTGATTGTACCGACCACGTTACCGACGGCATTCTGTGGAGATATGAAATCCTCGAGCAGGTTTCCGAGCCCCTCAAATGCCTCTTTGGCATCGTAATCGTTGAGATGAATCAGAGTTGCCAAGATGCTGGGGAACTGTTTCTCCGGACATCTCAGGGTGCCCTCCACTATGTTACGCACACGATTCAGGTCGGGATAATATTCTCGGAGGTATCCTTTCAGTCGATCGTGGTACGTTTCGAATATTCCGCGCGTCTTCCCTGCCGGCATGAACTTGTTGACAGGACCGGAAACAAAGCCATTTTCAATTCGTTTCAGTAAAAACTTCCGGTCAGGTTCCATTGCGCTACGTTAAGAGGTCAAGGTAGGGTGGTTGGAGCCTGAAATTTGTTAACTGCACAGAGTGTTCTACTCGGAGTCTACACCGCACCTCGTTTCATTCGGCCCTGAATTTACTCTTCTTAGTGGGAAACTCGATTGGTGTGAACTTGCTCACGTACGTCTCTTGAGATGACGTTGCGGTGGTGAGGTCGAGTTCGCCCTGGCCGTCAGCTTCCCCACTTACTGCACTGCATGCCGATTGCCATGCTACGTGTTCTCCGTCCACAAGAAACACGTCATTAGAAGTAAATTTCGCCCAGATATGGGGCTTACAGATAACAGAAAATGCGCTCCATGGCTTTTGGATCCGCTCAACTGGCATGAATCTCTTGACCATCACAGAGTACAATAATTGTCTAACTACAAGTACAAACAAAATGAGACAAACGTATGTACATGAGCCCCGTTTATTTTACACCAGGTAGACACACCACTTCCTCCCACTCTTTTCTGAATTCCCACTCCAGCCCTTGTCATATTCCCCCGTGCTGTGTGCTTCGCGCCTCCCGATCTTCCACACCCATCAAAGCATAGTTACCAGGGTCAGCGGGATGGAGATCGCGAAGAAGATCCACAGTTGAGGGGAGACTGTTAGCTGATTAGAGGCGTCCAAACCGAAGACCCCCATGCTGAGAAGTGTCTTGGTGGCAGAATTTGTTAGCACTGAAAACAGATAGCCATGGGTTTACCTCTACTTACCGCTACGAATGTGAAAGGCAGATAAACGAGAGTTACGACAGTGATCACCTTGATGGTTATCGAATCATCAACAGTGGACCTCGTCAGCTGCAGCACGTATCCATTCTGTTCATCCGAGGTCGCTTGGTCCCGCAGGTTGAGTGTATCAGACAGGAGAGCTGCAATCTTCTCAACTCTCGCCAAAAGGTACTTGGCATTTCCAAGGTATGCGGCAACTTCTTTCTCGTATATGCTCATTGTGAGCTGACTGTGCTCCCGAATACTTTGATCGACAGCTCCCAATTGAGCTCTCCCCGTATTGTATGCGCACTGAAGCTTCAGTGTCCTGGAGCTGTCGACAAGTGTCTCCAGTATTGGCACGAGAGGTAAGCAGCGTGATTCAATGAACCGGAGTTTGGCCAGTGTCTCATGGCTGACGTGCAATTCTCTGCCCACGTAAGCAGTGACGGTGGCTGCATTCTGTGATTATAATGAGTTGGAACCCTGCAACTATGCTCGGAACCCGGTAAAAATCAGGGTGGGGAACAATTCAACGACATTGCAACGCATTGAACGTTGATTGAAGCTTGGCAATTCAACGCAACGTCAACGAGGCTTACTAGAAGCTCAATCAACGTCAACGTGATGCCTCGTTGATTGTCAATTATTGAGCACGTTGAGCTAGCCCGCGAGGTAACCCCCAGCTAGCCATAGCCTACCTAGTCTCTAGCTATCACCACCTCTCCAGCTTGGTATTGAGTTTGCCAAGCCGGAGTAACGTTTTTACAGATAATCCGATTAGCTGATTAATTTTGAATGCGCATAGAGCCGCAGTCCTACTCTAACAACCCTCATCGCTATCGCCGCCGCCTTGCTGCCTATTATGGATATAGATAACGCTTCTTCAGTTGTTTCTACCATCTCTTCTATTCCAGCGGGCCTTTTGACTACCAGACTACTTACAAATACAGCGATAGAAGGCCGTGGCCCAGAGCGCGAGGGCTGGGAGAGCTTCCCCTGGCACTACTTTGCAGGCTATACTATCAACGAGAACTCTAAGCGCATTGGCTGGACCTGGAACTATGGCTTCGATATCCGCAGTACTTTAGGCACTAGCCACTGGGTTTGTAAGCCTTATATAAGGATACGGCGTCGCCTAATAAGCCTCGCCGCTGCAGGCACAGCTAACTAAGCTCATCACCTTGTTAAAGAGCACTTAATCGCGGATCCAACTGGCAAGCGCTCAGCGAAGCCTACTAGGATCTCAATTGCTACCCGGCTTCAGCTGGATCCTAAGAAGTCAGAGGAACAAGCCCTACTAAACAAGCTAATTTGCAGCTTTAATCCAGCGTACTTTTAGCAGCTTCTCGTCGATTGGATCGCGCACGATAATATTCCGTTTCGCAAAGTAGAGAGTGAGCCATTTTGCCGCCTTATCGAGTATCTAAACCCCGCCGTCTCGCAAGCCGGATGCCTGCCTACTTATAAAACTATCCGCAAATAGCTGATCGACGAATTTAATCGGCATAAGGGCATCGTCTCAGAGCTTCTTCAGGGCTCGCCTGGCCTCATACACCTCTCGCTTGACGGCTGGACGTCACGCAATAACAAGAGCTTGCTTGGGGTTATTGTCCACTTCCTTACATCCACTGGCAAGCTAAGGCAGTTTACCCTCGGGCTCCCGGAGCTTGATAGGCATAGTGGATGTGATCTAGCTGGGCAGGTTGCGCAGGTCTTAGCTAAATAGGGCCTTACTAACAAAATTAGATATTTCGTTATGGATAACGCTAGTAATAACGACTCTTGCCTTAAAGATCTTGCTGAAGAGTTCGGTTTTGACGTTAAGCGCCGCCGCCTCCGTTGTACCGGACATATTATTAACCTCGTTATACGTCAGATCCTTTTTAGCGACGATGCTGATCTATTTAAGGCTGAATATAGTTATCCGCACGAACTACTCGCCGAACACGTCCTTTGGCGGAAGAAGGGGCCGCTTGGTAAACTCTATAATATCGTACACTAGATCTATCGCTCCTTGAAGCTTCGTAAGAAGCTTCGCAAGCTTTAGGCAGATGATCTAGATAATATAAGCATTTATGAGGTTATCCTAGATAATGCCACTCGCTGGAACTCCACTGACGCGATACTCGAGCGTGCCCTTAAGCTCTAGCGATATATCGACACACTCGTGCTGGCGGAGGTCCTTAAATGGGAGTCGTACACGCGAAAGCTCACCTAGTAAGGCCGGCGGCCGCGCCGCAAGAAGCCGGCGATTATCGACGACTACCTAACGACTGAGGATTAGGCGACGCTTAGTAAGTATCACTCTATTCTTCAGCCCTTTAAGGATATTACTATGCGACTGTAGGGCAACCCAATAGATGGCGAGTTTAGCGCGCTTTGGGAGGTGCTGCCTGTAATAGAGTTCCTTCTTAACCATCTAGAGGAGGTTAAAGATCGCGATGACGTCTATTCAGAGGAGCATTTTAAGGTGAACGTCTCATTGGGCTGGGCTAAGCTTAATGAGTACTATACCTTGCTTGACGAGACACCAGCCTATACTGCAGCGATTATGCTACACCCGGGGTTCCGCTGGGCCTGGATTGAGAGCACCTGGGCAGAGAGGCAGGACTGGATTAGTGACGCGAGAGCTAGAGTCAGGAATCTCTGGGATAGCGAGTATAAAACTTAACCCCTCTCAGCTGAAGAGGCAATAGATCCTCCGCCACCAAAGCGCCGCCGCGGCGGCGAGTCAAGTAGCAGCTTTGCCAGCTGGCTACAGTCATCCAGGACTCCTAGTAAAGCCCCTGCAGCCACAGAGGTTGATGAGTACACCGCCTAGCAGAATGACGCCTCTCCACTGGACAGTGAACACGAGAATCCGATCTAGTACTAGCTCCTACGCCAAAAGCAGTACCCACGGCTCTCGCGCATGGCCCTGGACCTTTTCTTAATCCCAGCAATGTCAACAGAGGTCGAAAGAGTGTTTAGCTTAGCTAGGCAGATGGTCACACCTATTAGGAATCGCTTAGAAGGCAATACGATAGCAGTGGCACAGGTGCTGCGGTCATGGGTGGCTTCTGGGGTCATTAAGAGGTGAACAATAGCCATAGGGACAACAGGGAAGATAGGGATAGAATATAAGGAGGCCCCAAAGGCGCCACAAGCACCAGCAGAAGCGTTTTTAATATGCTGGCTAGCTATTACAGGGAAAATTGTATGTAACTTACAGGCCTCTGGTCTCAACACCATGCCAAGCATCGTTATTCTTAGTCAGCATTGCGACGTACTTAATCAACGTTAATTGACCTATTCGTTGACCAACGTCAATCAACGTCAACTGCCCTTAGGCTACGGCTTGGCAACGCAACGTCAACGAGTCCTCTCGTTGATTGACGTTGCGTTGTTCCCCACCCTGGTAAAAATCCACCCACTATCTTTAGAATATCGCCCTCATAATGTTCCATGTAGTCTCTCCAGTTCCCCACATAAGAGGCCCACAGGAGGGAATGGATGAACATTGGATCCTGTTGGGAGGAACAGGGTCTGATTGAACCAAGGGTCAACACCGAGAATTTGTTATATAGCTACTATATAAGAGGGACCGGGTCACCTACCCTCTTCCTCCTCATGCCAATCTACGATGAACTTCACTCCCTATACAAACAACCCACTTGTTCAATAGATCCTGTTCGTTTGATTCCCTATCCTTCTGAGACGTTATGTGGTCCAAGGTCTGTTTGTGGGCAACGGATTTTGCTTTCGGGTGCACTCTTCGCTCCGGATAACGTATGGTGTAACATAGTTCTATCTCGTAATCAACGAGTCTATCGGGAAACTGTTAAGATGAGTACACAACGTACCAGTGATGTTCTCAGTCTTTCTCATCATGACAGGACAGCAGGAAGCTTCCTCAGCGCTTCTCTGGCGTCTCTGAAATGAATACACAGCCTTGAGGAATTCTGGCATGACTTCGTGATGCGCTAAAATATCCCTAAGCATCTCTTCATGCACTTGAAGAGGCTGCCAGGAGTTTTTTCTGATGCAAGGATCTGCCGCCTTTATGAGCAATGGCAAAAACTTTAGTACATGCGAAACACTTACATCAGTCGAGTCCGATACGACTGGCTTGAAGGATCCTGCATATGCTTCCGCAATCCCGAAGGATGCTCAAAATTTCTTGAAAAGGCTTCGAAAGGGGCAGGGCTGCTTTGATGGGTTATATCAGTTGGTTCGGAAGAGCGGATATCCACCAAAGAAACTGAACATGGCATATTAGGAGCAGAAAAACATTGCTTCCCGTCCAGAACATGTGTCCAGTAAGCCTGAAATAGCTCATTATCTCGAGTAGAGCCTTTCGCGCTCGATATTTTTCTGTCTCTCCTGGCTTGAGTCATTTCAATATATAATTTGACGATGCTTCTGCAACTTGACTGCAGGGTAATGATGCGCGGTATGAATTTACTTGAGATTTGCTTGGCAATTGCAGCCACTGTGGATTAAGTACTGCCATCCGCAAGGCTCTGTCAAGAGCCGTGTGCTTGCACTGCAGACGTTGACTGACCTGGCCCAATGCGCCACGACTGCGCAAGGCTGAAATGCTCACTAATAAATTGTTTTCGACAAGCTCAACGACAGCTCCTGTGGAATCCCGGCGTTCTCACATACTCGGCACCTCCATATGTCTGCCTTTAAAATTGAGCCTTAGACTGCTTCAGTCTCTGTAATCCCACTCCAGGCAGAAGCACGGTGTCAGTTCGCTCCTTCGACTTGCTAGATTCGTTCACCGGCACTCACTCTACTTCCGTCTACAAGCCAAGCGTGACACGTCAGCTTCAAATTGCGTAGAAGATGGGTCTCTTTCTTACCGGTGTCAGTTCTCTTGGCGCATAAGGCATGGGCTGTTCAAGCTCGATGAACACCAGTAGGCGAGAAGCAAACTATTGTCGTCGAAAGCCAACCCCTCGCCTGGACTGTATGGCTATTTCCCATCTGCGTCGTTCGTTTCGTCACGCAGGTTTCTTTGCAGGTTACTCTTGAAACGAGCTCTTCGCGTTGGGGTCCAAATCAGGTCACAGGTGAACAGGCAAGTGGAACCGGCACGACACCAGCAAGTCGACACAGCGAAAAACAGCACCGAACGCGTACAGGCAACCAGCCAGTTTCTCTTCCGGTAAATGGAGCTATTGGATCAAGGACAACGAGCTGATTGTGTGGATATAACGGCGCATGGTTGCCTCCAGCGCCCCTCGGCAAACGGTGATGCACCGCCCGAGCCAGCCACGCGCGGGTTCAAGGCGAAAGCTCCAGACCGTTCTGATCTGATCCATACCCGTCAACACTACTCCACACCCACCGCGGAAATCTACCTACCGTTCCGCACTCTGGTGCAGTAACAACACAACATGAGCGGAAATGGGAGCGGCGAGAGCCCCACGATCCCGATCCAGACAAACGACTCACCACCACCAAGAAGTCGCCACACGCCCAGGACTCCGCCGACAGGTGGGACGGATTTTGAGATGGAAGAGCATCCTCACACAGGAGAAGAGGATGCCACTGAGCGTGGGGAGATGCAGCAAGGCCAAAAATTCAGGTTCGTAGTTGATGAGGGGAGGTTCGACTGGACAAGATGGTTGACACTCGGCTTGCACAGACGCGGGCTGAACGGCTACCACATCGCCATGATCAACATCAGTGGAACTCTGGGTGTCGGGTTGTACATTCGGACCGGATACATCCTGCGACTCGCTGGACCCTTTGCCGTGCCGGTCTCATTCGTAATCGTTGGACTCTTGGCATGGGCTGTGATGCAATGTATCGCAGAGCTCATCTGCATCTTTCCCATCCCGGGAGCACTGCCGAAAATCATATCGAGGCTGCTCAACAAAGAGCTGGGCGTGGCGGCTGGCCTCGCATATTGGTAAGTTGTGGCGCAAGTACCTCTTAGGGACGGAGCTGTTGAATGCGCCTTGTGGTTGGATGTTGACTGGAGAATATGCGCTAGGTTCACTTACGCCATCTCATTCTCCGCGACGATCACGGCCATCGCGAATGAAGTTCAATATTGGACGGGTATACCTGGCGGGGTGCAAGCCATCATATTCTTCATAGGGATCCCGGCTCTTTTGGTTGTTTTGAATTGCTGCCCCCTCGAGGTACCGCTCTGACAACTTCGTGGCTGTCTGTCTATCAGCTAACGTCAAGCAATAGGTCTATTGGACTTCCGAATTGGTTGGAGGGGTACTTAAGATAGCCTTTGTTGTCGTGACTTTCTGCATCCTATTTGCAATCAACATGGGCGGTGAGTGTCGTACCTTCACGTTCCTCTTGGACTCTGCTTACTGATGTTCTTCAACAAAGCGTCACCTGAGGGGTATCTTGGATTTGACTGTGACTTTTCCGATACTAAATCCTGTCCTACAAGCGACTGACCTGGATAGTCTGGCGGGAGGATGTTATGTCAACCATCCGCGTGTACGATAACGGTGTTGCGCATACATGGTGCTATGCCTTCTTGTAGGTTGCCGCTCACGGATCGATCGGACCGCCTCTATCCAAGGAACAGAAGGCTTACATGGTCCAAATGCTTAGTACTTCGTTGTCTACCGCCGTATTCGCCTACGTCGGAGTCGAGATACCGTCTGCGATAGTGCTTGAGGCTAAAATTCCCCGGGAGAGTGGGGGGCGGGCACCGAAAACCATTTGCATATCAGCAACCGTACTTCCCGTTGTCATCGGACTGGTCTATTTCGCAACGAGCTTCATGGCTACATTTGATATGAGATGGGACGACGGGCGTTTACCGCGCGCAGCGCGGCTGGACCGTGACCACCAGAACGAAACCAGCGTTATTGGAGCCCGGGATACCAAGAAAGGCGTGAACTCCAGTTCAATCTTCGTTCTCATTGCGGAAAAGAACTCGCGGGCTCTCGCAGGCGCCGTGAACGCCTTCATCCTCCTGACGGCCTTGTTCTCGGCAAACACGAACCTTTACGTGTCATCTCGCACGCTGTTCGGTCTCATGAACGGCATGCCCAGAATGGATCCGGGACCGAAGGACCACTGGACAAGCAAGCTGGAAGCGTTAGTGGTGAACAACTTGGCCGTCTTCGGGCAAACCAACCAGAAAGGACTGTCCGTTCGGGCAGTGCTTGCGGCATGCGCTTTCGGCTGGGTTCCCTTTCTCTCCCTCATCGGTCCTGCATCACCGGGGACCACACCCGCTTCGGTAAGTGGTCTGACGCTCGTTCGATCGTTCTCTAAACTGCTGATACTTTTCCAGCTTTTCCGAGGTCCTGTCTGAGATGGGGGCTGTCAGTTGCATCATGGTTTGGGCTTGCGCCTGTCTGGCGTACCTTCAATTTCACTACACGTAAGCTCCACCTCAGCCGCGATCCACACCGTCCCCATACTGATTGATCAAGCCTTCAGAAACCCGGGATCAGAGCGGCTCTCATTGGCTATGCACAGAGGGATCGTCCTGGTTACCCTTACCGCTCCCATGGTCAACCGATGTGTGCGTGGTTGGCGCTTGTAGGCTGCGTATTCATAATTGTCGTTGCCAATTCGGCGCCATTTTGGAGTAAACCGAAAGACCTGGGATGGTTAGCCACGTCATTACAAGCATTCTTAGCAGTAAGTTCCCCTCTCTTCCTCTTTTCTTGGCCAAAAAAAAAAACCCCAACACCCCGACGCGCAACACCAAACTCACAGCACTGACCTTTTTCTCTCCTCCGTACAGCCCGGTCTCTTCCTTGCAACTTGGTTGATCCTTACCTGGATTCACCAGAGAAAACTTTCCCCTGAAATTGTCATTTTCCGTGATGTCGCCGAGGGAGAAACAGGCATACATGAAAGCGTTCGAAATTTGGTATATCAGGTGAAGGCTCTGGAGGAAAGTTAGAAGGGCTGATAATGCAGTCGGTAGGACAAGGAGGTGATAATGATTTCGAAGAGCAAAACGAAACTGTGCTAATGTGGGAGTGTCGGGCGTATAAATGTTGACATTTGTGTTGGGCATCAATCGGGAGTTCCTTGCTTCTACCCCTACATTCATTCAATAGACCAACCACGGTATCTCCGGGATGTTACAGATTCTTTATTTGCCGAGATACTCAACATGCATGCAGCGCGCTGAAGCACGGCACAGCCACTCAGGTTGGCCGGTCGCATGTGATCAACCCCAGATCGCTGCAGCGCGACGCGTAGAATAGAGAACTGTTGTATTGTTGATGAACAACGATGATCCATTGATGATTGGCATGAGGAGGAAGGGCATAGGTGGCCCACCCTCCTTATATACGTAAGTGAGTGACTAAGCTATCTGGTGTTGCAAAAGCAATATGCAAAACACGTGATTTCCAACAAGAACAGACAACATGGCTCGTCATTCACCGCCCCATATTATCGGCAACAACATCCAATCTTCCGTGAGCTCGTCTCTAAGCAAACTTACACACTATTAAACATGATTGCGCAAGCGTCACTCGAGACTTCCCAATTTCCCCCTCCAAGTTTTGTCATGCGCAATGCCTCGTTAAATGCGTCGCATCCATCAAGATCGTGAAAACCGCAGAGAACATGCCAAAGATATCTGATTGTAAGTTCATCACAGATTTTCACTACGTTGTCCCGCCATCCACTAAAGCCAGAAGCAGGCAGGAAAAAAGATCATGTTGTCTTTGAGGAACTTAAAGCAGCCTTTCAAAAATGCGTTCCATGAGCGGCACAAATAAAACCCTAAACAAAATCCCAAACACAACCATGCCCCTCTAATCTGCAACCTATGGGCAATTGCTTTTATTCGCGGCCACAAATACCGAGACTTTTAGTATCTCTACACTTAGTAAAGCCCCGCCCTTCCCGCTCAAGGCACATGTTCTATTATAGATAGATAGATAAATTCATTTCTTCCCGATATAGCTCCCTTACGGGTCTATGCGGGGCTGGCTACCTATAGTTATTTTACACGAGGGGGAAAACCTTTTCGCCTAGCAAAAACACCTCCTCTCTATCTAGGCCTGTTTATCCCTACTGGTTCTGTTTTTCCTTCTTACCGGTAGCGGCTGCTATGGCAGCCCTACATTCACCTACTAGACCTATCCCTTTAGTCCTTATCCTCGTAGTTGTCCGGGTCCTGGTAGTCCTGGTGGTCCTAATGGTCCTCCTGGTTCCTCGTCCGGGTTGTCTTCCTGGATTAGTTCCCTTGCCAGGCTAAATTGCTTAAGCAGCCCTAGGCGCAAGAACCAGTCTATTACTGCTTTGACCCCCTTCTTTGTTAAGAGGAGGGAGTAGTAGTCCGTGGTCCCTGCCCTTTGGAGCATCTATGCCCTGCCCTGTTAGAAGTGGGGGCAGAAGAGGAGGATGTGTTTTGGGGTTTATCTATGCCAGCCGCATGGGCAGGCAGAGCTAGAGTACCCTGGCACCTTGCGCCTTGAGAGGAAGTCCTCTAGTCCAATATGCTCTATACGTAGTAGGGTAGCGAGTGTGCTATGTGGTTTGGACAGTCCACTGTGGATTTGTCTGATTTTCGGGTTCCACTGTGTAATCTAGGCTACTAGCGTATATTACTTTCTGTCGAACTGCAAAAGTACGACGCCGCACTGTTACCAGTGCGTGCTAATCTGCCTTATATTCTGACACACCCCCTCACCTGTGGCGAAGTGCTTGAGGCACAGGTGGAGAGATCTCATGTCGTTGTAGTGGAGGAATAGTCTCTCTCTGTGGTGAGGCATGGTTGATCTTGCTGTGATTCGAACGCATGGCCTACTTGCGACTGACACGGACCCCGGCACCACAAGGTCGTTGTTGTGATTGGGGAACACCAAGCCCCTTGAAACGTGGATTGTGTGGGGCACAGCCAAACCCCGTGATGGTGCGTATGGATGATGCGCGCGTTTTGTGTCCAAGTCTACCACTAGACTACCGCGGCAGAAGTGATTCCGGGCTCATAACTGTCGAACTGCAAAAGTACGACGCCGCACTGTTACCAGTGCGTGCTAATCTGCCTTATATTCTGACACTTTCCCTAGTTGGTGTACTTTATCCACCTTTCCTTCTACTTATCTCTGTATACTATGCGCAGTCTTACTCGCTCCGGGAGGCTTTGGTAGGCGGGCGGGCAGCTACTAAGGAGGGAGTCTGCCCTTTTCCTAAGCAGGGTTCTTCTAGCTGGGCTGGCTGTGCCCTGGGCACTTAGAGTGGCTCGGGCTATCTGCCTAATGCTCTGGCCAGTTTCCTCTACTACTGCCGCTACCGGGCCATCCTTATACCTAATAGTATAGGCTAGTACTAGTTCGTCTAGGTGTAGTGAGAGTAGAGTGATGGAAAATGAGCTCAATCACCTCCGTTATCTGTTATTGGATAGCATATTAGCTTAGTCATTCATTCTGAGACGTCTTAGGAGTAACACCACGAGCGCCTCAGCAATTAAGCAATCAAGTTATTTATTTATCGATTCCGACCGATTAAGCGCAAATTCTATCAGGTTATAAGCCCGGATGGTACTTAAATAATAGCCTGATCGGCCGCAATTACTTAGAATTGTGATGGCTTGCATCCGGTGCACTCGCGGAAATGCAGTGGCATTACTATCTACGAGAAGACTAAGCTAAAGAGAAAAGAAAGAAAGGTTTGAGTAAGATAGCGCTGCTTATATATCTCTCTAGAGTTCCTTTTGCTGGTAGCGAGTTGCAGAGTTTTCTTGTTGAGCTTCAGGGTCCTCTCAACCTAAGGTCTCGCCGCAGGATCCATCCAAGGCACCCTCAGGGTTCAAACCGTAACATTACCCCCCTCCCGGCTTTGAAGGTAGGTCTCTAGGGCTTTAGTATCTTCTAAAGCGCTTGCTGGTTCCCAAGTTGGCCGCGCGTATCCTCTCCACTTAACTTGATAGAGTTTCTGCCGTTTCCGCTGGCCAGGCCGTCTTCCCAATTTTTCACCTAAGATAGCTTCAACCCTCCATTCTTCTTCTCCATTAACGAGTATAGCTAGTAGTTAGTAATCGTCCTGTTCTTGGCTTGGTAGAGGATCTGTTCCAGCTGGGCGTAGGAGATCGACGTTAAAGACGTTATGTATCCCAGTTGGTACGTCTAGTTTATAACTATAAGGGCCAATGATCTCGATAACTGTGAACTTTGCTGCTCGATTATCAAGCTTCCGGCTTAGGCGGTCCGTTCGTATATTCTTAAGATTCAGCCAGACTTTATCCCCTACTTTATACGCTAGTAATGGGTCCCTATGTCGATTTGCTTGGGTCTCCTGATCCTGTTGTGCGTTCGCCATTAATGCTTCTGCCCATTCGGTTATCTCTTTAATCTTTGCCACGATTACTTCTCCTTTTTATATTGGTAATATAGGGTTCGGGACTGGTTAAGGATCCTCGAATAACTGTAGTAGCTCGAGGTAGTATCTATGAGAGAGGAAGAAGGGGCTAACACCTATCGATGAGGATTCTTGGCCATTTATAGCAAGCTCTGTTGCTAGTAACTAGTCAACTCAGTTATCTTGCGCGTAGTTAACTATCCGGTAGAGCTTCCTTTCTATCTCGGTATTCGCACGCTCCGTTAATCTATCTATTTCTGGATAGTAGGCTATTAAGATTCGTCTTTCGATCCTAAGTAATTAGCAAACCCTCTTCTATAGCTGGCTAATAAATTAGCTTCCCCGGTTAGAGACAATAGCGGTTAGGACTCTATAGTAGCGGTAGAAGTAGCGAATAAATATCCTAGTAACTATTTCTGCTTTAATATCCTTACAGGCCTTAAGGATGACTTCTTTACCTAATCGATTAGTAATAACTATAAGTATCCGATATCCTTAGCTCTCGGGTAGCGGTCTAATAAAGTCGACTAAGATCTCTCTCTACTAACGGTTTAGTACTAGTAACGGCCGTAGTAGTCCTTATTTACGGTCTCTCTAGACTCTAGTCCTTCCGTAGACGTTATAGTTACGTACGAATCTACGTATATTAGATACGAAGTTCGGCTAGAAGAACTATCTTGCGATAAGGGCTATTATTCTAGTACGTCTAGGATAAACTACTATTATTAAATCGTAGAGTATCTAGATTAGCTTAGTTCTTAAAGGCTCGTAGTTTAGTACCTAACGTCTGCTACGGAATAGCAACTCTCCTTAATTATTTAAGAAGTAATTAGTAATTAAGAGCTTAACTAGTTCTTCTAAATCGTTTAGTAGCGTTCTTCTACTCTCTCTTACTACTATTATAAAACGTCTATAGTCCGGATCCGCTACTTTTACCTCTTACTAGAGCTACCGTAAATAGTCTTCGATTAACGTTACTTCTTATTCGTATACTAGTTCGTCTATAGATCTATCTAATAGTTCGTCTACTAGTTTATCTACTAGTTTATCTACTTATTCGTCTACTCCTTATTCGGTTATAGCTTATCGTCTTATTTATACTAGTATTACTAAAACTCTCTAATAGTTAGCTTAAATCTTATCTAGGCTTAAGAGTCGTACGACACGATATTAAAGCCTCTTATTATCTTAAGATACTAGTAAGTCTTAGTCTCTTCGTATAAGTACGTTAGGCTAAGCCCTAAGCTTATCTAGACGGTAAGTGTTACGGTTTAAACCCTAAGGGTGCCTTGGATGGATCCTGCGGCGAGACCTTGGGTTGAGAGGACCCTGAAGCTCAACGAAGCTCAACAAGAAAACCCTGCAACTCGCTACCAGTAAAAGGGACTCTAGAGAGATATATAAGCAGCGCTATCTTGCTTAAACCTTTCTTCCTTTTCTCTTTAGCTTAGTCTTCTCGTAGATAGTAATGCCACTGCATTTCCGCGAGTGCACCGGATGCAAGCCATCACAGTAAGTAATAGTAAAGTTAAATCGGCTTAGAATTAGCTACTATCTTATTTACCTCTTAGAGAGCCGTCGGACTATTATAAAGTATTCGAGATTCTTATAGTCCGTAATAATCTTAAATTCTTTTACGCTTCGTAGCTCTATATTCTACTACTAAAGATACTTAATAATCGTAAGTGTAACGAGCGGGCCTCTACCTCTGAGGATCCAAACACCAAAGAGGGTGGAAACCTGTCGAAGGGTTTTCCTTGAGTGGGTACAAGAAGAGGTACGTGAGGAACGAGTAGACGACTGAAGACTGAGCACTGCGTGCGAAGGCCTTGTTACCAATAGAGTCCAAATCCTATTGCGAAGTTGACCACGGAGGGTCAAATACTAGCTAGGGAGTGAAGCTATATATACTATGGAGAGTGTGTACAATCTGGTGGTGCCGTCTTTTGAGGGCATCGCTGAGCGTGCCGTTACTTGAGGGCACGCGTTGGTGTGCCGTTTATTGAGGGCACAGGTGGGTCGCACGTGACAACTCACGTGGTAGAATCCGTGATCTCGTGACCTCGGTTCTGTGAGACTTCCGACTTCTCGCTGTTTCGTCGGAGTTGATCCGTAATTCTCTGACCTGAGAAGGCTGTGCCGTAACAGTAAGGAGCTCCTTATCGTAGATCTCGTAGTTATACTCCGCTAGCGAGTTTTTCTTTAAGAAGTAGATAACCGGCCGGAGTACTCTATTATTATCGTATTAGGATAAAATTCCTCCTATATAGTATCCTAAGGAGTTAGTCTCGAGAATTATCTTTCGGTCCGGGTCGAATTAGATAAGGATTAGTACCGTAATAAAGGCCTTCTTTAGCTTTCGAAACGCTCTTTCTACTCCTTCTATCTAATAGAACGGAACGTCTTTCTTTATAAGTATATATAACGAAGCCGTAGTCTTCGAGTATTTATATTAGAGTCTAAAGCCTCAGGATCAAGCCTTAGAGGATCATCGGCAGATCACGTGACGCCAAGCCTTTCTTGTATATAACTTTTCTCTTTCTTCTACGACTTCTCCTCTTTCTCCTTAAGTCTAGCTTAACGTACATAGCGTAATATACCTTTCAGCGATCATCCTGAGGTTGAGCCCTAACACTTTAAACTATACCCTTATACTTCGGCATTACTTTACTCCTACTACCTTTACCGGCTTCGTTACCTCGTCTCTCCGCCCTCTAAGGTCCGTTTATTATACTAATATAGGGTCTCTATCTAAGCTTATTATCGACGTAGACTTCTAGAATCTTAATTATAGGCTCTAGGTATCTAGTAAATCTAGGGATACGGATTTCTACTACTATATTAAATCTCCGGGTGGCATAGGTTCTAAGTTCGAATCTTAGACCGCTTACCTACTCGTGGCATGTGCGTCCCACGTTAAAAGCATACGTACCCGCGTTCTCCCTAGCGGTAATAAGGGGGAAAATCTATAGGTGGTTAGGGTGGGCCACAAGTGGCATGTACGTCCCACTATAAAAGTATACGTACCCGCGTTCTCTCTGGCGGTAATAAGGGGGAGAAGGGCCAGCTAGGCGCTTCTAAAAATAAATTTTAAGAGCGCTTTACCAGCGCTTATAAATAGGTAAGCCGGGACTTCTTACGGCTTAGTCTTAAGATTTACAGTCACCTCTCTCTATAGTTCCTCCCTCTTAGCTACTCTTCCTACTTTAGACACCGCTACCGGTATATAGAAAAAACTATACTAAATAGAGTATCTACGGATACTACTATTGTAGATAGGGAAGGTTTTTACCCGGGCTATCCTAAGAAAGTAGCCACGGTTTCCCCTTCTATATACCCTTACAGATAGCCATAGCTGCATGGACCCTTCGGGGAGCTAAATTAGCTTAAAATTGAATTTATCTATCTATCTATCTATATTAAATCTCCTTAGTTTTCTTATAAAGTAAATAAGATAGTACTTATTAGGCGAGAACGCTAATCCGTAGGTAGCTATCTAGTACTCGTAGACTTAGTATACTCTCTCTAGTATCCTATAGTTTTATTTTATAGATCTACTAAAGGTAAGGATGTTAGTATTATCGATAAATCTAAGAGGGAAAGTATTGCCCCTACGTAGTTATATAAGTAGATTAGAGGTAAAGAATAAGTAGAGGATCGGAGATAGTAAAGATCCTTAGAGAATCCTAATTAAGGTCTAAATTAATAGGCTAGTAAAATCCCTAAAGGATAACTAAGTAGTGCGGTCCTATAGGAAGGAGTAAGTAAATCTTTCTACCTATTCCGGGAGTCTTGCCATCTTTATATTATAGAGAAGCCTCCTATAAGATATATAGTCGTATGCTCCTAAGATGTCCAGGCTAAGAACTAAAGCCACTAGTCTAGGTGTAATAAACGGACCTTGGAGGGCGGAGAGACGAGATAACGAAGCCGGTAAAGGCAGTAGGGGTAAAGCAATGCCGAAGTATAAGAGTGTAGTTTAAAGGGCGAGGGTATAAGGTGCGAAAGACGAGGGACGAGGGACGAGGGACGAGGGAGGCAAGCAAGGTCCAATTCAAGGCGTACCAAGTTATACGCGAGGAATACTTATTGCTAGACTAAAGAACTAACTACAAAGCAGAGGGGCGAGCTTTATATATATAAAGAACGAACTAAAATACTAGCTTCCTGATTTATAAGCAGGTAAGTCTAGATCTGGATTTTAAATTAACGAAGGTAAACGAGAGGTAAGGGGTCTAAGCAAGCCACGTTTATAATAGTAGGCTCTCCTCCCTAGGGGTGAGTTCCTACGAGCCTTTAGCTTAAGGGTCGAGGTTTCGAAGGGTAACGTTTATAGAACGTATTAAGGGCCTCAAGGTCTTTAACAAGGTCGTAAGGTTCCCAGGTTGGTGTCGAGTAACTAGTCTATTTCACGAGGTATTTTGGTTGTCTCCGGGTTGCTTTAACGTCTAGAATCTCTTCTACCCTGTACTCTTCTTCGCCGTTAACGATAACGGGCGGGGGCGGAGGTTGGACTTGATTAGGCAAGGGGTCAGAGGCTGCGGGTTCGAGTAAAGAGACGTGGAATACAGGGTGGACTTTCATCGTCCTTAGTAGTTCTAGGCGATAGGCATGGGTCGAGATCTTCTCTAGGATGGGAAAGGGGCCAAGACGTTTAAAGTCAAGTTTATCCGAAGGCCTTGTTGTCGAGATATGCCTTCTTAGGAGCCAAACAAGGTTACTAGGCTTAAAGACGGGTGGCGAAATACGGTCTTTATTGACCTGTTCTGCGTAGGCGTCTTGTGCGAATCGAATTTCTTGGCGAAGGTAGTTTTCGAGGTTTTCGAGGTTCTCTTGGAAGAGGCGTAGGGGTTCGAGGGGGGCTAAGATCGAGTCTTTTTGTAGAATCTCATAACGAGGGTGGAAGCCGTAGTTTGCGAAGAAAGGTGTAACCTTAGTCGTGGTCGAGATCGTATTATTATAAGCGAATTTAGCAAGGGAGAGAAAGTCGTTCTAATCGTCTTGTTGATACGAAACGTAGGCACGCAGGTATTGTTCGAGAATAGCGTTAATACGCTCTGTCTGGCCGTCGGTTTGCGGGTGGAAAGCCGTACTAAAGTTAGTCTTAATAGATAGGGATCTACTAAGAGTTCTAGTAAATTTAGAGGTAAAAATCGAGCCGCGGTTAGATACGAAGTCGTCGGGTAAGCTATGTAGTCGAAAAACGTAGTCTCGATAAAGCTTAGCAAGCTCTATCGAATCGAGGGTTGTTTGGCAAGGGATAAAGTGAGCCATTTTAGTTAGTCGATCTACGACTACTAGTATAGCATCGAACGAGTTGGACGTTGGAAGTCCCGTAATCAAATTAAGAGAAACGGATTGCTAGCGGCGTTGTGGCACTTTAAGGGGTTTCAAATATCTATAGGGGGCATGTCGAGCGGGTTTGATTCTTTGGCAGGTCTTATAGTTTCGTATAAAACGAGCTACTGTCTGGCGTAGACCTGGCCACCAGAAATCACGAGTAACGAGTTCAAATGTTACTGCTTGGCCTGGGTGTCCAGCAGCCGGATGCGAGTGTCGAGAGCTAATAATCCTTTGGCGGAGGCTTAGATCTTTAGGAATATAGATAAGTCCATTAACTAGTAATAGACCATCGTTATCCTTAGAACATGCGCCTAAATCTACCTTAGGATGTCGAAGTGCGTGGGTATCGAGTGAAGTAAGGATCTCTTGTCCAAGAGTATCCTCATCGAGTGCTAAGCGAATATTACTAGCCAGAGACGGTTCTAGCCTAGCGATCAAATGTCGAGTAGAAATAAGGGTCGAAATTTCGAATTTTTTAGAGGTAAGGATCGTAGTAGGGGGTAGGCGCCCCTCTCGAGCAGGGAGGTCTTCTAACCGTCTTGTTAACGCATCCGCGCGTTAATTCTTAGTTCCTGGGCGGTAGACGATCTTAAAGTCGAGTTCTGAGAGTTTAATTGCCCAGCGTGCTTGCCGACGGTTTAGAATTTGCTTAGAGGCAAAGCTAGTCAAATTCGAGTAATCTATAAGAACTAGGAGTGGCGAGGAGAGGTTAATAACGAGGGAACGGTATTCCTTTAGGGCTTCCACAATAGCTAAGAGTTCCTTATCTCTAATACCATAGTTCTGCTCTGCGGGGGTTATTTTCCGAGAGTAGTAGGCGATGGGATGTAGGATTCTTCTGCCATCCTCGTAGGTTACCCATTGGGACAAAATTGCGGAGATAACAAAGTCGGATGAGTCGGTTTCAAGGATAGTTTCGAGTTGGGGGTTGAAGTGTCGGAGGATTGGGTAAGAGCAGAAGGCTTCCTTAAGATAAGTAAATGCCTTATCCTGTTCTTTTCCCTAAGTAAAACGAATATTCTTAGCTAGGAGCCTAAAGAGGGCTCTAGCTTTTCGAGAGTATCCTTTAATAAATCGTCGGTAAAAGTTTGCAAAGCCAAGGAACGATTGAAGATCTTTAACTGAGCGGGGAATCTCCTAGTCTTTTACGGCGGCTACCTTAGCTGGGTCTATAGAGATACCGTCTAGGGAGATAACGAAGCTAAGGAACGTAGTCGAAGTCGTATAGAAGTTATATTTTTCGCCTTTAACGTATAAGCCTGCTTCACGAAGCTTTTCGAGGACTAATCGGACGTGTTCGTGGTGCTCCTCCTTAGTTTCCGAGTAGATAAGGATATTATCCAGATAGACGACGTACTAGCGGTTAAGATATTCACGTAGCGTATCGTTAACGAATTGTTGGCAGGTAGCAGG
The DNA here is from genome assembly GCA_011503125.2 of Botryosphaeria dothidea. Taxonomy (NCBI): domain Eukaryota; kingdom Fungi; phylum Ascomycota; class Dothideomycetes; order Botryosphaeriales; family Botryosphaeriaceae; genus Botryosphaeria; species Botryosphaeria dothidea. The sequence continues at coordinate 411,738 of WWBZ02000001.1, forward strand.
CGCATTCGTAAGGCCAAAGGGCATAACAAGGTATTCGTATAGGCCATAGCGAGTCCTAAAGGCGGTCAAGTGTTCGGAGCCTTCCTTGATCCGGATAAGGTTATAAGCACCGCGAAGGTCGAGTCGAGTAAAAATGCGAGAGCCCTGAAGTTGACGGAGAGTCTCGTTGACTAAGGGGAGTGGATAACGGTTCTTTTTCGTAATACCATTCAGTTCGCGATAATCCACGCAAAAACGAAGGCCGCCACCTGGCTTCTTGACAAAGAGAACAGGGGACGCAGAGGATGAGGATGAGGGCCGAATGAAACCTTTCTTAAGGTTTTCATCAAGGTATTCACGTAGAGCCTTAAGCTCTAAATCGGACATTGAGTAGAGAGGACCGAATGGGGGTTTCTTGCCCTCTTCTAATGAAATCTCATGATCAATATATCGATGTGGGGGAAGCCTATCGGCCTCTTTCTTCGTAAAGAAGGGAAGAAGATAGTGGAATCGAGCGGGGATTCGTGAGCGGAGGGTTTCGAGTTCTTGTTCCGGGGTTTGTTGTTCCGTTTTCTTAAGGTTATCAAGGTGTTCTTGGATCTCCTTAATTGATACGGCGTATATCCTAGTCTTATCTCGTTGGACGTAACGAGTAAGGGCGGCGTAGGATACAGTAGCGCAAGAGATCGAAGGCGAATTAGGAGGCGAGGGGGAAAGCGTAGTTGTGGGTTGGCGAGTAGGTAAGCAATTTGCTTGGCAAAAAGGGGAGGCGAAGGTAATCGTGTTTTTTGACCATAGGACGTGTGGATCATGTCGTTCTAGCCAGGGTTTTCCTAGGATAATTGAGTATTGACCGAGCTTAGTTACTTGGAAGGTAACGAGTTCTTGATGCTGATCAATATCAAGTTGAAGGTCGGCCTCGTGGGTAATCCGTCCGGCGATGGATCCGTCCGCGAGTTCGAGGGATTCAGCTTGGGGTTTTTGGCGTGTAGGGATCGAATGGGATGTAATAAAGGCATCATCTATAAAAAGGGACGAGGCACCAGAGTCTAACATAGCCGAAGTTTCGATTTTGTTATTGACTACTGATTTAAGGATAAGGAGCGGACGTTTCCCAAGATCTATAGCACGGGGCTGTAGGGTACGGGGTTCTAAAGATGAAAACGAGAGTGTTCCAAGATTTGAAGACGCGAGGGAAGTAAGAATAGAAAACTGATTCGAAGTGGAGATCGGACAAGGGCTAGGTAGGTGCCGGGGGCTACCTAGCCTTCTACGTTTTTTGACACGTAGAGGACTGACGCTGTAGGAGGTGTTATCGGTTGATTTGGGGTAGTTGGTAACGTAGGTGTATGCGAAGTCGTGTTGAGTTTAAGCCCCTTAGCTTTAGCTTTAGGGCACTCTTTAACCCAATGGTTAGGGTCACCATAGTAGGCGCAGAGGTTGTTGGCTTTCCGGTAAGCCTTTCGAGCGGTGGCATCTAGTTCCATAGGTTCACCTTGAGGAATCGAGGTTGGCGTGGGAGACGAAGGTTGGGGAGTAGTTGGTGTAAAGAGAGGAGTCGAGGTAGGGATACGAGTTACGGGCATCTTTTTCTCAATTGTTCGAGCATAGAGTTGGTTATCCAACGCAATGCAGGTTTCAGCGAATTTTCCGAATTCTATTGGCATAGAACGTCCAACAAGAAGGTCCTTAAGATTCTCCTTAAGGCCAAGGCGGAAGTAGTGGATCTTAACTGCGTTTTCTTTCTAACCGAGGGTCGTGATAAGCTAGAGGAACCGTGAGTAGTAAGCCGAGCAGGACTTGTCTTGTTTGAGTGCGAGGAGGGATCGTTCGGCCGTTGCGTAAGCGTCAGGATCGTCGAATGCGGCCTTAAGAGCTTGGTAGAAGGACTCATAGTTGTCGAATTCTACAGAGCCGTTCGAAGCAGAGACGTAAGGGGCAAACCAGGTGTAAGCCGCATCGCGAAGATATGAACCAGCGTAGGTAATCTTAGCTGTATCCGTTGTAAAGGCAGATGGGTCCGAGGCAAATTTGAGTTGAAGTTGCGTGGCGAAGTTCTGGAACCGAGTGCGTTCTCCTTTAAAGGGTTCTGGATCCGATACCTTAGGGATGCGGGGACGAGGGGTAGGAGTTTCCAAAGAAGATACTGTAGACGTAGTAGCCGGAGTGTTGGCAGGGAGGTTCGGGGCTAGTAGTTGGAGTCGGGCGAAGGCTTCATCTTGGCCGAAACCGTAGTAGTGAAAGATGCAAGCAACTTGGGCGTTCGTAGCATTCTCAGGGATAACTGGTGAATCGATATCGGATCTTAGGCAGGATTGTCTTCCTCTAGCGTACGCCTGGCTAAGGGTAACGCGTAGGGAAACCGGGATATCTTCAGGGAAGGTAGGACGAGCATTGACAGGGACAGGGACTTGATCGAGGATTTGGAAAAGCGTCTCCCAAGGGTCGGGAGGCGGGTCGTTTCCCATTTCGAAGGCTATAGTCTTGGGCTTGGACGAGAGCTTTAGGCCTACTAGATAAGAGTCTAGCAAAATGTAATGAACGGACCTTGGAGGGCGGAGAGACGAGATAACGAAGCCGGTAAAGGCAGTAGGGGTAAAGCAATGCCGAAGTATAAGGGTGTAGTTCAAAGGGCGAGGGTATGAGGTGCGAAAGACGAGGGACGAGGGACGAGGGACGAGGGAGGCAAGCAAGGTCCAATTCAAGGCGTACCAAGTTATACGCGAGGAATACTCATTGCTAGACTAAAGAACTAACTACAAAGCAGAGGGGCGAGCTTTATATACATAAAGAACGAACTAAAATACTAGCTTCCTGATTTATAAGCAGGTAAGTCTAGATCTGGATTTTAAATCAACGAAGGTAAACGAGAGGTAAGGGGTCTAAGCAAGCCACGTTTATGACACTAGGATCTTATGCCTAGATAGTATAAATCTGTTCTATAAGCAGGTCAAGAGCTGCTACTACGGACCTATTTCTCCTAGCTCCTATCTATATATTAGGGAGCAGGCCGTACGCTTTAGTAGCCTAGGAGATTCTATCTGCTATAATCCTTTTAAGTAGCTTCCCTAGCGTGTTGAGTAGGGCAATCGGCCTAAATAATTTAGCTTTGGTATAGTCATCCCTCTATGGTTTCCTTACGACTACGGTAATAGAGCTTATAAACTACCTAGGATAGTATGCAAGTGCGAGGCATCCCTAGAAGAGCCTGGTGAGTGGTCCGCTCAGTGTCTGAGCGCACTGCTTTAAGAACCTATTAATGATCTTATCTGGGCCTAGTGCCTTATCTAGGGGGAGCTGCTTGATCATATGGAGGACCTGCTCTTCAGTGAGGTCTTGGGGGATCTCCACTGGCTCTGGGTATGTATACCCATCTAGATCTGAGAGGTCGGTGGCCCTGGGAGGGGGGAAGAACTGGTTGGTAAGGATTTCTGCCTTAGACTAGTTATCGTAGCATAGTTGTCTATCTGCTCCCTGGAGGGGTGGGAACTAAGGTGGGGCTGGAGGCTCTAGTGCCCTTGTTATTGCCCACTTTGAGAGCTTCCAGAGTGCAGATGGGTCTGAGGTAATCTTAGCCACTGTTCTGCGCCATGCTTTTGTTCTATCCCTTCTGATCTGCCTCTTCTTGCTATTAGCAATAGTTTGGTATACCACCCAGTCCTCCTCCCTTCCTGTGGCTGTCCACTTCCTTCTGGCTGCTCTAGCCTGGTGCACCAGGCATGTTCTATTATAGTAATTCTACATTGTGAACCTTATACTAACTCTTGATTACTACATAAAACGCAACTATGTCTTGATTAAAATAACAAACTCACAGGTAAGTTATCTATTGGTATAGAATATAATATATTTAGAATAATTATGCGACGACTGGAAGGCAACAGGCAGTTCAAAGATGGAATATAAGGTCTCAATTACTAGACAGTCGAATCCTTAAGGTATTCGGGGCCGACTGGGGGCCGAAGAGATAAGTGATGGTTCAAGGGCAACATCAAAAGCATGTTTTACCTCGGTCACTGCCCCTCAAACCACTTCAACCACCAGCAAATGTCAGCTGAAGTAAGAAAAAAAAGGTAGAAGTGTGGCGGAAGATCCTCTTTGAGACAGCAGAGCCGAAATTTGGAGGACTGCGCTTGAACATGGAGATTTGCCTCAGATGAGGGCCTCATGAAAAGGACCTGGATGGTTAACTTGAGTTGTGAGTGCAGCCTTGAATGGAAGCGGCGGCGGCGTTATTTGAACCGGCAGAACTTCTTTGTGCTGCAAGTGTACCGCTTTGAAATTATCATTCCAAACCAATCACTACAACTGCCACATCAGGCCAACTTTCCAAACTTTATCTCGTCACCAGTATCAAAATGCAGCAGTTACACAGATGGTGTGAAGAACTTGCGACTCAATCGGTGTGGCTTCACCCAGAGAAAGCACAGGCTCGAATCCGAATTAGCCCTGACAGCATGATAGACCCGATGGACTAGGGTGGTATGAGGCGCTCGCTACCAGATTTTAATTGCGTCATGGAGATATGTCTGATCCGCGCCCTACGTCACTGGCGCTCTCTCACCTGCGGATACATGGCTGCTCTGCCTGAGACATACTGGATGTACTGGAATTTCTGGCGTCACCACACCTGACACTAGAATGCAGGGCCACTATTCACCACAAAATAAACATCCTTGTCAAGTACTGCGCTCCTCCCAACCACGAGACCATGCGAACAGCAGCCAGAGGCACTCAAAGATAAAAGAAACGAAAAGTTTCATACTCCGCATCCTCCTCGGTGACTACGAGCTCTCCAATGGAGCCAACATACTCTGTCGTCTACTTGACTGGTTGGCGGGTAGTGAGAAACAATGCCTACTTTTGGGGCCGTCCGCTACGCTCTTTCCTCTGTCCGATCTACCATCATAACCAACTGCTGCCACACACCGTCATTCGAAACAAATACCGTTCACCACCATCAATGATCTCTGATGCACTTCACCATTCCAACAAATTCATTGTGCAGTGTACAGCCAGGGTGTCTTTCGCCGGCCGGTCCGGATCCATTACCACGTAGACGGGAACACCAAGGCGCGGGACACAGTCGTGGTCATTCTTCGCTTGAAAGAAGGAAGTGCCAAACCCCTCGTTCCATACCATGTGGAAAATTAGCTGCTTTAGGCGCTTGCGAGCAGAGAGGCTATGAGAATGTGCTTTTAAAGGCTTGTGAGAACGGGGCCAAGGTCGCGGTTAGCGTCTGGTGCATGCTCGACACCATGTGCACGTGTTGGATGCAGAATCAAACGTCTGGAGTTCCAGCAGACATGCAGCGGAGTGTAGAGAGGTGTCATATCGAACTTGTTCCGACGTCGAAGTTGACTTGCAGAGGCATCCTGCTGATGAAAACGCAGTCGAGGGAGACGTCAACCACGTCCACTTTCAGGTCCACTTACGGCACGCAAAATGACGAACTCGTTTTCATGTTATTCTCTCTGAATTCTATTCTCTGGACTCTATCCCTCTTACAAGCGTCTACACCGAAACCTTACGACTCGTCTGCAAGTCGTTCTCGATCCCACCAAGAGCAAACTGAATACCCAGCAAAAGCAATGAAGCAAGCGAGTATAAAGCAGCAAGAACGAAAAGCGAGGATCTAAAAAACCGAGAGACGAAAAACAAAGCAGCGGGGAGTCGTGACAGCCGTTTTGAATAGAGGAAACCGAAACAATGGGACACGAAGTCTCTTCCAGTCCCCGTCCCTCCCTTACCGCACCTATCCGCTGTACGACGAACAATGAGCGTCCAAGGGAACCAGATAACAGCAACGAGGACAGGTAAGGAGAGAGGAAAAAGAGACTTTTTGATCATAGGTTCAAGGAACGGTCTTCAGGTCCGTTCTGACTCACAACCACCAATCCTATACATCGTGCTGACACAAGACCCACCACTGCAACCACCAACCACCCCTTCCACCAACACGAGAATAGAACAAGAGTGAGTTTGGATACGCTTCTCTTTATACGGCGCGCTGGACCACCAAAATACCGCCAGCGCCATTGCTTCACAACAAAAAGATGACTCGCAGGATAAAACAAAGAACGCCCCGCCAATGCCACCAACCATCAACCGCCGATCCGCCGATCCATTTCACCATCCGGGAGTTCAATAAAATGAAAGAAAGTTGAGCCGCACGGGTCGCAGCTGAGATATCATCAAGCGGCCCGTAAGAAAAAGCTTTGTCAGAGGAATGCTAAGCAGAAGAATTGAGGAGAGGATTTTTGATCTCCATTTGACAAAAAAAAACAATCTAGTGCAAACCTTCTTTCTTCTTTGCTGAATCAGGAGATACGAAGAAGCACTAGGGAAACGCCGAGAATTAAAAAAGAAACGCCACCCTATGCAACGGACTGAGGAGAGAAAAGAAGTAAGCGGCAACTAGCCAGCTCATGGAAGCAAGTAGGCCCGCCCATCGGGTGCAGTAGCAAAAACGACAAATGCGAATGGAAGGTAGGGATGAAAGGGCCGATAAGTAAAAAAAGGAGGTTCAATGAGAGTCCTCAGGTGCAGGCCTCGGCTTGTAGTCCGGGAGGTAGTCGAACCAGTCGCTTGCGGGGTTGTACTGGTATGCCTTGAACTCCACACCATAAGGCTTGGGTTCGAGCATGTAGAGCAAGCCGAGTGGGCAATCGATGTCAGCGACCTCGTTACGGTCAAGTCCGAGGAAGTATGCAAGCAGGACTCGTGCAACGCTGCGGTGAGTCACCAGCAGAGCGTGGTCCGTCATGCGCTCGAGTTCGACGATCACGGGGCGGATGCGGTTGATGATGTCAAGGTAGCCTTCACCGCCAGGACCAGGGTAGCGGTATTGAAGCTTGTTCTGCTTACGCAAAGCGAACTCATCCGCGTACTTGTCCCTGATTTCCTCATACGTCATACCCTCCATGAAGCCAGCATTGAGCTCGTCCAGCATGCGCATCTGCTTGAGATCGAACTCCTCTTCGTCAAAATACTGGGCAGTCTGGATGGCCCGCTTCAGCATTGATGTCCAGACACAGAAGTTCTTAAGCGGGACCTCCTCTTCAGACAAGAAGTACGGGTTCGGCGGTGACATGTCGCCGGGAAGCGGCGGGAAGTGCGAGTTCTGAGTCTTCTCGCGCTGGCGGTGTTCCCAGATTTCGCGTTCGTGGTTGATGAACCTGGTAACGGCCCTTGCGTAACGGTGACCATTGGGGCTAAGGTCCGAATCACCGCCGATCTTGCCCGCGACGTTGTCCATGGATTCCCCGTGTCTCGTGATCCAAATCATGCGTGGTGCCAGATTGAAGTTAAGCAGGTAGTACACGGCCTGTGCTGCGATGAACCCTTTAATTTGGTGCGAAATAACCTTTCGACCCACATCGACCATCTGGACGTAGGCCATGTTGTTCCTCTCCTCGTAGTCTCCGAGCGGGACGTAGGCCTTCTCGTAGATGGCGACGCGCTTCTTGAAGTCTTCTAGGGATGAAATAGGGTCCTTGTCCTTGTAGTCGGGGCCAGAGAGCTTCAGGCGCATGTTTGATTCGAGAAGGCGCTCGTCCTTGCAAAGAGATTCCACGAACAAAACGTTGAGCTCGTTGCCGCACCTGTCGTGGACACGGCGCATGATCGCCGCACGACGTTCCAAGGTGCTGTTGGTTGCATCCATGATGGCCACGGTACCGGAGCCATCGACCAAGTATTCAATGGCCTCGTCCAAAGTTTCCATGGCGCACTGCTCGCGGATGAGTGCAGCTCTTCGGTTCTGAGGGTCGAAGAAATGTGCGGTCTGGTCCATCTTCTCGGGATCGGGCAACTGCTCAGGCGTCGAGGCTTTGGTCAATTCAGGGAAGGCTGCCTCCAAGAACTTCCTGTCCTTCTCTTCTTTGGTAGGCTCGGGCGGGTTCTTCGGGGTCTCCGGCTGAGTCACAGCTTCGCCGTTGACGAAAATTTTCGCGGCTAGCTGCGGCGGGTCCAGCAACTGCTTCTGATCGATTGCGCCCTGCGGCGCAGCAGTGTTGATGCTCTCACGGCGCACAGAGTCCTGTGGGCGTTTCTCCAGGCCAGGCGACGGCTCTGGGTTGTGTGTTCCTCCGCCTCCAGCAGCAACGCGACGGCGCTCTCCAACATTGAAAATGTGCGTCTCGTGCTGCAACCAATTCAGATAGCGCGCCATCTTCTTCGTAATATAGCTCTTGCCTCGGGCGGGCAAGCCGACCATGACAATGAGCAGCTTTGCGCCCAGATCGCGTTGCGCAATGCGGCCATCTGGCGAAACTTTCGATTTTGTAAGGCCGGGAATATCGAGGGTCGTGGGGCGGATGCGCGGCGTGGAGCAGCCGGAGACGGAGTGGCTGGAAATGGAGTTCTGGCGGATGGGGGGACTATCCATTGTTAGAGAGCTATGGACTCTTGGAGAAGGAAGAAAGAGGCTGAAATTGATATATTCGATAAGAGCGCGGTGCAGCGAAGTCGGACCGAGAGCGTTGTGGGTACGGGCGATCTCCAGCCACCAATGATTGGGCTGGCGCCGTGACGTCGTACCAGTTGATGTAATTGTGGAAATGGTAGGATGATCGGTTCGGTGAGACGGGAAAGCACTTACATTCTGGGACTGCTCGGGGCAGTGGGCATAGGCGTGTCGGACAGCGCGCGACCTACGCCGTTGGTGGCGAGAGCATGGTGAATCTGGACGCTCGCAGCGCTTGGCGGGAGCTTCAGGTCAGAAGCATCGTGGCCGTCAAGGGTGCCACCAGGGGCACGGCTGGGGCCGTTGCCGTTGGAGTGGATGCGCGGGCTCTGACTCTGCGGCGGCGGTGGACGGACCGGCAGTTGGCGTGGCGATTGCTGGTTATCGGTGGAGTGGGTATGGCCGTCCAGTCGGTAAGGCGGGATGGTGTTATTCATCAGAACGGACCTGGCGACTTCGCTGTGTGTGGACTGCTTGCGCAGGAGTTTGGTAGTAATGGATGGAGGGTCGGTGGTGCCCTGGGGTCGTGGGAGGTGATGATCAGATATATCCGTAATTAGCGGCATTGCGCAAGGATGCGATGCGCAGGTGCGAGTCAAGCGACAGGTGCGGTGATGTGACGGGTGGGTAAGGCTGAGCCTCACTAGAGCCAAGAGCTGTTTGCTGTTTGGCTGGCTTCGCACGAGGGCCGAGGGCGCGGCGCGGGACCGGGCGAGAAAAAAAAAACGCAGAGAAGTGCGCAAGAGGCTGCAGGCGTCGGGAGCGGCTCTCGGAAGGCGGCAGACGGGTGCTGCTTATGAGTGCGGCAGGCAGAAGGGTGGTAGCGAAGAAGAGAAATTGGCTTGCTTGGTCGGGGGTCGCATGGAAGGCGGCAGCTGTGAGATTTACATATCTACTGACTGTATCGTGACGGCCCCGCCTCACACTTGCGGGACTACTGGAGCGCTGAGCCCTGAGCGTTGCTGCAATGAGCGTGGCACGCTTTGGCTTGGCCTGGCTCGTTCTTGATGCTTGCGACACGCCGAAAGCAGGCGGCTGTGCGCTGGAAGAGCTTCCGCCGTGCCCGCAGCTCCGCCTTGCTTCCTCCGCGGCCAATCATCCGCCCACGCCGCCGTCCGAGACGTTCTGCTCGCTGTAGTGCCTGATAACCCGCCGCCCAGGCTGATCCCCGCCCGTTTGAGAGCATGCTTCGTGATGGATTCTTGTCAGCGCTGGCGCCCGTCGCGGAGTCGTGGGGGAGCCCGAGCCAAGCCCCGCCGGCGTTTGTTGAGGGTTGAGACTTGTGCAATCCCAAAGCATCGTCCCCAGTTTCCACCTTCCCCGATTCACGACGAGAGTTTCAATGTCAAGACCAGCAGCGACGCGTACGCCGCCACCGATAGCGCCGTGAGCACCGACACGACGTTGCCGCTGGTCCTAAACTTCTTGCGATGCAGCCCATCCTCGCCCACCTCGCTGAAGAACTGCTTGTTGCCGTGCTGCCGTCGCAGCAGACTGGTGAACAGCACCCCTGCCCCATACACGGCGAACAGCGCGCCGATTGAATAGAACTCTGCCGTGAAAATCTTGAGCACCACGAGCGCGAACGAAAACTGGCCGAGCGCGGTCCGGATGTACGCGCCCTCGAAGGTTCTCTGCGCCGCCCGTATCTCAACAAGCTCGTCCGGCGTCAGGACGACGGAGCGCGCGCGGTGGAGGCGCAGGCGGTACCTGTCTGCTGCGTGGCGGCCCTGCCCCGTTGTACATGAGCGCTTCGGCTGCGTTAATGTGGGCTGGGGCGGACGGGTATACCTCGAACATGGCTGCTATTCGTGGTGTTGAGGCGTCTGCTGTCAAACTTGGGTGGAGAAGCACCGACTCCCAACGGCCGCAAGTCGTGCGAGTTTCACGTAGACCGAAGCCTTATCAGGCCCGTGCTGGCCCAGTGCCGTGACCATGAACTGTTCTCAGGTTACTGTCGCGATACACCCAAAGTCAGCTACTCCACTCAAACGTCATTTCATTTGGTGCCCGTCAGCCCTCGCGAGATAGCGCAGTCGCAGCTGAAGCCCCGGAGATGGTTGATAACTCGCTCCGGACACACAGCATCCGCCTTGGACGTGTCTTGTGCGCCCGGACAAAACTCGAGCGCAGTCGGTCTCAAAACATGCCTGAGCTAGCGACAGCTGCCACGAGGCGCACTCGCGTCGCACTGCGAGACGGCGTGGGTTGAGAGGAGGTGGCGGCGGGCACAGACGACCCGGTTGAGGGGGCGTACCTGATGTGCAGAGGTCGCTGCAGGAATGCATTCAAAGAATTCCTGAGCGAGCATGAAGAAGGAGAAGCTGTGAGAGAAGCATTGGAGAAGCGCGATCGGGGAAATGGATCGACGCCGCCCGCTTCCCACACGGTTCCTCTTCGTGCCAAGCCAACAGCACCTCGGCCTCAGCTCAGTGGTAGCCAGGCTCTCAGTGGTCGCTGTGCCTTACTCTACCTGCCTGCCTGCCATCTCTTGTAGCAGCTAGGCAAGTGCTTGTTCTCTGCCTTGGTGCCTGTTTCAACCTACAGGGTCCAAGCTACTGTGGGGCCCAACGCAAAGAGTACACTCGTTCCCCGCGCAAGGAAACGGTGACAAAGGCTGCCAACCAGCAACTCCCACAAAGCTCTTTCACCACTGCCAGCAATGTGAACCCCACTGCCTCGCTTCACCCGAATCACTCCCCTCCAGTCCCTCACTCGTCGAATTTCCATCGCCGACGTTGAGACCCCAGTGACGCGAAGAAAGACCGCCCGCACCCAGCACGCGACGCGTCTGAATCCCCACCAACACCGCCAAGCGCACTCTGCCGGATTGCTTCTCCGCCTATCTTTACGCACATTACCATCTAAGCGCGAGATCAAGCAGCTTTTGAGCGGCCTAGACGACAAGCACGCACTCCGGAACACTCTTCGAGTCCTCGAGCAGGCAAAAGCGGCGCGACGGCGCAATAAGGACATTAGAGTCAATCTCGACTTCAATATATTCATGGCTAAAGACAAGGGGTCGCCGGCTGCCGGGCTCGCAGGCGAGGGCGAAGACCTGCGCTCCAACGCCGCAACGAGCAATGCCTCATCCGGCACAAAGAGGAAGCGCGCAGGCGAGCCCAGATTTTACGCCGTCCAAGCGGGACGCAAACCAGGTGTATACAGCAACTGGAATGACTGCTTGGCACAGGTCAAGGGCTTTAAGGGTGCCGTGTGTGCGTTTGTCCTGCCTCCATCCGCCGCATAAACTCACGGCGCTCTCTGTTTGCTAACGGCTTGTCAATATCTAGACAAGTCCTTCCCCAGCACTGCTGAAGCGGAAGCCTTCGTCTCCGGCACCAGCTCGAACGATAACCCCGAGAAGTTCTACGCCGTCCAGAGCGGCCGGGTTCCCGGTGTCTACACAGATTGGCCTTCCGCGCAGAAGCAGGTTACGGGTTGGACGCGTCCCAAGTACAAGGCCTTCCCCACGCGCGCCGAGGCTGAAGCATTCGTGAAGGAGGGGAAGAAGGTCGGAGAATCGGTGTTCAATGTCGCGGTCGACCCCGACACGCAGTCCGAAACTACAATGCCCGGCAAGAAGGAGCCGCCTGCGAAGAAGCAGAAGAAGGTTGCAGCTGCATCGGAGGAAGCTGATTCAGGTCCGTGGGAGCCCGGAACCGGCCCGCTGCATGAGGGCGCCGAGGACGGGTTTGATCCGCGTATTGTGCTGAATCCCGAGACAGGGAATGTCGAATGGAAGACGGACGAACAGATGTCCGCCACCAAGAAGGTGGCTACCGGCGACTCCAAGGGCGGCATGCTCAAGATCTACACCGACGGTAGCTCGCTAGGCAACGGCAAGAAGGGATCCGTCGCCGGCGTGGGGGTCTTTTTCGGCCCCTTGGACAAGCGGTAAGCGACAGAGTTCATCGCCTATTGTGATCTCAAAAGCTAATCTGCCTTTCCCGCAGGAACGTTTCCGAGGGTCTCGCCGGCGCCCGCCAGACCAATCAACGCGCCGAGCTCACGGCCATTCAGCGCGCCCTCGACATCACCCCGCTGCAGCGTGACGCCGAGATATTCACCGACAGCAGCTACGGCATAAACTGCGTCACGGTGTGGTACAAAAACTGGCGCAAGAACAACTGGGTAACGGCCGCCAAGAAGCCCGTCGAGAACAAGGATCTAGTCGAGCCTATCGTGGCGCGCATCGAGGAGCGCGAGAAGGTTGGCACTAAAACCATCTTCACATGGCTCAAGGGCCACGCCGACGATCCGGGCAACACCGCCGCCGATGCACTGGCCGTTCAGGGCGCGAGGAACGCACAGGCGGCTTTGCGGGCGGCTTAGGTGTTTCGGTGGATTTCTCGATTGGGAAAACGTCGGTGTGTATGTCGTGAGCAGCTCGGAAGGATCCAACCGCTTACTCACCGTTACTCATGCCTTTCCCCGCTGCCTCGTTGACGATCGGATATGGGGGATCCAGGCGACAAGGCAACAGCAGCCGCGTGTGACACGGACATGAGAAGAAGCGGGTTATCCGGAGGATGGATGGGGATCTTCTCTCTTACACAGGTCAGCTGGAAAAAAAAATGATACCCTCTTAGTCTAAAAATATCGGCTTATTGTTGTACATTGCACAGGCATTTATCCAAACTCCACTCCTTTCATTAATCAATCACTATGTGTTTTATACTTTCTGACTCCTATGAGACTCCGACCATTCCGACTATTGTCTTGGGGGTGAGGGGAGGGGTTGAAGTTGTCTTGGCTGCAATAGCGGAGGCCGGCCCGGATGGCCCGCTTCTATTCCCTTTTTTGCCGATCTGGGTTCGTGCCGAAAGGGGTTAAGGAGATTGAGACAGATGTTCAGTTTCAAGGCGATCCTACGCACGGGGAAGTATCACAGCCTCGCTTGCTTGCCCTAATAAAATGAGGATCGGACCCTGGGATTCTTGGGATGTGGTCCGCACCGCCTTGGCCGTGTCTTGGCCGAGCTGCTGGGAGGAGGTACACTGTTTCGTCGCAAGTGAGTTGTCGGAGATCTTCACTGGGCGGTGTGTGCCTCGGCTGGTGTGCCGAGCGTATATGGTCGTTCTGTCGTTGTTGGGGGTCAATGAGGGTTGTGGTTGGTGCAAAGACGCATTCGTTGTAGATGCTGCGGAAGCTCTTTTTGAGCTAGAGGCTCTCGAACTGGTCTTGCAGTATCTTAGGTGGTCCCAAAGAGACCGGCGCAGAAGATTACCTCCCAAAATACCATAAACGAGTGCTGCGTCTCGGTGCTTTCTTCACCAAGAGGGTTTCTCTAGAACTGTGCTCTTAATACAAGCCAGGCCACGCACTTTCTATATTCCACCTCGGGTGTGTTTGAGAGGGGCGGCGGGACTCGTGCTCGAAGACGTCACGGGGCTTGAGAGCGTGGCTTGAGGTCCACCGTCGATGAGATTAGCGCGATGATAATACCAGTACACTGGTGGTATGCTGAGAAACATAGAGTCATGAACAAGAACGATTTGTTGCTCTTCTCCCGCTTGTGTCCCATCATTCAACATGAGCTTCCCTGGGAGTTTTGCGAGCAGGAAGCTGACTGCTGTGACTCTACAAGTTCTGCTCTTGAGCGAAGTATTTACTAGTCCAAAGGTTTATGGGCCATCGGTCTTTGACATGATGCATCTTGTCTTTCCAGGATTGTGAGTCTAGCCTGGTGCGAATACCTTGTAGACGAGCGGATGGTGTCGAAGGCAGAGCTCCAGCGCAGACAATTGAAGTACATACCAGAACCCTTAGCCAGGCCATAAGTGAATCTCTCTTTTTCCGCGCATGTCACGAAGTTCGCAGAAACGACGCCCGTGTTCCTGATACGCTCCAATTCCACAGGTTTTTATCCGCTACTCGTCTGGAACTGAAGGTTCATGTTGGTTCCAGATTTCTTTTGCTTAAGTGCTGCAAACATTTCACAGGCTTTGAAATGAAGAGACCATTTACCCGTGATTCACAGTGCTCGATGAGGCTTTATGCAGTGTCGCTTCTTTCAAGCTCGAAGCTACGGTCTTGTGAAACTCCTCTGCCGAGGATGGAATAAGGCTTAGACATGTACATGCTTCGCAGCTGCATTACTTCTTCTGCGGCCACGAGCTGCCCCCGCCCCAAGTAAGTGACACTGCGCCAGCGCATAGCTTGTTCCAGAGGCTGTAAGCATTAGTGATAGATTTTAGCTACTGTTCAAAATGACAACGGACGCCTGCATTTTTTTTGGAGATGTTGCACGCCATCACTCGTTTGTGAATTGCTTCCCCTGCCTTCAAGGGCCACACATAAACAAATGTGAGTTTACCGATGCTTTTCAGGATTCCAAAAGCAGCGCGCCCCGGCACTTTGTTCTTCGATTGATGAGCTGAGGAAAAGATGAACGTTTGACCTAAGCTCTGGCGGAAGGTGAAAAGCTGTTATATGTCATCAGATACCCCTCAGAACTGAGGCCAAACGAGTGGGGGTGGAAATTGGGAGCCTACCAAGAAAACACCCATATGCTTGTCCTCCATTGAGCAAGCTACCGTACGCCAAATGCCTACCGGGCGGCCGATTGGCACTTGTAGGTTCCCTTTCTCCTTTTAAGAGCGGTAGGCAGCTATGGCACTCGCACTTCATTGAACAAGGCGTGAAGCTCAAATAACTCAAGCAGGTCCTCCGATACTTTCTGGCTTCTCTGCAGACGATTGGAAAAATGCTACTGTGGCCTTTTGAGCACCCGTTCCACAGAATATCCTATCCAATTGCGTCTCGTCAGCATTACGTGAAGGGCTTAAGAACGTGACCCTGGTTGATATAATTCTTTTTCATCAACAAGTTACGTTGATAAATTCCATGGTCACCAGAACACGGTGATGAGCATTTCTCAGGTTCTGGAGATGGGAATGGAAACGCGAGGGTTTCAAGTCGAACTACAGGCAGCCCCTGTCTACCAAGACTCTAACCACAGATACAACAGAACTCTAAGAGAGTGTCATTCGTAAATCTGTTTACTGCAGCATCCCAGCTAAACTCTTAGTTCTTTTTTTTTTTAAAAAAAAAAAAGAAACGACGTTGCGGAGATACGAAGATGTAGTGGGCGGTTACAAACTCGTGATTCATCTGCTCAAGCACCCAGCATATGCCGCGATCAAAGGTCTCATCAAGAGTTTTCAGTTTGCAAATATGGGATAGATGCGGTCCGGTGACTTCTCACGCTCTTGTTTTGGGTCTGAAAACCTATTGAAAGGGCTCGGAAGACCCCAATGTTCAGCTCCGAGACAACAACGGCAAACGAGGGCTAATAACAGAGGTCACTTTCTTCTGGTGTCTTTCCCTTGGTTATGTTTCATAAGATAACGCTTACCAACCTTCCTTAGTGGTATCTGGTTAGCAAGAAGTTCACCAATAAAAGTCTATAGCCCTGTATACTACTGCACAGAACTGTTGTCAGATCTGATGATTCGCTCAATCATGAACTTCATCACCAATCTCTATTGATCTTTACAGTGACTTCCATGCCAAATGCAGAAACTAAGCATTCTCTCATGTGGCAAGAAAGATCTCCGGAAGCACATGCTCAGCGTTGTAGATGACCACCTGCACAGGAAGAACCAAACAGCTCGGTGAGCTTCCGCTTGAGATTTATTAATGCGGCGAGATACTCTGGTAGAGACTTTGGATGCCGAGGATAGTAAAGATCCTTTCAACCTGGAAAGGTACCCGAAAGTCCCGCGCGGATGGTGGTTCAGATGATCCAGGATGCATGTCAGCCAGGCATGTAATACGGGTCATCAAATGATGTCCGCCTTACTTATTGTCTAAGAGTTAATAAAATATATAAAATATCATGCCGTGTTTGAGAAGTAAAGGCAAGCGGCCCTTCCATGAATGGAAGAGTGAGAGTGTTGTATTATAGAATACTGAGGAAGTAGCCTCCTTAGACTTCTTGATGCCATGCAGTGTGAACTTTGAACTGCATTTGGACGACATAGAGATTGTTCTCATCTGTATCGTACTGACATGGAG
The DNA here is from genome assembly GCA_011503125.2 of Botryosphaeria dothidea. Classification (NCBI taxonomy): domain Eukaryota; kingdom Fungi; phylum Ascomycota; class Dothideomycetes; order Botryosphaeriales; family Botryosphaeriaceae; genus Botryosphaeria; species Botryosphaeria dothidea. The sequence continues at coordinate 428,206 of WWBZ02000001.1, forward strand.
TGAAGATAAGAAGGACGGGGCATTTGCGCAGGCTGTAGCCGGCCCTGACTACCAAACCATAGAGATGACACGTGCGTACTCACTGAAACTGCTGAGTCTCCCCCGAAGTATCCACGTGGCAACGCTGCAGTGATCTCAATGCCAATTACTGTGGCGGCTGCCTCCATGCCTTCGTTTTAAGTGCTTAAATCCGGCAGCATGGCCCGCAAAACGCCAAAAGGATACTTCTAAATCTTCAAGTGGTAGATACTCGATCTAAACAGTAACAAAACTAGAATAAGAGACCTCTGTCTTGGTAGGCTGGTTCAGGAAGCATGAACTTGCGGCAAAAGAGATCCCCATAGATCCTATCCAACACCAAACTAATAAACCACCACTCAGCAAATTAATCAAGTGATGTCAAGAACCTACTTCGCTTATTGAGACTGCCCACTTTCATGCTTACAACTCATGATTCAAGAGTTAGAAGAGGATCTTGAGAGCGGATCCTCCTTGTTCGTCAACCATAAAAGGAAATAAGCGTTGAATTACTTTCCTCCGGCAGTACCCCGGACCGTCCTCGTGAAACAGCCGTCGGAACAGCACAGAATAGAGATTATGGAGATATCATTATTGGAGTGTTAGAGAAGACAAGCAGGAGTATAAGACGATGGTGATGAAACTTGTCATATGGCCATAAGAAATGTTCAAACGGGTACAGAATTAATTGTGTCCGGAGCATGAGCTGGCAGCGAGTCTTGTTCAATGGATGAGAGGAAAGAGTTTTCATGATCAGACGGTGTTTGCACCAAGGCTTGGAAACTCATACGAAAAAAGACCCGTTAACAATAAATGATTGTACTTAAGAGCCACCACTGAAGTCATGACTGATCTACCATGCGCGTGACGGGGCATAAGATCGAAGACAGCTTACTACAACATCTAAGTAGCAGCTTACGATTGAACAGTCTGAAAAGAGACATTTGACTACGTGTTGTAACATATCCTCTCATATCAATCATGGAACATTTGCCTTGAGAATCCGTGCCACGAAGACTGTACTTGCGTACAGTACCCAAATGGTAATATTCTATTGGGTATTGGCTATTTAGTGTTTCGTATAGAGGGTTGCTGTGCGCTAGTGATTACCATTGAAGCTAAATGAGGATCATTGAACCTTTTCTAAGAATGCAGGGTCTAAAACGTGAGAGATTTGACCGCATATCTGCACTTTTCACCTCAGTTCCAGAACCTGCGGTATTTCAGACGTCATGTTGCAGAAAGACGGTAAGCATAGAAAATTGAATACTAGAGTGTAAGAAAGCAAGCAGTGGTGAAATACAGACGAGACCTACCACAGGCAAACAAAAAGATTGTCGAGAAATTCATACCGTACTCTGTGCCGACCTTGGATGACAAGCGCCAAGGAGAAACGTCCTCCATCATAGCCTATGAGAAGCATGAGGCCAACGAGCTTAATGCTTGCCGGACCGGTAGCCACTTACCGTCCAACATGTAGTTTCAAGTCTGAAACGCGCAGGAAGCTGGGCAGCAACCGTATTCATCTGCTATTGGTGAAGGCAATGATAGAAAGAACATCAACAAACCAATCGGAAGTAAGGGCAGCAATCAGACAGAAGATAGTAGTAGCGGATATCCCTTGGTCGGCATCGCTCCTAATGCAGCTCACTAGTCAGTCGCTGAGCGGAACTGCAACCCACGGTCGACACCGAATGCGAAATTCCGTCGGCGAGTCAGACAAAAGTGCTATTGATAGTCCAAGTAGTCATCCGACGGCTTCGTGGCTGGAGATTCGATAAAATTGCCTGGGCGAATGCTTCAGCTCGACCTGAAGTTGGATTTTCTTGAAGGTTATTGCCGTTGGCTGTTGGCTGCAGCGCTCCTCTAAAGGTTTCCCACGGGCCGACATAGGATCGGAGATCGGCGAAGTTTGAAAGTTTTCCTTCCTTGCAGACGCGCGGGATTGGCTCCGTGGAAACTTTCCCACAGCAGCCTATCTGCAACTTATCCTGGATTCAGGAAGATGCGTAAGGTGAATGGGGCTGAGTTTTACCGTGGGGGTATCAAAAATAGTCGACGAGCATGGTGCTGAAGAAGGACACTGCCACAGATATGGTCGAGCGTATGAAATAGGCCGTATAGAAAATTCGCCAAGTATGCGTTGCCCTGCATTCGGGGCGGAGCGGATTAAGTGGAGCGATGAGGATCTTGTTTGCGTCTTGGCCAAAGATGCCCAGAAACTACAGGTGATCAACAGCACCGCAGAAGCGGTGATACGTCGATGGGAGAGAGTCGGACAGAGGCTTCTTGCCGCGTAAGCACTGCCGCACAAGATGCCGGTCTGTCTGCGCCTTGGAAGACCCTGATGTTTTTGTTTTTAGAGCAGCGGAGCGGCTTTGGCGGATCTGCCGTCGGAGACGGGGCGGTGCGGTCTTGGACGTCTTGGCGCGGTGGGATGCTCTGTGCATTGTTGTCCTAAACGCCAACTTGGAAACCAGTGGGGATAGTAAACTCAGCCAAGGAAGAGATTGGAGAGCATGTTACCTGCGTAGACGTTTGCGAAGCTCGGTGCTGCGCTGTCGAAGGCTGGTTCGTCAGAAAGGTGAGACAAGGGTACGGAATCAAGAATTGTAGTGATGGGTAAAGAGAGAAATCGGCGCAAGGAGGGCTGCTTCTGGACTGTCAATTTTCGCCGGTGGTTACGGTGTTTGAGGTCTTGGGAGGTGGTACGAGTGCTGGCCAAGACCGGCGCAACGTTGGGCGGGACCAATTTTGTAGCTCGGCTGAAGTGGAAACGGACCACACAGCGGTAGCGCTGAATTCTTCGGTAGTAAAATGCAAATACCCTCGAGTTCCGATGGCATGAGGTCAATAACGGTGGAAGTATGGATACAGTCAAAAGTCTTGGCTGGAATTGCGCTCCGCCGTGGGAGTGGAAGGTGGAATGTGGAGGAGGTTGTTGGGCGCGAGGATCCCTCGCAGATCATGGTGTGTGCGCGCTCCGCTTGCCGCACCAAGGCGCAACAGTCCAAACGAACCTCTCCACGAACTTCGACAGCCACGATTGCGCCAGCTGGTCCCTTTCGCAACAATGCGTGGGTATGTTAGCGCGTTTCCTGAACAGGGACTCGGCAAGCCAACAGAGGTACCTAATCACCAGGCGTGGCGCTGGCCGATAAGTCAATGGGCGAGTGAAGGGAGAGGCTAGAGGCGGTGCCAAGCAGTGACTACGCCGAGCAGGCTTATCGAGGAAACGACCAATCTGCCAAGGCGCATTGGAGGTTACGCACTGAGATGGGAAATGAAACGACGCGAATTGGCGTAACCGGCGAGCGCTGGTGAGCTTAACCAGACCAGGGTCCAAAAGCTCCGGCTCGATTAGTGGAAGGGCCAGGTCTTCCGGTACGTAGCTGTCATCGTGTTTCGGGAAGGCGAGCTGAGCATGGGCAAAAGCAAGCGTGTAGAGTGACAACGGCGGCGCTATTCCCCGCACTTCAACGCGAAGTGGAGCTGCGGGCGGGCAGAGGCGATTGGCGGGTCGCATCCGCGTGCCGGCAGGGATGATTCCCCTCTAGCGTCATGCTGCTTCGCTCCCCTTCCATCGGACACAGCTGCCCGCGGCCTGCCTCGCGCGTGTGTAATTGACGGCGCAAGGCCTGGCAGCGAGGACCGGGAATGGCCTCGCAGCCGCATTGACCGCGGGGTATGACAAAGCCTGCGTTTTCGCTCACTCAGTCAGATGATGGGCCGACGTTTGGACTGGGATGGCGCGCTAGCGGGTCGAAGGGCCCAAGCTCCTGCGGCCTGCGGGGGTGCCTAGGGAGCTGGCCGTGTTTTGCGAACTTTACGTCGCCGATCCTGTACCGACCTCGACGCATCCTGCTGCCGTGTGTTTTGCGCTGGTTGGGACACAGCAATCCATGGGTGTGTGCGCGCGCCCACGGGAGCACCCCATACGTGCACAGAGCCTGACGGAGCCTCTGCGACGCGCGTGCAGCTGCAGGCTCAGCATGAGGACGGGAGGCGTGTCTGTGGGCTGCAGCAGCTGGGTGAAGATTGAGGCCGACGGGCTAGCCGGTTCGGGTGTGTTTTGATGGCATTGTTACAGCCACCCAGCGGCCGGGAACGCATGCTGCATGGTGCAAGCTGGGCCGCACGGAGCAGGGCGAGATGCTGGGGAATGGCTGGCCAAGTGCGGAGCAGCAGCCCACCAAACGGCTGCTGATTGCGCTAATCGCACGCGGGATCGAGAGCTCAACAGGGTAGGCAGGGCAAGCTGCGCGAAAAATGGCTGACAGGCGATAGGCCTTTTTGCAGGTCATGCTCCTCGTCATAAGCCCAAACCCTTTGGAGCTGCCAGCCCTTTAAAGCTGCCCGCTGCCCCTCACTCGCCGTGCAGCTGCTGAGTGATTGATCCTCTTCCGCCAACCCTCGCCGCTCTCGCCGCCCTCTCTTTTCTTCGTCCCGCTTCGCGACTTCCGCCCGCACCGCTGCGCTGTTGCTTGCGCAGGTGAGTTGCTGCCGGCCAATTGCGTGCCATTGGGCCTCGGGTGAATAGGTACGTCGTCAGTGGCTGCGCGCCCAGCTGTCGTGAGCGTTGCGTGCAAGAGTCAGCCCAGTGGGTGCCCGGTTGTAGTGCGCCGAGCCGTAGACGGCAGGCGCGAGCCGCGAGTGCTGAAAGAATCTGGTCTGATCTGATTGTCTCAATTCGAATGCCCAGCTGCTGCCCACAACAAATAAACCCCACGCTTACCCAAGGCAGCGTCTGCATTCCAGCCTCTTTCGCTCGCCTGTGTTTCTTCACACCACAACCTTCGCACCCGTCGCGCCCAGTCTTAGCAGCCAGTCTGTCTAGCACTTTATCGCGTCCCACTGCATCTTAACTGGTGCCAATCATGGCGGACACCAACAGCAGCTCCGAAGGGGCTGCCCCGCGCAACCATCTGGGTACCGATGTGCCTTCTGGCGGGCTCGACGAGAAGAAAGCTACCGCCGAGAAACCCCAGGACCTGCCGCCTAAGAAGCCTGGCGCCGACGACGAAGAAGATGACGAAGAAGAGGACATGGACGCCCTCATTGAGGAGCTCGAATCCCAGGATGCTCACATTGATCCCGAGGAGGAGGAAACTCAGCCCGGCGGTGCCCGTCCCGTCGCCGAGGAGCTCCTCCAGACCAGCACCGTTACCGGTCTGACTAACGAGGAAGTTTTGGCACGTAGAAAGAAGTTTGGTCTGAACCAAATGAAAGAAGAGAAGGAGAATCTTATCCTGAAGTTTCTCATGTATTTCGTCGGCCCGATCCAATTCGTTATGGAGGTACGTCCGCCCCAAGTCCCCTTGAAACACACTACTTAATGCTGATCTCATTCGTGATAGGCCGCCGCCATTCTCGCTGCTGGTCTCGAGGATTGGGTAGATTTCGGTGTCATTTGCGCCCTGCTTTTGCTCAACGCAACCGTCGGTTTCGTCCAGGAATTCCAGGCGGGTTCCATTGTCGACGAGCTCAAGAAGACTCTGGCCCTGAAGGCAACTGTTCTCCGCGGCGGCACTCTCAATGAAATCGAGGCGCCCGAAGTTGTTCCTGGCGACATCCTCCAAATAGAAGAGGTTGGTCTCCGAAAAATTGCATTGAGTCTGATCCGCCCATACTAATCCAAGGTTTTAGGGTACCATCATTCCCGCCGACGGCCGCGTTGTCACTGATGACGCATTCCTTCAAGTTGATCAGTCCGCGATTACTGGTGAGTCGTTGGCTGTCGACAAGCACAAGGGTGATACCTGCTATGCTTCTTCCGCCATCAAGCGTGGCGAGGCTTTCATGGTGGTTACGGCCACTGGTGACAGCACTTTTGTTGGTCGTGCTGCCTCTCTGGTCGCGTCCGCCTCCTCCGGAACTGGTCACTTTACCGAAGTCTTGAACGGCATCGGCACAGTCCTTCTGATCCTGGTTATTTTCACCTTGCTCATCGTTTGGGTCTCGTCTTTCTACCGGTCCAACCCGATTGTCAAGATCCTTGAGTTTACTCTCGCCATTACCATCATCGGAGTGCCTGTGGGTCTTCCGGCCGTCGTCACGACAACCATGGCTGTCGGTGCCGCATACCTCGCGAAGAAGCAAGCTATTGTTCAGAAGCTCTCTGCCATTGAGTCTTTGGCTGGTGTCGAAATTCTTTGCTCCGATAAGACTGGTACTCTGACGAAGAACAAGCTTTCGTTGGCGGAACCATACACCGTCGCCGGTGTTGAGCCTGACGACCTGATGCTTACAGCATGCTTGGCAGCTTCTCGTAAGAAGAAGGGTATCGACGCCATTGACAAAGCCTTTTTGAAATCCCTCAAATATTACCCTCGCGCCAAGAATGTCTTGTCCAAATACAGAGTCCTGGAATTCCACCCCTTCGACCCGGTCTCCAAGAAGGTCCAGGCAGTGGTTGAATCTCCTCAGGGCGAGCGTATCGTTTGTGTCAAGGGAGCTCCACTTTTCGTCCTGAAGACTGTTGAAGAAGATCACCCGATCCCAGAGGCCGTTGATGAGGCTTACAAGAACAAGGTCGCCGAGTTTGCCACTCGTGGTTTCCGTTCTCTCGGTGTTGCCCGCAAACGTGGAGACAGCTCATGGGAAATTCTCGGCATCATGCCTTGCTCTGATCCTCCCCGTCACGACACGGCTCGCACGATCAACGAAGCCAAGACTCTTGGTTTGTCCATCAAGATGTTGACGGGTGATGCTGTCGGTATTGCTCGTGAAACCTCTCGTCAACTTGGCCTTGGTACCAACGTCTACAATGCTGAGCGTCTCGGTCTTGGCGGGGGTGGTGAGATGCCTGGTTCCGACATTTACGACTTCGTCGAAGCTGCCGATGGATTTGCAGAGGTGTTCCCTCAGCACAAGTACAATGTTGTCGAGATCCTTCAACAGCGTGGTTATCTCGTGGCTATGACTGGTGATGGTGTTAACGACGCTCCGTCCTTGAAGAAGGCTGATACCGGTATCGCTGTCGAGGGAGCTTCGGATGCCGCTCGCTCTGCTGCCGATATCGTCTTCCTTGCTCCCGGTCTGTCCGCTATCATCGATGCTTTGAAGACTTCTCGCCAGATTTTCCACCGCATGTATGCGTATGTTGTGTACCGTATTGCTCTATCTCTTCACTTGGAAATCTTCCTGGGTCTCTGGATCGCCATCCTGAATACGTCGCTCAACCTTGAGCTCGTTGTTTTCATCGCCATTTTCGCTGACATCGCTACGCTGGCCATCGCTTACGACAACGCGCCCTTCTCCAAGACGCCTGTCAAGTGGAACTTACCCAAGCTCTGGGGCATGTCGGTCCTCCTCGGCGTCGTCTTGTCCGTCGGTACCTGGATCGCCCTCACCACTATGTTCCCCTACCAAGACAGCAGCAATGCGCGACCCGGCCAGGGCATCCACGGCGGTATCGTCCAAAACTTCGGTGTCCGCGACGAAGTCCTGTTCCTGCAGATCTCGCTCACGGAGAACTGGCTCATCTTCATCACGCGCGCCAACGGTCCCTTCTGGAGCTCGATCCCGTCCTGGCAGCTGACCGGTGCTATTCTGGTCGTCGACATCATCGCCACCTTCTTCTGCCTATTCGGTTGGTTCGTCGGCGGCCAGACGTCCATCGTGGCGGTCGTGCGTATTTGGATCTTCTCATTTGGCGTTTTCTGCGTCATGGGTGGGGTCTACTACCTCCTGCAGGACAGCGTCGGGTTTGACAACCTGATGCACGGAAAGTCGCCCAAGAAGGACCAGAAGCAGAGATCTCTTGAAGATTTCGGTAAGTTCCCTCTTTCATCCAGCGACTTTCGGCATTTTAAGCTAACAGCCGACTCCAGTCGTATCCCTCCAGCGTGTCTCCACGCAGCACGAGAAGAGCGCCTAGAAAAGCGTGCGCAGAATCTCGATGCGTCCTGTCCTTTTCTGCCTTTTTTTTTTCCGCGCGGTTGGTTACAACGCCTTTTTAATACAATACCATTCAGTTGCATTTACGTTTTTAAGCAGTCATAACGCGGCAGAGTTAGTGGAGAGGGAAGGGGATGTGAAGTGTGGATACAAAAGAGAGATGGAGAGGGAGGTTGTTGTATAACACAAGGAATGCCCACGATCCTTTCGCCTTGCGTCTTATCATTCTTGAACTTTGTGTTTTAGTGTAATAGTGAGAGGTGGCAGCACTGCTGGTGGTGGTGGTGTGGTGGGAGATAGAGACAACTGAAAATTCGGCTCGCATCCCTTCTCGCGCTGTCTGTGATGTGACTCGTCGGGTGGTGTGGGAGTGAAGGTGAAGAGGAGGCGAAGCACTGGTAAGGTAGGAGAAGCGGCCAGAAATATTTCGCCGCTGGATGGTTTACCTCACCTTGTCAAAGGACGGTCTAAAACAGCGGTGTTTTGTGGCTCTTTGGAGGGAGGAGGATGTGGAGGCGTAAGCGAGTGCTGTGACGACAGGGGTTTCACAACTTGGGCTGGCCGCGCCGGTGGTTGGCCGCAAACGGCTGTGTGCTCTGAGTAGGGTAAACCTAATAGGATTTAGTAGAGAAGATGGTGTGAGACGTGGGCGTGCTGTACAAAGAAAGCCTGGGAGTAGATGTTGATTGGCGGTGCGGAGAGCAGGTTTGGGAGGCGTGGATGAGCCTTTTCGTGGTCTACAATTTCCAGACGGAGTGATTAGGATGTAGAGGGTTTATAAAGGCATGTAGTGAGAATTATCGATTGTATTCATCTCAGAAAGAATGCTTTAACTCCCCAAAGCGAGCGTGTTGCAAAAGTCCCACATGCCTTTTCGGGGACAGCCTCAGTGACGAGCCACACCGTGAATAACAGTCGCAGAACCAGCAAACATTGTGTGCATAGTCATTTCCATAAGCTGATATATTTCATAAGAGCTAAGTTTTAGATGCAGACTTAGGAAGATCACGGCTTTTGGGGTCCATTTTTGTAGCAAATGATAGGTTCAGAAAGGTATCGCGGCACACCAGCTCCTGCGGGGTAAATAGATACTATCTCCTAAACTGCATGTAATCTACAGAGCAGTAGAACCTAAGTAGTTAATGTCAACAAAGATATTACCATTACTATCAATTGATCTCTTTCTACGTTTTCTGTGTCAGAAAAAGGATCCAGGATATCCGTTCCCTGAAGTGTGTATTATTATGGATCCAAAGTTTGACTTTTTCAACGTGACAGACGTCACTTACAAGACACTGGACGACCATCCTTTCAAAGTAGCTGTTTTAGTGCCCAAGGACATCGACGCATTCAAACGCGCTCCCGTTCTTGTCAAGTTCCATGGCGGGGGTATGGTGTTCGGGAGAGGCTGTATGCTCCATGGTGGCCTCCGTGGTGAGTTTGAAGAATATACCCGTTCTCTCATCCTGCATGTCTGTCTCAACCACAAAAGCTGGCGCGAGACGCATGTACCAAAAGTCCCATCATCAAACCACTCACCAACATCCCCTCGCAGGCTCCTCCACCTGGCCACCACCGCCCACGCCATCATCATCAGCCCGGACTACCGTCACATCCCCGAATCCACCATCTCCGACATCCTCGCCGACGTGCAAGACTTCTTCACCTGGCTGCACGCCTCCTTCCCAACCGCCCTCGCCGCCATCCACCCGCACCTCACCCCCGCCCTCGATAAGATCGCCATGGCAGGCGAATCCGCAGGCGGCTACATCGTCAGTTACCCCCCCCCCTCTCAAGCCAGCCCCCCTCTCAAAACCACTAACTCCCTCCAAGACCCTCCTCGCCGCCCTGCTCCTCCCCGACCCCCTCACCCGCCTCGCCCTCGCCATCCCCCAGTACGGCGCCATCGACCTGACCGACGCCGTCTGGACCGCGCCGCCGGACGGCGCCCCCCAACCGCCGCGCACGCTGATGGGGACGGAGCCCCCAGACCCTTCGTTCGTGGACGAGCGTCTGCGTGCGGCCAGATCGTCACGGAGCGCGGGGTCGAGGCGGGGTGGGGCCTGAGCGCGTGCGTGACGGGGCACGCGATGTTCGGGCGGTTCGCGGGGGGTGACGAGCGGATCAAGGAGGAGGCGCTGGGGGAGATGGTCGGGAGGGCGGCGGGGAGGGTGGGGCGGGCGGACGGGGCGGTGGTGCCGGTGTGGGTTGTTCAGGGGCGGGAGGGAGAGTGCGTGTGCTGATTTGCAGAGCGATAGGTCCCGGCGCGGTTTTCGACGGGTTTCGTGGAGGCGGTGAGGCGGTGAGGCGGTGCTATCCGGCGACGCCGGTGCTCTATTCGTTGGAGCCGGGGGAGCATGTTTTTGATATGGAGGCGGGTGTTGATGAAGGATGGGTTCAGGAGGGGTTGAGGTTCGCGGCGAGGTTTTGGCGGTAGAGGGCCATTGAAACGCGGGTGCGAGGATCTGACAATTTGGCCCAGCCTAAGGGCGCGTATCTGCAGATGTCACCCGTAGTTATATTGGAATCAAGCTGAATTGAGATTACCATAGGGTAAAGGGAAATCTGCGTGTAAAAAAATGCCTGCCCAATTGAAATTACGAGATATCATCTGCAGAATAAAAAGCCTCCGATTGGCCGCATTTCATCTCCCAACGTTAAGGAACTCCGAGGAGAGGACTAGTTCGTTTCTGACTTGGAGTTAGGTTCGGGGGATCGCCGAGTTCGGGAATTGGGGCCTTGGGGTAAATTAATTGGAGACAGGTGTCGCCGGGTAGGAAATCGGTTGTTCTGAGTGCACGCGCTTGAGAACGAATGAAAATGAAATCAAAGACATTGGAATCAACTCATCTAGTCACATATCTTGCAGGTCGCGTCTTTTGCATGTGTCTAATTTGCAGTGACCTCATGACAACCATGACAATGCGAACAAACTCAAGTGAAAAGCATCCCTCCATTCGTGCACACCACATCCCCCGTAACCCACCTCGCCTTCTCACTCGCCAGCCAAATGATAACATCCGCCACATCCTCCGGCGTCCCGCATCTCGGTGCAGCCGGAACGCGCTTATTTTGCTCTTCCATCTTCTTCAGGTGCACCGGCCCAGCGGCGCGGTACATATCCGTATCCACGGGACCCGGATTAACTGCATTGACAGTCACCCCATACTTGTGCCCCAGCTCCGTAGCCCAGACGCGCGTCAGCGCTTCAACGCCTGCTTTGGTGGCAGCGTAGACGGACTGGGTAGCGTAGCCGCCGCGGGCGGAGATGGAGGAAAGGTTGATGATGCGGGCGTGGCCATTGCGATTGAGGTGCGGCAGGACGGCCTGTGTGGTGAAGATGACCGACCGCAGGTTGATGGTGGTCAGGGTGTCGTAGTGGGCGAGCGTGACGGCCTCGAGGGGCTGGTTGTCGCCGGCACCGGCATTATTGATGAGGATGTCTATGTGGGGGGTGGCGAGGCCGGTCAGCGTCGACTGGACGATCTTCTCCGGTGCGCTGAGGTCAGCCATGTCGGCTTGGATGGCAACGGCTTCAGCATTGTGGTTTGATTTAAGTTCGGCTACCAGGGCTGCAGCGAGAGAGCGAGAGCTATCGGAGACATATGTGAATGCTACCTGTGGATGACTGATGAGCAAATGCCGATGAGTGGTGGCCAGTGTGAAGAGGGAGTCAATGAACCTTTGCGCCCTCTGCCGCCAACGCTTTGACAATGCCTTTGCCGATACCACGAGCACCTCCTGTAACGATTGCAACCTTCCCGTTGAGCGACATTGTGATCAGATAGGGAAGTCAGGACGAGGACTGAACGCAGCACAACGAAGAAGCAGGAGATAGGTCAGTGTTATTCAATGTTGCCCCAGCTTGATAGAGTGCCCTCACGATCTGACCACAATCAGTAAACACCGGAGGCGGACAATGGCCGAGAGGGATGACGCTATGCAAATCATTCGGTTCGGCTCTAGAGTTGACGTCAGAAGCCTGGAGCATTGAAGTGGGGACCTGGGCTCGGAGGTTCACCGAGAAGAGGTTGAGAAGTAGCTGCATCACTCCAGACTAGCAGACAACAGTGGGTCTTCGCAGTTCAACTCGGTGCGCCCGCGGTATTGGCAGTGTCTTGTCAAGCGTGGCGATTCTGACTTTCGGCCAAATTGCTGCTTACATATCTCTGACGCTAAAGTCCGAAAAGAAGTCCGGGGCAAAATCCTCGAAACCAGGCACCCCAACAAGCTCCAGCGACTGACTCTGAGCACCGATTGTTTCCAGTATTTGCTCAACAGTGTTTTGGAAAGGGGCTTCGTTGTTCGGCGAATTTGAGAGAAACCCTTCTGAGATAATTATTGTTATCGACAGTACACTTGAGCGTCGTCTATCAGACTTACCAACGTATCCGCCGAGTACCTCGCGTGCTTTCAATGCCATATCATAAGCGCTGCCCAGGTCTGTCAGTGTCGCCAGAATTCGACTAAATTCCGTCCGCCACTGGTCGGCCAGAGGGTGGTTTAGATCGTAAATCAGACAGGTGGCCAACACCACGCCTGCTGTGGTAAGCCAATATGACGCATACCACGCAAGACCTCGATTGTGCTGCGTTATAGGCAAGGAGGCCCAGAAATCACAGATTGAGACCGCGCACTCGTACGCAGTAGACACACATATTGAGACCGGGCTCAGCGCATACTGCCCATCGGCAGAATTCACTTCAAGCGGGGAGCGAGCTCTGATGGCAGCAAACAGAAATGGTCGGCTGATGATAATCCTCAAGTGGGCAGCCCGCCAAAGTAATATCATCTTTGGGCTTGAAGACCATTCGCTCCCAATGGTGAAGAAATGAGGGAGAGACGTGAGCCAATTGCGGACTTCGGAGTCAATTTGTAACACCTCCGAAGGCCTCAGGCCGCTTGTGGAATGGAGTTTGGTGTGGGCCGCATTAGCAATTCTGGCGAGTCCAACTTGGGCTCGTAGACACGAGGTCACAGTAGGCTCATTCGGTAGCTGGGGCAGCGTATCGATGTCTACTGCCAGATCGCAGTCGTGTATATTCGCAGGCAGATCCACTGTTACCCCGGAGAGAGAAACAGGCGGACGTCCTAAGGTCAAGCGAGCTCCTGATTCGAAGATGAAGAGCGTCCACCATGTCCGACGCCGAAGTTCCATGACGAAAGGAGTTGTCCTGGACAGATTAAATTCTCGATGTAAGCCAATTGCAAGGGCCATATTGACGGCAATGCCTAGAATGTTGAAGCCGGCATTGGGTTTGTTCCGTTTTTGCAGGTAGTTGCCCATCAGAGTCAGCGATTGGACCAGAGGAAGTGAGCCCTTCTCCAGGGTTTCGGCGGTCAGGTGAGAGCGGGACACCTGGTAAAGCTGTATGTCCCGCCTGTCTGAGCCGCCGGAACCAACAAAGGAGCCGATGGCAAGTACAATGTGATACAGAAGCGGCCAGGAGCCATCTCGGGGCTTTGCCACGGCGCCTGTCGGTGAATGAGCAAAGAGAAGTGGGGCTCGGTGGATGTCCAGGCTTACCAGAAATTTGGGCTCGAAAAGTTGGCTCATGCAGGATTGGATAGGCTGGATGATAGACGGTGAAGTAGTCGTCCAACAAGCGGTTTAGTTCAGGCGGACGGGTGAGGGCGGCCACTGTATCTGCCTCGCCATCACCGGATGGACTGGCGGGGCTTGGGCGAGGAGTACATGCGCTCAGCTCATTCAAAAACTTCAGAGCAGCGCTGCCGGACTCTGTACCCATGTATCCTGCACGATGAGGCTCAACGGTAAGTGAGACCATGCCATCGACAAGATCGGAAAAGCCATGCGACTCGTCAAAGTCCAAGTCGTCAGTGTTCAGTGACTCGGCATGACCAGAGTCCGGACTAGGCATGGGTGGCAGCGAAGTGGATTGGGATGGCTGTGAGCTCATGGCTTGGAGGGCGTCGTGGAGAGGAATGTCGGGGATGTAGGTGCGCCAAGCCATCCCCACGCTGCGCAACAAGCTCTCGCAGTGGCTCAAACGCCTGCGGAAGTCAGTGGCGGGGAAAGCTGAGGGGATTGTGCGACGTGCCTCTCGAGAATGCGGATGGTGTGGGCGGGCGAGCTGTAGGTGCAGGACTTGCCATCTCTGGCGCAGTTCCTGCAGGGATCGAGCGTGTTGCAGCGGACCTTGCGTCGCTTACACTCGTCGCAGGCCTGGTTCCGGCGCGTCGAAGATCCAGCATTGCTCATCTTGGGCTCTGGGGGGTGGAGGATGAGCGAGGGCGGCAAATGGCTCGGGGAGAGGCCGAGGGCGAGGGAAAAGAAGCAAAGAGGGCAGATGCATGGCCGAGTGCTCGGCAGTGGCCCGGACGGGCTAGCAGGGAGCTTAAAAGAGGCAGGAATGGTCGACACCACCAGCACTCACGCCGCCGCCATGTCTCCTTCCCCAGACGACATCCTGCAGCGCAAGCCCACAAACATCGCCATCCACACAAACCCCCAGCACGACCTGCACCTCGTTGAGGGTGATGTTCCTGAGCCCGGCCCGTCCGACTGCCTGGTCCACGTACGCGCCACCGGCATCTGTGGGTCCGATGTGCATTTCTGGAAGCATGGCCGCATAGGCCCAATGGTTGTGTGCGGCGAAAATGGCCTTGGTCACGAAAGCGCTGGCGTCGTTGTGCGTGTCGGTCAAAACGTCACCCGCTTCAAGCCCGGTGCGTGTGCTCGTCGCCTCTCCCCCTCCCGTCACTGGACTGACGACTGACTACAGGCGACCGCGTCGCTCTCGAGTGCGGTGTGCCATGCTCCAAGCCCACCTGTCACTTCTGTCGCACTGGCCGCTACAACGCCTGTCCCGATGTTGTCTTCTTCTCCACCCCTCCTCATCATGGAACACTTCGCCGCTACCATGTGCATCCAGAGGCCTGGCTGCATCGCCTTCCCGATGGCCTGACCTTCGAAGAGGGTTCGCTGCTCGAACCGCTCTCTGTTGCCCTTGCCGGCATCGACCGTTCCGGCCTCCGCCTCGGCGACCCTCTGGTCATTTGTGGCGCTGGCCCAATTGGCCTCGTCACTTTGCTTGCTGCCCATGCAGCAGGTGCTCAGCCCATCGTCATCACTGACTTGGATGAAAGTCGTCTGAAGATGGCTCAAGACCTTGTGCCACGCGTGCGCACTGTCCAAGTAACTCGCGACGATAGTTCCGAGGCCCTTGGTTCCAAGATTGTGTCTGCACTGGGCCAGGAAGCGCAGCTAGTGCTTGAATGCACAGGAGTCGAGCACAGCATCCACGCCGGCATATACGTAAGTCATCCTATCCATCACCTCCCTCGTCAAAACTAATCTTTATTTCAGGCCGCGCGCTTTGGAGGCGCAGTATTTGTCATCGGCGTTGGCAAAGACTTCCAAAATGTTCCCTTCATGCACCTCTCCGCGAAAGAGATCGATCTACGCTTCCAATACCGCTACCACGATACTTACCCGAAAGCTATCAGCTTGGTAGAGGCTGGTCTTATCGACATGAAGAAGTTAGTCACGCACAGATATTCATTGGAGGAGGGCGTGGAGGCGTTCAAAACAGCTTCTACTCCGTCAGCACGGGCTGTCAAAGTACAGATCCTGGATGATTAGTAGTATTTAGCGTGCAGGGCCACGAGAGCGCCCGTCTTCAAAGACAAATGAGAGATGAATTTCAAGAGAACCCAAATTCTTTGCCAACAGAGTGCAGAACAATGACAGGTTTTTGTAACCGTGTTTTGAAATTGCCAAGTTTTACATCTGTATTGTATCACAGAGCACTTACCACCTTCAATAACGTAACGCATGCAGATTCCAAAGCGCTGCACCCTTAAAGAATTTTAACGAGCAACTGCAGAACTTCTCATTCACATATATACACGGTCTTGATGTGCATCTGTGCCATTCTTCTACGGCAATGCTCCCCTCGCAGAATCTCATTTCACAGAACAATATCTTATGTTTTCGAGCTAGGATAGATACACTTCATTGCACATGTTCAATACGAGGTCTCATAGCTCGAACTCTGTCGGTCAACAACATTCATTGCGTATACTGACTGACATAAAATGACTACAATCGCCCTTCCTCTCCCTCAGGAGCCAGAATTCCATACCCCCCCACCATCTCAACCGACCTTCCATCGCCAACCTCAGCTAACCTGCGAGCCGCCCACCTTCGCTTCACAATCATCTCGCACGGCCCTCACCTGCTCGCCTTCAAAGTGATACAACACCGGCTCGACCGCGCCCTTGCGCCCAAACACATACCGCCTCACCCACCACGGCAGCACCTCGCACGCCTGGAACTGCGCATGCACCGTCGTCGGCACTGCGAACACATAGTCCAGCTCCTCCAAGCTCCGCATCTTCGTCTCGGGCATGAACAGCCAGATGGCCACCAGCGCGACCACGTTCATCCCCGCGTAGAAGCCAAAGCTGCCGGGCGCCCCGAACGCGCGCAGCATGCGCGGAAACGTCAGCCCCAGGACGGCCGCCCAGAAGTTGTTGGTGGCGACCGCCCACGACCTGCCCATCTCGCGGTGCGACAGCGGGAAGACTTCGGAAGAGTAGACGAAGGCGCAGGGCCCCTCGCCGGGGCCGTAGAAGGCGACGAAGACGAAGATGAAGAGGGCGATCAGGCCGAGGTGCGCGTCCGAGCTGGACGGGATGTAGAAGCACATGCCGGCGGCGAGCAGCGAGAGGCACATGAAGGGGAAGGTGGCGAGCAGGAGGGTGCGCCGGCCCCAGAGGTCGATGGTCCAGAGGGCGGGGAAGGCGAAGACGAACATGGCCTGAGGGCGTGGTCAGTGAGGGAGATAAGTACGGGTGGATGGGGAAGCGTGTACCATCCCAAAGCCCCAGGAGACGAGAAGCGCAACGGTTTGGCTGGCGCCGGCTTGGATGAAGATGGTGGAGGAGTAGAAGGACATGATGTTGACTGCGCGTGGGATTCGGAGTTAGTTTCCTTGAGACTGATAGGTTAGTGGTTTTTGGAGTACTCACTGCCACACATCTGTTGGGCGATCATGACGATGCCCGACGCCTGCGTTGCCCGACGATTGCGCGGCACGGTGAACAGTTCCACGAACCTGGTGAACATGTTCTCGTTCGCGAATCCCTTGGCATCGATCAGTTCTTTTTCCGCAACTACTTGCGCATGAATGAGATAATGATCGCGTGCCGCCTGAAGAGGGGAGTTGCGCAGCCGAAGGAGAGACCGATACGCCTTGGCATGCTTTCCTTTCTTGATCAGCCAACGCGGCGATTCTGGAGCAAAATAAATGCCGAGAAGAATGGGTATAGCCGGAATGAAGGCAGATCCCAGTTGGAGCCTCCAAGCAATGGTTCCGGTGTCCTTGACCACGAGATTGGCAGAGAAACCTAGCATGATTCCGAAGGCGACGAAAAGCTGCCACGACATGGTCAGGGCGCCACGGATAGATGTCGGTGCGTTCTCTGCAGAGAACACAGGCACGGTGACTTCCTTGAGGCCCATGCCAAGGCCGAGCAGTATTCTGCAGACTAAGATCTGGGGCCAGGTCTGGGCACACGCTTGTCCTATGGGGGCAAACAAGCTGAATATGGAACCCAGGAATATTGCGCCACGGCGGCCGATCAGATCATTTATAGGGTCAGAAAGCCAAGAGGCACTGTTAAATATCAGCATCAATGCAAGGAAAGGGCAAACGCGGGATTTTTTGCTTACAAAAGAGCGATGGCCATGTATGGAGTTCCATTGATGGCGCCGACAATCCAGGAGTTCCTCTCACAAGTCCCGTTGGCCTCGCACGCTGCGCCGGTATCCGCTATGCCGAACTCCTGTGGAAAGGATAGGTTTGCTCCATTTGAGCCTGTCTGATCCCAACCCTGAATGGCGGCACTGATGGAGTTCAAAAGGATGGTGAAGTAAAGTGCTTTCGGGTGTTTCCATCTGTGCTCCTTTTCGTTTCGGAGCATCTGAAGGTCCTCCTCGTCCAGTTCTTCGATGGATTCATATTCATCGGGTGATTGAGCAACAAGAACACCTTTCCTGAGATATGGTAGTATTTCTGTCAATTCATTGTCCTGCGCATACAGCTCAACGTCGTGAAAGAGCTTTTCTTTGGGGATTCCAGCGAGCGGGTTTTGAATTCTGTCAGAAAATTGTGAGCAAACAGAGCATACATTAGTTTTGGAAATTCCGGTGACAGACTCGCCGGTCGTGTTGTGGCTCAAGGTAGCCACAAGTTCTTGATGAATCACGTCCGGAGATGCTGTGCGGTAGCGTTCACTGCTCTTCTCCATGTCGAAAGGTTGATCTTGGACAGACAATTTCAATGAATGTGCTGTCGAAACGGCTCAGGGCGGGGGAATTGAAACTGCTGCAAAACTTTATCAATAAGTGACAGGGGATTATCAGTGCTCTTTTATGCAAATGGGTCCGGGGTACAGTCTGGAGAAGCGGGGTAAAAGCATGGAGTTGTGGGGTGTGCTCGGTGCATTTCCGAGCGCAGGTGGCCTCGGACCAATAAACGAATAGCATCGTGAGGCTCAATTGGCGGCTCGGCCTTTCTCCGAGTATTCAGCTGTCTCGGCGTGTGTCAGGCGTTCAGACACGACAATAAATACCTCAATTGGTTAGCCAGCCAAGAACAACTCGGTCAGGATCTTTCGCTTCGGAGCGCCGGACTGCTTTTTTTTTTTTTTGGCAGTGACGCTCGGCATTGGCGCCGTCGCGAATCACGGTCAACAGTTTTCTTCTATTTCTACTGAAAAAAGAGGCGCTAAACGAAGCAATATAATGATTTTCGAATACACACCTACTACAAATATCTGAATTTCCAGTCTTTGATGACTAGAATTATGTATGGAAGATTCATAGTCCTACAAGCAAGTAACAAATGAAGCTGGGTGTTTATATCATAAATTTTGATGACGTCTTCTACAACTGGTTTCAATAATTGTGAGGTAGGCTTGGTTGCGGAGTTTTATGTAATATAGCACTTAAGCTTGTAAAGAGCGGATGTTTCATTACTTGATACGTTAGTCTCGATTAGTCTTTTGCATCCTGGAAGGGTGCTTCTTTCGTCTAAACCTAGTCGTTCCGATACGGAGCAGTCGCTTTTCTCAATGCGGCAACTGGATACGAACCCGTCGGTCTCGTGCCGAGGTGGATCTTGATTGGCGACGCTAGTAGGGAAGCTGAGGCCCTTGCATGAGCCTACGCCATGGCATACACCTATCCTGTCGCGTTCTCTTTCTCATTCTCTTTTTACTTCCTTTCCTGTCATACTCCATCGCCACTTGCGCCTCTCCAATTCGCCATCAAGAAAAGTAGCTGTCCAATCCCGATGCAGCCATCAAAACGTACTCGCTTAGGTCACAAGAAGTCCAAAAATGGCTGTACACATTGCAAAACCCGTCATGTAAAGGTGCGTCGATTCACAGCTTGAAGAGGCGAAAAGACACGTCTTCATCAAAGTCCGGGCAATATCAAGACACCCAAAAATAAAGCCGCGAAATCGAACTTGTCCGCGCGGCTCTAAGGTCAGAGAACAGTGCGATGAACAACGACCGTGCGGTAGCTGCAAGCGGTATGGCATGGAGTGTAGCCTTACTGCGGCATTTTCGACAACTGCCGAGCTCCAGTGGCGCAATACAACCATCGGAGGCGCGCAACAATCGTCCGATACGGATTCGGCATCTCATGTCGCTTCAGATGTTTCTGCCGAGACGAACATCCCTGCCGTTCCTGCATTTAGTGGCCAGACAGCGGCTTTCTTTCCTGAATCAGAGGCGCGACAACATTCATTGCAGTCATTGAAAGATAAGATCTTGAATGGAAAAAGACTCTTCGCCGATATTGAAGAAGAGTTGAATATGCTAGATCACGGCGCTCCGGAACTTGTACAGCCGGGACTTGGAGATGGCAATGCAATGGTGGACCTTAACCAGACAGGCACAAGTGACTGGCTGAAGGATCTTCAGTTATTGAGACACTATCTGACTGCTGTGTATCCGTCACTCTGCCAAGATGAACGCATGACTCCTCTTTGGCGAGACATCATCCCCGACCTGGCCCTCTCTCACGTCAGCGCCTTCTCCGCCTGCTATTGCCCCCCAGAATCACTAACATGAACCAGGAATACCTCATGCACGGGCTCCTTGCTGTCTCCGCCCTACACTTTGGCCACACCCACCCCTCGCAAAAAGAAACTTACGGCCTCCTCTCCGCTCGTCATCAGGCCCTAGCGCTGAACTGGTTTTCATCGCAGCTCCATAACATAAACCAGGAAAACTACAAGGAGCACATCTTCCTCGGCTCGATCGTGTTCATCTTCCCGAACCTTGCCGTTGCTGATGCTGGGCGTGCGGGCCGCATCGTCGATACGCAGGAGATAGTGCAGTCGTTCGTGTTGCTGAAAGGCACGTCTTCCGCAACATGACATACCAATCACTCTGCTTACCAAAAGTAGGCATACATTGGCTTCTCGATACACCTCCGACCTCTGAGTGGGCTGCAGCCGGAGATCTCGCCCCCTTGGTCGCCTTGTCCGTGCCCACTGATATTCCTGCGACCGGCGAGTATGTGCGGCGACTTGATGATGCTCACAGCGCCGTCAAATCCATTGCTGCTGAGCGAGGTGACTCGGCGGAGGTCTTGACCATCTGCTTCAATGCGATAGAGGCGTTACAGGTGACATATGCCCGCGTAACCGCACCCGGAGCCAGGGTAGACAGCATCTGGTACTGGCCGTTGCTCCTGCCCGAGACGTTTATGATGTTGATCTCAGAGGCACATCCCTCGGCTTTGGTGGCGCTAGCCTATTTTGCCGCTCTGATGAGATGCTTTGAAGTGTATTGGTGGGCCAAGGGGTGGAGTGAAAGTGTGGTGAAAATGATCGTAGAGCGGCTGGGCGTGGAAATGTTTGATAGGGTGCAGTGGCCAGTACGCTGTGTAAGGGAAGGCATTGATGTGCGCACAAAAGCTTGATAGATTAACATTAATTTTGTTCAAGCTATACCTCCATGATATCAAATTAGTGTAGCGCAACTTTATTGTGCACTGTGCAACTCGTTCCTCCAAACAGGCCTACAAGACGAGGCAGAAAGAGGACACTGGCTGAGACATTACCATGGGTGCCAAGTTTCGTGGCTGTTTACTGAGCCTTGTGCGTTGAATTTCTAAGACAACGGATGACGAGAGAGATGAATCCCGGAACGATACGGTTCATGCCTATTTAAATTGATTGTTGCTCTTTCGCCAAGTTGGAAACGTTCAATCAGCTCCGTCCGTCTTGGCCCCTGCACGTCTCCAACCATGCCTACCCCGACCCGCTTTCTTGTTTTCGGTGGCACAGGTACCCACATGATTCTCTGCAACATCTAGTAACCACATCTGAGCTCACCCTTCCGCACAGGTGCAATTGGCCACCACTTCATCGAGAAAGCCCTCTCCGCGGGCCACAACCTCACCCTCCTCGCGCGAACGCCCTCCAAACTTCCCGACCATGTTCGCAACCACGCCCACGTCTCCATAATCGAAGGCGACCTCTCCGACAGCGCTGCTCTCGACCGCGCCCTCAACAGCGGCGCCGACGTCTTCATCTCCTTTGCCGGCCCCTACTACAGCACGAAAGGCACAGTGCGTCCCGCCCTCGCCTCCTCCTCCCTCACTGCCCCAACCGAGTCTTGTATCTTGAGCTGACGAAAACCATCCTACGTAGCCCATCACCGATTGCTACGCCACCTTCTTCCCTCGCCTCGCCGCCCACAACATCACCCGCGCCCTCGTCCTCTCGACGCCGTCCTTCCCCGCACCCGCCGACGCCTCCTCCGCCTTCTGGTCGTTCGGCGGGCTGACCATGCGGCTCTTCGCGAAGCACATGATGGAGGAGATGCAGGGCGTCGGGCGGGCGGCACAGGGGCTGCCCGTCAAGAGCGTTAGGTGGACGGTGTTTCGGGTCGGGGGGCTGAAGGATAGCGAGGAAGAGGGCAAAGAAGTTGTGGTGACGTTTTTGGGGAGCGGGAAGGACACGATGGGCGTGACGAGGAAGAGCGTGGCGGAGTGGGTGTTGAGGGAGGCGGGGGAGGAGAGGTGGGTGGGGGGTTGTCCGTACATTTGCAATCCCTGAGTAGAGGGCGGATGTGGATGGTGGGGACGGCTGGGGTCCTAGATAGGCCTCCGAGGACACATTATCGCTATAGGGGAGTTTGGTAAGGCTTTCTGAGCAAGGCTGGATTGGGAAGTGGTGTCATAGCTGAATATGGGATTTTGGTTCTGGGGCTTGGGTGACGTGTGTCCACTGGTCAGCCTCAACTATATCATGTAATAATGACGGTGGGAAAGGTTGGCAACTCGTTTCGGGGGGACTTTTCAGCCTCATATGGTTTTTCGTACTCCACTCATATCAATCATAACATTTACCGCTAGAACTTGAGATAATTAGGGCCAAGCACGCATTGATTAGATATTGCTAGTCCCATTCAATTATTACTTTACTCTGTTGTGACTTATCCATGAGTGTTTTCTCCTTTCAGTCTTGCGGCTATGCGTCAAGCTCTTCTCCTCCACATCACAAAATACATGAGACTACATCGTTAACTCATAGCAGACTCATATAAGGCAGACTTGTTACCGTAATGCATCATTCATCTTTACGTGTCTCTGACATTGCCGGCAAACATGAGGCTGACAGGGCAAACCGCGAACCGAATCCAACCTATTGAGCATCCCAGCTTTGCGCTTCTGAAACATCCGAACCGGCACCTCCCCCCGCATCACATATGTGCGCAACTTCTTTGGGGAACTTGAGTGTGGTATCACAAACTCAGTCTCCGTCTGAGGCCCCGAAGAGTGAAGCAATCCCACTGCAGGGATAGGCTTGATCCGGGCAGACAGATAAGCGCGGCTTTTCATATCTGCGCATATATATGAGGATGGACACCCACAGTAGATTTCCGTTCTTCTCCATCATTTCCTTCTTCGCCCAAGCCAGTCTCTCAGTCTGAGGCTCTGCTGCTTCGCTGGATATCAATGGTGAACATTGTGTTTACTTTCGGCTTCGGGGACTCCTACATCCTTGATTGCCCGAAAGTCTGCAACTGGTAAGCTAGTGCGGCCTGTGCCTCGGAATTTGGACAAATGGATGATGGAAAGGGACGAAGTCGTAGAAGTTTCTTTGGGATGGGAAGGCCGCTTTCTCGCTCGGCAAGAAAACGGATCATGCAACTGGGTTGTGAAGAAAGATTCTGACCTGCAGAAGATACTGAAAAAGCATAGTGGAGATATCGCAGTGAGTGTTCTGTTTTCAGCGAGTGAATTTAACACCCTTGGGGGGTCTCGCGATGTTGACACTACTTCCAGAGAGTTTCACTCAGTCCGGACAGCGACCATGGTTTGTTGTGTTCAAAGATGGGTCTTGCAGGTTCTGGGTCCCCAAGGCCTGGGAGCCCAACATACTGGACACTATCAAAGAAGCAGGGATCAAGCTTAATTATTCGATCAGCGGGTATTCCGAGAAGACGAATACCAATTAAAAGGGCAAGACCGTGGTCAAGACGGCAGATGCGAGAAACATGATGAATGAGCTACAAATAGGAAGTGTGTTGATTAGTGTCGGTGCCTCAGTAGCAGGGGTAATTTCTGCAGTGTCTTGCAGCGTTATGTGAGACGGTTGAGAACCTGAGTATCCTTTTGAGCAGTCGCCTATTCTGGACTTACATGTAGATTTCCAACAAATTAATGAAGAATTATTAGTCTCTGGATTTCCCTGCACGCCACAAGCACGGATACAATACCATGCCAAAGGTTCGCAGAAATGAAAATGCAGTTTTTATGTGGAGCTTTTGGATGTTTAAGCCTCATAGCAAATCTTCCAATCCATTGAACTGATACCGAGTCTATTGATTGAGTAAATCAAACAAACTCAAGAAGCGGGAGCCCTCCATGACCAGGATTGGAACAGCTACAATTATAATGAGTCCCAGATACTCTGTTTGACATGTGGAGCTACCAGTTCCAGTCTGTGGCTGAGATGTAGCACTTGGAACCGTAATAGTCTGCGTAGCCCAAGTGTTCGGGTTGCTTGAGGAATCCGTAGAATTCTCACAAGAGAAGTCACCGCTAACCAGAAGTTTTATATCCTCGAGCTGGCTGCAGTTGAAGGTTTGTATGGTGAGAGAGCCATCAATGCTCTTCAATGCGGGAAGTTCGATCCTGCAGGAAGTGTCAGGCCGACCATGAAATGATTTTTGTTGGATTTGAGAGTGGAGAGTTGTGAGGTCAGAAAGAGAGTAGATTCTGCCTGTCTCCTAAGAGGGAGATCGTCAGGCTTACTTATATACATAAAAGAGTGTTTGAATAACCGAGGAGAATAGAAGCCGATGTTGTTATCCGAAGCTTGTGAATATGAGGAGTTGTAAGGAGATGGCACAAAAATTTTATTCAGAAGAGAGTTCTCGCTGATGTTAAACAAGCTTTTGACTTCCGTAATTCTCGGTAAATCAACGCTTGTATTTTGTCTTGAATTCAGAAACCCCCCAGTTTTGTGGACTGTGATACTTCCTGCCCATTCCGACACTGGAAAATAGATGTGTCTGTTGAGGCTGTTGTGGCGAATCGTGAGCGAATTAGTGACGGCTGTCAGCGCTGGAAGTTTTATTTCGGGTAGTTCGTGGTTCCTTTCGATACGGACCGTGGCAGCTGTGGTCAGGTTCCGGAATGAGGAGTACTCGGGGTATTCTTCATCGTGGAGTGTGTAAAGCCGAGTATCATTGATGACGAAGTTGGTGATCTCAGTGATGTTGATGGCCCATATGAGGCCTGATTCGTGGTGGAGTTGAGACCACTCAAGATTTTCCAGATGTTCGAGGTGAGGGACCAGCAGAGCTAGCAGATAATCTTCGGTGGCTCCAGGGTTTCTTGAGCGACAATTCCTCCGCTCTTCGGAGTTCATTCAAGGTCAACCCCGTGAGATTACGGTTTTCATGAGCTGTGATTGATCCGGTAACTTCTTCAAGTTCTGGAAAGAAGACGAACCCCACGAAGGGTTATCAGTCGCTAGGACGATGTTTCCGGTATATTTTTTACAGCCAGATCCTTCCCATGGTGTCTTCTCTGGGTTTCCAGTGACCGTTGCAGTCCCATCAATGCCGCATTCTGGAATAAGAAACTTAGCAAAGCTCTCAAAAAAAATTAATTCAAGCAGACGGAATAGAATAATCACCGACCATAGGATGTAAAGCACGGCTTACCTGCGGAAACAAGCCCTGATAAGGCACAGAGAATTAGCAATTTTGCAGTGATCATATCGTCGACATACGTCTACGTTCACTGAACAGACACGGTAGATAGCCATCATATTTATTCCAAAAAGCGCCGATAGCGCAGCGGTGCCACAACCAGCATTCTCATCCTCCGCAGGCAAACTTCTTGGCGGTCGGTTGGGAATACGAGCGCTGAGCTCGGATAATGGCCAATTTTACGTGGTTTGTCTTCTGATTCCGTCTGGGCCAAGGAAATCCGCAGGTACGGATGCTGGCCCCCAAATCTACCGATCGTGATTAAGCAATGTGGAGTGAGGTCTGCTTGGCAGTGCCAACGAGGTGGTCTTCGCTTATAGCCTGGAACGATCCTGCAAGCCGTCTTTTCCGGGAAATCGATCCACAGATATGGTGCATATGGGTCTAGTGCTATGAGAATAGTCACGCTGCTGCTCGCGATTGATCAGGGCAGTCAGATCCTCCATACATGGTCGCCGTGAGAGTCAGAGAGCCTTCTGAACCTCCTCCTCGCTCACTTCCTTCCCGAGCAGCCACCCAAAAGCAAGGATGCCGTCCTTACTCGACTTTTTCGCGGCATCCAGACCAGCCGCAGCGAAGAGAGACACCCCGTGCGGCACCCCAGGATACACATCGATCCTCGTCTTCACCCCCGCCTCCCTCAGCATCTTCTCGTACACCAACCCGTCGTCCCTGATCGGATCCATCCCACACGCCATGATGTAGTGCGGCGGCATCAGCTTCTTCAAGAACCCCTCCGAATTCACCGGCGAAAACAGCTCCGACTTGACATCCGCCCTGTACAGCTCCTTCAGATACACCAACGACTCCGAATTCAAGATCGGCGCCTCGCGGTTCTGCTCGCGCGAGAAGTGCAGGTGCTTCCACTTCTCCGGCACGACCGAGTGGTCCAGATGGCTGGGCATCTGCATCCACACGCCGGTGACGGGCGGCAGCCGCGCGCCGTCGTCGTCGTCGTCGTCGTCGTCGTCGTCCAGCAGCTTCTGCAGCACGACGCCGCAGAGGGACGCGCCGGACGAGCCGCCGCCGAGCACGAAGCCGGCGGCCGGGTCGGCGCCGATGCGCGCGTCGTCGCGGGCGTGCGCGGCGAGCCAGCGCACGGCGTCGAGCGCGTCGAGCGGGGCGGCGGGGAAGCGGTGCTCGGGCGCGAGGCGGTAGGCGATGCTCGCGACGGTGGCGCCGTAGAGGCGCGCGAGCAGGCGCGCCGTCGGGCCGGGCTGCTCGAGGTCGCCGGCGCAGTAGCCGCCGCCGTGGAGCATGACGACGAGTGGGCTGGGGCCGGGCTCGCTGCTGGCGCTGGGGCGGAAGATGCGGGCGGCGCTGAGGTGGCCGTCGCGCATGGGGATGTGGATGATGCGCTCCGTGTCGGTTTCGGGGGAGGGCGTGAAGTCGTGCTTGCGGGCGATGAAGGCGTCGATCATGGCGCGGCCGGTGGGGAGGGGCATGGCTTTGAGGATCTTTTGGGGGGTTGAGTGTCAGTATTACTGGGAAGACTGGGGCGAGGACGTGTTGCGCTGACCGGAACCAATTGTGGACTGGAAGCTACGTTAGCAATCTGGTTTCCGAGAGAGTTTCGTTGCTCAATGTGGAACGTACTCAATTTCGGCCAAAGCAGCCACAGATTCTGGCGTGTCGTACTCCATTTTTGCGACTGTCTTGGAGGCAGAGGGAGTAGTTGTGCTTTTTGAAGGTTCTCTGTAGTTGATAAGCTCACTTATAAGCTTTTTCAGCAGTGCTTGTGGTTTGGTGACTATAAGTAGACACCTAGACACCGCGGATAAGCGTCGGTGTTGTACCGCATCTGGAAGTAAGCACTAAGAATCCTCCCGGCGGTGTCCAATGGTACGCCTTGCGGTTCGGAGATCATGGCCTTGTAGTTTGCTTGCAGCGGTGCTTGTGCTTAACCCTCAAATAATAGAGTTGGGCCGACGTTGCATAAAGCAGAAGGAAGCGGGGCTACAGGAAGGCTGCAGGAAGTAGCTAAGGAGCTTCAACAGTAGCGCGGCGCAGCCTGCAGAGTCAGACGAAAGCAACAGCATGCATCTCTGGGTGGACACGGGGAACAAATAAGTCCGGAGAACAGTTGGGAACAAAAGCAGGTGAATACACAGACGGTGGGCCCGATAAGCGACAGCAAGCGATACCTAAAATGGGACGCTAAATCGAAAAAGGCAGCACGTCTGAGCGAAGTTAACGAAGTATGGGTTTAACGGATACAAGGCAATGCATCCTGAGCTATTTGAGATCAAAGTCAATAGTATTGCTAGCATCTAGAGTACCGACATTGCGACAACCCAGCTCAGCGATTCAGCCAACGTTCGGCGGCATCTCCCTCGAGAGCCGGCCAACAGCATACCACTGATCAGACGAACCGCTCTCACTTGATGGAAAAGTTTCCTGATGGTTTTGCAAAACATCAACTCTAAGAAAGGAAGCATTCTTTACTCACTGACGCGCATCATGTTGCCCTTCCTCGATGTTTTGAAAATCTCAAACGATTCTCGATGTCCGCTCTTCATTGAGGTTTAAGGAATCGTATGGGACTGCGTTGCCTGGTCGTTCCTCTTGATGTAATTCCTCGGTGGTGGTGGCTGCGGCTGCGCTCTTCTGCGCTTCATGATCCTCCGAAGGTGACGGACCAGCTTGTCCTGCTGCCTCATCCCCCTGTGCCAGCACCTCATCGAAGTTCGTTGGCGGCACCTGCAGTCGAGGATGATCGAGATTCCCGATATCCAATGTTGCCAGTCTCTCTCTGCTGTCAGTGAACGGGATGGCTTCTGCGCCGCCATGCCAAGTGCCCACACCGAGTTCCTCGTGTGCTAGGCGCTGGAGCTGGAGGATTTCGTTGATAGACCACTCGAGGCGTGAGTAGGTGTCGAGGTTGCGGCGGCTTTGGATCCTGCTGGCGATGGCCTACAAGGTGTAGGAGACGATTATGACGAGAGTGCCAAGAGACAAGGTGAGTATAAGCCCGAGAGTACTAACATTAATATAAGCTACTATAAGAATTTTCTTCCATTGAATTGGTTAGTGTCAGCCAGAAGTGCGTTGGAAAATTTTCAGGGCCCATGAGGAGAAAGATTGCCTCACCTGGTTTTGACATACTCTACTTTTTATATCCTCCGATGGTCTTGACATGAACTGCAATATTTCCGGGTCGGACGGGCCTGTGGCCAATTCCATATACAAACCTTGTAAGGATGCCAGCGATATCTTACACCAGTTTTCCACGTCCAGCTGCCATTTGTTATTGGGCAAATAATTTTGCATTCCATCCGCCAATCCATACCTTGATGTCAATGATGAAAGGCCTATGGTATCAATTAATCCCTTCATCTCAGATATTACCGCCGGAAGTCCAATTGTTTCTTTCCAGACCAGAGGTTGGCAGCGCGTGTAAGTGTGTCATACCGTGAGCCTAATTTTGTACATCGGGTATCTGCTGGAAGGTTCGAATTGCATGCTTGGAACTAAGAGACGCATCCGAGGGCCGAGACGAGTGAGTCTGCCATGTATAAATCCACTTCTCCTTCCTGAACCGGGCTATGAACAGGGGACGGGAAAGGGGTGTGAGCCGAATACCATGGATCGTCAGTCTTGTTTGTGAACAACAAAAAGTCGGACGGTAGAAAAAACAAGGCAATAGAGCTTTCCTGTTGGATAAGTCCAGGGATTGGGTTGAGGGAGGATGAGTTGCGTAAAGAACCATTGAAGAAGTCCGCATACTTGACCCTATAGACCATGTTAGAATCTAAGTTTAAGCGCGTTAACCGCTTTTTCCTTGGAAGAAACAAGTAAAATAATCAGACTGAACAATGAAAGCTTATACGGAGGAAAAGGTGACTTGCCCAAGATGGTAGTCTTGAGGGGCGCTGGTGAGTGCCTCATCAAAAGAACCGTTCAATCGAGAGTTCCGGATACTCGTAAGTGAAATTCGTTACATAGGATTCTCCAAGATAGTATCTTCTGTAGGTAGAGTGTGAGGCTGTACGGCAGGTCTCAGCGGAAGGGGTCCGATCTCGGGCTACGTCATAGCGCTAAGTCCGTTCTCGCTTACGATTGCGCGCTGAAGGTGGGGTGGGAGCGCTCTCGCTCGCTCGCGCAAGAGCCCGGAACAATGAGAAGGTCCGATTGATAATCGAGGTAGAAAGGTGCCGACGATGATGGGGATAAGAAGACCAGCTGTTGCTGCAGTGATCAGAGCTTCTTCTGCTTCATCTGTCGCTGCCCCGCGAAGCTCCACCTTTGCCGACGCCATTCTTCTTCTCCATCCTCGCGCCACTTTTCGCTTCTATTCAAAGCCACCGTTGCTCTCTAATACTCTTGATACCCGACCCTTGCGAAGAGCTGGTACTTACTCCACCATGGCCAACATCAACACTCCCATTCCGAGCTTGAAGCTCAACGATGGCAACTCCATCCCAATGGTACGTCGCAGCCCGTCGCATTCCACATGTAAGCCGTTCGCAGGTATGAAAAGCTTATGTAGCCTTGGCTACTGCGGCTTATGGTCAGCATCTGCGTATAGCAATGCTTAGCAACCCTTACCCGCTTCTCAAACAGCCCCATTCGTGCTTCCTCTCCGCGAAACTATTCGGACCGTGTGGCGCGAGCGCTGACAAGATAAAACACATCAGATCGGCTACGGTACCGGAACCGCATGGTACAAGACGGGAGACGAGTCGCAGATTGACCAGAGCCTGGTCGAGGCAACCAAGACAGCCATCAAGCTAGGCTACACCCACCTCGATGGCGCTGAGATGTACAAGACGGAGCCCGAGCTGGGTCAGGCCATCAAGGAGAGCGGCGTCTCGCGCGAGAAGCTGTTCGTGACGACCAAGGTGTACGCCAACATCAAAGACATCAAGAGCGCAATCAAGACCAGCTTGAAGAAGCTGCAGCTGGAATATGTGGACCTGTAGGTTGCCTACCCTGTCGACGTGCAGACGCGCCGCAATCCCGATCTGTAGGGTGTTTGTCGTATGGCTGACGCGAGACCCGTGAACCCGCAGCTACCTCATCCACGCGCCCTTCTTCGCCAAGTCGGACGAGGAGCTCCAGGCCAAGTGGGCTGAGATGGAGGAAGTCAAGGCAGCCGGCCTAGCCAAGTCCATCGGCGTCTCCAACTACCTGCCGCAACACCTCGAGGCGACGCTCAAGACGGCCAAGGTTGTACCGGCCATCAACCAAATCGAGTTCCACCCGTACCTACAGCGCCACAAGCTGCTCGATTTCCACAAGAAGCACGGCATCGCGACACAGGCATACGGCCCCCTCAGCGCTGCCACCAAGGCTAAACCCGGCCCCATCGACGAGTTCAGCGCGGCGCTGGCTAAGAAGTACGCGGTTAGCGAGGGTGAGATTGCGCTGAGGTGGTGCGTCGACCAGGATGTCATTGCGATCACGACCAGCTCGAAGGAGCAGCGTTTGTCGGATTATCTGCGCGCGGCGACGTTCAAGCTGACTCCGACGGAGGTGAAGGAGCTGGGCGACTTGGGCGACAAGAAGCACTACCGTGGCTTCTGGAATGACATCTTCTCGCCGGATGACAAGTCGTAGATTTTTGGCGAATGATTGGACAATACTTGTGGGCAAAAGTGAAATTGGACGAGATCACGACTACTTCAGGAAATAATAAAGCGGTTCTTGAAGAACTGGAATGACCTCGGCACACCTGTCTCGTGTGAAAGTGGGTGAAGAAACAGGTGCTCGGTGAAGGGACGCTTGTTTGCGGTGACTGTGACTGTGAATTGGGCGCCCACCCAAGTACTTGAACTCCAGCAGCTGCTGACTCTATCGTTGACCTAAGACTGTCGCGTCGAATAGTGTGACTGGGCGGCCACGACTTCAGTGACGCAGGGACACGGCGCCCACCGCGGCACGCGTCGGCGATCCTCCGAGTCAGAAGTCGTTCCGCTGAGAAAACTCACAAACCCGCGGGGCAAAACCGCCGCACAACCACCTTCCAGCTCCGCCAACCCACCATGCCGCCCAAAGCTAGGAAGGACGGCCCCCAGGACGGCGCCGACGGCGCTGCCCAGGTAAGAGCTTCCGCGTCGCTCAATCGCGCGAACTCGACTTCTAAACAGCTCCAACAGCCCGCCGCAAAAGCTGCCCGCAAGCCGCGCGCAGTTCCGCGCAGGAAGCCCGTTGACGCCGAACCCGCCGCCGCGACGACGACGACGAACGAGGCGCACGATGCTCAGGCTCCTGCTGCTGTCGAGTCCGCGACCGCCGATGCGCCGACCGAGACCGCCGCCGAGCACGCACATCCGTCGACGACGGGAAAGTCTGGGAGGAAACCGCAGCGGCGCATTGATGATGGAATGGACTCGGTGCTGCAGCCGTTTTACTACGGCAAGGGGCTGACGGATCCGATCAACACGGCCGAGGATAAGTGGAACTTGCTACCGGCCTTCCTGAAGGTGAAGGGTCTGGTGAAGCAGCATATTGACTCGTTCAACTACTTCGTGGACGTGCAGCTGAAGGAGATTTTGCGCGCGAACCAGTACGTCTACAGCGACGTGGACGACAAGTTTTTCTGGCGATACACGGATATTCGCGTGCTCAAGCCGTGCCGTGTCGAGGAGGAAAACGTCCGTGGAATCCAGAGCACCATCACTCCGAACGAGTGTCGACTGAGGGATATGACGTACGCGGCGCCGATCGTGGTGGATGTGGAGTACAAGAAGGGCAATGTGAAGGTTAAGAGGAAGGGCATCCACATTGGAAGAATGCCGATCATGTTGCGCAGCAACAAGTGCCACCTTTGGGGCAAGTCGGAGTCGCAGATGGGTCAGCTGGGCGAGTGCTCGATCGACCCTGGTGGATATTTTATTACCAGGGGGCAGGAAAAGGTCATTCTGGTGCAGGAACAGTTGAGCAAGAACCGTGTCATTGTGGAGTCGATGAAGGGTATTATTCAGGCCTCTGCCATCAGTTTCACCGTCGACCGAAAGTCGAAAGGCTATGTCTTGCTGAAGAAGGGCCTGCTTTACCTCAAGCACAACTGTTTCACCGAGGACATTCCTGTCGTCATCGCATTCAAGGCCATGGGAATTCAATCCGAGCACGAAATTTTGCTTCTTGTGGCTGGCGACGACAGCGCTTACCAGGACGAGTTCGCGGTCAATTTCGAAGCCTGTTACACCGAGAAGAACGAGAGGATCAACACCCAACACCAAGCTCTGGAGTACATTGGCCAGCGCACCAGGCAGCTCAGGAAACCCATCGGAAACAGACAGGCCCGGAATCTGCAGCAGGAAGCCATTGATGCCCTGTCGAACATGATGATGAGCCACGTCCCCGTTACTGGCATGAACTTCCGCCCGAAGGCACTCTACATTGCATACATGACTAGGAGGGTCCTTATGGCTATTCACGACCCGAAGATGGTGGACGACAGAGATTACGTCGGAAACAAGAGACTCGAGTTGGCAGGCCAGATGATGGCGCTGTTGTTCGAAGACAGCTTCAAGAGCTTCAATTACCAGTTCAAGGCCGCGATTGACAAGATCCTCAAGAAGCCCAACAGGGCCGCCGAGTTCGACGCATACGATCACATCCAGACGCACGGTTGGAGTATCACCGCTGGTATGGAAAGAGCAATCGCCACCGGCAACTGGAGTTTGAAACGTTTCCGCATGGAGAGAGCCGGTATCACGCACGTCCTCAGTCGTCTCAGTTACATCTCTGCTCTTGGTATGATGACCCGTATCACTTCTCAGTTCGAGAAGACGAGAAAGGTCTCCGGTCCTCGTGCCCTCCAGCCTTCGCAGTTTGGTATGCTTTGTACCTCAGATACTCCCGAAGGTGAAGCTTGTGGTCTGGTCAAGAACTTAGCACTCATGACGCATATCACGACCGAGGTACCGGAGGACCCAGTGAAGCGGGTAGTGTTCATCTTGGGAGCAGAGGATATTCAGGCGGCTAGCGGGACTGAGCTGTACTCTGATGGTGCTTATATCGTTTTCGTCAATGGTTCACCACTGGCGTTGACCCGTGAGCCAAGGCAGTTCCTCAACGGTTTCCGCAAATTCCGTCGTATGGGTCGCATCTCGGAGTTTGTCAGTATTCACATCAACCACCACCACCGGGCTGTTCAGATCGCCACGGACGAGGGTCGTATTTGCAGACCGCTCATTGTTGTTGAGCGCGGAAAGTCCAGAGTTTCTGCGCGATACCTACGGGCGCTGCAGAAGGGTACCATGGAGTTCGACGACTTCCTTTCCCGCGGTCTTGTGGAATACCTAGACGTCAACGAGGAGAACGATTCGAACATCTGCATCTACGAAAAAGACCTCAAGGAGCACCACACCCATCTCGAGATCGAGCCTTTCACAATTCTCGGCGCCGTTGCTGGTTTAATTCCCTACCCTCACCACAACCAGTCTCCTCGTAACACTTACCAATGTGCCATGGGTAAACAAGCAATTGGTGCTATCGCTTACAATCAGTTCACTCGTATTGACACACTGCTCTACCTCATGGTATACCCGCAGCAGCCCATGGTCAAAACCAGAACAATTGAGCTTATCAAGTATGATAAGCTGCCTGCCGGACAAAATGCCACTGTGGCTGTCATGTCCTACTCTGGCTACGATATTGAGGATGCTCTCGTCATCAATAAGGCATCCTGCGACAGAGGATTCGGACGTTGCCAGGTCTTCAAGAAGGCCACCACGACGCTCAAGTCCTACGCCAACGGTACTCAGGATAAGGTCATGGGTCCTGAAAGGAATGCTGATGGCACACCTGTCAATCCGAGACATAAGAAGGTTGGCGAGGCCGATGGTATTGCCGAGGTGGGCACGCTCCTGGAGAAGGATGATGTCTACCTCAACAAGTTTGTGCCGGTGCAGACGAACCCAGTTGGTCTTGAGGAGCAGCAAAGGAGAAGGCAGCCTACAGAATTCCGACCCACACCAATGAGCTACAAGCTGCCCGACCCCGCCTACGTTGACAAGGTCCTCCTCACCGAGAACGAGTCCAACACCCCCGTCATCAAGATCCAGACCCGCCAGACCCGCAGACCCGAACTGGGCGACAAGTTCTCCTCTCGCCACGGACAGAAAGGTGTCGTCGGCATCATCGCAGAGCAGGTCGACATGCCCTTCAACGACCAAGGCATTTGCCCGGACATCATCATGAACCCGCACGGTTTCCCCTCGCGTATGACGGTCGGCAAGATGCTCGAGCTGCTCGCCGGCAAAGCAGGCGTCATGAACGGCGACCTGCAGTACGGCACGTGCTTCGGCGGCTCCAAGGCCGAAGACATGTCGCAGATTTTGTTGGAGGCAGGCTTCTCGTACTCCGGCAAGGACATGCTGACGAGCGGCATCACCGGCGAGTGCCTGCCCGCCTACGTCTTCTTCGGCCCCATCTACTACCAGAAGCTCAAGCACATGGTCCAGGACAAGATGCACTCGCGTGCTCGCGGGCCCCGTGCCATTCTGACGCGTCAGCCCACCGAGGGTCGTTCGCGCGACGGTGGTCTGCGTCTCGGAGAGATGGAGCGCGATTGTTTGATTGCGTACGGTGCTAGCCAGCTGCTCTTGGAGCGTTTGATGCTGAGCTCGGACGCGCATGAGTGCGATGTCTGTGAGCGGTGCGGTATGATGGGGTATCAGGGGTGGTGCCAGAGCTGCCGGAGCAGCAAGGGGGTGGTTAGGATGACGATTCCGTATGCGGCGAAGCTGCTCATTCAGGAGTTGTTGAGTATGAACGTCAAGGCGAGCTTGAGGCTGGGCGATGAGTTCCCGGCGGAAGAGTGAAGGGGGAGACGGGACTGAGAGGTTTTTCTTTTCGGTGGGGTCTTGGGTTCTTTTATCTACTACACGATGATGGGTATGCATGCATAGCGTTGGTTTGGCATATGGGTGGCGTCATAGTATGGAGAGGAGTTTTTGTTCTTTCTTTCAAAAAGTATGGGTGGTTGACCTTTTCTTTTTCTCTGCTGCATAGGGGCAGAAAATCTTGTTTCTTGATATTCCATCAGCTTAGAGGCTGAGCAATTTTATAAGAGACAAAATCTACTTGACTAACAGATGGCTCTCCTGCTCAACATTACCGACTTCCCCCATGTGCAGATCAGATAGAAAGTTTAGTTGCACTTGCGTCCTGGCAGATGCCTGACCACGCGCTTGCTGTTGTAAGGCTTTGCGACTGTAGTAGCACGCTGGTCTCAAGGCTCCGTATTAATGGAGTTGGTCCATGATGGTAAGGTGTGCTCACCTAGTGACCGTGGCCCTTTGCCGACTGCTACAATATGGTAATCGTCCGTTGGTACGACGGTACTGGGCCGGCCGGTTACATGTCGGAATTGTTAGATGTCGATAAAGTCCCGCGAGTCCCGCAGGTCTCGCGATTCATCAGTAGCGTGCATGTCGTCATCTCTACGCAAAAATCAAAAGGCACTCCAGCTTGACTGGGCTAATAAGATTCAAAAGAGTGTGTAAGGCAAAGACCATGACGTCTGATGAATCCGCAATGTAGAAACTACTACGCAACGCTCAGGTGGCCACGCTGGCCGGCACCAGGTCTTTCCCCCATGCTTTGAAGTCCTCGGGGTCGTGGTAGTCTCCCGGATATTGTTCAGCATGAATCCCTTCCAATTTCGGCCGGTCGTGATCGAAATCTGCCCTCTTGTATCCATGCTTCCGTGCATTTAGATACTCTCTCATATTGTACACCACGCTGTCGACAGGCTGATCCATGCCAAGCCTCTTCAGCAACGGTGATGCGACGGGCTTCAGAGGATACTCGCTGGCCGGGCGAGAGAAAAAAATGATTCCGATGCGCCTTTCTTTCTCCTGGTCCTTCGGTGGCTTGCAGACACAGAGGATGGTGGCTTTGAAAAGCCCGCCCGTCAGAAGCTCGAAGGCTTCGCCGAAGTTGACGATCGGGGCGTGCGGCAGGTGCTGATTCACATCAGCGCCTATTCAGGGAGAGCTGTGCAAGAAACACTTTGAAACCATACCTGGACCCATTTCCAACTTCCGTGGCTGTCCAGAAGCTGCAAAGCAGAGACTGGTTGCGAAAAGAGGAACGTGAAGCTGCCCCAGTCGCTGTGGCCGGGTAGGTAGAAGCCACGGTACTTTTCGTGCTCTTCATCTGAACGCGGATTGTAGATCATCTGGTAGAGCCTTTTAGTACCTGTTGCTTCAACAAGCCACACACATGGAGACGAACGTAGCGGTAATATTCGGTGCTTTTCTGATCACCCAATGCATGTGTCTCAAGGATGATTTCCTCTGGTACCTCGAGGATCATGGCGACGAGCGAGAGAATCTTCTTCAGGACGTTATTCCGAATGATGTCCATGACATGGTGGGCCTCGTCTAGATACGGCTCCAGGATTCTTGGGTGGGCGCGCTTCTTCTCGTCGTGAACGAGGATGTTGTAGTGATCAATGGTCTCATGGAAACCACTGAGCTTGCCACGCTCTCCGGAAGGCTTGAACCCCACATAGATACCCCCGGCATCTTCCTCAGGGGTGGCTTCTCGTAATTTCAGTACCTGAGTTTGGGAAGCCGACGGTGTTACGCACCTTCGTACGACACCTTCTCCTCAGCCGGCAAAGACATAACAGCATTTGCGACCGTCATCTGATTCTCTTATAGTTCGTCCGATATCCCGTGGTTGGAGATGGTCAAGAACCCATGGTAGGTTGCAGTGGTGAGAAGGTCTCGCGCCAACTCCTTCCGAGTGATTGGGTCGTCGTACTTCCCGAGGTCGATGTTCACGAGCTCAATCCAGTCCACTTGGTCTGTTTGTCAGCACCCGATGACACAAGTCGAGACGGGGCTGCGCACGCTTCTCCTTCGTAGGAGCAGCTGGGGTGAACTTTGGGAGCAGTGGCCGAGTGCCTTGCGATGCCATATCTGAACCAGATAGCTATACTGCTGTTTTTTTCGGGGACAACGATTCTCAGGACTGATTGGAACCTTGGAGACTGAGATTGCACCGCAGCATAGATATATTCCAAGAGAAGCCCAATTTTGGCAGTAGCTCAGTAAAGTGGTGCTCCACAAAGCGGATGTGCATTCTTTGTGGAGCTCCAGTTGTAGATAAAGTGCAGAGGTGGGGAAGTTGCAGGCGAACATCCCATAGGCTGGGATCTGGCCATAACTCCGAGCCTTCGGTGATCATGTCCATTCTTGGGATGCGAACGTTAACAAAGGAGATAAGTCTTCGATATGTATGGCTAGTCAATCCAAGTCAGTCCAAGTTGTAGTACACATAAAGATTGGTGCTCGCGACAAATTGCAAACTGTAGGATATCACTCGTTTTTGAGACGAAGCGTGTCTCACTATATAGCTTAGTCACAATCACTTGTATAAGAGGCAAGCGGGTTACCTACCCTCTCCCTCTAAAAAGGCCAATCATCAATGGATCATCGTTATTCATCAACAAACAACACAAACGTATCGTGTCCTGTCAAATCGATTAAGAAACATGTCTTCTCCGAAACTACGATGCTATCACAAATGGTCTTGGTTCGAACCAGAACAAACGAGGGCAGAGAAGAAACTTCTCATCAAACAAGATCTGATGATCCTAGTGTTTGGGTGTCTCACCTTCTTCACCAAAGTTAGCATCCCTTTTTCTACTCAGTATATCGTATAACTTACAATTTCCGCCCTCAGTTTCTCGATCTTCAAGCCTTCCAGAACGCCTATGTTACGGGGATGAAAGAGGAGATTGGCTTGAAGGGAAATGATCTCCAATACACCACCGGCGTTTTCCAGGCTGGCTATTGCGCCATGATGATACCAGCCAATATCTTGCTCACGCGTGTGCCGTAGGTCGTTCTTGCCCTGGACAGTCAACATCTGATATGAACTAATTTTACTTTTCAACAATTGAGACCCAATGTGTTCATCCCTCTCTTCGAAATCATCTGGGGTTCTCTTAACCTTGCGACCGCCTTTATATCTACGATCACCCACGTCTATGCCATCCGCTTCCTGAGCGGTGTTTTCGAATGCGTCGCATACCCTGGCATTGTTTACTGCATCGGATGTTGGTATAAGAGATCAGAAATATCACGGCGCTTAGCCCTGTTCTTCATTACTGGCCCTCTGGGCACCATGTTTGCGGGATATTTCCAGTCGGCTTGCTACACGAATTTGAATGGCATCTATGGCCTGGCTGGATGGCGATGGCTTTTTATCGTGTAACCGACCCCACATCACCCTTCGCCCAAGTTCCATTTCAATATCCTAATTCAGATATAGGTGCGGGTCCATTACGGTTCCGGTCGCGCTTCTTGGTGTATTCACATTTCCAGCACGTCCAGACTCCCGTCAACCAAGCAGAATTCTCCGGACAGATGAGATCGAGCTTGCTCGTGCCCGTCTTTCTCTCGATGGTAATGAACCACCGAAGGTCAAGCTGACCAAGGATGTTCTCACTGGTATATTTAAACACTGGCGGTGGTATTCTTTCGTCCTGCTTAATATTGTGTTCAACCAATCAATGATTACTAATGGCCAACCCTACAGCCTCTACCTGAAGGCTCATTCCGACATCTACTCGCAAAGCCAAATCAATACTTTGCCTACCGGCCAGAGCGCTATATCTATTTTCTCAGCGTTGGTGTGCTCCTTTTGGGCCGATGCAACAGGGGTCAGGTGGATCCCGTCTCTTACTGTAGCTCTTTGTGTCATGTTTGGTAGTATCTGCATGGCTATCTGGAACATACCTATCAGATTGAAACTCTTTTCTTTTTATATTTGCGGCGTAGGGAATGCCCTAAACCCTCTCTTTATGAGTTGGGCATCGGAGACAGTAAGTTCAATTTTTCTGCATAAGAAAGCGGTATCGCTAATGAAATTTATGCGTAGACAATTAGCTCGGCGGAGGAGCGAACTATTGTTGTTGCAAGCATGAATGCTTTTGGCCAAGCGCTTCTGGCTGGCCTTAATATCGTCACCTTCCCTACGCCAGAAGCTCCCAGATTCAAGGTACGAATGTTGACTTGAATCCGTACTTGATCTGTTCTGACGAAATCATGATCCTAGTTCGGCTGGTTTTGGGTCATGGCGAACAACATAGCTCAGGTCTTACTGGTGCTTACGATCGCGTTCCTTCACAGCCGCCAGAAACGAAAAGACGCTCGAATTATTATGGGCGTGTCTCTTGGTAATTCTGATGGGGAGGGCGCCGGAGAGACTCAAAGTGCCTTGCCTAAGAAATAAGTAACCATCACTCTTTGATTCTACTTCCAAGACACCATGCTTGGATACATCGATTACGATAAAGATGTATAACCCAGACTAATGTATGATGCTCGCCGCCATACATATGACTGCTCTCCTTCACTGCTGGGTACTTCATTTGAATTTTATCCCCTTCGTCTTCCTTGGATGCAACCGTTGAAATCTCATAGCTTTCGTGGCACAAGCTCGATCTTTCACGTTGCGCAGATGTAAAAGTGAGAGTTGAGGAGATGAGATGCTCAAAGAGCGAATGAAATCCTGCCGAAAACTGAGAACGGCAACCTTGATCGCGATATCTGGAGTGCTCTTGACCAAACGCTCGAGGTTCCTGAAGAACTCCTGCCATTCTGCTCCTATAGTTTCCCTGCTGTAGCGAAGGATTTCCATGTCAATAACGAAGTAGACCTCTGAGAGGCCAGTCAGGCCTTCTCTTAAGATCTCGAGTCAGTCCGATTCCACCCTGGCACTCTCGACTCGTGGGGCATTGAAGTTTTCTGAGACATGCCCAACCATGCGTTTGTTGTTGAACAGGATGACTATTCAAGTCATCTGCTTCAGCAGGTTTATAGTTCTTCCTTCATTCACTTCCATTGGTTTACGCCCAACTAACGCCCAGATGGCAGGCTTCTTTACAGCTTCCATAAGCAAGGTAGCGGGGAGTGGCGGAAAGTACTCTGACAATGGAGTGTTTGGGGGCATTGGCCCAGGGATAAAACAGACCAAAAAATACCAGTCTTGTGCTGGTCGCCAGTACGTACACCGCTATTTCCCTATTATCTTGATCTGATTGTTGGCTTTCATGCCACATAGAAAAAGAATGACAAGCCACACTAGATCAAAAAACCACTCGTAACAGCCGACATACGAGGATATGACAATATTTCCAAAATCAACCCTTAATGGATGTCAACCACTTTGAATACGTTCAAAGACAACTGGACGGCATCTTATGAGAGAATGGATTCTGCGCCTTGCATAGCAGGCTTGACTGGAAGAACCCCACATATGCGGTATCCTAAACGTGACCACACGACTGTTTTCTCATATCGAGTTTGCGTCTTGCGACAAGCCGACCCACCTTCTTGACCTCGTCATCGTTGGACGATCCAGACCCTCCATCAAAGCAACGACTCCGCTTTTCACTGATCAACGTGATCATTGGAGTAGCAACATACGCTGCACACTAATCCTTCCCGGGCACATCACACAGCACGCAGCAAGTGCTTGCAGCTACCAGTTCCTGCATCTGCTTCTCAACGTATGTTTTCGTTTGCTATATGAAACGAAGCAGATACGACGTAAACCACTCCGTTTTTTATTCATTTGAATTGGCTCTGGCGTCACACCTCAAGTGAGCCTCCCTCCCTCCTGTTGGAAATCACGTGTTTTGCATATTGCTTTTGCAACACCAGATAGCTTAGTCACTCACTTACGTATATAAGGAGGGTAGGCCACCTACGCCCTTCTTCCTCATGCCAATCATCAATGGATCATCGTTGTTCATCAACAATCCAACAGCAGTACAGTACCAAAAAGATCCCACTTACCCTCTGTTTCGGGCACTGACCGGTACTCGCTCGCATATGCCCCACCCTAGGGGGTATCTACCACAAAAATCCTCTCAATCTCTGATAATCTGCCGAGTCATATAGCCATTAGACCACCACTTCCTCCAAGTACTTGTCAAACTTCCTCGAAAGGTTAGTCGAATGCTCCAGACGCTCAACGCTCTGGGTCTTCTTATTAAACTTTGCCAACTGACGGGCTGTAATGATAGCGTTGCGTATTTAGCGACCATTCATCTGATATCTAGCCAGCTTTTTGACGTTGGCCAGGATTATCCCAAAGCCCATATCTCCGCCAAGTGTATCGAGCCGGTATGTGAAATTTTCTTAGATCTGTTGGTTTTGCGAGAAAGTAGGGCTGTCGTAATACAGATTTAGTCGGATTCGAGATTTGAAGGCTTCGTTAAAAGTTCCGACCTGGTTGCTGGTCAGTATGAGGATGCCGTCGTAGTGTTCCATTGTACGCAGGAAAACTGATGTGAGAGCATTACGAGAAAGATCTGATAGTGTACCCCTGGCAGTAATGCAACCAGTGCACAGCGCCGGATTCGGAGACCAGATCATAGCTACCATGGGGGGTTAAATTATCCATCCGGATGGCTTTGTCACCAGGGACATGCAACGCTTACGTCCGGAAGAATGCTTTGAGATCATTGGAAGTCCAGATCTACCTTCCCCTCCCGAGACTACCAGCTACACGCCTATGGAGAGCCCATGATGCAATGTTCCAAGGTCGAGGAACTGATAAAAAGCGGCAACCTTCTGGCCGTGGAAGTTCTTCCAATAGTGTCAACACGATTCGCGCATGGAGCTAATACTCTCAAAGCCAGAGCCCACCTGGTGTCCTTCACTAGGAAAGTGTCAGGTCACTTCTTTCCACTTCTCTGCCGCAGAAACCGACCAGACCTGCATGAGTATAATCGCTGCGAATGCGACGGTCAACGGGCTGCATCATCACGGACCTGGGATGATCCGCAGCAGCATAGGCTCTCTATAGCAGTGATTCTCGATGAACTTTGGTGACATTCTGTGATGAACTGTACCTCGCGGACGGTGAAGTGGTGCCGTACGCCCGACCAGTCCATCGGGCCCAATGTGTTATTAACTTCTGCAACTTGGTCGAAAAGTCATAGCAACTTGTAGTCTGTGGCATCGGGTCAAGGAGTGCTGAACATTCTTTTTTAAAGATGGTGTGCTGAAGCAGGAGCCTCTCATCACGGGAACAACCAGCACTACCACCACACTCACCATCCCGCCAAGCAAATTTCAAAACAAGCATCCCACCAGCCCGGTACTCCCCCACACAGAGATCTCAACCCTTTGGTCGTAACGTAGCACACGATCATCTTCCAGGGACGCCACCACTCAGCTAGCACGAGCATGCGTTCCTGATATTGTGTGAGAGTCTATGTAATGTTCCGTCTCAGAACTTCCTGTCCTTCCCAACCCCCCGCAAAATTACTCCGCGCGAAAAGGATATGTGATGCTAGTGTCACCCATGTACCTCCAATCCTCTCTCTTCCCCCTCACCAGAACAATTTTCGGGTATCACCACCCCTTTTTCACAAAGA
Source organism: Botryosphaeria dothidea (assembly GCA_011503125.2). Lineage (NCBI taxonomy): Eukaryota > Fungi > Ascomycota > Dothideomycetes > Botryosphaeriales > Botryosphaeriaceae > Botryosphaeria > Botryosphaeria dothidea. Next base: position 470,759 of record WWBZ02000001.1, read on the forward strand.
AGAGATCTCATCCCTGCTCTCTCCCAAGTCACTCTCTCTTCACATCACCCGCCAAACTGCCTCCACACACCCTCTCTCACATCAATACCCCTGCCACTGCCCCTCGGGCCCACCCCCACCACCACCCTCCCACTGCACGTCCACATCCTGCGCGGCGCCATCGCCGCCCTGCCCCCAGAACTGCGCCCCCTCCTCAGCCGCCGCCCACCCCATCTTCTCGAGCTCCCTGCGGAAGAAATCCTGCTCCTTGTCGAGCACACCGCGCTCGGCGCCGAGGCGCTCCGGGTAGCGCTTGAGGTTGAACCAGTGCGTCAGCGCGCGTAGCGCCTGCTCGAGTGGCACGCTCTCGTCGACGTCCGCATCGACGTCCGAGCCCGCCAGCCAGTCATCCCTCAGCTCCGGGCGGCAGTGCAGGTAGACCGCCGTGATGACGCGCATGTTGCTCTGGCGCCACTTGCGCCCGCAATACGGGACCTGATTCTTGAAGAGCTTGAGCGTGTACAGGCGGAGCTCGCGTTGGGGGATCTTGAGCGACTTGCGCAGGTACTGCGAGGACTTGTACTGCACGAGCATCAGGTTGCGGTGCGCCTTTTCCTTGCACATCTTCTGCATGATGCGCAGCAGGTTGATGTTGGTGAAGAAGTTACGCCACGAGAACGACGTGATGGGCTCGAGCGGCAGCTGGCTCAGCGGCATGCCCAGTTCGTCGACTTCGGGTGGCACTGGCATGGTGGAGCCCGTCTCGGTGAGGGCTTGGTGTTCTTCCGTCGTGAGCATGTCCTCCGAGCGGCGGCGCTTGATGGGTGGGGGTGCGGCTTCGTCGACGGATTCGTCGTCGGCGGGGGCAGGCTCCTCGTTTGCCGGGTCTTCTTTGGCTCCCTCGCGCGAGTGGGTGCAGCAGAAGGTGAAGAAGTTCAGGTCTTCTCTGTCGCACTTGTAGTTGATAGCTTTCTCAATCTCCTGCAGCTGGAGGAGCTTGAGAGTCAGAGGAATGTAGTTGGAGTCGACCAACAGCTGGGTCAGATACTCCATTTTCAAGACATCTGTCCCACTTAGTCAATTTCTTGAATCTTAGAAAATGGATGGAGAAACTCACGGGACAGCTTGAACCACTTCAGCAGTAGGATGAGGATGCCTGAAGCGGCCTTGTCTTGAATCTCCTCCATCCTCATTCTGTCCAAGTCTTCTAATGGAATCTTTGAAATATCAGGTAGAGATCCGTTCATGCTGCCGTCAGATTTGTTCGCGGCATTGCCATTTTGGTTGTCCTGGAAACCACCACCGGACATTGCGCTGGGACTGCTGTTCTGCAGAGCAAGCGTGGCCAGGTGAGAGAGGAATGTCCTCAGCAGCACAATAACTAACGACTGCAGATGCGGAAGTACGGTGGCCTTTCATACGTCAGTCATGTCCGAGTTTACTGAATTAGCAAAACTCACATAGAAATTCTCAACCTGATCGAGCTTAGCAGCGACTTTGTCATCAATCTTCTTCTCCTTTTCGAACGAGAGGTTTCCAAGCTTGTTTTCGAGGTCCAATGGATCAATGTCTGTGTCATCCGAGCCTGTCCAGCCACGCTCGTATTTCATGAAAAGCACGCGCTCCTCCCACAATTGCTTCATTGACCGCGACGCCCGCATTCTCTTTGCGAACAGCTCCGCGGCCTCGATGATAGAGGCTGGGATATCGCTTCCTTCCCACTTGCGTCCGACTAGAATGTCTTGAAGATCTGTAGAGCCTTTTCCGCCGAGGTTGTTGCTGGACGCATCGAGCGGGGGATACAGGAACGGAAACAACTGATTAGTCTGGTAATTCTGCTTCTTGCCACCCTTTCCTCCAGGACCAGCAGGTGAGGGGGGAGGAGAAGGAGCGGGTGTTGCGATGTGGACTGGCTGGTGGAGGATGGATGTTCCGGAACCCAAGGCGGAAATCCCAGGGCCAAAGGAGTTTGCTTCCGAAACTTTGCTAGGGTGGTTCTTCAGCGGTGGGAGAATGGAGTTGTTCTCGGGCTCAAGGGGGAAGAGCGGTTGCGGCGGGTTGTACGCTGGATACTTCGAGCTGATCTCCTGGCGGAAGACATGATAGTCGAGTGGTGAAGCTGTGATTATTGGCTGGCCGCGATTATCCGCAGTCTCTTCTTTCGAATCACGGAAAGTTGACTTCAGCTCTTCCACTTCCTTGAGACCACCAAAATTGACCAACATGGCCTTCCAAGTCAAGAGAAGAATCTGAATTGCGTTAATAAAATGCTTGAATGAAACAATATATCGATGCTCACTTTATGTAAGGGGGGTCCAATAGAATCATCCCATCGTAAGCTCGTGATGATCTCGATCATGAATACAACAACGTTGGGGTCCAGATGCGCTGTGTGATCTGTCAGCGATTTATCGAAATACTCTGACCGGAGAAGCTTACTAAGTCTTTCGCGAAGAGACGAAGGCTGTTCTTCTGTGCGAACAATCTCGTAGAACATGTACATCAAAGTCAGTGAGCACCAAAGCTCTCGTCTGTCAAACTCTCGATCTTCTTGAGGAGCAATTTCCTGTTCGACGACGTCGGTAGCACTTGGACCTTGTTAGTGGGGAGGTGGGAGAAGAGGCTGCGGCTGCGAACTCACAATTCACGCAGACAAGCTGCGCGGGCTACATCATAGATGGGTCGGACGCCGTCACACTCATGAATCATCTGAACTCCATTGCGAATCCAGTCTATTTGCACCTCTGATTTGACGTAATTGGAAGGCTTGTCAGCTGGAGCGCTAGGCTGGGATTTTGACAGCCCAGCAGTCTCATGCCAACAGCCCAAGGCAATATACACCAAAGCTTCCAAGCTGCGCAACCGCATCTCCTTGTCGGACTGCGGCAGGTTGCCAATCAATTTACGGACAAGCTGGTCTCTGAGCGCGGAGTCGGCCTTGACCCAGTCCATCTCGCCCTGCTCGTATGCGGCCAAGTTTGAGAGAGTTCCATCTTCAAGAGCAACCCACTCCTCCACGAAGGAAGACTGGGCCTTTAGCAGCATGGCCTGCTCCTCCACGCTGTATGAAAACCATTCCTCGATTTCGAGTTCGAACGACGCGGCGTCCTCGTATTCAAACGCGTAAGGTGTGGGCTCAACTTTGGGCATGTCGGTGACAAGCTTCTTCAGCTGCAGCAACGACAGCGAATCGGTAGGCTGGTAACCCGACTCGAAGGGTGGCGCCGGCGGGGCCGGGGGTGGGAGGCGCTGCGGGGCAGGTGTAGATTTCTCGCGCCGGAGACCGGGTCGTGTAGGCAGGGCCACGCCATCGCCGGAAGCTTGCGGTTTGGTACCGTCGAGGTTCTGCTGGTCGGGTGCATCGGACGCGGGCATGACGGCCGAGTCTTCGGCGGTCAGGTCTCGCGCGGGATCCTGAGGCAGGGCCATCATTTCGGCCTCGTCCACACCGACAGGCACCTGGGGGGCGACATCTTCGGCGGGCTCAGCTGAGACGGGAAGCTCGGCAGCGGACGGGTCCATTGTGGTACGGTCTTGATCGTGCGGGCGAGAGTCGTGAAGGCGGTCGCGAGACAGCCACCGCGCTCTTGGAAGCGGGGCTTAGGGCGGCATGTGGACGGGGAGATGCGATTGGGCGGGAGCGGGAGCGCGCGGGCGCAGAGGAAGGTCGCGCGGGCTTGCGTTCGTGCCTCGGGCGTATGTGTGGGTGGTGTTTGCTGGCTGCTGCTGTCCGACGTGGGACGGCAAGACAACAGCAGCAGCGGCGCGGAAGCTCGAGCGCGAATCTGGCCGGCCGGCTGCGCACTGACGTCCGAGACCCTGGAACGCAGGCCCAGCATGACTCGCCCTCCGACACCTTCTCTCCACTGCACCTACCCACCTCAACCTCAACCCTCACCGGCCCCCACGACCACGACACTGCTCGTCGGCTCTCGCCGGCGTGCAGAGTTTTTTCCCCTGTTGCGCCCCTCTGCCCCTCTCATCTGCGACGACGACCGCCTGCCCAGACCACGGCCGAGTTCTCGAATCCAGCGCCGCGCCTTGCTGACAGCGCATGAGTGGTGCAGAGCTCTGGCATGCGCTGTTCCTGAGGTGCTTGCTTGGGCGTCGTCATTGGTGACACAGTTGACGAGGCGTCCACAGACGAATGTCGAGAGCTGTGGGCCGATGTCATCGCCAGGATGCTGTCAGACAGCACTGGCCTGTTGCACCGCCCGATTCCTTGGGCCGTAGAGCCTTACTTGTGTGTAGAAAATCTCCTGGTGCTGATCGCAGTCGCTTTGGGCGTGGCTGAAGATGGGCATCTGGTGGCTGTCCGCATCCTTCGCCGTACTGACACCTTGAGGGACTTGGGCGTCGCCTGCCGCAGGCCAAGCCGGCGCCTGCGGTTTTCGTGCAGGCCTCGTTGCGTGCAGAACACACTGCATAGCGAAGCGCCGAATTAGGCTCGCGCAGGGTTTGGCATGATGTGCGCTCGTGCAAATGCGCGTGCAGCGTCTGTACAGACTGGACGGTCGGGCGAGGCTTGACCCCGGATCGCCCGCTGGCCTCGTCTGCTTACCCTGCTCAGCCTTGCCGGCGATCGGCAGCGTGTGATGTTGCTGGCATGAGCTTAGCTAATAACGCTCCAGTTACTGGCTGTTCACGGGATCTGTGTTGGCCGAACGGCCTCAGGCCGGCGTCCCGCGTGCTGCTCAGGCACATGGCTCCGTGTGGTCGACGCCCTTGCCGTCACTTGCCGTCACCCACTCTCCTCCTCCAACACGCCCAACCTGCCGCAGTCACCGCTCCCGTCTGCCCAGCAAGTTTTGCATCCATGTCGTGCCGTGGCGAAAATCCCGCCGGTCACATCCCTGAGACCGCAGCAACCACAGCCGAGCCAGTGTGCTCTCCACCTGCGTCCTAGTGGGGACCCGCCGCTCAAGTAAGACCTTGTTGGCCCTCAGCACCACCAGCCAAACATCGTCGACCTCCCTCCTCGGCAGTGCTACGGACTTGAGGGACGGACGTCACTGCCACATGGCCCGGTCCTGGGCGCTGCTCCCACGATCCTTGGGCTCCAGCCCGCACCGCGCAGAGAACTCCACTGCATCCACTTTCACTCTAAGGTCCGATTGACGCCTGCTCCTACGGTCACAATGCCTCAATCAATATTCCAATATGCTTGGCGTCCCATGATCTGTTTCCGTGTGTTCACTTGGGTAAGATGCAGAATGCATGCCCTCTCTCTTTATAAGTTGCTGCTGTCCTCCGTGATCATGTCTCTCATTCCAGAGCTCGCCCTCAGTACTCCCTTGCACTCCGAGTATATATCTGCCTTCCTTCTTGACTCATAATTCTTTGGCTGCTCCATCCGCCCATTGCACATACTCTCACCATGCTGCCATTCCTTCCCGCCCTTGGTGCAACCGCACTACTGTCTATAACCTCACTCGTCACTGCTCTCCCTCTGGAGAAGCGTGTTGTAAATGGTCCTGTCATCTCATCCAACTTTCCCGATCCGTCCATCATCCACGTCGGCAACACCTGGTACTCTTTCGCCACCAACAACGCAGACAATAGCGGCATTCACGTCCAGATTGCCAAATCAACCGATTTCACCTCGTGGACGGTGCTGAGCAAGGATGCCCTCCCGAACTTGCCCGGATGGGTTTACACCGCAAACCCCGCCGTGTGGGCTCCCGATGTCATCCAGAACGTATGCATGCTCACATCATCCCTGCAACTCGAACAGGCAACATTGCTGACACAACTACTCTTTTAGGATGCGGGCAAGTTCGTGCTTTACTTCTCCGCCTCTCGCAACGACAAGCTCCATTGCACTGGTGTTGCAACTTCCGATAGCATCGAGGGCCCCTACACCGCCCGCGCCGACCCCTGGGCCTGCCCGCTCGACCAGGGCGGCGCCATTGACGCCTCAGGCTTCCTTGACTCAGATGGCTCCCGTTACGTGACTTACAAGATCGATGTAAGCGCCCGCGCACAAATCTCACTTCAGCCTCGTCCGTCATCAGCCGCGACAATCAATATTCATGCTGACCCCGTCTCGTGTAACAGGGAAACGCTATCGGCGGCGGTGGTATTTGCGGCAACACCGAGGATCCGATCCAGCCCACGCCTATCCTGCAGCAAAAGGTTGCTGGCAACGGTATCGACAAGATCGGTAATGCCTACCAAGTTCTCGGCCGCTCTGCTGCCGACGGTCCGGTCGTCGAGGCCCCCAGCATCGCCAAGCTGCCCGACGGACGTTACGTGCTCTTTTTCAGCTCGAACTGCTTCTACACGCCTGAATACGACGTCACCTACGCCATCGCAAACAGTAAGTTCCCACCCACCCACTTCTTTTTCCTTGTTCTCGATATTCGGTACTATCCGGTCGATTCTGACCGGCCGGTTCGATCGGATCGCATTGGCGGCCTGATGATCAAAGATTACCAACGAGTTCACTCACTAACAACGTGCAGGCGTCTCCGGCCCATACACCAAGTACGGCCCGCTCTTCGTCTCGCAGGGAAAGCACGGCTTCTGGTCGCCCGGTGGAGCCAGCATCGCTGGCGACGCAAAGCACCTTGTCTTCCACTCTTACAACCCGGGCGGTTCCAACATCCGCTCCATGTACACTGCAACCCTCACCTGGGACGGCAACTTCGCGAACGCGGAGGCATAGACCTAAAACGGCGATGACGAGAGAAGCAAAAATATTTTACGCCTCTTACGAATTTCTACCTGCATTTCTTAACATCAACATCCTAAGCCGGCGATACTCCGTCCGGCAGACCGTACAGTGGTAGCGCATCTGTACTTCTTCGGCCCCGCTTTTTATCTACTGTAGCGCGCGGCTGACCATCTTCGAGCGGAGAGGAGCGGGGAGATTCTGGCCTTATTACCCTTTCCGGAAGCATTTGCGGGGGCATGGCCGTTTTATTTCTCGAGCGGACGTCGTGCATCTCGCCCTGTAGCTGCAATCCTTCCATGGTCAGCCACGCAGCGGCAGGCTGACAGGGGTGGGGCGCGATGTAGCAATTCTTCTCTACCACGCGCGCTGACGAAATGACGACATCTCGCATTTTTTCTACTGGAGCATCTCTTTTCTGTTGGTTGCATTGGGAGGGACCTGGTCGAGCTGGATGCATCCTTTGGGTTCCTGTCACTTTTGGGCTTTTTCTCGTTATTCCTTCGCATTATACCTTCCTGACGTCCGTCGCGAGCGGTTGAGCGTCATGGCGATGCTGATTTGACTCATGGAGCGGTACGGAACGATACCCCAATAACTATCGCTTGGCATTCTTAGCAGCTTAGTTTTTATTGTTTAGTTTCTGATACTATACCATGAAGAAACCGTTTTCTCGTCTAGATGATCCTTGTTTTAGGTTTGCCCCCACAATGCTTGAGGAGAGGAAGTCTTTGGCCCGCATGCAAGCAATATGCGACATTTGAAAACAAGACGCGAAGTGACAGGGAGCTACCTACGGTCCGGGTCGAGTCTATCTCTCGCGTGTTATCCCCGTGGACGATCCTCCCCAATCCCGATACACTTTTGCTCTCATCACCATTTCTTTTCTCACGTCGCACTTCCACAGTAGCAGCGACAGCAGCATCACGCAAAAAACTGCACGATGATGTCGCGCCCAACCCCCGAACGATACAAGCATCCATCCCTGCCGGCTTAACAAATCGGCCGTCGCCACGACGCCTATTCAATAAAAGTAGAAGAAAAAGGACCGTCCGGTTGCAACGTCGTGACGGCGCAAAAGTCTTGGACGAAATACATGAACCACCCACGAATAAGAATCAGCGCCGAGAATGACGGCGAAGGCGTTGCGCGCGTGACATGGCACCTTTGCTTCTCGACTCCTTCTGGCGCCTTGCCGTGTATGTAGGGGAGGAGGAATGGGCGAAAGCGGGCAAAGGCGCCAGCAGATCATTATGCCCATCCCTGCCATATGCGAAACTGCTGCCTTGTGGTCGCGTGGGGTTGTCCTTCGATGGACGATGGCGCAAAGGCGGATTAAGCTTGAAAGCAACGTTCTTTTGCGTTCCGCGGCGCGGGCGGGGGGCCGGGTTTTTGATCTAGATGCTTGTTTGTTCGACGCTGGACTGGCTCGGGGCAGCCAACCAGGATGGCGAACTGCAGTGCTTGGCCGCACGCGCTGGTGCTGCGAGCCTGAGGCGTGATGTTGTCGGGACAGAACACCGACATCGGGATCACTTCGCTGTACTCTGACTGCACTGTAGAAAGACTTCTCGAGCAGTCAGTATGAACTTGCCCTTTTTCGTTCACACGGCGACCGCGCTACTGCTACCACTGGTGTTTCTTTTTGCTTCTCGCCCTATGAGGCGCTCGAAAAGACCATTACACAAAGGCTGCGCGAAGTATAAGCTATCGCTTTGCGGTACGAGCATGACGTGACTCCCCCCGCTCATTCCTTCCTGCCACAAGCCACCGCGAAAATTGCCACAGTATAGTACACCATCCTCTCAAAGAAGCAAAACCGATAAAAGTGCAATGAAAAATGAGAGAAACACCGCAGCACCCAACGACACCAAACCCGCTTCCAACCGAGACACTGCAATTACTCACCACCCAGCCGACAGAAAGACAGCGAGCGTCCTCCGAAGAAGCATGTCAGCCGCCCACATCTTTCCCTCCTTCCTCCGCCGCGGCAGAACCTCGCCTGAAATCCTTCACTATAGACGCTACTCGTGACCATATGTAACAGCGCCTCGCTGATTCGCCCGGCGAAACCAAGTAGCGCTCTGTAGAAGCGTTCATGACGGGGCGGGGCGAGGTACGGACAAGCCTTTCGGGCGCTGTGGCGTCGACGCTACAGTGCCTTTCGCCTATCTCCCCCAGCCATTCCCGGCCGGCGCCGATCCGCTTTGCCGTCGGGACCCTGGCCGCAGACCGGTCAGTGTTTTGTTCTTCGTTTGCGCTACGTGACCCCTCTGTCTCGTGACAAGTGTGAATTGGAGAGAAGAACCGGCGCGCTAAAATGTCTAAGTAGAGGTCGTCGGGTGCAAGCGTCATTCCTCTTCTTCTCCCGTCGACAGTACATGTTTTCTTCTTTTTTTTTCCCCCGCGAGCCGGACCCGCGGCGCCACAACCGAGCGTAGACGAGAAGTTGCGCGAGACATGGGAATTCAAATCAAAACGCCGCCCGGAAGCTGTGATTACGGCATCGCGAATGGCTGTTTACCTCACTGCCGAACAGCATGCCATGGCGTGGCGGATTACCCTTTCCGGGACCGCAACTTGCACCTCCGACGACACCAAAAGCGTGCATGCAGCAACCCAGTGAAACATAATCAAACAAGCCGCCCGTGACGAGGGCAGGTGGTGGGGCTCGTTAATATAAAAGTAAGACCGGGCGCGCCGGCTGATGGGTGCTTGTGGGCTGGGTTTCTCAATCATCCGTCACTGTTTGATCACTGCCGCCTGGTGCATGTTCCATCCTCACGACTGAGTGGAGATCAAGAGGCAGGCAATTTCTGCTTGCAGTTCCGGGTGCCTGCAGGTAAATGTGTGCTGGTAGTCAACGTGGACCTGTCATGTCGAAGAGGAGGAGACGGTTCCGCCAATGCTGTGGCGGCGGAGTAGCATACATAAACATCCGAGACACTGCGCCGTCTTTTTCGTTACGCGAAAAAGAAAGGGTCACAGGCATGGTGGCTCGCAAATGGGTTCTCCGGACATCGCGACACCTCCATCATAAAAGCCGCCAAAGTGCATGCCAAAAAAAAGAAGGGGGGGGGGGGGGAACGCATATGAGAAATTGACAATGCATCGACCACACTTAAGATGGGATGGATCTATGTGTGTAGAAAGAGAAAAGAGCCGGCAACTCCACTTCCAGACAAATCACGGTTATTAGTGCACGAACACCAACAGGATCAGGATCAGATTTTGTGTGAGAGAGAGAGAGATAATGGCCCAAATGGGTAACCCTTATATATATCATAGACCTCCAGGATTCACATCTTTACGTTGCGGTCAATCGGTACGGGTCCTGAGGCTATCCCGTAAGCTGACTGTCTTCGTTGTGAAGCACTTCTTTCGCTTTTCAAATATCGAGTAGGTGCAGCTGGCATTTGGATTATCGTATACAGAAAGTATTCTGAGAGTAGTCAAGAGCACGGTTTGGGTGAAGGCGAAGTGAGGCTCGTTCCCAAACCAACCACATGGTATATATGGTACCAACTACACGTCCAAAATATCACTCACTTCTTCTCCCTCTTCGCGGGCCTTACAGCACTGCTTAGCATATCAGCTCCGCTACCTAGAGATCTCCAAGAACAGTTTCTTTTTCTTCTAAACAGAACATACGATGTTAACTCAAAGCATTGCAGCGCCGTGTGGGGAGTCGAAGCACACAATGGTGACAAAAAGCGTACCGGCCAAGTGATCGCATCCTCGTCCGGACGAATGCTCCAACCCCCACGCGAACACTTTACACTCCTCATTATAAGTGCAACACCTATAGAACCGATCCCGTACTCCCGAAGAAGAAGAAATCTCATCATCGCGCGTGCCCTCTCAACCAAAACCCACCCGTCCCCAGCTTCATCTCCCCCACAGGAGTCGCAGAACCAAGACAAACCCCCCCCCCCCCCCCACCCCCCACCGAGCGCTTAAAAAAACCGCACCAACCACCCGCCGCTCCGCGCGGATCTTCAGAGCCGCGCCGCAGGTGGGTGGAGTGGGGACCCTTCGAACCCATGAGGAAGGTAAAAAAAACTGAGACCGCCCAGAAAAAAAAAGCTTGTGTATAACGTCCCGCAACCCTGCCTATAACCATCGGCGCCGGTCCGAAAAGCGCGTGGGCGCACGAGGCGGCGAGTCTGCGCGACGGGAAGGGGTTCCGAGATACATGTGTGGAGCGCGCGTGTGTGGAATACCCGCGATCATTCGTTGGTCGCCTTCTAGGGAGCACGTGCGACGGCGCGATGCATGATGATGCTGATGCTGATGGGTCGACGGGGCCGAAGGGGCGTGAAGGGCACGTGGACGGAGTGCGGTCGGTGTAGCTTCACGAAATTCCGTGGCGGTAGATGTTAGCGGTGGGTGCCTTACTGGACTGCCCAGTCGGCGGCTAGATTCTAGAGAAAAGCCTGAGGTGAATTGGGATTCGGAGTTGGCTGGATCGCACATGAGCGTGCAAAACAGAGAGGGCACGAAGAGTGGCGAGGACCCACAACCCGGGCGGGAGGGACTGCTACCGTCGCGTGGATGACAGTCAGCGTAGCGCCCGCGACAGAAGGCTATATGCAAGTACTGAGTCAAGCCGTCGAGCTTAGTGCGGATTTTGTGGATAGCCATGAAATCGATCATGCTCTTGTCAGGCCACCAGGCAGCAGATCAGTTGGAGACGCTAACATAGGTCGAAAATGCCCAGGCAACTCATCTCGTGAAAGGAGCCGCGGGATCGTACACGACGATTGTCCATACGGGTTGTTCGGGTTGTTCGGGTGCCTGCGAAAGCGGGCGCAAGCGCTGTCGCGGGAGGGTTCCAAGTAGTAAGCCGTCTGAGAGTCGAGCGAAAGAAACGCTCTTACTATCCGGGAATAGCAGGGATTCTTCTTGTCTGTATTTACTGCTTCCTGGCTATGTTAGTATGAGGCATTCACACTTCGGTTCTTCTGTCCACTGGCTGTGCCTGATCAACAACTTGTTCCTGGCTGCTCGAATGCAGCATGACCACGATCGAAAGTCTGGCCAGAGGACACCCCAAACAACACGAATGATAAGTGTTGAATTCCTTGACGGCGGGGCGTCGCTAGGCTACAGAGCGGGCGGAGAAGGCTGATGGTCATGGTGCCCTTGAGCGCGGATGGTCTCGTGAACGCGGATCATCATGTGATGACGGCTGGTGCGGGTGCGGCTAATGTACCGTCCTTTGGGAAAGCGGTGAGGGAAGAAGGGTCCTGGTCGCTTTTCCGAATTTCGATTTGGCTGGATGTACCGGAGATGTCTCGGATAGATGTAAATTGCTGCAGCAATTAGGTTGCAGGACCATGGCGTAACGGAAGACCGATCGGAACCCCGTCAGAGCGAGATGCGACTGAATGGAGAGTTGGTGGCATCAAGTACTCGAGCACTGTAGCTGTTAGTGCTAACGGTGAGATGGAGGAATCAAGTACGTAGTGACGAGTGATGTAATAGAAGTACATGAGAGAAGTCTAAGACCCAGGCAGCTACCAGAAGTCCCTGATGAATTAGCTAGGAAAGACTCTCATGTCTGAGCAAAAGAAGCTTGAACCGCCAGCCACCAGTAACTCCTAAGACGAGTCCTCCAAAAACCCTTGGAACCCGAGCTGCATACCGGAAAGTACACCAAAACAAAGAGCCATACCTATACATTGCTTTGTATAGTGGCTAAAAGCTGTGCAGAATCAAAGCGCCCAGTAGCTCTACATGGAGACTGGACAAGGAAAATAAAATGGAAAGGAAGAAAAAGCCAGGAAAACAGTCATGATAAGGTCGTTCATGCCGTCATTCCAGTTGTTAGAAAATCAGTAGGCCGTTTGAAGAGTACAGCCATCTGCTATCGTGAAATCGCTACCGTTCAACTGCCCTCATACTCCCGAATTTGCATCGTATCCACCGCCTCAACTGTCACCATTCTGGTCGGCTTTGTCACCTTGGTTCTGGAATTCTTCCGGGACGATGCCAGCGTTTTGGCAAGCCTTCTTCCAAATCTCGACCTCGGTCCAGGCACGTTGGCACTCCGCCTTAAATTTATCGCAACTAGCGCTGAGCTCGGTGATCGCCTGCTCAGTCAGAAGTTTCTCAAGCGTCCACTTCTCGATGTTCTGAGACTCGTTCTCTTTGAGTTGCGTGATGAATTGCACAGCACGTTGCAGGATGGAGCCTTTGTTCTTCTCGCAGCCAGGGACAATCTTCGCGAGCTCGTTGATACCTTCGTTGATAGTCTCACGGCGACGCCTCTCCACTAATATAGGTTAGCACTGATTGAAAGTGTTGTCGGAGTCTACGAACCTTCTTTATGGTTATCCCGGCGGATCTTGTGCCACTCCTCTGAACCAACTGCCGGCTTTTGGTTACCCTGAGTGGGCGGGGAATCACTTCCCTGCGCAGGCTGAGAATTCGACTTATTGAGGGCATCCAGACCGTAGTCAGTCATGCCGTGAGATGCCTGATGCATGTTATGGTCTCCCATGCTGAATGAGGAGCCCAGGGCGCGGTCTCCCTCTCCACCGGCACCTTGGTTCTGGAAGGATAATTCTGTTGCCTGAGGAACCGTCATTTGGAAGTGATGAGAGAGGGCGGCCGCCGCTGTATCACTAGCGTTGGTGGGATTTCCGCTGCCATTCTGGTGTAGACTATGATCGTTCGCGTGCTGTGCAAGCTGACTGAAATCCAGGTCAGTGTTGGTGTGATGATGCATGTCGTCTTCGCCGGTGCCAGTGGTATGATGGCCGGTCAGGAATGCAGCGCTTGATTGATCACTCAGACCAGCAGAGCCCCCAGTAGGGTTCCCTGAGCCTGGTGATACGCGCTGGAATGATGAACCACGGGTACTGTCACCGGGCGCAGGCCGTCCGCTTGTAGGACCCTGGTCGAGAGAACTCCGCTTTCTCTTGTTGTTCTGCAAGGCACTTGCGTCCGCGACCTCAGTTTTAGCCTCGGACTCCGGGTAGGTAGCGACGTCAGTCATCCTGTTGTTGTAATCCTCGCACGATCAGGCGGGTTGGAGTTTGGCGATATCGACGGTCGGCAGCTCTGTCGAGAGCAGCTCTGAGCGCAGTCTGCACAATGGTGCGTCGTACGCAAAGAGTGCGGCAGTTATAAGCTGGTACTGTGGTGGTGTCACAAGGCTGGTGTGCAGGCAGCCGACGCGCAACAGCTGGATAGGTTGCTGGGGCTGGATCCTGTGGCGGGTGTTCTCTGCAGCGGCGGGCGTTTCTTGCAGCACGGGCGCTTGTTCGCAGGTGCAAACCTCGGGGGCACAGGATTGAGGGTGGTTGGGCTATAGGCAAGGTGCCTGTGGCCTATGTGACCGTTGTTCGACAGTGGGGCTCCGCAAGAGGAATCAAGCGATAGCACAGAGCTCGATGAGGAAGAGAGGCACTGTTAACGGCCTGGCCGGTGTTGAATGTTAGCACGTGTCCTACAGCAAAACTACAGTACGACGTCGAGGTAGAAGAGCGTCCGATTGGCGCATATAGATTGCTTCCTCGCTGTGGGACCGAGCTGTCAATTGCTCGGAGAGCAGCTGTGCCATGGCCACTGCCACTCACACCGCATGCTCGTCGCCACCGTCGGCAACATCCTGCATTCGTGCGTGACGGCGGCGGCGCGAGTGGACGCGACATGGTGGTCTGGAGGAATGCGCGTGGAGCTTCGCGGATGCGGGCAGCAGCACGGCGAAGGAAGCGGCACCGGAGTCAGGCACAGAGCCGCAGGCGACGACAGCTCCGGAGGGCGTAAGGCTCGGTGTGCGCGACCAGGAAAGCTCGAAGGCCGTGTTGAGCAGATGGAGACTTACCCGCTTTGATGTTTCGTGAGGCCGCTGACTAACGGCAGCCTTGGTCCGTCCAGACAGGAAGACCGTGATCGCAACACGCTCGTTCGAGGCGGGAGGCGGCGAACAAAGGTGGAGGAGCTGGCGGCCGGTGCTGAGTGCCAGAAAAGCTCGTCTGCGGCGGAGAGAAACGTGCTGTCTCTTCAACGAGCAGCTGTTCGATGGTATTCGCGATGAAGGGAAAGTCTCCCGTCAGGTGACTGTGAGAGCGCGGCGCGTGATCTGGGGCGGACGACGCTCATAAAAGGCGGCGGTGGGCTGGTAAGACGAGCTAAGAGCGAGGGCGGGCGGGGCGCGGAGAAGTCCAAGCGCGCGAGGGTTGGTGCCGAGACGTATCGGCGCCGGGCGGGTCGGGAGCGCACCTACAAACGCAAGCATCCAGCGCGGCTGGCCGGCCTGTGAACGAGCGAAAAGATATCTGGCGGGTGCCGCCAGCCCACAGCGACCCTCGCAGTTGTTATGCTGCGCGCATCGCGTCGCTCCTTTCCCTTCGCCGGCCGGGATGGCTCACGCGGGCGCTGACTGAGGTGCGTCGCGCCTGCCGCATGGCCGAGGCAGGCAAGCAAGAGCGGCGGCCGCGCCAATCCACCATCCACCCGCTGCCGGTCCCGTCGCGTCGCGGTGCATTGTCCTCAGGCCTCAGCATTGCGAGCCCCCAGGGCCGGCCCGCCCGACGACAAAGATTACTGCTCTCATCTGCACCGCGAATGCACCTGTGGTCTCGTGGCCCGCGTCGATACCGCCATTCCTCGCCCTGGCCTGCTGGATACCACCTCCGTGTTCCACACCTGAGTGCCGTTCTGGGACTAGCTGCATCCTGCACCTTCACGTGCCGCTCTCGCGCGCCGTGATTGTCGCCCATGCTGCCCTCTGAGTGGCGGGACCCCAGGCGAAGCTCGAATGCGCAAGACACCGGGTCCAGCCACAGAGGCTGTCGTCCGTCGTGCTCGCCAGGTTTCATCCCCAAAGCGCTGCCGCCTCCCTCGCTCGACGCCCCCACACCTGCAGCCGTGCCGTGTCTGGGGCACGCGGAAAAACCATTTCCCTACCTCTCCCTCGCGACCTCTGGCACCGATAAAGCCCAATGTAGAGACGAAGGCACCGATTATCTCGTTTGCCCTCCGCAAGCATGTTGTCCACATGCTGCCCCCGCCAAGCCGTTCTATGGGCCCTCCCGCCGGCCTGGATGCCGGCCGCCTCAGCGACGCGGCCCCTGCTTGCTCTTCCTTGACTGCAGCTTGCATAGATGGCCCTCTGTCCCCGTCACAAGGTCGTCGGGGTGATCTCGTATATTCTTTGCCTTCCCCGAAAGTCGAATGAGAGGATCCGCTTCCAGCATGGGGCAAGCCCGTCGCCATACTAAACCCGAATCCAGCATCTGATGCTTCCGTGCCGTCTTCACTTGATCCCGTCGATCTGGGGAGGCTTGTGGCTGATCTCTCCTATTTGCCAATGGCTGCTTCTATCTTAAGCTTGACGACACAGCCAAAAGCTAGGACTCGTCCGCCTCTCGATTCGGGACCACTACCTCCGTTCCGCCTGCGCCTATCTTTCCACAAGAGCTACTCGCCTACGATGTCGATCACACATGCTCAACACCATCTTCCTACCTCACCGGGTAGTGTGTTCCGTTTGATGAATTGATCAGATGCCCATCACCATCTGCTGAAGCAAGCTAAGGTTGCGGAGTAGACCAGCCTTCGTTCAATGTTTGATGCGCTGGCACGGAAACACCAGGTCGTTGGGTCTGGTGGTGTGGCAACTTGGGATCTCCAGGTAGGCATTCCCTGACTTACGTCTATCTGAATACCTGGTCGACTCTCGCGAGTCAAGAAACTCAAGGTTGCCCTACATGATCACTCAGTTACATTTGTGAGCCAGTGTAGATCGGCTGTTGATACTTTCCGGATGCAAGAACCAGTGATGCACCAATATTGTCCACTAAAAGTATTCAACGCCGTAAAGAACACATGCACCTCGCCGTAAAAACATTATAGCTCATGAGTTCGTCGCACTCTGATCTTCCCATAGTAATACAAAACCGTTGTGCATCGAGGTCAAGACTTTCTCCCTTCCTGACAATCTCCCAGAAGGGAGGCACTGAAAGGAAAAGTTCCGAGCTATTAGCGAGCGCCATCTCCAATGTCGCAATCAAGTTCCCGTTTACGAACCTTGTCGGCCAGGACCCTTTCGAAGCTGTCCCGATGGTGTTCGCGCTTCGACGATCTCGAGCATGCATGATCTCTGCCTGCACTATCTCCGGACGCACGATGACCAATCGCTGGGAGGCCCCTCATCACTGAAATCCGCCATGCTTGCATAGCGGAGAATGCGTGCGCGGCTTGTGCTTGTGAGTATGTCAGAGGTGCATCTGCTCTGCCACGGTCCTCAGATGTGCTAACTTATATTAGCTGGTGCCGTTTGTTTCGGGCTCCTGCCATACGGATGAGGTTTACACTCCTCGAGACCCTGCTGAATCTCAAGCACTTGGCCCTCTATTTCCATCCCGACAAGCTGGAACGGCAATTCGGGACCGGCAAAGGGAAGTTATCATGCGATGATTGTTTGCCAACTCATGAAACAATCAGGGAGTTGAGGCATCCATGTGAGCGCATGATCACAGCAGGTCTGTCCTTGAAACATCTGGGTTGCATTTACTTACCGAGCTAACGAAGCAGTTTCCGTGCAGCCCTACCAAGTCGACGGCACGCCATGACCAGTCTTCTCCGCGATATCCGCGTCTATCATACGGTCGCCTACGATCTGTCCGCCTAATAACACAGCCCTAATGAGCTGCACAAGACCGGTCCCAAGGGCGTTGCAGCGCGAACAAATATACGTGGAGAGTTGAAGAATTCGTGTTAAATGGAATTCTCGGAAAGGTTGAAGACATTCATGTCCGATGAATACCTCATATCACCGAAGGAGCGAGGGAAACGGCTATTTCTGTTGCGCCACTGTCAAGACCGGGCCTTGTATTCCAGAAGCCCTTCAGACTCGAGCGACGAAGGACTGTGGCCATTCTGATAGTGCCGCCTCTAGGCAAGTCCAAGTGAGGATCGACATCTCTCGACTCTCTGCCTAAGCGGGATTAGCTACAGTCGCAGCCTGTGCTTAGGATTGGCAGCGAAACCGACGAGAGTGGACGAACAGACAGTGGGCCTCACTGTCATCGGCGCTTCACCCAGCGCGGAGCTTGGGGCCGACGGCCAATGGCTGGCGCTCACGCATGCATAGGCCCGTCTACTGCAATTCGCCTATCTTTCTCTTCTGCACTCTGCTAGACCCAGGTTGCCCTTTCGCCCCCGGGGCTTTCACTGTCACTACCGACACGCCCGCCATGACACCGCTCGTTTTCTTCCTAGCGCTCTTCATTGCGCTCGCCTGCACACATCCCTCAACACCTGAAGAGTTCCTCCAGGCTGAAGTCGCGAACTTTCCTCTTCTCCGCGGAGTCAACCTGGGCGGATGGCTTGTTCTTGAGCCGTTCCTCACCCCGGCGCTCTTTACGAACGGTGCAGTTGACCAATGGACTTTTGATCAGAAGGCTGGGTCCGAAGAATCTCTTCGCAAGCACTGGGACACATACTGCACTGAGGCCGACATCAAGAAACTTGCTTCCTATGGAGTTAATGCGTGCGTTATACACTCGATCATATTTCACGTAGGAAACGAAATTCTACACTTATCTACTTCAGGATTCGCATTGGCATCGGCTTCTGGGCTTACGACAACGCTGGCACTCCGTATCATTCTGGCGCTGACACTTATCTGAGCAAGGCCATCCAGTGGGCCAAGAATGCTGGGCTTCTCGTAACGATTGAGCTTCATGGAGCGCCCGGTTCTCAGAATGGAGATGTCAACTCCGGCCACGTTGGATTATGGGAGGTATTTGCAGAACCGCTTCTGCATTGCGGAATGGTGCTGACTGACAGTTCTTCAGTGGCAGACCGGCACAGGAAACCTCGATCGCACGACTAAAGTCCTCAAGATTATAGCACAGAAGTACGCAACGAAAGAACTCGCCAACACCGTCGTTGCGATCGAGCTAGTCAACGAACCCGCGAACACGTCGCCCAACAGCCTAAAGACAACGAAGTCATGGACAAAGAAGGCCTACGAAGCTGTGCGCGCTGCCGCCAGTAACAAGGGCCTTCGTATTGCCATGCACGACCAGTGGGTCACCCCGAAGAACTGGCTTGATGTCCACAAGGCCCTGAACGGCCCGAATTCCGGGTCTTTCATCCTCGATGTCCACCATTATCAGATCTTCACTCAAGAGGACCGGAATCTCGATCAGCCCGGCCACATTAGGAATGTTTGTAAGTTCGCCAACGAGCAGCTCGCGTTTGCCAAGCAGAACGGCTTGCCAATCCAAGTTGGCGAGTTCAGCGGCAATACGTTCATCTGCGTCAATCCTGACGGTACTACCTTTCCTGACCCTGCGGGTACTGGCAAGATCTGCAATGCCAAAGGGTGCCAGTGCGAGACCGATGGAGGCATCACTGTCGACAAGTGGGGCGATGCGCTTACTCAACAGGTTCGCCGCTATGTCGAGGCTCAGCTGTATGTGTACGAGCAGTATGCTGGAGGTTGGTTCTTCTGGAACTTTAAGGGACCGGGCTCTTGGGGATTCATGGCCGGTGTGGAGAAGGTAAGGGCATTGTTGATGTTTAGGGGTATACGGACATGTTACCCCTCTTCTTGCTATTCGCTACCGATGCTGACCGTTTAAAGGGATTCATTCCTAGGCCTCTTTCCGATAGACGCTACCCCAACCCGTGCTCCTAGCGCCTTCAAATACTCGCGATCTTCAGTGTAGCGGCGCTCTGCTTCCCACCGCTCTGCCTCCCACCGCTATGCCAGATAGCCGTACGTCTGCAGATATGGCTCTGGTCGGATAGTTCACACGGTGGTTGATGCATCTCAAGCGCATGAGGTCGGAACGGGCATGCGATGAGGGAGGCTAAGGTTTAAGTTCATCTAGATGTAGAGAGATGTGGCGAATTTCAAACTTTGTGCTCTTTTACCGTGCAGTGCGAATGTAACGTAGGCGGGGTCAGGCCTCCTTGCGACTCCACGGAAACAGGTTGCTCAGCGGTCCGCGTCGAAGGTCAAAGCGGCAGCTAGGTGAGGGGAAATGCTCGATCGATCAAAGTTGTGCATATGGTGCTCTCGAACGATGACGCGCATAGATAACCTTCGTCTTTGGGATATGCGCGCAAGTCAGGTGCCACACGTGTGATCACGCAGTTTCTAGCAAAGGCGGAAGTGGGCTGGACGGTCGGGACAAAATCCGCCTTGCTGCCTCGCACCGAGCGGTTGGCCCCGTCGTGATGACAACTGTGGGCTTGGCGTGTGCACGGATGTGCCGCCAATGTCCTCGCGTCGCGCTCTGTTCGTGGAGCTTTGCTTCGACCACCTAGAACCAATCCTCACCGAGCATCTTCCTGCCACTCCGTTTGCAACTTCATCCTGCCACCTTGGCGCACACATCTTCTCTCCTCTTCAACGCACCTCATCCCACACCCACGCTCCCATCGCCCGCACCGACCCGCCAGAATGTCTGGTAACATCTCGAACCCACCCAGCTCAGCTCCGGCCGAGTCCAAGAGCGCGCGCAAGAAGAAGGCCAAGGCTGAGGCTGCTGCCGCTGCTGCCGCTGCTGCCGCTGCTGCATCGCCTGCCACTCCCACCAAGGATGTCCAGACTCCTGTCGAGGGCAGCGTCAACGGCGCCGAGGACTCAGAGCACCCATACATCCGCGAGCTTCAGAAGTGCGTCTACGCCCAAGCTCACATGCAAGACCCAGTCAATGTGCTTTGAATACTAACAGCTTGTCCTCAGGAAGCTTCGCAATGTCAACAAGAAGCTCGTAAGTGCCCTCACACGACCACCTGACATCGCTCGACGCCGGGCACGAGGCTGACTCGGAACCTGTGTAGAATGCCATGGAAAAGGTCAACTCTGTGGTCAAGGAGAATCCCGGCGTCTCTCTCGATGAACTCGTTGCCACCAAGAAGATCAACAACGACCAGAAGACCCAAGCGCTGAAGAAGCCCCAGCTCGAGGTTGACCGTGAGCAGCTGGAGGAGCAGCTCAACCACTACAAGAAGATCCAGGACGAGTTCCAGACCAGGCTCACCCGTCAGAAGGAGTCCTCGGAGACGGCACACGCGAAGGAGCTGAAGGAGCTGGAGGATAAGATCCGGGCTGAGGAGGAGGCCAAGGCCGACAAGGTCTTCAAGCAGCGTCTGCTCGTCTTTTCTCAGTTCCTTCGCTCTGCCGCTGCCAGGCGCCAGCAGGCTGAGGAAGAGACGGAGCTGTCCAAGGCGTTTGAGGGTGCTCTGCTGCAAGTCTATGGCGGCAACCCCGAGGCTGTCGAGGCCACTGAGAAGCTCGTGAACGGTTCCGAGGAGCACGTCATCTCTACGGAGGGTCTTGAGCTCTCCGTCTCCTGTAAGTGCAAGTATATATATATATTTTTTTTAACAAAGCTAACCTGAGTGTAGACGCCGAGGTCAAGAAGGCTTCTATCGAGGACGCTCCCTTCGCCGCCGAGGAAGCTTGGGTGGAGAACGTCGCCCAAGCTGAAGCTGCCCCGCCTGCTGAAGACACTCCCGTTGGCACCGACCCGACTGTTGCCCACGCCGGGCTGACCGAGCTTGACACGGCCGCTCCCGCCACTAATGGCGAACCTGCTACCGAGAGCTCCGCCCCTGCTGCCGCTAGCGTCGACGATACTGCCGCGAACGCCGCCGGTGCCGAGCAGTGGGATACTAAGGTTCCTGGCTCTGACGACCCTCTTGCGGAGAGCTTTGAGATGGTTCCTCGTGACCCCGCTGAGACTGAGGCCGTTCACGAGCCGGCCCCCGCTGCCAGCACCCAGAGTTGGGCTGAGGACACTCCTGTCGCTGCTCCCGCCGCCGCTGAGCCTGCTCCGGCCACCAATGGCGATGGTTTCCAAGAGGTTCCCTCTAACCGCCCCGGCCGTGGCCGTGGCAACTTCCAGGGTGAGCGCAGGGGTAGCTACCGTGGTCGTGGTGGTCCTCGGGGCCGCGGCCGTGGTGGTGATGGCTACCGTGGTCGTGGTGGGTTCCGTGGCGGCCGTGGCCGGGACAACCACCAAGCTCAGCCCTCCCAGTAAATCTTACCAGCTGGAACTCATTCGTCCAACTGGACGGAATTTGCCGATTATGGCAATAACGTCAAGATCAAGAGAAAAATCTAGGAGACTCGTAACTGGGCTTCTACAACGACTTCTTTTTCTGAACGGTATGATGTAGCGATTCGTTTCTGAGCATTTGAGCGATCTGAGTCATGGTGTTTGCACGGATCAATCTTCGGGCCAGAAGAAATGGAAGGGGAAAATGAAGAAAAGAGATCAAAACAAGAAATCATTTCACGTGGGTGTCGCCCAAAACACAAAAAACTTGCATAGCATTGGAGCCAGGTAAACGGTGCAAAAAAATTCTTTTCTGGGACTGGGATGGGGCGGGGTTCTTTTCCTACATGTCTCTATGGTCTCATGAACAGGGTTGAACTTCCAAAAGATGAAAAAACTATGGTTTCGACGGATGGCCCTTCTATCTTCACACAACTCTCGCGAGCAAATTTGCATTGATCAACCTCTGGGTCGCCTCAATTCTGCCAAATTCACCATCACCTTATTTATTTTCAGGGGTTCGTTAGTGTGTTTTTATTTGAAGGGGAAAATTTCTTCTTCGTCTTATGCTACTTTCTTGCTTCTTCCCCTTTGAGGTACGACCGTATGAAAGCATCAGACCGAATGATCTGGTTTCACTTTTATGGGCGTCTCCATCTTTTTTGATGCCGAGTTCTGCTGGTGCTTTGCTTGAAACAAAAATTTTCACTTCGTCGTGGATGTGTTTGAATGTAGGAAGAAAAAAAGAGTTGCCTCTTCAGTTTCTCGAAATTGTGGAGCAGCAGTCGGGTTTACCTCAGACTGGATGGCCTTTGCGCTGACATGTATTAAATAAGCAGAAAAGACTTCACATCAACTGTCAGACCCAACCCCGCACCATTCGTGAAATTTTTGAAGATACAGATTGTCGTTTGGAACAACAGATAGACTTGTGCGGCTGATCACTTCAATCCCTCTCGCGTGCATTTCTTGGGGGTTCATTTGTTCTACGTGGCAGGCTGACAGGTGACCAGATTCATGCAAGGCTGAGTCCTAGAAGCGGGGCAGCCTGCATACAGGCCTGCAGCTCTGCCTCGCGTATGTCGTCGCTGAGCTGCGGCTTGCACAGCCTTCGGGTGTGCAACGACGCTTTGCTTACACTTAAGCCTTGCTGCCCCCTTCCGTGTGCTGCCTGGCAGTCGATGCTTGGAGACACTTCCGCCGCCAGCATGGATGGGTTGTCGGGAGCCGCCAGCGTGGCTGGCATCGTGTCGTTGAGCGTGCAGTTGGCGGAGAGTATACAGAAGATGTGAGTTCATTGTAGTCTCTCCGAACTGAAAGCGGCTACGGCTTACACAAGACACCGCTATTGTGCAGCTGCAAGTTCCTCTCTGCACTCAAACATGCATCCAGCGATGTTGAAGACTTTATCGACGACCTCGAGGTACTCTGCTATGTGTTGGCGGATATCCAACGCTGCGAGGAGATCTTTGGTCCCCAGCCTGCCACTGCCAAGGCAATCATGCGCTGCAGGCGTCAGGTACAGGCTTTGGAGAACATGGTCTTGCAATTGGACAAGGAAATGAAGAGCGAGCGCAAGAGACGCCGCGGTCAGGCTATGGTCAAGGCCGTACTGAAGGCAGACAGAGTGAAGGAGTTCAGGACGAAGATCAGCGAGGCGAAGGAGACGCTGTCGCTGGCGTTGCAAAGCTCGAGCAGGTCGGTGCTTTCAGTTTGTGCGCATGGAACATCTCACCGACTTACTTTTTGGTGCTCCAGTCGTGTGTAACACACACAGTTCTTCGCCATCGTCCAAGGGGTTGGTCGGCTTGAAGGTCAGATGTCACAAGTGCACTTGTCTGGCCTTCATGGGCAATCGCTGGCTTCTACAGGCCCCGGAAATTGTCAGCAAAGCTCTGCAGCCGCTCCGCTCAATTCAATGCTTGCAACCGGATCCTCGGAGATTGCAAGCTTGTGCTCATCGGAGATGACGTTGTCTGCTACCTCATTGTCGCCGGTTCGTGTTCGACGGTCTCGTCCGAGACCGGCCACGTCTTTGGACTGGGCCCAATGGGGAAAATATGGTAGCTGGACGCGGAGCCTCCTCGGATCACTTACGTATAAACGCCTCTCACAAGAATCAGAAGACCCCTACTCAGAAACAGATGATGAGATTGTTCAGGTGATTTTTGAGCCTTCATGGTGGCTTCAGGCGCTTGGCGTGAATACTCTTTTCCAGACGCAAATGGATATATCAGCCAAGAGGGGCTGGAAAACTTCGTTGCGGGCCCAACATGTGAGTTTTGATTTTTGTCCGCCTCTTGTTTCTCATTATGCCTCAATAGATTCCAGATCACTAAGATTAATTACAGCTCATGCCAAACACACTGTATAAAAAAGTAGACCAGGTCATCAAACGGGGAGATCTCGACGGTCTGCGTGCCATGCTTTCCGCTGGAAAGATAAATATTGATTCTGTGGACTCAGACGGTTATACTTTGCTCCATGTGGGTCTTCCATTGATACCGCTGATATTCTTTATCAGAAACTCACATCTCCCAGATGGCTGCATGTCATTCACAGGCAGACATATGTGCTTTTTTGATTGGAATTGGGGTTGATCCACATTCCCGAGCTTTGTCTCACCTGTAAGTTCCACCGCCCGCTCCTGCCCTCTCCCCAGCTGAACTAATAGTATCATAGACCGGTGTTTGATTTTGTACTTACTCCAACATGGCCTGACTGTACAAGAAATCAGCTAAACACCATGAAAGTTTTGGTAGCCGCGGACGAAGACATTCTGACGAATTACGACGACAGCTCCTGGTGGGGGTTACTCCTCTGCCATAATGGTACCCGAATGGAAACCGGAAACGCTTGAAGAGATCCCATTATGCTGGCTGTTCAAACAAGCTCGATCTGCTGCCAGAATTTACGACGTCAACACTCAAGAGTCCCTGTGGGGATTTATTGTTGAAAATACTTCATCTACGGATCCGTACGAGGTCCAATTATTGCGAATAGCCTTTCAAGAAGCCATAACCATGGCGCAAAAAAGGTCCTCTTTTATCAAGCGCTTATTAGGAGTAACGCCGATGAAAAAGGAGACGGCTCGTTTATGGTCCAGTGAATTGGGCTTCTTCAATTTTTTGGACTACGAACCTGTGACGGACGAACCGTACACAATTTGTTCTCGCTCATTGAAATCATTCAGGGATTTTACTAAACTGCGAGATTTCATGGCTTCTATAAACGAATCTGTCGAGGAGTTTGTCAGGAAAGAGGTACCATTCTTGAATGAGGTTAGCAAGTCCGACGAAGAGCAAGGTCCTTGGACCAAGGAAACCCTCGCAGCAGTGTTCGACTGGGATATTCGTCATTTGGCTCTTGAAGACATGATAACGACGAGACGCTCTAATTGCGTTAGATGCAATTGGGGCATAGGATGGGGTCTAAAATGGGGCTTCAATGCATTGTGGGTTTTAGGTGTGAAGCAAATCAGAGCCGGGAAGAGCCCGGACGGTCCGTTTGAGGGAGAGGAGAAGCAATTGGCCGAAAAGTGGAGACGCTATTATAAGCGGTGTAGAACAGAGGGAGTTTGCAAACCATGTCAAGATAAGGAAGAGAAGGCGAGATCAGAGACATATGATCCTCACTTTCAGCCATCTCCGTTGTTGTTGGATATTTGAGCGCCGGGTTATGGCTTCTTCATGTAATTTCCAGATTTCCAGGTAATGTTATGAAGTAGATGAGGTTCTTCAGCTATTGTGTTCTTCTCTGTGATTCTATTGGAGGGAGCCTCATGGTTTCCGGTTGATTCTCCACTCCTACAGCCGCTTGCTCCGGCCCTGTTTATTCTTACGCAGCAATCGCCTGCTTTAGTGGTATGCATTTGAGTAGGGCCGATGGTGGACCAGAGCGTCAGTCGTGACATAGGTATTCGGAGATTTCAGTAAATTTTCTTCTAGAAAACTTTGTATCTCGTATGCGGATTTTTACTTGCTGTTGCAATTCACAAAGGGAATGGTTTCGCACCTGGGAGCGGCAGCACACTAAGCGAGATGCGCGATACCCGATCGGGCAGCATAGCAGGACAAAGTTCTTCAGCTCTGGCGAGTGCACTGCTCAAACATGCTCAACACATCTGATATTCCTCAGAGCTGCTAAAAGTATTTTTGTTTTGTAAAAGGTCTCTGGTCTTCCGTCTGCGAGGGTTCTGCCCGCAATAGATAGCTGCGCATGGACGTTGCCAGAAGAGAATGGCCACAACGAAAACATGGTTACAGAGTACACCAACTATGTTTCCACGTTTCCTTTTGATTCTTGAGAGTTTCGGTGACATCGTTTGTGTAAAAACGAACTATATTTGATGATAGCACTCAACTGGACTTAACCGTGCTTCAGTGTCATAACACCAGTGTCAGGCCGAAAGAGCAAAATTCTGCACGATTCTGCCAGAGCTAACTGAGGTCTTCACTTGCGAGCAATCGTCCATCACTTGTCGGACTCCTCTTCCTTTCATTATTGGATGACTTTTTAGGTGTACCGACACATGCTTGCGGTCGGCTCGGAGCTCACTGCTGGAACTGAGTCCGCTCGCTCGGAGACTTGCGACGGCGCAAGGGTCCGACATTTCCCTGGGTATGGGCACGGGCGTGACTTGACGTGCTCAACATACAGACAGGGAGCGAGGTCCCCGTGTTGCGCCGCTGGACGTCAGTGACACGCAATAGGTGAGGGGAAGGGAGCGGATCTCCGTCAAAATGCCCCGCGCCCCGGCGGAAGTGGGCGCGAGGAGGGAGATCGAAGGTTACACGCGGGGTTTATCTGATGCGGGAGATCTGCTCGCTTCAGTGCGAGCGTGTCAGCAACCTGGGCGGCGGAGGGGCACGAGGGTTGACCGTCGGCCGCTCACGGACCAGCAGCCGGAGGAAGGCAGGCAGGTACAAAGAGTCGCTCCGACACGTGGGGCCTCGACCGTGGTAGGGCTGAAGGGAGCTGCCGCCGTCACGCCTTGGCTCCCGTCCGGAGACCCGGAGTCACGGCGGCGCGATGCTGCACGATGCAGGAACGGCGCTCGTATCTGGCTGACGTGATTCGCGCGCTCATTGGGATGCCCGTGTGCCGCGAGATGCCCGGCCCGCGGAAGGGCGCGGTGTTGGAGCACCCCCACGGTGAAGCCTACAGTGACTCGAAGCCCCTGATTCTGTACATGCTTCTCGACGCTCGCGAGAGCAGGTGCTGGTGGATGACGCGGCGGAGGGGGCTGTCGGGGCGGCCGCGGCCTGTGCGATGTTAGAGTCCATCAGAGTGCCCGTCTCCGCGGCCGCCGAGATACGTGCAGATGCAAATCTCGAAGCTGTCGGCATATCCACCCCCGCAATGATCGCCCACCCCTGTCCATGCCACCCAAAGGCTATCTATCGATGTCATCTGTCGCGCACGCAGCTGGAACCAGATATGCTTCGCAGCACGCACATGACGCAGGAATGCTTAATCAGCCAAACACGCATGCAAGGGCCCCGGTTTGTTTCATAGCGCGCGTTTCTGGCAACACAGAGCGGGGGGGCGATGAACGCGTCGGCGACGAACAGCTGGAGCGGCTTGGTGGATGCGGGCAGGGCTGGAGGGCAGCGAGCGCGATAGGGTGGTGTGAGCGGCGTACGACACGCGAGAACAGGGTTTAGCGGATCTTGGCCCAGCCGAAGCACCTCTCAGCACCACTCCGCTCCTTGACCCAACTTTTCGACTCCGACACCACACGCGACTGCCGCGCCGACGCCTGCACGACCGATACTCTCTCCATGCGCCGCATGTAGCTGTGTTGCCACCGCACCAGCTGCGTTGCTGCACCGCACTCCTCCCGTCGCCCCTCGCGCGACCGCGCCAGCCTCCACCGAGCTAGCTCGCGATCAGCCCTGTTCCGCTCGCTCGCTACCCCGATACTGCACCTCGACATCGTCGCTCCTGTGTCCCCGCCCGCCCCCGTCGCCCACCACCCCTCTGCGCCCTGGCGCCCACTCTCGCCATGGAGGACCTTCCCATGTCCGACGCGCAGACTGCGCTCGCCGCCGACCCTGCCACGAAACAGCCCGACCAGAAGGCCGCTTTGACACCGCCTACAAGCGAGGACATGGACAGAGGCAAGAGGGAAGGCTCGTCATCCGAGCTGTCCGAGCTCGAGCTAGACGACGACGAGGACATTGGCGACATTGAGCCCGACCACTACTGGGATGGTGGAAAGATCCCAGTCTTCAAGCCGGTACGTTGCGTTCGCCCCGCCGACCTCGGCACTGCTGCAGCTGCTGCACGGTTCAATGGCCGCTGCCTGTGCGCGCGCTCGGCGCAGCCGCGTCTTGGTGTGCAATGTGTGGCTGACTGGTGTGTTGCAGACCATGGACCAATTCCGGAGCTTTAAGAAGTTCATCGATAAGATTGATAAGTACGGCATGAAGTCGGGTATCGTCAAGGTCATCCCGCCCAAGGAATGGTAAGCTCCAACACACCTCTTGCAACAGCCACAACGCCCGGAATTATCTCTAATGGACATGACGACAGGCGCGATTCACTTCCCAACCTCGATGAGGCTGTCAAGAAAATTAAAGTCAAGAATCCCATAACGCAAGACTTCTCTGGCTCCCGCGGGCAATACACGCAACAGAATGTTGAAAAGCAAAGATCATACAACTTGCCAGAATGGAAGGCTTTGACGCAGCAATGGGAACACCAACCTCCGGCAAAACGCGGCGAGCGTCGTGGTGACCAGCCTGCGCCAACCAGGACCCGAGCATCACGCGCCCGAGATTCCAGCGGAACGACAACACCCACCGAACCTGGAGTCAAGAGGGCAAGAGGACGCCCTCGGAAGAATCCCCCAAAGGAAATCAAGAAGGAACCGGAAGAGCCTACTACGGAAGCTGAATCTACCGATAAGGCAGGGACTCAGCCTGAGGTTCCACCAACTCCATCATCACCACCGGAAGAAGCATCTGCAGTGAACAAGAAAGTCGCATCGTTACAGAAGGAAGTTGGAGAAGAAACCCCAAAGCCGCGGGGTCGTCAACCGAAATCAATTTCATCCCGTCGGAAGCACAACCGTGGTGAACAGACAGATGATGTTGACGAGAAGGCATTCGAAAACTTTGAGTATCGCCTGGAAAGTGTCGAGGATTTCACTCCCGAGCGCTGTGCTGAGCTGGAGCAAAATTATTGGAAGACTATCAACTTTGGCCAGCCGATGTATGGTGCTGATATGCCCGGATCTCTCTTCGATGAGGATACCACCAGTTGGAACGTCGCCAAGCTCGAGAATTTGCTCGACGTACTCGGCACGAAGGTTCCTGGTGTCAACACTGCGTACCTGTATCTTGGAATGTGGAAGGCAACCTTCGCATGGCATCTGGAGGACGTGGACCTCTACTCTATCAACTACATCCACTTCGGAGCCCCCAAGCAGTGGTACAGCATCTCGCAAGAAGACGCTCGCAAATTCGAGAACGCCATGAGGAGTGTCTGGCCGAATGATGCGAAGAACTGCAGCCAATTCCTACGGCATAAGACGTACCTCATCTCGCCACAGCGTCTCGAAAGCGAGTTCGGCATTAAGGTCAACAAGCTCGTTCATTACGAGGGTGAATTTGTTCTGACCTACCCTTACGGATATCACTCCGGATACAACATTGGCTACAACTGCGCTGAGTCTGTCAACTTTGCCACCGAGGCATGGCTTGAGTATGGTCGTATTGCGAAGAAGTGCGACTGTGAATCTGACAGTGTCTGGGTTGACGTTGCCGAGATTGAACGTAAGCTTCGTGGCGAGCCGACTCCTGAGTACATCGAAGAAACGGATGAAGAGGACGACGAGGACGAGATTGAGGAAACTGGCCATGAACTCCCTAGTCCTCCTTCCAGTGTCAAAGGCAAGCCCAAGACTTCTCGGAAGAGGAAGAGGGACGCAGGAGACAAGGCGCCTGAAGGTAAAGTCAAACGCGTCAAGCTCCGCCTCAGGGTACCGAGGGAAGAACCTTGCGCCCTATGCCC
Organism: Botryosphaeria dothidea; assembly: GCA_011503125.2. Classification (NCBI taxonomy): domain Eukaryota; kingdom Fungi; phylum Ascomycota; class Dothideomycetes; order Botryosphaeriales; family Botryosphaeriaceae; genus Botryosphaeria; species Botryosphaeria dothidea. The sequence goes on from WWBZ02000001.1 coordinate 500,465, forward strand.
GAACGATGTGGCATTTGATGTCCTGCTTCCAACGGACAATGGACAGAAGGCCCATCGCCTTTGCGCTCTTTACACTCCGGAAACGTTCATCGTCGAAGAGAACGGTGTTGAGCGTGTTTGCAATGTGGCAAACATCGACAAAGCCCGTCTGGAGCTCAAGTGCAACTACTGTCGTTCAAAGCGCGGTGCCTGCTTCCAGTGCGCTTCCAAGAAATGCATCCGCGCCTTCCACGCGACCTGTGCAGCAGCAGCTGGGGTGCAGATCGACGAAGGCCCAGTCCCAACATTTGACGAAGATGGCACAGAATACTACTGTGACGGTTTCGACCTGCGATGCCGTTTCCATCGCGCTAAGCGCCCGAGATACACGGATGTCGACTCATTGGAAAACAACAAACTTGTTGCTGAACATGCCAAAACCCTTGAGCCCAAGCAGGTTGTCCAGGCGCAGTACGTGGGTGGTGAGATATTCGCGGGTATTGTCGTGGAGAATAAGCCGGAGGAACTCAGCGTTGTCATTGACGTCTTGCCAGCCTGCCTGGAAAGAGTTGAGGTCGAATGGAAGTACCTCTTGGTGCTCGACCCAGCACAATCGCTCCGTCCTAAGCCCTCTGCCAACGCGAAGCCCCTTCCAGAGCATCTCAACCAGAACTCTGCATCGCTCAATGCGAAGAACCAGAAGGATGGTCCTCCCGAGATGGATACGCCTTTCTGCGATGCGAATACCGAGTTCAAGTGGGCGGAATTCCACACAGCCACGGCAGCGGAAGTCAAGAACCCTTTCCAGACCAAGGTCGATCTGGCAAAGCCCATGCAGCTTTGGCACTATCTTGGGAAGACGTCCACAGAAGCGAGAGCACAGTATACGGACGATCTGAAGAGGCAACAACACAATCCAAAGAGCAATTTCCTGGACACCGTCAAGCCCCCGCCGAAGCCTGTGCAAACTTACGACCGTCGGGCCATTCCTGGCTATCCTTCTGGCGCGAACATCAACGCGCTCAACGGCGCCATGGCCGCACAACGACAGTCGTTGCAGCCTCATTACGCGTCTGGGAAGCCGTACGAGTACAAGCCCCGGTCTGGTCCAACCTACACGCCTCAACCGCATGAGCATAGACCACAGGCAACTTACCCCAGCCCATACCAGTACGGGGGCCAACCTCCAAGCAGAAACGGTTCAGCTTCGTACCCAACGCCGCTTCCTCCGTATCCGTATGGTTCTCACCCGTACCACGACGTGCGCAGACCCTCTGCTGGGCCCGCACACTCTCCACCTTCGCAGCATCCGAACTACGTGCCACCCTACCATCAAACTACATCGCACTCGCCGTACTCTGTGGCTTATCAAGACCCGCGGACGGGGCAGCCGGTGCATTACCCGAACTATCATCGCCCTTCCTTTTCGTATCAGCAACCGCCGCAGACGACGGCGGCATCGCCTCCGCTTGGCAGCTCGGCCGTCTCAGCCACATCGATGTCTCCATCTGCTCAGAGTAATTCACCAGCAGTCCGCTCAGACTCTATATCGTCCAACTCCACGCAGCCTGATTTGGAGTATCTGCAATGGCTGCGCAAGTTCCCGTATCTGCGCAATGCCTACCTTCGCAGACCAAAGGTGTACGAGTCGCCATACCCCGGCACGAGTGGATTCTCAGAGGCATACAACCCGCGTAAGATCGTGGCCGAGAAACAAGCACAGCGCCATCCTGCACATCCGCAGCCTCAGTGGGGCACCGCAGGTTCGAATCCTCCAGGCGGAAGCTATCCCCATAACTATCCTCACACACCGGCACATCCTCCCGCGCCAAACAGTCGTCCCGGTCTCACGTTCCAGAGTCCTCAAGACTTCCAGGCAGATGTGAATAGGACGCAAGCTTCACAAATGAATAACATGCCGAAGTTTGACAGGCTCATTAAGCAGCTCTCTCAGGCAAACGAGAACGCTGCCCGCCGTTTCGCCGCGCAAACGCAGGCGCAACAGGCGCAACAGCAGCCACAGCCACAGCCAGCGCCTCTACCACATGGACAGCAAGCACTACCAGCACCACCAGCACCGCCAGGCCAACAGCGGCCTATGCCACCCAACACCCCCCTAGGTGGCTACACTGGACCGTCAAACACACGCGGTTACAAACCGGGATATGGCTACGACAGCGGCGCGTTTGGGCCGGACACGCAGACGAAGGTGCCCTCACCGTTCAACCAGCCTCGTATCCCTGCGCCGGTGACGCCTGCGCGGTCAACGTCGACGGGGGAGAGGAAGGATGATGACGAGGAGGGCAGGCTCACACCGCAGAGGCCGGCAGTCAGTCCTCTGAGCGATGCTGGCAGCGACAAGATGGAGGTGCGGATGACAACGCCGCCGCCGTCCTCGTCTCAGACGGCTGCATTACCGCCTCCGCAGTCTTTGGCTCAGGGAGCCTGTGCACCAGCGGCGCCTGCTGGTGGAAGTGGGAGGGAGACATGGCGGTATACTTGAGTAGGGGCGTTGAATGGTGTTCTTTGACAGGTGGCGTATGCTTGGTGTTCGGGGGACAAGGGGTAAGGGGGACATTCAAGGCGGCGTTTTCGTACACACCCACGGTGGGGAAGCATTTCTTATACCACTGGCGTTTTATGGGAAATCTCTACTGCTAGTACCAGCCTCTGGGTGAACGGGTGGATAGGACATGGATTCTTTTCTGGGCAGGGGTTGCATTACCGGCAGGGAAGCCGAAGAGGGATTGAATGTATAACGTCGAGCAAGAAATTAATGGGAAAGGACTGGATCGCAGAGCGTCTTGACAGGGCCCCCCTGTGGTTCGTGGTGATGTTCATTCTGCACTCGTGCTGTTCTCTTCTCTTTGCTTTGATGATAAGAGGAATGTGTCGAGCTTATCATGCGATTTTGCTATTGTTGCTGCCTGCGTTGAGGATCGCGGCTCCACTGTTCTAAGCCTCACGCACCACACAATAGGGTGGGCTCTGAGCCACTTGCTTGCCACGTAGTTGCCCCATCGGGCGGAGGTCGACGGAGCGGGTAGGTCGGCAGTGTGGATATGCAAGTCCATGGTGATGGAAAGGCAGTGAGACACAGTGGGCGTACGTATTCTTTGGGGGGCTTGGGTGTAGGTGAGAGGAGCCGTTAACCGGCTGCCTAGAACTTGGCTCAAGAGCCGCAATTCAGCTGGCTGGGGTGCAAAGACAAGAGTCAGCCCGTCCACAGTCATCTCGGCGACCGATGGTGATCATGATCTCGACTGCCGGCTTGGAGTGACGTTGATCTATTACCTCGATGGCGGAAATAACAGCGCGAACGTGCAATCATAGCGCGAGAAATTTACGCCGATGATCGAGTAGGGCGCGCACCGGATGGGAGATTACGTATCGTGCGCCTTGTAGCTTTCATCTCTTTTTTTCCCTAGTCAGCATGCGAGTGTGGCGGTGGTGACGATGAAGGCTGCATGGTTGGACGGGAGAGGCGGGAGAGGCGGGATGGCGGTGCGCCGCCATCGTCACCGTAGGCAGGTCACGAGGTGTCGTGTTGAAGGACGGCGGGCTGGACTTGCGCGCGTGGGATCATCGAGCCAGTGCGTCGTCGTCCTGCTGGGCTGAAGAGCGATGGAGAAGGATTGCCGGCTTCGTTTCGCTGCACTCGAGGGCGCCTCGTCTGCGCTAGCACACCACAACGCTCGGGAAGCTCGTGATTTCTGCATTCCCAGAGAGTCTCGACTCTGCCGCGAGGATGACAGAGCACGTGGGAGAGGAGACAAAAGGCCGCAGGCTCAGCCACGCTGCCACAGAGGGGAGCACCGGCCGAGCTGCAACAATCATGCCAAATCCCAAAGCAGAGGGTGATCCGGCTTGCCAGAGGCGCTCAAACACGTCGTGAGGCAGCGAAAGCCAGCAGGCGCACGAGTCGCATTGACAGCTCAGGGAAGTCCATGCCGAAACACGTTTCATCTGCGCCAGGACAGGCTGGGAGGGCGCTCGGCCAATCAGTGGCGCGCCAGGCCGGTCATCCGACGCGGGCGCGGGGAGACGACAGAGAGCCACGACTGCGGGCGATCTGGCTTGGGCGCTTGCAGGGCGCGTCCCTGCGCGGCCAGCAGCCTGCGAATCGCGCGAGCGCTGCAGCGCAAACTGCGACCGAGGGACCGCACACAGCCCGCATCCGGACGCGTCACAGACCGCACGCCGGAGCAGGCGTTCGTCGAGCACCCACCGCGACGAGAGCGCGCGTTCCAGGCGCGCGCTGTTGCTGTGGGACGCTATAAGGTTTATTGCGAAAACTACATATAGCCCGGCACCTGACTACCCGGCGCTGGCCAGCATCCTCCGGTCGGCGCATCAACTCTTCAATCAATTTCGCAATCAAAGATACACCTCGAGAGGGGATCCGGGGACTTTATCTCAGGCACCACTGCAGCACCTTTCGAGCCCTCCCGGCCCGCTGTTTGGGAGTTAAACCGCCAACTAGCCCCCTTTCCCGCGCCCCGATAACGAACTGCTGCCTTTTAAGCTCCGGCACGTCCTGCAATTTATATATTGCACACGGGCGGCGTGTTGCTAAAGAAAGCAAGGTTGCGCAGAGATCAGGCACAGCGCTGTTTGATAAAAACGCCGAGCGCCCCATCGCCGTCGTCCTGCCAGTGCGCGACTTAAAACCAACGACCGTCTCTACTTCCTCTGCCCTCTTGCTTGCTGGCTGGCCTAGCACGCACCCTCGTCATCCCTCTCACCGCCGACCATTCGTTCATCCTTCGGGGACGCCCAAAAACCTGCTTCTAGCCCGCTTAGTACGGCAAATCGGCAGCGGGAGAAAAAGAAGCTTCGCGGCGATCTGAGGAGCTTACTTTTTGGCGGCATTAGCATAGCCGACGTGGACCAGACCGGTTACCGCGCAAATCCTGTTTCGGTGGTGGCACACGCTCCGCATCGAACGAACCCTGACGCACGCCAACGCCTGTGCTTTCTTTGTCTTCCTTCATCTACCCACCAGGCCCCCTCCTCTCTTCTCCGCATTGTTGCACTTACTCTCGTCCCCCCAACCGAAAATAAATCAACCTTTTTTCCCCCACGAGGGAAAATAATTCGCGACTCGCCGACAAATCGAATATCTGTACTCTTCTGGGCATTTTCGACTCCATCGACCATCCAACGTTAATACGTCATGGCTTTCAACTTCACCTTGCCCCTGCGCATTGCGCAGGCCGTCTTCACCATCATCGTGCTCGGTCTGACAGCGTACGGTATGTGATATTCCTTCTCTTACATCGCTCTCATCCTTCGCATCCTGCAACCACAATCCTTCCCGTCGCGACGGTAATTTCTTCACGAACCCACGGCTTGATACGCTCTCGACCGAGCATACCAACAAGCCGGCGACGAGCCGCCATTCCACATTCTTCGCCTCAACCAACCCCATGGCTAACATGACTTCCAGTCTGCGACTGGTGGACCACGCACTGGCACGCCAATTCGCCCGCGGAGATCAACTATCTGATCTTCGTCTCCGTCTGGACCATCCTCGCGCTCGTGTACCTGGTCGTCGCCCCCGCCCGCTTCCCCGCCGCCGCGCACAAGTTCGCCATCCTCGGCGTCGAGGCCCTGACCATGCTGTTCTGGTTCGCCGGCTTCATCGCGCTGGCCGTGTGGCTGGACGACCGCGTGTGCTTCGGCAGCGTGTGCGCGAGCGCCAAGGCCGCCACCGTGTTTGCTGCTTTTGAGTGGTAAGTTTTTTTTTTGTTACTGACGTCCTTTTTGGAGAAGGGAAAAATGCTAATGTGGGTGGTTTGCAGGCTCGTCTTCGCTGGTACTTGCGTCTTGGCTTCGCTGCACGTCTGGCGCACTCGCAACGGTAACGACTCGAGGCCCGCGCCGGAGATGCAGATGAATGCTTGATTTGGGCGTTGATCTGTTTGAATCTACGGATGGAACCATTTTTCTTTGTGAAGAGCGGATCTGCTGAGAGTAAGACGACGTTGACGTCGATGGTGTGTGGTATTTACGATGTTTGGACCTTTTGGTGCCTATGATTTGGAAACTGTTTCCCTTTTTTTCTGTTCTTACTGTGATACCCAATTGAGGGTTGGTATTCGAAAATGAGGAAGACCAGGGGGTGGGTTGAAGTTAATGAGATACGTCTCGTTAATTGTGGTTGGTCACATATTTGCGCACGAAATGCACGATTTCCCAAATTTTGAATATCCTACGTCCTGGTGTTCTGGTATTTTCCCTGCCTGGCTGCAAAGACCATCTCTTGCTTTGTAGTCGGATTCCCTTGATGTTGTTGGCTGTCCGAGTCGGCTTTGCTAATAATAATGCCAGACATCAACCGCGGAAGACATCGTGGCTTTCGTGTCTCAGATAATAGACCAAGACCTGAAGAAGCTCTGCGACCCAGGTCTCATTGTCCAAGACAAAACTTCTTTTTCTTAACACACAGGCTGTCAAAAACCCAGACTTGCCCGTTCCGTTTGACACTACAAGATTAAAAAGGGAGCCGCCTCCACGCCGAGTGTCCTTCTTTCCACCACCACCGCAATCCTCACTTCCTCTTTGACTCCACGGCTTCCTCCACAATACTAAAGCTGATTTCAGGCAACGAGCCTCTCAATCTTGCTACCCATTCCGATCTACAGCAACTAAACCCGAACACAACTCCCTAATCCCACCGCATCCCTCCATCCACATCCCTCCATCCACATCAGTCCAAGAAAGAAAAACCCAAAGCCCCGGAACAACATGTCCTCCTCCTCCTCCTCCTCCTCCTCCTCCTCCTCCTCCTCCTCCTCCTCCTCCTCCATCACCATCCTCTCAAACCAACAGGGCCTCTGCCTCCAACCCGACCACGCCCCACGCCCCTCCGCGCCCGCAAGCGCAGCCCAACGGTTTCGTCCGGGCCCTGCGTTTGATGTCCAACCGATCCTACCGGACCACCGCCGCCCGCCGCATCGTCGACACGGGCGATCTGGTGCAGATGCTGCGCCTCTACGACTCGATGGCGACCGTGCAGCAGCAGGCCGGAGCGAGCATGAACAGGCTGCGGTCCATGATGCGGGAGTTTGGGCTGGGCACGGAGGAAGAAGCCGAGCGCGACCGCGACGAGGAGGACGAAGGTCGTCGTGAAGAGCAGGGTCGGTCTGTCGCCGGGGTTCTGCGCGACTGAATGGAGGGCTTGCGCGGCGATGGCGCTCTCCAGGTGCTCTGGCTCGTGTCGATCTTCGGTGCAATCCTTTGCTACTACATGGTGCGGCCGGACATGACGGTGGTTAGCCGGGAAGACCCGCCACTATATTGAGTTTTGCCCTTCTTCATGGTCGCTTATTTCTTGACGAAGGTCCTCAAGATGGTCTTGTGGGCGATCGACTACTTCGGGCTCGCGGACCTGGTCTCGAAGGGAAAGTTGAAGGCGGCGGGCTTGGGTCGTCGTCTTCTCCCTCGCTGTGTGGAGGAGTAGTGCAGACTCCCCGCAACTCATACAGAGAAATAAGAGAAGGGAGTGGAGACACCGAGCCCTACAGGTGAAAGAGGATCAATGACAGCGACGGCTCACAGGGAAAGCATGTACTGGAGTTTTTGGGACGGGCTCTGATTTGATGACTTGGGGTTTCAACGGCATAGAGGCGTTTTGGAGTTTTGCATTTCGATCTTTGTTTTGACGCCCTTCATGTGACTATTCAACACTCTCGTTTTTTGCATGTTCCAGGAGACAGTTGAGAGAGAACAGCAGACCAGATTAGACCAGATTGTTTCCGTATCTACTATCCAATTCACAAAAACCAAGTTTCTCTTCCTCCCCACATCCCAACCCCTCGCCATTCCCACACAACCAAAGCCCGTCCCCCCTCACCCACCTCCCCCTCAAAAAACCCTCTTCTCCACCCCAGGCTCCAACCAACAAACCTGCCCCGCCACGCCCTCCTCTTCAAAACCCTCCCTCAACTCCCCTCCAAACTGCGTAAAGTGCCCCCAACTCTCAAAATGCATCAGCACCAGCACCTCCACGCCCACCTCCCTGCACAACCGCGCCGCCTGCGCCCCATCCATCGTGACCTGCAGCGGCCCCCTCCCCGGCAGCGGCACCCTCGCCCTCCCCAAGTTCAGTAGCGCGACGACGACGTTCCACCGCGCGCGCAGCCCCCGCGCCGCGGCCTCGACGTACGCCGTGTCGCCCGCGAAGTAGACGGCGTTCGGCTTCCCGTCGTCATCGTCATCCGCGCCGAACGCGGCGCACTCGAGCACGAAGCCCGTGCACTCGCCGCCGGGCAGGTGCGCGCACGGGGATGCCGGTGACGCGGAAGCGCGTGCCGCCGCCGCCGCCGGCGACGACGAGGTCGAGCGTCTGCCAGGGGGCGAGCCCGACGACGGTCGTCAGGACGCGTCGGCCGTCGAGGAGCCGGCGGCCGAGGGCGTCGAGGTTGTCCCAGTGGTCTTCGTGGGAGAGGAGGACGGCGTCGATGGGGGGCAGCTGGGCGAGGGACAGGGCGGGGGAGGTGCTGTTTTTGAGGATGGCGATGCCGGCGTCGTGCTCGGTGCCGGCGGGGGAGAACTGTGGGTGTTGAGTTGGCTCTTTTTTTTTTTTTTTTTGGAGGGGGATGGGGGTGCGGGGCGGGCTTACGAAGGGGTCGGTGAGGAAGTTGATGTCGTCGATGGAGAGGATGGCGGTGGCAGTGCCGATGTGCGTGATGCTGATGGTGCTTTTGAAGCTGGAAGACGGCATAGTCGTGGAATTGTTTAGGAGGATCTGATTGTGGTGGATTGGAAGGTTGAGTGATGATGGGAGAGGATGGTGCTTTGGGTCATGAATTATAGGAAGGGACGGACAGATTTTCTCGGGGAGCACAAGTGCGCTTAGCAAATTTGGGATGGCATTAGTATTGCTGCTACATCGATTGTTAAGCTTCAAGTGGTGTTTGTCCAGACAATAGGTAGATGCGACTCTTCCGATGGTCAGTCTTGGCGGACTCGGTTGCCGGATTGGGTTAGACAAACGTGGATATTTGGAACCCACCTCGTGCCCATGCCGGATATCTCCCTCAATCCACTCCCGTAGTGGGACTCTGTGGCGGGATCCAAAAGGGCAACATCCCACAAGCGAGGCTGACGCAGAGTAAGCTTACATCATCATCAATCAGGCAGGATCGGACACGCGGTCACCCGCACCCATGTCTGATGACGCTGCTCCGCGGAATGCCACCGCGCTGTTATATCTCAGACGTTCCCAAGGTTTCTCTGCGTACTACTTCTCTTCAGCTTTGCAGCTTCCGTGCATTTCTTAGCCCACAACGACAACCAGCCGTCACGATGTCATTCGTCCCATCCACGCTGTACTATCTCTCCTCCGCCATCAACGCGGTTTCAATTCCCGGCCACATAGCAGCCGGCCGGCGGAGTCTCAAACCCGCACTCCAGAGAATCCCGAGCACACCAGATGTTGCACTTGGGAGAATAAGTGCCACCGTGGCATGGGATATGGTCAATGCCTTACTAGCCACTTCCGGTAAACGCAGACTCCGCTGTCCAAGGAGGTCGACTTACATTGAGTAGCGCTGCTCAATTATCTGTTGGCCAAGAACGGCGGTCCCAAGACTGTTAAGGAGGCCGCAATCGTAGGCACAAGCGTTCTGGCTGGCGCCTTTGTCGGGTGGCGCTTCTTCAAAGTGAAGTTCTACCGACCACTGAGCTGTCTGTGGGTTGCGCCCGCGCTGAGTTTGCCGGCTATGCTCTGGCAGCACTACGTTTGAGATGTTCCCTTAGGCAGGCCATTGTTCAGAGCAGGCATCAAAGCTCTGCGAATTCCGCTGGAAAATGTGGGATGGTCGAAAAGCCTTTTTGGCGGATTCGGACAATCAGTCCCTGGCACCACTTGATGTTCTCTTGGTTCCCTTGACAATCTCTGCTCAGCACGTTGTATGCAATCCGAAGTGGGAAGATCGCCGAAGCTGGCCCAAACAATCTCATCCCCTCTTGAAGAAAGTACTCAGCACTGTGGCAGATGTTGTTGGCAAGCTCGCACGCCTGGGTGTAGTAATTTTCCTCCAGTGCCTGGCCCGCTTCCGTGCAACCGCGATCGGCCAGGAACAGGTCAACCTTTTCCATCTCCGTGAGGTAGATGATCTCGAGGACCCAAGTATGGGTATGGAGATTTCCCGTCAATATGTTCGGAAAATAGAGACATGATTCCGCATTCGCTGTATGAGTTGAGCCGTGTTTCTGCCATGAATGACATGAGGGACGTATCGCATCCATTTCGTAAAGACATTTCCATTCGGACAGGCTTTCATGCACTTCCAACAACCCGGCCTTTATCTGATGCGCTTCAGAGATAGCCCTATCAGCAGGAAGACTTCCCAAGAGATCAACAGCCTCTAAAAGGGACGGAAGCATGGCCGTATCGCTCATGAGCAGCTGTATATCCGAAGGTGGATGGTTGCGAAATTGCAATGTTCTCCACTCGTCTTTGGTAAGGAATGTAGATTTACGTGTATCCAAAGCATGAAAAAAACTGCCAATTCTGTCAAACCCCCCCCCCGGGGCCAGGGACCCAAACATCATGAAACTCACCAGTATGGGCCTGCAACCGACGAAGATCTCATGAAAATCGTCCGAACTGAATAAATCCGGAGGATAAGACTTGACGAGTGCATTGAATCCTGCAAAGTGTGCGAATAGACCAGCACTCGAAGTTGGGAACATCAACTGGCAGATAGGGATTATTACCAAACTCCAATCTAAGGATGCTACAACGCTTACCTCAACCGTGGCCAAACACACAATGGAAGTCACGGTTTCAATGCTGAAAAACACCTTGGATGCTAACAGAGCATGTTTCAATTGCTGCAACGTCGAGTTGTAGGCTTCGAAGGTTCGAAAGTTCATGCGTCTGCCCTCCGGTCCTCGGTCCAGGATGGCAGTCCCGAAAGCCTTGACGGCCGAAGTAAGGAGAGCTCCGGAGCGCGTCCCGCCTGCGAGTCTGGGAAGCACGCCCACCCAGGAACCGCACACTTGAATCGTGCTCGAATCAAGCGAACACGGCACGTAGCTGTTCTCAGGGATGAAGCAGCCGAGAATGACAGCCGTGAATTCTTCAACGGTTGGCGAATCAAACGGTCTGGGAAGGTGGCATCGCCGGGTCTTTTGCGCACGCGCCCTGGCGAGAGCAGTGTTCCCGGTTCCCGAGCGCAGAGAAGGGTTCTTCTGTGTCTCAGCTGAAGGGGCGGAGGGCGGAGGCTTTCCGGATCTTCGCTTCTGTGGCGTCGCCTGGTAGGGAACGAAGACCAAGTCGAGCTGGTAGCCTTCGCACGGTCGTCCGATTAACAGAAACTGAGAACAGGACGGGCGCTTTCCGTCGCACTGCAAACGTAATCAGAGAGCGCGGATTCAGCAAGGGAACGGAGCACTTACGCCCAGCTTGTGGGCCCGGCAAGTGCGGCAAACCGTGGTCTGCTTCGTCTTCATGCTCGTGTATCAAGCATCAAGCATCAACCATCTGATGTGGTTGATTCTTGGCGCCGTCTGGTCTCCAAGCGATATCACGGCATCCCACACTTTGGCAAGTTGAGATCGAAGGAGGAACGAGCGCGGTGGGTGTCCAGATAAAGCAGGTAAGCCCGCCAAGACTAGCGCTTCTTGGCGAATTATGATGCCTAATCCGGTTAACTGCGGTGACGATTCGGGAAAAGCGCATCTTGACGGACAGGCTCCACCAACTTAATTATAGACATGGCCATCCCAGCTGTCCATGGAGACCTGCCCGGAGAATGGATGACCCTGTAGGATCGCAACAAAGACCGTCATGACTTTATCTTCCATATCCGGCCCGAACCGGGACAAGTCAACCTGAACGAAACATTGGCGGAACGGAACCGCACATTCGGTCTTAACCATCTAAAGAGGGCGGAGGCTCGGAAGCAGATTGCTGATCCCGCGATTACTTCAGGAGTAAACAGTTGGTCGAAGTGTGCAACCTAAAATCCTGTTTTGACGGGGATAGTGGCGTGTCATTGGATCAGGTCAATCCGTCAAGTGACTTACCTACTTCCCTTCACTGCGGACACTTCAAGATCTCAAGTCATTCGAGCAATTGAAGTAATTCCACTACTCAACCAATAACTTTTGTCTGCTAATCAGTATTAAATCTCCGGGCCTTCGGTCAAGCATTTACCGAAGATACAAAACGTATCAATGCGAATCCAAAACCACCAGCATTTCACCTAACTGTTCTGACGACGATGAAGCTCTGTCCAACGTCTAGGGTTGCACCACACAAAGTCCACCGCGAGGTCGAACGAAGGACCAAGAGTCGTCGCCCGGCTCGCCACCGTCTCCAACCGCCGAAGCTCCCTTTGTTCCTCGCGTGGTACAACATCCTGCGCTTCTTCTTGAACACCCGCCTCAGACAAACTCTTATCCTCTCCTCTGCTCGCCAGTTCCTCCACTCGGCGCGTTGCTGCCAGTCTTTCATCCACACGACGCTGCAAAGCCTTCTCCTGCACCTCTTCCGCAATGACCGCGTAGTGACAGCGGCGCCAGCTTCCCAAGATACTCATCCCTACACCGACTACCTCGTAAGCGAACAACACCGGCAGGGCATGTTGAAGCTGTGGGTTGCAGCCATTTGACCATACGTGCACCAGCACCTGGAAGGCTTCATGGGCTGGAAGGGCGTACATCCAGTGGTAGAAGGCCGGAACCAGCTCAAAAGGTACCAAAATGGATGAGAGATTGATCATGGCCCAAGTGATGAGCGCCATGGGCACATAGGACGCCGGCAACCAGACGGTGAATAGGTCCAGGGTCAGAAAGTTTACGTGCGCAAAGAGCCACAGCGTCAGCCATGTGAGCACGAACTGGCTGGCCGAGACGTTCCAGCCGGCACGAAAGGCCCATATGGCACCGCTCGTGGCCACGGAGCCGACAAGGGTATAAGCCAGGGAAATTATCAGCCGAACAAGGGCAATGCTCATGGGGTGGAGGCGGGAGGCGATGCGGAATTTCGCGTACAGGCCGTTGATTGTGCCGAGGTAGAAGAACTCCTGGATCAGCAAAAGGAGGACGACGAGGGTGTTGTATATGATGCGTGAGCCTTGTGTCGTTTTTTGGAGGTTGACATCGGACAAGACCCATGGCTCAGCGAATACGGAGACAGCTGATGGGGAAGAACAAGCTTCGCACGTCAGGTGCTGCAGGGCATCTGATCCATTGGCAGCTATGTAGGCATTGCGGGCGGCGTCAGAGAGCTTTTGCATGTTCCCGGCAATGGCTGAGTCGACAACAGTAGGGTACTTGGCTTCATTCCAGATGAAGGTCAAGACGTCTGATTTGTTGTAAGCAGTCGCATTTATGAGTCCCCTCAGCGTAGCATCGAGTCGTATGGAGGCTCCTGGGGCGGCGAAGAGTGCAGCCCAGTAGGACGTCTTGTCGCAGACAGCGGGTTGCAGGTCTTCCGAGCTGGGATACTCAGCCACCTGACGCTCGACAAGGGTGGGAAAGTCGTCGGCGTGCAGAGAGGTGTAAGCGTCTCGCACGGCCTGGCCGACGACACCACCGTCATAGTCGACGTAAAGGATGTGGAGGTTATGGGTGTGGCCAGACTGCTGCCAGATGGCGCCGAAGACGTAGGAGAAGACTGCGAGGAAGAGCAGCTGCAGCTGTAGAAAATTGAGGATGGCGGCGCGGATGAAGGCGTGGCGGTCGGCGTGTACCGCTTCGTCGTGCCTTTTGTAGCGATTCTCGAGAGCGCGGGGATAGCATTTCATCCACCCCATGGTTTCAGGTGTGACAGAGAGTTGGAATGTGGTTGTCGCGTATTAATGTAAGCCGGAGCCTGTTCTCGTAATCGGCGATGGCTGCTCCGTAAGCTGCTGGCTAATCGGCTGTGAGAGGCTAAAATGCACGCGCTGCACCGCTAATCATGGATGATGGTTACAGATGCAGAGCTGGGGCTGTCTATTTCAGCGATAGAAGTAGTAGGCTGCTGCGCTGCGAGGAACAGAAGGAAGAAAGGAAGGAAGCTGCTCCCGTCGCGGGGCTCTTTCCGCAGTCAAACGGGGCCCCGTGCTACCTTGATCTCTACGCCGTCTCAGAACAAAATAAAAGCACGAGAATCGCCAAAACTAAAGCAAGCGCAAAGAGGATGATCATGGTCCCTTGGTGCGTCTCTGTGAGCCTCGGCGCTTCGTGGAATACTGGAGAATTTGCACTTTTTGCAACACGATCCCTCAATTTAAGCACAAAAAATCACGGAAAGTCATATCTTTTCCTGCCACCAGCGAAAGCCAACTACAATTGCACATTACCAAGAATTACTCATCATCTACCCGGCCTCCGATCTTGACTCCAGCGCGACCACCATGCCACTCGTTCTCAACTCAGTCTCCCTCATCACGTCCCTCCAACTGCGCCCTCATCGACTCGAGTTCCGCTGCCAATGACTCCGATTGCGCCTTCAACGACTCCGCCGAGTGCCCGACTCTCTGCAAAGCCCGCTTCAAGCTCCGCAATCCCATCTCCTTCTTCTTCAACGCCTTAGCCACCGCACACCTCTCCGCAAAGCTCTCATCCGCCTTCTCAAGCAGAACCGCGAAACATCTCCGTACAGTATATGCGGCCTCCGCCCTTTCCTTCCGCTGAGCACGACGCACCTTCCACGCCCAAAACAGCTTGCGGCTGCTCTCGCTGTCCCTCTCCAACAATCTCATTGCGCGGCTGAACTCGATACCGGTGGATCTCCGAGTGCTCCAGAAAACGTGTTCGTCGTGGATCTCGGCTTCCACTCTCTCTATTCCACTTCCCTCTTCATCATCCTCATCTTCATCCTCCTCCTCGTTGCCGTTCTCAGTGCCACGAGGGAGAGAGGGCCAATAGTCCGTATAGTACTCCGCCGGCGTCTGCAGGCATGAGTTTTCATAGCTAGCAACGCCGTTGCTGCTGCAGACGGACTCTTCGGCACTCTGATCTTCCTGTCCGTGCGGCATCAGTTCTCCGCCCAGACTGCCAGAGGTGGTCGACGTCTCTGCCATTATGTTCTCCCGGCTATCACGGTGCATGCGAGACGACAGGTCATCTGCCTCGTCTCCCTGATCCATGGGAAACAGACTCCGGATGTAGCATGGTTGACAGACTCGGGAGCGCATGGAAGAGTCTTGTGAGTCTGTTTGGTAGTGACATACGTGCTGGGAGCTCCCAGGCGCCTGGCTGGAAGAATCCACGCATTGAGGTTGGCCGTTGGAAGGCGGCATGCGAGGGCGATCGTTGAGGGAGGGGGCGATGGACGCGTTGCGTTTGACTCTCTTGAGGTACTTCGGGAACTTGTCCCGGAATTTGAGGAGGGGACGGAAGAGGGAGGAGAGTGGATGAATTTGGACGACATCTTCGGACACTTCATTGGCCGGGGTGCTCATGGTGGCTTGAGTGAAGCTTGATGAAGATCTGAGAAGATGAAGGAAAAAGGAAATGTTGCCGGGAAGGGCAATTTGTATACTCATGATGTGCTCCAGGGGATGGTGTTTCTGTTCGGAAGGTTGAGACTGACGCAAAGCACTGGAAGTGAGACATCGGGTTCTCGGGAAAGCGCAGGATGCTCAGAGATCATCCAAGTGTCACACAAGACTTTGCTTAGCGCCAAACAACCTGGTTCACCATTACTGTGACGATCCGAAGCTCCAAAGCACCTTTGTCGCCGATGATGATGTTCATTCAAACTGATCGCAGCGTTCATCTTTCCCTCCAACAAATGATTCTGGACATCGTATTCACCTTTCAGTTCCTCCCATCCTCTCAAAACTGCTGCATAACTTCGCAAAACAAACTCACCAGAGCGTCGATTTCCAGTCCTCTTCAAGCACTCATCTCTTTCCAGCACTTACAGCAATGAACTACCACCTCAGCAACGACATACCCAGATGTATTGCAATCCTTATCTTAAGGCGCAACGCGAACCGACAAACCGCCATCTTTGAACCGCAACGCAATCTGGCTTGCGGACGCCGGTGGCGCCGCCGTCTGTCACCGCTCCGACAGGTCGAAGCTGCACCGCAGCATACTTGGGACTGCCCACACCCACCTCTTCACCGATCCAGATCGCTATCGTGCACCTCAAGCTCCCCAAGCTCCTCCGACACATCCTTCTCCACCGCCCCGCCAACCCCGTGCCTTTCACCCCCTCCATCCCCCAACCACCTCCCACCACAGCCTCTGACCCTCACGCTCTACCCACCAATATCCATCGCCCCCATAGAAGCAACACCGCCAATCAGCAACACCTCACCCCACAGCATAACCCTCTACCCACCCATCATCACCGCGCCGATCGCCGCCGTCATCCACCACACCCCCACCAGCGCCTCGATGCCCACCACCCTCGCCCAGACCCTCACCGACCTCGACGCCGTGGTGTTCTACCTCCGCACCCAAGACTCCGCAGGGCTCGCGCTCGAGCAGCAGGGTCTGTTCTCCAGCAGCAGACTCGGAGAAGAAGACGGGGAGCACGGAGGCATCGGAGCGGATGAAGGGGAAGAGGACGAAGAAGATCCGGATAGTCTGGTCGAGCTGCTGGCGAAGCTGGCGAGGGACGTGCGGGCGGTGTTGCTACTGGGCGGACTGATGTAGGGCGGGCCCGGCGTGAGGAGGAGAGGGGAGGAGGGGATTTTGCGGCGGAAAACGAAGAGATGACGGCGCCTTGTCGAAGGGCGCTGATGCTCTTGGGCGAAGCTCTCCCTCATCCCGCGACAGGAACAACGAGTACAATATCACCGCGTGCACTTTTCTCATCTTCCATGTGATTTCTTAATTTCTTGCATTATGTCGTCTCCTTTTCCACCTGCCCTACCACCTGCTAATGATCAACGAGCCAGCCATGTTCTGTCGCCAGGCACAAGAACTACAAGCAGCCATCCCACACACGCCTCAGAGCGCCGAGCTTTGTGTCCCTTTTCCCAGCAAATCGATTCAAGTAATTGACGAGTCCAAAATCCGATTCACCATCCCAAAACAAAAGCCCTTCCACGCTTTTGGAACTTTCACTTGAATCATTGGGTAAAAGAAGAAAGATTTAAAGGAGAGGATAGCAGTGGGTATCCCGGGGGGTATCGTTTGGAAGAACTGCACACTTTCAAAACTTTGGTCGGTCCCAGAAACCGAATTTAAAAAGAACCAATCTCGCAGCAAAAAAGCAGAACCAAAAAAAAAAAATAGATGATAACACAACAGGGACCGACGGCCGCACGGGAATTCCGCACGGAGAAAAAGAAAAGAGGCCCTTCGAAAGGGCAACCCAAAAAGAAACGAAAAGGAGCAGTGTCCGGTTGATACCCACATACTTCTCACTCCCAAGCACGACTAAAGGATATCCCGCCCATAACAGCGTGACACCATAACACCACCAAAAAAGAAAACGCCGTGCCAGGTAGTCATGTCTTCCAAAAACAGCATTGCGGAACCTCATAACTTGAGTTGCATCTTGTAGTCCACGTTTTCTTTGCTCATCCACTCATCAAGGAAAATGATGCCCATCCGCACAGCCTGGACGGGGGAGGTATCGGCTCCGAGCGGGAGGCTGTAGCTACCCTCGAGGCTGCAAGGTTCGTGCTTCTCCCAGCTTCTCGGGTCACATTCAGCATCGACACCCCTGGCGCGGCCATCCCAAGTTTTCTGGTACGTAGAGATGATGGTGTCAAACGGTAGTTTCGACCGGGATTCGGCGACCAACGTGGCCATCGTCTGGATGTTCTCGCCCATGATGGAAATTGCTTTGTCGTTCGTAAGTCCGTTCTTGTCATCGCTTGCCGAGGGCGGAGGGCGTTGGGCAACTATAGTCGCAATGCGGGCACATATGATTGCCCCAAGCTGGAGACGGAGGCCTTCGAGATGAGGAAACTCCTGGCAGTTGTTCTTGAAGAAGCGGAACAGTGGGAAAAGCGTGCGCCAGCTGTTATTCAGGTCGCTTTGATGGTGTTGTAGATGAGACTTGTAATCCATGCAATAATACGCTGCCATGTAGGTGCTAAATCAAGGGGTCAGTAATTCAGATAATGCCAATTGCCCTCATTGTTTCTTACAGGATGCATTCGATGCTCATTGCAGCGCCTCGCTTACGATCTCGGAGCGATGGTTGGCTACGAGGATCACACAAAGCTTGGGCCTCGTGTTTTAAGCGCCGACCGAGATCATTGAACTTGCGTGAATGGGTATACCACATCTGTGCCTCGTTTGGCCTACCATTGATGCTCGATGTGGGTCCTTTGGCATCACTCGGGGTGTCGGCTGATTGGGCCGGAGTGCTTGTCACGCCGTTGCTGTCACTCGATATGGTGCGCATCATGCCGGTGGATTTGACTTCTTTGCGCGGTGTGAGGTACTGCGGTTTCTGGGTGGACTTGGTGGGGACGGAAGGGGATTGCGTGGACGGTAGTACTGGTGTGCGCGGTTTCCTATCCAGATCGAGGTTGGAAGGTGCTCGCGGTCTTTTCGACGCAGGTGCGTCTGTGGGGGTATCATCAGCAGCGCGCGGGCGTTTGTCAGCTACATGCCGATTCTTGTTGTCCTTTCCTTCTGTGGTACTTAGGAGCGCGGATTTTCGCGACCCTTCCTTGCTTGGCAACTCCTTGTTCTTAGCGACACCATCTTGCTTCCGTATTCTTTCCGGTTCTTGGGACTCTTCTGCTGCAGATTCTTGTTCCTTCTGACGAGCCTTCCGGCCAGGAGGAAGCCTGAGGCATCTCTCAACATCATGCCTCCGTTTTCTGCCATATTTAAGCTTCACAATAAGCTTGCGCGGCTTCTCTTGTGTTGTCTTTGGGATCCCCACAATACTTTGTGAAGGTACTCTGACATGCTTGGTAGGTTCATGAGACCGTGATGTAGTCCCTTCTGAGTCTTCTGCTTTGTGGCTTGCAAGCCTCTTCTCTGCTACACGCGTTGCAGTCTTTGAAGGGGTAGATGTCTGTTGTGACTTGATTTCCGGACCCAGCAGTGGCGTGCTAGACTTCTGCTCTGACGATATTGATGTGTTGGAACTATTCCTTTTATGTCGCTCAGCGAGCTTCTCGAGCTCGGCTTCTATGGCATCGGGAAGGGTTGGTGAGAGTAATGGAGGTAGGCCTAAGGCGGTTGGTGAAGTTATGGGAGAAATAAGGGGTGGAAGGCCGTTGTTTTCAAGGTGTCGTGATTTCTTCGAAGGCGGCGGAGTAACTTTCTCTTTTTTGACCGGCGGAGGCTTCTCCTCCTCCGTCTCAGAGGTGGCGCTGGTCATCAGGTGAGCAGTGACGGTCGGGGCTGCCGGCCCTTAGTTGACTCACAAGCTAATATCATCCTTCTCCTTCTTTATGGATTTCTGCGCATCTGCAGACTTCTCCGGCAAGTTCCTTGACTCGCTGACAGGAGTTTCCTTCTTCACTTGATCCTGGCCCGAGCCCGGCTTGGGCGGTAAGCCATTGGCCTGTTTACTTTTGCTGTAGGCTGCCAAGGATATCTTCTTCTTTGGAACATCGCTGCGCGGAGTGCTCGTCCCGCTCGGGGCACTCTTGGTCTTCATAGCGGCGCGTCTGTCCCTCTCCTCATCGACTTCGGTGCGGCACACGAAACAACTATCGGCGTGATCGCGGTACAAAAAGCTCATATACTGGAGGCGCTCCTCACTCGGGTCGAACGGTGTGTTCCGGCACCAGCTCTCAGCCTGCTCTCGCGACCAGTGGTGGTAGCGCGGTTCGGCGCACGGGACTGTGATGATGTACGGGGTGTCTGGGATGTTGGTACTGATGCGTTTGTACACTTGGTCCAGCTTACGCAGCTCCTCCTCATCCTCGGCCGCCAGGGAGGTCGAGGACGTTGTGGTCTTGGCTGCTTGGGTTGTGGGCGGCGTAGGGGTGTCTGATATGGACATTGCTATGTGAGGCGGCAGGCTGTGCGACGTTCGGACGGGACGTGAAGAGGCGCGGTCAGGGCGGAGCTGGCGCGTGTCGGCGTGTTCTTTCGCAGGTGTCAGCGATTGAGGTCTCATCTGCGCGTGAAACTGCGGCAGCGCGCTCACTTCACTTCGGCCACTCCTCCGCTGACTCGGTCACGGGCTGGCGCAGAGCAGCATTCTGTCGGGCACGGCGGAGCTGGTCCAGTGGGCGGCGCGAAGAGCGCGTCGACGGCGGAGGGCGCAACGGTTGAGGGGCAGGCGGCCGAAAGCGAGAGGAGATGGGCGCGTGGCGGGGTCGCGGTCGTTGGTGTTGTTGGTGAAGCTGATGACGGCGGTGACGAGTGGTCAGGCCCAGGGTGCATCGCGCAGTTGCTTGGCGACGATCCAGGACGCGCTGCCTGCCTGCGCCGGCAGACGCACACCCGCAAACCGTCTTTTCTTTTTCGCGCGGCCGCCCGCTGCGCTTCGAGACATCACACACCACTTGCTCTCGCGCCTACAACAAAAGACTCGTCACTGTCACTGTGTGTCTGCAGCGTACCTCCGGTAATCTACTCCTACACACTGCACCTTGCCGCTGTTTTCGCTGCCCTGGCTCTCGTCCCGCCTCCCGCCTTCCGCCTGCCGCCCATCAAACGCTTTGCGCCGATCCTCCACGCCCTCACAATCACATGCCGGAACCCGCACTCTCAGCTGTTTGTCGATGCCGAACTAGCAATTATATGTGCATTGCCAAATCCAAAGGAATTGTACAGATGTCGGCATGAACGCCGGGCTCGTGCTGCCAGACCCCGCGCAACGTCGCCAATGCCAAATAAACAACAAATCAACATTCGCTTCGATCGATTCTCAAAATAAAGTTCAGGAACTGCCCGACATAGGCAGGCATGCCCCACGAGCCCGCGTAACGGTCCGTGAGATCATGACAAGTGGAGTTCGCGGGCCTGTGGAACCGCTCGCGGTTAACGGGCGCTACGTTGACTGGAAGACTTAGTTACTTTGCGGAGCACCTCGTAGCTTCACCGCAGAAAACCTGTGCTTGTCTGATGAAGCACTGGCCAGTTTGATCATGCAGTAGTAGAAACAAACCGCTTGCTTGCATCGTACCTCAGCTCCCAGCGTAGGTATTATTGCCGTGGCTGGGAGCATGTGGGGTGCACCAATTTTGTACAACATGGGCTACACATTCATAGCGGAGCCGAGTCTCATTGAGCTGACCGTATTCAGAGTTCATCGTCATCCGTTGTTTCATCTTCTTCGTCAGATGCCGCCGTAACTGGGGGCTTCTTGACACGCTCAGCGGCCGGTTGCTTGCCCTGCTGTCTCTTCGAAAAAGGAAGTTCCCTACGAGGCGGAAGCGTTCCTGGGCCTTGGTTGCCTTGCGAGCTCTTCTTGCCTGTCACCGTCTCAACTGCTTTACCTTTGGAGTCCACGCCAGCCTTCGTTGGGCGTGAAGCAGGCACGGCATCGAAGCCTTCATCATCCTCGTCTTCGGTTTCATCGAGGTCAGAACGGTCCGGGGTGGCAGGTTCTTCCTCATTCTCTTCTTGCTTGGGCCCGGCGGCATCCTCGTCTACTTCCATGTGAGAAGCTTCCTCGACTTCTGGCTCGGAGTCAGTGGTCGGTGCCTTGCCGTTTGCTTTGCGTTTGGAAGTCCGGGATGGCCCGGCCTTGCGGGGCCGAGTACGCCTCGTGGAGCCCCTGGCCTGCTCGACAGCTGCCGCTGTTTCGCCGTTAGCTTTTATCGAGAATAATGATGCGGCCGGGGAAGACACACCTGCGGCAGGATCCACCTTTACGCCTGCGAGTAAGCGCTGTTGATCCCTGATCTTTAGCTTCTTCACGTTCAGAAGCTCCTGGAACTTTGCAAGAAGAGCGTTCTCATGGTCGTGCTTGGCCTGAATCAAGTCGTCGAGCTGGGATTTGAGTTTGCTGATTGTGACCTGCTGCGCCTCGTACTTGTTTTGGAGCTCGCGAGCCTCGTCGCGCGCAGCCGAAGCGGCGTCGACGGCGATCGCGGTCCATTCGAAAAACTCAATCTCCGTGTCCGGGGCTTCAGCCAGTGGGATTGCCCCCAGCCGTTGCTGCGGGCAGAGGTCAGACAATGTAAACAATGACGTCAAGGCCGCGACCTACCGTGATACCCTGGATGTTCTTGCGCACTGTTATGCTGAGCTGCTGATCGCTCACGGACGCGACGATCTCCAGGTTCTCCAGCAGCTCCGCGTCATGCCCATCCACCGGGTTTTGCAAGAGGCTGCTGCGAAGAACGGATTCCCACTCGTGATCGTCAGTCCCTCGGTGTTTGCGGTCAATGAAATTCTTGATTTGGGACTGGCGAACTGTGCAGTTTTGGGCCAGCTCGTCAGCGTGAAACGCGCGCAGACGTCAGGGCGGGCTGGATGCAGCGATTCTGCTACTTACATGAAGCTGCGTAGACGTTCTCGCCCTCGGTGCCGACCAGCTTGACGTCGAGCGGCTGGGGTCCGGCGGGTTCGACGGAGACAAGTGCGTAAGCGGCAGTGGCTGCGCGTTCGGCGTCGACGTCGGTCCTTCGGATGCGCAGAATCTTCTTTGCAGCCATGGCGTCGCGGCGTGACTGGTGTGCGATAGATGGAGCAAGGCGCGGCGCAGCGGGAGCGAAGCCGACAAATTTTTTCTTGTGTCTGCGCCGGGCTGGATATACTTATGAAACTGGAACGGTTCGAGCCGGGCGAGGGTGGCAGAGGGGCGATGCCTGGAGAATCCTTGCGGCGACGGCGCTGGTGGTGGTGGTGGCCGCCTGCTGCCTGCGGCCTTCCCTGCGGCCAGTCCTGCGGCCAGCTCGACGGCTGCCAGGAACCGCAGAAGCGCCTGGCGTGGGGTCGCGCGCGCGCGGCGGGCAGGTGTCCTGACAGGGCAGAGCCGGACGACGCGTGTTAGGTTACGAGCAGGCGCACGCCCGCGTGTCTGAGGCGCAATTGAGGAGCTCAGGCTCAGGCCGGCGCGGGCGGGCGCGGCGCTGTCGTCCTCATCAGTCGCAATTGATAGCAGCTAGCAGCCAGGCACAAGCGCAAGGCGTCGCTCGGTCGCTTGCGACGGGCATGCAGCGCGCGGGCCGGGCTTGATGGTCGCGTTTGCTGGGCTCCACTCCATAAAAACACGGCGCGCCCGTGCCAGGCACTGCCGATCAAAGACACGCGCTTGCTGAGCGGGCTTCCCTTGGGCATCCGTGAGTGGCCTGCTGGCGGGAGAAAGCAAGCGCACGGATGCGCTTGGCGGCCAGGACCCTGTCCTTCGTAACGCCCGACCTGCCACCGCAGTCGATCGCAGCAACTCCAACCTCAAATCCTCCACCCTCCCGGGCTGCGCGCCCCAGACCTGAGCATGGCCTCGCTCCACCGAGGCAGCTTTCGCGAGCGCGCCCAACACCAAATGTCGCCTACTATCGAGAGCTGGGACGACGATGCCGACTTCCACGGCGATCTCTTCGTCCAGAGCACCTCGTCGCACGCCGCCCACTCGCGCTCGTCGCGCGCCCCGTCGCTCCGCTCCGAGTCAGTCGCTGGCGAAGAGGACTGGCAGGTCCTCCTCGCCCCCGACGACGAATCTTCCACCAAGGACGCCATTTCCTCAGCAAAACACGCTGGAATCCCCATTCCCACTTCCGTGCCCTCCTCGGCTCTTCTCGGTGGCACCATTAAGCGTCTAGGGAAGAAGCCATCCCGGCAGAAGATCCACCAGGACGACGACTGGGCCGACGACCTCGAGCTGCCCGGTCCAAGCTCGGGCGCGCTGAAATTAAAGACTCCCCAGCCGCCCGCCACGCCTTCCCAAGATGATGATGACTTCGACGACTGGGCTGAAGGTGGTTCCCTAGGCATCCGGTTTGGCGGCACACGACGTGACACGCGCACTCG
The DNA here is from genome assembly GCA_011503125.2 of Botryosphaeria dothidea. NCBI lineage: Eukaryota > Fungi > Ascomycota > Dothideomycetes > Botryosphaeriales > Botryosphaeriaceae > Botryosphaeria > Botryosphaeria dothidea. The sequence goes on from WWBZ02000001.1 coordinate 524,255, forward strand.
TGGTTCTTCTGTGTCGGCCGCCATGAGCCCCAGCCTTGGTAGCTGTATGACGCTCGAGAGCGAAGATGATGATTTCGGTGGCCTCGTGCTCCCCAGGGAGCCTCTCGACTTCAATGCGATGCTGCGCAAGCGCAGGGAAGCCGAGACCGACGATGAGAAGACCCCCCAGCCTGAGCCGCCCCCTCCGCAGGAACCCGCCGATGCACCCGAGCTGTCGGAAGAGAAGGAAACGCCTGCAGAAGCTGCTCCGCCGCATCCAGCCGAAGAAACCGCTCCCCATCCGGATCAGGAAGTCTTGCCTGAGGCCCCAGCCCAGGACCAGCCCCAATCTGAGCCAGAACCCCAACCTGTGCCGCAGCACGAGCCGGAACGCGAGCCGCAACCGCAAGCAATGCCGCTCGCAACTCTCAAGACCGTACCCGAAGACGACGACTTCTTCGCTGACATTGAAATGGGTTCCACGGAGGGACTGGATGCTAGTAAACTGAACGTTAACCGCAACGTCAAGGTGCAATCGAACAAACCGAACCCAGCAGGTGTTCGCCCCACGACGACACTGACCTTTACCGATAAGCCGACGGTATCTTCTGCCTCTCGCATACCTAGGCCATTGGCTCCCGCAGCGCCTCGCTCCCGGCTCGATCCAGTCTACGAGTCTGGTGCCGCTCACCACAACCGCAATAGCCGGGCAGGTCCTACTACTACTAGTGCACAGCTCTTAAGGGCAAAACGATCTGCACCCGTGCTCCGCAGCGATTACAGAACAATCAACAAGCCATCGACCAAACCCTTCCTCCCTGCTGGTGTGTCAACCAGGCAGTCACAACATATCACTGCAAAGTCATCTTCAGGCCACCTCCGCCGCGACTCAGACCCTCGTGCCCAATCGCCGACTCCGCGAGCATACTCCAGGCTCTCTCGTCAGAACGAAACTCCGAGTCGATCTGGCAACAGAAAGGACATTGCCCCCGCTTCTCTCGTTAAAGAGGCTCAGACTAAGCGCATGTTCACAAAGCCTGCACGGAAACGCAACTTTGGAGACGGCTCCGAGCTTGACGCTTTTGACGATCTCCCGACATCAAGTACAAAGGAGAACAAATATGTCAAGCAGCCTTCGAACCGTCAGCCATCGAAGATGATTCGGCAGGTCAGTCACAGCAAGTTGCCGGTCAACCCTGAGCGGATACAGACTCCCCAACCTCCGCCGACTCCGAAACGAACGCTCCAGCGCGAGAATACGCCCAGCTTTGCACGTGATACAGCCTCGAGTCGGATAGCCAGAGAGGAGCGTCTCGGTGGGCCGAAGCGTCGACCAGACTCCGGTCCATTGATGCCGATCAACACCAACTGGAAAGCACAAGTAGCTGCAAAAAGCCCGCAAACTAGTCCGCAGGCGAACCGCAAGAGAGGAACGGGCCAGAAGCCGTACTTGATCAAGCAGATGAACACCCCCGCAGTCAAGAGTAAGCGCCCCTAAAGCACAAACTTGCAGAAGCGTTCCAATTCACTGACCCAGCCACAGATGAAAAAGGAATGACTTATAATCCTGTTCTTCACCGGTGGGAGGGCAATGAAGGTGCGCTCGCACGCTTTTCTATCCCAGGCGTGCAGGAAGCCAAACGTCCTCGCATCACCTCCCATCATTCGCATTCGCATTCTCATCCGCATATCCCCACTCACCATCATACACGTTCAACTCCTTCATTCCCCACTCCTGCATCTGCGCCGAACGCTGGCTCACCGCCACGGCCCGCTCTCATCTCGCACATCTCTTCCTCTCGTGGTGTTCAGGTTGAGAAAGGCATGGTCTTCGATCCGCGAAAGATGTGCTGGCTCAAACTTGACCCACGTAACACGGGCCCGCTCTCTCCGGCGGCTTCTATTGGCGAAGAATCCGACCCATTCGCCGATATTGAGGATTTGAAGGATGAGAATGACGTCGGTAGTGGCGCTGGTGGTTATTTCTCTCTCCCAGGAGGCCCTAGCGTCGCACAGACCCCGATGGATAGCTTCGTCTCCGAAGAGTTCGATCTGGGCCCTGGCTTCATCCGGCGTCAACGTGAGGAAGAAGATGTGTGGAGAAGGAGAGTGGAAGGTTGGGTTGGTGAGAGAAGAGAGAGCCTCGGTGATGACTGGCGCTGGGCGATCAGGGACCTCTCCATCGAGATGGCAGAGCACCTCCCGAGGTAAATCCACGGGTGCCTTCCTGCTCGGTTTCGCGTTTCGACGTCGATCATAGGTCCACGATCAACCCTAACCACATCGCCCTCTCATGACGACGTCTTACGGCCTCAGTCAAAGAAAAAGAAAGAAGTCATGGTACATGGGAATCATCGACATAAATTCCCCGGTGGCGTTATTGAGTTTCATTGCTGTCGCGTTTTTTGCTTTTCAAGTGCGACGAGTTCCCTTTTTCTCAGCCACGAGTCTCATTTCAGGTATGGGATGGGAATCGGGTAAGGGGTTCTTTCCGCTTTTCATTTTGCTATCATCTCTGGGGAGGGGCGTGGGAAAAAGGGAAAAAAGGGTTTTCCCCCAAACTTAACGACCTGTTCACGACCGCGATACACCCATACAAAGCCTTAACGACCGGATTACGACGAGAGAGTTTCATGATGATCATGGGAAATTTTCCTGGGTTCTTTTTTTTTTCAAATGGTTTTTACCGCGTTCTGATTCTGTTTACTTCCATTTTTTCTCCCTGCCTGAGTCTGCTTTTGATCATTTTTTCCATTTCACTTCGTCGGACTCATGGATCATAATAGTGGGGGCCGGTTTGTGTTCATATACAGTTTTATCGCGTGCGAGCGTGTATGGTAGGTTAGAGCTCAACGTTGAGAGAGTGCGCGTAGGGTTTGGAGGGAAAGGGCACGGTGCAGCAGCGGGCTTTCAGGCCGCTCAGGGCCGGATCTGGGGCGGGTTTTGGGTTTCAGTGAGGGAGGACTTGCATCGCTACTCGTCCTTTGTGGTTTGATCTCTCTGATTATTTCGCTACGAGAAGCTAAAGATGGAAGTTTCTTTTTTTTTTCTGCGTCTCGTCTTTTTGCTAGCTCTTTTCCCCTCTTCTTTTTGCGCTTGGTAATCTGATATACCACTAGGGTATTCGATGGACATTTTTCTTCGCTACATTTGGACGATGAGCAAGTGTTGAATGGGTGAGCTGTTGTGATGTGACGTCGCATGGTAATCGGCTTCATACGCACAGGTAAGCAACGGGACTTTCTCCCTTCGACCGATCTTGTTTTTGGTGCTTCAGTTTGGTGTTACAAGAAGTGCTGATTACCGGGTGTCTCATTCAATCAATATGAAAGGCAGCTGCTGCAAAGCATGTCTTTTCTGGAATTGTCTGTTTGACCGGCGACCTGTGGAGGAAATGCGTACTTGCTGCTTCATTACTGCACTCTATCATTGCATTGAAGCCCGTCTGTTTTCTTTGGCTATGGGTTCATTGTCCGCCCATCTATCTAATTGAGCTCTTCTCTGCTCCTGCTACTGATGACGAGGGTTTCTCTACGTCTAGCGCGGCTAGAGCGCACGAAAAAGAGAGCACGTGTTCCCGTGTTTGGAGGACCCTCGGGCGAGTGGGATATGCATGCCACTTACTTCCTTGTTGGTGGCGCACTCGCAGTGGTTGGTTATTGACGTATGCCTGTGGGGTCGTTGATCACCCCGTCTGAGATCAGGGTGTCGTGTCCCGTTCAGTAGTCTCAACCCCATTTATTTACACGGCCGGCGAGACTGCGACGGCACGGGTGGAAGCGGGAACTGCAAGACTAGTGATGTCGGAAAAACAGGTTTTGGCAGCCGCGGTCTGAGAACTTCAAGGCGTCATCGATATGAATTGCTGTCGACAGGTGGCTGGTCGGTTTGGAGGATGGTCCGCAGTGGTGTTGCACCTGGCGACGGCGCTGTGTGGTGGAGGGATGAGACTGGTGGTTTTTGGGTGTCCTGCGTGTAGGTGAGTGGAAATACGTGGTTTGCTACTACTCGGTCATGTTCTGACAGGATGGGGGCTGTATTTGTCGCAGGTTGCGCGTGGTGATTGGAGGACGCGTGAGCTTTGGAACACTCTGCGCAAATGATATCGAGCAGATGAAGCATCAGGTACAGAGAGTGCTGCAGCCGATGGTTAGCGCCGACTGCGAAGATGAAACGAAGACTGACTGCCATGTGAGTTGAAGCATTCATCCATCCTGACAACTTTGTCACCAGAAAACATGGGAAGAAGGGTTCAACTCGCAATGCCAGCCGTAACACAATTCTTCTCCGGCTTTCCCAGAGGGAGCTCGCATTCTGTGCTGACCATCAATTACAGTTGAGCTGTCGCACTTCCCTCTGAAACATCCTTGAGGCTGGATGACTTGGAGCAGCTCGCTGCACGATTCAGCATTCCACGACTTGCTTTCTAAGCGGACTACCTGTAGAAAGCGGAGCCGAACGTTTCTGTATCCCCGCAAAGCAGACTGACAAACTTTCATTCCGAGTATCCGGTAGGCATCGATGAGCCTGTCTCAGAAGCTGCACCTGGCTCTGATATCAGACCAGACACAAGTCATTCACGCAAGCTGGGAACGGATCATCAGGGACACCGACCGTCCGGAGCTTTCCACGCCGTTGACATGCTTCGATCTTCTCCCGCTTGATCGTGAGCTGAATCAGGGTGCGTCTACCCCGGCGTGCGAAATAGCCGTTTTCAGCTAGCTGGCACTCGCGTTCCTTGAGCCAGGGTAAACAATCTTCCATGCAGTGCTGGCGGTGAATCCGACATCGCAGCTGCTCCTCTGCCGTCAAGCACCAAACTTTCACACAAACACCACTCGACATCACCACCAAGACGGAGCCCTCGATGATCGGAACACGTCTTCATACCTCAGCACTGTCGAATTTTTCTCGTCACTCGCGCGTTGCAAACAGCCCACCCATGCCCGGCTTCCTCTTCTGCTCTCGCCCGGAATTCGGATCGGTCAAATGTCCGCAGCAGTCGGCGTAGTCCATGATCAGCTGCCCAATCTTCCCTTCTCGACCTCACTAGCTGTCGCGCCTGACTCGCCAAGACTTCTTGACAGTCTTGTCCCTCGCTCAGCCCGCTCTGATTGATTAGATCTTCCGATAACCTGCGCCCAAGTGCCTGCCTCCCTCTCCACCATCTCGTAAAAGCCAGGTACGCGCTCCGTCTAGGCGCGGTCATATTCCGGCGACGCCTTGATGAAGTAGCAAAACGTCCGGGAGCCGGTGAGATGTTCCCGCTGCGCTTGCGGAGCGCAAACGTAGTGTAGCCGGGCTTATATGGAGGCCAATGTCTTCCTCTGCTGGTAAGTGCTTGGTCAGGTAGGCTGCTTTCTTAGCTCCGTCTTTCTCTCGTTCCCGTTTCCTTCTTGAAGGTCTCTCTTTTTCAGTCCTCCTCAAGAAGACCAATACCTACACCATGCGGTCCGTTGCAGCGACCAGCCTCTTCGCCCTTGGGGCCGTAGCCGCCAACACCACCTACGATTACATTGTCGTAGGCGGCGGCACGGCTGGCATCATCGTCGCCGAGCGCCTGGCGGAGACCAACAAGTCGGTCCTGCTGCTCGAGCGCGGCGGCCCCTCGCACTACTCGTCCGGCAACAATGCCACCCTCCCCTGGAACAGCACCATCACGCCGTTCGACCTGCCCGCCTACGGCTACTCCATCCGCGCCACCACCCCGAACAGCACCTTCTGCACCGACACAGCCTCCAACGCCGGCTGTGTTCTTGGTGGCGGTGGCTCCGTCAACGCCGAGATCTTCGTGCCCCCGCAGGAGTCCGACTTCGCATCCTGGCCTGAGGGCTGGCGGTGGGAGGACGGCATCGGCGAGGCGGCCGCCGCTCTGTATGAGCGTAACCCGGGCACCAGCCTGCCGTCCGCCGATGGCCAGCGGTACGACGAGAACGTGTATGACATCCTCGGTAGCTTCCTAGGCCAGAACGGCTGGAAGGAGGTCGATGCCATCGCGCAGCCGAACGAGAAGCAAGAGGTACTTACCTCATCCCATCACCCTCACATGGCGTATACAAAACTTACAATATCTGCAGGTCTACGCCTACCCGCCCTTCAACATCCAAAACTCCCTCCGCGCCGGCCCCGTCAGGACCTACCTCCCGCTGGCGCAGAGCCTCCCCAACTTCACGCTGCAGCTGCACACCAAGGCCGTCCGCGTCGTCCGCACCGGCGGCACCGCCACCGGCGTCGAGGTCGAAAACGCCGACGGCTCGCACGCCATCATCCCGCTGTCCTCCTGCGGCAAGGTTGTGCTGGCGGCCGGCTCCATGTCGACGCCGCGCGTGCTCTTCAACAGCGGCATCGGCCCGCTCTCGCAGCTGCAGATCGTCGCCAACGGCACGACCGGCGTCGCGCTTCCTCCGCGCAGCGAGTGGATCGAGTCGCCCGCGCTCGGCGTCGGCGTCAAGGACCACCCCATCTTCTACATCAACCTCAACCTCACCGCCCCCTCCAACGTCACCGTGTACGACCCGCTCAGCCCCGCCGCCGCGGACATCGACCTCTACAACGGCGAGGGGAGCGGCATCCTCGCGCAGGGCGTCCAGCGCCTCAACTTCTGGACCACCCGCACCAACGCCGCCGACGGCGTCAAGCGCGCCTTCCAGGGCACGGTCGCGGCCGACAGCGCCGACGTCATCCAGCTCAAGGTGTACCTGACGCACGGTCTGACGTCCGAGGGCGTCCTCGCGATCACGCCCGACGGCAAGACCAACTTCACGACGTGGCCGTGGCTGCGCACGGCCGAGGACAAGGAGGCGATCGTCGGCTTCCTGGACGAGCTGCTGGACCTGCTGCGGACTAGCGACCAGTGGACGCTGGCGGACTGGCGCACCGGCGCGGCGCTCGAGAGCGCCGAGGCCCTGCTCGAGACGTATACCGCGGGCGCGCATTTTGTGCGGACGGCGAAGCTGGGGGAGGTTGTTGATGCTGATACCAAGGTGATTGGGACGGAGAATGTGTTTGTCGCGGATGCGTCGATCCACTACGATGTGCCGACTGGCAATACCAATGCGATGGTCATGGTTGTGGCGGAGCACGCGGCGAGGAAGATCGCAGCGGCTTGAGCGAGCGAGCGGGGTTTGAGGGTGGGTGGTGTTATGGAGTGGAGATGTATATGAGGGGCAGCGGATGATGTTATGGTGTGGGGATTGGAATAAAAGGGCCAGGTTGTGGCGGAGGGGCCATCGTTGTCGTTTGGACCTTCCTTGTGCCTAGAGCACGCCCGTTTCAGTGGAGATGCAGAATGAAGTCACGAAAGCGGCAAACGCTCGCTGATCATGCACGACACCCTTCCAGGCCCAACGTCGTTCGCCTTGAGACGTTATTTCCGTCCAGCCTCTTCGATTTTGCTTGTCGCGAGATATCTCCGCGGGGGTCTGCGGTTCCGCCTGGTTCTCGTTTCGGTTGCGGCGTAGTATGTTTACTTTTTCCTGGTGGTGAGATATCTGCAGTCTTCGATGCGCGCCAAGCCCGAGGGTGCGTTGCTCTGCAATCTCCATTCGCCCGCCGCTGGGACGGAGCGTTCGTCCCTCTTTATGCAAGAATAGAAACGAGTTTTCCCGCGAGTCTGGTCCAAAAGAACGCACATGCAGGTGGACCGGTGGATCCTTGTGTGTTCTACCCCGGAGTGTGGATTTGCGGCCCGGGGCCGGGGGAGGGAAGGGCCCATGTGGGCGGTCTGGGGGTGGAGCTGATGATCATCGGTTCACTGACGTGATTGCATGGGCTTTTTCCCTGGAAAGATGGTGATGGCCATCAGGCCTTGATGAAACGTTTCGGCAGTCGCGACTGCAGCATTTGCTCTGCGCTGAAAGAGTGGGTGCCGAACTTTTCAACCACACTCCGCCCAAAAATAACAGAAGACGTAGCGAGGAAGACAGCTCGTCCAAGTCCACCCTCGTACGACCGTTTTCATGACATGATTGCCATTGGTGAAATTCTGAGAGAGAAAGAGAGACAGAGAGCCCGCATACTTAAGCAACCAGCTCCCCGACATCAACCAGTCAGCTGTGTCGTTACATCCTCAGCCTCGACCGCTCACGTGCCTCAACAACACGTCAGATAGCCACGCCGCCGATGACTACCCGCAGCTGCACTTCGCACCGCCTCGCGGGCAGATGTTAATTCTTCTATCTCTGTGCGCCGTTGCCGGGCCACTTACCTCCCTGCCCACACGAAAAAAAAAAAAAACGCTCCCTGCGGACCGCGCTCCGCTGCTCCACCTTCTGAGTGGCTCACGAACGGCCGGCCCAGTGTGAGGCTCCGGAAAGCTTGTTCTGATGATCGCTGGTGAGGCAGCGCCCCTGATCTCAAAAGATCTGCGGCTAGTCTTGTCCGATTTTTCGAGATCCCATCCCATCAGCAGCGGCGGAGAGGCGCAGCAGCAAGGGCGGGATTTTTGGTGTCCTGTTCATCTGTGCGCCGCTCACTACTAGACGTTTAGTCTTTGCCTCCTGCCTTAGATTGTGATGAGAAAAGACGGAGTGGATGCAGGAGGCGCACCTTGTCTTACTCCCCCCTTGGGTTGTCTTCGTGCTGATCCTTGAATTCAGGAATCAAGGAGACGGCGGCAGGCATGTTCGAGTTATGGCGGTGAGTGCGGTGCTGGTTGCTGGGATAGACCAGAGGGGGATTTGTCTTTGGTTGGAGAAGTGGAATTTCATCGCGATATATGTGCAGAATCGGAAATTTCCGGCATTTTGTTGCTTGCATGATGGACAGTACCGTATAACGACGGCGATGCAGTGTGCATGAGAGCAATCGTGTGACGCGCAAGTGTGATTGATTACGAAACAAACTGGGGAAAAGAGGGGATGCTCAGTGGAGGTGGAGGGCGGGGCAGACGAACCAAGCCAACACAAACACTTTGAAATGGAGACGCAAAAGCCCGGGAGAGCACTGTCTCTACGTCATAATATTCCAATAATAATCATCGTAACTGCTCTCTTCAACTGAGGTCCTGCGGCAAAAGGAAAACTAGTCGCGCAACACACACCACGAGAAGAGGGTAGGTTTTCAGACTAGCGTCAGAACGGACGAAAAAGGAAAATCATTAAAACGTTTCTATTCACCTTTAGGCCGTACCGTTGTTATTGCATCGGGATTCATCAGCCGACACTGTAATGCGGTTGTAGCCGAAGCTTCTCATTGCGACTAGCCCCATAGCGTCGGGGGCATGAAGGAGAGGGTCCAAAGGTGAGCCGAACCAGTCGTTGCGGGTTACACTCTGCGAAATTGTCACCGTATCTCAACCATGCAATTTTAACAAGAAAATCCCGGACAAAGGCGCAGATATCCCTGAATGAGTGCCAAAGGTCCTCAGATAACTGAGAAGGAAAAGGATTCCGGGTGGCCTTTGTCTTTCAAGATAATAGGGTAAGTCGAGATGGATAAAGCCCGCAATGACCTTTTCAGGTCTCCCTTGGTTCAGATCATGAAAAAAAAAAGAAACTACACACAGGGTCATTATGTAAATGGTACACCAGCGTCACGACACAACCCTAATATCCACAGCAAGTGGATCCAGCTCTCTTGATCCAGCCTAATGGGGTAAGAGAAAGAAAAAATCCTGCATGTACTTACGATCGACCAGAGATCTCCAACTCCTTGATCAGAGGTGTGGATGGAGATGTTGCGGCTAAACTTGGGACCGAGATCGGCAGCATGGTATTGCTTTTGCGGAGAGACCGTTGCCAGGAAATAGCCGCAGCCATCCGTCGCGGTCCCAAACGATAGATGCCGAAAAGCTCGGGGGCCCTGCTTCTCGCGACGAGAGGCCTTGCGGGCCACCGGGCATGTCGCTTGTACGGAGTAGGCTACGGCCAAGGTCCAGACAGCGAGCCGAGGGAGCGGTAGACCGGCGAAGTCTGTCTCCTTTGGTATGGTCCGGGGAAGCCCGGACGGTCCGGCATGGTCTGACATCTGCTGCCGGATTCGATAGTTTCATCGTCATAACTCGCTTGGAAGGAAGGGAGGAACTCCATCAAGTAGTTGGAATTATTGATAAATTGATGTCTTTTTTTGGTATCGGGCCCCTTTGGCAGTGGTATTGCTTAAAGTGGTGAATACCGAGTGGAGCTCCAAAGCAGTCCAAAACAGTGGATACAGGTGAGGCTAACGTTGCAAGGTGCGCTGCGAAAGTTAAGTGTAATGAAGGGTGGCCGGGCGATACGTGCTCCTGGGATTAGCGGTGGGACGCTCGGCAGCAAGACGCACATCTGTTGCCGCGAGAGCAAACAAGCGAACCTAGCTGGGAGAAAGGGTTTAGGTATTTATTTGCTACCGCATGTAACCAGCAGATCTGTGCAGCTTGTCGGCGAAACAGACCGAAAAAAGAAAACAGGCCTTGGGTTCGGAGAAAATAGGCAAGCTAAGAGTAGGGGACCCAAGCAGCGGGCGGGAAGCTGGCGCTGGATGATCTGCGCCCGAATGGCGCGAAGATCGGAGCCGTGACCCGCTTGTGCCGACCACCTTCTACAACCACCAGCGACCTGTGCAGGGAGACGACGCCTTATCAGCTCTGGAATGCTTCTCTGGCCGAACAATTGGGCGCGCAGCAAGATGCGAAGAATCTGCGTGCGCGGCAGAAATATGGACCCCGATACCAGGCTGCGTGCGCGCCGACACCGAACCTATCACGCTGCCGCGATAGATGGCAGAGCCCGCTAGCTTCCCGTTGTAGCGCCTCGATCAGATCCAACGTCCGGGCCCGAAAACGGCGGCGGCCGGGAGTCAAGTAGAAGGTGTGTAGCGAGAAAAAAGAGTTTAGACAGATCGTCCGGACGCTCGTCCGGCACGGCCATAGGGCAGACGCCCCTGCAGCCTCCAAACTCGGCGCGGGGGCAGATGGCGTGTTTGTTGAGGAGGATGGGCAAGTACACGCGCTAGCTCTTGCGAGGGCTCCAGAGCCTCACAGCGACGGCCCCTCTGGCATGCGTTTGCGTGAAGTTTGTCGTCGAATGAGGGCCGGTGCAATTGCACCATTTCGCGCAATTCCAGGTACCAAACCGGGGTCCGCTAGAATGCAGGGTGCGTTATCGGCCGTTGGGGAACGCAGGTAATGCGGCGCTTGCGTGCCAATCACCGACGGATGCGCTCCCACGTCGGAGAGAGCAGGATGCCAACGCCATGAAGGAACAATCTGCACCCAGGAGCCCTGCGGGATCCAGATTTCCGCTGCAATAGCACACTCGCTATTGCAGCCATTGGCGCTCAGGGCCTGTCCATGCCATTGATGCAATGTTTGTAAACCGGACCTCCGTTCGCACCCGCATCCGCTCGTCTGGGCCTCATAACATGAGTGAAATACGAGAAAGTACCAGTGCAACATCACGTTAATTTCGCACTGCATCCCACGCGGGCTGCTAGCTTTCGAGGAATTGAGATCACCGCCAATTGAGGATGCCCGACGACGTAATGTAAAAACATCCCGATGCCGGCGAGACGCCACGAGCGCCAGGCGCATGGCGGCTGAAGAGCCAGCCCGAGACCCTTCCTTCAACCTTCGCAACAGTAGCAAAGGCCGAGACTCTGCGGAGAGAGGCGTTGGCAGCCGACGCCGTGTGGAGTTGTGGGGACGAAAGCTGCAACATCTCCCTTGGCAACTCGTATGACTATGCAGCGAAAGCATATACGTCAGACTGCGGATTGCCACACTCGGGGGCTAGCTTGGCGCCGGCCGTGGGTAGCGGATGAGGGCTTTAATGGGTGACAGCGGGTCCATGCCTGGATGGCGCGTCTCTGCTTGCTCTGCTCTGGAGGAGGTTTATGGAAATGGCAAGGGCTGGTGCGTCGCGCGTTCTTATCTTGCGTTGGACCCGCCCAGAAACCAGCCTCATCATGCAACTAGCGGGGTGTTCAATTGTCGCGCTACCTCTCGAGCAGGACTGCGGAGCTGTGGCGGGCTGGCAACGACGGGCAGGCGCACAGCCAGAGCGGGCACGCTGAGGGGCGTTGATGGCGAGCGGACAGGTGGCCAGCGGGACGGCGAGCGTGGAGCATGGCAGGCAGCAGTTGTTGTAGAGCCGTTTGGCGGGCGTATCTGTACTTGACGCGCTTCGACGGCAGGCGTTCCGCTGCACGAGGGTCCAGGATAGTCGTTGCGCGAGCGGCAGGCCGGTCCCCCAGCGTGCGGATTCCATGACCAAGGGCTTGCGGGCGGACGAGTCCGTCGAGGCATGCGGCGCGGGACCCAATCAGCACTGGGGCAGGCGTAGCGACGGCGAAAGAGGTGGTCGCGGCGGGGGGAGCCAGGGCGCGAGATGGAGGCGCTGCAGGCTGATGCGGCGCCTTACTGCGTTGCTGCTAGCGGGGGAAAAAGGCCGTCCTCTCCGCACAGCACAGGGCGATCATTAGAGGCGACGTGCTGCTGCTTGACGGCCGACAACCGACCTGCTCTGCTCTTGTGGCCGTGACGACACCAGCGTTGCCCTTCACACCACCGCCAGCCCGGTCCCACGCTTGCCGCCAACGCCTGCTCCCTATATCAGACCGTTGTCAGCCTGCCGGTAAGCTGAGGACCCCCCCCCCTCGTCCGCCGTTGTCTCTTCGGCGAAATATTCGTCTCCAAGGCGCGCGTCCCGAAAAAGGGTTCGCCGACTCGACCACGCGGGCGGGCACGCAACAGCAGCCAGCCTATCGCCTCGACAGACAACAACGCACCCACCCACCCACCTCCCGCCAACCACAACCCGACCTCATCGCCGTGATTTTCGACCTCACACCTCTCCGCACTCAGCCCGCCCAAGCCGCCTCTGCCATGCCAGCGTCGTGACGCCGACGCCCCAGCACACAGCTCTCGACCGCCCGATCCCTCGCACGCCCCCGACCGAATAATTAACCACCCTCTCGAGGCCCACCTCCGCGCGCCTCGATCCTGCGCTCCGACGTCGCCGCCGTGCGACGCGGCAAGAGCCCTCCCCAGTGCCATGGCGGCTGACGACGCCTTCGTCCCGCGCATCATGGACGAAGAGATGACCGAGTCCTGGACCGACCAGCAGATGTTTGAGTCGACCGGCCTCAACCCAGACCTGCACGAAATCTCCGACACCCCGTTCGACTACAACCAATTCCTCAACAACGACGTCTTCTCGTCGCCGGCTCCAGGCCAGTCCTACGCCTCGCCCGCCAAGGTCTTCGCCGCCCGCAATGAGCAGACTCCCGCCACCCTGCAGCCTTCTTCCGCCCTGCACCCGCGTTCGCACATGTCTTCCTCGCCAGACAGCTCAAGCCAGGACTCGTCCTCCGAGACCTCCGGCAGGCACAAGCGCAAGATGACGTCGTCCGACTCATCGCCCTCTGCTCTGTTCGGCGGTATGGATAACCACATGGGGGAATGGCAGCAGGATGCCATGGCTGGCCTGGAGAACAACCGCGATTCGATGTTTATCAAGCGCGAGCCTCAGGATCAGTTTGGCCTCGAACCCGAGGTCGATTCGATCAACAAGACCATGGCTTCCCATTTTGACGTGACCAGCACCGGAAGCAGCCCCGCGAACCTATTCAACTTCGGATCGCCCGAGAATCAGACCGTCGCTCCTTCCAGCTTGGAGGCGCATGCTTCCAATACTCAGGTGAGCTCTGTGTTTCTACTAGGCCTTTAACCTATTTCTAACTGAAGCAGCGATCTGCCGCATCCAAGGAGTCCGTCTTCTTCATTGGCTCCCGCGACGAGTCACCCATGTCTGGTATGAGCGGAAGCCAGGGAACATCGCCTGCGGGTATGTATGAAAACCCGTCCCCGGCAGGCTTTAGCAACCCCGACATGTTCCAACAGATGCCTGTTTGGAACGGCTCGGGGCTCAATACTGCTTTCCAGAACAGCAATTCGTGGCAGAAGGAGCTTTCGCCAACGCAGGCGCCGATGCCATTCCCTGTCGCAGACGCCGTTGTCTATCCGAACACGATACCGGGCGCGCCGCAGCCGACTATACTTTACATTCACCACGAGGGGAACAAGTCCAGAGTTGAAACGCAAATCAATATAAAATTGACTTTGAACCCTTTGCCGCCCGGAGTCACGAAGCTCCACCTTCCAACACACTGTGTTTCGAAACCCAAGCTATTGGCAAAGGAGATCATTAAGGCCCCCGATACTTTGGAACTCCACACATCTCTTGTGTGCGCGAGTGCAATGGAAAAGCCCGAACTGCAGAAGCGCGCCCTGGAAAGAGCTTCGAGCTACGATTCAAACATACGCAAGAGCGGGCCACGGCGGTCTTCCCAGGGCGACATGGCAGATGACGACCCAGATGACCCCGACAAGCCTGCCAACGGCGGGGAAGTCCGCATTTGTTCTAATTGCGTTCAGCGCGAGCGCAAACGTGCTGCACGCAAAAGAGTTAAGAAGCTGGAGGATGAGGAGACGTGGGCGGAATATGAGTACGAGCGAGTGATCGTATTCAACGACAAGGAATACAAGGACTGGCAGACCCCCGCACCGCCCAAGGCGGATGGATCTGGCAGCGGCTTCTCCTTTCCTCCTGGCGCAATGCAAATAGACGTGCCCATGCGCATCGCTTGCTACTGCCGCCATCAAGGTGAAAAGACCGGTTTCCGGTAAGTATTCAGCGAAAGATTGCAACAGCTTCAACTGACCTCATCACCACCTAGCGTCATTTTCACTATCAAGGACTATCAGGGCCAGCTCATCGCACAATCAATGACCAATCCAATCTTGATTACGGACGACCACAAGACGCAAGGAGCTCCGCTCACCTCCACTTCCGGAATGCCTACTGATCCGATGCAACCGTTCAACCCGCCCCTGCTTACTCCGACAGATCAGCCTGATCTGCAATCCGGGTTCCACCGCAGGCCGTATCATTCTACCAATGACTTGCAGTCACTCCAGAGTACCTGGATTAATTCGAAGACCATCACACCTTCCCGGCCTACCAATGCGCATTCGCACAGGACTTCAACAGCCATGACACCCCGAAATCTATCGCGGCAGGCATCGCCTGTGGCCACACAGACTGGCCCCAACAAGAAGCGGAAATCGAGCTCCACTCATCACCACAAGCTCCCTCGCGAGCTTACAATGACGCGTGTAAGCACTGCTTCGAGTCCGGGAGCAAACGGGGAACCTTCGGCCATGGCAACTACGATGCCTCCCACCTCCGTTCCTCAGAGCGCATCATACATGGCCGCCAATGATCCACAGTTTATGATGCAGCCACTCACCATTCCTCCTTACACGAGTCCACCAACTCCTGGCAATAACGGTGGTTTGGTTACTCCTGGCCAACGTTCTGGGAGCATGGACAATATGTTTTACTCCTCCGTGCCGAATTCCGCCCACCACAGTCGCGCGCCGAGCCCGTCTATGGGAAGGCAGTCTATAGGCTCTTTTGCCACGACGACCATCGCACCAGGTGTTATTGGAAATCACATGAACATGATGCAACCCCAGATGGACTCGCGGGCACAGCCGCAAGGTCCTGCTCAGATCTACAAGGTCACTCCTGCTGAGTATTCCAAATGTGGAGGAATCGAGGTGTCCTGTTTGGGATCCAATTTCACGAGAAATATGGAGATCGTGTTTGGTGATACGGTCGCTACCACAACAACGTATTGGAACAGCCAGTTGATGGTCTGTCTTCTACCTCCATCTGCACAGGCCGGTCCCGTCCCTGTGACGGTGCGGATGCAAAACGGATTTGCACCACCGCCTGTCTCTGGGCCCTCCGCCACTTTCACTTACCAGGATGACGAAGAACAACGTATCTGCGAGATGGCTTTGAGAATCCTTTGCCAGAAGCAGAACGGCAACTCGAAGCCAGATGACTTTCGCGGCTTCGCCCGTCACGTTGTCCATATGGCAGCCACTAATTGGAACGCAGGGGCCACGTCTGGGGGGAACATGCAGCAACGTGGTTTCGACTCCAACAGCCTTCCGCCAGTGGACACGGAAGAGATGTTGCTGAAGTGTTTGGACCTTGTCGACATGGATGATAGCCCCCACGAACCCCGATTCAACACGAAGAACAAGACAGGTGCCACGTTCTTGTCGCTTGCTTGCAGTCTGGGTTACAGTCGAGTGGTTGCTGGACTGCTCGCGCGAGGCGCCAACCCCGATACACGTGACCGGGGCGGTTATACTCCGCTCATGATGGCAGCCATGCATGGCCATTCTCAGATCGTGCGCCGCTTGATACTCAAGGGCGCCGACCCGATGATGCGCAGTCTTCAGGGTTACCTGGCCTCTGACTTCGCGACTTCTGAAGAAGTTCTCGATGCGCTGCAGCGTGTCAGGTCTCACAGACGTACCCGTAGTGCTGGCTCCGTGTCATTTTCGATGCGAAGCAGGGCAAGCAGCATTGCATCCACGCATTCCATGTGGGAGACGTCCTCTCCCAGCCACGTCAGCGAAGCTGAAGCCGACTACGAAGATGAGGGCGAGGATTCTGAGCAACCGGAAGAGGAACTCTCCACTCAAGTCTGGGTGCCATCTCGCCGCGGTAGCGCCAAGGAGGTCCGGCCTCTACCTCCGGCGACACAGCAGGGTCAACCAGGTGTCCCAGCTGTGGCAGCGGCTATGAACGCCTGGAGAGAGAACCTCTCTGCTCAGATCCACTATTTCCAGCAGAACATGCATTGGAATCTGCCTAACCTGCAGCTTCCTGCCCTCCCGCCTCTGCCGAACCTTCCTGCCTACCAGGCTCATCCAATGGTGCGCCGTATTAGCTCTTTGGTGCCGCATCGGAGCCCCCCACGCACACCGTCCTCTTCCGGCGACGAGACCGCGACTCCATCGACCAGCAACGACTACACATGGAAGGATCTCTTCTCCATGCCAGCAGCTCCTCCAGCATATGATGATATCTACCCAGGGAACGCGGACAAGGACACTGACCTCAAGAAGATGTCAGTTGCCCAGGCTGCGGGCGACCATCTACTTGACCAGGCTTGTGCCGAACAGTTCGATGCGTTTGAAGCAGGAAGCTCCAGTGACGCCAAGAGCAGCCTCAATCTCGAGCTCGGCAAGAAGAGCTTGACCAAGGAAGAGCAGGAACAGGTCCGGAGAGCTCATGCCCAGAAGCTCAAGCGCATCAAGAGCGATCGCAACTTGTTCTTCATCTGGATCCCATTGCTGCTGATCATCGTGTGTGCGGTGCTGCGAAGCAATTTTCCGCAGCTGTGGGCTGCTTCATCGGCGTTCTTCAGTGCTCTTCAAGATCGCACCATTCCCGGCCGCGTTGTGGAAGTGGCGTAGATGTCTCATATTCTCCCTGTCCTGGCGCATCATTTATTCAAGGCGCAGATGGAGTACGCTCAGAGGTATCGTACGTTCTTGCTCTGGTTTATCATTCCTCTCCAACCAGCGTAATCATCCACTCACACACACACCCTCTGCTTTTGTCGAAAATTGTTTAAGTCAACTTATTTGGAGATTGATGCCAAGTTCACTATATAGCGCGGTGTCCAGCGGTTGTGCTTTCTTCCACTTACCACCTTCTAATACCCCTCTCCACTGCTCCTTTATCCTTCTCGTCTCTTCCTGACGGGTTTGCGGGATGGTGTACACAAGGGCAACATGTGCAAACCGGATAACAAGATGTTCTGTACAATTACACACGATTGCATACCCTCCCAGACACAAACCAAAGCATAACGAAAATCTCTTGGTCCCCTTTTTTACACTATCACTTCTCATTGCTTTCTTTTTATCATGACGGATTATGGGGTTTGTTCTGAACCTAGGCGGAATCGGAGCTTGGCAGGTGGATGGATGGACGAACGGACAGGATGGCGGAACAAGATGGAATGGACAATTGGATTTGATTACCCCCCTAACAACAATTCTCTTTCCGACCTCTTTCTCTTACTTACCGCCTCTCACTTTTGTAGCGGTGTTGTCATGACTACTGCTGCTACTTGCTACAAGGGAATGTGGTCTTTTGATTACTGGGGTTACGGCGATGACTACATTGTTTTTGTACATAGATTCCCACAACTTTCACTTTCTTCTTCCGCGTCTTTTCTCGTTTCTTGCGCCTTCTTTTGATTTCTTGTCGTACTGAAACTTTCTTGATTGGTGGTTGCGGGTGTTGACCTTTTTTTTATGGAGGTTTCCTGATAACATGGGGAGAGTGCTGTGGACGTGCGTTTTCTGCGTGGTTGTTGTTCGTGCAGTAAGTAGGTACGTCCGTGCGTAGGCACCCGGGCAAGAAGGCGAACGCCTTTTGTGGAATTAAAGTATGTGGCTTCGATTCGAGTAACCGTTTCCACCCCCTCTTCTCTCTGGTGATGTCGTGATTTTGTTTTGATCAGCATCAGCACTTGTGCTACTATCATGCTTTCTCATTTATTTATTTTCGGGATATTTGAAGGATGCGAGGGAAGCAAGGCCCCGTAGCGTCCTCTACCCCCCTCACTTCGTTTACTTTTTTCCTCCTCTGATCGGTGGAAAAGACGAACCGTGCGTTGCGTCTTCCCCGGAGCTGGATCCGTCGAGAATGCATGTCCTCTGTGCGTGTGTGCGTCATCACCATCAGGGGGCAGAAGGCGAGGGAATGTGACCGAAGAAGCGCGCGGCAGAGCAGGCAGCAGGATTTTCGACAGTCTTTGTGGTGGCGATGTTGCGATGCTGACAAGTGGCTGCTCTTGATTTGTGCACTTTCGCGAGATTTTTTCCTGTTCGGGTAATGAGTGTCACGTGGGCAGCAGCTTGGAGGACGGAGAGGACAGATTGTGTGTGTGCACGGGGACAGGTCGGCGCGCCTGACTCTCTGGTTGCGATGGGGAGTTCTTTTTGTTGAGGGGGGCTGTGCTTGGTGAGAGAAGGCAGTGGCCGAGGTTGTTGGTGGTGGTGGTGATGAGTAAACAGCGTTGGTGGTGGGAAGGCTGGTGGTGGGGCGTGCTTTGCGCACGATGCAGATGCGGTATGTGGTTTGGCTGATCTGGTAGACGGTTGAAGACACGTGTTGGCGGTTATGGATAGGGCCGGGAAAATGGCGTTTGAGGCTTCGTTCCTGCTATGGCTTGCTGGAACTGAACGTGCTCAAGGAATACGCTCCGCAGGCATGGTGCCTGAGGAGCTGGGCAATACAATGGCATAGCTTTTTTTTAATTTCGTGTGCCGCTCTAATCACACTACAAGGTTCGTTTCCAACCGCGTTTGCTCGGGGCACAGTTTGCTCATGGTGTTGAAGCATTCATTCGCGAGTAAGATTTCTTGACATCTGAAGGAACATGATCTTCAGATCCGCTTGAGCACAACATATGTCAGACATGTTGAGCAAAGAGACTACATGACAAAGCGAAGGTAAATAGAGCTTTCCTCCGGCAAATCAGTGATCGAAGTTCCCTCTTCCTCTATTGCGTCAGAGGAAGAAACGTAATCGGAACCCTGTTTGAGTTCGTGTTCGAGTCCGTGGTCTCCAGGCTATACTGAGCAGGATTAATAGATATTTGTTGGAGCGCGAACTGGGTAGTAGCCTGAGTAGTTTGCCTGTTGCAGCCAAGTGTCAACAGAATAGGGTTCGATAAGTTGTTCAAGACGCAACGCACCCTGACTGATCGACCAGGTAGAATAAAAATGCAATGTAAGGATCAGCGGATTCCGCAGCCATTGAGTCGGTGGGGACGACCTTGAAGGTGTAGGTTCCGCTCCCACCCTGACAGCCGTATAACTGGCCGTTTTGGATAGGGTTGCCGTTCGCTGAGCAAGTGATCGGTTTGTTGTTGCTATCCACGAGCGAGACGGTTACACTCGCGAGCCCGTCACCGTTGGCCGGCTTGATGACTTTCAGCTGCTGGACGGTTGCTGTGCTACCAGCCGTGCCGAGTTGTTGAGCGGTGACCGCCGCGGAAGCAAAGATCGCACCGCCTATGGCGGAGAAGAGGGGATGCATGGTTTTTGTCGTCATTTCTGGACTGAAGGGGATCGGCTGTGGTTGTCAGTGGCATATTTCTACTAAAAGACCTCGATATATATATATATACGCTGCGGGATACCTTCATCTCGGACTAAGCTATAATTAGAGATCCGTAGTGGCGTTTAATTTCACTCTAACATAGAATCATCATATTTATGCCTATCACGGTATCTGAGGGTCTGAAATTAAGCTTGGATTATAGTCGGTGGCGGACGTTGTGGTTGAAAGAGCACCAGGCGCTACTGATCGAGTTCCCGAAGGCCAGCATCGAGCTCAGCAAAGACTGCAAACATGCGGCAATTACGCCAATGCATCTAATCTTGGGACCTCTTGGGAAGCCGCCTACTCGAGCTCCCGTTTTCCTAGCGCCATTCTTTCCGCTGATCATGGAATGGACGCCTTTGAGATGGCTGTATTCGCAATGCAATGTTGCTGCTCTCAATGGGAAATTCTAGTTGAAGCAAAAGAGAACCTGGGCGACACGGGATTGTTCTAGACTGAAGGCCACTTGAACAAAGTTGTGAGGAACCAGTGAATTGTTCATGCGAGGAAACCGAGTGTTTCCGCCCAAATCATTCTTTTGAGTAATGGTAGTCGAACCAGTACGAAGACATCATTCAGGTACAGTGCGGATCAATCAAGCTGGTGGCGTAACGCAATCAAGGGGTTGAAGATCACCTGCGAGATCAAAAGATAATTGACACCTGTGCTGCCGTATTTGACTCGGACTGATAAGCTATATAAAGTGCGGCGACCGTCAATTTACTAGGAAATCAAACTCCAAGGCTCCTCAAAGTGGTCATGGCGGAAGGCAAATGGACTTGGTGTTCTTCAAGTTGGAAATATTCGGCGAACAGTTCCTTCAATGCTGCTCTGCGCATTTCCGTGAATATGAAATTTAGTCTTTCGTCTCTCGGCCGAAAGTTTGTTTGCCGGCTGGATCCGGAAAGCACTGAAATCACCATTTGCATGCTCAGCTTAGCATCTACACTAAAGGTTGAACTTGTAGTCAGGTATAAAACTAGATCTTACTTTTATTTTGAACTTCTCAGGATCGGATTTGTGTGAGGAATGTATTGGTAGGGAAGTCACAGGCATTTCTGATGCAACACCGAGCCAGCAAGTTAGTGACAGGCCTTCTCCGAGCCGGAATACCTATGGACGTGTTGATTCCCCTACCTACTATACGGATGAGGCACAGTGGTGGAGAAAGAATGCAATAAAACAGCCACCGGGAACCTGGTATAACTTGTCGGCGATTCCATTTGCACACCTGAGGTATGTAGGCATCAAAAAAACAACAAAAGTTATGTAGCGCTGGAACTACTTTTGAACCTCAGAACAGAGGACGCCGGTCCCGAAATACGTCACGCAGTCGAGGCTACGAATGTGATTCTCATACCCTGAATGGTCCACAGCCAAACATTTCGATAGCTCTTCAAATGCCTTTGTCCCTTCTGTACAACTGTTCGATTATTCGGTGACTTCCTGAAGCTTTAATACACCAGAAGTGTGAAGGGGGTACTTTTTATTCCCGAAGAAGTTGACGAGAACGACTGCGAGGCAGCATGAGTTACGAAGCATGCAAAAGCAGAAATAAATTTCTCTTCAAGGACTATCCCTGATGACAAGAATCATACGAATCACTTGCTAAAGGCGCGCTACAATGATGCACCATGCGGGTATTGAGCGGTGAGGTATGATGTATCTGTGCTTTGACGAAGATCTCTCCCCCGCAAGAGCCGAGTAGAGTCAACAGCACGCACGAGGACTTAACCTCTGTGAGAGAAGCGCAGTCAAGCGCGTCAGTCATATAAAAGACCAAACTCCTTCTTATAGTAAATTCTACACGGTTAAAAATGACCAAAAAATATATCGCTATTTGTAGAGGCTCGCTCGGACAGCTGCCTGCCAGTCACGACAACTCTTCCAGACCTGTCTTCATCACAGTCTTATGCATCCTCATAGCCCTCCTACCCATGTGCACGAGTGCATACATGAGTTCCGTTGTACTCCCAATGCCAGCTGCCCAATTCCCGCTCCCCATCCAGCCTCGTGCCATACCCGCAAAACCTCCTGCTGACCTCGGGGAGTGCTCGCCGCCTTGTGCGCGTCCGTACACTCTTGGCCCAGATTGCTTTAGATGCACCTTTCCCGCTTTTCAGAAAGGTACCGAAAAGGTACAGCACCGTGAGATCCCAGAACGTTTGCTTGAGTTACTGGTGCCTCTAGGGAGTGCCAGTGGTACAAACTGGTAGGTTTGTTTCCCTTCCAAGTACGCTGGTTGGCAAGGTGGGAGACATACGGGACTGGGATACACAAAGCCGGAACGATGAGCCCCAACAGTGCCTGCAAATTCTGGAGATAAGGTTCAGCGGCTGAGGTTGACGAGAGGCGAGGTTTGGAGTACGTGTGGGTGGCGCCTCATAGCTCTTCAGGTGCAGTACACGCGCTACTCGAAGCAGACTGGGAAGGCACCGAAAGTATGATTCTTTTCTGAGCTTTTCGGTCCGTGTGCGCGAAAGCGTCGTCAACTTCTCTCAAGCAATCAAGCTTCCAGGTATGTTCATCAGTACGAGCTTTTATTCATGATATATACAAGATTTCCGGATCCGGCTTCCCGATTCCGATTCACATGACTCCATTGCTCGTAATCAAGCCTTACTCGACCTTGACCGGCTTGCTGGTGTCCAGCTCGTGGAAGCGACGCAGGTCCATCTCCTTGTCCAGGAGCGGGACGACGTAGGGGTCGAAGGTCTTCCAGTACGGGTTCTCCAGGTGGTACTTCTGGCTCTGTTTCCGAAAAACATCAGCAACAATCCCCAGACGAGACGAAGAGACCAATGGTTTTGAAAAAGAGAACTTACGCTCTCGTGTTCGTAGCGCTCGACGATGCACCACTTGCGCGGGTCCTGGTGGTCCTGCATGACGTGCCAGCCGACCGTCTCCTTGTCCTTGGAGTAGACTTGCGAGGCCTCGATCAGCTTGTTGCGCAGCTTCTCCTCGACCTCCTTGCCCTCCTTGGCGTAGAGATGGACGACGATGGTGTAGACCATTTTGGCTGTTGCTGCGGCGTCGCGTCAGCTCTTTGGTTCCCGTTCGGACGCTGTCACGTGGAAGGAGATGTGTGCACCGGGAACACCGGCATCGGTACGGCAACATGACGGGGCAATTGAGTACACGACTGAGGGGTACTGGCTTCTCGAATGGGTGTCATGCCATTGCAATGCCGGTGTGGAGGTTGCGGAGGATGCCGCTGCGGAGACGCCCATAAACCGCCATTGACGACGGCAATGACCATTGTGGCGCGCGAACATCTTGCACGAAGCTCAAGCATTGAGACAATGAGAGTCGCAACGCTTACCAGCTCACTCATGAGCGGCGCAAGCTCCATGGCATGATCTCACGCTCTCCGCAGCAGTTACCGAGCTCTCTCACAAGCAGCGCAAGACCCATTGGCTCGAGGGGGAATATTGGATGACTCGCGAAACATTGAATGTTCAATTGAAAAGCACTTACATGTGAGATGTTGTTGTGAAGAATGGATGGATGAAGATGGAGATGGAGGGGTAGCTTGGATGGAGGGGCAAACAGACGTTTTAGGGCGGTCGAGGGTGAAGCTAGCTAAGCTGACCCACCAGGCCGACCCGCATTTTCCTGTTGACGTCGGCGAAGCAAAGTCGTTAGACTTTCGCTGCAACCAAGAAAAAACGCTCCGAGGGAAGGTGAGGCGTGCCGCGGTTGCACCGAAGCTCCTCCGCCGCCGTCGGTCATCAACTTTGTCATCATGCCACGGCGTCTGATGGGCAGGCGACATCCAACAATCTACAGCACAGATGTCTCAGAGCCCTGGGGCGGGGTACTGTCCTCACGATTGCTCCTTGTCTGCCTACAGATCCAAGACTCCATTCCCACATACTATCTAAGCAATTCAAACCCTGAGGAAAGGCTCACACATGCAAGCACCCAGCTAATCACCCATATTCAGAGCTGTCCAGCATGCTCACTTAGCATTCATCACCTGTTTGAGAATCCTAACCCTCAGGACCAGAGCTTCCCAGAACCTGAAGAGCATGTAAAAGAGAGGTCAGAGGGAAAACGAAAACATGCTTGCACCTACAGTACAGCACGAGAGATTGTTCCGAATTGGTTTCGAAAGTGTCTGAAAGCACAGTCCCAGAAGAGAAGCCAAAAAATCTTCAACGTAAAAAAAGTGTTGCCTGATCAACCGCGACTTTCTGTCAAGTCGCCTTTTCGCGGGCGAATAAAAAAAAAGAATACTTTGCCCCGGCAATGCTATGCAAGAAAATATACCCGAGTTTTGGTGTTCAAAGAAGAAACATAGATGGTGATCATATGCGCAGACAAATGATCAAACAAACGCCCAGCCAATTCTCTTTGCTCCCTTTTTGACCGCAAGAAGTGGATGCAAACCCCAACCGAAAAATGAGCTTTTGGAACCGAGATCTGAAGAAGCGGGCAAGAGGAATGCTGCAACACATGTAAACTCTGCCCCGGGAGGTAAGTGACATCGACTGGAGAAATGAGGCATTATTCGTTGCGATCAATAGCGCATCTACATCATCGACATAAGGCCGTTGGAGGCGTATGCCATCGGCTTGATCGGCGGGTGAGGCACCGCCTCGAACTTGTGGAACTCGAGCTTGTACTCGGGACCAATGTTGATGTATGCACCCTTGTTTTCCGTGCTGTCGCAGTACTTGGGAGCCGAGAAGACTGGATTGCCTCCGTGTTAGCTTGGCCATCCGCGATGTTTGAAAATCGGAATACGTACCAGTAATGCACTTTCCATCGTGCTCCACCTCGTAGCCCTCCATGCGGACCTCGTGACTTCTAATGACCGCCTCCAGCCCGTTCTTCTCACAGAATCTCTTCGTGACATCCGGACCGAACTGCATACCAACACCACGCTTGCTGGGTCCACGGCCGGGGGTAGGTTGCGGGTCCGTCCAGAGCATCTCCATCATCAAGCCGCTCTGACCGGGCTGTCTCTGCTTATGCCTGTTCAGCTTCCTAACATCGTCCAAGCTGATCTCATCCTTGGAGAAGAGGCCACCATGCAAGACGAAGAACTTCTTGCCAATGAGCGTGGCGAGAGGTAGTGCGGAGAAGGACTCGGAGAAGATCTTGAAGACGCGCTCGGTGTACTTTGCGCGGCACTCGCCCTCGAAGCCATACATGCGGTTCATGTCGTCCGTCTCGTGGTTGCCGCGGTTGAGGAAGAATAGCTTAGGATAGAGCATCTTGTAGGCGTATAGAGTGAGGGCAACTTCAGTCGACCAAGAACCACGGTCGACGAAGTCACCGTTAAACAAATAGGAGTGCGTCTCCGACGGGAACCCGTTCAGACGGAAGATTTCGAGGAGATCGAAGAATTGACCTGGGGTCGCGATTAGCTCGTGCATAACGGCGGTCAGCAGTGTAACTTACCGTGAGTGTCACCGCAGACGGTAATCTTCGTGCCCTCAGGAACGTCGTACTCGACCATAGTGGGCTCGTTGTAGACGAGCTCCTTGACGGCGATAATAATCTGGTAGACATATTTCCTGTGAATCTTCTTGCCGTCCTTGAATCTTTGAATCATGTCCTCGATGAATTCCTTAGTCATCTTCGTGCCCTCCAGTTTCACGCCGTCGTACGAGTCTTCGACGACCATGCTGTCTAGATCCAGGCCCTCGATAGCAGAGGGCGCATCGGCGACCTCGATGGCCTTGAGGAAGGCATCGCGCTTGACAATCTTCTCGCACTCGGTGTGTTGTAGCTTCGCATTCTTGTCACCCGGGTTCTTCTTGACGACAATCTTCCAGTCGCGGAGTGCTTCGTTGTGCTTGAGGATCGCCGTGTTGGCGACGGCGCGGCGATAATAAGCCTGTCCCAGTCCCGGATCAGCTCTCGGCGCGCGGGGAACTGTTGAATCATGGAAAAGAAATTGCCACGCACCTTGACATTGTTGGGGTCGATTTCTATTGCCTTTGTTGCGTCGGCGACAGCGAAGCCGTATGCCTCGAGCTTGATGTTGGCCTGTACAGCGCTCAATCAGCTCCCTGTCGCGTGCGCAGTTGCTCTCGGCGGGGCTCGCATACCTGGGCGCGGTTGGTGTAGAACGAGGGCTCCTTGTCATAGGTGTCGATAGCTTGAGAATAGAACTCGATGGCGGTGGGCCAGTCATGCTCCTTGAATGCCTTGTTGCCCTTCTCCTTGAGGGCAATGGCTTCTTCCTGAGCACCCATGGTGGCGGCAGCAGGCAATAGGAATGCTACTATAACCGAGTCACCGTTGGAAGCTCGGGCGCGCGCCTAGCCAAGCAAGAGAACGCGTGGACGGCTGTTTTTGAGACAGCGAAGCACACGCGGAGCGGGATGCGGGAGGAAGGAGGGGTGCGTAGGGTGAGCAGGAGGGGCAGAGGGAATGTTTCGGGAGGAAGCAGGCTGAGGGCGCGGAGAAGAGGCTCGTCAAATTCGCGTCGGCGGTACTGGGCTTTTGGACGCTCTGGAATGCGATGACGGCGGAAGGAACGAGAAGGCCGAGGCGCGGTCCGTGCAGCTTCCCGCCCACGGCCCTTCCATGTGCGGCTCCGATACGTGCTGGCCCTACGCTCTCTTGTCCTCTTGGCCACCAAGCACCTTTGAGCTCCCCAACCGTCTATCGCCGTTCCTCTGTTCGCGCGTCTAGCTCTACTTCAGTCTCCCGCCGACGCTCTGCAACTTCCACACGACCACCCCCCGCGTCCCGCCGCCCATCCTCCCGCACGCGCGTACCCTCCTTCCACGCAAACAAGAACACATCCGCCAAACCCACCACCATGACCTCGCGCTCCTACGTCACGCCCTCGCAGCACCGACACTTGCGCGCCTGCATGGTGTGCAGCTTCGTGCAGCAGGCCAACAAGTTCCGGCAGCTGGGCTGCCCCAACTGCGAGTTCCTCGAGATGCAGGGCGCCGATGACGCGCACATCGCCGACTGCACCTCCGCCGTCTTCGAGGGCCTGATCGCCCTGGCCGACCCGAGCCAGAGCTGGGTCGCCAAGTGGCAGCGCCTGGACGCCTACGTGCCCGGCATGTACGCCACGAAGGTCGCTGGGATTGTAAGTTTTTCCCGCCCCGGAAGCTTAAAACACAAAAACGTCTTCAAGGGATGGTGCGGTTTGGTTTGGGTATTGAGGCTAACGAGAAGTTTTGACAGCTTGGGGAGGAACAGTTGGCTGCGTGTGAGGCTGCCGGCGTGAGATATATTCCGTAAGGTTTTCCCGGTCTTTGAGAGCATTTTCGTGGCGGGTGGTATTCTGACGTTTCTTTGATGCAGGCGCGATGGCAGCGAGCAGGAAGACATTGCGGAATGAGAAACGACAACGATCAAGAGAGACTTCTTCAATTTCTTATTGCATTTTGAGCGAGTGGCGTCCAGAGAGTAAAACACGGTGGTTGGGCACAACCGGGGTCAAATGACTTCTTAGGCGGTGTTATTGGATTTTTAGAGACCACACGGTCGGGACAATATCAGGAGAGACGGGAAAATGGGTGGTGCTTGAGGATCTTATCTGATCAGATGGATGATCGGGGATCATGTTACTCTTGTCTAAATTGGGAAAGGAACATGGGGATAGGTGAACAGGCCGCATTCTATTTTGCACTGCACCTCGTTTATCTAGCTCGGACGCGCCATGAGGCTTGCGAAACTTTCGAGTGCACCAAGAACTTGCTCGACACGCTGAGAATAGCTTGGCTGGAGCTTACGCAAACCATCAAGGAGGAGATGGAATCAAATACCGAAACGCTTGACTGTTTGGTGGTCACTTATCTTGTCGCGAATCTCAAAGGATCTTTCATGCCTCGGGATCCTTTCTTCATCGCCAAGAACGACTTGAGATTCCGTTCCACCGTTATTTACGTGCTGGTTTCGGAGTTCATACTTCCAGCGCACAGATATTGATGTTCTTGCAAGTCCACCATTAAGTCAAGGGTCTGCGGGTAAATCAGAAATCTCTCACACGAATCGTCACATAAATCCCACTTCTATACGACAAATGGAATACCTAGTATCACGTCACTATTCGAAGATTGCAGCTTTTCATGTAGAGTAAAGGATAATCCTTTCTACGGAAATCCATTCGGATACATGCCCTCGCGGGGCAATGTCGAATCTGTATGATGTATCTACGTCGAAGATGCTGTTCCCACAAAAACGCTTGGCTTTCTGTCTACTCTGGGTAAAACACCCCACGCTCCAAAACGAAAGAATGCAAAAGAGGAGGTATCGCTTAGGATTTATGAAACACCATCAGAACTCCTATTCCAATGCCTTCATGCTTCGAGATAAAAAAAAACAATGTAAGGAAAATGAACGCCTCATCAGGAGTAAGGTCCTCCAGGGTCGTGACGCAAGTGTTATGAAGGGGTGGGGTTGCCCCCGGTGACCCATCACGATTAGCGATTACAGCGCGAAAAGCAGACCCGCAGCAGCCGCGGCAGCCACGGGACCCATGGGCATGGCCGTCTTCATGGGCGCGGCTGCGTTGCCGGAGACGGAGACGCCGCCGTTCCTGGCGCCTCCGGTAGCCGCCACGACGGCAGAGACGGCGTTGGCGACGCCCGTCGCATCCGGCACCGAGGCGGTGCCCGTGCCGATCTCGCTGATGTTGGAGTCGGTGGAATTGTAGTTGGTCTGGGCGAGCGAGATCTCGTTGTTGGCGAGGTCGTATACGACGTAAGCGGACCGCAGGAATGTGTCACCAAGGACAGAAGTGGAATCGCCGGCTGGGCTGATGCCGAGGATACAGACGGCTTGGCCTCGTGAATAGCCGGCTAAGAGGACCAGTTCGTTCATGGGGACGCTGATCGTCGGAGAACTGAAAGTGAAATCTAACGTGTCGTCGCTGTTGGCCTGATCGCAGTCGATGAAGGCTGCACCCTGATCAGAGTCGTAGGCGGCGTTGAAGTCATCGTAGATGCTTGAGACCACCGAGTCCGGGAGATAGGTGAGGCTGCTACCTGAGTCGAGAAGGACGGGAACGACGTTGCTGCTGCTGTCGTTGCTGCTAAAATAAGAACCATTTTTGCCATTGGCGCCAAGACCAGTCAGCGCAATGATGAATTCTCTGTAATCGCCGTACTCCTGGATGATGGGCAAGGTGGCCAAGGTTCCGTGGTACTTCTCGGTATCGACACCTCCGAAAAGAATGCTTCCTCTGCTTGCGTCGAGGTCGTTCAACCACAGGCTGTACGCGTTGGACTGGATGATTCCCTTGTCGACCATCAATTGGGGTAGGTTGGAGTACGCCTCGAGGCCGGCTCGGTTGACAGCGACTTCATTTGTGGTGTAACCAATTCCCAAGACACCCTCCGTCGAACTCGAATCGTAGCCAACGCCGAATTGCATATCAGTCAGGTTCTGGCCACCAAAGTTGAACACATCCTTGACGTAGTCGCCGGTTGCGCCGGAGCCATCGACGTAGGAAATGTTGAATAAGCTGTTGACGTATTCATATGTCGAGGAGTCATTTGCATTGTAGGTGCCTGCGGTGGAGCAAGAACTTGTCTTGGAAGAGCAGAGGTCTGACGAGTCGGTATTCACCCAAAGATCGCTCGAGCCCGTGTCTAGGTGAAGACGGAGTGATTGGGCCGGAGTTCCCAGGCTAGCGTTTGCGAAGTAAAGGGTTTCCTCATTGTCGAGGGTCGCCTGGACGGAGTCCCTCTTCTTCCTTCTTCTTGCCTGGTCACGCGTCACAGGATCTGTGACTTCTCTTCTCTGAATCTCGGCGCCAACGACTCTTGGTGCTGAGTTCTGAAAGGAACAGTTAGGGGATGAAGGCTGTGATAGGGAGGCAGCGACATACTGTTCTCTTGGCCAATTGGATGGCCTCGGTTAGCGATATTAAGCCCGTGGCGAGCGTCAGTGCGGCGGTGCACCTCATAGTTCCGGCTGAAGGAGAGTCCGCGAAATGTACGAAAGAGGAATGCAAAGGAGACAAGGCGAGAAATAGTCCGGGATATAACTCTTCGAGAAGCAGGCAGCACGCGGGTTGTGGGCCAGGCAAAAACTGCGGCGCCTGTGCGACCAGGGATTATTATGAGCCCCGCGAGGAAGTACGTACGTCGTTCGGTGATGACGACGACTCTCCAGAAGTAGTGTGGCGGTGGCCGGCAACGACGGACCTAGCTTACCTCACGCGCGCCACCGAGCGAAAAAAAGATCAACGGTAATGAGAGACGGTCGCGTGGAATGAGACGGCTGGCATCAGCTGCGCAGAGAGCGCGGGGCCGCTTGAGAAATACATCAATGCCATGGCCGCTGCCGCGCTGAGACGGTCTCTGTGTTTCGACTGCTGATGGCTAAGCATTGCTTGGCCCTAGTGATCACCCAGGCTGTGCGGAGCGGTGCACGCTGGCCATGTAAGGATTACAGTGGTGGACTGGGGGTAGAATGGCGAGGTTAAGCGCCGCGCTCGAGAACGATAGGACGCAAGGCGCGCGAGCCCAAACCCGACCCTGAGGATCGAGATACAACATCTGCGACAGGAACAGCCGCGATGCGCTCGCCGGCCGGAAGCCGCTGTGTCCGAAAGCTGCCATGCGCTGAGCCGCGCGCAGCTGCTGGGCACTGCTGGCCAAGGGCCCGTCAGGCCACACGATTTGCATGGCGTGCTGCCAGCTGGCCAGCTGCTGCCGCTGCGCCGTATTGCATGGGGCGCCAAGCTGAGACCTCTCTGAAGGCGGATGTGACGCGTAAGGCTGCGCTGTTGTGGCCCCCGAGACGCGGCTGTCTCCGCCGCCCCCGTCCGCCTGTTGGTGTCCGCGAGACCGAGCACAGTTTTTGGGGAGCGCTCAGGACGAGCGCCAGTCAGGTCGAGTCTGGGGAATTGGAGTGAGACAGCGCCCACCTATGCTCCGAGCCCTGCATGACAGAAGGGATGGTCGTGGTGCGGAGAGTGTGTGAGCGGCAGGCCGGCGGAGATCTCAGCGCTCGGGCGGTGGCGAGCCGAAAGCATGAGCCTACGCCCATTAAGTCTAAGCCGTATGCTTGATGGCCGGTTTCCGCACGTGACTGTGAGCGAGCGTGTTTTGCGGGTACGCGTCGACGCGCCCGCGATCGCGCTGGCGCGATGTGCCGACGCAATCGTCAAGCCGAGCATTGCGCAAGCCTACCACGACGACGACACCTCTCGCCACCATGGTCACCGCCGAATCATCCAGCGCTGCTGGACGCAATGGTCTGAAGGCGCAGTCAAACGGCGCGGTTGCGGGCTACGAACTGCCATGGTCCGTCACGCGCGCCTTTGCTCCACCACGCTGCTTCCCACACTGACCGTTTCGCGCTACAGGGTCGAGAAATACCGTCCCGTCTTTCTGGACGACATTGTCGGCAACACCGAGACGATCGAGCGCCTCAAGATCATTGCCAAAGATGGAAACATGCCGCACGTTATCATCTCCGGAATGCCCGGTATTGGTAAAACAACGTCCGTTCTGTGTCTGGCCCGCCAGCTGCTGGGAGACGCGTACAAGGAGGCTGTCCTGGAGCTCAATGCCAGTGATGAGCGTGGAATCGACGTCGTGAGAAACCGCATAAAGGGATTCGCGCAGAAGAAGGTCACGCTCCCGCCAGGTCGGCAGAAAATTGTCATCCTGGATGAAGCAGACAGGTGCGCTTTGTAGAACCTGGCATCTCAAACTGCACTGACCCAGAGACAGTATGACCTCAGGTGCGCAGCAGGCCTTGCGGCGTACTATGGAAATCTACTCCTCCACTACGCGCTTTGCTTTCGCGTGTAACCAGTCCAACAAGATCATCGAGCCGCTCCAATCGCGTTGCGCCATTCTGCGCTACTCCCGTCTGACTGATGCCCAGCTTGTTAAGCGACTGATGCAGATCTGTGAGGCGGAGCAAGTTGAATATTCTGAAGATGGACTCGCGGCTCTCGTGTTTTCGGCCGAGGGTGACATGCGCCAGGCAATCAACAACCTGCAGAGCACCCACGCCGGTTTCGGTTTCGTCAACGGAGATAACGTATTCAAGGTGGTCGATAGTCCGCATCCTATCAAGGTTCAGGCTATGATTAAGGCCTGTCACGAGCAGAAAGTTGACGTCGCCCTCGACACGCTTCGGGAACTATGGTACGTTCTGTGTTTATCTGCAGCCCCGATGCTCCCGTCTTGACCCTGGAGCTTACGTCTGCCGCAGGGATCTTGGCTACTCTTGTCACGACATTATCAGCACGATGTTCAAGGTCACTAAAACGATTCCTACATTATCTGAGCACGCAAAGCTTGAGTTCATCAAGGAAATTGGCTTCACACATATGCGCATTCTCGAAGGCGTCCAAACCTTCTTGCAGCTCTCGGGATGCGTTGCACGCCTGTGCAAAATCAACATGAAGCCGAGCTTGTTCGCGATCCCAAAGTCGCAGTAACGAGGGCCTGGAACGGTCATCTCATTTGATAAAAGTGTGTTTGCAGCATCTTACGCGGCGTTACGGATTGGGAAAGCGGTTGACCAGGCCCAGTGTGGGCTAGATTATCAAGGTCGGGGTGAAAAAATCGACCAATGAGGGCGCTCGGAAGTATACAGGGAGTGGTTTTAGAAATGATGAGACAGGTACTGATTCCGCTTCTATAGCTCAGACAGCAAGGAGCTTTCATCAAACAGCAGATTTGCGACACAATACGATTCGCTATCTAATTTCAGCATTGCGCCTCTCGGCTGACGTGGATTCTGTTCGCTGCTCTTCGTATACCGTACAGGACGGCAAGGCACCAAAATAGTATTGAGCCAGCGTCAGTGCACATTAAGCACTGCTGAGTTCAGCCAAAACTTCATTGGTCGGTCGTCCGTAGACCCTGCTTTTCCCGCAGAGATAGTGGATGTGCGATGCTTCCATTAGCAGGTAACTCGAAGCACGGGAGGCATGGTTCTTTCTTCAAAGAAGGAACCTGGGCTGAACAGGATGCGGTATGAGGTCACAGCTCTGGACAAGACTGTTCCTGACGCCAGCTGCAAGGTCCGCGGGAGTGGACTGAGATCTCGTTTATCGATAAGCTCTGTACCCCGCAGCGCACCCACCCCACGGCCGGCGCGCTTTCCAGAACAGAGCTGCCGCCTGCCCGACGAAGAGTCAATCTATTGACAAACTCGCGCGAAAAAGCATGTCACTGGCTCATTGTGGTCAATATGAGCGAGATCTTCCCCCGCCACTCCCGGCGAGGAATGGGCGTTGCTGCGGACTCAGAAGACGCGCGAATCAAGCGGGGCAACGAGACCTCGCACGTGGTGCACCGCATTGGCAGAAAATTGCGTGCTTCACGCCATCAGAGTCCCCGCAGACCTCATGCTATTGCCCGATTTCGGGGTTTTATTATCTGCTAGCTGCTGCCAGCTCCCCTCTTCCTCCCTCCTCGTCCCCTTTCTTGACTCTTTGTGATACCCAGTCTCGCGCATCATACCACCAGAGCTGGAGCTACCAAGCGTCGATTCTTGCGAGCTTTTCAAGTCTACGACCAGATACAGAAAGACACAATGAGCGAAGAGCTTCCCCAGAGATTCGAGACCCTCCAGCTTCACGCTGGGTACGTCTTACACTTCGCGCTGAGGGTCATGACTGTGCTGACAGGTTTCCAACAGCCAGGAGCCTGACAAGGCGACAAACTCCCGTGCGACTCCCATCTACGCCACCACCGTGCGTTCCTACAGCCCCAAACTGTTTAATCAAGACGAGAAACTGAATTCCGCAGTCTTACGTGTTCAATGACTCCGCACATGGCGCGAGGCTGTTTGGCCTCAAGGAGTTCGGCAACATCTACAGCCGTATCATGAACGTAAGCAGATCGGCCCGCAATGAAATCATAGGCGCAGATGGAGCGGAAAGCTGACTGCGACGGACAACACAGCCCACCGTCGATGTCTTCGAGAAGCGCATGGCGGCGCTTGAGGGCGGTGTCGCAGCTATTGCGACAGCCTCTGGCCAAGCGGCGCAGTTCCTGGCCATTGCAGCGCTCGCCGAAGTAGGCGATAACATCATCTCCACCTCGAACCTGTACGGCGGCACCTACAACCAGTTCAAGGTTGCGTTCCCGCGTCTGGGCATCCAGACCAAGTTCGTCAATGGCGACAAGCCGGAGGATTTCAAGGCCTTGATCGACGACAAGACAAAGGCCGTATACCTTGAGAGCATTGGAAACCCCAAGTACAACATTCCTGATTTCGAGGCAATTGCCAAGATTGCGCACGACGCGGGTGTGCCGGTCGTCGTACGTGACCACCATTTTTCCCGTCTGAAAACCAGGCACAGGGGGTTAAATTGCTAACATATGCCCGGGAAGCCAACAGGTCGACAACACCTTCGGCGCCGGCGGCTTCTTCTGCCGCCCGATCGACCACGGCGCCGACATCATCGTGCACTCGGCGACCAAGTGGATCGGCGGCCACGGCACGACCATCGGCGGCGTCGTCATCGACAGCGGCAAGTTCGACTGGGGCAAGAACGCGAAGCGCTTCCCGACCATGGTCGAGCCGTCGCCCGGGTACCACGGCCTCAAGTTCTGGGAGACCTTCGGCCCCATCACCTTCGCCATCCGCGTCCGCGTAGAGCTGCTCCGCGACATCGGCCCCGCCATGAACCCGTTCGCCGCACAGCAGCTGCTGCTCGGTATTGAGACGCTGTCGCTGCGCGGAGAGAGGCATGCGTACAACGCGCTTAAGCTGGCCAAGTGGCTCGAGCAGAACCCGAACGTCTCGTGGGTCTCGTATCCCGGTCTGGAGAACCACCCCAGCCACCAGCTGGCGAAGAAGTACCTGCCCAGGGGCTTCGGCGGCGTTTTGTCGTTCGGCGTGAAGGGCAATGCGGATGCCGGTAGCCAGGTCGTCGATAACTTCAAGCTCATCTCTAACCTGGCCAAGTAAGCTCTCCGCGTGTTCTTAATTGATGTTTGAAAGTTGAACGCTAACGGGTCATCATAACAGCGTCGGCGACTCCAAGACTCTGGCCATCCACCCCTGGTCCACCACCCACGAGCAGCTCACTGACGAGGAGAAGCTCAGCAGCGGCGTCACTGAGGTGAGTCTTAGAATCACAAAAGACGGTTCGAGTAGGAATGATCACTGACCTCTCGGCCAGGACCTCATCCGAATCTCCGTCGGCACGGAGCACATTGACGACATCATCGCCGACTTTGAGCAGTCCTTCGCGGCGTCCGCGACCAAGCCCGATGCCTCTGGCAGCTCGGCAAACGCGGGTAAGAGCGGCGATGTTGCTGGTGATGCTAAGCTGAGTGGTTCGACTTAGATGTCGTAGCAAAGGCGAAGATTTGACGAGAAGGGAAGAGGGGATGGATAGTATTCTTGTATTCATGATTTAGTCAGAAAATATGTTTTCAATTAGCGAATGCGGGGGTTTCACTTCGTTTGGGCATGGGGGTGGTTTGAATTGATATTCCAATATTACGCAAGTTGTTCTAGTCTACCGACGGCTCTTGTTGTGCTGTCTGTTGTGATTTTAGTGACAGGTGTGGTATTCGTGCCGGAAGCCGTGTCCACCTGACTGTTCAATGTTCAAGGCGGGTTCAACTACGTGAGTCTCAAATGAATGCCCCGTCTCCGTCTAATGATCGGCGAGAATAAACAAACTGTCGAGATACCCATCGCCAAACCAACCCCTCTGAGTTCTTGGACCCAAGATCCCGTGGAGATCGCACACGAAGCAGAAACGAGTGCCAGTCTAATCGCCTCAACCCATAGGTCCGTCCACCCCATTGTCAAGAAGCGGATTACCATGCCCATCAAACTCGGCCCATTCCTCACTGGAGCTGCTCCTCACCGCCCTCCTGCTGCTCCTCCTCCGTCCCCTCATCGTTGACCTCTCTGCCCTCTCCGCCGCCCTCATCGCCCCGTCCACCAACCTCCTCGTCCTCTCCCGCTCCACCCTCGCCTCATTCCCCTGCGCCGCCGCACGCCTATCCACCCTAAACTGCTCCCACGCCGTCTCGTCCGCGCCGCACAGCTCCTCCACCATGTCCTGGTCCTCCCCAAAGTCGGCGCCGTGCTCGAGCAGCAGGCTCGCGATCGTGCGGTCGAACAGGCCGATGCCGTCGCCCCTGCAGGAGTGGGAGGGCGTCAGGCCGCTGGTCAGCCAGGACGTCGTGGGGATGGAGGCGTAGCTGGAGGTGGCGATGGGGTGGCCCAGGTCGAGGAGCCAGCGGGCGACGTCGGCGCGCCTGTTGACGACGGCGAGGGCGAGGATGTCGGTGGTGGTGGTGGGGTGGTGGGAGGAGGTGAATTCGGGGTTGAGGTGGGCGCGGGCGCCGGGGATGGTGGGGATCGGGGTGGTGATGAGGTCGGGGGTGGAGGCATGGAGGAGTTTGAGGAGCTGGGGGCTTGTGTTATTATTTTCTCTTCTGTTTGGTTTTTTGGTGTTGAGGGGAGCTTACTGGGAGTGCGGTCGTGCCGGTGTCGAGGGCGAGGGAAAGTGCGAGGGGCGTGGGGACTGCTCCTGCTTCGGTGAGGAGCCACTTGACGGTCGACAGGCGCTGGCGCTCGATTGCGAGGTTGAGGATGTTGGTCCGACTGGCATGGATGCTTCGTGCGGGTGGTTCGAAGGACTTGAGGAAGAAGTTTGGCTCGTAAGCGTGGAGGAGCTGGAGGATGGGCAGGCTGCGTTCTTCGTTGCCAGCGCTGTCTGAAGTTAATGCGTAGTACAATGCGTTGGACTCGAAGAGAGGACGTGTGCGGCAGATGGGGCGCCGGCCAGGTGGGACGGTGCGAAGCGGGTTGCTACTGGTGGAAACCGCTGTGGAAGCAGTGATGGGTTTGCTCGCGTTGTTGTCGAGGCCATTGTCGGGCGCCGAATAGTAGCGCTCCAGAAGGCCCTGCACGACATTGTAAGATCCCTTATTCGCAGCCCAATTGATCAGTTTGCGGGGGTCAGTCATTTCGAGATCTTTGTCAGACAGCTTGATCTCGTAATCCTCGGGTGTGGAGCGATAGATGCGTCGTGATGGGTCGACGAGAGAAAGAAGGGCGTGGACGCGAGCAAAGTCGTCGGCGTCAAGAGCGTCTTCCATGGTGGTCTGAAAGAGGCAGCGTCGGAGCTAGATCGCGGAAAGTTCTTCGCTAGCAATGACTGGTGTTGACGATGATAAATTTTGTTGGTAGTTGTCGACGGTAGAATGATGCGACGGCCGGACGTAGTCTGCACCTGCGAGGGAAAGAGCGACAGGCAGCAACACAACGTGGAGGTGAAGCAGTCACCCAGGCGTGAATGCCATGGCCTTCTGCTTGCATCCACACCCGGCCGACTGCTTACATGCCCTCTGTCCTGCAGCAAAAGATTCACATCCAATCTCATTCTTGGGTAATTTTTGATAAGGCACCAGTGAGAAAAGCCAGAATGGAGAAAGAAGTCACGCTGTTCGCACTGTAGTCCCAAGCTCTTGTACTATGAACCATCTGCAGTTCAGTGTTTGACCCAGAAAAGACTCGAAGAACCTGGACAACAGAAGAAAAGTGTATGAAGTGAAGCATTCATGCGGATGTGAATGTAAACAGGATGCTGTGATATTCACGTTCGCTTCATGGCAGGCATTCCCTTGATCGTTCAATTAAGGTAGGCCGGCCGCATCCACCGATATCGTTTGTTTCAGGTGAAGCAGCCAGCCCAGGCCGACAGACTCGCAACACTAAGCTGGCACTTACCTAATGCTGACAAAGGCGCCCGTTGGGCTGTCTTTCACGTTCATGTTCAGTTTAGCAGATCAGCGACGAACCTAGTCATAGCTCGCGCTCAGTCGATAAAGCAATTAAAAAATCAACGGCTTCCTGTTCGAGGCGTCGTCCAACAGACTTCCCCGCATCTGCTATACGCACCTAGAACTATAACAGCAACGGGAAAGCTTATGCAGGGCCGCTCGTTGAGATAAAGTAGCCGAGCACGTGGAAGCGATGAAAAACAAAAGAATGTCTAGCAACGGGTCGGTTGTAGATCAACGTTGACTCTTTTTGTGGCCGAATTTCCAGAAAGGGCAAGGCGCAATTACTTTGGACGCCTCCCCCAGAATTTAAACCAGCGGCGCTGTTTTCCCCGCGGGGAAAGCTCGCTATCACGCATCAAAAAGAAACTCTGCCCCGCCTGGCTGCGAGTGCTCCGGGGCTGGTGGCTTGGAGGGGTCTGGACATGTGTCAACGCCAAGGCGTGACGGAGGTTTTCCTTTTTTTTTGCATGTGAAACCGTCACGTGCGGCGCGCTGGGAGGATGATGCAATGCGATCTGAATGGCTTGCATGTGGCTTACCCCGGAATTCCTGCCGCAGGCAAGCTGGGTGCGGTCAGCGGGCGTTTACGGGCGCAATGGACGGGCGAGCAAAAGGCTATCATTCGACGGGCGGCCTCGGGCCCCCTGCGCGCGGCGGTAGGCTCGTGAGCACTCGTTGAGCGGCGACCGCGGGGAGCGGCTGCTGTTCTTGGATGTCGGAGATGCGGCTCCTTAAAGACAAGCTGGCGGGCAGCTTTGGGAATGGGCCCGTGCGCTACGGCCGACATCTGGACTGGCTCTGGCGGCGCGCGTGGATGCCCCGTTTGGGACACGAGCCGAGGCTCCCTCGGGCGGTCGACCGCGCGCTGCGCTGTATCAACTGCGCTCCGCCGCGCATCTCAGCGTCTGCACACCTTTCTCCTCCGACTCCCTGGCTTTCCCCCTTCCTCGAGTCTCCGGCCGCGTGTGACAGCTCCCGTCTGCTCGCTTTCCTGCGTTTCTTTTAGCTTTTTAGATATAGACGCATAGACGACACATTTTCCTCGCCCTTAATACCGCCGCGCCTGACATCACTTTTCCGCTTGCATTTCTTGGCCCGCCCTCCCGCCAACGCCCGTGAGTTCTCCCAGCTCCCGGCTTTGCCAAACCCCATATAGCCTCCCTCGCCCGCTGACGGATTCCCATGACAGTTTTCTCCCGCCACTCGTAGCCCCACCGCCCGCGTTTCGGCCCTTGTCTCCCGCCCTAAGCTATCATGGCTCCAAAGGTGCTTGCTGTGCAGCGCGCCGCTGAATTGCAGGGCGTGCCGCCCGCAGGCAAGCCTCATAGCTTGCCCGTGCCCGGAACTGCCACCGAGAACAGGACGGCCGCCTACAGGCATTGGCGTTTCGTCGATGGCCTGCTGGAGACGCTCGATTCCAGCGTGAGTCGGCCCATGTGGAGCGGCCGCACCTCGGGTCCAGTCGACTGATGCGTATTTAGGTCCAAACTCTCCACGATGTCTTCGAGCAGTCGGGTAAGTTTCAACCAGCTTGAAGTTGGTCCAGCCGCATACTGACATTCTTTCGCAGCCAACAACAACCCCGGCAACCGCTGCCTTGGCTACCGTCCCTACGATCCAGTAACCAAGTCGTATGGTGCATACGTGTGGGAAGACTACGCGACGGTCCAGAGGAGAAGAGCGAACTTCGGCGCTGGGCTGGTCAAGGTTCACCACGATGCTGGCGTGCCCGAACCGCGTGGAACTGGCATTGGCCTGTGGTGCCAGAACAGGCCGGAGTGGCAGATATCTGGTAGGTGATCTCTTGAAGGTCGTAAAAAAGCATTGGCTGATCCATTTCCAGATCTGGCAGCCATGTCTCAGGGAATGTACACCGTTTCCATTTACGATACCCTTGGCCCGGATACCACTGAGTACATTATCAACCACTCGGAGATGAACTGCGTTGTGACGTCCATCAACCACGTCGCAACACTCTTGAAGCTCAAGCCCCGCCTGCCCTCCTTGAAGATCATTGTTTCCATGGATCCTCTGGATGCGGGCGAGAAACCGGGAGAGTCTAAGGGTGACATTCTCAACGCCATCGCGGCCGATCTTGGTGTGCGCATCTTTTACCTGAGGGACGTTGAGGCGCTCGGAGAGCAGAACCCTCGTCCGTACAACCCTCCCAACGCGGATGATATCATCACCATCAACTATACCTCTGGAACCACTGGCAACCCTAAGGGTGTCGTCTTGACCCACAGGAATGCTGTCGGGGCTGCCAGCTCGTCATTGACGATTACGAAGCAAACCGGTGAGGATGTGATCTGCTCTTTCCTGCCGTTGGCACACATTTTCCAGCGTGTTGGTGAGCATACGGCGCTTTGGGGCGGGGCGGCCATTGGCTACTTCCACGGAAACATCGTGGAGCTTGTAGACGACATGAAGCTTCTGCGGCCGACTGTCTTCAGTGGTGTCCCTCGTTTGTACAACAGATTCGGTGGTGCGGTCAAGGCCGCAACCGTTCAGGCTCCTGGCTTCAAGGGATCGCTGTCGAAGCATGTGGTGAACACCAAGTTGGCGGCGCTTGAGGGCCCGGCTCCCACAAGCCAGCACTTCTTCTGGGATCGCATCTGGTCCAGGAAAGCTTCAGCAGCACTCGGTCTGGACAGGGCCAAGACCATGGTCACCGGTTCAGCACCGATCGATCCTTCGCTGCAGAACTTCCTCCGTATAGTCTGCTCGAACGACTTCATCCAGGGTTATGGCCTGACTGAGACTTACGCTGTGTCTGTTGCACAGCTGCCTGGTGATTTCTCCTCGGGCAACTGCGGTGCTTCTGCTCCTTCCAGCGAGTTTTGCCTGGAATCCGTTCCGGATATGGAGTACCTCGTCACTGACAAGCCCCGGCCTCGCGGTGAGGTCCTCCTGCGCGGCCCGACGCGTTTCCGTGAGTATTTCCGCAATCCGGAGGAGACTGCCAAGTGCCTTGATGATGATGGTTGGTTCCACACTGGTGATATCGGCGAGGTGGATGAGATGGGCCGCCTCAGGATCATCGATCGCCGCAAGAACGTGCTCAAGCTGGCACAGGGCGAGTACATCTCTCCCGAGCGCATCGAGAACGTCTACCTTGCCAACTGCAATTGGCTCGGCACTGCATATGTCCACGGTGATTCGACGCAGAGCTGCCTCGTTGGCCTCTTTGGCATCCAGCCTGACCAGTTCGCGCTCTTCGCCGGCAAGGTCCTGGGCAAGCAGATCAGTGACAGCGATATTGCTGCGCTGAAGGAGGCGGCAGAAACCCCCAAGGTGCTTCGTGCGGCGCTGAAGGAGCTGGACAAGGCAGGGAAGAAGGCCAAGTTCAACAGCTACGAGAAGGTCAAGGCTATTCGGTTGCTCATCGATCCTTTCACGATCGAGAACGAGCTTTTGACACCTACGTAAGTTTCCAGAGTCATTTCCGTATCGAGCGGGGTAGAAGGTTTTACTAACGAGACCCATGACAGGCTCAAGCTCAAGCGTCCCCAGACAGCCAAGATGTACCGCAACCTTATCGACCAGTGCTACGAAGAGGCACTGGCGGAGCCGCCGAAGGCGAAGCTGTAAATTTGTTCTCAAATACGTCCTGCATCATTCCCAATTTCTTTCTTTTCGAATGCAGAAAACTTTAGGGTGTCAGCTTTGCGATCTGGATGTGTTGCGTTCGCATGTGAATTTTTCAGCCTACTGCAGACGTGGCGGTTGGTCAGCATTTGGCCAACGTTCGGTTGTTTAGCCCACTACATTTTCTTCGAAATTGAGGGCGAGGCTGCGGGGGTGAAGCATTTCCGATGAAAGAACGGGTGGTGGAGTACAGGAGCATTACGTGTAAGGGCAGGCAGACAGGCAGATAGATATAGGAAGCGAATACATGTATTTGACTGCTATTTTAAATGGAATTTGTGGAGCCTATTCATGCCTAAATGCCGGGGGAAGCGAAGGCGGGATGGGGGCAGGCGGCGTGGGGGATCGGTGACGCGGCGGATTGAATCTGTGCGACAATGCTTTGGAGTAATGGTTATGTTTGGGTATGGGAAGAGCGCTGACAAGTATACACTCTATGGGACACAAGAGTCGATGCCGAAGATGGGTTGTATATAAATAGATGCGATCATAAGGGTGCTACGCAAAACCCGCCGGTGCAGCTCACTGCCTTAGGACACAGAAAACTCCGTCGCAAAACAAGCAACCCTATCGGCAAGTGGCCGCCTTTTCCGCCCGCGCCCGCTCTCTCCCGTGCCGCCGTGATTTCCGTCCTGCCCGTGCCGTCAACCCGTCGAACAACATGACACGGGAAAAGCGGCCAGCGTAGGGCTGAAAGCTTGGCGTCGGCGGAGGCGACGAGACGATACGGCGAGCTACTGACACCTGCACCCTTGCTCCTCCACGTCTCAGACTGCTCTGCTTGCTTTTCTTCTCTCGTAACCTTCTTCTCTCAAGCCACCTAACCGCATTCCCTCGTTACTCTCCTGTTTGCGCATCATCGTTGTTGCCCGAGCCACACCCTACCGCTCTCGATCGGCCGGCAGTCCTGTTCCGACCGCAAACCACTCCCGCTCCGACCTCCGTGTACATATCATAGCGTTGCGCGTCCCGCTTGCGCGCCGTCCCATTGCACGTCCCTCGTCCCTCGCTCGTTCCCTTCCGAAAGACGACCATAGAATAGCGAGGAAAACGCAACCCCGTCCCATTCGAACCAACAACCGTTTTCCCCGCGGCGCTTGCACCACCCGAAAGCCAGGGAGCTGGCAGCTTGCGCGCTGCGGTCCTCCTAACGCCCGACAAATCACGCAAACCTCACGAAACGGCCTCGTATACGTTACGAACGACCCACGAAGACGAACAACATACGATTCCCGCCTCTCCATACCT
This sequence comes from Botryosphaeria dothidea, assembly GCA_011503125.2. Taxonomy (NCBI): domain Eukaryota; kingdom Fungi; phylum Ascomycota; class Dothideomycetes; order Botryosphaeriales; family Botryosphaeriaceae; genus Botryosphaeria; species Botryosphaeria dothidea. Next base: position 566,811 of record WWBZ02000001.1, read on the forward strand.
TGGCTATTTACAACGCCTCCGTGAGGCTCGGCGGGATTGGCAGACCGAACGATGAATTGCCCCAAACTCTCGCCCCTCCAATCGCGCCTGGCCGCCTCGCTGACCGCGCTGCTCATCCTCCTCCTCATCTACCTCTCGCTCGCGGGGCCGTCGAACCTCGCGTACGCGGCCGAGATACCAGCACCGCCGTCCGTCGGCAAGAATGCGGACCACAACCACGTCAGGTTAGCGGGGGAGAACAGTCTGGAAGGGTTCCTGGATGCGGAGCTGGATGCTCGTGATGCAGGGATTGATGAGGTTAGGTACGAGCCCGAGTTCGTGGGCGTGAGCAGGGATATTATTGGTAGGCAGGACGAGACGTACATGCTGCTGAGCAACAATGCCCCGGGCACGAACACGCTCGCGGCGGGGAAGACGATGTTTTACAGGTTTGAGAATTCGTCTGTGTGGGGGAACTTGTCGGACGCGACGCCCGGGCTACCTGAGATCAATGGGAAGAAGCTGATGTTGCGGGGGAACATGGAGAAGGAGTTGCGAAAGAGGGATGCGGAGGAGGAGGAGGAGGAGGAGGAGATGCAGGAGGAGGACGGGACGGTGGTGTTGCAGAAGAGGCAGGGGACTCAAACCAGGGAGGTGTACGTTTCGGTGAATACATGCAAGCAGCCAGGCGTCAACGGCACGACCAAGGAGGAGGCGCCGCCGCAGCTGACTCTGTACGTCTCGACCTCGGACAGCAACAAGTCGCCCGGCCCGGACGGGGAGTCCAGGCTGCAGAGCACGCACACCCTGACCGGCGGCCACGCCAGCGCCACCGTCAACGCATCGTCCAACGTCTACATCGGCGTCGCCGCGCCCTCGTCGCTGCCGGACGGCTACTCGGGCGACTGGCAGTTCGAGGTCGCCGCCTCCATCGATGCCCCGTACCATGGGTACAACTTCCGCGAGCCGACCGATGCTTTCGTCTTCCTCGTCGACAGCGATACAACCTCGTCCCTGTTCGTCACGGACAATCTGACCTCGTCCGACCCCGGAGACGACGATTATGAGCGTTGGATGCGTGCGGGTAACCCGTTCCAGCTATTCGCTTACAGCTACAACATGACCTCCATCAAGGGTGTTGAGCGGTCGTACTGCGGTCTGCTGAATGCGTGGAACGAGGAGCCGACCAGCCAGATCAGCGGTATGACGACCAGGGGCTTGGGACATAAGCCGAAGGAGCAATTCTATGTCCAGGGTCTCAATGGGAGCACGCCGTACCATGCGTTTCCTGTCATGTACGGAAACTCGACGGCAGCCGGATCGGGCGTGGTTGGTGGCGGTGGGCAGGTTTGGTCGCCGGTCAACTTCACCACCAAAGCCGGTAAGTGATGCCGAGTACAATTCGTCGGACGAGTTTCGCTAACGTAGGTTTCTCTCAGACGGCAACTGCCAAGTCATCTTCAACATGACCTTCTGCTCCGAAGTCGCCTACGCGGTGCCCTCAAACCCCAACCGCTACAACCGCACGGAGCTGACGTCGCTGTACGACGAATACGCCGAAGGGCTCTACCAGAACTTCAACTACTCGCTGCAGCAGATCGCCTGCAACACGACCAACACGGCCAGGTACTCGCTCGCGCGCGGCTGCGACGACTGCGCCCACGACTACAAGAACTGGCTGTGCGCCGTCTCCATCCCCCGCTGCGAGGACTTCTCCGCGCCCGACGGCTGGCTGCAGCCGCGCAATATCGCGCAGTCGTTCATCAACGGGTCCAAGCTCGACGACACCCCGTATATCCGCGATCCCGAGAGCAACGCGACGCTGAAGGATCGCATCTATGCGAACAGCAGCAGGAATGCGATGATCGATGAGAAGGTCCAGCCGGGGCCGTACAAGGAGGTTCTTCCCTGCGAGGATCTGTGTTACAGTCTCATCCAGAGCTGTCCGGCGAGCTTTGGGTTCGCGTGTCCGGTTATGGGGAAGGGGTTGGAGCGGAGCTATGGGAATCGGTTGGGCAATGGGAATGGGAATGTGACGTGCAGTTATTTGGGCGCGGTGTATTATGTCAATGCGGGTGCGAGGGTCGGAGGGGTGGTGGCGAGGGGGTTGGCTGTGGCGGTGGGGTTGGCGGTATGGGTTGCGCTATGAGAAGGAGGAGAGAATGGATAGTTCTGGGGATGGGGTGGAGAAAAGGGAGAAGAGTATCGATGGAGAAAACAGTCGTAGCTGGTTTCTCCTTATAACGGCGTTTGAGGAGATGGGGATTATGGGCGGCGCTTTGTGCTCCTGGAGAATTTAAACTGGAGCATTCTTTAAGGGTAATTGAAGAAAGAGATTAATACAATGCTTCTCAGGCTCGAATTATACGGGCCGGAACGGCGTTGGTAACCGCAACTGTAGGTGTAATAGTATTGTAGACTCAAGCGCTAAAGCGTAGGGAGTGGAAGCATTCATCCGGACGCAAGTGTCTCGTCAGACTAATTACACTTACATCCGGATGAATGCTTCCACTCCCCACGTTACGATACTACTATGCAGTATGTGTCCCCTGTCGTTGAGGGAACTGCGTGTGCCGCCGGTCTGTATAAGCCGAACTTGAGAAAGCACAGTACAGTCGCTGTGGCTCTCGTTCGTGTCTTTGGAAGCATTTTTATTCTTGCGTGTTTTCCCAGAACAGGTTGTGGGCACATACAAACTAGTTACGATTCTGTGCGGAATTCTGATGTCCGACTACTTTATAGGGCTCGAGGCGTGCTCTTCTCTTCTCTACTTTGTCATTGAGCTCATGAGCGCCGGGTTCCAATGGCCCGCCTTCATCAGACTTTCTGCATGGAGTTGTGGTTCACTAAGAATGACCGTAGAGGAGTAGGAATAGCCATTGCTGATGATACTGAGTATCGTCATTGAAGCAGTATGCGATCATCGCCTTAATACGTATGGGCCGGTTCTCCACACGCTGTTGGTGGGTAGTGGACGCACGGAACACGAACAAACAGCTGTACGCCATGGCTGCCCGAATGCATAAGCGATGTGTGGCTCTGATAGGAGAATGTTACCATTTAAGTTGTTTTGCAGCGGAGGCAGGTTTATAAAGTCCCCTGGGATATTTGTGGCACGCCCAATGATTGGTCCACGAGGCGTCCTTACGAGCCACATGGCTATGTTCTGAAGCCTGACTGAGCTTGTTGGACTTCCCTGATCTCGTGCCTTGGAAGTTACCAGTCGGGAGGTGTTTCCAAGGTGGCGGGTCGAGCAGTTTAAGACCGCGACGGAGCACTTCTCTCACAATTGTTCCAATAGCAGTTTCTTGCTCGGTTCAAGCACTGTCTTACCAACACAAGACAACATGACTGTCTCCCTCTTGCTCCGCCTGCTCGTCTTGCGGAGACGCAGAGAGGAGACGCCCTTTGTCCTGCTTTCAAGAAAGCCTTCTCTAATCAAGGTCCATGATGGTGTCTATCAGCCAAGCATGTGGTTCGGCAACGTCTTTGATATACAAATGCTGTGGATTGTAGATGTAAAATATTGAGTAACGGGATCAAATGACGTGCCCTTGAGCTACGGTAGACGCGACTTGCACATTGCAGAAACAATAGAATTTCGAGTGAGAGCCGGAACAACTACGTTTCTGAGTTCAGAAGGACGAATTGCAATTACGAGGTGCCGGAGCTCATCTTACCGGCCGCTTTCAGGTGCCATTCATTCTCGCGCCGTGTTGCAGAACTTATAGACATACTACCAGAAAGGTTTAATTGCACTATCAAAGTATTTCAGAAGCCTAGTTTCTGGATGAGCTCAATGCATTGTCGGGTTAGAACGGACTTTTGCCAGGCATTATAGACTTCAGGTCGCTGGTATGCATGGGCCTCCCCGCTTCGCGGATGTACATACATATAAAGGCTAATAGGCAGTTTGCCCTTTCAGACGTCCCATGGCCCCGTAGGATTAGAAAAAAAAAATCTACAGCAAGAATGTGGATTCCGTATGTGGGTTGGTTCCGTCGCCTGCGCTGTAAGGGAAGTGAAGATGTATGGGATAAGGGACATGTGCGCTATGATGACAAGGTGCTCAGCGCCACGTTGAGGGTTGAGGGTTCTGATGGTTTCCTCAACACATGAAGGTCGAGGGTTCTTATGGCCCCCAACCCCGGGCCCTGGGGAGGCGTAGAAGGCGGATTATGACCTGCCTTGGGGAGCCAGTGTCGTACTAACGGTTGAACTGAGACCATGGCGCATTCCAACTGAGTTCAACATTCCACTGGCTCCAATTAAAGTTGAAAGGCTTGGAACCTAGTTTAACCAACAGGTCAATTGCCGGTCTTGAACCCACACACCCAATGGCCATCCACGCATAGACATTTCAGCCGGGTAAGGGAGCTTGATCTTGGTCTGCTCGAACAAACCAGGAACTTCATTGCCTTATCCAGCGCCATTTGTCCGTTCTTGCTGGAAGAACCGCTGCCTGGACAGGTTATGACCCAGTTGCGACCACCGAAGCTGTAGAAAACCCCTATGACTCTCGGAAATGCGGATGATTCACTAGGAGTCAGCCACCACCGTGCGGGCTGGCTACATACAACCTTTGATTGAGAAATACATAACCTCCACTTGGATTGAAATCTCCACTCCTTCACTGAAAGAGAGGATCACCAGCTTGAAAGTACTTCTAGAGAGGCTTGGGTGCACTTTCATAAGATCAGGAAATCAGCTAGAGATCCCTGGTTGAATTTGTAATCCCATCTATCACATTTTCAGTAGCACTGAATTCCAAAGAGATGCTTCGCCCAAGGCAATCACCATTCTCTGTTACATCCCAAGGTTTTCACAACCACTTTACTTCTGTAAAGTGTCCGGTGGGTTCCAGTGCATGACGTCCCACTCCGTATCCGGCACAGGGCACCACTTCCATCTTCCAACCTTACGGAAACCCATTCTTTGGTACAGTCCTTGGCCGTCTGGGGTCGACGTGGTATGGACGGGAAGACCCTCCTCCCGCGCTTTCTCCTGCACCCACTTCACCATCGTCTTGGCAACACCTCTGCCCCGGAAGTCCGGATGCACGCCCAAATCACAGAGCTCATAGCGGTTGTGCGGTAATTTGAATCCTTCCTCGGTAAAGGCTATGGAGTCTTTCTCCCGGTACGTGTCGTCCATGGCCTTGGAATGGGCGGGATCGATCATCGGGCAGGTAGGTTCTGCATCGGAGTCTTCAGAGGGTTCTTGTGCGTCTTTTGCAGGCTTCTTCTTTTCTATATGCACACGTCAGACAATGCTGTTGATGTCGGAAGTGCCGGACGGACTTTTGTTGTATGTCAAGGGTCGCTGCCACTTGGTGCCTTCGCGCGTGAGGATGCAGAAGCCTACGATGTCAGGGTTTCCCGTCCAACCCTCGTCGCTTGGCTCTAGAGTGATGACGATAGCGGAGCCACATGGTCTGTCAAAGTTCCTGCGAATCAGGTCCTCTTGAGCGCCGACGAATAGATCAGGATATTCCCGGCGGCGAGGGTAAAGATAGGCTTCAACTGGGTCGTCGATGAACGCCAGAGCGGACAGGTATGCTATGGCGCGGATATCCAGATTGGTTCCCGACCTGAGCAACATGTTCAGGGAGTGTCGCCTGTCGAGCGCGGGAGGCAGTGCGTCTAGTCAAGATACTTTTGGTGTTGTAGTAGATGTGATGATGTGATATACAGAGGAGCCAAAGATGAAAAAGAAAAGTTCGATGTGAATCCTAATGGGAAGGAAGAATAGGACGTGTATATAGCAAACTGCGGTGTTTTTAGCCTTACACATGAGTCGGTGCGGCTACTACGATGCACAGATGACCGCCATGTGCTCGATCTGACTAAGAAATTAGTGTGATGATACAAAGTATCTTCTAGATGGTACGACGTGGGTAGGAACACAGAGAGGCGCCCGATGACACCGCCGCTCGCCGCAGAGAGCAACACCGCTGTGCCGCATTGCCTAAAACGGAAATGCCGAGAGCCTAGCCTCATCGGGTTCGCTTGCCGGAGATATCAAGCACCCCTCTTGCTTTCTTCCACTTCATGCCTTCATCCCATCAAGAGATCCCATCATGATGGCAGGAATGCCGCCCTAAACCATCACTGATGTGGTGAAGGAGGCTAGTGGGGTCCCTACAGAAAGACAGTGACCGGATGACCCCGGAAGATCTCAGAGCGAGCGTGTTCTTCTACGCGGCTATGGAACCTGGCTTGAAACAGTGCCACCAGGCGCGAATGGCTCCGTGAGATCCATTTCATTAAATGTTGCCCTGAGCATTCTCGGATGTGGAGATGAAATGCTGATTCTGAGACAAGAAACTCACCCGACGTCCGCCAGAGCTCAGACGACTTCTCACACTACAGCCATAGCGTTCCAAGCACATCCGCAGAAATTCCCGAGTCCAGATTCTCAACAGACAGAAAGACCTTTAGGACTGTTCCATGCCGAAGAAAGTGGGGGCGGAGCTCTTGGCTCAGTATTTTGGCGTGGGGGCGGTTTCCTCGGTTAATAGCCTGATATCTACCTCTCCTTCTAGCCCGCACCTGTGGCTTTTGAATCTCTCTCATTTTTTGTTCGGTCCCGCTACAGAATTTTATGGCGAAGTATAACCATGGACAGTTCCCATACGCCATCAGCGGATAGTGGTCCGGTTCCTGTGGCCGTCCAGCCTCCTGCAAGCATCCCCCTATGCAAGGACTGTCAGGCCCTTTCGCTACGCGACTTCAATCAGGATCAAATCGTAAATGAGAAACTGGAGAAGTATAAGCCAATATATGTCCGACACGATATGTTCCCGGATCTGCCGCGGCTCGCAGAAACCACTGCAGCCACCGGCTGTGTTTTCTGTCACTTTCTTCGCGAGACCATTCTGTCCACGTTGGAAGACGAAATCTTGGACGAACTGCGGGCGGAGTCCGACGGGGTCCCGGTCGAGATTGGGAATGTGACTTTCGAGTTCCAGGGGAAGGACACTTTGCAGATTGATTACCAGTTCCAAGACCGCAGTCCGAATACTTTGCATTTGGACATCGCCGCGGACAGAGGTAGATTTTCCATTTCCCATCATCTTGGAGTCTACTTTGCTAACGACAAGGATGAATAGGCGCGTGTGTGGAGCCATTCGAAATGGAGCGAAGACATGTACCCGCAGAGCTATTCTCAGATGCCGGCATGATGAATGTTCAGAAATTCCTCGACAAGGCTATTGCAGCTTCTCCACCTCCGACTGAAGCTCCGGAAGTTCCGACACGCCTGGTTGATGTGGGTGGCAGCTCGCATCAGGATGAGCCACGGATTGTCATCGCGAGTGAGCATGCACCCCTGAGAGACTCTGCTACTACAGATGTCGAACAGAGGAGATACGTCGCACTGAGCTACTGCTGGGGCGGCGCACAGGATCAGAACTACTTCCTGAAAACGGAAACGAAAACACTGTCAGAATGGAAGCAAAGGATACCCCTTAACCGCTTTCCTCGAACACTTCGAGACGCAGTGCTCCTGACGCGGCGGTTGGGCGTCCGCTACATCTGGATTGACGCCCTCTGCATTGTGCAAGATAGCCGTCAAGACTGGGAACATGAAGCCGCTCTCATGGGGAGAGTCTACCAAAACGCGTACCTGACCATCTGTGCGCTGCAGGGCTCTTGCGCTGATGGCTTCTCATACCGTCCCACGCCAACCGTTGAAATCCCTTTCGCAACGCATCTCGCACCTGCAGTCACGGGCTCATACCACATCCTACCAGTCAATCACTGCCTCAGCTCAGGTACGCCCGGCTGCCCATTCTTCTCCAAGTGGATCGAACGCGGCTGGACCTACCAGGAACTGCAATTTTCCTCCCGCGCCCTACTCTTCGGCAAAGCCCAAACATACCTCTACATCTGCGAAACCGAGCAGTACTCCGGCCACCTGCACGGCCGCTTCGAGCCCGAAAACGGGCACACATACTGGGCGCAAGGCACCCTCCGCTCCGTCTGGCGCTTCAACGACCCCACCCCCACCACCAGCCCCTACGCCCTCTGGTACCGCGCCGTCGAGGACTACGCCAGCCGCCAACTCACCTTCCCCGCCGACCGCCTCCCCGCCATCTCCGGCCTCGCCTCCTCCTTCTCCGCGCGCTTCCTCCCCTCGTCCGCGCGCACCTACGCCGCCGGCCTCTGGGCCCCCGACCTCTGCGCCGACCGCAGCTGCGGCCTCCTCTGGTCGCGCCGCAGCGCCGGCGCCCGCCTCGCCCCGCCCTTCGCCGCCTTCCTGGCCCGCCGCCTGGCCTCTTGCGCGCGCACCGCGCCCTCGTGGAGCTGGGCGTCGCACGACGACGGCGTCGTGTTCATGGCGGGGAGCGGCCCGCACTTTGCGGCCCTGGCGGCCGTGGAGGGCGTGCGGCTGCCGCCGCTCGCCGGGGCGGACGCGTTCGGCGCAGTCGGGCGCGGGGGCGCGTTGCGCGTGGCGGGCTGGGTCGCGGCGATCCCGGTCGCGTGCTTCGAGAATTACTTCGGGACGATGTGGGAGCGGAATCGGCCGGCGCGGTGCGAGCGCTCGGGGAGGGTGCATCCGGCGGGGGCGAGCGCGCTGGAGATGCTGGGGGCGGACGGGAGGGGGCGGGGCAGCGTGGAGCTGGATTGGTGGGTCGAGGATGGGCGGCATGGCGAGTATTGGCGGGGCGGCGTGGTGGAGGTGTTGGTGTGTGGGGTGAGCGTGCATCCGGAGGAGCTGGTGCCAGGGGCGATGGGGAGGCGGGAGAGGTGGGAGTGGGTCAAGGGAATGCGGTCGGAGGTGGATGGGGAGGGGCGGTGGGTGCATAGGGATGGAGAGGGGCGGGCGTGGGCGTTGGATTCGCTGTTTGTGGAGGGGATCGTGCTGCTGGAGACGGCGCCGGGGAGTGGGGAGTATTTGAGGGCGGGATATTTTCGTGGGACGGCGTTGCATGATGATTCGCTGGAGGAGTTGAGGGAGGCGGAATATCGGACGGTCAGGATTGTTTGACTTGTTTATTGCCTGTTTATGCTTGGCTCAGGTCAAATCTACTTCTGTTACTTGATTCTAACGCTCGATCAATCAGGTGGCGTGATACTCCTGGTCTGGATAGCAAGTGAAACAGGTGCTCCCACACACGTCACTTTCCAGTCTCGTAAATAGCTTGCTGGACTCTTGCTCTCTCCGCTTCTACAAAGGCCTGCGGTCTGGCGCGTTGCGTGATGTCTTTGTTTCCGAATACGAAAACGCCGGGATTCGCTTTGAAGATCTCATCCATATCTTCCAGTGTGCGTTGAGTGGTCTCGGGATAGAGGGCCCACACGATAGGGAAGTAGGAGTAGAGAAAGCACGCAAAGAGAAGATAGAAACCCCAACCAAGATTCTTGACGCCGACTTTGGTGAACTGAGTGACAATGAACGACCCCATCCAATTCGTGGCCGTGGCCGCGGCGGCACCGCGGGTTCTCCAGCCGAGCGAGTTGATCTCCGAGTTGTACACCCACGGCACCTTCGCAAAGCTGGTGCCGTAGAAAACGTAATACAGAAAGAACATGGCCGTGGTTGCTGATCCGAGCTCATACTTCGATTCCGGATGCAGGTCTGCCATCTTCAAGCAGATTGCTGCAACGACATAGCATGATCCAGCGGTAAGGGCACCGTAAAGCATAAGTTTCCGACGACCGGCCATGTCAATCACATACAAACAGACCAAGGCGGCACCAAGATAGGAAGTCGCGTTGCAGGCGGTGAGCAGCCGGCTCTTCTGCTCGTCGAACCCAACACTCTCTTGAAGGAGAGTGGGCAGATAGTAACCCAGCGCGTTCACGCCGCTGAACTGCTGCATCAGCTGCGTACCGCAGGAGAGCAAAAGCCGGCGGAGGTTCTGTGTTTCGTCTCTAAAACGCAAGACATCTCTCACGGGAGCGCGAGCCCTCCGCTCATCTTCGATCGTGACCTGGATGGATCTGTGGGTGTCGACGACGGCGGTATCTGTGACGGACACATCCTTCCCCTCCAGCCTGGCAATCACTTGCAGAGCCTCGGCTGATCGACCCCTCAGCATCAGCCATCTGGGAGTTTCGGGCAGGAAAATCATGATGGGGATTGAGATCATGGCGAAGACGAGCTGGAAGGCAAGAGGGAACCGCCACTGGAATGCTCCGCCGCGGAAGAATAGGGCGTAGTTGATCCAGTTGGCCAGGCAGAACGCCAGCGTGTTGCTCAAGTTTGCGAGGATCACCAGCCGCCCTCTGAAATGCGGCTTTGCGCACTCAGACTGGTACACTGGAACGACGGTCGTGATGATGCCTTTAGGTGCCGGGGTTAGCTTGGTATTGTTTTGTTTGGAGGGAATGTTTGGAAAGCTCGCTTACCCATCCCAAAGCCATTGATGAGGCGGCCGATGATCATCTGCGGGAGATGGAAGGCAAAGATTTGCAGGACCGCGCCAATCAGATTGGCGGCCAGTCCGATGAAGTTGCAGCGTCGGCGTCCCAATGTGTCACCAACACTGAACGCAAAGAGACAGCCGACAGATGCGCTAAGCTATTTCTGGGTCAGGTTGACAGTACAGAGAGGAGATGGTCGGTAAGAGAGAACCCACAGAGAAGCAGCTTGAGACGATACCGTTGATATTGGCACTTTTGACCTGGGGGAAATGATTGATGAAGTCTTCGGAGATCAATACCCCAGAGAAAACACCTTGATCATAACCGAACCAACACATGGCAGCTACCCATAAGAGTAAGTCAAATGAAACTCCGTAGTGAATTGGAATTAATAATATACCGGCATTTCCTAATGTTATGAAAAATAGTAGCCAAAAGCCACGAAGCTCCCGTAAAGACCGCATTCTGGTCTTTGGCGAAGATGAATGAAGTAGGTGCTAAGATGGAATATAATTTGTAAGATGAGAATGAACTATTCTTTTAATACGCCGTCGAAACAGGCAGTAGGTATTACGAACGAGAATGAGGATGGAAGGCCTCAGAATTGGCTTTCGGACATTTTCGACTGAAAGCCAGAAGGCCACGAAGGAGTTTGGGTAGCCTCCCCGCATTCCACATAGAGCCTTGCCTGTTTGTCCTCCCCGCCGCCCCCATGGGGAATCGATGTGCATGACCAATGCGACCTTTTGTCGGACAATCGGCTGCGGGACCCATCGTAGGTTCATGCAACACGAACCGTACTACGCAGTGTTTCTTTCCGATTTCCATCAATCAGAACGCCATGTGGAACAGACAATGTCACAGAATGTGGAGCTTCAACACACGACCATACATTGGGTGTGAATCAACAGCGGAGAATGTCGATTCCTACATAAGTGATTTAGGGTACCCAGAAATATCCTCACAGCAGTGGCTGCGTCGGTGCCTTCATGATGTTCAACCCCGTTTCAGAGCGCCAGAAGGATCCATCAGGGTAAGTATATTTCTCCAGTGCCTCCTCAGTGTACCCAATAGAGTAGCCGGGCTGAGTTGGAGACACATAATGCGCTTCCTTCACCTGTGATGGATGTCGAAGATTTTCTCGGTGACTGTCGGCGAATTCCAGCATCGACTTCTTTCTGGAGACAGTGATATAGTCAATCAAAGACAGGTGAGAGGTAAGCTCAGTGAGGCCCATCGCGCCATTATGCGGCACACAGGGTACGCTGAATTTCGCAGACATGAGCATGACAGCCTCGGAAAAATCAGCAATCGATAAAAGGGCTCCCAGCAACACTTACCAAGCATTCGTTGACACTTCCGAGGCGCACAGCGTCAATCTGACAGACGTCGGTGGCCTCTGCCTGAAGGAGTTGCTTGAATGTGACTCGGTTTTGAGCCATTTCTCCAGTCGCCACGCCTACATCGTAGGGCTTGAGGGCTTTGCGAATGGCAGCATGGCCCAAAACATCGTCTGGATTCGTCGGTTCTGCTCTATGTTAGTTTACTCATCTTCGCCTAAAGAAGAGTATATTGATAATCACCTTCAATGAAGACGGGCTTGAACTCCACCAAGTGCTTCATATACTCTATCGCCTCTGGAACGCTCCAGACCTTGCGTATGTCAGAATAGAAACTCACCGAGGCAGGGTCTCTCTACCTGGTTTGCATCGATCATGACTGTGTATCCACTATTGTATCCCAAGACCTTCCGAACAGCAGCCAACCGCTCTCTATCAGCCTCAAGGCTGCTACCGACCTTGAACTTGAAGACCGTGAAGCCGTCGTCAATCGTCTTTTGAAGTACTTCTTCCATTCTGTCCCCCGAGAATGCCAACCAGCCTGGTGAAGTGGAGTAAGCCTGAATGGAATTGTTAGCCGGAATTCAAATACCGTACGGCAGCCGTTTTCGATTATTTCTCTTTTTGTTGACCGAAGCAATGGAGATTCTCACCGGTACAGCTTTGTTGTTCAAAGCCTCGGCCATTCTCTCATCCTTGCCCGCGCTAGACTTCTTCAACATCTCGACCGCTTCTTCCGGAGTAATAACATCTGTGATGTACCGGAAGTCAATGCACCTTACGACTTCCTCCGGTGACATATCGGCCACGATTTTCCATACGGGCTTTGAGACAATCTTGCCCCACAGGTCCCACACGGCATTGAGCACGCCAGCAACAGCAAGGTGCGTGACTGACTTTTCAGGGCCGATCCAGCGGTACTGCGAGTCGTTGACCATATGGCGCCAAGTTTTGCCCATGTTTTCCGTTAGCTTCTCCATCGAGTAGCCAACGACACGCTTAGCAAAGATGTCGAGCGCAAGACAGATAATCTCGCTTCCCCTGCCATTGCTGAAAGCCTGCGTGCATCAAGGCATAGATGTCAGTTGCGCCTATGTTGCTTTTGCTCATTTCTGGGAATAATCCTTACGATTCCTTCACCAACGAGGCCGTCAATGTTTGTTTCCAGCCGAATGTATGGATGGGAACCATTCGTGCCCACATGCATTGCATCAGACCCAACTCCGTCTAGGCTAGTGGGGAACCGCAAGTCTGTGATGCTGTAGCCCGTGATGCGGACTTCCGAGAGAGCCTTTGGGTGGCTTATTGCTTCCATCTTGCTTTATCCAATCTGGGATCGAACGAAAGCTGCAAAAACAAAGTAACAACGAACAACAAGGGTCCAAAGATAGACTTTCCGCGATGATTATGGGGTATCGCATGTTTACAAAGAGCTTTCTTGGTACAATTCGAGGCATAGAAATTTGTAGGGTGGCCTGATGAAAGTGGTGTTCAGATCCCCGCCGGCGATGGCTTCCCCGCAGTTCCCCGCTGCATATCCCAGAAAGAACGTGGGTCTCTCGTATTTGATGTCGATTGGCTGATAGGTTCAATGTCGCGGCAATGGCACCGCATGCATACAACTACACAGGACGTTGGATAACAGCTGCAGCACCCCTCAATATGATCCCTGGCTAATCATACGAGGGGAAGCGATGCTTGAACTGGCCCCAGTGAAGAAGACACAGCAAGAAACGCATGTATTTGTGTACAGAAGCAATGGATCTGTCGTAAATACGATGGGTATCGAGCATGAATGGTGTTGGAGCGGACTTGCGGCGCTTTTCCGCGGCGTGAGTCTTCCAAAAGGCCTGGGCGCATCTCCACGCCCTATTGTCTCGACTAGCGCAGAGCCGGTATCGCAATGGGCCAGCCTCTATATGGCTCGTCCACTACGCTCGGGAACATAAAAACCTCTCGCCTTGACCGGCTGTTGTTCTTCCACGCTTCGGCTTCTTAGAATTATTTGTCCATCTTGTTCTCTCCGCAAAGATGTCCCAGACTCTTCTGGAGGTGCCTCATGCCGCCGTTGTTGCGCCGGGTGAGGTGCAAGTGGAGACAGCACCAGCCCATTTCCAACTTTCGACACCGACCATCCCGCCATCACCCGCGAATCATGGATCTGGCAGGACTTTGGGTGCCGAAGTGCTTGAGGAAGACCAATTGATTGTGTCGAAGAGCAGGACAGCTGCAGTTTTCACGTCCATCACATGCATCACTGCTATGGGCAGTCTTTTGAACGGCTTGTTGACTGTCTGTATACCCGTAATAGCAGAGCAGCTGAACATTCCTGACAGTTTGCAACTATGGTCAGTCAATGCTACTTCCTATCACTTTTATCTTCATTTCAACTGCTTCCTTTTTGTGTTGGGATGAAGTAAAACCACTCTCCTCTCTGATCCCCTAGACCTCGAGACAAAGTTCAATCGACCCCCTGACAGTCTCTTTAGGCCCATTTCTATATTTGCTCTGACGTGCGGTTGCACCCTGCTTCTCTGCGGCTCCGCAGCCGATGTTCTCGGATGCCGACGCATGTGTCTGATCGGAACTCTCCTCCAGTCCGCATTTACTCTCGGCTGTGGCCTGTCAACCAACGCCACCCAAATGATTGTATTCCGTGGCTTGGCCGGTGTTGCAGCCTCCTTCTGCCTCCCCAGCGCCGTCAGCATTGTTACCAGCAGCTTTCCCCATGGACCTCGCCGTAACATTGCCTTCGCGACCATGGGTGGCGGACAGCCATTCGGCTTCGGTCTGGGACTCGTTCTCGGCGGCGTCTTCGCCGACACAATCGGCTGGCGCTGGGCCTTCTACACCACCACCATCGTGAACAGCGCCGTCTTTGCCCTCGCCATATGGGTGCTCCCATCCAGCATCGACACGCCCCTCACCTCCTCCACGCTCACTCACCTCGCCCACGACATCGACTGGGTTGGCGCCCTCATCATCAGCGCCAGCCTCGCCGGGCTCTCCTACGTCTTCGCCGCCATCACCGGCTCCACGCACTCCATCCGCGAGCCCCTCAACATCGCCCTGCTCGCGACCTCCCTCGCGCTCCTCCCGGCCTTCGTCTACTGGATGCACCGCCAAGTCGCCCGCTCCAAGCCCGCCCTGATCCCCAATGCCCTGTGGCGCAACACGCCCTTCACCGCCATCTGCCTCACCGTCGCGCTCGTCTGGGGCGCCTTCAACGTCGTCGAGCAGTTCACCGCCTTCTACCTCGAATACGTGCGCGAGATCCCCGCGCTGCAGTCCTCCGTCAGTCCGAACCTTTTTACTTCTTCTTCTTCTTCTTCTTCTTCTTCTTCTTCTTCTTCTTCTTCTTCTTCTTCTTCCTCCTCCTCCTCCTCCTCCTCCTCCTTAACAACAACAACAACAACAACAACAACAACAACAACAACAACAACAACAACAAACACTGACGAACCCCCGCAGCTCTATTTCCTCCCCGCCCCCGTCGCCGGCGCCCTCGTCAACGTCGCCATCGGCGTCTTGCTCCCGCACCTGCGCCCCGCGCTCGCCGTGCCCGCCGGCTGCCTCGCCGCCGCCCTCGCGCCGCTCGTGCTCGCCGCGTGCTGCGGCGTCGACGGGCCGGGCTACTGGCGCGCCGTGTTCCCCGCCATGGCGCTCAATCCGGTCGGGCCGGACGTCATCTACACGATCGCGAACCTGGTGGTCACGGCGGCGTTCCCGGGCGAGATGCAGGGCGTCGCGGGCGGCGTGTTCAACACGGTCGCGCAGATAGGGAAGAGCGTGGGGCTGGCGACGACGGCGGTGATCGCGGCGAGGGTGGCGGGGGGAGATGCGGGGAGGGAGGCGTTGTTGGAGGGGTATAAGGCCGGGTGGTGGTATTGCTGTGGGCTGGGATTGGTGACGGTCGGGGTGAGTGCGTGGGGTTTGAGGAGGGTGGGGAAGGTGGGTGTGAAGAGGGAGTGATGTGTGTGTGTGTGTATGTGTTTTGATGCACCAGCCTGGAAGAATATTACAATGACATTTCTCGCTTACCCAGGTTGTGTGTACCATCTTGAAGCATTGGGAATTTTTCTATTCATGTGTAAAGCACTATAAAAGACTGGTATAATAGTTACTCCAAGCTTCGGATGCCTTTCGTTCCACCCGAACTTTGCCTGCCGAAGTCAGCCGGTGCTCAGACCCGGCCTTGCCGGTACCACAACCATGATCCTTGCTCCTCGCCATGCCGACGTTTTTCACGTCATCGCCAGAATCTGTTAGTAAGGTACATTCCAAGGATGGCTTAAAACAGAGAAGTCGCGGGCAACGTCTCCGTTACTATCCGCCAGCGCTTTCATCCCTTCCAATAGGATATCGACGCCCTAATTCTAAGCGCGGCTCACATAATCACGGGAAGTCTAATTGCCTCGCATATCTCCGGCTAGCACCGTGGATCTCATATATTCTAGAGTTTAAGTTGACTCATCCCAGGCCGCCAGATGGTTTACTGCGGAGAAGCTTTAGCTAGTTCTAATGAATTGATAATTAAGCAGCAGATTAGGGTAGAAACACATAAATAAAGCAATATAGGTTTGTTGTATTTACCAGAGAAAAGAGATTCCCCAAGATCATGAAATCGAATCCACGAAATATTACACGCACGCTTAATAGAGATAATCCTGACGAAAGCCAAAGAAGTCGACTAGTGGGTAGTGATTGGGCACGTAGATGTATGTACTTTAACAACAAAGAACACTTGCGTCACAGATCGTGTAACCGTCCCATAGCCTATTAATTGCCCAATCTATCCTGCTGCTAATCCAATTCCTCCCTCCGCTATACTCACATGTACCTAAACTAAATAAACTTAAGACGTTTATGACAATTCTCTCATCTGGTCCGGGTGTAGTGCATCAATTTAGCTTTTATGTTTCATACATGCAGCATAACCCGGTTTTGAATCTTCAATTACCCCCGCCGTATTTTGCCGGCTTTTGCGGGAGGCAGGACACTGCACTCGCCGAAAGGGCGAGCCTGTACTACATAAATACGTCGACGTTCAGAACACTTCGACACGGCTACAGCAGCCATCAAAAGCTCCTTTGGCTACACTTTTCTTCTTCTACTCCAGGATGTGCGGAATAGTTTGCATAATTCATCAAGATGATCCATCGCAGGTCAACCTTCAGAAACTCCAGTCCGATCTCGACTCGAGTCTCAGCAAAATCAAGCACCGCGGCCCCGACGCTCGCGGCCAATGGATCAGTCCGGACAAACGTATTGGTGAGCATACCGCACTTTGACCAAGACGCCACAGCCGAAGACCACTAACTGCGGTGGCCATAGCACTCGGCCACGTCCGCCTCGCCATAAACGACCTCGCCCCGTCCGGCAACCAGCCGTTCCACGACGCCGTGGTCAACGGCGAGCTCTACGACTACGACGCCATCCGCGCGGACCTGTCCGGAAAGACGTCCTACCGGTTCGTGGGCCACAGCGACTGCGAGATCGTCATCGCGCTGTACCGCCACTACGGGCTCTCGTTCCTGTCGCACCTGCGCGGCGAGTTTGCGCTGTGCCTGTACGACGGGCGCAACCAGCTGTTCGTCGCCGCGCGCGACAGGTACGGCATCAAGCCGCTCTTCTGGACGCGGGACCATTCCTCCCAGACGGACAACAGAATCCTGATTGCCGCCGAAGCGAAGGCGTTCCTGCCGCTGGGGTGGCAGGCCCGAATGGGATGCGAGGAGCCTCAAGGAGAACGGGATTTTCGGCGGCGACCGGACGCACTTCCAGGGCGTCTCGGCCATCAGGCCCGGCCATTACATGCTCGTTCGCAGCGGTCAGCACGTGGAGAGTCGGCCGTACTGGGACGCGGACCATCCCGACAAACTTGTCCCCGAGACTCGCAGCGTGGAGGAAATTGTAGAGGGGGTGAGAGAGCGGCTCCTGGAGGCCGTGCGCATCCGGCTGCGTGCCGACGTTCCCGTGGGCATTTGCCTGAGTGGCGGCATCGACTCTTCGGCGATTGCAGGCATGATAACACATCTGGTCAGGGAGAGGGGTGTTCAGCTGGCTAACGACAAAGAGACGGATAGCATTTCATGCTTTTGCATTGGTTTCGACGAGAACAGTGGCTTCGACGAGTCTGGTGAGTTTATCCTGGAGATATTGCGTGTATCATTTGCTTGAGGAACGTCACTCACAATACCCATTCGCAGAGATTGTACGCAGAACCGCTGATTGGCTGGGGGTCAAGTACATCAAGAGGCACGTTGGCGAAGATGACTTTGCGGCTCATTTCGAAGATGCTACGTGCCACTGCGAGCTGTAGCACTTGGGCCTTGGCTACATCGGCAAATACCTTCTTTCCGAAGTTGCACGCGAACAGGGAACTCAGGTTGTCTTGACAGGCGAAGGCTCAGACGAGCATTTTGCCGGCTACCAACCCTTGACTTTGGACGCCATCTGCGAACCAGATCCGGCCTGACCATCGAACTTCAGTACTGAAGACGAGAAAGATCGGTCTGTGGAAGCTACTCGGCGTAATGCGAGCTTTG
Source organism: Botryosphaeria dothidea (assembly GCA_011503125.2). Taxonomy (NCBI): domain Eukaryota; kingdom Fungi; phylum Ascomycota; class Dothideomycetes; order Botryosphaeriales; family Botryosphaeriaceae; genus Botryosphaeria; species Botryosphaeria dothidea. The sequence goes on from WWBZ02000001.1 coordinate 585,048, forward strand.
CCGCTCTTTTTGGAACGAACGACGACAAGAGCATTGCTTCTCGCGGTTCCCGTGTGCTCAATCAAATCCCATCTACCAAATCCTTTGGCGGTCTGGACGTGGACGTGGACGTATTCTCAGCCTGGACGAGCTGCTACGGAGACTGCAATTCCAGAGATAACCTTGCCAACAGTCTAGATGGCCATGCCAGGGATAAAATCAACACAAAATGGCACCCTCTTCACTCTGGATTATATCTCTATCAGAAAGCTCCCCTGTCCGGCATACTACTGACAAACCTCGGAGATCGTACGGAAATGGCACACAGTCTCGAGGTGCGGACGCCTTTCCTGGACCACCATCTGACGGAATACGTAAATGGGTTACCTCCAAGTTTGAAAATCAAATGGGACAGCGAGACGAAGACTTTCACCGAGAAGTGGGTCCTCAGAGAGGCAATGAAGCCATTCATCACAGAGGAAATGTACAAAAGAACAAAGCATGTAAGTGGTTGTGATCTTGTCCGACCATGTGGGCCCGTCTTCTGAGCACACTCGATACATTATCCTGACATGCATGCAGCCTTACGCATCTCCAAGAGCTTTCTCAGTCGGAGGTCAAATGCACAAGCTTCTAAATCGTCTCATCACGAAGGAAAAGGTCGAGAAGCTTGGATTTGTCGAGTAGACCACAGTTGAGGTGAAGTGGAACAAAGCGTTTCAACAAAAGGACGATCCCGCGGTGAATGATTTGTTTACTATTGCTCAGTGGATTGTTATTGGTCAGCGATTCGGGGTCAAAACTGCGAAGCCCATCTAGTAGACATCCTCATACAGTCCTATAATTATCATAATTATAGACCTTCTTGTCTGAAAATATTTCCTTGCCTGCAAGCATGGGGTTCTTCCAGGACAATGACGTATTTACAAACCACTATCGACATTGGCGGAGCGGGAGTAATTTCTTTGGTTCTCCCACCATCTCACAACCAAAACAAGCACTAAAGATTCCACAAGGGAGCATCATAGTCGATGGTTAGCGGCAATAGCCTTCCATAGGTACAACTTCATGGGGAGCGAGAACATTCGTCCGGACGGAAGTGAACTGTGAGTTCGTAGCAACAAAGCCATCCAGACGAATGCTCTGACTCTCCATAGCAGTTTCGATCAGCTTTTTTCTGTATTATTAGTGGGAAAGTTGCGTTCAGCGCTGTTTACTGCAACACCCCTCCGTATAGCCCGGACCTCGAATCTCTCACGCCAAATCGCCTCGGTAACGCTCTTTTCCTCGCTTGCAGACGACTCGTGGCTTTTGGCAGAGCTTAGACAATCCGCGCGACGAAGCAATCCGCCTCCTCGCTGTCCATATAAAGAAATAGTAAAGACAGCTGATCAGACAAGAGTTCCCACATGCGTCTCTTGCAATTCCATTTCCAGTTCAACCACATGCATTGCACAAGGACGTGACCGCAGGCGAGAAATAGCTCAAAGTGCTTAAATCCTACATGCTACGAGCAGTTGAAACAACTTTGCATATGTTTCATTCCTTAATTCCTAAATAAGAACTAGCAGGCCGTGGTAGCTCACTCACAAGGCATGATGGACTTCTTACTACTTTGTCTCTGGCATCCGCCATGAGCCACACCGACTGTGTGGAAAAAGCAAAACCAAGAATGACACCTCCCGCAGCACCTAAACATAATTCCAAACCACAAACATGCGATCAAAAAGACAAGTAACACCTTTTCCACTCAAAGTTCATCAGCATCATCCAAACGTCAACCACATATCTCAAATCTCTCCATTAAGCTTCTACATAAAGCCCCGTCCAGACCGTTCGCCAATTTCAATGCCGTCAAATTATCATTTGTCTTTTATCCCACCCTTCTTCGCAGAAACCGATCGAATATCCTCCCCTTTCCATTGCCAATTTTTTCGCCGCATGTACTGTTCATGAGCGCGCACTGCTTCGAATTTCCCCGCCAATTTTGTCGAAAAGAGAAACAAATTCGCCATCGCCGTTCGCTGTGCCCATGATGATTTTGAAAACGAAAAGGAAAGAAAAAAGACACCAACAACGCCTCAAGCACCTTGCCTGCACAAAAGTCCCGGTGATATGACGACGATCAATAAAAGGCAAGGAGACCAGCAAGCAGCAGTAGCAGCAAGGACCGAAAAAAAAAAGCCGAACCAGAGTGAAGAGAGAAAAAGGAATCCGAAGTCCGAAAAGAAATCCCTGTCATTAGAAGAAGCTTCCCTCAACCGAAACATTCACTCAGAAAGCCGCTCCGCCCAGCTCCCCCTCTCCGTTCAAACTCCTCAAATGCTCGTCCGCCAGATCCGCCCTGAGGCTGATCGTCTCGCCCTCCCTCTCCAGCCGATCCCACTCCCTCTTGCCCCTGCGTCCCAACGCCTCCTTCTCCGCAATCTGGTCGCGCAGCTTGCGCGCCTCATCCTCCAGCTTCTGCAGCCGGCTCGTCTCGTACAGGTCCTTCTGGCGTATGCCGCCGGGCACGATGCTCGGTAGGTCCGACAGATGGGCTGCGACGGCGCTGTTGGTAGTGTTAAGCGTCGCGGTGCCGGCGGGTCCGGTGGGGATGGCGGGGCCGCCTGGGGAGGAGACGGTAGCGGCGGCGGCAGGACCGGTGGGGACGACGGGGTTGTTGAAGCGCTGGGTGCGGGGGTAGGTGGTGGATGTGCTGTTGGAGGAGCCGCGGAAGGGTGGAGCGCCGCCGCGAGGGCCAGAGGGCGGACCACCGTAGCCGACCGGGCCAGGACCGCCGCCGCGAGGTCCCCAGGCGCCGGAGCCACGACGAGGACCTAGAGGCGGAGTGCCACCGGCGTTGTCGTAGGGTTGAAAGTCGCGGCCGGGACCGCCTCCGAAGCCGCCACGGCCGCCGCCTCGAGGGCGGGATGGAGCCGAGAGGATAGGATTGCCTGGGCGTGCGTGGGCGGACATGGGAACATTGGAAGCGGGCCCTGAGGGTGGCGACATTGCGGGATATGGGAAGTTGCGGTTGGTAGTTGCGGCCGGGCCGGTTGGAGGAGCACGGGCAAAGGTCGCGTCACCATTGCGAGGACCGGTCGGTGGAGCAGGAGCTGGAGTAGCAGGGCTGCCATTGGGAAACGGCTCGCGCTCGCGGATGGGAACAGGCGGTTCACGACGGGGCGGTGGAGGAGAGCGCTCTCGCTCGATTGAACGTGCGCGGTATGGGGATCGAGGACGCGGGGAGAAATGTTCAGCAGGAGGACGCTCTTCAGGAAGCAGACCAAGCCTGCTGGGATGAACTGGTGGAGAAGAGCGGCGGGAAGATGCCACAGACTCGCGGCCCGACTTCACGCCAGCATCGTAAGCTGCGGCTCTCGGTGGCGATGGCGACCGGCGTCTCCAGGAATCCACGTACGGATCGATTCTATCGTCGTGACGGAGAGGTGAGCGGGAGCGCGGGCGATAGCTGCGGTCACGGGGCGGCGAGTATGCGCGACGGGGCGGACTATTTTGCGGTCAGCACCAATGACACTGTGGAATAAGGATTGCAGAGGGTAAACATACCTGTACGCCCTAGGTCTAGGTTCGTCATACCGACTGGCTCTTGGCGGCGGCGAAGCAAGCCTCTCCCGCTTTGGCGCAGGAAGAGGTGAGCGGCCGCGGCTGCCTACAGGAGAAACGTCCCGGCTCCTCTTCAATGGCGGCGGCGATCTCTCCCTCACCGGACGGTCCATGCGAGGTGAGCGCCTATCGTAACCAGCGTCCGCATAATCGCGCACCGGCGACCGCATACGCTTATCCCTCCTGAAGTCATCCCGTCTGGGTGAGTATTCACGTCTGGGAGTGTATTCACGGCGTGGCGGCGGAGAGTAATCGCGACGCGGAGGAGAGTAGTCTCGCCTGGGTGGAGGCGAGTAGTCCCGCGCCCGGGGCGGCGAATAGTCTCGACGAGGCGGCGACCTTGGACGAGCCCTCCATGTGTCACTTTCCGGCCTGATGTATGGTCCGCGAGGGCTGCGTGATCTGCGACGGTATGGTGGCGATCGGCTTCGAGGGCGTGGAGCTCTGCTGGAAGAAGGCACGTAGGAATCGGCCGGTGGAGGACGGCGTGGCGGGGAACGCGTGGAACGGTAGCTGTCGCGTGGCGGCGGAGATCTCGCAGGACGGTAAGTAGAAGCTGAGGGAGGTGCGTAGCGCTCGCCACCAGGCCTGTAGGACTGCATGTCAGCTAAGATCTTGCGGAGAATGCGTTCGTGGGCGTGGTCGGTGTTGGTGTTGGCCCAAGCTGGAGCGCGAGCAAGGTGCCGCAGATGTCGATGTTGCGGATTTGCAAAGCTAGGAAAGTCGGATTTCGCATAACCCACCTTCGATCCCTGTCACGGTCGCGATCCATGGCGATGACGTGTCTGCGCCTATGTGTCGAGCGTCGAGTCGGCGTGTCGCGTTAAAGTGGTTGGTCGGTCTGAAGCGCCAGCGACGTTCGAAAGAAAACTAACGAGAAAGGAGCTTGTTCAGCCTATCCGTTGTCACGTGACCAGGCGTCATCGTGATCGGTGCGTCGGCCGCTGGACCCTTTGCCTGCCAGCTGTGAGATCAGGCAGGTCTACTCATTGCAGCCAGGCGCATGCAACTCCGGTGCCTTGATGTTCGCCTGTGGGCGCTGCTTCGCTCATGTGAGGCTGCAGTAACCCTTGCTGTCCCAGCACGTCCAGATCATACCGCCGGGTCTCTGAGCCGCATCGTGCTACCTGGTTGGTCCGTCGCCCGGTACCGTAACCGCCGATTCTGTGCTGCATTTAGCTGAAGTCATCAGTCCGCGACATCCTGAGGCTGCTACCCGGCTGTCACTCAAATCCCTAATCCCAAGCGAGATCGCGCTTCTCCACATCATCACGTCTCTATGCATGCCTAGCGAGGCATCGCCGCAGTCGATTTCGGATCTCCAGGCAGAATTTTGCAAGCATTGATCTTATGGTACTCCTTCCTGATCCCGGAAACCCAGCCCATCCCACAACGCCCGCCGGCTATGGAAGCTTTCCTTAATGCAAGTCCCGAACCACACTGCAACGGTATCTTGAACCCCAGCCATTAACATAATCCTCTCATTGGGCTCAATCTTCCGCATTTGTGACCTGTTCCCCTTTTCTGATTTTTCCAAATGTTCTTGTCATCTTTCTTTTGGGCATTTCATTTTGGGCTAACGCCTGCTGCGGCGCTCTTGGTCCTTCTTCAGCCTCTTGGCGCTTTCCTCGGCAATCATCGAGCTGAGGTCATCCTGGTAAGCGCCCCAGCCTCCTTGCTGCTCAGCTTGGCGCTGAGCCTCATACTGCCTCTTGACTTCATCCCTGCTCAACCTGTCTTCCCTCTCTAGAGAATCCACGTCAACACTGACATCCACATCACCCGCCTTCCTCTTCTTCCTATTGCTATCCTCCTGTCCAAGTACCGGAAGATTCTGCTGCGCAGACTTGAGATCGTAGGCCTTCTCGCCACCAAAGAAACCCGAGGCCCTGATGTTTTGTTCCGGCACTACAGTGTAAGCCGAACGCGGCTGCGTCGGTTCCTCGGTCTCGGTGCCACGGCGCTGCTTGCGTAGAGTGAAGTCACCTCCGACGCTTTCTGCGCCGCCAAATTCAGAAGGAGCAGTGGAAGCAATACCGCCAGGAGTTACAAGGCCGCTGGTATCCATGCCACCGACCTCAGACTCTTCATCTTCCTCTTCCTCTTCATCCTCGCTTTCCTCCTCCTCTTCTGACTCTTCTTCAGGCTCTTGTAGTTCACCCCAGAGCGTCTTCTCGACGGGCTCCCCAACATGCTCGGGCTGATTTGGCTGAAGAACACCAAACACATCACCTCCATAGAGCGGCCTGTTGTATTCATCAACCGGCGGCTTGCCATATCCACCGGGGTGGAAGCCCCACTGGGCTCCGGGAGGGGGCGGAGCATTCAGGCCGGGAATCTTGAGAGCAGGGTATGAAGGAGGCGGACCAAAGCGCTGCATGTTGATCAGCCAGGGCGGTGGAGCACCAGGCGGAATGCTCAAAGCTTCTTTGAGCTCTTCACTAAGCTCACCAGGACGAAGGTGCCTCAAGTTGGTCTCATACTCCTTGCCCTCATAGTAGACCTCACCGTACCTAGTCAGCTCTGGCTTAGTCTGGAACCTGAAGAAAGCTTCGTAGAGCTTCTGGTAGTCAATGTCAAGCTTGTTGATCTTGCCCTGGACGCGTTCCCTCTGCTTCTGCTTCAAGGATTGTTGATCTTGCTTCTCGAGGACGGCATCTCTCATCTCGGCAATACCTGTCTCTTGAATGAACTTGGGAAGGGCGAAGGGCGGCTTCTCGATACCACGTTTCGACGATAGGTACTCGCGCTTGAGCGACCAGTGGGTTGGAACGGGGACGACATTGCGGTGAGACTTAATGGCTACGAGTAGGCGGGGATCGGGTGAAGAGACGTCGGTCCACTCGACCAAATCAGGTTTCCTGACCAACGCCTTCAGCTCTGCTACTGACAACTTATTCATCTCCTTTTTCTTCTTTTTCGACATAGGCTTCGGCTGGTTGTCATCCTCTTCGGGGACTTCATCTTCATCGAAGTAAATTTCGGGTTTTTGAGTGACCTGGTTCTCGTTGTCGTCGCCCTTAGATCGCTGGAACCTCTCGAGAACACCTTTGAATTGCTCGAAGAGCGGGTCATCATCGGTGATGTCGTCTTGAATTATCGCAAGGGCGTCGGAGGTGGCCGTGTTGCCGTCGGTGGCAGATTGAACATCGTTATCTGCCCTGGTCTCGGATTCAGGCTTGGGCTGCGGATCGGCACTGTTCTCAGTAGTAGGTTGTTCGGAGACGTCCCTAGATGACGTGGTCTTTTGCTATCAGTTAAACTTGGTCGCACAAATTGGAGGTCATGGTGGGGAACGCACCTCGGCCTTCTCCTTCTTCGCCTTCGCGCGACGCCACGCGTTCTTGGACACGGCCTTCTTCGCGCCGCCCGACATTGTACCTGACCCCAGCTGATATGCAGAAGGTCGTACAGGCGCAGGAAAAAGGAAGGCGATGTGGGTGGTGGATGCGGGTTTGGAGGATGCGGATGATGTCGTCGAGCTGCGAGGTTGAAGTGTCGGTCGCGAACTCGAGCTCCGCGCCAAGACTTTTTTGCCGCGCGCACTTTTCCAGGCAAGCGCGTCACGACCCCCGCGTACCTTCCGCGCGCGGGGTCCCGTCATTCACTACGGTACGGGTGTATATCAAGGCTACCTTACAGGGGTATTGCAACCGACGGTCAGTGGCAACCGCCTGCATCATAGAAGTATTCGTGTGGACGCAAATGTATTGCACTGCCAAGGACAAATTCACCCGGATGAATGCTTCGACTCTCCGCGCATCTGCAAGAACATCGCATTTGGCGCTAACCGTCCGCTGCGGTGCCCCTCGTTCACTGGTTCTCCAAGCAAGGTCTGATGGTGGCGTGCTGGCTGGTTTCTTCCTGTACATAGGCCCGACATCCACATCACATCTTCCAATCACCAAGGCTGGGATGCTGCTGACACAGAAAAAGATAGAGACTCGCTCGTGAGTTTTGTGGTAGTATCATTTCTCAACATTACTTGTGAAAAGTTGAAGCAGTTGCCAAGGCGCAAATGCTGTCATTCTATCCTGTGTCTGGATGAGCACTTCAGGTCTCGACGCGTAATCTATGCTATAGTGTGAGGCCCGGAATTTCCAAGGCCGTTCACATTAGGAAAACCACCCAAGCCAATCACGGTGGTTCGACCTCGTTCGCCTCACAGCATGTTTCACCGCGTATTCGACCGTCGCCCTAGTTGCTTATGGCTGCCTGATGACCATTGATTCTGCGCCCAACTGCTTCATTTCCGCTTGCTAGAATCGAGACAAAAAATCACTACGAGGGACAGAGCCTCGAGGCTGGCGGGTTGGCTGGAATCGCTGTAGCACAGTCTGTGGGAACTCAGACTTTGCTCCGTACCTTACATACGAAAATCTGCACATCAGACGAGAAGAGATCGCCGATATGAATCTGGGGCCAATCGTGAGGTCCTTTGCTGCCACGTCAAAGTCCCGTGAGCACTTGCAGAAGAGGTAACCAGACATTGGCGAATGAAGATAATCCGAACACGTGGTAGCAAGCATTCCTGGCTTGGAAACAGTCTCGATCACAAATTTCACCAAAATATGGCACCAAACGTGTCGCTACTGGCCGAAGGAGCGCTCCAGCCGTACCGGCCCTGGATAACGCACATGGAAGGTCGTGCAGCAGCCGGCGCGGCGCTTCGCGCGGCATAAGACCCCATTCCCGCGCTTTGAAAGGTCGCGCGATTTACCTAGCAGACCATTCGGAATGGCGAATATGACATGGCAGCCCTGCCTGGAAGCTTATCAACGCCCTGGCCACAGCAAACCCAACGGCTGATGGTGCTGCTCAGTTCATGACGATCCGGAGAGGCCCCGCGGTTGCAACGTGCGAGAAATTGACAGGTGCATTTAAGGACGGTCCAGCCACAGCAGCCTAAGGCAGCGGTGTAATTTGCTAAAGCGTTGGGCGCGACCATGCTGTTGCATCCGCTGGTCTTTCGGAGAGGCTCTGTGCCACGCACCACGCACAGCAGTCAAAATTCGTCCAGCAGCATTTCCGCCGCTTCGACATCGGCCTGCCCCACACGCTCTCGGACTTGGGGTGAGTCACTGCTGGAGCAGGCGCGCAAGCAGTTCGCAGATCCACAGGCGGCAGAAAGCGAAACCCACAGCTGTCCCGTGCTCGGCAAATCTCGAGATCGTCCCGGCGGAGGCCCCACGGCGCGGCCAGAGCAAAACCTCGAGGCTGGTAGGGCTGGCTCGGGCATTCTGATGCGGCGGCTGGGGATCACGAGTGTCACTGAGGCTGTCGCCGCATCATGCGAGTCGTGGTTTTAGTTTTCTTGGGCGCTTCGGACCGCACAAGTCGTCATCGCGCCCGGTTTGCAAGCGCGCTTTGGGCAAGTCGAGCAGCGAAGGTCACGTTTTTCGAAGCGGCGGGCTGGGATTCCGTGCGCTCGGCAACATGCCCAAAGCCCAACTTCGACTTATCGATAATGAGTGGCGGTTCAGTGCCGCCTCTCTAGCTGCTTCGAGTCTAGCCAGGCACTTGTTTAAGAAGCGGTGAAGGGCCTGGGAATCACGTTGTCTGGCTCCTCCGCGAATTGCTCACTAACCCAGGCGCCGTGCCGCAGCAGGAAGGTTGTCGGACTGGCTCGTCGCCAGAACCTCCCAGCCGGTTCGCCCGCTGTCACACAAAGATCGCTCCTGTCTCGGGGGGTGGCGCCAAGGAAGCACCTGGGCCTCGCCTTGTCCACCGTCGTCGGGAGCCCCGCAGCGGACTGCGAGGGCCCTGAACGGCGACGGCGCTCTGGGACGGCAGCGAGTCAGCGGGCTGACCGCTTCCATTTACAGAGGCCGGCGGTAGTGATCGGAGCGTGATCAGAGAGGGCTGCTGGCGTCGATCGAGCAGAGACCAACTCGGTTGTGACGTGAGCGCGCGTCGTTGGGGTGGGGAGCGGTTCTTGTGGCATGACGGCGGCGGCGGCGCCCATGTCCGGGTTCCATGTCGCGGACGCAGGCCGGGCGGCATAAGCATATTGTGCGCTGTCTGTGGGCGGTGGATGGCAGAGAATTAACTTACATTGGATGCGCGTGCAGGCGGTGCTGGCGCGGGCGAGCGTTGGATACGTAGCTGCTGGTAGCAAATAGCGAGCGGCTATTGGGGAGAGCCCTGCCACTTAGCGCCGCCTCGAAGGTCGAAAAACGGATGACTGAGGTGCCCGCCGGTGCATGGGGGGGGGGCGGACCCTGGGGCTGGCGCGCGAGCTGGTCTGCTCTCCCGAAACCACGCCTCCGCTCCAGTTCCCGACCTCTCTGCCCTCCAGCTAGAGTGCCTATTTTGGGTGTACTTGTACGTTACGATTGTGTCGTCTATTGTCCTCCCCGCCTGCTCGTTGGGCCTCCCGTTGCTGCTCGCCGCGCCTCGACCAGCAGCTGCCCTGTTCCGGCTGGACCAGGCACTGCACTGTACTGTACAACCACCACCGGGCGGTTCTTCTTCAGCGGCTCTCGCACCTCTCGCGTGTCCCCAGCGCAGTCCGACCTCGCAAAGCTCCCCCAAGAGGGCCGAAGCCCTGTGTTCCATTTTGCCTGTACGTTGCCCCTCCAGCTGGTTGCCCGATGCGCTGCTGCCGAGGCCTCTCCTGCGCCGGGCAGGCCTCAGTGCGCCTGGGTACTTACACCGCCAGCGCCCCGAGCAATCCGGTGCCCCCGCGAGAGCTTCGAGAATGCGACTACTGACACCTCGTGAGCGACGCAGGTAAAACACCATGGCCTTCTCCAGCGGCCTTGGGGACCGCCCCGAGGACCGTCGCTTTCGTAGCCCCCAGTCCCCGCGCGAAGAGTCAACCTTCCCCAGCTTTACCTCGCCCATTCGCAGCATCGCCAGCCAGATGCAGGCCCACACCTCGACTGCGAACGATGCCCGCGCCAGCCTGACGAGACGCTTCACGACCAACACCGTCCCCACAATGCCCACACTCTCTCCATTGTCGCCAATTGGTCAGCAGCGGAGGCAGGCTGCCGAGAATACGGAGTTGACGTCTGCGGTAAGCTATTTTTCTGGTTCCCGGCGAAGCGCGTAGCGTGCGACATGCTTCGTATTTTTGTTTAAGTTGAGCCCCGGAAGTTGGATGCGTGGCCGGTGGTTGGACATGTGGTTGCGAGCTCGCTGTCTCCACTGCGTGTGGCGGGCAGGGCGTGCGCGCCATTGCGGCCGAGAACGTAGTTGGCAGTGGATTGGATTGGACAGCAGCGCTAACATTTCGAGCAGACGTACCACAAGGTTCAGCTGGTAAGTGAATGTGCTTGATTTCACCTTATTTTACTATTGTCCACCATCGTGCTGCGGGTCTGTGCCGTTCACGAGGTCACCGTTCGCTGCATGCCTGTGGCGTCTTATAAGACGTCCTCCCGACCTGCACCCCAACACTTCCCTCCCTCTCCACCACAACCCCCACAACCTTCCGCCAATTCCACCATTCTGCGCGCGAAAGCACTGCATTCCTCACTGCTACCGTACAAAAGACTTGTCATACTCAAGATCTCCTTCGCTGCAACTCGCATCGCCAAGATATTCCAGTGCAGCTGCACTGTAATTCGGGTTGCCAGAAGATCTTGAAATTCAAGATATTCTACACGCCTTCCGCGCAGATCTCACCCGATCCACAATGTCCTCTCTCAACCATTCTCCATCTTCGCGTGCCTACTCTGATTCTACGGTCACTTCGGGCGGTGACGGCACGAACTCAGAAGATCTGGCTAACCCGTTCGTCCAGCTCGAAAAGAAGAAGGCTGAGTACGAATATCTAAAGGAGCAGCGCCGCCGCTTTGAGGCCGAGATGGAGCTCTACGACATTCAGATGAAGGGCGTCCAGAACGACTATGCCCGCCTTTCGCAGGACGTTGGCCGCAACAACAACAGCAACAACAACAACTACGCTGGCCACCAGAGCGAACCCACTACCCCTCCCGAGTACCGCGAACAGGGCTTTCCCTCTGCCTTCTCGCGTCCCCAACGCTACTCCATTCAGGGCATGACCTCACCTCAGCAGAGCTACCAGTCTGGCTCGACTCGCGCCAGCCGCTCGGGCTCTCAGATCACTTCACCTGGCCAGAACTACCCTCAGGGCCCTTCCCACATGCCTTCCAAATCCATGCCTGGTTCTCGCCGCGGCTCTGACGAGGACGAGGACAGCTACGAGTTCGACATTTCAACCATGAACCCCCGCTCTGGCGCTACTGCGTAAGTTCCTCTCCCTTTTTCACTTGCATTTTGTGTCACGTCCTGAGCGACACCATCTGGCCTGCAACGCCTTCCACTTGGCAGTTTCACCCCGTTGGCTTTGCCTTTCTGGTCTGGTCTCTGTTGGCCGTGCATAAGGGCCCAGAAGGTCGGATCGAAGCGAGCCCTTGCATGTCACCATCTCTTATACGTCAAACCGCATTCCGGCGCGTCAGGCGCGTCAGAGCACGAACGAACCCAAGCTGACCATTTTGAAGTCTCAATAGGAACTCGGTTCCCGTCACCGGTCTTGACCTTCGCAACCGCGCGACCACAGATCTTCCTGATCTCACTTCAGTTCTTGGCCACATTGACACCACCCACTTCCTGTTTGGCGACGACGACGAGAGGCCAAGGAATCCTGCGGCTTCCCCTGATGTCAAGAGCTATTTGCAGATGAACGCGACGGACGACAAGTTCCCGATCTTGGTTCGTCGTGACGGTGAGGGCGCCATGCAGCTTTCCGCAGCTTCCGCCGCTCTGGATCTTGCGTCTGTGTCGTCGCACTCCCCCGATCCGCAGTCAAACGGCTGGCCGACCAGCAGCCGTCACCGCCATGCGCAGCACAGCCTCCCAGTCAACAACTTGCACAAGTCTGACGAGTTTGGTCTTGACAGCGCTGGTGCCAACGGTAAAGAGACCCCCAGGCGCGCTACCATGAGCAACCGTCACTCGATGGAGGTCCGCTTCAACCATAGCCCGTACGGTGACTCTAAGCGTCCGGGTCTGCTCACCACTCCACCCAACGGTTCCGCCAACGGCATGCCCAAGCTTCAGTCGTCCTACTCCACCAACGACATTCCGACCATGAAGAGTACCAACGGCCTCAACGGCACTCCTTCCGGCGCCAACACTGGTGTCAACTCGCACGCTGAGCAGCATCTGCACAACCACAACGCTAGCATGGGTCGCATTCCCATGAATGCAGTCAACCGTCACAGCCGCGAGCTGTCCGGCGGTGAGAACAGGATCGACGAGCCCAAGGGCGCTGCCGCCTATCGCTCCATGGGATCTGCTCTACAGGCCAACGCTGCACCCTTCGGCCCCGCCCTCACTAGCGGACCTGTTGAAGTCACCCCCGCTGGCGTCCCTTCTTCTGCTGCTGTAACCTCACCTACTGCGACCACCATGTCGTCCCCGAACGGCAACGGCGTCACTAGCCCTCCGATGTACGGCAACCAGAGCGCGCCTTACTACGGTGGTTACGGCATGTCGATGGTCAACATGGGCATGCAGAACATGGGACTGAACGGCCAGGCTCCTTTCAACCAGATGCCCATGTACCCGCCCTTCAACGCGTACGGTCAGGCGTATCAACAGCAGTACATGCCCCAGCCTCCGCCTCAGCCTCGCTTCCCGGACAGCCAGGCTCGCGTCATCCAGCAGCGCCGCATGCAGAGCCAGGAGGAACACGTACGCAACACCACTAACTACAACTTCGATTCGCTCTTGCCGCATGACATTGTCGAGCTGTGCAAGGACCAGCACGGCTGCCGCTACCTTCAGAAGCAGATTGAGGGCCGCAACTTGGACATCGTGAGGAAGATCTTCGAGGCTACCAAGGACCATGTTGTCGACCTGATGCAAGACCCGTTCGCAAACTACCTCTGCCAGAAGATGTACGAGTTCTGCAACGATGAGCAGCGCACTGCTCTCGTCCACAACGCGGCTCCCCAGATGGTCAAGATTGCTTTGAACCAGCATGGCACCAGGGCCCTGCAGAAGATGATTGAGTACGTTTCCACTGCTGAGCAGATTAACATCATCATCGAGGCCCTGCGCCACAACGTCGTCACCCTCATTCAGGATCTGAATGGCAACCACGTCATTCAGAAGTGTCTGAATCACCTTGGTTCCAAGGACTCTCAGTTCATCTTCGAGGCTGTTGGCGCTGCCTGCATAGTCGTCGGCACCCATCGCCATGGCTGCTGCGTGCTTCAGCGCTGCATCGACCACGCCTCTGGCGACCAGAGGGCTGCTCTGATTGGCTCCATCACCGCCAACGCCTACTCTTTGGTCCAGGATCCGTTCGGCAATTATGTCGTCCAGTATATCCTTGATCTTCAGGATGATCAGTTCACCGTCCCCATGTGCGCCGCTTTCCGTGGCAACGTGCCTATGCTGTCCAAGCAGAAGTTCAGCTCCAATGTCGTTGAGAAGGTGAGGGCACCCCTAATATGTGCTGGCTTATTCTGGCGAGAACGGTTCTATACTGACTAAATCTTAGTGCATTCGCGTTTCTAGCGCCGAGAGCAAGCGCAACTTGATCGAGGAGCTCTTGATTCCGGGTGAGCTTGAGAGGCTTATCCGTGACTCATATGCCAACTACGTTGTCCAGACTGCTGTAAGTACTGTACTGAGGTTCATGTTGCTGCTCATATCTGACATTCGCTTACAGCTGGACTACGCCGACGCTCCCACCAAGATCCGCCTGGTTGAGGCTATCCGCCCTATGCTGAGCTCTATACGTGCCACTCCTTATGGTCGCCGCATTCTGAGCAAGATTCAGGACTTTGACGGTCGCATGAGCACCAACTCTAGCGGTCAGATTACTCCGATCGCCTCTGCTGCTCCTGGTCAGATGGCTTTCCCTGGTCAACTGGGCGCTGCTCCGCAACAAGGCCCTTACAACAATGTGGCCAATGGCTATGGTCCTACTCTGGCGTCTCCCCAGCCGCACCGCATGTCGAACCCTCAGATTCCGAACAATCTGCAGGCGAACGCTCATCAGCAGAGCACGAACGGCTCCAACCAGAGCGGCACTAACATCAATGGTGCTAACATGAACGGCACCAACATGAACGGCACTGGCATGAACGGCACCAACTTCTCTCCTTACCGTGGTCCTGGCGGTCCTGGTGGCCAGAACGGCCCGGGTCACCAGCCCAACGGCGGCTTCTTCTAGACATTGCCGGCCTGGAGACTAGTGTTATATTCGTGCATGCGTGATATCCCTTTCCTTTTCATGAATTCATGATTTTACGACGGTTTGACAAACGACCGAGGAACCTGCGAGCTTCGACAATGACATGCCTTTCTGCCCAATTCGTGGAAGAAAGATCTTCGGAGAAGAAGTGAAACGGTCCGGAGCCGGTCTCTTGACACAAGAGTCTTTTCTTCCTGGTACTGTAACATCCATTCGTTCATCGCATCACCCAACACATTCTCAGCCGTCACGAACCGTCAAAAGGCCGACCCTGGTAGACTACGGAACAGGCTGCTGTTACGACTCGCGACCACCCTCATCATCATCATCAAAAGTCCTCTTTGAAAGAGGTCCAACAGTCTTAAATCATGTCGGACTTGGATCTCTTTGTACAACAGTTGGAGACGGTGCAAAAGACCTTTCTTAACTGCTTCTCGAGCGACGGGACTCAAAAAAAGGGCTGGGAAACAGCTTGCATTTTCTCTTCCTCTCGGCATGTCCGGGGCGAAAACTCTTTCCTCATTCTGATCTGCTTTTCTGGATTACGAGATCCAGCCCCTGCATAGCATGGGAGTTTTTTTTTTCACTTCGACTGCACACAGTTCCGGTGAAAACCTTCTCCACTACTGCATTACAAAAACGATTTCTTCGTTCGACAAACTTTGCATAAACACTGATCCAGCTTTTTTCTTTCTTGCTCTCTCCCCTCGTAATCTTCACTTTTCGGGGTTGCTTTTCGATGGCGATGTAGTTTTCTCTCTCTTTGCTTTTCTTGCTGTTTTTCGAAACATCTGGCAAGCTCGGTGGCATAAGTGATTCCCTCTGGGTTGCTTCTCTTTACGAAGATCTTCCCGGGTTTTTCTTTTCGATTTGATGACGAGGGCTTGGGGTACTATTCTCGAGGGTTGAAACCAACATCCTTCCGCCTTGATCTCAAGGGATAGGGGTTTGGGCATTTTCTCTCGACTTTTTTTTCGGATAGGAAGACTTTTGTATGGTTGTTGGTTCTTGACGGGGGTTAACTTTTCTAGCTCACACGCTTACTCATCCTTTGCCTTTGGGGAGAGGATGCCAGGGAGGGGAGCAAACGCAATCCACCACTTTTTCGACAACCATCCAGAGGTTTTCTCACTTCTTTAGGTAGCGGTAGTGGTTAAGACCGGGGGCACATGACTTCTTCTTTTCATTTACTTCACTTCGTTTGTTGCTCTCTTGGTGCCTGGGGTTGCTGGGTTTGATTGACCGACACGAGCATAGCGTGCGTACTCGACTCTTGCGTGTGTTGTTGTGTGAAACGACGGAATGACTTGTTGAGTGATTCGCGAAAGGGAGAGAGAGAAGAACGTGCATGGGATGGATGATGGGGACAGCGTGGCACAAAGAGATGAGTGATTAGAAAGGTTCGTTTTTTATGTTCCGTGAGATTTCGGTTTTCCCATTCTTTGCTTCTTGTTTCCTGTTTCCATGTGACGTGAGGCGGAGGGGACGAGGGAACTATATACGTTTGTGCGCTTCGCCTGCTTTTTGTCCTCTTCTCTTCCTTGTCCTTGTGTATTTTGTCGGTCTTGTATTTTGCTTTTCTCTTTTCGGTCCTCCTTCCTCCTGTTGGGCTAAGAGAGAAATCATGTGTACGAAATGATGGGGCTTTATGTATGTACGTCTCGCTAGCATTCGAATCATTGTGCTCTCTACCCGTGGAAAATTCCTTTCGTCTCGTGCAATGGACCACTATCATGTTGCTGCGTCGGCAATGGCCCAGCTGCGTGAAGGCAGCAGGATGCGGCAACTTCGTTACGTCCCTCACGACAATCACGTTCTCATCGAGAAACTGCCACAGGTCGCCGGTTCGGGATCGTAGGATTCCGCTTGGGCTACCAATGGCACGACCACGACGTAATCCTTTCTCAACCTTCCATGCACCTCTCGTTTTGCCGGGCCCGCTGATCCTCTCCTTGCGTCTTTTTGGTGCGCTGGATGCTTGCCGATCGGCGCGTTAGAAGGAGTATTTGAGCGTTTTCTGACGCCATCATTGTCCAATGTCAGCGGAAGAAACACCGCCACCGCCGCGGCTCTTGCGCGCCTTTGCAGTGAGGTAAGTGAGCTCCAGCGCTATGGCATCTCGGCATCGATTGGCGGAGTAGAGAAATTCCCTGCTGCGATGGCTGCCACGATAAGCTAGCGGATGAGGGCGAAAAAAAAAAAGGTCATGGCGAGGTTGATTGAGGGAGCCTCCCCGTCTGGCACTTCTCCATAGGTGGTCAGTGGAAGCATTCGAAACAAAACCCCCCGGCCCGGCCTCCTTGCGAACATCTCTTGGCAGCGCTTCCATTCGAGCAGAAACCTTTGACGAGAAGCCCTGTAGAGGCCTTCCCCACACGATCGTCGTTCCTTGTTTCTACTCATAGTGTTCATGCGCTGGCCTTCTTGGCAGAAGAAGGTGGTGTGGAGTCGCCGTCGCCCTACAAGCGCGTTGATCAGCTGCGATCAGCTGCGATCAGCGCCCGTTGCGGATTGATTGAACGAAGCATGTTTTTTCCCTGCGACGATGGACTCTTGGCAGCGAGGCGCTCGCTCCCATCCGCATGAAACGGAAGGGTCTTTCTTGGGGACGGGAGGATGCGACGGTGGAGTTGTAGGGCTGTTAGGCGTGCTGCATGCAGCGATTTTCGATGGGCGCGCTCGTGGAGAAGGGGGCGATTGGCGAGGGGATGGGCGGCTTGGCGGCGAGGTTGTGTGGATGTCGTGGGTGGTGTGCTGGGGGTTGGAGGGTGGTGTTTTCACTGGCGATGCGGATGGAGGTTTCTATGGTGAGTTGGAGGCAGGCGGATGGCGGCTCTGCTGTCTTTCTGGGAGAAGAGTCGCCACGCACGAGAGGCTTTCGGCGTCTTGATCGTGGGTTTTACTCGCAGCAGAATCGTCCAGCGAACCTTGCGTATCATAGGAAGACCTACACATTCTGAGGTCGTAAATCCGTGGTCTTGATACTGGGGCATGGTTTCCAAACACCAGACCAACCAAGCTTTCCATCAAGCCGTTGGTCGCCGTCCTCAGCAGCCGGTCGTTTCCCGTCAACCTGAGCCGCGCCGCTTGTTCTTACACCGCCATGCGCATCCCTTCAGAAGTTGCGAGACGCAGCATCGACCAGTCCGGTACTTACGCGACGTCCTGACACGGTCCGAGCATCCTTCAAAACGTCCAAGGGGGAGGCGCCGCCAAAGACCGAAGCTGTGCGTCCTTAGCGCCGACCGCGAAATCCGAAAGAGCGAGTTCCGTTCTGGGCTCGGCTCTGCCGCATATGGGGGGAGTTCGCGAAGGAATGCAGAAGGAGACGAGAAGGGGAAGCAGGCGAGATTGCAGCGGACCCATCTGTAAACAAGCTTCAATAAAGAAGCATAAAAATGGAAAGCGGGAATGGCGTAGATGGCGCTGGCAGTGCTTCGGCCGATGGATCGCGAAGAACACGACGAATCCCCTTTAGCGGGTCCACAATTGGCGGACGGCTAGTTGAGTTGTGAAAGGACCGCTGGGTCGGGAGTAACGGCAGTGTGGATGCTGCGTGTGCGTTGTTCTATATCGGAAACTCGCTATAGGCACGATTACGAATGGGCTAGGCCGGAAGTGTTTTGTGGTATACACAGTGCTTGCAAAGATCAATCACCATCAAGGGGGGTTCGCACGTTAGATCCGGGGCCAGAGACAGGCACCGGCGATTGGTGCGAAAACTGGACAAGGCATTTTTCGACTGTTGATTTGGTCTGGCTGCGGGAATAGGGAAACAGCAGGGCACCCTTGAAGATCGGGCCGGGTGGTTGAGCGGAAGGAGCATGAAGGGGCGCTGGCTTCTCGGTTTCTTCGGTTCTTGTCGCGCGGCTACGGCGACGTGCTGCGGCATGCAAGCCTCTCTGTACCAAGTACCGAGCTGGCAACGGCGTGTACCGGCTGCCAGACTGCTTGGGGACCAGGCTGCGGTCAGGCGGACAGCGATGCAAAGCTTAGCCTGCAGAACGAGAAGATTGGGGAAGCAGAGCTGCGCAATCGGCTGGGGCCGGGCAAGGCGTGAAACCTCTCAGCTGGTTCTGGATGGCTGAGCTGGGTGGATGTTTGCGCAGGCAGGCGTCAGATAGATTGGGCGGGCGGTGGTAGGGCGGCGCGGTGGGGATCGCGTTCTGGCGGCGTTTCATGCTTCGTTTGGGGGCATCGGTTATGCGGCCACAACGGGCAGCGGAGACGATGTTTGCCACGCGAAGGGGCAGGGCGCTGGGCGTCTGGAAACACGGCGCGATGGGGGACGCGAGCAGCGACAGCACCGGCAGCAAAAGCTTGGCCGCCGTGGTGCGGCTCGTCGAGTGCATCCGTCGCTGCCGTTGCGCCGGGGTGGTGGAGCAGCGCGGCTTCCTGCACAGTCAGCGGCTCGTAAAGCGGCAGGCGGCGCGTGCTGGCCCTTTCCTCCACCGAAGCGGCAGGCGAAGCGAGAAGGTCGGGACTCCATCCAAACACCTCCTTCAATCTCGCCAATGCATTGGGCCCCCCTTGTCGCCATGCCTGCGTCCATCATCCACCGCGCTCTGCCGCAATCAGGATTCCTCCGTGGTCGCGCCCTCTTGCCATTGCCCACCACGGCAGACACGTCCCGCCGCTCTCACCACCGCTCGCTAACCATCCCGCCGTGAAACGCCGCAGCAATGCAGCCGCCTGCTCATCTCCGCAGTCCAAGCCCTCGAGGTCGCGGCCCGAGCGCCGGTGACCCATCCGGACTCAGTGTATATAGCTGAGGCTCTGCCCGCAACACCAACACTTCTTTCTCCACCAAGACGCACTCCTTCTCTGTCTAAGTCCATTCTTTCACCGGTCTTCGACCACCACACATTCTTTCCAACAGGATCATTCTTCACTGTGTGAAGCTGGGATCTTTTTTATCGCTTTGACAGCACTTCATCTCTTCATTCAGCCAAACCAACAGTCTTTTCACCAACACCTCTACACAATCCTCCAACATGTCTGCCATCTTCAAGAACGCTGGTATCCTCGGCGCCCTCGCCGCCACCGCCGCCGCCCACGGCACTGTCTCTGGCATCGTCATTGATGGCAACTACACCCAGAACTACAACCCTTCCATGCAGTACCAGTCCCCTGCTCCCGTCGTCATCGGTTGGGCCATCCCCGAGGATCTTGACAACGGCTTCGTCGCCCCCTCGGCCTACGCCGACCCCAACATCATCTGCCACAAGGGTGCTACCAACGCTAAGACCTACGCCACCGTTGCTGCCGGTCAGGACATCAACATTGAGTGGACCACCTGGCCCGACTCGCACAAGGGCCCCGTCATCTCCTACCTTGCCAACTGCGGCGATGACTGCACCACCGTCGACAAGGAGACCCTTGAGTTCGTCAAGATTGATGCTGGTGGTCTCGACGTTGACAGCCAGACCTGGGCTGCCACCGACATGATCGCCAACAACAACACCTGGGTCACCACCATCCCCACCAGCATCGCTCCTGGCAAGTACGTCCTCCGCCACGAGATCATTGCTCTCCACGGTGCTGGCTCCGCCGACGGTGCCCAGAACTACCCTCAGTGCATGAACCTTGAGATCACTGGCTCTGGTTCCGATGACCTGACCACCGGCGGCACCAAGGGTACCGCTCTCTACAAGGAGGACGACCCGGGTATCCTCCTCAACATCTACCAGACCCTCTCCACCTACGTGATCCCCGGTCCTACTCTCTACTCGGGTGCCTCTTCCGGCTCCGCCACTGCCGTCGCCTCGTCGGCCGCTGCCTCCACCCCGGCCGCCACCTCTGCCGTCGCTTCTTCTGCTGCGGCTGCCACCACCCCGGCTACCACCGCCGTCGCTGCTGCTGATGTTTCTTCGACCGTCACCTCGGCCCCGGCTGCCACCACCCCCGCTGACCTGACCGCCGCTGTCCCCAGCAGCGTCCTGTCGGTCCAGGCCACCGCCATCCCCACCGCCTCGGGCGTCGCCACCCCCGAGACCAGCATCCCCTCTGACTTCACCGTCAAGGACATCCTCCAGTGGTTCGCCTACGTCATGGAGACCTACTTCCAGTCCTCCGGCTCGAGCTCCAACACTCGCCGCCACGCCCGTGACATCCAGCGCAACTAAACGGGGGGAGATGAAGCTACGAAGAACGAGTGTGTAGACTTTTCTTCATTGAGCGACGCGTCTTTGTTTTTGATTTGACTGGCAAAAATTACTTCTTTGGCTGAACTGAAAGAATGTTCTGCTTTTACCCCTTTTGAACTTCTTTGTATTTATAACCTTTTAGGAGAGAGGAGAACAAAAATATAGTGTCTGATGGGCATGATTGTCTTGAATACTTCGCTTTGCTTTGCTGTGGCTCATGTGATTGCGCTGGCCTTTGCCTAGAAACGGCAGGCCGGTATCCGGATAAAAAGGTCGACGACTGACTCGAAGGGAGAAATCCTACAGGATTGAGAGGTCCGAGACGTGCGTCCTTGGAGATGGTCACCACAAAGAAGAGGACTTGTGCCGGGCAGGGTACAAGGTACAATTTCCAGATCCAATTGGTTTACCCGCAATTCTTTATGCGCCAATCAATCGTTCATTTTCCTGCTTATCTTCACCGTTGTAAATTAGAGATGAGTTTCTCCGTCATTAGCTGGGCACTATAATTCATCATTGTCATCATCTATTTACCAGCGGAACCGGGAAACCGTCCGAGAGGCCAAAATGTCCTGTGAAAAACCAAATCGCTAGCACCCTCCAATATACGAGACAACACCAGCAACAAAGTGCTCTTCTCCGGATTGCTCTTCAAGTAAGAGGCTGTCATTCCGGAGGAATTCTTCGTTTGTCGAGGGTGTTCGGTGGCGGCCTGTTTTTAATATACTTGGTGCAGAGAGGGCGGGCCAAGACGCGCGGCGCCGCCGCGGGGCCTTTTTTTTTTTTCCGTCAGCTGCAGCGGTGGACATGGATGGTCTTTTGATAAGGCTTGCAGTGGGATTGTCATTTGATGCGGGTGTGTGATGCGTGCGGCCGCTGGGGGCGGTGGTCGGGGGGTCTCGTGAGTGGGTGGGGATAAAAGGGTGGGTCTTGGGGGAGAGCTCGAGAGGATCGATGAAAGGCTCAGCGGCCCCTCCTTAGGCGGGGGACATTCGGAAAACTGAGGCGGTTCCTGACGGGGAACCTTTTGTGACTGAGCTGGGTTTGTTTTCTATGCTTTGTCTCGCTTTAGGGCGTTTGGACAGAGGGCAGCAGGAGACAGATGACAGATTGGTTGAAGTGCATCAAGTACAGATGATGACACTGAGGATCATGGAAAGCTGCTACGGCTCTGCACAGATGTCGCTGTTGGTTGAAGCAGGATGAACTTTGCGGCTCATCGGCGAGAAGAGAGGAGAGTTCGGGTCAGTGTTCTTCCAAACCACCGACGGAGACAGTCGTACAGTCTCGCTTAACTCGCTCCAGAGAGCGATCCTCGGCCAGCTCTTAGTACTTTCTTCCACTGTTGCTATCTCTACGACTAAGAAGAAAGTCGGGCTTGTGTGCTTTTAAGGAGGCTACCCAAGCGGGTGCCGACGCGGTCTCCTGACGAAGGCTCGGCGGTACGGGACTTCCAATCAGCTACAGCCACAGATGCCCGGTAGCAGACCCAGGCATTTTTACATGGGGTATTACAGCTTTTGGTTGGCGGCGACGGCCTTTGGCAAGTATGACTTTATGGAGAGTGGAAGCATTCGTCTGGACGTAGGTGTACGGCTTGAATAGCGACATTTGCGTCTGAACGGATGCTTCGACTTTTCACAAGACTTGCATTGATCTGGCTTTCGGTGGGGATAAGAATCACGTTTAGAGCTTGATTTTGAATACAATGCTTCCTGTACGCCAGAAGCGCAGGCAATCTGGGGCAATCTGCTCCGACGAGCGGCTGCATGAGCCTGTTGACTTGTGGCTTGGTGGGCCTGGTGATCAGTGTTCTGCGGATACGTGACAAAGAAGTTAGCCGAGCTTGCTTTTAGATTAAGGTAAGAAGTTTGCATGAAGCCTCCGGTCAACGGGAATCATTGGGTACTTTCGGCAAGTCTGAAAGTGAAAACCCAAGTTTATGACCAAGAACTCACTTCGCTCCTTGGGTTGGGTTTGGAAGGCGGGTTGTCTTTTTCAGCGAGCCATAGCATTGACTACCCTCAGCGTCGGATGTTCATACGCGGCACTTTTCTTGCTCTGTTGGGTTAGCTCAACCGCCAGGAAATTGTATAAAAGTCATCAGGATTCAGTAACGCGGGGACGAGAGAAATTGGCTTCGCGGCAATAAATATGCGCAAACAAGCGGACAGAGATATCATTTTTATCTTTTCGTAGAAACACAGTAGTCTCTGGTCATTTCTCCCTTGATACAGACTGTGGGACTTCTGATTGCCTTAAGTAGAGTACCGATTGTTGGTGCTCTTTTATAAGGCCTCTGAGGTGGGTTTCGACATGCCAAAACCGTCTCTTGAGCCCCGTCGAAAGTGCGGCGGCAGCTGATACATGCTCGCACACTCGTGCATGGCTTCACGGTATCGGGCCACAAGCGCGGAAGCTGCATCCGGACCTGCAGTTCGTGATGGCACGTGATCCTGTTGAATTAGATCTTTCCCAAGAGGCATAAAGCGAGCTTCGAGTTTTTTTCTTCACATCGGCACCATCTAACTGCTTGACCCTCTTCGAAAGCACTATGAGGATGGCATTGTGACTGCATTTCCCTAAAAAAAAAAAAAATAACGTCATGACCTGCCTTTTCCAGTAGCTTTGCCTCCGTATTCCTGTTCAGAGCTAGGGTTCTGGAGAAATTCCCACAGCATTGTTTCACATACTTTCCAGCTCTATTGTGGACTTATGCTGAAATTGCTTAACACGCTTTGCCGATGCTGCTACAAGAGAAGGGATTTGTGGATGTGGTCAAAGCATGCACATGAGGTGGGCGGGAAAGAAGGAACAGCGCTTGCCGCTCTAATTGTGTCCAAGAACACCAGGCAGCAGTGTAAAGATTTTGGTGGCATGTTTATCGATAAATTCTTCTGCGGAACTTTGGAGTGTGAGTAGATAAGGGATAGAGCGCCTTTTCTACACATCAGTAAGAAAGTTTTCCGGATCATAACGTCATTCGAAGCAAGACGCCAATGGGAGTAGCGCTTTATTATTGGTGGGGATCTCTGAAAGAGAATATGATTCAAGGTGAGACCGTATCTTCCTTTCATATATATTGTACACATGATTCCACTGGTTTTCTCATCCTCGCATTTTGTAGAAGTCAAGACCACCTTTCATGTCGTTTACCACCACCACCCGTTCTTCCTGAAGACCATCGACAACGGCAAGGTTTGATAAAGCAGTGTAAGAGAGAAAGGGATCTTGGATAGACAACAGCCTCTCATCAAGCTGCGCAATTCCTCCACTCTGCGTCCCCGCTCCTCTTCACTCCCCGACCGGCCGAAGCACCCTCCTCACCCACGCCTCCTGCGGCTCATTCGCCGCCCTCGACACCCTCGCCGCCGGCGCCAACCCATGAAACCCATGCGGCCCACCCGGCCACACATGCAACTCCGCCTGGACACCGCACTCCAACAGCCTCCCCACATACGCCACCGCATCATCCCGAAACACCTCCGTCGAACTCACATCCACAAACGCCTCCGGCAGCCCCGCCAAGTCCGCCGCCCTCGCCGGCGCCGCATAGCAATCCGCCCCGCCCTCGCTCCCGTCCAGCAAGCACCCCCAACCGAACGCGTTCTGCCGCCCGCTCCAGACACACCCCGCCGCCCACTGTCGCGCCGACACGCTCGCGCTCGCGCTCGCGCCGTACAGCATCGGACACACCAGCATCTGCGCACGGAGGGGCGGGAGCTCGCGCCTATCCTGCGGGGGCCGTGGATGGTGTGTTCGGTGTGCGTGATGGACGGGTCGGAGAGGAGCGCGGCTGTGCGGGCGCTGAGCATCTGTTCGACGGCTTCGCGCTGGGCGGGGATGTCGGCGGTGGTGAGGTCGTCGGAGGTGGGTGGGAGGGCGAGCATTGAGGCCATGATGTCTGGGTCGAAGGGAGGACGTGGGAGGAGGTTTTCGGTTGCCATTTTGTGGAGGCTTGTGAGTATAGGCCTTTCAGTGTCTCTTGAATGGAGCGTTGAGGGGAGTTATCAAAGGCTGGATGAAAGGGCAGTATTCTAACGCAGTTTCACAAAAAGAGGCAGAAGTAGCCAGCTCTTGTATATCGGTCTATGGCGCTTCATTCAAACAACGATCAAGCCATCTTTTCCATATCACTATTGACGAGCCAAGAAAGCTTGCCCTTTTAAGTGATTGTTGACCAGAAAGGGAAGACCTTGCGAGTGTACATGCCAACTGTGCCAAGCCGGACGCATTGGTAATGTACAAGCCGATGAGGCCTACCTTCTCACGCCAACATTACTTCAGCTTCGTGCAGTGATTTGGCAGGATACTTAGTCCTGTCACGGCTGCGGAATGTCCGATTACCCGGTGTGGGTTTCAACCGTGTAGCGTCTCGGGGCTCCACATTTCCGGCTCCGCACGGGGCAACCGAGATCTTCGCCAAAAGCTGCACCTGCGTCACTGAACATCTGTACAATATCCTCATTGACATGCCAATAGTGAAGCTGATGAATGCCTCGTTGACGAATAAGACTGGAAGATACTGGGGCTTCCAAGTGAAGTTGGGCAGGGTGTTCGCTTGGCAAGAAGCCAACTGTGCTTCACGATTCCCCCCAGAGGCACAGTGTCGTTCAAAAGATACTTCCTGATTGTGTAAGAAGAAATTAGAACTCAAAATAACACGAACGGCACTGGCATGAAGATGGAGATGCTGGAATAAAGGTGGGCTTTGTGGGAGACAGAAGTAGAGGAAGGCCCAAATGCGGTTAGCGTTGTAAGGACAGTTACCGTTTGCGGAGTGGCCGACCGGGGTCCGCGCCAGCTATGAGATATCATAATCTTCAAGTCAACATAGGTCCGTTTGCTACTCTTTGCTTGATATCAATGTACTTACTTCCACGTGGAGGCGGCATGGTGCTATCGGTTATAGGTAGAGCTGCTCTCGGACTTAGATACGACAACCGAACTTCTCCGAACTCAGCCTTGTCAGCGAGTACTTAAAAATCAAGGCATGCACCTGGACTAGCGCTTGGGCCGTTGCTTCCGAAAACGAGCGTACGTAACACTCTAAAGATCAGTCTCCTGAATGCCTCTATAGGCAGCTGCAAGGAAGCTTTGACTCTTGTTTCAATTTACCGGCCGAATGGCGCTACAGGAACGAGGGCCATGGCCTTGTCATGGTGTGATGGTGCTAGTCACTGTTGGAATAGATCGAACCATGCTGTACCCCGTCGTGAGAACCATTATGGGTTGAACACGCGTTCACATTGGCTGTGCATTCCTTGACTATGTGTATATAAACCACGGGTGCGACTGCGAGCATCCTACTGGCTTCATTTGCGGCAGAAGCCCTCCCAAGATCTTTGGAAATGAAGATACCACAAGCCATCCAGCTATACCTGATCACGGCCTTGGGCTGTGCGCCCAGCCACTCTTTTGCGGCTCTCTACGATACTCCAATCAAGACCGAGTACGGAAATGTTCAGGGATTCAAATACTTTAACAGCTCCACGACCCAGAAATACTTCAATTTGCCGGATAGCGACATTGCTGCCTTTCTGGGTGTCCCTTACGCCGCTGATACGGGGTACCAGAATCGGTGGAAGCCTGCGCAGCCCCGCGAACCATGGAACGGAACTCTGATGGCAACCGAATTCGGCCCCTCCTGCCCCATTTCTCATCAGGCTTCGTCGGGGTACACCATCAGCGAGGACTGTCTTCGCGTGAACATCTGGACCCCAGCTACTTCGCCGAATGCCTCTCTTCCCGTGCTGGTCTGGAACTACGGCAGTTGGGAGACCAGCACCGAACCGCTTTACGATGGCGGCGGTTTGGCTACGAAAGATGTAGTGGTTGTAACTTACAACTACCGCGACGCTGCCTTCGGCTTCCTTACTC
This sequence comes from Botryosphaeria dothidea, assembly GCA_011503125.2. Classification (NCBI taxonomy): domain Eukaryota; kingdom Fungi; phylum Ascomycota; class Dothideomycetes; order Botryosphaeriales; family Botryosphaeriaceae; genus Botryosphaeria; species Botryosphaeria dothidea. The sequence continues at coordinate 611,844 of WWBZ02000001.1, forward strand.
ACCCCGACCTCAACGCTGAGTCAGGCCGCAACTCGTCCGGAAACTACGGAATCCTTGATTTTTTCACCGCTCTGCAATGGGTTCAGGACAACATTGCGAACTTCGGCGGTGACCCGAACCGCGTGACTATTGCTGGACAGTCTTTTGGCTCTGCCCAAGTATACCATGCTGTCAACAGCCCGTTGGCGAAAGGCCTCTTCCACGGCATGATCGCTGAGAGCGGAATTCGGGACCCGTACGACCCGCTTCTCGCCGGCCTTGCTGACTCTTACCGCAGTTTGGAATTCAACCTGAAGGTTGGGATCAACTACACTTCTTTCCACAACGTCAGTTCAATTGCTGAGCTGCGGACTCTGAGTATGGATGAGCTTTTGGTCGGAAGTGAAGACAGGGACCCCTCAGTCAGCAATCTTACCGCTCTGTGGACCAATAACCCCCCGCTTTACAAGACGACCCTAGACGGTTATGTTGTGCCTGAGAAGTACATTGACTCACTTATCAATGGCCCGGCCAACGACGTCCCCATGATCACCGGAAACAACAAAGACGAAAGCGGAGCGGCCACTAGCACAAACTACACAGTGGCGGAATACGACGAATACAACACTCAGTGGTACGGCAACCTCTCTAGTGAATTCTTCAAATTGTATCCTGCCACCAATGCCACGCAGGCCGACGCCATGTGGAACGAAGCCGCAAAGGACATTTCCCTCGTCTCCTCCTACCGCTTCGCAAACGGCTGGGTGCAGTCGGCGAGCAGTCCGTTCTACACTTACTATTGGGACTACGCCCCGCCGGGTCAGTCACAGGGCGCGTATCACATGGCAGAGATCAACTACGCGTTGAGAAACCTTTACAAGACTGACAAGTCTTGGACTGCGTACGACTTCTACCTGGCGGATGTCATTTCCTCGTACTGGGCCAATTTCATCAAGACTGGAAACCCAAACAAGGGCGGATCATACAAGAATGGCACGCTTGTGACGTGGAGCCCAAATAAAGAAGGGAATGCAACAGTCATGCATTTGGGCACGGGCTTTGGCGAGGTTCCAGTTGCATCGACGGAGAAGGTGGATTTGCTATCGAGGTGGCTGGACACGCACACTCCATACTGATAAGCTTACATGGAATTGTCGGTCTTTAGTTCTACGTAACGTAGTCAATGCAAGACTGTTTGAGATCATTTGCTGATTTGGTAGTAGCATGCTACTCCTTGTGAATGGCGGGGAAAGACCCTCGGACTATTGTCAGATCAAATGCCTGCCAGTGCTGAAGAGCACTCCCATTATTACACTTCCGGCTGAAAACCAGTTCGCCGGAAGAGCCATTTTTCCCCTCTACGTTGCTCCATTCACCATTCTAGACCCTGCTACATACAGAGCTGCCTAAACCCCGGACTATTAACGTCCCTTACATTCGTCGCCTTCAAGAGCAGCTTAGGACACTCCACCACCACACCATCAACAACTTACAAAGCCGCGCCCTCTACACTCCACTTTCGCTCTTAAAAGCCACTGCATCCACCACGACTATCTCTTCCGCCGACAACAAACAAGCCCAACTAACACGGCCGCCACTACACGCAACAAACAATGTCTTCCAACAACGACTACCACCACCACCACCACCACCACCACCACATCCTCCCCCACCCAACCGCAGACCGACTACCCCTCCGCCCACCCGGAGACCGCCCACCTTCCCGCCCCTTCAACCCCACCATCGGCCACCGACCACACGCAACCACCCCCGCGCACCCACACCCTCCACAGCTTCTGGGAAGACGAAGCCCGTGCCGCCGACCACGAAGCCCTCCCCGCCACCCAACCACCCCCGCGCGCCTCCAACGTCGCCGTCCACGGCCGACCCACCCAAGCCCGAGCCCACCCCCCACCGCCGCGCCTCCGCAGCCACCGGGAGCAAGACGCGGAAGCAGAAGCCCAGGCCGCCCATCGGCAGCGCGCCGTCGGCCCCCGCGCGTCCGACCACCAACAACCCGCGCGCGGCGGACCCTCCTCGTACGACGAGGCCGCCCGCGCAGTCCCGCTCAGCGGGCTCGGCGGCGGCGCGCGCCCGATCGAGCCCGCCGGGCCGGCCGACCTGTGCGGGGAGGCGTGCAACATCTGCTTCGAGCGGTGGGCGGCGGTGCCCGGGCAGGGGGCCGCGGGCGGGGCGGGTTGTTGCGGGCGGCCGAGCAAGCTGCCGTGCGGGCATGTTTTCGGGCGGGGGTGCTTGGAGGAGTGGCTGCGGCGCGGGCACCGGTCGTGTCCGATGTGTCGGCGGGGGGTGGCCGGTTTGGCAGGGGGAGAGGGGCAGGGCGGAGGAGGAGGAGGAGGTCATCAGGGAGGCGAGGGAGCGTTTGCCGATGTTCGGGCTGGGTTGGCTGAGGAGGGCGTATGGGGTGGAGGGCGGCCGGGATTGGGGGGTGCAGGAGCGGGCGTAGCATGATCAGGGTGATCTGGGTGAGGATGAGTATGAGGAGATTTCAGGAGATGAGGAGGAGCGCTTTGAGGAGGAGGAGGAGGACTTCATGCCTCTTGCGAATTTTGAAAGGCGCGATTTCTCCTTTTCGTAATCGACTTTATGGAAGAGAGGGAGAGTGATGAAAGAACATGAGCGTCAGATCACAGGTCCTGAGAAACATTTTTTTTTTTGCAAGCGGATAAGCTATTTGGATTTTTTCAAGGTATAGAATATACTCAACATCACATTCGGAATAAGTTCATCATCCGAAGGCTCACTTTATGGGCCTGTATTCTGATCACCGAGCAGTTGGGAGGACCGATCTTTTTTGTACCCATAGGCCAATCTTTGCCTGCCAGACGTGAGAAAAAGGCCGTGTCATGCGCAAAAACGACCGTCAGCGGAAAAGGAAAGGCGGAAGGATTGCCATACGACTGCTGCTCGTATTTCAATTCTTCCACGATTCGTTGACAAAGTCAACAATATCCTTCCAGAGTACGTCTGGCTGCTCGAGTGCGGCGAAATGACCTCCCTGAATCTAGAGTAAGCACTGGCTGACCAAAATACTATGCCTTGGCAAATAGGATGGCCTACCTTTTCATGCTGTCTGGTCCACGTGAAGTTTCCAACGGCATCCCTCCATGCCTTTGGTGGCGTGGAGATTTCCTTGGGAAACATGGAGAATCCCACAGGCTTTCCTTTGACTTCCTCAATGGTCGCACTCGCTCTACTACGATCGACAATCTATCACCCACCGCGGGTCAATAAAGTCTTCATTTCCAGGGAGTATACTCACGTTTCGGTAGAACCAAATGCTTGAGGGATAGCAGCCGGTGAACCAATAAATACTGATATTGGTCACAATCTGATCCAGAGATGGCTGCGACGCGGGATCGGACCACGCCAGCATCTTCTCTCCAATCCTACATCGAGAGTCAGCAAGAACAAGAGACACCAGCACTGCACAGACAACCAGCCGCACTCACCAAGCCAACAGCGCAATCGGACTGCTCCCCACCGCCAACCCCACCGTGCTCGGCTTGTGCCCGTGCAGCTTCGCGTAATCCGACTCGCTCTCCCAGAACTTCTTCGCCCTCTCCAAGCTCTCCAGCTCCCTCTCCGAATACTCGACCTTGGCCGGATCCAGCCCCTTCGGCGGCGCCCCCAGCATCGCCATGTTCAGGTGCAGCGCCGCCGCCTCCGCGTACCGCGCCGCCATGGCCGTCGCCACCACCGACCCCACGTCGCCGCCCTGCACCACGTACCGCTCGAACCCCAGCGCGGCCATCGCCCTCGCCATCACGCGCGCCTGATCCACGTGCGAGAAGTCGCGGTCGTGCGGCGGCGGGTCCGAGAAGCCGTAGCCGGTCAGCGACGGCACGACGACGTGGAAGGGCAGGTCGCCCGGCGCGTCCGCGTGCCGCGCCTGGACTTTCGTCAGGATGGGCAGGAACTCGACGAACGAGCCGGGCCAGCCGTGCAGCAGGAGCAGCGGGACGGCGTCCCGGCGCGGCGAGAAGAGCGCGGCGAAGTGGACGGTCGTGGTGCCGACGCCGCCGTCGTCGGCCACGGCGAGCTTGAAGTGCGGGACCGAGTTGAGCTCGCGCTCTTTCGCCCGCCAGTCCCACGTCTGCCAGTGGTGGGCGGCGGCGACGAGCCAGTCGCGCGGCGCGCCGAAGCGGCCGGCGTGGGTGGCGGCGTTTTCCCAGTTGGGCGGGGCGATGGGGCTGAGGGTGAGGAGGGTCTGGAGGGTTTGGAGGGCGGTGTCGGGGATGGCGATTTGGAAGGGGGTGAGGGCGTGGGCGGGGACGGGGTGGGGTGGGGTTGCGAAGGGGGAGGGCATGGTGGGCTTGGTGCGGATGAGGGGGTTTGGCGGTAGGTTGTGGTGTGTTTGGCGTGATCTTGCTGGAGTGGAAGAGCGTATCGGCTCTTTTAAGTGCTCCAGAGAAGCATCTGAATTGGCTCGGCCGAGGACGGAACGGGGCCACGCGGATCCGAATCTGGACATGCAGCACGCTGTCAAACTTCCTATAACGAGTGGTGCGGGGCAGAGGCCAAGACTCAAGTGGCGAGTATGGATTAACATTCAGAAGACTGAGTGGCTGACATCAGCCTACAGTACTGGAAGACACCGGATGAGCAGATGAAAGGATTAATGCCCTGGGTGCGGCGTTGAACCAGAGTTGAAGTAGTGTGGCTTCTCGTAGAACGTCTGATGTCGGCGGATGAAGAGTCGAGATCAGACACGGCCCCCCGCTGCATCTGATTCTATCTGCGTCAGGAAGAGATCGGCTGGGTACCCCGCACGCACAGTCACCGGGTAACGTTGAGAAGCCGCGCCGGCCCGGCCCGCATTCTCCAGCGATGTTGTGAATCTGGGAATTCAAACGTAATGTACAGAGAGAGACACATGACTGCGCCATCAAACAAAAGTGGCCTTGATTAAAATCGCTCTGCCGTTGATGTGCCTGCAACTAGATAATCGTGACGTCCCGGACATTTCGCCTGTCTGAGAAAAAAGGATGATTGCACATGTAAAGCATTCGTCCGGACGCGGGCGTATTATATTCTTAGGAACAAACCCATCCAGACGAATGCTTCCACTCCCTACGACGTTATGCTTGCTAGAGGCCATCGCCGCTAAGCATTCGGCTGCACTGTATTCTCTCGATAGTTTCAGACAGAAGCCAACTAATAGTTTTTAATTGTTTGGTGTGGTGTCTCTCTTCCGGAACAGGATCCTGCAGATATGCACTGACGAAGAGAAACAAGCTGACAGGCCAGTGAGGGTTGAAAGAATTGGAAGGAATCTATAAACAACAGCAAAACTCCCACACCTTTGACACTCCCGGAGAGGATCACGGCCCTACACGCACGCTCCCTCCACCACTAATTAAAACACCCCGGCGTCCCTTTCGCACAGTTACACCTCACACTACTCCCCTTATCGCTGCACTTCGCCAACTCATCCCTCCCCGGCGCCGTAAACAGCAACGGGCTGCCCTTACACCCTGGCAACATATACAACACACAAAATCCCCTGTCCTTTACGTAAATACTGGAGACGCGGTTGTTCCACCACTGCGAGACGTTGTAGCAGACGTTCGGGTAGACGGCCTGCGTCTGGCACGCGCCTTTGTGGTGAGCGTGCTGGCAGTAGGTGATCGTGTTAAAGACGGGGCTGCGCTTGTCGAGGACGGCGAGCGTGGCGCTGGCGGGTATAGCATCGGGGAGCTGAAGAGCGGCAGCGGTGAGGAGGGAGAGGGAGAGGAGGAGGAGGAGGAGGAGGAGGAGGAGGGTCGGGGCTTGAAGGTGCATAGTCTTGGGTTGGGAAATGTGGTGCAGCGAACGTGGGTTCTGGTCAAATGAGAGAAAGTGGGATGGCATCCGTTCCTGGTGTGGTGCAGTCGGAATGCGCGGGGAATATGAAAGGGGTGCGGTTATTTAGCTCGGGATCTGAATTGACAAAGAAATAGCACCTGGGTAGAGCATGCGAATGGAGACCGTGGTGAGACCCAGATTCTTGAACAAAGACTTCAAATAATACCTCCACTTGGCAATGGCTGGGTCGTTCTGAAAGCACTCGCTATGGATGCATACAAAGAAGTGTTACAGCGGACACTTAGCGGCCATGACACAATTGTACTTATAGAATATTTTTGTGGCAAACTCAATCGGGGAGTTGCTCCGACTGCCCATAGAGGTCTTGATCAGACTTTTTTCCCCCATGATGCTGAACTTACCCAGTAAATCCTTGGACCAGATGGCACAGTGCCATAGCCACAACAACTCGTACTTTTCTAGATAAATTATGATCCTTTAGTGTACTGTGTTCCAGACGTAATTGAGCTCATTTTCCACAAGCAAGTCTCACTGCATTCAAGTATTTCTATTGGAAATTGTCAAACAATGTGGGAAAGAATGGACCTTCATGCTCGCTTTATGAATTAATACTCTCTAGTTGAACTATATACTACAAGGAAACTTGGCTGTATGGGAGATCATGGTGTTGCAGTACTATCTCGTAAAAACCAAGCTAAGCATACCCAGAAGTCCGCAAGTTGCTTAGTGCCATCTGCGCAATCACCTGCACAATAGAATCCTCCACTCCATGCTTCAGCAAATACCGCTTCCTCCAAAAATGCCTTATGAAAGTGCCCTCACACTGAGTAGTGCTGTCCGGATAGCCGTTGGCCTCGGCGCACGGCAGGCCCACGATATCGTCGGGCTTGTCGAAGGCGTAGCGAATATACTCGTTGAAAGCGCCTTGATCGAACGGCCACTTGTTCGCCCACTCGGCGCAGCCATCGAACGCCACTTTGTTGTCGGTGCACGTGGCCCAGCTGCGCATGATGGTTGAGGCGCGCGTGCCTTGTTGTACGATCATGAATCCCGTGTTGTGGTTGGTGCGGCCGTGTGAGTCCCTGCTGAGCGGCACGTCCTGACTGTCTAGTGTGTTGGGATCGAGCGGCGCGGCGATTGCGGTTGAGGCTGTGATGTTCCAGCGGTTGAGCAGCCATTCCATCGGCAGCGAGAGGTGGCGAAACACGACATCTGAGTCTACGAAGATGACGAAGCGGCATTTGCTAAGGTGTTCGGCTATGACACCTGGTTTAGCCCAGGAGGCGAAGCGGTCGGGGAACTCGGGCGTGCGAACGAAATGGTAGCTATAGCCGTGGATCATGGCTATACTAAGTGATCAGCGTATGAAGTGTGGGGCCTAAGACACTAGAAGCTTACCTACAGTACAAGTAATGGTTGAGAATCCCGTTAGAAAGGCTTCCGTCATCGGATTTCTGCCACTGAAAGCGTGACGAGGAGAATAGCTCGTTCGGACCATCGAGTGGGCGATTATCGAAATCCACGATACAGATATCCTTGCCCAAAGGTGTATTCCACAGTGGACGGTCGATGAGATGGTGCGTATTGCCGTCGAAATCCGTGAAGTTTCCCTGATTTAGAGACGATTCTGGTCTGTAGATTTTTCGAAGCGCGCTCACGAAGTCTTGGGGGTCTTTTATCGCAGAATCTTCCGATGAACCCCAATCTCCCATCTGGTAAAGATGAACTGAGGCCGTGCTGTCCTTCAAAGATGGAAAGAATTCTAATGGGCTGAACCACACGTAGGCAGCTATGAAGAAGATGAAAAGGCCTACGACCTGAAAAAGATTTAGGGGGATGGCGGCCATACTGAAACAACCGGTGGATACAACCGACTGAAATAGCGGGCGGAAAACGTCTCGGATGACTGAGAGTCTATGATAGCCTTACTACGCGATATAAAGCTTTCTATGTTACGTGTAGGAGCTTATTTCAGCTTGGAATGCACATTCCGGAAAACACGCGGTAGTTGTTGCGCTTTGGAACTCGAAAGTAATGAATGGGTCCCTGCGCTCCCAATTCTAGATCTTGACACGTTCCTCATACGGCGATAGCGGCTTTTTCGAAAAGCGGGAGGACAAGAATGTAGAGTATCCGTGTGCGCGAAGAAAATTCTTTTTGATTGTTACTAGGCCGAGCACGCCCCGTCAGTGTACATATAAGACGGTAGCGATAGCGCACTTGCCTACGTGCCTACCATGACGGCACTTATATTCTGTATGGGGCAGGTAGAGCGAGCGCAAAGAAGAAACAGCAGTGGACGGGAGTATTAGGGAAAAAATAGACTTTTGGCGATAGCGTGTTAATTGTTGACGTCGCTACTGTAATTGAAGTGTTCCGCTACAGTGGACTGGCTCCGCGGGGGTTTATTAAGAAGTCTTGGTGAATATTTATGATTTCTATTCTTATCACATAAGCTACACACCAATCAGCAGACCCCTCCGTCCTGCGCTCCCGCGTGCCAGGTTTTCGACACGTCTGGGCATCGTCTGTTAAAAGCTTAATCTGCATCTTCTACTCACCACGTCCACTAGACAAGCTATCAATTAAAGCTTAAGAGTAATATCGAAGACAATACACAGACTACGTTCTCGTGACTGTGTTGGGCGCCCAGCACGGACAACTTCCATACTTTGGTATCCCGCCCCACCATCATCCATCCCACCACCGCACACAAACGTAGATACTGAGACGCATCATCATCCAAGCCTGCTGACTCTGACAAATTCCTCATGATCACGAAAATCAATAATGCAGACGGAAAGAAGAAGCCACGCCAAAATGCGAGTTATCTGACATGTCGGAAGAATTCCACAAGAGTCAGACGACGAGCGACGACAGTGGCTGAATCATCCAGGGCGATTCGTAAAGTCAACGAAAGACGATTATCCTCCTGCGACGCCGACGGACCACCCTCACACCACCAACGAAGGAGGGTCTTATACCCTTCGACCCTCCACCTTCCAGCACAACATACGCACGTGCGCTCCTGCCGCAACCAAACCACCAGACCCATGCGCTCGACCCACCATTCCATCGCGCATAACCATCAGCAGCCCTCCATATCGTCTGCCCGTCTGCCCGCCCTATCCCTCCCCGTGTATGCGCGGGCCCCACGAGAACGTCCACGGCCACTTTGAAAACCACGCCTCCCCACCCCTTCAAGCCTCGTCCAGCAGAACACTTACATCCAGAGCCGCAAGAACTCCATAGAACGATCCGAGCACTGAGTTTTCCTGCCCGGCGTGCGTTGACCTGGCTGGGTGTTTCGACTTCCTCGTTGCCCCCACCCTCGCCCACACAGCATCCATTTCCTTACGCCCCACCCCCCTCATCAAGCCGCGCCGAAGCGCCTGCCCAGCATCAAGCAATGCTACCCATCACCACCAATCCACAACGCTGCTTCCACAGCTGCAAGAATACTCACGGAAAGGGGCATCCAGTCCTTGTACGTTCCCGAACACCAAGTGTATCGAATCTCTGGCACGTAGAATCGACGCGTGAACCATTCCGTTATCCCGTCTCATTCGAACGAATGGCGAGGAATCTTGTCCACAAAAGAACTCACAACACTCACGAAGCACTCTCATTTATAAAAAGCAATCATAGCATTAAGCTCTCTCTACAAGAGATCAGGAGACCGTCCCATTTTTCCCATACCCATCTAGGTCAGAAACAATAGACCTCCAGTCGACCGGTGAGAAGTAGAAAAAGGAAAGTGGGGGGCATTCGGCAACCCAAGCCATCGAGAGTGAGAGGAAGAGAGAGTCATGTGTAAAGCGCCCAGATGCAAATGCAAAACCGACAGAAAGGAGTCAGCGAACCAGCCCAGATAAGCCTCACCCCCTTCGCCAAGTTAAGCAGAACCCAAGCACCGGAAGAGAGATGCGATCATCCATTTCGTGCGACACATCCCCAGTAATAAAACGAGTGAATGCCGTTAAAGCGAAAGGACTATCCCCTACAACGGTGCCTGGCCAAGGCTACCCGGATGACCCAGTCGGAGAAACGGCGCCTCCCATTGCTCCGTTACTGCCGCATTTTCAGCGGCAGCTAAAAAGCGAAAAAGACGGAATCCCTCTCAGGTCTGCGGTGGTAACACAGAGGCACTCATCCATACACCCCTCTCATCCAATCCAGGTCGTACCCGAGAAGCTATTACCAGCAAAGAGAGAGCGATGAAAAGCAAGAAAAGTAAACTAGCAATCATGAGCAATGCTCCGCCATTGTGCTTGTGTGCCGATGTGGAGTGAAAATCCGTGACGATTGCACCGCGCCTCGAAATGCTCCCATTTTTCGTGTCCATACCGAAACTTTTGTTTGGTCATGACGGAAAAGGAAAAGGAGACTCGTGTGCAGCCGTGATCCTATCTACTGCAGACGCTCAAAGCAAGAAAGCAGAAAATCAATGGAGCATAGAGAACATTATAAAGGGGAAAAAAAAAAGAAATCTGTATCAATTTGAGGAAGGAAACCTCGACTCACTCAAGAGCGAGTCATAGGCCGAAGACAACGCCTAAAGAGCATGTTCCAGCATCTTCAAACACGTTGCCCCTGGCCAACCGTGGGCTGTGTGCGTGCCACGCTGTAATCACCGCCGAGGCTCGGCAAGATTATGACGTAGCTTGAACCAGACCTGCTCAGTCGCTTCACAAGGTTGTTAGGAAGAGGAGAAAACTCAAGTGGAAAGCTCCTTCAACTCCCTGGCACGACGAGTGAGCATGGAGATCTTCCTGAGGACGGGATCGGTAGGATTGCTGTCGGCAATCTGCATGTACGCCGCCTGAAGACGAGACGACAGAACATCCATGATCTTGGGTGCAACCTCCTTGATGTCGGGGTCCATGGGGTTGATGGAGCTGAAGACAGCCTCAAGCCACATCAGCCTCTCAGGAATGTTCGTCTCTAGCGAAGAGCTGACGGCGGCGGAGACGCTCAGAGCGACGAGAGGAGTGAGACTATGGATGTATGCAGGGTTGCATCTCACGAAAAGATTGTCGAATAACTCAGTCTGGCGGGGAGATTGAAGCCACTGTTGTTTATTAGCATTGAAGGGAGGGAGTCATTGACAGTCAACTTACCATAATAGTGCCCTCCTCATATTGGCCTTGTGACATCAGGCGAGTGATTTCGTCTTGCTCTTGATCAATCTCGTTTTTCTGGGAGGGGACTGCGCCAGAAACAGCAGTCGAAGGTGCAGAACCCGCTGAGCCAGCGTTCTGGGCGACTTGCCTCTGGAGCTTCAAAATCTCATCCTGGAAAGTTGCCTGAGCCGCGGACATGCTGGCAACAGTCTCGCTCAAACCAGTGAGAAGGTGGGTGAGCTGATCGATCTTCGCAGAGTCACGCTGGCGCTGCGCATCAGCTTGGCGAACCTGTTCGGCCATGCGGCGCTCCATTTCTCCGGTGACCTGCTGCACGGCATTGACAGTAACGTTCTGGACGGAGGAGCCGACGGCGTTGCGGATTGCATGCGTCAGCTGCTGATCAATGTGAGCAGTAGTCTTGCTAGCCACCAAGTCAGAGATATGGCGCATCGTCTCAGGATCTTTGAAGGCGATGTTGACAGCGTGAGGGAGGCCCTGCTTGATCTCACGAGGGACCGTGTTTTGCACAGCGGCGCCAAGGATTTCAGTAAGACGGCGCTCGACCGTACCGGCAACGAGATCGCTCAGTGAAGGCAGGATGATCTTCTGAAGGTTTTGAGTGACGATACGCGAAATGCTCTTCTCGACATTCTCGGTCAGGGTGCTGGATACCAAGCGAAGGACAGCATCCATCTTGGCGGCACCGGCAGCTTCCTGAACGCGCTTCTCATCATCAAGACGACGGTAGAGGGACTCAAGCTCCTTCGTAAACGTCTTGTTGAATTCGGAGGACACGTTGGTCTCAAGCGCCTTCAAGGACTCAGAATCGATGCTGGCACCGGTAGATGGCGCAGCACCTGAGGGCTGAACCTGGCGAAGAAGGCGGGATGCCCATTCCGGAACCTCGGTTTCAGGAAGCTTCTTGCCCTCAAGAGCCTTGACCGGCTCCGGCGGAGGAGTCTTCGCGCGCTGGGCGACGTTGGCGTATGAGACCGTGGTAGGAGCAGTGGATGAAGCTTTGCCCACGTTGGAGACCTGAGAAGCAGTGTCTGTAGCTGCGGAGGCGCCCTTCTTCTTCTTTTTCTTGTCGGTTTTCTCGTTACCATTGATAATGGCAGCCCTAGCGGCATCTTGCTGGTTCTCTACCCTTTCGAGCGTTGAAGCAATGATGGAAGCAGTCTCAGGCGCTTGAGAAGTAGCACGGGACCTGCTGCTAGCCAGCTCCTTCTTTGCGACCTCTCTTGGCGTGGCACGCGAGCGGCTGCTCTGCGTGCTCTGCTGCGCCTCGCCGTTTGCGGAGGATTCCGTGGTGCTGGTACCCTCGGTCAAGGCCAACAGGCGAATGGGGTTGATGCTGATGTTGCCGTTGGACTCGGCATCCACAGGGTGAAGCACTTTGCTTTCCTTGCTCCAACCCAGGTCCTCTTTCCTGATACCGAGGCAGGTGACGCCCTTGGAGTGCATGACATAAAGCTCGAAGAGAGGAGATTCATCAGGACCGTAACTCTCTGGAGAAGCAGCAGGCTCCTGCAGCATCTCCAAGCTGCGCAGCTGACCCTTCGAGGCGAACGAGTATTCACGGATACCGCTCATGATGGCAGTGGATTCGGGCCGGGGGAGTTCGGAATCCTTATCTGCCAAACGGCTGAAGAACTTGGCCTGAGACATGGCGGGCAAGTTGTACCTGGGGGCAGAAAGGTGGATAAAGTAGATGGAGTTCCTGGTAGGGTGTCCAACAGCCAAGATGCCAGTCCTGGGGTGGTATGCGACACTACAAATAGCGTCGGACTCGTTTTCGTGTGGGAAGTTGATTTCCTGAACAGGCTTCTGAAGTCCAAGATCCCACAGCTGAAGAGTGTGGTTCTGCTTAAGGCCGACAATGAGATACCTCAAAGCAATACCCTTCGCGCAAGGACGCTCCTTGTCCAAGAAGAGGACGGAGGTAGGCCAAGACTTGTCACCAGCAGCAACAGTGTTGAGCTGCATGATGGGATTACGAACCTCCTTCGCCGGAATGCGTCCAGTGTGCAGACCGGCGCCGTCAGCAATCAATTCGCGGATATCCCAGAACCTCAGCCTTCCAGCCTTGTCCAAGGAAGCGATGACGGTGTCGTCCTCGCTGAAAGCGAAGTCCTTACCAGCCTTGCCAGTGATGATCCTCAGGCAACGGTGGTGCAGATACTTCTCGCTGTCGCAAACGCGAGTCTTCTGGTCGGTGTACTCAGGCTGGCGAGCGACGTGAGGCCAAACGAGGTAGATGGACTTGCCACGACCGATACCGAAGAACTCAGGGTGGCGAGAGCTCTTCTTAGCACGCGTCTTGAGCTGACCACCGGAAGTGTTGTCATCCTGAGCAGGAACGGGAGGGAAGATGAAGCCTGAATCCTCAAGGTTCTCCTCACCATAAGTGTCGCTATGACCAGCAACAGTCGTCCAAAAGACAGAGCCATCTACACCAGTGGCGAGAATAGTCTCCGGATCGTGGGAAGAGGAGAGAGGTGGACCAGTGCAAAGCTGCAGATTGAAGATGCGCTCCTTGGTGGTGTTGAAGACCTGCTTGTACTTGCCCGTGTCCTGACGAATGAGGCGGAAACCGCCATGCTTAGACAAAGCATAGGCAATATAGGTCTTCGAGACCGTGACCAAGTTGCGGTCAATCTGATCGAAATCCTTCTTCAGGCGCGCGATATCCATGATGTTATCCTGGCGGATGGGAGTCGGCGGCTCCTTGAGCGTCTTGAGCTCGATGGAGACGAAGGGCCTCATTGGGAAGTTGAAGACATTGACAGCATTGTCGTCCTTTCCAGGGCTGTCCTCAGCGCTCTCCCAGCTGTCAGCAACCTTCTCTTGAGCAACGTCTTCAACGACGTCCTCAATCGCCTTGGCCAAGTCCTTAGGCATGCTGGCTTCGAACTCGCGACGCGTTTCCTTGTCCTCGAGTTGCTCCTTAGCATCCTGAGCGACATCATGAACGGCCTTTTCCAGGTCCTTCTGGTCGAAAGCCTCCTCGGACACCTCGTTGCCGTTGGCATCCTTGTTTTCCTTGTCGACAGTAGCAAGAGCTTCCTCTACCTGCTTATCAACAGTCTGGCCGAGCTCAGCAACAGCCTCGGCTACAGTCTCAGGCTCACGAGCAGGGCTGCCAGAACCAGCACCCGAGAGCTTGCGTGTCTTTGTAGCCGGACCAGCGTTGGGCGAGCCATCGCGGCCATGCTTGAGGATCTCCACCTTCGGAGTGTTCGCACCGGAGCGGCCTTCGGGCTTGGGCGTGCGGTTGCGTGGCGACGACGCAGACAGCTGCTCGAAAGGATTGACGTAGGTGAACAACGGGTTCTTGGGAGCGTTGGAGGACTCAGCTGAAGGGGGCTGAGAGCCGCTGCCGAATGCGTGCATGGGAGGCAGAGATTGCCTTTCAGCTGGAGGGCTGCGCGTCTCGAGCTTCGCGTCGGCAAGATCTTGAGCGAGGTCGTCAACCCCGGCGTCCGCAACATCTCTTTCAATGTTCTGCGGGGGCTGGGTGGGCGCATCGCTTTGCGGAGGCTTCGTGTGGAGCAGCCTAAGCAGCAAGTCCTGAGGATTCTGGGCGGACGAAGCTTCCGGGCGGTAGTCGGGCCTCTGGGGCGCGGGCTGGGCAACGGCAGCAGGCGACTGAGGCTTCCGCATGAAAGAGGCCACCAAGTCAGAGGCAGAGATGCCACGGCTGTGGGTGGGCTGCTGGGGGTGGCTCTCCTGCTGGAATGTGTTGTTCGACGGGCGACGCTCGGCCCCCGTGTCGTGGGCTTGAGGCGACGCGGCGCTGGGCTGGTTAAATTTCAGCAGGTTCAGCAGACTGGCGGTGCGATCGGAGCTCGAAGCATCGGGCTGCGGAGTGCCCATGGCCGAGGTGTTCGGGCTCACGATGGCAGAAGGGTGGTGAGGCTGCGGGCCCTGGGGTTGCGGTGAGAAGACGGGCGACGAAACGGTCGGGTGGTGGTAAGTGTTTGCGTGGGCGCTGGACGTGGAAGCGCCGGGCGAGCTTGCAGGGTTCGAAGGGCTTTTCAGCCGCGCGAAGAGCTCCTGCAGGTCCGCCATGGCGAGAGGCCCGCAGCTGTGCGGCAGAGAGGAGAATTGACGACAAAGAGGGTGGTGTGCGAGTCGGAGTCGGTGGCGGACGAGCTGCAGCAGACGATGATGATGGAAATGCGTGCACGGACCCCGTGGGAGATTTACCCGAAGCACAGCGAATTGAGGCCAAGCGCCCAATTGACCGCGGCACGCGCCGACGCTGAGCTGTCCGCCGGCGCTTTGCCCCCAATGCTTGCCCGAGCAGCCTACGCTTGCCGGAGCATGTCTTGCATGTGGGCGTACCAGCTTGCCTTCTTCGCAGAGCAGGGCGCTGCTTGCTGAGAGCCCGGCAGGCCCATTCGACCATCTTCGTCGCGCTGCCAGCGACGTAGCTCATCGCCCAAACAGGAAGCTATCGGCGCTATCTCTCATGCACTCTGCCTGGCTTTGTCCATCCAATCTCGTCTCCCACACTTTGCACTGGATCTACAGGCAAGACAAATTCACCAATTACCATTCGACGCCTGCCGCCCGCTTTCCGGTTGGTTCGTTGCTATGCTATCTAGTAATCACTATACCGCGCGTCCTTGCTCTGGGAGCATTACGCAAACTGTACCACCTTCGAATTGATGCTTCCCAGCAGCTTTGTTCTTCCCCTATCTGCCCCAATGACTTCTTCGACAAACCTGAGACATGACACTCTGCTCCGCGACTTTGGATCGTACCCTGAGCTGTACAAGCCGGGCGCCCGAAGCCGTCTTATTTTAGATCCGTCTTTCAGCGAATAAAGCTGCACGTATCCGTTCTCTTGTGCTGCGGCGACAAGACCGGACAGTTGATGAACATCAAATCCAGATGCTTCCGTGTACGCGTTCTCATAGTCTCGGAATCTGAACACTGGCCTTTTGCACGTCAGTTTCAGTATCAGACCCTCGCAGACAGTTACTCACTTGGTACCGCTGTAGTTGTGGATCATGCGCAGATCGTAAAGACACATTGTGTTCTTCAATCCTGCAGCAACCAGCTGGGACTCATGCTCTCCACGCTTGATAGCTATCACCGAGGATAAATGTTGCAAGCGTGTCTTGTGACCTTTGCTTCTGCTGTCGTAAAGCTCAATATCGCCTGATCGAAAACCAGTCGAAAGTGAGTGAGGGCCCAGCCATTCCAGAGCCAGAGCTGCGTCCGGCCTCTTTTTCGCGCCCTTGTCGAAGGCTGTTGTGCCACCCCATCCTGCCGAGCCTTCTTCCAAGCGGATCACTGTAGAATTGTACATCAGTAAGAGATCAGACCCTACCATTGCCCACGAAGTCCCGAAATTCATTTTGCTGGTGTACAGCCGAGAGGAGTCTTGAAATACAAGCGCGAAACTCGTGTGGAAGCTGCAATTCACTTACCGGAACCCAGTGTGCCTACAGCAACGATCTCTGGACCTGATGAGAATGGATTGGGTGCGCTTGCGAAGATTGTAGTATGAGCGTTAGGTCTTAGGCTGACAGTGGAATCCATATAGACTCGATCCAGGACCGATTCTGGGGACCGTAGGGAAGAAATTTGGATCTCAGCCGGAGTACTTGAACCACGTGTGGTAACGACAACTCTACGCTGCGGTGTGATGTGTACAGAGCTGACCGTAGAGCTCAGGACTTGAAAGTCCCTCTGGTGCCATTTAGGCACGACTCTTCTGCTGGTCAAATTCGGGTCGACGAAAGTACTCAGTAGCATGTGGTGCCTGTCCTCAACGCCGGTAATGAGGGTCCTATTCTCGGCATCGTAGTCGAAACAACGAACAGCCAGCTCACGAGATGTTTCGGCCGCCCATTGGATCCTTGGGTCAACGAAGGTGCTGGCCTCAAACCCACCGGCCAACGCTTTTGCGTGAGCGCTCCTATCAGCTTTGAGGCCATGGACTTCCAGTTTCAGGCTCCATGCGCCAGGGTGTGGCAAGACAACAGACCGCTTGACCGTCTGCTTGCGGATGCGATCATCGTGCTCCTCCTGGCGCTTGCGTTTCTTCCCGGAGTGGTTAGCCTAGCATCTTACAGTGGAGAACGAGAATTCCTACGTTCGTCTCGGCTTGCTCGCGTTTTATAGCGTCGGTCGAATATTTGACACCCACGGGAAGCCTGTGGCTCTGTTCGATCTTGAAGTACCTCTTCCTTTCACGATCTGAATCCTGTTTAAATTAAAACCGAATGAGGAGACGGGAGTGCGGGCAGATCTTACCGTAGTAGTATCCAGGTAAATCTGGAGGATCCATGATAGGTCGTCTGGAGTTGCAAGATGAAAATATGGAGTGTGTTTTGGGTTCTGTGTGTTGAGGACAACGCGTCTAACTGACAAGCGGGTTAACGTGCGTCGAAGGCCATCTCCTGCGCACGCACAGCGAGATGGACGACGTTGGAGTGAAAAAGGTCCGGTCTCGGTGATGGCGCGGATCAAAGCCTATCGCGCCCGCCGTTCTGCCACCGCCTTCGCCATGACGACATCACGGAAGGTGCGGAAATCGTTGCCGCTTGAACAATCGCTGCTACTTCCTGAGTTCTAAAGAGCAAGAAGAATGATTTCGAGTGGGAATTATAGGCCGATGACTGGAGCAAATTATCCAAATCAGTAAACGGTGCAAATTGACCCCAGATCTGCAGCTGCGCTGATAAATTATCCTCAGCAACGGCGGGCCGACGATATCCTTTCCCCGCGCTGGTTCGACAGGGATTTGCGACCGCGGCTTCGACCCTTTTCGCCGCCCAGAACGTGGGGATGACGCAGCAAGATCGCAAAACATCAAATAATGGCAAATCTGTGTTTCCATTCTGACAACCTCATCCTAATCCATCCGCCATAGTCCCGCCTCTCCTCACCCGTCCCTTTCGCCTCCACTAAGTTTTCTCTAACCACCGCCTGCCCTCTACCGTATATGCTCTCCGCCGCTCTCCGCGTCCGCCCACAAGCAGCACGCTCACGACTCTCACAAATGGCCTCACATATCAGCAACGGCGCAAACGGCGCCTCGAAGACCGCCCAGAAATTTAACACCCTCCGCGAGCTCCCAAAATCCAATGTCTTCACCTCAAACCTCCCCTCCGACCCTGCCTTCGAGACGCCCAAAGACTCGCACAACGCGCCACGCGAAACCCTCGGCCCACGCATGGTCAAAGGCGCGCTATACACCTATGTGCGACCCGAGCCCACACTCTCTCCCGAACTCCTCGCCGTCAGCGACGCTGCTCTACAGGACCTCGCCCTCTCGCCGGACGCCACCAAAGACAAGGAGTTCGTACACGCACTAGCAGGCAACGAGATCATAACCTGGGACGAAAACACAGGCGAAGGCATCTACCCCTGGGCGCAATGCTACGGCGGCTTCCAATTCGGGCAATGGGCGGGGCAGCTGGGCGACGGGCGCGCCATCTCGCTCTTCGAGACGACGAACCCCAGCACGGGCGAGCGGTACGAGCTCCAGCTCAAGGGCGCAGGCAAGACGCCCT
Source organism: Botryosphaeria dothidea (assembly GCA_011503125.2). Classification (NCBI taxonomy): domain Eukaryota; kingdom Fungi; phylum Ascomycota; class Dothideomycetes; order Botryosphaeriales; family Botryosphaeriaceae; genus Botryosphaeria; species Botryosphaeria dothidea. Next base: position 630,307 of record WWBZ02000001.1, read on the forward strand.
ACTCGCGCTTCGCCGACGGCAAGGCGGTGCTGCGGTCGAGCATCCGCGAGTTCGTCGTCTCGGAGTACCTCAACGCCCTCGACATCCCGACCACCCGCGCGCTCTCCCTCGTGCTCTGCCCGCGCTCGCAGGTCCTCCGCGAGCGCATGGAGCCCGGCGCCATCGTCGCGCGCTTCGCCCAGAGCTGGATTCGCCTGGGCACGTTTGACCTGCTGCGCGCGCGGGGCGAGCGCACACTCCTCCGCGAGCTCGCCACCTACGTCGCCGAGCACATCTACGGCGGGTGGGACGAGCTCCCAGGCAGACTCCCCGACCCGTCGACCGACCGCGTCAACGTGGCGCGTGGCGTCCCCAAAGACGCCATCGAAGGCGAAGGCGAGGCCGCTGAAAACCGCTTCGTGCGGCTGTACCGCGAGATCGCGCGGCGCAACGCGACGACCGTCGCCGCGTGGCAGGCGTACGGCTTCATGAACGGGGTGCTCAACACGGACAACACGTCTGTCCTCGGGCTGTCGATGGACTACGGGCCGTTCGCCTTCATGGACAACTTCGACCCGAGCTACACGCCCAACCACGACGACCACATGCTACGCTACAGCTACCGCAACCAGCCGACCATCATCTGGTGGAACCTGGTGCGCCTGGGCGAAGACCTGGGCGAGCTGCTCGGCGCGGGCGGGCGCGTCGAGGACGAGGAGTTCGTCAACAAGGGCGTCCGCGAGAACTGGGCCGATGAGCTGGTCAAGCGTGCTGAGAATATCATCGACCAGACGGGTGAGGAGTACAAGGCGGTGTTCATCACCGAGTATAAGCGCCTCATGACGGCGCGCTTGGGCTTGAAGACGCAGAAGGACTCGGATTTCGATGCCCTCTTCTCTGAGTGGCTTGACCTCATGGAGGCCCACGAGCTCGACTTCAACCAGGCTTTCCGCCGCTTGAGCGCGTTTAGGACTGCGGAGCTGGACACTGGTGAGCAGCGAGAGAAGATTGCTGAGCGCTTCTTCCACGAAGATGGCGTTGCCGGCGGCGAGGACGCGGCGAGGCAGCGTATTGGTAAGTGGTTGGAGAGCTGGCAGCAGAGGGTCATTGAGGATTGGGGCGAGGGTAAGGATGATGAGCGTATCGCGGCTATGAAGACTGTGAATCCGAAGGTTAGTCATCACACATATATGCACACTGATATATGCCAAAGCACATGCTAACTTATATACAGTTTGTGCCCAAGGGTTGGGTTCTTGACGAGCTGATTGAGCGCGTCGAGCGGAAGAAGGAGAGGGACGTCTTGAAGACAGTGATGAATATGACGCTGAACCCCTTTGAGGAGAAATGGGGATTGGATGAGAAGGATGAGGAACGTTTCTGTGCTGATCCGCCCAAGTACAACAGGGCGATGCAGTGTAGCTGTAGCTCGTAGACGGAGACATAAAACTGGCCAGGCAGAGCTGTGAAAAAGAGGCAGGCTACTTGACATATTTTGGGTTGTTGGAAGGATACCCGGTGGAATTGAGTCTTGTGAAATCTCTGACATTTTTAATGCATCTTATTTCGTAGGGCTTCCATATGTATATATCTTGTGAAGTGTCTTCCATATTGACAGACAAGCCCATATACATGTCTTTCCCAGTCTAGGGCCTGTTTGTATTTCTTGACTTGGTGAAACCATTCTGGAATTATCCAGAAAGCCCTAGTGGATCTCATGCATTCAGACCTTCGTCTACTACCAACGGCCCCTCTTTTTCACTGTCATCCTCCTCCTTGACGAATTCCCAAGTCAAGAACTTCCAATTCAGCTCCGCCGGCCGCCAAAACAATCCATGGCCGATTCCGTGCTCATCTGCCGTCAACCCGCCAGACCGCGGCATACGACGCGCAAAGACCGCGCGGTTAAACCGCGAATGCAGGATAGCCATAGCGCACATGACGCACGGCTCATGGGTAAGATAGATCTCCAAATCAACGCAGAGATACCCATTCGGCGCGAGATTATCATCCCTCTCAAACAGTCTCTCCTCCACCTCCGTACGCGGCCCCGTCGCAAAGACTGCCTCAACCGGATCGCAGCACGCCCGCGACGGCTTCCCCTCCCCTTCCCCCGAGTCGGTCTCGCTCTTCCCAGCCATCTCCTCCAACCGCAGCCTCTTCAACCCGACCATCCCAATCGCCCGCATCGCCGCATGCGCCATCACCCCGCCCGCGCACGCCCGCCCATCTCCTGCAACAGCGACGCACCGCCCCTCCTGCACCGCGCGGCCATTCGCATCGAGCCTTCTCTCCACCACCACGGCGCCGACGCCGACGCCCATCCCGCGCTCAACGCTCTGCCTGGCAGCCTCCTCCGCCACGGCCAACCATGTCCCCGCGAGGCCATCCACCTCCGCGGCGGCGCGCGAGACCAGCGCCGGGTGCGGCCCGAACGGGTTCGTGTGCTTGTACGCGACGGGCCAGTAGGTGCGGGTCCACGCGTCGGCCTGGGGCGCGGACGTGGGCGCGAGCGCGGGCACGGGGAGGCTGTGGACCTTCAGCGGGAACGCTCGTCCCACATCCCCCTCGTCTTTGAATGGCGGGACGCCCTCCAACAGGGCTTCGAGCTCGGCGGCGGCGATCTGGGTCGTCGGGCAGACGAGGAGCAGGCGCGTCTCGCCGAGCGCGGGGGGCGCGGCGACGCGGTGGGGGTCGATGAGGGCGAGGGCGGGGGCGGGCAGGAAGGACGGCTTGATGACGCGGCGGAGGTGTTGGATGTCGACTGACTGGGAGTGCGTAGGGAGTGCGGTGCGAAGGGTAGTGAGGACGGCGTTAGCGGAGCGGGCGGGGAGCTCGAGGACGTGGACGGTGACTGCGAGACTGTTAGTCTGGGTTGTGTGGAAGGAGGGGGTTTTCTGGAGGCGCAATGACGTACTCAGCTCGTTGCTGGCGCGGATCTCGCCTTTGGTCTTCAACGACTCGAGACGGCCTTTGAGAGGGGTGATGCCGAGGCTCTGCACGAGCGCATCGTGGGAATTGCCGTCGGCGCTTTGCTGTGTGCTCATGACATATTGTTGGAGGAAGAGAGTGAGGTGTGGAGAAGGTTGGTGGGATGGATGTGCGGTGGTTCAGCCCTACAGCAAAAATTTGGCCGGCGCACCAAAATATTGGCCGGGGTGGGGACGCTGACGCCCGACAGCTTCCATCAAATTTCTTCGACACCCTTGAAGCACTACTGGTCCAGGTCTCTCCTTGTATTATCGTTGGCCTCAGAACTGTCTTCGTTGCTAATATCAAGGCACTAAGACGAAGTCTAGTGAAGGAACAGTCTACAGGTACTCACGGGAACTTTGGCGCCTCCAGAGATCCAAGCAACAACACTCTCGTACATGAGAGCAAACGAGATCACATGAATACGATGTCAAGAGGATTAGAGAGTCAAAAGAGGCTAGTCCGATTGAAAGAAGCTCGGAAGGAATTCTCCATGTCACACATTATCCATTTCGGAAAACTAAAGATCAACTATGAATCTCTTTGCGCTCTCCCGACATCTTCAGTCTTCACTCCCTCGACGATCTCAACCTATCAAAGTTCAAAATACTCTGCAACAGTACCTGCGCACCCAACTCACAATCCTCAGCACTCGCATACTCCGTCGGATTATGACTGACCCCCTCTCGACACGGCACGAAAATCATGCTCGTCGGACAATGCTTGCTCGCGTACACGCTATCATGGCCAGCACCCGACTTGACATCCCTGATCAAGTCCTCGACACCACCCAGCACCTCGACCGCCGCCTCCCTCACCGTCTTGATGCAGTCCTCGTGGAAGCGCGTCACCGTCGTCTGGCTGTCCGTCTGCCACGCCACCTCAAGCGCCTCGCTCCTCCCCGCAGTCCCGCCCGCATGCAGCCCTCCAATATCCTCACCCGCCGCCAAAGCAGCGAGGTCTCGCTTCAGCTCTTCTTCGAGTGTCGTGATGACAGAGTCCTCCGGCGAGCGGATGTCGAGACTGAAGCGGACGTGGCCGGGGATGGTGTTTGTGGAGCCAGGCGCGAGCGTCAGGACGCCGGTGGAGGCGAGTGCAGAGTGAGCAGTGGCGCGGCGGTGTGAGTGGAGGATGAGTTTGCTCGCGAGAAGGAGAGCATTGGCGCGGCGGGATAAGGGAGTCGTGCCGGTGTGGGCATCTGTCGTCCGTTCTGTTAGCTCTTCACACTGACGACTTCATTCGGTATGCCGAGTCGGAAGTTCGGACGGGGGGGTTGCACATGCCTCTTCCTTTGATGTCGATGGTGAACTACTTGTAAGCCTGCACGCCCTGCATGACTCCGATCTTCTTCTTCTTCTTCTTCTTCTTCTTCTCGGCTTCGAGGATGGGGCCTTGCTCGATATGCAGCTCGAAGTGTGCGCCCATGGGCATGGCGTGGTGACTGGCCGGCGTGGTTCCCATTCGTTCGAGCTGTCATGGAACTTGTCTGGATCCCTCTCCAATGGACGTATCGATTCCACTGCGCGGTGGCCGAGCGAGTGGTAGGGAAGCAAGACCTTATGGTAGGTAAAGCATGCTTGGATGCTTTCATAGAAAGAGCTCTTGGGAATGAATTCATCGAAGACATTATGGGCTTTCAAAGAACCAGTAAGTGGTCTGCCAAGGACTTGGGGAGCTGTTCAAGTAGGGAGCGTGCAGCTTTATACCGCCGCTCACGTACGCCCTTCCACTGACAGCGCCTTATCTAAGGCCACAAGACGCCGTCGGCAAGCTGTTCAAACAGCCAATAACGCGTTTCTCTCATGTAATTCGTGTCATCCTACCAGTGTACCGGACCGAGCTCCCCAAATTGTTGATTAAAAGCAGAAAATTCCGCCAACATAACCAGTTGCACAGCTCATGCAGATCGTCCTCCTTTACCAGTTTTCTCATCTAGAAAGCAAACTACAAAACAACCCAGAGAAATGATCCATCTACTGGCAGAATTCTAAGACCAAGTTGGTCAACGTCTCCGTCACTGATTCAACTGATTTCAGATCAACCCATTCCGTCTTCACATGAAAGCCTTCGCCCTTTGGTCCGTGGATGACCACAGGAATTCCCTTGTCCGAGAGCAAAGCGCAGTCTGTCCAGAATGGCTCCGCCAGAAGATCCGGTTTCGAGCCCGTGGTTCTCTCAGAGTGCTGAGAAACAAGAGAGACAAACGGATGATCCTGCTTGATCTTAAAAGTTGACCTGGAGAATGTGACCCGTAAGTTATACTGGAAGTTAGGCACTTCCCCTGCTGCTTTCCTCAAGATATGTTCCACTTCCTCTCGGACGGTTGCAGCCGTCTCTCCAGGCACGGTACGCCTCAAGCGTGATCGTGCACTTCGCCGGATAAGAGGACGCTTCCTCTCCTCCCTTGACCATTGAAGCGTGGATGCTTCTCGGACCAAGTTGCGGATGCTTCGGACCTTCTTGAAGGCCTTTGGCGTGCTTTTCAAGCTCGACCAAGAAGTATCCCGCCTTTGAAATAGCATCGACTCCAATATCAGGCCTTGAGCCATGAGAGGCAACTCCCAAGACATCGACCTTCAACCACACGAACCCCTTGTGCGCAACCACAATCCCCTCATTGCTCGGCTCCGTCACCACTGCTGCATCGGCAGTCCATCCAGCCCTCAACACCTGCTCTGTCCCAATACTCAAATCCTCTTCACCAGCCACACCCGTGAAAATCACATCACCCCTCAAACCCACGTCCTTCACCCTCGCCAGCGCACACGTCGCTGCCGCAACACCCCCCTTCATATCCGCCGCCCCCCTCCCATACAGCTTTCCGCCCTCAATCTCACCACTCAGAGCATCCCCATCATACCCCTCCAACGTCACCGTATCCACATGCCCACTCAACATCAAACTCTTCCGGCCTCCCGTCCCCCTCACAACGCCCACAACCGACGGTCTCCCCTCCACTTCCTCCAGCACATGCGTCTCCACACCCATATGCTCCAACCACGCCCTAATCCACTTCACCGCTCCCTTCTCCCCACCATCCCCACACCCCGGATTCACCGAGTCGATCCGTACCAGTTCCTGCGCAACCGCCCTCACATCGTCTCCCCCAACCCCCCTCGGCACCTCGTACGCCCTCCCCCCCCCCCCCTCCGTCCCCAAAAACACCACGACGTCCCCCTCCCCCAGCCCCAACGCCCGCCGCTGCGCCCGCACCGCCTCCACCGTCGCACCAGTACACGGCCCGGCATCCACGCCCGCCTCCCCCAACTCCACCACCCCCGCATGCGCCTCCCTATCCGCCACGCTCACCGCAACATCCACCCCGCGGGCCAGCGCCGGCCACGCGGTGCTCGACAGCGTCCCGCAGTTCAGCCCGGCCATGACGGTGCCGCCCGTCTGGACAGTCGTGGGCGAGCCTGCCCCGAGCGACGCGTGCAGACAAGCAGCGGTATCGGGCTCGACGGCCGCGACGACCGGGGACGGCGAACGCGCCTTGTAGTGCGCGACGACGGCTTGTGCGAAGGAGCCGACGGGGGCGACGACGTGGGTGGGGTGGTGGGCGTCGCCGAGCTGGGAGGCTGTTCCGCGGAGGAGGGTGGTGTAGCCTTGGACGATCCACTGCGGGGGGGGTGTCAGCATTCGTTCGGATGGGGTTTGGAGGGGAGGGAGGGGTATGCTGGGGACGTCCTCGTAGCCGGGGAAGGCGGTGTCTTGGATGAGGGTGTGGTCGGGGGTGTGGGAGGCGGCGAAGGCAGCGCGCACGGCGGCGTCGTAGTCGCCCGGGACGACGATGATGGAGGCGCCTTCGGCGGCGATGAGGTCGTGGGTGCTGGGGTGAGTGGTATGCGGGATGTAGATAGTGACGGGCAGGGCGAGGATGCTGCCGATGCGGGCGACGGCGCGGCCGTGGTTGCCGGCGGTGGCGGCGACGAGGGTGAGCGGGTGGGTCTGGGCGGCGACGCGGATGACGGAGAGGTCGCTGTCGAGCGGGAGGTGGAGGGCTTGCGTCACCGCGCGGAAGGTGCCCCAGGAGGCGCCGAGGATTTTGAAGGACGGGACGCCCATGCGGTTGCTTTCTTCTTTGATGTAGACGGCCTTGACGCCGAGGTCTTTGGCGAGCGAGGGGAGCGGGACGAGACTTGTGGGCGCGTAGCCGGGGAGCTTTCGGTGGAAGGCTTCGACGAGGTCGGTGGGTTCGCTGGGAGGTGCGACCCAGGTTTTGGCGGAGGGGTTGAGGAAAGGCTGGCGGCGGAAAGAACTCATTTTGAAGGTAACAATGAAGGAAAACTCGGTTTGGAGGAGGTGTAGGTGGGAGAACTGGGACGGCAGACATTATGGTGCAGGCCTTCAAATGGAAGGAGTCTTACAAGGGGATGCAACAGTGGGATGATTGCGCCCTTTGACAAGTGATTTGGGCGTCCATGGGTGCGTGGCTAATGCAGTATTGATGAGCGAATCACGGGACACAATTGGTCTTTCGTTTCGTGGACGAGAAGCAGTCACTGAGGACACTGGATGTTGGTTGTCTGCATTGCCGATTCCGGTAAACATGACATCGGTGCAGCGGACGTCACTTCACAGGCACGGGTGCATATAAATCTCACTGCGTGCATCGAAGCAGCCCTCGTAATATTCGCACTCTCCTCCAAATTTCTTGCATTTTCAATTTTTGTTTTGAGGGTGGACGGGATCGCTATGCCTCTCGTGTGGCCTTTACTCGGCATCGTGATGAGGTTATGCCGCTCGTGTGGCCTTAATTCGGCATCACCACCATCTGCACGCCAAACAGCGGAAAATCAAACAGTGGCCCCTGAACTGATAGTGGATTGAGAATAAAGGCGGCAACGGCGGGAATCGCGCCATCTTGAGATTTTCGTTTTCGGAAGGAGTTCCCGTTGAGCCACAGCGCATTGGAGGCTTCGGAACGGCTTCCCGAATCTTAGTGACGGTTTGAAGACCTTTCAGTACGACAACGTTGATGCAGGTCAAATGATGTTACCTTTTAGTGGCTCCCGAACATTACCAAAAGTGTCTGAATAAACGTTTGGTGGACCGTCACGGTTATCCGCAGTTTTTTTGCCTTCTAGTTTCCTGTGGACGCTTTGTTCTACCGCACTGTTAAGGAGATAGGGCCGTGAGGGCGAAGGTTTGTAGTATGAGGGATCTTTAGAGGGCAATCGGAAAGGAAGACAACGATGCTGACGCATTGAAAGAAAGACGGAATAGACTAGTGGTTATGTAGGTTATCCTTAATTGTAGGATGCTGTGATCTTATTGTGAACCATGGAGTATTCCCTGTTCGTTGCAGTTTTATGTGCTGCGCTGTCAAAGCAGTCACCAGGCTGCAAATGTAACGTTTTGTCGAGGACACATACGTCTGGACGAATGCTTTGACTCTCCACGCCAGGTGTCTTTGAAAGTTATGTTGTGCTTAAGCAGACAATCATTCGGGCTCGAGACGAGTCGATACGGAAAACGAGTGTTTGGACAAGACGCGCAGGAAAATGATTTTAGCGGGAATTGATGTCAGTGTTGTCGCCTGCTCACACTCGATCTCGCTTGTTGAAATCCAAACTTTTGAACATTCATCGAAATAAGAAATAGTGCTTTTGGCAACAGTAGAGCAAATAATTTCCAGGAAAGATCATGAGACAATGAAGAGATCACATGGGGGTTATTCAACTCTGCACCTCTATAGAGCGCAGATCTTCCTGACTTGGTTACAACCTTTCGCTCCCAGTCTGCTCAGAAGCGTCCCGCATCTTCAAAACATATGGTCAACAACTAAACAGGTTTTTGTTCGCACAATTGTCTTGCGAAGTCAGCTTAGATGAAGGATACTGCAATTTTCGATGAGTTCATTATTGGCATTGCTGTTTGGATTTGATGCATCGACGGGGCCTAATCTTCTAATCCGCACTGGGTACTGAAGAAGCATAAATCTACGTGTGGCTCAAAATAAGAACGTGCGCATTTGTTGTGCCTGCATCAGCGGAAGGCACTTTAAGATCTTTTCAGCTATACCTGGCCATCTCTCCGCTGCTGCCAAATTATAGGACAAATATAAAGCTGCGATCAGTAATGACACTTGTAGCAAATGCACATAGCCGTCACTGAATTAAGCTCAAGCCATGGGCGTCGAGATAAAAAAAAATTAAACGTAAATGGCCATGTTTCAGGTTGCCGTGGAAAATCCAGAGGGTCCATTGTTCAAACGTTTGTTGTATGAATCGAATTCATCCCGATACTCATGGTTCGGGTGAACAAAGCCTCTTATACGTTCCAAGACTTTCGCAAATGAGTCTCGGCCGTCAATCTTACAAGGAAACGGTGAGTCCTTAGCAATAACGACCGGCATCCCTTACGTCTCAATTGCCGAAGCCAGGATACTGCAAGCCTCCTCGCATGCAACAGCCTCACCTAGCCCGAACAAGGAATTGATGTGCAGCGAGTCATTCGTCCAACCGGAGAAGCTAGCTCTTGCGTGGGGTAAAAGAACCTGGGGAAAGCACAAGGGCGTTGCATAGCCGACGACCCCTGCCTGTCAATTGACTGTGGGGTAAGCAAGCAGGCGGAAAAAGGACGCGACCTCGCGTGGCTGACCGCAATCCCTTTTTAAATCTGTCTTAGGTCCCGGCCTTTCGCTTGCCTTGCGCAAGGCTGAATCTGTGTTTTGTCTGTTTTTTGAGATCGGATAGATCGTTCCGATACCAGATCTGTGGTCCCCTCCGCGCCTCGCCTTTCTCTGGTCGGGAAACACCTGCACTCATCATGGCGACCGAGGAGAAGATAGATGCTGTTCGCATTGATGATGCGGGCACCAGTGCGGAGCCTGCGTCGAGTCATCACCGCGAGGTCCATGTGAAGACTATCCAGGAAGAGGCTGCTGAGCAGGCTTCACCGCTGGATCTGGGATGGAGAACGTGGTTGGTGGTCTTCCTGTCATCCTTCACGTGAGCGCCTTCCGAGAAGACATCCACATCATCTATTGACAGCCTGCAGAATCATGGCCCAAGTATACACTACCGTGGCGGCTGCGTCTGTGGTTGCCTTCATCGCCATGGACTTTGAGGGCTCTTCCTTATCCGGGTGGATCATTCAAGTAAGCCCGAACACGAAAGCACATGCCACGCACGATCGTACAGCTTTGGAACCGGTACTGGTCTCAACAGGCTCGTATAAATCCAGAAAACCCTGTGACAATATGAAATCGATAGTTGAGTCACAGACAACACAAGCTGACATTCACAGGGCCCACTTCTCATGCAAGCAGCTCTTTCTCCCATCGTCGGCCGCTTATCTGATATCCTTGACCGCAAATGGCTCGCTTCGATTCCCCCATTGGTCGCCTTCGTAGGCGCCGTAGTGTGTGCAAAGGCTACGTCCATGAACATGTTGATCGGTGGTAGCATCCTGGTCGGAGTCACGCTCTCCACCATTGCCATCGTCCAGTCGATCCCTTCCGAGATTCTTCCTCTGAAGTACCGAGCTGTAGCAAATGGGATCTCTTTCTTGGGCGGCGCCTCTGCTGGAATGTAAGTAATACTGCCCTACCTGATTTCAGTTTACTCTGCCTGTATCTGTCGGCAGTCCAGATAGGGCTATTTCTGCACATGTTGATCTCCGAGAGCCGTGCTAATATGAACCTAGTATCGGTCAGCTCAGCGCAGGAGCATACAGCCATCTGAGCTCCGGCGGCTGGCGCTACATCTTCTGGACGCAAGCAGCATTCCACCTGACATCTGCCATCGGCTTCTTGGTTTTCTACTGGCCGCCGCGGAACAGTGATTTCCCCAGGATGAGCGTCAAAGACTACATCTGGGCCTGTGATCCTATTGGCTCTGTCCTCTTCATCAGCAGCTCGACCCTCATCCTCCTCGCCCTCGACTGGGCAGCCGGCACCTACCCATGGTCAGACGCACACGTCGTCGCACCACTCGTCATCGGCTGCGTCCTGCTCATCATCTTCGGCCTCTACGGTAAGCACCCACATCGACACCCACACCGACAACCGCACCTAACCTCCCCCACAGAATGGAAAGCCCGCTCCGACGGCCTCGTCGCCCACGTCTTCTTCCGCTCAGGCCCCAACTTCCCCCTCTCCGTCTTCGCCTTCGCCGTCGAAGGCTGGATCTTCTACTCGGCCGTCAACGCCATCACGCCGCAAATGATCCTGCGCCTCGGCTGGGAATCCGACTCCTGGCGCATCGCCGTCCGCCAGCTCTCCTACCTGCTCCCCATCTTCTTCTTCTCCATCCCCATCACCTGGTACAGCACGCGCTACAAGGACCTGCGCTCCCCGCTCCTCCTCTGCTTCGTCGTCTTCCTCGTCCTGACCATCTGCTACGCCTGCATCCAGCCCTCTTGGGACGCCGCGCAGCAGGGCCTCAACGTCCTCAGCGCGCTGGGGCAGGCCGGCCCGCTGACGCTGCTCGTCGCCGCCGTCCAGTTCACGGCGCCGCACGCCTTCCTGTCGACGGCGACGGGGCTGGCGTTCTCGGCGCGCGCGATCGGCGGCGCGGTCGGCAGCGCCGTGCTGGACGCCATCGTCGCGGGGCACGTCGGGGCCAAGTACGACGCGGCCATCGTTCGCGCGGCGGAGGGCGCGGGCATCAGCGCGCAGGCGGCGAGCGGGATTGTGGCGGCGATGGCGGAGGGCGAGGGGGTGACGAGCGTGGCCGGGCTGCAGCCCGTCGTGCAGGGCGTGTCGGGCGAGCAGCTGCGGGCGGTGGTGCGGGCGGGGTACGGGGTGTGGGCGGGCGCGTACAGGCTGGCTTGGGCGAGTATCGTGCCGTTTGTGGTGGTGGCGTGCGTGTGCGTGGCGTTTTTGAGGGGGGTGAGGGAGCTCATGACGGAGAAGGTGGAGGCGACGGTTGAGAGGGTGGGGAGGGGGGATGAGGAGGGGAAGGCTGTGGGCGGAGGGGAGTAGCGAGCTTCTTTGTTTCTTTGGAAGAAGCGGTTTGCGGGAGCGATGGCGAGCGCGAACACTTCAACCTGTAAGTCCGGAAGCTTCGAATCTGTAGGTGTTTGATGTGCTATGATAAATACGAGCAGACGATTGTATCTGAGGAGCTGCAGAAGCCGTATTTTAATCATATGAAATTGCTGCGGCATCTGGATGGCTCACCGACATTGTGCACGAAGTCACGGGATGTATCACCTTTCAGGATTAACACCACAGCCATGCCTTAAATCGACAATCACTGCCGTAGAGATGTGAAGCGTTCGTCCGAAAGGCCCTGTCACGAGCAGCAAAATACACTTCCATCCGGACGAATACTTGCACTGCCCATGTTAGCACCGAATTTCAATGATAGAATCACTGTATCACGCATCAAGGCGATCATCATGAAACGAAACATCGACCCAACCGTACATGCTCTACCAAACCGCTTAGGCTGCTTGAATATCAGCCGGTCGCGAAGGCAAGAGCACAGGGCGGTCGTTTTTCATTTCCTCTATCTAAACCCGTAGTAAAGCCAATCCCAAACTGTGCAGAAAACAAAATGTCTGTCTCGAGGGTATTCCCGTCCATCTAAAAAAAAACACCCCGTTGCAGGCAAGCAACCATAAAGAGAAAAAAGCCTGCTGATGGGTATCGCGTTCGTCTCGCTCATTTATTACAAAAGAAAAAGAGAATTAAAAGTCGTCATGACGACAGACGGCACAAGACCGCTGAAGAAGAGGGAAAAAAAGTCTGTTGTTCGAATCGTCGCAGTGAATCGTAAAAGTGTTGTTTCATAGACGTCTCGTATCTTGTGTTCGTTTTTGTGTGTGTGGAAAGAAGCTGCGCCCCACTTCTTACTGGGGGTTGTTGTAGTACCCGAAATTTGGGTTGATGACCGGCTCCGTGTTGCCACCGGAGAGGAAGTCGAGCTGGACGAGATCATGCGGATTAACCGTGAGCTGGTCAAGCTCCTGATTGCTGAAGCTGTTCTGGCTGCCGAAGCTGTCCGGGCTGCTGGAATTGTCCAGACTGTTGAAGTTGCCTTGGGCGTTGAAATTGACTTGGCCGATGAAATCGTCTTGGCCACCGAAGTTGTCTTGGCCATTGAAGTCGTTTTGGACGCTGAAGTTGCCCTGACCGTCGAAGTTGTTTTGACCGTCAAAGTTATCCAAGCCATTGAAGTTGCTGTGGAGAGTGAAGTTGTCCAAGCCGATGGCATTGTTCTGGCCACCGAAGGCGTCCTGGCCGATGACATTGTCTTGCACGTTGAGGATGTGCTGGCCGCCAAAATCGTTGTTGGCTTGGAGGTCGAAGCTGTTCTGTGCGGCGGTGGCGTCCTCTTGAACCAGGTAGTTCGCGAGAGGCTCGTTCGCGTCGTAGGAGAGGTCGGCGACGGCGTAGAAAAGACCCGGGTCCTGGCTCACGGGGGTCTGGAAGGGGTTCATGTTCCAGGCTTCCTGCTGCTGGGGCTGTGGGGAGGAGGAGAATCTGTTATTACTGTTGTAAGAAGCAGGATCCACAGCTGGAAAGGTTGGGTTGTAGTCGAGGTCACTGTACGCCGGGCCGTATTTGGTGGAGTCGGCGGCGGCGGGGGCGGCGGCGGTATTAGCGGCCGGACGGGCCCTCTTGGGCATCTGAGCGCTGCGACGGGCCTTCTTGGGTTTCTGGGCGGAGTTGTCGGAGCCGGAGAAGTCGTTGTTGTTGTTGTTGTTGTTGTCGTCGTCGTCGTCGCTACGCTTCCTCTTGTTGGAGCTGTTCTTCTTGCCGGCCAGGCAGCCCGGGCACTCCTTGATCCACTGCAGCACCACGCACTTCATGGGCTGCTTGTACACGTGGAAAACGCCAGGGTGCGTGTTAGGGCCGTTGACGGGATCGGTGTACCAGTTCAAGGTCTTGTCGCGACCGTTGTGAGTGCCGTCGGCGGCGACATGGGCCTGCAGGAGGCGATAGCCGACCTCCTCGGCAGGGACCAAGATGGTGAACTCTTTGGGTTCTAGGGTCACCTCCTCCCCGGTGCGCCTATTTCTGGACTTTTTGGCCTCCTTCCTGCTGGGCATCCAGCGCAGGTTGCTCTCGTTGTCGATGCTAAGGTGGTCGTTGATCCAGTGGACCAGAAGTGCGTCCTTGGACTTCTCCTTTGCCCTGTATGTCTCCGGGTCGAGAATGATGCCCCTCCATTTGTCGAGCTCGGCCTGGTACGGGACGAACTTGTGGGAAGTGTCCCTCTTCTTGGAATGTTCCACCTGCTTGACTCTTTTGGCTTGGTGGGCACGGAAGAGTTTCATGAAGCGTTCCTGGGCCTGTTCGGGGGTCTCGTAGGAGAAAGGAGCGGTGTTGTTGTTGGCGGTGGTGGCGTTGGAAGCCATGGTGGCAAGAGAAAGGAGCGTGTCGAAAGTGGAGTTGGGAGCGAATGAGAAGTGTAGAGTTTGTCGAGCGTGAAATTTGGAGAAAGTCGAGTGAGTAGAGATGCTCGGCAGGCTGGCTCTAGTACGGGTGATCTGTGGATGTGCCCGAACAACGTCAAAGCGGTGGACGAAAAGTAAACACCCAGGAGCGGCGTGTTATTCACTTTATACAGATGGGAGCCTTGCCAGTCTGTACGCTATCCCAACTCCAGAACTACATACCTTCCGGGCCCACCTGACATGGCTCTGTATCTTTAGTGTGTACCTGCCCTGAACGAGGGATCAACCACGGATTGAGAAAGACTCATTGAGGCAACGCAGTTTAACGGAACAGTTTCCCATGATGACGGGATTGTGAGAACCAGCAAGCCATCAGAGACTGATGGAAGCCAGAACGGCTCAAAGAGAATATGTAAAGCAGTATTTGGGCAGTCATGACGCATCAGGCGGCACGCCGAAGTAGGGCATTGAATCTCTGTATTGTACACCTTTGCCAGCATAGACGGAAAACAGCGCAACGACTCGCTCGGCTTGAGCCATTTTGGGCGCTCTCACGTGCCTCCAAGCGCAGAAAGTACCTAGAGACGCCACTAGAAGGCGCAGAGCTTGAGCTCACGAGATTACCACGGTTTCTACAACCTCTGGCATACCAGTCATGACTGTGACAGGCGTGAAAACTCGTTCATCGAGCTCTTGGAGCGGGACGAGGCTACGGTCCCTGTTCCAGACGCTAGAGAAAAGCACGGATGTCGATCTCTGCATCATGCGGCGGGACGGCACGAGGCGCCGCACCCCGGCGGCGATCTTGCGCAGCTCAGCTGGGCGTGGAGGACCAAGCAAGGCGGCGGGGCAAGCTGAGGCGGCAGGGTGCCAGGCTGGGGCGCTCGAGGAAAAGGCCGCAGCCGCATATGCGTCGTTCCTGAAGCTTCCACCATCACGAGCTTCTCAACCGCTGGCCAGGTGGAGCGTTGTGACGAATGCTCGCGGCGGCGTACCTGGGCACAAGTGAACCAAAACACGGGCGATTGCGGCGGAGCTGGGCGCTTCAGGACCACGAGACGGGCTCACCGATGACGAGGGAGCAGCGTGCGGATTGAGGCCGCCGAAGAAGCGCCAGACGCGTCGGGACGCGTTGTCACGAGTGATGACAATCAGCACGGGACGCGGGAGAAAACTCGTTCATCAGACTCATCAGATTGACATCGGCGCCGAACCACGTCCACCATGCTAGAAACGACAACGCCAATGCCCAGAGGTACGTCTGAGGTGGGCATGCTTGGCCGACAGCGAGTAGGGAGACGAGAAGAGACCATACCTGAGCACGAGCATGTACACGGCGACGAAGCTGTGCTGCTGGTTGCGGCCGCGCGTACGATGCTGCAGAGACTTGCATCCGCTACCCTCCGCCCATCGGCGCCTGCCTCGTGGGACTGGACCGGAACGGCAAGCTAACCAGCAAGACCATACGGTAGGCTTTGCAAATGAGGGCCAACAGGGGGGAACGAATGGCTTGAAATCCGGGATGGTGATGGATGGCGCTGGCGATGGCGAGTCGGCTGGCTGCTGCGTCTTCCAGGCGCGCCTGCCTTCTCTTCGGGGCATGACCGCTGGAAGCTGCACCGCATCTCGTTCGCGGATAAAGACCGCAAACAACGCACAACACCGGCTCGATAATGATCTTGTGTTCTTCTTTGTTCTTGAAGCTGCTGAGCTATTGCAGGAAAGCCGCATTGCGTGACTCCGATTCGTCCTTCCGCGTCAAAGGCTACGACGCCAAGGCCAAGACCACAAGGCGAACATCGGCGGATGGGGACGACCCAAAACACCAGAACCATAGGCGAGTCGGCGTGGAGAGACAGGATCGTTCTCGTGGAAGCGTGGTAGGACTCGATGCAAGGCCCAAGGTGCGGAGCGACTCCATGCCAACGACGCGACGGCAAATATTTCCAGAGGGTCGCAATGCAGGCATGACATCGAGACGCAGCACCGCAAGTCACTATTTCGACACCAGAAGCACATTTCAGGCATCGCAACAGCATGCTCGCAACACAACGAACCCTCGGCAGCAGAACCGTGAGCATCGACGGCGTAGTCCGACCCAATCAGCCTCAACACTACGCCGACGACATCTGTATAAACACTGCAAGGGTCACTTTCCGGCGCGCCCGGCCCTGAGTCTACGAACACTACAGCGAGCGACGTCTGCATAAACCTCTCAAAGATTCCGTAAAAGCAACTTCGAGCCGGCCCTCCAACACCAGGGTCGTCGATATAGGGTACGCCGCTAAGCATCGTCGAGACAAACGTCCAATCGCGTCGCGCCAAGGGAAGAGCCGGACAGGAACAGCTCCTGTTGCGGGGTGGCATTTCAGGTACAGCAACGTCGCTGATGCGCTAGATCTGTTGGCTTACCAAGGGTGAGATGGAAACTTGGCGTGGATATCCAAGCGATTTATGACTAAGCAGACGGACTTCAGGGCGTTGTCCGGGAGGGCATCGAAGAGTTGTATGTGTTCCTGCGGTGATTTTGGATTCCTTCCCTCTTCTCTTTCTCATGCTCCTATAGTCGCGTTCGTCGGCGACATTCCTTCTGTGCCGAGCTCTTTCTGCAGATCCTCTCCTTTGTTCTCGTGGATTCAATTCATTCTGGTCTTCCATCTTGCTCTCGGTCGTCCTGTTGTCTCTCTTCCCACGCGGTCCGCTTCCGGCCTGGTGATGGGGAACATGTGCTCGAAGAAGAACA
This sequence comes from Botryosphaeria dothidea, assembly GCA_011503125.2. Lineage (NCBI taxonomy): Eukaryota > Fungi > Ascomycota > Dothideomycetes > Botryosphaeriales > Botryosphaeriaceae > Botryosphaeria > Botryosphaeria dothidea. Next base: position 647,354 of record WWBZ02000001.1, read on the forward strand.
TGTGATCCTACCCGACCACTTCGGTTACAGTCGTTTGAACGTTTCTTGCCAGTCCTACCCTCCTCCTCCCTACCCAAATAAGCCCCCAAGACAATTTCGCGTCTTATGACGGAAAAAGCCCTGGGGGCGGAAGAGGTCACGCACAGTGAAGAAGATTGCTTAGAGAGGTAACATTGCAAGTATTATAAACCTATGCACCAGCTCAAACCGTCATGTTGATTCCCCTCCTTCATGCCAAGCAGCAATCAAATCTCCACTTACCACCAAAAGATACCAAATCTATCCGAAGAGTCCGATCGCGAAAGTTGGCTAAAGGTCACCGGAGTTGCACGGCGTCGAAAGCTATTTTATATGAGTTTTCTTCCATTGCCAAGCTAATATTCTTAGAAGTACAGACTGGAGAAATGTAAAAGATCCGGGCCATACTTACCGCGCCCACTCTCCCCTCCCCTTATCCTCGCAGGCTCGGATCTCTTCGCCGCAAGCGCTCTGGTCAAAAAATGTGGCCAAAACTCCTCTCCCGAGGAACCCAGGCCCCGCGATCTATCAAGTGGAAAGCAAGAATGAACGCGTAAAAGGAGGAAACGTTTGGGAATTAGAGGGAAAAGTGGCACACTGATCTGGGGGAATCTTTGGCTGAAACGGTTTATCCTTCCCGAGGAAAATGCTCCATCGCCGCCGCAACGCCATCGTACAAGTTTTCCTTTGTTCCGATACTCCTTCTCTCCTCAAAGTTTGCCTGCATTCTCCAAAAATGCACCTTTTGGCCACAGCGGGCGATGAAAGAGGAATAAAAAGTTCGAAGAAGTTTACACGGGAAGGTTGAACTTCTTTCCCTGGAGGACCCTGTTGTGTGCGTGCTCGGTCAGCGGTAACAATTCTCACACCAGATACGACTTCCAATCTGGAGTCGGGTGTTTCAACTCACTTGGTGTAATAGATCCAGAAGAAGTCGGAGTACAGGATGGTCTGGATGATGCCGGCGATCTGGGCGATGGGGTCGTAGTAGCCCTCGGCGAAGTAGCGGTACAGCCAGTTGGGGATGTACAGCGCGCGGTAGGCGCCGAGCGCGAAGAGGTAGTGCGTCGTGATCGTTTCGGCCTCGCCGGTGCGCTGCAGCATGAAGAGCTGCGGCAGGATGGCCACCGATTCAAGCCAGATCGAGAAGGCCCAGAGCATCTGCGCAGTGAGGGATACCAATCAGCATGTTTCCTGTTCCTTGCCTCCCACCCTTTCAGTCTCCCTGGATTTGTGGTATGCGCACCTCAGTCGGCGTGTACTTGTACGGGAACAGGATGGCCAGCACGGCGCTAGCGCCCAGCAGATATTGGACCTTGAAGGTGTCGAGGTTGGGGTCGTGCGTCGGGCGGTAGTCGTTCAGCATGAGGTAGACGGTGTAGGCGGAGGTCGAGATGAAGATGATCTTGAAGATGGTGTTGTAGAGGGCGGAGGGGTCGTAGAAGGTCCAGAGCAGGTCCATGTAGCGGGTCACGTAGACCATGAGGTAGAGGAACTGCGACTTGAACGAGATGCCATTCGCGCTCTGGAGGTCAATGGCTCGTCAGTATCTTCCTTACGCGCACCACGCCGCCAGAGGGGCTCAAGAGCTGTGCGCGCGCAACTGGAGCTCCCTTGGGGCGGCGCGGAGGTTGAGCGGGGGAACGTACGTTCGTCGTCTTCATCTTATGAAGGAGGATCAGGATCGATATCAGGTGGGACAAGTCCCCTACACAAGGCCATGGTCGTCAGCTTTCTCGCGATCTTTCGAGTCTCCTGCTCTTGCGCTGCTCTTGCGCTGCTCGGCGACGGAACAATAATTTCCTGTTGAGGTCGGCCGGGAGAGCGGCGCGGCGGCGGCGGGGAGGTTACATACCCAGCAATCTGAAGATATTCATCTTGGACAGCAGCTCGCGGGCCAGAGAGGTATGGGTCGGGGTTGCAAGCTTGTGGGCGTGAGGTTGTTCGCAACGCGCGGAGCTTCAATCTGGACACGTTGGAGCGTGACTAAGCGATGAAACGCGGCCGAATGGGCGAGGATTCCTGGCCCCCCTGCACAACTTTATTTAAACCAGAACCAACGCCCGGGGCTGAGCGCGGTAGAAATACGAGGACCGTGAGCTACAGCTGAAACTTCTGCGGTCGTTTCGCCCACCAGCTGCAGGCTCGCCCGGCGGCCGCGGCTTGCCAACACCACGGTGAGCGTAATGCAGGAGCCGCAGCACCGTGCGCCTCGAAAGATCTGCGCCAGCTTTACAGGCGTCCTCACTGATCGTTTACCACAAAGTATGGTATTATTTATATGCATAGCGGTTTCTATCAAGAGCTTGGCCATTTGGCCTTTCTATCAAGGGACAACACGTCATCTCTCCAACGAGCACTGGACCCTGAAGATCACCACTGCATACAGGTCTGGATGAGATCACCCTGCATTGGACGATATTATTGCAAAGCTCTTCTACAGTTCTCATATTGGTGCAATTAGATGTGCTGCTGCTACTTCAACGACTAACAAGATCGCGAGATGCAGGAGAGGTGGAGAGGAGCACGAGGACTACAAAAGAACAGAAGATTTCGCTAAGACTGCTGGCCAAGCTAACACCCATATGTCCCTGGATAACCCTTGTAGACGTCACTACAGAACTCGAGCGTTCAGTGGGAAGCATTTCCCCCTCATTTACCCAAAGAAACGGCGTGCAAGTCCGAAAAGATGGCCGTCTTCCACAAAACTGCAGCCATGGTATGAGTCATGATCACGGCCGGTGGGGTTATAAAAGCGAGCTCCCTTTTCAGACTCTATTCTGGAATGCTTAATAGTCTTCATTCTGAACGAGACCGAGAAAGGTTTTGTCAAAACAGAGAGATATCTGCGGTTTGCAAAAGGATGTAAGCATCGATATTCATCTTGTGTGATAGAGATGTAAGTTCATGAGGTTTCGTTCACTCTTCCCAGAATTTAGCCAGAAATTTACCGACGTCAAACTAGCAAGAACATTCATCTATTGAGATGAAGTGAGGAGCCACAGAGAAGAAGTATCAGTCCAAAAGAAGAAAGACCAGAGAAACAATAAAACGAAAATAAAAGAAACGGTCTACTGATGGCCTGAGACTATGCCTGCATGTGCTGCCTTAGGGCATCTACAAGTCCACAAGTTGGTGTTTCTTTCCTTACCCTACGCCACAAGGCATCATCATCATCGTCATCGGCGGGAAGCTCCTGAGCGCAGCAAACAACCTCTTATCCCCCTCCGGAACTACCTATTCGCCATACACCGCCTAAATCCATCTCAGCGTGCGCGTAAAGCCGAAACCCGCATCCCTCAAGCGAGCAATTCTCGCATCACGCACCTGCAGCCCGCTCGGTCCAAACTCCCGTCCGGAACCGCTGTTGCCTTGCGCCTCAACCATAGTTTTGATCTCTGCGTTATCCATGGCTTTTCGTATTGTTTCCCATGGCTCAAAGCCCATGCGGTGGGTGCTTTTCTACCAAGGTAAGGCAGGAGAATTTTTCTTTCTGCCTAGACAGAGTTTTCAGTGGTGAGTCACGGCCGGGTGCAGCAGGCGCGCGCAGAGGTCAGCTAGTTTCTCTCGGAGCTGCGCAAACAGTCAGGGGCGCGCCTGTGCAAGATCTACGCGATGCCTGAGACCGTCGCAGGCGTGAAGTATGAAATTGTAGAGGGCGGCGCTAAAGGCAAGACAGAGATGTCTGAGGCGAGACAGGTACTAAGCCCGCTGAGCGAGTCTTCGATAGTAGAAACGGAAAGAGCCCTGGTGCTGTCTTCACCACTCTGTCAAGGTACACTCATGTAGAGAGCTGCTTAGCCCGCCTCAAATGGTCAATATGCTGCTCCGCAGAAGCAATTTCCAAGCTCAAGAATGCTCCATTGCAGCCTGGTCAGATTTCACGGGCGAAAGCACAGCAGACCGAAACAATCATGCTAGTAACATATTGATACTGCACTTGGGTATCTAAGAGTTTCTTTCCCATCCTGTTTCAATAATACGACCGTTCCCTGGACATAGTCCTCAAGCATCCACCGCCCCCGCCAAATACTCACCCATCTCCAACCCGACACTTCTCCCCAAATCCCGCACATACTCCCACCCATAATTGACCCTCCACTTGCAACTCCCGTCCAACGGATCCGCACCAGCAGCCCCGCTCCTGAGCAGCAGGCGCAACGAGTTCAGCGTCGCGATCGCCGTGTACACGTCCGCGGTCGCGGGTGCATCGTGCGGCAGGATGGCGCGGAAGATGGCGAGCAGGCGATCGAGCGGGAAGGCGCTGGGCGTGAGCAGGTGGCGCGAGATCTTGCGGTGGGCGGCGCGGCCGGGCGTGCTGCCACCTCCGGCGCGCTTGCGGCGCTTCTTCTCGCTGACTTTCATGAAGTAGATCGAGTCTTGTCGCGCGGGGTTGTACGAGGCGAGGTAGGCGGCGCAGAGGAGGTATTTCGAGAAGTAGGGGAGGTCGTGGTTGACTGTGGGGACGTTAGCGATATGTAGTACGGTTTGGGGATCTCGGACTTACCTCTGGCCTTCGCCCTGCCTTCGTCTGCCTCCTTCGGCACGACTCTGTCGACCAGCGCTGAATCGCCTTGGAAGATGGCTCGTCGATGCACGAGCAAACGTGAGAAATCCCTCGTTCCAAACGTGCCGTCGCGGATGGGCGCGACGAACGGATCCCACAGTTTGTCTGCCAGAGCCCTGAAGCTGGCGACGTCCCGCGCAGCGCTCTTGGCTTGCGAGTCCCATACCACGCCCAAGAAGCGCGTCCACACCCACGCGTTATCCTCCGCCGCTAGGTCGTCTGTGTACTCCTTCGACGGTGAGGGCGGCTCTAGGAAGATACTAGGCGGCCGCCGCGACACAATCAGTATCGCCTCATCACGCGTGTACGAGGGGAAGTGTACACTCGGAGTGCTCGCAGTATGGAGGAAGCGCGGTCGCGGGACGGAGATTATGAGGATGGTGCTGAGGTTGGGGATGAGCTCCCCGAGCCGTGCGAGGGCGGGCAGCAGCGTTGGCGGAGCTTCGCGCTGCTTGTCAATGCTGTCGAAGACCAGCACGAATTGATCTTTGCCTTCTAGAAGCTGTTGGAGGTGTACGAAGAGCGCGCTGATGTTCTCGCATCGTGCGTACGGGCTTCTGTCGAGCGGCGTATCCGGATCGGCTTCTTCAACGGCATCGAGACAGGCGGCGAGGGTGCGCTCGAGGAGGTGGCGACCGGTAATGCATTCGCGGGAATTGACGATGGCGTATGGAATCTTGCGCGTTTCAAGCACCCCTCGCACTATCGAGCTCTTGCCGGTGGCATTGAGACCGTGGACGACAAGGGTAGGCGGGCTGGGGAGCGGCGGCTGTTGAGAAATCAGTGTCTGCGAAAAAGCAATTGGGCGGAGACGGACATTGTATAGAGCTGCGAGCTGGCGAATTTGCAGCTCACGGCAAGGGAATTGCTCGCTTAGCGTGGTAAGAAGCAGCTCCTCTGGAAGCATTGTGTAGGTGGTTGTCGCAGCAGCTCCGCGGGCAGCGCAGAGCTTCACGCGTCAAACGGCGCGTCCGTGCGCAGCACGCCGACGCGCCCCGTCTGCCCTCTGCGTTCACGTCTCAAACTACACCTGCTCACCATCGCACAAATCGTTGAGACATGAGTGTTCAACCAGCACATTGTCGCGTTTTCTTGAAATCTTTATTTAAAGGTATCGATTGATTATTTTACCTCAACATCATGCACATGGAATCTTGTCAGAAGGCGCTGGCTTGATCCCAATGTGGCTGTTCTCTCAACACGCCCACGGTTCTATCAGGCTCCAGCCATCTCATTTTTTCATTTACTTCGCACGGCAACTACAGATTTGGAGTCTTCTTAGTTCCAGGCTCTATTCGCTCTGCCGCTTTGTGCTGCAGCTAGTTTTTCTCTACGAGTCGCAACTCGACATGTGGTCATGTCAGAACGGCCTCATGCACCTATCCTGGACAGGGACGCATCGTACAACCACGAATTAGACCTGCGTGCAGTCGGACTCCACTGCAAGCCATGCAGGACCTGATGCACGATGACTGTCACCTGGTGCACTGTGCGACAGCATATAGGGGGCGGTGTCGGACGAGGTTGAGGCTGTGTCTCGAGCTCATAAACAACATCCAGCCAGCATGCGAAATCCTATACACTGACAGCACCAGCCATGGTTCTTGAGGCATTTGCGGCCCTCGGGCTCGCAAGCAACATTGTCCAGTTTGTCGACTTCTCTTGCAAACTCGTATCTCAGACTCGTGCAATACACGAATCGTCAAAAGGCGTTTCTGAACAGCAGCTGGACCTGGAAGTGATCTCAAAGGAGCTGATCAGCATTATTGACACACTCGGACCTGCTTCATTTACTGAAGATATCGGTTCAGGCCTACAGGCCATCGCCCGCCAGTGCAGGGATGTTGCGAAAGCCTTATCCGAAGCTGTGGAGAACCTCCGCCCGAGAAAGACAGGCACCGTATGGAGAAGCTTTGTCCAAGCTATGAAAGAGGCTGGGGAGAATGGGAAACTTAAACATCTCGTTGAAAGAGTGGGCGTACTGCAAGGCTCTCTCAAAACTCAACTTTTGCACTTCATGAAGTACGTTGATTTCACCTTTCAGTCTAATCCACACTTCCAAAGCTAATGTTCCGTAGTCATGAAATAAACCATCAGCTCGCGGAACTCTCAGAGGAGAACAGAAGACTACACATGAATCGTACTTGCGAAATCGAAAGGCTGAAAGAGGCCGTCGAGATCGGAATCAAAAGCCTTGGCCAGCGATCATCTTTGGAGCACTCGAGAATCCTCGATCATCTTGACCGGATCAAAGGTCTGGAACCTGTGGACAGCTGTGATTTCCAGAAGCTGTCACACATATTATGCGGTCTCTCGGAAAATCTGGCAAGTCTTTCAAATGTGGGAACTGCGGTTGAGTCGGAGCAATGCTTGCTGAACAGCTTGCACTTTGAAGGTCTACGACACCGACAAGACAACGTTGCATGGCCCACAAAAGTACCTTGCAGTGGCTTTTGACTGACTTTCCACCGAAGCCGTATTCTGGTCCTCCACCAGAGCTTTCATCTTGGTTGAGAGACGGGCATGGTATTTATTGGGTTCGGGGGAAACCGGGTTCCAGAAAATCCACCTTGATGCGGTTCCTTTGCGAGAACGAGGGTACTAACAGTCTCCTCAGAGACTGGAGTCAGTCGAAAAAGCTCGTAATAGCACCCTACTTCTAATGGTCACCCGGCACGAAGCTGCAAAGATCGCGAAAAGGGCTTCTTCAGTCTTTGCTTTACGAAGTGCTGCAGCGGTTCCCCGAGCTGATTTCGAAAGTGTACAAAGACCCGGAATGGACCCATTATCGTTTCCCGGAAGAAGATTGGTCGTTCTCAGAACTTAGAACGGCATTCTCCCAGCTCAGAAAACAAAACGATGTTTCTGCTCGCTTCTGCTTCTTCATCGACGGACTTGATGAGTATGATGGAGAATCACAAGAGGGCACATATGATGACCTCATACAAACCATTGAGGATTTTTTCAAGTCTCCGGACATCAAGGTTTGTCTTTCTAGCAGGCCGTGGAATGTTTTCAGAGATGCCTTTGGTTGCTACCCTTCCCTCGCTCTCGAGAACCTCAACCGGGATAACATTGATTCCTACGTATGGAGTACACTTGCCGAGGATCAACGCTTCGTCAGATTGTGCAAAGAAAATACTTTCTATCAAGAGCTTGTTGAAGAAATTGTCGAGAAAGCCCAAGGCGTCTTTCTTTGGGTTTACTTGGTGGTCCGATCTCTCAGGAAAGGCTTGGTCAACTCAAACACAGTCGAAATCTTGCGCGAAAGGGTGAGGTCGTTACCCAGTGACCTCAAAGCTTTCTTCTGCCAAATTCTCGACTCGGTTGACGACGTGTACCAAATCCAGACAGCAAGGACGTTCAAGGTCATGCTGGCTTGTCACCGCCCTTTTCCTCTAGTAGGTCTAGCGTGTCTGGATGAAGATAATTGCCTTGGAGTGAATACCAAAATTATCAATGAAGAACCCCTTAAGAAAAGGACGATCATCGCTATTCACGAAGAAATGAGAAGACGACTGGACGGCCGGTGCAGAGGGCTTCTCGAAGTAACGACGGCGTGTAGTAAATCCAACCCGTTCGAGACTACACGCCGCCTCTTTTTCGGTGAGCGCATAGAGTTTCTCCACCGCACCGTATGGGACTTTCTCGAGAGTAAAGAGATGGAGCATATTTTTGCTCCTCTGAAAACCTTGCTTTGATGTCCAACTCACGCTATGCAACATCCATCTACAACTCGCAAAGATAGCCCCACGGTCGAGTTTTAGCTCAGATTGCTGCGATGCTCTTGCTCAGGTGATGATTTATGCAAGAGAAGTTGAACGAAACACAGGGGTAACACCGCAAAAAGCACTCGAGGAAGTTGAACGACTGTACCTCAAAGCCAATGGAGATCGCTTAGCACCCTTCTTAGAAAGTCTAGCAACCCATCGGCTCGTACATCATCTCAGACATGCACTTGATCACAGAAGCTCTCAGATCGATTCCGCAGACAGGACGCGCATTTTGTGCCTTCTGTTATTCCAACCAACAGATTTGATTCCCAGTGACTGTCTTCTGGCTGTCATTGAAGGCCTGCTATCTTGCGGCGCAGATCCAAATTCAAATGATTCTGAGTCGAAGAAAAAGTCTATTTGGTTCTCTTTTGCCCTTTTTTTCTTCACTCCTTCCATCTTGAACATGTGATATCCGATGACGACCTTTTCGAAATCACGAAGCCTTTCCTGACACACGGTGCTGATCCCTCAGCTCTCGATCCCGATGTCAATAGAGAGCCAAGCGCCATGGCACTCGTTTGTTCATGTAGACGCTTCACGATCACGCAAAACAATGAGCTTCAACAGATTATTCAAAGATCAAGACCGATACCTGCACCTTCCCAGGAACTTTCTCAAGCCGGGCGGTCTTCATCCTTACACATGGCCCGGGGCCAACGAAGAGGGTTTCGCGAGGCGCTTTTTGGTGGAATGCGCAACAAATTCTCCAGATTTGGTGATGCTTGAGAGCAGAAACATCTTTCCCGGCAACTTCAGAGCCCAATTTCTCAGGTACTATCATCGTTGCTGAAGACCAGCCGACTTTTTCTATCAAGGAACGAGATTTTAGTGCGGAGACCGCATTCGAAGGATGGTTCTACCTATTTCTCAGCGATACTCCGAAAATTTCACGTAAAGGTGCTGTTGAGCATCTCAAACGTCTTTGCCAGACAGGCTATGCGGACAGACATCAATTGAAATTTTGGCAAATCCTTTGGGTAATTTTTTCATCTTACATATGCAACACTTGTATCCCAAGAATGTATCAGGTCACATGAAGTCATGTCCGAGGAAGACCATTAGCGTTGGCCGTCAATTTTGGCGCCTCTCTAAATAAAATGCTTCTCAGGCTCGGCTTGTGCGGACCGGCGTCGTAAGTGAGTATTTCTCTGAGCTACAGGGAACATAGAACACATGATAGTATCAAGATGTGCCCCTCCAGTGGGGAGTGGAAGCATTCATCCCAATGTCAGTTTAATTGGATTTACGAGACACTTACGTCCGGACGAATGCTTCCACTGCCTACGCGTCGGCTCTTATTCTTGCAACGCTATCGAAGCCGATGCCGTTCAGATTGCTGCAGTCGTGGTCACTTCCGCCGCCCGTTTTGCATGAAGCCGATCCTGAGAAGCACTGCAACAGGGAACTCCGCCGCGCCGCATGCTTTCGCCAATCAACAGACGCTTTATGCACGTCTGCGGGGTACCGGTGCGTGCATCGACGCTGGAGCCTACCACTCTCACTCTCCACTCTCCTTCCCCATCCACAACTCCTACTAGAAACTATCCCAATCGACCCGGGGTTCACCGCGACAGGCGTCTACGGGTATATAATCATGTCCGACCATCAGGAGCCCTCGCCTCCATCCACGAACGCGGCTGCCGACGCTCGAATGATTGAGTTTGCTTGGCATGCCCCGCCATCAGAGAACGGAAGCCACGCACAACGACGCAACGGATCTCAAACCGCCGAGCTTGGAGCAGGCCAGCCAGCGGCCGAGCCGGAGCCTGAGGATCCTTACGACGATGAGGCTGTCAAGTACAAGCTCAAGTGGGTCATTGACGAGGAAGCCAGGAAGACCTGCTTGACATGCCGGCTGCGCAAGAGGCGGTGCGACCAGGAACGACCGGGATGCGACTGCTGCGCGCGCGCGGGTTTCGTTTGCGTGTACGCTCCGGCGGTCTTGACGTACAAGTGGCTTGTCAGACATGGTGTGCTTGAGCGGAGGCAGTCTGCTGCCCGTACGGATTCCAGGGCTACGTCGGGGAACAATCCCGACCACGGAGCGGACAGGCCGGGGTCCGCAAAGGATGTGGGAAGAGTCGGGGAGATGAGGGGTACCGATAGGCCAACGCGTCATCATAAGAGAAACAAAGTCTCGAAGGAGGAAGCACGGAAATTTTGCGTGGCGTGCATACGGCGTAAGAGGAGGTGCGATCAAGGGAAGCCCGAATGTAAGGCCTGCGAGGTCGGCGGATTCATTTGCGAGTACGTTCGGCCAGATCCGACGCAGAGCTGGCTCGCCGCATATGGCTTATCCGGAAACAAGCTATTTTTGGTCTCGAAGGACTCGAAGCCGAACTCCGTCGAGGACACCTCTGATTCTGTCAAATGCGGGGCTTCTGAGGCTGCTATGAAAACAGAGCCTTCTGCGTTACAGCTTCCAGATGAAGAGGGTAGCGGTAATGATGCGGAAGACGCGGCAGCAGCATGTGTAAAGCAGATGAAGCTGACATCAAGCGATGATGGCGGAGAGTATTGCATCATCTGTAACAATGGGGAAGATGTGAGCGAGGAGAAAGGACTTGAATGTGAGGGCGGCGCTTGCAGTGATGCCAGCGTGCGCAGAAGATCTCCCATCCTTGCGGAGATGGAGGGCGAATGGACCTGGGTCGGATGGAGCTCTGGTTAAGAGCGATGTGAAACTCGTAAGTGGTCGTCAGAATTTTGTGAGCTGCAGAGAAAGGGATTTTTAGAAATGGAATACACTGACGCTTTGGGGACAGCTCAGCTGCTCTCTCCACCACACCCGCAACTACTAGTGCTGAGGACTGTGGTTAGAACCACTAGAAATGGATGATGAGCATCTCCGAACTACCATAAAACTCATTTTCTTTCCGCTCAGGATGACAGGTGTTTGACGTAAATGCCCTGTGGTGCGCTACACGGGCCATTTTCGCAAAGGAGAAGGACGGGTGTTACTTCTTCTACTTTAAATTCGTCTTCGAGTACCGCAGTTGCTTGAGATTCGCATACTAATAAATCTCATATCGTCTCGACTTCAACGCATGCTGCTTTCTTTGATGAAACCAGTGCAGCTGACTATAGCGAACGCAGAAGTTACCTCCATGCGACGATTTCAACCTCCGTCTGGGAATTGATGTCGGCGACTGAAGCAATGTGGAAAATAGATTTTCCTCGTTGGCCCTGCTCCTACATTATTTGGCAGCTCGGTCATTCGACCTTGTGCAATAGTATGGCGCCTCGGCCCCAGGAGTCCGAAACCCCCGACTGAGGTCCGACCAAGAACAGCAATGACCGGCGTTCTACAATGGTCCCAGGCGTCGCTTTACAGGCGGGAATTGATATGCGCATCTTTGATTGGTTTATGACTTTTCTGAATGTCTAAGGCAGTCATTTGCACCTCGCGATTCGGCATTCGGCCTAAGCATTGGTTCGGTCATGATGTAGCTCTCCGAAAGGAGCAGTCTGAACACACCCGACATCACTTAAAAGAAGAGTTTCTAAAACGGTATTCAGATTTGAAGCTATACTTCTGCTCAAAGCCACGCGTGTGCTAAGTCTTTCCCAGTATGGCACAATCTCTTTCTTTCGATATCAATAGCCAAGGACCATCGGGCCTATTGCTCTTAATTCCTTTTGCATTTTCTCTATCTGTCGGCTACATCACTTTCTTGTGCATCTACCGGTTGATCTTCCATCCGCTTTCCGGATTTCCTGGTCCGAAAGCAGCAGCTCTTTCTACAAGCTGGATCTGGAAAGAGACTTGCAAAGGTCATCCCGCCAAGACATTTTATGATTTGCACAAGCTGCATAGTCCGCCTCACAAATCCTGGTCCAGATGGACGCCTACTGATTGGGAAACATACACGCTGACAACTTGGACGTAGAAAGCAAAATCGTCCGCGTCGCCCCTAATGAACTCCACATTGCCGATCCGCATTCGTACAAGGTTTACCCCCAAGATGCACCACCGCCCAAGCTCGAGCGTTTCTACACGGCATTCCCGTCTCTCAACACGGTCTTCAGCGAAACAGATCTTTCGAAACATCGAGAGCGGAGGAAGCTGATGAACCCGCTGTTCTCAAAAGCTATGGCTCTTAAACTGGAGCCCCTCATCTGGGAGAGGATGTCGCTGCTCTTCAAGAAGATAGACGGGTTGAGTGTCCGCGGGCCAATAAATTTCATGGATGCGACGCGCTGCATGACCGCCGACATCATGACGCAGCTGTTATTTTGGAAGCCGCTTGAGCTCACGCACGAGTCTGAGGATTCTTTCTACGCGTCGTTCCTGGCGTTGTTGGATTCTTCAATCGACGTACCGCAATGGCTCTACTTCCAGGGCTGGCTGAGAGCAATCTACACTTACACCCCATTCCTCATCCCATTAGTTGACAGCTCCATTTTCCAGTTCATCAAACTGAGACACATACGTTCCCTCCGCCCGCTCTCCTGCAGATTTAGTTTTGACACTTGTGTTGTTGTAGCTCGCCGAGAGCTGCCTGCAGGAATATAAAGAGAATCCAGCCAGTAGCAGGTACCCTGTCCTGTTCGACCACCTCCAAAGCATCCCTGCAGATCAGCAAATCAGCGAAGGAGTCAGCACGCTGATCGCCGGCTCCGACACCACTGCGATAACGACTGGATTCGCTATGTATTTCATCTTACACAATCCAGAAGCAAAAGAAAAACTTATAGAGCAGCTTAACAAAAGTATTCCAGATCCTGATACAATAGTGTCTCTCCAGCAACTCGAAGAGATGGAGTATCTGGTAAGCCAGACTAAGGTGATCCGGTCCAGCATAAATGTACTGATGCATCTCTTTGTAGCCTGCGTGCGTGAAGGAGGCTCTCCGACTCGCGATGCCCGTACCCGGCCGTCATCCCAGAGTGTTTCCCGAGAACGGACAGCCACTCATCATTGACGGCAAACTCATCCCACCCGGCGCAAGCATCATACACCCTATCTTCTCTACCGAACAGGAATTGACGTTTTCCCAGACGATAATCGGCGCCAGTGCCTACAGCGTCCACATGGACGAAAGCATCTGGGGTCCGAACGCCGAGTCCTTCATACCCGAGCGCTGGTTGGGTGGAGACAAGATGAAAGAGCTCGACAAGCACCTCCTCACCTTCTCCAAAGGTGCTCGGGCTTGCATCGGTATCAAGTGAGTGTCCCCTGTGCCTCCTCACCGGCCGATCATTTTGCTGATGTCCACGCAAAGCCTCGCACACGCAGAGGTGTTCTACATGCTCGCGTAATTCTTCCGCCGCTACGACATCCAGCTGAAACCCGAGGAGATCAAAGTGGTCGACTGCTTCGTCTGGAAGCCGCTCAAGCCGGGCCTGCTCATAGACTGCAAGCGCCGGGTTGACTAAACAACGCACACATGTAAGCCCACCACAAATGAAAATTGATTCCTGATTGTCCACCACCTTCACGCTCATCCCGCTCTCACAACCGCCCTCGGCGGTGTTTGGGTGGTTAGATTTCAAAGAGAGACTACATCGTTAGAGGCAGGGAGCCTGACGAGCGCTGAGAAATGACACCGCCACACGCCGAAACTTCCGAAAGCAGACAGGAATTGAGAAAGCTCGAAAGTGGCCATGATCAGCAGCGGTGCGGAGCCACGTACGCGCACAGCATTGATGGCAGGGCTACAATGCCGTGCAGCAGGAGCTCGATCTCCTTGCATGATACCCTTTCTGGTAGGTAGACGCGGAGTTGGCAGGGCAGGCGGCGGAAACGGCGGAGCAGGTCGTGGGAGCGCGGCCGTCCCGACACGGCTGAGAGATCAACCGGGACTCTTCCAGATCTCCCCTGCGCTCGCTCCACCATTGCCACCAGAGAAGGAGGCCAACGAGCCCCGAAACGGCGGAAACTTGTCCGCCACGTGGGAGATGAGACATTCGGCCGACACCGCACCGCGGAGAAGCCAGATCAAACCTGTTGCCAAGGGTATGCAGGTAAGTGGGGTCGGGCGGCGTGCAGCGTGTGTGAAGCGCGTGGGTGCAAGGTCGCACGAGGATCTACGCAGGGCAGGATCTTCGACGGGGTGGACGAAAGAGGCAAACGGTGGCAATTGATTCGCAATCTCTTGTTCCGGGTTGCACAACGGGACGGATGTGTGTGTGCCGGCCATGAGGCGTATCCAGGAAGGGAAGCAAATGTAAGGTTGGCTTATACAAACTAGGAAACATGCCGCGAACATTAGTTGAAGCTGGAGCGGCCCGAGGGCGATCGGCCTAGCCCTTGAGTCTCTAACGGTTCGGCCCGACGACTACAGCTGCTGCTGCCCCGCGCCTGCCGATCTGCTGTGGCTTGTCGTGTCAATTTTTGAGTCTCAATGAAGGCTTTCTGTGACTGATTCTCCGCCAGGAGCATCGCCCACTAGCCATGAACAACTCGTGGCCTGCGACGTCTCCCCTGTTGACACCAGCGCCATGTCGCCAGCCCTCCAACACCCCGAATCTTCCACTGGCCACAGAACACACTCTCTGGGCAATGTCAGCATAGATGCAGCGAGTGCCCAATGAGGGCACTCAAGGCGGTGCATGCAGGGGGGCCGCTGAAAAGCTTGTGTTCTCCGCGACTTTCAGCCGCTAGCTACGCCATGCAGCTGCTCATGCCGAGCTCAGCGGCGGAGACCGCCGGTCAAAGGACTACTGCTGGCTGCCCCTTTCTTTCAGTCTCGTGCACATAAAAAGTGCGTACAATCGGGTGCCGCATCGGGCGTTGGCGGTCCTTCTAAGCGCCAAAGAATGGGCTGTAGGAGTATTGAGGAACACACGATAGCGCTTTTTAAGATGTTTGTCTGTCTGAAGATGAGATCGTTGTGCAGTCTCTCCTGAAGCGCTGTAGAACCAAACCAGCCTCAGGTTTATGCAGCCGCCCCTTTCGGGTTAAACTCGCTTACGTCACCCAGCGCTTATACGCACATCCCACTTCACCGACCATTCAACCCTTGCAATATCTTGTTATCCATGCTCCTCTCTTTTGTCTTCTTGCCATTCCCAATGCCCATCTGTTATCGCCGGGGATGGCCATGCACAGATAGGGTATATTACAGCTAAACGGCGAGTGGTGCGCAAACCCATAGCACCTACGTGCCATTCCACCGAGAAGGAGGCATTGGACTGGGTATGCCCCAGGGTTAGTGGCTAGATGCATCCGGGCATCGGAGAGTTGGATGGCCGTTCCCGACGCTGTCACTCAGGTGCCGTGGCGTAAAGGAATATGAGCTTATGACTATTGAAAACCATCGGAACCAGGGATCACTTGGGCAGGATGGCGACTAGCTTCCTCGTACACCAGCACCCATCTTCCCGCTTCAGCAGAGGCCCAGGGTAGATCGGCCATCGACTTGTCTCCGCGTAGGCCCCGCTGTTCGTCATTTCATGCAGATACCCCGACCTTCCGGCCGCTCTATGGAAGGCTTCGGCTGGAAGCAGAAAATGGTCGAGACTGCGTCACTGGAGTTCAGCAGATTCGGTCATTCCAGGACGCTAGTGATCCTCCGATGTGCGGATATTCGCCACTGTAATGGGTCCGTGGCGGACTCGGAGCAGCTGTATGCTGCAGTCCGTGCTATCGACTCTGCTGCTGACGCTGCGGGGGGCCTCAAATTTAACTGGCGCCATACCAACAGCTTGCAATTGAAAGACACGCACGTCGGAACAACCATATCAAGCGACAGTCCTGCTTGAGTAAGAGCATCGCGCTGTCACAGTGTGTCATGTGTTCGTCAAAGGACCTGCCAAGCTCGAACTACCCAGCTGAAAATCGCAGTGACCATGCAAGTCATCGCGCTTGATCGCTCCCTTCAAGCTGTAGCCCAGCGCCCGAGTTGCACAAAGCGTAAGCGGAGGGTACCGGGGATTGCACCCTTCGCGAAAGAAACACCGCATGCTGCGCGTGGCAACACTGCGTGTTATACAAGCTCTCGGGGGGTCCGTATTCCGTGCTTCACAAACGAAAACTGGTACTCCGGCAACGGAAGCTGCGCGCGAAATGGTGTCGAAGCCGCGCTCAGATAATGCCCGTGCAGTCTCTGCTCGAGTACTTAAAGGCAGAGACTTCTCCCTTCTAAGATCATCATCCAGCACATCCCAACTCTTCCTGACCAAAGGAGCTCACACACATACCAAACCACTCGCACCGACATCATGGCCGTAACCACAGAGTCCCCGAACACTTTCGTTGAGTCAGGTATGTTCGGATCATCTCTCCAGGTTATCTCCCTTTTCTAATAGAACTAGCGGCGATCTATCAGATTGAGCAGAAGAGCAAGGATGGAGAGCACGGACCCAGTGTCTTTGATGTCACCCAGCTCGCTGAAAGGGACCAGGATCCCAAGAACCCCCGCAGCACTGAACGGGAATGGGAGCTGCCCATCATCCCAGGGATGAGCGTATGTGTCTCACTTCTTGTACTCCTGTTCCAACGCACTAAAACCCAAATAAGGTCTATGGTCATATTGACACAGATAACTGGTCGTTTTCAGTGGGAGTCAGTCTCATGGGTTACCGTATTCCAACTCTCTATGGCGACCTTGAGAAGGGTGTGGTCATCAACGTCAAACAGCTCATCTATAATGGGACGATCAGGTTCAATGGCGAGAAGAGGACTGACGGCCTCTATATCCTGGTTGATGTTGATCTGAGGAGTAAGGTGCTTCCGGATATCATCAAGAAGGCCGAGTGCAAGGTCCCATTCACGGTCTTGGAGGAAGAGGCTGCTTGAGATCTGGGTTGTTTTGACCTTTTCATTCCCTTTGTCGTTTCCTTTGTTTTCCCTTTTCGTCTTATTTCACGCTCATTTTGAAACGTCTCGATTGTTGGTCTGCTAGTTCTACACTCCTTAGTCACTTCGGTACCGAACAGTGCTTTTAGGATCCTCCAAATTCCTTCGCTCCACGGTCATGTTGCTATGTTTGCTCTGTTCCTCATGCTTTCTTGTGGTGCAGCCTGCGTCCACTTTACCGAAATCTGAGAACGTATCACACATCACCGCCGTTATCATGACCCGGGAAAATAAGCCATATGCGCCGAGCCGCGTGCCTTAACTATTATGAAAATCTAGAAACTTTACTAAGGGGGACGTAGGAGAAGATTATTTTACCCTCTAAGTCGTAATCCTCGTCAAGCTTACGCTCTTCGGGGGACTGAAAGGCCTAAAAGGCAGTCCTCCATTGATCGTTGCGGTTCACGAACACGCAGTTATTACGAAGCTTGCCGATTGCACCCTGGTTGCTCCAGATTATGAACGTTTCCTCGTCGTCATCGGTTTTGCCAAGGAAGCTTTGCTCAAGCTTTGACACGCCCTGGCCGAAGAGAATCGCCTTTACCACAAGGTTAATGATATGGCCAATACAGCGCACTCGACAGGAATGGTATGAGATAGGAAGATCCTTTTGTAGTACGCGAATCGCCGTGTCGTTGTTGTCAGCATTGTCGCATATGACATAACCAATGCATTCAGTGCAGTTGTACTGCTGGAAGCAGCGAAGAGGGACTGAGGCGATATTCTCACCACTGTGAGAGCCGAGAATACGCCCAAAGGCAAGAAGACCGGTTTGAATGGTACCAGAGTGGTCAACGAAGTGAGCGTTTACAGCGCAGTACGCCCTTTTGTTGCCCTCGTCAGCGGTCCATATATCGGTACTGATATTGATCTTTCTTCGAGACTGGGAGACCAGCTGCTTCACCTTCTCCCTCCGATTTTCAAAGGAGAGCTTGATCCACTTACTTATACACGACGGGCTCTGTACGAGCATGGCCTTTGCTGCTGGCCCGCCCATTACAATCAATTTGCGCAGCTCCTCTAGAACGGCTGGTCTAAAAGTCATCAAGCTTGATCACTGTGTCGGTGAGCTTTTGCTTAAACTGGACGTCGCTGAAAGGCGTTACAAGCGAGAAACTTCTTGGTGTTGACGAAACGCTGTGTGAAGGCGAACTCGACGGTCTAGGAGGGTTGGGTAGGTTAAAAACGCCATGCTTCGTGCCCAAATGATCAGCCTGGTTGGCCGTACCAGTCCCTTTGAAGATTCCCATATTTTAGTGTTTAAACGGTCGCAGTATCGGCAGATCCAATACCGAATACCGTCAGCTTCACATTCAGCGCTGTGTTCGAAGATCCAGGCCGGCTTACGGCTAGTATTGACCACTAAGCGATGCCTCTATCGGTAGGAAAGACGAAAAAGTGGTCTGCCATTATAGCGGACTTTGTCCAGATCGATATTGCGAACGGTGTGGGAAGTTGTTGGAGTCTCTATCGATTCGGTAATTGCGGTCGGTTCAGGCGTTGAATCCGCTGGCGGTGGCGACGTAGGAGGCGAGGACAATGGAGAAATCTCTTGCCGTGAGATCCCGGGGGCGATGAAGCGGTCCATCGCGCCGCGGAGACTCTGGGGGTGTGCAATTGGATGAAGGGTCAGATCCAGAATATAGGTGAAATTTTGCGGTGGTCCGAGCTGCTTAGTTTGCATATCCACATCCCTGGGGGTTGGTGCAGTATGCCAAAATATGTCTCCAAACTATTCAGTTATCCGTCTCGTCGCGACGCGTCGACGAGAGGTCAACCGACGGACGGGGCGGCTGACGTCACGTTTCTTAGCGTCGGACGTGACGTCTGACGGGACAGAAGACACTGCCAGGGCACCTAATCTCCGTCAACTATCCTAATTCAGCTAGCAGGCTTCACCAAACATTCGATACGCGTATGCGGATGGCTGGAGGGCTCCGACCAATCAAACAAAATCGGTCCCGGAGACGCGGAGAACATCGTATGTCATGATCAGGCAACGGTGTGCGCTCCTCATCGGATGTAAATGGTCCGTCCATGTGCACTGCCCCTTCAGTCCTGGTATGCGTATGAAATATCTCTTCCGGGTCCAACGGAATTTTGTTATCCGATGCCGGGACAGAGATGCATGGGCAACGGGGCCGGGAAGAGCTCACAGCCGCCTTCGGTATTAATCTGCCCAAGAACTTTCGATTTATTGACAGGTATAAATAAGTTTGAACTTAAGCTTTCTGAGTAAATTAAGTTATCCTTCCTTCACCATGTATCCTTTCAATATAACAGTTCAATGGTTCGCATTGTCTATGCTTTTTTCAGTCTTAACAATAGTAAGCTCCACACATCTGCTTACCTTATCGCACATATCTGACAAAATCAGCGCGGGTCCGCCACTCAGGATCTCGGTGGGGCAGACCGGAAATCAGTTCCATCATTATAACCACTTCTTGGAGTTGAAGTCACTGGAAGATCTGTAGCTGCCAATCCTTTGCAGCCCAAGACCAAGTACAACCCTTTTGTCCTCGCCTACCACAGGGACATGGGCAATACTCGTTCCGACGATTATTGAGGCCCCCTTGGCGGGAACATCACCACGGCGTCTTCTACGCACATCAAACCGGCTTCTCTATTTTGGGATGACGAGGGTCGCCTCGCTGCGGGTGCCATCTGCAATGACACCACGACGTGCATCGTAGCACTAAATCCTAAGACTTTTGATATTATGGCGACATGGGCTGGTCCTACAGACCAAGGTGCGACGCTCTTCTTTCCATTCTTCACCTATTCGACAATGTACCAAGGGCGCTACGTCACCCCAGCACTCGGGCCGCGTATCCCGGAAGTCGAGCAAACAGACACCACCAATGAGACATCTCTCAAGCTCGTGAACGAGGTGGAATTGTCCGGCTTGGTCGGAGAGCAGAACCAAATAATCAACTCAGCGTACGACGGCGATGGGAACCTTTGGTTCACCACCGGAGGCTTTCGCGGCGCTGGCGTGGGGTCGACCAACACCTCGGCGGTAATTGGCTACATCGAGAGCGACGGGACAATCAATCACCTAGTCCTCCAGGACACCAACGTGGAGAACGGCGTGGCCATGAGCGGCACCACGGTCTACGTCAATACCGGACCCGCCGGGGCCAACGACCATCCCAACGCCGTTGGCCACCTCTACGCTCTAGCACCCAGCCCAGACGGTATCCGGATCCTCTACAACGAAACCTACGACGCCGACTCCAGCATCAAGCCCGGTGGTATCTCGCGCGGCTCGGGCTCGTCGCCCAGCCTGCTGGGCACGGACTACGTCGCCGTCACGGACAACGCGGACACGCAGATCCGGCTAAACATCTTCAAGCAGGCCAGCAATGCAAGCTCCTCCTCCGCCTCGTCCTCCACCGCCGAAAACGACCACGGCAATAGCAAGAGCAGCAACCTCGTCTGCACCGTCCCGTTCTTCCGCCCCAACGCCAGCGCCACCGAAAACACCCTCATCACGCACTACGACGGCACCACCTACAGCGCCGTCGCCACCAAACGCACGGTCGCCCAGAATCAACTCTGTCTGACTATTTTGCCTTAATTCCTCAGGCACCACATTGATTCCTTCCTCGGTCACTCCCTACCACGTGACCGAGGAAGGAATCAATGTGATGCCATGAAGGCCTCTTGGACCTCTTGTACGTTTTTGGTGTCGTCTTCCATTGCTCAAGAAGGGCGAATTCCGAGAAGGAGAGGCAGACAGTAGCTAGTAAAGACTCAGAATTACATTGTCGGCTTGAATCATAATACACAAGAGAGACTTACAATAAGTTTGAGGAAAAGTAGATCTCAGTGCTGGGGGTCGGCGGCGCGGTTGGAGGTTCAGCGAGGCGGATGATACCAGAACGCGGAACTGCCACGTCATTGTATATTTTGTGCTCGAGGGTTCGTGCTCACATTTAACTGAAAATATAACAAAGTTTATCTGCTGATAACAAGTGCTGTGCACCTGCAAATTATTATTCAGCTCATGTTGGGCCAGTATTGCACTTGCGATAGTGATCGTCACGCGGATGATGTTGGAAAATTGGTTGAATTGATAATGAGTTGTGTTGATGGCATGTCCCATGAGAGGGGTATGAGAGGGTGCCTGCTATATAGACTATTTGACGCGAAACCCAATGTGGAGCATTCTGAGACGATATTTCCAACAGATGATCTGTCTCTGGGTCTCTCTGGTTTCATTTCAACTGCCATTTCCACATTCGCTTCATTGCTGCAAGGCTAGAATTCGAGGGGAAGTGCTAAAAAAAATTATCATATGAAGCGGCCATTTTGGGTGATGAGAAATCTCCGCTTTCACTGATCCGAGACATTTTCGTACAGAATACAGGGTAGTATGTGGTGCGGCCCTAGGTTCAGCCCGAGAAAGAAATTCACGCATCGGTACCCGAAGCCTGAAATACGATATCTTCCGATCGCCAATTAGGAAACATTGTGCTGCGGTATCGGGGCACGGTTGAAACCATAGTTCCACTGCACCGCACTCCGCGCCTTCCTCCTCGCCAACCACTCCGCCGTCTCCTGCACGACCGCCTACGTCCGGGAAGCCCTCCGCCTCTGCCCGCCCCGCGCCGTGCACCCCGCGTCACCGCTGCCCCTGTCGTCGTCGTTGGAGAGGCCGGCGCGCGCTACCCCACCGCGGGCTGCGATGTCGTTGTCCTGCGGCGCGCGGTCGCCCGCGGCCGGACGCGTTTCGGGCCGGGGCGCTGGGCCGTCGGGGCGGGGCGGCCGCTGTGTCCGGGGGAGGGGGGCGTGAGAGCGGGTGGCGGTGGCGGTGACGGCGCGGGAGGTTGATATCGGGGCGGCGGGTGAGGTGTGGGATGTGAGGTGTCCGGGCGAGATGAGCGAGGTGGATGGGGAGAGGGCGTATCTGCTTGAGGGAGGGATGCGTGTGGCGGAGGGGTTTCCGTGTAGGGTGAAGGTGGCGGTGGGAGGATAGGGACGTCTCGGGGTGTCAGTTGAGGTTCTGCTGAGGGGGGAAAGGAGTGCTGGTACTTCTGGTGCGGAAGCATGGTCCCATCAAGTTGTGGGGTATGATGGTCAAGCGGAGGGCATGCGCTAAGCAGATTAGGAAATTTTGCTGGGCTCTGTCTGCATGCCGATTGGCTGGGGAGGAGAGGTGCTGGGTCACAGGTCAAGTTTCCAAGCATCATTGCCGGGACTGCTTCCGAGGAAGCTTATTTCCGTTCCCGGCGAGCTTGAATGCCGTTCTGGGGACTGCCGAGGACGGTCTCATCAAGGCCTCACGCATTTCCGGGATTGCGGGGGATCTGCTTGGGATGGCTGCGGCCCCACTCCGAGCCATCAAACGTGATATTTTAGCCCATCTGCCCACCTCCCCATCATCAACGAAAACGAAATGTGCCTCGGCTACGGCATCGCGCACCAGTTTTTCACCTGGGCGATCCGGCAGGAACCCGGCGTCGTCGAAGCGTTCGAGCGCGTCTACGACACGTCGGACCTCCTCGTCTCCTTCGACGGCGTCAACGTCGCCTTCCCCGACCGCGCAGACCTGTCGCCCAACAAGCCGTGGCCGCACCAGGACCAAGATCCTGAGAAGCCCAGATTCTAGTGCTTGCAGGAGCTAGTCAACGTCTTCGGGTAGGAGACGACGATGGCGGAGGCGAGCCAGGAGGATCTGGAGGGAGGTGTTCGAGAATACGAAGAGCATGACGCATTTGTGGGTGGAATTCCGATTAATATGGGCGGATAACTGTGTCCGTATGATACAGGGAAGTTCAGGCAGTCTGTGAGGTTGACGGAGAGGGGTTTAGGCTGACTGAGATTCAGTATGTGCAGGACTCGTAATTCTCTTTTGGTCGCTTGCAACCATCCATCACTTCCCCCGCTATATCCTAGAAAAAATTAGACGACTACGAAAATTATGTCATTGTTCTTTCAAATGATAACAAATGATAATTCACAAGATTCAATAGAGCTACCACATTGGCCCACCGAGGTGTGTGGATATGGAAGGTCAGCCAAGGGGTTGATGTCTCGAAGATGGGTGTAGGTTGAATTATTATTCAGATACGTCTTATGTACATTATGACGAACAGTATTTCACATTAATCAAACATTTTTCTCCACAAGAGCAATCAGCCTCCTTTTCCCGCAGTTACTCGAGCTGCGTGTTCGCCAGTCCCTTAGCAACGCAAGCCTTAGTGGCCGGCACGCGTCCCCTGTTAAACAGGCACTCCGGATCATACTTCTCCTTGATCTCGACCAGCTTCTTGAAGTTCTCCGCGCCCCAGACCTCCTCGGCCTTGCTGTACGGCGCACTACACAGATCCATCAGCACGCGCAATCACTTTTTTTCAAGCAGGGGTTCCGCTTACATGTAGTTGGGGTAGTCGTAGATGGCAGGCTCGTCCAGCTCGTTCTGGAAGTCGCGCAGGTACGACATCATCTTGTTCTGGTCCTGGTCGTACAGCCACTGGGTGGTGCTGTCGTTGCTCCACTCGCCCGACGTCAGCGTGATGTGGCCGCTCGTGGCGTGCGGCCACGAGGTGGCGGTGTCGGTGTCGGGGCCGACGCCGTTCCAGCCGGGGAAGATGTCTGCGGGGTGATATCAATATGATGGTGTTTGAATGGGGACAGGGAGGAAAAACTTACACTCGTCGACCCACAGGGTGTGGCCGGGGTCCTCGCCGCGCTCGAGCATGCCGTTGACGGTCTCCTTGTAGATGGCGAAGGTGTTCTGGTAGAACTCTGGGGTGGAGTTGGTGTGGCTCTTGCCGTAGAAGAGGCGGTTGTAGCCGTATGGGTAGTTGGTGAGGAGGTACTGCTGGAGGGTCTTGAGCGAATAGGTCTGGAAGACGATCTGGTCGGCGTTCTCGTAGAACTGGCCGAACGTCTCGTTGAACTTGGCCTGGTCGCCGCCGAAGTACAGCGCGTTGAGCTGGAGCGTGTACTCGCGGTCCTTGACAGGGACGAGGGCGTTGATGTTGGTGGGGTCCTTCAGGTAGTAGAGCAGAGCGGGGAAGGCGTCTGGGTCAGTGTTGCTCTCCCACCAGGCGGCAGTGGCGTTGAAGACTTCATCGGCCTTGTCCTCGCCCCATGCGATGGTGCCGACGTAGACGCTGCCGGGGTCGGGGTAGGCCTGGATGTAGAAGTGGGTAACGACGCCGTAGCCGAGCCAGCCACCGCCAGTAGCAGTCCAGAAGAGGTCGCTGTACTCGTTGTAGGGGTTGGCGTAAACGATGGTGCCGTTGATCAGGACGACCTCAATGCCGACGAGGTTGTCGTTGGCAACGCCGTACCGGTTGGTCTGGAAAGCAATACCGCCTCCGAGAAGGAAGCCACCGACGCCAATAGAGGCCGCACGCGGGCCCAGGAAAGCCCAGCCGGTTCCGTCCAGAGTGTCGTAGACATCACCGGCTTCTGAGCCACCGCCAATTTTGAGAACGGCATACTCGGTGGAGTTCTTGGGAGGATTCGTGACGATCTCGGTAGAGCCAATCTTCTGAAGGTCGATGATGACGCTCGGAGACTGGGCACCCCCAAAGTCGGCGTGACCACCACCCATGATGGCAAACCCATCTTCCCACAGCGGGTGGACATTGGAGTAGAACTGCATAAGGATGCTGACCTGCTCCGGGGTCTCGGGGTAGACAATGGCGTCCGGATAGGCCTTGCGCTGCTTGGTCCACACCCGCGCAATCGTAGAGCCGTATTTCAGGTCTCCCGAACGGGCAATGGTAGCGTTGCCAAGAGCGCTTGCAAGTGCAGAGAGGGCGTCATCCTTGGTGGTGAAGTTGGTGGAAGCGAAGGTGGTGACGGGTGGTTCGGGAACTGAGTGAGTGTAGTTCCTCTGCTGCCAGACGGTTGCAGCATTGGCTGCGGGGAGGAGCCCCAGCAGCAAGCTGCCGAAAATAGCAAGCGACTGCATTGGATTGAAAGGAGAACGAATGAGCGTGCGAAACCCTGCTGCTACTGAGCAAAGAGTGGGCAAAAGCAGCAGCTTTTATGAGAGGACGGATTCATGCCGACCACAAGCTCCGAACTCGGTGGCCTGATTCATGTCGGAATAGAGAACGGTGCAAGTTGAATGCCGCAATTTTTCGCCGCGGACCCATGTCCCAAAAAGCAGGGACAGAAAGGCATGGATATACAGAGATCCGATGGGATGACTAGGGTGTAGGGCCCAGCGGTGAGGCGAAGCTGGCGGGTGTTGTAGTCAGAGGCTGCTTCCAAGTGAAGGCTCGCGATCTGAGCAATTTTAAGGGTGGAGCGTTGTACCTGGTTGGGCAGCTCGCCCTGGAACCTTGTAGGCGGTCCGTATTCCCTCTGGGTTAAGATCAGCAATCACAGATAAGATGATCGCATAAGACTTTCGGACCGGCACCATGCACGGCCCCTGTCTGCAGCGGAGAAATCCAGGCTCTGCATGCAAGGCACTGCTATCCCAATCTCTGCCAGCTCCAAGCTTTGATCGAGCCGACTTGTGCGTTACTTAGCCAATGCTTGTCATGACCACGGTTTCATACCGAGAGCGTGCGAGCATGGGGGAGCCAACTCCCCTTTCCCCCAGTATTAGTACCCGGCGAATTTGTCCTTCCCGGTGATTCCTTCAGGACGCAGAAACACCATGCATTCATATTCCAACGCCGAGAAGCCCAGAATTTTGTTTCTGGGTGCACCAAAGCATACCGGTGGAGGCATCGACGAAAACCGGAAACACTTCGATATTGGTGTAAGTTTTAACCTTGAATTTTGAGTTGCATGTCGTTAAGCTTAGTCGCCAGATTCTCGAAGCATCAACCCGCACCGAGCTCCTTGCCAAGCTACCAGCTGCCGTTGAAGCTGGAGGTCCATATGAAGCCGTCGTCTGCCGTCTTGGAACGCAGCCCTTTGAACCCTTCGACGCCGAGCTTTTGTCTCCGCTTCTTCCGCACCTCCGCATAGTTGTGTCGGCACAAATCGGCTACAATGATTTCGATGTGGACTGGATGACTTCTCAGGGCATCTGGTTCTGCAACACCAGACACGCCACCGGAGAGGCCACCGCCGACATGGCTCTCTTCCTCATTTTGGCAGTACTCCGCGACACCTCTCGTGCCGAGCAAAACTTCCGACAGGGCCGCTGGCGGCAAGGGCTTGCTCTTTCGCGAGACCCGGCAGGACTGACGCTCGGAATTGTGGGCATGGGTAACATTGGCAAGTGCCTGGCCCGCAAAGCGTCTGCATTCAACATGCGGGTCAAGTACTTCAACCGAAACCGCCTGCCGGCCAAGGACGAGCCGGTCGGAGCATCGTACTGTGCCACTCTGGAAGAACTGCTGCGCACCTCAGACATTGTCTCCCTTCACTGCCCCTTGACGTCCAACACAACTTGCCTGATGGGGCATAACGAGTTCGAGATGATGAAAGATCAATCGTATCTGATCAATACGTCGCGCGGGCCAATCGTCGACGACGAGGCGCTGATCGATGCGCTTGAACGTGGCAAAATTACTCGCGCAGGGCTTGATGTGTTTGGAGGCGAGCCTGCAGGCATTCACTCGTATTTCATGGAAAGCGACAAGGTTGTGGTGCAGCCACACATGGGCGGATTGACCGAGGGCTCATTTGCGAGAGCGGAGGAAGAGTGTTTTGCCAACGTGCGGAAGTTCTTTGCTGCAGGGAGGCCAGTTGCTCCGATCAACGAGGTGCGACTCAGGAAGGACTCTTTTGAGCCCGAGTCAGAGTGATGGGATTTCCGGAGTAGATCCTTGTAAAAGGCAGCTAGAAGAACGCACACAATACCTGTCTCAGACCCACTCTGCGTTATCGCGGAAGTCTTTCCGGCGCATGCCGGCTTTCCACCTTATATCTGTGGGCCCATGCACATCGTGCCTACTTCCCACTAAATGCTCAGGGACGTGGGATTCTGTGCGCTGACTCGCGGGGTTTGTGGGCTTTGGGGCACGCTGGTGTGACGTATGGTGCAGACAATCCTTGCTGCATGCCGTATGGCGCTGCGAAACAGCTCTGGCCAAGCATGGTGTTGAGATATTAATCGGATCTAATCTATGCGATTGCGGAGCCGATCAATATGAGCGCGCGGTATAAGTCCGATCATAGCACCGGTCTCGGTCCGACGCAGGTACTGTACCTGAGTGCTGCACACCCTCGAGCTTCTGGGCAGTGGACCAATTTTTTTTTTTTTCATCACATCAAAGGAAAAAGGGAAGACACCATGGGCAGTCTTCCGAATCCCGAAGAGCCATGCGTTACGCTCGACCAAGTCATCCGGCGGCGCGCAGACACCCATGCCGACCGCGTGCTCATTTCCTACCCGACGAACGAGACGGATTTCGTCGACTACACTGGAGCTGATCTGGAGCAACTTACCAGACTGGCTGCAACCAAGTATGCGCAGTCGTTCAAGAAACTCGACCAGGAGACCGCCTTGAGTGGCGCTTCGAGTACAGTTGCCATGGTTGGCATCTCGAGTTTGGAGTACTACATTACCTTTCTTGCCCTGCAACGCCTTGGCCTCAACTCCATGTTTATATCCCCACGTCTCGCGGACCAAGGCTTTGCCCATCTTCTCAAGTCAATTCAATGCAAAGTTGTGGTCGCTTCGTCTGCCGCTCAAGAGAGCATGGAGCGCGTCCGTAACTCCTTCGGTCTTCCGCTCGCAGTGGTCCCCATGCTCGACAAGGCATTTCTGACCGACCCTATATCCCTGGAGCAAGCACAATCAACCCTTCCCCCAATCGACGACGGCAACCTTCAAGGATTCATCATCCATAGCGGCGGAACCACCGGCCTACCAAAGCCAGTCCCGCTCCGCTCCAAGGCCTGGTTGCTCCAAGCCGCCAACATTGCCGGCCGCATGCCCAAAGTCGACACTTTGAGCACCCTCCCGCTCTTCCACAGCTTCGGCCTGGCCACCCTCCTCCGCTGCCTGGTCAACGGCAAGCGGCTCTCCATCCTCAACGCCAACCGGCCCATCACCGCATCCATCATCCTATCCAGCCTCGACATCACCTCCTCGCAAGCCCTCGTCACCGTCCCCTACATCCTCAAATTCTTCACCGAAACCCCGACCGGCACCCAGCGCCTCGCCTCGCTCGCCCAAGTCATCGCCGCCGGCTCCGCCATCCCGGACGACCTGGGCGACGCCCTCGTCGCCGCCGGCACCAACATCTTCCACCTGTACGGCCAGACCGAGTCGGGCGCGCTGATGGAGCCGTCGGCCGACCAGTGGAACTGGGTGACGCCGCTGCCCGACGCGGCGCCGTTCCTGGCCTTCGAGCCCGTGGCCGAGAACCTGTTCCACCTGGTCGTGCTGCCGGGCCTGAAGGCGAAGGTGTTCAGCGACCGCCCGGACGGCGCGTACGCGACGAAGGACCTGTTCCAGCGCCACCCGGCCGATCCGCGCAAGTGGAAGTTCGTCGCGCGCCAGGACGACCTGGTCGTGCTGGTCAACGGCGAGAAGGCCGATCCCATCCCGCTCGAGGAGGCGGTGGGCCGGAACGCGAACGTGCGTGCGGCGGTCGTGTTCGGGGCGCAGCGGGACGCGCTCGGCATGGTCGTCGTCGCGGCGGACGGCGCGGCGGGGCTGAGCGCGCAGCAGGTGCTGGCGAGCATCCAGCCGGACCTGGAGCTGGGCAACTCGAGGGTGCCGGCGTACGCGCGCATCCCGCCGGACGGCGTCATCGTGAAGGCGGCCGGCACGCCGTTCCCCTGCACGGACAAGGCGACGGTGATCCGGTCGCTGTTCATCAAGCAGTTCGCGGCGGACATCGAGAACTACTACGCCGCGCGGGACGCGGCGAGGGACGCGAGGGTGCTGTCGGATGCCGAGGTGCGCGATCTGGTCCGTCAAACCGTTCGCCGAGAGCTGCGGGTCGAGGAGGACGCGGACGCCCTGGCTGATGAATCCGACTTCTTTGTTCTAGGAATGGACTCCCTGCAGGCCACCAATGTCCGGTCTCGTCTACTGAGGGAGGTCAACCTCGGGGGGAAGTCGCTGGCGACCAACGTCGTTTTCGACCATCCGAGCGTCGGACTCCTCACCAACCACTTGCTCGACGTCCGAGGCGGCGTGTCCAATGGCCAGGACTCAACCGAGCAGCTCGCTCTGGAGCTCCTGGAGAAGTACTCCGACTTCCCCCCCGCCGTCCCAGGCACCATCACAGCAGAACATGAGTCCGTCGTAAGTCCCCTCCCTCCAACCAGCCCACCCAAACACTCACCCTCCCACAGCTCCTCACCGGCGCCACCGGCGCCATCGGCAGCCACATCCTCTCCACCCTCCTCCAGACCCCCACCATCCGCACCGTCCACTGCCTCGTCCGCGCCCCCACCGCCGCCGCCGCCCACGCGCGCCTCACCACCGCCCTCTCGCACGCCCGCCTCCTCCCGCACCTGTCCCCCTCCCACCTCGCCAAAATCGTCCCCCACGTCTGCGACTTCTCCGCGCCCCAGCTCGGCCTCGCCGCCGACACCCACGCCCACCTCGCCCGCACAACCACCCGCATCATCCACAACGCCTGGCCCGTCAACTTCAACCACGCCCTGCGCTCCTTCGCGCCCACCGCCCTCCACTCCACGCACGCGCTGCTCGCGCTCGCCGCCGCCGCGCCGCTGCGCCCCCGCCCGGCCGTCGCGCTCGTCTCGAGCATCGCGGCGGCGCTGCGCGCGGCGCCGCGGGCCGCCGTGCCGGAGGCGCTGGTGCCGTGGGCCGCCGTCGAGGCGATGGGGTACGCGCAGAGCAAGTGGGTCGGGGAGCAGCTGTGCGCGCGCGCGGCCGAGCGGTGCGGCGTGGCGGCGCGGGTTGTGCGCGTCGGGCAGGTGTGCGGGGATCGGGCGCACGGGGTGTGGAATGCACAGGAGGCGGTGCCGGCGGCGGTGCGGGCGGCGGTGACGGTCGGGGCGCTGCCGGAGATGGAGGGCGGGCGGGATGAGGAGGTGCGGTGGCTGCCGGTGGATGTGACGGCGAGGGTTGTTGTCGAGTTGGCGCTGGGAGGGGGCGGGGAGGCCGGGTGCGAGGTGTTCAATGTGGAGAACGCGCGTAGGGTGAGGTGGAATGGCGAGTTTCTGCCGGCGCTGAGGAAGGCCGGGTTGCGGTTTGAGGCGGTGCCGCAGAGGGAGTGGGTGAGGATGCTGGAGGAGGGGGAGCAGGATGTCGAGAAGAATCCGCCGGTGAAGTTGCTGGATTTCTTCAGGAAGAGATATGGGGTGGTGACGGGTGAGCCGCATCCGGTGTTTGATACGACAAAGGCAAGGAAGGATGCACCGAGCTTGAGGGAGGAGACGCCCGTTGATGATGAACTGGTAGCGAAGTTCTTGAAATACTGGATGGACGAGGCTTGGAAAAATTAGTAAACGGAACAAGTAGATATATTCATGCCATGTGCAAATACATTAGTCCAAAGGTACATGCAGGGCGCTAACATCTCATCGTGAAGGGAAGAGAGTTGCCATGTAGGCTGTATGACTGGCAAACACTGACCGCAGTACCTTCCATGAGCCTCGACAGAAGCCTATGCTGGCTCCCTAGTATACAAGATTCATGGACAAAAGCGCTTGTTAGTGGTGGGTAGGTTTAGTCAGCCCTGTCAGACGGCCTCGGCATGGACACATGCTGACGAGAACCCCTGCAGGGCAGTCCTTCGCCAGCCTATCAAACAGCATTCAAGGAAACCCGCTTTCAGCTGTGCGCAGGCAGCAACCGTGTCAAGGTTTTAAATACGCATATGCTTACCCCGAAGTTCCCCGGCTTCCACTTGCTTTCGTTCCCCTCGCATTTGACCCCTATTAGCTGTGCCCTACACCAGTGCCGTCATCTTCGTCGATTTCTCTTGGCTCATTTTCAAAACATCAGATGGCATCAGACCATCAAGTATCAACTTCTTTCAATGACATGTCGTTTGACGACAACGATGTCGTAGCAGATGATACAGAGTCATCTTTCGCTTCCATCACGTGAACAAGATAGCAATTGCTGACTCTCAATGGTGAAGCGACAGAACCAATAGCTTTGGATGAGTCGAGGATCTGCCAAATCTCAGACGAACCCGAGCTTCTGCTATATTATGCGTGGCATAGAAGAGGGGAAAAT
This sequence comes from Botryosphaeria dothidea, assembly GCA_011503125.2. Classification (NCBI taxonomy): domain Eukaryota; kingdom Fungi; phylum Ascomycota; class Dothideomycetes; order Botryosphaeriales; family Botryosphaeriaceae; genus Botryosphaeria; species Botryosphaeria dothidea. The sequence goes on from WWBZ02000001.1 coordinate 678,616, forward strand.
GTCATGGTAGTAAAAAGACAGACAGCTTTGGTCTCGTGCCACAGAGACCCAAGAGGTGCGCTCAATGACACTAGAGTGCGGACTCAACATCCTCCAGAACCGAATTCATTGATATTCGAGCTTTGGTCCTTCGATTCAGACCAGCAGGCAATACTTCAGAGCCAAACCGAATGGCGTCCGCGGCTCGATGAGCCCAGGCCACATCTTGACGATCCTACACACCAGAAACGCAACGACGGCGACGAAACTTTCCGCATTCGCTTCTCAGACTGTCTGCGATATGGCGTTATCGACGGTCTTTTGTGCAGGTTCTGTTGGAATACCGCATCCTTGTCCATCGATATCATCCTGGATCGAACCGGACTATCTTTGCCGCCCATGGAATTGGTCAAATCTGTCGGTGATCTCGTAGTTGTGTCTGGCACTCAAAGTATCGGAGTGGATAATCTTGTAACGCTGGATGGCGACTTGCATGCTCGTCTCGAGCCCCCGTTAACACAGCCATCCGCGGCAGACGGTCCACAAGCACGTAACGTGCTTTGTGACGCTTGCCGTCAATCACGCATTCGGGTCTCTTGCTATTTCTGCACGATCTGCCAGCCCGACGGCTACGACCTATGTTCTTCTTGCCTTCTCAAAGGTCAATGGTGCAAAGAAACCGACCACGTCCTGGAATCACGTACCGAACATGGCCAAAAGCTCTCCTGGAAATATTCGCATAGCTTGTTCATTGTGGACACCAGCAAAACGCCAACCGGAGAACGCAATTCGCTTCTGAAAAGAGCAAGCTCAACTGTCAGTCATCTTCCAAGCATCGCACCAAAGCAGAAACGGATATTTTGGTTCCTTGATCGTTCTCATGTCCTCCTCTTTGATTACGAGAATGAATGCGGCAAGACATGTCCTATACAGGTCCCTGATGCCGGGAGTAAGTTTGAAATGGTAATATATGGGCAGAGGTTAACTAAATCATATCTATAGCACATGCGCGACATGTTTACACTAATATTTCGCACTGCGGCAGATACATATTCGTCATTACCATTGAAGAAGACGAAAAAGATTTGAAGCACCAACACAACGAGGGATTTGGAATGGACGATTCAACCGTATTTGTGAGCTGTTGCTCGTATCGAGCTGAAAGTCTGAAAGAATCAGAGGCTGCTCGAGCGCTCTGGACTATCCGAGTGAAATTGGATGGAATCCGGGCGGACTCAGAACCAACGGTCACGCTTACAGAAAGCGCCTCGTTCGTGACTTTCATCACTTCTGGTGGCAATGTCGTGTGCCAGAAATTGGCGTATATTATCAGTACTCGCTCGGACGAAGAACCAGGCGACAGTTCAGCGGAAAGTTCACGCGACGAGGACTACTTTGGGATCAAAGCCCAGAGCTTCCGCATACCGCGCGGCATCACAGCGAAGTGTTCTCATGCTCAATATTTCATGGGGGTCGCGGAACAAGGACAGCAATTTCTGGCACTGGGATCCCCATCAAGATCAGCACGACTGCCCCTCAAAATTGATATCGAACGCCATGATTCGTGGCACGTAGTGCTACCCGGCACGAAGTCAATGTATGCTGAGAGGACTCGCCGAACCAGAAAACGAAATCATCGAAATTCTCCGGCTCCTGCGGTTCACCCGCAAGGCGGAGCAAAGAGGAATGACGAGAGTGTCGCAAGAGATGTCCTGTGCGAAACATGCAGGGCAGTCGTGCGGAACTCTTCCCTGTTGGCTGATAGCTCCGCTTGGATAGAAATTCCCACAAAGGATATCCGCCACCAGCCAGGACATGCCCCACAAGAAATAGGCACTGGGACTAAGATTCAAGATTTCAGCATCCACTTCCCCGATGAAGAGAACGGCCAAGTCCGTCAATCTGATGTACCGCCTCAGACAGATCCGGAGTTCGCGAGAAAAGCCCCGATTCGACCCAGATACGAGCATCACGAACACTATCAGTCTTTGGAGCAACTTGCTCAATCTGTTCTTCATGGATGTCATCTGTGTGCTCTATTTCTAAGTCATACAGAGCTCAACGTAAGACACGAAGTCCAGAAACGCATGGATGCTGTCGCGAGGAGCACCATCAACCGCGAGCACGAGCTGTTTGACATTAGCAAGCTAGACTCGTATCCATCATTCCAGGCACCTAATCCTTCAGAGTTGTCCAAGAGCTTGCCTCGGCCTTTTGATAGTGCTCTCCAGTGGCTGCCACAAGAGTCATCGATCGACAATGGCAAACCTCCCCCAATGTTCGTCCGGATGAAAACACTCCAACCCGTGCCAATGGCTACGGTGAGATGACTCTCTATCAGCCAGGTGGTAGCGACAAACCGGAGTTCAGTGCACGGTTGCCAATTGCCAAGCTTGCAGAAACAGATGACAATGCGGACATTGCTGCGAACTCTGGCAATTATTGCGAAGAATGCGGCGGGCCCACCCAGTCCACTGATTCGGAGCATACTATAGAGCGAGCTCGTCTATGGCTATCAACCTGCCGCGAGTTCCATTGTTGCACAGGCTCGAATCTCAGAACTCAGCCGCCGACCAGGGTGATAGACGTGGGACCTCCCGACGGACGGCAGCAACCCCGCTTACGCATAACGACGCTTTCCGATGAGGGAATGGAATACCTGACGTTGAGCCACTGCTGGGGGAAAGAAATTCCCAAGAAGCTTCTCCGTTCCAATTTTTCCGAATTCATCCAAGGGTTCGCCGTCGCAGATCTGCCCGAGACTTTTCAAGACGCCATTATGATCTGTCGAAGGCTGGGCCAAAGGTATCTCTGGATTGACTCCTGGTGCATACTCCAGGACGACTCTGAAGATTGGAACAGAGAGGCGGTGCAGATGGCGAGGGTATATGGTAAGTCTGTCTGCACCATTGCGGCGCTGTCTTCTCTCAGCGTCAACTCGGGATGTTTTTCCGTGCGTAACACCCTCGGACACCAGCCGCTGCTGTTCAAAAACAGGAATGGCGCTCCATTCATCGTGACGGAATGCGGAGGTCTGGATGAGGAGAAGAGACTCCACCACCTCGACACGCGCGGTTGGGTCTTCCAGGAGCGCCTTTTGAGCCCACGGACTCTGGGGTTCGCGTCTGGCGGCATAACCTGGGAGTGCAGCATGTTGAAAGCAAGCCAGCGCCAATCTGAGGGGATCCCGATAGACTCCATGAACGCGACAGACGTAAAGGTCAAGGAAATGTTTGGACGAGCCGCGACCCCCCTTTTACCGCCGCTGATCACGGACGTGGACCGGCGACAGTTCCTCATGGCATGGCACGAGCTCGTGCACGTCTACAGCCAGCTGAGCTTCACGCACCAAGACGACAAGCTCGTCGCCATCGCCGGCGTCGCCCGAGCCCTGCACAAGGCAACCGGCTTCAACTACCACTACGGCCTGTGGCACGACGTGCAGCAGCCCGGCGGTCCTGCTCTCCCAGCTCCTATGGATGTCCGCGGCCCCGCAGCATGCCCGCGACGAAAAAGACCACTCCCACGCCGACGGCCTCCTCGTGCGCCACGCGCGCGCCGTCGTTCAGCTGGGCGGCGCGCGCGAGCGTCGTCGTCGACCACCCCATCACCTTCCACGACCACCACCTCAACGCCAACTCCTCCCGCGCCAGCGCCCTGCGCTCGACCTTTCTCCTCATGCGCGACCGCCCCGGCGCGCGGCCCCCGCGGCTGATGCAGTGCATGCTCCGCAATTATACGTTGCGGGTCACGGGCGCGCCGGGCGCGGATCCTTATGGGAGGGATGTCGAGTTTCGCTGCCGGCTGGACGGCTTCTGGGAGGCTGATTTCAACAAAGGAGCGTCGACGAGGAAGAACAACACGTTCCCGGTGATGGCGTTGGAAGGCCCGGTCCGGACCGTCAGGATGGCCAAGATTCCGTGTGATCATGAGGGCGAGAAGGGCTGTCGACAAGGGCTGTGGGAGTATCCTTGGCCCGGCGGAGTCCCGGAGGAGCAGATCGATGGGGATGGTCGTCGCGGCAAGGCCCAGAGCGGTGCGTCGCCACCTCTAGAGTGGTTCTTCCCGGATGCGTTGGAACATGCGCTCGTCGACGATGTCGAGGTCAAGTGTCTCACCATAGCGCGCTGGGAGCGGGCATGGGATCACCGGTGGTACGCTGCTGGGCTCGTGTTGCAGGATCACACCTGCGTGAGTTTCTCGAGCAACAGGAGCGAGAAGCGGAATGCTTTGAGTAGGATCGGATACTTTGAGCACTCGTGGAGCACGGCAAATGGTCATTGGAATGAGGATGGAGAGCGGCAGATAGTCTTCCTCGTTTGAGTTCTTTTCGTCTTGGTTTATCTTCGCAAAACGAACACGGCACCGTGTTCTTTCTTGAATCAAGGTCTCAAGCATTTTGGTGCCAGCAAGCGGAAATCCGGACCCAAGACGTGTACGATGTTTTCTTGCAGGACTTTGGCGACTTTTCTTGCAATTCCTTTTGCAATTCTAGCACCGGCTGCCATTTGGACCCCTTCTCTCGCAAATAAGTCAGATCGGCCTCGGGATCTGCCCCGCAGCGCAGAAACTTCATGTAGGTCTCCGGATCCAGGGGCATTTTGTACGAGACTACCATTTCCCACCCTGAAGGAGAGAACCTATCGGCGGAGAAGTTTGGGTCCGTTCCGTGCTTGAGAAGAACTTTAATGATACCTTTGTCTCCTCGGTTGTAGCAGGTTGCCTTTTCCCAGTCCCCTATTATGACTAAATCAGAATCTAGCGCCATTTGGAGCAGTGATTGACCACGTTATCGCAGTGTCTGGCTCGGCGGCATTTGACTTAATTTATCATCCACGTACGGTATGATGTTGAGATAAACCGCGATAGACATAAATGGGCCTCCGCTGTGATCAGTAGGGCCTTTACACCAACAGGTTCCAACATATGAAGGGCATCCACCCTGGCGATCAATGAGAGTCTTCATGGTTCTCCCCACCTCATCTTACAGTTGGAATTGCCTGTTGCCATTCTCCTCCTCGAGTTTGCAGGCGTGGCTTATAAACAGCGGTAGGATGTCGGAAAAAGAACGAGGAAGAGGGGTGCTTTGGTGCTCTATATTCAAATAACGACCCATGCTTTTCAGCTGCAGAAGATAGGAACGGCACAGCGCAATCCTCGGGTGGAATGAATCCGGTGTGAAGCTCAATATCTCAGCCCAGACAGTCTCAAAGTATAAGAAGTCTTTGACAGTCCGATGAAGAAACTCGACAGTGCCTTGTGACGTGGAGGATTCATCTGCTTCCAAGAACCCTCTGCAGCAGTCTTTCAACCGCCGCCGCAGTCGCTGTGACTTGGCATCCATCTCGCGAGGTCGCAGTGGTTTGACCGCACAGTTGAAAGGAAGATTTGGATCGTCTTCATCTGCCTACGCTAATCCGATTACGGTGAGAGGTTCTCCGGAGGCCCGTACGATCTGGAACAGTCTTGACGCCTCCACCCGATCATCCTCACTTATTTGACCGAGCATCTGGCGGAACAGGCCTTTTAGCTCCGGGTGCAAGGAATCCAGACGTTGGTGAAGTCTTGAGAGTTTTTCGCCATCCCTCAAACCGGCAAGAAGCGACTCGACTACAAGGCTGACCCAGAGGAAAACTCCGGATGCTTTTGAAGCGATTGCATGCATGAGAGCTTCCGCTTCCACTTTGCTCTCTGCCCGGAGTTCTGCATATCCTTGACTGTTGGTAAAGTTCAATTCGACGAAGCGGATGAGATCCGGATAGGTCAGATCCTCAACCTTCAGGCTTGGCGTACTTGCAAATGCGTTTCCGGAGACACTCCATGGTCGGCTCGAAATGCATAGCTTGGTGTTTGAATACTCCGAGAGGCGCTTGATGAATTCAACAAGACCCACATGATCGCCCTCAAACTCATCGAGGCCGTCAATGAAGAAGACGAATTGTGTGGAAGGACTAGATTCGATTGTGTGTTCAAACCGCCGCTTTAGTTCAGGATACTCGATTGGCCGCGTATCGAAAACTCCGAAGAGCTGGTAGAGCTCCCACCTGTTGGGGAACGCCTTGGTTGTGAGATTCGGAAACTGTTGCAGCACTTCATGGACGAGCGTTCGCAGAAGACCTTCATGCGTCTTTTGCAATTCCTCCCCAGAATTCCAAGAGTAGAATCGAGCTACAGCAAGGCGGTCGCGGGAAGTGGGCTTTTGAAGAAGGTCCGTAGTCAATTGCTGTGTTCCGATGAATTTCGTCAATGTTGACTTTCCAGCCCCTGGTTTCCCCGTGATCCAATAAAGGCTCAATTCGCTTTTCAGCCATTCTCCGAAATCCGTCCAGGGCCTCTGATCTGACCTTGGGGGCTGGAAGACCCATTGGAAGGTAGTCTGATACGCGACCGGTATCCTCTCTTCCCGAGCAGACAGTTTCGGAAAATAAAGTTGCTGAAGGATGAACCGCGCAAATCGAAATTGAACATCAGGTGGAGCAGCATCCTGCTCAGCGGAGGGTCTTGGTTCTGCCTGAATAGCTGCAATAACATTTTCTTGCCAATCCTGACGCTTACTGATCAGATTCAAGATCTGCTCTCGGATCCGCTTTTGTTCGCCCGCCAGATCATATAGGCCACTTTCAAGCTGGATACTGGAAGTTTTCCTTGTTAAATACCCATCTTTTGTGCGACAAAGTAGTTATACATACCGCATAGACCAGAGCATGTGCATTGATATTTGCTGGCGAAAAGTCTCCAGGCGCCGCTCGAGCCTTTTGAGATCATCATCGCTCCAAACACTCTCCAGCATGTTTCTGAAGTTTGTCCATTTGCGCTTCTTCGTATCGTCGAATTTTAATTTGCTCAGAGCACCCAGGAATTCTTGAGTCACCTTGTTGAAGCCCTCGCAGAGATCCAGCATATCAGTCTCAGACTGATTCCTGGCTGTAGTTTGCATCATTGATGTCTGGGATTCCTGAACTTGCGCATTTAGACCAAGTAAGGTCTCAGCTATCTTTTGCTGTTCCCTCTTGTCTTGGAAGTCGCCCGTGCTTGAGGTGTAGGCATTGACACTTCTCGATATGAGCTTGGCCGAGAAATCCACAAATTGAACTGTGGCAGCCACAATGCCGAGAGTACTCAAGGGATCCATCGTGCTGCTAACGAGGCAATCGCTCAGGAAACAGAAATCAGGGGGGATAAGGCTGTATATACCTGCTGACAATCTCCCAAGGATCAGGACACATCACAAGAATCCTGTTTTTGGTTCGCGCTGCAGGTATGTTCTGCAACCGTCATTGGCTGAGGACTGGGTGTACCTGAGGCCAGCCCTCCAGGCACAGCCTTGCTAAACCACAATGCTCAAGACGTGCAGCACCACTCCTCGTCTGCGCGTTTCCTGTGGCAGCTGGCTCCTGACTTCTGACTGGCTGGCTAAACGACATCAGCAACACTTGTCAGCCATGCAGGTTTGACTGGCCTGATTGACATGGATTCCAACCCCGCCTCAAAATTCAGCCTTGCGGTGAGTTTCTTGTGCACTTTGGGCGGCGTTGCCTTGGAGCCTACACGGCGGAACGGCTGTAGTAATCGCGGCTGAATCTACACACTCTGTTTCAACTTTGCTTCTTCAGTGAGAAGTCTGCACAGGGACAAAACCGTAAGCGGGGTCGAAAACCGGTAGACTTGAGGATCCATTCCCAGCTGGACTATTCGGCGCGTAGAAGTGATTCGACCTCGATCTATCAGCAAGTCGCCCAGCGCCATCGACCTGAGGACAGTGTACAATCAGCCGTGATGCCCCATGCCGGAGGAAGCCAGAAACATCTGAAAATTGAAGCTAAGCTCATTAGCGCGCCCATGGCCCTCGAGTATGGCCATACGCACGATAATAACCTCTCCACTACTCCGTCCTTAGCTTTGCAACACCCAGATCCCCCGACCATCCATCGCTCGACTTTTTTTTGTTCTACATAAACTATCTTGCCGATTTGAACCACCATTGAAACCACCCAAGCGTAGGCGGCCGACCGCCTGCAAGCTTACGTAATCCCTCCGCTTGGTGTAGTTGGTTTATCACGTTTGACTGTAATATATGTTGCCATCAAAAGGTCCCTAGTTCGATTCTGGGAGCGGAGAGTAACGATGAAACCATCTCTTTTGCCTTTTGCCGCCTCGTCTAATTGTTGCACGGGCGTTGCAGGAAATAATTTTTTTCGTGTTTGATGAGGGGAGTTGCCTGCTCGGGAAAAGCGCCGACGGTAGACTTTTTCGGTCCGAAGGGGTGTTTCGGTCCGGTCCGTTGCTGCAAGGTATAAATAAATATCCAGCACATGCAAAACGTCAAAGAGTCGGAAGGGAGATTGGTCAATAGCTTTGTTATTTTTCTTTTTTTCGAACATGTCGTCCCGCTTCAAGAGGGCAGGTTCCACAGAAAACTCAACATCCCATCATCCAACCCCGGAAACTTCTGGATCCCCGACCCACCCGCCCCGAACGGCGCCATGGATGGATCGAACGGCAGCGCCAGCCAGTCGTCCGACGACGCCGCGCCGCCAGAAAGCGCGTTGATATCCAGCTCCCCTTCGCTGAACTGCTGGTGCTGCTGATGCTGCTGCGGCTGCTGCTCGGGCGCGGGCGTGGCGGACCCCCCGGCGTACGCGGCGCCCTGCTCCATCGACGGCGGCCGCGTCGTCAGTCGGGGCGGCCGCGACGCAACGACGAAGCTGCGGCGCAGGCGCGCGACGTGGACCTCGAGCAGGGTGGCGTAGCGGGAGGCGAGGTGCATGTCGTCGAGGGTGCCGGAGCGCAGGGCCTGGATGCCGCGGTCGAGCACGTCGAGCGAGGCGCGCAGCTTGGTGTTCCAGACGCCGAGGCTGAGCCCTTTGATGAGGTAGATGGCCGAGGTGGTGATGTGCAGGTAGATGCGGACGGGCGCGAAGCGCAGCAGGTTGGCCTCGGCGAGCTTGATGACTTTGCGCAGGATCTCGCAGCTGCCGTCGACGACTTCTTGGATGAAGTCGTAGTCGGTCGAGTCGACGGAGAGGGGCTGGATGGGCGGGCTGGGCTCGTTGGGGTCGGGGTTGGGGGGGTTGAAGTCGTCGGCTTCGTTGAGGGTGCGTTCGACCACGGCTTGCATGCCGAGGGAGTTGACGAAGATACGGACGAATTGGTATTCGATGGCGAGCATGTCTTGGAGAACATCGCCGAGTCCTGTCAAGCTTGATTAGTAGACAGAAACCAGGGGTTGAGAGGAATTTTTACGCTGTGAGTCCAGGTACCTGCCACGCCATTGAGACAGGAGGGGTTGGAAATGCTCCAGCAATCCGATGTATCGTCCACTTCGGAGTAGCTGTCTCGTGAAGGATGCAGAGGGGAACAGCATGTCCGAAGCGGACTTGATGAGTTTCGTGAGCTCGATCCACGCAGACACAAACGCCTCCGAGTGATTTGCCCCTGGAAACACTTCTCCAGCAAAAGACCTCCCAAGCACGGTGTGGCTCAAGCTCTGCGGAATCATTGACGTGCAGCCAATGCGGGAAGCCAGCTGCTCAACGAATACGTAAAGCAGCTTTCTCGCACGAGAATTTCTGGCAGCCTTCCTTTTCGCTTCTAGTCGGTCTTCATATGGCACATCCTTCTTGCTGCCTTCTTCCTGATCGAACACGCCAATCTCATGAGCAAGAGACAAGCCACAGCCAAGCAGCATCCAGCTCATGCGGTCTGACCTTCGAGCCGGCTCGATCACATCTTCAAGCCATCGATTGGACACAGAGGGATTACCTTCGGGGCTTGTTGGTTCTTCGCGGTCATCTGGATCCATGGCTACAAGCCCCGCATCCCAGCCATCCGAAGCCGGTGGAAAATGTAAGGCACGCGGGTGCCACTCTGATAATAGGAGCAAACCTTCGATCGATCCAACGGTCCGTGTCTTTGCGGTCGAGCTCTTCTCTTGACCAAGCATAATTCGTAAGATCAGGTGCTGACAGTGTTCCCAGAGACGGTGATGGATGAAGTATCCCCGAGATGCACCCCCGACTCCAGGAAGGACGTGATACCGCGAAGATAGTGCAAGGATAGTGCAGCAGAGAAACGGCTCCTTCGTAACGAGTTCGTAATGTTTCGCATGATCCGCATAGTAGTCAGTCAAGATCGGCGACAGCGGCGACAAGTTCTGAAAGAACCTGCACGAACCCAGTCAGCATCCACACAAATACATCACCATCTCGGCACACTCACAAATCCACATAAGTCACCGCCTCCCTCGCCGTGAACCAGCCCATCCGCACAAACCGACAACACTTCCACAAATCCAACACATCCTCCGCCGCCGCCGACAACTGCACCGGGCTCGGCGCCAACAGCCCCGACGCCCCCGACACATTCGACCCAGGCGTCGCATACGTCCCCAGCTCCGCCTCCGCCGCGCCCACCCCTCCCGCAAACCCACCACCGCCAGCCACACCCCCCTCCAACGCGCCGAACCCCTCCCGCCCCTGCGGCGCCACCGCCGCCGCACCCTCCCGCGTCGCGGCCTCGAACAGCAAGTTCAGCGCGTCGTTCCCGCTCGCGACGACCGTGCGCATCATGCTCTCCGCGAGCGGCCCGTCGGCGCCATCGCCCGCGCTCGCCCGGCGCATGACCCGCGGCGGGCTGGGCCGGGGCGGCGCGTCGCCGCGCGTGCGGCGCGCGCGCCGCTCCGACTCCTCCATCAGCCGCTGCTTCTTCCACGCGCGCTCCTCGGTGAAGACGCACTCGCGCAGGGCGCGCTTGCAGCGGGTGCAGGGCGGGCCCGGCACGCCGCCGTCGGCGGGGACCTCGACTTCGCAGCGGGCTTTGCGCTTGCGGCACGGGACGCAGGCTTTGTAGGCGCGTTGGAATTCGCGGGGGGCGGAGGGGGCGGCGGCATTGTTGCTGTTGTTTGTTGTTGCTGCTGCTGCTGCTGCTGTTGAAGGGCGGGGTCTTTTGTTGTTGTTTTTTGAGGTGGTGGTGCCTGCTGCGGATCCAGAAGGGCGTGGTGATGGTGGTGGAGAGGCATTGGCATAGGTAGTACCGGCGGCATTGGCGGTTGCACGTGTATCGTCGAGGCCGGCGTCCTGGTGGTGTGATGGTTCGTCGGCCATGATTTTACTTTATCTGTCTGCTGACGAACTCTGGGTTGGAGATTGGACGGTCGGAGAGCGGAGGGTGTTGAAGGAAATTCCAGGCGCGCGGGCAGGAGGTGGGGGGCAAAGTGACGCCCGCCCGGCTACTCGCGGATATTCCAGCGCGGAAACGATGCGCACTCCCGAACGCCCAGCAAACCTTTATTGTCTCAGTCAGACTTTTCCCTTCGCCGTGGCATCGGAAGGTACATTCGATCATACATTTGTCTTGTTTCCTATGCAGTGGAACCGTCGGTCTATACTTTCGTTTTCCCACGTCCACAGCTCACTGTTCTTCCCGTCTCAATTATCCTCGGAAGCGATACACAGCAGCCGCAGGCTTGTCTAACATGGAGCTCGACCAGATATTGACTCAGAAAATTCCAGCAACAAACTATGGCTCAAGACTAAACAGTACATGCCACCAACATTCCCAAACCTCTCAACCAACATGCCTCCACCAATCTGCGCCCTCAAGTAAGATACCTAAAATCCCGACTCTTATCCCCACCCGTCGTCACATCCACCCTCACATCCTCGCCCACCTTCCCAAACAACCGATCCCTCTTCTTGTTCTCCCACTCTAACTTGAAGTGCAGCCCCAGCGACAAAACCACAATCAATCCCGTAAAAGCGCACCCAATCGCGCACCCCTTCGTATAAAACGGGCCATCCTCTTCCGGGAAAACAACACTGCTCAAAAAGCTTGAGCACTGGCCAAAGATCGCGAGAATGGCGAGGCCAGCCCCGCGCTTCGAGTCGCCGCCCTGATTGTTCAGGAGCCACGTGATGTTGATGCACAGCGCGGGGAAGACGCCGCAGGCGGCGAGCCAGATGCCAGCGTACCGCGCGCCGGTGGCGCCCTCATCGCGGACGAGCACGAGCACGAGGTAGCCGACGGCCCCCATGGCCGCGAACCCGGCGACGATGAAGCCGCGCTTGCCGAAGCGGTCGGACACACAGGCGGCGAGGACGCAGCAGAGGAAAGCGACGAAGTACGCGGGCGCAGTCAGCCCCTGCGCGTTGACCGACGAGTAGCCCATGTCGCGGACGATGGTGGGGAGGAAGTTGGAGAGGCCGGCGAAGGAGTAGTTGCAGCAGAAGTGGATGAGCGTATGCACGTAGGGCTGGTAGTCGGTCAGGCCGGCCGTGATTTGCGACCATTTGAGCTTGGATTTGTCGGTGTGGTCGACCGTTTGGAGGCGCTCGATTGCTTGGGTTTGCTCGGCTTCGGTGAGGAACCGAGCGGTGCCGGGGGCGTCGGGGAGAAAGAAGAATACGACGAGTGAGAAGACAACGGTGGGTGCACCCTCTGGGGAAGATGTTAGCATGCATTGACGGGTTGCAAAGTTGAAGGATTGTTGCCCACCTATGATGAGGAGTAGTCTCCACGGATCGATCGAGTCTCTGATGTGAGTGATGCCGTACGCCAGGGATGAGGCAAATGTGTTGGCCAATGGAGACATCCCAAGCAGTAGCGACACGCGTAGCCCAAGCTCACGACGCTGGTAGAAGAGCGACAAGAAGTATGGAGCACCAGTACCGAAGGTGGCTTCGAAGATACCCAGAAGACAGCGGCAAGTGATCAGACCGGCCATGTTGTGAACAGCCCCAGAGCACATAGCTGCCACCCCCCATCTAGTACTGAGTCAATTCGAAGCCAGACCACACGCACACGATCTTGACGACTTACAGAGCACAGAGACAGGCGACAAAGATGTGCGCGGGCCAAATCTTCCACAGTACTGTCGTCCATTCCATCAGAACGTAGCAGATGTAGAACGCGTTGAGGACCCAACTCCTAACAATTCGTTAGCTCTTGTCGTCCAGCAAGATGAGCTGCCCTAAAAGAGCAGTCTTCAGTGGTACCTCGGCTTACCATTGTCCACTGTCGAGTCCAAGGTCGACAACTGCACCGGCCGTCTTCGCATTGCCGATGTTTCCACGATCGAGATATGAAAGGACATAAAGAACGCAGACGATGGGAAGGACGCGCCTATCGAACTGGTGAACGTCAGTCGGCCCGTTGTTCGTCACAAGAAGTATCAACTCATACTTTTCTTCGGATATATGTCTGCTGCGAGGCTGTCACCTCGACATGCGTAGTTGCCTTCTCGATGTCCTCGAACTGCATGGTCTCCGGCTTTTTCTCTTCCTTCTCAACGTCACCCATGTGTCCTGGATGTGTCTTTCAGGGTCGCTGTGGACGGAGGTAGGTATTAAGGGAAATTAGAATAACGATGGAGCAGCAAAGGACCAGCCAGATGCTCTTTGCTGCAACTGCCTGACCAAACGGGATATCTATATATCAGTATCATTCCTGGTGTGCGGTGTTGACCCTCGGGTAGGGAAGTGAGATGCTGAACTATCCGTGATGAGAAGTAAATATCCGGCAGGAGAGACAGTCCAAGACGCACAAGGCCACGAAAGAGGGTAAATCAGCCACATGTCTGTATGAGAAAGCTGGATCCGGGGTAAAGTGATCCTCAAGGGCGAATGATAGGTCGCCGGCTATGAAGGATTTGCGGGGGATCCGCGGCCTTGCATCGACCTTGTAACGGTTTGGGTCAAGAGTTCGCACGGACCCCACACTCCCTCCGTCCACTGATATCCGTCGAAGTCCGCAACTACCTTGCATATCCGATAAAGTATACGCATGCCCCACCATACGTTGCGAATCAGCAGGAAATATGTGAGTGAGATGTAGAGAATATAAAGCATATAAATCAAGGGCGCTGCCCAGAGTTGAACTAGAGCAGAACAAGCATTCACAATCCATCTATGTCCTTACCTTGTACCCAAGAACCAAGAACCTCCACCATGTCCAAGTCCATTGTAAACACTGTTCCTTACCCTTTCAAATTCAACGAGCCTATCGTGACGAAGGGGGGCAAGACCGGTCAGATGCAGGATGTCTCCATCACATTGAAGAATGTGCGTGGAAGAATCCCATCGCTGCAGGCCTCCCGTCTCCGGACCATGATGCTTGAGGCACACCGAGACCCTTCCAAGATCTTGGCTCACGCCTGCTCCTACGATGGCCTTTCTTCGAGGTTATGTGAGGAAGCTGGCTTTCCTCTCATCTTCCTTGCCGGATACGCAGTGGCCAGCGCCTACGGCCTTCCCGATACGGGCTACATCGCATTGCAGGAGGTATGTGACAAGATCCAGGAGACGGTGCGTCAGGTGGAGGCTCCGGTCATGGCAGATGGGGACACTGGATACGGCAGTCCGATGAACGTCAAGAGAACAGTCGAGTGCTTTGCCGAGGCAGGAGCCGCAGGTATCATGATCGAGGATCAGACATGGCCAAAGCGTGAGTACAGGTCTGGAAAGCATATATTGCCTTTGCTGACAGCGACGAGGCTGCGGCCACACCAAGGGAAAGGCAGTCGTCTCCAGAGGAGAAGCATATGCCCGACTTCAGGCTGCCGTAGATGCGAGAAATGAGGGCAAAGACATTTTCATCCTGGCTCGGACTGACGCGTTGATCCATGGATGGGACGAGGCCATGACGAGGGCGAAGGAGTTCAAGCGCATTGGGGTGGACGCTGTTTTCGTGGAAGCGCTTCCCGATCGTGAATCGATGACGAAGTGCGTGCAGGAGCTGGACATTCCTACCTTTGCAAACAGTACGTCGATATTCCGATCCCTGGAAACACTATGGCTAACAGGGAAATAGTCATTGAAGGCGGCAAGACAGAGAACCTGTCTGCGAAGGAATTGGCCGAGCTAGGATTCTGTGCTGTCGCATACCCGTGGACTCTTGTTGCGGCGAAGCTCAAGAGCATTCGTGAGACGCTCGAGGCGCTGAAGAAGTCTATGACCGAGGGCGCGCCGCCTATGATTCTTTCATATTCAGAGGTCTGCGAAGGAGTTGGATTCAACAAGTACTGGGTAAGTCACGAGTCTACTGGTCGACCGGCGTAGCTAATCGATTGTCAGGACCGCGAGGAGAAGTACAAGTTCAATGATGGCGGTCTTGTGAACGGGCAAGCGGGAACAAATGGCAGCAGCCATTGAGATGGGCTCTGAGTGAATGTGGCAGCGATTGAAGGCTAAGTGAACAAATCAGCATGTATTCAGCGTTGTAGCAACTTGAATAAATCTTTTTGATGAGGATGGGTGATGAATGTTGCGAAGTGTGGCAGAGGGGGGCGGCTGTTGACGGAAAGAAACGCCAGAAATGCAGGGTCTGACGTGACGCAATGCCTGACTCATGCAATTCGAGCCGACAGTCCTCACAAGCCTCAGGAACGCATTCCCAAGAGCAACCCGTCGCGTCGCAGACTAAATAATCATGCCACCACCACGCGAGCCTGCGGCAGCCGAGACCGCGCCCTCGCTCGATCTGCTCTCTCACCTCCAGACTGTCCTCCAAGATCTCTCCGTCAACCCGTATCCCTACGTCGAAAACCCGCCGAACTGCAAGAAACGCGCCTCCGTCGCCCTTATCATTCGCATACAACCGAGGTACTCGCATTGGCCTGACAGGAACAACGCTGCACAATGGGCCGGCAAGAGAGAGGATGAGTCGGTCGAGAGCAGGCTCTCCAGGTTCTTCGCAGAGGACTGGGTGCAGCACGGCGACCCCGAGGTGCTGTTTATCAAGCGCGCCCACCGCCCGGGTGACAGGTGGACTAGTCACGTCGCCCTGCCGGGTGGCCGCAGAGACCCTGAGGATGCCGACGACCGCGCTGCCGCCGTGAGGGAGACCGAGGAGGAAGTCGGCATTGAACTGACCGACGACAACTCCATTCCCGTTGGCAACTTGCCCGAACGCGTTGTTACTACCTCGTGGGGCAAAGTACCGTAAGCCGTGTCCTTTTGCTCAGCCATTGAGTAACCCTACTAACTCGTCGCAGGCTCATGGTGCTCTGCCCCTACATCTACCTCCTCACCGACCCCGATCCTCCAGCTCTCCATCTGCAACCCGCCGAGGTCGGCTCCACCCATTGGGTCTCCATCCGCGCTCTGCTGTCCCCCTCGCAGCGCACATACTGGCACGAGGATGTCTCCAACCGCCTCGCCAAGCAAGAGGTCGGCATCAAGCGCTGGTTCCTGCGCGCCATGCTGGGCAAGATGACCTTCGCTGCCATCCGCCTGATCCCCTCGCAAAGCAAATACTGCAGCACCATCCCCGGCTTCGTGCCCGACGACGAAAGCGATAAGGCAGGCAGCAACGCCCTTACACCAGGGAGATCAAATTGGTGGAACAATGCCGTCGCCAGCAGCAGCACCGACACCCCGCTGCTCCTCTGGGGCCTGACGCTCGGCATCATGGCCGACTTCCTCGACCTGATCCCGCCGTACAACGCTGTCAGGCTGTGGACGTACCCGACCTTCACTCCGTATGACGTGCGCTTCTTGCTCTGGGCTATGTCGTACCGCTTCCGTAAGAACAAGGAGCAAGTATTGGCGGAATACCACAATGGTCAGGTGCCGATTGTCGTGGAAGAGGGTTTGGATAGTATTGCACCGCAGACGAATGGCTCGGCTGATCCGCCCGAGTCTGGTATCAGCGGTCTCGGCGTGGAGAGGTACTACAGCCGGCTGGGTCAGAAGAACCCCGCGACACGGTCGTCTGCCGTGGGTATCCTGCTCGAGGGCTATTATGATATCGTCCGGAAAACGGTGGCTTTGGCGCTGGGTGCGAGGGTTTCGGCGTTTGCTATTTTGATTGGGACTTTGGTGGTGCGGTATAGACGCCAGAGATGAGTAGAGCCATTTCTTGGAGACTTTCGGTTATGCTTGTATTTTTTTTTTGTTCGGGATAGACGGCCTTAATGAGCACACTTCGTTGGATACCTTTACTTATCATACCTTAAATACAGATTTTCTCCCTCCCCCGTTGCTCTCACCTCCAACCGGAGACTATCAAAAGATCTCCGGGAGTTTGCAGAGGATACATTGAAAACCATTAATGCCTAGGACTCTCAGCTCCGGGATTTCACTCGTTTCCTATGAGATAAAACCACAACCTTCAGCCAAAGCCGATTCGTTGATGGCCGCAAGAGGGCCAAGATGGTCTGCATGGCCCCCGAAAACTCATCGTCTGAATCAGGTCAACTTCTTCAGGTTTTCTCCGTGTCACGCACAGCTCCAAATGGGGAAGACACTGCCGTTCTCAGCGTCTGGAGACCCACACGCAACTTCGTTGCAAAAGGGATCGAAGATGGCGGACATCCAATTTCCGCTGGACTTCACGGATCCCTCACGGATATGGGCTAAACTATCCCGCTTTCGATCGGCAATACGCTTCGAACGATCCTCATTCGCCACAAGGTATTCTTGTACAGACTCGACCATCAATGACAAATGCCTTCTATCGTGTCTGTCGATATCCCGGTTGATGATGATGGGATTCATGGGGCAAGATACAAATTCCTTTTCCAATTTAGTCCTGATGACAGGCGTATGGTAATTAGTCATTCCGATGGTTCGCTTTGCGTCGTCATAGCCATGTTCGAGCCTGTGCACAACGGCCGTCTCACTGTGGAATCTATTGAGCAAAGAAACCTAGTGTGCCTTGGATGATCGCCTGTTGTGCAGGTGATATTCCACCCTTCACTCAACGTTGCCACTCTCCATGGCAGCAACTGGATTGCAGCTTGGCAATTCGGTCGAGTTGACAATCAAGCATTTCTGCCCGGAACCCCGTTGGAAATCCTTTTTCCATGGAGGATCAGAGGTCACAGATCCTGCATTTTCGTCATGCGGTCAATATCTGATGTTCAAAACGAAAGCGTGCACTGCGCACACAACCGTGTCAATCCCAAAGCGCGTCCTGGTAGCAAGAAGGGCACCCGAGCCGGACCAGAGCCTTACTGGTACTCAGCCTGTGAGTCCGCAAACAGAAACCCCAACTGGAACTGCCCTATCTAGTATCCTGAAAACATCGTCGGAAGTCCTGGATCTCCGTTCTGACCAATCACTGGGATCAGGAATGGTTTTACTGGGCTCCAACGGACGGCCTTCCGAGGTGATTTTATTTTCAGGGGCCAAGAATGTTACCATTACGAAAACTTCAGTGCATGAAGGGGGTGAGGAAGATAAGTTGAGTATTGTCGCTCTGCCTCAGTATACTGGCGCTAAAAACACGATGCCAACCATACTTATACCTGCTCCGGGAGACTCTTCTGTGAGGATCATCGTAAACAAGTAAAATGACGAGTTTGGGCCACAGTATCCATCTTTGTAGAGCGAAATTTGTCTGCCATCGTGCATACAAGTTACCGTTCCGTAGCAAGACTGATCGCCGCGGAAGATGACACAAAGACACAACCAAAATACGTTAATGGAAAGCACAGCCATCCAGGGAACCAAGGAGACGATGCTGAAAAGGAAGAAGCAGATGATGGGGAATTTCAAGAACGGATTTACCTGATTTCTCCTTGGCTTTTTCTTTCGTTCTTTATGATGTTATTTGCTCAATTTCAGATCCATTGTTTTAGAGTTCATCAGCGCTCTGTAACGCATGTCGCATACGGTACCTCACCGTAGGAGAGGTTATTGGAAAGACTGGAATACGCTATGTCATATTTACTTAGACAAAACCAAGGATTTTTGGTTCATTCCCGTATCAAATACTCCCAAAATCACGCCTCCACAGCATATTCAACAGGGTAGATTCCGAATCAATCCGAAGCAAAGTGCACGAATCGTTACGCCCTCACCAATGGAATGAGTTGAGTATGTTCCTCAAGTACCTTGTTATCAGAGTAGCTTGCATTATCTCGAAGATTTTTCAGTATTCTTGCCAATTTGGCTGAGCGTTCATCGCGCCAACACCGCCAAGCCAACTACCTATCTTTATGCTATTACCACAACAAAGTTTCTGAGTCCCTGCAAGTTTTGTAAGCAATCGGTGCTTTGAAGTTCAGCTAGAAGCTCCTTGATATCTTGGTGGTGTCTGAAACAGAGTCCCCATGATGTTGCCACGCACGTACCAAAAATCTTCAGCCAGCGAAGGAGATGCAAATTGCTGCTGGCCGAATCATGCTCCTGAGGTGCGGGATGTACTCCTGAGAAACAAGAAAGCAACCAAGCTCCATTTCAAGTCCGAACGGGATCGAGCGGAAGGCTGCGCCACAGAAGGGTCGACTTTATCCATTGCGCGGATGATGTATGCTTAATTGTGAGTCCGTGACGGCTGTTTGGTATAGCCGGTTGCTCCTGCAGCATTGTCTGGCTGCGGGGATTCGACATATTCGTGGCTGATACCATCGGCATTCCCATCTATACCTCTTCGTCAACGGAGGGAAGCTATTCATTTTGACATGTGTTCCTGTTGGATTTGAGAGTGGAGAGTGTGAGGTCAGAAAAGAGAGTAGATTCTGCCTCTCTCCTGAGAGGGAGGTCGTTAGGCTTACTTATATACATAAAAGAGTGTTTGAATAACCGAGGAGAACAGAAGCCGATGTTGATATCCGAAGCTTGTGAATATGAGGAGTAGTGAGGAGGTGGCAAAGAGTAGCTACTGATCTTGATGCCCGAAAGAATGTGATGCCTGATATAGTAGGGCAAAATAGTCTGACAGTTCCTCACCTCGACTGTGGTGATTCCAAGCACACATGGTCGTGGACAAACTCCGTCCCGACAGGTGGGAAATCCAAACCCTCCCAGACGCAATTATAGCACGGTACTGCACCGCAACCAATACATTGCGCGTAAAGATCAGAGTTCATTGGTCCGTATCCACACTGACAACACCAGAAGTATTTCTCCATTATGTTGGGTTTTAAGAAAGCCTGTGAGGCTGTATTAGAGACTTATTGACATCGTAGGAGGCTGAACATCGAATACTTTTAAATGGAGGCGTTGATTGGTCGTGGAACAGTTCGGGCAGACAGCCTTGCGTTGTCGCGCAACTGCGCTTAAATAGCGACCACCCGTCGTAAAGCCTGCTTTGATACGAGATTTGGCTGATCTCTCGTTCGGGACGAGTGCAGCTGTGAAGCCTTTTAAATGGCCTCCGTGCTTTCTTCGGACAAATCGGTCTCAGCGACGTGTCCGCTAAATTTTCGTCGCCGATCATGGTTGGTTGGACATTCAGCTCGCAAGAAGTTTGTTCGCACTTGCGCATAAACGCACTGCGAATGGTGTTGCAATGCCCTACTGGTTCGCTTCTCCGACCACCCTGTCGTGCTGATTGATTAAGAACAACCGAGCCCCTCTCCACTAAGCTCCGCACCAGGCTGTTTGGCGACATCGAGTGACATCGTCTGGCCGACCGATCCCCGGTCTGGAAAATCGGGACCCACAGAGTCATGAGTGTGTCCGCCGCGCGGGAAAGCCAGAAGATCCCGAACCCCAATATATTCCCTCCCACGCCGCCGCTCGACCCAGAACTCCCGCCACGGCTGAACAGCCCTTCACGCCATGATGACTCTTTATTGCTTGGAGACAGCCATGTACGAGATCATGGCTTCGTAGGAGATGATGCGTTCCGTGAACGGGCAATTTTATGTCTTTACTTTCTCAAAAATCCCCATCTCGTTCCGGAACACTCACCATGTAGACTGAAGAGCTTTCATAACGTCCAAAACTTGCGGTAAGTGAAACTGACAGATGTTCACTCTACAACTTCTCGACTTTGTGTTAAGTATGAATCCATCAGGGAACATATCGTGCAAGACCACAAGCTCCAACTCAGACCTCTGTTAGCAAACAGCACGGAGCTTGAGCAGTTTCAAGATGTCTGGATACAGATCTTTGCTGGCCACCAGGGAGACATTCCACATCCATGTATGTATGACCCGACGCCGAAAGGGGGTATCCATCCTGAGAGTTCATTTTCTGCATAGATCTGTGTGACAGGGATTTTCTTCGAAAGCAACAAAATCTCCGCGTCATGGAAATCCACGAAATGTGGATCAGAGCCGAGCTTTGTAACCAAAGCGTAGTCACGATGGATGGCTTGGAAAAGATATTTGAACGGTTCCGCAAGGAATTCGGTCCCGGAAACAAATTCGGGCACCCTTTCCTCCCCGGAACGGTACCATCAGTGCCCAATAGCAGTGTCAAGAGCCCAGTGAATGAAACGGCCAGCCAAAAAATATCTGAAGGTGCATCTAATCACCAACGTGGAGCATCAGAAGTCACCAGGACCCCGGGATATGTAGCGAATGATTCGTTTCCCGAGGCATCAAATTGCGACCTACCTGTTCGAAGTCCATCAACAGACCCTCTCAAGTCACTGCTCACTTATTTGGGGGAGAACGTCGTGGAGCGAGTCATGAATGATATTGAGACGATGGAAGAGAGGGAATACTGGGATTCGGACGAAGAAATCAGCGACGTTTCCACAGACAGCTTTGATTCAATATCTACCTTGGCCGATGAGGACCAGGACGAGCTGTCAGACGCAGGCGAACACCGGAGCCAACGCTCTGGAGGTTCAAATTCTTCTATACAAGCTCAGCCCAGCAGCTCTTCGAGTACTGGTGTAGGGAATGGAAAACGACGGGCTGATGACTCCGCTGCAAACAATGACAATGGTAATGGAGATGGCGATGGTCGAAAACGCCAAAGGCCACTCTCTCCAGTCAGTAGTGACCCCGGCTCTCCCTCCAAAAGATTCAGCTGCCCCTATTTCAAGAAGTATCCAGACAGACCGAAAAATAGGTCTTGTTGCAATCCCCCGGGTTTCGAGGACGTCAATCGTGTCAAGTAAGTAAATTATTGCCGAGACATGGAGCAGCAACGCCTTGTACGCATTCAAACGCTGATCAAAGATCGAATAGAGAACATCTGTATAGAGTTCATAAACCAGTATCTCAATGCCCGAGGTGCTATATGGAATTCATCAGTGTCGATAATGTGATGGACCATCTCGCCGGCGAAAAGCGGTGCAATCAACGAGACCCCCGGGAAAGACGAGATACGCAGTCTATTCCAACCAGCCAAGAGAAACAGCTCAAATCCAAAAGAGGCATGAGGGGATCGTCTCAAGAGGAAAGGTGGAGAAAGGTGTATCGCATTGTATTCGTCCTGGAAGAAAGTGCTGATACACCAAGCCCATGTAAGTTCCGCGGTGAAAGATTTGTTTCGAACACACAGGACAAGCTGACCATGACTTTAATTACTTCACAGACTTCGAGCAGTCATCCTGGTATTTCGAGAAGTATAAGCGCTTCAGCCGTCAACGGCTCCCACAGCTCATCAGGACGGAGCTTGAGCGTGAGATGGAAGAACACTTAAGAAATCAAGTTATAAGCATCATTCAAAGATGCCAGGAACCACTCTTTTCACTCTTTCAGGAAGCGGAGGAGTCGGGCTCTCTTGACCAAGAGGAGTGGAACGACAAGAACGAAGAAGCGCAGGAACCTAATGTTGGAGATCTTCAGCTCGGGGATGTAGATTGGTCTGCGCTTCTTGAGGAAATGACGACATCCTTTGATCCCAATACCGGCACTTGATACCCCTGCAAACCTTCTCTCTCTATTTCCAAATTCTTGTCAACATGGGGTGAACTGAACTCTAGTTGTAGATACAGGACTCGACAATTCCGGGTAAGCCTGTTGTGAGTATTGCCTTGGTTCTGCAGGTGCCAGTTGCTCACAAAGCATCAGGTGACTACAAAATTGAGGATATTATACGAACAGGGGCTTTTCTCAGTCCATTACTTCAGAAATTCGCCACTAGCTTCTCGCTAATGACTGTTTTCTTCCTTTTGGTTGGCATGGATCTCTACGCCTTTCTCATATCTAACGGTAGATCTAGCTCGTCGTAGCAAAAGTATCAGACATGAATTCATTCACAGTAATACAGTGATAGATTTACTGCCGTATTTGTCCGAAACTTCAACGAGCACCCTGTATATCATATAGAAGAAGTTGGCCAAGGCGCCTATATTGACTCATGGTCACTGCTTAGGCCTATTTTCGGACGTGGAGCGTAATGATGGACAAAAATATTGTTGATCATCCCCGTTCGTGGAACAACGGTGACGTATGACTGCCGACGAAGGAGCGTGAGACCGTAAGGAAGCAAATAAGGACAATCTTTCTTAACAGATCACTTAGGAAAATCCCGTGTCGGCCAGGGCCGACACGCTACCCCTGCTACTATTTTGAGAAGTAGCATGGGACGCAGAGTGGCGCTGATCGGGCGGTTATGGATAGGTAAAATCAGGTGAGGTGCAGTGTTCTCAACATTTGTCTGAATATACAATTTGTATGATAGTCCTTCTCTCCCTATTATCTTTCCAGACCATTCCAGAATAGGAACGTTCGGCCTCGAACTGTGTATCCTTCTGTTTTGCCTTTCTTTTTGTGCCGTTTGATCCGCCACTGTTTGTGTCGATTACCCAAGCCTACAATTCCCGGAAACTCCCAAGACACAGTACGAGTGAATAGAAAAGAGAAGGAAGTTGAAGGAAATAGTCGTACTACACAAGACACTATCCCAATCTCTAGTTCCAACACAATATCAGACAATATAAAAACAACTTAACAACCCACTTTCGCCGTTTGTCTGTGTACCTCATTCAAATCGTAAAACCGCTGTCGTGAAGATGAACAAAAAAACAAAATGCAAAGGAATGCACCGAATTGATGAACCCGCAGCCATCCCACCCTTTTCCTGGTTCTTTACCAACTCTTTTTCCCTGACCAATTGTAAAACCGCAAATTTTTCCCGCTTCAGACTGCAAAAGGACCAACCAATAGGGGTAGTAGAAAAGCAAGAAGCAGATAAAAAAGAAAAGAAGAGCAAACCAAAAGGAGATCCGCTCAGCCGCTAACAAATGAAAAAGATTACCACCTCAGAACACCACCACGCAAATGCCGCAAAAGCGATGAGACGCACCAATAAAAAAAAACAAAGCAGACAAACCTCACACCACTGTCAACGGCACCGCCACCGCAACCACCACGATAATAATCGCGACGCCCACAACACTCATCCTCCTATTCAACGTCCGCCACCAAACAGCCCTCACCCTCTCCTTCTCCGCAACCGCCAAATCCTGCGCCTCCATCATCTGCGCCTCGACGTCCACAACACCACCGCTCCCCGTCTCCGCAATCCGGCCCCTCGCGCGGTCGTCGCGCTCCGCCTTCTCCTCATTCTCCTTCTCAGCATCGCCATGCCTGCTGTACGAACTGGCGGGCACCTCCTGCTTCGCCGGCACCGGCAACAGCGCCGCCAACATCCACGCAAACGGCAGCAAGAACCCCAGGCAAAACAACCACATCTGCCTGTCGGCGGCGGGCCGGTTTGGGTTGCGGGCATCCGCGCCACTGCCGCCGACGACCCAGCTGCTGGGGCGCAGGCAGCGGAAGGTGCTGCTCTGCTCCCTGCGTAGGCGCGGCGTCTCGTTGCTGTCGGGACCGCTGGGGCCAAAGTAGCGGAGCGGGCCTGGTTGTTGTTGCTGCTGCGTGGGGTAGCGGCGGCCGCTCGAGTCGTGCGAGTGGTCGGTCGTGGTCGGGATCTCGGATATGGAGAGGCGGTGGCCGTTGTTGCCGTGCTGCTGCAGGTGGGCGTGGTTGCTGTGGCCGGTGCTGGGGTTGTGCGGCTCGATGCCGGCGGAGTAGGCGTCGTATTCATCGTCATCGTCATCGTCGCTACCGTGCTCCTCGGCGGGGAGGGCTGGGGACGGTGTCCAGTTTTCACTGTAGATGGTGCTGTGGGGCCGGTTGCGCGGGCGGCGGATGCTGGCGATGCTGAACTCGGAGGACGCGGGGCTGTCGGTGGGGGCAGTGTTGGTCGGACGTGAGCTACTGACTGTGCGGCTACCGCAGCGGTCATTCCGTCTGCTGCCACTGTTGTTGCTGCCGCTGGCTTGGGTTGCCTCGTGGCGGAGGGAGCTTGTGGAGGGCTTGGAGCGAGTGGACGGACGCGAAGAGCCGATCACGCTGGCGTCACCCGTCGAGTAGAAGGATCTGAGATCGTATGAGCAAGAATAGTCGGTTATGCAATATCATATAAAACCTACCTTGCCCAAGCAGGTAAGCCACGCGCCACATATAACACTGTGGCGTTGCTCGACCTGCTGGCTCCTGTTGTTGGCCTTGAAGTTGATCCTGAATTCCTCACATCATCGGAATCGCGTCCCATCATGAGATTAAAAAAACTCGTCGAGTCCACGGATTGCCAAGGATTCCTGATTGGTGGGATTCCAGTGCTTGCGGCAGCAGCAGCTGAAGACTCCTCGCCCCTGTCCTGGGTAACAGGCCTGGACTCGAAATGCATAGTCGGGAGAGAGACAAGGGACTCATTAGCGGTATTTCGAACGCTAGATTCAGTCAAAGGCTCGCTGTGTGTACCCGAGGGAATGGTAGGTAGGCGATGTACGGGCTCCGGCTGGGTGGATGTCGAAGGGAGCGAGGCGCTCCAATTGCCACGGTCATTTGACCTGGCAGCTCTTTTCGGAATGCAGAGCGGTGCAGGTTCACTATCCTCGCCGGTCGTGCAAGACATTCCAGATATGCTGCGAACTTCAGGGTACAAAAAGTCGGGATTCGATGTTGCCTCGTATACTTTTCGTGCTACCGATGATGTCGAGGAGAGGTCACCCAAGAGTTTGTCGCTCGAATCAAAATCCGATATTTTCCCTGAATATGCGTCGCTTGCCGACACAGGACGACATATATCGTCATTTTCCAAATATGGTGACAGAGGGTTACCGAAAGTTGAAACAGGCCGTTTGTCTTTAGAAACACCGGGACTGCGGGGGCCAAATAGTGGCGTGCGCGGAGTGGAAATGCCGAAAGGAGAAGGGGTCCGTGGGTTAATTGAGGTGGGCCGTGTGGACGCCGACATTGGGGGGTGGAGTGTCCAATTACTGCCGGTCGACTTGCGGTCTTCATGACAGCGGGTAGAGAAGGTTTCCGAGGATGCCGATGAACGCGCGGATGTGGCTGATGGAAATTCCTCGGAAGGCTGGATGGATCGTATGGTGGAGCGCATCGCGGAATTGCGTGAGTTGACGGATCCGTAAAGATCACTCGACGGCCTTGCTTTTCCGAACGAAAATAGATCCTCATCCTCGGTCACGGATCTGATGGTGCTGTTCGTCGATTTCCTCTTGTCTGTCGACAGGGGCTGCGGAACGAGGCTGCTGAAAAATTCGGGGGCATCTGCGGTACCAACGGAGAGCTCTCCAGTCTGCCAGGACTCGGCGGGAACCTCGTCCTCTGGAGGTGGAATGATGAAACTGGAAGTGGTGGGACTGGGGAGCAGTATCTGCGAGGGATGTGATGGAAAGGGCGATTTATTATAGGTCGCCGACGGTGTTCCACGCTCACATCTCTCCACCATGGACTCATTCTGTTGCTGCTGAGCTGCACGCTGCGCTTCTCTCTCCAGCTCCATCCTGAGCAAAGGGGGCATGGGCAGTTCGTAGCGCTCAGGAGACGGTGAACCGCCATTTCGCTCGGAAGGCGACAGCTCTCTTAACGGTTGTCGGTTGGGAGTCAAGACGGAATTGGAGCGGCCACGCGCGTCCCTGGATTTCCTCTTCCAGCGGTTCTCCTGAGAGTGCGGGGTTTGCGGGACGTCAGACTGGGTGCGGTGATGCCGAGTAGGCGAGTCATTCTCGCTCGAGCCCTTGGGAGGGTGGGTCCGGGCCTTTTGCAGCTTGTTGCGGGCGGGCGACATTCGGGAAACAGATTAGACGTTAGGCGGTACGGCGATGTCGTAGTGTTTATCATCGAAGGGGCGGCGCCGGGCAGTCGACGAAGGGGTATCAAGACGAAACAGAAAACATTAACCGGAGGTGGAGAGGAGACGGCGCAGGGGAAGCGGGACAGGCGTCAGCAGCAGCAGCAGCGCCTACTACTATATGCAAGTAAGTAGCGATGCGCAGGCAGGGAAGATGGCGCAAAGGCATGATTAACGGCACGAGCGCGTCGACTCTCCACCAGTACACGCTGTTCGGGGCCGGACGACTCATGGGCCTTGGCGGGATGCCGTCAGCGATGGGGCGCGACGGCGGGAACGGCGTTGCTGCAGGTACGGGAATGCTAGTCAACGATGCCGGGCGGGTTGGGCTGAGGACAGGGCACGGCGGTCCTGCTTCATTTGCCCGCCAGCTCGCGCGACGCGTGCAGCTGCTGGCTGGGCGAGGCGCGCGCAAGGCTGCTGGCTGCCGGCTGTCTGTGGGCGCTGAATTGGCGCCGAGGACGCAGCGTCTGGCGCGCAGAGTTGACGCGCGAATGGGGGCATCCCGGCAACGGCGGGCGCGCACGGCCGTGCAGCGATGCTTTTCGCGCTGAGGACGAGGAAGAAGTGGGCGTGGCCCGGGCGCGGCGGATGGTGTCGTGGATGCGGCCTGGAATTTGTGGCAGGCACTCCAGCTCCGGCGCCGGTCAGGCTGTCTCGCTTAGGCCGAGGGCCTTGGCGCAGATCGCAGCGATCAAAACGGGCCCCCTCTTCCCTTAACCTGACCTCTTGTCGTCCCCTTCGTCCTCCAGGAGCCCCAAGCCTGCTCCATGCGCGCCTCTGTCACCCCCCCCCGTTCCCCCTCGGGCTGGATCTACCTCCTGCATCCTCACCGACACCTGGCTCGCTCTCCACCGGCGCGCCTGTTTTGGATCCGCCGGGAAGGTCCCGTCTCCATCATGCACGAGCCATGTCTTGCTGGCAACTGTGGCCCATGCTCCTAGCCTTGCCCTGCAGAATGCGCCCGTCTCATTTCGTGAGCAATTCCGCTGGAGAGCCCGCAAAACTCGCTCGAGCCTCAGCTTTTGCTCGATCCGGTTCGCTCGCACGCGCCGCAGCCCGCTGGAGAACCTGGCGATCTTGCCATGCCCGCCACGAAGGCCCGATACTGCCTCTCCTCCGGGCCACCCTGCGCCAGAGCCTCCCTCCACTTTCCTATGCCCGATGTCGTAGGCCTCAGCTGCTGCCAGAGCCGAAGCCTGACGTTGCCATTGCACCTGGTCCCAGCTCCACCGCAAAGCGTCTCTACGGCCCAAATGAAGGACTTGCCGATGCTCCTGTCAGCCGACGCATGTCCTCCACAGCCCGCCCGTCTCCCCGGCTTGTCTGCTGCGTCCAGACTCGCTGATCTCTTGCCTGCGGAAATAGCGCACGTACGCGCGCGCATCTGACTCCGCGCGTTCGATTTTGTCGTATCATCTCAAGGGCGATGCCTGCCAATCGCCGAAACAGGCCACGCTCACTCGTCCCCGGCCGGCTAAGCTTTTCCTTCCTCATCTCTTCTCGAACTCTCTTCCATGCCTGTCCACCTCGCTAGCACCACCAAATCTCGCTCCGACCTCCAAATGTCACCGAGTTGACGCCTCGTGCTAAATTACGCCTCCGGGAGAACGACATATGATGGCCGTCCTATGATCCAACCCTCCGGCTAGACCGCTCAGCCCTGTGGTAGTACGTGGGAACACCGGCACATCGAGTCCGCCCTGAGCCGCTGATGTCACACCGGAGATGAATCGCCAGGCCCAGATTGCACAAAGGTCACGAGCCTATTCTTTGTGATGTTCCTGCGGAAACTTTTGTTCGTTTCTTTGGCCGTTTCCCCCAGCAACCGTGTACCCGACAACCAGGTCGGGTGCGACGATTAGTTTCCTCCGAGTCAGTCCCGCGACCGCTTTCGGATATCTGACAGGTGTCTGTAACGCTGGCTACGAGTCTGCCAATTATTTCAAGATGCTTATCGCTACCCCGCTTGATCTTGAACTAGGAGTTGGCAGTCGGAATGCAGTTTCTTGGAGTTAAGGTAGGCAATGACCATGTCTTACTCACTTTGCGATCAGGCTCGGTACACGAAAATTAAATTGGCCGCCTCAAACTGAAAGCTACACAAGGCAAACCTTGTCTTAACTGTCATCAATACGGTCGTGACATTCCATTCCAACCTCGATAAGACAGTAAAGTCAAACATATATTGCCGTCCTCGTTATGCTCAAACCGGTACGGTCATCCTCATTTGTTCGAGACAGCATTCGTTGAGGGATGAGCATAAAAATCCTTCCGAGCCTTCAGCAACTCCTATGCCAAGACAACAACCGCCAGATGCGTTGAAAAGGCCCACCACAATATACCAAAGACATGTTAGCTTGAGGCCCTTTGTCAACACAAATAAGGGCGGCTTCACTTTGCTGACAGAAAACTCGTCACATCACTGAGCTATCACTTGCGCGCCCCGATCCTCCAGAATGTGATTGGATATCACGGATGAACACCACAATCTTAAAACGATGGTTGTTTCTGCCGAATGTTTGCAGCCAGTATCGTCCAATCAGGGCTCGTTACAACTTTTGTATGCGAGGATACCTTGCGCCTCACCTCAGCGCTGCGAACTACTCAGTGACATGGCTGTCATGCTTAAAGTTACAAATCTTGCTACGAGCCGAACCTTATACTCGTTACCACAGCATCCGGATTAGGCTATCAAAACTCCTTTTCTCATAGATCAGCCTTGGAATGAAACCGCCAAGAAACACGAACAAGATCAGTAAGTATATGAACAGTCTTCAGCGTCTTTCCGCAATCCAAGCCAGCTTTCTACCATGAGTCATCGGAAGTTGTTGTAGTGCAATGTTTCTTGGTGAGTCTTTGTCTTCAAAAACGAAGAATATCGGGAACATTCCAATTACGCAAATTTAGAGACAAAAAAAATACAACCTTACTTCCATTTTTGCACTTTAGACTCCCTTACATTTTCTTGAAGCTGTTATCGAGCACACTTCAACAATTTTCGAGCACCACTGTCGCTCGCCGTGCCTTTGTATACTCGAAACCGTGAGGTGGAAGTTGCCCGCTGTCTTAAGAATTGATAGTGGAAGTAGAATTGTCCCAATGAGGTCGTTATACACGTACTTCTTACTGAGCCTGAGCCATACCCGAGAATCCGTTCCTATTCTTCTTTTTCCGTGTCCTCGTCTAGATACGCGAACGGACGACTTATTGCGTGTGCGCCAATTTCCGCACTCGACTTCCTCTGGCTCGCGCGTCGCCATCTGGCTATGAGAATATTGTCGATCAAAATCTTTATTTAGCAACACATGCTAAAAAAAAAGGGACGCTTCAGTCTGTGGTCATCGTCATAAATAGGGCACGGTCCGATGACAGCATCGGCTTGGAGACGGAGATGCCAAAAGATTAAATGAGACAAATTCGGGGGCCGGCTTCAGCCGTATGACTTACAGTCTGCTTTTTTCTGCATTTCATTTCACGACGCGTGCAAAGTGTCAACCTCGGTGTTCAACAACGACAATTCCGGTTTATCCTTACTGCTTACTTCGCAGATGGTAACCCCAGAAGACTATTTTCCCGGCATCGTTCCAATATTCTTTGCAAATCAAGCAGAAGCAAGTGCTTCTCCCTGGTCCCCGTCGCCTGCAAGCTGCATATCAACAGCACAGGATTCCATAGAAGGTGGATCGGCACGTGCGTGCTCTCCGTTGTGGGACAGCGCAGGTTCGTCGTCGCTCCCTTCCCTTTCCGTCACTCCGTTCCCGCCGTTGGCCCGCCCCGCCATCCGAACCAGAGTATAAGATCGCCTAGTTAAGTGAGCATGTTTATTTCCGGTCAGCCTCACTATATCCCGATTAGCCGAAAATTAAGCAGTCCGCCTTTTGCTAAAAATGTGACGTGCTACGTCATTGCGTGAGACCCTGAACGGCAGCAGGCATTCCAAGATTTGACCACAAGTTGACCACGTCTTCTCATTATATACATCAAACCCTTTTTCTCATCTTTTATCGACACTGAAATAAATATCATACGCACAGAGCTGGACCGTTTCGGTATAGTCAGGTGCGCTGGGCCCGCATCCAAAAATGAAGAACCCCTTCCCACCAAGATGGTCGCGCACTTTTAACGGCTGATGGGAGATGGAAATATTTCCAAGGAAACAACTCTGTCAAGGGCAAGTCACTACTATTTTTTGAGGTAGTGCTAGTGTACCAACGTAGAATTCCGTCTGTCACGGTCACTTTTCGCCAACAAGATCCAACGATGGTGCCAGACTCCTTAAATAGCATAAAATTAAGAGCCAGGAATCGTTCCTCTATGGGTATGCATGACATTGAATCTCCCGCATGCGTCTGTCTCCTTCTCATCTAGATGTTTTATTTTTACAACCTCGCCTTGACCTTCTCCCACAAGGCTGGCCTCTGCAGGTTGGACGGGCCGTCGTAAAGATCGCGCTCTACCTGTCTGACATTGATCTGCATACCAAGTCAGCCAATGAAACGATGTATTCCAAGTGGTTCCACTTACATGCTGCATCCCCAGGTCCTCGACCTTCTCCACGCCCAGTAACCTCATGGCCGTCTCGGTCTCCGCCTTCAGGACTGTTCGCGGTGTTAGCGATCCATGTCGTTCATGACCATACAATTGTAAGTGAAGGAGCAACTTACTCTCAAACACCCTTGCCACGCCCTCCTTACCGCCCGCACCGAGGCCGTACAACGCCGCACGCCCAACACCGACCGCCTTCGCGCCCAGACATAGCGCCTTGACGACGTCGGTGCCTCTCTTGATGCCGCCATCAACCCACACCTCAATCTTATCAAACACCTCCGGGCAGTACTTCCTGATCTCGAGCAGGGTGTGCACAGCCGGCGGCGCGGTATCCATCGCACGACCGCCATGGTTCGACAGAATAATACCCTTAATCTGCGGCGCGTACTGGGCCGCCAAATACGCGTCCTCATGCGTCTGAACACCCTTCAGCACGATGGGCAGCTGCGTGTGCTTCGCCAGCCACGGCAGGGTCGTCTTCCACGTGAGGTCGGGCGCGGTGCCCTGGAAGAGGCTCTTGCCAATGCCGCCGCTCTCCTCCTTCTTGGGCGCCGGCGTGCTCGCCGAGCCCTCCTGCACCGACGAGCGCACGGGCAGGTTCGACCCGACATTCTTGCTGCGCTCGTCGTGCTCGCGCTTGCCCGGCACGGGCGCGTCGAGGGTCAGGCAGACGAACTTGTACTGCGGCAGCTTCGCGATGCGCTGCAGCATGGCCTCGCTCTTGCGCCGCTCCGTCTGCACGTACAGCTGCCAGCCGAACATCTGGTCGGGCGCCGCGCCCGCCACGACCTGCTCGGGCGTCATCGACGCGTTGTTGCTGACGACCTGCAGCGCGCCGAAGCGCGCGCACCCCTGCGCGATGCCGTGCTCGCCGTCCGGGTGCGCCAGGCGCGCCATCGCGGCAGGCGAGACGTACAGCGGGATGTCGACCTTGTGGCCGAGCAGCGTCGTCGACGTGTCGCAGGCGGTGCAGTCGACGAAGACGCGGGGCCGCATGAGGATCTGGCGGTAGACGTGGCCGTTGTACGACTTGGAGAACAGGTCGTCGCTGGCGGAGTAGTAGTAGGCCCATCCCTTCGCGCTGATTTGTTTGGTCGCTGCCGCCTCGATGTCGTCGAGGTTCAGCAGCGATTCCAGGTCCGGCGGCCCTTCGGGCTCCGTCGATGCTGCATCGCCGCCCACCGCTGCGGCCTGGGATGCTTGTTGTTGGGCGGCTGGGGCTTTTTCTTCTTTGGGGATTGTGGACTCGTCGAATTTGCCCAGCTTGGCTTCTGCGGGTAGGGACTCCTCGAGGATGCCCGGCGGGTGGATGGGGTCGTACTCTTCGGTTGCGTCGGTGCCGGCGAGTTGGAGGATGATTTTGGAGCCGCCGGGGTGCTCGTTGAGGAAGGATGTTACGTCGTAGACATGGCCGTATAGAATGACCCAGCAGCTTTCTGGTGTGTTGTGCTTGGACACTGGCGGTGGCGTTAACGTTGGGAAATTCCGGAGAGCTCTCATGCGGGGTGGGAGGGTTGAGTGGCAGACTTACCCTCGTCGTAACTGAACACCTTTGCCATGTTCACACTTTGCTCTCTATCCTCTCTACAATTGGGGAGGAGGGAATTGGAGGTGGAGGAGGGACAGGAGAAATATCAGGCCAGCAGTAGGATTAAGTTAAGGTGGAATGACGGTATGGGAGAAAAGCTGGGGAGAGCGGAGGCGGCTCGGGGAAGGTGACTCTTGGGACGACAACAGGGTCGCCATGATTGGAGAATGGGCGCGGATCGGCTAACGGGTACAGGAGTGGGATATAGCTTCCGGGTTGCGCAGGTCTTCGCCGAAGGCTGATGTCGGCGTTTGAAATCCGAGGCCTCGCGACGCTCGAGAGGCGCGAGACGCGGGGAAGCTCGGCTCGACATGCCCCACCGCCGACCAGTTCATCACATTTTGTCCGTCCACACAGCACCACACTCTCCCATCTCGTCTTGTCCTGCCCTGAACACCGGCCTGAGCCCCGAACTATGATGCAGAGGCCTCGCAACCGCCAGGGCCGTCCCTCCCAGCACCCGTCCGCCGACAGAGGGAGAGGCCGTGGCGGCGGCAGGGGACGAGGCGGCCGATTCAACAGCAACGGGCCTTTCAGCGTGCCGAGTATCCAGCAGATCGTCTCCGGCGCCCATGTCTCCATCGTCTTGAAGGTCGACCAACCGACCGGTCGGCAAGTGCAGGGAACCGTGGCCGATGTATTGACCAGCGGCAATCACCCGCGCGGCATCAAAGTGCGTCTCGTCGATGGACGCGTGGGTCGCGTGCAGCGCATGGCTACTGAAGAAGAAGCAAGAGCCGGATCTGAGGGGTTGAGCAACCTGGGAAGGAACGGAGAGGCCAGCGGCGGCCTGCACCAGGGAGTAAGAACCACCACGGCACCTTCGACGTCCAGGTTCAACATCAGGTATCGCGACGTTAGGCAAGAGGAAGAGCTGGATGGGCCTCCTGCTGGCTACAGCTTGGGCGACTTGCTGCCTCCCGGCCATCCTCTACTGGAACAGCATGACAGCCCTGCCCACGAGCGGGGCGTGCCCAATGAAACGACAGACCTCAGCTCTGCCACTCAGGTTTGCCCGGTGTGCAACGAATTTGAAGGCGATGAGATCGCTATTTCATACCATGTCAATTCACATTTTGATTGAAGAAATAGCTCTAGAAGCATGTCGATTTTTCATTCACACAGTCGCCCTCACACGCCGCATCCGCCTCCCACGTCTTTCCTCGGCGTATCGTCCATTTCTTCCCTCATTGCCTGCTTCACAATCGCTCCGCACATCTTCGCGTACGGGTTTGTCCTGACGGCCATCTCTTTGGCCATCTTATCCCCGTATCGCCCTCCGAGGAAGAATTCTCGGCTCGCCATCTCCTCCAGGCTGTCCTTATCTCTGCCATTTACTTCCTTCGGGCCCTTCTCCAATTTTCCTTCACCGGCTGTTTTAGCTGCTTTGAGCAGCAAATACCCGCGATGGGTATGCGCCGTCGCCAGTAACCGCGCCTGGAGCGGCGATAGTGGGTCTTGTGGTGAAGCGGGCGTAGCGAGCACAATAGCTCTGGACAAGTCTCCAAACAGTGCCGCTACTGTTTCAATATGCTGCGACTCGAACATCTTCTCTTCATCCTCGATCCTTAACCGCAGAGCCTGCGCTCTGTTTGTGTAGGCTGAGGCGTACGAGGGGTGCTGCTCGATAAGCGCACTGAGCGCCTTTATCGCCGCATTGGCGTCGTCCGGAGAGGGCGTTTCTGTGTTGAGAGGGAGAATTGCCTTTCGCTCTTCGGCTTGCAGCGTGGGGAGAAGCGACTCGGATATGTGCGGCAAACTTTGTGGTGATTGCGGTATTATTTTGATTGAGGCCGATGGAGAAGATTCAGGATCGAAGAGTGCGGAGAGGACCTTTGCATCGTTTGAGGAGAGAGCCGCCGTTGCTGCGACCATTTCGGGCGAGTATTTGGTGTAAATTGAGGGTTGGAAGGGTGAAGGTAGGCGCGGCTTAAGGTGGGGAGCAGCTCAACCGCATACGCAGATTTAATATCTACCCAAGAGATCCCACCGACGCGCCGATCTCCTGCGTCCGCGCTTCCCCGCGCATGCCGCTTTCTCGAGCGTTCCTCACACAAGTTCCCTGGCCAGCTATCCGTGGCAAGCCTATTCGAGGGGGTCTTTGTTCAGGTGGTTCATGTTGGCCCGCCGCAAGCCGAGCGCCACAGCGGCCTTGGCACTTTTCTCCTGAGATATCCGCGCACCATCGTCTGCCCTCCTCTAGTATCCGCGCCTTCCCGTGTTATCAGAGCTTCTGGACCTCCCTCATG
This sequence comes from Botryosphaeria dothidea, assembly GCA_011503125.2. Classification (NCBI taxonomy): domain Eukaryota; kingdom Fungi; phylum Ascomycota; class Dothideomycetes; order Botryosphaeriales; family Botryosphaeriaceae; genus Botryosphaeria; species Botryosphaeria dothidea. The sequence continues at coordinate 713,772 of WWBZ02000001.1, forward strand.
TGCAAGGGCCTTGCAGCGGCAGCCGTCGGTCCACGACGGTTCTTGCAATGCTGACCGGTACGTCAGCGAACGGCAGTGAGGGGATTAGCAAACGGCACAGGCGTTGAGACCTAGGTATTTGAATGTCCAAGTGGAGCACGGGCTGCCCGTTTTTCCCTTTTGTTCTCTCAAGCTTTGCTGCTGGCTCAGGTATATAGTGAATCCCACAGAGCCTCTTTTTCGCACCATCTCCACCACTTACTCTTTCAGCGAGCTCCAAATTTTTGTTATCTCTTCCCTCTTGCACGCAGCCAGCCATGGCACCCATCGCCGTCTCTCCACCCCGGTCCCCCTCCACACAGCCCGTGACCGACGAGTCACAACTGCAATCATATCGCGGATACCACCACGTGCACTGGTGGGTTGGCAACGCAAAGCAGGCCGCCGCATACTATGTGACGCGCATGGGTTTCGAGCGCGTTGCTTACAAGGGTCTCGAAACCAAGTCCCGCGCTGTAGCTTCCCACGTCATACGGAATGGCGGTGTCACTTTCGTCCTGAGCAGCCCTTACCGCAGCATCGAGGCTATCGAGAGAGGCCAAGAGTTCAGTGAGGAGGAGAAGGCATTGGTGAGGGAGATGCACGCACACATGGAAAAGCATGGTGATGCTGTTAAAGGTATGTCTGGCCCCTCCATCCCCATGGCTTCTATGGAGCTATCCAATCGACCAAGTTTTACTAACATAATGCAGACGTCGCCTTTGAAGTTGACTCCGTCGATGGCGTATACGACTCCGCCGTAGCCGCCGGCGCCGCGGTTGTTCGCGCCCCCAACACCGTCTCAAACGGCTCCGATGGCAGTGTCCGTTTCGCCACCATCAAGACCTACGGCGACACGACGCACACTCTGATCCAGAAGCTCGACTACTCCGGCGTCTTCCTGCCAGGTTACCGCGCCGAGGCCAGCATCGACCCGGTGTCGCGCTTCCTGCCAAAGATCGACCTTGAGGCCATCGACCACTGCGTCGGGAACCAGGACTGGGACGAGATGGAGGGAGCATGCGAGTACTACGAGCGCATGCTGGGCTTCCACCGGTTCTGGAGCGTCGATGACAAGGACATCTGCACGTGAGTTTTCGCTCCCCTCCACCCCCAACACACAAATGCTCAAGACACGACTAACACGCATTCCCCCTTAGCGAATACTCGGCCCTCAAATCCATCGTCATGGCCTCCCCCAACGACGTCGTCAAAATGCCCATCAACGAGCCCGCCCACGGCAAGAAGCAGTCCCAAATCGAAGAGTACATCGCCTTCAACTCGGGCGCCGGCGTCCAGCACATCGCCCTGCGCACCACCGACATCCTCGCCACCATCACCAACCTCAAGGCCCGCGGCGTCGAGTTCATCAAGGTGCCCGACACCTACTACGCCGCCATGCGCGAGCGCCTGGCGCGTACCGCCAAGGCCAACAGGTGGGAGCTGCAGGAGGACTTCGACAGGATCAGGGAGCTGGATATTCTGATTGATTTCGACGAGGGCGGGTATTTGTTGCAGCTTTTTACGAAGCACCTCATGGATCGCCCGACGGTGTTTATTGAGATTATTCAGAGGAGGAACTTTGAGGGGTTTGGCGCGGGGAACTTTAAGAGTTTGTTTGAGGCGATTGAGAGGGAGCAGGAGCTGAGGGGGAATTTGGTATGAGCGTGGTCTGTGTGTGATGCAGGTATGATGGGGAAAATTGTGGAGGATACGGATGAGTTGCGGACATAGGTCATGACACGATACATCATGTGAAGCGGGAGTTGGGGTGTTTCTTGCTTGGCAAAGTACAGGGGGATATCGCAGCCGGTGGTTAGCGGTAACGGACTCTAAAAAGGCAACTTTGTGAGGAGTAGAAGTATCTATCCGGATATAAGTGTGTCGCATTCGCACCGACAAAGCCATCCGGACGAATACTTCCTAGTAGTGTAAAGTCGATCTTTTTCTAATCCGTTGTGGGAATCTCGCATTTAACTCTAACCGTCCGCTATAATAACCCCCAGTATGCTGAAGCGCAAATATCAGATCTGAAGTACAGAATGGAGCCTTGTCCTTGTGGCGTTGCGAACACTATCTTTCCCACATGCGGTGTTTGGTGTGCCCGGAATCTGGGAGTTTGAGATCCCTGCTTTTGCCTTCTCGAGGCAGCTTCGCGGAAAGGGTGTGCTGACGATGGTCAGCAATGCCGGTCGGCGCCACTCGTTGGCGCCACAATTTATGCGTGAGCGCCGCCTCTCGCCTGTTTAAAATAATGCTATCAATACATCCTTTGATTCCCATTATCTTTGAGAATTCAAAAATACTGCCTTGTGTAGAGGTGCTGCTCAGGGATGACGCTGATGTGCGTTCTCTTTGGTCAGCCCTCTCTGCTTCAAAGATTCTACACAGAGGAAGTATATGGGACTAGATGTTAAAGTGAACGCAGGTGTACTACCCTCAACCTCTGTTCAAGGATCGTCCTGGTAAACTAGATCCTTGTAATGAGGCGCAAGGCAACGAGCTGAATCCACGGACTGGTTTGCCTAATACTGATGTCGAGCTTTCTTACTTCCTTCTCTCCTTCCGTCACGGACCCGAGGTCGAAGTGCCTGAGGAATAGTCGAAGATGTAGTAGTGGTCTCTCATGCTTCTTGTGTGTAGTGAGCAAATTACACGCTCTTTAGGGGGCCGCTGTGAAATTTCGTACGATTTTGAGCTGATTCAGAGTTCGCACACCTCTTCTCACTTCAGGGGCGCGTTATCTCTTAAACTTCCGGAAGGCTCGATATCTGTCAAGCCCACTCAAAATCACACACTTGACCACATCTTCCTCAAATTTTTGCCTTTTCCTCATCGAATACGAATGCGACACTGCTTAGCTTTACGCCAAGGATTGAATGACCCGAGCCGGTGAACTATTAAGGCATATCCTGGATGACATGTTTGTTGAGAACTGATAGATAGATACCAGAAATCGACGGTTGCCTATGTGTTCCAAGCTGACCCTAACGTGGTTTCCTGCCTTCAGTTCTGCTAGTCTCGAGGCATGTTGGATGTCTCGCATCTATGAAAGATAAGAACAGGCACTCGTAGTCTGCCTTGTCGACAGTTTAGACTTGGTATTTTGATGACCGCCCGCTGCATCAGATGCTCTATCATGTGGGCGGTAAGATAGTGGCTGTGTTCCAAGAATCGAAAGAGTGGTAGGTTGGGCTTGAATATTGCAAAAATCTTGCGAGGCCATCGAACTGCCACGAAGGAGAGGATACCGGTCAGTCTGTTTGGGGTACGGCTGTTGGGAAAAGAATAATGTCAGCCTCCAGCACAGACGTATATGAAGAATTCGCAAGTCTCTCGTTAGCACTTTTTGACCATCTTACGATCGAACTGGAGTTTTCCTTTTGTATCTCTAACACACGACATCGATGCCTCCAGCTTCAGAAGACCGTGAACTCAACGATGCGAATAAGAGGCCACAAAGGTTCACGCGCACTTATACCAGAAACGTGGCTCAAGGCCAGGCATTCCAGTGGAACGGAAACAGATGAGCATCATATCCCATTCAAGAAGAGAGGCATACGATCCTTTGCTCACATCTTGCATAGGAATATCAACTTGCATATTCACTTTTTGATTGACTGCCGATCCCTTTTTCGATGGTTCTCCACGCTCTAGAATCCTTTTCGAGAATAACGCCAGCAGATATAAGGCGCCAGAGCAAATACTACAGTGATCGACTGAGACGGCAAAACTTCAATATGGGCATGGTGCTGCAACCTACCCGAACAATAAATGCGACGCATCTTCAGTTTGTGTAGCGGGGGAGATGTACACTTTACCTTGCTGGGATGGCTTACGTTGCACAGACGGGCGTCTGGCGGGATTGTAATGTCCGGAAGATGGATCTTGCGCGCCTGGCCTTGCGTGCAACTCAGGGACGGAGCACGGCATTTTCTTTTCTCGTTGCAGGACCCCGAACTCGGCGGCAGCCTCAACGACGGTGTCTTCGACAACAGCAAGTGCAACAACTTCCATGCTTACAGCAGAATAGAGAGCCGCGAGATAGTTAATGAAGATGCTGAGATTCTGTATACGCAATTCGGGAGTTTATGAATTTTAAATCCTAGAATCCAGTCATATAATTCGTAGTCTGGCATGTACTATTCGTGATTAATGAACGAGTATCTACGTTGCTGGGAGATGTCTGCTACAGAAACTCATCCATGAAGCCGCCTATAACAATATCGAACACTTTATCCGTATTCCTGCCGGTACCAAGATTAGAAAAAAAGTTGGATAAGGATAAGCCCACGATATTCAGTACGGAGTAGGATATCGCGGCATTCTGGAATGAAGCTAAAATGGAACAAGCAAGACTCCTATGGCTTCTTCTGCTCTAAGAAGAGCTCGTTTATACTCAATTTGTTCTTGAAGTGGTTAAATGCATCTAATTACTTGATTCAGCTCATTTTCCAATATTGGGCTAAATAATATTGGACCCAAAAACCAGTCTGCATGGCGAATTATGTAAAAAAAAAAGTTGTAACTGCCAATTCAGAGCCTGAGGATAGGTATCAATGATTCGAGGTTGACGAGCTATATACGTTTGCAAAAAGCTGTATTCTTCCTTCTTTCTTGTTTCATAAAGATTTCGAAATATACTTTAGAGGCAATTCTACCATTCTTTGGCACTACGATGCTGAAAATCTGTTCTTCAGCCTCGTTGAGCAAACATGTTCGAGAAGCTTCCACAATCTTGGACGAAGTTCAAAATTTCTGTCAGGTTGGAACACGAATTCCTGGGCTCGAGAGTCGGCGTCTTTTTAACAAAAGGCTGGAGAAGGCTGGAAAGCAAACCAGCGCTGCGAAGACAGGACGTGCCGTTACGCTCGGACGTGAGAACTCAGCCTTGCGGCTCCGATCGACCCAAGGACCCAATTGGCCGCGCACCCACATCGTCGATTCATACCATATGCCCAATCCACAAGGCTTCCCTCCTCATCTTGATTGCGGTCCGCCTTGCGTCAACCTGCCTACGCGTGGCAGCATGCCGGCGGTCCGCGCCGCATGCGTTCATGCCTGAAAGTATCAGCCTTGCATATGCAGCCATGGCGAGCTGCATCCCTCAGACCGGATGTCGCAGCAGCTGCAAGCCGCGTGGTAACAGTTGAAGCAACGGAGGAAGGCAACTGTCTGCCTTGCGGATCAGCCTGGACGCATCCGTTTCTGCGCCTTGCTGTCAGCCTGGCGCTGGCCTCATGACGCGGCGTGCCAGGCGGGGAAGGAGGGGGTGGTCAGACACTGCGATCAGGCTGAGACAAGGCTCAACAACAGCGAAGAGCTCAAGCTGCTTTCTTGTCACTCTGAAGGATCAGATAGGAATGTGTATTGAGAGACATGTATTGAACGGTAACCCGAAATCCGAGAGGAAAAGGTCATCATGAACGAGATGTGCCCAGAGATTGGACGTCTTAGACAATGCTTTGAGAAAATAAACCTGTGTGCTATGCGAAAATCGTTTCATGTCAATGCGCCTTTGTGTATGCCGGCCTCCGAGCGAAGAAGATGGCCGCGAACTCCGCATCCAATATATCGCCATTGACTTGTTTGGATTGGTTTCTGGCTTCGTTACTATTCCAATGGCACCTTTTGAAAGTCTCGTCGGCAGCTGGCTTCTTCCCAACGTTTCCGTTGATTTGCAAAGCCTCGTCGCAGACCATGTTGTCTGACCACGACCGAATTGGTGGCGGTGGCTCGTGCACCAAGGTATCTTCCGAGATGGTGTCCTCCGCCAGGGTGCTGTATCTGCTGTCGCTCTCGGCATCGCGGGAATGGGGGCGCTCGATGAGGACGGCTAAGTCTAAAAGGCTATCGGAGCATCTGTCAGTGTTCGGGGCGGGAGAGCAGTTGTCCCCTGGCTGTTCGTTTGGTTTCTTCTGCATCGCTCGCGCTCCGAGAATAACGAGCTGCAATACTTTTAGTTTGGCTTTACAGTTTCGCGAGCGTCATATACCTGATTGCTGTCTCTGTTTTCCTTGTGCATCTTTTTGCAGGTCCGAATTGAACAGAGATGTTTGTGGAAGAAGCAAGGGTCACTCCTGATTCGAAATCCCTCTTTTGCTATTTCGGAGCAATCGCTCAATGATCTTTCGAGTTTTCCAACCTGGCCTTGTAGCTGAGGGATTCCTTCTCCGACATTCCTGTCGATGCGACTTATAAAGGCTCCGTAAGTGCCGAGAATGCACAGGGTAAGGCAGCTTTTATCTCTCTCGAGGTCAGCAAAGCCTTTCAGGATTGCCTCTTCTGCCTTGTGCCACTGGAAGGCTTTTAGGCACCTTCTCCACTTCTTTGAAATATCTCCGACACACCCTTCCTCCAGTGCTCCCGAAATAAACTCGGTTGTCTTCAAGAGAGCTCGAATATGGGCTGTAACAATTTCGGTTCGTAGTACCTCTTCTAAAGATTGAACGAGCTTCGCTATCTGTATGATTTGATCGATCTGGACCTTGTATTGACTGTACCGTTCTTCTGAATGCTCAACATTGCGGTAGAGCTGATAAAGAGTGATAACGAGTGTGGACGTGTACTGGAAAAGTTGTGACGCGCTAGCGAGTCCACCGAGAACTTCCAAACCGGACATGGTCTCCTCAGTATTCGGAGAGGGCCGCAATGGAGACAATGTACATTGTGTAGTAGATCAGCTGGGTGGCGGCTCAGCGGTTTTGTTCTTGTGAACTCGACGAATGAGGATTGCAGACCCCAAGCCTCAAAGCCGTGAGTCTCTCCAGCGCGTGAACCCCTGAGCAGTTCAGTTCTTGAATGGGGCGTCTTTGCGTCAAAGAGGCAAGAAGGCAGCAAAGACATGGTGCTTCACGGCTTCACGGCATCGTGAGTAAGGATGTGGATGTGTGCTGGCAAGCGGGGTTGTACAGTCTTGATTGGTTCGTGCGGATCCCAACTGCAAATGGATTCGTCGCCCTGCAAGATACCGAAAAGACGAGAGCTGAGCATACAATGCATGTAATGTGGACCCAGAACAATCGAATTTTCCCACTCATGGGTAGTGGTGCGTCGGAGTCGTTTCGCCAATGTTGCACGGTGGTACGGTAGTACCGCCTCCTCGTTTAAGGCATTCTTCCGACGGCGAGGCTGAATTTCAGCCTAATGGAGCACCATAGAATGATTCATATATCGGCTTCGGCAATTAATTTCATTGCTTCAGACGGGCAGCTGCATCTCACCTTGAAGATCTCCTTGGAGAGCGCGATCCCTCTTCGATATTTGGTGATCTTGACCAATCTTCCAGCGTATGACCAGCGTGTAATGCGTTCACTCGGACATAGAACCTGCCATGGAGCTGACTGGTAGTGGCATAAGGAAGCATGCGTCCTCCGATGACCGCATACTGCCGTGCGTATCTGTAGCCAATTAGCGCAGTATCCAATTCTTCTGTCTCGTGAACAAGCCATGGATGAGAGGAATTATTGTGCAAGTGTAGCGAGCCCTCACTGCCGTTAATGTAGGCCTTTTGCCGAGAACGGCAGGGTTTGAATTGAGGCTCAAAAAGAGAATGGGGGATAAAAGCCGGCAGCAATGAGCATGTTGTCTGCTGTTGTCTATACTGTGTTTCCACCAGACTCATTCTTAACGTGCCGAAGAAAACGGAAACCATGTACGAGAAAGGGACTTCCACCATTAGTCCGTTCGTTCCACCGCTTCAAGATGACGCCTCTCAGGCCCTCCAGGTTAAATTTTGCAAAGGGACGCAGGAAAAAGACCCAACTCACCTCTTGAGCTCAACTGAGCGGGACTCCAGAATTTCTGAGACAGATTCCAGCCCCACCGCGGAGTACCGTTACACCAGCGACAACCGCAAGGAGAAGTTCAGCGTGGATAAAAATGAAGCAACCGAGACGGCAAATCAAGCCAATGGACCAATTCTTAAAGAGCCGCCATCAATCGCTAGTGAATGGAAGGTGGTTGGGAACACAGCCCGCGGCCAGTCTTCCCAGGCGAATTCGTATATTGTGATGCCCGGAGCCGATTTCTTCAACAAGAGAGGTGCTCCTGAGCAGACTTCAAGTACACCAAAGGACCAAAAACTATCAACAGAAGAAAGCCGTGGAGCAGGAAATCTCTCTGGTCATGATGAAACCCAACGAAAAAACCAACGGCGCCAGGATTCCGGCGGAAGAACCCAGGATGCAGAGCCTGGAAGACAGGGGAAACGGCGAGGAAGAAGGAAACCTCGCAAACAAAATGGCGACAGTCTACAAGAAGAAAAGAAGTGATGCTTGAATTGAATTCTTACGGACAATCGAGGGCTAGGCAAGGATGCTGCAATGAGAATGGGTGTGAGGAAAAAGAGAAAGGAAAAAAATCCGTTTCGGCTTGCTGTAGCCTTGCCTGTCTAAAGGATCGTACGTTCATTTCTGGCAGGGCATCAACATAACGGCCTCAGTACACGGCGGGGTATCTCTCAAAACCTGTATCTCCAAATGATTATGCTACTTCGAATATTCATCACCATGCTCTTTCCAATGATCATCTACGTGCAGCCCACCCAAAGACCATAGCAACGATTATTGGGGCACCCATGATTGCGAGCGCGGTGTTCTTGTAAGGGCACTGGTCGAAACGGTCCCAGAGCACGCCGAAGGAGCCGTCATCGAAGTCTGGTTGACTGTCCATGTCTTCATCCATTGCGTCCTTCACGTTGACTGGCCGCTCGTCAAGAGATGCGTATCCGTCCGCATCCTCGATAGGAGGAGTATGGTTCTCGTGAGGCGGTTGAAGCTGACGACAGAAGAATGTAGCTCCTGGTTGGTACGGAGGGAGTGACGTGGCGGGATAGATGTTGATTTCCACATTCCAGCAGTGGTAATCCCTCAGCCCGCGAGTGGTGAGTAGTGCAGCCCTGGGACAAACGCTTTATCGTTAGTGATCAGGCTACAGCCGGTCTGACCTCTAGTTGGCTCAAGTCTCAAAGCGAGGCAGATGTAGGAGAAGAGGGGAAGCGGCGGCCCACCTGTCGTAGATGTTCCCGTTCAACTGGTTCGCCTGTCCTCGTGCTTCATTTTGTATTGCGTCCTGCTGAGCGCCATAACAGGAAGACATGCGGCTTGAGGTAGATGCGGGGTTGTGTGATACAGAATTCGGACTACTCAAAGACGTGTCCATGTACAAGGAGGTGGCGAGGGAGTGCAGCGCATCTGAAGAGTCATATTTGGCCGCCTAGCGTGTATGAAAAAACCACACGTGTACTAGTCTCATATGACCCAGGTGGGAAAGGACTTTTGTTGTAAAGGGTGCGTGGCGCAGCTATTATCAGATGGGCGGTTGGACTATGTTTCTTCCCGATGTGTCATAGTGATCGGCAACTCTTTCTCCATAACCCCAATACGTCCCAGTGGCCGGCATTCAACCTAGCTTCCCATGACTCAAAAACTGCAGGATCACATGAACATACAATTATTAAGCCCCGGGCTATCCTTTTGGTGATTCTAGTATTAAATAGTAGTGAGGAGGTCCTTAAAATGACCGAAAATTACACGGTCTGCGAAAGCAATAACCGCGTGGCACTCCCACCTGCCCAAGGCTAATATACGATTGTGAGAGGATTAAAATACATGTTAAAGATCGTGGTCAATGCGAAATAAGGTCTACGAAGGTCAGCTGCGCCCCATTCGAGAGAACGGATGTTTTGAAGGAAAGTCCGGTTCATTGGTGCAGGAGTGAGGCACACCGCAAGACTGGAAGGCGGACCCAATGGAAGACACCAACCGGATCATCTCGGATTCACAGCCTCATATGAATAGTGATGCTGCGATGCGTTGTTCAGTCGGCTCGAAAATCCTTGCGTTGCGGATCAGCGATTCTGCGGAGCTGAGATATACGCTTAGCACTCACAATTGTTTGCTTGATGGCCAAGGCTCTGGTACGAACCTCAAAGGTAATTAAATTTTCAGCAGGCTTCTTTTGACATGAAGCAGTGACTGATATGATATACAATCGTGATATATATATACATGCAAGACCGAGACCAACTTTTGCCGCTTAAGTAAGACTTTTGAGATAACAGCCAACCGCCCACATGAACGGCGGGACCGTACAAACATCCGACGCCAATCAGCTCCGTAAGAAGAAGGCGGACGCAGCCTTTGGGTCCAAGACGTCTCCGTTCACTTGTCGACTTTGTCCACTGGCCTTGTTGTTAACCCAGTGCGAAGAGCCGAGACGATTTGCTCTGGATACCCGGGCCCCGATATCGCCGTTCACTTGTCCCGAGTCACCGGATGATGAGTTTCCCATGTATACGCGCTTCTCGGTTGCTCCGTTCAGTGGTAAGCTGACTGAGGTCTGCTCTGTGGGCGAACAGTCGTATAATGTTGGAGACACGGGCGAGTAGTCGTCTTCAAGAGCGCGCGCTCCTATAAGTGCGAGCTGACATGTAAGTCAGTACAATATGCGGAGAGTTGGGATAGGATAGGACGCGTTGGAAGGTTTTTCTCATACCTTTGGATCCACTGTGCCAGGCTCATCCGTCGTGGTCAGCCCAGAGAGGTTGCGGCTGAGTTTTCGGCTCTCCTGCGTGATGCTAGAGCAGCTCCGAAGGTTGCTTTCGATTCTTTCGAATTGTTCCAGGAGTTCGGGAATGCCACTCTCCAGCCTTGCGTCAATCCGTTGGATCAAGCCACCAAAATTACCAAGGATGGCAAGGATGAGAGTGCTTTTTTGGCGTTCGAGATCGTCGAATCCTTTCAGAACAGTGGCTTCTGCTTTGGATAATTGAATTGCCTTCGCGCGGTTCTTCCACTTCTTGAACGGATTGGATGGGTCGCTCACGAAGTGTTTCCTCAGTGTCGTACCGATGGAATCGGCAGTCTTCAGAAGCGACTCTACCAGATAAAACAAGGCCTCGGACTGGATTCCCTCGGTGTTGTTGAGGGACTCGACGATTTTTCGGAGTTCCTCGACTTGGTTTCGGTGCTCTCTGAAACGCTCAGCTGACCGATCGAGGTTCTTCGACAGATCGCGGAGACAAACTATCAGCCTTGCGGAGTATTGACCAAGCTGCGTAATGCTGGCGATAGCCCCCACGACCTCAAGACCGGACATAGCCTCCCCTGTAGATATGAGAGGAAGGTCATGGTAAAACCAAGGAGTTTTGCGAAGGAGTGGCGTGCCAGGAGTGGTTATGGCGTCCAGTGGCGAGCTGATCCAGTAAGCGCCCGTGGCAAGCTTTCACCGCATTGCGAGGGTGCATTTGTACAACCGTATACAGTGGAAGGGCCAGCACGGACTTCCATCCACGGCAGTTCAACCTGCAAGGGATATTTGGAAAGTATCGCGGCAGAATGAAGATCTGCGGGCGAGCCCGCTTCTTACTTGACGGGGGTGGCCTCTTAACAGTTAAACCACCGGTTAACGCTTAACCATGCGGGGCGACGATGCGAACGCCCGATCCTGTGTGACCGAATTCAAACAGTTCATCATGCCTTGCAGATACAGCCTTGTATCGATTGGCTCCAATAGCGGGCGACCAAAAGGATTGGTAATCTGGATGCATGCTAAGCGACGAGGGCGGGATGGCGAAGATTGGAAGGATGATAATTGAGGCAGCGATGCGCATGTTTGCCTTGCGCTGTCAGGCAGATAACAACGAGTGGGTCTGACGGCAGGGATCCGACGCACGGACGGATGTGATGGCCATGATTCGTGCAGCAGAGCCTCTTTTGCTACACTCCGCCTGCTCCCGCGACCTCCATCTGGCGCTGTCCTCGGACATGCCCCGCACGATACTCGACCAGCTTGCCAGAATGGCCACGGCCCCCTCTTTCGACATGCTATCACCGCCGAGTCTTGAGCAAGCCGAAGACGCTGTGCAACGTTCACGCGCTCGCCTCTCCAGTTGCCGTTCTGGATAAGCCTGGAAACTGGCCATCGAGGCGGTCAAGAGCAAGGAATATATGTGCCCATGGACGCGTCTCTTGCATGCAGGCGCTGGATTTCCCAGGGCCAGCTTTGCCGACACTGCCTTTCACTGGAACGAGCTCGAGATCCCTCCGGATTCTCGTCCCTGCCGCTCGACCCACGTAGCCATCTGGATGCATCCCTGCTGTTGGACTGTCACGTTGCATCAGATGGCGTAGAGCTGTATGGTTACCCCCGGGCTGAGCTGGGTGGAATCAGTTCTTGCAACCCAATTAAAACATGAGAGGACCACCATATGGTGGTCAGCACATGTATGTGTTGGAGGCGACTCGTGCACTATCACCTGTCTCGCGATGAGGCTCTTCCGCTTGACGAAAGATAAATAGGTGCCTTTGTTCATCGTACGTTGCATGAGCCTTCAAGGCCCAGAGCCAGATTCGCCTTGCTTCATACTCGGGACTGAACAAGACCTCGCCGCGGAGCTCGTGAAGTATTTATCTTTCTGGCCCCTTTTTGAGCAAGGCTAACTTTTTGACAAGTTTTCACCTTGTCATGACGACTCATTCGGGAACTGAAACTCTGCCAAAGCCACCTGCGGAAGATAAAACAGAGGTCAAACCGAGTGACGACATTTGGAAAGCCGCCCGAGAGAGACACATGTCGAAAGTCAAAACGATACATGATCTTGAGCATGACCAGAAGCCACCAATGGATGGAAACTCTCCTCAAAACGGAACCCAAGCTCCAAACCGGATCTACAATCGCAACGTAGTAGAGCAAAACGGGGGCCAAATCAACGGTGATGTGGACGAACCCGAGAAATCACAGCAAATCCCCCAGGAGCAGAGGGAATACAACGAAAACAAGGCTACAGGCAATGGCAGGCAGGTGAATGGCAATGCGTATGGAGCTACTGCGAGGGGCTTCTTCCCTACACCCAATACTGGTGCAGCGGACAAGAAAGCCCCGCCAGAGCGGAAGGTTTGAGGCCGTTTGGGATCGACATCGAGACGATCCATCATGATTTTGTCAGCTTGGTTTTTGGTACTGCGAATCAAATTGAGTCTATCCCTCTTAAGAAATTTGTTGTTCCGCCGCAAATTGCGGCCAAGCGCAACGTGATCCCACCGTGAAGTCCGATCTTCAAACAAAATTACAAGAAGCCCTCGCCATACAACCGTCGAATTACAAGTATTACAAGGCAATCCATCCAGCCAGCCAGCCGTCTTCACTCATGTGTTGCTGCCCGACTCCAGGCGGGCGGGCCCACCGGGGTGTCGCGCATGCGAATCCGCACATGAAAGCGGGGCATTGCGGCTCTCGAGAGTGGGACTGGGAGTCGAGAGCGACGTGGTGGCGATCGCCGACGACGGGCGGGCGGCCCACGCCGAGCTCGCCTGCTCGATGCCGCGCTTCAGCCTGGTCTCGGCGGTGAGGTAGAGCGGCAGGACGACGGCCAGGATGACGGCGATGACGAGCAGGCCGACGATGACGCTCCAGCTGCGCGGGTTGCGGCAGTAGCAGCCCTTGACGCTGGCCCAGGTGGTGGCGCGCCGCGGCGGGCCCGGGTGGGGGTCTGCGACCGAGAATCGCGATATGGGAGGTCCTGCCGGGGGAGGATGGCGTGGAGGAGGGTTCTCCTCGTCGGTGGGGACGGAGGTGCGATGCTCGCTGTAGGCGCTGCGGCTGCGGGACCGCGAGCGCGAGGAGTCGAAGGAGATGAGGGAGCGCCTGTGAGTGCTGTGGTCGAAGAACGTGATGTCCAGGTGCTTATTGTCATGGTGGCTAGAGCAACCTTCAGTCAAATTCCCTGCACTAGCTTAGGAGATCCCGCAGATTGTCCTACCTGCTGTCGTTGCATGTACCGTTGATCTGCCGCGAAGTATCGTGCGCCTGATTTCCTGTGTAATTCTCCTGACCGTGGACCGGGTTCGCCGAATCTCGCTGCGAGGCTTGCATTTTGTACATCAAGAACTGTCAATAGGGTGCGATAGCGTTAGAAAAGGCTGAAAAAAGGGCGAATGGGGATCACTCCATCAGATGCCGCACGAGTGGCAGGGAGGCAAATATGTAGTGAATAGGAGACTTCACCGCTATGTGTTTTGTGGCGGCGGCAGTGTTAAAAGAGTGCGTGAGTAGCCTTGAGTTCAACACAGCCTCGACATATTTGAAGTCCATGATGCCGTTGCATTGCCCCCAAATCACGGCCCATCACCGCATCTGAAGAGCTGTCAGACATACCAGTCCTGGCTCTTCCCTATAGACCCCCACTTCCTTCTAAGAAATATGGGTTACAGCGGCAGTTAGAAAGTGTGCATCAGGATTCCCTGGGTTCATGATGTACCAGTGTAGGCAAATGGAAAGTATCTCGATCGGGCCTCCCAGAATTGCGCCACTAATGCGCCAGCTTACCCGTCACTTCTCAAATTTAGCGCCGGCTGGAGCAGAATTTACCACAATTCTTGCTATTTTGGAAAGAATTACGTCCTCGTCCTTTGCTCTGCATACCAAAAGCGGTGCCTCAAGAGGGGGGGGGTTAATTGCACCCTGCGTGTCCCGTGGCTTGATTGATGGTGGGGTCAATGGCGAGCTCAACGCAAGGCTGAAAGGCTAATCAATAAGCTGGGGGCTAGGGCGGTGTGGTTCGCGGATGCAACCATGTGCAAGCATGTCTACTGCTGGTTAACACCAAAACGTGGAGGCAGATAAGGCTGAACATCGTTCTCTGAGACAGGGTAGAGCCACACCTAACCAGGCCCACGGAATTATCAGATGAGAACACCTCAATCTTTCAGTGGCTGCTTAGAAGATCCAAATGGTGGGTGTTTTGCTGCAGGCAAGTTACTGAAGGCTAGGCGCCTGGAGGAAAGTGTTGTATCTCTGGAGCGCAATGATAAGATAGCCAAATTAAGCCGCTGTACACAATTCGCACCAGAATTTAATGAACTCTCGGCAAACTTCATTAATATGTGGCGTCACCTGCCAGCCGAAGTCAAAATGCTGCACCGCGCCGTATAAGTACACCAAAGTCTCTTCATTAGCGCATAATGAGTCTGTAATACCAGTCCTGAGACACAGTTAACGGGAATAGAACCAGCACAGCAGGCCCGATAAATTTCCTGGAAGCTCCGCAAGGCGCGTTGAGAGTAATTCCAATGAGCATGACTCCTCGAGCGAAGAACGAAGATTCCCAGATATTTCATTTCACAATGGGCGGTTCGACGCAAATTTTCAGTCGTTGAGTGACAGACTCCCTGGGAAGCCTACATCGCGAGGATTTTTCCAAGAAGAAATTCCGAGTTCTCAGAGATCCAACGGCAAATGTCGCTGATTTCCTAATCCAAGAACTTTGGGATTGGTTGGGTGCAACGGAAGGAGAAGTGACGACGGTACGAAGGCAGTGCGAGGTGTGTTCCAGAGGTGGTCGCACATGCCCAATGTAGTATGCCACGAAGCGATAAGAGAAGGGTGGTTCATCGACACGCGTTGCGAGCTCTGAAGTCGATGTGGTGAATAATTTCCATTTTCGTCGCTTGTATGTTTCATCGGTCTCGAAGCGGGCATGAACCAACCTGAACAGAAGGCCATGTAGACCCGGACTATCAGACGGAAGCTGAGATGGAGGTCAGTTCATATATCCGAAGAACACGCTCATCGATAAAGATGCTGACGAGGCATGTGGAGATGATGCAGGTCCGATAGATCCGAGGACAGTATAAAGAGGCGCGAGAACCCAGTCGAGAGGCGTTCCCGTAGGCAGCGCATCGCTGGGCTTCTAGACACAGGCAGGTGAATCAGCAGCAAGGAAAATAAGCAGTTGTCCAGACTTGTTAGGGGCGGGTCGGAAAAGGCGCACGCATGCTCGCCGATTTCTACCGCAAGTCGGCTGGTTCGGCAGGATCTGGAAAGTGAAATGCGGGAGGATGTCTTGGGCGGGGAGCTTGGGCCAGCGGCAGCGCAGAGTCGGCATCGTCAGCATCTTCGGCGGAGCTGGCTGACCATCGCGAGATTCCGGAAAGCTGCAGAAAGCACAATATCGGATGGCACAACGCCACCAGCAACTGACAATTGAGGCCTGAGGGAAAGGAGAGGACGAGAGGAGGCGACTTGCGACGCTCGCGGTGATGCAGGGCGTGAAGAAAGTGGAGAAATGGGGTACCAAGGTCGCCGAAGATAGCGTGCGCGGGATCTGAGACGGGCGGGAGACCCTGGGTGGACGGCGAGCAGCCGCAGGAGAGGATCCCGCGCCTGACATGGTGTGATATAATCGATGAGGGCCAGTGCGGCGCAAGCTCGGAGGCGCCCGAGATTTGTGCGTCACCAACTGCCGTCTGCTTAAAAATGCTGTTGCATTCGAGGCCACTCCAGCCGACGTCATCCACACTGATTGATTCTATCATCCCGCCGCCGCTCCCAACTCTTATTAACCCATCCGTCCGCGCACTTCACGCTAACCACTCTCATCCACCTCGCATTCACACCGCGCCAGTCGCCTTCCCGCACCGCTTCGACGGCTATTTCGCTACCGATACAATTCCATTGATACCCCATTTTTCACGCCCCTAGAGCACCGTCGCTCCCGCCGTCAACATGAAGATTCTTACCAAGGAGGAGGAGCAGGCACACTACAAGTCAGTAGGGCCCACGACCAGCATTGGCGATGCGCTCGTTCAAACCGCCCGCTCTACCATCGCCTCACGCGGAGCTCGTATGCTGACTTCGATCGCAGCGCCACCGTCAAAGGCGGTACATTAGGTCTGGCAGCTGGTCTGGCAGCCAGCGGTGCCGGTGTTTTCTTCGGCTCCAAGAGATCCCACGTCTTCCGCTCACTCTCGGTGCCATTCCGCGCCTTCCTGGTCACCTCCGGTGGTACTTTCGCTAGTACGTATACAACTCCTCTATGCACACATCATTTTCATCGCGGCGAGCGCAGCATTCAGTTACGAATGAATTCCCGCAGGTATCATCGCTGCCGACCGCGCTTCCCGCCGATTCGACATCGAAAACAACCCAGAGAAGAAACGTCTCGAGGAGGAAGAGAAGCAGAATGCAGAGCTGCTCGAGTCGGGCAAGACACAATTCCAGAAGTTGAAGGACTGGGCCGAAGAGAACCGTTACCCCATCATTTTTGCCGCATGGCTGGCTTCCATGGGCGGCTCCTTCGCCATCGTCTCTCGCAACAAATACCTTAGCGGCCAGCAGAAGCTGGTGCAGGCTCGTGTCTACGCCCAGGGTTTGACGCTCGCGGTGCTGCTGGCCAGTTTCGCGTTCGAGGCCAACGACGCGAACAAGGGTACCGGCCGCTGGGAGACGGTCAAGGTTCTCGACCCGAACGACCCCACCCACTCGCACTACATCGAGAAGAAGATCCACCACGAGCGCTACGCCGGTGAGGATCAGTGGAGAGGTGCGTTCTTTACATTCATATGTGGAAAGATAATCGCATGATGTGCTGACTTCTGATACAGAAATGGTCGAGGCTGAGGAGCGCAAGATGAAGGCCCGTGAGGCCGCTGTCAAGGCCCAGGAAGAGAAAGACCGCAGGGATGGCAAGCTGAAGCAGTAGATTTTCCCTTCCAGTACAAAGTCAACCACGGGTCAATTTTCAACTACGGCGCATATCAAGTTTCTACGAAGACTATCCTACATCCCCTTCAGGACAACAAAAACTGCGGATTGATTCATGCTTCATAGAAGGAAGGGTGTTTTGTCCAGTGTTTGGGTAGTGTAAGCATAATGCGTTCTGCGGGCGTCGGTGAGCATAGTGTTTTGTTGTAAATAGATGTCAACAAAAACCTCTAATGTCCATTTTGAGCAATCTCTTGTTGTTATTGCGTGCTAAGGTTTTCCAGTAAGGTTATTGCCTATTATGCACCTGATGTCGAATGTTTACTGCAGATCGGCCGCAGTACGGTCCAACCAACGTTGATGCAGATATGCGTCGCAGATATGTCCTGACCATGTTACGACCACAACTCTCCTCGACTACCAGGACCACGGTAAGTGTCTGATCTCAGGATGATGCCACCATGCCCTGACTTCCTGATCTGACACAGGCACAGTTGTACAATTAAGGTTTCACTCGCCCGCCTCGCTATCTCAGTGGTTTCACATGCCCATCGCCCTATCTCAGACGAGTCCCTTTACAACATCACGCCGCCTCGCTCCACCACCGCACAGAACCGCGCAACTCCACTAATAATCCCGAAACGGGCAGCCCTGCTCCACACTCGAGCTACGCGTCTTATCCATCACGACCTCTCGCGTCAACCGCATCAACCGCTCGCCGAGCTCCTTATCCCTGCTCATCTCGCTGCCGGGCTCCACTATGGCGGGCGGGCAGACGTACTCGCCGCTGCGCTCAGTGGCCGTGGCCGCGTACATGGTGGACACGCAGCCCTGCATGGCGTCCTTCTTGAACGGCGCCGCCAGCACACTCATCCCGTAGCCGCCCAGCGGGTACGCCTCGTGGATCAGCTCGCTGCTCTGCTTGGTATCCACAAACCCCGGATGCGTCGCGTTGACAAGTATATTCGGGTGCTCGCGCCGCAGGTGCTCGGCCAGATACCGCGCGTACAGGATCGTCGCCAGCTTGGACCAGCCGTACTGCACGAGCGGCCCGTAGTCGCGGTTCAGCTCGTCGGCGCTGGCGAAGGCGGTGTCCTTCGGCGCCATCTCGTGTGCGTTGGAGCCCAGGTGCACGACGCGCACGGTGCGGCCGCGCGCGGCGGTGGCCTTGAGGAGCGGGAGCAGGTGCGAGGTCAGCACCGTGTGGCCCACGTGGTTGACGGCCATGTGCAGGTCGACGCCGCTGGTCGCCGCGCGCTGCGCCGTCATGATGCCGCGCGCCGCGTTGCAGATGAGGATGTCGAGCGTGGAGGTCTGCGCGGTTATGCGCGCGGAGACGTCAGCCACGGCGGCCCAGTCGGCGAGGTCGCAGGGCAGCCATTCGACGCGTTCGGCGGCGGGTTGGCCTAGCTCGTCTTTTATTGCGGCGAGTGCGTGAGCCACGATGTCGGCGGACTGCGAGATGATGAAGAGCTTGGAGACGTTGTGCGAGAGGAGCGTGTGCGTGCAGCCGTAGCCGATGCCTTCGCTGCCGCCGGTCACGACGGCCACTTTGCCGGTTAGATCGGGGACCGAGGAGAGGGCGAATTGCGAGTCGGTGGGTGCGAGGGAGTGCGCGAGGGAGCCGCCGAGGTTTTCGGCGATGGTGTTTTTGACGGATTGCATGCTGACGAGGAGAGGGTTGGGCGTCTTTTGCGTGGGAGGTTTGAACTGGCGGGAGCTGAGATGGAAGAGCCTTGAGGTTCTACGCAAGTTGAGGGCTGATTTTGCTGAAGTGGGTGGAGCTGTATGTGGTTTTATGACAGGTGAATGCCTGAGCCTTGCCGCGAATGACATTTATCCTGATTTTTGGTTTTTCCCATTATGCAGTTCTCCGCATTCAGCCTGCTTTAAGAGACAATTCGGCATGGGAAAGCCGCATGACGCGCTTGTGGGATTGGGTCAAAGTCGTGATGTCAATGGTGAGGAAAAGGGTCCAAGGGTCGAATGGGCGACAGCGGGGTGACGAGTGGGTAGACTGCTTTAGGCCATGATGTCAAGGGGCGCTCGACCAATGACGCGGTGAACCATGGCGGCTGATGGCCAGCCAGGATGCCATCTGGTTGCGCTAAAGCGATCGACGCCCAGGGGCTGAAAGAGACCCTGACTAGTTGCTGTAACGCTCACAACTCCTCACCGTTTCCCAATCCGGCCCGGAGATAAGGTAAAGCTATGTTTTCTACACCAATCATCCAAAAGTACAAATTTACATTTGTATACACTTCTCGAAATACATATGTCCACTTTAGAAGATCCCAAAGACAGGATCCAACCAGCGCCCAATAATCCAGACACAACCATTCTCAGCGCAAATCACTTCCTCGACACGCGCGTTGTTTGCCATTCCCCCATTGAGCGTGATGTTGAATCCACTCACAGACCTCAGAACACCCGACGTCGGTATTTTGACTTGCCTCTTCCCTGGCAGCTTCCCTTCCCTCTCCATGACGCTGCGAGGGCAGACCCTCTGCCAACCACCGACATCAAACTGCAAGTCGCACCTCTTCTCGAGGGACCGCTGGTCGAGGTCGATGCCACGAGGGCAGTATTTCTTGAATCCGTTGACGCCGAATGTCCAACTGCAGCCTCGGTTCTCGTCCGTTGCGATTACCGGATCAGCCTCGCGCTTCTCCGCCTCTTTCACGCCTCTCTTCGCCTTTTCACAGTGCCATCCACCAACCCTGAACTCGCAATCACTCCTGGCCTCCGCCTCCGCCTCCGCACTCCTCTCCCGCAACTCCCGCAACCCCTCCCTCCTCCCTTCCTCCCCGCTCCCCTTCTCCCCCCTACACTTCCACCCACCCACCCCGAACACCAGATCCGCACACCGCTCCCCGCCCCCATCCCCACCCGCCGGACTCCCCACCACGCTCGTACTAAACGCGCTCCCCTGCTCCACGCGCAGCGGCTCCCGCGGCTCCTCGCCCTTCGGCCTCCACCCGCCCGCCCCAAACACCACGCCGTCCCCGCTCGCATCACGCACCCGCATCCGCGAGGCACCACGCGTGCTGGCGACCTCCTCCTCCGCGAGCCCGAAGCCGAGGAGGTAGGCCGAGAGGACGGCGTTGGAGGGCTGCGTGGTGCTGGCGAAGGCGTGCGCGGGGAGAAAGCCGAAAGCGCCGTCGGAGGGGGCGAGGTAGATGGGTGGGTTGCGGCCCGCATCGGCGGGCGTGTAGAGCGAGAGGCGGGTCAGGAAGTCCGGGTTGGCGTCCGAGAGCGCGGAGGCGAGGGTGGTGAGGCTGGGGTGGGAGAGGAGGATGTCGGCCATGGTGCCGTCGTTGGTGGTGGTGGTGGTGGTTTCGGGGGAGGGAGAGGGGGCGCCGTCGGAGCCGAAGTAGGTCGCGTAGGGGTCGAGGACGCGGGAGAGCTTGTAGATACGTCCGTTGGAGGCGGAGATGGAGGCGGGGCCTTCTTCGTCGCGGAGGAGGAGGGCTTGGGTCTCTGTGGCTGTTTTTGAGGAGGTTTCCATGTCGGTGTTTGTTTTTACGGTCGTTTTGGAGTTGTGGGTGTTGTCAAAGGTCATATTGAAGCCTTCAATGGCCTCGACGGGACTGGCAAGGAGGTCAGAGGGGGAGAAGTTGCCGGAGGCGATGTGCGTGCGTAGGATGGAGAGGAGGAGTTCGTAGGATGGCGGGGCGGTCAGTACGGATAATACGTCTGGAGAAATATCCGCGAAGGCCTAAAAGCGGAGTTGTCAGCTGAAGAAATCAATTTGGATTTGGAGAAAGCAGTCGGGAGAAACGCAATCAGAATAAGACCAGTGGGGTCAAGGAAGCTGGGCAGGAGCATGGTGGAAAATCGCAATGCCGCAAGGGCTGAGAGCGAACTGAGACTCGTTGTGCATATCAAATTATTCACTGACCTCGTTAGTTGGCGCGAACGCCGTGTAGTCTCTTCCATCCCGGTCATCATTGAAGCGTTCTTCGAGTGCTGGTCCGGGCTTTCCCTCTGCACCGCCTGTGCCTTTGAACAACGAGTAGAAGATGGATAAGTCTGGATCCCGGCTGATGGTTGTAAGAAGTGGCTTCAAAGGCTGAGCTTCTTGTTGTTGTGGATGGGGTAATGCCCAGCAACTTTGAGTCAATAAAAAAGGAAGAAGCGCGAGCACACGAGACATATTTGCTCGATGATGTCGTCCTCTCATCTTGAAGGCGGGATGGAAAAACATAGTGTGTAGGACTCTTGAACAAACTTCATCGTGACGGAAAGTCTGTTGCTATTTAACAACAACCAGAGCTTACCGCCATGCACTTCAAACGTCATCTCTTCATGGCGCTGCTCGAGGCACGTCGGCAACGCTCTCTGATCAGCAGCCCAGTCATCTGCACTGCCTCCACATCGAGGCATATTTGCTCCAACTTTGCGCTGCAGGAAGGTTGAGTATTGGCACTGACATATGCCGAGTCAAACAACAAGCGATTGTGTTGACTCGCGACTTGAGCGCAGTTCTACACCTCCAAACTCTTTTCAACATCCACCAAGTCGTCAACACCATTCACTCTCAACCACCGCCACACTTGGCCTAGTGGGTCACGGAGATGAGCGGCCAGTTGGGGAGAGCACCGTCACGAGGCTGGCCAATGAGAACACCGCAGCAACTAAGCAACGCCCGATGACCATCGCAGCCGACGTGCGCCGATAAACAGGCCGGGTGCCTCTAAATCATCGAACCCCAGAGCACTGCCATACTTTGCCATGCATGTCAACCGCAAAGGACTAAGCTTCCATTTGGCATTTTCGCAGCCGAGACGAGAATCCCCCTTGGCGGTGTACGTACTCCATCAACATCGCCATGCTTGGTATCCGCTCCCAAGCAGTGACCGCGTCCAGATCGCCACGAGATTGATGCCTTGGCGCGAAGAAGGCGGAGTCGAAGCCGAGAAACATGACATGAATTCAAGTCATTTTCAGTATCTTTGCTCGGATCCACCTGCCTGGTTTCCTTTCCCTGCTTCAATCAAAACACTTCCCGATTACTCGATTAGGCAACTTGACCTGCTCAGGCTCTCGTCGCCGTACAGGGAACCGCACATCGCCAATGCTTCCCGCCAACCACCGCGAAACAGGTCCCCGAACTGTATTATACAAGCAATCACACGCCCTCTGACATACTTGCATTAGTGCAACTCATATTTCAAAAAGATTACCGGCCAATCTTGCACGCATCTCCACAACCTCTACTAGTAGGTGTCCGCCATCTCGTCCAGATCGAGTCTTGACCAAGCCTCCCCCCTCCGTCATCCGGACAATTCCGCCAAAGCCGCCCACCAGACCAGCACGAGTCGTGCAGGAAGTAGTTGTTGACTAGTAGCTTAAAATAAGCGTAAAAGCACAGCCCGGCAGTTGACCGGGGTCCCTGCCGGCAGTCGCGTGCCCTATAGCAGCCGCGATCGAGTGCTGCTCGATGCTTTGCAGCAAGATAAAAAACCGTGCACCTGACTTTCTCCCAACTCTGGATGGATGGAAGCGGGCGGATGTGGTTAAGAAATCAAGGCAACCACTCAGGCCAAGCACAAGGCTGTAGATTCTTTGAACTCAGACGCTCGCATGGAGACCCTCTCCGCATGTCGGTGAGTCGCGCAGCAACGCACGTGCAATCAATCTAATCAAGAAGCGATAATCCACATATACACATGACTACTCACTGAAAGAGAATAGTAACAAAGACAATTTCTATTCCTACAGCCGGCAATCGACATACTGATTGAAAGAATCCTCATCTTGCCTATCTACACAACTTCATCAGTGTTCAGCGGCAAGGGAAGAATGCCAGACCTTGAGAAAATTCCATCAACACAATGCGACGCAAGAAAAATGCCATGACCCAAGCCGTCCCCTATTATAACACCAAATATGATCCGTCCTTTTAGCCATAAAGCTCCCCCGAGTCAAGCTCCCCGGTACTACAACTAACTTTTCCCCTCATTCATTTACAGCTCTCCATCCCCCACCATCCCCACAACAGCCTCAATAGCCGCAGCAACTGCCGTACCATTTCCGCCATCCACCGCCCCCTCCTCTCCCTTCTCCCTCTCTTTCATGATGGCGTGATACTGCGAATTGCCCGTTAGCAAAGAACAATCAGATCCCCAGGCATCTCGAGATCTCATCAGGGGGAAAAAGGAATGCAAAAAACTCACCCTGAACCCAAAATTACAACACAGCGCCACCACGAGCCCCAAACACACCACCATCGGCCCCAGAATATTATCAAAATCCTTGCCGCTCCTTGCCTGGATCAGGCTGCTCCGGTACATGTATATCGCGTACCCCCACACGCCCGCAAACACCGCGACGATCGTGTACACGACGGCCAGCGTGCGGGCGACGTTGTTGTCCTCGCCAGCAGCATTGAACAAGCCCAAACTCAGCGACGCCAGCAAGACGGCGACGTGCTGCCACTTGATAAACGTGCGCTGGTTCGCCAGCCAGACCTTGGCCTCGACGCGCACGGGGCCTTGGTCCTTGATCCAGCGGGGGCCCGGGTCGCGGACGCCGGGCGGCAGGTTCTGCGCCTGCTGCTGGCGCGCGCGGTGCCGCTGCGCGTACTTGGAGTAGGAGAACGACGGGAAGAGGCCGCGCACGCCCGACATGGTCGTCATGTTGCGCTCGCCCGAGGGGTCGCCGTCGGCCTGGAGGCCGTCGTCGTCCTCTTCCTCTTCCTCGGCCGTCTCGGCGATGCCGCTCTGCTTGGCCGACGCGGTCTGCGCGGCTAGCGAGGCCCGGCGGGCGTCCTCGACGGTGGCCCTGCCGGGCGACTGGGCCGACTTTGCCAGGGCGGCGCCCGAGGGCGAGCCGACGGGCGAGGCGATCATCGAGTGGCGGAAGGCCGAGGGGCTCTGGCGCGTGCCGAACAGGCTGCCCACGGCGACCTCGTCCTCGGCCGCTTTGGCCTTGCGCTCCTGCTCCTCCTCGAAGGCCTTGTGCGGGTCGCGGCGGATGTCCGTCTCGAGTTCGCTGAGCCAGAATGGGAAGGTGTTGACGTGGTCCTCGAAGAGCTGAGCCACGCCGTGCACGAATTTCGAGAAGCGAGGGGCCTCCTTGACCAGGTGCGAGTTCATCAGGTCCTCGACCCATTCGTACTGCTTCTTGCCCTTGATCTTGATCTCGAGCAGCGCAAAGGGGAAACGAGAGATTTCACCCTTGCGAATCTCGTTGAAGGGGTACTCCATGCCGGCACTATCAATGTCGCTCCTGTGCCAGTCATCGGGATCACGGCAGGGCCGGTCAACATCGATGGCATCCTCGCGGATGAGGGCGAGGTCCGTATCAAGGGAAATGCGAACCCTATCATCGCCAGGGATCTGGAAAGCGGTGCGGGTATAATTCGCCCGAAGAACGGGTTGCAGGTCCTGCTCACGAACGAACGATTGGATAGCCTCGACGCTCTTCTGAAGCTCCTGCACCTTCGGAGAGTCCTTGCCCACGGTCCTCTTCAGCTTGTCGATGCTCTTCTCCATCTTGTATTCTCCGCGGATGAAGGGCTCAATGTACTTCTCCTTGATGGGGAAGCGCAGTTCCTCACTAGAGTCTCCCTCCTTGATTGTCTTCTTTTCCAACACAATCTCCGGCTTCTCCGACAGCTGGCCGTACCAGCGTAACCGTAACGATGAGGCGTTTGGCTCGTGCCCGACCTTGCTTGTATAGAGAGGGAACTTATAGTTATCGAAGTATATCGAGGTGATGGTCGGGTCACGCTGAGTGCCCTCGGCGACCTTGGAGGTTTGGGGGTTGTAGACGAGTACGGGCAGGCGGCGTAGGATAACAGTCTTGACCTCGAGCAAGTTCTCCGGGTGAACCCAGACTGCAGGAAGTTAGCAGGCATCAACTGTACATAATTGAGAACGAACATACACTTAAACGAGGTGAAATGCTCGCCACCGGTGGTGCCCTCGGAGAAGGACATTTCCTTCTTGTCCTTGCCCTCAAGGTTCTGGCGCACGAACGAGTACATGGCCGACAGGCGGATGAGCAAGGGCGAGTAATCCTCCTTGTTGAAGGGCAGGGCAGCCAGGCGCACCTGGAGCAGCGGGCGTACACGGTAGCTGTGGCCGCGCTTGCGGTCGTGCTTCTTGGCGGCCTTGAGGAAGCCGGTGTAGTTGATGCGGCTGTAGCGCTCCAGCTCACTGACCTCCTTGGTGATGATGTCCAGCTCCTTCAGCACCTCTCTCAGCACCTTCTTGCGTTCCTCCTCATTGGGCTTCTTCTGCGAGGCTTGCTGGCTGCTGCCGGCGCCCTCACCCTCCTCGTTCGTGGCGCCGGGGACCAAGGCCAAGGGTTCCAGCTTTTTCTCGCATTCGGAGGTGCGGTCGCGCAGGTCCTGGTTCTTGTCGCTCTGGAAGGCGTTCACCTTCTCGAGCTGGACGTTGACCAGCTCCTCGACGAAGGCACCCTCGTCCTCGTCGGTCCAGCGGTCGTCGGCGTCCTCCTCACTGCCGCCCTGGTCACTGCCACCCTCGCGAAGCAGCTGCTTGAGCTTGTCGTAGTCGATGTACTTGTCGCGCCATGGCTGGTACACGGACCGTTGCAGCGTGCGACCAAAGCGCATTCTGGGCGGAGGAAGCAAGCGGACGAGGAACCGGGGACAGGTTCCTACGTCAATTGATCAACGGGCGTACAAAGGGCTGCTCTCGGCGGGATTTGGGATTGCAGAGAAAGAATGGAGCAGAGCCGCAGCCAAGTAGTCGGGACGCAGAGGAAGTTTGTTGTTGGCGTATCGAAGGTTGCGCCGGCGTGGTGAGTTGAGCGAGTGAGCTGTCGGAGAAGCTCCCACGTGCGATCAGAGCTCCGTTTTTTGCCCAGCAGCCCCGCCCAGCAACCGCAACCGCTAGCCTGACTAGTTCCAACACGCTCTGTTATTCCTCTCAGTAACTATGCCGGCACGCATTGACTGCTGCATTCTCCGATCTTTGGCTGGTTTTTCCCGTCCTCGCATCGGTTGATGCTGCGCCGCAATTGACAAGAGAGCGCAAACGCTTGCCTCGAACGCATATGCGCCATCCGCCGGGATCCACACTCGGGGAGCCATGGCATGTGGGGAACAACGGCAGAGCACGTTGCAAGTCGATCCGAATGCGCCTTCTTCACCGTTGGCGACAAGAAATCCTGAGGGCTCCGGCCGTCGTATATATTCTTGACGCCGACAATTGGCGTCATCTGATGCCGGCTGTGCTACCACCCTTGACATGAAGCCTGACACGTCACGACCTCAATCTATCCAATGCCGTGACTGTTCGCTTTGCATATGCTTGGCTGCTACATGACCCCAAGCACTACCGAATGCCAATGGAAAATTCGTCATTAAACAGCGAATACACCAGTATCTTGAATGCTAAACGTTGGAACGCTGGGAATGGGCTTTCCCAAAACCCTTTGGTAACCAATCTGATCAACCAGTTCCACAACCTCTTGTTTACATAATCTGACAGAATAATACATCTCCAATCGCTTTCCCTCTTTGCTTTGTACCCCATTATGCTCAATGAAGCCTGTGCCAATAACGTGAATGCTGAACCCAGCCTGATGTCCCAGCGATGTCGAAAACACTCGTACGCCTTACCTTTCTCTACACCGTCAATCCATGAATGTTCGCAAGTCGCACCAAAAACTTCCGCACGTTTACCACCTCATGAAATGGGAAACTCCCCTTCTCGCCGGTCGAAGAACCCTTAACACACCGCATCCAGGTCAGACAAAGGAGATTCGTGGCCATGTGTCCTCGCTCAATCATCCCCCTCAACCTCCACCGCCTCAACCATCGGCCCCTTCGAGTCCACCAGCCGCTCAATACTCGAAATCAACTCCGCAACCCTAAACGGCTTCGACACGACATCATCCATCCCCGCCTCCATCGCTGTATTAACCTGCTCCACCCGCGCATTCGCCGTGATCGCAATGACATTCACCCTCTCCGCGAACCTGCCTTCGCGCTCCAACTTCCTGATCTCGCGCACGCACGTTAGGCCGTCCATGACGGGCATCTCGATGTCCATTAGCACGACCGTTAGATTCTGCGCGTTGGCGGAGTTGCCACTCCAGTGCCGCGTTGTGCGCAGGAAGTCCAGCGCCTCGGCGCCGTGGTTAGCCACGTAGACGGCGTGGCCGAGTTTGACGAGCCCTTTGCTCATGACCGACTGGTTGACCTTGTTATCCTCGACTATCAGGCAGTCGAAGACGCGGGGCGAGCAGGGGACCGAAGTGAGAGGGGACTGCGTCGATAAGGTGGTGTTCGTTGTTGTTGTTGTTGTTGTTGTTGTTGTTGTCGTCGTCGTCGTTGGTGGTGATGGGCGCGTCTGTAGGCGGGTGTACATGCTTGGCGCATGTAGATCTGTGCGGGACAAGGGCGGTTGTTCAAACGTTTGCCCGATATTTTGAAGTTGTTGCAGCGCCGTTAACTCAGGAGTGTGCTTTGAGGGACGGCTTGGGAGCTCGAGCGTTTGTGGCACTCGGCGGCGCGTCTTGACATAAAAGGCAAATGTCGAGCCTTTCCCGGACTCAGAGTCGACACCTATCGAACCTCCTTGGAGTTCCGTCAGCTCGCGGCAGATGAAGAGGCCTAATCCGGATCCTCCGTAGTGAACCATCGTCCGCGGAGCCTGCGAGAAACGCATGAAAAGGAGCTTCTTTTCGTCGACGGTAAGTCCACAGCCCGTGTCTGAAACTGAAAAATGCAAGTACAGTTCTTCACCGTCACCCCATTCTTTGCGATGAGTCAAGTCCTCGCGGTTCATCCGAAAATCGAGGTACTGAATGCCTTCTGCACTCACAGTTGGTTTCTCAGTCGTTGCTCCGAGACTTATCTTAATTTCACGTCTGTCTTGGTATTGCGTG
Source organism: Botryosphaeria dothidea (assembly GCA_011503125.2). Lineage (NCBI taxonomy): Eukaryota > Fungi > Ascomycota > Dothideomycetes > Botryosphaeriales > Botryosphaeriaceae > Botryosphaeria > Botryosphaeria dothidea. Next base: position 742,143 of record WWBZ02000001.1, read on the forward strand.
AACTTAATCGAGTTCGTGACCAAATTTATAAGGATCTGTGTTAGCCTGGAGGAGTCTAAGAGCACCCAATCAATTTCCAATCTCTTGAACGAATCCCGAATGATGGTCGTTTGTGTGATACCGGCGGCGTTGTACTCGCCAGCGAACATTTTGCATAGGTCATTGATGAGTGCCACCGGTTGCACCTCAACTGGATTGATAGAGAAAAGGCCGGAGTCGAGTTTACTAATGGTTAAGATGTCATCCACTGAAAGTTGTTAGACAGGAAGCCAATAGAGCGAATGAAGCAGATCTAATACCTATTCTCTTCTGGTGCTGAGCACAATGCAGCACCGTGTGTGCAGCATCGATGCTGCTCTCAATAGTCGACTCGAACTCTTTTGAGTCACGGTCCAGATCCTTTAAAGAGGAGATGATATCGTCCGCTGGTACAAATTAGCATGGGCGCTGAGAAAGGCTGGCCGTGAACAGCCACCGGTAAACTCACCTGAGATCATGATCGCGCTCAGCGGATTGCGCATCTCATGTGATGTGACATCAATGAAATTCTCTTGTTGCCTCTTCGCCTCGATGGCGTCTTCCATTTTGCGTTTCTGGACGCCCTCCGCCCATTTGATCGTCGTGATGTCGGTAACGGACCCAACAATTGATCGGAGCCACCCATCGTCTGTGACGACAGAGAAGGCATGCTGGAGAATCAAAGTCAGCTCTTAAAGATCTCCTTCCCTCTTCATTCGTACTACCCGAATCGTTAAAATTGGGTCACTTACGCAAAGAATCCACTTATATTGCAAATTCTCTTCCACAGGCAAATCCCCCTCGCTCCCTCTTGGGATCCTGAATTCGAAGCTCTGTTCCGTCTTCTCCTCCATGAGCTTCTTCCAACACTGGTGCACCGTTGCAATGTCTTCTGCATGCATTTTCTGCCAGAGAGGACTCTTCCAGCTCGGGATATTTTCCCGCGAATCTCCCATGAGCTCGAACCATCTTTCGTTGCGGTACCGATAGCTGCCGTCCATGTTGTCGGGTGTGAATTCAAGGATGAAGATTCCGATCGGCACAGCATCCGCAAAATGCTGGAGCTGGAGTTCGCTTTGTTCGAGCTCGCGCGTCCGGATCTGCAATTGTTCTTCGATCTTCTGCTGGTCAAATGCTGCTTGCTCGGCGATTGTGCGTCCACGTTTGGTCTCTTCCTCGAGTAGCAGGACTGATGCGAGGGACGTAGTGATTTGACGATTGAGCAGCCGAATAAACCTTCTGTATTCTTCGTCATAAGGCCGATGAGAGTTGAGTCCAAGGATCATGAACCCCAGAGCGGTATCGCGTGTTGAGTCGTGGCCGTTCGTTGGACGAAGAGCGCAGACGACAACGGAATCACAAGGCTCATTCCATGCTCCTGATTCTATCCCATGCACCAAGTTTTCCGCTAATGAAGAATCCTTGGAGCTTAGAAAGAGAGGCTCATCGGATTCTGCGGCGGCACGGAAGTATCGCATGTAGCAATCCCTACCCAGAGCTACATCAAGCCGCGTTGAAATGGCTGGATGTCCTTCTGGCACGCCAATGCTACCTTCCAGTTCATAGCGTCGCGATGATGATACATCTGGGCTCCCAGGATGGCTCTCGCTCGCCAGGTCACTTACAGAATACACGACTGCAAAGGCAATGTCTTGCGGGTTCGCTTTGAGGCCGTCCAGTATTTGCTCCCAGAACAACTTGAGGTTCATCGCAGAAGAAAGCCTCTCGCTAAGCGCGAGAATGGTGGATACTCTCCGTTCGGTGATCATCTGTTTTGTCGTCTCGAACACAACCTCGTGCCATCCCATAATCTTGTCATTCTCCAGGATGGGCGTGAAGCTGAAAGAGCAATACATCTCCTCCCTCTCACCAGCTCCTCGATCCACAAACAGAAGCATATTTTCGACCATGGCGCCACAGCCCGACTCCTCGCAGCTTCGCAAAAACGGTTCGAAGTCATTCCAAGCCTCTTTAAAACAGATCCACGGTGGAGCTCCTAGCATGCTCGGATGCTTAGCTCCAGCGATAGGGACATAGGCCTCGTTGTAAATCATGTTCAAGTCTTGGCCCCAGAAAACGATAGCGGGATTAGGGCAGGCATTTACGAGGTTACACATGAACTTGAGGGTCGAACTCCATGATTCAAGAGGACCGAGCGCAGTTTTTGACCAATCCTTATCGCGGATGAGTTGCACATGGGGCGCGAGGTTAGGCGGAGGGGGGTTGCAGGTCCAGTCATATCGAACGTTGACCGGTAAAGAGCTCTGCCGGTAGTATGTACTGGTTCCTGGGGTCAGAGGGACAGCGCTCACTTGTGGTGGTAAGCTGCGTCTCCTTTCAAACTTTAAAGAATCCTTCCTTGCTTTCCCTGCCTCGATTTTTGTCTGCCCATCTTCGTGCTCTTCCCTAACTCTCCTCGGTTCCTTTGTCATAGCTTTTGCCTTCACTTCAGGAGGCCTAGCCTCGACCTTCGTAACTCCCATCTCTTCATTTTCGCCGTCCAGACCTTCCAAGCGTTCCTCAAGTGGCTCTCCTTCCGGTGGACCCACAGCCTTGGTGGAAAAATAAATGTTTGAATAGGACGCGGTCAAATGATCAGGGTGCCGATAAGCCTCTCCGTAGAGCACTTTCCAGCGTCTTCGGACCGTAGTAGCTGCCCACGTCATTCCTCCATACACAAGGGTGTATTTCTTTTTCACATATGTCCTCCGCGACAGGTCCAGGATCCATGCCCTGAATACAGGATAGGTGACCCAGGCAGGTTGGCCGTACGGGCTGCTAGGCGCATTCCCTTCGATTATCTCGAGCAAATTCCCTGCATCTTGCAGCGCCTGGTTGTAGTATATGATTGGCAGCGATTGTGGGAGGCGATCCGAGGACGCGGGGACGGATGATGACGTCTTGGGCGGGGTGGATTTGGCGAGGAGATCGACGACGAAGGTAGGCCTGGCGTCGAGGTCGAGGAAGTCGATGAGAGGCACGCCGTTGAACAAGTCGTCCTCGCGCGACATTTCGGGCTCCGACTCAGGGCCTTGGTGCAGGGCGCCGTGGTGGAGGGTAGGCTGCGAGGTAGGCCGGCCGCCGAAGATGGACCACGCAGGCTCGCTCGGGAGCCGGTCGCTCGCGGTTGTAGGGCGGGAGGATTCGCTGCCATTGCTGCTGCCGTTGCTGTGCATGCGGCCGGCGCTGAGACCGCCACCTTTGCTGGCGATTGACGCTAGCATGGCGTCTCGAGGCGCGCGTCTGTGCTGGCGACAATGGCTCGCTGCTTGCTACCCCAGGACGGGTCTGTGCCCTGGATGCTAAGGCGGTGGGTAATCCGGCGGTGTGAAGAGTGATCGTCGGAGAGTAGGTTCAGATAGAGTTCGGCGGTTGCACAAAGAGCCAGGCGAAGGCAGGGCGCGATGTTGGACGGAGTGCCTGATATGGCAACAGGCGTGACAGGCGGTTTCGCCGCATGCGCGGCGGCGGCGTCAGAGCGTGGGCAGAAATTTTTGGAATGCCAGGAGCCGGCGACGCTCAGCTGCTGGGACGGTCGGGGCCAGCGTGATTGAGGGAAAGGTACGATTCCGCGCATGGCAATTCTAGACAATGCGATTACTGAGTAAGTGCCCGCTAATCGGTCCAGATCGCCGATGCTCGTGGAGCTCCATCGAAGGCGACCAGGAATTGGCAACGAGTCGCGGCCGTGCGGTGTGGAGCGCGGCCGGAGGCGCGTGGCACATGGCGATAGCAGGCACAGGCCGCAACGGGGGGAAGTGAATCCAAGTCGCATTCCGTCTCACAGCACACCAGCCCGTGTTGTGGCAACCGCGCCAGCAACAGATCGTCGCATTTGTTTCGCCGGAATCTGCGCTGGGCCCCGCGTCATTAGGGCCCGCCGCAGATCGCTCCACGCTCAGACGCGAAGGAAGCGATGACGCGCGACGGGCTGATGTTTGTAGGGCAAGGCTGACTGCAAAGAAGAGTGCCCTGCAGCCGCACCGCGCTGAGAACGAGACCCTTCCAGGATACGTCAGTAGCATCGTGCGGCTGTCTCATCAACGCTATGCCTGGAGCATTGGCTTTTAATTTCCTGCATCCGGCCCGGCAACGCTTTGTCCAACCGTCCAGCCATCCCACCACCCGCCAATTTGGAAGTGACACAGCTTGGAGATCACAAAACAAGCGGACCAATGGTGGTTAGAGTCAAACACAATACGAGGCCATCCGGAACGATTTCCGCGGAACCTCGCTCTCTGTGTATGTAGACCTCGTCGTGCGAGGCCGTCCATGGTATTACTGGTATCCAATCCCGAGATTAACAAGCATAAAAGCCCAGTGGTATCCAAAACAGCAAAAACATCGCGCCCGAATAAATGCCAGAGACAAAGAAAAGCAACAGACAAGTCACAAGTCTCGGGACCACTCACAGAACAGCCTCCAGCACCCGCTGCCTCCACAATTGTACCTCCCTGTCCTTGCCCTTCAGCTGTGCCTCCAGGTCTTTCACCCTCTCCTCCAGACTCTTCCCCTTATCTGTACCGCCACCACTAGCATGACTCCCAGCCTTTACCACTTCTACTTCTTCATCTTTTGACTCTATCATGAGGCCTTTCGTAGCGAATTTGCCCGTGCAGCCACCAAACGTCAGGCTCCAGCTGACATCAAACGTCTCTTTAATCCTCGTGCCCTCGCCCAGAGCAGGTGCAATCTCCTCGCGCTCGTTATCATCCTCATCAACCGGGCTCTCATACCCATCATCGCTGACTCTGTACTTCTGAACAACAATTTTCTTGATGCCGCTGGGGATGGGAGCAGAGCCCAAGCCAATGTGGGTAGAGTAGCCAAGCCAGTTAACAAGTCCTTGGTTTGTGGCGCTATCTTCTTCATCACTGCCTTCATTTTGAGCGTTCAACTGCGTTAGCATGGCATCGGCGAGTGCTTTGGCTTCATGGCCACGCAAACGCTTCCGCCCGCTGAGATCGGCGCGCAGAAGATCAGCAGCCAACAGGCGCTTTAGTGCCTCACGCGTTACTTTTGGAGCCTCGGGAGTCGGCCCAGCAGAGTTTTCTTGCTTGTCTGGGCTGTTGGACTCTCCGTTCACCAGCACTGTCGGCGTTACCAGATGGACTGGTCCGCCAGTGTGTTGCGGAACCTGTAGAGACAGTCGCTGGCCTGCACGGCTGTGAACGGGAGATGGCCCTGCCTGTGTTGCTGAAGCCGGCGTGGGGGGGAAACGGAAGGCCTGGCTTTGAGACGGTGTGGGCGCCGGAGGACCCTGTCCTTGGCCTTGTCCGGCAGCTTCCATCAATTGAACACTCGCACTGGTTGGATCCGGACTGTGTCGGGTAAGATCAACCGTCGGCTGCTCCTTGGTGTTCGGGTTCGCGGGAAAGGTAACGTAGGGTCCGTCACGGACAGATCGATTTTGCGGAGGCCTTCCACGCAACTTGCCGCTCGAGCCTGAACCACTGCTTGGCCACGCAGAAGACACTGCCGGCCCGTGCCTGCGCCTGGGTTTTCTTGATCCTGGTGTTACTGCGGACAGAGGCTCGTCGAAAGCAGAGTCGGGAGGCCGTTCGGTCATTGGGCTAACCGCTGAGAGAGGATGCGGCGTGCTAGGATTCTCATGGTTGTTCACCTGCCAGCGCAAGTGTTGACCATTCGCCGCGTTTAGAGCAGAGTTTGGCGTCAGACCCCTCTGGTTTGTGCTTGGAGTCCCCATCGAGGCAGCAGTCCATGGATCATTGACAAAGTTGTCAGGATGTGCACTCATAGGCATTGCACTGTTAGGATATCCCGTCTGTGGGTGGGTGCCGTTGTTGTAAGCGAACGAGGTATCCAATTGAGGTCTCTTTGGCGGAGGGGTCCCGTGGTCATCGTCGTCCAGGTCCTCTGCCTTCTTGCGCCCACGTTTCGGCTTAAACGCTGGGTCAAGGCCACGAATGGCTAGATCTTCCTCCAACGGCACTCCGTCCCGACCACCTGGAGGGAACGGATCATTGGGTGGTGGTATATTCGCGTAATATGAATGTGCTTTCCCTTGCAAGAAATCGAAGAAAGCATCGATGTGCATTGCACGCATCCAACGCTAAGGTGGGAAAGGTTAGTTACGATACGAAATCCTATGCCCCCAATCAAATGCTCGTTGCCACATCACCTGGAAGCATTCTGGTAGACGGATGAACCGGGCAGGAGAGGAATGGCAATACGAGATAAGAAAAACATACCTTCAACCTCACTGCGTACTGCTGCACTTTCTGCGTACTCTGGCCTTTTTCAACATCTGGAGGTTCCACGCCCAGGTCCAAAGCCAGTTGTATCCACGTTTTGATTTCACCCTTCTCAAGTTTTTTCAAAAGTTCAAACAGATTGTACGGATCAAAAGTTTTGTTGTCGCTCATCGGCGGCTTCTTAAAAACTTTTTTCAATTCGGTGGTGTCATAATGCGGAGGAAAGTACGGATTGCAATACAGGACGAAAGCCGCATAAATCTCGTCAATGTTCTCGGCCGAGACGCTCTCTGTAGACGGCAGCGAACGATCAGAAGGCACAAAATTAGACGGTTGCTGATGGCTTGGAGAAGCACTATAGCGCGGTGAGGCATTGAAGCCGGGAGAAGAGCCGGCCATGTTACCGTGGTGGAAATGGCGCTGAGCTCCCGGAGTAGAAGCCAAATTTGGATCTATGGCGGGCGAATATTGCGAGTAGGCAGGACCGGAAGAGCCCTGCTGCTGCGGATATTGGTGATTATGAGGGGAAAGGTGCGATCCGTTAGTGTTGAAATCCATGGTTCCTGCAGAGTAGTAGTCCGGCTGCTACTTCGGCGGACGCGGAGTAAGGGCCGCCAATGGCCGTCAAATGCTTTTTCTCGTTTGCGAAGCCAAAAATTTGGTTTCCAGAGAGCATAGGAGAGAATCAGTCTCCTGATGCGCGGCGCGCGCGAGCTGAGGAAACGCGCAGCAGCGCGAGCGCGTGCAGCAGCCTCGCCGGACGGTCGGCAGTTTGCTTGTGGCGATCTAAGGCCAGCTGCGACGCGTGCAGAATGTCGGCGTCTGGGTTCGATTCAAAAGGAGCGGTTATGTTGGTTGGTGGTGCCCAAATTTGCGGTCGTTTTGGCGGACTTGCGAAGTTTAGGGGAGTTTGTCGCTATTTTCAGGTATATTTTTGGCGCCCCTTGACCTGAAACGCAATCCCCCCAGCCAGCTAAGCCGCATGCAGAAGAACCACTGCACGTGATCTGTCCCATGTGCCTCCGCTTGTGCCGAGGTTTGGTGCAAGGACGCAAAGCCGACTGGATGCATGATGATGCTTGAAAGGTGCAAGACCACCATATCAACCCGCTCCTTTTTCGTCGCCCATCCGCATTGCAACTAATCTCTCGTCCTGTCATAAACTCTATCCTGGCTACCGCTTCTGAGATTCTTATTTCCATTGAATACTTCGATACCTACTTTCAAAGCATCGCCGTGAGCTCTCCAACGCCCTCCCGGTACTCTCCCCGCAAAATGTCCGCACAGGCACAGGATCTCAGGAAGACCTCGGACAGCGAGTCGGCCACCCCCGCGGCCTCGACCGTTGCCCAGCAGAGCGACAATGTCGCCCACGCCCTCGCCGGAGCGGGTGGAGGCCTGCTCTCCATGGCCTTGACGTAGGCTCCCTTGACAGCGACCCCGCTGCCAAAGTCGCGCTGATAGAAGCCAGCTACCCGCTCATTACTCTCTCAACCCGCGCCCAGGTTGAGTCCAAGCGGGCACAATCATCAACTCTCGATGCCACCAAGCGCATCATCCAGCGCGAGGGCATCAGCGGCCTCTACGCCGGCCTCGAGTCCGCGTTGTTCGGCATCAGCGTCACCAACTTCGTCTACTACTACTGTGAGTCGCAAGTGAAAGACCCAAGCAGGGTGTACTCAAGGCTGACGGAGGGGCTGCGATACTCCAGGGTACGAATGGACCCGCGCCGGGTTCGAGAAGGGGGCCATCAAGGCTGGCCGACCCTCCAAGAAACTCACCACCGTCGAGTCGATGATCGCGGGCGCCCTCGCCGGCAGCGCCACCGTTCTCATCACCAACCCCATCTGGGTCGTGAACACCCGCATGACGGCCCGCAAGTCCGAGTCCAACGAACAACTGCCCGGTAGCAAGCCCGCCAAAGCCCCGTCGACCATCGGCACCCTCCTCTCTATCATCAAGGACGAGGGCTTCATGCGCCTCTTCGCTGGCGTTGTTCCAGCCCTCGTCCTCGTTATCAACCCTATCCTCCAATATACGTTTTTCGAGCAGTTGAAGAACGTGTTGGAGAAGAGGCGGCGCGTCACCCCGACGGACTCGTTCTACCTTGGTGCTCTGGGCAAGCTGCTGGCCACATCGATCACATACCCCTACATTACGGTGAAGAGCCGCATGCACGTCGCCGGTAAGGATGGTCCCAAAGAGGACATGATGACGAGCTTCCGCCGCATTCTTAAGGAGGAGGGGTGGGCAGGTCTCTATGGAGGTAAGTCAGCCTTGTCAAGTAGAGACTGAGTGTGGGATACTGACGGAATGGTAGGCATCGGCCCCAAGGTCACCCAGAGCGTGATCACGGCTGCATTCCTGTTCGCCTTCAAGGATGCTCTCTACGACATGACGGTCAAGGCCAGGAGGGCGGCGGTCAAGAAATAAATGGCGCCCTCTGCGGCACAGAGTACCTATGCGGCCCTTGCAGGAGCAGTGGGTTGAAGGCGTCATATCACACCACAGAACGGATACCCTGCAGGTGTTCGGCTACAAAATCCATATTGGTGGGTGTTAATTTGCTCAACGTCAAGAAGATTCCCAGGCACGATGTTCATATGTGTAAGAATTCTGGCCGAAAGATGGAAGAGGTAGAGGCTCTGCGAGCATTTTCTTGCACCCCTCCGATGAAAGGTCCAATGAGAAGAGTTATCTCACGTACATAGTCCACGTGCACTTCGTGCTTTATGCTTGATTCTTTTGCTTCTTTCCGAGGCCTTTTAGCTCTTGCATGTGTTAAGCGTTCTCATTTCCATTTTTGTGCCTCTTGACCGCAAGGATGCAGACTGGTTCTCCGTCAAGCCCCGCCATCTGTCTCACAATCAAGCTTCGACGGGCATTAAAGATAAGGTCATGTGTCCCTTCCATCATCTTCACATGCATGCAACATAAATCCTTCGAATTGCCTGGTTGTCCACTCGGCCCGGGCCCGTACCGGTAAGGCTAACAAGCGACAAGCACACAGCCTAGATTCGCCGCATTCGGCATGACGAAAAGCTGAGCAAATCCGAGGCCGGAGAACCGGAGAGCCGCAGGACACTACAGACACGCAATTCAAGGGAGAAATGGAACGATTGATGACGTTGAATCCGGTGGAGATTCACTGGCCACGTACATAGTGAAAATTGGTAAAAATAACTTCCCATCAAGTCATTCAAGAAAGCTGCGTGGCGCAGCGGAAGCGGTAAGCATCTCTCACTGGAAAAGTTCCTCCGAACAAATTTACTAACAACCTTCACAGCGCCGGGCTCATAACCCGGAGGACAATGGATCGAAACCATTCGCAGCTAGAAATCTGCTTTCTTTTTTGCACTTTTTCTGCTTCTCGAATTTTGAGTGGTCAAACGCCATTGTGCGTGTCTCCACCAGTTTCATTTTGGTCCGTTAAGGCCCACATCGGGAAAGAAATGACTCACTCTCCTTCTCCCAGCACCCACTTCGTGACCTTAACCCTTTTCTGACTGGTTGCCCTGCTATCCGGGCCAATTCTGGGTAACATCTCATTGTTAGAATTGGAGTTCGAAACCCATGAATCGCAACATTGCAGTAATGTAATAAAGTATCTTCGCTGCTCCAGACGATGTCGGTGCCCATCGAATTTGCGACTGCAATATGCCCGCTGGGAATGGAGAATCAGTGCACAACAATCATATTTGTGCAACAAAGTACACGAGAAAAAAAAAGAGGAAGTAGCTTGACGGTCACCGTGAACATATTTAGTCAAGATCCTGCAGAACAAAACGCCGCAGGCTTAGCCGTTCCTTCATTCAAGGCGGGTCAATCCACTTTGACGTCAAACACAAAGGATAGGAGGCAGAAGATGAAAAAAAATTCGATAGTAGTATAAACCCGTATCAAATGCACCACAGCCCCGTTACCATCCCTCCATTGCCCCTGAAGACCGAACGAGAGGGAATATCACCTCGCAAGCTATGCAGATCGAATGACTACTAAAAACTGAAACCAGGCAAAAAAAAAAATTCGAAAAAAAAACCGCCTCAAGCAATCGCAGAACTGCTGCTACCGCCTGCCGCCATCGCCATAATTTTTGTTATACTACAAGAAGAAAAGGGCGTGCAAACGTGAGGATGAACCCAAGAAAGCAAGAGGAAGGGGGAGACGCCCAAAGAAACTTTACAACCCTCGAACCTGAACGTCAAAAAAGGAAGCACTAGTTTTTTTTTGTGATGAAAGCCGGGACGCCATATCGCTGTGGAGAAGCGGCACCAAAAGCCACTGACGTTGTCAACGGTCGTCAAAGTAGACATAGGAGAAAAGGACCCTGACCCAAAGGCCGAGGTTCTCAATGGCTTAAATCTAGGACGACCGGGTCGCAAGAGTATGCACGCAGATATTGAGCCGCAGATGCAGCTAGCAGCTCACATACCGGGGAGCTGGAAGCCGAAGCCCGGAACAGCCGGGGGAACGCCGATCGTGTGAGGCTCTGGCCGAGGTTCCCCTCCCTGGGGTCCACCGGGGCGAGAATCGGGCTTGCGGAAGCGCGGCGCGTTCGGATCAAACCCACCCCCATGGTGACCTCCACCGTGGCGTCGACCATGGAAGTGACCGTGCTTGCCTGCAGGTTCTGGGCCGACGCGGCGACTCATGGCTATGTGACCGTTTGTGTCAATCATTCGTCATTTTTGGAATTCAATGGCGGTAGAACGTACCTTTAGATGAAACTCCAGTTCCAATCTCGATATCTGGTTCCTCGATCACAAGACCAGTCTCAAGCTGACGTCCACCTGTACCGCCGAACTCGGAGTTGACAACCCACTTACGATCGGCCTCAGTCAGGCGATCGATGGGAATAACACTGATACCCGTGCTATAGTCGCTGCATTCGCGGGGTCCAAAGCCTACACCCCAGCGAGTCTTGGAAACGTCAGCATAGAATATCTGCAGCTCGCCCCGTCTTTGAACTCACCTGACGAGCCTTGTTGAGAACCTGTGGATTCTTTTCCTTCTCCATACCAAGTTTAGCTTGAACGGAATCAGTACGAGTAGCCATCTTTACAAAGGCATGATGCTTTTCCGGGTTGACAATGCAAGTCTGGACCTCTCCAAAGCGCTTGAAAATCTCCCGAAGCTCCTGCTCCGTAGCTCTACAATCATAGTCAGGAATCATCATATCTTTATAACTCAGTGCGGCCAGAGCAACTTACGAGACTCCTCCTACGAACAAAGTGCGGCTGAGCACCTTAATGTTGCCTCTCGGCAGTGAGTTGTCAAACTGAATGTACTTGGGTTTCTGGTTAGAGCTCTTTTGCTGCTGTTGCTGCTGCTGCTGTTGCTGCTGTTGTTGCTGAACGGCGGGCGAGTTGCGATGCTTGTCACGATTTCTCCTATTCTTCCTACCGCCGCGACGGCTACCACCGTGCTCGCTAGTAGATTGCTGGCCATTTGAACTATTGGGTGCACCAGGAGGGCCGTCAGGCGCCCCAGGACCAGTGTAAGGGTCGTAAACACCATAGGTTGGGCTCTCACGACGATTGACTGGAGGCGAACGCCGACGCTTCGAGTCAGGTGAGCGACTACGATCACGGTTCCGATCGAAGTCGCGAGGATCATCTCTACTCCTATAATCCTGCGCAGTCTGCGGCTGACCATTTGGAGCAGCTTGGGCGTGTCCGTTTTGGGCCTGAGGAGCCTGAGCGGCAGCCGGTACGCCTGAGATGCCCTGCACACCACCACCGCTCATAGCGGCAATGACCTGAGCTATCTGCTCCGGATTCCAGCCTTGCTGAACCAACGAGCCTATGAATTGCATGAAGGCCTCATTGCCGCCAGGCATATTCTGAAATGCTTGGGGCATGAGGGGGTTCGCCGGAGCAGGAGCTGCAGGAGCGGCGGGAGCGGCGGGAGCTGCGGGAGCGGCAGGCGCAACAGGCATAGCAGGCGGCATAGTTGTAGTATTACCTTGTCCGTTGGGCTGAGCAGCATACGGAGGTATCGATGGAGCAGTCATAGCAGGGCCTACGTTCTGTTGCTGCGGTTGAGTAGGGTTGGCATATTGTGCGCCGTTTTGATACTGAATATTCTGCATCGACGTGGCAGATTGAGCTTGCTTTCCTACGTTGGCAAGACTTGCGAGCAATGAGACTGTGCCAGAAGGTGCTGCTGAAGATGCTGGGGCCATCTGCGGCTGAGCCGTCGTGTCAGATGTGGCACCCGTTGGAGTTCCGGTCGCCGGGGCGGCGGCTGCAGATACGAAGACATCAGACCCTTGTGCTGTCTCATGGACGGGTTCTTGCAAGCCGGGGAGTGTCTTACGAGCTCCTAAGCGCTGCTTGAAGTCGGCAAGCAGCTGCTGGGGAAACGTGTTGCCACGCTCCCAAATTTCGATCATCTTGCTAATCCTCTCCTAGAATGATAGTACTTGTAAGTAAGCCGAAACAATTGTGGTTGATCGCATCATGCGGTCTTGTAAAAGCGGGAACAGTTCTAAGGAAGATCAAGTCTTCGCGCAACAGTTCAACAGTGCGTACCTTCTGGTCCTCTGGGGCACTCTGGATAAGATCGTGCATCATCGGAGGAAGCACCTGCGTCGCAATGGCAACTCCAATAGAGTTGGGGGCCTTGGATACATCAGAACCTGCAGACGCTGCATCTTCCTTGTTCAGTCGGGCCTTGTCCGCCCACTGCCGCACGACGGCATCAAGCACATAGAGTACGCCAAGCTTGTGAGTGTTGGGAGAGGTGTTGAAGCGATCGCGGATCGTCTGGAGGATTTGAGGGCATTGCTACATCGGCCAGAGGTTAGTGGGGTCCGCGTCTCTCGTGTCTAGGGAGCAGTCTCGGCCTACATTTGCATTCGCGATGCAGAGGTTGGTGATGGCGGTGATCTTCGATTTGTTGGCTCCTGGAGGCTTCAGCGCAGACAGCGACAGCAGCAACGTGTTCAGCTCCTCGATGGCCGACATGACTACTTCTACTGGGGCGACGGCGCCCGGGTCGAGCTAGCGCAAACGAGGCGCGCGTTGCGCAGGTGAGATAGCAAGGGTGTGCGGAATACTTGTAGTAGTGGAGTAGAGCGGAGCCGCCGGCGCTACGTCACTGAATCAACCTCGACACCTGCGAAGCAGACGAGAAGAAAGAGAAGCAGCCAGGCGACGGTGGGTGAGATGATGGGGCTTTGCGAGGGCGCAAGCTGAAAGACTTGTGGTACGCAGGGTTAAAGGAAGGCGAGATGCGCTGGGGGACTACGAAGTGGTCTGCCGCAGCGGTGGCGCTCGTCGCTTCCTTGACACGATCAAGAGCTTACTGGTAGGCGGCGCTGGGAAGATGGAGGAGTATTGGAAGGCGTGGAGACTGCGTCCTCAGGAGACGATCTGGCACTCTCGCGCTTGGAAGCCGTGAAACGCAGCGCCCAGCAAGCTAGAGGCGGAAGGCGGTCACTGGGGTCGCGGGACAGCAGCACGTCCGGCTGGGTGCCACGGGCTGAGCGACGCGCCGGGAGCAGTGCTTATTTCTCGAGGCGGCGAGTGCGCGAGTGAGTGACGGGTGTATGTAATAACGGGCGATGACGAGGGATGTGCACGCGCTGCCAGATAGGTCGCGGTGCGGGCGGCGGCGCACTCTCGGGCCAAGACTTCCTGCTGGACGGCAGCTTGAGGCGCACGGACGGCCTTTCCCGACGGCCGACGCCTGGTGAGCCGGCAGAGAGGCAGCTGGCCCTCAAAGTTCTCGCAGCTTTCCCGCCAACTTTCGCGCCATTTATTTATCCCTCCCACTCCCCCATCAATTCCTCTCCTCTTCCCCCGCCCCATCTCCGTCTTTCACAATGGCTTCTGCTCTGCGCCTCGGTTCCGCCGCCCTGCGCTCCTCCACCAGGGCGCCTGCGCGCTCTGTTGCCTTCAACGGCCTGCGCTGCTACTCCAGCAAGACTGCCGTAAGCTCCCCCATTGTCGCCGGCCATGCCGTTCTTCACTAACCTGTCCTGCTACAGTCGCTGAAGGAAACCTTCGCCGCCAAGGTCCCCGAGGAGGTCGAGAAGGTCAAGAAGCTCAAGAAGTGCGCGCGCCCCGCCCAGCCCCGAAGCCGGCCGTCGTCCGCTAACAAGGATATCAGGGAGTATGGCAACAAGGTCCTCGGTGAGGTCACCCTCGACCAGGTCTACGGTGGTGCCCGTGGCATCAAGGCCCTTGTCTGGGAGGTTGGTGCTCTGTCGCTCTGCCTCAACGACCTCTAATGCTAACTGGCGCATCAAAGGGCTCCGTCCTCGACTCTGAGGAGGGTATCCGCTTCCGCGGCAAGACCGTAAGTTCACGCTGGCCACTCATATGTTGATCAATTGCTCACAACATGTAGATCCCCGAGTGCCAGCAGCTGCTCCCCAAGGCTCCTGGCGGCGAGGAGCCCCTGCCCGAAGGTTTGTTTTGAGCCTGACAATGTTGAGATATATGGACGCTGACAGGCGCAGGTCTCTTCTGGCTTCTGTTGACCGGCGAGGTTCCCTCCGAGCAGCAGGTCCGCGACCTCTCTGCTGAGTGGGCTGCCCGCTCCGATGTCCCCAAGTTCGTCGAGGAGCTCATTGACCGCTGCCCCAACGACCTCCACCCCATGGCTCAATTCTCCCTTGCTATCACAGCCCTTGAGCACCAGTCTGCTTTCGCCAAGGCTTACGCCCGTGGTATTCCGAAGTCTCAGTACTGGGAGCACACCTTCGAGGACTCCATGGACCTCATTGCCAAGCTCCCCACCATTGCCGCCCGCATCTACCGCAATGTCTTCAAGGACGGCAAGGTTGCCCCCATCCAGAAGGACAAGGACTACTCCTACAACCTGGCCAACCAGCTTGGCTTCTCCAGCAACAAGGACTTCGTTGAGCTCATGAGGCTGTACCTGACCATCCACTCCGACCACGAGGGTGGCAACGTCAGCGCCCACACTACTCACCTGGTCGGCTCAGCCCTCAGCTCTCCTTACCTGTCCCTGGCTGCTGGTCTCAACGGTCTTGCCGGTCCTCTCCACGGTCTTGCTAACCAGGAGGTGCTCAACTGGCTCACCAAGATGAAGAAGGCCGTCGGCAACGACCTCAGTGACCAGTCCATCAAGGACTACCTGTGGTCCACCCTCAAGTCTGGCCAGGTCGTCCCCGGCTACGGCCACGCCGTTCTCCGCAAGACCGACCCCCGCTACGTCTCCCAGCGCGAGTTCGCCCAGAAGCACTTGCCCGACGACCCCATGTTCAAGCTTGTTTCCCAGGTCTACAAGATCGCCCCTGGTGTCCTCACCGAACACGGCAAGACGAAGAATCCCTACCCCAACGTCGACGCTCACTCCGGTGTTCTTCTCCAGTACTACGGCCTCACCGAGCAGAACTTCTACACCGTCCTCTTCGGTGTTTCCCGCGCTCTCGGTGTCCTTCCCCAGCTCATCATCGACCGCGCCGTCGGCATGCCCATTGAGCGCCCTAAGTCTTTCAGCACCGAGGCCTACGCCAAGCTGGTTGGCGCTCAGTTGTAAACGCATATCGGGGATTTTAGAGCATAGATGGACGGGAAAATTGTACGTATTTAGGATAAAGAAATGGTTTACGGGATTGGAGTGGGTGCCGGGCGTTGTCTACCCAATGCCTAGTATTTGAAATGTATGTAACAACAGTTCCTCTATCGGCCGATCTCGCAGTGAATGATCGAATTGCTACATGCCCAATGCGCCTATGCAATTACAAGCTTGACATCGCAGCCCGTATTACGAGTGAATCCGCGGTGATGGGCCTGAAACGCTGCTGCGCGCATTTAGAACTCTTGACGGACGACGCGGCGTGCCTCACGCGCTAGCAGCTCGCGAGACCGGGTCCTGACGCTTCCTTGCCCAGTCCCTGCAGACCCTGCCACTGGCGCGTCAACAAAAATAAAGCGTCAGCCTCAATTACACTTTAAACATCGGACTCGCAGCACAACGGAAAAGCAAGCCTGCAGGCACAGCGGCCGGCGCTGGGAGGGGGCAAGGGCGGCGGGAAAGCTAGAGGGAGGCTAGCGGTGAGGGCCGGGCGGCGGCACGTTGGGGCTGATGGGGCAGCATGGGGCACGGTTGTTGAACCGGAGCGAGTTTGCTGAGGATCGCTGGGGAGCCGAGTGTGGGTGCGCAAGGTCGGCATCGGACATTGCGCTGCTCAACAAGCAGCGCCGCTCGAGCTCCGATGACGCTCTCTCCGGACTTTCTCTTATGAGAGAGGCGGCGCGTCGGAGGTGGCAGCATTCCATCGACTTCGGACGCCGAGCGATACGGCCAGTGGGTGCAACGCTGTCTCAGCTCACTCAGCATGTGCCAGAATCGGTGGGCTGTCACAATCAGGGCGACAGCAGCTGCAGGCCCCGGCCGCGGCTATTGAAGAGCCTATCCCGTGAGCGCCCGACGTCTCAAGAAAGCAACTTGTCAACAACGGCGTGAGATAGCGAGGAGCGCGTTGCACGGTCCCGGTTTTTTTCGTCCCAACTGTTATCCCATAGCGGCAAAGCAGCAAAGGAGTGCTCCGACGCGGCGGGTGCACCCAGCTCTCGGCGACTTGTCAGTAGTTACTCAGCACGGACGGGCATCCCGCTGCGCGCGCAGCTTGTGCTCCGCCCATATACATTCCACGGCGCCCACTCCTACCTTCTCCTCCTTTCCTCCCTTTCTCTCTACATACCACGCTATCCTTTGCGACGAAGCACCCTACTGCCTTGGTCAGGCTCCCTCCCCACCGCGAAGCACCTAGATCATGTCCACTCCCGCAGCCACCATGGCCGGCGTTGAGGCGCCCCCGAAGCTCGAGAAGAAGCCGATCAAGTTCAGCAATTTGCTGCTTGGCTCGGGTCTGAACATGTTCGAAGTGTCGACGCTGGGTCAGGTAAGTTACTCGCCAAAAAAAAAAAAAATGCTGCTTTTGAGGCCACTCTGTGCTGACAGACTCGCCTTTCGTGCAGCCGCTGGAGGTCGTCAAGACAACCATGGCAGCCAACCGTAACGACGGCTTCGGTGGCGCCATTCGCAAGATTTGGGCTCGTGGCGGAGTCCTTGGTTGTACGTTGTTGTGCCCCTTGAGCTCTGCGAGGCGCAGCTGTGCTAACCCGCCATTTCCCCGCAGTCTACCAAGGCCTGATCCCCTGGGCTTGGATTGAAGCCTCCACCAAGGGAGCTGTGCTCCTTTTCGTCGCCTCTGAGGCCGAATACCATGCGCGCTCCTTCGGCGCCTCTCCCTTCGTCGGCGGCATCACTGGTGGCATGGTCGGCGGTCTCGCTCAGGCCTATGCCACCATGGGTTTCTGCACCTGTATGAAGACGGTCGAGATCACAAAGCACAAGGTTGCCGCCTCGGGCGCGAAGCCCCCGGGCACAATGGAGACTTTCATGGAGATTTGGCGTAAGGAGGGCCTTCGCGGCATCAACAAGGGCGTCAACGCTGTTGCTGTCCGCCAGGTCACCAACTGGGGCTCTCGCTTCGGTCTGTCCCGCGTTGCGGAAACCGGAATCCGCAGGGTCACCGGCAAGGAGCATGGCGAGAAGCTTAGCGTTGTGGAGAAGATCATTGCCTCCACGCTCGGCGGTGGCCTCTCGGCTTGGAATCAGCCCATCGAGGTCATTCGCGTCGAGTTGCAGAGCAAGGTCGAGGATCCCAACCGTCCGAAGAAGATGAACGTCGCCAGTGCGGCCAAGTACATCTATCAAAAGAACGGCATCAAGGGTTTGTACAGGGGCGTTACTCCTAGGATTGGTTTGGGCGTTTGGCAGACGGTTTGCATGGTTGCTTTGGGTGACGTGTAAGTGGCCCTACTTCCCCCAGTTTTTCCCCAGTCTTCCCCACAGTGGCAACACTTGCTAACTTGAACCTAAACAGTGCTAAGGAGGCTGTCGAGAGGCTCACTGGCGATAGTGTCACGGCGAAGCACTAGACGAATAAAGGCGTTACCTGGGCTCTTCCCGGTCATCTCGGTCAGTCTGTGGGTGTTGGACTTGTATGAGCGATGGCATCAAAATGCATATATCATATTGTTTTGCCCGGAATACCGCGGCAGGCCGGCAGTTATGACGGATTTTGAGCGAGCACGAAACCACGCCTCTGTCTGGGTCGGACTTTGAACTCTTACCTGCACTGCTACACTGTTTAGTAGCCGGCGGCATTTGGCCGCGCATTTTCCTTTTCTTCTCGCTTCTTGCTGTAGAAGATTTATAGA
This sequence comes from Botryosphaeria dothidea, assembly GCA_011503125.2. Taxonomy (NCBI): domain Eukaryota; kingdom Fungi; phylum Ascomycota; class Dothideomycetes; order Botryosphaeriales; family Botryosphaeriaceae; genus Botryosphaeria; species Botryosphaeria dothidea. Next base: position 760,582 of record WWBZ02000001.1, read on the forward strand.
CCAAAGACATAATTGAGAGTGTACGCCATCTCACAAAAATTCTTGCCTGTCGCTCGTAACCTTCCGATTCCGGAATTTTTGCAGAAGTCCACAGAGGACAGCTTCGAACAAACCTAGATTATTATTCCATGGAGAGATAAAGCATTCGTCGGGACGCAAATGTACTATACTTCTGATGACAAAGCTATTCTGATGAATGCTTCGACTCCCCATCGAACCCATCATCATTCAGCTCACCGTCGCGAGTCGATATGATCTTTATCTGGTTTTGTGAATTTCGCATTCGGCGCTAAACTTCGGTTGAGTGTCCGCGTGCTCTCTTCTACGCCCTTCATTCGCTGTCTTCCGCACACTACTCTATGTGCCCCTTATCCCTTCAGCACATCCAGGGTCCTACTTTTCGATGTGGTTTGGGTTGCGTTGCTAGTTGCAATATTGGTAATTGATGATCGTGACGCGATGCGGAGCGTGCAGCTGGTGGTCGGTGCATTTGAGGGTAGTCGCATCATCTCTTGTATGATAGGCTGGCTAGGGGGCCAGCTCTGACGTCCGACTGCTGAGAGAGGAACCTCAGCCCGGCATGTTGCAGTCGCGCGTCTGCGGTCGTTTTGATCATCTGTTCAAGGTGAGGCGTTGCATGCATAAAAACTCCAAATCTTTCTTTCCTTGTCTCAGCCGCCAAAGGGTACCAGGTGGACAGATTGTGCCACGCGAGATATGTTGTGGCTGATGTGAGAGGACGCGCCCCCTGTTGGCGGGCACACACCTCCTCCCACTTTGCAGATGGCACAACGCTGTGGCATCGCAAGCTGCCGCAAAAGAAAGCTTGCGGAACCCACTTCGCAGGGTCCAGTTGGTGGGGTTGTATCCACCAAGCCTCCAGCCAAAGCGCAAAAAGATATGCTCCCCCGGACAGGCTTGAACTGTCAACCTCCTGATTGCAACGAGACCCTCCAACGGAATCCCCTTAACAGTCAGACGCGCTAGCCAATTGCGCCACGGAGGAGTTGACAAGGGTTCAACTCCTTGGATCCAACTACGCTGTTGGAGTGGCTGTTGTTGGAGAGTGCGGAATGTTGTAACTATATAATCCATTTATTCGTTGTCTTGATCGTCTTGTCGCGCTCCGGATGAAAGGCGGTATTGATTTTAGCATGATTCGTGCACATGTTTTGGAACCCTATTTCTGTTTGCAGTGGCGGAGGCCGTGGAGGCCGTTCTCGTCATGTGAAAAGGACAGAGATCGACGGCACCGGAGGACTATACACCGAGCGCAATCTGAGTTAGCTGAGTGGCTAGCTAAGTTTGGGTATGGCGGCGCCTGACGCAGGCACTGGCATCAGCCTTGGTGCGGCGTAATCATCCCAAAACACACGGAGGGCCCAACTTCGGCTGGGCGCATGAGGGCCGCGAGGGGTGGGATTTGTGCTGCTCGGCGTGACGGAGGCGATTGGCGGCGCATGATGAAGCTACATTCCTTCGCGGCGCCTGTTTGGAGCAGCGCGTCCGGATGATGGGCGCGACGGACATGCTGTGGGAGACTTTTGAGGCAAAAGGCGGTATGGAGGAAAGACCGAAGTGGGCCAACGAGGGCAAGCGCGGCTCCTGGACTCCGCTCCGCTCCACCACATCGCCCCATCGTGACCTCCCGGCTCCCGATCGCAAGAGAGCTTGGAAACGTCGCCGTGCCGGTCGGCAGCTGCGCCGGCTTGACTAATCAGGCGTCCGATTCTGGTGTCCTTCTCCCCCACAGTCCGCTAGCGATGACCTGGGGAAATGCTCACGAGCGCGCCTTCTCCAGGTCCACATGACCGCGTGCTACGAGGATCCGGTGCCTGGTGACGCTCGATCGGAGGACCCTTGACGGGCATGCGGCGCCGCTGCAAGCCGCAGGGCCAACGGTGCGTGGTGCTTGTTGGCAGCGCGCTGGCTACGGGCGGCCACAGTTTCCACTATACAGCGCCGCTTTCAGCTGGTTGTGGCTCTGCAATGGGTTCCGGCCCCAATGGCCCCATACCGCGCACCGCTGGTAGAGGCCAGAGATACGATAGCAGAGAAAAAAAATTCCAAGCAGCGCAAGCGATCCACCAGCGCAGGGCAAATCAGGCGTGTCCACGCTTTGGCGGTCTGTCGCTGTACGATGATGCTGCTCTAACCGTTGATAGAGATCGCCGCAGGCCCCCAGCTGCCCGGCCTGCGCCGCTATTCGTGGCCGGAGACAAGCCCTGGTTCTGCCTTTCCACTCCGCAGCTGCTCCGGCTGATTCCAGTGATCCATCTTGCTTTGCCAGCCTAGCACTACTCGTACGTACAGCACCCGACCACGCACTCGCTCGTTTCTTCAATGCCCGTGATCCACTGGCCCTGCTTGGCTCCACCGAACAGTCTAACAGCCGCCTGCGGACCCTGTGCGCGAGACGTCAGCGGGCCTTCTCGCTCCTAGACTTGCTACACCCGATATCGTGGAGAGGGCTGCTCCAACCCAGCCCAACCTCGTCAAGATTCCCTCCTCAAGTCGCAAGCCCGCCAACATCCCCCTCCACACGCTGTCGTCGTCCCGCTCATCGACCGACGAAAAGCGTGATCGACGCCATTCCAGCAGCGACTCCGAGCACTCGGAATTAGACTCTCTCTGGAGCGACACGGGCGATCTCGTCGACCAGCTCGGCGACGAGGAGGATCCCTTGCAGGCACGGCTTCGCCAATCGCAGGAATTTGGAGCCTCATCCGGTCCGCACAGGCGGCACCCACGCCACGTCCACTACGCCGACGATAGCGAGAAGCCTGGTCGAATTCGAAAGGAGGACATCGAGATCCCTAACGTCCCCCGACGGCTAGCCTCCCGCGGAGATCGGTGCGTACAGCCCACACGCCGCCTGAGAGCCGCAAGCACGCTCGATGCCGACCGCAACGATACTGACAGCCGCACAGGATACTCGCCGCCATCATGGCCCCTAACGATGGCCCCTCCCGCATGCACGGGCTGCACGGGAAGAAGCTGATGTACGTCCGCTCCACGCCCACCCTTATCGACAATCGAGAGCAGTCTGCATCGATGGATATGTTGCTGACGATATGCAAACAGCTATTTCACCAGCGTATTTGTTTCATTAGGAGTGTTTCTGTTTGGTTACGATCAGGGAGTTATGTCGGGTATCATCACGTAGGTTTCCGCAGCGTCCGCAGACCCCCCCTCGTTCTTCGCTGACAGTATGCGTCTACTCCAGGGGCTCATACTTCAAAGACCAGTTCAACCAGCCCTCTCGTGCCGAAATTGGCACGATGGTTGCCATTCTCGAAATCGGCGCGCTTATATCATCCTTGGCAGTCGGACGGATAGGAGACACAATCGGACGCCGGCGTACGATCCTGTACGGGTCTCTGATATTCGTAGTCGGAGGCGCATTCCAAACATTCTCGAACGACTTGAAGATGATGATGGTTGGCAGAATCATTGCTGGTCTGGGTGTGGGTGCTCTGTCCACCATCGTGCCCGTCTATCAATCTGAGATCTCCCCGCCCCACAACCGCGGCAAGTTGGCCTGTGTCGAGTTCACTGGAAACATCACTGGTTACGCCGCCAGCGTCTGGGTCGATTACTTCTGCAGCTTCATCAAGAGCAATTGGGCTTGGCGTATCCCCCTGCTCATGCAGTGCGTCATGGGCAGCCTGCTCGCGCTCGGCAGTTTGGTGATCTGCGAATCCCCCAGGTAATAGCTCCGATCCCACCGCTGTCTTTTAAGCTGACAACTAGCAGATGGCTTCTTGATAATGACCACGACGAGGAAGGTATCGTCGTTATCGCCAACCTCTACGGCAAGGGCGACATCCACAACCCCAAGGCGCGCGACGAGTACCGCGAGATCAAGATGAACGTCCTTCTGCAGCGCCAGGAGGGTGAGCGTTCCTACTCTGACATGTTCAAGAGATACTACAAGCGTGTTTTCATTGCCATGTCCGCCCAGGCCCTCGCCCAACTCAACGGCATCAACGTTATTTCGTATTACGCGCCCCTTGTGTTCGAGCAAGCCGGTTGGGTTGGCCGCGACGCCATTCTCATGACTGGTATCAATGCTCTCAGCTACCTCGCCTGCACGATTCCGCCGTGGTACATTGTCGACAGCTGGGGCCGCCGACCTATCTTGCTCTCCGGTGCGCTGCTCATGATCGTTTCTCTTTCGCTTATTTCGTACTTCATCTACGTCGACATCCCGACTTGGACGCCGCGCCTGGTCGTCATCTTCGTCATGGTCTACAACGGCGCCTTTGGAGCCTCCTGGGGCCCAATTCCGTGGTTGTACCCGCCGGAAATTCTTCCGCTCAGCATTCGTGCCAAGGGTGCTTCTCTGAGTACCGCTTCCAACTGGGCGTTCAATTGGCTGGTCGGTGAAATGACGCCGATTCTCCAAGAAGCTATCCAGTGGCGTCTTTATCTTCTGCACGCTTTCTTCTGCGCCGTCAGTTTTGTTGTTGGTAAGTTTCCACAATCAGCATTTAGGTGGTTTACTCTAACAGTCAACAGTTTGGTTCATCTACCCTGAGACCGCCAATGTGCGCCTGGAGGATATGAACAGCCTCTTCGGCGACGCCACTTCCCAAATGCCGACGCCCGCTACGCTGGCAGAAGCGGAGTCGCTCTTCAGTGGTCACGGTTCGCCAGTGCCTTCTCTGGATATTCGCCGTGGTGTTGGCGCCGACAATGCCATCCCTGGCCTCGACATCAACCCTCCTTCGGTGTCGGTGGAGGGCGGCAAGCCGAAATTCTCCAAGCAGGACTCGGACGACCGGTCTGAGGGTGTGGGAGGCTGGATCTCGAACCTGGTCAAGCGCAACAAGGGCAACGGAGAAGGAGACAGCCAAAGTGGCAGCTACAGACGCGTCAACCAGGACGACGAGTAGAAGACTCGGATTGGGGATAATGATTCAAGTTTCGTTCGGAATGCGGATTGCACACGAAGAACTGATAGATTTTCATGCGGGCGCACTGGGATCATTACACAGCCTTGCATGGGAAGGGCAAAGACGCAGCAGCGGACGGGTAATTTCTTTGCTATTCGCTTCACACGGTTGGATGTTTTTTACTCGAGTAGTTTGGAGCGTAGATGCGGCTCTGCAGTGGCTCGAGCCACGTTCCCGCAGACGCCGGTGCCTCCAGTTGGTTTTTATGTAAATCAGTCGAAACAGGGTAGGACATAGGGATACAGAATCTAGCAATTGAATGGCATGCACCTTGCGTATGCGCGGCCAATCAGGGCGTCACATGTGCCTCGGAAGGGGGCTGATATTCGTTTTTCTCGGGGCGTAGGTGGTGGAAAGAACACGTTGACCTGTGTGCCAAAGCTCCGCGCCGACGCGCATCCGCCCCCTTGCCGCGCCGAGGATCGCCGGCCGCGTATGAAAAGTCCACGGCCTGCCCGTGCTATTTCGAGCGACGCTTCCCCTGCTCCGCTCAACTTGGCTTGCGAATCACGGCGAGCATCGCCTGGAGCTTCGCATCCTCCACCCGTCTTACATTTCCTCTTCTTTCCCTCCTTCAATCTTCCTTTTGTCTTTACGCTTACCGCACCGACCGCCTCTAGAAGGTTATTCCCGCCCGCACCGCCCCCAGCTCAGCTCCGCCGCGAGCTTCCTGAGGGGTTGACGTTGACACCATGGCCTCGCAAGGCTATGCCACCGGCGCCGACCAGCAGGCCGACGCCCTGCGTCGAAGAAATGTTCCCAATGGCCAAGGCGAGATTGGCATCGTCAGTCCGCAGACCGAAGAGAAGGCCAAGCAGAAGGTAAGCGCCCGCTGACATAGCTCCACCTGGAGCTTTGGCTTCCATGAGCAAAGAGCTAATCACCTCACCCCGCGTGCGCATACAGACCAAGTCCATTATCGACACGCTCGACGAATACGAGTACATCTGGGCGCCTATCCTGTTCATCGCCGCCGCCTTCTTCACTCGCCTGTACAAGATCGGCCTCTCCAACATTGTGACCTGGGATGAAGCTCAGTAAGCGCCCTCCTAGCCTGCCGCTCAGTTGCGTGTCGAACATATGTCTAACAACAGCCACACAGTTTTGGCAAGTTCGGTTCCCACTACCTCAAGCGCGAGTTCTACTTCGATGTCCATCCGCCGCTCGGAAAGATGCTGGTTGGCCTTTCGGGCTACCTGGCCGGCTACAACGGTTCCTTCGAGTTCAAGTCTGGCGAGACTTACCCCCCGGAGCTGAACTATACCTTCATGCGTGCTTTCAACTCGACCTTCGGCGCTCTCTGCGTCCCGCTGGCATACTTCACGGCCAAGGAACTCAACTTCCGCAAGCCGGCCTGCTGGCTGGCCGCTCTCATGGTCCTGTGCGATAACTCGCTCGCGACTATTAGCCGCTTCATCCTCCTTGACTCGATGCTTCTGTTCTTTACCTTCACCACCGTCTTCTGCTGGGCCAAGTTCCATCGCCTCCAGCACGATCCCTTTTCGCCCGAGTGGGGTCTCTGGCTGATGCTCTGCGGTGTCTCGATTGGTTGCGTTTGCAGTGTCAAGTGGGTTGGCTTCTTCGCTACTGCTCTTGTTGGCCTGTACACCATCGAGGACCTGTGGAACAAGTTCGGAGATCTTAGGATGCCCAAGGTCGAGCTGGCAGCCCACCTGGGTTTCCGTGTCTTTTCGCTCATTCTGATCCCCCTGATGGTCTACCTCTTCTCCTTCTGGCTCCACTTCTTGATCTTGGAGAACAGTGGTCCCGGTGATGCTCAGATGAGCTCTCTTTTCCAGGCAAATCTGCGTGGCACGGAGGTTGGAAAGGACAGCCCGCTCGAGATTGCTATTGGTTCCCGTGCCACTATTAAAAACATGGGCTATGGCGGTGGTCTTCTGCACTCCCACGTTCAGACTTACCCCGAAGGATCCCAGCAACAGCAGGTTACTTGCTACCACCACAAAGATGCCAACAACGACTGGTTCATTTACCCCAACCGCTTCGAGCCCGACTACGTGGTTGGAGAAGAGCCAATGCGTTATCCCAAGGACGGTGACGTCATTCGCTTGATCCACGCCCAGACTGGCCGCAACTTGCACTCCCACCAAATCGCTGGTCCCGTTACCAAGGGTGATTGGGAGGTTTCTTCCTACGGAAACGTTACTATTGGTGATTCGAAGGACCACTGGAAGATCGAGGTTGTGAATGATGCTGCGACTCGCGATTACTCGAAGATCAGGACCCTGACCACGGCTTTCCGCCTGAAGCACGTCGACCTAGGCTGCTACCTGCGTGCCGGCAATGTTAACCTTCCTCAGTGGGGTTTCAAGCAGATTGAGGTTACCTGTACCAAGACCAACAACCCTAGGGATGTCTATACTCACTGGAACGTTGAAAGTCACTGGAACGATAGGCTCCCCGCTGGTGATCCCGGCTCGTACAAATCGCCTTTCTTCCGTGACTTCGTTCACCTCAACGTGGCCATGATGACTTCGAACAACGCCCTTGTCCCTGATCCGGACAAGCAGGATGATCTTGCTTCGGCACCCTGGCAATGGCCCATTCTCCACGTCGGTCTCCGTATGTGCGGTTGGGGCGATGAGAGTAAGTTCTCATGTGAAACTTTGGTTTGGAATAATATGCTAACGAATACTTGTAGCCGTCAAATATTTCCTGCTTGGCAACCCTTTCGTGTACTGGGCATCCACTGCATCTCTTGCCGGTGTCGGTCTGGTTGTTGCCTGGTACTTGATCCGTTGGCAGCGCGGCTACACTGATCTCAAGCCCACCGAGATCGACCAAATTCACTACGCCGGTATCTATCCCATCATTGGCTGGTTCCTACATTATTTCCCGTTCGTTGCCATGGCCCGTGTGACCTATGTCCACCACTACTTCCCGGCTCTCTACTTCGCCATCCTATCCTTTAGTTTCCTTGTCGATTGGTTCACCAGGAATGCCCGGACTCAGATTCGCTGGGCTGTCTACGGCGTGCTCTATGCTATCACTCTCGGACTCTTCATTTACTTCCGTGATATCACTTTCGGTATGCAAGGGTCGAATGCGCAATGGAGGCACTTGAAGTGGTTCAGCACGTGGCGTGTTACAGATTGAACTAGTTGAGGTGGCTGAGAGGAGGATTGGTTCTTTTCATCTTGGTCCTGTTCAACGCGCTTCCATAAGGCGTGTGGCTGGTGTGCCAGGCAAAGAGATATTTAGGAGTCCGGAAAGGGTATGTGATACCACGAAGGAGAAAGGGGGATTCAATGAGATAACCCTTTTATTGACTTTAAACAAAAACAAAAGCCAAGAGCATGCGCTCTTTTTCCATGGAGCGATGGTGTAGTCGCATTTTTACGGCCGGAGTATACAACCAATTGTACTAGTCCTCAGTTTTTCTTTCGACATGTTATGCACCTTTCAATGTTATTCAATGATCCACTCTTCATTGCCACTCAAATCTCAGCGGTCATAGTGAGCATAGAGAAGACACGGTGTCCAATTGTGTCGTCGGTATTCGCTCTCCGAGGGAATACATTGCCGATTTCTTTGACACGCCGGACATTCTGTTTTCACGGCCAAATTTAACGCAGGGTCCTGCCCATACCCTTACCTCAAAAGACCAAAGATTCAATTAATTCAAGTCCTAACAGAAGACGGGCCCTGAACCATTAACCCAAAAATTGCATTATACAACCATACAACCAAGAGCGCACCAATCCTTATCTACCCAGATATTCCCCACAGCACGGATAGGAAAACCAGAAGATAAATCGAATACAACTAACTTCAAATCGATAGAGCATTCAAGCTAACAGTCTCTACCATCGTTTACCGGTACTGCTGCACGCATACTTCCTCAAACTCGCCCGGGAAAAACGCGCTCGAGCTCGCCGTCTGCACGGGCACGAAGACCACGTCCCAGACCTGGCTGAGGTCGCCCTCTTCGGCGTTCACGCGGCTGGGAGGTGGGAGCGCTAGCGTGCCGGATTCGGAGACGGCGCCGCCGGTCGTTGGACCGCTGGCTTCGTTAGCTGGTTGTTCACCCCCCCCCCCCCCCCCCTTCTCCCCTGGAGAGATGATGCGGAGGACGGACCTGCAATCTAGATACGCGAACCAGATGTCTAGCTCGACGACTCCGGCGTCGTCGGTTCCGTTGGCCGGGGTTGAGGATCCTTTTCGCCAGTAGAACAGCAGGTCTTGCCATTCGTCGTTGCAGGCGAATGGGCCGCCGGAGGCGTCTAGCTCGTTGGGCGTGATGAAGGTGCGCGAGCAGTAGTGTGTGGAGTAGTCGGTCGTGGCGAGCAGGACGAAGCTGATGCTGCCATTATGGATGTGTGGGGCGGTGGCAGAGGTTGGGATGTGGGTGAGGTTGAGGAGGGTGAAGTTGGTGGTGAGGGCGGTGGTTAGGGTGGTATGGAGGAGAGTGAGGATGAGGGTGGGGGTGAGTGGAAGGATCGTGGAGCGCATGGCGAATTTGCTTTAGTTCCGGTTGTTGGTGGATGATTGGCTGGTGAATAGGAAAGAGAAGAACCAGCGAGCGGGATCATATATGGTCTCAAGATAGTCCGCGCTGCTGGCATTACTTTTCTTACCTCTAGATATGTCCAGAGAGCTGGAGATATGGTGGCTTTTGTGATGGGTATGTGTAGCTTAAATGGCCAGACAAGTTACCGAGATACGATGGTCAGTGTTGCAGTATCTTTATTGCTACTGCAAGGTCCCATCGGCTTCGTAGCAGCGTGGTGCTGGTTGCAGACTATTCCGGCTTGTCTTGTTTGCTTGACAGTTTTGATTGGCGAGGAGCTTAGAAACTGTGCGATCGTTTCAGCTGTATGTACAAGTTTAATGTCACAAACTCCAGGAGTAATAGATGCGGTTAAGCGTGGTAACACTTATCTTCCGAAGGTCTGAAACCAGAATCACTAGGCTCTTGCAGCTTCTGTCCTCTTTTGATGCACTAAGAGAAACTGTCAGCTTGGGAGCAGGTGCTTTCCTTAAGTCACACGAACTACAGTAATCGTTCCAGAGTCGAACGTAGCAAGTTGACATGGTGGTTTCACACCCGCTGCCGCTCCCTCTCCCACCCGACGGCAGCTTGCACATGAGCCAGTAGTCTCGCACCATGTACCCACATATTGGAGGTGCTGTACGCCAGGAAAAGTTGTTTTTCCTGGAATTAGTTGGCAGTGGGGTGGGACGAACATCACTCGGCATCATCAATGTATTACTCGATGGTAGTGTCTTGACCATTTCTGGCGAGTTACACGAATGAACAATCGTAACAGATCTGGGCGGATGCAGAACACAGATGGAACCTCTCGGCACTCTGGCGGGTGAAAATAATGGGGTGAATTGCCAGCCCTGCTTGCAGCATTAAGGTGCTTCAAAGTCGGCAAAGAAAAATTCTGACAGATGAGGTTCGAGCAGACCAATATCGAGCAGTCATCTTCTCCAGCTCTTACAGATGTCTCAGACACAGGAAATGACAGAGGGTTTGAGTAGAACCCCAAATCTTTTGTAGTATTCAAGACAGGTGCAGAAATCAAGACGCGCAGTTAAAGCCCTCCTGTACAACTCTACTGTACACAGCCTGAATCAACATGGGTTGGGCCAAACCCTTTAGATAACAAGGCTATCCGAGCATGCCCTCGTAAGTACATCGAAAACGCATGTAAGAAGAGATAGTGAAAACAACAAAATTTACAATCCGCTCGACCACGCTTTCCGCGAATCGTGACGGCCGTTATTCAATATTTGGTGGTATCAAGCCCAAAATCTCTGGTAGTGGTTATAGGAAAAGAGCAAGCCGTGAAGAAGAGATCTCCAATCAATCATTCAGCTTTTCTTGATCGCCTGAAGCTTAGTAGGCAGCTTTGGCAGCTGGATCTTCCCAATATTGGCGACCTGCTGACTCCTGACCTTCTGCATCTGCACGACAGCGTCGCCCAGCAGGACACGTATGGCGCCTTCCAAGCGGCGGTCTTTCTTCCGACGCATCCACAACAATATTATACCAAGGATGACCAGGTCGGCAGCAATCAGCTTCACAATGAACCACACGAACCGACCCAGAAAGGCGAAGAAGCTACGCCGTCGCGAATGCTGGTAGAGGCTCCGTGATTCCAATTGCTCGCGGAGAGCCGCCACCTCGGCCGTCATTTTGACAAGGGCCTGCTCCACGCGGCGCCGCCACTGCTTGTCGCTGGCCGATCGTCCACGCGAGACTGCCCGATCGCGGACGTGTTGTCGCGTATCATGATCATCATTTTCGTGATCGTCTGGATCCTGCGCGTCCACGAACTCCTCATTCTCATCCACAGCGTCCACGCCGCTGGGATTTAATATGCGCATCTGGGAAGCCTGTATTTGCGGGGGCGGGTACTCGTGAGACTCTCCGGACGAGCCGAGTGTGGGGTAGGGTGGCATCCCAAGAGTCTGGAGAGGCGATGATGAGGAGGACGAGGGCACGTTTGATTTGACCTGGTCCCAGACGAACTCCAACTCGGCGACCAGCTCGCGGGCATCCGGGCTCGGCGAGGCATACTTGTGCATCGTGTCGATCAGGGTCTCGATATAGCGGCGCTTGGCCTCGGTGCGCGACAGACCGTTTTGCTGCTTCCATGCGTCCCTGATGGGGGGCGTTCAATTACAATTTGCGGATGGGGACGGTGTGAGGTGTGATTTACCATTTCTCCTGCGATCTTTTGGCTTGATCGTCGTCGCCTTCCGGCCGCTCCATGATGCCGTCGACATCGCCCTCTGCGGGGAGTGTTAGAAGTGCGGGAGGCGTGAGAGAGGACGCGCAGACGGACCCATGCTCTGCTTGTACAAGCCATAGAGCTTCAAGCGGATGGCGGAGGGCGGCTTCTCGGAACCGATCCGGATCTTGTTGACGGTGTTGAGGGCATGGCTGAAGACTCTATCTGCGTGGCGAGCGCGAGTTAGCTTTGGTTGGTGGTCGCGTGTTGGCGGGCGGAGATTGGGGTGCGTCATACCCACAGAGTCGGACATATCAACGCCAATGCTTATCTGGTGTGGTGTTGCGCGAGGTCATGAAGTGCCGGAGGGGGATCGCGGGTGGGGCAGGGTCGGAAACATGCGAAGGGCGAGATGGAGGTCGGGACGTGTCGTCTGAGCTGGGGAAAGACGTGGATCATGTCTCTCCGCAGTCGCCTTCGCCGGAGCGCAAGACACATGGGTGCCGCCCTGGACCGAGGCTGCGCGATTGGAAGGTGGAGCCGACCAATCCCCGGTATCAGGGTCCCGTTCCTGCCCGATTTGATGTACACCACCGACCTGCCTGTTCTTCTCTCGTTTCCAGACAAACACATATCGTACTCAACATGTTGATACATCGATGGGAACAACCCAACGACATCGACTGCGATCGTGGCTCTGATCTGCGCCAGAGTATGGGTAAACAGCTAAAGCCGCAAAGCCGACGCTGTATAGAGAACAGTTCGAAGATTGCCTTGGACATGTGGGTAGACTACGTAACAGTGCTACTTCTAATGTCTCTGGTCTCATGTCAGCCCCAAAAAAAGACACGGCCTTGGAGAAAGCTGGTCCTGACACTTTTGGGCACAATCCACTTCATAGCTCCAACAACCGCAGGGTCATGAGACTGTATTCAGTTTTGCAATGCTTTCACATGAGGGCCTCTGGTCTCCATCGCGTTACTATGCCAAAGGTGGATATTAAGACCGCTACAGCCGGCCGAGAAGTAGTCTCGAATTCAGTTATGCTTCCGGCTCAATCGGCAGGCAGCGTCTGATGAGGAGGGACGATGCCCGATCAGCGGTGAAGCAGGCAGGAGCAGCGGAAGATTTATGATACATGAAGCTCGTACGAAGCATCCATAGAGTATGCCTAAGAGGCTAGAGTACAAGGCGTAGGTCCGTGTTTCGTCTCGGTGGTTTATAGGGCTGGATGGAGGGCTGCACCGCCACCGACGCCACACCCGACGCGCGCTAGGCGACGCGCTCCCCGCGATCACTGCCCGGTCAGCTCTGCGTGTACAAACATTGCGTCGCTCTCTCTCTCCAACCCACATGGACTCTCCCAGACGCCGCCATGTCTTCGTCGCGCCCGAACTCCAAATACTACTCCAGTCATGAGCGCGTCCCCAGTTCCTCGCGCCCTCGCGTCGCCTCCACCGCGACCCGCGACCAAGAGTCGCATTCCAACTCACACTCACATTCGAGGTCACACTCCACAAGCAAGGCCACCGAACGCCGCACCGATCGCAACAATGTCCTCACCCGCGAGACGATTACAGTGAAGCGCTCCCCACTCAAGACCGACAGTCGTTCCAACTCTCGGAGGAGCAGGGATGGCCAGAAAGGGCAGAGTGCTCCGGCCACTCCAACTACTGCTGAACCTAAGAAGGAGGAGCCACGAGGTATGCTACTCAATTCGTTCTCCTGGTTTTTCTGACCCATCGTAGAGCCATGGAAGCCTCAAGCTTCACTCGTTCCGCATACCACCGCTCCGCTCGCCTCCCGAGTCTCTACCCCCCAGCGTGCCTCATTAGCTCCCGTCGACCTGCAACCCCAACCATTGGCCCAACTATCCGTTGAGGCTCAAGAGGCTGCCATTATCGAAGATCTGCTCTTTGTATTCATGGGATTCGAGGGCCAATACATCAGATTCGCAACATCCTACAATCCCTCCGAGGAGAAAAGCCGTTTGATGGGCCCAACATTCAACATAGCTTCCGGCCTGGATCCTAGTTTGCGAGACCTTACAACGTCCATGCTCAAAATGGCGACACATTACTCTGCGCTTGAGGCTTTCATTGAGGTTCAGAGCAGGGACGAGTACGGCGCAGTGAATCATGCCCTGTGCGCTGTGGTCCGGAAGTTACTCAAGGACTATCTCGTGCTCATGGCTCAGCTGGAACATCAGATGCTCACCAATCCCACATTTACCCTACATCTCCTGAACCTGCATACAAAACCTACGAGCCACATGCTCTACCAATTGTACACCATGGGCATTGAGGTTTTGAAGGCAAATGCTCTTCTGGACGATGAAAATGAAGATGATCTCGATGAGACCGAGAACTTGGAGGATATTTTGGAGTCTCTACGGGAAGGTGGCAACATAGCGCAAGGTTCGATAGGAAGCAAAAAGGTGTGCAAAGGTGGAAGTGTGCTGGGCTTAATATCAAAGCGGTTGGCCTCCATGTCCGGAGACCCTGCCGCAAGAACACTACTCACGACATTACTACGGGAGGCCAGTCGCCCGTACATGACGATGCTCAACGAATGGCTCCACCATGGAGCAATCAAAGACCCTCATGCGGAGTTCTTGATCAAAGAACAGAAGAGCATCAAGCGTGAAAGATTGGACCAGGACTACACGGACGAGTATTGGGAAAAGCGTTACACAATTCGGGAGAATCTTGTTCCGCCGCAGTTGGAAGGGGTTAAGGACAAAGTCTTGCTCGCTGGGAAGTACCTCAACGTTGTGCGCGAGTGTGGCGGAGTCGACGTGAGCAAAAGAGTACAAGACGTTCCGACAACCTTTGACGATCCTAGATTCCTGGAGAATGTCAACAGCGCCTACGCCTACGCAAACTCTTCCCTCCTTCATCTTCTTCTCACTACTCATGCACTCCCTGCACGTCTCCGGTCCCTCAAACACTACTTCTTCCTCGACCGATCCGACTTCTTTTCCTATTTCCTCGAACTCGGCACTTCTGAGCTCAAGAAGCCAGCCAAGATTGTCAATATTGGGAAGCTCCAGTCCCTTTTGGATATCGTCCTCCGCCAGCCTGGTAGTGTGGCGGCAGAGGACCCATACAAGGAGGATGTCAAGGTGCAAATGAACGAGATTGGTCTGACAAACTGGTTGATGAAGATCGTCACCGTGACTGGATTGGACCAAGATGCGGCGACGGGCAGCTTTTCAAACTACACACCGGCCGCTCAAAGCGCAACCATAACCGACGACAAGGACATCATTGGATTCGACGCTTTAGTCCTCGACTACGCGATGCCGTTCCCTCTATCCCTCGTTGTTAGCCGAGTGACGTTGACACGGTACCAACTTCTTTTCCGCTACCTGCTCTCATTGCGCCATCTTGAGACATTGCTTGTCGGTAGCTGGGCGGATCACTCAAAAGTTCGCAGCTGGAAACACCGATCATCAAATCCTAAGATCGAAATGTGGAAGCGTAAGGCATGGACGTTACGTGCTCGCATGCTGGTCTTCGTACAGCAGCTTCTCTATTACAGTACGGCCGAAGTCATAGAGCCCAACTGGCAGAGCATGATGTCCCGGCTGAATGCGGTGAGCAAAGGCGACGCGGCAGAGAATGCAGACATCATGCAGTCAACAGAGTCAATAGATCCGGCCGCAACGGCAGCGGCTGAAGGGAGCGGCGATATCCCTGGTGGGAATGGACCTCAAGTCAAACGTACAGTGGACGAGTTGATGCAGGACCATGTGGATTTTCTGGCAACCTGCTTGAAGGAGTGCATGCTGACCAACGCGAAGCTCCTCAAGGTTAGTTTCCTCAAATAAAAAGGCTATCTTCACCCGCTAACATCAACCTTTCGCAGATCAACTCCAAGATCCTCAACACCTGCACCATGTTCGCTAACTACACCGCCTCCCTCTCCCGTTACCTCATCTCCGCTGACGCCGACCTCGCTACCACGTCTAATGCCTCCGCTTCCACAAGCACTGAAAAGGGCTCTTCCACCCGCTCCCTCGCCTTCGACCCGACCAAGCTTGGAAAGATGATCGACCTGCTGCAGAAGTACGAGGACAACTTCACGAAACATCTCCGCATCCTGCTCGATACCTTGAACTACTACGCCGCCACGGAGACGGTGGTTTTCTTGAGCTTGTGTGCCAGGCTGAGTGCTGCTAGTGAGGGCCTTGGGTTTTCGGTCAATGTTAAGGGGGAGACAGTTTACTAAAGGAAGCGTAAACCATGGTAGATTTGGCATTTTCTTGGCGGGTTGGAAACTTGCATATAATGAATGGATTGGTGGGGTGGAGTCGGCTACGGGAAAAAAAGAAGCGTGGCGTTTGTCTTGTGCTTCCTTTGACCAGCCCGCTGGCTGGCCGGTACTTTTGTGTTTTGCAGGGAACTATTGGCGATATTGATGAGTTGTTTGGTTTAAGTGTGCGTAGTTGAAGAAGCCGATATCCGAATATAGCAGGAATGCATATTATGAGTCAATTCGATATCTCCTTTGTCTATCCTAAAATCAAGTCCACCAGTTCCCTCTCCCGACTCTCCCATACGTCTCTCCTCACTTCTCCAATACCCTTTCGGTACGCGATTTCATCTATCCACTCTACCCAGAGAACGTTGTACGATTGCGGTCTCTCTCGTCCCAACGGCTCTTCCCACCTCTTGCGACCAGGTTGTCTGTACATCATTGAGATGGCCACCAGTTCCACTCTCCCATCACCACTCTTCTCATCCCCAAAGAGCACTTTCCTGTCTGACTCTTCAAAGAACGATGGATCGTGCACATATAAGAAGCCATGAGCCATTTCTGAGTCGGTGGTTTTCAGGCAGTCGGGGTCAACCAGCCCATAATCTCCTTTCCTGGCTGTGCTACCTTTCGAGTAATCCAAGAAGTCCAACTCGAAGTATGCGCGGTGGGTGGAGCAGCAAAGGTAACGCCCTTCAAGAGCCGCATCCGCATGATTTTCTCTCCCAGAATCCTGGAGTCGATCACTGACGTCGCCTCGCAGCGGTACAGGGTAGTTGAACTTGATTTCGTCACTCATGGATGCGTGTGTGTAGTAAAACGCAGGTGGGAACTTGTCCTTCGTTTGATCGAGGTTGGCTGCACGGTTCGTGCTAGTACCGCCAGCCGTCGTCCAGCCCCGGTCGAGCGTGTACGTGCTGAAGATGGGGCACCTGTCATCCGCGGAGTCAAGGTCGATTTGCCAGCGTGTCCAGCCTGGTGAAAGAGCACTATCGTGTGAGTCCTGACCACAGTATTTGATCTTGCACGCGTGCCATTCGTTCTGATGTGCAATTTCCAGCGGTGGTGATGCCTTTGTTGCTCGGGTATGCCAGCGTACGGTGGGTACGACGCGCTTAACGTAGTCCACCGAGTAGTACCAGGTATTTCGATGCCAAAGGATGAAGTCTTCGCTTCTCCAGATCGACGCATCTTCCAAGTTCCCCTGCCAAGCGGCCCACGACCACATCGGGGCACGTCTACCAGCTTCAAGCTGACTCCGCGGATCCCATCGCCTGCGGAACTGTTGTTCTTCATCCCATTCTATGGACCTCCATATCAGGCAAATATCTAAGAACATGACTGGGACTCCCCAGCAAAACCCACCACAGAAGCTCGGCGCAAGCGCCGTGGTGATTCCCAAGAAAGCGTCCATGGAGTCTTCATCACAAGTGAGATGGCGTTTGCAGTACGCAGACACAAGCGTCTTGAAAGACTCGACGCTCGGAAACGCAGGAATTTTGGAAAGCGAAGCCATCCGTATCGGAACGACATCTCTGTCATAAGCTGCGCTGGTCTCCTCTGTCGGAGCGTCAGCCGGGATGTGGTGCTCTTCGCAGAAACATGCTTCTCGGCACTCCCATCGCACGGAGTCGGCGATGAATATGAGTCTCCTCCGGGAGAACACGTACTCTTGGAAGGTCCAGCCTCGTCTGTCCCACTCGCTGCCGCGCAGTCCGCCTTTGCTGGGCCAGACTACTTGTGTGCCGTCTGGCCAGTCGAAGACGCACGGATTGTCGCGCGGCTTGGTTATTCCTCTGAGGCCTTTCAATCCTGAATCGGCATTGGTCCCATCTGCCGCCACGATTGTGAATGTGGCGTTCGCGAAGACTGCGGCCATGTCAGTGACCAAGGCGTGGCGTATGTTTTCGTCATCCTGGACGATACACAGTGCGTCAACCCAGAGATATCTCTTTCCAAGAAGCCGAACGACGCCCATTGCGTCTCTGATGGTACGCGGTAAAGCATTGGCAGTCTGAAGAAAAGCCTCAGGTTCGCAGAAGCTCTCCAGATTCTGCACTGTAGTCTTCAAGACGGCCGAGTTGCCCCAGACATAACTCAGTGCCACGTATTCGTAATCCTCTGCTGTCTGAACGAGACAATGCTTGACGGTGTCAATCAGCAACGGCAGTCGAGGCCTAGGAGGGCGGTTGTTGCTGATGAGGTGGCATGACGGACCATGTTCGCGTTCGCAGTCCTTGATCCAGTCCTTGATGAGGTCGAAATCAATCCAGTGACGGTCCAAAGCCCTTCCGGCCAACTCATTCAAGTGATTGCCAGACAGCTTAGCGAGAAACAGTTCTCCATGAACTGTCGACGCACGATTTCTCACAGGCCCTGTGAGCTGGATTATTCCATCAACAGTTGCACCGATGAAAAGCTGCTTGCCCTTGCGTTTCTCAATACATCCCTCCTCCGTTGATATGAAGTTGTGGTTGCTGCTGAGAACCCATTTGAAAAAGGTATGGTGCGTATCACAGCTCCCCAGTTGCAAAACAAGCTGGTCTATCTCCCCGAGCAGAACTTTGTGTCCTTGTTGTCGCTCTTTGAAAACTGTTATGATTTGTTTGCACGTTTCACAGTCTCCGCTGGTCTCCTTCGTATTGTTAGCGGCGGCATGGTCTAAATGTGTGGAAATATACGGACCTGTACGGCGCCACAGCGATGGAATTCCATACTGTCATTAGTCTCTAAATGATCCATCGTTGACTTGCTGCGGCAAGAGAAAGTATACGATCATATGCTCGGACCGGGTGTATTCCTGCAACTCGAGGCAACAAGTACAAGATACAGAACAACTTCGTCACCAATCTTGCTGCCGGCAGTCTGACCTCAGATCATGAACGTGTCGTCCTGAAGTCAACCCCGGGCGAGGCTGAAATTCGTAACATGTGGCGGGGTCTTTCTCGCCCCCACGGAGGCTGTGTGACTCGCGAGCATGCATCGTCCCCGACCAATCAGCTTCATCAAGGTAAGTCGAACACAGCAGCAGTGCTAAAGGTACCGATACATGGTCGAAACACGCGTATCTTATCTACAACGTTTCTCGGAACTCATTTGGACATAACACTGCTGCTTCACCTACACTCACTGACTCACCAGGTGAAGGCAAAACATAGAAATCTGCAGGAAGCGGAAGTGAAACTCTTCAATTCATATGTTCGCGCTCTATGGCTACTCCGAATGTCATCGACTTCATAATCGTCCATGCAATGCAAATAAAAGCATAAACCACAGCAACTCTGCATCTCCATCTCACCTCCACCCGTCACTCAATATGCAAGTAAACATTACAATAGTGAAGAGAAAACCGGGAAGAAAACATTCCGTTTTGCTCCTCCATGCACGCATGAAACTTTTCAGTTCGTGAACCTGGTATCAGTGCTACCGTCTACCTACCCTCGCTGAAGTAGCCCTAGGGTCTTTGTGAATAAAAACAATTAAGGGGGAAATGGTATTGAGAAGAACGGAAAGGGCCAACGAAAGAACCCGCTTAAGGCATCATGAAGGCATCACCATCAAAGCGGATGGCAGTGATGTCAGTGAAGAGCCTCAAGCTCTTCTCGAAGGACGTGTCACGCTTGACCTTGCGCGGGACCTTAGCCCTCCTGGTGAGGTGGTCGCCACGCTTGTAGCCCGGGGTGCCGGTGACACAGTGGCTGGCTTCACCCCATTTGCTCTGCGCAGCAGCCTTCCAGACGGCTGTGACATCGACGGTCATCTCCGCGGTGTAGAAGATGCGGCAATCTGCAGGCTCGTAGGTGAACTGAAGCGGCGTGCCGGTGGCATCACCCTCGCGGAGACCGTCTCGGACGTTGATGTTGGGGTCGATTGCCGCACGGTTGAAAGGGACGTAGCTGGCGTAGTTGGCCTGGTAAGACGCGTTGTACTGCGCCTGCTCCTCAGGGTTGGCATTCTCGTAAGCCTCGTACACCCACTGCTGGATAGCAGCCCAGTTGAAGTTGTTGAAGCCCTTGACACCACCGACCGCCTGCTGCTCTCCATACTGCGGACGTCCGCCAAGAGCAATGGCCGAGACGTTGCCCTGCTGGCGCATAAACTCGGAGAAGATGGCGCAGGTCGAGGCGCAGTAACCATCATACAGAAGGACGATGTTGGCAGACTCGAAGGGCTGCTCGGTGAAGTTGGAGCGGTTACCGTATCCAGTGATCTCAATGCCGCCGCTGTTCAGGATGTTCAGCGGGTCCGACATGTTCCAGCGGATGACGGAGGTGAAGTTGTCGCCATGGTTCTCGACGGGGCCGAACTTGTCGGGCCATGACTCGAAGTTCTCGTACTTCTCATCGACATCAGTGCGGTAGTTGAAGACGCTCGAGACGATATCGGCCATGGTGTAGTTGTTCTGCACTATCTCGGGATCGCGAGGGAAGCCGTCGGAAAGGTAGGAGAACTTCTGGCCAATGAGGTCGAGAGCCTCGTGAGCCCTGAGGCGAGTGCCGCCGTAAGGCAAGATAGAAGGGAAGAATTGCTTGAAGAGGTCGTAGCCCTGGAGGATGGTACCGCCACCGTTGGCGCTCAGATCGATGATCATCTTAGTCTTGCCATCAGCCTTGGCCTGCTGGATAAACTGGGTGCCAATGCGCTGGAACTCGATTTCGGCGTAGGCGGAGCTGACGAAGGAGGGAACGACGAGGACGGCAACATCCGAGAACTCTTCGCCTTCCAGGTAGTAGCCAGCGATGAGATTGTTCCGTTGGTAAATGACCGGCTCAGGGTAACCAGGAGCGGCCGTCGGACGGGCGACACGGGAAGAAGTGGAAGAAGCCTCAGCAGCAGCAACAGCCATGTTGAAGTCGAGGTCGTTGTCGGGCTCAGATTCCTTGGGGGCGTCGATGTTCATGTTCGCGAAAGCCTGGATACGTGACTTGTCCTTGGCGTCTTGGGCCATAGCCTGTGCGGAAGCACTGGCGGTGCCAGAGTCATAGAGGAAGTAGTTGTCGCTGAGAGCAGTGCCGTTCTCGATGCCACGGAACGAAACAAGAACACGGGCAAAGTTCTCGAAGGTCTTGGTGGTGCCATTGGCGAACTCCAGCTTGGTTTCGGGACCCGGGTATACGAAGCGGCCGCGGCCACCGCCAGAGAACATTCCGGTGCTAGCGCCAGTGGTACCAAGTTGAATCTGAGCCAGCTCGTACATGACGTTGTTGTAGAGGGCATCGCGGTCCTGGAGGGAACCGTGCTGGCTAAGTTCCTGCAGATAAGTGGCGGAATCCTGATCGTCGATCTTCAGGATAGCCGAGGGAGTGTAGGTGGAGTTAGTGAACGAAGCAGCGAGGATATCCTCATAGACGAAGGGAGCAGGCAGCTTCTGGCCATCCTCAGAGATTGAAACGAGGGAGATGGGCCTACCCCAGGTGAAGATGGCGCCGATGGAGTCAGGAACGTAGACCAGGTGACCGTCATGGGCAGACTGGATGAGCGTGTACAGAGCCCAGCCGAACTCGTACTCTCCAATGAAGGCATCGGAGTTCACCTTGTTAGCGATGTCGTCAAGACCGGCGTAGATGTCAACGGCAGGCTGGACCTTCTCAGCGTACTCGGCAGGCGGGTCCTTGAGGTAGGCCTGGGTGCTCTGCCAGACAATGTAGGGCTTCATGGCCTCGATGAGCTCAATGGCGGCCGTCTTGTTGAGCGGGGCGCTCATGATGCAGTCATAGGCAAGACGAGCCGGGACCGTGGGGGTTGCCGTGGACTGGTCGTTGTTGACGATGGAGCTGACGATGGAACAGGGAGAAGGTCCAGTGACGTTCTGCCTGGCCTCAATCGAGGGAGCAGGGGTGACATCCGGGCAGGCGACATGGCTGGTGGTGGTCAAGGGAGAGGCGACAGCAGAGGCTGCCAAGGTGAGGGCCACCAGAAGAAGCGAGGGAAACTTCATGGCGCAGAAGATCTTGAACGAAGGAAAAGAGAATACGGGTGAGCGTACTCTCGTTGGATGATATAGAAAGAAAGAGAAGGGGAAAAGACCGCGGGAGGCTGGGTTGACTAGTCTCTTTAAAAGAGCGAGTGGAGTGGTTGTGGGGAGGCAAGCACGGCCTAGAGAAAGCGCGGATAGTAAGTGGAGCCTGTGCCAAGCATGGTAGTGGGAGCAGTCTTTCAATGCGCCGCTTACTAGGGCTGCCGAACGGGCAAACGCAAGAGCCCAAGGGCGCGGAAGGCGCGTTGTTTGGCGGAGGGATCTGCAGTGTTACCTTGTCTGGTGGCACTCGCGCCTGTCTGGTAGCACCGACCTCCTTTGCACTTCAGGAACAGGAAGCGGCAGGCCCACCGACGCGCGCAAGGGAAGGACGCTGAAACGTGGCGCACAGGTGCTGGGCTGCGAGGAAGCTGCAAACCTAAGTGAGCGCGAGTGTCTAAAGAGCGGCAGATTGCGTCGAGGCGATTGCTCTGGACGAAGCGCCCGCTGGCGGCGCGAGCAAGACAGGCAGGGTCAGGCCAGGAAGGAGCGCCCAGGCAGCACCACCGCCGTGTGGCCGTTCGCCGTTGAGCGCCCGGACCCTGACGCGACGTCACGATTGGCGCCGCCACCCAATGCGGTCGGGGCGCGGCCGCTGGCCTGCGAGCGCCGGCCGGCGCAGCCTGGCGGCGAGCCTTGCAGAAGTGTCAGACGCGCTCCCGGACGCGGTGGAGGCACAGGCGGAGAGCGCACAGACGAGCGGGAGCGGCTGGCCTTGGCTTTGGGCTTGGCTCGTTTCAGCGGCTGCTTGCTCGAATCAGCGTCGCCGCTCAGCACGCTGTTTCTCCCTCGAGCCGCACTCAAATCCTCTCCTGCGCACTCGCTCGACTCGTGGAATGCGCGAACAGGCGACGGCTACACGCTGCAATCCGATCCGCCGCTGTTGTGGACGGTCCGCGCGCCGCTCACCACCTCAATCTCCCTCGGTCTCGCTTGCAGCGCAGCTGCTGTGCTCCGCGCCGCGCCGCAACCCGCGAGTCGTGCGTGCGCCGAGTCACCGACCGCATCTGGCTGGGCTGACCGCCGGCCGCTCATCAGCTGCAGCTCGCTCTCCACTGATGTTCGTTCCTTTTGTGGAGCCTGAACATCACCGCCAGCTGTCTCCCCGTACCCAGCCTCACAACCAGCCCCCGGCCTTCTTCTTCTTCATCACCACTGCCACCCGTGATCTCGAACTGCACGCCCGCTGACGTCTTCAATGCGAAGAAATGGCGCGACGACGCCCTGCAAAATGGCTTCCGCCTCGACTTCCGACCGGTCGCAAGGATGCCCAAATCTGTGGAGAGCTTCTGCAAGGCCTGCGTCTATGCGTCTTGCCTGAAGCGGTAGTACCTAATCGATTCTGCGAGACAGACCGCAAGATTTAGGAGTATATTCAGGGTTCATGCCTGTGTCGCTTTGTGCCTGATAGTAGCAGTGCCCACCGCCTTCGAGGTCGTTGACTGGAATAGACAATTCAAGCTGGACCCTCTCGGCTAATCTTCGCTCTCTGGCGAACTTCGTCCATGCATTGGAGACCCACGCGGTAGCAAAGCGCCTTATTCGCGGCAAATATGATATTCGAAACAGTAAGCACATTGGAGGTCAGCCCTGACTTGTCCAGTCCCAGGATCTGGAGGCATTCGCAACGCAGATTGGCGATCCATTCCAATGGTCAGAACCCCTCCTTTCTCCTAAACTTGGAAAATAAACAATGCCGTCAGCCCCAAAAAGATTGCCTGATCCCGGAATAAAATTGGTTACATCCCACTGGGACAATCGCACAGGTAGGATCCCTTAAAAAAGAAAAAGAAGCCGAGACGTGAAGGCGTGCAGTTCAGATGCTGCAAGCCTCCCATCCCGCCTGTCCCGAGTCTTGTTCCACGGCACACACGGGCCGTGCGCGTCACGCTTCTCCTGTGCTACCGTTCTCGCGACACCAACACCAACACGTCCCGCTTCAACCTTCCTCATCCAATTCTTCTAATCAAACACGTCGGAAACTAACGGTCTCGTCCCCTCGATGTCGAAATTGTCGAAAGTGCGATGTGTGACAACTAAGTCTTTGCACAACCGCTCTTTGCCTAAACCCATGGCTTTCGGATACGATTTGCCGGAAAGCTTGACCCCTTTTTAGTTCACTCTCCCAGCGACAGGTTGGGCCTAGTGAATGTTTGTGAGAGCGTGAGGCATAGAAATACGAATTCGCTGCTGTACCAGGTCCTTTGGGAGATTGCTATGAGCTGATCAAGTTTTTAAAATTTAGAGGCAACACCAAGCTCTTCGGACGCAACATTGGGAAATCCTGGAAAGGATGCTAGGCATGGCGGGTCAGGCGCAGGTTTGGGGGACGAAAATTGACTTGCGCCATCTACACGAGCAGACATATCGTGGAACCTACGACCATGGCCATTTCAGCCCCCGCCATATGTGCGGCGGTCTTCCATAATCCCGAATTTACGTCCACAGAGTTGTCAAAATTGTAATGATGTATTGCCATTAAACGGTACAGGTCATGTGCATCTTTATGCAGCCAACGCAAACGCCCTCGGGTATTCTCAGTCTACCGCACCCCAATTCAACGCCTTCTAAGGCATCCAGCAGAAAGACGAAAAAGCTGACGAAAACTGGTCTAAAAGCAAAATACCAGGCTGCAGAAATCTGCAATCCCAATCCTTCACATAAAAGGAAAATTGAAAAACAAACCGTCAACGCGCAATCCTCTATACGTCATCTTTCCCCCCTCTTGAGAACCCCGCTCCCCCGCGATCTCTGCAACAGTGAGACAAATTCCTTTTCCCGTCAGCCACGATCGATCCTCCGCATCCGCATGGCTTGAGACCAGGCGTAAGCTCGAGCCGGCGGCCCCGCCAAGCCGGTGATGGCTTGCTAAGCAACGGAGGACGTGGCTTAAGAAGCAACGAGACGACGGCACGCCAACGTGCTCGCCCCTCAATTCTCGTCCTCACCGCGCGCCTGCATCCTCGCCTCAACCCTCTTCGCCTTGATCTTCGCGTCCACGTTGTCCCTCCACTCCCTCCCGTATTTCGCCGTCAACCATGTCAGCACCATCGCCACGGACAAGAACCCGGCCGAGATGGTCGAGAAGCCGCCTACGCCGATCTTTTCGATCGCCGGCAAGCACAGCGCCGATCCGAGCGCCGCGAAAATGTATCTCACGACGTAGTTCCCGGCCACGACCTCCGCGCTCTTGCTTTGCATGACGTCCAAGCAGTACGTGTTCAGACTGGGGAAGCAAAACAGCTGGGCCACGCCCTGCAGGAACATGACAATCACGGGCAGCGGAATCCCGCCCTTCTCCTTCTCGATGGACCAGCCGTAGATGAGCATGCAGGCGGGGATGACGCCACCGAGGAAAGGGAGGCACGAGTTCAGGCGGTCCTCGGGCACGCGCTCGCCGTTGCGCTTGCGGATGTAGCGGTGCACGACGCGGTCGGCCCAGCGGCCGCCGAAAAAGGTGCCGAAGAGGTAGCCGCAGCCGGGGGCGATGTAGAAGAGGCCGGACTGGATGGGCGAGGTGAGGTGGAAGCGCGGGTTGAGGACGTAGCGGATGGGCGTGAGCAGGGAGTACATGTTCCAGACGAGGGAGGAGGAGGCGATGCCCTGTTCGTGTGTTCGTCAGTCCCTTCTCGCTCTTCCTTTCTCTCGATGGGATGGGGTTGATTTGCTTACCGCGGTGATCAGGTTGGGATAGCGGTACAGCTTGAGAACGCGGAAGGGGTTCGTCCACTGCCACAGCTTGACTGCTTTGTCCTTGGTCTTCAGCCCCGCGAATTCGATGCTCCGCTTGTAGTGTGTCGTCTCGGGTAGTAGGAATAGAATCAGCACGAAGCCGAAGCCGCCGAGCGCCGTCTGCAGCCAGAAGATGTCGCGCCAGGAACGGAAGGTCACGATGATGCCGCCGATGAAGGGGCCGAACGCGGGTCCCACGAGCGTGCCGGAGAGGAACCAGGCTAGGGCTGTTCCGCGTTCAGTCTGGAAGAATGGTCAATGAGAGGTCAGACAAAATCGGTTCGGTTGTTGCTTACGGGTCTGAATATGTCACCGATACAGGCAGAGCCGATGATCAGGAAGGATGTGCCTTGGAAGGCCGTCATGATGCGGAAGACGAAATAGGATGGGAGATTCGGTGCCACCGCTGTGGCGACGGAGAAGGCAGTAAATAGAAATGCGCTTCCTAAGGAGGCCTACGAGGGTTCATCAGATAATTCGTTCGACATATTTGATAGTCACAAAGCTTGAATTTGCGGCGACAAAGGCCTTGGTTGGGGGTTGACCATGGCGTACCCATCTTCTACCATACACCTGGCCGATTGGGCCCCAGAACATGGGCGAGATACCCATGAACAGCATGTACAAAGCATTGCTAATATTTATTGTGGTGCCGTTGCTGTTGTACGTCGCAGCAACTTCGGGAATGGCGGCCAAAATGGTCGTACTCGAGATAGGAGCGAGGAAACCGCAGAACGACAGCACTGCGGTGATGACATTCTTGCGGGCGAGAGAGAATTTGTCGTAGACCTCGTCGCTGACGGGCGGGCCGCCGGTTTGGGCAGTGGGAACGTGAGCGATGTCGTGCGTTGTGACATGGGAAATGGTGTGCTCGAGAGTGGGTCTCCCATCCTCGACGGTCGCTTGCTTCTCCAGATCGCTGGTGCCAACGTTGGAGCCGCGACGGTCCGGTGCCGACAAAGTGGCTTCGGTCGTCTTGGCCTGTGGAGCCGGACATGGAGTAGGTGCCTCCTGATCCTCCTCGAACGGCGCGCTGGGCGCGGAGATGGCCTCGAAGCGGGACATGACGTGCTTGGATGACAGTGACTAATAGAAAATGACAAAGGACAAGCGCCCTTGAGGCTTCTCAAACACTGAGGAAGAAAAAGTGAGGCATGAAGGCTGCTGCCAACTGGTTTAATCAATCACCACTGAAGATGTGGGAAAGAGCGTGCTACTTGATAAAGCAAGCGGGCGAATGAAGAGAAATGCATTTGCTTATGAGTCAATTTGGGGAGCAGTTCGACAGCGAAGATCCTGCCACCGGTCAGGGGAAAGATTTCTGACAGACGGTTCTGAAAGACCATTCTAGGACGGGATGGTGCCCGGTGCCGGCGGGTGGATCGCGGATAGCCGAAGATGCTGCACCTCTCTGCTGCAACCCTGGGCGTCCATGATGCGAAGCTTCGGGGCGGCCTTCCGTAGTCTCTCGGAACGGGATTCCATGACGCCAAGCCGGGGATTTGCAGCAAGGACAGCAGGTCCGATCGCGGGGGAAGAGATAGAGGAATTTCCAGAACAGGCGGGTGGTCGCGTTGGCGTTATGCTCTGTAGCCTCTGTCGCTCGGCAAACGGCACCGGCGTCGGCGATATCGGCGGCGCTTGCATCACACAGCCACGCGGGGGAAGGGCGTTTTGTATCGAATGGCGCGGGAATTATATCACGGTTTCTCTTCTCAACTTTTTGCCGAAGTGTTATTGGGCTATTCTTTGACCCGAGGATGCATGCACCGGCCGTGCGCCTCGCGTCTGGATGCCCCATCAGTGCCCCATCACCACCACCACCTCACCAGCTCACCTACTTTTGGGCTCATGCGTCTTCTGGCGGTCTAGAAAAGGGGCGAGGGAACGCCGCGCGCCGTGGCGATAGTTGATATGTCTTTCGTTGGCATGAAGCCTGCGCGCGGCTGCGCGTTTGTGCTGGCAATGCAGGGATCGACTATCTGGATCGTCGGATTATTTTCCGTGCGCCCAACGCGCCTTCCCGCGCCAGTTCGCCCGTCGCCACTGCTGAAAGACTTTTCTACTCTGCCTTTGCTTTTGCACGCCGCGCAATTCTCTCCCGACCCCGTTCTTCAGCTAAGATGCAACCTTGCGAGATCCAGGATTAGCCGATGCGTCCGGCCAGCGGACCGAGTATTCTTGGACCCGCAAGAAAGCTTGAGACCACTGATGCAGAAAACAGGCCATATTTCTTCCAAAAGAGTGGACCATGGAGTGATCGATAAAACCATTCTGCTCCCTCTTGGTGGCATTTTTGCAGACTGCGAGACCGAGTCTCGCTCTTTTCTCAAGCCTTTAGCTCTAGCAATTCTCGGGATTGCCCATTTTCTTCTGCCGTTTCCTTCTATCAGTTTGTTTCAACCCGTGTCCTGCTCACCTGCCGTCAGCTGAACGATGGATTGCTTTTCACCATCATCGCAGTCAGCACTACGCCTCACTAGCTTCGGCAGATACTAGACAACCTTTGGCTGCTGCGGTTACTATTCGCCATGACCTTGCTGGATTTCGTTCCAGTACATTTCCAGTGCATGAACCTCGAAGGCACTGGAATAGCAGCCCGTCTGTTGCCCTGCGAATGTTCAGATCTTTTCCCCTCAATTACCCACCGGACGATCAACTCTTGGCACTAGGCCTTAGTTCTGACAATAAGAAGTGGAGAGCTGACAGCCAGGCGGGTCGTGGTCGATGGAGAGAGGAGATGGGGTTGGACATCCTGACGACCGCCACCTTCCCCACCTTCCTATTCCAGACATTACGTGAGCCAATTGCAAAGGTTAAAGTAACGGCCTCCACATCCCGAATTTATAGAAATTACAAGGCCACAGTCGCTCTGAATGCTCGTCTTTACTCCATGCTAGGTCGATTCGCATCTCTAGAGCCGTCGCTTTCGTTGTGCCAATTCCTCCGTAATCGGTGGGGAACTGACTCAGGGGTCCTCCAGGAGCATTAGAAAAGATAAAGCTGCACTGTGCTGTGCATCAGATTCCATCGCATCGTCGTTTCCTCCTTATTCCGCACTATTCCAAACAACAGAACCCAGACTCTTTCTTTGCGGTCTTCCTCAAACAATTTGTGTCGGCTAGCGTTCATCTTGTGAAATCATCCGCAATGCCGTCCTCCGGTACCATTCACGCAATCGCCATCATCGGGGGCGGCCCAGTCGGGCTGTCTGCATCGATCGAGCTTTCTCTGCGTAGCATTCCACATGTCCTTTTCGAGCGTCACCCCGGCACTTCGATCCATCCGAAAGCATGCGGGATCAATCAGCGAACTACAGAAATCTTTCGCACCATGGGCATTGAGGATGAAGTCTACAAAGTCTCCGCTCCTTCGGAAATTGCCGGACGTACTGCTTGGTATACCGACCTTGGATCTTCAGGCAGAGAAGTCATCTCCCGGGATGCGTGGGGCCTTGGGCAGTACAGGGAAGAGTACGAGAAACACAGCCCTTCAAAATATGCTATCCTGCCACAAATTCGAATGGAGCCCATCATTGCTCGCCGGGCTAAAGAATTGAATCCGGAAGGTATCAAATACGGAATAGAAGTAACACAAGTTGAGAATAAAGGGGACCACGTCGTTCTCACCGTCAAGCCCACCAAAGGCTCCGACTCGGAGAAAGAGGAGGTACACGCCCGCTACGCCATCGCAGCCGACGGTGGCCGAAGCATGACCAACAAGCTGGGCATTCCCTGGGAGGGCGAAAAGGACATCTTCAACATGGTCACTGCGCACATCCGCACGCCTCTCCGCTCCTTCCACCCGGACAACACCAACTTCCTCACCTGGTTCACCCACCCGGACATGGGCGGCAGCACCCGCACCGGCTTCCTCTACCAGATCGGCCCCTGGCCGTGGCACGAACACCCAGAGGACCAGCAGGAATGGGTCTTCGCCTGCGCCCTCATCGCCACGGACCCGCACAGCTTCGACCGCGACTCCATGATCGCCCGCCTGCGCGCCACCCTCAAGCTGCCGGACCTACCCATCGACATCATCTCCCTCTCCCACTGGAACGTCAACGCCATCTCCGCCGCCCGCTACCGCGTCGGCCGCGTCTTCCTCGCCGGCGACGCTGCGCACCGTATCCCGCCATGGGGCGCGCTCGGCGCGAACACGGGCATCCAGGACATCCACAACCTCGTCTGGAAGCTGGAGCTCGCGCTTAAAGACCCGCAGAAGTATGACAAGCTTCTCGACAGCTACGATACCGAGCGTCGCCCCATCGGTCAGTCCGTGGCAGCATCGTCGCTGCACAATCTGCGCTCGCACTCCCTGGATATGGACACGGCGCTCGGCATGAGCGCTGATCAGACTACGGAAGAAAATAACGCAGCCATAGCACCCTTTTTTGACAAGGCACATCCGGAGCATGCTGCCAAGCGCGAGGCAGTGCACAAGGCGCAGAAGATGTTGGATACGGAGTTTAAGGCGCCCGGGACGGAGGTGGGGTGGTTTTACCCGTCAGCAGATTTCTGGGGGGAGGGGGAGAAGAGTAGGCATGGTGGGCAACTGAAGGCGGATGGGACGTTTGATACGGAGTTCTATCATGCGTCGACGGTGCCGGGGCATCATTTGCCACATGCGTGGTTGGAGAGAGAGGAGGAAAGATTTGCCGTGCAGGATTTGGTACCGTTAAGCGAGTTCTTGCTACTGGTAAGCAAAAAAGATGTCGGATGAGAAGGACTCAGGAATGAGCTGATGAAGGTGGAAGTCATCGGTGAAGGTGGCTGGCTGAACGTGGATGGAAGCTGGCGGAGACAGAACGGCGTCAGCGAACAGGGCGCGGTTCTGGTCCGGCCGGATGGGATCGTTGCTTGGCGCGGGGAGTGGGACGATGGCTTGGTCCAGAAATGGCCAGAGGTGCTTGAGCGCGTGCTGTATCTCTAAGGTGGTGCGTAGTGGCAAGTACGGCAACCTCCTTTCCATGGAGAGTCTGTGAGCTTACATCGCACAGGATTCAGCCTTGAATAAGGCAAATGAAATTTACGAACCAGACATCCCTGCAAATTTGCTCGCCGCGAACCCATCATTTTCCTCTTTGATGTATTTGATTGAGCTAATCCAACAGCACTCCGTAATATCGGGTCTTATCTCAGCATTGCGTATATCCACGCCGCGTGCAGTTCTTTCTTCCGAAATTTGCCTACTTTCGCTGATCTCGAACACCTCGTTTGGTGGAGAAGAGGGTGGCTTGCATGATGTGTTGAGGAAAGCTATCTATTCGCGGACTGTGGACCACCCCTGCGACTGGATGCTTTGTAGAGCTGCAAGGCTGAAACTTCTCAGCACTGTCCCTTCCAGTAACCCACCTCTTGCTATCAGTTGTTTCTTGGCGGAATAATGGATGAGAATTGGGTGGACGCCGCAAAAAGTTGCTGTCCAGCAAGGCTGAATAAATGGCAGAGATATCTTGGAATCCTACCTCTCCCGTGTAGTTGAGCCTGCATCTCATTACCCTCTTGTTTAAAACCCCACAACTTACTTACTTCGCCTTTGACAAAAGCAATATTCTCCGGGCGCTGGTCCAGCCTATTTATCCACCATCTGCGCTATGGGCATTCTTTAAGGCCTGCAGTAACACCCAAGACCACAAATCAGCCACTATGGAGGAGACTTGGCCTCTACGCGATCGGGTTCTTGATTGTGGGCACCATACTCATCATTCTTGCCAATTTATGTTTGGCATACCTTTGGTTTGGCACGGAGAAGCAGCGTATATGGGCTATTATTATTATTGACTCGAACTGGATCACCAAGACTGTTACGCTCATTGCGTCTGTTATCCGTGTCACCGTCTCAATGCAAGCTACCATCGCTACTTCAATGACAGCTTCAGTTCTCTTAGAAAGTCATACCACTCTTCCTAAAGCTGCTAACATATCCGTCATGCGCTTCATGAACACAAAGCCTTCGTCCGCTCTTTTCCCAATCACCCGTGCGGCAAGATCATCGCCCGTGTTGGCTATTGTCGCCGTTGCACTCGCAATGTCTTCCACAATCCTACAATTCACCTCTACGATTCTTGTCTTTGATTTAGATACGACTCCCGGATTGACACTCCCAAAGACGGAGAAGGTCAAAGTTGCATTCGAGACAAAAGCGGCAGCACAAGTCACAAACACACATCTCCAACGTTACTGGTCGTACCCGCCAAATTTTTTTTCCCGAGCTTCGCCGAATACAATCATCGAAACTTCTCGACTTCCTCAAATACCTTAAAAGATACAGGGATTACGATCCGCGGGTTCTTTCCGCTGACATCGTCTGACAGTCGGACAACGTTACGGAAATATTTGGGCATGGCACTCTACTGGACATGCGTGTAGCCTGTACACAAACCGTTTTGCAAAATCTCTCTCTGAAAACGATGGATGACTACAACTATAACTACTATCTTAGTGGAACCGCGGCATCAGTTTCCGATATCCATTTGCTTTATCCTCCCCCGGAACCAACGGTGCACTTCGACTGCTTGATCAATCAATACAATTTCAGCTCTTCAGACCTCAATACACCCTCTTACACGCTTTTTCCACTATTAAAACCTACCGGTAAGGGTACACTATATCCAGGTCTTGGCTCACCTTTGAACAATAATACTGGTTCTGGTTCTGCCTATCTTCTGATTAACCATACAGGCGTAGCCGGGGGGGTTGGAAAGATCAAGTTCCGCTTTCACAACAACATCAGATGGTGTTTGGACTCAAATTGGGTACAACAGTGAAGAATCACCTGAGTCAGGTCCACGCGTAACAATGTGTTTCAACAGCGTGTAAGTAATGGGGTCCCCTTAATGAAATCAGCCGGTCGCCTTTGACATTTCTTGCCAGGGTTTTCGCAAATGCCACTCGATTTGTGTATGCCCACAGCTACGGGAACCG
Source organism: Botryosphaeria dothidea (assembly GCA_011503125.2). Taxonomy (NCBI): domain Eukaryota; kingdom Fungi; phylum Ascomycota; class Dothideomycetes; order Botryosphaeriales; family Botryosphaeriaceae; genus Botryosphaeria; species Botryosphaeria dothidea. The sequence continues at coordinate 793,178 of WWBZ02000001.1, forward strand.
CACAGAACCCAAGATCACTTCCAAGGAATCTAGCTTCGGCACATTCGATACGCACCATGTCCGTAGGCAACTTGGTGTGTCACAAGATCTGAATCTTATGATTGATAATCATGGGATTGCCTTGCAACAAGACGATTTTCCATCTCCGCCCACTAGGGACGGCGACGAATTTTACAGCATGGATCTCGCCTTCAACATGGTGAATGGAGTCTACCAAGATGGTATATTGATATGCACCAATGACTGTCTCGATGACACCTGGGCTTCAGTAGTCTATATGGATGCACGTCAAAGGGACATCTTCTTGGACACATTGCAGGAAACAGAAAACCCTGCACTTGCGCTACAGGCGCCTTTTACCATCACGACGCAAATGGTATACTACGACATGCTTCCTCTGTTCGACGTACCGAGAGAAGCAGTCTTGATAAAAGATAAAGCAGTTCTCCGTCCAGTCGTAAGACGCGGGTTTTTGGCTATCATCGCTCTGACCTTGATCCACTTCATTTTAACATGCTTCAGTGTCATAAGCTTTGGACTTAGAACCCAGCATACGCTGCTCAACAATTCATGGCAGGTTCTCACGCAAGCAGCGGAGATTACCAGAGACAACATTGTTTGCCGATCGACGACCATGTCGGACAAAGCCATTCGAAAAGAATTGAAAGAGCACCGGCGTGACCAGGAGGTCTGGATTCTTGCAGAAATCAACGCAGACGGCGGAAATGAAGAAGAGGTCCCATGCAGCAAAAGGGTTTTCATGCGAAAGCAACCGAATGGTTCTTTGGGAATCCCACAGGGCTCATCTATTTCTTTGCAGCCTCTTGTTGGACACAGTGCGCAGCCAGGGCCCGCGTCAAGGAAGACTATCTATTGAACAAGTGGGTTGTTTGTATAGGGAGTGAAGTTCATTGTAGATTGGCATGAGGAGGAAGAGGGTAGGTGACCCGGTCCCTCTTATATAGTAGCTATATAACAAATTCTCGGTGTTGACCCTTGGTACAATCAGACCCTGTTCCTCCCAACACTATCTGAAACATCTCCGACACTTCGGCGCTATTATGGACTAAAATCTATCTCTTTCATCTCACGGAAGAAGCAAATCGTCCCGATGGACATTCAGCCGTGAAACTTAAGATGCAAACAGTGATTTCACCCGCCAGTGGCTGCCGCAGCTCACTGCCCTAAGCCCACGCCTCCATATTCTTCTGACGTCCCTTCTCGTAACCTGCACCGGCATCCTCACCCTTCTCCACCGATCAAAGCACCATATCGCACGTGTTCCACCATCCTCGCTTCACATCCTCTCCACCACATCCCTTCTGCATCCAAAACGCAGTCTCCTTCTAAGCCTCATCGTAAGTTCACATCCTAACGGCTTGCAACCCCACTCAATGCACCTGATCTCCCCGTTCGACCTCCTCTCTTTATCCCTATCATCATCACTCAGCACCGGGCGCAACGGAGATTGCTACATCGGAGCACCGGGGCGCCTGAGCATCTCGACGTTCATAAAACAAAAAGGCACATACGCGATCACGGACCCGAGAGCGACGATTTACTTGCAGACCGCTTCATGACCCGTGAATGATTCTCGTCGCAGCCAGTGTCGTGTATATATATCAGACTGCAAGAAATTGAAAGAAGACCCGATGAAGATGAAAAGAAAAGCCATGGCTCTCGAAGGCTACATAGTAAGTTATAGGTCCGCTCTCATCAATAGTAGACACTGTTCCACTACTGCACTTTAGGCCTTGCCATGTTCAACCTTACTAAACCATTTCATTTAAGGTTATCCCGTTGAACTTAAGCAGCATCACAGCATCCCAAGTTCTGCTTGATAACCTTAACAGCCCGTGCTCACGTGGTGCGCTTGATACTTTCAAGTCGGAACCGGGAGCCGATCGGTCGGAAAACCTTCACCCTGCAGATTGACTTTGTTCTGCATATTCGTTTATTTGTTTGTGGCATGAGTTATCCATTGAACCATATGCGCGGGCAGACTAAGCGAGCATGCAATATTCCTATCCTGGAAAGTCCCTGGAGGAACCCGCTGCAAAGGATATTCGCAGCAAACGCTTTTGTAGCGCCAAACAAGATCTTTGGGTAAACAATCCAGACAAAGCTTAGACGAAGTCTAATATGGAGTATTAGATTATACATCCAGATAAGCTTGTTCGCAGAATTAAAATACATTTTCGTCCGGAAGCGTGATGCAGCTCGTAAAAATATCCTCGTCAAGACCGCCACCGCTATCCGCCGGCTGCAGCAGGTCTCTGTGTGAATGCTTCCAAAATATGCGCAAGAATAATCTCTCCCACCGTGCAGATCACCTTGACCGTTTTCACTATTCGCGATGCGTCTCCTCGCGGCCATGACCCGCCTCCACGACCTCCGCCTCGACGCTCCCGTTCGAGGCCTCCTCAGCACTCCGATCCCGAGCGGACCCTCTCTCGACCAACTCCGCAGCCGCCGCGAGGAGGCCCGCGTCCTTCTGCGAATTGGAACTAGCGGACTGGGCCTGCGCCTTAACGGCCTTCTTCCGCAGCCGTCTCTGCGCCGACGTGGGGTTCTTCGTCCGGCCGGTCTGCCGCATGTGGCGGCAGGCCGTGTGGATGCTGGGCGCTTCGATTCCGTCGAGCTTCGTTTGCTTGGTCGCCGCGCGGATGTGCTTCGGCGGGCGGTTGCGACGCTTCCGGCTGGGCTGTTTCGAGTCGGCGAGTGTGGAAGAGGTGGTGGTGGCGATGGTTGCGGGATCCATGCGGGCCGGGGAGTGGCGAGGAAGGGTTGAGGGATCTTTTGGTGCCGGTGCTGCGGGCTCAGAGTACTGTGAATTCGGCATTTCTGGAAATAGTGGTTGGAGAGTGCTGGAAATAGGGATGGGAGGTAGTTGTTTAAGAGGGCAGCCGGTTGGCCAGGCGCGCCAAAACGTCAGATCACCTCATGGGTTGAAACATGCAGCTATACTCGCACAGCAGGCTCCTTAGTTTCAGATTAGCTGAGCGGATGTGCGAGCCCTATAAGATAATTCGCAAAACGATCCACAGTTCGCGGGCCTTGGGACGCATCAAGCTTGACGCGGAAAGCTTCTTTCCGCAATCCCTGTTCGGCGTCAAACATGGATGCGATGCGCTACGTAAGCCGCCACGTACCACGGCCGAATTTCAATCTGTTTGAGATAAGGCGGCCCTGAGCTCCGAAGAACCCGCCGCCATCCATGTCTCTGCCAGGGTGGCGTATAGGCCCAATTATCGTGCATTGAATTACCAAAAAGAAATCATCCAGACCCATTCCCAACATCCCCTACTCAGGTCGAATACGGCACGATATCGCAATCATCCTTCATATCGAACGTCTCGAACTTGTCCACCAGTCTCGCCCCTAACCTCTCCACCATCTCATTCCCCACTCCCTCTTTCTTCTTCCACCCCGCTCCCAACTTGCTCTCATCGAAGAACACTCCCGTCGGACTTGCAATCAGTTTCCTCGACATTAGCACCGCATCGCCCTGTGTCGACCCCAATATGACCGTCACCAACTCCTCTCTCTTCTTCGCCGCGGGGTCGGGCGGGAAGAAGTACACAGGGCGAGCAGGTGCCAAGTGCGGAAACCAGAGCCTTTCCTTCAGGACCAGGTTTTCGGCCGTCGCGGTGCCCTCTCGGCTCGAGGGAGAGGACCGGAAGAGTGGAATGCGTATGAAGTCGAGTTGTGAGCCGCTGGTGCTGAGGTAGACGTGTTCTTTGCGCCAGGTGACGGTGTACGGCATCACGGACACGGGCAGCGAGTGTGATTCGTCAAGCGGGACGACAGTATGGTAGACAGGACGCGGAGGGCTATTGGCGGTTTGGCGAGAGGATAGACGGTGAGTGGAGACCTGTAGGAAAGTTTTGAGAGGCGGAAGAGCTTGTCCGGGCAGCGGCTCGGCTTGTCTGGCTTCGAGGGACGCGAGATGGAGGTACTCGCCGCAGTCGGAGAACTGGCCTTTCACAAACATACAACAGGTTCGGGGTGCAGAGCATTGCAAGGTCCTTGTGAAATATGTATTTGCCGAATATTCTGCAAAAAGGAGCTCACCACTGACAATGGGCCAGACCAGAAGTGGCTTGCTGGGATGGAACAAGGGAGGCGAGCTGAATAGAGCGCTCTGTATTCGTTGAGCAAAATGGAAGACGAGTTTGGGTCTTCCTGTCTCAGTGTCGTATATCTCCACCCGGGCGATGTGATCGTTGCTATTGGAAGAAGTTCTTCAAGATGTGTGCCTCCTTCATTCCGTTCGGAGTCTGAAGATCCGGAAGCACTGCTTCCCACGAAACTTCTATTGAAAGAAGAGTCCAGGGATAGCGAACGTGGCGGAGGTCTCCCATGCCGTGGACGTGCTTGCCAAGCAGGGTGTCTGATGTCACGGTTTGTAGTCTGGTGATATTCACAGTCCTCGTCCTCCGGCATATTTTCCTCAATCTTGATCGAGAGCTCACTTTTTTTCCCAATTGTCATCGAAGTCGATCCCATCGTCTCCAGAGGCCCAGTCATTCTACACATCGTCATCGTCCGTCTCTTCCGATAAAAGATCCGTGGAGCCATCACTCCAAAACTCTTCCGCTGAGTTTGATTCGACATCACACTCGTCTTCTTCCTCCTCAGATTATTCCCGCAGTAAAGCATCAATATTTTCTCCTCGTCTTTTCCTAAAGCCCTATCAAGAGCAGACGAAGTCTCTATGCTGATGGAAGTTTGCGACGAGCTTGTCGTTTCCGTTCCCCCGGCTGTCTTGCAGCTTCCCTGCGATTTACCCTCAGAGCTTGATTTGTCCGTCGATTGAGGCGAAGCTGCAGTCGAAACGATGGCGTTGAAAAATTGCGCTATATAAATTTCTTCAACAGTCGTGTCCGCAAGGCCTGATATCCACAGATCCTGGTTTGAAACACGGCTGCGTGTGGTAACTGCGAGATACCTGCCTTTGCTCGCGAGTTCTTCCACCGTGACCGGCCGTTCTTCCAGTGCTTCCAGCTCAGGCAGCTTCTGGTAATTTTCCGAAAGCAACTGCACAAAAATTGAACATGCAATCTGGAGATATCAGAAATCGGGGGTGCATTCCGCAGGAGTTGGTCGTCCTCTTGCAAGTTTTCTCAACGGCCTGTCATATAGTCCCCAGCCCCTTCTATCAAAAGCGAGGACTTGATCAAAAGAAGGCCGTGATTTAGGTTTGTGTCTGTTCAACTGCCATCTCTCACAGAGCAACCGATAGTTTGAATTGTCCGCGCTGGAGACTGATGAGCGTTGAACGTAGAAAGGCGGAGTGCATACACAAATCTCTTCTGCAAGGTCATGGCCTGTACCTCATTGCCATTCCAGTGGTAAAGTATCCAGGGCCGAGACAAATCTACATCCAGTTGTTGACTGAAATGCATTCAGCTATCCCGGGAGGACATCTTCCGCTGCTTACCAGCTTTGGAACTCAGACTAGGGAAGGAAAGGCCAAAAGACACTCCTGACGAAGCTTTGATCAGTGACATCGCCACAGCGGACGAGTTGATGTATGAAGACTTCCACGGTACTATCTCTGATCCTGCTTCACTGGCACGCCATGGAGATATTGACTATAGGAATATCTGGGGTATGTTCAAGCCTAATGCCCTGAAAAATCAATACCAAGTCATGGTCTTCCACAAAGGGCAATATGGCCAGAGGATGAATGGCTCAAAATCTTGCGGGATTAAGGGCAAGATCTTGCATCACGATGGAAAGTGTCGGCTGGGCGACAATAAGACACGAGATCGATAACTTTGGTGGTGTGGAGAAAATTCACAACCTTTCCGCCCTGCCGATCGAGAACCATCCCAACGAAGACTCTTTACGGACAGTCTTTATCAATCGGGGACGCGTGTTCTTGGAGCTACAAAGCCCCTGCCTACGGAACTTTGACGGTGCAGCGATCAAAGAGGAGAAGCTCATGAGTGGAAAGAAGGAGCGCGTCCTTTTTAAAACTTCCAGCAACCTTGAGCAGTCACTAAGGTATTCATATCCAGGCAAGCGGCAGGGCTATGCTGGACTCCATCGCCTTTCATCAATTGAATCCGGATTCAACACTTTTGAAACCACGAACCCGCAAAAGTGTTGATGTAACGCGCCCTAAAGATGATGAGATCATCTGCTGTTCAATTACCATTTTGGGGTTCAGCTACTTCACATAGGAGTGGGGGGCTGTCCCTATTCCTAATACCGTTGCTGCTGTCTGGATCGAGACTACTTTCGACAAGCTCGTTATTGATCCGCACACGCGTGATGTCATTCACTCCCTCGTGCACTCTCATCGTACCGACAGCCGCTCTTTTGACGATATCGTACAGAACAAAGGCAGAGGCCTTGTCGGCCTCCTGGGCGACAATCCCGGTGCTGGAAAGACTTTGACTGCAGAGGCGGTTGCAGAAACCACCAAGCGACCACAGTACGTGGTGTCTGCCGATGAACTGGGCACAGATCCCAAACAAGTGGAAGACCGCCTAGAAATGGGGTTGGAAATCTCCCGCAGGTGGGGACGTGTGCTACTTGTTAACTAAGCGGATGTCTTCCTCGAAGCATGAGAGACCAGGGATATTCAAAGAAACCCCCTTGTCAGCGTATTTCTACGTCACCTTGAGTGAGCCAAATTCACCCTACTGATCCAAGTGCAGACACCAGACTGACGTGTCACAGTTATTTCCAAGGTATTCTCCTACTGACGACAAACAGAGGGAAATGCATAGATAATGCCTTTCAGAGTGAGCCTCAAAAGCCCACAGTTCCCCAGAGCAATTACTCACATATAATGCAAGCAAGATCCACTTCAAACTCACTACCCCAATTTCGACGGTAGGAACTGTGAAGTAATCTGGCGCAATTTCACTAAGAGAATTACTTCTGAAGTTCCCGATGTCTGCGTCAGCGAAGATGATATCGAGGCCCTGGAGCTACGACCTTTCGGACCAGGAAATGCATAGGCACAGAACTCCCCGCCATGGTGCTGAATGTGGTCTTTTGAATACAGCGTATTGCCTCCGCATAGCAGCAGGACTCAGGGATTATTCGGTCTCCCATGTTGTTGCTCTGTCTTCTTTTCGTTTTCCTTCTCATTGGGAGGATCTGCTTCAACATCTTCCCACTCCTCATCTTCATCGACAGCTTCCTCAGTTGGCTCTTCCTCTGCTGCCCCAGCCTTCTTGGCCTCCTCGAGAGCTCTGTACTTTCTCTTCGACTTCTTTGCTTTGCTGGCCTTCTTCTTTGCCTGAGCCGCACGTTTGATCTGCGTCCTGCTTTCGTCGCCCTTCTCCATCTCTTCCAATCTTTCCGCGAGCATTCTGCGCGCTACCTTCCGGTTTTGAGTACGCGATCGTGTTCCCTGATATTTGACGACAATTCCTGTCGGCAGGTGCTTCAACTGCACGGCCGAGGAAGTTTTGTTCTGGATCAATGAATCAGCCAGAGGGCTTGATCAGAAATGCTGGGGAGTCAGTACGATTTTTTGGCCGCCCGGACCACTGCCCTTGAGAAAAGATTCGGTGATGTCATCCTCGTTAATTGTTGGCCGAGGCGGTAAAGGTTTGGGACCTTGGCAAACTGAAGTAGTGGACAGCAAGCGTGAGGTGGTAGTAGTGAGGAATGGGTGATGCAGAGTGCGTCGCACGCCGTGGAGCGCAGGGCGTGCGAATTGTGCTGCCATTATGAGTCTTTCTAGTGCAGAGCTCAGAGCGTGACCTGGTGTTCGTGAGTGTTGGCCGTTGGGGACAGGCCTGGACGCGCAGACCCTGAAACACGCGTGCAGGGATTCCTGAGATTCGCTCCTTTTCCGCCCGCTACCCTTCGACGCGCAGGCACCACCGGATGCGCAGCCCAGCGTCCTCCGCAATAATAATCCCCAGCGCATCCTGCCACCACGCTCGCCCCTACCGCGCCAATTACCAAGCGACTGCTGATCGAGATTTCCACCGCTGCTTACTTCCACCCATGTCGCACCACTCCGACACAACCTCTCTCAGCGCTGCCGTCTACTACTACACCTCCACCCTGACCTACGCCTTCCTTGCCGCCTCCGCCAGCATCCTTGTCCTCGCCCTCATGTTGTACCCCACCGCCGTCCTACGCTGGCTGCAGCGCAAGCGCTACCAGTACGAGGTCACCTTCTCGCTGTACATGCTCACGCCCACCGAGAAGTTCATCTTCAGTGAGCCCACCTTTCCGCCAATCCCGGCACTAGACCACACCCGCTGACCGCGACCCTCCAGACTCCTTCGTCTTCCTCTTCGGCAGCATGATCGTCATCGCCGCGTCCCTGTACCTGCCCGAGCACATCTCCTTCCTCGTCAACCGCGCCGCATACTACCTCGCCGGCGAGACCTCCGCCGCCTTCCCCGAGCCCACCTCCGCCGCCAAAGAGATCATCCAGACATCTGCCGCCGCCGCGAAGGTCACGGCGACTGCCGCCGCTCGCCAGGCGCAGGACCGGATCGTCGGCAACGGCGCCGGCGTGATGGAGCTGTGAGAACGTGGCCCCATTGTTGATCGATTGTTACACCGTCTCCCGAGATCCAGGCTTCAAAAGGCATACGGGAGGCGCTCGGCGTTCCGGCACACCCGGGTTGGATCTAGAGCGATTTGTTTACGAGTTAAGAGATAATTACGCTATGATATTGTAATATTTTGGGGAGATTTTCAAGAGCCGAGGCAGTGTAAGAAGTTCTGTCTCATTAATACTTGTCACGGAAGCGCGTTGTGCGAATCTATGGACATTCTATGAGCATACTAGCTCTTGTATTCCGTTTCTTGGTGCCGCGGAAGGACCGCAGACTCATTTTAGAGCGGAGGATTGAGACGGATTTTCGGATGGCTTGATGTGGACGGAAGGTGTGATTGGCTTCGGGTCAGATCAATCTTTCCATTCTTCATGTACCGCTGAATTGGTTGTCTGCCTTATGAATTTTTCGCTAGAGCATGGAGAGCCCGCTAGAAATTAAGTGTGCTTCAATAACGGCCGAAAGTCCCCGAGCGCTGCTTAATCTACCGATCCTGCATGAAGGCTACTGCAGGCTGACAATCCATCCAGGTTCATCATGCAGGATGTGGTTAGGTTACCGCAAGTCTAATTATATTATTGATGGTTGCTCCGCTATTCAACAACTTCTAATGTCTTAAATGGATAACGTGACTCAACAAAAAAGAAGCAGCATCAACACCTTATACGAGTTTCGACAGCCATTTCAAACTTAAATCTTAAAGGATTCTACTAATACCTCAGTCGAAGTCATACTTCTCCATTATCAAGTTTTCCATTGACTATGGACTTTCGCGGGACTGTTCAGGAAAGCCTATTAGTGCACCGGCACGATTTTCAATCAGTAACATCATAATCAAAATATTCATGGATTCCATATCTTCATCTACACTCCGGTCATCACCTTTCCTCTATCTACCATATTCATCTACATCCCAAGTCCAATTACAGTGACCCATTTAAATCCTACAGACGCAAGAACCTGCAAGAAGTTCCCAAAATCTCTTCATTGCATGCTTCCACTCCCCGTATATTCTTCAATCTACGCATATCCAGCACTTCTATACTGCTCGAAGCTGCTCACTGTCTGCTCCTCTTCCCCATCCTTCTGCCCATTTACCTCCCTCTTCCACTCCTCCTCCTCCTCCTTCTCCAACAGCGTCTGGAATCGCTGCTGCTGCCCCCGACTCATATAAGTCAGCGGCTTCTTCCTCTGCGCGGCTTCCCTCGTGACGAGGACGTGCTTTGTCGTGCTGCCGGGGCACTCGTACTGCGCCTCGCCGAGCAAGCGCTCCATGACGGTGCGGAGCCCGCGGGCACCCGTCGCCATCTTCGAGGCCTCCTTTGCGATCTCGCGGAGCGCGGCGGAGGTGAACTTGAGCTCGATGCTGGAGAGGGAGAAAAGCTGCTCGTACTGCTTGACGAGCGAGTTGCACGGCTCCGTTAGCACGCGCACGAGGGCCTCCTCGTCGAGGGAAGACAGCGCGCAGGAGATGGGGATGCGGCCGACCAGCTCGGGGATCATGCCGTATTTCTGCAGGTCGGCGGGCTCCACGAGGTCGAGGGTGTTGAAGGAAGCTTGTTGGGAGGAAGAACCCGAGGCGGAGGGACCCGGTGTGTAGAATGGGACGTGTTTGCGGAAGAGTGCTTCCTCGCCCTTGAGGGTGGTGTCCGACGATAGAGTCTCGGGATTGGACGCTCGGACGGGCGCGCCGAAGCCAATGCTACCCTTAGAAATACGGTCGAGAATCATTTTATGCAAGCCGATAAATGCTCCGGTACAGATGAAGAGGATGTTGTCTGTACGGACGTTGAAGACCTCACCCTTCGGAGAAGGTGGCTGTCCCATGTTCATGCCCATCCCTCCAGGGCCGCCGGGGCCGCCGCCAGGAGGGCTGTAAGTGAAGCCTGATGCGCTTCCACCTGGGCCTCTCCCGCCGCCACCACCTCGCTCTGGCTTGGCCTGTACTTGTAATGTTGTCCCCTCGATGATTTTTAATAATGCTTGTTGAACGCCCTCTCCGCTGACGTCTTTGCCGTGACTGACTTTCGCCGTTGCAATTTTGTCTATCTCGTCCAGGACTATGATTCCCCGTTCCGCAGCCGCTACGTCGTAGTTCGCCGCAGCCAGTAGACGTTGAACGCAGACTTCTGCATCCTCGCCAATGTAGCCGGCCTGGGTAAAGGGCGTACAGTCGGACATGCTAAATGGAACCTCGAGCACGCGGGCAAGTGTCTTTGCCATCAGTGTTTTACCCACACCTGACGGCCCAAGAAGAAGTATATTTGATTTTTCAATGGTCATGGGGCTGTTGTCTACGATTGACTCGGAGCCAAAGGCGGGAGGGGAACGGGGAGGCGGTGCGGGAGGGTCGGGTGGATGCTGGGTTTCATCCCAAACATTAATCGTGCGTTGCTGCCCAGGGAATTCATCTGCAAAATCTTGCGTCAGTACGGCGCCAGAGGTCGTCCACCTCCCCCGGTAGGTACCTTCGACCGGATGACGATGCACCATTTCCCGCCGCGCTTGCTGGGCCAGGAGCTCCTGTTCCTCATCGTCGAGCCGCTCGAGCTCTTGTATGCGTTGGTAATGATTGTACACAGCAACGCTCAGCACCTTTTTGGCGCGCTCCTGGCCCACGACAAACTGATCCAGATGTTGTTTGAGCGCTTTCGGGGTTACCCGAGGGGCGCCGACTATGCTGGCGCCACCCAGCGGCCCGCCAGTAGGTTGGCCGGGCTCATAGATTCCAGTAAAGCCCTGACTTGAAAAGTCAGAGCGGCTGTATTGGCCGTTTGTGAATCGTGATGTGGAGGTCGAAAACGCTCGGCTTATGGAGTATAGGGCGAGATATGACGAACGGGCCTGTGGCGAAATGGAGATTGTGAAACCGGCGGCGAGCGTCATATTGGGCATTTCGCCGGGGGTTCTTGGATCTGCAGGCAGCCGATTCCTGCTCTGTGAACTGAGAAGCGTCTCCGCGCGTGGTGTGTTGTCTTTAACTCATCGCAGAGCGCGGCTGTGACGCCTGCCTGAGTCAAGCTTGGCGGGGTGTCGCGGCGGAGATAAGCGGGCGCGGCAGGACTGAGGGAGGCGGGACGAAACGGGCGCAGGAGGCGAAATGTTGGGCTTTCACGCCACGGAGAGCGGGCAACACACGTCGCAGCTGGCTTTTCGACAGGAGGGCGTAGGGAGACGGGAGAGGTGTTGAGCGGCGCGTCCGTCATCGGCGCAGTGGCAGAGCTCGGAGGGCTCAGTGGCACTCCGCGCTGGAGGCGCGTCCAAGCTCCCTTGAGGCGGGGGCCTAGCTGCATGCGGCCTTAGCTCGCGGCTCGCGTATGACGTTGAGGCAATGTTTGCACCCCAAGCGGGCGCGTTGCGAAAAGCTGCAGCTGCGCCAGCTCAAGGAGGGGAAGATTGGGTGGAGAGTGGAGAGAGAGCCACGCTGGGCCCCGCACATATCCATGGATTTTAAGCTCTAGCCCACTGTCTGCCACTCGCTATGCGCTGTGACGCGACACGCTTGCCTCGCTAGCTATCGCATCGAGGCGCTGTCTGTTTGCCCTGTCCCGCCGCCTAGCTCTCAACGCCTTTTAAGACACTCGCCCCCCAGCTCTCCCGCCAGATTCTCTGCCTTCCAAATTTCTCCCACCATGGAAACCAATAACGCTTCTGATAACTCCGTCATGGGCGAGTCCGCCGGCAACCTGCCCAGCGACGGCACCGGTATTTGCTTCCTTCTCCCCGCATTACTCGCGGTGTGCTGATCTCGCCAGGCATCGTTTCCCTCGACCCGTGGCTCTCGCCATTCAAGGACGGCCTCAAAAGCCGCTACAGCAAGGCTCAGCAATGGATCAAGACCATTGATGAGACTGAAGGCGGCTTGGAGAAGTTCTCGAGGGTATGCATTCCAGACTGTTCAAAACATCTTACGCGGCCCATCTGACCTTCCGTGTGCAGGGTTACGAGCGGCTCGGAATTCATGTGAACGATGACAACTCCATCACGTATAGGGAATGGGCACCCAATGCGCTGCGCGCCTACTTCATCGGCGATTTCAGTACGCCAATCGGATGCGTTACCTTGATACAAAATACTGATAAGTCTACTAGACGGCTGGAACCGCGATTCGCATGAGATGAAGAAGAACGAGTTCGGGGTTTTCGAGATTACCGTACCGCCGGTCAATGGCCAGCCAGGCATTGCACATGATTCCAAAATCAAGGTGTGTTGGATTCGTTCTCGTGGCTACAGAACAAGCTGACAAGTCTTTATCAGATCTCTCTCGTGGTCCCCAATGACCATGCGAGACAGGAACGTGTTCCCGCATGGATCACTCGCGTCACCCAAGAGCTCTCCGTATCGCCCGTATACGATGCCAGATTCTGGAACCCACCGAAGGATCAGAGATACGTCTTCAAGAACCAGAGGCCCAAAAGGCCCAAGAGTCTCCGAATCTACGAGGCGCATGTGGGCATCTCCTCGCCGGAGGCCAAGGTTGCGACATACAAGGAGTTCACTGCCAACGTTCTCCCACGCATCAAGCATCTGGGCTACAATGCCATCCAGCTGATGGCTATCATGGAGCATGCATACTATGCCAGCTTTGGATATCAGATCAACAGCTTCTTTGCAGCAAGCAGTCGTTATGGCTTCCCAGACGACCTCAAGGAGTTGATTGATACGGCCCACGGCATGGGTATCACGGTCCTTTTGGACGTGGTTCACAGTCACGCTTCGAAGAACGTCTTGGACGGTCTCAACATGTTTGACGGAAGTGACCACCTCTACTTCCACGAAGGTGGTAAGGGACGACATGACTTGTGGGACAGCAGGCTGTTTAACTACGGAAGTCATGAGGTCCTGAGATTCCTTCTGAGCAACTTGCGGTTCTGGATGGAAGAGTACCAGTTTGATGGCTTCCGCTTTGACGGAGTCACGAGCATGCTCTACGTCCACCACGGCATTGGAACGTGAGTTTGCCCCTACAGTATTAGCTTTCCTCTCTCTAACAACTACAGTGGATTCTCCGGCGGATACCATGAATACTTCGGGGACAAAGTCGACGAGGAGGGCGTTGTTTATTTGATGATTGCGAACGAGATGCTCCACAACCTGTATCCAGATGTCATAACGATCGCAGAGGACGTGTCGGGTATGCCTGGTCTGTGCGTCGCGCTGTCACTCGGTGGCATTGGCTTCGACTACAGGCTGGCAATGGCCATCCCGGATCTGTACATCAAGTGGCTCAAGGAGAAGCAGGATATTGATTGGGACATGGGAGCCCTGACGTGGACTCTGACCAACCGGCGCCACGGAGAGAAGACTATCGCATATGCAGAGAGTCACGACCAAGCGTAAGTTTTGAGAAGAACGTAGGTGAACTGTAACTAACCTGTCTCAGGCTCGTCGGCGACAAGTCACTTCTGATGTGGCTGTGTGATGCCGAACTCTACACCAACATGTCTGTTCTCACGGAGCTGACGCCCGTCATCGATCGTGGTCTATCCATGCACAAGATGATTCGCCTCATTACCCACGGCCTGGGTGGAGAGGGCTATCTGAACTTCGAGGGCAATGAGTTTGGCCATCCTGAGTGGTTGGACTTCCCGCGTGAAGGCAACAATAACAGTTTCCATTACGCGCGTCGCCAGTTCAACCTGGTGGATGACCAACTCCTCCGCTACCGCTTCCTCAACGAGTTCGACAGCAAAATGCAGTGGACTGAGGAGAAATACGGCTGGTTGCACTCTCCGCAGGCCTATATCAGCCTTAAGCACGACGGTGACAAGGTGGTCGTGTTCGAGCGGGGTGGCTTGCTGTGGATCTTCAACTTCCACCCGAGCAGCAGCTTCACAGACTACCGCGTGGGCGTTGAGCAAGAGGGCACATACAAGATCGTCATCAACACTGATTCTCCGGATTTTGGCGGACATGGCAACATCAAAGAAGACACGCGCTTCTTTACGACGCCATTCAGCTGGAACAACCGCAAGAATTTCCTCCAAGTGTACATTCCGTCAAGGACGGCGATCGTATGTGCTCGCGACGTTTAAATGTCGAAGTGAGCTGTGCTGACAAACAATCGCAGGTCTTGGCAATCGAAGAGACTTTGTAGACGCGACCGCCGGGCGGGTGGAGATGGTGTGACATGAATGGCAGGCTGGCGCGTTGAGTGTGAGGGGGTGGCAGGGTACTTGTAGAATAGCCAGAATGACATGCAGGCTGCGAGAGGACTTCACGTGACCCAGACGGCAATAGCAAGAAATGGCATTGCGGCGCGACCATGAACAGTCAGCAGTAGTGCGGCGCTCTAGTGATGCAATTGAATCAAATGTCCGTCGCTCGTTGTGAAATTGATGGCGACATAACGGCGGGCCGGGTCGGGTCGCGGGCACGTTAAGGTTCCTTGGTTGTTGTTGGGGACTCCGGCATTCGGAAGGCCGTGGTCACTGGACCTGTGGGCGATGGCCTGTGCCCGCTTCGGAGAATCTCGCTCGCAGTGAAGTTGCACCTCGACCGTCTCCCAGACGAGCTTCCTCTCTCCCCATCCACCTCTCCACTCCCATCTACCCTGCCCTCCGACATCCTGCAGAATGCTCAAGAGGTACGCCTGAAGCCGATTTCCGATGCCATTGGCGCCGTACAGACGCTGACGAGATGGATTTGCAGCGGCATCAACCGGTCGCTGAGGGCCTCCGCCTTCCGCAGGCCTGCGCTTCGCGCCTTCCAGCCCATCAAGAAGAACTTCGCTCCGGCGCTGTCTGCTCGCTTCGCCAGCACTGATGTCGCCCAGGGCGGCAAGATCCACCAGGTCATCGGTGCCGTTGTCGACGGTATGCGAAAAACTTTTCTGTCCGCCGTCGACCCGCGGCCGCGACAGCACCGACATCGAATTCATCATCGCTGACGCCGGAATCCAGTCAAGTTTGAGGGCGAGAAGCTCCCCCCGATTCTCAATGCCTTGACCACCCAGAATGGTGACAACAAACTGGTGCTCGAGGTCGCGGTAAGCTGCCCAGTCTGAGCCGAGCTCAGCTCCGGATCGCCGAAGAACGCCAACTAAACTTGTCTGCAGCAACACTTGGGTGAGAACGTTGTCCGCTGCATTGCCATGGACGGTTAGTATTCAATTGCCACACGCGCTCGGCGCGCATCCGGATGTGCGGCTGACGATGTAAACAGGTACTGAGGGTCTCGTCCGTGGTTCTGAGGCGCTCGACACCGGCGCCCCCATCAAGATCCCCGTCGGTCACGGCACCCTGGGCCGTATCATCAACGTCACTGGTGACCCCATTGACGAGCGTGGTCCCGTCAAGGCCACCACGTTCGCTCCTATCCACGCCGACCCCCCGGAGTTCATTGACCAGTCCACCTCTGCCGAGATTCTCGTCACCGGTATCAAGGTCGTCGACCTGCTCGCCCCCTACGCTCGTGGTGGAAAGATTGGTCTTTTCGGTGGTGCCGGTGTCGGCAAGACTGTCTTCATTCAGGAGCTGATTGTGAGGATATACACAGGCAATTGCATTGATATTGCGCTAACCAAATGACAGAACAACATTGCCAAGGCCCACGGTGGTTTCTCCGTCTTCACTGGTGTCGGTGAGCGTACTCGTGAGGGTAACGATCTGTACCACGAAATGCAGGAGACCGGTGTCATCCAGCTCGACGGCGAGTCCAAGGTCGCTCTGGTGTTCGGTCAGATGAACGAGCCCCCGGGTGCCCGTGCCCGTGTCGCCCTTACTGGTCTCACCATTGCCGAGTACTTCCGTGACGCGGAGGGCCAGGACGGTACGAAATACCTTAAATTGTGTTTGCTCGAACTTCGCTGATCATGAAATAGTGCTTCTCTTCATTGACAACATTTTCCGTTTCACCCAGGCCGGTTCTGAGGTGTCCGCCCTTCTTGGTCGTATCCCGTCTGCCGTCGGTTACCAGCCCACTCTCGCCGTCGACATGGGTGCCATGCAGGAGCGTATCACCACCACCCAGAAGGGTTCCATTACCTCCGTTCAGGCCGTCTACGTCCCTGCCGACGATTTGACTGACCCTGCCCCCGCCACCACCTTCGCTCACTTGGACGCCACCACTGTCTTGTCCCGTGGTATCTCTGAGTTGGGTATCTACCCTGCCGTCGACCCTCTTGACTCCAAGTCCCGTATCCTTGACCCCCGTATCATTGGTCAGGAGCACTACGACATTGCTTCCCGCGTCCAGCAGATCCTCCAGGAGTACAAGTCGCTCCAGGATATCATTGCCATTCTGGGTATGGACGAACTGTCGGAAGCTGACAAGCTTACCGTCGAGCGTGCCCGTAAGATCCAGCGTTTCCTGTCGCAGCCTTTCACCGTCGCCCAGGTCTTCACTGGCATCGAGGGTAAGCTGGTCGACCTCAAGGAAACCATCAGGTCCTTCAAGGCCATCCTCAACGGTGAGGGTGATGACCTTCCTGAGGGTAAGTTCTTCCTGCAATCTTGGTGAAATTTCACGACATGCGTTAATTCAAAATCCAGGTGCCTTCTACATGGTCGGTGACTTCGAGTCCGCCCGTGCCAAGGGTGAGAAGATTCTTGCCGAGCTCGAGAAGTCGTAAACGCGAGTGGATTGAGCCACGGAGGAAGGGAGCTGACAATTTCTGCCACACATGGAGATAAGCGCCGGATGGATGGATGGGGGGATTTTTCGAAGCCATTGTTAGAAAAGACAAGGGCAAGAGTTTCCCATGAATGCATTTTTGATTTTTTGTACAGAAAAGGGGATGAACGGAGGACATCTGGCGTCTTCTCCTGTGCCATCTTGGCGTGTAATCCTAAAGCTGAAGATCCTCGTACCATCTCGAATCATTCCCTTGTGTTTAAGATGTATACCGAGATTGGTTTGTGACTGCTGATTCAGAACACTAGATTCACGTGCTCGAAGCACCGCAATTACAATCAAATACGCTGCTATTCACATGATAGCTTTCTAGGCCTGCATTCTACCACTGTCAGTGATCGGATGTCTTCCGCATCCAGAATACTAGATACACTGCCTATGACATCACGTCGTTCTATTTGCGGGGAAGCTCTGGAGAAGCGATCACATTCGCGCACTCCTCCAAACTTTCTTTACTCCCAAAGTGTTCTTTCTCCTTCCCATTTCATTCGATCCTTCACGCAGCAGCAGCACCCCCACCGGGAACAGAAGAAGCCTCCCTCATCAGATCCTTCATCGTCACGAACATGAAGTCTCGCAAGCCGCCGGCGCCCCGCTCGGCCAGCCACTCCAGCACGCGCACCCGGTACGTCTTCCAGTTGAGGTCCGGCCGGTTGGTTCCGCTCGCCCGGCTCAGCCGGCTCAGCGTGCGCTGCGTCACGGGGCCGGGCGGGTGTTTTGCTGCTGCTGCTGCTGCTGCTGCTACGTTGTCGGCGTTCTCCCGTCTTCCCTCGCTCCTGCCCTCGATCGCCGCCCACCGCTCCTCCACGTCCTGGAAGGCGGCCAGGGCGAGCGAGGCAGTGAGGGCGTTGTGGGAGAGGCCGAAGAGGGAGGGGAGGGCGTAGTCGGGGCCGGTGCCGGGGGCTGTCGCGTTCGTGGAGGAGATGGTGAGGGGCGGCAGCGAGGCGAGCCAGGCGTTGAGCGCGTCGGCGACGCCGGGGGCGCACAGGCAGGCGAGGGCGTTGGGGTCCTGCGCGGTGAGGCCGCGCGAGCGCCAGAGCAGGTTGGCGACGTCCATGAGGTAACCGTTGAAGGCGTTGGTGACGGCGCGGGGGAGGTTGGTGGCTGTCGCTTGGGTGGAGCCGTTGTTGTTGGTGTCGGCGGTGAGGTCGGCCTCGAAGGCGCGTTTGTAGGTGGCGAGGAGGGCGGTGAGGTGGGAGAGCGTCGCGAGGGAGGGGTGGAAGAGGAGGGTGTAGAGTGTGTGGGCGTCTGGGATGGTGAGGGGCGTGAGCGGTGATGAGAGGGAGGCGAGCGTCGTGAAGTAAGTGAGGATGGCGGTGGCGGTGGAGAGTGGCGTATTGGGTTGGGAGGTTAGGATGGAGAGGATTGCGGAGGAGATGTGCGAGGTCAGGGCGGCGAAGTTGGACGAGTTAGAGGCTTCGTCGGTTTCTGGATCGCTCGCATTTGCGGCTTGGTTCCAGTTCTGAACGACGAAGGTGTAGAAAGCAAGCAGACGATCGTAGGCATTGGAAGTGCCGCTTGAGACTACTGCTGTTTCGGTTGGATGGAGATATGTGGTTTTGAAGTCTGCCACAATATCAATGTCTGTTCTGAATTGAGCGATGCTTGGGCTTACCTTCGAAGTCTTGCAGGGGCACAAATGCCACCAGACCAAGTACGGATTCTGAAGATGTCCAGCCATCCCAAAGAGGAAGATATGACTTTAGGAAAGCCTGCGCTGTAGGTAACAAGGCCTAATGCTGTTAGTTAGAAGATTTCATCAAGTGCTGCGTACCTCAATCACAAACCTTCGTAGCGCGAGTGTAACTCAACATTCCATCGAGCAGCTCTTCGAAATGATCAGGGAGACTCATCTCACTCCCGGCAGCATCAAGAGCTTCTCGCAAGAAGCTCTCCAGCCATAGTTCCAGCCTTCGTGCAGCAGCATCTGAAGGATTGAGAATGAGGTATTTCTGCAGGAGGGGATCTCTAAAGGAGGCCAGCAATTGGTTGGGTAGTTGAATCTTCTCAAGATGCTTCACGAGATCATCCGCACTGTTAATTTCTTCCAGGGTAACGGATTTCTCGTTTGCGTAGGAGGTGCGGACGTCAGGCAAGACGGAAGCTTTTGCCCGCTTCGCACCCCGACGGATTACTTTGAAGCCGTCCTGCTGTGTATGGAGTTGTTCGTTCCTGTCAGCATGAGTCTCTTGAATGACTTGCAGTCTCTGACGCCACTCGTCTTGCGCAGTATTGGCAAACGAGGTGCGGCCTGATGTGGCGTTGCCCACAATAATTTCCGGATAGTAGTCCTTGTAGACCCGAAGCAAGCCGACTAGAGCAGGGTCCTGTCCAGTTGCACGAACCATTTCCAAGAGTTGCTGTATGCGGAACGGGCGGACATGTTTGCGGCGTGTTATAAGGGATAGCAAGTGGCACAGTGGAATTCTGAGGCTCATCGTATCCATTAGGTTGAACAGGACGCCGTAAAGCTTGGACAAAATGGTTGCATCGTCCAGCACATCGACGACGACAATGATCCACTTGAGCAACGAAGATTGAGTGGCGGCCGAGGGTTTGGTCTGACCTTGTCCAAGTGCTCCCACAATGGTGATGATGATGTTGGAGGAGACTCTTTCAGCGGGATACAGATTCTTGACCAGATTGGTCAAGCTGGTTTGATCAAGATGACTCCGGCGCGTGACCATGTCGACAATATTTTCGAGGTCGTCGCGGTCGAGGCCATGCTGGTATGCATGATTGCATACGGCATTGACGAAGGTGTCAACTTTTTCTTTACGCTGCTTCGCGGGTACAGTGGAAGCTAGGCCAAGAATATCAGCGGCGCGTTATCAAGAGAGGCGCGTGGAGAACGGACCAGCGCGCAGTGCTTCGATGGTGGCGCGCATGGCAGCGGCACGATCTGAAAACACAGTTAGCACAGAGGGCTACAGGGCGAACAGAAGCTTTGAGAGAGCGGAGTCTGTGTGAGCGCGGGCATCGCCGTATCGGACGGAGTGCATATGATGTAAGGCGCGGAGGAGAGACGCGTGCTGTGGTTGCAGGCGTGGGTATTGTTGTTGCCGGTCCCCGTGCGCGCAGAATGCACGCTTGTGATTGGCTGCCAGTGCCCACCACGGCCACCTTTTCCGGCCGCCTTCTACAAGTCGACGGCACGAAATCTTGCGTGGGGAGCGGTTGTAGTTGCAGTCGAGATTCCTTGATGTTGGCTAGGAAGAGAATCAAGTACGATACTATTAGGTCGCAGTAGACACCAAGATCTTAGCAAGCCAAAGCTACAGAAAGCCAGTGCGAAAAGTAGATAGATTCACAGTGCAGTGGCACTAATGATCGAACCATACGCACGAAAGTGCAACTTTATATCCGTCGCCCCGCATCATCACCCTATTAATGACATAATCGTTCCCCACTTTCCATTGGTCAACCACCTCATACCATTTACGAAACCTCAAATTGATCAATCCACGCTTTGAATCCTGCAAAACACCAGCAATGGCTCCACCACTAACCGGCGGTTGCCTCTGCGGCAAGATTCGCTATACCCTGGCCGCTGATGCGGAGCCGATCTACAGCGTCGTCTGCCACTGCATCAACTGCAAGAAATCGAGCGGGACGCACATGGTGAACGCGAGCATTTTCCTCAAAATTGTAAAGATCTTGTCCCCAGAAACACGAAACACATCACGGATTTAGCTCGTCTTTCTCACATGCATTCAAAAAACAGCAATTCACCCTCAATTCCGGCACCGTCAAAGCTTACGAGGATGCGGCCACCGACTCGGGCACGCCCGTATACCGGCACTTTTGCGGAGACTGCGGTAGTCCTGTCTACATCACGACGCCCGTGCTAGACTCGATCCTGTCCTTGTTCAGCGGTACACTGGACCAAGCAACTACGTGGTGGAAGCCGAATAAAGGTGATTCCCCCCCCTGGCATTCCAAATCTCCCGAAATGATGAGCTTTGTTAAATTTTTCGGATCATAGAGCAATACATTGAGACCAAGTCACACTGGCTTCCTGATTTGGCGGTAATCAAGAAAGAGGGCGTCCTGGAAAGGCATTCAAGAGGGGCCTTGGGCGAACAGACTTTTAATGCTTAGACAGTCGTTGAGAACCACCAAGCATTGTTTCACTGGATAGTCTTCAATCAACCGTATCTGCGATGAGAGGCTCGGTTTTCCTTTCCCATTTTCCGGATGTGAAGACATGCACAAGGCTCCGGTCAAAATGTTGATCTGGAGGCAATTGCATCTATCGTCCATATGATTTCTCAATCCCAACCGAGAGGGATACCAATTAGCAGATAGGCGATGCAAAGGAAGCTTTCTCTGTTTTATGCATACTTGGATATTCATGAATCCTTCATCGTCTCTTTCCAATGTTTTCCTCCACGGCTTTTGTATGATATTCCACTTTCGTCCTTCAAGCAAGGAGCATCCATCGTACTCTTAGCCCCGTCGCTTGGCACCGCTCCCACCGCTCTTTTCCTGCTGTTGTTGCGGCTGATCGTTCGTCTTGCCAGCCAAGAAAGACGCCAAATCGAAGTTCTGCAACTGGTTCGCCGGATTCTGCGAGAGCGGGCTCTTCTTCTGCATCTCCTCGAACTCGGCGCGAGTCTCCTCGTCCACTGCAATTTGAGAATCGGCCCATCAGCAACCATTCCTCCCGAGACCGAAATCAAGAACAGAGGACACTTACTGTTATCCATCAAATACGGCATCCCCACAATCAACGCCAAGCTGAAAACCCCCATCAAGATCATCGGATTCTTCAAGAAGCTCATCACGTTGAACCCGCCCCTCTCCTGATAATACTCCTTCTTCGCCACCGCCCGCACCTCCGCCACCAACTTGCCCTCGTCCCTCCCGGCCTTGCCCCTCTTCTCGCCCTTGTTGCTCCACTCGTTCCCGCGAAACGTCTGCCACGCCCGCGCCTTCTCGTCCGCGTCCACGTCCACCCGCAGGTTCTCGAACGCGTGGTCGCGCGCGTGCACGCTGAGCAGGTAGGAGCCGGCGGGGACGTCGGCGAAGACGAACGAGCCGTCGCGTCGCAGCGGCGCGGAGAGGGCGGGCCCCGCGCTGTGCAGCGTGGCGTGCGTCGAGGCGGGCAGGACCGAGGCCCCCGCGGGGAGGAGGGCCGGGTTGGGCGGGACGATGAAGGTGAGGTTGGCGGCGTCGGCGAGGGGGAGGAGGGCGCTGAGCAGCGCCGCGGCCGCGGCGGCGGCAGCGGTGGTAGGGATGCGCATTTTGTTTGTGGGTTGATGAGAGGATGTAGGAAGATTGTGAAGTCGTGGATGTTCGTGGTAGGAGAAAGCGGTATGTGGAGCGGCCGCTGAAGGAATTGCGGCGTCTTGGAGATTGTGTTGTGTGGCCCCGAGGTGAAAATGGGTTGACGGAAGTGGGAGGCTTCGTGCAAGGTGACGGTCGAGCTGCGTGGATGTGGTTGTAGCTTGTGAGGCCCGCCGTAATCGTGCGCCACACTTTGTGGCGTCGCCTCGTAGTCCTAACCACGGCTGCCTTCTGAACCGTTGGAAGGCAAAACGATGGCAGCAATATGCTCTTGATAGAGGGCGATAAGGCTGTGCGACTTGTCATCACCAATTGGGTCTTCTCCGTCCAACTGACACAAGTTCAATGTCAACATTTCCATTTCAGAATATGTCGCTTTCAACGCCAGGACACCTCCGCTCCCTCACGTCCCACGATCCATTCCTATTAACGATCTACAATACTATCTATATTTCCCCTATTACCTCAGCTGAAAAGAAAAGCCCGGGATGCCCTAGTCAGAACTTATACAACCGTAAATTCACGAACAAGTCAACCTTTTCTTCTCGTTCACTTCCTCTTCCTACCCTTTCCTCCTTTCTCAGCACCCGTCGTTTTGGCCTCCGCCGCCTTTACCTCCTCCACGGCCTTCTTCTCCCCATCCGCCGGGCTAGTCAGCGGCTTATTGGCAACCTTGTCCTGCTCCTCTTCCTCCTCGCCACCCTGGCCGAACTCGTTGACACGAGAGTAGTCAACCCGGTACTTCCAGCCCTGGTAGAGGTAGATGAAGAAGATGACGTCATCACGCAGCGTCGCCAAACGGTGCAGCGTGGGCATCTTGATAGTGAAGGCGAACAAGTCGTCGATGAAAGTGTTCAGGAACTTGTACATCATGGCCTTGCGCGGCATGTGCGCCACCGACTTGAGGCGGTAGTTGATATAGAGCGAGGGCACCATCATCAGGAAGCCGTATGCGTAGACGCTACCGACGAGAGTGGCGATGATGAAGCTGTACCACGACTTGTGGGTCTCGTAGACGAGCGAATAGCCTGCGTAGGCAAGCAAGAGCGGGACAGCAACCATGTAGAGGTACTTGAAAGCGATGCGATCGTACTCCTGCGTCTCCTTCTCCTTATCAGACAGCTCATGCTTGTCCTTCAATTCGATCTTGTAAGGCAAGAAGGAGTCTGGGCCAGCCGGTTGGATCTTGATATCAACCGTCTTAGTGATCTTCCACGCTTCGATGAGAATTCCCATGCCCTGTCCGAAAAGAATCATCCAGGAGGTGTTTTCGTTGTTGTCCATCAGGTAAAGGAAGATGACAGTCTGCATGAAAACGTTACCAAGGATGGTACGAACGGAAGTGCCGATGTTGTCTTTCTTGTTGCGCCAATGTGAAACATCGTTCTTGAAGGCAAGCATCTCGAAGATCATGTGGAGAATGGTAACGACACCTGTAGTGGCCAGAAGGTAGGCGTTGCTGTCGATGAGAATGCGCTTGAAGTCCTCGAACTCCTCGCCAGAGCCACCAGCAGTCATCTGTCCGGGGTTGGCAGCCGCATTCGCCTGGTTAGACTTGACGTTTGCATCGACACTGGCAATGATGCTGTAAAGCCAGTTCTTTTGCTGGTTCAGATTGATATGCAGGGGAATCTCCGTGGTAGTAGAGTTCAGTTCAATCATGTGGTCCTTGAGTTGCCAGAAGGTATTGACGAAGAGGATGGGATAATACCAGCCATTCTGGCCAGAAGCATCCCTAGCCCCCGTAGCCTCAAGCTGAATGGATCCGCGCAACGCCGGGTGCAGCTGAGGATACCTCTGCACACCGGAATCCGGGATGAAGGACATGGTAAAGTTGGGATGATAGTAGTTCACCAGTTGGAGCTGCTCATACTCGGGCTCGGGCTCTTCTTCTTCAGCACCGTCACCGCCAGCAAGCAAGTTCTTCGTCTTCTTGACCTTCTTCTTGGGCAAGCGTTGGGTCAAAGGGTACGCGAAATGGTAGGCCTTCGAGGGGTCATAACTGGGAGCAGACGGGTCCAACACTTTGCCGGATTGAGCGACAAAGAAGTGCGCCCAGATAGGACCACCAGCCTGAACTTCCTTCGTAACCTTGATGGTAGTGTCGATCTCCCGCTTGTCCTTGAAGTCGCCGTACTGGAAATTCTTCTCATCCACGACCAGCGAATCTTTGGGCATAGACTTCAGCGAGGGCACAACCATGGACGGCGATACGTAGATGTTGAGGTCCAGGTTGGTGCCGGCCGGCCAGATTGGAGCAATCGTCTGCGGAATGGCATTGTACTGGGCGTCTGGGGCGAGGCCTGGCGGCCTGCTGGCGAAGTCGGGAATGGGGGCATTGGCGCCGGGAACGTTGGCATTCTGTTGCGGCTGCGACCCTATGCCGAAGATCTGCTTGGCAGCGAACTGCATCAGCAGAAAAATGCCGACGCTCTGCGCAGCGGTGCGCAGGAACTGCAGTGGACATAGACAGTCAGCCTTCAAGCATGTGTTTGGGCGGGCTTGGCAGTAGCAAGGAACGTACGCTCTGCTGTTCACTCCGTTCTTCAGGCATCTTGGATGGAGGTATGCCTTGGATTGTCTCGTGGGGAAGCCTCCGGACAGATGATCAGGCGGGTCGAAGGTGGGAGAGAAATCGAGCGCGACAGTACACGACACGACGCGCAGGCCCTCGGCGGTCCGTAGGCGGTGGGCGGCGAGCGAGAGCGGCGGGCGTTCTGGAAGCGGCTGCCTTCACGCCGGCAACGCGGGGCTCCCATTGGCTGGCCACGCTATGATGCAAACTGTCTGTTCCGCCTCCGCCTCCGTCGGATCCAAAAGAGCACAGCAGCACACTAAATGCTGTGAACGTGCGTCCAACAGATCAAATGACTTGTCCATGACCGAACCACGGCTTCCACTCGCCTCCCTTGTCCCTCTCTATATAATCTCCACGGTCCCCTAAATCCTCCCTGTTCGTCTTTTCCTGCCGCAGCGCTAAAGCACTCAGCCGCATCGGTGACTCAGTGACTCGATCCTACATCATAATTCATACCTATCTACTCTCTTTTACCTTCCGCCACACTTTCAATTCTCCGAACAACACACCTTAATACTATACCCTCACCTTACACTCGACCAACCATGGCCTCCGAATCGTTACCAGCCACCAACGGCACCGCCGCCACCGCCGCCGACCCTCGCCCCGTCGTCTGCGTCTTCTGCGGCGCCTCTTCTGGTTCCTCGGAAGCCCACCTGGCCGCCGCGCGCGCCCTCGCCCACGCCCTGCACGCCAACAACATGCGGCTCGTCTACGGCGGCGGCACGGTCGGCCTGATGGGCGAGGTCGCGCGCACGCTGGTCTCGCTCTCCGGGCCCGACGCCGTCCACGGCATCATCCCCGCCGCCCTCGTCAAGCTCGAGCAAAACTACGACGAGGCGGCCGCGCAGGCGCAGGCGAACGGCGGGCGGCTGGGCCCGCGCAACGTCATCAACGAGGAGGTCTACGGGCGCACGACGGTGGTCAAGGACATGCACACGCGCAAGAGCATGATGGCGCAGGAGGTCATCGCGGGCGGCGCCGGTGGCGGCTTCGTCGCGCTGAGCGGCGGCTACGGCACGATGGAGGAGCTGATGGAGGTGACGACGTGGAACCAGCTGGGAATCCACGACCGCGGCGTCGTCGTGTTCAACGTCGACGGCTACTACGACGGGCTGATCACCTGGATCAAGACGGCTGTGACGAGCGGCTTCGTGTCGCCCAACAACGCCGGCATCCTGGTCGAGGCGCTGTCGGCCGACGAGGTTGTGCAGTGCCTGAGTGAGTACCGGAACGCCGAGGGGAGGTTCAAGCTGAACTGGGATGAGAACTGAATGGCGTGAGGAAAGATCACGCTCTGGTGTTTTTGTCTTCGGCTTTTGTTTCTCTGGGTCTAGGACGGCAGCGACAAAAGGCTGGGCGTGCTTGAGCATCTTCTGGAGTCGCAAAAAAAAATTTATATTCTTGCATCTAGAGACAGGTATAGGGAGAAAGAGACGGGACGTCACTGGAAGGAGTTTTGAGCTTATAGAGCTTCACGATATTGACGAAATAGACGCAGCCATGTCACACAAGAAGATTGAATGAGAGTAGAGAACAAAACAAACAACCATTCAAGAAGACATACCTGCATCTCCCTGACTGAACAGTCTGCACGGCTACTTGAGGCATAGTGGAATGGCACTGCTCCGCGACTATGACAGGACCAGAGCTGGTCTACAACCACACGAATACGACCGTATTCAGGCACCGCCATAACAAGACGGTGGCGACTGTTCCCCGCGTCCATACTAGATGCTGACCACCCAGTGGCGCGTCGCAGGGTTATAGAAGGATTCCCTAAAGATCAAACAGGAGCCGCCCCGCTCACGGATACATATAGTGAACATGCCCCAGCCAAAGAGCTTCTGTCCAACCTCCAACAATGGGAAAGGCCCGACCCCAGATCAACACCCAAGCACGCAAGCCTCTCGGCCGAGACGAGAAAAAGTATCCTCCGTCTAAAGAGGCGAGGGAAAAAAGGAACCGCGACAGAAACACTGCCAATCAAGATCCTCCTAAAGATGGACAAGTCACACACCTCCGCACGCCGCCTGCTCGGGGAAAGATCCACGTAACAACCGCACGCCTGATCTGAGAAAGTCAGTCTGTCCAAGAACACGAGTGACAAGAAGGGCCATAGCAAGAGAGAGTCGGCAAACCGGTGACCGATGTTCCCGATGCAAGAGTGTGCACCACCCCGCCTTTTGCCGCATACATCCGACATCAGGAGGACGGGACGACCTCAAATGGTCCATCACACCCTCTGCCAATTTCCCACCTCGAGAAAGATCGAAAAGCTAGACGATTCCCCATGAGTAACGGTCATGGCATTTCAAAAAGCGCGCTATCTTATATTGCGCCACCTCCGCTTCACGCCTTAACGCAGATCACCCGTTGCTGGCTTGGGAACTTTATGTTTGAAGAGCTGCTAATGACTCAATTTGCATATCTCTCTGCCCTTTTGATTTTTGTCTTCCCTCTAAGATCTTCTGAATCAATAGTAGAAAGTCGACTCTCTCTAACCTTTTGCTCTCAGCAGTTTTTTTGTATCTTCTGCCAAGGAAGAATCTAATCGTCTAGTATGCAGCACGCGCGCACCTTGTCACTCTTGTTTTACCCCATTATCCAATCTCTCATCACCTCCGTAACTCCAATCTGTACCGCGGAAAGCAACGCGCAAGAGAGTCGACCCGCTTCAAGGATACGAAAGTAGGACACGATAGGTGGGTGGAAAGAGAAGGGCTTGTTTCAGCGTGGAAGGTCCGTGCCGTCGCGTTGCGCGCCCGCAACGATGGCGGTGGTGCGAGAGACGAGTGATGGGCAGTGTGGACTTGCCCCGCCTCATCGAATACCGAGAAACTCCTTTCCTTTCACACCGAAGCTCGACCCCAACGCCTGTTACAACACCCCTTCCAGATAAGCGGAACCGAGAAAGAAAAATAGAAAAACACATCACGCGTTCACGGCTCGTCCATCGCTCATGCATCGTTGTCGCTCTCGTTGCCAACGATCATACCCTCCTCGCCGGGCGTCGGCAGCTTGACCGGCGGAACACCGAGGCCGTTCCTGTTGCGGAAGAACAAAACACCCTTGCCCTCACCCTGGGCCTCAGCGCTGGGCTCGACCCACTGGCACCAGCGAGCGCTGTTCCACATGGCCTTC
The DNA here is from genome assembly GCA_011503125.2 of Botryosphaeria dothidea. Lineage (NCBI taxonomy): Eukaryota > Fungi > Ascomycota > Dothideomycetes > Botryosphaeriales > Botryosphaeriaceae > Botryosphaeria > Botryosphaeria dothidea. Next base: position 821,369 of record WWBZ02000001.1, read on the forward strand.
AAGAAGCCGATGGGGCCGCCCTTGACGTCGGCGCGGTAGTGCTTGCCCATGACCGGCTTGATGGCCTCGCTGGCCTCATCGGCGTGGTAGAAGGGGATGGTGGAAACGTAGTGGTGGAGGACGTGGGTCTCGATGATGCCGTGCAGGATGCTGCGGCCGATGAAACCGAATTCACGGTCGATAGTGGCGGCGGCACCGCGAGTGAAGGTCCAGGTGTGGGCATCGTAGTGGGGGAGCGTGGGGTCGGTGTGCTGGAGGTAGGTGATGGCAACTGCATATCCTTGTCAGCTTACTGTTGTCAGGTCATCAGCTAGACGTGTCAAACTTACCCAACCAGTGGTTCACCCAGAGGTACGGGATGATGTACCAGACCAGAAGGTTGGAGAAACCGAACCTCGAGCCGATGTAGTAAAGGACGCTACCGGTGATGGCGAGACCGAGGTCGCTCAGGAGGATGAGCTTCTCGTCCTTCTTCTCGTACAGAGGGCTGTTGGGGTTGAAGTGGTTGACACCGCCGAACCAGCCGTTTTTCTTGCCGGCACCCTTGCCCTCCTTCTGCTTCTCGTGCTGGTTGTGGCCAGTGACGTTGGTGAAAAGGTACAGCAACCAACCGGCAAGCTGTTGGCCGATCATGTGGAGAGCAGTGGCGATCGGGGTCTCCTCCGTCAGCTCAGTGAGCTCGTGGACGAACTTTCCAATGCGAGTGGCGTACTCCTCACGGGTCTTGGGCACGAAGACCATGTCCCTGGTGAGGTGACCGGTTGCCTTGTGGTGCTTGCCGTGGGAGATCTTCCAGGAGAAGTAAGGGACGAGGAGAGCCGAGTGGCAGATCCAGCCCACGGTGTCGTTCAGCGTCTTGGAGGGAGAGAAAGCCTGGTGACCGCACTCGTGGGCCAGTACCCAGACGCCGGTACCGAACAGACCCTGGACCACGGTGTAAAAGGCCCACAACGCAGCACGAACCGGAGTCGAGGGGATGTTCTCAGGAGTGACATAGTTGTAGTAGACGTAGAAGACGGAAGCGAGGACGGCGAAGTCGCGAGCAACGTAGCTCAGCGAGCGGACGGCAGAGCGTTCAAAGCAGTGCTTGGGGATGGCATCGTGGATCTGCTTGATGGTGTAATCGGGAATCTCGAATTCGTTGCCGTAGGTGTCGAGAAGCTTGCCGCGGGTGTTCTTGACCTCGGGCTCAACCGAAGCGAGAGACGAAAGCGAGGTCGACGAAGGCGATTGGGCGGGCGAGTCGTTGGGGGAAACCGCAACCGAGGGGGCGGACGACGAAGCCGTCGAGGTGGAGGTAACGTTTCTCCTCAGAACGCGATTTTGAGGCGTGGCGGTGGTGGCCATGGCGGGCGTTTGCAGTGAGGGGAGAATGAGAAAAACGCAAAAAAAAAGTGAGAGGACAGGTCGGGATGCCAATGGGTAGGCTCTCGGGCAGACTGGGTCAGAGCGTGCGGTGAAGCGGGAGCTCTGAGAGTTTGTTGGGGGAGGGACTGAGGGCGTTGGGACGGGGAAGGGGTCCGCAACGGAGAGGGCAAGAAGCTCCAAGCACAGCTGTCAAGCGAGAGAGGAGAGAGAGGGCTGCAGCGACGGGAGAAGAGGGAGGCAATGGCTTATGAACAGATCAAGCGGTGTCGGCCACGAAATGGACGTCCAGTAGCGCGGCAGGACCCCAGCAGATGGAAGCCGAGGCGCGGCCTGTGTTCGAGATTTCAGGGGTCCAGTTTTCTAGATGGCACATCTGTTCCAGCATTCACTTGGCTGCCAAAATCTCGCAGCCCGCACGCCCGCCGGCTGCGCTCCCCTCAGGCGTGCACCAGACCGCCCAGGCTTCCGCACAGCCAGCCGCAGGCCGAGCCGGGCCCGCTGAGTGAGCTCAGCCGGGCGGCCCCTCGTGGCAACGCAGACACGGCTCTGCCCGCGGCGCGAAAAGGCAAAAGGCGCAGCGTCTTCCTCTCCGCCGCCGCCGCTTGCTCGGCGATCCCGCTGCGCCAGCCCGCTCCACACGCAGCACACAGGCCCCTGCTGCGAGCAAGCTGATATCCGGCCGCTCGGAGTGGCTGAAGCAGACCGCCAAAGCGCAGCGCAGCGCAGCCGTGGGGTAGCCAATGCCGCAGAGTAGCACATGCAATGCCTGGGCGATGCAGCTACTGCGCGCGACGGCGACGAGCATTTTCCGGCGGCCAAGCTAGCTCCAGCTCAGGGTCCGCCGCGGGGTGTTGCATGTGAAAGTGAGGCCGCCGCCGCAAATGGCGCGCAGCCGCCAGCGCACGATGATGTCGCGCCCGCCCAGCGGCTCTTTGGGGCGCGGAATGCAGCTGCTGCGCGACCTGGTGGCGGGCAGCGTCGCGCAGCGTGTGGTCGTCGTCTGGCACCCACCCGCCCACTCGGAGCCGCGATGAGGACGCACTGCTTTCGGGCCCGAGCTAGGCTTATCGTGGCCGCTCCGCGCCCTCGCTTCTGCAGGGCCTGGCAGGGGCGCGCCAGGATCGTCGCTACTCAGGTACTTTGTTGAGCGCCTGGGCAATCGCTCTCAACAATTCCCAGCCCACGCGTGAGTCCTGCCTGCTTGTCTCCTTACCTTCACTCCATCGCTTAAACACCGAGTCAGCGCCCGTCCATCTCTGCCTGCCCGTTGACGCCACCACCGCGCATCCAGACACCTGTCAAAGCGCCCACGGGGAAGCGATGTGCGGATGTGCCAATCTTATCTCATCCATCTCCGCCCCAGACACCGCCTGCCAGCCTTTTCGCCTGATCGATTGACTAACACTTAGCGATGCCTGACCATGTGTGCAAGGATCATCATCGACCTCGCCGGACCGATATCCGCAACGAGGGAGGTGGCGGCACGAAGTCCATCGCCATTGTGCTGCCCGCCGCTTTTTCCCGGCCAGCCTGCCCATTTTTGCTATGCCAACATCCGTTTGGCCCCTCAAGGACCGAGCGCCCCATGCCAGCTGGCCGAAGATGCCGTGGAAAAATGCTGCACGCTGGCACCGTCAACACTGACCACCCCAAGGCCACGCACCCCAGCATTTTGGGGCACGTACCCAGAATAAAAGTCCCCACTTGAAAGCGGCTCAACGGTTGTGTCGATAAGCCCTACCGGGTGGCGTGGATGAAGCTTTCTCCGCAATCGGATGTTCTCTCGATGCGGTGGCACGCATCACGCTACGGACTGTGGACGGAGGTGCTTTATCGACGTAAGGATGGATCATGCTGCGTCACCGTAGGAACGAGCTCATGAGGGGAAGCTCTGCAGCTAAGGGGCGAAGAAATGTGGGGGTCCCATATATCCGCAGCTGGGGGAAAGTGTTGATTATGCAGTGATATCTCAACCAGTGACAGAGAGGAATTGCTCCCAAAAGCAAGTTTCGTGAAGGATTTCGTCCCTGCTGTAGCAATTCCTTTGAGAAAATCTTGCACCTCTCGAGGTCGGGGTTCAGTAACTCGAATCTCCTGCTCCCGACTACAAGATGGTCAGCAAGATCAAGGTAGAATTTACCTCTGTACGTGATTTAGTAAAACGTAGGCTTCGTATTAGTCATTTCCGCCAATTGAACATCAGTCGCCGTATTCAAGTCTCTTGTACATAAATTGCAGAGACTCATGATAATCTCTCCGCCACTGACTCAGTTTTTGTAGTTGACGTGGCTCAGTGAAACCGACGATTGAGCTCCTGAGGATGCCACTTCCTTGACTTTCTTCCTGGGCTGAAAAAAGGAAAGCTAACGGAGTCGAGTGTCTGTATCACACATTTCAATGCACGTGGGCTGGCGAGATCCAATCCTTTGCTTATGAACGCCGCATGTGCTGTGCGGGTGAAGTGTCGATGACAGAATAGATAGCTCAGTCGCACGACGGCACTGCTCCAGGAATCTCTTTTTATTCTCGGAGCAAGCTTGTTGAAGAGAATTGGTGAGTCCCGCTTGACGTACGGTTGTTCCCGACTTCTGCGTCATCGGCGCGGGAGCATTTTCCTCGATCGGCTGGTCTGCTTTGCACAACTGTCCCGCGAATTGCGGAGTACATATCTGCCCAAGGAAGGTGGCGCTCATACAGCAAGCGATCACATCATTGGTGTCCGATCGCGTATGCTGTGAAGCTGTGAAGCTGTCAGTTGCCGGAATGTCTGACAAAGTGAGCTACGGAGTGGGGGAATTGGTAACACAAAATCCCAACCCTTCACGCCAGATTGTTGTTCGAGTGCCACGAGACGGCATCATCGGCACCGCATGCCCTCGCGATCGGCATGGCCTGCTCACCTTCTGCCGTCCGCCAAGGCTCCACGCTGTGTCGAACTCCCAATGCCGACAACCCCCCTTTTTTGGCATGTGAAAACTACTTGACTTCGATGAGCGCGTGGCGGGAATTTATGGTCTTCTGACCAATGAGTACGGGTGATTACGGGATCGAAGGCCTCGAATTCAGTCAGACGGCCTGCCGACGGTACCAACTTCCATGGTTCAGTATTTGTGAGTACGCCAACCCTTCACTAAGCCACGAATTGACGGCATGGTGATGGCTAATTGCCAAACAACGCCGAGTAAATCAATGAAGTCGTTCGTCCTTTCAATAAGAAAGTGTATGAAAAAAGATAAAGGTAAATCTACGGATCCGTTCTTAACACTCGATGTTTCGATGCATCACCCCTCTGCGCTGTTATGCAATGCCTCCGACCCTTGGGAGGCTGTGGCCGTCCGACTTGCAGGGTCACTGCTGCGTTGGAAGTCAAATTCCGCGGAGATCGAAGCAAAACTCAAAAATTGATCCCTGCGGATCACCTCAATATAACATAGCCGCATATCGAGCGCAGCAATCCCCTTTGATGCCAGGTGCATCTAAAGCATCGAAAGAAGGTGCAAGGAAGCTGTGGAAACGCTGCACTGAATTAACGAGATATAAACTTTAAAAAGTGCTGTCCCTTCATCAATCGGTAGTAAGATACCCACCATATCTTATTCCAGCCGCCCGGCTAGCTCAATCGGTAGAGCGTGAGACTCTTAATCTCAAGGCTGCGGGTTCGACCCCCGCGTTGGGCTCAATTCCCACATCTTTTTATTTTGTCGTTGTCTGGTGGTGTTAGGTAGGTGTGGCGGCTGTCAGTGAATTTTTTTCGCGCAGCCGGCCGTCCGACGGGGTCCGAGCGTGCTCTCCGGGTGGAAGGCAGCCCCAAACAACGTAAGAAAATTGCTCGGTGCCCTTCAGAAGATTGGGGAGCGGCTGTGAGGCTTTGTTATGGCTCACAAAAGGGCTCCGTTGCACAGGGTGGCACTATACGACATCCGGTCCAATTTGCGATGAAGAGGAGGTCTCGATCGCTCAAAAGAAAGGTGTAGAGAGAGATATGGGGCTTGGTTTGATAGGATTTTTGGATGTTTCATGGGGTCTAATCGCAGCAACAGTGAACACTTTTCGCAACCGACACCACAGGCGACCAACCCCATTTGGATTCTCCAAGCCATGCTGGAGTCTAAATTCTGAGACCTCAGGCTCAAAGTGAAATTGCACTCCTTTTCAAAGCCTCGCGGGAGTCTTTTGTTGAGTAAGAATTGCGGCCACTACTTATTTCTTCAACGCCTCGAATCTGAATATCATGGCCGGTATCTCACCAAGACGGTGATCTCCAGAGCATTGCGATATCTCCCTTTCCGGATGAGTGAAGCATTCATCTGGATGAAAGAATCCGGGAAGATGTTGCCCATTCATGTCAGAGGAAATACTTCGACTGTCTTGCCTCCTTGCACTTATTGTCCAGCAGTCTATAGAGGGGTGCCGCAGCCGACGGTTCACGACGACGGCCTTCACCTAAAATGTCTTCATAGGAAGTCGAAGCACTCGTCCGAACACAAGACTGGATTTCATGAGTGCTCGTGTTGCAAGGGAGAAGAATCTTCCATATCAGAATCGCCATTGCCAACATACTCAGCCTCTACATCGGATGATCTTCAAAGCAATAAGTTTGGCAGAACGGCATGGTCGCAGCAAATGAACAGCATGAGTGCCAGTCGGGAATTTCACAAAAGGTGGTAGAGAATTTAGATTTAGAATTCGAGGTGCTGCTGCGTAACGTATCCGGAAACAGCTAGATAGAAGACTGCCATGAAAATTGACAAGAGACCCAGAAATGTTTGAACCACAAATTGGTAATGCGGAACGGCCCTGAGCCGGACCTGCTGTCGGCACATGGGGCTGGTTGTTGAAGGACTGGTTATTGTTGTTGTCGTCGGGGGCTTGAGGCGTCGACAATACCGATGATGGTCCGAACATGTTCACCAAAACCCGACCGGATATGTCGGGTCCTTCAACCACGAATACGCTCCGTAATGTTCTTACGAAGCCTGTTCGAGAGAGCAAGCGGGCCGGAGGCAAAGATGCCAACCTCTGTGGCCGGGGGAGCGTTGATACTCGTCTCGCCTGGGCAAAGCCGTGCAGAATCATCCATTAGGCTAATTCCATGGCGTGTTGTGTGGAGGTCCTCAAGTCTGCAAGCCAGCTTGGACAAGATGAACAACCCCGAAACAATGAGAAAGTCGTCTTGTCCAAGCTGACTTACAGACAAGAGCGCGCATTATTGCGAGTGATGTCATGATCCACTGTTGAGATTCTCTAGGCGTCGACCTTCTCCTTATCTGTCCCACCGTCCGCCCATCACTCCGGGCAGTACCAACCTCTGGAGTGCATCCTGGATCTATTGGAGACATTGGATTTGTTGGAGACGTTGGAGCCAGTGGAAATGTTGGAGTAGCCATTTTGAAGTGGGAAGCGTCTCCTACTTCTCCTACTTCTCCTCCTCCTCCTCCTGCCTGCCCTTCTTATTCGTCATCTTCATTGATCCAACTGCAGCCCCGCCCAATGGCTCATCTGCGGCTGTTACGGAGTTCCAAAAGAATGAGTGTGCGCTACATCGTAGTTGTTTGCCACGGGTTCAGCAGAATTCGATGTTGAGGATGAAAGAGAAGGCTTGAAATACCCGGTCATTGGAAGGCCCTGGCATTTGGAGGGGCGGTGTAGGCGGTGTCAACGTCTGATGACGTCTCCTTTAATGATCTCCCCAAAGTCGTCGCGTTACCATCCACCCTGACCATGGCCCGTACAGTCCTCCTCCTGCTGCTGCTGCTGCCGCTGCTGCCGCTGTCCACTTGTGGACGTCGCACTCCAGTTGTTGGGTTCTGGTAAAGAAAGACTGCAATATCGTCGAAACGTACCATATAGAGGCCAGCGAAAGCGCCAGACTCGGTGAAAGGACGTTGACGTGTTCGAGGAGCTGAGATAGAGGCTAGCCTACACGACAATCATGAGTCCAGTTCCCTCTGGTGTCTGTTGGGCGTCAGGCCGAGGCAGGAAACTTGACCAGCAGCTCCGAGAACACCAACGACAGGGACATCGGCAGCATGAGCGGCCCGCCCCTGTGCAGCTTCACCGCCACGATGGGCCGGCTATGTCTGAACAGGACTCACGCCGCTAACGGCCTCTGCTGGAAGCACCAGTCCGGCGAGGGCTCTGCTTCGCGCCACGCGCCCCGCTCCCACCCATTCTCTTGCCCGCCGTGATACGCGCAGTCCGCTTCGCGCTGTTAGGTTGCGGGGAGCCTCGTTCCTATCCTGGTCTCATCTGCTCTGGCGGAGGGCAGATGTTCGCCGAGGGGGACTTGCCCGAGGCTGGCAGCGGTGATTTGCCGTAGAACTGTTGCGAGAATTGTTTCTAGTCACCTCATCAGCCTACTGATTAGGATTCGTATGTTGTAAGGGTGGTTACTTACATGGCCGCTGCTTCTTGGGTTATTCCTTGACGTGGAATAGTTGGGCTTTGAAGCTAGCGCGGTTGGACGACCTGTGCGAGATGTGCAGCGCCGATGAAGGCAAGGATACCGTTGGCGAGAAACGAGGGCATGGCGTCTAGTAAGCTTGAGTACAATACAGACTGCACAGTGCCGGCTTTCAGTGTAACTGTCTACTACGATAGTTACGGAGGAACCGGGAATACCGCGCCTCGACCTCGACAGCGAGGATCCTTTGTCAGTAAATCAGCTATCTCAAGATGAAGAGGAAGATGCGACTGCACAGGGTGACCAGCTGACGACGAGAGCGCAGAGGCAAGACAAGGGTAGATGGGTGAGGTACATCAGACTGCTTACCATGTCTTCTTTCCGGTCTTTTGGATATGCTCGCACTCAGTCACGGGGTCGCCGACGGTAGTAAGAGGGAGGGGAACACATAACTGAGGATCAGAAGACCTCTCTTCTCTTCTTACCGCCGGCGACCACCGCAAAAGAAAAGAAAATATATATAGAAGTTGATAAGAAGAAAGGCGAAGCTCAGGAAGACAGATAGCAGAGGGGCTCATTATATACCCGTCCTTCTTGACAACTTACGTTGACTTCATCATCCTCGCAAAGAGACGGCGGAAGTTGTACCCGATGTACGCCATTCCGCTTTCTCCATCGCAGACACCCCCAGTGCGTGATCCCGCTGCAGCGAAGCCCAGCCATTGCCAGCGCACAGAGACATATCGCCGCTTCCGCACACAAACGCCGTCACCGCGCCATCGCACACCTGTGGCGCCGATCTAAACAGACAGGCGTCCCGCCGCTGCCCCCAAGCCCGTTCGGAGGCGCTTTCCACGGGTACGGGCCGCAGACCATCGGCCTTCAGCATCAGTCAGAAACACCTCTCGCGGGTACGGGCTTCCACCCCGACTCTCCACTCCGCCGCCGTCACGGAAACAGACGTCAACGCCGCAGCGCGGACACGACCTGCACCGCGCCACCGTCCTGACCGCCCATTTCCCTGCCGGATGCGTGCGTACGTCGAACGATCCCCCTCACGATCAGTGAATCACCTTCTCCAGCTCCTGCACTCTCCCGTGATTCTTCAAACAGCGCACAGTCCAGACCATTGCAGATCTCACATCTCACGATCGTCATCAGGCGCGGATAGCGTTTGCACTGCGGGGTCAGTACGATCCTGTATCACCTATCCGCACGTTGAACGAAACGCGAAGAGATGGTGTTGCAGACACAGCAGCCCGTACCCGCGGCGTGCTGGACGACCAACACCTGATCGACACGCCTGGATCCAGGTGGGGGGCAGGACACGGGGGTGCGTTGGGGAATTGCGGGCGGGAGGCGACAGGCCCCGCCAGGGCCTCATCTAGAAAGAGGCAGGCAGTATATGATTGGGAAAAACTGACTTGTCAATCTTGTAATCAAAGACGTGGAAGGTCTCAAAACGTAGTGCATAACGAGAGAAGGAAGCTAGAGGGAAGGTTGAGCAGAAAATTACGGTTCCGAGACATGCGTGCAGGTTGAAGCTGTCACATGCAGATGGAGAAATTTCATTCCAGTGAGGCGGACGACAGAAACTCAGCAACGGCTGCCGGCAGACGTTGGGACGCGACGATACAGCGCACAAGAATGTCTGCAAGTGAGTGATCGCATCCGTCACAGGACGAGCTGACGGATTGGACACTGTCTGCGAGTCGATAGCAACCATGGTTCAGGGTGAACATAGCTTCATGTGCAGCGGAGCAAGACGCGGCTTGAACGTCGTTGACATGAAGCAGTCAAGATTGGGAGTGCAGCCATCTTTTTTTTTTTTGCGGGCTCGTCAGACGCGACGCGTTCTGGGCCACAGCGCATTTTTGATTGGTCAGAATGCTTGCCTGTCGGCGCTAAGCCCTCGAGGACTAGCCTCACGCCGCAGCCCTGAACGTCAGGTCGTCTCTCTCACGACACACAAAGCTTGTCAATATCATCAAAAAGCATCAAAGCATGGGTTATTGACGGTTATCCTGTCATTTTGTAGCTTGTTCCCTAAAGGAATCGTCCACATGTCATAGGCTGTCATAAAAGTCTGTACTACGAAAGAAGAACTGTCCCACGAACCCTCTCTCAAAGTCTTGCTGAAGTTACCCGCCTAGACATGCTACACGAGGACCCGATACCGACCATGTGAGATGGGAGAATGGCTCGAAGAGATGAGCATTGACACAGAAGAAAAGAAGAAAGCGCCATGCAGGAAGATAAGCGCTGACCATCCCGCAAAATCTAACCGAGAAAAAGAGATGAGCATGCACAAGGTTGATGCTGCAACCCCGCGCTCGCCTCCTACTCCTTGACCGTGTAAGTGCCGTAGTCCAACGTGCCGGGTTGGGCCCTGGTGACGTTGCCGGCGAAGTAGCCCTTGAAGTTGCCTAATTGCACATGTTAGTTGCCGCTCAAACAATCAGGATTCGACTCCACTTACCTGGGGCCAAGTAATTGCACACCGTCAACGAATGACCGTAGTTGGAGCCCATGAAGCCACTGGAAGGGCAGCCTCCGTTGTTGGGATTGCACTTGAGCTGATCGCACGACTGGACCGCACATCCAACCTTGGTGGATGCAGCCCAGATCAGCTGAGTGAAGTGGCCGTAGCGCTCCCAGAGTCCGTTGTCGTTCATGCTCAGCGGAGTAGGCTGACCATAGTCCGAATCGGGGAAGAGCTCAACCTCCGAGTTGTACCAGCTGTTGGTGATGGCCGCCTGGATGTTGTCGATTGGAGTGCCGATCTGAAGGTTCTGGCCGTATCCACCGCCGTTGACGTCCCTAGACTCTGTTGGTTCAATTAATCGCGAAAAAGTAAAGCAGAGAGAGCTTACATGGAATGACTGAAGTTGCAGGTCGCAGCTACCGCCGAGGCACTAAGGAAAAGGCCCGTGTCCCAGTGGATCGCCGGAACGGTGTGGTTCTTGCGATGGCGGTTGTGGGCAATCAAGGAGTCTGTGCAGAGCTTGATGTGAAGATCGTCCTGAAAGTAAGTCTGACACTCATGGGCCATGTTGTTCTCATCGAAGCCGAGGTCCGAGTCATCGGCGTTGGAAGGGCCCTGAGAATAAGAAGACGGAGTGGGAGCTGCAACCAACTTCGACACGTACGAGTTCGAGAAGGTGGAGTACACAAAAGAATCCTCGGAGGTGGAAGGGAACGTGAGATCAGGCACGACATGGGGGAAGCTGCTGCTGGTGTGCTCGACAGAGGACTTGGCCGGGGCGGTACCACCTCCGATCTCGCTCCAGAAGAAGGAGGATGCCTGAGAAGAAGGCGCCGGGAGAACAGTGATGACCTGGACAGGAGCAGAGGCGACCTGGCTGGCAGCGGACATGGCCGGGGCGGTAGCAGTGACGACCGAGGTGATGGTGACGGCCACGAGGTTGCGGTTAGGCTGAACAGGGGGAGCGGGAACGGTGACAGTGACGACAGCGGTAGCGGTACGGGTGACAACGAGCGGAGCCGCCATGGCCATGGTAGCCATGCCGCTGAGAAGGAAAGTCGAGAAGCGCATTGTGACTTGGCGGAGAGTGCTTCTAGGTTGACTAAGATCTCAGATCTCGTTGCACGATCTAAAGGACTGGAGCTGCAAATTAGATTGGGTGAAGGAAGATCTTGGAAGAGGTAATTGATGAAGGCTAAGGAGTGGATGCGCAGCAAGATATAAGAGCAGGAGTGGTCCGAGGGACAATTGAACGAGGCAAAGACCGTAGAGTGGTAGGACAAGCGATGAGGCAAGGCGGGTGAGGTCAGCGGTGTTGGAGTTGGAAGACTTACGTGGACGGCTTTTCAAGCTCAGCGAGAAAAGCCTAAGGAGGGTGCGACCGAGGCGCACGGAGAAGGAGTGGGTTGGCAAAGAGAATGTCAGGCGAACAGGAAGTTGCAAGAGAGTGTGATTGAAGGAGAAGGAGGAAGAGGAGAGGAGAAGCACGCGGTGTACTGGGAAGAAATAGCTGGGCAGAGAGGCGCTAGTGCTCGCTTAGCGAGGCGTGGCTTCCCTTTTGGGAGGGCGGGCGAGACAGAAGGGCAGGCGCCAGCAGGCGGAGTGGCGGGCGGCGGGCGGCAGGCGCTCCGCTGGGGCTCAAGCGCAGCAAAGACAGCGCAGCTGTGAAGACTCGAGACACGAACAACGGCAGCGATAGAGAATATCTGGCAGAGCCTCCAGTTATACACGCGCGCACGGCGCCGACAGCGTGGGTCGGCACTGGGCTTGCGGATCACTGCGAGGACGAAGCATGCGCTGCGTGTTTGGAGCCCCCTTGGCAGCAACCGCATCCACTCCATTCGCACACTCGTCCCCTGGAGTGTGGGCGCAATCTTCATCGGAGCGCACATGTTTGATTAAGGTTCTCCAGAGCGTGAGCACCGTTCGCTGCTTGGGTATGTCTTGTGGCAGGCTCGCGCGCGCTCCGGCTCTGCTGTCAGCACCCGCCGTGATCAACACCAGGGATCCGCTGCCCTACCGCTCTCTCGCGTGTGTTCATTGACTTGGATGTCAATCAGCCCTGGGCTCCGTGTTTCGCTCATCTTGGGCCTGCAGACCAGGGCCGTGCTCCGCATATCTTGCGTTCGCCCTCGTGCATCCCCGTCGCCCTCTCCAGTCCACGACGCTCTATCAGGCCACCTCGCGCGTTGTCTCCCACCTTGTCTTTGCACAATTGAATTTCGTGCGATTGGAGGTCGTCGCGTTCATTTCGCAGCGGACCTGTAGCGTTGTCTATGCGGCGGCTCCCGTTGCTTGCATGAGCGGCTCGCCGTGTCACTGGGGAAACGCACAGAATGCACTTCTTGTCAATGAGGTTGGGTCGCCGAGTCTCTGCACTCACCACTCCCGATCGCGGGCGGCAATAAGCTCATGCACGCCATCAGCATGACGTTGCGGCAATGCAAGGCGCTGGGAAGCGCAGAAGAACGCGTGACCTCCCTTCACCTACCGGGCGCTGAGGAGCAGAAATGCGCAACCACACGATACGCCCTTGGCCGGCCAGTGTCGTCCATGAAACGGCGCTGTCCCCGCATTCCTCACAGCAGGACGCCGAAACGCCGCGGTAGATGAAAGTGGAAAGGGGGAGGGCAGCTCACGTTGCACACACTTGCGCCCTCAACACCATTGGCTGCTCGCACCCCCAAGTCGGTCGTCAGCAGCGTTGGAGACGCCATTTGGCCGCCTAGGAAGCACAATACGAGCGTGTCTCGTCAATTGTTTGTGCCGGTCATACGAGCCTACATGGATCCGTGAGGCGGTTATTGCGGCTCTGAGCTGGAATCCTCGGCGCGAGCGACACACTCAAGGCATTTCTGCAACAGGCTGACTCTATCTCAGATTCGGACAGGCACCGGATCGGGCATCTGGGCCGGCGCTGGTCTCACAGCGGCGGCTGCCAGTGTGGATGAAGCAAAGACACGGCCCGACACGGGGGCTACTTCCCGACCCACTGGCGCAGATCCTCCGCACCGCACTGCATCCTGCGTCATGCAATCTAAGATGCTGCGCATGAGTCTCGTTGATCCGGGACGCGCCGTTTCCAGCCGCTCTGCCCACCTGCAAACTTACCATAAAAATTCCACCAATTCTCGGTGTCTCAGCAACTACGATATCTGTCCATCAATTCAATACTCTCTTCGGATCGTGCTCAATATAACGAATTCCTGCCTCCGTACCGTGCGCATTATCGCTACAGCCGCACATGTCTATCCCCAGCCGCAGAGCACTGGCCCGGGCCGGGAGCGCTCCGCCCGCAGCAGTCTGGAACTGTTCCGCGCAGCCGCCGGTTACACGAGCACCAACATGCCCGCCTTTCGTTTCGAGGTCTTTCTAGCATTTGCTCGAAGTAGATGTGCGTTTGTAACGGTATCTCGCCGGAGAGCCTGTTCGAATGAGCTAAGAGTGATGTCGAGAAGCGCACTATCAACCTCCGGCACCAATTCCGCCAAGGATGGAGCAGAGAGTAGGCATACGGAACAGTTACGCGTCAATACCGCAGAGAGTAAATGATTCGCATCCTTCTTTTGTAGTTGAACCAATGAGCTCAGCCATTATTATCCTCCTCGAGACTATTGACACGCGCCGTCATCAGCATCTCCATCAGAGGCAACCAAAAATCCTCTCCTGTACTACAGCCTTGCTTACTCACTCAAGGCATCCTCGAACCAAGACCACGAAAAGTGTTTGTAAGCCCCATACGCAATCTGTCCAACCTCTTTCCCTCAATCATGCGGCTGATTGAACGGAAATAGGGCACCTGCCACATCCAGCCCTATCTTCGAAAACAAGATTTGTTCGGCCGCCTTTCCCATCTACTACGCCTGCCGCCGCCGTGACGAGCGCAGTGTTCTCAGGCCGAGACAACCGGCAATCGTCAACGTCACCGCCACCAACGCGACAGCACCCAACGCCACGCTGAGCGCCACAACGGCTGACGAATGACGCAAAACGGCTGCGGCCGAAGTCTGGATCCGGGGATAGGCTTGAGCGATGGATGAGGATCAATCACCCGAGGATGGAGGTGGTTACATGGAGGCGGAAATAGCGGAGCGAGTGGGAAGAGGGCGGAGTGCAAGAGCGGCGATGTTTTCCATCTGTCTACGTTTCTACCTGATCATTTCTGTCCATCTCCCTTCATCCTGTACAGAGCGTAGAAGCGCCAAACTCCATTTTCCCTTCTATTCATGAAAGCAACGCGTGATGCAAGGGCACACCCCACCTCCATGCAAGAAACAACGCAAGGCACCCAAATGAAGCAGAAACACCCGATCACCATGCACGCAGAGCAAACAAAGAAACAAAAATCAAGGAAAAATGTACTCATCTAAAGTCTACCACCCCCTGCCTCAAGACAACAGTCCACGCAAACTCACCCCGCAACCAGCCTCGCCATAGCCCCAAACGTCGCCTTGACAAAGCTGCCCTCATAGAACACGTGCTGCGCGCTATGCTCCTGCGCCAAATTATGCGCAATCTCATGGCAAAACGCCTCCCACCAAAAGACGCTAGCATCTCTCCTGCCGACCTCACCCGCCTCAACCCCAGCCGCATGCAGCGTTAAAAAGTAGTGGTAGTTAAAGAATAGCGCACCGCCCTGGTTGAACGCGATGGTGCTGCTGGTCTCCTCGTAGAAGATATTCAGCACGCCAGGCGCGTTGATATTGAAGACAATTCCCCCAATCCCCGCGAGCAGCGCGGCGAAGGCGTCGATACCGCGCAAGAAAGCCGGGTCGGTGGTGGGAATGGGCCGGACGGGGTTGTTGGCGAGGTAGATGGTGATGTTGGTGGCTGGGTGGACGAACCAGCGCGAAAGGTCCTTGGAGGTGCTACTGTCGCAGTACGAGCCATGCGCCTCATCGATCTCGCGCGTTTGCGTGGACGACTGCACGTGCGGCGAGTTGTGCGCGCGGCACTTCTGGAGCGCGCTATCGAGATTCGCGCGGATGTCGGTCGACATGTGGTTGGGGTCGCTGGGCTGGGGGAGGCCACCGCCGGCGGCAGCACCACCACCGCTGCGGGTGTTGCTTGGACCGGATACGGAGGAGCGATTGCCGCCGGTGGTGAGATTCTCGAAAGCCTTCGTGAAGTTGGACATAAATTTGCTGCGGCGGTTGTTGGCCGTCGAGTCAAGGCTTGGGCGCCTCTCAATCTGGTTTTCGGCCGTGTCATGTTCAGGGGAGTCGAAAGCGCCTGGCATCTTCGGCATTGGCTTGTCAGGTGTCTGTGGAGGTACCTGGTTGGCAGCGGCTTCGACTTGTGGAAGCTGATTGGTCTGGGGAACCGGTTGCTTTGGCGAGATCGGTTCAGCATATGGCGGTGGCGCATTAGCAATCCGCTGCTTCTCTTCTTCAGCAAGCCTGGCTTGTTCAAGTGCCTTTTGTCTTTCCTTGCGAGCAAGAATACGGTGCACGTCATATCCCTTGTCTCGCAAACGGCGCAGGCTATTACCCAAGATAGTCTCCAGAATGAGAACCTCATGCTTTGGATTCTGGCGCTTGAGGAGCAATGGCACGAGCTCGCGGCTGACCTCATAGAAGTCGAAGTCTGGACGAACGTACAATGTGGTAGACGTTTGGAACCTCGACTTGACTCTGAGCATGCCGGCGCTTGTCTTCAATGATACAGGGCGTTTTCCCGGCAGCTGAAGACGATGAGTGAGAGACGACACCATCTTGACGTCCAGATTCGACTCCAACCATCTCGTATCATGATGGATATGTTCCTTGTTGTAGGACACTAGGAAGATTGGGGTCCGCTCGACGATGAGCGTTTTTAGGGCAGCTGCTTTGGATTCTCCGCCAGAGATGGGGTTTCCAGGAATTTTTTCCACTTGGACGCGGTCACTGAGCTTCTCTGCACCTAGATGCATATAGAATTGCTCGAGAACCTCGTCCTCAGGAGCGACCAAGAGAGAGCTCCTGAAAACACTATAGTATTGAACGTTATCCCGGATGACGATTTGGTGGGCTGCAGCGCTCTTCAAGGCCTGCTGAATTGTAGGATCATCAACTTCGTCGTCATCCTCGTCGAGAAGGGATTTCTCTTTCTCTTCAGCTGCCTTTCCCTCTTGCTGCTCATCTACGAAAGCGAGCAAAACGGGCTTATTTTTGAAGGAAGTCCAGACGCCCTTGTCTGACCTCAACTCTCTCTCTTCAACAGCGAATTGCCGGAGCAAGTCCATGTATTTGGGCGCTTGGAGCTCTTGTAGAACCTTAGTCGGATTTTCGATAACCATGCGAGCTAGTTCCAGGATGGTGGGCTGTTCCTTGGCTCCGACAGTCTTCAAGAAGGCATTCGCTATGCTTCCGAAGTCGACAAAGTTCAGAATCTTGCCAAACTCCTTGCTTTCACCAACGAAACAGGTCTGAGGTGGAATGTGCCGGACTCTCTTTTGATCTTCCGAATTGACAAGTGGAACAATCGGCGAACTACCAAGCTCTTGAGCGATGTGGCGCTGACTCTGGATATCCGCAATCCTTCCAGCCATGTATCCGAAATACAAAGCGGCGTCTTGCTTGCTCTTCGGAGGGGACTGAATCAAGTTTCTCGCGCATGCATCTATGGGAGGGTCACGGCGAACACCGAACACAGCCGCATGAGGTTGGATATCCCGGCGTAGGATATTGTATCCGAAGATGGATGCGTCGGAGTTTGTTACACAGTCAGATGGACGGACCAAGAAAGGAAATTGGATGCCTTCGACGGGTAAGATCTCCTTGTCTGCCAGCGCTGCCGGTGGCACGTTCTGCCACATAGCCCGATTGGACAAGAAATAGTGCATGACTATCTCGTAATGTGGGGCATCGTTGATCTTTGCTGCGTAGGAGATCATGTCGATGATCTCAGTCCAACTTGGGCTCTTCCGCAAGCCCAACTCGCGAAGGAACTTAGCTTTGGGGTCCAGGGACTTGTACTCAGCATTTGCTCGCCATTTAATCACTGGAAGGCCAAGCGCTTTGTTGTCTTTGCTGGGTTCATAAATTTGCTGAAGCTTGTACAGACGCTTCGCGTCACCACGGAAACCAGGGTAGTCCTCAACGGGCCAAATCTGCTTCTCAACCAAGACGGTACGATCCTTGGCGGGAATTGAATCTCGAACATCTGTGAGATATTCGATCAAGTCCATATGGCTCCATTTAGGCTGGTTGTCTTGTGGAGACTTGTTAGGTGTAGCTAACAACCGGGTGAAGACGTAGTCCAGGTCGATGGTCTGGCGAAGTCCCAAAGTCTCAAGAAATTTCGGCTTTAGCCCAGGAACGGTCAAATTAGGAAGATCTTCGAAGAGCTTGACGTTAGGATGATAAGTCTGCTGAGGAGTCTGCATGCCGTTCTTGGTGGGCATGACTGTGTGAGGTTGGAGGAGGGCAACAACATCTGTTCTCTGATGGGCTCTCAACTGATCCCACTGCTTGGAAATCACTTTGAGAACTTGGGTAGCGAAGTCGGCGTCCTTGGTAAGTGATTTTTCGCCAGTCCGTTGATTGAACTCTAGGAGGTAGCGAATCCATTCTTCAACAGGCAATTCCGTCCATCCGAAACCCTCCAGTTGTGCTCGGGTGAAATCCTTCGTGTATTTCAATGGCATGACGGAATCCGGATATGGAAGCTCTGGAGGGTATTTAGCCGCGTTCAGATAATAGCTGATGCTACCAAGTGCGATGATTGCAGAGCCGGCTGTAAGCACAGCAGCATTGAAGAGTCGTTTGAGGTCGCTGGCGTCGATTGCGTCCGAATTGGTCATCTGGGCTGTAAACTTGAGAAATTCCCGCATCTCTTCCTCGTTCAAAGGCTTGTTCTCCAGTCTTTGAACGATATCCTCAACTGTCAAGTAGTAGAGAATTCGCCGGTTGAGGAGCTTCTCGATGAATACCCGACATTCTTCAACAAGCTCCTCGGGAACCATAGGAAGATCTTGAAGAAATTTGAGCTTCATGAGCGATACGCGGACATTCTGACAGGGTAGGACACCGTTTGTTGATAGCATGTCTGCTTTCTTGGAAGCTCTCCAGAAGCCCTCCTCCACACACCTGCCCACAACGCCAGATGGAGTGGCCTCCCGAGCAGTCCATTGTTTGAGCAATTGTAAGGTATCTGGAATGACCTTCGAGATGTTTTCGGCCGATGGTTTGGATGTACCCGTTGCAGCCAGCTCTTTGGAGAGTTTGTCTTTGATTACGTCCATACTGCGGTCGAATGCCATCCTGCACGCAATTCCAGCAATCTCCAACATAGCTTCATTCCAAGTAGAGACGTGGCGATTTGACAGGTCAATACTCTCACGTTCCACAGTCGGAATCAGTGATGGTGCGAAGATATGACACTGGTAGCCAGTCGTCTGTCCAGTTGGGAATCCAATGAATACACGGCCGTGCTTAGTCGGTAGCGCAGATGCGAAGAGATCAGAGGCTCTGTCCACAGTGAGACCGGATGTGTCCGTCATGGAGCTCTCTAAGCTGGTGCTGTCGGCAGTCAAAATAGCCAACCGTGTTTGCTGAGGGGGCGGTTTCTTGGTAGCTCTGAGAAGTTCGTTGGATAAGATCCTTGGAACCGTCGCGTTGATATTCACTGAGTTGATTCGTAGAGCAATAGTTGCTTGCGAAATCCCGGCCACATCCTCAGCCACGGCTCTTTGCTTCGCTGCTGCCTCTTCTCTGGCCGCCTTCTGCTCCTGTTCTCTTTTGCTTGCTGTTCCAATGTTAAACCTTGCAAAAAATCCCTTGAAGCTTGGGACAGCCGGTACTGCTTCTTCAACTACAGGCTCTTGCGTTGGTTCTTTTCGATCCCAGGCTATCACATTGGACCACTCCGCCTTGATATTTGCTATTTGGTGAGTGATCTCCCGGATTTCCATGAGGCCCTTCTCGGACTTCCTTCCGATATGGCTTGGTATCGAAGCCGGCGCAGCAGCCGAAGTCGTCTTGGTAAGCTCAAGTATCTTAAAATTATCCACATACAGCTCAATGTTCTGTAGTGCGAGAAAGGTAAGACTGGTGGTCAGGAACTTAGATAGTTCAAAGAGATCAGGTACGGGGGAAGGAGTAACGTCGCCATTTTTGTCTGAAGATTTCCGGTAGTCCAAGATGAATCTGGTGCTGTCTGAGGCCTGCTCAGCAGGCAAAGTCGAGGACTTCACGGCCAAAGTATTGCCCTTCCAGAAGAACGCCACTGTTTACAAGTTACTCATGACGAACAGGGTCAGGAGGTGACTTCTAAACTTACTCGTCTTGTTTCCAGATATCACGAAAGGCTCGTCGCACTCGCTGAATACAGAGTAGAAACCGACACCAAAAGCACCGATCTTGGTCTCGTCAGGATTACCTTCGGCGATGCATCTCAAACGGGACCAGTCTGCATCTGTAAATGGTTTCCCATTGTTGGCCACGTCAAGACTTCTCAAAGTGTGGTTCTTGACAACGTGTCGGAGTAGTACAGCCTGATCCTGGGTCTGCGGCAGTGGTACACGTGTTGAGGGATCAGTCTCCAATCTGATGGTAGCCTTTGTAGCACCGGCATCAGCAGCATTCTGGACAAGCTCCCTCAAGGTGGTGAACTCGGCAGAGTAACGCGACAAGACCTTGTCGATCAAGGCACGGGTGTTGACGGTAACGGTATCATCTTGGCCCTCTTGCATAGTCAGCTCGCGCATGCGAGCATAGTTGATAGAACGGGCCATGCTGGCGTGTGTCTTGAGCGTTGGCGGCGCAGCGGTGGCGATTTGGCGACCGTGTCAAACTTGCGGCAGCAAGCGTACCGGGAAAAGAGGCCCGTCGATCCGGGAGGATCAAGAAGCGTGCAAGGGAAAAATACGGCCAGCAAGAATGCGCATGAAACAAGTGTCATGAAAGGAAAGGACTGAGATGTCTACGAGCAGAGGAAGCAGTGGCGTCGGAAAGGAATACAGGTCCAAAGTCCAAGGAGAAAGAGATGGAACAGTCTAAGCAGGCCCCCGCGACGTGGCGTCACTGCGCCACCGATGCAGAGCCGGGTGGGTGCTGCGACGTGGAGGGTCTGACAAAGCGCAGGAGTTGTTGGAGATGGTTCTGGAGGGTCTGAGGCTGAAGAGGGAAGTGCATCACTCGCGGAGTTAAGGGCAGCGACGCGCGCGAGTCATGAGTCAGTCTCCAGCCACCCACGCGCGCTGTCTCCCACTCTCCGCCCGTGGGCCAAGCGCCCGCCGAAAAGAAAGCCCGCTCCGCCCTCCTTCCCTTGGGCAGCGGGGCAGGAGCCACCGCCCGCCGCGACCGGGGCCCCCGCTGGCGCCGCTCCTTTCGGCCATCGCTCGCGCGCTCCCTGATGCTGCACCACCTCAAGCTTCATCCAATCCCTACCTCCCCTCTGCCTAATTTCCCCGCTCCCGCCTGGACCTGTGCAGCATCGGTCCAGCGGGCCTGCGACCGTTGCATGAGCCTTGCGGCCCTCCAAAGCTTCTAGCCTCACTCCGCCACGTGACGCCTATAGCTTTGGAGTCCTGACCGCCAGCTCTGTCCTCTCCCAAATCTCATCTGCGCCGGGCTTGCGTCACACCAGATGTCACCATGGCCGTTGATCCATTCTCGCCCATTGCGCCCGCGCGCATACGGGTGCTCCTGGTCCCCGCGGGGAAGATCAAGCGCTCACGATTCATGACCTTCGTCGAACGCCTGCAGCCCGAATGCGCCATCCGCCTGGGAGACGTCACTCCGGATCCGCGGCCGGACAGAAGTAGGCCGTCCCCAATCCGCTGCATGCCGTGTGCCTCATACTAATGCCCGTGGAAAGCCATGTTCTCGCCGCTGCGCAATCCAGAAGGCATGCTGCTGTACTACTTTACCACATCCATGCCACCCGCTTCCTACATCTCGCTGTCCCCCTTTGAGCTGTGCAGAGAGCCGCTCATGGTGCTCGGAATAGCAGATGGAGAGGAGTACCAGGAGGCCTTGGACAGTGAAAGCGCCAACGCTGCTGAGGACAAGACTAACGTTGCTCTAAAAAGAGAGGAGCTCAACGAGGTCGTCGATGTCATGCGAGAGGAGTATCCGCGTGCAATAGTACACAAGCTACTTTTGTTCGACAGCGGCCTTCCTTCTCTTCCGTCCTGGCTGCCAGAGGAGACAATGCTGGTGCCCCCTTTGTCGGAGTCGACCATGACAACCATGAAGACCGTGATGTGCGATCTCTCCTCGTTGCTGCTAGCCGAGATGACGGGGCTCGCGAAGTCATTACAAGCGTTGCCCGAGATCAGCATCTCTACCGGAGCCTCCTCTCCAAATCCTTGCAACCGATCTCCCTTCTCGCTCGTTAGGCAAAGTTCTTTTGGTTTCGGCGCTGCAGAAAACTCTCTCTCGCGCACAGGCTCCCCTGCGCAGCCGGTCCAGATCCAACAGCTTCAGAAACAGGAAGCTACGGGGAGACGCGGGTCTCTGGGCCTACGACTTAGTCCGCCCGCCGAACACTCGCCCCGCGCCATCACCCCACCGGAACTCTCCCCGGCTGAGGATCCCTCCAGTGGAAGATCTGGCGAAACAACACCAACCGACTCGGCACCATCCCGCCCACGCGCTTTACAACGTTTCTCCATTCAGGGCTTCGGATCCGGCAGCATGGAGGAGAAGGCCAGGCTCAGCAATGCCTGCCGCCATGACCTTGTCGACGCGCAGGTCTGCATGATGGCCGGCCACGCCCTCGAAGCGCTCAAAAGATCTCACGAAACCTTCCTCAAGGCCGAGACTTGCAACGAACATCTAGTCATGGCGAAGGCGCTGGAGCAGATGCTGATCTGCTGTCTAATCCTAGTCGGCCATGCGCAGGAGTTCGAGGTATGTCTACCTATCCGTTTTTCAAGATCTGCTACACTGATGGAGCTTCCAAGGCATTCTAACGCGCCCGCCACCCAGATACCTACTACTTGCACGCCCAGCACCAAGGGCATGCCTGTTTCCGGCACTCTTGCCAATGCGCTGGAATGGATCCCGGAGCTGACCTCTCGTATCATGGGATTCTATAGGCTCTCCTTCAAAAGCGACTCCGGTCACCTACTCACTCTGGTCGATGCCGAGAACAAGATCCGAGTGTCCAACCTCCTTACAGCCATTGAACGCCTTGGAAAGAATTTTACCGCGCACGAATTTCTCGCGAAAGTCGAGAGCCAGTCCGACGACAACTCCCCGCCTGTAAAGGGAATATCTGGAAGGGTCGTACACGTATCCAACATCCTCTCCGAAGCCATAGACTCTGTCACACAGTCTGCTGTCATCACAGACACCGAGCGGGCCACAGTTTACTCAGAAGCCGCAGGATGCCTCGCCAAGCTGGGTCTTTCAAGGAAACGGGCTTTCGTCGTAACGCTCCTAATGGATATTCTGGTACCAGCCTTGCTTCAAGCGCGCAAACTTGGGGCCGCTGAGATGGGAATCCATCCTGCAGCTGGCATGCTTTCCGGCGGCCTCGTGCAGCCCAACGACAAGAAATATGGAGAGACGGTGTTCATCTTCTTGGAGCAGTTTGTGCGCGAATACGGCGTGCAACCAAGGAGCAGACTTGAGGCTCAGGTCGACGGCGGATCGGAGCATCTTCGCGCCTATGGAAGCCTTGTTTTGAAAGCAGAGGTTCTCCGGCGGTGTATCAACGTCTGTGAGGCAATGGCTGACCTTCAGGGTGTCTTGGACTTCTCTTCATCATTCCTTAGTATCATCGCCCCGCAGGAACCACTCGAAGAGACGGACCCAGGTTTCAGATGCCTCATGCCGAGAGAAGATCAGCATCGCCTGGTACAAAACATCCACCGTTCCTTGGAGGCAGCGAAGGCCGTTGGTATGGAGCAGACTGAGGCAACGTTCTGGTACGACCACCTTGTTCACAGCGTCAAATACGACCCCGAGCGTGCCGGCCGCGATCTCACTCTCCGCAAAAACGCTTCGGCGAATGATTCACAACAGAGGGCTAGATTCGAACATCAAGCTTTTGGGGATAAGAACAAGGGATCCGCTGTGGTACCATTAGTGGCCGGAGAACCCAGCGAGTTCATCGTGACTTTGCGTAACCCTTTTGCATTCCCACTCGATGTCGAGTCCATCAAGCTTGTATCGGCGAAGGGAGTGGAGATCGCCTGTCCTCCCAACTTGACCTATCAGATTCCTCCGTGCGCGGTCCAGCCGCTGAGAGTCCCAGTCGTTGCCACTGTACCAGATGTTCATGATCTTGTGAAGCTACGCGTCAAGGTTCGTCAGTGTCGGGAGAGGGACTTTGACGTTTCAGTCAGCCGCACAACTATCCAGGAAGTCGAGAAGATGAAGGAGGTGGGCCACAGTATTGCGAAGATGAACAAGACGAAGGATCCTTCGAGGCCGGGTACTGCCACAACCATAAGGCCAGTATCCAGGGGCATGCCGGTCCTACCATCCGTCACGGTGGTTCCGCAACAGCCGAGCCTTGCTGTCAAGACCAACCTAATTCAGGACACTTTATCTCTCCTCGAGGGAGAGACGAAGTCATTCAAGGTTACTGTCAGCCATGATGAGAAGGATCAACCCATCAAGGCAAATATCCTGCACATGCTTGGACGCAACAACACCGTGGACATGCTCAGGGTCTCGAGGAGAAGCAGTAATCTTCCATCGCAGATTTATGAACTCGGTCAGGATATCGGACGTGCGGAGTGGAAGTCCAGAGATTTCACACCATCTTCAGAATTGGCACCTCACAAGACTATGACTTTTACAGTAGATGTATTTGGTGTCAAGGGTCTCAACAAGGGAACTGTTGGTGTAGAGTACGCCGCAGCAGACCAGCCTCCGGAACTCGGTGACTATTGGGTCACGAGCAGAGTGTCCCAAGAGATCGCAGTTACTGTTCAGCCCTCCGTTGCAGCGTCGCATTTCTCCATTCTTCCCGGCCGTGAAGCTGGTGAACATATCGAAGCAAAGTTTCCTAATGCTGACACGGACGACCACTTCGTTCTCGTATTCGATTTCTACAATATCTCTGATCGGGAGCTCAGCATCGAGGCCTGGTACGACGATGCCAACATGCCGAAGCAACCCGTCCTCGAGCTCACCAGCCGTTCCGACTTCCTCAAGCCCGGCCAAGCCAGCAGCATGGCCGTCCTGCTCCCCAAGATCTACCTGTCCTACTCCAACGACGCCATCCCAGCCGCCCAGGACCGGCAGTTCGTCCTCACCGACACGAAGCAGCTCTCCCGCGAGGAGCGCATGTGCTTCTGGTACCGCCAGAAGCTCCTGCAGTGCCTGCAATGCCGCTGGCGCGACCGCACCGGCACGCGCCACGGCCTCGTCAACTGCGCCTCCCTCCAGCTGACCCCCGAAATGGTCGGCTACATCATGTCGATCCTCTCCATCAGCATGACGGTCCCCTCCGCCACGCGCGCCGACTCGGCCTTCAACCCCGACTCGACCACCGTCATCCTCAACGCCGACGCGCACCCGGCCCTCGCGACCGCGACCCTCCAGCCCCTCTACCTCCTGCGCCGCGGCGACACGGCCACCGTGCGCGTCGAGCTGCGCAACACCAGCGCCGCCGCCTACGCCTTCACCGTCGCGCCCTTCGTGCGCGTCGCCGCGCCCCACCTCGACCCGGACGACAGCATCCGCACCCGCGTCGCCCAGCAGCTGCTCGCCTGGGTGCGCGCCTGCCAGCTCGATCCCTACCAGACGGTCGTGCTCGAGTCCGACGTCGTTGCCCCCTTTGGCGTCTCGCCCGGCTTCGTCATCGAGCTCGGTCTCGAGGTCGCCGACGGCCCGTTCCCGGCGAGCCATGTCGGCAGTATGTGCCAGATCCAGGTTGCTGTTTAGATGGCTGGCAATTTTGGGAGACATTGGTGCTCGTTGGTGACATGGTGCGTGTTTTGCAGGGTCGTTGATTTGAGGTTGGGTTATTCATCCTTCTTCTTGGTGTACGTGGTTGAAAGAATGACGAGGTGATTGAGTGCTTTTATAGATGGATGGCTGCAGATACAGGGAGGATGGGAGTTGAGCAGATGGAGAAAGGGTTCAAAAATGCTCTAGGCCGTTTTTGCCTGCCTCTATGACCCGCCTGCTCGTTTGTACAGTAGATGCATTATAGATAGCCAATCCATCGAGGCTATGATGATAAGCGGAAGCAAGTGGTCCTGTTCTGTAGTAAAAATTTATTGCTCTGCGGCCGATGCGAATGAAAGCCATTCGTGCAGCGAGAAGCAATCAAAGTTTGCATTAACGACAGCGCATCCTCCATGGTCATGACTGCAGGTGACACCCACATCTCTCACAAAAAGAAACGCGAAAGACACAAGACCGCAATCTTTCACTTTCATCTTCATTTTTGACTCTTTCTCCCAGAGCCGGACCTAATTCACTAGTCGCTATCAAACCCCCACCAAACTTACCGTCAAGTAATTCCGCCCCCTCCTTTAGTTTCATGCTGGTATCACATTTTCCCCATATCCCCATCTCCCCGACTCTCAAACCCAAATCACCCTTGCATAGTCTGCACCAACGCCGCCTTCGCCTCAGGACTCAACCTCTCCTGCACAAACGCGCTCACCCTGCCGCCATTCCTCTGATCCCCCGCCCTGAGGTACTCACCAACCCACCTCTTGACATCCGTAATCTCCTGGAAAGGATCTTGAGCGGCCTTGCGGCACGTGTTAAGCTGGGTGAAGCCGACGCCGAACGACAGGTCGTCGACATCCTGCTCGGGCATGATGTCGTCGGTGGTGGGAGCCGTGGGCGGGTTGATGAGCAGCTTGAGCAGCGCCTCGCACGTGAGTGCCCAGCCCTTCTTGTAGCGCTCAACGAAGGCCTGGCCATCGGTGAGCGTCTTGGTCAGCGAGACGACAGCCGTCTTGCGGTCGAAGGGGCGCGTGAGCTTTTGCGTGTCGGGGAGGATGATCTGAGGATAAATGGGGCGGAAGACGCTGGAGAACGATGGTTAGCTGAGGGTCAGATATGTAAATTTAGGGACGGCTTACTCTTGCTGGACAGAGTCTGCGACGCTGATAAAGAAATCCGACCCGAGTCCCTTATCGTCCCGCGACGCAACGAAGTGGTAGAAGCGCACGAAACGGGAAGCAAAGGTCTCGGTCTTTGAGTTGGATAACCTCGTGAGCATGATGGTGAGCATGGGAGTGAAGTAAGGCTTGAGGTTGTCAGCCGGAACGGAGGCAACGATGGCTTCCAATAGGTCAAAACCGTAGGTCTCGTTCGTTTTCGTCGACACAAGTTTTTGGAAGATGCCCAACATAGGCTCGAGCTGGTGGTTCTGGACAATACTGCGCGGATCGCGACTGATGATGACAGCCAGCAAGCGAACCAGAGCGGGAATGTTGCCCTTGTTCTCCCAAACAACGGGCATGAGAAGCGGGGGAATCAGCGACTTGTAGTAGTCGGGCAGGACACCAGACGGGTTCGCTTCGAGCAGGGCCGCAAAGAGCTGGAACACGTAAGGGGTAAATTCCTCAACCTCGCTGCGAAGAATGGTAGAGAAGGGATCGTAGAGGGCTTGCTCCAGTTTCTGCGGTTCTGCGGACGCCGCACCCTTGATGAGCGCGCCGATGCCCTCGAAGTGGTAGTAATAGAAACGCGGGTTGCTAGGGTTGTGGCGGATAACCATGGTGATGTTGATGAAGTTCTTGAGTACGGTGTCCGCAATCGGCAAAACGCCCTCCTTGATGACAATAAGCACTCGCATGACGCACTTCATCAAAAATTCGTTCTCCTGAATCTTCTCGGGGGCAGATTCCTTCTGGATGAGACCGAAGAGGTGCACTAGCAGATCCTTGGCCAGCGGCGCAACAGTCTCCCGCGGAATGACAGGTTGCCGGTTGTCATCGGTGAGGTAAAGCGCCCGTTCAACCGCAATGGCGGCATACGAGTAGATGACGAAGTTGGAGACGCCGAGGTGCCTGACAAGGAGAGGGAAAGCGGCTTGCCAGTATTGTTGGGTCAGCTGGCTGCGGAAGAGGTAGACGAACTTGATCGCATCGACCTTGAGGATCGGCTCAACGCT
Organism: Botryosphaeria dothidea; assembly: GCA_011503125.2. Classification (NCBI taxonomy): domain Eukaryota; kingdom Fungi; phylum Ascomycota; class Dothideomycetes; order Botryosphaeriales; family Botryosphaeriaceae; genus Botryosphaeria; species Botryosphaeria dothidea. The sequence goes on from WWBZ02000001.1 coordinate 848,647, forward strand.
ATCGGCAGTCAAGTCTTCGGCAATGTTCGTCTGGAAAAATTCCAGAATGTTTACATGAGAGTTAACGGTCTTGACGCCGAACTGCGCTGTAGGGGTACCCTTCGCCGCGATAGAGGAGAACAAGTAAACAGCCGTGTCTTTTGATTTCCAGTTGTTCGCCTTGTCTTGAGAGTAGTGTTGCAAGTAGTTGCCAATGTACTTGTTCACGATACCGGTGACCAACGTTTCGAATTGCGTCATCAGCTGGCGCAGGAAGTCGGTAGCAGCGCGCCTCCTGGTATCGCTATCTGATCCTTCCAGATCTCTGCGGATAAACTCGATGGGCTCGTCTTCGAACATCTCGATATCCGACTCACGCAAGGCGAGGTTGGGCAGGATGACCTTCTCAACGACCTGATTAAGTGTAGCCTCGTTGTTGAAGAGTTGTGCATGCTGGGCATTGGACGTTACTGAAGTCAAGAACTGCAAAGCCTTGCTGACAAGGATGTCGTACTTGGTCTCCGTGCCAATGTTGGTGAGCAGGTTCCAGGAGCTCTCGATGAAGCTTCCAAGGTACTGTCCAAACTCCTCCTCATACTTCTGCGTGTACAGGATGAGCACCTCGAAGATGCCAGCCTTGACGAACTCAAGAGGGCCAGCCTCTGCATCATCATCGGTGTATAGCGCGGGGTTATCGTACGTCAGGTACTTGTGGAGAAGCTCACTGAGGCCCTTGAGGTTCTCGTCGAATTGCGGAGGCAGGTCCTGGCAGGAGAGATCGACGGCAAGTTTCAAAATGAGGTTGAGCGAGGTGAAGTAGTTCTGCAAGACGTCCTTGTTGCCTGCATTGGCGGTAATTTGCGCATCGGTGTTCTGCCACTTGTCAGCCTCAAATTTCAGCCGGTCGTTCGTATTTCCAATCACGCACCTGGAAGAGCTGGAGGAAAGGCTCGGCAAATATCCCCAGCACGAAGTTGATCTCAGTGTAAAGGTCGTCGGATCTGAAGAGCGGCCTCCAGCGCTTGAAGATAGAGTGTGCGACCTGGAGAACACCATTGTTCACTACTGGATTGTCGGCCGTCAAACGCGATTTGAGATCCTAGTAAATCAGTACTCACGCCGCGGAGTCGTCCAGATGGAGCCAACGTACCGGCACCAGGCCCTCCCACCGCTCGTAAAAGTCACTCTCGGCAATCGTGCTGATTGCTTCGCCGAGCTGCGGTTGTATGGAGGGCGGTTGGGAGATCATAAGACCAATGAGCTCCTGCTTCACGGTGACAACCTCATCTTGCGGCAGCTTGTAGTTGCCTTCCACATCCTGCAAAGCGGTCACTACGGTGTTTTATAGAGTGCGGTCCGGCTACATACAGTCCAATTGCGTCTGATGAAATTCTTGAAATACAGGGCAGCGGCAAGTCTCGTGGTCTGGAGTACGGACTGGTCGGCGACAATCTGGAGGAGGGCAATGGAGAAGCCCGGAGCAGCCTCTTGCTGCTTAATGGCGCCCTCGGCTGCACAACTATTGTCAGCAGAATGCTCAAGGAAAGTGGACTAGGCGCCGAAGTGCAGGACGTCGGGGGAGGGCTGGAAGGCCGGGTTTGCTGTGGTAGGCGGGCGAAGCGGCGGGCGAAGCTGCGGGCGGTGGCTTGGTGGGCTGGAGTGTAAACAGACGCACCTTCTTTGGCGTGGCGAGGATCCAGACTCTGCTGCAAGAGCTGGGCAATAGCCTGAGTGTTCCCGGCCATCGTGAAGAGCTAGCGCACGGATTGGCCCACGGAGCAGGGGAATGAGAGAGGTGGTGAGGGTGGAGAGCAGTGGAAAGAGAGCTCCAAGACTTTCTGAGCCGCCTGCGACCAAGCCCTCCCCGAAGTTTCGCCCGCCTCGGTGCTAAGCCGCTTTGGGAATAGCACCGTGATGTCATGTTAATCCTCACGGTTCTGGAGCCTACTGTGTCTCTTGCTCAAATAACCAACTGAAGAATAGGTGCTGGTGCGTCAAGTCGACTCTGGGTCGCCGTCCAAACGACTATTTTCTTGGACCCCGCTAGGTCAATCGGGTGCGGGGCAGCCACACCACATCATGTTCACTCACGCTCATCATCTGCGCAAGCAAAAATTCGATTGTTTACGCTTATTTTGGCAACCCCACCTAAATCTCCTCGCACCAGCCATGCCAATCACTGGAGCTGCCCCAACCAAACGCATTTCGTGTCCAGCTCAAGCACCAGGAAAAAAAGACACATCAACAGAATGAGAGGTATTCCGCAGACAAAAAACACTTTTGGGTGGCCGAGACTCCACCACCACCATCGTCTTCAAGCCACTAAGAAAATGCAAAACGCCCAGAAAATGTTGCAGTGTATCCACCCATTCCCGTCTATCTTTGTTTATGAGTTGGTCGAGGAAACAAACTTTTTTGTGTCATCCGTTTCGACAAAAGAACCCATCCGCCCACCGTGATGCTTGTCATAATTATGTTGATTTTCTCTTTTCTGTGCCCTCCACCATCGATGATGTGAGAGTCATCCCGGAACGCCGCAAATGGGGGGGGGGGGGGTATCGTTCGAGCAAGGAAGCAACATGAATAATGAAATGAAAATTAAAAGAAATGCAAGTTTGCAAAAACCTCGTCTTTATCCACGAGAGCCGCTCGAGTTCTGGCGCTCCATATCCGCACTCGTGCCGCTCATGATGCTGGATCGGTTACCATCGCTGTTGTACGTGACGACACTCTGGCGATGGAACATGCTGCTATTCATGGTGGTGCCCGGGCCTGAGGCACTTGAAGGCGGGGTGGGTCCGTTGGGAGCATGTTTATCCCAGAGCTTCCTGATCTCTCGGAGACGACTACGCCACGATGACACATACTCGCCTGCGTCGCGGCTGGACCACACTTGGCAGAACACGCTGGCATTAAGTGCGAGCATGCGAACATAAGCAGAGAGACCTTTCCCGCTGATGATCTTTGTCTCTGATGCCGGCGACACTTCTGGGAAGCCAGGCTGCGTAAGCACCTGGACTTTGTAGAACTGGTCAAGGCGAACGTTATCCCGTGTGTCGACGAAGGTCGTCCGCGCCTCTGGTGTGATGACAATGTATACATAATTGAATTGGGAAGGAAACATGTCGAAGCGGAATGGAAGGCCGGAGTTGTTGAACACAATATTGACGAAGTCGTTGCCAATGTGTTTCTTCTTGTTGATGCAGAAAGGATCCGTCTCGAGGTCGGTTGGCATCATCGTAATAACGTGGAAGACCATTTCCACTGCTCGATCGCGCCAGCAGACGGCGTGGGTACCATCACTGTCGAATTCTCGGTCCAGGCCTTGAAGGTTCATCTTCGCGCCCTTGAGCCGGACAAGTTTCCCTTCCCCAAGTGCCTCCACAAACACAGTGTAATCTGCTGACCCCATCACATTGGCAAGAACTTCCTGCTCGCTCGACTGTCCCTCGCCAATAAAGATCACGCCGACTCTGTGACTGTCCACAGTTGATGCACGGTCCAGCATCGCAATAGAACGGCGGGTGACGTCATCCTCAGGGAGTTTAATCCAAGGCGAGTTGTCGACAGCATTAGGGCTAAAAAGCGTGACAGGAGTAAACAGGCCCTGGAAGATGTCTTCGGGCAGGACGCCAATGTAGGATGACGTGTAGAAGGCATCCGCAGCAAGTCCTGTGAGGAGGGGTACCTGATGGCGAGGTGGCGGGATTAAGTGCGGGCAATAGATGCCGTAGCTGGTATAAGATGGCCGGCGCTTGATCATTTGAGTGAGGCCGGTACGCGCTGCCGTCTCAAGCGTCAAGATCATCTCACCCCCGATAACCCATGATCTTTTACTGACTTCCCCATCGGATTCCTTCGCAAAGTGTTCTTGATAGCCGGTCTCGTCTCGATCTGTGTAGGCACGGCTGTGTAACATGTCGATGGTGATCAAAGCCTGTTCTTCGATAGTTTCACGGCCATAGCGGTCCGTGTGAACCAGCTTCCTGATGATCCAGGGTACGAATTTCTCACGATCCTCCAACTTGATGGCCATGAACCAGAATGATATGACATGGTATGCCAAAGCGTGTACATACTGCGGAAGATCATCTGGCTTGGATGACGGCTTGACATGCTGGTCAACCATTTTTGAGTCCCGAAGATCTCTTGACGGGCCACTGTGCCTCAGACCAGCTCCACTGAGGCGAGTTGGGGGGTTTGCCGCTCTCTCTTGCTGATCGCGTACGTACTGGAGGTAGCGGAAGCAAACACCGAAGACCATCTTGAACTCGTCGTCACGAAAATTGACGTACAAGTTGGGCAGCCGGACGAGATGGGTCAGAAACTCCAGGATATGAATGGCAATCAGTGGTTGCGTAATTATCTGAGACATCTTCTGGACAATATTCTGGAGATGCTTCGTTGTGGAATCTGGGATCTCATGACAACAGACAGTGAGAGCATGAATGCACCACTTTGACGTTCTATCCCATGAACCAATGCCCAGATAGAATGACTTGACCATGTCGTCTTGCTCACTCTTCTCAAAATGATGGTGATAGCTGATGAGCATTGTGAGGATATGGAAGTAGCAGACAGCCACATCAGCTTTTTTGAGAGGGGCATGAGGTGGAGGTTCCGGGACGACCCCATTCCTGATTTGATCGCATATGATGCTTCGAAGAAGTCGAATTTGCGGGATACAGTTCTTCCAAAGTGCATGGTTGCAAAGCTGCGGCCCAATGTGCACTAGAACATAGCTGAGAATTTCCCAGTCTGTGCAATTCTGAAACAAAGCGATCGCTGTCTCTAACCAGAGTCCTGTCTGAAACAGTTCCCTGTCGGTGATCTTGAAGCAATCGCCATTCTCCTGCAACTCCTCGACATCACTTTTCTCTTCAGCTTTCTCACCCTCTAGATCTGTGAATAGCACAAGGCTTGGTATCGGCGGTGGTTCTTCCGGGAGGCCTTCTGATTCAGGATACATCCAGAGAGGCTTGACGAGTCTGACCTTCACGGCACCACTCGACACTCGTGAAGGAGCCCGCGACTGCGGGTGTCCGCCGACCAAGGATCGACGCACAATATTCTTCTCCTCGCCGTGGGTAGGGCTCACCGCCTCGGCCGAGGTAGTGTCTTCTTCGTCAACGGGGACAATCGTGTCGGCAGTTCTGCCCAGAATGGAAGCCATACTCTCCCCTTCAGGAGCAGCATTGACGCGTAGAGCAAAGTTGGCATCGCTGCGAAGGCGAGAAAGAAACTTGATGGCCGAGATTCGAGCGTCCATATTGCATTTGCTCGTTCCGGCAACGTACAGGATAAGTTCATATGCCTTGGATGCTTTCCACGCCGAACGGACATATGTACGGACAAAAATTCGAACCAGAGCCTTAGTAATAACGTTGCTGGGAGATACAGGATGCTCTGCCGAACCCCAACTTTCAGAGGAGTGGTCAGGAATAGCCCCAACGAATTCCCAGAGATAGACGCGGAATAAGTCCATGACAAATTCCACCATCTCCTCTGGCGCTTCAGTAACCATATTGACAGCAGCATCAGCGATGACCGCGAGAACTTCTGGGTCAGCCTCTTCATTTGCGTGCTCAAGTATGAACTTTGCGCAGCTAACTTGAACCTCAGGGGAAAGCATGAAAGAGATGTAATCATACGTCCTGATGATGGTTCTCATAGTAAATATGCGTAAATCAGAAGAGCGGCGCTTGTTTTTGAAGAAAGGTTCAAGGAGCTGCTCCCATGCGGCTTGCCAATCCTCACTTGGTGGCTGTAGAAGACGTTCGTCTTCATAGTATTCGATAACACCTTTAGCTATATCATCAGGAAGCTTTGAGCCAACGCGGACGAGCATTGCCATTGTCTCCTGTCTCTGAATGATGTCCAGATCGTTGCGAATCTCAAATAGCCTCAGGAGGACTCCACGGAGGGGGATTGAAGGGTGTGTGTTCTCTTCTTCTTCTCCATCTTCCTCTTCGCTATCGTCGGTCGGATTTGAGAAAGTCTCGGAAGCCAGGTGAGTAAAGTCTCGCACTTCGTTGTCGGAGACGTCGTTGGCACACTTAATGACGATTTCGAGGAAAGTAGACCAGTCGTACTCTTGAAGTAACTGACGTGTGTACTTATTATCTGCGTCTCCAGATATCAAAAGCTTCCACATGATATTGCAGATGTCTGATTCCAAATGAAAGTTGTCGGCCTTGATCTTCTTCAAGGTGTGTCTGTCCGCATCTGATGTCGTTTCAGTAGCACGGCGGTTTTCATACTCGACCGAAATCAGATTGTTCAAAGCAGGCAGGAAGAGCGATAGTTGCAGTTCCTGGAGGTGTGCTGCCCTCGGGTGGAATAGCAGGTCTTCCAGGACCTTAACAGCCCCACGGACCACGTTTGTCCTCTGCTTGCCCGAGCCCAATTCGCCGTAAAGGATTTCGATGAATGCGTAGATAGCAGCCGGAGCTACGTGTGAGTAGAATAGGTGCATGATAACTCTCTCAGCTTGGTCTCGGAGATCGTCAAGTAGGAGCATTCGATTGCAGACTGAACAGAGAAGCTCCAGGCAGGGTTTAAGAAGTGACTGTGGCAGTTCTGCGTATGTGATCAGGGTCTCGATTACAGTGATTCCACCGCTAAGGTCCGGTTTCCGCGTGGTGCGTCTTGAGACGCGAAGGACATGCTGCAGAAGTTCCTCGATGTGTTTGTCGGCCAAAAGCTGAGAATTGAACTTGAGGACATCGATAATGAAACGGAAGACCTGCTGCAGGTTGGCATCCTCAGCGAGCTCCTCATCAAGCTTGAGGTTTTTATGGGCGTTCCTGACTTTCCGAGCAGCTTCAAAGCACCTATCAAGCATTCGGCTGAGGAGCGGTGCGATCTTCGTCTCTAGAGCATCAATACTCCGCCCACCATTTGTGAGGCAGCCAATAAGCTGTAACCTCATTTCCACTATCTGTTCTTGATCTGCCGAGGAGATCCAAGAGAAAAAATTGCTCCGTTCGGCAGATGAAAGGTTTGGCAGCTGGACCAAGCGCGAAAGTAGACGACATGCTGCTTGCACAGCATCCGGATCTTTGGCTTTCAATAGCGACTCTTGAGCGAGAACCCATACGGCCCAGACTCCCTTCACCGGATATTGCTCGAGGATCGGGCACAGCCGATGAGCTGCGTCGATGCGAGATGATAGCGAGGCTTTCGGACTCAGCCGCTCCAACAACTCCTCCAACTCCGGAGGACCTCCGAGAACCGGCGGAATTTGTATATCGGCGTCATAGTGACTTGGCCGCATCCGGAACGAATGACGTATGTTCGTGAAGTCTGCGCTGTCCGGGGAGGAAGTGTGTATGTGCCGGGGAAGCGTGGACACGCTTGGCCTTCTTGCGAAGATTCCTTGAACCGGTGCGACATTTGTGGAAGCGGAGGGGATATCCGTGGTCGAGTTGCGGGTGCGGCCGATGAGGTCCTTGAACAGGTTCGAGATCGAGCTCGTCGACGACTGATTGCGCATAGGCGCTGACGGCACCTGGGGCAGTGCCTCTGGTGGAGGCGACGACATAGAGGTGGTCGGTAACGGTCCGGTTATTCCTGGGAGGAGGAGAAACATTTAGCAGGTGGGCAGCACAGAAGGAGGCTTTTCCAACAGTGCGCAAGCTATGGGCAGCGGGCGCATGCCTGGAGGAGCTTTTTCAGGACTCACAGAGGGTATATCATATGGCGCCCGCCCTGCTCAACCCCCAAGTAAGGTAGCAGGAGCAGAGCCAAGGCAGAGAGCGCGCGCTCTCGGGGCGAAAGGCGCAGCGGAGCTGACGGGTGGTGGCGCGGCGGAACGATGATGGAGGGCGGGCGTGAGGGAAAGATCCATGAGGGTAGTCGGGGACATTCGGGGCCGACTAGGCGTCATCAAAAGCTGCACTTGGGAGGCGGCAGCATGTCGTCGTCGTCGTCGCGGAGGGGAGGGCACGGAGTTGGGCAGGCGCAGAGGTCGTTCGAGTCTTCGCAGAAAGCTTGGAAAACCTGGGGTAAGATGCGGCAGCCTTCCCCGATTGCTCGCTAGTGCGAAGAAACCTTTGCAGGGCCGTCCTCGCGAGACTCTGGAACGTGCAGGCTGACGCTGAGTCGCCCGGCCTGACTGCTCTGCAGTCCGGTCCTTCGACGCCTGCAGGCACCGCCCGCATCCTTGGGCCTGCCTGCTCTGGCGCTCTGCCCGCAACTTCCGTCCTCTGGTAGTCCGCGTGGACAATGCATTCTCTAAGCGCCCTCCCGCACCGCCCGCCGCCCGCTGCCTAGGCCCGATCCTAATGCAGTACAGTCTTTTCGGTCCATCGCGTCTTCCGTCCGTCTGACACTCGGTCGTGATCATCGCGTTTGACCTAGGAATAGGTCCGCCACGCTGAAAGCGACTGTTATGCGTATTGAATCCTCGATACCTTCAGGAGCGCTTTACGTAATACGCCTGCAGGGCAGACATCGTCCAGTCGTCGCGACGCCTCGCTTGGAGAGCGGGGGCCGTCGTGTACATTATGTTTGGCGTTGTTGAGGACAGGGGTTGTCCGAACCACAGGCATGTCCTACTGTTACACTGTTTGAACACAAGGGCTCTACCTTGCTGGATTTTGAACTTTGCCATGCGAAATGCGGCATTTGATCTCATGCCTGGGTTTTTTCATGCGGGCATTCTAGAGGCAAGCAAGGCGTTTTTTAGACATTATGCGCGTCTCAAAATGATGCGACGGTACTTCAGATGACAAGTACCTGCTTGGGCGTACTGTAGCAGTAAGCGCAATGACACAATCTGAGTCGAGTCGTTTGCCTAGATAGTCTCCGGCAAGCAGCAAGGTCGTTAGCATTACTACTGATGAGGGAGTTGTAACGGCGTAAGTGTACCAGTCCATTTAAACTTCAGGTCTGGATGAGTTCTTCAGCTCTCCATGCGTACTGATTTCTCTCTTCTCAAAACGCTTCAATTCTTCAGAGCGTTAAAACACGAAGCACTGACGAATGTCTATGAATGAAAACTATAGCAACTCCCAGCTATGCATTCCAGCAAGTTTTGGTCGTAATGCAAGCCAAAGAAAAGAGCGCCTGGATCCAATGCGTGATAGGCACACCATGCAACGTCCAGTAACCCTGTGCGAAACTTTCTAATTGCACCGGTGTACATGCGAATGATGCGACAAGGTCGCGACTGACCAAGGAAACGGTATGCCCTTAGCCAAGGACTGAACAAGTACCAGAAAAAAAACGAGAGGTGTCTTTCCTCATTCGTCCCTGAAAAGCCAACGCCCATCCTCAATCATTGCTTCTCTCCACCTCTCCTCCACTGTCTCCCTTTCCCTCTTGCGTGCCTCCTCTCTGTCCTTCTCCATCTCTTGCGTTGCCGGGAAGTCTGTACGCCAGAAACCAGGTGGTGTTCGTGACCGCTGGTGCGCTTGACGATGCTTGCCCGCCTGGTTTGCTAAGAGCTTGACCTTTGCCTGAACTACAAGATCCTGCCGCATAGCTGTAGGCATAGTATCCACACGGTTGTGGTCATAGCCGTTACCCATGAACCACTGTAGATACTCGTGGTCCCTTCCCTCCTGCTCGTTAGCATACGTTTGCTGGCGGCCAGACTGTGAGTCATCCCAGAAGCTCCGGGGTAGCGGCGGGTTCAAGCCGGCTTCGACCATCGCGCGGAGATCACGACCACAGCACTCGGTTTTAGTGCAACCAGGCAGACAGCGACGAGCTTCACGACTGCGAACGACCTCATTGTAAGCGATGTCAAGGCCAGCATTTGTATTAGGGTTGATTTTGAAGTCGGACAGTTGTAGCTGGGAAAGTCGTCTAGTGCGGAGCGGTGGCCCGATATTCTTTTGTTTCTGTTGTTGTTGATGAAAGGAACGGATGCCATCACCTGAGCGTGTAGTCCTTTTGCTTTTTTGTGGAGTTGGTAGATGAGTACTCGGGGTCTTCTTCTTCTTAGAAGATCTAGGTGCAGGTGTCCTTTGAGGCTTCGGAGTTGATCTGTCAGACTTTTTAACGGCACTTGCCCGCGTCGTCATCCGATTTAGTCGTCCGGACACAGGAGTCCTCGGTGATGCAAGAACTTTCCTCTCGGGAGGCGGATTGTCGTACAGTTCAGCGAATCGACGGCGTGACTCTTCCATCTTAGCTGGGGAAGGCTCAGGGATCTGCGTCTCTTCGCCATCTTCTGAGAGCATCGGCACCGCTTTCGCACCTCTTCCCTCGTCATCCGGCCGCCTGGGATAGTGATGAAGATGTTCAAGCTCGGGCTGTACTTGACTGTTGACATCACGATTTCTCAACGCATTCACTTTGCGCGGGTCGCGTGAACCTCTCGTCAGCACAACCTCGCTTGCTCCAGCGAGTTCGCCATCTCCTTCGATTGCATGAGTCGGGTCGGAATCTGGTACTTCCAATACAACATTCTCATCGCGATGCTCTTCCTTGACAAGCACCTGAGCTCCTGTTTGTTGAGCGAGCGCCAATGGCAGACTCGAAGACCGCTCATGGCGCAATCCGGGACGTGGGTTCGACCATGTGCCGCTTCCGAGTTGAGAGATTCGGATAATTTCCCGCATGCGGCGACGTTTCCTCGGCGTCTCAATGTGAAGCCTTACTTCGTCGAGGTCGATGGTACTGGCTCTATTGAGAAGAGCTGGGACGACATGGGGCGCAGCCTGAGTATTCCGAATCTCATCCTTGATACAAGGAGGTGGCTCCGTGTATCGTTCGGGAGGATCTTTGTATATTTCAATAGGCGCAGCATGTTTTCGCTTCAGAGATCTCTCTGATACGATAGTTGGTTCGTCATCGTTCGAAGGTCGTTGATCAATAGGTCCTTTGCCAACCTCCATCTGTTCATGGACATCATCTGCATCTTGAGTCGTTTGGCTAGATGTCACTCTTGGAGAAGTACGGCGCGCCTGAAGATGGGTATCCTCGACATTTGTCTGGTCGGATTGAGGTGTCCGAGGATTGGATGATACTTCGGTAGTGGCTTTTTGGAATACTTGTTTAGATTGGAAATTGAGAGGGGCCTGCGGAAGGTCGTTCTCCATATCTTCTGAGAGAATATGAGAGCTAGGTGACCCCGCGCGTTCGTGGTCTGACCTTCCCACGTCCCCATCGCCTCTCGAGGAATTCTCGTGCTGCTCCAAAAATCGCGAGGCTTGCTCCGCGATTTGTTGGTGCATATCGTCCCCTTCCCCGCCCGGTTGCGGTGTCTTCTGACCATTAGTGAATGGTGATGTTGTGCTGGCAGGCGTTGGAGGTACGTCCATGTCGACGTGTGAACCCTTAGCAGGCTTTCCTTTTTGACCCTTTGTCCGCTTTGCGCGATCCTTGGCAACCCACGCACTCCATTCTTTGACACGGGCCTTCATCAGATTGTGTTGTGTGGCCATCTTTTCAGAGTTCCATCTGAGCTCGTCGTTCTCCCTCAAGATCTCGTTGTACATGCGCTCGAGTTCCTTGTGCTCATGGAAAGGCACAGTTGCAACCTGAGTAGGAACAGTTGCTGAACTTCGCGGCGGAGGGTCGTGGTTGGCGTGCGATGTAGCAGAGGACAATACCTTGATTGTCGCTTCAAGTTGACATTTGATATCCTCATGTTGTCGCTCTAGCTCTTCGATGCGTACTAATAGTCTTGTGTTCTGGCGTTCAAGGGCTGTCTTCTCGTTTCGATCTGTGACCGGTTAGCATAGCCGAAGCAAACCATAGGCGTACATACGGCGAATATTGTTCTTCCGAATGTTCTGCTGCAGGATTGCTGATTGACGTTCAAGTGCATCATCGTTATCGTCTGTCTCTTGCCATTGCAAGACAACCGGGTCTTGCTTCCCTTCCATGACTCGGGCTAGACACACAACATTACGCGTCGCGGTCACGATGCGGGTTTCAAAAGGTCGGCGGTTGGTATGAAAGAAAGAAGTGGAATTCGCCGAAGAAATGGTGCAGAGGTGTCTGAAGTACTGGGAGAGGACCACGGGGAATGCGCGTGTCTGCCTGCGGACTTGGCGCGTCCGCCGCGTCTTGACGCCACCGCGCGATCACGCGAAGCACGTGCACGTCCATCAATCAGTTTGCCGTCTCAGAGACTCGGCCACCCGGCGGTCAGCATATTCCTGTGGTCATTGTGATCGTGTTGCAATATTTTCTTGCCGTGGGACTATGAACCATTTCTCTGGGTATAAGTGTCACGGCACTAGAATAATATTTGCGTCTGGATGCAAGTCTCAATTCCCTGTATTAGTGGCGTTATGACACGGTGGCATTAGCCTGTCAGTCTGGTGTGCCATGCAAAGTTGTTGCCGTCGGCTACCCAAATGTCAGCACACCCGGTCGGCGCAATCGATAACGAAAGCCGAAGCACCGAGATGGCTTCCTTTGTCGCCCGGCAGTTCCTCCATCTCCTTCATCGCACATGCGTCGCCACAGTTCTGCACATGTGTCACCATGCCCAAACGCCGGGCAGAAGACGACGATCAGAATGCGCTTCCTCCAGCAAAACGCGGGAGAAATATCGCATCGGATAAGCTGTCGCGACTGAGCGATGAGCTTCTCTTGCGCATCCTCTCATACGTGCCGGTAGCCACGCTGAATGTCTGTCAGAGGTAAGGGTCCTTGAACGTTCGCGACCATGGAGACGCTCACACTGCTGTAGAGTATCAAAACGATTATATGCCGTCGGTAGCGATCATCAGCTGTGGAAAGCTGCCTACTACAACCGCTTTGTCAGACCTCGCGCGTCGCGACTGCCCGGCATCAAGGACGCGAATACGCTTGACCACCTCCATTTTTCGTCGAAATTGTCGAAATGGCTGGATGAGGCAAATTTGGTGAAACGGGGTAAAGAAACAAACTGGAAGAAGCAGTACAGATTACGGCACAACTGGTCGCGAGGGAGCTGCGATGTGGCTGAGATTCCGTTGTCGGAGGCACCGCCAGTCCCTCCGATACTGGTCCATCTACACGATGGGACCATATACACCGTTGACTCAATAGCTGGTTTACGTGCATGGTCGACGAAGAAGGATCGCAGTCTTCTGGCGAATACCTCTCTCGAGCAGGATGCAGAGCAAACCCGGTCTGTGCCGACCTCTCTGGCTGTCGATGCAGATGAGCGAACGTCCTTGACTCAACGGGTGGCCGTCGGATTCGAAGATGGCAGCTTCGCCGTCTATTCCCTCGACGTATCTACCATGAAATTTACACGAATATACACCCACCCGGCATCTTCTAATGGCATGCTATCAGCTTTGTCATTTGCTTCTCCTTACCTCCTCACGATGACAGGACTGCAGTTATTATCACTCTACAGATTTCCAAATGAACCACAAGGAGCATATACTCAAGAAATATTGGACCCGCCTCGGTTACTTTATTCTCTCAAATCGCACACCGTCTGGCCACCATTATCGCTTTCGATTCGACCGTCTTCTCAAAATATCGTAGCATCCATTGCATATGCACTACCAACCTACTTCTCCGGATGGTCCGTCGGTATTCAGGAGATGCGAATCACTGCGGAAGGGAAGCTGTTAGATTCACGACTGGCGTCAGCAGATCATCCAGGATTCCAGTCACTATCATCAAGTTGGAGTTTTCCACCATCTCCAGGGGGGGCTTCGGATCCAGGCACGCCGGTTACATCAGTTCCCATCTGTTCGAAACCAACTTCCCTATCTTACTCTCACCCATATCTTCTCAGCTCCCACCCTGATAATACTTTAACACTTTATATGGTCACCTCGACAACTTCTTCATTGAATATCGGCCCAGGCACGAGACTATGGGGTCACACTTCTTCAGTGTCCGGGGCCCATGTAGGTGGCAGAGGGAAAGCAGTCTCGGTGAGTTCGCGGGGAGACGAGCTACGTGTTTGGGAACTGGAAGGGGGTATGACTTCTTCAGCGAGCAGAAAACGCAATCCCTCTGGAGAGTTGAGTATTCGCATTAAGCCAGAGAAAAGAGCTCCTGCCACAACGGACCTGGCTCCTTTGCCCAAGGACGGAAACCACCATGGCCCGGGACTCGGACTCGCCCTTGAGCGAAGCCTTGATGAGTTGGCGATGACAAAAGGCTGGGTTGGGTTTGATGAGGAACAGGTGATCATCCTGCGAGAGAGAAATGAAGGAAGCCAGGCGCTAGTTGTGTATGATTTCACCTAAAGACGAACCCTCCAGGTCCAGAGGTGGGTGAGGATGGCTGTGACCTCCTAACTCACCTGATTATGAAGAAGATGACTGAGTGGTTTGCGTGTTGTGCTGAGACGTATTGAAGTTGTTATTGTTACGTTCGCTGGGCATACGATGGTATGAACAACGAGTATCTGGTTGTGTGCAGCGACAGTCCCTGGAAAGGGTAACCTTTGGATTAACCTAACGGCGAAAATGGACCTCCAGATCGTAGGACTCCTCTGGACAAATCGGCAGCTTCCGACAGCAACGAGCGGCAAAGACACGGCAACACTCACGACCCTCGTGATCAGCACCTGACGAGATGCACATAGGAAGTATATCGATGCCGAGTCGGATATATTGGTCATGTTTCCTGGGAGATTCACCGCTTCTAATTACATTAATCGCCAATCAGAGCATCAGCAACTCCTTGTCACCCAGCTTAGGCCCTGTCGCCACTCGAAGCCGGGAACGGTCAACGCTCGTCCAGCAGAGTCCCTACGCCGTACGCAGGGCGCCCCTCCGTGGCCTTCAAGCGTCTTCTATCCTCCATTGAGCTTGATGCGAGGTTGGCATCAATAGTATTGCTACATGCCCTTCCCACGGGAAGTGGAAGCGTTCGTCCGGACGTGAGTGTAATCGCACTTCCGAGACACTTGCATGCGGATGAATGCTCTCCCTCCCCACGATAAGGGCATGTTGCAATGCCGCTATAACGGGTCTAGAAGCTGTAGTGCGGTGGCGGGTCGTCGGCACGTGCATTCAGGGCTGACAGCTGCAGTGCGACCACTGTCACGAGCCTCAAGCGGTGGTGCGCTGCCCTGCACAACATTTTGCTCGAGCGGGCGGGATCCACTTGGCTGCGCGGGCATCAAAGCTTGCAGCGGGGAGGGCAGATCAAGAATATCCGAGAGACTCCACCAACCAGCGGCAGGCGGTAGCTGATCCAGAGGCTGTCTACATCAAACGCTCTCGCCGCTGCGCACACGGCGCTGCAGCTTCTTTTGGTGTGTCCTGATACTACTCGCTAGCGTTTGGCCCGACATCTCTCCGCTCCCGCGAGCTAGCGCGCATTTGACGGCCCGCGCCCACCGTTGTTTTCGCCTCTCCTCCCTCATTTATAAAGCTGCCCTTCCAGTCGCCTCAAGATCCACTCTCCCGCACGACACACACACACATTTCTTGCGCCAATCCAGCCACTCTTCACCTCTGACGATTCTGCTCAACATCTTCGGTACGCCCGCCCAGCGCCTGGCCCCAGCCCACCTGCTTCCCACTTCCTGCCTCACTGACGCCGCCCAGACTCTCAACGTCACCGCACCACTCCAACCTCACCATGGACTTCTCCGCTCCTCCTGCTCGCGGCTGCTACAACTGTACGTCCTACCCTTCTTCTTGCGCCAACGCGATGCCCATAGCGGCGCTGCGTCTGCCTACCTCTCGCTCGCACGTCCCATACAAAATTTCGCATTAAGCTCTCACGCAGCGGGGACGGTTCGTTGAGCTGTAGATCCGAGTGGCGTTTCCGCGACGCCACAACGAGCAGCCTTGGTCGTACACCAAGCGTGAGCCCCGCCACACGAGGCAAGCGCATGGCGACCGGCCAAGGTACCGCACTCCGATGTGACCTTCTGTGAACCTCTTACCTCTCCTACCACTATGTGTACTTTGTTCTATATCCGTTGTTGTCGTCGTCGCGTCTGCGACAAACCTTGCCTTAACCACAAAGCCGTTTTCACCTCTGCGTCAGAGCCGAGGGAACTTTAGCTAATCGAAGAGAAGGCGGCGATACCTCCCACCAGGCCAGGGACTGCCCCACTAAGGGCAACCCCACTTGCTACAACTGTGGTGAGCAGGGCCACCTGAGCAGGGACTGCTCCCAGCCTCAGGCTGAGAAGCCCTGCTACCGCTGCGGCAAGGTCGGTCACCTGTCCCGCGAGTGCCCTGAGGGTGGTGCTCCCGGTATGGGTGCTGGTCAGGAGTGCTACAAGTGCGGCAAGGTCGGCCACATTGCCCGCAACTGCAACTCGTATGGCGGCGGTTTCGGCGGCGGCTACGGTGGCGGCAGCGGCTTCGGTGGTCCTCGCGGTCAGACTTGCTACTCTTGCGGTGGCTACGGCCACATGTCGCGCGACTGCACCCAGGGCCAGAAGTGCTACAACTGTAAGTATCAACCAGCTCCACCAATCATCCGCATCCAGACTTGCTGACTTTGTTTTCTCAGGCGGCGAGGTTGGCCACCTTTCCAGGGACTGCCCGTCCGAGACTTCGAACGAGCGCGTCTGTTACAAGTGCAAGCAGCCTGGTCACGTCCAGGCCGCTTGCCCCAACTAAGTCTGTCATCTCGTCGATGGCGCAAGTATGAGGTTGGCTGCCGGGAAGGGGTAGCGACGTAGTTGGATTCTTTCGCGGTGGACTTCGTTCGACGAAGTGGCGCTGCCATCATGATTACGACCATTTCCTTCTCTTGTAAAGGATCATCGGCTCTTTGCATGGCCTCTGCTATACCGGCATGAGCGAGTTCTTCTTTTTTCTTTAATCATCATTGCTGCGACGACGGAACTACCGTCCGGGACAGATTGGACTTTCTGGGTCAAGGTCAAGGACAAAAAACGATGGTGGGGAAAAAGGCATTGCTTTTCAGATACACGCACCTGCGGAGGCAGGCTCAGTTGGAGATCTGGGGACACTCATCTTGCGAAAAGCCCAGCGATATGGGTAACTAGGCGTACTTTTTCCTAGTTTCAAAAAGACCGGTGACGAACGGTGACATTAATCAAAAGAACGAGTCAATGGCCGAGAAGCGGGCGCCAGGCAGCGCTTTATATGTTTGTGCACGCGAGCTAGCAATGACGAGAAAGACACCATGTTGGCGCAACACGTGGGGCGCAGGCAGGCTTTAGCGGTGATCACAGGCCTTCGTTGTCCTTCCACCACCCTCTGGTCCAGCATGGCATGACTCTCCCCCGCCTCGGACCGTCGGAAGAAATCCGATCCAAAAGAAGTCGATGCATCCCAGAAATGCCTCGTGTTGATCGCCTCCCTGATGCTTGGCACCAACTCAATCACTGATATGCTTGCGGTTGCAGCTGTCATCATGAAGCAAGTAAGAAAGGGTTGAGCGGCGCAGCACCATCTGCCCTCTTTCGGGTTACCCTGACCACGGCCTTTCCCTACCTTTGGATCCGCCAAGTGTGACCGCTAACCCGGAACTCGATGGAACATATTGATTTCCTCCTTCGACTCGGCACCTGGTTGATCACAAGCGGTAAGTCGCCGGTGAAAGAGTGCCGCCCACCGTAGGAAAATACACTGGCTCGCCTTCGCTCATCCCTGCGATGTGTCCCTGAGGAGTCGCCAAGAGCCCGACAAAGGCTGTCATCTGTTAGCGCAGGCCGACAGCCAATGAGTCAAGTGCTTGGTGTTCACACGCACCTAAAGGACGCCTCATATTGCATGATTCATTCCGAAAGGCCATCTCTCCTAGGAAATTTCTCATGGGGATGCCATCAGCCAATTTGAAGTGCGTAACAGACTGTCATGTAGGGACTTTTGAGGAGCATCTCAACTACAGGCTTCACGATTAGCTTCGGTGGCTGAAGTCAAAAAGAAACAAACTAATTCGCCACACCAGCCACAGTCACAACATCGACCCTGATGACAACCTCCCTCGTGTCTCCCACCAAGCCTCACTGGCTCTGACAAAGCCCTCAGCCAGGACATTTTCGCCACAGATATCTTCATGCGGTCATGGCGACATCACCCGAGCCGTCCGGCTTATCGCGCTTTTCCCGTCCTGCCTGGTTAGGTGTGAAGATGACACGCATTTCAGCAGCATCCCACCGTGGCGGTGGCAGAGAACTTTCTTCGCATGCCCTACGTCCTCTGCAATGGATTAGTATCCATGCAGTTGTGACCTCTCAAATAATCGACCGGACACCTTTGGAAATGCAGAGTATGGAGCGCAGTAAGCAACACAGCAAAAATCGAACACTCCGCGAGTTTCACGAATGAACAGAAAACATGTCATCGCAACAGAAGCCGCAAACACGTTTTCTTTTTTCCGTAGACCGAGGCAGGGCGTATCACCTTACCTTGAAACAATGGTCGGACGGTGCCGATCTTCACGGCGATAAGGCCGAGGAAGTTTCAAACACACGCTCGACCTGCCCCGTTCTTCCTTCCAAACCGCTGGGTCCCCTCTCTGCTTCCTGCTTTGGCCACCGACCGCGGCTGCAGACCTCTGCCAGGCACATGGCTGGCCCACAGTCTTCCGAGGGACTGGTAATGACAGCAGCACTCCGCGCTTCCCACAATCGTGGTGTCGGCTCTCAAGGTCTCCCCATGATGAATCCCAGAGATCGGCCGCGGGACGCGCAATCAAGCACTGTCAAGCAATGCGGTCGGTGCTTGTGATCCCGCCGCCACCCCCGTTCAGCGCTTCATGGTTGGCTCACCACTGCCGCGCTTTCTTCAGGCTAAGCCGGAATTACTCTGCACGTCTCGTCGAGTCTTGAATGCATTCAGGCGCAGCCGATGACGGCCCTTCGCCCCGCTGGCAGGCGCGAGCGTTTCGTTTCAACAGGCAATGATGTGAGCACCTGCCTCTCTCGCTGATCTGCCAGTGAGATTCTTCCGGCGACTGCCTTCTTTCATGCAGGCCGGTGCGGATCCTTATTTCTGCACTTGCCCATTAAAACCGACAAGACGCCCAGACTCGCACTTGCCCTGTATTCGCTCCTTTAGTACACTGTCGCCATACAGCCACTCCTTGACGTGATTCTCCTCCTCTTCCAGTGCTTTTGTTTCTTTGCTTCACCATGGCTGCTTTCGTCAATGCGCCGAGAGCACGCAACGCCGTCACTGCTGCGGCCCTTTCCCTTTTTGCCCTGGCCACCGCTCAGGACAATGTCACAGAGCCGCTCTCTACCTTCTATACTGTGCGCACACTTCCTCATTCAATCCGTTTTTAGTAGACAAGTGCTAACGCGCCGGCTTGAATAGCGTCCTGACTTGACGCCACCCGCGCTCAACTGCTCCCTCCAAGAAGGCGGCCTTGCTCCCGGTATACACCCTCAGATAAGCTTCCCCACAATGATCGACTACCTTGCTAAGAAAAGAATTAAGGTTACATTTTCATTGCGCCGTACGGAGCTGCGCAGTCCGCCCCGTACATTTACGACAAGTCTTGCGTCAGTCTACGCAGATCTCCCGAAGCACGTCATTCCGAGCGTTTTGGCTAAGATATTATACAGAACTTGGTTTGGTCCGGCTATGGTTTTGCGGGGCCCGAGACCTCGCACGATGTCCAGGTTTGCACGTACAACGGCGAGGATCACCTTTGTTTCATGCAAGGCAATCAGATGAAGGGATATGCCCGTGGCCATGGTCTGATCCTCGACAAGTCTTACACCATCGTCAAGTCCGTCGAAGTCGGTGGCAGTGGCGTCCCGTCTGTGGATATGCACGAGTTCAACGTGATCGATGAGGGCAAGTCTGCGCTAGTCACGGCCTACATGACTATCCCGTACGACTTGGCGGACTTTGGTATCACCACCGGTGTCGGATACCTCCAGGACGGTGTATTCCAGGAGGTTGAGATCGAGACGGGCAAGATGCTCTTCGAGTGGCGCGCCATTGATCATGTGCCTTTGAACGCTTCTTACGTTCTGCCGAACGCGTCAGACACTTCTGGAACGGGTCTTTCACCGAGCTCCCCATGGGATTGGTTGTATGTAACCCTTGTTATTCTACCACATGCAACTGAAGAAATGCTGACATTGGGTTCCACAGCCACATCAACTCTATTGACAAGTCCTCATACTCCGATACCTATCTGATCTCCGCCCGCAGTGTCTCTTCACTCTACAACATCAACGCCACCGACGGCAGCATCATCTGGACTCTCAGCGCAGGAGGTCAATACACCGACTTCGACTGCACCAACTTCAACTTCTCCTACCAGCATGACGCTCGCTTTGTCTCCGAGAATGAGACTCACACGACGCTCTCGCTCTACGACAACGCCTCCAACGGCTTCAACAACACATCGCCTGAATCCTCGGCCATGGTCATCACACTCGACCACAGCACTGGCAAAGCGACGATGCAGACGCGCATCACGGCGCCGCCGCAGGCGGGTGGCATCCTGTCGAGCAGCCAGGGCAACACGCAGATGCTGCCCAACGGCAACTTCTTCAACGGCTGGGGCAACGTCGACGCGCTGTCGGAGCACACCGCCGACGGTACCCCGCTCCTCCTTGCCACCTGGGGCGCCTACCCGGTCATGAACTACCGTGCCTGGTCGTTCAACTGGACCGCCTCCCCCAAGACCCAACCCGCCCTGTACTCGTTCGCCCGCAACGCCAGCGCCCCGACGTCTGTTTTCGTTTCGTGGAACGGCGCGACGGAGGTGAAGTCGTGGAAGTTTTACGGCGGTGCGGAGAAGGGCAGTGTTGAGAATGTGCTGGGTGAGACGGACAAGACCGGCTTCGAGACGGCGTTTAGCGCCGATGGTTACAACGCGTGGGTCTCCGTCGAAGCGCTGGATGCGCAGGGTACGGTCCTGAGCAGGAGCGACCCGTGGAGGACGTTCGTGCCGAATGCGGTGTATGCGGATAGCTGCGATGATGTTGCTTGTCCGGAGGCGACGGGCTATTCCAGCACTTCTTGAGGGATAATGAGGGGGGTTGCGGAGAGGGTGTATGAAGGATTGGCTATCATGAGGGGTGACGAGAGGAACTTTTGGGTGGTGGGTTGGTTGGTGGTTGGGGTGGCTGCGATGGTTGGATGGCATTATGTGGGAGAGTTTTTGGTGGATGGATTCTATTCGTGTGTATACTTACGGAGTAGGACTTTTGGATTCTAGTCAGGGTTGGTGACGATGGATTGCGGTGGATGCTTTTGGTAATGGAGGGGATGAGGATAGCGTCCTGAAATATTTTGAATGCACAAGTATGATGCAGCACGGGAACCCGGTAGAAGATGGTAAAATATGTGAATTGGAAATGCCGAACGCCTTGCGCCACCGCTCTTAATGAATTGGCAAACCAAGGACCTGGCGTCCTAAAAAAAAAAAAAGACATCCCGGGTTCATAAATCGTGCTATAGAGTTCCATGGCCACTTCTTTTCGACCCAATCCCGATTCAAACATTGGGAAAATATACTAATGCAATGATTAGCGAACCACTTTGTATGCATCTTCTCCAACCGGACGTACGTTTCTTCCCACTCTTTTCTGATTACGCGCTTCACCAGAACCTGGAGGCGAGGAAAGCCAGGAAGCTCATGCCGACCATGACGGTATCAGGGATCGCGCCGAAGGCGGCCACACTCTCGTCATCGGTCGTGTTATTGTTGCTGCCGCTGCTGCCCTTGGGCTTCTTGGGAGCCGGCTCGGGCGCGGCCTCTGGGATGGGGTCGGCGGCGACGAGGGGCGCGAGGACTTGCAGGATGAGGAGGAAGGCGAGGATGGCGGAGAGGGAGCGGGCGAGGAGGGCTATGGCGGCCATGTTTTCTTCCTTTTGTTTCTATAGCGTGTGTATGTGTGTGCAGAGCGGTTGTGGTGGAGAGTCGAGTGCTGAGGTTTCTTGTTTACTGGTTGCACAAAGATTTATAGGTGTATAAGATGACCGGGGTGTGCAATGACGCAGGCTGTGCAGCGCGGCTAGGGACTAGACTGGAAGGATTCTGGTCGCAAGCCACTGGAGCGCGCTGGGCTAACACGCTTGTTTCCGGAGGTTTTTTCTTATTTGCTGGGTCCGGCAGCGGGGGCTTGGCGAATGGGCTGAGCAAGCTTCGTGCCGTGCAACAAGGGCACGATTGGCGGCATGGGAGCGGGTGGGGGCTGACACGGCGGTGTTTGTTGGACGAGCCGATCGTGGACTGACTGCAGTGGTCTTTCGCTATTGGGAATAGTGTTGCGAAGGGCCGACGAGCTGACCTGATTTGAACCAAACAAGCGGCATGGTCCTGCAGTAAGATCTGCCCGCGTCAGTTTAGAAAAATGGTGGTGATGCTTGGCCGGGGCGGGTGAAGATGTCTGGTGCTTGAGTGCAGCCTGTTTCCTTGCACTCTCTGCTGTCTCTGCTCCCCTCACACTCAACTCCGTCTGACACGCTGATCGACTGCATCGCAACCCATCACCAAACGGGAGCAATGGATGAGCTGCAACACGCATCCGTCAAACATGTCCCGTGATGAAGAATCTCCAGTCTCGGCAGCTAAACGATAGGTATTGATTAAAGTGGGACAAGCTGCTGCTTTACCGCATCCCGCAAGCTCATGCTTTAAATTGCACCTGCTCTCCGCCCCTACATGCCCTGCATGACATTCCTGACCGCAATGTCCGAAAATTGAAGGATCTTGTTCAGAAGGAAAGAGAGAAGAAAAGAAAGAGCAAGGGAATCAGTCATCGCCACATCCATCACCATGCCAAACAACTTCCTCGCCACCTGGCTCCGCAAGAATCTGTCTGGAGCGAGCCAACAGGACCCCAACACACCACAAAAAGGCCTGCCAGACCCTTGCCCTCGTCCCATTACCCCACCTGCTTGATCGTCCGCCGCGGATCCGAGATTCGACACCCGCCCCGCCGTCGCCGCCAGCCCCTTCTTCCAGCGCCTCCACGCCGAGCTCCGCCGCGCCATCCTCATCGAAGCCTTCGGCGCCCGAAGGAGTTTTGCTGGTTCGGGTGCGAGTGCCACCGCGAGCCGCCGGGCGGCACGACGAGGCGCCTGCGGGGCCGGGTGGAGGAGGTGCGGGTTCCGCCGTGGATGGACGGGTGGATGGAGGGGAGCGCGGCGTGCTGCGAGGACTGGGCGGGCGGAGGGGAGGGGAGGTGCTGGGTCGGGTGCGCAGGCGCCACCGTGACGTTCGACGAGGAAGCTGCATGCAATATCGTGACTTACGACACAGATCAGTGGGTCAGCTGGGATGACGCCGAGACGTTGAAGTTGAAGATCGATTTTGCGAATCAACGATGCCTGGGAGGGTGAGTGCTCCATCCACGCTGCTGATGGATAAATCAATTACTGATCACTACTTCAGGACCATGGTGTGGGCAATCGATCTGGATGACGGGACACTTATTGATGCGTTGGGTGAAAACCTGGGACGAGACAAAGCAAGGACTTACAAGCCTTTTCCCGCAGCGGTGCCTGATTTTGGAACTGGAGGCTAGGATGAACTCTGATTAAGATACCTGAAATTATCAGTAGAATTAGCTACATTTTTCGAAATAAGAGTGTCTTAAAATAGCCAGATGTTGTCAAGGAATGATACCATTTGCATGCTTGTCGGCTCGACTCTGTGTTGACAGATGGATGACATTTGTGTGCGGAGTAACTCTTCCATTCTCCAGAGGTCGAGATGAACTTGTTAGTAAATCCAACGTACAGATTGTCAAGGAACGGATGAGAGGACCGTCAAATTCACGTTATCAATGATGGCAAATCCGGCTTTCAAAGTAGAATAGGTGAAGGCCGATTGATTCTTAAAGGAGTAGATTGATTTATATGTTTACCGGTGGGTCTCTTGCTATTTCCCTTTATAAAGCCATGCTACATATCCTAATCATCACCTCCTGCGAGACAAGTGAAGCCTTGGAATACATCCATGAAAGAGGACCACATCGAATTAGTCCTGTCATTGAGCAATACCACATTCTGTATAGGATTCCAGTGAGCTTCGTAAAGTGATACCAGGCCCTGAATGTCCAGCGGGCTTGGATCCACATTGGGCGTGATTTTGCTGTCATCGGG
The DNA here is from genome assembly GCA_011503125.2 of Botryosphaeria dothidea. NCBI lineage: Eukaryota > Fungi > Ascomycota > Dothideomycetes > Botryosphaeriales > Botryosphaeriaceae > Botryosphaeria > Botryosphaeria dothidea. The sequence continues at coordinate 872,559 of WWBZ02000001.1, forward strand.
CTTCTCCAGAATCGACAGGCGCTCATCAACGCTATTAACTACGTCTCCCTTCGCACCGGTCCACTCGGGTACAGCATGATGCTGGCCCATTCCACATCATCCACACTAATTCCCATAGTATCCTTGTCTGGAACTCTTGCTTTGATGTCTGTGTAAGGTAGGTATTCCGCGGCGGAAAAGCCCCAATCGCCCGCCGAATTTCTGTTGATGCAAAGTTTGTAGATTTCGAATTCCTTGTCCTTCTCAGCGACCTTGATGCTCTTGCGAACGCTTTCAACCGCGTCCTCGTAGTCCTTGAGGTTCTGGCAATTGAAAGCGTCAGGGCTCCAAACTTCCCCCGTGTAAGTGTTGGCCATGGGCGATCCGGACCAGAACGCCGGATTCTGATGTTCATGCAGGAGTCCCCAAGCGTGACCGAGCTCGTGGGCATAGTTAGCCGCGATGTTCAGCATACCAATGTCTTCGGCATCGCTAAGATTCATCACCGGGCCCTCGTCCTTCGGGTCATTGGCGTCGATTTCAGGCAAGGCTGGAGTGGTAGACAGCCTACCTTTGTCGTTGTACTTGATCATCAGCATGTTCTTCGGGTTTGCGCCTCGGCACGCTGAGCCCTTGACCTCTTTGTAGCCAAAGGAGGGTGGAAGACCGGCATCCGCCCATTTTTGCTTTGCTTCGTCGAAAGCGTCGATCAGTTTCTCTCTCGTGGCATCACTCTCGAAACAATAAGTGATGGTTGAATCCGGCCAGAGCGCAGTCTTCATCGAGTCCGGATTGACGTTGTTCCACCTCTTTTGGAGCCGCTTTCCTGCGGAACTTGTGCTCGCTTCTTGCTGCGAAATATTCCCTGCGATGGAGGATTGATTCAGAAGGGACATTCGTGACTGGATATCATGTTTTGGCTCCCAACCTCGACTGCCTGCTTGCACAATTGCTGCAAGAATCGCAACGAGTAGGGCAAGGGCGGTTGCAAAGTGTACCATCGTAAACTTCTCAAGTCAGCATTGATATCTGCAAAGGGCATTGACAGGCGCATACAGAGAAATTTTCTCACGGACTACTTGATGAGAGACAATTGAGGCGGATGTTGTTTGCTGGATGCAGTTATCCGTGTCTTTCGGTAGCAAACCGTCACAACTAGTGGCCCCGGCCACACAGAACTATCTTCCAACGACTCTGCCACCATTCACAACTGCCGGGACCGACACTTTCCTTTTTCGAACTGTGGGTCCGAAGGATCAAATGTGGTTTTCAGGAACACGAAGAAGTTCCAGATCATCCGCAGGCAGAAGCGCCCTAACTACGCCGCAGTAGTGTGGCCCTTTCGTCCACGCGCTTCCACCTTTAGCCCCCAAAGCTCGACATATTATAGTGCGGCGAAGCATGCCTTGGCAGAATTTCTTGTCCAGACTATTATTCCCCGGCAGCGGGACGGTCCGACTCATGCCGTATCGGCTGACAAGTAGACGATGCATTTCGGAGATGAGCTCGCAACCGCGGCCCCTGTCCGCTTCAGCCTCGAGAATTTCTTGAAATGGAAATTGCTTCTTCTCTATCAGCAGAGCCATATCCACGCCGCACATGATTCAAAAATCTCGCAGAAGTGGTATGTTCTATTCTGTTCTTGGCGCCTCATTCTGGCAATCTTTCCGGAAAGGAAGTGACAGCAATGGCTTTCAGCATCCTGGGAATGGTTTTTCGGCACCACAAGTGTAGAATCACAACTCAATGTAACCTTTCTGCCTGTAGCGGGGAAACTTTTTGTCTTGTATCAGCTGGGGCCCATTATTCAGTGTTTGACGGATCCGAGACCGTATCTTCCGAGTCGAGACGCATCATCGGGTGGAGCACGAATCCAGACATCAACGATCTTGCTGAGAGAAAGCTCCCGACCGCGTTGCTGTTGATGTGACTTGTCCCAATCGCCCACACATCACTCCCTCCGGGATATCACTTACTACCCATTCGTTAAATGCTGAAGTACTCAGCGTGCACCCCAAAGCTACTGTGAGAGTTGAGGACTCCCACTGAAAGCATGAGTCTTCTGTCTCTTCTTGTTTTCTCGGCATTTGCAAATGCCTATGTCATTCAGAACACTGTATTCAATGACACAACATATACCAGAAATGTCATCAAATCACCACTGCTCCGCAGAGATGATGAAGACCCGGCAGATTTCAGTTGGGTCAAACGCTGGGCCGCCGTGGGTGACAGCTACACCGCAGGCATTGGAGCAGGGAACCAGCTGGGCAAACCATACCACAAATATGGCGATTGGTTAGCAACCTTCAATCGTGAACACTTCAATGAGTATTGCTGACTTCTCCTTCTGTCAGGAAGTGCTCAAGGTACAACCTGGCATATCCGATGCTGGTAAATTATGCACTGGGGCCGGCTGCGAAAGACTTTCAGTATCTTGCATGCAGCGGTGCCCGGTCAGAAGGTATCTACGAACAGGTCAATGACATGGAGGGAAATCTCAATCTGGTCATGTTAACAGCCGGTGGAAATTATCTTTGCTTGGTGAGTTCTTTTAAATCATTGCCCTATTCGACTCTTGTTCTTGAATAAGCATTATGGGGTCGCAAAGCTAACACGTGTTCACTTTTTTGTAGGCAGGAATCATCAAGAGCTGCGTCTTCGCATAATGTGGAGAGGATGCATGTAAAGAGGTCCTCGACAAGGCACAAGAGAACATTGACACGATCCTCAAGCCCAATCTCAAGGAAATACTTGAGGCCTTGGATGATAAGATGGCTGATGACAGCGTCGTGGTGTGTAACGGATACGCCGAATTCTTCAACGCGGAGAACGAGGACTGCGCCGACTCGAGTCTACAGGACTGGCACTACAGTTCTGCAAACATTGGGTGTGTGTTGGGTTCCACGCTCAGACCCACAGTTGCACGCCGCAAGAAATTCAACACCCTTGTGCAGCACATCAATACTGCCATTCAGGAAGTCATCGATGATGTGAAAAAGAATTCCAAGGTTAAGTATAAACTGGGATATTCCAATTGGGAGTAGGTGCCCCTTTCCTTGCTACCATACATACCCTGACATATATTTTGAAGTCCGTGGCCGAGAAAGGTCGATGGCCAGATGTGCAGTCCAACCAGCGACGGACGTTATCCAGACCCCAAGCAAAAGAACATGCAATTTTTCAAGCCAGACGTATGTCAATATGCCGAATCGTCCCCAATTTGGTTTCCATGTTGACACGATTCTAGACGTACTGGGCACTGGGCGACCATGACGAGCTGAAAAGAAGACAGTTGAGCAGAGGCAAAGGAGGGAGCAAGGAGAACATCTACAACACTTTACTCTGGAAATCCTCCAACCCGGCAGCAGAAGCTGCTGGATGCAGGTGCGCCATCCCCGCCAGGCTGCCCTGGCGATAACAACGAGGCTACTAAGTGAGCATTTACAGACCTCAATTCGTTGAACGGTTGCACTGACGTTTCCAGACTGATTGGCATGGGTCTACCAGACACCTTTGGCAGGAACTCCCATCCCAAAGAGCTTGTTCACCAGACCGTAGCTTCATTCGCGCTGCAGACGCTGCTTGGACTCCGAGTTGAAGTCCTCGGGGTCGACTCACCTTCGTGCGAGCCCACCGAAGAGTTCACTTGCTGGCAGAAAGAGGGACGCAAAGGCTACGCCAACGCGGACAAGCTCAATGACAACTACAAAAAGTACTGTGATCAGGTCAAGCAGCCGGACCGGACCAAGAACTGGAGCGACGAGAAGTCGTACCAAGAGGGCACGCCGGATGAGCACTCATTCAAAATTCAGTTGAGCAATGGTGCTACTGACTTTGATAAGGACGAATGCCTTGATTATTTTGACAGGATTATCAACAGCTGTGATGGAAATGACCCAGAGAATCCCTTGAATTGGAAGTTCGGGGTAAGTCGGTTCGCGTTTTTTTGATAGCATGAAGATCAGTAATTGTTAACCCACGGTCCAGGGACGATACGTTAGAGGCAACTACGCGTACGAAGTCAATATCAAGCGCAAAAACCGTCCATGGCCAGCAATCAAGGATACCTATGGCTCCTGCAAAGGCTGGTACAAGTTCCTGTACTCGGACTATACGATGTATGGTGCTGGTTGGTCAACATATGACAATGGACAACAGACCTTGTTGCCCAGTATCAAGGGGTGTCGTGGACTTGGAGTCACGAAGTGGAGCTTCAAGTACTTCGATGAGCCAGACGAGGACGGCATGGAGTGGAAGGTGACTTTCCGCACACCTATCTTGGTCAGGGCGCGTTGCTTCAACAATAACAAGGTTGCTTTCGCTTCGGGCGGGTTACAGATGGATGTGGTGGGAATGATGCATGATAGATAGGCTGCCCGTCTTTCTTCACATAAGAATTGAAGTTTGACGCTGTACTCGAAATGTGGTGGACTTCCTTGTGAAGATGTTGAGTGGCGGTGCGCTGTGGCTAGTGCACGGGAACTTGTCCGCAACGCGTTCCGTCGCGTCTCCCCGACGCGCTCTTCTTCTCTCAACTCCACCTGCGGTGCCATTGAACAACACACCAACCTATCGACAATCGAAAGCCATGGACGAGCCTATGATTGATGCGCAGGAAGTCGCGCAAGAGACACCTGCCGATGATGTCTTCCGAGCTCCTTCCATCAAGACCGCCGAAATTCTGAAGGGCGCATCATACGCTCACTACTCAGCTATCCCGGAAACAATTGCCAATGATATGACCACCGAGTGCGTGCTGGGTGTGGACGAGGCAGGAAGAGGTCCTGTTCTCGGTAAGCCGGCTGCCAATCCCCAACTCATCGCCTTCTGACATGCGCAGGTCCCATGGTATACGCACTGCTCTACCTGCCCCTCTCCGCCCACCGCTCCCTACTCGCTGAGACGCACCACTTCGACGACTCAAAAGTCCTGACACCAGCCGTGCGCTCCGAGCTGATGGAGAAGCTCTGCACGCGCGACACGGACCTGTACAAATCGTGTGGCTGGGCGACCAAGGTCATGTCGGCGCTCGATATCTCGGCCGGCATGCTCAAGGCCAATGGCACCTACAACCTCAACGCCCAAGCCATGGACGCCACCATCGAGTTGATCAAGAGAGTCTTTGCGCAGGGCGTCAACGTCAAGGAGATCTACATCGACACCATCGGCTCGCCCGCCGTCTACCAGAAGAAGCTCGAGCGTATCTTCCCTACCGTCCAGATTACCGTCGCGAAGAAGGCCGATTCGCTCTATCCCTGCGTCTCGGCTGCGTCTGTGTGCGCAAAGGTGACGAGAGATGCTGCGCTGGATGTTTGCTACGAGACGTATGCCTCGAGCGGCGATGAGACAGTGGCGGCAGACGGTTGGGGCTCTGGATACCCTTCCGATGCGCGGTGCTCGGGATGGCTGAAGCGGAACATGGATCCCGTTTTTGGTTGGGGGCCCGAATGCCGTTTCAGCTGGGGCACGGCGAAGGACATGCTAGAGGATAAGAAGAATGGAGTCAAGGTTGACTGGCCTGTGGACGAGGAGGACGGCCTGAACATATCTTCGTACTTCTCTGGCACTCAGGACGAGCAGGGAGACGAGCTGTCCAACTGGTTCGGCAAGCGCGTCACAGAAGAAGTCTTCTAAGAGAACGAGATTACTTCCGCATCATTGGCGACTTCAGACTCCTTACCTGCAGGCCTGATCGAGAATCACGAAGAGAGCATGTGGAAGACCGTCTAGCGCTAGGCATCCGCTCTTCCACGCAGCTTGGGCTCCGCCAACAGTGCCTTCAGGACTTCGACCACGCCTTTCTACAGCAGACCAGGTGGCATTGTGGCTCCGATCCTAAATCTGTACGAGCTCCACAAATGGCAACCTGCGCCACTGATCCTCCTGCAATCTACTCTAGAGCTCGTCATGCCACCCAAAAAAAGAAAATGGCCCAAGGGAAAAGGCTCTCACGTGTGGGATAATCGAGTAAAGGACCATCAGATCATTACCCAGGACGTGGATGCAGGTAACCTGGCTTCTCAAATACCCACAGCAGTGAACTCTGCTGTGGATACGCTCCATCATCCATTATCAGGGCTCCATCGTGTCTTTACTCAGCTTACTACTCTGTCGATTAGGAGAAGACCTTTTTTAATACGCTCTCTCCGGACACGACTGCGCGGAATTGGACTGCATTTCAGGCTCTGACCTTAAAAATATTCTCACGTTCATAGTCTATACTTGTGCTAGACAATTGAAATCAGATGGAAGCCGACGGACGTTGTTTCTCGGCCTTGCTTCACGTACTGGACCGGAAAATCAATATTCTGAAGCGATAATGATGTCGTTGCCATCCAATTCTCGTGCGTCTACTGTAAAATGCAGTTCTAAATCAAGGTATCAAGTCTAAGAAGCCGTCTTTGCCACCCACATCCGAATAAGGCAGAGTCATTTGGAAAAAGGAGACATGGAAAAGCCGGTCATTTACCAGAAAGGCGTGAGCATGTCCGAATACTCGCCCAACGCGCCATCCACGCCGCCATTAAATTCGTCGTGCAGGCCGTCCAGCTTAGCAAAATGCTCGGCCAGCTTCAAGCCGCGCAGTCGCTCCGCCTCGATCTTCTCCCACGTCCACTCGCCGTCGTCGCCGGGCGTGACGGCGGGAAGCACGTAGGAGCCATCAACGGGCTGTGGCTGCTCGGGCGCCGTGGCAGCCCCGTTGGCGCTCCCGTTGGCGCTCCCGTTGGCGCTCCCGTTGGCGGCCGCGCCGTCCTCGCCGTCCTCCGGCCGCGGCGGCAGCAACCCAGAGTTGGTCAGCACGCGCTCCGGCGGCACCGTCCAGCGGCCCTTCTTGACGACATACTTCGCGATGCTCGTCGCGAAGACCGCGCCCTTCAGCGTCTCGCGCAGCTGCTCCGCCTCCTCCGCTGCTATGTCGTGTACGCTCTTGCCCGGCCGCGCCCTGCGCCACGGCTGCAGCGAGAAGGCCGTCGGCTTGGCGGTGCCGGGGCGCACCATATGCGAGACGAGGTAGAGCCACTTGCGGTCCCAGCACAGCAGGCGCGTCCAGATCTCGAAGCGCGCGTACGGCTTGATCTCGCGGCGGAAGTGGCAGGTGATGCCGCCGAGGGCGATGGCGAAGGCGCCCTTCTCGATGTGCTCGGTGCCGGGCGCGCGCTCGGCGTCGGTTTTGGAGCGCGACAGGCGCCGGATGCCCTCGCGCAGGAGGGCGGTGACGAGGTGCGTGCGCGAGATGTCGAGGTCGGAGAAGTAGGTCGAGTTCGACTTGTGCAGGTTGTAGTCGCATTCGGTGAGCGGGGAACGGGTGGACGTGATGAGCGGCTGGAAGAGGGCGTGAGGGGGGAGCGGCGTCGGTTGGAGGTAGAGCTGGTAGACGAGGCCGCGGAAGAGGCGGATCTGGAGGGAGAGTGAGTTTGGGGTTCCTATTGATGGGAGGATTGGGTGGTGGGGACTTACGTGCCACATGAATGGCAGGTTCTTGAAGTTGACGATGGCCAGAGCCAGAGCAATCAGCCTCCATACACCCCCTGGGGCGCTCACTCCCAGGATACGCGACATGTATGAACGAAGAGTGGTGGAAGATGCCATGGCTGCGAGGGATGCACCAACTCCAGCGATGCCGGCGATGAGAGGTAGCTTTGCGGAGGCAGACATGGCGGGCGAAGAGCGGGATATAAGGCCTGCAATGATCCGTCTCAGCTGGAGATCTTCCCTCAAGCCTGACTAGCTCGGGGCAGCCATTGCGGTATGGTGGTGTTGGGACCGAGACGCGGTTGGACGCGCAGCTTCATGTGGGCGCGACAAGCCGAGGCCCGGAGCGAAGATCACCCCCAGTCGTCGGCGACATATCGATTAGTTGGGACCAGTACGGCCGGGACAAGCGCACCTCCGAAGTCGATTCCACCGACTTCTCAGAAAGGGACAGAGTTATGAGAAAAGTGGAGGTTAGGAATGCTTTCACTGTTGGCGAGTGCACTTCATGCACCATTGAAGCATGCTATTGAAAGCAGGATATCTACAATATGGCCCTCAATGATTCCTCATCCAATCCTTAATGCCTTCCATTCTTATCCATCACTGGTCCTTCTTCACCCTTCATGCTCAACTGACTACCCCTCTCGCTCCATTCTTCCCCCTTTCGCAATGCTTGCTGCGCTATTATTAATTGAAACGCAAACATGACGTCCGAAAAGTAAACCACAATGTGCTAGTTTCTTGCTCCGCTAGCCGGGTATCTAAGCGCTCTCAGGTCTGAAAGAAATAGAAAGGTAGCAGGGCGATATTCTCCGTGTCAGTTGTGGAGCATGCATGGAGGGGATGGTGGGAAAAATAAAGTCGAATGGAGATCCAGGTGTTGACTGATCGTCCGTATGAAGCATCGCTCAAAGTTGTACTGCATGAAGCTGCAGCTATACGTGCTTCCAGTCGAGGCGCAGAAGCGACAGCGAGAAAGGCTTTCTTCAGGTGTACCGTCTTCGGGCACGATGCTAAGACGTGAGTTGTGACGAAAAGCAGCCATCACGTCCAGAGCCTGGCACATAGCCGTCTGCTTGTTTTTTAGTTTCGGATTGTTTGATGCATCCTTTGCAGCTCCGAATGCAAAGATTTCTTGGCCATAGGCGCCGCATTAAAGTCGCTCAGTCTGACTTCCAGTGGCTTGTTAAGCGACCATCGTCGTCTGCTCTCCCAAGGTTGAGCTCAATGGCATACAGCCCCATGGTCGCGGCGAGGTTGATCCACCGCCATAGGTTTCCTCCGGCATCTCCCCCTTGGCTAGTCCACCATTCGCCGGCTGCATCGCCATTGTTGCTGGAAGACGCGAAATGCTGCATGAGCAAACTCGTGTAGACCGCAATCAAGATGCTTGGACTGAACCAACTAAGGAATCCCAAAACACGGCCGGCCTCGTCGTCGTCGTCCAAAGATGGATCCTGAGTTAACGCACGAGCGCCCGACTCCCGCACGGCGGGGATAATACGAGCTGCAGCATACATGACAAAGACGCGGTAAGCGAGGGAAATAAGCACCGAGGGCGTAATTGTCATGATAGCAGCAACGACGAAGCTAAACGCAGAGTGAACGGTGGACGGAAGAGTTGATAAGGCGTGCATTAAGGTCGTGTAGGATGCCATGATAATAGGTGGAAGTGGAGGTAGTGCCGGCTGTGAAGGCGGTTCATTCTGCATCTGCTCGGAGGGCTGGTAGTCGGTGAAGATTTGATAGATGCAGAGGGTGACGTAGGCGAACTATAGCGGAGGATATCAATACACGCAGACAGAGGGGAACAGGTGGGTCTTACGAGGAGTGAGCTTTCCACTGGGTTTCCACGACCACTTCCAATGCCCCAAGAGCAGAGAAAAATAGCACAAGTTATGGCAGCTCCAATCAGGATGGCGTCGACGTTGCCAATCTCCGGGAAAGTTGTGATCCTCCATAGGAAATACACGGAGCTTGAGATGATGGAGGCAGAAACGACCAGTAGCCCAATCTACAAATCGTTAGCTTCATTGAATACGAATATACACATGGTACGAAGCTTACCATCCAGCTATCACCGCGCTCACGGTTGACAAGCCACCTGGAAATCTGACCAAAAGCTTGAATGACAAGCAGACTGCAGAAGCCCTCGCTTATCTGGAATACCGGCGTCGACCAACGAAGAAGTTTGTCCCAGCCACCAATAGTCAAGCTCTCCACCAGACCCTCTCTGCCGAACAGCCATTGCTGAATCGAGGAGTAGTCCGCTCTGTGTCCATTAAAGGTTCTCTCCACCCAGCCGCTGTTGTTATCTGCGTCCACCGAGAACTTGTTGAGGCTCCAAATCAACAGTGTTGGGATGACCAGCCACTGCGAAAGAGCAACCAGGCTAACGAACGTCTTTCTTACGCGGGACTCGTCCGGAGTAGCGAGACGGAGGGTCGAGTAGAAAAAGTAGAAGCTTGACAGAGCCAGCGAGAAGGCCAGGCCGCAGGTTCTTCCACCGACATCAAAGGCGAGGGGTATTGTGAAGATGATGGCGAAGAGGAACAGCAGCGAGGAGACTACGCGGGTGAACCACATAGCGCGGACGAGCACCGCCTGCTAAAGCGGGCTTGTAGGCGGCGGTCGGGGAGTCTGAAGGGAGGCGAGCTCGTTGCGCGCCGGAGCGACGCGCCGAAGGGGCGCTGGGAACGGAGCAGATGTCGCTGTTTCGGGTGGGCGGCGTGGAGGAGGCGGTTGCTGGGGGGCAGCGGAGGAGCGAGATGTGGCTCGTGGCTAGGTCCCGCGTCACAGTGAGGTTGCTCGTCTTGGCAAAACTGAACGTTTTCACGTGCGCGCCTTTTGAGCCTCAACGTCTCGTCTGGCCGAACGCGTTACACGCAACTGGGAGCGCTTCCGGAGAGGACAGACTGGCAATGCGCGGGGCGGAGAAGCGCGCGGTGCAGAGGATGAGAGCAGAGCGGTAGGTGGACCGTGGGGTTGTCGCGTGCTTTTGAGCCGGGATCGGCCTGGCGATCACAGGTCGCAGATGCAGATAAAACAGCAAGGCCGGCGGCGCCCTAGATCCTCCAGATTATCGGCGGCGTGGTCGTGTGAGGTAGAGAAAGGAAGTGAGGAGGGACGGAGCTGGCGGAGGGGCTGCGGGCGGTGGACGCTGTGTGCGTGCGCAGGCGAAAGGCGCCATTAATCAGGAAGCTGTGGACCTGGCGCCAGGTTTCTGGTTTCTCCGCGACGTGAGCCCTTTCGCGCGGCTGGCGTTCAAGGTCGCGTTTTTATCCATCCCGTTGCCAACACCTCACGCCCTCACCGCTCGCCAAGCCCCGCGCTGCTCAAACACACCGGCCCGACCTGGTTCCCACTCAATTTTTGGCCTATTACCGGCCACGCCAGATTCCGACTCTGCTGGCTGGCCACACGCATGCGCCTCGCCTGTCCCCGAAGCGCCACTGATTTTGTCCGCTCCGTCATTCGCCCGTCTACCATTCCAATTCGCCCGCCTGCCACTCTACCTGCCGCAATACCACCCCATTTTCGTATGACTTCTGCATCGCCACAGGCAAAGCGCGTCAAGATGACTGGCCCTCTGATCGGCACCCACAAGTCTGTACCACCTGTGCAAATCCTGCTTCACCCGCTGACCGACCGCTAGCGGGCACTTCCATGCCGACGAGGCCTTGGCCGTCTACCTGCTGCGCACACTGCCTACGTACGCTTCCAGCCCGCTGGTCCGCACTCGTGATCCCGCCGTTCTCGAGGCCTGCCACACTGTCGTCGATGTCGGTGGAGTCTACGACCACTCCAAGAATCGTTACGACCATCACCAGCGCGAGTTTGACGCCTACTTCCCCGGCAGGAGCGCAACCAAATTGTCATCGGCTGGTCTGGTATACAAGCATTTCGGCAAGGACATCATTTCCCAGCAGACAGGCCTGAGCATTGACAGCAATGACGTTGAGATTCTCTACCAGAAGCTCTACGATGGCCTCATTGAGGCTTTCGATGCCAATGATACCGGTGTCTCAGCTTATGACACCAAGGCTCTGAAGGCAGCAAGTGTGGAGAGGCGTTTTGAGGACCGTGGATTTAGCATTGCGTCTGTGGTCAACCGTTACAACTACGATTTCGAAGAAGATGCGGGCAAGAACAAGGAACAGCTGCAGCAGGAGGAGGACAAGCGCTTCTCGGAGGCTTCCGACTTCGTCGGCAGGCAATTTATCATGGAACTGAAAGACAAGCACCGCAACTGGCTTCCTGCGCGCGTTGCTGTCAAGGCTGCATTTGATGATCGCAAGCAGTACGACCCGCAGGGCCGTATTATGGTACTGAAGCAGGGTATGCCGTGGGCGGATCACTTGTACATGCTCGAAGCGGAGAGCAATACACCAGCAGAGTCTCAGGTGCTGTACGTTTTGTTCCCTGAGAGCGACGAGCCGGACAGCAAGTGGAGAATCCGTTCCGTTTCTGTGGAGGGTGGTGGTTTTGAGAACAGGAAAGACCTCCCTGACGCATGGAAAGGAGTCCGCGACGAGAAGTTGGACGAGGTGTCTGGCATCCCGGGTTGTGTGTTTGTGCACGCTAGTGGCTTCATTGGAGGCAATAAGACGTACGAAGGAGCACTCAAGATGGCGCAGAAGGCATTGGAGTAGTAAAAGCGAAAGGCATTAAGGATTTCGCAACGGGCCAGCAGCTGCAATGCCGCGGCATGCACATAGAGGGTCAAAATGACGGCGTTGGCATGGTATACAAAAAGGATTGTTTCGGAAAAGGCCCAGAAAGTCAGCCACAATGGTCGTGGCTGAAACAGACGGAAATCAAATACCTTTTGGGGACTGCACAATTTTCTAGAAGGCGGTGGCCTTGTGAACGTGCCCCAGCTAGCGCTCGTCTCATCTCAGTCTTGTCGTGATCGACGCGACGCGTCGCGGGAGCATCCGCAAGCGAGGGCCAATCCCTGACGTCATGCACATTGCAGCGCGCTTTCCGTTCTTTGACAGGTTATAGCGTGTATGTGACCTCACACCTCAATCGATCTGCAGTCTCCTGGAAGTCTCTGCTTCCCACAAAATCTTGACTCCTCCACCTGTCTGTTTTTGAAGCAGTACTCCGCAAACACAACTTTTCTTTACCACACTCTGACCACACAATGGCATCAACCAAGGACCTCAGAATCGAGAGGCTTTTCTCAGTCAAAGACTTCACATGTGTCGTCACAGGCGGTGGCTCGGGGATTGGCCTTATGGCTGCACAAGCACTTGCGGCAAATGGTATGCAATCTCACTTGCATTTTCACGGTGCATCGTCAGTGATAGCTAATTTGGACAGGTGCCAAGGTTTACATCACTGGCAGAAGTCCGTTCTCCTCCAGCTGGCAAGCAAGCTTTCAATTGCTAAGCAAACTATCAGGAACGGATGCCCTTGAGGCAGCGGCCAAGTCGCATACACCGGATGGTCCCGGGGGAGAAATCATTCCGTATGTGTTCCCAGCCATCCATAATACCAAGCATGCGAGCAGGTCGTCAAATGATGTATACTTTGCTTGACATTTGCACGCATTTCCCGTGTAGTGCTAAATTTCCTCTAGATGCGGTCCTTGCGACGTGACCAAAAAAGACGACCTCGACAAGTTGTACCAGGAAATCTCGAAGAAGGAAAAATACATTAATCTTCTGGGTAAGTTAATGCAATGGACAGTGGGCTTTGAGCGAAACTAACCTCATATAGTGTGCGCGGCTGGCATTTCAGGAACCAAAGCGGAGCCGAGCGAAGAGCATGCACAGAGCCTTAAGGACAAGTTGTGGAATAACGAAACCTTTGAGGTCTGGAATGACGTCTACAACGCCGATGTTACGTCCGTGTACTTCACGACAGTTGCATTCCTGCCCCTCCTACAGGCAGGCACAGACAGCCATGGTCATCTTTCGGCTTCAGTCATTGTCATATCCTCAATGAGCGGCATCATGCGGCACGCACAAGGACACTTCTCATACAATGCTGCGAAGGGCGGAACGGTGCATTTAACGAAGCTCATGAGCGCTGAATTCCAAAAAGTTCGTGTCCGGGTCAACAGTATTGCACCCGGCTACTTTCCGTCGGAGATGACAGCAAAAGAGAGTGGACCGGACCAGAAGAGCCACCTCCCGGCAGAGAGTGTACAAGCGAAGGGACACGTACCGGCACAAAGAGCAGGAAGCGATGAGGAGATGGCACAGGCAGTGGTGAGTTTCCCCATCTGTCAGATAACTTCGCCAACAGCAGATGGTCAGTGCAGAGATACGTGTTAGTGTGAATGACTCCGGATACGAAGCGATTGGTTTGGTGGTGGTGGCCAGCTCATCGTGAACCATCCGAACTGGGTCAATGTGCCACGACAATGGGAGATCTGCGCTGGCCATTGGTTGCCCGGAGCAGATCCAACTGCTGTTTTTGCGGTAGAACGTTCTGCTAACGAGACGCTTCTTCAGCTCTTCTTAACCAAGAATGCATACGTCAACGGCGAGATTCTCGCAGTGGATGGCGGTGTGCTGAATGTCGTTTCGGGAAGGTAAAGTGGAGAGAAAAGCATTGGGAAACTGCCGAAGAAGGAAAGATGAGGAACCACGGAACGGATTATGGCTTTTGGCACTGCAGCATAGGGTAAAGCGCATCCAATAGAGAGTGCATCCACAGAAGAAAGCACTTGCAGATAGAACGAGCGGAATGGAGCACGTCGCGAGAGCCAGATTAAGTGCCGTGCATGTACAATCCCTGCAAATGATCCAGCGCCATCGGACACTATAAGACGTAAGCCTGGACAAAAGCGGACGTCGAGTGATGGTTCAGTGGCTCAGGCACAGCTTGCACGTGGGAGAGGAGGAGAGACGGAAGGAAGATGGCGGCCGGTGTTTGGGCGACAGGCGACGGGATCTGCGGCCGGGCCGCCTGACGGGCGCTGGACTGGCTTGGGCTGACCGCGCGCCGTGAGCCCTGCAGCTGCTGTGCCAACAAACAGACGGACGCTGTCGTCGAGGTATTCACTCCTACTCGGCCATCGGTCGCCGCCTACGCAGCGCGCTCCTGCAATAATTCGACTCCGCGGCCCGCCGTTTTCCACGCTACCGCTTTCAAGGCCCGGCGCTGCACCGGCGCAACCCTAGCGCGACAACTGACGGCTTCCCTAACACCTCAGCCCTACCACCGCCCAATTCCACAGCGCCAATTCCCGCACGCCCTCTGACGCCTCCTCTTGGACCGCTGTGTCGACCGAGCTGTGCGAGCCAGAGCACGCGGCGACGTAAACCACCTGCGCCGCCCCAGCTGCTGCTGTCCCAGCAATCTCCGCCCTCTCACCACCCACACCCGCTCTCCGGATGGGTGACATGCAGCTCACCGCAGCGACCTCCCCCGCCGTCCACCGCTCCCGACAAAGCGTCGCCTCGACCTAATCGCCTCACCCTCCTCCGCCTCCTTTCCTCCTGTCCCTCGCCCGGTCCTCCACAAGCTGTTGTCGCCTGAGACACCTTGTTTACCTATCATCGCCGTCCCAGGACGACCGCCGACCACGCCTGAAACCCGTCCTGGGGCCGCGCTAGGGAAACATTATGGTCGCCCACATGTCGGCACACCACACTGCAGATAAACATTCCAATGGCAGCCGGAGGCCGCAGAGCCGCGGCGGCGCGCATAGTCAGAACACCCCCAGCTCGTCACTCCCACAGCAAACCACAGGGACGCCGCGCTCGAGCCATAGCCGCGCACCAAGACCAACGACGGGAGACCGAGAAAAGGAGAAACCTCCAAGTAAAGATGGGGCAGCCCAGCGAGCAGCTCAGGATGTTGCCGGCTTGAAAGACTACGTGAGAGGACCCCCCATCCCCACTTATTGCTGCAGTACTGCTGGACCTCGGTGCAGTTTCGACTTTGGCATACAAAGACAATTTATATGACAATTAGCTGATGAGATTACCTCCCATTGTAGCAACTCGGCGACTGCCTGGGAAAAGGCGCATTCGGTTCGGTCTACCGCGCCCTCAATTGGGGAACGGGCGAAACGGTTGCCATCAAACAGGTCAAGCTCGTAGACCTCCCTAAGAACGAGCTGCGTGTTATAATGCTGGAAATCGACCTTCTCAAAAATCTCAACCATCCCAATATTGTCAAGTACCATGGCTTTGTCAAAGACACTCAATCGCTCTACATCATCCTCGAGTACTGCGAAAATGGCTCTCTCCACTCAATCTGCAAGAACTTTGGGAAGTTTCCGGAGAATTTGGTCGCCATTTACATGTCACAGGTGCTTCATGGACTACTGTACTTGCACGAGCAAGGTGTTATTCACCGGGACATCAAAGGCGCCAACATCCTCACTACCAAGGAAGGACTGGTCAAACTGGCAGATTTCGGTGTTGCTACAAAGACCGCGGGCCTCAATGATTCTAGCGTAGTGGGTACGCCGTACTGGATGGCCCCAGAGGTCATAGAATTGTCCGGCGCAACTACGGCGTCGGATATATGGAGCCTGGGCTGTACGGTAATTGAGCTTTTGGAAGGGAAACCGCCATATCACAAGCTTCAGCCAATGCCGGCGCTATTTCGGATAGTCAACGATGACCACCCGCCGCTCCCAGAGGCTGCCTCACCGGTGAGTAGTTTGTCTCCACATGTTCCTTCGTGGTCCCTTTTTTCTCTTCGCATCCATGGCTGCAGGATGACACTAATCAAGGTACAGGCTGTACGAGATTTCTTAATGCAATGCTTCCAGAAGGATCCCAATCTCAGGGTATCTGCTCGAAAACTTCTCAAGCATCCATGGATTGTCAACGCACGAAGAGCAGATTCAGTGGTCCCGACAAAGCCCACCAAATATGATGAAGCCGTCAAAAGCGTGCAAGAGTGGAACGAGGCCCTGAAATCTCCGACCAATGAAACGCTTCGCCGAGCTTCACGGCCAATGTCTTCAAGTCCGGTCCCCCCCAGAAGGGAACCAGTGCCGCCGATCGCAGCGCCCGTGCCTTCACAAGGTGGGCTTCGTGTCAAGAAGACACGTCCGTCCACGGAGCTTTTCGCATCTGCCGAGGAGGAGAACGACGACAATTGGGACGACGACTTTGCATCCTCCATCAGTGCTAGTGCGCTGCAATTACCACATCTGCGGCCGCATGACAATTTCGCGGGCTTACTGTCGAGCGAGAAGCTAAAAGCATATGCCACCGGTTTCGATACCGTGACGGAAGAAACAAGCGCAGAGAATGTGTTCGACGATTTGAGAGCGTTCAACAGCCCCCCTCCTTTAGAGCATTTGGATGGTTTAGAGACTATAAGGCCTTTATCTGCATCCAAGCAACGACCTGACAGTGGCAAGAACAGTCGGACGAACTCAGGGGCACAGAAAGGAGCTTCAGAACCAAAGACACAGTTTTTCCGCGGAATGTCGAAAGCAGCAGTGGTTCCGCCTATCAACCCCCGGATATCTTCCTTCACGAAACCTACCGCAGCCTTCCGGGAAAACTCGGTAGAAGACTACTCAGATCTCATTGCAGCAGACGACGCAGCGTTTCAGAGGAAACTACAGTCCCTGAAAGACCGCAACAATAAGGAATACACACCTCGCCTCTTCCACCCATCGGATCTGACCAATGTTCCCCGATCAGCCCAAAACGGCAAGAAGAATGGCAGCCTTCCACGAAATGTCTCAGGTGGCAGTACTGACGGGAAGAGTTCTGCTAGGCGGCCAACTTTGCAGGTTGGGATCGAAAAGTATGCAGAGCATGAAGAAGAGGATTTCTCTGACGTGTTCGGAAACGATGGCGCCGCACCAGCTCTGAAACCCAAGCATGAAAGCGACAGCGGTTCAGAGCGGGGCACACTGAAGATGATGAACTCGAAGCTTTCTGGATCCTGGCTCGGCGACGAAGAAGATGAAGAAGACCCCTTTGCGCAACTGGAAGAGGGATTTGATGAAATGGACCAAGAGACCAATGTTGCAAGGGACCGCTATGCAAGACTTTGTAGCCTTGTCGAAAACCGAGTCAGCTCGCTCAAGTCGACACAGCCGGAAGACGTACTCTACGATGTCTCAGATGAACTGGTATGTTACATTGACATGTGAAAACTGTGAAATACTGTGCTAAGTTCACTTGCAGCTACAAATCCTGATGGAATCACCCGAGATTAAGAATGTAATTATCAGCTCTCACGGGATGCTCCCAATCCTTGAAATACTGGAGAGCATGCGGAATCGGGAGATAATCTTGAATCTACTGAAAATAGTGAACATTGTAAGCCTTTCTCACTGATTCTGGGCCATTCTGGCGTAGTTGCTGAGATTTTACGACAGATTATCCTTGACAACGTGGAGATTCAGGAAAACCTCTGCTTTGTTGGAGGCATTCCAATCATTAGTCAATTTGCCCACAAGAAATTTCCCTCGGAGATTCGTCAAGAGGCGGCAGCTTTTGTCCGACAGATGTACCAGACTTCTACGCTTACTCTGCAGATGTTTATTGGCTGTGGAGGCCTGAATGTTTTAGTAGAGTTCCTTGAGGAAGATTTGGAAGATGATCGCGACTTTGTTCTCATTGGTGTCAATGGAGTTTGGAGCGTCTTCAATCTTCAGGTGAGCACGGAAACCGGATGTGGTCGGGATTTCACTAATGCTAATAGGGACCGACTCCGAAAAATGACTTTTGCCGTATCTTCTCCAGGAGTTCCGTTCTTTATCCACTCTCTCTTGTTCTTAGCAAAGTCCTCGAGGAGGACGGTGAGGTTGCAGAGCTCATTGAAGAACGCATTGTAGGTATCTTCATGTTATTCTCACAAGCAGAGACACATGTGAAAGAGCTCGTTGCGGATCGTATGGTCCTAAAGAGTAAGTGTTATACATACGCGGTCTTCACACGATTACTAACTTGATTACTAGGAGTTCTCAAGGATTTACAACGCATGCGGCCAGCCAACCAGATCACCATGCTGAAGTTTATCAAAAATCTCTCTATGCTCACGACCACGCACGAAGCTCTGCAAAATTCCAACGCGATTGAAGTACTTACGGATCTCCTGAGTTCGAGCATGAAGCTTCCACATTTCAGGGAAGTTTCAAACCAGATTCTAAACATCCTCTACAACCTTTGTAGATTGAGCAAGCCCAGGCAAGAGGACGCAGCACTCAACGGCGTAATCCCTCTTCTTCAGACTATCGTCAAGACGGAATGGCCGCTGAAGGAGTTCGCTCTACCAATTCTCTGCGACATGGCCCACTCTGGAAAGGTTGGCAGGAAGGTGTTGTGGCAGAACAAGGGCTTACAGTTCTACATCTCCCTTCTTTCCGATAAGTATTGGCAGGTCACTGCTTTGGACGCCATCTTCATTTGGCTGCAGGAAGAAACTGCTCGCGTGGAGCAGGCCCTCATATCGGGATCTTTCCCCAGCGCCATTATATCCTGCTTCACGAACGGGGAAAACTCCTCTATCGACGCATTTGAGAACCTACTCGAGCCATTGCAGAAACTCTTACGTCTTTCTCCTCCAGTTGCTGCACTGCTAGCCCACCCAGAACTATTCAGCCGCGTCGGACAGAAGTTACACACCAGAAAACCTGTTGTCCGTCTCAATCTCCTCCGTATCGTTCGCAGCATTTGCGACGCTACAGAAGAAACTGGTGGCGGAGCCCCTCTCATCCAGGCTCATGGACTTCTAGACGCTGTCAAGCGGTTGGCTGAGTCTGATCCTGCGATCTTGGTCCGTGAGATGGCAAATGAGCTTGTGAAAGCCTGCGAGAGCCAGACGCTTCTGTCTCCTTCGTCCGCACGGCGAAGTGCCGAGTATCCGAGGTCCCGACCATCCAGCGCTAGAAGGCAAAGTGTCACATTCACTCCGCTTGGATTTCCGCCGCCTGTACCTCCGCTACCAAGTGGCATGTCGTCCAATCTGCCTCCTCCTACACCGCCATTGTCTGCTGTGGAACATCGGAGGAAAAACAGTTTCTGGGAAGGTTCTGGCGATAGCCCAAGGAACACTTTGCTCCTGGGTGCGAGCAGGAGTTTCGATAACGGATTGCCGTCATTGCGACCCAGTTCTGCACGTTCGAACCATTCAAGGCCTCTGTCACGCCAGGGAAGCAGTGAGAGCGCTTCTGCAGCGTTTGCTGTGCCTCATCGGCCAAAGACAAGGGATGGTAGTGGCGACAGCTCAGCCTCCGCCTTCCACAGGCCAAGAACGAGGGATGGCAGTGGTGACATGTCTGCCCCGTTCTACAGCCGACCACGCACAAGAGATGGAAGCGGTAATAGCGGTAATTCAGACTATCGTCTTGAACGGGCAAACGCACACCAGCGCGAGCCAAGCGATGCTTCTCAATACCGGCCGCACACGCGTGAAGGCTCAAGCAGCTCTACCTCTACTGCACTTTCGACTTCCAGCCACTCCCGAGAGTACACGTTATCCAAGCCAACGTCTTCCTCTTCGATCTCAACTAATGACCCATCATCCCTTTGGGCTGTCAGTGGCGACGATTGCATGACCACTCCAACCAACGATTCATATCCTGAAGGTCGCCGGGAAAGTGTCAGCTCGAACAAAGCTAGCCGTCTTCCCGTCAACGTTAGGCCGAGCAGCAGAAGACAGAACCTCAGCGGCCTGTCGAACGGCAATAGCAGCCCCAGCAGCAGCTCTCGGCCGATCCCCACCCACACTCATTCCCACACTGGCAGCAATGCGAGCGACAGAGATAGGAATAGCTTCGTTGTCGGTACACCGCCTAACCAAGTCTCTAGTGGACCAGGGTCTGCGGGCTTCATGACACCGCATTCGTCGCGCCATTCTAACGCGAGCACCCCGCACCACAAGCTCGCAGTGCGGAGGCGCCGGCAGACCAGCTCAGGATATGGGCGGAGAGGCTCCAGACAAGAGGATCTCATGCGCGAGGCTGGCCATGCGGGGCTCCTTGCACGGCGGGGTAGTCGTCAAGACGACGTAGGGGTCGAGTAGCAACGAGCCCGCTCCGTCAGCGTCCCGCAACCCCATCTGCAACATAAACAACCGGAAAAACAAGGAAAGACAAAGAATCACCCACCCCTCTCAAACAAACGCTACGACCGTTACCAAAATCAACAAAATCAGCAACAGCAATCTAATCATCCTTATCAGCAACAGCAAAACTCATCATCAAACTCCAGCTTACTAGCACCTCCAGGAACAGGATCACTCCGACGGCGGTTCACAACGCCGTCGCCGTCGCCTACGCTGGAGGTGGAGCTGTCGATGCGCGTGCGGGTGCGGCAGGCAGAGCTGGTACGGCGGCTGAGCGTGGGCGTGGGCCTGCGGATGGACCTACAGCCACCCCTGCGGCGAGTCGCCAGCATGTACGATATTCGTCGGGAGGCGGTGCTGCAGGAGGCGCTGACGGAGCTCGACGCGCTTGCGGAGGAGGCGGCGGCCGGACGAGTGAGCAGGATGAGCTTGAGTCGAGTGGGCGAGTGGTCGTATGTCTAGTCTACGGATCGTGAGATGCTACCGCTCTTGCTTTCTTGATCTTCTTGCTTCTTCTTTCAATGCTCCCTCGTGTTTGGTTTTGCTTTGCTGTTCCTCTGCTTGTTTGTTGGTTCGCGTCGATGTTTCTTTCTGCAATGCCCAGGAAGAAACGAAAAGAACAAAAACTTACAGTCCCTACCGAAGACAGAGGGGGAGAAGGAGGAGAAGGAGGAGAAGGAGGAGCAGGAAAAAAGGAGATTCGCCAGCGCCTGCTCAAAAGCCGTTTCCCTTATGTCACAAGGCGCGTAACACGAGTAGGGACCTTCGCAACAATATGGTCCCTTCCGTTTTTCTCCTTTACCCCTCGATCGATTTATCGCACAACGGTATACCCGATTGGTTTTGCGTGCATGCAGTCCCCTTTTGTTTATTGTTTATTGTCTTTTGAGTGGTACATGATGGGTCTCTGGCTTTGCTTTTTGGGGGATTCATTGGGGATTTTCGGTAGCATAGGCGCATGCAAAGGTTTTCGGCGGTACTCATTCTTTTTTTTCGGTTTTGGTTTCGGCAGAGCGCGTAAGGGTTAAAGCGTCGCGTTCTTAGTTTCCTATGTCTTTTTCTTTTTGCTCTTCATAGGGGGGGGGGGTTCGTTGTTTGATTGGTTCGGTTGGTTATGAGCGCGAAATGAGAGAAGTCGGTTGACGCTTTTTCTTCCTGAGCTTTTCCATTTTTTCTCCTGCAAAAAATGCATTCGGCAAGTTATGGTCCCGTTCTGCTTGCTTTGGTATTTTGGTTCGGCATCGTGGCGCGTTTTGAATATGCATGCTTTCTGGTTCTTTTTGGTAGGCGGTTTAGAGTGGTGGCGCTTGGTTGTTTTGCTGGTCAGCTGGCTGGCTGGTTGGACGGCGGTCTGTGGGTCAGGCTCGGTGTGGGTGTAATCGAATGGGAGAATTTTGAAGAATTGATACGGTGCTATTGGATTTTACATGAATTCGTGAGTGATGCTCAGATGTGTGTGCGTGCGTGTGTGCAGTTCGAAGATGATGTCCAATTCTGCAGGTAGCTTTCCCGGATTCTCGCCCGGCAATATGACAGTACCCCTGTTTACTTCGTCGAAGATGATTCAGTGCATCCGAATTCTCAAGCCAGCGCCTTCCACTTGCAGATCTTAACCGCTCTCAAAAATGCTTTCTTTGAGACTCCGGTGAAATGGTATATTTCATGCCCTTCTCACCAGCGCCATTGAAATACCGATGGCCTCCGATTCTAAAGAAACGGCACTGTACCATGACCGGATGATAGAGAGTTTTGATAATTAGAATTTGAATGTAGGAAAAAAAGGGAAAAGACCGTAGGTGGTGCGGGGTATATCCAAATGCCGTTTAACTCCACTATAAACCCTTTGTTTCCTTATTGTACACCTTGTTCCCAGCTCAAGAAGAATACGCACACATCCTTAACGAAGACGAATAGCACGCTGGATTGGTGTCGTGCTGAAAGTGGAGCGAGGTGAGAGATAAGTATGTACCCCGCATTGAACCATCTCGAAAAAGATGCGGTAAAAGCGGACGTAGATATCTTTGGAGAAAGGACAGGACCCCGGAGGCGGATTCCTTTTCATCTCATAGAAACATTACGAGGCAGAAGAGAATGGCATTATCAGATGACTGAGGACTGCATGTGTGGGAGAGGCGCAGGACGACCAGGGATATGAGGGCCGGTCACGGAGTCGTTGCGCGCATGGCCGCTGCCAGGAGAATCATGGACGTTCTCAGTGTCAGCGTCCCAGTGATCACTGATTGAACCGAGAAGCATTTTCCATACGTTTTCATCCGAAGGCTCAGTGTCAACGATGTCCCTGCAGTGAACGTCAATTTCAAATGTGCTGAAGAGATTGACCGGGAAACTGTGAACTTACGGGCGAAGGCGTAGCCCAGAATCGAGATGTTCGAGGAAAGCCAGATTATCAGGATTGTCGCCGAAAGAGATGAATTGGATCCCAAAATGGCCTCTTGTTTCAATCCCGGATTCTTTGAGTTTGCCAACAAAGTCTCTGAGCGTATCCTCCACGGCTTGACGAGAATTCCAATTCCCGTCAGTAAGAACATAGCAGATCATAGGCTTTTGTGTTTTCTTGAACAATCCCCGAGCCGTGCCCTTGTGGCGGATTTCGAGGAAGGGGTCCAAGACTTTTTTCATGGCTAACACCATATCCGGTTTGCCGCTGAATTTTACTTGTCTGAAAGCTTCGTTTACTTTCTTCACCTTTTTCGAGTGGGCGACGGTCTTGGAACCCGCAAAGTACAAGTCGACCCCGTCTTCATCTGAGTCTTTGACAATATAGACCAGAAGTTCGAGAAGAAGAGCAACTGCATGGTTGAATTTCTGCATCGATGCTGAGTCATCAACCAAGAAAACCTTCCTCATGCATTAGCAGACTGCTAGGGACGGATATCAGGCAGATCTAGACTCACAATATCCCGCTTACTCAAAAACTCCATAAGATCCCTTCTACCGCCCAGAGGGGGCCTCTTCAGACGTGTGAGCATACTTTGCTGTTGATTCCGCATCCAGTAGGTTGCTGATGTGACCGACATATTTGTCAGCTTTTTTCTCTGTGGGGCTTCTCCTGGTGGTGCACTGACAACACGCCGCGAATCTGAGCGTGCTGAAGCCGATGGCCTGATGTTCTTTTCCCGGGCATAGTGTGGCAGATCATCTGGGGAGATATCCTTTGGGCTTTCCTGAAGCTCTTTGTCCATGTCGAATCTATCGGATGCCTGGGGATGAATATCCAAACAAAGCCCTCTAGCCGCAGTAGCGGAAGGGTCGCGGTGGTGAATTTGGGTGGAAAAGGTTGAGGTAGGACTAAGCGGCGGAGATTTGTGACCACCGTTCAAAATATGACCGGAAATCGGGATCTTGGGATGGGACGCAATTCTCGATGGTGTTCCCTGGCCGAAAGTCCCCATTGGCTGTCCAGGATGGCCAGTCTGAATGAAGGTGGAATTTCTAGATCCTGAGGCAATTCCTGAGATGGTCGGAAGAGTTCCTTTTTGAGAGGTGGGTGACCCATCTTCAAGGAGAGGAGATCCATGTACGGACATTTCGCGACTTATGATTGTACTTGCTCTCTTCTGCAGGTAGCGCTGAGACCTGTTCAACACCATCAATGCAGTTGGGCGTGAGTATTCTTCGCTGAGCATGTCAGTTATCAAGTCCAATATCCCTGACGTGACATTGTCATCCATTCGAATGTTCTGACGAAGATCCTCTAGGGTTTGGGTCACGCATTCAAGAACCTTGGAGCCATCGTGGAAGCAGTCCTGGTCAAGGGAGTTCGGGATCTTCCGCAGAGACTCTCGGCGTAGTTGTCGATATTTCTGGAGACCGTCTTGACCTCGGACAAGCCAGACGGCAGCTTCACTGCAAATGCAACCAAAAGACCATATGTCCACGTTGGGGCGAACAGACAGAGGAACGGTACGGGTGAAATCTGCACCACGGTAACACTCGGGAGCTCCTTTATCAGACTTAGCATATTGGCCCGGTGGAATCGCATGGGAATATCCTTACCATATGTGCGAGTTCCTTGACTGTCCCTGTCGGAAGCTCGAACGCCGCCAGGGACTATTGCCTTGAAATGGCTTTGTCCGAGATCGCCAAGCTTGAATCGGCAAGCATAGTCAGAGTCTTTCCCGCTGCTGAGGACAAGGATGTTTTGAGGCTTGATATCTTGATGCCATCTGTGAAACAGTCAGCAAGGCTCATACGAGGGTGCCTTTGGTATTTTGCCCTTGAATAACCTGAAGGGAAGTCGGATCGGTCTCGAGTTCCCCATGAATGAGCAACAATGCTTTGGCCAACCCAAAGAAACCGTTCCAGAAGTCTGCTACATGATCTGGAGACCACGGCGGCTGAACGGTCTGAAAATAGGTTTCCAGAGTACCTCGGTCAGCATACTCGAGAAGGATGTTGTATGTGTCTCCGTGAATGAAGCTACTATTGAACCCAATGATGCCCTCACGGTAGTTTGTCCTGTGTAAGAATCTCTTGAACGCATTTGACTCAGTCTCGTAGAACCTTTTGGCATCGGTAGAGCGGTAGGTCTTCAGCGCAAATGTGCTCGCCTCTTCTTGGGACAGGTTCTGTGCACCAGCCAGGATCAGCTTTAGAGGAACATGTTCAAAAGGACCAGGAAAGCTTACCCCTTCCCGGGTCGCTGGTAGCCGGTGATGCGCACTGTGCAGAACCACTTTACGCAGGTCCGCGCTGACTCCATCGGCGTCTTTTATTTTTTCCTTTCTGATGATTGGAAGGATGCTTTCAGCCCCAAGCCTCATGTCTATACGGACGTAATGGAAATCCGCGGCATGGAACATCCATTGAGCTTGGTAGAATTGATCGAAAAGACCATCGGCGGATTTGGGGAAGTTATGCGGTTCGGTCTCGAAGGGAAGCCTTCCATCGTCGAGGTTCTCGTATTCCACGAAGTTGAGGATAAATTGACCTTTGCCGATATGGAGGAGAATGGAGAAAACCTTGCGGTATCTGTGTTTGATGGTTGCTTGGTGCGCAAGTCCTGGGTGTTCTAAGTTCAAAGCCTGCAGAATTTTCCGGATTCTCTTGTCATCTTCGAAGAACTCGTGGATCAGGACTTCCGGTACGAAGTCGTCTTTCACCTCAGCCAAGGGCCCGCGAGCCCCTGCGACTTTCTTCTCGCGGACCCAGAAACGGAAGTCTTGGATTGGCGGTTGGTGTTCGGGCTGCACTTGGGCTTGGCCATGCTGGGTGGATGCCATCGCGCTCAGTGGCTCGATGAAGGCGCACAGTCAAGCCGTTGGCAGTCGAAGAGCTGGAGCATTGTAAACGAATAGGTCGCATTCAAGCAGGCCACCGCGCATCGCATGAAGCGGACGGGACAGGGCGGGCAGCAGAAGCGGGGGGCAGAGATGCCTGGGAACGTGCTTGTCTTATCAGGGCGCGGCACGTCAGCTTTGCCCTGTCAGCCTGACCGGAAGAGAGCCGCCAGAGGCACAGCCATGACTGCCTCATGCATGTGCAGGCCTTTGCCATTGGCGAGCGCGTGCGCCTCATCCTCGCCGGTGTGCCTTACCCCCTCGTATCGCTGCAAACATGGTGTGGCTAAGCACGAAACTACCAAAAGACGCAGTGCTCGCAGCCAGAAGCGCCGAAATGCCGGGACATATGGTAGATGACGGCATCACATAGAGGCATAGGTGCGCGTGGGCGGTGCAGGGGCGCCACGGGTCTCTCGAGGGCTGGAACCCGCGTGGGGGGATCGGATAGCCGCCATAGGAAACTACCGTGGCATGCAGTATTGCGTCTTTGAGAAGACAGGGAGGGTCGCGCGTCAGGGACAATGGGTTTAAGCATACGGAAGCTAGCGCGTGCTGCCGTGACTTACATCATTCTTGGCCCCCCATGACTCGACAGATCTACAGACCCCTTCTTCACTACTAACTTTGCGGCCATGCATCACATGAGCTTCCTCTCTGTGGCTTGCAAAATGTTTCTCTCTATCTCTACATTAGTCTATGAAGCATATCCGTCTATCAAAAACAACCTTTGAGCCTGTCCTTCAACCCCGAAATTCGACTGACACTCCTTTCCAGAATCCTATACGCGGGCGCTCTCTGTGCCCGGCACTGCCGATGTGGCTGAGCTTCAAGGTCATCGGGACGCCGAACGTGTTCATCCTTGCGTTTCACGCATCGATACACAATAAACCATGCCAAGAATGTCACCAGCATCAAAGGAACAGTGATTGCCATGAAGAACTGCAAAGCTCCCAAGGAAACCGTCTTTTGAGGCTTTCCTTGCCCTGGCGAATCCGACTGCCACCGGATGATGTCCGTGCTCATGAGGGTCTGGCGGTTCTCATCAGCAAAGATTCTCATATCCAAAGGCATCGAACCCACCGATATGAAAGTGCCCGGCAGGAAGAATAGTGTCACCAGAGTGATGATTCGCATCGACACCGTTTCCTGCTTGGTTTGAAGGGCGATCTCGTGCATGTTCTGTGTCATAGCCCGCATCTCGTCTGCTGAAGCCTGGGCTTTTTCAGCCGAGACCCTGCTTGCGACCATATTCTGATACTCTAAAATCCCAAAAAGAAGACTCTTCCTATCGGAAAGGAGGCGAAGAATTGCCTTCGCTCTCGACTTTTGCATACGAAGATCGTTTTGGACGCCCTCAACTCGCGTCTCAAATCTGAGAAGATTCGCTTGGCATCCAGCCTGGATCTCCTGAGGACAGTCGCCTGACTTGAGCATGTTTTTGTAGAATTTGACTAATTCCTCAAGAATGTTCAGGTTCGCGTCAATGATCAGCATTGCTTCATTGGTCTTGTCCTCAAGAAATTGGTTTTTCTGAAGGTCACCAATGCAGAAAACCTCTTCGTTAGCCTTGGCGGGCGAGGCTTTCATTGATCGGTCTGGAATCTGCGCCGGTGAAAGCTGTTCAGAGCGCACCTTGGAAAACAGGTTGGTGCAAATTGAAGGATGATGACCGGGAGAGTGAGGACTACGGTCCTCAACCAGGGTCTTTTCAGAGTGGATGCTTGAGTGCCCCCACGGCTGGGAAAATGTTGACGTTCTCGTTGGCGGTGACCGCGGGCTCGATGGAGCGGTCGGCGCGGAATATTCGGGCTTTTGAACTGACGTTTGGAGGACGTGTCGGGTCAAATTCTGGGCTTCCTCTTCCAGAAAATCGATGTACCAACGCCAGTTCTCACCAGCCCAGTCCGCAAAGATCAAGTGAGTAAAGAGATTAGCCGAGAACGCCTCGCTATTTGTCTCGAACTGCGCAATCTCTGTAGGTATTTTCTTTGTCGTCGCGGACTGAATTCGTTTCTCCATGAGCAAATTTGCCTTGGTCACAATCCACGTTGCCCGTCCCGACAAGGTATCGAAAGAATGATAGACGGCGGTTTGACGAATCGCCCAGGGCCATTTGTCCCTAGATCGCTCCACTGACCTAAGATTGAAGCATAAGGACAAATCTCTCCCTGAACGACCGAGTTCCCTAATCATCTGGCCTCTTGACGAGTCGGACAATCTGAGTTGGTGTCGGAACCCTGTGTAAGGGAACTCCTGAGCGTAGTGCCGATTGCCGAAAGTCACGATAAAATCAAGACATCCCGGCATCACTTGGTGATAAGACAACAAGAGCTTGGTCATTTCGCATGTGACATTAAGAGGCGATCTCGACGTAGGTGCAGAGATGAAACTAAAAAGTCAGCACTGGGTCTATTGGTTCCTCATGTTGCCGTACGTACACAAATCTAGACTTTGGGTCTCTGTGGCCTGTCCTCAGCTTATTATCCAAATCGGCGAAGCTTCTTGCAGCGGAGAATTGAAATCCTGACACATCAATCCGGTTTTACAATTAATACTGTACAGAAACTTACACATGCGGTACTCACCATTGAGTTGATCCTCATGTTCCCAGAACCTCAGTTGACATTGAGGATTTTGTTCGGAGCAAAACAACGCTGGCTCGTGCTTGTCAATGAGCTTGACATAGGCTTCTGAATTGTAAGGCAAGGCATTGTGTGGCGCTAAATTCTCTGGGTATTGCGTGTATTTGCGGAGGGATTCCCCGAATTGATGAAGGCCTGTGCTTGGTTCCATGAATGCTAAGGAGAAAACGTTGCTTGAAAACGGGGTCACGAAAGATAGAAACCATCATCGATTTCTTATACGCAACACATATTGCACAGCCCCGAATGAAGCCCTGCGATCTGCCTTATCGGGTGATGGTGTGCACTATCCGAGCCGGTGAGGAGAAGTCCGCCAATCACACCCACTATGTCTCCGCACTGCCCTCGAGAGGCAGTCGTGCAACAGCCACTCATGCAACCACGGACACAGCGGACCGCTGTGGTCCGTCTCAGTAATCGAACATGTCGGGATCTCGGTACTGATTGAGCTCATTGTCCTTCTCGATCTGATCCCATTCAGCCCCGCATCTTTCAGTAGAAATGCTGCCTCAATGCAACTCACTTGTGACAATCTCCTTGGAACCTTGAAGTTATACGAATCGTTCTGAAACTTCAGCCAGGTCAGCTTTCAGGCTCCAGGGCTCACTAGAATGTCAGCTTTTGTCTTACCACGATCTCATAGTCCTGGGGTCCGTAGGCGCCAAACTTGATAGCCAGGTATTGTTCCAGCATTTCAGGGCGCAAGCGATAAGCCTGGCAGGAGTCCGGCGACCAGTCTGGGGGAGCCATGATGAGGTGGATTTGGTTGTGGTCACAAAATCAGGATAGAATCTTGACCGGTCAAATCAAGGCTGCGCAAGGCCGAACAGGCGTGGCAGGCATGAGGGCTTAGGATGGCGGGGGCCAGGCTGAGAAGCCTCCTTAAGAGTGCGACGGTGTATGAGGCTGAAAACCGCGGCCGCAGCCTCGTCGCCTCCCCGCCGAACACCCCTCTACAGATGCGCTGCAAATCGACAGGGGGATGTCAATGGCAAATGGTATTGCGAGACAATGCATGTCCCAGTTGTTTAGGGATCACGCGGTCCTGCACCACCGGCAAGGCTGAGGCTCAAATCAAGAGAGGGGCGGATCGCTGTTGGGGCGACGCGCATGTGACTATTTGGAACCGTTAGCAGAAATTTATGGACGATACAGTTCGCAGCAGGCAAAAGAGAGCGCTCGTTGATAAGTCAAGACAAGTGAGCAGGAAACCTGCCGGTTTTGTAATTCGGCCCGGCATTCATCACGTGATTGATATCAACTCTTGGGCATCCGCGCCTGCGAACAAATGTCTTTTGTAACGGATCGTGCTACCCATAGCCCCCATTTACAGGTGTATATGATGATCTCGTCAGCGCTTTCAGTGATTAGAAAAAAGGCGACAGCAGGAAGACAACACCTGACAGAAACTCTGTTGGAACTGGCTCCAACTGTGTGTTCCCGATATTCAGCCGGCGGCTGCTAAATGCGTCCCTCCGTCACTGTTTTACCGCGTTGCTTCAAGAACTGACATTGCACCTTCTTGCTCAAGGTTGCGTGGTAGTCAAGAACATCAGCGGCGAAGTGCGCCTTTGACCTATGGATGTTATGGATGTTTTCGGGCCGCAACATCTCCGTTCCATTCATTCTTTCCACACGAGCAGTTTCGGCACAATAGCACGCGTGCCATGTCTAAGCGCGTCAAAAACGCTCTGACGACCGCCCACATCAAGACGCTCCTTGCACGCATAGGCAGCGGCGTTGGCGGCACGAAGCCAGAGCTCACGCAGCGTCTCCAGTCAGACCTCAGCGTCCCCAAACTTCAGGATGGCAACAAAACCAGCCGCATACTCAGTGTCGACATGGGAATCCGCAACATGGCCTTCTGTGTCTGCGATGTCTCTGTCGACCACTCCAATAGACTCCTCTCCAGGAAGCCCTCCATCAAGCTAGACGTGCTTGCCTGGGAGCCTATCTCCGTCAGCGACCTCGCGCAGCACGAGGAGGAATCCCCATCTTCCGACCCGGCAGCCCTCATGAGCAGCCAGATCTCGCAGCAAGGCAAAGAGTCCTTCCGGCCCTCCACCCTCTCGCGCACCGCCTACCTGCTGCTCAAGCGCAAACTGCTGCCGTACGCGTCCCAAACCATCCTCATCGAGCAGCAGCGCTACCGGACCAACGCATCGGCCGCCATCCAGGAGTGGACCTACCACGTCAACATGCTCGAAGGCATGATCTGGGCTATCCTCGAGACGCTCAAGCAGGAGTCCGCTGGGCGCCTGCGGACCGCCGCGTCAGAAGCGCCGTTCCCATCAGTCTTCCCCGTCAGCCCGGCGCGCGTCGCCGCGTTCTGGATGGACAACTCCGAGCTGGGCCGAGCCATCCAGGACGAATCGCTTGTCAATCGCGCGACCAAGCGATCTTCTCGCTCGTCATCGGACCCGGTGGAAGCAGAGGAGGGCGCAGCAGACGACAGCTCAGCAAAGAAGGGGAAGACCATGAGCAGGAGCAAGGTCGAAAAGAAAGTCAAAATCAAACTCGTCGAGCAATGGCTGCTCCGAAACGCCGATAAGCCGTCGCCTTCCCGATCGGACTGCGACGTTCAGCTCAGCTTTGACGCTCCCGAGGCCAAGCTCATGCGTGATGTTTTCATTTCGAAACTTTCCAAATCCGCTAAAGGGGCCGGAGGTAGGAAGAAAAAGACCGCGGCTGCGACGGAAGTGGCAGCTCAACCTGTCGACCGCTCACCGCTACCAGACCCGAAGAAGCTGGACGACCTGGCCGACTGCCTCCTGCAGGCGGCCGCGTGGGCGCAATGGGAGGGAAATCGACGTGCGATGCTGGGGTTGGACGACGGGACCCTGAGGGAGGTGGCTGAGAGATGCAGCTAGCGCTTAGTTGCTCCTGCGCGTTGCTTGGTGAACAGCGAACACCAACCAAACGGAAGGAAAGGCGACGCGATGCGGCGGGAACACCCTGCGGCCCACGGATGACTGTTGCCGGAGAATACGGATGATACGAGCCCAGGATTCGCTCGGGCTTTACCGTAACAGTCCCGGAAATAGCAGCAGCGCCCGCTTGATCGCTCCCCGTGCAGGCAACAAAATGGAAGGCCTGGAGAAGGGTGCACAGTCGTCAATAAATTCGGGGATGATGATGTCGGATAGATCGCTCGCAAAATGAGCGAGGGAAAAGCGAAATGATTCTAAGATTAAACGCTGCTATAGTAATGCACTGATGCCTTTGAGGACCGACCGGTCTATGGATCGCTGTCGCTAATTCCCGAACAAAACAGACCCCCAGAAGACGAGAACGCCGTCGCCTATGCAAAACCAATCGTGTCGTTAAAAATGCGTGACCGCCAGCCCCAGCTTCCAAAAAGAATATTCAATCCCATGCGACCTTTTTTTGGCGCGTCGATAATTAAGGAGCTTTACAATAGGGCGACTCCGACGAAGATTGAGATAGCGAGGGCGAGCAGCGGTCGGGCCGCCGAATCGGTTACGGCGTCCGAGGTGCTGTCTAGACCGCAGCACTTGCCATTGTAAGTGACATTGTTTGCAGCCGCAGCGGCCGCAAAGACGCTTCCGTTGATGTTCCCGATGTTATAATAATCGACATTGAGACGATTAGGAGGTCGGCCCCACATATCTGTAACAAGGTTAGGGCTCATTCCGTGTTTCAAACTTTCTCGGGTGCAGCCTTAAGTTTCATGCCTGAGCCGCAGGGGTTGACTTACCATTGCATTGGTTGACCGAAAGGCCTAGAGAACCATACTCGGTCGTGTTGGCGTTGGTGAGGGTTAGGTTGACCTTGTTTGGCACGAGGAGCGAGTTGCCAAGAATTGAGATCTCCGCATTGAGGTTGTGATTGATCATGTACATGCGGTTCACAGCCTGATCGTTGGGTAGGTTCGGGGGCCGCTGAACAGTGCAGGGGAAGGCCTGATCGGTGGGATCGAAAGGCGTCTCCCACAGCTGACTGAACTCGTCCATAAGGTACGGGACCGCCGTCTGATTGGCCTCGTAATCCACAAACATGACTACACGCTTGGATTTGAGGATCATCTCCGAGTAGGTCGGCCAATCATCCACTGCCATGGGAATCACTGGCGGCTCATACAGATACGGCTTGAGACCGGCGTCCTCGATGGGGGTGGTGAAGTTGGTCGCGGCGACATAGTCGGCATTCCCGATCAGGATGGTAACAATATCGTAGGGGTGCTGCTGAACCCAGGTCGCCACGGTAGAAAGGTAATCAACGAGGGTGCCGGCGTTGAGAATATCGCATGAGGTATGGCAGAGGTTAAACTTTCCAGTACCATTGTAGTGGGCTTGTGCTTGGACTATACAAATCAATCTCAGGCCATACTTGAATAGGTCATGTGACACTTACGCATCCGGATGCCATCGTTCAACTGGGTGGTAACGTCGTAATTTTGGTTGCTCGCGGCGTTGTTTTTGATGGTAAACGGCGAATTGTGGGCGCAGACTTCAGTGACATTCGAGTACTTCCGGGAGCAGAATTCCGTGTAGCCGTTGCATGGCTGGGTGTTTGTCGGAGCAGCCGAGCTACTCGTGCCAGCAGCAGTCGAGTTGACTGGTACAGGAGTTAGAGGGCCGCCGGTGTATGTTCGTGTTCCTTCGGCGCCAGTGAGCAAAGTGATGGTCCGCTGCGTCTTGACCGTCACAGTCTTCTCTTCACTCGTGCTGGGCGTAGTGGAGGCGCCAGCAGTTTGAGTCACGGTGCGGGTGCCTCCTGAGCCGTCGTCGTCGCCTCCGCTGCTCACACGGACGGTGGATGAGTACGAGATGTAGGTTCCTGTGGGGACAGTCGCGGTGGCTTTCGTGTTGGTGCCGGTCAGAACAACGGCGCTGGCTGAGGAGCTGGAAGAGTCGTCCCCATCTTTTTGGGCGAGTACGGTGGCAGCCAAGGTGGCCAGCCAGAGGGTGGAAAGACGCATGCTGGCTCTATCAGCAGCGGGTGTGGGTGGAAGGTGGAGAGGAGGGGAGCTCGGCGCTCGACTGGGGAGAAAACAGAGACCGTCGGGTCCGGCCAGGACAGGTTACGGGAAGCACTGGCACGGAGAAGTCGGGCGGTGAAGAAAAAAAGATGTGCAGCAGCAGCTGGGAGGAAAGGCAATCCGGCCGGGATGACGTCTGAGACGCAGTAAATAGCAGGCCAGAGCCACGGCGCTGCAGGAGGGCTAGGAGGGATGACCGCTGCGCGCGGCGCCGGCCAGACGGACGGGCAGCTTTGGCGCGCTGCTAGCCAGCAGCTGGCGCTTGCCGCTGACATCTTCACGGCATGGGCTCTCCGAACACGGGGCCATGGGGGTTCTGGCCGGGCGCGACGGGCAGCCGTAAGGTGCCTGGCGGCGCACATCGCAGGGAGGCAGTGGGAGGCAGTTTCGTGGCGGCGCCGGATCGTCGCCAATGAGCGCCCGCAGAGCGCGCGAGGACCCGCTTTACGCCTCTTGCATCAACGCAGCCTGCAGGCGCTGCCCGGCCGCAGCTGCCCTGACGCGTAGCAAACACCCGCCTGAGATCATAGCACGCTGACCTGCCCGCCCGTCTCATAATGTCGGTCCTTTCCACCAGCCAGGTGCTGCCAAACCCCGGCCCGCGCCCACCCACTCACAGCCCCAGCCTGGTCTTCTTCTGGCCCGAAGATAACAGAGCTTTCCTTCTCTCCCACTCCACCCAAGGCATCACCATGCCGTCCTCTCCTCCCTCTCGCGAGCTGTCCACTCGCTCAGCACGCCAAGGGGCCTCTGGCAGGACCTCGCCCACCGTGACAACGAGCCAGGATGTCTCCCGCGGCCCGCAGTTCGAGGAAACGCCCTGGAACACAACGCCAGGCGGCGGCCTGAAGCGTTCCAACACCACGCTTTCCAGAAAACAAATGAAACGAGCCACCCGGACACGACAAATATTCGCCGTCATGTCGTCTTTCTTCTTCTTCTTGTCTGCTTTGTTTCTGCTACTCGTCGAGATCGGCAACACTTACAACAAACCCGTTCTCCGCGACACCTGGTTCATGAAGCTCGACCTCAGCCACATCGTGCCGACCTCAATCCCCAATGCTGTGTTGCTCAACAGTATAGCACAGACTCTCGGCCTGCATGATTTCTACCAGGTCGGTCTATGGGGCTTCTGCGAAGGCTACATCAACGAAGGTGTGACCTTTTGTTCCAAGCCCGAATCGCTCTACTGGTTCAATCCGGTCGAGATCTTGCTCAATGAGTTGTTCGCAGGCGCAACTAGTACGTGATCACCTTCAAGCCCACCAATATACCTGTGATGTTAACCATGTCATACAGTTGCTATTCCCGAGGAAGCTTTAAAGTATCTCGATATCCTCAAGGTGGCCTCCCAGTGGATGTTCGGTTTATTCATGACGGGAACCTGCGTCTCCACGGTCCTGATCTTCCTCACCCCTCTTGCCATCTACACAAGATGGGCTGCTGGACCAATTGCTCTCCTTTCCTTTCTCACGCTGCTCTGCATCTTCGTAGCCTGCATCATCGCCACGGCCATTTTCATTGTCTTTAAGATTGCGCTTACGCAAGTCGACGACCTGAACATCGGGGCAATTCTGGGTGCACAGATGTTTGGATTCATGTGGACGTCCGCCGGCTGCATTCTCATTGCCTTTATCATCCAGTCAAGTCTGTGCTGCTGTTGTGCAAGCAGGAGGGACGTCCGGACAGGCCGAAAGCTGGGTAGCAAGAAGGCCTACACGATGCCGCCGGATGGTGACCCGGAGAAGCAGAGCATGGCGCAACGGCTTGGCTTTGGCCGGAACAAGGCTTGAGAATCACACGCGGTTACGAATCTCCCAACTTGCATAGCGCACAGCAGTTTCTTTTGGTTGGAGGTGATCAGGTGGGTCTGCGGAAAAAACATTGGGCAATTCAGCGGGCGTTGGGGAAGGGTCTTGGATTTTCTCTCTTGTCATAGATCACATCTAGAATGGTCCTCACCAACCTCTCATAATTTTTAGCAGCCTAGCAAAAGCAAAGAACAGATTATTAATATGTACAGACTGTAATTCCAGATGCAATGTAGATCTGATGCCCACTTAAATGATGTCGGCCGATCAGGGACGGCGTGCACGCTTCACTACGGGGCGGCGGTGCGCCTCAAAACATCGCACGACGCTCAGCCGGGATTCGCCAAGGGGGAACACGACGGCTCGGCTGGAATGTGTCTCACTGTGGGCAGAGATCGGGTCACACAGGGGGCCCCCTTTCAGCCCACCCCGCCGATTCAAATGCGAGCAGTTCAAGCTTTCTTTGGGGAAGGCTTATCACGTGCTAACGCGCCTTCTTCGCACCCGACCGGCGGGCGGGGGAGAAGGAAGCTTTGGCGAAACTTTCTCGGTACCACGCTCTTGCCGCCTCTGCCCTTTATCGATAACCTAAATCACTCCGTCTCCACGCGTGCGCTCCACGACCTCCACCCGCCACTTCATCGCCCCAACTCACCTCTTCTTCTTGCCGCGTCAGCAGGCTTCGCCCTGTACACGAGATACCACGCCAACATTATCAGCATGGGTGCACCCGACCCCACCGCCAACATGAGCGGTGTGGCAACGCATGCGCAACCTCCGCCACAGCCACGTTCGAGTGGGCGCAAACGCAAGCCCGTCTTGCACGCCGAAGACCGCCCGGATGAAGCTGCTAACCCACCCGTCAAGAAACGCCGCAACAAGGCTGTCATTGAGGAGACCACGACGACGCTGATTGACAATGCCGGGACTTCCGTGCCTACCAAAGAAGCCAAGGGAAAAGCCAAGGGAAAGGCACCGGTGACGACTGAGAAGCGGCTCAAGCGGCAAGACCCCGATGCTAAATTCTACCCATGACGTAGTCAAGCTAACGATCTGCAGATTCCGTGACAAGGAACCTCAATCCTTCCTCGCTGTCAAGGAAAGAGCACTGACACAACGGTGAGCAGGATTCACCTAGGCACCCTCACATGACTTCTTCAGCTAATACCGATCTTCTACAGCATGTTCGTTATTGACCGCTCTCGGGGAGGAACCGATTCAGATCTTGAGGAGACCGTCGAGATTGCCGGAACGACCGGTAACGTCTACAGTGTGAACATTGCCCGAGTTCCCAGCTGCACGTGTCCGCACGCCAAAAAAGGAAATCAATGCAAACACATCATCTACGTACGTGATTTGAAAGTTGAGATGCAAGCTTTGTTGACATCAGTACTTGCAGGTACTCATCCGCGTGCTCAAGGCCCCGCCACACTTGCAGTACCAAATAGCTTTCATCTCGTCTGAGCTTCAGGAAATCTTTTCCAACTCACCTCCGATTCCCTCCGAGGATGCTGGTGACAAGGATGGAAGGCGTAAGCCTGTCGAGGGTGACTGTCCCATCTGCTGCGAGGACTTCAACCCAGATAGTGAGGAGATCGTGTACTGCAAGGCTGCTTGCGGCAACAACATTCACAAAGCATGCTTCGAGCAGTGGGCCGCCACTAAGGGTCACCGGCAAGTGTCCTGCCCCTACTGCCGTACGCCTTGGGTAGGTGACGAGGACATGGCGAAGAACATCGCCAAGACTGGCCAGAAGAATTCCGAGGGTTATGTCAACGTGGCGTCGCAACTCGGACTCTCGGAGGAAAGAGGTGAGATGAGAATCGTATCATCGCTCTGCCTTTCGTTCTAACAAACTTGACAGATTACTCCACCTACCGTCCATTCTGGGTTCGCCGCCAAGCCCGGCAAGGAAACATTGACTCGTCCTGGCGTTACTTTGGGCGCTGAGATGACGAATAGTCACCCACCTTTCGCTTGATGCAGCGAGACAGTAGTAGGCTTTTATTCGCTTTGCTTTTGCCTAGGGATCTTCGCCATAATTCGCCGCATGTGCAAGCCCGAAATGCTCAACGATTCAAGAGCCCAGACGGCAACCGAGCGATCGGCAATCTCCACATCAGGCACCCAGGCGCTTATTGCTGACAGAGAGCTGATTGCAAACTAACAGCTGAGTATTATGGATCAGCTCCCTCGACTCGGTTTCATGCTTTTTCGAATCATGCACTCAAATCGCGCATTCATGAATTTCCAACTTGACATATTCACTTCGATTTTGACTCGTCATCACCGGATACTGCCGCTTCGCGGGTCCAGTGATAGCGACATTCCGGAAGCAAGGTTACCAAAGGAGTTTTCTGGTTTCATGCTTATCTTAGAGCAGTCGATTCACTTCTGGCGTTCCCAGGAAAGGTTACGGGCAAGGTTGCACTTACGAACAGAAAATGATCACTGCTTAGCTGAGGATGTTAAAGCGTGATATAGATACCCAGTTCTATGCTTCTCAAAAATATGACTTCTTTCCAAACTTCTAGACGTGTGTTATGAAACTCTCTTCTCTGTCATCCCCAGATTCCAGCCGAACACGTGCCTTCACTGTGAATGCTTCCCCATCCTACTAATTCGGGTGCGCAACACCCTCACTTATCAAGTTTGTATGAGCTAGCTGTTGGTGTCAATGCCGGTATTCTACTAAATCGATGGCAACCACTGCAGACTGACCGACTTTTTTTTTAAGTCAGTTTTTATATCTTCTATAGAAGAAGCAGGTTCGTTCATCTCCTCATAAAGTTTTCTGTAATTACGCACACTTATAAGGAATTGAAAATGCGTTCTCAAGCTGGTCACGGAAGTTTCAATATCTTTGAACACTCTTTCTAGATAGTATCTTCACTACTTTATGTATACTCTCGCATCTGATTCTAATGCATGAAGTCTTAGAATTGTATACATTTGTGTAGAAAAGCTGTAGGTGTAGAGGCGATACGTTGAGAGTTTGGTTCTGGCTTTCGAGATGATCAAAAGTAGCATCTCTTTATGTCGTTGAATAGGTTGATTTGCTGCTCGTGTTGATACGGTAAAATAAAAAATCAAACCAGAGTTTGGGAAGAACACGTATGAACGTGAGCTGTTGATGTCTGGCTGAAGAATCTGTAATATTTGATCCCAATCCGTACATCTCCCTTCAGATTTCTCGGCGCGCGTGGCGTCCGAAGTATTTTTAATCATACAGTCCCGGCTTTATACAGGTACTTCCCCTATTGCCTCTCCATTTTGGTTTTTTGTTCTCTTCAATATCCAATCATGTCGCCTCAGCTGTAGCAGCTGGTTCCGCGGCCTTGGTAGAAGTGACGAGTGGGACATCCGGCCACGGCTTCTTAATGGCGTCCTGAATCTGAACGACGCAGCCCTTGGGTCCAGCAACAGCACCTGTACAAGTCCGATTAGTTTGCATCGCTCTCGTGGGTCTAAGTCGAGCCCCAAGACGCATAGTAACGCACCATTGACGACGACGATTCCGTTCTCAGCATCAACCTTGAGCACCTTGAGGTTTTGCACCGTGACGCGCTCGCCACCCATGCGGCCAGCCATACGCTTGCCAGGCAGCACTCTCGAACCGGAACCTTGTGAACCACCGGCCGAACCCATGATGCGGTGGGCGAGGGACTGACCGTGAGAAGCGGGTTGACCGCTGAAGCCCCAGCGCTTCATACCCTATATCGCGCCCAGCACTTATCAGCACCTATTATTCCCCCAAAAAAACATCCCGACCAAGAAAGTCCACTTACACCCGCAAAACCCATACCCCTGCTATCCGCCCTCGCGTCCACAAACTGGCCCTCCTTGAACCACTCCGGCCCCACCATCTCGCCAACGCCCAGCAGGCCCCTCTCGTCCCTCACCCTGAACTCGCGCACCCAGCGCTTGGGGCTGACGCCCTGGCCCGCGTAGTGGCCCAGCAGCGGGCGGGTGACGTTGCTGGGGTGCTTCCAGCCGGCGCCGACGGCGACGGCCCAGTAGCCGTGGCGGTCGCGCGTCTTGTGGGCGACGACCTGGCAGCGGTCGAGCTGGAGCACGGTGCAGGGCGTGCGCGCGCCCGTCTCCGGGTCGTACAGCGCCGTCATGCCCTTCTTGATGGCCAGCGCGCCCGTCCGCAGCGGCGTCGTGTACGCCTTGCGCTCCAGCGCCGCCGTCGAGCTGGCGCCCAGCACGCGCATGTTGGGCCCCCGGTTGAAGCGGTCGGTCGGCGACGGGTGCTCGACGATGGACCTGATGCCGCGGACTTGCTGGCGTGGTGCGGTCGCGGCGAGAGCGGCGGCGGCCGCGCGTGGTGTTGAGGTGCTGGCGGAGGCATTGAGCGGCGTGGCGGTCTGCAGCGGTCGTATAGGCAGGGCTAGTTGCCCCAGCCGGAGCTGCGGTCTGGGCGGCATGTCGGCGATGATGCGGTGGTGGGGAATTGAAGCTTGTATCAACAGGCAATGGGGGCCTGCGACTTTTCTGGTCGACGTCGCGGTAAATGCGCAAATGGCCGCTGGGCCCACCGTACGTGCCTCCACGGCCGCAAAATCGTTGCCCTCTGCGTACGACCCAACGTCAGACTCACGTTCAACACTCGCTCTCAATTAACCACAATGACAACTCCGTCGTGAATTATCTAATTAAAAAGCCTAAACCCCCGTTCATTCAGCCACTGACTAAAGAAACCCATCCACCACTCAACTTTTACTTTGTCGCCAACCACGCACATCATCCAGGCCTCGAAAATTCATCCATCCTTGCCGTTACGCCTTGAAGATGCATTAGTTGACCGTGATCGCCGACATTCCAGGCCGACATCTAGACTCCTCGCCGTGAAATTCGAATAAGCAGACCTCACACCTTGCATACACCGAAAACGATTTTTGTAAGCAAGCTCCCTCGCTGACATCAACCAACTCCGGGAAAATGCAGAGCGAAAAGAGGTCATCTACTTCGCAGCCCGCGCCCCATTGCCCGCTCCGCCCCCAGACCCCATGATGCTGGGGATGGGGTACGTGCCATTGGGGTTTTGCTGAGGCGGCGGTCCAGATGGAACCCGGTTAGGAGGTCCATTTGGGAACTTCTGCGTGGGTTGCATCGACGCCGGTGGCGGAGGCTTCGGTGGCAGGTGCGACGGCGTCCCCCATTTTGCAATACTACTTTGACTACCGCCTGAAGCTGACCTCTGCCCCTGGTTTTGGGCAGCCGACACTGGCTGTGGCAATGGATGAGCCATGCCTTGGCCCTGGTTCTTCACGAACGTTGGATTCCCCGGCGGCCGATTGAATTGCGGCTGAGACGTCGGCTGGTTTGGACGCGGAGGTTGCTGCTGGTGCATGGGCATGTTGAAGTTAGGGTAGTTTACCATATTCGGAGCAACCACGCCCATCTGCGGCGACTGCCCCGGCATGCCAAAACCCGCTCCACCGCGCATAGGGGCTCCGGGAAAGCTAGGAACAAAAGCCTGGCTCTGCGGATTGAATTGCTGCCTGTTGAAACTTCCAGGGAGCGGGTGTTGGTTGCGATTGTTGCCGAATTGTGGGTTGGGCAACTGTCCATATGGGTAGGGACTTTGACCTGCCGACATTGGTCGGTCGTTGTAGCCTTGCTGCGGAAACTGGTACGGCATCTGACCCGGCATCTGCCAGCTCTGATTCATGCCCTGTGATTGGGGCCTGTACCCGTCCGGAAAACCGGCCAACGTAGGGTTGGACATCTTTGGAGTCTGGCTCGATGCGTTGCCGGGCTGGAAAGACATTCGCTGGAAGTCCTGAGCAAGGTCATAGTTCACCGGCATAGGAGCTCCATAAGGGCTGGCATTCATTGAGCCGTTGGGAGATCCAAACTGCTGGTACTGCCAGGCAAACTGTTGCTGGGGATCCTGCTGGACCATAACAGGATAACCATTGTTGTACTGCATAGGCGCCGACCCATTGGGGTTCATGTTTGCTGGCGGAGGCACCACGTTTGTGAATGGTCCATAGTACATGGGTGGAGCCTCGCTCGAGTAGCCAGGCCCTCCATACTGACCTGGGTAGTAAGGGCTGAACTGAGATCTCGCCTCGAACCCATCGTCATCGTTGTTGCGATTCTTCTTCTTGTTCTTCTTGCCTGCGGCGGAACTTGACCGCGACATATCCTTACTCTCACTGTTGTTAGCCGATTCGCCAAGGTCACCATCTTCAGCGCTGCCGAAAATGCGCTGACGGGCCTCCTTGTATTTAGCTTCGCGTTCCTCTCTGGTCAGCTTCCTAGGACCTTGGCCAGCATCACTTCCACTATCAGCACCCGCTTCGGAGGTTGTTTTGGAAGGACCCTCCGAATTCGCCGTGGTGTTAGTTCCTGATGGAGTGCCTCCACTCTCTCCCCGGCGCATGATCTTTCGAGCAGGCACGATGATGGGAGGCGTCTCCGGTCCCGAGGACAAAGAGCTCGGAAGGCTTGACAGAGGTGGAGGCCTTTGTGGGTCAGTAGATGACGAGAATTATAAGTGGGGAAGCACTCACATTCGACTATAAGGAGTCTTCGTGATTTTCACCGCACTGGTGACCGGGTCAACAACATGGCCGAGGAGATAGTAGTCAGCAAATCTGTGTGCAAGCATTCGGTAGAATGCATTGCAGTTAGGTACGTCTAACTCTTTCTCGCTTGAAAGTGTATCAGCTTCTCCGCTATATTGGTATTGAATCTTGACGTACCCTGTGTTCCTCAAAAAGTCAAGCACGTCCTGCTCCAGCTTGAGAACAAACAATCTGTCTCGTGGAGATTGTAAAGCCTCAAGGAGCTTCTCATCAGGCACTGGCGGTGGTTGAGAGGCACCATCATTTTCCTTGATCGCCCCAAGAGGTAACGGTGCGGGACGACCAGCAGCAGCAGCAGCTTCACTGCCACTCATCATATGAATGTTCCGTCCAGGAACAATGCCACGCTGGGACGAGGCGCCCATGACAGAAATCTCATTGAGTTGGTCGCGGAAGGCACGGCCAATGCCATTATCGGATCCGACTCTAGATCCGGCAGCAACAGAACCAGGGGGCGAGAAGACGTCCTCCCGATCTTCTTCAACAGCACGAATGCTCGCACTGTCATCTGGGCGAATGCTTTCCTTTTCGTCGAGAGCGAATGTTGTTCCAGAGGCAACGCTTTTACCGTCCACGCTTGGCGGCTTTGCCGAACTGTTGGAGGAAGACACCTGGGTTGCATCGTCATCAGCAACCACCGGTTTCACAGCGCCGCCTACCGAATGGGCTGGGTTGTCGGCATTGGAGTCCGGGCTTACGCCATTGTGCGTGTGGCTGTCCTTGCTGGAGCCATTGGTGTCTGGGGCATGCTCCTGGCTGCGGTTCTCTTCTTTCTCTCCATTTTCAACGGGTTGACCGGCCACCTGAGAATCCGGAATTTCTGACGGTTTCTGCAGTATGACAGGCGCTTGCTGGCCATGTGCAGTGACCTGGCCAGAAGCAACGTCTTTGGAATTATGAGGCATGTAAGCTGATGCGGCAACCTGCAAATCATCAGCATCGTCTTGTATTTTTGAAATCCGGGAGTGAAGCAAGGATAGTGGATAGCGACCAGGCGCAAAAGCTGGAACAGGCCGAGCAAGGAGCGCGCGAGTCGGAGGAGCGGACAGAAGAGCGAGACGGGAGAGGCGCAAAGCATACCTTTGCAAATGATGGCTTTAGGTTGGTAGTCTCGCTGATGGCGGGACCTTGAGAGGACATTCTCTCGGGCTCCTCTTTATGCGGGGTATGATTTGAGTAGAATGCAGAGGGACCGTGGTCGCAATCCGGGGCGTGGAGCGCAGCAGGCCGGGCTCGCTAGCAAAGGGAAATGGAAATGTCGAAAGCCAAGTGATCTCAGGAACCGGAATGCTCAAGGAAAGTCGTGAAAGCCAGGACCATAAGGCTGGACATGGTGCATTTGGTGGTTGGATCAGCAGGTTGGCGGTGATTTCATTGCGGTGCGACAGGGCGGTTGAAGTGGGCGCACGCAGCGGCGAGTGGGTCCTCTGGTCGGCGAGGCTCGAGGAGTCAGGAGCGCCGGCGCGGGAGCCCGGGAGCAGCGCGGGGGCACGAGGCGCGCAGCGGGAGCGCGAAGCTGGGGGTGGTGGGAATGCGCCGGGACAAGCGTCGACAGCGGGCTTGCTGGAGAGCTGCGGATGGAGATGCTTGTTGGCCAAGCAGGCGTGGTGAGGGCTCTTCGTCTTGGTCGGGCGGCAGCTGTGGAGCGGGAAAACGTGAGACCGCAAGCTGCCGCCGTTGCGCTGCCGCAGCCCTGCGCTTCCTGCGCCAGCGCCTGCGCCAGCGCCAGCGCCCGCTGCTCCAGCGCGCGTCGCCCTGCGTCGTCATTCTGCCTGAGTGCGAGCCGCATGCCACAACGCTGCCTCCCTGCTTCCGCGCTGCACCATTTCTCTCGTCTGCTTCTCACTCAGCATCAATCCAACCCGAGCCCAAGGTCCGGCAGCCATGTTCCGCGGCCCTTCCTACGGCGGCCGCTCCAAGGCGACGCCGAGCACCACCTGCCAGAAGTGCCTGAAAAAAGATATGCCACCTAACTCGCCCCTCGTCCGGCTCTCGCTGACCTTTCCAAACGCCACTACAGCTACGAGTGCAAGGCCTCTGCACAGGAGCGTCCGTACTTGAGCCGACCCAGCCGTACTCAGCAGCTCCTCAACCCGAAGCTTAAGCCGCAGCTGACGAGCGACGTGCCCAACGACCTCCTTCGCAAGTATGCCAGAGCTCGCACACCTCATACAAGTCGGCAATCACTAACAATCGCTAGGAAGGGCGTTGCCGACGAGACTCTGGCAAAGAAGGCCGACGAGAGGGGCCGCAAACACAGTCGCGATGACGATGATATGACCTCCCGCCCCCGGAAGCGCTCTCGCTCCGTCTCGTCCTACTCAT
Organism: Botryosphaeria dothidea; assembly: GCA_011503125.2. Classification (NCBI taxonomy): domain Eukaryota; kingdom Fungi; phylum Ascomycota; class Dothideomycetes; order Botryosphaeriales; family Botryosphaeriaceae; genus Botryosphaeria; species Botryosphaeria dothidea. The sequence continues at coordinate 916,704 of WWBZ02000001.1, forward strand.
CCACCTCCGTCTCTACCATCTCAACCAATCGCTCTCCTACGCGGTCGCCCTCTCCTCCCCGACGCGAAGCTTCTAAGCGTGCCAGGCGCTCTCCGGCGGGTGATGAACGTAAGCGCAGGCGACGTTCTGTGAGCTCTTCAGCCGGCTCCTACTCGGACAGAGACGACAGGCGGCGCGCGAAAGAACGCAACACTCGAAGGAGACGAAGTTCATTCAGTCCTGGAGAACGTGGCCGGCCTCGAAGCAGGTCTTTCATTTCCAACCACAACGACATGTCGAGGAGCAGGAGCCGGCGCAGGAGCCCCAGCCGTGACTTCGAAAGGTCAATCTCTCCATACGGTCAGCGTTCAAGAATCCCTCGCTTGAGTCCAGGACGGCGGCCTCGCTCACGTAGCCCGCGAAGGCGCGCTGTTCCTCCGTCAAGGGAGCCTAATGGAGCCCCGAACAGGCCACACAGACCACCACCAGACACCGCAGGACCACCGCCTCCAAGAGCCAGGGAGAGAAGCTTGAGTCCTTACAGCAAGCGACTGGCCTTGACGCAAGCGATGAATATGGGAGGAAGATGAGTGAAATGATAGGTTCAAACGTTCGGACTTTCCCAATTACTACAAGCATGAGGTCGCTTCACAGGGCATGATACCACGGGGATCAGGACGGCTCGCTTGAAGCCCATACTTTCAGTTGAGTGTGATCAGTCAGGTAAAAGACATGGGTGTTACTGCGTTGTAGCAGGCATTGGGGCAAAAACATGGTGATTGAGGGTTTGCTGGAAAGATTCCTAACAGGGTGTTTAAACAGAAGCTTCGTGTCATTCCTCTCCTAGATACCCGCATTCTTGGAAAGACCGTATAAGTACAAATCATACTACGTATGAACAGAAAACATTATCCTTGACCAGATCATCCAGCAATATAGGCTTGGAGCATGGGTAGCGTGGCCTTTGGAGTAGCCGATTTCTCATCTTCATATTCATGGTTCACTATTTCCGATTCGGGATCACTGTCGGTATCAATTGATTGATTTTCCTCACGGACAGAAAGGCATGCCTTCCTTGTTGTACTTGGCTGCATATTGGTTGCTCGGTGACTATTATTCCAAATGTCGAACAAGCGTGGACGACTCAAGGCATACTCCATCGTTCACTACCATGATAGCCTTCTTCACCTCTAAGCATTCCAGAGGAGATTGACCGTGAGGCACTTGCTCTCTTCCACAACCCCAAAAGCGTCCAGGTTTACGTGCAAAGTATTCTCGTATCGAAATCCACCGCATCCTGGAAGATATGGATTCACGCAGAGCGTGAGCCGAGGGATACAGGCTCGTTGGTGGCAAATTTCACGAGTCCCCTTGATAGTCCCAAGGTCCAGACTCCCGAATTGATTTCGCATGAGAAAATTGCCGACCAGCTGTCAAGGCCAGCATTGTGCGCCACAACGCCATAGAAATTTCCCCACGCCTGTTTTTCCGTTCGCCGGTAGAGCTTCATACCAGCTCTTCATCGTCCTTTTCTCTCTCCCTATCAGCCTCATCTTCTCTTTCCCTCTCCCGCATCGCCTCAGCCAACATGGCGCCCTCCATTCCAACGGCCTCACCTTCCCTATCAGCTACCTCGACCTCACCGGCCCCCGCACCGGCCTTCTTTCTCGCCTCTTTCTGAGCAGTCTCAATCCGCTCCTTCACCAGCCGTGCAATAGCGTTCTCCGTCCTCACATTCAAGATTTCCAGCTTGCGATCCAGATCACGCTTCAAATCCCAGTTGGGTTTCTTCGGCTGCAGCTTGAACAGGTCCAGCCGCTTATCCGCGTCGTCAGCCGCTGCCTCTGCCTTCGTGCGCTCGGCCAGCTCGGCAGCCTTTGCTTCCAGCGTCGTCTGGCCCTCGGCCGGGTTGACCTCGAAGCCCAGCTTGGGACCTTTTGTTTCTGCGTCGAAGTTGCGACCGGAGAGGTAGAGCTTGGAGACATCGGGCGTCGAGGATCGGTCGCGGTCTTCTTGTTGGTTGGTGGTGTCGTCGTTCTCGATGTCTTGCGGCTCGTCGGGTGCCTTGCGCTTGAGCGACTTGAGCTTGGCAAGGCGGGCTTTGCGCTCGTCGGCAGCGGCACCGAGGGAGGTGTGGGAGGACATTTTGGCGATAGAGGCGGCGAGAGCTGGCGGTGTGGCTGCTGAGAGCTCTTGTCTCGGTCCTGAGCGCAGGCGCGTGTATGTAGGTCGGTGGCACGTAGCTGCACTCAAATAGACGTAGTGGTTTCCAGGTACGTCAATCGGTGGTCGCGCGAGCGTGTTCCGGCCTATTCGAGAACTAGCAGCGTGGGAGATGGCGGCCGGAGAGGTTGGCGGAGGAGATGATGTCGGCGAGGTTGATGCGGCGGCGACGGAGGAGAGCCAACTCCAAAATTTCGGACCGCCGCGCGCGGTACTCGAGCTTCTACACTCCGCAACCCTCCCAACGATGGGCAGATGACGCGCGCCCCATGCCCAGCAGACCGATTGCCCACCATGCGGGGTCATTCAGAGGCAATTTCCCGCCCGTACTGCCTTTCCTTGCCCCGCGCGCCTTCGAGAATCCTACCCCGGCGACGCGTATGCGGAGGTGGATGACCGCCGACGTCGCTGTTCCCAGACCAGCACTCTGCAAGGGGACTTCAAGAACAATATGCGTGGATATTTCGGTTAACGAAGCAGAAAGAGCAAGGGTGCGCATTGAGGAATATGTCCCGGTCGCCAATCGACCGGAATCGTTGCACGGGAGTCGGCAAACACACTGCGTCAAGAGCGGCAGACCTCGACTTCAAGGCTTCCTCAAAAACTTTCCAACCGGGCGCGCGCCAGCCTTCCTTATATCTTCGAATCCCCAGCGTTCGAGTGTCAAACCGCAGTACTCGGAGATATGGAACTTCTTCCATCACCCCGCTCGCCGTTCATATTCCACATCTGAGGAAGACTATCTGGTCGAGGAGGATGAAGAGAAGGCAATTCTGGAGGCAGGATATGATGAAGCGTCTGCATTCAATACTTCACAGCTCATGCATCTGATGAACCCAGAGTTTAGAGCATTGCGGCGCCTTGACTTCTTGCTGAGTTCCACAAAGACCCCACATACCGGAACCATAAAGCAATTGCTTGAGAGAGCCAATGCTTTTCCTACGCTCGACAGTTTTCCGCAGCAGGACTCATGGTGGATCAAGAGGTTTGCCCAGTTGAATGCCATCTATGATGTCAGACTGCCAGTCGAGCTACGTACGTCTCAGCTTGAGGTCAACGCTCTTACAGAGCAAGTAGTGAAGCTGCTGCTCCACAGAGGCCGTGACGTGGATTCTATCAGACAAACCTGGATAACCGACATTCGAGACAACTACTCCGAAGAAGGGAAGAGAAATGTTTGGAGCGAAATCATGCTCTGGCTGCTCCACCATGACCACTATGCAGTCTTGCCCACCTTGAAAGCCACATTCAGAGGTCAAAAAGCACCCAATTACGTCGTCGCAGATATATTGGAGCACTTAATGAGCAATTTTCTCCAACAGAGCGAGATCGGTCAGACATCGTTACCCTCCGAACTCCTCCCGACTCTTGCCTTTCTTCTGGAACAAAAACCGCACCTTGGTCGCGCGCTGTCTCAGAAATTTTTTCATTTGACACTGGTCCACAGCACACTTGAACAAGGGGTTCAGTCTTGGGATTTGTTACGCGAGAAGGGCTTCAGACCTTCCTGGCATACCTACTACCACCTTGGCTACTTTTTCGGTAGGCATGGACAGTACGAAAGAGCGCTTGAAGCATTGAGAAGACCCATTGGGCTTGGCGCACCTCCAACGCATTGGGCTTTCCTAGCGACCTGCGCCCAAGTCCTGCGTAGCAGTGCTACGAAAGCAGAAGCGTATCATGCCAGCTCCGATATCTTGTCAAGTTTTGTCAAAATGGGTGTTCGTCTCAACATTTACCTCTACACGATTGTTATGCACAACGCCGTCGACCACGGCGATTTGCAGACAGCTCTCAACGTATTCGACCTTCTTCATGAGAAAGGAATTGAGCCCAATGATTACACATTTACCGTTCTCTTGAAGGGCCTCAAGGAGGGTGGCAATCTGGGTACTCTTCAAGCTGTCATCAGAGAAGCACAAGAGGCATTGCCAAAGCTCAGCAGGCCGGAAGTTGTGGCAACCGACATACTCCATTGTGTCTACCTAAAACACTTTGAGCCCGTGTGCAATGAGCGCACTTTTGCCGGTTTGGCTCAGACTTTCCATGAATATTTCGACCCCACGTCACTCATCAAATTGGGGGTACCTGCCCATTTCTTCGACGACTCAAGAAACCCCAAGGGAATGGGCATGATGCCACCTTATCCGTCCATTGGCATAATCCTGAGCGCCTACCTTGAGCTCGTGTCTCGGAACGACCCAGAAGAAGTGGTTCGCCTCTACCGTACTTTTCGTCGTCGGATTGACGATTTGGATGATAATTTCATGTCATCGTTGGGCCAAATCAATTACTTTTACAACGCCTTCCTTATGGCTTTGGGCCAGCACGCCAGTACCATTCAACTGATCCCGGAGGTTTTGCGTCAAATGACTGATAAGCGCCTTCATTCTGCCCCACTCACTTCTCAGCACACTTGGGACATCCTGGTTAATGCCTTTATGAGGCACAAACAACCCGAAGCTGCGGACCGTGTGATACAAACCATGAGCGCCTACGGCGAGGAACCCAGCGACGTGACCTGGAACTCCTTGGTCAGAGGTTATGGGCGATTGCAAGATGTTGATAAAGTCCTCGACACGGTTCGCAACATGCAGTTACGGAGGATTGAGCTCAGCAACTTCTCCATGCGCATCCTGGGTGTGATGAGGGAGAGCGACAAATTATCTCTGGCACTGCGAGAAATGGACAACGTCACACGGAGGCAAGTGGAAGAGGAGGAGGATTACCTTGTTCCCGAGGACTATCAGAAGGAAGCAACGAATGAGGAGAGTAATGAAGAGGATATCCGAAATGAGGTCATGAGGGAAGAAGAGGAAGATGAAAGCAGAGATGATGGCAGCGTTCTCGATGCGATCGAGAAGAACCCAGTGGAGCAAACGCTGAACAAACGCTGAACGAGTATGTCGACCACTGTTCGGACCACATTCGCTACTCTTCAGCTTGGCCAATGGCCATCTGCCATGCATGAGGGAAATCTTTTTCCGGGAAAGTACGTGACTGCCCAACACTTTCGGTTCAACATACCCGCCGGGGAGACGGTACATCGCACATGCTGCAACAGTTGCGAGCCTAGTGTCTCCCCCACCAACTTACGAGGATACGGAAACACACGGAAGAGAAGTGGATCACTGCTCCGGTGGACTACTCCTAGCAGTCGCAAAAGACAGTTTACGACTCCCGGAGCTGTCTCCTGAGCTACATCAAAAATTTTGTCGCCTGGTCTCGACTTTGCTTTTCTCCACCCCATTCCGAATCCGCACACGGTTTGGAGACGCTTTTGATGTGGCTGAATGTTGGGAGCGGCTCGCAAAGCCTAGCAGAGGCACCATGTTCACGTTTTCTACTCCGCACAACCTGAAAATCCGTGATTTCCCCTTAACCACAAAGCACGCACTGAATTGTTCATCATCAAAAACAAAGAATAATAAAGCAGGCTCAGTCGCCCCCACAAGGGATAGCACCTCAAGAGCTTGCGTAATTCGAAGAGATGGATCGACAATGGTGCACAAGATGACTTGTCTTGGTCTCGCACCAGCGCAGATGGCGTCGCGCTTGAGCCTTCTCAGCCACTCCAGCCGTCGTCGCAGCAATGACGACCACTGACGACGCGGACAGTCTGTGCATCAAAAGCGCCCATGAGACTTCTTCAACCACTTTTCGTTGCACTGTACCTTGGGCCGAGGTTCTCGAACCATAGAGCCTATTCATCATCTGGCGACTGGCTCGAATCACATCTCATCACATAATGTAGTTTACACATAGACTCTAATCACTTGTTGACTTCGACCAAAGAACTAGAAATAGACTAGCGCACATTAATCCCCACCTTATCATTGGTCGTTTTTTGATTGTCGAAAGACAAAAGATCGTATTCGCAACTGTCGACCTGTCAGGAACCTTTGTGCCCCAAAGTCACGCGACTTTTCATATCAAGAACCACTCTCCAGGTCTCCGCCGTAAAAGCTCGATGTGGTGAAGCACGCTAAGAAGCTTCCAACAGACCCGCCTAGAGCAACCCTCCAATTTCCTTGGTCCAGAGATTATTTCCACTTTAGACACCCTCCTTCCCACCGCGTCGGAAGATTAGATTTTAGGGGCGTCGATCAGACCCAGCCGGAGACCCGGGGCGATGGAACGTTCTGCCCCCCCAGCAACAGCCAACACTAGGAAGTGGTCCCTTTTTTTTTCTTCTCTGCTTTTCCAATGAGCGGTCGCTGCTTTGGCTTCCGCTTCCTTCGTCTCGCTTAGTCGACGCCTCGCGCAATGCGGATTCCTCAGATCCGATCCGATGGAGACGAACTTTTTCTTGCTTAGCGTGATGGTCCGGTGGTTATAGGACTAGGAGCGGTGGCGGAGCGAACCCAACGCCACCACCAACGTAAACCAGCAAAAATAAACAGGGGTTCGGCAGGCAGGAAGATAGTGACATCGTCGTCGTCTTGGGACGTGTCCGCCTTGTACCAGACTGCTGGAGTGATGGGAAGCGAAGACTTGCCGGCGCAAGTTGTGCCTGAGCCGCGCCGCAGGCCAATAACTAGGCCGTCGCGGCGGCCATCGTGAAGTGAAAAAAAAAAAACTTTAAAAAGAGGCCCTTCGTGTGTGCTTTTTGCGCGGAATCGCGGCAGGAGAGGGAGTGCCCGCGCCGGTGTTTGGTGCTAAGAGGGCGAACTAAGGGAACTTATTTTGGCGCCGGTAGCTGTAGCATGCTCTTAGCCCGCAAGCAGGAAGATAGGGGAGAGAGAAAGAGACGGGAGAAGAGATGTGTGGAGATAGAGTGTGATCTCAGTACCCTTCGAGCTGGCGGCCACGAGAAGCTCTCGATCTGTCACGGTTCATCTGGATCAGACGTTGGATATATGGGCGTCGATGGCGAAAGCACGATCAGTCACTTTCTCCGGGGCATCTCCCAGGGCATGGGAAGCTCCGGTCTTGGGTTCCTGACGTTGGTATTTTTGCTTTTTTTCCCTCTTCCCCCGTCCCAGCGTCGTCGGGAGCGCCAGGACGAAAGGGCAACGAAAAAAATGTACGATCCTGCTTGCCGTTGAGAGTCAGCTCGCTGTTAGTTGACGATAATGGTACGCGGAATTGACGCGTATCTTCCGTTGCGAAGGATGAAAAGAGTTCGGGTGCCTGGTGCAATGCGGGCCCGATGACTTCTTCGGCTAGATAACGCAGAGCCAGGCACACGACTGTGGCTTGCATATACGATTGACGACGGCGGCGGGGGGAAAGTGTGGGATGTGGGAGTCCGTCCATGCAAGTGGGGAAGCCGGCGTTAGTAGCTGAAAAGCTGAAGGAGAGAAAAAAGCAAAGGTAAAACGGCTTGTTGAAGATCAAGAAGAGCATCTTGGCGTTGCGGACATGCTCTGCAGCAAGCATGTCAGGTACAGCTGCGCGTAAGGTTGCAACCAAGGCCCCGGATCCTTTCGTCTAAGCACATCGCCGAATGGGTGCTTACGGTCGATTCCTGTGTCCCGGATACGATGATCTTGGAGTCATATCCCTTCGGATCACTGCGCTGAGCGTTTCATGTTGAGTCCGGACCGGGGCGGAAAGCGTTGGTGAACGGGCGGAAGGGCGGAAAAGGACGAGGCCTTGCGCATTGACGACTTACTCACATTCGTCACCTTACTTCCGGAGTAGGGATCGCGGGTTGGTCTCTATGCTCATCGGAGATACGCCTCTCAGTTGGCCGTTCAGCTGCCATGCTTCTCATAGAGGCGCGGGGCGTGGCGTTGCATAAGGTATCCGCTAGTATGAGCGACTTTGGAGTTAGAGAGCCGAGGATAAGGCGCGGCAGGAAAGGAAAGGGAACCGGCTGGAAGAACCATTAACTGGAATTGCAGAAAGATGGCGGACGGCTTTGGTGGAGGACGCGATAGCTAGGACGCGGCCTTCCGCATGCGTCCACCAAAGACTTAAGTACTCCTTCGGGGTTATACATCATGCAAATAAAGATCATATCAGACGTATTATTGCTCGACTATACTCACATAAGGCTGAAAAGGGCAGTCGAATTGCCTCTTTTGAATCTGCTCGACTCGCTCCCGCATGGAGCCGGTTGCTCCCCACAATTTGCAGAACGGGCAAAAGAATTTGCCCATTCGCCCTCGGTGATGCGCGTCTGCGAAGGCACAGCATAGAACAGGTTTGTGGGAGTTCGAATTTTGCTTTGGCGCAGTTGGCGAGAGAAAACAACGTCACCCCAAGATGCCGCGTTTTCCACAGATCCGGGTGTGAAAGTGTTTTCATTGCCCATCCGCGGACTGTATCTTTCTCACCGGTCAGTGGAGCCATATCACAGAGTGCGTGTGACAGTGGTCGATACTAGACACTGTCCTATCTCATTGGTTGCCGTCGCGCCGTCGGGAGATCATCATTTTCGTAGCCGCCTGCTCTTCACCACAGAAACAAGACTTCACACCTTCGACGAAAAAGCGGTGGCGAACATACCGTGGCATTCATCGAAGCGTGGGTATCCGTCGGAATTGAGCTGCAAGGATTCGTAAAAGAAACATTGGATTGGCAGACAGCCTTCTCCATAGACGTGCGTGCATTTTCGCGGGCGCTTCCCGCATCGCTTTCTCCACGTGCAGCTGAGACCACGACCCAATGAGCGGGATCCAAAGAAAATTGGCATGCGAAGGAAATCCAAATACCAGAGTATTGATTGACCCTGATCGCTGGGTAAAGGGCAACAAAGTAGTACTCGGCACGACGTGGGTTGGTGGCACAGCGGACTGCCTGAGGGGGCCGTTTCTCAGGCATCCCAGCATACGCGGCAGCCAGCCAGATTACAAAGGATGCCTTGCCCAACGCGCCTTTATTTTATACAGGCACTGACGCGGATCGCACGCGTCGCGGCATATGTCTTGAAGGAGGAGGCCATGGCCGTTCTTACTTATCGAATCAAATCTGGCTCTACGGATAACGCACCTGGTATAAGCGAATACGATCGGGCAATCCTAAGAGGTGTTCGTGCAGATTCATGGCGGCCCAAGTCTGGAACCCATCCCGATTCCGCCGCGCGGCTGAGAAGGTAGCCTCCGGTGTCTACCGCAGAATCCATCTGCTCATGTGGAAAGTGGCTCTTAGGAGGGGAAATATAGCGGCTGTGCAACCGTTGAGCAGCCGCAGCCAGGTCTTCAGCCCTGTTCACGATCGTAGCTGTGTGGCGTTTCATGAAACGAAGACACGGCAACTCGACTGGCTCAGGAGCGCGCACAAGTGCACGTCGCTTTGTATGTACGCCCGTAAAAGCGCGCAAGGCAGGACCGAGATGCTGCGCCTTCCGAAAGCCTTTGCCACGGCATACATTCCAAGATAACACAAATCCGTGGGGAAGTGCGTCCGGTATCCGGAGTGCCGGGGCTTGGTCTGCGCGCGAGGAATTCCCCGTTGCCAATCGCTTATCCCAGTCGCCGCTGGCTTTGAGACTTCGACTCGTGCCCTCCGACGGAACTTCCACGTTGTGGAATCCTAATAACGGCGTCTCACCGATTTACAGCATGGGTATTCCTCCAGAGTACAGGGAACACAGTAGTTGCCAGACGAACCAACTCGCCGCTAACGTGAGGTCGGTCTTTCGTTGGATGATGATCTTTGCTTATCCCTGGAGAAACGGCGAAACTTCTCAAGCTTCTCCTCGCTGGGTCAGTTGTCAGGTCAGGTCAGGTGGCACTCTGGATGGCGACCGTTCGCTGATGGCGACATTTCGGCAGACCATAGGGTTAAACCTCGATCGTTTTCTCAGCGAGCCTCCGATCGATTCTGAGCGTCATGAAGTCTCAACAGACCAGGTAGCAACCTTGCAATTGTACCGCACGTGGCCGCAGCGACAAGCTGTAGGGTAAACTCAGCCGGCGTCAGAGCTAGGAAGTGAAGAAGGGGCAAGGAAAACCAAGCACTTTGACCAGACAGAATATTGTTCTCCACACAGAGATGATCACAGACCACCCTAGCGTCAGGACCCTGAGATCAAAAAAAAAACAGTTGGGAGAGCCGTAGCGTTGGCTTAGCGGGGCTTGGTTTATCACAACTTTGACGCCGCGGTGGGGTTGGTAACGACACGAGTAAGCTGGACGCCGACGATTATGAGATGCGGGACTTCGGGCAAACCGTTGACCGTCCCTGTGGTCCTTGGGAACGACTGATCCGCAGGTGCGCACCTTTGAGGCTATCGGACCGCGATCAGCAACCCTTCCGGAGAGAAAAGCCGCGTCGGCCAAACCATAGAATACAGAAATGTTGGGTAGATATCACCGATCGTCGTCCTGGATAACGTTATACAGATCCTCGCTGCACACGGCAGGAGGACCCAGCCAAGTGGACAAGCTATTCAATATTCGGCCGGAATGGTAGAGGCCCAAGATGCGCGGCCGAAAATGGAGACGAGCGTTCTCCGAGTCAACCTTCGACCTCGTCAAGTGTCGTGGTCTGCCTTCACTAGACTACGCGTTCGCACAGCGCATCCGCTGCGCTGTGGACGGCCGAATTCGGCGACGTAACGGGGGAGTTCTTCGATTGCTATCATTGCGCTCGCTCGATGTGGAGTTCCTGAGCCGCTGATCAATGCACCCACGTGGGCGTTGTCAATAGTGTGGAGATCAGGCAAATACTGAAAGTGCGACACTTGCAAAACCGGGGAGCGAGGCGCCGATACTGCTGGAGGGACCAGCATGAAGTCCTCACGGAGGGAAGATCGTATGCGGCAGTTCTGCGCGTGATTCCTGCAGCCTCTTGTCGGACACGGTGCAAGGTGCTTTGTGGAGAGTGTCGGATTTAGGCAGTTGGCTTCCATGCTGTGGGGTTTATATGACAAGCAAAGCTGGGTGAGATGCGACGGAGGTCCTTCCGGCTGTGACTGATGCGCAGGCCTGGCCTCCGGCGGCTGCAGGGCTGAAAGTCGTCACCATTGAGAAGGTTACGGGCCTGAAAGCTGGCCTCGTGCCTCAGGAAACGTCGAAGGCGGCTCACTCGAGAGGTCTCGACTCGATGCAACCTCGCATGGCGGGCTGACGATCCCCTTCTCCTGACGGACTAGCTCAGGCCCGCCAGTCACGTCGTCGGCCACACAATTTCCCCACTGGCGGAGCTAGACACGCCGGCGTCTGCGCGACTCGAGACTGGAACCAGAGAATGGCTAGACGCCTAGTCGCCTTTGTTTTCCGAACTATTGCCCAGCAAAATGATGATCGCGCCTCTGCGGCTTTGTGTTATTTCGCTGACGATATTATAGGGACCTGCATGGGTGCCACGTGCGGCCATGGGGCCCAGCGAGGATAATCGCTCTCCGGCCACCGGCATGGCCGAATCTGAAGCAGGATCCCGCCATGCATGATGCAATCGAGCGATGACGGGCAGTATTCAAGGAGGAAGGGTTGCCTGTTGGCTTGAGCATTTCATAGCGATATGACGATCAGCCAAGTGCCGGATACTGCGCCGGCACAACCAGCGCTCTGTGCCATGCTCGGAAGGCGCAGCGCTTTCGCAGTGGTCGAACATGGTGCTTGTGGTGTTTTTTCCGCTTTCTGACGTAGCAAGTGGCCCGTTACAAACTCAAAACTCTTTAAGGTTCAGAAACTTAAGGTTCAGATGCTGAATCCCGGCGGCAGTGCTCGCTGCGATCCCCGAACGCGCTGATCACGCCTCGAGCAGGTCCGTTGTTGCAAGCCGAGGCTGCCTGCATGAGGGTTATCGCTGTCCGGCATCTGATAGGTATCCAGGAAAGCGTGACGGGCTCCAGGGGTAGTCCTGGAAGCAATCATGGTAGTACAGGACGCATTGAGGCTTGCGCATCTTCACTCCACCTCATCACCCCGCATCGTCAACTCTGTATCCGGAAAAGAGGAATCCGCGCCGCATTTTCTATGCCGGGGGTGCTCCTGTGTCATGGCTTCCACATCACAACAGTGTGGCAGCCAGTGTGCAGAATCATGCAGGTACGGGATGTTGGTCACTATGCCAACGGAGGCGAAGATCTACGGGGTCAAACGGACGGCGAACCTACCGATGCAGGTTCCTAACTGCGTCACAATTGTCGGCCCAGGAGGTCTAGACATCGACTCCAGGATTCTCTTGACCGGGCGGACGACATGTACCGTGTAAGGCGCTGCAGAGACGAGACAAGCTGGCCGCTAGAAGGGACGTCGACTAACGCCAGATGGCTAACTTCTCAAACATCATACGCTGGCTTTCTTGTCAAAGCAGAGTTGGCGCAATCCTAACATGTGTCATCGCGCCGGCCCGTGTCGCCTGTGACTGGCAGAGATTCATCTCCAATGCCTAGTTCGTTGCCATATGAGGGTACCCTTTCAGACGTGGCCAATAGGGAGGCTCAAAATGGGTCACCTTTCATTCGTTTGTGCGGTCGATTGACTGCAACGGCACGGAGACGACGGCAGCAGACGGCCGACATCGCCAGAGCTAGGCAGATGATCGACTCAGGCATCCCGAGGTCAAGTCCATGGTGGAGCCCGCTTTGGGCAATGTCTCCACCAAGCTGAACGCGAGTTGGGAATGGATGACGACGTCCAGTGCTGGCTGCGCGGGCGGAGAAAAAAGCAAAGCGTGGGTCCGTAGAGACCAAATGCCAGCCGATGCAGCTCACGCCGGCCAAAAGACACATGCGGCATCACGGCCGTGCATGGAGGGAGAGGACGCATGGTGAATGTCGTCGCAGTCACAGCAGGCAGAGCAGTTCCGAGTTCAGCATTTCGACCTCACACTGACTCCGGAGGCGTGCTCTGCGGTCCGGCGACGATGATAGGATGGATATGACGGGCAGGGTCAGGTTGGTGGATGCGGGCACGGGAGCTTGATGGCGGGAAGCTCTGGAGACGGCCCAGGCAGCTGGCTGGTGCAAGTGGGGAGGACGGAGAATATCACTGCCCAAAACAGCCTAGGGGGTGGGTGCATCCCGCAATGTCTCTCTCGAGCAGCCGGGGCGGACCTGAGGCGGCGTGCAGGGCGGCCAAAGGGGGCGAAGCAAAGTGAGGAAATTGGGGTCGAGCAGCGGGCGTTGGCGATAATGAGATGGAGGAAGCGAGGCGCGGAACGGCGGCCGTTGTGCAGGCCGGCGTGGAGGTGACGACTCATGTTGTGCACCACAGCTGCATGTCCATCTTGGCGCTTGCCCAAAAGGACGGCGGTCGCGGGCGATCCGCCAAAAGGACACCGCTGTGAAATGACGCCGCTCCGTCTCACGCTGCAACGCGCCGCAGGGCCAGGTACAGGCACCTCGTCGACCACGGCGCGGTGGCTGGCGCTCTCTGCCCTGGCGGAGGCCAGCGCGGTCGCTGCTGCTGTCGGCGCGCTGGCCCGGGCTGGCGCTGGAGCTGGAGCAGACTGTGCGCCGCGGGGGAACTGCATGCCAGCGCGCTGCGATGCGCTGCGATGCGATACGATGCGGTGCTGGAGCCTGAGGCCTGCACGCTGCACGCTGCCGGCACTGTGACAGGGCCGCGTCTCTGGCCCGCCGGGCGGCTGCATGCCCCGGCCTGCCCTGGCCTGCGCTGCCCTGGCCGGCGCTGGCTGCCCGCGTAGCGCTGCCGAGGGCGCAGGCACACTTGCGAGACGTTCTCCGATTCCGACCAATCTGGCTGACTCAGGCGCGGCCACCCACGACTTGTGCACCTCTGCTGCTCCCGCCATGGCCTCCCAACCCGCCGCCGCCATCGCCGCCGCGCCGCAGGCCGCATGAGCCCAGTGGGCGCCGCGCTCGTGTGCTCTCCTGACGGCGCTGCTGGGGGCGCACGGGCGGTCGCCTCTGCGGCCGCGGATATGGATGCTTGATGAACGCCACCGCTGCAGCGGGCTAGCTTGCCCTGAACGGCGCGCGTGCTCGCCGCTCGGGCTCTGCACCCCATGTTGCGTTTCCTGCGGCACCCGGTCGCTGCCCCAAGGCGAGGGATGCCCGCGCGCCTGCCCGTTCCCAATATCACTCCTGCTATACTTGATCGCCTCGACCAATTCCTCGACGGCGGAAAAGTGGGCTGACGGGCGATTCGAGGCGAAGACGCCGCTTCGACGTTGGCAGCCCTTGACTGCCCTGTCTGCCCGCCCAAAGTGCCCCCGGACCCTTGCGTCCGCCGCCGGCAAGCCATTAAAGCTCCCCTCCACCTTGCACCATTGCAACACCATTTGCGCGCGCCGAGGACCCTCCCGCCGCCCAAGTTCTACTTTTCCCCCTCCGGATCCAAGTCCAGAAGAAACTCCGTCTGTCTGGAAACCACCCCGCCGTGCATGCGTCGGAAGAGCATTCCGCCTCCAAACCCCGTCGCAGTTCCCAAGGACTACTGATCCGCCCGCGCCGCGCGCCTTAACCATCCTTTTCTTCCTTCCGCTCCCCGGCCGTCGCGCAGACCCGCTTCGCCTCGCACAAGCTGCGAGCTCCAGTCAAGACACCCCCCGGCCGCCTGCTGAGACAAGCTTCGACCCGTTTCCCTGGTTTCGCGGCCACCATCTCCTCTCGCCTGGTGGTTATGTGTCTTCCCGTTGTCAGGAGCGCATAGCTGCATTCTTGCGAACAGACTCTCCGTTGGGTAGGTGCATTCCTCACTACAGCACCACTCCGCTCGGCCCACAACAACAACACAGCCCACTGACAACATGACAGTGACCGACCTCGTTGCCGCCACCTGCAAACGCCATTCTCCGCCTGCCGCTTGCTTCTGAACCCGCCAATTCGTCTTCGCAAACCACTGCGCGGCCCGTTCGATGCTGACCTGCTCCTAACGCCGTGGCGCACTCTGCCTTTATGTTACTTTCCTCGCTCTCCGTATCAGGTATTCTGCTGGACGAGTCCGGCTCCAGGAATACTCGCAAACGGGAGGCCAAGCACGCGAAGAAAGACTCCAAGATGTCCGACCTCTCGCTCAGAGATGGCATGGACCGCACAAGCGCGTGCGTTGCGCCACTCACCATTAAGAAGAAATCCTCGACAACGTGGAACAACGATGGCGCCAGGAGCGTGCAGTCTTCGCCCCAA
The DNA here is from genome assembly GCA_011503125.2 of Botryosphaeria dothidea. Classification (NCBI taxonomy): domain Eukaryota; kingdom Fungi; phylum Ascomycota; class Dothideomycetes; order Botryosphaeriales; family Botryosphaeriaceae; genus Botryosphaeria; species Botryosphaeria dothidea. Next base: position 931,897 of record WWBZ02000001.1, read on the forward strand.
AGCAGGCGAACAACCGGCTCCGCAAGATCGCAATCCCAAATGTCTCCGCCGTTGACCCCCCGCGCCAACCTAGAGGCCGAAATTCCAGCGATAGAGCCCGAGTCTTTTCCCAATTACCTGCGCGCCTTCTACCACTTCCACCCGTCTTCCACCATTTCCTCCGTTGGAGATGAATGCTCCATCACGGTGCCAATTAACCAGGGAGATGTCATCCTTGTCCACTCAATACACCCTAATGGCTGGGCAGATGGCACTCTTCTGGGCTCTGGAGCCCGCGGCTGGCTCCCTACAAATTACTGTGAACCCTACGACCACCCATCAATTGCCAATCTTCTGAGTGCACTCACCCATCTTTGGGATCTCGTGAGGAGCGGGGAGAACGGCAACACCATGGTCTTTGCGAAACAAGATTATGTCAGGTCAATGATTGCGGGCGTCCGCGTTCTCCTGGTTAGTCTCGACCGGAATCTATTCTCTTTTGCTGGACGACTCGCCCGGTTGAAATAAGGATATGCGCTAATGCTTCACAGGAGAAATCTGATTGCTTAACAAGGGAATCGCAGAATGTCCAAGCTCACGTCGGCATCCGGCGGATGCGGAAAGGCCTATTAGGAGACCTGTCGTCGCTAGTCAAAACAGCGAAGCATTTGCAACAGCTCGTATCCCAGGGCGAGCCTGACGTGCCGATTTACGACCTACTCGACGAACTTGTTTTGAAGGCATTCAAAGTCGTAACCCGGGCTGTTCGCTTTCTAGACATCTTCTTCCAGGAGACCCAATCTCTGCCTCTGGCGCAACCGCTTCTCGAGGCTGCAATGGATGAGGCAGAGAGGCCTCCCACGCCCCCGCACGACGCCTCCGAAAGTAACGTTGAGCAATCGCATTCAGCCGAAGATGGTGTAACGGAACCACCCCGAAACGTTACTGCTGTGCCACCCACAGTTACAGCGACAGCGAACGACGAACCGCTTGACGGGAGCAATATGAACACGCCTCGCACCAATGCGGACGTCTCCGATATCGTACCGGCGCAAGCATTACCGGCGCTGTCCCCGACGAAATCCATTTCATCCAAGCGCGTTTCTATCGCCCACCGAGCGTCGTACACAAGTCAGGTGAGCGGCCAACGCAGACATAACCTTGCATCGGAACGACTTTCCGCCGCGCAAGACTCATTCCTGGGTTCAATTGGCTCGTTCATCGGGTTACACCTTCAGTCACGCTCCTCAACTGAGCTCCTCACCACTACCCAACAATCCGTCTTCGCGTGCCGCCAACTCCTGAGCGTCGTGGACGAGGTATGGGTACGCGACGCTCGCCGCTCGGAACCTCTAACTCAAGCAAGGGACGCGATGCATGAGAAGCTGTCTGAGCTCGTGCAAGCGACGAAAGACATGTTTGCTCATGCCGAGGCCCACAGCGAGGAGGAGTTCGTGCCTGCGCAGGGCAAGGAAATCGTCATCGCTGCCACCAACTGTGTCCGCGCCGCCGGCGAATGTGTAACGAAGGCCAAGGTCGTTATCGAAAGAATCGGTGATTTTGAGTTTGAGCACTCGGGAGCTGGAATCTCTGATACAATCTTCGAGAGCCTCGACCTTACTGGTGTTTCAGAATCGAGCAACGAACGTGCCTCGCAGGACATCGTCAGCAAACCCTTGCCGGCGCCCCCGAAGGACGCCAGTGCCCCTCTACCACTTGATGAGAAACCTCTTCCTGAACCGCCTGTCTCCCTTTCTTCTCCAACCGACGCACAAGCTACAAGTCTCCAAAGCCCCACTGCTTCCTCTTTCCGATCCTCCAAGGACTCCTTACCGTCTCTAGCCAAACTCCCCATTCCCCACCTCCCTCCACCTTCAGGTAGTACTGCGGACAATTCTCCTAGCACGAATAGCGTCAACTTCCGCTTCGCTGGTAACAATGTCGGCACGGACAGCGTCAATGCCTCAGACTCGACGAGCACGTACCCTAACAGTCTGCACGGCGACGCAGCAAGCATATCCTCACATACCTCAACACGGGCAACTACACCGGACGATGTGCCGTCGAGTCCCAAGCCTGATTCCATGATGAACAGCTATCCTAGCGTTTCGGAGTTGCGGTCGACGACCAGTGAAGATGCCTACGGCGTGGAGGCACAAATGCTTGAGAAGACATACGCTCATGAGCTCATCTACAAGGATGACCAAATCGCTGGTGGGTCTCTGCCTGCGCTGGTCGAGCAACTTACTACTCATGAGGCTACTCCGGATGCCATGTTTGTCACCACGTTCTATCTCACCTTCCGTCTCTTCACCACGCCCGCGGAACTCGCCCAATGCCTGATCGACAGGTTCAATTACGTTGAGAACAGCAACGGCATCGCTGTTCCTGTTCGCCTGCGTGTCCACAACGTGTTCAAGGGTTGGTTGGAGAGCCACTGGCAGGCGGAGACTGACGCTGAGGCGCTTGGTCTCATTTTGACCTTTGCGACTGGCAAGTTGAGGACTGCCCTGCCGTCTGCTGGGAAACGCTTGGCCGAGCTTGTCACCAAGGTCAGCCAAGTACGGGCAGGGACACCGACGCCTCGTTTGATGTCGTCGCATGGAAAGACGAATACCTCTGCAACCGTCTACTCTGCTGCGGACCCCAACGTACCGAACCCGATCATCACTAAGAGTCAACTGAACGCGCTAAGAAACGCTCGTAATGGAACCGCTTCCCTGAGCATCCTAGACTTCGATCCCTTGGAAATGGCGAGGCAATTCACACTAATCGAGTCTAAGCTGTTCTGCACTATCCAGCCCGAGGAGCTCCTCGCATCCGAATGGACCAAGAAGAATGGACGAGCTGTCAATGTGCGCGCCATGTCGAAGCTTTCTACGGACCTCGCCAACCTGGTAGCTGACACGATCCTTCAACTCGAGGATCCCAAGAAACGCGCTATTGTCATCAAGCAGTGGGTGAAGATTGCGGCTAAATGCTTGGAACTCAACAACTACGACTCACTCATGGCCATCATTTGTTCTCTCAACTCGTCCATGGTTATGCGTCTCAAGCGGACCTGGGAAGCGGTATCGGCCAAGACGAAAGCGCGCCTGGAAGAGCTCCGTGCCATCGTCAATGTCGGTCGCAACTACGCCGTTCTCCGCAAGCGTCTTGAGAATCACGTCGCGCCTTGCATTCCTTTTGTCGGCATCTACCTCACGGACCTGACTTTTGTCGATGTTGGCAATCAGACCACACGTCAGCTTCCCGGTGACGGGGGCGCCGATTCAGGCATCAGCGTCATCAATTTCGACAAGCATATGCGCACTGCCAAGATCATTGGGCAGTTGCAACGATTCCAGGTCCCGTACCCTCTTGCTCCCGTTCCTGAAATGCAAGAGTGGATGCAGTCGCAGATCGAGCGCGTCCGTGACAGCGATCAAAGCAATGTGCAGAACTACTACCGCCGGTCACTTCTCTTGGAGCCTAGGGAAACAAAACAGAACAGCCCAATCGCAGACAATGAGAGCGTGAAGGGATTCAGAGACGCAAGTGGAAGTAGCACCAGGGACAGATTCGACTTCTTGAACGCCCTCTCTACGTTCAAGTCGTCTTCTGACAACTCTTCGGGGACGCGTAGAGGCAGTTTGGCATGATCGCACATCTCGTTAATACGCCCCGTTTTCTTTCTCACTCGCTTCTATTTCGGATTCAAACGGCATTGCATGGGTCATTCCGTGGCGCGTTTCGGAGTTCTCGTTTTTTTTCTTGCTTTCTCCTTTTTTCTTCACTTTTGCTTCCTTGCTTCCAAACCCCGATGCATGGTTGCCTGTATATCAATGGGGGCTTTATGACTTTTTCTTATGTTTCTACGCAGCATCAGTTGCTTATGATTTGCTTTCCTACTTTCTGTACTTGATACCTCTTCAGCGTTTTTTTTTTTTCGCTTCTACAAAGGATGGTTTAAGGATCGGGATCTCTATTCATGCCGGTTACGGGGTCTCATGTGGGATAGAATATACGCGGGTGAGGGGTGAAAGAAAGGAAAGGTGCTGGTTTACGGATTATTTTCTGTGTCTCTTTCTTGGGTGTTTCTCGCCAACCGCTTCCTTCTTTTTCTATACTTGTTGAGCTTTCGGTTTTGGAAAGTGTTCGATCCTTTCGGCGAAGGAGCACCCTTTCACTTCTTGTTTCACATTTGTCCCGTCTTTTCGACGACACAGAAAATGGAAAGGACAAAAGAGGGCCAAGAAAAGGTGGTGGAGTAACGGCACGGTGTTCTTGCTGGACTTCTGAGACGATAAAAGCATACGGCCGGAGTCTGTCGCTTGGAGCGCTTGCTATTTTCCAGTTTCTTGTCGGTTCGGCTGTGGCACTAAGGTTGTGCCCTGCTGTTGAGCTTAATGCCAGAACGTAGTAAATATTGAAACGCCCTCGCCTCTACCGGTGAGCGGAATGGTCTGAGCAGAATTTTGGTACCATTTGAGATAACGTGAATAACTGGGCACTTAAGCTGGGCGCAACCCCCTGTGTAGGCAGATGTATAAGCTGCGACATATCTCACACTTGATTGGAACGTGGAGCTAGCATACCTCAGGTCATGTCCGGGCATGTATAGCGCGAGGTATTTAGGCAATGGGTCTTCGGACGCTACCCATCCCGGCTGTTTCGCTTCAGGTGTACCATGTTTGGGGCTCCTTAGCACTGCTGGTTTATAGCGCGCAGCAGCTGAGGCGGAAAACGTCCCCACTTATACATAACTCTCCGCGCCGTGGACCCTGAATCGGATGGTTGCACCCTATAGTCGCTTCCATAATATATATTTAGGACTCGGTGATACGAAACTTTATTGATAAGTCAATCTAATTTGAGGAGGTCTGGACTTTTATCGGAAGTCGATAAAGCCGTTCCCATTACCGCGGTTGTTAGTGGAGCAAGCGTGGCTTCTGTCACTGTATGAGATGTGAGTGGCCAAAGTCCTGAGGGTAGTGCCCTTCAAGTATAGGCAAAAGCGGATTTCAAGTACCTTTAGACCTCGGTGGAGCACTTTATGACGGGAATCCTTCAGCCGAATTACAACTAGTATAATGGAGGCCAACGCCTGGAATATCTCTTGAAAGCAGGGTTACGTAAATGCTTAATGTGGGTAGCCCCAAAAGAATGTTCAGTTTTCCTTATTCACCAGAAACAACATACACTCCAGTTCTGTGATTTGACTACTCCTTGCTGTTGATACTTTTGTTCACGTCATTTCGTGGCAAGGATGAGGCCAATGGGATACTGCTGATGGCGAGGCTGCAAGTCGGCATGACGTAGTTTGGTGGAAATGGGCATTTCAGAAAGCACTTCCACTCCTCTACGCCCAGTTCCACTACTGACGCTTTCGTAAATTTGAAAGAAATTTGGGGGTTCCTATTTCACAATTAAGAGGACTTGACAGGGTTGGCGAGATTCCAGCCTGTATATGGCCTTCGCACTGCCACGCCGCTTTGGGCTGCCTGCAGCAAACGCCACGCCAGCTGCAGACCAGCTTCGCTGTATGTACATCATACATATGCATGAGCAACTCGCACGCAGCCAGCCTCGTTGACACTGTTGCCCATCTTCCATCTCGTCTGGTCCCTCCTCTGCTCGAGCAATTCTACAGTACCCCGCCGTCTGAACCCAGCTTCGCTCACACACACAAACTGTGATGGCCAATCAGAAGAAGACCTGGTTCCTCGTCCCCGGCTGGGACGTCCCACCTTCCGCAATAAGGCTGGGCCACATCATCGCCAATCCGACCGAGCCCCGCTACCCCCCCCCCCTCAGCCCGTCCTCGACCGGCCCGCAAATCGACACCGAGATCTTCCCGGACGTCTGTCCGGAGCTCTACATAAAGCTGTCCGGCGACAGCTCGAACACGCTGGACATATGGGCGCAGTTCCTGCAGTTCGTCGGCTTGACGGCTGAGGTCAAGCTCAGGCTGGAGGAGGGGATGGAGGAGGCATATTCGTTTGAGAAGCCGAAGACGAAGTGGTTCAGCCCTTCGCCGGCTTTTGCCAAGGCTTCCATGGAGTCTGCGGAAGCGAGGGACTTCCTGGATGTGGCGGGGACCCGGACGCCTTTGTATATGGTCACTGGAGTGAAGGTTGTGACGGGAGGGTCCATCACCACAACCCGCAACAAGGGGCACGCTTATGACTGGGAATTTGGAGTTGATGGTACGCCCGTTGGAGCTCCGGTGCTTGCTGGGCCATATTTTGAGCGGACTAATGCGGGATTGGAGACAAGCTACAGGAAGGAAACCCCAATCGTTGTTGCATACCAGTTGATGCAGGTTAAGCTCAAAGACAGCACCTCAATGGCTACTCCATACAGCAGAGGGGCTATTTCCGAATTTGGAGATGGAAAGGAGGAGGAACTCATGGAAGTTGAACTCTCGGACATCTCACTTGAGCCTGGCTATAAGCACGAAGAAGATCAGGAAGAATTTCTCGATGGTGCCTTCACTCTCTCATCACACGCCGAGGGCAGCCAGGATAGCTGCGTCGTTGTTGTGCCCGATACGATCTATGTATATGGAAAGTCTGACATCGAATCAGGCGCAGCATTCAATGCTCCTCTGAATATCGGGTTTATAAGCCGCAATATCTCTGGTCCATCCAACGCTTCGAATTTCGAGAAATCCAGAGAGAACTTTGAAGTTGTACGATCCAGCCTGCCCGAAGTTCAAGCAAACGAGAATCGAACCAATGATGGAAAGCTCCAGATGTGGTACGGAGATATCATAGCAAAGATTAACGATGCACTTTCCAATGGAAAGTCAGACAGATTACAGACAGATGTTGCTGTTTCGCTTGATGACATCTTGCTCAGACTCGAACTTTGGATCGTTGAACTGAGCAACAGAGACAATAAATCAAGCAATGGAGATGGCGCTGACCATCAAAAAACACTTAATAGTCTTAACCGGAGTCTCCTCACTGGTGGAAGTAGACTCATAAATACGCTCATAGAAGGGATGGAGTTGTTGCTACAAAGCATTGACGGGCTGTTGAGTATCTCGATCGAGATCGAGCAACCAGCTTCACCCAGGTTCGCGAAAATTTCATGGGTTAGCCCGAATACCCCCTACGAACTGCATTTCGTTCTCATAAGATATCGAAAGTTAACTTCTCTTCAGCCACTCGGCATTTCATGGTGGACAGCAGTTACAGGATGTTTTGGTCAGCCTGATCGATTCAATGGATGTTCTGGATGATCTCTCTGACGCCGTCAGAGCCGAATCAGAGCAGTTCAAAGTAAGATATTAAGTTGCATACAAGGTTGAGTCTGGTGATTCTGCCTCACGATTGGGTTTCAGATTGGCTGTTATACGCCCCACAATTCCACAACGGAAACGAAGAAAGTTGACCATGTGTCTCCAAATCACGGGATAACACAGACTCAGTAACTTTTGGTACTCCGGGATCTGCAGCCAAAGGGGAATTTTGGATGGCCATGATCAGCTAGGATATTTCATCAATGGTTTTGGGCGTCATTCACCTTTGTCGAGTGATTGATGGTCCGGAAACTTGTTTGCTACATCAATATCGAGAAGCACGAAGTCTCCTGAGAAATGCGTAGGCCCAATTCGTACTTGCGTGATAAATGATGGATTTCTTAGCAAAATGAAGCCCCGGGGTGAGTGGACGCGAAACCGGAGCAGGCAGCAGGGCGGCCAGGATAGTCGGGATCTCCAACAAATCAAGAATGCAGATGTGTGCCAACAAACACTTTTGCCCCACATGGCTGGCTATTTTCAGCCTTGCTGCTCGTAGCACAGGTATTGGCCCACATGAACCCCTCAGAGCGGGGTTTAAAATCAGCCATCTCGCAAAGCCCACGCCGACACTCCCTTTCAATCTTCTGTTACGCCTAAGGCCAGTTTACCATTCAAAACATTAGATACTATCTTACATTTCTGCTATTTCTCCTTGTCGCCCGAAGAATTACAAAATGGAGCCCTTCGGTGTCGCCCTTGGGGCCATCCCCTTGCTCTCAGCCACCTGCAATTTCTTCATTAGCACAGCTGAAAAGTAGAGCAAGAAGTACCGTGAATGGAAAGGTATCAACACGCGTTTGAAAGCCTATCACCTCCGGTATGAAACCTGCATGGAAAGGTGGGAGTTCTGGAATCGCTCATGGTGTAGTGACGCTCGAGAGAATTTCGCTCTCATGGATTTCTGAGGCGCGCAAGGCTTGAATGGCGTTCAAAGAAGAATAAATAATTTCTCTGAACAGGCAACCGAAATGCGTATAGCGTTGGAGAAGACCGGCATGAGAGATGGTACCGAGACTATCACCTCGCCCACAACACGTGCTTTGTTTGCACTTGTAAGGAGTGCAGAGCTGAAAGACCGAATCACGAGGTTGATCGAGATCATTGGCGATCTGCAAGAATGTTCTAATCTGAAGTGGCTGGAGCGTCACGGTAGCCAATATTCAACTCGCAGGATAACTTGTGGAAAATCGAGGCGCAGCATCAAAGGCAACGCGGATTTGCGACATGGATGGCCAATTTGTACCAGCAACGCCTGTCGTTGCAGAATACCTGGAGTCTAATGCTTCAACGTCCGGAAGATGATTAAAAGGAAACTCTGGTGCCCACTGAGATGGATCAATCAGTTAACTTTCTCATCGAACGAGAAGTCCTATCTAATAAGTGGGCAGCTCATATTGGCAAGCTCACGTACAATTCCTTGGATACACCTGGCACAATCAAAATTAACGACCTGAGACAAGTCGACTCTCATGTAGACACTGAGCTCCCTCTACCTGTATTCAAAATACCGTATGGATCGCTGGACGCAACCGTCGAAGGCAGGAAATTTTTGGAATTGGATCGATCGGAAACTGCCTGCGGCCTAGCGGCGTGGTTTCCCTCATTTCACAGACGGCCTGAACGGAAAACGTATGCTCTTGCGTTATACAGCTTGTCGTATGCGAGGACAATGCGAGGGTCCCATTTCTCGAGCCCAAGAAGCGGATCTTTTGTGGAAAACACGAAGGGCATAGAGCCTTTCAGGACAGGAGCTTTCTTCTTCTCGAAGTAACTCTGGCCGAACTGGTGCTTTTCAAGCCCCTCGAGATTCGAATGAAACCACTTGACAGCAACGAAAAGGCCACGTGTTTTTTGTTGGATAATATGGAGCTTGACAGGGCTTCCCTATTGAGGGAGGTAAAATCTCTCAAGTACAAGAGAGCAATCTCACACTGTTTTGACCTTGACGATGCCCGTTTGGGGGATAGGCCATCTGCTCAAAGTCAAGGGAGATACCTTTGTGAGGTGTTGAAGCCGTATGTGTTACTTGCTCATTGAACCCATTGCTGTGCAAACTGACCGCGTGAATAGCCTGCATGAATATTATCGCGTGGTGAAGAGACTTTCAGAGAAACGGAAGGGAGCGCTGAAGTGCGTCTCAGCTTGTTGGAGGATGCGAACGGTGATTCTTCTTCGCAACCCATCTTGCGACATACTTGAAGAAAACTGTACCTAGTAAGGATACCGTGACCCGGGGAGATGTCTACGAGCTCCAGCGACAATGCCTCAACGATGATAGTCCTACGCATTTTGAGACGGAAGAATGGATGAATGTTGACCTTAAAGGAATTGGTGGCTCGTGCGTGGGCATGGCTCGGTTCCGCTGGGGGGCGGCGGCGCTAGCGATTCCAGAAGCGTGGCCTTAAACCCGCGCCGCGACCTCTAGACACGCAGCGCAACAACCCACCACCACTCCCTCCCTTCCCAACTTCCAGCTTTCGAGATACCCCCGGTCTTTACACCTAATACGCCTCACGACTAGCATCATGGTACGTCCGCCTCGCCGTCCCTCTCCTGCTCCGTCCACAATGGTCGCGCGCCGTCTGCGCAACCTCCAAGGACGGGGGATCAGCTCCACGTCCAGCTTGCTGCATTCGCGTTGCCATTGTTCAATATGCGTCGTCGGTAGCGCATCGCTCAGCCGATCCCCACCATTCTCCGCAGATCAGGCTTCAAGCCTGTCTTCTGCCTTGACGAGACACCTTGCGCACTTGTCCCAGCACCAATCCAGTCCGTACTCCAAGCTAACCTTCCATGCCACCTAGTCTTCCCCTCGCTCCAGCTCCCCCGTCAACTCGCCGCCCGCGACCGGTTCCACCACCGCGCGTCCCTCGTCTCCCAAGCCCCCGGGTGGCCCTGCTGTGGCCATCAGGAGGAAGGCTGCCGCCGACCGCGCCGACAAGGCCGCCAATGCTCGCCCCAGCAGCACTCGCGCCGCCGGCGCCGGTGGTAGCAGCAGCACCATGCTGAGTACGTGCGCCCCAAGATCCGCAAATTCAGAGGACATTGGGAGAAATGAGTCGGCAGCGAGCACGTAAATCGTGTGACCTGTGGCATGTCCGAATGGGAGATTGACGGTTGAAATTCACTGGCAACACCTTGATATGCTAACAATTCCTGAAGGGCTCTACACCGACGAGTCTCCCGGCCTCAAGGTTGATCCCGTCGTCGTTCTCGTCCTCTCCGTTGGCTTCATCATCAGCGTCGTTGCTCTCCACGGTACGCCCTCCACCCGAATTTAGCTCGCTACGTGAATTCTAACATTCTCTTCACAGTCATCGCCAAGATCACCAAGAAGTTCTCCGCATAAATGACTAGATGAGACGACTCCGTTCCTGACAGACCCGAATTTTCATTATACCCGGGCCTCGCTCAAATTGGAACGGAAGAAGCGTACGGATAAAGTGAGGTGAAGAGAGGTGGAAATGCCTCGTCTAAAATGCTTGGTGCTGGCTACGAACAAAAGCCGCTTTAAATTCGATTTCGAAAGCAATGGCCGCGGCTTGCGATGTATCATACCATAGGGATTCTCGGGGATTGGGAATATTGAACTTCTTTTCATGGCGCACAGAGTTGAGCCTCTTGCTCTTTTGTTGACATGTGATTGCCACTTTAGAATATCAAAGCGTTTAAACGCAGCCACAAGGATCATCAAAGCTTGTAATCAAGTCTGCCGATCTGCTGCTCTCGGACATTTCATTTCGCTACTGATACCAACCTTCCAGGTTGTAAGATATTAAACTTACTCCGAGATCCTGCCAATTACTTATCAGGGAGAGCTGTGGCTCACACGAATTATCCCGCGGGCCGGTGTTTACTCAGACGTCCAAATCATAACTTACCATAACCTTCCTTTGGGTTGCTTATAAATTGACAAGACTATAACTGGAAGCAAAGAGGCACTACGGGTATAAGGGTCAATCAACGAAACCTGGGAAATCTAAGGAAAAGACGAAACATTGGCTTAGTGAATCATGAGGTTTTGGAGAGGTACATCGTAGATGTATCCACCTCCGCTTTGCTATTTCCAGAACTCACTTCACATGTCCCTCTCCCATGAGGGACTTATTCGACCACATGTCTCAGCCTGATACCCACTTCACCAACACATGTATAGCACTACCGCCACCACTGATAACAGAAACATTAAAAGGTCTCATTTTGCTTTTTCCCTTGCTCCCCGCGCCCAAAATCACACCCGCTAATCCGTTCGGCCGAGGTATTTTTGCGCAGACACTACGACATTGAGTAGGTTCCCGTGGTAGTGGTGGCAAAACCAGATGGTGCCAAAAAAACAGGTCGACGAATTTCGCCCAAAAATAAAAGCGCCCCCGGCCATCAGGCTGCCGAAACACGACCAATCGAAAGCGCTGCACACAGCAACCAGAACAGACACACAACTTTCCTTTCTTTTTTTTCGGTTCTCTGGCTCGGTGCGAAGGGAGGTCCTCTCTCCCTCCTTCTCTCCATCAGATGGTGTCGAGTCCCATTTATCTGCCCTCTTTTTTTGGTGTTCGCTACAGTGATATCTTTCTTCCTTTCGAGCCTTCCTTTCTTCCCGCTCCAACTATACAAAAAACACTCAAGTGCGTGTGTGCGCGAGTGAGAGCCAAAGAGACAAGCAAACAAAAAAAATATACAAAAAGCCTCAAAAAGCCGGCAGGTTGAAGCGTTGCCGGGCACCTGCATGTCGGTTAAATGCAGTCTGCCGTTCGAAACCCCCAGCACCGTCATTCCCTTATCTCACTCCCTCCCTGCATTAAATGGCTCTGTCCCCCCAGATATATGGCAACCACATCTTTGCCCGCCCTGATCCTCCCAGAAATGTAATCCAAACGATGAAAAACACATTTACCCAGCCATATGCCAACCCCCGTTTCCCCATGCGTATAGAAGCCAAAAGGAAGAGAAAACTTTTGAGAGAACAGGCTGACATTCAAAGATCCAACTCGCCCGCAAACTCATCGTCGTCCTGTAACCTATCCCTCCTGTACCTCTCGTCTCTCCGCCTGGCCAGCCTCTCCAGCTCCTCGTCATCCTCGTCATCCTCGTCCTCGTCTTCCTCTTCCCTCAGCGGCCCGTGCGACGGCGTCTGGCCGGCCTTGCCACCGTTCTTCTTCTTGCTGCTCTTGCCATTACCCCTGCGCTCCGCCTTGTTCTTCTCCATGCGTCGCGCAAAGTTGAGCGCCATGTACGACTCGCCGAGGCTGGCGCCGCGGAGCGCGCTGCCGTAGCTGGCGGTCGGGCTCTCGCTGGAGAAACCCCCAACCGGCAGCGGCACGTCGACGGCACTCAGAGATGCCTCGTCCGGGCGCATGTGGCTGGGCGGCGGGCGCGAGCGGGTCGGGTAGAAGATGCCGGTGTTGTTGGCATCGACGAAGCTGCTTGAGAGGAGCGAGGCGGACTGAGTCTGGGGCGCGGGCTGAGACGAAGGCGCGATGCTGCGTGCTGATGACGTGCCGACTTCGGGCACCGTGGAAGAGAGGGCTGTTGTCGTGGGAGCTCGAGTGGGAGTGATTGTGGGCAAGCCTCCGGCTGTGGGAGCCTTGACCTTCTTCTTCTTTTTCTTCTTGGGCTCTTTGGGCGCCGACTTGGCCTCTTCAGTGAGTGATGATCTCCTTCCTAAACTTGCGGTTGGTCTTTGAGGGATCTCTTCTTTGCCAAAGTTAAGGGGGCTTTCGGAATAACTTGGTCTGCTTTGTGAAGGGGAAAGCTGATTATCTGGACCTGCACTTTCTTTCTTACTTTGATCTAATGCCGGCTCTGCTTTTGCCTTTCCTTTTTCTGGTGACGCTGATGATGGGTTCTGAACATTATCCGGTGCGACTGACTCGTCATCTTGACTGGAGTCTTTACGAATAGTTGCTGATAGCAAATCTTCGATAGGAATTTCTTCGGTATGGATCCTCTCTGGTTCCGATTTCCAGCGTTCAGCTTCCTCGATTTCCCTTTGGATATTTCGAAGCGCCTCTTCTGACAGGGATGTCTGAGCGGAGTGGTTAGTAGAACTCGAGGGATGATCTTCCGGAGGAGATTGCGTCGGGGTCACGATTCTCGGTCCTAAACTCAAGCGCACGGCCTTGCGAGCACTTCCAGGCCGATCTCCATTGGACTGCTTCAGCGAAGAACGGCGAGGGGCAGGGCTATGTTTGAGGGTGGGTGGCATTGTGGAAGAGCGCACGAGCTCGGAGCGAGGATTTCTCAAGGGCCGACCGTCTCCCCTGTTTGCGGCAGGTGCAGAGCTGCTCAACTGCTCCTGGTCTTCAAGCAATGGCAGGAAGCCCGGTAGCAATTGGAGGATCTCCGAGTCTCGTTCCCGCACAGTACCCAAGCTTGTGTGAGCCGCGGCGTCGGGCGAATCGGAGGACGGAGTGTCCGACTTTGCAACTTCTTCCGACACAGCCTCTGCCCTCTTGCGCGCATCCTCCTCGCGCTGCTTTGTGAACCACGAAGACTCATTGTCATCTTCCATGAGCTGGGGCGCGCCGGACGCGCCGTCGCAAGCCTCGGCCATTGCCTGCTCGTGGTCGCGCTCCTGCTGGGCGGCGCGGCGCTTCTGGCGGTCCTCAGTGCGCAGGTCATACCGGCGGTTCTTCTCGGCTACGTAGTCGTTGAATTGCCCCTGTTTCTTCGCAATGTACCGGGCGACCTTGGCGTCGAGCTCCTGGCGCTTCTGCTCGAGGCTCTGCAGCAATGCATCGTCGAATTCGGGAGGGTCGCGCTGGGTGATCCACGAGGTGTCGGGCAGGTGAATGTAGCGGTAGGTGTTCCTGGACGGGTCGTGGAAGTGCTCCTGGGCCGAATGGTCGGGCGGCAGCGAATGAGCCATTGCGGTGGTGTGCTGGGTGGGCGCAGGCTAGATGCCGGGTGACATCAGCGGCCTTTTGCGCCTCGCGATACAACAGCGGCCAGCACGGGTTGGGGAGGGCTCAGCGGGCTTGGGGAGGGAAGACCGGACTGGGGCGTGGTGCGAAGATCGCGTGGAGGAAGCGTGAAGATCTCGAGGGGCAGGCTGGGTGATGTTCCCTGGTGGGTGCGCGCACGAGGCGGTCAAGGGCTGGCCGGGCGGGCCAACTCTGCTCTGGACGTCGAGGGCGAGGTTAGGGTTGGCGGACGGCGTGTCGATGCATCAGCGCAAGGGCAGCAGCAGCGGCGGCGGCGGCTTTGCGCACAGGTGGCGTGCAGCAGGCGAGAGCCGGTCTGGCCCTTGTGGGTGCGTGGACATGACTTCTCAAGCGTTCAACACAGCGCTTCTCCGTCTTCGGCGATCGCGTTCCGTAAGGCTGAGGCCCTGGTCCGAGGGAGTCACGGAGTTTTTGCTTGTGCGGTGCATTTGATCAGCCCGGCGGCACACAGGCTGAGCCAGCAGCAGCCAGCCTCGACGCGGCGCCGCCAAAACTGGCAGTTCCGCAGCACGCGCTCACGCGCCGCCCCTGCCCCGGCTAAGCGAGCTTCAGCTCGTTGCTGCGATGCTGCCTGGTTGCCCGTGCGAGCTTCTCTGTCTGCGGATGCCCTGCTGCAGCCACACCTCGATGACAATAGTCGCCATGACACGCACGAGCAGCGCGGGTCGATCGCTACTTGGACGCGCATTACTGGGTGCGTCTCGCTCTTCCCCCGCTCCCATGCCGGCACCGCCGCGCCATCTGCCACCTCTGCGTCAGCCCTCCGCTGTGCAACCCCACGCTCGCCATCATCCCTCCCACCTGACCGTCTGGCCCTGCGCCGAGCCTCCGCGAGTGGGAGCTGTCCACCACCTTGCCCTGCCCGATGTCGTGGCTCACCGCTGTTGCGCCCGTCCAGGGCTCCGCGTGAGTGCTGCAAGCCATTGGCCCTCGGTCTTCAACCACGCCCGCCATGCAGCGCGCGAACGACTGGTGGTTCGGTCTAGCGCGCTGCGGGATGACCGTTTTGCAGATTCCGCTCATTACTCTATTTCGGACCCCTTCGCAAGGACAACCCTGGGCCACGGCCGACCGGTCACCAATCACTTACCATCACTGGTAATCCACCACGTTCTACACAACCACGCCTGCAGGTTCTGCCCGCACTCGTGATAGCAAAAAGCCGTTTAATACGCTTACCGTTCATGTCATCGCTGGAACGCTAGCAGCTGGGCCGACGGTGGACGCGGAGCCCTTGCTATCTTCAGCCCTAACCCATTCCTACCTTTCAGCTGATGAACCCATCTCGATGACTAACCTGCAGATTTTGCTGTGCGCTACGTAAGACACGTTATCACTGCCAAGTCTGCGTGGAGACAGGCCTAGTGAACACATCTTCACCCGCAATATTAAGTGGAGGAACATCTGCAGTTTCGTCACAGATCCCAGTTTCCATGAAGACATAAAAAAGCTACATCATGCATGTCATCCTACCCTGTCCAGCCGGTGACATCCGGCCATCCTCTCAAACCAAATCACGCGCTGGGCTCCGAGCCAATCTTCTGCCACATCTCTCCAATGCAAGAATCGTACTTTTCTACATCATTGCCCGGGACCCCATCAACCATCGCTCAAGAGCGACAGATCGTGCCATGTGCACGACGACGGGCTGAAACCTCCGCCGCGATGCAGCGGGACCACGCCGACTCTCCCCACGTCTTCCACGTGAGCATCCGGCTCTCGCCAAGATGGCCGATATCGGTAACGAGACAATATTTACTATTCGCTTGACGCCTACTTCGTGATGCGATCATGGGAAGCGCCCATTTCTGATGATAAAGTTCGATTAAAGGTTGTGACCAATCACGTTGAACCAGTCGGGTCGTGGTTGTGGATCTTGTTGCCCCACTCATGTGCGGTGATTCTCGCCCATCCACCCGAGCTTCTTATCACCTACACCCCGCCGGTTCAGACGTTTCCATGTCTGGCGAGCTCTAGGGGTTTACGTCTATGGATTCTCAATCGCGTCGTCCTCGAGAGACAAGCAACACCTGGGAAAGACAGGTCGCTGTTCCACATGAAAATGTCAAAGCAAGGAGCGGTCATACCATCCTGCACTGGGTTGGCGTAGAAAGAGAGCGGCTGTGTCAACAGCTCGAGGTCACCGACCAAAAAAGGACTTGACAAAAAGAAGAAAAGGCGAAGCTAAATTTTTGGCCAGCGCAAATTCGAAGATGCGGCGTAGAGGATGCAAAGGACAATCAAAAATAGAGGTCGCGCCAGGCTCGCGGATATTGGATGCCGCTCGGGTTTCGCTGCATGCCACTAAAAAGCGGCCACCACTGACTTGGCCCCCACAGGTTGCAAGCTCCGCCCCCAAGACCAGTGGCACAAGCAATACCTTAAACCACCGCACTAACAGGACCAGCAACACAAACAACCGCCCACGGCGTTTCAGCATTCCGCCTCATGTGCCTTTCCGCGTCCAGTCATGTTCCGCCATGCTTTGTTTATGTTGTACAGACATGCTTCGGAAGGCAGCAACGCTGCTGTATGCAGGGGCTGCAATCCTCCACACAGCCCTCCGTCACACGATGGTCCTCCCCATCTAGCCTTGTCCTGGCTACTATTGCTACTGGCCACAACCCGACGCCTTGGTTGGATACCGAGTACTGCTTCAATCAATCTTGAACGCGGATATGCTTGCATGAGCCGTGACTGAAGCGGCGTGGTTGCCTAGTATATCTGGGCCATTGCCTGCGGAGGACCAAAAACAATTTCCTTGAATTTCCCATCGTTAAAGTGATCTTCCTGTTCATATTCCTGCAAGGTTCTCGTTTTCACTCATAGATGGACCAGTCGTGCCGTCTTTGCCGCTCCATCCATCTCCCTGGGTCGGCTCTTACACTGTGGACGCAACCTCGCATCCCCCATCAATATTCACTTCACCTCGCCTATCCACATACGAGAAATCACGCCTCCGTGAGTCACAAGGCTCACTGTCGCTTTCACTTAAACTCGTCGTGCCGTTCCGTCACAACGTCACAAGTGAGGCAGCATTTCACCTCACTGCCTGGCAACTGGAAAACAACACCCTGGCCTCCGACCTTGCTCCAGAGAAGCACCCACACCCATCCGCTGATCGGCCTGCTGCTTCGCGAAAATGGTGCTCACCCTCATCAATGGCGCTGCTCGCGGTGTCCAGCTCATCTGCGCCGCCGTCGTCCTCGGCCTCTCGATCAGCCTGATCAAGGGCCAAGTTTTCGGTACGGTCCACGCGATCAACTATGCCGCCTTCACGGGCGGCTGGGGCATGCTCGCCGCCCTCATCGGCATCGCCGCCATCTTCATCGAACCGCTGCAGGGTCTGATCATGGCGGCCGTTGACGGATTGGCGACGCTCTTCCTCCTCGCAGGCGGCATCGTAAGCTTCCCTCTCCACCACAACTCGCCGGAAATGTTAATTTGGACCGCAGGCTATCGCCGTGAAGCTTCGCAACGTTTCGTGCTCCAACGATTCCGACCTAAACCAATACAAGCTGTGCGGAAACGACCTCACTAGCGGAGGCACCATCAAGGACAAGGCCGGCCATCCTCGCTGCGGCCTCGACGACGACGACGACAGGCTCAGCCGCTGTAAGAAGGACAGCGCGGACGCGGCCTTTATGATTATCACGGCCGTCGTAACCATCGGCACCTTGGCCATGGCGCTGCTGGCCATGAAGCGCGGTGGTGGGATTGGCAGGAAGGGCGTCGTCGTCTGAAGGGGGGGAACATAAAGTAAAAGACGAGGCGCGCCTGGATAAAAGCAGAGAGGTAAATCTTCTGAATTCATATGGTCGGCGGAGGCTTCATTGTGGATGATATGGATGGACTTTTAAATGGGCGGAGAGTACTCTCCGGGGAGTATTCGGGATACCCTAGGGACTCGGGCACGGCGGTTTTACTCGTTTGTATGCTCGGTAATACCTCTTTCTTAACACGGAGTCGTGTCTTAATGAACAAGAAATGGGACCAGAGTTGTGATCGTGGAAAAGTTGTCTTGCGGGACAGGTAATATCGAATCAAGGGATGATGGCGGTTATTTGGAATTGTCATGATACACCACGAACAGAGAAATTACCTACCTGCCCTGTCCCAAAACTAACGCTCGTACGTCTAGGAATTTGCTTGTCTCTCAATACCTGGCCGCGAAAGATTTCTCAAAAAATGTATGTTTCTGTTTTGTACGCAGTATACGAGATATCTCTGAGCCTTGTCAACAATGCGACGTCAGCTGGATGAACACGGGAGACAGGCGAGACCGCGGGCGACAGGAAGCGATGGACGTATACGGTGCGCAGCGCTGCTTGAGACCGAACGACTCGAAGGATGGCATTGTGGGTCGGATGGGCAAGGGAGTATCGAGAGAGTTTTCGAACGGAGGCATGTTGGGGGCCAAAAAGCCAATTGGATGATGAAGCATCAGCGGGGACGGCGTTCACTTCCGCCGAGGGTGGCACAGCAATCGGCGGGCCTGCATGGCGGGTGCGCGGCGGAGTGCACTCCGCCATGATCGGACCTGGCACGTGGAATGGTGGTAAGCGCGGCAGGCCATGCCTCTCATCACCTACTTTTAAATATGCCACTCGCCCTCCGCGGGCCGTCCCATCTTTCGTCGCTGCTCCTGTTTCGACGACTTGCCTGTTGCGCGCTGCGCGAGATTTTGCCGGCAGCCCAAGCCGACCCTTGCGCCTCAGCGTCCGCCCATGCCGAACAGCCTTTCCACCCCCAGCTGTCATATGCGGCTGCTTGTCGCGCTAGCACGAGCGAGGCTCACTGGCTGGAGGAACGGAACGGAAGATCATGCTGTCCCCTAACGACAGAAAATTAGCCGCGCGCTGTGGAACGCCGTCACGTGGACACACCTGGAAGGAGTAAGTGCCGCTTCTCGTTGAGCGCCAGCCTGTACTGACGACCGGCAGAGAGAATGCGCGATGATTGGAGCCGCCGTCGCGTGGATTGAGGCCAGTGTGTGGGTGAGGGTTTGCCGGTGCGAGAGGCGGCGAGTGAGACTATTCTCGGGAGGATTTGGCGCTGGTGTGGGAAGAGATGATCAGCGATCGAGGTCCGCCGCCGTTGTTGGCTGTCGGAGCGGAGCAGCGTGTGCGCGCCCTGCCATTCGCCCACGGCCGGACCCTGCCTGCTGCAGATGCCGCAGAGAGCCGCCGCTAACGCTGTCAACCACTGCTCAATCCTCATCCCACTGCCAATTCCTGCCTCAGAGCCTCTCTTGCAAACGCCCGTCCGAGATCTGCTGCCACAGCCCCGCGCCCCTCCCGTCCGGCAGAGACCCCGTGCCATCTTGACATGCAGCACGACGCTCTGCTCCCCGCAACTTCTCCCTGAGCACCCAATCTCCCTTTATCTGCTCCGCAATGTCCCGCCCGCTTGCCCCGCTGGTGTCTGTGTCTTCGGCTCATCAATCCTCCGCCGCCCAAGATGCCGTGAACAGCCAGAGACGCAAGCGCCCCAATGGAATTCTGGCCGTGGCCTGCCTGGTGTGTCAGAAGAGGAAGACGAAGGTTAGCCCAGCCAAAGCACAAGCCGTGCTCTCTTCAATAGATGGCTGACTTCGCCATGTCCAGTGCGACGGTGCCCGCCCTGCATGCCGCACTTGCTCGTCCAAGAAACTTACATGCGTATACGAGGCTCCGGAAGGCCAGACCAGACACGCTGCTCTCAAGCTTCGCAACTCGGACCTGCAGGCGCGTCTAACCAGCTCCGTGAATCTTCTGTGGAGCCTCAAAACACTTCCGCCAGACGAAGCTGCCGATATTCTGGAGCGCATCAGGTCCAGCGACGATCCTTCTGCCGTCCTTGACTCATTTACCCCAGACTCCAGAGGTTCAAAGCGGCCTAGATCTCCAGAAGCGAGGGTCTCTCCTGCCTCATCAGGCCCTTCGTCCTCGCAAACGCCTCCCGCGAAACGTCCTAGCTATGGCATACCCACACCGGAATCCGAAATTCGTCCAAGTGATCTATTTCAAGCCTCAAGCCGCGAGTCCGCCGCCTTTTCCCTCCTGAAATCGCCAGTCTGCCGGGATGCTGTCCAATACTTCATCAAATGCACCGGCATTCTTTTCCACATCTTCACAAAAGATCAGGGAGACCGTGCATTCGACGAAATGCTGCGTGGTGCTGAGTCGACCGTTCCCAGGATTTCAATGTGCGAGGTCTGCGCCAGCGCTGCTGTAGGATCGCAATATTCCCACGGCAAAGTGTCAGCTCAGGCCGGACACCAGTTCTACAACATTGCCAGGCATCTCTTGGATGACGCTATACAGGTCGACCCGTTACGCGGTATGAAGGTGTGCGCATTGTTGGCTATGTACAACATCGTGATCAAGGGTTCGGTTGCACTGGCATTCATAGGTATGCTTTCTGAGCTTTATCCAATTTCGACCTGCCCTGAGGACATTATCAACTATGGGCGCGAACATCCCTTGCAAGATGCTGATGATGTTCCGTAGAAATGGGCATCGGCTTAGGCGTAAGCAAAGGTCTGCCATTAGGTCCATCTCCGCCTCACGTTTCTGCGGAGCTGTGGCTTGATTATAAGAAGGTGTGGACGACTTTGCTCTGCTTCAAAGGGTAAGTCTGCCTGGATGGGAAACGGGAATAAGACTTGTAGATGTTGACTCATTTGACAGTTGGCTCGTTGCCACATTGGGCTATTATTCCTGGGATAGTTGGATGGAAAAGATCATTGCGTCAAGAGCCACAATCACTGAACCAGGCATCTCGACAACAGAGAGCATCAAAGTGGAGATGACCAGGCTTGCCATCCTCAAGGCGAAAATCTTCCAGACAACCTTCGTATTCTCTGAGATCTCTCCGGGTGCCATCAACAACGTCAGAACCGAGCTTCGGGGGTGGTATAATGAGCTGCACCCTTCGATGCAGCTGGCGCAGTTGGCGGGGGGGACTTCTGACCTCAACTTCCGCCGTGGAATCTATCTGGTCCATTGCCTTCATCTCGGAGGCATGATACTTGTCCAACGCCGCATTCTCCAGAACTACGGCCCAACGGTGAAGACGGAACCCGAGTTGGCGGATAGGACCATTCGACAATTGTCAGATGCGATCGAGGAGGGCTTCACCGCGGCGATTGCCTGTGCCAGGATCCTCGACCTCGTTCACCAGGCAGACGGTATATTTCAGCGTTGTTGGCTCTGCGTGTAAGTGTACCAGTATGCCCGATAAAAGACATCTTCGCTGATCGGCACTTCGCCAGCTTCCAATCCTACATCTCAACCGTAGAGATCCTATTCATGACCACGCAGAAACTCCTCCACGACTACCCCAAGCCGCAATGCGTCCCCGATCTGGCCGTCGCCAACAAATCCCTCGCGGTCCTCCGCTTCTGCGCCCAAACGGACCACATCGCCCAGGACTTCCTCGCCTCACTGCAACCCCACTACGACTTCCTCACCTCCCTCGCCCAGGAAGACGAAAGCAGAAGCATCGAGGAGCTGTTCGATTTCAGCCCGCCCCGCGAGGCCGTCGTCACGCATGCAAGCCTGCCGTGGGAGGACCTACTGAAGCTGCCGCCGGGCGAGTCGCAGCTCCACGAGACGTCGCGCCAGCTCATGGGCCAGCTGTGCAATCCGTTTGCGAACATGAAGAACATCACGGCCAACGAGTTCCAGGGGCCCGTCGATCCGTGCAGCATGCCGATGCAGTCGGGTACTGTCGAGGAGTACACGCTGGGCGCGCATCTGGATTGGGCGAATGATCAGCCCGGGGGACCTGGTTCTGAGAAGAGGGCGAGTCAGCAGGAGGAGGCGGCCGCTGCTGCTACCGTCGCCGCCGCTACTACTTTGAGCGAGGGGATCGTGGCGAGTGTCAGCGACGGTTTCTTCGTTAACTCGGCTGAACCGTGCGGGTGGACTTTTGGAGGAAGCTGCGTCGGCACGGTGCCGGAAGTCGTGTGAAGGGGCTGGAGAATTTTCTGCTCATGTTCCTAATGTCTTTGGCGTTCGTCGGCACTGGCGGGAGATCATTTGGCGCTGTTTGGAATTTTTTTTTCATTGTTTCTTTACACGCCCGATACCTCCTCCGCGATTCACATGGAAGCGACTGTTGTTGAAATGTTCGTTCGCACGTACCAAATTCTCAACGGAATAGCGGTGTTTGGTGGTCTGCTCAATACAACTACACACATGTCTGAACGAATCAAGAGTGATCGTGACTCTATTGAAGGACAGATAGCCAATGAAACGGAGAACGCCGCTCGAGTCAACGGATGGAGAAGTTGGTCAAACTACGATGACATAGGAGAGCCCCGATTCCAGCCATTCACTGCACACCAAAGTATCTCGGACAAGCCGGCATTAGAGTTCTAGTCATCGAACGGGGGCAGGCTTGGAGCGCAACGTGCCCCTGGAGGCTCTATCAGCAGGGCAGCCGATGGCACGCCTTGGTCGGGACGCTCTGGAAACTACAGGGCGCGCGAGGGACGCCGTGCTCTCCGCACGTCATAGCCCCCGGCGGTAGAGCTTTTGGATAGTTTTGGCGAGTTGCGGGAAGGAAGTTCCGCGGGTAGAGTCGTGCAAACTCCACACGCGTGCTTGATAAGTAGACGGTGGTGGGTAGTCGGGAAGACCGGGAGGCCGTAAGGTGGGGCCGGTCGAGATAGGTGGCCCGTATCGTGAAATGGCAGAGATATGGGTGATTGGACTGCTCTGTAGGTGGTATTGGAAAAGTCGTGGTGGGGGAGATCGACGGGGCTAGCCGAGATGGTGAGCTGGCTGGCAATAGTGGTTGAAGGGATGGGCTGGGAAGAACGCGAGAGCCTTCTTCAGTTGGATGTCTTCCTATTGATGCCGAACCACCTTCGATAGAACACCCCTCGACACGCTTAAAGTTATCGTAAGGCCGGCATAGGCAGATAAGAGAGAGAGAGAGAGAGAGAGAGAGAGAAAGAGAGAGCCGCAAAGGCCCAAGCTTTGGGTTTGCGGTGCGCCTTACGCCTTAGCGGGTACGCCTTAGGCATCTGGCTGAGTCGCCAAACACCACAACAAGAGTCGGTTCTGGTGTGCGGCCGTCCATCGCAATATTGGCGGCGCCTTGGCAAAAGTCCGGAGAAGTCGGTATAAGAAGAGGTAATGTTAGAGAGGTGTGTTTGGGAGACAAGTCGAATTCACCAGACATCAACAACCAAAATGAAGTTCTTCACCTCCATCGTCACCGTCGTTCTGGCCTCGGCCTCTGCCGCCGTTGCGGATTGCAACATCTCCGGCTGCACCCAGCTGACTTGCGAGGCATACGTATGTATTCCCCGTGCCAGTCCAACATGGTTTTTATCATGCCCACCATCCCTTCTCTCTGCCTCTCCTAGCCTTCTCCCTTGTATCTCTCTAAAAGTTGTATGCTGACAGAACTGGCAACCACACAGTGCACCAGCAACGACTTGGGCACCGGCAGCTACGCTTGCACTTGGCAGTCGGACAAGGGCTGGTGCGTGTCACTCCGGCCTGTGTGTAATGGAGACTCGCGGGCCACTGACTTCTTCGAACAGCTCCGACTGCGTCTGCGGCGTGGAGGGCCTTCCCCCGCCACTGGGCACCGCCCCGACCCAGGTTCCCACCGATCCTGGCTTCCCCTTCAGGGCCTAGAGCTTTGTTGAGGCAAGCCAAGATGCAAGAGAGTGGAGAGATCGAGGTGCGGGAGATGGCTGACGTGCGGGCGAGAACCTGCTTTGAACAGTGGTGAAAACCCTGCTGTCCGCAGAGTATCGTACGCGAGAGGCCCGTTAAAAGAGATATCCAAGGTTGAATGATAGTCGGGTTGTTCCTTTGTTTGCCTATCAAGTCAATTCATGCCTCATTTTTCCCACCTTTGCCGTTTATCCAGCTCGTCTTTGTGAACCTTGATCCCGGTTTACATGATCGGAGGGGCGTGGAGCTCTAGGGCATCAGCGTGTTGCGCAGCTGTTGCGGAAGCGCGGACAGTTGGGCTTGTGTGCAGCATAAGTGGCCGGATGGGATAGAGAGGATGAGAGGACATCGAAGGATTGCAGTCAGTCATCGGATGCAGGGTATTGAGAGAGATTGTGGAGCTAACGTATGCAGCCACCTCTCTCCAATCATGGCCCACCGGCGTCAGGGCTGGCTGATCTCACGGAGCACTACCGCGATCGGCAAATGTGGGAGGGCAGCTCCCGTGTTCCACGTTGCCGCACTGACAGGGCACGGATTGAAGGCCCAATGGAAGAAGCATCCGATCCCCAACCCGCGGATCTGGGGTCATAGCCGATTGTGCAAAGCAAGGGCAACGAGAGCGCAGTCGACGAATTGTCCAATTACACGCGTCCACATGACGAATGGTCTGCTGCGTGGAAAGCCCAGCAGGTCTGCCCCCCTGTCCAGCAGCTCCCATGCCACCCCCGTCATCGGCAGATGCCCTAAGGTCGTGGGGTGAGCTGAAAGACAGAGGTTCCACAGCGGATGGAAATTCCCTCCACTGACAGCACTCACGGGTCGAAGATTGCTGCCCGGCTATTCAGAGTTTCCACTGCGGATCCGCTCACCTGCCTTTCTCTCTTACTCTATCATGGCAGGACTGACCAGCTTCGCCTGCGGACCTGGAGCCAACAAGGGCTGGATGCTTTGCTGCCCTCCCGTGGGCTCGCCTGAACCGGCTCGGCGCATCTTTCGGACGAGTCACCGACATCGGGTAGTACAGTACATGTTGTCAGGCGTAGTCGTGAAGTGTCGGGAACGCAAGCCGGGCGCTTAATTCCGCGGATCCGCAGAACGAAGAAGGAGAAGAAAGATTGAAAGGATGCATACCCTGCACACTCTCTCGACTGGACCTTCTCGGCCTACTGCAATGTACATGGAGACGGATGTGAAGAAAACAGGGCAAGTACAAGTCTGTTGTTGCTGAAACAGAAAAAGCACTAAGACTCGGCTAGGAGGGAAAGAGCACAGAATTTTTTCTTTCCTGCATGCTGCCGGCCGGATTGGGAAGCGTGGGTGTGGGCATGATTGGGCGGAGCGGCAGGGCATGGGCCAGAGGGCCTTGCGATAAAGCTGCGACGATAAGCTGGGAGACGCAAGGAGAGTCGGCGGAGGCGGGGACGAGGCCGAGTGTTTGTGTGTGTGTGTGTGTGTGTGTGTGTGTGAGCGGATGGCAGGGTCGGGCCGAACACGTGCTGAGGGTTGCGTGCTGGCGTAAGGCTGGCGTTTGCAACCGCTCGAATGGTCACTTCCGGGGGCTGACTAACCGGAAACGTCCCTGCGAGGCGGCACGGCAGCGAGCGGCGAGGCGCACAGCTGGCGGTGCAGATCAGGACCGGCGGAAAATAGGAACAATGTGTGTGAAACCAGCAGGTGGCTGTGGTGATCGCTTGCGCAGCCCCTGACCACACGAGCGGCCTGAACACCAGAGGGCCAACGCTCCCCTTTCCTTGAGACGGCGGGGGCCACCATTGAAACCCGTATTGGCCAATGTGCGGGCTGTGATCACAACACGAATGACGCTGGCCCAATATAAGGCCTGCCTGCCCGCCCGCCCCGTACCTACCTCCGATTTCGACCGTCTTCTTTCCTACCCCACAAATTCATCTTTCCTGTTTGCAGTTAAAACCATCGTCATTCCTTGAACTCCCAAAACTTGACCTTCTCTCGCCTCCATATCCTCACCATGCACTTCTCTTCCGCCACCGCCTTCGCGGCTCTGATCCTCGCCGCCCACGCCGCCCCCGCCCAGCTGCCCACCCACAAGGCCTCCAAGGGCGGTGTCGTCGAGCTCTCCGGCTCCCGCGTCCAGGAGCGCGCCCCCCTCGAGCTTTCCGACATTGCCAAGCCCTTCGAAGACGTTGGTAGCTTCCTCACCGGCGGCCAGAGCGAGGAGCAAAACGACAAGGAGAACTCCAACGAGAAGCGTGCGCCGTTTGACTGGGACGACGTCGCGAAGCCCTTCAACAAGGTCGGCGATGCCATTACCGGCCAATCCGAGAACGACAACGAGAAGCGCGCTCCCTTCGATTGGGACGATGTTGCGAAGCCCTTCAACAAGGTCGGCGATGCCATCACCGGCCAGTCCGACAAGTCGAACGAGAAGCGTTCCGCCCAGCCGCTGAGCTGGGATGAATTCACCGCGCCCTTCAACAAGGTCGGCAACTTCCTCACCGGCAAGGGCGACAGCGACGAGAAGAAGGACGAGTAAGCGTGTTTTGATGCCTCGATGAAGGAGTTGGCCGGTGCGGATCAAGCTTGAGTGCGAGGGCGCGTGCGGACGAGGGAAGCCCCCGATCTGGGCCCAATTTCGCTGTTTATACTTCTCTTCACATTTTTCCTCCTGCTCCTTTTAGATCAGCTAGAATGTCTTTGCCATGTATGGAACCCAGAAATTGAGAAAACGAAATTCCATCCTTACAGAACGATTGGCCCGCACAAGATGTGTATCGAGTAAGCACGCTAGCATGCTTGGGGTCTTTTTCAGCCTTGGAGAACTACTCAACGGCTTGGTAAGCGTAAAGCCAGGATCGGTGGGATCAGTCGACTTCCTTCCGTCCGCTCAAGTCAAAGAAGACGGCTTCTGGATCGGCTTGTAGCGTGGAGGAGCGAAGCGGCGGGCTCTTCAGTTGCAGGAAGACTCTATCTTGCCATGGAGCGTGTCAATCTTGTCGAAGCCGCATATACCCGCCGGAACACCGGGTCAGATGCTGTGTGACGCATCGTATGTGATGCAAATGAAGTGGGCGTCTTCGGACGACTACCCATGCGAGTTTGGTCGAATCAGTTGGTGATTCCATGCGAAAAGGACATGTCTTGGATCGTCGCTGCAATCGGGCATGCATTAGAGTGTTTGTTGTGACCATCAGGCGGACAGGTGGCAAAACGGGCTCCCTCGGCAGGTAATCGCGACGTCGATATGATCTCACAAACAATTCTGAGGATCGGGCAGCCGCCCAGATATATACATGTGAGCAGCTCATCGACTGTTCTGCACCAGAGGTCCCAATTCCCCGGTACCTGCGGCCCGGGAGCCGCATGACCAGATCCCACGGTGGCTGCGACTGGGCGAGCAGGGAGCGTGTGTCGCCCGTGCCTCGCAACTGTCCTGGAGCCCGGGAATAAGCGGAAACATATCCGCTGGTTGTGATTGCCTACGTGTGCCGCCTCGTCCTTGGTTCTGTCTCTGCAGGCGCCGTTGGAGTCAGTGAGGGAAAACTTGCTCTGCGGTGCTGTCCTTTCCCCCGCGCTTCTTCCCAATGCAGCCCAACACTTGGCAACCGCTGTGGGAAGGTGGGCGGGCGTGGGATCGATCCTGGGGTGTGCGATGGCTGGCTTGGAGGAGGCGCGCGTGTGGAGTCAGTTTGCTGCCAAACCACTTCACTGCCGATCTGTGCCTGCTGCGCCAATGGGGCAGGAGATGGAGACGGCTAAGGCGGTTGCCCTTTGGGCATCAAGTGCTACGACCCCGGCCGGGAGACCAGCAACACGCGTCCCGACCCCTCCGACGCGCACAGGGCTCAGCCGTCACTTCATGCAGCCATTGCTGAGCCGCATGCCGCCGAGCTGGACATCTAGAGGAGCCCCTCTTCGTCGGCGGAACATGCTTGTTTGGGGGTGAACGATTGATGTAAACTAGCGGGGTAGAGGGTCGCTGAGGGTTCCGACGGCTCGATCCAGCTGCATGAGGGCTCGTGCAGGTTCTAGAGCGACTCTTGTGCGCCATCGTACGCTTTCCGGCCGTCACGGAGCCATCCACGGCCAGGCCCAGCCGGGTATTTTTTGGGCCTCAACACAAGAGAAATCCAGGTGCCTCTCGTTCTGCCGTTTGCCTTGAGATGGACGTCGTCCACGAGCCCACCTGGTCTGCTGCCTCGTCCCTGTGCTGTAGCTTGCCATGCTAAACTCCGGTGGCGCAAGCACGCTGATCAATCGCCCAGTACGGCGGGTGCGTTGGCCCAGTCCCCGCATGATCGGGGCCAACCCCGGGGCCAGTAGGGCGTTGTCTGCTTCTCTTCCTTTGGTGTATCGTCCCGTCGACATGAAAAGAAAGCAGCCTGGGCAATACATGGCCTTATCGTTGCATGCTCTGTTCCAAGCCACATTAGTGCGCTCAAGAAGTCGTACATCCGTGACTTTTCGGAGCCAATTCCTCATCCTCCTCCATCTCTTGCCAACGAGAAGGGAATGATGCCGCTCGCAGTGAGCAGGTCCAAGGCCGACTTTCTTCGCAGTCTTGAACTGACCAACGATGATCCGATACACAGACACGTATATGTAACCATGAAGGGAAGGATTTGAACACAACTCGAAGCTTGGAGGCTGACTCTTTCAGCAGCGCGAGGCGGTGGATGGCCGAACGAGGCTCTGCGGGGATCGACAGAACCTGGTCCCACAGTGCAGAGACGATCTATCCGTCCAACTCCCCTTCTCCTCCAGTCAAATCATGGAGACGGCCATGCACCGAGAGGTCCTTCGGATATTCGCCGGGGCGAGTGGCGTTACCAGACCCTACTACGAGCGTGGGCGCTATATGGACGGCGGCAACGAGGACAACTGGGTCATCCGATGGATGCTGTGGAATATCTTCCGATATGGAATGAACAGGAGGCGAAACAATGGTATTAGTTGCTTCTCTGCCAGCACGCCTCTCCCGAAGCTGACAGCATAGACCCGGAGGACCTCGTGAATTCTCCGGAGGGGTCGCCGTCCCTCGCGACCTCGTCTCCGACAGCGTCGCCAGGAGGCTCATCCAATTCATCGAGACGGACGGGTAAGTGCTTGGTCGAATTCCGCTGTCAGAAGGCACGCAATGCCCCTCTTTCACTACCCCGTGCTGAAGACTGCCTAGTCCCATACGATCCAATCAGGGATCCCTAACCCGGATGAGTTGGAACCATCCAGCGTTCCTTGGATACTCCCGTCTGTAGATGTAGAGTTCTTCCTCTCCTAGCCTTTAGCTTTTGAGCATTTCTTTGTGAGCGAACGTCCAATGCAGCTATCGTTTCTGCACGGGACAGCTCGGGGTCAGAAATTGAGGCAGGTTGACTGCTCCTTGCACTGTACCTTTGGGTAAGCATACACGAGACAGAATCTTCTTAATAGGACGCAGATTAATCGAGACGGATTAGCTCTCTTGAGAGAAACGTTGAAGTGATGGTGCGGATCTTCGTTGATCCGCATAGGGAGGTGAAGCAAAGACCGGAGAAAGGTCCGTCGCCACGTCGAGGTACTCTGGTGTGTTTTGGTCGTATGTGAGTCTATGGCTGGCTTGCAAATGTGCAACGAAAGGGGTGGAAGACGCTGCATAGGGGCGGAGGGCGGGCGATTAACCTCGATATATACCTGAGTCCTCCGTTTAAGGTTAAAGCCGGGCCGACGCCGTAGCCTCGTGCCCGTCGGAACAGACTCCGGCCCCGCTTACCTTCGTTCGCCCGGCCCATCGTCTTCACAATTATTGGATCGGGGATCCTTGTCCTGTTTTTGAACTAAGGGTGTCACTTCCACACCAGTACCGCTTGCGACGACCAGCGCCGCGTCGGGCAATAATTTGAGATCGCCCAAGAATTTCAGACGAATTAGCTTGATAAGAGAGTTGGGGTGCCTACGCAGATCCAAGGATCAAAACTGTGCGGAGCGAGTCATCGTCTTGATAATCACGCTCGTTCTGTGATACCGGGAGACGGGACATCGCTCCGATCCTCGCAGCTCGATCGTCACGTCCCGAATCCCCGATCGACCGAAAGTTCTTGTTACACAACTTCTCGTCACAGAAGTGGCTGGAAGCGCTTGATCACTAAACCAAAAGCAGAGGCGTTCCTGACTTGGCTTGTGATGCTCAACCCACCGGCACTTCCCCGCATTTCGACCCTCCCATAGACTGTAAAACAGTCCCGAATCTCGAACGGCCTGAACATGTGCTTCATTTTGATTTGATCAGACTTTCCCACTGAGCTACTGGTGCAATGTCTGATAGACTATCAAGTAGATAATGCTGACGTCTCCACTCCACCGAGAGATCAGGGGATATTCAAACCGCCTCAGGCATCCACGTTACCCTTAGCGTAACAACAGTTCCACACTAGCCGCCTCCCTCAGGTCTCTCGAACTGAATCCAACCCGGGAGACCATCTCACCTGCCGGTAGCTGCCACCTCTGCGCCGTCACATTCCAGAAACTCACATCCCTCCGCAGTAGTACCAGTGTCACCTCCGTCTCTTCGCCCGGATGCAGACGTACCTTCTCGAACCCGCACAATACGCTCTTGGGCGTGTCCTCCGGTACGCCTTCCCCCGGAAACTCGAGGTAAAGCTGCACGACCGTACTCCTAGCACTTTCCCCAGCATTCTTCACACTCGTCTTGAGCCTCAACACGTCCTCCCACATCCCGCGCTCCCCGACAGGTGCTATCTCACCGCCGCTCGACACGGAAAAAGCTCCGACCTCTTTTTGCCAATCAACAACGAGCGGCGCCGCAATCTCCCACTCCGTATACCCCAGCCCAAACCCAAACTCATACAACGGCGTGAAGTTCCTCTTCTCAAAACTCCTGTAATCAATAAACAACCCCTCCTCGAAATCCGCCTGCCAATTACTCGAACCCCTCGCCGCATCCGCCGTCCGATTCACGACGGGAAACCCATAATCCTCCTCTTCCCTGGGCACGGTATGCGGCAGCCTCCCCGACGGCTACGCCTCCCCGAACAAGACATCCGCAATCGCATTCCCCGCCTCCTGCCCGGGATAGTGCGCCGCCAGGACGGCCGTGACGTTCTCGTTCTCCGCCCACGGCAGCAGCGTATTCACGCCGGCCGAGTGCGTGACGACGACGGTGTTGGGGCACTTGGCCGCGACGTTCTGCACGACCTGCGCGGCGTTCCAGTCGAGCCCGAAGCCCGCGCGGTCCGCGCTCTCCTTGGCTCACGTCTTGAGGAAGACGAGGCAGACGTCGGGCGTGGGGTACAGCGAGACGAAGTCGGCCGCGGCGAGCAGCTCGTTGTCCGTGATGTGCTGCACCCTGCCGCCATACGTCTCCGCACGCGTCCGAACCGCCTCGAGCGGCGACACGACGTACGTCGCGCGGCCGGCGCCAGACCCGCCGCCGACCGCCAGCGTGCCGACGTCGAAGCCGAGCGGCCGCTCTTCCGCGCCGCCGGTGCCCCTGAAGGCGAGGCCGGAGGACACCGGGGCCGCGTCGTTGCCGAAGACGCCGATGTTCAGGGGCTGGTGGAGCGGGAGGGAGCTGTTCACCTTCTTCAGGAGGACAGTGCCGGCGGCGCCGATCTCGCGGATCAGCTGCGCGTGGGCGCGGCGGACGTCGCGCGCGGGCGGGATGCCGAGCGTACTTTGGAGCACGCCGTAGGTGGCCTCCAGCACGGGGTAGGTGGTGGGATCGACCGAGGGGTAGGTGCTGGGCGTCTGGTTGAGTAAGAAATACGGCGTCATGACACGGGCGATCATGTCGTCCAGCCGGGCCTCCGGGAGCGAGCCGTTCCGCACGGCCGCGGTGACGTTGCCGCCGAAGTAGCTGGCGCCGAGCGGGTCGCTTTGCGGGGTGATGGGGCCGGGCATGTTCATGTCGAGGCTGGCGGCGATGGCTGTGACGCCCGAGTGCGTGGCCATCCAGTCGGACACGACGTACCCCTGGAACCCGAGCTCCTCCTTCGGCAGGCCGTTCAGCAGCTTCGAGTTCTCACATGCGTATGTCTGGTTTAAGCGGTTGTAGCTGCACATCACAGATGCTACGCCTGCCTTTACGGCGTCCGCGAATGGCCACAGGTAGAGCTCGTGCATTGTCCGGTCATCGATATTGGAGGATATACCTTCCACTTCCGTCCCGTCAGGTAGAACGGTGTTGCTGCGCTGGGTTTCCTGTTCGTTGCCGATGAAGTGCTTTGCACAGGCCTGGGCGCCGGCATCCTGAATGCCACGGATGGTTTCGTTCATGGCCAACCCCGTCAAGTACGGATCTGGTGAGAACCCTTCCCAGTTACGACTGCCAAGAGGGTGCCTACCAAGCGGACCAGCAACAGGGCTAATACGAAGTATGAGCACCTGCGGTTCTCTTAAGCGTAAGGTACTTACCCCAGTAAGACGTGAGATCCCTTATCACGAAACTCCTCCCCAAGCGCAAACCTCCTCTGGTAGAAAAGACTCTTGTCCCAGGTTGCCGCCGCGGTAACACCTGAAGGGAAAAGGCTGGCGAGATCGGCTACGCGAATTGCCTGAGGACCGTCCTGCATGCAGAGGCCTGTGAAGTTGAGCCGCTCGATGGGCACGATGTTTCCTATGCAAGATCCGCGAACGGTACCAATGACCATGTTTGCCTTTTCGGTCAGGTTGAGCTGGGCAACGAACTCCTTCGCCATTTCCAGAGCATGTTCCCAGCCACCTGCGCCGGTAGCATTGGCTTGCCTCAAATCAGCACTGGAAAATTCAGAGTACTGGATTGTGCTGAAAACATACGAGATGGAAACACATCAGGTGTTGTGAAGTGTTCTTGAGCCAGGACTCTCCCCTGCGTCAGAGCCGCAAGAAAGTAGACTAATCGTTGATGTTGGACCATTTTATCAGTGAAACTTAGCCTACAGTGGACATAAGGTTTCCAAGGCTGGTAGAGTGTAGAATTAAATCTCAAGCCAATGTTTAAGCTTATTATATGGTGTTAGGTGAGAAAGATCCGGTCAGGCGCGAAAAGTATTGATGGCCTGGGTCGATGAAGCCTCAGCACGAAAGCAGTATGCCGAACCGACACATCCTGCAAAGTCAAGCTTGCGGCGGGCGCGGCGATGAAAGATCGCCAGTGCAGAAGCGGGCAGATGGCATCCTGATTGGTCTGAATGGTCCGTCCCTTCGACACGAACAAGAACACGATTAAGGTCGACCCGCATATTGCAACATCAGACTACACAACAGTCCGGAACTTGGTTGAACCTGCGCGAGGAAC
The DNA here is from genome assembly GCA_011503125.2 of Botryosphaeria dothidea. Lineage (NCBI taxonomy): Eukaryota > Fungi > Ascomycota > Dothideomycetes > Botryosphaeriales > Botryosphaeriaceae > Botryosphaeria > Botryosphaeria dothidea. The sequence continues at coordinate 965,041 of WWBZ02000001.1, forward strand.
CTCGTTACCCCGCAAACAGGCCAGGAAAGCGGATAACACATCATGTTAGCGGCGTTAGTTCCTAATACGGAGAGGCCAAAAGAAAAAATTAATATAATGCCGGGTACAGTGGAAGTGGAGGTATCAGGAGACTACCATAACAGCCCACTTCAACGCTGGGTAGGCAGAGTATGTAGTCATAAATTGCACGTACCTGTCTACGACCTTCAGTCTCGACATTAGGGAACGACGGACATGTTCAAGGCACGTAGCTTTGAGAAACTTTTGAGACACGCCCGTTCATGATTTCGGTCAAACAGTTCAGAGGCGTCCTCTGCGGAATCGTGCCTTGGACATCGGAATTGCGCAAGTATATAGTAAAAACACGGCCGTCGCAGTAGGTAATATCTCGAACTCGGTGGCGGCAAAGGTCTAGGGAGTTGGAAAAGGAGGAGACGCAGGCTCCCCAATCATTTTAGCAGATGCAACAAACCTATCACATACCGTCAGAGAAGATTTGATCAAACCAGAAAATCTGAATAGTAGGAAGCCAGTCCATCCTCTGTGCTGCTATTGGCAATAACACATGCTGAGAAATTTTGTCGTCCATGACCCTGCAACGCCACTGCTGCTGGTACTGTCCCGTGTACTCCCCATGCCTCTTTCCTGGGAGTATTCCGATACCTGAAGAAAAAGCAAAAGAAAAGAAAAATTAAACACCCAGATGGAGGCGTCTTTGAACCCTGAATTTGTGCATCCATTTGACCCTCTTCTGTCTTGCGCATTTCGTCAAGAAATGACGAGGCTGTGCTGTCTCTTCTATCGGTTGACAGCAGTAAAGCCACCGCCAGATTGATCCTCCTGACCGTCTTGAGGTGCAGCCTCGGCTTCGCCCATCTCTGTATCTTGTGGCGCAATCCTCCGCTCGCCGTTCGCATCTGATCTGATCTCAGGACCAGCGCTGAGCATTTCACCAGTCGCACCTGCTGCTCCAGCGCCTGGAGCAGCAGCAAAGGGGCGACCGAGCTCACCAGCCGCGGAAGAAGTTCCATTCTCCACACTGCGCTGTCTCTCCCCTTCCTCGGATCTGCTCTCGCCGAAATGGGGTTGGGGGAGCGGAAGAGTCGGCGCTGGGCCGCCAGCCACTGCGCCGGATGCTGACTGCGCCGCAGTGAAGGGCGTAGACGAAGGAGTTCCGTTAAGCCCAGTGGGTACGGACGTGTTGCCATAAGGGATTCCCGAGCTTGGCCGGACGGGATCGGGAGTTGATTGAGCAGATGACATGGCGTGCAACGGGTGAATGTGTGGTTGTTGTGCAGTGTTGCTGGTTGAGCCAGGCGAGTGATGGGGTGGTATGCTACCACTCTGATGGCCTTCGAGCGGAGGCGTCTTTTGCCGTTGTGTGCGCTTGCCACGCGTCGGCTTCTCATGAGGCTGCGAGCGACCAATGTCAGACTTCGCGTCTTTTGCCAGTAGAGCAGGGGAACTGTGACGCACAGTTGGTGGAGGGCTGGTGCTGCGGTCCGAGTCGTCGACATTTGGTGCCATCCTCTCGGCGAGCCGCTCCAGTAGGAATGCTCTTTCCAATCGCATCTTTAATATCGCGCGATCGAGGCGCACCTTGCGCAACCGGGCGGCCTCGTTGTTGGCTTCGATCTCATTGAGGCGGCGCTTGAGTGCAATGCACTTGCGATAGTAGGCCGCTTCGACGGATGGTGGTAGGGGTGTGGCGTTGTCTGTACTTCATATTAGCACACCCAACGATTTCCATGACAAAAAAATTCGGTGGTAGTGCAAGTTCTGGTCCCATCTTGCCCCTGCATCCGGTGGTTATTCCTGGGTATGGACAATCCATGGAGACTTGGCTCTATGCAATGGCTGACTTCGTGTCTTGCTCCGTTTGGTTGCCGATTGGAGTGAGAGTCGGAGCACTTCGATTTCGCACCCGTGAAAGGGGCTAACAATAGGACCTCAATCCACTCGGTCTGCGTGTTCCAGCTGAAGAGCTTGAACCATCATCTTTCTCAGATTGAACCTCCTCAAATGCAGACGATCAGGCAAAATTGATCTTCGGTATTGAGAGTGCGCATGGATGTCCACGAGTGCGCATGATACGGTAAATCAGCCCACTGGGTGATCTTCCCTAGACGTAGGTTCCGCCGGCGCACTCAGGGTGGGCCTCCAAGACGACAAGTAGGCAGTGTTTGGCTGGCTGTACGGTCGATTTGCGCAGTTGTAATGTGACTGGCGCTTCCCAAGGCTTTACAGTGCGATGGCTTGCTAGCTCAACTCCTTGTACCGATTGCGCGTCCCTTCGACGAGGCTGGGGGTGTTGGGTGGACGATGTTGGCGGTTGGCGGCTGGAGCAAGACGCAAAAAGGCGGTCGGCGGCATCGATGGTCTTATCCGGATTGATGATTTCGCGCAGGTCCATGGACAGAGTTGGGGCAGGCGGGAGCCAATGATAGGGTCGACATATCGTAGACGTGGAAGAAATGGGGGATAGAGGAACGGATACATACCTGCGGGTGGCATGGCGGGCGAAGAAGTGGGCGTCGGACGGAGGAGGATGGTGTCGCGACAGCAGGAGGCGATGGAGGGAGCGGCAGAGCAGGGCAAGGCGGCAGCGACGGGGTCGGAGGTGAGGATGGCGCGGTGGTAGGTTGAGCTTTGGAGCTGCTGAGAGCGTCGAGGCTCCGGGCGTCGATTCGCGCCACCAGTGCAGCGCAGCTGCCAGGACTGCCGCGTCGGTGGTCAAAGCGCCTGCCTGGGGTAATCCTCCACCTCACCCCATTGAGCGCAGATATGGAGAGCTTACGCATCCGCACAGCTAGGCCGGATCACAATGCTGGCTCCTCCGGCTCAGTCCGTCCGTGGCCGCCGTAGTTTGTTGCTTCCATCCTGATGTGTTTCGGCCCCCACGTCTTACATAGCTGTTGGGCTTTGCCGCTCGTCTCCCCCGAGTCGCAAATCCTCCACTCTTCCTTCCATCTCTACTCCTGTCTTGCATCCACGTGCATCCGTGAGATTGACGCCTTTTCCCACTGGTTCCGCTTGCAGAATACGCCAGTCAACCTGGCGCAGATATGTCACACCAGAATGGCGCCCCGAATTCAACATTCGGGCCGCCCAACATGTCCGACTATGGTCTACCGGAAGAGGACGATATGGATCTTGATGGACCGCAAGCCTTCCAGCAACACCAGGCCTTCATACCACACTTCGACGGCCAGGCTGGAGCTATGCAGCAGCAGCCAATGAAGTCGGCCTTCATGCGTCAACAACTGCAACAGGCACAAAGACAGCCCGTATCATCCCAGTTGCGCCAGCAGATGGAACAACCTATGTGGGCGCCGTCATACTCGTCGGCACCAGCTCAACGCGTGCACATGTCACACGAGGTGCGACAACAGATGCTGCCTCCCGCCCCGCAATCGCATCAGTTCACGCCGTCTGGACATGTGTCTGCTCCAACTTATTCCCAGTCCCAAGGCAGCCCTCATGAGTCACCGTTCCAATCCCACTTTTTCGTCATGCCCCACGACTTCTTCGAGTACGAACCACTGAGGGGACCCGGTGAGATCCGGATTCTCCGCATCAATCCCGGCAATCCAGACGATGCTCTGGATTGTGAGTTATATCACACCAATATCCACTCTAATTGGGAGTACCATGCTCTATCCTATGCCTGGGGAGATAGCGCCTCAAAAGCAGAAATCACATGCACCGGGAAACGGCTGCGCATTACAACCAGCTTGCATGGAGCTCTCCGCAGAATCCGGAACGCCAATTTCCCGATACAAGTCTGGGCGGATGCCGTATGTATCAACCAGCAAGATGTTGACGAGAGAGGCCATCAGGTCCGTCTGATGAGGTCAATATACAAGAGGGCCAAGTCTGTATTCATCTGGCTAGGGCCTGATGAACAGCGAGCTGCCCCTGCCGTTTTCGCAAGCGCGAGAAAAATATTCCTAAAAGACATGATCAACATTCCGCCGCCGGACGACAGCATCTGGGTCGGTTTTGCTCTTCTCTTCAGTAGAGCTTGGTTCTGGCGCTTATGGTGCCTTCAGGAGATTGTCCTCGCATCATCTGCGGAGATCATCTGGGGGACTGAATCTATATCCTGGGAATGTTTAGGTTTTGCTGCAGCTTGGATCAGGACCGTCGGCTATCAGATTCTGCGCAACACCCCAATCCAAGGAGTTCACAATGCGTACCTTATGTATGCACTTTCTCTCGGCAGCGATAAGCACGATCCTGTATCATTTCTTCACCTTCTCACTCTCACTCGACAATTCCGAGTTTCGGATCCTAGGGACCGTATTTATGCACTCTTAGGACTACCCACAATCGACTCAGATCCAGATAACGGGATATTATACGTTGATCCAGACTACACAAAAACCACACAGGACGTTTATGAAATACTGGCAAGAAAAATGGTAATATCATCACAAGGCTTGCGAACGTTGTCTGCCGTACAACACGGCCTCGAGGTGCAAGAGCACGTACCATCATGGGTGCCTCAGTGGGACCACCTCTTCACATACACATTAGCCCAGGCCGGAGGTTCTCTCAAAAACCACGCAGCCTCCGCTTCTCTCCTAGCATCACTACCACGGGTAAACGGTCCCATCCTTTCCGTGGACGGTCTAGAGTTCGATACCGTAGCCCAGATATCCGACGTCCTGCCCGACAGCCTCGACCCGTCCTCGCCCGCCAACTTCGAATACATCAAGATCATCTGGGACTCGATGGCCGCCCCACTCCAAGCCTACCCCACGAACACCAACACCGACCTCTACACCGCCTTCTGCTGGACCATCACGGCGGGCAAAGACTGGTACGGCATGCTCATCGAGCACGAGCTCGAGCACCTCGCCGACTTCGCCGCCTTCCAGACCACCCACTTCGACGCCCCCCTCCCGGACGCGCCGACGCGCGACCGCCTGATGCCGTTCGGCATCCCCGAGACGGCGCGCCAGGAGATGCTCAAGATGCCCGGCGACAAGTTCTACCGGACGATCGCCAGCTTCCAGCGGCAGCGGGGCGGCGAGCCGGGCGAGTCGACGGCGGACGCCGACCGCTTCGTCACCGCGCTGTCGTACGCGTGCCGGTGGCGCCGCTTCTTCGTCACGCGGCGCGGCTTCATGGGCATCGGGCCGCCGTGCATGCGCGAGGGCGACGTCGTCGGCGTGCTCTGCGGCGGGATCGTGCCGTTCCTGCTGAGGCGGCGAGGAGGAGCGTTCTGCAAGCTCGTCGGCGAGGCGTACATCTACGGTATAATGAAAGGCGAGGCTTGCGTGCAGCCTCTTCGGGGGAATCTGGAGCTGCGCACGTTTGGGTTGACTTGAGGGAGGAGCAGTGTCAAGGAAATTTGTTAAAAGCATTCAAAATGAACGGATCAGAACTGCATTGTGAAAATGACGCACCTGAGGCCGTCCAAGTATGGAACAGTTGGAGACGACGCGTGCGAGATGCTTCGAAATTTACGCACCACAGCGTCCGCAGTCACTCCAACCAGATCATCTAACACTGCAGTCGACACGATCATAGTAGCTCCTGGGAATCCTCACTACGCGATGGGCGTTCGCAGGAAAGTAGGCTCAGATATGTAGAACATTCAATTGGTAACGAGAACTATGCGTAGAGGACTCACAAGACCCTCAGCTGGCCTTCCCCATCACCGTTACCCAACCTGAATGTACAATCCACAGCTCTCACGGAAGATCGGGAGCCAGAAGCCAGTAGCAAACGTCTTAGCCAAACCCAGGACCCCCCCCCCCCCCCCCCCATTGCGCCGTTACCTGGTCTTTTCATTTAATCCCGGAATAAAACGACACGCGCTCGATGCAGTGATGAAGAAAAAAGAAAAAAGAAACACAACTCATGCACTCCGGTCATGAAATGCGTGCGAGGCGTGTTGAGCAGCAAGGAAAAATCCCGGGGTATAGTCATCGATGTGGAGAAAAAGCAAAGAACATTGTACATGGACGGCGAAGCGATCAGTTGATTGCCGTATCGTTCAGGGCGACGCAGACGGCGCCACGGTGGTGACCATTGTATTGACGAATAATGGACTGAGAGCTCAGCTCCCACAGGCGAGCGTAATGATCCGAACAGGCGGTGACGAGGTAGGCCGAGTCGGCGCTGAAGGCGCAATCCCAAACCCAGCGCTGGTGGCCATGAAGGGTGGTCTCCAGTGGGAAGGCTCCGGGCTCGCGTTCGACAGGCAGCTGCTCAGCGCCGGTGACGTTGTGAGGTTGCGATGTGTCAACGGACCAGATGCGGGCGGTGTGGTCGGCAGAGCAAGTAGCTAGGTGGCGCACATCTGGCGAGAGCAAGACACGAGTGATGTAAGTGTTGTGAGCAACGAAACGGCATACGGGCACCAGCGAGGTGATATCGCGGTCCTGGATCATGCGCCAGACATAAACATTACCCGAGTTGTTACCCGCGCACAGCATGGAACCATCGCTGGCAACAGTGACTGAGGCTACGGCGACGTCGTCCTCCGGAATCAACTGGTGCGAGCATTTGTTTTCGCCCAAATCCCAGATGCGCACATTACCGCCACGGTCGCAGCTTATGAGTTCGCCTTGGTTGGGGTGTATGACAACATCGTTGACCGCAATGCCGCCGTGGCTGTAGTTACGCTGGACATTGCCGCTGCGGGTATCCCAAATCTTGACGGTACCATCCTCAGAGCTGGTGACCATCCACTTGCCCTCGCAGTGGAAAGCAACGCCGGTGATATTCGCCGTGTGGCCCTCGAACGTCAACACGGCATTAGGGTTGCTGGACTTGATGTCGTAGAGCTTGACGGTGTGGTGTCCGGCGGCGGCGAGGAAGCGCTTGTCGGGCGAGATACACAGCCGGTTGACCTGTGAGTCTGGGTGTGGGATTGTGCGCGAGCAGATGCCAGATAGCGCCTCCCAAAAACTGTGCAAGCAGCCGGAGTCAGCATCTGAGGCTCAAAAGCAGCGATATGCGGCGCGCGCCCTCACCGGATAGTGTGGTCGTAGCCTGCTGTACAGAGGATGACACTCATGGTTTGGGCGCGGTAGCCCGAGAAGTTCGGGGCAGCGACTGCGGGAGAGGTGGTGGCGGACACGGTGGCCTCAGCGTTTGAGGGTGTCAAGGGTTGACAGCAGCGCTGAGAAGTTGGGGTGGACAGTTGCAGGTGTAGAAACGGCGGGGCGCGTCGGCGCGGGAGTGAGGTTGAGAGCTGCAGGGGTGCGTCGCTACGCTATAACTTACTACCCCCACAAACTCTGTACAAAGCTCAATCGCAACAACACGCCGCATCTCCAATTTACGTATCACGCCAACCTGGCACTTTTGCTACTTCAAACTTCGATGCCCTACGGCATGCTGCGTTCGGCAGCAGTGAGCGCACAAGAAAAAAGGTTCTCGCGCGCACATGATTGCCTAACACCAATTATTTTCTCCCATCCTGACGCAAGTCTATGTCACTTCACACCAGCAAAGATTTTTGATGGAAGAGGGTCTTTAGCAGGTAACCAAGGTACGTATAGAAAAAAATTTCGAAACTTAGTACGTTTTCAGGCATAGCGATTCGTACGCCGTACGCGTGTACCTATTTCCAAGGACCACAATATAGCTGCTAAGCCATATGAGAAATAGAGAAGACGAGTCTTTCTAGTGATCTTGCCCTACTATAGGCGGGCAAGTGTTGTCCGTCGTTAGAGAAGTTTTCTGAATCAGCCAAAATAGGACGCGGATCAGGGTTCCGAGCCGGACTTACACGCCGTAGGTCGGCCTGGCATTGCTATGAAGCTGGCTCTCACAAACCAGTCCACATGATGGGAATCCTGTTAATATGCTCCAACGAGAATTCAATCATTTTGGTGACCAACTAAGTAAATACTGTAAATGCACACCAAGTGATTGCAAGTCCCATCACTGCATGCTCAAATTCCCTGCGGCACGCTCTGCGCCGTTATTACGTGGGTCATATTGGACCCTGCGGGAATTCTGTTTTCCAGGCTGCAGCCTTTTAACTCTTGGTTGCGATGTTGCGTGGTTGAACTGGGCAATCACCCACGGCACGATGCTCGTATTTCACTTCTGTCCTCCGCTTAACTCCCGCGTCATCACAAGTCATCGAACAGATGAGTCTTTCGCAAAACATGGAATGTTAACACCCATGTTTACGACCCTCTTTGGACTTTTAGCTGCCTTCCTAGCGCCAGTACAAATGATCTTCCCCTCTACACTGCCTTCCTAATCTCCAACAACTTTCTCTAGTTTGCACTCGACCGACACATCGACTTCAACATACATACACTTCTACGCACCACCTACACATCGACACACTCCACACTTCAAAGTTATGGAGTTCAACAACCAGCAATCAAACCCTTACGCTGTCAACTACCCTCAACTCCAAACTACTCCACTGTTCATGAACAACCAGCCCGGGTTTCAACAACAATACGACGGCAACCATGCCACTCCACTGTTCATGAACAATCAACTCGGGTTTCAGCAGCAACGCGGCGGCAACCAAGCCGTCCACTGGCCAGCATATATGCCGTCAGATGAGGCTCAGTTCAACGGTGTCCAGCAACCTAACACCAAACAATGGAGCTACCCGCAAGCCGACTTGATGCCGATGCAAGATCAAGCCGGTATCCAGCAGCCGGCGAACTTCAACCGATTCAGCAACGGGCCTTTCCAGCCGCAGCCAGTCAACACATACTGGCAAACGGGCACCCTTAACACCATTAGATCTAGAGTCCAGCGAGTCCACATACAACAGTTCCAGCAGCCACTTGCCCATCACATGGCTACCACTCCGGTTACCGCTCAGCAGCAACCTGCGCCTCAGTCTACCACCTCGGAGAGTGCACAGCTTGAGACCTTGACCAAGCGATTGCGACAGCAAATTTCTCCCTCTCAAGAAAACCAACTTTGGATCCAATACGTTTCTCAGACGCCTCGGGAGGTATTTAATCAGCTGTATGCTCGATGCATCGACCCGGTCATGCTCCACTGCCGTAACCACGCCAAGCGCATTCTCCAAGAGCGTGCCGCCCGTCAGATGGTTCCGGCACCGATTCAGGAGCAGATCACCACAACTCAGCCTACCAGCGGCACCCAGGGAGCTCCCATTGCCCTCGACGACGACGAAGAAGAAGAAGAGGAGAAGGAGGAGGTGGTGGTGGAGATGGAGGAGAAAGTGGCAACTCCCCTTCCTACACCATCATCTACCGCGTCCTCCCTGAACCTTGTTCCCTCCCCCAAGCCCAAGGCCAACATGGTCAACGTCACCGACAAGATGTACGTCGAAGGCCCCGCTCCCAAAGAAAACGACCTCATCTGGAACGCCTACTGCACCATGGGATGGATGAACATGCACAAGGAACACTACCACTTCAGCAAGGCCGCCAAGTCGCACAAATTCTACGTCAACGAGGACGACTCTAAGGACTGGTACTGCGTTCAGATCCACGACGGCGCCAAGAAATACGGTTGGCAGATCGACGCAGAGCTGAGCGCGCTGGAGTTGAGCGAGAAGGAGGCCAAACGCGAACACGCAAAAGCAGCTGCGCAGAAGCGCCAACGCAAATCCCGAGAGACTGCGGCCAGGGGCGAGCGATTGGCGGCGGCTACGCCAAGGGCAGAAGATCGCGTCCAAAAGAAGGAGCAGAAGCAATTGGAGGCCAAGCGGAAGGCGGAAGAGCGCGCCCAGCAGAAGGAACAGAAGCGCGCGGGAGTGGCAAACCGGAAGCGCAAAGCAACTGCTGACGACCTCGACGACGATCTCGAGCGCAAGCCCACGAAGAGGACACGCACAAACGATGAGGCGTCTGAATCCAATCATACCGAATCCGCCACCGACCTAGACGCACTGTTCGAGGAGGACGATGACATCTCCGCCACTGGGCTCGAGGTCGAGGACGACAATGGAGATTCGCAATCAACCTCAGCAACAGAAATGGAACAGGAAGAATCCACCGAAAACTTGGACAAGCTGTTCGAGGAGGAGAACGAGAGCCAAGCTTCGCAGGATGAGGACGAGGACGAGGACGAGGACATCTCCCGCGATTGGGTCCAGGAACTTGAGAACGAACTCAAGGCTTCGCAAGACGAGGAGAGTGAGGACGATGACGAGGACGAGGACATCTCCGCCGCTTGGGTTCAGGAGCTTGAGGACGAGCTCCAAACTTCGCAGGACGAAAACGAGGAGAATGGAGACTCGTAACCCGCCTGGACAGCGGAAGTAGAGCAGGCGGAGTATCAGGGCTACTATTCGGATAGCTCAGAGGAATCACAAGAAGAGTAATGGAATGGTATAACGGCGGCTATGACAACAATACTGTACAGTCAATCAGTTTTATATGGGATGGTTCAGACACTGAGGAGTACAATAGAAATACAGCTTCTTCTCCGCTAGCTAATTTTTGTTGCGTGCGTGATTCAATACCCGTATTAATAATCTAGTCCCTTCACCTTTGCGGTGGCCTTCGACAGTGCAGGATTCGATGTACAGAACCTTACCATCGCAGGTGACTGTGCCAATGGCTGGTAAGGGCTGACGCTGATCGATGACCCACCAAGACCCTAGAGGATGTTCCCTGTCTGGTGGGCTGTTGTCAATGCTTACAGAGTGTATTACTACTCTCTTGGGGACTCCGTCCTCTGCAGTGATTTTAGAGTAAATAGTAGTGTCCCACAGTTGACCCACGACACGCAAAGTGCGAACGATGCGATCAGCGGTCCATGTACGAAAGTCTACGTGACTGTCCTCTTTCGTGATCTTGGAAGCGTGCCGGGGAGACGATTCAGACCGCCTGGCGGCGTTTTTCAAGGGCGGAATAAAGGCGCCATCTTTAAGGACTTGAACGAGCATTGAACCTCCAATAGGACCTAATTGATCGATAAGGCGCTGAGGGGTGCAGCTATCGGCATCAGGGATGCTGATTCCAGGTTCGGGAGTCTGAGATAACACAACGCCTTGGTCAAAGTGCTTTGGATGCAATGTCTGAACGCTGACGCCCGTTGTCGTATCACCACGCAGCAATGCATGGTGGATGGGTGCCGGCCCGTACAAGTCAGGCAACATGGAGGGGTGGACGTTCAAACCGCCGTACTTAGCAGCCTTCAAAATGCGCGGGGGAACCAAGAGACCAAATGACACGGCGACAACGAGATCGTAGGGAGTAGGAGGAGTCCATCCGGTAAAGGTATCGATTTCATGGGCAGGGAGAGCAAGCTCTTGGGCGGCGGCCTTGATGGGCACTGCAAAGGTGAGCTCATTCATTTTAGAGCATTCTAGCGGGCTGCGCACCTTCGCGGACCTGCTTCAGGCCCCGGCCAGTGCGCTTGCCCGGGCGATGGACGACATGGAGGGCATCGATGAGGCGTGGATTGCTCACGTGCTCTCGGTGAAGGGCGCGCAGGGCGTGGATGCTGAATTCGTCGGACCCGCAGAAGAGAAGGCGCAGAGGCGTAGAGGGTTGTACAGCGGACGAAAAGGTGCGGCAACAGGACCAAGAGGGCGCAGAGCGCAGGCGTACAGCAAGGCGCGAGAGTAGCATGGTGGTGGTGTTCTGGCCAGGCGAGTGCAGGACGATTGGCGAGGCGATCAGCCGAATGGGCGTGCAGGGAAGCAGCTCACAGCTGCAGCTGCAGCGCGACAAGCAACCGCCACACCCAGCCAGTCTGCATCCTTCCCTCTGCCGCCGGCCTCCCAGATGGATGCGCAGCTTCCCGCTTGTCGCGCTCGCTCTTCTCTCTCCCTCTCCTCGCTCGAGAGTCCTTCCGCCAACGCGCCGCGGGCGACTTGGACAACACGCGCCCCACGCTCGCCGCGCTGAATCGCCCGCCTACCGTAGCCGGGTGACGCAATAACCAAGCTCCCCGCGGCTTTTGCTTGACCGCCGACATTCTCTCCCCCTTCCCAGCTTGCCCCAAATGGCCGCCAGGGTCGTTCCCGCACAGCTCGCATTCCTCGCCATATTTTGCCCCTACCTGGCCGACAACGACGACGCATTCCGAGAGCAGCTTGTCTTCTACTACTCGAACAAAGCTACGCGCCGCAACGAGGACGATAAGCACGATGACGAGAACGAGCGGCTGCGCCAAATCGGCCTGGCCCAAGGCATGATTGACTTTGCGCGGTAAGCGCACCGACGCGACCCTTGTTTGCATGTCCTTGCTGATCTTGCCCCAGGAGCTTCTCAGACGGTGAACCTGTGGATCATGTTGATACTGAGAAGTCGCGTATTGTTATGCATGAATTTGAGCAGGGCTGGTGGGTTTTGGCCGTACGTCGTGCATCGTATTCTCTGCTACACCCTTTTCTCTAATCCGCGCGCAGTCGATAGACCTGACCCGTCTCCCTGCCGGCCCGAGCGCCTCCAACGAACAGCCGGCTGTCGAGTACTCCGTCCGTGAAGTCGCCCCGCCAGAGCTGTTACTCCGACAGCTCCTGCGCGCACACTCTATTTTTCGTTTGCACCATGGCCCCTCTCTCGCCGACTTATACGTGCGGTTACCGCGCCAGAAATTCTGCAATATACTGGACAGATTTTGGTCGCGCTTCGCTAAGGATTGGGACGTCTTGTTGCACGGAAACCCAGCAACCGATATCTATCCCGCCATGAAACTTGCTGCTGGCGGAGAATTGGGCATGGGTGTGGGCGAGGAGGAATGGGGAAGCGGCGAGAGGGAAGTCTTTGAGGACTTCACCAGCAGAACCGAGGGAATGCTGGACATGGTGGTGTCACGCTTTGGGGAGCCGCGCTCTAATAAGCAGAAGGAGTCCCACACTGAAATGGCTGCTGAGGACGAAGAGCCGTGGATGGGCACCGGCCGAAGTCCCGAGTCGACCGACGGTGTCATCTTTTCTGGCGTAGGGGCACTTTCGCGCTCCTCTTTGCGCGATATTTCCAACTGGATGCGATGGCTGTACACATTCGGGGACCATGCCTACGGTGTCAAAGAGAATCCAGGTTCAGACCGCCGGAGACGAAGGCGACGCGAGCGGATGAGCAGGCAAAATAACCGCCTAGACGGACATAGACGCACTGCTTCGCAGAAGAGCCCGAGGGCAGTCCCCCTCAGGAACTCAAGCTCATTACCGCCAAGAATACCCCGCCCTATTGTCACAGCTGTAGAACAATCTCTTGATCAAGCGTCAAGCGCCGCTGACGCGGCTCAGGATCGCGAACGAACTGGTGATGAACAACAAGGGAGGTCTGACGGAGACACTTGGATGAAGTATTTGACCTGGGGGTACAGCTCTTCTTGGGGCGGAAAACGACCGAGCCTGGAGCAGCGATCATCCGAGCTATCCGAGCAAAGTACACAGACACGCGCCGAAGATGATCAAGAAAAGAACCGACAGCTGTCTATGCAACACGCTGACCCAAGACCGGATGTTGATCCTGCTGAAGAAGCCTCCAAAGCGCAAGTCAGGAGAGAAAATAACGGCCATTTTCTGATTGGTCTTCAGGGAGACCTTGAAGAAATCATCATGAATAACGACGATGATACTGAGCGCCATGAGGATGGTGATACTGGCACAAATTGGGAAGGCCGGACATTATTGCGGACCTTGCATGTCAAGGTCAACAACCAGAGTGATGATGAAGAGTCGTCAGAAGCCACAGTATCACAACCACAGTACAGATATGAACGAGTGCGTGTGATAATATATGTTGTAAGTACAGCGCAATCTGAACCATACACATTCGCTCATAAGACTTGTAGCATCGCCCGTTCATTACGACGATGCTGTTCGAGGCTCGAACCGCAACTCTTTCTTATCCATCGTTTTACCGGCATCTGCATAGCTATCTAGCGCCCCTGCACAAACCTTTGGCCGCTAGCACGTCACCTAGCAGGATCGCTGCTCGCATTGCAGCAGCATCGAATCCGTACACAACCACTTCAGGCGGAACTGGCCCAAACCAGCAACCAATCTACGATCTGATATACGACCCGCTCAACCTGACCGTCCACAGCGGTATCCCCAACATCCCCGAGCCAGGTACAGCAGGCGCCGAAGGCTTCACCATCTCCAATGGCTCGGCCAACGGCCCCTCCTGGACTCGTGTCGAAGCCCTGAACGTGCATTCACAAGTACTCACCACACTCGGCAGCGCCCGGCGCGCACCAAACGACATCGAGCGCACAGCGAAAACGAGCCGTGGCTGGTGGCTTGTCTGGATGCGCCTTCCGCCATCCAGACCCATGGCAGACAACTTGGTGAGTCCGGAATCGCCAGCCCTGCCGGCGATCTTGGGCAGGACGCCCTCCGCAAAAGCGTCGGCCTCGTCTCTCAAATCGTCGACACCGTCGATGTCCGGGACGACGGAGCTCTCCAGCGCGAACGAGGAGGAATCCACGCTCGAGGAGTCGAGTACTGGCCCTGCCCCCACGGGCTCGCAGTCCCTGCCCACGGCGACACTCCGCGAGGCCATCCTCATCCGCCGCTCCAGGGAAGCGGCGGGCCCGGCGAGCGGTAGAGGCAGCCGACATGGAGCTAGTGCGAGCGTCGGCAGCGCCGCTGCCAGCAGCCTTTGGCGATTGGGATTGGGAGGAGGTAACAGTGCGGCGGCTACTGGTGGCGCGGCTGCTGGATGGGGACCACGCGGACTGGCAGAGGGCGTGGGCATTGATGCGAGGAGGTATGTCGAGGGGCTGTTGAGTCTCAATCGGTAAGGCAGAAAGAGAGGTTGTATCCTTTTCTGCCGGTTCAACAGAAGGGGCGTGCTTGCGAGTGGGTCAGACGTGTCTGACGGAGTGAAAATATTTAGATATGGTAATTTTGGGCATAGAGCGTGGATTGGTTGTGGTTTGCTGTCTGGTAGATCATCAAAGCATTGCGTTCAGAGCCGATCGCGCGTTGTTTGTTTCAGAATCACGGCTATTCTTTCTTTCGTCCGAGCTTTCTTTTCTGCGGCGGTGGTAGCACTGGATGAAACAAGTAACTGTGGCTTATCGCATATGTTCAAACCTGTTAGTTGCTGTGCTCAAACAGTGGGTAAGAGCGGGCTGCTGCCAAGAGCACGGCATGCGCTTGGCGAGTGCTTGCTTCCATGTCTGCCTCGTTAGTCTCGAGGTTGCTTTGGGATGAGGTTGGTGTAGTCTCAGCTTCTGATTCAGATCTACGGATCTGGGATCTGGATCTGGCGATCAAAGCTGACAGGGCGGTTATCTTGCTCGGCAGATTTGAGTGTCGCGAATCAGCATGTGTGCCTGTCGGACTGGATCAGTCCCACAATAGGTTGCCTTTCGAGTCGGCAGCTTTCATCCACATGCATGGCGAGTCTTGGATGAATTATTCTTGGGTTGTGAAAAGTGCTTGACCAGTGGTGCCGGGTGGTTCTTGGGAAGTCTGTTTAAGCTATCCGGTACCAGGACCCTCGGTCGCTTTCAGCTCATAGTTCAAAGTCAATCAGATGAAGTGGCTAATTTAATGAATTACTATTCGATCCTTCGGATTACTACCGAGAAGATTTCAGCACTGCCAATTTAACTCTTTCCGATGTTCACGCATAGTACAATCTGCCATTTGTTGTCACATGAGTTCAATTTTCGGCGAGTTTCTTTCTTCGGCGAATTTCTTCAACACCGTAAAGAGCGTCGGGTCGTAAAACGCAAAAACAATCCGTTTTGCACGAGCCACAGTCTATTGTTGGGAATTTCGTTAAAACGAATGAACCGATATCACACCCCGCAAGCCTACATCATCAAATCACCACCTTCTTCATTACGTTGCATTCTCATACTCTCCCTCCTCTTAACGACTCGCAGCGAGACCGGCAGACTTGGGACCGAGGACGTCGTCCAAAAGGCCCTCCCAGACCTTTTTCAGGGTGGTCTCGGTCTCGGCGACGCGTTTAGAGGCGGCGGCGCTCATGGCACTGGTGAGGCCTTGGAAGTCAATGGCGGAGTTGTCGGTGACATCACTCAATGCCGACGGAGCGTGGAAATACGTAGTGTCAGCAGAGACGGTGCTGATCTCCGGGCGCATGGGTGCGGGCTGCGAGATGATCATGTCAGCTTTAGTAAGATATTGCATCTAGATAAGAGTAATACTCACGGCTTCGACCTCCTCGATGATCTGGGCGCGAGGGGAGTTGAAGTTGATGTCCGGAAGGAGCGGGACGCGGACATTGAGGGCCTCGGCCTCGACGGTAGACTCGGGAAGGTAGGCGAAGTCAATGGTGGAGCTGTCGTTGACTGCCTTGAGAGTGCGGCTAGTGTTGAAGTGGCGGGTCGGCTGAGCGGAGGAGGCGGCGGAACCCTCGGCGGTCGGACGCTGCTTGCTGGTCTCGACCGCGGAACTGAAGCCACGGGCCTGCAAGGAATCGGCGGTCAAGCGCTCGGTAAGCTGTAGGGGTGCGTTAGTGGATTTAGACATCAAGGAATTGAGAGGAATCCGGTGTGGTGGTACGGAGGGGTGGGGCGCGGCTTACCTCAGACTTGGAGCCAGTGGTGGGAAGCTGTCTCCGGGAGCACTCGGCGCGAAGGCCAGCAACATCTTTGGGCAAGTTGAGGGCGGGACGCTCGGCGGTGAGGAGAGGAGACGGAAAGGTGGCCGGGCCAGTCATGTGGAGGCCGCGGACCTGGCGGCTGCGGACAACCTGACGGCTATGGGCGGACAGGAATTTGAGGGCACGCATGGACGAAGCTCTGCTGGCAGACATTTTGACAGGTGACAGATGACAAGGGCGGACTCGGAGGGCGGAGGAAAGAGTCTCAGGCGGTAGCAATAAGAGGAAGACACAGGAGCAGCGATGACTCGGAAGTGATGGGTTGTTGGGGCGTGATGGAAGCTGGCTTGTTGAGAGGTCGGAGCGAGGGAGCGGCGGCGGACGGGGCAGGCACGATTTATATATGGTGTCAGAGGGCAGACGATTCACGAAGCACAGCGGACGAGCTTATCTGGCTTTGGGAATGCTGGGCGAGGCAAGACGAAGCGTCGACTGCCAGGCACAGCTTGTTGAGAGCTCACGGACAGCGGGAGCGATGGAGCTCTGGACACCCCTAGGCTCGTGCACCCCGCTTTTGACGGCCACACCTCACCGCCCGCCGACCTGCGAATCGCTGTGACTGGCCGCGAGTGGCCGGTGAAGCCTCCCCGCATGCGTGAGGGCTGATCGGACCAGATGCGCACGACTCCACTGCCATCGCGCATCGCCTCACCCGATATCTGCTGAGCGCTGCGCCCTTCTCCACGCTGCTCGCCGACGGCCATGGCAGCAGCTCGGCGACTGCAAAACCCGCGCTCCGGCAGCAATGGCAGTGGCCGTGCGGTGCGGCAGCCCGCCGGCTCCCCTCGCCGTCGCCCAAACCCCCTGGGGGTTGCCTCACTCAGGGCTTCGGCTGGGCTTGGCTGGGGCGAGGCGCTGGCACAGACGGTGCTCAGAAGCGTCGCAGGGCTTGCCGAACACCACCGACCGACACACGGGGTGCGACCGCGGCCTGGCTGTGCGCTCAATATTGTGGTCGATAGCGCGCACGCGGACTGGCACGGCGATAGGAGAAGGGAACGGGGGGCGCGTAATCTCTCTTGCCGGTGCGATCATCGCCAGCGGTTGCGCATGGACTGCGCTACTTCTAGGTGCATAGCATCCGCATGGCGCGCAGGTGCTGGCATGGAGCGGCACGGCGGGTGTGGTCGTATATGTGCGCCTGAGGGCGTGCTGACGACGTCGAGGGCCGAATGAACGGCATTCTTGGGCCTGGGTTGTTTCAGCAGCCAGTGCGAGCTGCAGGATTGGGCAAATGGGGGTGCTGGCCGAGCGCAGTTAGCAGCTGCCAAGGCCCGCCTGCTGCTTCCATAGCACGCGTGCCTGTTGATCTTCGTGTAGCGCGCTGCGCCAGACAACAGCGCGCCTTCTCCCTCTCCACGGAGGGGGAGGCCGCTGACGTCCTCTCCTCCACATCGTGCGCCTCCAGAACCACAAGTCGGTGCAGACTTTTCAGTGTCCAGATCCCTCAAAAGGCGCCGTCCGTCGAGCTGCTCACCCCAGTGAACCCGCCCGCATTATTCTTCGCCGCCGCTCGTTCTGGCCTGAAAGCAGCCACCCTCTTACGGCTTTGTTTCCTTCCCCGAGTC
This sequence comes from Botryosphaeria dothidea, assembly GCA_011503125.2. Taxonomy (NCBI): domain Eukaryota; kingdom Fungi; phylum Ascomycota; class Dothideomycetes; order Botryosphaeriales; family Botryosphaeriaceae; genus Botryosphaeria; species Botryosphaeria dothidea. The sequence continues at coordinate 983,126 of WWBZ02000001.1, forward strand.
TTTCACCGGGTCTGCTTAACTGCATCGTACTCGGTTTCAATGCCATCACTTCTCCTCGTCCTTCGCTAGCTGTTGCAAATGTTCTCCTCGCGCTTCCTGGCGAGCTGGGCCGTCGCCTACTCGGCCCTGCCGCTGGCTGCTGCTTTCTACCCCTACGCTTTCGACGTCAACGCCGTCATCGCCCGTCATGAACCCCATGTCAGCTCTGGCTCTGCTTCCTCCTTCACCGTGCCCATCTGCCGCACGCCCACCAAGCGCGACAACACATTCACTGTCGTTTCCGCCAACGAGCCCTCCCAGGAGGACAGCATTGCCGTAGACACCGATGGCAGTGACTTCTCCTACTTCTCGTCTTTCAAATTCGGCTCCAGCGAGACCGAGTACTATCTCCTGCTGGACTCCGGCGCTGCGAACACCTGGGTCATGAGCTCGGACTGTGCCACCGACTCTTGCGCCAAGCACAGCACGCTCGGCACCTCCGACTCCAGCTCGCTCAAGGTCCGTTTTTCCTATCTCTGTGGGTCTTATCAGTGTTAACACGCACCCTTCGCAGGTCACATCAAACACCTTCTCGATTGCCTACGGCACCGGCAACGTCAATGGCACCATTGCAAGCGACCAGGTTAGCGTTGCGAACTTCACGGTCGACCTTACGTTCGGCCTTGCCAAGTACGCCTCCAACGAGTTCACATCGTATCCAATGGACGGCATTCTAGGCCTTGGTCGGGCCGACAAGACGAACAATGACGTCACGGACGGTACCATCATGGATGCGCTCTCCGAAGCTTCTCTCATTCCAGAGAAGCTGTATGGCATACACCTTTCGCGCAATTCGGATGGTCTCAAGGATGGGGAGCTGACATTTGGAGCCACCAACCCGGATCGTTACGATGGCGACCTCGCCTGGACCAGCACCATTGAGAACAACCGTGGTTTCTGGGAAATTCCAATCGCTGACGCGGCTTATGACGGCACTTCAGCTGGCCTGACGGATAGAACTGCCATCATTGACACTGGAACCTCATACATCCTTGTTCCGGGCGATGACGCTGCTGCCTTGCACAAGCTGATTCCGCAGTCATCTCAAAATGGCGAGATTTTCACAATTCCCTGCAGCACCACTCAGCCCCTTCAACTGAGCTTCGGCGATATTGCCTACAACATTTCCGCCAAGGACTACGTTGGCAACAACGTTGGTGGAAGCACTTGTCAAAGCAACATCATCGGCCGTCGTACGTTCGGAGAGAAGCAGTGGCTGGTTGGCGCAGTTTTTCTTAAAAATGTATATACTGCTTTCGACTACGACAGCTCTCGCATCGGATTTGGCACCAAGACCTCTGGTTCTTCCATGGCCGAATCGTCAGCCAGCCCGACCTCAACTTCTTCCTCCAGCTCCAGTGCGAGCGGCTCATCGAGCTCGGCATCGGCAACGTCTAACTTGCCGTTCGTTCCCGAAGGTGGCTCCGACTCTGCATCCAGCTCTGGCTCAGGATCGGCTAGTGCCGCAGCTTCTACCGCTACACAGTCGTCTGCCGCTTCGGCTTCAGCGGCGCAGGAAGGTTTCGGATTGGGATTTGGGCAGCCGTTGACAAACGCGAGGGCAGGTGCTCTGCCTCTGCTCGTCGCTCTGCTCTATCTTGTGGTAGTTTTCTAAATATAGATGCAAAATTTGGATGGGAAAATGGGTGGGAAAAAAGATGGCTCGAGGCCTGAGAAGGGCTCTCGACCATCCTACGATTTCTTTGTAGAAACACTTTAATCAAGTACACGATTTATTATGGATACCTCCTAAGTTCAATCGTCATTGGTCGTTCAAGCTTTTAGAATTGCCTTTCAAGGTAATGTCATCGGCAGCTACCGCATGCCGGCCAGGGTACCGTCGCCAAGCAAGGGTCGCCTATTGTACCTAAAGTTTCGTGTAGATGCCTAACTCGATAATCATTACTTATCGCCTTACGCCTCTTGAACGGCTCTCCTGCTTTGTTGCCTTGCCATGTCGCAATCCGCTTTGGCTTAAAATGTGTTTGGACCGCTCAAAACTATCCGTCTTTGATGCTCAACACCAAGTCAAGACTCACGATAGATATCCCCCGTTGTAGTCCTTGCTCACGTGGGATGTCCGGATCTTTGCATATTGCAATAGCAAGCACAAGTGCGTGAATTGAGTTAAGAATCATCCGTATATTAACATTTAAATCCAAATTATTTACATCACGTCCACAGTTTCAACTCTCCATCAGTGGTGAGGGCGAAACAGCCACGCAGTTAGTCAAAATTTAAGACGATATTATCATGCTCAACCCTGGAGTGCAACATCTTCTCAAGTGATTCAGACGATCTTGCGGTCTGCTATCTTGTAATCTATCCGACGCTGCTCTTTCGTAGCTTCACGCGGAGCACGCACTCGTGAAGGTGAACAACATAGCCAGCTGGATGACTAAAGCAATTTTGAGGGAGATTTTCACTCTAATTATCTGATGATTGGCTGTATGAAAAGCAAGAAGAGATTGTAACGAAAAGCGAATATTGCCTAGATCATCCAAAAGGAGGGCTGCTTGTGAATTTGGTCCCTCCCACCAATAGACGGTTTTTGGGACTTTTAGTACTGGCTAATGGAAGACAGAGATCTGCATGCCTCCTCCATTAGCTGCACCGGCACATGAGGCAAGTCATGAGGGACATGTTGTTTGCAGATGGAGTGGTATGAGCGGCGGCATTTCAGCTTCGCAGCTCCCCGAGTTCGACATTTGGAATGACATGCATGCATATGCCTCTACACCCATCAGCCCTGTGGATATGAAATGCAGCTCGGTTTGAATATATGCAAACCCCAGAGAGCCAAAAAAAAAATGGAAGAGGTTGAAATGATAGTGAGACTCCAATTTGAAATGATAACACAGCGTCCGCCGTGACGGTTAAGAGAGGTAAAATTCGATTTAAAGATGCAATAACGATCAATTTCAGAGTCATTACGTCTACCACCTGGTGACTGAGGGGGGGTTTTTTTTGGTAATCAGAGTCTTTTTTTTTTTTGAAAAAAGAAACAAAGATGCGGTTGATAACTATGCTGCTGAGGCTATGGATTTCGGCCCGTCAACTAATTCTGAACATAAGGTGATCACATCAATGCACTGTCAAAAGCACATGCTCCCTCTAACGAAGATGACAATAATTTTCAAGTCCTCTACGTTTCCACTGCTTGGGTTTTGGGCAACCTCACCGAAATTTATACCCGAGGTTTTCTTGTTGTCCCATAATAATGACTGGGATCCTTTTGGAGAAGACTACAATTTGTTGTATTGTTGTTCTTTGAGAACAAGATAGTACAGTGCGGTGATCAAACAGGAGATCATCGGATCCTGGGGGCGATTGGTGCGAAGGATTTATTAAGAGGTGAAACTAGAATGGCATTCAGCAGATTTTCGTGTTAGGAGAGCTCCTTAGAGCATCAACCTACCAGTTGTGGGATCAACGGAAATGAAGCTTGAGGAGCGTCCCCAGTACACCGTGGGTTCTCATATGCGCAGATACATTTCTTTGAACTGTCCGTCTACTAAAAGTATCGCAAGTACTACCCTGGACATCAGCGAAATTCAGATACTCCGAGTTTTCTGCTATGGATATGGCGGGAATCTCTCTTATCTCAAATACCGACGACGGAAACTTTTTGGGCAGGAATTGGGAGAAGCAGAGGGTAAAAGACACACCACCACGGCGATATTTATCGTCATCCTGCAATGAAGGCCATGTAAATCTGAATAATATAGGAATGGTGCCCATTGGAAGCCGGAGAACGAAAGTAACATTTCTGTGAAGACCGTGTTGTTCCATCTCATCAAAAGAGAATGGTAAACTCCACGATAACGTGGAAAAACCCCCCGAAAAAGGGAAGCGGGAAAAACTCAGAATCTGACCAGCTTTGGTGAGCTCCTCTTCAACACACCTTATGTGGAAGGCGTCACGGTAGAAATGTCGATTTGCGGAGCGATTGCATAGAGAGATTGGATAGAGCCGGACAAACGCGGAAACACCAGAGGAAAGGGCATCGGCACTTTCGGAATCGCTACCTTAGAGCGGTGCGCCTTAGGTTCAGATTCAGATTCAGATTGATGATGGATCTGTGGAGATAAGCGATAAATCCAAGAGGGGAGATGGTGGCGTGGCTTGTCTCTGTGGCTCAACTCTTGCGACGACCAGTAAAACCCGGCGCATTTCTCAACTCCATATGCTCGTCGTCGCACGCCTGCCCGCCCACCTTCGTCGCAGCCCAGCCTCGCGCTCGACGAGGCCAGCGACACGATGCTTCGCCTCTCTCGCTGACCAGCTGCAGCGCCCGGCCGCCAACGTCCATGCCTTCGTTTCGCGGTCGCGCGATCCCTTCGCCAACCTCTCCATCGAGCACTATCTGCTGCAGAAGTCCCCCCACGACTCTGCCATTCTCTTCTTGTACACCAACCGACCGTGTATTGTCCTCGGCCGCAACCAGAACCCGTGGCTAGAGGTTAACCTGGGCCTGCTCCGCGATGGTGCCGTCGATTTGGTGCGTCGACGCTCTGGCGGCGGCACCGTCTTCCACGACGGGGGCAACGTCAATTGGTCCATTATCTCGCCTCCAGCGCATTTCACGAGGGACAAGCATGCCGAAATGGTTGTGCGCGCACTGAGGAGCCTGGGAGTCGAAAGAGCAAGAGTCAACGAGCGCCATGATATCGTGCTGGACCAAGGCCCTCGCCAGGTCGTCGCGCTTGAGGGCGACACCCACCGCACTCCCTTTACCGTCGACGACCCATCATCAGGCCCACGCGCCCTCAAGGTCTCAGGCTCAGCTTACAAGCTTGTCCGTGGGCGGGCCCTGCACCACGGCACCTGCCTGCTGTCGTCGCCCAACCTCAGCATCATTCCCCAGTACCTGCGCTCCCCTGCAAAGCCTTACGTTAAGGCATTTGGCGTGGAAAGCGTCAGTTCGCCAGTCAGCAACATTGGCATTCCCAACCAGCGTTTCATCGAGGCTGTGCAGTTTGAGTTTTCCCGCATGTACGGTGGCCCTTCCGCCGGTCCGTCGCCCGTGGAAATTGGAGATGAGCAGCTGCAAATCCCAGATCTGGCCAAAGGCTACGATGAAATGAAGGTTCGTTTCAATAGGAGTCCACGTATAGCGACCGTGTGTTGACCAGAGCCTAGACTCTCGACTGGACATACCTTCAAACGCCGAAATTCACCTTCTCTGTTCCAGCTGTTGACAACGATGTTCCTCAGCAGGGCGAGATCGGACTCCCTGCTGGCCTTCCTCCATCGGTAGGCCCTCCCATTCGCAATGACGAGCCTATGCCGCTGCCGGTGCCCGCTTTTTTATTTTTCACATTTCTCAAACCCAGCGAATGGCGTGACGTAAGCGCTAACTTTTCTTCCAGACCTCCCTGACGTTCAGTGTCCACAGTGGGGCCATCCACGAAGCATCCTTTAACTTTGGTGGAACATCACGTGACGAGACCGCACAGAGCACTCTGCGAGGTCGCAAACTCCACGAAATTGACGACTGGAGCCCATTGCTCCAGGAAGCTGCCGGAAAGGACGATTCAGATGTTCGGTCGATTGCAAATTGGTTGAAGGAAACGCTACCGTGTCCGCGAAACCAATGAAACCCATGTTCGTGGACTCAGTTCCATTTGCCCCGTCGAACCTTTGATTGCTATAGTGCTATGTGATTAACATTAGGAACCCATGACGATTCCCAAGACTTACCTGCGCCGGCGGTGCTACGTGGTCCGCTCTACCGGATGCTATTATGTGGACCTTGTCTCAGCAAGGCGCTGGCAACGACATCTTTGAGCCCACAGACGCTGTATTCGGGAGGCATCACAATCGCAAGGATTCCTGCCTCCGATGAGTCTAAAGCAATCCTTTGGGTGCAATGTGCGCATCGACCGTCCCACTTTTGCTCCTCTGACGAAGGCCCGAACTCCCGAGCTCGGGAATGACCTAACATTGCAACACTTCCACAGTCGATCACGTATGCACTTCTAGCTCTAGCGGAGATGCTCTATCCCACATCCTCGGCGTTGAGCAAGAAGACGGGCATGTGTGCAGCACAGATCGTCCGTCGGGCCGCACGATTCATCATCTAAGAGCGTTTTTCGTGATGATGGTACGCCATTGACGAAGGCTTGAGTCACAATCCACGCTGAAATTGCCGTGATGTAGTCGGCCCGTTGAGATCAGCGACGACACATCCGTTGATTTTTCTGATGCCTTCCGGTCCTACTCTCTACAATCAATGCTTGTCATGTGGCACAGTCAGCCTTGCGTTTAAGGTGAGGGTTTTTCCTTTCGTCCCAGTCCAATGGATGCGCAAACCTTGGAGATCCTTCACCATACGCCACTATCTTGGGGTTGTCGCCCCAGGACCGTCGGTAGTACGAACACTGCACAATGATGTGATTTGCCCCCGGATATTCCAGAAGATGTCGACGATGGACTTGCTTTCGTCATGTTCGACCATCTTCCCCGGAAAAGAGAAGCCTCAGGTTGCACGAGCAGGAGCCGATCTTCAGCCTTCCGGACACACGTTGACGTCTGCCTCGTACGCAGTAAGCCTTGCTCCGCCTTCGTGCGAGCGTGGAAGAGCAACCCAGCCAACAGTAAGCAGCGGACAGGGGTACAATCCTTCTCCGCATTTCTCTTACAATCATTGGCAAGTTCAGACGGCCGTTCCCCGGGAAAGGCAGCTAGGCAAGGTGTTCGAACGTTGGGCCGTTCAGTCTTTTCTTCCCCTTTCCCAACTCCTCATGAATAATGCGATAGATCAGCAACTCGACCCCATTCGTCCACGTGGTTTGAATTTAGGGAGAGCGAGAATGCGATCCCCCCGCTCCAGAACCACGATTTGCCCATCCTAGCCTGACACAGGAAGTATGCAGTTGCCCGGTTTCAAAGAAGTGGAGCCGGTAATGGAAATAGGAAAATAAAAAAGGACAAGGCTTAATCGTTGACGCCGGGATGGCCACAGGCTGGAACGATTATGCGTGAGGGTAACGGCCGGCTGAGGAAAATGCATGTTGCCTCAGGAACTAATAACAGCAGCATGGGCAAAAAAGCACAGTTGCTGACATGTCACTTTCCCAAGGCAGGTCGCCTGCTCGGCCGCAGCAGCCTCCAACCCCCCCTACGAAAATCTGCATGGCATGCATTTCTGCAAGATATGCGTCTGCCCGAAGCGCAAAGAAGGTTTCAAGGCAGAAGGGGAAGATAGTGGCAGCCACCCACGTCTAGACACACATACGTCCCTTCTGGCCACCTTCTGGCCACCACCTGAGCGGAGGTAGGGCCGCGTTGCAGCAAGAAAAGACGACAACACAGAGGCTCCGCCGACCCACTTTGGGTGAACGCTCCGGACGTGATGAGTGGGAAGATAGGCAGCGGGAGATGAAGGATTTCGGTTCAGTAGAGAATCAGAAAGTCTAGACCGCGCGGGCGAGCATTGTACGCAAGTCCGGCTCTCCTCCCCCTAGTTTCAGGCCAAAGCTTTCATCTTTCCGTGCCGACAACCAACACAGCAAGAACGCCTTTTTTATTTTTTTTTGACTTTGCCGTTCCCCACAAAAAATGCCAGTTTCAAAGGTATCCCGAGTCCGCCTATAAGCTTTCTAGACCGCGATCCGATCAAGCGGGACGTAGCGTAATGTACGAGCGGGCTTTCCCCTCAACAAGCCTAGGCCTATCGCAGACAATGGTGCCGGGGAGCAAGCGAAGCGCTGTTATGCATACGAGTTTTAACTGGACAATGCCTGGTCTTATTATTGGGTTGCGAAAGTGTGTTGCGTGTTCGTAGAGCCACAGTTCCGGGGTGATGAGAAGGAGGAGGCGAAGGGCGGCAAATGCTACCCCCCTCCTACTACCGTTCACTCTTGACGAATGAGCAGCCGCACCACCAGCCCGGCGCTTCTGTTGTTGGTTGTTACGTTTTTACGTTCTTTTTGGCAGCCATACGTTCGTTTGTTACCTCACAGTTTCCAGGCTTTCTCTCTCGTCTTGAGCGCCGTAAGCTTAAACCCTCGGAAGGCGGCTTACATGACTGGTGGAGGCTGTGCCCAGGAAGGAACTGTTGAGGGCTGTGGCTCACGCTGAAACGTTTGCGGGAAGTTTGGAAACAGAAACGGGAGAGCAGGACGAAAAAAATCTGTCCAGCAGCAAGGGCTGGTTGGTTGGATCGTTCCTTCTCGAGAGAATGGTCGGGGCGAAGCGACAGGCGGGCGGCGCGAGTACGAGGAGTTCGTTGCTTGTGGCCTACCTTAGGTGGCTTGCCTCTGCTTGCCTCGCCCCCCTCTCTGGCTGTCCTTCACCCCCACCCCTTTCACCTTAGCGATCGACCGCAAGGACCCGGACGAACTGGTGATTTGCTGCTCGCTGGCCTTTCCCTCGGTCCCCACAAATTAGCCCCTCTTTTCCTGGTCTCTCGCTGCAGCTCCCCCAGCATTTTCATTTGCCCCGTTGATCGGCCCTGGGGGGATTGGCCCAGCCGTGGGTTCAAAAGCGGCAACAAGGTGGAGTTATGGTCTGACTTTCTCCTGCTTGCAGCATGACTGCGACTGCACGGGACGTAGGGAAGAGCACAGCCTGCGCCGAACCTCCGACGCAACTGCTCTTTTGTCCGACTCCGTTTGGCCTCTCGATCCCTGGCTGGACGCCCGGCGGGCAGAGTCCGGGGCGACGGAGCCTCGGGTTGGTTTCAATTTTGTGGGTTCGACTGCTCGCCGTACGCACAAAGATTTTTTTTCTCTCAATGCTGCGGCCGGAACAAGGAGAGCAGACGCACTGTTGCGTGGCAAGCGTCCGAGAGAGAAAAAAAAGGTCTCGCCCTCTCGCACCATCGTCACGCTTTCCGAGATCGAAAGGCCCCCGAGCGGACGGGTTGGCCGGGACGGAACTATGCGTGACTGAGAGAGGACCCGAGGCCCGCCAACTACGCCTACTCTGGAGAGAGATGCGCGCGAAAGCGACAGCCGCGATGTTGGAGAAACGCCCCTGCGTGCGTCTCGCCATCCACTCCGAACAGAATAGAAGCCCTTGGAGAACATGCACCCCATATTCTCGTGCCGTCAGCACCATGGCACAGAGAAGCACGATCCTACTGCTGGCACCATCACGCACCCCTTGTATCCCCTGCCAACCCCGGCCTTGGCCCGTGGCAGCAACAGCACGCTACCCTATGTGGGAGGGCGTAAACAGAGCTGGCAGAGGCCCCGCGTCGCACAGGGGCGGCTGTGCGGAGGGGCCATGCTGCAGATGCAAGCGAGACTGCTGCATGCGCGCCATCGGTGATGATGGGCATCGGCGAGCGTCAGCGGTCTCCACAGAGGGCCACGATGCGGCCGCGCGCGCGCCTTCGAGAAAGCCGAAGGGAAGGAGGAGGAAAAGGGGAAAGGCAAGCGGCGCAGTTGCGATGCAGGGACGCTCGAGTCAACGACGGCGATGGGCAAGTCGAAGCATGGCCGGCGAACCTGTTTGGGGGGCACGCGCCTTCTCCACATCTTTTGACTGGCTGGTGCCGGATGGGCGCGGCTAGTGGGTAGTGGCCGAGCGGACAGGACAAAGTGTGGAGAAGATGTGCGTCCTTGTGTCACCCCGTCTACGCACGCGCTCGGTGCCAGCTCGAGAAAGCATGGTAGCACAGCATGGAAAGGGCCACTTCGTATGCGGTTTGCATTTCAGAGAAGGCGAAGAGGCCAGAGGGCCAGCCTTGGTCGCACTGGCACGCTGCACGCCTGGGCCACGGAGATTATGTGTCGCTGTTGCTGTCGCCCGTCTTCTGGGCTCTGGCCGCCGCCCGCAACTGCTCGCTCGTGCGTACGGAGCCCATCCAGCCAACCAGCCAACTGCCGGGCATGCCTGAAACCCGTGTTGCGCAATGACAGCAGCGACGCAAAAATTTGCCCGTGGCCTTGGTGACGCAGCGAGCAGATTTTCCTTTCCCTTCTGTTCTCGACCCCGACACTTGTCAGGAATCCCGCGCGTTCCCGACGCTGAGCGTCATGGCATGGCGACATTCGACGACGGCGTGACCGGAACAAAAAGGGACGTGCTGCCTCGGGTCACACATGAAGTATGCTCGCCCGCCGGAAAGGAGAAGCGAGATAAAGCACAATTCGAGCAATTGATGAAGCAGCAGTGCTTTTATTCTATGCGTGCTGCACCACGCCGCGCAAGAGCACGCGCACCTGCCGCCCAAGCCGCGCCTCGGGTACGCCCGTGTTTAGCTTTCCACTCTCTCTGCCGCTTTGCTTTGTTGTGGCGCCAGGAGATCTGAGAAAAAGTAAATTAAATTATGGAGATCTGCCGGGCTCTGAATATAGCATGGGCTCTGCTATCGAAACACTCACTATACCCTACTCGCTTCGTTCTGCGTCTGCCACAGGGCAATGATCTGCCAAACGGCGCTCGCCTTCGGGGCCGGGAATTTAGCAATCCTTGGAAGCCATCTCCGTCGCTGCCATGCATCATCTTGCGACATCAATGACGATAGGCACAGCTCTGAGACATTGACTCTTGCCGCAGCGAGCGCCGCAATAACGGCGCGACACAATAAAGCCACAAGAGCAAGCCTCACGGTCGAACACCTCCATCGAGAAGCGCTGGCGCAGATCTGGCAAAGAGAAAAAAAAATCTTCAAGCTTCACCACCACTGGGCAATCAGGGCGTTGTTGCTTCGCCTCTCGCCAAGCGCCGAGGCCGTGGGGAACGGGTCCAGCCTGGAGGGCTGCAGCGTCAACAAGGCAGATCCGATCCGGCTCAGCCACTGCGTGCGAACTGAGAGGCGTCATTTTGCCTGCCAGGCAGCATCAGCTGAGCTTGTGGGACATGCAAGGACGACGGGAATAATACCGCAGGCTGAAGAAATCTGTAGCGAGAATGCTGAAGGCGATAAGTACAAGACACCAAAAAAGGTTCATCGCTCGATGGCGCTGCGTCTTCTCAGAGGTAACGCGTGGAACAAGAGCGCAGAGATCCGCCATTCCAGTGCCTCTTGAGGGTCTAGCGTGGGGGTTGACGGGCGGATAGAGCCTGTGCCATCCCAGTGCAGCACCGGCACCTTGTTGGCTGAGGATCCAATACACCCAGCTGCGCGTCAACTGAGAGGCTGGCGCCAGGACGTGCCTGGGCCTTTTCTGCAGTTGGTGTGCTGCATGTTCCGAAATTGCAGCACATGCTCACGACCTCTGTGACTGGAGGGCGCTGATCCAACGAAGATTTGGCCGACAAAAAGACCTATCGCACGGTGGAGACGCTGGGTTTGCGGCGTTCAGGTGTGGCTGGACGGCCATGGGGGAGTTGAGAGGCTGCCTTGCGTGGGCATCAACGTTGCTTTTGGCGGGAACATGTCCATGGTTTACAGCGGTTGCCGACGCTGGCGCGCGATCCCGCGGCTTCATCGACGGCGTAGAGGCCGGGGTAACGCGTGGGAGGCCAGGGCGCCAAACACCTCTCTCGATTCCTGTTCGGGTGCAGGCAGCGTTGGAAGCACGCTAGCGCATGAGGCCCTTCGCAGAGCAGCAGCGTGACAAATGCGGGCACTTGAGCATGGCGGCCGGCTCCCGTCCGCTGGCTCGCGCACGGAGCGCGAGGGTCTCTCAAGATAGTGTTGAGCTCGAGATAAGCATGCGCGGCTGGCGGCGATGGGGTGCGGCGAAGGAACTGGGGCGGTTTTGGCTTGGCTGGGAGAGCATTCCAGTCGTCGTCGCGCGGGCAGCTGACTGGTGGCATTCCCTCTTGCGGCCTCTCTGGCGGGCTGGGGCAGGGCTGAACAGGCGCCCCTGCGTTCTGGCAGTGTTTCGGCTGGGCGCGGTGCTCACGGGGGACAGACAGACACAGTGGGTTGGTGGGCGTGTGACGGCAGGACTTTGGCACTGGGTACAGTCAGCAGCGCGCACGCAACAAAGCTGGGACGTGAGGTGGGTGGGGCGCGAGAAGTCCTGGCCGCTGGCGCGAGCGTGTCGCAACTCTGTCGGAGCCAAGTTCGCGGGCTCAGCCGTGTCACTGGCTGACTGGCGCAGGCGTCAGGCACGGCCTGGTGGTGCGCTGGGCGGGCGGAGCAGGGTGCAGCAGCGGCAAGCGCGAAAAAAATCACGCCAAGCCGCTCTTTCCTGCCGCGCTGTCCTGCTGACAGGGGGGCCCGCACAAGGACACAACCATTATCCCGCTATGCAGGCCTAATGCGCCTAACTGCTTGCGAGTCCCTGCTTCTGCACAGCGCCGAATGGGTGTGCAGACCTGCAGCGAGCGAAAGAGGCACGCCCCAACTGTCCGCGTCCTTGATTCGCCCATGCTGCCTCGAAGCCGCACAGCCAGCGGCCTGCATCCTCATACAAGAGCGCCGCCTCCCCTCCGCCCAAGCCGCGCTTTGAGTGAGGCAATCCTTCGCAACCATCGCGACTCTTTTATTTTCGGTCCAAGCTGAGCACACCATCTGCCCCCCGGTTGACTCATCTGCTACCACCACGCCTTGCATCATTTAACAACCCGTCAACCCCCAACTTGCAACCAAGCTTTCTGCCTTCGTTGCTTTTGTTCACCCGTCTACCTCCGCCTTCCTTCCAACTATCATCACCATGGCTGCCGAGTGGTCCCACGACTTCTGCCTCACCTGCGACAAGCAGATCGAGCACGGTGCCTACTGCTCGCAGGCCTGCCGCCTCGCCGACCTCGACAAGGCTGCCGACTACACCGGCTATGCTTCTGCCGCTTCGTCCTATGCTTCCTCGACCGGCAGCTCCAGCTCTGGCTTCTACTTCTCCGCCTACAAGACCTCCACTACTTCCGCCCCTTCGAGCCCCAACCTCTACTCGCCCAGGCAACCCTCATACTTCTCTCACTCGGCCTCGGCCTCGACCTCCTCGACCGCCAGCGATTCGTCAAAGCGTAGCCTCACCCCGTCGTCATCGCAGACATCGTTGACCTCGATGGCTGCTTCAGCAACGCAAGGACTCTCTGCCCAGGCTGCCAGCGAACTGAGGAGCTACGCACATGCATTCGATCAAGTGCGCGATATCCGGAGACGGAAACAGTCGGCGTAGATGCATCACTGTTGGCTGTTTCACTCGATCAAGGATATTCCCTTGGCAGAGACATACACTGCCTTCCAACCAAGCCATGCATGGCTGGGTTGTGAGGGGCCAAGACACTTCGGGTGCACGTATCAACCCTTTCCTTGTCTTCCATGGCATTCAAAAAAGAGCAAAAATATTTCCCTTTACGACCACTTCTTGCACTCGGCATGCGTCGAACCGGAGCAACGCATTGCATCACTACGCATTTTAACGGCATAATCTCGACTTTCAGCATTCATCACCCGGTTCGACGGAATGGACGGCGCAAAAATCGAAACAGTTCAGGCGCTTCGAGTTTTCTACCTTGGGTTTTCCTTCTTGTGCGGCCCTGAAGGCGCGCGCTGTGTGACCAAAAAGCATTTTTCCTTTGTTCATGTCTCTTGGACTCTGTCGATGACGTTTGGGATGGAGTCACAATATGTTTGCTTGGGTACGGCCCTCGGTGGTTTGCTCTGGGATTAGCAAGGTGCAGGTGTCTGCTATACATCGGGACTGGTGCTTGGGATGCATGGATCTGCAGGTTTGGACGGGTCTAAGGGAGTCTTTGTTTTGCGGCACACTTGTCGATGTCCTACGTACACTTCTCTCTTCTCTACCTCTGCTCCGGCACAAAACGGCCGGAGCGCGCTATACACCGGATAGGCTGTATGTAGGCGCACAGCGAGCAGACAGCCGCTGAATGGAAATGATCCCAACACAAAACATATTCTGCATCTCGGATGACTCTTCTTCCCTCGCGCTCTGGCCACGGCAGCGTGACGGTGGCGTGAAGCCGGCAGTGTGACCCTTGGTGGGTACCTGGCAGACGTCGCAGCCACTCATCTGACCTCGGCAGCGTGCCTGAGGCCCTTCGACCCATTCTCTGCACAATAGTCTATGACGACCGCGACGCGGAGTCTCCAGCGGGGGAATATAGCGCCTCGTGCGATGCACCAGGGGGCAGTCCCGCCTGGAGTTGCTGCCGGCGCCAAGGGTCGTGATGGGGAGGGGGCAAGCCACGATGGTGTGCCCGTCCCCCACGCCCGCACGTCATCGTCATGGCGCATCGTGGTGGTGGGATTCACCTGGCAGTCGCCCTGCGCGGCTCGGCAGCAGAGATCAGGGTCGCGGATTTGCGATAGAGCAGCCTTCCAAGATAGATAGATCCGCCATCTGCCATGCTAGGGGATGCGCGCGAAGCGAGCAGAAGCAATTGGCTCGAGATAAGCAGGGAAGGCTTTCGGCAGAGGTGTTTGGACGGGCGTGTGCAACACCGGCTATCTCGCCAGCAGCCACAGCGGGCGTCACGCAGCGATTGGGCAGGGTCGATGTGGAGGGTGGTGGGCAGTCACCGGACTCGCTGACTCGCGCGCGGGCTGGAGGATGGATAGCGTCAGGCGGCGGCGGCCGTGTCCCCACCGCGCGCGCATCGAGGATCGCGGCAGCTTTCTCCACAAAAGGGGCGGCCCAAAGCTGAAGTTGAGGGATGCGGGCCGGAGCGACCAGCAAGGCCTAACCCTTGTCTTCGGCCTACTTCCACTGCGACGGGCCTCAGAGCCTGCTGCCAGGACGGCGACCGCGCGGCAGCCCCCGAACCTCACACCACACCAGCTGTGCGCGTTTCATCTCTGCTGCTGTCGCACCTCCTGCTCCTCTTTGACTCTCAGTCGACCGACCGCGCGCCGCACCGCCCTGCACCCGAGCCCGCCCGCCGCCTGGCGTCCCGCATTCCGAACGCTCCCGCGACCGGCGCTTCCAGCCGCGCGCGCGCGTCCCGAGCGCCCACAAAGGCGCAGGACAAAATTTCAGGCCTCACCTCTGCGCGGCCCATAATTCCTCCCAGCGCAGCGGATGCGGCCAACGTCATGCTGCTCGTGGAAGCTGCTGATCGGTCGATATGCCTGCCTTGTTGGTCACGGCCAGCCATCGCAGCCACACTACACCCATCTAGATCTGCGCCCTGGCAGCGGCATGCTGGTTGTCCGCAGGCCAACTCACCAACAACAACACACAAACTCCTGTTGAATGCTACCCGCTTGCGGCTGCCCAAGAGCCACACCAAGGTCCCAGGTATCGCCGGCAAGGAGCGCCCTGGATGCGCGATCAGCCGCTATCGGCACGCCAGAGCACTCCCCGATGTCGCTCAACACCACCGCAGCCCCGATTGTGGAGCGCTCTCTCCCATTGTTCTGGAACCAGGTCCTGCCGCTCGCCGCGCTCCTCACCGCTTCCCCGACGTTAGCCCTACGGCCAGCTGTGGGGATTACATAAGTTGCAGAGGGCACGGGAGCACGCGCTGTCCTTGCCGAACAAAAAATGTCCCAGCCCCACTGCTGCCACTTCACATTTCACAAAACCCTTGTGCAACCCGGCGACATGCTGCCAGTCGGCCTCTGCGTCGAGGCACACACCGCTCAAAGGCCCCGGGACAACCGCAGAACACAGCAGCAGCTCCAGACCAGCTGTCGCCTCATCGTGAAATGAAGCCTGCCTGTATCGACCCGGGACCAACCTCTGCGTTGCGGCGCCGGTGCTTCGATGCGTCCCAGCGCTCCGGCTTCAATTGTAATTTTCTGGGCTCACCAAGGACGCCGCCCGTCTTGCACGCTGCTGTACCCTCCTGCCGCGCTGCTTCGGAATCGCTTGCCAGCGCGCCTTCACCGGTCCCTGGAAGATCCCCCTGAGATGAAAGACGCCTTCTCTCCACAATCTCACTCCACGGTGCCTGAATCATTCCTCGCGGGATGGCTTCTTGGTTACCGCTAGCCCGCTTCCCCGGAGCACAGGCAATGGATACACGCAAAGGCTCCTGCTGGAGTCCCAGCGACTGGCGTGACCGGTCAGGACGCCCTGGCCACCCACTGAAAAAAAAAAGTTGTACAACATCTCCCGTACCGCCATACACACACATACGCGTATGCGGCGCCCGATGGGCCTCCCCGAGACCGTGCAGCTGGAACGCTGTCGTCCAGCCAGCTTCCAGAATTCTCGGCTTGCCTCGGGAAACTTTCACATCTTTCAGCTGGTCGAATGACAACGCATTGCCTAAGTCTGGGCGCCATTGTGCTCCAGTTTATTTTTTTTACTTTCCCTCAAGGTTTTTGATTTCTCTCTGTGCGCTGTTCTAGAGCGGACTGCGCCATCCACTCATTGGATATCGTCATCTCCTCATAAACACGTCAGTGAGAATATTTGCGTACTTTGCTAACCCACCTAAATACCGGTCTGCCCCGCTGGTCCGTGTATAACGCAATTGCCACCAGCACAGGCGTGCGGCTACATAAATCGTAAGTTCCGAGCCCATGTACGACGAACCCGATGTTGAACAGATTGATCGACGAGTCTAGGCGTCGGCAACGACAATTCTGGGTGGAGTTGATGGTCCTACGTTCAGCCTTACCTACGCATCCGCCGCAGGTACCTTGGTGGATCGCTCTCCTGCGCTACATCGTTGCTCAACATGGTGCATCCAGCCAGTTTTCCACCTTGGTGTCTTTACCGTGCACACCGCGATCTTACTGTATGATCCTAAACTCTCTCAATCCGATGATCAGCACTGTTTGACCAGGAAATCTACGGATCCGCGGCATTCACGGCACTAATGAGCCATGCGAGGAGCTGTCACATCCGCTCACTGATCTCCCTCATTCCCCATGCGACAGGATTCAGCCAGTGCTTGGGAAAGTGGATCAGAAGGAGCCCCCTTTGCAAATCCTTTGGTTTTGACATCTTGGTGTGTGTACCAATCCAGGTCGCCATTGCTCCCACGCGCACCTATTACGAGTCAGCCAAGAACCCACGTGCTAAAGTTCCTGGAGCCGAATTATCTCGGATGAGCCTGGCAGGGTCTCACCTCTCCACCTGCACAATTTCCTCTCGTAAGGTCGTATGGTTCACAATTTGGCAGAACTGCGTGATATTAGGTCGAAACCTTAATAGAAGCTATGTTCTGCGCTGGTCCCACACGTCGAGGTCTGTCGGGGTCAATAGCGCAGCTCGCGTAGATTGACGGCGATAGCATGTAACGCTCAAATGTGATGCAGGCCCTATGCGCTCGAGCGGCGCAGCTCGCTTCCTGCTATGTCCAGATGGCTACTTTAGCCGAAGATTGGCACGCGGAATAGTACATGACCTGTGAAGTAGGTCAATCCAGCTGATCGTACTACGCAGACGGGAAGCCGAAGGCTGTCCACGGATAGCGCGACATTACTGGATTCGCGTCAAATAATGTTCGGACGAACGCATCGACAGTCTCCATGAACTCACTGGGTTCTGCTTTCTCAAATCAAACGCCTATCGCTTCCGTAGGACCCGCTGTATTGCGTTCGCGCTCCCTCTCCCCTTTCTTCTTTTGAACGGTGATATACCAAAGTGAGCCTGTCGTCCTTTGGACCCTGGATGAATTGCGGGTACTGCAACGCGGGTGTTGCCGAGAAAGCGGAGGAGACTACTCAGTCAGGCAATGCCGAATGGCTTTCTACTTTCAACGTCAATAATGTGCTCTTATCTTGCACCGATAGAGACATCAATCTGCTGCTCGCAACCACCGTTTAGGAATAGCGAACGATGCAGGAACCCCCGCCGGAAGTCGCGCGCCGAAGCGCCTGGAAGTCAGGCGATGGTCGATGATGGTCAAGTCATTCCTAGCCGAGATAGGCATGAGAGAGCACAACCATGAGTCTTCATCATGGACGCGTCAGTACGGAGCTGTCACAAGGGTTTCTGATGTCTATCTTTGTGTGCGCAGTCACCGATATCGGGTGGCGAAGAGGGACGACGTTTCGATGCAGTTTCCCGTCCCTCGGCAACTCCCAAATCCGCTCGTCACGAATACCTTGTGGGATGGTTATAGGCACATGATGGCTATACGAGTACTGACCGCAGCAGCTCTGCGCGATGACCGCATCCCTGATTCCAGACCGCTTCCATTCAATCTTCGTGAAGCAAGCCGTGCCCGACGCAAGACCGCGTCGCTGGTACCAGTCCCAAGATCGAAGATGAATCGACACAACACCGTCCAGGACGCCAAAGTGAGCCGGTGCCTTGGGAAGAGGTCATGCTGGCATACGGGGACCCTTGGGCCCTGAGGCGTGGGATGAACGAATGAGCGGGGCTGAAAAAGTCGTCGCCAGCAGCAGCTACTCATTATACTTTTCCCATTCCTTGATTTTTAGTCACGGAAAGTCAAAGTTGCTGTATTGGTACCCTCATCGCCGGGACCCTGCCACTGTTCATCCAAGGACGCTCTGAAACGCTGGAATACGTGAGACAAAGGCACTGGACCCTGGAAGTCGAAGCCCTATCTTTCATGCGATCACCACGCGCTAAGCTTGGCCGTTCTTGGTTGCTTATTTGCTCAACCTTTGGTCCTTCCGCTCTATGATCTAAAACTCTCATCAATTATTACCCTGCCTAACCTTCGTCCCGCCCTGCCTTGGAGATCGGACTGATGAGATGAGAGAGACCCCTCGTTCTCAGGGACTCGCTACCAGGGTCCGCGCAACCCGCAGACTTCCGCCCCTCGTCCAAACTAAGATAACGCTCTTTGAATGAATCGTTATCCGTCCGTTCGTGTCATATCGCGCTCATCGAGGCCAAAGGGAGAAACGTTCCAGCGGACCGGAATCGTCCGGATCAGCGCCATCCGAGATTCACAGGCTCGAAGCGTTCGTCGCAAACCGTGTCGAAGATATAGCTGTCCCTGAAGATCGTGATCGCGTCATAATTTAGCTTTGTCAGGAGGAGCAAGAAAACCCCCCCATCGACTTCTTTGTTTCCTCTCCGCATGATGATTTCCTTCAGAATTCTCACTTCCGACGGTGAAAAGGGTACCAACTTACGGCAGCTCCGTCGTATTGGTAACCCACTCGGGAAACTCCAACACGACCACCTGGAAACCTTGCGAGACTCCGCCATCACCGTTGCGAGTGGAGAACTGACTCCGGCCGCCCAACGGCTGCTGCTGCACGGGCTTCCAGCAAGCGTCGGCGTACGACAGGACGTCCGGCCGGCGCTTCACGTTGATCCAGTAGTCGCAGAAGTCGACCTTTTGTGGCACCGTCGTCAACGCATGCTTTCAACTATCAAAGCGAAGTGAGATCTTGTCTGGGAAGAACCTTACCAATTCTGTCACGAAGGTGCGGCCGAAAGCGTCCGGCTTGACGTGGAGCAGGCCGCGCTCGTCGAGTTGGATGGCGTTGCCGGCGGTTGCTTTTGCGGTAGTAGAAAGGCGTCGCCAGAGTGAGATGCAGATGCCTGGGAGGCCTTCAAGCCTGGGCTGCGGGTAACTGAGAGCGGTGCTCGCCGACATGACGAAGACGGAGTCACGCAGACGTGAAGCTTCGTATGTGTCAAGTGATAAGTAGTAGGTGGAAGGGTGTAGGTGAGAAGTGAG
Source organism: Botryosphaeria dothidea (assembly GCA_011503125.2). NCBI lineage: Eukaryota > Fungi > Ascomycota > Dothideomycetes > Botryosphaeriales > Botryosphaeriaceae > Botryosphaeria > Botryosphaeria dothidea. The sequence goes on from WWBZ02000001.1 coordinate 1,002,599, forward strand.
TAGCAATATGCGTTCTGGTGAGCTATCTTCCTGCAATGGAAAAGGAACAACGGGTTACGGCCACATCCCATGAAGATGTTTGCAGAGCCTCGCTGGCAAAAGAGGCACCTGCATGTTCACTGCACCAAGTATCACCAAGTATCACCAACTCGAGGTCTCAGCGGACACGTTATGACTTTAGGAATCGACCGTGCTGTGGTGATAACCAGAATATTACTTTGTTTGGCCCATTGCTCATTTGTGATCTAGGGTCTTCTTGCAATCTCGGGGCATATATAAAGGATAGCTGGAAGTCGATGTCTTCACTTGTGGAGCATGCTATATTTTTTTTTACCTCAGGAGAACCCCAACTTTCTATATATAGCAGCTTTGTCGGTGTGGTACTTTTCAAACAATTCTTGTAAGCCTCGGTCGAGATGGCAAACATCTCATTTTGTTTCCTAGAAATAAGATGTGGTCTTCAGCAATATAATTGATAGTACCGTCAGCTCTTAGATCTTTGAGTTCTAAATACTGTTACCGCCGTGACAATAGCCATATATATGTCCTCTTGGTAACGAGCCCACCCGCAAATTTCCGCCCATTTTTGTAGCCCATATCTTGCTCAAGTCGATGACAACGGCAATCATGCCATGTCGTGCCGTGCTGCGCCTTGCAAAATGCCCTTATCTCATGCTCTCATGCTGTCCATCTAACCACCACAGTATACAGCTGTCAGGGGACTCAACTACCACTGGCTTCCCTGTAGAAGGAGATGCTCTTTCCAGCCCCGGCTACGGCAAACATCTCAGCGCGATGGGTCTTGGGAAGCCACTTGACAGACCAAAGCGCCTTGTCTGATTCCGAATGAGTCGCCACACATGTCTTTGTCTCTACTGACCAGACCTTTGCCTTGCCGTCGAAGGATCTACACACGCAGCCTGTTAGCAGTTGCTTCTCGGAAGGAAAGCAGAACTCGAGTGGACGGCGGAATCATGAGACTCACCCAGAGAGTAAATACTCGCCAGTGTCATTCCAGTCAAGACTCATGATCCAAGCAGCGTGTCCAGAGAGATTAGCGACCTGCTCTCCCGACTCGACGTCATACAAGGCGATTGTCCTGGCATCTCCAGCGGCAGCCAAAAGCTTGCAACCGGGAGAGAAGGCGAGCGCGCGGATCGGCTTGATGAGGCCTGTTCACTGTCAACACGTATTCAAATGGCTAGCTGTAGAACGCCCGTGTAATACCTGGTAGTGAATGCAACATGCGGCCGGTCTCGTTGTTGAAGATGTAGACGCTTCCATTCTCATGCCCCGAGGCTGTGAAGCGGCCGTCGACGCTCTATCGGGTACCAATTAGTACGAAGCCATGGAAGGGATTCTAGGCGAGACATACAAGATGGATGGACATGCCGAAGCTGCCCTTCGTCTCAAACTCCCTAATCTTCTCCTTGGACGATGTTTCCCACACATTGATACGTCCATCATGGGTTGTGCTCGCCAGGTACGTTCCGTCTTCGCTCAGGGAAATTGCCCATACTTCGCCAGCTTTGCTACCCTCTAATCGCAGCCAGAATGTTAGCGCGTGTAAACCAGGTGCGAAAAAAGAGCATGAGAGGAAGCACGAACCTACAACGGAGCCGGCCTCTTTCCAAGCACAATCCTCACCCAGGCTCCAGAGCTTGACATCGCCACCGAAACCGGCACTTGCGGCCTTTTGACCATTTGCAGACGTGACAATGTGGTGGCAGCCGAGTTTGTGTACGCCCTGCAGAGTCTGGACGTGGGGGAAATCGGGTTCGGTCGTGGAGTAGATGCGGATGCTCGAGGAGCCGGAGGCCGAGAGGAGGCAGGTCTTGGTAGGAGCGATAGAGAAGATGTCGGTCGGGTGAGCTACGAGGTACTATTAGCACAGACTGAGGGCTGGCATGAGTGCTGAAGGAACTTTACCGTTGTCAACCGTGTGGAGAGTGAGGTATTGCTTCGACTGCGGTAGAAATCAGCCCACTGGTCAATCTGATGGGGGAAGGCAGCGAGCGCACCATGACTGCGAGGACTGGCCGCCTCAAGAGGCGCGCTGGGAGCAAGAGAAGGTAGCGGGGGTAAGTCGCGTTCGCCGGAAGACGCGTTTTGAGCTTGACGATGTCATAGCGGGGAACCACGAAACGTGATGCACATCACCTCGCGCGCACGCGGGCCACTGCGCCGACGCATGGAACATGCTCAATTGACCATCATGATTCTCGATATACATAATTGTACAAATTTTTGATGCGCGCTGGCAACGCCTGCCAGAAATGATTTTTTTACACGCACGCGCGCGGGATATCCCAAACACCAGCCCAATGCCGTCAGCGCCGTTAATGCCATCCCAGTCCCTTCTACCAATTCACCAGTAGACTAGCCACTCCTACAGCATCTCATTCCTTCGTTTCCTTCGAAACATGGTCCTCATTGCCCTTCAACCAATGCTGGATAGCTGCAATCAAAGTCAGGATTTCGGTCCACGTGCGGAAAAGCGAATTGACATACACTGCACGCAGTAGGGGCACAGAATGTGGGCGCGCTTGGGTCTGCCACAGCCAGGGCACTTGACGACCTCGGTCACGTCCTTCAATGCCTTGCCGGCCATCTGCCTATGCCTCTTCTTCATGTGCGACGTCTTATTCTTGGGCACGGCGCGCAGTATCGACTCCCAGATGCCTGACAGAATGCCCGAGACGCCGGCAATGGCAGCGACGGCCGGGCCGGGAATGCGGAGCGAGACAGGCAGGAGCGGGCGTTGCTGCAGACGACGGAGCAGCGGCGGCAGTGTCCGCGTCGACGAGTTGGCGGCCGGGACGAGGGCAGCGAGCGGGCCCGCGGAGAATTGGCGGAGAGCGGCCATGGCTGCGCGCAGAGATCAAGGGCGCGGGCTCGAGGCGGGGTAGCGGGTGCGGCGAGGGCGGCGGTGGACGAGTCGGGCGCTTGGATGGGGGTTTTGGTGGTGCTCTGGTGCTCGTAGATTGTAAGTAGAATGATTGCTTCGGGCCCGTGCGGCGGCATCCCTGCGCGGCCGTCGCCCGACACCTCTGCCCCCTTTCCCTCTCGCGCCTGCACACGCAGCGACCCTTTAGGCGCCTCCATACTCCACGGTCCCTCAGCCTTCAATTCTCCTCCACGTAGCCCAGCCCGTCGTCGCTCGTTACCCTCTTCCGACCTTTCTCGACCAAAGCCCTCGCCGAGGCTCCCCGCAAAAATGGCCGCCTCCCCCCAGACCCAACAAGCTCCCTCCATTTTCCCCAAGAGCCATGTCGGTTTCGACAGCATCACTCAGCAGATTGAGAAAAAGCTGTTGAAGCGCGGTTTCCAGTTCAACGTCATCTGCGTTGGTACGTAAAGCTGGCTGCAACAACGCGACCGTCTCCTCGTTCCACTGGCCACGCGTTCCCCACCCATCGCTGACCACAAATGTTGCGCAGGTCAAACTGGTCTGGGCAAGTCGACCCTGATCAACACCATCTTCGCCTCGCACCTCATCGACAGCAAGGGCCGCCTCGCCCCCGAGGAGCCCGTCCGCAGCACCACCGAGATCCAGGCCGTTTCGCACGTTATCGAGGAGAACGGCGTGCGCCTGCGCCTCAACATTGTTGACACCCCCGGTTACGGTGACCTGATCAACAACGACCGCTGCTGGGACCCTATTGTCAAGTACATCAAGGACCAGCACTCGGCCTACCTCCGCAAGGAGTTGACCGCCCAGCGCGAGCGCTACCTCCAGGACACGCGCATTCACTGCTGCTTGTTCTTCATCCAGCCCTCTGGCCACGCCCTTAAGCCCATTGACATTGTCGTGCTCAAGAAGCTGAGCGAGTTTGTCAACGTCGTGCCTGTCATTGCCAAATCCGACTCCCTGACTCTCGAGGAGCGCGCCGAGTTCAAGGCCAGGATAAAGGAGGAGTTTGCTTTCCACAACCTCAAGATGTACCCCTACGACAACGACGAGGACGACTCGGAGGAGGTTGCCCTGAAGACCACCATCAAGGTCAGTGGAGACATTTGGGGAGGAGCTTGACCACAGCAGAGACTAACAGTCGTCGCAGGAGCAAATCCCCTTCGCCGTTGTCGGATCTGAGAAGACCATCGTTGTCGGTGGCCAGCAGGTCCGCGGTCGTCAGAACCGTTGGGGCGTCATCAACGGTGAGCATAGCAGCCAAATTGGTATGCTGAGAATCGTTACGCTAATTCAGCCAAATAGTTGAGGATGAGAGCCACTGCGAATTCGTCGCCCTCCGCGACTTCCTTACCCGCACGCACCTGCAGGACCTGATTGAGACGACGTCGCAGATTCACTACGAGTCCTTCCGCGCGAAGCAGCTTCTTGCGCTCAAGGAGTCCAGCGCTGTCGGCCACGGCGGCGGCTCGAGGCCCATCTCTCCTGCTGCCGACCGGGAGCTGAGCAGGAATTCGCAGAGGATGACCATGAACGGCTACTAAGCAAATTTGATTGCGAGCTGTTGTAATGAGACGGGGTGCGGAGAAAGGACTCCCCCGGCCTGGGGATGGACGTAGGAATCCGGAGACCGCAAGTCGACTCTTTTCGGGGGTGATCAAGGGAGCTTAGACGAGCATGATTGATACCAATGCGGGCCAGCTGGGCCGCTTACTTTGACACAATTTTCCACTTTTAGCATTGGAGTAGGTGGATGGGAGGAGGGGATGCCAGTTTTCACTTCTCCTCCATTCTAGGGCTACACGCGTACCCTTGACTTTCTCTTCAAATTTTCTATCTCTGCATGCATTATTTTTTGCGCCTTCTACCCTTTTAGTAGCAGCTCTATTTCCAAGTGGAAATCCTTGTAGTCAAAAGCAGCTAAGCGTTTCCTTTTCCAGCTGCAGGTATGTAATAATCGTCTTTAATCGCCAAAGTGAAGACGCCCGATGAGTGACTTGGAAGTCCCTGTGTGATCAGTCGGCTTTTGCGGAGGTGATCTGTACAACTCAGAGATTGTCCAAAAAAGCCCATCTCTCAACTAAAGAACCTGCAGCACTCAACCCGGCGCCCAGTAAGGGACGAATTGCCCTATACACACGCGCCGTATCCGCCTAGACGATGAAGTCCCTAACTTCCTTGTACGCCTTATCCAAATCGTCATTCACAACCACCTTCTCGTGGATATCCCCCGTCTTCGCAAACTCCATCTCCACCCGCGCCTGCTCCAACCTCTTCTGAATCGCATCCTCCGCATCCGTGCCCCTGCCCCTCAACCGCTGCTCCAGCACCTCGACGCTCGGCGGCGCGAGGAACAGGAACTTAGGCCGCTCGAACGGCAGCTTCCCCTCCTTCGCCAGCCGATCCACCTGCTTTACGCCCTCGAGCTCGATGTCGAGGATGCACACGCGGCCCTGCTTGGCGACGTCGGCGACGGCCGCGAACGAGGTCCCGTAGCGGTTGCCGCCGAAGACGGCGTTCTCGACGAAGGCGTTGTCGGCGATCATCGCCTCGAAGGCGTCGCGCGGCACGAAGTGGTACTCGCGGCCGTTCTGCTCGCCCGGCCGCGGCGAGCGCGTCGTGTCTGCGAACCACACACGACTCAGTATCTGTAGTGTAGCCTATGGGTTTGGGTAGAGGGAGCTGGCTTGCATACGCGAAACGGAGAAGCCGAAGCGGTCGGGGAACTCGGCGAACAGGCGCTTGAGGATGGTGCTCTTGCCCGCGCCGCTGGGGCCTGAGATGATGACGGGCCGCGTGTCGACGGCCGGCTTGGCTTGCTGGTCCGTAGCCATATTCTCTGTCGCACGCGAGGTCGAAAAGCTGGATGTAGGAGCTGTGGATAGCAAGAATCGGCGCGGCGCAAGGCTGTACTGCTGCGACTGCGGTGGTACGAGGATTTGAGGCGTTGAAAGCGGCCGGCTCGCTGTGATGGATTGACGAATGAGCGGCTGCGAGAAGGAAGTCCGGAGGAGCAAGGAGGTTCGTAGGCGCATACCACCGTCTTCTGGTTTCTCAGAGTTGGGGAAGGGAAGGCGAGAGAGGGAGGGGTGCGGGACGACGTGGGCGGTGAGTAGGATTTCCCTGAGCCAAGAAAGACTGGAGGCGGGGTGTCCCCGGTCAAAAGGTGGAAAGCTGTCTGGACCCTGCAGACGTCACTTCAAGCTGCAGAGCATGCCATTGACATCCCTTTGAGCCAATTGAAGTAGTAAAAATTGGACTTGATGTTCTGGAGTCGCATATTCAATTAAGGCAGCTCAGTTCCTCAAACTCATGGCATTTGTGCCTAGGTATCGTCCGTCGCCTTACTGCCCACCTTTTCATGGTCAGGGACTGCCCCAAACCATGTCCTACTTGTGTACACGTCTTCCTCGTGCCTTACATCTCCTGTCATGATCGTCCTCCACCATCCTCCAGATCTCACCACATGTCGCCATCTTGAAATACCGCTCTTTCCTTATCCCTTTCCCTTGTTTGAACGAAGCTCGAAACTCCCCAAACACCGTGCAATGAGCATGCTCTGAGAAGCGGCCATTTCGCTTTGTATGAACCGCCATTATTCAGAAGAAAAAGGAGAGAAAATATATCCAGCCTGAGTGAGAGAATAGCCCAACAGACCAAGCCTTCATTTTTTGGAGCCCCCGGGAGATTGAATTTCATCGTATTATCGTAGTTGAGCCGGATAATCGTTCGTTTACCGCTTCTTGCTGCCCTGACGCGGTTTGCACTCATCCGCCTGGACTGGGTGCAACATAATCTTGGTCGGGATGTTCTGGTTGTTGTGTGCATAGCCCTTACTCCAGTCGTACGACACAGCATAGGCAAAGATGCTTCCGCTCGCGTTGAAAGCGGTAGAGGTGATAGGGCCACCGACCTCCGGGTATCCCTTGAGACGATGCTTGGCATCCTTATCCCAGAAGTGGAAAGTGCCGTCGCTACCAGCAGTACTGAATGTGCCATGTTGCGGGTGGAAAGAGATAGCGTTGACCGAGTAGACCTTGGCAACGTCGCGCTGTGTGGTGTCGGTTTGTCGGTGGCACTTGAAAGAAAAGTTGGAGCTGCCATCCTTCTTGTCAGTTTTCATGCCGGTATCAGGATTTCTGCTCCAACGCGAAGTGACGAGGGCCTTCCTCCTTTTTTCCTCAGGGGTAGGTAGAACCCTAAACCTCACAATTATCTGCGTTCCTCCAAATGGACCTCGAATGAAATAAAAAAAAAACTTACGAGGCATCCTTCTCCTCCACATACTGAATGGCACACCTGCCCTCAATACTGCCGACAGCAAAGCCGGTTGCGTCCGTAAAGCAGCTGACGACCCTGGTCTGCCACTTCAGCGGGCTCTGCATGGTCTTGTAGAAAGTGTTCGGGTTGTCAAGGTTGATGATGTCGATATAGCGGTCGGCAGTGCCCACTACCAGTAGTTTATCCTTAACGTCCATGGTGTACACACGTTCTTGGGCAGTGACAGTGATGGCGGGCTGGACGTTGCTGGCGCGGACATCCCAGTACTTGACAGTCTTGTCCCACGAGCCGGTAACGAGCACGTTGGTGCCGGAGATGTTGGTCATACGGATGCTGCGGATAGGCTGGTCGTGCTGCGCGACCACAACAGGCGTAGGATTGGCGGCAAGATCGACCCTCTTTGCCGTCTTATCAGCACCAGCACCTACGATGCAGGAACCGTCCTGTGAATTCATTGTTATTACATCCATACCACGCGCCAATGGCCATCGCGGTGTCGTGTTTATGTAGACGTACCTGGGACCAAGTGCAGCACAATGCCGGCGCGTCGAACTTAAAGGAAGTAGCAGGCGTGCTCTGGCCATTGCCATCAATCTGCCAAACGTAGACAGAGCCATCCCAGGACGAGGCGGCGAGGATATCGGCAGACGGTGAGAACGCGATTTCGCTGATCGAATCGGACGGCGGCGTGTTGATCTGCACATCCTTGGAGGTGTCGCCCTGCGTAGGGTTCGCGGCGGTGCTCGCGGAGCCGCCACCAAAAAGACCGGCCATGGTTGGCGCTCGAGGTGGAGGATCGAGAGGGTAGTTGCGACGCGGTCGAGCTTTTGCAGGGCAGCGACGTGTAGAGCGCGCGTTCCGGTCGAATCAACGAGCGCAAGCGACGAGGCAGAGAAGATACGCGTCGAAGAGAGTACCTCGAGAGGTGGAGGGATGAGCAGCTGCGGCCGGGGGCGGCCCTTTTTGTTTGCGCGCGGGAGGCAGCTTTGTTCGAGGCAGCGGCAGGCACAGACAGCTTCACGTCAAGGTGCCTGGAGCTGCCTCGCGCCCGCCGCATCCAGAGGTTTCTGGCGGCCCGATGGTTTTTCCGCCCGCCAAAGGCCCGCCCCAAAAATTTCGCGCCGCTGCCCTTTCGCTTCTCTTGCTCCAACTCCTCGCCCAAAGAATCGCAGTCGAAGCTCACTCACAGAGACGCCCTCTGGGTGCTCTCATCCAACACAATGCTTTGGGAGAAAGTCCCCGGACAGCCCCGAACAGGGGATTTCGCGTCAACGCGTCGCCATAGAAGCAGCGCGGTCTCGTCGCTGCTCCCGGTCCTTCTGCGCGCCTCGCACCGTTTGCACCCGGTCACTCCCCTCTTTGCTCACTCGGACCCCAAGCTGTTCACTACGGATGAAGATATGAGTCCGAGCGGTGCAAGGTTCGGGATGTTGCGGGAACGGCTTTGTGCCTGGGGAGATGCTTGGATACCGCGTGGGACCCCGTGGCCGCTGGCTTGCCAGTAGCAGTGTCAAGGTATTTTCGTCGAGAAGATAGTTATGCGATTGCTTTCGTGTCCTTCATGGGCCGGAGGTAACTCGATGGGGCTTATTCTTGGTGCGAGGAGTTCACGCCATTTTTCCGCGTCTGCAGATTGCTGCCATCAGGCCATGCTGCCTGCTTGGGCTCGGTCAAACGAGCCAGACTCAAAAACAGAAGCTTGTTCATATGATGATGCCTACAATAGAGTCAAGCACTGACGTGCCCCTGCAGACCCCACGTGGTGACAGGTTGCACCTGATGCGAACACTGTAGTAAACTGATGAACATTCGCTTCCTTTAGATAGCATGATACTCATAAATTTTAAGCTACCTGAGAGCAAAGCTTCCTGAGAGCGAATTTCCATTTCCATGACCGAGCCCTCGAAGCTATGATACGCAGTCCCAGTTGAGTTCCGGATGCAATACTGAAAGCCTTTTGTCCATCAAAGAAAGCGCCCGAAATGCCTGATAACGCCGAATTGCCGTGTCTTCACCAACTCCGAGCCCGAGTAATGTAGCAAACTCAACCAGAAGTGTCCACCTTTCTAGCTCTCGCCAACTCGAGGCTTCTTACTATCTGCGCCATCACTTGGCCCGTCCCCTGGAACATTCGTCATGTCTGCCAACGCTGGTCTCGCCGGCACATCTGCAGGTCGCTTCAAAACAGGAGGCTTGTACGACTGACGATTCGCGTAGGGGCTCTGTCCAGCGTTCGGCATACCTATCCGTCTATTCGTGTCTGCCTGAGGGTTGACAAAGTTGGGCCTGGCCCCTAATGCCGCCGCGGTGGTGCCGTTCGCATTACCATTTGTTGTTCCATTTGTTTGGGTCTGATTAGCGGCAATATCCAACCTTTTGACTGGCGCTGAAGTTCTATGGTCTACTCCATTTGTACGCCGCAGAGATGGAGACTCTTTGTGGGGGTTGAAGGCAGGTGGTGCTTGGTCGGGAGCTCTCTTGGCAGCTTCGGCTTTCAGAAGAAGTTCTGCAGCACGACCGGTGACGAAGCGAACAGGAGCATTCTGGAAACCCTGTTGGTGGTGGTGGGCTTGATTGGATGAGTCAGGTCCGGAAGTTTCTGAGGTTACCGGCGGCGTCAACCCATCTTCGCGGGATGATGCCTGTGCAGGATTGGCTGGGGGTGCAACAGCCTGATCTGTCTTTGCTGGCTCATGTTGATCTGCGCTCGGCGTTTGGACGCGCTGCACTGGTCCTTCGGGTCGCGGAGGCGCGTTCATGCTGGTATTGGCCACAGGTCTTCCGTTCACTGGAGGCCTCTGCTGTGGTCCGGATGGCATTCCATTCGTGGGGCGGATTGACGGCATAGACTGCACGCGGGCAAGGTGATGCTGGCTCCGTTGGTGTGATGGGCCAGCATGCTCAGGCTTCGTTCCTGAATTTTCCAGAAGCATGCTCTCGTACGAAGAATCATCATTGCCATCAGTTCGGTCGAAGTCCATTCCCTCGAACAAGTTCCCTCCGAACTCATCCTCAAATTCCGTACCATTCGACACAGCTGTCTGCAGACTGGGGTTCCTTGTCGGCCTTTGCTCTACCGCTGGCTTCTGATCTGTGTCCATTAGTTCTGGCTTTTCTGCCTTCATTGCGTAATCGGCATGGCGATGCAGGTTGTCCGGATTCCACTTGGTCGGTGCCACTTTCATCTTTGAGATCTTCGCTTCGTAGTTCTTGTCGTACAAGCAGTTTCCAAGAACATTGCCAAACGTTCGCAAAGCGCGTTTCAATGCATCGGTTGCGGCTTCCTTCTTCGCTTTCTCAAAAGCAGCCGCCTTTCCTGTACAATTTTCGATGTGGCCGTAGCCGATATCCTGCAATACATCAATAAAGTAAAATTAAGTAGGTCTAAGAGTGAATCACCTCATGGTATGTTCCGTCCCTGAGCGTGACGCGGATGATGACGCTTAAACCCAAGCTGACCTTGCCCGAGCTCTGACTTTGATCGACCTGGAGGAGCCAAACGCGTTAACACGGGCCTCACGTTCACAGAGTCGCCATAATTCGTGCTTACGAAGTCGATGGTTGTATCCCGTATCGAGCTGCTCCATCCATTGAACCCAAACACTTCATTGGCGAGATTGATGGCTTTCTCAGCTGGAAGATAGTAGAGCATGCGGCCCTGAGGTCCTTTACGCGACGAAATGAATTCCGGGCCGAGTTGCTTGTCGAGACGACTCTGGAGCGTCGCAATCTCCTGTGCTGTCCATTCTGAGATGCGCGGTTTCTCTTCGTCGAACGGGTTCGCGATGCCGCGGTATTGGTCGCCCGGTCTTGAAAAGGGACGTGGCATTAGCAGGAAGTCAAGAAAGGGAGTCCTCAAATGTGCTTACCGTGGCATCCTTGTGGTTGTGCAAGCAAGAGTGCTTATGACATCGCGCGTCGAGGTGGCGGCTGTTGGTAGTCGTCGAGGTCGACGCGCTCCAGCTTTAGGCGGCGACGCGACTTGGATGATGACGCGACGCGATCACGTGAGTCCTCATCGACTGCCAGCGGAGCCACCAGGCAACCGCTTCGTGTTAACCAAAGATCCATAACCTTGGAATATAATAATGCCGGATCAATTTCCCAACAAAACCGCTGTGGGGAGTCGAAGCATTTATCCGGATAGAGTCGCTGGAAATTCGATACACTTGCGTCCGGACAAATGCTTCGACTCCCCATGAATTTATGCTTATTCACTGCCGTTGAATCGTCGGCTGAACACCCTCTGTGGATTTATGAGTGCGACGGAAAACGAATATATTCAAACTCGATGCAGCGCCAACGCCGACCGGTGCTCTATGTATACAGACATTATAGACCCTATCTCCGCCTCTTTTCCGAGTCGCTCTCATCGTCGCTATCCATCAAACTGAATGCTTCCCTTTCAACGTTTCCGGCCCCCTGGTTCCGCTTCGCCCTTCCAGAATCGCTTCCTTCCGAGCTCACAGAATCAACGAGCTCGTGCTCCTCATATGCAGCCTCCATATCACGGTCGGTGTTGCTCCTGCTTCTGAAGCCTTCAAGACCCATGCCCCTGCTCATAATGGAGCTGCCGTTATCCTTGGCCCAAGGGAATATGCTCTGATATCCGGCCTTGCGACGACGCTCGCGCCAGACGAGATAACCACCAATGCAGGCCAGACTGGCAACTACTACAAGAGCCACTTCGCCAGACTTGTAGTAGGCCTTCCAGGTCGCGTCGCTCAAAGCCTGCTCCTGCTCTTCTTCCGCGGCGGTTGAGTTGGGGTGGCTGCCGACGCTCGTCAGAGGGCCCTTCTCGCCATCAATCTTGGAATCAACCGGTTTTCCGCCGATGCTGGAGAGATCCACATTCATGAAGCGATCCAGCATGTCACGGGTGCGACGAGGGTAATCGAAGGGAACCATGTGACTGCTGTTGTAGAACTTGACGTATGTGAGGTTACGAGCTTCCTGGTAAATACCGGCAGGTTCTCCCTCAAACGTCCAATCCCGACGGGGAGCGATCTCGCCAGGGTTGATCTCGAAACCCTTTCCTCCGTTGAATGACAAGCTGTTGATCAGGTCTTCCGTACCCATGTGGTTGCAGATGAGATCCTTATCTCCAGAGAAAAGAAGGATGGGAATTTCCTTCAAAAGGGAAGGGAGGAGCTCGATAGAAGGCTTGGAGTTCCGAGCCTTAAAGTTCAAAGAGACAGAGCCGGAACACTCTTGCCAGCCCGTGCGCTTGGCGGGATCGATGTGGATTGCTTGCTTCACATCCTCACGACGGAGGTAAGGAGTGACCTGCTCCAGATCCGGAGGCCAGTTCATGCCGCAAGCTTCATTAGTATCTCTCAGGCGAATGTCGTACATGTTGAGACACTGCTGCTCCTTGTCGGCCGATTTGTCTTGCGTGACTGCGAGAAGCGTCGAGAGAACCTCCTCGCAATCACCAATATCGACATGCGCAGCTCCGCCGGCATCAAGAGTCTTGATGCAGACGGACTGAGCAGCCTCGACCTTCTTCGCCGCATCGGTGCCAGACCTCAGCAGGTTGTTCTTGTAGGCAAAGGGAAGGTAGGAAAGATAATGGTCCACAGGCGATATCCAACCGTTGCCAATGAGGAGGCCCTTGAGCGCCCACTTGGCTTTTGCATCCTTGTTGCGCTTCAAGATGGCCTCTGCGATATATGGGATGTGCTGTCCAGCGTAGGACTCGCCGGCAATGTAAATCTGGTACCACAATTAGTTCTGAAAAAATTACTTCGAAAAAGGTGACATCCATACATCATCGTACATGTATTCCGGAAAGAGAGTGAACCACTTCTCCAAGAAGATAATGAATTGATCGGCCATCTCGTCCAACTCGTGCAAGTAGCTGTCGGTGTCCACATAGCTGAAACCAGTGCCAACAGGGTTATCCACAAAGAGAAGGTTTGCGAACTCGTCCCATGAACCGTTGTTGTAAGTCAGCTTCTGGTCTGGCGTAATCCTGTAAGGCCCGATCTCCATCATAGCGCCGTCCATGGAGCTGCATCCCGGGCCACCGTTCAGCCAGATAACCGTGCGCTGTCTGTTCGCGATGTGTCTGTTCTGGTAATGCCAGAAGAATAAATTGCCGTGATGCTCTGCGTTGACTTCGACGTGTCTGTCATCTCCTTAGCCCTCTTCAGGAGGAATCGCGGAAACCCGCGTGAAAGGGGAAATCGTTTACCCTGCGTGCATCTTAAGCAGCGGTCCGGCCGGCGCGCCTGGCAAAGAGTGCACGAAATAGTCGGCAGCAGTCTTCTCCTTGTCGGCGGCCCAGGCTGCGGGCAGCCAGGCGGCCGAGGCCAGGAGGGCGAAGGTGAAAGCGCGCATCGAGTTGCCAGCACGCGAACCCGATGGCCAGCCCAGAGGATTGTGCATGTAAAGAGCGACGATATTGGTGTGAGAGGAAGAAGGTACGCAGGTCGGATCCGGAAGGCCGCGCGTGCTATTTCATGAATGCTTGGACCGGGCCAGACGACAGAGGAAGAGGGTGGGCGCGAAAGTTAACCGGGGTTTCGAGAGGCAGCAAGATGGTAGCGCGTCGAGAACCAACAGAGCGCGGGTCGGTGCTGCAAGCCGGGCGCAGGTTCAAGGGTCGTTGTCGGAGCTGGCTATTGAACACCGTTTCGGGGGCGGACTGCCAGGTGCTCTTTGAGAAGGACTCGTGGCCTGGGGGGCGGCGACGACAAGGGGATCGCCGGCCAAGGGTCCTGCTGAATGCCGCGCGAGGCTGCTGGGATATCCGTGCGCTACTCAGCAAGGCGACTCACTGAACGCCTCAAGATGCCAACCTTCGCTGTTCCATTCAACAGCCACAGTAGCCCGTACCGTCGCTGGTTCGGCCTCCGTCACCGCGCCGGCGCTTTTCCAGAGATGCCACAGATCAACCATCCGCTCTCGCGCCCCTGGCGTACACGAGGGCTTGGCTCCATTGCCACCTCCACATCCGCGCCAACTGCAAGCCTGCATCGGCGCTTTACCCACTAGCCGCTGACTGCAGCCGTGAATCAGGCATTGATAGATGCATGCTCCGGGCGTACCCGCTCCGATGCTTTTATACAACGACAGAGGCGCATCATGCCTATTGAATGGTTGTATCGGATTGCAGTGCTGACACAACCCTGTCTAACGTTTAGGTGTGCGATAAGGGAGCATCAAGAGTGTATTGCTCGTTGCAGGAGCCTAAAGTAAGCTACATGAATGAGACGTAGCAGGAAAGCAGTGGAGGCCGTCCCATCGGCTCTCGATCCCATCCCTTGAAAACGCCAAACCCATAGTCCGCGCGCCTGCTTTTCATCAGCGACACAGAAGGCAGTTGTGAGCTAACCCCACCAAACGAAGCTCATGCGGACATCACGTCATAGAGCTGTGTAGGAGCCTAATGTGAAAAACTTCCATGGAAACCTTGCAGAATCATGCGAACACGCCAGTTATCACGACTGACGGATGGGCACAGCCTTGCCCTCTTCCTCGGCCTTGGCCTCGAGACCATCCTTGGCACCCTCCATCTCCTCGTCGTCTACGCTGGTCTCGCGGTTGAGGCTCGTCTCGCGGTGGATGAAGCTGCCATCCTTGACGGGACTGGTGCCCTGACCGTTGGGGTGATGCGGGGCTGGTAGATTGATGCCGCCGTTGCCAGTGTGAGGCGATGTGCTGTGCGGAATGTTCTCAGGAACCGGGTGCTCGCGGCCGATCTGGGTGACGCCGACGTCGTCTGCTTTGCCGGCCTTTGAGAGCGCGTAGTCGCCGCTGTCGAAGTACTTACGCTCCTGCAGTGCGGTAGCGGTCAGCGGGCGCCTCCAGCGACGTCGGTACAGGTCAGAGTGAGCATACCTTGAGCTTGTTCTGCAGCAGGTCCTTGCGGTTTGGCAGCTTGCCGTAGAGCCTGAAGAGACGCTGCTCCTCGGCCGAGAGTGACTGCGACACTGGTTAGCGATGCTCTATCGTGTCCTGGGTCAGCTGGCGCCCCGCGCAGCGGGCTCGCACAGCGAGGTCGAGTGACGTACGCTGATGTCAACCTTGTTCTTCTGATGGGGGTTCATGGTGTGGTGCGGCGGTGGTGCTGGGACCTCCAATAATTTCTGGTCGCAGGTCGAGGGGTCGGTCGCAGGACGCGGGGGGTTGGTAGTCAAGGTGCGAAGTCGTCAGACAGGGTCGCAGCGGGCTTTGTCCGCGGGAGCGAGAAATTCGGAGAGCGGCTCGAGAATGACGAGGAGGGTGTCGCAGCAGCGCGCGGTACACGTCAATACGGAGGGCAGCGTCCAAGGTCCGTGTTTCTGGCCTCAGGCAGGATTGGGTAGGTATGGACTGGCGGCTCCAATCACGGCACGGATGCTGGCTATATGACTGCACTGGCGGGGATGTGCTCGAGAGGCCGATCCCTGCGCTTTCGAGAGAGAGGCTTGAGGGACTAGAGGCAACGAGGCCGCGCTGGGCTCGGTGGTGGTGCAGGGCTTCCCTTATGCTGCGGGCTGGTCGTCTGCTTGCGCGGGCCGTTTGCTGGTGGAGCAAGGGAAGCTAATAGTGGGGTGGCTTGAACGAGGTAGAGTGAAGATTAAAGCTCCTTGCCTGCCTGCTGCTGACTGAGGAATGGACGGGTCGAGCTTGCCGGGCGAAGGTGAGCATGAGCAGTCGACGACAGGAGCGGCCTCGTCACTGACTTAGCCGTCCAGCTATGGCCGTGCTCTCCGCTGTGCTGGTCCGTCTAAGCCAGCGGATGTGTTTGGAGCAGCCCCGGCGCCCGCTCCATTGGCCACTGGCCGCACGTCACGCGGCGATTCGCGCCAATCGTCGTTGGGCTCCGCCGATGTCATCCTGTAAGGTCGTCCAGCCCGCAAAAAAAATATCATCGGCCAGCACCAGCGCGCCCAGGCCTCTTGTGCTGCCCAATTGAGCCCGTTCCTGCTCGCATTGCCCTCGCCTCTCGCACAGCCCTTGTCTGCGCAAGGTCTCGGGCTCGCAACCTTAACTCTGTCACGCCAAGCACACGAGCTGACGTGCTGCTGCGCAGGAAGCTGGTCGCGATCAGGTGCCCGCCGGGATTCCGCATGCTGCAGCGGCCGCGATAGGAAGACCAAACGGGCCACTGAAGCGCTCCCAGCTGCAAGATAGCTCCATCTGCTGCAGGCGGATCACACGGGACGACGGGTCCAACGGCGGAAGCCGCCCACACTTTTCACCTCCTCCACCCCAATCACGTGCCGGAATAAATTCCAACCGCACGGCCACGCAAGCCTTGATATCCCAGAGCCATGGCTACGCCAATCAGGAAGACGTTCGTCGTGGAGCACCTTGATCCCGAGCTCGAAGCCTGGTCGTCGCTCGAGTATGCCGCCATCGCATGGGAATCGCAGGCCTCCCAGGTCCGCTTCCTCCTGTCCAGCGTGCCGGAGACCCTCAAGCTGCCGGAGCATTTAGCCCACGTCGACGGGCTTGAGATCGAGCATGACAGTGTTGAAGACCTGTTTGACAAGCCCAAGGTCTGCTTGCTGGACCCGGCCGCCAAGCAAGAGCTAAGTCCGGCCGATGGCGACAAGTTCGATGTGTTTCTATTCGGAGGCATTCTGGGTATGCAAGCACGCTGAACAAGAGACGATTTCATGGGGTTGAAAGCTGATATCGTGCAGGGGATGATCCACCAAGAGGTACAACAAGGAACGGCACCTGCCCCGATTTGCTCATTGGCTAATGAGTCCGGACAGATCGCACATCCGAGCTGCGTAAGAAGGGCTTCGAGGGACGTCGCCTGGGCCCAATTCAAATGACGACGGACACCGCAGTCCGGGTTACGAGAATGATAGTCCAAGACAGGAGTAAGGCTGTGACGTGCGCTACATGCCGCAGGATGTCTAACGTGTTCCTTCGCAGTATCCCTTGATAAGATTCCATTTGTCGACAATCCCGAGATCAGGGTTGACAAGCACGAAAGCACGGAAATGCCGTTCCGCTATGTCACGAATAAAAACGGACAGCCAATCATGCCCGAGGTAGGTATCTTGGAACGTCATAAGTCCGATCTGCCTAACACGTTGTTTCAGGGAATGGTCGAATTGATCAAGAAAGATTCGGAGAGAGGATTTGGAGACCTGCTCTAGTGCAGTTCTATCACAATCATTCAAGAAAATGTATTTCTCTGACTTCAGCTACAACGGCCGAAGTCAAGATCAAGCTTCATTAAGATCGTTCAGGGTATCACTATATCGTACATGACTTAACTCCGCTCCGTGCTGCGCTCCCCATTCCAATATTATACCACTCAATACCTGTGGTGGCTACCCCTTCCATCCGTTCCACGCATACGCCTAGTTCCCGCGGCCTATGGGTCTCTGTCAGTAGCTGTCGATGTATTTGCCAGGGGCATTGTATGACTCACCTTCTCGCCAGGCCTACGAGTCATGGTGCCCTTGAGCTTGAGCATAGCGCCCGAGACCTTGTCCTTGAGGGATGGCTTGCGCTTGTGGTGGTGGCCGGTGGTGACACCAGCATGGCGGCCGCCGGTGGTTGTGGTCTTCTTGGTGGTTGTGGTTGTGGTAGTCGTGGCTGCTCCGTTACGGCGACCGCGAAGCCTGCTCATGATGCCGGGCTTGCGGGCGGTAGTTCTGGTCTTGCGGGTGGCAGGCATGATGATAAGAGCCGTGAAAGTTGTAGCTGAAGCTTATCGAAGTGTGTTGAGCTTAATGGAGGAACCCGTTGGTATTCCCTTCAGGGCAGATATAAGAGGTGTTGTGGTTGAGTGTTGGTATCTTGAATGGATGGTTCTTGAGATAGCTGATATGAGGAGCTTATATATCTAGGAGCGAGCTACGTAGGCGCGGGGTGGAGTAAAACAGGGTTTCGCTGAGAATGGAGGTTGGGACGTCATGCAGGGCCAAAAGCAGGGAAAACGGATTGCCTTTTCGACACGCGGCGCACGAGCCCTATAACGGAAGCGGAAGTGGGTCTCATGTGGCGCCGCCAATAGCAGACGTCTCAAGAGTTCATCTCTGTTCTCGCTGTGACAGTGCCACGTCGCGCGCGCCTACACGACTCATCAAGCGCGCGCTTCGCAGCCAGCTGTCATGAAACGAAACGAACGCCCCATATTTCTGGTTCGCACAGTTAGAATAGTCGATTAATCCCGAGGGTCAAGTGCGTCGGCGAAAGCCTGTCCTCATCACACTGCGAAGGGACCGCGAGACAGCAGGCGTCGAGTCGGTCAGATGGTCCGTGCAACTACGTCACCGGGCAGGGTCTCAGCAAGTTTGACCAACATCTATCAACCTTCGAGCAATTTGGCGCTTTGCACTCTTCGGGAAGATTTGCTTGGATCTTCGCTCCGTGGCTGATCAGTCCCCGTTATTAATTGGTGCGATGGTTATCGCGGCGCACGGCTCGTGTTCTAGAAGGCGACCGCTCGTCTGTGCATCCCCGCTTCTGTAGGGTCTTCCGTTGCATGTACGTAGTGTGGCAGGGCAGCGCAACTGAGTTTCGTGGGATCCTGCTCGAGCGTCAGAGCCCAGGTGACGGAAGAATGCAAAAGTATCATCGTGGTCTATCCTGATCATGGCTAAGTTCAGTCACCTGAGTCAGAAATGGTTCATGCTCTGCCGGGATCGTACTTTGGGTAGATCCCGCGGTGGTCTTTCAACACCATTTCGATTTTACTCGGCACCTTGAGATCGCGAATTGGAGACTGCTTTCTATCGCAAGCTGGTGAATTTCAGGTGATGTCTTCCCGGTGCTGTTGAGACGTCGTCATGTCGTCAGTTGCATCGGCGCCCGGCATAGTCTCCGATGATGTAAAGCCACCTGTACAAAAGCGCAGCGGCAACTTCCTTCCTCATTCTACGAATTGCAGCGTTTTTCAAGGAAAGGCTTTCTCGACTTGAATCTCCGAGCACTCAGTCTCAGTTCTTCGACACAAGAAACCTACGTACTACACAGTCAATTTCCACAATGAGCTCTCAATTCGAGAAGGGTATGCCGGCACTCGTCCAAGCCGCGGAGCTCGACTACTAACATTGTAAGGCCACATGCCTCCTACCCAGGACCAGCAGCCTCCGGGGCTTGAGTCCGAGCTCAAGGGGCCCAAGCCCCAAGACGAGAACGTTCCCGGAGAAGATGGCGGATACAAGCTCTACAAGGCTGCGGGAAAGCTTGAGGGCAAAAAGGCGTTGATCACCGGTGGTGACAGTGGCATTGGTCGCGCAGTTGCAATCCTCTTCGCCATGGAGGGTGCGGACAGCTTCATCGCCTATCTTCCCCAGGAGGAATCCGATGCCCAGGAGACGAAGAAGAGAGTCGAAGAGAAGGGCAGGAGGTGCTACCTCATGGCAACGGATTTGACGGACAAGAAGAACTGCAAGGCGGTGGCTAACAAGGCATTGGAGACCATGGGCACTGTCAACATTCTGGTCAACAATGCTGCTTATCAAATGATGGTGAACGACATCCAAGAGCTCTCCGAGTAAGTCAGCCTGAAAAGGATATTTTGGCGCCTTGCTAATGTCAGTGTAGGGAGCAATGGGAATATACCTTCAACGTCAACATCCACCCCTACGTGAGCAATCTCTTGTGTGATAGGAAGCTGCGGCTCACACCTATGCAGTTCTACCTCTCCAAGTACATCATCCCGCACTTGAAGAAGGGAGATACCATCATCAACAACGCATCGATCAATGCATACATCGGCCGCCCTGATCTCCTCGACTACACATCAACTAAGGGAGCTGTCATCTCCTTCACCCGTGGCCTCTCGAATCAGTATGTCAGCAAGGGTATCCGCGTTAACGCTATCGCCCCTGGACCCGTCTGGACGCCGTTGATTCCTGCTACGATGAACCACGAGGCTCAAGACCAGTTCACATCCCCGATGGGACGTCCTAGCCAACCAAGCGAGATAGCAACATGCTTCGTCTTCCTCGCCAGTACGGATTCTCAGAGCATATCTGGCCAGACGATCCATGCCAACGGAGGCGTTGTTGTCAACGGTTAAATGCAGAATCCAGGCATTCTTCAGGCGGTGGAAAAACGGTGCATCCAAGCTTCGGTATTATATAAGGCAGACGGGGTCTTTAAAATGGGTAGTTTCGGCCGACTGGCGTAGACGGAAATAACGTGTTTACGAGAATGTATGACCTAGTTTACTCCTCTGGAGATGATTGACTGTACTGTTGTGTGGGAATGTGAAAAAGTTTGGAGACGAGAACCTGCCAGATCTCCTTAGACGATGACATGATTTGTAGAGTTGAGGAAATAGAAATCGCATCATTCGTCGGGGGTGTTGCGGGGGATAGGGTCGAGGCTTCCAGTCACGTGGACGCTATACCCTTCCGGTACTGGAGCTACGCGACAGGTGTCCCTGGGCGATCGACCATGGTGTTGCATTTCTGCCGACGACGCTCTCCGCCCGCAAGCAGCACACCCAGAAACAATGGCTCGTTCAACGCTACGGATGCTGAGCTTTAGCTCGTTGCTCACTCTCCTGGCCTTCGCCGCATGGCTAGTCCCCGTCAACGCCCTGTACTTCTACATGGAGGGCAATGGCCAAAAGTGCTTCTTCGAGGAGCTCCCCAAGGACACGCTGGTCGTCGGTCAGTAAAATGCTTCTCATGTCTCTCCCCAAGCCCTTCGCATTGCTGCACCTGTGTTGCAAAAACCACAGCGTCATGTTCCTCCCCAATTCGACCCACCGCTCACCCCCGCAACCCGCTACTTTCACAGGCCACTACAACGCCGAGCAATGGGACGAAGGGCTGCGCGCCTTCATGCCGAACAGCAACGTGCAGATCTACTACAGCGTCGAGGAGGTCTTCGACAACGACCACCGCGTCGTCTCGCAGCGCGGCACCTCGACCAAGGGCAAGTTCACCTTCTCGGCCGCCGACTCGGGCGAGCACCGCATCTGCTTCTCGCCCATTGGTGCGGCCACGCACTCCGGCTGGCTGCCTGGCGGCCAGCAGGTCGGCAGCATCCGCTTCGACCTCGACCTCGCCATCGGCGAGACCAGCAAGATCGAGAGCGACGACAAGGACAAGATCCAGAGCCTCCAGGAGAAGGTCAGGGACCTCAACGCCAGGCTGCAGGACATCCGCCGCGAGCAGGTCTTCCAGAGGGTAAGACATTTGGAGTGTTCGAACTATTACACTGGAGTGGTGCTGACAGTTTCGAAATAGGAGCGCGAGGCCGAGTTCAGAGACCAGTCCGAATCCACCAACGCCAAGGTCGTCCGCTGGTCGCTCATCCAGGTCGCGGCTCTGGGCGTTACCTGCGCCTGGCAGCTGTCGCACCTGCGCGCCTTCTTCATCAAGCAGAAGCTCACTTAAACAACCGGAGCGATTGGCGTGGAAAAAAGGGCGTTGGGCTTGCGTGTACGAGGAACGACGACATTGGTTTCACACACGTTTTCTTTCTTCTGTCAGGGTACATACAGTAGGGCGGTCTCTGCTCGCGGCGATTGGTGGTTAGACAGTAACGTTTGTTCGAATGTGAATCGCAAGAGAGAAAAGCCATTTGTTTCGTGGAGCGGTGTGCTCGCCCAGCGTCGCGTGATGTCGAGTGGATGCTGTCGCTGTTCCCAGGTATATCTCTAAAATTGTATGCGACTATTTCAAATAGTCCGGCAGGCGTGGTGTATGATAGAGTGAATAATCAGTGTAATCAAGGGTATGAATTCACTTGAGGACGTGAGCGATTTCTTTATGGCCACAGATCGACCCCATAGACTGCTTTGTTTAAAATAACCACGTTTGCAAAGCTACCGCTACTCGAGAAGGAGATAAAGATCAATATTAAATTTTACGACCGAGACCGATCAAAAGTTCAAGTCGTCGTCAAACCCCATGAGTCCGGAGAAGACGTCGTCGTCAGCCGTGCTCCCCGCAGCGTCCAAAATGCCATCCATACCACTATCACCACCGAGCCCGAGAGCGTCCAAGTCAGCTGCGGTATCCGCGCCGCCACCCAAACCGGCCGTTACGTCGAGGGTGCTTTGGTCGATGCCTGCCGTCGAAGTATTGGCGTCCGTCGCGCCACTGCTCGTCGCTGTCACGTCGCCCGCTCCTGAAGCAGAAATGTCCACGTTGACGTCGCCCATCTCGATGCCTTGCATGAGGCTGCCGTTGAGAGCGGCAGCGTCCGCAGCAGCCCCGGCCGTTGGGAGATGCACGCCCGCGGCGGCGGCTTCTGCGAGCTGTGCTTCGACGCGGCGGTGGAGGCGGATGGCTGCTTCCGCAAGGCCCGGGTCGCTCTGCATCAGCGGGGCCGGATCGTCAAGTTCGTGCTTGAGCATCTCGCGGAGGTTTAGAGAACCTTTTCTCGGCGGCGTGTGCACCGGGACGTGCGAATTGAGCCAGGACACGGGTGTGCAGCTGTTGATGTGCTGAGGTGCGCAGATGACGTTGACGGCGATGTCGAGCGCGACGGCTCCCGTACCGGCTACCGTTTGGTTTCTGAGCTCCTCGAGGATTGCACGGAGAACCTTCTGTGCGCCGACAATCTGCAAAGCGCTGAATATCTGGCGGTGCGTATATGCAGGAGGCGTCGGGTTGAGGTCAGCGGTGGAGTTCCAGCTTGTGAGATGCTGCATCGTGAACTTGATTGCGGAGCGGAATGAAGCCCCTGGATTGGACATCCAGGGCTCGAGCTCTGCTGAAGAGCTCCAGGGCGTTCGCTCATAGTCGTGATAAGTTCGTAACGATTCGAGCAATGGGCTGATGTCTGTTCGCGATGGTTCTCGATGCTGGATACTCTTCAAGCACCGTTCAAGCCTCCGAGATACCATGGAGACGATCGTACCGTGCATGGATTGTGCCTCTCCCGATATTGAAGCAGGTCGGATCAGTCTGGTCAATATCTGCATCGTAATGTCAAGGTCGTGAGCGTTCTGCTCAAGAGCATTTGAAGTGATCCACATAACCGCGCCAACAAGAGAAGGTAGGAGAAATGTCTCGAGTAGGACTGTCTTCGTTAGTTACTCTGGACGAACAACAAAGGGTAAGGAGATACTTGCATTCCAAGCCCGCTTTGACTGTATCCAAGGGTAGCACGTCAGCAGAGCACGCGAAGATTGTTTGGCTGAAAATGGTGGGCACAAGCAGGTAGAAATCCTGAGGTCTGCAGCTCGAAAGGAGTTCATCACTGATGCCTTCCGGATCATAGAGGCCACGTAGCCAGCCGGCGAGATACTTGTTCTGATCTTCGGTGAGCTCGTCTGTACCGAGGCTCTTGTGGCCTCGTTCACTCAGTTGTATTATGAACGACCCATCCTCGAGCCCAAAGTCAAATGCCTTCAGGTCATGTCGGAACATGAAGGCTTGAACGAGCAGGAGGACAGAGCCAAATTCGTCGTAGACTGGTTGATATTCGCCTTTAAGTAGTCAGCACTATTCTTTCAAGCGATGGAGCATTCCTACTTTGATCTTCATCATTCTTCCACGAATCCAATAGCTGGCACAAGGGTTGCAATATGCTCGCTGGAGAGGTATACTGCAGGATTACATCAAGCGACCGTGGTTTTCGAGACAGAGTGTTGCAGATAGTCTTTAGGGACATCGTTTCTCTTGTGGAGCAGAGGTTGCGAATAATCTGAGTCTCGTTAGACAGCTGTGTCCCTGCAACATGTCAGGGGTTACAAACATCAACTATTGCTCCGACGATGGCGCCAGCATTTCCGTCCATTCCCTCAACCTCGTTCAAGAGTTCTTCAACACGCTCGAAGTTCGTTGAACACTGAGCCACCAAATTTTCCTTGATGTACTTTCCACCGACAGGTACACTGCTCATAGGAGTCTCTCCAAGGAGCCGCTCGATGCTTGATTCCGGGATGAGCTGATGCAAAGCACAGGCAACCAAAAAGTCCTGGCGGACATCGGAAAGTAAGCTGTTGACTGGTGCCATGTCGAAAGTTTGTGAAAAAGAAGGGAATGCATTTCGATCAATGCGGTTCAGCGCCTGGGTAATGCAGAGCTCTGGGGTAGTAGTTGGAAACATGGAACCAGCAAGGATTGCAACCAGCGTTGGGACCTTGTTGACGAGGAAAGAACGGAAGTTGAAGATCGTTTCATTCGACTCGCTCCGGTACGTTGCGTTCGCAGCAAGAACGTCGAATGATGCAGTAATGAGATCCACAGCCATAGATTGAAAATCAACCTGGACAGATGAGCGAAAGTCTTCTGAGAGTTGTACTATGACATACCTTGTAACGTGCATGGAGGTAATTCAGGATCATGTTGTCGTCAGTCAAAGGACGAGCAATAAGCTAGCCTAGCTGTTAGCTACCCAGCGACAGTGTCGGGTATATTCTACTCACCAAAGAGTTTATGAAGACATAGAGACCGGCGCGAGTGTTGATAATCGGAAGATCCATGACAGTTTCGAGCTGAAGAACCGAAACATCTAAGCCGTGGCTTCCTGGCCCATCGTGCATGCCACCGCTTGCATGATCTGTAGTCAGAGAGTATTGCTTCTGGAGCATCCCAAGTCTATCTCCTAGCTGAAGAGAGGACTGGTTCAGATGTGGTATGAAGAAGGTGAGGGACTCAGAAAGTGATTTGCGTTGTGCCTTTGGCAACGCTACCTCAATAACGCCAGCAACTTTGGGGTGCTCTATGGTGGCGATAACAAGCATACCGAGGCCCACCAACGTTTGCGTTCGTTGTGCCTGACTACCATCTGCAAGCGAGTGAATGACCGACTCGGCCGTCTGAGAAGAATTGAGGGTGTTCATCCATCGCGATAACGTTGCGAGGGTCTTTTGCACTTCAACAACGCTCTTGGGTCTCTCGTTGGTGACGAAGGCCTTGGAAAGCCTGGCAAAAACCAGTTCTTCCAGCTCCGGGGTAATGTGCCAGTGCTGAGATTGTTGTTTCTTGGGTGAGCCGTGTGAATGGCCGGCTCCGGTTGCATAATCCCGGGAATATCGGAAGAGTGCGTTGAGGACTTCTGGAGGATTCAAAAAGTTGAGCACTAAGAGGCGCTCGAGATAGACCGGGATTAGAGGGTCCAAACAGGCCGTCGCCTGGGACCTGGGCCGCAGCAGAGCCTCCGCAAGCTGAGTTTCATCGCGGGGAATCCTTTTACTCAGTTGGACCGCGAGCTTCTCGAGCTTATCCGCACTGAGCCTGTTCTGGAGACATCGGTCGACAAAATGCGTCCACGTGGCCATCTGATGGGATCGCTCGATCTTGGAGGTAAGGGCGTCTGGGGATCCGAGGCGAGCGGAGGGTAAAAAGGTCTGGAAAGTATCTTCTGACGACGCCCTCACATCACACTCCTATCTCTGTCGGAATATTGCTCATGCACACGTCGTGATGTTCAAGTCTGGCGCGCGTTGATACTGACAGGTGAGAGAGAAGGCGCGTTTGTTTTGTGAAGATGGCCCAGGTGCTGGAGCACGGCAATGCACCCACTTAGTCAGCATCACGTGGCCACATTTCGCTGCCAACATCAAAGTACGACAAAAAGCCGCAAGTTAGCCAATGCTTTCCAATTACGCGTATCATGCTAACTGAACATAAGAGAGCCCCTGGCGTGCGATAATGCGAGCGCTGATTAAGTTGCCGCCGTCACTTCGTCCTCGTCGGAGGGCCGTCACCTGTTAAACGCCTTGCTAATTATCACCCGGGTAGCTGCTGAGAACAAGTGCCAAAGAAAAAGATGCACATCAATCAATGTCGCCCAATACTGTCAGAGGGGATGTCATCCATCGCTTCTGGCGCTCTTGGCCCAACCATCCAATCTTCCATAGCTAACCACTCGCTCCATGTCTTCTCGGCCGCTTCGATTTCTTCGAGCTGGACGTTCTGCAGCGGTTTCATGAACGGCACTGTTTCGTGGGGCGAAATGTCGTATTGATATTTGACCTTGGCCCACCCGACGCTTTTAGCAGCAAAAAGGTAATTACGGCGCTCGCATTCTTGGACTGGGCCGACGCCTTTTCTCCACTCGTCACCGAAAAAGCCGTGAAGAATGCCCTCCTTGTCGAAGCCGGTCACTATCAGGCGTCGGATGTAGGGGACTAGCGAAACCCAGACGGGAGCGCCAGGCCGCGGGGCATGGGGTGTTGGACCTTGTCTAGCCCAGGATGCGGGATATGATCCCGGCCCGGTGCCCGGCGGAGCAAGCCCCGATGAACTGACGACAGGATTTGAAGGCCACTGGAAGGGGAGGCAGATGTTGATGAGCGCCGCTACAGCCTGAACGGAGCCATCGTGTTGAGCATGGTCGAGGAAGTATCGCTGGCAGCTCTGGTACGCCGGGTGCCATTCGAAAATGTCGAACTGCGGGTCTCCGATCATTGATTGTCGCGGAGCATCAGCTGACGAGCCTGTGGCGGGGAACAGCCCGCTACGGGACGAGGATGCCTGAGGAAGGCCATTGGAGGGCCCCGGGAACGCCATGACCGGGTCGACGGCGGCCACGCTGCAACCGTACAAAGGGCTCTGGGAGAAGACTTTGGGAGGAGAAGAGCGGTAGGCGCAAGAAAAGGCGGCGGATGATGGATGGTCTGGCGCGGGCTATTTTCTGATTGGGGAGGAGACAGTGGTAGGCAGCGGGCCGGGTCGCTCTTGTAGACGAAGGAGGTTAAGGTAAGCGTTAGCACGTCGCGCCGCGGGAGGGGACTCGAGAGCGCGTTTTGCTGTATTGCCTGGGCGCGGCTAGTGGCCCTGGGCAGCGGGCGTTTATATATTGACACGCTGGAGAGAGGCCTCATCAGCCCAAGGACCCACCGCGGTGCCGATGCCATGAGCGCTGCTGGAGGACAGCAGTAGAGCGGTACTCCCGAGCAAGGGTGATATCGAATTGTCGCCTGTCTCCGTTTACACCATCTCCCAGCGGCGGCGGGATCCAGGCCGCGGCTCCAACATGGGCTCTGTCGGGGCGCGCCACATGTTCCTTGCGTCAATCTGCCTGCCCGGCCGCGCGACCTCCAGGCCTGCACCATGAAGCTCGAACAGAGCGCGCGGTGGTGCCGCGCAGCACACGAGACGAGGCAGCAACCTGGCCTCGCACAGCAGCTGCACGCAGCAGCGCGGGAGCTGTGCTGAAAATAGCCCGTTGGGGGCCGCTAGAGGCAGCCCTGCGCCTGCGCCCATGTCGAAGCTGCTGCCGCCAGGAACAAGGGCTGCTCTCCCCAGACGACCCAGAGTGCTGGATGGCCGGATGGATGGACGGATGGGTGGCAGGTGCCGGAATGTGGCTGCGAGCTCAGACGGAGGCGCCGAACGCCGCCGCCAGACGCGTTCCCTGCGCTGCTGGTGCTGCTGCACAGGGCGGAGGCTAGAGCGCTCCACCTCGACCTCACCTCGCCCGCAACCACCACGTCCTCATTCCTTTTGCGGCGCGAGTTGGCCATGGGCGACGCGTCTCGCCAGCCAACAACGACATCTGCCACGCGCAGCGCCCGTATATGTGCTGCAGTGGAGCCGAGCCAATACGCAGCACGTTGAATCGCCTCTTCAGCCGCGCTGGAGGGCCCAGCAATTGGCCAGTGGCAGCCCCGGCCGCACATCGCTTGTGTGCTGGGAGACGTGACCCGGCCGCCGGGCGACATGGCGGTCCTCACGCCTGCGAGATCTCAGCCCGCTGCGAGCTGAGATGCCCTGATGACCGCCAGAGCGGCGCCCCCCAGCCGCCACGGCTCGCCGCACCCCGTCCGGCCCGCTGGTCTGCGGCGCTGCAGTTCGTGCGCCTTCGTGCACTTTCCGCCGAGCTGGGAACTTGGCGGCCAGAGAAGTGCGTCATATCCCGCAAATGCTTGGCCCACCCGCTGCGTGTCTTCTCTCCATCGCTCCTGCAGCCCCCTGTGCCACGACACCAACTTTATTCTGAGCTCTTCCCGCTCCAAGACATCTGCTCGCCAATCTCGCTGATTTGAAATCTCACCCTGCATCGTCCCGCGACCATGGCTTCCTCGCTCACCTCGCGCATCAAGGCACGCCGTTCCGCCGCCCCCATCGTACGCCTGCCGCTCGGCTGACCGCAACCTCCTACCAGCTCGCCAATGGCCTCTCCATGCCGCAGATCCATCTTGGCGTACGCTACCTTTTTTTCAATAGTGTTTCCAAACAAAGCATCATTATTGTTGACACATGATTGATCGACTCGTCAGGTCTACCTGACCGACGGGAAGGAATGCTCTCAGGCCGTTCTATGGGCCCTCCAGGTACGGACGTGCACTTTTCTCAGCTGCCCCGCAATTGCCCTCCTTTCGTTTTTGGATGGACCTGCAGATTGCCATGCTCTCCGTCTCACCAACAGGCGCCATAGAACTGGTCCAGGGACGCCTGGCAGTGGCGCATGCTTCCGCTTTCTGCGAGGCATCCAGTCGGAAGCCCTGCGGAACCGAGAGCTGGCTGCCGACGTCTGGCTGACTCGCCAGCTAGCTCCTGCCCGAGTACCGGTCTAAGCTGCCTGAGTTTCTACGAGCTACATGCTGACTGGCGTAGGCTGGGTATCGGGCGTAAGTTCTCCCAGTGTCGCGCGTTCTAGATTCTTGCATGCCGACTACAAGTTCGCCAGCATCGACTCGGCGCAGATGTATCACAATGAGCGTGAGGTCGGACAAGCTATCAAGGAGTTCCTTGCTAGTCCGGCCAATTCCGAAGGCCTGAAACGAGAGGACATCCACTTCACATCCAAACTGGCGTCCAACACGTCGTATGATGCTGCCCGACAGGCCATTAAGCAGTCACTGAATGCCTGTGGTCTGGACTACATTGATCTTTTCCTTCTGCACAGTCCGTACGGCGGGAAGCAGAAGCGACTCGAATGCTGGCGGGCGGTTGAGGATGCAATCGCCGACGGTGAAATCAGAACTGGAGGTGTGAGCAACTATGGCGTCAAGCATTTGCAAGAGCTGCTCGACTCAAAGCCTCGTGTTCACCCTGCCGTGAACCAAATTGAGGTGCACCCGTTCAACACCCGCACCGATATCACTACCTTCTGCCAGAAGAACAATATTGTGGTCGAAGCATACGCGCCGCTCGCGCGCGCGCTCCGGATGAAGCACCCGACGGTGGTGTCGTTGTCGAAGAAGTATTCGTGCACTCCGGCGCAACTACTTGTTCGCTGGAGTTTGCAGCATGGCTATGTGCCTCTGCCGAAGAGCGTTAAGAAGAAGCGCATTGTCGAAAACGCCGATGTCGCCAAGTTTGAGATCGAAGAGGAGGACATGAAGCAGCTGGACGGTTTGGACGAGTATCTTGTGACTGGTAAGTGGTTTCGACACCTACTCCCGAAGACTGGCGGCCCCATGGCGGGGGCGAAGTCGGCGCGCTATGCCATGGTTCCCCACGCTCTCAGCCGGGCAATATTCGTGCTCCGCAGCGGGCGCTGGGTGTTGAAGCTGGAGTTGGAAGTGCGGTGCGGCCGACGCCCACGCCGGATACAGTGTCGCGTAATGCGCTGACGAGTGTAGATTGGGACCCGACGGACTGCCCGTGAGGACAGGGCGCGCCGAAGTCGCGAGGCGGGGGAGGCAGTGTCTTATGAGAGCTGGGTGTGGAGGGGTTGATTATTTCCTTTGTGGCTGTAGTTGGCCGGGGAGCAGGGCCGTTACCGGAGGCCCGGGGCAACTGGCAGGGTCCGCGGTGGGGTGGTCGCCCACGGAGAAGCGAGGCCGGGCTCATTTGTATGACAGTGCAGAAAGCTATCCACGCCGCAAAATTTTCGAGTAATGCCATGCGCCTCGCCTGACGCTCGGCGCCGGCGCGGGCGGTGACTTGCAGCTGGGCTCATGTGGAGCAGCCCGTCGGCGCAGCGGCCCTGGGTGTGTGCTGCTCGCCGCGTCCGGCCCGGAGCTTCTCTGGCGCATCTGGCTCGCTCCGCTGCTAGTCTAGCGCGCCTCAACCTGCTCGGCAAACTGTAACGTAACTGCCTCTTGCTAGAACCGCCCAGCACCATAGTCACGTTGGCCGATGACGGTCCAAAATGAGAGCCATAAATCTGCACGACCAATCGCCGTCGATCTGCTTATCTGAACCTCCTTCGCCCTCCCGCTGCTCGTGCCCGTAGATTGCCCCCTCGTCCCGCATCTGATCTCGCGGGTCTGATCGGATTCGTTGCTGGGAAGCTTTCGCCGCCGCCAATGGCACACGTCCGCCCTGAGCCCAGGTGGCTCGATGCTCTCTCTCCCACGCCGTCGCGGCCTGGATGCGCCCTGTGACGTCCGGCCGCGGGAGGAGCTATGCGTTCTTCTCGTCCCGAGCCCCAGCTCCGCGCAGCTCATAAATAATCTGCCAGAAGTCCGCCGGTAGCACCTCTCGACTTCCTCCTCTGTCCCTCTCCGCTGCTTCTCCGACTGCCCCAGTTCCAGCAATACCAATTCCAACAACCGCCAAAATGTCCAACCTTCCTCACGAGCCCGAGTTCGAGCAGGCCTACAAGGGTGCGTTGCCTCGCAATTGTTCCACGTCTGGATTGGACCAATTGACTAACTTCTAATACTTATAGAGCTTGCCTCGACCCTCGAGAACTCCACCCTCTTCGAGAAGCACCCCGAGTACAAGACTGCCCTCAAGGTCGCCGCCATCCCCGAGCGCGTCATCCAGTTCCGCGTCGTCTGGGAAGATGACAACGGCCAGCTCCAGGTCAACCGCGGTTTCCGTGTCCAGTTCAACTCTGCCCTTGGTCCTTACAAGGGCGGTCTCCGCTTCCACCCTACCGTCAACCTTTCCATCCTGAAGTTCCTTGGCTTCGAGCAGATCTTCAAGAATGCTCTCACCGGCAGTAAGTTATCTACAGGCTCTCATTGGCATTGAGAATGGTACCTAACACAAGAACCTCAGTCAACATGGGTGGTGGCAAGGGTGGCTCTGACTTCGACCCTAAGGGCAAGTCTGACAGCGAGATCCGCAGGTTCTGCCAGTCTTTCATGCGCGAGCTGAGCAGGCACATTGGTGCTGACACTGACGTTCCCGCTGGTGACATTGGCGTTGGTGGCCGTGAGGTCGGTTACATGTTCGGTGCTTACCGCCAGACCCGCAACAGGTGGGAGGGTGTCCTCACCGGCAAGGGTGGCTCCTGGGGTGGTTCGCTCATCCGCCCCGAGGCCACTGGCTACGGTCTTGTCTACTACGTTCAGCACATGATCAACTACGCTTCCGGCGGTAAGGAGTCCTTCAAGGGCAAGCGCGTCGCCATCTCCGGTTCCGGCAACGTTGCCCAGTACGCTGCGTTGAAGGTTATCGAGCTCGGTGGTACCGTCGTCTCTCTTTCCGACTCCAAGGGTGCTCTCATTGCCACCGAGGCCTCTGGTTTCACTCCTGACGTTATCGAGACCATTGCCAACATCAAGCTCAACCGCAAGGCCCTGACTGAGTTCTCTGACGCCAAGTACAAGTACATTGAGGGCGCCCGCCCGTGGGTCCACGTCGGCAAGGTCGACGTTGCGCTCCCCAGTGCGACCCAGAACGAGGTCTCTGCCGAGGAGGCCAAAGCCCTCATCGACGCTGGCTGCAAGTTCATTGCTGAGGGTTCCAACATGGGCTGCACCCAGGAGGCCATTGATGCTTTCGAGGCCCACCGCAAGGCCAGCAAGAACACCGCCATCTGGTACGCTCCCGGCAAGGCCGCCAACGCTGGTGGTGTCGCCGTCTCTGGTCTGGAGATGGCCCAGAACTCGCAGCGCGTCAGCTGGACCTCGGAGGAGGTCGACAACAAGCTCAAGCTCATCATGCAGAACTGCTTCGAGAACTCCCTGGAGACCGCTAAGGCCTACGTCCCCGCTGGCGAGGGCGAGTTCCCCAGCCTGGTTGCTGGTGCCAACATTGCTGGTTTCGCCAAGGTTGCGGCTGCCATGAGGGACCAGGGCGACTGGTTCTAATCTGGTCTTAGAAGGCAAAAGAAAGCATTAGAGGAAGCGGGATTTTTCACGATCTTTTCCTTTTTCTCTCGGGCGGCATCAACTTGGGAAAAACTGGAGTTTTGTATATACCATGTTTCTGGAACGGAATGTAAATGTTTATGACCTGTACACATGTTTTTTGCACGTTATTCTACTTGCACACTCAAACACCCTTGGCAACGATTAAACTGGCTAGGAAGCCTTCTCTACGCGGGTATGCTCACCCGTTGTGCAGAAAAAGAAAATCACGAGCCACTGAGCGTGGGTGATGGCCAAGTCTGCAGTGCCACGCGACTTAAGCAACGATGATGTCCGCGCTAAAAAGAAATTCTGCCGGGATCAGCATCCTGGGATTTTCGGAGCGACCCAGCGATAATGATAAGGCTACCAGTTTGTGGCTTTGATCGAGTTCCAGAGCTCACAGCATGACGTCGGACTGCATCTACTAGATGGCGGAGCAATGCAACCCCCGGAGAAAAAGAGATAAGAGAATGCAGGAATTCAGAAATTGCAATCTTGGTGGCCAAGGCCGGTGCCTGTGACGTGCGTCGATGGAAAACATTTTGGAGGGACGCGTCAGGATCACGATGCACGTAAGAAAAGAAAGGTGTCGCGAGTCAGCGCACAGATGCCGGCCACTCGGCTCCCGAAAAGCACTGACCAGAAAAGTTTTCCGGGCGCGAAAAAAAGGTTCAATTTTCTCCTCGTGTTCCGCCAAACTTCAACAACACTCTCCGCCGTCGACCAAAAATGGCTACAACTTGCGCGCAGCTGCATCAAACGCTCTGCTACACATGCTCCATGACAAGCATGTACTGCACACAGCAACCGCCACAGCGCCGCAAGCCTTCTAGCCGTACTAACCCGCGTTTCACAGCGCACGCGTAGCCCATTCCTCCAGCAGCTCGAGGGCTGGTCAACACCATTATGTTTCCTGTGACGACACGATGGCGCTTTCGAAGACTCGGCGATCTTGATCTCTCTACGGTCACGAGTTCAAAAAGACCGCCAAGAGCAAAGCCAGAGGGCCTGCCTCCAATGGGGGCTCTCTTCTCACTTCGTGTTGCAGTTTCTGAGTTCCCTCTGGGGGCGAGGAAGATCTTGCGTCAAATTGATGAGAGACACTTTTTTATGGACGTGAATGCTTTTCGGTACAAGTGTGCTACGGTTGCCACGGTTCTACTTTAGTTGAGGCTGCCCGTATACTTCATACCACATTTATCGTAATTGTGACTGGTCTTGCCATCGTAGAGAGCGCACAGCACTACAGAGTCTGTAATACTGCTCTTGGTTGTGAACGGTCATCACAGACGCCC
This sequence comes from Botryosphaeria dothidea, assembly GCA_011503125.2. NCBI lineage: Eukaryota > Fungi > Ascomycota > Dothideomycetes > Botryosphaeriales > Botryosphaeriaceae > Botryosphaeria > Botryosphaeria dothidea. The sequence continues at coordinate 1,035,942 of WWBZ02000001.1, forward strand.
TAAAGACCTTCCAAACTTGGGGCGCTTTGGTATTCCAACGCGGGAATGCCGTCGAAGAGGCGGTCGTTCTTTGGGATATAGATGAGCCCATAGCTCTCCCAGAGCCTTTCAAGGTCAGGAGAAGGACTTAGGCCTAGACACCCAGATGTCCTAGAGCTCACCCTCCCCGCAGTGGCAGCCACAGCAGATTCCCGCTCAAACGTATCCGTAGTCCAGATGCAAAGAGAACAATATTCATGACTTTTCTCAACCATCTCATCCCCAGCGCCAGATCATAACTCCTTCTTCTCCGTTCCGGCAGCTGGGATCGGTTCCTCCTTCCTTTTCTCCTTGCTTGCGGTCTTTCCACTTGCCAAAGAGTATAAAGCGACCAGTGCGTCGCTTACCAGCGAGATGACGCTCGCGCAGGCGATGCCCCAAACCTGAATGCTTATACTGCCTGTCGGCGCCCTGGGGAAGGCCAGAATCCATTCGACGTAGCCGGGAACCCAGCCCTGAGGGATCCAGAAGAGCGGTTGTTTCGCGTACCAGAATTGCAAGAAGAAGCGAAGGCCGTTCGTGAAGACCCAGCGGATCGAGGCGACGGTCGTATCAAACGAGGTGCGGGCGGAGCGGATTCCAGAGTCTGGTGGGAAGAGGCAGAAGTTAGCTTTTGAGGGAAATAGTAGGTGATCACGGGAGTATATGTACCGCTTTTCTGGAACTCGGCGAAGACCTTGTCGTGAGCGCGGCGCAGCTTCGCCCACCTGGCGAAGTCGTCTTGGGCGCTCACGGCGTTCATCTCCTTCTTCAGGCGGAACACCTCGCGCTTGAGCTTGACCTGCTCACGGGCGGCCTTACTAGTCGGTGTGGGGAGTTTGTTGTACAGGATCCATAGCTAGAAGGGCGCGGTTTGTTAGTCTCATGCTCCCGACAGTGACTCGAGCGGAAGTGAGAAACTATGCGCACCAGCTCGTTGAGGGCAGCAGCCGGAACGGAGTTTATGAGGTGGGTGATCAGCGTCACGACGAAGACGATCAGCAGTAGAGACGCCATGGTGGCGGGCAGAGACGGTGTTGTTAGCGCTGCAGCGGGCAGGCAAATGCTGAATACCTGGTGTTTGGCTTCGGGCTGGTGATCCGTGCGGTCCGCCAGAGCTCTGACATCAGCCCTCCTCTCTCTTGCCGGCAACAACCACCTCTGCATCTCCAGACCCTGGAATTCCAACACCCTCGATTTTCACGGAACGTCCGTCAATGTGATGACGACATCTAAATGGGGCCCACAGCCTCTAGATCTAAGGCACAAGTTGGCCTTCGACGTTTTGGACGATTTCTTCAGAAGGCACCAGGATGATGTGGTGGAAATCGAGGTGCTGCCGCCTGCAATAGCTCCTCCTGACGGCTCGCTCATATTGGAAGACGGTCTCTGCATCGGTGTGCCCAAGAAAGTCCTCGCCGCCGCATTTGTTGTCGCCTGTTCCGTCTTCTTCGAGAAACGAGTCGAGGCAGACAAGGACTCCGTGCAACGCGCCCTCGACGCGACACGGATCGTTCTACTCTTCGATCCTGAGCACTTAATGGCCGCCAACTTCAGGAGACTGCAGCTCCATAACCTTCCTCTTTTTTGTCTGGATCAAAATATGGAAGATGCGAGGCCTGTGCATCTAGAGTTGAATTTCCTGGACAGCATCCTTACTTCCCCTCTGCATCGACAATCCAAGTCTCCAACCCTGTGGAACTACCGGGCGTGGATCATGGACTCATTCGATCCGTGGTACTGGATGTCCCGAAGCATGCCGCAGGATGTGGCGCGAACCAGCCTCTCTGACAATTTTATCCGTGAATGGGGCATAATACTCAAATCTGCGGAGAGACACCCCAAAAACTACTATGCCTGGCAGTACGCTAGAAGGCTGGTCGCTGGGCAATCTGACCACGCAGGTCATTTTTACGCTCGGAAGGAGCGATACGCAGAGCTCTCTCCGGACTATGACATCGTGGAGCTATCCGCAGATATGGTACACGATTGGTGTATCCGGAATCCTGGCGACACATCGGCTTGGTCATTCTACTACTTTCTCTTGTCTTGTTTCGACGCGAAAAAGGACACACTCGGAGAGTTCGTCTACCAAAGCATCGAGCGCGCACATAGTTTCCGTTGGAAACACGAATCATTTTGGGTCTTCTTGCGGACTGTCATTGCTGATTCGAAGCTGACTTCTCAAACGGAGCGGACGAAATATTTACAAGAAATTGAAGATAAGTTCGGAACGAATGGGGACCTCTCTTCTGGGCCAGATTCTACCGCCAAAACGCCTCACCCCGCCGAAGATGCCGTAAAATGGATACGCCGGAATGCACCGCCCTGAATCAACAGAGAAATAAGGAAATCTATGTACAGCATCTTCGAATCGGAGAGACTCGGACTTCAAACCATATGAGTCTCTGCCTTCCTTCGGCCACAGCCGCGCCAAACCCAGCTCAGAGCGTTTCCGATCAACCGGCCCGCAGCCTCGAATGGAGTTGCCAGTATTGACAATACCGTTGTTTGAGGCTGGGGCTCAGGCCGGGGCTGAAGCTGAGTTTGAGGCTGTGGTTGCAATTCTGACTGCACGCTTTGCTCCGGAACAATGCACAAAGCCCGGGTGTGGCTGTTGTCATTAGAGCCGATGCTCCCGACGAACACCACAGCTTTGTTGCCTCCAGCCAGATTGAATGGAGCCACCACATCGATCCGAGTCCATTTGTGGATAGGGGGAAGACTATCAATTGGTGGGACCACTCTAGGCACAGTATGCGATGGCCACAGCGGAGGCGAAGGCTCGGGTGATGAAGACTCGCTTGCACCATCTGGAATATATTGATCCCCGGGTTGGTAAACCACGAGGCGCCCGGTCCGCTCGTTCATTGCTTCAACCGACGGAGGCGTCAGGCGGTAAGAGCCCCGATTCTGATACCGCGTGAGCAGACGCCATCGGACAGCGTATATGTCTTTGGCGTTGATGAACGATCTCGAGGACATTTCGCGTCCACCCTCCAGTTCGATATGGGGGCGACCGAATCGGCTCTCGACCTCATGCGGATGGTACTCCGAAGGGGCGATAGGCAGGTACCAATTGACTTGGCGCTGTTGTTTCTTCACGCTCATGTTGAACCTCTCCGCCAGGCTCTTGTTATGGAACGAAGTTACCTTGGCCATGTCAGCTATAACGAACGGGGTGCCTTATATGGCTTCACTTACAATATGGAAATGAACCCATTCGCCATCTCGGTCAGCTGGTCTGGAACACAAAACAATCGGATGATCGAAAGCTTCCTTCACAACCGGCGGCGTCTGCCCGATGGATTCCACGGAACCGGCTGGTAGTTGGTCGAATAGAGGCAACCATAAGATCCTTCCAACAACGGCGTCCTTGCTCTCGACTGGCCTGGAAGTCATGATGGTTTGTTGTGCTGGTGTCCAACGCTGGATAAGATAGTTTGATGCTATCTGCTAGCCTGTCCCTTGGCGACGGAGTTCGTTATAACTCATACCTTGGGTCTTCCAAACGGCCAGTTAGACGACTTTGGGGCAGTGCGCTACTGCCACAAAGCTCAGCTTCTGCAGTCAGGACTCTTGGGCAACAATTGATAACAGGAGTGTTCGACAGCGAACATCAGGACCCCGGCAAAAGTCACCAGCGAATGGGCTACGTTCATTTGCTCCGCCCCAGTCCCGATGCCGCGGTAGATCAATATCCGCGCGGTTGCGCATGGACAGATACATATATGGCTGCTCGCATGGAAAATGCGGTGCGGAGCCTGATCGCGTTTCAATTCTGGGACCTTAGGGTTTTTTTGGGCGGTGCAATTGTGAAGTGATTTCTACCGGCGCTTGTATATTGCGGCGCGGTCCGGCGCTTACAGATTCGTCATGTACCCCAGTCTTGGGTCGCTTCACACCGCTCCTGATCCAGGTGTGCCTTGCTGCGCCACAACACATCAACCTCAAATGGCCAATTGCCGCGCGAATGGGTCACAAGGTGTGGCTGATAACAATGAGCTCTCCACCCACCACCCACACAAGCTAGGATGATCTTCACCATAGGACAAGCGTTTCGATCACATAGCAGAATTGTGTCAACGCCATGAATGGTCTTCGAGTTGCTATCTTTCTCATGTTCCGGCATTGCGCTCTTTTTCTGCACCTCCTTTTCCAAATGCTTTTGCATGCCCTAACCAGGTACCACCACAAGCACAGCTGCAACGCATTAAATCCACCTCTACGTCACCACGCCACCCAAGCAGCCCTTGCGGCTGAACCTGCAATCATTTGATAGCTCAGCCTCTTGAATGAATGAGGCTGTCAAGTGGCGAGTTCAAAATCCTTGATTTCTTGTCGAAGTCGAAGCCATTGCCCAATTTAAGAAGGTACTTCCCCACCGCGGATTCGGGATATACTCCGTGCTCCATCATCAGCGCTTAGCTTTGAATTATTGAGAGAACGCAATGTGTCAAGTTCAACCTTGCTGCCTGCTGTTCCGTTCACGAAGGATCTACCTCACTATTTCCTTCCATCGCCCGTGCTGAGACCGGATCCCGTTCAGGCAGCAACATTCGACATGGACACGCTGTTCTGTTCACAACCACGACACGAACCTAGTACAATTAAATGCGGAAAATCTCCAAAATGCTACTTCTAACAGGTTCCCTGCTGTTTCCTCTCAAAAGGTTCCCAAGTCCCCCATGAGAATCGGCTCTTCCGACCCCAGCACCATGCTTGTCACCGACACCCACCCCATTTACAGCGTCACAGCGACGGAGCACAGTGTAAGTGACAAATTCGTCCGTACAATTATGCAGAGAGGTTGACATGCAGTGCTTTACACCTCTAGTTCGTCCTTGGCGTAATCAAGCTCGAGAAACGCTCTTTCGTGCAGATGCTCGCCACCAAGACGACCGGACATGCATTACCCACGGAGCTCATAGAAATTGTTGTGGAGCACCTCCACGAACACTACTGGACGAGCACAAACAAATCGTGGGAGCGCACCGATGCGCTGTGGAGGGAGGGACACCCAGGCCTCTACTGGGAGAGATACATGACCGAGGACACGCTGAGGACGTGGTGCAAACTTGCCGTACGCCATCTCCCATTCGTTTCTCACCCCCAAGCAAGGCTAGCAAACTGACAAAGAACGGAATCGCAGGAAAGCCTCAACCTCACCCTCGCCGCCCGCGAAGGCCCGCACGCGAAACACCTCACCTCCAGCGGCAGCTGCAACGAGACCACCCGCAGCCCTTACGTCGTGCACCTCGCCCGCGCCGGCTGCTACAGCCACGGCGGCATCGGCCTACGCGCCTCCGAATCCCTCGGTCTGCCCTACCAGATGTTGACGGGGCAGTTCAACGCCTACAGGGAAGATTCGCTCCGCCTCGCCCGCCTGCGCAGCGGCATCTGCGGGACCTCGGTGAACGAGGGGGCTGGTACAGCGTGCGCGCTATTCGCGGGAGGGAAGGATGGCGAGCATATGGAGGGGAGTGATCGCGTGGAGCGGTTTTTGGAGGTCGATGGGCTGGAGGAGGAGATGAGGCTGTGGGATGCGGAGGCGGTAAGGAAGTGTAAGGCGGTGCTGGGCTTGGAGATGGTGGGGAGGGAGGGGGATGAGGAGGGGATGAAGCCAAGGTTGAGGTTGGTGCAGAGCTTCATGTCGGATAGGAGGAGTTGAGGTTTGTTAGTTGCTGAAGCAAAAGTCGAGGTGATTCTTTGTTTTTTTCGTGATACCCTCTGGGACAGATTGCCCATGGAGAGGCTCGACATATCCAACATTTCAAGGCCACTTGTCTGATCTGCAATGTACGAACTTTTCCGTTCTTGTCATATATCTACGTTTACTCATGAGTTATTCAGTTGTTGGAACCGTCGGGAGCGCGGCATCGTCTCTTCGTTGTGGAGCCGTCCGAAGCTACAAAAGCAAGACAGCGAGAGGCGTTTCCAGAGAAAGTGGTGACGGAAAGCCTTACCTCCACAGACCAAACCAGTGCAGCAACCGTCGCCATCAGATCGTTCACCATCCGAAGCGTAGCACTCAGCTGTAGAATGCTTAGTTGACTCATCATGATATGTGAGATTGGAAGATCACTCACAGCCGCCAGGTTTGCAGTATCCGCAAAGATATGGGCCCTGCTTCTGGGTGATGCAACGGAGGATGTCGGCACAGTCGTCGTTGACGGTGCATTCACCTGAATGGAGAATAAAAATGTCAACAGGTAAGCTTCTTCAAGTTCAGACAGAGAGGTAGTACCGAGACGTTCAACAGATCCACCCTCGGCGACAACGAATGGGACAACGACGGCGAGGGAGAGGAAGAGGGCTTTAAAGGAAACCATCTTGGCGGCTCAGAATACAGGACTTGTAAAATTTTACCCAAAAAAACGACTTCCGTATGCAGTGGTGACTGGACGTACGAAAGAAAAGAGAACAGCACGCCATTTCCCCCAGCATTTTATACCGGTCCTATCCATAGCCCCTTGGAGCAGACCGAATACGCCGACATGAGGCTCGTAAATCGAGTTTTGATACATGAGTAATTGCTCCGAGAGCTGCAAACACCAGGGGAGCTCTGCGGAAAAAATGCCGATCTTGTTTCTGTTATCTGGCAGGAGGTGTGGAAAGTTGTTTATTTGTGGTTGGCCTTCTGTCCGCTGTGTTGTTGTTCCCAATATCAGAAGCATTTATCGTTGCACCCCTGCTCGTGTCTCTCACAGGTCCAAGCGGATATGAACCCATAGCAGTGACGTGTTAACCAGGGAGCAAATTGAGCCTGTTTAAAGTCGGAAACGCCGGAGCAGCATGGCGGTCTATATCTGGCGACTAGAAACACTGAACCATCCGCACCGCTCCGAGTTGGCGCGACACCAAGACACCGACTAGGTTGTGTAATAAAAACAACCTAGGTATTCGATTGGTCTGCTTGGTTTTTAATGAACAAGTAACGCCGCTTAGATTGCTTCTATCGTACAGTCCGCTCTCGCTGACTACTCTCATTAATCATTGACCACGCCGCAAAGTTCTATCCTCGTCCGCGGCACTGAACTTCCGCCAAGAAGGAAATCGCAAGGGGCAGTAATGCAGCCCGATGCTGAAGACATACTTTATTGAAGTCCTTAACAGATACCTTGGCCTATCTCTTTCAAGCAGATGTCCCCAGAACCTACTCCACCTTATCAGTTGCTGAAATCAAACCTCACTCTCGAAAGATCTAGCGAAAAGCCGAAGGCGAGTTCTTTCTTCTCATTCCACATCCACTCATTGAATCGAGAAAACGAAAAATAGGATCCGTTCAGATCCTATCGCACCCTTGCGCTTGATCGAGCCGCCAACGGCCACATGCTGCGTGGCCAAATTATGAACGTATACACACTTATTTATCTTTTGTCCCAGGTTACCCGAGCGCCCGCCCGCAAGATGAGCCTCCTTCCCGTAATGCGTCTTATTCGGTACTCGTCGTCCTCTTCCTAGATTACGCCCTCTTCCTTCTAAGAAATACCAAGGCCCTTCGTGTCTCCCGTATTCGTCGGGCTCGCTGCACTTTCGCGGCGGCTGGAGTCCCTTGAGCCCTTGCCCTCCAATGCCTCCTGCTCGAGGAAGTTCTGCCACAATTCAGCCAAGCTCTCCTTGTTCTGTTGCACAGACGATGACGAGTGGCCTTCTGATAATAGCAGGTCGGTGCTCGTGAGCGAAGGTGTCGAGGGCGTGCGACGGAAAGGTGATAAGGGAACACGGAGAGTATTGTTGGCAGTTGCCGTGGATCCTGGGCGTGACAGACCGGCTTGCTCACGTTGTTCTGGATCATTAAATTAGTATCGAGTCTCTAGGGGGTTTATTAGGTGGGCAGCAGTGAGCTCACCGTCGGTCCAGCCGAGCAGGGCAGCGATAAGCTGGAGAACCTGGAACTTCTTAGGGTCGCTTCGGTCAAGCGCGAGAAAGTGGAGAAGATGATTAGTGACAATCTGCCTATCGACATTGTCCTCAGGCCGACCTTTGCGCAGGATGCGCAGAGCTTTGGTTAAATGGTCGTTCAGGATGACAGCCTCATGACGAAGCTTGCCAATGAGCAAGTTCTTCTCCTTGACTTCCTTCTCAAAGGGCAATGCTCGCTCCAGTTCTTTCCGCGTTGTCTCCAATTCGGTCTTTGCCTTAGTGGAGGCTTCTTCTGCGGCTTGAAGCTGTTTGCGGAGCTCCTCGAGCTGGTTCTGGGAGTTCTCAACGATCTCGCGGAGCTCTTTCTTGCGTGCTTTACGGATCCGTTAGCTCGGCCTAGGATAATTGGAGAAGGTATGGAAGACCAACCATCTTGTATGTCCCGCAATGCCCTCTGCAGACCGTCGACGGTGGACGTCTGAGTGTCTCTCTCATTGACTGCCCGTTCTAAGACCTCCCGTTGGTTGTTCAGCTGGTCCTCAAGCTCAGCCACCCTGTCGCTAAGGTTCTCCCTGAGCGACCTCTCCTCCATGGCCAGCACCTCCCAATCCTGCATGGCCTGCTTCGCCGTCTCAAACTCTTCCCTGGCATAAGCTTCACGCTGTATTAACTCATCCCTCTCCTTTATCCAGTTCTGTTGTGACAGTGTGGCGCGGCTGCGCAGGGTCGAGATTTCGGAGGCGTGCTCTTCGGTGTGCTTGCGCAGCTGCTCATTGTCGTCACGGAGCTGGCGATTCTGGTCCTCAAGGTCGTCGACCTGGGCGCGCATGCGCTCAAGCTCCTCGGCATCCTGGCGCATCCGCTCGCCCAGCTGGCTCTTGATGGTGTTGACCTTGCCGCGCAGGTCGCGGTACTGGTTCTCGGCATGCTCCTTGCTCTTGGCGGCGTCGGCGGCCTGCTCCTTCAGGCCGCTTATCTCCTCCTCATGCTTGCTCTGGATGGTCTCGAGCGACTTGCGCAGCTGGGTGACCTCCTCGCGCAGTTCGTCACGCTCCTTGGCCAGCTGGTCGAGGCGGTCGGTGGTGTCCTTGTCCATCGGGGGCTGGTGGGAGCGGGCGCCGTTGTGCTGGGGCGTCTGTGGCTCGGACTGGGCAGTAGAAGGCCGGGTGTCAGGGTCGTCATTCGTGCTCGACTTCTAGAAGCAATTAGCGAGGGGGCGCAGGTGGCAGCAGGAGGTGTGGGCTGGTACCGCGGGTACCTGTTCGTCGTCTACATCGTCGTCGGCGTCCTGCTCGTCGGGCTCCGGATCGGGGTGATTCTGGCCATTGGCGGGCTGGTCGTGCGGATCCTGGGCCTTGGGCTGCTTCTTCTTGTTTTTCTTCTTCTTAGACTTCGGGGTGGTAGGGGCTGGCAGCACGCGGCACTACGACGTCAGCGAGGCAGCTGGGGAAGTTGAGGCTCGCACTGGAAGCTCGGGGGGGCAGGGGGCGCGCGACGCACCGGCGAGGGGGAGTGGTGGGGTAGTCTCTTGGGTGGGAGACATGTTGGCCTTCATCAGTTGAGTGACAGAGGTGTTGGAGCTGCTGCGCCCGAGGCCTACAGCATACATTTGGTGAGCCCTGGCGGACCAGTCGTCGTGTCCACAGCGCGCGGAACGAACGAGCGAACCCTTGCAGCGCGCCCGCGACCGACGCGCCAATCCTCCGCCTCCGGCCCGCCGCCGCACCATCACCACCACCCGCACAGTCAACACCCTCGCGACAGAGCTCCACGCCTCCCTGCCGCTTGTCGGCCCCCAGTCGTCTGTTGGAGGCAGCTCCGCGTGCCGCAGGTGCGTATTTGGAATTGTGACGTGAACACTCTCCTTCCATCCGGCCAGATCTGCACGCCCGCCGCCCTCACTAGAGGATATCCGCTCGCGGGGTAGACGCCATGCGGCTCCCAAGCTATCAGCTCGACGAGTGAGGATATCTGCTTTGCCAATCTAGCGCCAGACCCGGCGATCCAGACCATGACCACCCCGCAATTGGTAGGTTTAGCTCTCCCGTCGACCAACCCGCCGAACAGCTTAAATCCAAGTGCTGCTCCTGCTTCCGTTCTGTATCTTCTGTACATATCTCCAAATCGATTTCTTCTTCTTCCCCGACCATTTAACTTATTCCCTATCACCTGGTGTCTCATTATGGCGTCCAACGGTCACACTGCCAGTCCAGAGGAGCTTGCCAAGAGGAACTACATCCGCTGGGATGCTGAAGGCGTCGAGAAGATCCCGCCAAATGAGGCTGAGGATATCCAGGCAGTTGCAGACATGATCAATGAGATTCAGCGCGCCCATTGGAACAACGCTCGCCACTGCTACAGCGGCACTCATGCCCGTACCCAGGGCATCGTCAAGGGCAAGTTCATCGTGTCCGATGACCTGCCCAAACACCTCAAGCAGTCGGAGCTGTTTGAAAAGGGCGGCGAATATCCGGTTGCCTGCCGCTACAGCTCTGAGCCCGGTGACCCAGGCTTGGACGTGAGTTTGCCTCTCAGCTCCTGTCCTGAGAGTCCACAGCACTAACAACAGTTTACAGGATCGGATTCCACAGCCTCGCGGCTTCGCGATGAAAGTGTTCAACGTCAGGGGCAAGATGTTTGATATAGGCGCCGACATCCCGACTCAAGACATCGAGTTCAACAGCACTCCCGCCATAGACCTGGCCGACGCCAAGACGACGCGCGACATCATTGACCTGCGCATTAAGTACGGGAAAAACCAGCCCGAGCTGTACAAGCACCTGGAGGCCCGCGACGACACTGATCTCCAGAAGGCGCGGGATGCCGTGCGCAACACGCACCTCGAAAGTACCCGCCAATACTCACAGACAGCCTACCGCTTCGGCGACTATGTCATGAAATACTGCCTCGTGCCATCAAGCGAGACACAGCGCAAGCTGTACGACGAGACGGTCAAGCCCACCGACGGCTCCGACATCTTACATCGCTGGCTGCAGGCTTTCCATAAAGACCATGACGCCGAGTACCTCTTCCAGGTGCAGCTCTTGGAAAACTTGGAGGACCAGCCGGTCGAGTACGCCGGCAAGGTATGGGATCCGGAGAAGTATCCCTGGCAGACGGTGGCGAAGCTCGTTATCCCCAAGCAAGACAGCTTTGATTACGAGCGGAAGGCATTCTGGGAGGACCATATTCGCGTGGACCCGTGGCACGGTTTGGTCAGCCTGCAACCCCTGGGTAGCCCGAACCGTCTGAGGAAAGTTGGTAAGTTTACTGGTAGTTGTTGTGAGTGAATATCCGCGATGCTAATGGTTGTGCTAGTTTATCCTGCCAGCAGCGCTCTGCGTCGCAAGATGAATGGCAGGAAGGAGATCAATGCGAAGAGTATCGATGAAATTCCAAACTAGCTGTCGGCTTCATGAGGGTTGCTTTTGCTAGGTCCTTACGATCAGTACGTTGATAATACTCTGAACATATCTGTTGATATAGCAATGCACCCATTCTCCATAATTCCATACATGCATGCAAATTCATTAATAATGATCCGGACGGTGGGAGGACGTGGGGGCGTTGTAACCCACGGCCAGCGCCAAGGACCGCGTCACCGCGGACTGGCCTGACTTCCCGGAACCAAGGCCGGCAGGTACTCCACCAAATGTACTTTCAGCCAAATCAAAAGACGCCATTTGCTGCTTGAGACGCCTTTATATACACTTGTAAACAGCTATCTACATTTATTCCACCATCCTCCCAATCTGTCATCCCATTCCGCAATTTATAGAGCTGCTCCAGATCTGCGGCGCGGGTGGAAACAACATGCTTCTCGAAAGACATTGGATAATATATAAACGGTCCGTGCATGGACGATACCATGTCTGCCTCAGGCCTCCTTCGAGGAAGGTGAAGTGAGTTCAAGCATGTTTGCTGAATACTAACATATATCGAAGTTACCTAGCAGCACTGCCTTGTCTGAAAAGTGCTCTCTTGCGGATAATTTTAGTGAAGACTCGACACAGTCGTACCAAGCAAAAAAGCCGCCAATCATGACGGATGCCACGCTTGTCCAAAGGGAGGCCACGCCTCCGGTACTGCACGGCACCCAAAACGGCCCACATGCCGCAACCTTGAACGTCGGCAGGCAATGGGCATTCGCCTTTGAGGTGAATGTTTCATGGGAGAAACGGACAATAGCGCGAATGAAAGCGCATCGGTGACTTCACCACTCAGGCAAGGTCCTACATTCCATTTTAGTACCATCACGTGTTGTCGCACAAGCTCCGTGCTCCCTTGCAGCAGCGAGCTACAAAATCAGGGAAAGTCGCTAGAGGCATTTTACTTTTATTTTCTTTTCTTTTCTTTCCATGATACCAAACATGGTCTCCATTAACCCTTGGGTTGTCACTACGCTGCGCTGTTACGCGGCTGAAATTGGCTTTCCACATTCCCGAGCAGACCTAAAGCAGTCAGCTGGCAAGACTAAACCATCGACGTGCCGTTGTTCTTTCCTGAGGGACATTTCCCTCGATGAATGGTTGCGCGTTTGGTCTTGCCCACATACCGTCTATTTTGATATGCATGCTGCAAGTGGCTTGTTACCGTGAGACGATCTGATAGGACGATGGAGCTGGAACCCAGGCTTAGATCTCCCCGCCTTTCCCTGAGCAGGCAACTCAGCCATGCGAGGTCATGACTCGGTGGAATTCCTGGTTCACGAGTGGAGCATTCAGCTTGCCGCAGCAATGTGCAATACGCCCTGCGGTACGCGTTACGCGTTCTCGTATGGCTGTTTGTCGGAGAGCGATGAAGCGGTGTGATCGTGTCACTGAGCAGAAGGTAGTCTCGAGAAGGCACCGTAATAGGGAAGTGGTGCCATACCGCTTGGCACGAGGCTGAGCAAAATCGCATTGGCTGGGGTATTTGCTGGGCAGAGCAGTTCGGCGAGTAAGTGCAGGGAGCAAGGATTGAGGACTAGAGTTCGTGTGATATCGTGATAAAGTCTTGGTCCTCCGTGTGTCTCACGGCCAACCTAAACCGTAAGGCGGGGCATGCCTAGGAAAGTCGGCTGGCGGCATAAGCCTCAGTCGGCGAACACATGCTTGTCATTTGCCCAGCAATCAAATCTCACCGAGAGGCCTATTTCGAGGCATTCACATGAGGCTGTGTTGTAGAAGATAAAGCGCGCTTTATTTAGCTGCTCTGGATATCGCAAAACCCCCCACTGCGCCAATACGCTCTAGAACGAAGACTGCCAACTGCTCTAATCATGGCGACAGCTTTACACAGCCCTACACAGCCCTGGTCTCGCCATCGGCCTCGCCGGTGTTGACTTTCTTGCCGGTCTTCTTGATGGTGTTGAGAACGGTGTCGTAGTCCAAGGAGTCGGCGGCAACAACCTCGGCGGTCTGGGTGTCGAGCGAGACGGTGTGCGACTTGACGCCTGCAAGCGTGGCGGGGTCAACGACGCGAGAACAGACAGACAGGCGGGGCAGCATGTGGGGAGCTGGGATTGTTGTGGTCCCTTACCGTCAAGCTTCTTGAGGACACGGTCGACGGCGCCGGAGCAGCCACCGCAGGTCATAGTGATGTTGAACTTGTAGGTGTGGTCGGCCATGGTGAAAGATGTGATGGTAACTGCAGCGCTGCGTGTTAGGCTGGAGCTGGAGGGGTAGCTGAGGTTGGAGACGCACTTTGTTGGGCGAAGGTGGAGGTATAGGGTGCGACGTGAGTTGAAGGAGGGGGAATGGATTCTACCGGGGCGAATGGCGTGCTGCTGAGTTAATAAATAAGACTACTGTGATGAGACGGAGCAGAGGACAGCGTTACAAATCCACATCCAGCACACGCGAAGCTCGGCCTCAATCTTCACGCCGCTGCTTCGCTTCTACGCGGTGCCTGCATGATCTCCAGCGTGAAACTTGCTCATGTCACAGCGCTGCTGGCCCGCCCCGCCCCGCGTTCGCTGTTAGCCAAAGGTTGGCCGGGTTGATTGGCGCTGGCCGGAGGGCGGGCAGGGCGCAAACGTCACTGCGGCCCAGGGCAAGCGAGTCGCGGGGCCTGTCCGCGCTGCTCTGCTTCTGCGATGCGTTGCAACTCTGTAAACACGCATCCACACCAGCTCCCCCGCCCTCGCTGGGCCTCCCGCAACCATGGCGTCGTGCGTAAGCTGCTTCGTGTGCTCGCAACCCACTTAACTGACCTGTCGCGCACAGCTACATCCTTCACCTGCCCTTCCGCCGCACCCACTCAGTCGTCCTTTCCGACGCAATCAAGCAGTACATATCCAACAAATATGACCAGCACCCGGACATGTTCACCCAGGACCTCGAGGCCATCGACGCCTTGCGCTCCGGCGCTATCCACGCCGTCGAACCCCACCAGAGCGGCGTTCGCAAGCTGCAAGCATACGCGGCCCAACTCGTCTGGATCGGCGGAAAATTTCCGGTCGATGTAGGTAGACCTTTCGGCACTTGGCCAACTACTGGCTGACAGGAGCGTGCCCTGTTGCAGATAGGTGTGGACTTCTCCTGGTATCCCGCTTTGGGCTACAATGTACAGAGGCCTGGTGCGTTCTCTAACTTGCTTCCACACACTTTGCCGGCGCGAGGCTGACACGCGGGATGAATAGTGTCGGAGAACAACATCCGCTTCGAGTTGGCCAATGTGCTGTTTAACCTCGCCGCCATGTACTCGCAGCTGGCCACCTCCACGAATAGGACCACTGCCGAAGGTCTGAAACTCGCGTGCAACTACTTTTGCCTCGCTGCCGGCGTTATCTCCCACATCAAGGTCAACGTTATTCCCGACATGCGCTCCAGCCCGCCGGAGGACATGGATACTATGACCTTAGAGAGTTTGGAACACCTCATGCTCGCACAGGCGCAGGAGTGCTTTTGGCAGAAAGCTGTCAAGGACGGGCTGAAAGATGCCTCGATATCAAAGCTCGCTGCCAAAGTGTCTGACTTGTATTCGGATGCCAGTGACTGGGGAATCAAGTCCGATGCCGTGAGCAGTGAGTGGATACATCACATGGGGGCAAAACACCACCATTTTGCCGCGGCTGCGCAATATCGAGCTGCTCGCGATTGTCTAGAGAAGCGCAAGTATGGCGAGGAGGTCGCTCGGCTGAGGGATAGTCTTGTCTGCGCGAATGAAGCGCTGAAAGAAGCGCGATACATCAACAAAAAAGTCTTGGGTGATCTGAGCGGGTTAAAAAATAGGGTCACCGAAGATTTGAAGCGCGCCGAGAAAGACAACGACATGATCTATCTGCGTACGTTCGGTGCTGTAGAGAGTCCGGCAGCTTTTGTATCTAACGATTTTAATTGCAGAGCCTGTTCCCCCGAAGCCCGAGTTGAAGACACTTGACCGCGCCACAATGGTCTCCGCTAAGACGCCGAAAGAGGTATCGGAGCCTTTGGCCATGCTCGGAGATAACAGTGACCTTGGACGGCCATTGTTCTCCAAGCTCGTACCGTATTCGGTACACATCGCAGCTAGCATCTACGCCGACCGCAGAGATCGCGTGGTAGCCAAGACAATTGAAGAACTGGAAGGGCTGACCGCCATAATCCATGAGTATGCTTCACCAAGCTCTCGAATGATCGAAACAAGAGGCTGACAAAGGTTTCAGAGTGCTCAAAAGCTTGAATCTCCCGGGATCTCTCCAAGCCCTAGAAAAGCCGCTGGGTCTGCCACCAGGGCTTGTCTCACATGCAGAGGAAATACGTCAGCAGGATGGCCTTGACCGCTTGTACCGATCCATTGATGAGACGGAGAAGCTAAAGGAACAAGACAGAGCGATCTACCAAGAGGGTGTCGACCATCTCCGTCAGGAGGCGGCTGAGGACGAGCGGGCTAGGAGGAAATACGGAACGGACCGGTGGGGCCGCCCGCCATCCGCTGACGCAGCACCTAAGCTCTACGCTCAAGTAAACGAAATCGACGGCTACCTCAAGTCAGCTGCCAATAGCGACCAAATCGTCCAGAGCAAGATTAAGGACAGCGAGAGCCACATTCGGCTCCTCTCCGGTACCGACCATGACCTAGAGCAATTCGTACCGAGCAGTCGGCGCGTGACCATGACTGCGGCCGTCGAGAGAGAAGCCACGAGTCTCAGGGGTTGCCTCAATGAGATTTCAAGACTAGAGAGCAGACGGAAACGCAAGATCGAGGCGCTTAAAGCAAAAGCTAGGCAAGATGATATTAGTAAGGCTAATGGCATGATGGCGCAGCAGAAGATCGTTGAAGACTAATTTAAGCTCACAGACCCAGAGCTGCTCAAAGAAACGTCCCGGCTCGAACGGGAGTATCCGATGCAGAATATTGAGGCGGTGCAGTTCGAAGACCTCTTCGAGAAGCGTCTCCACAAGTACGATGTCGACAACGACATGGTAGCCGACGAGGATCAGGAGCAACAAGCCATCATCAAACGATTGGAGGATGCAAATGCTGCATTAGTCTCTGCTCGGCGCGGAGACTCTTCGACACGGCAGCGCGAGCAGGCACTCCAGCAGCTGGAAAACGCCTATTTCAAGTACAAGGAAATAATTTCCAATCTGGACGTCGGACGAAAATTCTACAATGATCTCGCCAAGATCTGCGGAAGGTTTAGAGATGACTGCCGCAATTTTGCGTACCAACGAAGGGCGGAGGCCACGCAATTCGAAAGGTGAGTCTTGCAATAGCAGCAGCCTAACACAGCTGGTTTGTTTCAGAGTGGTGTAAACTGACTCGGCATCTGCTCAGTGATCTGTCGACTGCAATGTCGTCGCTGCATCTGCAGCAGGCCAATGCACTGCAAGAGCAGCGGCAGGCAGACCAAGAGAATCGGCCATACCCGGCACCAGCGCACGCGGACCAGCCGGCAATACCAGCGCCGACGCCTACGCGAGCTTCAATGGCGATGGGGCCGACTAATGGGATGTGGACACCGGACATGCCCATTCGCTTCGGAGCGGGGCAGGGCGAGGACATCAAGCCCGGGCAAGGAGCAGATGCGAGATGGGACCCGTCGAAGGGAATGAAATTTGCGTAGTTTTAGTTCGGGACTCGGCGACGATAGGGTTGTCGCGGCGGACGGCAGCGAGATCCGTGCAGGCGTGGTCGCACGTGTCGGACGCGGGGGCAGCAAGGCTGAAACGCGCGGGCCGGCCGTGTTGGAGACAGCAGCAGGCTTTGGAATGCAGGACGAATTGCGTACGCTCAGGCTGTGACTCTTGGACTTGTTCGCTGTTGGTGCTAAGAATAGCTCGAAACGCGCGCCGATCACCCGTGGATGGCTGGAGATTCGCTCGATAGACGACGGGTGCTGGGTGCTTGCCGTGCCTGGCATGCTAGGGCGCTGGGCAGAGGAGCGTGAGTGGCCGGGCGGGTGGCTTGCCCTGGGAAATGCGCCTTGAGAGCGCCTTGCCAGAATTACCGCTGTGGCAGTGCTGCGCGTTTGAGCAGGCCCTCAGACCACGGGCGATGCAGCATTGCGTACCGGCGGCTCGGCTGCCCTGGGCTGGTGCTGCTCGGCTGGTGCCTTGCCCTTGTGCCTCCGCAGGCGTCATTGGCCTGGCGCCGTTGCGCTCCCGCCGTCGGCCAGCCGTGACGTGCCCTGCGGTCTGCTCTGCTGGCGCTCGTCCTGCTGTCCCGTGCACTCCGCCGCACCAGCCACGCATCTCGTCGTGGGGCGGAGCCAGCTGCTGGCTCGTCTCGCGAGTCGGCCGGGTCCCTATCGCACAACCCGTATCGTCTGCCCTCCGCAACAACACTCAAAAGCACATAGAGATCTGCGCGCGCTGCCTGCCTTGCTCCCAGCTACCGCGTCCGCCCGCGCTCGTCGACGCGTGCAGCAATAAGTAAGCTGTGTGGCCCACCGCTCGGCCTAATTACAACCCACGGCGCGCATATCTTACTCTCCAGCCCCCACACCCACAGCCCAACAAGGCACCGTTTCACGCTTTCTCACCTCCGCAGCGAGGCCTGCGCTGCGACCGCTCGCGCGCGCAAACTCTCGCTGTCCCACGCCCGCCCGCGACCGTGACCGCCTGCCCGCCGCCCGCCCGCCCGCCGCGCTCCTCGCTCGCTCCTATTTTGGGTGCCCCGCAGGCCGAAGCCTGCGCATCCTGCCCTAGTGCTCTTGGAGCGACCGCTTATATCGCATCGTCGCCAGTCACGACCTCCCGCCTCCCACCGCAGCAGCTGCGCCCCCAGGCTGAGTCGCAAGGCCATCCTCACCCACCGTCGGCTCGACTGTCCATCCATCCTTCTTCGCCGCGCGTAAGCTCGCGTCTAGCTGTGCTGCGCACCACTTCCGCGTCCCGCGCCCGCCTCCTCCACGTCCTCCGCCCATGGTCTGAGCGCGTGTGCGAGACTCCAGGAAAAGAAACATCGACATCATGGACAACGCGCGCCGCGACCGCTCGCCCTCCCAGGGCCATCAGCCTCATATAAGCCCGCACACCTCCCCGTCGCCCCATCAGAGCTACCAGAATATCGCCGGCCTCGGTTTGGATGCCAACTCGCTGACGCCCGACAACAGCGCCTTCGCGCCCTTCGACTCTTCCACCACCAGCCAGGGCTACTTGTCGCCTACCAGCCAGCAGCAATTCCCCAACCAGCCCGACATCTCCAACCACAACTTCCTCCAGGCTCAAGGCTTGTCCTCCAACCAGCCCAGCCCCCAGTTCGGCGCCCAAGGCAGCAACATTTACGGCCAGGACCTCTTCGGCCAGGGCACCTCCGGCGCTGACAACCAGCCCTTTGATGCTCAGTTCCTGACCAGCGGCCAAGGGAACCAGGGCTCGTCCATCGACCCCTCCATCTTCCTCGATCCTCAGCTGCAAGAACAGGCCATTGACCCCTCGAGTCTGATGAACCACCAGATGTCTACCACCGCACATTCCCCCACCCCGCCCCACCTCTTGCAGGCCGACATGTCGCGCCATGCCAGCACGAGTCCCCACGCATCGCCGAGCATAAATCAGGGTGGCTTTCATTCGGCGGGACATTCTAGACAGCAGTCGTTGGACCCTAACACCGCGTATGGGCAGGCACATGGTGGTGATTGGAACGGCATGTCTTTCAGAGGCCACAGGAGAGCCCCTTCTGATACTTACTCAGACGTGTCTTCAAATCACCCCTCACCTTATCTAGGGAATAATGACAGCTTTGACCACGACAATCCATCGCCTCTACTTGGCGCGCAGCAGGACAACTCCTCCATGTTCCAAGAGGTCTTGGGCTTCAGTCAGTTTTCGCTGTCTGACAACCCGACCCAGGCCGGGATCACTCCTGGCCACAGTCCTCACATCTCTCCCCGCCTTGCGCCCCAGCAGCAGAACTTGCCTCCATTCACAGCGTCTAACCACTACGGCCTCCAACCCGTGATGAGCAATCAGCCCACCAATCAGGGCGGCATGGATATGTTTCCGGGTGGCGGCCAGGAGCCATTTCCGGCCCTGAACCAGGAATATGGAGCGTCGGATCAAATGTCTCCACCGGAGATTAACATTGACTTTGCTCCGCCCTCGAGGCAGCAGAGCTTTGAGCCTCCGAAGCCTGAGGGTTCGGAGAACGCGCTCAGCCCGCCGAACAGGAGTCTTTCTCGCAACCGTATGCGCGCAAGGTCCGATCCGTTCAGCAGCGCTAGCACGCGGGCATCCACTCCTGCCAGCGGCAACACATCCGACCCGGCGGGAACGCTGCACCCCAACGCTGCCAAGATGCCAACCTCACGCTCAACGTCTCCCCATGGTTTGCATAAGTCGTCGCGTCGGTCTTCGACGTCGAGCATCCCTCACCGGGATTATATGCTCGGCCTCGCCGACCCCAACCGCCCGAATCCAAACAATCCCGCGTCCACTGCGTCCAGCCCGGGCAATAGTTCTGACCATGTCGTCATTCCGAGCCCTGGAGGGGGGTCCAAGCGCACCCAAAAGCACCCGGCGACTTTCCAGTGCAGTCTGTGTCCCAAACGCTTTACCCGCGCGTACAATCTGCGCTCTCATCTGCGTACGCACACAGATGAGCGTCCGTTTGTTTGTAGCGTTTGTGGTAAGGCATTTGCACGTCAACACGATCGAAAGCGACACGAAGGTTTGCACAGTGGTGAGAAGAAGTTTGTGTGCCGGGGCGTGTTGAAGGATAGTAATGGCTGGGGTTGTGGACGCCGATTCGCGCGCGCCGATGCTTTGGGAAGACATTTCAGGAGCGAGGCTGGTCGCGTTTGCATTCGTCCTCTGCTGGAGGAGGAAGCAGCAGAGAAGGGTTGGGATTTTCCGGGAATTTCTAGTCCACCACAGCAGCAGACAACGCAGCCCATGGAGCAAATGAACCCTCTTGGAGGACCGCCACAAGGGTTGGGTATGATGATGCCACAGCATCCGCAGGGCGCGCCGTTCGATCCGTTCGCTCAGCAGCAGGCCCCTGCCGGCTTCAACCCCGGGATGGGTGGCGGCATGACCTTCGGTCTTCCGCAGGCACTCTTGCAGCAATACCCTGCACTTGCGGGCATTCAGTGGGACGCCTTGCCGGCGAACAGTAACGAAGACTTGGTGGAGGACGATGCAATCAGCGGTCGTAGCAGCTTTGACGCGAGCTCGGGCGGTGAGATGTTTGAGGAGGGCACTGATTGGGGACAGACTGTCAGCGACTACGAGGGCAGATAAGGACGACGACTCGGACAGACTTTATATGTCTGGAGAAGCTCGTCCACCCCTGCTCAGCCACAGCAACCCAAGCTTTCTGGAGGTCCGCCATTCTGGCGGCTAAAGATCGACGGCACGGGCAAATCACGGACGTCATGCACTGCCAGGTCATTGCTGCGATCCCGCCTTTGAGCTGTCCTTGCTGCGCCGCATGGGCCACACCAACATTCAAGGCTGAGCACTGACAGCCGGTTACCCCATCATCACGTCCCATTCATCTGGCCGCACTGGCACGGACGAAATGATTGAATTCGAGGGTCAGGGCTTACAGGACAGGAAGCGGGCGCTTCGCTTCCGTTCAGTCCTCGGTCTGCTTGCGCCGGATACCAAAGAGGGTTCATGCTTGGATTCTTTGGAGTCGATTTCCGTACCCTTTTTTTTGTTTCCTGTCGATGCAATGTCCCTGATTTTGGCTCTGCGTTTTTCATTCGCTCGATAGATACCACATTGTTATGCTCCACTTCTCCCCATTCACCCAATACCCCCGTCCGTTTCTTTCGCTTTGCTCTGCACGTTTCTGGCGTCGCGATGACATCCTGGGCGTCCACCGGCAGGGGTTTGCGCTGAGGCCGGTAGAAAGGATCATGGCGTGGCCCTTTTTATGTCAAGTTTTTTTTTCTTGGTTTTCCAGGCATGGCGATGGTGAGCGTCACGAATGTTTTTACGACGCATTCAAATGCTCTTTACGATTTGGATTCGCCAACTCCACGGCTCAGAGTACGATTAGGTTTCAAAGTCTGTTCATCATGATGTACCGTCGGAGGCCATTGCATACATACATGCTCTGACTAACCGTTTTCCTATGTTTTCGTCTATGTCATTGTTGATAGAGAAAGAGAAGAAAATGGACTGAAAACGCCTCTGTCCCCACAAGTATGTATTGGCTCTATATGAGACCTTTGAGTGGACGTTTCGCGCGTCATCTGCTTCCAGCAGAACCTGACGGGCAGGTAAATATCTACAGTAAGCAATAGGAACCACGGGCAACGGATGCGGGGTGTTTAGGCACGCGGAAAATGCCCAGGCCAGGAAAGGGCGGTGGCCATCAATTACCTGAAATGGCAGGCTGGACGCGAGACAGAGTCCCTGCAGATAACCATGGCCCCAGAGGCTGAATAAGAAATCCGAGTTATTCGTGTCAGGGAGATGGATGTGGCAATATGCACGTACTGAAGCATGATTAGTTGAGCTGACGGCATCTCTACTGTACCATCATCTCACACATTTTGCTCCATCCTGGACCGTCCCTACTAGAAGCCACGAGTTTCGCCGATTTTTCCCACTATTGTGATATCACGTCCAGCTTCTGCATATGCTTTATTACACTGTTCTTCAAGACAATTCAGATGCAGCAAATGCTCCCTGCTGTATGACTCTCAGCCGTAGCTGACAGTAAGCACGGTTGCCTTGCGACCATGTTTGCCTGATAGAAGTGGCACATTATGCAGCCCATCGAACACATGTTCACAGCGCATCTCAGCTGCCGGGCGTGGTACGTACGACCGCCGCGTCCGTGTGACCCGAGGCTCGGTCAGTGCCTGTCTTTCGGACCACGCACACGCATACGCAACAGCATACCAGCATTGTGAGCGCAGCCGGTTCCGGGCTTGTGGCCTAGATTCAGTGCTCGATTTGTTGCGGCTGCATAGGTTTCATATCCTGAGATCTTCCTCCGTCCGTGCGATCGATCAACAACACCAGGCATCCTCCCACTTGTGAGCTCTGGATCCTTTTGTAGGTTTTTGCGTATGGGTGCAACTTAGGCAGAGACGCATGCTCCGTTGCTTTCCAGCATTCGAATCGCATAAAATTAAACAGGCTGTGGATTTTTCCTCTTCGGAACTTCGGCAAAGACTTACCACGTCTGTGGAAAATTGGACTGCCCGACGTTTCCATCTGCCAATATTGGTTCCGACGTCCGCCGCGTCTTGTTGAAGGTCTGAATTAGGAACATGATTTGCCTTCTTGGCTTTTCCTTAGGACAGTTTGCGTCACGATTCGCCAGGTACTGCGGAACTCGGCGGCCAGGCTCGGAAGCGGTAAGGGCTAATATTTACACCCATGATGCCCGAGCATGGTAGTTGGCATTTAGCTTCATAGAAGGAAACTTTTGTCAATATGGTCTCGCGTGTGTTCTTGTCAGCGGTCGGTGATTCGATGCTGTGCGATAAGAGCAGCACGCTGGGGCGTATTGCTCGTTTAAGTGAGCCGAACGGCTTAGGGAAGATGCGGATCGAACACGACTCGGCTCGACTCGGTACACATTATCATACAAATCGCCTATAGCGTAGCACTGCCGATACGTAGACTTCCGGTAGTGGCGGTGATAGATCCCTGTCTGCCGAACCTCCCGGAGCTGGGGTCTGGTGGATCTAAGTACCTCTCAAAACTCTCTGACAACACTTCAGAGCATATCAGCCAGAATCGGCCAAAGAATGTCGTGGAAGGCAGGTGACTCCGTGCTCAACTTGGTTCTAAGCACCCCGCGGCTTCCTTTCTGTTTATACTCGATGTGTGGCCGAACCCGTGCCATGCTGCGGAGTAGTTCTTGGGTGTGGAGGCTGAGCCGGATGTTGATGGGATCTAAGATTTCGAAGTTGCAAAGCCAAGATGACGACGACCCACTCGATGAATTTGGACAGCAAGGTCTCCCGAGGGATTTTTCTGCTTGGATCAAGACTTTCTACGCCTTCCTCCTCGTTCCTGATGCCTACCTCCAACTTCCCGCGAGCATATAAAGGATGACAACGTTCAAGCTTTGGGCGGTAGGAAAGGCCCCCTTCTCCTATCCACGCTTTCTGAAGCACTCAACTCTTCCGATCTGCCCGCAATGTGGCATATGTTTCCCACGCTTCTCGCACTTTGGGTCGTTTTGCTTGGCCTGTGTCAGCCTGATGGATCCTCGGCTGCCATACTCAAGCATTTGAAACGCCAGACAATCCAAGATCAATATGATTTCATAATCTGTGGAGGTAAGCCGACACGGTATGGGATGGTATCTCCTAGATTGCAAGACAAAAGATCTCAAGCCAACGCCCGGATGTGAATGTTGTGGCTCTCGATAATTTATCTCTGGATGATTGCCTCAAGTTTCTATCCCAAGCTCCTCTGATCCAGTGCCAAGCAGCCGAGTCATACTCATTCAAAGCAACCGTTTACTAGCGTCTTACTTACATTTTTGACCACAGGTGGAACCGCAGGTCTCGTCTTGGCTAATCGGCTTAGCGAACCGGGTCGGTTCCGAGTGCTCGTCCTCGAAGCCGGTCCAGAACCCACCGAGGTTGCCGCCTATGAAACTCCGGGAGGAAATCAATTCATCAAAGGTACGTGTGTTTTCAATGTTGATGAAATTTTGAATCCAGGACCCACGTCTAACCGTTCTCAGGAAGTGCAATTGACTGGGCGTTTACCACTGTTCCTCAGGAAGGTCTCAACGGCCGCATCTTGCAATACCTTCGTGAGTCACAACTGAGCATCATTTGCCAAGCTCTTTCTAATCTCGCTATGGCGTAGGCGGTAGAGCCCTCGGTGGCAGCAGTGCCACTAATGGACTTTACTATGCACGTGGAAGCGCCAGCGTCTACGACAAATGGAGGGATATGGGGAACCCCGGATGGGGATGGCATGACTTGCATCCACTGATGGTCAAAGTATGTGGTAGTGTTGGGAGGAACAGGGTCTGATCGAACCAAGGGTCAACACCGAAAATTTGTTATATAGCTACTATATAAGAGGGACCGGGTCACCTACCCTCTTCCTCCTCATGCCAATCTACGATGAACTTCACTCCCTATACAAACAACCCATTTGTTCAATAGGTAGTCACCTTAGCATCCCACCAACGATTCCAGCATACTTACCTGCTGAACAGAGCACTCGTATCAACCCACCAGATCCGAACGACGGATTCGACCAGAGGTACAAAACTTATGATCCAAATGCCTACGGTAATGGGCCATTGGAGCTCGCCTTCCAAGGCTACGTCCCGGAGACTGATCCCGCTTTCGTAAAGGCTTGCGAGGCGGCCAACATTCCCATCGTCGAAGAGTTCAACAACGGCAACGGGGTTGGCGTCAAGCAAGGAACAGGAACACTGACGAAAGAATTGCGCCGAAGCTCAAGCTATGATAGCTTCTACAAGCAGGCGCAGGGTCGGCCCAATCTGGATGTCCTTTTCTGTGCACCTGTCACCAAGATCATGACCGATAACAGTACCGGTGCGACTGTTGCTTACGGTGTTTCTTTCATTGACCAGAAAACCAGTCTTGTCCACCAGGTGAATGCGACGAATGAAGTTATCGTGAGCATGGGTACTTTCCATTCGCCTCAGCTGTTGATGGTTTCGGTACGTACAAAAAGATTTTTGATGTGGATCATTGCCGTTGCTGATATTGATATACAGGGTATGGGTCCTTCCGATGTACTGCAAGAATTCGGTATCACTCCAGCTCTCATCAAAGAGAACATTGGAAGAAAGTCGGTGACCAGTGCCATCGGGCTGAGATATTCTCCATGACTGACATTGCCAATCCAGCATGAATGACCACAACGTCTTCAGCATCATGGCCCGAGTGCAGGACGCGCTGTCGACAACGTCCATGTCCTCCAGCACCGAAAGCCTCCAGGAAGCCCAAGCTCTCTTCTACAACAACCTCACCGGCCCATACACCGCGCCCTCGGGCATCACAAACGGCTTCCAGGAGCTGCCCAACGAAGAACTCGAGTCGATCGGCGCCCAGGAAATCATCAGCCGCGGCCTCGTCAACCAGTCCCACATCGAATACCTGTACGAGTCCGTCTGGTACCCCTGGATCCCAACGCCCTTCTACGCGCCCAAGGAAGAGGAGTCCTACATCTCCCTCACCGCGTCCAGCATGATCGCCCTCTCCCGCGGCAACGTCACGCTGCGCTCGAGCTCCATGTCCGACCAGCCCGTCATCAACCCCAACGTAAGCACACACATGATCCACCCGCCCCCCTGCATGCCCCTCCTTTATCAGCGTTAGTCATGATTAATGAAGACACCACAGTACCACTCCCACCCCAACGACCGCACCATCGCCATCCACGCTTTCAGATACCTGCGCAAGATCCTCGCGCACCCAGAGCTCGCGCAGTACACCATCGGCGACCACAACGGCGAAGTCAGCCCGGGGCCGTCGGTTGCGGATGATGACGAGGACGCCATTTTCGAGTACGTCAAGGCCGACACCATGCCCAACTGGCACGCTTCCGGCACGAACCAGATGCGCAGGCTGGAGGACGGCGGCGTGGTCGATGCCCGGCTGCGCGTGTACGGTGTTGACCGGCTGCGCGTGGTCGACTGCAGCATCATGCCGGAGCTGCCGGACGCGAACATCCTGGCGGCGGTGTTTGCGGTGGGCGAGAAGGGCGCGGAGTTGATTAGGGAGGATTGGGGCGATTCGGGGTACGGGCAGTGATGAAGGTGTTGGGGTATGTCGTTCGATGGCAGGGGTCAATGCGTGCGTCAGCGTGGTGGTCTTTTCCTGCTTTTCTTTTGTCTGTTTCGAACCGGGAATTGTTCTTCTAATGGAACTATGACTACTCTGGAAGATGGCTCGCGTTCGCCTCGAAACGGGGTTTGGAAGTGATCTGCGGGTCATGTCAGAATCGGTCAGCGAACCAGGGCTGGTAAGCTTTTCTTGACGTGTCAGAATTACGAACGCAATTATATATCGGGTGACTCTTCCAAGCAGTTTTCTGTGCAGATTCTTTTCAGAGTATTGATCGAAGACCTATCTATACGCAAGTTGATACGGGATACGCTGTAGTGTGGTGAATTACTCACGAAGCTCGGATGTGGTCCCGAAAATAAGCTTCTTTTTCGTAATTCATCGTCTAAGTGAGGCTTTCGGCACCCCGGTTAATCTTGAGCTAGCAAATAAACCAGCCAACCTTTTTTGGCTTATTATTGGGTTCAGTCCCTACAGTAATCTGCGTGGTCCCCTTTACTTCCTCAGAAATCCCTTGCCTCGAGGCCCTACATCATGGCTTCCATGAGACCAGCACCACAACCCAAGAACAGGCTGGGTCATCCACGTATCCTCAGCCCAAATGCTGGCGTCAGAGTTTCCCCGCTCTGCCTTGGCGCCATGGGTTTCGGAGAAAGTTGGTGAGAACGCCCATGGAGAAAAAGCAAAGCCAAAATGCGGGGAATTGCTAACCAGACGCAGGAAGGTAATCGATCCGCCATAGAGAGAGGAGTCCAACTTCTAATCCAGTCTCAGCAGGCAATGCTCGGCGAATGCAACAAAGAAACAGCTTTCAAAATATTGGATTTCTTCGCGGAGAACGGCGGGAACTTCGTCGATACGGCTAATGTATACCAAGAGCAAGAGAGCGAGCAGTGGCTGGGCGAATGGATGGAGCTCCAGCAGAACAGAGACGAGATGGTGGTCGCGACCAAGTACACCCAGTTCTACAAGCCCGATGCCAAGATCAGATACAACTATCAGGGGAACCATAGGAAGAGCATGTACCACTCGCTTGAGAATAGCCTTAGGAATCTCCGGACGAGCTATGTTGACATTGTGAGTGGAGTGCTGGAGGAAGTTAAACGGTCGGGGAAGACCTTGGTGCTAATGGAAGCAGTTCTACGTCCACTGGTGGGATTTTTCCACAAGCATCGAGGAGATCATGCAGTCCCTTCATCACCTTGTTCAATCCGGAAAGGTCTTCTACCTCGGGGCCAGTGATGTGCCTGCTTGGGTAGTCAGCTCAGCAAACAGATGTAATAGCTCACATTAAACGGGATGGAGAATGATAGTACGCTGACTTTGAACCAATGGACGCCCGCGATCACGGCCTTACTCCTTTCTGTATCTACCAGGGCAAGTGGAGCGCTGCGGACCGCGATTTCGAGCGCGAGATCCTTCCGATGGTACGGCATGAGGGCATGGCTCTCGCGCCATTCGGTGTTCTTGGACAGGGCAAGTTCAAGAAAGAGGCCGGTGGAGGTCAGGCGCCAAATGCCGCTGAAGGGGATTCTCGTAAGCTGTTTTCCGAGAAGGAAACCTATAGGCAAGTGTTCAAAGTGCTTGACGAGATTGCTGTTGAGAGAGGTACCCTACCGACGAGCATCGTAAGTCAACTACAGTCCCAAAAATACTATTACTTGACTCAAGAGAATTCAAAGGCTCTGGCATATGTCATGGGAAAGGCCCCCCATGTTTTTCCTATTGTCGGCGGTCGCAAGATCGAGCATCTCAAAACCAACATTGACGCACTGGATATCGCACTCACTGAAGCGGAAGTCAATGGGATTGAGGCTGCTACACCCTTCGAGCATGGTTTCCCAACAGACATCATGTTCGAGTTCCACGGGGCTCAGAATTACAACACTCGGATGACTTCTAAGGACGTCGTCATGTTGAAATGTGCATCGCACCTAGAAGAACCGGAGCCTGTCAAAGTAAGTCTACGCCTGAAGTTTGAGAATCCGACGGGACGCTGAAATGTTACCTTAGCCAATTGGGAAGAAGACTCCATAAAAAGATGGTGGAAACTTCCGTGCATTTGTACAAGGGGTATCGCAGTCGATGGTTAGCGGCAATGGCCTCTAAAAAATGAAACTTCGTAGGGAGTGGAAGCATTCGTCCGGACAGCTTTTTCAGTGGAAATACAATATACTTACATCCCGATGAATGCTTGTACTTCCTATGGGAGTGTGAATTAGCTCTTTTGCTGAATTACTCGTGGAAATTTCGCATTTGGGGCTGACATTCAGCTGCATCACCCCTCTGTAGACCGTTGGTACGATATTAGCCTCGTCAGGGTGTTACTCTGGAGTGATAGAACGTCATGCCAAGCCTAAGATCTTTTCTTCATTTTGTTCAGCCCTAGAGAAAAAAAGACTGTGGAGATACTACGTCCCAGTAGATCATTTCAGGATGCTTGGATACGTGGCTGAGTCCATCACTTCTTCCACGCCTTGGCAACGAAGTCTTCAATATCTGCCCAGAGAACATCCGGTACTTCGAGTGCCGCAAAGTGCCCGCCCTACACAACAAATATTAGCCAGTAGATCCAGCAATGGTTAAACTATTGAGCACAAACGTACCTTGTCGTGTTCATAGAAGTTAGTCACCTTGGAGTCTGCCCTGACGGTGTCTTTCGACACAGGCGCAATTTCGTTCGGGAACCATGAAACCCCCTTCGGTTTACCATGAGTGATGCCAGTACCAGCGCCCGGATTGTCAGAAAAGAGCTGTGTGATCCGTTAGTCTCTGGGGCGAAAAAGATGGTGTTCTGGATGCCGAAGGGAATTCATACAGCTCTGTAGGGCCAGAGGGAAGTGGGGTAGGTCCCGGTAAACCAGTAGATGGAGACGTTGGTCAGGATTTCGTCCAAGGAAGGAGTAGTTGCTGGGTCAGACCAGTCGATCATCTTTTCTCCGATCCTACCATAGACTCAATTAGTGGATCCCTTGGAGAGGGTAAATAAAGAGAGATGGAATGTGCGCCACATGGGTTTGCTTTGAAGATGGCAAGCATGAAAGGACCCACCAAGCAAGAAGGGAAGTCGGACTACTTCCTACAGAAAGACCAGAAGTGCTCGGCCTCGTTGCATGGAGTATGGCATAAGCCATTCCACTGGCCTGGAGTTTTTCTCCCCGTTCCACGGCCTTGCTTTCCAACGGATCCTCGATCTCTGACGACTTCGTTGCACTGCGAGCCCAGTACATATTGAGATGGGCAGCTGGTTGCAGGGAATTGCAAACGTCAGCAATTCAACGTATCTCAGGATGCCAACAAAGCGCATTAAGACTGACCTTTTACGGGCTCATAGGAGGCCAAAAGGACCTCGGAGATTGCGCAGCCGACATCGCCTCCCTGTGCGATGTACCCGGCCTCGCCGAATCCGAGCGAAAGCATCAGCTTATTGAAGATGCGACTGTTGTCGGCAATGATAAAGTCCTTGTCGAGAGGTGGAGGAGAGGAGAAACCATAGCCAATTAGAGATGGCACGATTAGATGGTAAGGCAGCTTCTCAGGTGCAGAGGCATACTTCTCGCGTTGGCTCAGAAGAATGGGCAAGAATTCAATGAATGAGCCTATACAGTGGTGAGGAGATGCACAAAGGAGAACTCCTTGGGGCCAAGGGCATGCTAACCTGGCCAGCCGTGAGAGAGAAGGATTGGAACTGCATCCTTGTTTGCGGAAAACAGAGCAGCAAAGTGAACGCTGTAGGTGTGTCCGTCGTCGTCCTGCACATTGGCCTTGAAGCTGGGAATGGTGTTGATTTTCTCCTCCATCTTTCGCCTGTCCCGCATTCCGGCGATTAGCGAAGGTGCTGGTCGAAAGACAGGGTGACGTTACCAATCAAACTTGTTCTGCCAGTAGGCGACCGACTCAACGAGCCATTGCCTTGGAGAACCAAACCTACGGTCGTTCTGGCTGTTCTCATAATTGGCGGCCGCAATGGGCAGAATCTTCAAAAGCGTCTTCAAGTTCTGGACATCTTCTTCAGGAATTGCAACATTGAACTGGGACAATGCCGCACCAGAGGAGATGGGATGCGGAGGCTTGGCGAAGAGCGGAGGAGACATTTTGGATGAGCTCTGGGATGATGTGAGACGGGCAGTTGGCGATGGTGCGGGACATACGGTAGTCTTATAGTCTCGTTTCTCCCTCTCCGTAATCCTTCCACCCCCATAATCTCACGGCATCGAGGAGGCCAATGGCGATCGCTTCCTGCAGGCTTGGCAGAGAAGGTGGAGTTGTGCAACCATGCAGGGTTGCTGAGATGTCTGGGTCCGGGCCGGAGACTCTGCCATCCGAACGGGGGCCTGACGGACATGTACAGAGCCTTGCAGGTCCGGCTTATGCGGCTTATCATCATCTTACTCACGCTCAAAAATCCATAAAACTACGTATAACTCACCCACGAAGATTAGAAAATAAAGAAAAAGTAATCGAGTAGAAGAATCTCTCTAATTCTATATGCTTTTCTATTAGGATTCTTCCTAGAATTGTTACAATAAGTAGAAACATATACGCTAAATTTTCGCTAAGACTTCTAATTTATGAGAGGAACACAAAATCTCTCTTCTTTTCTGGTTCTTTTCTTCTTGTAGTTGAGTGATAGAGGGTATGGGTAGTTTGCAAGGCCTTTTCTCTCGCGATAAAGCCGCATAAGCCGGACCTGCAAACTACTTTTCATTACTGCAGCCGTGGAGATTCGTTCTCAATGCATTCCAGATGCACTGCGGGGTAAGATTGACGTCACTCAGCACGCCTTTTCAACCGCACCGACCATATTGCTGAAAGCCGTGCAGCCTATTCCCTCCACCCAAATTCTGTGGCTGTAATGCGGATCGGCGGCACTAGGCACAAGCCGTTGTCCAATCACATGCAAAGGTGTGCAACTAATTCCTGTATCAACTGAGCACCTCGATAATTGTGCTGTATGTTTGCATCAAGCACCGACAGCAATACTTTCAGAAAAGTTTGCAACAGCGAGAGGAAAATGTACATGAAGAGTTGGAGCATTCTTCTTCGAGAAAGTACTCGGGAGAGCTTACGATGTTCTTGCTCTTTCCACGTCAAGCGAATGCTTCAGCAGCAAGCTTCTCGGTTGAAGGAAGGGCCCCACCCCCGCTGCTGCCAGGATCAACCCCCAAAGCCTCAAACTCCTTCTCCATGCTGACCATTCACCCTATCCCAAAGTTCGAGGACAACACACTGCGAGCACCATCGGGGCCAATTGAGCGCAATATCGGCTGGTGAAGGCTGTTGCTTTCTGATGGTTGCTGCGTCGTCTGACGTCATCCAGGATTCCTACACCCCCACTGTATGTACAGCGCCAAAAATGCTATCCACACCCTCCGAGCCTAAGAAGGACATCGTTATCATCGGCAAGTTCCTCTTCCGCCTTGGTAGGATTCTATCCAGCTGACCCCGTCAATTGCAGGCGGTGGTGTCGTTGGCTGCTCAACAGCATATTTTCTTACCTACCGTGCTGATTATAATCCGAACATCCATTCGGTGACCATTCTCGAAGCAAACGAAATTGCCAGTGGCGCTTCTGGTAAAGCCGGTGGCTTGGTTGCGGACTGGGCTACTCCGAACTGTCTTGCACCCCCTCAGTTTCAAGGCGCACAGCGAGCTCGCAGAAAAACATGACGGCGAGAAGCTCTGGGGCTACCGCCGTGTCTTCTGCGCCGAAGTCAACCTGCAGGCTCAGAAGGAAAGGGAATCAAATCTGACAGCTGGCGCCACCGACTCTGGCCATGGATACCCACCCGCGCTGGACTGGATCCAACCTGCAAGTATCCAATCCTACGCTGAGATCGGTACCCCTCAAAATTCCGCCCAAGTCCATCCATATCTCTTCACCACAACCATCTTCCGGCTTGCATTGGAAGCAGGTGCTCGTCTCATCCAGGGCAGCGCTGCCGCCATCGATTATTCGGACAACCGCAAGGCAATCGCGTCCGTAGCTTACACCCCGAAAGGCAGTGCTACCACAACTACCATCGCTGCAACTGATGTCCTCATAGCTGCCGGTCCCTGGACGCCGAAAATCTTCCCTCGCGCACAGCTCCTCACACCGCGCGGCCACAGTACTGTCGTAAAACCCACCGCCTCCATCTCACCATACATACTCTTCCCTAACATCGCCTCACCGCCGGAAGACTCTTCTTCCTGGCCATTCGTTTCTCCCGAGCTATATCCTCGTCCAGCAGACTCCCTTTTCGACGCCGATACCATCTACTCTGCCAGCGGCGACGACTACGAAGCACCACTCCCGCGCGGCACCGCGGACGTGGTCGTTGATGAGCGCCGCTGCACCGACGTGTGGAAGGTGCTACGCAGCGTCGTCGGTCCGCAGGTCAGCGGCGGAGAGATCATCACGCAGCAGGCGTGCTACAAGCCGCAGATCAGGCAGCACGAGGACGGCGAGGAGGTGGGTCCGATTGTCGGTGCGGTGCCGGGCGTTAAGGGCTTGTGGTTAGCTACGGGGCACGATGGGTGGGGCATCTCGAATGCGGCGGGGACGGGAGTGGTGGTGAGTGAGATGGTGTTTGAGGGGAGGGCGAGGAGCGCGGATTGTGAGGCGCTGGACCCGCGGCATTTCTTGAAGGGGGAGGACGAGTGAATGGGATAAACTGCCTAAGAGATGCGTTGGTGAGGGGTATAAGACTGTCCATGGGTGTAAAGAGTCGTTGGAGCGTGTTGAGTGTGAAGTTGTGTATCTATCAGCACGGGTCACAGCGCGGATCTGTGACTGAAAGCCGCACTGGCGGACCTCAAGTGTAGCGCGTAAGGTTACGTTGCTCCAAGTACGCCTGCTGAGTAAGTCATTACTGTGCAGAAGCGGCCTTGAATCAAGTCAGCTGCCGCGTCGACTGATGCTACGGGCGGCCGTAGCCTCCAGCAGACAATCCAATGACGTCGTTCTTACCTTTTGGGCAAAGTTGCAATTATTTTCGACCAATCAGAGCCACCAAAATGTACTACGTAAGCAGGCGAGCACTTTCGCTTAGTTGATCTGAAGCAATCAGTTGATCTGGGGCACCCCCGCCAGCCTACATAAACCCCCCTCCCCTTCAGCCTGAACACCTTCTTTTCTCCTCACTCCACTTTGCCCACACAAGGGCAAAGACCACTCCACACTCGGCCCCACCTTCTCACAAAGGGTCGAGTGCAATGGAAGCGGGGAGCAGGTGTCAAGGACGCATCTAAAGGAAAGTCCTGGGTGGGTGGGAATTCCCAGCGAGCCACGCGCAAACGCGCTTCGCTCGCTGGGGGATCAGAACGCCCGTCTTCCGTTCCTCTTTTGTAATATCTATCTTCTTTTTTGAGGTAACGAATTGATTGTTTTGTCTTCATGCCTGCTTGTGCCTCACTTGACTTGCCTGGTGTTGTGATCCTCATTGTTCTTGGCCGAGTCGGGGCGCCTGCCTCACTGTTCACTGCACCGCTGGGAGATCAGACACCCTTCTACTTCTTGGATGAGGAAGCTCTTTGGAGGTCTTTAGTGTGGTGGGTCAATCACGATAGTTTGAGACAACATACCCCGCCGCTGCGTTGTTCACTGATGTCGTTCTCGGATATTGATGTCCGTCACGCTCCATATTCCTCTCCTCACCCCGACCCTCCTTCCGCATCATCTAAACATCACCTATCACCATTCTCCCTTTTGCCTCACTCGTATTACTTACTGTTACCTTCAATCCTGTCTTGCTCCGTGCGAGATCTCTGGTGTTTTCCTGGAAGCCTCGTTTCTTACTGACAAAGCGCGCCTTACATCACCCACCAACAGATAAAGGACAACAACTTCGAGACCCGACAGATGTCTCAATAACTCACTTGCTGAAAGTTGTAAGAATGATCCTCTTGTGAAGTTGCGCAAGATATCGAAATTTTCCCCATCCGTAAAGCGGACTATTCTAAATGCAAGACCCCATCCAACAACGCCCCCTTCAACATGACGCTCACAATTTGAAATTACCAGCGCCACCTTGCGCTCGGCCGCTCTTGACAGCCTTGCCCTCAACATCGGTGACCTCGCCCTTCCTGTTGACGACCTTGACACCACCCTTCTTGAGGCCACTGATGACCTCCTTCCTCTCCTTCGTTTGCTTGCTCTCCTTCTTATCCGCACCGCCGGCCTTCGACATGCGCTCCTTGGCCCTCCTCCTCCTGCTCTTCTTCTCGTCGCGGCTGAGCTCATCCCTCGCGATGGGCATGCCGCCCTTAGTAACGACCTCGCCCTTGACATTCTCCTCACCCGGCGCGTACACCTCCTGCGGCGCCAGCATACTCGCGCCGCCGATGTCGCCGGCAGCCGTGGGCCGAGCATCCTCCATCGTGATGGCGGCGGCGTCGGTACGGATCTCGAGGTTGGCGCCGGCGGGCTTGGGCTTGTAGTGCCAGCTGCTGAGCGCGTCGAGCTTCGCGGCGACGTCGCGCCACAGCGCCTCAATCTCGCGGTGCTCCTTCTTGAGCTTCTCGTCCTTGACGTCGACGTAGTTGGGGTCCGTCTTGCGCAGGTGCTCCTCCTCGTACTCCTCAGCCAGGCCCTTTTGTGCCTTGGTGTCTTCGAGCTCGAAGCGTCCGCGGCGGACGGGACCGGTGGCGAGATCTTCGGGGCGTCGGCGGATGACCTCGTCAAATTCGCGGGCGATGATGCGGCGCTTGATCAGGGACTCGATGTCTTCGCTGACTTCGGCGGTGATGACGGGGACGGGCTTGCCGGCGCGTTCGAAGTCGAGGTCCTCCTCGAGCAGGGAGTTCATCGGGCGGTCTGCTGCCCTTGCTTCACCGGATAGAGTCCACTCCCTCTTCTGTACGTTCTGTGCTTCCAAGCGGCGAATTTCTTCGGCAAGTTTAGCTTGACGGCGCTCGTGATTAGACTTTCGTGCTTTCGGGTCGTCACGATCGACGTCGCTGAGGTCCGAGGCGTCCTCGTCACCATCCGACTCTGCGAAGAGGTCCCGATGGACAGCTTCCATTGCCCTTCCCACCTCTTCGTCGGTTGGTGCTGATGCAGCCTTTTGGTGGTCAGCAGGGAAGTTGTGGGGGTGTGGACGGCCCTTCTTCTTCTTGCTGGCTTTCTTTGCGGGTGGCGCGAAGAAGTCGGTGTACATGATGTTGTTTGCGTTGCCCAAGTCACCCATGCCGTCCATCTCTCCCTCATCAATGGAAGCATCGTCCATATCGTCGTCACTGGCTCCCTCAGGCGCGTTGAGATCCATGTTGCCGAATGTTGGGCCATCCTCTTCATCCTCATCCTCACTGTCAACACCTGCTGCGCCCTCTTTTTGCAAGCCCTTCGCTACTAGAGAACCTGAGTTCATGGGATCTTCACCCCAATTAATTTCCTCCTCATCGCTTGCCTCTCCATCATCGTCGCCCCTTGTGTCTTGTTGCTCCAGAAACTCGGATTGGCGGTTGAAGTCGTCGATTGAGAAGAAGCCGTCGTTCAATCCATGCGGATCCGGGACATACTCCTCGGCGGCTTGGTCATCCTCCGACGCGTCCTCATCCTCAAAGTCATCCTTATCCATATCTATATCACCCATGTCGGTGCCATCTTCTTCTTCTGTATGGAAGCCCTCTTCGAACTCTTCTCCATGTTCGCCCATCTCATCTTCGTTCCCGGAAACATCTTCTCCGTCATATTCCCAGTCTACGCCCTCCTCGCCGAGCTCGCTCTTGTCCTCTCCGTCTGACTCGCCAACTTCGAAGCCCTCTTCATCGAAGCGAACCATTTTCACGCCATCCTGACCTGGGAAGCCATTAGCCAAAGCACCGTCGGTGTCCGACAGCGCGTGAGGCAGATCACGCTCAACCTCGGCCCGTGCGGCATCGAGAACCCTCTTGGACTGTTCCCAAACCTGCTCAACACCAAAACCATCGAGGTGAAGCTTCTTCAGCTGCAGCACCGGACCAGACTCGGAGTCGCCCTCGCCGCGTTTCCTCTTCTTACGCGCTTCTTGTTGGCGCTTAACTTGAACCTCGCTCACTCCGGAGGCCAAAGGGTCGAGGAGGTGTTTGGCGAGCGAGAGCGTGGCATTGTGTAGGTTTGACGTGGGTTGCAGGAAATCGTGCGGAGATGCGGAGAGCGCGGCGACGAGAGCTTGCGCAGCGGCGGAGTTGGTGTCAGAGGACGGCGGGGGCTGGAGGGATTGCGACGACAGCGTATGCGACGAGATCGAGCCCGTCGGCGAAAACGAAAGGGCGGGCATGGCGTGAGGCGCGCGGCGAGTGCGAACTGTGGGCGCAAGCAGTCGCGGTTGCTCCTCTAGAAAAATTTAGGGTCGGGCCGGTGGTCCTTCGTCGCGCCAAGGTCTCCGCCCCGAGTGTCCTTATCGCGATAACAGCGGACTTCCGCTTTGCTTCCGCTCCATCTCCTCCCCCTGCACTTGCATCCCTCACGCTCGCTTGCTTGCCCACTCTTCGATGCACTTCACAGCGAGCGGTCCCACATCTCAACCTTATCGGGTTGCTGACGCCCCCGGCTCTGCGGCACGGCCCAGGAACCAATCCTTGGGCAGAGTGGAAGAGCGTGCTCGACCTGAGCGATCTGACTCGTCGGCAAAACAACATTGAAGCGGCCCAGATTCATCACCACCTGCAATCCCACCGGATACTTCCACCATGCCTATGCAAAACGCTCAATGCGCTCCACAGCAGTATGTCACCTCAGACGGAGTGGGCTGCTCCTGCGGGGTCCCGAATTCCCTAGCCGACGATAGCGTGAGCCTGTCGTTGCAAGCAGAGTTGCGTATAAAATGGAAAGATTTGCGCGGTACATTTTTTTTTTTCGACATGCTTGTTTATGTCCGGACGGGTTCTCAGGCTCCTTGGTGGAATCTATATCCGGATCCAATGAAGTCTGCGCCGACGAATCCCCTGACAAGCCGGATTTAGTCAATCCTAGCGGCAGCCATTACGTAGAAACACTGATGGGAGTTAGCACATTCACATGAGCAATTTTTCTGACACTTTCTGCGAAGCTTTCAGAGGCAAAGGTCTCGGCCTCGACCCCTCATCTCGTACATTCCTGCTACATGAGCTCACCCGCAGGATAAACCGGTGAGCAGTATTGTCATCGACATCGCGTGCGACGAGGTCTCAATGTGAAGCGGGGATCATGGTAGTTGAAACGGCTGCGACCCTTTCTCCGCACATCGCACGCCTTGCACATCCCCAAACACAGTAACTGGTCACACGACCCCACGCGAGACTCAAAGTGATTGACAACCTCATCTCTGTTCTTAGTAACATCACATGTATAGAACCGTCATGCAACGAAAGTTATACCACAGACGGCCTATTAGCATCCATATACTTGGCGCTCTTTGTTGTGTCGTAAGTCAGTCTTAGAAGGCGCAGCTTCGGAGAAGTTTTGTCAAATCTGGAGTGGCGAGGGTTCGCCGCCAAAGGCATGCCTGCTGACGATCCGACAAAATGAATATACCCACAAGAGCCGCGTGGATTCGGACACTTCGCCGCGAGCTACACCGATCTTTGCAATACGGTTTGCTAAGCGGCACAGCAGCCATTGCAGAGATGCAGCGGAAAAAGAAAAAGAGAATGATACCCGATACTTTGATGTACACGGAAGGTTTCGGGGGGTGAAGGCTGGAAAAGGAGAAAGATCCACCTGCGATTATCACTCAACGGACGATACAATAGCTTTCGTGCGCGCAGAACAGACGAATACGAGTAGCAAGTATGGCGCGGTAGGTGCTGCCTGATATGCCCGACAAGGCAAGTGAAGGAAGAAATTTGCCATGCTGCTCGGCCTAAGAAAAGATGCACCGCAGCGAGCCGGACCATGCACGTATCCGGCGGAAGCAGGGGAGCCTGGGCGTGGCGGCCCCGTTGGCCGGTGGAGCCGATTCGACGCTCCAGACCAGAGCGACGAGCTGAATGGAGTGATTTTCAAGGAGAGAATGGGAGAGACACTGCGTTGTGGGCGGCGGTGCTGGGTCCGCGCAGAGAGCAGTTCGGAGCTGAACACGACCGGTCAATGCGGCAGACAGTGCGGCAGCAAGGCGTGCAAAGATGCCCGCAGGTCGCAATCGGCAGGCTTGGGTGCTCGGTACGCTGCCGAAAATGCAGCGCGCAAGAGTAGAAGCCGTGGTCTTGTAGTCGGGATCCGGCAGTTCTGATTGGGCCCGGGGCGTTGCTGGAGGTGGAAGGCCGCGCATGGACGCTGGCAGCTCTTCTCCAACAGCCGTTAGCGCAAAGCTTAGCCACCGTCAGCAGCGAGGGGCCTAACTGAAGCAGTAAGTGAACACGCGACTTGCTCGAGACGGGTCCGATGGGCATAGCATCATCGACCGGCATGGAGCAGCAGAGAACAGACGATTCCTGGAGGCATGCATAGCTGCGGGGCCGCGCTGGAGGCAAAGAACGGGGAACGACGCTGCATACAAACACACGCAAGCGGGTCTCACATGCCTGCAAGACGCGATGGCGCGCGCTATGGCGGCTGGCCACGAGGGATCCTCCTGCTGCTCGTATTGATAGTCCAGCAGTCGGTCGCGACGATAACGCAGACGGTCCTGAGCGGTTGGCCGGCCAGCGCGCGCGCGCGACAACAGCTCCGACGGGAGCATTGCCAGTGTGGCTACTGGTCGGAGCGCGGACGGCGACAGGGACATGGGTGTGGTCAGCGGCGGGCGGGAGAAGGGCTCGGCGGCCAGGCCCTGCAGCATGAGGCCCACGATCAGCAGCATCTGGGTTCGTGCGTCTGCTCGGCAGCACGCACGGTGACGGCGGTTGCGACAGCTCCCCTGCGACCTGCTGTGCCAATCGCGACGGGCTGGGGACATGCTGCGTGCTCGCCGTACGGTGCGGAAACGGCTGGCCGGCGACGGCCTTGGACGTTGAGCTAGGACGAAGCCGTTGGCAGCCAATTCCTCGCGATCTCCGATAGTCGAGAGGCCTCGGGCTAGTGCGACAGCGTCACCGCGACTCTGGTCGCCCTGCGTGGCTTGGCGGAGACTTTTATCAACGCGTGCGAGCCACCAGCCAAGCTCCCCAGCGCCAGTGCCCGACTCAGTTCAGACTCTCGTTTCTCCGCAGCCTCGCACAGACTGGACGCTGCCCTGCTGGTCCGCCAGTCCAAGCGCGCCGATTCTTATTATCCGCCCTCTCCCGCTTCGGCACCGCATCTTCTCCAGCGTCGCTGTCCTGCCGCAAGCTGCTCCAGCCACATGCTCTGCTGCCACAGTCCTGTCCACTCCCACCTCTCCCTCCCTGATCCCCACTCGCCCGCATTCCTCCCCTAACGCCGGTTCTGCTGGAGAATGAAGTACGGCGAAACTCTGCGCCAGCGATCCATCCCCCAATGGGGGCCGTGTAAGTCGCTTCCGCTTGTGTCCTGCATACGCGCCTATGACGTCGCTCCGCTAATAATTCAACGCATGCCGCAGACAACGTTGACTACGACGAAATCAAGCATCTCATCAAAGAGCACACCACCCCTGGCGACGGCAAGGCCGTTTCCATCCCCGGGCAGCCGGACGTCAATCGCCGCCATCTCGAAGATCAGTTGTTCCAAATTCTCTCGCAAGAGCACCGTCGCATCGATCTCTTTGTACGAAGCAAGTCCGGCGAGATTGAGCGTCGTCTGCGTATGTCTACCCCGCGCCTTCTCTGACCGCTTCGCCAGTCGTGCTAACTGTTTCCCCAGACCATGTCACGAAACAGATAAACCAATTCACCCTCCGCGAGCGTGCCACCTCCCCGAACGACCGCAAAATATCAGAGAAACGGCGTCAGAAGTATGGCAGGATAGAGGGCGACGTTTTGAGGTAGGCGCATACTCTGTGCGACCCGAGACAGGCCAGCGCTAATTCTGTATGCAGGGCAGGAGAGGAGATTCGGTCGCTGGCCCGATTCGTTGGCGCTCAACGTCTCGCGTTCGCCAAACTTCTTAAAAAATACAAAAAATGGACGCATTCCGAAGCATTGGAGCATCGCTTCAAGCAGGAGGTCTTGAGCCAGCCTGGCACTTTCTCTCAGACTGACCTTTCATCTTTACTGATCTCCTGGAGCGATACTTTGCACGCCGTGCGTGAAGCCTACCAGGCCGGACAAGCCCCTCAAACTCCCAAGATCGCCCTTACCGATGAGAACCCAATGGATGGCGCGTACTCTGCAGATTTGAAGGATGTCCCATCAAAAATTCACACTGCCGCTGAAACAGCAAATGAAGTGGACCTTGACACTGCTTTGTCGACACTCCCATTGGGTCCAACCGGTGCCCGGGCGACGTACTGGGTGCATGCGGAACAAGTGGTAGAGATCCAAATTCTACTGTTGCAGAGTCTACGGCTCTTCGAGGGAAAGACCACCAAGTCTCAGCCCACTTCTCCGTTCGAGACCCCAAAGCGGCGCGATTCTTCGGAGAGGCTGGATGGTCTCAACGACAGGGCAGATGACATTGGCGCTGTTTTTATTGATGACTCGGAGAGATACGCCCGACAACGAAGCGCCACCACTGTTGAAGAGACGGAGGAGACGCCCGGAAAGCCCGCAGCACGTGTCCTGGGAAGCGCCCGTTGGAATGCTAGCTGTGAAGCAGCTGTGTGTGTACCATGTGCAGCTGATGTCGATGAGGGTAAAATGACTGTATGCGCTAAGCTGAAACGCAAGCACCTGGGCAACTTCCTGAGCCTGGAAAGACCGTTCCATTCGCGGAGGCCGTCTGGTTTATCGCCTATTGTGGAGAATGTTTCTCAAGCCGACACTTCGGAGCGTGACCCTATTGACGATCTTCGTTCGTGGCTGTTGTCTCACAGGAACTTCCGTCCTATCGCAGGTATCTGTGCCAAGCGAAGCCGCTTTGTCGGTATGGACAATGATCCAGATCATGGTGTATGGGCGACGCTGGATAGGGAAATAGGCATGAAGCCGTCTGTGCATTCTGATCTGGTGGAGAATGACTGGCCGAAAAAGGCAAGGAAGGACGCTACCGCTTTCCCTTTCGCTGTTTTGGAAGTCCGCTGTGAGGGAGCGCAAACCAATGACCTCATCCGTACTCTCGACAACAGCCATCTCGTAAGTCTGCTATACCGCATGAGTCTCGACTTCGTCACTAATTATATCACAGACCGAGCGAATCAGAGGATTCTCTCTGGAAGCGCACGCGATTTGGACTTGCTGCAAACCTTCGTCTATGCAGCCGCCATATTGGGTAGGCGCTTTGTTCCCCGATACTCAAGTTATCAAAAGTTGCTAAACTGTTGACAGCTTCCAATGCTCGAACGAGATATCAGAAAAGTACCTGAGGCCGTCCCAAAGCAATCTTCCCGACGAGGTAGCGCGGTCCCGTACCTGGAATTTGGCGGCTCTCGACAAACATCTGTTTCCAACTCTTCCGCGACAGATGGTCAGACAAGCCGATACTCAACCATGCAAGGCGAGTCATCAGCGACCTCAATGAATGAGATTGAGTCTTCGCCACAAAGCACCGGCAAGAAACCCAGGCGTTCAAACTTGCGCGATTTTGCTATCAACGAGCACCAGGAAACGAATAACGCGCCCCAAGGCTATTGGAACGAGTATGACAACCCGGAGGACGGCGAAGACGATGACGCGTACGTAATCTACGTGGATCCCTATGATTCACCTAAGATTCCAGGCCAGGAAACTATCAGCAAGCTCTTCGGCAAACTCAAGAGTGCTTTCGGCGGGCGCCGGCCGTCGGAACACGAATCCCTCCTCAACTCGCCGACAGCACACAGTATTGATGATAGCGATGATGGGGAGGCAAGCTCTCCTGCACGGTCCCGTTCCCAAAACTACGGCACTATGTCTGGTGGTCCCAGCGGCTCGAGTCGATCAGGAAAATCCAACGAACCGGCACGTCGCAACCGCCTTCTCGACCTTTTCCGTCCGACCGACCCCGCCGCGGAGTCTCGGTGGACTTACCGCCCCGGTCCGACACAAACTCTCGGCGCTAACCCAGCTGACCTCAACGAGCTTCTAGCGGACCTAGAGCAACGTCGGGCCGAGCGCGAAACAACGAAGTTCAGACTTTGCATG
Source organism: Botryosphaeria dothidea (assembly GCA_011503125.2). Lineage (NCBI taxonomy): Eukaryota > Fungi > Ascomycota > Dothideomycetes > Botryosphaeriales > Botryosphaeriaceae > Botryosphaeria > Botryosphaeria dothidea. Next base: position 1,078,048 of record WWBZ02000001.1, read on the forward strand.
ACCTCCTTGGCAGCGTCAGCGATTGTCTTGCTCATCACGTGGACGCTCGCTGCTACAAGCCGAAGGAAGCTCCGAAAGGAGGTTGATGTCATGGTTGTGGTCGGCGTAGTTGCCAACTTGATCTTTGCCATGGTTGGTGGCCTTTGCGCGGTGAGCAAGAAGGAAGGCATGGGCTTGATTGCAGGCTTGTTTGTTGGAACAGTCATTGCTGCGGTTTGTTTGGCTGATGGCGGCCTGCTTGTTTGGCTTCTAAGCTGAACGAGTCATTGAAAGGAGGAGCGTATTTGACACTTCGTGTTGATCCTTTTGTCCATCACTATTTGACACGGCGTTCACAAAAAGCTTGTTCATGAGCTGTACGGCGGTGTTTCGGGAGCACTTGCAGTTGTCGATACCCGACCTATTATGAGACAGTTCTATACCTGTGTTTCATTGTTTCCTTCTTCTAACGTGTAACAAATAAAAAAGAAACAAGGCTTGGACAGTCTAGAAGGGCGAGGTACCAAAAACAAAAGAAAACAATCAAACCCAATATCTCAACCACTTCGCATGCTCACCGCTCTTCTCCACTTCTCGACTTGACTCGCAGTCGCATATGATACGCGGTTATCGCAGATAGGCGGTTATCCCCGGATGCGGTACTTGCATAAGATGGAGCTAAGCAAAGGTGGGATCTAGATCACTATGGAAAATTGAAACATTCAAACTATATAGTACGCACTTGCGTCGGGAAGTACACTTCAAACCCCTCCAATGAAGCCATATTATTTACGAGCTGTTGCCGCTAACCATTGTCTGCATAATGTTTCCCCCTCTGTAATAGAGAGGGAAGATTTGACCTCCATGGCGCAAGTACTTCTAACAGGGCGGCTCTTACTGGCTGCCTCGGATGCTGTAGTCCTTTCCTCCCGGATATGCAAGTGAACCTGACCGATCCTCGGCATGGATCTTTTTTCTTTTCTGCATGCAAGCCACCTCCGCAACGCTCGGCACGACGGACCCAACTCAACAGCCGGGGTTAAGGATGCTTGCGTCCTTGGGTTTTCCTCCATTTGGGAGAGATCGCGCGATCGTTTGGGATAAGTTGCTACTGCTAGCGCCAATGTTGCTAAGTGCAACGGCCGGTTGGTTCGGGCTGGTGCGCACTACCACTTGCCCTCTCTGCCGCGCGCGTGTGCCTCACTTCTCGTTGCGGTAATTGCGAGCGCGTGCGCGGTACCCGCGTAGCCAATGTAATGATTTTTCTGACGCGCATGCGGCGCGCTTGCGAGAGTTTGATTATGTCCTTTCGACATCGAGCTCTTGCAAAGAATGACGCCTGCCGGCATCTGGGCGGAATCTTGCGAGTTGGGCTGCCTGTTTTCTTGCGGCCTCAATAGAAGCGCTACTGGCCAGGCCTTCCGCGGAACATTCCCTCAAGGCACTAGCAGTGTTCCTCGGTACAACCCAGGGACTCAATGCATTTCATCCGACGGAGGAGCGCAACGAACAAAAGCGGAGGCTGGAAGAGTCCAAAAAAATAAATTGGGACGGGCGGATAATAATGGAAAAAAAAAGTCTAAACCATATAACCGATAGCTTGGTCCGTGGGAACACACAGACAGGTAACGCTTCATTATTACGCAAGCGACAACCTTAAAAAGCTGTTTGACGCGCACGAAGCATGCCGGGTCTACGGACTTGCGAGGGAGATTACTCCGGTGATAGTCGGATTTGGGAAGAAGAAAGGCGCTCGGACTGGATCGAGTTGCCTGGATCGGCAGGCTGTTGATAAGGGTGTCCTGGGTGCAAAGATACTTTAGGAACGGGTCGAAGGATGTTTAATCTTTTGCTTCGCATGCATAGCATGGGATTCTTCTTTTATTGAGAGGGGAATGTGCGGCAGAGATGGCCGGATGGTGATGGACCAGTCAACGATGGACAATCGCCCACGTGGGTTCACAGTAGCGGCGGGAAGGGATCGAGAAGGAAGTATACGCTGCAGGATCTCTGACAACTTCATTTAGGGTGAGGAGAAGGGTAGGGAATCGGCGGTTCCGACTGGTGCTGCTTTGTGCCTGGGGCATCAGCGTCGAGATTCGGGGAACGGGGCGGAGCGGAGAATTGAAAGCTGTCGCCGTCTCTCTTTCTCCTCCCTTGGCACGACGCGGAATGCCGATGTACTATTGTTTCATCAGACGACCATACGGACGAAGGGCGTCATGTCTGGACACAGACTGTATTCACTGGCAGGCCCAGTTAGAATCTAAGATCTTCAACTTCTCATATCAAGGGAATGAGTGAAAGAATGGAAACCATGCAATTGCTTTTTCCCAAAGACAAGATACCTACCGAATGAAAGCCACTCGCCAGTTCCACGCATACGCAATTGTTACAAAGGTTCAAAAAGCATTCCCATCCGAACCCAGAAGATGAAGGTAAAGAAATAAAAAACACAGAAAACAAGGAAGCGCCAGCTTGCGGGTATCTCTCAGCATCCATCAGGCGCAACAGTTCGGTCAGCAGTACCAATAGCACACAATCCCCTAAAAGGGACAAAGGAAAAAAAAAGGACCTTCCATCCTCATCCATGCAATCCTTCATCTCGACCGACGTCTTTCTCTTTCAGACCCCCCTCAGACGCGACTCTCAGCCCATAGAAGGGTCCTGCCCTCAACTACTCCCGAGAAAAACTGTTCAATCACCCTCACCAACCCTCACCAACGTCCCCAACCCCACGCCCTTCCTCCCCACAAATCCCCTCCTATTCCTCCCCGTCCTCCCCCTGCCAAACCAATTGTACTTCAACTCCGCCGCCAACTTCTCCATCTTCCCCTGCGCGTCGTCCCCACTCCGGATACCGATCAAAATGCTCACGCACTGCAGCATCCTTGCCACCGTCTCCATGACCTTTGCCGTATCCATCGGCGGCGGGGGCGGAGCCGGTGGTGCGAGCTGTTGCTGTTGGTGGCTGTAGTAGTTCTGCGGGTTCGAGTGGCTGCGGCCGTGGCCGGCGAGGTGCACGTTCGACGGCAAGCTATGAAACGAGCCCGCAGAGGTATTTGACGTGGCGCGGCTGCGGGAGTTCGAGGTGAAGGGATTCGAGAAGGACGTCGAGGTGCTCTCGAGGATGTTTGAGGCCGAGTTATGGCTGTGCGAGGTGCTGTGGCTAGCGGGCCAGCCGGTGTCGCCGAGGCTGGTTGACGTCCCCGGTCGTGCTGGGTGCGTGGCGGGCGAGGTTTGATGTGAGAATTGGCTCGTGGCATCGGGAGAGGGGTAAGAGTCCACGATGCCGGCGTTGATGTTTTCGAGGGAAAGGCGGGAGAAGATGGCCATCAACGCGTCGTTGCGGGGAAGGATGATGATATCGCGGAAAGCCAGGAGCGTCAGTCGCCTTACGTCCAGATCTTCGCCAAGTGTTGGAAAGTGTTTCGTCCTTGATTCGTCCGAATCCGCACGGCTCCTGTTCGGAAGTGAAGCTCCCCAGAAGCCCGCAGCTTCCTTCGGGTTCATGATACCCTTGCCCTTGAATTCCATGTCTAGAGGCAAGAAGACAGCTTGTACGAAGGGAAGAATCGTATAGAGAACGACAGTCCACATATCAACCAGCTTCGGCACCAAGCGATCGTCTGGGCAGTGTCTTAGCGTCTGGTCCAATGATAGGAAACCTGTCTGGAGCAGCTCGGCTAGATCCTCGATGATGATTGTAGGAGCCTGTCGTTGTATGCAACGCCGGATATGCACTGAAACAAGGGCATTGAAATCCTCAATTGGCGGTCGTGGATCTTCGCCTTCGAATATCAGGAGAACGCGTGCCTTGATCAGCGGCCATGCATCATCCGGTGTCATTCCTGGCACGCCGAAAACGGAGCCAAGACTTGCTACGGACGTCTGAGGCGTATCCAGCGCCAGTGCACTAGATGATAACAAGGTATTTGAAGGCGCGGATGTACTCAAGGCGGAAGGACCAGGCCATTCTGATCGTTCAAGCTGAAGAGAGCCATCGCGCTCGCGGTATGCCGTTTCCACATTTTCCAAAGACGCCGCATGGGCATTTGCTGCCTTTTCTTCCTTCTTCTTCTGACGCAGAGCTCGGCCACCGTGCCTTAAATCCAGACCGCTCATGGATTGAGCAAAGGTACTTGAATGGCCCGGTGAATTGGGTGCAGCAAAGTTGTACAGGGGCTGTGGGGCGTGTGGATCCGTTGGCTTGGAGTTACTGGACGCAGAAGAAAGTGGGAGACTGTGGTCATCGTGCTTCAACTTGTGCTTTTGACGTGACAGGAAATGATGGCGATGTTTCTCTTTCTCCTTCTCTGGTAACATGGGAAGACGGTCGGAAGGAACGAGAGTTGAGGTGGAAGCATTGGCGAGAGAGTAGATTGAGGGCGCAGGAACCTTGTGGTCAATAAGGCTGGTAGTCGATTGATTCATGGGCAGAGCACTTGTGCTGTACATGCCCGGCCTGTTGGGCGAGGGGAGAGCGGGGAGTCTCTTATCGGCGTCCTTGTCCCTCGAAATTCCTATGCTCTTGGGTTTGGAGAACAGCTTCATCTTTGATTTCTCTTTGACGGGCTTCGCCTCCTTCTCGGGCATGACCTGAGGAGACATGGGGCGGGTGTTGAATTCAGGGCTAGGCGAAGCGAGCGGGCTTCTGGGAAACACGGTGTTTGTGGCAGCAGTGGCAGCAACCCTTTGGCCACCGGGAACACCGTTCTGATACTGACCCGGCACACCAAGACCAGAATTGGTATTGAGCGAGGGCACGGCGGTAGAAGGATTGGAAGGCTTTCGACGGCCGGGCTGATTGTTCAGACCAGGCTCGGGTATGGTGGTGGATCGCTTGCGGTTGTGTTGATTATCCTGGTGCTGTGCATGCATAGCAGCCTGCGCAGCGATCTGCGAGGCGGACAGACTGGACATGCTCGGGAAGTTGGAGTGCGACGCGGTGGGGAGGGAGGGTTCGAAGAAGCCCTGCGAGTGCTGACGGGCGCGGTGACCGAGATACGCGGGCGGCGTCTGCACGCCGGGCGGCCTGGGGTCGCGCGAGAGGTCGCCTATGGAGCCCGAGACATTGCTGGACACGTGGGTGACGGTGGGCCTGGTGAGTTGTGGACTGTAGCTGGGGGTGCTCTGGTGGTAGTTGGCGGGCGGCGAGCGGGTCTGCTGCTTGCGGAGCGAGAGGGCGGTGATGCGCGACGAGTCGCTGTCGCTGTCGGAGCGGTCGTCGTTGTCGGTGGATTGGCCGCGGGGGCGGTGGTGCTGGGTGGGGGTCTGGCTGCCGTAGGGTTGCGGAGGTGAGCTCAGCACGGTGCGGGCGGGCGACGAGGTCATGCTGGGGAGCTGTCGCTGGGCGGCAGTGTCACAGTGTTGTGCGACTTGGGCGGCTGGGGTATCGATGCTGCGCCTGGGTGCGGCGAACAGCTTCAGGCCATGTCCAGCACGGCGGGAAATGCGTAGGAGAGGCGCGGGCTAGGATGCGAGAGGGCTGCGGAGGGCGTCAGAGCCATCTGACGGCGCCAGAGACGATGTGTGGAGGTGGAAAGACAGGCAGACGGCGGCTGGGTACGTAACTAGTCGAGGCTCGTAGGGCTGAGGCGATCTGCGCCGGCACTGCCCACTGCCCGCCTCCAATTTCGCCTCGACAGCTCACCACACCTCGCACCACTCCCCGCACTCGCCCGCAATCCTGAACGTCCCGCTCGCTGCCCACCAAGCCGCCATGTCCACGCTGCGTGCCACCTACGCCTCCCCCGCCGACGGCACCGCCGCCTTCACCCGCGACCTCCCGCCCGCCAGTGCCGCTCCCACCTCGGACGACAAGACGGCCTTTCTCGCCGCTCTCCGCACGTCTGTGTCCGAGCTCCAGGCAGAGGTCAACGCCCACGTCACCCAGAAGATGGAGCAAGAAAAGAAGGCTTCGGGCGTGGATGAGTCGAAGGAGGCTGCTCTGGAGGCCAACTACGGCGAGGAAGTCGTCGACGAAGACGATTAACCGAGCAATAACCTTGCCTGAATACATGATCCGACGCCACTGCTTCTGTCCTCGCACCTGCCCACTTCCACTTCCCTTAGCCGAGGCTCATGCAAGGCGCGAGCCATTGGCTGCCGCCGCGCGAGTGTGAGGCCCGCAGCCACCGAACTGGATCCTTGGGCCGCCGTGTACACTTCCAAGACATTCAGCCGCGGAATTACGAACGTCCTTCCACGTCGCTGCCTTTTCGTCACACGGCTCCACATGTATATCTCTGTTGCTTTCCAATTCTACCTCCCTCGGTCCTATGGGCGGCAAAGGAGTAGAACATCTGACGCCAAAATTCGAGTCTTCCGGCCGGTTCATCTAGTAGCGCGACGGCATGCTGGAAAGTAAAGAAGGGCACGGAGGCATCGAAGAGGCAAGTTGGTGTGACCACATCCTCATTGCTGGTCGAATTCCTTGCGGTCAATTCACCGCTACGTGCTACGTTAGCGGATGCTGCGGTGGATTCGTACAAGACTATGGATCAACACGGGCGAGTTAATGGATGGCGTCTGATTACCCAGAAGTGTTCGTAGTGGACCTTGCATCATGTACTGGAAGCTTTGGAAGACAAGCGATGTTAGTGGAGACAAAGACTAAACTCAAGTCAACAATGGCCGAGTCGAGCCTTTCTTCTGTCTTTTCGAATGCGTCCTCATTGTTATTCTTCTGCATCGCTTGCGTTGATCTTTGCCTACACCTTTAACCTTTTCAAAACCTCAGAGCAGATATTCTCGATCGGGAGGCTCATCTGCCAGTCGATCAGGTCATTGGATTGCAGTCACGCTGCCTCCTCTCAGTCACACAGTCTCTACTACCCCAACATTGTGACCACAGCAATCGTAAACGTCAAACGTCACCACGCGTATTCAGGGCTTTCACTTAAAATGGCGCCAGCCGCCTCCATACAACCACGTCACTCCATTCGTTCCTTCCCTCCCATTGCCATAGCTCTGTACACTGCAATAACACCTAGCAACGGTGGGCAACCTGCGAAGAAGCCCTCCGCCAGCTACACAGCCAATCCGACGTCTGGCTACATATCACCCTATCTGGGCACTAACTTGGCAAACGTGTCTTCGTCCGCAACGCCTACTAGCATAATTTCTGACATTTCTTCCTCGAATACGAGTGAGTCTGAAAGCCCATGGCCAACACCATCCGCCGCCACAACGGACGATCTCCCCTCCGTGCAGGACACTGCGCTACGGAGTCCTACGTCAAACGCCGCAGATGAGCAGTGGTATGTATACTATGCAAAACAGCTCAACCGATTTTGGAAGCGCATCCGCCGAGAAGCCATCGATCTCGAGATCCTCCCTCCAGACTGCCGCAAAGTCGTCAAGCCAGAGATGATATCATCCACAAACATCGCCGACCCAGTCACCGCGCTGTGCCATTACCTCGTAAGCTCTCTTGAAACCTCTCCGACACTGCTGAAGACTTCCACCTCTTCCCCGAAATCCCCCCCATCTTCCACCGAACGACACATTCCTAGTGTGTTCCTTCTTGACAAAATAAAAATTAAAACTTTCCTAACGATCCCCCTAAAAAGGTCGAATCTCACCAATACATGCACAGCCACTACAACGACCTCCTGCATCCACATCACCCCACCGCCGAATCCGCCTATCCTGAACTCAACCTCCTTGACCGCAGCGCCGCCGAGGCCGAACCCCCCGTTGAAACCCTAATCGTCCTCCGATATTGGTTCCACGACCCGGGCCATGGCTGCATTATGCCGCCCGTGCCAAAGTACTGGAAAGAACTACGTGGGGTGTGTGTGGTGGGCGTGCCGGATGCAGTAGAGTTCAGGGAGATGGAGGAGGAGCAGGTGATGTGGGAAAGGGAGGAAGAGCGGCAGGTGAGGAAAGCAACGAAGAGGGAAGAGGAGGAGAAGTCACACCAGTCATGTTGAACGAGCATTCTTAATTAATTCAAAGCTAGTTTCTGCCATGTTCATTGGGAAGATGATAATCCTTGCCTTCCAACCAATATCAAGATGGAAAGATGAAGCTCAGAAAAATAGCAAGATATGTTCGACGGATTTTTTAACTGCCAAGGGGCTGCATGCATCGGCGGTGATATCCCATTGAAGTCGTATTCTTTTTTGATTTCATTTATGTGAGCACTTTATTCAAACCAGCAGCCTCGGCCTTAATCTGTTGCCTTCTTCAAATCCAGATCTACCACGACCGGCGCATTGAATGGATGGTACTGAAGATCCATGATACTCGCGTTTATCATCAGAGTCTCACTGCCTACTTTCAGCGCAGTCTCTCCGTCTCCACTAACATCCACAAAAGCAGAATGCTTTTCGACCACGACGGAATCGTCAAAGTCGATCCTCTCAGCGTTCTTCACGAAGCCATCTGTGCTCGCGCTGGGCCTGGTGTTAAGTTCCTTTGCCCTTTCAGCATCAACATTGCTGCTTGAACCGGCCCATTCGACGCGCTCCACTCCCCAGGCTTCGTGGATGTGTCCCCACGCATGCAACCTCGGCCGCGCTCTCGCTACGGCTCGGAGCAGGTGCGGACAGCCAACAGGGCCATGCGAAGTGCCATCAAGTCGGTTCTTCGGCGGGCCATGGGTCATCATGATGTCGATTTCGCCCGGCGGAGCGACAGGCACCGGATTAACAGCCGTGTTGACGGCATCGGGAGCGGAGAGGTGCGGCGGGTTCCACCGGTCCTCGTTGTGCTCGTAGTTGAAGGCCCACTGCCAGAACTCAGGCTGCCAAGGAGAAGCATAAACCTATGAGACCAAACTTAGTAGGTTATTTAATCGCATATCACGTGAGAGCGTGTGCACACCTTCAGCCTCGCGCCATTCTGCAAGGTAAACTCGTGCGTCCCCTCGTCCAGGAACGTGACGCCCTTTGCCTTGGCCTTCTCGCCGGTCCACAGCTCCCTCGCCTGGCGCGGCATGTCCGGGTCGTAGTTCTTGAGGTGCATGCGCTCTCCATTGGTCCACTTGGCGGTGCCGCGGCTCTGGCGCAGGTAGAAGTCGTCGTCGAGGCTGAGGTCGTGGTTGCCGGCGATGACGAGCTTGAGCGGGGCGTTGATGCGGCCGAGCATGTCGAGGGCGGCGTCGTACTCGTGCATGTAGCCCATCATGGTGATGTCGCCGCAGTGCAGCAGCACGTCGGCGGCCGGCAGCGGCGCGCGGAACGGCCTGTCGCGCTGCCTTTGCCCATTGTCGCCGGCGCCGGGAGAGCCGGGATCAACGAGCGGCGCGGTGTGCGTGTCGGAGATGATGAGGATGCGCGTCTTGGCCGTATCCGACATTGTTTTGGTGTTGAGGGGTAGAGGTGTGACGTCGTGGTGGCGGATCGGCGGATGCGGGAGGTGCTGCGCCTGGAGCGTGCCCGGCGATGGATCGTCTCTGATGCGGGAACTGCAGTGCTCTTCACCTCGATATGAGGCATGTTTGTTGTTCCTTGTCGGTGTTTGACCAGTGGTCCTTCAACCTTGCCGGAAACTGCTGCCTGCGACTCCAATGCATCATCCAATTGGGTCGGCAACTCGAACGAGACATCGAATGTGGAACCACGCCTGGTGCATTTCGGGCTGCAGATCAGCCTTATTTTTGATTTCGGACCCTGATCATCACCATCAAAGAAATTCTTCTGATCCTTGACATTTATGTCGTCATGCAGCAATTTTAGTTCGTCGCGTAGCCAAATCCGGAGCTTATCCCTCCTTGCTCGCATATAAACTCAGGAACCTTCCCGCTGAGCACTCCCTCGCTCGGCTGTCCTCAAAACGTCAATTTGAAAGCATCCACTATAACTCCTCAGCTTCAGAAGCCAACATCGTGGTCCATTGTGGTGATTCAGACCATGAGGGCTGCGTAAGCGCCCTTCTCGCTGGCCTCGACCAGCGTTCTGCTCCATCGTTCTACATCCACCTTAGCGGAACCATGATCGTCGCCGACTGGAGGGACGGGCAACCGGGTGAGCTCAGCCACAGAGTCTGGTCAGACCTGGACGACATAGATGCTTTCTGGTCGATGCCGGAGGATGCGATGCACCGAAACACGGCGCTTGTTATCCAGTCGTATTTCGAGCAACACGGCAACCGATTGAAGACCGCCGTCGTTTGCCCACCAGATCTTCATGGCAAGGGCCGCGGGCCGGGGAAGAAGACCAGTATCCTTCTACCTGTCCTCATTGAAAGCATCCAGGAGCAAGGTGTTGCGTTTTATCTGAACTCTGGGACGAACACGTGCTCGTGGGTGCACATCGACGATCTCATGCAGATCTATCTCAGCCTCGTCGAAGCCGCCGCTGCAGGAGGGGAGGGAGCTGATTGGAACCACGATGTCAGCGAATATGCGCAAGTTCGGTGCCAGGCGCTAATATGCTGGTCTTCCAGGGCTATTACTTTGCATCGACAGAAGAGGCTACTCAGGTCACCCTGGCTCAAGCTGTCGGAAAAGTCCTCAAGAAACACGGCAGGCTAGCTGATCCAGAGCCAAAGGAGCTCAAGATTGAAGCTATTGAGCATATGCTTAGTGCAATGGGCTTACCCAAGTTCATGCGCTACATGTTCACGAGCAATGGTCGGACGCGGGCTGACCGGTCACGGAAGGTTCTGGGATACACGCCGATGGGTGACAGCCTGTGGAAGACACTGGAAGAAGATGTGGTAGCATCGGTAGCAGCATTGGAAAGAGAAGGCAAAATATGACCGGCCCGGACCGCTGCCAGATTCTGCTTAGTTTCCTTTTTAAGCGAGATCCCTTTCCACCAACGCGTCTTGATGCGGAACCACTACAGCTACACATGGCTTTCGTACCTCGTTTACGGGACAATCCGGTGGCCAATGCATGCTGCAGCAGGACCCCGGCAGTTGGAAAGTTCAGGCCGGCGACGGCGTTATGGCCGTTCCTCCTGTCAGGGGTCAGCCACCGCCGGCGCCTCCCTCTGTGCTCAGCCGCTCCTCGAGCAATATTAGGTAAGTGCGGCTGAAAACCGCTACCGATTTTGCACAGCTCTGGTCCCATGAAGGATTCTGTCGCGTGCTCAGTTGCCAGAGTGATCCCATTGGCGCCGCGTGGATGCCAAAATAGCTCAGCTCCCGATTTTCAACAGGAGGGTCGCTCAGGCAGAAGTTGCCGAATCACAATGCACATGCTACTTGGAAGTCACGTCGGTGCTCAGCATCAATCCTTTGGTTTCCGTGTAGACCAAATTCCTTGAGAACAGTACCGGAGGTTGCAGGCCCCAGGCCGCTCTTCCATTTGCAAAGGATGAAAGCCGAGACACTGGAACCGGGCCGCGCACACTGTCCGGACCCAGGATTATCTATTCATTCCCCGCAGCGACTAACGTCTGGGGCTACACGTTAGCCTGTGGCTGAACATACACCGCCTCACCATTCACGCCTAGTAGCCTTTCTGGCTTGACTTCGACATCCCTTCATTCGGTTACTCTGGCGGCCCGTACTTCCCAACCCGCCAGACTTGTCGGCGAAGTCCGAGTGGCCTGGAAAGTCTGGTACTACAGTGTTGATGCCCACAGACAGGGCCGATCGAGCAGGTTATCACCAATAGTCCACCCATTAATCAAGGCAAGCCTTGCAATATGCTCACTAGAACAAGCTCATGTCTCGTCATAGTGAGTCATTGAGCAACGCTTTGTATGGCAGTTTCTGGTCTTGATGAGAGCTTTGACCTATCTCAGCTTCAGCTCGTTGGAACCAGCAAGCCATCATTTTGTACCATGCGGGAGACCCCGAAGCCACCAGCTGGAAGCCTTGCGGAATAGCCCGCAAACGGCAAAAAGTCTTTCCTACCTCCTTTCAGGCTCCGTATTTAAAGCTCAGGGTTGCCAAGCACATTTTTCAACGTAGCTCTCTGAAGAATCCGGCCTACCTTGTGCATATGTCCACTCATTTGTATCTTCTTTCTTTCTTTGCTTCATGATGCTTAGTCCTCAGTCTTGCGCCGCTCCAGCGCTTTTTTCTCAATCTACAACGTCATCTACCACAGATGTATCTTCGAAATCAGAATACTCCAAAGAAACATGCCGCGATGAGGAGTCTGGCAGCTTCCAGAATAACTCGGACTCAGAGGCGGAGGAAAAGTGCGATTCAAACTTGGTACGTTGAATTTCCTTATACTATCTTCTCAAACCCTCCAAAGGAGATTCGAAATACTAATATCGTGAAAGGTTACCTGGGATGGCCCTGATGATCCTGAAAATCCTAAGAACTGGAGCATGCCGCGGAAATGGGCAGTACGTCCAGATTGACACACCATTGCGCATGCAAAAAAGCTGACCAGAAGCAGGCAACCATGGTAGTCTCCGCATTTGCATTCATATCCCCTCTTTCCTCTTCCATGGCCGCTCCGGCATTGGACCACATCGGAATGGACCTACACATTACCCACGGGTTCCAACTCCAGATGGTTCTGTCCATATTTCTTCTCGCTTATTCTTTCGGCGCATTCATCTTGTCCCCGTGTTCTGAGATCTGGGGCCGTTCTTGGATCATTCGTATTGGCAACATCGTGTTCGTCATATTCAATACTGCCTGCGGTTTCTCTCAATCCAGAGCCCAGATTACAGCTTTCCGTTTCATATCTGGATTTGGTGGAAGCGCAATGCTCGGAGTAAGTGCCATTGACTCCTTCTCTTCAGTTGCTGGTTACTAAGCAGTACAAGATGGGTGCTGGTGTGCTGTCTGATTGCTGGCGACCATCCGAACGTGGAAAAGGGTTTAGCATCTACCAACTTGCCCCTGTCCTTGGGCCTGCGCTGGGTCCCATTGGTAAGCCACCCATACCGGATTGAGAGTTCAATGACTTACATGACCCAGCTGGTGGATTCATCTCGCAGTACACTACCTGGAGATGGACCTTTTGGTCCATCACACTCTTGAACGTGTTCGTCCAAATCCTCGGGGCCATCTTCCTGCGCGAGACCTACGCTCCCCGCATCCTCCTCCTCAAGGCTCGCAAGCTTCGCGCTAGAACCGGAAACCAAAGCCTTCGCACCGAATGGGAACGCGATGACCGTACACTCCCCAAGCTCCTCCACATCTCCCTGACTCGACCGTGGCGTCTCCTGGGCACGCAGCCCATCATTCAGCTCTTGGCCCTCTACCAAGCTTATAACTACGGAATGCTATACCTCCTTATATCGAGCTATCCGACGCTGTGGGAGGGAAGATACGGTATGGCGAAAGGCGTTGCCAGCCTGAATTACATTTCTCTAGCCGTCGGGTCGCTCATCGGCGCTCAGGTCTGCGGACCGCTGATGGACGCCACCCACAAGCGGCTCAAGAAAAGATATGGGTTTGCTGAGGATAAGCCTGGGCTTCCCGAATTCCGCGTCCCGCTCATGATTCCGGCATCGGTGGTCAGTCCATGCGGTATTTTCCTGTACGCGTGGGCCGCCGAAGCGAAAATGTGCTGGATCGTGCCGAATGTGAGTCACATCCTGCAACCACTCCCGTGCGCGCGCATTGATGGAGAGCTGACGGAGTGTTACAATACACAGATTGGCGCTGCCCTGTTTGCCTTTGCTACCATGATCTCGTACCAGTGCATCCAGACTTACATCGTTGATTGTTACACTGAATACTCGGCTTCCGCCTCGGCCGCGTCAAGCTTCCTCCGTTCTCTCGGCGCATTCGGTTTCCCGCTCTTTGTCCCTTATCTCTTTGATTCGTTGGGTTATGGTCGTGGTGGAAGTATCTTGGGAGTTGTTTCAATAGTTCTCGGAATCCCTGCTCCCTTGATCTTTTGGAGGTATGGGCGCGCGATTCGAGCATGGAACACTTTTGACGGCTAAAAAAAAAAGTTGGTATTCTTGTATTTCTAGAAGGGCGCATGGTGTTTGGTTCTAATACATGGGGCATTGGTACGCATCGACTCATGAAGCCTGCAAGGGATCCACATGGGCGGAGAGCAACAGGGATCAATTATATTATACACAGCTCACCTCGCAGTCACTCTGCAGCAAATCAGCACTTTGCTGTCCTACCTCCCCGAAAGCATGGGGCCGACGTTGGCTTCGGACCTTGCTTGAGAAGCTGATCTCGGACGGCAATCCTGCGCCCCCGTCACGCACGTGGGTGGCTCTATGGCGCCAACGAAAGAGTTACGCGATAGAAACCATTCACGCAATTGCACGGGCGACTAGCGTTACTCAAGCCAAGTCATTGCGATTATCACGCCTTATTTAGGCTCTACCCCACACACCGCGTCCGACCGCCATGTCCGTTAAATCATCTGTCGCGTAGGCACCAGGTTCCATAGCAAACTGCTTCAGACGTCTGCAAATCTCATATTCAGACCTTCAAGCATTCTGGATAGTTAGTCCACTTGCCCGGCTTCCCGTCTGTCTGTCGCCATCCCTGTGCCCAGAAAACACGTCAATCTGAATACATGTCTCACCAGTAAAGAGAGGGGAAGGTCACATCGACGTCAATCTCAACTTTCACCATGCCGACCAACAGCTACGTCGGACAATACTCATACCGCGACGATGTCTTTCATACATCGGATTCTCCTACGAACATCCCTTCACTAACTCCGGCAAGCACGCTCGGTAGCAGTCTTGATGCTTCGCCCTCCCAGCATACTGCCGGAGATGATGTACTGGACGGCACGCTATTTCCTGAACTGAAGAACGACGAGGATGAAGATCTAGAAGAGCATCAGAAAGAAGATCCATTAGGAGTAGACATGTGGAAATTTTACAAGAAACAGCCGCGATTGCCTGATGCAGGGCGCATGGAGAACATGACATGGCGGATGATGGCCATCAACTTGCGGAAATCACAACAGCGAAAGCAAAAGTACGTGCTCCTTGGGCCTACGAAAAAGAACGCCGTTCATGTTGACACAATCCTCAGAGCATCTCGGGACTCCACTCAGCACAGCCATGATCCAGACATCAACTTCTCGACCAGGACACAGCAATCTCCCACAACCACACGCCCACACCCAGGAAGCAACCAGGCCCGCCAGACGGCCTACCCCCAAACCCAGAGCCTCCAATATGCTCCTCTCCCGGTCGCCCCCGAAACCAGACTGGACACCCACAGCTTCCCCATCCCCTCCGACTACCAATACGGCTACACCCCCGATACCCCGCACATTCCCCACGACGCCACCACCACCACCACCACCACCACCACCACCTTCCAACCGCCACCGCCTCCTCCTCATTCTCCTCCTCCTCCTCCTCCTCCTCCTCCTCCTCCTCCTCCTCCTCCTCCTCCTCCTCCTCATCATCATCATCATCATCATCAACCTCCCCCTCCCGACTACGCCCTCCGCAACGGCGGTCCGCGCGGCCACATCACCGTCCCGCCGACGCACGAGCCGCAGGTACCCGCCGCCGCCGCACACTCTCGGCACGTCTCGCTCGGACCCGAGTACCTGCAGCACCCTCGGTCCTCCGGCTTCCACGCGCACCACGACTGCGAGGACGTCGTGCCCTGGGACCCGGGGTGGGCGGAGGAGGCGTTCGGCGGGCAGTCTCTGTACGGCGGCGCGCCGCGGCAGGGCGTCGAGCGGGAGCCGGCGCACGTGACGGGCGGGGATTGGCTTTTTGCGGGCGTGGGTGTGGGTGGGGGTGGGGTGTATGGTGGTGGTGGGCGGCAGCAGCAGCCGGCATGGCAGCGGTTTGAGGAGAGTCATTATGCGGAGGTGTTGGAGGAGAAGCCGCAGTTTGGGGGGATGTCAGCGCCGGGCCAGTATGGGCAGGAGTTTGGGAGAGCGGGGTTTGGGGTTGAGGGATCTGTGTCTGGTGCGCCGCGGGCAGGGTATCAGCAGCAGCGGCAACAGGGGACTTGGGGGCAAGGGTCGAGCTTTATTGTGGCTGGGAGGAAGCGTCGGAAAGGGCAGTGAGGTGCGGGTGCCGTATCCTAAATATTTAAGAAAGTTAGACGTGAGTAGGTCTAGACATCTGAAGCGGTATCCGGAAGTAGCAGAGTAGACAAGCTGACGACATTCACATCTGGACGAGTGCTTCCGCTCTATATGCGTGGTGATAGATGGGTGTTTCGTCTTTGTACTTTGGGACAGATCTTTAATTACTACTTCTACGGTTATGCCACAAAGGCTGAGGAGTTGATCAAATTGCCGCGTGGTAAAGACAGATCGCTGATGGGAATTTCAGGAGCACACGGTGCGGTTCGGGGCAGTTGCGACACTTGGTGCGGAATTCGGGGTGTAGAGACCGGGGAGTTGAATAACAAAGTGACGAAGCCAATGATGATTGGTACAGGATGGGGTTGTCATGTGCAAACTTGCATGCTTGTAACACCATGTTGCTTACACGCAGCAACCTACTTCACCCCACCATGACGCTGGAGCCTTGCGTCCCCCATTCAAAGCCTTGCAACTCCGCTCTCTTTCACCTCTTTATCCACTAGTTCATCAGCACGAAGCTATTGACATCACTACCATATGCAGAACAACAAGGAAAACACCGAGAAGGCCCTCAAAGGCCATTCCCGAGAAATCCGCAAGCAACTCAAGACATGTGCAGAGCAACATGGCGCCCGCTGCAACGCCCAGGCAATAATCACGGACAAGAGCTTCGAGGTCTTCCTCATCGACATCAAGAGAATGTGTCTTGTCAAGAGAAAGATATCAGAGAGTGGCTATCTTGCCCTCAGTTACGTGTGGGGCGGCGTAGACCAGTACGAACACACGAGAGACCGCACAAATTTCCTCTTGGAGGAAAGATCGCTTGAGCGAATATCTGACTAGCTTCCGATAACGATCTTCGAGTGCATAAACATGGTCCGACAGCTTCGTGGGAACTACCTATGAGTGGATTCTCTTTGTATCATCCAAGATGATCAAGCTGCAAAGCATATCCATATTGCACGCATGACAGATATATACAGCTCTGCTTTCCTCACCATCGCGGTTGCGGACGCCTTGGGCGCCAATTCGAGAATTGCATGCAACCATCGTTACAACATAGATGCCGGTCAACTACTATCGCATACTCAACAGAATTAGGATCCGTTGTCCTCAATCCTGCAAGGCAAAAAATATGTCACCCGAGCTTGAACTTTTCAGGAAAGGTTTCTGTCCGTCCGGTGTCTTTACACCTTACAGAATCAAGTCTATATTCGGTGCAATTCCGGTGTCTGGGGAAGGGGAGCCTCGTTCAAGGGATGGATCCCGCAAACTGATTCCACTTCGTTTGAACCTATCCTCTCTACTGTGATCGAAATGGCAAACACTGAGAAGCAGGCTCCAATATCATACGAGGAAGTGTCCGGCGGAATATTTCAAAGTGAAAGGTATTCGAGATATCTGATAGCCCGCGAAGATTCCCTCGACTACCAACGCGCTTTACTGAGCTGTGCTGGCCTCGTGTCCACGTGGGCTCTGATAGTGATGCTTTACAGTCGAAAGACGCTGTCTTTCTCCAGCGATATATGCAATGCATTCAATGGGATTGCGGAAATACTCGAGCTCACGATGAAAAGCAAGTTTCTCTACGGAATACCAACCTCCCAGCTTCATCATTCACTACTGTGGGCAGCTGTGAGATCGCCTGTCCTCACCAAGCGCCGAGAGCGTACTGTAACGATACCGACCTGGAGCTGGATGAGTCATGACGGTCCAGTCGATTTTCCCTTGATGACTGTGTGGAACAGGGGCCATCGTCTAGAAGAGAGTACTGGCCAGACTCTGCTAATCCTCAGTCAAGATCTTGAGGCCGGATGATACAATCTCAGCTGATGATTTGGTCTTGTGGAACAAGTTTGCACGTCCCGCGAGGCCTACTCTTGCTACAGCATTGCCTCAACACCTCATGGACTGTTGATATTTCGGACCGATTCCAACATACTGGCTAACCATCACTGGTAGCATCAAATTTAAGGCTTACACTGTCCCTTTATCGCCGCCGGAATTGAAGCACCCTGACCCTCGTTCAGACCGGAGAGCAGCAAGGGTAGTGCCGTGTACAGTCCTCTTGTCATTGTCAAAACTGAAGTTCCATGGTCTTTCTCAATGGCGGATAACAGCAGGGAGATTGCCTCACACTTCCTATAGCCATCTTACACATATTCTTGCATATGATACAAGAAATCCAGGGGGGATCCTCAACTCAAACGTCGACTTTGATGCATTGGACCACTATTGCCACAGAACTTCAGTCGAACTCGTCGCAGTACCAAGCGAAAGGGAAGGCTTCGTGAACCTTTTGCTTATTCGTTGGCTTCACGGACATGCTGAGAGGCTCGGAATAGCTCATGTAGACTGCGAGATGTGGAAAGGTTACAACCCTATATCTAAGACTATCGTACTGGGATAGACTTGGCAGCGGGTCACTCGCGAGAAAATTAGCTGGAACAAAATCTGCTTGAAATCAAGATCTCCTTTTTTTCAGTGCTGCTATCAACTTATTACATCATTCCGAGATGCAAGAGAGACGTGAATGTCTGAAACGACCGCCTCAAACTCCCATTTACCCATTCCACCAATTCAATTTCCTGCTCTGCTGCTCGACTTTCCCCCCTACACTTCGCAGCAATCAACCCGAGCTCACAGCAACCTCCACACCCTGCAATCCCTCTTCCTCTTCCACGTTCTCCTCCGCGAACTCCGTCGTATTCAGCGCAACGCAGCTGAAGCTCAGCGGGCTCCAGCCGGCGCTCAGATCTGCGTTCCCGGGATAGAAGACACGCAGAGACTCAGCAGCGGGGTCGAGGAAGGTGCGGCAAACACCGTTGCTAGAATGCTCATCAGAGACGAAGGCGGAACAAAAACCAGATTCTGTTTGCTTACGCGTAGAAGATGCAGTCAAGTCCGTTATCGGGTTGCAGAGACAGCGCGGTGCCGTCGAGGGAGAGGCAGTTGTTGTTCCCGAGGGCGACGGTCTGGCGTGTGCATTCGCCGGAGAAGTTGATGCCGGTGCAGGTGAGGAGCTTGGGGGATGGTCAGCTTTTCCTTTTTGAACAACGGGCGGTGATTATGTTGGTGGGATGTTGAGGCCGGCTTCCGAAAAGGTAAGGGAGAGGGAAAGGACGTACACTTGCTTGGACCGAGGTGTCTATTGAGTCTGGGTTGACGGGGTGCGCCAAGGCGAGGTGATGGACGAACTGTAGGAGCAAGGTGGCGAGGAGAACAAGCATTATTACGACAAGATTAAGGCGGTATTAAAATTAAAGTAAGGTATTAAGTAGGCCGGTAGATGATTACTGATAGAGGGTTGTCTGGACAGACACCAGAAGTTAATGATGTACTGGGAAAAGAGACGTCAAAAATCTTCCACGGTGGGTCATCATTTATATACACAGGCACATCCGCCATGTACGATAGAATCTCCACGATGCAACTGCGAGAAGACGGGGGCTGGTTCAATTCCTGACCGGTCAGTCCCAAGCCGCCGTTCCCATACGGAATCACCTTTCCCTGCGAGATAGCTTCGTCCCACTTTGTGGACAGAGAAACTGAGCTTGCCCGTACCTACCGCGCGCGAACCCGGCAAAGCGGTGCCGATGCTGGTGCATTTTGCGGAAAGCTCGTCCCTCGCCTCCCCGCCATCACAGATTTCCGCAAACGGGCCAAGCGCGCCAAGGGAGCAAGCTTTCCTCTTTGTTCTCTCGGCCGACCCGATACACACCACTCGTCCTCAGAATGATGGTGATATCGTGTCATGGATATGAGGAATCCGTACTGCATCTTTGTAAGTACCGGTGGCAAAATTCGTGGCACGAACACTTGCGTCTGCGACATTCGGCGGTGGCGAGGGTGATGACGGCGGAAAGGGTCTTGAGGGATGTGATATGCCGTGTATCGCGGTGGCAGGTACATATCCGCGAAAACGCGTGGTCACGTCTCCTCTCACGAGCGCTGTGGAATGCAAGGGGCGTTCTCCCCCACCACCTGGACCTCACACCGCCCCTCAATCGCAGATTGCTGCAATCGGAACCAACTCCATGAGTGATCTTGCGGATGACAGGAGTCGAGACTCCTGTTCCTGGCCGCCCCTGGCGGTCCCAGCGGAGGAGACGATCTGGAGTCGCACGAGACCCCGCACCGTTGCCGGGTGAATTCTTGTTTCGGCAGTGCTGCATGCATGTGTGTAGCCATGTTGGTTCGAGGCCTGGGAAACGCGGCACAATAGCCGGCTGCGATGACAACTCAAGTGTTGTATTGAGGGCAAGCATTTCTCATCTCTGAACACCGAACCGCGCCCGTCGCTGAGCACCTCAACACCCCCTGCTGGATGATCCCTCCAGCCCAAACACATTTCCCCCAAACGCCTGTTCTACTGATACATGCTACACAGAGATCAGCCCTACTCTGGCCACCCGCGAATGCACTCCCTGTCATACAAGCTCGTCCGCGCCTCGCTGTCCTGCCTCACCACCGTAGTCAACATAATGCCCCCCAAACTAACCGGCGACATTACTCTCAAGCCCTCTCCCCTCTCCAGATCCCTCTCCTCATCTTCGTCCCCCTCTTCATCTTCCCCTACGCCAAAGTCGACGTCGTCCCAGTTCTCCTCCTCCTCCTCCTCCTCCTCCTCCTCCTCGTCGTCGTCGTCCTGATGCCTCACTTCGTCCAAATCCCCCGCCGCGCCCGAATCCCTCTTCCCGCCACCGCTCACAAACGCCGACACCAATGCTGGACTCAAATGCACTCTTTCTGCAGCAGCATCGCCAGACTTCCTAGGAGACATGCTGCTCCTGTTGTCACTCGTCGCAGTAACGTTATATTCCTTTGAATCAGGGGGCTGACTCGCACTCCGCGCACCACGCTCGCGCCTGCGCATCCAGTGGGAAAGGAACGAGGAGAGGCCGGTCGATTGGTGCGTCTGAGTATCCGAAGGTGGCTTGTTCGTGCGGTTCGTGGACGAGCGTTTGGAGCCGGGGGCGCGCAGGCCGAGGCGCGTGGCCCAGCGGCGGACGAGGGGTTGGAGCGCGGGGAAGCAGGCGACCCAGAGGCCGCAGTGGCCTTCGAGGTTGGTCCAGACGGCGGCGAAGGTGACGTTGTAGGTTCTGTGGCGTGGCTGCGTCAGTAAGGCGTTGATGGTGAAGTTGGGAAAGGAGGCATACGTGTTGTGGGTCATGTCTATCATGACGATTGCTGGGCATGTGAGCTAGACGATACGTAGATGCCATCGGGGGGTAATACTTGAAAGACGGACAATTCCGGTCATGACGGTGAAGATTCCTGTGGTCGTCAGTTACATAATTCAAATGATTTGATATTTCTACTCACCAACGGCGAAAACGAGCGCCACTTTAATCGTCCTGACGCTGAAGATCATTCGTTTGTGGAGGACCCACATGGGCATGACCAATAGAATAAGGTCGAAGAAAATGCTCAGGCCGCCTGCAGTAGGCATCAGAGTCTGCTGCGAGAAAGATGGAATTTTAACATACTGTGAGTGTACATGAGAATGGCCTCTTTTCTTGGAGCTAGACAGTTGGCTCCTGGCATCTTCTTATCCCAAAGAGCTCTGCACGCCGTCAGTATGAGAAGATTTCTCCTCCTCCGAAATGGAGCATCTTACTTGACTGGACTGCATTCAAAGAGCAGGACGAAGAAGGCGCCCGTAGTGAGGATAATGATACCTGCGCCAACAACATAGACCCACCTCATGAAAACCTCTGGACATGCGTCAGGTCGTACGATCATTTCGCTGACGAGCTTGGCTTTCCAGGAAAATTAATCTTTAACTTACTCTCTTTATTGAGGCGTGGCAGAAAAGCGAGGATGGAAAGTCGTACGGAGCCAGTCCCCAGAAAATAAAGGAGCTGTGCCGTTGGTAGGAGCTATGCTATCCATAAGTCGCTGGTTTGTGCACCACGAAGTTCGAAGGGTTTATACCATAAAGTACGTATGAATTTGATTCTGAGGCACCAGAAGCATGTTCCTGCCAGAGCCATTGTAGGTAGCTGCAATGCAGTCAGTATCGTTCATGGAAATCCCGTATGCAACCTACCGGCAATCTCGATGGAAGCTTGACCGAGGAGACAAATCTAGGTATCGTTAGAAATCCGCTGCTACACGGCATGATGAAATCGGTCACTTGCCCAGGCAGCGATAGCAAAGTAGTCGTCCCATCCTGGCGTCCTTAGCATGAAGAACCTAACGTATATGCGGCCAGTCATGAATGTGCTGGAGATTACTATCAGCGCAATTGATAGATCCCACATGATCAACTGCCGGCCGTCCATGTGTTGCATGTCGGAGGAATGAGAGACGAGTGTTTGCAGGAAAGAAAAGCCAGCGGCCTGGCCACAGTTCACAGGTGGCAGATGGTCAGATATGAGACGGGAGATGCAGGCAGGGAATCAAACTTATTACATGGTCTGAGCGGGACATGTGTCCGGCGGTCGCCACCGTCGAGGCCTAGAAGATGAGCGTTTGCAGTAACAGAAAAAGGGCCAGACAGAGATCTAAGACAGAGAAAGCGAAACAGAGGACTGGGAGAGGCTTGAGCAGAGGGTGGGGCAAAGATATATTCCAGATGGCCTTAATGCAGGGCGGTTCCTTAGCCAAAACCATGATTGGCATGCTATGCGATGGGGTCCCCGGTCCATCTGAACCGCTAAGGCGGGGCAGACGATGTCCAGCACGAACCAGCAGCAGTCGAGTAACGTATCGGAAGCGTGCTGAGCTGGCGGATAAGGTTGCGAAGCAGTGAGTCGAGGCTGAAGACGCTTCCGACTGCCGAAATGGGACCATTGTCTCAGGACAGGGCAGAGCTTGGCAAGATGCGGCAAACACCAGCTGAATCGCTCTGAAATGCGGCAAGCGGGACCAGCCAGAGGCAGATTCCCTTTGTTACCTGAAGAGGAATGGAGTCGAGGTAGGGCTGGGTTGAGCGGGAGGTCTTGAAGTACGAGACGCCACGGACGCGGATCCGGACAGGCGCCAGGGCGTCTGGGGGCGGCATTAGGCTCAGCATCGGGCCGCAGACCGGACCTTGGTGGTCAGATATTCGCCAGAAATGATATGAGCTAGGGCCGGACGACAGGAGCGGCGAGCTTCATTCAGAGGCGATGGTCCCGACACCACGGAGGCTGGCGGAAGGCCGATGGAAGCATGATAGGCTCCAAGGAGCTGGCAACGGACAGATGGCCGTCGAGCCGACATCGAGAACGATCGCTTGGTACTCATGATCGCCACCACCATCGGGTAGAGGGCTTGCCACAGGGCAATGGCGGCGGCTGAGTGGCGGCGTTAGAACAAGAGAAGAAGGAGGGTGAGAAAAGGAGCTGGCCACAGCAAGGAATCATAGCGGATTACGGGGGGATGGGGGAGGTGTGATCCGAAGGAGGGCCGGAGAAATGCGTAACTGGAGGTGGGACTCTGGGAGCAGACGGGCTTCCAGCAGCGCTAAGGATGGACGTGTAGGCGGGTTCTGCAGGTGGCCAATACGTGGAGGAGACGGGATGATGGCGGCAAAGAGTGAAGGTCGGCAGGTAACCAGCCCGACGGGAATGGAGACGGCTTGGGCGGGCCGTGCGGCGTCTGCCACACGCCGACGCCGTCGTCACCGCCCAAGCTCCACCGACAGCTGCGGCTGCTGCCATCTTCGCAAACACCGCATCCACCCACGCCCTCCGCCACGGGAGCTCTGCCCGCCGCCTCCGTATGGATTGAGCCGTCTCCCGCGATCATGCTGACCGCCTTCATCGCTCGCCCTGTCGTCGAGTTCCGCCAGCGCGACAAATCCAAGATCGACTCGATCCTTGCATATGGTATGCCCATCCGCCCACGTCGCTGCATTCGCTGACCCGTCCAGGCGACCGCCTGCTGGTCGGCTTGAACACCGGCTGCCTGCGCATCTACCGCGTCAATGAGGTCAACGACGAGCCTGAGCCCGAGCCTGCCCCCGCCGAAGATGGCGACGATCCGCCCAAGCCCAAGCAGAAGCCCGCCGACCTGCTGCGTGAGGTTGAGAAGTTCTCGCGCCGGCCCATCCAGCAGCTAGCCATAATCAAGGAGTCAAATATCCTTGTCTCTCTAAGTGACAACTACGTCTCCATCTACGATCTACACACCTACGAGCTCCAGGAGCGCCTCGAGAAGACCAAAGGTGCCGCTACCTTCGCCGTGACCTCCAACATCGTGAAAGACCCGTCTACCGGTATTCCCTCCATTGTTTCACGCCTGGCTGTGGCCGTCAAGCGGAGGATCATATTGTGGTCATGGCAGGACATGGAGCTTTCCGAGGACACGGCTGAGATTACCCTGATCTCCACCGTGAAGTCGCTCACCTGGGCCACAGGCACCAGTCTTGTTGCTGGAATGGACCCGGGCTTCGTCATGGTTGACGTCGAATCGCAGCAAGTCACGGATATTGTGAAGCCCAGTTCCCTGAGTGATTCGGCCGGCCAACAAGTCAACCGCTTTGGCGCTGTGAACACTTCGGGCATGGGTTACATGGCCATGGGCAGCTGGGTCCCCAAACCTATGGCTACAAGGCTCGGCGACGGTGAAATGCTGTTGGCAAAGGACGTAAACAGCTTGTTCATTGATACCGAGGGCAAGGCTTTGGAGAAACGGCAGATCCCCTGGACCATTGCTCCCGAAGCTATAGGCTACTCCTACCCCTACATGCTGGCCTTGCAGCCTCCAGCTAAGGGTGCCCTTGAAGTCCGTAATCCTGATACCTTGAACTTACTTCAGACAATCAACATACCCAATGCCGCCTTCCTCCACGTCCCGCAGCCGAACATCAGTTTGGCTCACGCTGGCAAGGGCTTTCTCGTAGCCAGTGACCGATGCATCTGGCGCATGGGAGCGCTTCACTACGAGGCACAGATCGACGAATTGATTGCCAAAGGCCGTTATGACGAAGCCGTCAGCTTGCTCAACATGCTGGAAGACACCCTTCTCAAAGACAAGGAGGGCCGCATCCGAGAGGTGCAAATCTTGAAGGCCCAGAGTCTGTTTCAGCAAAGACGCTACCGAGAAGCCATGGATCTTTTCTCCGATGCTGTCGCGCCTCCCGAAAAAGTCATTGCCCTGTACCCGAAGTCCATCGCCGGTGACCTTTCTACTGTAGAAGAACCGAGCGAGAGTGAAGCCGAGGCAGAGACTGAAGACGAAGGTGGAAAGACCGATGAGGAAACTGTACCGGCCGAGAAGCAGGCCGGCAATACTCTTACTAGGGCTATGTTCGGGAGGCTTGTGGCTGAGCAGAAGAAACCAGACTCTGACACTGCATCTGTACGCTCTCTCAAAGTAGATAGTGACACCACCAGCGTCAGGGGTAAGAAATCAACAGATAATCTGGCTGAGCCAGACAAGCCACTGCGTAAGTTCTCCTCTATCATCGATGCTTGGCTGCGACCTGACCGTTCGTTACAGAAGGGAAAGACTTGATTGTCGCCGTTACCGCGCTTTTTGGCTTCCTTGCACAGACTCGCGCACAACTTCAAAAGTTCATCCATTATGATGGGACGCTAAAGCAACCTCTCCTTCCGAAGGAAGAGCAACGTGAAGATTACAAACCTCCCTTTGCGAAATTTCTTTTACTTCCTGATACTACGGAGGAGATAGACTGGGCCGCTCGCCTGCACAAAGTGGCAAGCATCACTGACACAACATTATTCCGCGCTTATATGCTTGCCAGACCTGGCATGGCAGGCCCGTTGTTTCGACTTGACAACTTTTGCGACCCTGAAGTGGTTAGGGAGAAATTGTACGAGAGTGGTCGGTATACGGACCTTATCGATTTCTTGCATGGCAAGAAGATGCACCACGAAGCTCTTGAGTTACTCGAGAAATTTGGCAAGGACGAGGATAGGGAAGATATCAGTCCCGCACTCAAAGGACCGCAGCGGACCATTGCATACCTTCAACAATTACCACCGGAGCTCATTGACTTGATCCTCGAATACGCGGAGTGGCCGATCCGTGCAGACGCGGAACAGGGTATGGAGATCTTCCTTGCTGACACGGAGAACGCGGAGACATTACCCAGAGAGCGTGTACTGGAGTTCCTTCACGGCATCGATCCAAAGCTGTCTGTTCGATATCTAGAACACATTATCAACGAACTCGGGGACCAAACGCCGGATTTCCACCAAAGACTGGTCGACGAATACCTTGAGCGACTTCTCAAAGCCAATGACGAAAATATATTCGAAAGCGAAGAAGAGCACAAGGAGTGGTTGGAGAAACTTGAGGTATTCTTGCGGAGTAGCCACCAGTACAACAAAGCCAGGATCTTCCGGGCGCTTCCCCAAGATGAGCCAGACTTCTACGAACCGCGGGCCATTGTTCTCAGCAAGATGGGACAGCACAAGCAAGCGCTCCAGATCTACGTCTTCCAGCTGGAGGATTACGACAAAGCAGAAGACTACTGTAACCAAGTCTACCTCACAGCATCCCAGCAACAAACAACAGCGCCGGCCGCCCCCTCCAGCCGGCCGCAATCCCGCCAGCAGGGCAGCTCGCACCAGCAGGACCCGGAGGACGCCGAGCCCTCCATCTACCACACCCTCCTCTCCCTCTACCTCACCCCGCCGCCGCCCCACAAGGCCAACTGGGAGCCCGCCCTCGCTCTGCTCTCCAAACACGGCGCCCGTCTCCCCGCCTCATCCACGCTCGACCTCATCCCTGCCATCCTGCCCGTCAAGGATCTGGAGGGCTATTTCCGCGGCCGTATCCGGAGCGCGAATAGCGTCATGAACGAGGAGCGCATCGTCTCGCAGCTGAGGGCTGTGGAGAAGCTCGAGGTCGAGTCGGCGTTGATGTTGGGCAGTGGGCCGCCCGGTATGGTGGGTGGGCGGAATAAGAGGGTCGTTATTGGCGAGGATAGGCATTGCCGGGTGTGTGGAAAGAGGTTCGGGAATAGCGCGATCAGGGTGTATCCGGATGGGCAGGTGGTGCATTACGGATGTTATAATAGGGCGGGAGCTGCTTTGGGTGGGGGTGGTGCTGGTAACCTGGGCGGTGGGAATCTGGGTGGACTGAGGAAGGATTTTGATAGGTTGCCGGAGATGGGGATCAGGCGGTGGGATACTTTTGGCTGAGTGATGGTGGTGAGGGGTTTCGTTTCCTGATGGCTTGATGTTTTGATATCCCGTGAATGAATGGTGCCAGTGTACTTGGCCTTGTACATTTTCTTTTTGTGGAGATCTGGTGTATATATGTGGTGGGTTAGACGAGGAAATATGTGAGTGCTACATATACAACTGAAGTCTATCACTCATGGGTTTACACATCCAGCATCTTCGCTCTTTTCGGACAGCGCCGCCACAACCAAGACTTTGTGCGGTCGGCGATCTCCCACTCCGGTATCACCGCGTTCAAAGCAGCTCCACACTCTCACGCTCTTGCTGAACCAATCTCCAGGCTTCGCGGGCAGGATGGCGCTATTCGGCACGGAGGCCGAAAGCCTGCTGTCGACGGGATACGTGTAGACCAAGTACTTCCGCGGCGTGAGCACCCCCGTACCCGGCGAGCGAAGTGTTCAGGGCTGGGGGCGAGGCGGGCTTGGAGGAAGGGGCGAGGCGGGCTTGGAGGAAGGGGCGAGGCGGGCTTGGAGGGAGGGGCGCTGGGCGTTAGGGTGAAGCGGTATTTGGACTTGCTGGGGGTGGAGGAGGGGTGGGCGAGGGGGAGGCGGTTAGGAGGAAGGAGTGTTTGTTGCGGTTGGGATCGAAGGGGGTGAGGTTGAAGGTAGGCATTTTGGATTTGCACTTTTGTGGTTGTAATGGAGAGTGCCGAAAGATGGTTCTTTTTCGTTATAGGAGAAAGTGATGTGTATCGATTTAGGACCTTGACGCCACACCCTACCACCTACGCCCTTCTACAATACGTCCCCTTCATCATGTCACATAGAAGAAAATCACTTACATAACAACACACATACTCCTCAACACCTCCCTCGACCTCTTCCCTACCTCCTCCGTCCACGTCCGCGTCCGCGTGCACAGCGCATACTCCCCCTCCGTCAAGACTCGCCCATCAAAACTCCACGCCTTCACTCCTCTCAGAAGCTCCTCCTCGCCGGTCCAGTACTCCATCCTCGCCGGCACGGCCGCCGTCAGCGGCACCATCGGCAAGCCACCGGCGGCGGCAGGGTACGTGTAGATCGTGTACAGCCGTGGCCAGAACACCGTGCCCTGCCGCGGGAGCGTCGACATGTGGTGCATGATCTGGATGGGCTGTTGCCCGTCTTCTGCTCCGTCTTCTCCCACCTGTTCCCTCCCCCCTGTGGTTGCCGAAGCCGGCTCGATCGGTCTCGGGGGCGCTTCTTGCGCGGCGCCGTCCGCGCGGTGCATCTCCGCTTCTGTGCGCGACCCGTTGGCGGCATTGGCAGAGACCTCAAGAGGCGCAGGGACCAGGACGTCGAGCTCGTACGGGGAGGCCGCGGTATCCGATGTGGTCTGTGTCTGCGCTGGCCATCGGAGGCAAATGTGCCGGAAAACGCGCGTGTGTCTGCGCGCGCGCAGGCGGCGGGAGCTGGTGGCGGGGTTGACGTGGATCTTGAAGGAGCTGCATTCGAGGATGTGGAGGTTGAGTGGCTGGTTTGGCGGGTGTTGCAGGTGAAGGGTGAAGTTCTCGTTCTCAAGATCGGCGGCGGTGCCGGCTTTGATGGGGTTCGCGGTGAAGGTGTAGGTAGGTTTGCTTGGTGAGGAGGAGGGGGAGGTGGCGATGAGAAATGTGAACTTGCTGCGGTTTGGGGTTGCGGGGGTGAGGTTGAAGTGGGCCCTGCTGGGTTCAGTGTTTTGCTGAAGAACAGAATTCTGAATGTCTGAAGTCGACTTTATGACTGCTTTCGGCTTTCTTTGGCAGCTTGGATTGCCGGCGTGCCTTTGATGTCATCCGCGCACGCGGGCGGTATTGCGTTGGGAAGACGTGGCAGTCTACTCGGTGTGGAACGCTCTGGTTGAATGCTTTACTTGGATGCCAGGCGACCAGACCTTGTACTCCCTTCATCCAAGGACAATCTCTTTCGAAGCCGCATTCCACCCATTCCAGACGCCGGCCACTGCATATCCCACTCCTAATCTCTCCGCTATTCCATTCAACCATCTTATCACAAGAAAGTACATTATGTGAAGCCTTTTGGTATGCTTGGTTTCTACCAGCAAAACAAGCTCTACTGGGAACTGCCGATGAGTTTCAAAGAGACTCTCGGAGTCGATTCCAAATATTACAGCCTCAAACTCTTCGCCATCCGTGCTGGTGTTTGATACCTTGAGGGCTTCAGGCCGGAAAAGAGGTACAGTGTCAGCGTTAAAGGTGATGGTTGTCCGGGACTGGTCATTGGAAGTGGCTACACGGAGCGAATCCGTACGGTTGTGATGGTTTTCAATGGCTCCGAACGAGTACAAAGGGAAATATATGGGTCCATGCCAGCTCATCCAGCTCCAGGAAGGAGCCGTAGAGCGTCCCTTCGACCACGGTGGGTGAGAGACCAATTTGCCCAGAGAAGAGAGCGTGGCATGCAA
The DNA here is from genome assembly GCA_011503125.2 of Botryosphaeria dothidea. NCBI lineage: Eukaryota > Fungi > Ascomycota > Dothideomycetes > Botryosphaeriales > Botryosphaeriaceae > Botryosphaeria > Botryosphaeria dothidea. The sequence goes on from WWBZ02000001.1 coordinate 1,107,463, forward strand.
TTGCTTGATAGGCCGTGGATTATGTGATCGTCATTGAGAGACCCGATACGATCCGCGATTCCTGCAAAGGCATTGGCAACGTCGTAGGAGAAATTCAACTCCTTTCGACTGTAGAGCGCCGCCAAAACCTCCGAGGTCTCCCTGTAGCTCATCAAGAACCATTCGTGTCTTAAACAGCGTTTTATGGTCCATGTGGCAAAATCGATTTCGTCAGAGTCGTAGCGGTACTCGACATTGGTTCCACTGACATTGATGAATGAGGTCCGAGTGACAATAGTAGCGCGGACGCATTCGTCCTTGAAAAATTCGTCAAATCCAAATTCTGTTCGAAGGAATACTTCACGCGCCTCTTGCTGGTGATCGAACACCTGTTCCAGCCTCTTCCCCAGATTCCGGACTTGCAGTTAATCATGACTTGACCACTCAAGATGTAAAGACATCTCCTCGAGAGGAAGCGCTCCAACGGCACAATACTTCCGTTTGTGTTTCCTGGTGATGGTTCACGGTCCAACATTACCAAATTAGAACATGGCAGTTTTGGGATTACCGAATTCGCGTCGACCGTGCTGGCTGCTGCGATAGTAAGGAGAGCCAGGTTGTATATATGAGCCATTCTGGTAATTTGGATATGTTTCGCTTCCCCGTCATCTTGTATTACGCCGAGGGAATCGATCCAGAGATATCTCCCTCTAATCTTTCTAACCAGTTCGATGCAATCCTGAATGATTTTTGGAAGCTCATGATATATTTTATCCAGAGCGCCTTCTTCAAGCAAAAAGCCAGTACGGTCCCTGGTGTGTTGGTAGTGAGGCACCCTGCCCTAGATGTAGCTGAGCGTGATGTACCCGTCCTTCTCGATCTTTTTCTTAATGAGGCATTTCCTCTTGATGTTATTTAAGAATATTTCGAAGCTTTCGTTTGCATACACTGCAGGTACTTCTGAACATAGCGCATGATTTGAGCATTCCTGCAGATGTTCGCGAATCTCGTGAAGCCGGTCTTTGATGCTGACAGTGTGAGGTATTTGAGATCCCATGGTGAAATGATATGATGACCGTAGGTCATGCCGAGAGTGTGAAGCCGGGTGAAAATGACGAAGAGCATGAACCGCACGAGGCTGTGAAGTTAAAGGCCAGGTAACAGAGAGAAAGCAGCGTGGCGCAGCTTGTCGGCGAGACAGAAAAGTAAGCCAGGTCTATTCAGCGTCACACGGCGTCCCTGTGTTGTACAAAACTATCTTTACAAATTCATGTCCCCGTCAGCTGGTAACTTGCCCGCTCCTGAAGACCACAGTAACGCTTACTGAAAGTGACGACTTACCTCGTATATATGCATCGAAAGGTCCTGCAGGCTTGTTGATACACGATACCGCGTGTGCTCTCTGGCAAGATGCAAGAGTTCACTTACCCCGGTGACAAGACACCGCAGCTCAGCTTCAATAGTAATAATATACCACAACAAAACTACGATTCAACCAATCAATTTCTCTCATCTCCATGACTCAGCAACCCCCATAAAAACCACAGCTCCGTCACATTCATCTCGAAACAAAGCCAACCCCACCTCTAACGCTATGCAACAAAACAACAACCACCCTCCGCCACCATTCTACGTTTCCTATAAACCCAATCCAACCTTCATTCCAATTTACAGTTGCCATAAAACCAGAAAACCCAAAATCCGTTACGATGCGAGTTCAATTCATTCTTTAGAAACCCGCCGCAAGCATCAACCCGTAACCGACCGTAACGACAACCACAAAAGCCAGTATCGACGCCGGCACGCCTCTCGTGATGAAGTGCTTGACCTGCAAGTAGCGCTGGCCCGTCTCCGCCTCCATCATAATGGCGGCTGTAATAAACACGCGTTAGTAAAATGCTAATCTCGCTGAACAAAAAGGGTGAACCCAATGACTCAAACTTACTCATATTCGGGAACCCACTCGTCGGCAGCCCCATAGCCGCCGAGCACATCAACACGCTGCCCATAACCAGTAGATTCGGATGCGGCTCCGCCATACCCTGGCCGACCTCCTTGACGAGCGGCAACACAATCAGCGCAGCAACGGTATGACTGATGAACGTCGCAACAACCAGGATCAAGCTGCAGAACACAACCAGCACACCATACAGACTCATCCCCTCGACCTTCTGGGTGATGCCGTTGGCGATGGTGTGGAGCAGGCCGGAGCTGTTGACGGCTTTGCCGAGCGCGAGACCGCCGGCGGCGAGGATGATGATGGTCCAGAGGAAGTTGTTGAAGTCCTCCTTGGTGAGGATGCCGGTGCCGAAGAAGAGCACGATGGGGACGATGGCGACGACGCCCATGTCGCCGAAGATGGGCTCGAGTTGGTGGGTGACGCACCAGAGGACGATGGTGAGGATGGTGACGACGCTGATGAACCACTGGATGCCGGTGAACCGGTCGCGCATGCGGCGGATCGGCACGATGGTCGTGCCCTTGCCGGGCTGGAAGGTGAGCAGCAGGAGGACCCAGATGACCAGGATGCTGATGATGCAGACCGGGAGGGAGATGAAGAACCACACACCCCACCCAGGTTGAGGTGACATATTTTGCAAAGCGATCAGGTTCTGTGGGGATGCGATAGGAGATGCCGCACCGCCGATGTTAGAGGCGAGTGCAATGCCGAGAAGTAGGGCTTTCGACATGTTGGAGTCTGCGGGAAGATTACGCAGAATCGGCTGAATGATCGAAAAGCACAGCACAGGAGCCGCCACGTTGCTAATCCACATACTCGCGAACATGGCCACGAACATGCTGGTGAGCAACACGGTCCTGGGTCTTGTGCCTGCCTTGCTCAAGACGAGAGTCGCCATGATCTTGGCGATGTTGTACTTCGACAGTGCCGCAGCAATCGTGAATCCACCGAGAAGAAGCATAATGACGGGCGTCCACATGGCAGAGAAGATGTAGCTCGCCGCAGCTTTCGATTCCAGGCGATCGTAGGGCTTCGACTCTGCGCGGACAACACGCAGGACGACCACAAGGAAGGGCACCAGTAAGGATGTGACAAAAAGGGGAATGGCCTAGAAATGGTCAGTACATGGAACGTGATCGCAGAGTTTCGTCTATTGCTCACCTCAGTAGCCCACAACAAGCTGACAAAAATAACCAGGGCCAAGCAGTTTTGCTGCTCCGGCTCCTTCATGATTGGAACCAAAAGAAGCACTGCAAAGACAGCAAGAATGGCAACTATCGTGTAGAACGTTGAGCTGAGCAGCCATCTTGGGCACGTGTAGCGTCCCACCGGGGTGCTGATTTCCTTCATCCCAATCTCGGCATCGTCACCTTGCAGCCTGGATTTCGGATCCGTGTCGCGGCCAAGGATTGTCTGCCTTATGCCCAGATTTGCAGCCTGGGCTTTCCGCTCGATGCCAATCATTTCTCGCCACACGGTGTTGCGTTCCCACACCACATGTTCGCGGAGGTGCAGGCGCAATTCCCGTTTCGCGGTTGCGACGTCGCCTTGAGTGCAGAGGTTCGCGTAGGTGTTTTCGATCTTCGAAAGGTTGTCCGCAAGGTTGTCCATGGTGGACTGCTGGAAGGGATACGCAGGCTCCACATTCTGCTCGGTGTACGTGTTCTTCAGGCTCCGGTCCATGATCTTATCGTACTTCTTCAGCACCTTTCTGAATCCCGTCTTGTTCAGCTGGATGTACGAGCGCAGCTCGCAAATGTTGACGTAAAGGCTGATCGTCCGTTTCTTGAGGGAGATGACGGAGTCGTACAGCACCGTGAACGACATATCATTCTCGTCATCGAACGCCAGGCTCCGCCGTCTCCGTCCCGCACCTCCATTCGTGGACATCATTCCTGACCCGGACATGGGGTCCTCTCCACGAGAATTCCTCCTGTTTCTCGACGATGTCTTCCGGAGAGCAGACCGTTCATCCGCGTCCTCATCGCTTTCATCTTCCTCTGCTAGGGAAGGGCGGCTGACGGTGCTTCGCCGCCGCTTGCCCAGACCGAAACCGCCAAAAATACTGCCTTTGCGTCCATTACTCCGATTCGTTTGGCGCGAGGGCGGTGGGATGTCTTCGTGATCCTCTCCATCCAGGCCCTCGTTTTCCTCCAGGTATTCCTCAGCCTCCTTGAGCAAGGACTCCAGCTCCGTGTAGACTTCCTGCTCTTTCGACCTGTAGAAATTGCATATCTTCTCCAGCTCGTGGTCTAGCGCGCTCGAAAAGGTCTTATCGGGATCGTCGACGGTGCCGGCGAGGAGCGGTGATGATTCGGCATCTTGGGTTTCTGGCCCGGTGCGCTGGTGGATCTGCTTCTCGAGCTGATATATCCTGTGCGGCGATAGCTGTCAGCCAATCACGTATCATATTCTCTGGCGACGAGCTACGCACAGCTTTTTCAGGTTGCTGTAGTTGATATACTGGCTGCTCCAGTCCGGGACGGCATTGAACTGGATGCTGTGAGAGAACTTCATGTCGGCCTCGTCGAGCAGAAGCTCGAGCTTCCACAGGCGATGCCGTCTGCGAGTATCTGCGTAGAGCTTGCGAGCAGCTGCTGCGGCGGGAGGATGGCGCGGAGGGGTCGCTGACGACGAGGGTGCTGCGAGGTCCTGAAGCTCAAAAGCGTCGTCGCCGTCGTGCGAAAGGAGAGGAGGAGGAAGACGCGGGGTTGCGCTTTTGTCCAGGGTCGCGGTGGACTTCGGTCAGTCGGTGGGCAGGTGATTTGTACTCCAGCTGGCTTGCAGCGGCCAGGCACCACTACAAGTAGTTGGGTGGGGCGCGTCGGACGGAATTAGTAGGGGAGAGGAAGCGGCTAGTGCAGCGGGATGAGGCGTCATGCGTGGGAGCGGGAGAGGGTGAATGAAGCCGGCTTCTGAGGCGTGCACCCGGGGGGTCTGTTGCCATCGAGCGTGCGTAAAGGCCGGATAGCAATTGGGCCAACGCCGAGCCTGCCCAGCCCGGGGGGTCCCCAGAGCTAGAGCCTGGCCCGCCACAGACGCTCAGCTGTCCGCAGCCAGACAGACAGCGCATCACCAATGTGTTGCTTTTTTTCTGCGCTCTGCGCTCCGAGACCCTGCGCAACGCTCCCTGGCTTCATGCACCTCCTGGGGCTTTCTCTGCTGCCGACGCGGCGGGATAGGAGCGTGTAGCGAGCTGTCGACGTCATGCCAGCCGCATTCCATCAACTTTAGCCGCGCGGATGCTCGGGAGCCGCATCGCCCTGCTCATCCTGCCATCTCAGCGCGCTGCTGCTTGTGTTTCGACTGCGCTCGCCGTCAGAGAAGGGTGTCAAGAGGCTGCTTGGGGGGAGCAACATGTTTGCTCGTCAGAGACACTGCTGTCTTGGGTAAAGCGCCGGGTAGCCGTGCCTTGCCTGCTCCTCCCTGCTGCGAGACATGCTGCGAGACATCGAAGATGCCAATATTGACGCCGAGATGGGGAGAACTGCTCTTGAACGATGAGATACCTGCACAGACGAATGAGAGAACCGCATTCGACAACGTGCTCGAGGACTACAGCCCTCTATAAAGCTTGCGGCCCACAGTAGTCTGTCCATGTGCCCATCCCGCCGCATGACCCACCGCGAGCTAGCTCCCTGTCAGCATTTGAACACGCTCCATCAGCCACAACCACAATGCATCCAATAGAGATGAGGGGAAGTTCTAGATTTGCTATTTACTCCAACCCTCAACTGCCTCCAACTGGCCACCTCCGTCTTCGTTGCCATGTAAGAAACCATTTAGCTACCACCGTCCGTCATTCTCGACAAGGAATCGAGCTGCTGCCAGCCATCGCAGCCAACTCGAGAACCACCAAAAGACAAACCATCAGAGCTAGAAAAATCCCGGAATAAATCAACAAGAACCGGAGCGGCGCAAAAGGCGCTAAAAACCAAATCGCTAACACCTTGCATCAGACGCAAACGGCAGCGCATCTCACTCGTCTTCAACTGCAACTTGCCTCAAGTTTTGAGGATGGGCAAGGAGGTAAGACATGACGCTCGTTACCAGTCAGCAGCTGTCGGGGCCTCCGGATCTTGCATCAACCACACAAGTGCCATCGGAAAGATCCAGCTCCACCCCGCATAGTGCGCCACCAACAGTCCAGGGTCCGAAGATGCAAGCGCAAGAAGGGCGGCGCGCGGCGCGGGAGGCCCAAAAAACGACAGGCGAGTGAGCGATCATACCCAAGGTGTCCGGCTCGTGCACAGCATCGGCACACCACCTCCGTCGCGGCCTACCAACAGCACCAGCTCGAGATCCTCTCTCCTACAAGCAACCTCGCGGCCAAAGGGGCAAGCCAACGCTAAGGCGGGGAGATTACGAGAAGATCAGATCTGAGTTGGCGGGGAGGCGGGGACGGAGACGGCGGAGCTGGAGAGGAACAGGAGGGCAAGGGCGAAAGTACCAGGACCAACTGCTTTCAACACTGCACCACTAGCCTCCGAAAGGAGGGGGGTGAGGGAAAGTGGAGAAAACTCAACAAACGCCCCCAGAATGCATGCAAGCGCAACACAAGTACGCAAACCAATTAAATCCCTCCCTTCTTTCCCCGAAAAAAAGACCAGAAGCGGGTGAGAGAGGCACATTCCCGGGAGATCCAACGTGGAGGTAGGAAAACGTTTCGTATTGACGTGTGGGAATGATCCAGTTCCCGCTGTGACCAAGTCATGTGAAAGAAGATAGATAAAGAATAAACACCAGTTTCCAGTGGCGAGATCCAAAGACCTACAAACCAATGGTTTCGCGCGGCAACTTGGCGCGCAGAAAAGACCTCAGGGACCAAGTTTCGTAACCTGAGCAATTACGAACTCTGTCGCAATAAGAGCAGCAGTTGCGCACTTCTCAACAGACGGCAATCCGTCACGCCGAAGCGGAGGAAAGGTCAGGTAAGAATCACGCTTGCTGCTCAAGAGAATGGATTCCAACTTTTGCCGCTGCTGGACTTCTCGTTGGTTGGGGTTGTCTCGTCGATACTGCCGACTTTGCTCGTGCGCTCCTGTGCGGGCCGCGACACGGCAAGTCCAACAGGGTGGGATGCACCCACATCACCGACCTTCTCGTTATCCAGCGGCACGTCGGAGAAATTTTCCCGTGGTTGCTGTTGCTGGTTGAAGTTGGGGAAAGGTCGTGGGACGATGGTGTAGGGCGCGGCCTTGTTGACGTACTCATACGGGGGTGCGGCATCACTCGGGCGAGGCGGCGAGACGACACCCACAGGTGCATCATGACCGCGATAGCGATCGGTCTCGGGGTCAGCTACGTACTGCTGACCGCCTTCGGCGCGCGTTTTACCGCTGCCGGAGAAGACCATGATCGCCCGAACGATGCCGATGATGAGAACGATGACCCAGATCAGGACAATACAGGTGGAGATAATTGCTTCGATGCGGATTCCCTCCTTGAGCTTGTTGACCAGTTTGATGATGGCACCCGAAACCTTGTCAGCCGCCTCGCTGCCGGGAGACGCGAGGAACAAGTCGTCAGAAGTGTCATCCGACATTGCGGCCGCTGCGCCAAGGGAAAAGGTGTTGTTGGGCAGCGTCGGGACGCTGACATGCGCATGGTCGTGGACCCACGTGAGCCCTTTCTGAATGCCTTCGATCTTCATGAGAACGAGGCAGTTCAGAACATCCTTGATGGGGTCATAAAGGACGGTGCCACCAAAAGTGGCGTTGAGGGCATCGCTCATCTCATCCACAAACACGTTTAGCGTATCGTTGACGGCCTTGGTGCTGGTATTGACCCAGCTGAACAAGTCATCGTTGAGATCCGTGTTGAGGGTTCCGATGGCGTCGTTGGTCCCGTTGGCCCACGATTCCGAGGCATTGTTCAACGCAAAGACGACTTTGTCGGCAAAGTCGCCAACCTGCTGGGTCAGCTCTGGGACTTCCTTCTCAATTGTCTTGAGAAGGATGTATTGACAGAGGCAGGCAAAGAGGCCAGCAAGTCCCAGGCAAAGGACCAAGAGAGCCGGCGTGGACGTAGCATAAGCCCACGCCCAGCGCACGGCGGTCTGGCGACGGGTTGAGCCGAAGCGGTTGGCAAGCCAAATGCCGATGGATGACGAATGAGGCCTGGAAGCGATGTAGACGACGTCGAGAGGGTCGTATGCAGTCTGGCTAATAAGTTGAGCACGTCTCTGCATTATTTGCCAGCGCTTGATTTCTCTCCAGGCCACCGGCACGCAAACGAGAACGGCAAGGATAACGATGACGGCAATGAAAGCTCGCTTGGCAACAATTTCTGTCTTGACGAGACCGTCAAAGAAGTCGTTGATGCCGTCGTTGTCGGAGCAGAAAGTGAGCTTTTCCTTGGCCGGAACCGGGAACATAGAGTTGTTGAACGTGTAATTTCCGGTTTTCTCGTTGATCAGCTGCTTGACCATCTCAAAAGGGAAGCGAATGGCACTGTTGGTGAGGTTCTGAACCTGATCGAAAGTCGGAATCGAGTTGTTGAGCTTCTCCAGACCCTGGTCGTAGCCGGCAGGAATCTGAAGGTTCTTAAGTTCATCAATTTCCGAAGTCAGGTTGAGCTTGTCCATGCCATCGCCGCCGAAAATTTGAGGGATGCTGTTGATGCCATCGATAAGTTTGTTAACTTCATCTTGAAAGGAATCGGCCACGTTGGCGATATTATCTCCGACGGAGTCCAGGGTTTTGTTAAGGCCATCGCCGATGAACTCGGCAGCTTCGATGACAGTATGGAGACTGCCACGAACTGCCAGGGTGATGAGGCAGACATAAGTGGAAGTGAGCAGGTTGATGTAGAAGACAACAAGCTCTTCCACACCGGTGACGATGAGGTCGAGCATGGACATCAAGCCACTGACAGTCTTCTCAATACCCGAAGCGGTGATCTCGTTGACTCCCTTTGACATGTAGTGGGGCATGGAAGCCATGGCACTGCCGACGGACTCGACGCTGGAGCATGCTGAAAGAGCTTCGGTACGTGCAGAGCCGAGGTTGTCGTTGAGGTTGGCAGTGGCAATGAGTACGCGGACGAGAACGAGGAGCAGGAGGATAGTCCAGCGGTTAAACCAGACCTGCGAGAGTCTAGCTCGAAGGCCGAGGTATGGTGTGAGGTATGGTGCTTGGTTTGTGACAGGTCGCGGTGCGTCCTGGGGAGCGTAGTAGTCCCGCATCTCATGATCGCCAGCGGAGTGAGATGGAGGCACGTCCGGAAAGGCGAAGCGTTGGTTCGCTGCGGAAGACATGATGACCGAAAGGTCTGGAAAGACTCGCCTGGAGTTTGAGTATTAGGAGAGTGTTGATGCCAGCCAGCGGCAACTGATGCAGTCGATGCAGTCGTGAGTCGTAAAAGCAAATGCAAAGGCAAAGGCAAAGAAAGTTGAGAGTCGTAACACGTCGAGTCGAGGAAAGGAAGAAGGTTGGAAGATGTAGGTAGGACTCGGAGACTTGGTTTGTGAACAATAGGAACAAAGCCGCGAGGATTACTCTATTAGAAAGACAATAGAAGAGAGAACAAGCACATGACTCAATGGCAAACAAAGAGCTTCGGCGGGGGGAGGGTGAAGGTGAAGGCAAGTGTGAAAGAGAGGTACAGGAGGGGCGCAAGCAGACAATAAGAGACAGCCAACAATAGCACTTTGGATCAGACGTACCTGGCCTAGCATGGCCCGAGGAGAGACCTGGCGGCAGTGGCTTGCTGCCGGTTCGTGAAACAAGCAGATCGCTTGGACGAGGCGTTTCAAAGACATGCGGTCGATCAGGCCTCTATTCTGGGCTCTGAGGCTCTGTTGGTAGCGCGGCGCAAATAGCCGCCCTCGGAGGTCGACAGGAAGGCGGAGAGCCAACCGTTTCTCGACAGAGCGGTCAGTCTGGAGGAGAGCGTGGACAGTGCGCTGCAGCACGATGCCAGCGCGACGGCGCGTCTCGGTCGCCTCACTGGCCGGTCGTGACTTTCGCGCTCCGGCTTGCGACACGGACAGCAAAACTCTGAAGGCCGGGCGGCACCGCGACGCTCAGACGGCGCCCAGCTGGGCTGAGGCCGCGGGTCGCGGTGCTGCGCGTCTCCGGAGGCTGCTGCGGGGGAGTTGAGGTCGCAAGGGGACAGCACCGTAGCGGCAGGACTGTCACGTACGGGTCGCCCATCTCAGCAAAGTAGCGGGTCAGGCGAGTTGTTAAGTAGTATGGCAGCCGCTCGACGCTGCCACTCATTCGTGGCTGGAGCGGAGCTCTGCAGCGCGCAAACCCTGTTTTTGCGAGAGCCCGCAGACGTCATCGCTGTAGCAGCGCGGAGACCCGGGCGCACTGTGCTTCGAAATTTGTTTGTCTTCAATCTTCCGCGACGGCTTCTCGAGAGCGTGCCAGCAGCGAGTCTGCCATCGTGAGTCTGGTCACGCGCAGCCCTGGTGTTGAGCGCCCGAAGGCGTCTCCAGGAATGCATTTTCGCAAATCGCCCGGCATGGCGGCGGCGGCAGCAGCAGAGGGCGGATTTGCAGCATCGATTGGCTGTCGCTTGCGCCCGCTCGCCTGGGCCTTAGGCGCCCGTGCGACGTTCCCCACCACTCGCCTTCCTCCGCACCCAAGCCTTGAAACGTGCGCAGACCGCCTCCGCTAACCTCCGTTTCTTTTCAACACCAACGAGTCTCGTCAACTTGGCCTCAACCTAATGCACTTGCGTATTTGATATTCGCTCAATCATCCAACTCCGCCTGCTGATCTCCGCATCTCCGCGCCATTTTTTTTGAATCCCACTGCTTTGTGACGCGTCCAAGCATTACGTGCTGCCATATGCGCGTCTGGCTTCATCATCGACTCCTTCCAACGCGTAATCCGTATGCATGAGCTCCATGTCCCCGTGCATTCTCTTCTCCTATGGAATATCTCCCTCTGTCTTCATTGAAAATTGGTCTCCGCCTCGTTCCCCACTGCCTCCGACGCTGACTCCATGAGCCAAGTATCTCAATCCGAAGCACGACCCGACCGCACATTCGGCATTCCCTAATTCTGGTTCAGATGGAATAAGACACTCCTTGCGGTGTGCAACAGGTGTACGAACTATAGTACTGCGTGAAGGAAGCAGAGGAATGCTCCTAGCCCCCCTACAAGGCTGGTGTCAAAAATTTTGCAACAGCAAAAACCCACAGTTGGTGAAGCTCCCTAGAATATGATTGCATGGGTGACTCTTGGTGTCAGTCTTCAGAATGTGATTCCATTTCTTTGTGTGTGTCCTCACAAAAAAGAGGGTTCCCCCGACGGACCATATAACCTACTTCAAGTCCAGGATCAAATTTGCCATGTTCTCTCCTCTATTTCCTCTCATCTAGCTTCTTTTCATACCCGTTACTTGATTGAATATTCTTCTTGCGATTCCATTCTTTCTGTTCTGGGGTTGCGCTGTCTGACACAGTCGAAAAGCTGACATGTTCTTTTCTCAACATGCAATTTCTAGACCTTCGTCGAAACATCCTTCTTGGTGCAATGCTGATATTCAAAGCCGAGTTTCCTTGAAGATTGAAATAAGACCCTTCTTTGGCGGCTCGCGGTGATGATAATCGCTAACCAGCAGCTGGGCAACCGTAAGGCTTCTCTACGAGCCACATGGCACGTGATATGGCACTCGCATGGCAGATGTTCGGGAAGTTGCTAGTCCGTCATGGTGCGCGGCTCAAGAACAAGCACCACTACATTCTATGTTCTTCAGTGACTCTAACACCAAGTTCTCTGAACCACAGATCTCCCTGAATCGCAGTGTCCCGTAGGTCACAGTCCACAGTTGGCGCTTCAAGAAAGAAACTAATACTTCACAAACAGGTCCAATTTTCCCTCATTCGTCTCTTTCCTTCCTGTGCTTGCTTAAAAGGTCAACAGCACCCTGTTGCTGCGCCACACAATACGCCATTTGCTCCGTCACGATCCAAGCCTCCCTTCGATCCGCTTCATCAACTTGGGCTGTCATTACCCAAAATCATCATCCAGCCTTACTACTGAGGCCCCTCTGAACAATTTTCTTACGACCCCATCGAGACTATCTTCTGCAACGCCTCACTTGCCTCCATTGCCTGCCATCTTGGTGAACGACCTCTTCTTCAACTCAGCTGCAAACCGCTCAGTGCCGCTGGCGTTGCTCTCGACATTGTGCGTCACTTCGAATAGGATATCCGCACATTGCCCTTCACCAGGTGGGTCTCATATGGAATCAAGACTGGTGACATACTGATCTGACCTGCTATTAAACGCAGTGTAGTACGCGCTCGGTTCAAAAATCTCGTAGCGGAGCTTCAAAGCAACTCCAGCCCGTCACGTTTGCGCCGTCATTGCTATCGCGTCATACGATCATCTGGAAATTTGCTTTGTGCACGCAGTTCGAGGGCTTTTACATTGAAAACCAACGACGTCTGAATTTGAGAGCCATACCAGCTTCCGCCTCGCCGGCACGCTGATACTTTCCCTCCCCCGACCGTTCACCCGCCCTTACCTTCCCCCAAGAATTACCGAACTAAGTTCTCAAGGAGCCAGAGCTTGGCATAGTGGTAATCGTTGTGGGCAGCGATTGATCTTGGAGTTGAGGTATGTCTTTTCTTGTTGTTCTCGGCCGCGTCGCCGTGGGGGTTGCATGCCATGTGGCCATCGATATGCAGGGTCTCTCATGTGCTTATGCTCCTGCCGTTGCAATTATCTGTTGAGCGGGATGGCCTGCTATCATGTGCTGATTTTGCTTTCCTATTGTCATGCGAGCAACAATAGCACTTACAATACGTATTTAACGCAGGACAGTCATCACTCGCCGGCTTATCTAAAATAACTTCCTCGATACTACTGCTGCCTAAAGCAAACTCATCCACACGACCTTAACGACAATCTACCCTGTTCACCACGTCCACTTCTACCATTCAACAATCGCGGTTGACACCGACTCCAAGAACCTGCCTACGTTTGCCAACAGACGCTCCCGTAACCTGCCCAAGCCAGCGTGAACACCTTCGTGACAGCCATGGATGTCAGTGCCCGCCAGAAGTCTTCTTTGCAACCACTCGAGTCAGGGTCGCTCGATCAAGTCATGACACCAGCACAATCCACCAACTTCGTCAAGGAAATCGCGAACAATGCTCAGCGTGACGCTGGAAGCCGCGCGCATAATCGCGGTGTCCATGAGGTGTGTGAGGATGAGAACATGGAGATGGCATATGGTGGATCACACACGCAGAGCTGGACGTGGTCTTCACCGCGTGCCCTCCAGGAAGATCTCTATACGGTTGCCAAGGTTTCGGTGGAGCGCCATTTCCGTGGCTACGATCGCAACCTTGTTGAGGCTCTGAAAGGTCTCGACAAGTGGTGTGAGCATGCCACCAACATGAAGGTGGTCGCGATCAAGCTTGAGGAGCGCAGGATTGAGGAGAAGGAAATCTACAAGCGTCTGCGTTCCAAGGAAGACGTCCACAAGCCCTTCGATGGCCGCAAGCTCTCGGTTGGCATGGGTGCTGTCTTGTGCTTCCACACTCTCTGGTGCAGCGATTACAAGACTGATTGGCGCAAGCTGGCGCCGTGGCCTAGTATTGCGGAACAGAAGTGGGAGGGCGAAGACCGCGCCCGTACAAAGGTAGGCAGGTACTTCCCTCTGCCTCGTCAGCCCAGCAACGGCAGTGTTCCTTGGAACTATTTGCCCATGATCACCTCTTCGCCCTTTGACCAGATCTGGAAGGTCCCGTCTGAGCTCGACATCCTGTATCCTATGGACCAGGTTACTGCGGAGACTGAGCAGGACAAGCATATGCTGTTGAACCAGGATATTCTGGACGCCATCGACCTTGGCTCGAATGACGTTTGGGCCAAGGATGATCTTCCCTCGGATTCGCCCGCAGCTGTGTAAGTATATCGAATTTTCTTCTTTTTAAAGGCCTAACTTTAGTATAGGAAGCCGAAATTTGGAGGCTTATCTCCTTAACGCGTCGAGGTCCCACAACCTCACTCACACACTTCCACACTGCCGAACACGGTTACGATTCAACTTCTCCAATTTGCCAATTCCTCATTATCATCTTAAGTTTCTCTGATTCAAGGTAAAGTATTGTTTCTCATATCCATCCAAATCCTCTTCTCTGCGGTGTGCTTTTTCTCTCCCTCTGCTCCATACAAGCTCACCTTTTCCTCGACCACATTAACATCTCAAACAGCAAGAGCAGCACGCTTCAACGCTGTTATTCTCATGGCACGATCGGACGCAAGCCTGATTCGTTCCGGCAAACGAGCTATCAACGCTTGTCTCAGCACCCTCCGGAAATACAGAAAAAGATTGCGACGATACGGCTTGCGAGGACGACGAGGGCCACGGCCTTGCTAATACAATTTCAATTCTTTCTCCTTGTTGTACAGTACCATACAATCCAGGACCAGGATATCAAGACTTTGGATGCCGTCATTTGCATCATCGGGCGCGGGTTGGTCTCAACACCATATCTTGCTAGGAGTGGCTCTTCAACGGATCACTCTTTCTTTTTCTTCTTCTTTTTCTTTTGCCTTTGCTTTTGCCTTTGCTTTGGTTCTCCAAGTCCACCAACCTTCGCCTGGGTAATCGATATCCCATTGGAAATCCTCAGTACCGGTGTGCTGGACCACATGGATTTTTTAAGCTTCTCACTTGGTGGAACATTCTGGATTTCATAATGCGTTGGTAATCTGCGACATCACCTCAAATTGGAAGCAGAAGTACAGCCACCGAACTATGGAAGTGGTCACTCAGGACTGCATTTTTCTTTTGTCGGTTTTCAATTTTCAAGAAAGCCGAAGCTTTCTGTTTCATTTCATTTCCTCATTCAGCGATGGAGCCCCACCAGGAAGCAGAATGAAGAATCGCAGGATAGACAACAGCACAAACAAGCATCACACAAATTTATTTTTGGGAGTTTCATCAGTCATCTATGACCACTTCTCCATGCCATATGATATTTTCTCATCGTTTAAAATATTGAACCGACAGCTAGTCTCAACCCAATCAAACGCCGCAGCCAACCACAAAACACCACCGCTAGCGCTCCTGACTCATCCATCAACCCATCAGTCAATCCTCTCCCACGCCCAAAACCGCAGCGCCTTTTCTTCTCTACCCCGCCAATCCCATTCCTCCTCCCCACCATATCGCTCCTCAAACCCCACACCCAACACCTCTAACGTCGCCGCCCGCACATCCAGATCTCTAGCACCGACTTCCGCTCTTCGTCGATCAATAAGGGCCGACACGACAGCCGGATCATCGGGCAGCGGAAGCGGCATGTATGATGTGGGCGCTTGGTGCGCCCAGGCGCCGATAGTGGGTGGAGGCGCGCTGGGGACGACGTCGGGGTGGTGGGCGGAGAGGGCGCGGAGGAGGTTGGTAAGTTCGGCGCCGATGTCTGGGTTGAGCGTGGTGGGAGTGGCGTGTGAGGTGGACGCTCGGGCCTGGGCAGACGACGGGGCGGTAGGAGCTGGTGGTGCTGCTGTGGTGGATGTGGATGATTTGCGCGGTCTGAATGGTGGGAAATGAGGGCGCAACGAGGAGATGACCCGGGGAATATGGGATCTTGGCAGAGGTGCGCAACGGCGGGGAGCGCTTGCTGGGCTGGAAGGTCCGGGCACTTCGTCTGGCTTTGGTGGCTCTTCTGGAGGACTGGCAGATGGTGGCAGTGGTGTGGAGAAGAGCGGTCGAGGCATCAAAGAAGGGGAGGGAGGTGAGTCCATAATTCCCATCTCTTCTCTGGCAGCTGGCGATGGTACCTCAACATTGACATGCCGCGGGGGGCCGGCTGCGGATATCTCCGGCTCTGTCTTTGAGCCTACTGGCAGTAAAGTTGGAAGACGACTTTCTCCTGCTTTGCTCGTGCTTACTGCATCATTACCGCGCACCCATGTCTCGCTCGCATGGCATAGAGTACACCTTACCTGGACGGCTTCTTGGACAATCGGATCGGACCCAGTTGAACACCTAGACCTATCACTACCTGTACTCCTGCTACCTTGACTCTTGTTGCCGGAAGAACTTGCCGTACGATGGCTCGCACTTGGAGAACCATTCACAATAGTCGGGTGGCTAGATACCCTCCACCTATGCGTCGGACTGCCCGTGCAGTAGACCCGGGTCGCGGCATCCGTGCGCAATAGCCACCAAGAGACCTCTGCTGTAGTTTTTTCGGAGCCCGTTTTCTGAGGACTGTTGTCTTCAGCCTCTTCCTTCTTCTCTACGCAATCCTTACCTCTCAGGTCCTTCTGGTGGCAACATTCCTCCATCATATTTTTGTCTGGTGCTCTACTACTGAGGGATAGCAGTCTCTGCGCTCTTCGATACCACGCACCCCACAACTCCGAAGCCAACTTCCTCCGCTGTCGGTTGCAGCAATCTTGCACTCCCTCATCCTGCCCAGCAGTGTCCTGAGAGAGCTGTCGAGAGCGCCTGCGGAAGCGCGCAAGGGCTCTACGCCAGCGAGTTGTGGGTCGGTCTGGGTGCATTCCAGCCTGAGGTTCGTGTGCTCTTTCTTGGTCCGATGTTGGTGTAGGTCCATCCCAATCATCAGTCGGATGGTGATACCGTGCTCGTTGCCTGCGTGTAGACAGACGCAAGTTTGGAGAACGGCGGAAGAATGACGGACTCGGATCCATGGGCGGGGCTTCGAGGCGTATGGGGACCGGACTGCTTGGAGAGGAAGGGTACTGGTTGCGGCCGAGCAGTTTGGCGCTCGAGTGCGTTTCGATGTTGGTGGCTGAACATCTTTTGCGATGAGGACTGCGCTTCATGGCCTTCCCGACTTGGTTCTTGATCAAGGACGTGAAATATGCACACTCTCTTTACTTAAGAAGTAAAGGGCAGTGGGGAGAGGAGACCACCCGGTAAAATACGGGATGCGCATCACTGACAAACGCAAAGGGGAATTCTATTATAACGGGCTGGATAGGTTCCCAAATGATTCTGGAGTCGCATGTCGCGTAATGTCTTATCAAGTCAGATCGGTTTCAGAGGTTTGAACAAAGACACAATGGGACAATTGGATTGTTCATCCTATGATAGACGCGACTTGTCTGTGTTGGAGACAGGAATTAGTAGTACTCGCAATGAGGGGCCCATGGTCAGAATGAAAACATTGGAGATCTTATCAGAACAGTGCTTCTCAGGTTCGGCTTATACGAATCGGGCGATGAAGTTATCACGACTGCCGGAATCTATGCAATATCGGTTTCTGTAATTTAGTACTAATGCGTAGAGAGTAGAAGCACTCGCCCGTTTGTAAATGTAATTGGTCCTGTAAGACACTTACGTCCGAACGAATGCTTCTACTCCGAGAGTTAAGAGCCTAGACGTTGCGTGGACCCTATAGCTAAGAAAGAGATTTACTTGCGACGCCGGTCCGTATACGCCAAACCTGTGAAGCCTTATAAGAATTTTAAGAATTGGCGCATTTATGAATGGACACTCGCAATTTTGTGGATGGAAACTTTCAAGTTTGTTATTGTATTGAATTGAGAACTTCCTTTAGCTAACCGAATGTCGAAACCACGAAGCAAGCGCAATCTATAAGCGGAAGACTAGAAAGGGAAGACTAGAAAGACTTATTGGACTTACTCGTCATTATCAGAAGGCCCACGCTATGACCACCTGTCATCAGCCTCACCCCAATTGCGAATCCAATGCGGAAGTGGCGGCCTGGAAAACCAGCATGGCTGACGAGGTGCAGAATCAGCAGTCTCTTGCTCGATCTCTGCGATCGTCCTCTTCTCTTCTTCCGGTGCAATTTCCTCGATGGCATCTAGCCAGCACCAGACCGTGGGATCAGACCAGAGCCAGCCTTGAACAAGTTCTTCGACGGGAACAGGCTCTCCATCCAAGTATGTCGGGTGGTATTCGGAGGAAATCGGGGGGATGATGACGCCGAGCGGGCTCTGCTGTCCATTGGTGAGAACATACTGGCGCCCTACGGTTAGCTGATTAGGATCCTTGCGATAGAGATATATCTCGTAGACCCTTTCCACTGGCTCGAGCGGAAGGTGAAAGTGGAGTTGGATTGGCTCGAAAGATTCATCCCACTCGTCCTTGGACCACGTTGATACCTGGTCGGTCTCTAATTTCCGACTTCCAAGCTTGATGCCGGTGGAAGTGTCAGTGAATTCGACACAGACCTCGAGCGGACCGGGAGGAACACGTGCATGGAGCTGCCAGGTATTGCACGCATTGAAATGACCGTGCAGACGACCCCGAACGGTGGTCCACTTAGTGCCGCTAAAGGTGGATGTGTAGAGGTGGAACCAGCCTTCTTCGCCAGGACCAAGACTGAAGGTAGGAGCCATGTTAGAGTGAAGATGGAAATTCTCTCTTAGTCGTGGACTGCAGTGTCAAAGAACTGCAAGAAGCTGTAATAAAAGAGATGAGGATGAGAGCGCATGGGATGTTGTGTGATGATTGAAGTATAAATATTAGTGTAGTCATCCCATTGTATAAAAAGAAACGCACTGTCCAGAGTCAACGTGAATAAATAATGTATGAAATGTTGTCGTTCGTGAACTCAAAAACTATGAAAAATGCGACCAAGTAGAATATCGGCTCTGGAGCAGTTGCGCTGACAATGGTTGGGTTGCCCTAACCAAGTGCTTGCAAAGCGGAAGGTTGAAGCACTTGTCTAGATTGCCAACAACTGAACCTGGTTCAGCAGCGGAAGCACTCAGATAGACGTAGCTCTTGCTGGCGCGACAAAAACCACTGGCGAGGGACCTCAACCTGTGTTCACATTTACGGCTCCAATTTGGGTTTGAATGTCTTATTCATGTATGCGATTCATGCTCGCGATCAGAATCGGGTGTGAAGGGGCCTATCGCAAGTAGAGTAGTTGTCATGAAGCAAACAAAGAAGCGAGCGAATGTGGTGGCGTGAGGCCGAGATGAAGCTCGGGGAGTCGGCCATGGTGAGTCTGAAGTGAGACAGTCTCATGGGCCCACAGGACGCCAAGATGCAGTAGAGAGGTGATTTGGCGGGTGATCAGCGATGCAACGCGGGTGTCAAGATGGGGGAAGGAGAGTGGAGCTGAAGACGCGTGGAGGCCTCGCCGTGGACCTTGGAGACGCGCCTTGACACGACACAAGGGACCAGCTCGGGCCTGCCGGGGCTCGCGTGCGCCGTGCTCCGAGTTGGGGCTAGCGCACTTGGGCTTTCTTCATCTTGCTTCTGTCGCAACACCACCCAGCGCCAACCTCCTCCAACCTCAACCCGCGCTCGACCTTGCGCGAGCCTTTCTCCTCCTCGTCGCCCCCGCGCCACGTCGACTCCACCCAGGCGCTGCACATTGCTTCTGCTCGCGACTGCGCTCGACTCACAATGGCTGCCCAGCCCGACATCTCGCAGATTCTGGCCGCCTTGGGTACGATGCGCCTGAATCATCAACCACCCGCTGAATTTTTGTTCGCTGACATCCTCCGTCGCTGCAGCTGCCACCCAACGGCCCGCCAGCACCCCGTCGCAGAATCCCCATCAGCCGCCCCCGCAACAGCAAGCTCCGCAACCGCCCCAGAGTCTACCTCCAGGTTACCCAGGTTCCTACGTCACCCCGACGCCGCCTGCCAGCATGCCTCCCTACGGCCTGCCTCAGCCCACCAACTCCGGCAGTGTCGATTTGAGCGCCATAAAGCCCGTCAGCACTGGTTCTGTCAGCATCGCCGACGCTCTTGCGAAGGCGCGTAACATCGCCGCTGAGAAGGGTCTGCAACCTTACGAAGGTACGTCAAGTGCAGTTGATCCCAGCTAGCAGGGCGCAACCAGTTCGTTCACTAACACCTTTTCCCTCTCTCAGCGCCCACTCGCGAGGATCCCAGGCTAGCCGGTCGTCCCTACCGCCGCTCGCGATCGCGCTCACGCTCTCCTCCACGTCGTGACAACTTCCGCGACAACTACAACCCCTACCGTGATGAGAGGCGGGACGATCGCCGCTATGGTCGTGACAGGTCTCGCTCACCCCCCAGCCGCGGTCGTGAAACCTTCTCCCCTCAGCGTGGCTACGCTGGCCGTGACCGGTCACCTCCGGACAGCGAAACCATCACCATCGAGTCCTCGCTTGTCGGTCTCGTTATCGGCCGCCAGGGTGAGAACCTCCGTCGTATCGAGCAAGACACCGGAACCAGGATTCAGTTCGTTACCGGACCCGAGGCTGGTGGCCCTCAGCGCCAGTGTCGCATTACCGGCCCTGTGCGCTCGCGCATGGACGCCAAGAGGGAGATTTACCGCATCATCGACGAGAACGGAGGTCAAAGTTCGAGGGACGGAAACCAGAGAGCAGGCTCTGCTTCTGCTGCAACCAAGCAGCAGAGAGGTAACCAGCCCGTACTTCGTGATGGCGAAAACAGTGTTCAGATCATGGTGCCGGACAGAACCGTTGGCTTGATTATCGGACGGCAGGGTGAGACTATCCGCGATCTTCAGGAGCGCAGTGGATGCCATGTGAATATTGTTGGCGAGAACAAGAGCGTCAACGGCCTACGCCCAGTCAATCTCATCGGCAGTAGGGAAGCTGCTACTCGCGCCAAGGAGCTCATCATGGAAATTGTGGAAAGCGATACCCGTCCATCAGGACCACCGGCTAAGGACCACAACCGTGGTGGAACATTTGACCCATCGGGTCCTGGTAAGATTAACGATACCATTGTCGTGCCGTCAGAGGCTGTTGGCATGATCATTGGCAAAGGTGAGTTTAGGGTGAACGTGCTTACTATCTAAACCGTCTCTGACCGACCTCCACAGGTGGTGAGACTATCAAGGAGATGCAAAACTCAACTGGATGCAAGATCAATGTATCGCAAGCGTCTGGAGCTGATATTGAACGTGAGATCGGCCTTGTCGGCACCCGGCAGGCGATCGAAGATGCTAAACGGGCCATCTGGGATAAGGTGGATACCGTGGTACGTGTATGTGGCCCGCCCCGCCTGAGTGACTTAATCTGACTGGTTGCAGCGTGAGAAGAACGGGGGAGTAGGCAGTCGAGGAGGCCGTGGCCGTGACAACGATCCATATAATGAGCGCTACTCACAACCGCAGCAACAACAGGGCTACGCGCAGCAGCAGCCGGCAGGCATGCCACAGCAGCAAGCTGCCGCGCCTGGGGGCGATGCTGCTGCTGCGGGTGGAGCTGACCCGTATGCCATGTATGGCGGTTACCAGAACTACATGGCCATGTGGTATGCTGCGCTGGCTCAACAGCAGCAGGGCCAGCCAGGACAGCCAGGACAGACGCCGGGACAACAGCCTCCTGGAGCATAGACGATCAGCGTGACGTCGTGAAGGCCGTGACACCGATGCTTCTCACAGCGATGATGCGATGCGCCTGGCACCCGACTACTGCTTGCATGCATGCTTGACGATGGCTGATGCTCTCTGCTGCTTACTCGTGGCTTGCTCTCCGGACCCATTACTTTCCGACAGCCGTTGCTCTTTCTCTCTGCTTACCTGTCTACTCGCCTGCAAGCACGTCCACTTGGGTGCCTTTGTGCAATCATGGTTGATCTGCCGTCAGTTGCATGGACGTCGAGACTTGCAATGGCTATGCGATGACCTACTATACCCCGATACTCACTGGATGGCTTCAGTCAGACGTCATTTGGTAGCGACTCTTGACCCATGATCTATTCATATCGGCCGTGCTCGGCAGCGAATCAGTGGCCCGCTCTACTACCAGTAAAAACTCGACATTGGCAGGAGCCGTAGCTCCGCCCACTTTTTTTTTTCCACTTCTCACCCCTCTTATACGTGCTGGACGATTCCGGAAAACAATCCAAAAAGTTTAAAGCCTGCATTTAATGGTCACTTTGAATTTTGGAAACGATCGACGTCTGGGACTTGACTTTCGCGGATGCGGGATACGTTGCAGGCCGGGCAATAATCGACGACGATGACGGTGTGCAACTGCGGCACGGGTACCTGCCTGTTGCACTTGATGGTCGCGGGTCCCCTTTTTTGTATGGGCATTGCGCTCTCCTTCTTCCACGGCACCCAGTCCATACGAATCTAGGCGTGTTAGTTTTTATTTCCATATTATGAATTCAGTCACGCTGTGTGATAATTGATTGCCGTGAGCGATGCGTGAATAATGTGCCAAGCATCCCAAGGTGGTACTGGGTGATCTGCTACCGGGAAGACACAGCGACAGGCCCAATCAGGGCGGGGTGTTCTTGGCTGACAATGAATTGCGGACAATCACGTGCGATTCCCCGGGCGGCGGCGGCGGCGGGGGCTGCAGGTCCGCCTGCCCCACCATTCGGACGTCGCCGCCCAGCGCGCGCAACTGCTGCATCTCGAACGCGCACGGTGCGCGACCGGCCGCCCCTCTTGATAAGAACCCTTTGCCGATATCACTTTCCCGTTTGGCGCTTACCTACCATTTCTAGCTCTTCTTTTTCCTCCCGTCTTTCTTTCCCCTTCACCTATTTTTTCTGCTTATGCGCGGTGTCGTCTCCGCCGTACGTTGTTAATACCATTCTCCCTTGTCTCGCCGCCACAGCTGCGGAGACCCAGCTACTGCACGCAACCGTGCTCATTCCGCGGCGGGGTTTCCGACTCCTGTTTCCTTAGTACACCGAGTCTCTATCTAGGTCTGCGAGGAACAAGAAACAACGAATCCCACGGGCTCTTCTTCGTTTCGTCACAAAGAACTCCATCCCTTTGTCTTTTCTCCACCGCCACCCGCCCCACCACCATGGCCCCCGGCGTCGTCGACCCGGCCGTCCCCGCCGCGGCGCCCGCATCGCTCGCCTCGGTCACGGCCGACTACGACGACACGCTGCGCTTCTACCTGAACGGCACGCGCGTGGTGCTGGACGACGCAGACCCGGAGGCGACGCTGCTCGAGTACCTGCGCGGCGTGGGGCTGACGGGCACGAAGCTGGGCTGCGCCGAGGGCGGCTGCGGCGCCTGCACCGTCGTTGTGAGCCAGTGGAACCCGACGACGCGCAAGGTGTATCATGCGAGCGTCAATGCCTGCCTGGCGCCGCTGGTGAGCGTGGATGGCAAGCATGTGGTAACGGTGGAGGCGCTAGGGGATCCGTCGAGGCCGCATCCGGTGCAGGAGAGGATCGCCAAGTTGAATGGTAGCCAATGCGGATTTTGCACGCCGGGTATTGTCATGGTAGGTGCGCTTGCTGCTTGAATTATTGCACTGGTGGATGGCCCATAAAGCGGGGCCCCGGGGGAAGAACCTCTGTTAACCTGAGTGGAGTTTGTGGGAACTGGCAACTGACAAGCACTGAATAGAGCCTGTACGCCCTCCTAAGAAATAATCCCGAGCCTTCGGAACACGATGTCGAAGAAGCCTTCGATGGCAATCTCTGCCGGTGTACCGGATACAGGCCGATTCTTGATGCTGCGCAAAGTTTCAGTGTCAAAAGCCCTTGTGGAAATGCAACCGTAAATGGTGGCAGTGGGTGTTGCATGGAGAAGACTAATGGAGCAAACGGCGGTTGCTGCAAGAATGGCACCAATGAAGTGAACGGTGACGCGGAGCCCGTCAAGCGCTACACGCCTCCAGGATTCATCGCATATCAGCCCGACACCGAATTGATTTTCCCTCCTGCATTACGGAAGCACGAGTTCAGGCCACTGGCGTTTGGAAACAAGAAGAAGAGGTGGTTCAGGCCGGCGACCATGCAACAATTGCTGGAAATCAAGAGTGCCTATCCGTCTGCCAAGCTCATCGGTGGAAGCACCGAGACGCAGATCGAGGTGAAGTTCAAGAACATGCAGTATACAGCCTCAGTCTTTGTGGGCGATATCCCTGAACTGAGACAATACTCGTTCAATGATGACCACCTCGAGATTGGTGGCAACGTGGTGCTTACGGACCTCGAAAATATTGCGAAAGAAGCTTTGAAACATTACGGAGAGACAAAAGGACAGCCCTTCGCAGCGATCCTGAAGCAGCTCAGATATTTCGCTGGCAGGCAAATTCGTAATGTGGGAACGCCGGCTGGAAACCTTGCCACTGCCTCCCCGATTTCCGATTTGAACCCCGTTTTTGTCGCTACGAGGACAACTCTGGTGGCCAAGAGCTTAAACAAAACGATTGAGATACCCATGGCTGAGTTCTTCAAGGGCTACAGAGTAACAGCACTTCCTCCAGACGCCATTATCGCCAGCTTGAGAATACCGGTTGCCAAAGAGAAAAATGAATATTTGCAAGCTTTCAAGCAGGCGAAGCGGAAGGACGACGATATTGCAATTGTCAATGCGGCCTTCCGTCTCTCTCTCAGCGACGCCTACACGGTCGACTCGATAGATCTGGTCTATGGCGGTATGGCTCCGACTACAGTTGCCGCGAAGAAGACGGTCGAGTTCCTCCAGAACAAGAAGTGGACAGATCCGCAGACGTTGGAAGGAGCTTTCGGTACATTAGAAGAGGATTTCGATCTCCGCTTTGGGGTTCCCGGCGGTATGGCAACGTACCGAAAAACGCTCGCGCTGAGTTTCTTTTACAAATTTTATCACGAGGTGCTGGAGAAATTGAAAACAGAAGAGGCAGAAATCGACAAGCAGGCAATTGGAGAGATTGAGCGCGAGATTTCATACGGAAAGAAGGATCACACGGTCGCCGACAAGTACGAGCAGAAGATCCTGGGCAAGCAGCGGGAACACGTTGCGGCGATGAAGCAGGTAACTGGTCAAGCCCAATACACGGACGACATCCCTCCCCAGAAGAACGAGCTGTACGGCTGCATGGTTCTCTCCACGAAGGCACATGCAAAGCTCCTCAGCGTCGACCCGTCTCCGGCTCTTGACCTCCCTGGTGTTGTTGAATGGGTTGACCACAGGGATCTTCCTAACCCTGAAGCCAACTGGTGGGGTGCTCCCAACTGCGACGAAGTCTTCTTCGCAGTTGATGAAGTCTTCACAGCTGGTCAGCCGATTGGCATGATCTTGGCTAAGTCGGCTAAGCATGCCGAAGCTGGCGCGAGGGCTGTGAAGGTGGAATATGAGGAGCTGCCAGCCATCTTCACGATTGAGGAAGCTATTGAGAAGGAGAGCTTCTTCCAGCATTACAGGTGGATCCAGAAGGGCGATACCGAGGAGGCGTTCAAGAAGTGCGACCACATTTTCACTGGTGTTGCGCGTATGGGTGGTCAAGAACACTTCTACCTCGAGACTCAAGCATGCATTGCTGTACCAAAGCCCGAGGATGGAGAGATGGAAATTTGGAGCAGCACGCAGAACCCAGCCGAGACGTGAGTGGACACTAATCATTACATGACTTATAAATTACTGACACTGGCTCTCAATAGGCAAGCATACGTCGCTCAGGTCACCGGTGTTGCTGCAAATAAGATCGTCGCCAAGGTTAAGCGTATGGGGGGTGGTTTCGGTGGCAAGGAGACTCGCTCCATTCAGCTTGCAGGTATCGTGGCCGCTGCTGCTAAGAAAACCAAGCGTCCTGTGCGCTGTATGCTCAACCGCGACGAGGACATTTTGACTTCCGGCCAACGTCATCCATTCCTGGGTCGCTGGAAGGTTGGTGTGAACAAAGACGGCAAAATCCAGGCTCTTGACGTGGACATCTTCAACAACGGCGGGTGGAGCCAGGATCTGAGCGCAGCTGTTGTTGACAGAGCTACTTCTCATGTCGATGGCGCCTACCTTATTCCGAATGTGTACGCTCGCGGCCGGGTATGCAAGACGAACACGGTCTCCAATACTGCCTTCCGTGGATTCGGTGGACCTCAGGGCATGTTCATTGCTGAAAGCTACATGGAGGAAGTTGCCGACCACCTTTGCATGCCTGTGGACGAGTTCCGCAGGATTAACATGTACAAGGCTGGAGATCACACGCACTTCAACCAGGAGCTCAAGGACTACTTTGTGCCCCTCATGTACAAGCAAGTGGTGGAGGAATCGGACTATGAGCGCCGCCGCAAGGAGGCTGACGAGTTCAACAAGACGCACAAGTGGAACAAACGCGGCTTGTCCATCATTCCGACCAAATTCGGCATTTCCTTCACCGCGCTCTTCCTCAACCAAGCCGGAGCTTTGGTGCATATCTATCATGATGGCTCAGTCCTACTTGCCCACGGTGGAACGGAGATGGGTCAAGGTCTCCATACGAAGATGATCATGATCGCTGCTGAGGCGCTCGGCGTTCCGCAGGATAATGTCTTCATTGCAGAGACTGCAACCAACACCGTCGCTAACACGTCTTCGACTGCCGCTTCTGCCTCCTCGGATCTTAACGGATACGCGATTTGGAATGCTTGTGAACAGCTCAATGAGCGTCTGAAGCCGTACCGCGAGAAGCTGGGCCCCACTGCCACCATGAAAGAACTTGCCCACGCCGCATATTTCGACCGTGTCAATCTTTCGGCCAACGGTTTCTACAAGACGCCCGACATTGGCTACATGTGGGGCGAGAACACCGGTATGATGTACTTCTACTTCACACAGGGCGTTGCAGCTGCCGAGGTCGAAATCGACACTCTGACGGGCGACTGGACGTGCCGCCGCGCGGACATCAAGATGGACGTCGGCCGGTCCATCAACCCAGCCATCGACTACGGCCAGATCGAAGGCGCGTTCGTCCAGGGTCAGGGCCTGTTCACGACGGAGGAGATGCTATGGCACCGCGCCTCAGGTCAGATCTTCACCCGCGGGCCCGGCGCCTACAAGATCCCGGGCTTCAGGGATATTCCTCAGGAATTCAACGTCAGCCTGCTCAAGGATGTGAACTGGGAGAACTTGCGCACGATCCAGCGCTCGAGGGGTGTCGGCGAGCCGCCGCTGTTCATGGGCAGCGCCGTGTTCTTCGCCATCAGGGATGCGCTTAAGGCGGCGAGGAAGGAGTGGGGCGAGGAGGGGGTGTTGAGTTTACAGAGTCCGGCGACGGTGGAGAGGATTAGGGTCAGCTGCGCGGATCCAATTGTTAAGAGGGCGACGGTCGCGCCGAAGGAGGGGGAGAAGAGCTTTTTTGTTAGCATTTGAGGCTTTGCATTGGATGGATCTTGGGATGTTATGAGGCAAAAATGATTTTGGGATGAGATATGAATGAAACGGAGTTTTGTACAGTGCTTCTTAGGCGGACCGGCCGGTGCAAGTGACCACGACTGCAGGAATCCGTGCAATTTCAATGTGTATGGTTAAGGGATAACGTGTGGGTAGTGGATGCATTCATCCGGACGTAAGTGTCTCGCAAGATTGACTACACTTACATCCAAACGAATGCTTCCACTCTCTACGTTAAGGGCCCGCTGCAATACTACTAGGCAGCACACAGCTCCGGTGGCTGAGGGAACCCTCGGCTTTGTGAGCAAAGACTGCCGTACTTGATCCGTCATTAGGAGACTTGTTTCCAATCTTGTAAATTCGACGTTCGTTTGAATGAATCGGCTCTCAACCTGGACGACTGATAGACCACATACTAGACTATTCGCGCACCCTGCACTGTATCTTTTGTTGAAAGGTTATGCAGTCACCAGGCCATCATTTGCCGGGTCAAATGCCACGGCGTACATCGAATCCATGCATATGTTCTGCCTGTTATTGCACCCGTGCTTTGTAGTCCGCCCTGAAAACAGTGAACTCGTGACAAGGAGAGAATGTCCAGATCAGATCGTCCAACTTTCCAGAATGTAGCCGAGAACGTTGCGCAACCTTTCTAAATTCGGACGGGCGGCCATTCAGCGGCCTTGCGCGTTGTATGGAATCCGGGAGCTGTCCAAAAGAATGGCGGTCGATCGAATGATCATTCCGGGTCGCTCCTCAGAGGAACCGTTTGGTAACAGTTGAATGTGGCATGAGACCGGTGAGCTTCTGGAGACTCATAGCCTGTGGCTTGCTGCTCCATTGAGGTGTCATCCTTTGATCCGTTTGGTTCAAGAGAGCCGAGGACTGGTGTTGTTGCTGTAGGAGAACGTGATGGTTCTCGTCTCGATGAGCCTGTAAGGGAAGACACGTCAGAGAGAGCTTCAAGCAGCAGCCACCTCCACCCTCTCCAGAGATGGTCATTCATACCTATTGAAGGTCCAGAGATGGAGAGTCGTGGGACTATCTGCTCGACGAGATCGACTTTTGCGACACGGCGCTGCCCGAAGTGCGCAGTTGCGAGAACGAGATCACGACTTGAGGAAGAAGAGCAGCAACAAGCTTCATCTTGGGCTTAGGAGAGAAGAACATCTTTGTACTTTGCGAGGATTGTATTTTCGAAAGGAGAAGAGTCTGTAGCAAAGAGACTGTTCCAAGTGATTGCGACCTGAAAGACGGTGTTGAAGCACGTCAACCTCCCCCTTACATATCCTCCCTCCCCGAAACCTTAGGCATCCTCAGCCCATGGTGGTCAGTCGAACCCAAGACGGAACGTTGCAGAAAAGCTTCGAGGCCAGAGCAATCATGGGCGCTTGCGCTTGCGCTTGCGGTGCACCCGGAAGCTGCCGTGGTGGGGTCGACCGGTCGAGATAACGCAATCCGCTTCAGGTTGTGTATATACTTTCATATGCAAGCGATATGATGAGCTGATATTCCTCAATCTCACGCGTGTCCGCCGAGTGCTGCATGCGCCCGCATTTGATGCGGGTCTGTATAACCTCAGTGTTGGAAACGTGGTCTGTTACGAAGCTGTCGCAATCGCACTGGCCGCAACCACCACCACATTCGAGGGGAACCACAATGGTGCAATACCGGAAAAGGCCAAAGACGCAATCAGACGCTCTATCTGATAGCAGGGAGACGAGGCGTCGACCGATTGTGGCAAGGTTACGTGAGCTCTTGCGAAGTGTTGTCCTGCCAGCTTTCCCGAAGTGAGCTGGCGCGTGCATGCGCCAATAACGTTGCGTTCTCGCTGCATATGCTGTGTCGACCGCAGATGACAACATGAAACAGTCCACAATTGCTCACGCCAGACGCGAGGGGCTCCGTTCGACATCCTCAGACGATGTCTCAGCAGACCTCAGACGCCCAAAACGCAACTTCGGCTGAGACTCGGATCATGCAACAGCCCATTCACCACAACACCACGCAGATAGCCAATATGTCGCCCATATTCGGCACGCTGTATAAAAGTCATGCAGTCCGCATGTCAATTGATGGTAGCAAACCACAGCCTTCTTCTCCTTCCAGACCTTCCTCTGCTCTCCTCCCAGCCTCTTCAACTCACCACACCACGCCACCAGAAGTGCCGGTCACCTCTGTCACGTTACTTCCACAACGAATCTCACGAACACAACCAAACTCTCAAATCAAGCCCGCTTAATCAACACAAATCCCCCAAAATGTGCTCCCGCTGCGCCACCACCGCCACCAAGGTCTGCCAGGCCATCCGCCCCACCGCCTCTCGTGCAGCACCACGCGTCCAGGTTTCTCAACAAACCGCTCGCTCAATCCACAACCGGCCCTTCAAGCCCTACAAGGGCCACCCGATGACCGTGGCGCAGGCGGTCAAGCACAACAAGGCCAGCATGGCAGGCGTCGGAACCGTGACCAGCGCGCTACTGGTCGCCACCGGAGCCGCGAAGCTGATGCACGGCATTGAGGAGAACAGCTACGTTGACGGAAGGGACAGGAACGGTGTGCAAGCCTATCTCGCCAGGAAGAATGGCTCGGTTGTCGTATGAGCGGGGGTTGAAGTTGGAAGTGGAAGTGCTCTGGAGGGAGATAAGGGGTGGGTACGCCCAGATGGAAGCAACTAAAAAAAGAGTTGCATGAATACTACAAATCACGCCCGATAAATCAGCGGGAGTAGTGGAGCATCGGAGTATAGACAGTGTCTTACTTGAATTTGATTGAATTATTCCATTGCGTCTGAGAAAGCGAATCTCGGTGAACTGACCGCTCTCACCACCGTGACGTGTCCAAATTCGGCGTGCGGGGTTGGAATAAATGGTGTCATGTCCGCGAGAGAACGAAGACCCTACCCGACTTTCTTGTGAATGCGCAAGCTCGTTTCCTTACATTCTGTCATCCGTGCATCGTTATGCGACATTCAGCGACAACTCCCTCTCAACCATGTACTCCAACCAAGTGATCTCTCTGCTTTCGTCACGTATCTGCCAGTACTCACGAACGAACTTGGCCGCAAGCGTGTGACCACGTCGATGTGTGGCGGCGATTAGCTCTGAAAACCGGGCCTCGATCAGCGCACGTCCAGCCTGGTCTTCTTTTCCAATCTCGGGACCGGCGATCAACAGCAAAAGCACTTCGAAGTTAACCTGCGGAAGAGCTCTTGGGGTTTCCCTCAGAATTGCCATGGCGAAAAAGATAAGCTGGTGGAGCTGCGGCACCTGAGGGCCCGGTTGCGCATCTGGAGGCGTTTCCGCACCGTGAACGCGGCGAGCTTGGTGTAGCATGATCAACCCGCACACGCGGTAGCCGTTAGCGATTTGAACGTGGAGAGTCTTGTCGTCGGCATCTATGGGCTGCCATTGGAGTAGGCAGCGCTCAAGCTCGCGCTCTCGTTGGGGGTCGCGGACACGTAAGTCGACGACGGAGCGGTAATAACGGCCCGCCTGGCCCACAATGGGGCAGAGAGGGGCCGAAAGACCGCAGATAGGATGCATACTAGATCCAGAACGCCAGCGGTCTTGTTGAAGTATGTATAGCAGGTGCGGGCTTTGCGTCAGAGGATGATGGGCGGGAACGAGATGAGAGCAAAGCATGTCGATGTGGGCTGCGGTTCCAATCATGAAGTCCTCCAACACCGAGGTCTGGCCTTCATAGCAGGCAGAAGCGAGAAGGAGGTCGAGAGTGGCAGCAGCACCACGCAAGTGCAGCAAGCCGGTGTCTTTACCGGAGTCGTCGCACCAGGCGTGAAGGACGGTCAGGAAGAGGGCGCCCAACAGGAGGCGGTGTAAGGCATCATGGGTGGAGCACTGCTTATCGGCCACCTCCTGGTCCACTTCTTCGCGGAGAGCAACAAGAGCGCATTGGTAGTCGTTGAGCAGGCGGGATATGCTACTGGGCTCGAAGCGATGGAGATGGGCTATACTAAGGCTCCGGGCGGCGTGCAGCAAAGCTTTTGAGCGGCGGATGTACGGATCCAGGACAGGCGGCAGCGGGGTGGCAGTATTGACCTCCAGCACCATGTCCTTGATGACAACGGCGGCGAAGTAGTGCAGTAGGTCGTCATCGCAGAGGCCGGGTCGCAGAGGTCGTGCAGATGGAACAGCGGGCGTCAGCACGGTCGTCTGCCACTGCTCAACGCGTGCTGAGCCGCTGCAGTCGTCACCGCGGAGCTGGCAGCGGCGGCATATGGGCTGGGTTTCGTCGCATTTCAGACGGCGTTTCTTGCACTGCTGGCAGCCAGTGCGCGTTTTGATCTGGCGGGCGCGCAACGGTGGTTGTTCTCCTGGAGAAGCAGGAGCGGCTGGAAATCTGGCGAGGCGCACCCGCAGGTCGGTGGAGCGAGAGGTGAATAGGCCCATTGAGGGAAGGAAGGCGACTGCAGGGCAAATTCAGGACAGAGTTAACTCGGAGCCGCAGATCAGATGCTCCTTCCCCGGGGCGGAGCGGCGCCTCCCGCGCCATCCCGGCAATCGCCTGCCGCCTGACTAGCATACTTTCCTATCTGGGCCAGAGTGCGAGCTCCCGGTTTGAGCACCCTCCGTAGCGCCAGGCCAGGCCTCTTTATTACGACGCCCCAACATGAATTTCGCCATAAATCAGTGTCCGCACCGATTCGGCCCGTAAAGATGCCTGTGGCAGCGGCCAGGCGTCCATACAGACCGCGCCGCTAATAGTCCTTGCCCTGGTGGGGTTGTCAAGTCCTCGTCCAATCAGCCCCAGTCACAGTACTTCGGACTGCTTCGTATTCTAGTTTTTTTCCCAAGCCGGCATGAGGTCTGCTGAAACATCAACTCCCCTCTCGGAACCGCCCACTCTCCGGATCCCGTGAAGAATGCTGCTCTCCGCATATAAATATCCCAGCCAACAACGAGGACTATAGAGTCACTCACAACGACACAATCGCAACCATGCAGCTCGACGCCGTAGACTCTTCCCGTCTCCCGCTTCTTTTTGGAGCGTTGGCTCTTTCTGTAAGCAAAAAAAATCAAGTCCCGACCTATCGGCCACTAGTATTAACCAGCTTTAAAGCTTGTCCTTAGCTTGGTAGCCACAGCCGTATACAGAATCTACTTTCACCCACTGAGCAAATGTAAGCCTCAGGATTTCTCTCGAGCCTTCAGAGGCTGACTCCATGTCCAGACCCCGGTCCAAAATATGCCGCATTGACCGAGTTGGTCTACTGGTATATCTCTTGCAAGGGGGATAGTCCATTCTGGACTCGCCGCATGCACGAAAGTACGGCGAAACAGTACGGCTTGGTCCCGACAGACTCAGCTTCACTAATCCGCAGGCCTGGAAGGACATCTACGGGCACAAAGTTGGCTCCTCCACCAAGAAGGCTATCAGCAAAGATCCACGAAAGTATGTTGCTGAGTACAACGGCACCCACAACATGGTCACCATGATCAACGACACCGACCATGCCCGCGCTCGCAAAGTCTTCACCAATGCCTTCTCAGACAGGGCTTTGAAGCAGCAAGAGTCGATGATCAAGTCCTACGCGGACCACTTCATCCGAAATCTCTACAACGTTTCTGGCGAGACCGACATTGTCACGCAGCTGAACTGCACCACCTTCGACATCATGGGAGACCTCGCCTTCGGCGAATCTCTTGGTCTGCTTTCCAAATCCGAGGTATCACCGTGGGTGAGGGCCATCTTTGAGAATCTCAAAGTTATGGAATTGCTTGGCATCGGGCGTGAGTACCCCTTCCTTGGGGCTCTCACGCAGTTGTTCATGCCCAAGTCCCTTCACGACCAGCGGAAGTTCCACTTTGAGCATTCCGCACAGAGAGTTGACAAACGTTTGGAGAACACCTCCTCCGAGAAGCCCGACATCTGGAATCTCGTGCTTCAGAAAGGCCAGGATGTAATCAACAAAGACTCTATGTACGCTCATGCTTCAGCTTTCATGGTGGCTGGTACCGAAACCACGGCCACCTCTCTTAGCGGTTTGACCTACCTCCTTCTCAAGAACCCCGACAAGCTCCGCAAGGTCACCGACGAGATCCGCGCTCTGGAATCCGAAGATCATTTGACTCTGGAGACGTTGCAGGGCTTGAAATATATGTCAGCCTGCTTTGAAGAAGGCCTCCGTATGTATCCGCCCGTACCAATCGGCCTTCACAGAGTGGTGCTTGAGGGTGGCACGGCAATCTGCGGCGATTGGATTCCAGCAGAGGTAAACAACCCTCCACAATTACACATGCAACCAGTATGCTGATACTTGGCAGACTCGTGTCTCTGTGCCTCAACTGGCTACTTACTATTCACCGCTCAACTTCAAGGACCCCAAGTCTTTTGTCCCTGAGCGCTGGCTTCCTGGTACCGGTTTCGAGAGCGACAGAAAGGAAGCACTGCAACCATTCTCTACCGGGCCGCGCAACTGCCTCGGCAAGAAGTGAGTCATCGACTCTCCGTATGATTGATTATGCGTGTATTTGCTGACGGAAATAGCCTGGCTTACCACGAGATGCGCATTATCTTTGCGAAGATGCTCTGGCACTTCGACTTGGAGCTTAGCCCAAGAAGCCAAAATTGGACAGATCAGAAGAACTGGCTCTTGTGGGACAAACACCCGCTTTACATTTCTTTGAAGCCTGTTCGTAAAAACTGAAGACCGTTCTGCACAATAACGCTCTTACTTTTGGAG
Organism: Botryosphaeria dothidea; assembly: GCA_011503125.2. NCBI lineage: Eukaryota > Fungi > Ascomycota > Dothideomycetes > Botryosphaeriales > Botryosphaeriaceae > Botryosphaeria > Botryosphaeria dothidea. Next base: position 1,141,089 of record WWBZ02000001.1, read on the forward strand.
TGGGCGTAGCTTGTATGTGGGGCCACATGTGGGGTGAATGTTGTGGGGTCGCGGGGTAGAGCACAAGTACACAATTGAAGTCTTGAACTGAATTAGCGTAAGAAGTTGTTAGCATTTCTTCAGATGTGACCGAAATCAAGTTTCTGGAAGCTTTAATGCTGAGAAATGATTGATTCCCTATGCGTATTTATCTGAGTGCTATGGAGAGTCGAAACATTCGCTCCGACGCAAATGTTGTTTCCAGTGACAATGATATCTGGATGAAGCCTTCAACTCCCATGGAGTTACTTTGTCAAATGCTGTGGCCACTGATCCTCCTTCGCAGAGAATCCTGTACACATACCTACAGCCCGCATTTCCTCATTAAATTTACCTCTTCCTCTCACTGATATGGACCATAAAGTTCTCCTGCTTGACAAACCACACATTCCTCGATTCCAACTCAGACCTCGGGTCCGCAAGATGAAAGTCGAAGTTCTCCACCAATTGCGGAATGAGTTTGGAAATCTCCATCAGACTTATGTTCTTGCCCACGCAAGTCCTCGACCCATGGCCGAACTGAAAAAAAAAAGAGGTCAGCAAAAGAGCACTTTCATCAGGAGAATACGCACAAGGGACAGTGATATCTCAACATACCGGCAGCCAGTATCTGTCCATCCTCTGCACTGTCTCTTTATCGGCCAACCATCTCTCCGGCCTGAACTGATCGGCGTCATCACCAAATACTTCCCTGTTAGCATGAGCCGTCCAGGAGTTGATGCCAACCTTCGTCTATTTCCATCTCATGTCAGTGCTGCTCTGAGACCACGGTTCTCAATGTTGCAGTGTCAGTACTCACCCCTTCCGGAAAGAAAGTTCCAGCAATCTGAGCGCCACCCTTAGGCACAACTCGCTCCATCGGCAGGCCGGTCGAAGGATGAATCCTCAAGCCCTCCCGTATGACAGCCTGCAAATACGGCATCCCCTGAGACTCCGCAAAAGTGACCGGGTTCGAGATCTCGCCCTTGGCGCGCTTCTCGTCGACCTCAGCACGGAGCTATTCGCCACTCGTCAGCTCAAAACGAAACGGAAAAAAAGGTGAAAAGGGACGGGACGCACCTTAGCATAGGCGTCCGGGTTGTTCACCAGGCCCCACATGGTCCCACTCAGGGCGATGCTCGTCGTATCGCTCCCCGCACCAAGATTTGTCCCACACGTAATCAACACATCCCCCATCGTGAAGCTCCGCGGCTCCTCCTCGTGCAGCCGCAGCACCTTCGCCAAGAAGTCATCGCCGTCCACTCTCTTCTCAATGTCCTTGTTTGCGTCCATACGCGCCATGATCTGTTCGTACGTGAACCCGATCACGCTGGAGATCCCTTTGGTAAAATGCTTCACCAGCCTATACAGTATCTCGTGCACCTCCGAGTAGATGCCGACGTGGGTGGCATAGACGAGGTAGCTGTGCAGCGAGGGCAGGATGTTGATGATGTCCTTGCCCTCGTCGAGGAAGCCGAAGCGCTTGGCGACCGTGATGGCGCCGATGACATCCATAGCGTAGCACTGGAGCCAGTGCTGGAGGTTGAGGGTCCGGCCGTTGCTGTTTGAGAACATTCGTCAGTGTACGAGGCTTGTGGCAGGACCTGATGTTCTCAACCCACCTCGCGAACTCCCGGAACCGCGTCTCGATCAAGCCGATGCAGCCATTCACCGTCTCCTCCATCTTCAGTAGCATCGTCATCGAGTAGAGGCTGGCCACTTTCCGCCTGTTGGCAGCATGCCTCTTTTCGTCGCGATCGGTGAAGAGGTCCATGAATTCAATCGTCGGGTCACGGCTGGCCTCATACCACGGACCTTTGGTGAACTTCGTTCCGTGTCCGTAGATAGTACGGACTGCGGAAGGGTCGTCGATGGAGTAGTAGTTGGGAGCGATGCGAACTTTGGAACCTGTGGTGATTTGTTATCAGAGATGTCGAAGCGCTATTCCGAACGTCGGGTTTACGTACCATATTGGCGATGCAGCGCAACGTTTTCTTTGTGGAAGCTTCCATGCCATACACGGCGGAGATACCACAGTCGTGAGAAACGGGCCAAGAAAGGGCCAGGGAGGGAGCGAAGAGGCGTGAGGGTCGCGCGTAGCAGAGCACGGAGGACAATGAGCAAGGAGAGAACCCCGATAGCGCCCAGCACCAAATGATGCGGCGGAGCCGCAGTCACAATCTCTGATAGGGCCATTTTGAGAGGGACTCGATGGAAAGGAAAGAATCTTGCGAGCTCTTCGTGCGAATGCCCATGTTTTTATACAGGTATTGGAACAGGTACTCCTGAATCAGCCCCACATGCTGGTCTTAGATGCTTCCACATCACTGTGTCCTAAGACTGGCGGACCTGTCAATGAGGCGGCCGCTATCTGCAAGAGATCCATGCGAGACACGCTTTAGCCGCACATTGTTGTGGGGTAGGTAGTAGTGCAGGATATCCCCCGCGGAAGGCCCGCGGAACGTGGAATTCCCGAGGATGTGTTTCTCCTAGACGAACTTGCGGCTCCCCTAGAAGAACTTGCGGCTCTCTTTTAGCTTTCCTCAACCAGTGGTAACAAGGCCAAGTTATGCTTAGCTGACAATGCCGGAGGCTCCAAATCTTGTTAGGGGATAACGTAGGGCGTTTGTAGGGATAACCTTCCGAAGGAACTCGGCATTTGCGGGATATAATTTCGAAACAAGTTCCACTTGGATAGATGGTCTCACCAATTTACTGTAAGTGGAAATAGAAGATAGAGCCAAGACCCCGCCGTAGCAATACGGGTACGGAACGGGTAGCTCGATCATCCGAGGATACGTTAGTTGAATGGAATGGCCTATCGTGCTTGGGTAGGACGCTATACTCAAGAGGCGGCCGAACTCAAATCGCACAGTTGGTCTGCCGGTACAATGTACTTATTGCTCAGCTGACTCGAAGGTCGGCCTAATACTATCACAGAAATTGATTCGTATTCGCTTGCGGAGAAACCACACGGATACTGCAAAGAGGGGCGATATTTGTGTCGTCAACGCTAAAGATCTTATCGTTGTGATTCATCGTTTCGATCTATGTGCCCACGATAGCCGTACATAATGTTGTACAAACCCGATTTTGTTTTGTCCATTCCGTGACCAATCCGTATTCTAAATGTCTAGACCACTTCCAACTCTTTCTTCGCTTAACCAGTAATCTTGTAAATACTCTCGGCGAGCCTCTTGACGTTGCCAGAGGTGATACCGGCAACGGAGATACGGCCATCCTTGGTGGCATAGACAGAGTGCTCCTTAGCCAGTGCATCCATCTGCTCAGGCTTGAGGCCGGTGTAGGCGAACATGCCGATCTGGTTGGTGATGTGGCTCCAGTCGTGCTTGGAGCCAAGCTGCTCAAGGTTCTGCTTAAGCAGGGCGCGCATCTTGATGATGCGGTCAGCCATGCCCTTGACCTCACCCAGCCACTGCTTGTTCAGGGCCGGGTCGTTCAGCAGGGTCGAGGCAATGCGAGCTCCGTGGATCGGCGGGTTGGAGTACATGGGGCGGACAAGGATCTTGATCTGAGAGTCGACGCGCTTCTTCTCCTCGGCCGACTCGGTGACGACGGAGAAAGCACCGACACGCTCGCCATACAGACCCTGCAGGTGTGTTAGTTGGCAGTCTCGACTGGGATGATTACTCTGTCCACTCACCATGTTCTTGGCGAAGCTCTGGGCCAGGACGGGCAGGTGACCCTGCTCGACGAAGTAACGCAGAGCGTAGGCATCCTTGGTAGTGTCACCGCTGGCAAAGCCCTGGTAGGCCATGTCGAAGAAGGGGAAGTGGTCACCGGCCTTGACGGCATCGCTGATGGCGCGCCACTGCTCCTCGGTGGGGTCGACACCGGTAGGGTTGTGGGCACAAGCGTGCAGCAGAACAATGCTGTTCTTGGGCAGGTTCTTGATATCCTCAATCATTCCCTCGAAGTCGAGGCCAATGGTGTCCTTGTTGTAGTAGCGGTAGGTCTTGACCTCCAAGCCGGAGTCGCTGAAGACGGCCTTGTGGTTGGCCCACGAGGGGGTGGGGATGTAGATGGTCTTCGCATTCGGGTAGTGGCGCTGGAGGAAAGCGCCGCCAATGCGGAGGGCACCGGTGCCGGAGATGGACTGGGTGATGGCGATGCGGCCGTCCTTGATGGCCTGCGAATCGGCGCCGTAGGCGAGCTTCGCGGCGGCGGTGGTGAAGTCGGGGACACCAGTGATGCCGGCGTATTCCTTGTCGAGATTGGACTCGACAACCTTCTTCTCGGCAGACTTCACCGAGGGGAGGACGTAGGGCTTGCCCTGGTCATCACGGTAGGCGCCAACACCTCGAATGCAGTCAGCGTCAATTGCACAAGATCCATCGATGGCGCATACCCAGGTTGATCTTCTGCGGGTGGCTGTCGGCCTTGAAGGCCTCAGTGATACCCAGAATGGCATCGGGAGGACCCTGGGGAACCTTGGCCCATGCGGAAGCTGCGCGGACGGCGGGCGCAGCGACGAGACGGCGGGCAGCGACCTGCCTGATGGCGGCGGTGGATGAGATCATGGTGACGAATTGACGATGTGGTTGAAGACGCGCAGCTTCTGAAGGGATGGTTGACGGATGACTGTCCGGCGATCGGAGCAACGTGGAGCTGGTGGTGTGAGTCCGAGTTATTTACCCCAGGAAGAGCACCGCGCTCGGACGTCTCGTCGCGCCGCCATTTTTTCGAGCTTTAGCCCTCCCCGGCCCCCAGGCTCCCACATTCTGCCCTCGCCCAATCACACCCCGCATCCTGCTGCGTCAGCCTGAAACGCTGCAGATTCTGCTGACCGGGCCTCGTTATTTACGCTCTTGGCAACTGTCGGCATTTGGCACAAGCCGTTCCCGTCCCGAACTTTTTTGGCCCGCGAGCTTCTGTTCGCAGCTCACAGCACAACATGCACCGCGCCTTGCGACCGCTGCGCTCTCTGGGCCTCTCGCGCGCTGAAATACGCCGCATCGAGGCTACAGTCCCTCTTTTCCTGTGTCCCGCCCTGCTGGACCCACTCCCGCCCCCCGCCCGACGCCTCCAGAAGTCCATTGGGAGCCTCCGCACCCTGTCGACTTCGGATCGAAGGCGAAACACGGTCGAAGCCACCCGTTCGTCCGCCGCAGAACCAACGACCGGCCTCCTGCCGCTGTCGTGTCCTGGCTGCGGCGCTCCGAGTCAGACGGTTGATCACGATGCTGCCGGCTACTATACCGAGTCCAGGAAGGCGGTAAAAGCCTCCTTGACTCCACAGCCTTCGACGAAAGCGAAGGAAAAGGAAAAGGAAGATGGCCTCTTCAACGAGGCCGTGAAGGGTTTGGACAAGTCTTTGAGGGAGCAATTGGGTCTACAGGAGGGAGACACGGCCACGGAAGAGGAGCCGGAACAACAACCACTACCCTCTGGACCGCCCCCTCCAATATGCGATCGCTGCCACAATCTCCTCAACCACCATGACGGTGTTCCCATACACCATCCATCTATCGACTCGATTGAGCAAACTATTGGCGAATCACCCTACAAACACAACCACATCTACCATGTGCTCGACGCCGCCGATTTCCCCATGTCACTGGTCCCCAACCTCACCAACGCATTGAAGCTCAGTCCTCTCCGCACGCAGAACCGCCGTTCAAAACATAAGGAATATCATCACGGGAGGGTCGCTGAGATCAGCTTCATCATCACCCGCTCGGATTTGCTAGCCCCGAAAAAAGAGCAAGTCGACAGCTTAATGCCCTACTTAATCGAAGTACTGCGCGACGCTTTGGGTAGGAGCGGAAGGAACGTGCGCCTTGGAAACGTGCGCTGCGTGAGTTCCAAGAGGGGTTGGTGGACCAAAGAAGTGAAAGAGACGATATGGGAACGAGGTGGCGCTGGTTGGATGGTGGGGAAGGTCAACGTAGGGAAGAGCAATCTTTTCGAAGTTGTCTTTCCCAAAGGCCGCACCGATTCCGTCAACATCGACAAGATACGGAGCGCTGCAGCAAAGAAAGCTCTTGACGTCCAGTCTTCTCAACACGATCCATTCCAAGAGCAACCACAGCGCGACGAAGACGACGATGAAGTGCCCTTGGTTGACGAGAACTCCCTCCTCCCGCCACCACAGAAAGAGATGACGTATCCCGTCATGCCAATCATCTCATCCCTTCCCGGCACGACTGCTTCTCCAATTCGCGTCCCATTCGGGAATGGCAGAGGCGAGCTTATCGATCTGCCCGGCATTGCGCGAACCTCTCTGGATCGATACGTGCGCCCTGAACATAGGCTCGATCTCGTCATGAAAAGCCGGATTGTGCCCGAGCGCATCAGCGTCAAACCCGGTCAATCCTTGTTGCTGGGCGGCGGCCTTATCCGCATCACGCCTACAACGCGTGGTTTAGTGTATCTCATGCATCCGTTCGTTCCGCTTACGTCGCACGTTACGTCGACTCCAAAGGCACTTGCATTGGAAGCGGGGGAACGCACGACGGGCATAGCATCCATTGTTGAAGAAGGCGTAGGCACAATGATGAAGCCTGCAGGTTTTTTCCCGTTGCGCTGGGACGTCACGAGACAGCAGGCTGGCCCGCTGACGCGGAAAGACGCTGTTGCGCTCAAGCCTGAGCAACTTCCATTTACTGTCTGGTCAACGGACATCCTGATTGACGGGGTCGGCTGGGTCGAGCTCGTTGCGCAAACGAGGAAGACCCAGAAGATTTATCGCAATGATGGCGAAGTCGACGGAGGAGACATGTTGGATGAGCTTGCTCCTACTGCAACAGAGGTCCCATATCCTGAGGTTGAAGTTGTGGCCCCAGAGGGCAAGTTCATCGGTTGCAGACGCCCGATGAATGCATGGCTGCTGAACAAGCCGAGGCAGACAGATTCAGATAAGAGAAGCAGGCCCAGACGAAGTATGGTCTCAGTGAAGAACCAGCGTCAGAAGGGGACTACTTCGTGACCAATGTTCTGAAAATCGGCACATACGCCGTTCGAAATGCAAAGCTTGCCAGCTCTGCTCTGTTCGTACATCTACTTAAAATGCCTGTCGTGTGTCAACTTAGACAACGCAGACCATTCGCCCTTCAAAGGCCGTGAATAGGGCATAAGAAATGTCAAAAATCTCCTCTGATCCACCGCTGGTATCAACTTGTCCGTGTGCAGCTGCTCTCTTTCCTTCATGACCTTCTCCACTCATTTGCCTCCTCCTGAGTTCCATGGGACGACGCTAGGAGCGTGTGATGCTCATCGTGCTCGCCATCAATGCCCAGACGAGCCTCAATAGCCCTTTGAACGCTTCCTTGCCTCGACGGAGGCGAATCACCCGTGTCCTCTTCAGCGTCGGCGTCAGCGTCGGCGTCCTCAACACGAACAATCGGAGTGTCGCTGTATCGAGCATGGCCGTTCTCCGCGTCCCCGTACTCAATGGCGCGGCGGGCGTCCCCATTGCCATTAGCATGGTTGCCGGACTTGCTGACCTCCGTGACGCGAGACAACCAGGACGGACGACGGGCCGGCATGTACACGACTATCATCTGCAGCAATCATTCGTCAGCACTTTTCTTCCATCTTTCCAACCAATTGCTCTCGAGATCTCCAATCCTTCCGTATTCCGTCCCACCGTCCTCCAAAAAAAAAAAATCGACTCACCTCCCAGACCCAAACCCCCGCGCAAACAATCACAACCAACCCCGCCACGACTTGCTCCTCCTCCCTCCACGCCCCAAAGCACGCGCGCTCCCTGCCGTACGTCCGCGCGCACGTGCTCCGCGCCGTCCGCCCCGACTCCGGATCGTGCTTCGCAAACGGCCACGCCATGTCGTACACGCTGCGGAGGCCGCAGCAGTCGAACGCGTCCTGGATGCGCCGCACCTCCGGCTCCTTGCCGCCGCGGTACAGCGCGCGCCACGCGTCCTCCAGGCCGCACGCCAGGCCGCTCGCGGGCGCGAGGTGCGTACCGGCCAGCGTCGCGAGGACGGTCGCGGTGACGGTCAGGAAGACGAGCGTGAGCGACGTGAACGTCGTGCGGCGCCGGCGCCGGGACGAGGAGGCGTACGAGGCCGTCGATGAGCGGCGCGCGCGCGGGGCGAGGGCGGGGGATTTGCCGTTGGTGGTCAGGCGCGTGAGGCGCTCGAGGACGAGGCCGTGGAGGGCGGGGAGGACGATGGTGAGGCCGGTGAGGGCGGTGGGGATGGGGAGGGAGAGGCGGTGGACCATGTAGTGGGCGTAGCTGTTTGGCGGGTGTCAGCCGTGGGATTTGCGATTGAGCCAATGGCTTGGATCGGAGTGGTGGTGGTGGGGTCTGTGAGCATGCAGGTACGAAGCTTGTGTTGTTTCGCTGGGTCGGTGGGAGTCCGCTTACCAGGCCACAATGGTGAGGGCTAGGAGGTACTGCAGTAGTGATCGGCTGGTGTGAGCTTCTGGTCCAATTGGGAAATGGCAATTGAGCAATTGCGGGCTTCACTTACAAGGACACTGAGAACAGTGACGATGGAGCGCTTGTTGCGGGTCATGGTGCACCTTTGCTTTTGGTCTTGGGGATACTGCAGGTGTTCGGGTGTTGCGAATGCTCGAAGCGTGGTGAGGCTTCCGATGCGCAGGTTTAAGAGGGTGGTGGGGTCAGGGACTTCGGAGGGGTGCGTGAGGTGCCTGGCTGGTTGCTGCTCGGCGTTCCACCGTGAAACAGGGTAAAGTAAATAATGAAGGGTTGGAAGACGGACAGGCGAGAGGAGAGGTCGCCGTCCGAAGGGTCTGTTAAAGTAGGGTAACCGGAGCCTTGGGCGGCCGAGAAATGGAAATGTAAAACCGCAGCCCTTTTTTTACTTGCTTCGCGGATACGGCAGACACGTCCGGGATCTGAGGGAGTAAAAATAATAAGGGCTTAGGCAGTCAAGAGGATCGTTGCTTGTGGTTGGGAAGAGATGCGCGCGTACGATCTCTGGACCCCTCTCGCTCCCCCGCTTCCTTCAAAAAGAAGGTGCTGCAGCAATGATGGTCGTACTCTCTCAATCACGCGTGTCTACTCTTTCCTCTTTTCGCCGCACGCTTGCGCAAATTACTGGCGCTCGCGTACGCGCATACACGCAAAACCATGCACGTACGCAGACGAAACCTCCCTTCTGACGCGCGCGCGCTTTGCCACCACCCGTTCTGTCCTGTTCGTTTCCTACAATTCAAAACGCACGGTTCGTTCTTTTCCCGTTTCGCCCCTCTTGCGGCATGCGCGGGGGAGATGCTTCCGACGATCGAACGTACTCGAAAGAAAAGAAAGGGCCCAACGATCCTTATCGTCGCATCGGAAACGGGTTCATGACACAGGTTCGCGGTTTTGCAAGGATTTTTCTGGCGCGCGGTTGGGTAGGTAGGGGACGGGGATGTAGCGGTCAACCTTAAGGTGCAAGAGAGAAAGGGTTAGGTTCTGGTGCAACAGGGGACCAGACGGACGAACCGGCGCGGCAGGGTTCTTCCCGTCCCTTGGCTTCTCTTTCCCCAGGGCTGAAAAAAAAAATCCGATAGGATGAAGAGACAGCAAGAGCGTCGAAATGGAGGAGCTTGGGAAATAGTTGGTGAGCTGGGCTTCGGCAGGAGCGAAGAATTGGAGACCGGGATAGATTATCACCAAGCTTTGTGATAGGTGAAGAGTAAGAATGGGATGGAACTGGATACGGATGGGCCAGATTATATTAAGAGAAAAAGGAGATGGACGAGCAGCTAGGCTACGTAAGAACAGGCTGTTGTTGTAAGTCGCTCACACCGGTGGTGCATTTAGATCTAGTGAGATTTTCCTTGGTAAAGTAGGTATGTACTAAGTTGTTCTCTAAACTCCTTGGAACATTAGCTGGGAGATGATGCCAACGAGTAGAGAGACGCCAGGGCTAGTTGGAAGGCTGCAAGGCAATTCCACGCGCCTGCCCGACGAGTAACATACAGCTACGTACGTGGTCCGGCTTGCGAAACGGCCTCCCGTCGATACCGCTCCAGTCGCCGCGTATCCCGAAGCCGCCTGTGTTCTACCACCGTGCTCTAGGCTAGCCCGCAAAAAGTGCAGTACGAAAACGGTGACGCTGTACGTCGGCGACACAGCAAGACAGAGAGAAGTCAGTGGCTGGACATGCGCCATTAAAATGGAGCACGTGGTCCCACAAACAACGCCCCGCGAAGGAAAGACGTTGATAAACGAAGCTTGATGGCCTTTCACCGATGCTGCAGCGCCTAAGCCAATCGACCAAGAATTGTTGCAAGCGTTGATGACGGTGAAGAGCGTGATCGAGGGTCTGGCGGCGTCGATCTATTGGGCGATCATAAGGTTCTTGTTGGACGCTATGCCTGTGCGCCTGGCTTTCCGGGGCGGCGCGTCGGCCGCGGCGGGGCGAGTCGCGCCTGTGCCGGCTACGTTTAGCTCCTTGGTGTCTACAAATCGGTTCGGAAAGTGTTGCGATAGCCCGCGCAGATATAAACAGATTGTTGAAGCAATTATCTGGATGAAGGCGTGCAAGAAACGCTGAGAGGCTGACCCAAAGTCCTCATGAATATGGATGATGGGACGAAATCAGATCGTCGATGATGCCAATGCTCGTGCTGGGTTCTCCGGCGGGGGCTCATGAGGGGCTGGGGCACGAAGCGTGGAGCCTGCGGGATCGTTAAGGGTTGCGCATGCGTGCGGCGAGAATCCGCCTCTCTTCCAGATAGTTGTAGATTTCTACCTATCACAAGGGGATCAAAGCCAGTGCGCCAGGTATGAACGTTTTTGTGTCACAACTGCTTCCCATATCCGTATGAGCCTGCAGCTGGTACCGCATATGGACAAGTTTAGTCTTGTGTTCACACTGTACCACTGATAGTTACAAGTATATACATCCAGTAGATGGAGTGGCCCGCTCCTTCAATGTCACTGTCGTGGCACCAGAACGGATCGATAAGATGATTGGAGCCAAAAGCTTGCCATCCGGGCGCCTCTCGTGCAGTAGCTGGCTGCGACCTGTCCAGTGACGTTCTCGCGGAAAAGGGCAGACATTCCGAATGACGAGCCTGCCACTTGGGTTCAACACTCCGGAACAAACGTCCGAGAGGTTAACTTCTGATCGCACTAGAATCGCGGCCGAGGCTAAACGCAAGAGACGACAAGGACGGGTCAACCATGCCGAATGCGCCTCCATGACTCGAACGATATTCCTGCATCTCCACTTCGCTATTCTTTCCCTTCACCGCCTAAATGTGTTTCTCCAACGTTGCCTCACTGTCGTATTGGCCAACGGATCAGAAATCCGTCACTCGGCCGTTGAAGCTCCAATCGCCGGATGAGCCCCACCTGAGCGGCTCGTTCTTAGGTCCTCCAACCTCTCCTGTCTTTGGGTTGACATCACCTTCGAATTCTGGTTTGGCGCCTCTCTGAATATCGGGGTGTAGTTCCTCACCTTCGCCCTCCGCAGCAACCTTGTAGACTTTGTCTTCGGCGACTGCGTCGGGCGACTGGTTGATTTGCGGGCGTGAGGACGGCGTTGCAGGCGAGGAAGAATGCGGCGATTGGTTGATGGCAGGAGCTTCGCGGGGAGTACTAAACGCGCCTGTTGAGCGACGTTGAAGCTCCTCGAAGATCTTTTGCTCTTCCTCTGGGAGGCGAGGCGGTGCTGGCGAGACACGGAAGTTTGAGGCGTGACGAACACTCGGGGCGAGGCGACGAGTGAAAAGTTGGGGCCTGAACATGGCGCGCATAGCGAGATATTGATGTGTGGAGAATCGGGGAGAAGACGCGGTCGAACAGTCTAAGAGCTGGAAGGAATGAATTGTAGAGGTGTCGAGGCCCGAATCTCGAAGCTGCGAGATCGGTGGCGGCGGGAGCGAGTCTAGCATGCCGGCGATCCCCGATATGAGCCGAGCACGTGTCGGGGCAAATCGGAGAATCTGTTTCTCCAACCTCACCTCAACCATTTCTGCACACCCCTGCTTTTGTCCGCAGCTACTGCTCTACTCGCTACGATATTTTCCCTCAGATAGAAAACTACCCGTCGAAACAGCTCAGTATTCGTTCTTATCGCAGGACAAATTAGAATTCCCAGTCACCACTAACGACCGCAGCTAATCTTTTGCTTGACAGTCGAAAGACATTGCAACTGCTATTGCAGAAGTTGCCTGGATGCTGTGGGACATACATATATTGTGCTTCTTGCTTGCTTCTTGCACAAATATATGTTCCAGGTCAATACAGTTGTTTGTTTGTTTGTATAATCGGCAAGCTCGCGTACCACTCACACCCCCCTTGAAATTCATGCGTGGGTTCGTCGACTGATAGCTCCTCCTTGCTACGATAGACAAGGGCGCAAACGAGGACAAATGCGAGTAGTCCAGGCTCATGTTGATCCTCCCTCAATAAATCCCTTTCATCTCGTTCCCTGATACATCTCCCGCAATTCCGTTCTCGGTTGGTACGTCATTATCTGAATTGATGTGCAGCTCATCAGTGCGCACTCGGGCCATACCTAGCGCTGCCACTGTCTATCATCAAAAGAACTCATGGTTTCACGAGGCGCCTGCCGAACCGCGAGCGTGACCCACTCAGGTCAATCAGGGTGGTCGATCCTCGAACATCTTGTCGATTTCAATTTCGTCTCGGTGGCTTCCGTCATTTCCCAACTCTTTCACCACGCATAGTCTTCTATCCGGCTACTGCTGATTCGACAACCGGATCCATGTCACCGGCGTCGGGTGCGGGGCTCAGCTGTTCCCTGCAGGCATCGAAGACGTGCAGGAATCACCCTAAAAATGCATCATGTACGCGTGGTGATATCATTTAGCCTGTAGTCAGCACTTACCTGGTGCATGCACCTCGACGTTTGCCTATCAAACCTTGCGAACGTAGAACATACTCGCGTGCTCCAATCGCTTTAGAGTTTTGGAGCATCCCAATCTGCAGGCGGCACCACATCCGTGGGGTCCCTTCAACAGCTCCACAGGCGTTCTCAATTCCAAATCTCGCCTCACTGTTCATCAATGACTGCAACTACGCTGCCCTTGACGATCGTTTGCAGTCCCCTGGGTCTAATTCCTAGAGATCATCGTCCGCAAACACGCCAGAATGCTGAGCTTCGCTCCGGATAGCTTGGAAAGAGATTACAGTGCCGTAGGCAGCGGCCCAAATGTTCCAGCATCCGACCCCGCGCAGCCATGCGGACTAATTACGGATTCGGCACGACATCCGCATCCATTGAGGTTCGTCCTGCTGGTTGGAGGAAATACGGCGTGCGATGACACAGGCGACGCACTGCGAACTCGAATGTGGAGCGCGGATGTACAAAACAGGCGCGCAGATGCAGACTAGAGGGCCTATTTAATTACGGTTGAGACCAGAGTCAGGCCGTGGCGAATATAGATCGGGATGGGGAAAAAGCGATGAGGCTCATCAGATTCGATCGATACTGCTCTGGCAGTGGCTCTGGCCAGGGCTAAGCGAGCGGCACATCTCACTTGCATTCGCAGAACGTCACACAGGCGTTCTCGAGGCGCAGCGGCGCGCTGAGCGTGTCTCGGCTCGGGGATTTCTGTGACGAGGGCCGCGCATGCATCGGGACAATGGGCTGCGGTGCTGCGCAGAAATATTGAGGAGCGGACGGGCGAGTCAGCAGCGTTGATCCGCATCAAAGCGAGCGCCGTGAGCTTGGGAATTGCCATTCGGCTCGCAAATCGGACGATGGAGCGGCGGTCAGACAGCGCGGCCGGGTCGCATCGAACCGCTGCTCTGGCGTCGACGGGGACAGCCCGGCGTCGCACAGATGACTGGTCGGCTGCGAGGACTCGTGGGCTTTCGGAGGGCTGCGTTAGTGGCACAGTGGGCCGGATGGAGCCGCCTCGCCTGGCCGTGGGTTGCGGAGACGCTGAAAGCAGGGCCACGGCCGTTGACCAGCGGCCAGCAGCAGCAACGATCACCATCGGCCAGCCTTGCCCCAACACGGGGCCATGGCCTCGCCTCAGGGGGTTCCTCCGCTGCTGCGTGCGCGCGGTGGGCCGGAGCCGCAGCCCTCGGCGGCAGGCAGCACGCGCGACGGGACTCTCCTCTGGGCGGCGAGGAGGCTGGGCTGGAGCGGGCGCGCGGGCGGGCGACTTGGGCGGTGGGCACGGTGGAAGGATAGCCGGGCAGGTGGTTTGAGGCGGGCGCAGTGGTGATGGGCAAGTGTCTCTGCGTCGTGCGATGGCATTGGCGCACGCCCGCGCTGTACGAGACAGGCTGAAAGCGCGGGCCCCATGTCGCATACGTCACCGGGCTGGGCGTGCTGCGGACTGACGACAGCGTACCGTGGGCAGCGCCGGAGGTGGTATATCTTCTGACAGGCGCCTTGGGGCGCTGTGGGTTCTAGACTGAGCTCCCCCCCCCTCCTTCGGGCAGCGAGGAGAGGGCGCGCGGTGGGAGGGCTCAAGGCTGATATGTGCGCACAAGCTTGCTCTCAGGCCGCCTGTCACTCGTGCGTCATAGGTAGGAGCCCTCGGGACTCGGGATGAGCTCACCTGGCGCTGCTGGCGCGCAAGGGCCCGCGACCGCCTGCGCATGCCCCGACGACGCAGCAGCACGCCCCCAGCACACTGCCATGCCCAGCGCAGCAACAGCCTGGAGCAGGACCGCGCCGAAAAAGAAGCGTCGAAGCTGTGCAGCAGCTGAGCCGGCGACCGTGTGCGCAGGCCGCCCTGCCGCTGCCGCTGCCGCCGCCGCTGCATCCCTAATCGGGGCCCCCGGCCTGCCCTAGAGCACTGACTCGGCGTGCTTATCCCAGCCAAGTAGCACGCCAAACCCCACTCCCCTCCCCCTCCAAAGGCTCAAAAAATCCTAACTCATCCTCCTGTCGCCTCGTCGGCCCGTTGCGCGGACTTAACCTGCCCTGCCCTCAAGCCCCAAAGCTCTGTCTCACCTCCCGCATCAGCGCCCATACATCACAACCACTCTCCAAGAGCCCTGTGCGCCCCAGCTGCCCGTCGCTTTCGCTCCCAGTCCAGACCCGTCGAGCTGTAAGCCTTGTGGAGGCCCCGATCATCGCCGCTTCTGCCGCCCCGCCGGCACCACTCCGCCGTTCTCATCCAACACGCGCCACGCGAGCTGCTGCGCACAAAGGGCCCGACAACACCTAACCATCCGCATTCCTACCGCATTCTTCAGGAAACATGGCTGGCGCGACCGACCACCCGGAGGACAGGGTGCGCTCCACCTTCCCCGTCTCCTCACGCGCCCGACACCACCGCTAACCGCTATGAAATTGCAGAGCGAGGAGGGCTCCACCGGCCTGCCGGACGCCGGCGACGCCATCGACACGGCCACCTTTGAGCAGATTCTCGAGATGGACGACGATGAGGACGAGCGCGAGTTCAGCAAGAGCATTGTCTTCGACTTTTTCCAGCAAGCTGAAAGCACCTTCGACAAGATGGAAGCGAATCTGTACGGGTCCCCACCACCCCAACAGCCGCCCCCTTCAGCTGACTGACCCTTGGGTGAATGCAGGAAAAAGAAAGACCTCGCCCAGCTGTCGCAGCTCGGACATTTCCTCAAGGGCTCGTCGGCCACGCTCGGACTCACCAAGGTCAAGGACAGCTGCGAGAAGATACAGCATTTCGGCGCAAACAAGGATGAGACGGGCACACACGACGAGCCGGACGACGAGAAGTGCCTCGAGCATCTGACAAAGACGATTGCACAGGCCAAGCAGGAGTTCAAGGACGTGGAGAAGGTGCTGCGGAAATTCTACCACGATGAAGCCACACCCGCCGCCACCACCACGACCGCCACTTCTACGACTACTACCTCCTCGTAGAAAGGGGATCAAAATGTGCGAGACGCAGATAGACGGGCGGTTCAGGAACCGCCATGACGAGCTCCTGGCCGAGCAGAAATCCGCTGCATCATCCAGAGCTCGCCGTCTCGAGAGAGAGATACTGGGACACGGCTGCGCCTCTGGATCATGACTTGATGGATTTCGAACAGATCGGATTGAAAAGCTACAAGCGCCACGGCGCGGCAGAGTTTGCATTGGCGGCATTGAGTTAACTTTAGTATTAAATGATGGGTTGATTACGGCATCTCGCAGTCGTGTTCTTTTTTTGCTTTGTGTTGAGCGCTGCTAGCGGTGGAGGGGAAGAGGGGTATGCAGCGGTACCCTTGTCCCGCCATTGGGTCGCCTGAGATCGTCGAACTGCCTGCTCTTCTTCACCGCGCTACCTCGGTTGCACAGCCGTTGTGTGAGATTGCCCGGGGAAGCAGCAAAACGCCATCTCGTGCTTTGCCGGCGCGCCAGCTTCCCGCTCATGCCGCAAAATTCGGCGGCTCGGTTAGTCAAGCGTGACCTCATAGGTTGAACCCTGATCCACACCTGCATGGCCTCGACGTTTGCCCAACACCATTCATCTCCCGTTCACAACATCTCTTCGGAACAGCCCGGTCGGAAGACCGCTCAACCGCTCTCACCGCTGTGACTCACATGCAGCCGCATGCTTCGTCTGCACCGCCCCGCTACTGCAGCATTTCCGCCTTCGACTCGCATGAGACGCACATACAACTCACCTCTGCTGTTTCATCATTTTTCATCCTCCCATCCATCTCAAATCCCCGCTTCTAGAACTTGGGACCCTGTTTCAATAGCCTCAACTGAACCAAGCGCCAAGACAGTCGACAGTCAGCAACTCTGCAAAGAAAACTCCTTTCCTATTGGACGCAACACAACTCGACCAGTGTCATCTTCTCCCTCACGTTTTGCACTAAAAGCGACTAACGTTCCTCACAATCCGAAAACTACTGATATGCCTCGTCGTGGTTTCGGAAAGAAGGGCGGCTACAAGGGCCCTGTCCCAGGACCAGATGCGAAGAGCGAGGAGAACGAGCAACAGCAGCAGAACCAGAAGCCAGCGAAGAAGCCACCGTTAACGCACTTCCTTTGCGTGCCTCTTGTGACTGCAGAGTCGAAGCCTCGGTTGCAGGAATCACTGGGCAAGTTTAAGGAAGATGTGATGAAGCCCAGAAAGGTTGCGGTCACAGCTGATTCCAATTCTGAAGAGCGTGGAACGGAAGGTGATCAACATACCGATCCCGCGCGGGCGGAGGGCGAGCAACAGATGCGTGAAGTACCCGGCATTCCGGGAAAGGCAATACGGCCGGTTGGCACGCTCCATCTTACGCTTGGAGTCATGAGTCTCATGAATTCGGAAAGGGTTCAAGAGGCAGTTTCGCTGCTTCAGAATCTTGATTTGGCAGCATTGCTGCAAGGAGAGAAGATTGCAGAGCCCCGTCCAGCTATTGTTGAGGGTGGTACACAACAGCCTAATGCCCCAGAAGAGACACAGAGCCAAGCTGCACAACAGAAAGACCAGTCTTATTCTGGAGAACCCTCTGCGCAGGAGGAAACTGCGGGAAACCCCACTGCAACACTATCCAATCTTCCTTCAGGATCCCAAGTTTCCGAACCCCTTGTCATCAGCCTGAAGTCACTCGTTTCCATGCACCCTCCGCGTAAAACCTCAATTCTCTATGCCCACCCTGAAGACCCCACAAACCGCCTTCATCCATTCTGCGATACCCTGAAGGCTTTGTTCACGGGAAAGGGGTTGATGGTCGAGGACACACGGCCACTGAAGCTCCACGCGACGGTGGTCAACACCATTTACGCGAAATCGGGAGGCCATGGAAAGGGCCATGGTCCGAACGCTCGTGCCCCTATCCGCGTTGATGCGACCGACTTACTTCCGCGGTATGCTAATTTCGTCTGGGCTGACGAGATTCGAGTGGAGAAGATCGCTATCTGTAAGATGGGCGCCAAGAAGATTGTTGGTGAGAAGGGAGATGTGGTGCGCGAGGAGTACGAAGAGGTTGCTGCTGCGGAGATTAAGATGTAGATGTAACGACTCAGAAAGGTCGACTTCGCTTGAAGCATCCCATTTGCTATTTCTTCGCGTCACCGAATTGTTCACCACTCTAGCAAAAAAAAAGACCTCGTGAAACTGATATAATTTGAAATTGCGGTGAAGTCAAAGGATACCTAGCAAGGTATTCATATTTCTCAGACAAGCATAATATATGTACATCAAATTCGAAGCGACAGCTTAAGCTTACTCGTCCCAGATGGTGCAGACAACCGCACCCGAAAGCGTAGCGATAGCGACAGGACCGCCCTCTTCAGCGGTCACGATCTTGCCGGTCTCGAGGTTGCGCTCCCAAATAACGACGGTGTTGTTGTTCTGGTGACCGACGGCGAGGAGGTCACCTGCCTTGTTTAGAGCGAAGTGACGCGGCGACCAGCCTCCCGAGGGAGCAAGCTGGAGGAGGTCAAGGGTGCCGTCGTCGTTGATGGTGAAGGTGGACAGCGTGTCCGAAGGGCCGGAACCGACCTTGGTCGAGTTCCTGAAGGAGATGTCGCGGTTCGAGACGATCAAGAATTTGTTGTCAGGCTGCGGTAAAGCCCATCAGTACTTCATCTTGCCGAACATTCACGAACAGCTTTTCACTTACGGAAAGAGCGATCTCAGACAGCGGCGAGGTCAGGGCAGGCACCTCGTTCTCGAAACCCAGCGCAGGGATCTCGGAGACCTTGGACCAGGTCAAGCCCTCGTCGGTGTAGGCGACCTTGTACGAATAGACGTACTGCGACAGCTCGCCGACGACGAAGTAGTACAGGTCGTCCGACGTCTCGGGCTTCCAGAAGACACCGTGGCGCGGGCCGGAGCCCGGATCGGTGCGCAGCGGCTCCAACTCCGTCAGGGGCGCCAGGTTTTCGGCATCCCACGCGAGAACGCGCGTGCGGTCGCCGCCCAGGTCGTTCATAATCAGGTACTTGCCCTCCGGGTCGACCAGGGTCTGGTGCATGTAGGACAGGTCTTGACGATCGATCACGGGTCCGGTGACTTCGAGGGTGGGGTTGATGATTTGGAGCGGCTCGTCGAGCGCGCCGTTGTCGCCCAGCGGGATCACCGAGATGGCGCTCTTGTTGCTGTAAGAGCTGGTCAGTCTTGGGGTTCTCTAGAAAGACGCTTCCTTCCTTTTGCTCCGCCATTTCCCCCATCTTTCAACTCTTTGTTCCTACGAGGCTGGACTTGAGACTACCAGCCATGGGGGGTAAGGAGCAACGAGGCGGATGTAAATGTTCTATAAAATCAGAAAATTCAACGTCCGAATGACTGCTTCACCTCCAATGATATGGCACCGCATTGAATATCAAAAACGACCAACCTCGTAATAAATGGGAGCAAACATAGTGAGATTGCCCTATCGCCACCGGCTTTGGAGGATTTACTTACTAGGAAGCAGTTGCAAATCCGCGCTTGCCCGCATTGTTGGTAAAGATCTCGTGGCTGACGCCGGAAAGGGGCGCGGTCACGGAGTCGATGCTCGTGAGGACGCCATCGGCGGCGACGGAGTAGGAGTTCATCGATCCGTTCACGGAAGAGCTGACTCCGCGGTCCAGGCAGTAGAGAAAGCGGCCAGCGGGGTCCAGGCTAATCCAGGAGGCATTTGCGCCGCACTTGGTCTTGCTGGTGGTGGCCAGGCTGCTGCCATTGTTTGCGCGAGTCAGGGCAAGGGAGGTCAGGTTTCCATCTGAGGTGGCGGCGTAGAGGTTGACTGCGTTTGAAGAGGTTGCGCAGAGCGCCGCAGAGAGGAAGAGGCTGTTGAATTGACGCATGGCGGGGGTCTGTAATGAGCGACTACTGTAAAAGAGTGCTGGACGAGCTACCGGGCGACTGGTATTCAAGATCAAGCCAGGAAGCTAGTTGTCCAGTGAAAACAAGTAAACGACAGCTCGGCGGGGACGCTTTAAAACATTTCCTCTCCTCTTCGGCAAACAGCGACGATCCTGCATATTAGCCTGTAACTGCCAAGTCGACAATACGGGCGGGGCCAAGACCAAGGAGGGAAAACAAAAGGCCGGCGGGGGGAAACAGCATCTATTTGACCTCGCGCCTTATGTGTTAGTCAGGAGGGCCGAGCCGCTTCAGATGGAGACCAAAGTCTATTCAAGCGTTCAGACACCATTGAGGTCTGCGCCCCCGGCCGGCCAAGGCACCGAGTCCACGGTACTGACACAGTCCTCCAGATGGCGCAATGGACAAGTCTCCAGAACTTCCGGAGTCCGGAGTACAGGGAAAAAAGGACCGGCATGCTCCGTGGCTCCCCCATGGAGGGGCGCTGCTCCGCATTGTGGGTTTTCCGCGGTTTACTTTTCCGAGTCCCGGCAAAGTTGTTGCCGCCGATTCCGGCGACACGGATGCAGTCGATGCTTTAAAGACTGCAGTCCGTCGGCGGGGAACCAAGACATATTTCTTCGCAGACATGATCTTCTGAGCTTATTAGGCCAAGCATTACGTACATAGTAACTGCAATTTTTCTGGGCGTGAACGTCTGTCATTGGTCCGTACATGACACAATTGTTCTGTTTCAACGTAGGTTCACCATGTACCGCACTACATGACATGATGAAACAGCTCGGCATCGCAAATTTGATTCTCAGGGGCAGCTGCCAAGATTCGCAAACATTTCGAGAACGCATCCCGCCGGGAGAGATGCATGTTGGCAAGATTGTCTGTGCTTCTCTGCATGAATCGCATTCTGGATAGGAAGCTAAAAGCATCCGGATCCTCTTTGAGACCCGAGATCCGGAAAAGCAATAGGTTTAATGAAACAAACGACGATACTATCCCGTGGACTAGTGGTCTCTGACGACTCACTCTACCAGATACATCCGATTAACTTTTCCGGATCTCACTGCGGCGGTATTCAAATTCCTGGCAGAGGCGAAGTAAACTACAAAGAAAATGATATACAG
Organism: Botryosphaeria dothidea; assembly: GCA_011503125.2. NCBI lineage: Eukaryota > Fungi > Ascomycota > Dothideomycetes > Botryosphaeriales > Botryosphaeriaceae > Botryosphaeria > Botryosphaeria dothidea. The sequence goes on from WWBZ02000001.1 coordinate 1,161,875, forward strand.
GGAGTTATCGCAGCCGGTGGTTAGGAACAATCGCCTCCGAAAAGACAGCCTCACAGGGAATGGAAGTATTCATCTGGATGACTTTGTCAGTGGAAATGCAATACAGTTCCATAAAGATGAATGGTTCCACTCCCTCTGGCAGTGTTAGTCAGATATGCTGGTGGGAATCTCGGATTTGGCGCAAACCGTCCGCTGAAGTGCCCCTCTTTACGTATGCCATAGTAAACAGATCTCCTGCGAGTCCTTGTTTGTCCGTGTGAGCAGCAATCATGCTTTCTTTTTCTATATTTGACAGGCAATAGAACTAGAACGACACCGTCCACTTGCAGGATATCAACCTTTGCTCTCTATTTTGCGAGGTTGAAGCAATACGTCTCAAGACAAGCCGGAGCTAAGCTGTCTGTTCTACCGCACGTCTGCCATAAAGAACCTGGATCGGAAGCCGTCCACACCCTTGTACCCGCTGCCGATCACCGAGATGCTCCCGAGCATAAATAGACCTCAGTCATGCCCTCCCCTCCGTCCCCCTTCAGCCAACAAAAACACAAAAAGATGAGTCGGGAATTGAGCCCAACGCGGGGGTCGAACCCGCAGCCTTGAGATTAAGAGTCTCACGCTCTACCGATTGAGCTAGCCGGGCGGGTAGGTGAACAAGTGGATCACTTATTACCAAATGTTGATGTAAGAAAATTGACAAATAATCTTTATCAAGACTCCAACTTGAGGAATCACGCACAAGCACTTCCTCCACATACAGAATACACGCAAAAAGCAAGAGAGACCTTTCCAAAGATGCTCCGAGGACTATGGGCGGCCCGGGGATCCGTTGAAGAAAATTTCATCCCCGATTTCCGGATCGGGACTAGTTTATCATGTGCTTAGTCAGAAGCTCACATGCATGTCTTTTGCTCAACCCATGCCGCACAAGTAAGCGACAAGGGCATGGAGGTCCATGGAACTTGCTTGGGCATCAATGGAAGGTTAATCGCTGAAGGGCTGTGATACCTACTCACATGTTACGCATCCACTTACGCAACTGTTTCAATGCACACCGCACCTTTTATAGGCGGGTCAAATCACGATGCAGAAGAGCTTCAATTCTCTTCGACGTATTATGCATTGTTACGAGAAGATATCATGGTGCGTGCAACCCCCCTGCCTGGAAAGTCAAGGATCGGGACGTGACCAAGTTCCTGTCAGGTAGCAATAGTACGACGCAACGCTCATTACCGTGTAGACAGCTAACTTTAATAGCTTAGTGCTGGCTAGAAGTTGACGCGATCATCAGGGGATATAATTTCTAAGAGCCTCGAAAGGTTGACATCCTGTACGCTGCGCGAAATATGATGTCGTATCTTTTCTGCCTACAGAGGAGTGCTCCAGCCGACGGTTAACGTCGGGAATAATATTCCATACAAGAGGATAGACAAAAGTTTGACTAAGATCTTTATCAGGAGTAGAAACATTCGTCTGGATGGCTATGTGTCTAAAAATGCAATACACTTGCGTGCGGATGAATGCTCCAAATCTTCATGCAAGTATTCTTATTGAAGGCCGTGACCGTTAACAATCGGCTACAGCACTCCTCTGTACTGTTGCACTACTTTGAAGCTCGAATTTCTATCCGCTAGTGAAGCAGAAGCGAGAATGTATTCAGAGGTTCCAAAAGCAGGTCGAGACTGTTTTCGACGCTGCAACCCGAAATGCCGGAAGAGCCGAACATGTGATTAGGAGATCGATCATGCTATCTACAACACCTTGTAGAATGATGAAATTGACAGGTGAAAAGGAGACGTTCTCCCTGCCATACTGCAAGAAGGTGCCACAAATAATAACGGCCCAATGGTTAATTAACCGTAGACCAACAGGGAAGTTCGATGGGGTTGAACCTCGGCACCCAACGGTCTTCCCCCACATCGCACTATATTGGAGGCTCTGTAACTAGCTAAAGGCAAACTGAAAAAGGAAAAGCAACATGTCCCGTGATCATCATCGGCCAATCGATGCTCTTGAAGTACGAAAGCGAGCCCCCCAAGAAGATCGCCGCGGGGACGATGCTCATTATTGAAAGATCGTATTCTCCCCGCTTGCTCAAGCGAAGTTGCTTAAACTCGGCATCAGATGCTAGCAAGCCTCACATGAGAACGCTTGCTCTTTTGTTTAGGTATAAAGCATGGCGGTAGCTTATACACGTCAAGATTCGCGGAACGACACGCTCTTTTTGAGTTACCCGCTGGAACTAAACTTTCGTCAAGATGTTCTCCCTACTCGTTCAATTGCTGTGTTGGGTTACGCTGGCTGCAGGGCAGGACACCAGGCCTCCGCCTCCAAGTCAAGACCCCTTTTACCAACAGCCTGACAACATTTCCAGCTATGCACCTGGCGCCGTCATTCGCTCGCGACAGGTCTCCAACCAGCTGCAGCCATTCTTGCCGCTGCCAGTCGACGTCTCGGTTCAGGAGGTTCACCAATATATGTACCGGACGACCGACAGCCTGGGCGATGCGGTCGCAGCAGTCACGACAATCTTGGTCCCTTACAATGCCAACCCGAACAAGCTCCTGTCGTACCAGACCGCCTACGACTCGGCCAATCCGGACTGCAGTCCCTCGTACACACTTAGATTTGGCACTGCCGAGGGCGGACTAGCCGGGATCGTGGGCCCGAACAGTACCTTGTCCATTGATACGCCATTCGTAAGTGTTTCTCGTACCTGCATCATCCATGCTCTTCATCTTCCATTGCGGACATCCTTTCCTAATACACACACCTCGGCAGCTCGCCGCCTCCCTCAACCAAGGCTGGTACGTCGTGACCTCCGACTACGAAGGCTTGGAAGCCCAATTCGTCGCGGGGCTGCAAGCCGGCTACGCGACGCTCGACTCCATGCGCGTCGCGCTGAGCGAGGGACCTTCTCTCGGCCTCTCGCCGACCGCTCGATACGCCATGTGGGGCTATTCAGGCGGCTCACTCGCCAGCGAATGGGCCGCGGAGCTGCAGCCATCCTACGCGCCCGAGCTCTCCTTCGAAGGCGCAGCATTGGGCGGCCTCATCGCCAACGTGACGGCCGTCGCCGTGACGATCAACAAGTCGCTCTTCGCCGGCCTCGGCTTCGCGGGCATCATCGGCCTCTCGCGCGCCTACCCCAACCTGACGCAGTACCTCGACGAGAGCCTGCTCCTGGAGAAGCGCGACGAGTTCTTCGAGCGCGGCGGCTTCTGCCTCGTCGGCGACACGCTCGCCGGCGCCAACCAAGACCTCTACACCTACTTCAGCACGGGCGAGGGCGCCCTGAGCGACCCCGTGCCCGCCAGCGTGCTGGACGCCTCGGGCCAGATGGGTGTTTACGGCACGCCGCAGATGCCGCTGTACATCTACCACGCGCAGGGCGACGAGGTCAGCCCGTCGGTCGAGACGGACGAGTACGTGGCGCAATTCTGCGGGCAGGGCGGCGTGACCATCGAGTATTACCGCAACCTGTTCGGCGAGCATGCTACCGAGGCAATCTTGGGCTCAGCAAACGCGTTGGGATGGGTGGCCGATCGGCTGGATGGGAAGGCGTTGGACATCCAGGCGGGGTCATGCAAGACTGAGAATATCTTCATTTCGACCATCGAACCTGATACCCTTCCGCTGCTAGGCCTGGAGCTCATATCTGTTATCCAAACGATCTTAGGAGGAATGCTGGGCGAGGGACTTCCTAATACCTGAATTAGTAAATTAGCGATAGGGGAATATCGAGAGAGAACCACGGAATGAAATGTACGTACGGAAAGGGATCATTAATCAAGCCTGGCCAGGTTTCTGCAGAAGACGCAATAGAAAGTTCGAGCAAGTGATACAGGGTTTGAGGAAAGCCTCTAAGAATCATTATGCGTTTCTCTCGTGACGGTATTTTGTTTAACCGTGCTCTAAGTACATACAAAAAGGTATTGGGGAATGGATGAAGTTCAACAGCGTCATTGTATCAGGGCAGAAAACCACCCACGCATTTCATCATACATGCAATGTTGGAAAACATAACGACTTGACTCCCAAGCTCGAACATCAGCAGAGTAATACGATCTGTGGAAATTCTAAGAGAAACCAAAACAGAAGAAGAAACCTGGGTCGTCGTAGATTCTCCAGGCCAGACATTGAAATAGGGTATTGTAATACTGGCAAACGCCAAAGAATAAGAGGGTATGACATTAGGAGCACTTGCCAATGATAGCTGGCGCCTGTAAAAGTGCGCTAATGCAGCAATAATACCCAAACGGAAGACAAGACCCGCCGTATCAACTCCGGGGTTTATGCATATGCTGTTTTTTCTGACTTTGAACGAGAACACACAGATTGACGCCGGTCTAGATGGATTTACAGAATCCGCTGCGTGAAGTAGGAGGATGCCGTGGTTGGTCGCGGGATTGTCGAGAACTCCGGGGGTTTGGTGCGGAGTTCCTTGACGTTGAGGATGACGCCAAGATCGGTTGACGATGGTATCCTTAGGAACTTGAGTCGGACTTCGGGCTCGCACTGCACTTATGGACTAGCGAATTCTTCGGCCAGTCGTAATCCGTTTGATGCCTGGTCTTCTGTTAGACTTTGTTTTCATAGCGTGAGCGACCAAAGGCAAACATACCATCTCGTCAAGTTCACGTTAGCGTAGGGTTCGGGGTGCTGGGCGATGTATTCCGTAGTGGGATAATCAGGAGGATCGCAAGTCATCATCTCACTATCCTCATCCTGGTAAATGCGGATGTAATCGATCCTCATCGTCGCAGGGAGAGTCGAGGCGATACCGGTCGTGTTGATGGTCGAGAACGAGTCAGACATGCCAAAGTTGACGATGATAGCCATGGGTTCCTCGGGAATGGTCCTCTGCGCGATATTTCCGTTGGGTCCAATCGCTCTTGCATCAAGAGTCCAAGTCGGATCATCGCCTACAAACCACGTCACGTAGCCTTCCTCGCCCGGACTGTAGTCAAAGGCATACTTCTGGTAGGCGTTGCCATCATACCAGTCGTTGTTCAAGTTGGCAAGGCCTGAGATGGCCTGCTGATACGGACCTCCAGCGTAGGGATTGATCGTGGTAGTGGAATGATCATAAACCTCAAAAAAGTCTGCTATTATCAGTAAAGTGGACCACAAATATTTAAGAGTGGCAGCAACAGATAGACTCACCGTAATTAGGCTGATACCAAATGTCGAATGGTGCCAATTGACAACTCTGCGAAACCACACCAATGTATTCACCGGTTGGCAGAGGGTGGTTACTGGCCTCAATGACATCGATCTCGGGTGCAGATCTCGATTTGCCAGGGTTCGGATGATCTTCGCCGTTGCAAGTGCAAGCGGGCATTTTCATACCCGGCAAGTAATTGATACCGTCGGTCGAGCTCTGATTTGCAGTAATACCGGCATCGCATGTGTCCGAATAACTGTATGGCCACATGCCATCGGTTGTTGCTGCGAAGCCAGGCCTGCCGAGGTTGCCCATGGCCCAAAAGCCTGGCCAGAAACCGACCGTATCTCCGCGACCAGGGAGAGAAATCGACGCCTCCAGATGACCACCTTTGAAGCAAAGTTTGTTCCAGGACTGAAGCATGCCGGATCTATAGTCCAAATCATGGTTTGCGAATGCCTCAAACTTGATATTAAGAGTGCCATCTTTGGTGGTCACAGCGTCCGGATCGTACCACTGGTGGTTATCAGCGACCGTGCGATACTGAAAGGTGCACTCTGACATACCTCAAGATCCTGTGTCACACCGTACCAGAAGTCCATTGCCTGGAAATATGGGTCATCCTCCTCGTAGAAAGTCCGACCATCCTTGTTGAACTCGTCGGAGAACTACCGGGTGTTAGCAAATCGTATGACGGACATGGAAAAGATCACCCATACCACCAGCTTTTGCTTCTTTCCTGAGTAGTAAGACGTCCGAGACTTGACACTATCCGGGGTATCTGGGTCGATCAAACCCTTGCGAATGTTCTTGAATAGATCTTGCTTGACGTCAATGCAGTTCGGATCCTTCGAGCAGGCATTCCCCGTAGGATCAATAAGCTTCTGGGCAAAGGTCCTGCGAGTCGCGTTAGCTGGAGGCGATCATGAGTTTTCCGAACAACCTACAAGATAGGATAACCGATGAATAGCATCAGCAAGCCCAGAGTAAGCAGCGCCAAACCACCGACGTTCAACATTCCACGTCTGTTCCAAATGTTGCAATCGCGGGGTTCCTTGTCGGCCGGGTCTGGCTCGTGCAGATAGTCGTCTTTCTCGACATCTTCGGGGAAGAGCAGCAGGCCTGCCGAGGGTGTGATGTTGTATTTCTCCGAGACAGTCTGGGTATTGAGGGATAGGTCGTCCTCGCTGCCAGCTCTCGACGGGGCTCTCGAGTCCTCGAAGGGCGAGTAGAAAGGCCCGTGGTTGTTCCCCGACTCGGAGCTCCAGCTAGTCCTTCGCGAATCGTAACCCGGGGAGTCCTCGTCGCGGAAACGTCTTGTTTGCGAAGGGCGCGGCGGAATGAGGAATTCTGCTGACTCGTTGACGGTACCGGTTTGTGTGTAAACAGGCCTGGTGTCAACGGTCAAGGAGCGCGACGAATCTTGACGCGAAGCCGAAGGGCGTACGGCTTGACCGTCGTTCAAGATGTTGCTGGAGCTCGAATTGAGGCGGATGTGCGGTGGCGCGTTCTGCGCATCCCTCGCCGGGTCAGACGAGCCTGGCGGGGAGGACATGGAAAGCGAGTGTGGGCGGCGCGAGACCAGGCAGGGAGCGGATGGGTTTTAGAGGGCGGAGATGGAGTGTTTCTCGATGTTTCCGGCTGGAGCAGCGGAGTCGCAGGCGCGCAGGCGGTGCTCGTAGTGGACGCGGAAGAGAGAGATATAGGCTTGAATTATTTTGAGGACCGAAAGGGGCGTTCCTAGCTTCTTTGGCGGGCTGGAGCAGGGTCTAGCAGCATTCGAGAGCGCGATTGGTCGGAGGCAGGGCAGAGGGCGAATAGAAATTGGCAGCAACTGGGAATTGAGGCGTGATCTTAGATCTGCGGCGACCCAGAGGCGACCAGCAGGCGGCGCATTCCCTTGGCCCAATGCGAACGCCCAGCAAATCAGGGCAGCCGGCCAGCACGACATGCGAGGAGCTGCGCAAGCCCTCCGAGACGCCTGCCGCTATGCCATCATCGCCGCCCGCCCAACGCTCCGCTCCACGCCGCCAAAGTCGCTCGTGTTCTGGTCGGAGCTTGCGCCTTTGCTGGCTCGTGTGCTCGTGTCCTCGTCCACCGACTCTGCCACCGCGCCGATCTCCCGCGATCCCACCACTCTGCGATAGAGAAAGGCGTCCACAACACGAAGGCACCAGAAGTTGCGCGGCCTGCGCATTTCCGCGCCTGGCCGATGCACCCCTGAGCCGCCCCATGTCGCTGCATTACCGTCTCGCCGCGTCTGCATCCAAGAATGCTCGCAATGCTGCCTGGGCGCAAACATTTTGAAATAAGCCGCTGTTTCTGTCTGTGAACGCGTCCTCCACACCGGTGCGCCCCCAGCCTGCGCCATACCGCTTCGTGCCACCAGAGCAGCAAGCTCTGGTGGAATGTTGCGCTGATCGGCTCGTCACCTGAACCATGCTCCTGTCATGCTTGTCCAGATGCTTGTCTCCAATTAATAACCGCACTAAGCTGCGCTCTCTGCGTTGCCTTTAATATCCGGCCGCTGCTAATAATTTCTGTCCCGATCTTATGTGTGCAAGGCGTCCACTGTTCCGAACCCTTTCGGCTGTAAAAGCTTGCTCCGGCTAATGCACAATGCGCTGCCATTTACATATCTACCATTGCATTTCCCGTCGATAATCTCTGCAGGCACTGTTTCATTTCAATCTATCACATGACTGCGACCATCCCTAAGAACGCCTGAGCCCTTATACTTCTTGGGTATCTACGACTCAATCGCCACAGCCTTCAGACCCACGATCCTCTTCCCCTTCTTGTCCAGACTGACCACGTAGTACTCCGCTCTCGTGCTCCCATGCTGCACCCGAAAGATGTTTACATCCTGGCTTCCAGCCTGCTTGACCGCGTCAATCACTTTCGCATACTGGCCCTGGGGGTCGAAGTCTTTCTGGCTGACACTCGAGGCGTCGGAGTTGTGTCCAATCAGCTTGGCAAATGCAGCTGGAGGTGACAGTCAGATTAGCTGCTTCCGTTGATGAGATAGTTGTTTCTCCTGACCTTCTGATGGTGTGGCATCGCCCTCCCACTTCAGGCTCACGGGCTCAAATGGCTCGTCGGCATCGGAGATGTAATATTCTTCGACGCTTTGCAGCACCGGCGGCACTTCTGAGTCCACTGCTTTGGTCTTGAACGACTTCGACTGGGCTGAAGCCGGGGCACCTGTGTCCTGGTTTGCCTTGTCCAGGAAGGCGGCGTAGTCCTCGTCGGAAGCCATGAATGAGGAGCGTGTGAATCGACGTCCGTTTGCGGTCGAGTTGGGTTGGGGTGGCGCGGGACGGACGGTTAAGGCTGATCTCAAGAGTTTTGGTGGAGAGCACGCGTGGTGGAGGGCGTGCTGCGTTCGGACGTGTCGCGCAAGAAGAAGCGGGCTGCAGCGGACGCTGAGGACGTATGACATTGCCCCACGTTCCCCGCGCTGATGCAGTCGGTTGCGGTACCGTGTCCAAGATTCTCTTGTTTGCTGAGAGGGCGCCGCAGGAAAGCTTAGTACGTCATTACTCTGCTCCGGCTTCCTGCGGCCCGGGCTGGACCAGTAACACTCTGACCGCGGCCTCCATCAGCCAGCCCACGTGCAGCCTAGTCGGTAGCATCTTGATGAAGGTGCTGGCTGGACCCAAGCTGTGCAGACGGCGCAGGCCGCAGGCAGAGCCACAGCAGCAGCGCTCAAGCTTGCATGAGCACGTGACCGTCGGGCCGCAGTGTGATAGCTCATCCGGCGTGCAGAGTAGAACAGCCGCGCCGGCCGACAAAACCTTCGGCGCCAGTTGCCTGATGGGCCGGGGGTCGTGGCGGTGGAGTCGTTGCAAAAGCGCCATCTCATGTGACCAGGGCGCTTCGACAGCTCATAGCGCATCATTCACAGCCCCTTTGTGGAGCGGGGGCCTGCGCCCACAAAGTCTCCGCTGGCAGGTGGGAACTCACGACGGGCCTCGACCTCACTTTTGTTCTAGCGCGGTTCCATCACCGAGATTCGTTGACACGATTCCCCGCTCGGACCACTCGTGTCCCTGAGAGACCCTCACTTCTGACGCCTGTGGGGCTAGCCGCGAGTTTGTGAGCCAAAAGCCTATTGTCGAACGACTTTGCTACCACGCCGTGGCTGAGCCTCCCAACGCCTGCCCACGGCTCCCGGGACAAAACCATTAGATGCCCGCTCGTCGTGCTAGGTATGGTGACGCGAACGCCCGTCAGCGAACCCGACGTTTTGTATCCCCCTCCTTTGACTGGTTGGGTTGGGCATACCGTCCTGTATCCCTTGTGTACGCATGCGCTCCTTCGGCGACTTGTCCGCCCACCAGATAGATGGATACGCGAAGCGTTTGAAATAGCCGCTGGCCCGCTGGGCCGTTTGGCCGTATTGTATGGATTCTACTCCCGGCTGTGCTTGTGCATGTCAGATTGTTCACCCCAACGCTCCGTCACGTTGCTTTCAGCACCCGGTTATACAGCTCGTCCTTTGTATGCGAGTCTCACCTCATCGGCCCGCCCCTCGGGTCCGCTATCCTCAACGCAAGCCTAGCCGGCGCGGGCCGCGCAGCGCGTGATTGAAATCTACACAGAGCAGCTATCGAGCGATGCCACAGTTGAGGCTGAGATGGTTGCCGGGAAAAGACGGTTCAGAGGCGCAAAGGCTTGCATCCTTCTAAATCCCTTGCCGAGAACCAACACCGAGAGCAAGCATCTTCGTCAGTTGCCTGGTTGCCTCGTAAGAAGGTGCTACGACCCAATCGTTCATTGTCACAGATGCATGCGTCTTAGATCCCTGGCATATTGTCGAATACTGCCAGCTGCTCCACCTCTTGAATGGCTGTGTGTGAAACCGGGGACTCCAGAAAGGCCCTCTGGATCGTCGCAGGCACGCGAGACGAGACCCCCGATCGGGGAACGGTAAGCGTCCGATGCACATTTCCACCTGAGCGTAATCACTTTAAGCAGTCGCTCCGACCAACGCTTGAACTTCCAAGAGAGCGGATCTGCTCAGATATGGCTGCAAGCCATAAGCCACGGCTTTGCTGCTTTTATCTTACACCGCGCACAACGGGGAAATTCTCGACACTCCAGCCCTCCTATAAGCTTAGCTTTGTACCGCCGAGTTTCTCAAAATAGAAAGTCCGGGCTAGAACGGCTGGGCGGCGGGAAGATCGAAACCCCAGGTACCGCGCTGCACCCGGGCGCAACGACCCCGTCAATCCGACGAAAAAATCAACACCCTCGACACGACATGAAAGCTTATTCATCGACTTTCCAGTGCGGCATGCTCGTGCGAGTGCTGAAGTGGACATGGCGTAAGGGCATCGAGGATGAAGTGTCGCAGGGGATACGCGGCGCGAAGCGCCCATGCGGAAGGAGGTAGTGTGCTTGGGCCGTGGGATGGATGGTGTGCGGCCGGCAGAGGAATCTTCATGTGCGTAGGGCGGGTGGGGGCGGTAAGAGGGCGCCGTGGTTGTGACGGGGCGGGCGCACAAGGATGGGTTAGCGACATCGTTCCTGCCGGCGGGCGGCGATAAAGCACGTTGGGGCCAGCTCGATGACAGGGGGGATGGGAGGTGCGCGTCATGCAGGCAGCGTGCGGTGGACGATCCCGCCTTGAAACGAGGGCGGTGGCACGCAGCGCGCAGCGGCCAATGGGCGTGTCGTGACGGACGCAGCGGGCGGGCTGGGCGGGGCGCTCGTGGCGACGAAAGCAGGCGTCAGGTCGACGAGCTCTGGAGAGGCTGGTGGTGGACGCGCCGATCCGCGGCGATGGTCGCGCGTTACAGCCGACAGTCGCAGCAGCGGGCGGCCGTTTGTGTGTGCTTGGCTCGTCGCTTTGTAGATCTCACACAGAAAAGCCACCTGGTGCAGGATGCGCGCACAGGGCTCCGCAAACAAGGGTCGAGCAGGCCAAGGCGTGGGCGGCGTTCCTGGGGTCGCGGCAACGTTGGCAGAAAAAGAAAGGCGAGCAGAAGCGGTGCGACACAGGCGGCCTCGCGTGCTGGCTAACTAAGCTGGCCGTCAACCCAAGCTCCACCGCGCCCCGGGCCCGGCGAAACGGTTTCGCTGCTGGTTGCTGCGAGGGCGCGGAGCGCAGATTCATGCGGCACGCCTGTCAGCTGCGCGCCGCCGGCTGACGCCCCGGCCGCTGTGCCTGTGCTGCTGTGCTGCGTCGGTGTATGGCGGGTGCAAGAGGGTGTCGCCCAAGGCGGGAGGTGCAGGTGCGCCGGCGCCGGCTGTCGGTGTGGGTGGTGCGAGGAGGAGGGTAGGGGACGGGGCGCGGCTGGGGGCGCCAGGCTCCGCTGGCGCACGTTGCCGGCGGCCGGGGGGTCGTGCACGGAATGATGGCTGCTGCCCTGCGCGGTACCGTGGGAAGGCAGATTGAGAGAGCAGCCGCGCCGCGCTTCCCTGCACGCCAAGTGCTTTAGCGCGAGCGCGCTGAGTCGCCTGTCGAGCCCGCTCAGAGAAATTCCCCTAACCCAGCCCTCTCATGTAATGCAATGGGGCATCTCCTCTCCCGGCCCTCTGTCGAGTCCCGTCGCCTCCATCTCCCGCGCCCTCTGCCTCGCGCTCCCCATCCCCATCTCCTCCCCCTCCCCGTCCATCCAACACCCACACCCCTCAACACCACGGCTTCGTTCGAGCCAGGCCCGCGCCCTTCGCGATACGCCTGCTCGCCGAGCTCTGCCATTGCGTGCCGCCGCCCGCGTGAGTGCGCCGTTTCGCTGCCGCCGCGCGCTGCCACCGCCGACCGTGTCTGCCAGCCCGCGTCACTGCCGGCTCCTAACGCGTCGAGTGCCGCTCTTCACCAACTCTTCGAAGCTCTGAGAGCACGCGCCCGCGAGTCTGAGCTTCTGCACTCGCGAGAGCCGACGCCCGCCCGACCTCGTCACCACGGCACGTTTCGGGCTACATGGCCACTCACCAACAGCCGTCTCCGACGGCGGGACTGCCCGCTCACCATGCTCCGCCGGGCCACCCCCAAGCTAATGGACATGCTCCCTTCCAGCAGGCCCAGGGCAAGGCGGGCATCTCGTCCGTCCTCACTCAAGCCAACGAGCAGACCTGGCTGGCTCTTGGTATGCACAAGCTTTCACTCCACCTCATGCCTGAACCTCCTCTGACTGAGCTGTAGGCAACCTCTCTGAGATGATGAGCGACCTTGACGGCGCTCGTCAGTGCTACGACCATGCCCTGCGCCACAACAATTGGTCTGTCCCTGCTATGCAAGCCATCTCGTGCATCCTGCGGAGCATGGAGCAATTTCCCGCCGCCGTCGAGTACCTGAAGAATATTCTCAAGATTGATTCGAACAATGGTGATGTTTGGGGCAGTCTCGGTATGGTTTATCAATTGCTCCCGTCGTCGTGCTCTCACTCACCGCTTGTCTCTAGGCCACTGCTACCTCATGATGGACGACCTGCAGCAAGCTTACTCCGCTTACCAGCAGGCTCTCTACCACCTGCAGGATCCGAAGGTATGTGGTATCAGTGTATGACAAGCTGATCGACACGCTGACGACATTGACAGGAACCGAAACTTTGGTATGGTATCGGCATTCTGTACGATCGCTACGGCTCGCTAGAACACGCCGAGGAAGCCTTTTCTCAGGTGATGCGCATGGAGCCGAACTTCGAGAAGGCCAACGAAATTTACTTCCGCCTCGGCATAATTTACAAGCAGCAGCAAAAGTTTTCTTCCAGTCTCGAGGTATGATCTCACTAACAACATCGTACAAGAGTAATTTCGTGACGCTAATTGGCTACAGTGCTTCAAATACATTGTCAATGACCCTCCTCGGCCATTGACTGAAGAGGACATCTGGTTCCAGATCGGTCACGTGTACGAGCAGCAGAAGGATGTATGTCGAAAACCGCCCGCAAACGATTGTGCAAGACTAACAAATAGTACAGTATGAGTCAGCGAAGAACGCCTATAGGCGCGTACTTGACCGCGATCCAAACCATGCCAAGGTTCTTCAACAGCTTGGTTGGCTTCACCACCAGCAAAGCAGTAGTTTCGAAAGTCAGGAGCGCGCCATTGAGTACCTCGAGAAATCAGTTGCATCTGGTAAGCTTGCATCCATTGCTCAGCATCATATTCACCCCATCGATTAACACAGACTTGCAGATCAGAGTGATGCGCAGAGTTGGTACCTGTTGGGTCGCTGTTACATGTCGCAGCAAAAGTACCCGAAGGCGTACGAGGCTTACCAGCAGGCCGTCTACCGTGATGGCAGGAACCCGACGTTCTGGTGCTCCATTGGTGTTCTTTACTACCAAATCAACCAATACCGGGATGCGCTCGATGCTTACTCTCGCGCTATCCGCCTGAACCCCAATATCTCTGAGGTTTGGTACGACCTCGGAACTCTGGTGAGTTTGCTTCCTGCATGCGCAGCAGTATGAGGCACCTGTCGCTAACCAATACCAGTACGAATCCTGCAACAACCAAACTGCAGATGCGTTGGATGCATACCAACGTGCAGCTGATCTCGACCCGTCCAACGTGCATATTAAGGCCCGCCTGCAGCTGCTGCAGAATGGTCAACCGACGAATGGCATGCCTAACCAAAATAGCGCACCTTTGCCGCAGGATGTCCACCCTCAGGCCTACCAACCCGGAGCTATGAACGGCCCGCCACAGCCCCAATGGGGTGGTCCTCAGCCATCGCAGCCTGCACCTCAGCAACCTCTCCCCCCGGCTGCATTGGGCGGGGGAAACGACTGGAGCAGACGCCTTGCTGGCATTCAGGACCCCCAAATGCCACCGCAGCAGATCGGACCTTATGATCAACGCGATCCTGCGCTCAGACCAGGGGCATCAGCTCGCCCCTCCAGCCCGAGGCAAGAGCCCCCCAGGCAGTTCCAAGAGCCGCCTCGACTGAATCCACCAGGACCAGGTCGACGCGGCCTATCCCCGTCACCCAAAAGCCATAATGCGGCTCCCAGCTTGTACCAAGGCGGACAGGCAACTCTGCCCCCGCAACAGCCGCCGCCGCAGTCCCAGACCCCTCAGGGCCCGCCTCAGGCACAGCCGAACAGGATCGCCAATCCTAACTATGGTGCCCACGCCTCCAACGGTCCTGCGCCGCCGACTTCGCTCAACGGTCCACCGCCGCCAGGCCCTGGGCCGGTGCCTCCGTACGGTCGTCCCGCAAGCCCTCCGCCAGAGGTTCGTCCCATCATCCAAAGCCAGGCTGCCTCTCCCAACTCGCACTACCCTCATGGCAGCTACCCGCATCATCCTGATCCGGGAGCTCCTGGTGGTATTGCCAGCGGTGCTCCTCCGCCAGCATCAGCTCTTGCTGCTGCTGAAGCGGCTGCTCGTGACCGGGATGAGCGCACCCCGACTGCTCAGAAGCGTCTCCGCGAGTGGGAAGATGACTCTGCTTCTGCCCAAAAACCTCCTACGAATGACGAGAAGCGCCAGCGACTTGATGAAACTCCCCCTCGTCGCCCATCTCCACCGGAGAGGATGGCGTCGCACACTTCACAGGTCCAGCGGACACCACCGGAGCAAGCCGAGGCCCGTCGTCCTGAGGAACAACGCCATATCAACGATGGATACCACCCTTCGGAGGCAGCCCATCACCCGCCATCCCTGCCCGCTATTCACCCTCCTCCGCCGCAGACCCCTCATGCGCCGGAGCAACCAAAGGAAGAGCGTAAGGAACAACACGAGCCAGCCGCTCGCAAGATGGAGGTCGACGAAGACTATGATGACAGCGGTGACGACGAGAAGCGCGTGCAGCAGCCGCCTCGTTCCGAGCGCAACAGCCCACGAAGCGCAAGTGTCACCAATGGCGTTAACCACACTCCTGCCCCAGTGGAGACGAAGACCATGTAAAGATTCAACGACATGACGGTATACGCCTTTTGCGCTATGCCATTACGCCTTCAGCCCGGGTGGTGTTTCTATAGCGAGCATGCTTCGTTTACTTTCCCTTCTGCTGCTACTCGATTAATCTTCTTTGTCTTGAGTATAGTGACAATTCCGTTCTTGTTTCTTTTAGTTGAGCGAAGGAAATAACCATTCGAACGAAGTAATATGCCGGCTTGGGGAGTGGGTCAAGGGGATCCTGATTGCTTCACATGCTTGACAATCGTTTGACGAGGGGCGCTTATATGGGGCTGGGCCAAAAAGGGCGGATGTTTCCAAGGATCCTCGCTTTTATAGTGATGTGTGCTGGAGTAGTGGATGTTGTATAGAGCGATATCCCCAGCGTTGATTTTTATCCCTCCATCAGAAGCCTTTCTCTTCATTTCCAGTTAGACTGATCAATGACTCTGTCACGACCAAGGAGATGCGCCCTGAAGTTTCAGGAATCATGGCCAGGACTCTCTATTTGGGTGTCGATCACGTGAAATGCTTTTTCTGGCTCCTTCGGTGGGGGATCTAAACTACGTGCGGGCGCGCGCATATCTCTCCGACCGGGACGGCTCGGAAAGTCTGGAACCCAAACGCATGCATGCATATCAAGGACGGTGTGGGAATGCATGACTCTCTTTCTCTCCGTTTCGAAGCACGTTAGATAATAAGGGTCCTGCGATTCAAGGGGGGAGGGGGATTCTGGATCCGTCGTGTCGGAGCCCAAATGGTTGTTTCGAGAATAGCTAATATTTGCCCTACGAGCAAAAACTGCCGCTTGTCTCGCGTTCACCCGTCCGTCACAAGGTTCCTTGCCGTCGGGTTTTCTCCGATCAAGACGAAGTTTAAAGTAAGGAAGAGACAGGGGTGGGGGCCTAGAGCCTGAATCCCGTGGGAGCGGATACTTTCTTCGGGCAACTCTGTTGCAGTCTCTAACGCCGCGCTCCCCAATCAAAGTGTGACAGTTTGAGATATGTTAAAACACTAGAGCCCGAAGGCCATTGCACGTGTTCGAATAGTTCATGTACTCGTGTATTGCTATCATCGTAGTTAATACTATTCATTGTCATCAGCTCCCCCTGCTTGCTTCCACCAATCTCTTCGTTGCTAGCACTGCTCATCCCCTGCCTTCGCCACTATTGTATGCTGTCGGCACAAACGCTCCTTTCTGCTCTGCTAGAGAACCAACAACACCTCTTCGATATGGACGGGTATCTTTTGCGTCTCTTCCATGCGCATTCCGTGGACGTAACATTCGTGAAAACCCAGTATTGACCCTCAGCCATTGGAATTACGCCAAAGTGAAAAAGACAAGTAGCCAATCTGCAAAAAAGTACAGCGCGCAAGAAAAGAAAAAGAAAAGAAAGGGAGAGCAAACAATACAAGTGCAGAAAGCAATGGTTGAAACACAGGACCTCATGCAATTACAGCCGTTCAAATTCGTGGGGTCGACGTGACGGTGTTGTTCTAATCGGTCATGTTCTTTTTACTCTTCGTTAAAGTCGTCGTACATGTCGACACCGGTAACCTCGGAGAGGGCGTCCCAGATGCTCTTGCGAGGGTCATCCAGAAGGCTCTTGGAGATGGAGAATTGCTTCGGTCCAGAGCGCCAGAAGCTGGAGAGCAAGCTCATCCTGGGTTGAGCCAGTGCAGGCTTTTGCTCCTCTGCATTGCTAGGACCCTGCCCAGGCTCCTGCTCGACCTTGGTCTCGGAGGAAAGACCTGCGTCAGTGTCCTCAGCAGACTCTTCAAGCTTCTTGGTGGGCTCTTCAAGCTTCTCGGCAGGCTCTTCAGGCTTCTCTGTGGGTGCCTCCTCGATGGGAGCAAGTGATAAAGACGAAGCGGCCGGGAAAGGATCGCTAGAACCCCTCGCGTGAAGGCCTGGCACATTCCGGGAATGGCGTGAAGACTTCGGCTTCAATTTGCCGTCCTCCAGATTCAAGAATGCCGAGATGTCGGCGGCGAGCTGGTGGGCTTCGCCGAGGAGGTTGGGGTCGACATTGCCGGAGAACTTCTCCCTACGCTCGCGGAACTTTTCATCCATTTCATGCCACTCGTCGGTCCAATGCTCCATGCTCTCCTTCAGGACGTCGCTGTTGTCTTCGCCGAGATGCAAGGCGGACTTGACCTCGATGGCCATGAGTTGGAGCTTGAGCGACATGAGCTCGGTGAAGTCGGATTGCAGGTCGGTGCGCAGGGAATGGTTCTGGGTGCGCACAGATTCGATCTTGGAGCGCAGAGCGGAGACTTGGGCTTGGAGTATGTCGTTTTGGGAGCGTAGAGCCTTGTTCTCGGACTTGAGGGCGTCATTCTGATTCTGAACCTTGGTCATGTCGGCTATGAGACCGGACTGGTGGTCCTTTGATGAGTTAGGGTGTTTCGCGCAAGTGGACTGGGTCGCTCTTACCTTCATCTCTAGAAAGCCCTCGCGCAGCTCCATGGACATCTTGATCAGGGTGCTGTACACATCCTCCAACTCCTCGTCGGCAATGACATCTTCTGGGAAACCCTTGGAAACATGCTCACGGGGAAGGTCCGCAACACTTTTGTCGTCCTCGACGAAGAGACCGGAATCTTCCAGGTCTGCCGGCTGGCGAGTCTGGGTGTCCGGGACGGCGAAGAGAGCGTAGATGTTGTCCAGGGCGCCCTGAACATGGTGAGCGACCGGCTCGACAGGCTCTTCGCGGGTGATCTGGACGGCCAGCTGCGACAGACGGTTGAGCAGCGCGCTTTGGGTCTTGGAGGCTTGCTGCGGGCCGCCGGAGAAGGTGCTGTCGGAGTAATAGTCGGAGAAAGGCGAGTCGTGAAGGATGGTGCGGCCAGGCGGCGTGGTGGGACGGTCGCCGTGGGTCGCCATGACGGCGGGTTGTTTGGGTGTTCTGGAGCGCAAGAGCGGCGGTTGGTAGGCGGAAGAGGTGGTAGAGTTGGTAGAAGGGGCGAGAGCGTGCTTTTCAGAAGTTGGTGGAGACGAAGGCCCGGGCGCGCGTGTCTAGCTGGCACACGACAAACTGCCGCCCATTGTCCGTGTCACCGCGGCCGGTGGAAGCGGCGCGTTGATGCGGGCAGGCAGCGGTTTTGCGAGGCGGGCAAGCAGCGGGCGCAGGGCTGACAGCGAGACGAGACGAGTAAAGCAAGGTCACAAGCCAGCCGCGAACGCCAGCCCCGCCAAAATCAAAACACGCGCCAAGCCGCGCGCTGACTGGCCCTGCCAGCCCGCCCGCTGACATCAAGCGAGCTTCTCCCGAGGGAAATTGTCGCGTCGCTGACGATGACTGAACTGTTTCTCGCGTTTCTACCGCCATTGCTGCTGCTCCTCCACCGCAATCCGCCGAAACCCCTCGTCTCCCCTTGTTGTCCAGGTCTAGCTCCTTCATCATGGCGTCGCGGGTGAGCTGTCCCCCTGATTTTCCAATTCTGGTGCCTATGGCGGGGCTTATCCATGCATCCCACATCTGCGTCCACGCTTGCTATGGCAACAGCTTACAGCTCACCACCGGCTGTGGGTACACGTGCGTCCTGGATCGATGAGCCTCTGCCAAAATCACTCGCAAACCCGCTCGCTCCGGGCCGCTCCGCCGCATCAAGCATGCTGACCGTATTTCCAGCTAGGCATTGAGCCGTCCCTTGACACAGTGCGCGAAGTGCTGTCGTCCTACGTGAACACGCCCAACCCACCCAATCTCGTCCCCGTGTGCTCCTCCATTTCCGCCGAGTTCCTGACTCCCTCCTCCATCTACCTCAAAATCGCCCATAAGTCAGTGAGTCGTGGCCACAGACACCGGTTAGCATATACTGAGAGCGTGCAAGGTCGAAGCTGTCGTTCCTCTTTGAGAGCGCCGCCACAACCGAGACGATAGGCAGATACAGCTTTGTTGGTGCAGGTTCGTATTGAAGCTCTGCGCAAGCTCCTTGCTTCTGACTCAGCCGACAGAGCCCCGCAGCGTCCTGAAGACCGGCTCCGGCCATGGCCCTGAGTGTGACCCCCTACCACTCCTCGAGAAGGAGCTGGCCAAGTCCCGCGTTGCCGCCGTACCAACCCTGAAGCTTCCGCCATTGACCGGGGGCGCCATTGGCTACGTCGGCTATGACTGCGTAAAATACTTTGAACCCAAGACCAGGCGAGACATGAACGATGTGCTGAAGGTGCCGGAGGGCTTCTTCATGTTGTTTGACACCATAGTTGCCTTTGATCACTTTTTCCAAGTCGTCAAGGTCATCACCTACATGAAGGTCCCCGAGAACTTGGAGAACTTGGAGAGCGCATACAACGACGCACAGTCGGTGGTCCAGGAAACAATTGCAAAGCTAAAGAGCGACGACTTGCCCTTGCCTGTGCAGCCACCGATTGAGTTGGATAGGGAGTACAAATCAAACATCGGACGGGAGGGATACGAAGGCCACGTCAACAAGTTGAAGGAGCATATCGCAGTCGGTGATATTATCCAATGCGTTCCGAGTCAGCGCTTTTCGAGACCGACCTCGTTACATCCCTTCAACATTTACCGTCACCTGCGCACCGTAAATCCGTCGCCGTACCTCTTCTATCTCGAATGCGAAGATTTTCAGATAATTGGTGCAAGCCCGGAGTTGTTGGTGAAGGCTGACCAGGGCCGCATCATCACCCATCCCATCGCCGGCACAGTCAAGCGTGGAAAGACCATGGAAGAGGATGAGCGGTTAGCGGAAGAGCTGCGGAGTTCGCTAAAGGATAGGGCTGAGCATGTTATGCTTGTCGACCTCGCACGAAATGACGTTAATAGGGTTTGCGACCCACTCTCCACCCGTGTCGATCGCTTGATGGTGGTCCAGAAGTTCTCGCACGTCCAGCATCTTGTATCGGAGGTGTCTGGTGTGCTGCGTTCTGGCAAGACACGCTTCGATGCGTTTAGATCGATCTTCCCGGCTGGAACCGTCAGCGGTGCACCTAAGGTGCGTGCAATGGAATTGATTGCCGAGTTGGAGAAGGAAAAGAGAGGGGTGTACGCCGGAGCCGTCGGTTACTTTGGCTACGGCAGTGTCAATCCGAACGGCGAGGAGGAAGAGGGTGCCATGGACACGGTAAGTGGAATGTCATCTTCCAAAAGTCATTCCCATTCCATCCCATGGACAAACATGCACACCAGCACCTTGAAGCCGATACCGCACGTGTTTGTTTGCAGAGTAGCGCGAGAAAGTTACTGCACAGGGGAATTCGAAGCCTTCAGCTGTCTGGAATTGTCTCGGCCTTCTTTTGCCGCATACGTCTGAACGACTGCTTCAACTCCTCATGTGCTTTTACAATCTCGATGCTACTATGCTTTCAAGTGTGCGACGAGGATATCTTCTTAAATATGCTTTTATTGGGGACGGAATGGGTGATGGCCGTCTGCAGCTTTGAATACTAACAAAAGACAGTGCATTGCGCTGCGCACGATGATGACCAAGGACGGAGTGGCATATCTCCAGGCAGGTGGAGGCATTGTATTCGATTCAGACCCGTACGACGAGTGGGTGGAGACAATGAACAAGCTGGGGGCAAACATGCAGTGCATCACATCGGCGGAAAAGAAACATCTGGCGGAGCAACAGGCAGCCAAGCAGGGCCAGGCGAGCGGACAGGACGGAGGGCGGGCGCACATCGATCTTGCGGCGGGCTAGATGCAATGCTCGGCTACGTGTCGGGCTGTAGCGGGGAGGCAGATTAATCAAGCTCGTCGTGCAGCTCGCCGGACGCGGGAAGTGATGCAATTGAATTGGGAAAGGCGCGGCGCATGCCGGGAAGTCTCCGCCGCGCGCGTCTGGCACGTTGACGGCCTGGCCAATATAGCCGGGACCGTCGATAGGCCGCGATAGAGCCGCGAGGGGCCCTGGTCGAGCTGAAGGACGAGGACGGCGGCGCGCTCGACTCAGTCTTTCGGTGGAGGCTGGGCCATGCGGGTGGAGTTGGCGGTGGCTGGTGACGACGCCACACCACCGGCACACGGCAGGACGAGCATCGGGCGAAACAGCGTGGGCTGCCGTGACACGCCCCTCCGCTTGGAAGCTGTTGTTTGTGCAACGGCGCATATGTTGACTTCATTTCCCCTCTGGCGACACACGATCGGTGGTGTGAGGTGAGGTTCCCATGTCTTCGCGATGGAGAGGGCGGTCGATGACGAC
Source organism: Botryosphaeria dothidea (assembly GCA_011503125.2). NCBI lineage: Eukaryota > Fungi > Ascomycota > Dothideomycetes > Botryosphaeriales > Botryosphaeriaceae > Botryosphaeria > Botryosphaeria dothidea. The sequence continues at coordinate 1,183,065 of WWBZ02000001.1, forward strand.
TTGGGGCTCGCTCGAGCTGCGCTGGAGCGCGCGCGGGCGGGCGATCAGAGGAACATCATAGCGTCGCCCAGCAACGCGCGACGATGATGACGGCGAGCGATGCCCTGGCATTGGGGCGCTGGCGAGTGCCTGCCTTGGACGCACCCGTGCTAGCGGCCCAGACTACCCGCGCCCAGCAGGTGCGGACGAGCTGTGCACCAGATCGGCGCAGGGGCCGGTGATGGCCTGAGCGCCAGCCTGACTTCACGCGCGTTGGGTGCTGCTGCCACTTGCGAAAACAAGATTGAAGCAGCGGAGATGAGGGCAAGCGCAAAAGTGACTCTGCCGCGAAGCTGCAGCTGCCCGCCGCTCACATATAAGCCCCTGCCCACAGCATCCCAGCCAACCCTTTTTCCTTCCCTCACCACCATCCTCTACATAACCAGCCTCCATCACCTCGATTTCTCTACGAGCATCCTCTAGCAAGCATCCTACTGCCTGTTCTCCCTGCTCTCACCGACCCACCGCCAATCACCCAATCTACCTCGTCAACCTCACCCAGTCAAAATGAAGTCCTTTGCTGTCCTCGCCCTCGGCGCTACCATGGCAATGGCCCAGTCGGTCTCCGACCTGCCCCAGTGCGGTGTATGTGCTCATGTCCTTCCAATTTGTACCAATGATTGTTTTCTAATGCTCAACTGCAGCAAACCTGCATCAGCAACATGCTGGCCATTGCCACCAACGACTTCGGCTGTACCCAGGGTGACGTTGTCTGCTACTGCAACAACGCCGACTTCGGCTACGGTGTCCGTGACTGCGCCAACGAGGCCTGCGGTAGCGAGCAGGCTGCCTCTGTCATTGCCTACGGCACCAACTACTGCGCGGGTAAGTAGATCTCATCGCAATTGGCGCTTCTGTGAAACTGACTCCGCCCAGGCGCCCTCTCCAGCGCCAGTGGTTCGGCCACCGCCTCCACCGCCTCTGCCTCTGGTGCCAGTGTTCTGTCATCCGCTGCCTCTGGCGCCAGCGCTACGGCCACCGGCACTGAGGGTAGCGGCAACAGCACTGAGTCTGGTTCTGGTTCTGGTGCTGGTGCGTCGAGCACTCCCTACACCACCCAGCCTCTGGTCGCGACCGTCTCGGCTTCTGACACCACCTACGCCACTACGACCGGCCAGTCTACCCTGTACACTGCTGTCGGCGGTGCTGCTGCTTCCGCTAGCGAGAGCGGTGCCAACGCCACCGAGAGCGCTGGCAGTGCTGCCTCCTCTGCTACCGACAGCGCCGGCTCTGCCGCTTCGTCTGCTACTGAGTCTGCTTCTGGCGCTGCCAGCTCTGCCGTCGAGTCTGCCAGCTCCGCCGCTTCTGGCGCTGCCTCCAGCGCTGTAAGTTTTTCCTCTGCATCCAAGCTCTTCATAAACAACAAAAACTAATATGATCTGTAGGCTTCCGGCGCCTCCGGTGCTGCCTCTTCTGCGAGCTCTGCGGCCGGTGCTGCCCCCATGAAGACTGCCGCCCCGATGCTTGGTGCCGCCGGCATGGCGCTTCTGTTCGCTCTGTAAGGAGTCGAGACATCATCTGGGGATCAGGCTTAATGGAATGGGCGAAGGTTTAATGAGGGATGCTTTTTCGGATTAGGATACATAACACGCGCAGGGCGGGCGGAACGGAAGGGTCATTCTTCGGTTCCAATATTCATCCCCCTGTCTTTCTTTTTCTTACTGCCCATCACGATACCCGACGACAGTACGCATGAGATGAGCGACGACAAATAGGTCTAAGGTAGATTCACACCTGAATAATACAAAGCCGTAATGGCTTTAGCTTCAACCTTGTTCCCTGCCCTTAATCTGTTCGCGAAAACACAAACGCGGCAATGTGCATGCTTCCGACGGGGTTACGGGTGGTCGCACAGGGAGGCGATGGGATGCCATGGCATCATGATGATTCTACCATGGGCCCACGAGGCAAGTGTGTTCCAGAAACATGGCAGTCCGCGACCGCTTGGCTTCAGACGTGGACAACTCAAAAGCCTCTGCGGAGGGCGGCAGGAGGGGTTGGACGTCGAAGAAGAGCAGGATTCTTTGCAGATCCACACCGGCTGACGTTTCCCCACATTTTGGTAGGTGCCGGCCTCCCGAAGTGCGCCCACCGCATCTCAGCACACGCGGCGCATGCAAGCCAGAGTTTCTTTTGTGGTTCTGAGTTTTTGAGTCCGAGCGGGCTGGCGACGTCATCGTCATCATCATCGTAAGAGGGATAAACGGGCATTGGGCTCTGAGAGGGTCTCTTTCGCTCCCCCGATGGGACACATGCAAGGGCGACAATTTTCCTCTGCGGAGTACACGTGTGGCGCAGTCAGTTCCGGACTGGATCTTGGTCGGGCGCTTCCGATACCCGGCTAGGCTCTCTGTTTCCAGTCGTGCCTGCCTTGTCTTTCCTGCCTACCTGTCTGCCTGCCAGCCACCATTTGTGCCCCCCCATGCATGCGCCTCATCATGCGAGATCCAGTTGCGCGTGCGTACGAGGCTGGTCTCAAAAAAAAAAAAAAAAACAGGTGTTGCCATGGGAGCGCAACGATTGCACGCGCGCATAGTTTTGCAAAACACCCCCTCCGGACGTGAACGCCATCATTTACACCCGGGGCGAATGGAATGATTCAAGCACTCATGCCTCTCCGTTTGTCTAATCTCATTGCCGTCGCGATGTCTAAGCGAGAGTGAAACGGCAATGGGGGGACAGCAACAGGCGACAAGCATCGTGGCGCGCGCTCTGGGGAGATTTCACCCGTTGACCGTGGAGAAAGGACGAAAGGGTAGGCCCTTGGTCCGCGCGCAGCGGCATTCGCTCTCAGGGAACACCCACGTTCGTCAGTGGCGGCTTTGCAAGAGCCCAACATCTCGGCTTCACCGATCAGTGGAAAAAAAAAAACACTTTCGAATCTCCACGGCGCGCAGGTCACACCCCTAGGCGTCCCATCAGAAGCGCGATCTGGTGGTCCGTTCGCCTGAGAATCAGCTGGCTTGGGAACCGGTGCCGGATAGTGGGGAAGCAGGGCAGTCGCCGAGCGGAGCTATTACCACGCCGACGATTTGAGAGGAACAGGGAAATTGGCATGGTCAAAGCGGTGTGTCCTTATGTCCAGCTCGATTTTTCTCTTTTCATTCGAGATTGCAATGTTTGTGGCGCAGAGATCTGGAACAACACGTGCATCGATGCGCGCCATTTGACAAGTGAGAAATAGTCAGGACCTTCGTCGCGCCCGCGCCGCCCGCCGTCGTTTTGAACCGGGTAAAGAGAGAAGAGATGCGTGGCGGAGAAGGATACGTCAGGGCGGGAACAAACGGTCAATAGCTTGAGAAGTGTACATTGACCAATGGCGGTGCACGGACGGGCGATGGTTTGTTGATTGCGGTTAATGCGCGCTGGACCAATGGATTGTGTAGATCGCGGGTGACGGGAAGGATTGTGATGATGGGAGAGGCTGGGTGGTTGTCTTAGCGCCGCGTCCGCTATCGCACGATGGTGGAGAATCTTATTCGAGCGCATGTTTGCATGGTATAATAAAAATCGAGAAGGCTTACCCCAGCCTTCGTCTCTTTCCGAGCCGGAGATGAGGCTTGTTCTGGAGTGTCGGACCGGCGCAAAGCTTCTGCGAGCTAATTCTTTGGTGCCGACGGACGGGTGTTCATCAGCTGAGGCCAAGACGATGGACACCAGGAACTTCGAGATCGCGACGGATTTCACGACTCGCTACAGAACGATACCTCGGTACTTGTGCCGGGAAGAAGACGGCTCGGGGAGAGCGGCTTTTGTACAGTATGTTACAAGGATCTTGCTTTTCTACAGAGGACGCTGCCGCCCGTTATCTTCTCTACGCCGCCACCGGTGTCAAATGGCCGTTCTTATCATACTTCGCCTCTGTTAATTGCAGATTAGCACAGGAACCGGGTCAGCGGTGCAGCATGCATTGATCGGCTTACTGAAGAAGGTATAGTTCAGAGTGATGGTGTCAATGCCTTTCATGTTAATATCTTCCACAAAGGCCGGGTCGATGTAGAAAAAGACGGGCATATCAACAGTCTCGCCCTTATTCAACCGCTGCTCTTCGAAACAGAAGCACTGGATCTTGCTGAAGTATGGTGCTACCTGCCCAGGCGTCACGCTGTACGTTGCAACGCCGATGATGTCGTCGTCGCTCGTATTGGTTGCGGTGTAGAAGGCAAGCGCAGTCTCGCCCGGCAGCACCCGCACCTCGCGTTGCTGCGGCACAAACTTCCATGGCAGCACGTCTGATACCGATCCGTTGAATGTGATGCGCAGTCGTCGCGAGGAGGTGACGGGTTTGAGTCGCTCCGCGGGGTCGCCGTCGAGGGAAGCGTGCGCAGCGGACTTGATGGGCTGACCACCCCAGCCGGTGGTTTGGCAAATCTGGGGCACACGGCGGTGTCAGACAAATGTCATTGGATCACGAAAGGGGTCTCTGTATACCATCTTGTACATTGGCACCGAGCCGTACGAGAGGGCGACGGTACCGAGGATTATGCTAAGGGTGTAGTATCTGCGGTCGAGCCATGGTCAGTCAAACTGTCCCAGAGGGCCCAATTGCTGGAACCTTACGAAGTAGACCGGTTCTTGCTCTTGTATGATTCACGCAGCTGCTCCATCGTGGGAGCGACGTTCTGGGAGGCATTCTGCGAAGTGTTCTGGGCAGGCTTGCTGGTGCTATTGATATTTCGGCGAGGCGGGTGGCGCGGTGCGAAAGAACGGCGAGTTGCTCGCGCGCAGGAACTGCATATCCAAGACTCGGAGGCGGGCGTCCGCCGTACGAAGGCGCGTAGCAGCGACGAGGGCGTGTTCATGGTGGTTGCGTGTGCGGTAGCAAAGTTGCTGCTGTCTCGGTGGTGAGATGCACGATGCGGACCCTCAGAACGCTAGCTCTGCAGGGTAAAGGATCTTATCTGATCGCTGAACATGCCGGCTGCCCCACACTGCCAACCATCTCACATATTACAATACAACAACTTGGATACCCTCGATTCACATTTCACACCGGCGTAGTCAGTCTAGGGCGAGCATCCTCGTCAATAATGAAATAGCTGGCTATTCCTGCCACTCTCCCAGAAGCTGAAGCACTTGCCCAGAAGCCGTCATCAATCCTTTGAATAAGTCGACCGCGTGGGGAGTTGAAGCATCCATTAGGATGACAATGTTCAGCAGAGTTCATTGCTTTTGTTTTCAGACGAATGCTTGCACTCCGGACGGTATATACATGTCAAAATATGTAGGACACCAACCTCATGCTCTAAAGGTCAGGCACCCTCGGGCATGCCTCATTCGAGCCCCCAAAGCTGCCTCAACTCCCGTGCGCGGGTCGATGTCTTCCACCCCGTCTCCTTTTCAATCTTAACCATTTGCTTCAAAATTTCAACCTGTTCTGCTGGATTCTTGACTTGTTTACCAGCTAAGAATAAAGGCTGGACGCTGTTGACCCAACTCGCGCTGCAGAGAAAACCAGTTACGTAAGAACCCACTCAGACAGTATCAAGCTCACACTACTTACTGATCAGAACAGGACGTTGTGATTGCTGCAATTTGGTGCGCATGCCACAAGATTTTATCCTGTAGGCATCAGTATTCGGTGGCTTTAATTTGGAGAAATAACTCTACTTACAATCTCTTGGGTTGGTATGCCTTTTGACAGTAAGGAATCAGCCTCAAGCAAGAGGATACATCCAGCATGGTACATTAAATTTCCGCATGCTAAGACACCTTGTCAGCACTCCTCAATGACGTTGTCACACGTTTTTCTTACTTGCCGAAGGCGTCCCGAAAACAACAACCGGGAAAATGTTACCATCCCCAGCTGCTGCAGAAATTAATGGCCGAATCACACGTGGCCGTTCTGAGTACCAAGATTGCAACTCGCTCCATAAAGACTCAGCAGAATGTTTTATCCCATCCGAGACAACAGTAGGAGCTGGCAAATAATTGACAACGTGGGCAAAGAGAACGATTGCCATATTGGCATATCGGTCTACAAGAGGAGTTCCTTCGTCTGATATGTATTCTGGGTCAATCCACTGGTCACTAGGAATCAGAGTCTTCTGATTTGTTAGGAAAGCAGCCCAGATATCTATTCCAGATAGACCGTCAGCAGCAGGACGCTGCGGGAATCAATGAGCATACCTATTCGAGCAAACGGCCAAAAACACGCCGCAGCATAGCCTCCAGACGAGCCATTCCATCCTCTTGCCCGGAACAGTTGCGCGCAGCCCTCGAGGTGCCTTCTCCACTCACTCACCGGAGATTGCATCATCTCGAAAACGCAAAGCATGACACAGCTGGCAAGTATTGATGAGTCAAGATCCTCCGAGACTCTCTCAATCAAGGTCCTGATGGTGAACTGGTACAGCTCCAAGCTTATGGAGTGCGGATGATTAGTGATAACGTCGAGTTGCCGTGAGGATAGTGCCAATGCAGCGGCCAGAAAGCACTCAGACTCAACGAGTACGCATGAGCATTTGGTGGAAAAGTGTCGAAGTGTATCGGTCGTCTCGCACCAAGTGGAAGTCTCCCTTAGGTAAGCGTCGAGGAGTCGACCTTTTGTTACCTCGTCAATTGGCCATTGTAGGCTCAATTGGCTGACAGTCCTGGGTGAGAGGTGCGAGAAGTTCCCTAGTGCGGCACAAAGAGCGGACTCCAGCTGAAGGTCATCAAGAAACAAATCATCAGCCTCCTCCGTTACAGCGTTTTCCTGGCTGCTGCTCTCATAACCAACACCAAAGAGAGCTGATGAGATGACCGTCGAGTCGGCCAGGAGACTTGCGTCTGTGCTCGCACTGCTTTGAGATTGGGAGCTTGGCGGGCCATTTGTGCGAGGCTGGTCTGTCGGAAAGTCTTTTGGTATCCTTGGAGTCTCCGGTGTCCGTTGGAAAAGCTCAGTATCCAAAGTATCTGCCTCGTCGCTCTCAATCTCCTCATAGTTTTCCGTTATTTCTTTAGTATTGTCAATGATCTTTTGGAAGGAGCGCAGCTGTCAGCCTCAGCACAGTCTTTATGCATTGGACGATTTGCTGACCTTGAAGCCTACCGACGGCGACCTAGATGCTTCGATAGTATCAAGCATTTTAACCTCGCCCGAGCTCAACCCATGCATGCGCGATGCATGAAACATGGCCCGAAGGCCCCAGCTGCACGTCTGATTATTGCGGGCATAATTACGACATGTCGGTAGCGTTTCATCGCCTTGATAGGGGCCATGATTAGCCAGGAACATGAGCAAAGGACAGAGAGCGCACCAACATTTCCGTCTTTTTTTCCGGCATGTTAGACTAAAAGACGAAGTCAGGATTCACGGCACAACCGCAAGCGCAGGAGTATTTCAGCTTACCATCCGTTTCTGCTTCTACGGAACGTGCGCTTGTCAGCAGTGCTGGAAAATGGTGTGAGAGACATGCTGTGCGACTGTTTGTGAAATCCGAGAGAGAAGAGGGCAAGTAGATCCACCAAGGAGGCAGAGAATGGAGGGGCAGGTGTAAGCGCAAGCACGACAGGCCCCGCTTTACTAAATTCGATAAGTCTGCTCCATCGGCATGATTCAAGGCGGGGTAGCCATTCGCTGACGCAATTAAACATGCGAACGCCCTTCGTCATACAGATAGCTCCAATGGCCTTAAAACAAGGATGAACCCATGATTCGTTGGAAGCATTCGTCTGGGTGTAAGTGCACTATATTCCTGTTGACAAAGCTATCCGGATGAATGCTTCGACACCCCGTAGCAGTCTCATCTGACCTGACTGGACCTGGATATGTGGATATCGCATTCGGCACGCTAACTCTCGGCTGCAGCACCCGGTTACGCTTACACCTGCTCGAAGCGGCAGTGATTCTAACTTCAACCAGCTAAGCATTTTGCAGACTTCGTTGACAGCATCTCTCGCGACAGAAACATTACGTAGTCGTGGAGTGTGACAGCCGTCCTCGCTACTTTTAAGGACTTCCCACCGCGGAGCTCAAAGCAGCAACAGCACATCAAGGTCTCCATCGCATATAAAAAATGGCCACTCCCACTTCCGCGAAGGCTCAAGTAGTGCGTCTCTCTGCAGAGACCCCTCGTCTTGCACTGGATCAAGTCGCCGTACCGGAGGTTGGCCCGGGCAACGTCCTTGTCCACGTCGATCACGTCGCTCAGAACCCCACGGATGGTAAATCTATGTCTTGCGCGCATTTGCTTTGGGCCCCAATGACTCATCTCTCTGTAGTTCAATCTTTTGACTCCAACGCCTTTGGGGATGGCACAGTGCTCGGCTGCGACTTCACCGGCGTCGTGCGCAAAGTAGGAGATCGGGTAACCAGGCTGAAGGAAGGAGATAATATTGCAGGCCTTATATGGGGTGGTAAGGATAAATAAGCCCGGTTCTTGCGTTTTTCTACTTTCGATCTCACACTGCACAGGCGAGAAGAAAGGGGTCGGCGCGTATTCGCAGTACACAATTGCGGATGAGAGAATATCTTTCAAGATTCCAAAGGGTACCTCGCCCGACCAAGCCGCCACCGTTCCGCTTGCTGCCGCAACTGCTTGGCTGGCTATGTTCTCCAAGGAATCTCTGAACATCCCCCGAGCAGAGGCATCAAAGAATAGTATTCTCATCTGGGGTGGAAGCTGTAAGGCACCGCTCTTCCCGCGCATCCATTACGTGAACCCGGTGCTGATGAAATTGCCCATTATTCAGCCAGCGTCGGCCAATTTGCAATCCAAGAGGCGGCCAAAACTGGTCTCACGGTCATCACAACTTGCAGTCCAAAGCACTTTGACCTGGTAAAAAGTTACGGCGCAAAACATGCTTTCGACTACAACTCCGGAGATGTCATTGAGCAGATCAAGTCCGTTGCTCCTGAGCTCAAATATGTCTTCGATACAATTGGCACAAAGTCATCCTCCGGTTCCGCCTCTCAGGCGGTCAGCGGAAAAGGCGGCAAGCTGTGCACTGTTCGGCCGGGAAAGGCCAACACCGAAGATGTTGTCAGCGGTATCGAAGTGTCAGATGTCTTGGTGTGGACCGCTTTCCTGAAAGAGCATCGGTATGGAGAATTTTATTGGCCGGTAGGTTTACGTGGCTTCATCGCTGACTATGTTTGATGCTGATGGGGTGCAGCCTTCCAAGGATGACCATGAACTTTCTGCCGAACTGTTCGAAAAACTACCGGAATGGTTGGAGACTGGCGTCATCAAACCAAATGCTACTCGGGTGCTCGCCGGGCTGGAATCGGTTCCAAAAGGCTTCGACATGCACCGCAACAAGGAGATATCTGGATTCAAGATTGTGTATAAGGTGGAATGAAAGAAGGCTCCTGGTACAAAGTCTCCAGATTGAACGGCTTCTTCACGATTGTCATGCTTCAAGTACCTGCTGTAAGGAGGCGTTAAAACACCTTTAAGACTGTCCTCGCACAACCAATCAATCAATTGCCAAGATAATGCTCTGTTGCATTCAAAGGAATGCCGCAGCCCCATGTGAACTTTGAACTTGCCTAGGCAGCACTGCACAATCGTGCTGTTAAAAATACCCCGTGCTATGGATCATACAAGACAATCATATGTCCGTGTAAGCTAATGCTCTTCAGCGTTGGGAGGGTTGTTGGCCCCGCCGTCATTATGCGGCAGGCAACAGTCCGGGCACGGACCAACATGTACATACATATATTCGCCCCCTCAGGACGCGAGTAGCAACTAAATTCAAAGCTCGAACCCATCTTTTGAAAAAGACCCAAAAGAGATTTAATAGTGGATATTTCAAACTTGAGTAAGCCCAATTCTCGCATCGCACTTCAAGTATGCAACACAACGGCTAACGTTCGCCCCGGTCAGCAAGGTATACGACCATGCGGATGCGATCAAACAGTCACAGAGTGCCAAACGCTGCGACAAACATCCTGCCCAGAAACCTGGACCCAGAATCTGGGGAGCATGACAGCTTCCAGGATCAGAAGCAATCCCACTTCTTCAGGTTGCCTACGGAGCTGCGCCTGATGGTATGGCGTTACGCAGGCTTCACCGGGAAGAGAGTGCATATTATAAGCCGTGGAGGCTTGCTTCATTATAGCGTATGCACCGCCTATCCCGATCCGTTGAACTGTCTACCTGCATCCTCGTGCTGGGCGTGCGGTATTTATTGCCGGTGCTCTACGCATTACAACGCGAGCATTCAAGCTGCACAGGAGAGGCGCATTGATATTCGGCCCGTGGCAATGACCTACAGAATTATGTAAGTCTACATTACCGAGTTAGAAGTGGTCCGAGGCAATCAGCCGTTGGTTATTGCTGCGCAGGCACGCAGAGGTGCTGCAGGCTTTCTATGAAAACAATACACTTGTCTTTCGAGGAAGAGAGGATTTTTCTCAATTCTCCAAGGTCATAGGCGACCGTGAGCGGAACCTCATTCGTCGGATGGAAGTATTCGTTTCTATTAATGTTGAACCCGAAACGTACTCTCGGCGGAGATCAGGCAATGAGACGCACGCTGAAGAAGCTTCCAAGCTGTATAGAGGTAGAAGAGAAATGGGAAAAGCGCAATGAGGAATGGAATGAGGCATGCAAAAAGACTTTGGAGATGCGCAATCTGAAGACGTGGAAAATCAATGTTCGGGATGATGTAGGAGCGGCACGGGAGCCGAGGAGATATTCTTTGGCTGCCAGGCTGCAAGCGTCCTTGGAAGTGCTTAGCCCTTTCGACGAGCGGCAAGTTCCTGAAGGCGGTGATTTTTTTTCATTTGTCTTCCATCTGCTGCCGAGGAAGCATATATCCAAAGGGTCAAACAAACACTCCAGAATAGGGCTAATCCCTTCAGGATTCTGTAGATGAACAAGGAAGTCTTGGAGTAGCGCACGGGTTTGTCGTCATAAATCTGACCACGGACCGAGAACAGTCTTATCTGGGACGATGGCACGTTGGAAATATATCTGGTGTATCATCATTGATCTGTCGGAGGCGGAGATACGATTCTGCCCAATGGAGCGGACGAGAGCTCTGTTTCCGAGTTTTCGCACCGAGGTATACTGCTATCCGAGAAACGCAATGAAACAATTGCCCCTCTTGGAGGATGTAGTCTAGTGTCTGACCAGGTCGTGGTTCCCGCTACCGGATAATGGCACCCATTTCCGGCCCTGTTGGGCATGTTGTAAGCAGTTTGATGCTTAAGTAGCCAATCCAGGCTCACAAAGGAGCAATTGGGATCTGCGCCAAGAATATGGAGAAACAGAAAAGATATTAGTGACGGGAACACTACCTAATGCAAGAGCGAAAACACGCCTCGTATCCGGGTTCTCCTCTCGGGATGCGTTAGAGGACTGGAAATTGAAGTGGGGGAACAACAGCTACTTGTTGTATAAGAGTAGGAGGCTCGAAGTCGAACTTTGGGGCTACGAGTCGTGCTAAAGGCTTGTTTTTTCTGTCAATATGTACATTCGTTACTTGTTGTTCACCTTCGCAGGTACCATCGCAACTGCTTCGGCTTCGGCCGCTCTAGCCTGCAGCTCGCTGAAGGCAGATTTCCAGAGCCTTGTATTTTCCTCCAATGAAACGCGGTACAAGGAAGACAACACCGGTATGTCTACATCTGCACCCAATCTAGAGTCTTGTTTGCGAATGCTCATGATGCGGTAGACTTTTGGTCCTCGGCCTCATGGCTCGGGCCGGCATGCATATTCGCTCCTTCCTGCGTCGAGGAGATGTCCACGGCCGTCAAGATCCTTGCCGAACTCAGAGTTCCCTTTGCGATGCGTGGCGGTGGCCATATGCCAATCGGAACATCCAACAACATCAACTCCTCCGGTGTTCTGATCTCAAGCTCCAACTTGAAGCAGCTCCAAATTGGCTCAAGCCAAAAGACGGTCACTATTGGATCTGGAAACGTCTGGTCTGACGTCTACAAATACCTCGAGCCATATGGCAAGGTTGTTGTTGGAGGCCGTCTCGGCCCCATTGGTGTCCCGGGATTCTTGCTCGGAGGTGGGATGTCCTTTTACAGCAACCAGCATGGATTTGGATCAGCGAACATTGCCAAATATACGGTATTTCAATCTACTCACGCATCCATTCGGCAAGAAGCTGACTGCTGTAGTGTGTTTTGGGTAGCGGAGAAATCGTTGAAGCCACCGCTGACAACCAATACGCCGACCTCTTCTGGGCTCTGCGCGGAGGCGGAAACTCCTTTGCACTTGTTGCCTCCTTCGACCTCAAGACATACGACTCCCCAGTGGTGAGCGTCGGCAACGTCGTGTACGGGCCTGGAATGCGCGACAAGTGGCTCGACGCCGTCTACACTTTCGCCATGGACGGCTCGAAGGACGCAAAAGCCGCCGTCATCCCGACCGTCAGCTGGGGCCAGACCACGACCAAGGGCCTACTGACGTACAGCAACTTCCAGTTCTACGACGGCAACAACACCAGCCCGGCCGCCTTCCGGAACTTCTCCGCCCCGGTCCTCCCCGCCCTGCAGAACACCGTCCAGCCGCGCTCGATGTACCGGTGGACGCTCGAGGACAACGAGCGCATCGAGTCCGTCCACGGCATGCGCAACGCCTTCTTCACCGTCTCGCTGTTCGCGAGCAGGGAGGCCATGGAGCTCGTGCACGACACCTGGTTCGACGCGGCGAAGCTGCGCCTCTCGAACGTCACCAACTTCCTCGGCAGCATCGCCATGATGCCCATCACGGAGCGCTTCATCAGCGCCGGAGGGCCGGGGCCGATGGGAATCGATGCCAGTAAGGCGCCGTATATCTGGATCGAGGAGAGTCTGATGTGGTCTAGTCCGGCGGACGACAAAACCATTGACGCCTTTCTGGCGGAGGTCAACAAGGATATCAATGCGAAGCTGGATGCCAAAGGGCTCCGGGCTCCGTACTTGTACCTTAATGATGCGTATGAGGGGCAGGACGTGTTTGAGAGGTATCCGAAAGTCAACTTGGCCATGATGAAGGCCATTAGAGCCAAGTATGATCCACAGCGGATTTTGACTGACTTGATGCCTGGGGGCTGGAAGGTCGATCACGCCAGCCTTCTTTAGTTTGAGACATGATGGATGCTTTCTCTTGTACATACTTCGGCTGGCTCCGGTTTGGATCGCAGTTACTCCCATGAAATAACGTTGGCACGAACGAGTTGATTCTGGTGACACCGAATCTTCATCTGAAGTTTCTAGGTGATATGAGTTTCGAAAACATTGTTTCCGCGTAGATATCTCCTCATGTCCTGATGGGAAGATGAACCATTAATCGGATTCTGATGTCCAGAAAGAACGAAGTTGTTTAAGTCCGGGCAAATGTTTCAGTTCCTCATGAGCCTGATGAGAAATGACCATACTGATGTCAATTCTCCCTGGATTCGTCCTCTTGCCTGTACGACGCTAGGTGTTGAGATGCGGGCGGTTGCCTGATACAGCCGTTTCACATGACCGGAAAAGCCAAACAGGCCCTGCGGAATCACTGTTACCCAGTCCGGCCACTTCTGTCAAGTTGATGCGGCGTGAGTTGTGAGCATGCACTTACAAGCTCATCTTCTTCCAGTTCTTACTGGACGCAATTATCCCATGAGTTTGACAAGAAGTAGGCGCATATATTAAATGCTGAGGCTGGTGGCTTGGTCTCGCGAAAGGGGTTCCATGAGTGTAATATGTACATATAAGATCATATTTATTCTGGTCATGGTCGCGAGCACAACAAAAGCTCCCGGACATTCCTAATACAATTAAGAATTTTGACGTGTCAGCCTTTCTACTGAACCGAATCATGCAATGAGTGCTTTCATGAGTGTGTATGAAATTCAAAGAATAGAAATGAAAGGGGTGAAGACAGGGTAATAAGAAAGTAGAGAGGAAGGGGCTGGTAAAGAGAAAAGTGTAAGTAGACAAAAGGAGAAAGTCAAGAGAGAGTATGAGCGATTCGCCCAGAAGGAAAGGCAAACAGAGAGGAGAGACCGAGTAAAGAAACAGAGAAAGAGCAGAAAGAGCAATGTGAACAAAATGAAGAACAGGCACTTCGTTCATAAGAGAGTAACTGAGATACGCTTGCCCCTTAGCTGCTTTTACTACAACATACAGACGCGCTTCATTTCCAAGCTTCCGTGAAGGGCAAGTTCTTTTCTTGAAATTAGTTGATGGCGAGATTTGGGTTGAAAAAACGAGCATCCCCCCAAAGCCGACTTCGGGGATTTCAAGGGAATTGATTGAAAGCACCCTCTTGAAACGGGACTATGAAGGAAGTGCAGGAGACTTATGCATGCAGTACAGCTTCCCGCCAGAAGCTTTATTGATTCTGAATGTGCTCAGCTAAGGAACCTGTCCTACCACGGGACATGTCGTAGAGTAGGACAGAAGCTTGGTAGTACGAGACCCAAGATAAAAAGAGGAGAGCAATATTTGAAAAACCTTCGTGTGTTAATGCTGCAATGCATCAAGAAGCCCCAAAAAGGAAGGAACTCGAACTACGCCGCAGATCCAACGATCCGCATTCCGAATCATCCAAGCGAGGCCCCACAAGCTGTAACACAAAGTTAGTACGTGACCACGAAAATCGTGCGTCAATGGCCTGCAGCTGCTCCAGAAAACGAGCGCGGAGCCATCAAAGTGCTCAAACTGGTAACCGAGTTGCCCGAACAGGAAAGAGAATATGCGAGAAAACATCGTGAAGTCCCATAGAAGAGGCACAGGCAAGTAATTATGACAGAAGGAAAGGAGTATAGCTCGAGAATGAATGCAGCAAAAAGTCTAAAATGTGGAAGCGAGGAGGAAAAAAAGATCCTTCGACCAAGAAGCCGCGTTTAGCCGCGAATGCAAGGTGTTTGGACCGCCATGGCGGTATACGAGAAGTTTTTGCTGCAACATCCCGGTACGAGCGAGGTGCTTGTAGAACTAGAAATAAGCTGAGAGTTCCAAGGCTCTCCTGTTGCTTTCCTGTTGCTGTGTTGAAATCAGTGCATCTGGCGGAACTGGAGGCCTTCAAACCCCGCGGACGAAAAACGACATACGATGGACATAGACCAAATACCGGAAAAGGAAATGAATTTCAAAAAGAAGGGATGATTGGCCACCTTACTGGAAGCACTGTGGCTGGGCAGAGGAAAAGAAAGGAAGAGAAAAGCCAAACCAGGCCCGGGAGCGGAACCAACTGGCACAGGAAATGCGGGCGACTGAAGAAAGGATCATCGCCGGAGCGTAACACAGAGATTTACTTCACGGAAGGGATATGAGAACCCTGCGACGCGGCAAAGATGGATATTGTGAGGCTGATCTGCAAGAGGAATTTGAAAAAGAGGCCCGGGAGATAAGAGATGGTGACGAGGTAGAAAGATGCGATCCAATGAGAATGGATATGAAGAAATGGAATTTGGTAAACGACCCACTCATATGGGGAAGAGCAAGAGAAGGAGTCTTCCATGACATCACCACTAGCCGCCTTCGGTCCAGCCAAGACGAGAGGTACCTCCAGGACGCTCGAAGAGAGGAATCATAGCCACTGGCTTCCTGGATTTAGCGGAGCCTGGTTCTCATTTGCTTGGGAGGCAGAGAACGGGCAGATGGATGAGACCCGTCTCTTGCTACGCAGCATGCAACACCCTGGACGGAGCCCCGCATGGAAGGGAGGCACGTTCTCAGCCAGGAATGGAGGAGATATGCGAAAGTTCTGGGGTGTCAGTTCACCTGGAGAGGTTGGATTCAGAAGAAAAACACATGAAGACACGATGGCCAATGAGAGAGTGGATATAGCAAGGCGGAAAGGAAGATAGGATGCAGACGAAAAGAGAGTTAAAGTTCGTCGGTCCGGTGAGAGCCAAACCCACGGTGTCTCTCGCGGCAGCTGTCATCCCATCGGCAGCTGCAGCTAACTTACGAGGCCTGCGTTCACGCAACTGCAGACTTGCATGACTGGACGAGAAGCTGGACTGGTGTTGAGAGCGCAGATCTTGGGCTGCAAGGAGTTGCAAATTCACATGCAAGGACGCTTCTTGCCACTATCCTCTCATCGACATTCAGCCCTAGAGCTTCTCTATCACCGCCAGCCTCAACCAGCCCAAACGGGCAATGTGTCAGGTGTAGCACGCTTCTGGCCCAGGCCCGCAGACACGGCGGCTCGTGACCGGATCTTAGGCGGGCCTTCCTTGCTGTCCTCTCCCTTCCGGCGGGCAAACTCGGCCGGGCAACAGTCGTGCAGCCAGCGATAGCGCCAACAGGCTCAGAGCGTCGGCGCAAAGGGCTGCGATGATCGAAGCGGCGCCGGCCGGCTCGCAGCAAAACGGGGCGGGCGTGAGAAATGTGGCTCCTAATCCCCTTGCGGCATGCCAACCGTCCAGCGACCAAGAATTCCGGACGGTGGCAGCAGTTGGCCTATGCCTCTCGGCTTGGTGGTGCCTTTTTCTCTTCTTGCTTGAGGGGAAGGAGGGGCGCGTGGTGGTCCGAGAGAACTGGTGCCCCGCCGGGAGATGCACGATTGAGTTTATTGAGCGGTTCGCTTAGGCCTCAGGCATCTTGTTGGCCGTTTGGAGGCGCGCGCGCTGGTGGTTGGCGTGTGAGGGAGTGAGAGGGAGTGTATAGTGTGATGGCGCTAAGGCCGGAGGCTGGGCGGGCAACAGAAAGTGGGCGGTAAGGCCAAGCAACCCTGCAAGGCGCGGAGCTGGAGGAGCAGCAGTGTGTGACGGCGCACTGACTCAGGTATCCACAACTCTAGACGGGCCGTTGGTTCGGTGCTGGGGCGGTTCGTTTGGAGTGGAGGTCGCGGTGGGCGGCCGGGGGGAGGGGCATGGTCGCAAGGTCGGCTGCGCTGGCATGGCTGGCCTCGCGCACGCCATTAGCTCGAGATTGCGCCAGCTGCTGCAGGTGGCTGCTTTCGAAGGCCGGCTCGACATTCCACCAGGATTTCCAGAAATTCTAGAACAGGAGTGCCTATCGCTGCTCAGGAGGGGACGACCCTGGAGGAGGGAGCTCGCCTAGGCGCGCGAGGGCAGCAGGTCGCGGCTGTTTTGCCGGATGGGTCGCTGGCGGCACAGAAGCGATCCATCCTCAGGCTTGGCGAGGCTAAGGCAGGCGGGTGACGACGGGGCATGGGTGGTGGGTTCCTGGGCCTGGGTTTCTCCTCCTCTCGCCGTGCGACGTCTGTCCGGCAGCCAGGCGCGGCGAAACCGGAGAAACCGCGCAGGGCGGCGGCACCCGGACGATCCCAGAGCGTAGCGAGGGCGCTGTGGCCAGCGGCGAGCAGGTGGTGGTGATGGCTGCTGGCGGGTGTTGCTGCGGGAGCTACAGGGCGGCTGCGCGCGGGCTTACGGCCGGGTAGACAAGGCTCGTCGGCGCGCGAGTAAGCAGCCTCTTTACCCGGCGCCCAAGAGCAGGGCGGACGGCGGGTGGCTGGCAGTGGCAGCAGCAGTGCGGGCATGCATGGCCCGCGGCTCACGGCAGACCTCAGGCGCAGGCAGGGGCGGCGCTGCTGCAAAACACCACAACCACGCTGATAAGAATACGAATGTGGGAGCAGAGTGGGCTGTGGGCAGACGTCCTCCAGCCCAGCCCGGCCCGCGCCGAGGCTCTGGGGAGGCGATTGCAACGTCACAGCTCGAGGCCAGGAACCGTCCCGCTGAAAAAGACCTCCTCGCGGCCCGTGTGCCTCTCGCTGCAATGCATCACAAAATGGCATCCTCCGCCGAAGCGCCAGCTCCTCTTTGCGATCGTCTGCGCATGTGAAAGCCGCGACACCAGCCTTGCCGGCTGCCGGGCACAGCAGCACACTGTCTTCAAGCCAGGGAACGAGCCTCCTGGCGCCCCGTGGTGGATCGAAGATCTTTTTCAGAACCGCCCGTCCTGCGCCCAAGCCACCCAAAGCACTGGCCCTTTTTATTTTTATTTTTTTTATGGATGTGTCTGTTGCGTGGGGGTGCGTGCTGGACGCGGCCGACGGAGCACTCAGGCAGGCAGGCGCTGGAGGCCAACGAGCACCAACACTCCCAAGACAACGGTCATATTGACCAGAGTCATGAATTGCTCCGCTGATACGAGAGCTGCGTTACAGCTGGCGAGCTGGGTACATCCATGGTCCTACTTTTTTTTTTCTCTGCTCCCCAAAAATTCTCTCAGTGCCCATCATCACGCTCTCTCCTGGACCATGGCACAATAATAAGCCCGACATGCACACCACCGACGCGGTGCTGCGAATACCGACGACAACCGAATTGGCACGGCTCGCCCTCTCCCTTGCTCCTTGCAAAACCGCCGCCCCCCCCCCGCTATCTTCATCCCACCAGAGCAGACCATACCCGACGAGCCATGGCCACGCCGCCCTTGCTCGGCTTCTCCTTCGGCTGTGCTGCTTCGTCCGCCTTCTGCCGCCGTTCTAGCTCATCGAAGATGAAAGCCTCGCTGAAATCCATCTCCTCGGGACGCACTATCCTAGTCCCATACCACCACTTGTACCCAAAGTAGTCCAGCACGAAGAGCGGAGCCGCGATGTACGTCGCGAAGAAGTTCTCCGCGCTGGGCTTGCCGTCGAAGGGGAAGATGGCCAGGTAGAACTCGGCCACCATGATCAGGAAGATGACGACCAAGCCCGCGTACTGGCTCCACGGCGCCAACACGTCGTGGAACGGCAGCGTCTTGTGGTCGATCCCCTGCGCCCTTAGGCCCTTCCGGAAGCGGATGTGCATCCAGTAGATGGTCGCCCACTGCAGGAAGCCGCTGATGCCCACCTGTGGAGACCCAGCCGCGTCAGAATTTTCCCTCTCTTAGAGTTTCCTTTCGAATTGGGCAGGAGCGTAGCAGCGCTTACCAGTGAGGAGAACCAATTGTACACCTGCTCCGCGGTCGAGTTGCAGTTCAGGTAGCAAAGCCCGCCACCAAGGATCATGCTAACGGTCATGGCAACGTACGGGCGCCCCTGGCGGTCCTTGCGCCCAAACACCGGATGCACCCACTTGAGGTCGGACAGCGCGCAGAGAGTCCGTGACGCAATGTATGCGGAAGTGATGCCACACGAGATCACTGTGATCAGGATGAAGGCATTGAGCGCGTGCGCAAGTCCGAAGAGGTTAC
This sequence comes from Botryosphaeria dothidea, assembly GCA_011503125.2. Classification (NCBI taxonomy): domain Eukaryota; kingdom Fungi; phylum Ascomycota; class Dothideomycetes; order Botryosphaeriales; family Botryosphaeriaceae; genus Botryosphaeria; species Botryosphaeria dothidea. Next base: position 1,202,116 of record WWBZ02000001.1, read on the forward strand.
ACGCTCTGATTGCAAGCACGAACGGCGAGGCAAGAGTGCCCGAAGCATTTACAAGATTTGGCTCGTTGTAGGGGATGCACATGCCGACCAGCCCTGAGAACCGTCAACTGTGTTGTTAATGTGAGCAGGACAGCATCACTTACAGATATTCACCACGAAGAAGGCGAACATACGCCAGAACAGAGGGCGCACGGAGCGCTTCACAGTCTCGCGAGGATCCTTGGCTTCTCCGGCCATAACCGCAATGTGCTCGCCTTGACCCAATCAGTAAAGGCTTGGGTCGGGGCAGGGGCAAACCACTTACCACCACCGAAACTGAAGCCAGCTTGTACAAAGGCTGCTGCAATACCTCTGATGCCATTCACGAATGCGCCGGGATCCTTCCAGTATCTGAACTCAATGGGTCCGTGTGTAGCAGGAATGCCGCCGCTCGTCATCACAATCATGAAGAAGATGATGGCTACAAGGGCAAGGCACTTCAGGAAAGAAAACCAAAACTCAACCTCCCCGTACAGCTTGACTGGCCAAATATTGATGAACACAATGATCACGAGGAAGATGGTGATCCATGCTGCCAACGGGACCTTGTACGATGTTTCCCAGTAGTGAAGAACGGAGATGCAGGCGGTGATTTCGGCGGGTATAATCCTTCAAGGAGGTCAGTGGGAGTAGAAGTCACGTGTAAAGGTTCAGAGACCGTACATCACCCACTAATCATCATCAGCTAACAGCACAAGAGGCGAGAGAACGAGAAGCTTACGTTGAACCAAAAGTTGATCCCGATGGCGAATCCGAGCGCAGGATCGACGTATTCGCCAGCTTGGCGTGTGAATCCTCCATGCACAGGCTTGTATGCCGTCATTTCTCCAATGGAGGTATACATGATGTACACAATCCACCTGCGAATCATAGTCAATGATGACGCACGCGCAACTAAGCGTTGCCTGACTCACGCCATGATGGTATACGACACGGCGATTCCTCCCGGGCCGGCTACGGACCGTGACGTTAGCAGGGCGCATCACGCAATCCTTCCGTCGTGTAATATTTACTGACCTTTCGTCAAGGCACTTCCAGTGCCAACCCAAAGACCTGTTCCGATACCAGCACCGAACGCCATCATCATGATCTGACGCCTCTTCAGCGACCGCTCGTACCCTACCTCGACCAAGCCGACAGTGCCTGCCTCCCTCTCGGAGGCGTCGGATGAGGGCTCGACAGCCACATCGGCAGCATTCTTCTTTTCGTCCTTGGAGCCGGTATTTGTCGACGAAGATGAGGGCGTGTTGGTGGCGAGCTCGGGTTCTCCAACTGGCTGGGCCATGGCTGTGGCTGCGGCAAACAATAGTGCCACCAAACGCACGAGAGTAAAAAATGGGCAAGAGTTGAGACCCAATGGCTTCGGGGCCTCGCAGATACATCTACCACTCCGCTATCTCTTTCTATCTCCACGACCTGGATCCTCGACTCAGCTCAAGGTAGCAACAAACGACGCTCTGCCGTGGTCGCCTCTGACTGCACACGTCAACACCCATCCACCATAGGTCGCCAGTACCAGAGATCCCCGACATGCTACCTATCGCAGCAATCAATGCGGAGCAGTCGACCAATGCGAGCTCTCTTGGGCTGGAGACAGGAAGGTGGACGCGCAAAGCTTTCACCAAGCGGGACAGGGGCGGGCTCGGCAGAGCTTGAGTTACTTCCTATCACCGAAACATACTGGAGGCTAATTGCGCATCGGAAGAGAGCGTGCAGACGCGTGGTGCCTTCGCATTCCCCCGCGACGCGGTGACTCGGGAGGCAGCTTCACGTGGCCGAGAGATCCGGGGGGGCTTTTAGGCAAAGGTGGGGTTTGGTGCAGCAGCTGTGCCTGCAAGGGTCCTGGAGATCCCTATCCGCGCGCCGTTGAGGGGGCACACCAAGGCTTGGGAGATCCGCATGGCGCGAGCGAGGTCGGAGATGCTGTTCTCGTCTTTTGCCCATTTCTAGCTCTCGATTCCTCTTTTCAGTCTTCAATTCGCCCCTGTCACCCGACGCCGACACTGCTCTTGGATCTCCTGACCTCCTCCACCACCTCCTCGCAACACCGACCATGTCCGCACCCACGAAGAAGCACGTCGTCTTCGACGTCGTCGGCACTTGTGTGGGCTACGACGTCTGGTTCGACGCCATCGCCGCGCAGCTGGGCGAGCGCTTCGCCAAAGAGGGCATCAAGCCGCAGCTCTTCGCCTTCGCCTGGATGGAGGCCGCCGAGCGCGAATACACGTACCTGTCGCTGTCTGGGCGCTACACCGTCTTCTCCAAGGTGCAGGCGGCCCTCTTCTACCGCATGCTCTACCAGTCCGGCATCGCGGAGCCGCGCCAGTTCGCCAGCGACGCCGACCTCAAGGTGCTCATGGACGCGTACATGAACCTGAAGATGCGCGAGGGCGTGCCGGAGATGTTCGCCAGGCTGCGCGCGGCGGGCTTCACCTGCTGGTGCCTCACGGCGGGCGACCGCACGCGCGTGGCCGGCTACTTCGAGAAGGCGGGCGTGCCGCTGCCCGCCGAGAACTTCATGAGCTGCGACACGAGCGGCGTGGGCAAGCCGGACCCCAGGGCCTACGAGCCCGCGCTCAAGGCGCTCGGCGACGGCGAGAAGTGGTTCGCGGCGGCGCACATGTGGGACGTGTCTGCGGCGCGGACGGTCGGGTAAGATTCTCTCTCACTCTGCTGCTGCTGCTCCTGATGCTGACATGTTGCAGATTCAAGGGCGCGTACACGAGCGTATGGGAGAGGGAGCCGTGCCCCGAGATCTTCGGCGAGATGGACGTGATGGCGGAGACGCCGCTGGAGATGGCAGACAAGATAATCGCGGCATCGTCATAGCTGTAGCCGATCAACCTCAAGCTGGCAAAAAGCAAATAGAAACAAGCACTCTGTGGCCATAGCTCCCTCTCTGATCGCCCTATCGATAGGCTGCCTTCGCTCTTCTCCGATCCCTGTCTGCCGTTCTCCGGTCTGATACGAGCGCGGCCCGCAGCCATCGCTCCCCCTCTTGCGCAATTCGCCCTCGTCCTCTCCCACTTCTGACACTGGGCGCAGAGCTCGAGGACCCTCTGCAAGAGCTCGCACATCCCCGCAGTTTACGGCTTCGCGCGAGCAGACGCGCCCGATGTCGGGACTTGGACTGGCGTCGGTCGAATGATCTTTGTACATAGCAAATTCCAGGGTGCTGATTGCTGCTGAACTCCAAGTCCTCTTATATCCATTCGAAGCGTGATGTGCAGGTAGTCCACTCGTTTGGCATCTAGACGGTCAACGCAACACCACCACCCACCTACCCGGCAGAACACCACCACCATGTCGTCCGCGCAAACCGCCCAGGCCCGTCTCTCCCAGATCCAGAGCAACGTCCAGCCGCCGTCGTCGATATACTCGACCGAGCCCTCGACCGAACATGCGCCCTACCCCTACCCGGTCCCCGCCTCGGTGACGCCCTTCTGGCGCACCGAGCTGCACGCGCTCGACAGCGCGCGCACGACGCCCGACCTACCCGACGAGGCCGACATCGTCATCATCGGCGCCGGCTACGCGGGCGCGTCGACGGCCTACCACCTGCTCAAGGACAACCCCAGCCCGCCCAAGATCGTGATCCTCGAGGCGCGCGAGGCGTGCTCAGGCGCCACCGGGCGGAATGGTGCCAGCAACCCCCCTCCAGAAGAACAAGCAAGAAGCGCGCGGTCCGACTAACCAACTTTCCCCCCCCCAAGGCGGCCACCTCAAGCCCGACGTCTACTTCCAAGTCCCCAAATACACGGCGCTCTTCGGCGCGGCGGCCGCCGACGAGCTCGCCCTCTTCGAGGCCTCGCAGGTGCTCGCGGTCAAGGAGCTCGTCGAGCGCGAGCGCATCGACTGCGACTTCGTCCTCACGCGCGCCGTCGACGTCTGCCTCGACGCCGAGCACGCCGCCAAGTGCAAGCGCGAGTACCGCGAGCTGCAGCGCGCGGGCCGCCCCTCCGTGCGCGACGTCTACTTCGCCGAGGGCGAGCAGGCGGAGATCGTGTCGGGCGTCAAGGGGGCCAAGTGCGCGCACACGTTCACCGCCGGATCCGTCTGGTAAGAGAAGAAAACTGCCCTTTTTCCCTTGCCTGTCTATCCCTCCTTTCTCTCTCTCTCTCTCTCTCTCTCTCTCTTTCGTGCGTGGTTCGCCCTGCACATGTTCGGTGCCCGCCTGCTGCTGCTGCCGCCGCTGCCTTCCTTCCCGCTGCGCTGGAAACGCCACCGGTGAAGGAAAGATAAATTGCGGATGGGGGCGAAAGGGCGACGGTAGCCGGCAGCCGAAAGAACGCGAACAGCGAGCCAGCCAGCCGGCGCGGGGAAATAAGCTTTTTCTTGTCCGGTGGGATTCTTTCCGCTGTGCTTGCCCGTTTTCACGAGCACGCATCAGTTGACCGGTGGGGCCTGGTTTCTCGGGTCACATATCCGCTGCTGCGCTGCTCTCTCGGGGTTGCCCTATTCGCTTTCCGCGGGGGAGGACGCTGTCCCGCGGGAGTCGGATGAGGTGGCTTGAGACGGAACCCTCGCCATGGCTTAATATGGCTGGCGTCGGTCGACGTCGGCAAAAGAAGGGTCGAAGTGGTACGAGCAAGAGCTAAAGAACAAGTAAAAGGGACGGAGATTAAACAAAGGAGTTTTGAAGAGTATCACAGAAGGGGTGATCAGCAGGCGGCGGAGCAGAAGACGATGGCGGGGTAGCAGTGCGAGAAAAGAGGCGTCGCGGAGCACGGCGAGGAAGAGGCTAGAGAGGGGGCGCTTTCTGCAACCGCCTTTGCAAGCCACAAATTGTCTGTTGTTTTTTTGGTTCCTTTGACTAATGGCTCCAACACCAACAGGCCGTACAAGCTGGTCATGCACCTGCTTTCGCTGGCCGTGTCGCGCGGCGTCAACCTGCAGACGCACACGCCCGTGACCAGCGTCTCCGAGGCGCGCGACGAGGGGAACCGCTGGGCCGTCAGCACCCCGCGCGGCCGCCTGCGCGCCAAGCAGGTCGTCTACTGCACCAACGCCTACACCGCCGGCGTCGCGCCCCAGTACCGCGACAAGATAATTCCCGTCAAGGGCATCTGCAGCAGGATCGCTGTGCCCGAGGGCGCGCCCAAGCCGCATCTGCCAAACACCTACAGCGTACGTAAAAGAAAACGAACTCCAATAACACCATTCGCTGCCGCTAGCACCCCATTGCCGAACCGAGCGTTGCGACTGAAAATTGCTGCAGTTAAGGTACGCCCCCGGAATATACGACTACCAGATCACCCGTCCGGACGGCAGCATCATCATCGGCGGCGCCAAGCAGTGGTTCTGGCATGACAAGAGCCACTGGTACGGTGTGACCGACGATGCTTCGCTGATCGAACCCGCGAAGCAGCACTTTCCCGGCTTCATGCAGCGCAACTACCGCGGCTGGGAGCAGAGCGGTGCTGAAGTCGACAAGATCTGGACCGGCATCATGGGCGTGAGTTGCTCTCTCCGTTATCCCATTGAACCCACTTACCTGCATCCCCTTCAATCGAGACCGTATTCAACATCATTGCTTTACATCGCGCAAGAGCCTGAACTCGCTTGCCTTCCCTCCACCCTCCTTCACCTTACCATTGCGTAACGTTTTCTTTCCATCTCGTCGCTTGTACCAACCGACGTTGCACTGTACTGACCGGCATTCCTCTAGTACACCGCCGACATGATGCCACACATCGGCGAGGTGCCCTCGAAGCCCGGCCAGTTCATCATTGGCGGCTTCAACGGGCACGGCATGCCGCTGATCTTCCTCTCGTCCAAGGGCCTCGCCAAGATGATTCTCGACGGCGCACCCTTTGAGGAGACAGGCATCCCGCGCCTGTTCAAGACGACAGCCGAGAGGTTGGCGAGCGACGAGAATCTGATCTTGAACAGCAAGCCGCAGTAGGCAGGTGTAATGTGACGGGAGGAGGCGGCAGTGAATGTAGAATGCAATGCGCGGGTCGTGGTAGCAGCGTTGGACTTGAACTGTAGAAGCGACTTAGAGGATGTGTGGGACCATGAGCTTGACTCGGATAGAAAGCACGTCCACAGTCGAGATTGTACTGGGCATCGGAGTCTACTGGTTAGCAACGAGCAGTTGGGAGAACTAATTTCGGAGTTTCGCTGTGTTTCCAGCGCCTTGTCAAGGGCACTGAAAAGAAACAAATTTTTTTTTTCTCGGTTTGCGAATCATGCTCGCGAATGTCGAAATCGTATCCGGGATGATGATAAGACATAGGGAGAGGGGGTGTCGGTGCCGGCGGAGCGCGCCGACGAAGAGACACATCTTGATGAGAGAGCGTCGGTGCGGCTGAATTGTCGGCAGCCTCAAACCTTTCTGTCCATAACAGGCACGCCGGGCAACTCCACCCGCAAAAGCTGATGACCGGAGAGCCCAGGCCATCTCGTACGGTTGCGGGATCGTCTGCTGACTACGGCCGTACCCGCGTGGGGCTCGGTTGTCCCTGTCTCAGGTCCACACAACGGCCAACACGGCTCGCATGCGACCTTGACAATGATGAAGGGCGATCTGCAAAAGACTGCTCGAGCGCACGCTTCGTGGGGCTGCCATCATGATGCAAGCGGCTTCTTCCGACTAAGAGCACGAAGCGCTGTAGTGGAGCTCTCTGTCATCATTGCCACCAGTAGCAAGGAGTCCGCTCAAATCCGATGACACTAGGCGATATGCTCCCGACAGCTTGGTTTGACTGTCGGATCAGGAAAAAGCATCGCGAGACATCGAGGTCGCCCTTCCATCGCGCGTAGTGGTCTCCTGGGTGGTGTGGGCGCGCAGTCAGAATTCATTTGGCTGGGTGGAGTTCGTCCATCATCAGATATTACAATGCAGTGTTAACATTTCGGAGCGAAAGATAAGGAGTCGAGGTATACGACGATCGCCGAGACATTGGAGACGTGCACGACTAGTGGTGTCAGAACACGAAGGACCTGGTGTAGTTAGTGAAGTTGGTGAGAAGGGCCCGTCTCGAGGACCTTGCCGGATCACCTATGCAGGAATCAGGGCGCATTCCGTGGCAGGCCGGGCATTGTGGAGAGGTAGGGAGCGGCCAAGAGATGGCTTGGCGTCGTTCAAAGTAGATGTTTAGGGTAAGCACCTGCCGGTGGTTCTCTGCACCATCGTCATAGTGTCCGAGAGGGGCAGCACGTTAATAGAAGCTGTGCCTGATAGTGTGTTATCGGCGTCAAAGCCCTACTTCCCGAGAATGTGGAACAGTCGATGCGCCGGCTGCAGAGTTGGCTAGCCTTCATGCTGAGAGGTTAGTCGGCTTGCAGCGTTCCTTGCTGTATACAGTCTAGCTTTGTGAGCCCATATGGCCCACAGACAGACCTGCTCATGCGACGAGCAACGCAGATGTTCGTATCTACAGGTAGATCAGGGACCGGCAATGGGAACGTATCGGGGATTCGATCGTCTGTGGTGGGCCAATGTGGAGGTGGGCGAGTCCAGGGTCCGGCGATGGGTCTGCATGCGTCGTCCGTTTCGTGATGCGCAACATGTCTTCTCGCGTAGCATACGCCTAGAGAAGCAGTGCCGATCCATAGGGCCAGACGCCTTGCGTCCGTAGGTGTTGTCTCTTTCCCCAGATGATCCACCGTGGCCTGGGCTTGATCTTCGTGCTTTGCTTCCAGACAGGCCTCTGCACCGGAGCCTTGGCCAGGCACACCCCTGTTCTTGAGCCCGGGAGCCGCAACCGTTTTTGGAAGGTAATCGTCCTCGCTGAGGATGGTTCGGCCCGTGAGAGCCCTACCTGCAGGCCGAGCGGAGGATGTTCCCAATGCGGGCGTCTGACGATGGGGCCGTTGGACAAAAGTCGGAACGTGCGACTTCTGCAGGCGCTAATGCGCTGGTATCTCTCGTGCTGCTGCTGCCGCTGCACAGCCACGGAGAAAGGATAGCGTGCGAAAGAGCTCCGCCCTCCGTCAGCACGCCAGCTCCCAGCAAACTTCCGATCGGTGATAAGAAAACGGGAAGATTCGATAGAATGCGTCCATGGGCTTCTCGGGGCATTTTGACTTTTTCCAGTTCCTGAAATGGAAGGCTTCCATGCCTGTGAGACCCGTGTCGTAAGGCTGAGCCTCGTCTGCCAAGAAAAGATTCACACGCACACACTCTTACTGTGGACCGTTCATGGAATTTGCATGTGCTTGAGGTCGGTCTCGCTTGCATATCCTCCTTAAGGACTTTATGGTGGGCAGTTTCATAGACCCAGAAGCGCCGGCTCCTCTTTTCTGCTCCAATTTTTCCAATTCAAGCAAAGGTCGTAGATGGTACATAGAATAATATCATCTCCTGGTTTGCAATGGAAAGAGTCTGGCAGCAAAAGAAGAGCAGTGAGGCCGCTACGTCGTCCACGCTGCGGATCTAGAGATACTGTAGATGCGCCACCTTCGTTCATGAAACGGACGTGCAGCTGCAATCGCACAAGTTGGAGCCTGTAAGCAGCATGGCCGGAGCGTGGGGGGCAGAAGTGTCTGTGCGTTCTTGACGGCTGTCCTAAAACACGGCCAGTGGTGAATAGAGCGGCCGACATGCAGCTGAAAAAAAGGCGTGCCTCCGTGGGTTGCTCCAGATAGGAACCGTCCGAAAGGCGCGAAGTCCAGCAACCGGGCGAGAAGCACATGTGTCTTCCGGGGAAAGCCTCGCGGCAGGCGAGTGGGTCGAGTGCGGGCAGAGCGCATGTCCCGTGTGCGGGCAGACCACAGTACCGCTGTGGATAATGGGCCGTCGTCGCTCACCTCCCTCAGGCCAAGACTTGCGCTCGGGTGGAAAAATTCCGGTTCAAATTTGGCTCTATGTAGCTGTGCTCACCGTCGTCCCTCCACAACGTCCAGTGAGAGTGTCCTGAGCCCATAATCGAGTCCCGAAGTCTTAGCGGCGGTCGAAAATCTTCCGGGTCCATGCCAATTCGCGAATCGCCGTCCAAGCGCTTGGGTCTGCGAGATGCGGGTTCCGTTCAGTTCAGCGGTTGAAGTCGTCGAGAGTCAGCGATGCATCTCTTGATACATTTGCGCAGGTACGACGGGGGCGTTGGGGGTTATCTACGTGAAAGACTGGCCGCGCGGCTTCATGGAAACGGCGCCCAAGTGCTCCGCTATCGCAGACGCTGAGAATCGCGTGCTCACTTCCCGCCGAATTCGGCTTACTCCGTAATGTCCGTCTTGGTAAACTGCAGCCATGCTGACCAAGCAGGCCAACCTGAGGTCGCACAAGACGCCAGATCTGGCACTGTGATAATCGGCCTGTGAAAAGAGACAATACCGTGCAGGCTGTGCCGGAAGCGTGTGATTGACGTGCGCGATGACTTGGCAGCACGTTCTATCCACCTCGCCGCCCTATCGCGGCTCTCGTTGTATATTGAAGGCGGGGTAGGAGTGAGTAAGAGCACGCCAATATTTACCTCGCTGTTGTTTCAAAGAGTGGAGGCGTTGGGAGTTGGAAGATCTCAGATGAACATGCGGCGTGGAATGCAGAGTGACTTCAGAGGCCTGTCAGATACGCTTTGGACCTCGACGAAGCGGGCGCAGTTGCGCCCAGAGGCCCGGCCTGCGCTCGTTCACTTCTTGATTTAGGCGCGGCTCGTCAAAGCTTCCCCGAATGTCTCATCGAAACTGGCAAAAGAAGCGTCGCTCTCAAAATTGAATTAATCAGACGAAGCTGGAAGCGCATGCTGAACGCCAGAGATGCAAGATTCCTGCAGAAAACTCGATGACAGCATTGTACGTGCTCGATGTTCAAGGAAGCTCGGATCGCAGGGACAAGCGCGCGGAGAACGCTAGACGGAGGCAGCAGGATCTCCGGAAATCCTGCAATTGAGGCCGTAGAGAGCGGTAAGCCCCACGCGGCACCGCGGCAGGATGGCGCAACTGTCATCCGATAGGCGCATTTCCGGCTGCACGCGCACTACTTCAGACGTCCACACTCCTTAGGCGTCATATGCTGCTGGAGGTAATTGCTTTCTAAATGCATTTGATTGAGCGGAAGACCTCATGCAGTCTGAGTGTAAGACATGCTAGTAGTGACTGTGTGACAATGTGCACCTGCTTGAGCGCTAGCCTCCCAGAAAAGTGCAGTGCCGTGCAGAAGCAATATGTCCTCTGCCAAGAAGATGTGTAGAGAAACACGCAAGCCAGTGATCCACCGCCAAAGGTGTGACAGATCGTATCAACAGACGTTAACAGCAAGATCAAACCCATTGATGGACTGGAGCTGAAGTCATTACCCGGCAATCACTCGGTCGATTGCTGAGGGTCGAGAAAATCCACCGCGGCGATTGGGCGAGGGACAGACGATTCCCCCTCATTGTGTCGACTGAGGCGCCTCTGAACCATGGTGAGAGATCGGAATCGGCCGCGTACGAAAGTATCGGGCCGCATGGCTGCTTGTGGGGCAGCCTCTCTCTTTGAAGGTCTACCCTTGGACTGCAACATGTCAGCCGCACCGCCTACAAGTGCAGACCTCGTGCGTCATACCTGACAGTCTCCGCAAGCATCACCATTCTGCCAGACAAAATTTGGGCAAGCATAAGTAAAGCGGTAACAGCAAGAAAATCGAGCAAAGCCATCGCTGAGCTGCGTGCTGTCTCCCCTTCCTGGGGGGTTGGTGGAACTCCCTCCGGACGGTCCTCCAGAACGTCCTCCGGAACCACTTGCTGATTCTCCACTGATACCCGAGGCCATTGGCGTGAATAGTCAAAAAAGATAGTGGCCGAGGAGCTGATGATGAAGCGAGAAGAAATGGTGTAGCGCTGGTATTGATCTTGAGGTGATGCTCCAGGCATATCTTATGTTTCCCCGAAATGCTGCGGCTGAGTTCTGGTCATAGATGATCGTGGTGCGGCGCGCTCAAAACCGCCATTTGCCTGGTTGCCTTTCCGGCAGAGAGAAGAACCTGATAGGAGCTGAGTACATGCAAGAAGCTGAAGACTGCCGTGCTGCAGAACAGCGCCGCAGGGCATATGCGGCGAAGGAGCTGACGGCGGAAAGGAAAGGCATCGATTGCTCCGGTCTCATGAGCAGCGTGTCTTCTGGCCGGGGACGGCAGAAATCTTGGCATTGAAGACGCGGCAGCAAGAACGCAGGAAGAGCCAGAGGGGGTCTGGATGCGGTACACGTACATCGTGTGTGGTAAAGACCGGCTGCAGGGTTGGTACCATGACAAGGATGCTGGAGCAAAGGGTCAAACATGGGGGAATTGACGATTAGTATAAAGTAAGACAGATAAGCAGAGATGGTGAGGAAACGAAGATCTGGATCTAGAGGGCCAATGAACGCATCAACGCCGAGACCAGAGCCCCGGGACGGGCCTTGAAGAAATGCAGCGGCCGTCACAGTCGGCTGCATCTGGAACGCCCCAAGGCGCTCCGCGCAAGCAAGTTCCGAATTCTGAAGATTACCGGGCTCAACGCAAGCATTGGAATGGCCGTAGAAGCTGCATGGGCGTGCGGCGCAGGCCTTGCGGCGACAGGACGTCGAGGGTTGCGGCATGGTGGCCGTTTCCGCTGGCACGATGAATGGTCATCCGGGGCCACCGAGGCGGGCAGACATCAAACGGCATTGGTGGATAGGGCGCGTCGGCGTCAAATTGGGCCATACGCAGCGGCGGAATCCGGCGGTGCTTAGCGATTCAGACGCGAGCAAAGCGTTGTGTAGAAGCTGAGCCGAGGGAGCGTGAGCCTGGCGGAGAAGCTGAGCCAGCGGCGACGCAGAAGAGACCAGGGAAAAATTCACCGGCCGGCGTGACCTGCTGGCTCCCATCTCTTGCCCTGAATGCTGGAAAAGGAAATGAAGGGGACGTGACGGGACGTGCACGAAGCGGTCGGGTCTCCTCTCTCTCTCACGGGCTCGCTGGGCGGGGTGGTGCATCTGGCCGCTGCCATCTGGCCTGCCCTCCGCCGTTCGGCGTGTTCGGCAGTGCTAAGGCCCTGGGGCTGAAGGCCGGAGTGGGCGGTGACAGGCGAGTGCGGGCGTGCACGCGCCCCGTTGCTGGCAACGGCCCGGCAGGCGTGCGGCGGCCTACCAGCAGGCAGTAGCAATGATGGTCGTCGGCCATACTGTGTCGTGGAGTGTGCTTGGTGTAGGAGTTGGAATAGGCAGCGCGCACGCTAAGTTAGAGACCGGCCATTCAGACCAGGAGCTAGCGCGCGCTCCAAGGCCGGCTGGCAGTGATAATATCATGTGGTAACAGCGCGATTAGAGGCCAAGTAACAAACAGAAGGGCTCGCGGTTTGCAGCCGAGATTGAGCGTGCTGCAGCGTTCCAGACCAGACAGACCTGTCGCGCCGCACGTGAGTCGCGACAGCGCACTGCCGGGCCTTACTCGCGAACACTCGCTCGCTCGCCTTTCTTTTGCCTGAAGTGCCAAAAAGGCCGCAGCAGCAGAAGCAGCGTGACCGCATCACACGCCATTGGCAGTGCGGGAATAAGTACACGTCTGCGCACACCAACCACACTGCCCGGTCAGCTGTGGGCGACCGGTGCAATCTAAGACGCTCCAATCCTCTGCACGCGGCGGGCTAGGGAGAAGCTTCGCCGCAGCTCCGCTCAAGCTCCGCCAAGCGTCGGGCAATTGCACAGCGCTCCACCAGCAGTCGCACGGCGCGATAGACTCGCAGACGTCGGCGGCGCCGGGGCGCGAGGACGAGCGCTTGACTGGTGCTGCTGGGCCGTGGGCCGTGGGACTTGCCTGGTGCTGGTGCTGTCTGCTGCCAGCACAGCGCTAGCGGAGGGCAGGGCGGCGGGCAGGGCAGCGGGCAGGGCAGCGGGCAGGGCAGGCCGGCGGCGAGCTGCAGGTGTACAGCTAGCTGCAGCTCACGTGGGCTGGGGCAGCAAACGCGGACCCAGTTCCTGCGCATGAACGCCGTGCAAGCGACGCACTACTCGTAGCGACGGCGGTGTTTGGCTCCCTTATCTCTGGCAGCCGGATCTCCTGCTGGACCTCGGAAGGCGCCAGTCATTGCTACTGTGGCTTGCATGATCGCCGGCAGTGCGCCGTGGGGGGGCAGCGTACAGAGAGGGTAGGGGACGGAGACGGAGCACTAGGCGCGCTCGCTCGCTCGCTCCGGACGATTGCCTGATTCCATCAGCTGGCCTGGCGCTCGCGTTATCGACACGCCGCGCGCACGGGTTCAGGCTCCCCTCCCCTTCAGCCAGAATAGCAGCGGCCAGTGCGTCGCGACCCTAGCAATAGGCGGTAGCTTAGCGGAAGCGGCAGCATGAGCAGCCGGCGGTCGCTGACGCCAGATAGGCCGTCGGCTCCATCGTCGATTTGGCTGGGGCGGAGCGGCGCCCCGTCCGGCAGCCTGATTGGCTGCGTGTTGGCCGCCTGGCGAGATGGGCAACCACGCTCTGCGACGCGGCGACGCCGAACGGATGACGATGGGCAGTTGAGCAGAGGGCTGGCGGGCTGTGGCTGCGAGGCTGCGGCTGGGCGCGTGCGGGCGCGGGCATTGGCTTGCGGCCAGATACGCAGAAGAGCGCTAGAAGCCCGGGGCACTTCGCTCGCAGCTTCGGTGCACCCGTCCAACGGCTTCCATGCAGGCGGGTGATTAAAGTTGCGCGCCATCGGCCGGGTCCGCCACGCACGCCCGTGCTGATTCGCCCTCTGCGAGATTTGTGCACGTCGAGCCGGCGGGCGCAGCGGCTGCGGCCCCCCAGCTGCTCCTCTGCCGCACCGCCGGCCTCCAGCACCCACGACCCTGTGCGGACAACGCTCCCAAACGGGCCACAGCGCGCCATGCTCAGGCACGCCCGCCCGCCGCCCCCATTGGTGGGATCCGTGTGGCGCCAGCGGGCCTCAAGCGCTCATCGCCCGCCGCCCGCCTGCAGCTAAGGCGATGTTACCCTACGCAGCACCCATCGCCCATGACGGCCAGTGTGGGGTTGACATGCACCCCTTCTTCACGCCACGCCGCGCGCAGGGAGAGAGCAGCTTCACCTCCAGCTGCCCGCCAGATCCTCCTTCCCTCCGCGCCAGTCCTGCTTGGCGCACCTCCCTGCCCCCGGTGTTGATCTTATCTCGAGCGCTGCCCCAGCGTCTAAATAATGCACAGAGGGACCTTCATGTCGACCGGTCCTTCAAGAATAGCTCCCTTCCTCCAAGGCCTGGATCTACATCACCCAACTGTCAATCTTTCCGATTAGGTTCAAAGCCACCACCGAAGCTTCGTGCAGAGTCATGTCATCCCTACCCTCTTCCTCCTCCACCGCCGCCCTCCCCAACACCGGCCCCAATCAACCTGTCGCGCCCCGCAAGCGCCGCAGACGAGCGCCGGCCACAGGCGCCACCGAGGACTGTTTCACCTGCCGCAAGCGCCAGGCAAAATGCGACCGCCGACGTCCCTACTGCACTCAGTGCATCGAGCTGGGCAAAGAGTGCTCCGGCTACCGCACCACCCTCACCTGGGGCGTCGGCGTTGCGAGCAGAGGCAAGCTTCGCGGCATGAGCCTGCCCGTGCCCAAGTCGCCCGCCTCTCCGCCGACGTCGACGGCGCGTGAGCGCTCGCAGAGCATGTCACACGGGAAGGCCAACACCACCACCGCAGCAGCCCCGCAGCAGCAGCCCCCGATTCCCAGCCCGCCCGCCGCACAGCAGCAGTACGAGCAGTACGAGCAGGCGAGACGCGCGAGCAACATCAGCCAGGTCAGCCAGGCAAGTCAGGTCAGCCAGGTCAGCGACGTCAAGTCGCCCTCGCCCATGCGCAGTCCTCCGGTGCACGAGTATCCGAGCCTGGACGCCACTAGCCCCATCTCAATCCCTCCACCAGCCCCGCAGCAAATGGCATGGCATCTGCCGACTTTTGGAGAGCATTTTGAGAGCTACAATGGACCCGCTTCCCGCAAGCCGCGCCCGCAGCTGCCGCTCAAGCCCCTGCACAAGCTCCACACCTCGCTCGCCGCATCGTATGACGACACCGGCCTTTCCACCTCGACGGGGCCGCTGAGCTCCTACAGTGACAGCGTTCTGGGCGACTACCCTTCCCCGAGCGAGTTCCCCGGCACTCCTGACGACTTCACCTTCGCCGATCCCATGATCCAGTCGTACAACGAGCACTACATGCACCAGCGCACCCCCATGAGCAGCTCGACAGAGTCGCTCGTCTACCACGACGCTCCGCGCTCGTATCCCTTGATTTGCGAGGACCTGAGCTCGAGCATCAGCTCCGACCAGAGCTTGCAGGACTTTTCGGAAATGAATTCCATGCAACCAGCATCATACAGCCAGTCAGGCTTCTCAGATATGTTCTTCCCTGGCGGACTTGCAGCAGCAGCGGGACCTAACTTTGCGCACATTCCAGGCTACTCCTACAGCCGTGGCAGCAAGCAACAACCTCCGGACCCTATGCCGGGGAACCATGGCTCTTCTTCTGAGCATGGCGCTGCGCCCGCGCTCCCGCCTCCCGCCCGCCGTCTTTCGCCCCGAATGCAGTTTCTTCTGGACTACTACGAGAAGGCAATATGTCCCGTCCTTGTGGCGTTCGACGGTCCCTCAAATCCCTATCGTATGCACGTCATCCCCCTGGCATTGGAAAGCGAGGGCCTGCAAAATGCAATTGCGGCTTTATCTATCAACAACATCCGCATGCGCCAAAGCACCGAGGCGAAGTTCCTTGCTCTCAGCAAAGGTCAACGCATCAGTAATTCTGCTCTCCTTCCTGACTGGATCTATGCCCGCCTTACGGCCGACGAAATTAGAGAGATGCATGGGGAGCCGTCTGCGGAAGAGGTACACTACAAAACTACTTCCATCCAACTCCTCAACCAGCAACTTGCAGACCCCCAACACGCACAAGACGATTCAGTTCTAGCCACCCTTCTTATTCTTTGTTTGTTCCATGTTTGCGACAGTGGGTTTTCCAAGTTCCGGACTCAGCTTGCCGGTGTGCAGAAGCTGTTGAGCATGCGTGACCGCAGCATGCAGTCTGGTTTCATCGGCTGGATCGAAATGTTTTTCACGTGGTTTGATGTCATGACGTCGACGGTCAACGACCGTGAGACGCAGATCAAAGGCGACACTTTAGACATGATGGACCTGTCAACCAACCTCGGTGCCCTTGAGCATCTCGCCGGATGCGAGGGTCGCCTGTTCAAGCTGATTGCGCGCCTGGGGCGCCTGAATCTGCTCAGTCAAAACCGACCGGTCAGCTCGCGTGCTGACAGCACGCCCAGACCCTCGCCGTCGTACAACCGCCGCGGGGCTGACTACTACAGTATGCAAGGGTATGACCGCCTCGATGGCAACGGATGGGGGTCACCCGCGGCGCAGCACCAGCAGAATCCTCTAGACATTGTTGATGCAGACCAGAGACACGAGTTCTGGACCGAGTGGCGGGAGATCCGCGAGCGACTGCAACAGTGGGACTTCGACCCTACGGGCCGTGCTGCCGCCATGTGCGACGCAGGAGCCTACGCATTACCGCCGGGCCAGCGTGACATCCTCCACATCAGCGAGAGTTTCCGCTACAGTGCATTGCTGTACACGGAGCGCCTAGCACATCCCAATCTACCGTCCTCGGCTCTCAACTTCCAGAACTTGGTCGCACAAGCGCTGTTCCACATCAGCCAGATCGGCGTCACTAGCTGCGTCAATAAGTTCCTGCTGTGGCCACTTTTCATCACCGGCACTGAGTGTGTCGACGAGAGCCACCGCGCACTTGTTCGTCAACGTTGCATCGAGATCCAGCGCGAGAGTGGTTTCTTCAACAATCTCAGCGGTCTTGAGGTTCTGGAGCGCACTTGGCGCGAGGACGATGCAGGCAGGAACGACAGCGAAGCAGAATTTGCGGCAGAAGCGGCGAGATTAGGCGCCAGCAAACAGGCTTTCAGATGGCGCAAAGCCATGGATCGGATGGATGGCGAGTATATTTTGATATGAAGAGGACGCGGTCCCAATTGCGGAGCTAGGGAAATTAAAAGAACAAAAAAATAAAAATAACCAATACCCGGAAAGTAAAAAAGAAAACAAAACTGGTAACGTGGACACGATGGAATGATTGGATACGGTTTGTGCGGAGTGGCGGCTGGGTTCGTGGCAACCACGGGAAAAAAGCAACTCAACTCTATCTCTCTTGGCTACGACATACGATGATGATTGGGCAGGGTATCTGTTCTGTATGTGCGCCTGCACAACGTGAGCGCCAGGAACGAAGAGGAGGTTCATGGATAGCGGAGATGGCTGTTTTCTGTGCCTTGGGGGATATGAGACATTTTTTTTCTTCTTGTTCATACTTTGTTCAGCCCCTTTTCTTCCGTTTCTACTTGTCTGTTCTCCTTAACCCCTTGTTGAGGTGCTTTGGACTCCCCCTTGAGCGTTCAGTATGTCCTCTGAACATTTGTTGATGTCAACTTCCCTTGTTTATAAGTACAGCACCTCCAAGTCTCCTGTCCATATGAGAAAACCATACCCGAGATACCATGAAATCTATGTTTGGTTGAGATGACATCTTCATCACTTTTGAGATTGAATGTATGTTGACATCACATGTGATTATGCGCCCAGTGTCTGGAGTTTGCATGTGAAGCCTTAGCCTGTCTGATACTGCATAAGTATAGTATCTTTCCGTCACGAGCCCTAAGCTCAAAAAACCTCTCTGCATGCTTCGTACAACCAACTACCCATCCATCCAAACAACCATGGCCAACCGAAACATTCTGCCTCACACTTGGTCTATTCTCATTCGAGTCAAAAGAAAAAAGAGAGAACACAAAGCTCCCGTCTCTGAGCCATAAACCTCTCTATCAGTTTCAGCTCGACAGTTCCACCAACAAAAACAGCATCGCAAACACCCCGAACACGAACCCCACCCCGATGCACCACAGCCTGAATCCGCTCACCCGCGTCGTCAGCTCTCCGCCCTCGCTCCCGCCCCTCCACCGCCGCTCCCCGGCCGTCCCCCGCACCCTCGCCGCGTCCTCCGGCACCATCACCGCCTCGTACAGCGCTAGCAGCTGCCCCTCCGCGAACGTCACCACGACCCACCACGCCACGAGGCCGGGGATCGCTTGGCGGTGCTCGGCTTCCTTCCTCGGGGGCGTGCTGACGTCCTGCTGGGCGAAGTAGACCAGCGTTGTCAGCGCGGCGCCGATGGCGCTGAGCGCGTGCAGGAGGTAGGTGAGGAAGCCGACGAGGGTTTCGCGTTTGATCAGGGCTTTGAACGCAGTCGTGATGGTGATTTCGGGGTTTGGTGCGGTGGCGGCGGCGCTGCCGCGCTCGAGGTCGGCGCTGTGGTGGTTGGTGTTGGGGACGGGGTTGTTCTGTGCGGTGGTTGTGGCGCGGGGGCTCGGGGGCTCCGTGGTGGTGGTGTTGTTATTGTTGCCGTGGATGCTTGGTGCGGATGGGACGGGGTCGGCGAAGAGGTTGGTCGGTGCTCTGGAGAGGGACCTGGTGTCGACTGAGGGCATACGGGGTGGGTCGGCGAAGGGGTTGATGGGACTTTGAGGCTGGGAATAGACTGCAAGGTCGATTGAGGGAGTCCTGGTCATTTTCGCGGTATTATACTTGATTTAATCGACGAGGTTTTCCGACAAGAGCGTTGAAGTGAAGCCTGCTTGTTGTCGCAGAAGTCTGTGCGGATAAACAGGTCTTATAAATCGTGCTGAAAATCTTTGCGGTAATATTCCATGTTTCTCAAAGTGTCGTACCATGGCTCGTTGGCGGTGAAAAATGATATCCAGTGGAGCTCATAGACCCTCGATCGTCACTTACCTACTCAAACAACAACACAGCAAAGCAAGAAGTATAATTTGCATCTACAGCCACTAAGGTAAACCTCAAGCTCCATCCAGATACACAATGATAACTTTTCTTTAATGATTATGCGCAAAGAATCACATCATGATTGAGTCGCAACAAGTGTAATAAATACCCACGTGGGAAGTTGAGGTACTCGTCCGAATTCAAATAAAAAGGATAAAGTTGGACATCTGACTCCAGATGATGATCCAAGCCCCCATGAGTAATAATATAGCCGTCGTTGAACAGAGCCCTTAGATGTTCAAACCCGGCTGATTTTCCGGGGCGAACTTGTCAAAGGCAACCATCCTCGTCTCAACTCTCCGTTTTCGTCCTCATCTAGCTGCCCTTATACCTCTAAGTTCATGGTTACGGGTTGATTGGGTTCTTTCAAGCCGACTCTTTATCCCATCTCGAAACGTCTTAATCGTAAAATTTCTTCAACTAATCCTCTAAAGTCAGGTTACAAACTTCATGCAAAGTATGTTATAGCCGCTTGACATGAGACTATTCAGCAGTGCAGGCTGTCTTGTGCTTCTTTATTTGCTTCCTATGCGGCTTGATCTGGCCCAGGTTCTTGCCGTAAGCCTTTGCCATGACCCTTTCGTGCTTGGAATCTTGCTTCGAGTCCGATTATACTAACGACCCTGACCTTCATCACTCCAACTCCTGCTCGTAAGGTTGCCTTTGCACTGCTTTTCTGAAGCTCGAAAGGGTCAATTCATCTCCTGCGAGAACCTTGTCGTAACACTGTTTAAAGTCATACTTATTAATACGCTGTTCCTCGATAGGAAAGGAAGGTTAATATCCAAATCTGGTCCGTCAACCGCTCTATAAGAGGGAGACCTAGAAGCACGGATTACTTTAAACATTTAGCAAAGACAACGTACGAATCTCGTGATGGTGGCTTGGTGTTGTAAAGTAACTATCCTGCAAACCAGCAGTTTCTCCAATCAGATAAAAAGATGGTTCCTTTGCCTTTGTTTGGACTTCCGTTAGGGTCTTGTCCACGCCCATCCTCTGATCCAAAGTAGGCCGTTGAGCCGAGTAGAGTGCGAAATTATCAGTTGTCACATGGTGATGTGAGTCAACATCCGTGCACAAGTCAGCATGAGGGCGTGGACCCAACTTCGTCTCCGCATTACAAAGGCATGCATTGCTTCGACTTCGCAACCCATGGCAGATAGAATCCTCCGCCAACAGGCTGAAGATGCTAAGTCACGGCCAAAGGCATCAAGAGCAGAATTCCAAATCCCGCCAGAATAGCCTGGCAGCTGTCATGACGTAAGTTTTCGTGAGTACCATTGCCGCATGAACGAACGACAGTCAAATTATCCTGCTTCAGAAACTTTTTCTTCAAAAACTCCATGCTCAAAAACCCATTTGCTGGGCACATAAGGTACAACCAAGGAAAAATAGCAATGCAGCCCCACAATGTCCAAATTTGATTTTCTCGAATTTTTATTGCCCTCCAATACTTCCAGATACAAGACAGAGGAAAGCATGAACGAACGAACACAGTTAGGACAGGCGAGAGTCACGACCGCAGAAGCAGCGGCCCAGTCGGAGCGCACGGCTCGCTTTCCGCACTCTAGGACGGTCCCTGTCCGATCCCGGGGGCATGGGTGGAGCCCACTCTTGCTCTTCGTTGTGGTTCCCTTACGTGCGAACACAGACCCAAGGAAATAATAATAGAAGCAATAATAGCAGCATTGAAATAATCCGGGCGGCGCAGCACCCGGCGCCAAAATAGTTTTTCCATTGCCCCGCCTTCCCCGAAACACTGGCCTTTCTTTCTCGTCCAACGCCGACGGGTACGACACACGCAGTAAAACTGGTCTGAGGCTGTGCAAGAGAGACAAAAGAGCTCGAGGTAAAACAAGAGATACACGGAGGCGTGAAGCACCACACCCAACGGGAGCAGCAAAATCGATAGACCGTTCCTCGCGTTCGGAGATGGGGAGAGGGTAACAATCTATTCTCGCAGGGCTGATTGGGCGATCTGCACGGAGAAGGGACCTTAGCGGCCGCTTCGCTTAAGAGATCGGACTGGATTTAGTGCGGCGGAGCAGCAGTGGCCTTTGTAGATTCCGTTATATAAAATAAATCCCGGGGTCCTAACGCGACCGCGCCGGAGCAACACACCCGCAACTTGCTTAGCCAGGGCCCGGTGGGCGTTTCCGGTCAAAACGGCGCGGAGCGGGGAGACCGGTGTGCGCGTGCGCTTTTGGGTGCCCGCCGGCCGGTCGCAAGTGCTGCTCTGCGCGCGTCTTCCTCCATTAGCCTTCGCGTTGGCGTCGCAGACTTGGTTTCAAACGACTTCGGAGATTGGGGCAACTGCCGTAGGCATCGTCATTTCCCTACGTTATGCACGCTGTCTATAGAGGATCCGCATGCTTTTCCCTAAGCAAAGGGTAACCCTACTTCGTCCAAGGAAAACAAAGCGCCGCTGAGCTCCGGTGATGACGTCGTCCATATGGGTAGCAACTCCGTTGCCCCTTTCCCCCCTTCCCGCAAAGCAAGGACACTCCGGTTTCGAAACCCGCTCATCACGTCCGCGCCGACTCCACCGGATCTGCGGCCACGCTCTCCTCCGGTGAAGCGGCATCGGCGACGTCGGCGGCATCGGCCAGCAGGGCTTCCCGCTCCGCCTCCTCCTCGTCTCCCGCCGACGGGCCGTCCCCGATGCGGATGAACAGCATCGACGCCCCGCTGATGGCGATCACCAGCCCGCACACGATGAACGGCAGGCCCGCCGCGACGCCGCCGCCGCCCTGCTCGAGCCCGCGGTCGAAGAGCGCGGCGAAGGCGGGAGAGCCGGCCATCAGGCCTGCCATGTCGACCAGCGTCAGCACGGTATACAGGCGCGCAATGTGGTGCGGCTCCACGAAGCTGGTCACGAGGCTGCGCGTGAGATACGCGAAGCCTACGCCGGCGACGAGGACGGGAATGGCGGTGATGAGGAGGGGCAGCGTGGGCGCAATGCCGATGCCGAAGAGTCCAGCGGTCAGGAACAGGGCGGACCAGAGCCCTAGGAGAAGGTCTTTGCGTTGGGAGGGCATATTGTAGCGTTTGGTGAGTAGGTAGGTGATGCCTGGCATGATTGCGAGGAGGTGGACGATCATCAGCGCGTTCTCGAAGGCGAGGACGAGCGTAGACCGGGCGAGAGGGATATGGAATCGTGCGGAAACATATTGGACGAGGAGGTCGTCGAGATTGCCGATGAGTGAATGTGTCAAGTATGTCAGGACAAGTATGAGCACGCGGATATCGGACCAGAGAAAGGCGGTGGACTCGCGCACTTGGCCTGGTAGCCGACGGATTCGTTGCTTGAGCGTCGCAGTCCTCTTGGGCGGCGGTGTTGTGCTTTCGTCGCCATTGGCACTGCCTTCGGTGTTGTAGTCTAGGGTTTCCGGGATGAGGGAGACCAGAAAACACATTAGGCCGTAAAGGACTGTGCCCACAACGGTTGCTACGAAAAGACCGAATGGCATGATAAAACTAGCCAAAGGCGATGAAAGAAATCTTGCGAAAAGCTGACAAGCGCCGTACCGGAAGAACATGTTGACCCTAGTTGAATGCATCAGATATTGCCTTCTTGATTCCACCACGACGAGACTTACCTCTTCTCTTGGGGCATGACATCAGCGACAATAGTAAAAGCCAGTGCAGAGAAGACAGAAGCACCGCCAGTAATGGAGTACAATCCGGTCAGCCAGACCAGCTTGATTGGGAGGGTCTTCCAAAAATAACCTGGCATGTACAGTCAGAATAAAGCTGCAGCTTCCCCGACTCGTTCCACCTACAGACAACCTGTATCCAGACAGCCCTAGCGAGCAAGGCATACGTGACCGACATTAAGACAGGTTTGCGGCCATACACGTCGGCGAAGTAGCCCCAAGGTATAGCCAGTAAGATGCCTGCAAAGAAATTCAGTAGTGGTCAATTGAAATACGCGGATACAACTGACTTCCAATGGCTTCGAAGAAGGTCTGCCAGGCCTTCAGCATAGCAACCTCTCCCTGCACATGGCCTATCTTGCAAAACTCCTCGGGTACACCGTCGTCCCCGTCTCGACCGATCATGCTCGGATCATTGTCGGCGTAGTACTGCCGGCAGTAGATGGACTCGTAGATACGCGTCAGGGCGGGCGACGAGATGCCGTCTGCGGTGGTTCCGGCAATGATAACCAGCAGAAACAGGTATGAGATGGCAGCAGGGCTCCATCGCCTGCGGGTATGCTCGCTTGCAGACATGGCAGGGCTCGGTAAGGGCGAGGATTGTAGAAGGGGCGATAGCTCGTTGGGGCTCCTGGTGGAGTGGTCGCTCCCACGGCCGGAGGTGGGGAGCGATGCTGCCATCACTGCGGACGTTGTGCCCTTGACACGGTAGACTTCGCGTACCTACCGGTCGGTCCTACAACGGCAATGCCATTGTTTAAGTTATTGTTGCTGCCTGAGCGAGCGTGAGGAATTGAGTTGCGGGAAGTCCGGTGCGGAATGAGCTGGCAGATTGTCGAGCTCCGATACGGGATAAGAGGTCATTGGTCGCGTCGTGCGATTGCGCCATGGTGCATCTTGAGCTGCACCGAACAGGAAGTTCGTACATGAGGGCTGCTTGTCTTGGGCCGGAGTCAGCATGGCGCAGGTGGCGGCGGTTGTAGTCAGTGACTGGAACTGCGAGTAAAGACACGCGCACAGAAAGTATGGGAGAGTAGGAGCAGCTCCGAAGCCAATGACGACAGCCAGCACTCGGCGTCACGAGTCATGCGGCACCGCCGGCCACAACTCCTTTCAGTTACCTAATGACCGCGCCTGCCAAGCCTGGGGAATTGGGTAATTCGTGACAAACGCGTCCCACCGTAGGCCGATTTCAATGTCGTAAAGGTAAGCAGAATGACCGCATCTTCGCCCGTCAAGGGGGATGTATATAGTTCGGGCGCCGCAGCTGCACCGCGCTCGCCGCCGACCGCCCTCCCTCTGCACCTTGCACGCCGAACGACCTGAGAAGCTTCAAGCTATACATTATCCCTGTTGCAATCTACAGAAACTCAATCTCGCCGCCCTCCTCCGACAACTCCGACCTAAATGATGGTATCATACTCCGGGTTGACCCAGCTGGGCTGTCCTGTCTTGGCCCTGATCGAAGGTCCGAAGTAGTGCATCAGCCCCAGCGCCGGCACGCAGAAGAAAAAGGTGATGATTCCTTGGGCCGCGAACGTCCAGGTGTACCCGCTCGCGTCCACCCATGGCACAATGAAGAACGGGTTGACGAATGCGCTGAGGTTTAGGATTACCGCGTAGAAGGTGATGACGCTCATCGACTGCAGCGGGTACGCATCAACCACATATGCCGCAATGACCGTGTTGCCAATCTGGATGCCTGCAGCGACTGTGCATTCTGTTAGATGGCTGCCACCACAAAGAAAGAGCTTGGGAACTTACAAAGGAAGAAGGCGACCTGTCCGACCATCCAGTGGTACGCTTTGTCAATGGAGATGCCCCAGATGATCAGCCCGATGGCAGTGATCAAGCTGGCAGGGTACGCGAGCCAAAGACGCATTTCGGCCACCTTGACGCCACCGTTCTTCTTGGTCAACCTCTTCACGATTATGTCCGAAAGGGTACCGGAGCAGAAGACTTCCGCAAAGAGCGTGCCCAGGATCAGACCGATAAACAACAGTCCCTGGATCTGAGGCTGGTACTGCACATATGCCGTCGGGATGTAGGTAATGATGGACAGAATCCACCAGTACCAACCAAAGGAGTAGATGCAGATGGTTCCGGACACAGCGGCGTACTTCCATGTCTTGAGGAACCGCACAAGAGAATCCCAGACCTTCGGATGGCGCATGCCGGGAACAGGGGTGACGTTCAGGAAAGGCAGCTGGGTAGTGCGCTTCAAAGGCACGTCCTGAGCGACGCTGGACCTGCGCTCCGTCTTCTCCACGTCAACGACGCTCGAGTCGCTTTCGGTATAGGGCATCTTGGTCAACATCTGGTTCCGTGGATACAGCGTCTCCGGCAGGAAGAAGAGCTCAGCAATCAGGGTGACGCCAAACAAAATGGCAGTCAGCCATTGGACCCAGAACTGATCAACGATATTCATGAATCCACCGATGAGAGGACCGCACAGGAGACCTTGATCGATGGCCAGCACCCACAGTCCCACCTTCTGTCCTCTCTCATACTCGTAATACATGTCGTTAATTATTGCCAGCCCGACGGTTGAGGCAGGAGCAACCCCAAGACCCTGGAAGAATCTCGCCGCCATGTATCCACCATAGTTGGGTGCTTTTGCCGCACCGATGGTTGCTGCGAAGGCGATCACCGTACCGACGATGAAGACGATTCGGCGACCGTAGATATCGGATAGTGAGGACCAAATCAACGGGCCAACGGAAAGACCGAGAGCTGGTATGGCGACAGTCCAATTCATTTGTGCAAGCGAAATGTTGTACTGCTCCATCACAAGGGCGAACGAGGGCACTTTGACGAGGTTAGCTTTTTTTTCCTCCCTTTTTTCCCCTTCTTTTTCTCCTCCAACTCACCTGTGTTGGTCGTCAACCATGTGAATTGAAAATAGCTTTGAATTCGTCAGCATTGCTATCTTTTTATTGCCTTTACGGTATATCGTTTGGGGGGTTTGATGTTCAGGGGTCGTCGCCGTTGAGGATTTGGATCCTGGTGAACTTAAACCCCGGAACCTTCGGGGAAGCGACCTCAACACCACAACAGCTGATCGGCAGTTGAAATACTCATCCAGACACCCTTGTCACCAGAAAAAAAGTAACAGTTGCGTCATGACGAACGCTTCAACTCCGTATGGGTGATGTCGGCGTGAGGTGCTTGCAGGCCCTCGCACGGTCTGTGCTGGGATCGCAAAGGGGAAGCAAGGGTTGTCCAGACTTACAGAGCCATAACAATTGCAAGCACAGTGTTCTTCTTCGCCTTGGACCAATTCAAAGGGTCCAGGGGGTCCGATGTGGGCTGGGGATGCAACTTGAGCCCATCCTTCAACACCACGGCCAGGTCCGTCTCGATCGCGCCCGGCAGCTTCTCGTCCTCGGTACTGGGCTTGACATGGTCTGGCTTGGGGTCCTCGTTCGTCTTTTCGCTGACGGGTGGCTCTGGCACCGGGTCCATGATGGCGGGGAGAGAATGCGGCTGGAAGGACTGCTGGTGAGGCTAAGATCCGTGACAGCGGCGCGGGTATATAAGGTTACGCAGATCGCAGACACGAGACGGCGGGCTGGAACCAAAAGGAAAAAGATCGTGGTGATATGGGGGGAACGAGGGTGGCGTGGCACAGAGACACGCCCAAGGGACGGGCTGCAGATGTGCCGTCCACGGTATCGGGCCCAGAGCATTACTGTAGAATTTCCCTCATCTATCGCAAGCTCGTGCAGCCGTCCCCTGCTGCTTGGAGCGATGCTTATCTCGTTGGAGGAGGGAGGCCCGTCGCGCGAGCAGGGTTTGATTCGCGGCGGCCATCGGGGGCCAATATTTTAAGTTACGGCAACCTTCTAATCTGAGCCTGGTATTGTTACGCCGAGTCAGGAAAAGCACCAGGATCTGCTTGGCTGCAGTGGGCATATATCGGCCGTGCCACGCAAGCGAGACCCTTCTGGCACTCACTGTTATTGCACCCCCCCGCCGCGGGCCAGCTCCGGCTCGCCAGGCTCCCTAGCACGACGCGCCGCAGCCAACAGCCAAGACGCTGCGCAGACAGCAGGCCAGGACGACTCTAGACAGTAATACGACGCCGCTAGATCCATCCTGCGCTTCGCTCGCGACACGGCTCGCCGCACTCGACCGCCGCCATCAATGCCGCAGAGGCAAGCCATACCGCCCGTGCCGTCAGCTCGCTAGTCAGACCAGATTGCGACCATCATCGACTTCCCCAGCTGCTGCGCCGCGCACGCCTGCCGCCCGACGATGTTCTCCACACACGTAACACTTACCCGCGCTCTTTAGTCACTCCACAGGCCCTCGGAAACGATAAGCTTCGACGCCGCTCACTGGCCAAAAGCCTCCGCACGCCGGCCGGCTGTGTCTTTGGCCATCGTCGACAGCCCTGCCGTGACGCCTGCCGATCTGCTCCGGCCTCCAGCACGCTAACCAACTGCCACGATAGGCCCGGCGCCGACGCCGTTCAACTGCCATGACTGTCGGCATGACTACCCAGCTCAGCCTGTTCCTGTTACTCAACATGCAAATGCAAGCTCTCGGTCGAATATACTCATCTTAATCTCTCAACTGCTCCTGCATGTGCAATGGCTGCTCCGATACTTGACTAACATATAGCTCCTCGCCCATCGACATCACACTGTGCTCCTGAACCGGCCTCCCACCGCTTCTACCCCCCCCCGTGCCCCGCTCCAAGTGCCCCTCGCCATGGAGAGCAGGCAGGACGACGTTGCCAGCGCGAAGTCCTGGTTACCCAGCTTCATTCGCCGGAGTAGGAAAGGAGACAACTCCCCGGGAATCCCGAGCGAACGCACCTCCCTACTGCCTCCGCGAGAGCGTGAAGAGGGCGAAGTCTACGACCTGGAAGATGGTGACCGCACCACCGCACAGCTCGTCCTGGCCGAGTTTTGGATTCTTTTGAAGGGCTCAATTCCCGTTATCCTGGCCTACACTCTGCAGAACTCATTGCAGACCATCTCAGTCCTCATCGTAGGCAGATTGTCGCCCGAGGCGCTGGCGACCGCCGCCTTTTCCTACATGTTCGCCATGGCCACTGCCTGGCTGATTGCCCTCGGCGGCACCACAGCAATTGACACGCTGGCCTCGGCCAGTTTCACCGGCAGCAAGAACAAGCACGATCTCGGCGTAATCCTGCAGCGCGCCTTTTTCATCCTAGCCCTCTTCTACATCCCCGTAGCAATTCTCTGGATCTGCGCCGAGCCCGTCTTCAAGCTTCTCGGGCAAGAGGACTACATTGCACGAGACTCTGCCAAATTCCTCACCGTCCTGGTGCCGGGAGGCCTGGGATACATCTACTTCGAGTGCCTCAAAAAGTACCTTCAGGCGCAAGGTGAGTTGTGAAAAGAAAATTTGAGTTTGCACTTGCGCCAACTAATCCGCGCCTGCAGAAATCATGAGACCGGGTACCTATGTACTCCTCATCACCTCGCCGCTCAACGCCGGCCTGAACTACCTGTTCGTGTACACGTTCGACATCGGTCTCCTGGGCGCGCCGCTGGCCACCGGCATCTCCTACTGGCTCTCCTTCCTGCTGCTGCTGGCGTACGCGCGCTTCGTGCACGGCTGGGACTGCTGGGGCGGCTGGACGCGGAAGGCCTTCGCCAACCTGCGCGTCTTCTCGCGCCTGGCGTTCCTGGGCGTCGTGCACGTCGGCACCGAGTGGTGGGCGTTCGAGATCGTGGCGCTGGCGGCCGGCCGGCTGGGCACGATCCCGCTGGCGGCGCAGTCGGTCATCATGACCACCGACCAGGTCATGAACACGATCCCCTTCGGCGTGGGCGTCGCGACCAGCGCGCGCGTGGGCAACCTGCTGGGCGCGCGCAACGGGCGCGGGGCGGCGCGCGCAGCCAACACGGCGGCCTGGCTGAGCATGATCCTGGGCGCGCTGGTGCTGGCGGTGCTGATGGGCGTCAAGGACTTCTACGCGCGCATCTTCAACGACGACCCGGACGTGGTCGCGCTGACGGCCAAGGTCATGCCGTACGTCGCGCTCTTCCAGATCGCCGACGGGCTGAATGGCAGCTGCGGCGGCGCTCTCAGGGGCATGGGCCGCCAGCACATCGGCGCCGCGGTCAACATAGTCTCGTACTACTGCGGCGCTTTGCCGCTCGGCATCTACCTCGCCTTCCACGGCTGGGGGCTCGCGGGGCTCTGGGTCGGCCAGTGCATCGCTCTCTACCTGGTTGGCTTCCTTGAGTGGGTGATTGTCGCGTGGAGCGATTGGGACAAGCAGGTGCGGAAGGCGTTTGAGCGGATGGATCATGATGATAGAGCGGAATTGGGAGAGCACGATGATAGAGTACAGCCGCATAACTAGACGAGAGCGGGTAAGATTTACGGCAGCTACAATCACGACATAGAGCAGGGGATTTGTTTTGGGTACACAAGATTTTTCTTTTCTTTTCTTTGGAATAAAGCGAGCATGTAGAGCATTCCGTACCTATCTAGAGCAGCGCTATGGTCACGAAGCAAATGGCAAAGAGCGAGAAATCCCAAAAATGCCTCAAGAAATCGGCACTACGACATTGGCTGGGTACCTGCAACGGAGCTAATCGCGGGTGTAGACGTCGACGGGACACCGCGCTTTGCGAACTGCGGTTGGGCTCGTGTGCCACCGCATGGCGGGCTGCATGAGCGTTCCTGCAAGCCGGGCTGGATCTTTCTTCCCACGCACCCCGGCCATCAATGCCGTCCGGGGTTGCTGCATACTGTGCATTCACCGCCGCCGGCGAGCCGCGGCCGTCTGAGGGGAAAGCGCACACATCTGGGCACGTCATGGATCTACGACTTATCGGCAGGCGATAGCGAAACGGCGGCGATGACGTTTTGCACAGGGCCCGGCTTCTCGTCTCGGGTCCGTCTGCCGCGAGCTCGCTGTGAGCTCCCCTCGTGCTGCAGACTTTTTCGAGGCCTGATAGGAGAAGTGCAGGCAATGGCGGCAACCGGCCTGAGCTGTCTCGATACGCAGCAGGTCCGACTGAGGGCCGGCCCGGATAAGAAGTGGTGGAGTCTGGTTGGTGAGAAACGTGGTTAGGTAACGCGAGATGGCGGGAAAACAAGAAGTCGTGGGTCTGGGGGAGCTCTCGACCGGGGGGGGGGCGGCGCGTCTGTGCTCAAGCTCTCGCTGTGCTGCTCTGCTTGCTCGCTGCTGCTGATCCGCGGCCGTGGCGGGGCAGAAGCTCCAACACCACCAATCGATGCGGGACAGGCTCTATCGCTCCGCGCCCGGCCAGCCAATTGCCGCCCGTCCGGCCTGCCGTGTAAGTCAATGGAGTAAGAGCCAACTGACTAAGGTGCTGGCAGGTGTCAGCGAACCCCGGCGGGGAATTGTGTGCGCCCAGGGGACCGTACCACCCAGCCGGGCATCGTCATCTGCACTCGCCTGGCTCTTTTACCTAACGCGAAAATGCGGCGGTAGCCAGCAAGCCCGCCCAGCCCGCATACAAAGCAGGCCGGAGCTCCCTCTCTTTTTCTTCTCCCGAGCACCTCCCTCAAGCCTCCCCAGTCCACCCATTGAGGAGCACCATGAAGACCTTCACTCTTGTTGCCGGCCTCGCCGGCCTCGCCGCCGCCCACGGCGACCACGGCCACGACCAGGACCCCATTGAGGGCCCCCACAAGGGCCTCTGGTACAACACGCTTCCCGGCGACGGCGGCACCCAGGTGAGCTTCAATGGCTGCGTTCCCAGCTGCCAATGGCTGCGGCACTGACAAATGCTTGTGCACAGGCCGACTCTGTGTTCTCCGGCATCTCGACTTTTGGTCGCATCAACTACTCGCCGTGTCTCTCGACCGACGACGTCAAGTACGACATTGCCTTTCTCGGTACGTGCAGCTCCCGCCGCCTTCTGTCCAAGCTCTTGACTGACCATTGTTCGCGCAGGTGCTCCCTTTGACACCGGTACTTCGTATCGTCCGGGTGCTCGCTTCGGTCCGAGCGGCATCAGACAAGGTTCTCGCCGTCTTAACCTATAGTATGTTGAACTTTAGCGCACGTCGCGCTGACTTTTGCGGTGTGTTTGGAATAAACAAGGCTCACGAAGGGTTGGGTTCAGCGGCGGTTACAACGTTCCTCTCGATGCGAACCCTTTCAACAGCTGGGCCACCGTCCTGGACTGCGGCGATATCCCGGTCACCTCGTAAGTCTTTCTTTGTTTGCTCCAGTGTGTGTTGCGCGATTCTGACCAGGGTGGGAATAGGTACGACAATGCCTGGGCGATCAAGCAGATCGAGGAGGGCCACAACAGCGTCCTGTCGCGCAAGCCGGCCACCAATGCCCACATGAAGGGTCTCTCCAAGAGGGGCAAGACTCTTCCCCGTGTCATCACCCTCGGCGGTGACCACACCATCACGCTGCCCCTGCTCCGCAGCATCAACCGTGAATACGGCCCCGTCAGCGTCATCCACTTTGACAGCCATCTGTAAGCATCCCCGACATATGTCGAGGAATCTAGAAGACTTACTTACGGTTCCCCTGCAGGGACACCTGGCGCCCCAAGGTCTTCGGCGGCGCGCCCAGCGAGCAGGCGTCGATCAACCACGGCACCTACTTCTACCACGCGGCGCAGGAGGGCCTGCTGGCCAACGACTCGAACATCCACGCCGGCATCCGCACGACGCTGTCGGGCCTGTCCGACTACGAGAACGACGGCTACTGCGGCTTCGAGATCGTCGAGGCCCGCGAGATCGACACCATCGGCATGGACGGCATCATCAAGAAGATCCGCGACCGCGTCGGCACCGAGAGGCCCGTCTACCTGTCCATCGACATCGACACCCTCGACCCGGCCTGTATGTCTTCCCTCTTGCTCTTTCAAATGTGATTTCGCTTGCTGATAGCGGACGTAACAGTTGCTCCTGCCACCGGTACGCCCGAGACGGGCGGCTGGTCGACGCGCGAGCTCCGCACCATCATCCGCGGCCTCGACGGCATCAACCTCATCGGCGCCGACATCGTCGAGGTCGCGCCCGCGTACGACACCAACGCCGAGCACACGACCATGGCCGCGGCGGATGCGCTGTACGAGGTCATGACCATCATGGTCAAGCGGGGTCCTCTCAGCTTGAGCTCCAGCGCTGACAGCATGGAGGAGTTGTAAAGTCTTTCCTCTTTCGGTTCTGCAGAAACCGATGTGAAAACTAGAGATTGTATATGTGACACGACCTGAAGAAATGTGGAGGGGTTTTTTGTAACGACAGAGATGAATGAGCGGCTCTTTTTGTTCTGCGGACATCAAGGTGCCGCGGACAGCATGGTACAAAAAGTGAGCGTTTTCTGTTCCGTGTCATGTGTAGGACGGCCAGGATGGGAAATGTATATGAGCACAGATTCGTCCTCGCAAGTCGGTTCCTCTGCTTCGTGCATGTGAACTCTTGATGTCTCCGGGTGGTGGATTGGCGGTGACGTCTCAACCAAGCTTGCGAAGTGTCTGGGCGTTATCCGACGACTGCGGGTCTTGACTCCGAGGCAAAGGGTATGCGGTAAGAGACGGGCAAAAAGGCGAAATTTGGAGCGTGCTCGGCGGCCAGGATTGTGACTAACGGGAAGAAGCAGTCGAGGCGAGGCTGAGACTTTTTCGGGAACCGGCTGCAAAGCCGCAAGCGACCCCGCACCCTCTAGCATCACAACGGCATGGTCGTCTCTCGATTCATTGAGGCGTTCGCCCGGATGCAGATGCCTGGGCAGGTCGAGATCATTCATGTACAGACGCATATTTTCTGTGCGCGGATGCTTGAGCCTGTTGTTGCCCACTTCACTGCTCTGTTAATTGGACTCGCCTCCACATCCCTTGTCCTTCAACCGTGTTTTTAACTTCGCCTTGCATGTTAGACCACGGGTAACAGCCGGACGGACGCCAGTATAGCGTGGGCGCCGAATCTTGAATCGCGCAAACTGACCGGATTTTTCCTTTTCGCGTCTACATGTGAAATCAAGGGATGCGCCTCCGACATCCTTTCCAGCTCTTCTGCTTTCATCTTCGCTGTAATTACATCTGCTGCACGCCTTCCACACGTTGTCGCTGGTCGACTTCAGAAGATTTCATCACCTCCTTCTCTCTGATATTCGTTCTGATTTGATGTATCGAGGTTGTGTTGTCATCAACAGCATGATGATTCTCGAACCTTGTACCTACACGCTAAATTGTTTAGCCGCATATGCAAGGGGTGGCGTCCGCGATCCAAGGATTTCATGACATACAAGATAGAGCAACGACTCCATTTGCGTACACTCTTAGGAACTAAGAGCCGCGGTTGCTCAAAGATGATCGACCCTGGGCGGTTCCCTGCGCGGGACCATTTTCCAACCAGCCACAAGACGGCTGAGATGCTCTTACTTTTTCAAACGACAGCACCAAGCAATCAAGATCAATTACATGCTGTCTAAGAGCCTATGATTCGCAAATGCGCGCGGAGAGATCCGCTTCCCGCACGCCATGCTCCTGCGGCGTCGAATTCGCTGCCGTTAGTCAAGGAGAGGGTTCAGCCACCTTCAGTCTTCGTACTTAAGCTTATTGTTAGGGGAATAGGCTGGATCATAGATCGAAGCCGGCTGCGAAAGACAGTCTGTCGCTGGGAGATGGGATCTCCTGCGCGGGCCCGCTGAGTGTTCCTTTGGTGTTCCTTGCATCTTCCAGGCTCTTCTAGGGCTCCGTCAAACCAGAGTGCCAACGCTCGATCTGGGGACTAGTCGTTGACGCATGACCGGTCGAGGCCGAAACTTGGAACTTTCCGCATTCAGGAACGGGAAGTCGTGGCTGAGCCACTGTCACTGGCGAGATCCTCCGCAGATCCTGCGACAATCAGCGCGGCTCCTTCTCGCTTTGAGCCGGGCGGTGCTTTATAGTTACCTTTAGCAACCCAGGCATTGGTCGCCCCATATCTTGGATGTTTGCTTGTCTTCGAGTGTGCTTAAACAACTGTCCTCCCCTCTAATGACCAATTCCTGATTCCTGTGAATGTGCGCATGGGTTCCCACCAACTGAGTGGTCCCTACATTTCGACAAACTTAGGCGCTTCTACCCTCATTTACTCATGAACATGGCTACTCATTTGCCTCCAAACGAGGACCAGGGACCCATGATTCTTTGGGTTACCGTGGTCATGACCATATTGGCCAGTGTGTTGTCACTTGCTCCGCGTCTCTACGTCCGCCTCAAGGTCTTGCGGAATATTGGTTGGGATGTAGGTCTACCCAAGAGAAGAAACCCGGTGCTACCCTTGTTGATGTGCAACAGGACTATATGATGTGCATCGCATCAATCCTCAGTATTTCTACCATGATCATCATCATCTTGGAAGTACAAAAGGGGGCCGGAAGGTGAGAATCGCAACATATCTTCTCTTTGGGAATGCATTACCAACAAGCCATAGGCATCGTCAATACATCGACCCGGAAGACTTCAAGACTGGACTTTACCTAAATTTTCTTACCCAACCACTATACGTCCTCGTTTCTACGTTCGTCAAAGAATCAGTGGGGTTCTTTCTTATCCGCATTGCTGGGAAGGGGAAATACCGCGCAATGATCATCATCATCATGAGTAGGCAACGCGACGGCTCCGTCTGTAGGCATCGACTGTCGCTGATCCTTAAGCAGCTGCACTGGCAATGTGGACGATTTCCGGCATGGTCGTCCTAACAACGCAATGCAAGGACATGCGTGCTATGTGGGATCCAAAAGTGAAGCGGAACTGCTGGCCCACATCCACCATCCTGGCCATGGGCTACATTAATGGCTTTGTAAACATCCTGACAGACTTCGCGTTTGCGATCCTGATCCCCGTGAGTTCCGCCGAACGCCTTCGACCATCTGTCGAGAATCTTTTTAACACCGTCTTTTGTTTGTTCGTAGGTTCCGCTGCTCTACAGGCTCCAAATGAACGGCCGCAAGAAATGGACGCTCCTCGCTATTCTCGCAATGGGCCTCTTCGCCTGCTCGGCGGGCATCGTACGCACCATCTACCTCCGCAACTTCGGCAAGAAGGGCGACTTCCTTTGGGACAGCAGCCCTCTGACCATCTGGTTCGCCGTCGAGTCGCAGGTCGGCGTCCTCGCGGGCAACCTACCGGCCCTCAAGCCCCTGTGCCGCCGCATCCTCGAGAGCACGGACAGCTGGAGCCGGACCGCCCGAGACCAATCCACCCAAAATTATGGTCGGAGCCACGTTCGCACCGGCCCCAAGGCTATGGATGCGAGCCACGTGGAGGAGATCGACCTCGGGCTGTTCGACGGCAGTAAAGGAAGGCTGGAGAGCGACGCGGTTGCCATTGGCAGCAGCGGGAGCTCCGAGGTTGACACGCTGGGCCGGCCCAGCGAGGAGAGCAGTTCCAGGCTGCATAGGGGGGCTGGCGGGCTGGTTGTTCCCGAGACGGGCATCTTGAGGTCGACCAAGGTCAAGGTTTCCTATGACCTGCGCAAGTAGACGTTCCATCACGTTATATGTACATACCACCGTAGCAACTTGGAGTCTTGCCTGAACGGATTCTGCCGGCGGCCGGCGCTGCCCTCGGCCATGCTCGAATATGTGCGGTGTGCCCCGCTTTCCTGCTCAAGCCACGCATGCTGGTGGGTTTTGTTGTCTGAAGCTTCCGCGTCATTGTCGTTCGAGCGTGCTGAAATCATCTGAAAAGAGGCTTGGGGTGTGTGGTTGGCTGACGGCCTTGTATTTTGAGTGATGCGTTCGATCAGCACAAAGCTTTCAGCTCGCATACATTACTTTTCAGTATTGCTCGCCTGCGTGCCATAAGACAGCTTGCATTTTCTTTTGTACCATTGGACGAGCCGTGCTAGCCAGAGGAGACGTAGTATATCAGTTGCTGCACCGTTGTCGAGCCACACGTGTCTCGAATCTTCGAAGACAAGAGGGTCGCCTTTCGACTAACTCATGATATGACTTTTCAATAGCTGGTATTGTCTGTGCAGCTGGATTCGTGGCAGTTGAGTCGTTTGTTGCCGGGCTGGAGGTCTCGATGCTGTGGGAAAACTGGACGAGCGTTCATCCTCGGAGGTGCCTTCGCCTGGTATGAGAAATAGTCAGCGAGCAATAGAGATGTGGACCACGAAGCAGAAGACTGGAGCCCTGTCCTGGGGTCTCGTCATCATATGCATGTGGGTTGCTGCCGCTGCAAACTAGATACCAGGCGCGCAGAGCCCTGTTTGCTCTTCCGCTTTGCTTCAGCTTGATCTACACGTTCAGAGATGCTCTCAACACTTCTCTTTGAGCAAGTTTTGGTGCAAGGCTGCGCTTCCATGTCCATCACCCGTCTGTTATGGCGTCCATGCTGTCCGCAGAGGCATCTGAGTCGCGAGCTTCGGCGGCAAAGCTGCGGCGCTTTGTCCTTCTCGAATAATCCAGATAGATCGGCGCCAATCTTGACCGTATGATTATGTACTTTCCATTGTCGAGCAAGCTGTACCGCGTCTATATGCCCCTTGGATGGAGTACATTCGAAGGGTTGTTGCGTAATCAGGAGGCGACGGACGAGAGAGCTATGATCGAGTATCTTTTGCTGATATGCGAGGGCGGTGGGGAGGTAATCGAGGCGCTCGAATAGAGTTTGCTGGCTAGGTCGTGGAGCCACGATAGATTCTGCGAACTGAGTCTGGGGCTTGAGGAGGTTCTGAGGGGCATGGAAAGGAGGAAGGCAGTGCTTACTTGATCATAAGTCGCTCGCGATAGCCTTGTAGTCACCGATGGTATGTGCGCAGGACTGCGAGTAGGATTGCGAGTGGGGTTGCGAGCGGGGTGAGTGGAGTCTGGCAGAGAAAGGCCGCGGACAGTCGAGCGGGCGGTGATGTTGTTGGCATCATCACCGCCTCGCGCGCAGGACAACACCAGATGCTGGAGAAAAGGCCGAATTATTCCTGCTATCACAGCGTGCGTCTTTAGGAGCTTCTACCTGAAGGCATCACCAATTGTTGAAGCGCCTTCATGGTTGGGCCACTCAGCGACGGGCGTCACTTCAAGATCTTTCCAAAACTGCAACACCAAAACCTGCGCATTCGCAGCAGATCAAGCTCAGTGCCTGGGCATCCCTATTCCGTGAAGTACAGCCGAGCGGCTTGAAAGGCCGCCTCTCAAAAACCTGCAGCAGCGGCCGCAAGATGGGTCAGGGGCGCGGATCATCGACACCAACGCCAGGAGTGCGGCGCAAATACAGGCGTACGATCGGTGCCACTCAGTTGAAGGTTATGCCTACCGTGGTCGTTCATCACGAAGCAAAGCAGAGAGAAGTCTTCTTCCTCAAGTGCCCAGGCATGTTGGGCATCTCAACGAAAAAGCAGAAAGATGTTCGCGTCAGCTCAAGGCAGTGCAATACGAGCGACACTGTGGTCAGAAAGATAGGCGGCGCCCAGCGCCTTCTGGCCGGTCTCCAAAAACTGGGTAACTTCTGTTGTCCCCGTAGGAACGTCACAGAAACTACTCGTGTGAGGAACAGTGAATACACTTGACCCAAGCCAAAAGGCAAGAGAGCTGAAGAAGAAGAAAAGGTGTTCGGTGTGAGGGGGAGGGGGTTTATATAGGCCGAGGGGGAGAGGGAGGGCACTGGCACGGGGCGGTGGTGCAGGGGTCTGTGTGTCTGTGCGGGAGGGTGCCTGACAAAACAACCGCCGGGACGTGAATGACTTGATTCGATTGGCTTCCACCGCTGTCATTTGGACTCCGAAATCACGAGAGTAGAGGTAGTTCCTGCCAAGTTTGCCAGCCTCCGCGAGCTAAAAGTCGGTTCTATGAAGAGAGGATCAGCGCCCCGCGGGCCGGCCCGTATGCACATTCACCAATTCTGCTTTCTTTTCCATTGCGGTCTCCCAGAGATGTCACAAAAGCTCATCTGACTCATCGTTCGGCCATGGGGCACTCTTTTCCTGCTCAGATTTCGGAACGCGGAGGACCCGTGCTGGCCAGTCAGGCGCCAACGTCTGTCACTGGCCGCAGCCACCGGCAATCCAGCTATCATTCATACATTACACTCGAGTCATCACATGTTACAGCTGTAGCCTGACGTACCCTGTGGTCATCTTGTTATTTTGCACCAACAAACACAATACGGTTTTGTGGCTTGCCAGCAAGGGTGAGGCAGCATGGTGGGCATCCGAGCACGATCACTGAACACTTCTATCTGGAAGTTGCAATTGAGTACCAGGCATACAATTGATAGGCATCATAGCATGTAGTTCAATAGCAAATGAATTCCCTACAACTCTACAAGGCTGCAGACTTATGAAATTCTTCCCATTACCTCCTTGATACGGTTGCGAAAGTCGCGGTGGCCAAGGCAGCTTTGCTTTCTTCAGTGAAAGCCAGATTTGAGTCATCTGGAGGATGAGTGTGTCAAAAGATCTGGTTTCGAAAGGCTCAACCTCAACACTGATTCTGTAGTTGGAACTGCCGTGAGACCTTGCTGGCGGGCCTGTGAGTGTCCGTACCCTTTAGGCTGTAGCAATGACTTGAGCAGCAATGTTGATTAAGCTAAAGATGGCTAAGGCACACTCAAAGGAGCCATTGATCGGCTATGCTGCGAAAATATCACAATGCCATGAGAGTCCAGGTCCCAATCAGGCTTAGCGCAGACTCGGTCAGTTGATCGGCGCCTCCCTCTTTCGCATATAAATATCCCTCTACCCAACGGCCCCAGCCTCTTCTTTCCTCTCTATGCTCTGTAGTAACTGTTCCGTGGTAGTATTTTGTTCTCTGTGGGACAATTTTTGGAATCCCCTCTGGGGGTATGTCTTCTTGCTTTTCGTTGTTTGATGCGCCAGGCGCGTGTCATCGAGGAAGAGCTGCAATGGCCTCTTGGGTTGTTTCGTGCTGGACTCTATGTAAAGGTTATCCAGGCTCGCTATGCACAACCCACTGTCGGTACGATGAACGCGAACGAACATGAGCTGGAAGGTTAGCCGTCCGACAGCTCCTCTCACCAAGTCAAGCCCCAAAGGAGTATCCGCACCGCCTTGAGATCAGGTCTACCCAAGATCACCATTAGCCAACCATCTCACCTCGTCAATGTCACGTATGGCTGCGCATGTATGAGCTGCCCCAGGACCGAGACTCGACGA
This sequence comes from Botryosphaeria dothidea, assembly GCA_011503125.2. Classification (NCBI taxonomy): domain Eukaryota; kingdom Fungi; phylum Ascomycota; class Dothideomycetes; order Botryosphaeriales; family Botryosphaeriaceae; genus Botryosphaeria; species Botryosphaeria dothidea. The sequence continues at coordinate 1,240,666 of WWBZ02000001.1, forward strand.
GGCTCCTGTTAAGGGCCTCCAAGCCCTCAAGCTTGTGAAATACGGTCCATTCAAGTTCATGTCCATTATCCAACGTTTGTATTAGCCCTGAAGCTCTAGCGTTATACTCATTCCCAACTGCCAATCACCTGCGCTCGAGACAGCAATCCGTCAGTATCCCGCCCTTGTCTCTATCCTCATCCAAGATCCAGCCGACCGGGCAGCAAACCCTCGCTTCGTACGGTCCTGCTTTGCTAGCAATCAGTGCATGTACAAAGTCGCCCCTGTTTAGCGCGTTGGAAACTACTCACTGTCTAGCGCCTGAGTGCCGCTATCAGCTTCTTCCTCAGCAGCCTGACAGCTGCCAGCGCCCGCTCCGACAGGCGCGCAGCCGCCTTCTTGACCCTGACGCGGCGGGACGTCAGCTCGCGCTCACGGCGCAGCAGTCCGGCGTGGATGGCCTCCTCGAAGCCGGCCAGGTCAAGGACGCGGCCGCTGCGCGTCTGGATTATTAGGGAGGGGTCGGGTCTGGCTGACATGATGAGGTGTCGCGAGTCGGCGTGTGGAGGAGAGGCTGGTGGTTTGTTTGTGGGCGCTCAGGGGAGCTTTTGGAGGCAGCGCGGCCAGTGTGCGTGTCCGGGCGAGAGGGAGGGAGGATGGGAGGTGTCTTGCGGCGGTCGCGTTTTGGTGAGCTGGCGCGAGTTGCGGTGTGGGCGTGTCAGTTCGAAAGCTAGGGGGAGGGAGGGGCAGGCCAGCACCAATTGCAGTGTAGAAAGTGTGGATTTAGCTTGGACGAGGAGCTCGCGGGGTTGCGAGACTACATGGGTTGCTGGAATATCTGTTGTGGCGCTGCGACGAGCGCGTCGCGGCGCTGAAGGGCGACCGCTGCTCACCACCCAGCCATGATTTGCGCGAGGGCGTACGTCGCGCGGAAGAAACTTTCAAAACACCACTCGGTGGAGTGTCACATCATTCAACGCTGTGTTGGGCGTCCAAGCAGGCGCTCACTGTTGACGGCAAGCGCAACGGGACGGACGATCTAAACATCACAGCGGTCGCGTCACGGACGAAGACATAGCGACGCGTAAAACATGCAGCATAGTGTGTCCAATTTAAGAGGCTCATCGCAGCATGAGATATGGCGGGCTTGCACGAACATTAGCGTGTGGAATCAGCAGTGAAGCGCGGTGGCGCGAGGGCGTACGGGAGACACGGGCGATGCAAAACACCATGACGGCACCTCGAGATGGGCTGTCTCAACCTCAAGTGCTGCTTGACTTGGGCTCACACACTTGAGCGCACGGAAGACCAACGCAGCTCATGTACTCGATGCTCCAGTCTCTGCTCAACACCAAGTCCAGTGTAACGAGCGGGCCTCTGCCTCTAAGGATCCAAACACCAAAGAGGGAGAAAACCTGTTGAGGGGTTTTCCTTGAATGGGTAAAAGAAGAGGTGCGTGAGGAACGAGTAGACGACTGAAGACTGAGCACTGCGTGCGAAGGCCTTGTTACCAATAGAGTCCAAATTCTATTGCGAAGTTGACCACGAAGGCCAAAGTTATCTAAGGAGTGTGGTTTATATACACGTAGGAGAGTGTCTACAATCTGTTATTGATCTCTTTGATCTGTACTGCCCGTTGAGCAGGAGAGTACGGAGCATACAGATCAATGTTTGCTTGATCTCATTGATCTGTCTCTGGATGCCTGAGGCGTGCGAGATCCAAGGGATCAATTCCTTGACATCACGTGATTCACGTGACTCGTGGTGGGTCCTCACGGCGCGTGTCTGCGCCCCGCTTGCTTCCTTTCCCATCCTATCCCGACTCTGTGAAGGCTGTGCCGTAACATCCAGCTGATCGTAAAGCCTCTTCCTCAAAAGCCTGCTCATGTCAGACAGTCAACGAAAAGAGAGTTCGCATCAGCCCGAAGTAGTGCAATACGAGCGACACTGTGGCCAGGAGGATGAGCTGAGCTCGGAGCCCCCAGACCCGGTTCCAAAAATTGTAGTGGTCGTGCGTCCCTTGGGATCGCTTCGCCAGAATTACCAGGCGAAAGAACAGTTACTACACTTGAATCTAAGCCAAAAGGCAAAGAGAGTTGGAGAAGAAAAAGAGGTGTTTGGTCGAGGGGAGGGGGGCTATTTAAGGACTGAGAGAGGAGGGCGGAGGTCATTGGCACGGGGCCCGTTGCAGGGGTGTTTTTGTCCGTGTACAACTTTTTGATATCTCATGACATAGATGCTTACTAAATGGGCGAGGACAGTCACGGGGAGGTTGGAAAAACCGGGTTGTGACCTCATGTGCAGACATGTCCCCCGCGCGCCGGCAGGCAAAAGTACAGCGGCCCTGCCGAAAGGAGCAACAGCAATGGCCTGGACCCACAAAAAAGACACTCATGGTTCATAAAAGAACGCTAGAGCCATATCTGCCTGGTGCCTGATCATGCAAATGAATCATGGGCATGTCTGCCATTCACATTCTGGCAGACGCACCAGCTGCTGGTATGTGAATGCCAACACGCCACGGAGAGTTTCGCTCGGTCTGAGCGGCCTGCAAAGACCCACACGCCAATTTGGGTAAGCTTGAGATATCCAATGCCGATCTTATGATGTTCTCCAGTGGGGCAGCTTTGAGCGCGGCCAGGCTGGTGGAGCGGCCACAGCGGACTTGATATTGCTGCTAGTACAGCGCATCCACCACCACAGTGTAGTTTATGCATGTGTGCTATCTCATTTACGATCGGATTCCCTTGGTGTGGAAGTCGCTGAGGCATTCCTGCGCTTGCTTTTCTGCGCTGATTTCCACAGGGTGCAGCTTCTGAGTAGGCGATGGCTTTGCGGCCATTCTGAAGATCTTGCTTGCAGATTGGCGAACGCCATGCAGGCACCACACGGCCCTGAATGATCATCTCAGACCGTTCGTACAGGGCTGCAGGTGTTAAGCCTTTCCCCACGATCCATGCAAAGCGCTGACGACAACACTGAAGACTTTTTGGCTATGAACGTAACCCTCAATCTTAACATATAACCAGTAACCATGGAATATATGTAGAATAATGATATTTCAACCAATGTAGCAGAAAGTGACACCTTTCTTTCCATGCGCCTCGCCCTGCTAAACGGCCGCACGCGCGCCGGCAAGAATACCACTCCGCAAATAAAGCCTCAATTGTTTGTTGCTTGATAGGAAACCAACATTGAGGCTTTTAGATCCTGCAAGACTTTCCATGCCATGCTCAGTGTACTCTCCTTGCTACAGGCGCATTACTTGAAAACGCATCCATTACTTGCGGCGCAACTCGGCATCAGCCAGCGTCGGACTGTCTACCAGCATTCCCTGAATTTCCTGCCCCAGTGAACACTTTTGTTTCCAACAGCATGCCAAATGAGCCTGCGTTTGTTTCGTCTCAAGCGCTGCTCGCAAGCGCTGCGGCGTGTGTTATCAAGTGTTAGATTGCGGATTTCAGGGAAACGGCGTTCATCATTTGTAGGAGGAGCTGGTGGGATGCCGTTCTCTGAGAAATTGTCGACCGTGGTCAGACTTTAATCGGGATTGGTTCTAGAGGAAGACTTCTGGTGCAATCAGCATATCAGTCAGGGCTCGCAACAGAAGGGAGACATGGCGCGCCGCATACATTGCACAAACAGTGTCTTTGAATTACTAGGAACTGGTGAGGTCTTTCAGGCACTCCTTCAAGCACTTGTAAGAGGCTGGACGGGGTTCGAGGTGATAGTCGAAAGCCAGGCAGGAAGCTGCGTAGGGAGCTGAGCTCGTCGCAACGCAGTGAGACTGTTGCTAGTACAAGCTGGAGCTAGAACCTGGAAGAATTTTTGGCACTGAGGAGTGGAATGGGGAGGACTTGTGGTGTTGCATCTGGTATGAGCGAGACTCGGTGTGGGAGTGTACGGAGCCGTACAACACGCTCGCCGCGCCTGGACGGGCAACGCCATGACCCATCGCACTTTCTGCAAACCGCACGACCTCTGCAGCATCACCATTCCTCGGCAGTTATGCCACCAACAGGCAGCGAACGAGCTCGTCCTACGTACATCAGCTCCGAGAGAGCCTCGCCCGGCCTCGCCCGACCTCGCCCGACCTCGCCCGACCGTCAGCAGCTACCCCTGACCGTGTTCCTCTCGCCCTAGGCCGCCGATTGCAGATGCACACCATACCCACAGGTTTTCACGTATGCAAAGAAGAGGGAGCAAACCGATTCAGAGAAGGGAGATCCTTTAGTTCTACTGCAGCACCTGGAGAGACCCATGCGCACCCGCTCTCGCAACCCTGCATGGTTGCTTCTGCATCGATTGAGAAGTAATTACTGATGATGGCTTGCTACAACGCAGGTAAATACTGCTCCGCTTGCGAGCTACTCTGGACGTCTTCCTCTACCAGGAGCGACGAATGCTGATCAATTGCTACATGAAGGCGATTTCCACTCAATGCATCTTTCCAGTGCCAACCAAGAAGGTACCCGAACCGACCTGATACAACCGCCCATGGGGCATATAGATGACAACGGAGGACGTGCTGCGAAACAGGAGATGGCATTGGATGGCATTGGATGGAGCAGAATGGAAGAGAAGCATGTTACCTAGCGCCAAGCGCCGTGAGCTTCCCCGCGGAGGCCTAGGGACTTCTGGACCCCCAGTGCAAAACAGTATGCAAGATACCGACTCGGAACCCTTGTACATGAGGACAGGCATTGTTTTGAGCGGATCTGCGCGCAATTTGGATCGCAGTGTAGGCCGATAGCAGAGAAGTGGCGAGTCCTGGGGTTGTGTAACCTTGAAGTGATGATATGATTGTAACAGCGGGCAAGGCCAGCTGAACGGTTTCGAGCGAACCGTGGAGAGAAGAGGACAGAGCAAGTCTTCACGGGACAGTCAAGGATAGCCGATATGCTGGGACGGTTGGAGAGATGTTGCGACGCGGCGCGTTTGCACAAGGCGAAACTATTCGAGAAACTGCTGCTGTAGCATGATGAAAGCCGCCTGGAGTTGACGAGCGGAAGAGCATTGAAAGGGGCAGAAGGATCTGCCGCTGATACTGCGTCATGGTCCGTTGAGGCTCAGCCAATCTCCGCAAGTTGAACCGGCTAGTGTTTGCAGATGCGCAGAGCTTAGCCATCTGTTCCGCAGCGCTTGGCAGTGGAAGGGCACGCTGAGAAGCACAAGAACAACATGTCGAGGACGAGGAGCGATGGAGTGCGGTCGTTATCTGTGTATCGGGCCAGGCGGGGGAGAGCTCTGACCAAGCAGGCTGATCCATGCCGGCCGATGCCCCGCGCTGCTGTGCCCCACTTCCAGGGTCGCTGAGCCTCAGCCTCAATCCCCTCTATCCCGCTCCATCTACTCGTGTATCTGCCCTCTTCGAAGCCTCAGATCTCTTCGCCCACCCTGACCTCTCCCTGACAGCCGCTACCCGGCACCCCGCCCTTCTCAAACGCAATGGCGCATTCGCATTCGCACGAGGGTGTCTCGCACTCGCATGCTGGTGCCGATCACGGACACACCCATGAAATCCTCGACGGCCCCGGCTCATACCTCGGACGGGAGATGCCCATCATCGAGGGCAGGCAGTGGGAGGACCGCGCCTTCACCATTGGCATTGGCGGGTAGGTTTGCCATCTCGCCCAGGCCCCGCAGCTCCCGTGTCGTCTCTGATACGCCTCTGCCATCCATGCTTCGGGTTGCGTCTGCATTGGCTAACAGCTCCGGTGAAGACCAGTAGGATCCGGCAAGACGGCGCTCATGCTCGCGCTATGCCACGCGCTCCGTGACAACTACAGTATTGCTGCTGTCACGAACGACATCTTCACCCGTGAGGACTGCGAGTTCCTTACGCGCCACAACGCACTGCCGGCCGAGCGGATAAGGGCAATTGAGACGGGTGGCTGTCCGCATGCCGCGGTACGTGAGGATATTTCGACAAACTTGGCGGCGCTGGAGGATCTGCATCGCGAATTCAAGACGGAATTGCTGCTGATCGAGAGCGGCGGCGACAACCTTGCTGCCAACTACAGTCGCGAGCTGGCCGACTTCATCATCTACGTCATTGACGTGAGCGGTGGCGACAAGATCCCTCGCAAGGGCGGCCCTGGCATCACGCAGAGCGATCTGCTCGTCGTAAACAAGACGGATCTGGCTGAAATTGTGGGTGCTGACCTTGGCGTTATGGAAAGGGACGCGAGGAAGATGAGGTAAGTCGCACGGTTCTTCATTCCCGAAAGGATCCATCTGACCATATTCTTTGCAGGGAGGGCGGTCCCACCATCTTTGCGCAGGTCAAGAACGGGAAGAACGTCGATCATATCGTCAACCTAATTTTGAGCGCGTGGAAGGCCAGTGGTGCCGCTGGGGCGTCTAAGAAGGCATGAGACGAAGACAATTGGCAAAATGCGTTCTTGAAGATTCAATGGCCCTTGTGGAATATTCTTCGGAGGGTTGTGCAGCTGGACGTTGTACAGGCGACGGCAGTCTCGGGAGCAATTCGATAGCTGATGTTGACATCCAATTGGACGTTTTTCCGCTTCGATATTTCCTTTTCCGCTCGGGGTCCATGTGTCAAAACGTCGCACTGCAGGCCGAGCGCAATAAGAGCTGGCCTCTCTCCCAAGCCTTCGTTAAGGAACCGACAAGCCACGGCGCCATTTCATTCAAAACCAGGACCAAGACGTTTCCTATCACGAGGCAACAACATGCCTTGGCATGAAGTGTTCGGATACATCTCGCCGTGAGGGCGGGCAGCGCCGCGCTTTGGCCAGGTGTCACTGAATTCCTTGCTTGGCTCGGGCGCAAAGCAAATCCAACAACCAGTTTCTTGCCCCTCTCTCCCTTCCTCCCTTCTTTTTTCCCAAACCCAACCATGTCCACATTCTTGGCTCGAGACCAGACGTCGGAAATTCCTCCGGGAGAGCTGGGTTCATCTTGGCCTACGCAACTACCTTGAAAATTCACGGATTCGCGTTGAAGGCCTGTCGACGCGTTGCGTACCGGACTTCTGCACCCCAAGAATCCAAGTCTCCGCACCCCTGAAGGAGTCAGACCATTTTGCGGAAGCGCATCGCCCGAACTGCAGTGCTCCCGCGCCCTGTCAACAGGACTGGAATCGCAAGCAATAAGGCGTCCCTGGAGGCGGCATGGTCCGCATGCCAATCCATTGGCAATCTCTCGATCCGGCGCCCAATCAGCCATCGCCTACTATTAAAGGGTCAAATACGAGTAAAGCTAACTTTCTCATCCAGCTTTTAGATTTTTGCCAAGGCCAAGCAAATCGTTCAGCGCGGTGAGGCATCCATACGGTTCCCCGCCTGTCTCACGGAAAGCTCGCTCTCCGAAATTTCTTGAGTTCTTCCTGGCCTGACCGAGCTTAATCTGAGCAACGTCGCATCAGTCCGGGCATCCGGGTGTGCTTTCATCCACAGTGTAAGTATCACGACTCTTGTTGATATTCGACGTAACTTTGCATTTTGCCTTGTTGTTAAGGTTCATTTTTCTACCGCGGTTGGCCGGACATTGAGGCCGATCCCTTCGCTTCTTTACGACCGTTCAAGAGTCACACCATCAGGAAGCTTCCCCCTTAGTTCCACAGCCACAGAATTCCAGAAGAGTTCGAGGCTCCCTCTTTCCTTCCATGGCCAAAGGGGAAAGTAGCGATTGACTTGGCATAAACTCAGTGGACGTCTGCCTGAATATCGTTATTCCCACCACGTAGGGCGACCCTTCAGGCACCCGATGCTGATGGTCGAAGTAGACGCAACGGTCCGGTCAATCGACTACTCGTTGCTTGGCCGACCATCAAACACTTGGCCTGCTAGCACAGCACATCGCGCGCCTCGTTCCTGGCCAAACGTGCAGCGAGGCAAGCTCCACTTCGGGTCAGTCGGTGTGAGCGCTGCTGTCGCCGCCCGTCTCGGCATCAGACCGCCATGCATCATCGTCGTCGCCGTGCTCGGGGAAAGCGGCCTTGGTATGCCGAGTTGGCGGCGCAGGAAGCTGGCACGCTCCACCGTCTCTTGGAGGAAAACGTTTCCGCAGATCTCACGTGCCATTATATCTGCACGTTGTGCGCGCTTGGTGATTCGACCAGTCCTGCACACTCACGGCAGGCGGCTTTCTTGGCGTGGTTGCGGGCTGGCGGGCTCTTGCAGCTAGCCCTCATACGATGCGCCGCGTTGTCCGCTGGGCGCTTGTCTTTTTGCAATCGCTCCGCTGCAACGCCACCAAGAGGCCGGCGGAGTCTTGGAAGGACCAAAGAGGCGGAAAAGAAAAAAGTCACAAGGTGACTCAGTTTTCTCTCCCTCCAAGACTTGCCCCGAGGCCAAGTCCCCCTCCTTCTTGGCGGCGAAGAAAGAGCCAAGGACGCGCTGGGCCTCACGACAAGTTGAACAAGAATATCCAAGCGAAGCAAAGCCAGCTGAGTGAGAGGATGACGAAGGACACAGTTGCGAGGCGGGATAGGCGCGAAATGCCCTCATGCTCGCAGATTGTTCTTCTCGCTCATCCGGCCCATCCGTTTTTGATACTGACGTGACCAGCCTCTTCTATGGGGTTTGCAGCAATAAGACATTACTCCACACCTCTAGCCAACACCCAAGCACTCCGGCCCTTCTCCTCTCTCGCCTTGACCCGATGCCGGGTGCAGATCGTCGGACATGCCCACGAAGCAATCGCATGCGAGCGAACTGCAGAGAGCGCCAGAGAGCCGACAGAATGTCCACCAATCCAACCACCTCCTCTTCTCCATTCGACTAACCCATCCAGCCTGCTGAGCTACCCGTCTACCCGTTGGCGATCGTCGTTGAAACACAAAAGGCCTGAAATTAGCCTGAGCGCCGCGCTCCCCTGACGTGACTTGCCCTCGAACAACGTCACACAAACACCACTTTGCGCTGCTACATATGTACGCGCCCGCCGAGCTTCTCTGGCCATGTGTCCAAGCGGTCAGACACCCGATCTCGGCGGCAGCCATCCCACTTTCAGACGCTCTTGCGTTCTCGTGCCAAATGCCACGCCGCCCGAGAAGCATCGGCGCGCGACTAATCATCGAGCGGTCTCGCCTTCTCGGTTTCTTCCCAAACTTACATAGAATGAACACGAATAAAGCCGGTGTCCGGCGGTGGCGTCGCGGCGAAGTGCCGTAAAAGACTCGTTCGCTTTCTCGGCTATATAATGTACATGCTGCAGGCCAAGGAAGGAAAAACCGGTAGTTTAGAGTTGCGAAGACTGCCTAAGAACAAAGTCAGAATGAGAAGTACGAACTGCCGAGCCGTCTGAATCGAACATCATGTTGCGAAGAAAAAAGGCTGTTGGCACTAGTGCACGTATCTTCACCGGATGTGAGAGGGACAATGGAGCGCGTCTAAGAGGTCGAAACGAAGCAGCAAAGAGGCTCGGAACATCCGAGACTCTTGGTGTATCTGCAGCCATTTCTTGGTACTTGCATGGTAGAAAGTGGGGCTGATTACAATCGGTTACATCGATGTACCCGCCTTCTCTGTCCCTCGCTCGTGATGGATAAGATACAAAAAAAACTCGGAAGAGGTCTTGCGAGAGGAGTCTTTGTTTTGCTCTGCCTGCCGGCGGCTTGATATCGAAGGACGCGTCAAATATGTCTCTGCGCCCGTTTCCTCCGTGAATGTAATGCGTACAAAAAGTGTTATGAAAATGCACAAAAATTTCAACACAAGCTGGGTATATACCGTTTCCCACACCACTTTGACCCTATCCCACAACCTCCAAAATACCTTTGAACACGCGTAGATAAAACAAAATTCCGTTCCCAAGAATCTTCCCGAGTGCGAAGTCTTGGGGGTGCCCAGAAACTCCTGCTATCAAGGAGAAATCGAAGTGATCCGGATAACTTCATCATAATCGCATCATGGTAGCCAGATCGCGATGAGAGGATGGAAAGTCCGGTTCCGGTAGCGGATGCAGTGGATCCATCCAAGAAAACAAAAAGTAAAAACGCCGAATCCCTTGCCCCGCTAGCTATGCATCATCAAAAAACAGTAGGAAGAAAGCGCACATAGTCGAATGGTTCCGTGACAGCGCCTTGGTGGAAGAAGCGGGGTAAAAGTCCCCAAAAAATTACTTCGGTCGCCATGGCCGATTGCGAAAATGTGGTATCGCTTTTGGTGTTGCTCGTGTCGTCGTTGAGGCGAGATATTTCAATCGCCGTAGGATGGAAATTGGATGTACGTCCTTATCTCAATGCCCGAAGGAGCCAAGACTCCCAGTAGGAACGCACGGCAAGGATTGCCTCACGACCGTCGTTGTGACCATCACCGGAGCCCGGGTCACCGATCATGGCAGCGTAGATCCAGAATGATGCGGATATCCAGGCGGCCAGAGCGATGCCGATTGCAACGAACGGCGATAGAAGGCAGATGAGGAAGAGGAGCGGAGTGTTATACATGGACGAGAGCGGGGCGCTGTAGATGAGACGAAACTGCAGGCGCAGCGACGGGCTGAGGAACTTGACCAGTTGCTCGCGGTAGTCGGGCCGCATGCTGCAGAAGCGCAAGGGCTGGAGCAATGCTGCTATAAAGACAGCAGCCAGAGTCCATAGCGAGATGGCGAAGGAGACGATGCAGGCAAAGCCGGAGAGATGGAGCTGCAGGATTGGTTAGCGTGACGATGCTAGTGGAGAGGATTGCTGGCCTTGCAGCATTTTTTTTTTCCGGTAAAGACATACGAGGATCTTGAAGGCTTTGTCCTCTAGTTCGGCCTCATCGGGATCGGCAGGAAGGTACAAATCTTGCGGAGCACCGTTCACGGGCAGATGATTCCGGCCGGAGCGGCGGCTGTTGGATGCGGGCGAGTAGCACTGCTTCTCCAGGTCCAGCACCATATCGCGAGAGCTGCGGGGCTGGCTGGTGCGCACGACGGCGGGAACAGGCTGCGACAGCGAGGCCTTTTCATCGTCGTCGGCGATGGGGATGGAATGGACGAGGCTCTGGCGGGCATCGCGACTGGTATTTGAGTTTGAGCTTGCGCTCTGCGAGTACAGCTGCTTGGGCGAGCCAGGCGTGGAGATGACAGAGTCGTGGCCGGAGGGTGGGTACACGGCGGGCGCGGGTGTTGGCGAGGAATGCGGCGACCCGGGGCGGCGGGGCGGCGAGGCGTGCGAGGGCTTGTGGTGATGGGCAATCAATGCCTTGTCGGGCGCGGGAATGCAGTCGCTCGCGCTCGACAGACTGCTGTGAAGGCTGCTGGGACTGCTGGGCTGCGGGCGATGGGCGGCAGCGAGGGCCGGGCGGGCTGCGAAGGGTGTCGCGTCTCCGGCGAGCGCCATGGGGGGCATCGGGGAGGTCTTGGCAGCGCTCAGAGGGCAGTCATGGGCGGACGGCGGCGGCTACTTGTATGGGGCGCGGGGTGTTGAGGTCTGGGAGGGCGTGTAACGTGGTGCCATGACATATAAGAGGAAGGGGAGATCCCCTTCGGGAGGAGAGCGAGGACGAGGACTACATGATGATTGATGTGCTTGGGGTTGCGGTCTTGGAGACTTGGCCGTCCACACTGTCGGCTTGGCAGCGCCGCTGCACCAATCACACGGCTGCACCGCGCGCTGCGTCCGCCGCCCAGCGCTGATGAGACGCTGCCTCTGGCTCGGTCCAAGGCGGAACATGCGGCAGCCAGCAGAGCTGCCCGCCCCTTGGCCGCCCCGGTGCGCGACCATGCGACCTCCAAGCCTCCAAGATCTTGTCGTCGCGAGCCTGACTTTCCAGCGGGTGGCCCGCCAAGCCGCGCGCGCCTGAATCGAATTTCAAGACGACGTCGCCGTCGTGCGCTGCGCGCTGCCGTTCCGCTCGCGTCGGCAGCGCGGCACTGCCATGGCGGATGCGACGCAGGGGCGTGGGTCGATCTGTTTGCGGGCGCCGTGAGAAGAGACCGGGCCGGGTGAAACGGCGCATCGTGCCTTCGCTCTGTGCCTTGTGCGCTGCTTGCTGCCGCTGCTGCTGCGCCCGCCGCCTGGACGGGCGACCCATGGCGGCGACTTCCACCACAGCGCTCACGTGCGCCTTGGCACTTTCCCCAAGGCCAACACGGCCGAGCGTGCGAGCCCGGCGACCACACACTCGCAGCTGCTGCGTCGATCTCTGCGCCGTCGCGGAAATAAGCTTGCTCCCACATCACCACTGCTGTTCACGCTGGCCTCCGCGCCTCCGCACTCGCCCTCTGCCTCCGCGCGGTCGTCGTCATACGCGCGGCCAAGCAAAAGCGCCGCGCCCGTTTGCGTCGCTGGTATTCTCCGTCACAGCTCCACCGCAGCGGCGGGCCCGGTGTGGCAGGCGGACGCGGGCGCGCCAATGGCAACCAGCAGACGGGCCCCGACTTCCCAAGAGCCAAGGCGTGTCTGTGTGCGGGAAACAACGCACGCCGCCAACACCTCTGCGATCCGTGACTAGGGCAGATTCGGACGGCACAACCTGCTGAAACACAGGCCAAGCAAAGCCAACTTGCTCGGTCGAGCAGCTTTCGGACAAAGAAGCTGCTGATGAGACCTCGTGTACTCCGTGTTGCGCCCCATCGCGCACTGTCGCCGGCCGGAGTTGGCGTTACGTCAAGCGCAGCCGGGAGCCGCGCTTGGCTGCTGCATCGACTGAGCCTTGCCATCCCCAGCTGTAACACCACGCCAAGTCCTGCTGAAAGCCTGCTGCTCGCAAGTCTGGGCGCTGCAATATATTGGTCCATCAAAGTGACTTCCGCCGAGCAATTGGGACTGAGCTATCAGCCGACCGCACCGCCGATCAACACCGCAATGCTGCTCTGCCCAGGGAAGCAAGAAACAAGAAACACAAACGACTCGTCTGCGAGGTTTCACTCGGCCCGGTCACCTGCATCACAACCTGCCTCGTCGCCGCACCACCAAGCGCACCACCAGGGGCCCAGCAGACGCAGTCGGCTACGCGGCACTCTCGTCAATTTATGCTTTGCGCAGGAGATGAGGTGTCGTCTAGAACCATGGAAGATCGACGCGTAATAGGGCGACGAATCCAGACGGGGCTCCGTCACGTGAAACACTGTGGAGATGCCATCCCTTGAGAGCCGCTTCGCATGAAGCTCTGTCCATCCTCCTTTCCCTTCAATCACCTGCACCGCGCCTATCCTCCGTCTTTTCCACCGCGCTTCTGTGAAACCGCGCGACGTGAAGGTACAATCATTCATCGACTACCAGGATCTGAATCCTTCATCTGTGCATCGGTTTCTCGGGTCTGCCCTGCAGCGAATCGAATTGAGAGCACGCGTTTCAACGACGCAAGAAGACCATTCTGTTCAAATTGCTAAGCTCGCCTATGCGGATCTCTACGGAAATTCCCGAGCTCCTCTTTCAACACCTAATCCCTTTATACGACTTTCCCAATTGGGAAGTTATGGCGACGATTCTCCGAAACTCGTCCATCTGCCTTCCAACGCCCAAATTTGATTGTTTGTGTACCGCCAGTATTTTCTGATCTCTAACAAACTTGTTAAAATTCTATCCAGTCTCAAAAATACGTGGAAGGCTTACCATGCATTCAAAAGACAATCAATACTTGATCTCAAGGTAATCTAGTCCTCGATCGCACTTCAACACTCTTATCTATTAGGTTGATTCGGGTAGGAAGTTCCCGGGTAGCTGTCGATATGCTTCTTTCTCCATTGCCCCATGTTGTGCCCCCGAATCTTCATCGGCACGGTAAATTTTCAGTTGTTGGAAATGCCAACTACTTCCCTCCACCGTTGCTTCTGTTTAGCTGGTCCTTCGTCCTCCGTCTCTTCCCCGTCGATGTAATCTTGGTAACGGTCCAATCTCCTCTGGTCGAAGTCGGCAGGCAGGCACCACGGTCCATACCCATACTTCAAGGAGCCCATAATGGCGGCCGCCTGTTCCTCCTCATTCAGAAACGCTAGGACTTCCGGTGGAACATGCTTCTGGATACATGTAGCCGATGATGCAGTCCCGTTGGCGCTCGTGTTTTCCTTGTTCTTCTTCTGAGGGTTTTTGGAAATCCCCTGAGGTTTCGCGTTCTTCCTTCCACCAGGGCTTTTCTCTCCTTTCGGCTTGTTCTTCTGGGGTGTCTTGCTCTCGCTTCGGGGAACAGATCCATCGGAGGTAACGCATTCCTCCTTGTAGGTATTATCCATGCGTTCTGTGGAGCTGTTTTGCCGTCTGAATCGTTCGAGATCTTCTGGGGATGGGGTTCTCCCGTTAATTTTGCCGTTGTGCCAGAGTTTGACTGTAGGTGCCATTTTCGGGTCAAGTGTGTGGTGAGTGGGCCTTAAGAGGTGATATCAGATGTCGTGAGGATAAGCTCTGGATGCGTACTCGGACTGTGGTGATGTAGTATTGAGGCAGGTGCCTTCTCTTTGTATCAAGCTTTGGGCTAAAGTGATATCGAGATTTCAGCAGTCAGAAGTACACGTTAACCAGCAACCAGAGGCATCGAATCCGTTACTTTTAAAATTGACAATACATGGCACTTCTGCCCGAGGGACCCTTCCATGCCTCAACCAATCGCAGCTTCTCAGAGTTTTCTAGGCAGCGACTCTTTGCTGCGCTACCGCACGGTCATCAGGATCCTGAGCCAGAGAATCAAATCTCTGAGCCTGAACATCAGATTCCTAAGCAAGAGCCGGCGCAGTAGGACGGTGTCAACCTTGCTTGTTCGCAAAGGTCTTTGGTCAGGAGAGGTTGCCAGTAGTGAGGAAGCATTAATGCTCCGAACAGCGGACAGCATTTGGAATTGGGTCACACGGATTTACTGAGCAGGTAATATGTATTAAGTAAATAGGCCGCTGTGGCCTTCGGCTTTTACTGTAAGTGTCGGCGTAGAAAGGAATCTACGCGTTTGTAGCTTGCAGGAGAACAAAGTCTCCAGACAAATAAGAAATCCAGACCTCATGTCTTCGCACATTTGTGGACATGTGCGTACCACATGTAGTCAAGGCCTCATACGAGACTTGGAATACTAGCAGTACTTGTAGATATCCGAGGCACACGCATAGAACAGTGTCAAGAGTCAAGAGTAGGACCGTGACGTCTTTCTCATAATAGAGGCCGCCACGCTCGTGCTGACCCTCAAAGACACACCTTCGAAGCACATGGTTTCAATGAAGAAGCGCAATACTACCTCTACAGAAAATACAATAGCCTAGAACCCTCTTCACAAAAAGCCATTAAGTTTGCTCTCTCATTACATTCGATCAGAAGAGTTGCACATTTGCCATCAAATAGTGCTGGAGATCAGTATGACAGCAGAGGTCTGAACAGTGACTCGGACAGCGAAAACCGGGAGAGTCAGAACTCGAACCATATTCACACAGTTCTCAGGGTCTACCCCCAAGCAGTGATCATCGTGTGTGATTCCTCCGGAGAAGGCCCTGGCGACCCGGGCAGAATAGCAATTTTCGTGGGGCAAAATCTGGGTTTGAAATGGTCCATTAGCGGATCCACAGAGAAATAGAGGCAACGCGACCGGCCTCGTTGGAAATGCAGACCGAACTCCGAGCGTTTCACGTGGACCGAATTGCAAAACGGGCGGACCAGTTGCTCCCAGGTAAGAGAACCCAGCAGCGCCCTCGGGCCTTGTCGCAATTACCCCAGTGCATCCGCCTACGTCCCTCTTCTAGCAGCGCCCTGCGACATCATTACTTCAGGTGTTTGCCTCCCCTTTGCCGGCTAGTTGCTGGTTCACTCCGCAAAGATCTGCCAGCGCGCCTGACCTCACCCCGCTGGCGCTTCCGCCGACGCCAACCTACACAATAAGGCTTCCCAGCAGCCTTTCAGCTTTGACTGTTTAAACATGCTCATTATCACCATCCAGGACCTCGAGGCCCCGCAAAATCTCTACGCACAAGTTGTCCTACCGGCGGTACACCGCCGTGCGTAAGAAGAACTTGGAATTGCCATATCTCATGTCTCGGATGTCTCCCTCGAGGTTCTACAATCCGTCGTTGATGCGCAATTACCGCCGGGATCTCACGCGACCATGTTCCGGTACAAGGATCCATTCACCGACCAAGTAATTGCAGTTCGCGACGATGACGACTTCTGGGGAGTCATAATGCAGGAGTATAATCTCGGCCATACGGATCAAGATCCCCGACCTGTCCCAGGAACAGTTATTGTTTCAACACCAGCCATACGTAGTCTTCGATGCCGCCAATCGCCTGTTCGGCGAAGGCTCTTCGGGGTTCTGCTCTGGTATATTATATTCCTCGTAAGTTCTATCTTTCTCTTCTTAAAGCATTTACTAATTTACATCTAGTGGTTAAAGTTCGTATGCAAGGAGACTAAGGGCAACGTTACCTAGTATCATACGGGTCTAGGACAAACGTAGAAGTACGCCTCATTAGGCACTGTTAGAAATGCTCACGAGATAGTTCATATCGTTCAATATGACTTCACAAACGAAAATGGTAGTGATGGTTTAGAGACGTCTATAGCGGGAAAGAGCCCAAGATTGTGCCCTTAATCGCAGACCATCGGTCAGTGTTCCCAGTTGCATATGGTCCTCATTCACTTAGAAAAGAATGGAAAAAACAAAGAATCAGCACTTAAATTAGAGATAAATCTCACTACTAGGGATACAAAATAACCCAGCATAAACAAAAGGCAAGCTTTCACACATATCTCCTGAAATCCCACAGTATGAGACATATATATGTGAGCAACATCACAAAGTCAACGAAAGCAATCACGGGCATCGATGCCGTCTCTTACAAAGGAAATACGGAGACGGTACGCAATCTGCCTCCACATCGCTCCAAAACCCCCAAATCAGCCCAACAACGAAAGACCCCCCCCCAAAAGCGGAAACCGATGATCCATGACGTCATCCCGCCGGCCCCTCCTTTCTCACCCCGCTCCCGTCATCCCGGTCCCGCCCTACCCGCGCGCAGCCTTCTACCCGTCGCGGCAACAAAACGCACATGCATGACACATGCCAACGCCTCCTCATGCATGACCGAGATCCTACTTTTTTTTCTGTCGGCAACGGCCCAGTTCCCCACTTTCGATACCTTCGTGACGGACCTGAAGCAGCAGCAGAAACGAGAACACGCTCTCGCTGCCTAGGATTTCTCTCCTTTTTGACTTTGGACCAGCCCCTGGTTCATCTATAGAGGGACTGCTAATGCCGACGCTTAGGGCCGAATGGGAAGATCATATAAGTACTGCTATAGGGAGTTGAAGCGTTCGCTGGGACAGACGTTTCTCGTGACAAAAGCTACTCGGATGAATGCTTCGACGCCCCATCGTAACCCTGATACGATATTGGTCTGGCTCATCTAGGCGACTGCACATGCGGCGCTTACTATCGGTTGTAGAGCCCCTCTCTGTACGTAAGAATTACCAAACATCGCGCTACCCGCGCTGAGCAACCTTCTAGCCAAGAACGCACATCTACCTCAACGCGACCATCTCACCAGAAAGCACCTCGAAGAGACGAACCCAATTCAGCAGAGCCCCTTACCAACGGGGAGACACTCACATTTCCATTTGCCTAGACCTGACACCCATCGTCTTTGTCTTTTCTATCTTTCCAGAGAAGTACTACACACACATAACTACTACAAAAACCCATCCACACACCTTTCCCTCCCGAATGGAAAGAGTTTCCCAATTGCCGCATTACCAAGAAAAAAAAAGTTAAGACATTCATCTCTCCGGCACCGAACCATATGCAATTTTTTCGGACAAAAGCGATTTCCCTGTCATCGGTGACATCCCATCCCGACACCCCCCCTCTTACCATGATATCCGTAAGTGCCTCCCAACATCCCAGTCCTTTCGTCTACCCCGCAGCCAACGCGCATGATCCTAAAGAGGGTGAAAAGAGAGGAGATGAAATGAGCCTCCAATACCCCAGAAGACAAACAACGCCTCCAGGTCTGTTCAAAAAGAGTGCCGCTGCCACTGCGTGCGTGCGTGGGTGCATGCTGTGCTGTGCTGTGCTGTTGTCCCATGATCCTCTATAACAAAAACAAAAGGCCGTACATGCCAAAAAAGGTGTGCAAAAGTTAAATAGATAAAAACGGAGACACGGAGGAAGCATGTGTTGAAACACGGTGGGACACAATTGCCAACCTTTCTTCTTCTGCTGTATAAAGGGTGATGTTACCAGGCGAGGCGAAGACTCACTGATTCATGAGAGAGACAAAATACCGAGAGCAGGAAAAAGAAGGAAGAAAAAATCAATCGCGGCATGATGCATCCAGTCGTCACTATCGTCATGACTGGGTCGCCTCAGGCACCTCTTGGTGCTTCGCGCTGCTTCCCTTCTCTCTGAACGTGCTGACCGCCGGGATATCGGCCTTCAGCCTCACTTCTTGAGTCGAGTAAGCCTTGGGCGTAAGCTTGATGAGTGTGTGCAGAGGGACTTCCATCCACGGGCTGCGCTCCTGGGGCACGTTCATGAAGTAGGCGTAGATGCAGCGGAGGATGGCCTGGTGGGTGACGATGAGGATGTTCTCAGAGCGCTCCAGCTCCATGATGATGGGCTCCAGTCGGATGACGACATCCCTGTAGCTCTCACCACCAAGATAGCGGTAGTTGTACTTGTCCTCGTCGCGCTGCCTGAAGTCGTCCGGATAGCGCTCTTCGATCTCGGCGTACGTCAAACCATCGCAAACGCCAGAGTCCAGTTCATCCAACGCCTTCCACTCCAGCTTCTCAAACGGCAGGAATCGTGCCGTTTGGATTGTGCGCTTCAGCGTTGATGTCCAGACCGTCAGCTTCCGACCATCTCCAACAGATTGTTTAACCAGCTCAGGCAGTTTCCGCGCGTACAGCTCGCCCCGTTCGGAAATGTCGGCGTCGCCTCCGATCTGACCGGAAAGGTTGTATTTGGACTCGCCATGCTGCAAAGACTCCGTTAGTTGTAATGCTCGTTGGATCATGCGCATCAGCCAGCACAACCGGCAGCACAACGTACTCTTGATAGCCAGATCGACCGCGGCTTGATGTGAAGGTTCATCAGGTAGTACACGACGCGACTCTGCAGGTAATCCCGGATCTTGTTGATGATGACCTGCTTGCCAACATCGATGAGCTTGACGTATGTCAGGTCGAACTCGTCCTCGTCAATCGTCTGGTAGACCTTCTCGTAGTTGCGAATACGGTTGCGGAAGTCCTGCGCGGCGACCTCGGGATCTTGGCCAATGTAGTCCGGACTCGTTGTCTTTACTTCCAGGATGTTCTGCATTATGAGCTCCTCATCGTCGCATTTGGACTCCACGAACAGCGTCTGGATGCCTTCCGCCTCGCAGCGCTCCTCTATCCAGCGGCGACGGCCCTTGGTGCTGTTGGTAGCGTCGAGGATGGCGACCACGCCTTTGCCCTGGTGGAACCACTTGACCATGTCACTGACGGCGGCCTCGGCGGCCGCCTTGCGCAGGCGCTCGCCTTCAGGATTGCTGGTATCGAAGAAGTCGGCCGAAGGCGTGGGCGTGGCGGTGCGGCGGTACTGGCCGACATTGAAGGTCTTGGCGCCGATTGAGAGCCAGTGGAGGTAACGCACGACTGTTGCCGCGAGGCAATTGCCCCTGTTAGCCAGATTTTCTCCGCACCTCTCGCGACATGAGCTGACGCCCCCACATTCCTCATGCCACCCCCAGCGCCTCCCCCACCCTGCTCACGAGAGCCGCAGCCGAGCCCCGCCAACCCCAGTCTCCCCATCTCCAGACCGCGGGGACTCACCTTTGGTAGCAATCAAACTCTTTCCGCGCGCAGGCAGCCCGACCATGACGACGCAGATTCTCGTGTCCTCGGCCTGGACGCCAGAGCCGTTAGTTTTCCTGTTCGGGCGCGCGAATTCGCCCGGAGGCACTCTGCGCATTTCTTGTCTGAAGATGCCATTCGTCTCGGCCATGGTGGGCGGTGTTGTGGAGTGAGACGAAAACGAAGAAAGGAGATGTTGGTTGCGGGGGATGCAAAAGAGAGCAGAGAAGGCGCGAGCTTAAGAAGGCGGCGTGGGCGAGGACGGAGCGGCGGGTCTATGTGTAATCAGGAGACGGCGAAAGGAGAGGGCGCGGCGGGCCGAGCTGGGTGCGGCTGATGGTCCTGGGTCGCGGAGTGGAATTGCTTGACCCGAGACGTTCACGAGGCTCAATTGAGGCGCAAGCTCGGGTGTGCTCGCTCTAGTTGGGTAGGTTGATGTAGCGGCGTGCGGTCCAGCGGCGGCGCCCGAGACTTTTTGGGGAGCGGGATTGGTGGCGGAGGCGGTGCTTGCGCGGGGAGCAGGCGCGATCGTGAAAGGCGGTAGGAGAGGGAGTGAGGTGGAGAGATTGTGAGGGAGGGAGAGTCGGGGCGGGCGAGGAGCACGGGTTTGCGTGGAGCTGGTGACGGCGTTTGTGGAAGATCGATCTAGCTCGGCATAACCTGGCGGCGGGCGGCGGGCGGAGACTGGCGCGCGTGGGCGGTGGGCGCTCAGGTTGATCGTCCCCTTCGCACATGTCAAGTCGCGAGCTCTCAGGACTAGCAGGTATCCGCCCGACCGCTAGGTGCTCCCCCCGGGCCCCGCAGCCCCGGCCCTTGGCCGCAAGGGAATGCCGCACTGCCGCAGCGCTGGTGCTGGAGCTGCTGCTGTCGGAGCGATATGCGCGCGCTGGCTGACTCAGCGGCCGGGAGTGACGCAGGCCGCGGGCGACATCGCAGAGCTCGAGTGCTGTGAATGGTGACGTGCTCTCGAACTCGCCGCGGGCTCGAGCTGCGGTGGGGACGCCGTGAAGCATGCTGCATCATTTCTGTGGAGCTGGCCGCGCCCTCTTGCCCCTTGGCCAGGCCTGCGCCTGTCGAGCTGGACATGTTTTTTTTTTCTGGCGTGTCGTGTGCCTCGAAAGCTTTGATCGATGCGCTGCGCGCCCGCGCGCCCGGCCAAAGTTCGCCGACTCTCGGGAGATGCAGCCCACCGCGTGAACCCTGACGCTTCCGGCGGGAAAAATTGTCGTTCGCTGGTCCGCAGGGGAGAAATTCCAGAGCCCGCGCGGGAAGGGACCAGCGATCACCTTCTCCGAAACAATACAAAAATAGCAATAACGCTGAAGGATGCGCGAGCGACAACAGAGAGAAACCGCACAGGACTCACCATGCTGATGCTGTAGTTTATCGCCGTCGTGTACCCGCTACTGCCTGGTCTTGCCATTGCCATCTTGCTCGCTGTTTCTCTCCTCCTGCCCGACGCTCTTTTTTCCGCCGTTGCGCAACTCGTTTTCCGATATTGTTCGTGTCGGCCCAATCTATCGTGTGCTCGAGCTCACCTAAGCAGCCTTCAGGGAAAAGGACAAAAAAAAAGTTCCCCGGAGGTCAAAGCGTTCCTTCTGCCGGTTGCTGGCGCCTGACTGACCGGTTCGTGTCCAGGGCCTCCGCGCCCGCGTCGGCTGCTGCTCCTGCCTGCCCTGTGACCCTCGAGGAAGGTGATGCCGCTTCCTCTTCCGCGAATGATGAGGAGAAGGCGTTGGTCTGGACCTGTTGGAGAAAGGGGGCCCCGCGAAACCGCGCAAATGCTGACAGCACAACGCGCAGCCCACCGCCTGTTTTCGCCCGTCTGCTGATTTTTGTGGTAGCAATGCGTCGTCGTACTCACTGGAAACCGGAGGGAGGCGTGTTTCTTCGAGCCTTGGGGACCTGGACGAAGAGCACTTGGTGGAGCTGAAGGGCGAAAGATGGAAGTCGTCGCTCAGGGTTGAGGACAAAACGACGTGGTCATCGCTCGGTTTATCTGGAGAAGTCTAATCTTGACGGATTGCTCTGACGCATTGCGCGACCCAACAACCAGCGCGGCAGGGAAGAAAGACCTGGAAAAGCAAGCCGTGCTTCTCCTCGCTTCCGCTGTCCCTTATCGCCCAGCACAGCACGACGTATCAAGCTTGCAGAACGCCTGACCCTCCAGCCAATGAGAGGCGTGGAGGCTGGCGTGTGTCACTCAAGCAGAAAAGGCTGTACATTCCTGCCCCGGAAGCCCACGACATCCCCAACAAGCTTTTGCTGAGACCGCGCACTGCGTTTCACCCCGGTCATTAAGTCGCGAACTACCCCTGCTATTTCACAGCATGTTTTGAAACTCGCCAGGGTCGATACAAAAATCTAGCCTTGCTATCTACAGAGTTCTCTGCTTGCGAACGTTAAGAGCAAGCCAGCAAAAGCCAGACCACCGACCAAAAAAGAAACCGCCATCCACATCATACACCCCAGCCCCGCTGTCCCCGCGCCTAAAAAAAGTGGATACTAAGCAATACCATTACCTTTCGTTTTGGCCGTGGCTTTTCCATTATCATGAGCTCGTTCAGACAATGAAATAAGGATCCCATGCTCAAGCCAACGCCTGTGCGTACTTTAAATTCACATCCGCCGCTTTTGTGATTCGTTTTCCTGTTCAATCAATTCAAGCGACCGCCTGCGCCTGTCCCATCCTCATCCCTTGCGACACGTCTCCATCAGTGCCATTACTATGCCTTCCACCCCCGCTGGTCAGCAACGCAACCAGGCTTTGCGCGGCAGCCATTCTCTCCCTCCTAGCTGCTCCGCTCCGCTCCTCTCCTCTCTTCGTCAGCTCATCATCCACCCATTCCACTCGATCGATCTTGTAGCTACATCCCTCGTGCTGCCTCCTAGTGTGGCTCTTGATGCCATAGCAGACGCTGCCCTTGTATTCCGTGAGGCACGGGAGGATCGTCACCGTCACATGCGCGTCGAACCCGGTCGGTGGGGGCGCGGGATGCCCTGGCTTTGACACTAGTGGTTGAGACGGGTCCGCTTCAGATGGGGCTTCGCTACCGCCATTAATGCGTGGGTCTAGCATGTTGACGTCGACATCTTCAGGCCAGGCACCGCGGATCCAGCCTGAGTGGATAGCGGCACCGACCACATCAGAGTCGTGCGTGTAGATCTCTGAGCCCCACAGCTGCCGACTGACGACAATCACGTCGCGCTGTCTCTCACTCAAATAATACCGCGGAATCCGAACAGTCAGCGTGCAATTTTCCTTGCCCGTATAGTCAGGCAGCGTCGAGGGTATCGTGCGGAACCCGTATCTATCATCGATACTGGTATTCTTTGACGGAGGTGGCGCTGTTGTTGCTTCGTACACAACGCTTCCGAGATGATAGCGTGGCAAATCCTTAACCTTTTCGAGAACAGCTTGACTGTTGACTTCGACGATTGGTTTAGTAGCCGGAATTGGTGGAACGCTGGCCACCCTCGGAGCATGATGATGGTGGTGATGATGGTGAGGCGGATGAGGAGCGTGGTGGTGATGGTGATGGTGATGCGCCGATGGTACAATCGAAGGAATGTTTTGACCTTGGACACCGTTCACCTTGCTGAAAGAAGTAGGGGTCGTGCTGGCCTGTTGGGTTGCAATTGCCATGTTCTGTTCCTCTTCCGGGCGGTGGTGATGACTAGAGACGATTAGCCGCAAGTCCTTATCCAAATCAGGATGGACATACTGGTGACTGTACAGGTGATGATGGTGGTGGCCAGGGTGGTTATGCTTCGGACGCTTTGAGTTTCGCTGACCAGCCAGGCTCGGAGTTATCCTGCTGTCATTGCTGTCACTTTCTACTCTCCCTTCTTCATCCTTAATCTTTCGGCTCCTCCTCGCCCCACGAGAGCCAGTCCGTCCAAGCGGATCCAAGTCACCAGAATCGCCGTGGGCCATCGCCTCTCGATTTTGAGGGAATGGGCTCCCTCGTGTCGGTGTTGCAGATCCATGCGGCGCGCTGACAAGACCACTACCCAATCCCGAAAACATGCGACCAAACTCGTTCTTAATGCTCGGATCACCACCAGGGACGACTGGCTGCGCTTGTGCCCCCTGCACGGCCTGAGGCAAAGGCGACGCGCGGCCTGTACGTCTCGCTTCTGGTGAAACTCCTAAGAACGAGCGTGACTTTTGCATTTCCTCACCCTGCGGCTTGGGATGGTATTCGTAGGATGAGGACCTTGGCGCGTAGCCATTGTGAGCTTGTTGGTGACCGGCTTGGTCATTACGCCTCCGGTCCATACTGCTCGGATCCGATGTAGGTGGGCTCTGGTATTGCTCAGCCACCCTCCTAGCTGGGTCGTGGGCTAATGGGAACCTCTGGTGGTTATCGGCTGCTGAAACATGGGCCCCAGTAGCACTCCGGTTTATACCCATCATAGGGCCACAGGGGGCGCCAGGCGTGCTGCGCGCTCCATGCTGATACGGATCTCGAGATTCCTCAATGTGATGTTGGGCAGTCTCGCCTGTAGCCTGTGACCTAGGCTGCGGGTGCCAGAAAAGACTCCGAGGTGGTTGACTTGTTGCAGGCTGAGGCTGTGGGATGCCAGCTCGCTGCCTGTCAGGAGCATCGAAAATGGAATGAGAAAGAGGCTGCACGGTCGATGGACGCTCTCTCCCACCGGTATCAAGCCGAGAGGTATCTCCAGGATTGGAAACACCAGGCCGTCCTTGGTACACATGGTCTTGGGCTGCTCTGCGCTCTTCCTCCGATTGCCCAAAGAAAGCTCGTCTAGCACTCGCCGCATCGTACATGTCTCTCGACTCACCGTGGTTTGTGGACGAGGGAGGGTGGCTGGGTTGACTGTTAGGTCTGGGCGGCGCAGAAGATGCGCCCGGGCGGGGATCTGCGCTGCTGGGTTCACTCCTAGAAGGCTGGTGATGGTATGGATTGCTCGTTTGCAAAGGTCCCGGCTTGTAAGGCTGCGATGATGGACCTAAGCTCTGACGTTGCGCATCAGGCGAAGCTGTCGGCGGCACTGCGAAAGACCGAGGGGGTGACCCGGAGGTGTACGCGGGACGATCCGCCGGCCTGCTAACCGGAGGATACTGGTCGGGAGTCTCTGGCCGTCGATATTGCGAATACTCCATTCTCCCACCGCCGACGAGGTTTCTCCGGGGTGAAGGTGGCTGCATGGAGTTCATGCTCGGCGAGGGCGCGGTCGTAGAAGACGGAGGAGAATAGTGCGACTGCGACTGGCGTGACGCAGCTGCTGACTCAAATCCGCCCATCAAGGAGGAGATTGACATGTTGCTGCTCGGTCGGGGCGGCCCCACCAGTCCGGGCAAATCACGCCCAGTGGAGAAAGGTGGTGGAGGGGGCCCTCTCTGGCTGGCATAGTGAGGCAGAGGACTGCTCTGCTGGGGAGACGAGGGTGGCGGCATGTGCCGATTGCTGAACGAGGGGGGCGGCGGAGGGGGATCACGTGCTGCTGCTGCGGTGAAGATTAACGTTGAGTCGAGGAGCTGGCGTGGATCAGGGGCTGTGCGACAGGACACCTACCAGCGTAATATTGTGGAGGACTGGCACCGCCAAGAGATCGTCGACGTTGCGATTCGAAAGCGTAGGGGACGTGCCCAGAGCCATTGGAAGCTTGTGTGAGACTGGGCGGCGGCGGCGGCGGCGCCGAGTTCTGATGCGGACGCGTAGCGGTAGAGGAGGTCGACGGCGCCTGGTGCTGTTGCTGAGAGCTCTGCTGATGCTGGATTTGGGCGTCGTGGGCGTGGGGCGTTCCTGCTGTGACCGAACTTAGCGCGATCTCATCCGGCGGAAGCATGCCTAGCGTGCGCAGGGGTTGGGGCCTAGCGTGCCGCGCCCGCGGGTGCGGGAGCACAGGAGCGAGCGAGCAACGCACGCTGCTCGCAGAGCCAAAATCGCCGCCACTGACTCCGATCCAACCTCAAAACAAACTGATACCTGTGCGCACATGTGCAGACAGCCAATGCCTGCAGTATGCAGCGTGCTGTGAGGTGGCAGAGCGGGGAAGGCCAGGGGCGATGCGCAAACGGCCGGGGCCAGGTGCTTGCAGGCCTGCAGCCGCGAGAAATCACCCTCCGCGGCATGCATGCTGTGGAGCTGCTGCCAGCGTACGCTGCGGTCTGAAACCACGCGGCTGGCAGAGCCGATATGAGTTGTCGTCTGGAACGTTTGAGGCGCGCCGGCCCGTTGCGAGGCATTCGGACGCTATCCACGATGCTTGGCGGCGCGTCCCTCGAGCGCTCAGCTCCAACGCTGTCTCATACACGTCCAGAGACGACGAATATCGGCCGTAGATGCCCCCAGATCCACGCAAGGGCCTCCTGCGTGCTCTTCACTCCCCAGTGGCGGCGCGTTTCGCGTGCGTGCTGCGGGCACTTGAAGCCCAGAAAATCGAAAAACCATACCGTTATTGCCCCCCCATCCTGCTCCTGCACTGTCTCTGCCCGACATGCCGTAGCTCCCTCGACGCTGAGTGGCGGCGGGCAAAAATGGGTCGCGGCGCTGGAAGGGATCGGAAAAAGGCACGTGGACGGGTGGCTGAGAGGCCTGTGGCGGCTGATACTGCGAGTAGGAAGGGTGCGGCGGTGGTGCGGAGGAAGT
This sequence comes from Botryosphaeria dothidea, assembly GCA_011503125.2. NCBI lineage: Eukaryota > Fungi > Ascomycota > Dothideomycetes > Botryosphaeriales > Botryosphaeriaceae > Botryosphaeria > Botryosphaeria dothidea. The sequence goes on from WWBZ02000001.1 coordinate 1,266,970, forward strand.
GGGCGGATGGTGATTGGGGTTGTGGATGAGTGGTCGGTCTTGTGGCCGCTGCGGAGGACCTTGTGACTGTCGCGCGTCCATGGCGAGGTGAGCGGTGGAGCGAAGCGGTGGGCTTGACGCGAAGACGTATAGGTTCGTTCAGTGGGGGGCGTGCTGCATCGCGGCAGCAGCAGGGAGGATGGGCAGCGGTCGCAGGCTCGCGGCCAGGCTGGTGTTGAGGTTGGAGGGACGGGCTTAGGGCGCAGAGGGCGCGCTTGAGGAGAGGAGCTTTGCAGGGCCGCTAGAGTTGGAACACAAACCAGCTAGTAAACGCGGGCGCACAGGATCAGAGTCCGTGCTCTCCGCAACCTGCGCACCCATGCACGCTGCAGCCGGGGTTAGAGTCGCGCTGTCGTCGGCCCGCTGGGAGCCGCGCCAGAGCAGAAGCTACGTCGCTGGCCCAGCCCTGCCCCGTCCCTGCCCGGCTGGCTTCTGGCCTCCATCTGCCTGTGACATAAGACACGGCGCGCCTGGTCCTGGTGCCTGTTGATCATGCGAACGGCCAGCCGCCCGCCGCCATCGACCGCCAGCTGCGAAACGCCTGCGCCGGCCACGTCCTAGTAGATCGCCGCGCTTCACCAGCGCTCTGCCCTGCGGCCCTAGCTTGTTGGTTGCGTGGTGTCCCCGAGCGTCCACACACCGGCCACATGCGACTCAGGCGGTCAACCGCGATAACAAACCAACGGCCCTTCTGCTGCGCGCTCTTTCCCCATAGCACCCCCCATAAATAGGCTAGCCACGCGCTTGACCTTCCGCTCGAGTCTGCCCCGTCGCACCATTCCCGGAGCCAGATGAACTGGCAGTCCAGCCCGCCGCTCCCGCTCCTGCTGCCCAGCGCCCAAGCCTGCACCCTTGCCTAGACCTCACCGCATCGCCAACACAAATGCTCCCCATGCCCGGCACTCCAGCTGCATCATGGGCCGTATACAAGGCAAAGCTCAAGTCTGTCTTTGACGGTGCCGACCCACGCGTCTGCGCCGCTTTCTGGCTCTTCGGTATGGACGCTGCACCCCCGCCGCCGACACCACCCCCAACCTCGCTTTCATCTCGCTCCTGTCTCGCCGAAATGTCGCTGAGCTGACTCTTCAGGCCTCATCAATAATGTCCTCTACGTGATCATCCTCTCGGCCGCCGTCGATTTGGTCGGCCCTGCCGTGCCCAAGGGCGTCGTGCTGCTCGCCGATGTCGTCCCATCCTTCATCACCAAGTTGATCGCGCCGTACTTCATTCACAAAGTGCCCTACGCCGTCCGCATCTTTATATTTGTAGCCCTATCCACAGTGGGCATGCTTCTGATAGCACTCACTCCTGCGGCACGCGACGGCGGCGCCATCGGCATACGGATGTTGGGCATCATCTTCGCGAGTTTAAGCTCTGGCGGCGGCGAGCTGAGTTTCTTGGGCCTGACACACTACTACGGACACTTCAGCTTGGCTGCTTGGGGCAGTGGGACTGGAGGTGCCGGCCTGGTGGGAGCTGGTGCATACGTGCTCGCGACTACGACCATCGGCTTGAGCGTGCGCACCAGCCTGCTTGCATTCTCCTTTCTGCCTGTGATTATGCTTGCTAGTTTCTTCTTGATTTTGCCCAGAGGCCCATTGCAGACGTCTGCCAGACAGGCCGAATATGAACGACTGGAAGCGGACGAGGATGTCGAGGAAGACGACCTCGGAGATCCGCAGGGAGAAAACGACGGTCTTCTCAGTGCCTCCATGATGTCGGCTTCTGGGCGCAGTTTTGCATCCCTCCAATCAAGACGGAGCAGGATCTGGAGCAGCTTGCGGGCTAACCTAAACCGTGCTAGGCATTTGGTCGTTCCCTAGTAAGTGATCCGCTCTCCTCGTTTTGTCTTGTTCATGTGAGGTCATTTCGCTGCAACAACTCGCGAACGGACCTCTTCCAGATGTTGTACTTCCTGCCCAATGCGACCGTTTGTGATGTATTACGTTCAGTGTCACCGCCGGTAAGCACAAGGCTTTTTCTTTGCTGATATAGCCCCACCCACCGCAGCATGCTCCCTCTCCTTCTCGTCTACATTGCCGAATACACAATCAACCAGGGTGTGGCACCAACTCTCCTGTTCCCGCTTTCATCCAGCCCCTTCTCGGAGTATCGCGACTTCTATCCAACCTACAACGCCATCTACCAGGTCGGAGTCTTCCTGTCCCGCAGCTCGACCCCGTTCTTCCGCATCCACCACCTCTATCTCCCGTCTTTTCTGCAGATCGCCAACCTGGCTCTCCTCACCGCCCATGCGGTCTGGGATTTCATTCCTTCCGTCTGGATTATCTTCCTGATTGTGTTTTGGGAAGGGTTGCTGGGTGGACTGGTGTACGTGAGCACGTTCGCCGAGATCACGGACAACGTGCCAAAGGGCGAGCGCGAGTTCAGCCTTAGCGCTACGAGCGTCAGCGACTCGGCCGGGATCTGTACTGCTGGGTTCTTAGGCATGGCGTTCGAGGTGTGGCTGTGTGAGTGGCAGGTTGCACACGGGAGAGATTACTGCCGGAGGACTTGAGGATAATTTCTATCGTTTAGATTCTCACGTATTAGATACCAGTTCTTGCTTCTACTTCAATGCTCCTTGGCCTTGTGGATCGCGTCATGACATGAAGACATGCGGGAATAGGGGCATTCGGCATGGAGCGTCTCATGGATACGAACTCGTTTTCTCGTGAGGCGTCACTAGGGTGCCTGCGAATCAAGGGTACCCGCGATCGGCGTTCCGCGGGGTGGATGCAGCGATCACATCGTCTCCTTGTAGCGACTCGGGCGGGACGTGCAGTTATGCGGACCTATCAGAACTTACATGTTTCACAAGGCATCAGGGTTGCCGAAAGGTTATTGGAAGATGAGGTCGTCCCCTATTTGCTCTTGCAATCAGTGATAATGTCGATACATTAAATTGCCGTCGATGCTGTGCCATAGACAGAATCCCTGTTGCAGCCTTCAAGTTTGCTGTTGCTATTCTGAGCGCAACTCATGTGAGCCTATCACCTTCGATCGTCCGGTTTTGATATAGGCCATCGCGAGAATGTTTCTCAAGATGTTTCTCGACTACATGCTTTCTCCTAGATGGCATCGCACTGTCAGACGCTATTACTGCTTCCTGAGAAGACAGACTGCAATACTTTTTTGAGTCCGAGACTGATGATTGCCTTTTCGATAGAGAATTCGAGAAGTGCCGGAGTGAATTGTATCAATGTATGAGTTTCCTTAGTCCATTTCACAGGACAGCAAGGAAGTGGTTGGTCATCCCAAGTGAGAAAAATATATCATACCGTTGTTTGTGCACCTCCAATCTGGTCTGTACAAGTCGTTGTAGAAGGTACAGAGCTTTGTGTTCGGGCTGAAATAGTGGGCGGGAACACTTTCAATTGAATGCATGGATCACTGCGTTATGCACTAATCACAGCATCTTTTGGGAGGCTAACAATTCAATTGGTGATGAAGCACACACACTTAGTAATCAATGTGCAATTGGTTTGTTTCCTTCACCGCTTGAGCTTGGTTTTCGTGTGCGGGTGACTGAGGAAGGCCTAGCGGCAACGATATACTATTCCACAACAACTCGGCTGCAATGCAGCCTCGTCAATTTTACCTTTTGCAGGTGCTCATAACTCATAGAATTGCTTCATCAGTTTGAGGTCTCAGACGTGTGTCTGTGGTTGAGAGGCAGCCGTGGGCAGGCTGGCCAGCACTTCAATTCACTCACTTACCTGTCCCCAAGTGATTGAAGTGCCAAGACTTACCATATTGAGCGAATTGAGTGAGTGAAAGTGGTCAATTGGGCCTCCGAAGTGATTGAAGTGACAGAAAGTGAGTGACGAAGATATCGTGAGTCTTAGCATGGTGTTGAGAATTCATACTATCTGGCGGGCAGTTAGCAGCGCTCCATGTGTCTTCTGAGGACTCTCTTGCCTCACCTACTGTCCAATTACCGCTGGACGATACCGCTATCCACCCATGACCTCATTATCTGCCCAATAGCGATTGTGTTGGCCTCCAGGCGGCTTCGTTGCGGCGTTACCATCTTACCTGCTAAGCTGAATATTCTTTCGCACTCGGCGGAGGTTGCTAGTATAGAAAAGAGGTCCAATGCCATACGGGCAAGCCGAGGGAGTCGTTCTGAGCGTGCTAGCCAGTAGGTAAGCGGTGGAGTCGCGGTATCTTCTGGATTGATAAGCTCTTTCTGCCAGGCGGTGTACTCATCGTCTGGCAGAGGTGCTACCCATGCCGTACGCTGCCTCGTCACCTCTAGCCAATCCTTAAATGGTGTACGGTAGCCACGTAAGCGCTTGCGCGGCGGCTCCTTAATAGTATTGGTGTTGACATCCAATCGCTTATACTCCTCCACCCATAGCCGTTATACCGCCGCTTCTGCCATGGCGATCCAGTCCTTCTTCTCTACCCAGATCCTCTTAATCTAGTCCCAACCGTAGGCTGGGTGGAGCATAATCGCGGCGACGTACACAGGTGAGTCGTCGAGGAGCTTATAGTAGTCGTCCAGCTTGCTCCAGGCTAAGTTGACGCTAACGCGAAGGTAATTGCCATCTGGAAGCGCGGCCACGTCGCTCTTCACAGCCTTAAGGTGAGTAAGTAGAAACTCCATGGCTGGTAATACCTCCCACAGCGCGCCCAACTCGCCCTTAGCTAGATTACCTTCTAGCCGCTTCGTCACATCGTAAAAGGGCTCAAGAAGGTGGTGTAGTTACTTCAGAATGTCCTAATCCTCGCTTAATAGATAGTCGTCAATTATGACCGGCTTCTTCTTCAATCTAACGCCTTCAAGCGTCCCGTTATGTGTACGGCTACTCTCGTAGGCGTCCCACTCTCTAACCTCGTCAAGAACGAGAGCGTTAATTGTCTTACGTACGTTGTCATTAAGTGCGCGCTTGATTATGGTATTGCTGGAGTTCCAGCGCGTCATATTGTCGGTTATAACGTTTAAGGGCTGCTGGCAGTACACGCGCTGATAGTCGAGGAGCTTCTTGGTCATCTGAGGGGAGCGACTAAGCCAATAGACGATATTGTGGAGCTTACCAAGCGGTCCGCAACGCCTCCACAGCTGATACTCGGCAAGGAGCTCTTGCGGCGCGTTGGCGTTATCTTTAAAGGCGTCAGGATCGTGGCCGAAGAGGAGTTGACGTATAATAAGGTTGATAATATGGGCACAGCAACGAAGGCGCCGCCAGCGCTTATTAAAGCCGTACTCCTTAGCAAGAGCGTCAAGGCAAGTATCGTTATTATCTGCGTTATCTGTGATAAAGTAGCCAATCCTACCGCCAATACCCCACTCGGCGATAATCTTAGCAACCTCCTCAGCAAGGTTAACGCCGGTATAGCGGCCCTCTACCTCTGGCAGTCTAATAAGAAACTGCCGCACCTTGCCTTCGCGCGAGAGAAAGTGTATATTTAATCCAAGAAGCGAGAGGTTATTCCTAGACGTCCAGCCGTCGAAGGAGAGGTAAATAAGTCCAGGAGCGCCGTGGAGTAACTCGGTAACGATGCCTTTATGCCGATTAAACTCATCGATAAGCAACTTGCGTAGGGTTAAGTACCCAGGCAGGGCTTTTGTGCTCGTTACCTGCGGATTTAGGTACTCTAAGACACGCCGAAACTGTGGACTCTCTACCTTACGAAAGGGGAGGTTATCGTAAGTTACCTAATCGATAAGAAGTTGTTAAAAGTAGGTAGGATTAAAGGCAGCGATTGCTCGGTTGATTATAGCTTGTTCCAATAGCTTATTTGGATTAAGAGAGAGCCTCTGTGCTATTAAGACTGACGCTTAAGGTACTTTATGCCGTCCTGAAGGATCTTTGATACCGTGTACCTTGACAAGGTGCCTTGCGTGGTTCTCAGTCCCGTTATCTGTAAAATCCACGAGAGGGCGCCTCTTCTGCTGCACACAGTGGCGGCAGACCCAACGGCGGCGCTCAGTTATCGCATGGAAGATGTCGTAGCCATGGGTCCACGTCCAGCCCGTACGCTTGATCAACTCATTGATTGTGTAGCCAGGAAAGCGCTCCCAAGGGAAGTTTTCCCATCCTTCGCGCTGTGGGCCACGGCCGCCGTCTATTGCGGGGTTTGTAGAGGGCGAATCGTTCGTGCAAGACGTAGCGAGGGAAGAAATGGTCGAAGACGCGTCGTCAGAGGTCATGGCGGCTGCATGGAGGGCGTGGAGGCTCTACTTGGGCATACGATTGGGAGGTTGACGCGTCGCTGGATGTCAAAACAAGGAGAATAGGCGAAGGCGGTGAGCAGTACAGCCAATAGGAAAGAATAGATTATTATTAATCCGAACCTCGGCACAGGGCGTGGCCAAACCTCAACACCATGGCCGTCTATTATTACCCCTTACCTACTCCTGACGCCCCCCACAGGGCTCGTCACTTACGAGCACTTTCGTCAATCACTTGCCTACCTATAAGTGATGAAGTGCTTGGCCCATAGGGGCCGCAAGTGAGTGATTGAAGTGATCACTTAGCACTCACTCACTTTTCTTGGCACTTAAAGTGGAGTGCTGGCCAGCCTGGCCGTGGGGCTCTCAGCGTACTTCTACCATGTTTAGTGAGATTTTAGATTGGGAATGGTGGTGTTTTTATTAGGTTCAAAAGATCTCGCCCAATGATGCTAGGGTGTTCGTTGAACCTTAGAAACCAGGATTCTTTGTTGAAGTCCTCATTCACGAATACTGCAGGATACAAGTTCGGGTTTCGTTGCATTTCATGATATAAAGTGCAGCTAGTTGACATTAGGAACACAGGAATGAATTAAGCTTCACTTTGGCAGGTGTCATGCGCGTGTGAAGGTGTTCGCGGGATGTTGATCAGAGCACCATCGGTCTTGGCATGCGAGCAATTGCTGGGTCCCAAGGGTTACCCGAGTCGGCTCAGAGATAGCAAGCTCCAGAGAGCAGGAGTACGGTGAATCGAGTGGCTGGAGAAGTGTATGCTAGCTCCAGCAGACCACCTCGCAGCGACGTGGACGGGAACGAGGCTGCGGCGGGCCAGGAGGCGGCGGCGGGTTGGGACTAGAAGCACAGAGAGGCGAAGCGGTATGCAGTCAGTCTGGAGTCTCATAGAGTTCCGTGAATGAGTGGAGAGGTGGCCTCTCACTTGGAGAGGCAGGCAGGCCGCGTTGTTGCCGGCATGTCGAGGGTCGGGCGGGCAGGTAGAGGCGGCGGCGGGTGCTGGCTGCGGCCGGATCATCGCCTCACCCGCCACGGCGAGCACCTCCAGCCAACGCTCCGTCCGCTCAACGCAACTTGCAGCTTTCACCTCCAGAAGACAGAATCGCCCTGCACGTGCACCGGGCCACGCTAGTTCCAGATCCTGACTTGACCGCTCTGGTCGGCTCCTCTGCGCTGCGCTGCCCGCAGGCTCCATACATAAAAGACGGCCGCCGACACACCCAGTCCGACCAAAACTCTGCAACTCCCTCCATCTGCCTCCAGCCTGCTTCCAAAGCAGACTCCCAGTCGCCCTCACACATCCAAACACCTGATCTCCCCCCCCCGTCGCAACTCATTCAGCTCACGCCAACATGCCCTGTGACGTCGAGGACCATGGCGGCCACCACAACTGGCCCGAGCAGGGCGACCTGCGCATCTGGCCCTGTGAGCGCGCCTGCGACTACTGCACCTACCAAGCCCGCGACTCATCCGCTCTGCGCGCCCATGTCCGTGACGTCCACCAGCCTGGCGATTTCCCGCTCATCAACATCCTGCCCGGTCTGAACCGCCCTCCCGTCTTGTAAGCTGTCCCTCACCTTGCCAACCCACTCGCAGCCCAGTTACTCCCACTGACCATCAATCCAGTAACCCCATGCTCCATGGCACCCCGCCTCGTCCCTCCCGCCAGGCTCAGCAGCACCCGTACTTCAACCAGCAGGAGATCGACGAAGTTGTCGACCAGGTCGAGGACGCCGACGAGTTTGCTGAGCAGCAGCAACAGCAGGAGCAGCAGCAGGAGTCCGACCAGCCCGACGGCGACCCCAACGACGACGAGTACCAGGACGGCCCGTCGAGCAGTGCCGCTCGCGGCCGCCGGATCCAGTTCACGCCCAAGGCCGCCGCCGCCGCCGAGGAGGCCGCCATGTCCAACGCCCGCAAGAGGAAGCGTGGCAACCAGCGCATCCCCGGCGAGATCTTCCCTGCGCGCATGCCCAAGCCCGCCGGCGGCCAGTACCGCAGCCCGTACGGCCCGCCGCGCATGGCCGACTCGGTGCGCGTCCGCGGCCTGCGCCCTCGCAACCTCGACCGCTCGCCCGAGGACGAGGAGGACCTGGTGTCGTGGTTCAAGAGCAACATCAACGGCATGTTCTACCTCGGCCACGCCGCCGGCCTCAGCCGCCGCGAGATCGTCCAGTCGTGCCAGGAGATCGTCAACAGCTGGACCTTCCTCGACGAGGATGAGTAGAGACCTACTTCTCTCTTCCCGTTTTGCTGCTGTCCGGAAACACGGGCAGGGCAAGCGTCCTTGCTGGCACTTTCCCACTTGATCTCGGCCTTGCGGTGCCACCCCCAGTTCACCCCGTCAACAAAACCCTGAAGACTCCTTTTTCTTTTGCAATTCCTTTGTTCTGATGCGCGATTCCCCAGCCTCATGGTTAGCATTTGCAGCGATTTGGCATTCTCTTCGGCTTGTATTTCTTCCCAATCACGGTTACACATGGAGGAGGTCTATAGTTTCACATGACGCCGACCTCTCTTCATCATCATAAAAAGCATGGCGGAAATATGGTTTTCTATCTCGTGTGGTCAATGGAGTAATGGAGACTATGACGGGACAGGACGGAGTATTGGGGGTTCTTTCATAGTCTTAGGAGCTCCATCACTTGGGCTCCATCACTTGGGCTCCACAATGGCTGAAGGGGAACTAAAGTGTGTTTCACGAGGGTTGCATGGACCGGCTATATCGGGGAACTTGGCGGGGCCAGTTTGGGATCTTTTAGTTGCTAAAAATCCAAGAGCGGCATCGCTGTGTCCTCTCAATGTGTCTTTCATAGTGTAGTGATGTCTTCGCGTTGTCATGCGCAGGTTGCTGCCGGAGATCACTTTGGGAGCGAGCGCCAACGCACACAGGTGCCCATGTCTCCAAGACGGCATCTGCATCCTGAAGTGAATCTCCATGAGGACCACACTACCTGACGTGTGGTCCAAGACATCTCCGGCGATATATTCCCAGACGCACCCGTGTATATAGTTGTCGCTCTTCTGCCATTCGCCTCGCCTACGCGCGGCCATCCACAACCGACGCTAAAGCTCTGGCAACCAGCGCACTTCACCTTCTCTCTGATCCTTAATCGGGCTAGGAAAGGCTAGCAACTACCCCAGTGTCAGTTTATCAGCAGGACTGGCGTGTGCCTCGGTCTGCCTTCATCCATCCCATCCACCGTCACCTATGTCTTCAGTCTTGGCTGTCTTACAATCATTCCTACAAGAGCAGCGGCTTGTCGAGGCGTGCTGTACGCATCTGAGCACTCTCATCGAGGACATCGTTCCCTCATGTCTCCCTCTAATCGCCCCTGTGTTATAGCAGCGTCGCCAGCATGCAGTGTTTGCCGCAGCGACGGCTCTGCGGTCCGACAGATACGAGAGAGACCTTGTGGGAAGAGCATATGCTTAGGCGGACGAGGAGTGATTTCATGAGAACCGTGGTGCGCCATTTCGGAGGAATAGCCTTTAGCTGCGGATGGATGGTGTCCACAGCGGCGAGCTGTGCTCAGGAGGGATCGCCGAGAGGATTTGCAGCCGTTCGAGAGCTTCCTGGGAATCATCAGTTCAATGGTAGGAAGAAAAGCAGGATTTGAGCGCCGACATCCTTGTAGTCCTTGCGGGTCGAGAGTTTTGGTTGGTGATCATGCCGTAGCTAAAGCGTCCGCGAAGCCGTGATCGCCGAGGTGGAGTCTCGTAAGTTGTGATGAAGATCTTTGCCGAGATAGGACGCAAAACAGGTGTTGGATGGATGTCTGACATTGCTGGAGCTGTCTTCATGGGCATGTGGCGAAGAGTCTAGCCGCTTGCGTTGGGCGGCAGGGCGCAGCTTCCACTCTCACTACCCGCCCTTCGGCGGCGTCACTTCCGTTCCTGCTTTGCGCTACAGGGAGACACCGCGGAGGTCAAGAGAAGCTCTAGCATCCTACCTGCATGTCTGCGAAGCATGGTGAAGGCATGTCTGGCTTTCGCTTCTTCCAGAGCGCCAAAGCGTCTCCGCTGTCTTTCTCAGTTTTTCAAGTGCTGCTTCAGCAGTCATCCTCACGGAGGCCCTCCCAGATAGATGGACTTAAGACCGCACCATAGTCCACCTTTTCGCAGCTGCAGCGATATACTATCATGTTTTGGACCCTGTCCTGAGCGCCAGCAGAGAATCACCTACGGTCAGTACGAATGCAGCTGACTCCTAGCCAAGGCATCAATAGGACAAGGCGCATGAAAGAGTGCCTTGAGGGAATACGGCGACAAAAATGCCAAGCTAGATTACCCCTCCGTCATGAAGTGTGCCAGACGTTTTTCATTAGGACTATTGCCAGTTTATAGATCGCAAACGCCTCCGAATCAATTAGACTAACCCCGAAACAGACTCCTCTAAGAGATCGATTTGGGCTGCTTCACCACGAGCCAGCGGAAGCATTCGAAAATTCCCTTCAACATATCCAAAATATTCATGGCGTCCAAAAACGCAGGTATCGGGTTGTTCGAAGTCGTCATCACGGGGCTCCGTTCCTCCAGGCCTTCCTTTCCGCCGTTCTCCAGCTCCCGTGCACGGATATTCTCCACCGAATAAGGCTTCCAGGGATATGCCCAAAGGTGGAGGATGGCAAACACCATGGTTTCAAAACACAGGATGAGGTTTGGCAATCCAACTTGGAGGGTCTGGATTGAGATGGTAGCCGTGGGTTGGATTGGTGAATCCTCTTTGCCAGCCAGGAGGTTGAAGATCGACTGTCACATATCAGCTACGCTAAATAGGATATATGGGGTACTCGAGGATACCTCTTGCATGTAGGACAAGCCAATGACGATCTTGATGGCAAGAAATTTGAGGAAGGGGCTATGAGGTCCAAGTGATTGTTTGAACTGCGTGTAAAAGTGGAAGAGAATCCCCATCGCTACAGTCAGGGAGATGGTCTGTGTGACATTGATCTGCGTTTTTTTAGCTGCGATTGATAAAGCTGCATCTGAATTTGCTTACGTAAATGTGCGCGTAGCTTAGACTGTTCGACTCGGCGCAGAAAACACCCACGGCCTCGGTGGCAAGAGTGATAATTGAGACGATTAATTTTACTACCGTGAACTGGAAGATGCACAAGCAAACAATCTGCTATGATGAGCCAGAGCGGATCTAGGAAGATGTACGAGACCTTACGTTGATGTATCTCGGCCAAGTCGTGCCCGACGCAGGCGCTTCTTCCGTATCGGTAGTAACCCGGCGCTTCTTCAAGAATTTCGGACGAGGAATCCAAGGTCGTGGCTTCACGTCGGCGAATATCTCTTTGAAAGTCTTTAGGTCCGGAGCCAGGAAGTTGCAAAGTAGCATGAAGAAAGCTGCAAGCACCAGGGCCTCGTAGAATTGATGTGCAGTCTCGAGATAGACATGAAGTTCGTAGAACTTGATAGAGAAGAAGGCAGTGACGGAAAAGACCGGGACCATGAAAAGAATGCGAAGGATTCTGCATGATATCAGGTGCCTGTACTCTTGAACTGCGCAATCTAACGTACTGTTTTTGTTCATTGGGCCTCGTATAGTTGATGGCGTGGCGTAAGCTAAGGTAGAATGAAAGCACACAAGAAAGCCAGGTAAATAGGAAGCCAAGATGAATGCTAATATCGTGGAACCGGAGGCCTTGGAAGAGATCCGCTTCTTGAACTGCACAGGAATTAGTGTAAGCCTTGGGAAATACGCGGTGCCGTGGCTTACTTGGCTGATCCAGCCTCGCATCGCAACTGACCATGATTCAATCTATGTTAGCTGAAACAGACAATGGCCTGCTTCTTGATATTGTACTCTTTTATCTTTCCTTATAGGAAAACCACGGAGCTTGTATCCCAATGCATGTATGTCGAGAAAGAAAACGGCGGCCAGCACGCCGAGCTAAGCGCCAAGGGCAGGCGACCACTTTAAAGTAGACCGGATGGCCGAACTCCTTGAGACGTGAAAGTGTTGCATAGGGTGCAGCTGCGAATAGTATTGTTTCAGTCTTGGCTATCTTCAAACACGAGGGCTGTATCGCCTCAGCCCCAGGCCACAGCTATCAGGGTAGACTGTTTGGGAAATAGACCTCGGGCTAGCTTGGTGGCTGTGCTGGCAAATCGTGTTCGGCCAGACGCGCTCGCATTCTCGACGGCCATCGTATAATTGGCCAGGCGCCCTCCGATCTGCAACACCAATTGACAACTCTACCCTTCAAATTCCCAGCGGTCTCGGCCCCGGAACCTCGCAATAGCATCTGCAGACCATTTGGATTTCGGCTGCACGGAAAAGGAAAGCATGCCGCCTACCCGAATCGGGCACAAGAAATCCCGCTTCGGCTGCATCCGCTGCAAGCAACGGCACGTCAAGGTCAGTCCGTCCACGTTACACCTGCCGCGCGCCTACCCACAGTCATCTCAATAAGGAAAACAGTGCGATGAGCAGCGCCCATGTGGAAACTGCGTCAGACATCAGGTTGATTGCAGTCTGGTGCTCTCGACACTGTCGCCTCCGGCAGCACCCGGGCGCACCCCGTCTGCAAGATCCTCGCCCGCACACAAAGGCCACGCATCTTTCCAAGCAAGTAACAGCGCCTCTGGTACGTCTCACATTCTGAGCTTACCCAAATATTTGCCAAATGAAATGAATGATGCATCGGTCTCATTCAAAGCCACTGATACCGAGGTTCAGATGCAACCCGGTCTTCCCGATCTCCGCTACCTGCCCAAGCAAGTCCGTTAGGCATTGGCAACTCGCAACCCCCTGAGCCAGTTTCGTCACACAACCAGTCGTATTCAATCAAAGCCAAGGTTTCTTCTATCAGAGAAGCTCTCCTTGAGCTCACCGAGGACGTGGAGGCTCTCGAACGAAGTCACAGCAATACGCCAAGTAGTAATCATCAACACACTGCCGCAAATGTCCCGGAAGTATCCGGAGACTCAATATCTACCCAAGAATGGCTAAGAGACATGCATCTATTCCACCACTACGTGTCAACAGATGGCCTCTGGCTAGCACGAGAGCGTCGCCAGGAGGACTTGTGGCGCACAGTAATACCGGATCTCGCTTTTACTCATGTAAGATCAAAATACAATGCCGTGAGGCCATATCTAACGCAGAAGGTACAGGATGCCCTAATGCACGGTCTTCTTGCCCTCTCTGGCCTCCACGTAAGCAGACCGGCTGCTCAGACAACAAAGAAAGATACACTTACATGTAATGAATTACCTTAAGCTTGCACACATCCACCCAGAAAGTAAACGAGATTATACCACGCAATCCGCGCGCCACCAGGACATCGCCCTCTCCCGCCTGCGCAATGGCCTCTTCAATATCACCCAGCAGAACATCCACGAGCGCTTCATTCTCGCCTACATCGTCATGATCATGACCTTCTACTCCATCGGCAACCCTCTTGACGAAGACCACCACCTGACGACGCAGGAGCTGGGGCAATCGCTCTTCCTGGGCCAGGGTATCATGAACCTGATCTCGGCGCCGGAAAACTGGCACTGGGTGAAGACAGGCCCGCTCGCCATGACCCTCAACAACCCTATCCGCCACGAGGCCGTCTCTCACCCGACGGGCGTTTTCGTCGAACGGCTCGACCATCTTTCGTCGTCGCTGATCATGCATCTGGCAGGCTCGCCGAGCGCCACGCGCGCGCGCTCGTCTTGCATGCTCGCTGTCGATGCGCTCAGGCGCGCCTACTGCGTCATACTGTCCGCCGGTAGGGAAGATCCCGCCGCCATCTGGTCCTGGCCGACCGCCATGCCTTCGGATTTCAGGGACTTTGTCTGCGCGAACCATCCCGTAGCGTTGGTGATTTTGGGGTATTTCGCCGCGTTGGTGCAGTGCTTGCGCGATAGGTGGTACCTGTCCAGCTGGAGCGAGAAGGTCTTCGCGGCGTTGGAAGAGACGTTGGATGAGGAGTGGAGGAGTTGGTTGGACTTTCCGAAGGCGTACCATATGGAGGATCTAGAGGCGTCGATTAAGGAGTATCAAGAGCGAAGGCAAGGGGAGACAACTTCTGATCTGCCTCCGTCTTGGGAGGACGACGGGTGTACGCGTAGCGGAGATTGAAACTCGGGAAGGTGAAGTACTTGTTTTTCAAACTAATCAGAAGATATAGACGAAGCAGCAGGACCCCTGACAACAAGTCCGGCGGCTTCGACATCGACGTGCAAACTTCCTTCAGTCCCTCTTCAGATCGTTATGATACTTTCAAGTTAGTGTGCTGATATGCTTCGGTTTAGAGCTCCGTATATTTCGTAACTCGTCAACCTCGACGTTTCAATATCCTTCCAGATCATCAGAATGTTGATTGTTTTCACTTGTGTGCCGGACTAACCACGACCGTCAACCCGTCTGATGTATAACAAGTGCCAGGAAATGGGGTAAACTATGAAGCATATGCTCGCTAACGGCGTGGATAATTTCATAAACTTCGACCTTTGAATGGCAACAACTGCATATTTTCACGGCCCCGCGCTCTTACTGAAAGGTGACAAGAGAAATCGGGATTGTGAAAACGCTGATTACGTTGCCAGGGGGCAACGACCTTTCGGAGGTTCTTCTACTACTCTCTGTAAATTCATCCTTTCTATATGATCATGCTTTTACTAACTTCGAAGCCCACTTCGGCGATTAGCTCCACCACCGCAAGATTCTACGGCCCTGTCCTCTCCGTACAATGCGCAGCAGTTCCATGTCCCTACCGCTTGTCCAAATCTTGCGTGTGCAGTTCGACATGCATGGCCGCGAACTTCGGAACGCAATTCTCAGCTTCCCATCGCGGCTGGCTCATATCAGAAAAGATCCTACGCTCTTCAACCCTCCCAGAAAATCCCCTCAGAGCCGAAGTGGCACGGATCAATTGAAGCCCGCACGACATCCTTATCCAATATCGTTACCGTCTCATTTCCGATTTAAGCTTACAATAAATGAACCGAGGCAAGCCAATCATGTTCCGAAAACACTGGCCATGACTGTGCTCCCTGCTGGGATTCTAGCATGCGCAAATCTTGTGCTCTCATTGGTGCGCATTCTTCCGGCCATTACATACAAGAACTCGTTCCACTAGGTGGTCAAATACAAACTGACAGTTCCTGTGGAGCACGGTGTCTATTGAAAGCTCAAAAACAAAAATACTAGAAAGAAAAGAAAAAGGGCGGTGCCACGTCACGGACATCTTAATCCTTGCTCCGCGGAGTGCGCCTGCCGCCGAACATACCGCCATCAGACGATCATAGCATTTGCCCGACGACTCGCTAAACAAAATGGTCCGCAGCCTGCCGCCTGCCTCGCCGGCCTATTGTAACGTTGCAGTACACTGACCCCATCCATTGGCGCATGACCTCTCGTCATCAGTGCGAGCTGGCGAAAAAAGCCGCAATGTACGGGTGGCCGGACGTCCGTCCTCGTCGCGGCGAATGCCCTCCTGCGCCTTCGCAGCAGCGGTGGGTTTCAGTATCGGCTGCGATGCGGGCCGGAGCGAGCGGCGACTTCGGCAGAAGAGGATTTGCAGTCCCTGTGGGGGCAAATGCAATAGGGGGCGGGCCGACAACGTCCATCGGCGAAAAAAAAAAATGTGCAGTCGTCGGATTTCCGCCCCACTAGGACGACTGCGGAGGCCAGATGTTGGCCTTCTCCGGCTTGCTCGGTACTCTCCGAGCTATTTGGGGATCGGAATGTTCTCCAGATGCCCCCGCCTGCTCAGCATCACGTTAAAAAGCACGGGAGCAGTGCAGCTGCCGCCAGAGGGATTGAGGATTGACCGTAAAGCGGGGGCCAATGTGTGTCTTTGCTGATGCGAGTGGAGGCTATCGTCGAAGTGGAGAAATGGTCAATTCCTGATGGAAATGGAGCGCCGGGTGACCCCAGTGTAGGTGTTCACGCGGTCTTCTACAACGATATACGGATGGCCCCGGACCAACGTTGTGGCAGATAGATTGGTTGTTCCTTGAAGTTAGAAGCACAAACCTAAGAGATGGGTTATTTTTCAGTAGGTGCAGCCGATGCGAACCCTTCCTCCTCTACTCCTATGTGTTCATGGTCGATCGCCAAACATAGCTTTGGTCTAGCTCCAGCGAGGCGTTCACGTGGACATGCATTACCATCAGATAGCCTCGTGCGCACTTTTCGAAGGACAATGCCTTCTTGGGCGTAACAGTAACCTTCTAATATTATGGCACTCCTTTCTCTATGTAACGTAATGCTAGCGCGCTAGCCATTTTCTATATTTATAAAATGTCTCCAATGCAAGTCAAGCATAAAAAGCTCTTTTCAGAACCCAACTGAATCTTTCTAAGTAGGACTTCTGGAAGAGCTCACATGCGAGCCATGTGAGAGGACGTCTGTGTCAAACGTGTTGATCTTTCTTTTCTTGAACGCAACTTCGTGACCAATAAAGAAATATGTTTTGTAGGCGAACCTCTCCCTTACCTCGAAATCAAAAGGACGATGGGCTCGAAACCTCGCACTCGATTATTCAAGCCATCACTTTGGGTGTTTGAGGCATAAATTTGCCTCTATGCATGTCATTTTCCTGGTGCTGTAGGATATTTGCCGGGTGGTTACGGCGTGCAGAGGTTCTGATTGGTTGAAGCATAACAAAACCTGGAATCAATTTCGACAGATCACCGAGATGTAAGATCCTGACGTGTGGCCTGAGAGGTCAGTAGGATAGTACTTAGTATCATTGAACGAAGGGTGGAAGATCGAAATTTTGATGGTTTCAAGAAGGAGAACAAGAAACCGGGATGTTTAGACTGTAGGTAGGGGCTCTCCCTTTGCCTTTCCTACCCTCAGCTCATCCAAGCCAAGTGCTCCTCTTAGTTGATTTTTCAGTGATTATAGGTATGATGAACACCAGAGTTCCATGTTGTTGTCGATCTTCTCCGCTTGATGACATGTATGCCAGTTGGTCTAAAGGCCCATCTAAGGAAAAGTTCAATCTACCCTTAGGCACATTAGAGGGGGATCCGGTTGATATGCTAGATTCCACGTCATGGTACGTGCTGAATTCATTACAGTGGGGTACGTTCCCCACACTTGGCTGAAATTCTAGACTTCTGGTTTCCTAGGAGTTGATACGAGGATTCTTTCCGGAATTGATTAGTGCAGGCGTGTTTATTCTCCTTTCCTACTAGGTTTAACCTTAATCATCGATTGATACTGCGTCACTAAGAATCATTACGGGCTGATGTTCATCCTAGCGCGATGGTACAGGTGCATTTTGGTCTGCACGGTCGATGAACTCGGCCGAATCGGCAATTTGCTGAGGTCGTCGGAACTTGTGCGTGAGGCACCGACTGAACGAGCTCCAAGGCAGCGTGCATGAAGTGTCTGTCGGGCTTGATTTTCTTCCCCGCATTATAGTAGCCTCGGACCTATCAGCCAGTTGAAATGCAGCAGATTGGTCATCTGAAGTCACAACATTCGACCGAAGTACCGTTGATCGACAAGCCGCATACAACACTGCAGGGAGGTGTTTCAAGCTGACCTTGAAGCCTTATAAACTCGAAAATTCTGCAAGATTTAAGCTTGATCATTGAACTCTACCTACTGATTCGTCCTCCGGAAACTCTGCGTTCTCTCTTGGATCAGTATCAATACTTTTGGCAAGCATGGCACTTGGCGGGTACATTCTTCTGTTCGCTTTGGGTGCATTACTTGTTCAAACACTGTTACGATCTTTACGGTCCCCATTACGCTCTGTCCCAGGCAAGTTCTTGGCTCGGTTCACACGCCTCTGGTACCTGAAAGAAATATGGGCTGGAAAGTTCCCACAAACTAATGTCAAGTTGCATCGCAAATACGGTACGTATACAACTTGCGCCTTGTTCATACATCCCCCAAGATACTGAATGTCGGCAGGTCCTATTGTCAGAATTGCGCCGAACGAGTATTCCATTGACGATCCAGAGGCCATCAAAATCATATATGGACACGGTACTGCTTTCACCAAAGGTCCATGGTATTATGCGAGTGGGAGTCCTCATCAAGCGAATCTATTCTCGGATAGAGACATCAAGAACCATTCCGCGGAACGGCGCAAATTTGCATCTCTGTTCTCGATGTCCTCACTGGTGACCATGGAGCAATCTGTGGATGTATGCGTCGAGTTTCTGAAGGACAGGTTTACGGAAATGGCGAGGTAAGTAAAATCCATCTCCGGAGGTCAGAACATGAAATGGCTAAGCTTCCTAAAGATTTGGGGAGACATTTGACTTGCAATGGTGGATGCAATGCTTCGCATTCGACACGATTGGAGAGATCTCGGTATGCATTCCGTGTCCCACTATCCAACTTAGCATTGAACCTATTGCTAAGTGCTTTTGCAGGTGTCTAAGAGGTTCGGTTTCCTGGATGCCGGCAAAGATCCTCTCAAGATAACCAGCAGACTTGACGACTTTCTGGTTTACGCAGGCCGCCTTGGGGTCTATCCGGAGACCCACCCCATCTTCTTCAAGCTCGTGTCCATGCTCGGTGCGAATGGCTTTTCCCATGCGGCGAAGTTCGCAGCAGACCAGGTCAAAGCTTATGAGAAAAACGTCGAGGGTGAGACCTTCCTGGCAAAGGCCATACGAATTCACCAGGAACAGCCGCACAAGATATCGGAGAATGGCATATTCGGGATCTGCCTCATGAATGTCATTGCTGGAAGTGACACCTAAAGCATCAGCCTTACAAGTGTTATTTGGCGGTTGTTGAAGAACTCGCACACCCTCAAAAAGGTCCCGATAAAGTTGCATTGCTTGAAAGAAACATCTGCTAACATATCACATAGCTGCGCGAAGAAGTGGACACGATGTACTCCAGCAGCATCATTAAAGACACGGTCACTTTTGCGGACTCGCAACAAATGACGTATCTGCAGGCAGTCATTAAAGAAGCTTTAAGGACGCATCCTGCAACAGGCTTACCACTAAGTCGGGTGGTGCCGAGGGGAGGAGCCACCATCTCGGGCCAATTTTTCCCGGAAGGAGTAAGTGCTTTTCTCGAATGGATGGATCTTATGGCTAACGTGAATCTACAGACAATAGTAGGCGTCAATTCTTGGGTTGCCCATTACAATAAGCATGTCTTTGGTGACGACGCGGATAAATTCAATCCTGAGCGTTGGCTCGTCAGCAAAGAAGCAGAGCAAAGTCTGGATAGGTATTGGATGCCGGCGAGTACCCTCATCTACCTTTACAACCTGAGCCGCAGCTAAGCGTCCAGTGCAGTTCGGACATGGGTCAAGAACATGTTTGGGGAAGAGCATTGCTTTGATGGAGATCTCAAAAGTCATCCCCCCGCTGATCCGAAACTTTGACTTCTCCCTGGTAAACCCGGAGATGCCACCGAAAAACCACAATGTATGGTTTGTGAAGCAGAAGGATATTAAGGTTTCCGTGAAACCCCGGGAGATCGGCCGTCCTTGATTTCTGTTGCGCGTTATGGTGGCGGAACACCTCGTGGCACGGTGAAATTCAAAAATCTTAGGCGGGTTTACTTATGACGTTTTACCGCATGTAATGAAGTTCTTTTGAAACGCGCATGGGACTTGGGTCTACGGTAGAAGTATTGATGAGGAGGGCAAGCCTTCGAATTGCGCAGAATTGGTATTATTGACCTGCGTCAATAAACCTTGTTGGTTTTGCTATCAAGTCTTCATGTCTAGCTGGTACTACAGTTTTGACCTCAGACATACTACCTTTCAGGCTATGGAAGTAAGATTGGGACGAAAGGTAGTAGTGAGTGCGTGTCGCGTTCCATGGTAAGTATTGAGTTTAGCTGGCGTATCCTTCGTATGAATCGATTGGATGTAACGTGCGGATGCGTGAATAAGCTCAGCGTGAGCCCCGCAACATAAAGACAGCATTAATAGAAAGCCGCTGTTAAATACGCGCCCCGCCGAAGAAACGAGCTGTAATACAAAGTCCCCTTACACAAATGCCATTAGCCATGTCTGGTTGGACAAAGCCAGGATCCCTCCAAAACAAATCCAAGAGGATTGCGATCATGTTGAAACAAAAATTTCGACACAAACATAGGAGTAAGTGTCATCCATAATGCCATTCTGTCCAAAGTACTAACGCAAGTTGTCGCGGCGAAGAAAATCCTGCCAAGATCTACCAGTTGCTTGTAGAAGACAGCCCGAAGCGCAGCTGTGCTTCCGAAAACGACCACCGGCCATTGTGTGGCAGCCAAAGAATTGAGCGAAGTTCCGAATCCTCGAAAAAGAAGTTCTGGAAAGGACGAGCTTCTTGGGCTGCCCCGGATGGATATTCTCATTTCCATTGATGGCCAAATAGTTGGCACCGAAAAAGCGCCCGACGAACACTGAGAACAAATCATCCGTCGATCGGTACGCGCACGAGACTGAGACCGCAGAGGTGATTGCCTCAATACCCAAGACTCTTTATGTGCACAGAATTACAATCCTCTTCGGTGTTGACTGATATTTCCTTCTCCAGATATCATGACACGATGGCCCTGGAGCAGCAATATAATAGTGACTCTCTCACTTTAGACGGTCTCGTCAGGAGATTGGATGAGTGCGAAAGGCCCCTTCCGTTCCAGAAATATGAAGATTGGGATTCACATGGTTTCCGTCCAGGAACCCTCCGTCTGCATCTGCCTTTCCGTGTTCATGGCCAAGAAATACAAAAATCACCTGTCCTCTGGGGGCCTTGACTAGTCTGAAAGCGGGTAGCGTGGCGTTCTAACGCGAAACTGGTGGTAACTGACATGAAGGGAGCCGAAAAATACTTCATGAATGTTGATGGGACCATTACTGTACAATTCAACTGAAAGAGGGACGGAAATAGATGCATTGGCATGGCGAAGAATAGTTGATATGCACACATGCGCGAAAGGGCATCAATGAAGTAATAGTTGTTCCGTACCTTACTGTTCCATGTCTGAAAGACTGCTGGCTGCTGCTGCGGCGCATCTTTTGATGTGTTTCGTAAGCTGAAATACATTGATAGACCACGGCCATATCGGACCTTCTCTGTCATAATTACATGGAAAGGAACGCCCAGGAGTTGACACGTGGGATCAAAAAATCTGAAATCCACTTTTAAACCATGGTAGAGGTAGGAACAAGGAAAATTGGGGGAGACCATTATTGCTGCCTCCCTTACCGAACGACAGAATGCTCATCATCCTCCTCTTCCCCACCTTCCCCACCTTCCCCATCTTCCCCTAACTTCTTATTCAACTCATCATTCATGTCGAGCTGTCTCTGGCCATTTCCATGAGTAGTAGCGCCCGAAGAAATCGGGCCATGTCTAGCGTTAGTTTCCGTCTGTGGGTCCTGATTCCTCCTTGGTTCGGGTTTCCCAGAATAATTGGGGCTTCCAAGTGCATTTTGTTGTACCGGATTTGTGCCTGCAGAGCCAGCAGTCTCCACTGATTGAACAGCAGGCGCGCTGCCAGGAGGCCCACTGGAGAGGGTTGGGCGAGTTGGATTCCCGGGCACTGTATAGTATCGAGGATCTCCATAGTTATTGCCATTCGCGATTAAGTGTCTGGGTAGCGCTGCTTGTAGTGTTTAATGTTCGACTATTGTTGACATGTTTGATTGCTGCCACCGAGGAAGAAGCGGAAGGACGCATAGTGCGGAAAGCGCGGTTGGATTAAATGATCAACCACATAGGGAAAGCGCAGAGCAAACACCAAACACGATTCCTCAGTCATCTACAGGTATCTTGAAAGAACCCAAATGCAGTCCCGCTCTCTATCGATCAATGGCGGCTGTTGACCTTCCTGCCGACGATGTAATTCATGTACCCAATGGGCCAAGTATGCATCTCTCTTCCGCCTTTGAACACCCACCCTTCAATATCCGCCGTGCCGGTCTCTTGAAGCACCTGCCTCACCGCCCTACCTTGCGAGCTTTGCAATGCAGCCTCCAGACTCGGGTCAATCAACGTCATGACCTCCAGGAAGGTTCGCGTCCGCAAACTACTAACGAACCCATCGAATGAGAGTGTGAAGGGGAGAACGGGGAAGATGTAGGTAAAGAGAAGCTGCAACGGGTCATTCCAGAACCAGAATACGGTGACGACAAACATGAGCCAAAAGTCCAGGAACATCAGCAATAATGAAGCTAATCGGCGGTCCTGCAGCTCGACGATTGCGAAGCCATCAGAAGTGTCGATGGTCGATGCCAATACTTTTCGGGCCAGGTCATCTGGGAAGTGATGAAAGGCCAGGCAGTAAAGGCGAAAAATACGAGTGTCAGAGCGAAACTGCGTGTCCGTTCCATCAGCGGAGACTGTGGTGCTGATGACGGCGGAAGGAGGATTGGTTGCATCCACGGGCTGTGGGAAGTAACCCAGGTTTGCGCTTCGCATTGATGCGGCCATCCATGCATCGATGTGAGGATTGATGTCTGTCAAGGTAAATGGTATCGGAGGTTTGTGCTGTTCCGCCCGCTTTTTGTTCACAAGCTTCTCAATGATGGGGACTGGGCCTACAAGTTGAGGTCAGGGAAAGGAGATCATCGCCTCACGGGACAAGGGTGCTGCTGACCTCCGCCGCCGGAACAGAAATCTACGACAGTAAGCTTCGAGCCTTCCACATCCTTAATCTCGTCAAGTGCCTTGACAATCAGGGTGGCAGCCATCTCCGCCGGGGAGGTCTGCTGGATGATGGGCAATCGATGGGTCCATTCTGCTGCGAGCATAGCCTGGCAACGACGCCGGAGAAAGGACGGAAAGCTGTGGGATCAGCAAAGGTGCGGTCCTACTGACGAAGGTGCAAACACACATGCATTGATCGCAGATCTCAAAGAGGCGCCACGGTGTCGTTGTAACGATCGGATTTAGCGAATCGATAGCCGACAGGAACCAGCGATTGAGCGTTTCCAGGCGCGATGGGCACGCTGAGGGTGATGATGGACCAACAAGCGGTGTTTCTTCAGCTGCCAGGTCATCAGTGCCAATGGATACGGTAGAGTGATTCGTATCCGACACTGACCCGCTTGCTGGTGTGACATGTTGAAGCCTCTGGATGGCTCCTCCTGTTGGATCTGCAAACAGGCGTCCCAGGTGAGAAGAGTCGGAGGCTCTGTCGTTCCTTGGCACCGAACTCGTCAGTTGTTGGCGAGAGGCTCTCGGCGCTCAGAGCATGGTGCGGCGTGATAAGCGCCCGGATGTCTGTCTGTGGGTTGGGGTCGGTGGTGCTCTCGTACCTGCGTCGCACGGAGCGCGTGTCGTTAGGCGCCCATGGAGTGCGCCATGTCAGCCCTGCAATTCGTTGATGAAGACGTGAAGCCGAGAAAGCCCGTGGGGGGAGGTGAGGTGTGAGAGCACTGACTCGCGCGACTCTGACGTCACGCCCGTTCCTTCTATTTTCCGATGACTAATCGCTCCCTGATCTACCTGCTATTCGTTGCATCTACTCGCACAATGCGTGCGCACTAGAGCGATCATCATGAACGGTGTGATTCCTATTTATAGGAGCCCGTATCAAGCCAGTCGATCTCTTTCCAATCGCTCATGTCTGTCCACTTCTCGACACAACACCATTGCGGAGCCTCTTCGAACCATCTGGCACATGTGCCACCCTCACCTTGTCTTTGTTTCGATCTATCATTCGACCTCGAGCCCCACATCAGAAGGTAAAAAGGCGGACGGCGGTAATCAGATTGCAGGATGTATAGAGCTGCTTGAACAACGAAACCCGGTCAGCTGCTCAAGACTTTCACTGGCACTGTGGTTCAGAAGTCCATACTTATTCAACATCACTGTTGGGGAAAACGTCCGTTAAGCCTCCCGTTCTGGATATAGCGCTGTCCATTTCAACAGTGAGTCGCGTGTTGCCGATAACGCTCATGTCCAAGCACGCAGGAACGTAGGAGCCACGTCTGCCTTTTCAGTTTCTTTTGCCATGTCAAAAATATCATCTTGTGCAAGCCTCACTGAATGTTCTAGACCTTACGGTCAAGCTCATGGGGCCTTCTGTCGCCTTGAGAGGTTCCAGTGTTCGTTCTGATAGTTTTTCTGCACTCCAACATGTGAATTTAACTCAGCCCTAACAGTGAGATGCCTAGGTTTACCGCAAGCTCCTGTGCAGAGCTGGAGTCAGCCTCGGTATCGCCACCTGCGCTGCGAAAAATACGATGAGCTTGATAAATGAATGACTGTGACCGCACTCCTCCGAATGGGCTGATGGGGAATTTTCAAGAATACTTTCGGTCGCTTCTGTGCACCCGAGGAATGAGAAAATGCGTCAAATTTTGTCGTAACATAGATAGCATGATCCTGTGAGGCAACCTAAAGGTTCTAGTGCGGGAAGAAGCGGGATGAAGAACTGGTGCCATTGCGCCCTCCTCCCATTCCACTCTATCGACCAAGACGACTAGGCGATATAACGAGAGCTCAAGTCTTGTCATCACGGCAACCAGGCGGGTCAAACGCAGAAGAGTCTTAACGGATGTCACGGAGTTCTTAGGGCAAGCACAGTGAACGGCCGAGCGGCTGATCTCCCGCCTTCTTTAAATAGCTGCGACTGAATCTTGAGCTTTTGCGAGACTTCGCTGTCGAGCTTCCGCATTGAGATGTTTTCTTCCTACTATATTTACCACCGAACAGTCAGACAGACCCTCAACTTGCTACATGCACGCTCCTTCCACATGCACCCCTATGCTGAGAGCCAGGGTCACCGGATCAATGCGACCTTGGGCCGCATGATGCACATGAGAAATGCACGAAATCACTAAGATTTCCGCCCACTCCAGACCCAACACACCTTATTGTACACTCATGCCGGAGCATCCATTGTTCTCCTATTGTTATTTTGGCGTAAGAGTGGATGCACTGGAGCGGAGCGCATCCAACTGAACCGCACACAGTTCTTCGCCCCCGCGTGATCTACGGCACGAGCCAGAAATAGAAAGTTCATGCATAGTACACCTTCCCATTTTCCTGAAACGGAATGGAGCCCTGGTGCCGGTGATGCAAAAGCAAAGCACATACACCTTAAAGACTTCAAAGCAGACTAGACAGTATCACGGAATGAAAAAAGAAGGGCAGATGAGACAGAGCTGGCACTACGGGTAGATAAGGCAAGAAACTGTTGACAGATGACGCGGCTCGCACGCGACAGGGGTGTCGCAACGGGAAGCCGGTTGCCCATTTCGTCCGCGGACATGACGCCGGCTGACCTAGGCCGTCCCAAAAGGCACCGCAAGTCTCTCCGATCCGGACGGGCAAGGCTGGCAGGCCGCGCTGCAGCGCTCTCTCAATTCAGGCCGACTAGGCCCAAATGGTCTTCATCTCCCGGAAAACGGGACTAAGAAGAAAACACGAACCGCCTTTGCGCACGGATGGCATGTCTCTCGTTATCCGAAGGATTGATCACCCTTTCCCGCCGCAGTGGGGGATCCTCGTGAATGATATTGCACGTTATGAACACGGGCGCCGCGTGGGGAGCGGCGAGCCTTCTTTTCGTATCAAAAGAACTAGCGGCAGCAAGGCGAACAAGAGAAAACCCGGGAGACAATAATTGAGATCTTCGTATCCAAGGACGCGTGGAGGCTGTCACGATCGTGTGCCTGACCCGAAATTCAACACACCTGTCACCCACGTGGCTTCGGCGAAGCTTTTTCGCCTTCCCTTGCGGCGCCAGGGGCTGTATTCGGGCTGTTATCTCCGATCCGCGACCATCCGCGCGGCCAACGAAATGAGACGAAGACGCGATGGCAGAAAACAAATTTTTCTCAAGAGCCTGAGACATAGTGGGAAAAAAGATAAAACACGAGAAATCTGGAGAAGGTAAAACTCCGGGCTGTTTCGTATCGCAAGAAGAAACGTCGTGGAGCAGACTGACACACTATTGACAAGAAGCCTCGGTCTCGTACCGGCCGTCGTTTCTGCTCTCTCTGGAAACTGACAACTCTATAACTGCCGGCTACGTAAGCTGCGACGCCAGCTCTGTTGTATCAGAACCTGACGCAACGTATCATGAAACGCGATCAGCGCGTCGCAGATGATCAGCCGAAACGGCATATGTGGTTCAGGTGGTAATAATAAATGGTCGGAAGCAATGGCCGACGAAGCGGCGCGACCGCGTTCCGAGCAACTCGACAAGGATGCGGGATGATGGGCAAGGGAAAACAAGGTCCAGGGATGCAGTCGCCGCGCTAAAATAGGAAATAGTCTCAAGACATTCCCAAGTCCACCAATCGAGCACGCGAACATGCTTCTTATTTCTTGTTTCCTCGGCTTTCTGCCACTTCTTCTGTCAATCTTTGTCAGACTGGCAGCGACGGCCTCGACACTAGCAGCCTTCGGTCCCCGCCATGCGCCTGAGCTGCCAAGAGAGGAAAACGACAATCGCATCCAGAAGTCGGTGAGATGGGTTAATGCTAGCATCGACGATATACGAGGCAGGCGACTATCGATATGCGCCAATAATACGAGGCTTGCTTGCCGCGCGCCGTGTCCACTCACACGGGAAAAAGAAGAGCGGCGGCGAGAGGGACGTGTGTGCGAGCGAACGCCATCCGTGCGCCCACCCCCATCACCACATCACCTTTTTTCGTCTGACGGACCGGCATGGTCCTGGAAACGAGCCCCGGCGGCCTTTCCGCATCGAGCTGGTCTTTCCGCATGCTGTCGCAAGGCGTGTGTCCGTCTCTCTGGCCAGCCAGTCCTGCGCGCCCCGCCCGCCCGGAAACGGCTCGCGTCTGGAACACGGTTGAGCAGAGGAGCGAGCATGGGTTGGAAATTGCAAAGTAAAAGAGGCGGCCTCTTGGTTGCGCAAGACGTTAGCAGTTGCAAAAAAAGAGGACGCCGTGCAGCCGGCGTGATGCACACGCCGCCTCTCTCACACACACGCCTTCGTATCAACGCAACACATCAGAAAATTTTTCTGTCCCTCCGTTTACCACCTGAATCCACTCTGGCATTGACATTACGAAAGCACGCGCACCGCCGCGTAGCGCAATGAAACCATCTAGATCGCGATAAGGCTGATAGTGTGATTGCCGGTACGAGGATCTCGAACAGTCCGTCTTCTGCCACACTTGTGCAGCGCCATCGCTCGCTTCATCCCGCCCGTGTCCGGTTGGTAGCTTGGCAGCAAGCGCCGGCTGGGCGCACATACACACTGCACGTTGGGATTACTGCATGGCCAGCATCTGGATGCGCCGTGGCGTTTTGAAGTCAAGTCCGAAGACGCGTTCATATTACATGGCCTACTTCATATTCGTCCCCACAACCCTGCGTCTATTGGCCGTCAAGCCATGCGACAGCGATACAGTACTTTGAATATTCTCATAGAAAGCCACCCGAGTGCCAAATCCGTCCAGATCCCATCCTGAATCCAAAAGCGCAATAAAAACGTACAGAAGGATGACTCTCTAGAGCCGTGGTATCATACGCATATGAAACAAGAAAAAGAAAAGAGATTAAAACGAAATATTGCCAAAAAGAAGTATTGGCGGAAATGGATACCAGATGACTCCTTTGTTGATGCATGTGATAATTGGACGTGACGTTGGTCGTGAATAACGTCAGTCATGCTCGCCGAACCCCGTGATAAAATGCCGTGTATAACACCAGATGTAGATGCGTCGCTAAATGCGTGAAGTATGCTTTGGTCATGTCCTTTCTCGACGCCTGTCACCTGCGATCGTCCTCAACGCTGCTGGTCGGACTGGTGACACTGCAATCGTCGCTGGCGTCACTCTGCCTCCTCTCTGCGAACTGGGCGAAGCGTTGTTGGCAGGTCAAGCGATCCTGGTCGGGATCGCTGTCCATCTCGTCTTCCTCGCGAAGATACTTGGCAGCAAGCTGCTGGCCATCAATGGGCCCGAGCGTCCACTTCCACTCGCGCCTGCGCTTGCGACGTCCGGCGACTGGCGTCTCGGGACACGAGTCGCTGTCGGATTCAGAGTCAGACGGGGACTCGCGTTTTTGACAGCGCGCGGGCTCGGTGGAATGGTGCAGGGCAGTCGCAGGCTCCATGGGCTTGGACAGCTGCATGTCGAGCTTGGTGCTCGTGCGAGAGGGCAGAGTACTGGTGGTGGGGGCGGCGGCCGCGGCCGTTGCGGTGGTCGTAGTGGAGGATGCGCTTGTGCTGGGTTCACTCTCATTTGCGCTTGAGTCTAATGCTAGCGAAGAAATGGTGGAGGAGGAGGATGCGATGTCGGAATGAGCCATGATGTACTTGGTAGTAACAATTTCCTCGGTGAGGTTTGCGCGGAAGCTGACGCGCTTGGTGGCCGGGAACATGGGACGGGAAGCCATGGTGCGGTGGCTGTGGACGGGAGGAAGAGGGCTGTTGGAC
Source organism: Botryosphaeria dothidea (assembly GCA_011503125.2). Lineage (NCBI taxonomy): Eukaryota > Fungi > Ascomycota > Dothideomycetes > Botryosphaeriales > Botryosphaeriaceae > Botryosphaeria > Botryosphaeria dothidea. The sequence goes on from WWBZ02000001.1 coordinate 1,295,493, forward strand.
AAGATGCTGCGCACGTTGTGCGGCAGTTTGTAGGGGGTCTTGGCCAAGTCGGAGCCCAGCGAGGAATACGAGGAGGCTGAGGTGGAGGAGTTGAAGGTGGAGGCTGAGCTGGGCGTGTCTGCCTCGGGAATCACACGGGACCAAGGCTTGGAGTCGGTAGCGGAGAGAGACTGCGGCTCATAGCCGTTGCTGAAGGTGTTGCGAGCAGTAGGAGAGACAGCGGAGAGGGTTTCCAGGCGCAGGCTCGAGCCCTTGCCGAAGGTGCGGACCTGGGCGGCGGTGGTGTTGAGAGAGAGCTTGGGACGGCGCGGTGCAGCAGGCGAGCAGGAAGGCTGAATGACGGGAACAGACTGCGGCGATTGCACAGCGGGCGCCTGGGAGACCTGGGCTGGGGCGGGTAATATGGCCAGAGAGGTGGTCATGCTGGGCGGGTGGAGGGCGATCATGGGACTGGTGCTCGTGGACGCGGTGGGAGGTGGTGGTGGGTTGTATGTCTCTGGGACGGCGATAAGGTGAGGGGCCGATAGGACTATATGAGGACGGGCTCGTATTTGCGGAGAGCAGGCCGGAGGGCGTCAGGTGACGGGGCGGGGCGGGCGTGGCCAGGCGGGCGGTGTCCAGGCGGGCGGAGGATGTGATATGAGGTTGCTCAGTACATGTTGCTGGAGATAGGATAGCGTTTGCGAGGGTGGTGGCTCTTGAAGCAAGCGGGCGGGCGCGAAAGTTAATGAATAATGGAGGGGAGCCCGCACTGGTGACGCGGCGCCTAAACCCTGCGCGCCGAGCCAGTCGCGGGCGTGTGCCTATAAATAAAAATAGCTACACGCACAATCAGCGGCGATCCGTTGGAACAAGGAGCTCCAATCGCAACCCTGGCCCGCCGCAGACCCGCCGCCGACTCGCGCACAGAGTGGCAACGCATCCTGCGCGCCCGTTTTGGCTCCGCACCGACGCCCACCACCCTCGTCCTCTCAACACCGCATCTTCCCCTCCCCGCCTAACACGAGCCCCGGCCTGCCAATGACGTCGTCATGCAAGCGCCGCCCACAGCTCCTCGCGCCCCGCGCCGCCGCGACGGCCGTGTCGTGATCCATCTCGTGCGTCCCCTCTGCAGTTGGTGGCTTGGCCTGCTCGTAATCCGCCAAAGCCGCAAAACGCGCAACCCGACCCGAGCATCCCAACCTTCTCCTCTCTTTCGGCCGGACGCGCTGTTTCGCACCGCACTGACTCTCGCGCAGGACTACGATGCCTTCTACTGCGCTGTTGTTGAGGCCGACAACCCTCAGCTCAAGCTGCTGCCGCTGGCTGTGCAACGCAGGTCCCTCCGCGCCGCACGCCCTCACTGCCTGCTGATGCGTGCGTCCAGAGAAGCAGATCGTCGTCACGTGCGTGCTCCCCCGTCAGCCCGCTCTCGTCAACCGGAATCCTGGCTGACGATGCGCCGGCTGTAGGTGCAACTACGAAGCCCGCCGCCGAGTAAGCCGCTGCTGAAGCTTCCTGGTCGGAGCCTCTCGCTGAAAAAGAAACCCCAGGGCTTGCATAAGCTGCAACTTGTCAAAGAAGCCAAACGCCTCTGCCCCGACCTCGTAAGGCCGCGAACGCTCCCGCCTCTGCTGCAGCGCGGCCCGCCAATCTTGCTGACGCGCGTGTCTCAGGTCGTTGTGCTGGGAGAGGATCTGACCCGCTTCCGCAACGCCTCCAAGCTGCTCTATCGCTTTCTACGCCAGTTTTCCTGGAACGGCCGGGTGCAAAGTAAGTTCGCTCTTGCTTTTCGGCTTCATCTTACCCCAGATTATTGAGCGCCGCTTTGACTTTTGCGACAGGGCTGGGTTTCGACGAGGTCAGAGATATCAACCTTGCAGCTGATTGCCTTCTATGAATATCCCTCCCACACGTTCCTGCGCTGACAAGGTTAGATATGGCTCGACGTGACCGATCAAGTAGACTACAACGTCAATCTCCTCAACCCCCACGACCTTAAAAACGCCTTTTTCTGCTTATCCAAGGACGACCCGACCCATGGGTTTGCCTTCGACGCTACCCACTTCGCGGGCAATACATTTCCCGCCTCCAATGAGCCGAGTAATGACATCAGCCAGGATCTGCTGCGCCTCCGTCTCCTCGTCGGCTCCCACCTGGCGCAGCATCTCCGAGCCGAACTGGAACATCAGAGAAACTATACCGCCACCGTCGGCATTTCCACAAACAAGCTCCTCTCCAAGCTTGTCGGCAATGTCAAGAAGCCCAATAGCCAAACAACCCTGCTGCCGCCGTATGCCCGCACTGCGATTGACTTCATCGATGCTCATGATATCGGCAAAATCCCGGCCATCGGTTTCAAGCTTGCGCAAAAGCTTCGTGAATACGTGCTCCAGCGTCCCGCCGCCTTCTCCGACGGGCTCATCTACGGCGGTACAAGGGAAGAAGTGACTGCTGGTGACGTAAGAAAGCACGTGGGAGTAAGCGCCGAGAGCCTAGAAAATATTCTAGGAGGTCCTGGATCGCCTCATGGGATCGGCGCCAAAGTTTGGGGGCTACTTCACGGCGTCGATGATTCGGAAGTAAGCCAGGCACGCGAGATGCCTAAGCAGATCAGTATTGAAGACAGCTACATCCGGCTAGATACTCTTGACGAGGTCGTTCGAGAGCTGAGGATGCTAGCGCTCAGCCTATTGAAAAGGATGCACCTCGACCTACTTGAGGATGAGGAAGGTGACGAAGAAACTGAGCAAGGCTACCGCCTCGGTTCAGAGATCGCCGCTCCTAGTTCTCGACCTTTGAATGCAGAGACTGCCGCAGCCAATTCCGCTCCTGTCAGATCTCCTGCACCTCGGTCGGTCAGGAAGCGTTGGATCGCACATCCCCGCACCCTGCGCCTGTCGACGCGTCCGCGTCCGCCCGTAGATCCTGCTACGAACACCCGTCAGCGCACGTTCGCACGCGTATCGAGGTCGGCTCATCTGCCTAATTTTGTCTTCAGTCTGACTTCTACTGTCGACTCGCTTGCTGAGCGCCTTGTCACCGAAGCGCTTCTCCCGCTCTTTCGCAAACTGCACCCCGAAAGAAGCGGATGGAACTTGAGCCTTGTAAATGTAGCGGTGACCAATATGGCAGACTCCGCGGGAGACGCAAAGACCAGCAGCGGAAGAAATATCGGCCAAATGTTCAAGAAGCAAAATCATGTACTCAACCAATGGAGAGTTACAGAAGAGCATGTCACACCAGACCCGGGCCACGTTCCCGTCACCGGAGTTGCCGACGGCGGTGGAGACGACGGCGATCTGCCCGATCCTGCTGCACCTCACGAGCTTGCCACAGAGTTTACTCTCTCAGACTCGCGCTCTTCTGGTCCGAGATACGCCGAGAGAAGATGTCCCGCCATAGACGCGCGTCGTACGGGCTCAGAAGACCTTCTGGTTCCAAGCGAATCGTCTCAGGATAGCCGCGCCACGCTTGGTGATGGCGAAGTTGACCCTGGTTGGATCAATGAGGCTGAAGACTTTTCCCTGGACGAACCCGAGGTGCGTTCGGCTTGCGCCATTTGCGGTGCACTCATGCCGGCATTTGCTACGGCTGCCCATGCAAGATTCCATGCACTTGAAGAATAAGAAATAGATGGCGCCATATTTTTCCTCACACAAGAACTTCAGCCACTGCACATGCTGGGATGCCGCGCTTGTTTGTCTTTGCTGCGGCCTTTTCCCCTCTGCTTAGCCTTGCGGAATGTCTAAGCGCCAAAGGATCACGCATGCGTGCGTAAGTAGAGGAGGTATCTATACAGGCGCCCTATTAGGGGAAGCAGATGGTGCCTATTCGCATGCAGCCCTCTCGGGTTAGAGTGCCGCTAGTGGTGATTGCTTATGCCCCGAGATTTTCAGCTTTTCGTGACCGGCCATGCCACGTGTGCAACCCGCATTCAACTGCCGCGAAGATGATTATTTCTCCGGAAAGCCGCATAGTATCGCGACGGTCGCCGCCGGGCTCCGTGTTCCGTAATCAAGACGAGGGACTCGCAATGTACGCGAGCATCACGTGTGATGGTGGTGTCTCAGATGGCAAAAAGCCGCAAAAACGCATGACAGCCCATCACCCAGCAAACGCGTCATGCAGAAGCTTGACTCATCTCGCAGCGGAAAAGTGCTAAATTCAGCAAGTAGCTGACCAGAGTAGCGACGTCACTTTTCGCATTCTCAGCCTCGCCCGTCATCATCAGCACAACCTTTTAGCCTTCCACGTGAGTGGTCGCCAAAAGCCACCTGCCCTTTCAAAATCCCCATCTGATCAACAAAGAAGAAATGCGGGCATAAGAATAGCTTGCGGACAATTAGCCGTTGGATTCGCGCCTGACTGCGAAAGAAAGAAGTTGGCCTCACGTTTGATGTGTCCAGATGATATAATACGACATGTTGTGCTCATTCTTTCTTTCGCGTGCTCCAGCTGCGCAGTCACAGGGAACAGAAAAGTGGTTGCCTGCGGTCCTTGCTCTCGCCTTCTCAACACACCCCTGTGGCAGTGCAAAATAGATCGATCGACACACCAACAAGCCTTCTCAGCCCTCTCGTTGGCTCGAAGTCGTTACCCAACACTAGCCCCATCGGGCAACCCAGAAGCATTTTCTTCTGCGTCTCCCTTCGGGATCGTGCATCTCGGCTGGGCTGACTGGCTGAGAGGCTGGCTGACGGCCGCCCTGTTCGCCCCCACAAAATCTTTTCCGTGCTCCTTCCTGCTCTCCGTGTCGCAGAATAGGCAGTCTGGCCGCTCGCCTTGTGGCCATGTTTCGTTGCTTCGGAAACGCCAACGAGTCTCTCCGGTTGCTATTTTGATATGTTCTCGTTCGTCGCGGCTCTTTCTCCGCGCGCTTGCCTCAAACATTCTCTCTCCCTTCTCTACTCTTTTCGGTCCGGCTCGCGCTTCCTGGCACCGCTTATGCTTGATCTGCGACTCCTTGCATCCCGAGTGCGGAGAGCCTGTACGTTTGCACGCCGTAACTGACCAAAAGGAACGATCGCCTGCAAACGAAGTGTTTTATCTTTCGCGAGCAAGGACTGCGCTGTCAGCTGTTGTTGATGCGATCGCGGCTTGTCACGTTGGTCGTCGTCATCGCGGGGCTGGGTTGAACCTAACTCTTCTTCACCCTCCTGTCTGCTCGCGTCTTCCCTGCGCGGGCTGTTGCGTTCCATTTTTAACGTTTTTCCCTCTTTGTTTTTGGCGGGGCTGTTTCGTTCGACCCAGGTCGCCTCCCTTGCGTCTTCTGTTGCCCCGTTCCGAGGTCTTGGTTTGACGCGCGACACGTATCAAGAGAGTGTACATGTAGGATGTTGCCTTTTCGTTCGCGCTGATCTATTTTTTCTCTCGCGAAGCGTGTCGCAAGGGACGTGTGGAGCATTTTGGGCAACCTTCCCCCAGCAGGTTTCGCGAAAGTTCTCCATTTGAAACTTGGGAGGATAGTATTCTATTCTTACGCAGAGTTGGCGTTTCGGCCTGATCACGTCGGCCTCGGCTGGAACTCCGATGCACAAGGCACCTTCATGCTACGTCGCTTAGATCAAACTTCGCGTCGCCGGCGAAGAAGGCGCGAAGATCAAGATAGCAAAGCGCAAGGGTTTCTGCACGTGAAGGGGCCCTGCGTAGTGTTGGTTTGTGAGTTGAAGCGTGATTCAGCGAGCGTTGAATCATGAAACTGCCTCGACGGGGCTTCTTTTTGTTCTATTTTTCTTCTACGCCGCTGCTACTGCTGCAGGGCGAATGGTTAATCTTCTGTTCGCAACGGTCCGATACAGGAAACCTGGGAGCGGGGCCTGCTGATCGCCACTCCCGCAGGCGTCGTCACAGCCTAGCAGCCATCCCTCATCGTCCCTGCGTCTTTTTGCCCTTGCGTAAACAATTTGACTTTTGGCTTGTTGGCGCTGGTGCAACAAGACCCCACATGGCGGAACATCGAACGGTGCCTCAGATAGACGAGGCCTGAGGAACGGCAGAATTAGCCTGTGCAGTGACGTAAAATAACCCTGAAGCACCGCGTGCCGGACGTCGGGAGACCCTGCGGCGCCAGTTGGAACAAGGTTCGGACGGAGTCGAAGCGCTATGGCGCCCTTCGAGATGTCCGCGGAAATAACTTACCCTTCCACCTATCAGGAGAGCAGCCCCGGCCGGCATCCCGACGGCAAAAAGCTTGATGGGTGGGATGGCGGACTTACAAATGATGGTGTAAGCCGCTGCTAACGTCTGACTGACATCACTCGATACATTGAGGCGCTAAGCTTGAGTTTGACGGGAATCGGCTGTCTTGTACCGAGATCAATTTTGCTCTTCCTAGCTGAATCATGAGCGGAGCAATCTCCTACTTAGGCATCTTTGATGATGATAGGAAGTATGCAATACTGTGTAGGTGGGTGAACAAACACATTGGCAACCAAAATTTGCGAAAAAAAAACCCCCCCCCTATTGACAAGATATCAAAACACACTGACCGTTCTGCTAGTCTACATCAACATATTGAGATCATCCCACATATAATTCTCTTTAACTGACTTTCAGGAAAGACCATTTGCTGCTACACTAAGGGGATCGCCATTGGAAATAGACGGGGGGAGCTTTGCTCGATCAGAACCATGCGCTCCAAGCGATGGTTGTGGAGGAGGGAAGGAGGTCTCATCATCCTTACCCCGTCTGAGCGCGTTCCATGCTTGGGTGTTATGGAGGAGTACCGCGAGACCCTGGTCAAGACTCCCCAACGACTTTCAATATGCCAATGATATCGCTGGTCGCCGACACTGACCGCCGTCCCTATTCACTCGTCTTTCTTGCCGACTCAGGTTTCCCTGGGGAAATGACCTGTATGGCGGCGTTGTCCCACCGCGGGATAGCATTCAGCCCACATCTCACCAACAGCTACAAGTAGCGCAAACATCACATGTCTTTGGACACTCCAGGCTTTACGTGTGGAAACACAATGTTGTCTGGGTTCTATTTTATCTCGATTTTGGTTTCAGCGCTCGGCTGACAGGTGAGGACGCACTCATTGCGGTTCGTGCACTCTTGCTGACAGAATCGAGTGTTCGTTCACAACAAGGGGAATATTTTTAGGTCTCGAAAATACTCACATGCCATTTCAAGGGAGATTTTGTTTTCCAAAGGGGTTTCGATTGGAATTTGCAGATAACCTACCGCCAGAACACCAAGGTCACAGCTTGTAAAATGAACAGGCTCCCACTTCCTACACATGAGCTGCACGAATATGAAACATCCCAATCAACGAGAAGACTTACCTGCGGACAGACCTCGGAGGGTCCTTTGGCGGCACGGGCGGGGGAGGAGGTGACGGCGACAGATGACGCTCACGACGAGTGGGTGCTCTCCTCGGAGTACACCCATCCTGCTTTGGAAAAGTAGGAGGAGCGGGCCGATGTATAGCAAGCCTACGTCGCAGGCCGGCCTTGAGTGCCTGAGTCCTGCTCTGCGTCTTGTCCTCCTTCGGCGCTGCCGCCTCCGTCTCCTCCTGATGCACGTTTTGGTTCTGCCGCTGCACCAGCCACTCCTCGAAAGTGGGTTTGTTGGCTCCCGTTGCGATGCGCCCTTCCAAAGCGGCGAGGGTATAAGCACGGTGGCGCAGGATGTGGGCTTGTTCGCGGTCCATTTCGGGCAGCGTCTGAGTTGTGTTGGAGCGTCGCGTGTTGTTGGTGCCTCTGGTGGGAGGACCGGTGACGAAGGGATTGTGTTGAGTGGGGACCCTTTGAAAGGTAGTGTTCTCGTTAGCGTTCCTATTCATTATGGCAGCAGAGTTTTCTTAATTAGATTTCTTGAAGCGTATGCTTGCAGAAATGTTGAGGAAATCCTGGCGGTTGGAATGAACGGAAACTGTAACGGGACGTTGATGACATTCACTTATTCCACCTTCATTCTGGTTATTTAGATCATTCAGGGTTCTTCACGATGTTGTTGTTCAATTCTGACAATGTCGTGGTTGTCGTACAAAGACGTTGTTCCGTTTGTGGAGTTTCTTTGTTCAACCTTCGCTTCTGTCCTTGAGCGGGTGGGCATGTTCTCATTATACGGTAATCACCAGAAAGTTCGCTGATCACCGACGAATTTGGGTTCAGTAATTGCTATGACGCGCTATTTATCAGTCTTCGTGTGCTTTTTCACTTCGTTAATGTTCAACAAGAGACCAAATTGGGTCAGATGCCGAGAACGCTGCAAATATTGACACAAGATCTACGGCGAACATACAAACCAGGAGCCCGTATAATGGAGGAAAAGCTTTCTTAAACTCAAATTTATCCTTTCATAGATCATATTAATCATACTTTAATTGCGCTATGCTTATCATTAGGCTTAAGCAGATCAGATATTATGCATTTGCTTTACTCGAATCGCAGCGCGGCCGCAGCACTACCAGCCGTAATGTTATTGCTGAACTCCTATATATTTAAGAGGGATCAATCAGGCCCTCCAAGTGCACGCACATTCCACTTGATGTCCTCGTATCCCCCGCTTTGCGAAAGAACGTCCGGGATGGGGCGAGTACGAGATAGTTCGGATTAGCGCTTCCAACCATCCCGACCCGAACTACCCGCTTTTCTCGTAAGGAACCCTTTCTCCTTTGTACCAACACGAGAAAGCGCGTGGTCAAGTAATACCGACAACGCGTCATTCCTTAGCTGGATATGGTTTAGATAATTCTTGCTGTTTCACAAACAATGGTCAATCTATCGGGCTACTACATAGAAGAAAGATCGACGTACAACTGGCAAGACGGAAGACTCAGAGCAGTACTTGTATGCGAGAACTCGTATATCATTCGCATACACGGTTGATCTTGCGTTGTACGCTGATAGCTTTCACCTGTATTGCGACTGTCTAGATGATGTCATGAGACAACATAAATTTCCTTGAAGCTTGTCCGGCCTTTCAGTAGCGCTAAGCAACCGCCGCAAGAAGAGCTTGTCATGTGCCCAAGCCTAATAATAGTATTCAATACTCAGCCTCAAGTGCTAAACCTGGATGGGTTATCTGGACGAAAGATGATCTCGCTGGATAACAGGAATTAGACAAATAATCAGTAGGAAATTTTTAGTGAACTGTCAACCTACCTAGTTTTCTACCTTACGTCCATCCTCACCCTTGCACGGACCGGTGTCTAATAACGGTGGAAAGGGTCTCACCGCTGTCCACAATGCATGCCTTGTAGCCAAGTGCTGCTCCGTGCTTCAAACATGGAGGATTGTGCTTCGTTGACTTCGGTCTCTTGATAATTGAGGCAAAGGTTTGCCTCGAATAGGACCCGAGTTCGGGTTCCACTACCCGTGGACGGTGAGTGGAAAGCCTAGAGACAAGTGCGAGTGTATAGAAGCTTTGGGCGCCTTTTATTCAAGATGTAGAACTGTCTTAAGTCTATTTTCAGTACTTTCGTATTGGCTGCGTCCAAATGCGGTACATTGGACACCCGAGCCCCTCGGATAGACATACGACGACACTGCAACGAGGCAACGTTCACACTACTTGTACGCGCGTCTTGATAAAGGATGGAACTCTATAAGAGTGCTTGCATTCTCGTGGGTTGTCTTTATCATCACACCATTCAATATTCTCCAACTTCTATAAGATGCGAGTGCCACACTTCCTGTCCCTGCTTTGTCTCACAGCCTCGGTTGCTGGGCAATGCAAATGCGTGAGTATTCCTACTGCTTTGGCGTGTAATATCTAGACTGACTCTTGGAAGATTCCTGGAAACGATTGCTGGCCGACTGATGAGACATGGTCTTCGTTCAACTCCTCTGTGAGCGGAAGGCTTTTGTCAACTACTCCCGTAGCAGCTTCTTGCTACCCTGGACCTGAACAAAATGACACTCAGTGTGCAGTAGTCAACGAGTTCTGGAAGGACGCGGCGTGGCAGGCCGAGCAACCAATCGGATATGACTATCCTTTCAATAGGTCTTGCCTACCAGTGGACCTTGCAACAGGCGAAGTTCCCGGAAGTTGCACGCGCGGGGATATGCCTGTCTACGCTGTCAATGTGACCACTGAAGAAGATATCGTCAAGACAATCCAGTTTGCCAAGGAGAACAACATCAGGCTTGTCATCAAATCAACGGGCCACGACATTCTCAAACGGTAATTGACCATTGCCCATCTCACTGATGCTACTCATTTACTGACGCAACAAAGATCAACTGGATACGGAAGCCTGTCTATCTGGCTATACAACTTTCGCAACGGCGTTGAATACCATGAAGACTATTCATCTGTCAACACTTGTTCTGAATCAAATTGGACCGGAAGCGCCTTCACAATCAAAGGTGCATATGCCTGGTCGGATGTGTACCCAATGGCAAACGAGAAGAATGTTGTCCTTGTCGGCGGCAACAACAAAGGCCCATGTAGCACTGGCGGTTGGACTCAAGGCGGCGGTCACAGTGGCTTAGGTCATTACTACGGGATGGGCGCTGACCAAGTCCTCTCCGCCCGCGTCGTCCTGGAATCCGGAGAAATCGTCACTGCCAATCCATGTTCCCATCCAGATCTCTTCAAGGCACTGCGAGGCGGTGGACCCGGCACCTACGGCGTCGTCACCGAAATGACATTCAAAGCCTTCCCCACCAGCAACGTCACAGTCACCTACATCGAACTCGGCTCCTCCACCGCCAACCGAACTGCCTTCCTGGACGCCATGGCCAACATGTACGCGTCCTTCCCCTATCTCTCCGACGCCGGCTTCGCCGGCTACGGCACCTGGTCCATCAACAGCCCGGCCCCGCTCTTCGGAAACCACACGACCGCCTACATCCAATCCCTCACGCAGCTCAACAGCACCATCGAGCGCTCCGCCGCCGCCTTCGCGCCCGTCCTGGCCAAGCTAAACACCAGCGCCGACCTCTTCGTCAACGTCACCCACAAGGACTACCCCGACTGGGGATCCTACTTCGACGGCAAAGCCGACACCATCGCGCCCGTCGGCACCGTCGGCGTCTCCGCTTCGCGCCTTTTCGACGGGCCCGCGCTCACGGGGAACTTCACCCGGCTCCGCGAGACCCTTGAGGTCATGGCTGGTCTGCCTGAGCAGCAGGCGTACCACAGCACCGGGCTGCACGGCGGCGCCATTCACGAGCATGCGGACGACAAGCACTCGGCGCTGCTGCCGGCGTGGCGCAAGGCGTATCTACTGAACCTGGTTGCGCGGCGGTGGAACGGGGATAAGGCGCACGACGACGACGTGAATGCGGACATCCGAGACGTGAAGATTCAGGCTATGAAGGAGTTGGCGCCAGACATGGGAAGTTACATGAACGAGGCGGATTATGGGAACCCGGATTGGCAGAAGGATTTCTATGGGGAGAACTACGGGATGTTGAGTGAGATTAAGGAGAGGTATGATCCGGACAGCGTGTTCTACTGCCTTACGTGCGTTGGGAGTGAGAAGTGGGAGGAGGACTTGGACGGTTCGCTGTGCAGACTGTAGATAACCTGCATTTCGGGCGTCTACTGCATATTTGCTTCAGTGTTACATACGGATAAGTACTGCAGTCGACGATTAGCGCCATGTACTATATTCCTACGAACGTGTCAGACAGATGTGTCAAGCTACGAGGGGCTGTTGTCAGCACTGGAGTCAGTTCGGCATCGCGAATTTGCCAGTACTGATCAAGATTGCTACTGAGAGTTGAAGCATTCGTCTGAATGTCTTCGTCAGTAGATGTGCAGGACGCTTGCGTCCGAATAAATGTTATCAATCTCCATGAAAGCGCAAATCTCAAGGTAACTGCCGCCGACTCATGTTTGGGAGACCTCGTTGTATGGGAATGAATAGGCATCAACTGATAAGGTGAATTTCTTATCAACAGCCCCGTTTTGCGAGCGGAGCAGTGGGGGCCAGCATTCTTACGACATCTCCGAACAGCTTAGCGTTAAAGGCTTATATGATCATACATGCGCATATGCAGGGTTTATGCCCCTCTGACAAGTTCAGCCTTGCCAATCTTGCACTCCGTCTTCAACATATCCTGCTTAAGGACCATCCAGCTCATGTACCCGGGTGTTACATGGAGTGATTGAGCTTGGTTCCTTATTGGTTTGTGAATAAACCAACCAGCCCAGGCAAGCCTTTCAGCGGATTCAATATGGTTCTTGATCCATTCTCAACCTTGGGCTTGGCTGGCAACATCATCCAGTTTGTCGACTTCACACTCAAACTTGTCTCTGATGCACGAGAGATTCAAGGCTCGGTAAAATGACTGACGTCGCGTCATGACTTCCTCGACAGCCATTCCCAACATCTTCTTGGAATCACGGCACTGATCAATGAGGCATCCGCCGATGGTGCAGCAGCTGTAGGCCCGCACCTGATAGGCCTCTGTAACAACTGTGGAGATATCGCCAATACCATTCAACAGGCTTTGGAAGATCTTAAGGCCAAGGAAGAGCGCACTCGTTGGAAGAGTTTCGTCCAGGCAATGAAGCAATCTGGAAGAACAGGGCAGTTTGTTGATCTGTCCAAGAAGATCGAAAAGCTCCAAGGCCTTTTAAACCTGCACCTTGTGGTGCTGATCACGTGAGTTAGACCGGCTCTTACTTCTTCGATTACGCCGCTAAGTGATGATGACAGGAAAAAGCAGTCGCACGTCTCACAACAGCTTGAAAGCCTCGCTGCTGAAAGTAGACGCTTGAATATGGACAGGACCAAGGACCTGCAATTTCTTAAGTCTGAAGTAATAGACGCGCTCAACTCGCTTGACAAGAAGGCGAGCCTGCCGAAAACCTCTATTGACAAGCACATGTCCAAAATATCGTGGCAAAAGCCTGTCAGCGGCGCTGACATTGACGCTCTCTCCGGAAAAATGACAGCCCTGTCTGATAGGCTTTCAAAATTGACTCAAGAGGGAAAAGCAATAGCTTCGGAGCAGATGCTTTTAAGAAGTCTTTGGTTTCCGGCCATGCGTGAAAGAGAGGAAAATGTCGCCAGGGCAAATAACAGCACTCTTCACTGGATCTTCGAGGGCATGCCACCAGAATCTTTCCAAGGTCGCCATCCAAATCTCCAACAGTGGTTAGAGCAGGAGAATGGTATCTATTGGGTTCGAGGAAAACCAGGCTCTGGAAAATCCACTTTGATGAAGTATTTGAGCAATCATACAACCACCAAGAAGCTTTTGCAGACATGGGCATCTCCGAAGCGCTCCTTCCAAGCCTCGCATTTCTTCCGGTGTGCTGGCAGCAAGCGGCAAAGATCAATGAAGGGACTTCTTCAGTCACTGCTCTATGAAGTACTGCGCTAATGCCCGGAGTTGATCTGCTACGTCTATCTCGACCTGGATGGCATGCACTACCAAAGCGACTATGAGCCCTGGAGCTTTACGGAGCCTCAGGAATCTGTGCAGCTTCTACGACAGCAGCAGGATGCTTCGGTTCGGTTCTGCTTTTTCATCGACGGGCTAGACAAATACGATGCTGAGTCGACTGGAGGAACTCATGCGGGCCTTGTCCGCAGTCTGAAAACCCTGGCAGAATCACCAGATATCAAGCTTTGTGTCTCAAGCAGACCTTGGACCGTCTTCATGGATGCCTTCGGGAGGAACCCTGAGCGCATGCTAGCACTGGAGGACCTTAACTGTGGAGACATCTACTCCTACGTCAGCAGTACCTTCTCGCAAAACCAGCGCTTCGTCGAACTGGAGTCTCAAAACAGACGCTATCATGAATTGATTGAAGAAATTGTTGAGAAAGCACGGGGAGTATTCCTGTGGGTTTTTCTTGTTGTGCGCTCGCTGGAGAGCGGTCTGGAACATTCGGACCGCATCAGCGACCTACGACGGAGGCTGCGCTTGCTCCCACGAAACCTCAAAGCCCTCTTCCGCCAAATACTGGGAAATATGGATGAAGTATATCAACAACAGGCTGCGGAGCTTTTCAAGATGATGCTGGATACTTCTTCACCAATATCACTCATGACGCTTTCACTTGCGGACGAAGAGGATGTCGACTTTGCCTTCAAGCCCCATCAGCCCTTGACAACCGTCCAGATCCGTGATCGGCAAGAAATTATGCGCAGGCGACTTGATGCACGTTGTAAAGGCCTTGTGGAGGTGACAAAGCTCCCGACACAGCACTCTGCGAACGGCAGCCACTACTTCTTCTCTATGAAAATTGATTTTCTGCATCGCACCGTTCGAGACTTTCTGAAGAATAAAGAGATGGAGGACTTCTTTGAAAGGTTTACCCAGGACTTTAACTCTCACCTGGTGCTGGCCAAATCCTTTCTTGCCCAAATGAAAGTGATTCCAGTCCACAATAGTTCCGGGGTTGGACCACGGGAAATATTGCTTCAATACTTCGCACAATGCGCATGCAGACTGGAAAAAGGCATCGAAGACTACCACTTCAAAATTCTGAATGAGGCAGAACACGCGCTGTGTATGGAAGCTCAAGCATATCTTGGATTCTTGGCACAGTGCGGACTTGCACGATATCTGGAGAGACGGATCGAATCTCGTCCAGGTCACCTGAGAGAAAAACGGCCTCTTCTGGATTACGCTCTTAATCCACAAGTGGAAGAATCTTCAGACCGAAGGGTCATCAGAACGAACGTTGTTGAGGTTTTGCTTAAACTCGGGGCGGATCCAAACCAGAGATACGAGGACAATACGGTCTGGGGGCACTTTGCGCAGAAACTGAACGCGAAGGAATCCGTGTTTGATCTGCAGAGCTTGTTCTACTCCACCTTGCTCCTTCTCCAGCACAACGGGGACCCGGCAAAATCTGTCTTGGTTGGATGGCAGAAGCGCCAGGGGGGTGGGCGAACTGGACGGGCCTCCGATATATATGGGAGTGCTAAACTACCGCTTTATCTCAAAGCTATCGACGTGATTGGTCTGTGCGAGTTTTTCACGGCAAAACAGAGGAAAGATCTGTTTTTGATCTCCAGGCAGCAGAAGGTGGGGCTTAAAAATTGGCCGAGGTTGCTTCTGAATCAAGCTTTCTGGATAGGAGCGGGGCGTCTCTCGAGATGATTACAGAGCTCAACATTGGTTGAGTGACTTGTGGGCTAGTTATCGTTTGTTGTTCACTGCTCAAACTTTTCCACAGATGCTACTCGACGTTCTCATGGCAACTAAATACTGATGTGCATCTTTGAAGGTCGATACTACTATGTGATATCAAGGGAACTTCGTGAAATGCAACCAGGAAATAAAACTTTAATGAATGCGCTGTGAAGGAAGTCTAAATGATGAAGGGCACCAAAGTATATTATGTTACTCAGCCTGATCAACACCTCACTCCAAGGGAAGCCGATAGTGGTAAGTTGGAAAGATCAAGGGAAGTCAGTAGTCCTGCGCAAGAGTCGTGGGTAAGCTGCGACACCATCATAAAAGCCTGGAGAAGCGTTGGCAGCTACAAAAGTAATATCACAGCTGTATATGTATTCGGAGATGAGGTTGAGATAACAAGACCAGCACAAAATCACACGGAATGTGCCAGCAATAGAACATCCTACGCCATTTGATTTAATCACGCTCCGTGCGTCACCGCCACGAGTCCACGTCGTTTGCGCGCGCCTTGGTCTTCATACAACCTACCCTTCTTCACTTCTCGTCCCACAACATTCGGTCTCTCTTCTATCAACGACGAACTCATCAGATATCAGTACTTCGAGACTCTCTGATGATGTCTGGACAATTACTGCGTGCTTCTGGCTGCACAGCTTGATCAATGCACATCCCGCCTCTTGTCCCCCCCCCCCCCCGCCCCGGAGCTCTAGAAAACGTTCCCATTTCGTAAAGATCACTGGTGAAGGAAGCCAACAGCATTAGCAGAAAAGGTCCATCATCATTACCTGCCTGAAAGTCCCATCTACACACTCAAAGAATAGTGCTGGGGCCAAGACACGAGAGTTCATTCCATCCAAGGAACCGGCAGTGACAGAATGAGTAACATCAAAAACAGGAAGTACAAGAGATCTGATCACCTCGTTCGAAGCCTTTGATCTTATGTTCTGAGTGGTGCTTAGCAAGAGAGCAACCACTTAAGTATTCCAACTCAAGACAGTAGCCCGAAGCATGACGCATGAAGAAAATCAATGCCATTGAATCACGAAAAAGCTATCGAAGCGCAAATAATTATCCAGCTCGCGGTTTACTTCTGATTCGATGATGCGTACCTGTGGGAGCAAAGTTCATTTCCCGCCCGTCCCCTACCAGCAGTTTTACCATTGCAACTCCATGAAGTCAGAGCGTGCTCTCTGCCAACGCTTCCATCCGTCTTCGGGGTATTCCATTCCCGCGCAAGTCAGCAAATAAAATCAAAATAGCAAGGGCGACTTGTGATCGTCAGCAAACTCATGTCCTTTACCCATCATTGCCGCAGCGTTCTATCGGAGAGTAATCCGATGATGAATGCTGCCTGATAGTATCACTTCCCAGCTTGTGATTGCGGCCTGTTGCTGAAACTGGAGTTGATTGTCCCGTCCGGGATGGTCATGATTAAGCCTCCGCGCCTTTAGGCGCCAACATCGATCATCATCTGAGATGACTGCTTCAGCGGCTCCATTAGAGAAGCCGCTACTGCCATGCCAATATCCGCAACACCAGCTTGCTCGATGACATCTAGAGTCTTAGGAACGCCGATGAGAACGACCCCCTTGGGAACGATTACACCCTCGATACTAAAGTTTCCGAAGCTGACTAGACGCTCAAGCTTTGGGCAAGACTTGAAAATACCGGCAACAATGACGGTATCAACGGGGTTGCAGAAGGAGATGTCGAGGGTCTTGAGCTCCGGATAGATCTTCTGGCCATCGAATACTTCCATAAAAGCGTCATGCGAGATGTGGCGGCAGGAAGCGAGGTTCAATGACCTAAGCTGCTGACCAGAATGCTTCATGAGGGCCCTGAAGCCGTCCGAAGCCAAGCCAATAGCCTCCCTAGGGCCATTCGGGTTCTGGTTGTCGACATCACGGGTGCTGTTGAAGTCCGCAAAGTGAAGCGGCGGGTTGGTCCAACCGTTGAAGAGTGCAGCGAATCCGGCGTCTGAGCAATAGTCATTCTCGGAGAAGCGAAGCTTGCGGAGGTCGTGGCACTGTGAGTGAATAGCGTCGAGAACGTCGTCATCGGCATCCAGAAAATGTTCAAGGGATAGTGTCTCCAGATTTGCACCAACGCAACCGATCAAATTGACGACACGCTCGCTTTGGACTTCTGCGGAGGTCTGTAATGAGAGGTGACGCAGATTTTTGAGCTTGGAGATGGCGTCGATGGAATCGGAGGTAATGCGGCGGCAGAGCTTCAACTTAAGACGCACGAGACTTGGAGCGAACTCGACCATGGTGTTGACTGCGTCATCATCAAATGCTGCATCAAGCCACTGAAGCTTGAGCTCTTGCAACTTCTGCCCTTGTCGCATGAATAGCTCGCTCCACATGTTGTCCGTGACCAAATTCGCCGCATAGAGTTGCAGATATCGGACATTCTTGCATTTGTCCAGCATATACTCCAAATTCTCATCCTTGAACTGGCAAGCGTTACGCAAGACAATCTTCTGGATGTGGGGTACGCTAGCGAACAACTCCGTGTAATCCTCTGTCTCGAGATATGCCGCGTCGTGGACAGCGACACCATCAAGATCCGACCGTAAGAAAAGCTTCAGAGTGCGGGGAGTAAGGACTCTCTTCTTGGAGAAGATCTCAGCGATCCTATCCAAGACGCTCTCCGGAAGGTCACCGAACTCCTCGATCTCATTGTGGTGCTTCGCGACTTTTTCGATGCAAAGTTGCTGCAGGGACTTCGCACCTTGTGGCTTGTACGATGCGTCCATGCGATCACTCTCAAGCTTACGCCGACGAGTCTGAGCGGCGGACTTCTTCTTCGGTTTGGAAGGACCAGCGTCTGCAGCAAGCTCTTTGCCGCAAGGGGTACACAGCAGTCCTCCATCGGGACCATTCTTGCTGTACGGAGTGACGGTGAAGCGCTTGTTGCAGATCTCGCAATTTTCCAACTGGCCGGGTGGAGGCTGGGTCTTCTTGTACATGTCCCGCGCGAGAGCATCGTCGTAATCCGAGTCGCTATCACCAGCCTCGGCCTTTCGCTGGGCCTTCTTCTTCTGGAATGCCTTGCTCTTCTTTATCTTCGTGAGGTTCTTCGCCTCGGCCGTTATTTCGCTGGCCTTTCGCTTCCTAGACAATGCTGAAGACGGCCCAGTCTCAACTTCCTCCATCTGTGCATTGTTGTCGTTCGAGCTGGAGCCGGCGTCGGGTGTCTGGACGGCGGAATTGTCGGCATCGCTGGTTACTTGCTGTCTACGGCGCTCGTAGTTGTCGCGAATTTCAGCAGCAGAAATGTTATTTGCCTGGAGATTTTGATTGTCAGCTCTAGAAATCTTTGAAAGAAACAAGTCACACCAGAGTACTTACCGCGAGGAAGTCGGTCAAAGCCGAGTTCCTGCACAATTGAGTTAGAAAGCCAATCTCACGAAGGCACGGCCTCACTCAAAAAGGAATCGACCAAAGGATTTGACGTACGGGCCGCGAATGCGATTGGCGTTAGAGCGTCTGCCCGACCTGTTGTTTGTCAGTCGAGATCATCACGGTCGGGTGAGGCTGGCTCACATCGTGGTCGCAATGTTGCGGGCTTGTCAGTACGGAGGGCAAGAGGGCAAGTCAGAGGACCAGGCACAGACAACAGAGAGGTAAAGAGAGCCGCGCCTGAAGGTGAGGGCACACGGAACGAAGGTTGGTGAACGAGCTGCGGGTAAGCCAGCGGCGGAGGCGACGGGTGACGGGGTCCGAACGAATCGATAAGTAGCGACGCGCTAGCGCCAACGCGCAGTCAGGTGGCAAATCAAAGACGCGCCTCTTCACTTAAGCCCGAAACGGCAATCGTGCCGCCAATCAGACTCTCACCAATGAAGTGCTCAGAGAAATTTTCAACTCCAGAACCGTCTCATTGCTGCCTAAGTTCTGTTTTAGATCCGCGTGTAAAACAATCTGACCCCTTCCCTCCAGTAAATCGAATATGCTTGATGGTATAACGCCTTTCTTTTTTTTCCCCACCATGATCTGCCGTTCCTCGCACCAAGCAGCTGGTCAAAGTACCGCTCAAATCGGTAGCCGCAAATCATTCGTCGTCCGCAGCCTTGATAGAATACTGAACCTTCGCGAGAAGAATCCCCACCCACCCAATGGATCGCTTGGCCTGAGAGTCTGCCCATAGGATTCCAGGAAGGTGATTGACGCCAAGCTTGAAGGATACCCGAGGCATCCCTCAACGACGACGACTGCTGGCAAAGGCGTACTCATCCTCGCTATCATCATCGTCGCTTGAAGACTCCTCTTCTTCGTCTTCAGCCCAATGGTTTTCCTCTTCCTGCTCCGGCTGCAGTTTCGGCTCCGGCTTCTAAAATCCATGTCAGTCTTATCGAAACATCCGGAATCATCAAAACTTACGTATGCGCGGACCTTGGCCCACTTACCGCCTGAGCTACTCGCAGGCCGATTCGTCTCCATCGAGTCAGCCACGGAGGCGGCACGCGGATGGCCGTACTTCACTGCATCAAACCCGCCCGAGGAACTGCCCGCCTTACTAGCAGACCAGGTGGATGAGACTGTACCCGCGCAGCTTCCCGAACGACCGTTGCTGCTGGCTGGGACTGTATTAGGAGCACTTACGCCAGCAACTGAATGATCCTTAATGGGCGTCCAGAAACCACCGGTTGTAGTAGATGCAGAGTCGTCAAATGACAAGTTGTCAAAGTCACCCACTAAGTTTCCGGTGGCTGTGCCAGCCAAGGACTCTGGGTATGTCGATGTAACCGAACTCAGATCATTGTGCTCTTCATCTTCAGAGGAATCGTCGTCCGAGTCGGCGTTGGTGAGCACTTCTCCATGGTACGTGCGTTGCTCTTGGACAGGCTCGGTCTCTAGCTGCTTCTTCATGCAGTCATTGCACCTCTACAGTCCAAATGTCAGCAGATTTCCTCGATTAGGTGGAAGGATAACAACACACGGCATGGTCGGGATTCTTGCGTTGAGCCTTCGCGAATTCCTCGAGTCCCTTGTCCTTCTCGCACATGAAGCACTTCAACTCCATCACTTGCCGCGGGACACAGAGTGTACATTGCGCTGTGAGGGGGCCCTTGTTGTTCAGAACCTTCTCACGGAGTTCATTGAGGCGTTTCTTGGCGAAGTTCGACTGGCCCTTGTACTTGTTGCACCGATCGCAGCGAATCCTTTTGGATGCTGTGGTTGGCAAGAGCTTTGACAATTAAGGGAAGAAGCTTACTTCTCAGGCAGGCGGACATTCTGTAGACTACAGAGAAAGACTGTTAATAGCTGTGATGCGATTGATTGATGGATGAGGGACTGACCTTGCTGACGTGACGTCTTGATTGTTATAGTATCTTCCGCGGCCAGGCATTTTGGAACGTTCAAGCCGGACTGTTGCGAGCAGGCTCGTTGAACGTCAACTTGCAGACCGGTCACAGCGTCACAGCGTCACAGGAGGAATGAGCTTGGAAGGAAGCCTTGTGAGGGGAATGGTGAATGAGGCCAATGTCAATGAGTTCTGATCAGCGCTTGGGAGCTGGGCTGGCGAGGTTGGTGGCGTTGAGGAACAGAAGAGAGGAGAGGTAGAGTGGTAAGCGTCTCTTTTAAGCACGAAGGGGAGGCGCATTTGCAGGGAGCCGGCACGTGCACAAGAGGCAGTCACGGCCCGTGACGAGGCTCTGCAGTCGACAGACCGGCGGAGAGGGAAGGTGCACCTGCCCAGAACCATGCCTCGACCTCGTCACCTGCAGCTTGCTTCTGCTTCTGAGTCATCTCCTGCACGTGTAGGCTCGATATCTATCCCGGCTTCTTTCCATTCTCATCAATTGATGTGCTCCTGCCAACAGGTCTCCCGTTTGCACGCGCTGCATGCAACCGTCCGGAATTTGCATGCAGGAAGTTGCCAAGCAAGCCTCAAACGACGCAAAGCAGCGGTCGTCGCGACACGCTTTGGCTTCTCGTGGGTTTCCAGCTCGGCAGGTCATGGCGGTGAGTACGAAGGTGGATGACGATGAGGAGTGAAGGCGTGGAGCTCGGAGAAGGGATCGTCGGGTGAAGGCTCCCCCACGCAATCCCCCGCAAAAAGCCCAGCCCGCCTCCACACGGTACAACCGCCGATTCCTCAGTCCGGCGAGTAATGCCCTATCAGCCGCATCAATACGTCCCGTGCTCTATCCCTGTCCGGCTTTGAACACGCCCGGCTTAAGCCACCCTCGGCACCAATTGGTCCATCAGTCGCTCCCCGCAGGCCTGTTTCAGTGCGAGATCTGTCGCTTCATCCAGAAGACCCCACCATTCATGGCTTCGCCCCGCTGTCCCGCCTGCCGAGCGCCCCTTCGAATGCCGCCCTCGTGAGACGGTGAAAATGACACTTAAGATGGCCCAGCACCCACCTTCCCCATGTTTCCAACCTCAGTTCCTTCCTCCCCGACCCTTTCCCCAAACCTGATCATCTGTGGCCTCGCATTCACCCCCCGGATTTTCCGAATACGACCCCGCCAGTGAGTTTCAACTCGACATCATGGCTGCTCCAGAGATCCCCAAGAAATACAAGGCCGTCATTTACGACAAGCCCGGCACCCTCTCGACCAAAGTCGTAGAGTTGGACACGCCAGAGCCAGGCCCTGGCGAGGTTCTCATCAATTTGTATGCGCACAACCCCGCGTATTGATGACCGTGCCCCTCTTCTTACTCATCCGCTTATAGGTCGCACTCCGGTGTTTGTCATTCGGACTTTGGCATTATGATGAACAGGTGATTCGCCCTCGGAACGCTGTCCCAATTCATTTACAACCTCTGATTGCTTCGTCTCATCCAGTTGGTCTCAGCTCCCGTTCCCCACGCCCGAGGGTCAGGTCGGAGGACATGAAGGTAAGACTATATTTTATCACCGATGCCATTGGGACTTTATTGATTGACCACGATCCAGGCGTCGGCACAATCGTCAAGATGGGGCCAGGTTCGGAGGCGGCAGCAGTGAAGGTAAGCGAATCATCCTCACTACTTCCTTCTCAAACCAATCGCCATTCAGGTCGGCGAGCGTGTCGGCATCAAATGGCTCAGTGGGATCTGTGGCTCCTGCAGTAAGTCTTCGACATCTCGGCGCGGCACCAACTGCCAATTCTAATTCCGTGAAAGCATGCTGTCTTGCCGGCATGGATGGCCAATGCAAGAACCAGGTTGGATGCCCCCTTACGCAGACTCACGCAAGCGCTGACAGAGGGGCTCGCAGAAAATCAGCGGCTACTACACGCCCGGTACCTTCCAGGTTGGTCTCTCAGTACTGTTAGCCTGATGGATCCTGATAAAGATTCGACAGCAATACGTACTTGCCCCCGCAAACTACGTTACTCCAGTGAGAACTACCTCAAACACTCTTACATAGGTCATCACTCATATCCCTCCACAGGTCCCAGATGGACTAGATAGCGCTGCAGCTGCGCCGATGCTCTGCGCCGGTGTGACGACGTACTCGGCTTTGCGCAAAGCCGGTGCGCAGAGCGGAGACTATGTTGTCCTACTTGGTACGTCTCATGGAATCCCACAAGTTCTTTGTTTTCTTTAGAAATGCGCTCCCTCGGGAAGGACTTCTGCACATCAAGAGAAGGAGCTCGACTGCAACACTACACAACACATAATCTTGACAGGGACTCCTGGAGCAACAAATTCAACTAACCAATCCCGACCTCCCAGGTGCCGGTGGTGGTCTCGGCCACATCGCCGCCCAACTCGGCTCCCGCGGCATGGGCTACCGCATCATCGGCGTCGACTCGCCCAGCAAAGAAGACCTCGTGCGCGGCTCCGGCGCCGAGCACTTCCTGCCGCACACGCTTGGCAAGGACCTGCCCGGCCGCATCAAAGACCTGACTGACGGCCTCGGCGCCAGCGCCGTGATCGTCCTCACCGCAGCCAATGTACCCATCCCCGTCTTCTCGATACAAAAGAAAATAGAAGGAAAAGCTAATACAACCAGTCCGCCTACGCTCAAGCCGTCGAACTTCTCCGCGAAGGCGGCACGCTGGTCTGCGTCGGCATCCCTGAAGGTGCAGCCGTCCCCATCGCCGGCGCCATGCCGCAGTTCCTGGTGGCAAAGGCGCTCAAGATTGTGGGTGTGGCGGTCGGGGATCGTAGGGAAGCGATCGAGACGATGGATTTTGCGCGCAGGGGCCTGGTGACGACCCACTATCGGACGGCGAAGATGGACGAGTTGACGGATGTGTTCAGGGACATGGAGGAGGGGAGGGTGCAGGGGAGGGTGGTGTTGGACCTTTCTTAGAGAGCGGGATTGAGATGTGGCATTATAGGGAGTTTGGAGAGGGGTGTGTAGCACTGTTGGCGTTGAGAGGACGCGCATGGCGAGCACGTGTTTGAGGGAGTGAAGATGCGAGATATGAGATATGAATTTCTTAGCGTATTGTTTTTGCTACAATTTTGCTATTGAACAGGACTAGTAGATTGACACAGCCTGATGAAATGCTCTGGTACTCTCGAAAGCGCTCAAGAATCATCTTTCTGAATTCCTAGATTCCTAAGTGATGTTCAACGTCTCACGAAGCTCACGGCTACCTGCTCCGCCAACCTTCCTTTGTTCCCTATTAAGAAACACAATCAGCAGATCAAATCTCGTATATCTTCTAGACCCGATAAGGATCTTCCAAAATTGGAGCATAACCATAAGAAAGTTTTCAAGTGCTTCCGAGATAACCGTCGGCCCAGCCAGCCACCCATACAAGGATGTCTGATAGGGCCCGTAGTAACACAGCCACATAGCAAGGGCACGAGTGCTATTATCAGGAACCATCCATTGCCCGGGGGCGGCAGCGCTAGCGCTGGTAGATTTTAGGTATGCTGCATGGTATCGAATTTCTGGGAAATGGCGTGTTGCTCATGCCTACATCGGGCCGCCTGATGGTTTCACCCATGGGGAGGACCCTGCGTCCGTGCCGATGACGAGGGCGATTCAATAAACGTTCAGGAAGCTAGGGTCAAGCCTCTACTGGCCGGGGTTTACGGTGGTAAAAGAGTTTCGCTTGAACCCTGAGTTCCTGGATTGATTCCCTTTGGGGTAGGAGTGGAGAGGAATTAAGCTTGCAACGTCGACACTGCAATTTCCACTATCATCCGCCATGAGTAAGACAACTAATGTGAGTAAAGCTGCCCATGGGGAGAGGAATAAACGTCGTCGCTTGACTGTCACTCAGAGCAGGTTCAGAGCCAAAGCTCGCTCGCACAAGCCCTTGATTTGGGGTGGGAAAAAGCATTTGGAGTTTTTATTAAGCCCCCATGCAAGGCTTCCACGCACCTTATACTACACAGAAGAAGGTCCTTTTCGCACCTTTTTCTAGCTTTTCGTTCATCCGAAATCC
Source organism: Botryosphaeria dothidea (assembly GCA_011503125.2). Classification (NCBI taxonomy): domain Eukaryota; kingdom Fungi; phylum Ascomycota; class Dothideomycetes; order Botryosphaeriales; family Botryosphaeriaceae; genus Botryosphaeria; species Botryosphaeria dothidea. Next base: position 1,319,886 of record WWBZ02000001.1, read on the forward strand.
CCAAAATCCCCATCTGGTCAACCCTGCATTGGAAGAAAAGAAGCAGGAAAAAGTGAATCAAAAGGAACAGAAAAGAAGAGCGCCGAACTAAAACAGAGGAACTTCCTGATCTTTCCCCGTTCAATCCGACCAAAGAGAAAATATGAAAAATATTCAGCCATTGACCAAAATAGGTGATCTTGACCAAAAGGTGTCTTTATCCGTCCAAAAGGGGTTGCCGTCCGAATAATCCAGAATGTCCGTTCCAGGGCCGTTCCATCATAACCTCGTAAACAGCGAAAATGGCAAAGTGAAAAAAAGGGAAGCCGTGCTCCAAGGCCAATAGCAATCTCGTCCGTAGTGTCGTGGCTCAAAATTTAAAATACTAGAGAAAAAGAGACATAGATATAGGAGCGGGTATATGTTGATCGTGTGCATGTATGTAGCGTGTGCATTGCTGACAAACAGGAGGATAAAGGTGAAGCGTATCTAAGGTCATGAGGGCAGACGAGGTCCAGCTCATCGAATCCAAGTAATTCAAGCGAGCGAATAGGCTATACCTGGTTGATCAAGGTGTCGAAATGCCATCATGTATACCGCGGTGGAGGCGGAGGGTAACCCCCGTAGGCGTTGGTACCATATGATGCTGCGCCGGTGCTATTGAGCCGGCTCCGATAGTAGTCGTCTTCATAGACGCTGTTGTGTCTCGGCTGTGAGCCGGGGATATAGCTGCTGTTGCGGTGCCCGTTGACGTCAGCCCAGTCGGTCTTGGGGAACTGCGTCCGTGTTGATGAGCGTGGCGCACTGGCATCGCCATCGCCCGGATCGCTGTATATGTTGCTAGCGTAGTATGACGCTGGAATATCACCGACGTTATTCGGTTCAGAGCGAGTGCCGTAGCCATCATTCCTGCTGGTACTGAATGAGGGACTGCGCCGACGGGTGCCATGGACGTTGGGGCCAGTGCGGTACTGCCTGGTCTGCGTTGTGCTAGGAGGATAGTCGGAATGACTGGTCGTCCGGTAGATGCCATTCGTGCCCGCAGATGCATTGGAATACGTGCGGTGAATTCGGGCTGGTCCACCAGCATCAGGAGGTGCACTTCCAGGAGTCGCTCCTGTTACTGGAGGGACTGTGCTGGGTTTGCTCGTGGGCGGGAAATCGCCATAGCGCTTGCCGGTGCCCTCTCGAGCAGTGTATGGCTTGCGCTCGCGCTCAATGGGTATCGACACGGGCTCGTTGTCAGAGTCAGATGAGACTGCCGTCTCCCTAACGTCCGTCGGGTAGGGCGAGTACGAAGACGGGGGAGGAGGCTGAGTAGGAGGAGGTGGAGGGAAGGTAGGGGTACGGATGGTAATGTTGCCGCTGGAGCAAATAGCAGCAGCGCACCGTTGGCGTGCTTGGAGATTCTCGACCTTTGGAAAGAGCCGCTGGGGAAGCTCCTTAGGGAAGCGCTCCTTGACATCATCGGCATTGCTGATGGGCATGTGCATCACAGCCTTGGCAAGACGATCAAACTCGATATCAGGATGGCCTTGGATCATCAGTGTCATCCAAGTCTTGAAGCCTGCCGGTGTCAATCCAGGAATGTTCGGGACTTCGTCGGTTTTCTCCTGGGTCAGGTGGTGCGAACAGCGCAAATCCCTGTACATCTTCGAGATTGCTGCGTTGGACAGAGTTCCGAAGACGGCTATTCCGATCAGCCTTCGCCTCTGAAAGCATCATGGATGTGACTTACTGCTCCAGGGATAAATCTCACCCTGGGTACGGGTCTCCTCGTAGAATTTGCGCATCTTCGCCGGCGTGACGACTAGTGTACGCTTTGGCTCGTAATCGTCGATCTGTAACAAAATAGTCAGCACTGACACGAGACGATCACCGTAGTGACGCATACCAGGTGGAGTGCAAGGCCACGTAGGAATTGGCTCAGCCTTGGGGTCGGCTGACCATCGGCATCGAAAAGCGGTCTCCATGTCTTCTCAATGGCCGTCTCCTCCACATCGGTAAGGTGCCGCTCGAACTGAGGTCGCTGCGGCGGGGGCGCATTGGTGCAGATGTTGCTGTGCTGCGACGCCGAGCCGTACTGTGAACCGTGGTCCGATGTGACCGATGACGTAGTACGAGGAGCGCCGAACTTTGGCACAGGGCCGTCCCGCTCTCTACCATCAGACCTAAAGTAAGGGTCCTGCACTGGTGGCTCAGGCGAGTTGGAGCCGCCTGTGGAGTAGATGCTTTCGTGCCTGGTAGGAGACGGCGGTGTGTAGACGTCGCGAGGAGGGAACGAGGCGGTCGCAGACGTTGCAGGCGAGCCAGGCGGGTATGGATGCTTGCTGGCTGGCTTGCTCTGCGAGGGCATCTGGCCTGTCGACTTTAGCGTATCGATGACCTGCTTCCTCACTTCTTCGGTGATTTGTGCCACCAGATCGGGATCAAGCTGGCTGGCGGTACCCGACTTGTCGAAGGCATTGTTGACGGCCTCGTAGACGGGCTGGCCTTGCTGCGAGCTCTGCGAGCGGTCCCCCGATGACGAACGTGAAGTGCGGCGGCGTGCAGAGGTCGAGTAGGACGAGGCGTACGACGGCTGGTCCGAGGAGTCGTGATAAGCTTCGCGTGGTGATGGCGGCTGGTCGGGGCTGCGGTAATCGTAGGCCATGGTGGACCGCTGCCGCACCGGTCGCGGCGTGCTTATGTCGCTCGTCGTGCAGGAGTAATCGCCAAAAGCGGCACGGAATCGTGGTTGGTGTAGATGACGACGGGCGTCACATCACATCGCTCGCATGGAATGTATGCACGGCGAGGCTGAACAGGAAGTTGGAACGATGGAAGGGAGAGGCGCGCCGAGGCGGGGTGATCTGGCAGGGTCTGTATGTATGTATAGTGTTGCCGCTGGGCTCAGCCTTGCGCCCGACGGCGTGGCCACAGATGCGATTCCGGGGTGTTGGACAGGCTGTCTTCTGATGGGTCGACCGGTCAAGGTGAGCTGTTGGTCGTCGTTGGATGGTATTTGCAGGTAGGGCAGCAGCGCAGGCGCAGTGGGCAGTTGGGTTGGATGGTCAGATATACTGCGACGGGCAGGGCAGGGAAGGTGAATAGAAGCGCAGTCGAAGGCAGGCAGGCTCATTCCCGACCAGCCTCCACGCCAGACCCAGACCCAGGGCCAGAATGCAGCACGTTAACTGATACCTGATCTCCACGGCCGCGTGCGTCATCTCCAGCGAGCACACGGAACTGCGGCCACACCCGCCAAACACGGCTCCGTCACCCCGTCACAACCGCTCATCAGCTGTCCAATACGGCATCGCGGCCTCGTCCAAGGCTCGACAGGCACGCGCCGGCTGCGCATCATCATTCTTGCCCATGCTAGCGGGCACTCTGGACGACCCGGGAATCACGCCCTCACTGCTCCATGTGGTACTAGCCCGTCCTTTGCCGGCGCCGTTTAAATAGAACACGGCATCCTTCCTTGGGTTGGTCAGATCGCCCGCTGCAGGAACCGGCTGTGCTCGACGGATGGCATGCGAAACTTGTTGCGGTGCTACGGGGTTTCGTGGCATCTATCTGTCGCTGCCCTCGTACCCGAGGTGGATACACGCTCGATCTCCCCGTGCCGCTTAACGTCATCTACCACCCTCCTGTCCTGGCGTTGGTCGGCCTTGCACGTGTTTGACACTCGCAGCCGTCGCCCCCGGCATCGAAACATCTCGCGACGCTGGTTGACGCTTGCTGCCTGCTGGTTCTTGTTTGCCGGTTTGGCACGAGGTTCATGCTATGGTGCGGACACTCCGCACGCAGGGTCCTGCAGCAACGTCTTGCCTGTCTGTCCGGGCGGGCGGATGCTTTCGAGCCCCTACGAACGTTATCTCCCGCTGGACCCCTTTGGTATGCAAGAGAGCGCCACAACATGGGCATGGCCGTCTGAGAAGCGGAAGCTGACTGGCGCCCGCTGAAGCCTTGCGAGTTTCGAATGCCGCAGGCCTTCTGCGGCCCCCGAGAACTGCTGACGACGGCGCTGCGCAACGGACAATTTGAGTTGTTTATGAAGAGGAAACAACCGTCGAAACACACAGGAAACAACTGGCTGCCGAACCTGGAGGCCGTGGCGAGGGCGCATCATCGCCGGGAGCTCCACTCACTCGCTGGGCGCAGGGCTGCCGTGCGGCGCGCTCGTGATTTCGCGGATTGGCCGTCGCATTGACTCGCGGGCGTATCCCAGCAGCGCGCGCTGACGGGAGGCCGTTGTGCCGTAGCCATCGCGCAAGCGCGCCTGCAGCCTCGTGGCCACGACCACCGGTGCCCGCAGGGCTCTGGGCAGCCCTCGCAGCCCTCGCAGCCCTCGGGGACAGGGCGCGCCAGCTCCAGCAGTGACTCCAGGCTTGCCGGAGCATAAAAGTCTGGCAGCGCGTGGTGCGTCGTGTCTGGCTGGCCGCGCCAATCTTAGCTTGCCTCAAGTGTGTTTCAGCGGGCAGCAGGGGGCCCGCGCCCATCGAATAGCAGCGCTCGCCCAGCACGGCGCCGAAGAGCGGGCATCTCAGCTGTCTCGACGTCGAGAAACAAAGGCGCCGCGCTGTCCTGCGGCCTCTTGCGTCGCCGGCGTCGCCTTCATCATCTGTGCCTCTGTTACCGCCGGGTCCTTGATCGTTGTTGTGGTGCACTATTAGACGGCCACCGCCCAACTGCGCCGCTCCCGTCCACGGATCGTCTTCAGCGTGAGACCGCCCAGCATGACCCTGTCTCACCTCTAAAATCCACTGCGCATCCTCACAAATCCACCTCCACACAGGCTCTCGCATCTTCTGCTGAATCGCGCCGGCCCGCGATCCTTGTGCGAGCTTCCGTACAGCGTGCGAACAGACCTCGATCTTGTCCGCCTGTGACCCCATCCTTGAACTCACCGCGCCGCTCGAGGCCTGTGTGCCTCTTCACTTCCGCGCACATCATCTTCGACCTCCTTTTCCGACCGTATCGCTGTCCCAGCGACACCGTGTCGCCGTCGCCCACTATCGAGCGCCGCTTCCGGCTCCTGCTCACCGACCACCTGCGAACAATAAGATCGACGCTGCAACCGCCATGCTCTTATGACGCTATTTCTCCTCGCACGACCGTAATTAGGAGGAAATAGAGCTTACGACACCCTTTCCTCACCCTCAATACACCCGTAATTCACACTTCGCTACTTCCCGAGATCAAGGGAGCACACCACCATGGCCATGCTCGCGTCGAAGTCGCAGTATGTCGCTCCTGTGGGCAACTCGGCGCCGACACCCTCATCTCACTACCCCTCGAGTTCCGCCAGTCACCGCCATCAGCCTACTTCGACCGGCGCCCTACATGGCACCCGATTTGCCAGCCCGACAGAGTCAGAGTTCTCAGAGAGTTACGACGCGCCCGGCTCAGTGCGGTATGGTGTTCAGGGCTTTACAATGGGGCCTCGGGACAAATGCTGACTAGGTCATGCAGGAACTGGGATGAAGACCGCGTCGGAGAATGGCTGAAGAGCATAAACTGTGCGCAATATGTGCAACTTTTCAAAGGTCGGTTGGACCGCTGTCGGGCTATGAAATCCCAAATTGACCATCTCGCAGAAAACAACATCAACGGTGAAGTGTTAATGGAGATGGACCAGACCCAGCTGAAGGAAATGGGCATCAAGAAGATCGGTGACCGTGTCCGCATTGGCTCACAGGCGAAGCTGTTCAGAAATAAGGAATACCGCAAGTCGAAACGCAACTCGAACCGGGTAAGTGCTTCCTAATGATAGATTCTCGTTGCCTCTGCTAACGGCCGCTCCAGGAATCCTTGGCTCTCCTCGACAGTGCGACCTTCACGCCCCCCTCCTCCGGCTCCCCAAGGCCCCTTCACTCCGCAAGAGGTGCACCTACAACTTCCCGCTCAGACAAAAGGATGTCACGGCAGATCGGCGGAACTGACTGGAGCTATACCCCAGGCCTTTCGGCTAGAAAGCAATCGTCACGTCCAGGATCTCCCCTCGTCGATCAAGAAAGCCGCGGCCTTCGTCCTCCGACGTCTGGTAACATGTATAGCCCCAAAAATTCCACAAAGAAGGATGATTCGTACTTCGGACAACCTCTTAGCGCGAACTCGTCTTCAGGACGCGGCCCCAGGTCCGCCACCACACCCGTCGAGACGCCCCAAACGGCTCGTTTCGCTAACCATGTGCGCGCCAGCCCCAGTCAGGATGGCTCAACCAACAGCAGCGCTTTACCCGCCGACAAGGCCCTGATCCGGGTCATCTACGATAACGGCCGGTCCTCCGTCATCGACGTCAAGGGATGCAGATCCGCCGAGGATATTATGCTCCAAGTGCTAAGGAAAGGCGCACTGAATGAAGCACATGTCAAGAACTACTGCTTCTACGTACTAGATGGCACCGAGCCGAATCCGGCTCTATGCCGAAAGTTGAGCGATATCGAGCTTCTCCGTGTCTGCCATGATCGCACAAGGATGGAAAGAAATCGTCTCATACTTCGCAAGGTTCATGCCGGTGAACCCGAAGACGACCAGTTGAAAGCCGCCGCCAACATCGCCGCACAGCAGCAAAGCCAACAGCAGAATCCTACCATATTACCCACTACGGCCCGAGGTCAGCTTAAGATCGAAAAGCTTACAGGCGAGTCTTTGGCTGCTGTAAGTTATCCGCTCTCTCCAGCATCTCAGAAGGAACGCGAACGGCATATCAACTCAACCGCCAAGGATTTGGAGCGTGCCGATAGCAACCGTTCCTCCAGCAGGACCCCCGACCGACCGATGAAACAATTCTACGGCGGCCGCCCACCAAGCAATCTCATCACTTCCGATCTGGCATCTTACTTCCCAGATGTCGAAAAGGAGGCAATGGACAGGACCATCCGCATGTCTGTTCGGCGATCACGCAGGCTCAGCCGGGCTGCTAGCCGTCTCAGCACGCTGAGCAACTTCAGTGTTGCTTCAAGCTTGAAGGATGCCCCACCACTTCCTTCCATTGCAGACCAATGGCTCAACAATAGTGGTAATCAAGCGAAACCACTGCGACCGCTATCCGTCATGCGCCTAGGACTCCCATCGCTAGGCCAGACACAGTATCGCGACTCAGTAACGTCATCCGTCCTGGAGCCTCTTGAGGAAGAATCTCCAACCGATGGTTCGTCGATACGTAAATCATACGTCTCGTTCGGCCCGGATAGCGGATCTGAAACCTTGGCTGTCACCGATCCCGAGGGCCACACCACACTCCACAGTTACTTCGATGACGGCGGCAGTAGCTTCGCTGGCAGCAGTCAAGGCACTGAGGCTGGTGACTCATTCAACAAGCGTTTGAGCTCAGCCCTAGCCGAAGACGGTGAAGAGTACGATGAGGAACTGGAGGAATACCTCGAGACCGACTCGTGGGAGAACGTCAAGTACATGAAGGGAGCGCTGATCGGTCAAGGTTCTTTCGGCAGCGTGTACCTCGCACTCCACGCTGTGACGGGTGAGCTGATGGCCGTGAAGCAAGTGGCTCTGCCGACAGGCGGTACCGTCGACCCGAAGAAGGCGAACATGCTTGACGCACTCAAGCGCGAGATCGGGCTGCTGCGCGAGTTGAAGCATCCCAACATCGTGCAGTATCTCGGCTCGAACAGTGATGAAACCCATCTCAACATTTTCCTCGAGTACGTTCCGGGTGGTTCCGTCGCCACGATGCTGGTCAACTACGGTCCGCTGCTCGAGCCGCTGGTGGCCAACTTTGTGCGCCAGATTTTGACCGGCCTGGCATACCTGCACAGCAAAGACATCATTCACCGTGACATCAAGGGTGCCAACATCCTTGTGGACAATAAGGGCCGAGTCAAGATCTCCGATTTCGGTATCAGCAAGCGCGTGGAAGCATCCACGCTCCTCGGGCCGTCGGGCGGGAAGAAGGGAGCCAACCGTGTCTCACTACAAGGCTCCGTCTTCTGGATGGCTCCAGAGGTTGTCAAGCAAACGGCCTACACTCGCAAAGCTGATATTTGGTCTCTCGGCTGCTTGATCGTCGAGATGTTGACGGGCTCTCACCCGCACGCCGACTGCTCACAACTGCAGGCCATCTTCCGCATTGGCGCGGCGGGAGGCAACGCCAGCCCGACAATCCCCGACAACGCCAGCGACGACCTGAAGGTTTTCCTCGGGCGCACGTTTGAAATTGAGCACGAGAAGCGGCCAAGCGCGGACGAATTGCTGGAAAGCGAGTTCTGCGCGGTCAAGGCTTAAAACCCCGCCCTATCTAATTGAGGGGAAGCCGAAAGTTAATATTGTTTATGTTTCTTGTTTTTCGTCACCGCTCTTCTGCTGGTAATTCTGCTACGCCTTCGTTTATTCTTCGCAAGAGGCGCATTCGATTTATTTTGGCTCCGGCATTTGACATACGACTTCACGTTTCCCAAGAAAGAGACGAAAAGCAAAAGCGACGGGAGGAGGAAAGAGATTTTTTTGAACGTCTACTTCACGACGAATGGTCGCATTTCCCCCCCTGAATACCGTTGAACGGACTTTTCAGACTCTGGAGGGAGTCTTGCATTTTCCTCAGGAACGCCCCTTTGAGCACTGATTCTATGACTTGCATCTCCGTTCTTGTACTATATATCCCAGCCACGCTGGCCAGCCGTTGACCGATTCTCTGCATAGTTTATATAGGGTGGTATCTGCAAATGAGCGATGGGGTAGGGCGGCCCAAGGGGAATTTGGAAAGACAATCACTGTACAGGCTTACTCGACCTGGTCCTCTGTTTGAACTGTGTGAGAGCAGTAGCTCATAATTATGCGTGGTGTTCAGACAAGGCAGTCTGTGCTCGTGTGATTTCATCGCAACTAAAGTGGCGGAGCCCGCGACGCGTCGCCCAATGCGCGCACGCGTCAACCTTTCCGCCGGCCAACGCGATCCACCACGCCCAAGACACAGCCCACTCTCCCACCACAACGTCAACACCTCCACGATGGCATTGCTCGTAGATAAGCATCGGCCACGCTCGCTCGATGCGCTCACTTACCATCATGAGCTCTCCGACCGCCTTCGCGCACTCGTAAGCCCAACCCACAGACCGCAGTGTTCCACCCACCTTACCTAGCATCGCCCTCCTCCACGATTCCCCTACAAAACATCATTCACTGACAATGGCATCTGCCACTCTTCACACAGGCACAAAGCGGCGACTTCCCCCACCTCCTCGTCTACGGGCCCTCGGGCGCCGGCAAGAAAACCCGCATCGTGGCCACGCTCAAGGAACTCTACGGGCCCGGCGTGGAGAAGATCAAGATCGACAGCCGCGTCTTCCAGACGTCCTCCAACCGCAAGCTCGAGTTCAACATCGTCGCCAGCAACTACCACCTGGAGATCACGCCGAGCGACGTGGGCAACTACGACCGCGTCGTCGTGCAGGACCTGCTGAAGGAGGTCGCGCAGACGCAGCAGGTGGACTTGGCGGCCAAGCAGCGGTTCAAGGTCGTGGTCGTCAACGAGGCGGATCATCTCACGCGCGATGCGCAGGCGGCGTTGAGGCGGACGATGGAGAAGTATTCGCCGAATTTGAGGCTGATTCTGTTGGCGGAGAGCACGAGCAACATCATTGCGCCGATTAGGAGTAGGACGCTGTTGGTCAGGGTGGCGGCGCCGGAGGAGGAGGATGTGGTCGAGGCATTGAAGGTGGCGGGCCGGAAGGAGGGGTGGAAGGAGAATGAGGGGCTGAATAAGAGGATTGCGAAGGAATGCGGTAGGAATTTGCGGAGGGCGTTGTTGATGTTCGAGGCGGTACATGCGCAAAAGTGAGTTATGAGATGGTGCTGGTGTAATTGGGGTGAAGGAATACTGACTCGAGACAGCGAGAACGTCACGGAGAATACGCCCATCCCGCCTCCGGATTGGGAGGCGCTCATCGCTCAGATTGCGAAGGAGATCGTGGAGGAGCGCTCGCCGGCCCGCATCATGCAGGTGCGCGCGAAGCTGTACGATCTGCTCACGCATTGTATCCCGCCGACTACGATCATTAAGACGCTCACTTGGAAGTTGATTCCTCTTTGCGATGACGAGCTCAAATCGGATGTGGTCAAGTGGAGCGCATACTATGAGCACCGGATAAAGATGGGAAGCGTAAGTATGACACCCGCAGGGATATGAGGGCTGCACTAATTTCCCGTGTAGAAAGTCATTTTCCATCTCGAGGCGTTTGTGGCCAAGTTCATGCGTCTGTATGAGAGGTACGTTCTCCCGGGCCCTCACAATGCCCATCGTTTGCCAGGAGTAGCTGACCAGAGGGTAGTCATCTTATGGGTATCGATTTTGACTTCTAAAAACGTGGAAGGCCTACCCGAGATGTGGATTTGCGAAAGAAATAGAAGGGAAAGCGTTACTGGCATGATCAACGCATGGCTAAGTGGTGGTAGAAATAGGTTCTCGCACAAAATGGCTTGGGATAGGGAAATGGCGTTTCAATAGGTGGCATACTCTATAGCAGGCATGGCATACGACAACTTCCCAGTAATCATCTCAGAGAATTATTCGGATCCAGAAAGTCTTTGGAAAGCAGCTGATGATACTAACATCAATTTGAAGCCAAACTCCAACGTATCCGTTGAGCTGCTATTCCTGCCAGGGTGTCACTCGGCGTTGTTCCAGAAATTACCTACTATGATCAGCTCGGTGTCCCTGGCCATAAAATGCCTCTCATACCCAAGACCACAAGCATGCCCAAATCACAATTGCACTTTATGGATACTTCCTCGTGCGTGCCCGCCCCCTGTCTCCGTCACGCAGCCTAACTTTCAATCTCACACATACACATCCCACCGGCACGCACCTGCGGGCCCCGGTCCGCTGGGTACACAATATGACCTTGCACGCGATGCTACCCAATTCATCCCCGTGCGTGCTTGAACCATTTCACACCCGTGGTCTCCACCACCCACCACACGAGACCCCTCCAAACTCATACCCCCCATCTATGAAGCGTACTCTCCTACACTAGCTAAACCTTCCCCCTCCACCACAACCATCACCAGCAGCAACACGAAGCGCCAGTCCACCCAGCCAGCAGTCTCAGCAGCGTCTTTCACACTCCCTCGCCTTTGCCCCTCCACACCATAGCGGAATCCCTGCAAGCGCAAGCGCAACCGAAAGAAAAGAGCAAGAATCAATCGTGTGACTGCTCTTTCCTCTCTGGCTGAACGAAACTTGCAAAGATTACCGGCAACTGTGTGCGGGCAAAGAAGGGGAGGAGGAGAAGAACAGCACTGCCAGTCCTTGCCTTGGGCAACTTGACTTTCTTCTTCTTCTTCTTCTTCTTCTTCTTTCTTTCTCGGAGTGGAAACAAACAACTCGGTTTTGACTGCTGTTTGTTTGTGCGTGTGAGAGAGAAAGAAAAATTGTGACGAGAATGCGTAGACACCGGTGTGGGAGCTCCTGTTTGAAGGAGCGAACGGGCTTCACTTTGTGCTGCGTGATCGGTGGGGGTTAAAGGTTGTTGGAAGAGCGAGTCACTCAAGTACTGGTCATTGGGTGTTGTGTTAGACGGCGAGTGGAGGGATACTGCTTCTATTTTCCCGTCGGTGTCTTTGAGGTGCCTTCGTCTGAGCTGTGGTGTATGGGTGTGGTGAAGGGAACAGATCGTGTCGCAAGGAGCCCCAACATCTTTGCTCGATAATGAACACCTACATTTCATCAAGAGAGACAAAGTGATTATGACAGTTTGAATCCAACCCTTTCACACAACGTAGCACCTTTGTATAACATATCGTATGTTCGGGTAATCTATCGTGTATATATCTACATAAAAACGTCGCTCTATCAATCATCCAACCATGTAACCCCACCTCAGTTTCAATCCCAGCAGCGTGAGCTAACTAACCTCTACATTTTATCACGTATTTACCTACGGACTCGACGGCTCCCAATCCTCATCCGGCGCCCTCATCAAGGCGCCCGTCAGCCCCCTCATTCTCCTACCCAACAAATCGTCCTCGCTCGCCAGACTCACCAAGCTCTTCCGCCGTGACTTCCCGCTGCCCCTCCCTCTCCCCCTTCCCCTCGCCGAATCCGTCTCCGACTCCTTCCCCCCATACGCCCTCCTCCCAGACGACGACCCATTCATCACCGCCTTACTCCTGCTCCCCGCCACCGTCATCTCCAGCGGCCGATCCTCATCGCCACTGCTCTCCATCGTGCGGCGCCGGCGATGCCGCGGCCGCCTCGCCGCCTGCTCCGCCGCCAACTCCTCCGCGTCGATGCGCTCGGCGATGTCGCGCATCCAGCGCGCGCACTTGAAGATGTACTTCCACCCCTCGGGGAAGACGCTCACGAACTGCAAGAAGCCGTGGCTGATGCCGGGGATCATGAGCACCTCGACGTGGTCCGTGTCGACGAAGGCGCGCGCCTCGCTGGCGCTCAGCAGGCCCAGCTCGCGGCGCTCGCGCCACGCGGCCGCCTTCGCCTGGCGGATGCGGCCCGCGAAGATGGCCGTGTCGTCGACGAGCGGGTCGCGCTCGCCGGTGAGGAAGTAGGTCTTGGGCATCTTGACGAGCAGGGATTCCGGGGCGAGCAGCGGCGAGAGGAGGAAGTCGGTGGAGAAGTCCGGGCGGTGGTGCGGGCCGATGTAGAGGATGATCATGGCGCGCATCATCTCCGGGGTGAGGATGCGGTCGTTGAAGTACGAGATCATCGACGACATGGCCAGGCGCGTCTTGATGGTCGTGGTGGGCTTGGAAGTTGCTGCCGCTTGGGGCAGGGCGGACTCGGAGAGCTTTGCTTCGACGGACTTGGCGTCGACGCCCGTGTGCGCGGCGGAAAGGTGAATTGCGGTGGATGGTGATCGTGTCAGGGGCTTGTCGGTGATGGTGGCGCTCGATTCGCCGTTCTCCTTTGGACGTGTCGTCTCGTCGTTCTTCTCTGCGGGCGGACTCTCGTCATCGTCATCCTCGTCGTCTGAGTGGTGAGGCGTGGATGGCGTGAGCTTCCTGTAGTCTTCACTTTTCCTTTTGAGGAGGCCCTCGTTAATCTTGCGAGTCTTGCGGTCGCGAATCAGGGCCATTTGCTCATCAGTCATCCAGTTGCCGATGTTCATGTCCAGTGCCGGGTAGATGAGGACCAGCCCTTCAGGTGCAGGCAGTGTCTCCTCGCCCATCCAGCGCCTGGTATCGGTGCTGCCGCTTTGCAGGATCATGAGGACCATCCCAACTGCAAGGTTACCTCCCGCACTGTCTCCAGAAACAATAACCTTCGGAGTGTTTGCACCAGAAAGACCAACACATCGCCCACGACTAGCATGGATCATGTGGTAGACATCGTAACACTCGTTCAAAGCATATGGATACGGGTATTCAGGCGCCTTCCTGTAATCGAGAGCCAGGACCGGGAGTCCGGTCTTACCAGCCCAGCCGAGGAGCTTGTCATCATGATTACGAGGATCCATGGCCACGAAACCGCCGCCCGGAATGTCCAAAACAATCTTGTCGTGTTCCTTCAAGGCGGAGATAGGACCATCAAAATACAGCCATGCCTGCACAGGGTCCTTGTACGCCGACTCGGCCGGACGCGGTATGCGGATGGCGCGGGGCGGGTAGCGCATCAGACGGGGGCGCATCACGCTGGTGACTGTCCTCAGATAGGGAGTTGTCCCTTTGTTCCAGCTGATGCGCAGATGGTCCACGGTCAGAGTGGAGCGCACTTTCCTGACCTTCTCGTCGGCCTGCTCGGCACATATCAAGTAGTAGACGGTGAAGATGATGGAGCACAGGTCGCGTGCCCATTTCTTCCTTATCGGCATGGCGGACCAGAAGCCGGCATCCAAGGCAGTTGTCACCCATGTTGCCCTAAAGTAGGAGCGGGTGTATAGGTTTGCGAGCGGCTCGGGGCATTCGAGGCCGACGAGCTTGCCAAAGTTGCGGGAGACGTAGAACCACAGAAGGGTGATGATGAGCGTCTGCCAGGCAGTGAGGCGGGAGGAGGCGAGGGCGGAAATGTGTCTTAGCAGAGGCGGTCCATGGCGGTTTCCCCTAGGCAGTGTTAGAATAGCAGCAGCAGCGGGGGGGGGGGCGGTTGGGGGAGACGGACCTGTATAGGTAGGCAGACCAGAAGGAGACGACGGCCAGAACCTGGACTCTCCGAAACTTGACGGACGGGCGTCCCAGGACGTGGTCTGCAGGCGTCGGCATTAGTAGTCTGGGAGGCGGGCAAAGACAAAAGCGGCGTGGAGCTCGACTGTACCTATCATTGTTCTCCAGCACGCTCACCGAGAAGGCGTGTGGAGGGACGGGGACAGCGCGAGCCCGGTGGATTTGGTGGGGAGCGGTGAAAGGCGCGGACTGAAAGGAGTTGTGGAGTAGGAGATGGGATCACATTGCGTCGCATTGTCCGGAGTGCTTGGTTACGGCGCGCAGCTGGCGGGCTGGCGGGCTGCTGGCTGGGCTGGGGCTGACATGTGAAAGCCGCATCGGGCCTAACACCGCCAAAAGCCGATGACGTCCAGCCGGTGCAACGCCCGCCGCCGGAGGCTATTCGCAGTGCGCTTGCCGTCGGCTGTCGCGCGCTGCGTCGTGTCGTGTCGAGCGGCGACCGGCTGGCGCCGATGGCAGCTGATGGACATGGCGACGCGCTCGTGATGGTGTTGTGCGTCCTGTTCTTCAGCCTTCCTTCGGCACGCGGGCCCCCGCCTTCCCTCCAATGCACTGTGGAGCCCCGGCCTGACTCCGCAGTGTGCCCCGGCCACCATCCTCGAGCACCCCCTTCTCCTTTACCTTCCCCGCGGTCTCATTCCGGTCCATCCAGAGCATGAGCTGAACTTTCTGCACTCTTCGCTCTGCTCGCACCACTCAGAGACGCTCAATTTCCTGCTGACACGCGCTTCCCCGAATCTGTGCCCTCTCTCGTCGCATGACTTCCCTTTTCTCCCCCAGTCATTCTATTACTAATGCTCTGTCCGTCAATGAACATGCATCCGGGGCATACTAGCTTGATGGAATGTGTAGCTTCACCCGTCGTGGCCCCTTTTCTGGTACCATTGCAGAAAACTCAACACCACAAGAGCAAGGAATAGCAATGGTTCAGATGGATGGAGCCCAGGAACAGCATGTCAACAACCGGTGACCACGGCTGGCCACATGTTCAGCCAGCCAACAAAGGACCATCTCACGGACGCTATGTCACAATGACATTTCCCACAAGATCCGGCCACTCGACCGACCAGCAATATCTACATGCACAACTTGTATCACTCAGACAGTAAAGACCGATACGCCGCGCTGTACCATGCCAACTCAGGACCCCGCTCACGTCCTCTCCCCCTTACTTCCCATTCATCACACTCACGCTCCTAATCATCTCTCCAACTTCAAATCCCAGTCTCCTCAACGCGCTCTCCTCAATGTCCTTCCCGCCCACACGCTTCACGATCAAGCACTTCGTCTGCCCATCCTCGCGCACCTCGACCGCCTTACCGCCCGTCATCTCCATCTCCCCCTGACTGACGTCCTTGATGTAGATGGTGATATCCGGGCCGACAATGCCCCGCCACAGCGTCGCGACCCACTGCCAATGGTCGGCAGGGCTATAGTTATCCGTGATCGGAATCCTGCTCGCCCACGCGTCCGCCGCGCACAAGTTGTACGTCGGCATGATCAACACCGGCGTCCTCTGATCCCTCGGGGGCGCCTCACCACCCTCCGTCGTCGTCGTCGTCGCCGTCGCCGTCGGCGTTCTCTCCCCCTCCGTCTCCTCCTCCGGCGCCCTCGTGATGAACTCGATCATCTGCGTCGACCTGCCATGCCACTCCGCAATCACCTCGACGTACTCGCCCAACCCGACCGCCGCGCCGCCGCCGCCGCCGCCGCCGCCCGCCGGGCCCCTCGGCGCCTCCGCCATCCGCGCCCACGTCTCGCCCGTCTTGTTGAGGCTCTCCTCCAGCCACCTGCCCATCGCCGCCACCGCGTCCGCCTTGCCTCTCTCTCCCTCCCCGTCGACGTCGACGTCGCCCTCGTCCTCGTCATCCCCCTCGATCGCCACGATCGCCCCGCGCACGGGCGCGTTCGCCGCCCCCCGGTACGGCGGCGCGATCTTGCCGAGCACGCGGATCTTGCCCCAGAAGGGCATGCTCATGACCATGGCCTCGACGCTCCTGCTCTGGGGGTCGGCGCTGCGGCTGCCGTTGGCCGCCGTCTGCAGCGGCGGGAGCGTGAGGTTGTTGTGTGGGTGGCCGTGGTGCCGCGGGGACGGGCCGCGCAGCAGGTTGTCCGGGCGCGGGAGCGAGTGGCGGCGCGGGTCGGGCGGGAAGGGGTAGGGCGTGCCAGGAGTCCTGGCGGTGGTGGCGGAGACGGGGAGGGGGGGCTGTTGGTGGTGCTGCGGGGTGTAGGGCTGGGAGGAGTTGAAGCGGCGGCGCTTGGCGTCGGGGGAGAGGGGAGACAGGATTTGGAGATCCAGTGGGTCGTCGCGGTGGTTGTTGCTGTTGTTGTTACGGACGATGTGCAGGCCGCTGAGAGGGTTGGGGGTGGGCCGTGGGCCGGCGGTGGTGCTGCGGCGTTGGCCGTTGTTGGCGGCTGCTGCCGCTTGGGCTTGCGCGGTGTTGATGGCGAGGTTGGACATCATGGGTGGGAGGTAGCGGGACGAGGGTGTGAGTGCTGATGAAGGCGTTGGCGGCGGGAGCATAGGCGCGTTCAAAGACGGCGCTGGTGCTGCTGTGCTCGCGTGATATTGGTTGTGCGACGGGAACGGAGTCGTCGGCGTCGTGATGCTTCGGCCGCCGCACTTGTTGCACTGATGCTTGTCCGGATTGGTGTTGAGCGACGAGAGACTGCCGCGCCGTCCGCCACGGCGTGGTTGGTAGCGGTATTCCGGGTACTGCTGCTGGTGCCGGATCTTCTCCTCGTCGGCCAGCGCTTTCCACTCGTTGCGCACCGATTCGGGCTGGGCTTTCCACTGCTCGCCGATGATCTTGGATATGTCTGGGTTGGCCAGCCCGGGATTCTGGGCCACGATCGCGGCCTGGTGGTGCTGGCGATATAGTATGAAGGCTGCAGGGTCAAAGGCGGTCAGCCACGTTATCACAACAAAGGTGTTGATAAACGAAGGAGGCCGCCCCGCGGCGTCGTCAAAGCACCGGGAAGCACTGAGCAGAAGAAATCTATTTTTCAGAGAGCTGGGCAGGACAAAGAGGGGGCATAAAGGTAAGGGAACGAGGGAACAGGAATGAAAAGCCAACTGACCGTTTCTTGGCCGTGGGATCTTCGGATCGGGCTGGCACAAGCAGACGTGACTTGGCGCAGAAGCTGCAGAACCGGCGGACGCACCGCTGGAGCTCATGCGAGAGTGCGTCGTGTTAGTGGGAGTGATGTCGGCGGCTTCGTCCACCACGTCCTGCGGGCCGTCCGACTGCTCGTCCCTGCCGTCAGTTTTATCAGCCAGCGACGCGGCTCTCTTTCGCGTCAGGCGAAATGGGGGTGACTCTGGCGTCGGTGGGCCTACGTCGTCTTGTTTCGAGGCGCGGGAGGGACTGGCGGTCCGGCGGGAGGAGCGGGTAGAGACTGTCGTAGACGTCTTGCGCGAGCTGTTCGAGCTCCTCTCTGGTGGCCCCTTGGCTGCTGCTGTTGCTGCTGCTGCGGTTGCTGCTGCGGTTGCTGGGGCGTGTTCCGACATGGCAACGTCCGTCATTGTTCGGTGGCCGGCGTCCACATGCACGGCCGTCTATCTCTCGCTTTTCTTGCGACTGGGGGTCGAATATCAGGACGGCGAGGCCAGCTTTGATAGAGCGGCCGGCGCAGTGGCTCTGGCAGGACCTGGGACGTGAATGGTCAATAGGGGCGGCACTAGTCAAAGACATGGCCGGGCAGCAGGCTTTGTGTCTATTATGCCGGGGACCAATATTCTTTGTTTGAAGCGCGAGCTGGGCCAGCGCGTGCATGTAATTGTCCTAGACAGGTGCGGGAGTAGCTGCTGTTCGCGACCGCAAATTCTTTCTCCCCCACCAGCAGAGCAAGATTCCCAGATGCGGCGGGCGCTCCCCACGCCCGAGACATTCCTCAAGGAGGGGCTCTAATCTGCAAGGACGCGGTGCCGCACAAAGAAAACTTGGATTTGAGACAATGCATACAAACGCCCGCCCGCGGAGGGAATTGTGCCCGCCTCGCTGGAATGTAAGCCGTGCACTCCCGCGTCAACGCCAGAAAATGCTGATGAAACGTGAATGGGTATCTCAGACAACCGCAATGGGATGCAAAAAAGAAAAAAACTCCTAAGAAATGCGCTGCTTCTCTCGTTCTTTCTGACGACACATCTACACCCTAGTCCCCGTGGAGCCCGACCCATTCTCCGCCTCGGTCTTTTGCACGGCGTCCTCACGCTCGAGATCGTACTTGCGGAGGGCGTTGAGATTGTGCGTGTAGTTGGTGGCGACGAGGTCGGCGGCTTCGATAGCCAGCAGCTTGTGTGCCCTGCCGGACAAGTGCATGCCGTCCCTGGAACAAGGTGTCAGTAGGGCTCCAACCAGAGCCGAGAGCGGGAAAAAGGAGAAGAAAAATTGCTGACCAGAACAAGTAGTGAGACGCATCGTCGCAGGGCTCGGTGCGGTTGCTATTGGCATCGCCCATGTCAAACGGAAACTGGGCGCCGGTCTGCGGCAGCGGCACGCATGGGCTGCGCACTTCGCGGAACTTGGGGTTGCTCTTGCCCTCGCCGCGCTCGTCGGCAATACCAATCTTGTGCATCTGCTGCTCGCGGATCAGGTTCAGCAGCCACTTGTCCGTCTCCAGGAAGTGGAGGTAGCCACCCGTCCACTGCCTCGCCGCCTTGTCCAGCTCGTCGTTCCAGGTCTTGGTCAGTGAGACGGCTGTCTGCTGCCGGTCCGGGAACTCGACAGGCTGGAGGGCAAACGCGGGCAAAAAGGAGATGTCCACGACCTTGGGCAGCACGACGTGCGGGCGGGTCTGCACGTGCTCGGCAACGACGTCAAGCTGGGCAAACAAAGCTGCAATGGTCTCGCGGATGTCATCGTCGCTCGCTTTGTGGCCGAGCGAGGCGTATTGCCAGATGTCGCTGATGCCAAAGAAGACGGTGAAAACGGTGAATTCCTTGTGGGTGGCGCGGGCGGCGATGTGGCCAGCCTGCTTCTCGAAGTTGATCCACTGCTGGACCTGTTTCTTGAGATCGGCAAGGAACTTCTGGTTATCGGGATGCTGGTTCGTCACATTGGCCAGGATATCGGTGTCCAAGACAGCATCGGGATGTTCTTTGAAGTCCTGCGAGCCCGACGACCTGGCGAAATTGTCGATTTCGTCGCACAGCAGCTAACTGGTCAGCCTAGCTCGATGCGATGGGCGGGACAGACATACCTCTTTGCACAAGGCCTCAGTCCACAAAGGCCGGCTGATGTTGTGTTGGGGGTTCTTTGCTGGAATTTGCACGCGGTAGTCGCCCGTGTCAGACCAGGAATCGCCGAAGACAACAATGCGCCGCTGGGAGCGCGAGAAGGCCTTCTGCACGCGGTTCTGGATCTGCAGCGAGGGCAAGACCCAGCCCATGTAGGCAAGGGTGCAGATTGCAAAGAAGACGAGGGCATGGAAGCGGGTGAGAGTCCTCATGGCTGGGGCAGGGAGGAGGTCGAGGCAGAAGCGCAGCTGCCGGCGAAATGGTCTGGCGATGGGACGGGACGAGAGCAGTAGGATGAGAGGGTTTGGATGGTACCGGGCGACAAAAGAAGTAAATACAGGATGCGGCGAAAAAGCGGGCGCCGCTCGCGGCTCAGCATGGCGTGCTCCGTTCAAAATCAGGGCCGCCGCGCGTCAGGGCTGGCATGGAGGCTGAAGAGCAGCGTGGGTGAGGCTTGCGTATGCACCACGTCCGCACTATAAGCTTGTTCGGGGTAATCCGCGCAGGGGCACCGCCGGCCAATGGTACCTGGGTGCGAGTAAGGCCGACCTGTCAGAACCAAGCCAGCTCGCTCTTACCGCAGCATCTCGGCGTCAAAAGAGACAGCCCATCATCGCCGACGCTGGTGCAGTTGCTGTTCGAGAGAGCGCGTCATAACATGACGATGTGCCGTCTTTCCGGGCAGGCGAGCGATGGGCGTTGGCCCGTCGGGGAAGCCGCAAAGCTTAGCCACCACTCAGCGCCAGCCTCGCGCCTGCTCTGCCGCCGCAGGCTTGATCCCGCCGCGCCAACCTGCGGAGATCAAACCACCAAGAAACTCCCGCTGCCATCCGGAAGTTCGTCGCAATCGCGCCGCTGACATGTTCAGATGAAGTCTGCATGGTTATCTATTCAACGAATCATTCTCCGGCCGGCTGCTGACTCTTACTTCGTGCAGAATGCTCGCTTTCATCACCGCGTCCTGGCCACAATTTTCGGAGATAGCGGCACGGGACTCCACTGCTCGTCACCGCCCCGCTCACAAACCCGAAACGGCTGCGGAGCACACGACACTGCCCATCATCTCGGCTCTACGCGACCACCCCGAAGCACTGTCCCAATCAGGCCCCGCGTGGCTGGTGCTGACGTTTCCCAGAGACTACCCTCCGGCGCCTCTTGCCACAAACCGAGCAATCACACGCTGCCTCTACCCGCGGCACAGGTAGATTAAGGGTCTGACCAGCAAGCTTAGGCATAAGCATCTATAACCTTGATGTTACTCTGGCCAGGTGTCCACTCGCGGCACCATGTCCACTCATGACGATTGATCCGCCATCACCGAGTCCTAGTCTTTCACCGCATCTGCTGTCGCCTTCTTCGCCGTCTCCAATGGTGGGTACAGCACCCGGCAGCCATGGAGCATGCCTGGGTAGAAATCCAGCTTCGTCTGCACCCGAACTTCCGTCCTTAGCACGTACTCGTACAACAATCCTTCGTCCCGAAGCGGATCCATCCCACAGACTTGAATGTACGTTCGTGGCAGGTCCTTGTGTCCAGATGGCCAATTGAACGGAGCGCACAGCGGGAAGGACCTGTCCCCTTGGTAGCATGCTGTTCGTGTCGCACTCAGCTCGGCACTCTTTTCCGTTACAGCCAAGAGACACTCATCCATCACCTCAAGCATGGCTTCCGGGTTACCCGCCACGTAGTCTTTGCTCTCCGCAAAACTCCCATACTTATCCCTGTACTTTTCTGGGACAGCGTCATGCGGCAAGCAATTGGGTATCGTAAGAAAGACGCCAGTTAAGGGCGGGCTTACTTCCTCGTCGTGCGCCAAGTGTGACACTGCCGCGGCGATGTTGGCACCCGCTGATGTTACGCCCACGAGAAATCCTTTCGAGCAGTCTGCTTCACGTTCGGAAGCAAGTGCAGCCACCTGCTTTCGTGTCAGATTGTCTCCGGAATTGTCATATGATCCTGTGCAGCTATGCGTACCCACTTGAAGGCATACCAAAAATTCTCGACTAAAATTGGAAATGGATATTCCGGTGCGAGCCGGTAATTGATACTACTACGTAGTGCACCAGTGTAAGGCAGTTGCTCTCTTCCATCTCCATAATCCCGACGACGTGGACGCCGCGGTGATATAGAACGGCTAGAGGGGTGGGACCACTGCCTGTGGCGCCTGAGGGCTTTTACACTAGGGCTGAGATGTTTGTTCCGTCGCGTACGGGCATTTCGATCTGTTCCTTCTGCACACCTTCCAAGTAGCTTGGAAACATGGGGAGGACAGATCGTAGACCTGTCGTCATTGCAGCCCTGGACATCAGTTACTCCGCTGATGTTTTCTTTCCCGCCTTGTGCAAAGAATTATGTATGGGCTTGGTCTGGATCAGCTCACGCACTTAACAGGACTCACGGGCGCCTTTCAGTTCGGGATACATCTTCAAAGCTGCCTCCACGTCGAGATTCTCTATTTTGAAGCCTTTACCACAGTTCCACCATGTCTTGATCAAGTACTAGCGGAGTCAAGAGCATGAGATGTAGGAGGATAGTAAGCATGCGTGCTTCGTAGCACACATAAGGGGTCGTCGTGTTCAGCCACAACATTCAGACTCCTTTCCTGAATAGGAAATCCGAAGACCACTGTGCGTAAGCAAGCAGACTTAGCGGATCCTCGTGACCTGCAACTTCGTGGTGCGTCAAACTCGGAGGTCTTGAAATGCTAAACATTTGACTCATTGCGCTACTGTTATTTAAGAAAACACTGTATTCCAGAGAGATCTGGACCATTGAAGCCGAAACAGTGCAATGATAACATGGTTAGTGAAAGACTTATGGGAAGACACACACTTCTATATTACATGCAGCATTCATGTATACCATTTGAAGTTTATAATAAAGCATCTTGGATATCAACGGATTACGAGGTTGTTCCTCAAAGCACCGCTACAAATTAGTTTGCCGTGACTAGTTGGAGCAATAGTCCGAGCATCAATGCTGTGCATATCTGCGTCAGCTTTATATATCGTTCCAAATTTTTAATTTTTTTACAAAAGATTCACACTCAGATCGCATAATGGAATCTTAGACCTTTATATGAATATTACTATCCGTCTCCAGCCCTCGTAGATTGCACTTCGGAGAGCAGGTAGAGGGTTTTCTTTCTTTTTCCCCTCCCACGGAAGAACACCAAGAACTGACGGCATTTGATGGCTGACTTGAGTCAGGGATGATTGTTTCCAAACAGCCATGGCCTTAGGCAGCATGATTCTTCGTAGGGCGTGGAGCTGACAGGAAACGGCGCGGAGAAGCAGCTCTCCGCATTGCGAAATCGGCGCGGGCGCCGATTATCGATAGCGGCATTTTTCAGGGCCCGGACTCATCGTCGACTCATTTTGATTTCGTCGCCGCTCTAATTTACGAAAGATATCTCTTCGAATTCCTCTGCCTCTCTTTCAGTTGCATTATCATTTTCGTTCTGTTCGTCATGGCATTGAGGCTCGGTTCCAAGCGCGTCTGCGCTGCTTTGCGCACTCCCAGGTCTTTCGCCATCGCACCTGTGTCTATCCAGCGCTATGCGTCATCCGCAGCTACAGCAGCTTCGAGCTTGCCCAACGGCGTGAAGGAGGCTATTGAGGTTAGATGAAGCTCTATGAGCAGCTTGCTTACCCATTGGCTTCAGCTAACCACCTACGCGCAGAAGGAGGCCTCTCTCTCAAACCCCGATCCCGCCGCCGACTCGCAGACCGCGCGTTTGGTCAACGACTCTCTGCCGTACATGGTCCCGACCTATGTTCGCCCGATGCCCATGTTCCAGAAAGGAGAAGGTTGCTATATGTACGATATGGAGAACCGCCAGTACCTCGACTTCACCGCAGGCATTGCCGTGAACGCGCTGGGCCATTGCGACCCGCAGATGGTCAAGTTGATGACCGAGCAGGCGCAGACCCTGATTCATACCTCGAACCTGTACCACAACCCCTGGACTGGCGCTCTGTCCAAGCTTCTGGTCGAGCAGACAGTCGCTGGTGGCGGCATGCACACTGCCGAGAAGACCTTCATCTGCAACTCTGGCTCGGAGGCGAACGAGGCTGCCATCAAATTCGCCCGCAAGGTTGGCAAGGAGATTGACCCGTCCGATGAGAAGTACGAGCTCGTTTCGTTCCACAGCTCCTTCCACGGCCGTACCATGGGCTCGCTGTCCGCCACGCCGAACCCCAAGTACCAGAAGCCTTTCGCGCCCATGGTCCCTGGCTTCAGGTATGGCACCTACAACGACATTGAGGCCATCCCCTCCTTGGTCACGGAGAAGACCTGTGGTGTCATAATCGAGCCGATTCAGGGCGAGGGTGGAGTCAACGTCGCGACGAATGAGTTTCTGCTTACCCTCCGTAAGCGTTGCACTGAGGTCGGCGCTGTGCTCATCTACGATGAGATCCAGAGCGGCCTTGGCCGTACCGGTCAGATCTGGGCGCACGCTGCGTTGCCAAAGGAGGCCCACCCTGACATTCTCACCACCGCGAAGGCTCTGGGCAACGGTTTCCCCATCGGTGCTACCGTCGTTAATGACTTTGTCGTTTCGAAGATCAAGCCAGGTGACCACGGCACTACCTTCGGTGGCAACCCGCTTGCTTGCAGGTTGGCACACCATATCGTCGGCAGGCTGGCCGACCCGGAGCTGCAGAAGTCGGTTCTCAAGAAGGAGCAGATCTTCCGCCAGCACTTCGAGAAGCTCAAGCAGAGCTTCCCTGACGTGATTACTGAGATCAGGGGTAAGGGTTTGATCCTGGGTCTCCAGCTGAACCAGGACCCTACGCCTATTGTGACCGCTGCTCGTGAGAGGGGTCTGCTGATTATTACTTGCGGCACGAACACCCTCAGGTTCGTTCCTCCGTTGGTCATTAGCGAGGCGGAGATCGAGAAGGGTATGGGAATCCTGGAGTCTGCTATGAATGCTGTTTTCAAGCAGTAGAGTCTCGGTTAGAAGCAAGGCGAGCAAGTTGCGAGTCCTGCTGTGCGTTGCGCGAAGATACCAGTGATGATTTTGGAGATTTTGGAGGGAAAAGTATGGCGTCTGGCGTTTAGACAGGACAAAAAGTTTTTATCGCGTTAGTAGATCTCGAGCGCATGCGCAAGTAATCAAGCACACACCATTTCCAGCATTTGGATGAGCGCCGTGTTCCCCGGACCAGTGCGCTCGTGTGGCCATGACTTTCCGCCGGGGCAAGATCCCTGCAGGGCTCCGATAACGAGTCTTATCGCGCAACCCACCATCGCCAAAAATTCCGCCGTCGAACAAGCGTCACCGGCAAATTCGAACTTTTGCTCGACCAGCGCAGCCTTCCACCACCCAATCTGGCGAGCATACCCTACCGATTCAAGGCAGGCGCCGGCGGGAGCAAGATGGCCCCCATGGACGGCCAACACCACCACCGCAGCACCACCAAGGTGTCCCACAAGCCCTACAAGTCCCGCCATGCCAGCAAGAGCGCGCTGAAGGAGCAAAGCAAGGGTACATTTTCCCTACCCCTCCCTCAACCACATACGAAGAAATCTTGCGCGGCTGACTCTCTGCGCCCGCAACAGGCAAAATCGATGGCGCCGACCGCGGCGTCCGCCGCACGCCACACCAGCAGGTCCTCTCGAAGCTGGACCGCCGCAACCAGGCCAAGCAGAAGCGCGTCGGCAAGCACGCCGAGCACGTCGAGGCGACGAAGGTGTTTGCGGGCAAGGATGGCGCCCCGCGCGTCGTCGCGATCGTGCCGCTCGCCGAGGACGTCTCGGGCAAGCTGGCCGTGCGCAGCCTCAACGCCGCGCTCGACCTCGAGGAGGACGTGCCCGAGCGGGGCGTCGCGCGGGTCGTCGTCGAGAGGTTCAAGCAGAAGGTGCAGTATTTGATTGTGGGGCGAGATCTGCTCGGCGCGCTGGACGCGTGCCGCGTGGCGGATTTCGTGGTGTTCGTGCTCTCCGCGGAGCAGGAGGTGGATGCGCTGGGGGAGCTGGTGCTGAGGAGTGTGGAGAGTCAGGGTGTGTCGAATGTGTTGGCTGCGGTGCAGGTAGGTCGCTCTTGGGGGGTGCTGTCGTATGTGGGAATTTTGCTAATGGGCGTAGGGACTTGAGTCCGCTGAGCCTCCGAAGCGCCGTCCGCAGATTCTTGGGTCCCTCAAGTCGTTTATCACGCACTTTTTCCCAGCGCAGGAGAAGATCCATTCGCTCGATAATAGGCAGGAGTGCTTGAACATGATGAGGTCGCTCTGCACGAGTATTCCTAAGGGTATTAGGTGGAGGGAAGAGCGCAGCTGGATGGTTGTGGAGGATGTCAAATGGCCTAGTGGCAAAGCTTCCATGACTGAGGACGAGGCAAAGGGCGATGTTGTTCTCACTGGAGTTGTGAGAGGGAAGGGCCTGAAGGCAGATAGGCTGGTGGAGGTGGGAGATTGGGGAACCTACCAAATCGAGAAGATCACGGCAGCTCCTCTTGAGACTCGCAAGAAAGGCAAGGGAGATGACATGGCTGTGGATCTTGAGGGCCAGGACAATGTATTGGACCAACCTACCGAGGACCAGGACGATTTGGCCGATCTCGCACCCGAGGAGGCGGTCATGGAGGATGCCGACGACTACGCTGTTTCCGTAGCACCTTCGGAGCGCAAGGGTGTACTTTTGGACGACCACCACTACTTTTCGGATGAGGATGATGAAGAGCAGCTTCGCCCGAAGAGATTACCAAAAGGAACGTCCAAGTACCAGTCAGCATGGTATCTTGGCGACATGTCCGATTCCGGATCCGACCTCGAGAGCATTGCTGGCGATGAGGAAGACGACGATATGGACGGTCCAGCTAACCCAGCGGACGGTATGGAGGGTCTGGATATCAACGGCAAGGAACCGACGGAGGCCGCTCCTTCGGAATATCCACAATCTGAAATGTTCATGGACCCATCTCCCGAAGACGAGGTTGAACAGATTGAGGCATACCGTGCTCAACGCAAGCAGGAGGCTGAGGAAGATCTTGAGTTCCCTGATGAGATTGAACTCCACCCGCATGTGCTCGCGCAAGAACGTCTTATCAAGTACAGAGGACTTAAGAGCTTGAGAACTAGTAACTGGGAGACGGACGAAGACAAGCCATACGAGCCCGAATGTTGGAGACGCCTGCTAGAGATTTCGGACTATAAGGGTGCCAAGGCGCGCATCTTGAGAGAAGCCCTTGTTGGCGGTGTCCAGCCTGGCACTCGGGTCAACGTGCATCTCCGCAACGTGCCCCTCTCGTTGCAAGGCACGTACAACCCAGCGCATACTCTGGCTCTGTTCTCGCTGCTGCGTCACGAGCACAAGCGCACTGCTGTCAACTATAGCCTCATGCTTAGCTCTGACTACGAGGAGCCAATCAAGAGCAAGGAGGAGATTATTCTCCAGTGCGGGCCGAGGCGCTTCAAGATCAACCCTGTCTTTTCAGCATCGGGTAACACACCAAACGATGTTCACAAGTTTGACAGGTTCCTGCACCCGGGACGTAGCGCGATTGCGACGTTCGTGGCGCCGATCACTTGGGGCTCCGTCCCCGCACTCTTCTTCAAGCGTGTTGTGCCGGAAGAGGGAGAAGGCGCAGGTGGCGACGACACGGCAATGGATGCTGAGGCTGACGGGGCTGCTGAGGGCGAAGTGCAGCTCATTGGCACGGGCACTTCGTTGCCGCCGTCGACGTCACGAGTGATTGCCAAGCGCATTATTCTCACGGGCCACCCGTACAAGATCCACAAGCGCGTGGTGACGGTGCGGTATATGTTCTTCAATGCGGAAGATGTGCAGTGGTTCAAGGCGCTGCAGCTGTGGACGAAGCGTGGGCGCAGTGGATTCATCAAGGAGAGCCTGGGCACGCATGGCTACTTCAAGGCGACATTCGATGGCCGGATTAACCCGCAGGATGCAGTTGGCGTCAGCCTTTACAAGCGCGTGTGGCCCCGCGAGGCGCGTGCGCTCAAGGCGGGGGAGGCGCTATGAGGAGATCAGGAGGGAAGACTGGGGTATTTCCCCGGCTATGATAAGAGGCATTTTTCGGACGGGACCAGGGATCAAAAGGGTTTATTTCGTTTAATGAAATGATATCCGGCGTTTTCTGTTGCTAGATAGACACAATGAGGAAATGACGAGATCAGCATCTGGCATGGCAATAAATTGGGAAATAGCCCCGTAGAGTGATTTAACAAGGCGGGCTTGCGGCCTCGTGACATCAAAGACGTGCATGCAGGCTAGCATCCCGGCCCGTCCTGTCTTTCCCCAGCATTCTTTTCGTAACACACAACCTTTTCCAACCAACCCCCGACCGACCATCGGCGCGCGCTAGTGCTGCTGGGGTTCCAGCCTCTTCGCCCTTTGCCCAGGCCAGCGCAGCAAGAAACGTCACCCTCCAGATCAGCCCATACCCAGAGCTATCGCGATTGCGCCCGCGGAACGGCGTTGCTGGCGACGCAACTCAGAGCCCTCTCCCACGACGTTGCTCGCGTGCCCGCCGCGGGGAAGAAAGACCTAATTTTTCGCCCTCTTCAACATTGCACGGACATTCCTCTCTCTCATCTTTTGACACCGACATTTTTTTAGCCTAGCTCCAAAAGCCCCGCCGAATGGCATCACCACGACACAGCGGCCACACAGTTATTCTTTGACACGCCTTGGAGTTGAGGAGAGAAACAGAAAACAAAATACCGACGAGAAAAAAAAAGTCAGACCTCTTCCTCTTGAAACCTGCTCCACAGAGAAAAAGAAGAAGTAGCGCGACCCGCACGCTCGTACGCACGCACGCAGCCAGACAGGCAAAATGATGGAATCGAACCAATCCGCCGCCCGCGACGCGCGCCGCTACCTCACCGAGCGCGTCCGCAACGACTGGGCCTTCCCCGGCATCGACGACGGCGCTGCCGCCGACAGCCCCGACGCGCCCGCGACGGCGTTCCGCTACGAGCCTTCGGAAGAAGAGCTGCGCGGCGTCAGCGAGTTCCGCGAGCGGTACTACGGCAGCACGGACGACGACAACGACAGCAGTGACGACGGCGACGACGGACAAGAGCAAGGCGCGGGGGATGATACGGAGGGCAAGGAATACAAATTCGACTCCCCGGACCATGTGGGCAGGCGCTTGGAGGAGCGCGCGGAGCGGCGCAAGAGGCGCAGGCGCGCGAGGCTTGAGGAGGAGATGGCGTGGAATGAGGGCGTGACGTGCTTTGTCCGTCGGCGCGACGCGTGGACGGGGGCGGCGAGCGTGCGGAAGTTTGCGAGGAGGAGGAGTAGGGCGAGTGCGGATATGGAGCAGGATGAGGTCGAGGCGCAGAGGGCGGTTGAGAAGGTGCTGAAGGAGACGGCGGTGGTGGAGGAGGTGGTGGTGAAGAAGGAGGAGGAGGAGGAGGAGGAGGAGGAGGAGGAGGACGGGGAGCAGAAAGGTGATTCGGCGAATGAGGTGGAGGCGGAGGTGGATGGTGGTGGGGAGGTGGGCGAGAGCGCCGAGGGGCCGAAGGAGACGGAGAGGAGAATCAACATCGACATTCCCGCGTCGGAGGAGCCCCTCGTGCCGCTGGCGCCGCCAATGCTCCCGCATAATGCCATTCGCCAGTCTATTACCCCGAAGGCCTATCCAGATATCTATGGCAAGATTGTGGTTGCGGGCCAGACGCCGAAGGTCCCTATCAATCTCGCCCATATGACGCGCGCACTCGTCCAGGGCTGGAAAGACGATGGCGAGTGGCCGCCACGGCCTGGCCCGGTTGATCCCCTCATGGGGAGGAAAAAGATTGCCATCGGTGGGGGAAAGGTGAGCACACTGGCGGCGGTGTTGGGAGGAGGCAGTGACGACAACAAAGGCAATGCATCCACCGGTAGTGCACATCACGGCGAGTTCTTGGCGCATCATCCACACTTGCAAAGGGGTGTGGAGAGCGTGAAGAAGGTGTTCAGGCTCAGTGGTGGTCACCATGGCCATCCGAATCCCGGTGGTGGCCTGGTTCATGATGGTCAGCCGCCTGCATCCTAACATCCGTTGGTGAAATTTTTCGCTCAGAGAAAGGAGCTCATACAACGGAATTTGCAAAGACATGTACAGGCTACTCAAAGAAAGGCTGGCTCTTCTTATTTCGTTCTTCATTTTTAACCTACCCACCTTCCCTACCCTCCTTACGATTACCTGTTTTGTTAACAAGCGGCGGCGTATACCCTTCGTACCGACTTAACGACAGCCGAGCAAAATTTGCAGCTTATTTTTCTTCCTCTCCCTCTGCGCGCGGTATTCCAATTCTCTGATGTAATTGTGTCTGGGTAGGACAAGAAAGGAATACAACCGGGGGGCTTATGAATACTGGTGCGGTTTGTTTTTGAGGAGTTTTGAAAATTGATCCACGAACGAGTTTATACCCATATCCAATCTGACACATATGAACAAGATAAATATATGATATGGAAATCTCAGGGCATGGGCGTGAACTGGTTGTCGGTTATTTGTGTGCTGTCCTACTGACCATCAAACACGCCCTCCACCATTCATCAACAATGATGCAATCCTTCAAACCAAAACAACCTCAGACGGAAGGACCCACGACGCGAAAAAACCAAGTGTGCATGCGCAAGACATTTCGAAAACAAGCCGCCACACCACCAACAAGCAGTCAATTGGTCATAACACAGCCTTGAGCGACAGCAAGCGAGCGAAGTCGAAGGCGGGGGTCCTGGCAAACCGACTGACTGCAGCCACGGGGGAGGGAGACGCAAGTTCATAGGCGACCTGGTACTTTTCAGAGCACGGTGGTTGTTGTGCTTCATGATAGGACAAGGTGGAGGAGGAGAGCGGATAGCGGAGGGGCTCTGACTGCTGCTGTTGTTGAGGAAGGAAAGGAAGGGTTGGCCGAGGAGTGGAAGGGGTTTTGTAGGGAGGGAGGAGAGTGTTGTGGTTGGCTCGTGAAGCTGAGCAGGCCATTGCTGGAAGGTTTGGTTGGTGCATGGGTGATGGAGAGAATGAGACATGCGCGGGGGCAGATGCCTGAGCGGGTAATTGGCACGCGGTGGTCAGGCGCTTTCGGCAATGCACATGTTCAAGCAGGCTCTTCATTCGGATGTCTATGGGTGAGCGTGATGATGGGCTTCAGCACTGCACGTGAGACAACTTAAAGTATGGATACACGTGGGTGGGGTAGGTATGCGGTGCGATTATCAACACTGCAGTATGATGTCAATGGGCAGATGCATTAGAACAGAATGCATGAGGGTCGTGCGGGCAGTGGGAGAAGCCATTTAGAACATCCACAATTCAGTAGGAGTAATCAGAGAATTCGACGGCCATTCAAGATAATTATAGATTAATCTGATATCAAGGAATGTATGTAACAGGAACTCCTTCGAATGCATTTATGCAATGCAGAGGCACGTGCGGCACTCAAGTTAAAATGAGGGACCCCATCTTACTACCCATCACAGTTCTGATCAAGCAGATTCATTTTGCTACAACTCAGAAACTTTCTCATAGCCTTCTTTCTCCTACTCCAAGCTGCTGACGTAGTCATCCGAAGTGACATCTCCGATGGTGGTGGTGACATTGAAGTTCGAAATGGTAGGGCCGGAGCTGGCACCGTACAGGCTGTAGAGCGCGGCGTAGAAGACCTGCTCACCCTTGGCAATGCTGTCCGGCATCTTGACGGTGAGGTTGAGGTTCTGACGCTGGTTGGAAAGTTCGGGGCCCAGGTATTGGGAGCCGAGGACCTGGCCGATGTAGCCCTCGTGGCCGGGAGGAGGAGAGATACCGAAAGCAATGGCGACATCGTACACGGTCTGGATGTAGATTTCGTTGATCATAATGGCGGTGAAGGTGTCGCCGGGGGCGATGGTGGAAGGAACCTTCACGCCGTCGAGACGTGCGTAGGCGGAGAGGATGGGGAGGGCGGCGGAAAGAATGGTGGTGGTGCGCATTTTGTTGATTGTTTGAGTTTGGTTGAAAGACTTGTTTGTAGCAGAGACGAATAATATTGAGCGAAAGTAATGTCTTCTGAGGATGTTTTGCGAAGACCGAGGAAGTGAGTCGATGATGGAGCGATCTGCACGGCAGTTCTGCGCATCAATTTATACCCGCATGACTATACCAGGTCCGAGACAAGAATATTCCGCCATTCTCATGAAATTGGTAACGATCGTGCCGCTAGTCGCTGGTCTCTAACCTGGTTCGTCGATGTTTCTCTCTTCCGCAGTCACCCATACGAGCTCACTCCTCCCCTTGCCTACCAGGACGGAGTGTTGCAATACGAGAAACTGATTGTTCAGCCATGGACACTAGTAGAAAAAAGGCTCCTAATGCTGATTTGCGTTGAGAAGAGGAGTTGGCACGGGAGGCTGCAGTGGCGCAAAGATCAGGAATGTTTATTGCTTTGGCTGAGGTACCGTCTAATGTGACGTGACGTCCCGCTACTATTTTGAGAAGACTCAATCCTGTCTCCTGCCAGGGCTAGATGGCATCTCGTTCCGATAGGCTGAGACGCAGAGGGAGTGGAAGGATCAGGCGGGGTCAGCAACTGAGGAGAGCGGGAAGATGCTTGGCCGACTGCTTAGCTGTAGAGCAACGTGACGGTGCAGCGTTGTCGTGTTTTACGTGGCACGCGAAGAAAGTGACCTGTCAGAGCGCCGTGTGCGACTGCGCCACAGTGCCATCCTATGAGGCGGCCGCTCTGGTGGTATCTGTCTCGGAAAAGGAGCCATCGTCGGCATGTTTGCACGTGCAGTCTCGGCGCGCATGAGCTTTGAAGAGATCTCCGCGATTGAGAGTATAATTGTCGACTGGATCTCTGGGCTACCGACTGCTCTTCTAGCAGCGGCTGATGTGAGCACGTTGATCCTCGGAATGATTCGCAATGAACATGAGAGAATGGTTCATTCTAACTTTAAGGCATACATCATCAGCATCCCTACCATAATATCCGCAGTAGGACCACTTTTCTTCCATCACACGCTCGGTCTGCGTTTTTGTCACCGTCGACACCGGTTCAAACTGGACACCAATTCGGGATTGCTTCAGAGCCTTTCGTTGCGGCGGCTTGAAGTAAGCCAGAGTAGAGATATCCATTTTCATTTCTCGCTTTGCTTCGACCTTGGACCCTTTTCCTGTGCATTAGCATAAGTCTTTGTGAGAAATGCCATTTTCTCATTCGTTCAAGTCTACTGCAGGTGGGGCGCGCCAGCAACCGAAGCCTGAATGTATGGACTCCGCACCTGGCTCGGCAAGTCGGCTTGATGCGGATTTCTACGGACACCGCAGATTGAACCCACCGTCTTCCTGTGATCTAGACTCTGAATGTTCAGAGCCAGAAGATGCTGCTCCGCACATTCCGACGATAGATATATTAACACCACTGGCACTGATCTTGCTCGTCATATTCGACCGCAGACACCATCACTTGCGCGCCCGCGCCCGCGCCCGGAGCACAATATGACTTCAACTCTGAACCTCGTGCTAATCCTACTGGCTTTGGTATGCCAACCCGCAGATATGTGGACCAATTCTGACTTCTCCAGGTGCTATTCTATCCCACCTACCAAGCCATCTACAATCTCTACCTGAACCCTCTCCGGACCTACCCCGGGCCTAAACTAAACGCCATCTCAAGGATTCCGTACATCAGGCAGATCATAAGAGGCACCCCTCATCTGTACCTGAAAGCTCTTCACGACAAGTATGGTGATGTTGTTCGCATCACCCCCGACGAACTGTCCTACAACAACGACGCATGGCGTGACATTTTCGGCCACCGGACCGGTGGCAAAGAAAGCTTCCCAAAAGACATGGTATTCCTCGGCCCCGACCTGGTTGGAAGTGGTGGCATCCTCAGGGCACAAGGAGATGCAGCCCATGCAAGAGTTCGCAAGATCTTCTCTCACGCTTTCTCCGACCGCGCCCTCAAGGACCAGGCGCAGATTTTCCAGGGATACGTCGACCAGCTGGTGGATAACATTCGCAAGATACTGCACCAAGATGAAAAGGCCAAGCTTCCAATCTCCGACATGTTCAACTTCCTCACATTCGACATCATGGGCGACCTTACCTTTGGCGAGCCCTTGGGTCTTCTTACTGACGGCAAGTACTCCACTTGGGTGGCGTCCGTTTTTGGCAGCATCCAGCTCGTCGCTTTTGGCCGCATTCTCCGCTGGTACCCGATGCTCAACCAAGCAATCCAATTCATCCTCCCGAAAAACATCAAAGAGAAGCGCCGCAAAACCATCAACTACACTATGGAGCGTGTCGACAAGCGGCTCGCCCGTGGAGAGACGGATCGACCCGATGTCTGGACTTGTATCATGAAGCACAAGGAAGAGGACCGGCTTACTTTCCCAGAGATGCAGAGCTCTGCCAGTACGTTCATGATCGCTGGAACCGAGACTACCGCCACCCTTTTGAGCGGCTTGACGTTCCTCTTGCTGAAAAATCCGGATGTATATGCCAAGCTGGTCCACGAGATTCGAAGCACGTTTACCACTACGGAGGACATCAACATCAATTCCTTGGCTCGTCTGGAATACCTGAACGCGTGTCTCGAAGAAACTCTGCGTATCTACCCACCTACGCCTAATGGATTCCCGCGCATTGTACCGTCCAGCGGAGCGATTGTGTGCGGCAAGCATGTTCCTGCTGGGGTAAGTAATTCCAAATCCGGAGAACATGACCGTTCTGACTTGAGCGGGGATAGACCTCTGTTTCCGTTACCCACATTGCAGCCTACCACGCGGAGAAGAACTTCCATCTGGCTGATCAGTTCATACCTGAGCGCTGGTTGGGGGATCCGCGATTTGAGTCCGACAAGAAGAGCGTGCTCCAACCATTTTCCTATGGGCCTCGCAACTGTCTTGGCAAGAAGTATGTACCACTTTCATCACAATGTTCGTAGTACTTGACAAAGAAGCTAACCCGTCGTGCGCCCACAGTCTCGCTTACCACGAGATACGCCTGGCAATGACCAAATTTCTCTACAACTTCGACCTCGTGAATCTCTGCGATGACTCTCAGAACTGGATGGATCAGAAGGTCTGGGGTGTGTGGCAGAAACCCAAGTTGATGGTTCAGTTGAAGGAAAGGGCTTCTTAATAGTTTTAATATCTCTCTTTCCTAAGTGTCTCCTTGAAAACATTACCATCGTTGCAGACAGCCACCCCTTACACAGCAGGGATGACGTCAACTAAACCACGTTCCTTAAGATAGAAAATGCGACTTCGGAATTGTCTCTCACTACAGACCCTCGACACCACTCTTCTCATAAGTCACCCTAATCGTCGTCGTCGCCTCCGCATCCACAGGCACCCACACCACATCCGCCCTCGCCACCTCATCCCTCTCCCTCCTCACCACCCCACACCCATCCACCTCGACCTCAACCTCAACCCCCTCCATCTTCGTGTCCTCCTCATGCCACACCGCCACCCTATACTCGTCCCCGACATCCCTCCTCACCCTCTCATCCCCATATCCATCCCACCCCGTCCTCACCTCCACCCGCCTGTCCCCGCTCCGCCCAACCCACTGCGTCACATCCACTGCCCGAAACTCACTCCCCGCCTCCCGATCCCCATACGCATCGTTCACCCGCCCAGGCCCGCCGACCGTCGCGTCCTCCTCCACCGGCACCGGCAGCGTCGCGAAGAACGCCGCCTCCGGCGCGCTCGCCCGGGACACGCCGTCGTCCAGGTACATGCGGTACGCGGACCCCCTCTCGCCGTTTGGCGGGCCCGGGTAGACGTGGATGGAGACGGGGGCGGGGGGCTGGGGCGGGAGGTCCCGGCGCGTGCGGTCGGGAACGCTGGGGCGGGGCGGGATCTGCGGGACGATGGCGCCGGCGCGGACGTACATGGGCAGGGCGTAGGGGAGCTGGGTGGGCGAGGCGCTGATGCGGCAGTCGTAGGAGAGGTGCGTGCCGCCGGGGACGCGGGGGAGGAGCGGGGTGGCCGGGCCGCTGGGGCGGAGGTTCATCGGGTACCAGGAGCTCGTGGAGGGGAGGTAGACGTCCTGGCGGGAGGTCGAGGGGGAGGCGCAGGGGGCGACGAGGATGGAGGGGCCGGCGAGGTATTGGGTGTCGGTGTAAGGGCTGTTGTGGGTGAGGAGGGAGGTGTCGAGCGGGTCGGTGATGACCTGGAGCATTTTAGCAGGTGAGCCGGAGAGTGTCATAGATTGAGCGTCTTACCATGGCTCTTGCGATGGGCAAGCCGGTGATTGTGCTTTCGAACATGGCGTCGTAGAGCATTTGTAGGAGGCTGTACCGGAGTTGTACGTAGTACCGACACACTGGAAGGACAGCTTCGTATATTTCTCTCTCATGCTCTGGGATCTTGTTCTTGTTTTCCTGGTAGTACTCTTCATACTTGTATGGCTCCTGGAATAGTTTCTTGTCACAATCTCTTGGCTGGTCTGGTCTGTCATCAAAAGGCTCATGCCTTCCGCTGTAATGGTTCCTGGTTTTTGATTAGCAAATGCCGTCAAATGGAAAAGATTCACTTACCGAAACCATGGAAGTAAGCTGTTCGCACAGTACCACCGGATCAGCAATTCCGGATTAGCGAAATTGGACTCTCC
This sequence comes from Botryosphaeria dothidea, assembly GCA_011503125.2. NCBI lineage: Eukaryota > Fungi > Ascomycota > Dothideomycetes > Botryosphaeriales > Botryosphaeriaceae > Botryosphaeria > Botryosphaeria dothidea. The sequence goes on from WWBZ02000001.1 coordinate 1,355,786, forward strand.
AAGCGCAAGCTCGAAACCGCCAACATCGGCACCGGCCATAGTCATGCCTGATAGACCCAGAGAAAGCACCTGAGATATGGAAACACGGAGAAACTCCCAGGTCGAGGCATTATCACCCGTCCAAAGCCCTGCATAACGCTGGGCCCCAGCAAAGCTACCCCTCCCAATGATGAAGTTACGCTTTCCTTTCCGATTTTCCAGCTTCTTGAGGCCCTTGAACGTAGCTCTGTGTAGGTTGAGGCTGTACAACGACCAAAGCTCGATCGCTGTCTTGAGTTCGTCCTTGTCGGCGGCAGTCGGATTGCTCAGTCGTCGTCGACGTTGCTCCCCTTGCCAGCTGTCAGACTCGAGCAAGAGTCGAAAGGGCCAGGATTTCATGTCTCCGTATGCTTCGCCTATGCACGGCGAAGTCATGTCTTGCCAGACGAACTCAAGGCCTGCGTCAAAAAGAGCTTTGTACTGCTTGCCCCACCACTCTCGGGTGCGCTTGTTGTTCAGGTTCGGATAGTGACCCGGAGCTCCCTGGCCATCTCCATATGACACGCCTCCATGAAACGGAACACACTTGTTGAAGTGCGCTTCGAAGTCATAATCGTCGGGGTACGGCCTCCGCTCCACAGCATTCGGATTCGTGAAATAGAGGTCTGCATTTCCATACTGCATATACCTCTGATCGTGGCAGGTCGGTGCCGACGGATCAACACTTCTTCTGTCAAGAACGAAATGGTTCTCAGCTAGGCCCTCGTTCAATGAGGCATATGAAGGGTCTGGCGTGCAGTTGATGACCGGCGTGATGTTGGTGCTGCAGCGCACGCCTTGCCTTCGCAGTTCGTGGAACATCTTCTCAGGCTCAGGGAACCTGTCTCTGTCAATGGTGAATGTGCGGTAGTCTTTTTGCATATCGATGTCAATGTGCATCCCATCCAGTGGGAAGTCATGCTCCCGGTATTTGCGGACAACCTCTTCCACCTTCCACTGTCGGTCATATCCGTAACAGCCTTGGTGATGACCAAGAACGTATCGGGGCATCAGTCGCGGTTTTCCAACCAGGGAAGTGTACAGCCTGATAATTTCCGCAACAGTGTTACCGGCCATGAATATGCCTTGGAAGCTGTTGAACCTAGTCGCGACGCGGAACGAACTCTTGTCAGTCTTGCCAATGTCGAGACAGACATGGGAATAGTTATCGACAAAGGTTGCCATCTGTGATCGATAGCCGGGGTGTCTGTTGATCTCCATCCAGAAGGGCTCTGAGTGGTACAGCGGCTCTGCGGCTTCTTCGGGGCCGTTTCCATGGATGTTGTTGTAACGCATGTTATCAAAATCTACAATAGGGATTGTCAGGTTCTCCGGTCATTTTCAGTGGAGCTGTGACCTCACTGAAGTAATTCACGTAAGTGTTGTCTTTAAACAAGCCCTTCCCTCCCTGGCCACCGAAGCCCATGTATTTTGCTTGCGGGCGCTTCTCCACAGACAGTATCGTGGCCCGCTCCTCATGGTGGAGTGGATTTTCTTTTGTTTGCCAGATGATCGCTCTTCCAGGTCCTGGAATATCAACCGGAATGTCGCCATAAGGAGAAACTTCTGGCTTCGATGTGGTCTTGATCCGTCGAATAGCAGTTATTCTAAACGGACTCCGTTGAATCCACAACTCCACAACGGGATGTCGTTTCCCCCTTGAGACGACTACAGATCGGAGGATTAAATGCGTAGCATGTGTAGGGTCGAACTCAACGTCCCATATTATTTCTTCAGCAGTGTCCAGTATCCGTGTCAATTTGGATAGTCTTCCTTCCAGGAATGTTCTCCTGCATTGTGTAAGCAAAGTTTACTACATGTGTTCTTGCATTTAAACCTTCCATAGCACTTACGAATTCCAGTCAATGAATTCCGAGCCTTTGCGGTGCTTGGAGTGAAACTGAATCCTCCATACGAGGGGTCGAATGAACTGAATGAGCATGAGAGTATCATTGTTGAAGCGGAATATGCGGCCGTTGTGACAAGCTGCATTCCTTGTCTTATCTTCCGTCACTTGATCTTCAGGTTTGCATGTCACTGATGTCGGCTGGTGTTTTCCAGAGAATGACTCGAAGAAGTCGTCTGCAGGAATGAATCGGTACGGATCGCGGTGCTTCGGATGTGCTTCATCTCCTGAAGTGTAAGTTTTGTCTTGGCCGGTCCACGGCATTTTGAGAACGGGCAAAAGGAAGGATCGAAAGAAACAAAAACGAGTGTGTAATTCGGAAATGTGACTTGAAATCAGAAAACGCCGACGCTTAATGCTCTAGACAGGCATGACACATGCGCTCAAGTGACGAGTCGTACCAACCAAGGCGGAGAATAAGAAGGGAAGCGGTGAGAAATGAATCTTGATATAGCAGAATCTCTTGGACACTCTGACTCGAGACAGGGGCGTCGCTTGGAGCACGCAGTTGGAAGCACGCACGTGTGGCTATCCTGTTCCAGCTAGACCCGCCGCCGAGAGCCGGCCTAGATCTAGATTCACAACCACACTTCGCAGAAAGTGACCCCTGAATGCGGGCCGCACCGAGGCCGAAATCCGACAGTTCCGCTATCTTCTCAAGGCACGAAGGGGTTACTTTGCTATGATCCACGTTGTTACGGCCAAAGGCGCGGCTTGGATATTGAAGAAGGGTTGCATCCTCCGCTACACCAAACCATCAACGCACGGACCAAAAGATGACTCTTGCCAAACTTCGCCGATACAGATGGGGTCAGACAGGTGATATATGCGAGGTTTTAACATACATATTATGCTTGTGCTTAATGAGGATTAGAGATTTGGTAATCGGCTGCACCAAAAGTGACTGGTGAATCACGGCTTGGATACTGGGAGACGCCGGAAAGGGTGAAGTAAATCGGCATTGGCCTGATTGGGCCTCTGATGAAACGGTCCTCATTCTAAACAGATAAACAGTATGCTAAGTTGTTTACATGATTAGAGAATTCAGGCAATGGATATTAAACCTGGGTATCTGTCTGGATCCTCCACTTACCGAATAAAGGGGTACTCATGAGGACTGTGCCACCGCCCAAGGCTCGAGCGGAGAGTCACATACGGCTCAAATACCGCCGCAATCACCGCTGCTGATAAACTGGTCCGAATCCATTATGAAGGTCCACTCCGTTTCGTGCACAGCCTCATTCATTCTATTCGGAGAGCACACGCTTCGCAGTCCCTACCCTTTTCATCAGCGCCTCTTTATTTCGTGCCGCGCAAGCTCAGCTGGTTCTTTCAAATCAAACCGAGCATTTTATTAGGACCGTGTTCCTCCAAAACCCTTAACCCAAGGCGGGTGTATCCTGCTCACGATTCCGACTTTCAGTCCAGTTGGCAGATTAGCGCGATAAAACGAGAAGAGCACGATAAGTAAGGTCCAGCAAAACACTGAAATACAATCCAGGCTCATTTCATGAGGGAATCAATCGTCTTGTTGGAAAGAAACCGAGGACAGAAAAGAAAATTGCATTTCCCAGATGTGACCAGAATCAGTAGTCTCCAATTACGCCGCCTAATGCTTTTTTCATCCTCTTGAGAACTCCAGTGCTCTTGATGTATGATCTTGAGATACTTTTAGCCAGTTCCTCCTCCTTCTGCTCCCCGCGATCATCTGAGGGGCTGCAATGACTTCTTCACCCGCATCAGGAGCCACATCCAGGGTATCATAGACAATTGTGTGTATGCGGATCGGAAAAACTTGGCTCAGGTGGTGGTGAAAAGCGTGTCTTCCTCTCTCAGGTACTCTCCAATATCGGCCTGTCTGAAGGTAGCAATGCCGGTAGGATCGAGGCGGCGCGCCTCGGCGGTCGAGCGGGAAGTGACACCGAAGCCCTGCAGGAGATCAGCGAATTGCCCGTTCCCGCTTCGAGGATGCGGTGGGGTTGCGACTTACCAGGGGAGTGTCGTCCATGCCGTAAACCACCACGCCCTGGTGCTCCGGGCAGTCCTCACTCCAGCGACCAACATGTGCCTTGAGAACATTGCCGCCGTAGAGGAAAGGCATCTCGCCGTTGGGTTTGATCCAGACCTTGTAGCGGGCGTGGGGCGCGATGGCGTCGAGGGCGGTGATGTGCAGGCGGAATTTGCCGGTCTTGGTGAACTTGCCAATGCAGGTGCCGAGGGAGAGGAGGTTGGGGCGGGCGACGCTGGTAGCTAGGTTGGCGATGCTCTCGCGCACGTAGTAGACGCGGCTGTGCTGGATGCGAAAGACGTAGCGGTCGTCGTCGGTGGCGTTGGGGGGCGCGATCAGGTGGTTCAGCGAGCGGCCGGTGTAGTTGGCCAGCTTCGCGAACAGCGTCTGGGTCTCGGTGTCTGTGAGAGGCCGCATTGTGGGAGATGTGCGAGAAAGTGTGCTGGTTGGAGTTGCGGGCGAAGATGCGGAGGATAGCGTCCAACTTTTTGTCGGGGCTTGGCATGACAAACTCCGACGCCGCCCAAAAAATTCCTGGGCCTGCGCGTGTCGGACAAGCACCAGCACCAAAGTCTCGTCGCACTCCGAATCCCCCACCATGGCTCGCCTGCCAGCTGCGAAGAGACGGCGCTTGTCGCCGCCCGACGACGACGACTCTGCCACTGATTCTCCCAACCACTCCCTCGCCAAATCGAGTTTTGCGACCTCCAAGTGGGACCTCGAGCAGGACTACGAAAACCGACCCCGATCGCTGAACAAGAAGAAAGAGGCCACCCGCTTGCCCATCAAGACTCAGGACGGTCGCGTTGAGCATGTGAGTGCTCCCGAGCCGGAGAAAGAGCCAGAGGAGGAAGACAACGACAGCTTCCTGGGCACAAGCAGCGATGAGGACGGTGAAGAAGAGGATGACAGCGAGGAGGAACAAAAGAAGGTGCCCAAGAAATCCACACGCCAGCAGATTGTCGAAGCCAAGGAAGAACTTGCTCGCCTCGCCGAACTAATCAACGAGGACCCGGAGGAGCACATCGGTGTTTTGAAACAATTGGCAGCCCTCGCCGCCTCCGACAACATCACCGTGAAGAAGCTCGCTCTGGCAACTCAGGCCGCTGTATTCAAGGACATAATACCCGGCTACCGCATCCGTCCATTGAGCGAAGATTCGATGAAGGAGAAACTGTCTAAGGAGGTCCGTAAATTGCGCAACTACGAGCAGGCCATCGTCCACGGCTACCAGGACTACATTCGGGATCTGGCTCAGTGCGCCAAGGGGAGCAAGCCTGGCGCTCCAGACAATGTTGCTAGTCTGGCTACTCTCGCTATCAGCTGCGCATGCAATCTGCTTACCTCAGTTCCGCACTTCAACTTCCGTGGCGACATCCTCAAGATTCTTGTCAACAAGTTGAGTACCAGGGCTATCGATGCAGACTTTGTAAGGTGTCGTGAGACCCTAGAGAAGGTCTTTGAGGATGATGAGGACGGCAACGTATCTCTTGATGCCGTCACCATGATTACCAAGATGTTCAAGGGCCGCAGCTACAACGTTCACGAGAGTGTTCTCAACACTTTCCTGCACCTCCGCCTTCTATCTGAATTCTCGTCCAAGGGTTCGTACGATAGGATTGACAAGCCAGAGGATGGCCAGCCTAAAGGCAAGAAGCCAAAGGAGAAGCGTGAATTCCGCACCAAGAAGCTGCGCAAGATCATGAAGGAGCAGAAGGCCATTGAGAAGGAAATGAAGGAAGCTGATGCCGCTGTGAGCCACGAGGAGCGCGACCGCATGCAGGCCGAGACACTCAAGCTTGTTTTCGTCACGTACTTCCGCATCCTCAAGGCCAGAAGTCCTTCACTGATGGGTGCCGTGCTCGAGGGCCTGGCACGCTACGCCCACCTCATCAACCAAGACTTCTTCGGCGATATCCTCGAAGCACTCAAGGACCTCATCTCCGACGCCCAGCTCCTCCAAGCCGAAGAATTTGACGAGGACGATGAAGACTCCACCAGCGCCCGCAACGCCACGCGCGAGTCCCTCCTCTGCGTCATCACCGCCTTCGCCCTGCTGCAGGGCCAAGACGCCAGCAAAGCGGCTTCCTCCCTGCACCTGGACCTCAACTTTTTCATCTCGCACCTCTACCGCACCCTCTACCCAGTCAGTCTCAACCCCGACATCGAACTCAGCGCCAAGTCGCTCCACCTGCCCGACCCCAACGCCCCGCAGCACCACCACACCGCGCCCACCAACAAAATCAACGTCCAAACCACCACCGTCCTGCTCCTGCGCTCCCTCTCCTCCGTCCTCCTCCCCGCCACCGCCGTCCGCGCCGTCCCGCCCCTGCGCGTCGCCGCCTTCGCCAAGCAGCTCATGACCGCGTCGCTGCACCTGCCCGAGAAGAGTTGCCTGGCCATGGTGTCGCTGCTCGCCAAGGTGGCCAAGGTGCACGGCCGCAAGATCGCGCCGCTGTGGAACACCGAGGAGCGTCGTGGCGATGGCGTGTTCAATGCCCTGGGCGCGGAGATTGAGGGGAGCAATCCGTTCGCCGCGACGGTGTGGGAGGGTGAGATTTTGAGGAGGCATTTTTGTCCGCAGGTGAGGGAGGCGGTAGGGTTGGTGGAGAAGGGGGTGTTGGAGGGGATGAAGTAGAATAGAGTCTAAGGGAGGATGATAAGGGGGCTTACAAATGTATTGTTTCACGGTTATCTCAGTTTGTCCTCTTTTGGATGAACCTCATGCCTCTTCACCCAAGGAAAGAAGTAAGTCTTGAGTTGTCACATCTAATGGGTCTGGATGAAACATATGACCTCAAAAAATATATTGAAATCATGGATCTCATCCGCTGCTTGAACTATAAGTCAGATCAAGGGAAGTGACAACAGAGTAAGGAAACTGAAGAAAAGAATCGATGAGCCTGTCTTTGCTTCCCACATGGATGCATCTATCATTCCAGAAAGACTGTCTCAAATTTCGGCCTTGCTTCAAACCATTTTGTCAGCAGTACCCATCCGATGCCAACACGTTGTACGAATTGGTCTCGACGGCAGATCAGCATCACCCCGACTGCTGGAGGTGGAACCAACGCGACCCCTTCCTTATCGTAGTATGTTAGGTTCAGTTCCCTCCTTTCGAATATCTTTCTGTAAACGGTATATAAGATGGAGTCGTTCCAGAACTGCGTTAGATTTGATGCATCGCCTGCCCATCTTCTGTCTTCCAATCTCATGGTGCCCTCTTCCTTTGGATAACCGTCGACCTGAGATAGCTTCCCATCTGTACTACCTCTCTTCCCGAAAATTAGGCAAGAATTTGAAAATTTTGACTGCCCCCGACAGAGAGCGCAATGAATTCTAGAAAGTTTGCTCCAAGGGCACCTCTTTGAGTTACCCACTCATCCACAATCGAACTTCTTTTGAGCGCGCCGAATACCGTGCCCTGATTTTCTTAGATATCGTATGAGTAGCGTCCGTCTGGTCTGCAATAGATATGGTCCTCATGCATCCCAATCTTTAGAGCTGCAACCTGGACAGTTGCCATTAATATTCGAGACTCCGCAAAGGACTGGCAGGAGGGCATGTGGCGGCGCCGCCAAGTGGTTCCGGGGAAAAGCATCATAGGCTGACACGCAAATATCCAAAGCTTCTTTCATACGCTCCCAAGATATAAGGGGTTCAAGCGGATCGCAACGTCGTCCGGGATCCTGGGAGGGCCACCGGAACAAACTGCGCATCGAAGCAAGGAGCTTCTGCATCAGTCCGTGGTTGCCCATAATGGTGATCTGACGGAGCCTGACTTCTGGACTCAATGAGTGAAGTTCGTGCTCGCGCGTTTAATTAAGCCCCACGGAAGATATTTTATGATAGAAATTAAAATCAGCTATAACCTGATCTGCAATGCTTATGTATCAGCTTTCATACACAAGTTCGACTATCATGGTATCAATTCTGTTTTTGATATTTGTCATTCAGTCTGATGATTTGTCAACTACTTCTATTTAGTTGCAGATAGTCTCTAGTTACTCAAGAATTCAGTCATTCATTGACTCATTATGATTGATTCACCCATTTCATTTCATCATTTTGTATACGTAAGCAGGGGCTTGTGGAATTTCGCCGTTTTGGTTATGCAGATCTAGGAGGAGCGGAACTGATGGGCCAGGGCCCTCCTTACGTGGGATTGGAATGAGAGGATTAGCCCTCGATAGAGCGATGGATGCACTGTACATGTATGCTTGGCATAGAGGACACTCTTTCCGACTCTTCAGATCTTCCCAGGAACCAAGGCTGAGGTGCAGCCGGTTCGGAGACATGAGAGGACCTGGGTTGAAAAGCTGAGAGCAAAAGATCAAGTGTCTCACGCCAAATTGTCTACGCAGGTCGCAAAGGTCTGTCTGGAACATCTTGGCCAAGATGCAAGATAGACAGTGGCGCTGGGAATGGATCGCTTCTTGCCATTCAGCCTTCGAGAGACCACTCACGGATGCGATATGGTGCTGACATGTTTCGCAAGACACTGCTGGCAGAGTCTCGTCCATGCTGTGAGCTGCTTACTGATCGCGTCAAGTGATTGTCCTGTTGCGATAGAAGCAGAACTGATGTCGACGTAGTAAAGTAAAGCCACGGAGTGTCCATTCAGAGTGGGCGCAGCCTAGGCCGTCTGTGAAAGCTCCCGTATGGGGCCGGTGGTGTTGTCTAGATGGATCTCGATCAACTGTTGAGAATTCTACAAGGCTTGAGACATTTAGCCTTGCGGATGAATCCACACATCACACCTCGCACGCAAATTCATATCGTAGGAGCTGCGATCTCAGACGACCCGCTGTGCACGCAACGTACTGGGCCGGATGACTTGAAGTACCATGGACAGGTCCTAAAAGATATTGTTGCTCAAAGGAAGGGAGTAGCTTGGCTTTGTGTCTGAAGGCGAGGCTGGCACGATAGCTTGCGGCTTATCTGCTTCCTTGTTTAAAGGGTGTAGATAACTCAAGCAAGGATGTATTTACACATTCTGGAGTGGCTCGGGTGCGTAGCAGTCATCTCCCGTAATCGCTTGAGATCTTCAGATACATTGCAGACCTCACAAGAGGCTTGAGTAAACGAGTGCTGAGAAAATTCTTCTCCAGAAGACCGCAAATCTCCTACCAGTTACGGAACGGAGCATGCGCTTACAGGATCCTTGTCGCATATCCCAGCAGTACCTCGCGCCCACTCCCTCACCCAACTCTCGGCCATCTCTCACCCACCCCAAACAACACCCTCACGCCTCAATCCCTGACCTCCCTCTCCTTAGGAACCCCCAAATTCCCCTCCACCACATCCCTCCCCATAGACCAAGCAAATTCGACTCCTGGTGGTGTGCAGAAACAGGGCTACACGAACAAGGGTTCTCTTCATGCAACGTGTCGCCGCTTTCGTCTCTGACCGCAGCACGTCAAGGCCTCAGCCGCCTCCCCAGCCATCCACTTTTTTTTTCTCTCTCTCGACAGCCTCACACGCACACAGCCCATCAAACCTGCATACACATACAGTGGGGCGAGGCGGCTGACTCCTGCGAAGGGGAATTCCCGATGATCCCTAAAAAAAAAGAAAAACGATAGAATTGCGCGTCCCACTCTCGCGCGGTGATGCCGGGTGCATCTTTTTCGTCTGGCCCCCGTTATTGCGCGTGTGCTTGCTGCGAGTTTGCCGAGTCTAACGATCCTCGGAAACATAGCGCCGCGGGGAAGCGGGTGCGAGAGAGAGAAAAGTCCGAACGACACTCGACTTGTTTTTTTCCTTCTTCTTCTTCTTCTTCTTCTGCACGATGCGACCGGTGAGATAGGGAGGGTGAGTGTGTCTGGGCCCCCAATACTGGGACGGGACGGGGCGGGATGGGCGGGAGAGCGGCAAAGGCGGTCCGATGCATCTTCGCAATCGCGACGGCATGCCTGCTGCTGTTCTTCCCTCTGGCTGCGAGGTGCCCGGTGAGTGAGGATCGGATCGATCTTGATGCCTACGGCCGCCGCGATTGCTACTGGCAGGGGCGAAGTAGGGGTCGTGGTACCTTTCCGTACAGCGTCAGGAAGAGATAGAGTGTTGTCCGTCAGAAGGGAACCACGGTTGAGCCATTTGGAATGGGGTATGGTAGAGCGTGGGTCTTCCTTGGGCTGAGATGGGTAGGAGAGATCGCGACTGTTTGCTTGGCTGTGCGATGTGATGTTTGGTCGGAGATGGAACGGCGCTGAATGTGCGTCAGACGGCATTGGAGGAGGAGGACTGCCTTACGATGAAATGCCCGGGAGAAGAGTGCCCGTGGGCAAGAAAGCCGTGGATGAAATGCCCATGGACGGATTGCCCGCGGTTGGGATCAATTTCGATTGCGATGCCATCCGGTGCTGGTTGGCCTGTCCGCATGGATGTGAGGTGCCCTTTGCAATGCAACCATAATCCTTGTCCCGCATGCATTCACCGAAAACTCATCGACTGCCCGTCTGTGTAATGCCCTCGCTGCAGCAGTCGGAATTGAACCAAAGTATCCACTGCCCTCCAGCGGCTGTTACCGCGGGCAGTCTAACCCCAAATGCTGTGGCACTGGTGTTGGATGACTGCCCGTGCTGCAACTGTCAAGGATAGTGAAGAGAAATACTGCCCGCAGTCGAATGCATATTTGCACACCCGGACCTACAGAGGAAAGAAGCACGAGAAACGGGCTGTTTCACGAGTGCAGTGAGTCATGAGTTGTGATACCCTGCATGGAACGCGCAGGAAAACAAGACTCGGGGAGATCGGGATGCACCCGATCCTTGGTCCCGATCCGCAGAAGGCTGATGGACTCAGGAACAATATTGGGATGAGGCGAGAACGGTTGCCGGCAGGGACGGGACAACTGCCAGGGGTTGAAGAAAAAAGAAAAGAAATCTGGCCACAACGGTCTTTTCGAGCATTCATGGGACGGGAAACCTGATCGCCTTGCATTCGAGGAGGCACGAGATATGCAAGCATAGACGGGGATACTAAATCTGTTGTGCATGAGGCGGCGGTCTGCGTGGATCAAGGAGGCAAAGACGGCCTACTCCATCTCCATGAGACGAGGCAAACGCTGTACGCACCCGCAACGGCGGCGGTTCGCATGTGGCCTGCCGCTGCATACACGGCGCCCAGCAGCGGTGAATGCTCGAGACCTCTGGATCATCCATGCGCGGTGAATTCCGCTTACGACTGGGGATGCTCGCAGATGCCCATCTGGCCTGATGAGATTGAGCGCTGTTGCACACGCAAGGAGTCGTGATGAAGTCGGCTAAAAACAACATCATAGATCGAATCAATAGGCTGCGGATGACTGCATTGTTGGTAGATGTGGATGCTGTGAAAGCGTGATTTAGGTGCATATCCGCTCTTTGATGCCTGCGTATTGGCAGATCCTGATGGTGGGAGGCTCTGTGCATGAGGACTGCATCCTCAGCCCAATGCTGAGCCGTGGATGATGGGAGAAAAGGCCTCATGCAGATGCTTTAGTTTGGGGCAGTGATGGGCTGTGCATGAAAAACCGGCAGCAGGAGCGTCAGCTGAAAGCCGGCGCTTCATGCAGATATGACGGTATTTTCGTAAAGCGGGTAGCTGCTTTTATTGATTCCAGGCGAGCCTTTCCGCTGAGGTATGGAGAATAGGCGCTAAGTGAAACGTCACGGCCACATAGACGAGCTTACACCGTTGACCGATAGTGCGGGTGCGGCTGATGGATCTGCCATGCATTTGCTCTGACGAGTCAGCTGCTTCTAAGTGTACATTCGCCTAACAACGGGCATTACAGGCGCTCAGACAGCCTCGGTATCCACACTCGCAACTAGCCGTGCAGCGCACTCTTGGAGCACCCTCTGAAGTGTGTTATCTGGCCAATGTTGGGTGTCTGTGTACGGTCTTGGCGGGAACTGCATGACGCACGCCTGGGCCAGATATTGGACAATCGGGCGAGGATGAGCACTGAAACTCCGTGACCACAAAGCTTGCAGGGTCGACGATATTGCTGGGGTCGGAGTGATGCAGTAGCGAGTGTCCAAGTGAATTCGAGGGAATGAATTGACGCGACCGTAGCGAAGGGACGGTCAATCCCATGTGCGACAATCGAGGGCAGGACTGAGCTGAATCTCATATCCGTCGCAGTCAGCCATCACAGGAGAGTGCCACCTAAAATTCTCCACCGTTGGTAACATTTCGGAGAAGACCAGGGTCGGGCCGTCCCAGGCATGGAGTTCAAAGAAGGTTCCGCGCGGTGTTGATAATCCTCTGCGTCAGGGCACACTGCTGCAGTACCGACAACGTGGTGCAACAATGTGTTGCACAAGCTGACATTAGCTTGCCTTGGCATGCATGACGAATCGCCCGGCACTCGTGGCTGTCAACCACGGCCTGGGACTTCCAGAAGCCCGGCTGAGACCGTTCCACCTTGCCATGCCCTTGGTAGGGGCCCTAAAACCCCAGAACCCGGCTTGAAATCGTCAAAAAACTGCAGGAACAGGTCGAAAATCGAGGGTGAAGGAAAACGATGGTGAGTTGGGCAGTCACACTGACAAGGGTGTTTTCCAAATAGCCTGTAGTACGGAGGAAGGGAAAGGGTTGCACTGTGCCACGGTTGAGGGCAGCCAAGATGCCCTGTACTACGGCCATAGTGTAGGTGTGTGACGACCTGCATCTGGGCTGCAGGGCAGTGAGTTTCGTGACGGTACGATACTGGTGGTGATGATTACGTGTTGAAACAGTACTGAGTAATGAAATGTGTGCGATGTTGCACGTAATCAGACGCAATTCTACGAAATGGGTGACGGGGATGAGATGCAGGACGGAAATGCACTTGCATTCTTCAGCTTTGGTTCATGTCGATTGACGGCCATGCAGCAGTCCAGACTAAGAGATGTGATCATTCAGTCTCTGGCGGCGGAGCCTTGCAGGTCCATGTGCGCGACGTTGCTGCTTCTGTGCAACTTTGATGGGAACTGTTCGGATGGGCCGGGAATAGCCTTGCTTGGGATTGCGGGTATAGCAGGTTTTCCCAGTAACTTGACCAGACTGTCATGCATGTAGCGAGGTGAATGAGGCCACTGGTGTAGCTGGAAGCAGAGTATGAGCATGCTGGCGTGAGCAAACTTCAGAGTTCCGCTGTTCGAAGTGCCTAGCCGGGCCTCAAAGCCAAGGCGACTATGGAAAAAATGAAGCAAAATGCATGTTTGCTTGCTATACTTGCTCAAAGAAGGCTCCAATTGATGTTCTGTGCTACGCGCACGCGACCATTCTCAGCAAGACGATGGGTGCATGAAACTTCCATGTAAGAGTGGGCACATGGTGTGTGCCATTTGCCTAATACGACAATGTTTACGCAATTGTGCTACCGCGCGGCATGCAACACCGGCGAAGCGCGCGGCGGATCCATGGAGGGAAGGGTGGAGTAGTCGAATCAAGCGTCGAACCAGAGCAACCTAGCGGAGTAGTGACGGAGAGGCGCAGGAGATGTAGCACAAGCAATCTATTTGAGCGTGATGAGATTCGTAGAACAGCCGCAGTTGGCGCCCATGAAGTCATCGGATAAAGACAGGAGCATACAAGAAGTAATCCTTTGAGGCAGGGCATTCAATCGAAGCTCGAGTTTTTGGTACGCTAATTGCAATTGCCGCAAGCCTTCGCAGAGGAATCAAAGCGATTACCTGCTCCTGCATACGAGTGAGTCGCAGCCATCCATGTGATGGAATTCCCAAGTGTACGGATTTGATATTGTGATACAGCAGGAACCATCACTCCAATTCGCGGAGCCCATCCAGAAGCGCCTCGGTCGATCTTGCGAGAGACTTCTTTGATGGAGAGGCAGTCGGACGATCAGCAGGCACATCGGTTGCAGTCTTTTCCTCTCTCTCACGGCGGAGCGTTTCCTGGGCCTGCTCATAGCTGCCGAGGTCACGCACATTCTCGAAACCCAATGACCTCAGTGATTCGAGAGCAATGCCTGAGCGGCGGCCGGAACGACAATAGAGGGTGATGTCATCTTGCTTTGCGACTCCAGGGCGTGATGTGAGTTGAGCAATGTCCTGGTACTCGATGTTGATGGCGCCGTCGAGGAAACCAGTTGCGAATTCCGCCGGCGTCCGGACATCAACGAGCAGAGAATTTGGCATGATTGCGGTTGAATGAAGCTCTAACTTGATTCGAAGAGGCCAATGAAGGCATTGGCCGTGAATTTTGGCTCGGTGCTTTGTCTCGGTGTTGCAGCCGGTAAGCACAGCCGCGGATGAGGAAGAGGATCATCGTGAAGAAGAAAGGATGCAGCGGAAGTCGGATTATCTAGGACCGCCTCGAGCCCCGTTAGCTAATCCACGTAAGACCTCGGAGTCCATTCCGAGAGGCGCTAATAGGCGGCGCCTGCACCCCTGCGCACGTAACAGCAACACCCCTGCTCGCCCACCTCGGCAACTCCAATACTCCACGACGGTTTTGATGTTCCCATCCGAAAATAAAGTGCGCAACACCACAGCGCAACGCCTGGTTCCCAAATAAAAGAGTTTGAATTGGCCAAATCTAACTGCGGCCAATTGTGCATGATCGAGTGTATTTTGGGAAAGCTCGCTTCGCTCTTGCATGGTCGTTTGTTTGGTTGAAAATAAGAGCCTCGATATCGAGCACGCGTCCAGAGTGAAAAGACCTCGTCACTGCGTATGCCCGCTGTTATTGCGCCCGTAGTCCTCTTAAAGAGCCCGTGTCCTTTGTAGAATCAGCTCTAAGGCAACGAGCAAATGATATTTCGCGTTCATAGTGTGTAGCGCCTACAGCTCAGTAAAGACGGGCACTTGAATTATGTCTTGCTCCATCGTCTTCCGGTGAAACAGAAATTTACGGAACAACCTTGGCATCTTCCCGTCTCTCGCGTATATCCGTTCACTTCGTCTCACGGATGGAAAGGCTGCGCTGCCCTCGTTTCCATGTTGTTTGATTTGAATGAGCACATCAAGCGTCTCCCCTCGTCCGACTACTCCTATCTCCTCGCTTTGGAGCATCGGGAAATTTTGCTGACGGTGCCGAATCAAGTCACCACTCGCCGCCAGAGTGCGGGCTGGTGTGCTTGTCGGACCTCGAAAGTAATCCGTTCTGGGCAACCCCATGCGCCGGCAGTCGTCAAGAACTGATCGATTCGGAAGTCGGTTCGACGTCGGCTGCACCCTTAGAGACGGGGGTGTACGGTTTGTCAAACTCTCAGAGATATTGACAGGGCTCCGCTTCGCCAGTGGAGCAACAAACTTCAACGTCGCGCACTGCGGCCTGTAAGTGCCGGGCATCTCCCTTGGACGGCTCAAAGGCCGAACCCTCAGCCAAACGATTGCGACGGAACGGTGAGGAGCATGCAGGTAGTCCCTACATTTGCCTTTCATTTTATCCCGTTGCCTTTTGTGTTGGATGTCATTGTGGGGCAATCGCTTTGAAGGCTTAGGGCCGCTTAGGGCGTCAGCCACACCTCAATCGATACTGGACACCCAGTCCACGGAAGTCTAGTGATGGCAGTAGAAGGATAGGCGCCGAAACACGTCAATATTGTTCTGGAAGGACAATCAGGACATGGCAGGGTAGGTTTGTGTCGGCGTAGTGGGTGCAGGGACGGGAAGATGGGAAAAGCAACCACCTGTGGGTCAAGGGTAATGAAGGCTCGGTTGGTGCGAAGGTGCTGTGGTGTTTGCTTTGGCGGGGAAGCGGCCTTTAGTACGGACATCAAAGCCGACAGCACTCCCTTGGCTCCGGGTAAGCAATTATGCCGCTGATGTGACGTCGGGAGGGGCGATGAAATCCTTAAAGCACGCATGTCCCCGCTGAATGGCTCTTGTAATTGAATAGCCTGGTGCATCCTACTGCTCCGTCCACATACACGAACGAAGCATCCTGCCGGCCGTTCAGGGTGGAACGCAGGGTTTGACCGCCCGGCCTGCGGGTATTTCGATAGGAAGAAGCAAAGCAGCAAGGACCGTGTCTGAAGAAGCATGCATGAGTTGGACTAGGCCGTAAATGGTATGGTACTGGCAAGCGGTGGCTCGCCGGGAACGTATCAGCGCTCAAAGAGTCAGCGCGTAGATGGCTGACACACCCCGTCTCGCACGCAGAGATGGCACCTGTTAGACGTTTAGTCGTTTCGAATCCTCAACGAATCAATTACGGCTGCATGCATCCATGCCTTCTTGGATGATGTAGTGGTTTCCAGCTTCCGGGCCGCCGCACGTGGCCTCCGGATCTTGTTCCGCCAACTTAAGTATAAGAAAGGACAACGCCTGGCGCAGGCGTCGCCACAGGTAAGCCGCTCTCAACAATCCTCAGACTCACTACCACAAAACCTGACTGATGAAATGAAATGGGTGAATCAATCATAATGAGTCAATGAATGACTGAATTCTTGAGTAACTGGAGACTATCTGCAGCTAAATAGACACGACTGACAAGTCATCAGGCTAATGACAAATACCAAAAACAGTGTTGATACCAGAATGGTCGAACTTGCGTATGAAACCTGATACATGAGTATTGCAGATCAGGTTACAGCTGATCTCAATTTCCATCACTGACTTTTTTTTTTTCGCAATCGAGCCATGCTTACCATTCAGGCGATGCGTGTCTCCGCAGAGAGAACAGAAGCCCTCGTACCCGTCGACGCATCTTTTACCCGGACCCTCGGACGCCGCTCCCCAGGCCTGGCCCACGTCGCCTTGTGTTCCGTGACCTGCAGGGTCCGCTTTAGTTGCAGCACGCCCGACTTCCTTGCACCAGCACACCGTCGACAGGATGAGCGCGTCTTGATGTTGGCATCGCTACCGCATTACTAGCGGAACGGACCCAACATTCTTGCACTGCCTTGATCATAGGAAGCCTTGCAATCCATCTCGCTTCTAGCTAGTGTTAGCAGCAACCCAACCGACCGAGGCCATGGACTGGTACATGAGCGGCCTACACAGAACTGCCTGTTCCCACGTCACCATCAGAGCTCGACTGCATCGGATACACCCCGTCAATGGACATGGATCTACGTGCTGTGTTAGGCGGCCAGAGAGACGCGGATGTCTATTATTGGAGTTAGTCTAGAAGAGCCGGGGGAAAGAGAGGAAATAACCCGTCGATATGTATAGCACCACATGCGCGCCACACCTGGGACCTTGCACCACCGAGGGGTATGCGTTCGACATAACCACGGTAGCTACACGCCGTGAGGAAACGACCAACGTGGTTCCCGCGCTATAGTAGCACCTCATGGCACACGATCCACTCCCCTCTCCCGTTAACGCCACGCCGTTCAGGTGGTGAACGGCAATTGTTTCGCTGAGAGACATCCTTGTGCCAACTGTTTGTCGGCAAAAGAAAGCCACGCACTCACCTCAATTGGGACGTTATTGAGCTCCTCCTGCCAAAGGCCCGGGTTCACTTGTGTTACTGATGGAATGCATGGACCGTAGTGGAGGCCATGGGCCTGGAATGACTCTTCCTTTGTTCTCTTTGTTCACTCATATCTCCAAGACTATTGGCAGATTAGCTCTAATAGCTCGCTTAACGAGCAGAGCTTGGCAGTTGGGTATATCAACCCCTGCCAACTCTCTCTTCAATCGATCATCCTTTCGCACCACATCCATCAGTTACATCTGGCATCCACGACGGCGAAGCTTTCTTGCCGGATGTGTCGAACTCGAGGCTATCTGCCGTCGCCGCGCTGGAGGGCGAGGCCACGGAGGCATCGTCTACGGTCACCGTAGGGACGCGGTGCGCTGGGCTAAATGTCTGATTAGAGGCAGCATTGACACCCAGGGCAGCATGGACGTCGTCTTCTATTCTGAGGGTATGCGCAACATCAGCTGTGGCGCGAAAGCGCGCGGTAGCTAGTTGGCGGGCCAGGGTGACGGCGGCATTCTCGTCGGCGGTGGAACCTATGCCCATGATGATGTCCTTCAGGTCGTCTACCTCGGTCTCCAGGTGCCGGATGCGTTGCTTTAGAGCCGAGGTGCGTCTCTGGTCTCCTGCGGCGTCATAGGCGCAACCGGGGCGTTTCTTCACGAGGCACGGCGTACATACGGGACGCGTGCCGTCACACTAACGAGGTGTCAGCGCTGGGCGTTGGGAAGAGTGCAAGAACTAACCTTGTGCTTGCGCTGTTGGCACGACTGGCAGGCGACGGGAGTGACATTGGTGCGCTTGGGCGGTCGTGAACGTTGTGTTGGCAGCGACTCACGGCGGCCAAGGGGGTCGGTGGGATGATGCTCAGCAGCGACAGCTCCGGCCGAAGCAGAGGAAATGGGACGTACGCTACCACGGGACCCGAAAGGCCCGAGAAGGGGCTGGATGGAGGCATGGTTGCCAGTGTTGAACGGGACGGACATGATGGGGGAGTTTACGGGCGCTCAAGTTAACCTGAGGGGCAGTTGATGCGTTTATTACTCCTCCGACGGATCTCCAGGCGCGGGCTCGAAGCGACGCCATGGTGACGCAGCTGACGCGATTTCGGCCTCATTTCGAGCAGGCAGTCCTGTGGCATTGGGAATTGCAATGGCTGTCCTGCTGCCTCCTGGAGAGAATTACAAGCAGAAGAATACGGGGGTAAGCAGAGATGCTGCAGCCCGCCCGGTCGGCAGATCATAGCACAGACACACTCAATGCGCCACCTCGCCCGGACCGAATTCCGACCCAATCAGGGAATTTACGATGCTGCTGCTGGCCCCTTCCGAGTCCCGCAGGCCTGTATTGCACGCAGGATGCACGTCGTCCCCGTGCGTCCACAGTGGCAGTCAGCCCATTTTGCCCCTCCGGCAGTGCCAGGACCAGGAGGCTGTGAAGTGGACACTGGTCCAGTGTTTTCAGCCTGAGCCCAACTTTGGCAGCGGTAAACCTCTGCAACATGCACGCGTGCATGGCACAGGAGGACCCTGGGCATGTTGGGAAAGCATCTCTCCAACGGCGTTGCCCCGCGTCCAGGCTGCGGGGAAAGGCTTCAAAGACAGTCCTAAGAATACGCTCGGGAGCATACTGGATATTCGGCAAGCCACGCTCAAAAAAGAAAAAAAAAGATGTCGACGCAATCGTATCCTATCGCGAACACCTCATGCCGCGGTTCCTGGGAGTTGCCGCTGCGGAAGCTTCTACTTCAAGGTCTATTTCGGCGTCGTCTTGCGGCAGATGGCCTCCAGTCGCGAGAATCTTGAACGTGCGCCCGTCTGAGGAAGCCAATCTCAAACAGCTTGCACCTGGCGGATTCAGAGTTGATAGAATGAAAACGATAGCGCATACATTGCATCGCAGCCAATCATATCACGCTTTCGCCGACGGAGCGCGACTTGGAGTATACTCCGACAACGTCACTCATCCTGCTTATCGCCCCTACAGCTGATCTTCTTCCTATTATCAACGATTTCATTTCCCTTTACGCCGACGCAGGGTATATGCCCCCGCACTTCAACGTCCGCAACAACTGCTCCCACGGTCTCAACAGTCGTAGGCCATCGGCCTTTCCACCCTCCCCAACTCTGCACCGCTGCCGGACAACCCGACCTCTGAGCGAACGAACCTTGACGGGCCCAGGCTCTCGTTGTATCCCCACGCCTGCCTACTTGCCTGATTTCTTGTTTTTAGCAGATCGACGCCGACGCCTGAGTACGAGTACGCCAAGCTTCGCTCTCCGCTGTTTCGACTGATGCAGCTCTGACCCACTGCGCCTTTCTCCGTGCCGTCTGCACTACGATAGACCCTTTCTCATTCAATCATCACTCCCACAACAGGGAGACATGTTACAACAGTCTTCGCGCCGTATGCTCAAGTCCATCCGCGTCATCTGTTCGTTCCTCCAAATCCCAGTTCTACACAATTGCTAAGGGTTGCCTTCCCAACGGAGCTGTGGGCACGGGTTATCCTTCAGTCGTTGAAGCTTGAAGCGTAGCTCACGGTGGCAGCCTGGCGTTGCTGACTGTAGACAAGTCTAGCGTAGACTATCACTGGCAGGTTCATCTTGCCACCGGTGGGCGCCATCTATCTATCTATCCTGCTGCTGCGAGACGCTGACGCATTAAGAGCCTGGCAGTTACGTAAGCTGACTACTTTGGGCAGCCTGAAAACACACAATGTTCCACCAAAACGAGGAAACCAGTGCTAGTAACGCGAGAGCAAATCGAAGCGACAAACAGCTCACGTCTCGGCCTGTGGACGTAAAAAAAAAGAGATCGTCGACAAAAAGAAAGGGGAGGGCAAACGACGAGTGGGGCGGGATTGACAATTCGGAGAATGCCGGTGTGCCTCCCCTCTTTCCTCAGATTGCTTAGGATGATTGCTTAAATTGGCGGGGAGTCCGAGCGTTTGTCTTGCTTGCGCACGCAAGATGTGAACACTTTGCGTAGGTGCGTGACAATGACGCTTACACACTTTTCCAGAAAAGAAAATATCTGGTGAAAGAGAGAGCAGGCATCTCCAGGACGAGTATCGAGTCAGCCAGTGTCTCGTGTTGTGACATACTTACATGCTCTGAGGAGAACCATGGACAAAATTGGTCCGAAGGTCTGGAATGGATCGACGTCTGTTGGTGCAGCGAAGGGGTATGAATCTCCAGTCAAAGCTCCTTTCCGACTGGCGCGGAGAATGCTCGGAGACATACCCAAGTCTGCCTGGGTACGGGGGGTCTTTTCACGCGGCACGGTGTCCCGCTTCACCTACGGTGTTGTTTTAATCCCAATGTGGACTTCAGACCTGTCAGTGGGGCCGTCTACATCCCCGACCGAGACAGAAAAGGCTGTGCTTATAAGGCAAGATCTGCTGCCTGTTTCGGTCCCCAACATGCTCGGGATGCTTTACGTTAGTCTTGGCGCAGTGATGCTCATACGTAACTATACGCGGTTTAGCGGTCTTTGGGTGGGCGACAGAAACGTTCTACTACAGTATGCTCATCATGCAGGCAATATCTCCGCTATGGGTTGCAGGGGGGTCTTGAATCGACCATCGGCCGATGGGCTGCGACTGTCGTTGTTTTCAGTTGCCCAGGAGCGACCGTACACATGAAGCATGCTTGCGGCGAGGAATTTCGGACAGCCTGGGAGAGAGCAAGGAGATAATTGTCTTGCCATTAAATGCACCATAGACGACGAGCATTAAAACGGACTAGGAGCCATGGTCCTACCAAAGCTACAATCTAAGACAGGTGGAAGAGTAGAGATAAGAATAATTTCTGTAAAGAAAATAGCCTTTATCAGCCCGGTCCTACATAAGGAGAATGCGAGTACGGTTGGAAGTAAAGGCATCGATGCGTTTCGTTGAGTCGAGACTAGAGAAGTGGAAGCGGTGTTCAAATGGTTTGTCGAGGATCTGCACATCGCGAAGGGACTAAGGCCGGAATCAAAACGTAGGAAAGTGGCCGACCTGTGCAACTGCGGTAGAGGGTATCACTCCGACTACCGCCACCATCGGCTTCTGCCATGCACAAGCAGAGACATTACTGTTTTCGACACGCCCATAAGAGAGTCATAGCGGTGAATCGCAGCTGCGATGAACAAAGAGAGGTCTGCGGAAACGGCTCCGCACTATGGAGGCGAAGGTAGTGATGTCAACCGTACGCCAGCCGCTACCTCACCACCTTTAGCGGAAGAACCCCATTTTTCCGTGACAACGCCTTTATCTAGCCATATTCCTGCACTCTTAACGAAAGTCAGATGAGCCGATGCAGCTCGGAGCTCTATACTAACTACAATGCTCGGCGTCGTGGCTGCGCACGAGCTTCGCAAGTATACTACAAACCCAATGTCCACGCTTCCTTCCAGAAGTTATCCTCTTGGGCTGACTCTTGTCTTGTCGTCCATAGATACTCAGATGTCCACCAGCTTCCTCCAGCATCATCCACCTATGAACGCGCCCTGGGCCTCGACCCCTCTCTCGTCAAAACATCGCCACTATGTGCTTCTCTCCACGCTTTCGCCGAGATCGCCAGTATCCGACTGAGTAGGTCGCTGTGCACGCAAGCCATTCCACGGTCGTTTGTCCTGACGAGCCGCTTTAGTGACCTATGGAGTCTTTATTTCGCTTACTGACGGCATCACACAACGCCTGGTTGCCGGAAGTTGGGGCACCCAGTCTGAATACGTCGCTCCGCATTGGCTTGCTATTGCAGATGCCGACAGGAAAACCTGGTTGAGGCTGGGACGCCTGTCAATCGGCATGGAAGAGCACTCTCCACTAGGTACCACGCAGGTGCGCCTGAACGAGGATGATCGTACAGCAAACCTCTGCTGCGTCACAAGCCGTCCAAACCTAGCCTACTACGCCGCTGCTCCAATCAAAACTGATCAAGATGTCGCGATCGGCACGGTGTTTCTTGTTGACGTTCGCGATCGCTCCCCACCGTTGCAGCAAGACATGGACCTCCTGCAGCAAACAGCGAAGACGTGCATGGCTCAGCTGGAGTCGACACGCACTGCTCATCTGCGAGGCCGCTCCACTAGAATCAGCGAAGGTCTCAAGTCCTTCATATATTCCCGTGTGACCAATGCAACCATTGGAGAGGATCCCCGCAACCTGCGCCCCACGCCGAGCCACACGGACATACTCACAGATGTGCATCCCAATCCGGAGCTCGATGATATGCCCAAGGAAATTGTGAGCCCCGAGATGCAGCACGAGCGTCTAGAGGGGACTGGGCCTCACGGTCAGTCCCCAAGCAACTCGCAAGAAGACACAACATATCAGAAAACGTTCAGAAGTGCCGCAAAGACTCTACGAACTGCGTTGGACGTTGACGGTGTCGCCTTCATCGACGGTAATATCGGCTTTCACGGCAAGTTGAACACTGCGCCAGAGCCGGAACTGGAGCTGGAAGATGAGCAGCGCGCGACTTCACGCGAGGGGCAGCAACGAAAAGGCAACCTGACTCCGTCACAGGCCAGCAATGTCTATACTCATGCATCAGACAATGACGGCAGCAGCAGCAGAACCTTTACCAGCGCTGAATACAAAGGATCTATACTCCTTCGCCGCCCAACCGAATGTCTTGGAATTTCCTTTGTCGACGATAAGCGACCAAATTGCGTCAACGTTTCCCCGACCACGCTTGGCTTAGACCACATCGACGAGGACTTTCTGCAAAAGCTCCTGGAAAAGTATCCTCGCGGGAAGATATGGTACTTCGAGGAACAAAGCAGAACGCCCTACGGCTTCTCCTGCGATGACAGGCTCACAGCTGAGGGCGAAGACAGCTATGCTCATCCGATATTATCTTCATTCCCCGGAGTACGGCAGTTACTTTTCGCACCTCTGACGGACCCAGCCTCGCTGAAACGCCTGGCAGGGTGTCTTGCATGGACGACGCGCGTCAGTCCAACGTTTACCGAAGCCACAGATCTGAATACCTTCATGAGCTTTCTTTCCTTGGTGGAGTCTGAGATTTCTAGGATCGATAGCACTGCTGCTGTTAAGCAACAAGAATCCTTTGTGTCATCCGTAAGCCACGAGCTCTGGACACCTTTACATGGTATTCTTGGCGCGGTTGAGTTTCTTGGAGATACGAAGCTCGACGATTTTCAGCAAGGCTTATCCGACTGTATTCGCTCTTGCGCCTCCACGCTGCACGAGACGCTGAGCAGTGTCCTCTCCTACGCGAAGATCAACGAGTTCGAGCAGAGATGTAATAAGCCGACACGGCGAGGAGCAAAGGAATCACCCTGGGCCTTAGAGAACAAAGACACTGTTCGTGCGCCAGAGAGAATCGAGGGGCTCCTTTGCTCGTCTAACATTGCCATGTTATGCGAAGAGGCTATCGAGGTTTCGGCTGGCGGGAATGCATATGGTAAGGTTGCAAGCGGCGCCACCAATCGCGTGAACGTTATTCTGGACATTTCCTACTGCGACCATTGGACCTTTTTGACCGAGCCTGGCGCTCTCCGCCGTGTCATGACCAATATTTTCGGGAACGCATTGAAATATACGGATCACGGCTTCATAAAAATTTCGTTGCACTTAGAGGAGCCCCAGAACGATGAAAGTCGCCAAGCAGTACCTACAAAGGGTTTTCAAATGCTCAAATTCACTGTTCAGGATTCCGGAAGAGGCATGTCCAAGCACTTCGTTCAGAGGCGTTTGTTTATGCCGTTCACCCAGGAAGATACGGTATCATCAGAGGGAGTAGGCCTAGGAATGTCAATTGTGAAAAATTTGGTTAGCTTACTCGGCGGCAAAATAGACGTCAAGAGCCAGCTGGGTTATGGTAGCACTTTCACTGTTAGCATTCCCGTTGGTGAGGAGGATGATCCGGCTCCTGCCACAGGCCCCGCTGTTGCGCTCACGGAAGCGGTTCGGGAACTGCGTCAACAGCGCCGTGCTGTCGCCATCTGCGGCTTCAACGGCTTGCTGCAACAATCTCTAACCAGCTACTTCCGGAGCTGGTTTCAGTGGAAAGTCGTGGATTCAGAGGATGATCAAAGGTCACGTTCGGAGATCATTATCGTCAACTACGCCAACGATGCTGCTACCAAGAATGCCTACGAACACTTCGATCCTAGAAGTTCTATCCTAATAAGCGTCCACCCGACTCTTTCATTAGGGCGAATTACCAAGCACGAGGCAGAATCTTCGAAGAGTCATTTGACGACGACGCTGCCAGTTGGGCCGGTTAAGCTTTCCAAGCTCATCCGCGAGTGTGTTACTCGTCTCGCAATTGCGGATGAGGGATAAGGTTTTCTAGGTAACGACCCAACCTAAGTTATCGAATCTGCCACGGTTGGACGTTTGGAGAGCATGTCGCTCACACGACCGTGGAGCAACTCTACCTCGGTGGCCTCAACGCAACTAGAAGAACCCGAGTCCCTGAAAGTGCCACTTGCACCCACTGAGCCAGAACACACTCGAGAAACGTCGACTAAACGCACGCCTTGCCTACTTCTTGTGGAAGATAATACCATCAATCTTAAGCTGCTGAAGACATTCATAGCTAAGAGGGGTTACGAAAATATCCGGACAGCGGGAAATGGACAACTCGCCGTCGACCATGTCATGAAGTTGATGGAGGAGAGCTTAGGCTTCGACATTATTTTCATGGGTAAGTTGATCTTTCCACCAACAGAAGAACCAAAACAGAAGAATGCCATTTTTATACCTTTTCGTTTTGATTCCGCAATAATTACCATTTTAAACATATCTCCTCCCTCAAGGCCCATAGCTTACACATCGTCTGTAGATATTAGCATGCCCGTGATGGACGGCTTCGCTGCAACACTCGCAATCCGTAACATTGAGCAGCAGCAACGCGAGGTGGGGCGCCTTCCAACAGTAGCATTACGCCCACCTGCGTATGTCGTAGCGCTTACAGGACTGGCAAGCGCGCAGGACGAGGAGAGAGCGTACCGAGCGGGCATGGACTTGGTGCTGACGAAGCCGGTCAAGTTTGAGAGACTGGCGAATCTCTTTGAACAATGGGAAAAGGGGGAAGAACTAAAGAGTGAAGTTAGGTAATAGAACGTATTCTGCTGCTTCAATTCATTATAATTGCTGTCTTACTACTGCTTTGATTTTCTTTGTTCTTTTTTGTCTTTGAGATAAACTTCTCAGTTACTCGAGCTTACTGGTAGAAGAGGGCCGCCGTTGTATGTGGACCATCGGTGCTTCGTCGGACGGACGGCCCTCCACGCTAGCTCCTTCCTTCTTATCCTTCGCACCTTCCACTCCACTCCGAATCTCAGGGATTCAGCCTTCAAAGAACTCAATCTTTGGATGACGGTTGAATAGACGATGCAGGCGACTACAGAGTCCGCCTGAACCGTTTCAAATAACACCAAAGCAAAATTTCTAACTCTCATAGGTAAAATTTTCATCTCAATCTCCATTTTTCACTTCGTCCCATCCCCCAATTGCTTGCGACTATCATGACCCAGCTGATTGCTCGTCACTCATCGGTCGGCTAATCTTGACGCGCTGCCATGCTTTTCCGACGCATCTCGGATAAAGGTGGACCGCAACGGCATGCCGCGATCCTAAGCCGCGTTCATTTTCACGATGTCAACCGGATAATGTCAAGAACCTGCACCCGGTTCTACCCGCGCTCTCCACTCGCAGACGAAGGCACGAACCAACATTCAAGCCCAATAACGCCGAGGAATGAATCGATGTCCATTCCGATGACGAAATTGGGGACTGTAGTGGCCGAGTAGAGAGGTCTTGACAATCTAAAAGACGATTCGAGTCAATGGCAGCCTCACGCGATAAAGCAGGACAAGCTTGAACGATAATGGATATCCATTTCGGAGAAAAAATAAAGTAATATCGCGAATGAATGCTCCACAAGAGCTGGGATATCCGAAAACCAGAAAAAAAAGGGAGGTCGAAGACCACTGACCGGCAGCCACACAGCTACTCAGCTACCCTCCCACAGACACAAGAATAACGCCGCTTTGATGCCATTGTACTCCAACCCAATAGAAACGCCAGTGTGTGTGTGTCGTCCGTCCCGTTAATTCCTTCCCCCCCGCGAGGGTAACTCCAGAAAATGATGCCGCCTAAGAAACGAGAGACTCTGATTCATTTCCTCGATGCTTGTTCAACAGCCTCAGCCTACTCGGACACAACACCAATCGTAAGTCATAATGCAAATAAAAAAAATAATGCAACCCGAGGAAAGTGAAAGAACAGAACCATGACGACACCCATTCATCCTTTATCCGGATTCGCGGGGAGGAAAGGCCTCTTTTTTTTTCCAGGACGGAGGAGGAGGAAAGGGAGGGGGGGGGATCGGTATCACTGCACCTCATAGATTTCCATGGCTCGCTGCAGGTCCTCGAGCGAGGAGCGGTCGCCGTACGAGTTCATCAGGGCGGCGTTCTGCTCGCGCTGGGCCAACGCGCGGGCCTCGGGGCTGGAGAGGCCTTGCGGGGCGCGCGTGGGCGAGTAGCGGCGGTCGAGGTAGGAGGTTGCTGCGACGCCTGGTGGGAAGACGCTCGTTAGCGAGAAGTGTAGGATTTGGAATGTCTGGGGGGATGTGCGCGTACCGATGAACAAGAGGCCCGTCACTGGCAGGAAGAAGCGGCCGAACCGCGCGCGGGAGGCGGGCGCCGCGGACGACTGCATGGTGCTGGCGATGGGGTTGTGCGGGTGGAAGACGGGCAGGGCGGGGTGGACGCGGGCAGAGGTGGTGAAGGGACGCGGAGCGTTCGGAGCCATAGCTTTGGAATTTCAAGGATGGCGGCGGGAGACTCGATAATAACGGGTAGAGCGCGCTAGGTATGTGTGCGTGCGTTGGGTATTGTGGCTGT
The DNA here is from genome assembly GCA_011503125.2 of Botryosphaeria dothidea. Classification (NCBI taxonomy): domain Eukaryota; kingdom Fungi; phylum Ascomycota; class Dothideomycetes; order Botryosphaeriales; family Botryosphaeriaceae; genus Botryosphaeria; species Botryosphaeria dothidea. The sequence goes on from WWBZ02000001.1 coordinate 1,382,952, forward strand.
GGCGGTGCTTGTTTGCTTGGGAAAAGGCAGGTAGGCGCGGAATTGGTGCACAGGTAGAGATGGTGTGCAGGCCTCGGGATCCTCGGTACAATCAATTGGTCGGGTGTGGATGTGAGGGAGGGGCGATCCGCTCTGGTTTGGGATGCGGTTGGCTGGTTTGTTTGGTTGTTGAGGGTTGAGTGCTGCTTTGTGTTGCGTAGTTGCAGGGCTGTAGCTTGATGCAAGAAAAGTGCGGAGAAGGCGAAATTGATATACAGATGTTGTGCTGGGCTGGTGATTTCATGGTCTGGTTATGGTCGGATGATGCTGCAGCTGGCGCCACCTCCGCTCCGCCCGCCTGCATTTGCCCATACACACGCGACACCCCTCAGAAAACCCTCGAACCCCTGTCTCTGCCATCTGTCCCCCGATCTTGCGACAATCTGGCAGAGAGGCCGGCAAAGGCGCTCTCCACCGCACGAAGATGCACCGGAAGCACGCACCCGGCTCTGGCAAGCCGGGCCAACGAATGGCGCTCTGGGCTTGCTGACGCTGAGCGAGACACCCCTGGGACTTTCGTGGGTGGAGCGACACGGCCCCGCTTTCAGAGCTCGCCCCCGTATCACCAGATCGCCCGACTGATCGTGGGGTGACCGCCGGCGGCTCCCGCCACGGCTCTTGCGCAGGCCCCCGGAAGAATGTTGACCCTAGCAGAAAAGGCCCTACGCCTCAGGCTCGACCCGCTGACGTACGCATCCATCTGCTGCGTGAGCCCTGCTTTTTGTATGCGTGCGCGCGTTCGAGAAAAGTCGACACCTTTTTACCCACAACGATCCACTCGTCCGGTGGAGCGCTGCGCCTGCAACGAAAGGTCCTCAGTGTTTCATGAAGGCCCCATCCAAGGTCGGACTTTTCTCGCTGCTAGATATCCGACTTGCCTTAAACGATGCTCACAGGCCATGATCCTCTCAAAGGTGGAGCTGCCACTATACACAGGACGAGGCCTGCCTTGATTCGAGACTAATCTTCCTATGGTGGAGAGTTTGAAGAAAACGTGGTGTGCATGGCGCCTCCGGGCCGACCCGGCATGTGCGCCTCCGGCCCAGTTTATTCCACCACTTGTTGCTTGGCCAGCTATCTTCCTTAACCAGACCCTTCCAATGACGCACTTGACGGTAGATTAGCCGGCATAGGGTCGGTCGGCCGGTCCCGAAAGGATCGCTGCAATAAGAGTAACTATCTATTTACATTCATTTTCTGATGGAGGACTTCGTATGCACTGCGTCGGGTGTTGCAGTACCTTCGAGTTCAACCTCCTATCCAGAGAAAAAGTGAAAGAAATGGTGAATCTTCATTCTATGCAAGAAGCCTCTATGATCCCCTAAGCCACAATGCCCATATTCCTACAAGAACCCAAAGAAATCTCAACCCAGACCACCTCGTCTATGTCCATCTTCATCGTCTTCATCATCGTCACCTCCCAACAACCCCCTCTCCTCCACCGAAAATCCGTCTTCCCTGACCGCACTCCGGCCCACCACATTCCCAACATCCCTTATCTCTCCCTCGCCGTTCAACACGAACCAGACGTCCTTCTTGGTGAGCAAGCCGCGCAGGCAGCCCTTCTCGACGAAGATGACATAGCGCAGCCCGAGCTTCGAGAACATGCTCACCGTCAGCTGCAAGCTGGCCTTGGCATTCAGCGTGATGGGCGTCTGGTCCATCCAGGGGCGCAGATCGAGAGAAGCCGTCGCGTCAGACAGGGGCTGGTGGGCAAAGAAGGCCTCCGCGTCCACCGAGAGGTTGCGCGGAGTGGAAATCGCCACCGACAGCGCGTACGCGAGCTCCGTGCGTGATATGTACCCGAGCAAGAGCGCGTCGCGCGGGTTGTCGATGACGGGGAACCCGCGGAACGAGTGCTGCGACAGCAGGCTGCGCAGGCTTTCGATCGTGTGGCCCGTCGCCGTGATGACGACCAGGTCTTCGATGCGCGTCATGACCTGCGAAGCGGGCACGTCGGGCACTGACGATCCGTCGTCGTCGCGATTGTCCAAAAAGGGGTATCCGTTGAAATGGATCCATGCTTCGTAGATGCCGCGCGGAGAGATGGCGTCGCCGACCCATTTACTGATCATAACGGCGATCATGATGGGAAGAACGTAGGTGAGTGCTCCTGTTAACTCGAACATGATGACCACGATCGAGACGGTCATGCGAGTAGCACCGCCAATAGCCGAAGCGGCGCCGATAATTGCGTATGTTCCAGGCGTGACACACGGTACGTCGGGTTCGCACGCGCCAAAAGGGAATTTGTTCTTACGAGACATGTGCATAACTCGGATGATGAGCCCAACAGCGCGTCCGTAAAGAGCTCCTATAGCCATTGAAGGCAGAAGGATGCCAGCTGGGAGGAGGAGACCGAAACTTATGGCTGCGAGAATGACCCCGAGGACGGCAGAGACAATCAAGAGAGATATGACCTCGGTGTTGGCCTTCCCTGCTTTGCAAAGACCAAGTTGGTCGTCCATGATATCCCGACATTCGGCGAAGAGCACATACAAGAGCTCCGTCGCCTGTGCGCGCATGAACTTGATTGGGAAGTTGATCAATGCGGTGAGCAGACTGACTGCGAGTACTTCGCGAATGGGCCCCTTGAAGAGCGGACTGTCGCGTCTCCTCTCGGCAATCTTCAAGTTAAGTTTGATCAGGACTCCACCATATATGCCGCCAAGAATTCCGAGAATGGCGAATGGGACCATCTCAAATCCGTGCCAGCCAGAATGATACGTTACTTGATACATGACAAGCTTGTTGGTCCGAAATGGATCGAACCAGTGCAAAGCCACTGCACCAGTCATGGCGCAGACGAAGCTCTGCCACATGGTCTTGTCTGGAAAATAATATGATAGCGTCTGGTAGTCATTAGTGTTTGATACCCTCAATGTCCGCGAGTGCGACAGACCTCAAGACTGAAAAGCACTCCTCCAACGGGAGCTCCGAAAGCCACTGAAATGCCAGCAGCGGCAGCAGCGGAGAGCACTTCTCGTTTACGTGCTAAGGGTCGTTAGCTGCAGGAGATGTGTGCGCGACGGATTCTAATACCTTCATTGCCGTTGAGGTTCTTGAAAAGCTTCATGAAAAGATTTGCGAAGCAGCAGGCCACATGAACAAGGGGCCCTTCCTTCCCAACCCAAAGGCCAGAGGCGACAGAAAGACACTACAGGCTGTCAGCTGTGACTCTCCATGATGCAATAGGAGAGACGCACGAGACCGAGGGACTTGATGACCAAGGTCCAGCCGCCCATGAAGTAGCGTATGACGAAACCACCCAAAACGGTTTTGATCTCTGGAATGCCGCTATGCTTCGCGTAAATCGCATGGTTCTTAACCAAAATGCTGGCACACGCCGCAAAAAGAACCTGAATGAGATCAGCGAAGCGCCGAAGAGCCACTAGCGAGCATTTAACGTACAGATAACAGAATAAAGAAAGAATACTCGACAATGTAGCTGCCGGCTTTGGAGGTAACACCAAGAGCACCACTCCAGGGATGCCAGTCAGTGCACTGCGCTAACTCTGGGCCATGTCAGCGAAGCAGAGCGGAGGGCGCGAATGCGCCTACCTTCGTATCCCCAGCAGCAGAAGTTCTTGTGCAGGTAGAATTTGCCGTCTCCGCCCTCGTCCTTGCAGTATCCGGTTTTCAAATCACCAAGCCAATCGCTTGCCACGTCGATAAAAGCTGAGACCAAACCGCTCGATAGGCCTGTCAAAACCAGCACGATCCAGATCTGACTTGCGTCACCGATCTGCTTGAGCTGACCCAGGGCGCCCGATGCGCCGGCATAGAGCAACCGTAAGCGCTGGCGCTCCTTTGCGTATTCGAAGATCCAATCGATAGCGGTAAGATCGTCGTATCCTACACGGCGACCGGGCCCCTCGACGTACCAGTCGACTCCAGAAGGGTCTTTTCCATCGTGAGGCTCGCCGACGCCGTCGCCGGAGGTATCGTAATGCGCGAAGCCTGAATTAAGAGACTCTTGTGTGACGTATCCGCTGCGGTTCCGACGATGCTCTGCACGCGACGAGGAGGGTCTTTGCAAGGGCGTCTGGCCGGAGGTGAAGAGCTTCGGGAGCGAGGACAGGGAGAGGCCATTGGAGCTTAGGCTCTTGTTGCGGCGCTTGAACGAGACCCTGCGGCGGTCAGCGGGCTTAATGCGGAGGGCGAAAGATTGGAGGCAGACTGCTCTTGCAGGCCGGGGCCTAGCGGGTCATCGTCGAGGAGATTCGCTTCGTTGTCGTCGCTCTGGTTCTGGTCTTGGGGGGTGGTTTGGCCGGAGGGCGTGCGACTGCGGCTGCGGCTCTGCGAAGCTTCGGCGTGGGGATGGCTATGGTCGTGAGAGCTGGCGGAGGCCGACATGGGAAGGGATGGCTGCTGCTGGCGGGGAGGCAGCAGCGGGCATGCTCGTGGGCCGTCGGAGGAGAGTCGAGATGAGAGCTGGAGAGCTTGCGATGTCGCATTGGCGTGGGCGGATTGCGCCTGGGCGGCGGAGCTCAGCCCTGCGCCTCGCCAAGCCCGCGCCGGGCCCGACTACTTCCCACCTGTCCACTCTGCCTCCAGCCAACCACGCGTCATCTCCGTAAACAAGGGACTGTGCGGTCTGTCTTCCATCCTTCCTCTGTCCTGAACGCGCCGACAAGGCCGCCTTGCTGCTGATCGCCGTCTCCTTTCATCTGGCGCTCTGACCAGCTCCCTGGGAACTCCGGCAGTTTGTTGACGCGTCCACTTCATCACCCACGCGCTCCGGCTGCGCTGGCATTGTCGAGGACACGCAGGAACATCGTGAATCACGGCTCCGGAAGCTTTGATATATGATTCCCAGTTACCCCAGATTGATCCCAAGCACGTCATCCCAACCTGGCCAGTGCGCAAAGAGAACGGACGCCTTGGCAGCGAGCATCCGGAACCCGGCAGGAGATCAGCCTTCTTCGTGTAGCCACAAATCTGGCCCTGGATTGCGGAGTGCTAACGCGCTCGTGCTATACAGGCCGGACTCCTCACACTTGCACCGCTTCCCGCACCGGATCGTGCCGGACTACTCACTTGCTCCACTTCCCGTACCGGATCGTGCCGGACTGCTCACACTTACTTCACTTCCTGCACCGGATCGTGCCGTGATAATCCGGTTGTTCTGAGAGACAGTCAGCTTCACGAAAGAGACACAGATGGCTGCGCCCAGACATTGCAGGCCTAGTCCGCCTGATGTATTATTCTAGATAAGTATCAAGGGCGTATCCTCTGTCACACCTTCCAACACCTCACCATCCATGACTCCGTCCAGAAAGCAGTCACCTACAAATCTACGAGTACTCCCGGATTGATGCTCTTGCATTGTCTTTCTAAGAACAAAAGGCACATTGGATCCAAACAGAACACACACCTCATCTCCAGCTCGAGCCTTGGCGTCGCACAGCCCCATTCTTCCATTCTGAGTGGTGTAGAAGGACCGTCCGGTAATAGCCATGGCTGCTCCCGACTCAAGGTGCCCTGGCAAGGCCGCTGCGTCCCCGTTCATGAACTATTGCCACTCCGCCTCGGTAGGCATATCAGCTTCGCTACTACGCCTCCACCCTCGCCCAAATTCCACCCATATTCTCCAGTCCTCGGTGGCAGTAGGACATATCACCCGAGACATCGTTTTGCTCACCAGAATCTCGTCTGTCGAGCCGATGACCACCTCACACAGATTGGTCCATTGAGCGAAGATGCCTTTCAATTTTTCCACGGAATAGAGGTCTTTCACCGGTATACCGACTTCCTTGATTATGTCCGCCTGAACACCAGTCACATGGAGTTCCTTCTTGTTTTGAATCCGTAAATCACTCGTCCTTCCCCAAGAAGCTTTGAAAAGACAGTATATTTGGATTCTTCGAAGTTCTTCTCCCACTGTGTCTAACGAGAAGACTCGTGAGAAATCGCGGACCCAAGATGGAAGACCATGGAGGCTTGAGCCGAAAGCAGCGCCAAGGAGACATCGATAGTCGTGGTCAGTCTCCGATAGCATACGCCCAAAGACCTCCGTGTAGCAATCATACGCGGGGACACGGTAGTCAGGCTTGAACGTCTCGAATGCAGTGGACTTGGCCATGGCAAGAAGCGAAAAGACCCTGTCGCGCGGATCCTGACAATATCGAAAGGCAAATGTCTGTATGACCTCGTGGAAAGGGGGATCAGGGAGCGGACCGGTCCACTCGAGGTCGTAAGAATATCCTGGGTTGTGCTTTTTGAGATGCAGCAGCCGAAGTCTTTCGATGAATTCGATCTCCCAGCCAAACCGATCGAAGACCTTCCTTTGAGGAATCGGGAATGCTCTTAGACTTTCTGGGCATCCACACTGCCGTGAGTCTCCGAGATGGCGATTCCGATTTTCCCTGGCGAGATTGATCGCATCGAATGACATTCTCCAATGCCCATACAGGGCGATTGCTGTACGCGGCAGAGCGGTTTCTTGGATGGTCCAAGATCTTGTCCACCATTTACTGCCTGCCACGAGAAGGAAGCTTTTCCAAAGGACAAGAAAATCTTCATTCTCGTGGAAAACCCAGGCTCCCTTGTCGTTTTTGCTGAAACCTGGGAGCTCATGGTAGTGCCCGTTCTCCGCAAAGTGGCGAAGGAGGGTGAACGGGTCTTGACTGAGGCGCCTCGTGCTAGGAGGAGATCCTAGCCATAGGTATACCGTGGAGCATCCTGAGTAGATGTCACTCATCATTGCGACTTGATGTGGCTTCTCCGAGAGATCTTCTTGGTTGATGCAGATTGCGTCAATCCACAAAATGATTACATCTTCAGGACTCCGCGGGTGGGAGAGACAGCTCAGTAAGTTCGTAGTAACTTGCAACTCCTCGCCGTTGATCTGTATGGGTCCTGTCACAGAAATATCACTCTAGACATAGGATACGCATATGTATGGTCGTCTTGTCGTATCTTCCAGGTCTTGAACTTCAAGCTCGCCACAAAGTTGTTCGCTCTCTGAACCCGGGAATAACCGCAGGATTTTACACACTTTCTTCGCTGGATCGAGAGGGAGTCTTTGATATGTGACGAGGTTGCCGTGCGACATAGTGGCGTGCTTGAAGTTTTGATAATGCTTTCATGGAGAGAAAAATGGTCAACAACCGCGCCTTGAGGTGTTCAAGAGGACAAATTCCCCTTTTAAATTGCGGCATTGTTCTTGGTAATGGCAATTTCCATCCCTCGGAACACAACTCCTGCGTTGGTTGAGAAGATGGAGGATCAATTTGAACGACAACAAAATCATTCCGAAAGAAGGCGACCAGTACAAGCCTGCCAGGTTTGCTTTCAGAATGGGTTTCAGCTTAGCTTACATAGCGTAATTCTTTAGGTACTCGCTGCCTCAAGACAAGTCACCGGGTGCCCCTCCTGGATCCACATCCCTGCTCCGCAACGGTTGCCTTCGGTTGCCTCAAAACTGCTCATCATCTTTCACCACAAGTTATTCAAGGCGTTTGATAGCCTAGTCGAGGCGGATGGAAAGGGGGTTGGAAGTCTGACAGTCGCAGGTCATCACGGCCATGTGTCAAAGAAGGGAATGGATGGCTTATCAGTCGGCACATCTGAAGGATCTCTGGGCGCGAGTCAGGAAATGACGTGTTCATCAATACTTACCAGAACAAGTCACCGGTGGAGGACGCATTGTTCGCCAAGATATCTCTTGTTTCTTCGACTGTGTTGCTTGGTTTCTATGTGTCTTGACAGCATCTGGTGCTAAAGCCAGGATGCCGCTGATGTCAAAGCGTCGCCAAAACGACCAGACTACTACCAATTGAGCCAACTTTGTTATCGCTTGAACACTTTGGCGCCTTGAATTCAATATATGTCTCGATATGTAATTGGGTCCCTTGGCCTTCAAGGATTGTTATGGCGGAAAAGACAGGTAGCACACCAAGCCGTCGACTCTTGTGGCTGGACCAGCCGACCGGATGGCTCTGATCGAGGCGATCGGCTTCATCACCCTGATCAGAACGGCCGACCAATACGTCGACGAGAAGAATATCACTCACATCGATATCGTTCAGGAAGTCACAGGCGGGACCCAGCGCGGCGAGGAAAATAGAGTTGTCGATAGCGTCAAGCGGTCTCTGGAAACTGAAGCGATTGGGCAGATTCTTGAGTGGAGCCGCTGGACGGACCTCTCTGACATTGATGATCGTTTTCTGCGCACCGTGTGGGTCCATGTCGATAAGGGCGGAAGTGGAAATGCTGGCCTCGATGGAGAGCGACAAATTGAAGTCTGCTCATCCACGGAGGGTGTGCGTTGTATGACCAAGGCGGTGTGGGGGTTCATTGAGTTGAAGGGCAAGAGGTACCGTGCGAGAAAGGCCACTTGCATATGCAGCAGCATGGTCGCGATCTGCACTGGAGTTTATGGCTGGAGGGAATATGCTTGAATGGCGTTACTGTGCACATCAGTCTGGTACAGCTGAAGCGAAAATGACATAAAGCTACCAATCGGGTAGAATTTCAGAACCCATTCAACTCGAGGATCATGATCTGAATATTGCTCTCTGAAACTCACAGTTGTGTGGTCAGCGTTTTCTGTCGAGCGTTCCGGTTCGTTCGGCATCGACTTGAACATTGCTGTAGCAGGCGCAGCGCTGGAGACTGTTGCGGGTGGCTTGATGATTCGCGCTCCAACAAAGGCACGTCAGTCAGACTGGCGGCGGTGGTACTCAATATCGTTGGGGGTGGACAGAGCGCTATCGTTGTGCGGGCTGTTCATCCACACCCAAGTTGCCGTGCCATGGACAAATCGGCACGGTGAGTAGCCTCGAAATTTCCATCCAGGTAGTCGGCGGAGTGTCCTGCGTCGTCATATTTACGACCGCTTGCGTCAGTGGGTTATCGTCTTTGCTTTCGCGCCTCAACGTTGCTGACGCCTGAACGTATGTTCCGTCGGACCCGGTGCGCCGAGTCATTCGGGTTTGCTCTCATCCGGTGCAGAACGGTTGGTGGTTTATGTTTACTTGTGCTTGCATGATTCACAAATATAGTCTTTCCTCCATCAGTCCAGACAGTGAGCGGGTAATACACACGGCAGAGGAGGCCTCGGCATTCGAGTCATTTTCAGAGTCGCACCAATTAGCTTGTCCTTCTTTTCCTACAGCACGGCTGTCGCAATGATGAGGCCGATGATACGAGTGGCGTTGACAAGGTCCGCGTCGAGGAGTAAGCGATGAAACATGGACGGGGCCCAAGCTCTTGAGGATCCCTGTATGCGTGCATCGTGTCTGACAGGGTTCTGAGCCTCCCGTCGGATGCGCTCTCTGCCATATCATATCGGGTTCCGCCCTAGCGAGGAAATATTGTTACCAAGCATCTAGGCTCCTGAGCAAATTCGATGAGTTCTTCTAAGGGATATACTCTGTAGATTTCTCAGACGTTTGGTCGGGACAGAACTTCCGAGGACAGGCGTATACTCAACCGAGGAAACTCCTGTTGGACCGCTTAGGACCTCAGCAGACTCGAGGCCCCGTCGAATACGTAACCTCCATGTGCCGTCGTTGCCGGCTAGCTTTTCAAGGGCGGTAACTTTGCATTAGAAGCTTTTGGCCGCTATGTCCCACCGACACATTTACTTTGCCATACTTCCGCAATAGGTTCGTTTCCCGAAAGTAGCTTGGCGACTGCCGTATTGAGGAAGACAACACAGCAGCGTTGAAGCCCTTCCAAGTGAACCCATGCCAACGCACAGGGATGAAGTCGGTGTGAGCGCTCATCGGTTCGCAAACCAAACGTCCAAAGTACATTTAACCCTGACGTGTTTTGAACTCTATACTATCCTTGCCGGTCTTCTTCTAGACTTCGACTGAAGCCTGCAGTCCAAGACCGTACGCTAGAAATAACTGAACATATTCATGCCTTGGGACAGGCTGACTCCCTATCTCCTTTGTGCACCCGTTCAGCACCCATCCTCTCTTGCTAGTCTGTCGAGTTCACTGCTCCGCGGCGCATCAAATATCATGGGCTTGGTTCATGTGAAAGAAGGCTAGACTTGCAAATAGAATCATGTCTTGATTGGGAGACGGATTCGTATCTGAAGCCCGATTTCACATCTGTCAGATCAAATTGTTTGGGACCTACACAGGGTTGGTCCGCAGCCTTAAGGGGATCGAGAAAGCTAAAGCCAGATGATCTGAACAAGAGCCACTGGGGAGTATGTTGATCACGAGTCAAACTGAACCTAGTTGCAACATCATTACAAGATGCCTGATATGAACCGTGATGCTGGTGGCAAGATCGGTACTGGTAGAGACTGGTGGTGTCCACTCGGTGATACGATAAGCTGACGAATCCCGTCCGTCACGGCGATGAGCCTACGGAATCCAGCTTCCTAAGTTACGCTTTGTGCCATTACCTGTAACGTTTCTGATATATGAATCTCTCGCGGCCTTGTCATACTTACGAAGATCATCGCGTGATCTGATCACATTCCTTTCTTGCCACTGTCTCACCAGAAAGTCTTCAAGCTTCTACGCAGTACTTTCGGAAGTGCGTATATATATACCGCTTTTCTGAAAGCAACAATATATGCAATTGACAGCGTCTGTTTTGCATTGGAGGCTTTATCATCAGAGAGGATAACGCTTATCGGTGAGATCCAAATTCCAGCGTATCTTCGGGGCCAAATTCTGACACCACCCTAACGCAGTGCCACCATGATTCCAATTATTGCTATCGTAGGACCCACAGGGGTTGGAAAAACGAAGCTGAGCATCACCATAGCCAAAGCGCTGGGTGCTGCGGAGATCATCTCCGTCGACAGTCTCCAGGTGTATCGAGAGGCGCCCATCATGACGGCGCAAGTCTCGACCGCAGAGATGGAAGGAGTGAGGCATCATCTGATGTGCTATCTCAATGCAGCAGAGGAGCCTCGGGACTTTGTGCCACTCGCTCTGAAGGCCATTGAATCCATTCGATGCCGAGGGAATATTCCAATTCTGTGCGGCGGATCAACTTCCTTAATGCAACCGCTCCTCATTCACCCCTACTTGGCCAAATCGAAGCGCTACATCCTTGGATTGGCCTGCCCGATGTCCGTGCTCGGCCCTCTGCTGGATGCTCGTATCAGCCAGATGGTTCATGATGGCCTTCTCGACGAAGTCTGCAAGCTTCTTCGACTCGAAGCAGAGCACCACCCACAAAAGCCTTGTGGCGTATGGAACGCTATTGGATACACCGAACTCAAGCCCTGGGCTAGTGCAAGATCTGTCGATGATGCGGTCTTTGTGCTTGACCAAGGCCTGGAAGATATGAGGCAGCATACTCGACGTTATGCAGAGACGCAGATGCTATGGATGTTATTGGAACTCTTTCCTTCTTTGGAGAGGCTCCCTATAAAGACCGAGATGTTGGTTCTACGGTCGCACTCGGAATTCGAAAGTCAGGTGGTAGCCCCGGCGCTTGAGCTGTGTAAGGAGTGGCTGAGTGATCATGCATAAATACGTATTGAGCTGCTTTCTCAAACATCATTGCTTATTGCCACAACCTTAAAGCTCTTAGACCGTATATTTAATTTCGAGAAGGATCAAGCATCTACCGATTCTCAAACTTTAGGATGAACTGTGAAGAACTAATGACTAATTGACTCGTCGCTTCATCTTTAACCTTTGGAAAGGAGCTCTACTTTTAATCTGGAGCACCGCACTCTAATTCGCGCGCGTTTGCTGAGTAAGATGAATTGATTTATAAAGCCCCCCAGTCCCCTCCTTACCGTCATCATGCTTTAGCCAGGTCACCGTGAGATTTTCTCTCACAATCACACACACACATCTTCCAACTTACTCAAGACGACTTGGCGGAGACATGACTGAACGTTTCACTATATGTGTCTTCTGCGGTAAGGGCATGGAATATTATGAATGTCAAAACCTCGAGACTCATTTCTGCTTTACAGGCTCCAGCTTTGGGCTTTCGGACGAATTTATCGAAGCAACAAGATCTCTTGCACTGGAAATACACCTGCGCGGCTGGTCACTTGTCTATGGCGGAGGAACCAGAGGGCTAATGGGCGTGTTGGCTGAGTCTCTCGTCAAGCTCAGCGGACCAAGTTCTGTCCACGGAATCACGCCGCGTCCTTTCTTACAAACCTCGACCGGAATTTGCACTCCAGACGAAAGTCGTTTTGGCCGAACTACTGTGGTCTCCACTATGCACGAGCGAAAGGCGCTGATGGCGAAGGAGGCTGATGCTTTCCTCGCACTACCTGGAGGCTATGGAACGATGGAGGAGCTATTTGAGATGATCACATGGAACCAGTTGGGTATCCACACTCGCCCCGTCGTGCTCCTTAACACGAATGGTTTCTTCGATGGCCTTATTTGCTGGATCGAGAAGGCAATGAGTCAGGGGTTTATCTCAGCAGAAGCGCGCAATATAGTGGATGTTGCTGAGACTGCGGATGAAGTGATTGAGAAGATTGAGATATATCAAAGTCCTATCGTGGCGGAACTGGAATGGTTGTAGGGAGGTTAGAGCTAGAACTCGATACTATTGATAACTGAGCAAACTATGGCCGACTTGTCTGACCCCGTTGTCACCTGGGTATTTTGACACCTGAACATGTATATCATTGTGGGTAATTTACAAGCAAATCCGTTCAAAAAGTGCATATCTTCTACCAGACTGAGGTGATTGAGCCAAGTGAGAATGGTAGCGTACATGCGAAAACCGCCAAGAGGCAAACCTTGCCAATACAGCTACTAACTTGAGGCTCCTACGCATCGCCCTTCCGGCTCTCTTCTACTACATGTATGCGCTCGACATTGCCTTTTCCTTCCTTCGCTGCCTCTACCACTTTGTTCACCTCTCCCACCGTGGCATCCTTCCCATCGAATAGCATGGCCACGGCTTCCAGACTCGGACCCTTGGTCTCAATGAAGAAGAAGTACACAACAGCAAACTCAACCAATATCCATCCGACGTAGAACCAGTAAAATTTCCAGTCAAATGCATCCAGGCCTAAAGGATTGACGTACGTGTTGAACGCACCAGCAGCTCCAGTCAACAGCCAGAACAGCGCAATGCCCTTGGCTCTGAGTGTACACGGCAGCACTTCTACCACATACACCATCATGGCTCCCGTCCATCCGAGGTTGTGGACACCGCTGTACAGGTAAATGAACGCGACTGAAGCGTACGATGCCGATTCGGAGCCCGACCAATTCTTGCCTTTCTCGACGAATACTGCGTTTTGTCAACATGACGCTGACAACCACCAAGGTGGGGTTTCACTTACAGCCCGTGCAAATAGTAATCAGCGTAAATACAACCCACATCAACGCCATGCTCCACAGTAACAACGGTCTTCGTCCCACTCGCTCCGGCAAGAAAGCAAACGCAACGCTGCAAGCCAAGCTAAACATCTGGCTCGTAGCCGTGATAAGAGTCTGTTGGAGCTCCGTCGTAACACCAGCCGAGGTCAGCATGGAGTGCAGATAGTAGCTCACTAAACCGTTACCTGACCACTGCTTGCAGATGCCGCACCAGATCATGATGAAGCTGCGCCACCGGTTGCCCGGTGTACGCCACAGCTCACTCCAACGGGTCTGCTTTGCCGCGATTTCCATTTCGATAGTTGAGCATATCTCATTGTATTCGTATTGCACCACGGGGTCCTCGCGGTCGCCGTTGGCGTGATAGTGGGCAAGGATCTCGAGCGCTTTTTCGTTTCGGCCTTTGCTGACAAGCCATCTGGGCGATTCAGGAAGGAACAAGATCCCAACCGCCTGAAAGACGGACGGCAATGCCTGGAAAACGGACGGAATGCGCCATGACCTCGGAGATGTCAGCGGGAATTCCGAGCAGCTCAAAGATTTCTTACCAAGTGCTGCTCATCCGAAAGCTCCCGAAGGTTATCCACGCCGCGACAATGGCGCCAGTGCTGTACTGCGTGTTTGACATGGCTGTGGCTGTAGCACGGTGGCTGGGGTACGCCAGCTCGGCCATGAGCACTGGGCCGATGGCTCCGACAATAACACCTCCAATTCCAAGTAGAAGCCGGCCAGCAATGAACATGCCGGCTGCTCTCTATTAGTCTTGATTCATGCATGGCTCTTGGACCACTTACCATTCACCGCGCCAGTAACGAGGGCGGTGCCGAGAATGCAAATTGTGGACCCAAGAAACATGGCTGTGCGTCTGCCCCATCCATCGGAGAAAGCGGTGATGAAGAACACTCCGAGGATGTTGCCAATCCAGTAAGATGCACTGAGAATCCCCAAGAGACTGCCCTTTGGATGATGGAATTCTGCAAGATTGATTTTGAGTCAGTTCCTCATGATTCGGGGGTGAAAGCTCACCATTCTGCCATGTCTTAAGCTGCTGTACATTATTGATCAAACTTGCATCATATCCTTGGACATATTCGGACATCAACGGTATGAAGAGAAGCAAGTTGAGCTTCAGCAGTCCGCGGTCCCTCCACCAGTGGCCTGTTTTGTTATCGAGAGGAGTCGTGGCGGCCAAAGCCTGCCTGTCGGACTGTGCATTCTTGTGAGCATGCATTGCGGCTCAAGATTTGTACATGCCAACGATTTGACAGGAGATGAAGATGGGGTGGCTGACTCGGAGGCTTCGGTGACAAGAAGCTTATACCTTCACCAAGCAGCGGCGTGGCAGCCATGGCGATGCACGCCAAATCCTACGGCCTTTCTTTTCCAACCTAATTGCATGGATACAAGTGCAAATGATAGTACGCCGCACGCGCGATACCACTTACAAGGCTAACCCCGCAAGCTGCGCGCCATAGCGGGAGCGTATGGGGAAGGTTGCAGCAGCCACAATTCTTCCGGGGTAGCCTCGCGCGGAAGCGGGGGCTGCGATCAGCGTCATCGTCAACGGTTTCCCAGACGCTTTGCGTTGTCTTCGCAGCGCGCTCTGCCGAATCGCGTCTCTTGATTTTTCCGGGGCGTCGCTTACGACGTGGGGCATGCTCGAAAGCAGGGAAACGCGTTTGTGACGGGAGCGGGGAAGCATGTGAGCGGGACGGAACGCTGATAATGTTTGCCTGCGGGAGTGGTGCGCTGAGCGGCACAGACCTTGCGGATCCTTCACTTACTGTCAGAATGGCAGCAGCAGAGGAAGAAGCTTTCAGTCACCTGGAGGCTACTGGCAGCGTACTCGGCGACGACCCGCCGCGCACTCATCGCATCAACGCGAATTCTTTCCAGCAGAGCGCGCTGCTGACCGTGAACGGCTGGCAATATGCGGCCTTCTACCAAGCAAAGGAAGGTGCTGAAAATAGCCACATCTGCTACCCGACGCTTGCGCGAAGGCTGTTACGCAGCTGGCCGACAGGTCCCGACGGCGCCTGGGAACATCTGATCTTCGATGATTATGAGCAGACGTTCGACGACGGACACAACACCATCTCCATCGGTGTTTGTATCGGCGATGGCACGATTCATGTCTCATATGATCACCACTGCGATACGTAGGTGCCATGTCGTCCGGAAACCAGTCGGCGGAAATTAACGGGTTTCAGGCTGAGATATCGGCATTCCGTCCAAGGCCTTGCGGCCAAACCAGAAGAATTTGAATGGGAGAAGGAGCACTTCAGCGAGACCTCAAGCGAGCTGCCTGGGCTCTCGGCTTCCAAGATGATGGAAGAAGTGTCCTACCCCCGCTTCGTCAGCGCGGACCAAGACATGTTCTTGACCTACCGCATTGGACAGCAAGTTCCCCCATCTGATAGGCACGACGATGAATATACTAACCAAGTACACCGTTTTGCAGAGCTGGCTCCGGTTCCGATGTCCTCTACCGCTATTCCTCCACTACCCACGGCTACGATTTTCTCGGCACTATTCTCACCGGCGAAGGCAATTCTCCATACATCAACGGCATGGACTACCGCGCCAATTGCCTCCACGTTTCCTGGACCTACCGCAAGTTCGTCGAATACGAGGGCGTCCACGACCCTACATCCACCGCCCACAAAGCGCAGGCGGGCCCCAACGGTCCGGAGAACAACTACAATCTATGCTACATGTACAGTGAAGATGGAGGGGTCAGCTGGAATGACTCAGACAAAAGAAAAATTGCGGATCTCGAAAGTGGTCAGACGGTCAAGCCGACTACCGAGGGTATCATAGTATTTGACATTCCGACAAACAGTGGGATTTTGAACCAGGAGGCCCAGTGCGTGGCTCCCGATGGAGAATTCCACGTATTGAACAGAGAGAAGCATGAGGACGTAGAGACATGGATGCTGTATTCCAGACACCCGGCCGGTATGTATGACCATTTCTTGTACAACTGACAACTCATTTATTGACTGCTCAGACCTCTGGAAGCGGAGCCCCATAAAAGGCTTCTCCCCGACGGAGACGGGTTCCAGGGGCAGCATCTGCGCTGACAAGGATAGCAACATCTACGCCATCCTGCCCGGGAACATCGATTCCTCCCTCACGATCATGCAAGCACTGAAGCAGGAGGGGTACCTGAACTTCAAAACCGTCTGGAGGCAGGATGGGTTCGATGGTGAGCCGTTGGTCGACCAGGCGAGGCTCGATGAGCAGAACGTTCTCTCCATTTTCACGCGGACGGATGAGGATGAAGAAGGAAAACGCAGAGTTGTGGTCATCGATATCGACCTGGGAGGCCCAGAAGAGTACCCTTACGGAATGCAGCTGGCCTCGGAGCACGATGAGGCCCGCACGCAGGAGATTGAGCAGGCAGAAAACGAAGAGCTGCAGGCCAAGAGCGCGGGATGTGTCGGCAGCATCAGCGATAGCAACCCGGATGAAGAAGCGCGACCTCAGGAGCCTCTCCAGGAATGATGAAGTTGGTGTGACGTAATGGGGCTACGGTGGGCGTGCGCGACCTGGAACGCTGAACTTCCGTTGATAAACTCCGCAACGCGGACTCTTCCGAATTCTAATATTTCCTGGTCATTGTTGCCATATTGCATTACCTCTATATTTCTCCAACATGAAGGTTTGGGGAGCTCACGTCTTTCGTTCGGCTCCATTGAGGGTGCCAGCGTCCGCTCTACGCAGGAGTGGCCCGTTGCCACTTGGTGCCCGTCTTTTCTCTGCACGCTCAACGCCAACCGCAAATTATCCCTGCATCACGAAAACCTCGATAATTTCTACTAGCTTGGGAGCACAACTGTTACCGTCCCAGGCCAACCGGTCACTGCAGCGTGGTCGCAGCTTCTCTACCTGTCTGCCTTGCGTAAATGACATCATTGTGCCCTATGTCATCATGACTGCCAGTTGCAGTTTGCTGCACGTCGTACTCGCCGCTTTGTTTAAAGGGATTCCTCTTGCTCCTCACCAGACGATATTTTCCACCGCACACGACCACCATTGCGCTGCACACTCTAACAGCGATCTACTGACCCGACGACTTTCCAGATGGCTCCCACCAACAACAATCAGGACTTCCAGCTCAGCGAGGTCTTCAATGTCAAGGACAAGGTTGCCCTCGTCACCGGAGGAGGCTCTGGGATTGGCTTGATGGTAAGCCCTCTCATCTCGCAGATACGTTAGCTCACGGCTAAAAGCAAATCGCAGGCAACTCAAGCCCTTGCAGTCAACGGAGCCAAGGTCTACATCGTCGGCCGTACCAAGGAGAAGCTCGACCAGGTCGTGAAGGTTTACGGCCAGGACATCCCTGGCGAGATCATTCCGCTCGTCGGCGATGTGACCGACAAGGACGGCGTCCAGAAGCTGGTCGAGGAGATCGAGTCTCGCGAGAAGTGCCTCTGCGTCCTGATCAACAATGCCGGCATCGCCGCCCCGAAGACCACTCCCGACGGCGAGAACGCCGAGGAGCTGAAGAAAAACCTCTTTGAACCCACCTCGTATGTTGCCCTTTCTAGACGCTGATCAACCCGATCCTAACATTCCGACAGCGTCAAGGAATGGACCGACATCTACGCCACCAACGTCGTCGGCCCCTACCTCATGTCCACCGCCTTCCTGCCCCTCCTGCAGAAGGCCACCGAGCACCAGCACGGCTACTCGGGCACCATCATCAACATCACCTCCATCAGCGGCATGATCAAGATCTCGCAAGGCCACTTCTCGTACAACACCAGCAAGGGCGCCGCCATCCACCTCAACAAGATGCTCGCCTCGGAGATCGCCAAGGCCGGCCTGAAGATCCGCGTCAACTCGATCGCCCCCGGCGTCTTTCCGTCCGAGATGACGACGCAGGAGAGCGGCGAGGATCAGAAGAGCTCGATGCCAAAGGAGCACAAGGAAGGCCTTCCGGCGCAGAGGCCCGGCAATGATAGGGACATGGCCAGTGCGATTTTGTTCGCGGTTACGAATCAGTATCTGAACGGTCAGAACCTCGCTGTGGATGGCGGATATGTTACGCAGGTCGGCCAGTGAGCTGGAGAGGTGATTGGTTGCGCGACTGGGACAGGACAGAAAAAGTTTGATGGCCGATCATGACCTTACGTAGCATTTGATAGGCGTCTCGATCAGGAAAAATGGATATTTCCGTGCTGGGATTTGTATAATGTCTCTCGTCTGTGCAACGTTTGTTGAGAGAGACACGTTCCGCGGAAGAATAAACAGACATCAAGCAACGAAAGTGCTCTCCAACAAATCACAATGATGCTGATGCCTGCAGAACGGCACGCACTCACCTCACTCCGCCCGGAACTAGAAGCAAGTGGAAAAGGAACAGGCCATCAAAGACAGACAGCAAGTAGTCGCCAATGCCCAAAAGCACCACACAGTGGTCTCCGTTTGCTGCAACTCAAAACCGGACCACGAAAGTGTGCTTGTGCTGTTACTTATAACAAGACCAAGTCACTAGGGTGGCGGTAATGAATGATACAGCAGAACAGACAACACAAAGTATGGTGTATGTGCCTTTAGAACAACAACACGCAGCCAGAGTGGCGCCAAGTTATGGCGCAACGAAACAGACAGCACAGTGTGCTGGTGCTGTTGCTATCAATGGCTATGCCACTCCTGTTGCTGCTGTCGTTCGTTGTCGGAAGAGAAAAGAGTGTAGAGAGTTGGGTTGGTGGGGTTTATGTAGGTATCGGGGTGGTCGGAGGCTCAAGTCCTGCACGTACGGTTGGATTCCAAGGTTGCACGAGTCTGGTGGATGACGGGCTGCTGGAAGGTACCGCGTGGAAGAAGAAAGTGGTTCAGGCCGTCATGTGAGGGGCTGATCCTTTGGAAAGTCTGCTTGAGGCTTTGCAGTTGATGTTGATACGGGCTCGTGCAGGTGCTGAGGAGTATCAATGGTCTGCAGTTGACCGTTGTGCAGATGGGATTGTGGCATCTACTCATGTCGTGCGTACCTGGTGCCCTTGGTTCTGCATAGAGAGTCCAGTTGACTTATCTGGAGCGTATTTAACATAATGGGTCGGTATCTTCTGCCGCTCTAATCGAAGACATCCACTTGGTGCTGCAGTCTGGCCGAAGAACGGTGAGATGGTCAGCCACAAATGCATCCCACAACATGGGTCCGCTGCCATGGGGCCGGCTCAAGGTCCGGCAGATTGGTCGGGTTGCCGTCCAGAAGGCGTTTTTCGCTGCATCCACGATGGGATTTCCCGGGTGGTGTTGAGAGCAGGAGAGCATGTGGTGTGCAACAGCACCGGCGAAGCCGGCAATTGGGAGTGAGGAGATGACCGGGGTTCGCCGGCGGCGACGAAACCCTTGACGGCGCGCGCGAACCCTTGATACGCGCGCTCCCGACTGCCCCGACCGAGCGCGTTCTCCGCAACGTCTGTGCAATTAACATTGGGTCCGCCCTTATCTGAGCCCTGCCGGATCGTCGCGAAAGGGCCATGCAAACGAGGGGAGATGGCTTTTGCGGCGCGGACGGGGCAACAAAGTCCATGTGAATAGACCTTTCATCACCAGCCCAGTCCTCCTATCGCACAGGCACCACCTACCCTCCAGCAACAGGTCCAGACAGTCATAGCCTTTACGCTTGCAGACGCCTCGCGCTGCCTCCCCCGGCAGTGATCCCGAGCTCTTCCTCGTTACTTTCTTTTTCGTCACCTCATAAGCGCGCTCGCACGCTCTCGGTCGCCTCGTGTCTCGCGCGCTCGCACTCGTCCACACTTCACCGTGTCACTCGATCTTTCCGACGTCTCCGCAATGGCCGATTCGAATGACGCGGCCGAGTCCAAGGCGCCTGCCGCCACCAAGACGGTCTCGGTGGACACGCACGATGCAGACCAGCTGCGCCTGAAGCAGATGTAGGTTTCCTTGAAAGATGCGACGTCGAAAGAAGAATTGTGGTTTTTGCCTCCGCTGACACGAAGAAGGGGCCACGAACAAGAGCTCAAGCGGCACTTTACTGTTTGGAGCTTGATCGGCTTGGCCTCCACCACGACCATTTCTTGGACCGGCTTGGGCCTTGGGTACGTCTTGCATCCTCTTTTTTTTTTTTCCGTAGCGATGCGCGGGCGACAATGCAGGCTGACTCTCTTCCCTGCTCGACAGCTTGATCACCGAGATCAACGCCGGTGGTCCTGGTGCTGTCATCTATGGATTCATCCTCGTGTGGATTCTGCAATGCTTCTTGGGAGCTTCTTTAGCTGAGTTCGTCTCGGCGTACCCCACAGAGGGTGGTATGGTATGACATGCTCAAGCTTCGTTTGACGGCCAATGGTTCTAACGCGGAATAGTACCATTGGGTTGCTGCCATTGCACCACGCAAGCACAGCGGATTCTTGTCATTCATTACCGGCTGGTGGAGCGTTTGCGGATGGATCTTCACCACCGCGTCGACCAATTTGGTCTACGCTCAGAACTTCATGGCGCTTATTGCGCTGTACCGGAGTGATCTAGTTATCAAGACATGGATGACCTTTGTGGTCTACCAAATCACGAACCTGGCTACTGCCAGTATTGTGCTTTTTGGCAACAAGATCATTCCCGCCATGAACAAATTCTCCTGTAAGGACACCATCTCTGCTTTTTGGACTACGACTAATGGCGGCAGTGTTCTATCTTCAAATTGCCTGGTTTGTGCTCATGGTCACTGTGGCCGCCACGGCTCCCAAGCACAACGATGCCAAATTCGTCTTCCGGACGTGGATCAACAACACCGGATGGGAAAACAACGTCATCTGCTTCATCACGTAAGTTCCGGTCGAATCCCTCCATCCCAAACAAGCCTCTAAAAAAACCTCAGCGGCCTCGTCAACCCCCTCTATTCCCTCGGCGGCCTCGACGGCATAACGCACATCACCGAAGAGATGCCCAACCCGTCCCGCAACGCGCCGCTCGCCCTCCTCTGCACCCTCGCCATCGCCTTCGTCACCGGCCTCACCTACCTCATCACGCTCATGTTCTCCGTGCAAGACTACGCCGCGCTCGCCGACACGTCGACCGGCCTGCCGCTCGCCGAGCTCTTCCGCCAAGCCACCTCGTCGACCGGCGGCGCCTTCGCGCTCATCTTCCTGCTCTGGATCGCGCTGGGCCCGTGCATGGTGGGCTCGCAGCTGTCCACGTCGCGCGTCGTGTGGGCGTTCGCGCGCGATCGTGGCCTGCCGCTGTCGCACCACCTCGCGCGCGTGTCGGCCCGCTTCCGCGTGCCCTTCAACGCGCAGCTGCTGGTGACGGCCGTGTGCGCGGCGCTCGGCTGCCTCTACCTCGGCAGCAGCACGGCGTTCAACGCCATGCTCGGGTCCGCCGTTACCGTCAACAACATCGCATACCTCGTTCCCATCCTGACCAACGTGCTGCAGGGGCGCAAGGTGCTGGTGCGCGGCCAGTTCCACATGGGCACGTGGAAGGGCATGCTGGTGAACGTCGTGACGCTGTGCTGGCTGGTGTTCGCGATCGTCTTCTTCTCGTTTCCGTACGTGCAGCCGGTGAGCGCGGCGAACATGAACTACACGTGCGTGTGCGTGGGCGGGATCGGGTGCATTGCACTGACGTGGTGGTTCGTGGCGGGGAAAAGGTTTACGCAACTGATGGAGAAGGCGAAGGAGGATGAGGCGGCGCGGGAGGCGGCGGAGGCGGTGTTGAGGGGGCAGGTCGTCAAGGCGAAGAGTGAGGAGAGCGGGTAGTGGGTGGGGGGGAGTTCTGGGATGTTCACACGAGATGTCTTTCATTTGGTTGGATGGTGATGGCTGTTGAACGGTTCGGGCCGGATCGGATACCCCTATAGTAGTAGTGAAGTAATGAGATGTAATGTTGAACGAATTCTGAGACTGTCACGCGGGCTGTAGCAGCGTTGAGTATTGTGGGCCCTTGGAGCAGGAAGTTCTGGTGTCCTTCGCATGAGAGACGTAGTCATTCGAGCAAACCGAGAAATGACGGCCTCACGAGTGCTTTCCGAGAGCGGCAGCTGCTGAGTCGCGCATGCCAGCTACCCGGCGCGGCGTTTTTGCCGTGGCCGGGCCGGCGGCAAGTTGCGCTTCACCGACGAGAGCCGCCTTGAGCCTCTCTCCCCCTCCCCTCTCTCTTTTTTCTTATCGACCCGGACCCGAACGCCACGCGACGACCATGTCAACGGCGGTGAAGGCAAGCGAGCGCTGACGATGGGTTCCCAGCGCCGACGTCGGCTGAAGACCGACATCACCGAGATGACCGGGGCCTGATAGGCTCCCCCGCGTTTGCCAACGCCCTTGGCAGGCACGCCGGTGGTCTTTTGCCCCAGCGAGCCTAGCCGCATGTGCGTCGTCCGCCCGCCGACGCTGACCGGGATGGCGGATGCGGGTGCGGGCGATTGATATGCGAGCCAAGCTTGGTCCGGGTCAATCTTTTGTGAAGAGCAATATAAAGATGTGCGCGCGCGCTGCCTCGGCGGTGACGTGGGCCCTGCTTTTCTTTCCGTACTGTTCTTGGTCCTTCCCCTCGGTCACGTCCTTCGCTCGGTGATACTGAACAATGGTGGCGCCAATGTCGCGTCGGAGCCTCGTCTCGCTCCTCCTGCTCGGAGCGCAGCCATGTGTCTCGTCGTTTGTGTCGACGCTGCCGGCTGGCGCGCAGGATATGTTCAACATGTCCATGTCGTGGTTGGACACGCTCTACGATCCGGAGGCGTACTATCTGTACGACGTGTCCCAGGGCACCCAGACGTCGCTGAACCACGAGACCCGCGCTTCGGCGTGGTATGCGATTGGTTTGCTGGCCAGGAATGACGGTGAAGATGTCGCGAATGCCCTGCAAATAATTCAGAACATCATTGCCGGCCAGTTCAAGGATCCCAAGGACCAATGGTACGAAAGTGCTCTTTAACTTGGGATATGAAGGCTAATGCGTTTCAGGTATGGAGACTACCAGAAATACCCCGAGGAGCCCACCGTTGGAACAGCCTACTACCCTGCCGATATCTATGACAGCTGGGATCCGAACTGGCGTGGCTTTATTGGCACCGCCTTTATTCAGGGCTTGGAAGACTTCTCCGACCTGATCCCTGAGGACGTGCAGGATCTTATGCTTGAGTCGCTGCACAACAACACTGTTGGCGACAGCTACCGCGTCGGAGGCGTGGACGACGACAATCTGTACCCTGCATACTCCAACCCCTCCATAATGAGGGCTTTCGTCAGCGGCTGGACGGGAAGGAAAATTGGAGAGGCAAACATGACGCAAGCGGGCGAGGACTACGCCGCCGAGATCGTGGAGCTCTTCAACCGTGCCAACACCCTCTCCGAGTTCAACAGCGGCACCTACGCCGGCGTCTCCATGTACGCGCTGTCGCTGTGGGCGCGCTACATGCCCGCGGACTCGATCATGGGCAAGGAGGGCACGCGCATGCTGCAGGACACGTGGAACTCGGTCACCAGCCTGTACCACGCCGGCATGAAGAACTCGGCCGGCCCGTGGGACCGCACCTACGGCTACGACATGAACCGCTACCTCAGCATCCTAGCTCTACACATCTGGAACCTAGTCGGCCGCGAGGCCAGTCCGCTCATTGACAAGCCCTACGCCATGGGCCACTCTGGGGATTATGCGTACGCGCCGCTGATCGCCATCATGGCCCCTTTCCACAACGAGGTTGTTCCTGAGGATGCCGTCAAGCAGCTCACCGTCTTCCCGGGCGAGCACACCGTGGAGACCAGCGCGTTCAGCCCGCCCTACGACGCCTACCCCCGCAACATCACCACCTGGCTCAGCGACAGCATCACCATCGGCGGCTCAACGTTCAACGAGACGCGTATCGGCGGTCCGGCTCTGAACCCCAACACCTGGAGCCCCGCGGTCGTGCAGTGGGATGCTGGCAACCAGGTCGGCTGGCTCAAGGTAAGCTTGGATCCATGAGAAAAATTCTTGTAGTCATGTATAACTGACCTTGGGTAGTGGTACTCAACCGAGGCTTCCCTCATCGCTGACGTCTCGCCCGGCGTCCTGAACCTGACTTACCCCTACGGCAACAACACCTCCGTCTTCTCCTTCATGGTGTCGACGTTCAAGGGCCACTACGATATTGCTTCCTGGGATGATGTCCAGGGAGTCAAGGTCAACGTTACCGGCAATGCCAATTTGACGTACTCGCTGCAATTCCAGGGAGCGTATGGAGGTGCTGGGGAGACTGTTAAGTGAATGATCCCCATATTTGATGTGAGAAATGACTTGCTGACCAGGATTGCGCAGCGACTTTGAGTTCTGGAACTTCACTTACCTGATGCCTGAAGATTTCGAGGGCACGCCGAACTTGGTCTTGTCTTTTGATGTGGTGTAGATGTTTTTGCATCTCGGGTGCATTCATGAGATTATACATAATGGTCGTATGTTTTAATGATGAATGTAATGTTTCAATGGCGAGAGGCAGTGCGTGTTGGCGCGGATAGTGTGCCTCACCATATCCATTTTTACACCAGTAGCGGGACCCCCGATACTTCGAAGACTACATCAAGCCCGGGCTCTGCGGGATCTTACTGTCGATCAACTTCCAGCGTTTTCTTTCTACTATCTTCATACGTCTGCTTCGGCTAAGGCTCTTGATTAGTGAGCTCGGATATTCCGCACCTAAAAGAAAATGTAGAGCGTCTGTTCAATGCGGTCGTTGTCTACGTTGAGCACATATTTGGCAACTTTGCCCTTGATCCTTACAAATTCGTCCGAGTAGTAGGAAGCATCGAAGACGTGCTCGACAAGTCCTTTGCATACCTTCGTCTTGCTTATGCATCGTGTAGTACGCAAATTGATAGTAGTTTGCAAGACTCGCGCTCACAGACACGTAGGATGTACTTGAATTGTTTAGCCTCAAACATATAGAGAACTGTAAATACTGATTGTAGTATTCTGCAAGTAAAAGTTGACGATCCTGTTAGTGCAACCGAACGGAGCAAACAACAAGGCCGTATCGGCGAAAAGGTCCGGTGTCAACCAATCAGCGCTTGGGGCCTCAATCGGCTTTACTTCCTTTGTTCGCAATACATCCGGCCCTTGATTAGCAATACGCCAAAGAGGCCTAACAGAGCAATCGCGTCCTACTTTTGAACCTCGGTACTTGCTCGGGTCGTCCCAAATGACCCACTTTTATCACCGTTTGCTTCCCCTTGATTACGAATTGTCAGCCTCACACCATCACTTCGGACGAAAAGGCGTACGGGCTACGCACGAGAAGAAAAATGGCGAAAGCCACGCGGGCACTATATAGCCCAACGCAGAGAGTCTTTCTCACTCCTCCTGACCCACTATCCATCCTCAACATAACCTCGCCCCCGGAATCCAGCCTCCTTCTATCCCGCACCCCGCCGCCTCTTCTTCAAAGAAAAGAAATACCCAAAACAACACAACATTAAAGTAAAAAGAAGAGAAAGATATATATATATAAAAACCCACAACCATGGCCGCCGCCGAAAACACCAAGCTCTTCCAACCCCTCACCGTCGGGCCCTCGCCGCTCGCCCACCGCGTCGCCATGGCCCCGCTGACGCGCTTCCGCGCCACGCTCGAGAACGTCCCCACCCCGCCCATGGTCGAGTACTACAGCCAGCGCGCCGCCGTGCCCGGCACGCTGCTCATCGCCGAGGCGACCTACCCCTCGCGCCGCGCCGCCGGCTACCGCAACGTGCCCGGCCTGTGGTCGCCCGCGCAGCTCGCCGCGTGGAAGCAGGTCACTGACGCGGTGCACGCGCGCGGCAGCCAGATCTGGGTCCAGATGTGGGCGCTGGGGCGCGTCGCGCAGCCGGTCGGCCCCGGCGGCACAGCGACGCCGGACGAGACGTTCGAGTACGCAGGAGGCGTGGTGAGCGCGAGCGCGGTGGCGGTGGGCGAGGGGTATCCGGTGCCGAGGGAGCTGCGGGAGGAGGAGATTTGGGGGTTCGTCGAGGACTTTGGGAGGGCGGCGAGGAATGCGGTCGAGGTGGCGGGGTTTGATGGCGTGGAGATCCATGGGGCGCATGGGTGAGTTTTTTTTTTTTTTTCTCTTCTTCCTTTGCTCCTGCTTCGGGTGTTTTTGCCGTGTGTTGTTGTGCTTGGAGTTGGCAGTGGTTGCGCACGAGATGCTGACCCGACGATTCTCCCCCTTAGATACCTCGTCGACCAGTTCACGCAGGACACGTGCAACAAGCGCACCGACGCCTGGGGCGGCAGCATCGAGAAGCGCTCGCGCTTCGCCATCGAGGTGTCCAAGGCCGTCGCGGCGGCCATCGGGCCCGACCGCACCGGCATCCGCCTGTCGCCGTGGAACACCGTGCAGGGCATGCGCATGGCCGACCCCGTGCCGCAGTTCACGCACCTGATCGAGCAGCTGACCAAGCTCGAGCTGGGCTACCTGCACCTGGTCGAGCCGCGCGTGCACGGCGTCTTCGACAAGAACCCCCCGGAGTCGGAGAACCTGCAGTTCGCCCTCAAGGCGTGGGGCAAGGCGCGCCCGGTCCTGATTGCGGGTGGCTTCACGCCCGAGCTGGCGGTCGAGGCGGTCGAGAAGAAGTACGCCGGGTATGATGTCGTGGTCGTGTTTGGCCGCCGCTTCATCTCGACGCCGGACTTGCCGTACCGCCTCAAGAAGGGCATCGAGTGGGAGCAGTACGACCGCAAGACCTTCTACATCGACCAGACGAAGGGTCAGAGCCTGGAGAAGGGTTACGTCGACTACCCCTTTTCGAAGGAGTTTCTTGCCGAGTACGGGAGCAAGATTGGTGCGCCCCAGGCGCATCTGTAGATCTGCTCGGTGAGCTCTAGACGTAGACGCATTTAGACGGCGTTCGGGCTGCACGTAGAGAAGAGAGATCTTTCTCCTGGGTCACATTTTATGAGCTTGTTACGGATTTACAGTTACAGAAATGGTCAATCACAAAGAAAGCGTTACGTTTCGATCTGAATCTTGCCAGTAGTGATGGAGGGTTCTCATCTACATGACTGAAAGCTCTCTCGTAGTGTAACGCGCGCCGTTGGCAGGCCGGGAAGTAAGCGGAGATCTGCACTCGGGACGATGAAGATGATCTCACGAAGGAACAGCCGTCGCCTCTGGAACAATGGAAGCCGTCGGGACCTTTGCCGGCGCGTCGCTGGCGAAAGGCTTGAAGCCACGCCATCCGTCCTCCATGACCTCTTTCATCTGATCGCGCCAGCTCTTCAGCCCGCCAAAGTAGAACCGGCACGCCAGCGGCTTCCCCGGGATGTTCGCGCCGAAGATCCACGAGTTCTCCATCCGGAAGAGGCTGCCCGCCGACACCTCCTCGCACCGCCGCGCCCACCCCTTCTCCGCCTCCTCCGTCGCCTCGACGAGCGCGGGCTCGCCCCCGCGCTCCTTCCGCACCTCCTCGGCCCTCCTGATCGCCGCCGTGATGACCTCGACGCTCGCCTCGAGCATCGGCGGCATGCTGCTGAACGCGCTCTGCGGGCCGCACACCATGAACATGTTGGGGAAGCCCGCCTCGAACGAGCCCAGGTAGCTCGTCGGCCCGTCGGCCCAGCGCTCCTTGATCGTCTCGCCGCCGTGCCCGCGGATGCAGACGCGCGTGTAGCTGCCGTCGACCGCGTCGAAGCCGGTGGCGAAGACGATCACGTCGAGCTCGTGCAGCGCGCCGTCGCTGGTCTGGATGCCGGTCGGCACGATCGAGTCGATCGGGTTGGCCAGGATGTCGACGATGTCGACGTTGTCCCGGTTGAACTGCTCAAAGTACCTGGCACCAACATCAGCACGTTTGCCCCCCCCCCTCTCTTGCACGAAAGGGGTGTCGGAATCTACCCGCTATCGCAGATCGGCCGCCGCGCCAGCGGCTCCCACGGCGTCAGCTTCCGCGCCTTCTCCGGGTCCTGGACCGTCTGCCGGATCTTCTTCCGGATGAACTTGCACGCCTCCTCGTTGGCGTCCTTGTTGGTCGCGATGTCGCCGAAGCCTTCGAACATGAAGCGGAAGCCGCTGCCGCGCGCCCACAGCTGCTCGAAGATGCGCTCGCGCTCGTCCTCGGGCACGGAGAAGACGGGGCGCGTGGACTCGGCGAAGCCGAAGCCGAGGGCCGAGTCGCGCAGCTGCTGCCAGATGGCGTCGTAGTTGTCGTTGACCCACGCGCGGTACTCGGGGGCGACGGGCTTGTTGCCGCTGGGCACGGAGTACTGCGGGTGGCGGATGAAGGACGTCAGGGAGGCGACTTTGGGGGCGATTGCCGTTACGATCTGCACGCCGGTCGAGCCGCAGCCGATGATGCCGACGCGCTTGTTGGTGACGTCGAGGTCGTGGGGCCACTGGGAGGTGTGGATAAGGTCTCCCTTGAACGCGTCGATGCCGGGGATGGCTGGGAAGTTGCGTTTGGACAGCACGCCCAGCGCGGGGATGAAGTAGCGCGCCAGGAACGTCTCGCCGGTGCTGACGACGATCCGCCAGAGCTTGGCGTCGTCGTCCCAGTCGGCGGACAGGAGCTCGGTGTTGAACTGCATGTCCTTGCGGAGGTCGTGCTTCTCGACGATGTGCTTGATGTACTCCAGGACTTCGGGCTGGTGGACGTAGTGGTTCGGCCAGGGGTACGTCTGGAGGTCTTCTTTGTCCCAGGAATACCGGTATACGAAGCTTTCCGTGTCGCTCATAGCCCCCGGGTAGCGGTTCCAGTACCATGTTCCTCCGACGTCTGAGGCGACGTCTATAACTCTTACAGAAAGACCGAGCTTGCGGAGCTCGTGGAGCTGGTAGATGCCCCCTAGGCCTGCTCCTACGATGAGTGCGTCGAAGTGTTGACCTGATGTGGCGGCCATGGTGGGATCCAGCTAGGGTGCAGGGGTTGGAAAATGAGTTCTGACTAGAAGTATGGTTGGTTCTGAATGGTCAGGGCGTTGAGAGTGAAGTGGCTGACAAGTAGGCCAACGAGCATTTAACAATCTCAAGCATCGCCACACAACCATCGGTAAATCGGTTATTGGGAAGATGACGAATACTTTGATCGGCCGTCTTATGTGCGTTGGTACGGTTCCAAGATGTTTTCGAGTTACCTTGAACGTGCATCCGCTCCAACCATGTGAGGTCCACTGCATAAGAAGCCTGTATTGTGGTGTGGTGGGGTCCAAATTGTGCGGGGCATCTTATCGAGCTCAGAGCGGGGAAGTATCAGGGATATGTTCTTATCCGCATCAGATGTAGGCATGGACTGCTGGTTCAAGGAATTTTCACTGAAGATCTGAGATGTTTCTTCCTTTCTCGTCATGATTGAAAATTTCTATTTGTTCCTGATATCAGTCTTGTCGGCAAAACGGTTTATTCGAGAGCGGTAACACGTCAGCCGCGCTACCCTCAAGCAGAAGCACAAATCCCGTTAGTGCATACAAGCTCGTCGCTGCAGTCATCATAAGTGGAGCACTTGGCGCCTATAAACGGTATCATCGTCAGCGGGCCATATCAATGCAATACCTTGGCATCCACTTACCAGCACAGTGGCCGTCCCAACTGCATGAACCAGAGCCTCCGCCACCAGACCCGCCACTGCAGGCCTTGCTCGCATCCGCGTTGTTGTACGTGTGCTCAGTGTGGCATTGGCCATTGCTCCAAGTCGGGCTTACTGCAAAGAAGAAAGTCAGTACTACGGAATTTCTTGAGTTGGCTCTGCCTAAGGTCTTACAATCAACATCCAAGCCCGCAGGTGGGTTGCGTACGATGCTCTGGTCGGCATCCGGAGTCAGCGCATTCTCGCACTCGATCTGCGGCTGGCCGTCGTTGTTGCTGTTGCCGGTCCAGATGTCGATGTGCCAGGTGCGGGAAGAGGTCCAGTCATCGGCTTTGGTGAAGTCAGTATCGCCATTCTTGAAACGAAAGACTGAGAAACGTACTGCACTGGGCACAATAGTCTTGATGAATGAGGTACTTCTTCAGGTACGGTGCGTAGATGACTTCGCAGTCATTGAATTCTCCCTTTGCCGTAGCGAAAGTAAGCGGGTCGTCGTAGCTGCCGGTTCCTCCAGCTGTATACTGTCGACCGCTGACTTTGGCGCACGTGTACGCAGTAGCCGGCCCCGGAGGGTCGTTGTCAGGGGCACCGTAGAACGTGATTTTCGTGGACTGAGTGGAGCACGTCTGAGCCAACGCGTGCTGGATAGCAGCAAGTCCGAGGACCGCAGAGCTGATGAAAGACTTGGCCAGCATGGTAGTGAAGTAATTGCTGTATCGGTTGCTTTGTTGTCTAGCTTGTTTGCTGTTGGCAATGAGAGAGCAGAGCAAAGACTTTTTATACCGTTCTGATCAGCCTTCGTCGTACAACTTGGCCCCATTGTGGATGTACGTCCCGATCCACAAATATTTTGGAGTCCAGAGCTGTCAGCAGGCTCACTATCTGTGGCCTCATAAGCCTTGCGCCGCTCCGCGCTGGGGGGCTTTAAGCTTTCCGCCCCCAGCAAATCTCAGAACTCAAAAGTGGGCCCTATGCAGCCTCATCACTGCTTTGATTTCTTCTTTGAGTGCTAGGCCTTGTATTACCTTCCTTCTTGGTGCGCTGACAGATGATTTCTGCAAAGCTCTCATGCGAGGTACGACCCCACATGGTTCACTGCTGATTAGACGGCGCTCGTGGTGCGCAAGGCTGAAATGCCACCAACATCGTGAACGTACGCCCCTTGCACCATGTCGGATTTCCGTGCATGGATCTTCGCTGAATCCGTATCCGCCCTTAATCAATCATTCAGCTTTGCGAACCAATCATGGTAAGTCAAGGCAGCCTAGAGGTGCACATTTGTATTGTGTATATTGAAACGACGACTTTAAATCCGCCAAAGCATTTACAAGGGAATTTGATTATTCTTTCTCATTGCAATGATGAAATCCAGAGGGCAGAAGAAATCGAGGCCTGCCCGCTGTCCGAGGCTCCACCACCAACCAAATCGCGGGCCCCACGGCAGTACGCCCTCCTCATCAATCAATCAAACCCCAGCCTCACATTCAGCTGTACGCCTGCTTGATTATGTCCGCCGCCTGAAACAATATTAGCAAAAGCTCCCAACAAAATCCAAAAAAAAAGGGGGTCTCACCTTCTCCGCAACCGCGTAAATCGTCGAGCTCGTATGCGTCGCCGGCAACAGCGGCATGAACGACGCGTCCACCACCCGCAGCCGCTGCACCCCATACACCCGCAACGCCGCGTCCACCACGCCGCCCTCCTCGCGCGCCATCATCGGCGCCGTGCAGCACACGTGCGCGAACGACGGGCTCAGCGAGGCGCGCAGGACGGCCTCCAGCTGCGCGTCGCTCGTCAGGTTGGCGCCCGGCGCGAGCTCCGCCGGGGACAGCGCGCGCATCGCCGGCGTCGCCATGAAGGCC
Organism: Botryosphaeria dothidea; assembly: GCA_011503125.2. Taxonomy (NCBI): domain Eukaryota; kingdom Fungi; phylum Ascomycota; class Dothideomycetes; order Botryosphaeriales; family Botryosphaeriaceae; genus Botryosphaeria; species Botryosphaeria dothidea. The sequence continues at coordinate 1,414,638 of WWBZ02000001.1, forward strand.
CGGATCTTGCGCACGGCGGCGAGCATGATCTGCATGTCCGTCGGCGCCAGCATGGCGCCGTAGTCGAGGACGGGCGGCGCGAGGGCGTCCGTGGTGTTGACGAAGACGGTGCCGCGGCTGAGCGGCTTGAGCATCACGATGGCCATGGTGCCGCCGCCGCCGTAGCTGGACTCCTTGACGGACGTGTCGGGCGAGGCGTAGGTGGCGACGAGGAGGTCTCGTTGGGCGGCGTAGCCCTTCTGGACGGCGGCGGGGACGTCGAGGGTGGGGTAGACGGTGCTGGTGTTGGTGGTGCTGGCGAGGGAGGTGATGGCCGCGAAGGTCGCGCTGTCGGTGAGGTTGGAGAGGGGCAGGAAGCAGACTGTGGCGCCTCGGGCGATGGTGTAGGGGCCGGTGCCTTGGGCGTAGTAGAGGGCGAGGGATTCGTCCTGGTAGGTCTGGTTGGAGGCGAAGTATGATGGGCTGGGAAGCTGCTCGGTCGCCACTGTTCTTGTCAGTGTGTACATATCATCCTTGTATGCATTTTAGGGAAAATCCTACAGGTCCAAGACGAGTAAAGGGTCGGGTGATCCTGGAGATTGTACCCGACCGGAAGATCCACCAAGACTTCAATTCCGAGACTGCTCAGGAGGCTTTCGGGACCGATTCCAGAAAGCTGAAGAAGCTGCGTGGTGTGGACTGTGCCAGCAGAAAGAATGACCTCTTTGCCAGCGCTGGCGGTGCCGGTTTCACCGGTTTCACGGCTGACAAATTCTACTCCAGCCGCAACAGTTTCATTGAATAGAAGCCTTGTGGCGGCATGCATGGTCAATAGATGATAGTTTGATCGAGAAGCAGCCCTATTATGATGAGCCGTACGTGCAGAGGATCTGGTTTGGTTTCTGGGGTCCTTTGAGCTAGGTGCCCAGAAAACTCCTGCTTTACTGCCAGCGCCAGGATCTGCGGGTATGGGAACGCCCAAGCTCGTCCAACCGCTGAAGAAGTTCTCTAGAAGTGGTCATCAGTAATGGAGTTTGTTTGGTAAGAGAAGGAATATTACTGATGCTTTCCCACATGAAAGGCGGATAGCTTGACTGTACAGGGCCATCCGTGCCATGAACGCTCAGATCATAGGACATGTTCCACTCCTTCGCAAAGCTGTCATTGTTCGGGGTGAATGTCTCGCTCTGTAGTATATCAGTAACAATTCCAAAACGGAATACTGAATTGGGTATACCTTGATGAAGTATGGCAGGAGGCCGTCCCACCCCCACCCGGGGTTCCCGAGCTTTTCCCAATCATCGTAGTCGGGAGCACCGCCGCGGTCGAAAAACATGCCATTCACAATGGTGCCGCCGCCCACAACGCCTGCGGCCGTGATTCCGTATGATCTGTTCCCGAGCCCTGTCATTGGGGCGCTCGTAAGGTTGAAGCTGTATTCCGTGTATGCGGTACCGGCCAGACCGGGCACGGTTACACCTGGCTGGCCGCGGTCGAGCGGTCCGAACTCGACCACCAGCACAGATACTGTTCAGTCAGCCCTGGTCAACGCGAGCTTTTTGTTGGAGGTTATCGTTACCATCTGCATCTTCAGTGAGGCGATCTGCAACCGTCAGCCCGCTCGTACCGCCCCCCACAATGACGAAATCGTATTCATCTTGCAGGCTCACATCCTTGCCGACAATTTGCGCATGTTGGCCCAAGCGGGCGTGAGCGCCCAAACAAAGAAGGGAAAGCACGAATGAGTGAACCATCGAGCTGGGAGCTGTGTAGGGAATACCTGACAAAGGAAACGAAAGGGCAAGGTTAAGGTTTTAAGGTTACGTGAAACGCATTTGCCAGCATCCTTCTTGGGGGCCAGTCCAGGAGAACACCACAATCTCGCTTCTCTGCCGCGCCGCTGTGGGCCGTGGAGTGGCGTCCAAAAGCCGTTCACCTGCCGCTCCTCGTGCATGTGGCTTGCTGGTGTCTAGACTGCAAAGGAACCGGCTACCGGAACATTTACTGGGCTTGCAGGGATCATGTCCGCTTTTTTAATCTATTCGCTCTACACCGGTATCCGCAGCGTGGGCGTTGCATGAGAAGTGGCTTGCATTCTGCCGTGCGCACATCCTAGCGAACCTTCGAAACAAACGTGTGCGTGTTGAATGTATGTGTTTCAATGCAAGAAGCGGATAAGTTGATTCGATCGGCTACGGCGCTGAAAATAACCGCACGCAGGAACGCGGAAGCAAAGTCTAAAGTTGATTCAAGTACCTGCATGAAGGAATATCAATGATTTCAAGACAGCGAAACTAACAATGCGACCCCGCATGCAGCACACTCTTCATGCTCACTCGTGGAAGATCAAAAATAGCCCCTGCACCAGCGTGCCGGAGCGCACCAAAGCCAATGAATACGAGTAAGTTTCCCAGGCAGCAGATCTACTACCACGAGATTCAAAAGTCAAGCCGGGTTTTCCAGAATCCAATTTCCCCACGACTGGATGTCCTGCAAGCTTGGCTCGAGAGCCAAATGCCTTTTTCGATGCTTCGACGTGTGTATGGTACCTTCCGCGCCTTCCGGCAGGGCTCTGCCTTGTCATGCGTGGGTGGTACCGTTTGAACCGGCTTTGCTCGCAAACTTTCTTTAATGACCAGAAATCCCGTCGGGGTTGGGTGGTGGAGAACCCCTCACACGCAAAAACAGTTCAAAACGAAAGAATCTTGCTGGTGGGAGTCTCTCGACGCCATTTTCACTCTTTCGCGGTGACATTCGTTGCGCGGTATTGGCGAACATGTTGTGGACCCACATTCTTTTGCTACCTGCCTTTTTCGGCTTCAGCGCCGCAAGGTACGATGGTGCAGCGAACACTCCCCCCAAGGCCCTGAAAGCCTTTGGTCTGGGCTTCCTTTGTGAATTCGAAAACGCCCGCAACAGCGAGCCTCAAGTACGTCCCCTGTACGAATCAGACAATACAATTAGCTCATCGTGTTCGCAGGCCGCTGCGTCTGTTCAGAGGCAAGTCAATGAAGCCACGACGGGCAGCCTGGCCCCGATCAAAATTGAGAAAAGGTTGGAGTTTACCAGTGAAATCTTTTCCGGGGCCTCTTTCGTTGTCACTGCGGTGACTGGGCCCGCGGACGACAATGCCTTCCGGTCCGCCCTCGAGGCCGTCCCAGAAATAAGGGCCGTGTACCCAATGAACACGTACTACGCCACTTCGAATATGCGGCGAGAGCCCATGTACCAATGGTCTGGCGATTCTGTGGACGCGCAGTTTGAAAAACGCCAGGACCCCGAGCCAGACCCGCAGACTGACATCAATGCCATATTCTCGACCCATGTCATGACCGGCGTGGACAAGCTGCACGCCGAAAATGTCACCGGGAAAGGTGTCAAGGTAGCTATTCTGGATAGTGGAATAGACTATCTGCACCCAGCCTTGGGAAAGGGGTTCGGCCCGGGCTTCAAGGTTGTCGGCGGTACGGATCTTGTTGGAGACTTGTACAACTCGTCCACGAATCGCCCTCCCAAGCCAGACCCGGATCCGATCACAGACTGTCATGATCACGGAACTCACGTGGCGGGGATTATTGGCGCGAGTCCGTACAAATACAACGTCACCGGCGTTGCTCCAGATGCGGAACTGGAAATGTACCGTGTCTTTGGCTGCGCCGGTGGGGCCAACACCGATGTGGGAGTAAACGCGTCTTTGCAAGCCTACAACAGCGGCGCTGATATCATCCATGCATCCATTGGTGGTGTTGGAGGCTGGAGTGATGGTAATTATGTCGATTGGAGAATGACTTCCCAGATGCTGACCGGAAATAGACGCCTGGGCCGTCGTCGTGGAGCGCATCAATGCAAAAGGAAGAGTTTACACTCTTTCGGCTGGTAACTCTGGCCTCGAGGACGGCATATTCGGTGCCAATGGACTCGGCGGGGGACCCAATACGCCCTTGGTCGGCTCAATCGACAACACCGACAGCCCCGAACTGTTGCTGAACGCAACGTATAAAATCGAGAAAAAGCCCGCCGTCGACTTTCGATTTGCAGCTGGTTTCCCACAGAACTTCACTGCAGACTTGGAGCTTTACGCACTCTCTTTCGACGTGGATGATGATTCGGACGCCTGCGATGAACTTCCGGACAGTACCCCTGACTTGACCAATAGGCTCGTCCTGGTGCAGCGGAGAATTAGGTGCCGCACAGACCAGAAAGTCGCCAATATACAGCGGCGTGGAGGGCGTTACATCTTGTTTGTTCAGCTGAGGGACGATGATCCAATCCGACCACTTGCTTGGCTGGACTACAACGGACAATCGTATGAGTGGCGTGAACCCAAAGATGGGCCTTTGCTCCAGGGTATCGGTATGGTGGAGATGGCAGTTGGAAAATTGTGGATTGATAATCTGAAAAACGGCACCAAAATCACTGCTACGCTGCCAAAGGCTGTGGAGAACAAGGAACTCCGGTACCAGATCAACAACCAGACTGGTGGTCGGATGAGCCAGTTTACTTCATGGTGTGTATTGCCTGCTGTTGCCAGCAAACTTGACTGATTTTGTTCAGGGGACCTACGTATGAAGCTCAACCCGGAGTGACGGTGTCTGCTCCAGGTGGAAACATCTTGTCGACACTGAGCCGAAAGGTAGGAGGATACGGAGTCTATTCTGGAACATCCATGGCTGGTCCCTACATCGCTGGCGTGGCAGCTCTGATCAAATCCGCCAATTCTGATATCACAGCAAACGAAATCCGATCCCGTCTAGCAGTCACAGCACGGCCCGTGAAATTCAACGACAACACCACCACAGACTACGACTTCCTGGCGCCAGCATTCCAGCAAGGCGGAGGGCTGGTAGACGCCTACCGCGCGGTCCGCGGAACCACCATCCTCAACGCCACCTCCCTGAACCTGAACGACACGGCCTTCACCAACAACAAGCAGCACTTCACCATCACCAACAGCGGCGCCAAAGACCTCCACTACAACCTCTCGCACATCGGCGCCGGCACCATGTACGCGCTCCCCGAAGCCGACCCGGACGAGAACCAGCCCCTCAACTTCAACGACGAGCGCTTCGTCAAGGCCCTCACCAAGGCCTACGCCACCGTCGACATCTCCCCGCAAGCCGTCGACATCGCGGCGGGCGCCTCGGCCACCATCGCCGTCAACTTCGACTTCCCCGACCTCGACCGCCGCCGCATCCCGCTCGTCAGCGGCTACATCGCGTGCAACGCCTCCGACGGCACCGCCGTCACGCTCCCCTACAACGGCATCGCCTCGGCCCTCCGCAACGCCGTCGTGCTCGACCCGAACATCCAAGACAGCTACCTGATCGCGGTGAAAAACTCGACGCTCAACGAGACCGGCTTCCTCGAGCCCGCCGCGCCCGGCAGCGGCAGCGTGCTCTCCGTGCCCAAGGTCACCAACACCAGCCTGCTCAACGACGTGGTGCTGCCGGGCGTGCAGCTGGTGCTGGCCATGGGCACGCGGCGCGTCGACTTCGACGTGCTGCGCGCCGACGACTCGGTCAACATCGGCACCGCGCTCGTGCTCGATCCGCGCCCGCTGTACGAGAGCTCGTACTCGCGGAACCTGGTGTACATCCGGCTGTTCTACGGGATGCTGGCCAACATGACGTACGTGCCTGAGGGCGAGTACAAGTTTCTGGTCAGGGCGCTGCGGATTACGGGCGATCCGAAGAATTTGGATGATTATGATTCGTTTACGACCGAGTCGTTCCATCTACGGTATACTGAGGAAGATAAACAGGAAGGAGATGGTCAGCAAGGAGGAGACGGGTAATAGGCTGGTAATAGGCGGGGTACATGGTCCATCGATGCGGATCTAGACTTGGAGATTTCGGTGGTTAGAGGCGCCTTAGAATGAATCTTACACGGGTTGCGCTGCACGAAGGTCTCACCTGCCTCACTGTTACATGTACAGTTCTTTCCGTCCGGGTAGAGAAACACCAAGCTCCCGCATTCCGGACACTCGTCACTCCTTCTCCAACCGCACATCCACCCGGAGATCGAACGGGAACTGCTTGACATCCTTCCTGGCCCTGCAAACACGGTCAATACACCCCACAAATGAGGAAAGAAAAAAACATACCTCGCCCCTGTCCCACAACCCTGCCCACCCGCCGCCGCCGCCGCCGCCGCCAAGAGCACAACCCCCTCCCTCACCACCCTCCACCACCACCGCGCCCCCAACACCACCTTCGCATACACATCCGCCCGCGCCCGCATCTTCTCCCCCCTCCCCACCCTCGCTGCAGCATACCTCCCCAACGCCTCCTGAAAACCTCCCCTCTCCCCTCGCGGCGGATTGTTCAGGATCGCCGCCGCCAACACGCTCCCGTCCTCGACCGCAAACGCGGCCCCGGACCCGCTGCTCGGCAGCATCAGGCGCGCCGCATCGCCGACGACGACGCCGTTGCCGCCGCCCTGGATCTCGGAGCGCGTCCAGACGCGCTGGCGCAGGGGCGCGTGGACGATGCGCGTCGAGCGCGCGAGGAGGCGCCCGAAGGTGCGCGCGGAGGGGTGGAAGACGGCCGCGTGGCGGCGCAGCAGGGCGGCCGTGCGGGCGCGCGGGTAAGGGCCGGGGGCGATGGCGGCCTGCCAGGGCTCCTCCTCGTCGGCGGCGGGAGAGACGGGAGCGGGGACGTCGTGGGGCGGCGCGTCGGCCGGCTCGGGCACCATCAGGTCCCAGCGGATGTGGTTGGCGGGGAGCGGCGAGGTGGAGAGGAGGCCGCGCGGGAGGAGGATGCCGTGGGTGTCGTCGCGGCCGGGTTGGAGTGGGGCGTGCGTCGCGATGCCGTAGACGTTGCTGGCGTTGCTGTAGGGCGGCGCCCAGCGGGCGGCGGCGGCGGCGGTGGTGCTGGCGCTGTGGTTTTGCTGCAGGATGATGTGCTGGCGGACGCGCGACCAGCCGCCGTCGGCGCCGACGACGAGGTCGAGGGTGCGTTCGTGGTGGTCGTCGAAGAGCGCTTTGATGCTGCCGTCCGGGAGGGCCTCGAGGGCGTGGAGTCTCTTTCCCCACGAGATGTCGCCGCCGAGGCTTTTGATGCGGTCGAGGAGGACGGCTCGTAGCTGCCGGCGCTCCATGGCTCGCATGTTGGTCTGTAGGTCCTCGGACCACGAGGCGTATTCGGCTCTGCTGATGAGTTTGTGAGGGCCTGGAACGGTGTCTTTGACGCGCTGGAAGGGCTTGCTGTCTGGGCCGTAGGCGGCTCTCCAGGTGCTGACTCCCACGATTTCAGTGCTGATTTTCTCGATGTCCTCTTTGAGACCGAGTTGGTACAGCGGGTAGATTCCGTTTGGAGACATTCCAACTGCCGCACCGGCTGTCTGCATTCGCTCGGTGTCGCTCAAGGTGTAGGGGTCTGAGCCCTGATCGAAGAGGGTGACTTTATAGAGAGATCGTAGGGTGGGGTGAGAGAGCATCTGCAAGGCGAACACCGGGCCTGCTATCCCCGCCCCAATGATGCCTATGGCACGTTGAGCGACCCGCAATTCGGCCATTTCCCTCTCATGGAAAGATTGCGGCGTGGTTATGCCCCGATTGAGGGAGCGTGAGAGATACCTAGCGTATGATTGTGGTCTTTTGTTGCTGAGTCCGACTGCTCGTCGATAGAGTATGTAAGTCGTGACGTGTGCGAAGGCTGTCGAAGTAAGTGTATTGGCTGTGTCTTGAAATGTTGGAGCTGAGGAAGCCTGGTGCCTGGGACGCCAAGGTGAATCCTTCGGTGACACCAGCGGCGTAGATGGCGTATTCTGAATCAATATCCCGAACATATGCCGCAAAATAAGCATACAGCGACCTATCTGGCACATCCTGGAGGTCAAGGGTCTGAGACTTTGTGTGGCTTCATCGCCAGTACGCTGCAGCTGGACTAGCCATCTGGTGGCCCTGATTTGCAAGATTCCTTATGCGGCGCGCTATTAGTCTGTGTCGCTCTCAGCTTTCCTATTTTCATCTACTTAGTTGTGGCTTCCTGTCATGCCTGTGACGTATTCCAGTTTGAGCCGCGACAAATAGTAGGTGGGCGTTGAAAAAATCGGCCGCGTAAAGACGTGTGCCGGTAACGATTTTAAGATCTCAAGTAGTGCTATAGTCCGTTGGCGGTGTAATGCAACAGTCAAAGACCTAGGCCCGGAATGAATGACGAATTTTGGTGTTCACTGTTGGTTTGAAAGCGGGAGACTGGGGATATCGAACAAGTTTTGCAAGCCCGCATCTTCACGATTTTGCATCCGATTGGGGCATGGCGGGCGTGAGAATTGCCTCGGCGAGAAGGGTAGGGCAGGCGAGACGGACCGCGAACAGTGGCGGCGGGCCGGGCGTTGTGGGACTGTGGCGCTCTGCACGGCGCGGCCCGTGGGGCAATCCTGAAATCCTACGCTGCAACTTTGGAAGTTTGGATGTTTTTGAGTGTATCTTCGTGTCCAGTCGGTCGAGTCTTGCGGGATTTGCTGTCAGACACCCAGATATCCCATGATCCGCTCCTGAAGGGTCAAACCGGGCGACAGGACGTGTCTTATGCCCGTGAATTATAGGTTGATCTTCGGCCGCGGTGATCCGATCAGGGTACGTGTCGTCGGATGGCTGCCGGAGGGTATAGATCCGGAGGCCATGGTTACATCTAGATGTGATGGACGGCAGGGCCATTGAAATAGCGCGCAATAGCTTCTCGAGCGGAAGATCGAATGATAAACGAGCCTTGTCATCTCCCTCGACGCGTCCGAGCCTGGTCTACGGATTGGTCCAGTGGCCGGGGCTCTTGCTGTTCCGATATGATCTCCGATCGGCTTGACTCGTGATCGAGGTGGGGGGCCAACGGAGCGTAAGCCCTGCCGCGTCGCACTACTGGCTGCCCTACAAAGCCGGCCAGACCTGCATTCTGCGGAGGCTGAAGAAACCCTATTTTCTTTTTCTGTTTTTGCCCCGCATCATCATCATCATCGTCAGCATCACCACCAACAAACCTGATCATTATGGCGCTCGCGGCCGATAACGTGCCTCTCGAAGTCGACGTAAGCCGTAATTCGCCTGGCAGAGGAGCGTGTTCACGATGGGTCGAGTCTCATGCTTCAGCAGGACGTCATCAGCGATTCGGATTCGGCGTTCTGCAACCAATCCAGCGCCTCCACCTCCGTCACCTCCAGCATCTTGAACTACAAGTACGAAAACGGACGTCGCTACCATGCCTTCCGCGAGGGAACCTACTTTGCGCCGAATGACGACAAGGAGCAAGACCGGATGGACCTCTTCCACCACATTTCCACCCTGGTTCTCGGCGGTATGTATCAGATGCGTTGCATCACGTGAACCACCCCAGCCTGACCGTGACTGTAGGCAAGCTGTTCCGTGCGCCTCTCACCAAGGATCCTCAAAAGGTCCTGGACTTTGGCACCGGCACCGGCATCTGGGCCATGGACTTCGCCGACGAGTTCCAGAACTGCGAGGTGGTCGGCACCGACCTGAGTCCCATCCAGCCCTCGTGGGTCCCGCCGAACTGCCGCTTCCTGGTCGACGATGTCGAGGCGGACTGGGCCGACGGCGAGCAGTACGACCTCGTCCACGGCCGGACCATGGGCGGCTCGGTCAAGGACTGGCCGCGCCTCTTTGGCCAGGCGTATGCGAACATGAAGCCCGGCGGCTGGATCGAGCTGCAAGAGTTTGAGATCCAGTATGGTTGCGATGACGGTTCTTACCCTGCCAAGGCGCCGACTGTTGCTCTTTTCATCGAGAAGCTCAATGAGGTGGGAACGGACTGGCCCCTAGGCTGACGTAAGATTGCTGACGTTCACCTTCAGGCGGCTGAATCTTTCGGAAAGCCCATGGATGTTGCGAGAGATCTGAAGCAGTGGATGATTGATGCCGGGTTCACCAATGTACAAGACGACGTCTACAAGGTATGGATAGCCACTCTGAGCTTAATGTCTTTGTGGTGCTAATCAGGGTTGATGTAGGTGCCGATGGCTCCATGGGCAAAAGACAAGAGGCTCAAGGAGATCGGAAAGTATGCACTCATCCATGTGCTCGAGGCCATCGAGGCGTACAGTCTGGCCCTGTTCACGAGAGTCCTGAAATACACCCCCGAAGAGGTTCAAGTCATGATGGCCAAAATCAGGAAAGAGTTCAAAGACCCCGAAGTACATCTCTACTGGATCTACCACATCACTTACGGCCAAAAGCCCGAGAGTGCATGACATTCAAATCAAGGTGGACGTAGAACAAAGACTCTGGAATAAGCTTGCTCCAAACCAAAAGTTTGGCTTGTTCCGGAACAGCCGGTCGATGCTACCGTTTCCTATCCCGTTTTAAAATATATACATATCAGGGTTTCTGACAGGCAATGAAAACTTTCTTACAGTTCATGACTCATCCCTCCCATGCTAACACGAGTTCAACTTGATCATCGGTAAGACTCACGAGAATCTTGTAGATAAATCCTCGCCTTCAAGTTTCTTTTCGTCTCCGAACCCATCGGGTATCTTACTGACAAAATAGCATTTCGTTTCGTCAGTGGCAAGTAAGCCCTGGTCCAATCCGCCCCGTCTCCGCTCTCAAGTTCGGATAGGCGTGGAAGCTGGGAACTAAGCAATTCCTCGGGACTCTGCATACCGGCTCCGATCGACTGTTGCAAATCACACGAAGGCGACGTTCCACCGAAGTAGAGAAATGCCACAAGGACTTCCTCCGTGGACTTGTTGCGGAACCGGATCCAGAAAGAAGGAGCTGTGGCAAGATATTCAAGCACGAAAGGCTTTGAATTCGGGACCGGGGGCATTCCACGTCCAAGATCTGTGTCGACAACGACGAAGCCCTCGAAGATGCTATGGTCGACTTGAATGATCCATTGTGGCTGGACGTTTCGATGACTCACGCGACGGCGACGCAAGCTGGGGACGAGAGACCAGCGTTGTGAAGAAAACGTCGCGTCGATAAACAGCTCCTGGATCTTGGCCGAACGCGGTCTCTCGCTCCACGCACTTCGTGTGTTCCTCAATTCTTCCGTGATTATCCTCCTGTATTGCTTCGAGTTGGAAGCCGTGGTGACCGGTTCCAGGTATATGGTGAAGGGCTCGTCGGAAGCATTCGGATCGGGATTGCGGATACGGCACGCCAAACTTGCGCGAAGGACCTCATGATCGCCAATATTCAATCCGGACTGCACTGGTAGCCAAATTCGCAACCCCAGATTTGTCAGCTCGTAGTGCTCCTTATTGTCGATATTCTCCCTTGAAATTGTTCCGAGGTTGACAGTCTCGATGCTTGAGCCATTCAAGAACAATCTGGGGTCCCTCGCGAGGATTCCGCAGGTGAGTGCGTGGCGTGAGCTACGTAGCGGGTCATCCCAGGCAAAGATGCTATGATCCGTCGACGTTTTGATGATCTCCAGCTGGAGTCTCGTGAACGCACCTTCCCCCTCACCGTAGATGATGGGCATGTTAACGCTGAATATCCCCATCAACGAGTACGCCCTGTCTTCTATTCTGGTGGTGTTTCGCTTTGCAGCCCAAGACATCCTTGTCGAGATATTGGCGCCGTCCATCTTCACAGGGTCCCAAAGGATATAGCGGTCGATATTTGTGATTTGCTCCAAGGTCACCGCCAGGCTCTTCCTGCTTCCAAACTCGGCCCAGTCCTTGGAGAAGAAGATGACGTTCTTCGGAGCAATCAGTTCCTGCAATGTCCAACCGCGCTTGAACCATTCGCTCCCCCTGAATTCGGAGTTTGCTGCCTCGGGATCACTCTCTGCCGTGCTCACGTCTTGCAAGTAAGCAAAACAAACGCCAGAGCTCCGGTAGTAGCGATACATGGAATTGATTGCCTCTGAAAGCTCTGCGCTGCTGGACCTGTCGATGCAGCATGTGTCAGTCCATACGTAGGACAAGTCTTCCTTCAGCGCCTGTGCGCAACATCCTTCCACCTTGGCATAGTCCTTCTTCGCTTCTGCAGTGCCGTTCATAAAATCCCTGAAGGTGACCTCCTCACCAGCCGAGCCCCAGCGGTGAGAGAGTATGGCGTACGGCGGTACATCGGGCTCGTTGTGTTCCTCGAGACCGACGGCGATGTTGCCCTCAGGGCCGCGATGGCAATGGAGGAGACGCATCCTAGAGCCGTTGCGTAGCAGTAGTCATAGAGTATCAGCCAGGAATGCCCTCCCTAGCGAAAATTTGCTGTTTGATCCATGATGCTTCTCTGGCCCGGAAGCCAGGTAGGCGGCTGCTGCGTGGAGGAGGTGCAATGAGTTGGAGTTGATAGTTGTGAGACGGGAGCGGAAAGTGGTGCGGGGCAGATCAACGCCTTTTCTCGGTTACGCTAGCGCTTTTGCGGCGGCCGCACCAACAGGCTTATAAATCTCATTGCTGTGAAGTCGCATCACAGAGCAGTTTCCACAGAACAATCACGGGTAGCATTTCCACGCTCTGTACACCTCATTTTGCGGAAAGGGGCTGGAAGAAAGTGCGCTACGAATAAAAGGTTGTGCGTGCTTGCTCTTCACGTCCAATCAGCGGAGCTTTTGCATCTTTTTGTCTTACTCAAAAATCACACGACATCAGGATATTTTAGCTACAACCAGCTATCAAGGCCGCGGCCTGACACATCTAGTGCATGAGAATTAAACTAGATTTGTACAGACAGCTGTCAATGGGGCATTTTAAAGCTTCTAGCTGTCCAGCAAACTCAGTGAAATCATGATCAGTATCTATAGGAGCACTTGATTGTTGCTACGGCCTCCTTCTGTTCCGGGATTCGCGGGTTTTAGAATTTTTGTCCGTCCCTCTTCTGAACTGAAACCAGCACGTCCAATTTCCATCTCTCCCGAGACCGTGTATTACTTCGCAACCGGAAATGTATCGCTTTTGCTCTTGGTCAGCCGCCGACCTCCGTTACTGCAGAATCTCCCGAGAAATTGAAGGCGAGGTTTGGTGATCTAAAGCATGAGAGATATGTTGTGGAAGTTCTCGGCCTGGAAGGAAAATGCGGTGTCATTGAGCTGAGAGTGCTCGAGACACCTTGTAGCCACCGAAGCGAAGTTGCAGGCAAATGGCTCCTCTGCTATTCTAAGCTCTCTGAACCTGCGTCTTTGTAATGGCGTAGTTGATTATTTACCAAATTTATGACTCAAGCAAGTGAGCATATCCTCGATTGTGTCAAACTCGAAGCCCTGTTCATTAGTGTGACGGACCATATGGAACTGCGCATTTTGAGTGAGCCGAGAGTAGACATATGCCATACGGTGTTGGTCGGAATGGAAGTGATCCGCGTCGTAAGTGAGCTTCAGGCGAATATTGAATATCCAGCCTGGGAAATAGACCGGTGACGCATCGAAACGCTCAGGGTCAGGTAGCTTAGTGGAGTGTCCAGACTCAGACTTGCTGGCAATCTTCTCGAGAAGGGTTTCGCACAGGGCAGTGAGTTTCTCAACCTCCCTGGACAGGCGTTCGATCTCTGGGTCTGCGTGCTTCTGGTGGGTACCTGTCGGGGCCATGGTCTCAGTGACACGATTGAATCCGCCGCCTGGATATGTGAGCATTGGCGACAAGAAGGTTGATTGGGTTGGTCGAGTCCATTGAGGCGAGAGCAGGATGCGAGCTGTTGGGCGGGGCCTGGTCCTGAGGAAGAGTTTGTCCTCCCTCGGAGTGATTGTTGCTCATGGTGTAGCTTTAAGATGACTAGAACTTTAGAGGCTTCCGTTCATAAAATTGGTGAGATGATGAAGGGTGGGCGGCGGGGTTGTTATCGTAGATGACCTACTTCATAGAGTGCCAAAACAAGGAATGGCGCGGTGTCGATGCACTGGGCAGTGCCGCGGTAGTTGGTTACCGGCTGTATGTCTTTGCCGCCAAAGTGACAGGATTGGAGCAAGGAAGAGAAGGGGGAAAGGTCGTGGAGGGTCGTCATTCTATAAGGCGAGTGAACACGGAGATTGAAGAAATGACTGGGTGTCTGGAATCACGTCATTGAAACATCATGCGAACACAGCAAACATCGGTTCACAGGTCGAAAGTGTAACAAAAAAGCCGCCAAAGCGATGAACATACAATAGTGAATACCAGAGCCATACAGGAAAGTGAATACATCACCTCAATCGCTTTTCGAATTGCACATATGAGAGACACTTGCATGAACCAAATTTTAGCTCTTGAATAAACAACAGGTGTGTCAATGGATAAAATCAAATGAGAGACATTTTGGCAGCGATGCGGTTGAGCGGATCCACACGTTGTCATAAATCACGATGAACTCGAAATTTATTAATTTGAGAATACCAGTCAACGTTCATATTTACTTTGCAACTATGATATTTTCACTTTTCTGGTAACAGCATCTAAACGCATGCCTGGCAAGGAGCAGGCTAAGACGCGAATTAGTATCCTGTCGGAACAATCCATGAAAATTGAACACTCACAACATTGGCTCCAAGGGCAACAACAGCAGCAAGGCACTTGGCAATATCCCAGGGTTCTTCACAGAGTTAGTATTGTATGGGAATTTAGAAGGCTTTCACCGAACTTACTGCGGTCAGCCAATGCCGAGGCGCAGGTGACGGCCTGGCCGGCAGCCGATTCAGCGCAAGTCTTCCAATCGCAGGACCCTACTACTGTTAGCACTTCGTAATGGATTGTTTATAAGCAGACTTACTCTTGACCAAATCGCGCTTGCTCGGACAGGCCGAGTCGGTGGTGTTGCTGTCGGGAAGGTGGTTGTAGATGTACTTGACGAATCCGGCAGGGATCTCAATGTTACCGTCAAGCTTGATGGTGCCGTTAGCAGTGATATCGGCATCCATCTCGGCGGTGGTAGAAGTGAGCGGGACGGCGGCGACGCCCAGAGCGAGAAGGGGAAGGGTGGCGAAGAAGCGCATTTTTGTGTTTCTTAGAAGAATGAAGAGGTTCCTGAAAGCGAAGGAGTTGATGCTGATTATCTGGTTGCTGAACCCTGACTGCTGCTATTGAGTTACGTTTCCCGCCTTCAACATACTTATAGTCGTAGAGGGAGCTCAGACATATCCAACGTTCTACTTCTTATCAATGGCATCTTCAGGTGCACCGTCAGCAACGAGCAGCTCGTTCGGCCTAATCTGGGAATACGGGCCTGAGTCTACTATTTCGTACAGGCATGATCTTGATTGACTCGATTCAACACTCGTGTTGTTTGCCATCCAACAGCACGTGTGGACAAGCCTTACCCTTGGTGGAGAATTCTAGGTAATACAAAGCTTGGCAAAAGCTTAACCGAAACTCGAAAGTGGAAATAGATGTGCATGCATTAGTCGAACTCTTTGCATTTGCTATGTGATTATTCCTCGTCTTTATCTTTGAGATTCATAATCTCCGCACATGCTCCTGGAGGCTCTCCATTAGTGGCCAGCAAAAAATTGATCACCGAGTCAGCTGAGTCAGCTTATAATATGCAGGCCCGATAAGAGCACAAGCATTCCGAGACACAGAATGTCTTCAGAGGACTTCTTCCTCACTGCAGTATCCGATGCCAATTGAGATTAAGCATCAGAGAGAGCAAATAGTATTCAGAATCAGAACGCTCAAGATGAGGACATGTCAATTCTTTTTGAAAGGCTTTGTGAGAAAATGACAGTGGGCACGGAGATTTCTGTTAGTAAACATAAATATATTATTCTTTTTGTTCTACAGGAATTGAGTTCTTTTGCTGATGAGACGACGACGATGACTTTTTTTCCAGCTTACCGGCAGGAGGAATGCAGTACGAGACCACACAACTCAATTGCCAAATAATAGCAATTCAAAAGCAATCTGCATGTCGATTTGAAGTAAATGCAAACTCAAAATGTGTAACACAGATGATTCCATAACAATCCTTTCGGAAGTGCCAGGGCTGCGTTGAAGAAAGCAGAGACAAAGAAGTCGGTACTTGCATCTGTTGTATCAGACCTTTGAGCATAGCGTTTGCCGGGTAAGTGCGGCGTTCGGAGGTTCGTCGTACTTGTGCTCTATGCACGGCCGTAATTCTCGCCGGGCATCTACGCGGCGCGCATCTGTCGGACTTTTTGAACTCGTAACCAAGAAAAGAGAGAGAATTCTTCCTTTGCACGTTGGGGACCTGGCAGGGTGTGAAAATTATTCAGAGCACCTCCAAATTATGATATTGACTATAGACACATCACGAAATGTCATTAGAAAAGCCCAAGATTGAGATCGTAAGTCAGTAAGCGCCGTCCTCGTTAACAAAAATGAAGATGCTAAGAGTTCCACGAATGGAAATTACACGGCATTGGGAGAAAGAAAATATTTAGTGTCAAAGATTCTGATGCTTATACTAGCCTGGAAGCGATACAGTACGCACAGCGCTCGATGACGAACATACATACACCGAAAGGGATGTGGTAGGCATTTTCAAACATGTGAGCACATACTCAGTCAAGATAGAAATCTCGGAGTTAAGACTCGCGAGCTGCATTTCATGAGAAAAGCACATCTCCAAAGGCCAGATACCATGCGTTGCATCTCTTTTAACTTCTTCCTCTAGGGTTTATTTTGACTCTTCAGCACCATCACATATCGATCGTTTCCTTCACCTTCGGACTCCGTTCTAAAACCCATGGTCTGAGCTGCACAGTGAATCAGAGCCCACCGGAGGTTTGGAGCAGGAGCAGTGTTCAGCACAGCCATTGAATCATCCACCATAAACTCCGCCAAGGCCCGAAGGTCCTCCACAGCTTCCTCCTCCTCACCTGCATCGCCAATCTCCTTGAAGAGATTCTTGGCCTTCTCAGACCACTCCACATCCCTGAACGGCTGCAGCTTGTATTGTTCCCCTTTGCGTCTCGCTTGCATTGCCTTTTGGGTCGGCGCGGTCTTCTCGACGACCGTGCTGATTTTCGCAACCCGCGCCATCTCGGCAGTGATCCGCTCTCCAATGAAATCGATATCGATCCCTGCCGCAGCGCACGCCGCAGTAGCCCTTTCGAGAAAGACCGTGCTGCAGGTGCTCAGCTTCCCGGTGAGGCGGATCGGTACCGCGCCCTTGCACTGCCGGTCGATGGCTTTGATGAGATTAGAGATGTCGCTGGCGTGTTCGCCCAGGAATTTCTTCGCGGCCCTCCTGTCGTGAATAAAGGGGTCGATGATGTGCCGCGGTTTTGATCTCGTCCAGTCGGGGGGCGGTGTCACGTCGAGATGGACGGCGCTGTCTTTGACTTTTGGATCGTTGCTGAAGCGACTTCAGAGTGTTCATTATTGACGGTGAGCGGTGAGTAGCAGTGGCTGAGCCGCGGTCGCTGAGCGGGACGGACGCTACTCCGAAAACGGTATTTCGGTGATAGTGCAAGGCAGACGGTACAAGTACCTCGCCAAGCCTCACTCTAGCTTCTGCCTTAGGTCGGTGTCCTGGATAAAGGAGTCGGTATGGATGCTCGGTCTGGACTTCAAGATCGCTGCGAGCAAACGACCTCGTCTCCGGGTAACTCTATCGTGCGGCGCACTCGGTTAAGTGAACTGCGGTTGTTAGTATCTTCGCCGGCTCTTCAGCATAAGCTTCCGATGAAACCACCAGGTCTACATCTCCTTCTATGCGTCTGAGTCGGGTAGGTTGCGTCATTCGATGAACACGAGCTGTGGCAAAAAGCCAGATTTGGAACCTTAGCTTCCGGGGTGCAGACTACCAATACTATGTCGAAAGTGGAGAACTGTATAATAAAGTTTGAAGCCTTCTGACACTTATTCGTAGTTTACAGTAACTCTCTCTCCTGCCCATCTCCGATGCATCCTTATTTATACCACGAATGGCCCTACGTAGTGCAGCTGCTTGACCAAGACCTTGGCGACCTTTTTCTTGAAACAAGTCTCGCTCTTGACCACACCAGCCGCTCCGGGTGATATGCATTGTGTTCACTTCCTACCTCTTCAGAAGTTCACGCGGCATCTCGTTGGCGACTTCACCGCAATATCCACCAGCACCAGGTGGTCGCTCCAGGAGTCATGGTGCAGCGCGAAGAAGAGCGCCGTGTTTCGCAGTTTTTATATCATTTCCGGGTCTATGTTCTCGCCCCTTGGAGACCTGTGATGATGTGGATATAAAGCGGCCTTTTTTGAGCTACTAAACAGTGTCATGCAGCTCCAACTTCTCAAGCCGTTCACTTATCTTCCCAGAGATGCACTTCCCAGACATTTCTCTCGTTCTCATTTTCACGGCAATCAAGACGAACGCTCAAGATCCTCCCGCCATACCCGGCAATGAACAGCTGCTCACCACCAACAACAACGGCAGACAGCCCGCCCAGCTCTCCAGCAACAGCGGTCTCGGAGGAGGAGGCGGCGGCGGAATCGGCGGCAGCGGCTCGCAAATCCCCTTCCAATTCGGCACCCCCGCGCAAGCGCTCCCGCAGGCCGAATACATCACGGGCCAGCACGATTGCGGCGGGCAGAAGTACGACCGCGGCATGCAGTGCAACGACCAGGGCAACACCGGGCCCGAGAACGCCGTCTTCGTCATCGCGCCGGGCGGCTCGCTCAGCAACTGCGTGATCGGCCCCAACCAGGTCGAGGGCGTCCACTGCGAGGGCGAGTGCTTGCTGCAGAACGTGTGGTTCGAGGATGTGTGCGAGGATGCGATCACGTTCCGCCAGCAGCAGGGGACGAGCTATGTTGTTGGGGGTGGCGCGTTTAATGCGGTGGATAAGATTATGAATCACAATGGCGGCGGGACCCTCGTCGTGCAGAACTTCTATTGCGAGCAGTTTGGCAAGATTGTCAGGTCTTGTAGTGACTGCGAGAATATGTCTCCCAGGTTCATCATTCTGCAGAATGTTTGGGCCGTGGGCGGGCTGGAGCTGGTGGGACTGAACGCCGGTTCCGGAGATCAGGCTCAGATCATTGAATCGTGCGCCCAGGGTGTGGACAGGGTCTGTTCCAGCTATCAAGGAGGAGGAGGGGGAGGAGGACTCGGGAGCGGCGGAATGGGGGGTGGCGGTGTAGGTGCCGGGGTGCAAGAAGGACTGGGAGGTGGATCTGGAACTCAGTTTCCCGGTACTGGAATTGATGGAGATGGACTTTCTGTCGGCGATCCCGCAATTCAAGGAAGCGGCCCGTCTCAGCAATGCCAGTATACACAGGCTGACGTTCAGAACTGTCCACCATTTTAGTTTATTTCACCCCTGGTATTCTCTCCAGATAGGCCTCAGAAGCCTCGGGATTCTTTAGGATAGTTTTCAAATGTTTGTACGTTTTTTATCCTCTGATATATACATCATATGTGCACGGAGCAAACTACATGTACCTGATGACAATGGTGGACACAACGAGCGCGTGTTTCTAGCTGGTTGCACAAGGAAGAATTAGAACCAGAATCTTTCTCGGATCATCCAGTAGCACTTTTCAACACCAAGAAATGCCTGTTCACAGCTTGTTGCACAGGAACCTAAAGAGCTACAAAGTTTTATTGGTGCCTGGAGATGTGTTTCATCCACAATACTATTCGACATGAAACTCAGATAACTCACATTTTTACCAAGTGACATTGTGCCCAATGACATTCTAGTGAATGGTGAGGGCATAGGAGCTGAGTGACTTTCGATATATATTCATAGAGCCCAACTTACACCAAAGACTAACAAGGCTGCACGCTTGGGTCACTGGAAAGAGCGGAGTCCCAGATCTGCTGGCCCTTTGCTCAAAAGAAAGACATGAAGCGAAAGAAACAATTAAACTGCAATAAAATTCACTCCTGCGGATTCGCATACCGCAAGTTGCTTCCGAGGACGGAGGGGCAATGGAGTCAGAGACGCACCACCCCCTAAAGAGCACAGGATTTCTCATCACTCGGGCGCTGCCGATTTCGGAAGCATCCGCCTTATCAGAGCGCAAGTGCACCCAGACCACCATCTGTATCGCTCGCAATCGAAGTGGACCCGGCAGACGTGAGACTCGACTGATCTCTCCTTATCGGGCCTACCCGATGGACTGACCCAGTCACACAAAACCCACAGATTCTGCAACATTTTGAAGCAGCCTTTCGCAATCTTGACCGGCCGATAAACCACCATGGGGTGAGGCGCAAAAAAAAAATATCTCTGCGACCGGTCGGAAATTCCTCGGGTGGTGCCCATGTTTTGATGTCGGGGCCACCCCTTGCGTCCGCAAGAACACTATAAAGTAGACGACACCTTTCGTAGTGATTGTCCAGATCGTGCAGATCATCCATCTTCCATCTCTGACTCAATATGGTTACCAAGATTGTGCTCGAAGAGTCACTAGGCCTCTGGCTCCTTGCCAATGCTCGTATGATAAAGGCAGAGCGGTGCAAGCTGAAGACGATGAAGCCTCCCACATTGATCAAGCCTCAAGAGTAAGCTTGGAGAAACACCTTGCCCTCATGGGTACATAATTTCGTGTGGGTTCAGCGCTGACTCATCACTCAGATACTCCTCCGTCTTACCCTACAAGAACCCCGAACTTCCGTTCCTCGGACGAAGATACAACAACAACAGCAAAGCACTGATAGAGTGTAAGTGACGGTTACTGCTTGAAACTTATAGTATTGGCTCACACAAGGTAGCATGGAAGAAGCAACAAAAGTGATTTCTGGTCCTCCGAGTTTCCCGCGACTGGTTACCGCTTCGGGAGAGAAAACACTTCAACACCACCACTCGTTCCACAACAAATGATTGTCGACCATTAGCTGAACACACTCATGGTCGCCTCCAGTCTGACACATGATGCTCACGACCGGCACTTCTTTCCTTCTCATAGACTTTTCCTTTGTACGGTGATATCACTTCGGACTTGATTGCGGGCGCAAATCGGTGGGGCTTGAGCAAAACATAGAGATGACTTACGACACGTTTCTAGAATAAAGACATAGAAAAGGAATAGACTTGCAATTCTCGACTTGACTTTCACTGGTATACACTTTCGCACTGTTGCGTATTCACATTGATTCCCGAAGTCAAAAACAACATCATGAAGATAAATATTATATATGCATCGGTAATATTGACAGGTTAATGCGAAAAGGTTTGATGGTATCTAAGTTACAAGACAATATGGTAGCCTTCGTAGAGAGGACTTTTACATGACGAAAGCAGCAGCAGCGGCACCAAGGGCCATGACGCCGAAGGAGACGAAAGAGGTCGAGGCAGCGCCGGTCCACTGGGCAGGGGTGGGCTGAGCGGGCGTAGGGGTCGGGGTGCTCAGGCTGGCGGTGGCGTTGCCGGGCTGGCCGGGGACGTAGCCGTCGCAAGCAGCGCGCTCGGCAGAGCAGCTGGCCATGTTCGCGCCGGGCGCGGTGCGGCACGCGTTCTCCTTCTCCTGGCACGTCTGGCCGCTGCCGCCCGAGGGCTGGCCGGGCACGTAGCCGTCGCAGGCGGCGCGCTCGGCGGAGCACTGGGCCATGTTGGCGCCGGGAGCGGTGCGGCACGCGTTCTCCTTGTCCTGGCACGACGGGCTGCCGGAGGCGGTGCCCGAGGGCGCCGGGCCGCTGGCGGTGCCGGTGGAGCGGGCCGGGCAGTTGGTGACCTCGGGGCCGCACGAGGTGATGGTCTGGACGCGGGTCGTGAAGACGGTCTCGCCGCCGTGGGGGGCGGAGGTGGTGCCGCTGGGCTGGCCGGGGATGTAGCCGTCGCAGGCGGCGCGCTCGGCGGAACACTGGGCCATGTTGGCGTCGGGAGCGGTGCGGCACGCGTTCTCCTTGTCCTGGCAGGACTGGCCGCCGGAAGAGGTGCCGGAGGGAGCGGGGCCGCTGGCGGTGCCGGTGGCCGGGTGGGTGGAGCGGGCCGGGCAGTTGGTGACCTCGGGGCCGCAAGAGGTGATGGTCTCCATCTCGGTCTGGTAGACGGTCTTGGGGCCGTCACCGCTGGGAGCGGCGGTGGTGGCGGCGGCGGCGGCGGCGGCGGCGGAGGCCTCAGCAGGGTAGGCCTCACCAACGCAGGCAGCCTTCTTGGCAGAGCAGCTGGCCATGTTGGCGTCGGGGCCGACGCGGCAGCTGCTGTCAGCCTCCTCACAGGCCTTGCAAGCGGCGGCCTTGGCGGAGCAGCTGGCCATGTTGGCGTCGGGGCCAGTACGGCAGGCGTTGTCAAGAGCCTCGCAGTCGGTAGAGGCAGCGTAGGCGCTCTGCGGCATGGCAGCCGAGAGGGTAAGCTGAGCCGCAAGGGCAGTGGCAATGAAGTGGTAGCGCATTTTGTCTGTTGTATAAAAGAGTGAACGAATGTGGTTGTTCGAAGGAGTGGCTGTGATTGAGCGAGTGAGAAGCGCGGTGCTGGACAGATGGATTGACAGCGGCTCCTTGGAGGTATCTATACCCCATGAAAAGCCCTCAGCCCCTCAACTTCGTATAAAGTTTATTGCTTGGTTCGCGTAGGGCTGAAGCTTGTGCCTTACTAAATCCGGAGATGGAGACGGAGTAGTGGCTTTGGACCAAGCTTCCCGTGACCGCGCTCCCCGCAATTACGAGGGGTAGATTGCGATGGGCGAAAGGAACTGCCCTATGACCGCTACTGAGCTGAGGAAAGCACCCAAATGGCTGAGTCGGTTCTGCAAGGAGTCGGGTCGAGCTCGGCGCTCGTAAAAGCGGGTAAGTGATCGACGCAGGTACGAACAACCGTATTCTACGTAGGTGGCGCACCTACCCCGGGTATTCCAGAAGAACTCATGTCTTACTGCCTCAGGACCATCTCAGAAGCAGTGTTTCATGCCAGAGGTAATTTCAGAACACGTCAGAGGGGTACCTCGAGGAAAGCGAGAAGTGTGTTGGCAGCAATGAAGCTTTGGACCGTGCCGATGGCCCGTGCCTAAACGTTACTTTATGCGGTTCGTATAACAGACCGAGGGTCACGTTTCATAGTCCGTACGCGATCGGCATTTTGGAGAGAAGACTGCGCCGGAGCAACACCGCCTCTGCAACCAAAAGACCGGGCGGCAAAATCTGGTGTACCTGGTCCAAACATCAGCCATCTGGAATGGACTCTGTGCAAACCGGCGCAAGATACCGATGTGGTTAAACATTCCATTCCCTTAATCCGCGCCTACCGTATCTCGATCCTCCGAAGTTTGGCGGGTCTACTCCTTTATTCTCGTACTTCGTGTTTGCTGAAGACGGTGAGCTAGAAGCCGCTTCTCACGAAACGAGCTGGCCATAGCGCGGATCCAACTGTACAGGCGAATGGGTATCTCGGCTTGTCCGACAGCCTCGCCGTGCTGGGCAGGAAGAAGCTGCCCGATTTACCCGCGCTGTAGCGGAAGTGTTGCATGTAACACAATGCAAGGCTCCGCTGCAGTTTCAGAAAAGCGACTTGGGTATTGTTCTTGAATCGTTGATGATGCTTCATTCCGAGGCGTTGCTGGCTTCTTAACCGCCAATTACCCCCGCGGATGAGTGATCGAAATAGGTAAAGGGGTTTTATGGTTTGTAGCTCTGACCTTCAAGCTTCTCCTGGAGACCTTCAGTAGTTGCCTCTTCAAGAGTGATGCTGCACTTGAAACCTCAACTTTTCAAGCTTCCCTATACAGTCAGGATCGTCAGCAAAGTACCGTGTTTCTTGGTACTCGAGGAAGTGTTTCGGGTGATACTACGTTGTACGCGGGAAACCCCTGACTAATGGTAGTCTATATTTAGCGGGACCGGCTAAGCCACCGATTTTCCCGACGCACCCCACGAGCGCACCAGCACGTCCCAAGCCACTTTCCCATTACGATGAACACATACGATAGATCAACGCCGTGGCGCATTAGCTTTTGAATAGTCCGCGCCAGGACAATGGTGGCCATCGGTCAAGAAAGCACCAGGGGAACTCTTCCGAAGCCCGATGATATCAGACCATGGCCTTGTCGACATCACTTTGAGATATGTCAGAAGTGTGAACACATGTTGCTCTCTTTTCAGAAGCTCAACGCTCTTCTTAGCTGCAGGCTTCATACAGTAGACTACTCCTCTGGCGGATACACGACAATCTTGTCCAGGTCCGCGCCCTTCAGGTCGAAACCGTTGCTCAGTCCGCCAACAGTAATCGTATTCGACCCCTCCTTAAGCGGCAAAAGAAGAGGCGTGGACAGGATGATTCCCTTGTGGGTGTCGCGCTGGTAGAGTGTTTGCACATTTTGTGTGTCGCCGTTGACAATGACACTGCTGATACGGCGGAGTTGCCATTTGCCGCCGATACGGTCAGGCGAGCCACCAGCTGCGAACATGAGTTAGCCAAGGAAAGATGTGCTGAGGGAAAAAAGACTTACGTTGATCTCCAAAGCCCATATCATCAGTATCTGTACCGAAGGTTAGTCGAGAGTTTACATTATTGGCGAGGAGGGCTCACTTTGGTAGTAGAACGAGACCCACTGCTCCTTTCCGGTTCCTTCGACCCCTTCAAAAGTTACGGTGCTATCATTCCCGTAGATTCCAGTCACGATAGTTCCTTTGCTAGCAAAATTCTAGTCTCTTGCGTTAGTTTCCCAAGTCTCGAAGACTACAGCACTCGTACATACCGCTTCTTGTTTGAAAGCGCTTCCGCTCGTCGTTGCATCGGCTCCATAGTAGGGAGTTCCTTCAATTGCGCTCCATTCTCCGGATTTGCTTTTGTGGACAGTAAGCAAAGTTCTACTCCATCTCAAAGCGGGGGCACTTACACATCCAGATCATACACATCGTGCCATTCAACTTCCAGAGTCTTCTTCTCATCGTCGATGTTGAGTGGCAGCCAGATATATCTACTCTCCCATAACGAGTTCGAGTCCCACTTTCCGGAATGTTAGCTCCTTGTTGCGAATATCTACATGTCTGTATATTTCACGTACTTGGTCTCCAAGGTAGAGATACGTCGTTTGCTTTTCTCCAGCAATTCTCAATGAAAATCCAGACTGAGAGTTGAAAGTTCTGGTATTCAGGGGCGAAAAGATGAAGGGCTGAGACCAAGGACCGGCAAGAGAATCTGCGCGGAAGGCAACAACGTCTGCCAAAGAGGTCAGTCAAGATCGTCATGTCCATTCTTTTAGACTCACTGTTCGGGCGATAGCCAGTCTTGTGGCTCATCAGTGCGTAGTAACTCTTTTCAGTCTGGATGATGGTGGGCGCCTCGAGATCGAACT
Source organism: Botryosphaeria dothidea (assembly GCA_011503125.2). NCBI lineage: Eukaryota > Fungi > Ascomycota > Dothideomycetes > Botryosphaeriales > Botryosphaeriaceae > Botryosphaeria > Botryosphaeria dothidea. The sequence goes on from WWBZ02000001.1 coordinate 1,439,673, forward strand.
TGTCCCAACGGTGGATTACCTCATCCAGATCTGTGATGTCCTCGTTGAAGCTGGTAAGATACACGTCACGGCCTTCCTTCCTGTCTCCATTGGAATAGAGAGAGTAGGTTTTGCCGTCCTTGTAGTCCGTGAACATTCCAAAGTCTTGAGACCAGTTTCCGAGAGGCGCTGTAGCGTTCACGAATGTATAAGGTCCGCCAATTGTATCGGCCGTCGCGAAACCTTGGAGAAGCCAGCCATAAGATGAGTTGTCGGCATGCCACCACATCTGTTTCGGTCAGGAAAGCTGCTTGCACAAATCACCGGAGAAAACATACGTGGTATTGGTTCAAGCTCTCGGAGTAAGCAACCTTGGGCCTTTGGATGATATGTTCCGGAGAGATGTAAGGGTGACCTTCAATGGGTTCTGTGCATGGTAAGCAGACGCTTCCTCAGGCAAGGGGCAAGTAGACTGACCAAGCGCAAGGCCCTCATATGTCCAGGTAGCTAAATCTTCCGAGCTGTAGACCGTCACACCACCGCCCTCCTCTTGGCCCTCGATCTTGTACTCTCCAAACCAGAAGAATTTCCCCGTCTCAGGATCGACCGTAACGCCGCCGGCATGCGCGTTGACCAGGTTTCCTTCTGTGTCATGCCATCTTCCTCCTGGTACAATATACTTTGCATGCGCAGCACCTGCTGCAAGGAGCAGGGATAAAATACTTTTCAACATCATCCTGGCCGAAAAACGGTTTCGCGCATAGAGTACGGTGTTGTGAAAAAGTTTTGTCTTTTTAAGAGGAAGGCCAAGACAATTGCGGCGGACGTTCGCCCGAAAGTCTGGGTACCGGAAATATTCGCCATGAGGCCTCGCGGGCTCGTAAGTGATGGCGTTCGGTCGCATTTACCCCGTGCGGCAGGTCGTTTGACAGAGAGCCACGGTGAGGCTTCGCTTAGACCAAGGCAACCCCCGCACTTCCCCGCAAGCCGCGCCGCGAAGGAATGCAAGGCACTGTGTTTGTGCGTAAGGTTCTTGTTTGTTTCTTTCCTGTTAGGAGAAAGACTAAGACTGACGATGCCAATACTTTTCTTCGGATAAAACGGAGACCGATCCCCGTCACGATACCCTCGAGATGTGATGGATTTAAAGTGTCCGCCAGCGCCGGAGCTGTGGGCCAAGCCTTATCACCAAGGCGGATGCAGCCGGGCATTTTCACACCATGACGGGATCACACAGTGGCTCTTCCGTCAAGGCGTCAACAACACCCGCTTATACGCAATTTTCAGTCCACTCGCTCTGAATGCATCCGAACTTTGCAATATGTGTTATCGCGAGCGGGAATTATTGACTGGATATCTTCTGCTGAGAAGTTTGGCGACAGCCGATCTTAGAAGACGAATGGGTTTGCGCAACTTGTGACATTATGGTTGACCTTTGCTCTGTAGATCATTCTTCTATGCCGGTCCATCATGCAGATCGGATTGCCAGACCTGACGACCTGCATTTAAGGTTTTCTGCAAGGTTGTGGGCCGTGGGGTGGCGCAGCTAGATGCGGCGGTGCTGGAATGGATGCGGATGACGCAATACAGAACCGAAATGTAGACAGTAACACAGGACAACTCCTAGAGTGATTTGAGACAAATGATCTACGTACCCGCGAGAGTTTCCGCTAGTGCGATGCTGGTCTCATGAACCGCCGAGGTGGTTACTTGGTATAGACAGTGCTCCACAACAGACAGCAAGCCTGTGGGACTTCAAACCATCCTCAAACGGCACAGAAATGGCCCACTTGCTTTTTCTCTGAACTCAAACCACGTGTGGGGTATTCTGCTCTTCCTCTGGAAAGCTCTCATCTGAAAGTGATTTTGCTGTGCAAGTCCAAAACCCGCATCTCCCGCGTTGAACTCCTTGATATTTTTTTTATAGATTCTCAAATGCCCGGCGGAGGATGCCAGCCAGAAGTTCCAAACCCATTAAGAAGAAGTCTAGATGTCGTGATCATTGCCAAGGATGACGTATAACTACATTTCCAACTTGTTTGGAAATTAGCCTCACCAAAAAGCTCAAAGGGATTTCGGCATTCAGCCACATATCACCGCTTTTTCTGTCATTTATGATGTGAGTCTTAGAATGTCTCCTCACTCGCAATATTCAATTGCTATTATAGTTCGGCGACACGCAGGCCCGAAGAGGCGATCCACTGGTTTCACAATCCAAAAGCCATCAACTCAGGTGAGGCGCTTCTGAGTATCCGATCACCTCAAATCCACGGGTTCGAAAAAGGGCTGTGTAACGAGCGGGCCTCTACCTCTAAGGATCCAAACACCAAAGAGGGTGGAAACCTGTCGAAGGGTTTTCCTTGAGTGGGTACAAGAAGGGGTACGTGAGGAACGAGTAGACGACTGAAGACTGAGCACTGCGTGCGAAGGCCTTGTTACCAATAGAGTCCAAATTCTATTGCGAAGTTCTATTGTTGAAGTTGACCACGGAGGGTCAAATACTAGCTAGGGAGTAAAGCTATATATACTATAGGAGAGTGTGTACAATCTGGTGGTGCCGTCTTTTGAGGGCATCGCTGAGCGTGCCGTTACTTGAGGGCACACGTTGGTGTGCCGTTTATTGAGGGCACAGGTGGGTCGCACGTGACAACTCACGTGGTAGAGTCCGTGATCTCGTGACCTCGGTTCTGTAAGACTTCCGACTTCCTCGCTGTTTCGTCGGAGTTGATCCGTAATTCTCTGACCTGAGAAGGCTGTGCCGTAACAGGCTGCTAGAATATTGAGTACAAACGTTGAGCTTTTCGTAGGAGAGTGGAAGTCTTTTGCTCTCCTATTTCAGCAATATCGAGAAGTGTGCCCCGGTATAGTGCAAAAACCCGATCAGTTACTAATCGAGCCGATTAGTTACTAAAACCCACCGATTAGTGCAATTGCACTATTCCGGAGGATTAGGGACTAATTGCCACCCCTTGCTGCTGCTTTGGGTAAGTCGTGCGATTATTTAGCGGTGACGAGGTGGTGTTTCGTACGGCATCGCTTAGCAACCCCCCTGCTATTACCACCAATTATAAGTCCTCGCTTCGCCTGAGCAATAAAGGTCGGTATCAAATATATACAGTCACAAAAAGCATAGCGTTGACAATATAGTGTTAAGCTGCAGGAGCCGCTTCCGCGTAATTGTAGTGCTACCAACTTACGAGTTGCGCTTGCGACGATGTCGCATAGAGATATTCGTCGCTCACCTGCGAAATTTTGGTGTATAAGAGTGGCTTCGCTGCGGCATAGGTATCTATCTCTCAATCCTGTAGTCCTCAACACCATGGCGCCGCCCCGCCGCCCAGCCAACTCAAACCTCGCAGAGGACCCTCTACCACCAAACGCGAAGTCATTCTTCGAAGTATACCTGCAGAGTAACACCGGGAGGAAAAAACGAGTACGCTTTACCCTGAAACGGTACAACGACTACATCAGATGGATCAAAACGTTACCCGACGCGTCCTCCCCCACCTACCAGGCCGCTCAGACTACTCGTCGATACTACACTTACTATAATGGTGCCGGCGCAACGTTGAAGGAGGGCTTGTATCGACTTTCCCAAAAAGGTAAACCTGAACTGAAGGTAAGTTGTCGTATTAGAGTATAATATAATATGCGAGGAGAAGAGAAGAGAGCTTTCTGAATTTTCTTAGTCCCTCCTACATCGAATTAGAATTAAGCTCCACCTACAACGCCTGCTAACCGTTCGCAGGTCATCCATAAGGGTGACATGTTCGATACGATCAAGGAGGCCCATCTCTTCCTTAATCATGCGGGCATCGAACCGACTACTAAATTCCTTGCGCAAGATTGATACGGAATCACCGAAGATGACGTTGCCGAGTTTCGGCGGCTATGCAAGTTTTGTACACAGAACGAGTCATCTTACAATAAGGCACCGCTACGCCCAATTGTGACTCTGTATCTCTTCGAGCGCGTCCAAATCGACCTTATAGACTTCCGCAACGACCCATATGGGAAGTACAAATACGTCCTCTGCATCAAGGACTGCTTTTCAAAGTACTGTTAGTTATACCCTATGCGCACCAAGTCCGCTGCTGAAGTGGCGAAGAACTTTAGACGGTATAAGCAATGACCCGTATAAGCCGGATTAAGCTGATATAGCTGCAGATGGGCCGCAGCCTTTGGGCCTTCCGATATATACCAAAGCGATAGAGGTAGCGAGTTCAAAGAAGCCTTGAAGCTACTCCTGCAACAACTTGGTATTAAGCAAGTCCTCAGTCGCCCTCGGCACCCACGGACCAACGGTCTGATTGAGCAGAACAACGCTCAGGTCAAGCAAAAGCTTATGAGCATTGCGAGGACGATAGGGGAGCGAGACCTTGCCTTCGCATGCGCTGAAGTCGCAATGCAGCTAAACGCTACGCCAAAAAGGGCTCTGAAGGGGAAGACGCCGTACTTTATCGTCTTCGGACGCCAGATGAACTCTCATCCCGTGAGCCCTGCGCTCCGCGAGGACTTGGAGATTAATAAGGTCCTCGACGACGAGTGGCAGGATGCCGAGGGCGTGAGTCCCGCCGACCTTCCCTATCCGGGCGGGAACTCTAGACCTATTAGTAGCCGGGATAGCGATCTTTCTCCTCCTATGAACCGAGACGACCCAGCCGACGACGATAACGTCGTTTTCCTCCATAAGAGCACCTGCCCAGCTACTAAAATCTCGACCCTAGACCCTCACGACGACAAGGATAAAGCACCTACTCTTCCGTCCGTTTCCGGGGCTCTTTTTAACGAACCTAATCATCCTGTGCTTAACGATGAGTCCCTACGCAGCTACGTTATTGAGCGCGTGGCTAAAATTAATATCCGCCAAGGCGGATTGAAAGAGCTCCACAAGGAGGGTATTTTGGTAAATCCTCGCGTCCGTTATAAGCTTGATGATGGCTCAGAGGAGCCACCTGAACTACGAGACGCTATGATTAAGCTGGACCTACTAGCGGCCGGGTGGCGAGGTGCTGAACTCGTCGCTGCTAAGAGATGGTTAGTGAGAGAGTATAAGCCTGCAGAGGATGCCGTAGGGGGTCCTTCGAATACGGCAGAAGAGGCAGAAGAAGAATCTATTACGGCTAAGACAACGGAACTCGCCTCTGCCACCCTCGCCCTCGCGGGGTCTACACCGCGCCAGGTGCGCTTTTCAGACCTCAACGAGCGAGTGACCCCAGCTACACAGTCAGAACTATCCGAATCGCCCCATAAGGGCCGCCAGTGTGATGAACAGGTACGAGGCACGCAAAAACGACTTCGTGAGATTATGAAGAGTAAGCATAGCAGGACTCACAAATATCAGCAAATCAACCTTCACGACCAAGTCACCTTCCCTGTGCCCGCGCAGGACCGACGAGGCAATATTCGACGCTATTTCGGCAAGGTGATTAACAACAGGAATGGCTACTACGAGATTCAGACCAAATATGGGATCATTAATCACCTCTTTCCACCGAACGAGCTTGTGCTCGTCCATGCGACTCACCACCTACCCGAAAACGTCTTCCGCGGTCGTACTAATAAGATCTCAGTAGTATACGTTGCTAAAATGGAGCACGGGCATATTAATGAGCCTGAAGTGCGTTGCAACTGCGGCCCCCGCGGCTGTAGAAACAAGAAGTATAGGTGCTCGAAGCAGGCCCGCTTCTGCACCTCAAAGTGCCACACTTCGCACTCATATACAAACAAATATAGCGAAGAGGACGAGGACGATAAGGACGATGAGGACGGTGAAGATATACTAGAGGAAGCCACCGGAGTAGGCTATGAAGCATCAGAAGGTCGAATGTCACAACGGGGCCGTCGGCAGGTGCCATCCAGGCGGGCACTTGGGCTGGATTGAGAAAAGGTCCGAGAGATGCGAGATTTTCGTGTATCCTAGTATGAGTATCCCATTTATAAATTCTCTCAACACCATGCGTGTGAATTTTCACGATACGTTTTATCCTACTACCCGGCCGACCAAACCGATAGCATAGCATAACGCATACGTCACATATAGCGTTCTAAAGCACCGCCACCCGCATCCTCTATTATTATATAAACTGTTTCTGCTTAAGCAGAATTGAGCCTCTATATATAGGCGATCCGATATCGTCGCTTTCACACCAGTCGGTGGGGTGTTAACCGGGGTAGACAATTTGCACTAAAAGATTACTTATGTAATGTTACGCAGGGGTGGCAATTAGTCCCTAATCCTCCGGAATAGTGCAATTGCACTAATCGGTGGGTTTTAGTAACTAATCGGCTCGATTAGTAACTGATCGGGTTTTTGCACTATACCGGGGCACAGAAGCGGGTTCAAACAGTTTGTAGGGCAGTCAGAAGCGTGAATGTGCATCCTGAGTCGACTTCTGGATCACGATCTTCAGAACGACCAGACGGGAGCGGACGAGTACGACCTCTGAATGTGAGACTACTGCTACGTGTGACAGGCTAATTATCTTGAAGCTCTCAACAACTTTGGTAAGTGGACCATGGTAGTTCCACACCAGGGTTTCTCGATACTCATATCATTGGTCGTTCTTTGCAGATGTCAATAGCGATCCTATGTCGACTATCCAAACGGTGGAAGTGGCCGCCACTGCAATAATTTGTATGAGATAATAGCATTAAAATAGTAAGGGCTAACGCGTAGGGAGTGGAAGCAATTATCTAGACGGAATTGTGTCGAAAGACTAATCATACTGCACTCGGATGAATACTTCCACTCTCCACGGTAAGGGCACCATTATATGACTTCTTCAGTTGAGAGGATTGCCTGCAATGCCAATCCGCATCAACGAGACCTAAAAGAAACCGTACTCGGTCTCATTTTCACCGCTTTCCCGAAGAACTCTCCTGAACACCGGAATGTGACAGTGGAGGCAGGCTCCATCTTCATGGCTGATGAGTACTAAAAGATGGAAGCAGATAGAGAGATAGCTGAGAATGCGGAGCTGAAGCTGCGTAATCTATAGAGTTCATCTCGTCATCCTACCCCGCAATCCCGTCGGATCTCGGATCTCGGATCTGGATCTGAATCTCCTCGAACGCGTTCCTGAGCGGGCGGTTCCTGAGAAAAAGAGCGGAAACTAGTTGAGCCATTCCTTTTCCGCTCCGACATTGCGGCTTTTTGGCTGTCTTGCCCCGCAAAACATGACTTGCGAGCGGCACGGCAGTGCACCCCGGCACCGGCACTTGCTCTCCCCGCCATTGGTCCAATCGGACCGCGTGCCAGTATATAACTGTTTTGAGCCTCTTCTCTCTGCGTACACAAGATTTACCCTGGATCGACCGAACATCCCAATAACATCCCCCACGATGCAACTGTTCCGGAGCGTGCTCGCCGCCTGCGCGCTCCTCTTCTCCGCAGGCGCCACCAGTTCCAGCACCACCGCGCCCGCCGCGCCAGCGCTCGAGTACCTGTACACGGCGCTCGTCGACTGCGAGCCGCGCATCTTCACCAGCCAGACGCCCAAGGGCCTGCGCACCGCCATCCCCATCGTCGGCGGCAACTTCACGGGCCCGCGCCTGAACGGCCGGATCCTCAATCTCGGCGCCGACTGGGGCACGAGCGACCCCCAGACGGGCCTCTTCACCGCCGACACGCGGTACAACCTGCAGACGGACGACGGTGCCAACATCTTCATCCAGACGTCCGGCCCGAAGCAGGCGAATGGGGATCTGCATCTGAGGCTGGTGTTCGAGACAGGGGATAAGGAGTACTACTGGCTGAACAACATCATCGGTGAGTAATTGGATAGCGCCGATTTCGAGATTTTTTTTTTTCCCAAAAGGGAGTGCTAATGGTGCGGTTTTCGTTATCAGCGGTGGGTGTCTTGCACCGTGTTGCGGAGTATGAGGACGGTAGCTATACCTTGCAGATTGACGCTTGGAACGTGAGTAATCCGCTTCATCATTCACCCGTCAATTAGCTGATATGCCTGCAGCTCGCGAGTGAATGGACCAACGCAACTTTTGCAAACGGTACGACCTACTAGATAATGACATGAAATGTTTTTCAGCCCTGCTGCGTGTCCGTACTCACGATACTTCCTTCCATCTCTCCTGGAGGTCATTTTCGAGACCATGAGGCGTCCCCCTTGGGCTCTACTCCACAGGAATTAGGCCTTTTTCCAAACTGTAGATAAGAGCCTCGACGATACTTGCCGCGGGGATAAGCTCCGTCAGTGCCAACTGCGATCGGGCCACCGAATGTGAAACAAGCCTGCCCCAGCAAGGCAAAATGACCGCATCATCTGGCGATCCGCCAGCCTGCCCAATCTCCACAAAATTCGTTGTGCTTGGGCATAGAGGCGTCTGTAAGGCATGTGCTATAGGCATGGAGGAAGCCTTCCGCTATGGACGCTTGAAGCTGATGGTAGGCCTTGCTTCAGACCGCACACTTGAAGCACGGCCTGCCAATGGCATTCCTCTTGGTCCTAAATCGGCAGCGACATGCCAATCGCTCCGTCGAGAGTCTCCCTTCCAGAATCCTTCAAAATGAAAGCCCCGCTATCAGGACCCTGTCATCCAGCGGCACAACCTCCCCACTACAAAGACAGGAAGCAGACATTCCACGCCCTTATCAACCACGACCCCAGCGGAGCGTCATTTCAAGTCGATCGAGCAATGTCCAACCCTCACGAGCGACCATCTCGGCTCTGCCTCCAGAAAGAGACAACAGGCCCTCACCCTCACTCGGCTCTCTCTCTCTCTCTCTCTCTCGGCTCTCCACGCGCCCTACCGCAGAAAAGAAATCAGGCTACCCATTCCCCTACCCGCGGACCGACCGCCCTCTCGCGGCCGGACCGCCAACAGGGCACTGCACCAGCGGGGGCGTTTCCGAGACATCGGGCCGACCTCTCGCAAAGGAAACGAGAAAAGGCGAGCACGCTCGACGGGAAATCACGTTTTTCGCAAGGCTGAACGAGAAGTGTGAAGGCAGCATGTGTGCATAAAATTACAATTAAGCCATTATTTGGTTTATTTAGATGAATTTAACGTTTGTTGTTGTTGTAACTATCATTCGGCTTCCGAAAACTCGTCCATGCGTGCGTGGCGTGCGCAACATCTAGAGGGCGAGCATGATGGCGCCCATCATGGCGGACAGACCGGCTGCGTAGCCGCCGGCCTGGAGGACGCCGGCAGCGTTGGTCGAGGACGGGGTGGGCGACGAGGAGGCGGGCGTCGAGACGGGCGTGCTGACGGCGCTGGTGCTCGAGTTGGAGGAGGAGCTGCCCGAGGTGGTCGACTTGCCGCTGTTGAGGTCCTGGCAGATGCTGTCGGAGACGGTGGAGGACTCTGTTTGAGGGGAGGGGAGGATGTGTTAGTGGGTGGTTTGTGGGGTGGTGGTGGTGGTGGTGGTGGTGGTGGTGGTGGTGTGCAACGTACTGACTGCCTCCTCGGCGGTGCACTTCTCGGAAATGCAGCCGATGACCTCGGCGGCGAGGTCGTCCTGCTTCTTGCACTGGCAGGCAGCGTCGGTGACTTCGCAGCCAACCTTGGGGGCACCAGCCTTGATGCAAGGGACCTGGGGGGAGGTTAGCCATTGCTGTCCGATGATGGTTGTGCTGGACATGGAGACGTACGGCGCAAGTGGGAATGTCAGCCGTGGTGTAGGCGGCAGCCATGGAAGCCGAAGCGGCAAGAACAACAGCAGTGGAGAACTTCATCGTGAATGATTTGATTTGTGGTCGTAAAAGAGTGAACAGCACAGCTGGTTGTATTCAAACGAAGGACTGGAAGAGGCGTGATGCCGAGTGAATGGCGGCGGAAGCAGACAGAATTTATCTCTCGAAAGAAGTAGGGAGAAGGTTCAAAAGCGCTGGTCTTTGCTTGCCAATACTCGCACACGAGCGGCAGTCGGTATGCCTGATCTGTGCGAGGGCAGAGATTAGGGTTACCGAGTACGCGTGATATTCAGAACAAGGCAAGTCGGGGCTTTCGGATCAAGCACCGTTTGGCGGTGATTGGGGATCCTACGGTGATCTTTTACTGCTGCTGTAGCCCAGAAGGACAGTGTGGGGCAAGGGTTGTCTTCGAGAAGTGAGATGATAGGCTGATTGGATAAAGAGAAGGCCGGCCGTTGGACCATGGCCCGTTCCTGAGTAGTTGCACGCGGACGTTGCGGGCCGATCGACACAGACACTGAGACAGCATCAAAGCTTAGCAGGAATAAGAGCAATGTTGCAATTTGAACTGAGTCTCGCCCCAGCCTCGCTAACCGGATTCGACAGCAAAAGGTTTATCTTTATACGCGCTCTGATTGTTCCTGGCCAAGATCTCCTCTCGGGCCGAAGGTGTACATCTGTCGGCGCGTGTAGAAGTCCGCCTGGTGTAAGAAATAGGACCAGAATTGCGGACGCTATAGAGGGAAAAGAAATATGGTGAGCTGCGATGTTCAAGCCGGGAATGGCAAGATTGTAGTGACTCGCGTCTCGAGCGAGATGTGGAGGACAGGAGAGGCGGCAACAGGCGGGCGGGTAAATTCTCCGGCTTTTCGAGGGGCGCTGGGCAATAGACCACCATGGGTCCCGGGCGAACGAGGCGACCCCCGCCAAGAACCCACCGCCCTTCCTCATTCAGCTGGCAGTCGCCGGCGAATTTGAGGTTCCACAGAGGCCGCAAGTCCGAGGGATGTCATCAATTCCGGGTCGATATACTCAGGCCCTTCCTTGGCCGGTTAAGGTTGAGCCACAAATCTCGGGGATGAAGCAGGGCGGCAATTTGCTACTCATTTACAGAGAAGATAAGTGCTTTGGCTTGCGTACTGGTGGACACTGATCAGCATTGCTCGCCACCTACGGTCGGAGAAAGCCCTCGGACGGTGCGGAGTCATTTGGGGGCGTCATTTGCGGTGGGATGGGTGACGAGCAGCTCAGGGTGAAGGTTGCATGGGATGGCGAGCGGGTCGCCTCCGCAGGGGAGTTCTCGGTTATCTGTGTCTCGTCCTTGGCGAGCTTGTGCTGACGAAATGTGTTTCTCGTTCAGATACGCATTCCGGAGCAGCCGCGACAGTCGTTGCTGGTGGTGAGGAGATGAACGAGTGATGCGCGGTCGGGGCGAGGGCGGCGCTTATAAAAGCTTCTCGCCCGGAGATATGGCGATGAGAGAATTCCGGCCCTAGGAGGTCAAGCATTAAGAGCTGCGGAAAGGAAGACGTCGAGAGTGGCTAAGAGCAATCGCCAACTGCCCAAGGTCTTGACGCTGGCTCATGGCTGCTGGGCACTGTGATGGCGGCGTCGCAAGAGCGGCTTACGTAAAGCGACGGGAAGCCCTCAACGGCGCGCTCCTTCGCAAACAACGCCTTCCCCAACGTCGCTACCCGCAAAGCGCCGTTTCCACCCACAACCATACGCTACGCTATCCTTTGCTCTGCCACACTCCGCCCGAGCCCGTCTCTGCCCCGGCCGCTATTTCTACATCGCTGCGCGTCCAGCATGCGAGGTCTTCCAAATCCGTCCGCGAAGCCATCGAAGGGAGTTTGCCATAAGTACCGGCGGCGTAATCAGGCGTCGATATGTCGGGAATACGATTGGTAGATCAACCAGATTTGGCTGTGCAAGTAAATCTTCCCAGAATTGGGGTCTTGGGCCTGCAACAATCCTTGGACCTTGAATGCGCATTCCACGGAGACGAACGAGCGGCCGGATGCCCGACCGCACATCACAAACTGGATAAAGGCTGGACTAAGACGTCTCAGAGAAATTGGAGCGCAGGAGTAGGTGTCAGAAAGAGCTGTGGTTTGGGAGGCGCTTTGTGCAGCCGAGATGCAAACAAAGTACTCCCGAATTGGCCTTACAAGCCTACATGGCAGATGAGGCCAAAAATGTAGACAGCCGAGCTGACCGTAGCCAGGAGCCATGCGGCTTCGTAAAATTCCTTGGTGTGTTGGTCGCTGAGCATCTGATCTCTTCCTACTTTTCTATCCATGGAATTTCTTAAATTTGCAACTATCGAATCTCTTTGAAATTTTCCCCGTTCTCCAGACCATTGTCAGGGATGAACTCCAATCTAATGTCTAGCAATGCTATTCGATGCTTACTCTCCAAGCCCGTAGCGACAGGTGTTCCACAGGCAATCACCGCCCAAAACGCAAGAACGATTCTCCCTCACCCACAACCAAACCGCTACTACTCCGGCATCCACGGCCCCTCCCAAAACGCCTGATCGATCCGCTCCCCATACGTCAACGCATCCGTACACATATCCCCGCCCCCGGGCCCAATGTGCGGACAATGCACGCCCGGCCTCAGCGCCACCATCGGATCGTGCACCATCCGGCACAGCAGCGTGTCCAGCCCCATCTCATGCGGCTTCCCGAACGGCACGCCCTTCGTCAGAAACGCGTAGCAGCCCTCCTCGCTCTCGTACTGCCTGTCCGCGCCCGCACAGTGCACCTCGTGGTCCCGGCAGATCGTCCTCGCCAGCGCGTCCGCCGCGTACGCCAGCGTCGCCGGCAGCGAGCCGTTGAAGCGCGCGCGCGCCACGCGCGCGAGCGCCTCGTCGACGAAGAGGTCCCAGTGCCGGAAGGTGGCTTCGTACTGCGCGGCGCGCCCGCGCGCGTCGAACTGCGTCCACGCGTGGATCTCGAGCGTGAAGGCGCCCCAGAAGGGGCTGGTGAAGTTCATGAGCGTGGCGCTGGAGGCGACGTCGCGGAAGCCCGTGAAGTGCGTGATGGTGTAGGCGGTGGGGATGCCGAGGAGGGTGAAGGCGCGGGTGGTGTTGAGCTGGGCGAAGAGGCCGAAGAGGTATCTGTGGGATTGCGGTATCAGCTTCGGATCGCGGCTGGGGGAGAGGGTTGGCGAAGGTGGGATTGGCGCACTCGGTATTGAGCTCTGAGCCGGTGAACTGTCGGGTTATGTCGACGCGGCCGCGGATGTTGGGGGCGAGGAGGGAGGAGTTGATGCTGGATTCGAGAGCGATGGTGTGGTCGAAGATGCGGGATTGCAGGTTGTACAGCTCCTCCAGGGTGAAGTTGGCTCTTCTCTCCGGCTCGCCGCATGATAGTGGGGTCCATGAGCTGAGAAGGATGCAGATGAGAGACACGGCGGCGATGAACGACATGGCGATAACGCTGGGGAATTGTTAGTGCCTGAGGTTTCCCAATTGCGTAGTGTATATATACCCAATGGTTTCACAGCCAATAGTGAGTGGTCGCGATGTGACGGTTAAGCGAGAAAGCCACCGGAACTGCAATGTGGCATGGTATAGATGGCGTGGCACCATTTTCGTCGTTTGTGTGACTTGGTGGATCATCGATGCAACTCGTATCCGCGTTGTAGGGTTTCAATAGCTTCATGCAGGCTCGTTTTCTTCTGCTTTATACCTTTGATACTTTTTTTCATTTGGATTGTCGTATTTCTGAAAGACACACATGTTTAGAATCACGATTCTGACCTTGACAAAAGCGGATGTTTGCTTGATGGAGACTGCTATAAATAGCATGCAGTGCTACAAGCCGAATCCAGCCTCTTTGTGAACGTCATTGGTAGTCATCAATTGCAAATATGCCCATCGAAGGCTGAGCATATGTATGTCAGTGATGTTCACCGACAGGCTTGAGCAGGACTGCCCTGATCACTGTCTCAGTCGTGACAAATTGCCGCTTCTGAATACGGGCATGTTTGAGCAGGCGCAGCTATATTTCCAACTTGAGTTCTAGCTAGCGAAGCAGCACGAAGGAACGGTTGTGCAGAACGTTGGTGGTTCATCTCTTGTGTACACAAGCTCGCTACCAAAAACCAGAGAGAAAGAGGCTTGGGTTCTACTTGTTTCAATAATAGCTACTTCGAATCACTCCATGTGTCTACTTTTCTACCAAACATGTTACATCGAGAATTGAAATCATTGAAAGAATTTCGAGTCATACATATGGCGGAGCACCCATGGATAGACAGACGGGCCGGAGAATCTTCAAGTTGAACATGACGTATGCGGGAAAAATCCCCACTGGGGGCCTTGACAGCCCATCTGAGCAGACCGTACAGCGCGTGCATGATCTAAATTAGGCAATGATGACCAGGACATGCTAGAGTTCATTTCCGCTGTTAGTCAACGCACCTCAAGAGTTTCACAGGAAGACAGGTAGGCCAGCAGCAAGTCTGGAGTATTTTCCCGATGCAGTCACAGGCTTACCGCTTTGGCCTGTGCTGCTGTGGAGGTCTGCTTCGACTACTTGATCTGGCATGCGTCCCAGATGCAGCTTTACACCGTGCCCCATCTCGACGTTCAAAATAGCCCCTGTGCTCGACATCAGCCTAAAATCGACACCCAGAGCCTCGGAACCGCTCAGGAGCGACCGCGTATCTCCACACCCACACAGATGTCACGGAACAGTAGTGTCGGAACCTTCAAGGTACACATGAAGCCGGGGTAAGTCTAAGCGAAATCTGTCCCGTCGTGGTCCGATCAATTCCCCCACCCCACTTTGTTGTCGATCATTCGTGGGGGGCCCAATATCCGGAGACGGGCAGCGATCGGGCTCAAGTCTGCATCCGAATACGCGTTCAAGTTGCGGCCCAAGGGTGGCCAAGAAAACACCAAGTCGTGTGGGTAATTGATTCGAGTTTTTCCTCGTGAGACTCTATTGTCTTGTTTTTTTCTGTTCTATTTTCTCTTTCTTTGTCTCTGCCTCTCTGCTTTATAGCCAAACATTACGTTTTCGTAAGACCCAGATATTTTTGTGAGATCCATGTGCACGAGACTACGCTTGGCACTCATCCGATCCGTCCAAAGAGATCCTTCCTGGGTACCTCATCACACCCTAGCGAACTTCTGACCAGCAGAACCTTCAAAGAGTTGCGCGCTACAGGGCAGAGCAAGTCGTTGAACCTGACATGGTAGGAGACAGCAGAAAAGTCGGATGAGACCGATTGCACTGCAACGGGTCATCACATAGCCTATGTCGAGCGCACACGAATCGGTGAACCACCCGTATTCGATATGCCTCGAGGCTGGGTGGATGTTTGTGTAGCCGAAGGATGCGTGTGCGAGGAGTTTCTGATCCTTTGAGGATTACATTACTGTGACGTGTGAGCCGGAAGTCGAAAAAGGTCGGCAGAAAGAAGCAATACTTACGAGCTCGCATTCACGCTCCTACGCCACCTCACCACCAACTGGCGGCGATGTTCTCTTGTATCACGGCAAGCTTCCAGATTTCGACAAGGGCGCCTTCCTTGCCGTGAAGGGGGTCGTACTTCGGCATTGCGACCTTTTCGATGTTCTTGAGGTACGTCTTCATAGCCGAAGCAGATGCCCGGCACTCGCAGTCGTCCCTCTTGTTGCTCTTCTAGATGGGTGTTAGAGTTTGAGAGATGCATTTGGAGAAAGTTACGTACCTCGGGGTAGAACGTGACGAATTCGTAGTTGTCAGACTGGACCAAGCAGTGGCTGATGCCGGCCTGAAAAGATTAGTGATTGCGGACTAAATGCCAACAGTGAAGAGACGTACAGGGTAAACGATGATATCACCCGCCGAAAGATAGATCATCTGGCCGGGAGGAGGACCGTATTGGGTGCCACCAACAAGCAGTTGGCATTTACCCCTGACGATGGCGTGCAGCACGTGGGTCTTCGAGTGGAAAACGGGGGTCTTGTTGGCTTCAACGGGGCCATCTGCCTGCCACCGGTTGCTGTGGAGGATGTTGCGAAGCTCGCCAATGGGAGTGGATGTCGAGAAGGCCGAGCGGTAGACGAGGACGGGCATGACATTGTTGGGAGTATCCTGCGTCCGCTCGAAGCGGTACTGCTCGGGCTCGGGGTATCCCAGGTCGGTCATGGTGATGGTTGATGGGTGTTTTTTGGATTTTGCGAACACGGGTAGCTGTTACTGGAGGGTGACAATGAAGCTGTTGACCCCGAAAAACCTAAGCTTCCTCATCAGGGCTTATAACAGAATTCGGGCTCGGGAAGCGCCGGCTTCGCGTTAGCAGGGGCATGCGGTTCCGCACACGCGAGCCGGCGTTATCAGAACAGCTCAGTGTTTCTCTACACCGGAAGGGGCTAGATCTCGAGGGGGCGGAATGACTCCATACCACGTGGAATCCCAAGCCAGCCGCGTCCGCTAACTCCCTGGATGCGTCGTTCCCACGTGGCAATTTAAGGTTCACCCGTGAGGCCATCGCTCTCTAGCGGCTCTGCGCTGTTATTCCACGAACCGGAAGCAGTTCGTCCGCGCCACGGGCGGGCGAAGCGTGGTTGAGACGCGCGCCGGACGGCTGCTAGCTCTGCGGTAGCCAAGGTCGGGAAGGTTGGCGGGCCAGCGGAGGCGCTGGGGGCTTGTAGCCGGGGCTATTGGGGAATTGGAAGACGCGCATCCTTTGGCCTGGCCTGCATGCCAAATGCAGCGGAGGTGAGCCCGGGTTTCACACTAGCCACCACCCCTTGGTTCTCGCGTGCGAGACGACGCCAAACGCGCTACCCGTCCGATCTTGCAGATTTGCGCAAGCAAGGGTCCTCTTGCTTTGCGTCGGAGTCGTGAGCACCGAGTGCTCGCGGTGTCACGGTATGGGACGATTCTAAGTTATAGCGCGGTCCCTACCAATTCAGCGCTCATTGCCGCGAGGTGCATGAACACGACGGGCTAGATCTTAAGTTCTGGGCAATGCACGCGGGAATCGGTCCATCTCGCGGGCGATCCTGGCGACCATTGCCTAAATCTGGCACTGGACGCGGGTCGGAAGATCCGAGATGCAGTGGAGAGACGAGCATCACGTCCACTTAAGAAAGGGCCCCTTCGCATCGCAGGATCCAGACGCGCACTGAAGAAAAAATCCCTCGACGCACGTTCCTGGTCGCGCTGTGCCATGCGACCAGGGTTGCGCATTTCCTGACTCGGACTGAGTACGTACTGCCCCGAGACTGCCCGACTCTCAACCTTATCCTCCATCTTTTCCTTTCTGCCATCATGAAACTAACATGTACCGTCAGACCACAGGAATCCTCCCCGTCATGATAGCGAACGTTCGATCGACATTCCTCTCCGCGGAGGCGGGCCGCATCACCTCGTGGAATCCCGTGGGAACGCGCTAGCACCCAGCCGGACAACGCGCGCTACCCATGGCCATTGGCCAAAGCGAGTGCGAACGCAACGTGCCAAAGGATCGCGGCTCCACTTGGTAAGGGTGTGGTGGCTTGAGACAGCGTAAACGACCAATGCTCGCGTTTCTCAAACAGGAAAGAGGCTCCAAAGGGTCCCTCATCGTCGGGAATTAAGTCGAAATTACGCGCGAGACAGGTGATGAAGCTGTCCTTAATCTGCGTCCGCCGTCGACGATGCCCTTTGGCGTCTACCCACTAGAGCAGACGATGCTGAATTTCCCCGCACCATGCGCATGAGGCGCCTCGTGGCATGCCGCGATAATGCTGGAAAGACGCGCGCCACTCCCATCCTGACTCGATCGGCGAGGCCGACACTGCCCAACACGACACCGCTCTGAGGCTATAGTCGAAATACTTTGGAATAGACGTGCGAATTGCCTTGCGGAGCCGCGTTTTGCGTTGATCTGCTTAGCCTTAGCCCCAAGCAGTCTAGAAGCGCCAGGTGGACCGACATACGGTGAGAGCTGACGAGGCTGATAGAGGTGGATACAGTGTTTCTTCTTCCCCGGCACTTCCCATTCCTTCGAGAGAAAACTTCATCATTCGTTTGTAGAAAGCCGTGACTTTGACATTTGACGACTATTGCATCGCTTTGTTCACGTCTCTATGTGTACTTGCGCTACAATCAGACACCCCTGAGCAGATCACCTTAAAGTGTTTCACCCTGTTCACAGCGTTACCTGCTCGTAGACACAAGTCCAAATGCACTGTCAAACCAATTTCGCAGTTTCTAACGAAACTCAGCTTTCTTGGTCCAACTCGGCCCGAGACACCACTACCACTTCCATCAGTCGCCCAGCCACGGCGGTCTACGTATCCTAGCTTACCAGATCCTCCTCCCTCGTGTTTTCCATCGGCATGGCTTGAGCCCGGGCTGCACGTCAACAATGAGACCGGCATTACCAGCGCTACGATCAGCCTTACAGATGGTGGCGCGCCCTACCCAGCGAAAGGCACGGCCTCGAAAGTTTGAGGCACGGTCGCGCAAGTGAAAACATATGCCGAGGTGTTGATATCCATCCCGGCCGTCCGGTATGATACATCCGCACGGTGTCGTCAGCAAGACGGGTGATGTCGGAACAGAAAAGAAACTCACAGCTCCCTGGCAAGAGAGTGTGGCGGTTGTGCGGATAAGCGTGGTGGGGACGTGGACGCAGCGGAAGCGCTGTTTCAGCACAGTCGCCCAATACTTGGCTTGCGTCCGTGATCCTGAGACGATCGAGCGGTCGAGTGGCTTGAGGGTGCGGTCTGCGCCGAGTCAGTGACTGAGGAACGTGTGGCTGCAGGCGGCTTGGGCGGGTAGGAGATGGGTCCGCTGGGGTGATCTGACGGATCGCAGTGGAAACAAGTGCTGAGCGGCATTTTTAAGGTCGTACTTCGGCGCTCGAGTATGCCCTCATCGTGCAGTCCGATGGCCAAGATAACTGAGCCCAGATGTGGTACGTGTGCCTACCAGTGGAGGCTAAGTCTATTCTGCCCCGCAGCGGAGAAGTTCTTGGTATGCAAGACTGATGAACGGCTCAGGCACTATTAGCGTTCAGTCTTGGAGGAGGCATGTTGTCCTGATGTGTGGTTGCTCCCTTCGGATACTTTTGTGGTAGCATCACTGTGTTCAGGTCTGCTTCACTTGAGGGAATTATCACTCGATGAGTAGATATACCCATCGCTCTTCAGCTAGTCTATTTCACAGATATTTTTTAAGATATTTTAATTGAGCAATATGAAAGCGCTCGTGCCTTATACGGACAATATCGCAAGTTACACGACACCCATGAAAGGGATTGACGCCACTTCGACGCAGTACACTCCGTCTCCTTACTCCAGTCAAGAGATAACTATGAGCTGGCATGAGAATTCAGAGTCTCCATATGAACAGATATTGCCTTCTGGCATGCTGTCTTAGGAATAAGTATCTGTGGGGGAATTGTTCACTGTTCGGAACAGAGGCGAGAGACATGGAAGAGAAGGAGCGAGACGCATGCCATCCTTCCACTTTGGTCCATGGTTTTCACCTGGGTCCAGAGACATGCATAACCGTCACAGAAAGCAACCTCGCCCACTCCACGTCACCGACTTCACCGAAAGCTACCGCGCACAGTCACCCGCAACCTTTCCAGCAGCCTCATGCGCAAGCCTTTGACCTCACCAACTACAACCTCATGGACCGCGTCTGCGCTTTCCATGGGGTCTACGAAGACGTCCATCTTCTCGTCAAGCAGAACTGCTATCCGCGAGCCATTTGCCTTGGCGACATCTCCGGCTCCACCATGCACGACCTTTTCCGGCAGCCAACACTGCCGTCCCGAATTGAGCGTCAGAAGCTGCAAGCTCACCTCCGGGAGACCCTCGAACTTCTCCACAAGGCGGGCAAATCGCCACGGCGGTATCAAGGAAAAGAACATCATGATCATCGGTGGTTCTACATGTCTGATAGATTTCAGTCGCTCGCGCTCGCGCTCTATATACACAAGCTTGGGTTGGTACAAATTGATCGCCAAGGACTACGCTGCGCTGAATGGCATATTCGCTCATGCAGATTCACGCGAGGTGAAGCTCACGTCATCGACCCTTGTCTTTCTTCAATACCGCTGACATTTCATACTTCGCTTCGTCAGGCTGTCAAGGAGATAAATGCACTACTCAAGCAAGTTAGTCAGGAATACCTGGCTTCCTACGACCAAGACCTCGCTGAGCTGCTCTTCCGCGTCTGCACTGAGGACGTCGAGAGTCCCATGCTTCAGGCTATCGATACAGACATCAGAATGCCGTATCCAGAGCTTTCCCTAGCCCTAGCAGGACACTTTAAAGCTGCCAAATACCACACAGCCGCGCTGTCCAACCTGTACGCCGCTTTGTTCCGCTTGGACGCCATCCTCGGCGCTCCAGAGCTCTCAGAGAAGAGGCACAACACGTATTCCGAACTCTTCTGCAGAATGCTCATCATGGCTGCTCGGTGCGCAGGCTACATAGAGAATAAGAATCCCGAGCACATCCTTGATCCACCGGCAAGCCTCCTCTTCGAGAAGGCAACAAGCTTTACCCATTCCCTGAAACGCAACGATGCCTCCAATGTGACCTTGATGGGGATCCAACTTGAGCACGCCAGTCACATTCTTGGCAATGCGGCTTTGAGGATGGTTCGAGACATGGCACCGGGTTTGGCAGAGATGGTAACCAGCCTTATGAAGAGTGGAATCGAGGACGAGTGGAACGAGAGCAAGTCTGCTTCCATCAAGCTTCTTGAAAGATTGGAGGACCTCCTCGGCAACATCATGTATGACGGACTGGAAGACGCCGACGAGCGCTTGCAAGAGGAGGTCGACAACGTCAATGAACTACTCTGGGCGAAAGGCGTGATGGGACGAGGGATTGTTGCGGCGTAGGAACATGGCTAGAGAAGCAAAAAGGGCGGAGGCTGAGAGCAACAGAGCGGCCAAGCATGGTCCCACCAAAGTAGTCTAATCCGGGGCATGCGCCTACAACCAGCTTATCAGTAGACAGGACCAATGCTTTTACTCCCCCTCACCCCTCAGTCCCCCCCGCCTTCAATCAAAACAACGCCCTCCAGTCTTTCGGCCCGGCCACCACCCTCGCCCCCACAAACGCCACCGCCGCGGCGGCGTACATCGCACCCCCAAACACGACCAACCCGGCATACCCGCCGCCCTCGGCGCCCACGATCGCGCCAGCGATGGGGATCCCGACCAGCGCGGCGAAGCTGGCGAGCGAGAAGGTCGTGCCGTTGCGCTTGCCGTAGTCCTCGATCGCGCACACCTGCGCGACGCAGACGGGCGTCAGGCTGATGGCGGCGCCGCTCCAGAAGCCGAACAGCACCGCGAAGGCCGTGATGGCGGGCTCGGACGCGCCCGCGGGCAGCCAGAGCGCGAAGACGAGGACGGCGCACGCGAGCGCGGTCGCCGTCATCACGTTGAAGCGGCCGAAGCGGTCGGCGACGTAGCCGGGGAGCGCGCGCCCGACGACGGAGCCCACCTGTATGTTTTTTTCACGTTAGAGGTCTCTTTTTTCTTGTTGCTGGGGGAGGGGAGGGGTGGGCTGACGTTCAGGAGGGCGTTGAGGCGGTAGGCGTGCTGCGGCGTGACGCCGACGGCGATGGCGTACGAGGAGATGTAGGTCAGCGGGATGAAGACGGCGAACTCGATCAGGAAGATGGCGAGCGTGGTCGTGGCATAGGGCGGGTCGCGCAGCGCTTTCAGGTCGATGGCGATGCCGGCGTGCGCTTTGGGCGGGATGCGTGTGCGGAGCAGCAGGCACGCGGCGAGGCACATGCCCGCGTTGATGAAGCCGATGATGCGCATCGCCCAGGGGAAGCCGATGCGCGGCGCGAGGTAGAGGATGATGAAGGGGAAGCCGATGCCGCCGCTGCCGCCGGCTGTGCAGGCGATGCCGGTGGCGAGCGCGCGCCGCTTGCAGAACCAGTGGCCGACGGCCGAGACGCTGGGGGTGAAGAGGAGCGAGGCGGAGAGGCCGCCGAGGATGCCGAAGGAGAGGAGGAATTGGTAGTATTCTGGATAGTGCGACGTCAGATATGCCGAAAGCGGAAAATGCAACGGAAGTGCAGTCAGATGCGCTTAGGAAGTGGTGATTCGTACCTTTGCTTACACTCATGCACATTGAAGACGCAACTGTTCCAATCGAGCCCGGGATGATCAGTGGTCTGACGCCGTATTTATCAAACACAGATCCTATTCTAGGTCAAAATCTGCCTCAATTGTCCCATGCACTTTGGATACTCTTTCCGAACTTACCAATCCGGGCGGCACCGATGTACAGGAAGAAGGCATACAAGCTGAATATCCATCCAACTGTTGATTCCGAATAGTGTTGCAGCTCATGCTCAGCGACCCAAGCTTGGAGAACCCCGATCGTATTGAGCAAGCCCATGGATGGAATCATTGCGCACCATGCGCCAACCACGACGCCCCATGCGGCGCGGCCGCCCTCCGGGTAATCCGGCTCTTCAACGTAGCCATCAAACTCATTCACCGCGGTTGTAGCCTCAAGTGTCTGCCCTACTCCACGCGCGACCTGTCCTTCTCTGGATCGTATAATTCTTGTCAATGATTGAGGGCCGATATCCAAAAGTGGGGGAAAGAGTTGGCAAAACTCACTGCATCCTCTCTGGCGACCGGGTAGACTCAGGGATATGGGGTTTCTTGCACCTCTTATATCGTTCTTGCTAGAATTCCCGCAAATGGAAATCGACAGCCGAGTAAGTGAACACGAAACCACGCCATTTTGACCGTGTCGGGCACTCGCCCTCCCATGGAAGGCTGTGGGTCTGTCGTCCGCGCGAGAATTTAGTCTGACCAATCAGGAGCAAGCGCATTGGTAATCCTCAAGCAGCTTCCGCCGTCGGCGCACGCAGAATGAAAAGCGTTTCCACATGCAGAGATACATTTAGACCCAATAATGAAACCTGAGGAATCAGGAAGGTCTGAGATCTATGCACTTACGTCTTGAGTTTGGAGGTAATCATGAAGTGACAGCAGCGAGGTCCGCACGAGTTGTGCAGGCCCGCCGTTGCCGCTATGCTTGGACATTGCGCAAAATCAGACCTGTTCGCGCATTGGCTGAGAGCATTCCCTTCAACAATCAGTCGGTGAGCGTTCGGCACTGTGTTTGAATTGTCCTGTTTGGTAATGAGGAATTCATTATCCCAAGGTGTTGTTCGTGTGCTTTCAAGATCGCGGTGACCAACATGTCTACCTGATCCAAATATAGTTGGAACCTCAAAGTTCAATGAGATGTGAGCCTTGTTGGAGCTCTCAGTTGAAATCGTGACTGCAGGTTCGCCCCGGTCTTCGGGTCGGGCCGCGTCGAATCACCCGTCGGAGTTGCGGAGGTTATTAACTGGTTATGATCAGCAGACCATTATCTCGTGATCCTCTCAGGCTCTCAATAGGAAAGGAAAAGTCCGCTGCAGCCGCCAACTGGCCCAAAATACGGAATTCCCACCCACAGGTCATAAACATAATTAATCTACTCTACCGTGGGAAGTGGAAGTAGCCATCCAGGCGCCTTTGGTAGTGGAATTGTACTACACTTACATCTGGATGAATGTTACCACTCTATGGTTCAGCGAGCTTTCCCTCGTCGGAAGCGGACTAGACCTTACGGTGGTTTCGAGTGAGTGATTTCTGCACCAGTCCCGGTTTTGGCTCCGGTCGATTACCCACAGTTTCGGAAACGTGTCGATGAACAGCCTGGAGAGCGTGCACCCGAAGTTCTCCATCGTGTCGTGAGATGACACCATCCATTGTGCCCCTTTGAGCAGATGAAGGAAGACAATCCGCTTTCCTCGGCGGAAGATCTCACGTGCAAATTCGCATGTTACTTTAAACAGGACCTATCCGGAGTATTGGGAGTCACCGTCTATTGAAGAAGGAAATTGGTGAGAGATATCATCTTTCCATGGAAACAGCCAACGCCATATATTTTTTGACTCATTCAAATCATTCTAGGGTCTTCTTTCGTGCACATCATAAATCTAGTCGACCACAATTCTCTGGGGCCACAGAATCTCAGCATCCGTCGGCACTGCAACAAGCAGCAGCATTCGAGGCTGCTGTCGCCGCGCCTCTACAATAACAGGAAGCGGTAACGGGGACATCCGCAACCGCGAGCGCCAACTTCAGCTGCGGCTCAAGGATCTTGGCCTCGTCCTTGCGGCCCAGCTTGATGAGGCACTCGTGGAAGCCGTGCAGCGCCCAGACATTGTTTGGGTGTTGGCGCGCGCGGGGCAAGGTGTCGTCGAAGCCCAGATCCGCAGCGTACGCCTTCGCCGCCTCCTCGACGTGGCCCTGTTCGAGCAGGAGAGCGGCAAGGGCATGCCGAGTCGGCTGCATCCAAGCCCACCTGTTGTTTTCAAGAGAATTTAGCCCAGTCTCTAGGGAAACACGGAAGGGTGAAACGAGAATACTCACGGCTCGGCGTAGTTCAACGCATCATCCAGGTCGACCGCCTTCCGCAGGTGCTCGAACGCAACCTCATAGTTCCCCTTCCTATACTCCAACTCCCCGTCCAGCATAGCTTCCGCCACTGCTAGGACATCGGAGCACTTATTCGGATACTCCATCCGCGTAGCAGGCACCCTATCCACCGCCGCGCGCAAGAGCCTCCTCTCGCTCTCGGCCTCCGCAACATTGCCTCTCACGGCGAAGGCCACGCCCTTGGCATAGTGGATCATGGCGGTGGTCACGCAGTACAGCTTCTGGTCGTCCGGGATCTTCAGATCCAAGATGTCCTGCCAGCGGCCAAAGCGCACGAGCACGTGCATGGTGGCGGAGCGGAAGGCCTCGAGCCAGTCGGCCATGGGCGGCGACTCGACGCGCACCAGCTCGTCCGGCACATGCACCTCCATGCGGCGGGCCGTGTCCAGCGCGAACTTGGACTGGCCGCTGAACATGGCCGCGTAGATGAGCGAGTGGTAGTCGTGCAGGCGGTACAGGGTGTAGAAGTTCATGCCGCCCTCGCGATGGTAGAAGGCCTCGTCGGCGGCGCAGGCGACGGCGTTGCTGGCGACGGCGCGGCGGTAGTCGCCGATCAGGATGTCGAGGTGCGACGGCATGTGGCGCAGGTGGCCGGCGTCGGGCACCAGGTCGCGCAGGCGGTCGGCCGGCGGGATGCCCAGCTCCGGCGTGCTCGACATCTCGATCATGTGGATGTACATGTGCAGTAGGCCCGGGTGCGCGTTGGCGCCGTCCTCGTCCTCGCGCAGCGCGCGGTCGAGCACGCTCTTGCACTCGACGACGCGCGAGCCGGGGCCGGGCTCGCCGCTGCGCAGGTCCCACAGGCCCCACGGCGTGATGTTCATCAGCGCGTCGGCGTACAGCGTCGCCACGTCCAGGTCGTCCGGGAATTGGCGGTACACCTTGGCCATGGCGTCGGCGTAGGCGCCGTTGTAGGCGCCGTAGTCCTTGTCCGCTGCGTCCCGCGGGTGGCGGTATGGGATGGCGTGGATGAGGGCCTGCTCGAAGGGCGTGGCCTTGCCGGCGTGGGCGATGGCCTGCTGGATGGCCTGGTGCACGCGCTCCAGGGTCGTCTTGAGGTCGTCGGCGTCGAAGAGCTCCCAGGGCTTGTTGTAGTTGGGCCCGAGCGAGTAGGCGAGTCCCCAGTATCCCATAGCGCAGGAGGGGTCAAGAGACACGACCTTCTCGAAGCAGCGCGTGGCCTCCTCGTGGTTGAAGCCGTAGCACCATATCAATCCGCGGTCGAACCATTTCTGGGCCTCGCTGTCCCGAGTGCTGACGCTGCGGTGGAAAGTGCCGAGGTCGTAGTAGTCGTCTTTTGCTGAAGTCATGTCGTGTGGTGGTTGAGACATGGATGCGGAAGCGCGGGCGGAGGCGGAAGACGTGCCTGTGAAGAGGAAAGGCGTGACGGGCCTCGGCTACGTAGCCCTGCTGCCGTTTTGGTGAGCGGGATCGAGCCTGATCTGGTGTGACTGCATGCCTACCCGGCGATGTCAGAACTACTCATTACTCAACACATTTCCCTGCATGCTGCTTCCAACGAGCTCTTTGCATGCACAATACCCCTGGTCCAATTGAAAATCACTTGAAATGACTGAAAAACTATCATACAAAAGATTCGACAAAGCAGACTTCTGAGGAACACCCAATACCCTTTTAGTAGAGGACAACAGTCTCCAGCGACCCTACCGGTATGTCCAATCTCACTGAACCACGAATCCAATCTCTCTCACAGGTCAATTGTGGAACACAACATGGCCCGACAAATTCAAACGCACTTTCTCCCAAATCCAAACGTGGGCGTAGGATGACGGGATAATCGCAGTCTCCCAAAATATACAGACGGTCTCCAGGTCTGGTCGTGGCCGGAACCATGGCATAACAGCATATTCCTTTTACGACGAATATTGCAAAACGTCTCCGGTAGGACTTGGTATGGAAGTCATCGAGCAACGCACCGACATATGGAGAGTCGTTATGCCTGAGTTTGTGCTCAATCGGCTTGAGGAACCATTCTTCGACGTCCTTTCCACTTCTGTCCTCGGTTTGGAGACATTTCGAAGCTCCGTACCCCGTCTTGCCCCATTGGTCAAGCGCTCTCCATAGCCAGTATCCAGGGTGCTTGTGTCGACCTCGAGCCTTCTTCAACGTCTCGGCAGCTTTGTGGCATCGACTTAGGATACCGAGTGCATCTACAGCAAGATTATCATCCTCATCATCGGTCACATGGTCATTCCGGACAATATCGACAAAGAAAGAGTGGACAGAAAGGGTCTCCGGTTGTGAAGAAAAGACTGCAGAAGCAGAGTACCAACATCGGGGCTGGTGCTCAAGGACGGGCATACGAGAGATTCCATTATCCCTTGAAAAGTTGGGCAGCCAGGACGGGAACCTCTCTGCAGACTCTAACTTTTCTGGTTGGCTTGCACGGATGATATTTAGTGAACCGCTTTCAATCTCAGGGTCTTCAAAGAAAACGCAGAACTTGACGAGACGGAATGATGCCTCAACTAAGGAGAGCGAGTAGTCAACTTCGACGCGGTGTTCTCCTTTTCGACTATATTCCTGGCACTCTGCGTTCATGAGACCCAAGAGGGAGAATATCTTGTCTCTAGGCTCAGTACACCGGAAATGGCGGAGGTCGACCAGAG
Organism: Botryosphaeria dothidea; assembly: GCA_011503125.2. Classification (NCBI taxonomy): domain Eukaryota; kingdom Fungi; phylum Ascomycota; class Dothideomycetes; order Botryosphaeriales; family Botryosphaeriaceae; genus Botryosphaeria; species Botryosphaeria dothidea. Next base: position 1,466,419 of record WWBZ02000001.1, read on the forward strand.
CATATACCAACCACTCCGTGCTTCTCCAATTGTCATCGCACCGTCGGAGATTAGCCAAGATCGGGGGTGTGTCGATGACAACGCCAGATATTGCTCTGGTCTGAGCTGACATGTTTGCTTTCGATTCTCGCGGGTCCCGACCATGGGGAAGGGAGGACTGTTGAGCTTGGTGGAAAAGAGCCATGACGGCAACTGCGTGGTTCCACGGGGAGGATGCGAGGCCACATAAAATTGTGAGCTTCTGAGCCATGACGATCTCTTGAACCACCCAGGCTCTGGTCCAGTAGTCTCGCTTGAGAAGAGCTTCCAGTGATCGACGAAGACGGCTGTTGCCTCTTTACATAAGATAAGCTTTCACTCTTTCCATTTCTTCTTCCAGGCGATCAATTTCATCACCGAACGCCGAGGCTACCCCTTTATAGATCATTCTGCTGGTAGTATGCTCATCTGTGTACGCGTAAAGCCTGGGGCCTTCTTCGTTGAAGACTCGCATGATCGTATCGTTGTTGTTGGCTGCTGGGCCGAGCCATATTTTGACGTGTTCCGCGTGTCGATAGATGTCTCGCATGAGGGCCACCTGAATCGACTTTTCCACTTTATCTTCTTGGTTGATACACAACGCATCAATCCAGATGATGGTGTCTACGATCGGGTCTCGCGGGTACTGCAGTGCCATGGCCAGATTGCGGGTAACGCTGACTCTTTCTCCATCCACTGAGATGGTTCTCCGATCCTTGTGTTCCCCCCACGCGTAAGAGAGCGCTTCGTATTGCGTATTTCCATCATGGAATTCGACGTGTATAATATTACAGACAATAGGTTTGTAGGAAGGAGCACCAAGAAGCCGGATGAGACGGACTTCCTGGGGTACAGTTTGTAGAGGAAGGTATGCGAAAGATGAGGAACAGTCGATTGCTGACCCACCATCTGTCGCGGCGGACATTTGGAAAGTTGAGACCTTGAATGTTGGGTGAGAATATCAACACCCCCCGGCATTCAACCCGGACTTATTTGTGGGCATCTCAGCCTGAAATTCAATATCTTCTTCGCCTCCAAAATGTGGGGTTCACTGCATACAGCATCCTGCATCCAAGCGTCGCAGTTGATTCGCTACACCGACAAATCCTTCATTTGGTGGCTTGCATTAAGCGGCTTTTCTACAGCTTATCAACCTATCATAGTTCCAGCAGACCCCGCTGCCTGGCATGAATCGGCACACAGCCACATATTTCGTAACTCGATAAAAACTCGTCTCCACCGCAACACCTTCTGAGCCTTTCTAGTCAAGCATTTGTGGATCTAAATTCATCCATCGTTGGACTCGCAGTGTGTTCACAGATATGGCAAACTTCAATCGCCATGAGATATTTGCTTATGCTCAGAGTGACTTTCTGGAGGGAGTCCAGACTTGCTCACTTGATGATGATATGGAAGTGATTGAAAAGATTTCCGGAGGTCAACCCTATCTACTACTGCAATATCTATCATACGGCTAATACTAGGCAGATGAGAATTCTGACATTGATACCCAGATGGTGAGTGGTGGCCAATACGAGCAATGGATAGCGGAGGTACATAAACCCAACACCACAATCGGAAAGCCACGGAGTGATACTTACATCTTTCAACAAAAGCATGAGACTTGTAACAGTAAAGGTTCAAAAGATTATATCTTCAGATTGATGTAGGTTGTCGTCTGTATTATGAGGTTGGTTATTGACCACATGAGTAGTCTCGGGCCTGCACAACGCTCAAGGAAGAGCGACCCACGTTCGACCAAGCCAAACGGGGCTAAAGAGAACGGGTCAACCGGTGCTTCGAACTTTTACGACATGGATGGGAATATTCATCTATCCACGGAGTCCTTCCAACTTACCATGAAAACGTTCCGCCTTCCTGCGTCTACGCCCTGGCTGTTCCAAACCAAGTCTTCGCATTTCCATAGATACACCTATGAAGACAGAAATTCTGGAGAGCTACCTACACTTGGTATGTTTCTCCTTCCGCGGGCTGATACCTTAACTGAACTCCTCTGATAGAATTTACGATGAGGCTCTTTACTCGAGGCGTCCATTGTCTGGATACATGCTTGTCCATATCGTACGATGCTGCATCTTGCTCAACGCGAGCTTTATTGCACAGATGCACCAAAGCCCAACAGGCTGCCATCAAGGCTCAGATTGAGGCAAACCCAATCTCTTCTACTATGCACCCCCTTTTTTTGCCTGTTGCACTTCTTGCCATCAAGCGGAAGATCATCGGCGAACAAAGAGACATGTTGTGGCGCCATTTGACCGATGCAGAGATGCAAACCGGCCAAACGGGTGCGCCAATATTCAGGCACTATGCTCAGTCCGACGAGGATGACGACATCAATGAAATCACGAAGCAGGTCATCGGGGTGATCCAACTATCCACAGCTGCAGAACAGCATGCAAAGACATTGCTTACAGTCCTCGAAGCAGTGCAAAAGAGCATCCAAACAATAGGGGAAACCAGTGGTCAAAGGGATATTGTTCAGAGAGTGGGAGAAATGCTGACGGAGCGGCTCGATTTCATTGAGCAGAAAACGAAGATGCTCATATTCGATCTTCAATACTTCGAAAAGCGAGCCCAGGCTCAGCTAACCGCGGTAAGTGCTCAAGATGCCGAATCCTTCTCCCATGTTGATGTTCCGCTCATGTGACTCTCAAGGTCTACAATTTGATTGCCCAACGAGACGCACAGATTGGACAACGGCTTGCCAAAGACTCTAGCCAGATGGCACGCGCGTCCAAACGAGATAGCTCGGCCATGAAAGCTCTCTCCTTACTGACTATGTTTTTTCTACCTGCTACATTCTGTGCGTCACTATTCGCCATGCCGTGGTTCGACTTCTCTGGTCCGTCTGGACAGCTTCTTGTTCAGAGTAAATTCTGGCTGTATTGGGCGACCGCTGTGCCTTTGACAGCCATAGTTTTGCTCATTTACACCACCTATTTATTTTGGATGAATCGGCAACGTGCAAGAGAAGATGAGCAGGGCGCAGAAAAGGATGGACAAATGTAGTCCGTCAAACCATTCCAACTTCCTGAGGGCACATGGCAACATCAAAGTGTGGTTGAGGCATTGGGGTAATGAGTATTAGATTTTATTCGGGGCCCCTTCCGTAGAAATGAATAGCCAAAGCGTAGCGGCACCCCAAATATGAGTTTATTACTGTGAAATTTCCGGCCTCGAGATCTGTTAACCTTTGGTGACTAACTTCGCTGTGAAAATGTTGTCTAGAGAAATTAGAACTGGATCAAAGGAACTATCTGATGTGAAATAATCACGAACGGAATCGGAGAGAGCCCTGCCTTTCAGACGTACCGGTGCTGCCCAGCATGCCTCTTCTTTCTAACCAATCAGACTCTGCAACCGGCGCTGTACCATAAGATTCTCCATGAACGAGCTTTCTGTTTGCCCACATGTAGTAGAGGTACCATGCAACAAGCACAGAAACCTGAAGCCCATACAAAACAGAAACAGCAGCAACATAACCATACATGGAAGTATCCTCAAGGAGCGTATCCATGCCCCAGTAGTCTTTATGTTTATTTGCGACTTTCCAGTAGGCACCTCCGATGATGCCACCTATAGACCAGCCAGTAAACGTAACGAATACTGTTGTCAACCTGGAGGTGATGTCATGCATATTTGAAAGACATAATAACCAGATGACTGAGGTGATTAGTATACAAAGACAATGGTGGTCCCGGTGGTACTCACGGTACTGGCTTATGCGGCCGACGTCAACCATAAACTGCAACACGCCAGCCAACGCTTTACTCAGTCCATCAGGATATCGATTTTCTGACCTGCTGTCATAATCGGTTTTCCTATAATCTAGTATATGCACACATAGCGTGATACTGGCGGCAAATCCGAGAGAAACAACAGTACCTATGGTCAAAACTACCGAATCCGTGAGTTTACAGCGCTCAAAGTCTAATGGTCTGGCACAAGACTTACTTTTGCAATTTTGAAGCTTCCTCAGAACCGCTCCAATAATCAGGGCAAAAAGGATAGATGCCATGAGGACAAGCCAGTAGGCAGACTCAGCCCTTGCACTTGGCTCTAGGCGTGCTGTAGAGAGGTATGCCTTATTGAGCAGAGATGCGCCAAAGAAAAGCCAGAGATGGGCATCCCGCAATAGCCTAGATATCTATGCATTGATGAGATTCGACTTGCATTGAACGGCAGTGGAAACGAAGGTTACAACAGTACCATACCTTGATCTCAGTCCAACCGGTTGATTTCCAACCCATTTGTCTGTCACGGTACCGAACCCTGTCTTGGGCTGATAACCACCTCGCTTGCTCAGGGGTACCTACGAAAAAGTAGGAAAATCCCCCGAAACCCATGAATACGACAGCGAACACTATGGTCAGCAGTCCGTAGATATCGAGGTCTATTGACTCCAAAGTGCTCTCTAGAGAGCTGTTTGACAATCGACTTGATATTGTCTTAAACGCTCCCTGTACCAAGGTACTAGAATAACCCCATATCAGGATTCTGAGGATTCGTTCTTTGGAAGTATACCAAGCTCCTGTCAGGAGGACGAAGGCAGGCAGAACAAAGGCATATGCCAACCCCATCGCGAAAGCAAGAGCCGCGTATCCCGCACGGGTAGTAACAAACGCAGACCCTATACTAAGAGCGCCTTTGTATGGTCAATACAACTGCACCTCGCGTCATTGTTCGAAACTTACTCCATGTAAAAATTGCGACGGAAATGACTTGTCCGATGTGGGTGCGACGCAGCATGTGCACAGATGGAATCAAAGCCACAAACATCCCAGCGTAGGTTGCTATGGTAGCATCTCCAACGCCGTCCATCCAAGTAGATGGTCCGCCAACTGGCGCGCCGTTGATGAACTTGGGATGTAAGCAATTTCGTTTGCAATACTACGGTAGGGGACTGGTGAGAACTTACCCACATCAGCGGCAAGAGGAGCAAATCAATTTTCCACATTCGCCACACTTTGTTCTCTTTTCTTTCTTTTGATTCAACAATTGACGCCAATCTCTCATCAAGTCTGCGTTCTTGAGCATCCTTAGCATGCGGCTGCCGTCGCAGCGCAAACTTGAAGCGATCAACCCTGAACATCCGATCAAGCACCAGCGTTTTCATCCTCAGCACCGTTTCTCTCGCAAAGGTCTGTGTCCTCCAATCATACGAACACAGCACTGCTCTCTGCATACCGCCCTCCTGTCCGCAGAGGATGACCGCAACCGGTGGCCTTTCCGCATAGAAACACGTCGCAGTCATTGCATACGTGTCTATCAGCGTGAACACTGTGCGCCCCTCGACTGATTCCGAAGACGTATCCAAGGCCGGTGGGAGAGGCACACACTCGCCGTCCTTGTACCGATGTCGCGAAAGCGTACTACCACTGGTACTCCACTTCAGCCTTCCGTGATTGAACCCGAAAAGGTGGCGCTCCGCCTCGCCGATGTCGACCTTGCCCTCGATACCCACAAACTGCGCCTGCGTTGACCAGAATTTCCCGCGGTAGATGTCCAACAGCATGGCCGGCGCGCACAGCATCAACACCGCCGACGGGAGGAGGAATATGAGGCCGGGAATGAGAAGGCCTAGGCCTAACGACTTGTAGGCCTCTGAGGGCTCTTGTGCATCCTGGCTTACATAGACACTGTCCGAGCTCTTATCTGCCTCGTACTTCTTTTTCTCGTCGGCGTATTTGGTCATGTAGACGCCCCCGGTAACGGTCAGGATGAGAGCGGGGATGAGGTAGGCCGGCAGGCCGCGCAGCAGGATCTTGCCGAAGGTGCGGGCGATGGTAGGGCGCTTGAAGAAGGCGACCTGGTCCATGCTGTCCCACTGGATGGTGGCTCCGAACGCGCCATCGAGCGTGACTGTCTCATCATTGACGATGCTGGCGATCTGGCAGCGCGGTTCGATGTCCCACAGGCGCGCGCCCCAGGCGTCTTTGATCTCGTGCCAGGGAGCGTCTGGGCGGAGAGGCATCATGCAGAGCAGCCGCTCGAGGAGGGCGTCGCTGTCGTTGGCGAGAGACAGGCGGGCAAAGGCCTCGAATCCGGTGTCGGACTTGCTGACTGCAGGGCGGCGGCGGAGGAGGCCCATCAATGCGTAGGCGATATCGCCTTTGTTGAACTGGTCCGTTTGTCGGCTGGCGAAGCACTCCAGCGCAATGCTGACGAGCTCCAGCGGAGTGAGGTGAATTGACGACTCGTAATGATCCACAAGCTGCCTTACCAACTTGGCATCTTTCCAGGCGCGGGCAGCAAAGTTCCTTTTTGCGAGCAGTTCTGGCTGAGATGGGCCACCGATGGCGTAAATCTTGACTCGATGTTCAAGAGAGCAGAGCAGGATTTCCGGTAGGGTCCACAGCCGAGTTCCCCATTCATGCAGCCATAGACTCATGTTATGGGGGTTATAGCTCTGCGAAGTACCATTTGGAAGTCTGGATGGAAGTGGAGGCCCGGTGAGGATGACTAAAGAGTGCGCGGCACGGACAATGTCGCAGATCCGGTAGACATCTTCGCTTTGACTGGTGGCTTTAGCAGTGTTATCGGCATCTCTGATACATTCGAAATCCAGCCAGAACGCAGATTTGCCCGCTGAAAGTGCTGCTTGGATCCCATACTGGAGAAGTGTTGTCCGATCCTGTCGGGCGATGGAGATGTATGCGGCTCTTGTCTCCTCATCGGGTAGATCCCATACTGATATCTCTTGGTCAGTTCCAACACAGAATTGTTTCCTTGTGTAAGATAGAAAGATGAAATCAGTGTCGGCGCTTTCGCCATGCTCTTGAATCCAGTCCGTCACCTTCCAGGTTTCGCATCGGACGCCAGCCTGGGAGTCCCTTCCGAGAAAGCAGAGGTACCGAGGGCGAAATTGGCGTGCTGGTAAATCATCAAAGAGCTGGTCTAATTCATCTTCCACGTCTCTGCTATTGTCGGAGGCGTGAGACGGCGGTGACATGGTGGTCATTTCAACATCGTCGGGTAGGAGTGGTTCATTCTCCTGGGCTTCATCAAGATCTTCGCTTCTGTTTTCCGCTGCATTTCTTGATACTTTCGGGTAACCCCAGTCACGGTATCTGATAGGGTCATAAAAGCCGCCATTGCTCTGAATTCCTTCCAGATCTTGTGGAATGATGAGCTACGCGGTGTCAGCTTTCAGCACGACGCTGCTTTTCAGCGCACCGACCCTTACCAGAAGTACAAGGATAATGCACGAAGGAAACCACTTCAAAAGGAGAGACGTCATAGATTTTGCATCATAATGGCGCTCCTCGCTCCCTTCCTTGAACACTGAAGAGTATGTCCAGTGGACCAATTCCAGGATAGGTGAAACCTGCAATCTTATTCGCCCCGATCCAGTCCAACCCTTTGCGTCCGATATCAGATTCTCTTCATCGATCCCTTGTACAACAAGTGGAACCAGCCTTCCATCACTCGGTCGTATGTAGCGTTCCCGAGAAGCGTCTTTCCGGTCGACGAAGGTTACTCTCCCCAAGGCGTCGCGATGTCGCAGGCCGAATCCATCCATGGTAGCGACCTAAGCTGACGTGAGATAGGCTGATACAGGTCAAAAGGCTCAGGCCTGGCCTATCAGGAGGCAAGTGGTGAGGTACCGGTTATGCGCGGGAGGTTTTGGTTTGCATGGCCCGTAGCTCTCGGCAATGGCGTGTTCAGGATTTATGTATTCTGCGTAGGCGTCCATTTTTACTTCTTCCGTTTCATGATTTGTATACATCCGGGGGCTGTTTTGGCGTTCATGGTCTCAGCCTTCTAAATTCCAGTCACATTTGCAGTAAGAGTTGGGGTGAAAGCATCCCTGATTGGTCCATCGGATCAGCCCCCAACATTGCACTCGTTTCTGCCTACGCCCAAACCAATGAAGATGTTCTGAGCATAAATTACAGCCCCCAAATACTACGTTGTACAACGCCATGTAAGGCTTGCATTCTTTTTTGGACGAACAGATAAGCTTTGTTTCTCCCGGCTAACAACGCCTCAATCCTACAGGATGCATTGTATTTTGGCCACACCTATGCTCAGCACTGGTAGTTTACGATTTAATTGACCACTAAAACCTCTGAAATCGTCACCAATCCCCAGGATGTTTTCTCTCAGGACATTGAAGAAGCCAAAGGGTTCTCCACAATCCAAGCACCCGCCGAATCAAAAGTTAGTTAGTATCATTAGCTACGAGAGCTCAGTCACCAGAGGATGCCACCATTTCATTTCAAAAACAGAAAGATGCAGCAAGTCTAATCTCTTCAATTTTTTCCTTAAGGCGTCTCCAATTCCAATATTGACAGAAAGCGACAATGGAAAAATATCCAGCAGAAATCACTACCGGTCATCCCAGAACCTCCACCCTCGATTCTCAGTTAAACGTCTCAACATGCTTAAGTGCTCTTGGAAGCCCAGCCAATGCGGGTGTTGCCGCCGTCGAAGACGACAAAAGCGGCCTTGAGGGCAATGTCGCCGAAGATGGTGAAGCCGATGTCGCTGTTGGACTGGATGCCGCCGTAGCAGGAGGAGCCGGAGACGGGGGCGTAGTTGATGTAGCTGCCGGGGATGGTGATGCGGGCGCTGCCGACGCCGAAGGTGAAGTTGGGCAGGGTGGTGGAGCAGGGGAAGACGTAGGCGGCCTGGCTGCTGCTGTAGGTCGCGCCGCTGACGGCGGCGTAGTAGGCCTTGACGACGGCGTCGGGGAGCAGGAGGAGGGTGGTGCCGGTGTCGGCGATGCCGTTGATCGAGGTCGACTTGAAGCTGCCGCTGCCGACGGCGTAGCCGGACGAGGTCCACTGCCACCAGCCCTGGGCAGTCGACACCGAGGCGTAGGTGATGCTTCCGGTGTAGGCGGCGGTGTCGATGTAGCCGAAGTTGTACTTGCCAGCTGCGTTCTGTCAGACTTGGTGTTTGGGGAGGAGGGATGGGGTACTTACCAGCGTTGTGCTTCAGGTCGGCAGTGAAGAGGGGCGAAGTGAGCGAACTCTTCGCGTTGTCGAAGAAGGTCTTCTGCTGAGTGGGAGAGACGGTGTTCAGGCTGCTGAAGGCCAGACCGAGCAGTCCGTCGTTGTCGGAGTCCGATGTGAACTCGGACGAGACCGTCTGGGCGGCCTCGACAGCCTGGCTGGTGACGGTAAGGCCACCGACAGTGACCTTGTCCTTGTAGACGTCACCGCTGGAAGAGCTGCCGTCACCATAGGAGATCTCCCAGGTGGCACCGCTCAGCTTCGAGGAAGTGCTGCTCTTGCTGGGGGTGTAGATGGACTGGCCGTCCCTCTCGCTGCTGGGGGTCTCGCTGCTGAAGACCCAGAGGTCGGAGCTGCCGGTGTCGAAGTCCAAGTTGAGGACCTGGGCAGGGGTACCAATCGATACCGGAGTGAGGTACTCAGAGTCGTACTGAGTGGGAGTGGTGGTCGCACTGCCGGTGGCACGCTTGACAGCACCGGTGGTGTTGGCGACGGCGGCCTGGAGCTCTTCGGGCAGAGGAATCTTGAACTTTCTGTACGCCTTGGCCAGGGCAAGAGGACCATTCTTGACGTGCTTGGTGTTGCGGACCTGGGTGGTGGAGAAAGAACCCTCCTCAGGAGCAGGGGTGCCGATGCGCGGCGGGATGGCAGATGCAGAACCCGCGGTGGCGAGCAGTGCGGTAAGCGCGACGTGCTTGAGGGAGATCATCTTGACTGACAAGGGGGGAGATCGACAGGAGCGCAATTGAAGAACGACCGGCGAGATGAGCAGAAGACGGCTGCAGCTGGATCTGAGAGCTGGTGAACGCTGGTGTCGAGAAAACAATCCGACGTGTCGACGTACCTGAATTTATATCAACTCTGGGCGCCAAGGGAAGATGATCTTAGCGAGGCTTGTTGATCATGTTGGCAAGCTTAGCCAGACGCTTAGGCTAAGCTATGGTCCGAAACGGCAGGTCAAGCAAGATCCATTGACAGCATACGGAGCTTTAATGGCATCACGGTGTCAGAACAATATTGCAAGCGCCGTTGGATGCTAGCACCTTCCTTGAGCATATCAGTGGCCGAACATTTGACTCAGGTCTTACCAGATAACAGAATTCGGCCGGAAGCGCCTCGTATTTGCTCTATGCACTCGCTGGGAACCGTTTTCTATTCTTTGCAGCGAAGTATGATGCTTCTGCAGCTGTAGGATTCGCTGCTGAGTGGCTGTGAATCCAATTTTGCTTATCGAGATATCTCCCTAATGAAAGACGGGTCCTCCAATCAAATGTGTAAAAGGAGGAGGGACTGGAAAACAGTTGAGGGATGCTGCTCATGCCATCGTGTAAGAGCTTGGACAGGTCGGGTAGGGCCGCCACTCAGTGAACGAGCCACATCTCGGGTAGTTGCCTGCCTATTGCAGATAAGCTTAAACACGGCATCCAGGGCTTGTTGGACCTTGTCAAAGCTTCTGCGGAACGAGGCGTCCATTGCAAACACGATGATCGATCGTATTGGCTGTTGTGGCGATGAAGGCGTGACCATGACAGTTCGGCGTCAACGGGCCCGGCCGATGGTCTAGATTTTTTGCGCCAAAAAGATGCCGTCAAGCCTCGGTCCAGCACCTAAACAACAGCTTATTTCATCCTTCGACAAGGACTCTATAGAGTGATTGTGGGGTGCTGCGCCAAGGTAGATCAAATGCATGCGACATTCGCAAGCAACCAGGGTCAACTCCGCACTCACCAGGTACCGATTCTGTATGTCTTCTATCGTCAACTTATCTATGGCGCACTTTGGCGCAATGATTGGAAAACAAAATGACAGTCCAATCACGCGGCGGGGTCGTCGATTCGGGGGGATGCTCGGCGGTTCGAAACAGTGCTAAGCTCGCTTTAGAAGGTGATGTCGATTAACCGGATAACCAACATGCTTTCTCCCGGTAAAGCTTACCGAGAGTGCATTAGCGCTCGAATGTATGCTCTAGAAAGAAGGTCCTCGTTCTCCCAGCTGCTGTCAGGTGTTGTGTCCGAGACATTAGCGCTGCAAGACTCGGACGATAAAGCCATTGTACAATACGCTGATCCGAGCCGCATCCGAGATGCTACAAGATTCTGCCGAACCCACAATCCTTCTTTATTTACATAACGTCGGTTCTAATAAAGGCTTCTTAGGGCGGTCACTCTGCTGCAATTGAACAGCCTCAAGTATTATGGAATGACATTGTTGAGTCCATCAAAGAATGTTTATAAGATTGGCCTGAGCAACGGCTATAGTGGAAGATGAAACTTGAGTCAGGAAAGCAGAGCGCATGGACCGTCTGAACAACCGGACGTTTTGTGTATCGCAGTCTAATTCTAACATACATTAAGAATCTTCGAGCTTTTGTACCAAGCTTACAGAGCATTGTAGAGCGAATGCAAGTCATCAGTGGGAAATATTCGGGGCGAACAGTGGGCATTCCTGCCGAGTTTACCAGTGAAACAGAGCGGCAATAATAGACTTACACAACGCAATGAATTTACCAAATGAGTACACATGTATCAAAACTGCGGCCTTGGAACTAGGCGCTTCTTGGGCATTGAGGCAGACTTATCGCCAAAGATACATCTGGCGTTTAGCTGAGCGTACAAGATATCTGCAGAAGCCATGGAAGTGATCAGCAGTGGTTATTAATAATCTTTAGCCCGCATGATGGCTCCAGTCCGGCCCGGATCAATGCAGTCGGGGAAGCCCCGCAGGTTGGTAGCCATGCACGAGGTTTCAGCGCACCACTGCTGCTGAGCCTCACGGAGCCCTCGAGGGCGTCGACCTGCAAGCCCGTCTCCACGGCGCGCTGGGACCCTACCCGGACGTCCACGACCTCTTCAACCAACGCTCGCCTCGCTCTCCACCTTCTCCGTCCCCAAAATACGGCGACGCCACCGCCGCTCGATGGCCTACCTACCACTGTGATGCGCAGGCTTTTTGGCGGGGACGGGCCGAGGCGGGATTAGCGGGCGTTTGTGTGGAGCGAGGTCAGGGTGAGGTATGTGTTCGTTCGTTGTGGTGTGATGTGTGCGCGGTGGCGGAGGGAAGGAGCAGCAGCAAGTTGGCGTGTGCTAGTAAGGAAAGAAGTGAGGCTGATTAATATGTGTCGATTCTGTAGGCTTGCGTCGCTGACGTTCCTTTTGGGATTCCTATGTGACCATCTCGTAGCAGTCCACCGCAGATGGCTATCGCCGAGATACGCATGGATATGCAATGCACTGAGCGCCTGTGCGAGGCGGAGAGGGCGTCCGAGTATGCGTACTTGCAGGCGGCAGAGCAGAACAACAACTGCCAGCGGTATTTGCGAGATCTGGTGGCCACTCTCTTCGAGGAAGAGTGTCGGGAGAGCCAGAAAGTGTTGTTGATGAGTGCGGTGACCCAGCTGTGCTTGCTGTTGCTGCTGTGTGTTGTGTAGCCTCTTTTTTTCCGGGTATCACGAAGGGCAGTGGTGGATAGATGCTAACCTAAAGAAGCCGTACACAGCGTCTTATTACAAAGCCGGGCGTGTGTCTTGGGACAGACGATGCTGGCGTCGATCTGACTGGTGACTAAACGTTGGAAAGAACCTTTTGACCGCGAATATGAGATCAGCTCGCGGCTGGCGCGGTACCGACATCTCAACATTCCATTCAATGATCGTTCTTTGCAGTTTTGGTTGCTGGCGCAGAAAATGGCGAGGGAGATCAGTGCCAGAGGAGACGCTTGGGAACATTTGCAGAATATCGGGGACGATTCATATCAATCCTTTCGCACCCTTCTTTTGTCGGAAGGGGAAGCCGTGGAAGCATTCATGGAACGGACTTCTATTTCTGCGTGAAGCGAAACACACGACAGAGTTATGTCCACAGAATCGGCTACCTTGGTCTCCATTGTCGTGCCGTATCCATGGTTGAGAGTCCTGAACCCTGAAATCAGTCCATATCAATCTTGAGGGAGTCCATCTCGTCGTCTCCCCAGAAAAAACAGCTCCCTCCCTGAACGCAATGTCGAAACTCTCGAGCTGGCCTTTCAGCCTCATAAGCCGTGCACACCTCCACCTTCAAAAAGGCGGCGACAAACCGCTCCCCCAACAAGCCACCGACGCCGTGATGCACAACATCCAGCACAGCTTCCTCCACCGCCTCCTCCTCGACATCCTCTACTACCTCGCCACCCGGCATGTCCCCTGCAACTCCGCCGACCTCCTCGCCCTCCTCGCCACCACACGCGCCCTGCGCTTCTCCCCTATCATCCACACGCCCGCGCCGCCCCTCTCTCGCCACGCCTCGCGCGCCTTCCTCTGGCGCCTGCGCCGCGACGACTTCACGCGGGCCTGCGACGCCGAAAACTGCAAACGAGGAGCGCAACCCCCACAGCAAGCGCAAGAGCAACCGTAACAGCAACAAGCAGCGCCGCCATCGCAACCTCCTTGGCTCCCAACGCAGCAGCTCCTCACCCGCCTGCTCAGAAGCGCCGCCACGGCCACCATCACCAGCACCCGCGACCGACGCGCCCCCGTCCGCCCCCTCCTCCATCCCTGTGCCGGCTGCCAGGCGCTGCACCCGCCGGCGAGCTTCAGCGCCGCGCAGCTGGCGCGCGCGCCCGAAGGCCGCCACTACACGGGCACCGACGGCGTGCTGCGGGTGTGCCCGCACTGGGCGTTCACATACGCGCAGATGCGCGACATACGGGAGCGGGAGCGGGAGAAGGTGCCGCCGATGGGCTACACGTTCAAGCTGCAGTGCGAGAAGTGCGGGCCTCGGGACGGGGAGGTCTACGGCCTGTCAGGGGCGCAGCTGGCGGGTTTCCCGTACGGGCCGAGCCTGAGGGATGATGGGTCTCAGTGTGAGTTCTTTTCCGTTCGACGGCGGATAGCAGTAGAAGGGCTGGTGGTCGAGGAGGGCGGTCATGATGGTGGTGGTCGCTTGGTGGTGAGTGAGCGGAAGGATTTCACTCACGACGTCGCGCTGCGCGTGTTGAAGGCCGTGGCGGAGCGGGATGGCGTCTTCGTGTGCAACCATGTCCGCCTGGGCGAGCTGGAACCATTTGAGACCAAGTTTTGGGAACCTCACCAGGATTCGCGGTTTATCTTGAGACATATGTGTCGAGTGTGTTACGGGTGTGTGTATTTGTGGGATGGTGGCTCGTGGGGCGTAGATTTGCTTACTGAGCGGTATTTCAGCGTAAACTCGCCGACAGACAAGCGGTGGCTTGCTCAGATTCAGAGTTCGGAGGAAAGTTATTCTGCCGGTCAGAGGCCGGACAGGAGGGACACCGTGAGTGAGTGAATGTCAGTCAGCAGAAGCCATGTATAGGAGTGGGCGACAACCGTCACCGCTTTCTCGTCTTCTTATTCGTACTCATGGTCCCGTTCTCTTCGCTTGATCGCGGAGGAGACCTCGAGGCTCTCTCTTGGCTGCTGCAAAATCCTGCCCTTGACTGGTCATCAGCACTGGATGATACTCTCTGAATCTGCTTACCTTCTCGCTGTCTGGCTGGCTGGCGTTGCGGTCGTGACGATGACGTTGGGTGGCTAACGCGCGTTAGGCAGCGACGGCGTGGAACAAATGACCAAGATGCTAAGCTATTCTATGTATAGATCTCGCCCTGGCCATTTCAACCAAGTAAAATGCCAATGATTCTGCAAATTGTCACCCTGTGGAAAAGACGTGATCAATTGGAATGTGAATAAACTATTCGCAAGCTTACGGCGATGAATTTGGGCAGGGCGCACTCTCACTCCTGACCGGGAAGGGATCACAACTTAGATACGAGTTGAGTTGGAGCAGAAACCATGCTATCAAGGCTAACAAATTTGATGGAATGTATGGACTGTAGTGGAGGCCATGGGCCTGGAATGACTCTTCCTTTGTTCTCTTTGTTCACTCATATCTCCAAGACCATTGTGTTACGGCGCAGCCTCCACAGGTTGAGGAAATTAGGGATCAGCCCCGCCGGAACGACAGAAGTCGGGGTCATAGAGATCCGAGGTCACGTGACCTCGCGCTCAACCGGACCCACCCGCTCAGACTGCCTTGGCTGTCTGAGCAGATCCAACTCACTGAGCCATCCTGCTCAGTTACAACACCCTGCTCAGAAGGCCAAAGGCCATTGAGCGCAACCCACCTACTGAGCATACAGATTGTAGATACTTTCCTACGTGTATATAAACCACACTCCTTAGATAGCTTTGACCTGTGTGGTCAACTTCACAATAGAATTTGGACTCTATTGGTAACAAGGCCTTCGCACGCAGTGCTCAGTCTTCAGTCGTCTACTCGTTCCTCGCGTACCTCTTCTTGTACCCACTCAAGGAAACCCTTCGACAGGTTTTCTCCCTCTTTGGTGTTTGGATCCTTAGAGGCAGAGGCCCGCTCGTTACACATTGGCAGATTAGCTCTAATAGCTCGCTTAACGAGCAGAGCTTGGCAGTTGGGTATGTCAACCCCTGCCAACTCTCTCTTCAATCGATCATCCTTTCGCACCACATCCATCAAAATTATCTACGCAAATCTAGTTACAAGACTCGAGACTGTTACAAACCCATTCGAAATCATCGCCAAGAAAGTCAAAGAAAGTCAAAAGTTCTGTCAATGTCGCCACGTGAAGCGATAAAGCAGTCTCTTGATCGGAGACGATGTCGCTTAGAGACTCGGAGGTAGAACTTCTGATCTTTCTCTCCGAAGTAAAGTAGGCGTGTGGACGAGATTGTTTCCGGAAAGTTCATCGTTGTTTGCCGCGTCGAAGTCCATGGATTCATTGGCATTGTGTGATTTGAGTGGCATTGAAGCGAGATGGTTCATGGCATGGGGTCTTTTGAGGGTAAGTATTATCGGTCGTGATTTGGGATTTCGGTAGTACAAGCTCAGGCTGACATGTGATTTTTTCTGTTCATTGCTGTACACCTGTTGATAAGGAATGAAGACCGCCTTCCGTGGGAGCGGCGGTTGTCACTGTCGTTCCGGACGGAGCTTTGAGTCCGTACTACGCAATGGTGGCTTGCTTCTTGAATGTCGAATTTGCGATGAACATGGCCCATGACCAACGATGCTGGGTTGTGATGAAGTTTTAAACTTCATTTTGCTGGCCATCCTTGAGGTTTTGAGGGATATTTGGAATCCACTCGATGTTCTGCCGAGATGTTCGTGGAAGAAACGCCGGATATTGGGAAATGCTCCGCAGTGGTTCCGCTTATTCGAGGTAAGGGGCAGTATAGGGACGGTTCGGATGACAATCGAAGGCGTTGCGAATTATCCGAAGTGCTGAGGTATGATATGGGTTGCTCGAGCCAGTTCTTGCATTCAGTGAGCTTCGTTGGTTCATAGTGCGTCGAGGTTAATCGTCTTGGGTGATTCGGAGGCGTTCTGGTTGGCTCAAAGCGTTCAAGTGTGCCGTATGTGGTTCAGGTCGGTTCGAAAGGTGAAATGATCATGTCAGGAAGGGGGTTTCGTTGGTATGTTCGTCTTGGTTTCCTCCGGTCGTAGAGCCGAAGTGCTCGTCATCAACACCGCGTAGAGGTGCGAACATGTCCTTAATGTAGGCCTAGGCCTCTCGGCTGGGGTGCCCAATCCCAGGAGGCCCACTAGCCCAGCCATCATCTACTCAGATGATGACGCCTGACGGCGATGCAGCTCCGTCGTCTGCTGGAAGCCCAAGGTCTCCACAGCAGCCTTGGAGGCAATGAGCTGAAGCTCTCTCAGGTCCTGAAGGATCCTGGTGTTCTCCGCAATGGCGCTCTCCATGTTCGTGATACTTGCACGAAGAGCTCCCATCCACGCCGGCTCCCCCTCTTGCTGCACCACCGGCTGCAGCGGCTGTTCCTCCTGTTCCCTGGTCCTCCTGGCCTCCTCCTCTTGCTTGGCCCTCCTGGCCCTCCACAAACGCAACACCAAGGGACCAACCGCCTCCCCAACAACCGCCACCCACACAACAGAAAAGCAGAACGTCATCCATAGCCCCAGGGCCGTCAGAGTGTCAACACTAATGCCCATGGTGGGCACGACAAGCAGGGAGCAAAGATGGGAACAATCACGTTTCGATCACAAAGACTTCGTTCGAAGAGCGTGGAGGAAGAAGAGAGAGAGAGAGAGAGAGAGAGAGAGCGAGAGAGCGAGAGAGCGAGAGAGCATAACTGGCGGGGAGGGTAAGCCAGCGCGCGAGCGGGTGCTGAGAAGGAAGCAGCGTTCTCAAGCTCAGGCGCAAAACTTGGGGGAAGCAGCACGCCCAAACTGTCAGCAGCGGGAGACGGGGGGAAGCAACATCTCCATCTCAAGCTGTCATATATAGCCGTCAGCCACTTGATCACTCGAAATGGATGCTATTATGGCTGGATCAGCGCATTGAAATGGAATCGCCCAAAAACACACGACACCAGCCGTGGTCTGGTTGCCGGATGAAGTGGCCAAGATGACTCTTATACCCCACATGCACAGCAGCGCAGCTCTTGCAAGCGAGAGAAGTATTGCATCCTACACGTGTGTGCGTGGGGAGTGGAAGCATTCGTCCGGACACGACTGTTCAAGAAGTTGAGTGCTTGCTCGCGAACAGCGGGTGGGTTCACGTAAGTGAAAGGAAAGACCCGCACCGCGCAAACAACAACCACACCGGCGGGTAACGGAAAGTACGGCATCGAGAGGACAACACGCTTCTCACCATGCGCGCACAGTTTTCAGCTCCAGCACATATTTGAGGGAGAGGCTGAGCGAGCGGGCTGCCAAGGTTGAGCGGAAGGAGCAGGAGCTTCGTTCCCTTCCTGCCGCCTCGGCCTCAACCACATCCGCAACAATGGCAGCAACCCGACTCTCCCACCCCCCTTCGCGCCGCCTACTTCTCTCGCGCCCAGCAGCCGCCGCTATCCTCACCCCAGTACCACGCCTTGCACGCCCAATGACGTCGCCGCCCCTCCTCGCCCCAGGCGTCGCACATGATCATCGGTGTTGATGAAGTAGGGGCTGGCAGCACACGACGTCCCTTTAGACATATGTTGTTACAAGGTTATGAATTGCATCATACAAGGTTGTCCCGGTGCTTGGTTGACGCTTTGACCAGGATTACTATCATCATAACCTAGCTCTTTGTTTGTGTGCCTTCTCCCGACGATTGTAAGTCTTTCACGATAAGCACCGGCATGGATTAGCACTTCAGATGATGTGCATTTGAAGAACGCGGGTACCTGTGCTGCGGAGAACACGAAACAACGCACTGTCGACATGACTCGGCAAACGAATGGCATGCATTGAACAATAGCCGGCCAAGCCACATCTGAAACTACTGCCCTTGCCCAACGATTATAGGGACCAACTTGGGACATGGATGTAATAGAACATCAGTAGACTTTCCAGGAATAGCTAGTCTGCCGAGTGTTTTTGCGAAGTGGATCAGCATTTGGTTGGCCCACATCCTCGATACCCGGCGATCCGCCAAACCGAAGTTGATCCAGATTGAGGCGTTCAGCACGTGCAAAAGGCAGTGGAAAATGGCATTCCAACAAGGGCAGCCAAGCCCAACCCCTTCAAGAAAACACCTCATGGCCACCGGAGCTTCGGAGAATTGGCTCGGTACCGTCGAATTCGGCATTCAACACTTCACGGCAGTCACCTTGGCAGTGCGCGAATTTCCATCACGAAAGGAGGCCTGTGGCAATGATGGTGTTCACATAAGATCGCTGGTTTTCCTCAACCGACTCGTTCTAAGGCAATGGTTTCAACATACGAAATGTCCTCACATGCTAAGCTCAGCTGTTTCGGCGCCGTTTCAACGGGTCGCCGCCAGGGGCGCCACTGCAATAAGATGTGGCGGTGCTGTCCAATCGAGTCGGAGAGCCCGTCCGCCACCGCGTCCTGGGTGCCTGGGTCCCCAACACGAACAGCGCAAGCAGGCAGGTGGTGTTTTAGCATAACTCATGCGGTCCAAACAGGCGACGACGATGCTGTGGCCAAGCAAACCAAGGCGAGCGGCGAAGGCGACTTCGGACACGCCTGTGGCTCGTGCAAAAATGAAACGCAGGCGACTCCGGGGACGGGACTATCGGGTCTCGGCTCCTGCCTCAATCCCTCTAGCTTCCGCCCTCCTTTCTCCCCATCCATCTCGCCTACCCGGTGATCTTACGAAATCCAGCGCCATGTCCCTTCCCATTCCTTGCCTTGTAGGGCGCTTAAAATTAAGACTTGCGCATACCTGACTCTCATTCGCCCGCCACAGAGCTGAAGCTCCTCTCGCTTGGACGATGGCCCAGCTGCAATCATTGCACGTGCCCGCAACATAGGTAGGCAGCGCTCCACCTTCCACCTCCTCGCTTCCAGAAGGGTACCAGACCCTTATATCCCAACCGCATCTACAAATATCTCAGCTGCGGCCCCTCCCGTTTCCTGCCCGTCCATCCCACACTCGTTCAGTCTTCTCGGAGAATATCTGTCGCCATGCGTTTGTCTGCCGCCGCCGCCGCCATTGCCCTTCCATTGGCCGCCGATGCCATCAGGATCATCCAGGGCAACGATGATGGATGGGCAGAGAAGAACGTCCGGGTGCTGCACGACGCCCTTGTCAACGCCGGCCACAACGTCGTGCTGTCCGCACCCGCCGACAACCAATCTGGCCGGGGTAAGCGGGACCCCTGCAGCAACACACACTTCAAGTAACCCCCTACCCTAACGCACCTCCGCAGGCTCTCTCGACAAGGAACCGACCACCCGCACCACCGCGTGCGAGTACGACAGCTGCTCGGCCGAGGGCAACGGGGCCGGCGGTCACAACCTCACCAACCCGCGCCTCAACTGGGTCAACTCGTACCCGGTGACGGCGATCCGCTACGGCATCAGCGACTTCGCCCAGTCCTTCTTCGAGAACCAGCCGCCGGAGCTGGCCGTGACGGGGCCGAACGTCGGCTCGAACCTCGACATCCAGGTGCCCTTCTCCGGCACCGTCGGCGCCGCCGTGTATGCCGTCGAGCAGGGCATCCCGGCCATCGCCTTCTCCGGCCTCAGCGGCGCCCGCACCGCCTGGGACGCCCCGACGCCGCTCGAGTCGCAGGTCTACGCCGACCTAGCGCTCAACCTAACCTCCGCCATCATCGAGTCCGGCAAGCCGTACCTGCCGTACAACACGTTCTTGAACGTCAACTTCGGCGAGGTGGACGCGAAGACGTGCAACGATGCTTCCCGCTTCGAGTTTGTGCTGAGCCGCATCAACGTCCAGGCGCCGCTCTTGTCGGATGACGACGTTTCGACGTGTGGCGAGGCGACGCTGCCCCGGGAGAGGGAGGTCGTGAAATCAAAGGGCTGCTGGGTCAGCGTGAGCGTTGGTAATGCGATTGACAAGACGACGGCGACGGCGGACGTGCAGGCCGATGTGCTGAACAAGCTACAGGGCTTGTTGAGCTGCCTACCTTGAGCGGCGCTCGGGATGAGATTATCTGGGATGATGAGAGTATTTAAGAACAACTACGATCTTCAACGGCAAAACACGTTTCTGCGTTCACGATCCGGATTCATCTTTCATGAGATAAGGATGCCATGGCATCTGAGAATCCTTGGAAAAGCTTCATTGTCTGGTATTCGTTTCGCATGGCTTTCTGCAATCTGCCACATCTGCTGAAACCGTTGCTTGCATGAATATCCACACCTCAAAAGTGAGCAATAGGTAAGTTTGACGGCTGAGTGATGAGAAAATGTTGGAAATCGAGTTGATTTGATTATTGTCTGGATTGTTGGCATGTCCCATGAGAGGGGTATGAGAGGGTGCCTGCTATATAGACTATTTGACGCTAAACCTAATTCGGAGCATTCTGAGACTATATTTCCAACAGAAAATTGACCCATACTCTTTTTCTCTTTAAACTCTTGACCTCTTTTGGTGCTTCATACTATAAGAAAGGATCTTGTTTCCTAAGGATCTATGGGTCCTTCCTCTCCAAACATGATCCCCTCCACGTAGCTCTCACCGATGACTAAGTAGAAGTTTCCGCCCATTTTCTGAAACACGTACGGGACACGGCATCCAGGTATTACACGAATAATATCTCCTTTTACGGCCAGTGGAAGCCAGCACAGACGGTTGCATGACGTACGCGCAAGTTGCCGTCGAGAGGCCCACATGAAGAGAGAGGACTCAATGTTCGCAATACTTGCCCCGTGTTTCTCCAAGGCGTCATAGACCTCAGTGCTTGCACTGGACGTACCAGAAGTTTTGGCCGCATATTCGAGGAAGCTAGCATACTTTTCGAAGTCCCGGCGGAATCGGAGTGGTGCTGAATATGCTTCTCCGGTCAGTCCACACGTCATGAGTTCCCAAAATTCGGCTTTGAGGCAGGTCGAGAGTTCGTCGGATGGTCTTCCAGCTCTCTCTGAGAATTTCCGGCATTTGTCCAGCCAAGAATAGGTCTGTGAAGCGGCCTCAAACAGCTCTTGGCGCGACTTTAAACCAAGCGGTAATTGTCGAAAGTTGGAGTGTCCATCGATTTCGCGTATCCTATCCACTTCTTTCATGTTGAGCTGGAGGATCCTGCTGCAATATTCGTCTTCCATCTTGGGAAGCTGTATTCTCACCTGGTCGCCGTGCGCTTCGAATGGAATTCGATCGTTGTAACGCACGAAAGGTTGTTCGTTGTCGAGCTGCGCCGTCCAAATAGGAACCCAAGAAGGTATACCTATGTTTGCGGTGTTTCCCCTTGCAGCGCAAGAGAGAGACTCAAGTGTTAAGTTAGCTCTTATGTTCCACAGAGCGAAGCGTTTGAAGACATCGGCCGAGGTGTTGGTGGGACCATATTCTGGAGCCCAGTAGCCGTCGAGATCGCCCTTCTTGACGTCATCGGCAATACCAAGGAGGGAAAAAACTTTATCTCTTTCATCGGTACTTTGAGACGATTGCGTTGAAATCAGCAGCTCGAATAGCCGCTTGCGATGGTAGTGCTTGGCGTATTCGCGGGTCAAGAAATACTTCTTCCCAAGTCTCTTCATCTCGGCAACATGGTATGACGTTCTCTGGGCCTTGAGAGATAGCAGTCCAGCTGCTGTTCCGTCATAAAGGATGTCTGCGATGATCCTCGAAAAGTTATCCCAATCCATTGTGCTTTCTCCACATACGAGTCTGGCCCTGACAGCACGGCCCACCTCCTGTATTACCCAAGCACGATGATACCATGGTCTTTGCAGAAGATTATCCACCTTCTTCCAGTGTGCACTATCAGTATTCCTGCTGAGTTCAGATTCAACGCTCAGCTTTTGGACGAAGTTTGATCCTTTTTTTATTCTATGTCGATTGAGTAACACATCTCGCAGTGACCAGAACCGAGATGGTGTTGACGGGGCCAACTGCTCAAGGATCTCAAACACACCAGATACCTCGTTTGTCTCTTCCCCTGCCCATAACAGCACTCGGTGAGCGACAAATAAAATATCTTGCATCATTCGAACTTGAAGCCCCCGCTCAACTATATCATCCTGGTCTATGCATATTGCGTCTATCCAAAGTATTCGTTTGCTTTCGTCTTTCCGAAGGCGGCTTAAGGCTGCATGAAGATTTCCCGAAATTCCAATCTCCTTGTCGTTACACATGATTGACTTCGTCTTTTCAGGGCTGCCCCAGGCATATGACAGTGCTTCGTAGCGCGGCATCGGGTGATACATGTCTGCTAGGATCAATCGACCTCTTATTTCCGCAGTTCCGTTTGATGCAGGCTCCATCACGAACAGACGAATTTGATTCGGGCGTAGATGTCTGTAGATTGATGAAGATTTCTGCTCCCCTTGAACGATCCTAGTCTCGTATTCGGTCTCTTCAATGGCTTCCAGCTCGTATACTGGCAAAGCGAGGCCAGAAGGAAGTTCGAGGTAGAAAGGTCCAAGACGCATATCCACCGACCTAATAGCGGAGACGGATCCAGATACAACGACAAATGTATAAAATAACGAGAGGAAGATAACCACCGGTCTTTATATTAACATGATTCGTGCGAATAGAATCGTCTGCTACTCACTCGCTGAATGCTGGTCTCTCTTGTATAGTGATGCGCTCTTTCGGCGACTTACACAAAGATCTCGCCTGTCTTGCTCCTGAACACCTTGGATATAAGGATATGCGTTGCCTGAGGAACTTGCTGGCAGCACGTGTCAGCTGTGTGCGCATTCCGACTCGCCATGAAGGAATCATCAGGGACTGAGTTGTCCTTTTTTTTTTTTTTGTGTGTGTGTGTGTGTGTGTGTGTGTGTGTGTGTGTGTGTGTGTGTGTGTGGAGAGAGGGAGAGAGAAGAGGGGGGTTTGAGATAGCTTCTGTGTTCGCTGCAGATGTTGCGGTAATGCCTGATAAGCCACGGGTTGACAATCAATTGGTGGAAGGAAATGCGGGCGAGCAGGCAAACGCTGGGGTGGTACAACATTTTCCGCTAATGGATGACATTGAGAGGATGCGTAACATATGGATGCAGGAAAGACGCGTTGCTTATTCAACATGTCCTACCACGGATTCCGTTAGATGGTGTCTGGCTACATTGCGCAGCTGAGCTTGCCCGTGACCTCAGCTGGCACGGCCACGAAAAAAGATGGAAGGTGCCCTAGCCCAAGAATATTACAATTGACACGGACGCCCATTAAGTTTGTCAACGAAAAAAACTGCCATAATGACAGAAGCATGGCCGGATGCGGCTCGGCACAGTATGAGACTAAAGAAGAGATCATCTGGGCGGCTGAGATTGGTGTTGTATTGGGTATTGGGCATTGGTCGAACAGAGGTTGTAGCAAGCTTACTTCAAGCGTGACAGCGACGCGCCATAGGGGCGCGCTACTACAGGAAACTTATTCGCGAGGCGCCGCTAGCAGCCAATGGCTTGCAACCCGACGCGCCATCCTGGTGTGGAGAGAAGACCGGTAGACGTCTCAGAATAAGGAGACCGCATCTCACCACCACAGGATCAGTTTGGGGTGTCGGTTCAATGGAAGGAACGACATCAGCTAGACATGGGAGGGTATCAGAATTAAGGTTTCGATGAGGCCTCGGGGTATTTCTCGGGATTGTCACAGGCAGATGGGTGTTCCAGTGAAGTGGTGATGAGATGATCTGCGCCGCTGGGATCCATGCACCTGGGACCAGACAACAACGACATCTGGAAAGCCATCTGCCAAATCGAGTTGAGATGGGCGTAAACGGGAGGAAGAAGCCAGGGGCACCCTTCCAGAAAGCTCTCCGGGCGCCGACAATTAGCCAGTGCACGCAGGTCGGGCGCGTGTCGAACGGTTGTCAAACATGTGCTTCCCGCTAGTATGGGTATGCTCTTTCGGACCGAGCCCGCTTTTGCAGGGCGTTGGTGTCGCAAATAGCGCAGGGGTACTCGCGGAGGCAGATCGAACACCCACGTGGGCGTCGTCAGCGTACAATCGCGCTTCTGGACACGGGCGAGACGGGAAGGGATGCAAAGACTGCTGGCGGGCAGCCGTTGGGCACCAAGCCACTGCGCAAGCTAGTGGCGATGAGTAGTAAGCAGAACCAGAGATCGCACGGCGGCGCGGGTGGCGATGGCGATGGAGGTTCAGCGGGGCGAGAAAAGTTGGGAGCAGGTGTTCTGTCCGGGCGGGCGCGAGTCAGGCAGGAACGACGGATCAGCGCTGGGATAGCGCGATCCCGACTGGCAGCCGGCTCCGCGCACTCAAAATTCGGCCCTTCTGCCTCGCGGCTCCGCGGCTCTCCATCCGCTATTCTCGCTCCGACGCCTTCAATTCGCTTCTCGAAGGCAATGGCGTCGAACAACCGAGCCTGGTGCCCCGGCTCTCGTCTCCTGGCCGCTTGTCAAATCCAGCCACATTCCTCCCTGCATCGCCCGGGTTGACGTCTGCTCCTAAAACACCGTCACCCTCCTTGCCGCTCGCCATGCACATCCGCAACACAAGTTAAGACGCCATGACTGCCCGAACTCACTCGGCCGCCCGGACCTCTCTTTTCTGTTTTTGCACCCCACAGTTGCCAGAATGGCCGTCGACATTCCCGGTGGAAGAGGCGATTCCATGTACGTCTTGGGTGGAATCGGCCTCTTCCTAGTCTGGTCAACACTTGCTCTGCGCGTCTATGTCAGGGCTCGCCTTTTGCGCCAATGGGGTTCCGACGACTGGATGATGGCTGCTGCTGTCGCCTGTTTTACCGTCATGGCTGGAGGCATGTTTACTCTCGCCAAAAATCAATTCGGAAAGCCCGCCTACACTCTCCCAGTCGAGACGCTGGTAGAATTGTACAAGGTATGCTGCACTCTACTCGACGACGTGCCCTGTCACTGACCCAAGCAGGCGACCATTGTCGGAGAGCTGGGCTACGTTTCCACCTCCATGTTCTTCAGACTCTGCGTCTGTTGCTTCTACCTCCGCCTCACCCCCGTCATGTGGCAGATATGGACCATCAGAGGCCTCATGCTCGTCACCACTGTCTACTCGATCGCCTACTTCTTCGTGCTTCTGAATCAGTGCACTCCTGTCTCTTACTTCTGGACCCACTTCCGCGGCACAACAACGGGCACATGCCTCTCAACGCCAGTCGTCCTCATCACCACCTACGTGCACAACTCCGTCTCCGCTGTAGCCGACTGGACACTTAACAGCCTACCTCTGTTCATCATCATACCCGCCCTGATGGACTGGCGTACCAAAGTCAGCGCCCTTGCTCTCCTTGGTCTCGGCGCAGTGTATGTCTTCCCCTTCAACACAATCCGTTCTTGTACTAATCATCTTCCAGTGCAAGCATTGGCATCATAATCCGCTTCATCGCCCTCTTCACCATCACCTCCTCCAACAGCGCCGTACCACTCTCCCCTGCTGTGGCCTTCTGGTCTGCCCTCGAATCCATGGTCGGCATGGTTGCCGCCAACTTAGCCACCTACCGCCCACTCTTCCGCTCCCTCGCCAAATCCGTGCGCAGCGGTCCCACCACCGATGGATCGCCTGGCGGCAATTCCATCATCAATCTTAGCAAGATCCGGTGGCCAAAGAGTAGAAGTTCGCACAGCGGAGGCTATCCACGCACTGGGTACATTATGAGCGCAGACGAGCCAGACCAAGATGGACTGGCGGCTTGGGAGAGTGAGCTCGGGTTGAGCCGGGGTACAGCTGGCAGCTCCGTGGTGGATGACAAGGTCCAATCAACCATTGTGAGGGTGGGAAGTGAGGACCAGCTGAGGGACAATGTCTCGCATGGTACATAGGGTTCGCTGGTGTGTACGATTTCCATTGTTTTTACGATCTGCTCATGTCCAAAAACTTCTTATTTTCCTCACATGCTCAGCACTCACTTCCAATCCGTGACACATTGGTGAGAGCTTAACATTCATTCATAGCGGCACGGTATATCGAAAAGGAAAGGGTCGTGAGCTCCACTCACGTTGTTGCAACCCAGCCGTCAATACTCAGCTATACTTACTTTCCCCTAGCTGCGTGGCCATTATCCTCCTTGATAACATCCGCCGCCTTCTCCGCCAGGGTGTAGACCGAGCTCTGGATATTTCCGCTCACATGATTCGGAAACACGCTCGCATCTACCACCCTGAGCTTACCCACACCCTTCACACGCAGCCTGTCATCAACCGTATCGCCCATCGCGCAGCTGCCCGCGGCATGGTACTCGCCAACGATCCAATCGCGCACAGACTCCTCCGCGCTCGCCTGGTCCTGCAGGTCGACCTCTGGCGCAGGCCATGTGCGCCTCGCGATGCGCTGCGCCATCTCCGGAGACTGGGAAATCTTGTCCGCGATCCTGACGCCAGTACCAAGAACTGCCACGTCGGCAGGATGGCGGAGATAGGCTGGGTCGATGGTGGGCGGTTGGGTTGGGTCTGTGGCTCACGTCAGCAAATCCTTCTCAAGCAAAAGAGATAATGTGAATTGACACTCACCGGCGCTCGCGATGTGGACTGAGCCACGAGACACGGGATACTGCAAGCAGCATGCCGACAAAAAGCCGGGCTTGTCTGGGTTTCCGGGTGGCCAGATCTTTGCCTGGTCGGCAACGGCTTCCTGAGTGAAGTTTGCGCTGGCAGGTGCCATGATATATTGGATGTTCGCGGACTTTTCGTCTTCGAGATGCTTGATGACTAGATCAAGTTGGCGCTTTTGGAAAGCTGGTTTTATTGACCTCGGTCAGAGCTGCCTCTTAAAGAACGACACTGAAGTCGTCTTCGTTGGACTTACGGTTCGAGGTTTCCTGTGTCTCTCTGATACTGGCAATTGTCTTCTCAAACTCTTCTGGGGACGCCAATTTCTTGTAACTACGTACAGATGTCAGCTGTGCCTGTTTCTTCTTGATGAAACTTGCGCCGTTGACTTACCTGACGAAGCCCTGCCCGCTCAACACACCTGTAAGTGGACCTGCTCCGCGTTCGACGAACGCTTTCTGAGCCTCCGCCATGGCTTCTGGATGAAACAAACTGTCCATCGACTTCTCTCCAGGCGCAAGCTCATATGCAGAACCCCCAATAACATGATCCTGAAAATTCTCCCCAACGCTCGGCAACTCGACCTTCACCTCAACGCCCGCAGCCTTCAACACTTCCGGATTGCCAATGCCCGACAGCTCCAAAATCTGCGGTGAGTGGACGGCACCGCCACACAGCAGAACCTCCTTCGCCGCCTCCACCCTATGCGTTTCTCCCTGATACACAAACTCCATCCCCGTCGCGCTCCCCTCCTCCAACAAAATCCTCGTCACCGGCGCCTCGCACAACACCTTCAAATTCTCCCTCCCCGCATTATTCTCAAAATACCCCCTCGCCGCATAACTCCTCTTCCCCTTCAACCGCCCCGCCCCATACACACTCCCCATCCCATTATAAAACCCATAATGGTCCCCACTCCACGCATCCACCACAGCCTCGCCCGCCCCACATGTCTCCCTCGCCGCCGCTATCCACGCATCCTCCAGATCCAGCGGCGTATCGTTAAACGACGTATGAATCGGCCCGCTCGTCCCGTGGTTCGCCGCAACCGTCGCGATCGTCTTCCTGTTCGCAACGGTATCCGGTAGCGCCTCGAGCGTCTGGTGCTTGCGCACGTACGGCGCCAGCGCGGCGGCGGACCACGCGGGCGAGCCGGCCAGCAGCGCCCAGTCGTCGTAGTCGCGCGCGCTGCCGCGCACGTACAGCATGTAGTTGATGCCGCTCGACCCGCCCAGCAGCTTGCCGCGCGGCAGGTGGTGCACGCGGCCGCCGTTGCCGGCCTGCGCGACCGTCTGCAGGTTCCAGTCGTACGCCGGGTGGCCGAGCATCTGCGTGAAGAGCGCGGGCGTGTCGACGAGCGGGTCGTCGAGGCGGTTGGCGCCCGCCTCGAGCACGCCGACGCGGATGCTGGGGTCTTCGGTGAGGCGTGCGGCAAGGACGAGGCCGGCCGTGCCGCCGCCGATGATGAGGTAGTCGTAGGGGAGGGCGAGGAAGGTTGAGGCGGAGGTGGCGAGGGCGGGGAGGGGGAAGGGGTTGTTGGCGGTAGTGTCGCCCATGTTTGCGGGTTTGGGTTAATTGGGTGAGGGAAGAGGTCTTTGGAGAGAAATTGAAATGTATAGGTGTGCGGTTACTAGGTATGAAGTATGAGCATTTCACCAGAGAAAGGTGTCCACCAGGTGTAGTTCCATTTGCCTGCTCAAGAACGGGTCTGAGGATATATATCCATGCTACGCGTGGTTCGGCTGCTTATGGCTACTCTTGGCGCGTTCCATCGTGCCTTGTTGTTAAAGAACTACTGGACGCCTTTCTATGCTTATGCAGGGTAAAACATATTCTGCTTACAGGATAATTCAGAGCTACCCCGCAATTGCCCTGATTTCCTACAGCACATTCCCCTTGCGGCAATGGTTGAGATGCAATACCGCCGGATGCGCTGGAAAGTATACTCCATGGAACCAGGTGTAATCGCTCGCTTGGTGAAAGACCAATTGCAATGCGAGATTCATCTGCACCAACTCCTTGGGCCATCAATCCCGCAATGTGATGGCAAAAATAATTTCGCGCTGCTCTGGAATTCCGAAATTTCCCTTTTAAGTAATTGATGAGGACGCGCTTCGCAATCTCGTCAGCGCGGAGATGAGAAACAAGAATGAATCCAACATGTTGGTATTTTATTCCCCGCAGTCTTTCCCCGCATGAATCCCCGGAGGAGCTCACTGCCACTTAGGTCCATGCACTTCCACCAATCCAGGATAGACTACTTACTATCGCTTACGTGATATTCCCTATCACGGTCACATCTCCCGTACATATTTGAACGCCTGGATGGCTCTGAGATTGCCAACTTCCGGCAACAGATCGCAAGCTCATTAGCATTCTATCCCGGGTCGACAAGCAATCCCAACTTACGTGAGCTGACCCCCGCGTCTCAGTGGACAACACACAAGTCAGGAGACTTCCGGCAGCTGGTATTCTCCGGACGCACTTCCTTCGTGGGGAGGGGCTGTGTTTTAATTGCGTTCTATTGAACATTTATCAGTCAGATGACGAGTTCAGTGGTTCTAAAAAGTTGCGATTTTCATGATCGTAAGGCTTATCAAACTTTGTGTGAGTACATAGTGGTTTTAAATCCATGTGATGCTCAAACAATCTTAAAGAGTTCAAGTTGACCGCAGTGCATCCAATATACGGCGAACTTTGGAAACTAAACCGTGCTTCATATATCATGAACACCGTAAAGATATGCTGATGTAGAAGAAATAATTACACGCAGGGGTAATACGACAGGGCAGCTCAAAGCCAACGGCACTGAAACAAATACACGAGGTTTCACCTCCGACGACAATACGGCAAATGAGTTTTCTGCGGCCTTGACTGGGAAAGAAACAAACCTCTCAATCTTAACTACCTCGCTCTTCTTCTCGGACTTTCTTGTCAACAGTTCGTCTCCATAGGTTAGAAGTTGCCGACCGAGCCTTCTTCCAACCCTTTGAGTCCGTGACTGGAGAATGGCGGCGGCGGACTCTGCTTGCCTGCTCCCCTGACGGACCCTGTGAGTTTGCATTACTGGTAATAGGATTATTCCGTACACTTAAAGTTTCATGACGGTTTTGAGGATTCGAGGAACCGGCTTCTGGACTGCTTCGAATGCCAGTCTCGGGGCAATGCTCCGGGTCGGTGAGATCATCTCCGCTACTCTGCTGAACCTCTCCCTGGTGGTTTTCCTGTGTAGAAAGGGGCCTGAGAGACGTCTCAGCAGAATCGGCATCGCCATGCTCTGGTGGGGGTACATGGTTAGAAGAGTGTGGTGGCGACGATGTGTATACACTTGTGCCAAGTATGCTATCACCGCCCCCATCTTGCCTCTGCTCAACTAGACCTCCAGTCTCTTGTCCAATACTGTCATCGCCAAAAATGAGTGCCCCATCTACTTCAGGGAAGGCATCACCTCCTCTTGTATTTTTGCCTTTCGAAGAGAAGATTTGTTTCGACTGAAGCTTCTGCACACGGTTGACTTGGTCTCGCCGACATACTTGTTGGCATACTTTGAAAGCATCGTCTGAAGCAGACCAGCTGAAACTTTTCGCGATCTCAGAGGATTCGCCATCAACATCCCCCTCCCTTCTGCAATGCTCTCGAATTTCTTTCAGTAAGGACATCGAAACCGTGAGATATTCCTGGTCTCTTGGAACTTTCTGGCAGACTCGGCATAAGTTCGGGATGCCCCTACCAGGCCTCAATATTTCTCCAAAATCTTTCCGAAGAGAGTGACCGCTTGGATCTCTCTTGCGAACTTCCACCAGGCTTTGCCATTTGATTTGAATGGGATTTCCCGCGGATTTATGAGTGGTCTGGCTCTGACAATATCCATAAACTCGAACCCCTCTAGAACGTGTTGCAGAGGCATTTTCAACTCAAGTAATGTCGGTGATGCAAGTTCGGCAACATGACGATCCCGGATATGGTCAAGGGCGCTCCACGTCTGTGAAACGAGATCCTTAAATGACCATATTTTCGTCTTCTCCTTCAAATCACTCGTCTTGCTCTTTTGAACGTCTCCCGGCTCGTTATCGGTTGTCAATCCTGGAAGGTTTGGAATTGGCGTGTTCAACGCTCTGGAGAATGAATCGAGTTCCTCCAGAACGAAAAGTCGCTGGTTTTCTCTGTCCAGCAGCGCCTCTTTGGCAGCATCGGGGCCACTGTCATCCTTTGGATGATGAAAATCTGAGATCTGGAAAGAAAGAGAGTCCTTGTAAGGTTCCTTCACCAGTTGCGTTCGCACAATATGAACTAATGCGCTGGCCCCATCCACGAGCCAGCCTCGGAGAGAGGAGGTGTCGTATAAAATAACGAACATCTCGTGGGCTTGCTTAATCTGTGCTCTATACATTGGAGTCTTTAGGGCTTCCGGTTTGTTCTTGGATCCTCTTGCCATGGTCGTCCCTATGGAGATATACTTGCTGGCGGAAATCGACACTTTCTCCAGGACACAGCCTGCCGAGCATTTCTTGGCACCAGCCCAGTCAACGCCCTCGTACTGATCGCCATCCTTACCTACAGAAATAGTTATAATACTGTGAGTATCATTTGTTGAGGTGCGAGAACCTACCTAGGTGCCTAGTGACTGAGGGAACCCATCCAACAAAATTCCGAATGCGCGCGGTGCTCAAAAGGTCGAAGTTTACCTGGCTCGTATCCAAGTGTCTGGAACACGAATTTCGAAATGTAGAATAAGGAAGCCGTTTGCCATTCTTATCTTGCAGGAAGTGCCAGGCAATGGAATTCTCAGTGCGTCCAGTTGGGACGAGCATGGTTGAGACCCCTTTCAAAACCAGCACATCATCGAAATGAGTGGCAAAAGGAGTCCCGGCTAAAAAGCTCATCATTTCAAGTAAGAGCTCTAACCCCTTTTCATTCCCCGGACGAGAACGAATGGGGAATCCTGTCACAATGACTGGGCTGCGGAACAGAGAATGCCAGCAAGTTCCATCCGGGGCTTCTGACATGTCAGAAACTGGAACGGATTTCAGACTAAACCTGATATTTATCACTGGGTAGGAAAGGCTGTCTTTAACAGATCCGAATTTGGGGGTGCAAGAGGTGATGGTAGCAACGGGCGTGGAGAGGATTACTCCAGTCGTTTCGGAAGGCACCTGCAAGGCAGCACCCAACCATGCAAGCTGTTCACCGAGTTCTGCGATAGAATCCTGGGTTTCAGAAACATCTAGGACTAGGTTCCCATCTTCTATCCAAGCGATGAATGTTGTGCCATTCGGCAAATTCTCCTGTAAAACAGATTAGACTTCTAAGGCATGTATCCGTCATTTGTCCGCTCACCGTTCTTTCTGCCTTGGTAACCGCCGGCAATGCCATCTTTCACAACCTGCATTGTATACTCTCCAGCGAGTGGCCAAGTTTGACTCAGATATTGAACACAAGTTAGAGCCTGGGCATCACGAGCAGACCCTGTCAGCGTTATTGCTCTCTCGACTGCTATTGCGTCCTCAAACGTCTCTTCTTGGGGTCCCTCGTAGTGCTGTTTTTCGAAGAAGGTGACTGGATCCCATTCGACCACAAAGAACAATCGATGGATCGTCGAAGACTCTCTCCTGCTCACTTTGGACGCCGGTAAAGACTGGACAATAGTCTCTCTGATGGCCTCCCTTACATTAATCTCATCAGAATCCAGCAAAGCCTCGCTTTTTAGTCTTGCAAGAAGCCATCTGTATGTTTGACTTCCAGAGATAAAGTCTCGGTAAGCGGTGAGACCAGGAATCTGGTTTTGCTCCGTTCCTTCGGCGTCGTCGCTGTCTTCATGAACCTCCTCATCTTCTGAATCTCGGAAAGGCTCTGATCCTGTACTTGGGGTATGCCCACCCGGTTCTTTGGGCTCCATATGATCGATAGGCCATGAGTCCTGTGTTTGATAGTCTTCCGACTCCCCATACGTCAACCAGTTTCGCATCTTGCTACCTAGTGATATTTGATCAGAGTCGGTAGATTGAGGATCCTCACGATCATCATCCATCTGTGACCACTTTCCCTTGAGCGTTTCAGTAATTTCACTAAACAGGAATACAAGTCAGCGTATAGATTCAGTACTGTGGTTGACCCAGCCCAAGCTTTAGGGTAGAAAATACATACTTCCTCCAAATGTGGGTGAAAAACATAACGTCGCGATGCATCTGTGATTCCGCATTGAACCCAAACTTCAAAGCAAAAGCCTTGAGAAGCCGAGGTAGAGCTCTGATCATCCTTTCAATTATCTTCTCGTCAAGATCCTCTGAACGGATTCTGCCAAGTAGATCATCTGTCAACTCAGATATGTAACCCTCTTGTCGTGAGGAGGATACACTCGAAGTAGCTGAGTAGACCGTCCTCCATTCACTCGGATCCACATCCTCATGGCGTTCTGGACTTCCTGATATTGTATTATGCTCAAAACCATCGTCCAGGGTATTGTGGATATGATGAAGCAGATTGTCCGGCGCGGAAGCGTACCCTGAATCGGAGAAAGGCCCGATTTGAACAGTCTCTTGCGAAAGTGCGATGTTTGCACCCTTCATGCGCAGCATCCGAACAATCTCCATATGCCCTCGGGATAAAGCAGCTCGGAGGGCATTACTGTGTTTCCCGGCTTGCTCATTGATATCAACACCGTTCTCAATCAATATTTGAACGGGATATGTGAGACCCGTCAGCGATGCGTAGTACAGGGCCGGTGCTCCCCTGCGATCTTCATCACCATCGTCTTTCCAGGCTCTTTCTGGATCATAAAGCCGATAGCAGGTCTCGTAAGCGCTCTGATTCGAAAAGAATCCCACCATCAGGGTGCGGACACTCTCGCTAGAGCTCTCGGCAAAAGCGGCATGGGATGCCCAGTATTGCGCACAATATTGCGCCAGAGGAAACGATTGCCTGATTTCCGTCGTTGAAAGGCTATGGGGTAGTTCCAACAAGTATGCAAGGCAGACTTCTGCGATAGAGGCCCTGGCAGCAGTCTCCTCAAGGTCCTTGGCGATGTGTTGATCCAACTGGTTCGACATTAGGTATTCCTTGATAGACAAGTGGGCGAATTGCAGCTCTATTACTGTCTGGTCACCAGTATTCCCGTTTTTCCTCCTCTTAATGGCAACCAGACTAGAACAATAATCCAAGAGAGTTTCTGGACGCAGAAATCTGTTCTCTAGATGGAACCGAGGTGAGCCCTCCAGCTCTACTGCAACTGCATCAACGGCCTCCTCAACGAGTAACGGTCGCTCGGAGAACAGCAAGAATTTCAGTATTCGCCTTGTTTGGAGCAGATGTTGAGGGGGGGCGGTAGCCAAAATTCGAGCATACGTTTCTTCCAGCGTCTTCGGAAGGGATCTGAGCGCCAGTCGCAAAGATGGAAGATCCACACAATTTTGTAGCTCATCAAGTTGGCACGTAACCCAGCGAAACCTAGGGGGCGTTAGCACGGCTGCGCTCAAGATAGACGTAGATACTTTACATTCCAGCAGACTTCTCCATTAGGACTCTCTCGATCCAGTCCTGAACTTCCGATCTTCACCGCCACCTTGCCAGATCTTGGTTTTGTCGAACTCTTGCATTGATATATGCTTGTATGTCATCCCTAGTAGAATCTTCCCCGATTGAAATTATATTTTCTTTACGGAGCCACTTTCGTACATCTCGATGGATCCTTTGTGCAGGACGACTTGTAACCAGAAGGTGAAGGTTTGTCGTGACGAGGAGAATCCGTTCTACCCAATGGACAGGTCTTCAATTGACATATGAATACATATTCTGGCATTCGTCAAGTGCGTCTAGAATGATCCAGACTTCTCCGGCTTGCCGAATCATATCCTCGAAGACCGTGCGTAGTGAGTCGATGCTTGGCCGTTTTCTTTTGTTTTCGCAGGAGGAGTAGAGAAAGTCCAAGTGCTTCCGGGAGTCCTGGCTTCTGTCATAAAGTTGTATGATAAGTGAGCAGAGCATATTCTCCAGCGACTGCTTGCTCTTGTCGGCGAAGTCGAAGAAAAAGTAGAGGACGTGATGCGAGTGGACTCGTGTATGCAGATCATCGATGATGATAGCACTCAAGAACGTCTTGCCGCAACCAGGGATTCCACTGAGCCATAGAAACGAATTTCGCTCCGTTATCCACCTTTTATATGCAATGTTTCTGAGAAGCCATCGACCTGAGCCAGGAAAACACTCGCTGCAGACTTTCAAGTAGTTGGCCGATAGATCTGGAGGAGAAAGCCATGAAATCATTTGGTCTCCGTTATATTCGTCCGAAACGCGAAAAGCTCCGACAGTGTCCATAACACTTTCGAGATGCTCTCCTACTACAAGACTGTCAGCATGATAACTTATGGCATGGGCTGGAAACTGACCATCTGCCAAAAGAACTTCGTTGATCCTTCGCTCGGCCTCGATTTTGCTGCGAGGTATCGCAGTGAGAAGATCATAGGCATAAGCGGCTGCTGTCATAGCTGCATATCCTTGCCAATTCTCATTCTTGTGGGAGTCCGAATAATCGGAAATTCCACGGATAACCAGAGATGGGAAGCGGTTCGGGATGCCAGCTACCTCGTTCTCAAAACAAAGAACCCCGGTTTCCTCCGCAATTGCATCTCGTAGCAGTGCATTTTTCATCTGCTGGAATGACGTTGCAATTAAACCGTGATGTACGACTGGGTCGTCGTCGGCTGCATCGCGTTGGGGTCGCACGACTAAGGTCGACTCATCGCCGCAAGTTTCTGCACAGATGCCGCTTCCGACGGAAGGATGAACAACCTCGCGTTTGTACAAGGGATCAGTACTTGCGACTCGCCGCCCAAACCGTTCTCTGAGAGGCGGCCGTTGCTCAAGTATTGTACCGATTGCTACTTCCATCCTGTGCCCTTCCAATTCGTGCGTTGCCTTGAGTCGAGTGACCGCCGCACAAAGTGATGCCGGAGGTTGTTCAATGAGCACATCTTGATGCCATTTTCTGCGTTGTGTCGTCATGCCATAATCGTACTGGTGAACACCGTTTACGCCAACGACGATGTCGCCTAACCGGATGTCATGCTTTGGGCTTGGTACACCACCACCGATGCCGACTATCAGGCTGACCCTCATATTTGGAAATCTGAGTATCATGTGTCTCACACCGATTGTTCCAGGATTTATGACGGACGCCCATTCAGGCAGTATAGCGATGACGACATTGTGTTGTCCAGTCCTCCCCAGCACGTATATGTTGTCGTTGGGAGCAAGGTGTTCAGGTCCCTCATGCGTCTCGTCAAGGAATGTGCGTGCGGCGATGAGCTCAGTGGTAGAACGGCAGATCCAGGCAACGGTGTAAACCTCGGGGTCCAACATTCTGACATGTACGGGGGTCGCTCACTTCTAAACATTTTAGTTTCGATACGAATACGTTTGATATGAGGCAACCATAAAAGGAATTTAGAGGGTTGACAGCTCGATAGATAGGATGGCCACGATTTGAACAGTGTACTAAGAAGTGTGCAGACGGCGAGGCTGTATATACATCGATCATTCGGTCTGCCCACCACCCAGACCTTGGCAATTAAATGATTCTAGCACTGCAGGATAGAGCGACTCAGCCTTGTGCAACAGTAACATCACCAGCTCATACATGCATGATGTCTGTGAAGGGAGCGGGGCCGAGCTTGCATGGCTGAGGCGCTGGAATGCCGTGCGAGCGAATAGGAAGCACACGCTCCTGCAAATTTGATCGCGACTGGAAAGATCTGCAATAATAAGAATGACAAACCCCCCCCCCATGAAAATTATCGATGGAGATAACGAGAAGCAAAATGTATCTGATTCCTGCAGTGGGACAAATGAGCGGGGTTAAAATGCCCCATCATGCAGTCGTCAAGTAGGTAGGTCAACCTATCAAGGGTGCGTAGCCATCGGTAAAACGTGTTGTTGTGCAGCCTTACAGAAAGCTTTCAGCTAAGCATACCATTAGCAACGGGCTATTTAGTATACGATTCCTGGCCGCGCAATATCCTTTTAAAGGAATACTTCGCCAGGAGTCCATACTGGCGTTATGAGACCACTATCTATAGAGGCAGACATCTCTCGCCTCCCTGTAGCAGATATTCTTTTCAGAAGGGTGCGTTTGTCCCACCAGCGACCCTTGACCACTCCACAATGGGGTTTCAACCTCAGTGAGAAGCGCTTCGGCAGAGGACTTTGGCAGCCTGGTGTTGATATAGATTCGCGGCAGCAAGGTCAGGATGAGAAAATTGGACAATTGGCAACTCAGTTCACCAGAAATTTGGGAGTGATACACGAACATTCAGGAGATGGCTTGGGGGTGTAAATTAAGGAGAAATCGCCGACAGAGCAGAATCCTCGACAACAGATCGTTGATTACCTAAAGAAGCAGTACGATCTAGGCAGCTGGACCGTGCTTAGTTGAGTGAAGTATCTGGGTGAACAGAAGCTTTCCACGCGAAAATAAAAAAAATAGTCGATTGCACCGATTGCTTACTGGTGCTTGTCGGCACTAAAGTTCCAATAAGCCAAGTACCCTTCCCATTGGCAAAAATCAACAAAACCTCTCTAGTCAGATTCTTTCCATCATTCTGCCCTCTCAAGCCTAACCACATCACCCTTCCCTACACTCACCTCCGCCACACTCCCGCCCCTCTCCAGCTCTACCGCCTTGTCAACGACCGTGCTCCTGTCAACGTTCAGGTCCGACTCCCTATGCACATCCATGCTTTCCCTATTGAAGAAGTTCACGTAGATAGGGAAGATCCAAGCGGCGACGTAGAAAGCCGTGGGGATTGCCATAGCGGTGTGGAAGTTGCCGGTTGAGGTCGCAACAGCACCGGTCACTGTAGAGGCCCATGGTGTTAGTGTACAGCAATGATAAAACGGTCAGGCAGTAGATACTTACTTGGCGGAATAGCTGCACCACCGGAGATGGCAGCGACAAGCATGCTGCCACCGCGCTTGGTGTGGCGGCCGAGACCACGGAGGGCGAGGGTGAAGATGGTGGCGAAGCAGATCTGCGGATCACGAAATCGGGTCAGATTGTTGTCAATGCGAGCTTACTGTGGTCGGAAGTGGCAGTGATGGATGGAGCACTTACACTCTCGAAGCACAGGACCAAGATGAGCATCGCCACACTGGCGCTGCCCGTCGTCTTGACCGCGGCAATCCCAAACACGAAGCACAACCCCAAGTATGTCGCCAGCATGTATCTGGGCTTGAAGGCCTTCTGGGTCAAAAGGCCGGATCCGACGAAGCGCATGAACGCGTAGCAGCCTTGTCCAACAGCGAGCAGATTCGCTGTCATTCACCCTTCGTCAGTACCAACAACCATCTTGTGAGCAGGAGAGACACTTACATCCGGTCGCGCTGGAGTACCCCGCCTCCTCACAGAAGTTGATGAAGTAGTTCGCCACCGCGACCTGCGCGCCAACATAGCAGAACTGGCTCCACACGCCCAAAAACAGATTATACTGCTTCCGAAACGGGCCCACCGCATCCTCCTCCGCAATCTCCCTCTCCTGCACCTCCATATCCGCATCCGTCACCTCAGGCATCGGCACGATCCAAAAGAGGATGATCAGCAGCGCGACGAACCCCGCGACGCCGAGGTAGACCCACTGGACGTTCTTGAGGCCTTGCTTGGTGTCGACCGTGTCGGCGAAGAAGACGCGGCTGGCCAGCAGCGGCGCGACGAAGCTGCCGATGCCCTGCACGCCCTGCGCGAGGTTGAGGCGGATCTCCGAGTAGCGCGGCGGGCCGCAGATGGACAGGAAGTTGTCGGCGCCGGTTTCGAGCGTGGACAGGCCCGCGCCCACCACGAACATGGAGCCGCAGAAGCCGCCGAAGCTGGCTTTGACGCCCGAGGGCCAGAAGAGGAGGCAGCCGACTGCTAGGACGGCGAGACCTGTTTTTTTGAATAGTAAGGTTAGTATTGCGGAGGATTTTTTCAGAGGAAGGGGTTTGAGGACGGATTGGCTGAGTTGCTGAGGGTCAGGATGGCCGGTGGATGGTCAGTGCCTACCGGTCATGAAGGTGATGCGGAATCCGAATCTGCGAAGGATCCATCCGGATATGGTGAGCGGACAGAGGAAGTAGGCGCCGAAGTAAGCTGCAGAAAGGCCAGAGGCCTTGGAGGCGGTGATATTGAGGTCGGCTTGGAAGTGCGAGTTCAAAACATCGAGGAGACCGTAGGCGAAGCCCCAGAGAAAGAACAGGATAGTAACTGTGATTTGAGGAGGCCGTGTTAGCTGGAATTTTGAGAAATCTCTAAAGAGACGGAGAGTGTAGATTTTTGTCTTGTCCCAGGCCGGCTCAAGGGATACTTACCGAGTGCATTTGGCAACAATGACTGTTTCAAAGTCAGATGTCCACCTTGAGTGACTGCATGATCGTCTGCAACAATCGTTCGCTTGAAAAGGGTCATTTCGCCGTTTCGTCCCTCAGTGCTGTGAGACGGCAGTGTGGAAGATGGGGATGTGGGCGAGATAAAAGTGGATGTGGGGCCCCGGAAATCTCTTCGTCTATCGTCCTTCTTAAGCACGTAAACGTAAAACAACAGATACTGCGGAGCTCGCGGTAGCATTCCCGCCGAAGGGTTGCTCTAGATCTGGGGAAAGGGAAGTCCCCCGTGTGGAGAGTACTCGGCTCTTCCGAAAAGGTGCCATGGCTGCGAACCGTGACCCGCCCTGCAGACCCCAGACGCACTCCACAAAGGGCCGACGCCGCGTGGCAGAAGCCGAAAGCACGTTCCAGTTGGGTCCAAAGCTGTGAAAGTATTGGAGCGGCTACCATTTGCGGCTGAGCCGTTGTCAACATCTCGGTGTTGTTTACCCCGGTTCCCCGCGAACTGGCCCGAGGAGCGCGGGGATGGGGCGTTCTGGGGTAAACCAAGCGCACCAGACCACCGTTCCGGTGCCACTTAAGATTCCTTCTGCATGCTTGTGTGGGTGCTAAGGCTCTTATTCGTAGATTATGCAGAGCTTGTTGCAACCTACCGCGGACCAAAGGAATGGGTCCACTCCATACTGACTCTGGTGGATACCAATACGTCCACTACGCAGCGGCAAGTGCTCCAGGGCGGCGGATCCCACGCCACGACAAGGAATAAAGTCAGCTGTAGGAAAAAAAGACCCAGTTGTTCAAGACTCGAATCCTTTTGAAGTAGATAAATTGTCGGGGATGCTGTCATTAATCAATATAGCTGACTCATGAAACTTGAACTCTGCTATTCACAAATATTCGGACAATGCTGTATGGTGTATTCCAAGTATCAAATGCATACCTTTCTCGGGCGAGCGACTTTGATCCATACGAAGCAGATCTCGCTGCCAAGAAATCTCAGGCCGGCATTCTCATGAGCAGGAGCTATTGGGCGTCGCCATGCGTTTGGAAGCGATTTCTGCCAAGCAGGTTTAGCAGAAGCAACGGGTCATGGTTTGTCTTTTTTTTTTCAATCAACAGCACAAGCACATCATGTAAACATAAAGGTTCATCCCTCGGCTGAAATAACATGCAGTGGTATACTTACCTTGCCTAAGCCACCAGCCGTAGATATCCCGGGCTGGATGATATATCCAAGCATTTTTCCGAGAATGAAGTTCATCATCCTTCCGGAACAATTCTAGATTCATCAGTCACGCAGAGATAGCGCTGAAGGCGGGATGCCATGATCGTCATCCGGCTTCAAAAAAGGTTATTTTGCCGCAACCAGCCGCAGAGGCCACTGTCTGGCGTGGATCAGAGGCTCGCATTATACTCCTGAGGATCACAGACGCACACACCTTCGGCAGGAGCAGCCCGTGGAACGTGAAGGTGGAGATCCACGAGGCATCTTGCTGCGGCCCCGGATCTTCTGTCTCAGTGGACTCAATGCTGATCGATCGGACTGACGACGTTTGACTCCCCAGGCATCTTCGCGCCGTGGACTTGACTATCCAACTCTTTCAACTGGAAGGCAGACCCAAGCTCATCCAGAGTACTCCGGTCTTCTCTATGTCCGTCACCGGTGAGTAGCACCCTCCCCTCAGCCCCACTGATCGACGAGCTTATCGGAAAGGCATAGGGCCGTTGCTTCGAGGGCCGGATCCTGAGCGTAAGGAGAGTGGCTATTTGGGCATCTGATGATGTGGACTCCGAGGCTATGTCTTTCAAAAGATTGACATTATGGGCATGGTATTCCGCTGACTAACACGTAAATTTACGATGGTGATCTAAAGGCCTTAGAACGCTGTATGCAGGAGAGTCGTCAAATCAAGAGGCAGCTCTGGCGAGGATCAGTGCAAGCGGACAACTGGCAGATTCCACACGCCATCAATCGAGCGTGAGCGAATTATCCAAACGATATTGCGTAGGGTGGATTCCGCGGAAGTGATCGCCACCCACGTGTCAAGGGAGATAGAGACAGAGACCGAGGGGGCCGGCGGCGCGCTTGCAGAAGCCGCATTGATATAGAACAAGCCGGGTATTTGTCTTCGAGGCGCAGCAACGAAGATAGCATTGAGATGGAAGGCACTTGATGGGTGGTGGCGGAGGCTAAGGGGTCGAGCGGAGGCCGGAATCGGACAGCCGAGCTCCCCACACCCATAGACCCTTGCGGCTAGAGCGACCCTTAGACCTCCCTTCCAAAAAGCTCCGCGGCTCAAACACCCCCCGGTAAACACTACGTGAAACAAAGTCCCTCTCGCACCTTCCATCGCGTGATGAGAGCAGGGGGTCCACGATCTGGCGGAACAGACATGTCATCGAGATTCGGCAGAGAGGCAGAGGCTTACCGTGAAAGCATAATTGATTCTTGTAACATGTCGGTGGGCTTTTAGCTCGTTCTACGTCGTGCCACATCCTCACCCTGGCAAAGTTCTCAGGCCGTAGAGCATCACAATGGCGGTGATGTGTTGTGTGGTATAGTGTCCAGAATGGTTCCCCAAAAGAAAAAAAAAGAAAAAAGTGTGCTGTTTATACATCCAATCCTGTACAAATATCTGGTATCACACCAAACTCCGAATGCGTTCCTTGAATGATTTGTTTCGATATTCCCTTGCTCTACGGGGAGATGCCCTTGCTGGCCGGGCGGACGCCCTCGACCGCGGGCGTCTCGCCCGAGCTGGGCTTATTCTCCTGGACGGGGCTCTTGCCATCGTCCGAGGACGGACCCTCCTTGGCTGCCTTTATGCGCTCTTCAGCGGCGCGCAGCCTGGCCTCCAGGGCCTCGAGCTCGGCGTTCTGCGACGTGAGCGCCTGCTGCCTGTTGCGGGAGCGTCAGCACGCGGAGCAATAGAGCCGACGGGAGCAGTAGGAGGAGGGCTCACTTCTGGTCAACCTCCTTCTCGACATCGTCGAACTTGCCGCTCAGGTTGAAGATGTCATCCAGGGCGGCAGAGAAGTTTTTGGCGATCTGGCTGTGCGGCGGTCAGCAAGCAGCAGACTTCAGCAGACGGGCGGCGGGCCTTGTCTGGGCGGGGGCGGAGCATACGACTGCGGACGCTGCTTGGGGACCCAGTCGCGGTCTGGGCTTGCGGATGCGCTCTGGCTGTCCATGGCGACGTCTGTGTGTGGATTGAGGAGAGGGTCGGTTGTTGCGAAGAGCTCGGTGCGGAGGGGTAAAGCGTATTCTAGGAGCAGCGGCCGGGGAATGCCTGGGAAGCTTGGGCCCTAGAGCTGATGGTCTCGAGGGGTTTCTGGGCGCGGAAACGCAGCGACGTCAGACTTGGAGAGTGAGCAGCAGGAGCACCGGGCAACGCGTGGAGGTTGTTGTCATCGCGGACGGGCAGAGACAGCTTTAGAGAGGGCGGTGGAGGGGAAGAAAAGGAGGTGTTTGATAAGTCTGTCATTTCCGCCGACGCGAGAGCCTTCATGCGATCGCCGCCAATTGGGCAGACACATAGCCAGCGCGAGGGGCCAAGGGCGCACCCGCCGCAGGCTTGCCCGTCGACGGCCACTGCACGCAGCCCTACTCACTATATTGCACACGCCCAGCGACGCCAGAGCCCTGCGAGACGTCAGCACGCGTGGCTGTCATCCCCAGCAGCGTCATCGCCATCGCGCGCAGCGGCACGCTGGAAAAGGGGCCGCGGCACCGGCACGTGACGGAACAGGACGGCGAGCATTCCGGGCGGTCGCGGTTGGGGTGGAGAGGGCGGTGAGGATGAGCGATGCTTGGGTCGCGTTGGGTGAGGTGCGGCGCGGCCTGGGCGGCGGGCGCGCTGGCGGCGGGTGGGCGTGCTGCGCGTGGGCTTTTCGTTCTGTCGGGCGCAAAATGTTCCACTCCTACCTGTCGCTTGTCACGATCGCGACCATCAAACACTCGCCGCCAGGAACACGTCCGCGCTCATCACCCCCGACCCCGCCGCCATCCCTCCTCCCACTCTCCATCGCCGACACGTCCCGCGGCCCAACGCGCCTGCCCCAGCTTCCGCCCTCCCACGCCCTCCAGCGAGCACACCGTCTTGACGCGCGCGCCGCCGTCATCGCCGTCCGAGCTTGTCTGATGGTGCCGTGCAGCTCGCTGTCACCGCGCTGGCTCCCATCCATCCCTCCCGCTTCCACTCTCCTGCTCTCCACCGCGGGGGGATGAGTGGCCTCCCAGCCAACTACACGCCGCTCGAGTCGCTCCTGCTTTTCCAGTCCCTCGTTTGCTATGGCGTAGACCCTCCGGTCTTCGCCCGCGTCTCCGATCTGCTCACCAACAACGATGCTGTAAAAAGCGCCCCGACCTTCAGTCCCGATCGTTTGACG
Organism: Botryosphaeria dothidea; assembly: GCA_011503125.2. Classification (NCBI taxonomy): domain Eukaryota; kingdom Fungi; phylum Ascomycota; class Dothideomycetes; order Botryosphaeriales; family Botryosphaeriaceae; genus Botryosphaeria; species Botryosphaeria dothidea. The sequence goes on from WWBZ02000001.1 coordinate 1,510,046, forward strand.
CCTGATGCCCTTCGCGACTTATACCTGTGCCTGCTGAAGGAGGAGGTCCGCGATGAATTGCAATCTCAGACCGAAAACGAGCCACCCGTGCAGAACGGAGACAGCCCGTCGAGAAAGCGCAAACTTCCAAGCCCGAGCTTGCCATCCGTCCAGGAAGCTGCGCAGCACCAGCATCTGCTACCCAAGTTGATACAGAAACTCTACGCTCGCTACCGTCGCCACGCAATTGACGAAATTCGTGAGCATGAGAAGCGCTACGAACACTACTCGCGTGAGCTTCGCGCCATACAGAACGGCGATTGGGATGAGCGTCTGCAGAGTGAACACTTGGTCAATGGCACCAAGGAGGCTCCCCAGCCTTCTCCTCCAGCTGAAGCTTCACCGGCTGCTGCTCCTCAACCCCCGGCAGAGGTTGCGCCGCAGGAAGCTCAAGGCCCGGTGAAGCCAGCTGCAGGTCCTCAAGCTAGTCCGCCGGGTAGTAAAGAGCAGTCTCCCACCTTGTCTCAGCAATCACAAGCGCCGCGTCGATCATCAGCGAAGATAGAGAGCATCATAAACCATCCATCAGGTTCTCCAGTTAATGGAAGTGCTTCTCCCCACCAGAAGTCCGCTGCGCAATCCCCAGTTCAGCCTCAAGCGCAAACACAACCTCCACCTCATCAGCGGACCCCATCGCATCCGCAACAAGCTCAACAACCTGCCACGAGACCTCCACACCAGCAACCTCCGCAAGGGCCTTACCCTTCTCCATATGGTCCCCCACACACTTCCCCGCCCGTGGGCAGCCCAAATGCCCACAATGTACAAGTCACATCGCGTCCGCCGCAGGGTCAACCTGTGATTCTCCCTCCGCCTCCCAACATGCCGAACGTCCAGTACCCTCCTCCACCGTTGCAAGTTCCTTCGATGCAGGAAGGGAACGGAACCTACAGGCCATCTTCGGGTTCTCCACATCAACACCAACAGCGCCCTTTCCCGCCTGGGCCACCACAGGGGCCGCCGCCGCATTCCCCCAATGCTCAAGCTCCGCCACCTCACGTGCAAGGACCTGGCTATTACCCACAGTACCCTGGACCACACCCATATCCGCATCACCATCCGATGTACCACCCACCTGTGCAGCATCCCCCAATGCCACCCAGAGGAGGAGGCGGTGGGGTAATTTTGGAGCCCTTTCAGGTTATGGCTCAAGATCCCGTTCAAGCTCACAAAGCGCAGGAAAGGCAAATGCGCCAGCAACAAGCGGCAGCCGCTCGCCCCCCGTCGCGCCCTCAACCATCTCCAAGGAATACTGCTGCGAGTCCCGCGAGAGGTCCGCAGTTGCCACAACCATTCTATCCATCTCCAGGCCAGCACCCGCTTTATCCCCATCCGAACGCTGCTCAGCCTATTCGAAGGCCCCCTGCATTGCGGGTGAACACACGCTTCGGATCGTGGAAGCAACCTCTGCCCCACGATAAGCCAGTCTCCGAGTGGAACCCAACTCCTCCTAGCCCGATTACGCCCGAAAGATCCCCCGAACTACAATCTAGCGTGCCGCCAGGCTCTACATCGAAGTCAAAGAGGGCAATCAAATCGAAGGAAATGCCGGCACCAGATGCGGCCGAAACGCCAAAACCTGGTCGAAGTTCTAGGAAGAATGCGAGAAAGGCCCGAGGAACGAGCGTGGCATCCTCCGCTGTAACTGGCTCTGTTCGCGGAAGAACTCGAAGTCAGTCTGTGACTTCACATGCGGATGAACCGGCAACAGACGTAAAGGCGGAACCGAGCACACCGGCTGAGACCATGGAATCAGACGCTCAGTCTACCACAGAAACTCCTACTTCCGGAGGACGCCGTACACGTCGGCGGACGGGAACCCTGCAGTCTGTTCCTGAGCAATCCCATGCCGCGAACAACAAGCGCAAGCGTGATCAGCGCGAGGAGTCCGAGACCGCGGAACCGGATGTGCCCGAGGTCGACATGAACATGGGTACGCCCGGGCCGCCCAACTTTGTCGTGGCGAGCCGAAACTTCGCGCGAATGAGCGTGCCGGTAATGAACGACATCGCGTCGCATAAGCACGCTAGCCTCTTCTCCAATCCGGTGAAAGCGAAGGACGCGGAGGGATACTACGACATAATCCGCCGCCCACAGGATCTCAAATCCATCCGCGCCGCCGTTGCGCAGGGTTCTCGTGCCGTTGCCGCCGCGACCCAGTCGAACGCCGATACTCCCTCAGCAAACTCACCCGGCGGTGCTCCGTCAACGCCGACGCAGTTCTCAAACTCAAGCACGCAGATCACGCTGCCCATCTCGGAGGAGCTCGTTCCGCCCAAGGGCATTGTAAATTCTGCGCAGCTGGAGAAAGAGCTCATGCGCATGTTTGCCAATGCGGTCATGTTCAATAGCGGCGAGGATGGGGTCGTGAGCGATGCCATCGAAATGGCGAGGGATGTGGAAGCGAGCGTGGCAAATTGGCGCGCCGCGGAGAGGACAAGTGTATACGACACCGCGAATGCCAGCACGCCCGCGGAGGGAGACTTGAATGATGATGGGGGTGGGAAGCGAAGGAAGGTCTAAAGAGTAGCACTTGCGATGGGATCGATTAGGATGAACGAAAGACTTTAGAGCAACAGAAGCAGGTCGACTGTAATGATATGATCGATTTGGGCGAGGCCACGGGATGTGGCCTCCCCCTTTTTTTCTGCGTGAATGACATCCTTCCTGGAGCTTTATCATTGCTGTGATTGTTCTGTCTCGTGTGTCCTGCTGATGAAGGGTCAATTGTTCGCACAACGCTACTAACCAGAAAACCGTGCTTGTGCTGTGGTTCGATTGGCTCAGTCTTGCATCTTATGAGGTCAGATTAACGGAGCTCTTACATTGGCTATGGAATGCTACCAGGGAAAGAATGCTAGAAATCATCTCTACGTCCTATGGGTTCCTATTAGTACCCTTAGGTACAAGGACGGTTTCAAGAGTATTACAACGCACCTTTGCCCTGGGCAATAGAAGCATCCAAGCGGATGTAATATCAATCAGTCTTCCTGAGCATTTGCATCCGGATTGATGGTCCAATTCCCCACGCTTTAATCCTTCCCGTTGCAATACTACAGGAGCTATTGCACACTGCCGGATCTTGAGCCAGGCCTGAGTCAGCTGCCTTCCATGACTTCGGAGGGTTCAGGGGGAAAGTATAAAAAGCAAAGCCATGGAATATTCTCCCGTGATCTTCTTTCAATAACCAAAACCACCATGCGACCGGAGGACAGATGTGACTGTGCATTCTCTTCTTATTCTCCGCCCTTGCTCATCCACCCTCACCCCTACACAACGACTACACCGTGTCTAATCGGTGGTGCACTTCTACATTCTTGCAATTTGAACATGATCATCAGGTTCTGTTTCTTTTGCGTGAATTCATCATGGTTTGTCTTCCATTTCTTTCTGCATCTTGAGCTCTTGATGATATTCTTCCCTGCCTTGCCACTCAGGCTGGCGCTAAAGACTGTCCCTAGGCGCTGCCAGCCAAAAAAAAAAAAGTTTTTTTTCTTTACCTTAACGTAAGAACGACAAGAGTGGGCCGAATTCGCTGTCAAATGCATATCCAGACGTGATGAGAGCTAGACCATGAGGGTTCAGTAGACTCAACGCTCAGCTTTTAAAGATTTGGGAAGTATGTTCAGTTTCAGTATGTAACGTGGTGGCTACGCTGTTACGAGTGGCGCTAGGCATGTGAGCTCGCGGTTTGGTTCGGAACGTATATGCCGAGAATGTGAATATGCATAATTCTGGCGGAGCATGTCGGAGTCAGGTGTGAACCTCTGCATAGCGGGTGCACGGGGCGCACTGGCAGGTGACAGGAAATTCGACGCAGAATTTTAGAGTACTTTTATATTTAAGGCGGCCTCATCAAGCCGTGGATCCCCTAGCATGAGTATGTTCGGGATTCCCAGTACTGGCTCTCTGAAGCAACGACAACACAAGGTGATGTACAAAACTGCGTCAGCCCAACTTCATCTAAGCTGCACCACATGCATCAAATGATTTAGAGAACCCTTATAAAAGTCATTTGGTTTAAATAGTGAGTTTCATCTTTTCGGAAAGCTGACGTTCAGCGGCAGTGGAAGGCACACTTCTCGTCGGAGTTACAGAAGAGCCCCATGATTTTAATCACTATGGTCATTTTGAGACCCCCTGACCTAAAGCAGAGTGCTCTGACTGTTGGCTTGTTCTGATAGCTGGCAGTGTCGTTGATTGAGCAAAGCAAAATGTTGAACAGCAACTTCGGTCGAGCTCAAAAGCTTCAACTAAAAGGAGTACTCTGGCAATTTAACCTCCTACCCTGCTCACCATACCCTGCTGACAATACTAGTGTCACCTGATTGGAGTGCTCTTTGGCGGCTCAAATGGATTGTCAACAACCCTTCTGCAACCTGTGATGGAATCATAGGGGAGTCAGAAGATCGGCCATTTGGAGACACATCCCAATCAAGTGTTGTACGCTGCCTCTCACAATTTTCTCCCATCGTTCTGAATTACTTGCGAATGCTTCTTTCAAATAGGAGTCAACCCCTTTCTGAGGTTCTATCGGCGGTCTCGGAGAAATGTCTTGCGTACTCAATTAAGTCTCTCTTTGACGTCACCCGTGGTGTCTTGGAGCAAGCATAGATTTCGAAAAAAAAAGAATATATCTCAAAAAATTGGCAGTTTCCATCTTTGCTTGAGGAAACCTCGTGTACGGACTTCGCAGCTGAGTTTCACCTAGAAATAATGTCTTTTTCATGCTCGAATTGAGAAGCATGTTATTAAAGAATGCTGGGCCTCCGCGTTCATAAAACGTCAATTTGTCTGAGTGGGAACGGGAGGTGTCCCAAAATTATTCCTGGATTCTATGCCGCGGCAAGAAGAACGGAATTTGGATGAGACTGGGGACACACTAGTCAAGGTATATAAATGGCAGGGAAGCTTTGTGCAGCGCTGAACAGAATTACGGTGGCAAAACAAAGCGTAGCTCACGTGGTCTACGGTGATCTCCGTCCTCCTCCAGGGAGCTAATTGCAACAAGTAAATGCCTAGAAATCCTCTCCGTTGTCTCCTGAATTTCGGAATTGTCAACTAAGTGCTTTCACGACTTCGTGGCAACTCCATTCGGCGTCTGAAAGGTCATAAATCTCGACACTAAAAGGCGCCGTGAATCCTTGAGATGGTTTTTTATATGGCCGAGAGCCTTTTACCGTGCATCTTGGCAAAAGTTCCGTAGCTCCAAGCTCCTGAAGGGCACCGAATTCTTAATTCTGTGGAAGGCCTGACGAAGCATTGATGCCCGCCCAGAGTGAGTGGGGCACTCGGCCTAAGAGATGGAGATACATGCAGAGGAGCAGCAAAGTCATTGGGGTTCAAGTTGGTGGCCTTTGAACTAGTACGCCGTAGACGGCAAGATCCGCAAGCGTTAGCTGCAATCTTGATCGGAGGAAAAGGTAGGGGGCTTGGGCTGCCGGCGGTCCTACGGAGGTAAGTGTTTGGCGGCTTTTGTTCTGCGTTTCGGGATGAACGATAGGATTCAGTCGGCGGCAGAGCTGAAAGGGCTGGCTGAAGAGAAAGTTGTTGACAACCAATGACACGCGTTCACAAGGCGGAACTTTGCGATGACATGCATCTTGCCAAGAGGAGAGGCGGACTAATAAGGAGACTGATGAGCAAGTCAAAGTGCTTGGTGGGCGAAGAGTTTGGCAAAAGGCTTGAAGGCGGAGATGAGCTCAGCCAATGGCTTTTCGCAAATGGAGCGGCTTTGCAAGCGGGAGGTTTTTGCGACTCACGGGCCCACCAAGCTGTGTAATAGCGCCGACGCGGCTTTGGGGGAGGCGGCACCAGAAATGCAGGACAGTGGGATGGCATGTGTGTCGGTGCATCTCGAGAGTGGCAAGAGGAGGCGCAGCTGAGCGAGGTCTTGAGAGGTTCAAGCAACGGGGTGAGGTGTTGTTGAGGTGTTCTTGGCTCGGGCATGGCCCTGTCTGGATCCCCGCATTTTCGGCAGCGGCCCTTCCTGGAGGACACAGGGTTCCTGCCAGTGGTGTAGCGCCGCGCCAGGAGCGAAGAGACCCTGACCATAGTGTGCAATAGCGCCCGCGCTCCCTGGTGACACGCTGCAGCTGCGGCGCAACGACAGGACGAGGGCCGCTGTTGACTGCTCACCGCTGGACAGTCGGCGACAATATCGCGGCGGCGTATAGACAGGTGGAAGCAAGGAAGGGGAAAATGCTCGTTCGCGCCTGCCTAGGGCTGCATGGCCGGCAGAAAGAGGCCGGCGCTAGGCCATGTGGCCGCAACGCCGCTCTCATCACACCCAGACCAACCTCCGCATCCGCTCTCGCGCCCTGCCCTCTGCCGATCCTCCGCTGGCAGCCTGAGGGATTCCTGCCAATGTCCACATGGCGCCCATCCACACCTCGACTGACGCTGTCGTGATCTGCTCCACAGGCGCCTCGACCCCAGCTTTGAGCCCACCGGGACCTGCAGCAGTCGCCCCCGCGAGCCTCCAAAATACCTAGCGAGCGGCCACGACTCCGCTTCTGCGCCAACCTCCGTCCGCTATTGCATCCATACAGCCTGCCAGGGCCTGTGCGAATTGACCACACCACATCTGCGCCTTGGCTGCATCTGGCAAGCCCCCAACTCTAGGTTATTTGTTTAAGCAGCTCAACCGCGCTCGCATGACCCCGACTTCCCCCATTATGGCCGCGCCATCCCCGAACTGGCTCTCTGTGCTGGGCCCCGAATTTGCATCTGGCAAGCGCCCCTGCCAGTACCTCCCAGAAGGCAGCCGGTAAAAATACCGCCGGTCGCCCTCATCTATATCCCTCAGTTAATTCCAGATCTCAGTCCTCTGCATCCATCTACCTTCTTTCGCTGTGTTTTTGTCTCGCTTCGTATCCACCGCCCTCGTTTCCATCTCGACTTTTTTTTGGCGCTTCGCCATCTTCATTAAGAATCACCGCCGTAGCGCCACACAGTGGCAGTCACCAGACCAACATGACCGCCGCAGGGATCCTACCAAAGGTACTTACAAAACCTACATCACTCACTGCTCTTGTTTCCACCGTCAACTTCACATGCGCTGCCTTCCACCATGCCATCCTTCTACCGAGCCGCTCTCGAAGCTCTCACCTCGGCATGTGCTAACCACGATCCTACTCACCAGCGCTTCTCCTCCGTGCCCACCACCAATAAACCGACTGCCAACAGCCTCCGCTCCGCATCCAGCAGGCCGACCAACAAACCTGCAGCAAACCCCTTTTCTTTTAATAACTATGCCTTCAAGCCAGCTCCACAGCCAAGTGCAACGCCACTCCCCTTCGATCCAGCCGAGTTAACCCGAAAGCTGGAGCGCTATCTCGCTTCCCTCGACCCAAATGCGGCAGCAGCAGCCACCAACAACACCCCCAAGAATGCGTCGGCAACAACGGCAACACAACAGCATGGTCCCGCACACCTGAAGCCCCAGCAACAGCGCTCCCAACCCCGCAGCGCAACAGCCTCCGCTCAATCGCCCGCCAGTCCCAACCAGGCCGCAGCAAATAGCAGATACCATGCTCCGAACAGGGTATCCGCAGCCGCTCGATCGGCGACTGACCCACTGCCCGCCACCAGCGGCTCACAGAGGCCCGATGACTGGGCGGCGCTGGACAGCCTGCGGCGCGAGGCCCGGCGCGCGCAAAGGCGGAGCATGGCCCTTCACGGTAACGGCAAGCTGAACGCGCCAGTAGAGGCAGGCGAGCTGGCGAAGCGATTGAGCGCACTCAACGGTGACGGCGCAGCGATGGTGGGGTTGCTGAGGATGCAGAAGAGCTTGCCGGATCTGAAGCGCGCTTCGTCAGCAAGGGCGAATGAGAAGAGACCAGTTGTGAGGAGGGAGGGATCGAAGAGGGGAGAGGCTGGGGCGAATGATGAGCGCGAAAAGGCCGCAAGGAGGAGCAGCGCGATGAGGCGCTCGACTGTCCATGGCGCTTCTGGCAAGGATGTGGAGATGTGGCGCGTCTTCGTAGAGACGCAGAATGCCATGACCTCGAATTCGCAGGCTGTCGCACATCATACTCCTGTGCCGGAGCGTCGGAAGAGCAGACGGCCGAGGCCCCTGAGCACGACTGAGTTGGACCTGGATCGATCAGTATGGAGCCCGCCTGGCAGTGCAAAGCTTCTACAGAAGAGCAGAAGTAGTGGATTCATAGAGGCTGAGAGTAGCAGTGATGGGAAGAGTGGCAGTAGCAAGAGTGAAGTCGTGATTGGACGAAGGCCGGACTGGAGCCAAAGGGATGAGGAGAGGGAAAAGGAAGGGAGGCTTAGTCCTCTACATCTTCACGTCCCCGGCTTTGGCAGGAGAAGCAGCACGAGCATTACAGAGGTGACACTGAGCGAAGACGAACGAGCGTTATCTGACATCGAAGGGAAACGACAGAGCTCTGCAAAGACGAACAACAACATCAACGACAGCAGGAAGAGCATCTGCGTCGCCGAGGTCAATATCACGAAAAAGCAAAGCCCCCAGAAGCGCCAGCCTTCAATGCTGCAGATCCCTCCCAACAACATCACAACTACCGTTAAGGCCTCATCATCAGCGTCGCCGTCCTTCTCCTGCTCTCCTACTTCACCCCCAAGCATCACGCTCAGCCCGGTCGATCCGCGCCTCAGCTTGGACCTGCATCCAGGCTTCAGCCCCAACCTCTCCCCCCTTCAACAGCAGCCACCTTCACCGTACGAGACAAGGGTACCACATGTGGCTCCCCTCGACAGAAAACCTACTCAGCCCAAACCGACGCTTGCCCCTCTCCCGGAGGTTCCGCCTTTGCCTGCGCCGGACCGCTACTCGAAGACGCGGCCTAAGAGCTTCGTTGCCCCAGCGCGTAGCAGCAGCACGCCCGCCATATCGACATTGTCGAAGGCGCAGGACGTAGATCCCGTAGCTGCCCCCACTAATGTGCCGTGGCCCGGCCCACAGTCGCGCAGTGCCAGCGGCGGACCACTTTCTTCGAATCCTGTAGGTGGCAGGAGTCTGAGCCTCTTTCCCGCTGAGGACGAGCGGATGAAGAAGAGGAAGAGCGTCGCATTTGCGGAGCACATGGAGCTGGGGTCAAGGGGGGAGAGGGAGGGGGAGAAGAGGGGTCAGCAGTCAGGAGGCACAAGAGCGATGGCTATAGCAGCGGCTCAGGAGTTCAAGAGGCCAAGCACGAGCTATCATCCGCCATCGAAGAAGGAAGGAGGTAACAGCAGGAATGTCAGGGTGAAGGAGAGGGAGGTGGTAGAACGGGGCGGAGGGGTAATGAGCCCGACGCGGTTGGTCTTCTGGCGGAGAGATAGCGGTGTTGCTTCTGGGAAGGGGGCAGCAGATGAGACACTCAATGTGAGCTCTGGGGATGAGCCGGTGGTGAGGAGCCCTAGTCGACTGGCGTTTTGGAAGAAGAGGGCGACGTCTGCCGCCGCGTGACCGACCAACCACCGTGATGCTGATTACTGACGGGTGGAGGTCTGGATTAGCTGACGATTGTTCAGCAGAGGATGGAGAGTGCGTGGAAAGGGCAACGAACGCATGTCTTGGTTTTAATGGGTGGGGAATGAGGATTTGATGGGACGATATGTGACGATCTTTACTATTCCTTTCGGCACTTGCATTGCGTCTTGGGTCTTTTGTCGTCGTACCTGCATACTCATGACCGTTCTGCATAGACCACTGCGGAGGTCTCACCGGTCAAATGGGGCTATTATTGTTGTCTGATCACTCCCCACAATACACACGGAACGTAAAGAAAAGAGGGAGATTTGCGTCGTGTCGTCGTATCGGTTGCGCAATCTCTTTTTTTTTTTATCTCTCGCCTTTATATTTCCTTATCTATGATTCTCTTTTCCTTGACTTTTGGCTTTTCTTCAATTTAATTTAGAGTGTATAAGTCACCGGATGATGGGACTTTTCTCGGCCTTGTTGGCTTCGCTTAGACCGTAAATAGATGATCTTCCACTCGTCCGTCCACTTTTTTTTCTGCTGCCTGCTTTTTGGGGGCGCACGCTCGTGCGCTGTTCGGCATCACTCTCTGCCTTGTGAGAATGCAGCTATACTCGGCGTCTTGGTATTATTGTGCGTGTATTATTGATGCGAGAGGGGGGGAGGATGTGAAACGTGTGGCAGTGTTGGATTATGCTGTTTCTGAGTGATTAGCTCTTGTGGATATCACAGTCTCTCCCCCCCCCCCCCAAGAGTAACGGACGTAGTCTCGGCATTCGCACACCTCGTCTTCACGGTCCGAGTACGAATGTGGGGGAGAGTGATGATGAACGGGTGAGTGCATGTGATTGTGGATCTCTCTGTTGACCGGCCGGGTAATGGGTGTGGAGAGAGCGGATATGAATTGGTAAGGGATGTTTGCCTGCCCCCCGCCGAACAGTGGTCATGTGGGCTTCCGTGGAAGATGAGGCAAGTGATTGATGCGTTCCATGGGTTTGGCAGTATGTACCCGCCCCGACCGAGGGAGTCCGTGTGTTTTTGCCCTGGCTCGCACTATATAGTGGAGTTCCTCTGCTTGGTTCGTGACTCTTGCGCAATGTGTTCGCTTAACCGGGGGGGTTTGAGGAGTGGAATGGGAAGCGCAAGCGCGTGTCAATCGCGGCCCTGGGCGGTGCGGGGCGGTAAGGACCACGATTCGTGGATTAGCCGACGGACAGTGGGTACGGGTCGCTGAGAAGGGAAGGAATAGGTGGAGCTGGTGTGGCTTGCTCTTTTCGCGCAATGCCGCGGGTGCTATGGGAAGGCGATCAGACACAGGGGTCGGCCAGGGCGAGACAGGGCTGCGCCGGTGGAGTCTTGTTCCAATATTCTGCTATAGTTCTTCATGTTGCTGCAAGGCTGTGTACTCCGTTGACGGTTCGACGAAGCGAGCGGTAAAGACAAAGAAGCGGGCCGGTCTCGAGATGGAGACGAGGGAGCCCCGTGCGCTGGTGAAAGGTCATGATGGTGTAGGTGCACCGTGCTTGTCTGGTTTCAGGATGCGCAGACATCTATGGGATGGCTTCGACGCTCTTCAGGGCTTTCAGGTGACTTGGGGAAAGAGGTAAGAGGTGTGTAGATTGGGAGGCTGCTAGAGTCAGTGGTCTTCGGGGATGTTCAGCTACCCGGATCACATGTAGGGGACTATGTATTGACTGCATGTGGGGCTCCCGCCAGTGCAGCTCGTGGCACATCAATTCCTCAAAGCCACCAGTCATTCGCGCGTCGCTGAGTCGAGCACACACCCAGGGCGGCATCAGCGGCAAGGAAGCTTGGTTCGTGTTTGTCTAGACGGTTACGTATGTAGTTATCGCACTAGCTTACACGCAGAGGTCAAAGCCGGGGTCCGCGCAATCACCCGGCCGGTGCCCCGAAGTTAAGCTTAATTGATGTCGAGGGATGAGCATGGCATATGCTGCATGGAACGGAAAATATCGAGCCTGGTCTATCCTTGTCCTGGCCTTCCTGGACGAAGGAAGGGAAAGGGAGGAGTTTCGCCGCGACCGGGTTCGCTTTGCCGGGGGCAGCCTATTGATAGCTCATCGCTCCTCTTTCGTCGCCGGCCACGTTGCGATGGATGGCGAAAGAGGCAGGTCGAGAAGGAAGAGCTGCTTCAGGGCCTGGCGCGGGATGATCAATCGTACGACGGATCTGCGACGACGCTGGCGTTATTGAGATCGTCTTTTCTTGGAAGGGCATATCCCTTCTTTTTTGGCGTCGCGCGAGTTGCGCCAGCCAGCGGGAGCGGAGAGCGCGGACAGCTTGGGGGGATCGTGGATGGCGAAATCTAGGCGGATCGAAAAGAAGGATCTGATTATTGAGGGCAGAGGCGTGGTCTGTGTCTGGAGATTGCGGCATTGGGCTGCTGCCTTGGGCATCCATCAAGCCAGCCATTTCGCCGACTTGAGTCGTAGTAGCAGCAAGTGAGCAGCGGAGCCGGGGCAGGACCGGCGGGCAACGTGCACGCTTCCCGCTCATGCATGCGCGTTTGAGAAACGTTGAGCTGTGTCCGCCGTCTTATTTCCTCGGCCGCGAGATGGCAGGAGGCACGCAACGGAGAATTTCTGGGATGAAGTCTGGATAGAGGGCGGACTGTTTGTCCGCTGTGGGCCAATGGGAAGCCGCACGGGGGCTTCCGCTGCGGCCTCCAGTGTATGAAGGCAGCGCAGCAAGCTTTCTGCTGCGTGTAAAAGCGGAGCGACCTGACTCTGGCGGCGACCTTATCGGAGGCATCCCCTGAACCCCCCTACGAGCTGCTAGCGGACTTGGACAACACCATCGGTGCTGTCAGCCACCAGCAGCCACGCAGGCCTCGGCCGGCCGGCCGGCGCTCGCAGGACCAGGAGCTGGAGGCTGGAGGCTGGAGGCTGGAGCTGGAGCTGGAGCAGCTGCGGAGGGCTCAGTGCGCAGCTGCGCATGTCACTCGCAGGTGCAGGAGCTTGCAGCGGCAAGAAGCGCAATCTCAGACACGCGGACTCACGGACCTCAGAGGTGCTTGGAGGGCGATGATCGGCCAGGATCGCGGTCTTTTGACGCCGGAACGGCCGCGGTCGGTTCCCCGGGCGAATAGGAGGCATTCCAGCGGCTGGCCAGCGAGTCGTGTGTCGGCGACGAGTCTGGCCCTGCCAGCGCGCTCACGACAGCCGTAGGGCAAAACTTTGACTGCCTGGCCCGCGCGACTGCGGTTTACACAGAAGACACATGGCCGCCGCACCGCCGTCGACCGCGCGCACGTCGCTGCCCGCCCTCCGCGGACGGCGAGCCTCCCAGCGCGCTGCGGGCCCCGGCATTGCGCACCTCAGAGCCACTGCGGACACCCATGGGCGGCTGCTGGTACGGGCGTATCCGCAGCGCGTGCTTGCGTCCGTATCGCGCGCTTGCGAATTGATGCTCAGCGCTGGCCTGGCGGGCTCCGCTGCCCCCGGGCTCCCCCTGTCCAGGTGCTGATCCCTGCTTGGCCGTTGCGACTGCGGGAGACATGGGTCCACGAAAAATTCACGATTCACACGCAAGCACGAGACGCGACGGCGCAGACGAGCGCGCGCGCTGGCTGCCGCAGCTGCGCGTGAAGAAGCGCCTGGGAGCGGGCGGGCGCGATGCTGGCCGCAGCCAGGCCTGCCTATAGCACCGCGCGCTGAGGCCGCAGCCGCTCCAGCTCGCAGCAGGTGGTGTAGCGCAGCACGCGGGCAGACAGGGCTGGCTCGAGGCAGGCAGGCACAAATGCAAATTGGTGGGAATGAGGGCGCGAGCTCGGGGAAGAGCTGCAAACAGCGAGAGCAGAGGGCAGGCAGCGGCAGCGGCAGGGTCGCGGTGGGCACTGGCTCCAGGGCACGCACAGCGCGCACATCACCGTGCAAGCAGCAGTCATCATCAACCAGCCCTCGCCAGCTCCTCTCTGCCTCTGCCTCTGCCTCATCATCTGCATCCAGCCCAGCCCAGCCCAGCCCAGCGGCAGTCCCGCAGCCATCCCGGCGCCTCTCGCGTGAGCAGCCTGCGAAAGTCCCACGACCCCTGCCATCGATGAGTTGACGAGGCCCGGGGGGTTTTCCAATCCGGGATGACGCTTGCGCCGCGACAAGGGGCGGACGGTCACCGACGCCCGTCGATACAAGCTGCGACCGAGCTGCTGCTGCCCGCCCGCAAGAGGGCCTCCTCCGACAACGCACACAACTCCCCCCAAGCCTCTTCATCAACCTCGCATACCCACCCAAACCACCACCCAGGCCAGCCACTTCCGCGATATCCTCTCGCCCTCCACCCGACCGCCCTCCTCCCCCCGCTGTCCGCCCTGGCCGCCCGCACTACCGACCCCCAGCCCGCCTCGCCGCACCACCAGCTCCAGCAGGCGCACTCCCATAAGACCCAGGCCCACGCCCAGCCGCAGCCGCATACGCAGCCCCAGAGCCGCTCGCTCGCGCCGCCCTTTACCCTGGCGCCCTCGGTCGCGCCTCAACACCAGGCCCGCACCAAGAGCGTCTCCACCGCCAGCCCGCCCAAGCTGCAGCGCCCGCCGCTCGGCAGCAGAGCCAATTCCGCGCCCCACGTCCCCAAGCAGCTGCCCTCGCTCCCCCCGCATGGCGGCGCAAAGAATGGTCACGTAGCCCGCGCGCGGCACGGCCCTAGCGACGCGAGAGACGACAGCGACGACGACGACGACGACGACGACGACGACGACGCCGACGCCATCAGCCGCGACCCCTTCTTCCTGCGATACCATTCCGTCATCCAGCGCGTCGCCGACGTGGGCCCCGTCGACGACGACGACCCCCTCCGAAAATCCCCGCCGGACCAGAAGAGCCCAAGAGTCCCAATGGATGCTCAGGCACGTATCTCCCCGAGCTTCTCCCCGGCGAGTGCTGACCGTCGCGCCCTGCAGCCCGCCGAGGATATCAACATTGGCGTCATTGGCGACAATGGCGTGGGCAAGACGCGCTTCATCGACCGCGCCTTCGACCTGCGCAGCCGCGCCGCAGGTCGCACCGCCACGCGCAAGATGTCCATCGACGGCACCGTGTACACGGTGCGCCTGCTCGAGATCCCCTTTGAGGAGCTGGACATAGAGCACGACGACCGCATCTGTTGGCCGGAAAAAATAGACGACTCGCCTGCGCCACGGATCGACGGTGCGCTGATGCTATACGATGTAATGAATCAGGAAAGCCTGGCACAGGTGCCGGGCATGCTAAGTCAGTTCTTCCTCTTCATTCCACCCGCTGCGCCGCGGTCCAGCAGCTCGGGGCAGGATCAGCTCCCCGGGCCTGCATTCCGCATGCCGATCGCAGCCCAACCGTATTGTCGGGCGTCCCAGCTGACGTTTTCCTGCCTCTGCACAGATGTGGTTCAAAAGACGGCGTTGCCGTGCGTGTTGGTCGGCTGCAAGTGCGACAACCACCCAGCTCATCGCCAGGTGGATCCGGCTGTGGTGGAGCAGCGCGCAAAGACTCTGGTGGGCGACCTGCCCGCGTTTCAGAGCTCAGACGGTTCTCCCGAGAGCCAGCGTATCTGTCTTTCCGTCATGCTGCGGGCCATCTTGGCCTCGCGACAGGGTGAGTGCTGAAAAGGAACACCTGCCCCCCCACCCCACGCCCCTGGTCCCTGCCCACGCGCCGTCAACCATGGTTGCGGCGCGTGCGCGCTCGGTCCGTTGGCGCTGTCCCCCATATAACATTACGCACGCAGCTGTCGTTTCAACGCTGCGACATGTTTCACGCTTGTCGTCTTCCACCCACGTTCCATCCTTCCGCGCCGCTTCTCCTTTTAGCGTACCGTTATCTCATCTGACGTCGTGCCCATTTAAGATACCCCCGCCAGCAAGCTCGCCGCGGCACAGCGCCGCCGGGCCACTTCGAATTCCTCCGCCCTGCAACCTGTCTCGCCCCGCCCCAGCTGGAAGCGGCGGCATGAGCGAGCCAGCTCAGAGTTCTCCGGTTCGCGTCTGAAGATCCTGTCGGATAATGATGCGGAGACACGCGCCAAACAACGCTCCCACACCAACTCATTCCTCGACCTCGAAGAGTCCCCCGGCTACGAGTCATACGGTTCCGACGGCGCCGACTCGTCGGACTACGAGCCCAGCATCATCTCAGTCATGCCGTCTGATGAGAATGGCTACACGTTCGAGCAGCTCGTCGACCGCCTGGTTGCCCAGCCGCTGTCGAAACAGGACACCAAATTCGTCGCCATCTTCCTCGCCCTCTACCGCAAGTTTGCCGCCCCGAGCCAATTGCTCGAGGCACTCATCAAGCGTTTCGATGCGCTCGAGAACGACAAGAGCCCGCAGATGATCCGTACCGTGGACCAGTTGCGCCATCTGTCGATCATGGAGCAGTGGCTCAGCACGTACCCCGGCGACTTCGCCCACGCCACGACGAAACGCATGATGATGTTATTTGTCAACAGGCTGGCCAGCAACCGCATATTTGCTGTTGCGTCAAAGGAGATTCTTGCTGACCTTGAGGCTGTTGGCGAAGATGATGACACGGACTGGGCCTGCAGCGACAGGCATCGCGAGCAAGCGTTCTCCACCGTGACCGAGGAGACGGACGAAGAGCTTTCCAAGAGTGCAACAGAGCTCACTATCAGCATAACACGCGGCTCAACGCACACTACAGATACGGCACATACAGGCCACCCCGAACGCTCCGTCAGTACCTCGACAACAACCACTAGTTCGTCGCAGACTATGATCAACGCCATTGAGCAAGCACGGCAGCAGGCGAAATTGCTTGTCCCGATACCACGAGTGACGCTCACCAAGACACAATGGCACCTCCTGATGGGCGAGTCGGAAGAAAACATTGCACGGGAATTGACTCGTATAGATTGGATCATGTTCCAATCGATTCGTCCTCGCGATTTGGTCCGACACGTTAGCATGAACGCGGCCGAGAAGAAGAAGTGCAAGAGTTTGGAGAACGTGGACCGGATGATTGAGCATTTCAACCACTTGGCATATTGGGTTACCAACTTCATTCTATTGCGGGATAAACCAAAGCATCGGGCAATGATGCTCGAAAAGTTCATGAAGGTTGCTCGCAAGCTGCGCGAGCTGAACAACTACAACTCTCTTGGAGCCATCCTTGCCGGCCTCAATGGCACCGCCATCCACAGACTTTCGGCAACCCGCGACCAGATTCAACCGGCCACTGCCAAGGACTTCATGAAGCTGGAAATTCTCATGGGCACGCAGAAGAGTCACTTCGCTTACCGTCTCGCATGGGAGAACAGCTCTGGCGAGCGTATTCCGTACCTGCCACTTCACCGCCGCGACCTCGTCTCCGCAGCTGAGGGCAACTCCACTTTTGTAAACGACCCACAGAGGCGTGCCTCCAATGCCGGTCTTCTCGGCGGTAGCGCAAGTCCCCGGTCCGGCGGACCGCCCAGCACGCCAAATGCGGACGCAATTGCCGCATTAACCGGTAGCTCTGGAAACGCGGCTGCCCTGCAGGCGGCTTTGAATAGGTCGAGCCAACAGGAGAAGGAGGCACCTCCGAGCGGCGTTGAGGGCAAGGAAAGGATCAATTGGAAGAAATTCGCAATCATGGGCGAGGTGATTGTGGGGCTGCAACGCGCTCAGGGATTCCCCTACCCGAATATTCCCCGCAACGACGATGTGAAGAGTATGGTGCTGGACGTGAGAATTTGCAAGGACGATGACGTGAGTTGGACGTTCTTCACTGTGGAAACATCTTGCTGACGTGTAACTATAGGAACTGTATGACCGATCGACTAGCCTCGAGGCTGTCGGCGCCGCTGGCGAACCCCGCAGAAGGTTCGCCAATTGGTTTCGTCAATAAACCCCAGCGCCGGGGGGCTCCACTTCCACGATCACAGATCAAAACGCAGTCTTCGCCGTTCTTCGGAGCAATTGGGCAACTTGACCTCGAAAAGGCAGAGCGCGAGGAGCGAATGCGGAAACGCAGCGAGAGGCGAACAAAATCCCTCACATCAGCTCCCGGCCGCGGCCGCGCGATTCCCCAACAGAGCAGGGTTGCAGCCAGCTTCCTCTTCTGAGCACGGCAGAAATTCGGATTGCGAATGCGATCTGTGAAACTGGACCAAAAGAGTGGAAACCAAACTTTCATTATCATTCTCGGAGAAATAGCAGCGTGGAATTTACTAAACCCGCTGAAACATTTATGGGCGTTCATCCAAGGGTAGAGATATCCATCACCACATACGTTGGAAAGGGACAGGTTACCATAACCATTTTCCAACACTTCATACATCACTGCATGTACCGCCGCATACCACATCATCTATCTCCTTTGTCGTTTCTTGCATGGCATGGCATGGCACGGGGGATTTCTTTTTTTTTTTCATATCTCTTTATCCGCAGGGTAGAAGGCGTGAGTGGTGATGCCTGTAGCTGGCTGGGCAGGTTGGTTTGGGAGGTGGGCGGTCTTGTGATCGTTGAGAGATGAGCATCCGAACGTTTTTCGTCGCCTTGTAGCCCTTCTGCAGGTGGTTTTTGTATTGATTTTCCATCATCTGAGCGTTGGCTGTCACTTTTGGTCTATCACACTTTTCACCGAGCGTTGATATCATCATCTTTTTCATGGTCACTAAACCATTGGGCAAATGTTTTTTGGGAGCAAGGGGAGATTTGGGAAAGATTGGCACTTGGGTTTCTCTATACTCTCTCCGTCCTTGTCTCGATTTTCTTCAGTTGTTCCCTACTTTTCCTTTCATCTTGTTTCTACATTCCAATCTTCCCTGAACCTGGAAGACAAAAAAATACCCCCAACAATTTTTTCTCAGTTATTCGCTACTCTTTCTTCTCTTGGTTGGTCATAGCTTGAGAGAAGGGACATACCATTCGGATCTGTTGTATAACTTTTTACGTGTATAGTTGGCGAGGCCGAGCGGATGGTCAAGCAGCTGGAAAAGACAGCGCGAAGCTGGTATTGTAGAGCCAAGTAAGCAAAAGTATGGTCATGGAAAGCCTCAGATGGCAAACAGTTGTACGATCAAAAATGATGATGCTACGTGGCAGTGCTCCCCGTGTGTGTCCGTGGGCTGTTTGAGAGATGAAGTGGTGCTGTCATGGACGTGCTTCACGTATGGTGTGTGTATGTGCGTTCCTTTTCCGTTGATGCCTTATTACGTAGTTCAAGCTCCTGGATCATCGTATCCGTGCTTCTTTTCCCTCTTCCAACCTTTTCTTCGTAAGCCTTTCCCGCACGCCGGTGTGTCAGGTCGTGCGGGGTGTTTTTTCATCAGCAGCCCTAAGAGGTGGTCTAAATCAAGCCTCACAGACGGCTTGCATGGACGGCGTGTTTCGCGTGCACGAGCTTGCTTTCTTGCTTGGTTCTTGCCAAGGGCCTGCAGGGGGTGCGCACGTGTGACTGTTTTTGGCGCTTCGATGATGGGCTTCCAGCGTCGCTGCTAGAGCGATCTTTGGTGTTGGTGGTTCGGTGGCGTTCTTCTGGACCTTTCGGTAGTGCACGTCTCGGGGTCCTGATTTGGTAGGTCATCCATAAGAACCTTATGTGCCGGACTCTGCGTGCTGTCCCTGGTTTTCTGTGCCGCCTATCTTAGTGCCGCTTCGCTTCAGTTGACAGGTCCCAGTCGGACGAGAGTGCACTTCGCTGGACCGGTATACGAGCGACGAGCCTCAGGTAGTTGGGATTTCGACGCACTATTTTTGGCTTTCCTTCTGCGGGGGCTGTCTGAGGAAAACTTGATTGGCGACGGCGACCAAACTCTATCTTCGTTTCTCCTGCATGCATGCAAGAAGAGTCATCGGCCCTGCTGCTCGGTGCGTGCCGCGTTTGAAGGAGCGAGGTCCGAGAAACAGGGGGCAATTGCACAGCTTCGATTGCGCAATCTTCTCTTCTCTTCTTTTCTTTTTCTCTTTCATTTGATTGATCCTTTCATTGCTTCTCTTCATGTACATGTACAGATCTGAATCAGCAGGGCAATTTATCTGATCTGATCTTCATCTCACGATCGCCTGATCGTCTTTGCTTTTGCTTCCCTGCGCGTCGAGCACGACAGGAATGCCCCGCCGATTCTGATGCGTATTCCTCGTGTTCGATGCTCCAGAGCTGCTGCCTGAATCCCTTCCTTTCGCTGCCAGTCCAATCGTCGTTATTTACCTCAAGAGTGCATCATTGCTGCCCGACGACACGACGTGCCGTACCCGAAAAAAACCCCTCCCCCTCTCGTCTACGTGACCCCTCTTTTCCAGCAGCCAACAAATTTTCTCTGCCCTTCTCCGAGACACGCGTTGCCTATTCGCATATCTCGAGCCCGACTCCGATCCGAATTTGCGGCGGGCGTAACCTCATCCCTGGGCAACGGTTCTCCCGCTCGTCGAGTTTCATCCTTATCCGTTGGTCCATCTTGGCTTTTTCTTCCTTTTTGCTCCACGCCGCACTTCATCACGGTTGATAGTTCTACCTGAATCCTTGCCGCTCTTTTTGCTCGGTGGCGGCACCAGAGGCGGCAATTGTGATGCTCACTCCTGTCTCTGTGCCGCAATGCCTAATGCGGGGGATAATGTGGCAGTTGCAAAATGACTCGGAATAGGGGAGACTGGACAAGGCGGAGGAGGGGCAGTCGGGGAAGTGGGAGGGCATTGAAATCGGCCCACACACGCAGTGCCTCTGGCGGCAGCCAAATGAGGTGCGAGTACGAGAAGGGGACTCTCAGCTCGCATGTTGGGGGCCAGCGGGGGAGGGATCTCTTTCCTTGCAAACCCCTCCGATGCAGTTCGCAACGACAGGAGCTGGTCAAGTCGGCTAGACGAAGATAGTAGTACACTGAGCTGTTCGGCTCGTGGGGCCCGGCCGGGCGTGCCCCAAGTGCCCGCGAAAGGCCAGCTACCCTAATTCGGATAGTTCGGGGCATACAGCGTCGACAAACGACCGTTTGGCGTTTGGTGTCTTGGGAAGGTTGGTCCCTTTGGTGCCCGCGGGCCCCGAGGGATGGGCCTCGGAACTCATGATAATAGGCTGAGACATTTTCGGGGTTCCGACCTGGCCATGGCGTTGCAGCATGGACGGGCAAGGGGAGCGAAGAAGGGTGTGTGGGAGAGGTGGAGGATGCGTGGGTGTGTGGGCGGTCAGGGGTGCGTGTCGATGACGTGGGGTGGGACCTCTTTTTCTCGTAATCAGGTGAGGAGGGGCAGAACCGCGATCCCTTGGGGTATATTTGCTTTTTCCTCGCCTCTCTTGTTTTTATGCTTTTGAATTGTGGGATTGATGGGCCAAGTGGGTTTGTGGCGTGTGGCACAGCGCGCTTAGAGATGGGGATGCGCGGCGCGGGAGGCGCCCTCGGTCCTACTGCGTTGTTCGTGGGTGACTGAGGCTGAAATACCCTTTTAGGCGGCGTGCAGAGGATTTGGCAAGAACTTTTGCAAGAGAGGATTCAGCACGTATGTGGAGATTCAGCAGTGTCTGTGGACCCATTCTCAGGAACATGACGCACGTTTGTGACTGAATGCAAGCAAACACACTCTCAATTTGAAAATGATCGCAATCAAACTTCTTGACCGCGTACCGAGATAGAAGTTTTTCAGGTTTTCAAATCAACGGATTTCTCAACCCGCGTCCGGAGCTGAGGCTTTCACCAGGATATAGATACCAATCTAGGCCAGGGTGTTTGGGCGCTGTAGGCTCTCGATAACTCGTCCCAACACAAAAGAAGTGCTTTGACGGACTGTTTTGCTTCGCAGAGCAGACTGTAATAAGTCGGGTAGAGGAATTGCTAGGCAGTGACATCACATGCGCTGATATCTGTTTCCAGCCAAAGCAGCGCCTCAATTGCTGCCCAGCGCGTACCTTCTAGACCTGGTATATAATAGAAATGACACAATAGGAACAATAAGCATTTTTTTTACCTATGGATTGTCTTTGACCATTCCGACTCCTCGCTTTCGACATCTTTCATAGACAAACCCTCGACTACAACAACATATGACTTCGCTACAGGCGGTTCACACCAGGTATACATTTCTAGGAGTCTTGCCGCCCTTTTTTTCCTGTTGCTGCCTGCCGTCGCATCAGTTTGGAGGCTACAAGCCTCAATTATGGCGGGGTCTGGCCTAATAGCAAGAGAAGTGTGGAGCTCATTTCCCAGACATCACAAGATCGCTAACCTTCACCACAATTCATCATTTAACCAACTTTGATTCGAGTCTAAGTCCCACACTACATCTCGTGGTCTCAGTTGACTTCCTTCAGTTGACTTACTCGTCAAGTCGATGCTGCATCAAAACCATTACTTTATTACAGAGCCACAAGGAAGCCATTTGGGCACTACTGACTCTCGAGTCAGACGCACTTGGGAGTCCTGTACGAGCTACATCAGGTGAGAATGTCACACAACACATCCGTAGCGCTCTACTAGCCAGAATGCGGAGCTATCCGCATTCGCACCACACCGAGCGTTATAGCACGGCGTTTTTGCGGACACACAAGCGAGCTCCACGTCCTGTCCGGGACAATCTGAACAATCGGTATCAAGGCGACGCGGTGAGCCATGCGAAGAAATATCCCCAGATTTTTACTGACTCTATGCTCGGTAAATACAACCAGCTTTTTGCTTCCTCAACCAACTGCTGATATCGTAGCCTTCCTCAATTTGCCGCGGCCATGTCCACCATCAAGCTCTTCATCAGTAAGCCATCCTCCAGCAAGAATGGCGCATCCGCTCGACATTTCTTGACGCCCATCTCCGTGGCCATCCTCTGCTCGAGCAGCTCCTGAAAATCCTTCTCCACGATCTCCCAACCCGCCTTGCACTCGTCGCAAAAGTATAGCCCGCACCCCTGCTTATCTTTCCGCCAGTCCACGAGACCCAAGCCACCCTCATCCTCATCGTCCACAGGCTGATCGGCACAGCACCGCCAGAAAGCCGGTTCAGCGCAGACCGAGCACCACGCATCATCAGCCATCGGCCTCTTCTCCCACATTCTGCTCTCCACCTCCGCACGCCGCCGATCCCGGTCCTCCCGGCCCATCAGCGCCGGCACCAGGCTCTCGACCTTGTGGTCCACGCAGCTGATGATGTCGACGCGCCGCATGACGCACGCACGGCACATGGACGGCGGCCGCACGCCCATCTCGCGGTGGCCGTCCGCGATCTCGGTGTAGCCACGGCCGTCGTCCCACACGATGACCGCCGCCTTCTTGTAGCCGAGGCCGCGCAGGGCGAATCGCGGGTTGGCGCAGAAGCGGCAGCCGGCCGGCAGCGACGGATCCAGGCGCGTCTGGAAGGTGACCGGGTGCGGCAGCGCCGTCACGACCTCGCGGAAGTACCCCTGGCGGCCTTTGGTGTCGGTCATGTCCATGCGGTCCTCGGGCCGTGGCGGGATGTGGTAGGCTGCTCGCGTGGTGGGCGATGGTGGCTGGTAATCCTTGGTCTTGGAGGGTGAGTGCTTCATCGTCGAGACCGGGTTGATGTGGTTGACGCGGTCCCGCATACGGGTAGCGTTGGCCGAGCGGCGGCGAGCGGCCTTTCTGCGCGCCTCGGTGGCCGTGTTTGCGCCGCTGTTGAATGTCGTGATGTTGGCGGAGTTGGACTTGGACATGGATGAGGAAGAGCCTTCGCCGTATGGGTTGTTCGGGCGCCAGTCCATGCCGGCGATGCCGCTGTCTCTTTTCCTGGGCGGTGGGTTGGCTGGTGCCTTGCTGTCGCGGATCAGGACGCCGTTGTGCATGTAGGCGCCGCTGGAACTGGAGAATTGTACCGGGCCTGTGTCACTTCCGCCTGCATGACTGCTTCCACTCGTGACATTGGTAACGCGTCCTGCACAGCCGAAGTTGGAGCCACTCGGAGTAGCGGAGCTGGAACTTGCCGTCGGACTGACATTGCGCTCAGCCACAGCAGCCTTTTGTTTGCCAGCGTTTGTGGGAATGAGTCTCTCGAAGGTGCAAGGGATACCGGCTTTCGTGCAAGCCCGACATGGTGGCTGATCAGACTTGCTCTTTAGTGAGCAGGTCTTCTTCACTTGACGGCACACTGTGCAGGAGATGAAAGGACGGTAAGGGATGTACTTCATTCCCGGAGGCGGCGTATAGGTGATCCGTTTCGGCAGAGAAGCCATGTCCGGACCCGCAATGCATGTCAGGTTCTTCTCCTGGCACTTTTGGCAGGCTTGACTGTGGTCCGTATCGGCATCCTCGTAGGAGCATGGCTTGTCTTCATCCAAGCAATTCTCACAGGCTGTGTTCCTCTTCGGGCGTACGATGAGATCGCAGTTGACTACATCCGCGTCTCCGAACGCCTCGATGCAACCGTTGCATGGCCAAGTGTTGCCACTCTTGAGAAGAGAGCACCTCTTTCCTTCAGCCCTGCACTTGACGCACCCACGAGCAGCGGGGTGGTGGCGCAGGTCGCTTTCCTTGCCAAGTGGATCTGCAATCGGGTGGAGATCGTCATCACAGGGCGAATGGTATCGGACATGGCGCTTGCGTGGACGGAGGAGTTTTCGTTTCCTGCCTGAGGAATCTGCATCGTCATCATCACCTTCATCTTCGACCACATTCTGCGCAATGTACTCGTCGGAGAGGACATTCCAAGATTCGTCCGGCCAGTTGTCTTGTCCATGGTACCGCCCCAAGAGCTGCCTGCCTGCATCTGACTTGAACCGGATCGTGTAGATGAGACTGGCGCCCACGTGACGGGCGTATGACAACGAAAATGGCTTCGGCTTCTTCGGGCGAGGCTGCCCGTTCTCATCAAGGTCTTCCTGCACCGACTGACCCGACCTCCGCTTCCTGGACTTGGCTTCGTCTGACTCTGATCTCTTCACCTTCTTCCATTCCTCTGCGGGATCGTAGTTGCCGGACTGATCGTAGTCCAAGTGGGTGGTCATCGGACCCTTCTCTCTATCACGTAGGTCGTACTTCTGGTGTGCGTAGTAGTCAGTCTCGAATCCCGGCGACTCGCTGCGGTTCGAATTGCGTTCCGGACTGCCACTCAGAGAACGGCTCGGACCCAGGAAGGGACCTCTCTGCTTGCCTCGTCGTACCGCCGGCTCAGGACTCTGTGAGTCTTCATTGTCCTCAACGGAGCCGTCGTATTCCTGCGGGGTCTGTGGTCCGGAGACTTGCGTACCCAGAGTTGGGTCCAGGACTGGATCAAGATACGGGTAGGGTGGGAGGCCATGGGAGCTGCCAAAATAGTCATTGCCGTCTTCATTCCGGGAAGGACCGGTGTGGTCTACCTGGAATGAGTTTTGCTGGCTTTTGGGTTCATTTGCAGATGAGGCCATAGGAAGACCTATATCCGTCTGAGAGCCATGGTGAACAGCACCATACTGGGTTAATGGTGGTGTCTCCGGGACGTCCACGCCAGTATCATCACCGCCAAACATCGAGTTCCCTTGAAAGATATTCACCTGGCTGGGTCCGCTCTCAGTGCTTTCTTGCGTGCCATTTCTGGCACTTCCATCGGCGTCGTGGTATTGCCAGTCCTCATGGGGAGTGAAGGGAAGACCAGAAGGTGGTAAACCTTGAGCTGATTCATGAGCATCTCTCATGCTGGAATCTGACTGTGTCTCATCAATGCTGTACTCTGTGCTAAACCGCATCTCGAGGTCTGGCGGCATTGACTCCATCTGACTGCTGGGATGTGTAGAGTTCGGGTCCGCCATGGTATCAGAGTTGGCGTTGTTGAGAGTCTGGGTAAGGCAAGTCGAGGTGAGGGTTGTCTTGCGGGCTGGAATATTGGAATGGCAGCGCCAACACGACTCTACGTACTGAGCCTAAAAGCTGATATGGGTCGGCGCAGCCTTTGAGCATGGGAGGGAAATAGTGGGTTGGAGGGAAGAAGGTTGAAGAGAGAGCAAGCACAGCTTATGTACTTCGTGCTTGGACCCTAGCTGCCGAATGGGGAAGTTGTAATTTTGGCAGTAGATTCTTTTCTTTCCCCAAGCACCAAAGGTGAAGGTGAAGTAAGGTGAGTGCAGTGGCTGCAACCTTCCTCCAGACTTTTAGTGAAGTGTTGGAACCGGTTGATCTTCTGCGGTATGAGATCAGCAGAGCTGGTTGAGAGGCACCGTCCGTGTTTTGAACACATCTGCCTTGGCCTTGTTTGAAATGACGTCGCGAGAAATTCGGTTGAAGGATAGTTTGGTGGTAGATGAAAAGCATTCCAGAATCAATTGAAGATTTGGGTCAAGTTCTACGCGCGATTTCTGCACGTGCTCTGGTGGGCTGAAGCGTGTTTGCTGACCTCGATGTAAGTTTTCGAGTCCTCCGCGAGAGCGAATTCGTTCTCAAGGTGGTACAGCGAGGGTGGCTGAGTCTGAGACTCAAGCCCAGCCTGAAATGCTTACAGTTCATTAGTTGCACGTGAAAAGTTTCGGATCAACCAGCCAACTGGTCCAGACGCGCCGAAAGTACAATAGAAAATCCAATGTAGAGGCAAATTGGACGCCAGAACTGACCCAAACGATTTGGGACGTGTCCAGCTCACTTTGAAGTGGTACGGAAAAGATCTTCTCTGGGATCCCGCTGGAGATGCATAAAGCATGAATAGAGATGAAGAGTTGACCGCACCTCTCATGCCGGAACGTTCCGGTGCTGCAGTTGCTCATGTGAAGGCGAACAAAAGCCACGTTGCGTGTTGATCATATTGAAGTTGCAGTGAGCTCAGACCCGGTAAGAAAGCTGTATATGAGGATAAAGATCTCCAAGTCTTGTTATGACGTAGGTACTGCGAAATGATGCGCTTCCGGACACCCTGTGCCCGCCGTAGTGCAGGCTTTTTACAATAAAACAACCACTCGTTGCACATCGCGCAGCTCAGTAGCTCAGCAGCTCAGCAGTTCACTCACTTCCAGCTCATGATATTTCGTGCATTACAAAACTTGTAAAATTCATTAAGCAAAAACCACTAAAGCGTTACCATATCTATGTGCCAAACCCGCCCGTCTCCAATTTCCCAAGGGTATATTAAACCGTCCAAAACAGAAAGAAAAAAGAAACTCCCCAGACCACATCATGACCTCATGACCTCATCATCATCATCATCATCATCACAAAAAGAAATGAACCCAATCCTCCGTTCTCAAATCCCCACAAAAACCCCCAACCCAACAATCATCACCCCGCACCAAACAGGCACACCAACCCTCCCTCCACTCGCCGTCGGCGCCTCCGTCGCACCCCCACTCGCCGACGCCGACGCCGACGCCGTCTCCACGCCCGTCGTCCCCGTACCGCCAGTCGGCGAGGCAGTACTGTGCTCAGACGTGGACCAGACGGGGATGACGGCGGTGGACTTTGGCGTGACGAGGGTGAGGGTCTGGAAGCCGGTGATGGTGGCGTCGGAGGTGGTGGTGGAGGAGAGGGTGATGGTGGTGGTGCCGAAGTCGCTGAAGTAGTCGGTGGAAGACGAGGCGGGGGCGGTGGAGGGGAGGGTGCTGGTGCTGGTGCTGGTGCTTTCGGTTGGCGTTGGGGCGAGGGAGGTCGTTACAGTGGCGGCGCTGACGTAGGGGGTGGAGGAGAAGGTTTCGAGGGCAGATGAGAGGACTGTGAGGGCGTTGGTGGTTTTGGATGTGATTGTCGTTGTGGTCGTGCTGACGCTGCTGCTCGGGGAGACGGTGCTCGAGGAAGTGAAGGTCTGAAGAGCGGACGAGAGAACGGATTCAGCGTCTGTGGTCGTGAGACTTGCTGCAGCAAGCGTCGTGGTGGTAACTGGAGTCTCGGTGGTGACTGGAGTAGCGATTATTGTTGTCGTGGTAACTTCCGGTATTGTCGTCGTGCTAATGATCTCTATAGTCGTTGTGCTGGTGCTTTGCTCGGTCGTGGAACTGAAAGTTTGGAGAGCAGATGACAAGACCGATTCAGCGTTTGTGGTTGTAGGACTTGTTAATGGCACCGTCGTGGTCATGTCCGTTTGAAGAAAGCTAGTTAAAGCTGATGAAAGAATAGAGACTGCGTTTGGTGTTCCGACCGTAGTTACCGCTGTACTTGTGACAGTGGTAGGTTGAAGCGAGGCAGTGACGGTCGTTGTTGATTCCACTGGCGTCAATGATAAGGAAAAGACGATACTGGTTGTCAGTCCAAGGAAAGCTGGAAAAATAGTGAGCAATTGGTACACATCACAACAGCAGATCTCAAGCATTCTTACACGAAGACTCGGTTGACAGCGCGAGGCTGAACGGTTTGATGGTGCGAGTTGTGTCCTCCAGTGTCGTTGCCGTTGTATTGTCTGGGAGAAATTCGATCAGTCATGGGTTCCGATTCCTCGAGAAAGTAATATACATACCATCGACCACTTCGCGCCCATCTATCTGATGCCTTCTTCGGACAGCCATCGACGCTGACAGCAGTGGCAGCATCGTGGCGACCACCAAACCCCAAGAACCAACGAGTCTCACCATTTTGATAGCGATGTATGAGGGAATTACGAATTACTGTAAAGACCTGATGGGTCGAGAGTGCATCGGGGAAGATGTTTGCTGTGAAGGTTCAAAGGCGGAGAGCGATCATCATGGTGGATAAGAGATGATTGACAGGAGGCAGTGGGGAAGGAAGATCAAGGCAAAAGCTTCGCGGGAACCTGCAGGAGATTTGTGATGACCACTGGTTGCGCGAGCAGAAATCATGGTGGCGATGCAAGTGGTGTAGAAGGTGGTTGGTGATAAATGATTGGGAGGCTGGGTTGCAAGCGGCTCGCTTAGAGCGCCGTGGGGACGGCATGCCATGATGCTGTCAAACAAAGCACTGAAAATTTGTCCTCATCTTGGAAAGGGAACCGTGGGAGTTGTCGGTGCGTTAATTCCAATTGTTTGCGCAACGTGAGAGGGTTTGGTGTTTGCGGGGGTGTCGATGTTTCACAGCTT
The DNA here is from genome assembly GCA_011503125.2 of Botryosphaeria dothidea. Taxonomy (NCBI): domain Eukaryota; kingdom Fungi; phylum Ascomycota; class Dothideomycetes; order Botryosphaeriales; family Botryosphaeriaceae; genus Botryosphaeria; species Botryosphaeria dothidea. The sequence goes on from WWBZ02000001.1 coordinate 1,538,362, forward strand.
GATGCTGACGCTGTGGGGGCTTGCGGCCCTGCCCCGCGTTTGAGCCGATCGCGCAAGCAAGCCTCACGGACACCCCGACCACCACGCAAATCAAATTCCATGATAGGATTGTGTATTGAAATTATCTTCATCTACGTTCTTCGTCATTCTTTGCATTCAATCGTTGCTCGTTAATCAAAATCATGTGCCCGGGTGCATCCTGCGCAACCAAGCCTTAGGTGGTGTAATCGCCTATTCCCTCTTACTCGGATCATCACGCGTATGGCTCGGAAAGTCGCCACTGCGAATCGAACATGTTCTGTTCGGGTCCTGTGCAAGCTTTTGATTAGCTGCGGCTCGCATCAAGAATGTAGTTTGAAATGCGTAATGGCGAATCGAAATCAGACAGCAGTTGGCAATATTGCTTGACCACATGGTTTATTCAGAACAGGTCTGTTGTGTGAATATTTTTTCATCATTCGAGTTGGAAATAGTGCAAAAGAAGGAAAAGATTACTCACGTTAAAATGACATCGGACGTGCGACCACTATTGCATGGCTGCACATCCGCCGGCGGTCTGCAGTGTTAGTCAACTTTCCGCCTCTTGAAAAAAGTGTCGATCGACTTCTGGTTCGTGTCGTGCTTGGAGCTGCCCACACCGCCACCAGTTCGCTTCAGGCCCTGAAGGTGCTCCTTGCCGTTGATGGTCACAACTTGCGTTGTCCAACCACCAAGGACAGGTATAGAGCTGTCAGCGCCTCCAATGGCAGGAAGTCTTTCCGTTGCACTGGCCGGAGCAGGAGCTGGGTCGACGGTCAGATCCGAAGCATTGGCCACGCTAGCAACACTGCCAGCTGTACCTCGTGCTGTCGGATGTTTGCCTTGTGATGAGGCAGTGCCAGTGTGACCAGACACTCTGTCCAATGCGCGTGCGACCGGCGTCCCTCTACTGGACATTTCCAGTTCGAGGTATCCCGTGTTCGAGAAACCGCCAATGTATTCCAGCGAGACCGGTTTGCCAGGTATCAGCAGCTCCCGGCGGATGCTGACGCTGTTTGGCGGGAGCCGGCGCAGGATGCGTCGCCACAGAACCGATAAAATGATGCCATGTGAGACGATAGCCACGACATTCCGCTCGCCAGCTGCGGCAGAGCGCCACAAGGCAGCCATGTGCTCATCCAGAAAGCCATCAACCCGTCTCGCCATGGACTCTTTTGACTCAGGGTCGACAAAGCCGGCAGGGCGGGGTTTGTTGGCACTCGGCCCCTCCAACCAGGTTTTGCCTTCGAAGGACCCGAAATCCTGTTCCTGAATGGCTGGTACGCTGGTGATCGTCAGGGCGGGCGACGATTGGGCGCCGAGGATAGCTTGGGCGGTCTTGCGTGCTCGCTGCAGTGGCGAGGCGAAAATGTGCGTGAAGCGGACATCGCAGTCGTGAAGGTAGCGGGCAAGACGCTGGGCTTGTTGGAAGCCATGGTTGGTCAGCTCCGAGTCTCTGCTACCTGCGCTGGACTGGTCAGTGGTGAAGGTGGAGTACGGCACTGGTGTCGTACTAGACTTGGGCGACGTTATCCACAGTCTCGCCGTGGCGGATGAGGAAGAGTCTCATCGTGCCTTGGGCGAGAGCGTGGTGAGGAGGGAAAGGGAAAAAAATGGCGGGAAGCGTGGCGCCGAACTTTTTCAACGCGACACTTTCTTAGCGCGAAAGTTAAGCGAGCCACCCCTTCCATCACACGCTCGGGCCTCGTCCCCGTCGTGTCTTGCACCAGCCTCTGTGGTTCTTGTTACTACGACTATCGAGCATCGACCGGGCTATCTTCCTACTGGTTCCCTGCTGCTACGCAACTATCACGTATGGATTGCTTTGAAATCAGTATGTGAAGATGAGATGAGCAAGTTTATGAGCCCGATGATTCAGCACCGCTTGAATGCAGCTCTTTTCCTGCTACTGATGAAGCGCTAGTGAGCTTCGATACTCGTGGTATTTGGCCTTGACTGGGCCGGACTCTTTCGGTGTTGTCATGGAGCTGGTCGGTTTGAGTAAAAAGAAATCGAACTGAAGCCTATATCGCATCAACAGCCGGGAAAGCATTCCACACTCCTTCGAGGATTGCCGCACATCTAATCCAGTATCAAATTTTCTTCTGAATCTTTTACTATCCGTAAAATATGAGTTCATAAAATAATGATCTATATCGTGCTAATTGTGACGGTGCATACCTATTCACTCATCTCCAGCTTTTCCGACTCGGTCAGTACTTCCTTCTATCTGCTGTCACGTTCGATGATTCTGTCTAGGTCACGGTAACTATCTAGTTGGAGACACGGTAGATGTCCAAAGTCTTTCCTTTCCCATCTTCTAGCCGCAATCGACTGCTCAGCTTTCCCTGAATGAAGAATGCACCCACACTGTGCTACTTATCACACTATCTTATGGTTACAAGACCATTGTGTCGGCATTCTCATATTTGAAAAGACCATCATCTCGGATATGAGTATCTGCAAGATGCAACAATTATTCCTGCATGGCCACGTCGAACACCGTACGCGGAACGGGCCGGTCCGCAAGAGAAGACTGCTTTGCTGCTCGGAAGAGTAGGAGCTTCGCCAAGAAGAGAAAGGAGAGGGAGGGAGATGATGCATGGTCGGACCGACCAGTAACGAGACTGGTCAAAGTAATGGTGAATTTATTTGGAGAAACAGTCATCCTGACCTCAGATCTCCGAGATACCTGCTTGGACGTCCCGAAAAAGCAAACTCCAGCATCCGTCCAAAGCCCACCACTTCTTCAATACTTCGCACAGAGCACCGGTCTCGACGCAGCGTCCTTCATCGCGTCTATCTCCGCCCTTCTGCAGCCAATAGGGGATACCGAAATACCATTACCCCACCAACAAAAGCACGAACACCCCAAACTTCCCCTCCCGCCCTCAATGCTATTACCGAACCGGCCAACTTGAAACACACTCTGCACATCGAATACCCACAACCCGCGCTCCAGCCATGCCGTCGATCACCATCCCAACAACGATAATAATAAACATCCCCCCTCTATACGCAGCACGCACATCCGGCGCGAAAGCACCGACCAATCCCCACTCCGAAGCTCGCCTCTACCTCCCTTCTAGAATGACCAACTCCATCACGGTTACGTACCTCATCCCCTCGCCCGGGCTCGCCCACCGCCGGACATCCCGAAGCTTTGGTGGACACCGCCCCGCCACTGGCCGTGCTCCACCGACGATCTTTCGAACGTCAGAATTCATGCATGGCACAAGAGTCAGCCATTGCTGCCTGTCCGACGATCTAATACATTCCCCTGGGACCTGGGAAGCCAGCTTTGTGTGTGTGCGGATTCACTAATCTACATGGTCTGCAATATCGCCGCTGGTCATTGTACACGCAAAGCGCGCGCGTGCGTCCCCATATGGTCCTTGAGCGCTGAAAATCTGCTCATCTGCTCATCTGCTCATCTGCAAGCCCATCCTAGCTTGAAGAGAAGATCAGATGACCTGAATCTCAAAAGAGACGGGAAGACCATCGCAGCAGCATTTCTTATTTAGCGAAGTGGCCGAGAGACTCGGAGAAGGACCGACCAAACCCGCAGGCGCGGTACCACTCCTCCAGGCAACCCTGCGACCCCCCGAACCCATAATCCATGATCCGCCGTGACGTGCAGAGCGATTCAGATAGACTTTTCGTTCTGCTCCGTAACCTTTTTCCAAGAAACGTGTCCTTGAGCCGCATGAACAGTCCAAGCCGCATGCGGTTCTTGGGTAGCTACAAGGGGTCGTCACGGCCGGTTGTTGCCGGCCATGGCCTCTAATTTCATGGGGGTGGAAGCATTCGTCTGGAGGGCGTTGTCAGTGGAACCCAATACATGAATGCTTCCGCCCTCCATAGCAGTCCTGATTGGATCTTCGGCTGCAGTATCTCTCTATACACCGACCATGCTCAATAAACCCAAGCGCTCCTCCCATACATCCCACGGGCTTGAAACCCGACGCGCGACACCACAACCCTCGACCCATGACGCACGCAACAGGGAACATCGCAGCCCCCAGAAATGCCAAACGGTGGTTGGCCGAACCCCGGCGGCAAAAAGTGTTTAGGGAAGCGATAGCGCACAGGAAGTAGATAGACGGGTGACGAATGGAAGAGAAGAGATTGCTTTTATTCGGTCCTCCTACATTCATTACGCTAGTGCTCTACCGCGCAGCCAGACGAAGGGTATCTTACGAACGCACACAAACAGGACAAGAAACAGTGGAGGGGAAAAACAGCATGAAGACCACCCAACCGCTCGGGGTAGAGAAAATACCAGCAAGGTCTCTCAAGAACACACAAAACACCAGAACACACACCCGTCCGTACGACTATCCCATCCACACGAAACCATGCCCGTCCCAGAATATGCACACCACGCCCACGCGCATAATCCATCACGGCCCATCCATCCCAATGCAATATTGTGCTCTTTCCACAATGCACTGTGAAACCACTCTGCGCATAGTATGTACACGCTCACCTCGTGGCGGCCTGAAGCGACAAGATACCAAGGTGCTTGAGGTCGGAACCGCCTTGCCGCCATTATCCGACTCGGCCGAGAGCCTTCTAGAACGCATTATAGAAGGAGAGAGCGAGAAAATGTTTTAAGGGAAAGAACCGAAAGACGGGGGGAAATCCAGCCACGATCGGCAGCAAAACATGACGAAAGACAAGGGCAAGGAGAAGGAGTAAGAGAAAAGGCTTATAGGCGAAAATGAGGCGTCCGACACTTTAACACCAGACTCCCCTCTTGCGATTCAATGCCAGACGTCTAGATCATCAAAAGCTGACGGAGTGTGTCTTTTCCTTCTCATCTCCCGTTGAAACGCGGCCTGAGACCTCAACCCGGCAGCCTTACGTCTTCTTGCCTGAGAGAGCCAAGCGCTTCCAAGAGAAAAATCCACAACGTCACGGCATTCTGCCCGGGCTCACCCCTCTTCAAGCGTTGCCAAGCCCTACTCCCTCTCTCCTCTCGAACAACTAATCGCACGCAGTCGTGTCGATCCCTCGGAGCTAGTTGCGTGTAGGGCGTTATATTGCCAACGGTCGCTTGGTCGGATTTTTTTTAATATTACGCGCGGGCTTGTGGCGCTATAATAACGTTTCAGATTTCGAGGAGAGGCCGCGCCCATCGTGAGTCCTGCCGCCCGGGGCCGTCCGCTGATTCGGGGAGCGGTTTTCTCGTTTGTCCACGACTCGTGTGCTGTTGCGGCGCATATTGGGGCTGCGTATCCCGGTTTCGCAAGGACGTGCCGAACTCCCTCGAAATTCCGCCGAACAAGCCGCATCACCCGACAAGGCTCGTGGCCCATCGCCCTTTCTCCTTGTCCCTTTCTGCCTTGCTGTGCCAGCCCTGCTACCTACCTCCTCTTTGCCGATCATCCTCTCGGCACCATGCGCTCCTTCGTCTCCCCTACACCAGCGTAAATGCAAGAAGCAGTCCAGAAATAGCGCCCCAAACTCCGATGCGATGGCTTTCGTAAATAACAAATCAAACTCGCTCGTGCGTGATAACAGTAATTTGGGACGATTGGGAGTTGAACGGCAGATGGAACTTCCTGTAACAAGACAAAAATCGTAAAATGTTAACCGTTACTGCCCGAAGAGAAGGGGAACCTTAGTTGTTGCGGGCTGTCGTGCCTTGAGGAAGATGGTGTATGCCTGGGTGCAAAGAAATCCGGAGACGGCGGCCGATGATCTTCAATGCTGCTTTGCTCGCTTCCGTACCAAACGGTGTCGTTGCCGTGAGTAGCCGATTGCGGCACGGGGTTTCTTGTGAGGCTGTGTTCCCTCGTCCTTGGCGGCGTAGAGTCCACGTCTGGCAAAACCCCCATTCGCTCGAAGGAAGGAGTTTCGATCATTGTATCGCGGGAAGCCGGAACGCCGTAACTCGTCTCCCAGGTGTGCCATTTGCTGGCCTCCGGGTCATGCATAGCGGCCATGGCGTGCTTTGATGGCGGCGGAAGCGGCTGTTGCAGCTCGAACTGCTCGGAATCCCAGGGCGGCAGGGGAGCTGTTGCGTTGATGTTGTAGTTGTCTGGTTCTTCAGATTGGTTGAGTTGGCTTGTTGCCACTGTCTGAACAGATGTTTTGCGTATGCGATTCGAGACCTTGGAAAAGATGGAGAAGCCTGTGGAGGGGGTTTGTTCGGTGCGGGCTCCTGAAGAGTATGCTGCTACTCTACTAATGAAATAGCGTGAGAAGACCGTCAGCGAGCCACCGACAGTGTAGAGCATAATCTCGATCGAGTTGAACATGATGTAGATAGATTCGGTCCAAGTGAGATCTTGTTCGGCTTGGTCTTCGCGGTTGAGCCAGATTCCGTAGCATCCAACAGCCCTATTCCGTGTTATTAGCACAGCGTTGCCACCCAAAAGGAGGTTTACTCACGTTGCCGCAGTGCCCAAAAGGGTAGCGCCAAAGACCGCGCGCAAGACTATCCTCTCATGTCTCAATAATCTTGTTCTTTGCAAAATCGCGATCGGGATCCAGGTGAGGAGTAGATCGATGCCGATTCCTACGCCCGCCCATGCTTTCTAGCTGTCAGTTTCAGATGCAATATGGCGATGGATCGGTGGGCATACCGAATCGTGCGGCGTCGATATTCGCACACCAGGTAGGTTCTACGCTGTAGTCGAAGTTGCTCATGAAAGGCTCGCACTGGAAAGTCCATACAAGAGCTTCGGCGATGCCGAGACTCATAATCACGGCGCAGAGAACGTATACCAAGCGGCGGAAGGTCCGGAATGTATGCGGCACTGCGGAGTTAGGCATGTCAGTGGCACTGGTTTGCGAATTATGGAAACAAGCCTAGTACTCACGAATCTCAAGCAGACTGTAGCACATGGAGACTTTGACAATAGAAACTACGATGTAGTAGGCCATCCACCCGAGACTCCACTGGATTCTGCTGTTAGTTACCTGTTAGGAAGTTGCGGTAGTTAAAAACCCACATTCCAAAAAGGAATCGCCCACTTCGGCGGGACGTTCTGCACATGCAGGCCGCTGCCGTAGCGGTTCGTCATGACCTGGGAGGTCCATAGCGGGAAAGCCAGAAGAATCTGGCGCGCGTTAGTCTACTGGGTTCGCGCGAAGCATGCGGGCTCAACTCGCGGATCCTGTCCGCCGGATGGAGCACTCACTGCAGCGATTGCGGTTTGCCATTCGACCTTGCGGAAGCGCTTGAATCTCTTCCGCTGCACGATGATCCGAGTGACCATAACACATACTTTGGCGCGGGTTAGTCCACGGCATCTCTCTAGCATAGACTGGAAGGCAGCTACTCACGCGATATGGCGTTGGCGACACACACGGTCGCCAGCTCCATGCGCTGGCGCCATCGAATCACCGGCATGTCTGGATCATACTTTTCGTTGAGAGAGGAGTCGTCGCCCATGATGTAGGATCCTCGGGACCATCAGACCATCGATCGTCGCCCGAAGAGAGGCCTAGGGAGGAGGAAGCGAGGGAGCAGGAGCCATATGAGGACCTGAGGGACGGAGGAGGAAAATAGAAGGGAAACGTCCAAACAAGCATCTCACAGCCCCTCGTAGGAATCCCGGTCGCAGGCGTGAAGAGGACGACTAACGGGTTGGGGAAGGTGCGTCTTTGGGCCCGAGCGCTGTGTCGGCACAATATGCACGCGTTGATAGCCGATCATTGGCCAATGCCAGGGAGCTGTGATGGAGCGCTGATAAGCTTGTCCGGCGCAAGGCTCGCCGCTGACGGAGCAGGCGGGTGATCAATCAGGGACCCGGCGGCTGCAGTACTTCGGCTGAGGCTCTGGGAGCTGCTGGTTGCGGGCGTCGGCGGGTCGAGGCGGGTGCGCAATGCAGGTGGCGGAGTCAGGGAGCCCGGCACGGGGCGCGAATCAATGGAGAAGTTCGGGCCTTTCTGTCGTCCATGGTGCCTTCTCCTCCCTGGCAGTGATGTGCTCTGGTGGCGGCCTTACGGGCGCGCTGCCTTGGTTGGCCACGTGAAATGGTGCGGACCGGTGGCTGGTTGCGGAAACGACATCGCCAGGCTCGGAACGATAGGGAGGCGGAGATTGGGGCAAAGAGTGCCCAGGAGCAGGCCTATGAGTTGCGAGGCGAGACTTCAAACGACCGGCCAAGCTGCGCTGAGTCGTTGCCTTCGCAGCCAAGTGTCTGTGTCGGCAATGCGTCGTTTCGGGCTCGTCAGAAGGCTTGCAGAATACGGCTTCTCCAACTCGTCCGTGGCTTGTGCCGGCATTCCTCGGCCTCCCCGTCACCATGCCGCGGCCTGCCCTTTCTGCGCAGAGCGGGCGTGAGAGACAAGGATGGTGGGCCGGGAGCGACATGCAGGCGCGGAAGGCTTGTGCAGATGCGGAGAGGGCGCCGGACAGGGTGGAGCAGAATCTGCGGGCGCTGCGACAAGGCAGGAAGGTTGCTTTGCGCCGCGTGGGCAGCCCTCACGTGCTCGACGGTGATGAATCTTATATTGGACTGGCCGCATGGTGGTGTGAATGGCGATAGCTCGAGGTCGAGGAGTCGCTGGTTGTCGGCCGGCTGCTTGGGCCCAAGGGCCGCCTGGCGTCGCGTCGCGGCAGCCAGTGGGCCGGCTCGCAGCGTCTCCGGCATCGGTCACCCCTCCCAGCCCAAGAACCACGGATCCACCACTCGCGCGATCGCCCTTCCCGACTTTCTTTCGTCGTCAGCTCTGGCAGCGATTAGCATGCTCATCATGAAAATCCAGAACTTTGCCGTAAGTATGCTGTCACATGCCGCCAAGAGGGACGATCGTCTATTCCGGGATGCCGTCGTGATTGCCTGAAATTTCCTCGCCGTCAATCTGCCTGCTTCTCCTGCCAACCCGTGGTGGTACATGCATTCCTTCAGCCTTATACAACCCCTGCCTTCTTCCATTTGTTATGGAGTCTTCTAGGGACGAATCCGTTTCTCCTTCATCGAAACTCACCGTTGAGCGTCCACCTTCAACGGAGTCCATCAGACCTCATCCTCTACGCAAGCCGGTCGTATTACTCACCTTTCCAACTGGATTAGTTTTCGGCACCCAGATCTCAGACGAATAGATTGGCCTGGACATCTGCAAAACGCAATCAGCAAATATTGACTCCCCACCGAGGGCGAGTCAATCCTCTCGTCAATGGCCGACGCCGTATCATTATCCTCATCAGGAAGCTCAACGCGCACCCTCAACATCTTTGCACCCACTTTCTTTCGTATCAGACATTTCCTTTAAATCGCTTGCACGGTATCTTGATATGCATTCAGATCAAAATTTCATTGTTTCTCTACCGCAACCCCATGCTAATAGTATTTACAAGAACCAATTCTTCGCGACTTATTTCCCTTTCTTAACCAGTCCAGACATCGGGGCCGGGAGCGGTGTAGGTCAGGGGAGTCTGGTAGATGTTGATGAGGATGCCGGGGTCACTGGCCTTATACGCGCCGGGGAACTTGACGCCGGTGGGGGTAGCAGAGCCGCCGCCGGTGACCTTGACCTGGAAGCAGGTCATGTAGAACTGAGCGCCACCCTCGCCGCTCGCGCTGTGCAGAGCAAGGGCCTCGGCGCGGACGAGGTAGTCGCCAGCAGCCAGAGTCTTGGGGACTGTGTCACAAAAGGTCAGTCTGCTGTTCTCTCATTTCGTTTTCTGTATCCCTTGCTCGTTCGCGTCCTTCAGGAGCAGAAGGGGTGGAGACGGATGGGATAAAGCATTAAAAATGGGTTGGAAGTGACTTACCAGTGAAAGCCCTCTTGCCGCAGTTAGCGTTCAGAATCTCAGTTCCCCACGAAGCCTCGGTGCCGTTGTAGGTGTCCTGCGCAACCTTGAACCAGTCACCGTCGCCGACGTTCGCGGTAGCGTCGGCAACCTTGGACATGTAGATCATGACGGGACCGAAGTGGTTGCCGCCGATGGCCTCGTTGTCGCAGCTGCGGTCATTGGGCTGCTGGTGCATCTCAACGGTCAAGCTGTCGCCGGCTGCGGGCTTTCGTTAGAATGTTTTAGCCAAGAGAAGGACACGTCAACTTACCAGCAACGGAGCAGGTGGTGCTGGCGGCGCTGGGGCTGGCATTGCAGCGGATGTCATTGGAAGTGACATCAGTCACGGGGCTGTTACTCTGAGGCAGGCGAGCGCAAGTGCCCTCCTTGTCCTCAGTGCCAACCCAGAGCTCCTGGAAGGTGGCGTGGGCAGAGACGACCGAGGCGGTCGCCAGAATAGCGAGGAAGCCCTTCATGATGATGATTTGCAAGTGCAGGGTTTGAAGGTATCGACAAGAACGGTAAAAAGAACGAAGGTGATTTCGACCAGCGAAGGACTTGCTTTGAAGAAGGTAAAAGGCACAGCGACTGATGAGGCAGTGAAGAGCAAGAACATCCTTGAGCGACGGCTATAGAGCTTTATAACGGCAGGCACCTCACTGGTCGTGAGACCAAACCGCCAGCCTCTCGGCCGGTGTACCGAGAGATCATCGCTGCCTTTCGCCCCAATAGGATGAAAGGTACAGACTCCAGTGGACCTTTTTGCCGTCTTTCATCTGGCAAGTCGGCTCGAGACCGCCAGACGGCACTGCTTGTTTCTTCTTCGCGCTGCTTCGAATATAGCCGAGGCCGCATAAAACAGTCAGTCCGCTTTGGGCGCTTCCAGCTGCGGGACTGCATGAAGTTGGCATGGGAATGTCTAAAAGCGAAACGTCTTGGCGGTGGAATCGTGGTCGGTGCGAGATTTTGCGCAGCAAATTCACCAATAAGATCAACGGAAGCACAACCGAGTGTCACCATCGTGTTGAAACGAATCTGCTTCGCTGTTTCTCCACGTGTTTCCTCCCTATTAATTTGAAGCGGCACGACGGGCCTGCATTTCGGAGCGTCTACGACCGGAGTTTCCACAGCCGCCCCAGTAACAGCAGCACGGCCAATCACAGCAGAACAGGTTAAAGTCGGCCAATTTAGATGACGGAACAGCCGCTGTCAATGCCGACGTGCATCAAGACTGGTCGCGAGACTGCTACGTCATTTTTGATTTGTTGTACAAGGACGATATATCGACAAGAAGGTGAGAATGTAAGCTGACAACCAGTATTCGGCCTTAACCGATCTGAGCGACGTGGTCGGTCACCAGGCACTCCCAATCATCAGTACCTGTGAAGATGGTGTTGCCATCATTGTTGGTCTGCCCCCAGCTGAGCGTTGTGCCGAAGTCCCAGAACTGATCGGCAGCGATGCCAGTCGTGTTGAGGGCCGTCTTCTGCCATTGGCCCTCAATGTTGCACTTATCGGACTGCACTCCGTATTCCTCAAAGACGCATGGCTTGCCTGCAGCAGCACAAGCAGCACCATGAGCCTTAACCCAGTCGGAACCGAAGGGCTCGTTGGATTGAGACCCTAAAAGAGCGGTCAGTATCATAAGACCATAGAACGAAAAGGGGCAAACTCACAGGAAGTCGGGTAAAGGTGGAACGTGCCATAGTCGAGAGTCTCGATCTCGAGGTTCTTGCCGTAGTCGACACCCTCACCAGTCTGAATCATTGTCAGCTTATGGACAGCGGTAGCTACGGAATGCTTCATACCTGGTAGGGGTAGCTGCCATCGCCACCCGCCACTCCGAATCCTTCGTCACCGAGGGTGACCATGTGGTTGGAGTCGAGGCTTTTGATATAAGCGCTGGTCTCCTTGGCCCAATCGTAGATCACAGACTTGGAACCATTAGCTTCTGGCATGATTAAAAACAATATAGAGGCTGGTGCTTACGGTGTTGCAGCCATTGCAGCGGGGCTCGTTGGCCAACTCCCACGAGAAAATGGCCGTAGAGTTGGTGTAGCGAGAGACAACGGCCTTGATGTACTTCTTGTATTGAGCCTGGATGTCGGCGTTTGCATACCAGTCGGGGTTGGCCGAACCGCCGAATCTCTTCATGTAAGCGGCCATGCCTCCATAATCAGTCCAGTTGTTGACGAAGTTGATGATCAACTTGATTCCCCGAGACTCAGCGGCCTTTACAACGTAGTCCAAACGCTGGAGACCATCGGCACCGGTGTTGATGACCGGATCCTGACCAGCGACGAATGATTGATACCACACAGTACCTGTGGTTACATTAGAGGATTTCGGTGATTATGCATTTGGTGAAACCTACCATCGGTAGGGACGGTGTTGACATCGTTGAAGCCCCAAATACGGAGGAGCTTAAGGCCAGATTCCTGGATGCGATCTAGCGCCGTGTCGATATCCGCATCACCCGTGGTAAAACCAAGCCAGTAGGAGTTTGTACCGGCGTAGTATTTGGTCACACCGTCAATATTGAACTTCAAGCCATCGACGTGGGCAAAAGATGATTGACGTTTCATCGGGCTGGCAGCCACAAGGGTTGCAGCAGCAGTCAACCCAAGGATCGAAGAGTACTTCATTTTGGCTGAATGGTGTGATCGAGAAGGAATGTACTGGAAAGCCTGCACAGTACTGTCCACAGCTTGGGCGAAATATATAATGAACGAACGCTAAGACTTGGTGTGATCCAAGAGAGGAAAGAGTGGAACGCGCAGGAACTGAAGTGGTTGTCTTTGCGGACTTGCTGGGTCCGTTTCTTCCAGACAGTAGCGCCGGGTTTGTATAAGGAGTGGAGGCGAAAGGACTGGTGGACTGCCGAACCCCTCTCGTATACGGCTCCCCGGGAGCGAATCGCCACTAATAAGTTAAACATGCGTCACCAAGTGGGAAACTAATGAGTGGCAAGGTTCCCATCAGTAAACGCAAGCATCCAGGAACTTACCTGCAGCCCTTCCAAAATCCGGGGAAATTTCCATGAAACGCGGCTTTGATCGGACCTTGAAACAACGTGTGGATATCAACTCGACATTTTCCGAGCCGAAATTCGGTCACAGCATTCATCATGGCGGGAATCGCATCAACTCTAAAAGTTTAGGATTGGGCGCTAGAGACACCACAATAGCTTTTCGCAACTTCCGATTCTGGAGAGGATGGAGCGGAGAAGTCAATAATGGGCACACGCCGGGCGAGTAGCTCTGTGGCCAAGCGTAGCTTGTACCCAATGCCAACGGCGAGGCCGCAGCACTTGTACTGTAATGAGCTTCCGTGTCTGAAGTGGAATGGTCTGTCGATCTGGGGGCGGCTCTGAAGCAGAGCGGAGTTGGTGCGTTACAGCTTTGCCGGGTCGGCTAAGTGCAGCGGGCCTCACGTGACATGGCCTCAGCCTTTCTGTGAATACAAATGCCGGGCGAGCTCGCTCATGGACTTGTATTATTATTCCGTGGCGTCATTCTCTGTACGGTGAGCAAGACCCCGGTCTGTTCCACAATCATCGTTTGCAGGGTCGAGGCGCTGGGCGTTTTCGTTCCCAGACTTCTTCACAGCCGCGGGCGGCTTGCATCCCCGTATCTTCAAGTCCTATTACAGGTGCGGAAAACAATCTTGGGGATTGACTGGATGTGATGGTAGTGTGGGTAAGTTGGCGCTAAAACTTGCAGCGAGGAGCAGCAACTTGCAGGTGGCCTGCTAGGCCCGAGGCCTCGAAAAGAGCGGCGTAGGATATTGGTCAATAGACTCTCGCAACTGCAAGTGCATATTCACCCATGCAAGACGAAGCATTCGTCCAAATGACTTCCCAAATTCCTAGGGAATATGATGTGCCCCTATCTTCTCAAATGGTATTGGTGGCGGGCGATAACCCCTCGCCCCGGGAGCTACTCGACAGCGGCAGCGCTTATGCAGCCTTCCTAGGGTTTAGGGTCAGATGATCGCTGAGGGCGCATATATGCGATATAGCGCTCCTACCGCATTTATTTTGGACTTACTTCATTTTGCAGAATCTCAAGAACAGAATTCACTTCGGACGAATCCCAAGACCTACAAGCTGCAACATGTCCTCGCAAGGATCCTCTCAGACACCGGACGAGCAGCGTGTGGCCGAAGCCCGCGCGGCTGTAACGGCATCGCTCTCCTCTGTCGGCGGTTCAATGGACGCAGAAATGCGACAGCGGGCGGCAGACATACACGCAAACGCATCAGCCATTGAGAAGCAGGAGAAGGAGTTGGCAAAGCAAACAGCGGCGCTGTCCAAGGAAAGCGACAAGTGGCAGAAGATGGCGGACCAGAACGTGAAAAAGCTCAACGAGATGGGCGACCTGCAAAACTGGGCCGAGATGATCGAGCGCGACCTGCTGGTGGTGGAAGAAACGCTTCGGCTGGCGGAAGGTGAACCGGACCAAGAGAACGCAAGCGGGACGAATGGATGGACACGAGGGTAAACTGTTGGGCCGGTCCCCTCGGACCATTTTGTCACCTCCAACCAGCGCTCGACGCGTGCGACTTCCAGGTGGCATTGAAGGCGCAGATGTGGGCTTCGGCTGCAGCCTGAGGTTTCCCTTGATGCGCCCGGAGGGCTGCCGGCGCTCCACGGCGTCTCGCACGCGTCGCGACAGTCATTAGCTTTCGCGAATGCCATGCGCGCCATAACGGTGCTGTCTCTGCCTCTGCAATGTGTGATTGAGCGCCGCGTGCGCGTGAAGATTGCGTGTGGTGACGACCGCTGAATCAGCATGTAGCTTCATGCGGCAGCCTGGCGGTTTCCTTGGGTACTGGAGGTGCTGCCTTTGGTGACTGAGTCCGCTGCTCGTGCTGTGACCTCATCTGCCAGTGTTCTGCGACCGCCTGGCGCGGAGGCTCTTCGGTTATCCAACACGCTGTCGACCTCACAACGAAGAAGCACACGGCCAGCCCAACTTCCTCTGCACCCGCCTCCCCGCCACTCCCTCTTCATCATCCGACGCCATCGACACGAGCTGCGCCGTTCACTGCTGCACAAGGTCCGCGGTACAGACGCCAAAACTACGCGCGAGAGGACGCCTGCACAGTCCCTCTTTCGCCGTTGCAACCTTTGCCTGCTCGTCCCGACTGACACAATCCTGCGCCTTCCGCTCAACGGGCGCTTATTTGCACTTTGAGTCGCTGCGTCGGGCTCATTCCACCGCCTTCCAGCTTCAGGCACGCGCGTCTGTCATAATCTACACGCCTGCGCGAGAGCTTACCACTTTTTCCGCCCGTGCTTCACATTACCTTCCGCCGCCGCGACGCCCGCCAAGCCCGTCGACACAAGCCCGCCACCGACCCCATCATAGGCGCATCACCGCGGATTGCTGCTGAGTGAGCCTCAGTGCTGTGTGAACTGGATCAAGCTATTCGGGTGCGGGAGGGTCAACCTTCCAGGCTGTGGTTGCGAAGATGGGGAGGATAAAAAAGGTCGCAACATCCAAGCATGACGCGACTCTGGTACGTGCTCACTCCCTCGAGGCTTTGCGCTTTCAAAGCATCTACTGACAAGGAACTATGACAGTCTCCGTACATTGCGGAGTTCATCAAGGAAACGCTTGCACTTCCGCTTCACAAGATACCCGCTCACCTGAGCTCCTTCCCCCGGCGATGGCCCTTCCCTCGAGGCGACCTGTACCACTGGATACCCGTACTGAACCGCTTCGACCGTATACTCGAGCTGTTTGTTGAGGAGTATAGCCTAGCCAGCGGTCCACAGGCGCAGCCCTTCGAGAGGCGTCTCCTACTCAAGGGCGATGCCGAGGAGGATAAGCAGCCGTCAGAGTCGCCTAATGCCGCCGGCCTCGATGCCGCCGGCTACACCGCGGAAGGTGACCGGGAGCTTCTGGAGCACATCCTGAGATTCACCAAGCTGCTACTGGAGAACTGTGGCAACCGGAGTTTGTATGCCAGCAGCGAGCACCTCAGCAAGCTTCTCAATACAACCTCCATCTCACTACTGAGGACAACACTGCGCCTGACACTGAGACTCGCGCAGCGCTACCACACCTCGCGCGTACGGATGGGATCCAGTGCCACTGTTCAGACCAGCCTGCTTCAGAGCCACTACAACATCAACCTCGACAACCTTCTGAAGGTTGCATTGCCTTTTGTGAAGGGTACCTCGCCGGCCTCTAGCAAGGGCAAAGAGAAGCTTCCACTGGGTTCGAGTTCGGATGACTCAACAGACAAAGTCCAAGTGGCGGATTTGGTGGGCAAAGTCAAGGTCGAGGACTTCCCGCCTGCGTTACGCGAAGAGTGGGGCAGCGTTTTCTTGTCTTATTACGAGACGAGTGCCACAACGAAAGAAGACGCCAACAAGCCATCGTCACATGAGCCGTTCGGCAGTCCTGGGGGCCCAAGCACGCCGACTCCTGTACGTCGGACATCGACACTTGGTCCTCACGCTACGCCCAGGCAGAACCGCACTGCGCAAGCAGAGCAGTCTCCTCGTACTCCGGTTACCCCGACTGCTCAACATGACTCGTCTCGGCCTCCAGGTCCGAAGTACCTGGAGATTCCCTACCGGGAGATATCCTCCCAACCTGCATACGAGATCATGAAGAGTTACATGCACGATGTGCCTGAGGATACCCGGTACGAACTTCTCCACAGGGTCAGGGTTGCACAATCATTGGCCTCGAAAAGAGCAGCTCGTGAGGACATTATAGCTATCCGGCTGCTTGCCATCTCTAACCTGGCCTATGTTCACCCAGAGACGACATTCCACCAGAAGATCGGCCAACAGGACGCCGATGAACCCCGGCCGTTGCAGCTCGCCTATCAGCTTGCTGAGTTGATTCATCCTCCAACAGATGGTCAGCTGGGTGCTTCACGAGAACTTCAGACCACGGCTTTATGCGCTCTGGAGGCCTTGACAAAGCACAAGAATAAGGGTGCAGATCTTACCTCCGCTTTAAGTCTCAACGTCAATCATGGTGTTCTTTTTTACGTCGCTCGCAAGGCAGTCGCTGAACTCACTCGTGACGACGGGCCTGGTGACTCTCTCGAGGACGATGAGTGGCGCGAGTCCTTATTCACGCTACTCACCAGCATTCCCGGCCAGGTCACGCGCACAGGAGAGAGCATGGTTGCTGCTGGACTATTCGACATTTTCGTAGAAGTACTCACACTTCGCACCCAGAGAGCTGAACGCTATTATTCTCGTGTATTGAGCTTTTTGGACACTTTTGCCTTCAACCTCCGCGATGCATTCCAAGCATTTGTCCAAGCCAAAGGTCTGGATGCGATCGCTGATCTCGCTGGACATGAAGTTGAGACTGCTTTCTCCCGGGCTGAGCGCGGGGAGGGGATGCCCGAACAGTACAAGACCCAGCATACAGACTACAAAATCGCATACTATCCTCAGCAGACTCTCCGCTGGCTGTTCAAGTTCATTAGTCATATGATGACGCACGGCGGCGGCGGCATCGATCGCCTTCTGCGGAACCTGATGGACTCTCCCCAACTTCTAGCAGGTCTTCGCACTGTTTTGGCTGAGGCCCCAATTTTCGGTAGCACTGTCTGGAGCATGACCGTCAATATTCTCGCGAACTTTATCCACCACGAACCCACGAGCTATGCAATCATTGCCGAGGCTGGGTTGAGCAAGACTTTCTTGGAGACGGTTACCCAAAGGCCTATCGAAGAGAAGCCTGCGGAGGCGCCGACTACTGAAATAGTTGCGGAAGTGCCGTCCCAATCAGACGCACCTGTTGTTGCTACTGAAGGAAAGAAGTCAGATGATCAGGATCCCAACCCTATCACAACTGGCATCCTCCCAGTGGCAGAGGCGATCGCTTCGGTCCCTCCGGCTTTTGGTGCCATCTGCTTGACTGAGGCTGGTATCAACCTGTTCAAGAGCTCAACGGCCCTTGAAAGCTTCTTCGAGATTTTCACCAGTCCTGCTCATATCAAAGCAGTCGAAATAGATTCGGACACAACACAAACGCTCGGCTCTTCTTTCGATGAGCTAGTTCGTCACCACCCTGCTCTCAAACCGGCAATTCTTGCTTCAGTTAAAAAGATGGTCGCACGCGTCAGTAAGCTCTGCTTCGAAAGAGCTCAGATCAAGGGTGTCGGAGCCAAGCTTTGGGTTGAGGATAGCAATGGTAAACTCCTCGTCTCTGGAGGGCGTAAGGCTCTCTGGGGAAGGGAAGGCACTCGACACCAACAAGCTCGCGAACAGTCCGGTCAAGTTACAAGTCAAGGCGGTGATGTGGAAATGACGGATGTTGGTACTTCTGCCACCTCTGTCCAATCCGCGAACGCCGATGTGTCGATCGATGAAGTGGTCGAGCATGAAGATTCTAAGGACGGACCCACCACCATGCAGTTTGTTACGGCCACCTGCAAGTTCTTGGAAGGATTCTTCATCAACGAATCCCTCTGTGCCGCATTTATTGAACAAGGTGGCCTGGAATTCGTGCTTGATTTCGGGACGTTGCCTTGCCTACCGTACAACTTCCAAGATTTCTACGCTATCGGGGAGGACTTCGGTCGCGTCATCCAGATGCTCGTTGAACAGAAGCCCCACCTTGCTCTGCCCTCTTTGATCAGGCGCTTCCAAGCCGCTTGTGACGACTTGGAACCTTTCATGCAAAATGAGCGCCAGTCCGCTTACCTGTCCGTGTTCACGGGCGCCAACGCCGGTGCGGATGTTGATTCTACCATTGCGGCCAATGGCACGCGTTTTGCAAAGGCACTTGTCACCGTCCTCACCCTCTCCAATGCACTCACTGCGACATTCCAAGCGTCGATCTACAATCATCGCGGGGGTCACAACATCTTCTCTTTGGTCAACATGGGGGATATGTACGCCCGTCTAATCGATAGTCTTGGTAGGTTGCAGCGAAGCTGCGTTTGGGAGGAGATTCTCCTTCAGAAGGAGATGCCTGCAGAATGGGAGAAGAGCACGAGGGTCAAGAGTAGTGGCTTTCACACAGACGAAGCAAACAAAGTCCTTCGTTTGACCAACCCCCACGGTCCGGAGGAAACCAGCGAGAATGCGGAAACCACTGACGGACCTGGGCAGCAGTTGAGCAGAGCTAACAGCGGTGAAGGTAGTGTTGCTCAGGCCAGTGCGACCCTTGACAAGTCATCTGCACAATACAAGAATACGAAGATCTTGCGATATCTGCTCAGCCAAGTTCCAACTGCTATCACTCCATTCCTTCAAGCACTGGGTAGGTGCCTTCTCTTCAGGAGGACACAGGACCAATACCAGAAGCAGAATGCGTACGTTGTCGCAGATCAGCTCGCAAAACTTGCCATGGACCAGCTTAGTTATGAAATTCCTAAGCAAAGTGCCAACGCTAAGGACCGGTATGCCTACTGGATTGTCATCCTGACATCTATTTCTCAAATACTTATCGAGGGAAGCATGGAGCGCAACCCCCCGCACATGCTGACCTTGATTCTCTACTCTTTCCAAAACCAAGGCGGTCTCGATCAATTGAGTGAGATTCTTGGGTCTTTCTTTGAGGAGGCTAGAGGGATCATCGAGAAGAACGACAGCCAAGAGCTCCCTGAGGATCTGCAGGGCTTGATGAACCTGGCGCTGGGCGGCATCAAGATCATTCTGACTTTATACGCACACATGGTCAACCCTAAATGTGTCAACGACGCGCATCAGACAAACTCGATGAACACACGCGATCGGAGCAGACCTCGAGGTGACTCTTTCTTCCCTTCACAGTTCCTCGTTGAATTGCGGATGGCCGTTATCAAGCCCGTCGAAAAGATATGGAACTCGGAGCTCATGAATAAGGCAACGACATCCATCGTCAAGAATCTCGTTGAAATACTTCGAATTGTCCTTGACGGTGAGGGCGAGAACGAGGCTTTCAAACGCACGGACAATCCTCCCGCCAGGTCAAGATTCTCGTACAAGCCTTGGAAGCCACGTAATCTCGAGCATGTGGAGACCCTCAAGCGAGACGGTTACGAGGAGGGCCTGGCGAAGGAGGCCCAGTATCGTACCTACGACAATGCGACCGCGGCTAGGGAGTACTGCAACGCGGCCAAGAATGACCCTCGTTTCGAAAGGAATCCAGTACCTCCCTATGAAACCGAGCTGCTGAAGTCAACTAGCCAGAGCCAGACCCCGTCAACCTCTACCACTCCTCGCCTAACCGCGGAGAGTGAAGACGAGTCCGAGGAACCAGGCTCCCAGTCTGTAGTCATGTCAGATGCTCAGCCATCCGCAAGTGAGGTCCTTAACAGCTCTGTCTTCATTCCTCATGCCCTTAGACAGTCTTCGTGGGCTCACGGTACGGACACCACACAGCCTGAGAGTGGCAGCTATGTCAGGGTTGAGGACCTCGAGGACGCGAGATCCGAGATCCGTAAGAACGTCATCGACCGTGCACTGGAGGTTGTCGATGTCCACGAAGACGTTACCTTCGAACTTGCGGACCTGATATCAGCAGCGGTGGCAAAGTCAGCTGACGCTTCAAGTATGCGCACTGAGATTGGTGAGACACTGGTCAACGCGCTCATCTCCCTGCAATCAGAGGAAGATCTCAAGCCCATCGGCAAGAAGATCGCATCTTACGCTCATCTACTCGCCCTAATCCTCCAGGAGCGTGAATTCTACAACGCTACTTTGCCCCAACTCAAAGAGTTCTTTTCTCAACTGCTTGGTTTTATCAAGACCTCGCCCGACCAACGAGGAGAAGAGTCTTCACCTTGGATTGGACACATCCTCCTCATCATTGAGCGCCTACTTGCCGATGATGCGCAACCTTTCCAGATCCAATGGACTCCTCCCAGGGATGACGAGCTCGAGGACGAGCCAAATTCTATTCTCGAGCTGCCCGAGCCGGTTGTGCCAACGGATGACAAGCGCGAGTTGTTCAACGCCATTGTAGATGTACTTCCTCGCATCGGCAAAGACGAGTCCCTAGCGCTCTCGGTGGCTCGTGTCCTGGTTATCCTTACAAGGCATAGGCCACTTGCAACGAAGTTAGGAGAGAAGCGCAATCTGCAGCGTCTGTTCGTCATGGTCAAGCAGCTCAGCGGTCTCACGAATGAGAGATTGCAAAGCGCGTTCATGTCGATCCTCCGCCACATCGTTGAAGATGATGAGACGATCAGGCAGATCATGAGAACTGAGATCAAGGCACTTTTCAAGGAAAAAGGCAACCGTCCCCGTGGCGGCCCTCAACAGATGGACACCAGTGCCTACGTTCGAGCCCTCTGGCATCTTGCCGACCGTAGCCCTGAGATTTTCGTGGAGGTCACTAATGAGAAGTTGAAACTCACCGCTTACGCGCGAGAGCCGCGGGCTCAGAATTTCCTCGAGCTCAAGGACGAAGAAGCTCCCGCCGACAAAGAGGCTGAAAAGGTTAGTACAGAAGGCGATCAGTCTGCTGAATCTTCGAAGGCTACAGAGATTGTCAAGCCCTCGACCGAGGTACAGACGAAGGCCGAACCAGAGAAGACGAAAACCTCGGACATCAAGCCCCCGGTCATTGAGAACCCAGATGGTGTCATTCACTACTTGCTTTGTGAACTTCTCACCTACAAGGACGTAGACGACAAGGAGCCTACCTCTGCGCCTACCGAACAGCCGAAGGATGCTCCCTCGACCACTGATGTGGAGATGATGGATAGCGTAGATCGTGCTACGCCTGGAACGCCCGGTAGCTCGACGTCCACTCCTGCAGCTGCCCCAGAGCAAAAGAAGCCCGAAAAGCCAACTTTCAAGGCTGATCAGAATCCCATCTTCATTTACCGGTGCTTTATCCTGCAGTGCCTCACAGAACTTCTGTCTTGCTACAACAAGACCAAGGTTGAGTTTGTCACGTTCTCTCGACAGGCTGACCCTCAGGCTATGACTCCCTCAAAGCCTCGTTCGACCGTTCTAAGGTATATGCTCGAGAACATTGTCCCAGTCGGTACTTTGGCACATGCAGAGGATATTGCCTTCAAGAAGAAGTGCGCAACCTCGAACTGGGCGATTTCCGTCATTGTTGCTCTCTGCCAGAAGACTGGCGAGCGTCGCTCTCCCAAGGGCCGCGATGCCAAAGAGGAAGATGAGCCCGAATTGCTCTTTGTCCGCAAGTTCGTTCTTGAGCACGCTTTGAAAGCTTTCAAGGACGCCAATTCGTCGTCTGAAGCGCTGGATATGAAGTATTCCCGCTTGCTAAACCTCGCCGATCTTTTCCATCGCATGCTCTATGGTAAGCCTACGAACAGTTCCAGCAGTTTCCCAGTCGACATGATCGTTGCTTCCCAAAAACAACTCGCACGAATCATGTACGAGAAGAACTTCATCACCACCTTGACGACGGCAATTGCCGACATCGATCTCAATTTTCCGAACGCCAAGCGCGCCGTGAAGTACATTCTCCGCCCTATCAAACTCCTCACACAGACCGCGATTGAATTGAGCGTAAATGCCGAAATTTCTGGCGCTCCTGGTCAAGTCGACGAGGATGAGATCTCGACGGCTTCCTCGGTATCAGACATGGATGAGTTCCGCGAAGAAACTCCGGATCTCTTCCGTAACTCCACCCTCGCGATGTTCGACCCCAGCAGGGAAGAGGAGACCGAATCTGAAGAATCTGATGAAGATGACGACGAGGACATGTACGGTGATGAGTACGGTGACGAGATGGAGTATGAGGAGGAGATGGATCACGATGACGGTGATGTGGTCAGTGACGAGGATGAAGAAATCGAAGGCATGGGCGATATCGAGGGCCTGCCTGGAGATGTCGGTGACGATGTGGAAATCGTTATCGAGGGAGAAGATGGCGAAGGTATGTCCGATGACGACGATGACTCGGCGGACATGGATGAAGACGACGACGATGACCCCGACGACGATGAGGACATCGAGGAGGTTATGGACGACATGGACGAAGTCACCGGCGACGATATCAATGGCAGCCTCAATGGAGACGAAGATGACGAATGGGCAAGCGAAGATGATGACG
Source organism: Botryosphaeria dothidea (assembly GCA_011503125.2). Taxonomy (NCBI): domain Eukaryota; kingdom Fungi; phylum Ascomycota; class Dothideomycetes; order Botryosphaeriales; family Botryosphaeriaceae; genus Botryosphaeria; species Botryosphaeria dothidea. The sequence goes on from WWBZ02000001.1 coordinate 1,561,141, forward strand.
AGGGTGACGATTACGACCAAGACGGCGCCGATGAGCATGGCCCACCTGGCATCGATAACCTTGTCCGCATTCTCGATGGTCAGGGACCCCCGGGTCTGCTCGAGCACCTCCAGGGCGACATGATGGACATGGAACATGAGGGTTACCTCGACGATGATATGCAGGAGGATGAAGGTATGATTTCACAATTACCATCAGCGAGATGGCCTATCGTCCGTAATAGGCTGACTTCTGGACCAGACGAGGAAGATGATGAGGAAGATTACGATGAAGACGATATCGCCTACGAGGCTGGGCTTGAAGGTTTGCCGCCACGTGAAACACGACGCTTGTCCCTGCAGCGCTTACTGAGAGCTCTAGATGATGAAGATGGCTTGCCTGATCCTGCGTGGGATTGGGGCGCTCCCCCAGAATTCCGTGGACATCACCATCACCATCACCACCACCGTGGTATTCTTGGCGTTAATCCATTCTCGTTCATTCCGCCTGCCGGCCTTGACCGTCACCTCGGTAAGTCCAGATTCCACGACAGCTATTCAGTTCATACTGACACATTTAAGTCCCAGCCTATAGACCTCCCCGTCCTACCCAGCGCGGGGCTGACGATGGTACAAATCCTCTTCTCCAACGCTCTGGCCGTCCTTCGTCAGGCCAGGGTGCCGCTGGAGGCCGTCGTGGTACGATGTCTGATTGGGTCCACGCCATGGACGGCATGCGGCCTGGTCGCCTCCTTGGACCTGGTGGTGATACCCCTGTTTCGTTCATCAACAACCTTCTCAACATCATGAGCCACGGTTCGGCCACCATCCAGCAGGATGGCATTACGGTCACTGTTGAGGGCATGTTCCCAGGTGATCCTGGTTTCCCAGGAGGTCCATTCGATGCCTTTGCACGCCGCGATCGCCGGGGTCTAGACAACCCATCCCGCTCGTCTCGTGATGATCCGGCTCAGGCAGTCTCATTTGTTCCGACCCTTACGACCGTGCGCTGGCAAGAGGAAGGTCGCCTGCTTTTTGGCAGTCTTGCTCCGGATAAGTCGCTCCGCCTTGTCAATGCCATCCTTAGGTTGCTGGTTCCTCCGGCGATCCGCGCTGCCAAGGACGCCGAGCGTAAAGAACGTGAGGAGCGTGAGGCTCGAGAGAAAGAGCAAAAGGAGAAGGAGGAGCGTGAACGTAAGGAACGTGAGGAAAGAGAGGCTAGAGAGAGGGAGCAGAGGGAAAGGGAGGAGCGCGAACGGAAGGAACAGGAGGAGAGAGAGGCTGAGAGACAGGCTCAAGAACAACCCGCTGAAGCCACAGTGGAGGATCAGCCGATGGAGGACGTGGAGACTCCTCAGCCCGCTGCTACTGAAGAAGGGGCTCAAGGTGAGGGCTCAGAACAGCGCAACCGCGTCGTTGCAAACATCCGCGGACGCCAAGTCGACATCACAGATCTCGGCATCGATCTGGAATACCTTGAGGCTCTGCCTGAGGACCTGAGAGAAGAGGTCTTGATGAGCCAGATCCAAACTCAACGTGAGGAGGCCCGCACCCAGGGTAACGAGCCATCAGACATTAGCCGCGAATTCCTGGACGCACTTCCGGAAGACATCCGCGACGAGCTTCTCGAACAAGAAGCAGCTGCTCGACGCCGTCAAGAGCGCGCAGAGGAGCGCCGTCGCCAGGGTGGTGGAGCACCGCGTGCTGAAGAGATGGACGTCGCCACTCTCTTTGCCTCTATGGATCCGGGTCTCCGCCAGGCTGTGCTCATGGAGCAGGATGACGAGACCCTACGTGAACTCCCTCCGGAGCTTGCTGAAGAGGCTCGTCGCCTGGGTGGTGACCGTCGTTTGAACCACCACATGGCCGATATTGGCCGTCTCAACCGCGGTTACCGACGCCATGACGGTGTCCAGCAAGAAGAAGAGCAGTCACAGCGGAAGCAGAAGCCTCGCCCCATCGTCCAGATGCTTGACAAGTCTGGCGTTGCAACTCTTCTCCGTCTTATGTTCATTCCTCAGCAGGGAAGCGCTCGCCAAACCTTGAACGGCATTCTCAAGGATGTCTGCCAAAACCGTCACAACCGTGCGGAGGTCATCAGCATCCTCCTGTCCATCCTCCAGGATGGCTCTGCGGACATCAACGCTGTTGAGCGCAGCTTTGCTCAACTTTCCCTTCGCGCCAAGCAGCCGCCCGCGCCCCAGCCGTCTGGAAACCAGAAGACTCCACAGCCTTTGAAGCGTTCGCTCACTGGCCCGCTTGCTGGTCAACAATTGTCAAGTCATGGTGACATGTCGCCTATTATGGTTGTCCAGCAGTGCCTCAGCACGCTCGTCTACCTGGTCTACAACAACCCACACATCTGCTCGTTCTTCCTTGCGGAGCACGAGACTGCGGTTGGCTTCAAGTCCAAAGCTTACCGCAAGGGCAAGGCAAAGGAGAGCAAGGCGCACAAGTACCCTCTGAACGCTCTTCTTAGTCTGCTTGACCGGAAGCTCATCGTCGAGAGCTCCACAGTCATGGAACAGCTCGCGTCTTTGTTAATGAACATCACCAGCCCCTTGGGCATTCTCCTCAAGAAAGACAAGGAGAAGAGTGAGGAGAAGAAGGAGGAGGCAACAGAGGCAGGTTCTTCAGCTCAGGCACAGACTGAGGGCATCACGACCGAAGCTGGCGAGACCACTGCAGCTGCAGAGCAGACCACAGCTGAGGCTGACGCTCCTGCGGCTACCTCATCCGAGAAAAAGGACGAGAACAAGGCAGAGGATCAGTCTGATGACAAGAAGAAGGCGCGTGCTCTTATCCCGCCTGAGGTTCCGGAATATAACCTTCGCCTCGTGGTGCACATTCTGGCCGCTCGCGAGTGCAGCAGCAAGACTTTCCAGAACACTTTGTCCGTCATCAACAACCTGTCGGCTATTCCAGGTGCCAAGGAAACCTTCGGCAAGGAGCTTATCAAACAGGGCCAAGACTTAGCACAAGCGTGCCTCAATGACCTGAATGAGCTCGTCTCACAGATCAACAGGGCGAAGACTGGCACTGATGTACAGGGCATGGCCCTTTCAAAATTTTCGCCCGCTAGTTCGGACCAGACGAAGCTCCTCCGTGTTTTGACCGCATTGGATTACCTTTTCGACCCCAAGCGCTCAGACACCCAAGACAAACCTACCTCTACCGTTTCAGACGGCTTGCCTGCCGAGCAGAAGGCTGATATTCTCACCACGCTCTATGAGAACCCGACCTTCTCTTCCTTATGGCACAAGCTCAGCGAGTGCTTGACTGTTATCCGCGAGCGCACCAACATGCTCAGCGTTGCCACGATCCTCTTGCCGCTGATTGAGGTATTGATGGTTGTATGCAAGAACACCACGCTCAAAGATGCGCCGCTTGCCAAGATACACTCTCGAGAGGCTGAACTGTCAAGTCCCCCACCGGAGAACCGCATGGAGAGCTTGTTCTTCAAGTTCACGGAGGAGCACCGCAAGATCCTCAACGAACTTGTCCGTCAGAATCCCAAGCTGATGAGTGGGTCCTTCTCGGTCCTCGTCAGAAACTCCAAGGTCCTGGAGTTTGACAACAAGCGGAACTACTTCACACGCCGCCTCCACTCGCGCAATGCAGAGATGCGCCACCCTCATCCCACACTCCAACTCTCCGTCCGCCGTGAGCACGTCTTCTTGGACTCGTTCAAGTCGCTCTACTTCAAGACCGGCGACGAGATGAAGTACGGCAAGCTCAGCATCCGATTCCACGGCGAAGAGGGTGTCGATGCTGGTGGTGTCACTCGCGAGTGGTTCCAGGTCCTTGCTCGTCAGATGTTCAACCCTGATTATGCTCTTTTCATTCCCGTTGCCTCGGATCGCACTACCTTCCACCCCAACCGTCTGAGTGCGATCAACCAGGAGCATCTTCTCTTCTTTAAGTTCATTGGTCGCATCATCGGAAAGGCGCTCTATGAGGGTCGCGTGCTTGACTGCCACTTCAGCAGAGCCGTCTACAAGCGCATCTTGGGCAAGCCGGTCAGCATCAAGGACATGGAGACTCTCGACTTGGACTACTACAAGTCTTTGTTGTGGATGCTCGAAAACGACATCACAGACATCATCACCGAGACTCTCTCCGTCGAAGCCGAGGAATTCGGTGTTACCCAGACTATCGATCTCATCCCCAACGGTCGCAATATCCCCGTTACCGAGGAGAACAAGCAGGAGTACGTCCGCTTGATGGTTGAGCACCGGTTGACCGGCTCCGTGCAAGATCAGCTTTCGGAGTTCCTCAAGGGCTTCCACGATATTGTTCCAGCGGAGTTGATCTCCATCTTCAACGAACAGGAGCTTGAGCTTCTCATCTCCGGTCTGCCCGAAATCGACGTCGACGACTGGAAGAACAACACCGAGTACCACAACTACACAGCAGCTTCGCCGCAGATCCAATGGTTCTGGCGTGCGGTCCGCTCCTTCGACAAGGAAGAGCGTGCCAAGCTGCTCCAGTTCGTCACGGGTACCAGCAAGGTCCCGCTTAACGGTTTCAAGGAACTCGAGGGCATGAACGGCTTCAGTCGCTTCAACATCCACCGCGACTACGGCAGCAAGGACCGCCTTCCCAGCTCGCACACTTGCTTCAACCAGCTGGACCTGCCCGAGTATGAGAGCTACGAGGCGCTCAGGCAGCAGCTCTACACTGCCATTACGGCCGGTAGCGAGTACTTCGGATTTGCATGAGCGCGGTTCATTTATTCCCTCGTCTTCTGGGCTTTTGTTGTTTCTTTTTCCATGCGCACATACCAAAAACAAACGATGTCCATGAGTTGCTGCTGCATTTGAACGGCGCTGGCGAAGTTTTCTTTTTCTTTTTGCGGAGGTCAAAGCGGGGTATGGGATATTTTCTCCCCTCAAGCGGATAATACCTAAGGATTACAGGTGTTTTCCTTTTCTTCCTTTTTTCTGCATTTGGGAGGGGTGGAATAGCAGAAGATTTTTCTTTCTTCTTGGGAGCCGGTTCAGTTTGAGCAGAGGGTTCGTTCGTTGTATCACTACGGAGAGCTCTCTATTCTGCTGCTCTCTTTTTTGAGTTTGGGAAAGATGGGGAGGAACTACTCTAGTCGGAGAAAGGGCTCTAGGTTCCCATTTTCTCCTTCCAGAAGGGAAGCGGAGTGCAGGCCGTCTTCCTTTCACAAGGATGAGAAAAAATTGGGTAGGACTCGGGTCCATGGCCGGTGGTTCGGGGATTCTTTACATGGTTCTTCTTTTGATGGCCTCTTTTCCTGGGTTTTGCTTTGCTCGCTGAGCCTTTCTCTTAATGGAGATGATGGTGGCTGGGTAGATAGCTCTTCTTTCTTCTTTCGAGTAGGTTATCAAAAGATATTTATGCGGTTTAGAAAAGGGATGGTTTCTTGTGCTCGTGCCTTATAGTTGTGACGTGGGGACGTTTTCCACAGTGTGTTGGAGATGGATTCGCAACATGGGTTTGTATGGTCTTGTGCAGTGTTTCAGCCGGCATCCGCCATTGGCTCGCGATTTAAATGTGCACCTCTGGTCTCCGGAGACTCCATGAATTAATTTTCCATAAAATCTCGAGTGAATCGAAGAGAAATTTGGGCTACCTTTCTCTGTTCGTTATGTTCATGACTGTGGTGCTATCTTGCCCCCCAAATGCTCTTTCATCCAGGAAAGAACGATGAGAGATATTGGCGTTAAGTTTGTCACAAAGTGATAAGGGGGATCGTAGGTAGTCGAGGATGCAATGCTTCGATCTATGGCACAGTGGGATCCTACATGTCCAGCTGTGAGTATGCGTCGTAAAGGATCAGTGTTGATGAGCTTCTTGCTTAGCCCGTTATCTCCCTTCGTGATTGGAGCGATTTCTCTACGAACCTTCCTTCAAATCCAGCCGATGCATGTTCTTTCTTCTTTCTTTAGAGCAAAGGTATATATCGCTGCTCAAAGATCCGTCTCACAGTAGTCAAAATAGCTGAACTTTCATCTCCGTCCATTCTCTTCACACTACCTATCTTACATGTATTTTTCAATAAATTATTCTCCAGGGTATCGAGCGCCCGCCACACGGAGCAAAACCGAGACAACAACGACACTACACCTTACACAGTGAGCACCAGAGATAAACCCAAATCAACCGACACTGTACCAAAAAAAAAAAAAAAAAAACACCAACGCCATAACCCATGTTATTCCCTCTCCGGCAATCCCTTACCTTTTTTTTTCTTTCCCCGCCCCGCCTCACAAAAACGTCTTCTTCCGACTAATCTTCGAATACGCCCTACTAATCGGACTCGCCGCCGCCCCTCCCTGCCCCTGCCCCAACCTGCCCCCACCAGCACCAATCCCGCCCATCTCATACGCGCCGCTCGCGCCCGTGTACGCCGTGCCGCGCGTGGTCGTCTGGTACAGGCTCTCCATCGTCGGGCTGCCGTTGCCCGGGTTGCTGACGCCCGTGTACGCGCCGCCGGCGCCGAACGAGCGGTTGCTCCACGCGCTGCTGGGGGGCGGGAAGCGTTGCTGCTGGTTCGCCGCGCCGGGGCCGAAGCGCGAGGTCGCGCTGGAGGGCGTGTCCGGCGAGTTGGCGTAGGGTACGGTGCCGCCGCCGGTCGAGAAGCGCTGCTTGAGCTTGGCCATCCAGCCGTTGTCGTCGGGCGCGGTCGGGCCCGTCATGGCGGTCGAGATGGCGAGGTCGCCGCGCCTGCTGCTGCTGCTGCTGCTGCTGCTGTTGTTGTTGTTGTTGTTGTTGTTGTTGTTGTTGTTGTTGTTGTTGTTGTTGTACTGCGGGAGCTGGCCGTAGTGGTGGGCGTGGTGCTGGGCGACGCCTGCCGCGTCGGGGGTCGGCCAGCTCGCCTCCTCCTCGACGCGCCACGCGTCGCCCATGTTGCCGCGGGCGGCGACGACGGCGGGCACGGCTTCCTTGGGCACGACGAAGAGGTGGCCGCCGCTCTCGCCGATGTACCATTCGCAGTTCCACTGCTGGCCCGCGGGACCGCCGCCGCAGCTGCCGGCCATGGCGGCGGCGGGGGGTGAGTTGACGGCGAGGGAGAAGAGGTTGGGGGGCTCGGAGAAGTCGGTGACGAGGCCGCGGTGGAAGAGGAAGTAGACGAGGCAGAGGAGGCTGGTGAGGAAGGCGAGGGCGAGGACGAGGAAGAAGAGCTTTTGGGGCTCGCCGGTCGGGCCGGAGGCGTAGGTGCGTTCGCGGAGGGTGGCGTTGAAGTTGACGGTTTCAGGGGTGAGGATGATGGAGTCGTCGTGAGACTGTAATTTTTTATTTGTTAGTCTCTCTGGATGGCTTGTTTGCTGCAAAAAAAAAGAGAAAAAAAAGAGGGGGCTGGCGAGTTACTTACCCAGCTCATCTCCATCTGCGCGTCTTGCGTGCCCATCAGCAACGTGTTGCTCGCAAGCAAGGCCAGCGCCTCCGCCAAACTTGGCCGATCCAACTGCAACTTTGCCTCACGCACAATCGACTGCGTCAGCAGCCTCGCCAGACTCGCCTTTCCATCCACGATACCCGCGTTCAACGACAAAGAGTTGCCGAATTCGGTGCCGATCCACGGCCAATTGGGGCTTACGGTCGCTGCACCGCTCTCTGCATTTGGATCGCTGTGAATGTAAGCCATCTTGTCGCTATCCGGATCACAGTGGGACGACAGCGATGAACCCTCCTGAGCGGCGTTGTAGGTGGTGCTGCAGTTAGGAGTCAAAGATGCCTTGAGCTGGCAGAGGGCATAGCGCTCCTCGTCCGGATCATCGTCACGGCCAAGCAGGTAGATGGACTCGCGGCCGTAGGGGAAGGTCTGGTTCAGCACAGTGTTGTACTGTGCCGGGTAACGTGGGAATATCGGGGCCTGTTGGCCGTTCTTGCCCCAGCCGAATAGTTCGTCAACGACGGTGGCGTTGACGGTCGAGTTGTCGATGCCGAGAAAATTGATTTGATCGGGCCACGTGGTGGCATCCAGCCAGTCCGAATGGTTCCATGCAGTGAAGACGATGGGAGCGAGCTCTTCGCGGTTCATGTTTGCGCAGAGCACGTGGATGACGGGGCTGGGTACGGATGCAGTGAGAGTGTATGCTCCCAGGCCACCCAGCTCTTCGGGCTGCAGGATCTCGTTGCGCTCGTCTGTTGCAGCGCCCAAGACACCGGCGTGCGGCATGGCCAAGCTGGCATTGTTGATGATACGGCCATTCTGTTCCGAGACGGTGATGTCCAGCCAGGTTCCGTTGACTTGGATGTCGGAGCGGATCTGCGAGTAGCCGGGCACACGCAGCGCCTTGGTGGTACCAGTTGACTTGTTCTTGTATCTGTTTTCCCACTCGGCCAGATAGCGTTGGTAGTCGTGGTACGCTTGCGCTGCGTAGGAGATGTCCAGACAAGTAGCATTGCGGAATTTCTGGTCCTCGGTAAGGGGAATTGGCGACTCGCAGTTGTGACCAAGATACATATGGTTGGCCCATTCAGTCACAACATCAGCCTTCATGATTTTCGTTTCGAGAGACCCAAGCTTCAGCTGGGGTTGGACTGTGCGACGACTGTCAGCTGATAATCGGCGACTGATGCTTCAGAGCACATACCCAATGCATCCGAGGCGGAGGTGTAGACGGTTGCCACTATGGCGGCGATGAAACTGACGATGCCCAGAATGCTGAAGAGCGCATAGCGAACCGTCTCGAAGTTGGCAACCATGTAGCCCGGGGCGCCGATCCAGTTGCGCATGCTCATCTCGGCCAGCGTGATGCCTCTCCCGCTACCTCTAACGCTCAAACTTCTCCTGCTCAGAACTTGGCCAATAAACGCGACAACCGAAGCCCCAAATGACAGTTCGACCGTCTTTGCGACGATTGCAATGAGCAGAGAAGCGTTCGACGGGGTAAGCGAGCCATTGGTGCGAATCATGGGCCACTCCGGTCCACGAAGTGCGATGACAAGGAAAAGGCCCGAGACGGCGGTGGCATAGATGGAGATTAATATGATGGAGGTTGTCACCCATCTTGTGCGGAAAAAGTGTTTTCTTGCGGGACAATGCACCGCTGGTACGAAGCCTGCAGATATGTTAGCGGTTTCCCGCCGCCAACCTGAAAAGCGATTCTCCAGCCAGTCTCCGGATGGAGAACATTCGCCTTTCCTTCCGTTTTTGATTGAGAAATCTCTAAAAATTACAGGAGACATGAACTCACCATATTGCGGTTTTTGCTCAAAGAAATACTCCAACTTCGGACTCGGCACGGGAGCCTCCTCTCCCAACGCCTTCGCATCCATGCCGAACCCGCCCTTCGTCCTCTCGCCCTCGGCCATGTAGTCGAAGCCATCGACGTCCCTCACCAAGCTGGTCGTGCTCTGAGCATTGGTGCCGTACGCGTCCGAAAAAGGGTTGTTCGGGCCGCCGCCCGTCCGCTCGTTGTACCCGTACCCGGCGGGCGTGGTCGGCGTGCCCGTCCCCAGGCTCGGCGTATCCGGGCCCGAGCTGGCGCTGGTAGGCGGCGGCAGCGGGAAGTTGAAGGACACCTGCCTCTTGCCGGCGGTTGCTGCTGCTGCTGCTGCTGCCGCATCTCCTCCTCCCCCGACGATGCTCATCCGGCCCGTCTCGATGCCCAGGCTGCTCGAGCGGCTGCGGCGGCGCTGCTGCAAGCTGGCGACGGTGCTGGCGATGCTGCGACGGCCCTCGGGGCCGCCGGCGGGCGTGCTGCTGCGGCCGCGGTAGGAGCCCGTCTCGTAGCGCACGTCGAGGTCGTCGTCGCGGTCGTCGTCCAGGGCCTCGACGAAGCGCGAGCGGCGGGTGCCCTGCGAGATGCGCGAGAAGCGGCTGGCGCGCGACATGGTGGACGGGTTGCGCGCGAGGATGGCGGCGACGTCCGGGCTGGCGGGCGTGTTGGCATCCGAGGAGGTTGCGGATGGCGGGATGGCGCTGGCGGGCGTCATTGCGGCGGGGCTGGCGGTAGTGGTGGTCGCATCGCCGATGGAGGTGGTGTCTATGCGGTCGGGCTGTCTGGAATCCATGGTTGCCTCCTCTTTCTTCTGGAATTCCTGAATTCAATTTTGTTGGGCCTGGACGCTGGCTGCTCCCGTCCGGCAGCAATTCCTCGGGATGAAGAAAGGCAAAAAACGAAAGACGGGCTGACCTCCCCCCTTCTCTTTATTTCAAGAGAATGACAACAGGCGGGCGGAGAGGGTTCGGGGTGGCCGGGGCCTTTGGACACCTGTGCGCAGCTCCACTGCTCCACGTGGGAAGCTCGGCGTGGATGCTGGTGGTGCTGGGGCCTCTGCTCTGAATCTCGGGATCGAAGAGATAAGAGATCACAGAGCGTCGGTCGTGGCCATGAAGCGTCGAACCTTTCTCCTCCGTTCTTCTTCTTCTTCTTGTGCAACAACGCCGAGATGCTGGTGCATCAAGATGGCCGGCCCGTTGAAACGCGTGGCGGCCGTTGCGGGTGGCGGTTTAATGGCTGGCCAGCAGGAAAGACGATCAATTTGGCGTGGAGGGATGAAGAATACGAGGCGATGACGAATGGCGAATGTGCGGTGATCTTTATCTCAATTGACTCCACGATGCGCCTCTAACCACTGTACAGTAGGCGCGATGGTTTCGGGGGGTTCAAGTGGCAGTCGTCAACCACGCGTAGGAACGCCACGGGCGACAATTATGTGGGCGGTGACGGCCGGCCGGCTTGGGCGGCGCAGGCGTGCTTCCAGCGGTCCTTAATCGCATGGGGCGCGTCTCGTCTTGACTCTTGCGATGGGCGTGCAAGAGTCAGCCAAGGACGCAGGAGCCACCCCTTTTCCACCGCAGAACCGCGGCGGCCAGCGCTGCACCGCCTTAACGCTCCCCCGCCTGCGCCTCCGTCAGCCGCCGGCCAGGCCAAAATGAGGTCATGCAGCGGTGCATCGTGGAGAGGCAGCGGCACGGGTGTGGCTGGAGTGCGGAGAGCAGCTGTTTGTTGCGGCTGAAAAAAGCCACAAACGCTGCCCTGGCTGCAATCTGGTCGCCGGCGAATCACAACCACCCGGCTGCCTTGGCTGTTTGCACCCGACCTCTCCCAATTTCCTGCCCTGGAGAGCCCGCATGCAGTTTCCTGCAGGGGTTCCCACAAGCCCACCATCTCCGGCCCCAGAAACACGTCTCCTGATTGGCCTGGTGTCGCGTCTTCTTCTCGCCCACCTCCTCCACCTCATGAGCTAATACGGAGTGCGTCGTCGACCTCAATAGGGGAGTCGTGCGAACAGATCGCGGAGACGTTCGACTGCTTCCTCAAGCCGCCAGCCGGCTTGGCCAGCCCGCCGGACATCGCGCACCCGGTGATCGTCATCTACAAACTCACCTGTCCCTATTGATAAGCCTACAAGACCACTTCCGCCTCCTCCTTGACGTCTGCTCTCAATACGTGCTCGACTCAAGCAGCCCACAGCACGAGCCATCCCCGCCCTATCTGCCCAAGCTCCCAATGCGCCGCTGGCTTTTGTATTCCACTCGCCATTCAAGGACTGCACGGCTTTGCGCGGGTTAGCCGGGGGCTGCTTGGTTCATTTAGTTGACTTTTGTCCATTCTCTGCCGATCACTCTAAGAGACGCCTCTGTCTTCATTCTTGGAAATAGCCTCCGCTCCTGCAGCCGACGCTTAGCCCCGAATGCGGTGATCAAAGCAGGACTTCCATGGCGAGTTGAAGCGCTCATCCGAATAGCTTCATCCCCATAAATAACTACATTCTTTCCTTTCACCGTATTGTTGCTGCTTTCGGTCACATCTCCCTCTGTAATCCTCAGAATCCTACGACATTCCTATTCATCAGATTTATGCCGCCAGCCGATCCATTATATAAGCCCGTGATTCACGAAGAGTGCTGCAACAGCAATTGTTAACCCATGAACACTCCGAAGAGTCTTCCGGACATCAACGTCACCCAGTTCCCGAACACTCTCTGAAACTTGCATTTGCACCACCTCCGAAGTCGCCCTCCCGACACCCTCTTGCCCAATTTGCAACCTCACCTCCGCCCTTCCAACCTACTTCACCCGCTCCCACCACAAACTCACCGCAATCCCCCCACCATTATCCGCCCTCAGATTCAACAACGCCCCCACGCCCCTTCCCTCCCTCCCGCCTTCCCCAAACACCAACGAAAAGTCCCTCCGCTGCGCACTCCCCACGTAGCTCGGCAGCGTCGCGACCTCGAGCGGGCCATGCACGACCTGCCCCGTCACGCCGCCCGCGACCGCCTCGACGGGCACCGACTCGTTGAAGCCGAACGGCCCCGCGTAGGCGAGCGAGTGCTTGCCGACGAGCGCCCAGTCGGCGTCGCTCTGGCCGGCGCGGAACGGCCACGCGAGGTCCGCCGGGCGGTCCTCGGGCGTCGTCGACGCGAGCGTCGCGGACATGTAGCGCGTGGGGTGGTAGAGGATCAGGCCGACCGGGTTGGCGCCGTAGCCGGGGTCGAGGATGAGGGTGCCGTTCTGGGTTCTGTGGGTGGTAGCGTGGTTACTACCGAGTGCTTTTTTTGGTGCATGTCCGTGTTTGGTTCCAAAAGCACTGCTCGTGGCGAGTGCATATCGCAAGCTTCATACAAACATCGGTAGCAAGGAATAAACCCAACCTCGTGACGTTCACCAAAGACCATGTCCCCGCGAAAAGCGGAAGCAAATCTTCCGGCCGCATCTTTGATATATATTCTTCCAACTTCCCGCAAAACCGTGGCTTTCCTGTTCGGTACGTTCGTTCCGGAAGCGCAAGCAACCCCACTCCTTCTTATACTTGCCGAAAGACGGTCGCCCGGCATTTAGCGGACGTCCGATGATGCCGGAAAACTAGACAAAACTCTATCTAAGTCTACATCAAGCCTGTAGACAGCGCGGGTAGGACTCGACCAGGGTTTTAGTATCATCAAACAGCGGGGACATCCCGCGGTATTCCGCAACCAAGACTCATTCTGAAAAACTTCAGTGGCCCCGCGAGGATCCAGACAAACATCGAAGGAGTACATACCGCTCACTGATTCAGTATGTATGGGCGCACGGACAACCTTCTCTTTAGATTCGAACTCCGCAACCCCGAAATGGAGGAGAAGGTCAGGGCATTCCGTACAGCAGCCACTCCACAGGGCTCTGTCAAGCCAGACTCCACAAACTTCTGGACGCACCCCCCGACTTACTCCCAGATTCGGACAGATCATATCGATGAACTGCGTCCCAATCTCGTGTCCTGGTCACCGTAATCCGGTGTGGCGTGTTGAAGCAGCACCGGCACATCGTGCTCAAAAATCGAGTGGCTCGATTGTTACAGCAATCCCTCGATCTTCACCATCATGCAGTTTTAAGAATATCCTACATTGTCTACTACGGTTTGCTCACTATATCACCGAGTTTCCATCCTATAGACCTGGTGTTTTGTTCTCACGGCAGCAATCCCGCTACCCCAGTGATCTCAAGCACACCATGCTGAAGAAAATCGTTCTTCTTATCACCAGACACTGATACGGTCTGTTTGGACTGGCAGAACCCCCTCCGTTCTCAATCCGCTTTTGAGCAGAAAAAGAGAGCTTGAAGGTACTGGCTGACTAAAGAGACCACATCTGACACCCCGGCAACCGGCATCAGCTGAAAGAGCTCAAGAGCATCACATGTATGTCTTAAGCGCCGGAAATGGACGATAAGCTCACCCGTGACTGGCCATACGGAAGGCACAATTTTTTTTTAAAAAAAAAATTTAAAACCACCGCTCCTTCGTCTCTGGAGAGCTCGAACAAACGCGTTGGCTTTCTGAATCTGAATTCACGGCAACTGCAGAAAGAACACTCTTCTCTTCCTCGCAGCTGAACAACTCCTTTGCGTGTCTGTCGGTCTTTTCTTTTCTCCGCAAACGGAGCACCATCCACCAAATTTCTGCGACCCCGGCGGCAATGATCAGCACCATCGTTATCCGTTAGCGGTGGACTTCAGTCTCAAACGTAGATAAACATCACCAGAGACCGGATTGTGCTGTATCGTTTGTGATGTTGATGGAAAACGCCGTGTGCGGCTTGTACGTCCAGAAAGGTGGAGAAGTGAATGAGCATTGATTATTGCAAAACGGACGGAACAGCCTGGAGATCCATGTCGTGCAATCTAAACACAATTTGGAGTGAGATCATTGGTATGTGTAGACGTTTGTGTGGTCGTTCTCGGCGAGATAAATTAGACGGCTCAAGTATATATGCTTTTAAAGACGTCAGAGATATCATCCAGGGCAAATGACCTCTATTTTCTGCCGAAGCAACCCTCGCGCGACTACCCATGACCTCAAACGGAAGACCCCACGATAGATTGAGTGCCCTGAAGCCCAGTTCTCTTCTTGGATGAAGCGGTTTTCGAGATCGGTTCGGGAAGCATAGCAAAGACAAGGGCAAAATGGGCATTGGAGTTGAAACATTTGTGCTGGTAAGACTATCCAGAAGAACTGATTACATCTGCATCCCAATGAATCCTTCAGATTCGCAAGGTGAACGCATGTTGCAATGTTTTGAACACGAGGCTTCATGAACATTGAAGACTACAGAGCTCCTACGTACTTTCTTCTCCAACCAGATCGTTCCCTCTAATAAGACTGGGGTATCAAATCCACCGTGCAGTAAAAGACTCCCAATATTCTAATATCTAATAACCAGAAAAACGCCCTTCGAAAGCTTACAGCCATTATTCTAACTCCGCAATATAATGTGCCCTCGTGGCCATGGACCATGCTTTGATACACCGGCCTCCTCCAATCATCCGGCCCGGGAAAGGTGAAGAATCAAGGCATTCGCAGCGTCCAAATTCGTGTTCTCTCTCCCCAAAGTAAAGGTCTCCACCGATTCCATCTCGGGCAGCCCTCTGGCATCCGTTGGGAGTCTGAGGCGAAGCGGATGTGGGAAATCCGTGCGTGCCAGATATCTGGTAGAGCGGTGGGATAGCACCGCGCGTGTTCCACTCCGCGTCTGCTAAGGATCTGAGAGACATCAGAGGCAGAGAGCTCGATCCTCAATGGGCTGTGCCATTGGTGAAGCCGAGCTCGAAATCCCCTTTGCGCAGCTCAACGACGTTCTCTCGGGCGGCAAGTCACATCCTGGCGGTCCAGATACGAAGGGTGTGACCGGGAAGAAATCCAGGTCGAATGCCGGCATCCTTGGTGGTGGTACTCTGTTGCCATATCCCGTTGAGCATACCGAGCGGAAAATATTCGTCGAGAAGCGAATGCCGTTGGCCTTTTTCGAATATCTGCGTCCGCATGACTGCTTCACTTCCAGACGCACACGAGCGCTTGCTCCTGCAAGACTCGTTCAAATAGTATCACGCTCATATGCGGACTCTATGATACCTTTCCTTAAGCTGAGACGCTGGTAGCCAACAAGCCCACGCGATGAGTCCGATCGTCATGAGTGCCAACACAGCGAGGAGGAGCTGGAGCGCGACGACATCCTGGTCCTGGATAGGGGTGAAAGCACCATCAACCTGAAAAAAAAACCGTCAGCAACAACCTCCAACCAAAACGAAAAGCAGCACTCACCATGGTCCCGCTCCGACTATCCATCACCTTACTCGTCCCCAACACCGTCCCCCTCCGATCCAGCGCCTGCACGCGCACATAGTCCGCCACGCCGCCATTCAGATAAAACCTGCTCTCGAACCCCTCCTTCCCGATCACCTCGACATCCGCAAACTCGTCCCCCGCATCCGCCTTTGCCGCGCCCTGCAGCCGCCACTTGCGCACCTCCGTCGCGCCGTTCCACGACACGTACACCTGGTTGTGCTTGCGCGCGAGGACCGGGTCCGTCTTGGGCCGGCCCACCCACTTGCCCTTGAAGGTGCGGTACGACTTGACCCAGCCCCAGCCGAAGAAGGCTGAGGAGCCGAAGTGCGTGTCGCACAGCACGGTGCCGTCCGGCTTGAACTCGGTGTAGGCGGCGCTGTGGCCCCAGCCGACGAAGACATTACCAGACTCCAGAATCTGGACGGAGCCCTGCGAGTGGGCGAGGATGTGGATGGGGTTGACGAAGGCGGTAAGGAGGGTGGCCGTCATGTTGGCCGTGTCGAGCTGGATGAGCAAGCCCCTGGAGTAGTCGGCGGTGACGAGGTGGCGGTTGTTGTCGTAGGCGCCGTTGTCGAAGATGGTGAGGGTGTTGTTGGCGTACCAGCGCATGTGGTGCTGCCAGGTGAAGTTGGAGGCCGCGCCCTGCGAGAGGTCGGTGAAGTCGCTGTGCGCGCCGCCGAGCTTCCAGCGGACGGCGCCGGTGGGCGAGATGGACGTGATGGTGTGCATGTAGCGCGACGAGATGTAGTAGTTGCCCTCATCATCCTTGTCCACGCTGTTGATGTGGAAGAAATCCCAGGCGTCCTCACGGCTGCGGCCGTGCTTTTTGAGCTCTCCGAAGGATTCGTTGACCGAGTAGTGGCTCGACGCGCGCCATTCGAAGATCAGGGCGCCCGTCTCGATGTCGACTTCCTGGAAGAGGCCGTCGTAGATCCAGCCGTCGGAAGGTCCACCAACGGAGCTAAGGTCAGCGGGAATGATTTCATAAATGGTCATTAAAGCCGTCCCGTTAGGTGTAATTTCGAACTCGTGCAGGTCACCCTCCAGTCCATTGGCCGGATTGACTATGTATTTGACCTCGTAAGAAGAATCAAGCTTCGAAGAGTTAGACGGGTAGAGACACCGGGGACAGTCCAAAGTAACGCACCATATAGTATGATCCGCGTCCGTGTGTACCGTCGTCAGTTCCAGCCCAGAACGTCAAGTAATCCTCGCCCTTGTACGTCTGAGGCCTGAAATCCATGGCTTCCCCGTACTTCTCTTCCATGTACACGAGGTTTCCATCGGAATCAAGAATCATTGGGCCGGGCGTGGAGACAGATCTTCCGCGAGGTTCGAGGAATACATAGCCCTGGTCGCACTGGGTGCTCTCCTCAAGGATACTCACGCGGGGCGAGGCGAGGCTGAACGAGACATAGTCGCGCCAAGGATACGCGCCGTACAAGCCTTGGTCGTACCAGAGCGGGTTCGATTGGCGCGAGGGAGCGGCGCTGGCTAGAAACGGCAGCAGGGCGAGGATTTGGGGCCTCATTTTGAGGCAGAGAGGGCCGGATGGGCAGCGACTTGGGGAAGCATCTCAGGAAGCAACGCGGGGCGGGCTGGGGCGCAACAGGTCTTGTATGAACAAGAGGTTCGCGGGCCGCATGGGGAAACTACGCGCGTGCTGGATATCGATAGCGCAGGATGGGCCAAGTGGTGACGACGCTGATGTGGGCCAAGGGGACGCAGCACCCCCCGGCCGATCGGTCCTTTCTACCATTTGTTCGAGACTGGGTGCTTCTGCCCATTGCTTGTCAGACTACTCGGCAGGGCTGGCCGCAGGCCTGGTCAGCGCGCGCTGAGCAATCGGGAGGTTCCCGGCTGACGTCGCGGCACAGCAGCGCCGCTTCGCAGTTATTTCCCAGGTCAGGAATATTTGGCGGGAGAGGGATGGCGGGTGATATCAGGACTTGGCACGCCTGCAAATGAGGACGCGTTGAAGGGCGCAAGATTTTGAGAGGGGTGTCGGGTCACGGTGCGGGTTGAGAAGCACTGCGGGCCTGACCAGACATGTCCGCCCTTAACCCCGATGGTCAGGAGGGCGAAGACCGCTCGGTCGTGTCGCGAGGCCCGCACACCTCCAATGAGGCTCCTGGCGGCCATGCATTGCTGATAGGCTGGGGCCTTGCTCCGGACCGCGACCACGGCTCGCGTGTGAGAGCAATCCCGGTAACAGGAGACGGCAGCGAACCGAGCAGCGGCGCAGACGCCGGGTGGATTGCGGGAGAAGGGTGGCTGGCTTGCTGTCGCGTTGACCTTCGCCGTCGTACTCTAATTGAGGTGTGATGAGATTGGCGACAGGTTGCGTGGCCGAGGCGACGTCAGCGCATGTTCCATTCCCTTAGCGCTCTCTCCTTCTAGAAAAAGAACACGTGGCACGCGCTGCGCTCTGTACGCATTGCTGAGCAGACCACCCTCACTCTTCTTCCCGTCGCGAGACCTTCTCAGGAGCTTCTCCTGGCAGCCGATCAGGTCTCCTGCCGCCCATCAATGTTTGACGTGGGTCTCTTCTGCGACATAGCTCGGTAGATCCGTGTGGAAGCTGCTTCCCTGGCAGTTCCTGGAAAGGTACACATTCTGCAAATGCAGTAAAACAGACCGCTGCGCTCTCAATGCCATTGCGATACGCTGAGAAGCGATCGGCCCATCTCCTTTTTGTTCCTTAGCCTGCCCCGCTGCCGTACTTGGCTGTGGTAGTGCTCGACTTGCTTGAGCTGACCCTTCGCGAGCGCGATGCTCAATGTTCTTTCTCCACACGAAGGGAAGTTGATACAAGGCCAATCGCCACTTGCATAATGCACCAAACTAGCACTTTATTCTTCCTTCGATGGGCCGCAGGGCGTTGGCGAGCATGCACAGACCGATCATGGACGATCACAACGTGACAGACGTCAGATGATGCTCCGCCAACAGGTGTGATTTTCTTGCTCTTCTTCAATTGCCGTCTCATGGGGCGACGCTCCTGCATAATGTCGAACCAAAAGCTGCCCAATTGGGCCAGTTATGCTATGCTACAATCCTGATGAGGGGTCAGCCTATCGGACTGGATTCCGGATCCGATGTTCCCCGCTCTTGCCCACAGTTTTCGCAAATCTAAAACCAAAACATAATGAAATACCGTCAACCTTTCCCTCATTAATCGCAGCTTTAGCTCACTTGGGAGAGCGCCAGGTCAGTACCATTGAAGTCTCACAAGCTTGCGAACGTCCACTAATATCTAAATAGACTGAAGTCCACTTCAGCCTAAACAGCCATCTGTGCGGTATCTGGAGGTACTGTGTTCGATCCACAGAAGCTGCAAGGAATTACAAGTCTTTACTAGTCTTAGACTGGTCAGCCTCATATTTTTGCACTTTCCCTGTCATCTTGGCTCCCAAGACGATCGCGTGACGGCCTTGGATGGGAGAAGCCTTTTCGCACAACTGAGTGTTGACAAAGCTCAGACCTGACCGGTCCCTGCGCGTGGCTGGCCTAGCTCAAGATGATTAATTGCTCTTTGCAAGATGAATGAATGGATCTGAAAGGGATGCACCTTCAATTGCTATTCTTTTGTGCTACCTGCCCGTAAAACTACAGTTCAATCCTCTGTAATCGCCACCATGCATCTTTATAAACCATTAGTGAGAATACATACCCTCGCTATTTCCAGCGAACCATGCAGAGCGATCAACATATCGCAGGTCGTGCTATTTGAGATACGCCGATACCTCGGAGAAAACCATGGGCGCATAGTCCCACTCAATTTGAAAAGGAAGGTCTTTCATCCGTGGAAACCTTCAGATCAGGATCGTACACCCATAAATCCTGCCTTGCGGAACTATGCTCTGCGTCTGCCACCTCTCTCATTTCTTTGCTCTGCTCTTGCCCTTGCCCTTCTTGGGCCTCTCCTCTTCCTCATCGTCATCAGCGGCAGCCTTGGCCTTTGCTTTCTTCTTTGGTCCGGCCTTTTTCTTCGGCTGCTTGATGTACTTGTCCTTGGTGATATCGCCCTCTTCATCTTCGTTCTTCTTCGCATCCGGATCTTCCACAACCTCGCCCTCGTCGGATTCCTCGATAGCTTCCTCAAGATCCGGCTTCTCCTTAGCCACCTTCGTGGGCCCGACGACAGCAGAAGCCTTCATGAAGGGGATAGGATGAGACTGCTGGTTGTATCTGTACAAATCAAAGTCAGCGCACTCAAATTCTCTAGATATGCAAAGTGTCAGCAGTAGAGCGCTTACAGCCTGGTGAAGGTTGCCTTAGCTTGCGATTCAATCTTGACCTTGTCCATATCCATTGGGCCGACACCAAGCTCAAGGATGGCATCGAAATCTTCCTTTGTCAGGAAGTAGCTGTCCATCAGTTCGATGACTCCAGGCACAGCCTCTTTGCCTTCCTGCTCCAGCTTCTTGACCAGCTCCTGCCACAAAATCGGAATGTATTGTTGACGGATTTCGTGGCGGTCGCCAGATGATCGTAGCCGCATATGACCTTGAATTTCCTTGACCATACGTGTGAGCTTGCCCTGTGAGCTGTTCTTGCCCAGCCACTGTGGAAAATTGGTTTTGAAACCGGCCAAGGAACCTGCAACGAAACTCGCAGGTCTCACAAAACTGAACATTGCGTGTGTAGGCATTAGACTCCACTGCTGTTGTGATCCATGGATCATTCTATCCACGAGGTCTCCATCGGAAATGCTCTCTGCCGCATTGTCGACAAGCTCCAATAACTTAAGGTTCTTATCCCTGCCTTGGTAGCTAGAGGCCCGTATCGGATTGGTGCCGAGGTAATTCTCCTGGAGCATAAGATAGCTCAGCTCGTGGTCGTTGAAGTAGAGCTCTGTTTTGTCATTGAGCGTGTGCTTGCTGCTCTCCGAAAACATGTGGCCCTGAAGAATCTTTCCGACAATATCCCAAGGCTTCAAAATGATATGCTTCTCCCAAGCCTTTGACATCGACTTGCTCTTGTCGAAATCCATCGCCTCTTCATCCAACTTTGCGGTAGAGACCATGTTGACTACTTGTCGAATATCCGCGTTGGTCCCCTCGATCAGGGCATCAATAACGTTCTTGGGCATTTTGAGTCCCTCACGGTAGGCAATGGTCATGATTCTTGACCGGATCTGATCTGTGGTGGGCCGTCTGAAGGGAATGTCATATGTGACGTAGTCGAACGGCTTCATCTTGGGCAGGCGGCGGTCGTTGCAGATGAGAATCATAGGAACCTGAGTCTTCTTGCAGACGGCGGCAAGTGCTCCGACACCACCTCGGTCACCAGCAGACATTCCGTCCACCTCATCCATGATGAGTACCAACTTCTTCCTTGACTCTTCGACTTTCTTGCCGTCTCCAGCGAAATAGCCGAGAAGCGATGTTGTCTCCAAGACACCCTGCAACCCTTCCTGGACGAGTCTCTTACTCCTGGTATCACTAGCGTTGCTCTCAACAATGTCATAGCCCTCGAGCTTGGCGACAAGATGTGCCGCGGTTGTCTTTCCGATACCTGGAGGACCATGGATCATGACTGCTCTGAAAAGACCGCTCCCATCTACCCCACCAAGCTTGAAGCCCTTCTTTTGGCTTTTGTGGAAGTTACGCAGCCATCGTTGAAGCTTTTCCACTTGCCCCTTGTTGCCGCATATCTGGGTGAGCTGACTGGGTGCATACTTCACTGTCCACAGTCTGCTGTCGTGGCCGGGTTCACCACTTGTGGACTGGGAGGCAGTGCCTAGTGCTTGCGAACTTGAGGCGCTCGCCGGCGCTGCTTTCCCACCACCTGCACCTCCAGCTCCACCGGCTCGACATTCTTCCCTTTCCATCTCTTCTGCCATCTCCTTGATCTTCTTCGCCTCAGCTGCCTGCTTTTCTTCATAAGCCTGAGCAGCTTTGCTGTCACCGCCATTGGCAGGTAGTTTCTTGATAAGAGCAAACAGACCCTCCTCATTGATAGTCCTGAGGTTGAACTGCTTGATCTTTTGTAACTTGCTCGGGCCTGCATCGCTTCCAAGAACAACATAACTGGTCTTACTGCTCGGAGCAGTCGTGACTTTACCACCATAGCGCTTCACCAGCTGCTGACCAGTTTCACGATCCAGATACTGCAACAAGCCAGTAAAGACAAAGGTCAGGCCTGCAAGGCAATTCGGCTGCCCTTCCGGAACCTCCATGGCCCCAGCTTGAGGGGCCGGTCCAGAATTTGCATGCTGTGCCTTGAAGTCGAACTTCTTGGTCTCCCCATCCTTGGGAGGCGGCGAAGGGGGCCGTACAGTTGGAATGCTGTCGAGGATCTTCTTCATGGCGACATTCTCAGGTTCGTCTTTCTTCGCCTTCTTCTTTGCTGGCGAAGCCTTAGTAGAAGCTGGACGACCGCGGGCCTTCTTGGGCGGCTCTGTCTCAAGTTCGTCGTCTGTCTCAGCTGATTTGCGCTTCTTCCCAGCCTTCGCAGCAGGTTTGCCCTTCTTCGATGACTTGCTTCCAACAATCTCTTCGTCATCGTCAGGGACTACAAAGTCGTCCTCAGGATTTGCATCTTTCATGTCCACGTCCTCTTCCGGGTCGAAGTCGTCATCCTTCTGAAGCTTCTTCTGGCCTTTAGCGCTGGCTTGCCGCTTTGGCAAAGAGACCGGCTCATCTTCAGAGCTCTCCTCATAGTCATCCGCCTGCTTGCCCTTCTTCTTAAAAGCAGTCGTGAAGATATCGTCGCCGTCCTCATCATCGTCCAGGAAGTCGTCATCCTCATCCTTTACTTCGACGTATGTAGCGGGCTTCGTCTTGCGAGCGGAAGAGCGAGTAGGGGTGGCATCGCTTTTGCCATTTACCCTATCTTTGGTAGGCGACGACTTGGGCGTTTCGGTTTTCGCGGGCGGCTTGGAAGTCTTATTGGGAGCGGATCGGGCGGGTTTCTTGCTGCCAAAGAATGCAGAGGCGGTAGTAGCTTCACCTTCGGGGGACGGTTCGCGTTTGCTGTAACAGGCGTCAGTATAAGTTCATAGAACAACAAAGTATTTGGGACTCACGCTTGTTTTTTCGGAGCTGCCTTCTTGGGTGTTGCCTTCTTCGGACTGGACTTGTGTCAGTATTGACAAGGCGAAGGCCCGGCACTGGCATACTTACGGCTCGTCATCGTCATCCGAGTCTTCTACGACTTTGCGCGCCGGTCTGCCTCTTTTCTTGGCGGGTTTTGCCTGCAAGCGACTTGTGTAAGCTTCGAAAGGCATTGCGGACCATCGTAAGTTCACCACGGTCAACATCACAAGGCAAAACAAGAGAGCCTCGCATAATTACCAAACTAGGCAGCGGTTCGGGACAGTGGAAGAGCAATTCCAGTCTGTACAGCTTAAAAAGGAAAGAGAACGCAACGTACCTCGTCCTCCTTAGGCTTTGCGGGCTGCGCAGCCGGCTTGCCGCCAAAAAAAGACCTGATATCGGCGGGCATGACTGCGACTGGTGGCGATGGGCCTCTAACTCATGAGGTTCGTGCGTGGTGGACGGCTGGCGCAGAGCGGTCGAGGGACGGCTATGGAACGAGCAGGCGGGCGGCACGTCTACGCGTGAATCGATGATGTCGCACGCGTCGAGGCACTTGCGACCGGCGCGCGGCAGCTCCGAGACGTTTCTCCGCCCGCCGCTCCAGATGGTCCGAGCGCCTTGGAAATCGTGAAGCCGCAGCTCGCTCGACACCTCCGCGCATCGACGGGTCCATCCGCCATGCCTTCCCCAAGACTATGCCCTAGCTTCGGGGCTCAATTGCGGCGAGGCCTTGCTGTTGCCCCCGCAAGACCCCAATGCCGTACTGCTCCCCGCCTACGCCGCCTCGAGCTTCGCTGATGCCAGCCTCGCAGTCCTCCACAATGCCCGCGCCGCCGCCGCGCGCCCGTCCATCGCACCCTCCGCCATCCTAGGCCCGGCTCTCGCCTCGCGTCCGTTCAGTACTACCAGCCCGCGGCTCGATTGGCTTCTTCCGCGGTCTGGTCACAACAAGAAAGACCGCAAGGGTAGACCGCGCGTGCCCACCGGCGGCTCAGTTCGCGGTACCACCGTCGTCTGGGGCGACTATGGCATCCGCCTCAAGGACCACGACCGTCGTATCTCTGCCAAGCAGCTCAAGATTGCTGAGGATACCATCCGCAAGCGCCTCCGTGGTATGAAGTTCCGCCTGTACATGCGTATTTCGGCAAATATCGGTGTCTACACCTCCGGCAACGAGTCGCGTATGGGTAAAGGAAAGGGAAGCTTTGATCATTGGGCCAGCAGAGTGGCGGTGAGCAAGATTTTGTTCGAGCTGAAGGGGGAGGTGCACGAGCAGGTCGTGAGGGATGCGTTTAGATTGGCTGGCAACAAGCTGCCTGGTATGATGACTACCCAGAAGCGTCATTAGATTGACCCGCTAACTCTCCCAAGGCCAATACGAATTCGTCAGGAAAGGTGACCCTCCCGTCATGGGCATCACAAAGCTTGGTGGCGAAGTCACGGAAGAGGACCTGAAAAGACCCCGCAAGAAGTTGCCTTTGGAGGAGACTGCCGAACGGATATCCGCAACTACTCCTCCTTAGATCTGTACAATATCCGATCCTGTGGAACAATTAACAATATCCGGCGTTTTGTGCAAAGTATATGAAAGTCTTTGAGGTTCCGCTCTACTTAAACTGGATGAGGCTAATCCGCATAGCGTGATAAGTTAAGACGTCCTAGTCCTCGCTCTTTCGCGCACATCTGCTTAGAATGGAAGTATAAACGATATCATTTACAACTATCTATCGAGGAATGATCATGTGCTGTCGTAAATCGTCAGAAAGATACAAGGCCAACGTTTGAGGTCATAACAAACGTCAGCCGCATTAAGTCCCTCGCTCGTACAACCCTGCTCAGCTAACGTGCAAAGGCTGGTTTAGATCCAGCCGGTGTAATGAAACTCGCAATTTCTGACGTATCCATGTCAGAAAGCAGACGGCGCCCAGGAACTCCACTCCTACGGAAACCACTTCCGGCAACGCCTTTCCCCTTATCTGGATGCGGTCTTAGGGGTATAGATTCGAAAGTTCCTCCACCGCGTCTCCACGGCTCCGTTCGCGGTACAGGTCGGGGAGGATATGCTCCTCTATCTTCAGGAGTTCGACTGCGACTCCAACCTCTCCGCCACCCTCTTCTGGGCCCTGGATCAAAGTCCTCCTCAGGATCCACATGAAATCCTTCACCAATATCGTCGTCATCTTCCCAATCACCATCGACTTCATCCCCTCTGAAAAGCCGCTCCCCATCTCCTCTCTCAAAGGCCCTGTCCATCCGGCCCATCCGGCCAGCGCTTCGACCAGCACTTCGGCCAGCGCTCCGCACCCTCTCAAACCCAGCCTTTCCACCACTCATCATTCTTCGCCCTAAGCTGGGTCTTGCGCCTCTCCTTCCTGCCATGACCTCTTCCCTTTCTAGTCGATCTCTCTCCCTCCACTTCCTCTCCTTGTCTTCCCTCTTCTTCACCCTCCGCCTCCTCCTTTCCACCCTCTCCTCCTCCAACCTCTCTTGCACTTGCTTCTCCACTTCCCACTTGATCGCTTGGGACACCACTTTCTTCACACCGGCAGCACACAATCCCACTGCTCCGGCGCCCAACGCACAACGCGCAGCTTCTGACGGAGTGCGCGGTGGCCGCAAAGTGCTAATCACACCGGACGTGCTTGGAGGTGGGGGAGCTGCTGGCCGAGTCGGAGTCGGCGAGCGGTCGTGTTTCTTCTTGCGATCTTTGCGTCGCTGCGCTGCTGCTGCTGCGGCTGCGGCAGCAGCACCGTCGATATCTCCATCGAGATCTCGCTGCCTCCCGCGATACCTCAAATTTGGGTGCGGAGAGTGGCCTGCCATACGACCAGGCGACCAGTCTCTGAATTCGTCCGCGGTGGCAGTGGGCGAAACGTAGGACGATTCCGACGGCTCCCACGCCATGCCCCTGGTCTTTTCGAATCCATTCCTTCTCGCGCGATCGTGTCCGTCAACACCACCATTCATCCCCATCCTCTCCCCCTTCCTCCGCGCTCTCTGCTGCCGCGCATAATCGAAGAAGCCTCTCCCGCTCCCCCTCGCACCGCGCACAAACCCATCGGCATCCACGTCCCCGTCCCCCGGATCGAAAGTATGAATCGAACTAACTTCCCATCCTGGACTCCACGGCACCTCATCGCCCCTGCCATCGCCCCGCCCGTACACCTCCTCATCGATCAGCGAATCCGCGGCGCCAGCCCTCTCCTTACTACGCAACGAGACCTCCGTCCCATTGACCACGGGCCGCCCGTCCTCCTCGTCCTCGTCCTCGTCCTCATCCACCCAGTCCCCCTCTTCCCCCCCACCACCCCCATACTCATACCCGTCCTCCAAATCCCCGTACATCTGCCCACCCTCATCCTCCTCCGACGACCCCAGCGGCTCCCCGCTCTTCGCGCTCCGCGTACTCCTCCACCCATCCGCCACGCCCCTCGCGCTCTTGCTCGCCTTCGACGCGCCACCTTTTTTGGGCGGCGGTGGCAGCGGCAGCGGCATCGTCGGCGACAGGTCGGACGCGGCGTCGGCGCCGTTCACGTACGCGGCCTTGCTGTACGCGAAATCGGTCGCGTCCGAGTGCGGACGGGCGCGCCTGCTCTTCTTCGCGCCGGCGGCTGCTGCTTGCGAAGACGACGTCGCCGACGCGCCGGCGCCGGGGTCGTCGCGTTTGCGGGGGCGCGGCGGCTTGCGGCCATCGTCGAAGGTAGCGGCGGCGGCGGCGGCGTGGCGCCTGTGCTTCCCGCTGGAGGCGGTGGAGGGCGGCTTGTGGTCGCTCGGCGGCTTGGAGTGGCGGTAGTAGGGCGGGGGGTTGTTGGTGTTGGGGCGGGGCCGCCTGTCGCGGCCGCGCGGCTCCGAGTCGAAGGAGGGCGCGTAGTGGTAGTTGTGGTGGTGGTGGGAGTGCGGGTGAGGGTGGAAGTGAGAGGAGTGGTGGTGCTGTTGCCGGGCCCCCATTGGTGGGTGCGGGATCTCGAACTGCGGCTCGTCCGGGTCGAGCGGGAGGGGCGGCGGGTCGAGGTCGAGGTCGGGATCGAGGCCGGCGTAGTCGTCCGGGTGGTCCAGCGGGTCGAGCTTCTCGTCGCGGGCGTAGAAGAACTCGCTGGAGGAGGGTTGGTTGCGCTTGCGGCGTTGGTCGCGGTAAAAGTACGGGTTGTGGTAGTAGTCGTTTTCTTTGTTGTTCGTCATTCGTCGTGACCGCGGGTAGCAGGGATAGTAGTAAGGATATGATGGTGGATCGTCGTTCTCGGCGAAGCCGTCTTTTGGAAAGTTTTGGCGGTGACGGTATTGGTTATGGTGGGGATGATGGTCGCGGTGGTGAGGATGAGACTGATGTTTTTTTCTATCACCTCCAGTGTTGATGTTTGAGTCGGGTTGGAGTGGCTGGTCGTCCTCTGCAATGCTGTCACTCTGGTGTTTGATGCCCAGGGTTTCGAGTCGCTTTTTGATACAGTCCATTGGTGTAGCAGTATGTGGTGGGTTGCATGCGTTGATTGGTTAAGCTTTGGATGCTATAGTAGGACCCCCCGGTTGAAAGGTGAAGTTGTATCGTGTATGTCCCAACACATGACTGCCCAATTGCTCCTGAAGCTTGGGTCGTGATTGTTTTTGGAGGCCGTGGTCGTGGTCGCGTGGCATTCTCGACTGGAAATGCTGCAGACGGAGCTGGGCGTGGGGTAGGAAAGGGTATCTCTCGCAATTAATGGATCAAAAGCATTATCCTTCTAGAAAAAGGGTACAAGAACAAAGGCATCAGGTGCGGAAGAGAGCGACGGCGAGGGAGCGGACCGGAAAGTGGGAAGCGTGGTAGAGAGGTAGCTTGGTGGAGCGGAGCGAGGGCGCGGGAGATGAACAGGGACGTGGCAATGCATTGGTGTGAGTGTGACTGATGCAATGACGCATATGGATCGAGCCTCGACTTTCTACTTGCCAGAATTACAAGGCGAGTCCCAGACGATAAGTGTAGCAATAGAGTTTAGCAGAGGTCCCTTCGGCCAAGTTGGTTGGGCTGTCCTGCAGCTCCGGCAGGCGGATGTGCGTGGCTGCATTGCCGTATACCACTAACGCGGTAGCTGCGTCTACACCGATATTTCCCCCGCCACGAAAACCAGCAGATGACCGACCCCTTCAGGACCGCGTAAGCCGCAAGTCGCCCGTATGTATCGCTGCTAGGCTATTTTTGGCCGCCCGTTTCCTTTCTTTTGGCGGGAGATCGGAGAGTTCCCCCTCGAGCGCTTTTCTTTTCTGCGGCTGCCGCGCGCGTATGGCTGCGAGGCTGCTGTGCGTAAAGTCCGGCCGAGGCACGTATCGGTCCGCAGCCAGCTGAGGAGGCTGCAGGGACTAGAATGCGGCAGAATGCCTGTGTTGTGTCATTCGCAAGATTGCCGCTGCGATCACGATTGCGAGTCCCTCGGGGGTGGCTGGGGTGAGATGCTGAGGTGCTGAGGAATGAGGGGCAGCGGAAAGTCTCGGCACCTGGGAACTCGTTACCGACGAGCATTGTCACATAAGCTCAACCTGTATATGTGATTTGCGATTCTGTACATTTACTAAGCGCGTGAATACTGTCGTATGCTTATCATTGAGGATCATCCAGCGCGATGGCGGTCTTGCACCCCACGTACCAGGTAAAAGATGATCAACTGCGCCGCCGGGGTCGCTCCGAAAGCAAAATTAGGCCTCCTATTAGCGTACACCATTTGACGTCACTGGACCCTGTGCAGCTGCAGCTTGTTCCATGTGACCTTCTATCATTCTGCCCAACCTATCGTGTAATATACGTGGACGATCCGCCGACCATTGTAAGCGCAGCGCAGATGCGGTGCAAGGCCGATGCAGTGCCATCTCACGTGGGAATTAGGACATTCCTCCGGGCGTGAGCTGCAATGGAAAAAGACGCCGAACCTATCCTGAGACCTCCCTCAACTCCAGACCAAGGTGTGTCGTAATTCGCCGTTATCGACTCGGGAGATACTCCGCGCGAGAGCCACTAGCGATGGCAAGAATTTGCCCGTGGGAAGTGGAAGCATTCGTCCGGATAGGTTTGTTCTGGCCTTTCTCTGACCCTCGCGTCCGGATGACCGCTTCAACTCCCCATAGGCTCGTCACGGAAGGACCTTTATTCGACAAAATCCAGGCTGCCTTTGCCTACAGTCGATGCTGTAGCGTCAGGGCCCTTCTGTTGTCGCAGCTTCTCTTCGAACTTCGCAAATTCCTTTAGAGCGACCTCCTCTTCCTCGTCCAGCACTTGTTCAACTCCCTTGACTTCCCTACAAGCTATTAGCATTTATATCTTGAATCTACTGGTAGAAAAGGCGGGACTGACGGAATGTAATGGAGCATCATTTGCTCGATGCCGTTCTTGAGAGTCACAGTGCTGGAGTCGCAGGTCCGGCACGCGCCCCTCAGCTTCAACAACACAATACCATCCTGAAATCCCCTGAAGTCGATATCGCCACCATCCTCCTGGATTGCCGGGCGAATACGCGTTTCGAGCAATTCTTTGATCATGGCCACGACTTCATCGTCGTCTTCGTTGTATGCCAGAGTATCCTCGGCGCTCTCCTGGCCCTCGCCAGCCTTGCCTTGTGAGATGTTGACTATTGGCTGACCAGCAGTGATGTGCTCGCTGATCAAGCTAAAAACCTCGGGCTTGATGTGCGCCCAAGGGACGGAGCTGTCCTTCGTAACGGTGATATAATCGGCGCCGAAGAAGATGGAGGTGATGCCGTCGACATTGAGGAGCTTGGCAGCAAGTGGAGACGGGTAGGGTGGCGCGAGGGTGGAGCGCGGGTTCATGTATTCGAGGAAGGTCGCAGGGAAGTCTTCAGGGAGGACGCGGGTGTTGGGATTGAATTTCATGGCCTGGCACGCTGTTAGTTGAATTGCCCATCGATCGCGATTTAGACATATTGAAATGAAAAGAATGATAAGGAGCCGGTAGAAAGCATACATCAGGGTTGGGCGTGTTCTCCGTCTGGATGAACATTGTCCGCCGGCTCTCAACGACTCCGAAACGTGTCGCATTGCGAGCAGACAAAGAGGAGGGATTCGGTCTGGGTCGGATAGATGCAAGCGAAGCAAGCGATGATGTCTGATGAAGGCATCTTTGTGTAGGGCGGGCTGTGGCAACTCTCTGAGCGGTTCGCGAATTGACAGACGGTCTGACTCTGGAGAAGGCGCGAATGGCCGTCCTCGGCACTGTGGCGGTAGGCATGGCCGATGCAATGGTCGTAGGGGGTATGGGAATAATCCTGGAGAAGATGCAAGCGTGTTGTCGAAAAAATGGTGTTGAGGTAACGACGATGTTGAGGTGTTCCGCGAAATATCGAAGATGACGTCCGAGCCCTTCGATCATCCCGATTTCTCAGCATTTCGCACGTGATTACTTCCTCTCCTCCGAAATTCGGATGTCTCTGATTGGCTGGTTTTTCAACCATCCATGATCCGACAGTTGAGCCCTCTGTTCGCTCTACGTATATTTTTCAACGACTCAGAACTATGCCTGGAGGAATCTCACGCTGAATACATGGAGTCCTGCCCAATATCAAACATAAGTCTCTGTTGGCTGGGCCCGTTCCAAGTTGCATATTGTGAATCCATTTGATAGGCCGGAGATTAACAACAATCCCCAGGGAAGACAAGTAGAAAAGAGAAGACTAACCTTACTGAGTTATTCTCGTAATTAATCCGCCCTACACTGTTGTATTTTGGGCGTTGACAACGAAAGAACATACAGTGAAGCAACAAGGAAAAGATAAAGGCAATCTTTATTTCCCACAACCTCGACATTGAATACGTCATGAAAGGAAGAACGAGACCACGAGCTCAGACTCATATGTTATTGCAAATGCCATTATAGCCGGGGATTCAAATCTTCCTTCATGGTGGCACTCAGACCAATTGCTTTCATGAAAGCCCATATGGGCATTTTGCTCGTGCTATTGCCACACTTTCAAATCTAACTTTTGAAATCAAGAATTAGCCACCCCTGCGTATTCGTCATTTCCTTAGCAGCTGATTCTCACATACTTCTGCGGATCGAGATAACCAGAATGAGGAATTACAGAAAGGGCAGGTCCGTAGGAAGTCACACCAGTGCTCAGATCCCACGTATCCACGTTAGCGTTCCATAGCGACACGACCGTGCCTGAGAGGGCATAAAAAGTCAGAACTACTGCGTGCTTTTTTTTCTAGGGAGGATTTCCCGCTTCGAGTATCCCGCAGCCGAAGAGATGAAATCCGGAAGGCACCGGATAAGGCATACTTTATCACGGCTAGCTATCACATAGTCCGACTGTGTTACCTTACTCGTAGTAGCCAAGTCGGCGGCATGCCGTCATTGCCGTCCCATCAGGCCTCACGGCACTGAAGAAAAGTGCTTCCAGAAGCGTTCCAGAGTATCAGTGGGCCTTGCTGGGGACTCTGCAAACCCAGGTATACGCAGGGGTCATGCGCACATGTAGTCGCAGCAACATCGGAAACGAGCCAGGTATCCGTCAGAAACACGTTGTTTCAAAGACGCATGTGGCATGGATGCGGAGAATTCGGGGTTTGCGGGGTCGAATGTTTGCAGTATGGCAACCAAGGGATAGCTAAGAACACCAGCCGACTCCAGACCTTCATCTTGCCTAGCATCGTGAGATTGCATTCCGCGTCGGCGCATGATCAGCTATCCCCCAAAGGGCGGGTAGCATTGGTCAAGGCTCTCCCATCCCTGTGTTTGCTCACAATGGCTATCCGTAGCATTGGGAACGACGTATTTCGTAAATGCTCACGTGCGATGAACGAAAATGGTCGGCCTTATTATTGGTCAAGGGAGCGTTTCCCGTGTTGGGAATGCACGGCAGCGGCCGGAGATGCCTCAGATCTGGCATGGGAACCACCTTGATGTTAGCGCGTGTTTTGCTCTTCACTCTGCTGGAAACATTGCGATACCGATGCCGAGACCCGGTTGCGACAAGCAGTTCCCCCCTCGTACACATCTTGGAAATTTTTAGAAAACTCGATGCTCATAGGCTGAAAGTTGCCATCGACGACCGGGCCCCTCAGCTTGGCTTTGCACCAGCGCCATCCTGACGTGACGGAGAACGGTTGCCAAGTGAAATTGCGCACTGTGAGTCTTGGTGTTCACGGTGGCGGCACCGGCGGTCGATCGATGTGTAGAACACATGCGGATTGACTCACGCGGAACTGGGTTGCGGTTCAGACAAGAGGTGCTGAGCGTGCCGGGCCCGAGCGTTTCGCCTTGGTCTACTTGGGCAAAAAAGTCTTGTCTCGGGCTACATGAATTCGAAATATAACCTGATCACGGGAGGCCTGATCACAGGCTCAAGGCTGCAGCGGAGCGGACAAGACAAAGCAATTGTCAGTGACGGTTGGATGCGGCTGAGCAGTGCAACGGGCTGCGGAAGGGGTGCCTCCGCTGCAGGCTGTGCGGTTCAGGCAGCAAAGGCAGACCCTGATTGAATCCAAGAGAGCGGTGCCTGGTTACTCGACAGACAGGAGAGGTGGCGGCAACGGGGTGTGATTGGATCGGTCATGCGTGGTTGCCAACATGATGGTGCAGCTAGGGATGCACATTTCAGCCAATGCCGCAGGCGACAACGCGGGAGCGGAGCAGACAAGTGCGCGGAGAAGACAACGCGGCACATTCGGTCCAGCAGCATGCGGCGCCCTCCTCGTCGGGGCTGTAATTGAAACCCACTGCGAGGCTGGCGCGACGGAGTACTTGCGCAGAGCGGAAACGGATGCGACGCGCGACACATCCGTGGCCATGTTGCGAAGCTGAGTGAGGTTGGCCTTTCTCCAGGCTGTGTTCTCCGCGGCCCACCTCCCCCACTGCACACGGCCGCTGGGGACCCTCCGCTTGCGCGAGCCCACGCCCCGGTTTTGTGCTCGGTCTACAGCTGCAACTACCGACACTACTGACCGCCTACCGGGACTTCGAGCGTCCAGCTCGGCCCTACAACCACCGACCTCAGCGCAGCACATATTCAGAACGAGGCATTTCATCTGGTCTCGGCAGCTGTCATACCGTTGCGAGGACAGCCCTGCTCATGACATAAGGGGCGTTCGGCTGACTGCCAAGGCAAGCCACGCCGCAAGCCATAACGGCCGATCGTTGTCGCTGCAACCTCTGGCTCTGGAATGCCGCGTGTTTCGCCCATCGTGCAACCCTCTGCCACGAGGCTGCATTTGCACAGCAGGGCGCGCCCACAGCTCGCCGCAGAGCCACTCGCTTGCTGTCCATAGCCGCCTCCCAGGCAGGCACGCCGGAAGCGCAGGGAACGGACTCGGTGAGACGGGCAGCGGGCATTGGTGTTCGATGTTTCACGAGCGCTGACTCGAATGTGGAGAAGCGGACTTGGCCGCCTGCCGGGGATTGGGGAATACGCGGAGGCAGGCAGACCTGGGGAGGCCCCCGTGGGCAGACAGGCAAACCGACAGCCGGAGAAGATGCCGATCGTCGCGATTGTCAGCCAAAGCCCCACTGCCCAGTGTGCCTTGGCGATGCCCGCTCGCGCTCGAAGGATTCTCGCTGTGTGCCGCTTGGGCGCGGCGGGAGTGAGCAGGTGAGCAGGCCATGGAAGAGCTCGGCACACGCTTGGCTGATGCTATGGCTGGGCACGCCGCCCTCGAGCTCCTCTGGCCATCGAGATGGAGAGACACGCTCGGGGTCGCGCCGGGCCTCGAGGCGTTGAAGCAGCAAACGTTGGCGCGGCCGATCGCAGAGCCGGGCTCTATCGTTTGCGGAGAATTGACGCTAAGCCAGTCGCGGGGAGACAGCGTGAACCCTGGCTACACTCATGGGCATGCACATGGGACTTGGCCGTCCTTTCGCTTTCTCCAGCCTTGCCCCGTCAGCGGCGCCTGCCGTGGGCAAGTCGCCATGCATTGCTTGAGATTCTTAATGCAACGATTCCCCACCGCGCCGCAGCTTATCGTCGCCTTCTGCTCATCCTTTCCGTGCCGTGTCCCGAGTCCTCCTGTGTTCTCCTTTGTTTGGCCTCAGTCAACTGACCAAACATTGACGTCTCTCCATGTTCACGCCCGCCCTGACTAAAAAGTCAGTTTGGTCTATTGTGGATACTTCGCCCTGCGACAGCAGAACTGTAAGCCGCTCCCGTCACATTCTGCTCTCTGGCACTGAAACAATATTGATACATGGTACCAGTCCCCGGCCCATACCGAATAGAGCACCAGTTCCACATTCCCCTTCGGCAAGCTTTTTCCAACATATCTTGACAACTTCTCGGAGCCACCATCCACTCATCCCGCCTGAGAATCTTGTCCGCCAAGATTGCCCAGCATGTCTTCCGGAGACAAGCACTCTTCGGAGGGCGAGATCGCCTTCAAAGAGGACGCCGAGCGCAGCCAAAGCACGGCGCCGCGCAATGCCTCCGTTGTCAGTAGTAGTCACCTCTCCGCCGCGGATCGTGCTCGTCGCAATGCCAATGCGAAGCTCGCGAACCCTCTGTCCGGCTATGGCCGTCCTCAGCTGCAGAAGATGGGCCGTGAGTACGCGCTGGAACATGCGCTTGCCGAGCCTGAAGACATCCGCGCTTTCGAGATCGGTGCTATGCTTGCTCAGGACCCATTGTCCTACGACCGCTTGGGCACCGATGTCCTGAGTGAAGAGGAAATCAACACTCTTTACCGCGAATTCACCAACAAGTGGTCTCAGCCGAAGACTCTGTACATTGTCATCGTCTGCTGCTCGATTTGCGCTGCAGTCCAGGGAATGGGTATGTCCCCGTCCCTAGACCCTTAGAATCACAATTACTGACTTGATGCAGACGAGACGGTCGTCAATGGTGCACAGCTTTTTTACACGCCTCAATTTGGCATTGACAACGACGACTCGCGTTCGACTTGGTTGACTGGTTTAGTCAACTCTGCGCCGTATCTTTGCTGTGCTCTCATCGGATGCTGGCTGACTGTTCCCTACAACAACTGGTTCGGCCGCCGCGGAACCATCTTCATCACTTGCCTCTTCTCTGCCATTGCTTGCTTCTGGCAGGGATTTGTGAATACGTGGTGGCACATGTTCGTCGCGCGTTTTGCACTTGGCTTCGGTATTGGCCCGAAATCTGCTACAGTCCCGATCTACGCTGCTGAATGCACTCCTCCTGCAATCCGTGGTGCCTTGGTCATGCAGTGGCAGATGGTAAGTCTTAATAAACTCTGTACAGCATTAGAGTTTATATGTTGATAACCATACAGTGGACTGCCTTCGGCATTATGCTGGGTTATGTTGCCGACCTCGCTCTCTATGAAGTCCCCGATACCGCTGTCGCCACTGGATTGAACTGGCGTCTAATGATGGCTTCAGCTATGCTTCCGGCTGTCGTTGTATGCTGTTTCGTCTTCATGTGCCCCGAATCGCCCCGTTGGTACCTCAGCAAAGGCCGTCACGCTGCCGCTTACCACGCCATGTGCCAACTGCGCTACAACAAAGTCCAGGCAGCCCGTGATCTGTTCTACATGGCCGAGCTTCTGAAGGCAGAGGAGGGCATGAAGATCGGTCAGAGCAAGATCAAGGAGCTTTTCACAGTACCCCGTAACCGCCGCGCCATGCTTGCTTCCGAAATCGTAATGTTCATGCAGCAGGTGAGCTTCTTGATGCCATACACATGGACTAGCATCTAACTAAATTCGATAAGTTCTGCGGTGTAAACGTCATTGCCTATTACAGCAGCTCCATTTTCAGAGACAGCGGCTTTAGTGCAAAGTCAGCCCTGGCCGCTTCCCTGGGCTTCGGTGTGATCAACTTTTTGTTCGCCATCCCGGCCATTTACACCATTGACACCTTCGGGCGTCGGAATTTACTACTCACGACATTCCCACTGATGGCTATATTCCTGCTCTTCACTGGCATGTGCTTCTTCATATCCCAGGAAGGCGATTCGCTCCGCGTTCGCGTTGGCCTCATTGCGCTGGGTATCTATCTCTTCGGCATTGTCTACTCTCCCGGTGAAGGTCCCGTTCCGTTCACCTACTCCGCCGAGGCTTACCCGCTTTACGTTCGTGCGATTGGTATGTCACTCGCAACGGCGACGACGTGGTTCTTCAACTTCGTTCTCTCGATCACGTGGCCCTCTCTGCAGGCGGCCTTCACGCCGCAAGGTGCGTTCGGTTGGTATGCTGCGTGGAACGTGGTCGGCTTCTTCCTTGTCCTGTTCTTCATGCCCGAAACCAAGGGCAAGACGCTCGAGGAGTTGGATCAGGTCTTCAGCGTTCCGACGAGCAAGCATGCCGCGTACGGAGCCCGGCAGGTCCCTTACTTCTTTAACAGGTATATTCTCAGGCGCAAGGTCGAGCCTGAGATTTTGTACCAGGTCGAGGATGTCCAAACTGCAGATGACGTTGAGGATGTTGCCGCGGACGAGCGATCGAAGAGCAGAGCCGTCGAGAAGCAGGATGGTGTGTAAATGACGAAAGTTAGACTCGAGACCCTGGGCTTCGTGGGCGCCAGAAATGATAAATGTGGAGAACATGTTAGGCAGCACGTTTGGTTGGCGCTGTTGACAAATTCTCACTAACCCTCCATATTTCGACGATTTGATACCCCCGGCTCCACTTGACGTGGGCTGTTATCCAGCCACCGTTTGGAGAGGGATTTGATGGATTCCACGTATTCGATGATCTTAATTGTGAAGGCTTAATGCCTTTGTTTGAAATGAATACATGAATGATACCTCTCTCATCTACTGTGCGTTTTACCTACCGATGGAGTTCTGACTACATGACATAACCGACCCAACATTCAAAAGGCTCCCATAGTTTCAAGGTGACTCAAAAATAACCAACTTCTATTTGATTGAGGTCGCTTTGTATGGATCAGGGACAACGGTGGGGTAAGGACTAGGTACGTTATAAGTAAGCGCCTTTGGGCAAAAATGCAAAAATCCGGGATTTTCTAGGAACCATCAATCGGAGATGGCTGAAAGGGGTGGCGTGGAAGGAAGACACAGTCAACCAGAACAGTAAAGCAGTACCATCACAGGTTGTTGGAGAAGAGTAATACCGAGATTTGGAAGTCTCGCAGTGTCCAGCATTTTTATTGAAGCAGATACCAGGAGCAAAGATTTGAGAATCGAGCAGTCACCGGGACACGGGTAAGAAACGAGAGGGTATGCGTGCTGAGAAATGCTTTCAATCCGCGCAAAAACCCAATGAGTTGCAGTACCATTCAAGTCTTTTAGGTCCAGGCAAATGTCCATATACACATCGTTCTTCCAGTTTGTCTTTCCTGTATGCCTCTTTCCACGATTATTCATCCGCTACAATGTTGGGGTCGAGAGGGTCTGATGATCCACGGCATCATCCTCCCAGTACCAAGCTTTCTCCACCGCACGTTGAAAATGTCTATAAAGGAAGCTGATATTCAAACAAGATTGCATCCATCACACGATTTCTGCTTACCCGACAGCCGCTAAGCATTATGTCTCGGTACAACGGACGCTTCACAATTATCCTCGTTATAACTTGCTTCTTATTGATCGGTCTTATCCTGTGGGATGTCATTTTACCCCACACAGTGCTTAGAACCGAGTCTTTGATGGGCCATGAAAACAAGGTAATGCCCATTTGTTCCCGCAGTTGTGACCACACTCTTTTCAATAAGCCTAATCAACACCTACAGGACGATGGTTTGGACTGGAATCTCCTGGACCGTTCTGCATCACCCTCCGGCGAACACGAAAGCAGCATTCACCACCTATTGCCTCGCGATAATACTCCGACAATATATGAGGATTTATCCGATTGGCCAGAAGACCCTTCTCGGGTCCATGAGGTTTTCTCTCCAGCAGAGATACACTGCTACGGCAGTGGAATTCGCGATAACAAACGCGAGCAGTATAATGGGGCTGTAGATGTCTGCGTCTCCAGTCACGGCAAGACATTGAAATTACGCCAAGCCATCAAGAAACACTTCACACGATGGGTCTTCCCGTATAAGGAAAGGATGGATGTGGAAATAACCAACGAATTCGACACCGACGGCTGGGTTGTGGATAAGAACATATGTTATTACAGGATGAAACAGATTCTCGACAAGTGCGGGAATCCCGCCAGAGGGCGGGGCGGCTGGGTCAAGGCGGACGGTTTGAAGTTTAATATTGATCCAAACATCAAGTTTACATGATGGGGCGTTAGCGGAGAGCGAGGAGCTGTACAGAGGGGGGGATCTTTTGACGGAAGGTCAGATAATGGAAGTCTAAACATTCGTCTTCGTTAGTAGAGAGAATATATACTGCTCGTTCGCGTTTGTGCTTAAATCTGCATCGTTCGAAGGTCCGGACTCACAGATGGTTAGGACAGTTGTTGAGTTCAGGAACTGACGAGAGGGCGATCCGCTTGAATGATCGGTCGCCGGGGTGCCCCACGATTGCGACAATGCGCCGCCCTGCCGTTCTCACCGCCCGCGTTAGCGTTGTTTACGCCCAATGCCAGCGCTGTTCCAGCTGAGCCCGTTCAACATCTTCCTCTCTCCAGCTCCCTACAGGCTCCACAACTGCTGTACTCCTTCCGTCATTCGCACCAGATCCACGGCGCGCCAACTGCCTCCACTCCTCGAAACTTGTCCTGCACGCCCCTCACTGGTACGGCAACCACCCCTCCATTCTCGCTGCGCCTGGGTCCTAGCTACGGTAACCTTTGGAATGCTAACGCAATCCTAGCCCGCAGTATCCGCTCCTCACCAACCTGCATAAAGCTTCAATACGCGCCCGCCGCGCGAGCGACATGACTTCTTTCATTAGCACAATGTTCGTCCACGCCCCCTCCCCGGCCCAGCCATCGTTCCACAGACCCTTCTCTTCATTTCCCTCCGACCCGAAGCCCCTTCCTCCTGTATTTACCCTTCCCCCGACCGCTCCGGAGCCTTGCATTCGTACAGATCCCGCCGACTGCGCATTCGCCGGCCACGATAGCTCTGTGCCGGTGCGTCGCGACGCTGCCTGCTGGGACGACGCCTATTGGCACCGGCCGCATCTGGGATATACCCCGCCTGCACTCCCGGGCGGTGTTTACACCAGTCCGCTACAAAAGGCGTTTCGGGAGGCCCTGCGCAGCAACCTTCACGCGCTGCTGGCACCTCCACCTTCCCCAACGGCCAACCAGCCACTAGACCGAATCCCACAGGCAATAGCGGCGCGCGACATGCAATCTCGTATTCCTATGCGGATGCAAGAAGATCCGCCTCGACGCGGAGTGCTCAAAAATGCGAACGGGCGGTCTCCGGAGCGACGACATAAGCACGCTGTAAATAGGCTTGGGAATGGCAATGCTAACACACTACTTCTCGGCAGTAGCAACAACAGGGCTGGTCGCACCGGAAATGGCGGCACGTCTGCATTTCGTGCTAAGGAGGGCAAACGCGGCACCAGCTCATGGCAGCTGAAGCAGTTCGCTGAGGCGACCTTGGGTAGCGGCAGTCTGCGAAAGGCAGTGCAGCTTCCAGAGGGCGAAGATCTCGGCGAGTGGTTGGCTGTCAATGGTATTTCGGCCGATAACCCGTGGATCTTCCAGCCAGAACGTGGAGCTAATTGATTTGTAACGCACAGTTGTCGATTTCTACAACCAGATCAACCTTATCTACGGCTCGATAACGGAGTTCTGCTCGCCGCAGAGCTGCCCTGAGATGAAGGCTACGGATGAGTATGATTGAGGACCGCAATCTCAAATGGCTGGGCTGATATCGTCTAGGTTCGAGTACCTCTGGCAGGATTCCGAGAATTACAAGAAGCCGACCAAGATGCCCGCACCAGAGTATATTGAGCACCTGATGGCTTGGGTTCAGTCCAACATTGACAACGAGTCAATGTTCCCATCGCGCATTGGCGTTGCTTTCCCGAAGCAATTCCCTGCTCTCATCCGCCAGCTCTTCAAGCGCCTCTACCGCGTATACGCGCACATCTACTGCCACCACTACCCGGTCATCATTGCGCTTGGTCTTGAGCCACACCTCAACACTAGCTTTAAGCATTATGTCCTATTCGTCGACGAGCATCAGTTGAATCAGGGAAGCCGAGACTACTGGGGACCGCTGGGAGACTTGGTGGAGAGCATGCTCAAGAGCGACTAAGCAAGGTGCTCAGCTTCACACATTTCGGGACTTCGAATGAGAATATTGACAGGACCTTTCCCTGGGCGTTTTCCGGCGTGTGCACATGGCAGGTCAAGGACAACGGCGTATGTACACTATCGGACATGGTTTTTCGTGGTTGATTGGCGGATTCTGGTCCTCTTTACGGCTCTGCTTCTTGGTTGTATACTTAGATTATCGGTAGGAGAAAGTTTCTAGGATAATGCAATCGGGCCTGACCCGTCCTTGCATGAATTATTACTTCGCGTGATAGTAAAATTCTTTGGAGCTAGCTCGCGGTGTGGAGTCCAATCTTAATTTCAGCTAGCAGATGCATTGTGCCCTGGAGATGCAGTGGAGGAATGCGCCTCCACGTGCATGGAAGCAGGGAAGAGAAGCATTGGCTACGTCACACGCCTCAACGCGAGTGTCGGCAGGACGCATCGATGTAGTTAGACTTTCTTCACCGAAGCACCTCATCGCGAACCCTATGCCCAACAAGACGCCAACAACCGTGGATGTGAAGACTATAGCCCGCTCCGTAGCTGGTGGAGTAGCCCTGACCGCGCATACCAAACACCACGCGATTCAAGTTGACAACATGCCCCAGCAGGGTGGGCGGTAAGTTAGTCAGACAGCAGAAGATTGCGGAAAGCCGGTCAGCAATTGTCCATTGGGAGAGCCCGTCTTTATGGACACAGTGGTAACAGAATTCTGGATCATCTCGGCGCGCCCGCGGCGTGTACGGGTCCCGCACGAACAACACAGCAAGGCGGGGAATTCTTGGTGGAGACGGCGACTGGAGAGCGAGTATGCGCCCCAGAGCGCGAGCAGCGGACAGCATGCGGCACCGGCGGGCGGAGCGGCGGGCGGGCAATGATGCAGTGGCGGCTGGTGCGCGCTGCGCTCGGACGCCTTGCTGATCACCGTTGCTCGAGATTGTCAATCGCCACGGTGCATGCATGTCCACCGCCCTCAACGCTTCGCTGCCGGGCGTTGTTGTTGGCCGGCCTGGGCGGACGCGGGCGAGGTGTGCGACGCCAGGCCGTTGCGTCTTCGGGACGCTGACCGCGCAGGCGCACATGCCTGTTCTCTGCCGCTGCTCCCCGCGCTGGGCAGTTGCACGGGCGCGCGTCTGACGGCCGGCGTTGGTCTGGCTTGCGATAAGGAAGCTGCCGCCATGCTAGTCCGCTTTGCTACTACCGTTCCTGCATGCAACAGAGCGTGCTCAAAACCTTCGCGCCCCCAGAAGCTGCTCTTCCTCTCTCGACTCAACTCCCTTCGCCCCCAGCAGCACCTCGTCCGAGTATCCTTCAGCTCTGGCAGCAGCATTCTTCAATCTTAGACTTCTTTCACTTTTGTCCATAGCTCGCTTGCATTGCACATTAGATCAGCGCCACCTTCATTGAGCCCGCCAACTACTTATTTGTCTGCCCACGCTTCACCGCTCACCTCTTTCAACACCCCCGCCTTTGCACTCGAAGCTCCGGACACCTGTATTCTTCTGTCCACCACCACCATGGTTCTTGTCGACGGCAGCAAGCAGGAATATCTCTGCGAAGAGGAGAAGCGACTGAGAGAGGACCGCCACCGCGAACGCTACTGGAAGAAATGGGGCCCCTATGTTGCTGAAAGGCAGTGGGCTACCGGTGAGTGCCCAGTGAACAAGCAGACACAGCCTGACTCCAGCTAACTTCGCACAGTTCGTGAGGATTACTCGTGAGTTCAGCCGTCCTGAAGCTGTTGATTGAATCGCTGACATAAACCTCTCAGCGACGATGGAGATGCATGGAGCCGTGAGTGTGGTCTCAATTCCCCTCAATTGGTCTTTGCTGATGTTTTCCTTGCAGATTTCTCCCATGACATGTCCCGTTCGCGTGCCTACCGTTGGGGCGAAGACGGCATCGCTGGAGTTTCTGACACCCACGGCCTGCAGAATATTACATTTGCTTTCTGGAATGAGAAGGAGTATGTCTCTTACTTCAAAATAGCTGACATCCTGCTGACTTGAGCAGCGACTTTCTCAAGGAGCGGCTTTTCGGCCTGTCTAATCCTCAAGGAAACCACGGCGAGTCCATCAAAGAGGCACATTTCCATTTGGACAACACACCGACTGTGAGTGTGCTAGGCATTGGAGAAGAATAGGAGACTGACTTGAGTCACAGCACTCGTACATGAAATTCCTCTACAAATATCCTCAGCGCCGATTTCCATACGATGACCTGATCAAGGAGAACGCAAGACGTGGCAAGCTCGACCGCGA
This sequence comes from Botryosphaeria dothidea, assembly GCA_011503125.2. Taxonomy (NCBI): domain Eukaryota; kingdom Fungi; phylum Ascomycota; class Dothideomycetes; order Botryosphaeriales; family Botryosphaeriaceae; genus Botryosphaeria; species Botryosphaeria dothidea. Next base: position 1,603,041 of record WWBZ02000001.1, read on the forward strand.
GTACAACATCGTGGACACCGGCACGTTCGACGATGACAGATACTGGGATATTTTCATTGAGACGGCAAAGGAGGCTGATGATGAAGAGGAGCTTCTCTTCCGTGTCACTGCATACAACCGTGGTCCGGAAGCCGCACCCCTCCACATTGTTCCCCATGTGTTCTTTAGGAACACCTGGGCATGGGGACGCGAGACGCCAGACAAGAAGCCCAGCATTCGGAAGATTGCCGACACCACCGCGGTCTCCAAGCACCACAAACTGGGGGAGAGGTACTTTCAGCTGTCGCCTTCTCCGGGCGCTGGCCCGAGTGGCGAGGATGTTCAGCCAAAGCTTCTTTTCACCGACAATGACACGAACTACAAGAAGCTGTGGGGCGTGGAGAACAAGACCAAGTACGTCAAGGATGCTATTCACGAGCGCATCTGCGACGAAAACGAGGCTGCAGTCAACCCGGAAAACGTAGGAACCAAGGCCGCCGCCTGGTTTGCTTTCGACGAAGGTGACGGAGTCCCACCCGGAGAGTGTGCTGTTGTCCGTTTCAGGGTTTCGCGGAGAAATGACGGCTACCTGGATGAGGAGCTTTTCGATGACATCGTCGAGCAGCGGAGGATCGAAGCAGACGAGTTCTACTACCGCATCAATCCCTTGCCCATGTCCGAGGATCTCCGCAACATCCAGCGTCAGGCATTCGCTGGTATGATGTGGTGTAAGCAGTACTACCACTTTGTCTGGGACCAATGGGCAAACGGTGACCCTGGCATGCCTCCTCCACCAGCAAGCAGGAAGAACATTCGTAACCAGCACTGGAAACACATGTACCTGGACGATATTCTGTCAATGCCGGATTCCTGGGAGTATCCCTTCTTTGCCGCTTGGGATAGTGCTTTCCACTGCATCCCCTTGGCGATGATCGATCCGGATTTTGCCAAGAAGCAACTGGATCTCTTCACTCGTGAATGGTACATGCATCCTAATGGTCAGCTTCCTGCGTACGAGTGGAACTTCGGCGATGTCAACCCGCCGGTCCATGCCTGGGCTACGTTCAGAACTTTCAAGATCGAGCGGAAGATGTACGGCCGTGAGGATTTGGATTTCCTTGAGCGTGTCTTCCAGAAACTCCTGCTCAACTTCACTTGGTGGGTTAACCGCAAGGATTTTGATGGTAAGAACGTCTTCGAAGGCGGCTTCCTGGGCCTGGACAACATCGGACTCTTCAACCGGTCCGATCCACTGCCCACCGGCGGTGTCCTGGAGCAAGCTGACAGTACCGGATGGATGGCCTTTTACTGCCTTTGCATGCTCAACATGAGTCTCGAGCTTGCCAAACATCGCCGCATCTACGAGGACATCGCATCGAAGTTTTTCGAGCATTTCATTCTGATCAGTGACGCCATGCAGTACCGCTCTGGTGGTGAAGAGAAGTCGCTGTGGAATAATGACGATGGCTTCTACTATGATGCCATTTCCTGGGGTGGCCCTTGGAGTCAGCAGATGCCGGTTCGTTCTTTGGTCGGCCTGATTCCTCTTTACGCCACTTTGACCCTGGAACCAGAAGTGGTTGACAAATTTCCCTCGTTCAAGAAGCGCCTCAATTGGTTCATCGAGAACCGTTCCGACCTAGCTGATCGCAACCTTGCCAGCATGAGCCGTCGTGGTAAGGGTGACAGGATCTTGCTTTCTCTAGTCAGCGAAGACCGCCTGAAGAAGATTCTCAAGAGGATGCTGGATGAAGATGAATTCTTCGCTGATCACGGAATTCGATCCCTGTCGAAGTACCACAAGGACCACCCTTACTCCATGGATGTCAATGGCCAGCGCTTCCAGGTCAGCTACATACCCGGCGATTCTGATAGTGGATTGTTCGGAGGCAACAGTAACTGGAGAGGTCCGATCTGGATTGCCGTGAACTTCTTGCTTGTCGAGTCTCTCTTGAGATTCTACATGTTCTATGGCAACAGTCTCAAGGTTGAATGCCCGACTGGTTCTGGTGACGAAATGCATCTGGGCCACGTTGCAGAAGAGGTTCAACATCGGTTGCAGCACCTGTTCGCACGAGGAGACGATGGACGCCGTGCCATCAATGCTGGCAATGAGATGCTTGACTACGATCCCAACTGGAAGGATTACATGTGGTTCCACGAATTCTTCGATGGCGACACTGGCAGAGGTCTTGGAGCAAGCCACCAGTGTGGTTGGACTGGCTTGATTGCCAAGATGATCCACGACACTGGCATTCGCTGCCGTCTTCCTCAAACGCCTAAGACTCCGTCGACAACAGCTGCTCATTACTTCGATGACGTCTTCACAAAGTACAGGGTTCGCAAACCTAGCTTCCGCAGGTCATCGACTAGCCGATCCATCGGCGGTCGCAGCGACTGGGACATGGTCGAGACCCCGAAGAGTCCGAAGGCAAATGGCCACGCTGTAGACGAGGATGAGAGTGAGGAGCCTGTCAGGCCTTTCAAGAGAGTCAACTCAGTTGGTTACTTTGACGAGGAGGCGCTCGAGAAGAAGAGGCAGATTGATGAACAGGTTGCCAATTACGTGTCTAACCAGCTCGAGCGTATGCGCAGCCATGAGTCTGCTGGTGAGGGCGTTAATGATGAGCTTGAGGCTCAGCTTGATGGTTGATTGTGGGTGGGATGAGGCATCGTTGAAAAAAGGCGGCTTCCTATCGATGGTTTCAGGTGTGCTTGCTTAGACTGGACTGCCTTTATAGACCTAGAGCACCTATTGTAGACGCTACTGAGAATACACTGTATCATACAATCCTCATCTGCAGTTCCGCATTCGCCTGCGTGAGAACGAATGCTTCAATTTCCCATGATATAATATTAATGAGGTTGCTGTGTTTGGTCGCCGGCAGCGGCAACGACTTGCGGTCGGCGCGTGGTGGTCCACCCATGACGCGACCGACGCGGAGGCGCGTCCGCTGTTCCCCTCTGCCTGTGTACAAACAACTACATTCGCACCCACCTTCGCACCATCTCCTTGCATCAAGATTGTGCACGAGACGCACGACTATTTTCTGAGATAAGCGTTTAGAGTGCCGCCTATACAGCAAGCAATTTACCGTACACGCGACGCGCCGCCTAAAAGGACCACCTCGTCCCGCGCCCACACCTTTCCGATCTTCAGCGTATGAGACCGCAAAATAAACGACAAAACATGCCGCCTAAGCGACGCGGCCGACCGCGCAAGTCTACCGATCAAGCAGCACATTCCAACCGCTCCGCGCTATCCGTCAAGTCGAACCCACCTGCTTCATCTTCTTCATCGGCACAACACTCGAGCAGGGCAAGCAAGCAGAGACGAGTCTCGAAACGCGCGATGGAGGAGGATGACGAGGACGAGGAAGACGAGGAAGACAAGGAAGACGAGCTGTCGGAGCTACCATCCACAGTCGCTACCGCGGCCGCTACGTCATCGTCATCGGCGTCGAAAAAGAAGAGCACAGCATCGCAGAGGAGATCTTCTGGAACAGGAACAAAGGGCGGCAAGACCGCGACCGCAGCGAAGAGTCAAAGCGACAATACAAGCAAGACGAAGGCGAAGAAGAAACGCAGCGCCTCGGACGCCGAGCTCGACGAAGATGCTTCGACCGCAACCGTCGTCGGCGCCGCCACCGCGGAGAGGAGCACGGCGGGCGCGCGCAAGAAGTTCGCGCACCTCAAGCCGCGCACCCGCCACATCTCGCAGTCGCTCATCACCACCAAGTGGCGGCCGGCGCCGCTGCCGGCGCAGCACGCCGCGCGCGCGCTCTTCGTCGCCGCCAAGCGGCCCGTCGTCGAGGCCGCGGGCCGGCGCGGCGCGGAGACGCAGGCGGGCTACGATCGCAGGCGCGCCGAGGCCGAGGCGACGCTGGCGGGCGTGCTGCGCAAGCTGGAGAAGCAGTTGCCGCGGATTCCGTTCCCCGGGTCGCTGCACCAGCGGGGTGCCGGGGCGGAGGTGTTTGAGTTGGAGAAGGTGGTGGAGCGGAATAGGGAGCTGGAGGCGCAGTTGACGCCAGCGGTGCACGCGGTCAAGTTGCTGAGGGAGGCGGTGGCGAGGGAGGAGGGGGTGTTGGAGGGGGAGAGGGAGGCGTTGGATGTGTTGAGGGCAAGGGCGAGGGAGGCGGAGAGGGTGGGGAGGGAGAGGAGAAAGAAGGGGTTGCATCCCGCTCTGAAGAAGTGGAAAGGGAGGGGCGGTGAAGTGGAAGATGGTGTGGAGGATATCAGGCTGGCTGCGAAGAAACAGGCGGTGTGGGATGTCGAAGGGGAGGTGGTGGATGAGGAAGAGGAAATGGAGGCTGATGAAGAACTGGCTCCGGTGCTGGAGCAGCTCAGGGGCCACTTGGACTCGATGCGTGGGAATATGGAGCAAGTCGAGGGGCTCGACGATGCGATGACAGGTGCAAGGGCAGCATTGGATGGGGTATTGAGGAAGAGGGTGACTGACAAACAGTATGAGGGGCTGATTTCTTCATCCTGATTGGCGCAGGATTTGGCGTATTGGCGGGCCGTGATTACTTTCGACTCTAGGATTGCATTATGATACCCTTGTTTTCCTGGTTCAGAATTGTTATTCATAGCACTATTCTTGCCCGCTATTCTGTTGCATTGCATTACAGCTAAAAGTCGGTCGTTAATGAATACAATATTGTGGAGACTTTAAGAATGCATCCGGATGCCTCTGTCACAAGAAACAAAGTACAACGGCGTTCAGACGAATGATTCCACTCCCCGCGGCAAAGTGAGCTCCTTTAAAAGCCCAGGTCATCTTGACCCACGAGGATGTATCGTTGACATTATTGCTTCGTGCGCATATGCAGGGTACATCATAAGCTTTATCCCTAGGCTCTGACCCTTGCTTGAACAGTATTTGTCCTACGACCTGGTCGAGACCTGGCCTCGAGCACGTACCAAGGGTAGAAATGCACCGGGACGGGCATAGTGATACTTTCATCGTGATGACCGCATCTCGGACTGCATGGCAGTTGTTGCAGTCTCACATGGCGGACAACCGATGCGGGTCTTGGAAAAAGCAGATCAGATCCAATATCGGCGGTCCCAGGCATTCGGCGCCTGGATCTGCTGCTCCGCTTTTTGCTGAGCACTGCATGCACACTAAGAAAAGCAGCGGGCTCTACATGTACACATATGTACCCTACATGCATTGTTGCTATTGCCAACGTGCGTCCAAATTGAGCACAACTACTGCATCGGGAAGTAGGCGCAAGGCGTTTGCCAACAGGCCAGGCACAAGAGCTTTCCTCCTTGCAGACATGGATGTAAGCTCTTGCTGATGCGGAGTAACCCTTCTGGCCTCTGCTGCTCTGTAATCGGCCGTCTGCTCTCCTCTCATCCGCTTCCTGATTTTCCCGCAACCCCTCAGTTTTGGAGCGTGAAAGAGTCAAACGCGAGCGGAGAGTCCCCGGAATCGGCCGGCGAGCGGAGGATCGAGCGGGCAGGCAGGCAAAGACGTGCGTCAGAGAGCTGGGCACGAATACGAGCAGGCTGGTGGGTTGGGGGCGAGGTAGCAGCAGCGGGAGCAAACACGGCGCAAGGTACGATGCACGCGGAGCTGGATGGGATGCAACGGTGGGCGTGCCCTAGCGCAACGGGCTGAGGCTGAACGAGCGCTGCTGACCGCCCGGGTCGTGAAATGCGGGCGCGTCGAGTGGTCGGCTGGGGGATGGGTTTCTGGTGACGGCCGTCCGGCGACGGCCTCGGCTGTGCGCAGGGCTGGCCGGAGCCGGGGATCGCCCTGGAAAGCGCGGGGCCTTGCCTCGATGGTGCTTTGTCGGTGCGGCGTGTGCTCGCTGGGCCATCGGCGTCGCGTGCGAACTTCTACCCTCAAGTAAGCGGCCGCCAGCAGCAGCAAAACAGCATCCTCAGCGCTCCCCACAGGCCTGAAGCCTCGTCGCCCCGGCTGCGCGTCGCCTGCCCAATGTCCAGCGCGCGCTCTCCATGCCTCCGCTACTACTGACGCTCCCACCCGACGACGACGCGAATGCGCCTGCCCATGCGCCGTTCCGATCCGCAGTCCCCTCCGTCCCGAGCGACATAACCCCATTCGATGGTTGAGGCTACACAAGGAACCGCCGCAGAGGAATCTAATGGAGCTGCGCCCCCGGTTATGACGACGTCGAAGGATCCCGAGCAGAATGGCGACGACGCCAATGCCTCCAAACCCCCGAAGCCGGAACAGCAGCACGCCAGCGCGACGCAGCAGAAGCAGACGCAACAGACGCAGCAACGACAGCAGCAGCAGCAGCAGGCCGAGAAGAAACCCGGGAATGACGCTAAGGATGGCTCCCCCAGCAATACCAACGGCAAGAGCTCGAGCCCGCCCAAGAAGCGGCGGAAGGTCAATCATGGTGCGCATGCGGATGATCAGGTCAATACAGACGACAGATGGCTAACTAGCAGCGACAGCATGCATTTACTGCAGACGTTCGGTGAGCCGCCTCATTCCCGCCCGCCCACGCGACTGGCGTACAAGACCGGTGCACGACATGCTGACCATTGCGCCTATCTCGCCGCCAACAGCACATGACATGCGATCTCGTAAGTCTCGCCCGCTTGTCTTGGGCCGCGGGCGCACGCGCTGACCAGGCGCCCTTGCTGCGGCCTTGCTATTAGGAGCGGCCATGTACCAGATGTATCAAGCGTAATATTGGCCATCTCTGCCACGATGAACCGCGCGAGCCGGCCAAGCGCCAGAAGACAGACCCGAACAGCGTGCAGACCGCCGACGAGGACCAGGCAAAGAAGCTGGACCCCACCGCCGTGTCCGATGCCCCCCTCGGCCCGCTCGATCAGCGTCACGGCTCGCAAGATGCAGGCCTCGGGGCCCTTGCGCCGCCTCCATTGCCTCACGCCCTTTCCAACGCTGCCCCAGCCCCCATCGCCCAGCCCGCACCCGTCTCCGCGCCACATGCTCCAAATCTCGCCGGCAACTCTCAGTCATGTTCGTGATACCACCTGCCCTGTTCTGACCCCCTTTCAATCTTGACGACGCCCTGCTAACACGAAGCTAATCACGAATAGTCCTAAATTACAATGACTGGAACTTTGGCGCCTCCAATAACTTTCAGGACATGCACGCCTTCCACCCCTCATACATGTTCAACGCTTCCGAAGCATCCAACGAGTACAATCTACTCAACGATCTCCTGAGCAACAGCCTCATGGACGACGGTGCTCTTTACAATGGCGAAGAGATGAACAATCTCTTTCCCGACCAGTCCCTCACTAACAGTATGAACCCTCTCAGCGGTCAGAATTCATTGATTCCCGGCAACCAGCAAAACAACCAGCTCCTACCTCCGTCGCAAGCTGCAGTGGGCAATGCTATCTCCAGGCCCGCCAGTGGATTTCCCCTCGACAAGGCGCGCGAAGCCTACTACATGACAGCCGCCGATCCTGCCGGAAACGACACGCCTGAAGAGCGCATGAACAAGCTTTTGAAAGCCAAGTTCGACGCAGGCATGCTGAAGCCCTTCAATTACATCAAGGGCTACGCTCGGCTTTATCAGTATATGGAGCGCAACTTTCAGCTCATTTCGCGACAGAAGATTCTGCGGTGTATGGACAGGTTCAGGCCGAAGTTCAGGGAACGCGTGCAGACGTTAACAGACATCGAACTCGTCCGCGTTGAGATGTGGTTTGAGCGTCGACTGATGGAATACGATCGTGTCTTCGCCAGCATGGCTATCCCAGCTTGCTGCTGGCGAAGAACTGGCGAGATCTTTCGTGGCAACAAGGAGATGGCTGAGCTGGTGCATGTGCCGATCGAGAACTTGCGTGATGTACGTCTATTAACCGTGTCGCTCTGACCACGTTTACTGACCGCTCTCAGGGCAAGATTTCTCTGCACGAGATTGTTGAAGAGAAGTCGCTTGTCAGCTACTGGGAGAAGTTTGGTGCGATCGCATTCGACAGCTCGCAGAAGGCCATCTTGACCAGCTGCTCACTCAAGAACCCGAACCCTGAATCCAAAGATCCTGAAATACGGTGTTGCTTCTCTTTCACAATCCGTCGAGACGCGCACAACATGTAAGCACATGCTCTCCTGGATCCATATCATGGCTTGGCTAATCACCTTCATAGCCCGTCTCTGATCATTGGGAACTTCTTGCCCATAATTAATGACAGCCAGAGCCCGAGCTCATAATCGTGTGCAGAGGGCGCATATGTTTCCCTCAATTCTTCACACTCTTCTACCAATAACTATTTCCGTTTGCTCTCCGACTCCGAACGTAAATATTTCTACATCCGCACATCTTCTCCTCACCCTACTTGCTCCCATGTCTTTTCCAGAAGGCTGTTCGCCGGATACAATTTTGGACGTAGATACAAAAATTAGGAGGGGAAATACACGTTGCAGGACGCAACACAAGGCTACGGTGTTTTTGGTTTGCAGGGCGGTGTCACTGTTGTAAGCTTTACGAACAGGTTCTCTTTTATGCGTCTTCCGAACCCCCTACGATGAGTTCGAGTCTGGTGGGTCACGGCAACGAGCTGGGACAGTCAAAACAAATGTGTCGTCTTCCTTGATGCCTCTCTTCATCGCTCGCTCTTGCAAGACGAAGTAAGCTGTCTGCGTACCTGTATCGCGCGAGACGATTTGTTTGGTTGCCTTGCCAAGTTTTTGTCTTTTCGAGCTTCGGCTGCTAGGTTCGTGTTGATGTGCGAATTTTTCTTGCTGTGCTTCGCGGTTTCATGCTTTTCTTGGCTTTCTGCTTCGAGTGTACGATGTCGTCCTGCTTTCCTGGTTCCTGGTACCTGGTATTTGTACAGGTAGCTCTGATCGCGAAAATGGCAGGTTCATTTGACCATGCAGCCATCGCCTGGCGGCGCGTTGACAATTGAATGTGTGATGCGCTCTCTAGCATTCGCATCAGGACAATTCTTTTGGCTCGACCTGAATCAGTCTGTGTGGAGGCTGCATCATGCCGGGAAATGTTGTGGATGGCATGGTGGCGGCAACCTGACGGCGGGTGCGCACAAGCTCTCTCGAAAGAAACCAGCCAGCGCGAGACCACGCTATCAACACCTCACTCTCAGTATTCCCCGGTAACCTGAAACCAACCACAGTGCGCTTGCAATTTTTGCACGCTTCAAGGTATCATAGTTTCCCTTCCCCCTGATACTCCGCGATTTCCTGATTCACGTCGCCAATCCTTTCGCGCATTCACTTCCTTCTCGCCGCCTTCAGCTCAGCAGTTACCGCCGCTCAATGGCAGAGCTCACTTCGACATGACCTCGCACGTCAAGATCCGCCAAGAGAAGGAGAAGAGACTCGGAAAACTCATTGGTATGTGACAGGCATTCCTCCCTCACCTCACACTCGATTTTTCTTTGATCTCGATGCATCTTCTTGCGGATGGCGCTCGTCACGGCGGCTGCTACGCTACGTAGCAACGCAAGGATAGCTTTCTGCTCCTCGCATGTTTGTTCCACCGTGGGCTGTCCGCAATTAGGTCTACATCTCACACCTCATGTCTCATGCTTCTGCCTTTCGCCCTGTCAAGTCGAGCTCTCCTTCACCCCACTCACCTCAACTCTCCGATACTTGTTTCTCAGAAACAGCCTCTAACTCCCACCAGCTTTCGCGACAACCCTCTCTCGCCGCCTGCGCGACGACCCGTCAAACCTCACCAACCTCAAGCCCGCCCTCGCATCCCACCTGACCACCACCTTCCCCCTCTCCGCCGGCGCCGCCCTCCACGCCAAGCGCGAAACCCTCGACGGCCTCGGCACGGATATATGGAACCTCGCGACCCAGCTGGCAAGGGACGACGCGGCGGCGCCGGACAGCAGGACGGTGTGTTCGATCAGGCAGTTCGCCGTGCTGGTGCTGAACGCCGCCGCGCCCGGATCCAAGGATGGAGAAGCCAAGAGGGCGAAGGAGGTGGGGAAGGGAGTGCGGATTCTGAAGGTGGCGCTGAAGGCGGCGAAGCACTCCTTGGACGCGAAGATGGTGGGTGAGACGGGCCTGACGAAGCTGCTGGAGTGCGCTGCGGAGTGGGAAGGGAGGCTGAAGTGTGTGGAAGAGGGGCCCGGGGATGTCGATGTCGATGTGGTGGAGGTGGTGGGTAGGCTGAGGGCGGAGTACTGGATTTTGAGGACTGCGCATGTGAGTGTCTGTTGGGTTTATCTGAGGTGTGCATTAGCTGACTTGTGTGGTTTGTTTGTGCAGGCCTGGAAGCAGTCGCGACTGGATCTTGCGGAGCATATGTTCTCGAATGGTGACCTCGAATCGAGCAGACTCGCCCCGGATACCGCCGTTGTGTTGACGGATACACTCTTTGAGATTGGCAGAGACGTATTCCGCACACGTCAGTATGAGGATGCTGTCAAGTGGCTAAACCGTGCCTTCACTGTTATCGGCGAACGCGGTCTGGAAGAGCTCGACCATGACGCTGTTGAGCTTCGACTGTCAATTATGAACTACCTGGTACGCGCTTGTCTTGGCGTTGGCGATCAAGAGTCGAAAGAGAAGGCCCGAGGCATCGTCGATGTTTTGGAGCTAGAGAATGGAGATAAAATGGCCGTGCAGCTTTTGAGGCTTGAGATTCTCTCCGCAACTTCGGACTCGGGCATGGATGTCGACCAGTATTCCGCTGTGGTCTCGCGGATGGCACGGTCAGTCGTTCTTACGGATGCGAGTTTCAAAACTGTTATGCATCACGTACACAAGATCAAGAGCAGAAGCCCTGAGGTGGCCAGTAAAGTCCTCGAAAAGTTTCTCCAAACACGACTGTTTAATCATGGTGACGCCCAATGGATCGAGAAGGTGGTAGTCACGCAGCTCTGGATATCCCTCGACTCAGCCAGCAATCAGCTTTCCGAAACTCTCCTGGATCTTTTAAACGCAGTCCTGCAGAACTCCCGTCCTTTTGGACCCCCAGCAACACACGCGGCACAGACTCTTCTCTGGAAGAGGATTGAGATCATGTATAGCCAAGGAAACTACCAGGAAACCCAATCCTGGTGCAACATTGCCCTCCATCCCCTTTTCGAAAAAGCTGGAGACTTGAACAAAGCGAAGATTTTCAGGAAAATGATCCTGTGTGCTGTGGCCGTGCAAGACCACAACGCTGCCCGCAAGATATTTGTCGAGATGCCAGAGTCTGCAAAGAACGCTCCCATGACGCGCTACCTCATGTATAAGAGTGCCATTCGAGATTCGCAGCCTGAGTTTGCCGCTGAATGTCTCGATGTCATATGCAGGAAATCAGATAAAGATGCAAACCTTCTCTATGCATGTGTGGTCGAAGCACAGCAATTGACAGATAAACGACAAAGCATTTTAGCACTGCAAAAAGTCCTGGAGAAATATGAATCCGGCGCACCAATGGAAATTAATCTGCCCCCACTGCTCCGAACAACCATCCGGCTGCTTGTGGATCAGCTCGGTGGCACGGACGGTATCAATGACAACGCCATGGATGAACTCTGCAAAACCTTTGAAGGCGCTGCAGCATATGCTACGAAAGCAATGAGATCTCACAATGACCAATTAAATTCAGGCCATGCGTTTACTGTACAAGAGCTTGAGTGGTTTTCCCGAAACAGCTACAACATTTCGCTAAAATACTGTGGGTCTGCCCATCCATCACGTCTTCTCTGTCTCCTCGACAAGTGTATCCAATTTATCGGACTTCTCCAGACGACGTCATCTAAAGCCCAGGGCGAAAATGGCACTGCCGACCTTCTCCTCCGTCTGCTACTCTGCCACTACCTTGCTTCATCCGCGGCTATTGTGCTTGCAAGGTCCACGGACTCCGTTCAAGAATCACTGACGGCATACACTGCTGTCTCAGCACACGCTAAAGCATTCAGGCTTACTGTGGCGCCACATCTGAGACACGCTGCCGCTCCGCCAAGCAGCGGCCACTCCACAAGTTTAGCCCCCAGTGTGGGTATTGGTGAAGCTACTCGCGCAGACCTTGCCGCCAAAAGAGGGCAGCTCCTCCGGTACGAACTTGAATCTGCCTTCAAAAGGCGTGACTGGGATGCCTTGGACGAGCTGTGGGACGAATGCTTCGACCTCCCAGATGCTCACATCGCCAGCACCAGCCGCAAAGGCGACGCGACCTCCGGCAGAGGCAAAGCCAGAGCGGGCAACTGGTATACCCGCCATCTCGAAACCCTCGCCGACCTCGCGCTCGTCATCCACGCCGAGCTGGCCAAAGCCGACGCCGCTTCGTCCCCCTTCCAACCCGAAGACGCGCCGCCGTCCACGTCTGCCCACCGTACCCGCATCCTCGGCGTCCTGCAGCGCATCGTCAACCAGAGCTGGCAAGGCGGCGGCGGTGGCGGTGGGCACGGCGCCGACGTCGTCCACCTCGCCCGCTGGATCCGGTGCCTGTTCCAGCTCTCGCTCGGCGGCGGAAGCGGCAAGGACGACGGCGATGCCGTTCCGATCCAGTGCGTCGAGCAGGCCACCGCCGTCATCTCGGCCGTCGGCATCGCTGCGTCTTCTTCTTCTTCTTCTTCTTCTTCTTCTTCTTCTTCTTCTTCTTCTTCTTCTTCTACAGGACGCACGCCATCGTCTGCGTCCACCTCCAATCGCCCGAGCGCGGCAGACAATGGTGACGCAGCGGACAAGGAAAATGCGTACCCCCTGATCGAAGCGGAGTGGCTCGCCGCCACGGCTTTCAATCACGGCATCGAGTTCTTCTGCGCGGGCGATGATCAGCGGTGCAGGCTGTGGTGTGACAAAGCGCTGGGCCTGGCGAAAGCGGTGGAGAAGGGCAGCGCTGGGAAGGAGGGAGGGCTGTATGGAACGTTGATGGGGAAGTACAGGAGTTTGTTCTGGGGTGGGGAGTAGTGACTATGGGGAGATACTGTGAAAACCCTTGAGGTAAGGGGAAGACACTATTGCTTCTAGCCTTCAGCTCTTCGTGCTGTAAGGAGATACGAAACCCTCCGATAGCCTTTAATGCTAGCATGGTACATTCCCTTGATGTTGCTATTGGGGATTGAGGAAAAGTAATCTCGCGCTGGCACCCATGTCACCAGACACACTTTGGCAGAATTGATATTCTTCAATTATAGTGAAGAAGAATGCATTACTACATTATCAGGTATGCATCAACAAAGGAAAATCAATATTCATGCAGTACACGCATGCAAATACTAATCAAAGAAGAAGAAGAAGAAGAATAAGGGGGAGGAGAGCCAGAGGCTAGTATAAGAAGAGGAAGGAAAGACAATAAACGCCTCAGTCCCACGTAATCATTACTCATGGAGTGAAGAAAGGGAATAGTCGAGGATACGCTTTTTTTTAAGTTCCCGTCTCCGTCTCGACACCAGGCTTCCTTCCCTCCATCTGGCCCGTAATCTTATTCTTCAGCTTCCTGATACCGATAATGCCTTCGTCCTTGGCGAACTTAGCATTGCGCGCAGGCTTCCACTGCATGAGACCCCTCTGCTTCCTCGACTCCGTGCGCTTGTTTTGCTTGTTGACGTCTTTGCTGGACCGGCCACTACCGCTGGTGTTACTGCTGTCCATCGTTGTAGACGTATCGGCCGTCTCTGCGGACGTCGACTTCCGACCGATGGCGTTGCCGTTCTGGTTCATACTATCCGCGTCCTGGATGCCCAGGTCGTCGGAGCTGTCATCGTCGTCCTGGTCGTAGTCCGACTCGTGGTCCTCGTCGGAGCTTGGGTGGTTGGGGTCGTGGAGCGGCCTGTCGACGCCGGGCTCGCGGCGCTTGCGACCGGACGAGTCCATGTACGCCTTCGGGTCCTCTCCGAAGGCACCGGACCAGTCTGTACCCGTCTTCGATAGCCATTTCTTCTTTTCCTCTTCAGGCGCCTCCTTAAGAATATCGCGGCCAGTGGTGAGGGATTTCTCATGCATCTGTTGAATCTTTTCGGGCAGTTCCTTGTCGACCTGGCGTTGACGGACGCCTTCGGCCATGCAGGCCTCCCATGTTTCGTATGTCTCGCGCGAGTCGTTATCCATAATGAAAGACTCGTGACTCTCGTCCGTGCCAGCCTTGAAGCGTCCAGTGAACTGGAGGCGACCCACCTCCTGAAGATCTTCAAGGCCTGGCTCACCCTTGCAGTTGTCTTCAGTGATGTAATTCTGGGTAAGCCGGGCAGGGCTTGAGCATGACCAAATCGGTACATTGATTGGCATCTCTTCGTTATCGATGAAGTGATGCAACCAGATGACGGCGTAAGCGTCCGCCTTGCGTTTTCCGCTGACATGGAATTCAAAGACGACGGGGGAGCGGTAGCGGTATTTAACAGGTAGGACCACTTCCTTCTTGCCTTCTCTTTTCGTCAAATCCCAGTAGATGCCATCGCCTTCATCAAGCTTGCGAGCCCCAGTGCGAGGGAGTTTAGCAGTGGATCCGCCAGTGCGCAGACGAAGCTTGGCATGGTGTTGGTAGTTGACAGCGAGAAGACGCTCAGAGGTGAATTCGAAAGTACCAACATCCCACCCAAGAAGGTTGGGTGGCAAACGGGTTTCGATGCTGCGCCAGAGCAGAGAGATACGGATGCGACCGAAGCCAATGCCACCATCAAGCGGGTACCAACGAGTGACTTGAGAACTGCTCTCCAAGATGTCGGAAATCTTGAGGGGGACCACACCAAGGATCGGATCATGCTCTCTGTTGCGCGAATCGCGGACGGTGACAGTGACGATCCCAGACCTCCAGTCGCGCATGAAACGCTCAGTACCGGCATTGAAGATTGGCTGGCTCGTGACTGCCTTCGCACGGGTGCGGTAGACAAGCTCGTCGTTGTAAAGGATTGTGCAATAGCTGGTTGGGAGGTCTCCACCTTCCTGTTGAGTGGTCTCTCCGTACGGCTTGGCAGGCTCGAATTCTTTCCCTTTCCGGCTACCGGTGGTTCCCTTGATATTCTCAAGTTCCAGGTTGACGATTTGATGGACGACAACACTGCAAATACCGCTAGGCCAGAGAGGGTCAGGAGGCGTATGCTGGACGGCATCATCGTCTTCATTGTTAACAACGCCCTTCTCATCTTGAAGTTCAGGCTTGTCCTGTAGGCCCTCTTGGAGCGCCTTGTTCTTTCCATCAGTACGAAGCTCAGGCCTGTATTTGGGCTTGGCAAAGTAGCCGACTTCCCAGTGAAGCTCTCCCGGCATAGTGCTGTCCGCATCCATACCGGCGAGTTTGCTGACCTGAGGATACATCTTTCCGGGGTGTTGAATCATTTTTTGCATAGAAAGCTCAATCTTTCCGACGATGTCATCCGCACTGTGGCGATCTGAATCCCAAAGTTCTACACTCAGGTTCTCGTCGGCCTTGATCAGCTCGGGAGTGACGAGGAGTCTGGTATTCGTCAGTTTGCGACCAAGATTTTATTGGAATGTAGTACTTACGCAGTACTTTCTTCCCAAACGGGGTTCAAATCATCCGTGATAACGCGCGTGCAGTACATGGGCTTACCATACTTTGAGAAAGACAAAGTAATGTAAGGGTCGCTGCCACCATGCTTGCTACCGCGCTTGTCTTGCTTGCTGAGACCAACGGCCCGGTGGATACGGATCCACATGACACCGAGAGCCTGGACATCCTTCTGGATATCGTCGCCCTGGAGAATGGCGCGCATGTCAATCGACATAGACTTTGGCGCAACATACATGCTTGCCGCAGCACTAATGGCATAATTGACGAAGTTGGAAATCAGAGGAAGATTCAGGATGTTAACGCCCTTCTCAAGCATTGGAATGCAGCCTGCCTGCACTTGGGGCACACCCATGAGAGTGAAGGTAAGTGTCTTCAAAAACGGAGGTTCTGGAGTCAGATTCAGGCGTAAGCGAACAGTGCCCACGAGGCCCTGGAGTTCAACGAAGATGGGAAGAGGAACTCCAATGAGCCCCTTGATACCTAGATAGAAGACGAGCTGCATATGCATGTTCCGGGCCTTGTCCGAGGCACGCTTTCCAGTAGGAAGTGAGTGGTAGGCAAAGGAGCACTCCAGGTTGTAATAATCACCACCTTCTTCATCCGCGGCGGCTTCCTGAGGATCCTTGGTCTTCTTGTTCTCCTCATGAATTGCCTCCTTCATCTCCATCATATGAGAGTCCGGAAGGGCACGCAGACTGAGGAGTCTGATGGGGTTGCTGCCTTGATTGATTTCAGCAACGCGGACGTTTTCAATGACTCCTGGCACCGAAGCTTGCATAACGTCTTCGAGCGTGTCGGCAACGCTTTGGAACATGTCAGGGTTGATCAAGCCCCAGAAGATGCCCAAGAAAGTATTTATCCACTCAACAGATTCGGGAAGGAGATTCGCAGTAGCCTGCTTTGAATTAGTTAAGGTATGGTTGCGACGGAATAGTGAATACACACCGTCTGCCCACGCGTCTTCTCGCTGTGCCATTCGACCTCTCTTCCACTACGAATGACTTCCTTCATCCACAGGAAGACTCCGGTGGCCACGCAAGAGCCCAAAGGAATCAATCCTAGCATGCGACCACCGAATATTCTGCCAACAATAATTATAGCGGCGAAGATACCAATGCACAAGCCGGTGGTGCGCTTCTCCATTGCGGCAAAGTAGGGTTCATAGCTGACTGAGGGTGTCGGGTGGAACAGAATATTGGTTTTCTCGCCGTGAATGGGTACATCGGAGGTGGTGCCTTCCTGAACTGGGTCTGGGGGTGCGATAATATCCTGGTTCTCTTTGTATTCGGGGTTTGACTGAGAGGCCTCCGTTCTGACCGGCTGTCCTACAGTTAGCATTGAGGCTGGGAGAGAGGGATATGAAGGAGGCTGTACCGTGTCCTTATCCAGAGCTTGATTCGGCACGGAGAGCTGCTAACAGTTAGAACAGGCCTCATGAGGGTGACAGAGAAAAAAGACCTTACCTTCGGATTGTCAACTTCGTGCATGACATCTTTCTTGATGTCCTCAATGACGACCTTGCGCCCGGTAGTGGGGTCGGTAACTTCCTTCTGGGTTCCTTTGACACCGCGAGGGTGAGGGTTGTGGGCAGCGACCTGGGACTGGCCAGAAGAAGCATTGGGGTCCTCGCGAAGCTGTTTCTCCCTTTCCTCGACCTGCTTGTCGCGCTCCTTCTTGTCCTGATCGAGATTCTCGAGAAATTTCCTGACGGTGGGGACGGGATTGGCGCCTGAATAGTGGCCGCCGGGAGCGTGCTGCTGCTGCTGGTCGGCCATGGTTGGTGCAGCGTCAGGGTGCAAGGAGGGAGGGGTGCGAGGTCAAAGGGCGGCTTCAGCCTTCGCGCAGCAGTGGGAGGGTGTCAACGACGGGCGGACGGAGGTATATGAGAAAAGAACAAGCAGCTCCTCAGCTCTCCGGTCAGGCGACGGGCGGATTGACGCAAGCAGGGCACGGCGGAGGGCTGGATCAGCAATTGAGCAGTTGGAGCGTGGGAATGACATCATTGTGGCTGCCAGACGCGCGCGCCCACGTCAATTGGGAACGCACGGCCAAGGCGGGTTTGTGCCACCACTGCTCGAAACATGCCATCAGCCCCGATCAAGACAAGGCCACCGCCGGATGGGGCTCTTGCAACACGCAATGCAGGCTGCTGTGCATGGTGTTGAAGCGTGGCCGACAGCGCGCATCCCGGCTGTGGGGGTTCCGCCTTCGTGATCACCACCAAGGATCGCTCGCGCCCCGCCCCACCCCCCGGTCTGGGCGACTGCTGAGATCGCCGCCCGCTGCTCTGACCTCCCTCACATCACTCTCTGCCTCCGAGTCAAGCCACATCTGTCGATCCAAAGCCGCCAAGCCATGTCCGACAACCAGTTCACTCTCTTCACCAACGGCAGCTACTGTCTCGGTGGTGAGCTGATCGGCGACCACCTCGTCATCTCCGAGGAGACAGGCCGCATCCTCAAGCGCACTGGCTACATCGGCGGAGAGATTGTCGATCTCGAGGGAAACATCGTCGCCCCCGGCTTTCTCGAGCTACACACAAACGGCGTCAACGGCTTCCATTTCACTCATTTCGACCATGAGCACCACTATGATCAAAAGCTGAAAGAGACGGCCGAGTATTACGTCTCCCAGGGTGTGACTGGCTTCTGGGCCACCATTCCCACCGTAGAATCTCAGACTTTCCAAAAGGTCGGTTGAAAGCATGCTTCCTTCGTGGAAATCCAGTTTTGTGTCTGCACCAGGGAACATGTGACTGCTTCGCAACGTCGTACAAGAAGAGTTGGAAATGGCCTGCACATCAAATCAATGCCGGCCATCCGGAAAAAAACAAACAACTCTTTCTACCTTGCTACAATTATTTTTTGTGCAATCAGTATTGCTCTGAACTCAAGAGCTGTGTCACGACCCCAAAATGTCTTCCATTGACACTATCTTCCCACTTTATACCCATCACAAAAAGTCACCACTTCGAGGTTAACATGCTCATCAGATCCTTCCTTCTTTACGGCCACGCTCATTCTCGCCGGATAGCGCGTATCTGCATGGCGCCCACGTCGAAGGACCCTATCTCCACCCTCAAAAAGCCGGCGCCCACAACGCATCCCTCTTCCACTCCCCAGACACCACTACCTCACCCGCCGACATCTACGGCCCCGCCGGCCTCTCCTCCATCAAACTCGCAACCCTCGCCCCCGAACTCCCCTCCAGCAGCCCCCTCATCACCGCCCTAACAAAAACCAACTCCATCCGCGTCTCCCTCGGCCACACCACCGCCACCTACGACCAGGGCCTCTCCGCCCTGCACGCCGGCGCAACCTCCCTCACCCACACCCTCAACGCCATGCCGGCCCTCTCCTCCCGCACCCCCGGCCTCGCCGGCCTCATCTCGCTCCCCGCCACCCACGCGCCCCCACCGCCCTACTACACCCTCATCCCCGACGGCCACCACCTGCACCCGTCCACCGTCTCGCTCCTCTACCGCGCCGCGCCCCACCACGCCATCCTCGTCACCGACAGCATCGAGCTCGCCGGCCCCGCCATCGCGCCCGGCATACACCCGGGCCACGCGCAGATCGCGCACCCGCAACGCAAGCAAACCCACGACCCCCTCACCAACGCCCCCTACCCCTCCGGCCCCAAGGCCGTCATCCACCGCGAGGGCGAAGGGGGGGAAGAAACGCTGATCGGCGGCTGCGGCACCCTGGCGCAGGGCGTCCGCAACCTCGTGGCGTGGAGCGGGTGCACGCTGCCGGCAGCGGTGCGCACGGTGACGGAGAACGTGGCCGCGCTGATGGGCGTCGACGCGCCGAACGCGCTGGAGGGGGGCGGTGTGGGCGTGTTGAGGGAGGGGAACAGGGCGGATCTGGTGGTGCTGAGCGAGGAAGGGGAGGTGTTGCAGACGTGGATGGGTGGGAGGATGGTTTGGGAGAGGGAGGGCGGGTTGTGAAGACTGTGACTGGACGCCCGTGTTGAGCAGTGCTTGTGGGGAGTTGAAGCAGTCGTCTGGATGCAAGTGTTGTTACTTTGCCTGGAAGTTTGTGTCCTGATGGATGTTTCGGCTCCTATGAGTAGTTTAAACTGGGCGAGGGCGTGAGGGATAGGGAAAGGGGTAGAGTGGAAAGGAGGCTCTGATTTATGATTTGATGATTTGATGATATGTTTATGCTTCATGTTTGAGTTAGTTTTTCTTTCATCTTGGATATAATCGTCTTCCCACGGGCTCGGGTTCTCTTTTCCTTTCTCGATGTTTTGGTCGTCTGAGAGATTATAGAGTCGTTCTCTCAAATATTAATAGACATCTTATCTGTTGTAGACAAGAGATCGGTCTCATAACTTTTGCAGGCCTTCCGGCGGGGAGTGGAAGCATTCGTCCGGACATGGATGTAGCATATTTTTCCATGCGGACGAATACTTTAACTGCCCATGGAAAAGTGCGTGAGGAATACTGTTGAGATTGAACACGTACAGTCACAAGCACAAGCATAGGACAAAACGAACCCAAGAATATCAAGCATTCCAACGCCACCACTCTTTTCGCTTTCCAGCCGTAATGATCGTCGTGCAACTATACTCTAAACAACAGTAGTTGTGTGTAATGTGTGTAGTGTGTATGAGCTATTCATTCCCCCCCAAAATCCTTCCACTTGATCATCGATGAGAAAAAAAGGAGACCCTCTTTCCAACAAAAAAGAGGTCTCCCATGCAGCCATCCCTTCCAATCCTTCCCTCCCAATCCCATCCACCTGATAACCAAAGCCTAAAAAAGTCATACAGGCGTGAGAATGTGTAGGAAGGACGAAAACAGAAGAAGGCCAGTAATGAACTAAAATAAAAACGCACTATTTTCGCCAACAACTGTGAGGGAAAAAGAAAGAACACCTGTGCTGTGCAGAAAAAACGTGGTTGGATGGTGCGCCCAATATCCCTTTGAAAAGGTGGTGCAGACACCCAAACCTCCGCCAAAAAAAAAGGCTCGTCCCCAACCCAAAACTCCGATGAGTCCCCAACCTGATGCAATGATCTGCGTTTATTGTGTACAGAAAAGATTTGCATCTGTGGGAAAGTAGAACAAGGTCGATGATGTTCGTCGTCAGGGAAACATTAGAAAAACAGCAAATGCTTCGATGGTTCCGAGTCGTGAAAAAGTCCGGTGTTTGTGGTGCATTGTAGGTGTTGATGATGAAAACTCCTGGTTAAGAAATTGCATGTGACCAATATCCCCCACGCTCCTGCTTGAACATCCGTTGTGGTGAGTGCGGGTGTTCAAGTTGAGTCTGCATCTCCCCAAAGTCCCTTTCCTGAGTCTCATTAAGCGGAAACTCCAACGGCCATCCCGCTATGTGTGTGCCGTGATTGCGCATCTCACTAGATAGTTTGTGTTGTTGTAAACCGGGTTTCTTGCCAGGAAAGTTGATACGCGAATAACGTTCGTCGGCATAGCCTGGTCGGAGGAGACTACCAGGTTTGTGGGAAGCTGTAATAGTTCGATTAAGAGTTGAGCATGTTCTGCACATTCGACCACTTTTGCCGAAGTGTTTCGTGATCAGCATTAATCTGATCGGGAAACCCGTTCCCTTTACGTTAGTTATCTAACTTCCACGGCAAGCAAGGTAATGAAAGGAGTAGGAGTTAGACTGACCTGGGCCCATTGAAGCTTGGTCTCCACAAGCTCCTTCTCTGCTTCGGCCAATTGCTCTTCCAACGCTCTGTTGGCAGTCTGAACCTCGCTGTTGCGGCGCATAGCAACGTTAAGTTGTTCTTGCATGCGATCCTCAACCTCTTGACCCTGGAGATCAACCAATTTTCTCAACTCGTCTACTTGACCCCTCAAACTCTCGTTCTCGTCCGACAAGCGCTCATTTTCGACCTTCGTGCGCACGAGCTCCGAAGCAAGAGCCACGTGCTCAGTATCGGACTTTTCAGTGCGCTCTTCCAGAGTCCGCACCTTAGACGCCAATGAAGAGACCGTTGCCTTAAGACCTTCCAACTCAGCTTCACGCTCCTTCTCGATCCGTTGTTTCTCCCTCCACTCAGCGGTGAAAGCCTGCAGCATCTCCTGCGTAATCTTGACGGAACAGGCATCCTGAACAAGCTTGTCGGCACGGTAAACTTCCTTGTCAACACCGCCGGCACTGCCAAAAAAGCCAGACTCTAGAAGTGAAGACTGTGTAGGCGCCTTATCGATGTAGACATCGAACAAGCGTTCCTTAAGGAAGGTCGTAAGCTGCGACATATCTTTCATCTCTAGGAGTGTCTGAGCGTTCTTTTGCATCAGGACGATTCCGAATTTCAGAATCGCTGATTCCAGACCTTCCGACAGGATAAGGTCGTAGATCCGCAGAACAAGCTGAAGAGGGAAGCGGTAGGCGAACAGGGTCAAGAACCATTGAGTCGCGTAAAGCTGAGGAGAGACACCTCGGCGGTGGAGGTGGCAATAAAGGGCAGGCTCAAAGTCCTCCAGAAGGCGCTCGAATTGGTAAAGGTGTAGGTGAAGGCCAGGCATATCATGGATGAACATGTCTCTGAGGCCGTACTTGTTCATCAGGCGTACCAGCAAGCAGAAGGCTTCTTCCTCTGGCATCTGCACTAAATTTTAGTACTGCACAATGCCATTGAGATCAGTGACAAACTTACGTTAAACAGCAGAGGCATAGCAATGAAGTTAACACCCTGCGGGTATCCAACTTCGGCGTCAAATAAGGCGTAGGCTTTGCAAAGGTTGAAAAGTCCGTCCTGAAGACCTGCCGCCATCAGATACTTCGAGTAGCTGGTTCTGGCACCTAGGTCACGCTTGATTTGCTTCTCCAACTTCTGAAGAGCCGCCGCGTCCTCCTTCTGCTTCTTCTTTCTCTCCTCAAGAACCTTAGCTGACGTGTGAGGATCGTGAGAGCCGTTTTGGGTGGGTGAACTCATGCCGTTCGTTCCATTGGCGGTTCCTCCCGTCGTTGTCGTCGCTGGCGTTGAATAGTCGGAATGGGCAGACGATGCGGAAGATGTGACCGACTCCTTCTTCTTGTGAACATCTTCGCTACTATCATTGCGGGGAAGTTGAGGTAAATTCGAAAGCACCTTCTCCTTGTCTGTACCTCGAGCAACCAGCTCCTTGTACACACTTTCCAGCTCCTCGTTCTTGCTTTGGGCAAGCACCTGCCAAACAACACCTCTGATGGGCTGGGGAATACCGCTGGCGATTGCGCCATTGAGTTCCTCCGCGCTGGTTCGCGCCACCGCGGCCGGGCCTTCGTAAACTACCGACTGCCACAGGTCCCAGTCCACAGGTGGAACATCCTCGGGGTCGGGTCCGATAGCTGTGCCAGCGGCCGTCCCGGGCGCAAGGTTAGGGTTGATCACCGGCTGATGGGTTGGAGCGCCAGGGCTGGAAGCAACACGGGCCATCGGTGGCGCTTGCTCATCCTTCTCGCCTGGTACGCTGACGCTCAAGGATCTACCAGCCGCGGCATTACCATTAACAGGAACAAGATCAACTTCTCCCTCCTCGTCAATCGCAATGCCCGCCTCCTCTCGCATACGAGCAAACTTGAAGCGATCCTTGAGGCTATGACGACTTGAGCGTGCACTGCTGCTTCCATTGCTGCCCTCGTGTCCGTTTTCCATGTCGTGATTGCTGCCAATTGTTGCCATGGATGCGTTAGTTCCTCGTCGGCTTGTTTCCTTGGAAGATGGTGGCGAAGTCTTCTTGTCGCTGCTTCCACGCGACAGCCATGCAAATGGACTCGTGAGGGATCGCTTCGGGGCGGGGGGAGGAGCAGCGAGCTCTTGTTTCTGGGGAGCGGGCGGCGGTGGAGGGAATTGGACAGAGGGTATCTGCCCTGAGAAGCCTTGCATGGAGCCGTTGGAATCGCGATCAACGGGCTTAGGCGGTAGACTTGCGAGGGTCGAATTGCGCGAGTGATTTGCGGACTTCTTGCCCTCTATAGTGTTGGTTAGTGAGACATTCCGTGACATGGGCCGATCTTTCCCCAGTCCCTTGCGACTGCCACCATAGCATGTTGTTGCCGCATGCAATGCCCCAGGCTCTTGCAACAAGTCCAGGGCTGATCCCGGAATCGCCAACATGCTTGTAACAGCTCCGCAAAAGTTAGGAGACGCGCCTCTTACCTTCATCCAGATTTACGTCGTCCAGAGACTCGTGGGAGAGCACGCTGGTGGAGGTGAGCAGGGGCGACTTTGTCGGGCTGACATCCTCTTCTTTATCGCCGGTTTTGCAGTCGACTTTATTGTCGTCGAGTGCGGGCTCTTGGTTCTGACTCTCCATGTGTGCAACAGGCACAGGGGGCACCTGCGGGACTTCTGAGTCCCTTTTGTTCAATGTAGTTCTCGAGTCTGTTGACGAGCGACGGCCAGTGAGCGAGCGTTCGCCGGAGTGTGATCGAGACATGCTTGCAGCGTCTTCAAAGGTGTCCTGGGCAAAGGAGTTGAATGTTAGCAAGAAGCCCCTCCTCCCTTGCAGTTCCCACGCGAGCACCTACATTTTCGTGGTCAGAGCTCCCGGTCTGGGGCCGTGATCTGTCCTCCTCCATATTTGCTTGTGGGTGATCGTGAACGTGTGCCGTGTCAGGCGGGCGGGCGGGCTGCGGTCAGATAATCGTGTTGCCGAGGATTGTTGTCGAGTACGAGGTAGGGCGTTCGGGGGTTGGGCTGTGGGGGGCGGAGGGCGGTCAATGGCGGACTCAGAACGAGGGCGGGGGGTCAGACGTCGTGCTGGCAAAAAGATTGCTGTTGAGAGAGTGGGAGGGCAGCGGGAGGCTGGTGTTGTCGATTGTTGATGGTCGAAGCGAACGCGCAGCTTGTTTAACCACTGAAGATCCACCGCCGCGGCCGCCGAACGGGAAGGGGAAAGCCACCCAAGGAGCCACGGCAGCGCGGCGATCAGCGCCAAAGCGCGCGCTCTGCCAGCCTCCGGCGATCCCAACGGGCCTGACTCTTAAGGAGAGGGGGCAATTAGCACAGGAGCAGCCTCTAGACTTTTTTTTCCGCGCGTCCTTGCATTGCAGCGTCTTCTCTCCGGCAGCGTGGGCACAGCATATGTCGGCTGGGCTGCACCTGCGTGCGGGCGTCACCGTTGTCTTCGACGGCAGCTTCCCTGCCGTTGCTGCGATGGCGCGACCCTTAACTTGAAACGCTCACATGTGGGGAGACCCTGGCTGCTGGCCCACGATGCCAAGCCTGAAGTCACTTTTTGGCACCAGCCTTAGACGCGCGCATCCGCAACTCTTATTTCTTTGTCTTCATTGTTGCTTTTGTGGGTACATCGCGGCGTTGTCGTGTTCGCGGCGCGCCTCCATGCGCCGTCGCCCTAGTCGCCTTCCTTTCTCAGCCGGACCATGTTTCGAAACTCGAAGAATGTACATGCATATTTTTAGCATGGCTTACCGGTCGGACAGGAGATACCAGCCCGGCATGCTTCTGCGATTGCGAATGTTTCACTCAGCCACATGCACCCATGAGGGGCCGATCCGCCACAGCTGGCCTGCAGAAACAGGCCAGATCACTTAGGGGACAGATAGCATATACTTTCAGATGAATAATTCAACCGGATGAATTCTGCCTATTCAGCGCTAATCTACAGACCGGAACGAATGCTGCAACTACCTGTAACGGAACACTCTCCGTGGTCCCGTGGTACAAGAGAGTGCGAAAGTCTCAAACATTTCTCTGCATGTTCGGCGCCCAAACCTGTTTTGTTATCCTTGCACATGCCGGCAGGCAAAGGTTGCATCGGGAGTGCAAGCAAGGGCGACTCGCACATGTATACGTATAAGCATTCAATCAAGCAACACACGAAGTACGGTTTGTGGACAGTAGTGAACGAGAATGCAGATCGATTCAGCTCTTGTTTTCTCTCTTTTATCTCTAGTCTTTCACCATAATCCCGGTAGCAACCCAGCCATGTCCGATTCCTAATGGTTAGACTGCAAATGTATTAGCTTTCGCTCTCTTCAAAGTAGTAGCTGATCACGAGCGAGGGTGAAAACTTACATCTCAGATCCCAGCCAATCTGGGGACCAAGCTTGGGCAACTCCTCCGCGACGCTCTGGACGTCCTTGTCGCCTCTGCCGCTGAGACAGATGACAATGTCCTTGTCCTTCTCCATCGTCTTGGCAAGCTCAATAGCCCCAAAGATAGCATGCGCCGTTTCGAGAGCGGGGATGATACCTTCGAGCTGGGCAATCAGGCGGAAGCCAATAAAAGCCTCGGCATCGGTAGCTGCGATGAACTTGGCCCTTTCAGAGTCCTTCCAGGACGACAACTCCGGCCCAACACCAGGATAATCAAGACCGGCAGACACGGAGTGAGTATCGCTGATCTGACCGTGCTTGTCCTGCAAAACATAAGTGCGCACACCGTGCAAGACACCCTTGCTACCGCCGCTGAGCGTTGCACTGTGCCTGTCGGTGTCCAGACCATCACCACCGGCCTCAACACCCAAGAGCTTGACGCTGGGGTCTTTAGAGAAGGGATAGAACATGCCAACGGCGTTGCTACCACCACCAACGCAGGCAACGACGGCATCAGGAAGCTTGCCACGCTTGGCCAACATCTGCTCCTTGGTCTCGTTTCCAATCACCGACTGGAACGTGCGAACGATGGTAGGGAAGGGATGGGGTCCAATCGCCGAACCGATGATGTAGTGCGTAGTAGATAGGTTGACAACCCAGGAGCGAAGAGCCTCATTGACCGCATCACGGAGAGTCCGCGAGCCAGCCTCGACAGCCACAACTTGAGCGCCAAGGAGCTTGATGCGGAAGACGTTCAGAGCCTGACGCCTGACGTCCTCAGCTCCCATGTAGATTGTACATTTCATTCCAAATTTTGCGCAAACCGTAGCTGTCGCAACGCCGTGCTGGCCGGCACCGGTTTCAGCAATGATCTCTGTCTTACCAAGCCTGCGGGCCAGCAAGATCTGACCGAGAGCATTGTTAATCTTGTGACTGCCAGTGTGATTGAGATCCTCTCGCTTGAGCCAAATGTTGGCGCCACCAGCGTGCTCGGTCAAGCGCTCAGCCAGATGCAATTGACCCGGCCGTCCCATGTAGGGATAGTATGTCCTGTATTCCTCCCAGAACTTCGGGTCGTTTTTAGCTTCATTGAAGCCCTTCTCCAACTCCGATAGGCAGTCCATGAGCGATTCGGGGACGTATTGGCCTCCGAATTCACCAAATCGTGCTGGAAGGGCATCTGGGTTGGCGGATCCATCAACGTTGAGAGCCTCGATCTGATCAGCCAGGCCAGGTCCGTCGGGAACATCGCTGTCCCTGATGACCTTGTCCACCTTGACACCCTCAGGCTCCCTAGCCTCGCCGAGTGCCTCGACGATTCCGACTTCACGGGTGGTACCGTTTTGGCCGGGCGAGCGTCCAGTGATAGAGCTGCAGTACTCCTGAACTTTCTTGGCGCCCTCACCGGGAGTAGCAGATCCAAGAACGTTGATAATCTGGCTACCAATGACGACACCCTCCGAGAGCTTACCGACGCTCTCGAAGTGATCCCTTGTACTGACACCGAAACCGACGGCGGCAGGGACGTTTCCTGAGTATTTGTGAACGCGGGCAAGAAGCTCAGGAAGGGCGGCATTCAATGTTCCAGTGGCGCCGGTGACACCCATTCGCGAGACGACGTAGATGAAGGAGTCGGCGATCTTGCACAGAACGCGCATGCGGGCATCCGAGGTGGCGGGGGCGATGAGCGGAATGTAGGAAAGTCTCCATCGAAAAGTCAGCGCACGATGATTTACCAAAACAGCGATGCGACATACCCATAACTGGAGCAGAAGTTGCGGAAGCGAACGGCTTCCTCGGGAGGAAGGTCGACAATAATGAAGCCGTTCACGCCGGCTTCTTTAGCATCCTGAAGCATCTTCTCCTCACCGTAGCTGAGGAGCGGGTTGTAGTAGCCCATAAGCATAACAGGAGCACGCAGGCCACGCGCCCTAGCATCGCGAACCATTTGGAGAACCTGTGTGGTGTTGACACCATGCTTCAAGGCAACCTATGACTCCTCGTCAACGCCTGTTATGCATAGAGGAGCTCATGCGCAAATCGGACGACGACGTACAGTATTGGCCTTCTGGATAGTAGGACCGTCGGCAATAGGGTCGGTGAAGGGCATGCCGAGTTCAATAACGTCTGCGTGGCTGTCAGCTTGTTCTTCGTGGCATTGAGTACCGCCCTTGGCTTACCGGCACCGCCAGCCTCCATGGCCAGCAGGACATCGGGAGTTTCCTGCGGCGTGGGATAACCAGCCGTCACATAAGTGACAAGAGCAGGCTGTACAGCAGTCAGATCATGGCGATCGTAGGTTGTGTCATGAGCGGCGTACCCTCTGCTCTTTCTTGCATTGCTGGAAAGTCTTGCGGATGTGGTCGGCCATAGCGGGCGAATTGTTGCCTCAATTGGCGTGTGAGCAGGTGTGTGAGGTCGTAGGGAGTTCGCGATCCGGGGAAGAGTCAAGATATAATGGCTCGAGGGAAGGTGGGTGCCAGTGGAGTCAAGGCGTCATGAGTCAACTCGTTAATGAATTTCTCGGAGGGCCGGCGTGGATGGGCGAACAAAGCCGAAAGCGGGCGGTATGTATGCCGATCCCCCCGACCTGCATATCGCCCGGAGATCCAGCCCAGTCCACCCCCAAAGCTAAATCTCCTCCCACAATTGGGTGTTACTGGAGGACTGGCAATATCATTCGTAAATTTTTCCGGGAATGTTAGTCTTACCTCTGACACGTAGGAGATAAATAGGTATCTCAAAAAGAAAAGTATCGAAAATGTCCCATTGGTTTGATTCCCTGGATGCCGCCTCGATGCCCAGTCAGGTACCTCAAAAGTGCATAGACATTTGCTACGATCTTTTTGGTATAAACTGAGTATACCAAGCATTTTAGACTTTCTCCATCAGACAGTACATTGATACGGTCGCGTCAACGGCTTCTATGAAAATTAATTCACGTAAATACATAAAGCCACAACAAGCCAACTTCGTATCGTAGTGAACGTTTTGACTCATACCAGCATGCATGTCATTTCGTAGTTGATTAGTCTACAACGGATGCCCGCCATGGGCAATCTACCAAACCAATAACCGTGTCGCTAACCCGAAAGCAGAGTGCTGTTATGCACAAACGCCCGGCGCATCATTGCTTACAAGTTGGTCAGATAGTCCTCAACCTCCTGCGGACTGAGCTTCCGGAACCTAGGGCCTTTAGCACCCTCCGCGCCTTCGTAACCAAGCAGACGATCCTCCGGAGGTCCGACGATACCTATCTATGGTCAATGAGACATTCATGTGCATATCACGCGTGACGTACCAATCTCCACAGTGTCACCGTTCATCTCTCCCTCAATCGTCTCCTTCAGCGTGAGCAGAGCAATGTGGATAGCATCCTCAAGCTCCAGACCCTCGGTGTAACGCTTCTCCAGGAAGGTCTTGGCACTAGTCGCGCTCTTGCCAATCGCGGTAGCCTTCCAAGGGAAATAACTGCCGCTAGGGTCGACCTGGTACAGGCTGGGGCCGCCCTTCAAGATACCTCCAGTCTTACCAGCAACCTTTTTCTTTTGGTCTTCCTGATCGCCCGTAGCGTTGTTGTCCACTTCTGGCTCGATTCCCTCGTCCCAGCCTGCGATCAGCAAGCTAACACCGTACGGCCGCACACCACCAGACTGAGTGGCTTCCTGCATAACGCGGGCAACGTCCTGCACCAATATCCTCGTCGGGGGGTACTCATTGTAGATGCGCTTATAACCAGTGTGAGAGACCTTGCGTGCTTTGTCGACGAGAATGCGGTAGTCAGGACCCATGCCCGAGTAAACCATGCCGATGTCAGGCGTTATAAGGCTGATTTTCGAGGAGGACTGGGCGTCGATGAGCGGGGAGGACGACTTCTTCTCAGTAGCCAGCACGATGCCATTCGTTGCTGCACTCCATGTTAGCGATAATCGCTTTCATCAGCAATTCCCGATAGATGACTGTACCCTTTATGCCTAGCGAAGTGACACCTTGGTTGACGGCATTGAGGGCGTACTCTGGGGTCGCAGTCAGCAACTGTGAAGTCTGAGCGCATCGCCGCAGGTTAATCGAGGGCAGTTACCAATCTGCACCAGCTTTCCGCTAAACACGCTGTCAGCATGAGTCCTAGCCTTGGCTTTGTGGGTGTATTTACCTGGGCGAGAACGTCGTAAGCGAGAACGAGTACCGGTCAGCCATGCTGGGCTTAGTGTGAAGGTCTGAAGGTGGTCGTAGGAGAGGGTCAAGCAGAAAGAAACACCGGCCGTTGGCGGTGTTAAGGGGATGCGGAGAGATGAGAGGCGGCGATGTGTGAAGCTGGTGTTGGAGCTCGGAGCTGTAGGCAAGCTCGCATTACGCGGTTGGTCGCTCGCGCCGCCGCCAGTAATGCCAAGACCTAATCACGTGCTGGCGGGCTTTCGGCAAGCGCCACAAAATTGAAGAGGCCACGACGGGCTTTTTCTTTCTTCTGGTGACTTCTCTAAGCCGCCTCCTTCCCAAGGCTCAGCGCGCTCATTTAAAGGTCCCGACCGCCCAATATGAGCACGGCGATGCGGCTGCGCCAAGCTGTCTGCCATTTACCTGCGTCATTGTTGTTCACCTAACCAAATTCTTCTCCAGGCACCAACCAAAACTTTTGATTGAACCAGACTCCTTCGCCTGCTTATATTCAACTCCACAGAGCGCGCTTCCTCCCTATATTAACAGTCCCGGTCCAGGAACGCCCCTGAGTTGCGAACCTCTTCGCCCCTTTGACCATGGCGTCAAGTGGTTTCCAAGCAGCGCCTGGCTGGAGCTGGCCAGAAGGAGTTCCGCGACCAGCCGCCAGTCCCGCCAACGCTTCCCCAACCGAAGATTCTCAGGCTCGTCAACGAACGAAGACCACCAGCCCATCCAGCATGCCAGGGTGGTACGAGCCTGATGAAGAGGTGCGGCAACCAGGCGCAAGCGCTCAATCTGCTACTGCAGAGAACAGGACCCCCAGGCCGAGGCGGTCTTACGGACCTCGGACTTGCCGTATCTGTCTCGAAACAGTCCTGCCCACCTTTCACCAGCCTCCGGAGAGCCTGCCATCAATGTTTCAGTCTGAACCGAACGTGACCTACGAATCGGAAGAAGGCCGACTCATCAGCCCATGCAAATGCAAGGGATCATCCCGCTACGTCCACGAGGAGTGCCTCCAGTCGTGGCGCCATGCCGATCCGTCATACGGTAGACGGAATTATTGGCAATGCCCTACTTGCGGATTCCGGTACCGTCTCGAGCGTATGGCGTGGGGCCGCTTCATCAGTAGCGCTGCCGCCCAAATCTTCCTGACCATTGGAATTTTTCTTCTAGCGACCTTCATTCTCGGCTTCATCGCTGATCCGATTATCAACTACCTCGATCCGGTTGGGACAGTAATCCCGCTCGGAGGTAATCCTCATCATTTCGATCATCCGATTTACGAAGATGATGACCCGGAGGGATGGTCTTTCCATTTCCTTAAAGGGTTTGCGTCTCTTGGCCTGCTGGGTTTCCTGAAATTCTTCTTTGCTAGCCCCATCCGATTTTTTAGAATCGGTGGCGGAGGCTTGGGCGGATCGGGACGGGGCAATACCGGTCGCGACAGGCTTGCGAATATCAGTTGGGTCGTTGTTGTGATCGGTATTGCGACATTCATATACGTGAGTAAATCCGAGTGGAAATAGTCATTCATAAATCTGACCACAATCAGGGCGTCTGGAAAGCTGTTCGCGCATGGTCTCGTCGGACGCTTGAAAAAGCTGGCGAGCGTGTCATGGATGTGCACGGCAATGATGAAAACGAGGATGAGAGTTCAGATGCGTCCGCCGGCCACCAGGATACTCCGCAAGGGTGATGACCCAGCTAATATGCGTGCTGCGCCTTCTCCGGCAGAAACGTCCAACGTACCAAGGACCGCACACCTTTGAGTTGACACGTCGCCCTCTCCAGCTTTGTTGGTGGAGGGTTTCAATGTCGTGCCGATCGAGTCTGTGTGCGAAAATTAAACTATCTTTTGAGTTTATGCCTGGGTCTTTGACGTCTTGTCTTAGTCTGGGTTCTTGGAAGGCATCGTCACTCCTCCGCTTCCAATCTTGTCCTTACTTCGTAACGGGATTGTTTGAGGTCAAGTGGCACATCCTGCACATTGACCGTCCTCTATGTATTTCTATGTCAATGGATGTTCAGCATTCTCTACTACTTCTTGTTGTGTGATTGTGTAACGGTTCAAGTGCAGGAATGCCTCAAGGATTGAAGTAGCCGTCTGGACCTAGATGTCTCGACATTCTCCTTGCACAAATGCCCGGACGTCTGCTTCAATTGTATACACGGATATCCATGTCCGTCTTCTGCCCTTGCTACTCTTGTGTATCTCTGCTTGTACGAGAAATTCCTGCCTTCATCGTCATGGTGAGGGCACGGACCAGCAAGATATTCCTTGGAGACTGCCCTTGGGTCTTCCTAATCATCCTCGTCACCTAAGACCATCTGCGCCAAGACTTTCGAGAACGATTCTTCGCTTCACTTCAAATAGAATTCAATTCTCTCGCCACCATCGACGCACTATAGTTTAGACCTGGCCTTTAACCCAACGCCGCCATTCGCGCACCGTCTTCACTTCGACCTACGATGGACTTCTCAGCCTTTTCAACACTTTCCGCTGCCCGACAGGATTCGAGATCTTCGCCCAAGCGCCCGACAACTCAGAACATGATGGACCGTCTTCCTGCGGATCGAGTTGCATCCTCCGTGTACTCGCGCGCGGTGGACCACGAGACTTCTTCCACTTATTGGTCCGCCGAGGCACCACCTACACTACCGATTGAGCCAAACCCTCTGGAGCCAGAAGTGCGTACTTCTCCGGACGGCACGTTCCGTGAGGAGCATGAACAGATCAACGCCATGATGCAAGATCTTGGGCTTAATGGGACGAACGAGTCTGAATCTCCCGCTGAAGCAGCTGCTGGACAGCCCATTGACGACAATGTCGCCGCTTCTCATGGTCCTAGTACACCGAAGAGCAACAAAAATCAGCCTCAGCGTCAGCGCGACCTCAGCGACCGTGCCTTTGTAGACGCGCTCCGCACTGATTCAGCCACAGCCGAACTGATTAAGGCTATCGTTCGTGTCTCATGGATCGATAACCTTCAACAGCGCCTTGTATTGGTGGCTATAATTATTCATCGGGACCTCAGGAAATGTTTCCACACGCCAAACTTCACCCACGATACCGCTCGTCGTGCTGCAGAGATCGCGGCATCGATTGACGAGGTCCTTAACATCTGGGTGGATCACATGTTACCGTTACAGAAGGCCATCGAGACCATCGATGTCGTCAAAGACACACCAGACTTAATGAATATGACGAAGGAGGAACATGGCCCTGCAATGAAGGCATTCGCGAAGATGCTTCTGTAAGTGTCCAATCTTTCCCGTCATTAGAGAATCATTGATAATGCACAGGCCTATTCCGACAGAGATCGGTGCGGAGTGCAACTCAAAGATCATAAAGCTGATGAAAAAGCTTTTTGACGATGAAGTACGCCAGCCCTTCGAGCAGCTGTTGAACTCCCAAGAGGGAATCCATTCCGCCGAAGTCACTGCCCAAAGCTATCTTGTGGTTTTGAACAAGAACTTTAATAGAGTTCATTCCATGGCTGAGCAGCTCCATGAGTCTACCAATACCACATGGGAGCACTGGAAGCGCATGAGCGAACATATTGCGCAGCAGGCTGAATTCGTACGATCACATACTCCCGCAGCATTGAGCCATCGCACAAAGACGGCAATGAGCCGTATGTTCCATAATGGTCTGAGCCGCGCCCACACAAAAAAGTGCCGCGTGCCTCGCAATGATGCCGGCCGCATCCAAATCTCGTCGCCGATCGAATCATTACGCCAGCAACCTCGCGAGGCCAACATCCGAAACACTACAGTCGACATTCCGGCTCATCCATTAGACGCCGCTCCCGAAAATGTCACTCTTGAGGAATTAATGAATAGTTCTGCTCAATTCCCAATTATCGGAGAGAACGAAACTCATGAGGGTGACGTCGTCGGGCCATTCACACCCCACACGCAGTTCAGTCCTCGCAGCTTTGCCACCGACAGCGGCGGCCCATCGAAGGCGCAATACATCTCACCTAGTCTCGCTGGCCATGGCTCTCCCAAAACGTCCGACAGCTCATTTCAGGACAACCACAAGGACAATCCAGAGGACGACCCATTCGCTCACTGGGACAGCACGGCTGACAATCAAGTCAACAGCCTCGAGTACTATCACAATAACCCGAACGCACCCGTCTTCTACGGGAACCCTCCCGAGAGCCAGCCGCAAGGCCATCGTCCAGTTTCTTCACCCTACGAGTGGCACTTGCCGTCCGGGCATGCGACCGAGTCCGACGACCGGCCGTCAAGCCTCATTGATGGCGCCCGCTACTACGACATGCTAAGGGAATTCTACCGGATGGACCCCGACAAACCTGACGAGGACGAGGACCCGGAGCTGCACGCCCTCTGGTACCGCGCACAGGCGCTGCGCCGTCTCGAAGAGGGCGGCCCGCCCGCCGATGACATGGACCTCCTGGAGCCCTCGCCGGCCATGCTGAGCATCCAACGCGCGTACGACGCGAAGAACAAGAAAAAGAAGAAGGAGGTGAGCTGCGAGCGGGAGCTGCTTCGCCAGCAACATGCGAGGCTGGACGATCTCGACGCGGAGCTGCGCATCGCGGTTGCGGAGCAGAGGTCGGGGCAGCGCGATGCCGGCCGCGAGAAGAAGGCGCTGAGGGAGAGCATGAGCATCGGCGGTGCGGGATACGATGGCCAGCAGGACCCGTTCAGGACCCCAAGCAACGCATCTAGGAGCATTGGTGTGCTGTCGAGGAGCGTGAGTCGTCAAGAGGGCTCTTCCGGCGGATCAGTTGCACGGAAGAACACGAAGGGCAAGATGACGGTACGGCCGGACCAAGATGGCGTGTCGGTCTTCCCAGAACGACAATATGAGGAACCGCAGGCGACCGAAGCGACTCCGAGTAGTCTCGAAAAGAACTTCGTCTTTCCGCCCACCGACGTGCAACCGCAGGAGCGCGACGAGGATACTGGCCCGCTCGGATATGGACAGATGGAGATGCAGGAAAGGGGCAATTCGGAACAATCCTGGTATGGCAATGAAGTTGATCTTGATTACTACGCGACGGATGAGGACGAGCCATGGAGGCTTGGAGAAAGGTCAGACTGATTATTTTCTATGAGCTGCAGGAGGACAGCAAGGTCGGAGTGGGATCTTTAGTGAGTTGATCCCCGATAATTTGCGGCGAAGGAACTACTCTTTGATGTGATTTGATTGGGATGCAGATCTCAGCCATGGGTGCCTCCTCTTGATGAAAGCCTGCTTGCGCGTTCGTAGAACGATGTCAAAACGATACGATACATTGCCGGCTACGTGGCAGTCATGCGAACAGTCGTGCGAATCATGATTTTACGAGATAATGAGACACGATAGGGCAACCGGTCTTTTACTCTTTACTTTCAGACATTGTCTTCCTTTTCGAAGGAGACCATCCGGTTTTTCCCCATGAAACCAACCAACTTGGATCGCATTCCTTTCCACAAAGGCAACGGTGAAGCTGCTGCTTCGGCTGGGTAATTCTTTCCAGAATTCCTTTTCCCCTGTATGTTTTTTTCCTTTCTATTATAATACAATGAGTTCGGATTCTCTCTGAATGAGACGCCGTCGGCATGGCTAGACAGCGGCCATTAGCAAGTAATGCGCAATGGGACTCTTTTCCTCGATCCTCCTCATGTGCTTGAAGTGAAAAGAAATTTCTAAACTAATAATACAGTGGCTGACAGTGCTATTCGTGTTTCAGAGCACACATGAATACTCTTTCACTCCCACTGCCGCGTGAAACATTCATATATGCACTGCCGAATCGTCCTTCTACCCTTGTATACCCGTCTTCTCTAGGCCTTTTATCCGCTCATCCTTCTTCTTCAACTCCCTTATTAATTCCTCCCTCTCCTCTTTCCACTCTTTTCTTTCCCGTTTCCGCTCGTTCAACTCCTCGGCCTGCGCATATATCTTATCGCGCAACGAAACAATCTGCCGCTGAAATGCCAGGCGATCCTCCATGCGCTCGCAATTTCGCGCCGCCTCAGCCATCAAGTCCGTAATGCCCCATTCTTGGTCGCCGCTTCCCGACACGGTGCTCCCGCCGTCGGTGCTGATGCTCGGCGAGCGCGAGAAGATGGAGGGGATGTTGGTGCCTGGCAGGGAGGTGCGTCGGCTCCCTTGCTGCGCGGTCTGCTGCATGCGCAGCTTCTCGAGTTCTACGGCCAGGCGGTGCTGCTGCGTGCGGGCGGTGCTTAGCGCGGCCTCGAGGTCGTGCACGCGGCGCACGGCCGTGTCGTGCGTCATCATCGTCGAGGGCAGCTGATTCGGGTTGCTGCGGCGACGGCGCTCAGTGGTCGCGCGAGTCGGGAGGGTGGCGGGCTTGTCTTGTGCTAGCGCTGCTACTATCGAAGTGGCGGCGGTCGAAGCGGAGGCGGTTGTGGAGTTGGAGGCGATGGAGGCGGAGCGGGATGTTGTGGTTGATGGGGTGGAGGGCTGGGCGGAGGGCTTTGCTTGGGGGAATGCTTCGAGACCGTCGGTATGGGACGAAGGGACGGATGGGTCGTCTTTCATTGTGGTTAGGGCGCGTTGTTGGGCGGCGTGGGAGAAGTGTCGTCTTGATGACGGGGATGAATTGGGATGGCTGGCCCAGCGGCAGTGTTTTATGGAACGTCCGGGATGGGAAGATGATGGATAGGTAGAGTATGGTACGCCGAATGCGATGGAGGGTTTAGTGGCCTTATTATTATTGATGCTGGCGGCGGTGGTGCCGTTATTGCGAGATGCTGACGGATCGCCTGATGGAAGTTTGCTAGTCAGAGCGAGATCACCTGGACGGGTTGCAGTTTGAAATATGGGAGGACAAGAGGGCCGAGAGCGGGACGATGAGAGTCTCAGCCGTCTTGAGTGGATTTAAGAGGCAAAGGCCGAAAGCCAAGATTGTGAAGGTTTCTGGTTATCTCGGGACGGGGAGGCGGGGATGAGATGGATTGTCGATGAGGGAGGGGCCGGGAAGCTTCAATAGATAAAAGGCTGCAGCCATGTACATGGGTCCTGGGCTCGCATCACCAGAATCGGGTCAGCAGCCGAGACGTCGGACGTACCTGGTTTGGGTCGCTTGTCGTGGCTCAACATGGTGGGCGGAAAGTGTTCTGTCAGCACTCGGCCGCAGGATGGAGACGGCGCAACGGGTTATAACGGGCGGGAGATTACTTTTGCGACAATACTGGGTGGAGGGCGAGCAGTACTACGTATTTAGTGGGCGGGGAGGCGGTCCATGGGCGCATGCCAGGGACGCTTGCTGGACCCTGGATTTCTTCGGGTTATTCGAATCCAGCAGGCCCGATGACGTCGCTGCGGGGATCATCGCGCCTCTCGCCTCCACCGCCCGCCCCAGGCCGGAATTGGACCATGCGCTCTGCTGCTGATGCGCTGCCGCTGCCGATGTGCTGCCAGGCACCAGCAAGCAAGCAACACTGTGTACCTCGTGAGGGCGGTGAGCGACCAAAATGCTGCTGCCTGACTGCGCCTGGCTGATAAATGCAGCCGCGCGCCAGCAGCCGCCGTCGCACTGTGTTGCTGACAGCGGCGCGACTGCGTGACTTCTTCGTGCGCGCCGCCTCTCGCGTCGCAACCGGCCCTGTGCCTCCCTCGCAAATCCGGCGCAAACAGCAGCACCGAGCACGCGCACGCAAAAATGAGCTCCAAGAAGCTGTTCTCCCTCCCTTTCCGCTCCTCCAATCAGCCCGCCTCACCGCCACCGCCGCAGTCAGCCTCATCAGCTGTCCAAGCAGATGACAGGTCATCCAAGGCTGGTGCTAGCAGTAGCAGCACAACACACAAGCCAAGCACGCCGTCCGTGGTGAACAATGCTCCTCCACCCGCCACACCGGACCGTCTGATCGTGGGTGTTGACTTTGGCACTACATATTCTGGGTACGTATTCTTTTTCGAGCACCGCCCCAAACCCGGCCGACAGCCATCCAAATATGGCACGACCGTGCTGACCACCTGACCAGCGTCGCTGCCTGTTACAGCGGTACCCCCGACGACATTGATATCATCAAATCGTGAGTCCTCCAACTTTCAAACTCGTCGCCAGGGCGCCTCGGCGTGACTCGGAGATTTGTTGTTCTGTTTCTTCTTCTGGGCATTTCGTCTCGACGTCAATGGACGCCTTTGTCTCACTGTTGCATTTCTGTTGAAGATGGCCCGGCGGCAACGGCATTACCTCCGACAAAGTCCCAACCGAAATAGGCTACGAACTGCCGCCCACGACAACAACTACGTCGCCATCGTCAACGGTCGAGGGTTTGATTCAAAGTAAGAGCAACGCCGGGGACGAGAAAACCCCCGACGCGAAGGTCAAATGGGGATTCCAACTGGGCCCTTCAGACGCGCGCCTGCGATGCATCAAGTTATTTCTCGACCGAGGTCAGAAGTTGCCACACTTCGTATCGCCACTCGACACGGCTGTGCAGCTGCGCAAGTATAACAAGACCGTCATGGAAGCCGTCTCCGACTATCTCACGCAGATTCGTGCTCACACGCTTGAGACACTAACGCGTCGCCATGGCGAAGCTTTCATGGCTGATACGCTCGTCCAGTTCGAGCTCACCGTGCCTGCCGTATGGAGCGATTCGGCAAAGGATGCCACGCTCAAGGCGGCTGAGAAAGCGGGCATGGGTAGTAGAGAGAGTGGTGATCTTAAGTTGATCTCTGAGCCAGAAGCCGCGGCTGTCTATACTTTGAAGGCTATTCAGCCCAATCACTTGAGCGTAGGTGATAATTTTATTGTCTGTGACGCAGGTAAGTCATGGTTGTTTCTCTTCATTTCTTTTGGGTAAAGAGCTTGTCACCTGCACACATCTGTTCAGCGCACGTTGCACAACCCGCTGGCCTCGATGTCTCAGACAGCTCCTTGCATGGGGAGTTGAAACAGTCGTCCGAACGTAAATGTTTCTGGAAGTTCAGAACATCCACATCAGGATAAATGCTTCGACTCCTCATGTTCAGAGTCCGTGCAATATCACCAGATTGGACGACCTCGAATTGCATAGCAGGTGGCCGCACATCTCGGGAATTTCGCCGAATTGTATTTGTAAATAGTGCCTGCATCGCCTCCTGAAGTCGAAGACCCCACCCCCGTAGTGGTGTAAACTATCTAACACAACAGAAACACAGGTGGCGGCACCGTGGATCTCATCGCCTACAAGATAACCCAACTCTCACCCTTGCTCGTTGAAGAATCGGCTATAGGTACAGGCGGTCTCTGTGGCTCCGCCTTCCTAAACTATCGCTTCGAAGACCACATCAAATCCCGGCTCGGCGACGAGCGCTATGCCGAAATGCGCGGCCGGAAGCAGAAGACGTGGAGCATGGCGCTCAAGCACTTCGAGGAGTTCGTCAAGCGTAACTTCAATGCGGAGGCTTGCCCAGAAATCAACATCCCCTTTCCCGGCCTCGCGGACGATGAGGAGATAGGATTGGACTGTGGGTTTTTGTCCATGAGTGCGGAGCAGGTGAAGGGTATCTTCGATCCGGTCGTGAAAGACGTAATTGATCTAGTGGATGGGCAGGTAAGGGAGTTGAGGGCGAAAGGGGAGAGGGTGAGCGGCGTGGTGCTGGTGGGTGGATTTGGGCAGAGCGACTATCTGTACAGGTGCTTGAAAGCACATTTCAACGATAGTACGCCGCCGCCGCCGTATGAGGAGCGCCCGACACACAACGTTGCAGTTGACGGCAAGCAGGCGAATGAGGCCGTGCAGGTTATGCATCCGATGTATGCATGGACCGCGGTTGTGAGAGGCGCAGTGTTGAGGGGTTTGGAAGGAAGTATGGTGGTCAGCAGGAAGAGCAGGTGGTGGTATGGGACGAGTTATGCAACAGTGTTTGATGAAGGGAAACATAAGGTCAGTGAGAGGTATTGGAGTCCACTTTGGGAGAGGTGGATGGTGAGCGACCGGATGCAGTGGCATATTAAAAAGGTGAATACTCTGCTTCCTCAGCATTTCCTTTGAAAGATGCAGCTAACTGGGCGGTCTACACAGGGAGAACAAATATCTGATTCTCGTCCCATATCCTTCCACTACACGCGTAACTTTCGCCCCAATCAATCACTAGTTGTTGAGGATGACCTCATCGCTTGCGATTGGGACGAAGCGCCGGGTTCATTGCAGAAGGGCCTCATCACGGTGTGTACTTTGACGACGGATCTGAGCAAGGTGCCGAAAAGCTTGTTTACACGTTTGACGACGAGCAAAGGCGTGGAGTTTGATAATTTGGACTTTTCGTTGGATATGAGGGCGGAAAGTGCGGGATTGGTTTTCGAGCTTTGCGTGGACCGGGTGGGGTATGGGCGCGTTGAGGCAAAGTTCCACTGAAAAAAGCAGGACCTGGTTGGAACAACAAAATTTAGTATATATCTGTAATTGAACATATAGCTATAGGCACTATTGCTATATGAGAAGATATTTTTAAACCTGTGGTTTTTCGCACCCAGGCATCGTATTCGATTTATCTGCCGCGAAAGTCAAACAATTAGAGCCGAAGTCAGTGTTTACATAGTAGCTTCGTGGCTCAAATTTATCATCTTTTTTCTTGTTTATATAGAAGAAAACTTCAATTGTCTACCAATGAGCTTTTGTGTTTTCTGCTTGGGTATCCTAGCCTCATGATTCATTCGCGGATTTTTGATCCTCTTCCTCATCACTCCAAAAACCTTCCATCCTCTCCTCCATCAATTTCAGATCCTCCTCATCCATAACGCTCTGAACAAACATCCTCTCCACCCTCTCACCAACGGCCAGGGCCGCCCGGCCCACCAGGACCGCCGCCTGGACCGCCATGGTGACCAAAGCCACCGCCACCGGGCCCACCGCCGAAATCACCACCCCCAAAGCCTCCATGAGGGCCGCCGTTGTGATGTCCTCCTGGCGGGCCACCGCCGCCGCCGTGCCCTCCGAAACCTCCTCCGAAGCCTCCTCCGAAACCACCGCTTTCCGGGCCGCCGCCCATGTGAGGCTGGTGGTGTCCGCCTCCGCCTCCGCCTCCACCGAAATGCGGACCGTTGGAGTGGCCGCTTCCCGCTCCCATTCCGAGGAAGCCGCCCGCGGGAGGTTGGCCGCCGACGCCGTGGCCTGAGTTGTGATGCCCATGACCGCCGTGGCTATGGTGTCCCCCCTGGGGCGGCGCGTCGTAATAGCCGCCGCCGCCTCCGTGGTTCGATCCGCCAAACTGTCCAGGGCCGCCGCTATAGTAGCCGCCCTGCTGCGGTGGCGGCCCGCCGCCGCCGCCGTACTGCTGGCCGCCGTGCTGTCCGTGGGACTTGCCCATGAGTTTCTGTTCGACTTTGTGCTCGAGCTTCTCCAGGAGAGTCTCTTTCTTGTGGGGCGGCTTGTTGCCGTGGGAGAAGAGGCCGCGTTCGCCGTCCATAGTTGCTGGGGCGGCGGCGAGGGTGAAGATTGCGTGGTTATTTTGGTGTGTGGTTGAGTTGAAGACTGCAGGACGCAATTGGATTTTCGATAAGGGTCGCCAAGGGTGAACGAGTGACAGGCAGGTTTATATGGGCGCTTGTCGTAATGGCGTGAAAGATAGCGTTGGGTGATTGCTGGATGATGACGTTCGCAGCGGCGGGGTCAGCCCAGGTTTTATGGCCTGGGGCGCATACCGCAGCCGCGAGTCAAGCCAGGAGCGAAGGTTTTCCAGGCGAAGGGCCTTACAGGACATGACGTTGGCCGCGTGGCTTCGTAGCTGTTTAAGGGAGTTGCGCAAGCTGAGGTGTGGCGCATGTCCGGGGCGCGGCAAGGATAGCCGTCGTCATCTCGTGGCACGGTCCGCGCCAAGCCGGAAAAGCGGTCTATAGCGCCAAACTCTCTGCCGTGTGCAGCGCTGCAGAGAGACTGGCCAGCTGAATGCCTGACAGGAAGGCGTGACCTGGCTTCATGCACAATAATGCGACTTCGGCGAAAGCAGAGTCAGTCGGGGCTGGGCCTCGGAGACTCGG
Organism: Botryosphaeria dothidea; assembly: GCA_011503125.2. Classification (NCBI taxonomy): domain Eukaryota; kingdom Fungi; phylum Ascomycota; class Dothideomycetes; order Botryosphaeriales; family Botryosphaeriaceae; genus Botryosphaeria; species Botryosphaeria dothidea. The sequence continues at coordinate 1,644,561 of WWBZ02000001.1, forward strand.
GGCGCGGAGAAGTCCTGCAGGAGGCTGAGGTCTAATTGGATGAAGCTTCAATGCATGGTGGCTGTGCGGAGATCGGGTCGCACGTGATTCATTTATTTCAGGGCGCTTTGTGCCTAACCAGATCCTCCCGTCGGCATTAGAGTGTGCTCGAGCGTCAAAACGGAACATCCATGGCGGCCAGTTGTTGTGCTTCGGTCTCGAAGAATGCATGGCACTGGTGAAGGCTTGGGAGTGAGCTGCAGGCTGCCTGCACGTCGCGAGTTTCGACGCGTCGCGATCTTCTCGCCGACGCAAACACTTCCGCCCCGCGCAGGCAACACCGCCTCCGCATCACACACCATGCCTTGAACTCTTCTTTCGGAACGTGGCAAATCACCTCATCTCACGAGCCATCACTTGGCTGACGCGGCATAATGGACTCTCCCAACGGAGATCCGGCCATTTTTCGCCTGCGATCTTACCAGGCTGAGATGGTCGAGGAGAGTCTAAAGCAAAATATCATTGTTGCTGTACGCCTCTGAACATGAATTTGCTTCAACCCGTGGCTAAATTTTGTCCTAGATGGACACTGGCAGCGGCAAGACTCATGTGTATGTGACTCTTCAACTCATTGAACGAATTCCACACTGACCATCACAGAGCCATCTCCCGAACAGCTGCTGAACTAGAAAGTTGTGAACCAGATCAGGTGCGTCGTGCTCTACTCTCTCTTTGCTGTAATCTATCTTACTGTTGTTCAAGCTGGTTTGGTTCATTGCACCAACCGTCACCCTCTGCCATCAGCAAGCATGTCTGTTCGAAAAGCACCTCCCCGCCTACGAAATCCGCTTTCTGAGCGGAAACGACAATGTCGACCGGTGGGGTGATCAAACAATTTGGGATGCGGTCCTCCGGAGTGTCCGCATTGTGATATCAACGCCCGCAATTCTGCTAGATGCTCTGACCCATGGCTTTGTGAAGCTGCACAGGATTGCTCTTCTGATTTTCGATGAGGCCCATATGTGCCGAGGCAATCATCCAGCCAGTGCTATCATGCAAAGATTCTACCATCCGCTGCTGCTCAACGGCCACGGGCACACCCTTCCCAAGATCCTCGGTTTGACCGCTAGTCCGGTAGTAAGCGCGAAGGCAGATGGCCTGGAGATCATCGAGCGCAGCCTCAATTCTATAGCCAAAACGCCAAAAGCCAATCGTACTGAGCTTCTCCGCTTCACTCATAGGCCTGAGCTTGTACAGCTCAAGTATCCTGCGCGAGACTTGACCCCTTCTGGCGGTCCACCTATTCTCGCCGCCTTAGCCGCTACCTATTACGAGTACGATATCCTGGAGGACCCGTACATTATGAGCTTACGGCAAAAGGCATCTGAGGCTACGGATGACGCCAAGGCTGATGCTCTCAGGGAGCTCGAGAGATTGCTGACGAACCGGAAGACCTACATCCACGAGCAACTGAAGAAGGTCTACTCGCGAGCCATTGGTATCTACAACGACCTTGGAGGAGCGGCAACTGAGTTCTATATCCGAAGTTGTATAGGCAGATTCGAGGTTTTCTTGGCCAAGTCGAGCCACCTGCTGTTCGACTGGTCCGAAGAAGGCAACAGACTTCGAGAATTGTTGTCGAGAGTTGCTGCATCACAACCCATCAACCAGAACGACATATTGCATCAGAATGTCTCACCCAAAATGCAATGCTTGACCGATCTTCTGTTATCAGAATGGAAAGAAGGCTTCACTGGCATCATCTTCGTTGAACAGCGGGCAACTGTTGCCGCCATGGACCACGTCTTATCGAATCATCCAGAGCTCCAGAAATTATTCAATATCGGCACCTTCGTTGGAACCTCCATGACTGTCCATCGTAAGTCTCATCTCGGCATCGGTGACTTAGTGGAAGTCAAGCACCAGCAGCAGACTCTCGATGACTTCCGAGCTGGCAAGAAAAATCTGATTGTCGCCACCAGCGTGCTCGAAGAGGGTATCGACGTATCTAACTGCCATATTGTAATCTGCTACGAGCCTCCGAAGAACCTGAAGTCCTTCATCCAGCGGCGCGGCCGTGCAAGAAAGCAAGATTCCAAGTTCGTCATCATGCTTCCCGAGGACTCTTCGCTTGCACAGTCTCCGGATAAGTGGCTAGACCTCGAAGCACAAATGAAAGAGGCTTATTTGAACGACTTGCGAGTGATTGAAGCGGCAGAAGAAAGGGAACAGCTTGAAGAAGAGGGAGATGATGTGTACCGCTGCGAAAGCACGGGGTATGTTCACCAAGTTCCCCAAATAAGTGTATACTAACAAGCTCAGTGCGCTACTTACGCTCAATGACGCGATGCAACACCTCTATCACTTCTGTGCTATTCTCGGTGATGGACAACATGTGGATCTGCGCCCTCGCTTCTCCTTCACGACGGTCGAAAATGACCGCACGACCGCTACAGTCACTTTACCTACTTCAGTTGATGCAAAAATTCGCCAACATCGAGGTACAGGAGCATGGATAACGGAGAGAGCAGCCAGGAAAGATGCGGCTTTCCAAGCTTATGTTGCTCTTCACAAAGCAGGCTTGGTGAATGACAACCTTTTGCCCCTACTTAGTGACCCGGACGAAGAACCAGACTTCGGAGTAGTCGACAGGAGGCCGGCAATGCTTAAGGTTGGGCTTCTTCTGGACCCATGGGTACCAGTTGCTCAGACAATCAGTGCGACAACCACGTCGATGCTGTGGTACAGGACCAAACTGTCTTTTTCACGCAACGAACAAACAGTGAGTTTGGTACTTCTGTTACCACGACCCACACCGCGAGTTCCAGATTTCCTTATTCACTGGAACGAAGAAATCCGTTATGTCCTGACAAGCGAGCCTTTGGATGCGATAAACTTGAGTCAGTCCGAAATGGCTGTGCTTCAACGGAATACCAGGACCCTTCTTCATTCCATATATGGCTCGCGCATGACCGAAGAGCGATATGACTTCCTTTTCCTCCTCGGATCTTATGATGCTTCCAGCGATGGAAACAAAAGGCCCGGACCATTGGAACACGATAGAAGACCGGCTCTCGAGGTTTACGCGGATATTCAAGCGGGATTAAACCCGACCATCGGTCTCGTGCGTCAGAGAGGCGTGGAAGGCCATCTTCTCATGTTTCATGGATTCCAGCCCGTCGACGTAGACATGCTTGACAACGGAGTGACTGAGAACGGCACAGAGCCTCTGATCCAAATCGTTGTCTCGGCCTTTCCAAAGAGGCGAGATTTTCTCCATTGTGTGCGAGATGTCGCACAGCATCGCATGTACTCAAAAGAATATATGCTTCCAGCAAAAGAATTCCTTATAGACAGGTCACCGGCTTCTTATGCAATTTTTGCTGCGTTCATACCATCAATCCTTCATCGATATGAGCTTTTCATGATCGTACAGGAGCTCTGTGATTCTGCGATCAAGAATATCGGCTTCACCGACCACGAACTGGTGCTTCGTGCCATCACCGCTTCGTCAACAAATGAGAACGACTATCAGAGGCTAGAATTCCTCGGCGACTGTATTCTCAAATTCAGCACTGCAGTGCAGCTCATGGCAGAGAACCTTCATTGGCCCGAAAGTTATCTTACCGAGAAGAAAGATCGAATTGTCTCCAACGGCTCTCTTGCGAAAGCCTCACGCCGCGCTGGCCTTGACAGATTCATCATCACAAAGGCATTCACCGGAACCAAATGGCGTCCGCGCTATGTAAATGATATCCTTGCTTCAGCGGTAGCAGAACTGCCTGAGAAACGAGACCTGTCCACCAAGACACTGGCGGACATCGTGGAATCTCTCATCGGAGCTGCCTATGTCGAGGGAGGCATGCTCAAAGCACATCTCTGCATCGCTAATCTCCTGCCAAAACTCTCCTGGCGCTCAATCGATCAATCCCGGGATGGTCTTGCACAGCACGCCACCGAAGCACACAGTTCCTCCGCACCGATTCATCTCGAGCGAGTTGAAAAGCTGGTTGGCTATACTTTCAAGAACAAATATCTGCTACTCGAATCTCTGACCCATCCATCATTCGTTTCCTACCGTGACGGTGCGACCACATCTTATCAGCGCCTGGAGTTCCTGGGTGACGCCGTGCTCGACTACCTCGTCAGCCGCCGTCTCTACGCGTACCGCAAGACTATCTCCAGCAACGGAGCCCAGGGAATTCCTCCCCGCGGATACGCTCCCGATGAGCTGCCTCACTGGATCATGCATTCCATTCGCGCGTCCATCGTCAACGCCTCTTTCCTCGCGTTTCTCTGCATGGAGGCCTGCATCCTAAAGCCGCGGACAGAAGTCATATTCACTTCCCCCGAAAACCCTTCTACCACAACCGAACATGGAGACTTGTCCAGCACCACTGGCGTACCTGCCGCGGCTCCCCTCGGCGAGCCTACACCCGTCCAGGGACCTCCAGTACGGAAAGCGCTCTGGCAATTCATGCGCCATTCTGCGCCCTCCCTCCAGGCTGCTTCTACCGCCGCTGCGGCACGCCACGAGGGCAGCCGTGATGATATCTGGGAAGCTTTGCGCACTTCTCGACGTTACCCTTGGCATCTGCTGGCGAAGGTGGGCGCGGAGAAGTTCTTCTCGGATATCATAGAGGCGGTGCTGGGTGCCATTTTCATTGATTCCACGGAGGCGGAGAAGCAGGATCCGCAGGTAGCAGATGATAAGGACCTCAAGGCTTCCGAGGAGTTCTTGAATAGACTGGGGTTGATGGACGTGCTGGATAGGTTTCTGAGGGATGGGGTGGATTGCTTGCATCCAAAGACCGCGTTGGGAAGGCTGGCTTTTAGTGAAAAGATCGGCTGGGAATGGGATGAAGTAGAAGCTTCAGATGCAGGTAGGATCGATGGGACGGTCCGGTGTAGGGTGTCAGTCGGTGAGAGGTGGATTGGAGACTGGGTGGAAGGTCATGGCAGGTTGGAGGTGGAGACTGCGGCGGCGGATCGCGCGGTGTTGATTCTGCTGGGGGAGGGACGGAAGTGGAAGGGTATGGATGAGATTAATGGAGTGATTGCTACGGGGGAGGATGGTGAAACGGCAGGAACTGGTGTAGTTGGTTTTGAAGAAGATGATGAGGAGGAGGTGGACCGGGCAGTGGTTGGAGCTGAGGCCCAGAGGGAAGATTTGGTCATGGGAGATGCATGATTCTAAGCTTCTAAATGGAATTCCTACAGGACAAACTTTCTACTTCTAAAGTGAGCACCGATCTCTACCCTTCTATGTTATAATCCTTTCAGTGGTCTAGGAACACGCCAGAAGAACGCCTCTGAAGTACTTTTCCATCTCCTCGACGTCTTCCAGTTCTCCAATCCACCCAATGTACTGGTCTGGCCTCATCACAACCACCGCACCCTTGGTCCTGTCTACTCCCCACTTGTCAAAAGCTTTTCCATCACAATCTTGATCCAGCTCTTGATCCTCATCCACCCAGATCTTGTCGTAATCCACACCTCTCTTGGCATCCACTGGTCTCAAAATTTCCGGGAAATCAAAAATCTCCACCTCGTCCCGCTTGGCGCAATGAATCGCCACGGTATCAATCACCTCACTTCCCTTCCGCCCTTCCGGCGTGACCCGCTCGATCACATTCTCGAGAGCCTTGCACAACGCCTCCAACCTATTCCTCTGCTCGTCGCCCGCAATGTCTCCCGCCAACACCACAACCCTCCACCGCCCATCGCTCCTCATCACGCCCGTCGTCCACTTCGCCTCCGAGTCCGCGTGGCGCGCCACCTTCGCCGGCCAGAACCTCTCGCCCGGCACCAGCTTCTCGGCCCTGCCTTCGCCCGCCTTGTCCACGACGACGCTCGCCGGGTAGTCGAGCACGATGCCGTTCCCGAAGTCCTCGAAGCGCCTGCTGGTGGCGTCGAAGTCGTCCGTCTTGCTGCCGGCGCCCGGCGCGAAGTGCGCGGACCACTGCCGGTCGAACTCGGCAAGGTTCCTCGCGACCGGGTGGCGCTCTTGGCCGTAGGTGGGGAGGATGGAGGCGGGCGAGAGCGCGGCCGCGACGGAGGCGACTTTCCAGCCGATGTTGTATGCGTCTGCGTTTCTGTCAGCTTTTGCTTTTTGGGTGGGGGGTGGGAGGGGGAGGGGGAGGAGGAGGAGGAGGAGGAGGGGGAAGGTACCTTGGATGCTGATATTCATGCCGGCGCCGACTTTGGGCGAGTGCGTGTGGCACGCGTCGCCGGCGATGAAGATGCGGTTGGTCGGATCGGACATGGTGGTGGCGACGCGCTGGCCGACTTGGTAGGCTGACCACCCTGGATGGCCTGTTAGCAAGCTTGAGAAGGAAAGAGGGTGAGAAGCGGCATACAGTCGCAGATCTCAAATTCGAATTTGTAGGGGTGGAAGATTTTTTGGGCTGTTGCTTTGAGCATGTCGAGATTGATGTTGGATCGGTCGATGCGCTTGGATGGTTCATCGTGCGGAGATGTGAGCGGGATGTAGAGGCGCATCAGGCCGCGTTCTCTGGCGACCAGAAGGATGGTGCCGGAATCGTTGCTGATGACGCTGGTGTGGCGCATGTCCGCTATGGGAAGATCAGCTTCGTCAAAATGAGAGACCGTATCCTTTTGACTTACGGAAGTTTGATATGGGTACAACATCCATGACACCCCTGAGCATGTCAGTGGGGTTTGAGAAAGGGATATCAGGAACCGACGTACCAGACAAAGTCAGTGGCCGCTCCTTCCATCTGAATGCCAAGCTGCTTTCTGGTCCAGCTGTGGGCTCCATCGCAGCCGATGATGTACTTTGCCTTCACCACCTCCATCTTGCCTGCCTTGGCCTTGCTCCTGTTGATCAGATCCTCCCAGTCATCAGGAGCCAAGTTGCTGCGGAAGAGCCCGTCGCGTATACCGGCGGATCCATAGACCGGTGAGGGGTTGGCCTCTTCTTCACCAAGAGTGCGCAAAGTCACCGTAATGGGGTACGCCTGTGGGTCTGCCGCCAGCTTGTCGTCAAATTCGAGCTTCTCGGCAATCACACCACGCTCGACTTGGAGCTCCGGCTTGGCCTCCTTGATTGCACCCAGAAGAAAGCGTTCAATACGGCCTTGATTCAAGCCACCGACGAAGAATCTGGTCTTGGAATAGTGTTCTTTGCCGAATGTGATGCCTGGGGCGCGCTGGATGCCTCCTTTGCCGTCGGGGCCCTAGATTCCAGTTCAGCAATGGCATTTTGGCTGGTGTCGAAATGTGGAAGTAAGTTACCCAAACGTGGAACTCGTAACTGATCTTGCTCTCTCTGGACACTCGGTCCTGGAACCCCATGCTGTCAAACAGCTCTTGCGTGCGGGGCCGTAGACCATCAGCCTGCCCATTGAAGATCTTGGTCCCGCGCTTGTCGATGATGCGGGCATTGATGCCATATTGTGCCATCCAGTAGGCGGCGGTTAAGCCAGCTGGGCCGGCACCGACGATGAGCCTGTCGAGGAAGTTAGTACAAAGGGAAGAAAGTTGTAAGGAAGCTTGCCATACACATCGATTTCAGATGCAGGCACATCCTTGGTATGCATGGCGGACTGGATGGAAGCTAAAAGCTCAAGCTTCTGACAAGGTATCTGGTTGGTTCTGAGACGCAATAAGGTAGCTAATAAGCTTATGAAGAAGTCCTGGGACCCTTTATAGTTGGAGCCACTATCCCCTTAAACCATTCGCTCCGGGCAGGTAATTGTTTCACAACATCTCAAAGGACGCGTCGCCTACCGGTTTTTACCGCCTACAACCGTTTATCGGCGGGCATTTCTACGGTGTGAATGCAGGTTCTCGGAGTCGGCAACGGATGATCCGTTGGACGGGAGTCCTCGTACCTCAGTAAAGCTGTCCCACCTTCGGGGGTTTATGCGGGGCAAAACGGTGCACTGATGCACAATTGTGGAGATGTAATAAACACACACCCAATCAGTTGAAGATCTCTCCGTGTTTCGCACCTACAGTGCTGTCCTCCGCCCCCGCCGTAATATCTACATGTACAAGCGTGCGAGACCGGCGGAACGTACATCTTTGCATCTGAAGGCCTTTTTGGATTTCCCGCTCGGATGTTGAAGATGCCGCTGTTGGGAAAAGAGAGAAACAAACAGATATGTAGTGCTTTTTTCTCCCTTCTCCTGTCATACAAGAGGCTATAAAATGTAAAAGCAACTCGCATTGTACTGGAAATGGGAATCGGGCCCCTAAAGAGCGAATATACAGAAGAATGCAGAAAAACGATGTCCGGGCAGCTACATCCACTTCCGAGTATATAATGACACCGATTTCATATAAATTGACATTCTGAATGCATGGTTGTAGTTCATCAAATAGTCATTGAAGACAGATCATCACCCGTGTGAGAGTACAGGTAAATGGAGCCCGTAAAGTCCAACTTCAGTCATATTTGGTGCTAGTTAGCCACAGCTAAGTATATTTGGCGCAAATTGTTTTTAGATATCTGGCATCGTGTTCCAGCCTCGGAGTTTGGAGATGTCCCATGCAATTTTTCTGAAGGACTTTGTAGGGCTTCTGCCGCATCTTATGTCATTTCTGCCACAGCCTAATCCACACTCTTCCCAAGTCCGCGTCCTACACCAAAAAATAGCACTACCTGCTCGGAGTATATGGATAGCAAATTTCTATTTTCTACGGATTTCTTCCCGTGGCTCATTGACTAGACATGAGATCTCGAACGTGGATCTGCCGTCTTCTGCACCATGACGTCCTAAAGTCCTGCCAGCTCGAAGATTCGCTGGTTATGACAACTCCCAGGCTGACAGGCACAGACAATTGTGCAGCAAATTGGCGTGACGGATCCAATCACGCTTTCACACCTGTCTTTGGTGCTAAGCCACAGCATAGCCATGTGAAACGTGAACAAGAAGATATGACGAGACTAAAAACCGAAGCCTACCTCGACTGACATCCCCGCATTTCCGCAGCCTCAAATGTTTTCATCGCTCTGCTAGCATCGCTCATCCCTCATTCCAGGTCCAGACCTCCGTATGCAACATGGCGGACCCGTTTTCTACCGCAGCAGCTGCCATCAGCCTTATCGATATCGCCATCAAAGCAGCTCGGGAAGTCGGCAGCCTGGTTTCCACCATGCACAATGCCCCCGACGAGATCCTGAGAATCAACGGCCAGGTGGCCCTCTTCGAGTCTCTCATGCGCCAAATCCAAAACCTGCAACTCACCTATTCCCATTCCACACTCCGCGAACAGAACCAGAACGCCTTCCGGCTTAAGTGCAGTGCTCTCCAGCAAAGTGCAAAGGATCTTCAAGACCTTCGCAAGAGACTGGGAGCATTGATACACAAGTCAGATCCCTCAGCCACACGTATTTTGGAGAAGAATCAGGTACACGTTCAGGGAAGAGGATATCAAAAGATTGGCGGACAGGTTGGATATCCATATCGCGCGGTTCAACACCGTTTTGACACTCATCGGACGGTATATTGCATACACTTCAGCTACTTGGGCGATCGGCTCGACTGACAAATGTTAGGCATAACGATGCTATTGTAACGAGCTCACTGGACCGCAGTCTCCGATTGCAGGTGCAGGCCGGCGTCGATGTTGCTGCATCTGTAAACAACGCAGAGAATTGGCTACACACACATCTAAACCATGTGCAAACAAGTATCTCGGCTCACTATGAAACATGCGTCGTCATACAAAGCGGGTCCGCAAGGAAAGCGGCCATGGCCCTCGAGGTTGTCCACCAGCAGATGAGCTCTTTGCTTCTTGACTCATTCAGGAAGGCAGCTGCGGCAGATTTTAATTGGATGCAAGATGGGTTCAAGTCACTTCTCATTGGCTCCCACAGACTGGCTTCTCAAGAAGCGGAACTGGAAAGTGTGGGGCGCTTGCAGTCTCTGGGTCCAAGGCGACCATTGCAGCCATTGTCTGTCCAGAGATCTTACCAACACGTCGCATACGATGGAAAGAATGCAAATAGTACCATCTCTCGGCGGCAAGGAACCAGATTACCTGATGATGAGGTGGAAATATCCGCTCAACTTCCCTCTGGACGGTTCCGCTTGGTTGTTTCCAGGAGCTCATCGGCCAGTTGTTCATCTGTTACCTACGACTACTCAGGGTTCCGCTTCCTATTCATCCCTAAGCCGAACATCGATTTCGACATCCACGGCTTAGCCGCGGCTTTTACTGGCCCCACCATCATGAGCCCAATGTGTGTCCCCGTGCTCTGCACGTTTGGAGTACTTCCCCAAGACTCCCCTACAATATCCGCTATAGAAGTTGGAGATATTTGCACGGTCAGAAAGATTCTCGCTGAACGTCATATTTCTGCACGAGATCGTGATGAGTTTGGCGACTCTCTGCTTTTCGTAGGTATACCCTATCTAGTGGTGGATTATTGCTGACTTACGTAGCATGCGATGTGGAACTTCAATTTTGATATTTGTGAGCTACTACTCTCCGAAGGAGCAGATCCGATGTGATGCAGCAGGTGAGGCAAATCAGCTTAGTCCTGGGTAGTGTTTAACCGCTGATCTCCCCAGTGATGGCAAATCTGCTTTGAAATGCTTCCTTTATGGAGACGCTACAAACAGCAAAGCTTACCCCAAAGGCCCGGAGGCGCTTCAAGCACTACGACTGCTTGCTAGATATGGCGACACCGAGGAATATGATACATACAAAAGCCGGCCACTAATACCCGGAGTTTCGCCTATGGAGACTGAAACTTGTGCTCTTTTGGTTTACATTAGTACCTTTCAATTCATTCAAATAGATTACGACGTCCTGCAGTATATGGTCAACAACTGCAACATCGAAGAAGTCGACAGCGATGGGTTTACACCATTAATTCTAGCCTCCATTGCCGTACCTCATGCGGATCTGGTCAAAGTGCTCAGGCTTCTTCTCAATGCCGGTGCAGACGCGGCCACTGTCCAGAAACAAGGAAATAATGTTCTTAAAAGACTTCTCCAAAGACTGTCATCTTGCTACTTGTTTCCACTCCCCCACAGGCCCGAGGACATTGTCGACGTTATTGTGCGACTTATTCAGTCAGACGCCAAGCTAGACCTGAGCGATGGGAATATTTGGACGCCATTCGACGCTGCGTTGATGCCTGGAAGTTGGATCATATGGTGTCAGCCAAGCTTGACATCCGAAATCTACTCGAACGTGGGGACGCCGCAGCGAAAATCCAAACCCCAGATTTTGCGCAAATTGACGATGCTCTGGGGAAGCCATACCAACCAAGGATCTTGACAGAGGATGCATTTGGAAAAGAGAAGTTCGACTTAAGATGCTCCCTCTGCGGCCAAGCTGAACGGGACCGAGTCTTCCGCTTCCCGTTTGACATTTTCCAAAGCTCTAACCTTGGGGATTACAGCTATCATACGCTCATACGTAACCATACCGACGGTCAACTGTGCAGGAACTGGTCAGATAGCCCCTCTTGCACGCATCATGAGCACATTTCTTATCCTGGTCATTTAATACCACCGATTTTCGCAGAGGACTTGAGTATTCGCAAATGGGCAGCGTATCAGCTTTGGCAGGACGGGTTCCTGAACACGCCAAAAGAAGCGCTAGAGTGGGCTTCCAACGTCATGACGCAGGAGGCTTGTGACTCTTGGGGTATTTGGCACTCATATGGCTGAGCGTTTTTGAATGAGATGATGGACAGTGCATGCGATTTTGGGCGCGCAAACTGTTTACCAGAAGTTACCCGGCGAACCTGTGTGGGTGCGAGTTTTGGAACACTAAATTCTTAAGTATATTGTCTTTACTCGTTTTCCGTATATGTGGGATGCTTCCTCTTTTTCTGAGCTGATAAATTCTGGCTGTCATTCTATGTTGGAGTTTATCTCAGACCTTGTTGCTCGGCAGATCCTTATGGAGCTTTTTAGACATTGGAGGGGATGCATCCAATTTACATTATGAGGATTCTCTGCGTCATCCGCTCCTTCAACAGAAACTCCTGCGTCAGATGCTCTAAAAAATCTGAAAGCTTGGTTAAGCCAATCCGCCTGAACGTCAAATGCTCTTCTTGGGCGCCTGTAAGCTTCAACAGAAAGCACACAAGGTGCTGTGCATGTCTGTCTATCCGTCCCTCCCAGGCGGCAGGTACACAGTATATCTCCGCTTCTTCGGAGAAGATACCTTTGTCGATTTTTGGTGCATCTAGGAAGACATTGGGATGGAACTCGAGGAACGGATCGTCGTCCAGAAGCCAGCCATAAAGGACCCTATAAGAAGGTTCCAGCTCTTGGAGTTTGATTCTCTTCAGGTAGTGCACTTCAAGCTGGACATAACCGCAGCCATTTTGGATCAAGCCAAACTCGTTTGCCGGATCGGACAGCTCAACGCACCAATCCACTACTTTGAAAAGGAGCGCTGCTCCCTTCCCAGCAACGTAGTTTGCGGCCTCACCGTAAACGATGCCCTGAGGGGCATCTATGGATGTCCAAGAGAATGAGGGTGCTCTATCATGTCTGCGTCTGGAAATCACATTTCTCAGAAAAGCGCCGTTCTTGTAGACTGGTTCCACCCGCCACAGAAGCTGGCACTCAAGATACTGCTCCCACATCCCGGCGACATACTTGGACTTCGTGTGCGTGGAAAACCATCTTGCAGTTCCTGAAAGTGCAATGAGCTTGTCGTTGGAGAAACTGAGCTGTGTTCGAGAATACGTATCCACAATGTTCTTCCAGAACTCGTAGAGGTAGAGGTCGGCTGGGCCCTTGTGTCCCTGATTGGCAAGTGTCATCAAGCGCTGGCGTGCAATTTCGGGATTGGAACTCTTCAAGCCGCTTCTTTCCTGGATTTGCTCGTTTTTGGTGTCGAAGATTGGTATCTCCGCAGGATGTCCCTCGACGCCATTGAATTCACAACACTCCCAGACTACGTGACCGACACAGAAGTGCAGAACCCTTGAGGCCAAGCACCTCTCTTGTACCACCCACCCGCGGCGATTCAAGGGCGCGTTGTCCAAATCACGCCAAAAAGACACGTCAATGAGCTTCCATCTCTTGGCACAGGTAGTGCATTCTTCTCCAGGGACGTGATCATGGATACATCGCTCAAGATTCAGATACACCAAATCATCCCAAGTGTGTTTGGGTCGATGGTTCAGATAAAGTCCTCCGTTTCCATCCTCGGCGGAAGTAGCAGCGATGTTCAAGAAGGATTTGCCGTAAATTCTATCCATGACCCGAGACTGCTCCAGCCAGTCTCTCTGAGCATCTTTGCCGTCGTCGATTGAAGCATTTCTCTGCTTAATGCACAGAGAGTCGATCCAGATGTAGCCCACTTTCTCAAGCCGAGAAGCAAATAGAATGGCATCTCTAAAAGTTTCCGGAAACGCACCCAACTGGATTCCGTTTGTGGATAACTTCTCTTCGTTATCGACGGTGAGCTTCAGATGATTTTTGACGTTCTCAGGTTTTCCCCAGCAGTGACTCAGTGTCACATATCTGTCGTTCTGTTGTGTTTCCAAATCGCAAAGCTGGCTTTCGACGAGACGGACAGTTGATTCATTCAGGCCCTCATTCTCCGCGCTCGGAAAATTGCTTTCTTCGTTTTGTGCCGAGATGTTGCGCTTCACATTTTGAATGTCAAGAAGGCGCCTTGGGTACCACTTAGGGCCATTTGCATCCCAGAATTTTGCGCATTGACATCTCGAGAGCCACTTTTGTGCCATCTCAAAAATCTTATTCGTTTGGCCGTTATGATGCGTTGGCTGATGCGCCCAGGGCTCATCATCATCTGTCAAAGACAATCAGTATACAGTGATCCTTTATCGTTGAACAGACCGACTTACTCGCAGGCCACAGTATAAACGTTCTCACGTCCCTGTTGCTCCTTACGAAGTCCAACCGATGTACAGCGGAACCGTATTTCCAGACCGGCTCAAGGGCAGGTACAGTGGGGAGTTCCTGATCTTGGAACAGATCCAGATCCTGCCGCAGTGTCTCCGCAAGTGGAGCGCAGATGGAACATCCTGCTTCTCTCGAGTTGCGTAGCGTGTCGGTCCTCGAATGGTACGGGGAAACGAAGGAGTACGTTCCGGCCTCCAACTCCTCCACACCGCCGCCGAGCATCTGGATACAGGTCTCGCAAAGCATGATCCTTCTGCTGCTTGAGAGAAACAGATGATGGAAGGTTGTGCTGCTGCCGCTTCATATGTACCCTGGGAGTGCGGAGCTGAAAAGACGAGTAGTGGGGTGAAGCAGGGATCTGCGCCGCATGTCTGCCTGCCCCACAACATCGCTGCTGTGCCGCCCAACTCCGAGGGTACAGAGACTGCTCCTGGTAAGGGATCCGTAGAGTGGGATTGAAATAGTGGATTGTTGTAGATCGGAATTGCATCTTTACATTTGGTGGTTGGAGCTCACAACCCAACAGCAATATGCATGGACATAGTCTTGCCGTATCCTTATTGCTCTCTCGGGGCCGGGTATTATTTCAAAATTTAATCAAGTCACGGATAAGCGAGATTCATCAATTTCGTATCTGAAGGAGAGTAGATCTGAGAAATGTGAAGAAAAAGTATTCCGTTGAGGAGAATGCAAGCACAAAATAGGAAAAAGATGTTGGAAACGGAGCCCGTTATGTGTGCAAGCGTCCGACGAAGACGCGACGCCCAAACTTCCCAGCCATGCCAATGCCAAAGGAGAGGGAGAAAACGAGAGCATAATCTCACGCTACGTGTACGTGCTCAAAGTAGAAAGGAGGGAGGTAGCGATGCCATGAAAGGAACGACAGTAGGACCATACCATCAACCAGGAAACAAGGCCTGCAAAAAGAGAAAGACGAGTTCAAGCCGCACAGCAGCATGAAGACCAAAACGATCGGAAAGACGACTCATCATCATGCCCTCACGATCCCCCCACCGACACACAACGTCCCGTTCGCCACGGCACCCATATCCACCCACCCGCCGTGATCGCACACCCAGAACCCCTTCCCCCCATCCACGCAGTCCACGCTCCCATCCTTGCTGCAATCCCCATTCGGCCGCGCGCGCACGTACCGATCATCCCTCACGCTGGGGCTCTTCTCGGTGGCGTTGCTGACGCGCTCGAAGGGCAGGCACATCATACCGTCGGCGACGGGGCGTTCCCAGCCCCAGGCCCAGCCGTTGGTGGCGAGAGCGGAGACGTTGGCCGGGGCGGGCTGGTCGCAGGTGAAGAAGGCCGAGGCGGACTTGCAGAGGAAGTTGCCGGGCGTGCAGGGGAGGTAGAGGGCGATGTTGGGGTCAGGGACGTAGGGGAGACGGGGCGCGGATGAAGAGGATGGGACTGGTGGTGGGAGGGACGAGGAGCGCGGGGTGGAGGAGAAGGAGCTGGTGGTGATGGAGGAGCGGGTTAGGCTGGTGTCGATGCCTGGTTGATTGTTAGCTTCTGCGGGCTTTGGTCGTTTGGTTCGGGTGACTTACCACTGCTCACTACGACCGTTGTCCATGAACTTGCTGGAGATGTGCTCTCTGCTCCTGCGCACCTCGTAGTGCAGTCATTGACCGGTCTGCAATAGTCACCTGGCGCGCAGTTGCATGCCACCACAGGTGCCGTGCATGTCGCCGCCGGCGGAGGTGCCGTCGTCACCAGAGTCACAACTGGCCGAGGGGGGCAGCTTGATGAACTGCCCACGATCGGACTGTCCAGCGGTAATGCAGTCGCCTCGCCAAAAACGTTGACCAGGGCAGACGAAATGCTCAGCGGAGAGGTCAAATTGGACGAAACGGCGTCGTTGCTGCTCGGCTGGGGTGTGGCGCTCAGAACGGATTCAATATAAGAAGTGATGAGGGAAGCAGTATCTTCAACGGCTGTAACATTAGGCGAAAGTGTGCCGGCTGTTTTGACTGTGCTTGTTCTGAAGAGAGTCGCTGTGAGGCTCAGTGTTGAGGTCTCCGACGAAGCAGCTGGCGTAACAGTGCTGCCGATGTCGTTGGGGAAGCTAGCGGGTGTGGGAGATGAGGCGTCAGTGCCTTGCTCGAGAACGGAATCAATATAGCTCTCAGTCAAGGAAGTGAGAGTGGCCCCTTCGGCACCTGTTGCAGCTGCAGCAGTCGCCCCAATGACGGAGGCAATGTATTCCTCAACTGAGCTGGTGAATTCCGGACCCGCCGTATTGGCGGTAATCTCGACCTGCGCGATGCCGCTGCCTTGGGGACCTGGCCCATTCCTGCTGGCTGGCCCTGAGCTCGCTGGTTTATTCGCCGTGCGTGAGCTGGACGGGGCACTTGACTGTGAGGAACCAGAGGAGCCAGAGTCAGAACAGACAGGTGCTGGGATCTCGCAGTTGCTGCCACCAGTCACAGGCGAAGATGCACTCATTCCGTCTCCGAATACCACATCCGACCCCGGGTGCGGGTACATGGTATCTGTGCCCTCAGGAGAGACGCAGCTGTTGATTCCCTTGAGGTTGGCAACGTAGAGGTTGGGAAGCATGCAAAGACTGCCATCCTGCTGCCCTTGGATGGTTACTACCGCGCAGTTCATGTAGAACTCACGATTGCCGGTATGGTTGATCCAACTCCAGGCGAACAGCGCCGTGCCAGACGGCGCCGTCATCGGAATTGTGAACTCAAAGCTGTTAGTACCCTGGGTCGGGCAACCACCGATCATACTCTTGATGACCTTCCATGTCTTGCCGTTGTCGTAGGAGAGGGAGAGTTGGCAGGATCCGCCACTGTGGTTTGCAGTGCCGTCAATCGTTGTGTTGTATGTTTGACCGGCTTTCCAGGTCGCGCTAGTGGGTAAAGATCCTTGTGCCTGGTCAAGCCCTTTGCATGGGAAGTCTGAGCCATCTGGTGAGAGCGGAGACTTGATGTTGTAGTCTCTATCTGCAGCATTGGCAGCAGTAGGAGCGTCCCACGGCTTAGGGGTCTCCATTTCCATGTGGGCATGGACATAGGAAAACAACGAAGTTGTACATAGTGTCGTCAGTAGTAGTGAGCGTAGACTGGAGGTGGTCGTGACAGTCGTGAGAGTCATGACGGCGGTTCGCAACGAAAACAAGCAGGACCATAGAACGAACGTGATGGGGGAGACCTGAACGAGGAGCGGGAATTCGCAGTGGCAGACAGAAGAGATGCAGGTCTTAAGGAAACGGCAGCAAGGGAAGCATCACACAAGCCCCCTCACGCACAGAGGCACCTGCACGAAATGGAATTCACGCGGAGGAAACAGTCTGGTCAGTCGCATTGAAAGAGAGTAGGACGAATATGCCAAGGGCAAGCTTAGCCACAGTGGCCATGGACCTCTTCTGGCCAGAAGACTGCATTTTTGTCGCCACTGATCAGAGCATGTCGGTCATCCGTTAGTGTCTTGGGTGGCGGTGGTACGGTCCCTGCAGATGATGGGGTGAAAAGGGATACATTCTTGGATCAGAAGAGCAAGGAATGTGCTCCCTGCCTCTGCCCAGAACGCGGCGAAGAGAACACGATACGGCTCTAGAATATCAGTGTGGCTGGGGGAGGACAACTCCAGCTCTGAAGAACAAAAAATTGGGTATTGCTTTGACGAAAGTCGATATAGGATCGCGATAGCGCTTTAAGAGTGGTTCAACTGCTGAACGCCGCAATCCTGGTAGGGAATCCAAAATGTTTGCCCGCCACCTCAACCGTTCCTGTCGCGTCCATACTCTATGCAAGAAAAAGTGCGCTTAGCGCTGCATTAGTCAATCAGAAACTCCTCGATGTCTTTGTCGCTGTTGGCCTCAGCGTCCTCGCGCAGCTTCTTCTCGTGAATTTCCAGCATCTGACGAACGAACTTGCGCTGGCGTACCCTTGCGGCTCGCCCCCAGTCGTCCTTGTCTTCATCCTCGCTGTCGCTGTCCACGCCTGGTATCTTGAATTCAGGTTGAGATTTATTCCCACGCAAGTCGTTCGCTGTCAGCTTCGGACCGGCATCGGCGTTTTCGTCTTCGCTGGGTCGTGAGTCGGCTTCGTGCTGCTTGTTCTGCATGTAGGCGCCCAGCCTCATCAAATAAGGCCGCAGCAGACAGTATCCGCCGATGATAACTACGAGTCGAATGTAGTCCCGAGTGCGCATCTGACTGAACTAGGAAAAGGTCAGCAGCGGGCCTAAAGCAGTAGTGGAGTGGAGAAAGCGCACGGTCTTTGAGGTCTGAGTAGTGAAATTGTTGCCCCAAGTGGAGAGCAGTGACAGATAGTCCGAGGACTGAGAGCTGCCATCGTCGTGCTGCTGCTGTTGCGCCATCCTGCGACAAAAAGTCTGTCAGACCTAGAGAAGGGTGTAGGCAACGTCGCACCCTTTCTCCTCGTAGACGGAGCGCGCCGTGGTCGAAAGCGCAATTTCCCGTAGATGCAGGTCGCAGGCAAGCAAGGCGGCCAGCTCTTGGTCGAGCTCCGGGTGTGGGCCCAGACCGAAGCTTGCGAGCTTGGGGCAGTGACGCCAGCCGCTCCGCGTCGCCCATCAAGACGCGTCCCGTCGCGTCTTCCCCCAAACCCGCTTGCCGCACACCACCGCGTCACCGGCTCACGACCACGACCACCACCACCGAAACCATGGCCGACGACGAGGCAGTGCGGAAAGAGGAGGTAGAACCCTCAACTCTTCCGCCCCAGACGATCCACAGTCCCGCTAACGCAGCCCCAGCGCCTCAAATCCGCCCTCTGGTACAGCATCGGCCAGTTCGTCGACCACCAATGCCAGCTCAAAGACCGCAACGCAACGCCCCAATTCATCGGCGCCCTGACCGAGCTGGTCTGGACGCAGATCGGTAATGGCAACCCGTCCTCGGCGCCAAAGTCACCGCAACTGACAACGAACGGCGCGTAGCATCCGCCTCGCGCGACCTCTCCACCTTCGCCCGCCACGCAGGCCGCACCCAAGTCAACACGGCCGACGTCCTGCTGCTGGCGCGCCGCAACGAAGGGCTTGAGGGCCTGCTGCGCCAGTTCGTCGACGAGCACCGCGCCGAGCGAGGGACTGCAGCGGCGGCAGCCGAAGCGCGAAGGAATGCCGGCACGACGGGTCGGGGTAGAGGAGGAAGAGGAGGAGCTGCCAGAGGTGGTACTGCTACTGGAAGAGGGCGAGGGAGGGGCAGAGGTAGAGGAAGGGGTGGGTGAGGACAGAAAGCAGCATCCAAGGGGTCGAGAGAAGGTCAGACGATTGGCCGCTGCAAAACGCTGAATGGGGAATCGCAACACCAGCTACATGGTCGCGATATCAGACGATACGTGCATGCGGGCAGCAGCACTCATCTGGGGAAGGTAAAGGTTAAGAGGTCTTGTGGCGGTGCGAACCTGTGGGGCAGGATGGAGGGCGAGACCGGTCAGTGCAGTGCGTGTGGGCTGTCGAGCAAGATCGTCGTCAGGCGCACGGAGAAAAGGAAAGCGAAAGCACACCGCAACAGTACGCCTGATTGGACACGAGTGGGATACCGTGGTGGATACACTTATGGGTACTTATGGATACTGCACTATTGGCCGCTGCGGATATGCTATGAGGGAAAAATTGCGTTCAGGGGAAAAGGGTTGCTGGCACAGGCGAGTTCGGTATCGTTCATGATTTGATACCACTAGGCATACTTGAAACACATGTGTTGCATAACAGTTCCCATTGCTACTTAAGCGAACTCTTTCCGTTATCATTAACAAACCCCGTGATATCCACCTCGTAGTAATGTCATTAATATCTCCTTCGTCTGTGCCCGTAGGCATAGTTCCGTGTAAGCTTCGCTCTTCGGTCGTAACTGAGCTCTCAGCCTTGGTATCCAACTTTTCATAACACAATCAAGAATGTAGTACGACGACGCATGCAGCCGGAATGGTGCACGGCCGTATATTTCTCATAAGAAATTCCGAGTCTCCAGGATATCGGACCCGGCTCATCAACTCTAACATCTACGCAGTCGAAGCGGCCAGCGCACTTCAATGGTTGCTTAGAAGTTATGAGGGTTGGTCTTCTCGTAACCGTAAGGGTTCGAGGTGTTGGCAATGGTGCCGTTGGTTTGCGGCGCGGCGTAGCTTCCGTTGTAACCGGCATCCGGCTTGTACGCGTTGTACGTGGTAGCGTTATTGGCGCCAACAGTCGAACCGGTGTAAGCAGTTTCGTGGCTAGGCCTGGTGTCGACATTGGGACCACCAACAGCGCTTGCAACGGGAGCGCCAGCGCCGTAAGTACCGAGCTCAGAGTCGCCATTGTCGACGGTGTTCTTGCGATTGCGCTTCCAGAAGGCACCACGCCTGCCGCTGCCAGAGGTGTAGTTGTTGGCGGGCGAGGGACCGAAGCGCTTCTCCTTCTGGTGGCGGCGGGCAAACCAAAACTGGCAGACGGCTGCAATAAGGAAGAGGAAACTGTGGTGTTTTGTGAGCATTCTTGCCGAGCCCTTTTTAAAGTACAGACGAAAACTTACGCTCCAATGATAGCGACGGCAAAGCATGCCTTGTTATAGCGGCACACAGTGCCATAAGCAGCCTGGTAGGTGAC
Organism: Botryosphaeria dothidea; assembly: GCA_011503125.2. Classification (NCBI taxonomy): domain Eukaryota; kingdom Fungi; phylum Ascomycota; class Dothideomycetes; order Botryosphaeriales; family Botryosphaeriaceae; genus Botryosphaeria; species Botryosphaeria dothidea. The sequence continues at coordinate 1,664,993 of WWBZ02000001.1, forward strand.
CTGTTCGCCGTTGCTGGTACCGAAGCCATTGTCGCCAAAGCCCTCGCCAGTTTCAGCGTTGCCGCGACCGAGAGGGGTGTCGACAATGCCGGTGCAGCTCTTAGCACCGTCCCGAGTCAGGACGGCAATGGCAACGAACCCGCCAGCAAAAGCAACGTCCAGAATCATTCCGAGGAAAGCGAGAATGCGAATGCCACCGAGGCATGGCGTGAGGACAATAGCGAGGATAGTATACAAGACGGCGACACCGGAAATGCCCTCGACGGCCTTCTGCCAGTTGGGAATGGTCCGGTCGCGGTCGGATTGGACGGCCAGGAAATAAGAGTAGAAGCCGAGGATGATAGCTCCGCAGCAGAAGCAGAGCATGTACGGGAAGGTCCCGAGCAGGCGACCGAAGAAACCCATGGCGACGGTGTTGGGCTCAGCGAGGAGGAGTTGGTGTTGGAGCGGAAAGGACGAGCTCGGTGAAGGCTGGTGTTGTCCAGGTATGCGTGGCAGCGGAATGGCCAAGCCAGGAGAGAGTGCGGGACGGTGTGGGAGGTTAAATGTGTGACAGGGTGCAAAATGACGCAGCGATCAGTCACAGGCACGACCAGGGCAGCCCACAATTTGTGTCGCTGCAGTCTCCAGGCTGGTGTAGTGATCGCCGTTGACAAGACGTCATGTGGAGCACCAAGCGCAGGGGCCAGTCACGCGCAAGGCCGTTCTTCGCCTAGCGCACTTAGCCACTGTGGCTGAGAGTGTCTTTCAGCTCGAATGGTCGCGATCTGGATTGCGGGCGCACACGCTACTCGCCATCGACGACAAAGGCCATTGGCAGCTGCTCTAGCCCTGCGCGCGCCGAGCGAAACCGCCAAAACTTCGCTTTGCCCGCAATTGCATGGCGCAAACTTTCCGCCTGCGCCTTGTCCCCGAAACCGAAGACAATCAACATCAGACGTCACAGCGACTGCGCAATCCGAACATTGCTCGGAAACCGTGGCGTCTTCCTGTTTGGTTGCGCTACACCCGTGAACCAGCATTCAAATTACCGTCGACTTTCTGCTGCTGTCGATAATGCGGTTTAGATGACGCGACCGTGCGACCAGTGCTGCGGCTGCCCCATGTCAACCACATGTCGCCCATATCCCGCCCAGTAAGTTCCCTGTTTTATCCCGTTCGACGGCCCGGTTCGCTAGGGCTGCAAGGGCTCGCCAAAGCTTTGATTCGCGGGGAACTCTGATTGCCCGTTCGGCGCTCATTTCGCTTCAATCCTGTTTGACGACATTGGCCCACGCTTCATCTCCAGATTGACGCGGGGGACCGACCGTAAGAGTGACTGCATGGCTCTTCAATTTGGTGAAGCTCTTCGTCCCCCAACCACAAACAGCCCAGGGATTACGGATATCATGAGGAACCCATCGGCCGTCCCGAGGTGCTCGACGAAGCAAGCCACGTTCAGCAACAAGCTAGTGCCGTTCTCCACAACGTCATAGCTTCGCGCAGCTATATCATCCGTCTGTTCTAGTAAACAGCCGTCTAGCGCGGAACATCACGATCCTCGGCTGCGGGTTAGCTATATCCAAGACAACCTTGCTTCACTAGGGGCAAGCAAGCTTCCAACGCCGGTGACGTTCCAGAACCCGAACTTCACTACTCTCTTGAAGACCTGCTGGGGCTGCAGCGTACAGCGTGAAGGTCTCGGTCCGCACGGCACGTCGTGGTTGCCGTTCTATCCGACCTCACAATGGGCGTCCTCATCCAGCTTGCCGTCAGGGCATACTCCTAGAGTTAGCGCGAAGTGTGGTTTGGGCATGGTCCATATGACGTCGGAAAAGCTGACGGCACGGATTTGGTAGCGTGACAGGGCTAAAGGTTGCGTCTGGAGGAAGGTGCAACAGAGGGAACATCGAGCGTGCGCGTTTGAAAATGAATGGAAATGTGATAATCAACGCAAGGTATAGAGATGTACGAGATTCTCTTGAATATACTGAATTCGTTTTTAGGAAATGGTTCATAAATAGATATAGGTCATACAATTGACGAAAGAATCGAAGCTTTCCAACTTACCACCTCACACAGCACTCAGTTCTCTCCACAGTACCGCCTGATCATTGGACATCTAGGTGATTCGCTCTTACCAAGACCTTCACCTGGTTGTCCTTGTCTTCGATCAAGGCCTTGAACCCTTCTGCCTCGACCTGATCCAGCTCAATCCTCTTCGTGATCATCTCTTGTGGCTTCATTCTTCCTTCACTGATGGCATCTAACACAGCCTGAAAGTCACCTGCCTGATATGTTGCAACGCCGATATACGACCGCTCCTTGAAGCAGAAGTCATTGGGGAAGATGCTGCAGCGCTTCTCCCAGATGGCAATGTTGACGATGGTACCCCTGGCACGCACCGCATGCACAGCCGCATCCAAGCCCGCCTGCACGCCTGCGCAATCGTACACGACGTGCACACCCTGGTTCTCGCAGAGCTCGCGGCACTTCGCCGGCACGTCGTCGACGGTCGGGTCGAGCACGTAGTGGGCGCCAAACTGCTTCGCGAACTGCTTGCGGCGGGGCGACATCTCGGAGACGATGATCTTGGCGGCGCCGCGGGCGCGCAGGGCCTGGATCACGGAGAGCCCGATGGGCCCGCCGCCGAGGACGAGGACGGACGAGTCGGGCTTGAAGGGCGAGATGTTGACCGCGTGCCAGCCGACGGCCAGGGGTTCGATGAGTGCTGTTGCTTCCCGGTCAGAAATTCTGCGTGGCTGAGCAATTGCGCGTACGGGAATGGCTGCTGCCTACCGCCGATCTCCAGGGACACGTTCTCGGGAAGTTTGTACAGACACGACTGGGGGGTGACGATGTGCTCGGCGAGCCCACCGCCCCAGCCACTCAGGCCGATGAAGCCGTTTTTGTAGCAGCAGTTGATCAATCCCTCGGTGCAGGCGCCGCAGTCGCCGTCGTAGATGATGGGCTGTACGCAGACGCGGTCTCCAACCTTGTAATCGCTAACACCCTCGCCAACCTCTTCGACGACTCCACTGAATTCATGGCCGAAAGTAAGAGGCACGGTCTCGCCGGTGATGGGATGGGGAGTGGTTGGGCACAGGCTTGCGCCGCCGATGTACTCGTGCAAGTCTGTCAATGGTCAGCCTGGAAGCTTGAATGGTATGCGGGACGCGTATTGTGTGGCGGTGTTGGCATTGGTGGGAGAGGCGGGGATGAATGGTCCCAGAATGCTGTGCAACAAGGGCAGGGTATCATACCACTCCCGCAGATGCCTACCCAGGCCGGCTTTAGCTGTGAGATCTGAAGTCAGCCCCGCGCAAGAATGCTAGCAGAAGGGCCGACTGACTTTGATCTGACCCTTGCCCACCTGCGGTTCTGGAATGTCTTCCAGCCTGAGGTCGCGCTGGCCGTGGAAGCGCACGGCCTTCATCGTCTTGGTCTTGTCGGTTTTATCGGCGACTGAGCCCATTGTTCTGATGGTCAGGTTCTTGAGCGTCTCGAGCATGGTTTCCGGCAGTCTGGCGAATGGATAGGCAATGCCACCCTACATGCGCGGCGGCGGCGTAGGCCTTTATATAGTTCCAAGGAGAATTTCCATCGTTTTCCCCGCGTTGGCGCACAACGGCGTCAGCGTGGGAGCCGGAAACATCATGATGGGAAAAGAGGCCGTCGAGTGTCGGGATTCCCAAAGAGAGATTGCGGGAAGGGGAAGATCACCCCGCAATCGCTCGGTATGCCGGTTTGGGGAGAGAATCTGGGGAAGACAGGGAGGGGGCTATCACGACACAGAACCCAAGGCGGCGGCGCGTGACGCGGGCGGGCTTGGACGGAAGGAAAGCTGAGGGCACGCGTCGCGGAGAGGGCCTTTTTCCGGGCCGTTCGCTGTTGGATTCTGATTGGGGCGCTTGGTTTGGCCAGATGTGAGATTGCCAAGGGTGTTGAGATGCATGCGTGGGGACCCTGCGGTGGAAAGTGAGCCGAACGCGGGGCAGCGCGCAGCGCGACGCGGCGGCATTGCCAACTCTCGCGCGCGCCAACTCGGAGTCTCGCACGCTGCATGCCATGATGACGGTGCGATGTCGGCGCGGACAGGTTAGCCGACAGAGCCAGGCCTCTTGAAGGTGCGGAAAGTGTCTAGGCTGGACGGTGGTGCGCGGGGAGCTGTTTCCAGAGCAGCCACGCAGCGACGGCGCGGGATGCCATTGTGATTGGTGGCAAAATGACGTCTCGCCGCGGGGCTCCCAGACACTTTTTTGCTGAGCTCGCGACTCCTTCCAGCGCTCCACTGCCGCTGCACGAGTCACTGTTGACAGCTGCGAGCTCTCGCTTTCTTGGGGAACAGAGGGCCCATCGCGGGGCCGGGAGAAGAAACTGGCGCGGGCCAAATCTCCCAGCGTGGAAAGCGATCTATGATGCGCATCCAGGAAACACCATCGTCCCAAATGGCCATTGGAACAGACTCATTCCAGCCCACAAGCCTTATGCATCGGCTCAATTGGCGCGTCCGGGATGATATCACTGATGCCTGCCGTTTCCCGGCTGTATTAAAGCCCCTCCCCCTCCGTTCTGCCGCTCCAAAACAACTTCTTTATTTTTCTCCTTCCACAAAACACTCTCGCCCGATCTCTGCTCAGCTTCCCCGTCACAGCCTCCATCATGCCTTACCCCGAGACCGCCGAGGGCTTCTGTGTCACCGACATCAAGAACTGGAGCAAGTTCACCAAGCAAGAGGTCGGCCGCCCTCGCTTCGTGTCTCTGCCGAGAACCCCACCTTCGCTGACTGCCCCTCACTGCTACAGTTCAAGCTCAAGCCCTTTGGCGACCGCGATGTCGACATTGCCATTGACGCCTGCGGTGTCTGCGCCAGTGACGTCCACACCATCACCGGCGGCTGGGGCTCAGATATCCCGCTTCCTCTTTGCGTTGGCCACGAGATCATTGGCAAGGTCGTGAAGGTTGGCAAGGATGTCACCACCATCAAAGAGGGCGACCGTGTCGGTGTCGGTGCTCAGATTGGTGCCGATTTGACCTGCGGCAACTGCAAGGCCGACCAGGAAAACTACTGCCCCAACTCCATTGACACCTATGGCGCTCCCTACCCTGACGGCACCATTTCCATGGGCGGCTATTCCAGCCATGTTCGTGCTCACGAATATTTCACCTTCAAGATCCCCGATGCTCTTGAGACGAGCCTGGCTGCTCCTATGCTGTGCGCTGGTTTGACCGTCTTCAGCCCTCTCAAGAGGTTAGGAGCTGGTCCCGGCAAGAAGATCGGCATTGTTGGAATGTGAGTCTCTTATCATGCCAGCTTTATTTTCCGCAGAGACTCATCAACATACAGCGGCGGTCTTGGCCACTTCGGTATCCTTTTCGCAAAGGCTCTCGGAGCTGAGGTCTACGCCATCTCCCACAGTCCCAACAAGAAGGAGGATGCTCTCAAGCTTGGTGCCAAAGACTTCATTGTCACCAAGGAGAAGAACTGGGCCGAGCCCTGGAAGTTTGCCTTCGACTTCATCATCAACACTGCCGATGCCACCGACAAGTTCAACCTGCCCGACTACTTCAGCACCCTCAAAGTCAACGGCTCCTTCCACATGGTCGGCTTCCCCGACAACCCGCTTCCCCAGATCCAGGCCCAGGTCTTCGCTCCCAACGGCTGCTCCATGGGTGCTTCCCACATTGGCAACCGCCCCGAGATGATTGAGATGCTGGAGCTTGCTGCTAAGCAGAACGTGAAGAGCTGGGTCGAGACAATTGACATTTCGGAGGAAGGCTGCAAGCAGGCTGTTGAACGGGTTTACAACAACGACAACGTCCGCTTCAGGTTCACCTTGGTGGGCTACGACAAGGTTTTTGGCAAGCGCGCATAGACATGGACGATCGCGCATGAATGATGAGGCTGATGACAGATAAGTGAGTGAGTGCTTTGCGTTGGTCTATGAGTATATCCGCGGCATCTCTGGCTGCATTGAGATAGAAAAGCAATTTAATTGAAGATACACACAACCAGGTCTCGTTCCCAACTACGCTTGTAAAACATAGTACTGAGGTTAAGAAAAGCATGCCCTACTCACAGTTGTATCCTAGTAATGTGCATGAGTACCCACATTCTACCCGATTAACGACAGGTGACAGTGTGTCGATCACCCGGAATGACACTTGCCATAGCTTGCATGGCTCTTGTTTAAGAGCCAATGGAAGCCACTGATGTCTTGGTGCAGCGTTGTTCATCCGAAGGCGTGGTATTCTACGCAAGTGGCACGGTCTACCTCCCGGTCTTCCCTTTCGGGCAACCCGAGCATTCAGCTTGAAAGCTATCCGGAATTACGACTACCACGTCGGCACTTAACTTCCGGAATTACCCGCTTCTGCCATTTTTGACTTGTCACTTGCCGGTTAGCCAGCGAAGATGTCGTTGAGTCTCTGGTAGGTTATTATCTCCGCCGCTGCATGTAAAGTGTGAAAGGAAAGGCATCCAATGATCGCCTGAGGGGCTAGTGGGGTTGTGCAAGAGCACCCTTCTGTATTCCACTACAGATGAAAAGGAATAAGCTGGTTGGTGCTGCCCCCAGCCAATGAAGACTATAGCCAACGTCACTTCCAAGGCGATATGATCTACTCATGCATTGTTCGATTCAATGCTCTCTGACTTTTGCTCCAGCCCCAGCACACTCTTCCGTTTTGTTGCCAACAAACCGGTATTCATCGTTCATATGTCCCAACGGATCCCTCAAAGCACAAATTCCTTCGACTTATTCTGTCATCACCTCTTTCATAGATTGCTAACACTACAGTATCGGAAAATATTGAGAATACAGAATGAACCTCATTAGCTAAAGCAAAAAGAAATGCATGTCTAGTAACGTAAACACAGCCAACGACCAACATCAACCTCCGAGCACGTCCGCATACAAGATACAGCAACCACGACCAACTCACTTCGCCTGTGCCCCACCAGCACACATCTCGACATCCTCGCTCCCTCGCTGTCCACAAGCTTATCCGCCTTCCTCCGCACCCTCCTCGCCCGACAGCACCACGCACACCCCATCACCGCCGTCACGAACCACAACACCATGCACACCGCATCAACCCCCACCGCCATCCTCATCCTCCTCACATCCCCCGTGAGGCCCCACTCCTCCCCCGCGTCCCCCTCCGCCCTCCCCCCCAAAAACGCCGGCCCAAACACCCCAAACGCCGCCGCCCACAGCACGCACACCGCGAAATCGCACACCGCGAAATCCCACACGCACCACGCGACGTTCGTCACGGTGGCGAAGCAGTGCACGACGCACGTCAGCGCCGACAGCGCCGCGCACACCTCGGCGTAGATCCAGTTGGTCGGCGCGTGCGTGCTGGAATGCGTGGCGCGCGCGAGGTCGGCGCCGTAGAGGCCCGCGGCGAGGGCGGCGAAGGCGAAGGCGAACTGCGAGGTGCGCAGGGCGGTGCGCGCGAGCAGGCCGCAGAGCCCCGAGGGGTGCCAGTATTGGTCGAGCATGGCGTTGGCGGCGCGGGCGGGACGGGCGGGGGGCATGGCGGTGGTTTTCCTGCTCGGTGTGAGGGAGGGGTGGTTCGACTGGAGAGGATGTTGTCAGAGTTGGGTTTTGGTAGACCTGATGCTTTTTTTTTGTAGGGCATACGGTTGAAGAGGTGGTGGTGGTGGTTGGTGTTTGCGGGTGGGAGTGAATGTCCGGTCGTCGGGTAAGCCGAGAGCTGTCGCGTTCGCCCTTCATTTCTCGGAGAGATTGGCAATGCTTGAAACAAGGGATCCGCAGCAGATTGAGTGGGTCAGACGAAGGAAGTGGATGAGGAGTATTGGAAGGAAAGGAGAATGACGGGGGGATGGCCGTTTTTACAAGGCCTGTCGTCGTGCTCGTATCAAAATACGTAAAATCCGCAAATACATAAATTGCCGAATTGGTACAATCAGGCATGGCGCAGGTCTCAGGAGCTTTGGCGTTCGGCATTTTTGACTTTTAAATAGTATCAGAGTTCCTCTCTTCGTTTCTTGGACAGATCTCTCGTCTTTCGTCATGGCAAGCAGCAGTGCTGTCGATTTCACCAGCCCTCCTCCGTACAGTGAAGTGGTCGCGTCCGGAGACTCGGTCCTGGACAGCACCAATGTCGCTGGTATGCACATCCCAAGGCACTGGAGTGGCGTAGTGCTAATACACTCCCAGATGACGGCCGAATCACCGTCGATGTCGAATCGAAACTGGGCAGGACGCTCGCAAGGCTCATGCCCAGCAATCCAGACGACGTAGCCTCGGAGACTCTGCCGCCATTGCCTCCTCGCCCCTGTTCCGTCAAGCTCAACATAGTCATACAAGTAGTCGGCAGCAGGGGAAATGTACAGCCCTTCATCGCACTGGGCAACAAGCTGCAAAAGCACGGCCACCGCGTGCGCCTGGCCACGCACGACGTGTTCGAGGACCTTGTGCGCTCGTCCGGACTTGAGTTCTACCCCATTGGCGGTGAGCCAGCCGATCTCATGGCCTTCATCTTCAAGAACCCAGGCTTGATTCCAAACCTGAAGAGTCTCCGTGCTGGTGAAGTTCAGCGGAAGCGTGCAATCGTCGCGGAGATGCTGGAAGGCTGCTGGAAAGCCTGCATCGAGCCGGACACCCGTTTGAATGATCCTTTTGTGGTTGACGCAATCATTGCCAGCCCTCCCAGCTTTGCGCATGTTCACTGCGCGCAGGCCTTAGGGGTCCCGTTACACCTGATGTTCACCATGCCCTGAAGCAGCACCCGGGCTTTCCCACACCCCCTCGCGAACCTCAAATACTCTTCTGGAACGGATATGAGGATAGCGAACTACGTGTCCTATGGAATTGTGGAGTTCTTGATATGGCAAGGGTGAGTTCATGCTACAGCGAAGAACTCATTGCTCAGATTTGTCTGACTGTTCGTGCAGCTTGGGCGACATCATCAGCCACTGGAGACGACACACTCTAGAGCTGGAAGCAGTGCCGGCGACAGAAGGCCCAAGGCTGACTGAGACATGCAATGTCCCATTCACATACTGCTGGTCCCCTGCATTGGTTGCAAAACCATCCGATTGGCCGTCGCACATAGGTCAGCAGCACATCGGTCTCTTGAAAAGATATGGTGCTGATTCAATTAAGATGTCTGTGGCTTCTTCTTTAGAGATCCACCGGAATACAAGCCTCCGCCGGAGCTCGAAGAGTTTCTCACCGCCAGTCCGCAACCTGTGTACATCGGTTTCGGCAGTATCGTCATCGAAGATCCGGAGCAGACTACTGCAACTATCCTTGAGGCTGTGCGGAGGACTGGCATTCGAGCCATCATTTCCCGAGGTTGGAGCAAACTCGGAGAGGAAGTCTCCTCAGACCCGAACATATTCTACCTTGGAGACTGTCCTCACGAATGGCTTTTTCAACATGTGGCAGTGGTAGTTCATCACGGAGGTGCGGGGACGACTGCTTGTGGTCTGCTCAACGGGAAGCCAACTACCATTATGCCGTTCTTTGGAGAGTAAGTGAAGTCAAAGAAGGTATGGAAGAGAAGAGACTGATGTGATACAGCCAACCCTTCTGGGGCCACATGGTGGCGAGCAACGGAGCCGGGCCAGAGCCCATTCCTTTCCGAAAGTTCAACCCTGAGAGTCTTGCGGATGCGATATCATTCTGTCTCACTCCGCAGGCCGTTCGAAATGCCCAGCAAATAGCAGAGCAGATGAGAACAGAGTCAGGGGTGAAGGCCGCTGTCCAGTCATTTCACACGCACCTTCCAAAGGGTCTGAGCTGCGACGTACTTTCCGATCAGCCAGCAGTCTGGAAATGGAAAGAGGGAAAGAGATCGATAAGACTGTCAAGGCTGGGCGCTTGTACGCTGGCAGAGAAGGGAAAAGTGAATCGGAAGAACCTCAAGCTGTAAGTCCTCTCAAGACTTTCATCGGGCTCTGCTTAACGATATCGTGCAGGTACAAGCCGAAGCCAATATACATTGACAACCGTCGTTTGGATCCACTCACAGCTGTATCTTCAGCGTCAATATCTACGGCGGCGGGCATGGCAGACGCAGCTGGCGGCATATTCCTCAAACCCATAAAGGAATACAAGCGCTCTCGATCACGATCCATCCGTACAGTCTCTCCAGTAACGCCTTCATCCACCTCTCTTCATGGCGCTCCCGCTTCCACCACAAGTTTCGATGCACCACGCCCGTCTAACCTCTCAGCAAGAAGCATCTCCAGCACCAACGAGGACCTCCGCCCCACCACCGCTCCCCCCACACCAGCAACAACCCCTCCCTCCGAGACCCCGAACCCCCTCTCTTCCCAAAGCTCGTCCAAAACCAACACTCCTCCCCCAACAGCCACCAGCCCCGACCACCAATCCCCCACCAGCGCCACTCCCAAACCCGGCCACGCCTCCACCGCCACTGCCATGGCCGCCGCCTCCGCGCTCTCGCTCGGCAAGTTCTTCCCCACCGGCACGCTCGGGCACGGCGTGGCGGAGGGGTTCGGCGACGTCTTCGTCGAGACGCGGCGCGGGAAGCGCGAGGAAGGGGCCAAGGGCGTGGCGAAGGGGCTGGGGAAGGGGGTCGTGAGCTTGGGGATGAAGACCGGGGCGGGGGTGGTGGGCGTGCTGGCTTACCCGGGGTTGGGGGTGTGTAGGAGCGTGAGGGCGGCGGTGAGGTGTGGGGTGAGGAGGGTGGTGGAGCGCGCGCGGTGGGTGGAGGGGGAGTGGGTGCTTGGGAGGGCGGAGGGAGGTGTTGATGTGGATGGGGTTCTGAGAGCGTGGGAGCGGGCGGTCAAAAGGAAGGGGAGGGCTTGAGTGTGCAGGCGGAAGCGAGGTGTGAATGAAACCTGGCGTACAAAATCTCTTTCTGTACGAACATCGCGCCTAAAAAGGCAGTTGTGACGTATTGTCAAGTCTTGCATTCTTCAGAATCTCGATCCGTTAAGGATCCGGTGATAATTGGGGGATTAATCATGCATGGTCCAAGGATTGCACGGCCTTCGGTCCTACGCGGATGGATGCCCGCGGTTCTCCTACAGTGAAGTTTTGTTGAACTGTTGAATAGATAAAACAAGAATATTTACTACTGCTCTTCTCGTCTGATATTCCTGATGAGTCAAGCGCACCCCTAGCATTGCGCACGACTCCGCAGTTCAAAAACGCGGTCCGCCCCGCTGCCACGCGGCCGCCTCAGCCGCTGCTCGTGCTCCTTCTCTTACCTGCGTCTCAGCGCCGCCATCCCTGTGACTACGTCTGGTCTCCCAGTCGAAATGTGCAATCCCGAAGAACAGACAACTGTGACTCAGGCGGAGGGCGTGCAGAACATCGAGGTCGATCCCGGGGTATGTGCCAGCCGACAGAGGAGCGTTTCATTCCCCGCTTTCTGGAGTCCCTGAATCAAGCGCAGATTGCAAACTCTGCGCAGGGGAGATGCTTACATCACCTGTTCGGCTGTTCCAGTCTGTCGGCGCGAGCTGTTGATCCTTTAACTCTATTCTGACCCGGAGACTTTTTGCAGCTCGACTCCGACTCTGCCATTGGAAGTGTAGACGATCAACTGTAAAACCCCCTTTTTCAAAAGAAAAAGCGAATACTGACAGGCAAAGCTCTGCTTATTCGCAATCCCTCACATCCAGTGTTACCGCCTACCCGATTGAGCACGGACGTCGGTATCATGCATACAAGGACGGCTCGTACTTCATGCCCAATGATGAGGTCAGGACCATTTTTGATCTCATGAAATCTTCAGCTGACTCATGCAGAATGAACAAGATCGTCTCGATTTGATGCATCACCTGCTGAAGATTCTCACTGATGGCAAGCGTTATTTTGCCCCCATCAAAAGAGAAAACTTAAGGCGCGTGCTGGATGCTGGCTGTGGAACAGTATGAATTCTCTGGAAGACTGTAGAGTGACTTCGAGATAACCAACGCTAATCTTTGGGAAGGGGATTTGGTCAATTGAAATGGGTATGGACACGCTTGTCTCATCCTTACCAGCATGACTGACCAATGCGGAACAGGTGACAAGTTCCCTGAGGCAGAGGTAAAGTCTACACTCAAGAAGCTTTTAGAGAGGCTGCTGAATGAAATAGATACTTGGTAACGACCTGAGCCCCGTACAACCAGCATGGGTTGTAAGTGTTCTGCAAATGTCCAGCACCCACCAAGTACGAGACCTGACCTTATGTTCAGCCGCCAAACGTCAAGTTCGAGGTAGACGACCTTGAAGCACCCTGGACACATTACAGGCCTTTCGACTTCATCTTCGCCAGATACCTGGATGGTGCCATCTCTGACTGGCCAGCCTTGGTCAACAATATGTTCAGCAAGACACGACCAGGTGGTTGGGTGGAGTAAGCAATTCCGAAGATAATCATGTAGAAGTACAACTAATAGTATTTGCACAGACTACAAGGCTTTGACGCGCACTACAAATCAGACGATGGGACCCTCAAACCGGAATCTTATGTGAATCAGCTCTGCGAAACCATTGCGGAAGGTATTTCCAAAATGGGCAAGGTGCTTTACACGGGACCGCTTTTCGAAGGCCTTCTGAAGGATGCCGGTTTCATTAATATTCATGTGCACACTTACAAATTACCTTTGGGTACCTGGCCGAAGGACAAGAAGATGGTAAGTTGTATTGGAACCCAGATTTTCAAGAAGCATAATGACTGATTTACTGAGCAGAAAGAGGTCGGGACCGTCAACGCACTGCAGTATCTCGAAGGCATGGAAGCTTTCTCGTATCGTCTTCTCACGACTGTGCTGGGCTGGAAACTTGAAGAGGTGCAAGTCTTCAACGCGAAGGTCACGCAAGAAATCAAGAGCAACAAGGTCCATGCTTACTACACTTTGTGGGTACTCCCTGAGTAAACATCGTACCGCAAGTCCTGTATCAGTTACTAACGAAGCTCCGTGGACACAGCTACGTAGCATATGGACAGAAGCCCGAGGCGGATGAAGAGTAGATTCAACGGTCTGTATGCATAGACTGGTTGCGGAAAGAGATCAGTAAGAGCGTAAAGCGGCATCGCGAAGGAGGCTTGGTACGCGTGACCTGACGGGGGAAATGCGTACCACGAAGTAAGATTGATGATGAACGATTTAAATTTCGCATCAAGCAGCAAGCGGTGAATATATATTTCTTGGATGAAACACAAAACAAACATGAAAACTTGTTTCTCTAGCAAAAGCATTGCATACGACGCCGCAAATCATTAGGTTGGTAATGTGGAAATCACATGCCGCCATCAATGTCTAGCGCTTCTTGACCCAGAATAAGCTAATCATTTGCGCCCCCGACCAGTCTTTTTACTCTCCAACTTCGGCATCACTATCTCCGAAATTCCCAATGGCCATGTCGTTTTCCCCCAATCCTCCGAATCCCCAAGTGCATCCCCATTTCCCTCATCGGCCATTGAGCTTTCATTGACCCCCAGCTCATGATAACTCGGCAAGGTTGTCTTCAGCCGCGGATGACTTGGATCAGACACGTCGAGGACTGCGAGACACTCAGTAGCGCTAGCCGTAACAGGTACGGCATCGCAGCAACCATTCCATGTCCCGAAACCAATCTCTTCGTTTGCAAGACGCTGTAGCCGTAGTGTTTCATTTGTAGCCCACTCGAGTCGAGCGTAATTGTAGCGACGAAAGCGGCGTTCAAGGTAGCAGACGAGAGTCTCAAGGGTGTTGGAGAGGAGGATGATGATGCTGCCGAGCACAACGGTGAAGGCGAGCCAGAAGACGGAGAAATTGAAGTGGGCACGAGAGTAGATTTTCTGTTTAGATGTAGAAATGTGGAGTTAGTAGAGAGTGAGTTTGTGAGAAAGCCGGTCAGATACATGCCTGGTTTTTGCAAAGGTTGAGTTGCTCCGTGCCTTTTGGCCGGACCAGATACTGTAGTGCACGAGGATCTGAAGGACCCTTTGCTATCGAGATAGGCGCCTCTTGTAGCAATCCCAATGATATGTTGTGCCAATTTTCGACTTCAAGCTGCCATTGATTGTCTGGAAGCGGTGCTTGTTCGGCTGTCAAGGAGGACCTTGAAAGCAGGGTGACGTTCTTGAGAGTAGAAGGAACTGAAGGCGTGGGAGGGGCACGACCAAATACCTGGATAATCCAAGTTACGATGTTCTCCTTATCAGAATCCCATAACCCATTTTTCAACATCGTTAAATCGGAGAGCGCGCCGAGTGATGTGCAACGAGTTTGGTTGGGAAGATTCGGGTTGCAGATCTGGTACTGTGATTTGCAAGCCAAGGGTGATGCTGCCTCATCCGTCCCAATGCGTGGTACATTAACGTCATTGGATCCTTTCCCTCCAGTGATCATACCCCTGGTACCAATATTATTATGCGCTGAATACCATAGATCATTCACCTCAGAAGCAAATTCAATCTTGTTGGCAGATAAGAATACAATGGCGGTGTCGGCATTGGAACTCGCTAACTGCGGTAACGGCTCGAATGTCGAGCCCTTGACCGTCGTGACATTGAAGACATAATGATGTTCGACCCTGGAGCGATGTCAAAAGAGGCAATTACACCAAGTATGTTTTCAACTCACTCAACCGTATAATCAGTCATACCGAACAGACGACTCTCCAACTCCTGATCTTCTTTGGACACCTCCGGATACGAATAGGTGGCGCTCGGCAGAGATGTTTGAGATGCATCGCGATACGTGCGTCCGAAAAAATAGGAAGAAAAATTGAATCCCGATACCTTCGCTGACTTCTTGTATCCTTCGGTCTTTAATGGACCACAACTAGTAACTCGACGAAACAGAACACGGTCTTCCAGTGGAGTGTTCAGACCAAGGTGATGGTGGCTGTCCAAGTAGCCTGTGTCTAAGACAATGTTGCCTTGTCTCGATTTTCACATGCCTTCCTGAAATGGACAGGATGCGTCCCGGGTTATCGTTGTGGGCAATCTTAGCTGGATGTATTTAAGACAATTTTCATCCTTCAACTTTTTTTCGTAACACTTCAATGCGTAATTTGATGCTGAAATGAACCCTGATGTCTTAATTGGGAGAGATGATCGAGAGTGTTCATGCTCGTCTGGGTCATGCAGCTCCAGAATTCCGCAGTTTGGACTGGATATAAGAACCTCTTGTCCCATAGCTGTCGCCACTTTCGAGGAAAATGTGCCAGCTGCTCCGGATGCGCTTATGAGTATGAGAGTGAGCAGTAGCAACGGGATGAGCCGTCCGTATAGTTTCTGCACCTTTTTTTCGTGACGCCAGGTCCACAGAATTTGGGTCAAACTCTACAGTCCAGAAGTTCCGTTAGCCGAGTTGCGTAGTACTGCTTGGCGTTGATGGTGAACAGTGTCTTGGGCAACTTCAGAGGAGTGGATGTGATGCAAAGCAGGAGATTCTCCAGAGGCTTGTTCCAACAAGGCTTGAGAATAGTGCTAATATAGCAATGAGTAGAGAGCCGTTGCAGGTTGTCATTGTAATTGTTGCTCCGAAGATGGGACCCCAGTTCCAATTCGTCCAAAAGCCAATATGGACTCCATCGTGCTCTGCGGTATGTAGATAGCTCGAAGCTCCCATAATTGAAGAATGATCAAGAAAGAATCATAGACAAGAGTGAGGTTGATTGCGTGAATGGTAAAAAGCTTCGTTCTTCGCAGAGCTACAAGTTCAGAGCCGGCTGTCAATCTTGTTTTTCTAGTTCCTCTGGTACCACAGTTCATCTACACAGGCCAAATAGATAGAAACAACTGCTAAGAATGACAGGAAAACTTTTGGTAAGAGACCCGACTTGCCTTCTTTTCGGAGTGCTGCAGGAGGCTGAGGTATGGGGTAACACAAGCTCAAGCGCTCACAGCCGCCACCGAAAATCCTTGGAATGATGCAGCTGAAGTACTATTATAGGTAAAAAAACAGCTTCCTGTGATGCTATGCTGCAAGTATGGACATGTGAAATGCGCTGTGGTCCCGATTCACCCGAGAATTTGTGCCTTACCTCGTTCTAACCGGCCAGAATTTCTTCCACCAGCACTCCGAGCAATCTGATACCAGCTAGAGCTTTATATTAAGACTTTCATGAAAACTTTGAATACTCCGTTTTACCGAATAGATAAAAGACGTAGTTCGAACTGAAACTTGGAAGCCTACTTGCGAGATCGACAGACCTCTGTTTCTTAAATTAGTCAAGCAGGCAGCCATAAGGGTGATTGCGCAGGGGAAGACTAATTGAGCTCTATATCAAGCCATTTTAAGCCACTAAAAAGGTAATGTGCAAGCCAAAGCTTCGCGAGCTCGAACCTAGGCGGCGAAATGAATCCTAGCAAAATCCGAAGCAGAGGCTGGCGTCGCAAGTGTTTTTCTCAGCTACATAGGCCAGACTACATAACACATAGCGGTGTGTTTACATGCCCTTAGCATGGGGAGAAGAAGAATCATTTGTCCGGATGTAAAAGTAATCACGACGAATCCTTCCACTCCCTACCTGTAAGCACTTACCCTTGTAGCACTATTTCTTCGTACAGATTCCTGCAACTGCGGTCACTTGCGCCGTCCGACCCGCATAAGCTGAACTTGAGACGTACTGTAAGCGGCCGCTGGCGGCCTACCTTGAATAAGCCTGACTGTATTACTCAAGTTCAGCTATTTGGTGACACATGCAAAAGTAAAACCCTTCACTGCTTCTTCTCCGCCTCATTCTCCGAGCCCTCCTCACTCCCCTTGCTGAGACGCTCCCCTTCAACCTCCGTCTCCACAAGCGGGCCAGTGTACCACTTCCTGCCACCGAAGAACCAATACGCAATCGCAGCCGCAAAGATAGCCATGAGGTATGCAATCGCCCAATTCATATTCTCCGCCGTCGTCGGGCGCGCCGTCGGCAAGATAAAGATGATGCTGACGAACAGCGTCCAGGCGCACGCCCAGAAATTGACTGCCTTCGAGAAGCGGCCCATGTGCCACGGACCCGGCTCGAACTTGTTGAAGATAAGCTTGCACGCAATGGGGATGATGTAGCTCCAGTCGAGGGCGATGGCGCAGACGTTGAAGACACCGGCGATGGCGGTGTAAGAGCCCAGGCCGATCAGGTTGATGGCGATGCACCAGAAGATAGAAAACCACACGGCGTAGATCGGGGTGCCAGTACGGCGGTCGATCTTGGTCCAGAGGTGCGCGCCTGGCACGAGGCGGTCACGGGAAAAGGCAAAGACAGTGCGAGCGAGGGCCTGGGTGGCGGTGAAGCAGACGAACTGCAGGATAATGAAGGCGCAGAGGGTGTAGAAGACGCCGCCTGCTTTTCCGAGGGAATTGAAGAAGATCTGGGCGACGGGCTGCTCAATGGGTGAGTCAAGAATGGTGGCGGGGTCACCCATGCAGAAGGAGAGGACGATGTTATAGAGAAAGCCGGCGACGTAGGTGAATCCCATAGCCAGCGAGATGGCCCAAGGGGCTTTGACCTCTGGCTCGTCGATTCTACAGCGAATGTCAGTTTCGCATCGAGAGTATGGGGAGTTGTATTGCGTACTCTTCAGTGATGTGTGCAGTGGCATCATAATCGGTCATCGTCCAGGAGACAGAGAGGAAGCCGAATAACCAAGACCAGCCGATAGGAGTCCAGCCTGTGGTAGACTCCACGTGAGTGAAGACATAGTCGGCGTCGTGCTTCGTCTCAGTCTTGGCGAGAAGAGCAATGCAGCAGGAAACCAGAACGCAGACGTGGAAGATGACGTAAGTCTTGGTCATCTTCTCCATCCAGTAAGTCGAAAGCGAGTTGATAAGACCGCAAATGACAGTGAGTGCTGCCATGGTGCCGACTGTTGCACCAGTAGAAGCAGCCCACTTGAAGTCTGTAGCCATCGAGATGGCAGCGAGAAGAAGCTGAGCAGAGCCATACTCAGAAGAGGCGACGCCGGCGACTTGACCTAGAAGGTTGACCCAGCCATCGACCCAAGAGATGGAGGGTACCCATTCACGGGGGGCGAGGCGTGATACAGTGTAGTACAAGCCTCCGCACGTCGGGTATGCACTGACAAGCTCGGCGACTGAGCAAGCAATGCACATGCAGCCAGCGCCAGAGATCAGCCAGCACCAAACAGTTGCTGATGCACCTCCAGAAGTGAGGGGGTAAGAGAATGTGGTTGCAACAGTGGCGAAAAGTCCACTGATACTGACAGCGAACGAGAAAGTAGAAAGGTAGCCGAACTCGCGTTTGAAGACCTATCTCGAAGTCAGCATCAATCTTTGAAGGATACAAAAATGTCGGAGTAATCGACGAACAGGCTTGTAACCGAACTGAGCAGCGAGGGCTTTGTCGGCTTCAGTGAGACCTTCGAGTTGGATTGATTGCTTGCGATGGCGGAGATTGGCTGCAGCTTCAGCGGCGCTGGCGCTTCCCTTGCGGGCGTAGTTTTGCTCTGGGTCGGCAATAGCAGCCATGACGGGCAGTTGCGTCAGGGCTTTCGAATTGAGTTGGCGCGATGGGAGAGGGCGAGTTCACTTCCACTTGCGCAGACGGAGAACCCGCTTGAAGCAGCAGGAATAGATCTGATCCTGATCACACTTCACCACGGGCGGCATGTGCTGGAACGCTGAGCGGGGATTGTATTGTTGGGCTGAGAGGGCCTGGCGTAGGGGTTTTTGGCAGAAAGCGGAAGGCGGGAACGGGCGGGTGGACAAGTCTTAAGTGGAATTGGCAACGGCGACAAGCTTGCACGCCAAGGAAAGGTGGTACGTCAGGCCTGTTCTGCCTTTACCCTTTACACCATGCGGTCTCCCGCGCTAGAAGAAGTGGCGGGGCCTTGCGGCTGTGGAAGAAGGCGGGTTGCGGCTGGGAAATCCCGGGAAGACTATCAGAGGCATTGCGTTCTGACCCACGGCAGATCAGCATCCACTGGGGCAAAGCTTCGCCCACTCCCTCTGTGGAGCCGAGCCGCGATGGTGGGCCAGCCTTACACATGGAACCCTGTTGAAGACCTGGGTCGCACGCGGCTTTCTCGTCGTTCCTGGGTCATGGTAAGAGGCGAGACGGAAATATGCAGAACATGGTCATCCCAATGGCGTGGGCTGCAATCGAGTGTTTGACCACGATCGAGGCCCACTAGAGCAAACTTGCGATCGAGGCGTTTTCGTTGCATTTGCACGAGACCAACCAGGGTCATAAAGCATCCTCATTCGATGGCACATTCCGCGTGATGCAGCCGTAATGCTTGAGATCTTGCCTGAATCCGACCCTGCCTAACCTCCGGGTCATATGAGCGCGCTTTTCCGCCCGCCCACCGCTGCGTTCCAGAACGACATGATTTGATAAAATTCTCCGCCGCTATCCTCGTAAAATCAATTGCCGATAAGCTGAGATGTGGTAAGCTGAGAGCGTTGTACCAATCCGCCGGGTCATGTTGCTGTTAAAATTTTGAACGGCTGAGCTGCTCCACTGACCCGCTGTGTGGCTGCATGAAGGCGCCTCCGCTCATTCAGCTCGGCCAATGAGTAATGTGAGGCAGACCAAAGAATGGGGGTTGTGCAACAGAACCGTTATCCAAGTTTCTCGAATTCCAGACATGTATATGATGCACAACAGCAGCACGACAAACACGAGGCTCGTAGCACCATGACGCACCATACCACTTGAAGGTATGCCACTCCTGCTTGTCATCTACGTGTTCAACAATCTAAGCAACATATCCCGTTTCCAGTCATGATGCGCTCTCATTGCCACTATGTGGCCAATTTCGCGACTAGAAATCAACAAAACTTCTTGCTTTCATTAAGCTGGATCTCGTACAAATATCCCAGTGAAGCGAGTGCTATTGCGTGAAGAGTCAACATGTGTGCATCACTTGTACAACATGAAGACCATTGCCGCAGTTCATATTTGTCGAAACATATATGTCTGTTTTGCGTATATAGAGAGGCAAACACCAATGGTTTCCAAGTAATATATATCTCCAACTTGAGTGATTAGATAGTCCGAGTGTTCCGTTGATCTTTGGATACTTCTCATCGGCAACAACTTTCGACTCATCGTCGAGACCTCCGCCTGCCGCCCGCCCGTCGCACGACTCATTTCCCCAAACTTTTTCCCGCTCACCATCGCCGCAAACCCCCGCCACTCGCGAGCACGTCCGCAACATCTTTACATACCCACATACCAACCTGACCACGCTTTCGCTCGGGACCGCTTTCTTTCGCTCTCCCCTTTAGGACCTTCGCCCCGCGCAAACCCCTCCCTCCTTCGCCACCGAACCATCCGCAACCACTTTCCCCGCCAGCAGCGCAAGGCACCGACCACCACCGACCGAAACCATGGCCGAGTCTTTCTACGACGAGATCGAAATCGAGGACATGACCTACGACGAGAAGCTCGAGATCTACCACTACCCTTGCCCGTGCGGCGACCGCTTCGAGATCGGGCTGGCGGACCTGCGGGACGGCGAGGACGTTGGCGTGTGCCCGAGCTGCAGCTTGATGATCAGGGTTATATTCGACAAGGTTGGTTTGCCGACTTGGTGGATACGGGGAGCGTAAAACGGTCTGGGGTATAGGATTTGTGCTGACGGTGTTCCTTGTAGGACGATTTGCCCGAGGAGAAGAAGGACGAGAGTGCACAGCCTGTGGCTGTTGCCGCTTGAAGCGCTTGCTCTTAAAGGAAACTTTGACAAGGGTTACATATAACTCGACCCAGGGCGGCTTCGAGTGGTCATCTGGCACTGTAGAGCGCCATGCCTCCCGTAGGAAAGGGCGCCTGGGGAGGAAACATTTCGCGGGAGCGCTCATGCTGCTCGAACCGCTGCGACTGCAAAATATCCATCGGCGGCGAAATGTTGAGGCTGGGAAGAAAGACATGAGAAAGTGCTCCCGAGAGTCCGGAGTGACTTTCAGTTTTACAGCAGCCTCAAAAAAGAAAGGTCATGGACTGGAGGAGCCTCGTGCACTTCGGCTTCGACGGGTGTAAAGACTCTCGGGGAAAATTATGTTGCTTCTTGCAGATGTGAAAGAAGCAGCTATGCAGAGTTCTAAAAATTAGCCTCAGTTACAAACGCACGACTTTCGACGTGGGAACCGGCGACATTCATGTATTCTCGAAGTGCGCAAGAACAAATTACATAAACATGAACGATTGAGTATTGAAACGAGATTCGTTGGTCTTCGGTCCAGCCCAAGCACTGTGATATTACAACACAGCCTGAGACAATGGCGGACCGAAGACATGAAATTTGGGAGATTCAAATAGCTATGTGTACAGCCGGCCATCCATCCATCCACTTAAACAACCATAACTCCTTCACATGCACACCCATTGGCTTTTGGAAGCCGGGCATTTAGGGCACCTCACCGTCGATGGAGATGTCAACAGCCAGTTCCTTCCGGAGAAGTTCCGTCAACGAGCTACCATCCCGCAGATAGATCCAATCTCCAATACCGCCATCAGCCTTCTGGTGCATCGATTCGCCATAGACGACCCAATCGAAGCGCTTCGGTCCGGTAATCGGCGAGGAGAGCCAGATCTGCTTGTTCGGCGGCTGCTTGTTCAGGACGTAGGTGCCGATCCCGGGCTTGTCGACAGTCAGGACGCCAGCCTATACAGAAAAGACATATTAGCCAAACTGTGAACAATGGAGAGGAAGTCATTCGAGACATCCTGAGTCTTCGGCGCAACGGAAACTCGGAGAAGCTCAAGTGCGGAGATGCTTCGGGACTGGAAAGAGTCATACCGAGTATTCGACCTCCACGCCCTCGCCTGCATCCTGTTTGTCCTCCAGCTTCTGCTGCAACAGTTCGAGATACCTATCGGCATGCTCGTGATATTCAGACAAGCTGATCTCCGTCGGCTGGGCACCAGCAACAGAATCTGAGGACTCGCTCTCCTTGGGCGGCGGGTTCTCGGCGTCTGGGATGAGGCTGCTGGAACGCGGGGAGCTGGAAAAGGCACGGCGGAAGCTGTTTCCAGCGACGATGGGCGAAGCGCGCGTGCAGAAAGCGGAGCGGGCGATCGAAGCTGAGCACAGGCGAGCTGCCGAGGTGGTGGGAGTGGAGCTGGCGCGCAGAGCAGCGCGAATGCAGGCGCGAGGAGTAGATTGGGAGAGCATGATGGGCATGATGAAAGAGACCGTGGTCAATTGAGCGGTGGTGAGGAGAGAGCGGGACAGCAGCGCGGCGGGCGAAGCGGAGAAGGCTGAGAATAGGTAATAGATGCTTGTTCTTCGGTGACGAAAGAAAGCTCGGGTGCTGCATCACTTGCGACACGGGCCGCATGCTGCCAGCCCATTGCACGTCTTCCCCGCCAAATGCGGCCAGTCCGTTCGCACTCCACTCCCGCGGCACGCATCTGCCACAGGATCAAGGCACAAACTTACCCGTTCCCAAACACCTGCTCTGTGACTCGCTGCAGCTCGGTCAAGCTCCGTGCCAAGCTCGCTCCTGCTAGATCTGCGGCGCGCCTGAAGCGGGGTCTTTGCCTGCACCCTCTCTTGAATTTTGTCCCGCCAAATATCACAGCCTTCGCCGCAACCCACACCTCAACCGCCGTCATGATCAACGCTGTGTTGGTCTTCAACAACCATGGCCAACCACGCCTGACCAAGTTCTACACCCAGCTGGTACGCGACGCGCATGCAACTGCGTAGCGACAGACAGCTCGTCCAGATCGTTAACGCACACGTCGCAACCGCAGGACACAGCCGTCCAGCAACGCCTGATCTCCGAGATCTTCACCCTGGTGTCCAACCGGCCCAACTCGTCATGTAACTTCCTGCCGTACGCAGCCGCGCCCCAAGCACCATCCCCACCGCAACGCGCTAATACCCTGACGTAGCCTCCCCCCGCTCCTCGCTTCCTCCTCCGGCTCCGCCACCAACGGGCCCTACGCCGACACCCCCTCGATCGTCACCTACCGTCACTACGCCACACTCTACTTCATCATCATCTCTACCGCCACCGAGTCCCCCCTCGCCCTGCTCGACCTGATCCAGGTCTTCGTCGAGGCCCTCGACCGCCTGTTCGAGAACGTGTGCGAGCTGGATCTGATCTTCAACTTCGAGACATTACATGCGACGCTAGGCGAGATGATAGTGGGAGGGGTGGTTGTGGAGACGGGACTGGAGAGGGTAGTGCAGGGCGTGAGGGCGCAGGGAAAGGTTGCGAAACGACCGGGCGGGGAGGGTGGGTTTGGTGCGTTTGGGAGGGGCGATGGGCTGTGGGCGGGACGGTGAGGAGTATTTGGTCGAATGCTTATGGGAAATGTGCGCTTGGATGTGCCAAATACGCATGTGCGGGAACAGGGTTTTGATTTTCGCCGTGAAGACGGAGGGCCCGTGGACGGCCCGCTGCCGAAAGTGGTCTTTTTGAAGCAGCCGGGTTATTCGATCGACAAGCCGGCGGCAGACATTAGACATGGGGCCTTTGGCCGGGATGAACCCAATCGGATGAAGACCTCACGCCGCGGTCATCAGCTCACGTGGTGAGCCAAGGATATTCGAATCTAGAGCATAGAATCGCAATTATTTATACGTCTCCATAGCCTGTTCAAAGTCTGCAACCTGAAGCACTTCAGATACATGTGTCAAGTTACGAGAGAGAACCAACTTCAACTGAGTATGGCTCTTTTCTCGAACCACTCCTTCATCACTTTTCCTTCCTTCCGGAATCTCAACGGAGCCGCAATGCACGAGGTGGTTTGCAAAATGTTTGACGAAAATGGGCCTAATCACCGAAACTCCCGGATGGACAGCACTAAATTCTTGAATTGAAAGTTTTCAGATACTTGTGATGTTGTCACGGAGACGAAGCAATTTGACTGGGATTCCGGGAGGTTCGGCAGGGCGACCAAAGGGTAAGACCAGTGGGATTGTCAGGAACTTGACCCTTGAAAATGAGAGAAGACTTTGGTTTGCCGATGAAGTGTCCTTCCAGAAGCATGGCTTTCAAGATAGCACGATCATGTGCAGCGGCTGGCTCAAAAATAGACTGAGCGCAGAGAGATGTCGAGTATAGACCGAGTTTGAAGGACTTCAAATATGATCTTTTTTCCAACTCCAGAGTTAAATGCTTCATCCATGTTTCTTTTGGGCTTCTGTTGCTGGAAGCATACAGCTCACCACTCTACTTACTGTCCTCCCTCCTCCCTCTGGTTGGCCCCTTATCCCACCTCTCAGTTTTCCGCATTTATAATTCTTCCCATACTATCCGAATACATCATGTATCAAAGTTGCTTTTCAGCGAAAAATAACCAACAAATCCTGCAATATGAGGAAGTCAACCCTCAGAAACTGGGATTGATGGTGACCTTCACAATTTTAAGAAGCGGGGAAAGTCAATGAATGATCGTTGTGTAGCCTTCGATATTGTAATACCATCAAAACAAACCTCGTACAGATTCTTGTAGTCGCGGTCACTTGCGACGCTTATCCCCATTATCGCACGATGGGATCACTCTTCGCTGATAGATGCAGGTATCATCGCGCAGGCCAGAACGACACATAATATACAACCATCCGCCCTCCTCTTGCCTCCGGGTATGGTCGGAGCTGTTCTTCTGCTATCAACCAGGATCGTCGCAGCAAACTCTTCGGTTCCAGACATTCATCACTACCGAATATCTGGGGTGCTGGGCATCGGCTCATAGAGCTGCGGCAGTTCGATATTTTCTTACAGTCAAACGCAAGTTCAGTAGCCCAACGGTTCAAGTGCGCGGGTTCCACCACAAGTCACGTCTTTGGTTCAGAATGCCGGTCCACCAGTAACGACTGTCGGAGAGATGTTTGTACGTTAAGTGCACTTCTGTCCGTACGTTGATGTACATAATCTGTCAACATTGGAGAGACATATATAAGTAGCCTGGAAGGATTGACACAATTGCAACGTGATACCGAACTACCAAAACTAGCAGACTTATTCATTTGAACGTGATTGCAAAGAATTTCATACATTTTTTCCTGAACTCCCGTCAGTAGTAATGGCAGCCGTTCAAGTGTTCAATTTCCAAGAATAACCATATCGAGAAGCACATACACATAAACATCCACAACAAACCCACCCCCATCCTTCCAGAGATCCAACCATCTTTGCGCAGCCATCCCCTACGCGAAGACCACACCCTGCGAACACTCATCGAAAAAATTAAGCAAAGGCTCACTCGACCATGCACCCCGCAACAACGCACTTACACACCCAGCTCTCAACGCCGCCAGAATCACAACCCTTAAGCTAGCTTGAATCTCCTCCCTCCCCTGCGCCTCCCTGAACCACCGCTGAGTCGCGCCATTCTCATGATATAGCCAGTCCAGATCAATTCGGAACGACTGCTTGACACCAAAAGCGCTCGGCACCAGAATGGCAGAAGCGGGGCGAGAGTAGGTGATGACGTCGCCCGTCACCGGCACGACCGTCGTCGTGGTGACGCCGAGCCGGGAGTTCTGAGAGGAAGGAGAGAGGTGCTTGCTGCTCTGCATGACGAGGTGCCTAAACTCCGGATCCGTGATGAAGAGGACGAAGACGAGCTCGCCGATGATCTCATCAGCCTTCTTCCTGCTGAGGCGTTCCGTGAAGGAGTTGAGGGCGTCGAAAAGAGCGCCTGTGCCCGCCCGGTCCAAGTCGTACCGGTTGCACGCTCTGATGGCGGGATCGAGCACGTCCTTCAGCTTTTCTTTGTCGCTGTCGTTTTCGCCGATTATGTTTAGATTTAGGCGGGTGCGGTCGAGGAGGTCCCGCAGATCATCCGCTGCGGTGCTAAGGAAGCGCCAGAGCCGTGTGGCACGATTGCGGCCGAAGAGGAAGCCCTCTGGAGACCATTTCATCTCGAGCAGCCGGCGTGCTATCCTCTGCGCGTCGGAGCGTTCCAATTTCCATACAAAAGTATCGGAAAGGTCACGGAAGTCACTTGGCGGTAATGTGACCCACTCGCTGGAATCAAAAGCGGGAAGGGAGTCAAGTGGCTCTTCTTGTAATCCCCAAAGAGTTTGCTTCGCACTGCCTAAGCGGTGAATGACGTCGAATGGGGCGTAATCATTATTGTTGATTTTGACGAACTTGCAACGGCGTATAGGAGGCTTTAGGCGGACGTCCATATGATGAGGTATAGCACCATGTGACTGCTGAGTGGGCGACACCAGTGAGCTACGTTCGTTCCGAGAATTACTCGTCGAATCACCATGTTGGATTTCATTGCTTGAGGATGATGAATTCTTCGTTGGTTCGAGGTCTACCATGCTGTAAACCGTACCTTCACCACATGGAATCGCACCGAGAGCAAGCCAGTAGAGGCTTCTGAGTGACAATTTATCCTGCCTGATGGATTTCAAGAAGTGAGCATCGTGAGGAACAAATGTGTAAGCAGACCTAGTATCGTGCCGATACATATTGATGGCGCCAGTGGTCCCACGAAGTAGTGGCCGATCGGTCCCAGTGAATTGCGTGAGCGGGTAGTTTTCAGGGGTCTCTCTATTCATTGACGATTCACTTCTGCCTGTTCCAGTACCTGGGGCGCGCAATCTCGTAGATGCTGAGAGAATGTTGTCCAAACTACGGGTTCCATAGCGCCCTAATAAGCCGAGCGTCAAGATCCAGAGTCGATGTACCGGCAAGAAGGTCTTATTTTGTTCGATCAACAGAGTATCACCTCGGACTATTGGAAGTTTCTTGTAGGCTTCGAGGAGCTTCCCGAGGCTGACCCAGGAAGCGATTGAGCCGTGTTGGAAGACTTTGTCGTCAATTTCAAGCTGAAGAGGAGTATCACCATGATACATAGGATCGTCCTGTGAGCCTTTACCCGTGCTCTTTTTGATGTGCTTTTGGGCGCGAGCTACGACTGTGGCCGGCGTTGAGTGGTGCTCACCCCTTGGGTCAGGCGCTTCGCCGCTGAAGTTTGGTTCATAGGCTAGAATTGGTGCTTTGACGCGTCGTGAAATCCTGGTTGAGCCAATACCTAATCCAAGGGTAATGTAGCCGGATTGATGGTCGATGGCTTTCAGGGCGTGGTGTCGCCCTGTTTTGGATGATTTGTAAACAAAGACAGAACCGCCGACACCAAGAACAGCGAGAACGACTACCACGACAGCAATCCAAATGCCGACTGTAGTTGCAACGTTTGCACCGTCCCCTATGTCCATGACACAATCAGGTTATGGCCAGGGTGGTATGGAAGCGGAGGCGCTTGTTTTGATGGTAGAGTCGGCGAGGCTGGGGCTCGATCGGATGAGTCGTAATATTTTGAGGCGCATATGCAGTGAATACCATATACAGTAGTATCCTTGTTCGTGTAACCAGCAACACGGTCCTGTAGTTCCACGTATGCATAAAACTGGCGCTTATTTCCCGGAGCATCAACGCATGGCCAATGAAGCAGCGAGATAGGCGGAACCATGCAGAGCCTCATTCATCAGAAGAAAAACCTTAGCTCAGCACAAGGCTGAAAGTCCGATTCTCCATTCAATGCATGGAACCAAGAGGCGCGGATTATTTGGGTCCTTTCTCCGAGCTTCTGGTATCCTCAAGCAATTAACATATTGAATTATCGGATCCGTTGGTATCCCTCTGCGCAGGATTCCCACAACTCTTGGGGCAGAACAATGTAAGGCCGGGCCATGGATGAAGACGGCTGCTTGCACTGGACGTTTGTCTAGGTAACGGCGGAGACCGATGCATAGAGAGTGGCAGGCTCAAGCGCCGCTCACGGGCTCGGGGCGCGATGAGAAGATGATCTTGTGTCTAATGATCTCAGCAATCTCCAGCTCCTCTTGGCCTTGCTCCTCGCTGGTTCCCGGTTTCCGGCGAATGATAGCTAGTGGCTTTGGTAGCTTTTTCACTTCGCCGGTCAAGCGCTGGTGCTTGCCGACGTACATGTGGACGCGCTTCATCCAAGCGGTATTCTCGAGCGGATCGGTGGGCGAATAGAGAGGAAAGACGAGCTTTCCGACAGGCATATGGGTAGCAGAGTCCGTGGCATCGGGCTCGGCGGGAATTGCAGACGAGTGAATGGTAGCTTGTAGTTCGAGAATGGCCAAGCCGGAAGGCGTATGGAGCAGTTGTGGGAGCGGATTCTCGACGACAGCGGTGGTAGACCGCGATTCAGGCGGAGGGTGGAGCGGTATACTGGGCATTGCGGCGAGATATAGAGTGCGTGTAGTGCTGAGTCGCGATAAGACGGACGGTGATGGCGAAGGAAAAGTGCTCGGGTTGCTCGGGAAGACGCGTGCGACGACGCGACGCGAATGCGAGACACGAGAAAAGAAGGCGCCACCTTCCTTGCTGCCCCACCCACCTATGACTTGTTCAACATGTATCTTGGACCTTGACATCCCCGCAAGACAAAAGAATCGATTGCGTGTTTCCTGTGAGAACCTTGCTCGACTGGCGGCCATTGCAATTGAGACTTCAGACCAACATATGTTACGACACCACGCATACCAATCGTTACCACTCGACTCAGCGGGGTTTTCGGTTGAAGTACGGACGCGCAATAAGAGACAAATGCCTCTCTATCGGAGACTATGGTTGCTAGCGCCTGCCGCCTGATGCTTGTTGCTGCGCAGGGGAGTGTTACGCGTGCTCGCAGCTCGTCTTCGCATTCGTGATTCGTACTCCCAGATGAATAAGAGGCTTAGTATTCGTCTTTTCCCCTTCAGGTACGCAAGCAAGCCCGTATTTACCATATCTAGGCAAGAAACGGTAAAAATGCCTATCTTCCTGAAATTCTGCCTGCAGGGACGCGCAATATTGCCGTCCAGCCCCTTGCAACAACATGCCTTGCGAGTCATCAGGCTCCTATTTTCGTCTGCCGTATAATAGCTCTGCACTCGTCTTGCCCCTACGCACGCCGTTCCACAAGTTTGGCCCCCGCAAACTACTTCCTTCAGAGGAACCAATCCTTCGCCATGTCGACCTCGAAATCCGCATTGATCCCGAACTACGACCCCAGGGTCAATGAAGGTCTTCAGGTCGCTTCTCCATACGACCCGAAAATATCCGAGGCCCTTCAGCCTGTGGTCCAAGAACCCAAATACTCCACGGACAACAACTGGCACGAAGCACCCCAGGTTATCGTCCGCGAAGAACCGAAGTACCTCACCGAAGACTCCAGCTCCACCACGGTCAGCCCAATTTCGCCGAGAACCCCGAGAACACCTGCACCCGCCTACCGTCCTTACCCCATCAATCGCGGAAGCGAGGATGGCGTTTCCCTAACAAGAGCACCAACCGTTGACGTCTCGACAATCGATCTGGAGAAAAATAAGAACACGAAGGACTCTCTGAGCCGGAAGAAGAGAATATGCGGATGCACTCGCACCGTCTTTTGGCTTTCTCTGGCCCTGGGGTTTTCAATCGCCATCGCTGCGTCTCTTGCCGGCGGCATTATACCCATAAAACGAGACCAAAACGACCAGCAAACCTGAGTTCCAAATGCGACTAGCTTTTCCATCATTAGTGTTTCAGACACTTCGGGAAGCCAGAAGACAACAAGCGTGCTGCCACGTAAGGGGGCGGACTGGAAGATGGAATACAAAAGGAGGAAGACCAAATTAATGCTCAACCGGCCCCGACCAAGAGTCCATAGGCATCGCGATGAGGATATACCCGCCGGAAGTGTGCAACCCCAACGCCACTTGCCTTCGATATGAAGGAGATCTCGTCCTAAGCATCGGTTGTATTGTGAAAGCCGTATGCGACAGAGGATATTGAAATGAGGAGAGCACGGGTGTGCCTTTGGATGATTTTGCGGTAATCTCCAAAGAAGAGAGGAGACTCTGCACCAGAGATGAAGAAGGAAGAACGGATGAGCGACGCTTTTATCATTGATTGCTTCTTGTGGTAGAAGATCTGTATCTACTATCCACGAATTACGCTTGAGTCTGTTTCATTAAACTTTTCATCCCTTCTCCGACTGTGGTTGCTCAAAGCATGCCTACAGTGCTTCGATGCCAACGTCTCCTCCAGTATTATCAACCAACCGTAGCACATATCCAAGCTTTCAGACCAATTTCTTGCTGTACTTTTCGTCTTTTGTCTGCATCCCTCGTCCTTCACACCAACCTGCCGAAGGATTGACGCTCCTTTCCATCCACAATACTGTGTAGCAACACCAACGGAACGTCTGGGTTATGCAGGTGTGGCAGAGGATAAGAGTAATAGTATGGGGAGCTATAATCCAGGTCGTAGGGCGAAACAAATGTTGGGTACTCTCTGGGATAATCGTGCGCTACCTTGATCAAGTTCGCGCGGGGACCGGGCTTCATCTGAACTCCAGGCTCTGGGTTGGCGTACGTGCTGCTCTGAGCCATATTTTCGTTCTGCGAATCTTCAATCTTGCGCTTCAATGACTTTTCCTGCCGCTGCTGCTCCATCCAGTGCGTGGATCCAGCGCCGAAATCGGCTGAGTACATCACAAGCTGCAGTACTGATGCGTCTTGCTGCCTGTCCTCTTGACCCACATTACTCTCCAGCTTCTCATTCTTCTCCAACGGTGTTGGTAGCTGTATTGGCATCTTCTGCTGCGCCGTTTCTCTAAACTTCACGGTTTTGCTTTCCTGTGTTCTCTTTGCCAGTCTCCATCCAATGTCTGCTTTCAGTTGCTTGTACCATTCGTTCGGCATCGGTTCGAACTTCGCATTCGAGGACTCTTTCCTCCAACCCTCCTTTTGCGCCTCCGTGGTAATTCGCTGAAGTATTCCCGGACGCACCTTAAAATCTTTGTCGTCATTGTTGCGCTTGCATTCTTCGTGCTCTTGGTGCAGACGTTCCAAAACGGGCGGAAGCCAGTGCGGCATGGGAGTCATGACACAGCCGTATTCGATCATGTCCTCGACGTGTTGCGTGAGGGCTGCGTCCACCTCGATGTCGGTAGGGGCTTGTGGTGCTCGTGGCTGCTGCGCTGGTTGCTCCTGGCTCGGCTGCTGCTTTGCCTGCCGATGCAGACCCAGCTGATCTTCTTTCCTCCACTGTATTCTAAAGGACTTGTTCTGCGGCGGAGTGAATTGCGAGCTGGAGAGACTGTGCTTTTGGCGGGCGACAGCCCCATGTTTCTCAATGCCAGGCTCCATAGGCCTGCGGTACTTTTGGATGTCTGTACCCCTGTGAGAGTTCTGTTTAACTGTAGATGGATTCGCATGCGGTTCAGGCTGTGACACGGTCCAGTTGTGCGAATACGATGGCGACTGTAATGGCAGGCCATGATATCCAAACACTGGGTCATAGCCTGACTGAGGTGAGGTCGCGTCGTCCTGAGATCCGTAACCCGAGTCCCGGTCATTCGGTATCAAGAGGATTTGTTGCTGTGGTATGAAGTATCCAAGCTGCTGAAGTTGGATGTGCGTTTCATAGTGCTCTCTATAAGCCTGCTGCAACGTTTGATGGAACTGGTGCTGCGGGTTGTTGGGTTGCGGCATCAGATGAGGATAGGTCTTTTCCTCTTCCATGTGACTTTCCCTTCCCGGCTGCAGGTGCCCGTCAGGCTGAGTAGGGTGAGCTGGCCTGTCAGGTGATGCTTTGGACGACGGCATGTCGGGATGGCTGTGTGACGACGACGGTGAGTTTTGTGTGTCATATGGGTTGTATCCGAAATGCACCGTAGGAGGTGGAATGGAGTCGACGGTGAAAGAAGAGTGAAGTGACTGCTCGGCAGGAGCCAATATTGTGCCATCAGCGAGGCGGTGAACCGTCCATGAAGGCGACTGTGGTTTTCGTTGAGCTCGTGCTCAGGTGCGAGGGACTTAGGTACCGCGGCGGTCTCGCAAAGAAGTGAGTATTCGTTGGGTGCTCTCAAGCTGGACAAAACTTTCCAGAATATCTATTGTGCAGCGGAGCATTGAAGGACGGTTTTTGAGGTAGTGATTTATTCCCGGGAAACCTTGAGGCTGCGACAACACTCGTATCACTCTTCATTGCAATCCGACCAGCTTCTCACTAACCTTCCACAGCCTCACCTCAGTTTCCGCGTCGCCTTTTGCCCACGGGGCAAACGTAACATCGCTTCTCAACCATTTTCCGTCAAGCCCCATTTCCGCTGGTGCCCCCTCACCGCAATCTTCACAATACATTCCGCCTTTCCCTTCTAAGATCCTTGCAGTGGCACACCACACGGTCGTAGCCGCTCCCTGCTCCGAACTCTTGAAGTTCGGACGCCACGCCTCATAACTGGCCTTTTCCTCCACACTCAAGTTGTCAAACAGTCCCGTGAAGATGCCACCGGGATTGACACTGAAGGCACAGACAGGGTGGATTGGGTCAGAGCCATAAAGCCGATCCAAGTGATTTGCGTGCAGAACATTTGCCGTCTTCGCAGCACCGTAGGCCTTCCAAGCATTGTAGCCACGGCGCTGCCAGGTTAAATCTGTGATGTCTATCTGACCATCAGCATGGGCCTTGTGGCCCGCAGACGAAAGGTTGATTACGCGGCTCGCAAAATCGGGAGTGGAGGAGGCCGCCAGGGAAGGCAGGAGAAGTGAAGTGAGCAGGAAGTGGCCAAGATGGTTCGTTCCGAACTGGCTCTCAAAGCCGTCTTCCGTGACTGCTTGCTTGGTGGCCATGATACCCGCGTTGTTTATTAGAACGTTAAGCCTTTCAGACTGAGCTTGAAACGCTGCTACGGCTGCGCGGACGGAGAAAAGGGAATCCAGGGAGATCTCGATTGGAATGATGACTCCTTTTCCAGATGAAGTTGAGAGTATCGTGTTTTTGGCAGCTTCACCTTTGGCCATGGAACGGACACCGAGGTATAGCGTTGCACCGGTTGCGTGTAGGGCTCGCGCAGTCTCAAGGCCAATGCCTTGGTTCGCTCCAGTTATGAAGACGGTTTTGTCGGACCATCTTCCCACTAAATCCTCGTCTTGAATTATTCTTAAAGCGGTCGGTCTCTGATCTCCCGGGCCGTTCAGAGTGGTGTGAAGATGGGCGTACAGGGTGATGCGTTCAGCCATGGTGAGCACCTTTCAGAGTCAGAGATTGAAGATGATAAAATGAATCAAAAAGCAGGACCTGTTTCTGGTCATGAACTGAGCGGGTTTCCATGAAGTTATATGCTTACACAGTTGTGTATGGAGCGGAGTTGTCGGAGATAAGCTGGGGTTCTACAGAACCACACAGTAAGCGCTTGTACTAGGGGGCATGGTCAATGCAACCATTTCTTCCCATTAGTGCTCATGCTGTACGAACGGATGGCTGGTTAACCCGGTAGGACACGACGGACAGCGGGTTTAGGACAAACTGACGGACGAGTTCATCGTCACCTCGGACTTTGTTCCTCCACTCCTCATGGTAAGGGCATGTTGTAACACTCACACATCGTGTGGTCCGTGCAGCGGAGAGAATGAGTGGAAACTGTTGCATACCCATCCTGAGGCTTGCAACAGCAGTCTGCAGGTGTATCCGAGAGGTAGCCAGATGGTGTAGAAGTAGGGCTGGTGTTGATGATTCTGACACGACATGATGTTGATGGAGCCTGCTGTCTGCGGTCAAAAGAAAGGCAGGCGCTGCTCGCCGGGCAAGTCCCGCGCGCGGCGCTGGACGGCTTTCTGTGCAGAGCCGCAGCCTCACTACTACAATTGTCAGAGAATCAAATCCCGAAACAAACGCGAGCCTCATAGCGGAGGAAATGGACCGAGCGGTGCAGGCTGCGTTCGCTGCAGCCAAGTCATCATCTGCACAGCGCACCTCCAATGATGGCGCGGTGGACTGCGTGCGCGCGTCAACCCCCGCGTTGGCGCCAACGCTCGACACGACCGGTCCAGACTCCAACCTCATCACCTCTCACCAACAACATGCTCTTCCATCTTGCAACATCTTGCTGATGTTGTGCCGGATCGACATGCAGCAGCCCCTGGCCCGTGGCTGCCTGGAATTTCAGTCCGATGATCACAACAATGGCGTAACCTTGCAGATTCTCCCCGGACTCGCCGGACTCGTCGCTGTCCCCGTCACCCTCCGCGTCTGCACTCCAGGCCGTGCCGACAGGAGATCAGCCCTTGATGATCGTTTCAGAAACTGCGCCCTTCGCGATGCATGAGTCCTCACGAGGAGCGGTGCTGAGCCCTCTGCGCGCACTCAGCCCTGAGCCGGATTCCTCAACCACTCGTATGCTTGATGCGCCCTAAACGGCGACGCCAGCGGCCACCGTCATGCCGGCCCACTCCCACCAAGGGAAGCTTGCAAGAAGCTCGCGGCGTCGCTCGTTCGTCACCGCAGCAGAGCCTCACTGTTGACCGGAATTCTCGCTTACCCCGATCATGTGTGAGCAAAGGAACGGCAGATGACCATCGCTGTCGTTTCACCTCCTTGTTACTGCATCGCCACTTCCGATGCTTTCCTACTTCGGCCTTCAACCTCCGCAGATGCTGAGGATCCTAACGGTTGCTGATATGATACGCGAGTTTTCCTGGCGCTGGTAGATCCTCGAGCACCGCTGATGGCTACGTAATGATTCCTTAGTAGCCACTGAACGCATAGATGGGTCCAGACCACGACTACTAAGCTTTCCTCTCCTGCCTTCCCTTACCGACCTATCTTTAGCATGAGACGTTCCTCTGGTCACCAATTCAACGTATGAAACGCAATACCCTCTTCCAGCGGACAACATAGAAGCATCATGCACGATCCTTTCAACCACGCCTGGTGACCGCCCTTCCACCGTTCGCACACGTGTCGATCAAGCGAATGGCTGAAATTACCACCATGCCGAGACGCATCTTGTTCGTCATGCCGAGATGCATCTTGTCCCTTTCTGCGTTGGCTGCCTATTCTTCTGCGTCCTCATCAGCTCCATGTGTGTGGTTGGTGTGCCGTCCACACGTATTTGTGGACATATATTAAGTTGCTGTGCATATTTAAGAGCGGCTGCCCCGAACTAGCCATTGTCACTTCTCCATAGTATCACTCTCGTCCTTCAGCCTGACAATTCAAGATTGGATTATACTTTAGGAGGGTAAACAAAAATATTCAACATGCCACACAGCACTCATCAAAGCTCTCAAAATGTAAGCGAGGCACCAGCCTTGAGATTCTATATGACAAACTGACATTGTGATGACTTTCAGTCCAAGAGGCGCTCCACGCAGCAATCAAGGCAGACAGGTACACACCAACAAAGCCACCAGGCCTCTCAATTGGGGGCCAGCCACTCAGGGCAGTCTGGCACCTCTGCTGCGAACAATTCGGAGAGCCTGAATCGCTGGTTGGGGGAACGAAGAGAATCGCCCTGGAGCACACACAACACACGAACATAACGTACATGCCTCGTGGGAGAAATGGGACCATATATGAGGATGTGAGAAAGAGGAAAATCCATCCCGGATAAGGCCACTCCACCCTCCGTGCCCCGCTTGATATGCGTACCCCTTATGAAACAGCTCAGGCTTTGCGGACATTTATTAGCGGGAAGAGCGGTAGGACGGGAGGAACCGACAGCAGCCGAGCGGGCCGGATCGACTTTAAGCAGTCGGCATCTTGCAAGGGAAACGAATAGTGCTGCAGGATCGGGACGGTCCGAAATGTCGCATCTTGCTGACCACTGAAGAATATCAACTTGCTTCTTCAGGGCCCTTCATTGGTGGGCCCGTACCACTTTTACCTCACACTCGTTCATCTGGGTGCTTTCAACAGGACCTAGCTTTGCGCCACAAATGACTGACCAGTCAGTCCAGCTTAGGCAAGCCGCTAAAAAGATTGACGTGACTCGGTAAGGTAGTTCCAAGGCTGCGCAGGAGCAGAACCGTAAGCCGTGATGCGGCGAGGCAGCGACTAACAAACAAGGCGGATGTCAAGGACGAATGTCCAGGTATTCTATGGACCCGAGGCTGCCTTGGCGTCCAGTCTTTTTGCAGCCCTTGCGTGATGGTGGCACTGGGAGGATCAATGGCCGCTGGGCGTGGATTGAAGCGGGGTTGTGACACTCTCAGTACCAGACGGATTGCAACACATTCCTGGCCTATCTGCGCAAAGCACGTCTAAGAAAAAGCACGCAAAAAAGCTTGCCCATTCTTCTTTTCCGCTGGAGCTGTCGCAACAGCCTCGGTCCACGAAACTCCTACTGACGCATGATTTGCTCCTGGATGCGTGCACAGGCATGTCTCTTCTCGAGTCTTGTTGTGCTGCTCCGATCATCATCGCCCATGGCCTGCATAATCTTATGCACAGTGATCACACGGCGGCAGCTGAGCCAATGATTATTCCAGGATTCAGCCTCCGCGGCGACACGGGCTGAAATGGGCCCATATCCTACAGACGAGATACGGTCGCGTTGCCCCTCCCTGATTGAGAAGAGCTAAGAATTACGCATTTGCTGCTCTGTTGAGCTATGAATAGTAGCGACGGTCGAGGGGTCTACTGCAGTAGATGTATAACACAGCCGTCACCCGGTCTTTCGTGTGCTCATCATTCCGTAGCTGACCCGCCCTCTCGAACCGGTCGCAGCACACGGTCGTCCGGCCGCCTGGATCTCTATTTGCTCTCAACATCCCTCGGTACGATACAAATTCGAACAAGTGAGTAAATTCTCTTTGGGGGCCAATCAGGGACTGACAGAAAAACAGAAAGGTTACATGTATCTACCGCAAGCATGCCGACCACAAGCTTCCCCGGGACGTCCATGTTCCGAATTGGATCTGGCCTACCTTCTCGGCCACTGCTCTCGCTTTCGCAGAACGTCACCTGCATCGCATGTCGCGTTTTTTCCACAATGGTAGCCTAATGCGCAAGGCGGACTTCAGGCTGGTTAGCGCCAGCCTCCAGGCAGCATCCTCCCCCCGGGTCAGGTCAGAGGCAGTGCAGCTTGCCACCGAAGCGCCCAAGCAATAAGGCAACTAAGATAAACATCTCTCAAAACCTGTTTCAGGCCAGGCTGTATAAGCCCCGCAATGGCTCGGCATTCAGCTTTGCTTCTCCGGCCGACTCCGTCTCCGCCTCGATACCTAGTTCTTCCGCCTGCCGATTGGACCACATCCGTCGTCCTTCAGTCCCGAAGGACTGCGCACCATAGGCGAAGGACGACAGAAGTCCTTCAAACTGGGATCGGCGTGCATGAAGTCGTGCCGTTCCCGTGAGTCCGTCCCTCGTCTTGCCCGTCGTTAAGACGACTCCGCCGCTGTGCCCCTCCGAGGACGGAATCTGCTTGCCAGCGCCGATGGAATAACGCAGGAGCCCTTCGCGCGCACTCAATAAATCAGAAGCCTCG
Organism: Botryosphaeria dothidea; assembly: GCA_011503125.2. NCBI lineage: Eukaryota > Fungi > Ascomycota > Dothideomycetes > Botryosphaeriales > Botryosphaeriaceae > Botryosphaeria > Botryosphaeria dothidea. The sequence goes on from WWBZ02000001.1 coordinate 1,702,096, forward strand.
TTCGTTTTCATCGCACTCTTATCGCTTCTTCCCAAAGCCATCGCCTTGCAACATACTTCTTCCAATCGTTACCAACATCTAACAGTATGCACCAAAAGGCCACTTCCACCAAGAACTTCTACGTACAGTTGGTGCGTCCTATCCAAGGTCCAAGACTTTTACTGACGTATTGGGCTGACTATAGCCTCAGTCTTATTGACCGCAGTCGAAATTGCGGCTGTGACTGCCATAGCGTGCGACACCAACACTCGTTGATCGACCTTCGCTCAAAGGGACACCAAGAACACAAACACGCCCCATACAATTATAGCCCTGGCTCATCAGACCTTTCCACAAACCGTGCCATTGTAGAACCAGAGGATCACTGTACTCAAGTCGCATCGACGCTGACCGCACCGAGGCACCCTTCAACGACCTCAGCCTTGCCGACGGAGAAGGAATCGTGCCTGGCTGGTGATTCGGTTGCTGAGAGTCCTTCAAGATCAGAGTCACCCCTACATACTCCATCCTCGACCTTCAAAAAACCGGCTGTGGACGGATTCTCCAGGCCCTCGGTTGTTTCCCCTTTGTCGTACCCAACCCCATCGTTATCCAGATCAATCTGTCAGGACTGCCGAAAGTTCGTTGGTGGCATCAAGGAAAGGCTCCATTTGAACACTTTGTTGCCTCGTCGTTTTCGTCGCGGCCCTAAGACGACCGCCCCTCCCTCGAGCCAGGCTGCAGAACTCGATAGTTCGACGATGTACGAAATGCCAGTCACCCAATCTGCCGAACTTGAGTCTCCGACCACAGGCCAACCAACCTCTCTCATCCCTGCAGCACATTACCAGGATAATGACATGATGATGGCCCTGAATGCTTTGGGTTCATGGTCAGATATGTCAGAATTGCCGGCCGATTATCCCATGTCTCCTTCCACGTCGCGTGGACAGTTTGTGCAGAATTCAACCGTAGCAAAGGGTCCCGGTGATCATCAAGCCCTTCAACTGGGTGGTTCGAACGATTTTGCGGAACCAATTCAATCGGATACATTAGATCTCCTTTCTCCTTCCCTTCAGAATCGCATCTCAAGCTCCACTCAAGCGGGCGTCCCCTCCCACTCACATATCAATGACTTCCTGGATTTTCCAGATTGGCCGCAAGCGGATATCACACCTACTCCACCGCCAAATTACCAAACGCCTGTGAATAACATGGCCAGGCCAAGAAGCCCAAGACTACCAACGCTCAAGGTAGACACCGTCGGTATACAAGGAAAATATCTCTCTCCGCAGTCATCCCGCCGACCTTCTTTTCAGGCCAGTCCTTCTGGGAGTGTACCGAGCCAGTGCCCAAGCACAACTTGCAGCGTTGTACAGCTCTCGCCTTGGAGTTTGACTCAAGCTTCATCCGCAACGCCTCTTTCGTCCCATCCGTCCAGCGGACAAAAATCATCAGCCCGAAGCTTCCACTACGCATCTGCGCCTTGGTCTTCGGAATATGCTTTGCTTGGGGTTTCCGATGACAACCTGCTCTCACCACATGTTGAAAAGCATTTAACCACGACCGAAAGCTCAACGCCTGGATTCAACGTTATGCCATCGTACAGAAACCTTTTCGACGATACATCTGCAAAAAAAGACAACCCGCCCATGACCAACACAACCAAAATGTTCTTTCCAGAACCATCACCATCCGTTCCCCGATTTCAGGATGCCTCACCCATACCATTCACCACCAAAACAGCCAACATGCTCTTCCCAAAACCATCATCATCCATTCCACCAACGGCAAGAGACTCTGTATTTCAACTCCAGGCACCCCTCCAATTACGAGCACCACCGACGTCCGCTCCACCGCCGAAGACCCAGCCACCGCTACAACAACATTTCTCCACGCGCCCACGACAAGCCAGAGGCCAGCAGTCAACCGATGAACCCTTGGGAAACGATGTTTGCGAAAGATGCGGCATACGATTCAAGAGCAAGCCGCGCGACCTCGCCCGAAACAAGAGACGACACCTCGAAATCTCCTGCTCGTACCGCGACCGCGAGCCCGTACGTGTTCCATGCTCTGTTAGCGGCTGTTGGAAAACGTTTGCAAGAGACTGTGCGAGGAGGATACACGAGAGGAACAAGCATGGGCTTGGTGGTATGCTGCGAAGACAGGAGGAGATTGTGACGAGTGTGGATATGAGTAGAGATTGGAGCGATGGATGGCATGTAGAGCAAGCGACGGGGAGAAGCTGATACTGAAAGACTGCAGGGTTCTCATGCGTTTGAGGAGTAGCATCTTCTTTTCTGGTATATACTTTGAGCAGGTGGTTTGGACGATAACCGGATGCGCCGGGTAATGACACTGCGGAGAGTGTCCACGACTGACGGCGGCATGACAGCTGCGATTCTGCTCCAGAAGCTTAATTCTTGGCTTCTCGATTCTTTATCTTTCTTCTTTTCTTTTATTTGAAAAAAAATTATTCGCTGCGAAGAGAACCCGCTTTTTGGCGCACGACAATAATACCTTTTGAATAGTCTCAGAAACAAAAACTTTCCAATTGTCTCTTCTGTCTGAATCCATCACTCTTCCTTGAACAATGTTTTGGATATGTTCTCCGTGATTTTCGTATAAATTCGACCTCGTGAGCATCTCAGCGTGTCCTTACCATAGAGAGCAGAAGCACTCGTCCGGATGTGAATGCAGTCAATCTTTCCTCAACGGCTACATCCCGCAAGGGCATATTGCAATACTACCGGAATTGACATTCAGCATTCTCCAGCCATTCCAACAGGCTCCAAATCGTGCCGTCTGTGCCCCCGTAAGCGATTAGCGGCCCGCCGCCCCCACGATGTACAGCCGCCTGTTCCCGCGCCGCACCCGCCACCGAATCCTTCCAGGAGCCCCCACAAAAGCTGTGGCGGAGTTCGTCAACACACGACGAAAAAGCAATTCTTTGAGGACGTAAGTGCGCAACCGAGACCTTGTCTGCCTGGAGGGCCAAAGAGTCACGCGTCTTGAGGCTTTTTTTCTTTCTTTTGCGGCCTCCGCGTGTGCCGGTAGGCGGCTTGCGAGGCAGAACCGGCTGCCGCGTATGTGGTGGCTAGACTTGTCCGTGTGTCACTGACGGTGGGCTCGAAAGGAAGCGGCAGGGCCCGGGTGCTCAGGCACCTGTGGGCGTCAATCTGTGCGCAACTTTGTGCGAGGATACTCCATCGGGAGGCATTGTAAACCTCCTGCTATGCTTCCACTACGTGTGTCGAGGTGAGTATGACTGAATCGCTGTCTATCAAGAGCACTTAATTCACATCTTACGCTTCCAATCCAGCCCATTCCTCGCCACCCTCGCCGCAATCAGCGTCAACGTCCCACCCATCAACGCCGCGCCCCCAAAGACCTGCGCATACAGATACCCGCCATCATGCCTTTGTATCAGCGCGCCCGCAATCGGCGGGCCCGTCAAACACGCAATCGACACGACGGAAAAACACATGCCCGTCCGCACCCCCATCTTCTTCAAGTCCGTCGTCAAACTAGCACAAGCGGCGGGAAAGAGGCTCTGGATCCCGCCGCCAGGGACGCCGTAGATGACGCAGAAGACGTAGAGCGCGCCGAGCGAGTCGACGGCGGCCCAGCAGAAGAACAGCACGCCGGCGACGAAGACGGCCGGGATGAGCGTGTTGACGGGGCCGAGGCGGTCGGCGACGAGGTTGCAGCCGACGCGCGCGGGCACGCCGACGGCGTTCATGACGAGCAGCAGCGTCAGCGACGTCGCCGGGCCCGTGTGGACGACCTCGCGCGCGAACGAGCTGATGTAGAAGTACGCGAAGAAGACGGCCCACAGGTTGAGGAACATGCCCGCGCAGAAGAGCGAGTAGGCCGGGTCCTTGAACGCGCTCCACTCGACGACGGGGCCGGCCTTGCGCGGCGGCAGGCGCACGCGCGCGACCGAGAGGAAGGCCAGCGCGTTGAAGAGGATCACGAAGGCCATGGTGCGCACCGTCCAGCCGAAGCCGATGCGCGGCAGGAGTTGGCGCGCGATCAAGGGGAAGACGATGCCGCCCGTCGCGCCGCCCGTGGCCATGATGCCGATGGCGAGCGAGCGGCGGGTGGTGAAGTAGGTTGCGACCAGTGCGACGGTGGGGCAAAAGACGAGGCCGTCGCCCAGGCCTTTGCAGATGCCTTGAGCCAGGAAGAGTTGCCAGTATTGGGTGGCTACGCTGGTGGTGAAGACGCCGATGACTTGCAGGGCGAAGCCGGTGCTGACCACGGGGCGGAAGTAGCCTGCATCGAGAGCGCGTCCGGAGAAGGTGCCGATGAAGTAGATGAAGAGGATCTGGACGGAGCCGATCCAGCTGATGGCGGAGGGTGAGACTGAGAAAGTGGTTGTGTAGTAGGACTGGAAGAGGCCAAAAGAGCTTATGTATCCCCAGCAATTAAAGATGACCAGATGAGCAGCTGCGGCTTGCGACCAGGCTTTGAACCCGCCGTTAGGAGCGGGAGGAGGAGCGACTGACGGGACGTTGCTGGGGGTGGGGTTGAGGATAACGTCTTGGTTGTGCTTGTCTCCGCTGCCAAGTGAGTCTTGCGGCTTGCTGCCGGCTTCGTCGCATTGTTCTGACATGGAAAATGAGGAAAGATATGAGGAAGACAACAGTAGGGAGATGTCAAATCCCAGTGATGAGGAGACGCAAGTTTAATTCATGAACAAGCAGCTCCAGAAGAGCGCTGTAAAGGCAAGAAGAGGAACTGATCAACCAGAAATCAATGCTCAATGACAATGAGTGCAAAGCTTCGGAATTTCGAAAATGCGGTGTTATAATTGTATTGCCGATCTGCAACGACCCCGCGTCCTTACGGACGCCGGCTATGAAAATGGCCAATCAGCCGCGGTCGGGAATAACACATCGTCCTGAAAGTGGTGAAACACGAAATTGCCACTGCCGACTTCGGCCAAACATGGAATCACAAGACTACTTTCATAATATGTTTGGGCTTGACCAACCAGACTTTCTTTAAGCACAAATCTAACGCGTCAAGAAGCAGACATACAGTGCTTCTCAGGTCCGGCTTGTGCGGGTTGGCGTCGCAAGCGCTTCCCTGTCCCTCAGCTGCAGGGACTACGTGAGGCATAGTAGTATTGCAACATGTCCTTACCGTTTGGGGGGTAGAAGCATTCGTCCGGACGCGAGTATCTCCCTCCCTAAGTCCTATGCGTTAGCCTTTATTCCTGTAATGTTGTTACCTCGCGTAGATTCCTGCAGTCGAGGTCACATGGCCCGCATAAGGCGAATCTGAGAAACACAGTAAGTCATTTCTTCCAATCTTATAACCCCTTCGCCTGTACACTGCCGCGCCTTTATGAAGCCGTTTCTCGACATGTCTTGGGCAAAGAACCCCGACCAGAATTCCAAATATTGTGCAGTTTATACAACCCTCGTCCTGCGGTACAACTTTGAAGGTATCAATTATGGTTTCTGGAACTGAACATTGTGTCCTGGCCTAAGTGATGTTTGAAACCGGAAGATCGTGGCATCTTCATCCAACTTTGTGGATGGTATTCTGACAGAACTGTGAAGAGGGAAACTCTATAGGGCAGCATCAAAATCCAGGAATAGTTTGCTCAGATCATTTTGAAGATACTCTTTGCATTTATTTTCTCTTCCCATCTAATGATAAAATCCCTCATATCTACTACGAGCGTAGATCTTCCAGAATACTCTGCTGCATATTTCCCCCTCAAAAATCCACCCTACGGACAGATCACTTTTTAAGAGCCCATCGTCTACGAAGTACCACCACGACCACCAATCTTGCCCAACGCCTCCTTCTGCGCCGCGCTCAACTCGCAAACCGGCAAAGCCCTTTCGCCCGTCTTCGTCGGCGAGGGCAAGAAACCCACCTCCACCAAGTACGCAAGGTAGGCGCCCACAGTCTCGACTGTAACGGCACTGCCGGCCGACACGTCTTCACCAGTCCACTTGGTGTCAACTCGGAGGGCCGCGGCGGCCTGAGCGTCGTCGAGTTCGGGGGCGATGGTATCGGCGGGGAGGTTGCCGGTGACGAAGTGGAAAAGCGGAAGCCTGGAGGTAGGTATGTTAGTGTATGCTGGAAGTGCGACTGGTGTGATGTTCGATGATACTTACAGTGCCTGCTCCTCCTTCTGGCCGTCGATGGAGGCTGCCACGTAGTCCTCCATCTTGGTCCTCCACTCGTCGTACGAGACCTTAGGAATATCATAACCGTAGGTCTCAAGAGAGCCGACGAACTCGTTGAAAGTGAGACGAGGATGGCTGGTAACCTGCGTGACGCCGAGGGGCTCGACCGGGGGGTTGAGGGTGGAAGCAACAACGACACGAGCAACGTGGGTGACCGGCACCTGGTTGACCGTGTTTGTGATGTCAGGGCGAGCGTTCAGCTGGAGGCAGCCCTTCAGGAGACGGACAAGGAAGTCATCGGTAATGGATGTACCGGTGACGGGATCACCAGTGACGTATCCAGGACGGATGACCGCACCCTTGAGACCGCGCTTGCCTGCCTCGCGGACGATATATTCACTCGCCCACTTAGACTGACCATATCCAGTACCGAGACCCTTGCGGCTACCCTCCATGTCGTCGGCTTCAAGGACACCCTTGCCACCAGTTGCGACACTCTCTTGTGACAGCTTGACATAGTGCTCGCTATCAAGGGTGGAGGTAGAGCTGACAAAGCCCAGCTGCTTAGGCTTGCCTGCAGTGCAGAGGGAAATAGCGTTCATGGTACTGATAACGTTGGGAGCACGCAGGCTGGAGTAAGGCTGCATCCAGTTGACGAGGGCTCCGTTGTGAATGATGACATCAGCCTCGTTGGAAACACGATTCCAAGACTCCTCGCTCAAGCCGAGACTGGGCTTGGTAAGATCGCCAGTGACAACCTCTAGCCGTGACCTCCAGTCATCGGACCAGATACCGTACGCTTGGCAAGTAGCAATAATACGTTCGAGGCCAGTAGCAGAGTCCTTAGCGCGAACGTGCGCGATCACGCGAAGGTTGCGGCTGAGAAGGTCGCGAAGCAGGTAGGATCCCAAGAAACCGGTAGCTCCAGTGAGGAAGACGGTCTTGGGCTCGGAGAAGTCGAGGGTGGCGCTGGGAATTGACTTGGGCAGCTGCTGTGCGAGTTCACGAGCATCGGCAGAGTAAGCCTCGTCCGTGACATCGTCTGGTGCTGGGGCGTGCTCAAGACGCAAACCAGCAGGGTCCTGAGCACGGTCAATCTCCGTTGAAAATGCCTCCAGAGTTTGCGACTGAAAGATAACGCTCATGGGAACGTCAATGCCCTTCCATGTCCTCCTGACCTGGAGCAACATCTGTTGAGCTAGGATGGAGTGACCGCCCTCCTCGAAGAAGTTTGACTCAGGAGTCAACATGCGAGCGGAGATGTTTGGAAGAAGCTTGCCCCAGATCTCGGAGACCTTCTTCTGGGTCTCCGTCATCGAGGCGGCGACTTGAGACGGCCTCCTTCCAGCAGCAAGGAGGAGATCGGTAGGCTCAGGGAACGGAAGAGCAGGCTTGTCAATCTTTCCGTTAGGGTTCAGCGGCATACGGGAAAGAGGAACAAACACGCTAGGAACAGCGTAAGAAGGCACCTTGGTCTTCAGCAGATTCCTGCAGTCGTCCGACAGGGGCTTGAACTTCTTCAACATGCCCACCATGGATTCATCTTGCGAGTCGTCCACAGCAAGACCCTTCTCCTCCAACCACTGAAGCCATCGCTTCATCTCAGGAACGATGTAGCTGACCAGAGTGGGCTCCTCATCCTTGTTCCTACGAACCAGGGTGACGTTCTCACGAATGAGAGGGTGGCGCGAAAGATGAGTATCGATTTCACCAAGTTCGATACGGAAGCCTCTGATTTTGACTTGGTTATCAATACGTCCAGTACACTCAACATTACCGTCAGCAGTGTAGCGACCCAAGTCGCCAGTCCTATAGAGACGGTCGCGCGGACCCTTGTAGAACTGTCTCCACGGCTCCTGGACACCGCCGGCGGCGACCCTCTCCTCATCTTGCTTGACCCATTGGGCAGGGTCGACGAACCAGTTGGGAATGAACTTGGCGGCATTCAGCTTGGCGGTAGTCTCGTCGTTGCCAAGGTATCCCTCAGCCAAGCCACCAGCCCTGGTGAAAAGTTCTCCTTGTTCACCAACATCGCAAATGCGGTTCCTGTTCTCGCGGTCTACGACCAGAAGCTGAACATCAAGCATACCCTTTCCAGCAGGGATGACATCGCCCATGGTGTCAAGGAAGTTCGGGTCGTCGTTCTTGCTAGGGATCTCGAAGTATGAAACGGCACGCTGGGTCTCCGTAGTTCCGTACATATTGACAATGCGAACATTATGAGCCAGCTCTTGTAATCTCTTGCAGTCTCTCTTGATCAGGATATCGCCGACGAAAAACGAGTGGTGAAGCGATGGGAATTGGGCGCTTGCGCCTCCAACCAGAATCTGGCCCATAGCAGGCGTGAGGTGAGTAACAGTGGCCTTGTAGTTGCCCATCCATTCGGCAAGGAGCTCGTGGGCGATGTCGTCGCGGCTCGGAACAAGAAGCTGTGCACCGAGGAAGAGTGGAGTGAAGATATCTCTCTGCGCCAGTCAGCGATGGGTTCATCACGTGTTTGGACAGAACAACGCACCTGGATAGGGTCATGGGCAATTCCTGAAAGCATAGTGAACTTGTCATTCTCAGACAAGTTGAACCTTTCCGCCATCCAAGGGAAATAATATGCTAGCGAGAAATGGCGCCCTTGGACACCCTTAGGCCTGCCTTCCGAGCCACTGGTGAAGGACAGAGTCGGGACTGAGTCAGGACCAACCAAGACGTCGGGCAGCTGACCCTTGAGGGACTCCTGTGCCTCCAAGCAGTCCTTGCCATCGATATCTCCACCAGCCAGAGTGCCATCATCGCGAAGCTTAAGACCAGGCACTTCTGCCTTGAGGCTCAAGTTCTTGGTGATGAATTCCCTGACCTTATCCGGTAGCTTTCCTGCCTCCTCGGTGGCGCGCTCAATCTGGACGAGAAATCTGGGGTTCGCGACCTCGAGGTATATGGTCTGACGGTCGGGGGGATACTGGGGGTCGAGCACGCTGACTGTGGCGCCAGCCTTCAGAGCACCCATGTACGCAACAACCAGGTCGACACTGCGTCGAATCAGAAACTGCTCAGAACATGCTACCCTATATCTACTCACCCACGGTGGGCGTAGACCATGACGACATCTCCACGCTCGCAGCCATGTGCCAGGAAGTGGTGTGCAAGCTGGTTAGAGCTCTCGTTGATCTGCTTATAGGTGAAGAGACGCTCGGGAGTGCGGGCACTCGGTGTCTCTACGACACATGGTCTTTCGGGGTGCATTTCGGCGTTGGCGGCGAAGATTTCATGGATAGCTGGTCGAGTATGAGCAATTGACTACAGTGCGAGGCCGGGAAGCGGGTTTACCTCCGCGGTAGTCGCTCCAGTGCAGGTCGGCAGTGGGGTCGGGCAGGGCCGAGGCGGCACCGTTCTGAGCCATTGTTGGTGCAGATCCCGGCTGGAGGGAGGGCAAATGGAAGAGAAGGGAAAGAAAAAGGAGGCTTGAGGTTGGAGCCGGCTGTTCAGAGGCAGGGTGTGAAAGTTGCGAACAGCGGCATGAGTCAATTGCTCGGTGGTGCGCCGTTGCAGAAAATCCTGGGGAATGACGTCCGAAGCCGGCGGGGCCTGAGCCCTGCGACCCCAGTGACGCCGCTCCCATTCTTGGCACTCGCGCAGGGCCCTGATTCGCGTGCGCCGGCCACTGGGCGCGCAACACCATCGTCGACATTGTTTGCAGCCTGCAGCTGCTTCATCCACGGCTGCTGTCCGCTTCTGCTGCGCTCTCCACGGGCGCTACGTACTCGCGACTTCATACCATCTCCATCCGCCGCTCGCTGCCGCCGTCGCTCCTTCAATCGCCTCTCCGTGGCCTTTCCTTGACAGCGGACCCTGTATAGGGGCCACCCAGTCCTCGTATCCAGACCATTCACCCGGATGTCGTAGCTGTCGATCGCACACCGCTCCGCAATGGCCCGAATTTTCATTCCTCCCCGCTACAAGGTCGTGCTTGCCATCGCAACGTTTTTCCTGATAAGCTTGCTTCTACTCGGTTCGCCTACCAACATCGACCACGTCCCGACCTACGAAGAGGTCTCAGAGAAGATCAAGAACCCCAGTCTTCCATCGATACCGCGTTTACCGAATTCGTACAATCCCTTCGCTCCGGCTGCTCACAAGCCGCCTGTCCAGGCCAACAGCTCAAGCGGCGAGACAACATGGTTCAGTGATTGGAAATGGCAGAATCCCTTCTCTTCATCCATCACTTTGGACGAAAATAGGGCCGTTCTCCCGCCGTTGAAGCCTAGGCAGCAAATCTACACATTTTACGATGGAGACGTAAAGCAAGATCCGGCCATCCGTGAGGCCGAGGAGCAGCTGCTCCTGCAATGGCGTCGCGCCTGGTGGGCTCAGGGCTTCAAGCCTGTGGTTTTGGGTCGCGCCGAGGCCATGAACAACCCGTTGTACAAGACTTTGCAACTCGCCAATCTTAAGGAGACGCCTGAGCTGCAGAAACTGGAGCTTGAGGTAGCTCGATGGTTGGCGTGGGGAAACATGGGTACTGGCATTCTAGTCAACTGGCTTACCCTTCCCATGGCTCCTTACGACGATCCTTTCCTGGTTATGCTCCGTCGTGGCGAGTATCCCAAACTGACCCGCTTCGAACCTCTCCGCAACGGACTTTTCGTCGGTGAGAAGGATGCCATCAATGCTGCTGCTAAAGCTGCTCTGAATGATCCCACGAAGCTGAAGAAGGCTAGCAACATCATTGATGCTATCCCGGAAGAGCTGTGGACCGTGGAGAAGAAGGGCGATGCAATCGCCCTCTACGACCTGGAAACCATAAAGACCAGCTACAAGGACGTGGCCAAGAAGCTCGAAGGAAAAGCGAGCGCTGACGGTCTACTTGCGCTGGCCCAACTGATGAACTCGCACCTCCACAACACATGGCAAACTACCTTCGAAAGCGGTATCGCCGTTCTCATGCCCGTTCCAGCACACATGACCGCCCTGACCGAAGAAGCCGTCGACATCGCGCGCAACCTCTCGCAATGCTCCGAATCCCCCATGCCGGCCTCCTACCCGCCCAACCGCAAATATAAGCCCTGCGTCGCCTCGACCCCGCTCAAGGTGAAGCTCACGCCAACCTACCAAAACGAAAGCGCGCTCTTCAATATTGGCACCGTCCCGCACCCGTACACCTTCCTCTCGCTCAACCACCAGCGCGACGCCCTCAATGCGCGCTTCCTGCGCCGCGAAGTCAAGGAGCGCGACCTCTGGCTCGTCTCCGTCACCAAGCAGCTGCTCGGCACGGGTAAGAGCGCGTCCAGCCGCATCTCGCACTTCAAGGAGGCCGTTGCCAGCGAGCGCGGCGCCCACCACAGCCTCTGGCTCACCGCCGAGCGCGAGTCCCAGAAAGACATCAACTGGATCTTCGGCTTCAATCTCCCCAACACGCCTCCGGACGACGGCAAGTCGGAGACGCCCGTGCCCGGCCCCGAACGCCGCCCGCCGCCGCCCAAGCCCGAGGGCCCCGTCCCGACGGAGCAGGAGCTCGGGCAGGAGCGCGAGCTGCTGCGCAAGGCGCGCGAGGCGATCAAGAGCAAGGTCAAGGAGATGATCCGCGTGCGGGCCGCCGTCGAGGCGTGGAACATCGCGGACACGGAGGCGTGGCGGTTCGCGCGCGCCTTCTCGGCGAGGAGGCGGATGGAGCGGCTGGTGTGGGAGGAGGAGGAGAGCAAGTTCGCGGGCGCGGAGAGGAGGAAGGGCAGCAGTTGGGGTAGGTGGTTCGATAAGGATAAGGATTAACTCAAAGACGAGACGCGGGTGGTGAGCTAGATTTGGATTTTCTTGGAACGTTCACTGTAGAGAGGGAAGAGGGGGGGGATATTCGGGGCGAAGGGACTGTACGACTGTACAACACGGCGCTGGCGTTGTTTTGTTTGTCTTTCGTTTCACGAACAATGGGTGAGAAGTAAAGGGATGAATGTTTCCTCATGATTTTGCTTCGCTTTTTTAACACTACATTTTTCAAAAAATGCGTTATACAAGACCAGCTTTCTTGCAAATGACTTGGGCTTATGTTCGTGATGGTCCCCTTTTTATACTGTGTTTCTTTCCATCAATTATCGTACAATCGAAAAAGATGCCAAAATGCTCAGTTCCATCTCAAGGCTCTGCTAGCTAATGCGGACCTCGATGATGAGAAGACGGAGAGCGCGATTAAGAGCAGGAGTCGCTGCCGACGATGAAGTCGCCGTTGGAGTTCTCGCAGCCGCACTTGCCGGTGTTGGGGTCCTGGATGCAGCCGGTGCCGAAGCCATCCTCCTTGCCGTTGTCGCTACAAAAGAAAAAAAAAGATCAGTAACCAGGAATCCCACGTTGATGATCTGTATCCGGGGAGGGGAGGACACTCACTTCCAGAAGAAAGTCCAGCCGCCGTTGCTGGAGCTCAGCTCGGATTCGGTAGGGGCCTCGCAGGTGTACGCCTCGCACGTGCCGTAGGAGATGCCGTTCGAGTTGGTCTTGGTGCGGGTCCAGACTGCGAAGGTCTGGCTGCCGGAGACGCGAGTGTTGTGGGAGCACTCGGCGGCCTGGATGTCGTCGGACGACTCCTCGGGGGAGCAGGACGGGCGTTTGGGCACCATGTTTCTGGTGTTGGACGTGCACGGGTCGAGGGTGGCCGAGACAGCGGTGGCGGCCGCGAGGAGGGTGGCGAAGGTGGTGAAGCGCATTTTGATTGGATTTTTATTTTTCTTAGCCGGTAAGAAGTTTGTTGAAACGAATGTTTTTGTTAAAAGAGAGACTGGGTTGTTTGTCGGGCTTGGAGGCTGGGGAACAAGACAAGACGACGTGCTTGGCTGCCGGTGTTTATATACCTCCTGGTGAGCCACCCTTGGGTCTAGCCGCCTCGCCCTACCATCACGAGAAGGGTGATGTGCCGTCAGGGTTCCAATGTTTTAAGCTTGTTCAAGAATCGAGCGCCACGGCGATCCGTGGGCCATGAAACTCGGCGTCATCATCTGGGGCTGTCTAACGGGGGTACGTACTCAGCCCGCTTCTGGACAGGCAGTGAAATGGGGAATGGGAAGTGGGATCGAACGGCCTCGACCCAAACGCACGAGCGGCGGTGTCACTTCCGCGCCGGCACTCCCGTCGATTGCCACTGGCCTTCAGGCGCTTCAAGGCGGAAATGCGGACGGGACGGTGGAGAGCCTCATATTGAAAAGATAGAGCATTCTGTGGGGTTTAGGTAGTTTCATGTACATCAGGCGCGTCCTGCGACAGGTAGGTGCACGGGCGATCCCCTATTTCATTTAGCAGCTCAGCCATGTTAGACCACCAATGGAAGTGACGCTGGCGCCTCATCAGGATACGAGTACAGGCCGAGCCGTGGTATTCCCGAGACAACTGTTCGTTGTCGCCCGGGATGGGGCTCGTCAGGCCCGCCAAGCCCCTGGGTTTGCTTGTTTGGAAAAAATGGTGCCTTCCAGGATGACGCAGGAGAGGATGCGATAGAGAAAGCGGAAACGTCACCGGCGGGTTGTGCTGCCTGACTCGGGATACTTTCACACCACTTTCCCGCCGGGCTGTCCAGCACCAAAGTTTCTATACAGGCCCTGCATTGCCCGCTCCTCGCAGACCTCAAGGGTCTCTCACTCGGCCTTGAAACTCAATAAAGCAAGACTGATGAATGAAACGGAGAACGTGACTGTTGGGCGTTGCAGCGGCGCTCAACGGTGAGGGGGGTTCGAAACAGGACATGCCACAGGAGCATGATCCGCCCTAAAAGGGACTCCCTAACTCCCACTAGTCGGAGGAACTTGACAAGAAAGCGGACGGAAGACCCGGTTGACAACACGAGCCGAAACGAAACAGAATCAGGGAAAAGATGATCAGAAACAGCGTCCTATTCGGCGGGCTCGGCAAGGTCAGCGACGGCAAGGAGAAAGGCGATGACGGCGTCGACGCATCTGCCGAAGCCGGTCAACAGCCACAGCAACGACGCCGGAGCTCGATCAGGATGCATGTCTTAATCTCCAGTGTGCGTAAGCTGTGCGACAGCGTACAGCAGCAGGCTCGTCAAACGGCGGCGGCAGCAACAGGGACGACGCGCAGCCGCAGCGGAAGCAAGTCGGACATTGCAAGGAGTAAATCCACAGAAAACCTGGTGGCGACGTCAGATGAGGTCGACGTCTGCGACTCGAAAAGCGTGTATTCGGTCAGTTGAACGCGCTCCTTGCGACGGTGCCACGGCATCCCAAGGCCAGCCAGACGGGCACTGACGATTGTTACACGTGTGCCTGCATCGCAAAGACAGAAGAAGAAGCTGACACTAGCCTGAACAGGAAATTTCAGTACAGTCGCATTCCTTACAACGCGCTTTATGATCGGGACCGGAGGATTAACAGGCGGGAGGATCAGGCGGAGGGTGTTGACGGTGGATTGCGGAGACGACGGCAGGAAGTAACCAAAAAGCATGGAGGGTTGAGCGGCCACGACAAACGGCGCGCCCGCGACAGCCGAGGTGATCGTGGCGGAGAATTCCATCCACTATCCGCCTCACTTCAATTGAACGTTCATTTTCTTTCATCTGTAGCCCGTCCATCTCTCCCTCTTTTGTGGTGCAATGTCGATTTAAGCTTCTCTGCCATGCCTGAGCTTGAAACCGGGCGCCGGCTAACTGTATCGCCCTCGGCGAGCAGCAACAAGCGGAGAAGGTTAATAGACGGCAGCAACGTTAACCATGATGGAGCGTGGCCGCACTCCGACCCTGACGCCCGCGCGCCGCGACCGGACGAAAATGAAGTTGCCGCATCATCGGCCTCGCCAGCATCGTTCCGTATCGGTGGTGAATCTCCAGCTTTCCACATAGACGGTCCTAGGCGGCCTGAGTACAGCGTCACCAGCAATCCGCGACGGGAGCCAGCGGGGCTACAGCCACCGCCCCTCACGCCCGTCTCATCATCGACAAACTTTAACAATCATAGCAGCATCGACTCTGCCTTCATGAAGGCAGATCAAGCTGCGTCAACAGCGCCTCAACCTCGTCACCACCAGCAACAACCGCCCCTGTCAGCATTCTCGCCGGAGGAGCTACTGATCATGGACCCTTCTTTGCTCAGCGCACAAGCCGCCTTCTCCAGGAGTCTGCCGCCCAGTCCGGACGACTACGCCACCAACCCGACCTTCCTCGCCTCGCAGGAGGAGCTGCGGAGCTTGTTATTCAACACAGCCCAATCTACCCATCCGACAAGAGCCCCAAGTCCCGACTCAGGTGGTGCTGGCTATGTTCCAGAGGTTGTCGATGGTGTTGGTGCAGCAACCGCGTCGACGTCGGGACAGAATCAAATGAAGCAGATTTTAGGGACGCGAAAGAGGGTTGAATATCTCAAGAATTACATTGCTAAAGTAGCAACTTGGGTGAGTCCTCGCATGCGCTTGCTTGATCTTTACCCTTTTAGGTGCTCTCCGCCGTTTTGTGTTCTACAAAGTGCATGCCTTTGCATGAACATGCGAACTATATCCGTCTTAAATATACCAACTCCCTCAATCAAAGCACTTAAAACCAAACGCATCCTACTGACAGCTACCAATCAGCTTGACATGTTTGACTCCTCCCGGCACTTCGGCATCTACGTCCCTGCACTCGCCCAAACCCAGCCGCCTCTTCTCTACGCCATCCTCGCCCTGTCGGCCCGCCATATGGAGCGCCTGAGCGGCAGTGCATCCTTACGCCGTGGTAGCAAGCAGAACCAGCATTACCCGGCCTCTTGCGAGAGCTTAGAGCTTTACCAAGAAGCCATTCGGTTACTGACTCCCAAGCTTCCCGAGCGTTCCCCCCACATTTTGACATGCTGTGTCATCCTGTGTTGCCTGGAAATGATGTCAGCAAGCCCGCAAGACTGGCGCCGGCATCTAGAAGGCTGTGCGACCTTGTTTGATTCCTTCGATGTCAACGGTTTCAGCGGTGGCCTGATGCAGGCTGTGTTTTGGTGTTATGTGCGCATGGGTGAGTGCCTGATACTCCTGTCGCAGTATTTCTTCTTACGCCTTTCATTATCTGACTATTCTTAGATCTCTGCGGAGCTTTGATATCTGATGGGACCGAAGGCACTCTTCTCGCTCTCCGGAAATGGGTTCCTTCAGGAATCTCTGAGGACGATGTCCATGATCTGTTCATGGCCCATCGTAGCCCGGACATGCATGCTAACTATGCCGTATATCTCTGCTCCAAGGTATGCGAATTGTTGTCTGACCGCACTAAATATGCTGAACTGGGCGTCGACAATGGTTGCACTGGGCCGGTTTACGCTTTGCGCTGGAAAAGGCTTTGGCATGAGTTGAGCTTATGGCATGACGAGCGTCCGAGCGAGCTGCTACCAGTCAAGATGATCGGACAAAAGAGCGACAAACCCTTCCCAGAGATTCTTTTCGTGCACTGGGCGGCGATTAGTTCCAATCAACTGTACCACACCGCCTGCATCCTACTCCTAAACTCCAGGCCAAAAACTTTGCGGCTAGATCCGCTACCGGTAAACAACCCCTTATGGCATGCCCGGCGCGTTTGTGGAATATCAATGTCGAACCCCCATGAGGGGTGTTTGAACAACGCATGTCAGCCACTATGGATAGCGGGACGCATGCTTGGCCATCACTCAGAACACTCCGCCATCATCGAGCTAATCCGTAATATTGAGGCCCAGACTGGATGGGGTATGTATTGGAGAATACGCGACTTGGAAGAAGCATGGGGTTATCGCACTCGTTGATGCGAAGGACCCGTGTAACTCTCCACGGATGAGGCTGGGCCATTCATGTGTGCTCAGCGAGACGCCAGTATTCTTGCAGCTTATGGAGTTCGTCGTCAATCTTCCAGCCTGTTGTCTCTCTCCCTCTTTTCAAGGTTTCCAATACGGCTGTCTGGTGGTCTCGATGCGTCATCTTCCTAGCGGCGTGGAGAACACAAGCAATCATGCAAGGATCCCAATTCTGGAAGCTTTCATTCCCGACAGCAATCGCACACGTACGCTGTGCATGCCAGTGAAGTGATGCTACCGGCGAGTGCTGCCCTGGAATTTTCAAAGTTTTGGGCTTGCAATCTAGCATAATCATCGCGGCAGTGTGGTAGGCTAGGTTTGCGAGCGCTGCGGCGGCTGTGGTGAAGATGATCGTTGGGAACGCATTCGGCTCTCCATCCTCACCTGCTGAAAGTGACATTTCGAGCAGCGGCCTCACGAATTTATGACGCCCTGTGTACCATGAGGCCAGAGTGGTCCATGTGCTCTCCCATCGCGCGATGAGATTCTGTGGTCGTGTGCGATCAGGACATTCTTCGCCAGCCTCTTGTTGCCGATAGTTCTGAAGAATGCCGATAGCCATGCCATACAAACACAGAGCACGCAACGCGTACTGGTCGACACAGTTAGGGTCGAGATTGTCGGTGGGGCCGAGTTCATGCGCCACATTTGGCAGGCCATCAAGAAAACGGTTTTGTGACAGTACAAATTCCAGGTTTATAGCCATAAGAGTCTCGTTGACCAATGCAGCAGCCAGGTCGAATCGGAGGATACACCAGAATAGAGATGCTGGTAGCCCAGCGTTGAATGCGTAAGCATAGAGTGGCGCGATCAGAGCACTGTTCGCTCTCAGCTGTCGAGTCCAGCTACTGAGCGGTGCAGAGATCAAGTCGACAAGTAGCCGGATGATACGCGCCTCCAAGATATCAGGTCTTTCCGCAGATTCAATAGCCCCAGCACCCCATTTTGACATGTTGTAATATCTGTCGCTCTCAAATTGAGCAACTTCCGGGACGCCAGAAGACAGTTCGCGATGACGAGCGGATAGGGCGTAAAGTGCGTGGATTGTCGACGGAGATTCACTTCCAATGGCGGGTAAGTGGAGACCAAGATGCTGGTTCAGATCAAGCATGTCAAGCTATTGTGCGTCAGAGAGAACCGTTACACAGGCTTCGAGGATGGGGGCATTACCCACGGAGCTACGTGGTACCTGTAGTACCGTAGCAATTCCACATCCCGATCCTCACTGAGACTGTCTACTGGAGACTTTTGAGATTGTGCAAGGATGGTGCTCGCTGTTACACTGCTTGACTCTAATGTGGAAAGTTGATGAGCGGAGTCATGTTGCAATTGTCCGTCTTCAGATCCGGTAAGTATCTGACTATGACTCAAGACATCTTCTTCGAAGACAAAATGTTGATCGACCGAAGTTGCCAACGACACGAGACTCTGGATGGCTCCATGTTCCGCACTTTCGGGTTCTAGGGGTGCGAGTGATGCGAAATGAGCGTGACGGTTATGAGATGAGTCGAAGCGGTGGATTCGGTCAAGTTCAGCACGATCCGGCACAGCAGACACAGTGGCCCGATGGGATTGTTGAGCTCCTTCCCCAACGTCTTCATGTCTTCCGGAAGTCCTTGTACTAGCTGTTGAATGCCTTCGCTGATGCGTGAACGATTGGTCCGCTGCATCAGAGGGCAACGCATTCGAAGCGTGCCTTGCTGTAGCGGTACGAGTATTGCCTTTGGTCTGCCTGCTGTCTTTGTTATCATCAGGATTGTCGGCGAACTAACGCTTGTCAATTAGCGGCTGCTGATCACCAGAGCAGGGACGTATACATGCCAAATACATACCCTTATCTGCGTGTACTGGGTTGTTGGGGTTCTCTCGATCTGTGGTGCGGTTCTTGCGTTGCCAGCAGGGAAACGAAGCTGCAATCCATACTGGCATTCAAAGTTCCGATCGGCACAGTTGGAGCAAACGGGTTTACGCTCGTCACCTTTATGTCAATATTGACGCGTTAGCACGTCGAGGCGGAAGAAACGCTGTGACATCAGTAGTCCATGAGGTGGATGGCGAAGTCTAGGGCCAGGGACCCCAAGAAAGACACGTACATTTTCGTCTCCTGATCCGGCATCTTTGGCAGCCGGTGCGAACGCGACGGCGGACCGGTCGATCTTCCGCGGTGTTGCTGGTGCCTCCTGCTGGCATTGTGCAGCATTAACGGCTGGGCGCTGCCGTTGCTTGACGATCTTGCAGGGCGAATGTGCGAAGGGTTGGTTGCAAGCGGAGCCAAGAGATGCCGTTTTCGATAGCTGCTTGGTGAGAAGAGAGCAGGCGGGCGTAGGATGGTCGATGGAATGTGCGGTTAGGCCTTCCTTGACAAAGTCAGTCGCTCAGCATAACGGAAGAAGCTGATAGGAGATTTGGTTGCACCAATTCCGCGCGAGGGTTTCCCGACGTTGAGTTCCTTGTTTCACTCTATGACCGGCAAAAGTGAGGGCGGCATCGTGAAGCTTGCTTTCCAACGAATCGCTCGAATGGGAAGGGCGAGGCACAACCTCGGAAGGCGCCTTGCGGCGTCATCCACGCTTTGCACCCCCGCCGGCACGCGCAGACAACTCAGCCATTGCGCCGACCCCGCGAGTCAGCCATCACGATCCATTGAGCGCTCAAGTATCCACCTACGCCCTCCGTGCAGTGGAACGTGCCACGAGAATTGCCGCCGACGTCCTCCGTGGTCCCTTCGGATGAGACCATCGGCCAACGTTCGTCTTGAAGTCTTCGCGGCAACGCTCTACAATGAAGCTGGCACACTCTTGGCCCACAGCTCTGTCACTCCTTTCGATCGCAATATTCACAGTCTTGGCCGGCAATACCCCGAGATGCAAGCCCTGGGAAATCGACAAGAAACCTCGAGTCTTCATCCTATCCGACATCTGCAACGAGCCTGATGACGCACAGTCGTTGGTCCGACTGCTAGTTCACGCCGATCAATACGAAATCAAGGGCTTGGTAGCTACAACGAGTTACTGGCTCAATTACACAACCGCTCCGGATGAGATTGAGAAGATCGTGCGAAGCTACGGCAAGGTTTGGAACAATCTACAGGCTCACGGCCACGGACAATATCCGACCGAAGACTACCTACTCTCTATCATCAAGAGCGGACCGCCGACCTACGGGCTAGCAGCTGTCGATGCTCTGAATGCTGGCGAGAAGCTCTCGGACGGAGCAAGGCTCCTAATTGACACCGTAGATGCTTCGACCGAGCCGCTGTTCGTCCAAGCATGGGGAGGAGTAAACACGCTTGCTCAGGCTTTGCATCACGTTCAATTGACGAGATCCGAGCCTCAGCTCTCGAATTTCTTGGACAGAATCCGTGTGTATACCATCTCAGACCAGGACAATGCTGGTACCTGGATTCGACATGAATTTCCGCAGATCAGGTACATCTCTTCCGTCCACGCCTGGAATAGCTACGGTCTGGCCACCTGGTCAGGTATATCTGGTGAGAAGTTTTATGGTTTCGACGAAGGTGGCCCAGACAGCGACCTAGTAAGCAGCGAATGGGTGAAAACAAACGTCCAGATCGGCCGCTTGGGTGAAGCGTATCCCGATATTATGTTCATCATGGAAGGTGACAGCCCTGCTCTCCTCTTCACAATGCAGAATGGCTTGAACGCCCCGGATCATCCAGAATGGGGTGGTTGGGGCGGACGCTACGCTCCCAGTGGTCATGGCAGCAAACATTTCGCAGATACGGCTGATCATGTCGTCGGGAAGAGTGGTCGAACCTATGTCAGCAATCATGCCACGATTTGGCGATGGAGGCAGGCGTATCAGAATGAACTCGCGGCGCGAATGCAGTGGACGCTGCACGGGAGCGTAGATGCACGGACGAGCCACCCACCGGTCGTGATAATCAACGGA
Organism: Botryosphaeria dothidea; assembly: GCA_011503125.2. Classification (NCBI taxonomy): domain Eukaryota; kingdom Fungi; phylum Ascomycota; class Dothideomycetes; order Botryosphaeriales; family Botryosphaeriaceae; genus Botryosphaeria; species Botryosphaeria dothidea. Next base: position 1,722,908 of record WWBZ02000001.1, read on the forward strand.
TCTTGTGGTAGCCATCCGCTCGAGATGAAGGTTGATGCCGGATCATCTGTCACGCTGGACGCAACGGAATCGTACGATCCAAATTCGGGCAAGAATGCGGCGGCGCTAAATTTTTCATGGTGGATGTACAGCGAGGTCACGGCGACGCAGTGGCAAGTCCGGTGGGAGGTGCCGGAGCTTGTTTTCCACCGCGATCAAGCCGTTCCCGGTGGGAGCAAGGTTGTTATCGATGTTCCCGCGGCCGACAAGTCGTGTAGAGGTCCCGCAGCCCTTCACATGGCTGAGGATGTGAAGCCAACGTGCCAGATCTACCATCTTATCCTTGAAGTCGTCGGTCCAGGGTCGCCGCAGTTGACAAGGTATCGCCGTGTGTTATTGAAGGTGAGATTGCCGGAGAATGAGGGAAAGTCTGGACAAATACCACCGGCGCATGAGGAGCTTTGATGTATTGGAAGGATCCAGGTAGGGATGGAGTAGCATGCCAATCTTCCCGGTGTTAAAGAAATCTCAACCCAAATCCCAAGCTAAGAAATCAGCGATGCACTTGAGGCGGCGAGACATCACGGTGCCGGCTGCTCTGTGCTAGTGATGCGCTTGACCATAGTGCGAGCCACACCTGGTCGTCTAGAGACACAGGCAGAACAACTGCCGACTGGCTGCTCACTCTCACTCGACGCTCCATAATTTTCTCCGCAGCGGAGGAAATTTGTTTTGACGGCGCAGTTGCCGGATTGGGGAGGCAATGGCACGCGTTTCCTCTTCTCGGCGCAGAAAAGTCTACCCCTCCTGGTCTGTGCTCGTCATGACGCAACAGCCGCCAGGATAAATGCGGCTGCCCCACCACTTTCGTCGCGTGAGGCGCGGCGGGGAAGGTGCGAGTGGGAGAACCTTCCATTTTGCCTAATTACTCGGCGGGGCGGTTCCAGAAGACTCTGTTGGTCAGAGGCCCGCGTGGGCGCAGAAGGCGCGGCGGCCGCCCTGAAGAAAGGCCGACGGACTTCCGCTAGGTAGCTTCAATTGGCATTCTTAACACCAAAACTTCTGCCCTCTGCAGCTCTCAGCCCTTAGCTCTGCAGCAACCTCTCCTCTTCCTCGCACAACTCGACACGCCTCTCACTTCAAACACAATGGGTCAGGAAACCATCACTTTGGCCTCTGGCAAGAAGATGCCGCTGGTCGGCTTCGGTCTGTGGAAGGTCCCCAAGGAGACTTGCGCCGACACTGTCTACAACGTGCGTTGTTCCGCCATTCCCATCCTACCGACTTCTACTCACCCACTTGACATAGGCCATTAAGACCGGCTACAGGCTCTTCGACGGCGCCTACGACTACCAGAATGAGAAGGAGGCTGGCGAGGGCATCAAGAGGGCCATCTCCGAGGGCTTGGTGAAGCGCGAGGATATCTTTGTCACCACCAAGCTCTGGAACAACTACCACCGCAAGGACATTGCCATCGACATGATGCGCAAGCAGAACGAGGTCTGGGGTCTGGGCTACATCGACCTCTTCCTCATCCACTTCCCCGTCCCGCTGAAGTACATCGAGCCTGAGAAGCGTCCCTACCCTGTAAGTGGAGCAACATGAGGTGAAATGCAGAAGTTGGGGCAACATCTGACCTGCTTAGGGTTGGTGGATGGATGAGGCCGGCACCATTGAGCCCGACAGGGTTCCCGTCCGCGAGACCTGGGAGGCTCTCGAGCAGATCGTCGACGAGGGCGTCGCTAAGAGCATCGGCATCAGCAACTTCTCCGCACAGCTCATCCTCGACCTCCTGACCTACAACCGCCACCCTGTGTCCTCGCTCCAAATCGAGCACCACCCCTACCTCGTCCAGCCCGAGCTCATCAAGCTCGCTCAGGAGAAGGGAATCGCTGTCACCGCCTACTCCAGCTTCGGTCCCCAGAGTTTCTTGGAGCTGAAGATGCAGCGTGCTGAGGACGCCCCTCTCCTCTTCGACCATGACACCGTCAAGAGCATTGCTTCAAAGCACAGCGTCACTCCCGCCCAGGTCCTGCTCCGCTGGTCCACCCAGCGTGGTGTTGCCATCATTCCCAAGTCCAACAGCAAGGACCGCCTCAAGCAGAACCTGGAGGTCAATGGCTTCGACCTTACCAAGGAGGAGATTGAGAGCATCTCCAGCCTGAACAAGAACCTGAGGTTCAACGACCCCGGCTACTACCTTGACACGCCGCTCAGGATCTTCGCCTAAGCAGGAGCTGAAAGAAAAAGAAAGTAGATAAATAACGATATCATGATAGACTGGAGGTTAAACCTTCAATGTTATAACTTTTCCTGCTTGAATCTGTTGATTGTCATGGTGAATCTGGTATTGACGCGTAGTGCGTTGAGTGTTAGTGTTACTTGGCTCTCTACGAGTTTCACCGCAATCCAAGCTGGCAAGCTATACCCCGGTCTCGGTAATCTGCTGTATGGGCTACGATTGCGCTTATGCAGTGTCGGCCCTTGGCATTTTCCACAGAGGTGGAAAGAGTCTTGTCGCCGGGGTACCGGTATAAGCGAATGACAGCAAGTCTTTTAGTCAAAATGATACTGTGACATCTAAGCTCAGGGAGGAGAATTAGTTTCTCGTGTTACTCGTCCCGCCTTAACGCATCATCGTCTCTGCGAGCCAATTGCTTAATATCTTGGCAGGACATATAGCAAACGGCTGCTGATCTCCGAGACCGAGGCCACGGTATATCTTGGCATATATGCAACTTCATTTGTGCCTGGGCACTTCCTCCGGCTAGTCCGGTTGTTGTTTAGCTTCGTCCCTGCGCATCAAAAGGAATCGTTCCTCCCAGAACGTGAGACGCGGTGCAAAAGTCGTCAATTGCACACACGAATCCTTGCTCCAGCGTTTTCTTGGCTGAAGGCTGAATTGTGAGCGATCTACGGATTTGTCAGCTCATATACCATTTATTCTTATTTGAATGGTCGGTTAGAGCGGGGGCGAATCTGCTCAATACAGATGTAAGAAAGTCAGTCTGTGGCAGGGTTTATTTTAGCTTCTGGAACATCAACCATTGGTTCATTTTAGTCAGCCGGAGCTTCTCATCATAAGTCCGATGTGTATGACAGAGTGCCGCCGGGCCTTCGAGATATCTATCAGTCTCCATGAGAAAGGCAGATATACCCGCAATCACCTCCATGACTTGACGTTCGAGGCTAAGCAGCTTCGACATCGACTCAAAAAATCGTCAATACAGAGTACGATGATCCATGATCTCCGAACCTGCAGACTCGCCAAAGCAGATCCTCAGGGTCCTCAGGGCTCGGTGGCATCTTGCATCCTGTTCCGATAGAGCGCGGGAGCTCGGGTCCTTCAGGGCCGTCGGGGTCTCGGCCTCGGTCGAATCACTCGGGTAATGACGACGCGGGCACTGCAAGCTAAGCTTCCGAAGACATCCTGAGCAGCTCAGTATTTGGGCATGCCTCCGACTTAAAGCAAGTAACGCACGCCCGCGACTTCCTACAAGGCCTCTTTCCGGTGGCTACCGGTCATAAGCGGACGCCATCCCGAAACGGCCATTGTCTCACCGGAAAATCGAGCATCCGGCCTTCCTTTCCGCCAGTTTCCGGCGCATCCGCCCCAACTGGCCTGGCACGCTTCCCTTTTCACTTCCGCAACGGACGTTTTTTGTTCCCTGGAGCATGGCTGATCGAACGCAGCCTCGGAAGCGCGGCTACCGCAGGAACTACCAAGCTTGTGAGGCTTGTAAGAAGCAGAAGGGCCGCTGCGACCTGGGCTCGCCCGACAACCCACAACCGCCGTGCACGCGCTGCCGACGCGCAAGGAAGGAATGCGTCTTCGGCCCGAGCCGGTTCAGCTCACGGGGAAATGCGAGTAACAGCACCAGTCCTGCTGCTCAACAGAGTGGTAGGCATTACCCCGTGACTTGCCATCCTAAAAGCGTTTCTTACGTTAACTTGGCCAAATAGGATCAAGCAACGCGGCTCCTTCAAACATACCAAGCTTGTCCGGCTCTCGGGAAACCACCAGTAATTTTTGGACGCCGCAAGGGACGCAACATACTCAAGCTCCATCATCCAAAAATGATGTCGCCGCTTCATCTGGGACAAACACTTTTAGCAGCACCAGCAGAGCCACTACCGACGCTGTAACTTCACAGTCCTCGTCCAGGGACGAAGGCCACCTGCGGGATCAATTGATGAACCCGTCTATCAGGAACCCCGCTGATGCCATGAGCCTCCTTTCTCATACCGCGAGGTTTGGTACCGATGAATATCAAGACCCCTATAACCGGCATGGGAAACAAGCCGAAGATGATGATATCTACTGTCGTGATATGGTTTACGGATCGGATCGCCGCCATCGATTTCGCGCAAACGAGTACCCTGAAACTCCAGAAGACAATCCACGTGGCGATGAGTTGACATTCTCGACTTGGATGCATTTCCGAGCATGTAAAGATAAGATCATCAGCCCGAATGAAGCTCTGTTCTTGGTCAATTAGTGAGCCAGCTCTCGTCGCGCCTCAAAGCCTCCATGCTAACGTTAGGATCAGTTTTTTCGAACACTTGAATCCAATGAATCAAATCCTATCTGACTACTACCGTGATCCCAAAAATCACTTGGAAATGCTCAGAGAAGATCCAATGCTGGTTTGCACCATTATTGCCATTGCCGCCCGATATTGCCGGCTACCAGGACATGCTTCCCGTACTCGAGGAATGTTGGTTCACAATACTCTCTTCCGGCACATTCAGAATTGCGTATCGCGTGTTGTTTGGGGGATTGCAGAGGAGGACATGGGAGTGGGCCACGCCATCAGCTTTATTGAGAGCCTTTTGCTACTCATTAATTGGGTAAAATAGTTTCCAAACTGCTTTAAACCAATGCGCTGACGCTGATTCAGCATCCGAGGACACTCAACTTGATGATCGAGACCAACGAATTCGCACCACCCACGGACTTCGAGACAGTTGCTCACGGAAAATATTTCTTTGAGAGTAGTGTTCGCGGTATGAAAAACTTTCTAATCGATGTAATCACTAGTACTCACAAGCCACAGGCATACACGCCCACGTAATCTCAAGACTGAGCCGACAGTCCAACAGAATGACATGGCAAGTATACTTAGTCCGGATGCTCGTTATTCTTGCTAATTTAGCATCTCTCCAACAGGATGCTTGTTGGAATCTGTTCAACAATGGCCCAAGAAATTGGATTATTTGACCCCGATGCCCTCCCAAGGGTAATATCCACTCCACAAGATGAACGGAAACTACGACTGAAGAAGCACATCCTTCTTCACTGTGTTGACGCACATGTCCGTGTCGGAAAGGGTACGGCTTTGCAGCAGCCCTTCGGCCTTTCTTTTGACGTCCAGCAAGCCAACACTGTCCTCAATCTTGATGAAAACGACAAATACGTCCACCAGTCTTTGAATTGCGGATTGGAAATTTGTCAATTGATACACATGGCAACAATGAGTCTTTACCAAAATCCGGCCCAGACAAGAAGCATGATCACTACAAGGAAGTACGTGAGCACCATAGCTCATTTTGATACAATGTTTGAAAACTGGCACAGCAAGGCGCAGAACATACCTTGTAAGTGCGTTGGTCGCTCATGAAATGCGCGCTAATTTTCTGCCAGCTCCGATGCCGACTTTTACTGCTCAAACCGAGATCATGTACAACAGCGGCCGGTGTTTTATTCACCTCATTGCCGTTCAAGCAATCATGGAAAGATCACTTCCGCTGTCTTATCAAAACACCCAGTCAGATCAACCAAGAGTGTTCAACGAATCGATCACAGCCGAAGTGATGAATCTGCCGGAGACGGCTCGGGACCTGGAGCTGATCAAGGTTGTAAGTGTACTTCTTATATAACCCAAGAGAGCACTTGCGGGAAGGGTGAAAGTATATGCTAATGTAGTAAGATTGCAACCTGTTGTCGTCGTACCATGGAAACGGTAATTGCCCTACATCGAAAGGATGCCTTCAGAACTACAACGGACACGATACGGCAGCACGTCATAGCAAACGTCATTTTTGCTCTTAAGGTAGGATATCTGGCTTGGACATCGTCGAACCCCCTGATGTGTACAGCATCAAGTATTGCAATGAGCCGGTCGCTGGCTATTTTGTAATTTATACGAAAAATGCGACTAATTTCGTATTTGTCAGGTCGCGGGACTCAATATAGAGCCAAAATCCGACATGATTCAATTGCTGAAACAAGTTGTCGACATCTTGGAGGTCTCTGCTGTCGACGACATCGACCTCGGCCCCATCTACGCAGACACTCTCCGCACACTCATCGCCAAAGTCGAAAACGCAAGGCCAGTCCGCGGCAAAGCGAGTGGGCAGCCTGCAGACCAAACCTCGACTGACCAGCAAACTTCCGCTAGCACTACGAGCGGTGGCTATCCTGCCAATGCCACCGTTCTCCCGCCAATCCATAACTCCACCAACACTTCTAGCTCCTCAAGGACGGTGGCTAATATTCCAGCCTTGGCAGACACCGCTTTCGCGCAGTCCATTTCAGCCGGTGGATGTCCTAGTGCTGCAAACATGTCCTCCTTCGAATACAGCGGGAACGGTGCGGGGGGATTCGATGATCCTACAACCACGACGGCGATGGATACGGATGTTGTAGGAGGCGAGCCTGCGGATTGGAGCCGGTGGCTGGCATTTCAATTCGATCCGTCCTTTTCGGCGTTTGAAATGGGGTACATGGTCGATGCCACGAATCCGTTTATTTGAGGTCAGCCTTCGGGGATGAGAAGGAGAGCCACGTTGCAGCATGCGTCTGTATTATTACCAAAAATGGGGATAGATGTACGTCAATGGGTGACCTGGTGGGACATGGGACACGAACTAAGAAAGGATTGCATTAGTTTTCAGGGCTTTGCTCTTTCCCTTCTTCTTATATCCGCATAATTTTAGTACTGATGAAGCTTCTCTGTTGTAGACTATTGCTCGGTATAGATCTGGTTGGTATGCATTATAGATAGCTTTTGATGGTCCTCACGAGTTTATAGCCGGCTAAATGAAGAGTATTTTTTAGCCATAGCCTGTGCATGGGATCAGATCTTGTTCAAAATGAAGTTTACATGTTCCTTGTCTAGCCTATTCTCAAACTGTATGTAAATTCTACACGATTCGCCATCACCGTCTTATCAACTCCACAAACGAGGCATTAATCCTGTGGCACTGATTCACTCTTTGAGTGAGCAAAAATACTTCCTTTCAGGCAGTTGCACCATCTCGCTCACTCACACTGGCACTTCCACCTCGTCTACAATCTGCACCTTAATGCTCCCTTGGCTCAGATCTGCGCACAACTCCATTGCTTCCTTCGCCTTCTCGAGTGGAAACACGTGCGAAACGAGCGGCTTCACGTCCAGGACACCACCGCTCAGAGCCGAGATGCCGGCTGGCCACGTGTCGCGGTAGCGGTTAATGAATTTCAGGTTAATCTGGACGTGCGTCAGTCAATAATTGTCGGACTCGAGAAGTACGCAACTCACCTCAGCCAAACTCATATGCATGAACGGCAGATTGTTCATGATGTCCCTCCCTACGCCAATCACGCATACCGTACCGCCCCTTCGTGCAACGTACCCTGCCGTGCACACACTGCTCTCCACGCCCGTACACTCCAACACCGTATCCGGCGCCAGATATTCTCTCTCATCAGAGCTCAACCCCTCCGCGTCCGCTCCTTCCAGGAACAGCTCCCGTATCTTCTCGGCATTCCCGCGCGCGTCCAGCGCGGTGTTGACCTGATACGGCCGCACGCTTGGAACGTAGCGCTTGGCGAACTCGAGGCGGCGCGGCTCCAAGTCAGTGACAACAAGCGGGTGGGCGCCGGAGGCGCGCGCGGCGGCCAGGGCGAGCAGGCCGATGGGGCCCGCGCCGCAGATAAGAGCGGGGCGGCCGAGCCCGAGCGGCGCAGTGGCGATGCCGTGCATGACGACGGACAGCGGCTCGAGCAGGGCCGCTTCGGCGAAGGAGACGGTCGAGGGGAGCTTGTGGCACCAGCGCGCCGGGTGCACCTTGAAGCGCTGCAGCGTGCCGGCGTGCGGGTATACGCCCGCGAAGGCGACGGCGGAGCAGAGGTTGTAGCGTCCCGAGTGGCAGAGGAAGCAGCTGTTGCACGGCACGCCGGGTTCGAGGGCGACGCGGTCGCACGGGCGTAGGTGGGTGACGGTGGGGTGGGCGCGCAGGACGACGCCGGAGGCTTCGTGGCCGAGGATGCAGTCGCCGTCGATGGTGAGGGTGCCGATGCGGCCGCGGTGCCAGAAGTGGATGTCGGAGCTGTTGCGGTTGGTGAGCTGGGAGGTGCTTTTGACTTATTTTATGGCTCCTTGTTGCTTACCCGCAAATCCCGGTTGTCTTGACGTGTATGAGGACTTCTCCAGGGCCAGGCTCTTGGATAGGAGCTTCTTCCAATTTTATGCGGTGGTCAGCGGTGACCTGGAGCGAAGGATTTCCATATCTCTGCAGGTCGGAGACATTGGTTGCTCGCGACTCTTTGCTGTTAAGACGGACGGTCTCAGTGTCATCCAGAACCACTGAGGGAGCCATGACTGGGTTCTGGAGAATGGTTGAGGGAAGGAGATCTAGCAGGAAGTATCAGGAGAGCTGTGAGCGAGGCCGGAGGAGAAACAGTCACGGAGAAGGGAGAAGCAAGGGAAAATGTAAGCAGATCTGCGCTGCAGCACCTGGCATGATGTATCTGTTATCTGATTAGCCGGCGTGCGGCTCTTGTCGCGGGACCGGTTCCAGTTTACAAGCATGGTGGCACGGGTTGCCGTGCTGTACAACACTTGTCTCCGCTGGAACTAGACCCGGCATCCCCGCGTTGATCACAGCGGAACGGTGTCGGGGAGAATGTGGGGTAGATGAATGGGGCAAGTGCAAGCACCAGCTTCGGCTTTCCGCCTGAGGGAATCCGGCGCGCCTCCAACGCACTTGCCACTTCCTAATGGAGCAGCGGCGCCGCCGTCTGCCTTCCGCATCTTGCGGCGAGGACTCCTGTCTGCTTCCGCTCCGGGAAAATGCGCGCGCTGACATCCTCAGACTGGGAAACCGCCAGCGCTGTGTCTTCGCGCCCCGCAAGGTCAATGGGGTATATTTCTCTCGCTTCCTGCTCCAAACTTCCAAACTCACCGTCTCTCTGCCTTCTTTCGTGTCTGCAAGCTCCGTTTCTTTTCTTTTGCCTCTCTTTTCCACCACCTGTTTTCAAAGATACCCTCACCAGCAATGGCGGTTACCAACGGCACTTCGGATGCGACCAACGGCAGCACCGCCTACGGCAAGAACGTCGTTGAAGGTGTTGTGAAGGAGGAGAAGCTCGAGGCCAAGTCGGTCGCCAAGCTGTCGCCGGAGCATGACCATGTCCTGAAGTGCTTCCGTTTGTTGATTGCGGATCTCTGCCAGCAATTCAATGGCGGGCACCCTGGGTGAGTAGTCTTTGGAGAGAGAAGACGAAGACCGCAGACTTATTTTGCTGTAGAGGTGCGATTGGTATGGCTGCCATCGGCATCGCGCTATGGAAGTACGTGATGCGCTACGCTCCACACACGCCTGACTACTTCAACCGCGACCGCTTCGTGCTTTCCAACGGTATATTCCCGCAAACGCTATTTACCCTGCGGACAAGGATGCTGACTCTCTGCAGGTCACACGTGCCTTTTCCAGTACACCTTCAACCACCTTGTCGGCTACAAGGCCATGACCTTTGATCAGCTCAAGTCCTACCACTCGGACCGCGAAGATGCGCTTTGCCCCGGCCACCCAGAAATCGAGCACGAGGGTATTGAGGTCACGACTGGTCCTCTCGGACAGGGAATTGCCAACGCCGTTGGATTGGCTATGGCCACCAAGAACCTCGCCGCCACCTACAACAAACCTGGATATGACGTTGTTTCAAACCACACCTGGTGCATGATTGGCGATGCCTGCTTGCAGGAGGGCGTCGGCCTCGAGGCCATCTCGTTGGCAGGTCATCTGAAGCTCAACAACTTGACGGTCATCTACGATAACAACCAAATCACCTGTGATGGATCAGTTGACCTGACCAACAGCGAGGATGTCAACGCCAAGATGCGCGCTTGCGGCTGGGACGTGATTGACATCATTGATGGGTGTTTTGATATCGAAGGCATTGTGAAGGCGCTTGAGAAGTCGAAGCAGTCGACTGACAAGCCCACCTTCATCAACGTCCGCACCATTATTGGTGTCGGCAGTGCTGTTGCCGGTGATGCCGTTGCTCATGGCGCAGCCCTTGGCAAGGATGATGTGGCTAACATGAAGAAGATTTACGGCTTCAACCCAGAAGAGCACTTCGTTATCACCGACACCGTCCGCCAGTTCTTTAGGGAGTGCCCCAGTCGGGGAGAGAAGTATGTCCAGGAGTGGAACGAGCTAGTGAACAAGTACAGTGAAGCTCACCCAGAGCTTTCCAACGAATTCAAGCTTCGCGTCAAGGGCGAGCTCCCCGCAAACTGGAAGGATCTGATCCCGACCGAGTTCCCCCAGAAGCTCACTGCATCACGCGCTTCGTCCGGATTGGTCTTCAACCCCATTGCTCAGGCTATCAAGCACTTCATGGTTGGTACTGCGGATCTCTCGCCCTCCGTGAACATGATCTGGAAGGGCAAAGAGGACTTCCAACATCCCGAGAGGAAGACTGCCTGTGGCATCAACGGTACCTACGCTGGCCGCTACATCCACTACGGTGTTCGCGAACACGCCATGTGCGCCATCTCAAACGGCCTGGCTGCCTATGCCCCGAACACGATTGTTCCAGTCACAAGCTCTTTCTTCATGTTCTACCTCTATGCCGCCCCCGCTGTTCGCATGGGCGCCCTCCAGCACCTTCAGGTCATCCACGCTGCCACCCACGATTCCATTGGCATGGGTGAAGATGGCCCCACTCACCAGCCTATTGAGCTTCCTGCCCTGTACCGTGCCATGCCCAATCTGCTATACATCCGCCCCGGTGATAGCGAGGAGACTGCTGGAGCCTGGATTGCCGCTATTGAGGCTAAGCACACCTCGACTATCATCTCGACTTCCCGCCACACTCTCCCTCAACTCAGCCAGACTCGGCGTGACGGAGTTACTAAAGGCGCTTACGTTCTGGAGGAGGTTGAGGGTGCTGACGTGACTCTCATCGGTGTCGGTGCCGAGCTGAGCTTTGCTCTTGACGTCGCAGCGGCTCTCAAGGAGACCGGTACTAAGGCCCGCGTTGTCTCCTTCCCCTGCCAGCGCCTCTTCGAACGTCAGGATGTGCAATATAAGCGCGATACTCTCAAGAAGCACCTGGGAATTCCGGCTGTGGTGATTGAGCCGTATGCCGCCAATGGATGGGAGCGTTATGCGGATGCGGCTATCTGCATGAAGAGCTTCGGAAAGAGTTTGCCTGGCAAGGCCGCCTACAAGTACTTCGGCTTTGAGACCAAGGCTATGACTGAGAAGATCAGCGGCTACTTGAACAATCTGAAGCAAGATGAATACCTCAAGTCGGAGTTCGTTGAGTTGTGAAGTGGATGTTTGGAATTGACAGGTGTTGTTTGATGTTCTTACCAGAGAACCAGTGCACACGCAGAAGAAGCTTGACGTATCACAGGCATGATTTACAGACAGAGCGTCGGGAAAAGAAACGGCGTTTAATTAGGCGATTGTAACATTAAGCAGAGTGAGTATAATGCTGTGTGTTGCTGCATAGATAAGCATCATATTATGGCTGGCATGACAAACATTTCTCCTTTTTAAACGTGCCACAGATGTGTCGAGTACAGAAGCCCATGGTATCTAGTACATCTTCTGATCAGAGCGCCTTCAACCAAGTCACAGCGGCCTCCCTCAACGTGTTCGTCCCACAATGCACTTGGCCGCCCTTACCATGATGTGAGTAAAGGCTATCCACAGCATGCACTTTCATCCCAAGCAAGAAACCGAGCGGTGCATGTTCGAAATAGGAAATGTTGTTGGCCAGGTGGTTAGGCGACGATGCACCGAAGCAGGATTGTGGGGCCTTGAATACAAGGCCGGCTCGGAGGTTGTTGACAAAAGGCGAGGCGTGGTTGGCTCGGCGCGCGCCTCGTCAACGTGTCGGAGCAAACCCACTCTCGCTGGCGATCTGCCTCTTCCGCAACCCACATCCAACATGCCTTCCCTGGAACAAGCTCCAGCCCCTGCAACATACAGATGCACGAGATGCACAAAGGTCTATACGAGGAGTTCGCACCTGCGGCGGCATGAAGCCACTCGTAAGTTTGATGTCCGAAGCTCGTCAATGGCGGACAGAACAACTCAATCTGTGCAGATGCTGGCAAGCCTGCATCCCATTGCCCTTTCTGCAATCGCAGTTTCGCGAGAAGGTGCGTCTTCTATAACGGAAACAAGCGTTGGCCAACTGACACGCCCGCAGCGACGTCGCCCGCCGACACATCAAAGCATGTGCAGCCAAACAAAACCAACCAGTTCCGCCGCAGAAAAGACGGGGCACCCCTCGCCAAGCTTGCGATAATTGCGCAAGGAACAAAGTATCATGCGACCGAAACCCAATCTGCTCTCAATGCCGCCTCCATGATTGGAGTTGTTCCTATAAACGGATACAGGATGTCGCCTCAGCCTCCGCGGCCTGTGCTCCACCTTCGATACCACTAAGTGCCCCCAACGACGGCTCAGAATCTGGCAAATTATCTGTCTCGTTCCTCCTCAGTTTCACCGACCCGCACAATGACACCTGTTCTGAGGTTCTCGTGGCTCAGAACTTGAGTGAATCTCTGACAAACCAACCTGCGGCTTCTTACGCTGCTCAGCCCGACTATTTTTCTACCGAGGACCACGGCTCATTATCTGGAGCTCATTCGATTTCATATAGTGAGCTTCTCAGCAGTCTCTTCCTTGACATATGGGACGAAGGCGGCGCGAAAGATGCCAATCAATGGCATCCGCAATCAGAAACCGAGCCCGATGTATCCTACCTCGCCTGCCGCGCGAAGGAGATCGTACGTGAGCTGTCCTCGCTCTACAAGAAACACCGCCCATCCGATGCGACGGCTGTCCCATTTTTCGATGCAACATTGGCCAAACGCGTAATCACTGGATCAAACCTGAGGAACTTCATTCGTGCCTCCTTCACGCATTTCTTTCGCAACATTGCTGTTATCCACTTGCCTACATTTGACCCTGAGACTGTTGCCTTACCTCTTCTGCTCGCTGCTTTTATGGTAGGTTCTGTCTTCACCGTCCCCACTGACGATGCCCTATCCGTGCGGCAGTTTCTCGATATTGCCGAAGACTACATTTTTCGCGTCCCGGAATTCCAAGCTTTGGTCCAAGATGGTCCGCATGGCACTGTGAAACGCTACGATGAGCTTCTCGAATACGTTCAGGCTGCGCTCCTTATTTGTTCAACACAGATGAGCATGAACGACCGGAAAACTCGCCGCCGCATCAAGACACAAAGAAATCCCTCCCTCATAGCAGCTGTGAGAGCACTGTTATCCAAGAGCAGAAATGAACCCATGGCCCCTCTGTCTCCAGACTCGGAATGGCAGCGATTTATTGCTACAGAGCTCCGCGCCCGGTGAGTCGTCACAATCTCTCCGCCATGTACGCATGACTGATATAACTCAACGAGCCAGAATTCTTTACATGACCTTCATCAATGACGCTCTGCTAACCATCCACTTCAACAATCCTCCCTCGATCATTGTTTCCGAGCTCACCGACCCCCTGCCTTTCCCTGATGCCCTCTTCGAGGCCGAAACCCCCGAGGCCTTCAGTCAGCTCCGGACGGCCATTTTTGCCACGAGAAGCCCCCGAAAACTGCGGCTATCGCTAGCATCGCTCGTGACACTCTTCATGCAAGAAAGTTGGGCTCCTTCTGATGAAGCGAAGCTCGAAGGGATCACCGTCAGGCATATGTTGGCGGCAATAGCCGGTTCGTCAAATCCTCCCACAAATCTGCCTTTAGAATATCTCGCCCAGGCTACTCCTTGAATCCAGTCAAGCTAAATCTTCTCTCCAGCTCTCTACTCTATCCTCTTCACCCTTCGCTCAAGCAATCTTCTGAAGGCTAACCATACTTCCATCTCGCGCGCCTTGTCCCGCTGGAAAACCACTTGGGACACCATCATTTCAGGTACCTCAGCGGAAGAGCTTCAACCTGCCGGGTTCATGCGGCACACGGATGCCTTCTGGTGGTTTGCAACAGGGGTTTCGAGACTTGCAACCGCTAATCAGGAGGGAAGATATCGTTATTTGGCAGATATGACTCCCAGGGATGACCTCACCGATATTCATGCTTTGGCCAAAGAAATGCAAGTCTCTTGACCCCCGTATTCGAGTCGAGTGGCTTGTTGGGGTTGGTGGGTTACCGGCGAGAGTGGGTTTCCTCCGATGGATCCTCCGGCAGCCCCGCCGCACTATTCCTAAATGAACAATGATCCTTTACAACGCATTTTCCCTCATTGGACTTTGATTCGACTCCCGCCAATCATCATTCGATGCTTTCCGTAGAACAATGGAGCTTTCGCTTACCTATTGACCCAAATGGTCTCCAGTACGGTTTCCGCTGATAGCCGTGACCGCCCTCAATCGGAGGGATTTGGGAACGGGATGGAGAGGTTCCGCAACATTTCGAGGGGTGACATCTCTCGAATCTGTCACTCCTCGCTGTGGGGTTGTTCAACTGAGAACTGGGTCCTTCTAGCATAACACTGGAAAATGAGGGTCATTTACACACCTCGGCTGCACCGATGTAAGCGCTGAATTTACCTCTAGAGCTCGAACGCTAAAGCTGATCACACAAGCTTTCCGCCTGCTCAGAGGCCCAGGATTTGAGCTTTCGAGGTGCCTTTGTCGGCCCTTTAGCCAAACATCCGATCAACGAAAGGCATCATCCACAACCACTATCACCCCAGTATCTCGACGAGAAACCCCATTGTCCACAGAAAAGCAAAAAACTGGTGTCATCGAGCATGTCCTGTACGCATTATCTCTTAGCCTTCCTCGAAAACCGCATCTCCAAGCTGACCACATCAACTCCGACAGCACCACCCTCGACCAAGTCACCAACTGGGCGCGCCAAGGCTCCTTCTGGCCGCTCTCCTTTGGCCTCGCCTGCTGCGCCATCGAAATGATGCACGTCTCGATGCCCCGTTACGACCAGGACCGCCTCGGCATTATCTTCCGTGCCTCCCCGCGCCAGGCCGACATCATGATCGTGGCCGGCACCGTCACCAACAAGATGGGCCCGGCCCTCCGTCAGTGCTACGACCAGATGCCCGATCCGAAGTGGGTGATAAGTATGGGCAGTTGTGCGAATGGCGGTGGCTATTATCATTATAGCTATAGTGTGGTGCGTGGCGTTGATCGCATCGTGCCGGTGGATATCTACGTGCCGGGATGTCCACCGACGGCGGAGGCGTTATTGTATGGGGTCTTTCAGCTGCAGAAGAAGATGAGACACACTAAGGTAAATCAGTCCTGGGCCACAATTTTCTTGGGGCCCAATGGCATGGCTAACGTAACCTTCAGATCACTCGCATGTGGTACAGGAAGTAGCGGGTGCCCCATCCTTACAAGGTTGTGGCGCATCAGACAAGATCCTCTGGGTCAATCCCTCGATATTGGTGGTTCATCTCGCGGGGCTATTCTAAGAAGGGTTTAAGATGGTAGCATTTGCCATTATCGGATATTCATTTTGAGATCTCCTTGCAAAAACGCACTTGTTGGGAGGAGGGCTTCGGTAAAGTACCGTGGAACTTCACGACGATGCCGAACTCCTTTATGGATACATGATCACCAAGCATCGAGGGGCAAGGCATCACACAATAACGTGTTGAATCACCTGGGTTCTTCACCGAAAGTGAGTCCGATTGGGCAATCCTATTGATTAGAGGCGTTTCGGAGAATTTGAAAGCTTGTCCATGCGGTATAACATGTGCAGATTGTGACGCATACGCTTCTGCACATGGGAAAATGACATACCGAAACGTTGTCACCGTCGTACAAGTCTCTATTTCCCTTGCATTATGCAGACTGACATTCGAGCTGAAAAAGAAAATCCCTCTTCACCCCGCACAACAGGCGTAAAGAAATGCATGTGATACAGACACGCAGACCTTCCACGGCCAATCAATAGTTAGCTGACGACACGATTTAGCCACCTTTTAACTAGTAGCACGCATTGCGGTATAATGCATGTGGAGCATGTTATTACTAATACATAACGGGCTGAGACCTAGCGAGTGTTCTCTCCGAGAAGCCCTCTCTCCGTGGCTTTGGAGATTTTCGTACAGCATAAACGTAATTAGGACATTGCCTCGCCCACCTTCTCCCAAGTACCGATCTCAATTCTCTACTAGCCGAGATTTTCATGCCATTTGTCTCTTGATCATTCAAGTCTGGACAGCAGTGCAGACCAGTCCAGCGATGCCCTTCAATGAACATGTCAGTCGTGATGCAGAGGACGAAGAAGAAGCGAAAGGATGGGAGAATATGTACCAGAGACAAGGTGCAGCACTCGGCCGTGCGTCCAGTATCGGAGCAGTAGTCCTGGAACTCTTGAGGGGTGGTCAGGGTGGCAGTAGCTGTTCACGCGCCCATCGGGTCAGCAAGACCATGCGACCAAAGATTGGTCCTCGGTTGGAAAGGGGGCGGACGGGGGATGGCAGGGTACGTACGTGACGTGCAGGTGGCGTCAACAACACCAAGGACATCGAGCTGGCAGCAGAGCGCGGTGCCGGAGGAGCAGAGCGCAGTTTGGCGCTCGTCGAGCTCCGCGGGAATGGCGGCGGCCGAAGTGACGGCGACGATGGTAGCGATGGCGGCGAAGAACTTCATTTTGTCTGGTGTTGGATTGTTGATGGGAGTGGTTGATGATGAGATGGAATGAATGAATGGACTGGACTATTCTTTTTGGGAGTGCTGGATATCACATCGAAGCTAGTCGCAATTGCGCAACCTCTTTATATAGGCGTTTTCTTCACCATCAGGCGCCTCTATCTCTAGCCTTGCTTCTAGTCCACCGTCATCTGTACTACACTCCACAGTAACGTGTTTGCCCCCCTTTTCCCAGAAAGACGGAGACTGCAGTATCAACTTGGTATAGCTACCCCAGTGTGGCTGGACGTGGCGGCGGAGATGATGGTGTTGAACCCATGCAAAGGCGCCGCTTAATACTGGGGATTATGGCCGTGGACATCGCCACGTGGAGTAGAAGAGCTGTCAATATAGATGGTAGTTAAGATCTGCCGCCCGGAGGATCCACACCGGTCACCGAGATACGCGATGGCATTCGTCGGAGGGACATGGACGGGCCGCTTTTTGGAAGTCGATGGCATGATAGGATTCGCGGGTGGATGCGCGGCAGAGTGGCTTCGACTGCAGGGCGATCTCCAGCTGGACAGGGGAGGGCCTTGTGGTGATTGTTTCCAATTCTCCCCTATGGCTTGCCGCGTTTCCTGCTTCCTCGTGTGAGAGGATGACGTTGAGCACGGTGGTTGGAGGGCATTGGCCGTCATGTGATGTCATGGACCGGCGCTGGATACCGCAACAGAGCGGCATTTCCGATCGCCACAACCTCCTGACGATCATGCCGTTTGACGGCCGTTGAAATAGCCGTTCGTTCCTGCGGTTCGTCGCGGGCGTTTTGTGATAGGCCTGATGTGGCTATGCAGCGGGATGATCAGCGATTTTCCAAGACGCAAGCACGGCATTCCCGGCACCTAGGCCAGCCGTTGACAAGGATCGCATCAAGACGATCAACTGGAGCCGAGATCTAATCCTTAATTAGCACCCGTTTAATATACCGACAACCCTAACCGTTGAGACGCTGCCCTGCTTGCCTTCCTGAACCGCTAAGACCTTAGCCCTGGACTTATTAAATTTTGCCTAACTAAACTTCCCCAAGATTGAAGGCGTCAAACCACTAGCGTTAGGATCCCGCTCCGCATAATGCTCGCTTAAACTGAGATGACGCCTCCTGGGATGGTAGAACACCAGAAACACTGCCCCGGCTTAAGCCTCAGAGTCATCAAGTCCCTATTTTGTCTGGTGCTTCGAACGGTTGCACACGGTGGCACATCGAGTCTTCAGCCGGAACCAACCATTCATGCGTACATATTTCCCGGCACGGGCTTTTCCACATCGCGGCTCTCGAACGCGCAATGGCCAACAATTTCGCCCAATTCCTGCTCTCGAGGAATCGCGCCCCATTTCAGCGGCGCTGTCTCCGAAACATCCTCCCTGGCGTGACAAGCCGCAGAGATTGCCGCGCTGCAACTACCAGCAAACGGTATCTCCGAGTCGAGGCCTCTCATCCCGAGAGCAAGTGCGGTAGTGATGAGACATGCAGCGACGATCGACGTAATTATCATGCCGATCGGTGAAAAGCCGCACGTCGTTATGCTCTCTCGTTGCGTCGCGACTCCGTTGGCATCCCAAACGTCAACTTTTGCAAGGAAGATGCTCTGCGAAATGAGCCAGTGAAGGGCCGTCATGTAGAGCATCAAGGGCAACCCGTAGCGATATGGTATCTGCAGGAAATACGTGCTCCGCTGCTCGCCGTGCGGGCTGGAGACGCGTAGGGGCTTTCGGTGCCGCGCGTAACTAGCCCATTCGCGGGCGAGAAGCAATCGGGTGGCGAGACTGTTGAAGACGACGTAAATCAAAGATAGGATCAGCTGAGGTGAGTTGGCCACCAAGATGGCGGATATCAAAGCGGATTCTCCGCTGGTCGGAATCGCCCACCCTTGGATCATTGTCTGTGATCGAGCTTTGCCCAGCCCGAGATTCCAAAATGAGCTCAGGCCCGACTGCCCGAAGCTCGTTCTTAAGTGGGGCACTGCGTAGGCCAGCAATCCAAGAGTAGTGGCGAGAGCGGCGGCAAAACTGGTCGACGTCAGAGAAGTCTGGCAGAAGAAACATGGCACTCACAGCAAGACAGTACATAGCCAGTGTTTCTTAGTGGTTGCACTCATCCAGCGCATTTTGCGGGGCTGATATGTCATTGGTGACTCGATTGCTTGTGACCAATCCTGTCCTTTGCTGGTCCGTTGGAAGTGGGCCCGAGTAGCCAGGCACATTCCCCTGGTCGTGGCGTCGGGCAATCGGAGGAAAGATGCAACGGCATCTCCCAGTGTAATCAGGGGTTCATCGCGCATCCTTTGGGCGGCGAAGATAATGGAAACAAGTTTGATGGCATTGAAGGCTATGACAATGCCAAGAACCGGGAGATTGAAATTCAGTCTGCACTTTGGTTCCACTTTTTCGCTTTGGCAATAACGGACACGGTAACCATAGACGCTCCAGTCCGATGCAGCGGCTTCAATTTTGCCTACAACGTTGTTGCAAGGCGCGTAATCCTCTTTCCAATATCCAAATTCATGGGAACAAATCCAATAGTAAGGCTCAGAGGTGGTGGAGTCATACCCATCTTCTACCAATTGGTAAGTCTGTATATCATATAGCGATGAAGTAGTGTTGTCGAGGTCTTCAACAACCAAGATAATATTGCGGCGGTCGGCCAGAAAATCTTGCGCGTATGCCTGGATGCACTCTTTGTTTTCCAGACGTTCAAAGCGAAGCGCTTCCTCTTGCATTGCATTGGGATCAGTCTCCCAAGTGGCCTCGAAACAGGTTCCAGAAGCAAAGCATGTGTAGTCATTGAACTGCTGAGTTCCAGGTGATGGGAATTTAGTGGTGTTGAATGCATCTCCTTCTAGGTACTTTTCGGAAGCGAAATAAAAGTCATAGTCATTGTGGGCTAGCGAGGAATAGAAGCTTGAGTTGTAGCTTGTAAAACGTTAGCTTCGCAAAGATCGGAGTGGTCGAAGTCTTACAAAAGATGTAGCGGCAGAGATGAAAGGGCCAATGTTATCCAGCTGAGACGTTTCCAAAGTCGAACGAAAGTAAGATTGTGCAAACTTGGTTGGCCGATTTCTAACCACGTCCCTTGCCCATGCGCCATGTCGACCTCTCTACGAGTGGGCGCACACAGACATTGCATCATATAGTTGCTGGCACCGAGAAGAAGAGAGCTGAGGACGTTGATAATGAGGTGGATGCCGATGCTAGCTCCATCGACTGCATCACAGGAACCCTCATAGACATGGCCGCTACTTCGCTTGCCAGATTTGAAGTATGCCCAAATAGCAATGATGAAATTGATAAGCAAGACGCAAGCAGCCGCAATTGAGGCAAGAAAGGCCCCAAAGCGCCAGGCTTTGGGGAGGAGAGAGGATCTGTCGCCCTCATACCGTCCAGGGGTTGGGGAGTCATGAGGATCATCCGGTGGTAGCAGGACAGAACGAGAGTCGTCCACATGGCTCTCGTTGGCGGCATTGGTCGGTATAGAGAGAATACTGGTCGACGGAGTACCCTTACTGGACAATTGCTTGCCTTGTGACACGGGCGAATAGGAGTAATTTGATTTTAAGCGGGCTAGTGGGATGCTGGGTCGGTGTCAGAACCTGTTAGTACACAGTGGGCTTGAGAGCGAAGACCTTGACGATTCCATCTTTCCATCCAACCTACTACACAAGCACACGTACGATCAGTGAGATCTGGCGAGCGAAGGGTATTTATGTCATTGCTGCAGGAGGATTCAGCCGAAAGATGGAAAATGGCCCCCACTCAGGCAGCAGCTAAGATCAAGGCGCCGTCCTAGGCTCACAGCGGAAGTGCCGCGCCATTACCTCTCATTGGTGGGTGTCGTTCGCATCAACACTCGGGCTAGAGAAAGTCAATGCATCTGACGGTGAGTGACATACACACACCGAGCAAATGCATCTTCATGGGGAGTTGAAGCATTCATCCGGACGAATGCTTCGCCTCTCCATAGCAGTCTTGATCAGACACATGTCTGGCCTGTGGGCTGGAATGGCACATTCGACGCTTGGAGCAGCCGTGTGTAGTAGGCGTTGAACGAATTGCGAACATGAAACAGCCGGCGACGCAGCTGAAGACTGGCGGGATGGAGAAGAGATGACCAAGCGCGCCAAAAATAAACCACGCGTCGACCCGAAAAACGACCGGCAGGCGCAAACTCCATCGTATCTCCGGGTACGACGTCAGCGCTCAGGAAAAAAAGCACTCCACCATCCAGCTCACTACTACTCATGTCCTCCAGCTGCGACGTCTGCGGCTCTCAACCGCAGAAATACAAATGCCCCAACTGCACCACAAGATAGTACGCTCATCGCTCACCCTCCAAACTCCTCTCCTTGGCCTCCGCTAACAACGAATCTCCTCCCGCAGCTGCTCCCTCGCCTGCTTCAGGACCCATAAGCCCGTCCACGACAACCCGTCCGCTACAGCGCCGCCGAACCCTTCCTCCTCCTCAACCTCCGTCCCCAAAGCCGCGCCGGCCCCTCAAAATGGCCCACAATCCGCCTCCGCTCCGCCTCCCCTAACGACACCCGCGCCCGAACCTCCCGGCGACCCGGTCCAACGCCTCCTGAGCGACCCGGCCCTCCAGACCCTCCTCCACAACCGCCCCACACTCCGCACCTGGCTCCACGCCATCTACACCTCCACGCTCGAGCCCGACCCGGACGAGTGGGCCGAGCAGCAGCAGCGCGTCGCGCAGCAGCACCAGAATGCACGAGGAGGTCGCGGCGGGTGGTCTCGCGGCGGGCGGGGGCGAGGTGGACGCGGAGGACGAGGCGGAGGGATGCAGAGGCCGCGGGGCCCATGGAAGCAGGAGTCGGCGGACAAGATTGCGGTGGGGCGGATTTTGAGGGCGCAGGAGGGCGAGAACGGGGAGGGGATGAGGGAGTTTGTGGAACTTGTGCAGAGGGCGCTCGGTGATACGGGTAGAGAAGGACAGGGAGGGGAGGACGCGGGCGGAGCAGTGGGCTGAGCTGGTGGCGGGGCAGAGTTGGATTATATGAATTGGGAACCCCAACAGCAAGGCCTTCTGGTCCCAGAACATTTGGGCTATGCGTCAGGATGGAAATAAAGTAAGCCGACCACAGAGTATCATCTCAAGCAGGTATGCAGCAAAGCGAAAGCAAGACACGCAAGGCCTCGCAAAATTATCTCGAACGATTCCTTGTCTAGCGAGGCCTTTTATTTTATGATTAGTGTAGCTCTACTCTCCTCTGAGCTTTGTAACTAGCAGTCATACTGCATAGCTCAATGGCATGAGCGGCATTTCACAATATTCTGCCCACTCACACCCATGTCCGGACCATTCTTCAGAATAATAACTGGTCCTCGGCCGGAAGTACCCATCTTCAGCCTTGCCTCAGAGTGCGCGATAAAGTCCACTGCAAATTCTTTGCAACCCCTCATTGATGCTCGTAATCATAGCACTGCCTCGCCGCTGTGTTCACCCTCGAAGCCGTGGGTCTTCAGGTGCTTCCGCCTAAGCTTGTCTCTCTTCTTGCGCTCTTCAATCTCTTGCTTCTGAAGGGCGAAGACCTTTTCTGCAGGCGCTTGTTCGAAAGGTTCGGGGATGTAGTCGTCTTTATCGAGGTCCTGCAAACAATTGCGCCGACGACGGCGAGTAACTCAGCTCATTATCTCCACAAACGCAGGCAGTATTTGAAATCAATGGGAGGTTGGGGCCATCGTACGATTTCACCAAGAAGCAGCACGTTCTCGCCGCGCACGAGGAAGACGCCGCGGTTGATGTCGGCGTACAGGTTCTGCACGAAGATGCGTTCGATCGTGTCCTGGAGGACGAGGTTCGCTGCAATGCGTCCACGTCAGCGTCTAGTATTCACTCGAGGCCATTCGTCTGCTATAGAAGCACTCCCATACCGAATTGGTCCCAGCTCCGCAGCACGCCGATGAGCTTCCTTCCGTCACGAAGAGCGACCATGAGCTTCTCTGCACCGCAAGCAAGGCGCGTCAGCCATCAAAAATCTTCACCAACATTGTACTCTGGGAACGCAATGAGGGGCTACTGACTATCAGTCAGATCGAGTAGCTGGGCGGCGGTGGTGAACATCTGCGGCGGAAGCTGGGGCACCATTGGCGGTATCGGTGGCTGGCCTGCTGCGTCGGGGCCAGAGCCGCCTTGCGGCGGCGGGGGTGGGTCATTCAACGTAAGGTTCTCCATGATCGAAGCGGTCGTATGCGGTGGTGGTGTTGTTCGAGGTCAAGGCCAGTCCATGACCACGCGACGTGTTTCGTGAAAGTAATGCGGGAGGGGCGCGCGTTGAGTGATGCGCGACGTGGGTGCTTGCTTGACGCTATGTCAGGGCTGTTTCGAGTCGCGCCCGTGCGCAACATCTGTGCCTCAGGCATTAAATTTCAATGATAATTCTCATCAAATTTGGAGATTTGTCTCGTGGATTGATGCCGGTCATAAACAGTAAAAGGTAGTAGTTAGGAAACAGTCGTCCTAAAGACCCAACTGCGTAGAGCCATATACACCGAACCGAACGTCCAAAGCCAAGACGCATGCCACATCCAGAGCCAGCCTTGATGCCCAAGTCATGTCCTCGTCCAGAAGCCCAGTGCCCGTAACTCTCACGCAAATGCCCGTGTGCCGATGCCAGCAATGCCTGCGCCCAATCTATGCCAAAATGTTCCCAGGGGTATTTCAAATGTGCCAATTCTCCTCGAAAGCCAGCCACGAATAGGGATATCTCTTCCTCTGTCCACGCGCCCATAAAAAAAATCAAACTCCACACGCATGCTAAAACACGTCAACCAGTCCCCGGCCCTTCCTTTCCCTGCCTTCCTTACTGCTGCTGTCCGCCATGTTTCAAGAAAACCTTCCTTGTATTGTTGGCCTCGCGGGCCCCCAACATCTTCGCCTGGTTCATCATTCCTTCAATCCATTCCAACTTCTCCCCAGAAAGATCCAATTTCTTCGTCTTCGGCCCTGCAAGTCCAACCTCGCTTCCCGCCCACGATTTCTGCGATGCTCCTGAGTCAATCGCACCGGTTTCGTCCCTGTCCACCGAGCTGTAGCTAGACATGGCACTTCCAGGGCGGGAGCGCGGTCCCGGTGTGCTAGTATTCGGCGTGCCCAGGAACCGCTTCGATCCACCCGTGTTGCTGTGAGAGCTTGTCGGCCGTATCGGTTCCGGAGTTCCCTGGAGGCCGAGAAGTTCAACCTTGTTTTCGGCGGAAACAACACGTCTGCTGTGATGCTCCGCATACTGGCGGAGGTATTCGGCCAAGTCTGCCCAGCCGCCTCCAACACGGACCATCAGCCTTTCACCGTTCTCACCAACACGACGCACAAAGAGCTTGATTGGTTTGAGTTGACCAGGCTGAGTGAGGTGATACAGCTTGATACCTGAGTCCCCATGGCGTGCGTGGCGCTGAGACCGATCATGCTCAAATTTGACTGGAGACATCGTAATCGATTGCGCACTCGTTTTTCTTGAGACACGCAACGACGACGGTGGCCGAGATCCAGAAAATGCGCGCTTGGAACCACTGTCCACCGGCGATGCCTCTGCATCTCCGGATGTAAGGCGGATTGGTGCGTGGACGGAAGTGATAATACGGCGAATCTGCTGTTCTAGGTCCGCAGTCGCGCTCGAGACCCGACGGTGCTGCTTGCTCCTACCGGAACTCAGATACTTGGGGCGTAATTCAGGCGAACCACCATCCAGGATCCGAGAAGCGTCGTCTGAGTCGGAATCGCTAGGCATCATAACCGGAACTTGTTGCGATTTGCTTCTGCGTTTTTGCATAGCAGAATTGAGTGGCGGTCGAGGCATCTTAGCGGTAGGTCTACCGGGCAAAGGTCGGAATGAGGGCGAATCGGTCGGGCTGCCTTCAGGGCTGGACAGTTGCAAATCCGTTAGGGACGGTGAATCTTCGATCCGAACTTCTGGAGTGTCCATGGTGGGAAAGCCATCACTGCTCTCAGAAGAGATGGCCTCTTCTTCTGTTCTCGTCAGCGGACCTCCAGGGTGCGAGTGGCGACGGCGGGGGCTGCTACTGTTGGATTGTAGCTCCTGCTTGTTGCTTGAGTTACTGCCTCGGCGGATGTCCACGCTCTTGACCTGTGAGCGCGTGAAGGACTCAATGGAGGTAACAGACGCGCGTCTCTCTACGGACTCTTGAACGCTGCTCTCTGCAATCGCTTCAGAATCATCACTGTCGATCTGTTCGGCGTCCAGATCAAATTTCCGGAAGCGGTCCGGCTTCGTTGGCGTGCCTTGAATCGTCTCGAGTTGCTGAGCAAACTTGAACGGCGAGATCTGAACATCAGGCTCTGACCGTGATCTCGAGCGCTGATGACCGCGGTCAATGATGTGAGGCGCGATTTTGGGACCAAAAGTGGTGCTTGTGCGATTTAATTTAGGTACAGGTCCCGCAAGCTTGTTACCAGCGCCGCTCTCATCGGAAAGTAATCTGTGTTCGCTATTTTGTGCAGACAGCAGCGTTTTGCGGGGAGTTTGATGCGCGCCGAATCCGAAGGGTTGATCGGCACCGCGAGCAGATGTCGGGCGGGTCAATTTTTCCGGCGGTCTGGACATTAACATGTCGAGTTCAAAAATTCGCTTCTGTGCGTCGGCCGCCCACTTGCTGTAATCCGCCTCGATCGCCTCGAATTCATCTATCCAGTTATCGGGGAGAACGTCGTTCATGCCCTCGAGTGCGTCCAGCATCCGATCAAGCTTCCGTCCAAGACTTGTGATCTTGCCCTGGAGGGTATCGCGAGTCTCCGTGATGACCTCCTTCCAGCCGTCAAGCGCCTTGGTAGAGTTTTGAGGATCGTCGGGGAGATCTAACGCATCCCATCCCATGCGCATAGCCTTCATCACGTCGTCCAAGCCGGCCAAGAAATGCGGCACTTCGTGCAAGACCGTTAGGCGAATCGACCATACTCCCGTCAGCTGGCTGAGATACGAGAGGCATGGAAGAGCCTGCAGCATTGTGTGGGTTACGACGTAGGAAAAGTCGTCCAAGAGGTGGAGCTCAGCACGCTTGTTGCCATAACCTGAGCCGGGCCGGGGCCGCTCCATGGGGTACATATCCAGAATGTGGCCTTTGAGTTCGTCCATGTTCAGATCCTCCAATTCTTCTTTGATCTCGTCTAGTCGCACGCCATAGGCCATCACCCTTGACGCCGGCAGCGAACCCCAGTATGCCAAACTATCCTCGCCGTCCTTGTCCGTCGCGTCGGAAGCGGTGCCATCCCTGTCGACGCGTTGCGTGTCCTTCTCCCGGAGGTAAGGGTCGCGGCGAATCGGCGGTTCGAAGGTGTCGCACCATTCCCATCGCTCCAGCTCTGCGCACCAGTCCTTGATCTTCTTCGTAGCGTTGGCGACGCGGGCGCCAAGGTCCTTTTCTGCTGTCGACGCGTTGGAAATGCCGGATAGAAGTTGCTGCGCCTCGGGAGCGGCGGTTGGGTCGATGCCATCGGTGAAGGCCTGGAGGGTAGCGGAAGGGGAGACGGCCCAGGGCTGGGAGTCGTATGTGGTCATGTTTTTACGCCGATCGCGCGTTGGCGAGGCGGAGGGGGAGTCTCTCCTGGTGCGCTCGAGCAGCGGCGTGGAGAGGGAGAGCGCGCTTGGTGGGCGCGCCGCCATAGCTGGTTGGGGAGGGGGTGCTGTGGTAACCAAGTGAACATAAAGGAGTAATGTGGTGTGGATGAGAGTGTGGGCGATTGAGATTGAGAACGATGTGGGATGTTCGCGAACGCGGTCGCCGAAATGAGCTATTGGGAAATGTGTTGCCCTGAGTCCTTGTCTCAGCTCTGGAGCCTCTATTGGCTGCCTGGGATAATCCCTGCACTCTCCCGTCATTGCCGCCTACCAGAGCGCCACGCCCTTGCTAGAGCTTTCCCCGCGATTCCCTTTGCCGCCAGGAACACACACAAGCACAGCCAACGTCGACGCGACTAGCTCAACACCACAGCGTCCATTGCGACCTCACCGCCCGGCTGATTGTCGTCCACGGGCCGCAAAAATCGCCCGTCTGCTCCACGATGCGCCAACCAGTCCACCGCGCTAGTCCTGGTCGCTACTAGTAACCGCCCTGTGGATCCTGCCCTACGCTGCCGATCTGGAGGCCCCCTCTCTCTGCTCAGTGCTGCTGCTTTTCCTTCTCGCGACGGCCCTGCTGCACGAGGGCGTCGACCCTAGCCGACGTCAGTACGTGGTCTGTCAGGGGCTGGCGCTAATTTTACCTCTGCAAAGCCCCGAAGCCCTCGATAAAGCACGACGCAATCCACTGCCACCACAGCCCACTGAGAGGCGCCACGTTGTGCCGCTGCAGCCTGCGCGCCATAACAGACGCCTCGACAACGTGGATACCCACCATCAGCGCCAGCACAATCGGCTGCACCTGGGCCACGAAGCTCGCAAAGCCGGGAGAGTAACTGAGCACGTGGTCGTAGATAAACGACCCAGGCAGTGCATTGGCCCGTCGTGAAACAAGCACGTACGTAAGCGCACAGACTGTGAAGACGACAGCATGCGCGCCTCGCGGGCGGGTGTACTGTTTGACTGTAATGTCGCTTCGGCCCAGCCCGGCGAGAGTCTCTTTGTCCATCTGGACGAGACGCTCGCGAGCTTCGCGCCAGGACTGCATAGGGGGCTCGAGAGGCACTGAGAACTTCTTGCCCGCGGCCTCGATGCTCATGGAGCCCAGCGTGATGTCTACCAAACGCGCATTCCTGGCAGCGAGTGATGAGACCTTGCAATAGTGCTCGACATAATGGACAATCTGAGTCATCAGCACGAGCCGGTTGCAGAGGGGCAGGGTGCTGGCACGCCTACCGAGTCCTGGTGGTCAGCATTCATGTGCGAGACGATACGCTGCTTGGCAGCAGCCTCCTGAGCGGCGGGGTCGGCCATAGTGCGGGCGGGCTGTGTGCGCAGAATTAAGGTGGTAGTGTGAGCGCAAGCAGGAGATGTCGCGGTGCCGGTCGGCGAGATAGCTACGATCAATCTCCGGACACGGCGCGCAGCGTCACGGGAACTATTGGGTCACGAGTCTCGACCAGTGCACCGACCGATCTCACTCC
The DNA here is from genome assembly GCA_011503125.2 of Botryosphaeria dothidea. Classification (NCBI taxonomy): domain Eukaryota; kingdom Fungi; phylum Ascomycota; class Dothideomycetes; order Botryosphaeriales; family Botryosphaeriaceae; genus Botryosphaeria; species Botryosphaeria dothidea. Next base: position 1,750,857 of record WWBZ02000001.1, read on the forward strand.
CTCCTTAGCTGCCGATGCTCTCCGCTGCCCCCCGCTGTGCCCGCCGCCGTGTGACTTTGCTAAGCGCACCCCGGCCCGCTCCTGCACGTTGTGTTGCGCGACGGAGCAAGTACCGCGCTAGCAACTGCGGCCAAATCTGGGCACGGTGGGATAATCGAGGCAGCGCCCGTTGAGGCGTGGGCGTTGCAAGTCAGCCTAGGCTTACGTCCCGATGAGTTCTTCAACTCCACATACGTGGCTGACATGCTCCTGTAACCAGTACCTGCCATTTGCAAAGCGGCCGCGCAACCGTTCTCGTTGCCTCGCGATGCACGCCGCAAGCCACAAGACTCTTCTCGGACGCCGGCCGCTTTCCGAAACATGGGCCCCCAGTCGCAGTCCGCCCGTTACGGCCAACAAGATGCAGCCAGCCGCCAAATTAAATCATAGCGAGCTCACAACCCCGATGATGACGACTGAAGGGCGAAACTTGGCAGCTGAGCACGGGCTCCCGCAGGTTTTTGTGAGAGCTCTGGAATCTTGCGATCGAGACCCGCTGCCCGGCCTGGCAAGGCTGCCGGGATCTGTTCAAGGTTCTGTGTGACCAGCCGCCGTCCTGCCCGCACGCTTCGTCGCCTAGCGCCATGTTGCGTCAGAGGCAGCTCCGGCGACAAGGGTCTTGAGCAGCATCTTGTGCAAACCTGCTCATGTACGAGTACGCTCGTCTTTTCTCTAGCACTGCTCCCGCCCCATTCCTCTTGCATACGAAATCTCACACCTCTCTCCGAGACTCACTCCTGCATCTCCCCATCTCACATCTTTCCAATTCCTCCTTGTACATACCCATCAGTCACACTCCCGCTTCGATACCATAGACCACAGCCATGGCGGATAAGACCCAAGAGGAGAACCAGGCCTCTGCTGGTGCTGAGGCTCAAGGCAATGCTCAAGCCAGCGGCGGCATTGGCGGCCAAACTTCGAACAAGAAGACCACCGAAAAGAAGAAACCTCAGAAGCTCGGCAAGAAGCAAGAGCAACAAGAGCCCCAGCAACAGCCTACGCCTGAGGAATCGCCGGAGTCCGACGTCGACATGGACGAGCCGGAGCCTGAACCCGAACCGGAGCGCAAGCAATCCAGGCGCCGTCAGTCTCGTGGCCGTGGTCGCAAGAACGTTCCCGACAGCGACACCGAATCACTACCACGTTCCGACGTCTCCGCGAGTGGCGGCCGGCGCAACCGCCAGCGACAGAGGCAGAAGGGCCAGCAGAAGCAAGGCGGCGGCGGCCCTCTCGAGGGAATTACTGAGAACGTCCCTGGCGGCGAACTTGTCAACGGCGCCGGCGACATGGTCCAAAACACTGCCGGAAACGCGGTCAACCAGGTCGGAGACACTGCCGGCAAGGCGCTTGGCGGGCTTACGGGCGGCGGCGGTCAGGGGGAGGAAGAAGACAGCAAGGGCGAACAGCTCCGTCTCCGCCTGGAGCTCAACCTGGACATCGAAGTGCAGTTGAAGGCCAAGATTCATGGTGACCTGACGCTGGGTCTTCTGTAAGTCGACTGTCACATGTATACATGATTGACGACCAGCTGACGATTGACCAGTAACTAATCGCGCATGTGTCGTTTCACGAATCGGATTGCTGGTAATTCACGAGTTATGTTCATGGATGGATGCAGGCGGCGCATAGGATCAGTTTCTGTTTAGTGTAATGATTTGCGATATTCTCTGTGTGTGCTAGAAAAAGCAATCTGCAACTACTCGTACACAAGTCGGGCGCGTTTCCGTGATGCATGTGCGGTTGTGGGCCCGTAAGGGTCATCATGTGTGTGGCTCGAATTTAGGTTAGCCCGATAGGCTGTCTCCGAGGGCTGGAAGAGAGGCTGCGTAACCTTGGCGGCGGGGCGATGCTGCTCCCCGGAAATCGCCTGCCGTAGACTTCGATCATCGCGAGCTGTGGCTTTTCCGCCGCGGCCGCAAGTCCGTTTCTTGCGCCCGCTTCGCCTAACCCGCAACCCTGCGACGCGCGCGCATCTTGCGACCCTGGTCGCCGTTGACGTCAATCCCCTCACAACCCTTGCTCGCCTTTGCGCAATGCTCTGGGATGTACAAGCTACCGGCCATGCTCAATCTTGATTTGGGCCTGGCCGTAAGCTGCCGATTCCTGCTCTAGACCTACGCCTTGTCAACGTCTTTGCTGCTATTGCTGGACACCTCTCTTTGCCTTCTCTTCTCACCCCTCCTTCTCACACCCTCTGTACTCCCACAACTCCAACAAACTAGCTCTCATCCGATCTCTCCGTTCCCCTCCGTCACCTGTACATACCTTTACCAGCTCCGCCGAATCCTCCTACCCTTCCGCCATCATGTCCGACTCCGAGAACGAGGGCCAAGCCGCCGTGCAGAAGCAGAATGAGGTGCCCTCCATGCGCACCACCATGCAGCAAGAGAAGATGCAGAACGCCATGAAGCAGCACAAGCGGGAGACGGGCCAGCAATCGAACCGATCACGCTCGGCGTCACGCCGCGCGCGCCGGCAGCGCATCCAGAAGGCGATGGACGAGGGCAAGTACATGAAGACGAACAGCCTGGAGGCGCTAGAGGAGGCCGATGCAAACGGCGAGCTGCAGCAGATGCAGATGTTCGAGCGCATAGGCCCCGATAGCACCTCCATGGACGGCCCCGTCACCAGGGCCCGTGCCATGCGCGGCGAAATCCCCATGCGTGGAACGGACCCAAACCAGCCTTACCGTATGGAACCTCAACAGCAGAAAAGCTCGCTCGACGACACTGATGGCCTGAAACTCAAGCTGGAGGCCAACCTCGAAGTTGAGATCGAGCTTAAAGCTAGCATCCGCGGCGACCTCACGCTGTCCCTCTTGTAAGCACCCCCATTCTCTTTTCCCTTCCCCGGAAAAATAAGACGGCCTTTTGGGGCTGATTGTTTACCGTCCTGGCCATAGAGAATAATAACCCCCTGTACTTTTAGTGCGTGATCACGATGTGTTAACGACGGATGTATTCTTTTTTGCTTTTCAACGACAGTCAATGAAAGCCGCCGAAGATTAATGAATATTCTTGTTAATGGCCCTCCGGCACCTGTTGCGCGCTTTTCGTACAGAGTGGCCGACGAGGAGGGCATGTATCGGAGCGTTGGGAGTTAATGTGGGCCAGCTTTTTTGGGCATCGGGGTTGCTGGGCAAATTTAGAAAATTTATGTCACCAACTCGTTCATACTCCTTTTCTCATCTCATGACCATTTTGGTTTTCTAAGCGTGTTCCCGATGTCATACATCCTGTGCTGCACTGATATCATCCTCAAAGTACCATAGACGTTCCTTGTCTACCCGCCTGGTTTCAAGTAGCCCATTGTTTTCACAACCTCCTGAGGTGGGGACTATTAATGCGGGTAACGTCATGTATGTGCATGGCCCATAGCATTTTGCCACATTATCGGTCCAAGTTTCCTTCGTTTGCCTTTTCGTCTCACCCTTCCACCTGTCCCGATACACGCCCTCCATTTGTACTTTTGCATTCTCTCCCTCGTAGACAGGAGAATCATCGTGGCCATGAGTTTCCTCGCTCTTGAAGGCAGTCTCTCTTTGTCCACCATCGGAGTTCTCTCGAGCGACCCGGTCACTTTGTTCCGGCTCAGCACGTAGCAAGGATTGCACCAACCCGACCACTCCGCCGGCAGCTGCGCAAAGTGGATAATCCTTTGCCTGGTCTCATCATCCACCACCACTTTATTGAGGTTGAGGAACGGGCGCTCAGTCTGTTCGAACACAATGAACTCAGCCACTTCGACCAGCTGTGCAAAGTGGATGATCATTTTTCTGGTCCCTTCGTCAACCAGCATGTTATTAACATTGAGGTACTGGCACTCAAACTGTTCGAACAGCCACCAGAATTCTTCCTGGCACAGTATGCTCCTGATTGTGTGAGGAGTCGCCTGTGGGTGGCTCACAGGGCGAAGGTGGCTTTGCGGAATACTGTTACTCACAAGGTGACGTAGCATAACGTGCGGTCTCTTCGGTTGAGGCGTGTCGCCTCCCTTCCCCATCCTCTTCATCCCCCATCTTCTTTCTCTCTCCTCTCTCTTTTTTGGTGATTCCATGGTGTCAAAAATGGTTGTGTGAGGTATGAGGCGCTCCGAGCGAAGAGGAATGGGTTCTACTCTCCAGAAAGGAAAAAAGACTATATCTCGAGAGCGGTGCGCTTGCCGTAGCGGATATATTCGAGTGAGGAATCCGTGAAAAATCAATCTTGGCCTAAAATCGAGATTGCTTCCTCAAAATCCTCCATCTCAATCGAGCGGCCGATTTTCTCTTTCAACCAGGTGCCTGCATGGACTTCGAGAAGTAGACCACGGTTCTTTAAGACGATATAAACACATCCAGCAGCAATTGTCTTTGCTGGGAAGTAGTTCGCTAGCTGGTAGCTCTTGCATCTGATGGTCGTCAGCACAAAGGCTACCTTTATTGGACAGCGTGACCTACGCAAACAAGGCTTTTGTCTTGCAAGCTTTCGCGATACCTGTGTCCATTATGTCGGTGATTTTCGCGGCTTCCTTCTTCTCTTTGCTTCGACGATCAAAGCCATGGGCCGCATCCGTACTGGTATCGCCTATGTCGAAGTCGCGCATCACTTGGCTGATGTATCCAGGGAGAAAATCGAATGGAGTCGGAATGCGTAGCTCGAACTTCAGGACACGAAGCAAGATAAGCTCGGTTCGAACGAGCCCAGATCTGAGCGCATCATAAGTCGGCGAAGGAAACGTCAGCGGTGCAGCGTCCGGCTCTTTCCGGTGCATTATTTGCCATGCTGGTAGCAGGAACTCTCGCACTCGGCGAGGTGCTTCTGTTGCTTTTGATGCAACAGACAAACAGGCAAGAGCAAGCATCTACTTCAGGTAAGCGGGCGAGGCACATCTTCGAGGTATTCTTTAGTGGACAGACGTGATCATCAAGCTTTGGGGCATTGTCTTGGTTTTTGTGGAACCTGCGGTATCTGTTCAGGCAGACAAAAGACATACCCAGGCACTCATCTGGCCTTTGCAGGGGTCAACCGTCGGTATGAGGACAGACATGGAAAGAACATGTTAGTCAAGGTCCATTACTGACAGTCGTAGTATATCAGCCAAGTTCTGCATCAAAGATTGAGGGTCCATGGTCTGGCGTGCCGGCGCTTCGTTTCTGACCCTGTGGCGCGACACCTCAATGTCTGCTGGCATTGTCAATTTCGAGGTCATATTCAAGCCGGATTGTGGTTCAAAGGGAGCAGAGGCTCGTCGAGAGAGGCAGCAGCGTTTGTGTGGCGCGCTCGGAGGCTATCGGAGATAAGATATGAGCAGCGTCCCTTAGTCATCAAGACCTTCCCCAATCGAGGCTCGCGTCTCTCGCCTGTGTCGCGCTTCTGCCTTCTGCGCTCACTCTTGCATTCTTTCATGTTTTGTATGAAGCCTGCCGACAATCTATTATGCGCTTCAATACCGGAGGCCATCTTCATGTTCGCATCTGGCGCATAACGTGCCGTGCACGACGTTCCACGTGCCAGCACCTGCGTGTCCACAACCGAAATGGCAACCCTGGAAATGGCTGAAGGCCATCGGCCGGATATCATGGACGCCTCGATCAATTTCTCCGAGGATGACGCTATCTCTGTACCTTCCAAACGAATCTCGTCAGCCTCCACTCCAGCTACTTCCATTTCTGCTTCGATTATCCCACTCGCCACCTCCAAGATTAGCGAAGAGGAAGCTATTCTTGCAGATCTGGGAAACTATATACCCCTTGGCTCTCTTCTGATAAGTAACCCTTCAGCCGCTTCTTTCAATGATGGAAATTGGATGAAACTCGATGCTCTGCAGAGAACAATTCTCACTGGCCTTGACTATCGTCTGAAAGAGTCCGTTATCATTCTCTTGGAAGCGAGATGGCTTCGCGCTGAATTTACGATCTCTGCGCGTGGCTCAACCATCATCCGGCTGTACATTCTACCAAATGATGTGGCAAGGCGTTTCATTGACCGCAGCGTCAGGAAGCTCCAGATCGCACTGGGATACATCGTTCAGGAAGTTGTCGTGTCTGCAAATTTATGGAACGGCGAATTCCCCAGCGGGAACCAACCAGAAGGAATCAAATTTGATCCATGGGCTACGGCCGAGGATTCATCGTTGTTCTACCTGTTCAACACCCTTCCATCGCCATGTCCGGACCCGGACAAAGTTGAAGACCCGTACGCTAGAGCAGCCATGCAGGATATACTGGAAATAAACATACCAGGCTTGAATGCCGAACTCTATCCTTTCCAAGCGAGGTCTGCCGCTTTGATGCTCCAAAGGGAAGCCTCACAAGAGCTTTTTCTCGACCCTCGCTTGGAAATCCGAACCGCGCCCAATGGAAGCAAATTTTATTACTGCCCCAGAGATATTGAGTTCCTTCGAAGTCCTCGGTGGTACGCAAGTAACCGTTCTGGCATCCTGGCTGAAGGTATGGGCAGAGGTAAAACAATCATCGCAATCAGTCTGATATTGGCCACCAAAAATCATCTACCCAAGATCCCTCCCGAGTATCAGACAGGACCACCTATCAGGCCTGGAGTGGGGTCTTTATTTCAGATGGCAGCGGACGCAACCGGAAGACACTCCATCCCCTGGAAAGCGGCGATGGCCCGTCATGAAGAGGACACGGGAGAGGAACTGACTGAATGCATCAAAAAGCTCACGTATAACCCACCAAGATACGAGATTCCTGCAGAGCCTGTCCGCTTCAACCGAAAAACGACTATCCCGCCTCCTCGCAGAATGACAATGTGTAGCGGAACCATCGTTGTCGTGCCCAGGAACTTACTTCATCAATGGCAGTCGGAGCTGCAAAAGCATGTTGAGGAGGGTCGACTGAATGTTTTAGTTATGGACAGCCCTCGGAGAGCGCTGCCGCCACCACCTGAGCTTATAACCTATGATATCGTTCTGTTTAGCCGCACCCGATTCGAGTTAGAAATCCGAGATGGCTCAGATGAAAAAGGGCGCAGGGCAGCTTATAGTACTCCACCAGTGTGCCAATGTCCGTACATTGGTTCAACACGTACCAGGAACTGTACCTGCCTGAAGCCGAGTGATCTTTATGTTTCGCCGCTGAGGAGTCTGCATTGGTTAAGGGTCATGATTGACGAAGGCCACAATTTCTCATCTCCAAGCTCAAATGCTGTTCTTGTTTCACAGAAATTGGTTCAAGCCGAGCGGCGTTGGGTCATCTCCGGTACTCCAGCCAAGGACGATCTACTTGGGGTGGAAGTAGACCTTGCCTCCAACGAATCACCGAGTTTGGGCGTCGAGAATGATGCTCAGGCACTGAGGGATCAAGTTCTACAACAGCGGAGACGCTATGGAGACGAAGATTCGCGCGGTGCTGGCGCCTCCAAAAGCCTTGGGCAACTCGCGACCCACTTCCTTCAAGTCAGACCTTGGTCAGAGGCCAATTACGAAGAACGTGCAGATTGGATGGATCATGTCTATAGGCACAAGGACAAGGACCATAAGCGCCGGACTTTTGACTCATATTCCCTCTGCATGAAGAGATCGCTTGAGCAGCTAATCATCAAAACACAACCGTATGATGTGGAAAGAGACCTGGTTCTGCCTCCACTAACTCACCGAGTCGTCCGTCTGAAACCGAGCTTTTACGACAAGGTCTCCGCAAATCTCTTTGTTCTTGTCTTGACAGCGAACGCCGTAACATCGGAACGGACGGACATTGATTATCTGTTCCATCCTCGGAGTCAACAAGCACGTAATCAGTTGATCACGAATCTTCGCCAAAGCAACTTCTTCTGGACTGGTTTCAGCGAAACTGATATCGGAAACGCTGTCGAACATGGATGCAAGTATCTTGTCAAAGAAGAAGCTCAATGCTCGGACGAAGATCGGAAGCTCTTGTTGGAATGTATCAATTTTGCGGAGAATTTTGTTCTTGCATCAGAAAATTGGAAAGCCATGAGTGCTACCCACGAAGTTGGCATGTTTATTGAAGCCTGGCCTGAAAACACGTCCCATGCCTGGGCCCTCGGCAAAGAGCCTCCAGAGCTTTACGGTATCGCACAATTGCTACAGGCTCAGGCTTATGTCAACGAGAGGCTGGGGATTGATCCCATGGAGGGATTCGAAGCTGCTGGGACTGCGGCTCTTGATGAGGCCTTCTCAGCAGAAAAGAAGGCTGTGAAAGGAAGTGTTACCGAGCATGAGGAAATGAAAATGGGGCTGCCTTCATCAAGCGTGCACGTGGAGGTCAATGTCTCGAAACTCCACGCCCCGTCCAAGAAAATCGCCTCAGCACCGAAAGTAGACGGCAAGAAAGGTCCTGCAAAAGCCTCCGGGTCTGCGAAGAAGAACTCGAAGTAAGGTGTCACACGCCCTGATGCGCATCGAAGCTAACATGATTCAGAAAACCAAAAGCCGAAGGACCAGCCCCCATCGAATCGCCAAGGAAGCGCCCGAGAGACAGTGGCATTGAACTCATCGGCGACTCGGCTTTAAGCAGAACTCAAGTCATTGGGACTGTTTCTGCCAAACTCAGCTATCTGCTTGGGCAAGTCATGACCTACTACCGAGAAGAGAAGATCCTCATCTTTTATGATGGTGACAATGCGGCCTACTACATTGCCCAGTGCCTCGATCTTCTTGGCGTCCCACATGAAATTTACTCCAAGGGCATTTCGAACGAGCTGCGCTCTAGATACATTGTCAACTTTGACAAGGATCCATCGCTGAGGGTTCTACTCATGGACGTCCGGCTCGGTGCCTTGGGCCTGAATGTCAACCAAGCATCGCGCGTCTACTTTATCAATCCTGTCTGCCGGCCCAGCATTGAAGCGCAAGCGGTGAAGCGAGCGCACCGTATCGGACAAACGAAGCCGGTCTTTGTGGAGACGTTGATTCTCAGTGGGACGATCGAAGAGGCCATGCTCGAGCGGTCCAAAGCCATGACGCGCAATGAGCATATGGAAGCCAAGACTCTGGAAGATGATCAGAAGATCACGGACATAATCAAAGACGCAAGGCTGCTTCCAGTAGATCCGCAAGAGGCGGTTGGGGAACGGCAAATGGCGCTGCTGAAGCAGCCGGAGCAATTGTTTGGCAGACCTAGCAGGGCCGCTCTGCGGAGGGGTGGAGCACATTCGCCCCCTTCAGCGAAGAGACAAAAGAAAAACCCGCAGTCATCACAGGCGAAGCAGGAGCGGGCGTCCACGCCTGGGATGGTGGAGCGGACATTCATGGACTCGCCTTTACAAGGGCGCCAGGGAGAAGCATCTGCTCAAGTTGAGACTGCGGTACGTCGGAGCATTTTCGGCGGTGGTTGAGCATTTGGGCGATAGACGAAAATAGAATATTTGGTTTGTGGTGATGGATCTGGGCTCGGCATTTTGGCAGAGGCAAAGCCCAAAGTCTAGAGGCCATGCTCGTAAGTTCCCGAGGTTTAAGTCGGGTGAGAATTTGTGGGTGCAGCGCAGCGATGTTGGAAGGAAAGCCACGGATGAGAGTGGGGAGCTAATTCTCTCAGCTCCCTGCCACTGATTCCTCAATAGTCAAGCAGGAAAAGCCACGGACGGCAATTCCAAGCCGTGCCACGCGGAAGCGTGGGGCACACCCGTTTCGCGCGTGGGCCGCAGGGCGCCCACCGCTCGTCGGACACAGCGAGGACGGCGCGCATCACCAGAAACACTCCAACAGACAATATCTCTTCAATGTCCCAGCCAGAGCCCTCGGAGTTGGGCTCGTGGGCCGTGAGCAGTCCGCGGGCCGAGCGATTCAGCAGCACACCGGCTCTCGAGCTCTGTTCCTTGCCAAACCCCGCAGCGATCTCCATCACGACATCGCAGGCAAAGATGAGCTGTCCCGAGCTACCCTCCCCACCCACGCACCATGACACGCCGTCTAGACGCTGCCAGCCTGCCAATCACTCCGCCAGCTCACCGTCATCATCCACACCCGCGGGTCGAGTGTAGAGATGCAGCTAGGCCCGCAGAAGAAAAAAACACAGAAGGCGTTCCTCCTCACTCCTTCAGTCGTGTCTATTCGAACTAGCTTTTTGTCTACACGGGTCCATTCGTCTATCGCTCAGCCGTCTGCCCAAGCAGCTACACACCAGGTTGAAGCACGCCATCGGGCTAAAGGGCGCCCCCGACGGACAAGCTCCAGGCTCGCGAACCAGGTCCTCACATTGTCCCGCCATCCCGCGCTCCGTGAGTTATCTTGCTGGTCCACTTAACCTGCATTATTCGCCGTGACACTGCGCATCAATTTCCAATGGGTTCTTAAGCTGCATCCCGCCCTCCCTTCCGCCTTTACCTGCAGCTTCCCCGCTTCCAAAATGCCGACCTCTATTGCCAACGGTCCCTTTCTGTCCCTCCGCCACGACCCTTCCTGTGGCAGGCAGAGTGAGACCGACGGAGCCAATGCCCATTCCAGCACTCTTTCCTACCGCTCCTCCGCTCCATTCTCTTCACTGAAGACTGGCCCTCCCAGCAGCTCGCACAGCTCCCACGCCTACTCCAACCTGCACTCGTATTCCAATGGCTATACCAATGGCACCAATGGTACCACCCAATATACCGCCGACGAGGACTTCCTGAAGCTAGGTTCTCCCCAGCAGGATGTCCTACTGCTCCACGGTCCGCGCCAGAAATATTCGCTCGAGAAAGCCAAGGAAATCCCCTCGCTCAAGAGCGACGATGAGATCCTCATCCAAGTCCTTGCCATTGGCCTTAATCCGGTCGACTGGAAAGGTCCCGACTACAACTTTGGCCAGCCCTCTTATCCGTGGGTCAATGGGAGAGACTTTGCCGGACTGGTGGTTCGCGCCCCGCGCAAGCCCAGCCGCATCCAAAGCGGCGATGTGGTTTTTGGACCCTCGACCGATTACAGAGACATCCGCAAGGCTGCCTACCAGGAGTACGTGGTTACGGCCGACTACAACGTTGCAAGAATCCCCAAGGGCGTCTCGGTGAAAACGGGTGCCGCAATTGGCGTTGCTTTCGTTGCGGCAGCTATTGGTCTGGGTACTTCGCTCGGTCTCGACTTCAGCTCTCTTGCCAAGGAAGCTCCTTTGGGCCCTGATTTGTACCAATTGGTGCGCAGCATTGACCGCAGTCACTTCCCTGATGATGTGCGCGCAGAGGTGTTTGACAGCATTCCTTACGACGAGCGACCCACGCGCGGGGAGTGGATTGTCATTTGGGGAGGTGAGCATAGATTATTGAAAAATGATCTTTCCGCACATGCTGATGATTGATAGGTTCTTCAACTACTGGAATCTTCGCCCTCCAATTGGCCAAGCTCGCTGGACTTCGCGTCATTGCCGTTGCGGATGTGGCCAAGAATGGAAAGAGACTTATTGATTTCGGCGCAGACATGCTCGTTGACAGATTCGACCACCAGCGTGCCATTGACGTGATCCGGAGCATCACTGGAAACGAGTTACGTTTCGCCATCGACGTGACCGGCAAGGAGTCTGCTACACACCTCCAGGAGGTTCTCCACACCTCAGCCGCCGAGAAGCGTGCCCATCTTCTCGGATTCACAGGCCTCCCGAAGACCAAGGTCATTGACGTCCAACAGCACTCGGTGCCCATCAAGATTTTCCACACCTCACCCGGCGTAGGCGAGTCAATCATGACCTGGCTTGAGGAGCTTCTGGTTGCCAAGACTCTGAAGTTCCCGGAGATCGAGGTCGCCGACGGTGGGCTCGCCGGCATCAATGATGCGCTCGATAAGTTGAGGAGCGGCACTGTGAGCGGCAAGCGTATCGTCGTGCCCATTGTCGATTCCGCACCCAGCCCCACGGTTCCCAACGGTATCAGCACCGCTTCCGCGGATCTTCCTTCAGACGACCTCGCATACGCCGAGCAACTCAACTCGGATCCGGACCGCGTCCAGTTCGCGTACTGGGTGCCCAACGTCTCCGGCGGTCTCGTGATTTCCAAGATCCCGCAGCGGACCCACTGGGACCTCAAGGCTAACAAGCGGTACGCGAAGACAGCGGAGCGGGTGGGCTTTGAGTACGCGCTGTCACAGATCCGCTTCATGGCCGGCTACGGCGCCGATAACCAGCACGAGCCGGTCAGCTTCAGCCAGGCGCTACTGCACAGCACGGAGAAGCTCAAGTTGATCGCGGCGCTGCTGCCCGGCCCCTGGAACCCGGCGGTGGCGGCCAAGCAGATCGCCAGCATCGACAACTACACCGACGGGCGCGTAGCCGTCAACATCGTCAGCGGCTGGTTCAAGGCCGAGTTCACGTCCATCGGGCAGTGGTGGCTCGACCACGCGGAGCGCTACCGCCGCTCGCGCGAGTTCATCGAGTGCCTGCGCGGCATCTGGACCCAGGACAAGTTCACCTACAAGGGCGACTTCTACCAGTTCCACGACTATCCGCTCAAGCCGAAGCCGCTCTCGTGGCCGGGCCGCCACCACCCGGAGATCTTTCAGGGCGGCAACAGCCTGGATGCGCGCGAGAACGCCGGCGCCGTCAGCGACGTCTACTTCATGAACGGCAACACGCTAGAAGGCTTCATCTCGCAGATCGAGGACGTCAAGGAGCGCGCGCGCCGCAACGGCCGCGAAGGCCAGGTGCGCTTCGCACTAAACGGCTTCGTCATCGTGCGCGAGACCGAGGCCGAGGCCATCCGCGTGCTGCAGGAAATCCAGGGCAAGGCCGACGCCGAGGCCGTCGAAGGGTTCCGCCAGCAGGTCCAGAACGCCGGCGCGTCGACGAACAACAAGACGGGCATGTGGGCCCAGAGCAAGTTCGAGGATCTTGTGCAGTACAATGACGGCTTCAAGACCAAGCTGATCGGCACGAAGGAGCAGGTTGCGGATCGCATTTTGCTGCTGAAGAGTATCGGGGTCGATATCATTCTCACGGCTTTCTTGCACTATGACGAGGAGATCCAGCTGTTCGGCGAGACGGTGCTGCCGTTGGTCAGGAAGCTGGAGAGGGAGGGTCGGGGTAAGAATAAGGATTTTGAGATTGCGTTGACGGGTGATGTCTATCGCGAACGAAAATTTTAAGGGGCCACTGTCTCTACAGCTAAGTGATGCCGGGGCTGTGGAGGCGCCCAAGGCATCAGAGAAGGACGAAGTCGTTATTGAAGAGTCTGTGTCTGTATCCTCTCCTTCCGGAGCTAACGATGAAATGGACGAAGAAGGAAGAGATGCAAAGATTGCTAAAAAGAAAAGTTTGGGCGGCTTAGTGAGGAGATACCTGCGTAGCTTGTTTGTTTCTTGTTTTGGTGGTTGAACTGGCTTATCGATCAACGTTGGATACACGATGTCACCTAGTTGTAGTTTGTCCAATTTATTTTAGTAATCCTCTCGAATTGATGTATTCTGAAGTCATCTTCAATCATTGGGTCAGACTGTAGTAATTGAACGTGAAGTTATAATGACGATAAGGTTGTGGGCATGGCCTGAGACCTGGGGACTAAGAAAGTTTAAGTGTGGAATTGTTGAAGTCGAATAATCCCTTCCAATAGATGTCATAAATTCCCAACACCTTCACAAACCATGCTTCCTGGTCATTTGCCATACCAATATATTCTTCGCGAGACTCGAAACGCAATTCAAACTTTTAAACGACAAAAACTTCTTATTCTAAGTATTCATCTTGATCGTCACCGCTGCAATACAAACATCCACGCCACACATTTAGCCTGGCAGGTCGGCTTGACACCAATGCTCACATATAAAGTTCATCGATCATAGAGTATCATAACATACCCATCATTGTCTATCCAGCCCATCATCAAAACCACTTACGCGCCAACATCCCTCTGCATATCGTTCTTCCCACCATACCCCTGTGCCCGTCTGCTCTGCACGCCCTCGCCCTCGATACCCTGCACCGCGTCCCCTCCACCCTCAATGTCCTTGAGCAAGCTCTCTGTGCCGCCGAAGCCGCCCGCCTGCTTAGCGCTTCCCGACGTGTGGTCGGGCGCCGTGTGGCCGCTGACGCCGCCCTGCTCCGACAGCGCCTGGCCAAAGCGGATCTTCTCGGCATTGGTGACGTGCGTGGTTGATGTCTTGTTGGTGTTCGCCGGGAGGGATGTCGGGTCGTCGGAGGACTGGCCTGCGGGATGGTATGTCAGTGGCGTGTATGAGGGCGCGAAGGTTGGGATTTCGAGTGTCCTCTGATCTAATAGTAGCGCATGGATGGAAAATAGGGTGACATGGTCTCTGTAGGGAATTTGAATGACGTACTGCCGAGTTGTCCTGGCTCTTTGGCGGTGGGGTTCGTGACGGTCTTGATCGACTCGTATCTGTGACCCCATTCCAGTCAGCAGGCGGGTCTGAAGCAAAAGAGGAAACCCATTCAGTGTCGAGGCAAAGGGTAAGGTGTGGATGGAGAGAAGTATGATGGACGCACTGAGTGTTCCTGCCACCAGGCTCAGTATTCATGAGGTTGGAAGACATAGTGGTGTTCAAAGGTAAGAGCTCGAATGTCTTTCAGTGGTTTTCTGAGAAGATATCGTTGATGTGGAGGATATTGAGGAAGCGTCTGTGTGAAAAGAGAAGCAATTGGTTATGAGTTAAGAGGAAGGGCCGTGAATAAGTTGTTGAGATGAGGTGCAGCTCCCCTCTCATAGCTATGACGTATTACAGACGGACCCACCTCACTTCCTCCGCATCATGCATTCCTAACAGGAGCACATGCGCATGCCTTCCCTCACGGAGCCAATCAGGAATTAAGCAATAGTTTCTAGGACATCGACCTCTGCATTTTCGCTATTCCACAGATGCGTGGTCTCGTGAAATGTTGCGGTGTCATCCGCCCCCTTCGACCTATACGACCCCGGCAATTTCTGTCACTCGATCGAACACGCTACCGTCCGACCCTGCCCAATCCATTTTGATTTTGTCATGCGAAAGAAAATAAGATAACCCGACTAAAACATCCCAAGCCTCTCAACCCGAGACGCCCACCGAGAAAGGACCTCTTTTTCGACCCAGGTGCAAGCACGACCAAACCATCCACCGTCCGTTTATCAGCAGCCGAAAAGTTCGCCGTGCCCGTGGTCGTCTGAAAAGCGTCGTTGGAGCAGGAACCAGAGCCGCGTCGCGCTTACTGCGGAGCGTTGCCAGCGACCGGGGGACGGCCACGGCCGAAGCCACCACGGAACTGAGGCTGGAACTCACCGGGGGCGCCGCCCTCCTTGCCCTCGCCGGCATCACGGCGGCGGTAGGAGTCACGGTCACCACGGGGACCGCCACGGCCACCACCACGTCTCTCGCCGTCGAGCATGCCGCGCGGGGGAGCGTGCGAGCGCTGCTGCTTGATGTGGGTCTGGGGGACGATCTCGGCCGGGAGGTGGAGCCACTCGCGGAGATAGTCAAGGCCCTCAGGGCTGCATAGCCGTCAGTACGAAAGCAATGTGTATGTGGGAGCTGGTATGGACTGACGTGAGGGTGTAGTAGTACCACTGCCACGAGAACTGGGTCTTCAGGTAGCCGCGGGAGGTGAGGGACTGGCAAGCCTTGATGACCTATTCGAAATTGTCAGTCAATTGTTCAACCCCCCTTGCAAGTATTTGTGCTCGGTGTATGGCAATCGTGAGGCAACGAGAAGTTTAGTGGGACGTAAAAGGGGAGAGTTTGGTGGATCGAAGGCTTTCGGCTCCGGATTGAGCAATTTCGAGGGGCGAATGCGGGATCGCGCGAATTGAAGCGTGGGGAAGGACGTACATAGAGGTTCTTGGTGTCAATTTCCTGGTGCTTGGGAAGGTTGAAGTCCCTTCGAGCGCAAGTCAGCCTCTGAGCGGTTCAATCCCATATTGTTGCCTCCACATCTTCCAAACAACCGCGCTTCCATCATCCTTTCAGGGAAATACTGACTTCTTGGCAACGAGAACACCCTCACGGAAGATGTACTCGTGAATCTTCTTGCGGTCGGCCTTGGGAATGAGCCTAAGGGAAATTTCAGTCAGCACCAGCTCGTCTAGCAGCGGCAGCGCATGACAGCACGGAGTGTTTCCGTCGTCTTCTCGCGTGGCAGCATTGTAGGTATGGGAGGCGCGTACATGATGGGCGACTGTGGTGGTTAGTCCGGAGGGTGGGATTTGGCGGGTAGGCAGGCTCGTCGTCGTCGGTCGGAGGGTTCCTTGTGGTTTTCCAACGATTTGGATGTGCGCGGAGCTCTCGGTTAACCCGCCCCGGCCTAGCGCCAAGACTTTTGTCCGACCGCTGCCGCCGTTTTCCCCCAGCCGCAACTCCATCGCCGCCGCCGCTCGAACATCAAGCTCACCACTTCCACACCACGCTGCAACCAAGCACATCGAAAGGGCCATCTACCGCGACAACTCATAACCGCAATCCGCCCTGAAGCTCTGGTTCCACGCCTCTCGTTCTGCGAGTGCAGCCATCAGCGCTACGCCACAATCGAACATGGCCCCTTCAACCATCAACGTCCTCCTTACCTCGTTCCCCGGACTGGGACTCCCCAAGACCCTCTCAGTCCCTCTACCGGCCACTTCTACCGTTGCGGACTTCACCGCCGCTCTCTCGCAACGTCTCCCAGCCATCGACAACCGCCTGCTCCTCACAACAACCTCGAATAAGCTACTTGAGCCCGACTCTCCGACTCCTCTATCTTCTCTCCTCTCGTCCACCGACGATGTCACCGCCATCTTGCCACTGCGTCTCAGCGCCCCACTTTGTGGTGGCAAGGGTGGTTTCGGATCTCAACTGCGTGCCGCTGGTGGACGCATGCGCAAGAAGCGTGGCGCTGGCGAGAACAACGGATCCTCGCGTAACCTCGATGGACGGAGATTGCGCACTGTTACTGAAGCGAAGGCTCTCGCGGAGTACCTGGCTGTGAAGCCTGAGATGGACAAGAAGGAGAAAGAGGAAAGACAGAAGCGCTGGGAGGATATTGTCGCCATGGCTGAACGCAAGGAGGAGGAGATTCTGAAGGGAGGCAAGGGAAGGCTGAATGGCGAATGGGTCGAGGCAAAGGAAGAAGCAGAGGAACGCACACGGCAAGCTGTGCTGGAGGCGATCAAGAACGGAGACATCAAGGAGGTGCTGGGCAAGAAGGAGAGCGACAGCTCCGCCAGTCCCTCTGAGGGTAGCGAGGGTAGCGAAAGCGAGGAGGAGAGTATGAAGGCTAGTGTGAAGGCTAGTGCATCAAAGCCTGCTGCAAAACCCGCCGCTCCGGCGAGCAGGACCTTCTTCGGCTGGGATGAGGACGAGGACATGAGTGACGACGACGAAGACGAGGAACCGGAGGAGGTTGAAGTTAAGGGAAAAGGCAAGGCGAAGGCCTGAAATTTTAGTCTTGCAACAAGGCGTATTTGGTGTATGGGAAAGGGCATCTCAGTATGGCGTTCAGGCTTCCGACACGACTTTTCGATTATACCCAGCAATGCAACTATTTATTACCACCACAACGACATTATCCATCTCGCGCATGAGCCATAACATGTTGAAACAATGCAGACGTTCACACTTCAAAATGTGCTCCGTTAATGTTCCCTTCAAGCGTGCCGTTCTTCTTGAGCCCACGTAACCCTCCTGTTACCCCTCAGCCGGTCAAACGCCAATACACTTCCCAACAACACCTGCGCTCCAGAAGCACAATCTTCCGGCGCGCAATACTCGCTCGGGTTATGACTGACGCCTCCCCTACACGGTACGAAAATCATACTCGTCGGACACCGCCGCGACGCGTACACACTATCGTGACCCGCCCCACTCGTCAAGTCTCTCGTCAACCCGCGCGTACCTTCATACCAGTCCGCAGCCTTGCGTACACATTCGATCGCGTCCTCGTTGAACACGACCGCCGGGCTCACGCTATCCGTCGTCCATTCGATCTCGCACGGCTGTCCGCGAGTGCACCCCGCCGACACGTCCGTCCCGGCGCCACCGAGTAGCGTCGAGCTGCTGGGAGCGGTGTCGCCGCGCGCGATGTAGGCGAAGTCTGTGCCCAGCGCGTCCTCGAGTGCATCTAGCGTCGCGTCGGAAGGGGAACGAATGTCGAGGCTGAAGCGCACGTGGCCGGGTACGGTGTTCGTACTGCCGGGGGTGAGGGACAAGATGCCGGTGCTAGCGAGGGCGGAGTGCACGGTAGCGAGCCGGTGGGAGTGGAGGATGAGTTTGGTTGCCGTGAGGAGGGCGTCCGAGCGGGTGGGGAAAGGGGTCGTGCCAGTATGGCAGTCTGGGGGATGTTAGTTTGGGGGGAGAAAAGGAGCCGGAGAATAGGAGGCTGCGAACCGCGTCCTTTGACGTCGATGGTGAACCAGCGGTATGCTTGCACGCCTTGCACGACGCCGATTTTCTTCTCTTCGGTTTCGAGGATGGGACCCTGCTCAATGTGGAGCTCGAAATGGGCGGCCATTGGCAACGAGTCGTGACTGGCAGGTGTTTTGCCTAGGTAACCAATGCGCTCCAGTTCCGACCTCATCGTTGACGTGCCTCCACCGACCTCGCGAAGGTTATGGGCGCGCTCTAGTGGGATGTCCCCGGACCAAACACCTGAGGCGACCATTGAGATCGGAAATCTAGCGCCTTCCTCGCTGTTGATGGTGTCAGTACCGCGCAGGATTTGAGGACAAAAGGTCATAGGATTCAGACAGCTTCATGAAGCAAGGCAGCACTCACTTCGTCCAATTGACTACTCCAACGGGAAACTCGGTCTCAACCCAATTGTCACTCAATACTTTAAGCATCTCGACACCAGCCGTGACGCCGAGAATGCCATCATAGCGGCCACCAGTGGGCTGAGTGTCAAGATGTGAGCCAGCGAAGGTGGCAGGGCCTTGACGGCGACCAGGCCGGACGGCGAAGATATTGCCCATAGCATCGACTGTCGTGTGGCAACCTAGAGCTTGGGTGGTTGCTACAAACCAGTCGCGTGCCTCTTTGTCTGAATAGGAAAGGGCAAGGCGGGACATTCCGGTCTCTGTGGGTGCACTGCAGCCGTGTCAACTGTTATTCAGGAAAAATATATAATTATCTCCATGAAAATTCAAGCGTTTACGAGCAATTTCTGTGAGCAAACAACTAAGGCAGCGAGAGAGGGAAGATATTTTCAAGATGAGATGAATGTGGAACTTACTCTCCCCAACGCTCTCCCGTTCCCCAAGAGCACGTGTAGTGAATGTCTTCCATAAGTCTATTCTGGTTGACCTTCAAGCTGGCAAGGTCTTGCTCCGACATCTCCAGAGTATGCAAACCCCTGCTTCCCGATGCTCCAAAACATCGGAGAGCTGACGCGCGCACAATTGGTCTGAACGCTGTGATGGGGCGCGCACTTTGCTTGAGCAAGCCGCACCCCGCAGCTTGCCGGCGTGTGGCTGCTGTAATCAATCTTCCCGCTGTAATTGCCATGACGGTTTGTGGAATTGCGTGATTGCTCGGGAATAAGAGGTAATTGGGGAGGTGTTCTGGGTTTTATGGACGCATGGCACCGGTGGAGTGAGAATGTCGTCGAGAGATGGTGATCCGACCACTGGTCGTCGCGGAGATAAGCCAGCCACCCATGGGGTTGTGAAACGTGGGGGTTAGGCTGCCGTGCCGTCTTTCCCGATTGGGTCGTCAGCTGAGAGCGCGATGACCCGCGATAGTCAACGTCATATCTAGAAATTTTGCGGCGATAGAATGGGAATGAAAGATACGGTGCGGTAATTATTTTGAGGATTTGGTGAATTGATTTGGTAGATATGTTTGGCACATTTCCTTCAGGACGAATGTGCTGGAAGAAGTGGTTGCGGAGCTTCTGGATCAGTTTGCTATGCGCCTGTGTCTTAAATACTATTGGGAGTAGAGTAGGGAATATATATTGCTCCCGTATAAGTGCATTCTTGAGGGTTTTTGAACAAGATCGACAGCCAAACCAGCCAACGTCTCGTGCTTATGAAAAGATATTCTCTCCATCACTTTCGAGGCATGCGGCATTTCATGAGTCAAATTGATCATTGCAATAAGGAGCAAGAATGACCTAAAAATCCAATATTGGGTGGTCGTGTGGTGAATATGGACGGGAGGATTATACTTGGTCACTGTGAAATTTCTCATGGGTCTTTGCGTGTAATAATGTTCAGTCCAGTGCATTGATGGTGGTAATAGACGAATAGAGCTGTTCAGGATGCATGCCGTAGCGCATCCAGTGAGCAAACGCCGGGGTGGTTTGTAGTTTTACTTGCGCCGGACAGCGTCACGTGGCAGTGCACGCCGGTCACCCTGCTCTTAAAAGAATACAGCGACCAGATCACCGTCAGGACACCAACTGTTCACCAACATGTCCATCCGCAGGGTTGAAGTTACTGACGAAGGCTCGCCGGTGCGCACGCCGTCACGCAGAATTCTCCCCGATATGTCGCAATGGGACATGATACCAGATCCACTCCACGTACGCAGAAGCATGGAGCAAGAGGATAATCACCACCAACACCATCAGCGACACACTGGGACAGAAGATCTTGACCGCGAGAGCTCGCCCGAGGAGGCCGATGACAAGGAAAATTCCGGCAACCAACGTCGCCCACGGAGCTCCACGTCATCTTCCCAGCGCAGCCCACTGGGCGAAGTACCAGAGAGCGACCCTCGACGAAGCTCGGAGCGACCCTTTGAAGCGCATCCCCTCTCCCAAGAGGTCTTCTTTAGCCCTTCTCCCGCCGTCGGCCCCTCCACTACCTATAACTCCAACACGAACACCGCGTTCGTGCCTGAAGTCACAGCCATGCCTGCGCGCATCCCGCCTCCCGCCTCCAGCAGGACCGACTGTAAGTCTCGAATACTTCTTCTGATCATTTCATCTGGTGCGTCCCAAGCTGACTTGAGCACGCACAGCCCTCCGCTCCACCTCCACACACCGTGCGCTGCCCGGCACTCGTGGCAACACCGCATCGCCCTCCACCATCTCCTCCCGACGCCGCCATCCGCGCCAGGCTGTTGCTCCGCGCACAGCGCCGCAGATCCCGCCTGGTGGGTCCCACGCTTCGGCCGCACAGCGCCAGGCGAACCGCATTCCGTACCCTGGTAATATTTTCCCCGAACCGAACTTCCATCTCCGTCCTCACAACCACCCCGAGTTTTCCTTCATCGAAATCCAAGACGATCTGAAGAAATCGCTGATCCTAACAGACCACAGATGAGCGTGTTGCCCCCGTCACCCCCTCAGCCAACCGTAACAGACCTTGCGCCCACTGCGGTGGCGTCATGACCGACTGTGTGGCGGTGGACCGGCAGCCGGGCGTCTTGGTCTGCTCTGTTGGCTGCAAGATGGCGGTTGAGGATAGGATGGAGCTGCGTGAGAGAAGCTCGTTGCCGGCGTCTGCTCCCTTCCGCCTCTGCGCGCGTTGCTTGAAGAGGACAAACTGCTCCATGATGGCTGGTGGACAGTGGGTATGCTCGGTTACGTGCAAGTTAGCGTGGGAGCAGGATGATGAGGCCAAGGACCCTGCTACCATCCACACGCAGCCTGCTCGCAAGGAGAAGGCTGTCTGGGGCAGGTTCAAGCTTGCCCTGAAGAATCTTTGGAAGAAGAAGTAATAGACATGAATTTGGGGCCTAATGAAGATTTGTCAGTCAATAACCACTGTGAGGTTCGAAAACAGCCCGGTCAATGCTCCGTTCGCACCCAAGTATTCCCGAACCCTCCCCCGAGTGGCCCTCCAATTCCGGCATGTAACTTGAGAGGGGTATGCGGTATTACACTTTACGTTGTGACTTAAACATGAAGACTGCGTATGGCGCAGTGGAGGTTTAGTGCAGCGAGACATGGAGGCAGTCGTGGTAAAGATGAATTCGTGTATGGAGAAGAGATAACAATTATCTAAAAGCAGGAAATGATCCGCAGAGTTTTGAAACCTTGAAATTGCGCAACTTCCCCACATGAGTGAATGTTTCGCACGGTTCCTGGCGATGATGATGAAGATCTGTTCTCGAATGATGTGAAGTTTGCCGAGTTGATGCGTCCCTTGGCAGCATCGAAATAGGGAACGAAACGCCCGTATTGCGACACAAGGCCGCAGGCGCCGCAATGCCCAGACGGACAACAGGTGATTTTGTTTCCTGAAGAAAGTCGTACGATGTCCGGGGTTGATGCAACTCGGGCCGAAGCGAATGTTGCAAGCCCGGTCAAGGAGTACTGCGGTGTCGATCGCGACCCTCGTCCCGCGGGGAGGAAAACAAGACGGCTGCAGGTGAGGCGCACTCGCAGCGGCTGGGCTGGGTCCCAGGATTGAAGTTTGATGCCTGCGGAGGCACTCGCGATGGGCAAGGGTGGATACCTTGGCGAGCAGGCATGAAGCTTGAAAGCGTGGAGATGGGGAAAATCCACTTTTCGATGTAGATCTTGGAGATGACGGGAATGCCGTCATCGTTAGCGATAGCTTGCACTACCGTTGGTCAATAAAGACCTGCTCCCGAGGGGTAGGTGTGGGTGAAATCCTGTTTTAGTTGCCTCGCTGAGCTGTCATCTTCTGCGGGAGTCAGCGAGGCGGGAGGGTGGTCTAGAACGAGCGGGTATTGATGGGGAATTTTCGACGCATTACTTGGGCAGGAACATGTTGCACTTGTGAGTAGCATGTCTCTTCCAAAAGCGCATGGTGAGAACTGGAGGGTCGCCAGGCGGGAAAAGTTCCTTGCAGGCGGCGGGCCGAGGCGACCACACGGACAATTGCGATCGCGGGGCATGTTCCTCATCGCGCATCGCGGCATTCTGGCGGCGGGCGAGGGGTCCCACGGGCTGCGCAGCGGCGGCGCAGGGAGGTTGGATGGGCGGTCTTTTGGCGAATGTGGAGGTGAGCGGTCAGGCCTGGACCAGAGCAGGCGGCGATTAGCGGCCAATGACGTGAGCTTGTCTCGCAGCTCCTCGCCTCAAGGCCCGCAAACCACCACCAAGACCCGCAAAGAGATCGCATGTCGCCCGCCCTCCATTGCCTCCGCCAAAACATTCGATTCGCCCCCTTTTAACTTTTCCCTGGGCCCCCGTGCCAGGTCTTCAAGCTGGCCCCGAAGCACCTCCGCCGCAGCAACAACCACCGCTCTTCTCTCTCCCTCTTCCGCTTCCTTTTTCCGCACACGCATCTGCGTGCCCGCCAGCGCCTCGACAACTTCCGCCACGACTTCTTGCCTGCCCTCCGCCACCGTGCCCAGTCCCGTATCTGGCAGTACATCGTTCGCCGCCAGCAGAAGCGACTCCACAAGGCCCAGAACGTTCTCGGGGGTTTCCGCGGCAGCCGCATCCTCGCGCTCCTGCGCAAAACCCGCCCGACCGCCCAACACCCCCCGAAGAAAAATGTCCACGACCACAAAGACCCTTCCAGCAAGATGAACACTCTCGGCGCCGGCCGTTACTACTCCGGCGCCCCCTATGTCGACTCCGACACCGACGGGAGCCTGTCAGGCTTGCGCTCCGACCGTGAGCCTGGTGCACGCCGTAAGAAGATCGCTGGCTATTTGAAGGCTGCCAATGAGCTTCGCCAGGCCTATCAACAGAGCTATACCCGCGGTTGGGGTGGTGGTGGTGGAGACAGGCTGGACTGGGATCAAGGCGACGACACCCCGGGCGCCTTCCCGGACGCCGCAATAGTCAGGAGCGGAGACGAGGAAATGGTTTTATTTCCTAGCTATGCAAGGAAGCATGTGAAGCGGAAGGTCAGTGATAACTTCCGATTTGGACAGTGGGTGTTGGTATTGACTGCCACAGCCCCAAGCCGTTCCTGGCACCGTTCAGGAGTCCCCGGGTTATGGCCGTGACTCACGAGATACTACCGGAGCCGGAGACGCCGAATACTGGAAGCGCGAATTTGAGAAGTACGAGGACGACAGCGCAGTGGTGGATGTTGACGTGCGTGGCTGGATCTATTATCCTCACCGTGGTCAAATGACGCGAAAACACAGGCTGTTCGTTGGTCTCGCCAGGCAGCTGGTCGGCCTCCCAACGCCTTCAGCAAAGTCCAGTAAGCCAAATAGTCGAGAACCGAGCCCGCACAAATCCCTTGCGGACAAGGCCCACGAGAAGAGCGCGAGGCAAGAAGAGGAGCTTGTGGAGAGGGAGGCCATGTCCATCATGAGGAAAGGAGAGATGGAAGCTGCAAAGGCTGAGAAGGGAAGCTACAGTGAGCTGCCCTCCAAAGGGTCTGACACTGACAGCCTTTACACAACACGTTCGCGGGATGTCTCGCCATCCAGAGGGCGCACTGGCAGGGTCGCCGAGCTCACCAGCGAGAGCGAGGAGCCACCGATATCCGGGATCAAGAAGCGAGAATCCTGGACGCAGCCAGCGAACATGAACGTATCGGAGCTCGAAAAGGCGAACAAGCACCTGATGGCACGCTTGTTGCCTTTCCTCGCGAACCCCTTGGCAAACACACCCATTTCGATTTTCTTCTACAATGACGAGATATCCCGCCAGCGCACCATCTACACTGATGCTTCTGGCCATTTCTCCGTCCGTGCAGCTTTGGAGTTTGTGCCGACCCACATCAGAGTCATAGTGTCCGAGACGCTCTCCACCACGGCAGAGGTCCACATCACGGAGCCTAAAGGAGTCAGCCTAATTAGTGATATCGACGATACAATCAAGCACTCGGCAATCAGCGCCGGAGCCCGCGAGATTTTCCGCAACGCCTTCATACGCGAGCTCGGGGACTTGACGATCGAAGGAGTTCGGGAGTGGTATAATACCCTCTACGACAGGGGAGTCAAGTTCCACTACGTGTCGAACTCCCCGTGGCAGCTTTATCCCGTTATCTCACAGTATTTCAAATTGGCGGGCCTTCCACCTGGCTCCTTCCATCTTAAGCAATACAGCGGCATGCTGCAGGGGATCTTCGAACCAGTGGCGGAACGCAAGAAAGCAACCCTCGACCGGCTGGCACGGGATTTCCCCCAAAGGAGTTTCATTTTGGTTGGGGACAGTGGTGAGGCGGATCTCGAGGTCTACACAGACTTTGTCCTGGAGAACCCGGGGCGGGTGCTGGCTGTATTCATCAGAGATGTGACCACTCCGATACAAAAAGGCTTCTTTGACCCCTCAGTGGGTCCACATGGGTCTGACAAGGCGTCTAAGCGGAACTCCAAGGTACTCACCGGCAAGCGCTCAGCGCGATCGTCCAAAGCTTCAGAAGACGATGATCCCGAGCTGAGGGCTGCAATAGCCGCTTCACTACGAGACTTCGAAGAACCCGGAGGGCGCTATCCGGCATGGACTCCGGGGCATAGCCCTAGCGCCAGTGATGTTGATGTCGCGGAGAAGCGCCCGGCCCTGCCCCCACGAAGACCGACGGAGCCCGCGGCGCCGGAAGCCCATAGGATGAACCCTCCCATGGGGAAGTTAATCGATCTATCTGATGACGAGGACGCCGTGTCCATCGCTTCGACTAGCTCCGCTCCGCCACCACTTTCCCGCGGCATCTCTGATCCCACGTCGGAGAGGTTGCTCGAGCCTATTGCGGAAGCTCCACTCACAAGGAAAGGTGCAATTAGGGGACGCACATCACCATCGCCAGGGGAGCGCAGGGCGCCTCCTGCGAAGCCTACCAAACCAATGCGCTTGCGTAGTCCGTCGCAAGAAAACATATCCGCCGGGCTCCGCCAAGAAGCTCCTGCCAAGGGATCTCCGCCACCGATTCGAAGACCGTCAACGGCAGTTAATACGAATGAAGCAAGAGCTCGAAGTCCTCTTGCTCGGCCACCCCATGTTCCGGAACCAGCGTCCGACGCAAAGGCCAGTGCACCACCACCTCCGCCAAGACGAACTGAAACGAGCCTGTCCAGCCAATCTGGCTACGCGACCACTGCACGCAACAAGCTAGCACAGGCGTACAATAGTCTGCCCGCAGCATCTGCATTATGGAACGGCGCGTCTGCGCCAAGCGAGCCAAGCGCCGCCGGCACGTCATCAGCGCCGGCCAACAAGAAAGTTCCGCCGCCGCCGCCTCCCCGTCGGTCCGGCACATCCTTAACGGATAGCTCAAGGGACAACCTGGCAAACCGCATGTCCAGCGTGCCGACTAGCTCAGGGAGCCGAAACAGCAGTACGAATGGCGATTCTGAAATTCGGCGGCCGTATACAGCAAATGCTGCGAGCGCGTCGTCGACGTCGTTGAGCTCCAGACCCACGAACAACTCATTCGCTTCGGGCGCGCCGGCGACTTCTGCGCCCAACAGCGGGGCGGGGAGCACGGGCAACAAACGTGAGGACCTTTGGCGAAAACGATTGGCGCGGGCGGAGCAAGTGCTGGCTGAAAAAGGAGTCGCGCTGCGGACTTGGCGTGCCGGTAGCGATGTGATGGACGAGGCATTGAAATTGGTCGAAACCACGCTGGAGCGACAGACCAGGGAGCGCAGCGACAGCCAGGGGAACGAGCTTAGGCTTATCAGCGAGCAACGGATCAATTCGGAACTAAGACGATAAAGGAGTGGGTAATTTTAAAGAACGATGGGCACGATTGGGCGCAGTGGAACGAGGTGTTCCGATTGTCAGCAGGGTTGGGCGCGCATCGAATGTAAGACAGGTGTGTACTTGGCAGAGCGAGCAGGTGGGTCTGTTGTCGCAGTGACGCTTCGTACATACAGATCTCTTGGGCTCTCGGCTTTCGATGGCGACGAAAATGGAACGGGCGCGGAGCAGGCGTGTAGCTCTGCAACCGTCCTGGTCTCGAGCCTGCGCGAGGCAGGGGGGTGATCGGCGAGAGTGAGTCTGCACGGGTACGGCCCGACACCGGCGATCGACCCTGCTGCCCCCTGCTGTTACAGGGAGTGTGCTCGGGCGCGGTCGCAATAAGCTCCACCACACGTTGGCGCGCGCAGTGCCAAGCGGGCTGAGGCTCCGGCGCCTCTGGTAACATCACGGAAGTCTTGGCTTGGTCGGAGCGTACAGCGATTGTGTGGCGGACTCAAGCACTGCCTCCTCAAATACTGTATTGTCTGCTCTCCATAAAAGTGTCTCCTGTTCTACATCCCCAGTCCTTCGTCAACTCTCCCCGCGCCACTAGTCTATTCGACTGTTTTAGTTTCGGACGTGCTTTCAAGTGGCATAGCAATATATCCACTTCCTTTTCGAACTCTTTTTGCACAGACAAGTGCTCGTATTGTCCTCTCGCCTGCATCCCGCTTATGGGACTCACCCTCTCTACCATCTTCCTTCACAATGTCATCGTCTAGACTCGTGGAACAGCCTCAGGGCTTCCGACCCTCACTACCCGATACCGGCCCAGGTATCCACATCGACGGCGCCGCAACACCGGAATCTTACAAGTTCGACACTGATGGATCTACCACTCCTGAATACTACGGAGCCTCGACACATGGCGCCAACACACCAAACCCGCCCCCTCAAGACTGGCCCGATAGGTCGAAGCACGAGCTCACGTCGACGAACTCCAGCCAAGTTGCTCTCAACCTTTCCGCACACAAACACAGCCTAAGCATCGACGAGGAGAAGCAGAAGGCGGCTGCAGCAGCAGCAATGATGCCGAACGAGAAGGGCCACATCAGGGACAAGAACATCACTTTCCGCGAACGCATTTCCCATGTCACATGGGCATGGTTTACTACGAGCATGAGCACTGGTGGCCTCGCTCTGGTCCTTGGTGTGACCCCCAACCAATTCAACGGTCTCCAAACGATTGGAAAGACCCTTTTTATCTCCAATATTTTCCTCTTCATCCTCATTACCGTTGGTATTTCGGCAAGATTCGCTATCTGCCCGCAAGCCCTCCGCAACTCATTGCTCGATGGTCATGAGGGCCTCTTCATGCCATGCTTCTTCCTCACTATTTCCACCATGATCAGCAACACGCAGATTTACCTGGTCCCCGGAGTAGAAGAGTTCCTCGAGACGGTGATGCGGGACATCTTCTGGATCTACGTGGCATTCACCCTCACCCTCGCCGTTCTTTTCTACTGGTTCATCTGGACTACACCGGAGATCAACCAAAAGCTGCACGCTGACAAGATGGGACCTGGTTGGATGCTTCCCATCTTCCCCATCATGCTTTCTGGCACCCTTTCCCAGGTTATTGCGGCCAAGCAGCCTCCTCAGGACGCTCTGCCGATCGTTGTAGCTGGCATTGCATTCCAGGGTCTGGGTTGGTTCGTGGCGTCCTGTCTCTCGACCATTTGGATTTACAGACTATTCCGCACGGGACCGCTCCTGGTCAATGTGCGACCGGCCATGTTCATGCTTGTCGGGCCGCCTTCCTTCACGGCATTGGCGCTCATTGGCAACGCCAAGGCACTCCCTGAAAACTACGCATACTTCGAGGCCCACCCTATGGCCAAGGAGATTCTCGTGGTCGTTGCGACGTGGGCGGCCATCTTCCTCTGGGCGCTTGCCTTCTGGTTCTTCCTCATCGCAGTTGTGGCATGCGTCACTGTCATCCCCAAGATGTCCTTTGCGGTGCCGTGGTGGGCATTCGTCTTCCCCAACGTGGGTTTCACGGTTGCGACTATCAACATCGGAAAGGAATTGCAGAGTGGACCGATCCTCTGGCTCAGCACCGTCATGACCATCTTCCTCGTCATCATGTGGTTCTTCGTGGCCGGAGCGCAGATTAGAGCGATCCACTTGCAACTGGTGCTCTACCCCGGTCGGGATGAGGATGCGCACCAGCCGCAGGTGCACGGCCACCACGTCTAGAGTTTTGGAGGTGAAAGAGGTTAGCAGGGGGAGACGGGTTGCTGGGTTGACATTTTCGTGGTGCTTTTCTCGTTACGGCCTTATTTCCCATTATTTTCCGACGACACTATTTCACATTCGCTTCTCCATACACGGTTTAACATGATACCTTACTTTCCTTAGCTCATCTCGTAGAGAGGCCTCAATGGACATAGCAATTGGCGTACTGGCGCTTTAGGGAGAGGGAAAAAGATAGAGGGCGTGCTGGGCTGCCGAAAAGGGTTATCAAGATCTTCACACCATTCTCCGACTTTCCTCTTGTTCGTTAGCGCGCTTCCTGAAGCAGAAGCGCCACAATTTGTCAGACTATATTTGGCATGGGATGTGCTTGGACTAGACCTGATGTAGATGAAAGGAGGCGTATAATGTACCACAATGTACCATCAAATTGAAGTCGTAGATGTGATTGCGATCTCCTAGGGCCAAGCCATGCTATCAGCTTGATGTGTTTGGCGAAGGCTGCCAAGTCAGCGTCTGCTTCTTGGTAAGTTTCGCGGCGACGATCGTCGCAGGGAGCCTGCCGCATGACGCGTACTCCAGCCCTCCTATTGAGCTGTTGTCCAGGAGGCCAAATTTTCTTCGCTCGGAAGGTGCAGGAAGGCTCGTGTCGGTCACAACTCCGGCTGCCCCATTGGGGGTTGCATCACTGTGCGTCGTCCAGTCGGGGTGATGGCGGCTGGTGCGGCGACCAGCATTGCCACACTGCGTCGTCACAGCGGAGCGGACGGCGTAGCGGGCCAGCGGACCTGACGGGGCACCTAGTTAGTTAGGAGGCGCGCGCCTCCAGCCCCTGCTCCAGGGCCGGATCATGCAGGCGAAGCTAGCGAGTTCTGGAACTTCTTCATCCAGCCTCTCGCGTCTTGCCTGAGTCAGTAAGGCGGCAGATCTTATCAGCACCGGCGATGTTTCAGCGACCCATCGACACGCCGTCGCACCAATTGGAAACCACAGCAAGGCCCGTTAGAGGCAGGTCCTCACAGCTGAAACTACAACACCACGCCAAGCCATCGAAAATTCTGTCGCTCCGCCCTGTCTGCCAAGAGGAAGTGGGTCCCGCTGGGCTGTGCAGCTGCGCAGGATCCAATCCGCCCGTACAGCGCATATTCGACCTTATCTATCCTCGATGCCTGAGGTTCAACAACAACCCCCACGGGCCTCTCTCCTAGATTTGCCTTCATGCGGACGAGCCCGCGCTCAACCACTCGCCGTCTCAGCCCAGGATCGCATCGACACCTTCCGTCCAGAGCCCACCTCCCCGATGCACTCGCGCTCTTGCCAAGCTGTCGATGCGCTGTTCTCAACACCACCCCGACCACTCTATGCCCGTCGATCGTGCCCTCCAGCACCCCTTCAGGACCCACATTTGCGCAATTCTCACATGCATCGCCCTCGGCCGCGTCAATATCCTGTCTCACTGCCACCCAGCGTCCCCAATATAATACGACAGCGCCTGCCCCCAAGACGACTTGGCGATTTGAATCGTCTACTTGGCGGACCCAAAAATCCAGACCTAAGGCGCCTCACCCGTGAAAATAGCGCATATGGGGTCTCTGCGAGAGTTGGATCCGGGCCATGGCAGGTAAATTCCCCAATTTCCAATCATCGTGGACATGTGAGGTGGTAGTGGTGGAGCTATTGACCTTAGACCTTTTAGCCGCCGCATTCCAAGCCCGACCGGTCAGGGTGGCTGTCGCCTTGAAGGCACCAAGAATCTCCACGTGGATACCTGCGAATCTGCTCTATTCCGCTGCAGTCATTCGCCGGCAAGCCCGATTGGGATGCGGGAGTTGGGATAGCCGTGGCAGGCCGATACGGGTTCTCCCCAACCGCACGGAAAACCATGCGCAGAGCCTCGGTGAGCGTTTCCAACCGCGGAATGGCGACGTCTTGGTGCTCGTCGCGAGGCTGTACCTTCCTGCCGCTCGGGCTTGATTCAGCCAAGAGAGTGCTTGTCGCATTCGAGTCGAGGATTGCAGTGCTCGGTATTTCTTGGACGCCATGGTGAGGTCCTTGGTAGGCAGACATGGGCCTGATCCTTGTTGTTCGAACACTTCCCGTCGAGACGGTTTGGATGCCTCTGGGCGTGGTCACGGTGGCGGGCGAACGATTCAGGGCCTTCCCAAAAATCCGCCACACCCTTGTCGCGCGTCGTGTTGCTGGGCTATAAGCCATTGGTTTTAAGTTACGGAGCCTCAACCAGACTCATCACCGCCCGAAACAAGAAAGTGGGTACCATACTCAACGACAAGACTGCTCTAGGGTCTCGAGATTCTGCTCCAACACTCTTTGCTTTTTGCCAGTTGCAACATTGCCACGACGGCTGCAACTTTTCGAAGTCTTGGGGTTTCAATGGTTTCAACGTGTTCTTCAGAAAAAGCTGTTTGGTTGGTTTTTCGATCTGCTTTGAAGGCTATTTCGTTCGTTGCCAGTGCGCTGGCAAGGTTTTGCGTTGTCACCCAGAAATTTGGTGTCTCATTGCAAAGACCCAATTTTTCTTTCCTTTCCTACATCGCGATTCAGGTGTCTCATTCACAGCCACCAAAATTTTGTAGTCATGTTCTTCTTTTGGCCTCTGCGCGTCGAAAACGACTTGGCTGTTTCCTCGCAACGCACGCAATCTTCGAAAGATCGGGCCTTATCCTCAAAGCCACCGAAACGTGGATTCCAGCCCGCTTACCTTCGGCAACCAGAGAAGCGAGAAGATCGCCGCAGCTCCGATCGTCGGGCTCTTTGGGCGAAAAAAAGTCTGCGTATACACCAAAAAAGGTACTGACCACGCCACCGCGACGGACAATTCGATTGGCTTGCGCCGGCGCGGGTCTAAGTGATACTTCGCGCAGCTTGCAGGTACCCGCAATCCCATTTTTACTTTTTTAAGATGAGGTACTTTGCAATCACATGGCTGAGATGCCTGTCACCGGATCCTTGGCATTAGTTACTGCGGAACTTCAATGCCTGAGGAGACAAGGGGATTCTTGGCATGGTGGTGTTGCCATGCGTCCGATATTCGCTGCGGTCGATTTGTCACTGCAAGGTCCGAGGCCGCGGTTTTCGATTGCGTCACGATGAATTAGAAAGCATCGGAGCGGCTTTCATTGTCACGAATTCAGCATTTACACTTCAAGTGCTACTTCTCCGGTCTCAAACGGGATGTAGTCCCGATGCGCATTATCATGGTATCGCAGTGTCGGTATTTGAGTCGGATACCACCGGTCTTTTTGATCAGTTGCTCCGCATCCAAAGGTGACTCCTGAAAGAGTCTTTGGCGAGAGCGGGATTTCATGGGCTGGGCAAACTTGATCAAGTGCTCCGAACGGATAGTCGTTCAATCCGCTTTCGGCGCCGTGCATCAGGCTCCATATTAACTGATTCTTGCTAAAGAACTTCGAAAAACAAAAAGGAAACAGGTTCATGATGAGGTTTGAGGCTTTTTTTTCGGGCATGCATACTGACAGTCGGGAGAAACCGGAAATGAGCACTGCATCCTCAGTGGCACACTTCAACATATCAATCCAATTTGGCTGATTGCCCCCGTTTTAGTTGTCCCAGAGAATACTATGCAGGAGCCGAGATCCACAACGATGCGTTGCAGTTAATGCCGCTATCGCTCCCTCCTCAACGAGTGGGTCTTTCTCTCCTGAGGCATTACATGCCGGCGGGCGTTGCGTTGGGAAGGCGCTGACAGATCTTACGTAGATTCAGCGGGAAACAAGAAGCTGGCGCCGGCGTGTAGAGTCCTTCAGCCAAATGATATCTCAAGTGTTGGCGTGGATGCATTCTAATTTGTCAGCCTCGCAGTGTCCGTATTTTGCCATCACAAGAACAGGAACGCTCAGGAAATTACACCCTTGAGCTCTATTTGGTAGGTCACTCTGCTGCGAAAAGCCATGAATGTGGACTCACACGCTCGATGATTGAACTGAGCTCGTATTGCTTTTTCTTGGCTTTGACTCCTAATCCTCTGTTAACTACTAACTCTGTGCTGGATGCGCTATTGAAGAACACCTTTCCAGTTGCCCCTCAAAATTGGCAAACTTCTAGAAAACAGCGAATTGGAGATTCAACTGCCACACAGGCCGACATTTACCACCAATGCTCACCTCCGCGGCCAGTGACTCAGCTGAGGTATTTTTGGAACGGAGAAAAAGGACGAAATCAGCCTAATTGCTTCGGGTAGGCAGAGGATCACACATATCCTACCTTGGGGGATAAGGGAGTGACGTTGAGTTCTCAATATCCTGACCAATCTTCTCTCAACAAGTTCCTTTCTTACTTCTTTAGTGCTTAACTGACTGCCAAACGGAAGGACGACCTCTTCTCTGACACGTTCGACTCTATCCTCGCTCCGCATACTTCAAGCCACTCTGCAGAAGTACACCAGACTGTGCCCTTCTACCACTCATTTTTATAACCTTCCTCCTCAACTCACGCTCCATCGGCAGCTTGTACCCGCTCCCGTCTTCGAGCTGTTGCATTGTCCTCACAGCCGGCAATAGCATCGATCTCGAGCCTGGCGAAGTTCCGGTCCGGTCCTGCTTAGACGGCGCCTTTTTGTCCGAAGGCAGCAGGAACATCTATCATGCAGGTTAAGCCTTCGCGAAGGCTGCCCGAAGCCGTGAATGTGCTTCGCATGGCGTTTCCAACGCAAGCGCGGCGGCTGAATGGGACAAGGTGATGAACACTGGGATTCTGGATGAAACCGCAATTGATTTGTAGCTGAATTGTCGGAGGAATGCCGTGGTGGCGTATGAATCAATCGTGATGATGTTGATGACGTGGGACGGACGGAATGCGAGGTTAAGAGTTGGGAGAATATGCAGGCGGAGGATAAAAGGTGCAACAGTAATACCTGTTGCAGGGTGCCCAGGACATTCCGGTCGATGAATCAACCGAATCGGGTCTAAGGTGTTGTAAAAAGGCATGATCTTCATTGGACGACCAAGGGATTAGATTGTCGGGAGCGGGGCTTGCATCAGTAATACCAAGGTTGGAATCAGAATCACCACTGAGAGCTCACGCCTGCACCTTGTTGCAGCAGCAGATAAGGATGCGAGATCTGCGCCTCTAAGCAGTCGCCGATGCATTGTCAGCACTTGTGCCGCAACGTCTTGTACAAAATCTCGCGTTACGTTGAACCGACTACATGAATGCTGCCTAATAGCACCTCCACTCTCACTTCCTTCGTGCTGACTCCTCTCTAAATCTTAAACCACCATGGCACTTCTCGTCACACTCCTTCTCGCATCGGTTCTAGTTGCAGTAGTATACAGGTATCTCGTGTACCCAACTTTCCTCTCGCCCCTGTCAAAGGTCCCAGCGGCAAACTTCTCCGCCCGCCTTTCACTAGTCTGGATCAGCTACATTCGCTACCGCAATGCTGAAAATCGGACCGTTCTCGCTTTGCACGCAAAACATGGGCCCATTGTGCTCCTGGGCCCCAATGAGCTCAGCATCAACTGCTACAAGGGAGGGTTGAAGACCGTGTACGGTGGCGGCTTTATCAAAACAGATTTCTACCCGCTACAATTTCAATTCTATGGGTATGCTTTGTCTTTCATCAATTTATGTTGCTGGCTATTCGATGATTGATTGGCTTCCTTCTGTAGTGTCCCCAACATGTTCAGCACCGTCCCGTCTGAGCCTCACTCAGTCCGCAAGCGCATGGCCTCTCACACGTACTCCAAATCCGCACTTCTGACCTCGCAGTCCCTGGGCTCTACGACACGGCACATCCTCTCCGACCGCTTCCTGCCTCTCTTGTCCCGTCATACCACGTCCGGGACTCCAATTGAGTTTCTCCGGGTCGCCCACGCCTATGCCATGGACTCCTTCACGGCATTCCAGTTCGGTGTGCCACGTGCAAGCAGGTGGCTGCTTGATGAAGGAGAAAGAGACTGGTATCTGGAGAACTGGCTGGCGATCAGACCGTACCAGTGGTGGGTAACCGAGGCGCCAGGATTAATGAATTTATTGAAGAGATGGCTGGGTATCAACGTCATCCCCGAAGCGGTCTTCAAAGGCTTGGAGGATCTAGAGGCCTGGAACCTCGCGAAGTGCGACGGCGCAGCGAGGGCGTTGTCTTCTATACCGGAAGCGGCAACTGGCGGCAAGGACGGACAGGAAGATGAGAAGGAAGGTGTCCAGCTCGGGGAAGAGCCCGGCGACAAACCGACAATTTTCGAAGCTCTATTCACCCACTTCAAGAAAGCATATGGCGCCGATTGTTACACTCTGCCGATCTCCAACAAAGAGAATGGAGGTAGGGATGACACTTCCGCGCGGGGCCGCCGCGTCCTCGAGATCGCATCAGACATGTTCGACCACAACGCCGCGGCCATGGAGACGAGCGGGCTGACACTAACCTGGTTGCTTTACGAGCTATCGCTGCGTCCTGCCTTGCAAAAGCAGCTGCGCGACGAGCTCCTGACTCTGGATCCCCCGCTTCACTATCATGACCAACGGCCAATGGACCTGCCAGACCCCAAACACCTCGACGCCCTGCCTCTGATCGACGCCGTGATCCAAGAAACGCTGCGCCTCTGGCCCGCCATCACCGGCCGGCAGCCCCGCATCACGCCTGCCGCTGCTGCCGGGGTCGAGCTCGCTGGGCACGCGGGGCTGCCGCCGGGCGTCACGGTGCAGGCGTATGCGTTCGTGCTGCACAGGCACCCTGGCGTGTTCCCAGAGCCGGAGAAGTGGAGGCCGGAGAGGTGGATGAAGACGGAGGGAGCTGACGGCGAGGAGAAGGAGCGGCGGCTGGCGGAGATGCGAAGGTGGTTCTGGGCGTTCGGCAGCGGGGGGAGGGCGTGTATCGGGAGGCACTTTGCTTGGAATGGTGAGTTTTTTTGTTTTTTGTTCACCCTTATCGCTGCCCTGTTTCCGCCATTTGCTTTGTTTTGTTTGTGTCCTTTGCGCATGTTCATGGAATGAAGTGGATGGGTTGGGCCTCAAGAGTGCTGATATTGACGAGCACTGCCTATACAGCTATGAAGCACGCTGTTGCGTCCATCTACACAAACTTTACGACCGAAATCGTGGATGCGGAGGGGATTGAGATGACGGATGGCTGGGTGGCGTCACCGAGGGGGGAGAAATTGTTGCTGAGATTTCGGCGCGTGTGAAGTAGCAAAAGGTAGGGGCTGGCTTCTACCTGAGTCTTTCAGGTTGATGGATATACAAAAATAAAGCCCCAGCGTCTCTTATCACACTTTCAATGACCAAGAGGTACGTGGTATGCGCCCACTTGTCTTGTTCTTGGGTACTCTCGGATCCGCGGCTCATACTTTAAGAACGCAAAGCAAGTTGATGGTATTTGGGTCTGGTGGTTTGCCGCTTTGCAGCTGAATGAACCTCCGGTATTTGGAGGCATGGTCAGCCTTGAGCAAGTGGATAGATAAGACGTAAAAGTGACGCATTTCCTTCTTGCTTTTTTTTTTTTTCTCTCTCTTGGCCTTCAATTGATAGATGATTGCTCTTTCTTTGAGATTGACTTGAAGATATCATCACAACCATTCCTTTGGTGGATCTCAAATTAGCTTGTTTGGAAAAAAGAGTCAAAAAAGCGAGCACGGAAAAACGACGCTGATCAAGATCAAATTGCTGCATATGCGTCTGGAAGAATGGAAGCGGCTGTCTGGATTTAAGCGAAGTCAGCAGGTGTAAGCAGTGGCGCTGCGGTGTCCCCGGTGCCTCCTTTGCGGGGCAACTTCGGATTGCAGCGGGAGGAATATAAACCGTTGCCCAGCCTTCGCTTCTTTTCCACCTCACTGCTCGCTCTCTGCGGAAGAATTCATCAGGAGCCATCTACAGCGTGACTCAGCGAGCTCCATCAGCGTTGTTAAATGTCTGGATTCGACAGCTTCACTGCAATGGCCACACTCCGTCTCCAGCCCCCCATGAATCGACGCCGAGAAATTCGTACTCGCGAATTAAGCACGATGCACCTAACCGGCTTTGAGTAGGGCCCGTTGAGGAATCCTAAAGGACGCTTGGGAGTGCTTCGGCACCACGATATATCTCCACCGAAACACACTCGGTCGGCTTCGGCACCACGAGGATCAATGTCGCAGAACCCCGCTTGGCTATCAATGGCCCCGCCGCTATTCCCCAGCCGACGCGCGGTCGCCCATCACCAATAACAAACCGCCCTTTTGTGGTCGCGTGCGCCCGGCCTGCTACAATACGACTCGTATCGGAATGGACTCAATCACTCAATCCTCGCCATCAGAGGTCGAAGCCGGAAGGGGCAACTGCGTAAAGCGTTGTACGCCTCTGCGGCGTCGACTAGCGACGGGAGGCCCCGGGCTGAAGAACGCAACAACGCCCGAGTATCACGACTTGGGCGGGCGGCGCATACTCCGCCCCAAGAAACGGGGCATCTTCACACAGCAAACGGGGAAACTTGTGTTTCGGAGGTCGGCGAGAATGCTCTGTCCCCTTCGCCCCGGGCTTTGTCGGCCCTGGCTTGCGTACGCACGACTCGGAGAGTCCTTATCGCGCAATCGTTAGTGGGAGTGGCACCTTCCCCGTCAAGCCCGCAAAATGCCGAGCGAATGAATCTGAGCTTGTCCGGGGCTCCCAGCGCCGACAAGCATCCCCCAAGACTGCCAACCGCCATCGCCGTCTGCCCAGTCCGAGCTTGATTCCTCGAGCCGCCTTGTGGCGACAGAACCGCCTAGACGACTGCCAAAACCACATGTACGAGCGTGCAATTCAGACCCTGGCTTCTCGACCGTCGTAGATGCATGGTGTGAGGTTACATTCAGGCCTCTGATGGAATCCCGTTGCCAGATGAAGGGCTAAGAGTGGCGTGCTTGAAAAAGGTCGTTTAGCCGACGCCGTGGTCCATCTACCGTAGCACTACTTGCGCCGCCTGATATGGCTTTCTCCGAGAAGATCTACCAATGTGTCGGTAGCCTGGTTTCAGCCGTATAAGAAGTCCGGCCGCCATGGCCTGCTTTTCCTGCTTGACAGCGGCGCCTTGGTGACGATCGTCCGTCCTTTTGTCAAGCTCCACGTCCGCTCCATTTGCCTTTGGAAAAGTGCGACATGTGTAAGCCTGCCATTTGCCTTTGTACCCACTCCTCCAGTAGTAACGTTGAGCAATAGCGGGCCCATCTGAACACGTTACGACGGACATTCTGTCCACACAACCCCCTCAACAGGTCCTCGAGTCCAACGGTCGCAATTCCTTCGCTATCGGTGACGGAGCCAGTAGGCGGGGAAAGTCGATAGATGAAAAGCAGATCGATGTCAACGTTACACGTGCTTCATCTACCGACGTTGGGCTCCATCCAGCTCCAACCCAAGATGAACTAAACACTCTGCGGAGAGTGTCCGACAGTGTGCCCACGGTCGTTTGGCTCATCTGCATCGTTGAATTTTCCGAACGAGCGTCGTACTATGGAGCCAAGACGGTCTTCTCTAATTTCATGCAATATCCCTTGCCGAAGGGCGGTAAGTAGTTGGTATGGTCTGCATATTCTTCCCAGAGCTGATGATAGTACCAGGAAACGGTGCTGGAGCCCCTGCAGCAGGTACCCAAGGAACCGCTGGTGCTCTCGACAAGGGGCTTCAGTTTGCCAACGCCTTCGTGCTGCTCTTCGCTTTTCTGTCATACGTTATCCCCATCTTTGGAGCATACATTGCCGATACGAAATGGGGACGCTTCAAGACAATTGTCGTTGGCGTCATCATCTGTTTCGTCGCCCATGTTATCATGATATTTGGTGCCCTTCCCAGCGTCCTACGTGCTGGCAGAGGCTTGGCTCCGTTTATCATCAGCTTACTGATCTTGGCCGTTGGTGCCGGTAAGTAGAGCACAGAAGACTTTAATTGGCATTTGACTAACGTCCATAAGGTCTCTTCAAGCCTAATGTCGCACCAGTCTTGCTTGACCAGTACCCTTACCAGAAACCGTTCACTCGGGTTCTGAAGACGGGCGAGAAGGTCATCGTGGACCCCGAATCCACAGTTCAACGCATGATGCTGATATTCTACGGTAAGCCGTCCTTCCCGGCAGCCCTTTTTCAGCTCACTAATTACATCAGCTCTAATCAACGTTGGCGCCTTCTTCGCTATTGCTACGACTTATGCTGAGAAGCGTATCGGTTTCTGGCTGGCCTTCCTCCTGCCAACTATTGTCTTCATGCTTCTCCCGCTTCTCCTGGCCTTTCTCTACAAGAGATTGATCAAGGTCTCTCCTAACGGATCGGAGCTCACAAGTGTTTCCAAGATCTGGGCCATTGCCGTCAAGCAAAACGGTGGCAAGTTCTGGAGAAAAGGCTTCTGGGATGCAGCTAAGCCTTCCAAGTTGGCAGAGAAGGGGATAACCACCTTTGCTGGCAAGCCCATCGATTGGAATGACAAATTCGTGGATGATGTTGTCCGCACATTCGATGCCTGCAAGATCTTCTTATACTTTCCCATTTACAACCTGAACGATGGTGGTATTGGAAGTATCCAGTCAAACCAAGGTAAGCAAAAAGAGAAACCCCTCTAGTAATGTTTGTATACTAAACAAGAGTCAGGTTCCACGATGACCACCAACGGCGCTCCCAATGACCTACTAGGCAACTTCAACCCCTTGGTCATCATCGTCGCCGTCCCATTCCTGAGCTACGTTTTCTACCCGGCGCTGCGCAAATACAAAATCAACTTCGGCCGTATTTCCCGTATTACCTTCGGATTCACCCTGGCGTGGATCTCCGGAGTCATCGGCGCCATTGTTCAATGGCGCATCTACGAGACCAACCCTTGCGGTTACCAGGCCACCGCATGCGCCGAGGACGGCCGAGTCTCTCCGCTCAGCATTTGGATCCAGATTCCCAACGTCGCTCTTGGCGCCCTGTCTGAATGCTTCTGCAACGTGACGGCATATGAGCTGGCGTACTCTCGCAGTCCGAAGGGAATGAGGTCCCTTGTCATGGCCATTTTCTTGTTCATGACCGCGTTGTCCTCGGCGCTGGGCGAGATCTTGACACCGGTCATCACGGATCCGTACCTCATTTGGATTTGGGCCGGTCCTGCCATCGCTTTGTTTGTCCAGACCGTTATCTTCTGGTTCAGATACAAGCACATTGACAATGATGAGTTCATGACGTATGAGGATGATGATAACAACACCTCTGGAAGCGAGACTGGTCTTGTATCCGACAACGGTAGCGAGAAGAAGGTTTAAGGAGGGAAAATGACATTTAAAAAAAAATCGGAAATTACCGGACATGCCATCAACTAGATATAAATACACACTTTCAAGCTCTTTCTATTTCTTATTTCAAGCTCTCATGCAAGTCCTCAGTGGTGGACGCTCACAAGGTTGACAGAATCAAGCGCAGCCATCGAATTCCGTACCCCAAATCAGCCTGCACGCCCAGCTCACCGCGCTTCTGGACACTCCAACCAACTCCGTCTCCGCTCAGTCCAGATCAACACCCTCGCAATGCATCATCGCAGTCCAGTGTCCAAGCCCTCCGCTACCTCTCTCTTTCTCTCTGTCTCTCTCTCTCTCTCTCCCTCCCTCCCCCTACGAACAATCCTTCTTGCCGACGCCCCTCACAACATCCGTCCCGCAAATCGCAACCCCCAAAGCTCTCAGCTCGCGCAACACCTCCTCATCCTCGATCCCGCAGTCCTTCTCGATCACCACGCGCCCGCCCTCAAACACCCCGGCCACGGCCACGGCCCCGATCCGACCGGTGTGCGCGTCCGCGGGCGCGCCGTACCGCGCCACGTCCTCGCACAGCGCGCGCGCGCGCCCGCTCCACCACGCCGGCAGCACGCGCGGCACGGCCGCCTCCGCGCGGTCGAGGAAGCGCTGGTAGTCGCGCAAGGGGGAGCCGCCGCCGCCGCCCGTGCGAGAGAGGACGGTGTCGGGGGGAGGTGGGTCGAAGGGTCGCAGGTGGTGCTCGTCGGAGAGGCGGAGGAGGTAGGCGCGGAGGAGGAGGGCCGGGAGGGTGGCGGGCGTGGTGGTGTTGAGGCGGAAGGGGTGGTGGGCGGAGGCGTGCTTGTTGCAGGCCTGCTTGTGGGTTTTCCAGTGGGCGCGCTGGCAGGTGCGGTTGCAGTAGAGCGCGGTGTGACACTTCGAGCAGCGGGAGAGGGGGCGGGGGAGCGCGGATTCGGGGGTTTGGCAGGCGTGGCAGGCGCGCGAGGGGGAGGAGGGAGGGTCGGTGGGGGGAGCTTGGGGGTTGAGAGCGTTTTAGCGATTGCGGGCGGTCGTGGTGAAACTCTTTGGAGGCTTACTCATGGCTGTTTCCTGTTGTTGTGTAGATGGTGCTGTGGTGGTTTGTTGAGGTGTCCGCGGCGACTGGCTTGAAAGAGGTGCGTTGCTTAGCTGCTGGAGTGGATACGGAAGAACCAAGTGCGGGCGCTGAAGAGCATCGAGCTAGACACGAGATGGGTAACAAGGCTGAGGAGGTTTGTTGGTGTGGTGCTGTGGTGTGCAGATGTTGGGGCTGGAGGATGTCCTGCGTGGAGAAGTTACTGGAAAATTTGACTACCATCCGAAGCAAGCAACAGTCATAAGGCGCGAGCGGGGGCGAATGGATGGAGTATAGAGCTGGAGTAAATCATTCATTGATAGCTGCTTGCCCTAAGTGGTGGTGACGCGTCGAA
This sequence comes from Botryosphaeria dothidea, assembly GCA_011503125.2. Taxonomy (NCBI): domain Eukaryota; kingdom Fungi; phylum Ascomycota; class Dothideomycetes; order Botryosphaeriales; family Botryosphaeriaceae; genus Botryosphaeria; species Botryosphaeria dothidea. The sequence continues at coordinate 1,792,129 of WWBZ02000001.1, forward strand.
GTGAAAACAATCATTGCATATGCGTGAAGCCGGCACCGGACCAAACATGCCCAACTCGGATACCACAAACACTCTCTGTAGAGGCCGTGAGCTTTGAAAGGGGCCATAGGAAGAGAAAAGCGGAAGAAGGTGATGAACAAAGGAGAAGTGATATATTTACGCCAAGACGGCTAGATCTTCTCAAGTGCTGTGGGCGTCCACCGAGAGCTTTTCAGAAAAGGCAAAAAACAAAACCAAAGACAAAAAGATACTGAACCACCCACAGGTCGAACGAACGACCTTTCGCATGGGACTTGGTGGGGCGCCCTAACGGTGGGTGACAGAACACCCCTTAAGACAAGCACTAAAGCATTTTTTCTGCAGTCATCTATGCTGCGCACTTGCAGCCGCAAGTACACCCTAGTGCTTGCCAACGTCAGTTCCGCAGCTCAGTTCCGCAGTCCCTGTCCACGTAAGGAAGCCCTCACCGTAGAAATCAACCAGAATATGGTGTTTCAACTCTACTTTCAAACGGGCAGCAACGCCCATCACGCTCTGCAATGACACGTACCTTATCCTGACTTCCCACCGTTCTCTCGGACGGGTCTCCAATGCTGTGAAGGCAGAGTGGTTGCAGCTCCATGGAGAGTATTTCATCTGAGGAACTTCTTTTGCATATGAGACATACGAAGAGCCGTCCTACATCGTAGCGCAATAGCAAAGGCATCACCCCGGATGGATGCGTACAGGCGGCCAGACCGATGTTGAAGCATTCGTTCGGATGTGAGAGTGACCGGTCTCCCTAGACAGTCACATCCGGACGAAAGTTTCAATTTCCCACGGTAACGGTATGTAATGGTCTGCTGCAGTTCTAATGAAGCCGACTTTGTAGTTGAAGTGTTTCATCCTCGAGTGCAGGATGATGGATTTCCGGCGGAAGCAGGTTAGCCCATATTCCCACGCAATGACAGGGAGCGTCAAGCATCGACAGCACTTCATGTAATCCTGAGAAGAGAAATTCATGTGAGGGAGAAAAACGAGGGAGTGATTGCCGAAGGAGGGAGGAGAAGAGGTGAGGTTTAGCAGAGAGCGGGCCGCGTCGGCAGGATCGATTGAGTGTGTGGGTTCCCCCGCGAGTCAGTGCAGGCGTCATCCTGCACCCCAGACGCCTACCGTCCCATCGCAACGGCCTTATCCAGCCCACTCCCGCTCGGCTACAGTCGGCGCTCGGCTGCCTCTCCCCGCTCATAGTTTGCTGCCATGTGCTTCACCGACTGTAGCCGAATGGCGAATCGGCCATTTGGCTTGACACAGTGGCCAAGTTGCCCTAAGAACGCGGGGGCAATGCTTTCCGCACTCATGACGCTATGCACATCTTAGCCCATTTCTTGTTGATAGCCTTGGTACTTTGCAACATGCATCTTCCCCTCCCCCTCCACGCAGATTCCCCTATGCTCGGTAGTACATAGAACACGCCTGTTGACATTTTTTTCTCCGTCATCACTTCATCATGGCGTGGCCTAACCCCTTCAGACAGCAAAATGAGAACACTCGAACGTAAGTGTCCTTCCCAAGCCTCTTGGAAGCCTTGTTTTTGACACCGGAGCAGTGCGTGGGGCTACACATTCGATCTGACTCCGGAGCACCTCACTCCCGAGCAGATGCTCCCCTTGAAGTTTTCCTACGACGTACTCGGCGAAGAATGCCTTCAGCGTTTGAACCAGATTTCGCCACCACAGCGCGACGCTCGTTCCCGAACCAACGGCGAGCATGCAGCCAAGATGGACGAAACAGTCGAAGCGCCAGAAGAGAAGGACCGCTCTCTGGGAGACGATAAAGACCCGAAGAAGCAAGAAGGCCCTCCAAACCGAGACTTGTACGCCCTGCTGTACCAGAACAAGCATAAGGACGAGAAGCTTGCCCAGCTGTGGGACGAAGTCAATACTGTTCCAGAGTGGGTGGACTGGGATCAGATCAAGCGCGGCCAAGATGTATTCTACAGATACGGTAGTGCTGCTTTGACCGGACTCGCATATCAGTCTCTTCTCGGTGGCATGGGCGCGGCGCGCGTGGTGGAAACCTTGGCCAGAACAGGAGGCTTTAGCACCAAGGTTGCACGGAGAAGACTCTTCGAGACAACACAGCATATTCTCCAATGCACAAAAAGCTTGGAGGCGATCAAACCTGGTGGCGAGGGGTGGGCCAGCAGCATACGCGTCCGACTACTGCACGCCGCAGTGCGACAACGCATCATGAAGCTAACCCAGACGCGGCCGGGGTATTACGACGTCCAGAAATACGGTGTGCCGATTAATGATCTTGATAGCATGGCAACCATCTCGGTGTTTTCAGGGACGCTGATCTGGCTGAGCTGGCCACGGCAGGGCATTTTCGTGCGGCCACAAGAGGCTGAGGATTACATTGCCCTCTGGAGATACATCGGTCACATCATTGGCTGTCCGACAGATGCGTTCGCCACCACGTCTCGGGCGAAAGCGATCATGCAGAGCCTATATCTTCACGAAATAGACCCGTCAGAAACGTCGGCAATTCTGGCCAACAATCTGATCAGATGCCTGCAGGACCAACCACCTGCGTGGGCCAGCGCCGACATGCTCGTGGCTGGGGCGCGATGGCTCAACGGGAATGAGCTTTGCGATGCATTAAAGCTGCCGCGGCCGTCGCTTTATTACTGGGCGCTCATGGCCGGACAGTGTTGGTTCTTCATGGTGATGAACTACACTTACCGCTCCATCCCAAGCTGGGATAAGTACAAGACAGAGGTGGTCCGGGACTTGTTCTGGAAGTTTATCGTCGACAGCAAATGCGGTCTTGAAGGAAATACGACGCACTTTGAATTCAAGTACGTGCCTCAGTACTCTATCATGACGGAACTGGGTCGTGCAGAGCCTGCGCAGCTGAGTGCCGATTACGGCGTAGAGTGGAGGAACCTCAGATGGCTGCTTTACGCAGCGATATTCTTTGGCGGGTCAACATACCTGACTTTCAAGATTACGACAGGCATACTCGGCCTGGTATGGTAGCTGTAGTTTATTGTGCAGAAAAGGAAAGTAGGTTGAAATCTGTACCCTGCATCCGGGAAAAATTGCCATGCATCAGATAAAAGGAAATGGCGTTATGCTTTTCAACAAGCATACTGCCATCTAACTTTGGAGTGTTGCGGATCACTTCTGGGGCATCGCTGTCCCGTCACGAGCATGTGAAATGCTCCGCCGGGACGCGAGTCATGCGCAAATCCTCCGCCAGAAAATCATCGCGCGTTGTTCCTGCTCGACGCACCATCCACAACCAGCCACCACCACCCATGTCGTGCCTGGCCTGCTCGCGTCGCTTGCTCGGCGCCTTCATTGAGGCTACAGGCAGTCATCCCATCTCTTTGCGACCGCAGCCCCGCCGGCTACCGAGGAATGCCTTGATGCAAACTCGATCGCGACTTTTCAGCACACGACCAGCTCTGCGCTTCACCGAATCCCTCCGCTTTCCAGACTTGAAACATACCGATGGCCTTGAAGACAACCGTCCAGATACAGTCACACCCTCGAACCTCAGCCCCGAACCAAGAAACGAGCCTACACGAGCAGAAGCCGTGGCTGAGGAAGGAACAAATTCTCTCAGCGGGAATGAAGATCCTGACCCAGCGGAGCTGCGAAAGGAGATCGGGCTGGCATCAGAGGAACCGGACGTGCAATCTCGACTGTGGGAACTGACTGGAGGGCTATCTGGTACTCGACCGCCGAAAGTCAAAGCGGCGAAGAAGAAGGCGGGCGAGGGCAAAGAGAACGAAGCATTAGACCGAAAAATCACGAAACAGATAGCGAAAGGCGGTGTGGAGAACCCTGCGAAGAAGGACAAAACGAAGAAGAAAGCACCCTGGATGGTGCAGAAGGAAGCACTCAAGGAAAAGTTTGGAGAGGAGGGCTGGAAGCCGCGCAAGAGGCTCTCGCCAGATGCGATGGAGGGTATACGGCGTCTGCACGCCTCAGACCCACAGACATATACAACATCAGTGCTGGCCGATGAGTTCAAGGTCAGCCCCGAGGTGGTACGGCGGATCCTAAAGTCTAATTGGCGGCCTAGCGAAGAGGAGCAGGAGGAACGAGCGCAGCGCTGGGAGAAGCGCGGCGAGAAGATCTGGGAGTCGCAGGTGGAGAAGGGGATCAAGCCTCCCAAGAAGTGGAGGGTGAAAGGCGTGGGCAGCGTCAAGGGAAGCAGGGATGTGGTGCCCAAGTGGAAGTGGAAGCACGGCGGGAGGAAGCAGGGAGCGAAGGAAAGGGTCCCGTTCAAAGAATTCACCCGACCGAGAGGCCGCGACGCGGATTACGGCGACGAGGGCGGCTGGAACGACAGGATCTTGTAATTGTAGTTTAGGCTGTGCAATCCGGTGTACTATAGAAGCATTCCCCCTCGATTGGGCGGCGCAGAGCGGTCAGAAGCGTAAGAGCGTGCGGCTTGGCATACGCATCTGGCGCGCCGGTCCAGCCAGGTCGCTCGAGCTCCGCAACACCTCCGTCCTCAGTCATCAGCACTGGACAGCTGCGCGCCCTGTGCTCGCAGTCTTGCTCTCACCCAAGTTTCCCGTCGTTGTCGCCGCTCAGCATGTCTCCTAAGCACGGCCGATCGTCGCCCGCCCTCTCATGACCTAGAGCTCCCGTGCGCGGAGGAGCTCCCTCATCTCCGCAATGTCCAGCACCAGCACCAAGACGAACCCGATCCGCGTGTCGGTCGCCTTCAAGGAATCCTCCGTTTTCGCCGGCGAAGACGTCCAATGCACCATCACCTTCAAGAACGTCGCATCCACCCAAGCTCCCGCTGAGCGCACCCCCTCGCACGCCTCCTCCGGCGACGCCAGGTACCTACACCCTGAACGCTCGCGCAGCAAGCCCCTCCCTGTGCGCGCTCCCTCCGTCGCCCCGTCGGTGGCTCCGTCTATCGCTCCTAGCATCCCGTCGTCGGTCCAGCCGTCCGCCAGCAAGAACTCGTCGATTCACGATGTCGCCGTCATCCCCCAAGGGGCTCAGAGCGCCGCGCCGCCAGGGAGGGTCCGCGGCCACCGTCCAGCTCTCAGCCTGAACACCCCGCACCTCCCAGGCTCCCCGCGCTCCCCCTCCGCCCTCAATAACATCCCCAATGGCTCTACCACGCCAGTCCACAAGCATGGCAGGTCTTTGTCCATAATGTCTATTCACAGCGATGCCGTCAGCGGTACAAACACCGGCTCCGGAGCCATGGCTCCGCCCAAGAGGCCGCCGAGAGGGCACGGACGAAGCGCCAGCTTACAAGTTGTTTCTGGTCGTGGAGGAAGTATGGGCGCTCCCAACAGTCTGTCTACCCTTTCCGCCCATCATGGAGCCGGGTTGAAGCTAACTGCCTTCATTGAATCAGGCGCTCGTTCGTTACAGCCCTCACCCTTCTTCAGCAGCTCACCACCCCCTCTCGGAAGAGCACAGACGGATCATAGCATACCAACGAGGCCAAGACCCAGCAGACGGACTTCGAGGCAAAGCACGGCGCCGAACACACCCGCAGCGAGTGACAGTAGAAAGCCGTCGCTGGGGAGCTTCAAGTTTCCTCCGGCGTCTCCTGAGCCAAGCTCAGCTCTGGGCGACATGAGTCCTGCTTTGGAGATTTCTCCCGCGGAAGACCCATTCAATGTTCCTCGCACAAGGAATGCTTCTCTGGTCCCATCCCTAGGCAGCTCGTTAACCCGAAGCCCGGAAGAAATCGTGCCACCTCGAGACAAACTGCAGCCTTCCCCGGTCACAAGAATAATTTCGGGCTCCAGCATGAACGGAGGCAGCACACGGAGCAGCGGCGAATTTTACACAATGAGCAACAACTCCACTGAGACATTAGCCTCAGAATACATATCACGGCCAGCGGCGCGCCTCCTTCCGAAGTTAATGCAAGATCGAAAACCATCGAACCTCGCGCCATCACGCCCCCGTTTACAAAATAGGCCTGAGGTCTTGATGATGGGATATGCACAGGTCATGGGTTCATTTACTCTTGATGGATCCCTCATCAACCAAGGACCTTTCGAGGAAGTCAAGCGGAAAGGAATTATGGGAGGCCAAGGTGGTGGCGGAGTTGTCGGTATTGAAAGAACAAAGAGAGATAGTGGCCTTTTCGGTTCCCTAGGATGGTCCAATCTTGGGGAGTCGCTAGGCGGCCTCCTTGGTGGCGCCGAGCAAAGCAGCATCCGTGAGATGCGATCGGTCGCGAGCTCCAAGACCGTTCCTCTGTTGAGTACACCTCAGAGCATTCTCTTTGTCGATCTGAAACTAGCGCCTGGGGAGAGCAAAAGTTACACCTACACATTCACATTACCGAGGGGTTTGCCACCAACACATAAGGGGAGAGTGATGAAAGTGAATTATCACCTCACCATCGGAACTCAAAGACCCGGCAGCACATCACAATCAGTAAAGAGTGTGACAGTGCCGTTCCGGGTCTTTGGAAGTGTAACCAGTAAGCATTCACTTTTTATATTGCCGTTCAATGAGCACGACTGACCATTGGCAGATCGGGGCGAAATCCTTGGGCATGATCTAATGTCCCCGTACATAATACTGCGAGACCAGGCTACCGTCAACTCGATTGAAAATTCAAAATCCCAATTAATACCGAATGGTTCCATCAGCAAAAGGACGAACGGAGAAGCCAAAGAAGCGCAAACAGAATTCGAGAACTACGTGCGGAATCTACTCGAAACAGCTCAACGAGACGCAAACGCAAGCCTGCTTTCTCCCACTGAAGCTCCCAAGGAGTACCGTCGGCGCCGGTCAACGGTCGAAGACCATCCCGTCAACTCAATGAAGGAGGCCATCGACTTCGCCATCCTGCGCTCCAACACCAGTTTCTCGTCGAGCGCATCGACCAACCGTTTTGAAATCGCCCGTAATGGCCGCCGCGTAGCCGTCATCAAGCTAGCCCGCCCGGCTTTCCGCCTCGGCGAGACTATTTCGGCGATCATTGACTTCGACAACGCACAGGTTCCAGTATACGGAATTGCCGTGACACTTGAGTCGAGCGAGAAGATCGACCCTGCTATTGCGCTCAGGAGTAGCGCGAGTATTTACCGCGTCACGAGAAAGGTGCATGCAAGCTTCGCGGAGAACACTTTATTTGCACGGAGAGTCAGCTTTGCGCCAACTGTCCCACCTAATGCAACACCCGAGTTCATCACGAGCGGTATCAGCCTGGAATGGAAGCTGCGCGTCGAGTTTGTGACACCAAGGATCGGCAACACCCTAAACTCTCCCACTATCGAGAAGCCCAGCATGTGGGGAGGACAGGGCTTGTTGGAGGAGTTGACGAGCGATGACAGAGGCACGGTCCTGGCGGCGCTGGAGAGGCTGAATTGCGAGACCTTCGAGGTCGCGGTGCCGATCAGAGTGTACGGCGCGTTGACAGGATCGGAAGGTCTGAATGTAGCGGGTGAGCAAGATGAAGGCTTTGCCATTTAGGTGGGGACAAGGCGAAATATGGAAGGAAAAGAACTGTTTTGGCCAGGATTGATTCGGAATTGGAGATGGTGTCGGTATCGACGTTAATTACAGCACTTTAGGAACTATTGTTCAAAGAAGAAAGCCAACATGGCGATGTAGAAATGAGAATTCGTGTTTATGAGACGGAGGGGTTTTCTTTTTCTCTAATTGGTGGATGTTTTGTTCAGGCGAAGGATCAAAAAGGGTGGTCGGCCAAACTATTGGGGGAGGGCGGTACAGGTTTTGGGTTGTTTATGGGCACATTGGGAGGCTAGCTCGTGTCTTGTCTGTGTTATAAATAACTTTCTCTTCCCGTTGCTCCATAGAGGAGATGGATGGCGGGATCGAAACATGTGCGGAAGAATAATACGCTCGACAGGCGACCATCCGCTCGTTTACCGTGTAAAATGGCAAGCAATATCTTCACCGAAAGTGCTCCTTCAAATTCGCCGTAGCACAGACGTGAGATGAAGTCAAAGCAGGAACGCTGATCACAACCGTATTCGTGGAAGTGAGCACACGGTTCGGGATGCGAAGGATTTAGATGGCATGATCTATGGAAATTGCCGTCGGACATGTTTTACAGATGTCATGGTTTACGCTCCGTCAGCGAGATCCAGAGCGTGAGATCGGACTCGGGGCTCGCGAAGTTGGATGATCGACTATGCGCGCTGCAGGGGTAAGAGATGTCAGCAGGGGCCGACGAGTCGGTTCGGCTCATGGGGCGATCTCCGGGTAACCTTAATCCATGAGCTTGGCGCTTCGCGAGCAGCCCGCCCTCCTCACCCGTCGTCACTCCCATCCCCTTTCACTCACGCCAAACTCGCAGTCGTCCACACTCTCTCCATTGCATGCAAAAGACGCATTACGGTCTCTCGGCACGACAGTTGTTATATCCGGCGCGACGGAGTGGAGGACTCGCCCTCCAGGCTTAGCGTCGAACGACGTCGGGGTGGGGCCGCCCAATTGGCCGCTGTTTTGGGCGCCACAGACATCTCGACCACCACGGCCAATTTCCCCTGGAAGTCCTATTTCGGCCTCACAGGCGATGCAACGCCTCGCTTTCGCTATGGGGCCGCCGCCGCTGACAGCCGCTCCAGCACCCAGACCGCTAACTTCCGAACCAACCGGGCCTCACTAGCTGTGAAATTGGTCAAGGTCATGCGGGTGGAGGAGAGCCTCTCACATCAAAGGCGGACGAGGTAGTGCCTAGGGAAGGATCTCGTGGCGTGTGTCGTCGAGAAGCTTGTGTGCAGCCACTGTTTCGGTTTCTTTTCCGTGCCGCGGGCGGCGGTGACTTCGCCACGCTGAAAGGAGTGAGATGCCGGTGATGATGCGGAGAGAGAGTGTGTGAGTTGGTGTGGTGGTAAGTGCGCTGCTGTTGCCTGCCGTGATGCAAGCGCGCGCGAAGGATTGGGCCGATGAAAACGTGGGTTTCTGTATAAGACGCAGCTGGACTCCCCTCTCCAAACTGGTTTTCTTTTCTCTTCACCTCAGTCTCTCTTTAGGTCGTCAGTCTTTGGTCTACATAACTCTTAATCCGCAGTTTGTCTGCATTTCATTCGCTGTCCAAAGACAATAACCGTCACATCAACAACCAACTTCCTTAACCCTCAAATCCTACCAACACCTATCAAAATGCGCACCACCACCTCTCTCCTCGCCACTGCCATCATGGCTGCTGGTGCCCTCGCCAGAACCGACCTCTCCGGCTGCACTTCGTCCGTCAGCGGTAACTCCCTGATCTGGTACGTCCCCGGCACCGGTGAGCTCTGCGAGTTCCTCGACTGCGGTGGCGGCCGCGCTCCTCCCAAGACCACCGTTCCTGGCTGCGCTGCCTACTCAGGCACCGCTACCTACTCGCCCAACTACCTCCCCGGCTACGGTCCCAACGCCACGCCCACCGCGGCTTCGTCCTCCTCCTCCACCGCCGCGGCTCAGAGCCCCAGCGTGACCGCTGCCCCCAGCGTGTCCAGCGCCGCTGTCACCAGCTCGGCTGCCGCCTCCTCCTCGGCCAGCGAGGGTGAGCACAGCTACGCCCACCCCAGCTCGTCTGCCGCTGCGTCCTCGTCCTCGTCTTCTGTGTCCCTCTGGATCTCCATTTCCACCCCTGTGGCCACCCCCGTCAACCCGCTCAACGGTGCTTCGACGCCTTCCGGTACGCCCGCCGCTTCCAACCCTGCCAGCTTTACTGGTGCGGCAGGTCGCATCGAGGCTGCTGCCGGTGTCGCTGTTGGCGGTGTCGTTGCTGCGCTGGCTTGGTTGTAAGCGATGGTCTGCGAAGAACGGTTCATGCAAATCGTTGGGAGACAGATTGGGAGGATTGATAATGTGTTGATAATACGTCTTCAAGAAAATAACAATGAAAAAAACCGGATGGACAACATTCGCAAAACAAAGTTCAATTTTGGATTGTCCGTTACTTCATAATTTTGCTTTCGGTGAGCTGGACAAGTGTTCGTCGACCAATTCACTCACAACCTCTCCCAGACCGAAGCTGTAGCCGTATCCGCTTCCGGAAACACCTACGTAAAACATATCAGTTGCTGCTCAGACAACATGATGCGGGAAAATCACTTACCATAAGCGTGAACCACCTTCTGCCCATCAATCACTTCCTTCTCCACCCTCGGGCCAGCCTCTCTTCCCGGCCGGAATCCCACGTTATCCCTGATGATTTCAAAGTCCGCAGGGAACGCAGCAAACACATGCGGAATATTGTCTCCAACGCGGTTGAAGATATCCGTCCTCTGGTCCTCGCTCACGCCCGGGTCCTCGCTCCCGAACCCTTTCACGCCGCCCAGGATCGCCGTGCCGTCCAGGCGCGGGATGCAGTACGTGTACTGGCTGCCTTGGCGCATGAAGATCTTCTCCCACCACGTCCGCACCAGGTGCGTCTGCCCGCGCACCGCCTTGACCGCGCCGTCCCCCGCCAACTCGCGCGCCCCGACGCCACTCGCGTTGATCACCACGTCGGCTTCCCCCGCTGCTTCCTTCAGGGACGCAACTTCGCGCTGGACGAACTTCACCCCGTCGGCTTCCAGGCGCGCCCGCAGCCAGGGCAGCAGGATCCCCGGCTCGAGCACCACGGTGCCCCACCGCATCCCCAGCGTGCAGCCGGACGGCAGCTCTTCTGCGGGGATGGGCGAGAAGTCCGGCACGTGCGACCGGTACCACACGTCGTCGGTCGTCCACCTGGCGTCGTCGCGCACGTCTTCGATGGGGATGCGGCGCACGCTCGAGGCCGGGTGGTGGTCGGCGAGGGCGAAGAGGTGCGGGAGGGCGAGGCGCTGCATGCGTTGGTTGGAGGGGCTGGCGTCGAGGTCGGGCATGTAGAAGGCGCCGGCCCAGCTGTGGTGGGGCGGTGGACGTCAAACGGTGAATTGCTTTTTTGAAGGGAGATGGTTGGCTTACGGTGAGGCCCATGCTTTGGAGGCGGTGGAGAGGTCGATGGTGCCATTTGCGGGAGGGAGGTCTCGGGCGATGATGGTGATGTCGTGGCCTTTGGAGCGGAGGATGCTGGCCGTAGCGAGGCCGGTGATGCTGGGATGTAGGTTAGTATGCATTTATATGTCTCTACAAGCCTCGTCCTCTCGCAGAGTTGACATCGGAAACGTTATGGGGGTAGAGAAGTGGTGGCTGTTGAAGGCAGAGGCTCCAGAGCGAGGACTTACCCAGCACCCAGGATTGTGATCTTAGCCATTGTGATTTTTTGTATTCCTATATCATTTAACAGGCCCTTTCGGCACGGCACCAAAGGGTTGACACAAATATATATACAGGGCGGGATGTTGTTGCGGAATCGGGAATCATGCCACCGCTTATCTTCGGTTGTCGGGTATTCTACGCGCAGGCCGAATGCAAAGCGCAGGATCTACTTGTCGTAGGGCGCGTACCTGATGTCTTGCATGCATTGCGGGATGCCGTCCGCAGCGGGGCAGCTTTCGTGGCGGGAGAGCAGCCGTACCGGGATGACATCCGTATGGGGAACACGCGATGTTCATAAATTGAAGGTGGCCAGCTGGAACACAGGATCTATGAGGGTCAAAAGGCACTGGTCGATTGGGAATCCCTTTACTCTTGTAGACGTAACGATCAAAATGCGATACTGTCTACCCTGCCTCCTGACCGAAGGACCATCAGGGCAGCATGGTGAGCGTCGGCCACATTGGCATTTCCTAAAGCATTCCCAAATGCGGGGTTGAAGTTGAAGTCGATTGCGGCATAATTCGTTGCCGCTTTCTCTCGGCGCGGGGAGGCACGGCCAAAGCTCCAGGAACACGATGACAGAAATAGCACTGGCATATTGCCAACGGTGGCAGAGAACGCAGCTATACTATGTAAGTCGTGGGGCACACGAGACGGTAACGGCTTTGGGCGCGTCTGTGCTTGATGAGACGCGCCATGAGTGCATCACGAAGCTGCCGTTTTGGTCGGGGATCGGCACTTGCCCAAGTGCGGTAACAGGAAAATAGACCATTGTTTTCGCCCGCCCTTCCGCACAACGCCCGCAGCCTCGATTCCAAGCCTAGCTCTGTCCGCTGCCCGCACTGCCATTGACAGCCCCGCGCGCCCTTGCTCTGTACGACTTGTCTTTGCGACACCATATCTACCTCCATTACCATCCGTCGATCACTGGCACCGAAGCGAAATACGACTGGGCGCAGCCTAATCCACTGACCTGACGCGACGCACCGGCCGCTCGCAATCTCGCCGGCCCCCTAAAGCGCACCCTACGCCGCCGAACCGCACTGCATACCCAGCTTCCCCAGCACTCGCCGCCAATTCCTGTTTACCATTCTTCCCTCGCCCGCTTTCTGCTGTAGCCCGCATCCTTGACCAGCATATTCCCTGCCGGAACGCGGGGTCGCAAACACGCAATCAGCAAGCCGCATTTGTCGCGGCCCCGTAAACAAACAATCCCAGGAGAAGGGGATAGTCAACATGGCGCGCACCACCCGCGCCGCCGCGCGCGCCCAGCAAGCCGCCGAAGAAGAAACCACGAACAACCACGAAGAAACCAGCCCTGCCATCGAAGAATCCTCCGAGCGTCCCGAGACTCCAGCTGACATGGCGAATGCCCCGCGCGAACCACTGAGCCCGCTCGCCGTGAATAAGACCGCGCCTGCTCCTGCCGCCGAGGACGACATTGAAGACAAGCCGAAGACAAGGGCAACGAGGGGCCGCAAGAAGAAGGCGCAGGAGGAGCCCGAGCCGGACCAGGAAGCCGAAGTGGAGGAAGAACCCGCCATTGAGCAGCCCGTTCAAGAGGAGCCGGCGGCTACGCCGGCGCCCAAGAGAGCGCGCTCGACGAGGGGCAAGAAGGCAGAGGCGCAAGAACCTGAGCCGGAACCCGAGGTCGCGGATGAGCAGGCGCAGGATTCCGCCGAGGAAGAGAGTGCGCCAGCTCCCGAGCCCACTCCTGCGCCGAAGAGGGTCAAGTCGACAAGGGGAAAGAAGGCGAAGGCCGCAGAGCCGGAACCAGCGGCTGAAGTTGAAGATGATCAGGCTGCAGAGAAGGCGGAGGTAGTGCATGAGACGCAGGCAGAGCAAGAGGAGCCTGCGTCCGCCCCCAAAAGGACTAGGTCTACAAGATCGAAGAAGGTAAAGGAGCCCGAATCAGACCCTGAGCCGGAGCCAGAAGCGCAAGTCGAGAATGAGACGATGAAGGAGACTGCGCCAGAGGAGGATGTCGCTGTCGAAGCAACTGCTGAGGAAGCAGGGGATGAAGAGGCCATTGCTACTGCGCCAACGAAAGGAAAGGGAAAAGGTGCCAGGAAGGGAAAGTCTACAAGCAAGAAGAGCAAGAAGGCCAAGGAAGATGATCTCGAGGATCAGGAGGCTGAAATCGATGCGTCGGCTGCCAATGAAGTCGTACCTCAGGAAACAGAAGACACGGCCGCTACAGATGCCCATGCACCTGTTGTGGAGCCACTCGTTGAGGAGGAAAATGCTCTTCCTGAGGAAGTCGAAGCTTCCGTGGGAGAAGTCCCAGTGCATGAAGAACCGGAACGGGCGGAGCTTGAGACTGAGTCGCAACCGCAACCTGATACCAATGATCCCAAACTGGACGAGGTAGCCCAGCAGGATGAGTCTGCTCACTCAGTTGCGCAAAGCGAACAGGCTATTGAGAGCACTAAGACCTTGGATACCCAGCTTACTGAACAACCGACGGAACAAGCCTCAAGAGAAGCAGAATCGCCGAGCACCTCTCCAGAAATTGCTCCAGTGGACCAACAGATATTGGATGAAGCTGCAAAAAGCCTGGAGACGGAGAAGCATGTGGATCAAGTGTCCCAGGTGACTGCATCTCCGGAAATTCCCGCAGACAAGGCACCTTTGAAGCTCGAAGACTCTATCGAGGCGCTCGATGCGCTTGAGGATGCTCTCGAAGAAGCTGATAAAGCTTTGGAAGCCCCGGCAGCTGCAAGAAGGGCCTCACAAGAGAAGATGGCCGCGCCCAGCGCAAACACCACTAAGACCGCCACGAAGCCTAAAACTTCTGCCCGCCCTTCGACAAATGTCAAGGCGCCTGTGAAGAGAGCAGCAACAGTCCCAGCTACAAAGCCGGTCGCAAAGCCAAGCGCAAAGTCTACTTCGAAGCCCACTGCTCCTGTGTCGAAAGCTCCCACTAGGTCCGCTACCGCACCAACTGCATCCAGCAAGCCTTCACACGTCCGGTCCGCTAGTACTCGTGTGGTTCCTGCAAAGGAAGATGGCGCAGCTGGTGAGAAGAAGGGAAGACCAGCAAGCCAGGTTGTTGACTATCTTGCGATGAAGCGCCGTCCTGTCTCCATGTCTTTCCCTACTCCGCCACCTCCGCCTAAGTCCTCGAAGGCTCCTACTATGTCGACCTTCCAACTACCTGGTGAAGCAATCGCAGCTAAGCTGAAGGCTCAGAAGGAAGAAAGACTCCAACGTGAGGCGGAAAAGGCCAAGGACGAGAGCAAGCGTGAACTCACCGATAAGGAAGCCGCAGAGAAGAAGAAGCGCGAGTTCAAGGCTCGTCCCGTCCCCAGCTTCATCAAGAACCCAGGCGCAACCGCACAAGTTCGCCAGACAGCCGCCAGTCGTGCGCGCGAGGGCCTGATGCACGGCGGTGCCGATCCCAAGGACGGAGCGCACAAGCGTGTTGGCTCCATCCGTGTCGAACCTCCCGCTAGCACCAAGAGACAGAGCACCGTGGACGCGAAGCGCAATCTTGCTATTCCGGCACGTCCTGAAGCTGCTAAGCGTTCCTCCAGCGCTTCCAGCTCTGTCAGCGGCGGCCCCCACCGCGCCACCTCGCAGTCGTCCCTCGCCTCGTCCGCCTCCTCCACGACTGGGGCCGCCCCCAACACCGCAGCGAAGAGCACCGATAACAAGTCTGCTCGCACCCCGTCGGCCGCGTCTTCGCAAGGCGGCCCGCACCCGCCGTCGTCAGCCACTTTCTCGTTCCGGCCCGGGCCGGTGTCCAAGTCGGAGGTCACGGCCGCGGACAAGCAGGCGCTGAAGCAGAAGGCCAAGGCCATCTTCAACCGGGACAAGCTGGAGAAGGAGCGCCTGGAACAGGAGAGGCGCGAGAAAGAAGAGGCGGCTAAGAAGGCAAGGGCAGCAGCGGCAGAGAGGGGCAGGCTGGCGAGTAGGGAGTGGGCGGAGAAGGCGATGAAGAGGAAGATGGAGGCGAAGGCTGCTGCGGCTGCTAAGACGGCGGCTTCTTGAGCACGAGGAGAAGATTTGGTGATTGATGCGATTGTTATCGAATTCTGCTTGAGCTTATTGTTTTTCTGGAATATCTTTTTGGGGGGTTTTGGTTTGGTTTGGTCGGAGGTGTCGTTGCTTGACATGGGTATGGTGTTGGCTTGATCGGGGTTTCTGGTGTGCCATGGTGCTCTTGAGAGGGACTGGGTTATTGGGTAGGCTTGCGCGTGTTTTTTCTGTATTGATAGGCAATATGCAGGGAGCTGTAAATGCAGGCTTGAATTGTAACAAATGTTTGGCAGACTAGCAGAGCGCTATCACTGTGGTGAGCATGGGAAATGGAAGGGTTCGTTCGGACGTACATGTGTCGTGTTTCTTATGACAAGACGAATGCTTCGACTCCGCATAGCATCCTTATCTGATCTTCATCTATGAGAGTATCGCATTCGGCGCTAACCACCTGCTGCAGCACTCCTCTGCACACGTAAAAACTACGCTATTCCCGAAAAGGAAATGTAATTGCTTTGCGAAGAACAAGGAATCGCTAGTCGTAGAATAAAACTCTAGGTAAAAAAAGCCCACAATTTGAACATTTTGCCCATTTCTGAAGCTGACATACTCTGCACGGCTGGATGATCCTGATGAAACTCTGCATGCCACACGCGCAGAGGTAAATGGGCGCGTATCGGAGGGCGACGCGTGACGTAACGCCCGATGCCGGACACCATGAAGTCTGCGCATGCTGCATGATCGGACATGTCATGTGGAGACGTGAGAGAAAAGCGGCATGATCCCCAGATTTCTGCAGTTGCAGGGGTTGGTTTGGGTCTGAAGAAAACAACAGCGCCAATAGTCGAAGTATTCACCTGGGCGCAAAGCGTGATTGGACTTTTTGGCAGCATAGAAATAGCTGGATGAAGCGATTCTACCCACTACCATCGTCTTTAATTGGACTGGGGCACGCTTGTTGATGGCAATATGGACCTTCCTCAAGCATCTGCCGCAGGAACAGCGTGGATCGATGAGCGGGGCGCGTCCGCACGCGTCGCAGCGATTTCGGGAGTGTGGCTTGCGGTTGCCTGGCACCTGCCAGTTGACTGACTAAACAAGGAACGGAATTTCTGAAGTCCGCCTCCACTTACGAATCACGTAGCGTAGCAGCGCCCGATCGCGTCTCCAAAACACGCGCGGGCACGGACGAAAAGACGCGTCGCGCCGGCTGCAACTCGCGTACAAAAGCCCGTCCGCACTGTCTTCCTCTACACAACAACTCTTCTCCCACCCCAATACCTCTTTGTGATACCCCTCACCCGCCTACTGCGCTTCATTTCTTTATTCTGGTTCAGCGGGTCTATCGGGAATACCACAAAGCGTAGCTTGCCGCCACCATGTTCGTCTTCAAGCGCGGTATGTCTACCTTCCTGCCCTCCACCTTCGGCCATGTAACTCCGCTTAAGAGCTTGAACTAATGTGCATATCGTGCAGACGGACGCAAGGAGCGTGTCCAATTCGACAAGATCACCGCCCGTGTGTCGAGACTGTGTTACGGCCTTGACCCGGAGCATGTCGACCCCGCCACCATCACCCAGAAGGTCATCTGTAAGACAACCCGGCGAGCTCTTAAGTGTTTCAATAGGCGACCAGGAATCTAACTTCGATATCTTCCAGCTGGGGTGTACCAGGGCGTTTCCACGATTGAGCTGGATAACTTGGCTGCCGAGACAGCTGGTAAGTTTCAGACCAACTGCCACCTCGACTGGAGTGTTACTGATATCGTATAGCCTACATGACCGTCACGCATCCCGACTACGCCATCCTCGCTGCCCGTATCGCCGTGTCGAACCTTCACAAGCAGACCAAGAAGCAATTCTCGGCTGTCATTGCCGACCTCTACAACTATGTCAACCCCAAGAACAGGAAACACTCTCCTATGATCTCCAAGGAGACATTCGAAATAGTCGCGAAGCACGCCGAGGAGCTCAACTCCGCTATCGTCTACGACCGTGACTTCCAATACCAATACTTCGGTTTCAAGACTCTTGAGAGGTCCTACCTGCTCCGCATCAACGGAAAGGTTGCGGAGAGACCACAGCAGATGATCATGCGTGTGGCGGTGGGTATTCACGGTGAGGACATTGAGAAGGCCATTGAGACCTACAACCTCATGTCCCTCAAGTACTTCACCCACGCCTCGCCTAGTAAGAACCCCTGCGTCAGTGGATGTCGACCGTCAGGCTAACAAACGCGACAGCTCTCTTCAACGCCGGTACTCCCAAGCCTCAGCTGGCTTCCTGCTTCCTCATCGACATGAAGGAGGACAGCATTGAGGGTATCTACGATACCCTGAAGACCTGCGCCATGATTTCCAAGACCGCCGGTGGTATCGGCCTCAATGTCCACCGTATTCGCGCTACTGGCAGCTATATTGCTGGCACCAACGGTACCAGCAACGGCCTCATTCCTATGCTCCGTGTGTACAACAACACCGCCCGCTATGTCGACCAGGGTGGCAACAAGCGTCCCGGTGCATTCGCCATTTACCTCGAGCCGTGGCATGCCGATGTCTTCAGCTTCCTTGACCTCCGCAAGAACCACGGAAAGGAAGAGGTTCGCGCTCGTGACCTGTTTTACGCTCTGTGGATCCCCGATCTCTTCATGAAGCGTGTCGAACAGAACGGCACCTGGACTCTGATGTGCCCCAACGAGTGCCCTGGTCTTGCCGACGTCTACGGCGACGAGTTCGAGGCTCTGTACGAGCAGTACGAGAAGGAGGGTCGGGGTCGTGAGACCGTTCGTGCCCAGAAGCTCTGGTACGCCATTCTTGAGGCTCAGGTCGAGACTGGCAACCCCTTCATGCTGTACAAGGACCACTGCAACCGCAAGAGCAACCAGAAGAACCTTGGCACCATCCGCAGCTCCAACCTCTGCTGCGAGATTGTCGAGTACACTGCCCCTGATGAGGTCGCTGTCTGCAACCTTGCATCCCTGGCACTTCCTACCTTTGTCAATGTCGAGCAGGGAGTTTATGACTTCAAGAAGCTTCATGATGTCACTCAAGTGCTCGTCAAGAACCTGAACAAGATCATCGACATCAACCACTACCCCGTGCCGGAGGCTAGGAGGAGCAACATGCGCCATCGCCCCATTGCTGTTGGTGTCAACGGTCTCGCCGATGCTTTCCTGGCTCTTCGTATGCCCTTCGATTCTCCTGAGGCCAAGCACCTCAACATTCAGATCTTCGAGACCATCTACCACGCTGCTCTTACTGCCTCCATTGAGCTCGCCAAGCAACACGGCCCCTATGAGACGTTCCAGGGTAGCCCCGCTTCCCAAGGCATTCTGCAGTATGACATGTGGAACAAGGCCCCCACTGACCTGTGGGACTGGGACAGCCTGAAGGCTGAGGTCGCCCAGCACGGTGTCCGCAACTCCCTGCTCGTTGCGCCCATGCCTACTGCCTCTACCAGTCAGATTCTTGGCTTCAACGAGTGCTTCGAGCCTTACACTTCGAACATTTACTCTCGCCGTGTCTTGGCCGGTGAGTTCCAGGTCGTCAACCCCTGGCTCCTGAAGGACCTGGTCGACCTCGGTCTGTGGTCGGACCAGATGAAGAACCGCATCATTGCTTCCAACGGCTCCATCCAGCAAATTCCCAACATCCCGGATGACATCAAGGCGCTCTACAAGACCGTCTGGGAGCTCTCTCAGCGTACCATCGTCCAGATGGCTGCTGACCGTGGTGCCTTCATCGATCAGTCGCAGTCCCTCAACATTCACATGAAGGATCCTACGATGGGCAAGATCACCTCCATGCACTTCGCCGGTTGGAAGCTCGGTCTCAAGACTGGCATGTACTATCTCCGTACCCAGGCTGCCGCTGCTCCCATCCAGTTCACTGTCGACCAGGAGGCTCTTAAGGTTGCCGACACCAACGTCGCTCGTACGCAGAAGCGTCGTACTCTGGGCACTGCTGGGTACCAAAGCGCTTCCGTTCCCCGGCCTATGTATGCCCAAAAATCGGAGTCGCCGGGCCCCAACGGCGTGCCGACTCCTTCCCAGACTCCTCCCCTCCCCACTACCCCCTCCAAGGAGAGGAAGATCAACCCGATGACGCCTAGAAAGGATGCCATCACGGCTCCTGAGTTCAAGGCTGATGTTGAAGATGGCGACAGCCCTAAGCTCCTTTCCACCAACCCCGAGGGTATAGTCCCTAAGGAAGAGGAGCTTCCTTCTGCTCAACATCCTAAGGAGCCTCAGGACGAGGACCAGGAGAAGGACTCGGATGAGCGCGATGGTGACATCTACGCCGATGCCGTGCTGCAGTGCAGCATTGAGAACAAGGAGGCGTGCATCATGTGCAGCGGTTAAGTAATTACGATGTTGATCAAATGATAGTAAAATGGGCGGTTGCATTGCAAGGTTAATGGTTCTGGACGCCTGTTTTGGGTAAAGGCTATGGTTCACCGGCGTTATGGGCGGCTTCATGTTCTTCTTTGTACGATCAGATGCTCCATCCTATTAGATAGTCTAGTGCGCTCGTATCGAATTGAGGCGTGTCTTCTTCAAGAAAGAATTTCTTCTCAAGTGGTCCGTTGCGTTCATACAACACGTCTTGCGTTGATGTCAGTTGATGTTCAGGACAAACAGATCTTCCCAATGTCGACTTCCTCACCCAGCTCACATCGCCTTGCTCCCTTGGTATACACCATTGTAACCTTCGACAGGCTCGCTCATCTGGTGCAGGACCAACTGGGCCAACTTCGCATTATCATGGAGTCTGAGACCGAACGGATTGAGAACCTGTAGAAGCGCGCCGATCGCACCGCTGTAGCCGCTATCCACAACCCCGCCACTCAACAGAGCCCCGGACCGGAAGAGCGACCTCCGCACGAAGATCTGACCCATCGCATCGAGCGGGACGGCAACGGTCTCGTTGAACTCGACGAGATAGGAGCCGCTGGCGAGGTGGACACCGGTTTGGTCGGCTTGCGCAGCGGGATGCTTCGGGCTGGTGGACGTGAAGACGGCTTCCGTGGGAGCGGTCCGGCGGAGGCGGTTGTCGAAGTCGACGGCGCCGGCGGCCGTCCACGTGAGGACGCGTCTGAGGGTCAGGTCGACGCCGCAGGGCTGGGACTGCAGGGGCGGGGAGATGGCGCCGCTGATGATTTTGCGGGGTGTTATGAGAGAGCGGCCGGGAAGGATCATTTTTTGGGGCTGTTGGGTGTGGGAGGGCGGTGGTGAGTCCTGATGCGCGCGTTGTTCGACACGTTTGTTGGAGAGGGGACGCGTTGGTGCAAACAAACGGCTTTTATCAGCTTAGCGATTCCTGATTGAGCGTACGAGTCAATGCCGTGTCAGCGACTATGCAATAAACAGTCAAAAAGGATAAAGTGTCTTGAAGGTTGTCCTGTCTTCTTGCAGGCAATGCAATGTCGAATATAACAGGGCAGTCGATGCCACTAAAACAAGTCAAACGCAGAATTCAGCGCCGTTATGAATAGGATGACACAATTTGTTTTTTTGTAAAGACTGGTGCTTGGTCGTCTTGGTAGTGTTTATTTGTGCTCGTTAACTACTCCCTTCAACGTTGAGGTCTTCCATAACGTCGCGGATGTTTTCGTATTATTGTGCTGCAGGTGTCGGATTGCAGCTTCTTCCAAGCCGAGCCGTGACGCCTGACCGGTATGGATCTGCCTGAGATCACGGAGCTGTTGGCTAGGTCGGCGTGCTCTTGAGTAGCTGGTGGCTTCGGTAGATCAGCCTGCGAGCCTTATTAGACCGGTGGGCACTTCTTTGCCGTAGCCATAGTGCTCGTTGTCGAGCTGTAATAATGCCAAGGGTCGGTCCACACATCACGTCCTATTCGGCGTCGATGTTCCCTGAGCGTCCTTTCTGATCAGAACATGCTCACATATAAAGATTAGACTCATAACCTACCAAAGAACTAATGTAAATATAGAGGAATCTACGCTATAAAAACAGTCAATATCATTGGAATGACCAGTCACCTGAATGACCATCGGGGCTTTAACTATTTGGAAAGAAAGAACTTTGTAGACCTGGTAGCTTAGCCATATCGAATAGGCAATTCGATGCTGAGTTATTTTAATCTTGTCCAAGTCCTGCACCCCTGAGTCTGTTTCGCATGCCAGGTTATCGATCATGGTTACCCAGTGATTTGCAACGGCTTCCGAAGGTCTGACGGGGATGCACCTGCATATTTCCTTGTCGTTGAAGTCTGCAAGTCGCGCGTAAAAGTGCTCTTTCCCCACCTGCCATGTACTCCATACTTGCACGTCGAAGGAGCCAAGTAGCGAGGAGCGATCATGAGAAGGGCTCATGAAATGGATGAAGGCTGTTCTTCCCCTTCTGGACCTCATTTTCATATACGTGACAACATGGTGACTGAGGATGTCATTGAGTGGTACGCACGGCGCTGGGCGAGTTGGAAAACGTCCGACATATGTGCCATGAAGGTTTCGGAATCCAGAAGGTTCACAGCCAGCATGATTGTCTTGGAACTGGGCGCAGTGCTGTAGTCTATCCTGTCCCAGCGCAATGGTCGAATCTCCTGCCAAAAATGGCTCAGCTCCCAAGGGTAGGATGTTGAAGTATCGCGGCGTGCTACCAATATTTTGAAAGCCTTTTAGAGAATCCCGAGGCGCGCTACTTCGACATATGCTACATATTTTCGTCCATGGATGAGCGGCGGTCGCTGTGTAGTCAAAGAAATATCGAAGGTTCTTAGTCTCCCAGCAAATCCTGCAGATCCGGGTAGCGTTATAGGGGGTTTGCAAGTTGTCCTTGCAACAGTCCGAATGCTTCAAGGCGGCTAGTGCCAGGCGGGAGTCCGAACGAGCGGTTTCCTCGAGATATGAACTATTGTGTCTAGACTCCATTATAGGAATGTGATATCTTGCCGCGATAACAAAAGGTGAAATCGCGCGTGGACACGTCTGGTGAATGCGATGGATGTATGAGTACTTGTTGCCGCGGGTATGCTGAAAGTCAAGTATACATAGAGGAAAACATCTGTGGAAGGAGGGACACACTGCAGGCACCATGTATGAGCTACGCAATCTGGATCCGCGACGGGCAATTCTAATGTTCCGCGCATTCGCAGTATCATGGGATCCCCGTACATCAACGGAGAGACATGTACGCGAGAATGGTCCATATCACCCTCACTTGCTTTGCACGAGTGGCTTGAGGTACCCCAATGGTCTCTAGAACGAGTCAGCTTCAGGCATATATCATTATCTTGCTTTCAAAAGCCTACGCCGGCAAAAACCAAAGACCTCTGGGCCTTGCTTCTTCAAGTCTTGAATCAGACAGACCACCCAATTTCCCAAACTCGACTCCATTGACGCCACGAATGCATGTATGTAGGGTATCCTCAATGATTCCGGAAGTTCTTTTTCTGGTAGAACAAGTCCGTCCTTGAACTACCCAGGTTGATAATCTTGGGGCAGCCGTCGCGGTCCTTCTCTAAACGGGTGCACTCGAAGCAGTAGAAAGCGTCAGAGATACCCTACGCACGAATGTTAGCTCCCATTTATCGTAAACTAAATATGGGCTTGTCACTTACCTCACCGCCACACACGACACATTTGTTCTGGTAGTTGCCGAAAGAGCATTCATCGCAGATACGGACGAGCGTGGTTGGACGGACGTAGCTGTCACAGACGGGGCATTTGCCATCGCATTTATCGCACAGACGGCCGATGGCGATTCCGGGCTGCTTCCGGCACATAACCAAGTCGCTGAGACGCGTTAGTTCTGCTGCTGGTTCGGAGGTGGGGCGGCGAAAACTTACGGATGATGGCGCGACATGATGTAGCTCGGGGGGCGATGGAGATTTTGAGTTCGGGGGGTTGTGGCAGGTGTAGAGAACGGAACCGGGAGAGCTATATGGCTGCAGTGGAGGAGCTGTGGCGGTTGTTGTGCTGACCAAAGATGCGGCGGCAACAGCTTCGACGCTTTTCGAGCGCGCGAGCTGCGCGCGATTAGATAAGATGAGATCTTGGAAGCTCGGATCACATCGGGCCGAACATTAATCGCAGCAAGCAACAGCTTCGCAATCGCCGACGCGCCTGTTTGCGCCGCCAGCCGTTGCTCTGCTCCACCACGACGCCTGCACCGGATTCTACTTCAACCCCTCCCAACCCGCGCGCCTGGCCTTGCTCTTGACGCTAGCTATGGCTGATGAAGAACCGTAAGCAATTCCGCTCACTCCGCTACTTCGCCGCCTGTTGACATCGTCGCCGCAGAGTCGTTGCCTCGGCGGTCGTTGTGCCAGAGAGCTCCGAGCCAGTCTCACCCCGCGAAAACTCCCAGAAGCGCAGGCAATCGTCCGTCTCCGAAGCCGGTAGCAAGCGCCCTCGCCTGAGCATAGACAACACCAACAATGACTCCCAGGACGGCTCACGCCATCAAGATGACTCGCCTACCGACCGCCGCCCCGATCGCCGCCGGACTGGTGCTGTGGAGGAGCGCAAGCGCGGACAGCGTCTGTTTGGCGCGCTGCTTGGCACCCTCTCCCAGAGCTCGTCTAGTGCCGCCCAGCGCCGTCGTGCTGACATCGACAAGAAGCAGCAGGAGAAGCTGAAACTCCAAGCACAAGAGTTTGATCAGAGGAAGCAGCAACGTCTTGAGGAGCTCATGGTTATCAGGCGCCGCGAGCAGAAGAAGTTCGACGAGCAGACAGTGAGCTACCCTGCAATGGCTTGTAAATGGAACTTTCGTTGACCAATTGGCCAGATGCGCATCCGCCACTCCAATATGCTCGCTCAGGCGCATTTTCTCCAAACCAAGACAGAACCCAAGCTTGTACGTGTCTGGTCTGTTTGCTTTGCGGAACATAGCGCTGACAGAAGCAGTTCTATAAACCATGGGAGCTACGTACGGAAGAAGAAGACGTCATCAAAGCTCAGATTGAGGACGCTGAAGCAGCTATCGAAAAGGAACTCGCGGACTTCGAGGGACAGAGACAGGTCGAGCCGGAAGAAGAACAGCACGAGAAGAATGGAACCCCGGAGAAGAAGGACGAAGCAGAGGCTCAACAGGCTGAGGACATGGTGGGTTCAGAGCAAGCCAATGAGCCTCCCAAATCTCCGCGAGAGCAAGATAACATTACTGCTAGTGATGACCAGGTCAAGCCCACTTCTCACCCGGATACCCAGGAAAACGGACATTCGCCCAAGGAGCATGAATCTAAATCCAAGGAGCACAACGAAGATCACGGCGAGGAGGTTCTCGAAGCGGAGGAGGATACTGTAATATACTAACCCGGGCGGCACAGTTCGCTTCTCCATTTTTCCAGCATGGCCTGATTTTTAGCGTCTTTGGGGGGCAATTTGCTCCATATTGATGATACCATTTTTCTCAGTAATTGCTTGAAAAGCGGCGGGAATGGTGGGGGTAACATGAATCCGGGTCAAGGGTTTTGTATCGTAGCTTCTACATGCCCGCGGAACCACGGCCAGCCACGGCTGGGATCCAGAGCTTCCGCTAACAGCATATTTTTGAAGAACCGACGATGGAAAGGATCAATATGCCAAACGTGGGTGCTTATAGCCTGCCGGAAAAAAAAAGAAATTTGAAACGAATAAAGCGAAACAATCATATTGCTCGGCTCTAGCAGCATCGTGGACACAGGCGGGGTACTCCTGCTTCGCAAGTCTGAGGATATCGCGTCATGCGGTGATTACAAAATATGGGCTTTGACGTTGGCGCGGATATGGATGAGTTCCATATCCGGTGATAACTCCGAGTAAGGGGACGTGAGGTTCATACCGGTGAGCAATGGCTCCAATGTTTCTGATACGGGCGTAACTGGCGTGTGAAAACGTAGGGTAGTTTGAGCGTGATACTACTGTGCGAGCGAGAAGTATGCGAGAAGATGAAGACTCATCAGCAGATTTGCACGCCGCAAATGCTCATTATTGCATTTTATACGATTGCGAAATGCATCGACACCGGCTGACAGTTAGTGAGAAAGCATCCAACTCGTACTGTCTAGATACCTCGGCTCATGAAGGTGGAGTAATTGGCAGCACCGGCCATGACTTCGTACGTCCGTAATTGCTTCTCGATCACGCAGGAGCTCCGAACAACGACGGCGACACGAAAGGAGCAAACGTAAGAGCAGACGACGTCACAGAATAAAAAGCCGCCGTATAAGAGAGTGCAACAATGCCGACTAAGTTCTTTTCCGCCGGACATTCCTCCGTCAAAATGGCTTCCGCCGTCACCAAGATCAGCCCTGTCTCAGACCCGCGTGTCTCTCACGAGACGGCGGTGCTCAACGGCCGCACTTACCGTATGATAGCACTGGTGGTGGTGATGCTGCACTCTGGAAATGCAGGGCTGACCGAGTCTCAGACTACATCCTCGGCGTGCCCAAGAATACCCAGTACAAGGCAACTATCGTCCTCGTTCGTCCCACGTATTCCGCCTCATGTTGAGAGAATGCTCTTGTGACAGTTGTTATTGCAGGTACATGGATGGCCCGACCTGTCTTTCGGATGGCGATACCAGATCCCTGCGCTCATCGAGCTGGGCTTCCGCGTGGTCGCCCTTGATATGATGGGTTACGGTGGAACGGTAAGTCTCCCTTCAAAACGGAAAAGAACATCCGCTGCGGACTACAGACCGCTTTTTTTTTAAAAAAAAAAAAACAAAAGAGCTTAGGGTGCGAAGGGCGATGAGAATGGTGCCCAAAGATTGAACGTGTGACTTACAATTCATCGTGCAGGACGCGCCGAGAGTGCCGCCGGAGGACATCTCGCTGTACGGCTTCAAGCGCGCGGCGGATGATATCGAGGAACTGGCTCGCCAGCTGGGCGCACCGAAGATTGTGCTCGGCGGTCACGACTGGTAAGACATTTTCCAGATCCCAGCGTCAAAGAGAGATGAGAAAAAAAAATGAAAGTGACGGCGATATGACAACACCTGAATAGCAAGCCAAAAGCGGAAAAAGGAAAACACACTGACCTCGCACTTACAGGGGTGGAGCTGTCGTCTACCGCGTCGCTCTCTGGAAGCCAACCCTTATTTCTCACATTTTCGCCATCAGCACGCCTTATGCTCCCCCGACCAAGCAATACTTCTCTGTGGAGCAGTTGGTCGCTGGCCCAATCCCGCAGTTCAGGTATCAACTCAACCTCGCTAGCGGCAAACCGGAGGAAGGTGTGAAGACGAAGGAAGGCTTCAAGAAGCTGCTTACTTTCATTACTGGAAGCAAGGGCCCGAACGGCGAGTTACTCTTCAACCCACATGACGGAATCATTTTGGAGAACTTAGGCAAGGTGCCAAGGGGCCCATTGATGTCAGAGGAGGTAAGCAGGATGAGATTTTGAAAAAAAAAACTCTAAATGTTCACCGGCTGCTGACTTATCAAAAACAGGAACTCGACTTCTATGCTGAGCAGTACGCCCGCAACGGCCTGCATGGCCCTTGCAACTGGTACCGCACTCGCCGTGTCAACTTCGACGAGGAGCTCGAGCTCCCTGGCGATGGTACCATCAACGCGCCAGTCCTGTACATTGCCACCAACAAGGACAACGTCCTCAAGCCTGAGATGTCGGCGGGAATGGAGAAGCTCATTCCGAATCTCAGCAGGGCTGCAGTGGACACTCACCATTTCGGCCAGTGGGAGAAGCCGGCAGAGATCAATGACATTATCAAGCAGTGGGCTGAAACGGTTGTCTTTGGAGGAAAGAGTGTACTCTAAGCACAACATGAGCAGAAAACGATGAATGAAACCATTTTGAAGAATGAGAAAAAAAAAAGAAAAGGAATTATTGCTCCATGGAGTGATGTGCTACTGATACTTTCTCAAGCATTGAGGACACCTTGATGGTCTACGAAGCCAATTCAGCCGTTGCTTCGCTGGCGAAATGTTATCCAACATCGGCAACAACACTTTCTCCATATCGGGAGGTACAAGCTTCCATCACCCCCGCTGGTCCATCTGGTAAGGCGATAGCGTTCCAATCTACCAGAGACTTCATGTATCCTAAGTGTGCCAAGATTGGTCGTTCGTTATCATCCCGATTGAAGCATTGAAGCTCAGTTCCTCGGCCTTTACCCCATCTCGACGATCTATTTTGGATGTTCCGTGTCATGGTTTTACAAGACAACGGTTCCTCGCCCGCCTTCCCCGCTAATTTAGGCAAAAAGGCTCAGCCCAAGGAGAACAAGATGAACCCGAAATAATAACATGCGGCATCCAACTGTTAGTCCTGCCAGCTCCTCTTGCAGTGAGTGCCGTTCGTACCTGGGTGCGGACAGCGCCTGATACGGGGATGCTCAAGCCGAGTGGACGAACAAGGAAAGAAGCTCGAGCGAATACTTGAGCGCTGCAGGCATGGCGACATCGGCTCGCTTAAAAGGCCTCTCAAGACGATAGTGCGTACACCGTTAGTGACAGAGGCTACACACAGGGCACGAGCAGCCACCAGCCCAGTTGAATGGCTCGGTCTACTGCCTGCGCTTCTCGTCCATGCAGGCGGAGGCAGGCGTAGGTACACCGTCGGAGAGACGGACTGCTTGTGAAAACGCCCATATGCAGGCAGATAACAGAAAATCCAGCGCGAAGAAAAATCATCTCATACATGCATCTGATTGTCAACAGCAGACGTCAGCGCTGCGAACACCGCGAGACAGCAGCGAGCAGCAGCCCGACGATCCACCGCAGCCACACCCGGAATTCTTTCCCGCCATCTCTCCGTTCCCGCCCAGGAAACGGAAAACTCCAGGGCTCCCAATGAAGGCTACCCCTCTCACACCCTCACCATCGAGCCAAATCCCGGGAAACCAGGGTGGGCAGTAGGCGATCCACTGCTCCAACCGTCGGCCTGCAGGCGCTGCGAGTCAGCGAGCCTGCAGTCGCTAATCCAGCATGCAGTCATTTCGTTGCGACTACTCCTCACACGTCTACACCGCTCCTGCTGCTGCTCTCCCAAGCTTCGCTGCCGTCCTTTCCCTAGGTCCGGCCTGCTTTTGTTCCTTAGTAGTCACTCGTTATTCCGTGCTAGCCACTATACCTTGATCCCTGCCCAAGCCACGCGCTCGTGTTTTGTGCTCGTGCTTCTTCACCTGCCGTTAGCCAGCTCCCGAACAACGTCTGCAGCCGCGGTCCATCCTGCTCGCATGAACCACTAGTACTACCAAGCAATATGCCAGAAAGTCGATCTATCCCTTTATCTGAGGAAGAGAGAGGTCCTGCGTGCATTACATCCGGCGCGGCACTGCAAGGCGTCGTCGCCGTCGCAGCAGTAGCAGCAGCCATATACTCGCGGAGGAAAAAAAACAGGGCGCGTTGCACCACTCGGCTCGTCTTCTCCCTCGTCCCGCAAGCGCGATGTAGGAAAAAGGCAAAATGCACGATGCAAATGCGACGCATGCACCGTCGATCTGAGCTAGCGAAAAAAAAATTAATTGTCCAGGTTAGGTGGAACTGCACGCGATTGTGCCCCGGCGCCTCTCACTCGCTGGATGATGCCGCGCTTCCTTATCAGCGTTGTCCCCTCTTTCTCTTCCTTTCCCAGGCACCAGATGCCCGGGTATGGTTTGGATAGTCTTTTTGTATGTCATTTCTGTTTGCTATGGCAAGAGATGATGCTCGCCGACTAGACCTTTTCCCATTGATTGGCGGGTCCGAGGTCAACACCATGGCATCTCGGCCCGCGTTGATGAGCATTTTGCAGGGTAGGCAGCCGGTGGCAAATGCCACGTGGAAGAAGGTTTTGGCAAAAGCGAGGTAAGTGTGGCAGACGGACCGACGTGATTTTTCTGATACTGCTATACATTGTGTAGATCTTGCTATTTGCACAGTCTTTTACTGCAGGCGCTATTGTGAGCGGACGGTCTTTAGAACGGCCGTCATCGGCGAAGGTGAATGTGCCGTCAAGTCATGGACGTGCAGCCCTGCCGCCGAGCACAAAACTTTACTCTAGCTCTGCGCGTATCGAAAATGCAACAGAATCACAGTGATGGCAAAAAGGCGGCCGTACCGAGTGTGAACTATGTGAAGTCAATGCTCTGTGCGCCGACAATGGTGAAGATAAACGTGCTTGCGAGGCGAGCTGCATCGTAATCTTGATTGCTGCACTCCTCGCCTCCAGAAGCTGCGGGCCGTCCCAGGTCTCCTCAAGCCACGGGAGGATTGCGTGCGTGCGTGCAGAAGCGATAGGTAGACGATTGACGGCTGTTAGGAAAGAAAGATAAACACGTACAGGTAGTCACAGCACAGAGATAGCAGCTACACATGTGGAGCATGCTTGGCGGAGAGCGGTGGAGCGACAGAGGCAAGCAACCGAGCTGCCGGGATGGAGCTTGACGCGTGCCACATCCCAGCAAAAGACGCCAGCCGGTCCGCAATTTGCATATGCTTTTCTGCGCATGGCTGCCGTTGTGTGTGCAACACGCGGCCGCTAGAAGCCCAGGTGCGTTATCTGAAGGGTCTTGCGGCAGATGATGAAACTCAACAGTGCAAATCACAGGCGGCAGAAGCGTACGTCTATCCAGTGAGATCAAACCCGGTGGAGATCGATACTGGCGGTGGGTACCAACGTGCAGAAAGCAGCATCCCTTCACGCGGTCTATTTGGCGCCGGCGCGCTAGCGAGAGACGATGATAAGCCACCCGGTGATTCCGCAGCAGGAAGATGCATGCTCTGTCGGCAGCCAGAAGATATGACGTGGTTGTTTTATGTCCTCAATTGCTCAGAGCATGCCTGAGACGCGCCGGGGCGGGCCTTCCTGTCCGTCCAGCCTTTGCATGCTCAGTTATCTGGCTCCGGCTGTACACGATCGCCAATCTTCTGTGCTGGTGCCGGGACAGGGCAGTCTGGGCTCTCTCATTTGCACTTCGCCTTACTCAGGCCCGCAAAGCAAGCCTTACCCGCCCCTCAGCGAAGGCGGGAAAGCTTTCCCTTGCCCGCCGTATTTATATCTCTGTCGGCTCTTGTGCGGAGTCGGACAAGCCGAGCTCCATTTTCCTCTCCATTCTCCTCTCTGTCCAGAACCCCAGTGTGTGCAACCATGGCTCCCTCAGCAATCACAGATGATTTCCCCAGTGAAGTCAGGCACAGTGGCAAAGCCGCAATTCAAGCTTCCGTCCTGCATGGGCCACGCGACCTTCGCATCGTACGTGCTTTTGACATTTTCGTTTCCCGCTTTCCCCACACAAGCACCGACGACCCCCACACCTGCCCCATGGGGCAACCGCGTGGGGGTTAGCCAGGAACAAGTCTTACCTGCACGACATATCTTGATCCAAACCTCGTCGTTCCCCACGCTTACAGCGCTTATTCTTATTCTTTGTCCCAACAGGAAACAAGGCACCTATCCGACCCGCTCCCGCATGAGTTGCAGATTGCGGTCCGCGCCACCGGTATCTGTGGCAGTGACGTTTCCTATTATAGCAAATTCCGCAACGGCGACCTGTGTGCTGTGGCGCCGCTTTCTCTAGGCCATGAGTCCGCTGGCGTGGTCGTTGGCATGGGAGATCAGGTTCCCGCCGGCTCGTTCCAGATCGGCGACAGGGTTGCGCTTGAGGTCGGCGTCCCCTGCGACTCCTGCAGGTCTTGCTTGCGCGGCAGGTACAACCTCTGCCCCAAGATGAGATTCAGGAGCAGCGCCAAGAGCGTTCCGCACTTTCAAGGCACGTTGCAAGAGCGTATCAATCATCCCGCAAAGTGGTGCCATAAGTAAGTTATATCGCCCTGAGATCGAGTTGGTGCTTGTCTAAAGTGTAAGCAGAATTCCAGACCACGTCTCTCTTGAGTCTGCAGCCCTGTTGGAGCCGTTGTCAGTGGCCATCCATGCGGCAAGGAGAGCGACGGTGGAGCAGGGTGACACTGCAGTCGTCTTCGGTGCTGGCACCGTAGGACTGCTCACGGCTGCCATGGCCAAGCTGTCCGGTGCGACGACTGTGCTTATCGCCGACATTGACATCGGTCGTGTTGAATATGCTCTTCGCCAGGGGTTTGCCACGCGAGGCTATGTCGTTTCTACTGGATCTCAGTCGCAAGAGACCAGTGAAAAGTTCGCCGTCGCCAAATCGCTTGCCAGCGAGATCGTGGAGATCGCTTGCGCAGGCGAGCTCGATGCTGAAGGTGCGGATGTCACATTTGACTGTACTGGGAAGGAGGTCTGTATGCAGGCTGGCCTTTTCGTGAGTAATTCCCTTATCGATCGAAGTTGGAAGCGTGCTAATCTTGAATAGGCAACAAGACCTGGTGGTAAACTGATCATGGTGGGTATGGGAACACCAACCCAGACCTTGCCCATGTCGGCTTCACACCTGAAGGAGGTTGACATCATTGGCATCTTCCGGTACGCGAACACATACCCTACCGGCATGAAGATCATCTCATCGGGTGTCCTGCCGAATCTTGACATGATGATCACGCACCGCTTCAGCGGACTCGAGTCTGCGAGGGAGGCTTTTGAACTGGCAGGAAGAACGGTCGATGATAGGGGGAGCCTGGTGTTGAAGGTGTTGATCGAATACTGAAAGAGAAGAGAGAGGCGACTTTTAGATACCCACATTTCGGTCTGTACTATTCGGTCTGTGATAGTGCGCTCTGAGGATAAATATCACATATAAAATCAGATGCAGAGTAAATCCTGCCCCATTTTCGAATAAACGTCTGAAATGCTGCCGAGTGCCGAAAAGTGACTGCGCCCAGATGCATGAAATACTCGTCAAAACACTGAAGCTGAGGCAGCGGGTTCAGCGGGTGTATATAGACAGTTTTGAGGACGTGGCCGGGCGAGCGGCGAGCTTCAAAGGCAGAATTCGATATGTTAGTGTGGACAAGAATCATCGGAAAGCTCCAGGTGCAGAAGGTCATGGGAGTGAGCGAGGGCGTCGGCGATGACGCTGGTCTGCCGGCGGAAAGCGGGTCCGTGCACCCTGTGGCCTGGAGCTCTGTCCCCTCAGCGGCGACAGCACGACCACCGCTCCACCTCCGCCTCAACATCACCAACTACCCCGCCGCCCCGAGCTCGACGGTCACGCCCGAATACCGCGGCTTGTCCTCAAAATACTTCCGCCTCTCGCCACATCCTAATCTTCCATCTACGCGCAACCATGGCGGATACGGAGGAAAACCCGCTTCTTTCCACAACCAGAGCTTCCGACACGAGCCCGCAAGTGCAGCTTCACCCGCTCGTACTGCTCACAGTATCCGATTACATTACCCGCCACACTCTCCGTCAACAGTCCGGTCCCATTGTCGGTGCCATAATAGGTCAGCAGAATGGTCGCGAGATCACCATGGAAGTCGCGTTCGAGGCCAAATTGATTGCCGGTGACGACGGCGAGGTCAGGATTGACGACCAGTGGTTTGGCGAGCGCCTAGAGCAGTGTAAGTCCAAACGCGCAGCGACACCTTATTGTTCTGCCCTGCCACAACCATGCTGAAACTCTACGCAGACAAGACGGTCTACAAGTCGCCTGCATTGGATCTGGTCGGCTGGTTCACACTGGGCCCGCCTGCAGGCCCCGATCCCCACCACCTCACCATTCACGAGTACGTCCAGAACATGCACAACGAGACCGCGCTGCTGCTGCTTTTCCACCCGGAGTCGGTCCTTGAGGGCAACGCCACTGGCGGCAAGCTTCCGCTTACTGTTTACGAGAGCCTGTGGGAGGGCAGTGGCGGCAACGATAAGACTACGACCATGGATGTCGACGGCGGTGCCCCCGATCAAGGCAAGCAGCTGAAGTTCCGCGAGCTGACCTACTCGGTCGAGACCGGCGAGGCGGAGATGATTGCCGTGGACTTCGTGGCACAAGGTGGCGGCAATGCGACGGCTGTTGACCATGCTAGGAGGGTCAGTGTTGCTGCAGGTGAAGGAAGCAGCAAGGGTAAAAACAAGGGCAAGTCTAAGGCTGAGCCTGAGGTCACGGAGAACGGCGACGAAGCTGTGCCATTGACGTCTGAAGATGAAGAGCGTACGTGCATTCGTAATCTGCGCAATTACTGCTGGAAGTGTTATTCTAATCTTATGATAATAGTCCTCGCCTCTCTCACCGCAAAGTCCAACGCCATCAAAATGCTCCGCGCACGCATCAACCTCTTGCAATCCTACCTGTCCGAACTACCGCCTTCGTACCTCACCGACGCCGAGATCCAGCAAACCAAGAACCCCACAGAGCAGCCGAACCACGAGATCCTCCGCGCCATCCAAGCTCTCCTCTCCCGCTTACCGCTCCTCGCCCCGCCGGACCGCGACACGTTCACGCGCGAAGCGGCCGAGCAGCGCGCCGATGTCGAGCTCACCAACATGCTGGCCAGCATCACGGGCTCGCTCGGCGCGGCCAGCGAACTAGGCAAGAAATTCGCCATCGTCGACTCGGCGCGCAACAACCGCCGCATGAACTCAGGCGGCATCGGCGGCCCCTTCGGCGTCGGCGGCGGCCGCCCGCCTTTCGACATGGACGGCACCAGTGGTGGCCCGGGCGGTATCGGCGGATTCTTCGATACCCCGATAGGCGGTGCGAGCGCTGCGTATGTGAGCCCAGGCGAGGGTAGGACGTTTCCCGGGCGGCACCGCTGAGGAAGAGGCGGAAAAAGAAGCTGGGAAACCCACCCAAGAGAGCATCATTATCTTCGATGATTTCTTTTCTTTTTAGGAGCGGCTGATTTCCTTTTCTGTAGTGAACCCGGATCTTCGTCGAAGCGAACGATGAAAAGTTTGATGGGTAGTGTGGATAAGGCTTTGGACGATATCATGGGGAAGATGAAGAAGAAGAAAGATCAATGCGATGGCATGTGAAGGATTGCCATATTCCCCTTGAAGGACTTTCGATCAACGTTTGCAAGCGTAGCACGACGGCTAAAAGCGACGGACGGGCGGCGTGGAGAAAGGAAAGGATTCACTTGATGGGATGGGCATGGTTAACGGCGTTCTTCAAAGAGAGAGGCTGGCGTGCATGCTTGGCGACTGGCACGCATCATCATTCGACGAGAAGGGTCATCCAACCGTTTTTTTTCCTTTTGTCTTGCTGCATTGATGGGCGAGGGGACGGTTTACGAATCGAGACATTTCTTCTGGGGAAAAGAGGTTTCACGCTTGGAGGTCTCTTATGGGTAGGCGCTCTGCCCACCGAGGTCAAGGCAGGCTAGATTCAAGTTTCTGACCAAAATAAATGGCAACACCCGTTATCCCTTGATGCTAGTGATCACTCACATACATGTGACAACTGTTGTCCCCCCGTAAATATGGTGTCCACTGTTACATGCACAAAAGGAAATGCGGGTAAATATATTAGCCCAAGAATGGGGTGTAAAGCAACAATAGAAACTTCAGATGCTCGCTTGTGTTCCGCGTCGATACCTCATATTGTCCCCCCTGTTTATAAAATCTTCCGTCCACCTTCCCGCGTCATGTGAAGAACAAATGACGTTTTGCCACTTCAGAGACCCAGTCTTCCAAAGCAAATGCCTCCGTAAAAGAACTTGCAGGTAACTATGTTTCCATTCAATGGGTGTAGTCGATCTTGCCCGTTTCGATTTCCTCGTCGTGTATAGTTTCCTAGCGAGTGTAATGCCAGAGGAACTCCAAATTGGTAGTCCATCTTAAGTCGGCGAATATCGACCGACGGTGGAGTCATCCAGGGCCCAGGAGAGGGTCTTGCTCGGGAAAGAGTGTGGGACCCGCAGAGGCGAAGGAGGTCAGGGGACATGTGGTCCCGCAAAAAGACACATCGCTTGGACAGAAAGAATCTGTCGGTTGGAGGCAACGTCGATCTCGTTGGTATCGATAGCAGATTCCTTGAGCCTATATTTGATAGAATACACAAAGTTGGTTCCCCGTCTGCTACGTTTGTCAGTAGTTACAGACCAGGGCCAAATATCCACCATATAGATACTTTACCGTCCATGCTTGAGGACTTTGGGTTGAAATTTTCTTTAGTGGGAAATGGGATGATGGCCAGATACTAGCAAAAGTTCGGTTGGGGCGCTCATTCATGTTACTCGGCGATCCCATCCAACGAAGACACATGATTGACTTTGTGCCACAATCAATCTGCAGTGGTGGATGATTGTACTCGTTTCTTCCAACAGATCAGGCCTTGGTTCGTACAGTCAGAACAGTCTCGGCTTGAAGACATCACCCTGCGTTCAGGGCGGTACCATATTCGGACCTGGGGCAAGGAGTTCCTCCTCGCGCATCAGGGGCGGGAATATCGTCTCAGGGCCGTAGACGACAATAGACTCCTTGAACCCCGACTTGATATTCGCGTCGCTGTTGACGTCATCCTCGGTTGCGGCGGTATGCTCGGCTCCCTGATCGTCCTCTCCCGGCTGCGAGACGTCGAAGCGATTGTACTCGGTATAGTAACTCTCATCTCCGGTTGGGTCGCTCTGTTCGCTGTTCAGAGAATTCGCCAGGTTGATGTTGGCCACGATGTTCGCATCCCACGATCCGGTCGTTGCGAATCGTCCCGCGCTGGGGGCACTCCAGTCGCTACCACCCTTGCCAGAGCAGTCAACCCAGCTGTTTCTCGAAACACCGCCGTACCTGTCGACGAAGAAGGCCTGGAACGTCGGGTGATGGTTTCCAGAGTCATCATCCCAGCCCTGCTTCCGCTCCCTGATGACGACCTCCTCGGGAAAGACTTCGTAGCGCAGCGGTGACGGACGGAGGTCGACACGCCTGTTGATCTTAAGGCCTGGGGGAATCCTGCGTTCGATAGTCGGGAACTGTTTGCGGATGGTCCATGATTCGGTGCTGAATTGGTCCCTCAAGTCGGCGAGGTGCTGACCCCAGTAATCAATTTCCTCTCTCAAGCCGTGCTCGCTATTTTGCTTCTTGTCCGCGTTGCCTCCGTCCACCACGCTGCCCTCGGCGCCCTCCCCTCCACGATCCTCCGCAGAGGCGCCCTCATCGCTGCTGTTGCCCCATTCGTATTGACTGCCGCCATTCG
Source organism: Botryosphaeria dothidea (assembly GCA_011503125.2). Taxonomy (NCBI): domain Eukaryota; kingdom Fungi; phylum Ascomycota; class Dothideomycetes; order Botryosphaeriales; family Botryosphaeriaceae; genus Botryosphaeria; species Botryosphaeria dothidea. Next base: position 1,828,245 of record WWBZ02000001.1, read on the forward strand.
CGCCATCCTCGTTCTCGTGACCGCCGCCACCGCCGCCACCCCAGCCGCGTCCACCCCATCCCCAGAGCCCCAGTCCCATCTTGAGTCCGCGGTCGAGTGCCTCACGGTACGCGTTCTCGGCCTCGCCGATGCGCGTGCTCCAGTGGAGGCGAAACTGTTCGTACAGGCAGGCACCGCACGGGGAGCGCGAGGCGATGACGATGTAGCACTCGCCGATGCACGCGGCGGTGTGGACCTGCTCCCCATCGAAAGATTTGAAGCGGCGCTTGCGAAGCTTCGTGAAGTTGCCACCACAGCGCGAGAGGTAGTATCTGATGAAGTGGCCGCAGGAATAATGGTACCCGTGAATCTTGCACATTTTCGTCTTGCTTGTCATTCGATGGTGTAGGGCGTCGAAGAGGGATTGGTCGAAAGGCGAATGGAGTGATGGTTTGGGCGAGGTTGGTTGGTTGGTTGGTTGGTGGGGGATGTTCGTCCGATCCGACCCGGTTAGGCTAGGTTGGGACAGAGCGGTTGTGAGTGAGCGTGTGAGGGTGGAGGGGCCGGACAGCCCCCAAGGCGAGAGAGGAAGGCCGGCTCGTAGAGCAGCTTCTACGACCGCCGGCGCACGAGAGTGTCAATAGCAGAGCTACGAGATGGAGGAGATGGCATGACTCATTTCTTAAAGATGCGTGTGTGGCGAAGTGAAGAAGAGTGATCAATTAGCTGAAAGAGAGCGAGTGAGTGACGACGGAAAGATCTAGAACGTTGAAAGGGCGATGATGGGCTCGTACAGACGAGAGACAGAGACACAGCAAAGCAGCAGGATGCGGCAAACGGAGGCAAACCAGTCAATGGGGAAGCAGGTACGTATCGGCCAACGAAAGTACCCCAGTGTTGATGTGCATTGAAGCCTGCGGGCAGCTAGACAGCATTGGACGAGCAGGCAGCGGAAACGTCATCTCCTGGCCACCGCGGAGCGCATGTTCGCCGAACATGTTGCGGGATACTCGCACGGCAGGAGCAAAACAAGAAGAATGCTTCCTCATGGAGCATGATATGCGTCGGTCTGATCTCAGATGTCGCCTGGTCTTCCTTGCGCGACTGTGATGAAAGCCAAGAACCGGGTTGTGAGCCGCCACTGCCGTCCGCGTCACAGGCAGTTCGTCTTCTCGGCGGCCGTTGCGGAGGCGGCCCCTCCAGGCGTCGTCGCGACATGGACCTCTGAGGCCGGACGACAATGTCGAGCCGCGACGGTATGTAGTTGTCTGCAAGCTTTTAGACATGCGTTTGGCCCCTGGCGCTGCCGTGCAACCATGCCAAATCCGCGCAACTGGCTCCATTGACGCTGCCAGCGGCCTGCGCCGGACTCACGTCCGGCTGTTGTCAAAGGCCGCCGCCGGCCAGCCCTACCTCCCGCCCGAATGCTCAAACGTCCGCTTTGTCATTGGCGAGTATTCCCTATTATCAAATCATCTCTCTCAGGAATAGAGGCCACCTGCGCCTGCCAGACTACTTATAGAAGTAAGGCGCGTTCTCGTGTTACCCTCTGTGCTCATTGTACGTCCCCGCACACGCACTCTCGTGCTGACCGACCAGTGCCTTACGAGTATGCGCTGAGGGTGTGCAAAAGATCTACAACTTACAAGGGGGTCTAGCTCGCACAAACATGCAGAACCCTTCCTGCCGAGGTCACTGTTCCACGGGCCTGGACGCGCTTACATTCCCATTCTAAGCTCATTGGTCATGCACGTGCCTTTGATCCGGTTTTGAGCCTTCATTGACTCTACTTTTCCCCCAAGCTCCCAACAATTGATAAAGGGTATCTCCTCAACTCCAATAGCCTTTCCCATACCAGTTCAATCCAACCCTACCGGACCCAACAACCAAAAAAAAAAAAATGCAACCCAGTGAACCGGCCGAACCTACGAAACCCGATCCTGTGCAGAAACAAATGGAAGCCTTGCTTAGTAGCGAACGATGGGCGAGCCCGCCGCTTCATCGTGGATCAAAATCCCACCTTTAACGCCGTTCTTCTCGAACTTGTCCATCCACGTCTCCTTCTTCTCTCGTCTCCCTCCTAACCCCAGGTGACTGAACATCTTCTTCAATCCCTTGGGATTTTCAGGGGATTTGGTCGCCAGCGTGTTGTTTGCCTTTATCTCTGCCTTGTACTTGTAACGCGGTTCCTGCCCATGGTACTGAGCCGGCTTCTCTGCGGTGATTTTCTTACTGAAATTCGGTGCCGCCTCGCCCCGGAAGTGGTCTATACTGATCTTCATGCTCGGCTTGCGGCTTTGGTCAGGTTCGTCAGGGCTGTGTCCGCTGTCCACTAGCGATGGGCTACTCCTGTTGACGACATCGTTGTTAGGTCCATACCTCATCGACATTAGCTCGTGAGACTGGGCAAGGTCTCGAGCGATGGAATCCTCCGTCCGTGGCTGGAAATGCATGGGCACTTCCGGGTCGGAGTTGGTAGCTCGAACGGCTGGGCGTGCCTGGTGTTGTAGAGAAGATTTGCGGGAAACGTCATCCGGCCGCCTCTGTCTCCTATCAACAGACTGCTGATGAGCAATGTGAGTGCTCCTGGTGCGGGTCTTGGGAGGGGTCTGCATCAGGTTTGCGATATGTTTCGGACTTGTCGGCTTCTGCACAGGAACACGATGAGCTGGCGCGTCTTCTTCCGGGTCCTTCCACTGATCCAAACTCGGCAGGGGAGGCAGCTCTCGATTGAGGTTGATTTCCTTCTTGCTCTCTTTGCTCCTTACGTCATTGAGACCCCTGATGCTTGAGGATCGGCTATTGAGACTGGTGTCACTTGGCCTTCGTTGCAAACTCCAGCTGCGCCACCCATGTTGTGCCGGGGCTTGGGCAGCTGTTGCGTCTGAGCTGCGGCTGCGGAGAGATTCCCTTGATGTTGCTCGACTCAGTCCAGAAGATCCCGGGCGGAAATACTCCTTGATCTCCGATTTGATACTCTTGGTTACGCTTGCAGCTCTGCTAGTTCTAGTCGAAGGGCGCCGATCCAAGTCACCTTCCTTGCGGCGCTCGTACTCATGTCTCATCCACGACGACGCCGCGGCATCAGCACGCGATGCGGCATCTTCGTCGCTGAACATGTGATGCGAGTTACGCTTAGACGTCCTCGACGGATCTGCCGATGTCATAGCTGTCGAGGCATTGTTGCGGTGGTGTTCCATGGTGGAAGCGCTCATGGGCGTCGAATAATTTGTGTCGGGAGAATCCACGCCTCTGCCAATGGGAGCAGTGCTGGGCCTGTCATATCCTACGTATCGGGTGGCTGAGTGGTCCTGATGGTGGTCCCGATGTTTTCCAGAGGTGTTGCGAGAAGACTTGGTGTCGTGCGCGGTGCCGTGGCCTTCCCTCCGGCGGCTCATGTTGGCATGAATAGGATACGGGCCATGTTCGGGAAACAGATCGCGCAAGGCGGCATCGGGCTTATATGCAAAGGCATTGGAGGGCAGACGCGCGGTGGACTCGGTGGGCTGGACATCCCGTCGCGGCAAGGGATTCGAGGGTGGGTGACTTCCTGTGCGTCGATGGCTGCTCTGCTTCTGAGCTTGTTCCATGGCCTTCATTGAGCGCTGGAGGGCTAGGAAATCCATGCTTGACTCCTGCGCCTGAAGGGCGGCGGCGGCGCCGTATGAGTTTCCATCTTCGTTGAGGACGGCTCCGCAGGCAGCACGCAACTCGGCCTCGACCTTCGGCGACAGCATGCGGCGGTTGACATAGGGCGACGAGGGCGTGGAGATGTCGCGCGTGGCCAGCGACTCCTTGAGGGCCCTGTTTTCCTGCTTGGTGGGCACCTTCTGGGCGGCAGACATCAGCTCAGGCTCGGGCTCATGGGAGCGCGCATGGGGCATGCTCACAATGGGCGCGAGATTGAGCGAGAACTTGCGCTTCATCGCTGTGGTGGTGGTGGTGTGGACTATGGTGCTGGGCCGCGGCCGGGAGCACGGGTTGGAAACGAAACGCGGTGCTGGGGCGGATGGTGTAGTGGATGTGCTACCGGCGAGCGCGGTGTAGGAATGGAGGGGAGCTGAGGGAGCGGGAGGGCAGGCGTTCGTGCTCGCACATGAAACCGGAGAGCATGAAACGCCTGGGCCGGGGGAGGCGGCGCGTTTATGGCACAGCAGCTTCGGCTGCAAGTCAGTGGAAGTGCCTTCTGCCAAAAGCCGGGCCGCGTGCCTCTGGGCCTCTGGGCCTCCTTCTCCTCTGGCATTTGGCATTCCAGCGAGGTCCAGTGCGCAGGCTATCTTTAGGAGCGCGCCGGAAAGTAAGCTTGCGCGCGCCCCCCTGCCCCCGACGACTTCGTGGGGAACTGCTAGGAATTCCTGTAGCGCATTCGCATTCCTCTCTCTCTCTCTCCTCCCCCCACTGCACACGCATCCAGCCAAGGCCCGCCCGCCCGCCCGCCCGCTGCAGCACCCCAGCTCCCCAACGCATTGCTCGCGCGCTCAGTGTCTGCCGCTGTGCTGCGTGCGCCCTGGCGCATCCTCATCATCCAGCTACGGAGATCAGCGCCTGGCCGTACCGCTCCCGGTGGCGCACCGCATGGCTCCACCAGTTTTCGGAGAATAGAATCAGGCAGGCCCAGTCGCCGCGCTGGACAGCAAGGCGATCGCAGAGGCCCGGGACCCAAAGTGGCCTGGTCGTTAAGCTTGTCCGTTTGTTCGCCTGGTGCCTGCAGCTGCGCCTCTGCTCTCCATCAGCGCTGCGCCGCCAGCCGCCAGCCGCCATCTCGGCAGCCGCCAGGCATCGCTCGCGGCCGCTGCTGGCTCTCGCTCCCACGTCCGAGCGCCGCTCGCGGTCCGCCCTGAGTGGCTGGCCGCAGGCCCCCGAGACTGTCATCTCAGACGACCTGCCTTGTCGAGGTCGGGCCTGTTGCAGCGTCGCCTGCATGGCTGACTGCAGCGCGCTGATGGGCCTCTGTGTCACAGCCGCTGTTTCGCGCTGTTTTCCAAAGTCAGGGACCAACATTGGCACATCCACAAACCGCTGCGAGCACTTCTGGATTCGATAGTCAACCGCGCCACAGTGCCCAGGCCCCAGCACGGCGTCCTCCATCGCCCAGAGTTTGGCCCGCGGGCCGGGGTTTGCCAATCGCTGACGTCTAGTCTATTGAATTCCAGGCCGAGCAACCTGGATACTGGCATTCCGACGTGCAAAGGCAATCATAAAGTCATGTCGCGCATCCGGAGGGCCACCGTAACTCTGTGCACATCCGTCTGTTTGCTCCATGCCGTCGCAATGAGTTGCGAGGCCTGCGCTGCATGCGTTGGACACGCCCGCCAATACCGGTCGATTTTCCCATTCGGCTGAGCGCCCTGTCTTGTTCACGAAAGTGGATCTCACACCTTTCCCCAGGGATCATAGCCTTAGCTGTTGTTTGATATCTCCACCCACCTAAAACAGCGCTCTTTGTGATTCTTCAGGACAGCTTTGAGCAGCGGCGGGCCTCGAATGCCCACGTCTCTGGTTGAAGACAAGTTTCCGAACATGTTTCCATCCACGTTTGAGAGCATTGGACATCCTTTCAGACGCGGAGGCCAGACCACCATCTTCTTGCGACCGTTGGGAATATGTTCCACGCGTTTGGCCCGCCTTTCAGCGAGACCAACCCCATAAAATGCGGGCTTCTTCGGCTGCAGAATGACTTCATCAAATCTTATTTGCACGAATGAGCTCGTCCTCCGATCACCAGCCAAGGGACGGGGGCGTGCGAAGAAGACCAGAATCCATGTACCACAGATTTACTCGTTCTTTTGATACCTTGGTGCCAAGAAGGCTGAGAAGCTCAGAGGATCAAGATCAAGATGCGACACGCGAGAACCTTGAGCCAGAAGAACGGGCGAACGATGAGTTTGAGGATCAAAGCTTGCCGCCAAAGCCAAAAGCTGCTCGGCTACGGCGCCAGTCAGCAGTCCATTCGCTTCTGAGGCGGGTGCATTCCAACGAGGTGCTGCACCGTTTTTCAGCATCCTTTGCCGCACAGCCCGCAACCCCAATCCCACCGGCAACGGTATCAGCGCCGTTCAACTTTACGCACGTGCAACCGGCGGGACCGCTCCCACCAACACCAACATCATTGCAATCGGACTATCCGGAAGAGCGTCCGAGTTTTGGCTCAGCTTGGCACCAGTGCAAGTCCAAGCAGGATACTACAGAGCCTCCATCTCCAATTTGGGTTGCGGTTGACTGTGAACGATGCAACGGACCGCATCGTCCAAAGTCGTTGTCTTGTGAAAGGACCATGATACCGGCGTGGCCTTACGATCACCCTCATCCTCTACGATCAAATCCGTGGGAGCAAAGTCGGTCAAGCAGCTTGCCTTCGGCGTTCGATGAGGAGCGGCCGTGGCAGCACCGGCGAGTTTCCTTTCTGTCAAATCAAGTCGAGTCATGATTTATATTGCTTCTTGCGACGGTGCCACGAAACAAAAAAATTGAGAAGCATGTATGCAGACCAAACATGAGGGTCCTTGTCTCAAATGCTTCTACTATGGCTTCCTTTTTCTGTAGGGCCAGCACAATTCACGCCCGGCAGTGATGCAAGCAGGGATTGACGCAGTGATGTTGGAAGTTTACTGTCGGGATCGGTAGACGGGAGCATGAATCATGACGTGTCCGGTGAAGGGCTAAATATACATACTTTTGTCGTCCAATCCGGTATGACGTCCCGTGCTTCAAGGTGAACCAAATTGCGATGGGCTGTGAGAAATTCTGTCAACCTCCGTCGGTCATTGGCTCCCTGCCTCCGCGAGAGTCCCGAGAGACTGGCTCGTCTAGTATTAAAGCTCCATTCTGAAACACCAACGTCCAGCGAGGTCGGATTTCACAAAAATCGTAGCAGTACGCGCAAGCACCCGCGCAGAGCTAAAGCATTCGCGCGAATGAGAGGGTCTCTTGGAAAACGGACAAATTTGCACGCTCGGCTGAATGCCTCAAATCGCGTCGGTAAGGCATGTTGGGATATTAGAGGGCCCGATCGCACATGCCTGCATTCCCTTGTTCCGAGTTGGGCAAAAGAGGTTACACATGGCTTCCGGCGTGCAGGCAGCTGAAATGTTGGATGAGGAAGAGACGCGCAAAATTCAGCGCACCAAAGCCTCGCTTCCACAACCAGGATTTGTCAGCCCGGCCGGTGCAACACGTCTTTCCGCGCTCAAATCATCGACGTACAGCAGTTACCGACGCCAACATCACGGGGTGCATGGGCTCCCTTCCAATAGCGGGACGGGTGGCGGGGATTGGGCGGAGATACGTACATATTACTAAGGGTGGTGGGGCCGGGACTAAGCCCCTCGCGAGCTCCCACAGACATTTCGTCATCAACTCATAGCGAAGCTCAGAATGTCCGAGACTGACAGTCCAATATCCCAAGAGGCTGCTTAACAATCCAATAGCATCGTCCGTCAAGCAGACGCGAGATCATGTGTTGAGCCAAAGAAATCGAACCTCGAGGGAGCAACGAATATCGCACCATGATGGAGCAAAATAACGCTAGCCGTCTCTCATCCTCATTGATTTAAGGTGCTGCTCCGCATTGGTGTTGCTTTGCAACTACAGTGCCCCGCCTTCTCCTCACCTGGCACACCACCAGCACTGCCACGTCCGACTATATCTGAATACAGACCATAATGGCGAAGAACCAAGCTGCTTGGATCACCGAGGCGAAGGGCAAGCCTCTCAAGGTGCAAGAGGCCCCAGACCCAAAACCCGGCCCCGGAGAAGTTGTCATCAAAAACGCTGCCATCGCTATCAATGTATGTGTCTACCGCCTGCTCTTACCTCCTGTGGTACTTGAAGCATGTATCCTGGCTGGTAATTACTGGCTGCAAAAACATCCACATGCAGTGTGTACCATTGCTGACGCTTCTTACAGCCTGTGGATTGGAAGATTCAGAGTTACGGTATGTCATACTGCAATACTAAATTTTCGGACATGATGCTAGTTGTGATGCCAACATCGTTCCTGCGTCAGCACATGCGAGTGACAACGCCCAGGCATGCAACACGTGACGTTTCGGGCTGCCTCTCTCGCCTGTCTGCCAATAAGGGCTGCGCAGACACTACTTGGCAACTTTGGGAAAGAAGGCTGCTGACACGCACGAAGGTATTTTCCTGCAGAAATTTCCCAGCATTCTGGGCACCGACGTCGCCGGTACCATCGAGGAAGTGGGCGAGGGTGTCGACCGTCTTAAGAAAGGACAGCGGGTAATTGGGTGCGTTCCGTCCCGGCCGAGAGCGTCTGGCAAACTGACGGGACAACGTTGCTGACATGCTTAAACGAACTCTAGCCACGCGGCTGGCATAGCCACCGGAGATTCTGCGGACACTGCTTTCCAGCTGTACACCAAGACCCTTGAGATTCTTGTCTCCCCGATCCCGGATTCGCTCAGCTTCGAAGAAGCAACTGTGCTGCCGCTTGCCATCTCCACTGCCGCCGCTGGTCTCTACCAAAAGACCCACTTGGCGCTGCCCCACCCATCGACCAACCCTCAACCCACGGGACAGACCCTGCTCGTCTGGGGCGGCTCCTCCTCCGTCGGTGCCACGGCGATCCAATTGGCAGTTGCATCAGGCTTGAAGGTTGTAGCGACGGCATCAAGCAGGAACCATGACTTCGTCAAGTCACTGGGTGCGACTGCCGTGATTGACTACAATTCGCCAAGCGTTGTTGACGAGATCTTGGCGGCGATCGAGGCACAGGGCGGCAAGTTTGCTGGCGCATATGACGCTATTTCGGAACCGGGCTCGCTGAAGCATATTGGCGCCATTACTGACAAACTGGGTCCGGCCTCCGTGGCGGTGGTGCTGCCGCCTCCGGATGGCTTGACCAAGACTATCGAGGTGAAGAAAGGTAAGTCGACGGATGCCCTGGTGACCTTCAGTGCAAATTCCCATCCTCGTCCCCGTTTCTGCTGCTGACCAGAGAATCTTCAGTCGTCGCCCCCTCAATCAGTCTGGAGCAAAAGGATGTCGGCGATGCTGTTTGGCGCAAGTTTGTCCCGCAGGCACTGGCGAGCGGGCAGCTCAAGGCCAAGCCCGATCCATTGGTTGTCGGCAAGGGACTGGAAAAGATCCAGGAGGCGCTTGACAAGCAGCAAGCAGGTGTCTCGGCAAAGAAGGTTGTCGTCAGCCTGTAGAGAGGTAGATGTTGTAAGGTACAAGGTAGCTTTGGAGCTATGAGCCCCTTTCAGTCCGTTCGACCCATGACGAAACCGTTGGCCAGTGCGAGCCTCTGTGATCTCCGCAATGATCGATCTTGATACGTCTTATCAGCACAGACAGGTTATACTGAGCAGCAGAACTGTTCCGAAACAAGACAGGTAGCACTGAAACTGAGGCCAGCTGCTCTCGGAGCTCGGGGTATTTGACGGCATAGACGACTTTGTTTGAAGTCTGTATGTGCAGCTCGTCTAACGATGAAGACCAGTTCGGGACTAATGGATGCACTGCATGTGTGAGTGTCCAGGGAAGATAATGGCCAGAATGCCGGAATGATGTTCGTGGCTGGAGAGCTTGATCGGATGGCCTGATATTCGACAAGATTTTGCGCGAAGTAGGCCATATTTACACGGGTTGCAAATGCTTATCTCTGCAGATGAAAAACGCCCCGGCCCGGATAGGATGGAGGAATATCGGGCGTTTAGCATGTCGGCAGGTGGCAGTCTGGCTGCTTCACATGGACGTTCACTGGTGTTGTGCCTGGCTCGGCGGCGGGAAATTTGGCCGATTGCGGCGATAGCGCGAGTCGGTGGAAGTCGAGAGGCGGTCGGGGCCGCGATAAGTGCAAGATCAGCGGGCGTCAGAGGTGGCCGTGGTGTTTGTGGAGTAGGGTGGTTCGGAGGGAAATGTATACCCAGTGCGGCATAGTGCAGGCGAGTCACGCTAGGCGCAATCGAGCCGCTGGGCAACAGCTGGAGTCGGCGGCACTACCTGGTCGCACGCGGTCCCTCTTGCGGATAGCAAGTCCACTCCCATGCTTCCCTGCTTCGCCAGGCCGTTGCCGTTGTAGTGCCCGAGAGTCTTTCCTTTTCTTGCCTACGCAGCCCCCGCCCTATGCTATCTCGAGCATCTCTGCTCTTCAGCCACCCCGCTCAAGCAGAATGATAAGCTTCTTATCAATGTCATCTGCTTTCCCGCTGCCCCAGACGTCCTCTGAATGCGTGTAGTGCGGTATATAAGCCGCATAGCCGCAAGTCGCACAACTGCATCCCATTGAACAACGTGAACAAGGTGATCCGGTTCCACATTCTCTGCTGCTTTCCGGGCGCCTTCAATCCGAGTCTCTGGGCTCCCCCTTCGAGGACTATATATTTCTCTTCCTTCCCCTGCTCTCCGTCTTCTCTTATCTCGCAGACCCTATGGCGGCCCTCGTCCCGCTGGCGCTCGCGCTGGCCTTTCTGATCAGCACTGCTGCGTTCTTGGCAACCAATAAAAGCCAAAGAAACGTCCTTCTCTCTCGCCTGGGTATCCAGGGAAGAAGACGAGACGCCGGCGCAAGCACTCCTCCACGCTCGCTCTCGCCAGACAAGAAAGGCAGCAATTCCGACCAGCCCGACTATTCCGACACATACCCGCCTTCCCGTCGCTTTACCCTTGCCGAGATCAAGGATGCCGCGAAGAAGTTTAAAAAACCCTTGAATCAGTTGGCGCAGTCTCCGGAGAAGAAAACTCCACAGGCACTGGATGAGAATATTTTCACGACTACACGGACGGTTTACACGCCTGCTGAATTCTCCAGTGATGAGATCAAGGCCCTAGGCGACTTTCCGGACTATGCTGCGTTGAGTGGCGTGCCTCTGCCAAAGGCATATCCCGAGTTTGATATCAACAAGGCGAAGCCAAAGCCGTACCGTCCTTTGCGCTGGGTCTATCACCAGACCATGTGTAAGTGATTCCATGATTGCAATCCTCCAGTCCTCTGTTCTGATTTGTGCTATGAACAGCATTCAGCAAGCTGGACCCTGATTGGTGGCTCGAGCTCGAAAGCACCTATGCCACACGGATCAAGCAACGTCAGGAAATCTACAAGCGTGTTGGCAAGAGCGTTCTAGACTGTCTCCCTGGTTGCGAGCTAGCCTGCAAAGAATTGATGGAAATGTGCCTCCAATTTCTTCTGGCGCGGTACCCGCACTACTTCCGCCTGGACAAGGAGCAAATGGTCTTCCACAACGGTATCCTCAACACCACTTCCGATCTGAAGAACGAGCCGCCGCTGGAGGTCATCATGAACAACATTCCCGAGGACTTCGCTATCACGCTGCGTGACGACAAGACTGGCTACTACTACCTCCGCGGCGGCGTCGTGTGTAGCTCCCTTGGTTGGGATCTCGGCACGAAGATGGGCATGAGGTTGGATGAGATCCATGCTCCGATCCCTGACTACAAGAAAAAGATGCGTTTCTCGATGGACCGGTAAGTTTAAGATCCCACACCCCTTCTTTTCCCCTTCCAGAATCATCCTCTAATATAATGCCTTCTCCACAGATACTTCGCCAAGAAGCCCACCGACAAGGCCATCCAGCGCGGCTCCTGGGGCCTCGAAGTCGATGAGCCCCTCTACATGCCAGCCGGCGATCCGCACGAGAAGTACCGTGAGTACCAGGACCAATCGCTCGACCTGTCCCGCATGAACCTACGCGTCGACTGGCAGACGCTGCGCCGACTGCCGCTGTCGGGAGCCATCATCTTCAACTTCAAGGCCCTCTTCACGCCCGTCGAGACGTTCCGTGACGAGCCCTACATCCCGAGCCTGCTGCTCAAGATCATCAAGGATGGCAAGAAGAACCTCATGGAGTACAAGAACACGTGGCATACGGAGCATGTCGTAGTGCCGGCGATGGAGGCGTTCAAGAAGGAGCAGATCGAGAAGGGACTTATTCCGGAAAATTGGGAGGAGCACACTATAGACGACTACCCGCTATTTCCGGGGTGGCAGGAGAAGTGGCATCGGGAGCAAGGGTTTTGAGCGTTGTTGCTTTCATGAGAGGAGTGGATTTTTGCTCAGCTGGTGTTGGAGTGGTTTGCATGGTGGCATACGTGCAGGTGCGTATAAGGGCGCTCAATATCACCGATGTTTTCTTTCCCGCTCTGGCTGGTTATCGGGTTGGGTTGGTATGCATTGGCATGCACACATGATGACATGATCAACGAATCTTTGGTTGTACGCCCATATGTATGACTTTTCTGACATTGTAAATTTTTTTTATCTTGGTCTTATGGGTACATATGGTGCTCTGTACCCACACGACGTCATTGCTTGCAGTTACCCCGCGGCAAGCTATCGGTTATTCCAGCGATCAACGCTCCTGCCATGCCGCCATTTTCCCCACACTTTGAGACGCCCGCTCCGCCCTAATTGCGGGGTCCAACACAAGGCCTACCCAATCAACGTGCTTCATTGCGCTGGGGTGGATTTACAGAAAAGCGGCAGCCTTTGTAACCCGTAAATAATGGGCAAATGAAACGAAAATACAAATTTCAGTCTCGCTTTGGCGACGTTCCCAACAAGTAATGTCGAGAACCACTCTCACGCCTGTACATGTGCGTCAACAAGGATGCAATGCTTGATAACACATCATTTCAGCACAACGCCGCATGCCCGATGGTCCACCTACTCCGTTCGGATGCCTCCCGCTCCGGAATCCGTCGAGTAGTCATGTTACCATTCTTTCCCGCTGCCCGAACGGGACCCTCTTTACTCCGCATGCGCAAACGTCCGTAGCCGAGGTTGGTGTGGATCGGCGCCTTGGGCGTGGTGTATTCCTGGATACCAGCTTGCCTATGGCGGCAATGAGGCTGACTACTGGAAGCCCCTCCTCCCTGCCGCGGCACTAGGCTATCGTTTCTATAAAACTGGGGGAGCCCACTTATTTGTCTCACGTCGCACGTGTCTCTTGTTTTTTTTTTTACTTGACGGAATTGTGCGACAGGGCCGGACTTTATCCTCAAGATTTCCGTACCCCGAGATCCGCAGGAATATCTATTCACCCCAGCGTCTTTGTTCTTGCTCAACAGGCTGATATCTGAAAACACAAGAAGATGCCTGGCTCGAAACCTTGGCCCGAAGTCCCTGTGGGCAATGCGGACCATACGCAGGCGGCAGTGGTTATCATCGGGGCCGGCATTTCCGGAATGTGCATGGCAATCGACCTGCTGAAGCGAAACAAGTTCCAGAATTTCATAATCTTGGAAAGATCGAGTGGTGTTGGAGGTATTCATTTCAACTTCATTGATCTTATGGTCTCTTGCGCTAACGGGTGCTATTGAAGGCACATGGTAAGCCAGTTGATCATCAAGATGAACCAGGAAGAATGCTCATTTTCCATTGCTAAAGGCTCGACAACAAATACCCTGGGTGTTGCTGTGATGGTAGGTCCAGCAGGCTTCGCATCAAACGGTAATGAAAGAGACCGGTACTGACCTGGTTGTCGCAGTATGGAGTCTTCTGTACTCTTATTCCTTCGAGCAAAATCCGGACTGGACCCGGATGTACCCGGGACAGGAAGAGATTCTCGTAAGACCGCCGAAGTCTCATCTCTTGCAGCACTACCATCCAAGCTTACCAATTATTCTTCGACAGGAATATCTTCAAGGCGTCGCGCAAAAGTACAACCTCTACAAACACATCCGCTTCAATACGGCCGTCGAGGAAGCCCGCTGGGATGACGTGGAGAAGAAATGGAAGACCTCTGTCCGCGTTGTCGGCGGCAAGGAAGCTGAATTTGCGGACAACTATACCATCAGTTCCGACTTTCTGGTCTCCGCGGTCGGCCAGTTGAACGTGCCGCAATACCCGAAAATTCCGGGAATCGATGACTTCAAAGGAAAGAAGATGCACTCGGCGCGGTGGGACTGGAGCTATGGGCTGGAAGGGAAGCGGATTGCAGTGATTGGAAACGGTGAGTGTGCATTTCACCAAAGAAAAAATCGAGTGCAGTACTCACACATAACCAGGTGCCTCTGCCGTTCAGATCATCCCTGAGATAGCCAAGGTCGCCTCGCAAGCCACCATCTACCAACGGCAAGCCAACTGGGTAATCCCTCGCCTCGACGCGCCCGTCTCCAAGCTCACGCGGCTGGCGTACCGCTACTTCCCGCCGCTGCGCTGGCGCACGCGTGCCTCCATGATGGACTACCGCGAGTCCTTCTACTCGGCCGTCTTCGACCGCGATAGCGAGTTCGCGCAGCTGATCCGCGACCTTTGCCTCGGCAGCATGCGCCAGCACTTCCCCGACCAGCCGGAGATGTGGGAGAAGTTGACGCCAAACTACAGCCCCGGGTGCAAGCGCGTCATCATCACCGATGACTACTTCCCTGCGCTTGCGCGGGACAACGTCTCGCTCGAGACGCGCGCCATCTCGCGTGTCACCGAGAATGGTATCGTGGTCGACGACGGCAACGGCGGGACAGCGAGTGAAGAGTTCGACCTCGTCGTCCTGGCGACGGGTTTCCGTACCGTGGAGTTTATGCACCCGATCAAGATTACTGGTGCTCGCGGACGGCCGCTCGCAGATGTGTGGAAGCAAGGAGCGCACGCATATTTGGGCGTCGTGGTCGAGGACCTGCCCAACTTCGGTATGTTCTACGGACCCAACACCAACCTCGGGCACAATTCAATCGTGCTCATGATCGAGGCGCAATCGCGGTACCTGAACGCGCTGGTCGGCAAGGTGCTCGAGGCGCGGAAAGAAGGCAAGCAGTTGGCGCTGCTACCGAAGACTGAGGTGGTGAGTAAGTTCAACGAGGACCTGCAGGAAGAACTAGGAAAGAGCTCTTTTGCGGATCCCAAGTGCCAGAGCTGGTACAAGAATGAGGAAGGAAAGATCACGAATAACTGGAGCCAGACGGTGGTGAATTATCAGCACAAGTTAGAGAAGGTGCACTGGGACGATTTTGTGACCGAGGGATCGGGAGCGGAGATGGTGGGCAAGAAGGACACGTGGGTAGGTCGCGTGGTTGAGGAGACGTTGGTGAGCAACACAACGCTGGCTTTGAGTGCGCTGAGCATGCTTGCGGTGGCTGGCGGGGTCCTTGCCAGAGGAAGTCTGCGGCTCAGGGTTAGATAGATTTGGGGTGGATGATGGCAGCTTTTTTCCGTCTGGCGTTTCCTGTAATGTAGTCAGACACCGGATCTTTGGTAGGGGTGATTTTCTTAAGAAGAAATTGAGTAGAATGAGCTCACATGCTTTCTCATGTTTCTCGGTTGGAATTGACGACGTCTTGGAGGTACAGGTGATGAATTGCAATGGTGAGGAATGGAAGTGGTGGCCGATGGGCGCCACGGCCCGTCAGATTCACGTCAGCCGAGGACGGACGCGACTCTTGACGTCCGCGTCGCCACAAACTCGACCTTGCTCGTCACTTTCTGTGTATTCCAACTATGCGTGCTCTACTGACTTGGCCTGGTTCTATTTCCTTATCTCATTCGTCCAAGACTCATTTACGACAGCCCTTGCTTTTCCTTCACCCACCTCGACGAGTCGCAATTTCCTTGTCTTTCTCCGAGCCTTTCCTAACCCCGCAATGACATGCTCCTCCCCCCTCTCCGAAAACATTCCAATCCATAGCTCCCCTCCTCCAAAGGTAGCACCCGTATTGGATCTTAATTCACTGCCTCCAATCTTTGTGCTGCCCACTCACCTCGCCGTCGACGATCTTCACCAACTGGAAGACAGGCTCACTGATTATGGCGGCCAAGTTACCTACAACATTGATGAGGCCAGATTGGTCATTGGCAAAGTCGGCACCAAACGAAGAGCTCTCATGGAACTGCGCGCTCGCCGTCTCTTCACTGACGAAGTGACGCCCGAAACCTCCGCTAAGCCAGTCCCTTTCGAACCTCCGAAGAAAAGGCGAAAAGTGGAAGGCGCTGAAAATGAAGTAATAGAGATCCTTGATGAGTCTACCACTGACGACGATAGCGGAGAGCAGCCTCAGAGTACCCTCTCCGCTTCTGAACTTCAAGGCGACACTGTCAAAGTCATTAAGATGGAGTGGCTTGATGACTCTTCAGAAGCCGGCACACTTCTTTCCTTGCGGAGTTATCTTGTGTATGAGGGCAAGCCAACCCCCGAAACTCAGTCTCCCAGCACACCTATATCATCACAACGTATACAGTCTCCCGTGATCCAACGGCCTCGATTATCCTCTGGTAAAGGCATACTCGAGCGCGCCAAAGCCGACGCCTACCCTGGTGCACCAAGCAGTCAACTAAAATCAAGCCCGTCGCATTATGCTCCCGCAAATCGAGGCCCTCGCCGCTTCCGTGACCATTCGCACAACACATCTAGCAAAACCACTCTCCTCCAGCAAACCACCAGCGACTATGAAGGCGAGCCCAGCAGCGACATGCCGCCTGCTCCAGATTGGGTAACTCGCGGTATCAAATACGCCTGCCAGCGCTCAACACCTGCCGAGTCTCCCAACGCCGCCTTCATCTCCCAGCTCAAAGCGATCCGCAAAACACGCACTCTCACCGGTGATGAGGTCGGCGTGCGCGCTTATAGCACTTCCATCGCCGCGCTCGCCGCATATCCTTACCACCTCACCCAACCCAAGGAGATCCTCCGTCTTCCCGGCTGCGGCGCCAAAATTGCGAACCTATGGATCGAGTGGAAGAACCGCGACGAAGGCGCCGTCGCCGCCGTCTCGGACGCCGACAACGACGAGACGCTTCAGATCCTCCGCACCTTCTACGACATCTGGGGCGTGGGCGCCACTACGGCGCGTGAATTCTTGTTTGAAAAAGGGTGGCGCGACCTCGACGACGTAGTCGATCACGGCTGGAGCGCGCTCACGCGCGTGCAGCAGATCGGCGTCAAGTACTACGAAGAGTTTCAGCGGGGAATCCCGCGGCCGGAGGTCGAGCGCATCGCATCCGTCGTGTGCGACCACGCGATTCGCGTGAGGGACGAAGGCGTCGAGGTCGTGCTTGTGGGTGGCTACCGCCGCGGCAAGGAGGCGCCCGGCGACGTCGACCTGATCGTCTCGCACCGCGACCTGGACGCCACCGAGAACCTCGTCACCGATCTCGTCGCCAGCCTCGAGACGGAAGGGTGGATCACGCACACGCTGCTGCTCAGCCTGCACAACTCCCAGCGCGGCCAGAGCGTCCTGCCGTACAAGGCGGCCGCCACCGCCATCGGACCAAAAAGCGTCGGCTTCGACACGCTCGATAAGGCGCTCGTTGTATGGCAAGATCCGGAGTGGTTAGGAAAGCAGGAGGGAGATGTTGAAAAAGACCCGAAGAAGAATGACAAGAAAAATCCGAAACTCCACCGCCGCGTGGACATTATCATCAGCCCCTGGCGCACACTCGGCTGCGCCATCGCCGGCTGGAGCGGTGGCACGACGTTCCAGCGCGATCTGAGGAGGTACGCTAAGAACGTCAAAGGGTGGAAGTTCGACAGCAGCGGCGTCCGGGACCGCACGACGGGCGAGGTAGTACCTTTGGAGGGGCCAGAAGGTGTGGGTGAGGGACTGGGCTGGGAGAATGCGGAAAAGAAGGTCTTCGAGGGGATGGGCCTGCCGTGGTTCAGGCCGGAGGAGAGATGTACGGGTTGAGATCTGGGAGCTCAAAGAGAGGGGAAAGGGTGGGTTGGATGGACTAATCATGGGAGGTGTCGGGGTGTATTGGCTTTTCATCGTTTGAGCTAGAGTTGGGATACACGATACCAGTCGGTTCTCAATTATTTTTTCTTTTTGGCATGTTCAGATAAGAATCTTGCTGCGGGAGGTCGAGATCCTTGGATTGAAGTTATAGTTCTGAGAGAGTAAAGAGTGGTGAGCTGCTTTGAATGCACTCACCGAATACTGGGGGTGAATAGAGGTATAACCTGCTCAACCGCAGATTGCTTGTGATTGGTGAGTAAAACTGTCCTGCATCGTTCTGAGGTTGGTCATCATCATTCACTGGACTTCCGCGTTTCTTCCCCAACACCTCCAGATAAAGCCAGATCCCATGCAAAGTTCAATGCATCATCAACATGGTATATCGACCCCTATTGCCAGCCGTGGTCAGCGCACAGCCAATCTCCATCTTTTCATCTGTACCGTTGAAACACCGCCTCCTCATCGAACCTGTCATTCACGAGCCGCAGCACCTCCGGATCGTAGAGATCCTCTGGCCGCTTGTCACCCTTCAGCACCTCCTTCTCATGCTTCTGAGCCTCCTCCTTGGTCATCAGCACCAAGTCAGTCAGCTTCAGCAACGAGCTCTTCTGTCCCTGGAACCGGTCATCCAGCAGCTTCCCCTCCGGCCTCCTCCACCGCACGAGCGCCAACCGCGTCGACAGGCCCGTCACCACGCTCTTCCCCCTCCAGACCTCCTCGAGCAAGTAACCCACGTCGTCCTGGCTTACCGGGATGCGCAGGCCCACCGCGTCGAATCCCATATGCCTCGCCAGCCTCTCCTCCGAGCCCTGCAGAGCCCCGAGAACGCCATCGTACAGCTTCTCCCTGCCCTTGCTGGGCAGGTACTCGTGCGGATAGCCCGTGATCTCCAAGATGACGTGATTCGCAACACTCAAGCCGAAAATGGCCGGCATGGTGCCCAGGACGGGCAGGATCCTGACGCGGAAGTCGGGCAGCACGCCCAGCTCGCCGACGCTGCCCTTCTTGAACTCGTCCTCGGGCAGCGGCAGCAGCTGCGCCTTGCCCGGAGCCGTCTTCTCGGTCGAGAAGACGACGGGGATCCCCTCCTTGATGCCCAGCATGCGCAGCCGGCGGCGCGTCGACCGCGACAGCGGGTCCTCGGCCGACGCCGAGATGTCGCCCACGAAGACGCGGGTGGGGTCGCTCTTGCAGCCGGCGCCCATGGACGAGACGACGGGGATGCCGGCGCGGTGGCAGTACGCTAGCAGCGCGATCTTGCTGTCGATGTTGTCGATGGCGTCGATGACGAAGTCGGGCGCCTGGCCGTCGAGGGCGGCCAGCTGGCGTGGCGCGGCGGCCTCGCTGAACAGCTCGTTGCGGCAGTCGAAGCGCGTCCACGGGCACACCTGCTCGAGGCGCTTGCGGATGGCGTGCACCTTCGGCGTGCCCACGTCCGCCAGCGTCGCGACCGCGTGCCGGTTCAGCGACGACAGCGTCACCTGGTCGAAGTCGACCAGCCGCAGCTTCGACACGCCCGAGCGCGTCAGCGTCGCGACCGCGTGCGAGCCCACGCCGCCGCAGCCCACGACGATGACGAAGGCCGACCGCAGCTTCGCCAGGCCCTCGTCCGTCAGGAAGACGCGGTTGCGCGCCAGTTGTTCGAGTATGAGATCTAAACATATGCGCCGCCGCCGGTCAGTGAGGTGTCCGGGGGCGACATGTGGAGTGCAAAGGGCGGAGAGTCGTACCGTCGTCATAATCTCCGGATCGTGCCCGGATGGCTAGAGCAACACTTCGTTCGTCCTCCTTACTGGGTGCGAAGACATGTTCCGATGCCGCGCCGTATTCTGTGAGCTTCACTTCGTCAGGCAGTGCTTCAGGACGCACAATTGGCATGGTGTGGCGTGGAATACTCTTGTTCTTGGATGGGTTTGGCCCGGGTCCGGAATATGCGATTTCACGCTCTCGACCTTATACTTCCTCCGCGCCGCCTGATATCCAAGGACCAAGCTGGCGGCGAGAGCGCCCGACGCAACGGCGGTGGCAGCGAGCTGCGCATTATGTGAGGAAGATGTCCTCGAGATCCAGGAAGACATCCTGCGCGAACACCTGTTTCAGCGGAGCGGCGTGGGTAGGTCAATGGAGCATAGTTGAACGGGCAGAGGCAGGGTGTTGAGGTGAGAGAGTTGGGCCGAGCGGCTGCACCAGAAAAATGCCGTCATTCGGCGCACGACCCATGTGTCTTCTCACAACCGCAAATTACAGCGAATCACACTTGATTTGTTCAAGAGATCAAACTTCTTGATTCATTTTGACAGTTCAATTATTTTCTCCGCCTGTGCCCTGATCGTGCCGGAGCAAAGCCTTACTCCATCCAATCTCGGCCGTATGCTCCTGTTTCTTTTCCCGCTGCATACCGTACTTTCCGCCAAAATCATGCCATGTTGCCAAATTGAGCAACCCTTCGGAACTATTACTTCCACACTGTTCTCCACTGCTCTCGCCCTGTTTTCCCCCGCAAGCCTCCCTCAAATTATGTACTTTGCTGTATTCAGCAAGGAAGAAGTCTATGGTACAGAATGATAGAATTACCAAATGCTTCCAGTGAAAATCCTGGATCATTGGTCTGGTCGGTGTTTTCGGACATCCAGGAGGTGAAAATTCGTATCGTCACGTTGCTGACAAAAAGGAAATTATACACCGAAACGCCAATGCTAATGAGTCGTCAAACCACGAAAAGTGAGGGTATCGAGGCGCAAGAGAAAGGGGCTCGTCGTTTGGAGTGCCCTCGAGGCCCCGTCTACCACGAGTCACGCGAGCTACGCGCCTCTGGGGGATCGGGATTACGGACCTGTGATGGCACTACTGTTATCATGGATGTTCTCTTTGACGGGGAATGTCATGTTAGCCACTTACGTTCAACGTCCTGGTGTAGTCGCGGTTGTCCTCGATGGAGACGATACTGGCGTGACTGCCATTATCCAGGTTCATGAACGGCTGGGGGTTCAAACGCTGGTCGTGGAAGAGCGGACGACTGTTGCGGCGTTCGGAGATCGGCGTGATCGTATCTGACGGGTCGGAGCTGTGGCGAGTGGTGTTGATCGGCGGCAGAGTAGCGGTGTAGTCCTTCTCTCCAGACCTAAGCAGGCCGGTCCTGCTTAGAGTGCTCACGTTCCTCTGCGGAGTCACACCTCCCGCTGATCCTCCCTCGGCATCACGCCCCTCCTGCTCCTGCTTGCGTCGCATACGCAGGAGGAACCAAACTACGCCTCCCGCGATGAGAGCGAGGCCTGCGAGACCTCCAATTACGGCACCGGCAATCTGGCCACCAGACGCTGAGGAACGCTTGGATCCAGAGTCAGATTCAGCGGTAGCTGGGACCGACGTCACGGTTTGGGTGACGACAGAGCCACCAACGGTAACAACAGTGACCTGCGTGGTGGGAGTTGAAGTTTTAGTCGAGGATGAAGTGGACTCCTCCGAGGAAGTTGATGAGGATGAAGTCGTAGCCGCGGCACTCGAGGAAGTGGACGACTCGGACGAGGATGTGGATGTGGATGACGTTGAAGCCTTCTGCAGAAAAATCGTTAACATCAAATGGCATGCAATCAGGGGTCAGTGTGATTGTGAGGGGGATAAAGGATGCCTCATACAGCCGTGATGTAGGAAACAACCACCGATGCCGACTGGGTCACTGTCTGGACAACAGTTGCCGTGTCAGGATCTTTCGTGGTTGCCTGAGCAGAGCTAGGCATGGCAGCGGAACTCTACGTCAGGAAAGTTAAATGACGTTCTTGATGAAGCGTCGAAGAGAAGAAGCGAAATGAATAATCCATCAAAGTCATGCTCAAAAGGGCTTCAAGGCAAAGGCATACCCATCCCCGTAGTGACGAGGACTAGCAGCCTACAAAAGAAAATCTGCTTGCGCATGCGCTACAAACTTACCGTGCTTGTCGGAGACTTCGTTGAAGTACTCGAGGCGGTAGATACACCTTTAGTTCCGGAAGCGGCCAAGTCCAACTTGATGTAGCCATACAGGTTGTCGTCCGAGTTTCCACAGCTTTCATAACCATAACCCGGGCAGACGGTATCGCAGTTGCTGACGTCCTGCTGGTCAGCCGGTGCGTAATTGGAGCACCAGCAGTTCTTGCCCTGCACGATGGCGTATGCATAATCAGAGTTGCACTCGTCATGACAATGGCCGTTGGACTGGAAAGTGTAGGTGTCTAAGACGATGTCAGTATTATCCGAAGCAACATGAACGAGGCGAGAAAGCATACCTTGGAGGTTGTCGGAGCCAGTGTTCTGGCTTGAGCAGTATGTTTGCGTAAGGGCGCTGACGTAGGTGATGATGGTCAGGAGCGACAGCGATAGCTGCGCGAGATTGGGTTGATGAGGATTCATTTTGACTGGTGGCTGCAACTGCTAGTGGAAGCGAGCGTATTTTGAGATCGCAGGCGCGCCAGACGTCCGGCTGGGCCCGCGTGCGCAACAACCGACTATCTGTCAGGCAGGTGACTAGAACGTTCGTGTGTCCGTGCCGCGGTGGTGATACTTCGGACGATCGGCAGTGGCTGGGAATCGGCAGCACCCGCGGCGCTTGCGAGAAAGCGGTATCCGGAGAAGCGATTGGCAGTGGATGCTGCTCGCAGACAAAGCTGATACCAATGGAGGTGGCACGAGGAAAGCGAGGCTTGCGACCAGCTCGGGACCAAAGGTGGGCGGATGGGCGAGGCGATCGACGCGTACGCGAAGGAGCTCCGACTCAGTAAAGAGATAGAGCTTCAGCGAGGGTTAGCATTGTCGATGCGCGCGTCGCAGAGAAAGAGTGAGCGGCGGGAGAGGCGCGGGGAGAGATGCGCGTGGAGAGCTCGAGATGCTTGAGAGGTTGGAGTTGAAGGTGTGGAGGATTGGTGTTTGGGAAGAGTCGGCGGCGGGAGGGCGTTTCCATAGGCTAGCTCGGGCCACTCTGCATGCAGCAGCAAGCGCTTGGCCGGAAGCGAGGCTAGCAAGCACAAGCACAAATGCACCAGGCCTTGAATGGAAGCGCTCCAACCCGCGGCTCGCGGAATAAAAAAATACGAGTACGCACCGTCGAACGCTAAATGACTCTTCCGGGATGCTGAAGATCCGACTATTCCGCACGAAGGGACGAGATAGCGGGCGAAGCAATGTCACGGCGACGACGAGGGCGTGCCGTGTTGCTGACTGTGAGGCTTGCTGGAGTGCGCGAATCGAGGGTGCAGCGGCGCAGTGCTGATATCATGACACGAGGAAAGGAGGGCGACCGCAGCGGGGGGCGAGCAGCGTGCGGTCGTGAGCGAGGGAGCGGCTGCAGCGATAGCGGCGTCGATGCGGCCGCTTGAGGAGTCTCTGCCCGGGGCGCTGGGCGGGCAGCCGGCGCGCAGTGTGGGTGGAGAGGTGGAGCTGGGGTTGAAACGAGCGTCGGGGACAAACAAAGAGAACAACGAAGGTGGAGAAGGCGCAACTGCGCTTCGAGCACGACGAGCAATCGACACAAGGTGGTTAGGTTGGAGTGAAGACTGAGCTTCGCGCGCGAGAAGGGGGCCTGCGGGAGAGTAGTCAGCACTCGCGGTCGACTCGCTGGGCAGAATCCAAGATGCTGGCCGCAAGTTGGCTGCCGATCATACGCGCGATCTGCCACTTGCGCAAAACGATGGCCCGTCCACCGCACGCGTAGCCCTCTAACCCCAATCGCCTCGCTATTGCTCGCCCGGCTTGCAGCAGAGTGCCGCCCGCCGCCAGCAAGCGCTCCCAACCGGCCTGAGAAAGCGCAGCCCCGCTCCAAAGGGCGCTTCCTCTCCATCACGAGCACCACCATAATCCTCCACGATGCCGCTCGGCGTGGGTACAATCAGGCCTCCTCCCCGCCCTTCCCGCGGTGGCAAACTGCCCATGCTAATTCCGTCCACTCACGGCACGCGTGGCCGTCCCCGATGCAGAAATGCCTTCTCCTGACCCGCCCGCATTGGGCTGCTCGCCAGCCACGCCAATGCTACCACCAAGCCGCTGCCAGCTGGGCCAGGGCTCCCCTCGCAACGGCCAGCCTATAGCTGAAGGCGGTCGGGCGACGCTGTCCGCTGTCTCTTCCTAGCCAAACGGCGGTGGCGGCGCCGCTCGAGCTCCGCGCGGCTCTACCGCTGCTGGTGTCCGCTCTGCCAAGCCGATACCGCTGCGTCACTGCATCACAGGCTTCGAGCGAGCGTCCGTCCGCGCAAACGGCCGCAGCAGCGGTTGCGTCGCCAACTTCGCACTTGGAGAATCCCGCGCCGC
Organism: Botryosphaeria dothidea; assembly: GCA_011503125.2. Lineage (NCBI taxonomy): Eukaryota > Fungi > Ascomycota > Dothideomycetes > Botryosphaeriales > Botryosphaeriaceae > Botryosphaeria > Botryosphaeria dothidea. The sequence goes on from WWBZ02000001.1 coordinate 1,852,143, forward strand.
CGACAACAATAATGACAACAGCAGCATGCCATCGTACGATCGAGAAGGACAGAGAAACGCGCACTGGCCCCGCTATTAAAAGCCATCAGGCCGGCCTTTCTTCTGCCTACGTGTATCTCCTGTCATGTCTCGGACGTACAGCTGCAATTGCTCGCTTCTGCTGGCCGGCGCACGGATATCCGTCCTTGCGCCTCTGGGCCTCTCTCCGCGACTCATGCGTGGCTGATGATGACTTCAAGCCTTCAATTGCACAGCCTCTAGCAGCACGTCCGTGAAATGAGGATTGTCCGATTTTCAGGGGACTGACAAGCCCCGGCGCCTCATCCAGCGACACCAAAACCCACATCGCGTCACTCATCAGCCAGTCAGGGCGCAGCATCCAGCCGTAGTGCCATCCACGACGCCAACCACTTGGTTTTTCTGAGGCTTCGAGATCCTCCTGAGATCTGTGCACCGCGGGAATGATGACAGGATTGCTGGTCTCTCTTTGCCAAATTTCGTAGTCTTCCACGCCTGCGGCGTCGGGGTGTCATCTCAGATCCACCCTTCCGTCTTCTGCCAGGTGGGCTGGGATGCACCAAGTAGCAACTATGGCTGAACTCACGTTCTAGTTTTCTTGTTCTCTGTATCTCCACCTGCGTTGTGCTCTCCGCTGCTGCTTGTTCGCCCGCCCCGCCGGCGATTTGTCAAAAAAGTTTCATACTGAGACCCCTGGCTACCAGCCGCGCGGAGGTGACCAGTTCGTGCCAGCGCGACCACCGCAACGCTGTGGGCAGGTTCGACATCAATGGTTGGCTCTCGCAATCAATTGCGACGAGGTGATCTGCGTGGGCAGGTCCTTGCATCGTCAGTCGTTGATCACGGTTGCACGCGGGTGAGCTGCAAAGCGGCCATGCGACGTTCCCCGCTTTCTGTCCCATCCGCGCGGCAACAAGTCCTTTCCAGCATCGTGGGACGGGATTTGCTTTGTTGGTCAGTGTTGAATTTGGTAAAAGGGAAGGTGTTGTTAAAGTTTCTTCTGTCCCCCGACCCGTTCCTCGCAGCAACGCAGTCGCCAGCTCTGTTGCTTAGTTGTGGACCACGCGAGTCCTGTCTGGTGACGCGCTGCATCAACAACCGAAATGCAGGGGAGCGCCGCAGAACCAAGGGGGATGCTGTGTACCCATCTTCGCTCGGCCGAAGGCATTTTCCGTCAAGCTTTATCGGTAGTTCTACTTGTTTTTCGCTTCTCCCAGCACTCATGATGCCAAAGTATAACAGAGCGGCGATAAGTGTCCAGGTTGTTTTCCTATGTTTCTATTTTCGAGCCGGCAATTTCAGGAACTGATCAGCGTAAACCTCGGGTAAGGCATCAGTGACAGCACCACGATCAGATATCGACCAATAGAATTAATCAGCCACTACCGCCAGCACACCTATACTTGGCAAGAAATGCAACGGCTGCAAATGATCATCGCCCTGTTTCTTGCGCAATTTCATCGATTCTACGTGGTATAGTTGTGGGCCGGGACTCCAGGGAAAGAACCGTCGAGAATTGCAGCATTACTTCAGAGTTTCGCTTTCTTTCCGCCCTTCACCCCGGTAACCTCCTGTCCGCTCAAAAGGAAGTCGGGATACTGGAACTCCTGACCCGGATTGGTGCTAGGCATGCGCCACGCGCCTCCATCGACGACTACGATGTCGCCATTGATGTAGTTGGCCGCGTCACTAAATAGAAAGACGGTTGCATCTGCAATCTCCTTCACTGCGCCCCACCGACCGCTGGGGATCCCCCTTCCTGGGTTAGTTGCCGAATCGAGTTTGGACAGCCGCTGCATGCCTTCGGTCCCTGCGATCGGACCGGGGGCAATCACATTGGAAGTGACTCCGAACGGGCCCTGCTCGATGCAGACAGCAGCAGAGAGAGCATCGACGCCAGCCTTCGCGACCGAAGCGTGGGTTTGCATCGGGGTGCCGGTGTAATGCAGCGTGGCCGAGACAAAAATAATACGGCCGCCAGTGCCGTTTGCCGGAGCTGTGGATGCAGGGCCAAATTAGTCCTGCAGTCGGGGTCGGCGGTGGTTCGGCGGCCGAAATGCATGTCTTGCAACATGGTATCGGCAGCGTCCTGGCCAATTTCGCCTCAATTGTACTTACGAGTTGTGCCATCTGTTCTGTGTTTTGCCGCTGACTCAAGTAGATAAGGAAGTGTCGCTTTGACAGTGTTGTACGACCCGAGCACGTCGATGTCGATGACTGATTTCATCGCATTCGGACTCAGTTGCGAAATCTATACAAGCGGTCAGGAGTCGTTTCAGCGGCAGCGAGAAAGCGAAGGCATGCTCACGGGCGCCAGAAAGTTTCCTGCAGCTCCGGCACTGCGAGAGATGGGTTAGCAACGACTCATGCGCATCCGGCCAGACAGCGGAGCTATGGGAATTTGTCAAGGGCAGCTGTGTTCACGAAGCCCCCCTTTTCAAGCTGGACACGCCGACAGGACTCACATCACAAAGTCAATACTCCCAAGCTCCTTTGCAGTCTTCTCGGCAGCGGCCTGCAAATCCTCAGGCTTCCTCACGTCGACAGCTCCTAGGCCGAGCACCTTCGCGCCGGGGCGGCTGGTAGCAATATCGGCGGCGGCGTTTTGGGTTTTCTCGATGCTCCGGCCGATAATGGCGGCGTTGGCACCTAGGTGCACTAGAGCGCGGACTTGGGCGCTGCAGATGGAGCCGGCACCGCCGGTGCAGAAAATGACCTTGTTTGCTTCATGATAGTACTCCAGTAAGTCGTCGGTTGGGTGCTGTGGAGGAGTGCGGGGAGCTTTTACCGAAGATTCCATCTCTCCAGACGTCACTCACGTATTCGTGCTTCGGGACAGGCATGTTTGCGGTGGATGAAGTGGAGAAGGAAAGCTTCGGGGACTACAGGGCGAAGAGGCCTGTGGATAATCTGAAGCTCGAAGCTGGAGGTGTCGTTGTCGTGCAGCAGCTTGGGATGCGGCGAGTCGTGTCAACCGATGGCCGAGGCACAAAGCTACCTCCGCCGCCATGATTACTACAGCGGCTGGCGCATTGGTTGATTGATGCAATCGCGCTGTCGACTTTCTGGAACGCCGCCCGAGAGCCGTGTCTCTGCATGATCGTTCATAGGCTTTTCTTCTCCAGCATGGTCGAGCTGCGGCCTGCGCTGCGGAGATGCTGAATGCGGAGCACCCCACGCCACCGATGAGTCTGGTCTTGGCGGGGCTGCTGGAAGGCGGTGGCCAGACATGCGGCTGTCCGAGACCACAGCTTCGCCAGCACCCATCCCACCTCTGTCTCAATCCATCCCGACTCCAGGACGCCAATTTCTCAGCTGCACGAGGCGCCCTCCCTCTCAGCCATCATGGCCCGCACTGTAGCCCTCTGCAAGTTCGTCGGCACCATCAGCCTCGGCCTGCTGACGGTACGTCTGCACCCACCTGTTCCACGCCGCATCCATCCACTTCCGCCATGCTAATGCTCGCCCCAGGGCGTCTCATACAATCTAAGCACTACCGCTTTGCCTGCACTGCTCGAGCTGCCCACCGCCATCCACGGCTACACCACCTTCCTGTCCATGCAATACTCCGCCAAACGCCACGTCCGCCTGCTCACCGCCACTGCCGTCTCGACCCTCTCGCTCGCCTTCATCCTTTCGCCCCCGCGCGCCCGTCACCCCTACTTGTTGTGGACTGCCCTTGTCGCTGCTGCTGGCAATGGCGTCGACTATGCCTTGCGCCAACAGGACGACGAACTTCGGGATGATGCATCCGGCAGCGGTGAGCGCAGTTGGATTGACTTAGAAAAGGGCGAGGACGTCAACGGCGAGATGGTGCGCAATGGCGTTGACAAGTTCAGGATCGCCGAGGGTGCGAGAGCTGCCATCAGCGGTCTGGCCTTCACCCTGGGCGTCATTGGCATCTGGGGAGACGGCGCTTGAATGCAGTATCGCCACGATTGAAATATGAGCGGACTTTTGGACGGATTCTACGAAATGGCCGATATGGATGAATGGATAAGAATCAGCAGTCTATTGGTTTCTGCAGAATGCATTTGACGATAGGCGCGTCGGCGTTTTTGTTTTTGCTCTTTTCTACTACCCTTTTTCGAGTTCCGCTCCTGCAGATGCTCTCTGCTCATTGGCTGCATGTACACAACATGAACAAGATCTCCACATAGCTGCCCTTTCTCTTCAACACTGAACATATTTCCAATTTCCGAGCTCTGGCTCTCACATCTTCGTTTTCAGGAGTCTCGCATACAAGTGTGAGCTCCGTACATTGCTGTTCCACTTTCACTAATAAGGGACTGAGACCATTAACAGAGTACGTATATCCGAGACTGACCATCTCCATAGACGGTTTCTTATGTTTAAGATACCCACAAGCCCATCGCATGAGTTCAGTCGAATGCTCTTCGAGGGAATTCCCTCCCTTCTGCTTTCGAGCCATTATTGATCTTGGGGGGAATTTTTGTGCTAAGAGAAATTTTGGCCGCTCTTCCATCGTTGCCTGTGTTATCGATATTCTAAGCCCAAGCTTCATGTGTTCCTGTCAATTTCCTGTCCTTTTCTTTGATGTCACCGACCACTTAGAATGGTAATGCCATTTCGAATCATACTGGAAGCATCTGTTCCTAGAATTTAGCATGACTAGTAAGCAGCGAATTAGCGTGAGTAACCCTTAAATCGATTTGATCAAACATTGATTATACTCAGGCTTCAGATCCCCTACCCATCTCGCCTGCCCGCCGTTCTTTCTCCCACTACAACAAAGCCCTCGGTTAGCTAGTCAGAGGAAATATTGCTCCAAGGCAATAAAGGACACAGGAGTCTCTGGACACAGCAGAGTTTGAATAATCTTTGAAATTCATGGAGATCACTATCCCGCCGTGAAATCCATCCATCGAATGTATACCAAGCAAGCGCCACCACTGCCACAGTTGTTCCAACATCCATTCCATGCAATTATGGCAAACCCCGACACGCTTGAACCATACCTTAATGCAATTTTGCTCCATTAGTGTAGTAAAAGTATGCTTCTATCAGGCTATTGTGGTTAGGATGATTCAGGGATACGGATTTCGGAGAACAGTGATGCGTGACTGGTGGAGTAGTAAGCATGAAATTAGCATCGGACTCTCTGGGGTCATGATGCTACCATCAATATGCACGAAGAGAAAGCCTGCCCCAAGAGCAGACCTCATACCTGCGTCAGCTGCACCTTTGTACTCTGTACGTAGTTGTGGAACAGCCCTTTTGGCGCTAAGACAATAGGCCAGCCCCTCGATTCGGGTTCAGAAAACCCTGTTGGAGAACATTTGCAGCTTTGGACTGTCATATAGTATGTCAAAATTTCTGCTGAACGGTAGGTGAGAATGTCGCCTCGCTGGAGTGCGTTTTTCGCATTCACGATAGCGATTGCATATTTTGCGGTCTTGCAGCTGGCTCAGTCTTCACATACAGAGGTATTCATGTCTGGAGCAGAAAATGGGTTACCAAATCAAGCCAAACAAACAAAGGACTCACGAGAGAGTGTGTGGCATTAGCTACACCTGCGGTCCAATATTCCACTATTGTCATCTCTGACAAGAGCGATCATCATTACGTTTTTATCAGAGTGGAAGGAGGTCATACATGTGTGACCGCGTACTTCTGCTACAACTGGTGGACATATCAAATAAATCCAAGGCCTCCTGGGAGGACACAGACACATCCTATACCTACAGACCATCTCTGATCAACCAACACCACGAGCAAGAAGGACGGGTAATTATACATCACGAGTAAAGCAAGCAAACATCACGGGGGCATGGCCCGCGCCAGCACCCACAGAACAATTACTGTCACTAGCCGAACACTCCATTCAGCTGGTGGAGGCGACACCGGCAATCACGGTAGACCAACATGATTCAGTCCCCGGCGGTGATGCAGGTAAGGGGGATGATAACCTGAAGTCAATCCGAAGGGCCATCCTTGCTTAGAAGACCAGCCTCTTCAAGGACGTTCAATTGAATCATGCCTCACAGCTCTATTGTTTACTGGAGGGCTTTGGATGATGCCTTGATGCTGCGGATTCGCGTGCCGCAGTAACAATCAGACGCAAACGACACTTCTAAGAAAAATGGACAAAAAGAGGCCTTCCGGTGCTGGAGGGAGAGATGAAACGAGGAAAGGGCGGTGGCGGTTCCCAGCTATGAGTCTATCCCTGTACCCTCTAAAATCGAGAGAATCCTCAACACGATAGTAGCAACGAGGACAGCGACGACGAAGAGAAAGAGCGCCCTCGGAAATGCTAGAGGGCCGTGTAAAGGCCACAGAACTCTCAACGGCTCCCCACGATACATTCAGGCCTGCAAGAAAAAGTTTGGAGTGACTGAGGTTGAAAGGTTTGCTGCTTTTGGAAGTTCAAGAAAGTGGGGGATTTTTTATCCCTCTGAAGTCTCTGGAATCAATGGCGACGATAATCACTGATTGCGGGTTAGCAGTGTTCCTATCATGGAAATCATCTTACCGAGGGGACGAAGAGGTGGTGATTGGGTGGCTCTAGGCTTTAATCTGATACTGAGGTTGGGAAGAGTGTTTTCAACCCCGTCAGCCATTTGTTTTCGGAAGGCTTGATGTAAGACGATGTGAGGTTCGTGCTGATTGGTGGAACGGGTGGTAGACTTGTTTTAGAAGGCAGATGGCGGGAGCGAGGCGCTTTCTGAGCCGTGCCCATGATTAAAAGGACGCAGCCCGGGCCGCCGCGTTACCCGGCCCCGGATTGTGCGTGTCGTCCCTGCCCAGCCCTGATCTCGCCAGCCACGAGAGCGAGAGTCAGGTCCCAGTCTTCCTGTGTGGCACAGCTGCCTCGACACCGAAATACATATTAAACTTTTTGGGCAATGTCCGAAATTCCTGCCATGTGACCGAGCCGAGCCGTGCCCCTGCGCCAGCATCCACCTGTTGATTTGTTGCTCGGATAAATTGTCACTGGCCGGGCCTACGCACTACTTCTTTCGAGTTCGGGTCGCCCTCTGCTGCTGCTACTCCATCTCCGGTTCTAGACGGGTGCGCTTCTTGTTTTGCCTATTGGACCTCCGCCTGAGGTCAATTCCGGGCTACACACAACATGGCACCCAGTCTTCTGGCCTGCTCGCTGGCTCTGTTCGCATCCCTAACCGCCGCCGCCGCAACCAACACCACCGATTCCTTCCAGCAATCCTGTCTTTCCTTTCAGCCCCAGAAATACGTCCACAACTCCACCCTCACGGCCAGAGAATTTGTCCCCGCAAATACCAATCTGACCTTCCCGGACAACGACGCAACATGCAGCCGCGCAAGTCAGCTTGTCTCGGCCGACATTTGTCGCATCGCCATGTTCATTCCGACCTCGGAGAGATCCAGCATCACCTATGAAATGTGGCTGCCCAGAGACTGGAGCGGTAGATTCCTGGCTACGGGTAATGGCGGCATTGACGGATGTAAGTTCCTCGTTTGTCCTGGAGTTTGCGGTCACTGACCCCCCTACAGGTGTCAAGTATGAAGATCTTGCCTATACTTCTCTGAACGGCTTTGCTGCAGTTGGTGCCAACAACGGGCACAATGGTACTTACGGCAATGCCTTCTATCGAAACGAGGAGGTAGTAAAAGACTTTGCCTGGAGATCGTGAGCAACCCCTGCCAAACATTTGTCATGCGCTTCATGCTTACCCCTCCCAGCCTCCACACTGCGACCGAAGTCGGGAAGAAGCTCACCAAGCTCTTCTATGAGGGAGACATCAGCAAATCTTACTATCTGGGCTGCTCTCTTGGCGGACGAATGGGCATCAAAGCCGCCGAGAAGTTCCCCGACGACTTTGATGGCATTGTTGCGGGAGCACCTGCGGTGGACTTCAATGATCTCATCTCGTGGAGAGCAAGCTTTTACCCCATCACCGGTGCCATTGGCTCCGAGAACTTCATCTCCGCCGATGCCTGGAAAACAACGATCCATGATGAAATACTCGCCCGTGAGTATTCCTGGACTTCCAATGGCTGACTCCATGCTTATCCCAACCACAGAATGTGACACTATCGATGGCGTGGAAGACGGCATCATTGAAGACCCCACCCTCTGCAGCTTCAACCCGGAAACTCTCCTCTGTGGCGCCTCCACCATTGCAAACAGCACCACCTGCCTCAACGCCGTTCAAGTCGGCATCGTCCGCCAAATCTTCTCCCCCTTCCTCGGCCTGGACGGCGGCCTGCTCTTCCCCGGGATGCAGCCAGGCAGCGAGACGGGCGCGGTCGAGAAGCTCTACGCCGGCAAGCCCTTCTCCTACTCGGAAGACTGGTTCAAGTACGTGCTGTACGACCCCTCGTGGGACGCGGCGACCTTCTCCGCCGTCGACGCGCTCTACGCCGACGCGCGCAACCCGGCCAACATCCGCACGTGGCCGTCGTCGCTCGCGCGCTTCCAGCAGCGCGGCGGCAGGCTGCTGAGCTACCACGGCCAGCAGGACAACCAGATCACCAGCTTCAACACGCCGCGCTTCTACGAGCAGCTGCGGCGCGGCATGCGCTACGCCTATGCCGACATGGACGCCTTCTTCCGCTTCTTCCGCGTCTCCGGCATGAACCACTGCAACGGCGGGCCGGGCGCCTGGGTGCTCGGCCAGGGCGGCGGCAAGCCCGCGCTGGGCCCGTTCGATGCGCAGCACAACGTCCTCGCGGCGATGGTCGAGTGGGTCGAGAACGGGACGCCGCCCGAGACCATCACCGGGACCAAGTTCACGGATGATACCGTCGACGAGGGGGCGGCGTTTGAGCGGAGTCATTGCAAGTATCCGCTGAGGAACACGTTTTTGGGAGGAGGGAAGGATCCGAATGATCCGGCCAGCTGGGAATGCAAAGAGGTAAACTGGTGGGATGCACCAAACAGTGCATCATTTGATAATCCGTGGTTTTCTGGACCGGGTGGAGGAGGACATTGACTGAGCGGTCAATGAGCTGTGTTCTTGCTACATATAGTGTGTAATTCATTATCCTTCTTTCTTGGAATATCTACAGCAAAAGCAATTCGCAAAGACCGTGAAACTCCTACAGGCGCCCCGTCGACCACTGGCGCTCCAGAGAATAGCCGACGGGGGCGGTCAAAAGTTCCGAAACTCGGCCAAGCAGAGCCTGTGCAAAGGTGCAGCCTTACGGCACAATCCGTCAGTGAGACAAGATCAGGCTGGACCATCTGAGACCCCTGGAGCTTTGTAGGCGTTGGTGATCTAAGGAGTGGGGACCTCTGCATGGTCCTGACTCGATCGACGCACAGAGGGAGCTCCGCAACACGCGACTACTTCACTTGTCAACTGGAAAACAGCATCCTCGCCGGGGGTCGTATCCACATTATCCCTGGGGGCTGGCCAGGCGTAATTGCTGGCTAAAATGCGAAGTCGGCGGAGAAACCGTCTGAGGTGAAAACAAAAAGCAGGCAGGACGGCGAACTACCACCTAGAAGGCTAAAGATCCATATTAACGAGCCAAGCCGGAAAAACCGGTCCCTCCAAATCTTGAGATACGGAGGACGGATCCACAACGGTGCGGCACAGCCCGCCCGCCCCGGTCGGCATCGTCCAGCACCGTCTCAGGGATCGCAGACGTTGATGATCGGGTAAGGCGGAGTGGTCGTAAGAGTCGGCAATCTCCGGCCCGCTAGGATGCTGGATGAAAGGATGATTTGGAATCGTATGCTCGAGGGCCGTGTATGTATTGTACAGAGAGGTGTTGCAGCCGATTGTTAGCGTCCAATGCAATGGTCCATAGACGTAGCCTAGATCATGGTTGCGGGTCCTCTCTGTACATGCGACTGGGTGGCGTGCTTACCTACCCTTTTGGAACAGACAGGGCGACTTGCGTGATCGTCCAAAAAATTGAACTTTGTGAAATATTTTTAACGCTCTCATCACTGTGTCTGGAAAGACAAGGTAGAGAAAAAAAGCGAGGCGTTAAGAGTAGAAAGCCAAGATCTTACCGCATCTCCTATGATCATTTAGCTTCTTACTCCTTTCCCGCCATATTCCAATACCTCATACTGCACCGCCGCGCCAGCGACGCCCCCAAAACTGTCCCTGGTCCCATCTCCTACACTCCCAACCCTACTTCCCACCAATCGGCTCTCCATCTCGATGTCCACCGTCTTGCCCATCCTCCTCTCCCTCCTCGTGCCCAAATGCGTCCCATTCCCGAAACTGCTCAGCTTTGAGCCGGAGTACGCGCCGCCCGTCCGCGTCGTCCGGAGCAGGTCGTCATTCGATCGGCCCGTAATTATGTTGTAGAGGAACTGGAAGCATGGGCGCATGACGACCAGGGAGGCTGCGATGATTCCGACGTCCATTTCAACCATGGAGATGGTATTGGGAATGGTGTTGGCCCACTGCGGATCCTTCTTTGCGGCCGGGTCGGGGAAGAATTGGAGGACGAGGCGGGTTATGGCGCAAGAGGTGTGGCTGGTGAGTGTGCTTGTTAGTTACCAGGGCAATGAATTTGGGGAATGGGGCGCTTGTGACGTACACCAAGCCGAGGAGGATGAGGAAGAGCAGCTGCTTGATTTCCGGGCGCTGATCTTTCATTTTGAACAGCGCGGGCAGAGGTATGCAGATGACCATGATGCTTGTAATGATGTTGACGGCATGTCCGCTAAAGCGGAATTGCGTCAAGTCGATGCAGCTGCCCGATGTCTTGGAGAGGTAGGATTTCTCAACGGGGGTGCACTGGAAAATGCTGATGATGGTTGCTGCGCCATAGTATACGACAACCACAAAGGTGGTGATGTATACGAGAACGCGCGTGATGCGGACAGTGAGGGAGTCGGCACGTTTGAAGAGTTGTGCGTAGACAAGGCAGAGTGAGAGTTTGGAGAAAAGGTAGGTTGGCTTGAACACTATCATGTTCGCGAAGAAGAGCTGCAATTGATCAACATGCGTTCTTTTACAACACCAAGAAGGATGCACCTACCTTTTTCGGAACTATCGAGTTCTTCACCGACGGCGGAATATCTGCGGCATGTTTACCGTAGCCATATGAAATGACGGCTTCCAGATATCAGATGTAATTCCACCAAAGCTTCAAAGCCGAGGCAACTTACCTATTATGTTGAAACATTCTTGGGATATTGAGCATAGCTGAACGTTGTTAGAACTGAAGAGTGGACAGGGAGCAGAGACATTACCAGGGCAATAAGTATGCAGTAATCCGAAAGATCCAACCGCCTGCGATACCCTCGAAAGCCAAGGCGCAAGGCCACGAGTAAGATGGCAAGTATTCCAAAGACAAAAGCGTTCCAGAGCAGGATAGGGCCCCTGTCCTCTCCGGCCATGGCGATCTCTTGAGCTGTTGATCAAAGATTGGCGGCGGAAAGGCGGTATTCAAGCATGGCGAAAGATGAGGTCTGTGAATATTTTAAACAATCGATAATCCATTTGCGCAACGCGGGGCCGGGACTCGGGGAGCAAAAACATAGGGCTCGCTTGTGGTGATGAGAAGAATCGTATGCAGGAGCTCGCAGGGACTGTTCGGTCGTCTGACTTGATTGTGTTTGCTTTTACCGATCTGTGCCACAGCCAGCATGAGTTCTGGTAGAGCGTCAGGGACGGCCGTATGCCGCCTTGCGCCTTCCTTCTGTGGCCGAAATAGATGAACTGAGATGATCAGGTAGTTGACTCATGTGTCAAAAGCCAAGACGGACCTGCGAGCATTCCCTGCATGATCGCCGACATGGAACACAGGCCTGGAAAATTTAAGGAGTCTGCGCGGGAAGATGCCGCAAAAACGGCCTGCTCAAATCTTGCCGTCGACCGTCGGGAATGCAGACGCGTAGGCTTTGAATAGTGAGCGTGTCTCTCAATTGGATTTGCATCATCGACGAAATTTACCTCAACGAACACGTAGGTTCGTAGGACGCATATAAGTGGAAACATCCAACAGATGATACACCATCTGAGGTGGCTAAGTGGTTCAGAACTGAAACTTCAGGGCTGAGTTTGTCCCTGCCCCATGTCAATATTGTTGGTTGCGTGGCAGTGGATCACTCCGCCACACACTCCGGTTAAATGCGCATTGGGCAAGGAAAATGGCTTGCAAGTAGATATAATGGGTGAACGGGCTAGACTCAGAAAGCCTTGAGTGCGGAACGAAATTCCGATATTTTCTGTGGGTAGTTCAAAATCTCCAGACATTGGGCCCATACAAAATGATTCATTGCTAAAGAGCATAAAGGTTCCCTGGATGACCACAACTCTGAACGAAATTTGCATTGAGAATTGGGCGCAAAGACAGGACCGTGGAAGATTTATCGGGTGAAGTCATTTCGTTTTGTGGCTTTCCCAAGCCCAGCCATCATCTTCCTCCTTAACGGCCGAATGCCTGGTCCACATCCCGAACTGGCCAACATTGACTTGTAAAAGCTGCCCCGCTTCAAGTCAAGTTCAGGCTTGAAAGCCTCCTCTCTGATCTTTCTTGTCCAAGTAGATACCATTCAAGCCGGTTCATTCACCATCAGTAGGAACAAGATCGAAAAACTCACAGTATTAAAACCAGAGATTGTGCAAGACAATGCTTTTGGTATTCGTTACTATTTCTCCCGTCTTCATTCAAACGACTCTTCCTCTGATCGGCCAGGCTCCTACAGCTTTCCAAAAGTCTCTTGAATCGAGCACCCTTCCCAGTGTCTCAGCACTTCTCGGAAGGGCTCTGACGTTATCTTCATCCATCAGCTCGACAATCCATTTCCTGTACTCTAGCTTCTCGGTCTCCTCCAAACCAAGTTTTTCCTTTGCCTTCTCTTCAGCCACAGGCGCCCAGGCATGCATCAAATCCCACCAATCGTAGACATGCAGATCGGTTACCAACCACCGTTTCCCTGGCGTGAATGTTCGGTGCACAGCAATGATGGCATTGGCAACATCATCACCATGGACAAGATGCAAGGCCTGCTTCGCTTTGACCTGCTCCTTCGTCTTCGCGACACGGGTGACCCAATCACTGGGGTTGCGGGTTCCTCCATAAAGACCGGACAGATTGAGCACACAGCCCGAGACGCATTGGCGCAATTCATCTTCGGCGATGGCGCGGACGTTGTTGGTGTCATAGGATGAGTTGTTCGTGTTCCAGTGGGTATCGGTGAAGATGCCGGTAGATCCCAGTTGGATCCAATTGTTGCCGTCGCCGTGGCTCTTGCGGTACATGGATGTCAATTGCCGAGACAAGCCGGGGCCTTTGAGTGGAAAAGTGATGAGTACTGTCCTTGCAGAAGGCAGCTTGTCATACTGGGCGCTGTCGGAAGAGCCCGGGTCGAACTTGAAGGGGATGGTGCCGTCGTGGCCGGTAGTTGTGGTTGCAGCCCAGCTAATGGCGGCATGGTCGAGCTGGGGAATGAGGAAGGTCGAGGTCCAGCCAGCTCCCAGGATAAGCAGATCAACAGATTTCGGCGACATTCTGATCATTTCAGCGACTCTCTTTCGGAGAGGATGGATGGGTGTCTGGTGGGAAGGTGATGATCTCATTGGGGCGGAGATTTATAGATCGCGCTAGGCTAGATTAGGCAAGCGCGTTTTTCCATTTGCGTTTCATACCACCTTTTCATCTCAACCTTTCCTGCTCCTCACAGCATATCATCTTTCGGCTGAAACGTGCATCAATGCAAGGCAACATTCTACTGTCACATCAGCCCAGCTTCTGCCAACTCATCAACAGTCTGGCTCGTTCGTGGGGCGTGTTTGGTGCCCCTTCCATCCGTGACCACCGCAATGCTACTACCGGCTTGGATCCTCGCTTGATGTAGGGTTGTAAGCCCAACTGAGGAACATTCAATCCTGGACTATGAATAACATATCGGGCGGCGTATGCATCCATCCTTGTTCTCGACAAAGAAGGATAGCCGCCTACTTAGATGAGCCATAGACTACCATACGCCTGTGGAACTCGGCTGCTTCAAATGAACGTAGAGCGCGGAAGCCTACAGTCCGCAGCCCTGCAAGGATCTGATACGTCGCCGAGGACTTGAAATGGTTGCTTGCGTAGGGCTTCTCCTGCATCCTCCGGTCTTTTTGGCCTGATCCGGTGGCAAGGAAAGAGCTCCGGGGACCACAAGTCGCGTATACCGACATGTTTGACCAGGCTCGAGTTTCCCAGCGAAAGAAACGAGCAGCAGTCATGATCAACACTTCGCAATCTGCCAGCTACCGGGTTTGTTGATCACGATCATAAGAGAACCGATCTGTACAACCGCTCAGGCCGTTCAAATTCTACATAAATTGGTCACACTTGCATGTGACCGGGTATCTCGAAGTTTTTGGTACTTTCATCTCTCTCGTTCCCGACCCAACCAGACCAGCCTCCGTTCCCCTGAAGTGCCTCCGGCTGATTCCATCGATTCCGTCCTCTTACTCCCGCTGCACTCTTCTCCATCCCTTGATTCCATCGTTCTTTCCAAATCCTTCAACTCCATGTCCACGATCCCACCATGTTCACAAGACTCAGCAGTACTGGCTGTCACCACTTTTGCTACTGGCCCGGTTCCCGCAGCCTCGCCTCCAGCCATGAACTTCCTGATCGCGCTTCTACTCGCTCTTCCTACTGTTGGTACCATCGGGCCACTATCCTTCTCCTCGCTCCTCGACCGCTGGAACGATATCTGGAGCGTGCGCTTAAAGAACACGCGCAGTGCAGGGACGGACGCGCAGAGCAATCCCACATTCGCCTCAATGAGCGTCCAAATCCATGATGGGAACATCTCCCAGGGGATATCGTATGTGGTGTAAGCGGCGCGGTACAGGTAGATGAAGCGGAGGATCACGGCGACACAAGGGCTGATGTTCCCGTCAGTACAGCTCATCCACATGCTGTGGAACAAGGGAAAGAGGAAAGGTAAGAGAATACTTACAAGATCGAAACGCCGAGCAGAGCACTCATGGCAATCTTCTGCCGCTTGCTTACCTGGAGATTCCACAGCAACAGCGCCGGCATTGTGCACGCGAGGAAGTCCTGCGTGATACTTATTGCGTTGGTCGCAATCAGCGTGGCACCTTCGTCTATACATTTGAATTTTGTGGCGTTGGCGGCAGCCCAGATGAAGTCGACTTGCTTCCAGTACGCATAAACGGGGTTGCAAGTGAGACCCAATGAGATGGTGAAGGTGACGAGATAGGCCGAAACGTAAAAGAGCGAGGCGTAAACGGCGTAGAGGAAGGGCATGGGCAAGGAGCCGGTAAGGCGTCGGTAGAAGAAGAGCACGGAGATTTTCGTGAGGCCGGTGCCCCAGATATATAGGAAAGAGATGGAGAAAGTAAACTAACGAGGGCCGCAATCAGTCAAATAGGACGTCGAGCGGAAACGGAGCTGAGCGTACTTTTCGGAGGTCCACCGCCATCTGTGGAGTCAAGTCCCAAACATGTCTGTCAAATCCATGTCGTGACGCTGGGAAAAGCGTAAGTTAAACCAAGGCCATGGAATTGGGTTCGGGTGTTCGGGTTCCTTACTATATGCAATGCAGACGTTCATGCCAATAGTGGAAATCTACAGCTGTGAGTATGGGCTTCTCCTGGGCCTGATGAAGAGATTGCTGAACTTACCAGTGCAGGAACAATGAAGAGATCGTCTAATCCGGGATTCCGTTGGATTCCAAGTCGCGCAGTCAAGCGAACCAGCACGAAGATGAACGCTATGGCGCTGAAGACGGTCGCCAGGATCAACAGCGTGTGGTCTCGTCGGACGCCATGAGGGTAGGCATCCGTCTGCCAGGCGAGCACCAGGTCGAGCGGCGGCTTGAGCGTACGGCCCATCTCGAACGAAGGGACACGCAGAGTTCCTTGACGTCCCCAGTGACAGGCCGCGGCCCACAGACGGTTTTAAAGTCTAATGCCCAAGGGGCCCGCACCAGTCGAGAGCTAGCCCTCCAGTCGACGGAACGGCCACGCCCGAAAGCGGGTAGGTCGGAAGATGCTCCGCAACTTGAAACGCGAATGGGAAAGCCATCACCAGAGTTCTCGGCCTGAATCCTTGGGCCTTCCCGTCACTAGGCGCCCTGACGAACTGCTCGGCCGTGCAGTAGATCATCCATCGGCCCGCCAGGCCGACACGGGAGAGCGGTTCCTGAGGCAGGTTTACGAAGTCAGCCAATTGGAATTGGTTCCACGCGACCTGTGGCGGCTCAGCCGGGAAGGGATATACTGATCAGCAAAGCTTGTTTTGCGGCTGGATTCGATAGCGGGAAACCACAGTGACACGTTCATCACAGGACGATCCGACCGGAAAGTTTAGGACAGCGTCAGACTACTACCAAAAGTGTAGATCCTTGTGTCTTTGGTGAGTCACTAGCTCGTATGTACCTCGTTGGGCTGCGAAGAGGAGTGCACATGGTGATGTTGCGGAGATTTGTTGGTGAGAAATCCGCGGCGGACTCGGTTGTGGCCGCAGCAGCTAAAAGGTAGCAGAAACAGTGGGCGACTGAAAGTCGCGACCACCAGCAAACCGGTGACATTCCCCTAGGCTGAAACGAGTCGAAGTACGGTTGCGCAGCCGCCATCGCGTCACTGGCTCCACGCTACGGGAGAAAGGAACGAACCCCTTCGCCACTACCTCGAATCGATAAGCTTGGTCGCGAGCCACAGTAGTTTTGATGTCTCCATCGCCCAACCCTCAAGCCACAAATAAAACACCAAATAGTCGGTCAACTAAACGCTTTACATTCGGGAGTTTCGCCTCCTAAATCTTCCCATATCCTTCCCAGCGGAACATGTGAGATATTATTCATGCGGAGCAGACTGGTCGTGGCTGGAGAACCCCCTACTCAGAGGATTGAATGATTCTGAATCCTGAATCCAGATCATTGGCCTCGGCATCAGCCTCATCAGACGAAAGAGAAGAACTTAAAATACCCACTCAGACCACTGACATAGAGAGCTGGATTGTCAAACATGATCTGAGCAATCAAGTTCTGTGAAGGAAGCCAAAACAAATTTTCTTCTTTTTTCTCATTGCAATCGTCCGTAAGTACATGACACGTAAAAGACGCAGCTGATATCTTTCTCTCATTCCACCTCTTCAAAAGTCTCAACATGAATCTAGGCTTTCACCGCTTCGGCTTCCTCCTTGGCTAGAGCCTCCTTCCTGGACAGACTGTTGGGGTCAAAGTACGGCTTCTCGCCAATGCCGACAGCCCTGTTGCCGAAACGCGGGCCAATGTGGTCGTAGTCGAAGGTGGCCGTGTGGAAGACGCTCCTGTTGTCCCAGATGGCGATGTCGTTCTTGTTGTGCCACCTGAAGCGGACCTGCAGCTCGTGGTTCTTGTAGATCAGATCAAGGAACCACGAGAGCAGATGCTCGCCCTCCTGCTTGGTCAGGCCGTCGATGGTCCTCGGGAAGACGCCGACGGGGAAGATGCTCTTCCAGCCGGTGACGGGGTTGGTGCGGACGACCGGGTGCGTGGCCCGCAGCACAGCGCCGACGTTGTCGGGCGAGCCGCGCGGCTTCTCGTACACGCCGAAGCCGCCTGTCTTGGCCACGTCGTTGAAGAAGGGCGCCTCGAAGTTGGCGCTGAGCGTCTCGACGAACTTCTGATAGGGCGTCGAGAGGCGGTCGTACAGGTCGTAGCCGCTGGCCCACAGCGTGTCGCCGCCAGTGCGCGGCAGCTCGGTGAGGCGGAGGGAAGTGTAGTCGGCGGGCACTGGCTCGAACTGAATGTCTGAGTGCCACTGGGCCGAGTCCTGCTTCTTGTCCGAGAGGGAGAAATGCTTCACTGGGTCATAGTACTTCTTGCGCTGCTCAGACGAGATGGTGGAGATTTCGGGGTCGTTGCCGCCAAGTTCGCGGTCATCGTTGAGGATAGGGTGGATGTGTAGAGTAGAAGTTGAGGGCTTGCCTGTAAGCTGGCCCAAGCGGTGGATCAATTGCTTCTGCAGGTCGTTGGTGAGATTATCTTGAGCACGGAAGAAAACGACGCCACGGCGAGAGACTGGACGATAGCGCGTCAGTGGAATGCATGGCTAATTTTGCTTCCTCGCTTTGAGGCTCTATCTTGTTTCCTTGACTTACTGGTGATAGCAAGATCCCTCAACAACTCGTCTGCGTTGGGTGCGTTGATCCACTCCGTGAGATCCACATTCTTAAACTCGGTGCCAATGATGGGAGTCACCTCAAAAGATTCGTATTTATCGAGAGCCCCGGAAAGCTTCTGAGGCTCCCGGCGCGGCATCTCTGTCTTTGAGGGAGGCACGACGACCTCATGTTCAATTGCGGAGGGAGCCATTGTGCCGGATGATGTGGATCTTTTCTTTCTGGAGGATTGAGGGAGGGGGCAGCTTTGAATCAAATCAAATCACAAAGAAGAACGGCGGTTGGGCCGGGCTGAATATATACCTGACGTCCAAAAATGCATCATGGGATTGTTGTGGCTTTGCAAAACGCCATCAGAGTGGATAAGTCGGCATCTCACGTGCCATGACGACAAAGGGGGCTGAGCTGATACAACGGCAAAATGGGCAGGATAGGATGGACATCCGCGTGGTACAAGGCGTGCGATGCGGGACCTAGAAAGCCGGGAACATATGTGGGAGGGTCTCAATGCGGGCTGATAATCGCGATTAGATCATCAGCCTATGGCAGGCATCTCCCGTGCCGATGTTGAGGGTCCTGCCCCGTGAATCTGGACAATTACGGCGTCTGATTTGCAATGCGGGAGAGCGCGATTAAATCGGCCTTTTCTTTCCTGCAATTCGTTGAAGTGTCGTGGTGTTGCTGTTCTTGGCACGTTCGGCTATGATTGTGTGATCGCTCCTTGCAATGGCGTATTGCCTGCCTTCAACCCACTTTCGGGGCCTCGCGCTGTAGAACTGCCCGACAACTGGAACTATTTTCACTCGTGATTATCTTCAGGACGAAGATCCGCAAAGCTATACAAGTAGCGGCATGGCCTCTTGGAACACTAATGCGTGACACTTCTCTGAGTCTCTACCTGGAAGTCGTGCAGGCGGTGCAAGGCTATATATTTAAGATAAACCTCCAGGACGCTGAATTAAGGTGCTTCAGGCCGCGCCTGCTATCGCCGACCTTAAAACCGAGCTTTGCGGGCGTCGGATGCTACACCATAGCCCTAAGTTGTTGCGCGAACAAGCTTCTTTCCGGAAGTAAATCATCCTTCAACTTCGGCGCTATTGGCTACAGCTCGATATTTACACTCTATGTTTTTGGAGATTAAAGTGCACCGCTGACCTGACTATCGTCCGCCTGCCGCTCCGCAGCACTGGATTCTACTCATCCGGAGGCGGCATGGCACCATTCACGTCTTCAACTTGACCGCCCCGTGATCCTTTCCGCAGGTTCTTTCAGCAGCCCAGAGCTGTGCAGTCAGCGTACCAAAAAGTTGTCTCCTGCCTCCAAGTTCTGGACATCACATGCAGAGGCTAGGCAAAGGCGCTATGCATGTGCTCTTCAGCCTCATCAGACTTTCCACATACAAATAGCCCACAACACCGCCAATTCCGAGCAACGCAACACACACTTCCTCAACTCACTTCCGCAACCTCTTCATATGACGACATGTAGAGATTAACTCTATGAGTGCTATGAGGAGGTTGACTGTTGGTGCGTGCTCTGAAGAGCATGACTTCGGTTGCACTGTACCAATGAGCTACTGCACTTTGTCATTTGGAGGATGAGAATTGCCCTTGCCGTCAGTTCGTTCCTCGCGACTGTGTCAGCGTTAGCAGCATCATTGCGATCTGGTTGCTTGTATCATCATACGTCACTGGGAGCTGTTGTCTGGGTCGAATTGAGCGGAGGTTGTCACCGTTTACGAGCAATGGCGTTTGATAGTGTGAGCTCAGCGAAGAAGAACAGTATTTGACACAAAACGCATTTGACAGTAGTGTGTCGCCAAGGTAACCAGATTTTCTGATGTTGACGAAGGCCCGACTCTTTGGGAAGCCAACACTTGACTTCGTGCGTTCAGACTCTCCTCTGATTCATTCCATCTCAAAGTGCTCTCACTGAAACTTGCTCTTTACCAAAGCCTCACGATATTTTCAAAATTCCGCCCCGTTCAAATCTCCTTCTTCACCAACACCCTAACCCCTTTACTCCCAACAACCGGCGCCGGGTTGAACCAATCATGCGCACACCTAACATCCTTCTCCCCCGTCTTCCATAACTCCAACCCAAAACCCGGCCTCAACAACCCCGCCAGCCCCAAATACATTTCCGCATACGCCAGATTCATCCCCACGCACTGCCTCGTCCCCTTGCTGAATGGCACCAAGAATCTCCTCATCACTGCCACTTCCTCCTTCCTCTTCATCATCTCCTCATCCGCCACATCACCATCACCATCACCGTCAACCTCCAACCAGCGCTCCGGCCTGAAAGCGGTCGGCTCCGGGAAGATCGACGGGTCCTCGTGCAGGAACATCTGCGTCATGCTGACCGGCGTGCCCGGCGGGATCGTCGCCACGCCTTCGTCCGCGCCGGGGACCTGCATCGCCGTGTCGGGCGAGATGCGCGGGAGCCGGTGGCTGACGCCGTAGCTGAGGCGCAGGCCCTCGGACAGGACGGCGGAGAGGTAGGGGAGCTGCTCGAGGTTGGTCCAGGTGGGCTGGCCGCCTCCTTGGTGCAGGGGCGCCAGTTCGGCGCGCAGGCGGCGGAGGGAGCGCGGGTGGGCGTGGAGGTGGTAGATGGTGGTTGCGAGAGTGTGGGCGGTGGTGACAGTGCCGGCGCCGAGGAGAGTGAATGCTTCTTCGGTGAGACGGGGCGTGGTGAGCTCAGGGGCCGGAAGGTTGTTTTTGGTGGTGAGGAGGTCGTGGAGGATGGTCGGAGGCGTGGAGTCCTTGCTTGGCTTCCTCGGATTGGCGGTTGAGCTGTCAGACTTGATGTCCTCGATCTGCGCGGTGATACCGTTTTGGACATCGAACAGCTCTTTGGTCAAGGGATGGATGATGGAGACTAATTTTTGCGGGATGCGGGTCAAGATAGAATATAGCCAGCCGAACTGCTTCATCAGATGGGTTCCTCTGCTCAGATCCTGCAGGAGTATCAAGTCAGTACGTGCTTTTGATTTCGAAAGGGGTGACCACGGCACGGCTCACGAGCATCAACTTATGCCATCCCGGATTGAAATCCTTCGCATCTAAAAACCCATAGCTCCTTCCAAATGCAAAGTCACCGATCACATCCGCACTGAGCGCTGTGAAAGCATCTGTCACATTCACCGGCTCGTCAGTATCGGCGAACCCTTCCAAGCGCGCCCTCAGCTTATCAATGTTAGCTCGGATTACAGGCTCCAGCCTTGTGACACTGCGCCGGGAGAAGAAAGGGTTCAATGCGGCACGGCGGACGCGGTGCAATTCATGCGAAGTGGTACCAACGGCAGCCTTCGTGGTGCCAAACATTTTGGCTGACCATTCCCACTTCTCAGTGCGCCTCCCGCTTGCTGCAGAGGCGTACAGAGTATCGTAAAAATCCGGGGAATTTACGTGAAGCTCGTACGGATTAATTCGAACCACAGGGCCTTCCGATAGCATATCAGCCAGGCAAAGAACAGACAACAATGCGAGGACAATGGCAGCCGGGAAGTATCACCATATTTCTTATGCATCTTGGCGATGCGCCATGTATACCTCCCAGAGCGCACGACATCATAGTAGAACTCATACCAGAATGTCAGCGCTGCGAGGCGCGGGCCAGGGAAGTGTGCAATGGGGCTGAGAAAGAGACGGTGCACGGCGCCGTAGACGCAGTATACGATAAGGAGCACGCCGGCTACGACTAGAGAAGGATGGGCGGAGATACCGGGAAGGTCCATTGTTGCTTTTACCTTGCCATTGTGTTGATGACCAAACCAATTGAAACGCAAACTGAGCCTGGAGAAGGAAAAGACGAGCGTGGAGAGAATTTGATGGGTGGAGTGAGAATGGAAGGAATCCGCACGTGAAAGTGGTTGACATCGTCATGAGAAACGAGAGCCCGGAAGCTCGGCTGCTCGTTCCCAACAACAACGGGCGTCGGCACGGCTGAAAATACATCTCAGGGTCCAGTCACTCCTGTCGAGCGCCTCAGCCCTGTGGAGTCGCCTGAATAGTTCGAGTGCCATCGTTGCTTCGCTACGAGGAGTTCTGATGCAGATTCGTGGGTCGCGCATGGTGACGTCTGCTGAACTTGCGCAGCATCGCCGCATTTTGACCTGCGATTGAGTCAGTCACGTGATTGACCGGCACTGAGCATTACGACAGTGCATTCCTCGAGGCCCAGGAAGGCCAAGCATGTCTTAAGACCAGTAGTCCCTGCATGATCCGAGTGTGGCGTGTAAATCATGAAATGATGGAATTCTACTCTTGGCAAATTACAATGTAGTTAATGCGACGAAAGTCTTCTTGGTCGTGGGCCGCGTCATAAGTAGAACAGGCCCTGGTATCTTCAGTCTCAATCCCTCCTTCTGCATCCTCGAGTTCCTGTAGGGGCCCATCTAATGTTCCTGCCCATTACAATTTTGAGAATCTCCCGTGGAAAAAGAGAACGCCTCCGCTATGCAATTGGCGTGGTATAAGAGCCGCACCATCTAAGCCGGTAAAACGCCAAGCGAGTGTAAAAGTATTAAAAAAACGTATAGACAGAAGAAATCAAATGATCTCCGGAGGAGTAGGAAGCTTCATCCACTTGGGCTCACCCTCTTTTTCACCAAGAACAAGCAATTTTCTGCTTCCACAGAAAAAGCCCGGCGGTGCAATGGCCTTAACTTCCTTCCACTGCCCGGTCATATCTTTACCCTCTTCGAACGGCTTGTTGTACTCCCAAATCTTCTCCGTGACTTCCTGTCCAGGCTCCTGCAAGCGACGAGGGTTAAGGCCTGGGAGACCGACAAACCAGTTCAGGATGTCGTGGATCGAGGAGTAGAGCCGCTCGGGTCGGCGAGTCAGCCACAGCCACGAAAGAGTTCGCTCGTCGTACGCAGTGCGGACGTAAGGATTCATATAGATCCCGCTGGGAGCATGCGGGTCCTTGGGATCACGGGGTTTCTGAATATCCGCGTTGACGAGGCAGCATTCCGATGCGTCCCAGTACGTGCGATCTTCGAAACGGAAGCGGATAGCGGAGCTGTTCGCCGGGATCTGTGGGTCCTCCCGGCCAGCAGCCGTAGCAACTCCCCAGGCCGTGCCCTCGGAAGGATCGGTCGAGGCAAGCCCCTCAGTGGACTGGAACCATTTGGCCTCATAACTGACCATACCTCCCCAGCAGCTGCGTACACGCACGGCGTCCTTCTGATCGACAACGTCCTGCCGGGTATCTCCATATCCAGCGTTGGGGAACCAGGGGAAAAAGGGCAAGCCCATGCTGTGACCTTCCAAATCCCTCGATGCAAAAGTATCGTAAAACTTGAAAGGATTGATGAAATCGACAGCACAAGCGGCGCGGTAATTAGTGCGTCCGTTCCGATCGACATTGGTGGAAAAGAGAAGCTGTGCAGCGTCCACGGGGTCAAAGTAAACATCATTAAGGAAGAGCACCTTATCGAAGGTGATTTCAGCGTCTTCCAAGGGGCGTAGAGCGCGGTTTCGGACTTCCGCAAGGTATGCAATGCGCTTGATGCGTTTCTCGCCGTTGGGCAGGGTGACTCGGCGGACTTCATCCAAGGGAAGATGCTCAGCAACAATAGACGAATTACCTTCTGAAGTTAGCTAAAATTTGTGGACACCGCGAAATGATCCAAGACACTCACAGGTTACTCTCTCCTGGAACTGGTCCAGCGCGTCCTTGGCCATCGGGTCGGGGTCGTTCTCGTAGATGCTAAGAAAGACGTTGTCCGGGCCGAGCAGATCCACCAGGTCCAACACAGCCTTGCCCCACGCCCCACCGACCAACAGCCCTTCGTCGTCATAGATGCTGGACGCGATGAAGACCTTCTCGTTATTGACATTCCCACGGCCCGAAGCCAGAGACTGTGTGGCCCGTTCTCGTAGCTCATCGTAGTGCGCCGGCGCGTGCGTGTAGGATGGCCTCAAAACCATGGTGGTGACAACAAGAAAACACAGAATGTAAGGGAGCAAGACTAGAGACCAGAAAATGCATCGCAGGATTGTCCGCCGCGGTCTACGCGGCTTTGCCATGCTGCCGTAGCGATAGACATCGCTAAGATGGCTGCCTCTGATGGCAGCGGGCATGTACTGTAGGGGCACCCATCGCGCCGTCCGCTCCGAAATATCGGAGAAGTCCTCAGACTTGGGGGTGTCGCAGTAGGCATCGGGGAAGGAGCGTTCGGAGTCGTCAGAGTCGGAGGAGGATGGGCGGATGGGCTCGTAGCGCGGCGCACGAGGACGCGAAAGCGAGAGGTTGAAAGGCATGTTAGGTTTGGCGTCGGAGCATCCGCGCGGCAAGGTCGTACAAGATCGAGACCGGTGTACGTGGGATTAGGCGCTGGCCGGACGGGATAGGCAGGTAAATGAGCGACAGCAACAATGGTGATGGAGGAGAGAGGGCAATAAGAGGGAGAGACAGGATGGCTGGGGGCCTAGGGAAACTTGGCGAGAGAGCGACAAGGCTGTGGCACTGCTTGGTCGTTGGTGGGTGGAGGGATGCGCAGATGATGAGGCAGTGCGCGGCGTGCGCGTAACTATGCGGAGATTGGACTGAGGCAGCGCCCAGCGCAAGCCCCCTGTGAGAGCAACTACGCACAGCATTGGCTGAAGTGGTCGACGGCTGCGCGAAATTCGCCGGCCGCGAGTCGCGATGGGAGGCGGCAGCACGGGGCGCGTCTCAACTGGACCTGCTAGTCCTGTAAGATTGCGACGGCCGTTTGTCGTGACGGATCGAGCCTTGGATGCGAGTTTCAAGGGTCTTTGCGCCCGGTAGGGGGACGCACTGTGCAGGCCTCACCGCGGGACACAAAAACGGCCCCAGCCCACTCTCGCGCCCCGCAGCCTCCAGCCGCCCCATCAGCCTGCTACCTACCAAGTGCCGACCGCGACTGATCGGCCACCACCATCGTCCAACGGCGCCGCCGCACAAGAACCGGGGCGCTGTCACCTGCGTATGACCCTGCGCCCGTTGCGTGGCCGTTCCGGGGCTGAGTAGACCAGCACGCCTCGCGCTACTGTTGCCCTATCAGACTGCGCTCGGGCGCGGCGTGGGCCGACCGCCTTACCGCAACATTACCGCACCACCTACAGCCTGTACGAAAAAGGGCTGGTGCGTGGGCCGGCTCAACGACATGCAAGGAGACGGCGCGGTATTTTGCTTCTGTTTGCGTGCTGAGTCGTATTCGTTCCTTGTTGACCTGATCTTTGCACAACTAAGCACAACAACCGCGGGCCCGGCCGTTTCGTAGCTTGTCCAGGCGTCCTGACTAGTTCGGCGAATACGCATACGCCCCACGGGAGCAACGACGTATCGATAACATCACAACGGAAAGCCAGGCAAGGAGAATGCTTAAAAGCCCCTGGAGCCACCTGGTTCCACCTGCGAGGTGGATCATGCTGATGCGCGCGCGAGCACAAGCTACTAATTGAACTGTCCTCGTCAGCTACTAAATACCTTCTTAAGCGAGCTTACTACAGCATTGCAATGGGCCGATGCTGCTGAAGATCCAACCGTTGCAAGCATTTGCTTCCTGCAGTCTACCAGGTAAAGAGGAGAGATTATTGTGCCGATGAAGTAAGCACCGAGACCATTTGAGGATCCAGCCATGCCCCTCTCAATGTGATTTCGCTTCTGTCGTCCCTCTTGGTATGAACGTTCGAACGAAAGCTTCGACGCCTCTTATGTATGATGCTTTCAAACTGCCTATATCTTTTGTAATAGCCTATATTCCCTTCCAGCATGACTTGTCTCGGAGTAGGCAGCTCGAAGAACAGTGGGCCTTGCGACTATGTCAACATTGTTCCTTTGTCTCATATCTATCCGACATGGAAATCACGGTCATGACCGTCATTCACGTGGGATAGCATGGTAGGTTGGACAAGAGCAACGTCCTGCTGGGAAGCACCGGGCCGTGGCCTCTGAGAAACTTCAAGCGAAGGACCTCTGGCTGGCCAAATGATCTCACGGTGGGTGTGAGAAGTTGACCTCAAGCGAAGAGACGCTCAAAGATTTCCAATCCTGCGACGAGCACATCTACTCCGTAGTCTTGGGCCACGGACCCAGCTATGATTTGGGTGCATGATTTGATATCGACGGCTGTTTGGGCGGAATGATTTAGAGCCGGTGCGATATCTGTAAAGGTTTGCAGGCTTGGTGCAGATGTTTGCATGCGATGCGATGCGATGCATGGAAAAAGCGGTTTCCTGCTTTGCATGCCTTACTCGCACGCGCAGTAGAGGTCGCGATGGGCCAGCGGCTCTCGCAGGTACATTGACTCGTTTGCGCCTGCCTTGCGGTGCTCTCGCCGTCCAAATTGGGCAGGCACGCGTAGTGTAGTCGCCGCCGCCGCCGCAAAAAACCCGCCGCCTCTTTCTGTTCTTGCCCTTTCCTCCTCTTCCACCCTTCCTCCCTCCCCTACTGCAGACAGCTTCTCGTGAGTTTTCCCTCTCCAATGACATCCTGAGCGTGGTGTCTGATCCACACATCTACTTTCAGCTCTTCGTCGCCGCTGTGGGATCAACTTGCCCGTCATGGATGGTCAGACGCGCGATGGAAAGGCTGCGGCTAACACGCCTGAAGGTGAAAATCTCTCCAGCTATCTGCACCGCATCAAATTCAGCCTCGATTCTGTCGAGCGCTCCCCCCACAAGCCGTTTTCGGCATCACTTACCGGTGCTCCGACAGACCGCCTCACCCTCGGTTCCTTCAAGCCATTCTCTCTACCACCGCTGCAAGACAAGACAAACCTATCCCAGCCCACGAAAGTGTTGAGTGATTCACCGAAAAGCTCTGTCAACGTCCCCGGGAGGACTTCTTCCAGAACTAACGGACACCGCGACGCATCAGGCTCAGCAGCATCACTTCCCATCGGTTCAGGTAAGAGGCATACCGCTTCCTTTTATTTCAGCACGAGCGGCGGAAGAACCCGCCGATAAAAGATATTTCGGACGTGGAGTTTCCGAAAGCCTAAGCCGCCGTTGCATAAGTCAAGATATTTTTCCATCAAGAGCTAGTCAGATTGACAAGTCTCGCAGATTCTACACGCGATATCCGTCCCCAGGCGAATTCTCTCAGAGTCGGCAAGGGTCAACAGGCAGACTCAATCAGTAACCCGCCTTCTTCATCTAGTACCAGCACCAACAGCACTGGAAAGCTCCACGAGCTTCCAGTTTATGCACTTCCCCAGACGTTGCGAGCAAGTTCGATAGGCGCAACAATGGCCCCAGGAATACCCAACGACAACAGCGGCCTGGGCTGGAGCAAGTATGCTCCACCTGGCCAAGATCAACAGAATAGCAATGCGAAGCCAGACTTGAACCAGCGCACTGCTGAAACCATCGCCCGTCAGGCTGATATTGATGCCCGCCTATCCAAGCTGCGCTCTCGCCGCGATCCTACTACCGAGAAGCGTGACGAGGAGCACCGTCAACACCTCATGGCGGCTCAAAAGGCTGCCGCTGAGGAGCATGCGCGCTTGAAGGCCAAGAAGAAGGCTGAAGAGGAAGCCGCATACCTCGAGGCTGAGCGCCGTGAGGTTGAGAAGAAGGATCTCGAGCGCATTGAACGTGAGAGGCAGGAAGCCGAACGCCTCAGGCGTGAAGAGGAGGAGGCCGAACGTCTGAAGCGCGAGCAAGAGGAAGCTGAGCGTCTTAAGCGCGAACAGGAGGAGGCTGAGCGCATCAGGCGTGAGCAGGAAGAGGCCGAGCGCATCAAGCGTGAGCAAGAAGAGGCTAAGCGTCTCGAGGCTGAGCGCATTGAGGCTGACCGTATCAAGAAGGAGAAAGAAGACGCTGCAGAGGCCGCCCTTCGCGCCATGCTGCTCGAAAAAGTTGACCAGATGGAGGAGGATGGATTGACAAAGACGCAGGCTCGGCAATTGGACCTTCAGAAGAATATTGAAGAGGCCACTATCCGCCACCAGGATGTTCTCGTCAAGATCAACGGCAAAGAGTCCCAGCTAAACGAGGCTCAGGAGACCTTAGAACGCATCCAGAAGGAGTACCAGGAACTCAAGGACACGGAATCCACTATCAATGCCCAAATCGATGCTGGAAACAAGAAGTGTTTCGAGCTTCAGAATGAGAGCGAGATGGTGATGGAGCGTGCTGCCAATATGCGCAAGAAGGTCGAAGACAAGTCCATTCGGTCGATTGACATGCTGGATGCCCTTCATGCACCGGACTCCGATGACCAGGCCCACCAGCATGCTGAAGATGTCCCTCAGTATGGCAAGACAGTGTTCGGTAACAATTCGCCCGCGAAGTCCACAGAAGTTTCTATGGAGGGCACTGAAGTGCTTTCCGAGGCCGCCGCAGATTTAAAATCCACTGAGGTCAATCTGGGCGATAATGGTGATGACGAGGACTCCATTCAGGCCAAACAGATGGATTCAAAGCCTGCAGCTACCAAGGAGAACGGAGTGGAGAACTTTGGCACGAAGAAAGCTCCAGCTCATCGCAAGGAGGCCAGTGATGTGAAGAACCTTGAGAACCAGCTTAAGTTTGAGGAGTGGCCCATTCAAGAGGCTAGGCCCTTTGGTGGTAAGTTGAGCTCACGGCAATTCGCTTTGATTCCCACTGACATATTTACAGGCGCCCAGAAGCGTTTGGTTAAAGTGACCAACCTTCCCATCACGTCCACCGTCGCTAGCATTCAGGCGCTCATTTGGGGCGGACGCATCGAGAAGATCGATTACAGCCCTGGCAATTCCTTTGCATGGGTCCTATTCATGCGCGGCGAGGACTGCGAGAAGTACTTTACTGCCACTGCCAACGGTATCAACTATCCCGATGACCCGAACCGTGTCGTCTGGGTTGAAATGGGTGATCCTGTCACTGTCAACGAGAAGCTCCGCGGTTTCTATGATGCAGGCCACACCCGCTGCGTTCGTGCTGTTGGTGCAGACGAGGACTGGGGCCAAATGGCACTTACCAAGCTTGCCTCGGCGAAGAATCGCAAGCTCGAACGGATCGTCAACGGTGCCAACCCCAAGGGCGTAAGTTCCCCTGATGTGTAGTTATTTTGCTTTAGCTGATAGAAGTTTTAGCTTCGTGTGGTTGAATTCCGCTTTACCAATATCACCGATGCTGCCTACTTCAAGGCCGAACTCCAGAACGATATCGACTGGGAGCACTGCAACATCTACTTTGGCACTGACCCGTGCGAGACCCACAACGACGTCCACTTGGGTCTCAACTGATCCATCACCCGGCTACGCTTTCTGCAGCTGGATGACATGATTACTTCTCATCGTTGCCGCAGAGTGTCTATTTCGGCAACTGCACACCAAGAGCACATGCTATGGATTCTTCTGATCGTGTTAGTAGCATAGGGCGGAGATTTCTATAGTTTGGGGGTCAGAAAAGATCGGTCGGGAAGAATTGCTTAATTTCCAGCGAGAATTGCCTCAACATCACTTCTCTTCTTTCACAGATAGGACGATAGCGAGCTACCTCAGATGCAGGAATTACAAGGTTCAGATGTGCTTTCTCATGTACGTGAAGTGACATTACATTAAATCTGTCAGTGTCTGTATCGTCCAACTGCAAGCCTATCAGACGAGTGCGTTGGGATTCTCCTGCATCCGCTTTGCTGTGCCCAGTCCTGCAACACCTTCTTCCTGGTCATCCCCCAACCAGGGCTTCTTTGCCTCTCCCAAGACACTTTCAGACAGGAAGTAGACAAACAAGCCAATGATAATCAGCACAAAGGCAATGGGATACATCCAATGAACGGTGTAGTGGAAAACCTGGATGCCGATGATGACACCCCAGAAGTTACCCGTCAGCAGCGAGATGTTGAAGAAAGCAGCGCTGGCCAGGCGGAACAGCAACGGAGCGAGCGAGTAGAAGAGGAAGAGGATGAGGGTGTAGCCGGTCATGTAGCCACCGACTTCGGAGTCCCAGGTGGCGCTGCGGAAGCTGGCGCGGTCGAAGATGCCGGCCTGGGCGCCGTTGACGAGCATGGCCCAGAAGCCGAGCTGGCCGAGGACCTCGTAGACGGGCCGCTTGGAGACGAGGAACTCCTCGAAGGTGTTGGTCAGGCCGTAGAGAGTGGCGCCGAGCAGGGCGAAGAGGTCGCCCTTGAGCTGGTCGGGGGCCGGGCCCGTGTTGTTAGAGCCGGTGATGGTGTCGGAGGCGAGCAGGATGCCCATGCCGCCGATGCAGATCAGGATGCCGAGGTACTGCGTCAGGTGGTAGCGGACGTGCAGGAAGATGAGCGAGACGGCGACGACGACGACGATGGCGAAGAAGTTGATGAGCTGCAGGCTGAGGATGGTGGCGTAGCGGTAGCCCAGCACGACGAAGTAGTTGCCCTCGACGTCGAGGAAGGCAAGGATGAAGTAGCGCCAGCCGTCTTTCAGTAGGAGCTGGAAGTACTTCTTCCAGCCGTACTTGTACACCGTGTAGGGCGTGTAGACGATGTTGAGCAGCACGTAGTTGAAGAAGGTCTGGAAGGCCGGGATCGACGTGCCCTTCATACTAAGCAGCGTCGAGAACGTGTTGGTCGACGTGATGCACAGCGCCAGGATCTGGCCCAGCACGAGCGCGTACCAGAAGTAGCGCGTCTTGAAGTACGTCGTCTGGATGTTCAGCCAGCTCCAGCGGCGATTCTTCTCTTGCTCCTGCGCCTCGGAGACATGGTCGCCGGGCGCGGCGCTCGTTTCGATTATCGCGGCGCCCTTGTTCTCGCCATCGGCTGCGGCGTTGTAGTGCTCGATCTCCGGCTGCTCGCTCGAGGAGAAGCGCGCCGCGGCGGCGGAGGCGGAGATGTCGTTGGAAGCCATTCTATGTGTTATCTGGGTGCCCGTTTCCTGTGCCTGACTAGCCCTTCTCGTTACCAACTCTTTTGTAGTTCTTCTTCTCGAGCGCCTAGCTAAGGCAAGGCTGAGGCAACGATTTGCGGCTCGTAGAAGACGGACGTTACACGACCGGGCGGCGACCAAACAGCTCGATCGGCAGCGGGGCTACGGCGGGGAGACTGAATAGAAATGCTGAGGTTTGGAGCTTTAGAACGGGTAGCGAGCGCAAAACTCCAGAAGTCGCTCGCTCGTTTGTTGGCAGGGCTTCCGCGAGGGAAGAGGGGAACAGCAGGCGTGACAAGGGAAGAGGAGGTGGTGTGGTGTGCGGCGCGCGCGGCGCATTTTTCTTTTCATCGATAAGTAGCGCGACTCAGGCGCATCTCGCCCTCAGGACTCGGAGCGAAAAGAAAACATATGGCGACTTTTCCGCCCGCCAAGCGGGCGCTGTGCGCTCTGGTTGGCAGACTGAGGGCGGAGAAGGCGAAGATCGGTGGGACGCGGCCGGCGGGACGTTGCCTCTCTGGGGCTGGGCCGTCGGAGCTGCCCGTGGATGGCTGTCGGCTTCTAGAAGGCCTTGGGTGCAGGGCTGGAGGCGAAACGGGACGGTCACGTGTTTCATGTCTCAGGTAAAAATTAAAGCCCCCACTCCATTGAGATCAATGAGATGGATCGAGAAAGAGCTGGCTGGAATCGTGGAGGATATACAGTGCAAAGCCTGCAAGCTGCCGATGCAAGATCGGACGATAAGAGCTCTGACTCGAGATGTTTCGACGCACGGGACAGCGGAATTAGAGTGCAGGGCCGCACTTCCCCAATTCTACCCCAAACCCCATCACCTCGTCATTTTCTCTCCTTGAGACAGAGGATTGACAGACCGGGGTGAGGGGTCCTTCTTAGCAGTGGCTCCACCCTCTGCTTATCTCAAAGGGTGACACCAAGCTGCAGAGATCTACCGAAAAGCAATTCGCAGCCCGAGAGCCACGCAGATAACATGCATCATGGATCATCTGCAGCATCGTTGCTTGGTGCGGCGTTCGTATTTTCCCCGTCTCTCCGCCATATGACCTCCAGATGCAGCAACCATCCGAACAAGCTCACATTTGTATTGCTCTTCCCGCCAGCAAGGCCCTGTCCCCGGTCGCCAAAAATAACCTTCTCTGCCGTCGCCGTATCATGGCGTTGACTTCACGAATCCTCCGCGCTCCGCCATGGCCTACAGTCGCGAGTCATCTTCTGCTAACCTGTCCGTAATAATTTGCCTTCATACCGCTGATGCCTGAAGTTCACCTTGGTAGGATTGCCTCCCTGCCTGTCATCTCAACGGCTGCTTTGCCTTACTGCTTACCCTATCACCGGCTCCATCTCCGCTCATGCAAGGCCAGCTTCTGTCAAAGCTAGCGCCGGCCGCGGCGCATCGGGTACCTACCTCGAAACCATTAGCGTAGCCTTTTCCCGCGCAAGGCAGTCGGCGACCACGAGAGCGCTAGTTGCTGGGCCTCAGCTGCCTTCGTGCACGTATTTCAGTTTTTTGGCTCCGTCGCGCGCATCGCCACGTCCCGGTGCGGCCGGCTTGCGCCATCGGGCCCTCGGACGGAACCACCCTTGCGGCGCGCGGCGGCCACGGCGGCACTTTCAATAGCGCGTACTCTCTCGGAGCTGTGGAAAGTCGATCGTCCGTCGCCGTAAGATAAAATGAAGCGGCTCGGTTCCACGTCTGGATATCGCAATGATCTGCGGGCGGGCATTCACAATGACGGGAGAGTTGCGATGAAACTTGCTAGAATCCACGTTCGACATAGCGGTTACATATCATGGTTTCGGCTCATGGTGCCACGGAGGGATATGGTGGGTGGGAGCGATCCAGGGTCGAAGCAGAAACGTGCTGATCTTTGGACAATCTTTGCCTGATCTTCGCGGGAAGAAAGCAGACCGTTTGGTCCCTGATCCCGGCGCGCAGGTAAGCTATTATGGAGGGCCTGACGATCTTAGCTCGCCCAAATCGTTCGCTTCTTGCGCTCGTTGCTTTTCTTCTGTGCTTCGGTCTCGGTGTTATCTCTCTCGGAATATTCCAGCGTATACTGGAACCCACCGTTGGCGTGGGATCCGGAAACAAGGGGATCGTGGGTGCGTTGGCAGAACGGGCGTCTGGATGTGGCCAGCTCGGGCAAGGGACGTCCCCATTGCCATTTTCTGCACTTCCAGGGCTGAGTGGAGAAACCAGTTTCCCACCGCCCCGACTTTCAATATCGCTAGACCACCCAACATCCATAATCGCTCAACGTGCGAAGACATCTGGTGACGAGCAGCGCGATTAATTGCCCATGAACCCATCACCTCTCAACATCACGCTGCTCATACATTGGAGTATGGTAGGATTGCTCGAATTGTCCGAGGGCTCTGCCTCCACGCACTCTATGCCAATTCCGGCGCCTTGGAGCAGCCTACCGAGCTGTAAACGTGGTGAAGCTGCTCGCTTAAGACCCCTTGCTTCGCGCTTTCCCTTCCAGCCCGGTCCAGCCCCCTCAATCAGGACCCTACGGCCTCGCGTACATGTCCGGCGGCCCCTTGACCACCCCACAGTTGCTTCTGCATGGCCCCTTTCCGTCCCCAACCCGCTCGTTCCGCGCCGCGAGAGAGCGTGCTTTCGAGGCAGCAATCGGGCGAGCTGGAAAGCTCCGGTTCCAACACGCGCCTCGATCAGCCCATTCTGCATTGTTTCCAAGCACGAGCCGGGCACCATTCCGAAAGTGTGTCACTCGCTTCAGCCCTGTCGAGATAGGATAGCTTAGAAGTGTTTTTTCATGTATGTGCTGTACAAAGTGAGCCCAGATATGTTCAGCCGCAGCCCAAAAAGAGGTTGGTATGTCGCCAAAAATGTTCTCAAAAAGGAAACAAGAAAGAAGCCACAATCATCCCAGAATCGTTGGAACAAGAACGCCGGCGCTAAGAAAGCGTCAAAACTCTGCAAAACATTCCAGCTGTGGATTGCGCGTCAATAGCAGTTGCGCGCCCGGAGATGGTCCTCAGAATAGGAATTTGTTATCTCAGAAAGTGGGAGCTGAAACCTTTTGCTCCACTCGACAGCCACTTTCCCCCCCGCCCAGCGATTTTTTTGCCATTGTTGGTTTGAAGCAAGTAGAGCTGGAGGATAATCCACCCTAGTGCGCCGCGATAGGACCTGGAGCACGCTTCTTGCCGAACCAATTGCGCTTCTTTGACTTAGGGCCCGGCGATTCCGTGCGGCCCTCTGCTGCTGTCACAGCGGTGGTGCCATCGGTTTCTGCGGAATCACTGCGGGGAGTTGGAGCCATTGAATCGACCTTGGCTTCACTGTTGCTTGCCATGGACGTTCGATGAGAGCTAATGCTGTTCCGAGCGGGGTTGCGGGCCGGGATCTCCGGTGCGGGTGCTTCATGCTCATGTTGCTGCATGCGGTTGCTGGCTGTTCGGGCCATCTCCAAATATTCTGCGTTGATGGTCAGCTTTTGGGTGCATAGGAGGACTGACGGTATCTTACGGGATTGCGTAGAAGAGTCACTCTCGTGGGACTTCGTCGAGGAAGAAGAGCTGTCGGCGTGCTCGTCTGCAAAGATATCTCGTCAGCCCACGTCTCTTGGACCAGAACCAAAAAAAGACGCACCTTCTTCCTTCTCCTCCACCATGGTCGAAATATGCGGACTCCTCACGAAAGAAGATGCTCGCGTTGCCGGTTTGGAGTGGTATGAACGATGTGGCCTCTTGCGACCCACGAGTGCTGGAGCTTTACTGGGATCGTAGGTGTATACAGTTGGCTTGAAGTCCACTTGCCTCGTCTGCAGAACCATACGGCCATTAGGGCTTGGATTCTGGCTGCGCGACATCATGACCGAATCGATAGAAAGGTCGCTGCTGGTCCGGGAAGGACGGCCCCGGGAAGAGAGGTTGGGCTCGCTCGCGGCGCTCCTGGTCATGAGAGGCATGGCAGGTAATGATTTAATGGAAGCACTGCTCGATGTCCGGAGGTTACTGGGCCGCTGTGGAGCATATATGTTCCTTGGGGAAGCCACAGATCCATTGGAGAAATCAGATGATGCACGGACTAGGTCGGGTCGTACAGGAGCTGGTGTCGTCGTGGGGTTGCTAGCTGGCATTGCTTTTGCGACTGTTTTTTCCTTTTGCTGATCGGCAGCTTTCTTGGATTTCTTCGCTCGTGCGAAAAGCGACATGGTGGCTGCAGCTGAAGATAGGCTGGAGCAAGGATGACAATTGCAGTTTGTTGAGACCAGGAATCCAAATGGGGGAAGTGTATTTATTAGGCGGATATTTTGTCAAAGCCGAAGCGCAGGCGATGCAAGTAGCCGTGGTTCGAGCTGGTCACCGGTAGGCGCTTTGCCAAATGGGGCACTAACAGGATCCTGGGGAACCGCGGGTGATCAAGATCTGGACGTCTTAATCCGTAGAAGCCACTGAGCCTGATGGATAAAGCCGAAAGGTAGGGCCAATGTCGTCCGTCAAGCCAGTTTGGCCCCGATGCCAATGTTTCGACACGGTTGACTGGAGGTTGGAGCTGCAAGGGACGGGACCGGCGTAGTGTGCGCGGGAGAGTAAAGCACTGGAATGCAGACAAGAGTTTTCTTGCCTTTTGGAACGCTGCGAGAAGAACGACGGGCGGAGACGGTTCAATTTACGAGACGAATGGCAGCAGCCGCGTCTCTTACATACGTGGGATTCATCCAGGATTATTGAAGCGGGTCAGGCAGGCTTACCGTCACATTGGCGCCACGCAGGTGCAGGGGGGGGGAGGGGGGGGGGGGGGGGGGGGGGCATATCTTTAGCGGCCTGTGGCTTCTAAGCTTTTCTTAGTCGCTTTGACGGGCTCGTACTGCTTCCATCCAAGCCCGCGGCTCGGCCGGCTAAGCTGATCGGACGCTGCCATTAGCGTTAGATTGCTCGGTTCCCTTCCTCAGCAATGACTCGGGCGTTTCTAGTAACTACCGCTCCCAGGATTCTGGCCCTCGCCGCAGGTGGAGCGGTGGTTGGGACGCTTGAAGTCGCAGACCGCGCTGTGGCTTGAACGGTCTTGCGGGTGGCTGATGCCGGGAAAGGCTACCTTTCAACTGCGCGCATTTACGAGAGCTGCACTGATAGCGCTGGTGGTGCGACTACTGCTAGGCACTGGATGCCGCCTCGCCCACGTTTGCGTTCAATATTGCCTCTGGCACATGTCGAGTGGCCGCGCCATTGCTCGTCAAACTTGAGATGCAGTGGCAGCTGAGCAAATCGATAGATACTGCAGGCGCCGGGAGATGGTCCACCAGGCTGCACGGCGATAAGATGCACAAGGACGGACAGGGAGGCCAGAAAGCGTCTTTTCGTGCATCAATGGCCAGATCTGGATACTTCGAGGCTGAAAATTGGCCGTTCCGGGCACATAGCGCTCGGGACAGTCCGTGATAGACAGGGCTCCTTCCCTGTAGGTCAATGGACTGCAAGCCTCAAGCGCGGTGGTTTTATGTTGCGGGCCTGGGCGGCGGAAGACGGCAGTCCACGACAGATGAGAAGAAGTCTGAGCGCAGGCAGATGGGCATGGCCAGATCCGCTTGGATGGCCAACGCTCTCCGCCGCGCACGCCGGTCCATGTGGGGGCGGGCGAGGGCATTGGCATCCATTGGCATTGTATCAGAGACGCCGACAGGCCAGTTTCCGGGTCCGCCACGTGCGGGTGTCGTGCTTCGTCGCCGTTTGCAGCAGTGGGCAGAGCGCGGACAGGACCCCGAGCCCATAGAGCTGGAATCAGCCTGCTTGTGCTGGGCTCATCGGCGCAGCAGAGTCGTCCAGCAGCCGGAAGGGGCAGTTAGTTAGGTCGCTGTCAGCCTGGCCGGGATGCTCTCCCCTCCCGGAAGCGCGGCGCCCTTGCTCGCTTGCGTGCCATCGTGCGTGAGGTGCGTGAGGAGCCCGAGGAGCCTGAGGCCTGAACGAGCACGAGCAGGTGCGGCGCGGGCAGCGAGCATAGGCGGCCGGCGTGCGGGCTGGATCGCAACAGCCATCAGTCAGGATCAGGTCCAGATAAGATTTAGATTTGGCTGCGAACGCCGGCGTCGACCCAGGGGCGGGAGCTGCAGTGGATCGGCGGCGGCCTGAGGCAGCACGCGTGCGGTGGCCGGGCAGGGCAGGGTAACTGGGCTATTTCGGGCGACCGGGGCTGGGTGTGTGGGCAGGGCGCGTGGCGACCAAGTCGTTTCGTCACCAGCTGGGGAGCCAAGACCCAGGCAGCAGGTTGCCAGCAGCGCCAGCGCCAACGCCAGCGGAGCAACATCTGCGCCGCCAACCCAGCCCTCCGCGCTGCCACTCCGCCCTGCAACCTTAACGCCTCTGTCCTGGCGATAGCAGCGACGTCATCTCGTCTGTCAAAACACCCTCCCCGCGTTGTCGCGCGTGCCCGCAGCCCGCTGCCCGTTTGACGCCGTGGTCTGGACTCGGCACCCGCTCCCGCTCCGCTTATCGCTGGTTATCGAGGCTCGTCAATTAGCCGCAGCCGCAGCCCCTAAGCACGCAAAGCCTCCCCGACCGGAGCGCGGCCCTCTGCAAGACACGACGCGCCCACCGTCGCCCTTCCGTCGATCTCGTCTCAACCGCCTGTCATCACCCACCCGGCTCCGACCATCCCCGGCACCTGGCAAGCGCCTGTTCGCCCTGCTCCGAGCCGTTGTTTGTACGCGCGTGCGCGTCGTCCAACCCAGCTCCACGTCGCCGTCTCGCGCGCCATCTCGCCCGACCGCGACCTGCCAGACCCTTCGCGGTCCCCCAATCCTTCCATCACCGCCCGTTCCGAAGGCGCACCAGCCTTGCGCATCGCTGCTCCAACCGCCTCGGCCCATAGCCCGAGTGACGGGAGGACGGCTGCCTCGCGCCCATTATGGCCCTGGCCGCGCAACCGGCAAACGATCGCAAGCGCGTCAAGGTCTACGAGCTCAAGAATGGCGACTGGTTCGACAGAGGTACCGGCTTCTGCACCGGGACTATGGTGAATGTACGTCGTGATACCTGCCTGCCCGGTTGCCCTTGCGCGCGCGCGCGCCCGTCGACTTTGCGCAATGTGCTGACAAGCCTCGCCACTGCCAGGATGAAGCGCGCATCTACGTCCAGTCCGAAGACGAGCCCATACGCACCTTGCTCGAGACTCGCGTCACGAAGGATGATGGATATCAGAAGCAACAAGGTGAAACAGGAAGCTGCGGCACTAACTGGCGGATGGGACATGCTGAGAATTGCGCAGATACACTCATTGTGTGGACGGAGCAGAATGGCACCGACATGGCGCTTAGCTTCCAGGAGGCTGAAGGCTGTGGGGCAATATGGTACGCCTTCATGCTCGGCGCTGCTTGGGGAGGGAAGTTGCTAATCACGCTCCCAGGGACTTCGTCAGTGAGGTGCAATCACGCCTTACTTCGCTTTCAGGAGCTGGTGAGTCTCTTGCTTCCGAAACGCGTATAATTTCATACATTCATGCTAACCTCCCCGCGCCAGACGATGGACTCTCAGACGACGTTATGGACATGAACCCGATCATGCTCCCTGATCCCGAACTCGGCAACCTTCCCGACATCGAGCAGATGATGCGCGCCGCA
Organism: Botryosphaeria dothidea; assembly: GCA_011503125.2. Classification (NCBI taxonomy): domain Eukaryota; kingdom Fungi; phylum Ascomycota; class Dothideomycetes; order Botryosphaeriales; family Botryosphaeriaceae; genus Botryosphaeria; species Botryosphaeria dothidea. The sequence continues at coordinate 1,890,621 of WWBZ02000001.1, forward strand.
AACAACACCCCGCAAGGTCGTGACGCATTGGCTAAGTTCATCGTCCAAGCGGGATACATCACGAAGCTTGTCCCGCTTGTGGAGATGGCAGAGGACCTGGAAAGCCTGGAAGATCTGCACCGTCTGTGCAACATCATGAAGACGCTCATCCTGCTCAACGATACAGCTATCATTGAGTATGCCGTGACTGACGAGGTCATCATTGGCGTAGTCGGCGCGCTAGAGTACGATCCCGACTTCCCGAGCCACAAGGCAAACCACAGACAGTACTTGGCAGACGAGTCAAGATTCAAGGAGGTTGTGAAGATTGAGGACCCGCTCATCAAGAAGAAGATACACTATACGTACCGACTGCAGTACCTCAAAGACGTCGTATTAGCGCGCATTCTCGACGACCCGACTTTTTCGGTTCTGAACTCGCTCATATTCTTCCACCAGGTTGACATTGTCCAGCATCTGCAGCAAAACCAAGCATTTCTCAAGGAGTTATTCAGCATTTTCACCCCCCAGGAAAACAGCGTACAGCGGAAGAAGGACGCAGTACTGTTCATTCAGCAATGTTGCACCATTGCGAAGAGCTTGCAGGCACAAGCACGTGCGCAGCTATATTCCAACTTCCTCAGCGGCGGCCTCTTCAACGTCATCACCTTTGCGCTGCGGCACACGGATGCGGCCGTACGCGTCGCAGGAACAGACATTCTAGTCGCCTTGATCGATCACGACGCCATTATGATGCGCAGCCAAATATTCAAGGCCATAAATGACAAGACTAAGCCGCTAACTGATACCCTGATAGAGCTACTCTTGGTCGAGACGGATCTGGGCGTGAAGGCACAGATGGCCGATGCCATCAAGGTTCTCCTGGACCCTAATGCCAACACGGCGACGATGGAAACGCTCGGCCGTGCCAACAGCGAGTTTCTTGCCAAAGTTCGTAGCAATGCCCCTTCGGCTCCTACGGAGACTTTCATCCAGAATTTTTACGAGGACTCTGCCAAGAAGCTCTTCCAACCGCTTAAAGACCTGGAGGGGCGTGATTCCAGTAAGTTGTTCTGTGTGAAAAGGTCGTATCGTGGAGAACTGATTTTCTGCAGTGGAAGATCTTACCATTCAAGAGGTGTCGCTCTACGCGCATCTAGTCGAAGTCCTCTGCTTTTTCATCCGACAGCACTCCTTCAGGAGCAAGTTCTTCATTCTCTCTGAAGGCCTCGCTTGTCGCGTCGCCCAACTAATGGCTTGTCCCGAAAAACACCTCAAACTTACCGCCTTGAAGTACTTCCGGACCTGCATTGGGCTGCACGACGAATTCCATAACCGCCAAATCATCCAGAACCGACTTTTCGATCCAATCCTCAATATTGTCTACGAGACGATGCCACGCGATAACCTACTGAACTCTGCATGCCTTGAACTGTTTGAATTTGTTAAGCGCGAGAACATCAAGGTCATCATCAACCATCTTGTGGAGAACTATCGAGAGAAATTGGAGGGCATTACCTACGTGCCGACGTTTCAGAATCTTATTCTCCGGTATGAGCAACTTCATGAGAGACCAGACACTACTGCTCAGAACTCTTTCGCTAGCGATGATACCGAACCTGGTCGGATTCCTATGAACGGCGGACGTGTGCAAGGCCTTCGCGACATGGATGCGGAAGAAGAAGCGTATTTTAACGGCTCCGATGATGAGGAGGAAACGACATTGCGATCGCATGCCGGAAAACCTATGGCTAACGGTGCACGGCCACTTGTGGATTATCCGGAAGATGATGAGGACTCGATGGATGTGCTACAAGAAGGAGAAGTAGTTGGCGATGCAAGACCATCATCTGAAGGGCAAGCACAGGACGACTCTACGGCAGCAGCTCCGCCTACGCCGCCCACGTCGACATCTCCACAGGCTTCGCCGCCACGGGACCAGACGCCAGTTCCATCAACACCGCCCCCAGAACGCCTATCCGAGAAACGACGACGGGAGGAAGATGATGAAGACGAATTGGGCAAGCTTTCAGCAAGCAGCAAGCGGCGATCCTCGGTCAGCAGTGTCGGCAGTAACATTAGTACAACGAGCGCTAACACTGGACTCAAGAGGAAAAAGAGCGTCAACAACGGCAAAGACGGCCCACAAAAAATGGCGATCAAGCTGGCACATGCAGTCAAGAGTAATGCCACCGACGACAAAGGCGGTTCCGCCGACTGAAGACGCATGATCTTGCAAGAGGTACAGGCCTGGCTCAGGTCTTGGATTCCTTGTCATTTCCTCTTTCCAGAACCTGAGATCCAGGCCTTACCTCATTGTCCGATATCTCTTCTGCATACGCTGTCCAAATCGCGTCATCCCAAAATACTTGTTTTTGCATTTGCTCGGTGCAAGCGGGGAAAATTATTTCTTTCACGGGGAATGGCGGGGAAATCAAGGAGTCTCAAAGAACTTTGAATGAAATTCAAATCGTACCATACCTTCCTGGCGCTTTTTGCTTCCCGGAGTTTTCCTTTCCACTTCTGGATCTCCGCTTTTTCGGCGAAATGGGTTGGTACTGTGTTATGAAGTACAACATTTTTTCCTTAGCACTCCCGTGGGTTTCCGACGGAGTGGTAGGCTCACCAGGGTAGGCTGCGGTCGGATGCGAGGTTTTCATGGGTGGATACCAGGCGTTTTCTCCTACTCTTCTTAATTTTCATTCTTCGCGACTGTCACTGTCGGTCCTCTATATTTACCTTCCGTAATAACGGCATGACCGCAATCGAGGAATAGGTTTAGCGGTCGGGTTGCACAGAGACGTGGGAATGGGACTATATTGGTCTCTCAGTGGGCAACGGAGTAGGCAAGGTACTTATGGCTCAATAGCTTGCTCTCCTGTTGAGAGAATACATATGCGATTACTGAATCATCTGTGCCCTCATGAATGCTGAGTTTTGATTTTGGAATATCTCGACCGCGGTCTTCTCCACCCAGGCAGATCATCTCCTGACTGTCCACTCTTTTCGGTTGATCTACTCTCTGACACGCCTGCTCAGCGACCGACAGATGTTTGCCAGTGCCCTCCTGGCGCGGAGAAGCATTTGACCAGCAGTTCTCTTCCCTTGCACACTGTCCTCCCTCCGCGCACTATCATCCCCCTCCGCATTGTTCTCTTCCTGCACACTGTTCTGATCTTGTACGTCGTTCTCCTCCTGCACACCATTTTCCTCATGCTCGTCCTCGTTTCCCAGCCCAAACGTATACCAGTCATACGTCCTATTCGGCGGACGCGCCGAACGGTGGCGCTTAGCTCGCTTCCAGCACTGGGGACAGACGACAATAAACTTCTCCTCGCCTACGCTGGTTTCGCACCACTCGCACGATTTGACCTGCCAAAAGTTGTGTAGAAATCAATGTGCTCTTTTTGCTTTCGTTACACAGGGAATCTTCGTCGCCATCGCCAGAGGTCTTTTTAACTCACCAAGACATTATGCCTCTCTCCATTCCCGCTCTCGAGCCACCGCCTCGCGCCCGCATTGTCGCGGAAGAAGTCGTGCGCGGCACTCACTCTGTCAGCGAGCTCCTTGCGGCGGCAGTCGTAGCAGCGGGCGCAGTCGCCGGCGTATTCTTCCTTGTACCACCATAGCTCGCCGTCGCGGCAATCGCACGGGGTCATCTGGCGGGCCGTCCAGCCGAACCGTTTGGGAACGCACGACTTGCAGAACCACATGTCGTGCACGGCGCGGTACTGGATCACTTGCGGCTCTTCGTGGTGGATTAGGAAGGGCGGGTAGGTGTCGCGGGGCAGAGCGTACATGGCGAGGGCATCCCAGTGGCGGAATTTGCAGCTCTGGGAGTATGTCAGTCAGCTTGCGTCGTCTTGCTCGTTATATTCCAAGTGTATGTAGGGCGATATCTGGCAGCTTTGCCGAAATGACGATTGGGCGGTGCAGGAGTGAGGTTTCACGTACCTTGCAGATGGTGTGCTTGCATGTCTCGCAGACTCTCTTCTCGGCATGGTCGCAGACGATGTTGTCCGCGTGATAGCGGGCGTTGTCACGGTAGTGGTGGATATAGGGCAGACCGCCGGGTCCCTCGTCAGTGCCCCATGTCTCGCCACGGCCCTTGCAGGCGGTCTTGGTGATTAGGTTGTCGAAGTTGTCTTCATCAACGCAAATGTGGTCCCAGGATTGCTTGCATGTGCGGGCGATGTTGAAGATATCGTGGATTTCAAGATGGACGAACAGACTGCAGAGGATAGGGTAGTGTCCAGTGAGGTCGGACAGTGTCGGCGCCATCTTGTGTGGTCCACGAGGAGGTAGTGTGCTTGTCTGAGGTGAGGTTGGAGTGAAGTGTTTGCAGGGCCCGCTAAAAGCCGTTGCCCTTTGTGGCTTGTGCGGCGGCGCTTTATTGATCCATAAGTTCGAAGAGTGAGTGAAGATGCAAGTGAGAATTTCAGGATTAGAAGGTGATCGCGGCTTTGCATTGCACTCTCCTCAACCAGGGTCACATGTCTATCATCAGCAAGTGTCGAACAAGAAATCAGAGGAATGAATCTTTCTAATGCATTGGTCTATTTGCAACATCTCAGCGGCATGCATTACTCGCACAGACCGGATTGAGGCTCAGCTCAGATATTCTTCGGCATCGTCGGTGTAATGAACTTTGGATACCATCAGGCCTCTTAGCTGCATGGATTTAACACACCATCCAGTGTCAGGTTCGCTTAGAGAAGCTCAGTTGCCCAGAGAAACAGGAGTGCATGTGGAAATCACCAGTGACGGCAAATGATATGGAAGAGGAATTTGAAGGGTGCCAATATTACCAATAATCTTATCAATTCACGTCCAGACATTTCCACACGGCAGGTAATAATGGGACCATGCTCTTTGATGCATTATCAGCATGGCAGAAACATAGGGTACCAAAAAGACCGAGAGATTGTTGGATGAGGTCCTCCGTATTGTGTGACAATCCTCCGAATCTTAAGCACTGATGTCCTGACATAAGACGAGGAGTGGTGATATCCAATACCGTGGCCAGTGACCATTTTGGCGGACAAGCGGGTCCATTTTCGGAATATTTGTGGGGGGAGTAGAGAGACTGTGTGGTGTACTTTATTTCCGGCGAAAAGCGGGAGATGAGAGAGAAGGAAAGAGAGCGGAGCGGCATTCGGCGACATTTGATTGCTCGCGGGGGTGAGTCAACCCCTCGCACGTCATTGTGGCCGGCGCCGGCGGGGCGGGGGGACGTGCTGAGGCATTGGCCCCAGTTCTTTTTCTTCCGCAGAACCCTCCAAAACCTTCCCGTCCCCACGCTTCGCTCACCAGTCCCCGTTGCCCGCGGCATGGAAAGTGTCTCGACCCAATCCTACTCGCCCTACTCCTCTGAGACTCCCATTCTCTGCTACCAGTCGCCATGACTATCTCCGCTCACACCAACGGATCCCACAAATATGGTGCGCACCAGTCATACGCCCGTCGGAGGAGCAATGCGCCAGAGGGGCAAGAGGAAGACAATGGAGCTGTTGTATACGTTCTGAGAGGAATTGCGCCATCCGCATCATACCAGTGTGTCCGAACAGATGTCGAGCTCCCTCAGCGCAAGCTGCTTCCTGCTGCCCCTATGTTGCAAGGCTCTGCCCGATGACTCCCCACGATGTATAACGTGCACTGACACATTCGCTTTGCAGAACGAGTAACTGAGCAGCCGGAGAACCCATTCTCAAAGCTCATACCCGACCAGCAAATCGCCATTGTCCCATCCTTCGCGCTCGAATCCGGCGTCGAACTGCGCAATGTCCCCGTCGCCTACAAGACCTACGGTGCCCTCTCGCCCGCCGCCGACAATGCCATGGTAATCTGCCATGCCCTTACCGGCAGCGCCGACGTCGGTGACTGGTGGGGCCCGCTACTGGGCGGCCCGGGCAAGGCTTTTGATATCTCGCGCTTCTTCGTCGTGTGTATCAACAGCTTGGGCAGTCCGTATGGCAGCGCCAGTCCCGTCACGAACAAAGATGGTGACCCAGAGCTGGGTCTGTATGGACCAGAGTTCCCGCTTACTACCGTTCGCGATGATGTCAAGCTGTTCAAGCTGATCCTGGACGATCTTGGCGTGCGCCAGATTGCTGCCGTCATCGGGGGCTCCATGGGTGGAATGCTCGTGCTCGAATTTGCCTACTTCGGCAAGGACTATGTCCGCACTATCATCCCCATTGCCACGTCTGCCCGATACAGTGCTTGGGGCATCAGCTGGGGCGAGGCTCAGCGCCAGAGCATCTACAGCGACCCCAAGTACGATGACGGCTACTACGCCTTTGAGGACCCGCCGTCCACCGGCCTGGCCGCAGCCCGTATGTCTGCCCTGCTTACCTATCGCAGCCGCGATTCTTTCGAGTCCCGTTTTGGCCGCAACACGCCGGACCCCACTCGTCCGCAGAACATCAACCGCATGCCGCACCCTTCAGCCTTCACGAACGAGCACTGGGCAATCCACAACGAAGGCCACAAGAACGCCCGCTCCCCGCGCGGCTCTCGTCCCGGCAGCGCCGTCGATCTGACCGCCGCAGCCGCCACGATCCCCGCCGGCGCAAAGACGGACGTCGAAGTCAGCACCGCAGCCTCCCCGGCCCCGCCCACCAACCTCACTGGCCCGATTCGCAACAAGGCCAGGCGCACGCCGACCTACTTCTCGGCGCAGTCCTACCTCCGCTACCAGGGCGACAAGTTTATTAAGCGCTTCGACGCCAACTGCTACATCGCCATCACGCGCAAGCTCGACACGCACGACGTCTCGCGCAACCGCGTGCCGGACGAGGACCTCGAGTCCTCGACCGCCTCGCTCCAGTCGACGCAGTCCACCACGGTGCTCCGCACCGCCCTCTCCCAGATCGCCCAGCCCACGCTCATCCTCGGCATCCAGTCCGACGGCCTCTTCACCTTCGCCGAGCAGGAGGAGCTGGCCGCGACCATCCCCGGCGCCGCGCTCAAGACCATCGACTCGCCCGAAGGCCACGACGCTTTCCTGCTCGAGTTCGAGCAGGTCAACGCCCACCTGCTGGCCTTCATGAACGAGCACCTGCGCGACATCATGGAGCGCAGCCCCAAGGAGGTGGTCGTCCAGGGCGAGGGCGACGGCGACGGCTTGGGCGTCACCAAGAGCAGCACGTTCGGCGAGGCGGAGGTCGAGGATATCACCGCTTGGTAAGCAGAAAAAAAACATCCATTTTCAAACGGGGGAAGAGAGCGATGAACGCGGTTGTTGGGAAGCAGAGAGCCGTCGATCTGCGTTTTTTCTTGCGTGATTGTTCGTCAGCTGAGAGAATACCTAGGAGCGGGAGTAGGAGTCGTCTTTAGAGCAGAGAGCGTTTCGTAGACGTTTTTATACAGGAGATGTGGAAAAAAAATCAAGAGCTCAATTGACCTCATTTACTGAATGCTTTTTTTTTTTCAACTCTGCACAAAAGTGCCGTGACTGCATATGATACTCATGCATGCCATGCTCTTTAGGGTTGGAAGAAGCAAAGGAAACAAAGCTGGAATAAAAGGGGGGGGGGGGGGTTTATACGTATGAAGTCGAGAAAAGTCCCTTCCATCCCTCCATCATCATCACACAACCGTGTATGCACACAATAATAATGAGACATGCCTATACACCCATTCATCAATTCCTTCATGCCATCGCCCAAAGCCTTCCCACCCAGCTATCCCGACGGCCAAATCCTCATCAACAAGACTGCCCCCTGATGCACGCTATCCTCCAGCAATCGCTCCTCAAACATGAACTCACCGATTCCATATACCATGATTAAAACGTCGTCGTCGCCAACCGGCTAGCCGCGTTACGCGCATCCACCCTATCGTCGTCCTCATCCGCCGTCAGCACACCCTTCAGTCCTGCCTTGGTCCCGCTCGTCGCCCTCTTCCTGTGCAGCACCTCGCCGTCGCTGTCGTCGTCATCCTCCTCCGGGACGGTCGTCGCATTGAAGCCACTGGAGATGCTCCTATTCAAGCTGTCCGGGCGGCGGGGGACGCCGCTCCAGGCATCGCCCTTGGGACCTTGCGAAGACGCGAGGCTGGAGCGGCGGATCTGCGGGTGGGCCTCGCGGCCGAGGCGGGAGAGGCCGCCCGAGGCGTCGATGGCGCGGATGTCCGGGCGGACCTGCTCGAGGGTGGCGAGGGTGCGGCGCTCGGCCTCGATCTGGCGGAGGACGTAGTCGCGGATGGCGGTGCGCATGTCGGCCGTCGTGCGGCCGAACCACTTGCGGCGCTCCTGGACGAGGTTGGCCGTGACGCGCGCGCACTTGGTGCCGAGGTACTGCTCGTGGCTGCGCGCTTCATCGAGCGCCTGGATGGCCTCGTCGACCTTGTCACGGCGGACCGACGAGCTGGCTTTCAGGCGGTCGGCGGCGGAGAGCTTGGAGCGCGTGGTTTGTTGCGCCTGGAGGAGCTCGCGCAGGAGGATGTGCCGGTTCGTGAGCGTCTCCTTAACGATGAAGGCGTCGTCGGAATGGTATCTGAGCGGGTCGCCGATGGTTGTAGCTTCAGCAGTGCCCTGAGCTGCGTGGTAGTCACCAACGGCCTGGATCACCTTGCCCATCCGGCGGTAGGCATGAGCGAGACCAGTGTGCGTTTCTTGGACATGCATTTGAGCGAGCTTGACTCCGAGGTCTCCTTCTGCCAGGCCAAGGGCTATGGCACGTTAGTACAGATATTTCTCTCAAGTACAAAGCGGGTACCATTTTCTGCATACCTCTCCTGTGCTTGACCAGCCTGTCGACCTTTTGGCCAGCTTCCATGGTATGAAGATAGAAAAGCTTCACAATAGGCCTCGCTTCTGCCAGCTGGGGAGTGTCGTCCGGCGGTGGTGCAAACTGCTTAATGTACTTCCTCCGCACACCAGTAGCAGGCTGCTTGCGCCTGACGACCGGGCTGTAGCCAAAATCACTTTCCACGAAAAAGACCATTTCCTCGTCACGCATGAGCACCTCGTTAGCACAAACGACGTTCAGCCATCTTTGTATCGAGGCCTTGACGCGGGCCTCATCCTCCTCGGTGCCCACGCCGGCAGAGGTGATAGCCGGGGGAACGGCGGGTACGAAGGTCTCCGGGTTCGCCGAGATCAAATGTTCCTGCAACTTCACGAATTCGGAGTGGAGACGCCTGACATCGCGGAATTGGGTGGTGCGGAACTTGGGAAGGTTCGTCTACACAGTATCATGTTATCCAAGATGTTGCTTGGCAGCGGTACAGTAAGCCTTACGTAGACATCGAATCTCAAGATTGGGTCTTTGCGGCCAGTCCGCTCAAGAGCCGTGACCTTGGCGTGCAGCTTGTAGTGCGGAACGTTCTGGCGCTGGCGTTGGCTGCCATGGTAGCGCTGGGGCTCTTGACGTTGCTGCTGGTGGGATTGCTGTGCGGGCGATTGGGCATACTGATCCGGGTGCTGCTGGGGCTGGGGTGACTGCGGGTGTTCCTGGCCTTCGGGGGCTTGGAAACCCTCGTGGTGCTGGGTAGAGGGGTGGCCCAGGCTGGGCTCGTCGGCGAAAGGCTGCTCGGTTGCGACGGCAGCAGGGTCGGCGTAAGGCGATTGCGGCGGGAGGGGCTCTGAGGGCACGTCGACGTTCTCACCAAAGGTGGTGCGGTGGGCCTGGGGCGACGAGGCCCAGGGAGAGGAATCAGCGTCAGCGGCCGAGTAGTCCATTTGGCCGCGAAGGAGATTGGGGCAGTCGGGGGTGTGGAGGAGAGGATGAGATGTGCGGAGAGTCGCAAAGCTGGAGGTGCTGGAGCTGGTCTTGGCTGACCGACAGGCCGCAACATCGACCCTCGCCCATCCCTGCCCAAACCGGCCTAACCCCGTCAAACATCTTCGTCCGTTAAACATCCTCTCCCCCGCCGACCCATGCTGTCTGCCATCTGCTGTAGCGCCAGCCACACTCATTGGGATGATACTGAGTCACGCATGGCGAGCCAGCCTTCGCGTCCGTAATGTGGCTTGCGCGCGCGCTTTTCATCTCTCCATCCCGCGCCGCGCCGCCCAGCCCGGCACCCAAGCCCTGGGAAATGCCCTGCAACGCACGCGCAACATCGGCATCATAGCCCATATCGATGCGGTATGCTCGGCCTCTGCTATCGGGCGTGCCCTGTGTTGATTCATTGTAGGGTAAAACAACTACCACTGAGCGTATGCTCTACTACAGTGGCTTTACCCGGAGATTAGGAGGTAGGGTATTCCTTTACCTTTCGATATTCTAAATGAGATCATGCTCCCTTCCTTCTTCAAATCTCTGTCTTCAACCCCCATTGCATTTTCTCTGCTGTTAGCATACTTACATCCCATCAAGACGTCGATGAGGGCTCGACTGTTACCGACTTCCTGCCGGCCGAAAGAGCTCGCGGAATCACGATCCAGTCTGCCGCCATATCTTTCCACTGGCCTCCTCTCTCTGCAACACCAGGCCAAGGCTCATCTGCCGATGGCGGTGGCAAATTGACGCTGCCAAGGTCATCAACGTCGCACAACATCAACCTGATAGACACTCCCGGTCACGCGGATTTCACCTTCGAGGTCCTCCGATCGCTCCGAATACTGGATGGCGCCGTGTGTGTTCTGGACGGTGTCGCCGGCGTGGAAGCCCAGACGGAGCAGGTTTGGAAGCAGGCCAACCAGTACCAGATTCCCCGCATCATCTTCGTCAATAAGCTCGACCGGGACGGTGCCGCTTTCGAACGCACCGTCAAGGAGATCGGTGTGCGTCTTCATGGCTGGCCTGCAGTCTGCCAGATTCCTTGGTGGAAAGACGGCAAAGGGAAGCTAGTAGGCGTTGGCGATGCGGTCCACCTAAGGGGCATGCTGTGGGGGGAGGGCGGCGATGGGAAGGCCATTACGATGCACTCTTTAGAAGAGCTGGGGGGTATCAACTCATCGCTGGCAGCTGAGCTGAAGAAGGCGAGAGTCGCACTCGTCGAGCTTCTGAGTGAGCACGACGACGAGATGGTGGAAAGATTCTTGGAGTACGACGAGGATCATCTCGCGATTCCAAGTTTGGACATCGTTGAATCCCTCAGAAGATGTATCCTCCAGCATCCTCAGAAAATCATCCCGACATTTGCTGGCGCAAGCTTCCGTAACATTGGAGTACAGCCGCTTCTAGACGCCGTCGTCGACTTGCTGCCCTCTCCTGAAGAGCGCCCTGATGCTGAAGTCAAGTTGGGCTCCCTCAGCGGGGGTCTCGATGACCTTTTCAGCGGAAAGCTCGCTATTGCCCCCACTCCGCGAGCTGGTTCCAAAGGAAACAAGAAATCTGTTTCCAAATCAAGTTCGCAGGCCACTTCTGCAACTTCAAAGCTGCAAGCATGTGCGCTGGCGTTCAAAGTCGTGAACGACAACAAGCGCGGCGTGCTCGTCTACGTTCGCGTCTACTCGGGTGCCCTCGCCCGAAACACTGTCCTCTTCAACACCAATCTCGGCATCTCTGAAAAGGTTCCTCGCCTACTCAAGATGTACGCGAATGATGCTGCTGAGGTGGATGAGATCCCTGCCGGTCAGATTGGAGTGATACCTGGTCTCAAACACGCCCGGACAGGAGACACTCTCATCGTCTATACTGGGGCTCACCCTAAAGTTGGTCCTCCCGCACCCATCAATACCCTTCAGCTTCGCCCAATTGTCGTGCCACCTCCGGTCTTCTTCACGAGTGTCGAGCCTGACAGTCTGTCCGAAGAGAAGCACCTGTCGGACATGCTCTCTGTCCTGCTTCGCGAAGATCCCAGTCTTCAAGTATCTCTCGACCCAGAAAGCGGCCAAACCCATCTCGCCGGAATGGGAGAGCTGCATCTTGAAATCGCTTCCGACAGGCTTCTCAATGACTTCAAGGCCAAAGCCTCGACCGGCGCCATCGAGATCGGCTACCGTGAAGCCGTCAACAGCAATTCAATCACCTGCACCGAGACCTTCGCCCGCGAAGTCGCCGGCAGACACGCCCGCGCCAGCTGCACCGCCAGCGTCGCCCCTCTCGATGCCTTCGCTCCCCCCTCTCAAAGCGAAGACGACGATATCCACACCACCACCACCCTCCCCCTAGACTCCCAAAACACCCTCACCATCGACCATCCCACCCTCGACACCACCGGCACGCCCACCTCCAACCCCAACAGCACAGCCCTCCCCGAAACCCTCCCCTGGCCAACCGTCCTCCGCGCCCTCCAAACCGGCGCCTCCGCCGCCCTCGCCCGCGGCCCAACGCACCGCTTCCCCGTACACAGCACGACCGTCACCATCACGCTCGACCCATCCACACACATCTCGCCCGACACGACGCCCGCCGCCCTCTCCGGCGCGGCGCGCCTCGCCGTGGCCGCCGCGCTGCGCGACGCCGCGAGCAAGAGCGGCGACGGCAACGCGCTGATGGAGCCGGTGATGCGCGTGACCATCGCCGTCAACGAGAGCGACCTGGGCGCCGTCGTGCACGACATCAGCTCCGCGCGCGGCGGCTCGGTGCTGTCGCTCGACACCGAGACGTCCACGGCGCTCGCCGCCGACGAGGCCTCCTCCTCCTCCTCTTCCTCCTCCTCCACCACCCCTCACCCAGCGGAGGAAGAAGAACCCACCCTCCTTGACCCGGCCAAGATCTACGCGCCCCCCGACCCCTTCGGCAGCACTGGCGGCGGCGTGGCGGACGGAGGAGGGCACGACCGGCAGCGCCAGATCACGGCGCGCGTGCCGCTGAAGGAGATGGTGGGGTACCTGCGGCACCTGCGCAGCCTGACCAAGGGGCGCGGCACGTTCGTCATGAGCATCGATCGGTTCGAGCGGGTGACGGGGCCGAGGTTGAGGGCCGTGCTGGGGGAGTTGAGGGGAGGCGGGTATTGAAGAAAGAAGAGGGAAAGAAACAAGCAGATTGGTTTGACAAGGAGTGGGTAGCACGCGAAGTGATGGGAGATGAGGCAGATGGCAGGAAAAAAAGAACTGCATCTCTGTGAGTGGCCGTGTTAGAAGGTGATTTGTACTATATGTTTCTATATTTTTCTCCTCATGCAGTATAATGAAAAGAAACCTCTCCATTCTCACTCCTCACAGCGCCCCTGTCTCTGTAATTGCAGTGGAATGTTAAGTTCTGATGGTCGAAGGGCGAGAGATGTCGACAGCGCCTACCCTTTCTTCACCTACTGCGTTGAAGCTCTCGTCTGACCAATCAAAGAAGCCGCACGAGATCAGCTAATACCTAAGGAAACTGATGCGTGAATATCTCAAATCATATCTCCACAATGATAATGCTGTTACTTAACCCAGAAGAGTCGCGAGTGTGAAACAAGTTCGGGATTCGGCGAAACCTGACACAGTGAGTTTCGGCTCTTATTAGTCCGAAGTGATGTCCAAACACGATTGTTTCTTGAATGTCTTGGCCCATGTCATCGCCGAAAGACTTTGTTTAGTTCGCTGAAATGGAATGAGAAATCAAACCCGCTTCATGTGTACCGGTCAGCTATCGCGATTTCCAAATCAAAGAACTTTTGTTTATCGTTAACTGCATCCCATCCGTCTGCTAATTTCCCTTTTCCGTGAACAATTACCCATGCCACCATGATCATTAGACGTGAAAAGAGGTTAGTATTACAGACAGGAAAAAGAACGAAATAGCGAATAGAATCCGTAGTCGATCCCCAGCTGATTCAAAAGAGAAAATTGAGACGGGGGAAAAAAAGGATGACTTTGCAAGATTATATTATTCAATATTTCTGTCATCGTGTTTGTTGCTTTTCGCCATATCCCGGCCTGCCGGACATGTAAAAGTCGAAAATCCTTTACCCGTCAATCGTGAAGAAGAAGGTTCAAAGAAAGACGACTTTCATGTCTGTCGTGCCTCGCTCGAACTCCCTCCATTTGTGAATCAAGAAAAACAGAATCGTGAAGACTTTTCCCATTCCTTAAAAGACCTCGTGCAAAGGAGACGCGATCGTTACATAAGAGGGAAGGAGTATAAGCGAAAGGACGCCGCTAGGAGCGACATCGTGACGTCCACTCGATTGCTTTAAGTGGAAGCAGCAGCAGCCGGGGTGGCCTCGGCAGAACCCTCAGCGGTAGAGGGAGCGCCCTCCTCGGTAGCGGGAGCGCCCTCAATGGGAGCATCCGGGGCCTCGTCCTCCTTGCCGGGGCTGTCAATGGCGACCTTGACGGCAATCTCGCGACCCTCAATCTCCTTGCCGTTCATCTCATTGCAAGCCTTCTGCTGCAACTCCTCCGAAGCGAGAGTGACGAAACCGAAACCACGGCCCTTGCGGGGCTCGTTGCGGGCCTGGAGCTTCTTAACCATGAAGCGGGGAATGGGTCGGAGGGCGATCTTGGCGGACTGGGGCTGGTAGTCTTTGAAGATCTCGAGAAGCTACCGAAACATTAGCAGCCTTTTCGTGACAAAGATCATCGGGATCCTGACCTTCTCCTCCCTAAGGTCGTACGGCAGGTTTGCGACCATGACCTTGGTCTTCGAGGGAACGCCATCCTCGGGGGGACCGCGCTGCTTGCGTTCCCTCTGGACGTGCGTCTTGGCGGTCTTCGTGCCCTCGGCACCCTTTTCAGAGGTGAGCGCTTCGTTTGTCGTTTCGGTCAAGGGGATAACTTGGCCAGGTACATTCGTAGAGGCACTCGCGGCCGGGTCAGCAGCGGCCGGAGTCTCAGCTGTTCCATCCTCCTTGCTAGGCTGAGCCTCATCAGACTAGAGAGAATTCAGAATTAATATTTCCACAATAAAGGGCCGAACTTACGCGTCCACCGCGAGCAGCACGGCCACCACGGCCACGACCGCGGCCGCGGCCACGGGTGGAAGTGCGGCGGCGGTTGGTATTGCCATTGGCGCCCTCACCACCGCTGGTGGCACCTTCGCCGTGGGCCTCAGGCTTGCGAGCGAGCTGGATGGAGACCTTGCGGTCGAGGATGGCCTTGCCATTGAGCTCAGCAATGGCGCGCTCGGCCTCAGAAGGAGTGGAGAGGTCGACGAAGGCGTAGCCGACGGGGCGGGTGGTGCGGGGGTTGGTCGGAATGGAGGTGGACTCGCTGGGCGGGGCGTTAGCTCGTGCGGATCCAGGGTGGAAGAGGCCACCTACACCAAGTAGTCCTTGAAGAACTCCTTCAACTCTCCCTCGGTGGTCGCGTACGCGAGGTTCCCAATGTAGAGTCGCCTACCCTCGGCGGCGCTGGCGATAACGGCCTCGTTCTCGGAGGCGTTGATGGGCTTGTCGCCGCCAGCGCCGACGCTGGCGCCCTCGGCAGTGCCGGTGGGCTCGGTGAGGGTGGTGTTGGCCATCTGGGCGGTGGCGCTATCGACTTCAGGAGCGGACATGTTGGCTGGACGGTGTAGGTGATGACACGAGCGCGGGTGTGAGGACCGTGGTGTTGCGGAAACTCGGGGTGTCCTGGTCGAGGCTCTGGAGCGGGAAGAGTGGTTGTCGATGACCGCCTGGAGTGGTGGGAAAATTGACGAGGGAGGTTGGAGTGGGAAGCTAAGTGCCCGGAAGCTGGAGGTTGAGCTTTGTCAGGAGAGAGATCTGGCTTGTTTGGTGTTTGACGGGGTGCGAAAGGGGAGGTTGTGCAGGCGTTGCTATGTCGAAATTTGTAGGCCCTCCGCCGGCAGGTGCGCCCGGACGAGCCGCTAGCCGCATCGGGCGACCGCAACCACATCCCTGCCGCCCTCCTCCCAGCGTCATCGCCCCAGCGAAGTGCGGTGAGTGCAGCCAGCGCCGCCAACAGCGGCCACCAGCGCACCCAAGCTCTCCTCGCCTCTCAGCCAGCGGAAGCCGCCCGCCTGCCGCCGCCCACGCGCGCGCGTGACTGCCGACGCGCCTGCCCGCTGCCCGCCCGCTGAATGGACTGCACGCTGCCACTGGCGGAGCGGGCTCTGGCGCCTGCCGCTCAGAACTAGGCGGAAGCAGGAACGGGCGGCGGCCCTGCAGCTTGAGGGCGGCGCCAGAGGCAGGCAGGCGCTGTTGTGCGCACTCCCATACGGCTATACAATGCTATACTACCTTCCATCTGCGCCGCGCGGGCCTGCCAATGGGAACCAGCAAGTGCGCTGCGCGGTGCTGCATCCCTTGTGCGCGACATCAGGGGCAGGCACAGGCAGCAGAGTGCGGAGCAGCCCGCCACGCCGCCCTTTTGCATCTGGACTCCTGCTGCTACTGGCTGCGTGCTTACCGCCTCGGACGGCCGCTGCCAATGCATGCAGGATTGCTGGAACATTCCGATGTCGGGCGGAATTTGTGCAAATGCCGCGAGAGGCACGGGCAAGCTGCTACCGGGGCACGCGCTGCCTGTGTCTTTGTTGTTCTGCTCCTCACCACCATCACCAGCTTCTCGCGCGCTCCTTGACGTCGTCGGCGGGCGGCGGGCGGAGCAGCAAGCGTAGCCGACGCCTCATTGCACGGGCCCGCCCTCCAGCTCCGCTCCGCTCCACAAAAAGCCGGAGATCTGGTCCGTCGCAATCTGCGCCAACGCCCACGCCGCCGTTGGAGTCGCAACAATTTCAGAAACCTGGAACTCGTGGGTGCCTTGTCCATGCGTGCATCAAGCCCCATGCCCTTTCCCTTTATCGCGGTGCAGGACAATGCGGCGCATCCCATGCCACGCTTGCTGCTGGGGGGCTACGGGGTTGCCTTTCAGCAAGGCGTTCGGAAAAGCTTCCGTGGTTGATTACGTGCATTGCACCAAGGCTCGAAAGCCGCAGCGATCACTGATGTCAGAGAGGATCCCTCCCCGTATCTAAGGCTGAGATGCCTGTGCCTGCAGATCAGGCTTGCGATCAGGCGTCGCCTAAGTGGCGAGAATTTCCACATCCGACATGGCCCCCGAGCCTCCCGCAGAACAGAGGCCGTTGATGAACACTTTCCGCGGGAGCCAGTGCATCCCGAGAGGACCAAGAGGCGGCGCTTGCCTTTCTGCAGGGCGTGCGCCTACCCTAGACCCAACAAGAGAGGTTCCAGCGACCGTTGTGGTTGAGCCATGGGACTGAGCTCCTGCCGAACAAATTTCTCAGATTCTGTTGAGAGCAAAGAACCATCCCATACCACTCTATGGCGAGCCGCTCCATGGCGCCGATTGACAACGAGCCATGTAGCAACGTGATTGTCGGGCCTATAAAGCCATTGATGGGAAATTTCCCCTGATATCCTTCAGATTGTGCTCAGAGGCGGCGGCGACAGAAGCAAATTGTGCCCCGCGGTCTTCCGAACTCGCACTGATGTGCCCCGCCGCCAAACCCGAAAGCGCAGGCTCCAGGCCGATCTTCGCGCCTCATGTCTGCCGCGACACCAAAAAAGACCGTGACGTTCCTATCCTAATTCTCGCCTTGTTTCGTCCCCATGGCACACTCTGCTCTCGTAGCATATGGTTCCGAGACTGGCAATGCCGAAGAGCTGGCCGTGCAGCTGAGCCAGCTCACCCGCCGTCTACGCATATGGACCACCATCAAGCCGCTGAATGCCATCACGCCACAGCAGCTTAACAATGCTTCGATCGTGCTTATGGTCATATCCACAACTGGCCAGGGAGATTTGCCCAGAAATGCACAACTCTTTTTCAGGAGGTTAAGGAGCAAGAAGCTGGCGGCAAATTTTCTGGAAAAGTGTATCTTCACGTCGTTCGGACTGGGTGACAGCTCGTATCCGCAGTATGTCGTTCGCGAAATAATAATGTTTGACCCATACTTACGTTTTGGCTCAGATTCAACTGGGCACATCGAAAATTGGGAAACCGCATCGAGCAATTGAGCGCTCAGCGTCTCGTCGAGGCCGGCGAGGCAGACGAACAGCACCCAGAAGGGTACGTCACTGTTATCAAGACAACCTTAGTTTTTTTTCACTAACGCGATCCAGGGTTGATGCTACCTTCTTACCGTGGGTAGATAAGTTGAGGGAGAAGCTGCTCGAATTTTGCCCGCCTCCGTCGGAAGTAAAACCACTTCCTGATGACGTTTTTCTGAAACCAAGGTGGCTCCTTGAACTACAACAAGGCGCAAAGGACGGTATAACATCAGAGTCCAACAGACCATGTCAGACTCCAGAGGATTTTTCGCAGCTGGACCACGCCCATGTCCGTCAGGAAGTAGACCACGAGCCTGCGGAGGTTGCATTGAATGCGCGTGTCACCCCCGAAGACCATTGGCAGGATGTCCGGCAAATTGATATCAAGTTCCCGCGACAAATACAACGGTACGACGCCAAGGGAAACCCCATCGAGAAACCGCGTGTAGCCTATAGCCCGGGCGATATCCTTGAGATCTACCCAAAGAACTTCCCTTCGGACGTACAGGACTTCATTGACTTGCAGGGTTACACATCTATTGCTCACGCGAGTTTGGATTTACAATATGACTGGGAGCAATTTGATAGCAATCCGCCACGCGAACATCCTTTGGGTGGTGCGCCTTTCCACAATACCTTATTCGGTCTCCTCACCAACCACCTAGATATCATGGCTGTGCCGCGCCGCTCCTTTTTCGCACTCATAACGCACTTCGCCTCGGATCTCGATCAAAAAGAGCGATTGCTTGAGTTCGCTCGCCCGAACGATCCGGAGCTCATAGACGACTATTTTGACTATGCTACGCGCCCACGTCGAAGCATTCTCGAGATTCTCCAAGAGTTCCACAGCGTCAAGATACCCTATCAATATCTCCTGGGAATCATCCCATTGATCAAGCCTCGCCAATTCAGCATTGCCAGCGCCGACCTCTCCAAATTTGATCTCGCATCCACCGAGTGCACCGTTACCCTCCTCGTGGCCATTGTCAAGTACCGCACTGTCATCAAGCGTATCAGATGGGGAGTCTGTTCCCGCTACCTCAGCGAACTCAAACCCTCGCAGAAGCTCCGCATTCAACTCATCGCCGGCGCCATGAGCCTCTCGGACGAGGACCTTCAAGCACCGTCCATTCTCATCGGACCGGGCACGGGAGTCGCACCTCTTCGCTCCGTCATCCAGGGAAAGGAGCTCGTCCGCAGAGCGGAAGCTGCTGCTGCGCCCAAGCTCGACGACACATTCCTCTTATTCGGCAACCGCAACGCCAAGGCTGACTTTTTCTTTGGTGATGAGATGCGCGAACGGCAGGAGAAGCAGGGCATGCATCTGGCGACCGCATTCTCGCGTGATCAGCGCGAGAAGATATATATCCAGGACCGTGTCAAAGAGCACGGCATGGCCATTTGGGATTTGCTGCAGAAAGGGGCGCGGATTTACCTGTGTGGAAGCTCAGGCAAGATGCCAGAGGCGGTACGGAAGGCCCTCGAGGACGTCATTGCGAAGGAGGGCGGTATGGAGGGAAACGAGGCGGAGGAGACGTTGAGGGGAATGGTGAAGGCGGGGAGATTCAGACAGGAGACATGGTAAAAAAAAGCAAGGCATGACTTGCATTGTGCATTGGGAACCGACAGCGTGCATTGACTGTAACAGACGAGAATTAGAGATACTCGAAGATTCAGCATATGCACGAAATTCTTGTTTTTCTTTCATCCTTGTGATATTCTCTTTTGTAGGTTCTGAGCTCCGCATGTACTTCTTCGGTACTACTCAGCGAATTCTACTACCGGATTGACGTCACATCAGGTGAAGATGAAGCTGTTGTCCAAACACAAAAGCTTCACAGTAATGGATGAAATCGAATATGGGCGGTGGCTTCGATCCTCTTTGTATATTAATTCAGAACGATGTTGCGCTTTCGAACATACTAACCAACTAGTGTGAGAAGAGATCACCTCAGATTTACTTGCTGCAATGCTTTGGACAATCCCAATACCGAACTTCTAGTTTTTCAATTAATATTCAAAATCATGGTCAGTGAACTAATATTTACGAATACCAAAGCGAAAGACAGTTCCCTAAAGGTTTTAATGACAGTCACTTATGGCCACCACAGTTTGGACTGGGGTCTGACCAATCTCCTGCGTTCATTCCTAAATTTAAAATTCAGGTAGCCGTGAGAATTGAGCGCCTCTTCTTTCCCAGACCAGTTCTTATCTCTAGATATGGTTGAAGAAGAACCTCGGCTTGAGAGGTGAATCTTGTCGATTAAGAGTATAAGGTGGTTCTCAGAAAGCCTTCGCCGCACCCAATATGGAAACCTCCAATCAACGGTATACTTACGCTGAGCATCTTCGACGAAGCATGGCTCGCCAACCCACCCTATGAATTCTGCGACGCCGTTAGGAGCATCTACGAGTCTGACAGCCGCATGGGTGACATTGAATGCAATGCTTACGTGCAGGCATGGCGCGATGTTATATATTCACTGCCCCGGGATGGGGCAGAGCTACTAAAAATCGAAGCCGTCGAGATCTTCGAGGTCACCAAGAAAGACGTGGTTCACGGGCACAAATGCAGACTCTGGCTCAAGACATCGCACCTTGTTAGACTTCAGGTCGTTATTGCGAGGCATCTGGGCCTCAAGTTGACTCGTGTAAGATATGCGGCGGCAGAGATAAGAAGAAGCGGGAAAATATTAGCATGGGAGGGTATTTGATGTCCTCATCCAGGGCTGGTTTGACACCAATGAATCGAGAAATCAGCTCATGTTCAACTGTATCTATATTAATATTAGCTAAACTAACATATCCCGTGAGTCTGACCGAGGCCACCTCGCTCGTATGTGAAGACTTTATTGGTCTCGTTAGCGCATCCACCTCACCACAGCTCGTAATTGAGCTGTTTATGTGCTTTATTCCCTTCTCACCGTATGCTTCCCAATGAAACTTGCTGCATTCTCGTGAGGCGGCACATGAATCTCTGGTTGTGAAAGTGAACTGCAAGATGGTCAGGGGAATGTTGAAGATTTGATTTTTGGCCGATGTGCGCGGTTAAGCACTATTTTTTTTCGCATTAACACTTGGAAGCAACATACCTGATAGATAAATACCCCTGCCAATCCACCGGATTCGCGTTATCCGTTCCCCATCGACGACTTGCCATCCATCGAGTGAACACTAACTCTGCCAATCCAATCTCATCGGCTCAGTTCAAGCAAAAACCTACCATCACCCCCTACAATGGCGAACACCACTTCCACGACACCTACTTCCGACAACGCCTTCTTGCACCGCAAACGGGTCTTGGGCGACGAGAGCCTGGAACAACTCACCCCCACATTGATGGGCCTCCCCGTCGAAATTCGCCAACAGATCCTCTCCCTCGTCCGCGACGCGCTGTACCCATGGGACCAAGTCATCCTCAACCCGAGCAGTCGCCACGCTGTCGGTGGTCCCAATCTCCGTATCAAAGGTACAAAGCAGCTGACATGTGATGAATCACCTTTAGGCCCACGCTGCAGCGCGCACCCGGCCACTGTACAACATCAGCCGAACAATCCGAGCGGAGATGGTGTACGTGGGTAATAGCTGGCTGAAGCAGTTCCCCATGCACCTGGCAGCCTTCGAAAAGTACGTGCGGAAGCCCGAACGCGTCAATGGCGTCTTGACCTTGGTGCTGTTTGACGAGGACTTCTTCGAGTACCCGCCGGCCGAATGGAGAGAGGAGGTGCAGCGGTATTCTTACCTGTTTGACAGGATAGAGCATTCCTGGGAGACCGACGGCGCGGCTCAAAAAGGATACATGAATGTTTGGAATGGCCTCATTAAGGGCTTGCCGCGGAGAGGAGCGAAAAAGCTGGGGATCAAGGCGGTGGAGGTAAAGTCGACAAGTTGGCGACGGGAGAAAGACAGGCAAATAAGATGCTCGGCATTGATGCGGACGAAAATCTTGTTGATGATGAAGTTGGGTTTGGATGAGAAGAACGTAAAGGTTTTTCAAGGACCCGTGAGAAGATCGGATGTGAACCTGGTCTGTGTATAGTCCCCGTATTCGTCGGCTCAACTGCATAGAATGCTCGCAGTGGCGTACCGCTGTCGGCAACGTGTCTGGTATGTTTGAAGAAAAGGAGGACACAGGCGTCTCGTTGCACATGCGCTTAGGTTGTGGCTGCAAATCATAAGAGAGATTACAGAGATAAACTAAGTATGCAAAGGCATTGTGGGAGTCTTTATCTTTTTTTCTTTCTTTTGAAAATTGAATCCAATCCGAAGATGCAGTGATGTACTACCATGCTTAGACCCACAGGTCAATTGATAACATATCTGAGGTATCTGTCAGCGAAACTCCACGAGACCAAAGGGCTTTGCTTCTTAGCAAATCTCACCCTCCATCCACAAGCATGGCATGACCTTGCACGAAGCTTGCCTTTGTCGAACAGAGAAAGAGTGCGGCGTCGGCGATCTCGGATGGCTTGCCCATGCGCTTCATTGGGGCAATATCGATTGCTGGCCTCAGCCTCTGAACCAATTCGGGGGTGCTGGTCGTCATTGGAGTCTCGATGACTCCAGGACAGATGCAGTTCACGCGGATGCCATACTCGGAATAATCTATGGCATCGGATCGGGTCATGGCTATGACGGCGGCCTTTGATCCGCAGTAGGCAGCTACTATAGGTCAGCAAGCGTGGCAGCCTTGCTGGCTTAAGCGACTCACGAGCTTTGGGCCGTCCGACGACGCCGAGCTGACTGGCGATGTTGACAATACTACCTCTTTGATGAGGACGAGCTTCGTCGTGGCTGGGTAGGGGATCTTGGCCCAACATTGCTTTCAGTTGAGCTCTTGAGGTCAGCCAGCAGCCACGGTAGTTGACATTGTTGACCTTATCGAAGTCTTCAATAGACATGTCGGTTGAATTCTCGTTTTTACTCAGGATGCCGGCGCAGTTAACACAGTAGTCGATCCGTCCATATTGGTCAACCACTCTGCTTATGAAGGACTGGACAAATCTCTCGTCCGAGACGTCTCCTGGCTCGCTGTACACATGTACGGATGGATGCTTCTCGGCAACCTGGCTCACGGTTTTGTTCAGCAAGTCTGGGTTGAGATCGGTGACGGCGATCTTGGTGCAGCCGGCCTCGGCAAAGGCGAGAGTAGTTGCATTGCCGATACCTGTTGTAACAGTGAGCTCGTATTGGTTGCGGGGACGAGCTGAGACGTACCCGTTCCGCCTGCACCGGTGATCACCGCGATGCCTGGGAATAAAGAAGGCTGCGCCATTGAAAAGCCGGAAGGCGTCAGGAATCAGTCGGTAAGCGGGCAGAATTGTGAAGGAGGAACAGTGAGGCTGAGGTGAGATAACAGTAGGAAATCCATGATAAGCGCGAATGCCTTGGACGAAGAACAAGTCCAAAAGTGGAGAGAGGTGGAGGAAGAGAGGGGCCCTTGGCCATTCGCTTGCCCGCTTTTCCGCTCGCCGCCCATGACTCGAGTTTCCTGCTTCAATCTCAACATTACCCTCGCCTGCGCCGACACACCTCCTCGCACGCGACTCTGTCCAACTCGTTCAAATACTCCATCCAGTGGTATGTCGTGGCCTTGGCCTCCGCTCATTCCATTCCAACCATCGAGTGGGACTCCGCCTTTTCCTTTTCTTTCTGGAAGTTCCATTTTTGTCCTGTATTCTCTCGTGCGCTCTTGACAGAATGATAGCACGATACTTTCTCAATTCGTTGCGTGACGGAGCCAGCCTCCGATTCTCCATTCATTAAGGCTGATGCAATGCTTTCAATCGCCAGGAGCGTGTACGCTAAGCCCAACCCGGGCCTTTCGTCCTTCTTTCCATATTTCGAATTCGGGAAGTGGAACAGCAAGGTGCTACCCTCTGCCCATCTTACTGGCGTCGCCTACCAATTTCATGGAGTGTCAGGGTAGCAGGTACTTTATTCTTGTCGAGATGCTGCCTAGCTTGTGCAATGACTGGCCCTCATAGTGACACAAACCTTCCACGTCCGGATTTCGGTCCAAGAACCAGGCCCCGGAGATCCGTTCTCGTCGAGCATGACACGATGGCTGCTCAGCTAGTGACCACTCAGGCGTAACGTGGCTGCCTGGTGGGCGCTTCAACTATCAAGCCGCGTGTACTGTGTACCCTAGTGTTTTGGCGCGGTGGCACAACGCGTACATTCCACGGGCGCCCTGGCCACGGGGCCGTGGTTTCAGCCTTGCCAGAAGCAACGGGACTCGAGCTTGTGCTAGAATTCTTAACAATCGAGAAATAATGTTTGCTATCTCACAGACTCTGAGTCTAGAACGCCGTCCGACTGCTGAGGAATGTAGCAGGAGGTTGCGTCCGCCTGCAATTTCCCAGAGACAATAACTGTACATGACTCCTCTCCTCGCGTCATCTCCTCGATAAACCCATACAATCAGTGTTTTGCACTGCTTCATCAAGTAATCGTTTCTGGCAACCAAACTACCAGTTCTGGCTGAGGTCCGATTTCTTTGATATAGGTGAGTCTCGGCCGGCTCAGTATACCACGACCTATGCAGGTCTCCCAATAGAGCCCTAATGAAGCATCAGTAATCCAGAGGCTCATGGTAGTCATCCCATATTTTGGCCCTCGGTATCTCAGCAGTACGAAGACAGAGCAGCACGCCGACAAGGGTTTGAGCGCAAGGCCGACGACGATGTGCTTCAACGACATCAAGCATGCGTGCGGGACTCGTATCCGTAGGCAGTCACTGTCCTGCCCCTGCGCGACGAATAGCGGAGATAGAGAGTGCAGCCTTTCATGCAGCACATGCTCAAACTGCTGCTCGCACTCCCACAAGGACGAGGAATCGCCCTCTCCCTCAACAAACACATCAACCAAAGAAGAAATACAAATGGCGCACCACACGCGAATCCCACAATTTGATCACGAAGAAAAGGACGCGCGGAAGATGTCGAGATACAGTTACCCTTAAGCAAGAGAACTCTGCTGCCTGGAAGCCACTCAGAAGCGATTCTTAGGGAGCTGATTGTCGATTGGCTTGGTGAAGAGCTTGGATGGATGAGAAATTGATTTACGACGAATGAAGTGAGAGGATAGAAAAAGATTTGGACTGGGCCGCTGCGCGGACAGAAGTTTATGTTGAGCTTTTTTTTTGATAAAGTAGTTGCCGCTTTCAAAGCTAAACCGCTGGCTGTAGACGGCCACATCAATCAAACTTGCTTTACCAATCAATCCAAGCGAATCCCTCAAACCAGCAGGCACCAGCCTTGAGAAAGGAGGATTCGGCATGACAGCCTACAGATATTATTTCCCGAGTTTTACGTGTCGTGAAGGCGGCAGCCATGGCATACGCGTGGCCGTGGCTTTGTAGCTCAGCTTAGCAGTGATGCCCCACACCCCACGCCCCTCACTCACCGACGACATCACCGCCCGCAGCCATCAGGAGCTACATAAACAACTCCCAATTCCCCACCACCACGCCCATCTTCGACCCCAGGTCCCCCCAACTCCGAACGAAGAACCTGCTGTCTTACCAATCCTGCCCACCATGCAGTCCGGAATAACAGGTTCCTCTTCCCAAGCTCATCGCCGCCCTCATCGCACCCCTCACTAACTGCTTGCTCTGCTCCGCAACAGCCTCCGCCGAGCTGCACTCAGCCTTCCAGAAGCTGACAACCGACTCGTCCTCGCGCTTCCTCATCGCCAGCATAAAAGACGAGACCATCATTCCCCGCGACACCATCGCCGCCCAATCCGACTTCCTCTCCGACCTCTCCCTCCTCGCGCCCCACCTCGTTCCGAACGAAGCGCTGTACATCCTGATCCGCCAATCCGACGGCAGCGACTCTCCCCGCTTCGTCGCGGTCACGTACGTCCCCGATGCGGCGCCCGTGCGGCAGAAGACGCTGACGGCCTCGACGCGGCTGACGCTGGTGCGAGAGCTGGGCTCCGAGCACTTCGCCGAGACCTTCTTCGTGACCCTGGCCGAGGAGCTGAGCGCCGAGGGCTGGAAGAGACACGAGGCGCACGTTGCGGGCGCCGCGCCGCTGACCGAGGAGGAGCAGAACCTCGTCGGCATCAAGGAGGCCGAGGCGCTCGAGAGCGGCGGCACGGGCGCGCGCCGCGTGCAGACGAGCGGGCATTTGAGCATGCAGGTGCAGGATGGGATCAAAGAAGCGCTGAGGGGGCTTAGTGCCGGCGCCGACGGGAATCTGGTGCAGCTGGTAGGTTGCCCCTCCATACTTTAGAGGCGGGGAAAGGGAAAGGGAAAGGCACGGGAATGGGCGAATGGAGTGCTGATGCGCGGTGATCAGGATATCGACCTCGACAGCGAGACGTTTCGCCTGGTCTCGAATACTACTGTGCCATCTGCCGAGCTCAGCAGCGCGATAGTCGCCGATGCTCCGCGCTACTCGTTCTACAGGCACGAAGCTCCCGACGGCTCGCAGCCGATTCTCTTTATCTACACTTGCCCACCTACGTCAAAGGTCAAGGAACGCATGGTTTACGCTGCATCGCGTCGTTTTGCTCTCCATCTGGCCGAGAGCGACGCTGGTCTCGAAATTCACAAGAGGGTAAGCTTCACTCGACACTTTTCAATCAAGGAGATATGCAGCTGAAGGCTGACATCACAATAGCTCGAATTTGGCAGCCCCGAGGATATTACCCCCGGCACTATCGACGAAGAATTCGCGCCCAAGGAAGAGAAGAAGGCTGGCTTCTCCAAGCCCAAGAGGCCGGGTAGGCGCTAAGCGGAACATACAATTACAAAACGAACTGTATGGTCAGAGGAAATGTTGAGAAATATCATGCCACAATAATTGCATTTTACGGGATACCTGGCAGCAGGATTGTCGCTGTAGATACTAGACGGCTGGCAAGTTTATTCACGACCTCATAAGCATTGAAAACGGCATATCGGATTGAACAGAACAGAAAAGCTATGCATCATCTATGCACAATCGACAGTAAATGAAAACATCCCTTGCGAGATGCCTATGCAGATCAGAAGCACGACTTCCTCCTACCAGGCGCCATTCGGCAAGCCTGGCATGCAGCAATGTCAACGAACCGGAACACCGTCATGACTGCAAGCGGCCGAAGCCACGGTCAAAGGAAACCCAACCACATCCCACAATACCTCTTGGCCCCCCAAACCATCTTACTTTCGGGATCAAAACAAGTCGATCTCTATCACACCTTCTGAGGAGCCGCCCTACAAAGGAAAAAGAAAAGAAAACGTCAACATGCCGCCAAAAAGAACCAGAGGCGTCCCCCTTCTACAGGTTCAACCTGTCTCCTCCCCAAAAAAAGAGCAGTTTTCGGGGGGTATAATTTTTTGGTTGGTGGTTTCTTTTTATCCTTACTCTTCATATCGCCCACCGGGCATCATTTCGCGACTCTTCTCCAGAACGCCCTTGAGGTACTCGTAAACGGTGAAAGTGACGGCCTGGCCAGGGGCGACACGCATGATGCGCGGCGTGATACCCTTGTAGAAGCTGCGGGTGCCTTCTTGCTTCCACATATCCCTATACACACACACACACACACACGATAATCAGTATCTTTTCCTCTTTCCCCCTTCAAGCATAGCAACTTACTTCGCAATCTTCATGATCCTGCCAATCGCCGTCTCGCCCTCCTCGGCGGGCGTCTTCTGCAACCGCGTCTTGATGGTGTCGATGGGCGCGTTGCTCAGCGGGCCCATGGCGCCCGACACCAGGCCGATTAGCGCCGTCTGCCAGCCGGGCAGGTCGGTCTGGCCCTGGAACTTCTGCAGCGCGGCGCGGAACTCGGTGTAGGCGGTGAAGTTGACGGCCTGGTTGGACCCCTGGCGCAGGGCCGTCAGCGAGACGCCGCGGTACAGCGCGGCGGGGCCCTCTTCTTTCACGACGGTGTAGAGCGCGTGCGCGGCGTTGCGGTACTTGGGGATGTCGAGCGGGTCCGCCATGCTGTGGTGCTGCGCCTGCAGGCGGATCTTGACGACCTCCATGGGCGTCACGACGGCGACGGCTTCGGTGACGCCGGCGGCGAGACCGGCTGGAGGGGAGGAAACGCGCGCGTTAGTCTTCGCGGTCTTCTTTCGATTCCCGGGCAATTGGCCTACCTGTGAATGTTGCTTGGCCAGACACGGTGCCGTCCGTCCGCGCCAGAAGCTGCTTGTACCATTCGTAGCTCGTGAAACGGATAGCCATCTTCGGGACGATGCCCGTCAACACGGCACCCAACCCCTTGTACAGACCGAGGGGAGTCTCCCGCTTCACGATCTCGGCGCCGGTGGTGAGGAAACCGCGGGGTTTTGCCTGGAGCGTGAGAATGGCACGTTAGCATGTTGATTCCAAGAAATCCTCGACTGTAGACGACGGTGTGTGAAGCCAAGCTGTGCTCTCTAGCTATTCTGAGACCGGACCAAGCATTTTGTGGCCATGGATTCTCAGCCATGCAAACACGATGCCAGCCACACTCCTGCGCAGATTGCAGGCGTTGTGCAAGTTCCGTGTGTGGTGTTGGTGTTGTTCGCCAGCTCCCTCTCTGTCACATGCTTGGGCAATTGTGCACTGGCTCGACCACGACAAGATGCGAAATGCTCTGTTGGGGAGATTTCACGTACCCCCGGTGCTCTGGCTCTTCTTGAGAGCTGCATGCGGACTTTGATTGTGTCTGCGATCCACGTCAGCCTCAATGTTTACACTTTCTGGCCGTCTCCTCTAACTTTGGGGACAAATTTAGGGTGAAAGCATACCGAGAGGATGGCAAACAAGAGCTTCCATCATTCCTGCACCTCCACCAGCTATTCCGCGCAAAAAAATCGCACCTGGTCAGCCTGAAGCCTTCGAAAAAGAGCGCGCGGTATACCAATCAAATTTGTGGCAGCGGACGCGGGCTTCTTGTTGCCCGGTCCGGACACGCTTTTTGCAGACATGATCGTGGATTGATCTCTTTTTGGCAAGAGTTATGGGAGATGTCTTTCGCCGCGGAGCTGTGGAAGCTCAGAACGGAGGAGAGATCACTTGGCTGCGCGCGCGCAAGGGAGTTGAAGGATGATATATCCTCGAGGATCGCGGAAGGGACTATGAGCCCTTTTTGCCTAGATCTTGCTCGGTATGGCAATTGCGCGGGTAGCACCGTCTTCCTCGGGTAGGTCGATCACAAGCCTCCGCCACGGATCTTTAGGTCCCAGGCAAGCTGTATTTGCAACGACAAAAGCAGAGGAGAGGAGAAAAGGGAGGCTATGAGAAGGGGAGAAAGGAGAAGTGGAAGAATTAGAGGTAAAAGGAAGAGAGAGAGTTGAAGAGTCACAAGCCAAACGGTGGCCTCCCACAAAAAAACGGTCCGTCAGAGATTCCCTTCAAGCTCGCGGCAAATGCTCCAGCCCCCTGTCCCTACCTTTAGACCGAGCTCCAATCCCTAGCGGCGGTGCGGCATGGCTGCTGGCTTGAGAGCTGGACTGCCCCTCCATAGAGCCTCGGCCCATGACGCAGTGCGGGCTGGACCGAACGAAACCGAGCGCAAGGGCTAGCCTACCACGCAGCTTTCCCCAGGGACTATTGTTCACGCCTGGTCACCTGGGGCGCAGGGCTCTGGTTATCCATCACAAAGCCGGCGGACGCGCCGGAATAGCCATTGGCAGTTTGCAGCAGCACCTCAGCCTGGCCCGGCTCGCCGACTCCGCGCAGCATCAGCATCACTCTCCAATTGCCAACCCTTGGCTGCCGTCAGCTGGGCTGCCTCAGGCATCGATTGACGCGGTGCAGCGGGGAGCGGGCGCAAGCAACAACAGGCGGCCCGCGAACGGTAGCTGGACGAGCGGAAGAAGGGAAGGCTCGAGGCACAGAGGCAGGCAAGCAGCAAGCAGCAAGGTCCGCTGCGTTCGGCAAAGCGCGCGTTGCCGAGTCAAGGCAGCGCGCATCTTCCGTCGCGCCGATGCACACTCCCCTCCCCTTCTCATGCTCGTCATCATCGCAAAACAGAAACCACGCCCCTGTTTTTGGCTTTTCGTTTGATCTCTGACAGCGCTTCACTTCTCATCCCCGTGATCAAGAATTAGGATTGCGGATTCTCGTCCGCGTGCCACAGGGCAATTTAGCTCCTGCCGCGACCTGCAGCCCTTTCCTCTTTGCTGTGCTTTTCTCGAGCAGCATGTGAAAATGACGTTGGCGCAGGCAGGCCTCGCGAACGCACGACAAGGGATCTGACGCCTGTCTCCTCCGGTGACACTGACAAGCAGAAACGCAGCAGCAGGGAGCCCCGCCGAGCTGCGCACGTGCATTTCCTTCGGCCCCGGATCGTCCCCGCATGAAGGCAAAACAAAAGGGACAGTCTGGGGAACCCGGTTCTCTCCGATCGGAGAACCCACGATAATACGTCGGAGATGAGATCCCACCAGAGATCAAATGGCCACCCGGCACATCTTTTCTGAGGCGGATCAGATACGGGTGTATAACGCCCAGTGGGTTGCGTGCCATACGTCCGTAGCAAAGACGTGTTTGCCGAGTGAGACGTGGCCCGGCTTTGGCGTCATGCGGACTGTCGTGAAGCTGCAACATGACACTTTCGAACTTGAACCCGCGAATCGGCCGGACATGCATTTGCATGTGCCTCTCTCTTCGCCCTTGTCAATCTTGTATATAAGACGCAAGAGCTGCTGTTCGATAGTCTGACGAACCCTCATGGAGCAATGCCGCCCTCAGAAGCGGAACGATGCTGGACCGTCATCACCTCACCTCAAATGAGTCACCACTACAAGTCTTTAGACTCAATCGAACAGATGTTTGTCGTCGGACCGAGGGCCAGTGGAAGCGGCGTCCAGAATATATTGTTTCCACTCCATCGTAAACGTACGGAGCGGCTTTCTCTGCCTAAACCACCTCTCTGTGCCTGTCCATCCCCACACACTTTTCTGCTACTGTTCACCATCTGTAGCATTGTCC
This sequence comes from Botryosphaeria dothidea, assembly GCA_011503125.2. Lineage (NCBI taxonomy): Eukaryota > Fungi > Ascomycota > Dothideomycetes > Botryosphaeriales > Botryosphaeriaceae > Botryosphaeria > Botryosphaeria dothidea. The sequence continues at coordinate 1,921,295 of WWBZ02000001.1, forward strand.
TTTTACTGCAAACGGGCCAAAAATCGAAAAAGGTATCTCTCCATCTTGCCTTGTCTGACATTCACCGACGATGAAAAATAAAAAGGAAAAAGGAAGAAGGTCGCAAGGGAAGCAAAAGTGCCAACATGCCCATCATTGCCAAAAACAAAGGAAACAAGAATGGGGTTGCCGTAACCAATGATAAAGCAGATGAAAAAAAAATCGACTGAGGGAAATGTAAGGAGAGGGTTGAGAGGTCGTCTCGGATGTTCAGTCGTCATTTCTGCTGTGGCCGCGTTCTCCTTCTCTTCCTCAGAGAAAGATGTGGGGCGGTTCGACAAGTGAGTTGACTGAAGCATGGCCGGCTGACCGTGTCCGCAGGGTAGAGAAGAAGAAAAAACGCCGGCGCCGAGAACGCTCTGCCGCTGCCATTAAATGAGTAGATCAAGAATGAAGAAACAAAAACAACAGGTAAACAAGGTGAAAAGACGTAAACCCCTTTGATTAAATCATTTCCAGTGCCAACTCTTTCAAAGCTCCTTTGGTGATGAGAATGTAGGATGGGGAAAGAGGAAACAAAAAATCCAGGAAACTTTTCGACCAGAGAGATGAGTCCTACCATTATAAAGTTGTCTGGTGCTCTGAGCGCCACCCTTCTCCCACCACGCGCCAATCCATGTAATGCTAACCCGGTGCCCGGCTGGGACCTGCCGAAGGCATGAAGAACTAAATCAAAACAAGGAAAAAGAGGCCATGAGACACTCTAAAGGCAGGGAGGACGTGCCTCTATGAAGGGCAAGATGGCCCACTGAACAACCGGAAGAGAAGATTGGCAGAGTAAGGAGACAGATGGAGCGAATGTGGAGAATGTTGTAGTCGTTGCAGCGGGCCGAGCGTTGCAGAATGATACGGCCCCTGAATTACCGTAGCAGTACAGGAGGTTTGTTTGTTTCTGGGTATCTATGTAATAGAAGAACCGAACAAGTCATTGCGGCTGCCTTCCCGAGGAGAAAAGAGAAAATAGAGAAGAGAAGAGAAATTTAAGCTTCCACGGCCTGCGGGTGGGCAATTTTGTGCAGGTCGTTTGCCCGGTTCTCCTCATTGTCATCACCGGCCTGCTTCGCCTCTTTCTCCGCAAAGGCCACATCCTCCGATTGCTCGGCCTGGGCTGCATTGTCCCGCGTGGTGGTCGGTGAGAGATCCTCAGGCTCAGAAGCAAGCCCTGAATCCGCCATCTCTTCGCTCAAGCGTTCATTCTTCCAGGACACATCTTTCACCATAGGCTTGAGTCCGAGACCATTCTCCTTGTCCTCCAAGGTAGGACCGGGTTCCTGCATCAAGTTCCGAATTGTACGAGAACTTTCCGATGTGGTCGAAGCGGCACGATCCCTACCCCGGATGGTGGCGTCGTCCTCGCCAGAATTCTGCACTGTTAGCTTTGTGCCATCGTCGTTGGCCTGCTTTCGCAGCTTCAGGCGCTCCTCTGCTGAGAGGTTTTGCCATTCCGCACCGAAAGTGACGACGGAGGCCTTCTTGCCATGGACAGTGAAGCTTTGATGTGTGCGTGGAAGAACCTCCGGGCTGGATGGGCCGCTGAGTTCATCCGACATGATGCTGGAACTGGATTCTTTTCCCTTCCCATTGCGCCGGTGGCCGCTTCCGCTGTGCGTGTCCCGCAAAGTACGATGTAAACTTCGTCTGACCTTGCTACGAGACTCTGGGCTGCCCGCAGCTGGTCGCTCAGTGCCGTCGGCTGGTGGTGTCGATGGACGGCCATCCAGATTTATCGTGATCTCGCTCGGGTTTCGATCGGCATCAGCCATGCTTGACCTTCGGCGTCTGGAGCCTGCGTCCGATTCATCGACAGATTCCGTCTTATCTCCAGTTGAAGACACCGAGGGGCGATGCTCAAGACCGTCCGGGTGACTGGAATTTGTAGAACCAGCCCATGAATCGCGGTTCGAAGGTCCAAAATCCATTGGAGGTATCTCCCAGCCAGCGGGCGGAGAGCCGGGGCTGGGTTGAGTGGTCTCTGGGGGCGTTGTGAAGATATCGTCGTCATTGACATCAGACTCGGCTGTGTCCGGTCTACCACTCATCGAAGGCGAGCGGGGTGATCGTGGTCTTGTCGTTGAACCACTCGCCTTCGACCCCAACCGAACCAATCCACTAAGTCGCGACGACTTCGGGCCTTGTACAGTGGATGGTGAGGAAGCAGCCGACGGGAGGGCGGGGACAGGCGGAATTGGTTCAATCTCCTTGAAGCGTGACTTCGCCGCGTCTTCAGCTGCCTTTTTCTCCTCGTCCACATCCATGATAAGAATGTCGCGATGGGCCTTCATGCGGACAATTTCGATGCGTATCCACTTCAATTTCGCTGCCATCCGGCCTGCCGCATGCATCACATGCTCTCTAGTCCTTGGCTGGATTGGAGCCATAACCTGCAGGTGCCGAGCGTCCCTCAACCGACTGTCCAACTGCTTCACTGCCGCACCCAACCTGTCATCGGCCTCCTCGACCTTGCGTTGAATGTTTTCCCTCCTTGCAGTAGCAATCTGCTGCGCAAGCTGATTGTCGATCTTGCCACTCGTAACATGAACGTTACCAGTTGGAGTTGAAATAGATCTTGCCGATTGCGAGGATTCCAACCGTCTGAGGGCCCGGTTCCGTTGACCGTCATAATTTCCACCTATCAAACCCCTAGGCCGTATTCCAGCGGTCTCGAAGGCTGCGGTGTAGTTGATTTGCGCCAGCCAGTCATTCATGTCCACCTCACTATCAGCCAAGAAAACCTCCTCCGCTCCTCCCTTGGCGAATATGACAAACGCGTATTTGTGCTTTTTGTAACTTGAATCCAAGGCTGCCACACACTGATCCATGGGAATTGCGTAATCAGGTTTGAACTCTTCAACGGGTGGACGGAAAACCACCGGGTTGCCAGCACCGCCAGCCCTTTCGTGGGAATCATGCTGGTGCATCAGGCTCTTGGCCCAACTGGCGTTTTTGAAGAAAGATAAGCTCGACCGGGTGAGAACCGCTCCCCATTCCTGCCACGGTGACCTTGCCGCTTTCTTCTTGGAGTCCTTCCGCCACAACACACCAACCTTCGTAACCGGCATCTCAACAACACCGGCCTGGGCACCATCCGGATTCTCGATTGTCGTTGGCGACATGAAGGCTTCCGGCCGAGAACGAGCGGACACAATTTGGATGACGCCATACTTCGCGAAGGTCATATGCAAAGACTTCAAGTCGATACATTGTGCCGTGCCTTTGTAGCTGTAAGGGTCCTCGAACTGCATGACATCCTTGATCGGAGGCCTCAAGATGTCTAGCTTATTCTCAAAAATGATAGTGTACGGATCCACCGGTTCCTTCTGAGCCTTCTTGACCGGGTCTTGTACAGCATTTTTGATGATCTTTGTCTTCTTGCTCCGCTTCGTGGCCAGACTTCGGAGGTCAACCTCGTCGTCGATATGGATGAACTGCGTATAGACGATGTTGTCGTATAATGTGGCCAAGACGTCCTCGTTTACCTCGGAAGCATTAGAACCATTGCAGTTTTTGATGTAGTCCGGCTTTTGCATTTTGCGTTTGTTGTTCGGATTGAAGAAGTCCGAATTCAAAAGCACAATGGAAAAAGAAATGAAATAAGCCTCCTCTGCAAGGAATTAGTTATCCCTTAATGAACGACAGACATGGACAAGAGGCGATATTCTTACCGGGTGAAACGAATATCCCAGGATTGCACTCATGGTAACGATCAGCGAATCCTTGGAGTACTCTGTCGATTTGCTGCGTCTCTTTTGGCAACTCCACTTCCATCAGCAGCTTCCTGAGGGCCATGTCAATGGGATCTCCAAAGAACATGAACCTCCGCATGTAGCTCCGTAACACCGCTAACGAGAACTCATCTCCGTGCTTGGCCACCACACTTGCAATCAAGCTCCGGTCGATATTTTCTTCAAGTCGTTCGAGATATCTCCCAGGGGCCTCGCCCTCCTCTCGTTTAGGTATCACTAGGGCTTCTCGGCTTATGTTCAACGACGTCGAATTCGATCCTCGTCCGGACGCTATACCTGGAGAACCTCGGCGTGGTGAGTTGGGTTCCGTATTCTGGCGAAAGCGATTTCCAAGATGAAACAGATTGCTAAAGCTTGCTCTTCCAGTGGTTGATGTGGAAAGGCGGCCATCTTGCCCCAAGGGTGGCGTGGGAGGCGGGTCTTCGTCAGACTTACCTCCCGTCGAACCCATGGTGGAAGACCGACCACGGGCACCTATTCGCGCAGGAGGAGCTAGAGACGGAGAAGACCTCGTGGATCGAGCAGATGTCGTCGAGTCATTTCTCAACAGGTTCGGTTGCGCGGCGGAAGAGACGTTGACGGCGGATGCGAGTGCGGAGTGTGATGAGGGCTGTGATGGATGGCTGCTTCCATCGGTATTTGATCGATGGACGGCGGTCAAAGGGGGGCTATAGGTTCCGTCTGGGGAGTGATGCGGAGAGTTGACACTAACGCCGCTGGTTGAGGCGCGAGGAGTAGCAGGCGCGGTGTCCGGAAATTCTGGTGGGGCTGGTATCTTAACGGGTAAAGGGAATAGGGATTTGCGGTTTGACTCCTTATTTCTCCTGGGTAACCTGAAGATGGTGGAATGCGAGGTCAGCAAAGGCCTCTTGTTCGTCGCAAAATGAACGTGGTCGTTGGAGCTCCCGTCGGACCGGGACGAGTCTGATAACCTTCCTCCCAGCGCATTCTGCGAACCCGTGTTCGAATGGCCATTCTCGACGGCGGCTTCACGCGCTCGGGATACGGACAGGCGCGCTGGATCCTCCTGACTGGGTCTGGCCTCCATCAGTCCTCCCAAGCTTGGCCGCGCATGTTCGGCGCTGCGTTTATGTTCCGAGGATTTCCGCGGGGATGAATCTGTGGCGGGCTCGAAGGACAGGCGGCGGCGGAAAGTTGGAAATTTCGTCTTCTTCTTTGGTGGCGGCGGATTCGCGGGGGGCTCCATGGTCGGCGCGGTCGTGATGATTGCTGGGGCTGCGAGGGCGCGCGGGTTAGCTTGCTCGACCTCACGTGTGCGCGTTCGCCCTGGCGCTCCAAATTTACCTGCGGGCATGGCGGGCACCGGAGGAGCGTCACGTTGGGCGGCCATCTGGGCGTGCTCTTTGGCCTTCTGGGACAGCTGCGGGTCCGAGGCATGACGAAACCTCAACATACTGAAGCGGCGCGTCTGCGCATTGTGCTCTTGAATGGGCGGCGACGGGGGCGGCTCGCCGGCCCAGGAAGCTCGCGGATCGAGCTGGGGCGGGCGCGTGCCATCGCTCGACTGAATGCCGCGGTGGGGAGCGAGCTCTTCCGCGGACTGAGCGCGCGAAGCCTGCTCGCCGCGCTTGAGGATACTGGCAGGGTCGAGGGTGCTGCGACGCTTGAGGTCCTTTTCGCTCCTCCCCGGGCGTAAGCCTCGCAGCGGCATGGCTCTGGGCTGGGCGGGCGTGGGCGCGGGCGGTCAAGTCGGCATTGGCGACGGTTCCGCGCGCATTGGGGACTGGAGTATGGTGGTGCTGGTTGGAGTAGGGGCCGTGGGGATCGCAGGCAGGAAACCAGGGGACCTCGTGGGATTACGATGCTTTCGCCGGTGGGCCCCGTAGGGCTGGCAGAGCGCTGAGTCGGTGATGCAACGGATGCAACGCGGCCTGCGCTTCCAGGGGCCAGAAGATGGGACCGGGCCGGCACCGCCACGGCAATAACGAACGGGGGAGCTCGGGGCGGGCGCGTTGGTGTTGGGCGTCGGGGAGAGGTCGTGGGCTCGGAGCGGGAGAAAGAGAGAGGCAGTGGTGTCGCAGACTACGCAGCGCGCTGGAGGGCGACACAGCGGTTGGGCGCCGTGTGGCAGCGCGGTCTGGCTGGGAGCTTGCAGCGCAGCGGGCACCTGGCTCTGGCAGACAGGGCAGTGGCTGCAGGCCTGGACTTGGCGCGCCGGACGATTGGAAAAGGCGGCCTGTTTTGCTGCCGGTCAGCCACACGCGTCTCCACAGCAAACTGCCCGAACAGCTCCTCGCAGCCAACTCTCTGACGCCGTCACACCCGCCGCCGGCCCGCCCGCTTCCCAACGCCGAAGGACCTCATACTTACGTACACGCTGCGCTGCAGCTCTGCACGCGCTCGCCTCCGCTGCCCGCCGCCGTCACCCGCACCATCCGGAGCCCGCCATGCGCGTCCACGTCTTCTCGCTGGTGCTGTGCGCGCCTGCCCTCGCCGCCGCCGGGCCCTCGCGCTTCGACTTCGACCTCTCCACCTTCGAGCAGCCTGACACGCGACCGTCATGGCGCAAGCTCTCCGATCGCATCCTAACCGCCGTCTGGGGGCCGCCCCATCCCCCAACCTCCTCCGACGCTGGCCCACGCGAATGCAACGCAAGAGGCGGCCGCGTGTCGCCGCCGAGCAAGCTGCTGGCCCGCTATGGCGAGGACATGGTGCTGCGCTTCAATGTGAGCACCGAATACGAGGCCGAAAAACTAGCTGAGGCTGCAAGCACGCTCTTCCTCGACGTGTGGGAGTTCAATGACAACTGGGTGGACATCCGACTGGCCAAGGACGTTGTGAGTGCTGTATTTTTGCGCCCAGAGGCTGCCTTTCTCACGAACCTTGACAGGTCCCGTCGCTGCTTGGGCTGCTGCCTGCTTCGCTGCAAGATGCCCATGCGCCGCTGATGCGCGACCACGATCTCGCCCAGGCCATCTTTGACTCGTATCCCGCGAGCGATTCAGACTCGATTCCCTCCCGCGAGCCGTTCTCGCACTCGGTGCGTCCCTCTCAAAATGCGCAGACCAATCTCTTTTTCCGCGACTATCAGCCGTTATCCGTCATCATGCCGTGGCTTCGGCTTATGGAATCGCTCTTTACAACACACACCCGATTGATCAACATCGGCATCTCGTACGAGGGCCGCGACATTCCTGCCCTGCGCGTAGGCGTCCATCCTACAAACAAGGACCAAGACAGCGGACCACGGAAGACCATCCTCATTACCGGTGGTACCCATGCGCGCGAGTGGATCAGCGTCAGCACCGTGAATTACCTCGCGTACTCGCTGATTACCTCTTACGGTAAGTCTGCCACGACTACTGCACTCCTGGAAGCATTCGACTGGGTATTTGTCCCTACCTTGAATCCTGACGGCTACGTCTACACTTGGGAAACAGACCGGCTTTGGCGTAAAAATCGCCAGATGACTTCTCTCCGCTTCTGCCGCGGCATTGATCTAGATCGCTCTTATGACTTCCATTGGGATGGGGAATCCACTCGCGCCAACCCGTGCTCTGAGAGCTACGCTGGGGATGCGCCGTTTGAGGGTGTTGAAGCAAAGCGATTTGCGGACTGGGCCAGGAATGAAACGGAGCAGAACAACGCCAACTTTGTCGCGTTCATCGACCTCCATTCCTACTCACAGCAGGTCATGTACCCATATTCATATTCCTGCGCTGCATCCCCGCCAACGCTGGAAGACTTGGAAGAAGTAGCACTGGGCCTCGCCAAGGCCATCCGTGTCTCTAAGAATGGTCAGTTGTACAAGGCGACTTCGGCCTGCGAGGGCAACGTTGCGTACACAGGAAAGAATAAGGACCAAAAGACGTACCTTCCGCGCATCGAGACCGGCGGCGGAAGCGCGCTCGACTGGTTCTACAACGAGCTGGGTATCAAATACTCGTACCAGATCAAGCTTCGCGATACGGGTAGCTACGGATTCCTTCTTCCCAAGCAGAATATTGTGCCCACCGGCAAAGAAGTTCTGGATGCCGTTTACTACCTGGGTCACTACATGCTGGGCGACATTGGTCTCACCGCTGAAGACGGCGAAAAAGGCGCAACAACTGAGCAACCTGTTCTCATCAAGCCCTCGACTGAGCTGGTCGAGCAGTATCAGGAAGAGCAGGGATTGAACCTCTTTGACGAATTTGATAAGGAGGCCCACATTGAGTGGGAACTCAGGCGTCGGAGGAGACGTTGAAGTCATTACGATTCATATATATTTTCCCCTCGTTCTTATTGATTTGTTCAATCCACTTGTGTAAGCGTTAATCACGAAGTCGAGATTAGTACGAATCTCTTGTCTGGCGTTCACTGGGCTTCTTGAGAAAGGCGTCGTTTAATAATTCTCGAGTACTGGGAAAAAGGTTGATTCTTGGTAAATATTCGATTGGTTTCACAGTCGTTCGTCGTTATGCACTTCGATACCACACATGTCCTTTCGCTTTGCCTTTGGCCGTGGAAATTATGAAACTGAGCTTGCAAGTATCGCGGCGAGGCTCTACGAATTGGGTTTGCTTAAATGGATCCGTCTGTTCACGTACCGGGTTAGCTCCCTGCAGTCCCGGATGACGTATGACACCAGCTATCAAGCGGTAGTCTCTTCACCATTTTGCCTTTTTGTGCAATTTCCTCAGTCCAAAGAGAATCACGCTGATACGAATTAGACTTGGGCACGATAGTATGATCGTGATCCAAACCAATAGTCTGAAAGCTGTGCGCTAGGGGGGTTATCTGCACGCCACACGCAAACCCCAAACTCAAATGCGAGACAACTGCGGCAGAGCTAACATGAATTTACCGATAGACTATTAATCCCCGACGCCTTATCCCTGCCTCGCATCCGGCATCCGGACATCAATCCCAAACCTTAACACACATCCCGTATCGACACCCTCATGGCCACCTTCGACCTCCGAACTCAGGGACTCCATACTGAAAAAATCCTGTTGTTCACCATTTACCGACAATTAAACTCCCTACCAAACCTGCCCTTTGCGGATTCTTGACTAAGATATACCTCGTGTTCCAGCGACCCGCTACCACCATTGCTGCAGCGCATACTTCCATGACGGCCAGCAGTGCAACCAAAGCCTGTTCATGCTACTTCGTGGAAGCCTTTTCGAGAGCTAAAATTGGACATTGCGATGCAGTCCGGGAAGGGAAAGAGAAGTAAAGGAAAGTGCGAGTCAGTGATACTACCCACACACACAAACAACGTATTGGAAGTGTGACGATGGTTGCGACGAAAAGACATAGTTAATCCAAGCGCTCGAATGGTGGAAAATCGCCCCGAGACCATGGTTGGGGGCCCAACGATCCCATTGTGTTGATTGGGCGTCGGGTTGTGGCTGATGTTTCTTTTCACGTCCAGCTGCCAGAGATACGTGGAGACTGCTCAGTTAGCGCTGATGTTGTTTATTTAGAACTGGGGGCGATTCGTTCAACTGCCAAGCCTCCTTCGGAGTGCTATTTTGCTCACAGCTGACTAAATAAGTGGATGCCGTGAGGTAGATCAGCGTTGGCCTGGCTTGCTTGCAGCAGAATCAACATGCTACGCACTGGCGTGATACATCGGCGGATTGTATCTTTGTTGTATTGTGGATCTCCAACAATTACGGCAGACCGGAGTGGGTGGAGATGATGCGGCCTTTCTTGCGTAGCGGAGTCTGTTCGGAGGTTTGTGTTTTCGCCGTTGTCATCCAAGCCCTGCGTGCTGAGGTTGACGTTCGGATGACTGAAGGCAACGAATTGTGGGGCTGTATTGTGGCTGATGCGCCAATGTGACATTAATGGGGAGTCGGAGAATTTATCGTGATGTTAACGTACTTTGATTCTAGGCTACTCGCATCCGGACAGCTAGTTCAACTCCACATAGTGAGTGAAGCCTGTGATACCTTGGGTCTACAAAAGGTCTTATTGTTTGGCATCCAGACTCCGGGTGGGCATGCCTGAAGTTTCTACTCGGATGTTGCCAAAGCTTCTTGCTCAATTGCACACTTCAAAACTATGGGCGTACTAGAACATTTTGTGGAACAAGACACATTCTATTGGCGTTCTCTTTGGATTAAAAGCTATATGAATGATGTTGTCATGCAGCCGGAGTTATCCTTCTGTAATGTTCCATGCGCATAGTGCTCTTGGCCTTTCATAAACCAATTTTCCCCCAAGTAGTCTAGTATCTGTCAAAGCCATACAGTAACAAAGCCTTCTGGATACGATTCCGTGAGAGCGTAAGGCTGACCGCCAAAACCGAGACCATGACAACCCACAATCTACGGCTCAAACGCCTCACACAGGGCCTCACACCTGACGTGCACGCAGTCTAGCTTGCTGCAGACATTGTTCTCGTAGTGCGTGAAGCATTGGCAGCGGCAGCACCTCCACCTCCTGAAACCCCTCTGCATAATTGCTCCCTGAAGCATGAGCGGTTGATCGTACTGCACCTTAGTCGGATGCGCAACCCTCTCGGAGCCCACCGGGCCGTACACCTGACTCTGCAGCGTACGCATCCCTCTACCCGGCATGCGAGGAACGAGCGGACTAGGCGGCGGCGGCGGATCGAGTGCGGCAGGCACGACTGGCTCGCGGGGGCCAAAATCGAGGACGGTGTGAGCCTCGCGAAGGACCCTGCGCGCCACGGCGTTGCGCTGCTCGGTGGTGCTGTGCTTCTGGGTGTTGATTTCTTGCAGCGTCTTCATCAGTGCGGCTCTGGCAGCGGCGGAGTCATGGTAAGTGGAGGAAGAGTCGTGGTGGTGGCTGTCGTCCTTGTCCTTGGAGACAATCGTGGTCTTGGGCGTGGGGATCTTGCTCTTCTTCTGCAGCTTGGTACGCTGGGGTTCGCGGAGAGTGCTAGAGGGTGAGCTGCGTCCATTATGGTTGCTTGACTCGGAGATCTTCTCCACGGAAGGAGGGGTGGTGGATGTGTCCGTTGACACCATGCGCTCATGAGGCAGAAGCGGAGCATCGCGATTGGCAAAAGCATCCTTCGAGGTATCCGAGAAAGGAGATATCGGGCTATCATCAGGCCTGACGCCGGAGTCACGGACAGGGGAGACGGGGGAGGGGGTGCGGCGCTTCTCCCTGATCCTGGAGCTGCGACGCATACGGCGCCTGCCGCGAGTGTCGGGATCCAGGTAGTCGGGGTTCTCAGTTGCTATAGCAAGATCGAGTAGTAAGTCATGTTCATTATTTGGAAGCCTTATGGTAATCTCAGGGGGTACAAGGCGAATAGTTGGCCGGCTATCTGGGAGTGTGATTATCCACGCCCTGCAGAGAACCAGATGCGCTACTCATAGAGGGGGATTGTCTCAACTTACAGAAGCGCTTCGTATCAACAGCTGGACCGATGGACTTGCGACGCTCGCGAGCATCGACAAACTTCTTGTCAGACATTGCCGGCTCGCTCTTCGTGGACATGGGAGACAGAGTTCCCAATGACTCGAGGTCGCTGCTCTCATAGCTACTGTCTTCTTCCGGCAGTTGGGCAGACAAGTGACTCTTCTGATCGCTGTAGTTCACACCCAAGATCTTTGAAATCTTTCCTGTCTTGCAGGACGACAAGCTGTCGGACTCTTTCTTGTGTGGGATTGGCTTGGGATCGGCGCTTGTTCCAGCCATATCCTTCGTTCGAATTCTGGTGGCAGAAGTGGGCTCTGGCTGACGGCGCTCCGTGCGACGGATATCCCTGCGTGAGGGCGCGTTCATCTCACGCTCGGTAGGCTCCTGGGCTGGTGACTTGTCGCGTTGCTCCCAGGAAGACGCAGGCGAAGTAAGTGAGGCGGAGGTGTCGATGTTGGACCGCTTCTTCTGCAGCTTCCTAGGTATGCGTGCGTTGGGTGAGAGAGAGGGAGGCCGAGCAACAGGTAGCGCAGGAGAGAGTCTATCGTTATTTTTGTTGTAGTCCGCCATCAAGCAGGAGCCGTCGGAGTTCGAATCAGTCGTGTCATCCGCGGGCGACTTGTTGCGGCTACGACGGAACATCTGGCGCAAGGTTGGTTGCTTGTCCGCCATGGTTAGTCTTGAATGGGTGTTGCGCCAGCCAAGGCCAGCTATTTGAGGAAACGAGATCGTGAAGGACTGTAGCTGCAGGTTGGGAGTTGGGAGCCGCGTGGATTGGTGAAGATCTTTGGAGCGTGAGTCGGCCGCGAACGAAGAGAGGAGTACAATGTGCGTGGTATTTGAGCGACGCTTAGCGAGGTTCTGCCGGGGCACTAGTGGAGTGAGGTGATTGAAAAGGTGTTATAGATCTGGGTTAGACTCCACGCAATGTTAACTCTAGACCGCGCACAAACAACACCATAAACTCGGTCCAAGTAAGAGAACCACTAGGACTGGAAGGAATTTGAAGCAAAGTAGAACTTCCGGGCATGGGTGTTCTGATATCCGAAGGTGCGAACTGATCAGTCTGTCCCAAGTTGCTCAGCTACATGGTAGTGGGGCATCTCATTTTGAATATAGTGTGCATCTGGTAAACTAGCGCCACATCCTTCTATCCGGTAATACTTTTCCGGCTCTTCACCACGACACCAAGGCGACATGAATCTCTGGCCCGAGAAGCTGGCTTAGGCTATCAAAGTGCTCCCTGGATAGCAAATGAGGAGAGAATAAGCACGAGGGTGTTAATAAGTCCCCAAACAAATGGTATCCACGTCGACATGCTGTAATAACCTGCGCTGTAAACACCGCCGAGCCTGCGAACATAAGATGGTCAGTCAGATAGAACCTGCAGAAAGCTAGAAGGATACCAAACATACAAGCCGCCGACAATACTTCCAGCAATAAGAGCCTCCATACCTCCGATCACACAGAAGATGACAGGGACGATCCAGATGACCTTCCAATTCCTCCATTGTACGACGACGGCATAGCCCGAGGTAGCAACATGGACGGCTCCGAAGAAGATGAGGGTCCAGATCAGAGTGAAGCGCCAGATATCACCGGGCTCATAGAGGTAGTATGCTTGGTGGCCGCGCACGGGAAGAGGCCAGTACAACGACGGGAAAGGAGGAGTCTCGTAGTCGCGCGGGACAGGGTCGTTCACACGGTAGACGAAGCTTGAAAACAGAGTGTCAGTATGTGTGCGCAAGGATTCAAAGAGGATCAAGTGTACCTCATGTTGAGCCCGCGTAGCGCCTCACATGGCGCAGTTGGATGCTTGGAGCCAAGGAGTGACGTCGAGGAGCGTTCAGATGCGCCGACTCCTGGCTGGCCCCTGCGTCCTACTTACCCGGCGAACGCGCCATGATGCCTCGGCTCACCGCGCCGCGCCTCTTCCGCAAGCTCGCCGCCGTGCGCGACAGCTCTCCCGCACAACCACTCCCATAGACGCGCCCATCATGCCGGCAGATCGATTGCTCGAGACCCTTCTGCGGTCGCTTCAGACGTGGACCGATCAGCAGGACACTCCCAGGTACTCCGCAGCATACCCATCCAGCATCAATCGGACGAAACTAACATAGCTATCAGACTACTCGGAACAGCTGCCTCGCTCCTGACCACCCTCACGAATCCGCTAAACATCAAACTCCTCGTATCTCAACTCCTATCTGCCCCGGCAATATGGGAGCGTCCCGATGGTCTGCGGACATGCCAGCGCGCAATGGGCCTGTTCCACTCCGCCTCCCTCACCATTCTCCAGCACGAGCGGGACGTACGGGAAGGCGTCGCGAAACCCCCACTGCCAGGCCAAATGCCCGTCGGAGGAGGAATGGCGACAGAGGATTGGGTCACAGCAGTGGTTAGAGGTGCGGATGAGCGCTCGTCGCGCTGGAAACATCTACTTGTGCTGGGTGGACTTCTTATGGGCTCGGGTGCGGATGAGGATTGCCGTTTTCCAGCCAGCTTGGAAGCAAAGCTCCAAAGCGCCCTCGTACAAGCAACCAATCTGGCCTTGATTGATGTTAGAGACGGAGACGAGCTGGGCGCCCATTCTATTGCTCTGGTGCTGAACCACACCTTTCCGTTGCTTTCGGACGCGGAGAGGGCACTAATAGACTATGATGTGGGTTGCCAAAATCCATCTGATGTACATGGATGACGACTGACTGGGCTACAGCACCTGCTTCCCGTGCTTATTGGGGCGGCCTTTTTCAGCAATGAGGGGTTCCAGTCGGCATACTTCCTTGGGACCGTGGATCTGGATGTCGTAGAAGAGGCAGGCCAAAAGTTCAACTGGTCCGCTCAATCCTCCTCTTTCCATCAGCTGCAGCGAATCACCACTCGACCGTTAATGGGATCCATGGGTCCATTTTCCAGGCTCATCTCACACACGGTGGAGAATGTCAGAGATCCATGGTTAATTCAGACCATGATGGATGATCTCGCAGGCTTCGCTCGGTCTCTTACTCTCCAATGGCGGCAGAACAAACTATCTGAGATCGATCTCTCCGAGGAATCACAACATCTTCATCAGGAGACTATCAAGACCACGTCCCCATTGCTATGGAGGATCCTCAAGAACGCTTTATTCGCGACTGTCATAGTCCTCAGAGGTAGTCTTGGTAGGATGCTGGGAGATGGCGCCCTTGCAACAGACAGTGGTAAGTCTAGAGTCTGCCAGACATTAGCAGTTCATGCTGACAATCCATAGTGGCTCCAGTCATCGTATCTCATGCACTTCATATTCTCCGCAACCTCTACTTCATAACCTCTCGAATAGGCGCACACGCATTCTCCCAACATACATTTGTCTATCTGACAGCCATTGATATCCTCACCCAATATCCGATCCAGGCTGATGCTTTCCTCAAATCTATTCGTCCTGCAACCATCGGAAGGATACCAACTCACCCTTTGGATCGCTGCCTCGACCTCTACTTCCTCAACACTGCGGAGCATTTCACGCTTGTACTCTCTCCTCATACAAATGAAGATCTCCTCATCTCTGCCGCAACTCCGTATCTGAGCTCCGGCGGCGCGAGTCACCTTCTCCCCCTCTTTGAAGCCGCCCACAGCGTTATGCTCTCGGTTCTTTCAGCACCTTCAGTTGCAAACCAAGTCTCCGTAAAGCACCTCCCGTTTTATGTATCTTCGCTTTTTGCCGCCTTCCCTACGAATCTCTCTCCTCGCCAGTTCAGGTTGGCATTCAAAACTCTCCTCCGCGTGACAGCGCCTCCGTCTCCGTTGTCTTCGGCGCAACCGGACCTGCCCGCAACACTCTGCGAATTGGTGCATCATCGCGCTCTTTCGGCTCCTTCAACACCACTACCTACTACGTCAATGCCAGCTCCGGGTCCGGATAATATCGAGAGGATACCGACGGGCGAGCCTCCGATGAGCGAGCAGGCAGTGCTGGTCCTTACTCTCCTAGATGCTCTCCCCATTCTGCCTGTTCCGCTACTGGAAGAATGGCTGCCGTTGTGTGCAGATTTGACCAACCACATCCAAGACATGGATCTCAAGAACATGGTCAGGAAGCGCTTCTGGGAGGTGCTGGTTGGTGGCGAGATGGATCCAGCGAGGAGCACGCTGGCCGTTGCGTGGTGGGGCACGAGGGGAGGGAGGGAAAAAGTGATGTTCGGAGAGGACGGTTCGGGAAATGGGGAGCTGCCCCTTGAAGAGGCGGAGGGGCAGGACAAATACATGATGAGCGGTGCGCTTCCCGCAAGAGGTGTGATGGAAGAGGTAGAAGAAGGGAAACCTCGGGAGAGTAAGCTTTGATGGACTGAGGGTATTTGGTGGCAGGCGTTTGGATGCAATTTGTCTCTGAGATACCAAAGTTTGGATTGGGAAGGACATGAAGCTGGGAATAGCGTTGGCGTAAAATGATTCCCAGGTAAACCACTTGGTCTTTTTTGTTATTTTAATTTTGTTGTGGAATCCATAAGATCTTTGACGAATCGTTCAGATTCGGAGGCTTTCTGTATTCTTCATGCTTTCCAACAGCACAATATCACGATTTAAGCGCAATGTCGCTATTTGGCCGAGCCCCAGAAAATGTGGCCGCCATGGCGGTGCTCCACTCATAAAACTAGCGGCAACAACAAGTTGCGCAACGAACCGAGTCAATGACCTCAACGCAGCCCCGCCGAGAAAAAAGGCGGCCGCGACAGCGGGTCCGCGGTCGGACTGCCAGCACCGCCCCCGAAAGACCCTGGGGACTCTCGCTTCCTGGGTATTCCGTCGTCAGCCGAGCTACAGCTGAATCAAGCAACACCCCCTTTTTGAAAGCGCCAGAAAGAGCAAGGAATGTTGTTGTGGTGAGAAAGAATCACGACATCTGAGGAAACCACGAATCATGAAAGACCAGGTCGACTACTCGCTCTACCTCGTCACGGACAACACGCCCGCCATCCTGCGCGGGCGGGATCTGGTGTCTGTGGTGAAGGCTGCCGTTGAGGGTGGTATGTTCCTGCAGTCCGTTGTCGTCCATTGCTTGCATTTTTCCTGCTTTCTTCTGTGACTTCTACGGATGCGTATGCTGAAGTTGTGCAGGTGTGACGATCGTCCAGCTGCGGGACAAAACGAGTGACACGGCCGAGCTGATCCGGACCGCGAAGGAACTGCACGAGGTCACCAAGCAGTACAATGTGCCGCTGCTGGTCAACGATCGTGTAGACGTCGCGCTTGCGGCCGGTGTCGAGGGCGTGCACATCGGCCAAGATGATATGGGTGAGAGCATTTTGATGTCCCCTCTTTTCACAGCACAGATGTCACTGATGTCTCATGACTGGCAGACCTCACTACTGCTCGCGCTCTGCTCGGTGAAGACAAGATCATCGGAGTCACAGCGTCCTCAATTGAGGAGGCCATCAGGGCGGCAAAGGACGGTGCTGATTACCTGGGTCTCGGGACAGTCTTCTCTACGGCAACGTAACGACGCTTTCCTCATGCCTCCTTGAAGATTACTGTATTAATTCTTCCACAGTAAAGAAAACACCAAGTCCATCATCGGCACCGCCGGTCTCCGCCAGATCCTCCTCGCCCTCTCCGAGCAAGAAGACATCGCCGACATCAAAACGGTGTGCATCGGCGGCGTGAACGCGTCCAACTGCCAGCGCATCCGCTACCAATCCATCGCCGAGTTCAAGTCCATCAACGGCATCGCCGTCGTCAGTGCCATCATCGGCGCCGACGACCCCAAGGAGGCCGCCGAGGAGTTGCGCGAGCTAGTCTGGGCACCGGCAGCGTTCGATGTCCAGCAGCGCCCGCTCTACCACGGCACGCACGAGGAGATCCAGGAGCGCGTGCCCCCGGTGGTCGCGGCGGTGGCAGAGGTGAACCCGCTGTGCCATAACATGACGAACCTGGTGGTGCAAAACTTCGCTGCGAACGTGGCACTGTGCATGTTAGTCTCGCCTCCCATCTTTACCACACGTCCCCGCCGATGCCCGCGTTTAGCAGCAAGAAAGTTGACCGATCATACCGCAGCGGTGCCTCGCCCATCATGTCCAACAACGGCTTCGAAGCCGGCGACCTCTCGCGCCTCGGCGGCGCGCTCGTCGTCAACATGGGCACCGTGACGCCCGAAGGCGTGTCAAACTACATCACCGCGCTGCGCGCCTACAACGCGGTCGGCGGGCCCGTCGTCTTCGACCCCGTTGGCGTGGGCGCGACGCTGCAGCGCCGCGACGCCGTCAAGGCGCTGCTCGGCGGCGGCTACTTCGACGCCATCAAGGGCAACGAGAACGAGATCACCACCGTCTACGCGGTCAACAGTCCCGGCGGCAAGCTGCCGCAGCAGCGCGGCGTCGACAGCGCGCCCAGCACCAGCTCGGTCGAGGAGAAGGCGAAGCTGGTTGTGGAGCTGGCGCGGAGGGAGAAGAACATCGTGCTCATGACGGGCCAGACGGACGTGCTGTCCGACGGAGCGACGACGTTTGCGATCGGGAACGGGCATGAGTATCTCGGTGCGATCACTGGGTCGGGATGCACGCTCGGCACGACGATCGCGGCGTTCTTGGCGGCGGGGAAGGGGGAGAAGTTGGTCGCGGCGCTGGCGGCTGTGCTGATGTACGAGATCGCGGCGGAGCGGGCGGCAGCGAGGGAGGACGTGAAGGGCCCGGGTACGTTCGTGCCGGCCTTTCTGGACGAGCTGTACAGGATCAAGAAGGAAAATGCGGAGGGTGAGACGGAGTGGCTGCAAGCGGCCAAGGTGCAGTCGATCGAGACGGACGACATAGATTGAGTAGGGTGTGGACGATGAACATGGAATGCACAAGATAGACTACGGACTGGATTTAAAATTTCATTGGATCAAAACTATCTACTGCCCTCTGCAAGTGACATTGGAGGAAGGTCAAGTCTTGTGTGGGAAGAGTTAAAGAGAGGAGGCGGAAAGAAGGTGGAGTGACAAAGAAAGACTGGAGAGAATGATGTGCCCTCAAATTAGCTCTCTAGTTCACATGGACAACCGATCAATGCTAGTGAGGCGAGGGGCTATCTGCGATTTTGGCTCAGTTTTGTCATCATCGGGCTCTATTTGAAATCAGCAGTGCCGAGTGGCAAGTGATTGGAGAGGAAAGGAAGAGGAGTGGCAGCAGAGAGGGTGGCTTTTTAAAGACCCTCCCTCGCACGGGCCCCAAAGGCATGTCACCCGCAGGCACACTCGCGCCTTCCTGGATAGACTGTGAAAGTGACGACTCATCCACGTGATTCTCGAGGCTTCTGCATTTGGAAGTTGCTCACCTTGACTAATCACCGGTGACTGACGGCACCGCCAGATACTCTTCAGCTGACCACGGATAGTAGGACAGTATTTGTATCACCCGCCAACGTGGTGGATGCCTGGCTCAGTATGGAGCCACTTCATACAAGATTAAATCATGGTCGGCACCAACGCAGAATGCTACCCTGAGCTAGAGTCAGATCATGAAGGTCTTGAGATATAATTTATCTTTCTGGGGCAAGTCTTGAAGGAAGATATCTGTGAGAACATCAAAATCAGAAGTAAGACGGCTATTAATATGAACATTGGTCAACGCTTAAAGAAGAACTACCTTTGTAGAACTTGTTGAAACTATAACCACCGACAGCCATCTTATCCCTCGGAACTCTGTTGTTAAGAGATAGAACCATACATAACTATCCCCCCCCGGGGCAACACACCTTCCCTTCTTCTTCGATCTTATTTAGATAACCTGCATACTATCAATCCGTAGTATCATCTTCGGCTATTATGGGACCTTAATTGCTTCTGGTGAGGCACGGGACTTCTAGCAAACGGCTTACAACTCCCGAGACAGCCCGAAGAAGTGCATCGCTCCAGATCATGGGAGTTATAAAAGTAATAAGCTAGTTCCAACTGAGTGAACATGTTCAAGCACTGGAAGCTTGTCTTAGGCGAGAAGTGAGTCCACTTGTCAAGCCCGCTGAGCTAACCTTTATCAAGTAGTTTAACCAACTTTGCTGGATATAGGTACAAGGTTACAGCTACTATAAGAAGCACCTTCTCTAATCAGCAGATGTCTCGGAGACTTCGCATTTTTAGCACTGCTATGTCAAATGTAGCAGACATCTACCGCCTTCCAACGATTAGCATAAGCCCAAAATCTTCATGGAAATACGATGAGGCAACAATAACCTCATGATAATCATGCTTAGACGGTAGAGATTGCACAGTAGACGACACCGGCTCGATTTCAGTAACGACGCTTGTTCTCAGCGCCAAGTAATCGACTTCATGTTGTAATGTGTATGTTCTACACCAACGTACAAGCAATAAAAAAAATTCGGGAATTTAGTACTGGAGACTCCGGACACAAGTGGGGGTAGAAGTTTGATGAAAACCCAAAGTCTAATGCGTACAACCCTCCATAACGCGCGAATCAATCCAATCCACTCGCTAATTTCTTTTCTATCCCACTCTCGCTGACATTTGCTGATCCACGCTTGATAGAACCTTCTTCCTCGTCCAGCCGCCTTTCGGTCGAAGAAGTGATTTAGTTGATACCAGTGACCCTCTTGGTAGGCTCAGAGGAGATAGAGCTCTCAGCGTAGTAGAAGTTCTCCTCGGGGATGCGGCCACGCATGAACGGAGGCTCGGAGCCACGGACGTAGATGTCCTCGTACAGGATCTGGGGGGTTGCGTCAGGCAGCGGCATCTTCTCAGCCTCGGCGACCTCGGCGTCGACGTTGGCGCGGGCCTCCTTGTCGATGGCCTTGAGCTCATCCTCGCTGACGACACCCCAGTCGAGCAGCTTCTGCTTGATTCCGGCAATGGGGTCGTTGGTGCTGCGCATGCGCTGGATCTCTTCACGGGTCTATGCAACCTATTAGTTTCTATTGTCCATGTACGGTTGTTCCTAGCACATGAGGCTAGAATTTGGCAAAAACTTACGCGGTAAGTGGTACCAGGGTCTGACATGGAGTGACCACCGTATCTGTAGGTAACGAACTCGAAGACCAGAGGGCCTTTGCCAGCGGCACACCATTCCTTACCGAAGGCGGTGGCGGCCTTGACGGCGAGGACGTCCATACCGTTGATCTTGAGACCAGGAATGTATTGACCACGCTTGTAGTAGTCGGTCAAGGCGGCAGCACGGGCAGCGGCAGTACCCATACCATATTTGTTGTCTGTTGGCTCAGTTAGAAGGAATTGTCAAGACTAACGTGGTGCTGACGGGGTCATACTCTCGCAGGCAAAGATGACAGGAAGGTTCCACAGCTTGGCCATGTTGAACGCCTCGAAGACCTGACCCTGGTTGGAAGCACCGTCACCGTAAAGCGAGAGGGTGACGTTCTTGTTGCCAAGGTAGTGGTCGGCGAAAGCGACACCAGCACCAACAGGGACCTGAGCACCGACAATACCGTTGCCGCCGTAGAAGTTGGGAGCGAACATGTGCATGGAACCGCCCTTTCCGTAGGCGATACCCTCTCTCCGGCCCAGCAGCTCGCCAATGATGGACTTGACGGTACCGCCGCGCATCATGGCGAAACCGTGGCAGCGGTAGGCGGTAATGATCGAGTCGGCGCGGTCAATGGCGTGCTCGATACCAACGGCAACGGCCTCCTGGCCGGTGGAAAGATGGCAGAAACCGCGGATCTTCTTCTCCTTGTACAGACGGTCGGCGGCCATCTCCATGCGGCTGCGGCAAAGGCTCAAAGTCAGTGGTGGGGTTCGTCATTCATTCAATCCGGAAATTCGCCTAGCTTGGCGCGCAGGTGTTTGGTATGGGGCGTACCGGACAGCAACCATGTCATAGTACATCTGCTTCAGCTCCTTCTTGGTAGTCTGGAGGGTGTAGGAGGGCGGGTCGAGCTCGTAGGTCTCGAAGGCCTCGTCGGAGAGGCGGACCTCGAAGGGCTTGTCATCCTCCTAGTGACACGATGAAGATGTCAGCATTAATTGATAGGTGTCAAGACATTGGTAGAGTGCGACTGACGGACGGGACGGCCTCGCGGTCGGCATGCGACGAAGCTGCGTCGGTGGTGACGGAGCGGCGCGCGGCGAGCGGAGCCGCGTAGACACGGCGCAGCGGGGCGGTGGCCTTTGTCCTCAGAGCTCGCGAGAACATGGCGTCGACTGCGGAGAAAGGAGCGGAGGAAAGAAGGGAAGGGGCAGTGGGTGGGGTGGGCGAGATGGGTGAGAGGTGGTTTGGCCGGCCGAGATAGACAAATCTTCCGCACAGTCCTGGCGTGTTGGGGCCGCCCCGGCGGGTTGGGAATCCGACACGGCCAACATCGGCTTGCGCCTGTGCTGCTCCGACGCGCCCGCGCCGCCCGCGCCTCACCACGTCCGCACAGCTGCTCCACTTTGGCATACTGCCACGGCAGAGCTTGTGCTTGGTGCCAATTGCCCTCAATACCCATATGATGCGTGCAAGTAGCGGGGCAGACGGCGTGCGCGCAGTCCGAACTTGCCATCGCCGGACTTGAGCTCTGTTGTCTTCAGCTCCGACGCAGCCGCTCCATGCTGACAGCTCCGGAGCTGACACGACACTGCCATGAAGAGATCACTCAAAACTACAGATGCATCGCTTCAGGACTGACCGGGCACCTCAAAGTGATGTAAAAGCTCAGTTTCCACTAAAATCATGCATTTTCGGCAGCTTCTTGGTATCTTCGCGGAGAAACCCCCACCTGCGCACGGATATAGCAGCTTTAAGCTGCGAAAAAGACTGGAAACCCAATTGACGCCTCTTCCCAACCCTTACTGTTCCTTGACGCCTGTCTTGATGTACCTTTTCCCGATTCCTACGATCGGACTTGTCATTCCAAAACCCCTCCTCTGATATGTGCACCTATGCGTCCTCAACCCTCGCCTTCTTTGAGTCAGCCTCCGACATATCTTCGTCTTCGTCATCTTCGACAATCGCCTTCCTCTTTGCTGGGACCCGCTTCCCGCTGCTTCCTTCGTCTCCACCTCCCCTCTGTTCAGCCCTCTCGATGATCCTGTCGTACGACGCCTCCAAGCCCGGCAAAGCTTCTTCGATCTTGGCAACCCGTTCGCTCTCATCCAGCTGAATAAGGGTGTCTCTGTTGTGGTTGTAAAGCCTCTCTTTGACCATATGTCTCCAGAAGTAGTAGCGCCTGTCATTCGGATCAGCAGCCTTGTGCTTGCGAGTGATACGCGCCGTCTTGCGGTGGTTAGGCGGAATCTGGCTGAGCGTGTGCATCTCCACAAGGCGATGGAATTGCCTAGGGACGATCTTTGATGAGTGACGGATTCTGGTGAGTTCGTCCTGTGGCAACAAAAGCGAAGAGGGCGCCTCAGCATCTGGGGCCAGGGCGGAATCAGGGATTGAGTCCGCAATAGTTAGATTCGCAAAAGTTGCGTTCCGGCGGAGACGTGCAAGGTCGCACCAATCGCGCATGTCGTCAAATGCCTCGTTCGGATCCTCAACCGTGACCTCAAAGACGTTCTTGTCATTGAGGAAGACGTTCATCATAGTATTGTAGAGACGACTACCATGGGCTTGACCTTGGAAAGGCGGGATTATGATGAACTGAGAAATGCGCTCCCGAGAGGGTGCGTCGAGCGGGCTGTAGTTTCCAAGGAAGACCCCCGTTACAGGATCCTTCTCTGCTGCGTGAGCCGCGGGCGTGTCACGCGTGAGGGCAAGTATTTCCTTGGTCGGAAAGACCCAGAGGCGGTAGGATGTAGCAAAACCGGCAAAGGTATAAGGCGAAGAAGAGTCGTCTTCCAATGGCGTGGTCTCATAGCTGCAATGCGATCAGGACCTGCCGGCATCAAGTAGCTATGGTACTTACAGAAGGAATAGCTTCCAGCGCTCCATAGTCCAGTCCTGGTCGTCAAGGTTTTGCAAGGTTCCGCCTTCAATGAACAGCGGGACAAGGACTTGCATGTTCTTTAGGATTTGCGTGACGGTTGGATCGGTCAGGCTGCCGCACCAGATCTCGAAATTTCTGCCGCCCTGCGAATACTTCTCCAAGAGCTTCCCCGGAGGTGTCCATTTGCTGTCCGGGCCATCCGCAGAGCCATTCGCATCCGAGCTGTCGCCATTGAGGACCTCTGCCAACCGTTAGCACCCGGTATTGCGCATGGAAGGCGCGAAACACACCTGGCGAGAGGAAATCCTTCAGTGCTTCGTTCAGATCTACAGGCTTGATATCTCCAATGGGCTTGAACTTCTCGCCGTGGTGAAGCTCAAAAGACGGTTTCAGGTCGTGCGCGCGGAAGCGGAGGTTGAGTTCTAGGTCTTTGTAGCCAAAGATCTTTTCGGCCTCGCCGAAAATGGGATAGGTAAAGGCTGGGTTGAAAGGTTCGTCGAAAACATCGTTGCCAGCGCGCACAAGATTCAAGTTCAATGCTTCGTTGGAGTCGGCGATCCCTACGGCGACAGTCAGCTACGATGCGCGCGAACAGCGGGAGGGAACTTACAGTCCAGCATCAAATCCTCAATTTCGTCAGCCATGTTGGTTGCGATAGCGCGTATGTTGAGCGCGGAGTTGGGCGGCTTGTGAGCGCGACGAGCCGGGTGTGTTGAGTCGCGTCGCGACGGCGGAAGCTGTGGAAGGAAGCCTGACGAAAGTCGCGCTCAGCGTCTTGAACGCGTCGTTCGTAGGGCTGAGACGGGCACAGGGCACAGACCCTGGCGCAAAGCTCCAGCTAGCGGCACTGGCCTTCAACAGACACGCGGCAGTTGGAAGACTCGGCAGGTCATTAAATTAGGTGTGCTATGGTTTGAGAGGCAAAGCGACCGAGATTTTTGCTTCAGACTGCCACAATGACCTCAGTTCGGCCTCGCTCTGGCTTGCTCATGGACGTATCGTCTCGGTGCAGTGACCCCTGCACGGTCCGGCGCGCAGGCCGCGCCAGCTCGAGGCCAACACCGTCATCGTCGCCAGTTTCGCCCTACCGACGTCCCGACCCCAGCTTGTGCACCTCAGCCATGTTGTAAATCTCACGTCCTTCCGCCGTCTGTTCGCTACCAATTGCGCTCTTCTCCTGTCCATTGCAGATCTTGCGCGCGCTTTCCGCGCCTCCGTCGCCAGCATGTGGAACGGCCTCTTCATGCTGCTCAGCTTGAGCTTGATCATGGCCATATCGTGCGTCTCCAGCCACCGCGCCCTCCATACTACCCTTTTCCTACCGAAGCTCATACTCATACAGCTCTTTCCTCGCCGGCTCGCTACCTCTCTCGTTTTCCATGTCTCAAAGACACCTACGCTTCATGTCCGCAATGGGTACCGGCGTGCTGGTGGGAACGTCGTTGATCGTCATCATCCCCGAGGGCATCGAGACCCTATACACCGCCAACGAGGCAGCTTCGCATACACAACATGAGCGTCAAGTCTATCTTGACGACCTTGGTATACCAGATGCATTACATGCTAGGACTCCAACTCGCAATCACGAAGTCATTGATCGCTGGACGGACGACTTGGAGCGTGCGAAGGGCAACGCGGAGAAGATTGCTGGCTTAAACGACAACCCTTCGACCTGGTCTCGAGCTGCACAAGATTCTGACCCCATCCAGGACGAAGGTGATGATCCTGTTCAGGTGGGCCGTCCTGAAGGCTCAGAGCATCATGGGAAGAAAGAGGAGCATAGGGAGCCGCACGCATGGGTCGGCCTATCCCTGATCTTCGGCTTCATCCTCATGTACCTGATCGATGTGCTACCCAACATCATGTCGTCCACTCCCACAAGGCCACTTCATATTTCATTATCAAATCTTTCCAGTGGCCTTCACCACTCTCCATCGCACTCTCCCAACCTCTATCCTGCCGATGCCGCTCCCTCCAACGAGCAATCCAACCCACCAGCCACGACGATTGGCCTTGTTATCCATGCCGCAGCAGATGGCATAGCCCTTGGCGCTTCCTCGAGTGCGTCCAGCACCAAGCTCGGTCTTATCATATTTCTTGCCATCATGCTCCACAAAGCACCTGCCGCATTTGGCCTGACATCCGTGCTCCTCAAGCAGGGCCTGGGCAAACGCAAGGCGCGCACGCACCTCATTGTATTCAGTCTTGCCGCGCCCGTCGGCGCAATAACAACCTGGGTCGCTGTCAACATTCTTGGACGAGAAACATTAGGTGGAGAGGAAGGGATGCAGTTCGCTACTGGCTGCGTGCTACTGTTCTCAGGCGGCACTTTTCTGTAGGCCTCTTCTCGATATTTGCAGTATTCCTCTCTTTTAAACGGAATCACTAACTTAGAACTAGCTACGTCGCCATGCATTCTATGCAAGAAACGACCTCCTCGCACTCTCATGGCGGAGGCCCGCTACGCTCTCGTTCGGGCTCAACTAACAGCTCTCTTTATGCCAATGGCTACGCCGAAGGTGGTCTGCTGGACGGATACGCTGCCGGCAATGCGAGGAAGGGGCAGTCCGGTCCGGAAATTGCGGTAATGGTTGCAGGCATGATAGTACCATTGTTGACGCAAGTAGGCCACGGTGCTCATGGACATTGAAAATGGGGGTTTCCAATGAAACGGAAGCTCAAAACATAAGGTAGACGCAATGAGGCTTGGGCGCTCGGCGTTTCCTGGGCGTTAAGGCTGAGGTCAAGGTTTTGGTATCTGGGCTGCTTGATTAATCGTGGGATATACCGGTGGACAGCTGCGCAATGACGTGGCTGATAATAGAATTCCAAGGGATAATGACGGACATGGATCAGGATATTGAATCGTTGATGTTATCAGCAGGCTTAGATTTGAGTAAAGGCCATGTGTGTGTGTATGTGAAAAAAGAGGCTGTGACCAGAGATTTAATCTTGCTGCAGACACTGGTCAAAAGACAGGTATCTGTCATCCTTCTTGTAATAAATCCGAAAAGTAACGGCTGATCCTACCCAACGGAGTACTCCTTGGACGTCGCCCTAACGTCCCACACTCCAGCCTCTCGGACAAGCTCGTAACCGTCTAAAACAACGGATGCATTCCTGCATAGCGTCGTTGTAATGCTGTGGTTTTCCGATGCGGCATGCGCTGTTATCAGGTGCTCATGGTACTTTCGCTGAGAAAAGATAATGTCCTGCCTGCAGTCGCGCCAGCCGTGTTCAAAAACCACATGCCTCAAGGATCCAGTCCAATCTGTCCCTGAAAAGCTCCGGCCACAATAGTTGCAAAACCGCAGGGTTTCTGGTTCGTATAAATCCGGACGGAACGCTGCCGAGAGATACAAAATCTCTCGGCAGGACCACACTGATATCTCACGAATGGTGTCTGTATCGCCCAAGCTTGGAAGTGGATACAATTAGTCGGGGTTTCTCTGACTGATCGGGGAAAGGGAAATACACTCACATCGCAGGCTTTTCTAGCTCCCACGCTCTCGGCACAAAATCCTCGAGCATCAGCCTCCCTAGCCACCACGACGTGAGCTTCATGCCATCTTGAAAGTGCTTCAAGACGTGATTGACTCTGCTTCTCCAACCCGCGCAGAACTTCCCGCAAAATCCGCATTTTAATGCCAGATGCCCGGATGGTATATTGAGGGCATCCCTTCTCGCATCCTTCAACAGTTCCTCACTCATCCGTCCATGCCCAATTCCTACATGCTGCACGTACTGATCCTTACGCATGAACGTCCGTTCATCGATGCCTTTCTGCTCGATACAGGGAGCCAAATCACATACCCAAAGCGAGCGTGGTACATGCAGCGTCTCCTCATGCCGCTTCCATTGATACCGGTCCCTCAGCTCTTTGCCACAGAAAGTGCAGAAGAAAGCGGGAGATTTGCTCATGTTGGGGGTGAATTCCTCGTCCTCAGCCTGTTGAACCTCGGCGTAGAGACGCCGGCTACGTCGGGCACCGCGGTTGCTGGAGCGCGAGTACGACTGCGGGGAGTCGCAGATGCCACCGGAGCTGCCGATCGAGTGGGTGGAGTTGACTCGAGAGTAAGGCTTGTAGCGGTGGGACGCTGTTGAGGATTGCGAATCCACGCGTGGAAGAGACTCGACTTGTTTTTGGATGGCTAACTGGGCGGGATCTTCAGGCAGAGGGGTGTCTATATACGTCGCCAATGGACTTTGGGATGTTGAAGGGTCGAAGTGTTGTTGCATTTGATCGAGGTTGGACTCCGTGAGGTGCAGCGGCGGTTGGGAATGCTGTCTCAGAGTAGTATCGTGCAAATCATGAATTTGTGCTCCAGGACCTGGAAAGCCGGTCAGAACAGCTCTGTTAAACTTTCTGATATGTAAGACCTACTCTTGGGGAGATGACGAGACCTTCGGTTACTGAACCACACCTTGATCTGCTTTTATTTACGCCTGTTTCTTGGGCAAGGCGACTGATCACTTCAGCATCCGGGTATGGATTTCGTTCGAACTCTCGCAAGAGTATATCTCTCTTCGGCCCTGAGATTTGTCGCCGACGCCCGGTTGCACCTTCGGATCTAGGGTTGTTTGGGACCATTTCGAACCCGTCGTTCGAAAACCTAGTTTCATCTTCATCATGTGTTTGACTTGAAAACATCAGAATCACTTTGAAGCCACATCCATCATATCACTCACACGAAAGCCGCCATTTCTGTCGTTCTGTAGGCGGTAGGCCAGTCGGACCGTCCATCTACTTGCATCTCAAACATAGCGCCGTTCATCCACGCCTCAGGGCCGTGTTCCTCTTTAAGACCAAATGGATCCTCGAGGGGCAGGGATGTTGCACCTGCAAGGCGATTATATGACGGTTCCGGCTGAGCAATCCACTGCTGTCCGCCAAGCTGATCATTCCTCGGGGAGGTTTCCGGTAAGGTCGGCGGAAACTGCCCTTGATCATACGTCCTTGACGGCTGCGTCCAGACGTCGTATCTCCAGGCGTCCGAGGGCATCAAGCCAGCGCCGTCATCCGAGTTGATGCCGGCAAGAAGTTCATCGTCGGGAATATGCAAGTCTTGCGCATAGTCGGGGAGGAACCAATCGGCCATGATGCAAAAGCAAGTAGCTCAAGATAAACTGTGGAGTGTGGCGCCATGAACGCCCATGCGTCCATTTATGAGCACCAAAGGTGTCAGCCTCAGTCGCTGAGATGTTCAAGGTGCAAGGCTGATTTTCAAGGTTTGCGCACGCGGGCGTCGCAGGAAGAAGTTAGCGCGGACGACAAGCAGGCCGCCTCATTGGCATGCCCGTGGCAGATCAGTGTCCTTTTCCTATATTTGATTTGTTCAACCAATCTAGAGGAAGTGTTACCGGTGCCCGCGTGCAACCCTATCATGTGCATAGAGTCTGACGTAATGCTGTTCTTGCAATGGCTATCAAGGAACACCAAAAAAATGTCACTCACAGCCTCCTCTCCCAAGCCAAACTTATGTTTTGGGTGTTAGGATCGTTATCCTTGTTAAACTGCATTAGCCTCACACGTGCTTAGTGCCAAGATTGTTCGGACTGGTAGGAGTGAAGAGGCGGTCTGCAAGCCCTCAATATTGAGTATTAATGCGGAGCGTTGAATTGATTTAGAGAAAGATTTATTCTGATGTGATTGTTTAGAATGGTACTAGACCACATAACTTACTAGTCATCCGAACTCCTCTGTCAGCCATATCCTGTGAGTTTGAGGGGGGCCACATGCTGATCTGTTTCAGTATTCCTATTACTGAAAGGACAGTAGGACGACCAATCAGAGGAGGACCGTTTCGGCATGTGTGATAGAACAAGCCAGGTGTGTCCTTCGATGTCATGTCCGTCATCCAATGCTTCCTCACCAATCTTCGTAATTTATTTTACCAACCCGTGTCGGGAGTCATAAATCTTTAATACTGTTATGCATCCGGACAAAGAGGGTCTTTGGAATTTTGCCCTCACTGCAACAAAGTCCTTAAGGAGAGTTCCTGAGGTGGCGGATTGCCGGAATGCAGTAACTTCGTACCAACTTGGTGCTGGCGCCATATGCACGCTTAGCTGGGTGGAACGAGTGGGCCATGCGGTGGCCAAGCTTGGAGGACGTTGAGCTCCTGAGGTGTTATTTAGATGGTCTTGGTCCAGGATTGGAGAGAGTTTTCCTGAAGCAATGCCCCAAAGTCATCAAGACTGGTGGTGTACCAGTCCTATTTCATCCAGGACTCATGTAGGGCACCCATTCTCTTTGCAGAGCGTTCTTTTCGTGATGAACCACGTCTTTACTCTCTTGACCGTTAGCCCAGTCTTCTGAGCAAGACATTCAATATCAACATCAGAGGGATGTGGTGCTAACGAGAAATGGTACTCCAGGATCGCCTTTGCAGCACGTGGTATTCTCTTTCGATCCGAGCGATGATTTGACACGGCTTGCTCTACGACAGCGGCCGGCAAGGTAGTTGACCGATGCCTGTTTGTAAGGGTGATGCCAGGTTCGGGAAGCACTCGGCCGCAGTCCTGTCCAGTAGACACTGAGGCACTCCTCTTGAAAGCGGATGGATTAGGCAGGAGAAGGAGGCCACGCTTGATGCAGTGGGATCTGAGGATCTCATTCTGACGTTGCAGTTTTCCCAGCTGATCGTCCAGGGATTGGCGGTGGTGGTCCCACAGTTGAAGATCGACAAACAGCGGCTGTTGTCCCAGCAAAGAGCGGGTATTCTGCATTACTTGCATGCCTTTCATGTCAATATCCAAGTTTTTAATCCTTTCTTCCATGAAGTGGAGTTTCGCGAGATTTTCGTAGTAGTCGGAGAGAAGGCCCCTGTCATCCTGGGATTCAGACTGGTCGTTGCTCTCCGATCGCCCGCCAAGATCCTCACTGCAATCTGTCAGAAATCGTGGGCCACGGTTCACTTTGCCAGGACCCCTTACTCCTGTGACGGCGAGCCACTTAATGAAGGAAATGCGCATTTCTCGGTGGTCTTCCATGTGCCGATACGAGGTAAAGCATGTTGGGTGACATAGCCAATCTTTGTCCTTGAAACCGAATCTCGCCGGGAAGACAGCGACTCAGGCGTAGGCGGCGAGGAGAAGGTCGCGGCCAGGGGCTTCATAAGTGGGGAAGAAGAGGACGACTCCACCAAAGTCATGGGTGCGAATCTCGGATCTTGCGCACATTCAGAGTCGGTGGGCGTCCTGTGAATGCAGTCGGCCACTTCGGCCAGGAATCCCTCCAGGCTGTTGCGAGGAGCATCCGAGGGTCGCGGCTCGAAGATGTTGGCGCCCAGAGCACTGCTGTACGACTCTTGCTGGCTCCAAAACCGGGAAATCAGGTTCATGGTGCTGCGCTTGCTCCAGAGCAGGATGAGGAGAGGGTCGGCGAGGGCATGGTCTTATGAGAGATGGCACCACTCGTGACGGGGACAAGCATAAATTTTCGAGGCGCGGTTGATGTGCATCTGGCATGCGCTCAGACGCCCCAAAAATAGCTTGGCGGCTTGTTGTCCCTGCAGGCAGCCACGGCCGTGGTCACGTTGGCAGTGGAGATGGACGCTCTTGAATATGAAGCAGTGCTTGTGACTCGGCCGGAGCTGCCACATGAGGCGCACCCGTGCCGTCGCAGCGTGAGTCGGCTCGCGTAAATGCGCGATAGACTGCCTGCTACTGCAGCCCCTTCAAGGGCTCTCAGATCAGATCGCCTAACGAGGCGCACAGAAGACCGCTCTTATGCACAGCGTCGCGGACGCGTCTCCGCTGGCTTTTCACGCTCCACGTCCGCAGCAGCAAGCGGAGACGGGAGAAGAGAGGCCTGATGCGCAGGCTTGTGAGCAGTTACTATCTAACAGTACGCCTTGGTGAGATTACGAAGGTACCGCTAGCGAAAAGACCGCTCAGCTTCCATCTGGGCACCGTGATAAATGACCAATGTTTCATAGAATAGAAGCGTCACTGGTGATAAGGATTGGTGCCGTGGAGAGAAAAGAGAGAGGCTGCCCGCCAGCGCAGCGAATTTTGTTGCGCCCGCCAAGTTCGCATCACGTGCGCCGCTCGGACGCGCTGTCTTCCGCCGAACCCAAGTTTTTGGACATGGCGCCAGCTTCCGTCCATCGCAACGCCAGTCGTCGCCGCTATTCGGTGAGATGAACGCCGGCCAGAGGAGTGCGAGGCAATTGGCCTCCAAGTCTGGTATGCCGCAATTGGATCCGCATATACCTTCTGTACTGATTCATCTGCCTCCTCCAGCCAAAGACTCCATCTGCATCTCGTGCCGCGAGACCATCTCTCGGAGACGCTTCGCCAGCGCTGCAGCCGCAGCCGTCCAGGAGTCTTCCGCAGCCGCTTCACACGTTCCTCCCGTTTCCCAGGCTGCCGGTACACAACAGGCATACCAGGTCCGCGCAGGAGTCCTCCTCTCGAGGCCGCCAGTTCTTACCCGCGACCTCCATTCATTCGAGAAAGCCTTCTTCCTCTATCAGCGACGTCTCAATGAGCGCCAGGCCCTTCCGTTCACAAGATACTTTTACTACAAGAAGGGCACCACCGCAGATGTCGAATGGAAGCGCAAGCAGAAGCAACGGTTGACCGCCGCTCGCGACATTGGCGTCTACCGTGCACATGGAAAGGAGGGATGGAATGATGAGCTTGTCGTAGGAGCTCAGGAGAGCGAGCCTGACCACCAAAGAGAAGCGCTGCTCAAAGATACGGGATCTGTGGGAATCGAGGGCGCGGAGGAGAGTGCGAAGAAGGTTGAGCCCGCTGAGCGGCCATTGTCGAGAGTCACTGAGGCGGATAAGAAGAACGACCAGAAGAGCCTGAACAGGATGCTCCAGAGGACATTGTATCTCTTGGTCAAAGACCCGAGTGGAAGATGGACGTTCCCACAGGATCGACTGATTGGCCGCGAGAACCTTCACAACGTAAGTTTGCTGTTTGTGCCATGCTATTACCAAACCTAACAAGGCAACAGGCCGCGGAGCGTGTATTGGTCCAGGCTGGCGGCATCAACATGAACACTTGGGTGGTGGGCAATCATCCTATCGGCCACTACCACTTCAACTTCCCGAAGACTATACAGAACGCTGAGAAGGGCGTGGAGGAGCTGGGCGAGAAGGTCTTCTTCATGAAGGCCCGCATCATGACAGGCCAGGCGGACCTTGCGGAGAACAAGTATGGGCTCACGGACTTCAAGTGGTTGGCGAAGGAGGAAATCGAGCCAGTGGTGACGCCACGCTACTGGAGCTACGTACAGGGCATGCTGACGGCGCGCTGATGCACGGGAGGATGGTTTGTAGCTGCTGTAATATACGACAATGTTTTCTTGCTGTGCATTTTAGGCACTGAGATGATGCGCTAGACGCACGCACTGTTGCGCGTATCAGTCCGAGCGCGATCGGGGCTGCTACAAGGGCGGCTTTGTCTGGGACACAGCCATGCAGCTCTAGTATTCATGCCGGCGGAGTCGGGGGCACAGGCGGGCCAGAGGACGCGACCTGGGAGCGCGGACGTCCCTTTTGTCCAGTCGCGGCGCCCAGACGGCCCAGCTCTCAATCTCCCCAATCGAGTTGGCGGCGGATGCGCATCGCGTCAAGCAACCCCATGTCAGGGTCTCCAGCACGACGACCGCCTTCTCGAACCGCCCGCAGAGCCGCCGAACACATCTCTGTCGCTCCAGAGCGCCCAGCACTCTCCCGCAGCTCCTCCAGACCACTGAGCCCCCATCTGCAGCCCTGCGCCGCCGCCAACACGACGCACACGAGAACGCCAGCCCGCGTACCGCGCAACGTCTGCCAAGTCGGAGGCTGTGCACGCTGAGGAAAGAACACTCGCCCTGCGATTCAGCCCGCCTCCCCTCCGCATCCGCCCTGCATCCTGAGCCTGAGGAAATAGACTTTGCCGCGATCCGCACCGCCAGTGTTGGGATGCGCCCTCTTTAGCTTCCCGCAAGCTTCAACTCCGCCGAGCGACACTCCTCGCAACTCACTGCTTACCCACAACCACCCTCGCGCCCGGAATGGCAGGCAGGCCTCCTGGAGGTCAGGCCAACGCCCCCCATGGTGAAGATAACTTGCTCCTGGACCTGAACGACGGAGCGCCCACCTACTCGTCTGGACAGCGCCCGCCGACCACCGACGAGCACCTGCTCAACAGGTACGACATCAACGACTCCGACCAGCCTCAGCCTCAGTCACGCCCCTCCGTGTCCTACGATGACTTCGTCGGCGGTAGCGGCAGCGGCAACCGGCCGCCTCAGGTCGCGACAGGCCAGCCGGGCACCACGCGCGACGAGCTCCAGTCACCCTACATGTCGACCAACAGCAAGCGCATCTACTCGCAGTCCTCCGACCTCCAGAACTACCAGCGCTACACCGACATCGACGACGAAGGCAGCTCCATGCAAGGCTCTTACGCCGCTGGGGGCCTGTACGACGACCGCACCGACGACCCTCCGGGCACAACGCGCTCCCATGCGCGCAATCGCAACAGCATAATGAGCTTGGGCGGCGGACTGGTGGGCCGCGCGAAGAACATGCTAGGAATGGAACCCGAATACTCTGAGATGGACGTTCCGCTGACGGAGGCTGGTGCTCGGAATGCCCAGACTGGTGCCGGAGACAAGGCGCAGCCATCCGCTCATAAGCGGAAGCAATCTGGTTTCAAATTCGGCTTTGGAAGCTCCAAGCCTGACCCATCGACCCTTGGACCGCGCGTCATCCACCTCAACAATCCACCTGCCAATGCCGCAAATAAGTACGTCGACAATCACGTGTCGACGGCAAAGTACAACGTAGCCACCTTTCTTCCGAAATTCCTCTACGAACAATTCTCCAAATACGCCAACCTTTTCTTCTTGTTTACCGCCGTACTTCAGCAAATTCCCAATATCTCGCCCACCAACCGATACACGACCATTGTCCCGCTCATTATCGTCCTACTCGTTTCGGCCATCAAGGAACAGGTTGAAGACCATCGCCGGAAGACCCAGGACAGATCCCTGAACAACTCCAAAACGCGAATTCTTAAAGGGTCAAGCTTCCAGGAAACAAAATGGGTCAACGTTGCCGTTGGAGACATCGTACGCGTCGAATCGGAGGAGCCCTTCCCTGCGGATCTGGTACTGCTGGCAAGTTCCGAGCCCGAGGGTCTTTGCTACATTGAAACGGCCAATCTTGACGGGGAAACAAACTTGAAGATCAAGCAAGCCATCCCAGAAACCGCTGATCTCGTCAGCCCCAGCGAGTTGGGCAGACTAGGCGGCAGGGTTCGATCCGAACAGCCCAACAGTAGTCTCTACACCTACGAGGCTACCTTGACCATGCAGGCTGGTGGAGGGGAGAAGGAACTGCCGCTCGGTCCTGACCAACTTCTTCTGCGCGGTGCAACTTTACGAAACACACCTTGGGTGCACGGTATAGTTGTGTTCACGGGCCACGAGACCAAGCTGATGAGAAATGCAACGGCAACCCCCATCAAGAAGACGAACGTTGAGAGATTGGTGAACTACCAGATTCTCATGCTTGGTGCTATTCTCATCACTCTTAGCATTGTCAGTTCCATTGGCGACGTCATTATCCGCTCGAAGGAAAAAGTGCATCTCGCCTACCTGCAACTCGAGGAGACAGCACTCGTTGGGCAATTTTTCCTCGACTTGCTGACATACTGGGTGCTCTACTCTAACCTTGTTCCTATCTCTCTTTTCGTTACGATTGAAATCGTGAAATACTATCAAGCATTTTTGATAGACTCCGACCTCGACATATATCATGACCAGACTGGCACTCCGGCAAACTGCCGTACATCATCTCTGGTTGAAGAACTTGGGCAAATTGAGTACATCTTCTCCGACAAGACTGGTACGCTCACTTGTAATATGATGGAATTCCGCCAGTGTTCTATTGCAGGCATTCAGTATGCGGATGAGGTACCGGAAGACAGGAGAGCGACAACACAGGACGGTATGGAAGTCGGGATCCACGATTTCAAGAGGCTGAAGGAAAATCGGGCAAACCATCCGTCGCGTGAGATCATCAACAACTTCGTTACTCTACTAGCGACATGCCACACGGTCATTCCTGAGGTCAACGAAAAGACGGGCAAGATCAAGTATCAGGCCGCTTCTCCCGATGAAGGTGCATTGGTGGAAGGCGCCGTCATGCTGGACTACAAATTTGTTGCAAGAAAGCCCAGGTCCGTTATCATTACGGTCGACGGTGTCGAGCAAGAGTACGAGCTTTTGTGTGTTTGCGAGTTCAATTCGACGCGTAAAAGGATGTCGACGATCTTCAGGGCTCCGTCAGGGAAGATCGTTTGCTACACTAAGGGCGCTGATACTGTCATCCTGGAGAGACTTGCCAAGGAAAACAACCCCATCGTTGAACCGACTCTGCAACATCTCGAGGAATACGCCGCTGAAGGTCTCCGTACCCTTTGTTTAGCCATGCGCGAAATTCCCGAACAGGAGTACCAAGAGTGGAGACAGATTTTCGATGCCGCTGCGACTACTGTTGGTGGAAACCGTGCTGATGAATTGGACAAAGCTGCAGAGATCATCGAGCATGATTTCATTCTTCTGGGAGCAACTGCTATTGAGGACAAGTTGCAAGATGGCGTTCCAGACACAATCCACACCCTGCAAACAGCCGGTATCAAAATCTGGGTCCTTACCGGTGATCGCCAAGAAACCGCCATCAACATCGGAATGAGTTGTAAGCTCGTTAGCGAGGACATGACTTTGTTGATCGTCAATGAAGAAAACGCTGCAAACACAAGAGACAACCTCGAAAAGAAGCTTAATGCGATCAAAGCACAAGCTGACAGCCAGATGGAATTGGAGACGCTTGCTCTTATCATTGACGGCAAGTCTTTGACGTTCGCTTTGGAAAGAGATATGGAAAAGCTCTTCTTAGATCTCGCTGTGATGTGCAAAGCTGTGATTTGTTGGTAAGTTTTGAGCTTCGATTCAGGGGTGGCCTTTGCTAATAATTACCATAGCCGTGTATCCCCTCTCCAAAAGGCGCTTGTCGTCAAACTCGTGAAACGTCACTTGAAGGCGATTCTTTTGGCCATCGGAGATGGTGCAAATGACGTTTCCATGATTCAAGCTGCTCATGTTGGCGTTGGTATCAGCGGTATGGAAGGTCTCCAAGCCGCTCGAAGTGCTGACGTTGCCATCGGCCAATTCCGGTTCTTGCGAAAATTGCTACTTGTTCACGGTGCTTGGAGCTACCAACGAGTCAGCAAGGTTATTCTCTATTCCTTTTACAAGAACATTGCCCTCTTCATGACGCAGTTCTGGTATTCCTTCCAGAACGCTTTCTCTGGTCAGGTCATTTACGAATCATGGACGCTCTCCTTCTATAACGTCTTCTTCACTGTCTTGCCCCCCTTCGTCCTTGGAATTTTCGATCAGTTCGTCAGCGCAAGACTACTCGACCGCTATCCTCAGCTTTATCAACTCAGTCAGAAAGGTGTCTTTTTCAAGATGCACTCCTTCTGGGGTTGGGTCGCCAACGGTTTCTACCACTCGCTCATCCTGTACTTCGTCTCCCAAGCAATATTCTTGTGGGATCTTCCACAAGGCGATGGCAAGATCGCTAGTCACTGGGTATGGGGCCCTGCCTTGTACACCGCCGCTTTGGCCACTGTGCTTGGCAAGGCTGCATTGATCACGAACATCTGGACGAAGTACACCGTCGTGGCAATTCCTGGCTCAATGATCATTTGGATGATTTTCCTTCCTCTCTACGCGTATGTCGCACCGATGACTGGGATTTCCGAGGAGTTTCTCGGTGTCATCCCGAGGTTATTCCCTAGTCCGATTTTCTGGCTTATGGGGCTGGTTCTACCAGCTCTCTGCTTGCTGAGAG
This sequence comes from Botryosphaeria dothidea, assembly GCA_011503125.2. Lineage (NCBI taxonomy): Eukaryota > Fungi > Ascomycota > Dothideomycetes > Botryosphaeriales > Botryosphaeriaceae > Botryosphaeria > Botryosphaeria dothidea. Next base: position 1,958,124 of record WWBZ02000001.1, read on the forward strand.
ACTTTGCTTGGAAATAGTATGTCCTGGCCCTCCTTGAATTGATTGGATAGGTCGCTAACCACGAGACAGTGCAAAACGCATGTACTACCCACAAGCATATCACCATATTCAGGAGATCCAGAAGTACAACATCCAGGACTACCGCCCAAGGTCAGTAGCACATTGTCTTCTAACATTTGCCTCTTGCGCTGGCCAAGACCCCACTGTACTAATGCATGCTGTAGAATGGAGCAATTCCAAAAGGCTATCCGGAAAGTACGGCAGGTCCAGCGTATGCGCAAGCAACGTGGATATGCCTTCTCTCAAACAGATGAGTCGCAGGCAAGAGTATTGCAAGCTTACGACACGACGCGCGAACGTGGCCGGTATGGCGAGATGGCGAGTTCGAGGCATTGATTTTGATGACCATTACATTCAAATTTGTTTACAACGGGTTTATACCTTGTCCCTTTTCCCAGTGTACCACCACGGAGGGTTTCATGGTCTTTTGAGCACTTTCCCCTTCTCACTACCATTTTGCTTATGTTATTAAACTTTTATTGCGGCAACGAACGGTTCTTGACTGATTATCGCATCATCCGGTCGGAAATTTTCCAATCGAGGGTTGGGACCTCTCATGGGATGTGCAAAAAGGGGCGTCTGTGAGTGCGCGAATGTCGATTTATTGTCCCATAATGATATGGAGGCGGCGCAATGGTGCCATGCGATAGTCTCTTCAAGGAAAAGCCTTGATTATTCTGTTTCTCCTTTTCCCATGCTACGTTCATCAAATAAGGCTTGTAGCCCTAATCCTTCAACTCACGCATTCTGGTCTGGCTTCCTTATCTTCCCACTCTCTACAGCCTCTGCATTCGCCGACTCTCAAATTCTTCGCGAACGACGTCATTTGACAGACATTAAGGTTCCTGTAACGTTTATGATATTCATTTTGAATCTTCTGCTATATACCAACAGTCAAGTATGCTCTCGGCACGCATACAAAGATTGCTCAGCTCTGTATTCATTAATGGACTGCTTGCAGGATATGACCAGAATGGTTTGATAGAATTTCTAGCATTGCCCGTTTTGGTTTAGAGCTGCAGGATATGTTGAGCTAGGAAGGAACATGAGATTGTAGTTGAGTGTACAAGATGCAATTCTCTCTGTTGGTATTTGGTATACTACTACTGATGAAGATGGCTTCCTGGACTCTACCCCTTCGGCGATGATAGGAAAGTGGTGTGCAGGCCGAGTCTGACCCCATAAATAAACCAACACGCTTAGTGGACTTAGTTACACAGTATATCCGCTCATCAGCCGGTTCCGTTATCTCCAGGTGCTTGTGATGTCTCCACCACTGCTACTGTGCCGCGGTCACGGCGTGACATCTCATCCACTGCCTCGCCACGATGAGCTGCACATTACTTCTCCAGAAGCCAAACTCCTCAAGCGACCGATTCTGCTGAGGAGAATCACCAATCCCGTACGAAAAACGACCAATGCTTTGCTCTGAACAATGTCGTGTGACTCTGTGCGAATCTCTGCATACGCAGAGTCTTGACGGCTACAGCACTGAGCACTGATCTCATACCCGATCTTTTTTGGTCAGTCCCACGGGTCATCAGCGCTAGAAGCAGCAAAACGGAGCAGAATATATTTATGCCACATTGGCAACAGCAGATCCATGTCAAAAAGGATGGTCCTGGTTGGAAGCGGCGCGATCGGCTGCAGGCCGAGGCCGACATCGCCGGGTCGGCTGCCGGCGCTCCGCAAATCGGAACGCTGTCACCAACGCCGACAATTGCTCAACGACGACTGGCTGATCTTCCATACTCCGCATTGCACCATCCGACGCTGCATCAGTCGAGCTCGTCAGATGTGTCCTTGTGGACGATTCATGGCACAGTAGCTACGTCTATATAGGAGGGAGCCTATCGCACTTGCGCTACTCCGAGAAAGGCCAGAGCACAATTGATAGCCCATCAACACTCATAATGTCTTCGCAACTGAAAGGAAAACACGTTGTTGTCATCGGGTTCGTATGACATATTCAAACAAGACTTTGAGGGAGGGACGCTGACCATCACAGCGCTGGAGTGATAGGCCTTCAGACAGCTATTACGCTTCTGGAAGCTGGCGCTGCCGTTACTATCGTTGCAAAGCATGTCCCGGGAGACAAGTCCATCGACTACACATCGCCTTGGTATGTTGAGAAGCCGCTTTTCCAACAGCTTCCTTTGACCTTGCTCCCTCTCTTGCCTCTTTCCTTTCCTCTCGAATCGGGACTGTCCCTCATATTCGTGTTCCTGCTGCTGATTCCATTAGGGCTGGCGCACAATGGCGGACCCACGCTCTGAACGAAGACAAAGAAATCCAACAGTGGGACATAGAGAGCTACAACGTATGGCTTGACTGGATTGGGAAGGAGAAGAGCCAAGCCGCTTTTGCAACAAATTCCGGTCTCGAGGTAAGACCCCTCTGTCACCGTCGTGCTGAACAGATACTGATCTCTGGTAGAAATTCCACAGCATCTTCTATTGGTGAGTCTGCTGACGAGAAAGCACGCTTCTTACAGCACATGTCCAATCCCGTGTCTCCCATAATTCACCCCACAGCCGATCTCGCATTCTCATTCTTGGAATACTCCAGGACTGCTCCCGATTCGGAAATTGCCTCCGGACCCCGCAGCGCATGGTGGGCACCATTCATGCGTAACTTCAAGGAAATCGAGCCTTCTTCTCTTCCCGCCGGCGTCCATGCCGGCGCCACCTACGACGCCGTCACGATAGACACCGGTGTCTACCTCCCCTTCCTCCTTTCCCGCGCCCGCTCCCTCGGCGCATTCCTCATCGAAGCCGCTCTCCCCACCACCACCGCCGGCCTCCCCGGCGCCCTCAGCACCGCAACCCGTCTCCTCCCCGCGTACGGCATCAACACGCCCGTCGACGCCTTCGTCAACGCCAGCGGCATCCTCGCCCGCTCGCTCGTCCCCGACCCGGCCGTGTACCCCATCCGCGGGCAGACCGTGCTCGTCCGCGGCCTGCCCAAGGCGCTGTCGACGTGCTGGCGCCCGGATGGCCTGAGCTATGTGATTCCCCGTGCGACGAGCAGGACGACGGTGCTCGGAGGGACGAAGGAGGCGGACGACTGGCGCGCCGAGCCGGACCCGCAGACCACCAACGACATCTTGGAGCGGTGCAAGGCGTTCGCGCCGGAGCTGCTGAACGAGAAGGGCGAGTTTGATGTGCTGAGCGTGAACGTTGGGCACAGGCCGGGCAGGAGAGGCGGACCGAGGATAGAGGTGGAGGAGGTGAGGGTCGACGGGGCGGGGAGGGCGGTGCCGGTCTGTCATGAGTATGGGCATGCGGGCGCGGGATATCAGAATGCGTTCGGGAGTGCGAAAAAGGCGTTGAAGTTGCTGGAGGAGCATTTTGAGAGGAAGAGGGGCGGTGCTAAGCTGTAATTTGGTGCGGCAAAACCCGTGTGATGAAGTGATCAGAGCAATCCCCCCAGTGCACGATGCTTTCAAATTCATGCTCTTTCACTTCAAGCTACAATCATTGTTCACAGTCATTCCTCCCTAAATTTAAGTTCTCACGGGCAAAGAGCATAATCAAAGAAGCCGCTTACGCGCCCCACAAATGACTGTTGATGGAGGAGACGTTGTAATCGACCAACACCAAATTTTCGGGAACCATCTCTCTCCACGGATGTGGGTATACTGCCCAGCCCCCAAGCTGGCCCACCTGCGGGTTCAAAATCCCGATCTCGTTATTTTCGAGAAACCCGTGGCAGAAAGGGCATACACACCGCATGCGCACTTGGTTGACGTTCCTGCCACAGCTTTCACAATCTGCCACCTGGTGCTTGTCAGTGTCCTCAATTTCAGAGCACAGAACCGGGACTCACAATGGTTCTGATCTGCTGCATCGCTTTAGCGAGGTCTTCGGCGGGGGCGATACGGTAGAACCTTTTCCTGTCTGTGCGATCCTCCGTGCTTGCCGTCATTCGCAAGTCCCGGTCGAAACAGGAACGGCAGATATAAGGCCCCAGCCAGCGATCGCGTGGCGTACATCTACACGTGTGTGTTTTGTCCGCTGGCTGGCAGTCCTCACATCTCCACACACTGAAAGGCTGCATATCTTCTTCGTTGAGTGGGCCGCCCGTGTGAAGGTTCATGATATCAGAAATTCCAACTCGACAGTTCTGTTCTCTATTAGCGCTCCTGTACTGGGTCAAATGACTCGGGCAATGCTCACCAGACAAGTCTTGCAGCCGCAACGCGTGCAAAACCCATATGGTTCCACACAATAGAATCTTTGGTGCGGAGTGACTTCCAGAGATCTTATTGCCATGTTCAGCTCCTTCATTTTGTCTTCACGCCGACGCCAATATTCGGCTCTCTTGCGCCATCCTGATCCTTCGCATCTTGTTTGAGCTTTCAGGTTCCTTAGAGAAGACGAGTCGCAATCCCAGAGAATAAGCCGCCTGGTATGGGTGTCTGTGGCGGCAACGTTCAAGAGATCCCGAGTTGTGAGGTGATTGGCAATATATTTGAAGATTGGGTATGCTACGAGCAGGTCCCACAGGTCCGGCATTTTCTGTGGTGCTGTAAGTATCTTTTAGTCAAGTCTTTTCTTTCTGAATTCCCAAAGGACCATCGAGCGATCAGTATTTTAGATGTTAATTAGAAAGACTCCTGTGAAGCAGTTCACGGACAAATCTGCAATCCGTCGAGGTTCCAGCGTCTTTGTGTGACATTTGCTGTCTCCTTTGATTTTCAAATTCCTTTATTGGATTCCTTTCAGGACTGTCCTTCTATCACATTCATAGCTTTTAGAGTTTGCTAAAGTCACTTTGCCCATGCCACCATAAACGTCATCGGCGTGCGAATTAATGCTTTCCCAAAGAGCAATCCCACATCCAGCTAGTATCCGCCTGCTTCTGATACTGGAGATCATGAAAGTCTTCTCTTCTTCGAGCTCCTTCCTTCGTCAGCCTCGCCAGGATCGGACAAGCTCTCGTTGTCAGCATCTTCGACTCCAGAGTCAGCAGTGATTTCTTCCGTATTCTCCTCCTCTGGCTCTATAATGTCATCCTCCAGGTGTTAGTCTTCCTCTGAACCGTTTCCCTCCTCAACCAACTGGTTTAGCTCTTCCAGACGTTGGTCAGGCACTCTACCACCACAGAATGGACACCACGCGTTCATATGAACGTTTCCAGACTCCTCATTGCACTCGTGACAATTTGCGACCTATTTCATCATTAGCAAGCTCCATCAAAAAAAGAAAACAGTCCACTAATTACCTGGAGAGTGTTCTCGTCGTCGTCGAAAAAGTATCCCCTCTCATGCCTCTGGTGGAAGTAACTGAATGTGCCCAGTCCAGCCTTCTGAAGATCTTTGTCGAAGCAATGGAAGCAAACATTGTTCTGGCGACTGTAGCGGCCTTTGAGTGGATTGCGGCCGCATGAGCAGAGGTGGTCCTCGTTCGCCGGCTCGCAAAGCCTGCAGGCAAAGGTGAGAGTCCCCCTGAGGTTGACATCAAGGCGGTAGAAATGGTCAATGCCGAGGAGCTTCTGGGCGGTTGCAACATCTATGCGGCATCGCTGGAGTATATTATTAGTGGAAAAATGCAATACTGGTCCTTGGTTGGGGGGGAGGGGGTACTTACAACGCAGACTCGACGCCCGCATTGTCCACATGGCGCTTGTCTTCTCGAGCATGGCCGTGATGGAATCTTCTGAAGATCATCGGTCTCCTCAAGCTCCCCGCCCATGTCCATGTGTAGGTTCTGCCTGACCTCGATCCCGTAATGATCGCAGAGAGCTAAGCGGCGCACGTTCTGCTCGCTCTCAGGGCAAGGGATGACGCGTGATGTCCACTCGCCTCCGAAGACCTTTGCAAGGTTAGAGTGGTCTGCTGGAGTAAGGTGGCTCAGAAGAGGCTTTCCAGTCGCGTAATCCGCAAGGAGGTTGATGACACGGAAAAGGTTCGACATGCTGGAGGCGTGTATGTGCAAAGTGTAGGAGTCGATTGTGTATCGTGGTGTGGTTCAGAAGGAAATTGTGGGTCTGAATGAAGTTGATCTTGCGAGTGGACTATGGAAAGGTGTTGGAAGTATATTTGGGAGGGGTTATGTAGATCTAGGTTCAGTCTAAAAGGCTAAGAATTCTGTAAAAAGTGTTAACGTGGTCTCTGCGGTGGTGAATGCCAGGGTCAGTTCATGTGAATGCCTGTGTCTATCAGACCCTTGAAGGTATCGTTCTTGGATGGACCTTCAACTTAACTGTCTTCCGTCCACTGCACCTCAAGGGTTGACGATTGGGAGATACAATAATCACCCATCCTTCTCTTTCCTTCTGGTTCAAACTCCATAAAGCAGGTTGATCACGTCTCAGAATGGCCACTCGCCATTCACGCGCTTGGAGTGATAAAAAAAAAAAAGGACCACCCTCAGACAGGCGTAACTCATGTCTTAGTCAACGGCAACTTCATCAGATAGATAGACACTTAAGTTCTTTAGGGGCTGCGGCACCTGATACCATAGCACCATCGCTTCTCTGCTAAGCAAATTCCTTCAAGAGCTCTACCGGCCGCAATCATTGGAAGATCCGTCATACAGCTCTGCGGAGATTGAGCATGCACTTATTCAGCGCCAGGCGAACGTCATCACTTCATCCGCGGAGTTTCCCTTCCTTCCGGAGGCCCTCATAGATTGCCCACGCACCCAGAGCTTTGGCGTCTCTGCCACCCTCTTTCCATAGATCCTCCAATCGCACCAGCTTGAGTGTGATCTTCTCCTCATGGTCCCTGATTCCAGTCAACTTGCCCTGCCACTCCTTTAATGTCTCCCTCTTTACTCTGCGCTGGTGCAGGAACAGCGGGATAAACTCGTCGCATCCACCCGCGCTAGGGTACATCGCTTTGTGCAGTGTCTCACCCGTGTTGTCTTCCGTTGACGGTAATGCAAGAGCAGTCAGGTCAATGAGTTGATCCTCCGGTACCTTCATTCCAGTCTCCTCCTCAATCTCCTTCGCTGCACCGCCTACAAAAGTGCCGCTGTCATCCAGCATGCCGGCCGGCAGCTCTACAAAGGATAGAGAACCGGCAGGTATACGCGGCTGTATCGTCAAGATAACGTACTTGTCCTGTTCCGTATTCTCGGGAACGTCGTCGGACTGAAGGATGAGCTATTTATGGTCTTAGTCAACGAATGCGCTCAGTAAGCTAGCTGAGGTAGTGCTTACCAGCATCCCGACGCTACCACCACGAAGGAATATGGAACCTGGTAGGTATTCTCCCTTATCGTTCGTGACCTCCGCCTTCAGCTTCACGAAGCCGAGCTTGGTCTTGCTGAACCAGTCGCATGCCTGGATGTCGATCTTGCGGAGCTTGTAGGGCGCATCGTGGAAGACGTGGTTCTTGTTCTGCTGCTGGGCAAGCGAGTGTTGGACAGTTGCTATCCAGTTCTTGAAGGCGGTAAAGGTGAGCAATTGATCGCGCGTGATGTCGTTGGTGAGATTGATGGTGCACTCGGGCGACGAGTTGGGAAGGACGAAGGATGACATGGCTCTGACATGTGGGACGCGGGGGGTTCGGAGATGTCGAGTGATTAACCTGAGTCGAGAGAACATCCGGAGAGCGCGGGGCAATGGAAGCAAGGCTAGGCTTCATGATGCTGGTGAGGGATTCGAGTGGGAGCTGCCTGGAATGACGTCGCAGCAAATCAGTCAGCTGCTCAATGATTCAGCCCTGCAATGACTCGTGCGCTTCAACTCAGCCCCTCGCACTACTTCCGTTCTCACATCATCACATCACATCATCAACGAATTCGAGAATCATCGTGTCTCGGGCGTCCGATTTGCTCGGCCCTTTCATTTTCTACAGACTTCCCCTGCACGCCACTGAAAATCTTCAAAAAAAAACTCCGATGCACACAGTGACACCTGAAGCATCCACCCTAACCGACAAAGAAAATCCAAGATACTTCAACGCCCATTCGATCCAAAATACTACGGCTAGACATCTACAACGGAAGCTCCAGGATTCGGGTCTGGCGTACAATATCGCCCTCGTCCTGCTTCAGATACCGCCCGCTTTTGAATCTAAGGTACGCTCGTCAATATGCATTTCCTCTTGTCTTGTTGAAGGGATGCACTCACTCCCAATAATGATCGCCAATGGCTATGTCGCGACATCCACAGCAGTATTTGAGCACTTCTCGGTCTACCTTTTCACCCCAAGTAGGCATTTCCGCAAGGGCACGATACCATTCCTTGTAGAGGCGGTTGACCATTTCACCGAGAGCGTCGACTGCTTGTTGTTCCGACAAACCTTTGCGCCGATAAATGAAGATGACGTTGTGCTCAACACCTTGGATCAGGTCTTTCCGATATGAGACCATGTCATTTCCACTGCTGTTGATGAGCAACGCGTCAAAGAATTGTGGGTTGACTCTTACAGTGCTGTCATGTCGGCTGAAATCCTCCTCAATGCGGTTATTGCCTGGGCATTGAACACGTATTGTGGCAGTTTGATTCCATGAGCAAATCTTTCCGGAGCCATGTCAGCAAATGAAGTCGCAATACTTGATGAATCCACATACTCAATGAGCTCTTGCGTTGGAAATACCCCAATTGAGCGTCTCCTGAAGTCCATGTACTCCTCCACATTCAGATTCAACGATTCGGAAGCGACATTAACCTGACCGAGTACGGCATCGAAATACCCCTTCATCGAGTCTTTGTACCTTTGTTGGAGCCCAGGCGATGCTCTCTGTATCCACGTCAGTAATTGGCAGCGACAAGTGACAGGTCTACAGACCTTGGTCTAGAAGATTGGGTCTGGCACTTACTTTCTGGAAACAGAACCAATTGTATTGGTAAACCCACCTGAGCGGATATTCTTCAACCGAGACAATAGGATGTCCATCCTCCATTGTGGCGAACGTGGCATCACATTCCACTTTGGCACTTTCGTAGTCGTTCTGAAGATGGCCTTCATCGAACTCTTGACAATAGTAAGTACAGGAACTCAAACAAAACGACCTTTACTTACGGTCATCGAAGAAGAAGATCCAGTGCAGCCAATCGACGACAACTCGCAGCGCCTCCTCATCGGCATCGGGTATCCATAGCGCGGCCAAATATGTGAAGTCCGCCTTTGAATTTCGTCGGGCTGCCTTCTCGTCCAGACGGAGTATTTCCGCAATCCATTCCTCGGACTCCCGCTTGACTTTGCTGTAATGGGGATTTGTTCGTGGCTCGATGGACATGAACGAGGCAAACATGTCCGGTATGCGGACAAACCTCCTGTACAGAAAGAGTCAGACATCTGCGGGCACCGCCAACACAACCTGCTACTCACTTCGGTTTATCGCCGCCGTTGATGGTGATCTCGCCGACTGCCATGATTTATGCTGCGACTGTTGAGCAATGAGAATCGATTGCGATGGTGGATTTGATCGGAAGTAGGCTCGTCAGTCGCCCTTATATCCATCTCCTACATTCATTCTAAGGCAGCTATTTTGAGCCTCATGTTGTAATCAGTTTTGAGCCGCAAGACTCGCCGTAGGAGACCCAACAGATACAACGTTGAAGCGCCGATCGACAGGCAAATGCTCCCATGACCAACGCCCACAAACTCAGGTCCAGGAAATATGCGCCGGGGCACATGGTGTAGGCCGAATCCTCTGTCTGGATCCGGCCTACCGTGGATGACGCCGTTGTAGGGCTGTCCAGTGGGCAGCGGTATCTCCGCCCCGTATCGGCGGGTCATGCACGAAACCCTGGGAATTCTTCACAGATCTAGGGCCCTTATCAGACCGTTTTTCTCACATCGAGGCGAAGTAATCCGTATCGTGATGGGATCGGCACTGGGGTAGCTCATTCCGCTAATCATTCCCAGCTCCGGGCAAAGGGTATCCGGCCCCCACGTAGCTTGTTCGCGTCAGCAATGCTCCGTAGCCGAGCACGCCGCAATGAAAAGATGGAAGAAAATGTTCGTACGCTAGGCTTCCATTCGTTGTCAGGCACACGCCTTTCTAATTTTGGCTGATTAGCAACCGCCAGTAAAAATTGACACCGCCAGTTTCCATTGCTACGCCGATGTACATCCAAGGGTCATAGCGCCCTGCTTCGTCTTTCTCAATAAATGGTGTTACTACGCCCCGTTGCCTCGAATACTGCCGAAAGGACCGAAGGACGTCTCGGTACTACTCGTGCTTTCCAGAAGTGATGACAAACTACCGGCACAGGCAACAACTCGTCTAGGCTCCCGTTGCGGCCAAATTCCTCCATCAGGACATTCTTCAACGGGCCCCTTCTTCTTGGGCGGCCTCAATCCCACCATCAGCCGGAGTCTGAACCTCTGCAATGGCCGAACTCCGTTCGCCACACCGTAGTCAATTCTAGGCTAGGCTTTAGATGCCAAGCTCCTTGCTAGTCGGAAGCGCTGGAAACTTCCTTGCCAGATCCAATCAAGTAGCACTTCATCCGAACTGTCGCCAATCGCGCTTCCAAGGACCAAAATTCAACCCGTGCCGCATCCGTGCCGCGTCATCGGTGACCATTTAGCCCTATTCTTCCACTCTTGCGGCGCGTTCGACCGTTCGACCATGATTCAGTTCCGAACAGCGCGAGGCTGAATACTCCGTTTATGGGCTTCAGGCTCTCTAAAAGGCGGCGGCGAACTCAACAATGCTCATGTGGAAGCGGCGTGAGTAAGCCACATGCAGACAAATTTTCCACCCATTGACAAGAAACTCACGTACGATTCGCTGGCGGATATCGGTGGTAGAGACCTTAGGGCAAAGAAGGCCAATTCAAGACTGGGGCTTCGGGGGCTCTATGTGATTATCGCATTCGGCTCCAGCACCCCTCTCCAGTTTTTGCCTTGCGGTTGGCGGCGGGAGGAGCTAGTGTCGTGGTGTACGAGCAGGAATTGCAGGGTGGGCCTTGCTGCAGCAGAGGAGAACCGTAGCTGGCGGTCAGCGGCGACGCCCTTCAACAAACCTTACTTCATGGGGTTCGAGGCAATCAGCCGGACAGCCTTGTCACCAGAAATTCTCGACTGCTCATACACACAAAGATGAACGCGTATTGTGGCAGTGATGTTAACTAATTGTTTCCAGAGATTGGTTTAGCAGAATGATGAATGCGTATGGTCCCACAGCTTTTTGGCGAGAGGATTGTGGGCTTGGTCTGTCATACGTTACAGCATAGGTCACGAACTTGTTTGCACTGGAATGCCGGCTGACCTTGTTGGCTCGTAACCAAAAACTTACCTCATCACTACATAGCAAGAGTTTCACTAAGCGAAGTCACAAGTGTATGGTACAATTTCTGAAGAGCATACTTGCTGGCTACAGCATAGCTGTAGCTGAACGGAGCCAGTTGTCTGTACCTGCGAGGAGCTTGACTAGCGGTAGTTGAACCTTGCTTGGCCCCCGGCCCAGCCCAACCAGTAGAGGCCGTTTGCTCCGGTTACATGCTTAGACCATAGATGCAGATTACGTTTAATCTTTCTCTCTTCCGTGACTCTTTGAGTACTGATTGGTTAGTGTACCATCTGCATGATCATAGAACGCTACTGACTTCTAATGAGACTGAACAAGAACCATTGGCCCTTCTTGGGAATTCACAGAGTCTAAAAGTGAGAACATTAATGAAAGTACACGGAGTCACCGAGGCTTGCCAAAACGCTGATAACCGCACAAAATATGACGAACGGCAATGGAAATTACTGTAGAACATAGAATATAATTATGCTGCAAAAGTTCAAGTAACCGCGCAAACGCCTGAGTGGGAATGCCACCTACTCACATTAAAGCGGAGATCGTAATATCAATAGAGGTAGAAAGAGTGTGCAGCCTCACTATCTAGACTGTACGGTCTCCGATATTTTGATTGCTCCAACGTTGCACCTGGAAGACACTACCAATGTTAGGATCTTCGCTGCACTTTGTCCGGTTGCATGACTCGCAATTTGCTATTCCATTGTTACCCGCATCAAAATTTCAGTAAGTCTAGCTGATAGTATCATGCGGTAAGAACTAACAACCTCCGACCTCAGGATCAAGCCCCTTCTCCGTCGAAAGACCAAAGAATTTTCGAATCCAGGCAGGTATGTAAGCAATGCACCAGGGCTGCGATGCTCCGGAGGCTTGTGGCGTTTGCATTTTGCTGGACTCGGAAAATTTCTCTCATGAAACTGCGCGTGATGGACGGGAAGAAGAGTTCTTGCAATGAGCTGTAGTGCAGAGCCCCGGGACACGTATGGCCGTACCGAAGACTTTCTTGAAGTGTCTGCTTGAGGACCCCTCGAATTTGGAAATAATATATTTCACTTGCGTTTCCAAGTGATCTGGTGACACTTTGTTGCTTTAAAACGCGATTGGCCTTTGTGTGAACTTGCAACCACTTTGAGCAAGACATCATTGTTTGGGCCTTCGAGTGTCTTCTCAGCAAATCGGAGCTAGCATGTTGAATGAGGAAGTAAGATACCGCATTTAGACCTTTTTCAAGGTGCCCATGGTATCAGCGAGAGGAAATTTTCATTTTCCGGCTTACGTGGCATTCCATTTTCTCAACATGAGAGTAAGATCATTCTTGCACCCACTCCATAGCGTCTACCGCTTCCGCGGCAACCTGGCTAATCTCATCATCCGGATCTCGGCTTGAACAGAGTGGCGGAATACTATCCCACCAAAGGGCCTATCTCTTGGGGGTGAATCCGTAACCATCAACCTCCGCATCATACAGCGACCCCTCCCATAACTACCCTCTCCCGCCTATTATCGAATTGCCTGACACCATCACATATCTCAGAGCCCAGGATATGAATCTACTAAGCGGCAGTATGTATATTAAGTTTAAGTTCGCACAGCATTGGATTAGTGTCATCTTCCTCTTCCAATGCTTCTCTCAGTGCCCAGATAGCGTACATATAGTAATCGAGGGCATCGCCGGCTCGGTTAGAAAGCTTGGCGAGGTTGTAACGAAAGCGTTCTGGTTATATCAGTATCAGTACTTACTGAGCTCTCTTTCAGAGATCCTCTCTCTGGTACGCCTGCCCTGGCTAGGAACCTCTACACAAGTTCAGTCATGTTGATGACTTATGGACGATGGAATACCTGGAGACGGAGCCTGGCTTACCACCCCAGACGTCGCGAACCAGCCAGCCAAATTCCGGGAAGCCGGCCCATAAGCGGCATTCCTCCCTCCAATGACCTTACCAGGTGTTGTAGTGATTCTTCTTTCCATGACAGTCTCTCCAGACCAACACATTGCCGGTATCGTTCTTCGCATCGGGTAAACGCGATAGGGCGGCAACCACAGCTGCAAAGTCGTTGAAGTACGTTATCATCTGAGAACCTCCCTAGCCACTGGAATAATTTGTTTGATAGTCCAGATGTGAGTTCCGGAGGGATCGCGTTGTGCCTGGCCGACAGCTTCGATCCCTGAGGCATCCTCGCCGGGGCTTGTAATACCAGGCAAGGCATTCTTGAGAATGCGGATAAATTCACGATGCCACAGGGAAGTGACACTGGAGAGACATTGGAGAGACTGGAGAGCTTCTCGGCTTCACACTCGTCGACGCTGTTGAAGAAGGTCAAGGGCATGGTCGCACAGGTATGAGGCAGATATTCAAGGTTTTGCATGAAGTGACAGCTTCACAGCAGAGCAAAGGGATTAAGTCTCTTAGAGCAATGTTCATACTTACCTGTGAAATGCCCACCGGATGGTCTTCTTTCTTCCGCGAAGCGCAAGCTATTGCCCTTTCGGTAGAACCGCATGCAGACTAAGCCCAACCGTCGCTTGGAGAACGCGTCCCAGAATACTGGTGGATGGTATGCGCATAGTATGTACAGTGCAACTCGAACAAAGCATCTTCGTTAACAGTTCTTGTGGAAATCTTGCACGAAGACGGCGTCAGGGGCGGTGTTTGATGAACGAAATACTTTTGTCATTTAGCACATAATTGTGACCACGTTGGCCGCAAAGGATTCCACAAACTGACTGTTGGGTCAGATATGTCGAAACAAAGGCTGCTCTGCAAGTGGCTTCTGCTGTATTTGTCACCTGCAGCGCACAACATGACAGATGACTCCGAGATGAGCAAAGCGGCAATGACTCCGGCTTTTCTAGCCTTTTTATTAGCAGCTGGACGTAGTTTTGGGAGGATTTGGAACTGCGTGTCTCGAGCTGTTCCGAATGGAGTATCAAACTGATGTTCTACATGCAGCTCATCCAAACTCTGTGTTGGCTGCTCCAGACAATGTTTGAGACAAAGAAAAAGGCGGAGCGTGCAAGCGTGGATGTGCCGAGGGCGCAGATGCAAGTTGGAGGCGCTTCCAGGCAGCAGACTTGCAGTCAAAACTGTTGGCTGACACGGCGAAGTCGGGGCCGACAGCGGGCAGGCGCGGCCGAGCCAGAGCAGGCAGTCATGAGTCGGAGGTATGTATCAAAGTCAGACATCGCGGAGGCAGCGGGCGTGTCGGCAAACTCGCAGATGCACGACGACAAGCGCTGGCCGGGTGCAGTTGGCTGGCTGGCAAGGCGGATCGGCGTTGGGCGGGCGCCAGAATCAGTGACGTGCAGGAGATGCGAAGAGGGTGGTTCGCTCGGCCTCAGTCGGCTCGCGGCCGCGGGCGGGCTCTGCTCGGCGGTGCGCTACGCTTAATAAGAGGGCTCAAATTCTCTGCGCCCTACTTAACTACCACCTCCTCCCTCTCGCCACGACGCACCACCCATCACACCTCACAGCCCACGGCTCGCAGTCCCCCTCGCAACCCACAAACTCACGCCGCCGGCTCACCACAGCGCGCACGGAGTCAAGCCGCCAGCTGCTCCGCCCGACCCACGAAGGCCCTATTCCCGCACAAAGCCACCTGCAGTCAAATCTACAATCACAGCGGCTGTATATGTATTCGCCCCGTGACAACGCTTTCAGACAGGAACCGCCGCCGAAGCTGCAAAAATTCCGTGACATACGAAAGCCTAGTAGCAACTACCATTGCACCAACGGCTAGTCTGCTACTCTGACCACCCCGATCCCACCACGAGCTTCCGAGACCTGCACCTACTGCATGTCTCTACTGGCCTTCACGAGCTTCTCGCATCCTCGCACCACCACCGTCCTTCACTCCCGCTCTTCGCGCTAAGTCGCCTCTCCACCCCACCGCCGCAAAAATGGCCAACATCAACGTCCGCCGGGATGTCACCGATCCCTTCTACCGCTACAAGATGGAGCGTCTGCAGTCCAAGATCGAGGGCAAGGGCAACGGCATCAAGACCGTCATTGTCAACCTGAGCAACGTCGCCCAGCAGCTCGCCCGTCCCCCTTCGTGTAAGTGCCCCGCTATACTCCTACCTCCTGCATGGCTGGTCGCTGATCCCTGCCCCAGATGTCATCAAGTACTTCGGCTTCGAGCTCGGCGCTCAGACCAACAACAACCCCAGCGACGACCGTTGGATCATCAACGGCGCTCACGAGGCCGCCAAGCTCCAGGACTACCTGGACGGCTTCATCTCCAAGTTCGTCCTCTGCAAGAAGTGCAAGAACCCTGAGACCGAGGTCAACATCAAGGATGGCCGCATCCTCCTTGACTGCAAGGCTTGTGGTCAGCGCACTGATGTAGACCTCCGCCTCAAGCTCAGCTCCTTCATCCTGAAGAACCAGCCTAAGAAGGGCAAGAAGGACAAGGCCACCAAGAAGGCCGAACGCAGGGCCAAGAAAGCGAACGGCGAGGAAGTTGAGAATGGAGGTAGCGGCAGCAACGGTGATAGCGGCTCCGACCACGGCGAAGAGAACGGCGATCTTGAACTTGAGGCTGGCAGTGATGATGAGCTCACCCGCCGCATCAACGCTGAGGCCAAGGACATCGAAGAGGTCGAGCCCAAGGAGGTTGAGTGGTCTGTTGACACCTCGGAGGAGGCTGTTAAGGCCCGTGCCAAGGATCTTCCGGATGACCTCAAGCGTGCCCTTGTTGTCGGTGATGATGATGAGGGTGCTGATGGACCGAACGCATACGATCAACTCGGTAGCTGGATTCAGGAGACGGCCAAGTCCAAGGGCAGCGTCAGCAAGGTAGAGGATGTAGAGATCTACCTCAAGGCTAAGGAGTTCGGCATCGAGAGCAAGCACAGGACCCTCACCGTCCTTGCCCAGACCATCTTCGATGACAACATGGTCAAGCAGATTGATCCTCGCGCCGCCATGTTGAAGAAGATGATCACGTCCGAGAAGCACGAAAAGGCTTTCCTGGGTGGCACTGAGCGCTTCATCGGCAACGACAAGCCTAACCTCATCCCGCAGGTGTCTGCCATCCTCATGAAGTACTACGACAACGATCTTATCTCGGAGGAGGTTCTCAAGGCTTGGGGCAGCAAAGCTAGCAAGAAGTATGTCGACCTGTCCACTAGCAAGAAGGTTCGCAAGTCGGCTACTCAGTTCCTCGAGTGGCTTGATAACGCCGAGAGCGAGGAGGAGGAGTCTGATGACGAGTAAATCCGTCCACATTCCGGCTCGTCGACGCGAAAGAAGATGGCAATGGCTCAAGGTAACGCTCGAGCTAAGGGTTTGCCGTTGGCAGTGGTTTCCTGGCTTGTCCTGCTCTATCGTTTTTGCTTAACTACCGCTCCACTCCTTCGTCGTTGTGATTTGAACTTTGGCTCTTCCTAGTTGCTTTCGTAGTCTTAGGCAATGCGACTCTACAGTCGAAAAATGATCCAAATGTGCACATTTGTTGGTGACCAGAATCTATTCGAAGTTAAATTTATGCCGAGGCAAAGCCGTGGCTATCGATAATCGATAATGATGATAGCTTTCTCACGCCCCAGCTTCCCACCCAAACACTCACTCAAACGCTCACAATGGAGGTTTCTCAGCGCAACACAGCTGCGCTGCAAGGTATGCTCCGTGATTCTTGTGGCTGATAATAACTTACATATGGGACATAGAGCGCGTCATGAAGCTTGTTGCAGCGCTTGTCAAGCGGTTCGAGAACATCATTGCCTTGGCTTCTGTACGCACGCAACCATTCTCATTGATCTCACTAGCAGCAAATGAACGTTATTGCTCATATACTTCCCGTGAATAGCCTGACAGCAAGGATTTCAATACAACAGCGAACAAGAAGTGGCAAATGGAGGTCGAGACAGCAGCATTGGTAAGGCCTGTCGCTCTCCTACTTCGTACTCAAGCTCAGCGATGCTGCGATAATCAAAGGTTCGTAAGACACATATGCTGACATCGTTCCGATTTTGCTAGATCCGCGCCACCGAAGACATCCTCACCCTCACGCGACAGATGCAAGAGCTCTGGCTCTTCGGAAACCTCAACACCCTCGACTCCAACGACAAGCAGAACGTCGAGCGCACGGAACAAGACGTCAAAGCTATGATCGAGGCAATCGAAGGACTGACTAAGGAGAAACTGTGAGGAGCTGGTATCATACAGTCGATTGGCAAAAGAAGTTATGGGGTAGCTTGAGGCGGGGGAGAAGGCTGGCAAGTCTTGCACGCGGAGATGGTTTATTTTGGCGTTTAACGGACGGATATACCCAATTGATCGCGCAGAATAGAGGCTCGATGGCTTCAAATATCCTATGAATCTGATCGCCTTGCTTGACAGTCTGGTGAGCTTCGGCCACTAGTTCCAGGCCACGCGTGCGAAACCCGCGTGCCTTCACGCGCGACGCGTCTTCCCCCGCCCCACGTTACACTTTTTTTCCCCCTTTGGCCTCAAGCAGCTTTCTCTGACAGCGTCACAACCGCCCACCTCCGAATCTCGATCTCCTCCCACCCTCAAGAGATGTCCGCCGACATGCCGCCCCCGCGCATCCCCCTCACCCTCATCGTCGCCGCCACGCCCTCGCTCGGCATCGGCAAGAACGGCACCCTGCCCTGGCCGCAGCTAAAGAAGGAGATGGCCTACTTCGCCCGCGTCACCAAGCGCGTCCCCACCTCTGCCGCGCCGCCGCCGCCGCCGTTGTCGTCCACCGGCAGCGTCGCCCGCAACGCCGTCATCATGGGCCGCAAGACATGGGAGTCCATCCCGCCGCGCTTCCGCCCGCTCAAAGACCGCGTCAACGTCGTCGTCTCGCGGAACCCCGCGCAGAGCGACGGGATACAAGAGGCGGGGGAAGTCTCACAAAGGGGCGATCCGGCTGCTGCGCCTGTTGCGGCGAAGAGCCTGGCCGATGCGGTTGAGAAGCTGGCGCCGCTGAGGAAGAGCGGGCTGCTGGGGAGGGTCTACGTCATTGGCGGGGCGCAGCTGTATAAGGCAGCGTTGGAGATGGATGAGGCGAAGTATGTCTTGTTGACGAGGGTGTGGAAGGAGTATGATTGCGATACGGTGTTTCCGGTTGATGTGGTGGGACCGGAGGGGAAGGGCGGAGAGGGGTGGACGAGGAAGACAAACGTGCAATTGAGCGAGTTCGTAGGGGAGAGTGTGGAGGAGGGGAAGTTGAAAGATGGTAAAGATGGGGACGAGGTTGAATTTGAGTTCTGCTTGTTTGAGAGGAAATGATACACGGCGGGTCTGAATTCAAGCAAAACAAGATTTGACTGGTTCCAAGGGTAAGGAGGCATTGAATCTACCCAGAAAAAAGTTCATCCGAATGATTGGAACTATGAATGGCTGATGCGGCCTTCCCAGTCTTCCCTCCGACCCTGTGAGTGGTCCAGAAGGCTGCGGAATCGCTCGCTTTCAATCAAAGGCTTCCGAGAATGTCATAGAGTTTTAGAACACGAACAACAAAGTTTCCGGCCTCAACCCTGGGATGCTTCCACTCTCTGGGACTTCTCTTCATCTATACACCACGTGCCGCACTGTAAGTATTATTTAATACATCCGCACTATGGTTGCTCAAGGGAGTGACACATCATTTTTTGCCATGCACATCGATATCTTGCTGCTAACTAGGTCGTCGACAGCATGATCTAATAGCGTAGAAGGAGCTGGTTTTGGGTATCTACACAACATTGTATTTGATTACTGACTGAGCGGCCCAAAAATGCGATGATTAACAAACCGGCGTTCGACCTTTGTACCACAGCCAGCTGAACGGCTCCTTTTTTTTCTACGAGCATTCATACCTGCACCGAATTTTGCCGAAGCCTAAATACCATGCGCGTCTTTTGCTTTTTCAGCCTCTATATTACAGCCTTGCAGCTATAACCCGATCCAACACAGTTCGGACATAATTCAAATCGCCGAAACACCGAAACTATCCATGATTTCAAATACACTTAGTCGTAGTAGCCCCGAAGTGGCTTGCTTCATCTTCCGACATTCTGTTCAGCTTCACTCAGCGGCGAATTCCGTACTCCCGAGCTGATGATGCGCCAAGGACAATGTCGAAACAGTACCCGTGCCCGGAAGGAACGAAGAATTGGGTACAGTAAGTGCGGTGTGTACCTTCGAAACTCCAAGTTATGTCGATATATCCTTGGACGTCAATCATCTGGCCTCGAAACATGACCTGCCCTGGGCCCCACGGATGAAATCCTTGTTCCAGAACATTATTCACGAGGTTCAAAGAGATAAGGTTTATATAACTGTTGGGATCGGCCTGGAGTATAGCGGATTTCGAGACTCCAGGGCGCACATGAATGTCGACCGGCGTTCCATCATCTTGAGAAGGCCTCTGTATCCCCGTCAGTGTCATGTCACGATGATATAGTAGCTTACACAACATACTCTAGGTGAGCATAATAGGGATGATAAACCAAACATTTTCAAGGTGTCTTTCTTGGGATGATGAGCTATGCAGGATTCTGAACAGAAAGAGCACTCTTGAACAACCATGTTTCAGATATTATATTAGAAGCAGGGCTCGCAACAAGCAAGCTTGCAAGCAGTAGAATCTATCAGCAAGCGTTTGGCCTGCAAGCGGGCTATTTTCTCCTGTTCACCGGCCGCTTACAAACGCTATTGCAAGCGGCTTGCAAGCGGAGGTCGCCTAAAGCGAGCCCTGTCCTGAGGTCTCTATTGCCGGGTATCGTTTTCTTTGTTTTTCTTCGCACGTAGCTGTCTTAGGCTACGGAATGTTTGCTTATTTCTACCAACGAAGCCAAGCAGGTTGGCTTACCATCTCTGCTGGGAACAGAAAAAAACTGGTCCGTGGAGAATGATTATTGACTCTGGTGGATCTAAAATGAGCGTGTGAGCCGCACTGTCTTGCTGGGTATGGTCCGAGCTTTCAGGATTCTAGCGTTTGCATCGCGGTTGAAATATAACACGTATCATCAACCGTGAGGAAGCACTCAGCTTGCGATGTGCAGCTCTTCAATCCTCATCGGGTTTAGTCATTTGTATTGATAC
Organism: Botryosphaeria dothidea; assembly: GCA_011503125.2. Classification (NCBI taxonomy): domain Eukaryota; kingdom Fungi; phylum Ascomycota; class Dothideomycetes; order Botryosphaeriales; family Botryosphaeriaceae; genus Botryosphaeria; species Botryosphaeria dothidea. The sequence goes on from WWBZ02000001.1 coordinate 1,978,432, forward strand.
CTGGGAGCCGGGATGGCACCTAGATGTCTTGAGCTCAGAGATACAGGAATGTTTGCAACCGTCTCATGACCTTACCAAACAGTTTTCAAAGCTTCGCTGTGTGCGGCGGGTAGCACCGCTGCGATGCTATCATGCAGTGTAGGATATGTTTGTTATATGATGGGCTAGCGACTTCGCCGGAGAATGACCCGCTCATTGCTTGGTGTTGCCTTCAGGGGAAGACCCTGACGATAATCCAGGGGTCGCTTGTAGGAATTCCTCTCTCTGTTCTTGGATGATCTGACACCCAGGGAATGGAGGCTGCCCTATCTTCGACGGTTCAAGTGTGAAAATTCCATTGCGGAGCTCTGAAAGAAAGTTGAAACACCCTAGCTTCTGTAACAGGTCAGCCACTAATATTCACATTTCGTTACTTTAGGAATCTTCCTCAACTGAAAAAAAATTACTACGTCGTGACCATATATTATGACTATGCATCTCTGTCAAAAGGTATATGTAAGGGGCGAAAGCTCTTTTGGAATGTAAAACCAGGGTGGCGTCCGTCCCGTCACGTTACGTCATAGCCCTCTGACGGGACGTGACGGCGTTTGACGGTTACTTAGTCATGGTGTTGAGTTTTACGGAAGAGCTTAGCATATATACTTAGTAATTTTGGTCACCCACCATACTAAATTCTCAACACCAAGTAGCTAATACGGTATAATAACTAAAACCTACTAATATAGATAGATAGATAAATTCATTTCTTCCCGATATAGTTCCCTTACGGGTCCATGCGGGGCTGGCTATCTGTAGTTATTTTACACGAGGGGGAAAACCTTTTCGCCTGGCAAAAACCCCTCCTCTCTCTCTGGGCATGCTATCCTATACTAGTTCTTGTTTTTCCTTCTTACCAGTAGCGGCTGCTGTGGCAGCCCTACATTCACCTGCTAGACCTATCTCTTCAGTCCTTATCCTCGTAGTTGTCCGGGTCCTAGTGGTCCTGGTGGTCCTGGTTGTCCTCCTAGTTCCTCTTCCTGGTTATCTTCCTATATTAGTTCCCTTGCCAGGCTGAATTGCTTGAGCAGCCCTAGGCGTAAGAACCAGTCTGTTGCTGCTTTGATCCCCTTCTTTGTTGAGAGGAGGGAGTAGTAGTCCGTGGTCCCTGCCCTTTGGAGCATCTGTGCCCTGCCCTGTTGGAAGTGGGGGCAGAAGAGGAGGATATGAACCTACTAATATATACTCTATCTAGAGAAGTAGTGGTAGTATAAGTATTAAGTTAATAAAATAATAGAAATAATAGCGCTGTGATATAAATATTCTCTATCGTTATGTGCCGTTATATGCCGTCAACGGCCTGTCATGCTCCTTACTGACGGTGACGGACGGCAGAGACGCCGTCAACGGGCCGTCAACGGGCCGTTTGACGTGACGTCCGCCACCCTGTGTAAAACAATGGGCTGCAGATGGAACGATCAAACCATTTATGCCTTCGTACACATCGAATCTGAAATTTCACTTTCAGAGCCATCAGAAAGTCTATCGGCATATGCTTCCGCGGGTGAGTGTACGGGGCAGAGGGTCGCGACTACTGAAGTACAAAGTGAGGCAGTCAACCGGGAGATGACGTACAAATTCAGGAACCACAACCTTGTCAATAGCTTATAGTAGGACAGTGTCATGTTGAGTGAACGTGGTACTGTGCAGCACGGGCCACGAATGTGGGCGACAACTGTCCGACCAACGTGTCTCCTCTTACTCGACGCCAAGTGTGAGGAGAGGAGAGTAACTTGCACATCTAAGGCTGCAAAATTGAGGCTCAGTGCAGTATTATTTGCATCATCGCCTCACCTTCATTGTCCAATCGGATTGGTCGTCGTTGTATCCCGTCGCCCCGCGGAAGGCTGGCTTAATGACCTGTCATGATTCGACTGGACAGCGCCGTCACCTGCATTCGCTCGCTGACCACTCGTTACAGGCATATAAAGGTCTGGTGACTGAAAACTTCAGTTAAGCCGCACATTGCGGCTACTCAGCTGCCCAACGAAAACTTTTTCAAGGCTGCTGGTGAGTTTTCGTTCCAAATTTACCCAACTGGCACTCATGAAAGTATACTTAAAGCTTGAAATAGGCCTCGCTAAGCTTTTATCATGAGTTGAGTCTGCATTGAATACGGACTGTCCTCTTGTATCACTCTATATATGAGCCAAAAAGCAAATGAGATACCAACCTGTCGAAGTTTCCAGCAATGGCATCCACCCAATTTCCCCCGCAAGATGGCACATCAACACAGGATGCTTCCGGCTCATCGACCTCAGATCGTATTAACACCTCAGGCGGTGACACAAAAAGCGAGCCCGCAGGTTACCCGCGACTTGCAAAGCGGATGGGGTTCATCCCTGAACAAACCATTATCCGCCGCTTTGGGGCTCTGAACACCAGGAATATCCTTTACCTCCATGCGGAGTTGATTTATTTGGAGAAATCTCTACAGGAAGCGGAGAAAAAACACGGTTCTGAGTGCAGCTCCGCGGGAAGCTGGCTTGCATTGAGTCAATCACAAAGTGAGAGTGGCAAGCGGCAGTGGCAACTTGTGCAGACGATAAAGAAGAAGCTCAAAGAGTACAGTAAGCTTAAAGACTCTCCAAACAGCAGCGGAGATATCCTGACATGGTCTTCCGTCCAGACAATTCTGTCATTCAGCAAGAGATGATACTTCGTATGGGCACTCCCAGCTCCTTCGACCTCGACCAGGTTCAAAAGTACCTCGAATCAGTTGAAATGGGCCCCTTCTCACTATGTGGACCAGATTCGGCCGTCTGGGGCTCTGTCGATCATCCAGAGAACCATGAACATGACCTCATATCCCTTCTGGCACGCCGCGAAGAGGATGCCTTCACCAAGTGGGTCATGTGTAAGGCAACCAAGGTGTTCTTTCGCCTCGGATGGCCACGGGCAAACAAGTCTAGAAAAGCTCGACATTTGAGCAGCTATGATGATGAGGACCTGCTACTTTGGAGTCAGGCATTTACCAGCATGATCGCCGCAGCTCTTCCGATTGGTTCTATCATAATTCTACAACTCTACTCATCCCTTCCCGTCAGATTAGTTTTAATTGCTGTATTCAACGCTCTTCTCTCTCTTTGCCTTAATTTCTTTACAAAATCGCGACCGGTTGACTTGTTCGCAGTGGCTGCGGCGTTCTCAGCAGTTCAAGTTGCCTTTGTTCAAGCTGGAATCCCAAAGTGTAACGGTTAAATGGAAAAGATGTCATGAAGTTGGTTGAGGAAATGGTTTCAAATTTTACTTAGTGTTACAAGATTGAGCGATTGAAAATTGACAAGTGAAATTGAGTAACACGGCTGAGAACGACATGCGCAGACCCCCACACCCTTTCAATCTGAATATTTACCCTTTAAAGACCCAAATGAGTAGATGTGTTTTTCTCATGTCAATATCTTGAAGTCCAATATAGCTTTTGGGCTCGTTAATTCACACTTGTGAGTGTTTGGAAAACGTTCCTTTCTTTGCGGCATGATGGTCGGGTGGGCTATTGGAGACGAAGAGGTGGTGGAATCAATTTTCGCCGACGGGATTGGTTTAAGAACTCTCAAGATGCACGCCTCAACCTGATGCTGCTGCTCTCTTCTTGGCTGAATTGCCGAAACAAGTGATCATCATCCTGTCTTCTCCTCCGCTGATCTTCTAAGGCCTTTTCTCGGAGAGCCTCTGTATCCAAGTGTCAGTAACCACGGAAAGTTTTGGGAGAGTACTCAGACTGCTCACTAGATGCACGAACAGGTGACTCTGGCCGCAGACCACCTGTTCCCCGTGTGATTTTCCGAGTTGGTCCGTTCGGGTTTTCTTGTCGCAGCCGTTCCTCGTTGATTGTGGCTAGCCCAACCACCACATCATACGGTTGTTCCTGCACTATAAAAAACTTGCTGGAAAAGTGCATTTTTTGGGGGAATATCTTCGGGTTTCTGACACTCTTTTGCCATAACCACCACCGCAGCTCGATCTTGCCATAGAATTCCTCCGGTCTCTCCTCTGTGGTTCCCGTTTCTAGTAACGTGTAATTATCCAATGATGCCATGTCTGTAGCATTTCTGAAGACCGAGAGTTTTATCTTGTTAACGTTGCTGTTGGTATCGAACTTGAAGGTTAAGCCATCCTTCTTGGTCTCGTTGCCGTCTCTTCTTGGCAAAAGAACCCGGCCAAGCCTTGTTGCGTCGTCATCGTTGTCGTCGTCATACTGCCGCGTAATCGGTTGGAATAAGTCCCACTGGTACACACGGATGAACCTCTGTACTACATTACCTTTATAAATATGGATGTGATAGTGGAGAGAAGCATTCTCAGAAATTGATCTACCATCTTTGAGATAGATTGAATGAACCGAACGAGGAGATTAATATCCTGCGCTCTTTCAACTGCCTCATCCTGGTTCTCTGGAAGCATCTCTATATCCATGGCTCAGAGAAGACTCCTTCAACTGGCAGATGCAGTCTGTTACTAAGACAAACAAGCAAGAGCCAAGTCTCATATGTAATCCTCGTGGTATTCGCCAGAGCTCAAATCTCGAGGCAAGTTTGATTTGCGCCGTATCCTAGCGTCTAAAGGGATCTCGTTAAGCTTCGTTTATCCGCATTCGAAATTTCGAACCTCCAGAGTTATGAAGAGTCTCACTTACCAAAAATATATTTTCTGTTTCCGCAGGATTCAGAATTTATGCTCACACAAACTTTGAGGGAGTAAAAAGGCCCTTGGACTGGAGAGTCCGGCTTTTATGAACAAATCGGCGAGACATGCGGAAAATCGCGCCCATTAAATGTGTGTAAGCTGTAGTACACGCTTTGTATGCCGTGTTCGGGTTTAGCGTATATATGATAAGCGGGCTACGCAAAGGAAAAGCCTGTGCGATAATGCAATGACTGGTTCTGCTAGAAATGATACCACTTTCGAATGCTTTGATTTAATGTTTTGTTATAAGATTTAGCTGTCAAATTTAGATGAATTCATATAAGGAGTTGTTGAAGACACTTGGCGGTTGTATAGAGTTCGAGTACTTGTGCGGAATCCTTGAGGGATAAACATATCTGCTACGACCGGGGCGGTGCCGATTAAGCGGTGAAGAAGGTGATAGGGTAAATCCATAATTCCAGGAAAGAATGGTTAGCCAGTCTCAAATGATTTCATATGTATCTGGGGCACGGACCAAGACGCTAAATATTCGAGCTAACCTAAATCGGTAAGTGCCCTCCAGCCTTGGTCTATGCAAGTCAAGGAGCCATACCTCGAAGTGAGTCCTTACACAGAACTATGCAGAAATTTTTGCATCGGATCATTTAAAACACTACATGTTGTAGGTTCTTTCTTCAAGTTTTCCCTTTGCGATCATCGGTACTCTATAGAGGAACTGACGGAGGAGACTAGACCATCAATCGGGCCTGTAATTCGGATCTTTCATATTTTCATGTCATGCGGACAATGAGGGACAATGTAGTGGAACCGCATTCTGGCTTTTCTTATGCCACGTGTAATAAGAAAGGTGTGCCCAAGGCTGCGATAGGTAGACGGTCCGATCAAGCACTCATAATTGGATAGCACATGGTCGTTACCTTCTTCGCCGTGACATGGGACACGACGCGACGACGCATGAATAGGTTGGTGATATATTTTGATGAAGAGCTTACTTGTTGTTTAAGTTTGGGGAGGTGTTTCTGGTCCAACAGGAATAATCAGTAGCACGTTACTAGTCAGCCTTCACAGTAGTACCGAGGTCCGCGTGAACCTGTGAGTAGAACATGTAACGGAAAAATAGACAAGCATGTTCTTTAAAGCCGTGAAGGATTTGAGCCCCCCCTCCCTTTCTTTTTTGGCGAGTTGACCTTCATGCTTTAACGCTACGCTCCATGGCTCAAGGACTTAGCAAACGGACATGATTTCTATCTCTTTAGTACAAAATACATGGATTTTTTTTTGTTCTAGATGGAGACTCACGTAGGATTACGGTATAGAATACAGAAAAACTCAGTTCGTAAGGCGCTCGGTCTGCTACGAATTACTTATTCATTGTCCCGACCTGAACGAAAACGACTTGGACGGCGATACTGCAAAAACCTCGACTCTTTTCGTAGTCATGAAGGCCGCAAGACAGAAATAAAGGACCAGGTTAAATAACGCAACGACCGCAAGACGAATTTCTATGGAGTCTATGCAATGGTTTGCAGCGAAAGATGCGCGGACTAAGCCTGCAAATACAAAGCCACCAGAGAAGGGTCCCACACTGGCGTGCAGTACACTTGTTGTGTATGTTGGTAAGTCGCATTGGCATTTCTGAGCATTTGGCAACCCCTTTCAAAGAGGCCGGTATGAAACGATTACCAACCAAGATCTCTTCGAGGAGAAAGGCGTGGCCAACAAGGACGGGGCAGCACAGCATAGTGGCTTTGTCACGTGAAATGATGCAATTGACGGCGGCCCGTAAGACGAGAGCGGATTACAAAGGCGGCCGATTGCCGGAGGTGGATGGCGTCAGTGCAGCGGCTGGCGGGACATTTTGTTCGCGCATCACGATATCTGCGATGCAGATTCATCTCTGCGCCTGAGCACTCACGAAAGATGTCTGTTGCGAGCAGAGTCGCGTCGGCGCGGGCACGGTCAGGCCTCAGACAGCAGCTGCTTCGATTCGCCCAATCGCGGCCCGCGCAGTCCGGCGCGTCGTGTCACGCCGCCCCGCCGTCATGGCAAGCTTCACGCCGCCTTCACAACCAACCGCGCCGCAGTATCCAGCCTGCCCAGGCCGTGAAGCCCGATGCCGATACTGCAGACTCTACGAACCCGGCCCTCGCCTTCCCTTGTCTCGATGCCCTCGAAAACCGATCCGCAACCCTGCAGAAGCGCTCGTTGCTCGGTCCCGAGCCTACCTACACAGCTGGCGCTCATGAGAGCTTTCTGTGCAAGGAGCCTATGCTGCTGGACTGGGGTGGAATCTTGCCAGAATTCAAAATAGCCTATGAGACCTGGGGGCGCCTCAATGCCGACAAATCCAATGCCATCCTGCTGCACACCGGCCTGTCAGCCTCTAGTCACGCCCACAGCACCGACGCAAACCCCAAACCCGGCTGGTGGGAAAAGTTCATTGGCCCTGGGAAGCCTCTCGACACGGACAAATACTTCGTTATCTGCACGAATGTCATTGGCGGTTGCTACGGTTCGACTGGTCCCTCTTCCATCGACCCAGCCAACGGCGAGCGATACGCCACCAGGTTCCCTATACTCACCATGGAGGACATGGAGCGTGCTCAGTTCAAGCTGCTAGACCATCTCGGCGTCGAGAAGCTCTACGCAAGTGTAGGCTCCAGCATGGGCGGAATGCTGAGTCTGGCAGCTGGTGCACTGTTCCCCGAACGCGTTGGTCGAATCATCTCCATCAGCGGCTGCGCACGCAGTCACCCTTACAGCATTGCTATGCGACACACCCAACGTCAAGGTACGTTGGTTCCCTGTTTCCCCAAACTGATTTCATACTCACATACATTAGTGCTTATGATGGACCCGAACTGGAACCGCGGATTCTATTACAACGGCATCCCTCCTCACACCGGCATGAAGCTCGCCCGCGAAATCGCAACCGTAACATACCGCAGTGGACCAGAGTGGGAGCAGCGTTTCGGCAGGAGAAGGGCGGATCCTTCTAAGCAGCCTGCTCTCTGCCCAGACTTTCTCATCGAGACGTACTTGGACCACGCCGGCGAGAAGTGGTGCCTTGAATATGACGCCAACAGCATGCTTTACGTGTCCAAAGCTATGGATCTGTTCGACCTAGGTTCAGAACACCGTGTCCGTATCAGCGCGTTGAGGGCTCAGAATGAAGGCAAACTGGCAGCATTTGCCGCTGGTAACAAGGCTCAAGCCGCGGCGACTGCCGACACATGTAATTTAACACTCCCAGAAAAGCCCTACGAGGAACAAGAACAGACCAATGGTTCTTCGGCCTCTCAAACCAGCCACGCCCCTCAGCCCACAGGCCCGCAGGAACCTCCCGCAGACCTGGTTGCCGGCCTGAAGCCCTTGGCGAATACACCAACCCTGGTTCTAGGTGTGGCGAGCGATATTCTGTTTCCTGCATGGCAACAAAGAGAAATTGCAGAGACTCTGCGCCGTACTGGAAATAGAAACGTTACACACGTTGAACTGGGCGAAGAAAAGAGTTTGTTCGGTCATGACACATTCCTCCTGGATCTGGAACATGTGGGAGGGGCGGTGAAAGACTTCTTGGGTTGAGCCTTTGATTGATTTTATTACTTTCACGGATTTGAACGAGCGTGCATGGGTTGGAGTTGATGGCAGGGTTTCTCAATATCTGGAATGATCAGGGGGCTGGCTGGTTTGCGCATGCCACCCGCCAATTCAAAATCAAAAAGGTCCTCGAACCTTCTCCCTCCTTCAGCATGATTTTCTTGCCACGACTCTGTTTTGTTCTTATTTTTTTGCGTCAGTTGATTCCCGCAGACTCGCAGTCCTCCTCGCTATACCTCACCAATTTCTCGCTGTGACCGTCAGAAGGATTCCAACCTTGGTCTGCTGGCCGGACCGACCAGATGATGCAAGCTTTTCTTACTCTTTGAGAAGTTTTGGGCAAAGAAAGGCCGCCAGAGGTTGGGGAAGATAGCCGAATGGCCGCGTTTCCCAGACTCCTTCTGTCCCCCTTCAGGGCCGAATTCAACCGCCGCTACGACTTTACGTCAACGAGGCCTGAAGCAAGAAAGAATTTCCGTCGACATGCGAACGCGACGCGCGAAGGGCCTTCAGCAGGTTGTACACAAAATTTTCCTTGGAATGTACTACCCAGATTTTCGAGTTTGGAACAGGGGCCCGTGGCCGCGGACCCCTTCGCATACCATCCGTATTGACGCCACACCCGGTCTCCTTGATGGACACGGATCACTTTTCCAACGGAACTGATAGTCTTCAGCGCCCCGACCCGCCGCTTTGACCAAGCAAAGGGTATTTCGACGTCGACTACATGTAATCTGCTTTTGTCGCACCTTATGACAGTCACCCTGGCCTGATTTGGACGCTGAACGGAGCAATGCTAGGAGAGAGTACCCTTTGATCACCAACGTACCACAAAAGGTTGACTCCCTGGGCATCGACACTCAAACACGACGTATCCCTATCTTCTGTGACCCGCAGCAGACTACGGCAATCACGCATCATCCGCCTACGCTGTCTGGTCAAAATCGGCCGATCTCGACCGTCGCCTGGAGCTGCAAGCTATGACACTGGTTCGAGGACTTGAACATATCCTCTAACCTTATCAACTAGCGCTCATTCTCGCAGACGTCGAGACTCCCATCTCCAAGACACGGGAATGCTCCATGGGAAAAATGGTGACGGAACGACGAATCACAGACGACGAAAAGAACTAACAGCGCTCTGGACCGACGGTTGCCGGCCAAGACACCTCCCTCGCCCCGTGGGTTCAGCAGTGATAGTTATCAGCAACCAATGTGCGCTTCTGAATTGCAGCGAGGAGCCACGGAACTATTGGCAGCTGCGGATGGAGGTTGTTTCAGACATCGCGTCGAATCCCTCCTGGCTCTTTGCTAGGCGGAAAAATTTCGTTGCGGGATGGCTATGACACATGCCGAGAGGAACTTCTTGAGTAAGATCTTGACCCGGCTTCTCCAGAACCCGGATCCCCGACCCAAGAAAGGGATGAAGATATTCTCTCTAGCCAAGCACAGCCTCGCATTGAGCCTTAATTCGGCATACAGGTCAAAGACTACGCTTGGCCGGCACGGATGCAACGTTCAGTCGTCGACGATGAATTTGAGAATGACCCCTTGGAAACCAATGACGACAACCCTGCCTTACGACCGTAACCTTACGCTTGGATCGATGCTCCGAATCGAGCTCACGAACCAATGAAGAGCTTGATCTTTACTTCTCCGGGTCTGCAGTGACCGACAGGAGAATGGATCAGAGCTATCCCAAGCGAGGTTGGAATTCATTGGGAGATTTGATAGGACCGGTTTCAAAGGGCAACCAGATTGTGGATCACGATGGCTGTGATCAGGGGCAAGTTCGTCACGGGCTGTTTTCAGCTGGTTGAACGCATAATTCGTAGAAAGGTAAAAGCTGAGGCCACCCAGAGCACGGTGTCTTTGACGTTTAAGACCCCACGAGCGCACGTTCTCACTCTATTCCGACCCAATCCGAACTATCCAGAAACTCAGCCACCGTGGCGCCAATCACAGACGGCCCGCATCACCACCAGCGCAGCAGCGGCCCAAGCGTCATGGGTTTAATTGTCCAGGACTACAACTTGCAGGAGTACATGAGCATGGTGTTCTACTGCATTGTGGGCAGCGGAGTCATTTTCCACTGGATACATGTCTGGCTGGGCAAACCAGACTCGCGAATCAAGGCACTAGAGTCACGGATGCGACGACTTGAGGAGGGAATAGATTCAAGAGAAGTAAAACACCTGCGGCAGCTGTACAACGTCGTCTGTTGCGCCCTGTTGCAGTACGGAATTGCTCATTCCGCACCACAGCACAAAGCACTAGCCGGCATTGGGTATCCTGCCATGGAGCTGCAAGGACGGCGAGATTCAGGGTGCTACGCATCTTCGCAAATGCCACCGCACGTTTCGAATACTGGAAGTCTCTTCTCAAACATCAACGACGGCCCCAATTCGCTATTCCACGCGCCGCCACCATCGCAACGCCAACGAATTGACTCGTACTTCAACGCACCATGCTACGACGGCGTTGCGCCGCACGAAATTACCATTCCACCGTCGGTACGCAATAACTCTGGTGCATACAACACAACATCATGCTCTCCCATGCCACCTCCCACGCCCGGCACCCCTTATCGGCGCCGTAGGTGACTATATGGCAGTGTTGGCGACCAACAGACCCAAGCGAATTTGGATGTTCCGAAAAGGGACATTCCAATCCATGTTTCCACCCATAGCCTTACTAGGGCTTCGATTACGCAGAGCCCTTCACCGCCCCCGAAGAGACACCGTCGTCCTCATTTCCCACGGCCACCCTTGTCTCCGACGTACAACCATCCTGCAGGGCACTGGGGCGCATTCGCAGCTCCTGGTCCTCACGCAGATTGAGCAATCACACAATATCCGACCATCGCAACAAAACTCATCTGAAGACGGCAAAGAATACGAGGCGAGAATCGGCCGATCGAGGAAGCCGGTTCGCAACCACTTCCAGTTTTTGCCCGCATGGGATTCTTTTCCGCCGTTTTCAAAGTTTCTCATTCACACCGCATTCCGGCTTTGCCCCCTTGCTATTCTTCCCCGAACGACATTGGTCCTTATAGATTTTCCGACTTTTTTCTCACCTTGCCTATATCGGCCAGAATCTGTATCCGTTGGGGCTTAGGATTGCGCCTGGTCGCGATATACTATGACACCACTGGAATCATTCCCAATTTGCATCGTTCTTCGCTGGTCGATAGGAACAGTCCGCATCGTTCTGTTTCGGTTTAGCTTTTACCATGCGACTTCATGGCAGGTTCCCATTTTGCTTCTTTGGAAGCTGCCTTCCCCGATCCGGGCTTGACCGAAATCTCGTCGGAATTCAATTTGATTCGAAGCGAAGCACACTCATGGCGGGATTCCAGATTATCGATTTCCGGTATCTTTGACATGTTACCGAACGATTCCTTGCCTGTCATCCGCATTCACCTGCCAGGCAACCATCACTTTGATAGTGTACCCCACAACTTTCATTGACCTAGCTATTCCTTCCATTACGTTCTTCTCAGACCTCTTCATTCTAGAGCAACACTTGCATTATACAGGATCAGCCAGTCACCGTCCCTTCATGCGCGGAGCAATCCGTCAGTTTGGGCCACCACCGCCAGCCGGTTTTATTTCCTTCCCAGCACTTAAGGTCATTGACATAAGGTTCTTTCCTTGCGTAGGAAGGAGACGCTGGAAGCCTCTTATACAGAGATTTCATTCCCCCCCCCTCATCTGGAGATATTTTCATACGTTTCTGTAATACCCAAACAAAAGTTCTTGTCTCCTCAAAGATTTTTCTCGGCTTCACACTATCACTTCTTTCCAGGCCCTCTGCATTTGTATATAATAGAATTATCATTAGACAAGGGCTCTCGACGGCCCCCGTTTTCTTCATTTACTAAAGGACTGTACTTCCCATCGGCCATTTCCACTCTTGCATCAGATCCTACAAATTATGATGCATAATGGGGCCCTGTGAAGGCTCCCGATAGAGCCCCCCACGGAGAATGGAGGAATCGTAATCTCCAAAGTCCCTTCCCAAAATTCCAAGAGAATCGTTAAAACTCCGTTTCACATAGAGTCGGGACATATTTCCGAGCGCCAGTAAGAACCTCGCGCCTTGAAAGCCCAAAGAGAAAACAGAATCAAGCCGTCGAAGCATTTGACTCTTCGTCCATCAATCTCGTTCATACCCATCAAACCTTGGGGCGTCTCCGTTCAGCGTCGTTCGTTCCACAGACCCTTTACTGAGCGCCGGGAATTGCGACCGGAGTGCCCGTGGGGGTAGCGCCAGCGGGAGGCCAGACACCGGGAGTGGCAACGGCGGTGCCGTTGCCGATCTGCAGCGCGCCCGCAGAGCAAGAGTAGATCTTCGGGTCGTAGCACTGCTGGCCGCAGGCCTGCAGGGCCACTCCGTTCTGCACCGGGCACAGCGTCGTGTTGTTGTGGCAGACGTAGGCGCTGGGCGTGTAGCGGTGCTGGCCGCAGAAGAGGGTCGCGCCGGGGGTGCCGACGGGAGTTGCGACAGGAGGAGTGGCCACGGGGGTGTTGGGGGCATCATACTGCTGGGCGATGGGAGAGCCGAGAGCCGCGGAGGCGAGAATGGCGGTGAGGGTGAGGAATTGCATTTTGTTGTTTGGTTGTTTGTTGGTTTTGTGTGGGTCAACGAGTGGTTGGTTGGTTTGAGAAGGAGGAAGTCAGAAGCGACTGTTTCTGTGTCGTGCTGGTGAGGAAGATGGTTGGAAGATGTTTGTTTGTGCTGAGTGAGTGAAGACTGGCTTGTGGACGCAATACTGGGAGAGCTATATAGTATGGAGTTGACAGCCTGAGGATGGCAGCATGCACCGCACAGATGCATTGCCCCAACCTCGTCGTCATCGCCGTCCCACCACCAAGACCCATCGGCCGAACTTCCAGGATCTAAGCATGGCATACCGGGCTCCGGCCTAGACAGCTGTTCTCTGTCTCCCACCGACGGAAAGACCGTGCCGAGCGGCGATGATTGCACGCGTTGATGCCCCTAGTTGGACATTTTCATCGAAAATTCATATTTCCTCTGCTATAGGGAAAGCGTCAATTCCGAATTTCCAGATTGACTTACCTAAAGGCCTATACATGCCCAATCAGAGCAGCGCAAATGGCAGGTTCCTTGCTAGCGAGAACCTTCGCCGCTGAGGCTGTGGACAATAGGCTGGTGGCCTGGTCTGCAGGAGATGCAGGGAAGCAGGAAGGAAGACGAATGGAAGTCTCTAATTATGACGTCAAGCTGGCAGCTATTGGAGGCCATTTTCACGTGGCAAGGCCAGCGTTACGCGTACAGCTCAGCGCAGTGGAGGTGGAGAAGGAGGTGGGTCGGGCAAGGCAGCGATTGGACTATTTTTAGGACCCCACCGTTGAAAATGTTCGCGTGGCTGTGCTGTGCTGTGGCGCCGCAGTGCGAGCCCGGCCGTTCATTCGCCTGCTCGCTCCTTCGCCGCCACACTGCGCCCGCCGCGACCGATGCGGCTGTTGGACACTGCATCTGCGCTGTGCGGCTCCCCTGGGGCGGCTCGGGGGCCAAATTCAGCCTTTCTGCAGCCGTGACGTCGGAGCAGGAGCGGGTGCAGGTGTCCATGAGGCTCAAGGCTGCGAGCTATCGGCACGGCCAACCGGCGCCCTGCGATGTTTGAATGCCCTTTTCGGGTTAGTGCTCCGGCCCCCAGGCGTCCAGCTACTCCAGCTTTTTGGCTTTCTGGACCATCTATAGTGCTTCTTGTGCTGTCTCTTACGCACTGCGGCTTCCTCTTGGGGTTCATGCGGGTCTCACACAGCCCGTCTACTTGGAGGTGCGGCCAGAGCGTCGTCACCGTGTCGGCCCATTCTCGCAACAGATATCGTATCTGAACTGCACCAGTGCTCACAAACCAAAGTTAAAATTGTTGCGGTGCACGTACAAATGCGTAATCATGGAGCGAGCACTGCGGGGAAGCTCATGGATGCTTGGGCTCGTCTTTTTGTCATTGATACTTGGCAGGCCAGGAAAAGAACGTCAGGGCAATTCTCGTTTGCCGTTTTCTGCAGTTGCTCCTTTGGTGGAAACAACAGTGCTGGGACGCGTACTCTGCTGATCTGCTTGCTCGGCTGCATAATCAGACGGCGATCAATAGGACGCAGGATCTGGGCTGCTTGGACCAACTGCAGTTTCGGGTCGGACTGTCGCTCCAGTACATTCCTGTGGGAAGCAATCTGCAGAGGTGCCAACACCACGATGATCGGTCCGACACAAACATCGCCTCGGATTCGTGTTGCAGCAGCTGGACGGCCCCGGGCGGCTACGATTGGCGCACAAGGACGGACACGTGAATGCCGGCAAGACACGCGTGAAGATTGGGCTCGAGGAAGGAAAGAGAGAACGTGGAAGTGAGTGATGGCGGTGAGCAGGGCGCGTGGCCGCGGCGTGTGCGACGGACTCAGCATCAGCGCGCAGAAGACGGCGGACGGGTGAGGATGAGCGCTGCCTGGAGCTGGACTTCCTTCCCTCCCTCCCTCCCTCCCTCCCTCCCTCCCTCCCTCCCTCCCTCCTTCCTTCCCTCCTTCCTTCCTTGCCTTCGCTGGAGGGCGAGCCGGAGTGGCCGCGGGCAGCATTCAACCGAAGCGGGCAACGGCGTGAGCGGCAGGGCAGGCAGGCTGCGCGCCGGCGAGGCCGCGCCGGCGATGGTGTACAGTGCAATGTATAGCATGCACGCTCGCCGGGGCTCGGGGGCCCAGAGCAGGCATCACGTGGAAGGGCGGCGCGGAGGAGATGCAGTGGTCCAATGGCGGTGCTGGGCCACATCTCGTTGTGGCCCCTTGTAATGCAGAACATCGCAGCGCCCGCTTGCACATCCCTGCGCGGTACGACGATGAAAACACTCCCAGCCCAGCGCAGCCCGTCGGCCAGCACCACCAAAGGCCAGGGCGCGCACAAGCACGACCGCGCTGATCCGGCGCCGGCCGCGCTGGCCACGATTTTGTCGCCCTGCCCTGCCACGTAGCGGTGCGGGTGCCTGCGCGCTGCCGTCCAAGTCTGTGTCGCCTCCGTCAGACAGCAAGACTCGACCGGTCCGCGTCCGTCCTCGCAGCGCGGTCCACCAGCAGCTTTGCAGCACCAGCACCAGCACAGCACCAGCCAGTGCTGCAGCCCAGCATTGCCGTCGCGCGCCGCACCCGCATCCGCCGCATTCGACCCGCCCCAAAAGTCCCGATGCGCTGCTGCTCTGCCGCTCAAGGCCATAGCGCCGCCGCCGCGCTTAGTGCTCAGCTCGAAAGCGTCCGTCCCGTCTGAGGCGCATGCGACGCCCCGAGTATTTATATCGTTTGCACGGCACCAGCCCAGCGCGCTCCTGTCTCAGCCAGCGCGCCCTGTCTCCCATGCCCCAGCACTAGCAGCGGCACCGCGGTAAGCTTATACACACTTTCCCCCAGTCCCTCGCCGCCAGCGTGCTCGGCGACGGCGCGTCAGCACTAGGGAAGGGTGTGCGTGCATTGACACGTTCTGCCAGGGCTTTCCCTACGAAACATCCCATATAGCCCTCGCGCGATCCTGATCCACTCCCAATTGCCCATCTGACCCGCGCCCTACGCCCACGCTATACGCCCGCGCGCCCTCGCCCTTCCTGCCGCCGCCCCGGAGCGAATCGCGCGTCAGCTTATCCCGTCCACGGCGAATGAGGGCTTATCTCACCTCCCACAAGCTTCCGCGAACAAGTTGCGCTTCTGCGAACGGCAAGGCGGGGTTGGAAAGCAAATAAACACCTGCGAAGCCCGGCGAGGATCTGCGGTATACCTCTGAATTCCCCGGCTACCACCAGAGGCAATGCCGCCCGACAGCTCCTCGTTTACCGCTCTGAACGTCTCGAGCTCCGCCGTGCCGGAATGGATGGGCTCCTTCACCCTGTCCGCGCCTCCAAACACCGACCTCTGGCGCAAGCCGCCCAGCAGTGACACCTCCACCGCCCCCATCCTCTACACTGCCCTGCGCAACCCCTTCGTGGCCGCCGAGGTCACCGTGTCCGCCGACTGGGAGCTCGAGTGGGATCAGGCCGGCTTAGTGATATTCGCAGGCGCTCCCCCGGGCCGAATTGGGGGTTCGCGGCAGTCAGCAGCTCCAGCTGCTGCGCCGCCTGCACAGCAGCCAGCCGCTCCCGCTCCCGCTCAGCCTCAACAGCAAGACGCTCCTCCGCCTGCCTACACGCCTCCCGAACCCGTCTCCAAATGGGTCAAGGTCGGCCTGGAGTTCAGCAACAATGAGTGTCATGCCACATCCGTCTGCGCCACTTCCGACGGCGCCGATTGGGCCCTTACGTCTCTCCCTTCACACCGCGGCCGCCGGTCGGACCTGCGTGTCAAGATGGAGCGCATCGGCTATGCCCTATGGGTGTGGTACGAGGACGACGTCAGCGGGTGGAAGAAGCTGCGCGAAGTGACGTGGTTCTTCTGGGGCGTCGAGGATAAGGCTGTGCGCGTGGGAGTGTATGCGTCGCGGCCCGCAAATCTTGGTGCAACGCATTACGAGCGCCGGCATGGTGGTCCGCGTGTGACGCAACGGAACCTGCTCGTGGAGTTTGAAGGCTTAGAAATCTTCTAACGCCTGAAACCTACGGCATCAACTCAACCATCTCCAGCGTGGCTCCAGCCACCATACTTATCCGCTTCTGTTTCGCAACGCGGCTCTGGTAATCCCAACACCAATCCGCCCTTCTCGCCCGTTTTGTACAAAGGGTCTGGAACCGTCGGCAGTGCCGCAAAAATATTTCCGTCAAATTCTTCTTTTCGGGCTCTTCCATTTGCTCGCTCCAATATTCCCTTTGGTTCATTGCATTAGCAGATATCCCAAAGAGCGATTACAATTTCATTCGGTTTTGCGGCTTTTTCCTTTTCTCAGGTTTCTCAAAAGGACATTTGTATTCCCCGGCTCTTTTCATACAGTGCAGTCTAATTCCGCTGCACCATTCAGACAGAGCGCAACGGCGCAGTCTTCACACCTGAGGAGTTGGTTTTTTTCGGGGTCAAAAAATTCCCAATTTGAATTTTCTGGAATTTCGCAGTATAAAGATTGCAATCATCTTGTTTTGGTCTATCTTCGTTTCTCTTTCGTCAAATGTTTATTGTGTTCTGTCTAGCTGAGCTGTGCACGTTTGATGCATAGAGTAGTTTTGGGCTCTCTTGGGGATGTCTGCTTTATCACTGCTATCTAATGCTCAATCTGCAATAGCAGGCCTAACGACATCTTAATAGTTGTGGTGAATAGCGGGAGTTACGTTTGGTGTCTTATTCAATATATTATGCGGAGCTGGTTGTGCAAATGACTGCTCCTCATATTTCCTACATCGTTTCTTTCCATGATCTTTTGTGCTTCACTTGCTTCGGTCTCATCTGCGGCTGCTATTCATCCGATTATTTCGGGTTACATTGAACAGGCCATGACTGGTAGTTCATGTGAGTGAAGTCTATGTAGTCGAATTCTTTGTTTACTGCCTTGTGTTGCCTTGGAGCTCCTGTCTGCTGATAGCACAAAGTAGCAAACGGTCTGCTCTTTTATGATGCTTCATCCACGTCGCTATTCTTGTTACCATTTCCAATATAGCCACCTCCAAACGGCGTGCGGACCTAATTAAGCTTCTACACTCCCACCCTCTTCGTCCATATCCGTAGAGAGATTAACACACCAAATTCCACTACCTAGACACACTGACTATCATTCTCGGGAACGATGTTCAAACAAACATTGCTCGGCATCTTGAGTTTCTCATTCGCATCTCTTGCTGCTCAGTCTCTAGACCATTCCAGGAGTCACCGAAGAGACAAACCGATATGGTCTACCTGCCTCACAGCAAATCAAGGCTGCCGCGACATCTATGCGTTAGTCCAACGCTGCTGGGACACAGGCGTACCTTCAGGAAACCTCGACCCCAACGATGGCGACGTTAGCAACGGCTTCCGCACATGCTTCTGCGGTGACACGAAAACCACGAACGAGGATTCATGGCCGAGCTGCGCGTACTGCATCATGAACGCATCGAAGGGGGGTGCATACGCGAATATAGAGAACACGAAGATTGTAACATGGTGTGCGTCGCCCGGTGAGTTTGCCCTTTGTACCCCGAGCTCAACCGGACTTCGCGATATGCTTCTTTAGTCGTACTTATGCATTAGCGTACGCGGCTGACAATGACAGACCCAAACCTCTACGTCTGGCTCAGCGGCTTCCTCAACTTCACCCTCACCACCGACCCAGACGCACTCTCACCGCCTTCGCCCGTTCTCACCGGCCCCGTTACCGCTATATCGACGCTTGCCCCCAAGTACAGCCCCAACCCCGGCGCGAACAGCATACCCAGCGGCATCTATCAGCTCACGACTGCCACACTGAGCTCGTGGCCCACGAGCGCCGATACCGCCTCTGCAACTAAATCCGCCAGCGATGTTGATGATGGCAGCGACGGACTCTCACAAACAGGCACCGTACAGGGCAACGACGGCAATGGTGTTTTGACCCTCTTGTATTACACCGATTCGGCGACGAGCATGTATATTGTCGGGCCGGCTAGCGAGCTTCAGTCATTTCCTACGCGGTCTGCGAGCGGTGCTGCTACTGCTATGGCAGCGGCGCAGACTGCGGATGCGAATATCACGACGGGGAAGTTTGTGCAGGGAGGGCGGACGGTGTTGATCGTCGGCCCGGGGGAGACGGGCACTGGAGTGGGCAGTGGGAGGACAAGACAGCCGAACGGGGTGGGGCCGGTGTCGGTTGCGGGTGAGAGAGTCAAAGGAACAACACCGAAACGGCTGGCAGGGATGGTTCTCAGTGTGATGATCGGCGTGGTCGTGGTCGCTGAAAGAGTTTGGTGAGGAGGCTGAGGCATTTTGCGGGAAAGTGAGGTATGTTTGAGATCGAATGTGTCTGTGGGGGGGGGGGGGGGTGGGGGGGAGGACAACATTCTGGACGATGTGAGAAGTGGAGATTGGCGAGCCTGCAGATGTGGTTCTGGTCTAAGAACCTGCTACGCATTCTCCCCTCCTTTCTTGATGGTGTGCTGAAATGAAACAGTTCATATCTACCAATTTCCAAGGGTTTGTATATTTCTCTTCGTCGAGTAGATGAAGGAAACGAGTGTCTTCAGATTTAGACTCCCTTGAACCCACCGCCAGTCTTAGCCGTTGTAATTTACAATTTCCCATTCCGTTCTAGCCATCTGTGCCCTAGTCATACAACGCAGAAATGCTAGCTCAGCATGATACTTCGTAAGAAGCAATAGACTTCGCGTAGATGAGATGAAATGCCTGATTCCAGAAAGCGAAAAACAGAACTCATTCACTGATCACCTCCTCCTCTTCGTCCAAACTCTGACAAAATCTGACTTCTCCTTGACGCCCAATCCAACGCGCTTCACTCTGCCCAAGCGAGCGAGGTCCTCTCCCACGCGATCCAGCACCTTCTTTTCCTCAGAGTTGAGCTCAGCATACTCCGAGATTCCTTCTCCAAGCGGTGTTCCCTCAAACGCGTTGGACGTTATGCGGCTTCCGGGCTGTGGTGAGTGATCACGGCCTGTCGACACGGAGGGAACCTCAAGCTTGAATCCCGCAGTATTGAAGGTGGCCTCTGCAATGCGCACACGAATGCAGTGTGTTGGCTTGGAACAGAGATTCCATAGAAACTTGAAATGCGTGCCGGGGACTGGCGTGGTCACATCTGCGGGAGTGTAGCGTAGGCTAATGGGGAAAATCTTGGTCTTCGCGGGAATCGTCAAAAGGCTCGGACTGAAAGGCAGAATGCCACGGCCATTGGTGGTGGTGCACTCGGGAAACACGACGATCGAAGTATCCGGGTTCTGAGCGATGACTTTCGCGAGGGGTACGAGGGTCGCATTGGGCGGCGGAGCCCCAGAAGGTGGTGTGAGAGCGTGAAGAATGGCGCCAAAGCAGGTCACCCGCTGGACAAGTCGCGTGGACGGATACGAGATAGTGAAGATTGGGTCGAATATAGCAGCAAGGTACAGTGCGTCTAGCGGCGAGGTGAAGGATGAGGCAATGATAGTTCCGCCGTGCGGTAGGCGTTTCTTGTCCTGCTTCGCCAGCGAACTGCAGTGGGGTGCATTAGCAAGATAACGACTCCAAGAATTGGTCCACAAACCCTCTCTTTACACCGTCAATCTGTAGATCTATCCACCACACGCCGGGAATGCCCAGCATGAGCCATAGCGCAGCTTTGCGGACAAATGAGCCAACCGGCAGCCAGCTGAGCAGCAAGAAGTATACGGCGCCAGCGGTGAAGAGCAGCGGCACACGACAGGCGAATAGAAAAAAGTGGAATGGAAGAGCGAGTTTAGAAGACTCGGTGGGAACCGGGAAAAAGGGGGCAACTCCGGTGCCTGCAACATTTGTCAGATAAAGATGAAGCGGTTAAGCATGAGCCCAGCATACCTCTGTCGCGGTACTGCGAGTATTTCTCCATGCTGACGGAGAGCTGGGAAGAAGCGGAAAGGTGCAAGCTGCGGTGCGGAAAAGGGGCGTTGAGCAAGCTTCACGCTGCTCCGTTCGGTGCCCGAAGCACGCAGAACGGCGTCGGCAGCTGTGCGAGGTGTTGAAGCGTGGCCGGCGAGCAGGGCAGTGACGCCGTTCATGTGAAAGCTTAGCTCAGCCCGGGTGCTGTGCCAGGAGCGGAATTTCTTGGAGCTCCGCCTCTGCGCTCGAAACAGGCATAGCCCGCCCCCCGCGCACCAGCCACCGGCCGACCACCCGCCGAGCTCATTGTTTACAGTCAACAATTCGCATCATCCCGCTCCGCAGTCGCCAGCGCAAACACCAAGCTAACACACCTCGTCGCTCCCCTCTGCCTACGACAGATTGCGATGAGGAGCTTATAGCTCTCGCTATTTGTCCGCGCTTCTGTTATCCCTTCCCTTCGTCACACCCGCTTCTTCGCCATGGATTCGCACGAGAACTCGGTACGCCGCACTCCACCGTCGCATCGCATCCGTAGTCTGCTAGGACCAATTGACGCTAACAGATGCCTTTACAGAAACCTTCCGGGCTCAAGAAGCCCAGCAAACTCCCTGCGCTGTCCAGCTTTGGGCGCGGTCTTCAAGAGTTGTCCGCCGCAGACAACAACTCCCGCGCGATGCCGCCGTCCTTGGTTCCCACCAAGAACAAGGCATCTGGACGTATGCGGAATACATCAACGGATATGCAGCATTGGGCGCTGACCAGTATCGCAGTTCCGGAGCCGACGCCGGCGGGCAAGCGGAAGACCTTGGCTGAAAAAGCTGGAGAGGTCAAATCCAGAATGCCTGCGCCGCCGAGCTTGAATACGCTCAATGGAGCCATCAAGGCCACAACAGCGGCAGGTATCCGCAACGGCAATCACTCATCTTCTGTCTCAGCAGCCTCGACGCGCCCTACTCGCGCAAACTCCAACACGTCCTTCGCCAACAGCTACAGCCATAGCTCGCGCACCGTGCGCCCGCAAACTTCCATGGCGCACACGCGAAGCATGTCTCATCAGACTCCATCGAACCGACCCCAAACCTCCCTAGACACCGATGACAGTGATCCGCCATCTCTTGGCAAGCGCAAGGGTACGAATCCCATTTCTATTACAACTTGTGTTCCTGCGGAGGAAGTAAGGCCTGGGAAGCCTCGTTCGAGCTATAGCAATCAGTACGACAATATCTCGTACCGCAAGAGCTCTCGTGGTACTCAGGCTGCACGGCAATCTGCGACACGCCTTTCTTCTCAGCCATTTCAGTCATTTCAGTTTCAACACAATGTTCAGCCCCAGCTGGGCAGTCCGAAAGCTTATCGGGATGTGTCGCTCTCGACACAGTTTCAATCCTTGTCCATCTCAGATGGTACTAAAGATTGCATCCCGGAAGAAGAGGAGCCGCCTGCTACACCTTCATTGATACCCCGTCCTGTATTTGCGCAGCTTCAGCCTCAGCCAGCACTGCGTCTCCCAGCAACTCCAACACATAATCGCTATCGCGCAACATCTCCTTCTAAAGAACCTGTTACACCATTTCTGAGTAAAGATTCTAACATGCGTGCGCATCTTACAGCATGGGACACAAAGGGTCGCCTCGAAGATATGGAGGCCCTCTACGGCGAGCTCAGGCAGCAAATGCAGAGCACTACGACTGAGCGCGAGAACATGAAGGATAACATTGAGACTTACAAGGCTAAGAGTATGTCGGAGACTCTCTCATCTATTCACAGCTCCATGTGGGAACTCGTCAGCACCCGCTTTGTCACGAAGCCCAAGACCCTGAAGTTAACACTCAACCTTATTACTGCAGTCAACGAACTCGATACCATGCGCGTGCAACTTTCCGCGAAAGTCGACTCGTACCGTTCTGAGCTGGAGGGTACAAGGCTGAAACTAACCCAATCCGAAATTGCCCTCGACGCAGCGAAGAAGACCCACTCATTCGAGTTGAAAGACGTGCAGAGGCAGAGTGAACATGAACTGAAGGATCTGCAATTCCAGCATGAAAGAGAGACAACGAAGCTCAAGCAAGACGCGGAAAGGAAGTCGGAGGAATTGCAAAGGAAAATGGATGCGCAGACTGGTGATTTGAAGAGGGAGTATGAGCAGAAGTATGCGGACCTCAAGAAAGCATTGGAGGCGGAACTGGAGAAGGAGCGGCAGTTGAGGATCAAGGAGGTATCCGAACTGAAGACCGAGACCGAGCTCCATCGCCAGAATGCAGGCGTCGACCTCGAGCGGAAGGAGCGGGAGATGAAGGAGCTCAAACACGAAAATGAGCAACTGCAGGCTGATATCGAGCGCAAGACGACCCTGGAGAAGAACCTGCGCGACAAGCTCTCCGAGGCTTCTGCCAACATCATGACCCTCGAGAGTTCCAACAGCGCCATGAGGGCAAAGATTAACTTTCTCGAATCTGATAGCCAAGCCCAGTCCTCTGCTTTCGGAGAGCTTCAGAAGCAGATGCAGGAGGCTATCGATGCGGCAGAGGAAGCCAAAGCCAAGCTTCGTGACGAGGAGACTCTTCGTCGAAAACTTCACAACCAAGTGCAGGAGCTCAAAGGCAACATTCGTGTCTTCTGCCGTGTCCGGCCGCCATCTGAAACGGAAGCCACCCAGGCGGCAGAGATCGCCTATCCCGATGCTGGAAAGGACAGCAAGGAAGTCGTCATTCAAGGCCCAGAGCAAAAGAGTGCGATGGGCAACGTTTCGCGCTCGACCAACCCTTTCACTTTCGACCGTGTGTTTGGCCCGGGATCTCAGAATGCGGAAGTCTTCGAGGAGATCTCCCAGCTTGTTCAATCGGCGCTGGATGGCTACAACGTATGCATCTTCTGCTACGGTCAGACTGGCTCTGGTAAGACCTTCACGATGTCTTCCATTGACGGCATGATCCCTCGTGCTGTGCAGCAAATCTATACTACGGCACAAGGCCTCGAGGAGAAGGGCTGGAGGTACAAGATGGAGGGTCAATTCGTCGAGGTCTACAACGAGAACTTGAACGACTTGCTCGGCAGAGCCGAGGAGCTGGATAAGAAGAAGCTCGAGATCCGACACGATCCGGCCAAGAAACAGACAACGATCACAGATGTCACCACTGTTGCCCTTGATAGCCCTGAAAGGGTGCAAGAGATGCTTGCCAGTGCATCTCGCAACCGTAGTGTTGCGGCTACGATGGCGAATAGCCGGTCATCTCGTTCGCACTCTGTCTTCATCCTCAAGCTTAAGGGAGAAAACTCGATTACCGGCGAACGCAGTGAGGGTACTTTGAACCTTGTCGATCTTGCTGGTAGCGAGCGTTTGAGCCACTCGGGTGCCACTGGTGATCGTCTGAAGGAGACACAGAACATCAACCGCAGCTTGAGCTGTCTCGGTGATGTCATCGGTGCGCTTGGCTCCGGAAAGGAGGGGTCCCATGTGCCGTACAGGAACAGCAAGGTAAGTCTTGAAAGAGTGGGCTACTCAATATTGGCCGTATGGCTGACCTTTGACTATAGTTGACTTACCTGCTGCAATACTCTCTTGGTGGCAATTCCAAGACGCTCATGTTCGTCATGATCAGCCCACTCCAGCCTCATCTCCATGAGACTCTGACAAGCTTGAAGTTTGCAACTAAGGTATGTCAATCTCCGATAGTATCTGTAAGAGCATGTAACAAGTCATATGCTAACCAGGTTTCTCAGGTGCACAACACCCACATTGGCACCGCAAAGAGACAGGCTAAGGTCAAGGATTGAGCCATGATCTCTGATGCGCCGTCCTCACTTCTGTCATGCAATGTTGGTGCCTGATGCTTGTGATGAAACCAAGTGTCAGACCAGTGTACAGAGAGCGTCAAACAAATGGGACGGCGAGCGATTTCTGTTCTGTTTTTTCTTGTTCTATATCACAGCTTCTGCCCGCTTCATGTGGCACTTAGGGGAAAGAAGCCTCATGGGCGTTCGAGGTGTTGATATTTGTGGCCGTGTGTCTAGTTCTCCTTGGGAGTATCCGCCCGGTTATATACTTAGCTTATCGGGAGGGCAAATCTTATTGCTCCCACTCTGCTTAAAGGAGTTGAAGACACTCGGCCCGAGAATTCTTTTTTGGAGGGTTCGAATAGGGCCGGGGAGGATAATGAGGCGTTTCTATTTTGGCTTTCATGGTCTCTTTGGTCAGAGAGACGGGTTCATGCGGGGAAGGTGGTGTTTTCTTACTTGTCTTCTCTGATTGGACCTGGAAAGGCTAGTACACAGTGCGGAATTGAAAGGCCTTTAGAATATGAAAAAGACAATCGTTCACCTGTGGGTCTTTAATGCAGAGTACTGCTTCTGCGATGTGCCCTGTTCGGCATCTCAGCAATGTATAATGAGTGCCGTGGTCAACGAGCAGCATGGAAGGGCATTCGATTCCAGGTTTGTAGATCGCTTGAGAGGAAGGCAGGGCTGCGCTGCGTGCAGAAGCCTGTAGTTCTTTGCCTGCCGTCAAATTCCCACCCAAAGATCCTTAGTAAATCATGTATATCAATTCGCAACATGTTTGGACCTTGTTGTCGAAAGGCTGCAAAAAGTCGATGGTAGTCATGGTATTGCAGCCTGAGGCAGTAGTCAAGTCCTCTCCGACATCGCAATGAACCAACTCGTTACCTTTTCGATTCCGATGAGGTGATCCTTTGCTTTCCGCGTGATGCTCGATAAATCGTGGCATTACAGCTGCTCCATCTCCCGCCCTAAAGAGCATCCTGCTGCTGAGCTCGACGCAGGAGTATCGTTTGCTACGCATATCATCAACTGTCCGAAGTAAACCACCGAGGCATCACGTTGTCCTAAAAGTACTGCAGATCAGGACAGATGAGCGGTGAATCTCGGCAAGTTGCAGGCAGATGTTGTGGAGAGTAAGGTGAGCATGGTTCTCCCTGATGAGTGAACAGGTCAGGCGGCAGTTGTTGCGACAACAGCGACGTGTTCACGGACGGACTAGGGCGGAGGCGTGAGCCGCTCAAGTAGCGTGCAATAAGCAAGAATACGGTGGCCAATGAGGTGGCCTGCGCCTCGGCTTAGTCATGTGAGTATCCAGTGGCGCTAACGGCAGGGCTTGCCCTCATCGAGGCGACGGGGATTCACGGCGAGACACAAAGAGAAGCAGAGCGGCCAACAAGGTGCTCAAAAACCTCGAGCTGCCTGCCCCGTTCTCCACTAGCGCTCGCCCCGACCGCTCAACTCCGTCATTTGCGCCCTCACCTGGATGCCCTTATACCCGCTCGCTGTCGCTGCAACCGCCTCCATTTCAATCGTAAAGAAAAGCGCGAGAGCCGCATCGCGCCAAGACTCGAGGGGCAAACATGGCGCTCGATAACGACACCCGCGGCTGGGTCATGACCGCCATGAGCGGCATAGGTATGTGCCCTCCGTGTTCCCTCCCGTCCGTATCCCGCCTCTGACTGGATCCATCTGTGGATAATAGCATGTGTGCTCGGAGGTAAGTACCGAATCGCTGCAGCTTTCCGCACCGCTCGTCACTGATTCATACACCTAGCCTCTGTGATATGCATCGACGTTATCGTCAGATTATTCCCCGGCAAGAAAAACTTCAGGGTTCAAGACAGCAATGTCTTCCTCTCCGCTTCCTTGAGCTTGAGTTTCGGCGTCATGGTAGGCTGCTTTCCCATCTTCGTCTGACGTCGTGCTGAACCGTTCAAAGCTGTTTTCGTCCCTCTATAGCATGCTGCCATCTGCGAAAAACTCGCTTCAGAAAGGCGGCCATTCGCCTAAGGCCGCTGCCTGGATTTTGATCGCCTGCTTCATTGGTGGCGTGATAGGGATTCAACTTATTTCGCGAGTCATCCACCAGTTCATACCTTCACACATCGTTGACTGCGACCACACCCATGACGACGAAGAGTCCGCAAAGCAGAATCACGACTTTGACAAGCCCTCTGACCACCATGGGCACGAGCACGAAAATGGTCTGCCTAAGCACTCAAACCAGCACCACCTTGGCTTGCCGAACAGCGGCGCCGTCAGCCTTGACGCCTCTGCCCACAGCGACATGTTCAACAGTGCCGACTCGTCCCAGCTGCCAAAGAACTACCCTCCCGCGCGGAGGCCGTCTTTCCCAGCCCAGTTGGCTCATAAGGCCTCTCAAATCATGAAGAAGAAAGCCCTGTGTGATGAAATCGGCCCTTGCCATGGCTACACTGACCCGTGCGGTTCGGAGTGCTTCAAGATTGTACAAGCACGAGGCGGTACAAGAGCTCCGATACACACCTGGCCTCGACAGCCAGGCATATCAAGAAGCGTTACCACGCCTCACACCTCTACAGCACCACAATCAGTCTCACTTCACCCGGAGCGCCAGCCCCTGCTGTCTCAAAGATCGGAATACGCCGATACAAGTTACAGGACTCTTTCGCCCGCTACTAGCCCGGGAATTTCCAATGGCGCCTCGAAACCCAGGAGCACTCACTCAGTCCACTCAACCTATGATCAGCACAGCCATCATGACCACCACGATCACCATGACCACCACGATCACGAGGATCATGATGTGCATGGCCACGAAACTCATGATCACTCTCACCATGACCATCTTGAACAGAGCCACCATCATCACCACGTTCCAACGAATGCATTCATGTCCATCGGCTTGCAAACTTCCCTCGCCATCGCTTTGCACAAGCTCCCCGAAGGCTTCATCACGTATGCCACCAACCATGCAAACCCTCAACTAGGGTTCGCGGTTTTCCTGGCTCTTTTCATCCACAACATCACTGAGGGCTTCGCGATGGCTCTCCCTCTGTATCTCGCAATTAACAGCAGATGGAAGGCTATGTTGGTTAGCAGTATCCTTGGTGGGGCCAGTCAGCCACTTGGTGCGGGTGTCGCAGCATTGTGGTTCAGAATTGCTGGGCGGACTGGCCTTGGCGAGCCTGGCGAGTCCGTATACGGAGGCATGTTTGCTGTGACCGGTAAGTTTTGTCATCGTCCCAAGACGTGTTGTCTTCTAATTGACGATATTTGTAGCTGGTGTCATGACTTCCGTCGCGTTGCAGCTCTTTCAAGAGAGCATGGGATTGACACATAGTCGGAACCTTTGCATGATCTTTGCATTTATCGGCATGGGCATTTTGGGTATTAGTTCTGCTTTGACGGCATAGGCGGCTCTCATGAATTTCGGAATTTGGATTTGGCGTACCAAATAGGTTGGCGATTTTGCTTCACCTACGAACAAGGTATGATGATAGATAGTGAATTATGCCCAGCATCGGCGCTTCTATGGCATTCAAGGGTTGGATGGTTGCTTCAGGTCAACAAAATTAACTTATTCTCTGCGTGTCACTTTTTCATTCTGTCTCGATCCAGCTACCGAAAGTTCGCGTCTGCTCTTCTGTCCTGCGGTGTACCTCGTCGGCCCTCAGTGGTCGTTCAACTTCTTTGGCACTTGTTTTACAAGTTCGCTCGCTCTCTTCTCCAGCAAACTCTAAAATCATCCAGCACCGACTTCGGTTTATATATTACTTCTTCAACAAGCATGTCTGTTGGATCTGGATCCGGGCCGTATATGTTATATAATGCGTGTGCCGCGGTTATGTATTTTCGCGCCGTCGACGCAAGTGAACGTGGTAATTGTTGCTGGGCAGAGAAACATGTCAACCAAGCGACCTAGTCGACCACGTGTCTATCTCACACCGGAATCCGGGCAGTTCTCTTGGTGGATCGTTCTTATAGATAGTCTGTAAAAGTTCGGTAAGCGGAGGCGTGGGTTTACATGGAAAAATCTACAAGGAACATTAGGAGAAATAGTGGTACAGTTGATAGTATGTGAGGCTAGATACCTTGTCTCACGTGCTCCATAACAAGTACACTTCGACCATCAGATGGGTATTTACCCAACTCACAATTCAAGGTAGACATGAACGCATACTTAGAAATTGAAGATGGTTATGGATGATTTTGAAAACATGTTTAATGGTGTTGGGAATAAACTGTCAAACAAGACTGCCAGACCACCGTTCTGCCTCTTGTGTCCTTTTTCTCGCATGAGGTGACCACGATACACATGCGGAGGGAGAAATCAAAACACATGATAATGCGCCTACTTAGTACGCTCTTGTGGATTAGATTTTTTTTTAGAGAGATCTTTGATTTTAGCTTTGGAATTGGGCTTGTCGTTCGCCGTGTATACTAAACTTGACCAAGAAGTCACTGGCTTTCCGTATTTTCCGGAGGCTTTTGAAGCTGCAACCTTCTCTGAGGATTGGTAATTGTCTGTATGCGCTATGGCATCCCTTCAAGATAATTACGCTATTTAGCTAACGCAGCTGTATTTGATCCGCAGTATCATGTCCAAAGTTAGCCATTTGTTCATGCATAATGCACAGAAAGACTTTTGAGAGACCGACAGACACCCTTACTTTGGCATCTCTGTTGACAAGGCAACATCGTTTGGCAGGACCGCAATGATGTCCGGAAATTCCGAGTCACCACACCTCATCACCTAGCCAATGCCTTTTATGAGAGCGTAGCGGTCACCCAACCTTCTACCCTTCTCGCTGTCCTGTAGCACCTTCAATGCCAGCATTCTGGTGTGAGCACTGGTAATTATCGCCACGCATCCATATTGCCACCCAGCAACCAGTTTGCTGGCGCCGCGGAGCAACTTCCATTGACAGAAATGCTTGGTTCCAAGGCGCAGGTCGTTGGAAGACGTGGATATGCGTTTTTGACAACTGGTGCTGCAGTGCAAATCTTCTCTGCAGGTCCATTGTTCAGCGCGACCAAGCCTGGCCAATGGGACATGGTGCCGATTGCTGGCAGATGCACGGATGAGGTGGTCGCGCGGGTTGGTGTTGAGTTGGCGATGCGAGGGAGCGGGGAACGAACAAGCGAGTCAATGGCAGCTGCGCCGTACCCACATTTGCCCGAGTCCTGCGGCCACAAATGCAGCCCCGGATGTGCTCGAGATCAAAAAGAAAAGGTCGTGCAGAATTCCGGCGGGCAGGCAGGCGAGGAAAAGCAAGGAGGAATCTATTCCAAAGAGAGCCAATGGAGCAAAAAGAAATCAAGTTGTGCTTGTAGTCCCACCGGGCTAGGTCACTGTCAGATACAAGATTCTTTGCGGTTCACGACTCAGCAGC
Organism: Botryosphaeria dothidea; assembly: GCA_011503125.2. NCBI lineage: Eukaryota > Fungi > Ascomycota > Dothideomycetes > Botryosphaeriales > Botryosphaeriaceae > Botryosphaeria > Botryosphaeria dothidea. The sequence continues at coordinate 2,008,312 of WWBZ02000001.1, forward strand.
TGGTAGACTTACGATCGAACCCGGGACCTTTCGCGCTTCAAGAACTCTCGTGGACGGAGATATTGCTGTGAAGCGAACGCTGGGCCGAATTAGAATGCATTCATTGACATCTCCGAGCGGTCTCTAACTTACTCATACCGCTAGACCATAGGACTGGTTAATGAGGTAAGCAATGGCTATGAGATAGTCATATCTAAAAATGTACAGTACTCTATGTCCATGTTATGCCCCATACAGGACTGCATGGCGAGCAGGATCTTGGCGTATCGAGTTGGCTGTAGCGCATTGTATAAACACTGCACGCAAGTTCAGCCACGGATGGACTTGCAGCTGGAGATTGAAAAGTAGGAAAGTCGGTCATTAGGCAAACGGAAGGATTCTAGATCAAAGGGGCCGTTGTAGCCGTAAGCGTCGTGGAGCATATCTTCATAGTGCTTACTGATTGGCTTGTTTGAGAGTGATCCGGTGGGGTGGTTGATTATTGCACGCAAATTTCCAGTAAATTGTGAAGTCCAAGCTCTACCACCCACCTGGCGCCGGGCTAGGCAGAAGGATTTCAATGCCTCAGACATTGCATCGTCTCACCGGTTTGCAATTTGCACAGGGAGAGGGGTGCGCTGACGCTCTGTGAGGTGTGACGAGGCAGCTGGCTCACGCGTCGTAAGTGCAATAATTGCAAAGCGTTAAAACGCTCGGGTAAGATGGTGAAACAGACGGACTAAGAACGGAACTGTGGTACAGACAAACTCAAGAGCGTGTAGTGGGACATGCGCCAGGAGGCGAAATGCAGCAATGCAGGTGACGACATGAGTTACGGGCGTCGTCGCAAACAGACTGCCCGGCTGCGGTACGGGAGGCGGACCGTAGGAGGAAACGCTACGCTAGGGCCTCAAAGGCAGGGAAGGGTTGCCAGTCTTGATTGCGCAGTGAAGAGGCTTGGACCACCGCTTGTAGCAGCAAGGCCACTCGCGATGGATTGCAACGGCGGGCTGATGTTGACAGTCGTGGTGTGAGTTGGCTGGGAAAGACGGCGATTGGAACGTATCCCCGAGGCTCCGAGGTCGGAGAGGGCGGTGGGCAAGCTCTAACGCTAAGCCAGCCAGGGCTCGCAGAATAATTATCGAGAGCTTCATTCGCTGAGTCACTGCCGTGTCCGCGAATTTTCCCACGAAGCTCAATCGACTCATCCTGCGGCTCCTCTGGGAGAAGATTGATCAAAGACACCGCAATGCTTCTCCCCAGGATAGCCGCCATGCCTATGCGGCCGGCAATGCGCGCCAGGACGTCGTGGCGGTCGGTGTGAGTCCTCTACACCCGCAGACAGCATCAGAGCCCAACCATTGACAATCGTATGACAGGAGGGCTCTTTCCTCGACCGCTGCCCGCCGCAAAGATGAAGGCCTCAATAGCATCAGCCGTCACATCACCCAGCCCAAGTCGCAGGGCGCCTCGCAGGCCCAGCTCTATGCCACCGGCATGACCGAGGAGGACATGAACAAGGCCCAGGTCGGCATCTCGTCCGTCTGGTACTCTGGCAACCCGTGTAACATGCACTTGCTCGACCTCAACAACAAGATTAAGGAGGGTGTGCAGCGTGCTGGCCTTGTCGGCATGCAGTTCAATACGATTGGCGTCAGTGACGGTATATCCATGGGCACCAAGGGTATGAGATACTCTCTTCAGTCCAGAGACCTGATTGCCGATTCCATTGAGACCGTTATGAACGGCCAGTGGTACGACGCAAACATCTCCATTCCTGGCTGCGACAAGAACATGCCTGGCGTTGTGATGGCCATGGGCCGTGTCAACCGGCCCTCGATCATGGTTTACGGTGGCACTATTGCCCCGGGATGCGGCAAGCTTCCGAAGAACCCAACTCTCGACATTGTCTCCGCTTTCCAGGCCTACGGCCAATTTATCACCGGTGACATCAACGAGGAGGAGCGCTTCGATATCATTAGGCATGCTTGCCCCGGCAGCGGTGCTTGCGGTGGCATGTACACTGCCAACACCATGGCTAGCGCTATTGAGGTTATGGGCATGTCGCTGCCCGGCTCCTCGTCTAACCCGGCCGAATCGAAGGCCAAGGTTCTCGAGTGCCTAGCTTCCGGCGGTGCCATTAAGAACCTTCTGAAGGAGGACCTCCGCCCTCGCGACATTCTCACCAGGCAAGCTTTCGAGAACGCCATGGTTCTTGTCACCATCACCGGTGGCTCTACGAACGCTGTTCTTCACCTTATTGCCATTGCCGATTCTGTCGGCATTAAGCTTACTATCGAGGACTTCCAGGCCGTCAGCGACCGTACTCCTTTCCTCGCGGACCTGAAGCCTTCTGGCAAGTATGTCTTCGCCGACCTGTATGAAATCGGTGGCACTCCTGCTTTGGTCAAGTTCCTGCTCAAGGAAGGTCTTCTGGACGGCAACCAAATGACGGTTACGGGCAAAACTCTGAAGCAGAACGTGGAGAACGCACCGGAATTCCCCAGTGATCAGCAAATCATCCGTCCCCTGAACAACCCCATCAAGTCAACCGGTCACTTGCAGATCCTGCGTGGTAGCTTGGCCCCTGGTGGCTGCGTTGGCAAGATCACGGGCAAGGAGGGTCTGCGCTTCGTCGGCAAGGCGAAGTGCTACGACGCTGAGGACGACTTCATCTCTGCCCTTGAGCGGGGCGAGATCAAGAAGGGCGAGAAGACGGTGGTGGTTATCCGATACGAGGGTCCCAAGGGCGGTCCGGGCATGCCGGAGATGCTGAAGCCTAGCTCTGCCATTATGGGGGCTGGGCTGGGTCACGACGTCGCGCTCATCACGGACGGGCGCTTCAGCGGTGGCAGTCACGGATTCCTGATCGGCCACATTGTGCCGGAGGCGCAGGTGGGTGGGCCCATTGGGTTGGTGCAAGACGGTGACGAGATTTCCATCGACGCCGAGACGAATGAGATGAATTTGCATGTCGGCGAGGAGGAGCTGGCGAAGCGTAAAGCAGCTTGGGTCGCCCCGCCGCTCAAGTACTCGAAGGGCGTGCTGTCCAAGTACGCCAAGCTGGTGAAGGACGCCAGCCAGGGGTGCATCACGGACGCGGAGGACATTCCTGTTGCTGTTTAGGGCAAAAAAAAAAAACGGTTCCTGCATAAGCAGCAAAAACTCGAGTGTGGGGATTCTGTACGATGTGGGCGTTTGGGGCGGAAACAATTCATGGCGGGTCTTTTTTGGGACAGGATGACTGAGCATAGCGCGTACAACACAATATTGTGCCTGGCTGAGAGCAGCCCGGGTACCTGGAAATGAACGATTGGACCAGCGCTGGATCTCTCGGCGAGGAAATAGCCGAAAGGCACGTCGCGAGTTTATCTTCGAAGCTCACACTGCGTCGCGCGCAGTGTGGCCCGCCAGCTTAGCTTATCTGGTCACACCGCGAGCTCGTCTGGCCGCGCTGGCAGCTGGGAGCTGGCCGACTGGTGCGCGCATTCAGGAGTTTTGATGACGGGCTGCACGACCCCTGCTGCGAGTCGGCAGATTGCCCAGATGCAGGCGCGTGGCGCCGGCGAGCCGTGTGACGCTCTCGGGCTCGCGGCCGGCCATTGGCTTCGTGCCGCCTGGGCCTTAAAATATAGCCGCTGGCGCCAACATGATCAGCCTCTGGCCCAGCTGCACGCCGATCACAGCGCGTCGTTACGAAGCCCGCGGTGGAATTGCTTGTCGTTCGCGAATGGCAATCTGCGGGCGCCGTTGCGGCGCGGCGGAGGGCCGCGGGACCCAATGCAGCTGCGGGTGTGCGTGGGCGGACGGCGGAGGGTGGTGTCGCCCATCGTGTGCCGGCTGAACCTCATGCTGGCCGACTCGTGTCCCGGCAGCGGCCTGTTTGGCGGCCGGGCGCGCGCTCATTGGCTTGGGGCGATCCAATAGTTGCAGGTGCATGGCCGTTCCTCGTCGCTCAATCCACAAGAGAGCTCCCCGGGCCCGCAACTTACTAAATGCCAGCCTGCTTGTGCCCGCCCTGATTGCTGCGCACCTCACTTCCGCAAAGCGGCCGCTCCCAGAGCCTAGAACCTCGAAGCGGCAGTCGCCCCGACCGTCCATCCACGCCCGTCAGTCAGCCTCTCGCCCTGCCCTGCACTCCGGCTGCTGCACACTCCCCTACCTTACCGCACCTAGCTGCCACCACCGTGTTGCCCTCGCTCTCACCACGAGTCCTCCAAGCCCAAGCGTTTCGTCATCGCGAGCTGCCCGCCCAGGCCCGCTGGACGACCCAGCCGCCCGTGACTGGCTGCGACTCTCATTTCGGTTAGCGAGCGATTCACGGAGTATCCCAGCCTCCCAACCCATCGTCGCTCGCGCTGCCACTGCCATCACTCTCCCCTCTGGCTCCCCTCGACGCACCCAAGCGAGACCCTACTCAAGCGCCCGCCCGAAGCTGCAGCGCAGGATAGCATCCGTTGCGCGCGCGACGACAAGCCCCACGCCCACACAGTCCTCGACCGAACCGCCCACCGCTCCGCCCGGGTTGCTGCTTTTGGAAGCTCACAACTTCACTCCTACGCTCGACCGCGCCGTCCCCAGGAGAGCGCCATCCGCAATCCCAGGCCGACAACCAATTTGACAGCACCTGGAGCCTCGCTGAGGCCTTCGTTGCCCCACATGAGCCAGGAGGCTGTGCGGTCGGCCGCAGACCCGTCGACTGCTGTGCAGAAGCCGGCGGCGAACGACAATGGCGAGGCGATAGCGCCGCACTCCAACGGAAACAGTAAGACATCCACCTCACCTCGCACCAACGCCCTCGGCGTCGACCCGTTTGCTCGCTGCGCCATGCTGACTCCGCCCTTTGCAGCGAATCCAGGCGCCGCCCCTACCTCTTCGTCAGACAACGCTGCTGGGTCAACGTCGGAACAAGCTACTGGTGCGCAAGACAAACCCAAGAGGAAACCCTCGTTCCTCAACGTGCCACACTCGAGTTCGCAAACTGGCGAGGAGGCGGCGGCAAGCGGTTCTGGGCTGAGTGGAGCCACCGCAAGCGATGGAGCTGAGAGTGTAGGAAGGGGCTCGAAGCGCAGTTTTCTGGGCAAGCGACGTGCTGGGAGCACTGCCAGCAGCAAGCGCTCCCAAAAGGCGCGTGCTGCGACAAGCGAGAAGGCTCCTGAGAATGCGCAAGCAGTTGGTGCGGCCGGCCCTGCCCCTCAGGTCCAGCCCAAGAAGAAGAGCGGTGTTTCGAGGATTTTGCTCATTCTGAACTGCTGTGGTGTCCCGGAGAAGGGTAATGTGGTTGGACAGGAGGAGTCACCCGAGGCCCCCAAGAAGGCTACTAAGCTACGCTCGGTTCGCAAGCAATCTGCGCCGCCCACGCCGGCGAAGCAAAAAGACGTGAGCGCCGCGGAATCCAGCACCGCCGACTCGAAGGAGCCCGTTGAGGACAAGGCAGGCAGATCGACGGACGCGGGTCCGAAAGATTTTGAGAAGCAGCCATTGTCTGGAGACGCGCAGGCAGACAAGCCTGTTCCGGAACTGCCTTCAGCCCAATCTCAAGAGAAGGGATCTGTGGATCAGCCGCTACCTCCTGTTCCCCAGCCTGACCGTCTGGATACTTCGGCCGCTGCCGGAGACAGCCCGCAAGTCAATGTTCAAGCCCCCACGCCAGTTTCGCCATCGGAAGAACAAGCGATTGCCGACAGGACTCCCGAACAACAAGCGAGGGATGCAGACATTGAGATGACGGATGCCGGTCCATCGATACCGATTGCCGCGAACGAAGTGCCTGTTACTACTGAGGAGGCAAGCGGCGAACCTGTGCAGCAGAGGGAAGCAGGACCAACTAAGATTGACTTGCCCCCGCCCCCGCCGCTTGTTGATCGTCAGGCTCAGACTGCGCCTCAGTCTGGTTCCACTCCTCAAAGCCAGGATAGCTCGCTTGCTGTTACTCCCGCAGAACCGCAGCAGAAATGGCTTTTGCCGCCCATCAAGCCCGAGTTCAAGGGGAAGAAGTGCTTGGTGTTAGATTTGGATGAGACGCTGGTTCATAGCAGCTTTAAGGTAAGTTGGTTTCTCCTTTTTGCTCCGGCGCAAATACTGACTCGAAGACAGATCCTGCACCAGGCCGACTTCACGATTCCCGTCGAGATTGAGGGACAGTACCACAACGTTTACGTCATTAAGCGCCCCGGTGTCGACGCCTTCATGAAGCGTGTTGGCGAATTGTACGAGGTCGTTGTCTTCACTGCTTCGGTCTCCAAGGTGAGTCTGTGCGCTCCCCCAAGACCCACCCTCCTAACGCAGCCTAGTACGGTGACCCGCTCCTCGATCAACTCGATATCCACGGCGTCGTCCACCACCGTCTTTTCAGGGAAAGCTGCTACAACCACCAAGGCAACTATGTGAAGGTACGTGACGGATTCAACCCCACTAATGGCGAGAGCTCACATTGTGGTAGGACCTTTCTCAGGTTGGACGGGACCTCAAGGAGACGATCATCATCGACAACTCCCCGACGTCGTATATCTTCCACCCCCAACACGCCGTCCCGATCAGCAGTTGGTTCTCAGATGCGCATGACAATGAACTCCTGGATCTCATCCCTGTACTGGAGGACCTCGCTGGTTCCCAAGTTAGCGATGTCAGCTTAGTGCTTGATGTGGCCTTGTGAGTTGTATAGAATTGTTAGCATCAGATGCTACACTGAGAGTGGCATAGGCATTCCCAAGCAGGAGAGTGGTACGCGGCCTGGGTGGAATCCCAGCGCGCAGCGAATTCGACACGCTGGGTGAAGGATATATCCTTGGAGGATTTGCCTGCCCTAGAGGAGCTCCCCTAGGCCTTGCAACTTGTGTCGCATTTCGCGTTCTCGGCAGTGAACTCTGCGTCGTTATGGCGTCCCCCATCCCACGACTCCACCGATACACCCTCTGGTGCACCTTATACGGACGCATCGGCGCTTAGACTTGTACTGTTTAATCCCTGTAATCTGCATGACAGGAGAACGGCATTGGTTCCTGGAGAACGAGTTTAAACCTTCCACATCCCGGCCCGAGATCATTGGCGGCCTGCTTAGCAACCAGCTCCGCGGAAGCCTGTCGATACAGAAACGGCCATTTGATCACGGGCACAAAAGTTTTTGGAGGGCGGCACAGAGCAAAATGGGCGTTTTTGTTTTCTTTTCGTTTCGCGTTATCATTCCTTGCGCTTTCACCGATTTTTCCTGTCCTGAGACGGACCTTGCATACACTGATTTCTTTTCCTTTGGCTAGCATTGCGGAGCATTGACATTGGCAGACTCACAGCTTTTTTTTTTCGTTTTCCCTTCTCTACTCTACCTTTTAACTTGCGCCTTCTACGGAAGCATGCGCGTTTTGGTCTTCACCACCTTTTCTGATTTCTCCGAGTAAGAGAAAGAGATAGCTCCTCCATCCGACCCACACCACTTTCCTTTGTTGCTCTCTTTTCCCGGACTTTTGCAACACATTCCCCACACTAAACTGCTTTCTCTTTTTATACCGTTTTCTCGGCCTTGCCTTCCTTTTTTTCCCTTCCGCCCGTTGTTTTCTTTCCCACTTTTTGATACCACAGGCTGTGTTGGCTTACTTGAGCGCTGCGGGCACCACCACACCATCCCAAATCATAAAAAAGCTTCATTCCAGTTTTACCCTTGTTATCCCAGGAGAAGAGAGACGTGCACGCGGAGAAAGAGCAACAAAGCGACGAAGTAGTAATGCACAGCATGTCACTGGGACGCACGTACACATGCAATAAGAGCTGAGAAGAGCGACCCGTACAGTGTTCACAGAGGTTTCATGTGAGGGCGGATTTAAGCGTGAAGTAGTGGCTGCTCTGACGCATGAAGCGGATTAAAGACACATATTGTGATGGCGGGGAGCTGCACGCATTGAACCGCGGGGTGAACAGATGGTGAGGGGAGGCGAGTAGTGCAGCAACAATTACTGTTATTTTCCGCTCGATGCGAAGACCAAAGAAATATATGGTTATCACACCACGTGCCCTCTATCCAATTATAGCTGTAGTAGAAGCTGCTGCGAGGATCTGCGAAGTCGATGGTGAGACCGAAACGGCGTATTGAGAAACAGCTGCGGTGAAACATACGAAGCTTGCATGGGCCTAGTGGCAGGGAGCGGGCCGCGGAAATGCGAGACGGCCGTTGGAAGAGGTTGAGGGGAAAGAAGCTTCTCTCGTGATGCATGTGGTACTTGGTTGGTGGATGGTACTAATGTATGCAAGCTAACAACAACACCCCCTGTTGTCTTGTCACAGCCAACCAACGTCATCCCGCTTCGGGACGGAGATGTACCTCAAACAAAAACGGGGGGCAACGGGATCAAACATGACTGATCACTTTTGCCTCTCTGAGAAAGCTCTTGACAGATGACTCGCGCCTCCTGCCAGCCATACGCGCCCGCCTCGCGTGTGCTGCCTTGGTCGTGAGCCATCGTTGCCTTTAACCTAGCTTTTCTGCCAACCCACGCGAGCTTGCCCGGTACCCTTGTTTTCCTCACGCATACTGTCAGGCCAAACACCGGTCTTCTGCAGCACGAGCATCTTGAGCCCACCGCGTGGACCAGCCTACTTCGTCGCCCTTGCTGTTCTTTTGCGCACGTCCACCATGGCCGACGACGCCGCCCCGCCGTCCGCGCCCGACGTCACCACCAACGCCAACCCCACCGCCGACGACGAACACGAGCACCACCACAGCAACGGCCCGCACGCCATGATCGTAGACAACCGCCCCGAGCGCGACGACCACGACGCCGAGGCGGCCGACGGCGCCTCCTCCGAGCAGCACCAGCACGCACACAGCTCGCCGCGGAGCAAGAGTGGCTGGGATGGAAAACTGAGGGTCGAGAGGAAGCCAGTCATCGCGAACCCGGATGCGCTCAGCGACCCCGAATACTCGGATGAGGATGCGCCGTCGGTGGAGGAGATCGAGGCGGATGAAGGTATGTCTGTGGGTCTGGAGTAGCGGCGTCGGGGTGGAGAGGACCGGCGGGTTGAGACATGGGCGGGCTGACGAAGGTGTGGGATGGCAGATCTGCTGGAGGACTACGAGAAGGACGTCGATGTAAGTGCGATCGCGCGTATTGGGCCAGTGAGGAAGAAGGTGGTCGTGCGGCTGACCTGCGGTGTGCACAGCAAATCGACCTCATCCATTGCCGCGTAACGTCGATTCCCGCCCTGAGGCTGGACCGGTTCAAGCAGCTCGAGCGCCTCTCTCTCCGTCAGAATCAAATCTCGGCGATCGAATTTCCGGAGACCTTGGGCGCCACCCTGCAGGAGCTCGACCTCTACGACAACTTGATCGCGCACATCAAAGGCCTCGACCAGTTCACGGAGCTTGACAACCTGGATCTGAGCTTCAACAAGATTAAGCATATCAAGAGGTTGAATCATATGAAGAAGCTGAAGGACCTGTTTTTTGTGCAGAATAAGATCTCAACCATTGAGAATTTGGAGGGTTTGACCCAGCTGAGGAATCTTGAACTCGGTGCGAACAGGATAAGGGTATGGAGGTCTCCTGTATAGGGATGGAAGACGCGCTGATGCGGTGGATAGAGCATTGAAAACCTGGAAACCCTCACAGGTCTTAAGGAGTTGTGGTTGGGAAAGAACAAGATCACTGAGATCAAGGTTGGTCCCGCCTACTGTTTCCTCCTCCGAGATGCTACTGATGCACATTATCCGCAGGGCCTCGACACCCTCACTAATCTTAAGATCCTCTCCATCCAATCTAACCGTCTTACTTCCATTACCGGCCTCGAGAATCTCACGAACCTAGAAGAGCTCCATATCTCTCACAACGCCCTCACATCGACCGAAGGACTTGAGAACAACACGAACCTCCGCGTCATCGACATCACTGGCAATCCAATTGAGCACCTCACCAACCTCGCTACCCTTAAGAACCTTGAAGAATTCTGGGCCAGCTACTGCAAGGTCTCCGATTTCGCCGAGGTGGAGCGCGAGCTCAAGGATAAGGAGAACCTCGAGACGGTGTATTTCGAGGGCAGCCCGCTGCAGACAAGGCAACCGGCGTTGTACAGGAACAAGGTCAGACTTGCACTACCGCAGGTCAAGCAGATCGATGCGAGTAAGTTCTCCGCGATTAATTGGAGGAGGCAGAGATCTGGGGTCAGGAGTTTGGCGTTTTTATGAAAAACGAAATATTCTAACGAGGCTTGTGTTACGTCGGGTAGCTTTTGTGAGGGTTTGAACGGGCTTCACTGCTTTGCTCACTCTACGCGCGAACGAACGAACGAACGAATGACCGGATACGAACGGGCGAGGGATCCTTTCCATGCGGATGTCAGACGAGTGGTCGAGAGATAGAGGCAGCATAACTTGCGCTGATCGAGTGGCATTTCGCTGGGTTTGCTAGGTAGCTGGATATGTTCGTCAAGGGTACTTTCTTTTTCTTCAAATGCATTGATGGGCGTTGTCATTTGCTGTTTCTCACGGGCTTGGATGGATGGATGGCTGAAGGGACGAACGGGACTCGGTTTGAGTGAGCATGACCAGGCAAGCAAGATGATCGCATGCACGAATAGCATCACGAGGCGCATACGGCTGAGAACTGAACGAAATGGGGGTTGCAAACATTGCACTCTGCATGGTGCTGAATAATCGGTTACGTCGAGTGAGTGGTTCATATGGTATGAGTCGGGTCTTTTTCTTGAGAGCTAAAAAGGCGTTCCGAAAAGAGATATATTCTCTCCACAAATCATTCATTTCTGGCGTGCTTCCAATCACCACGCAGCGCGGACTTGCTCTCTTGCTTTCAGCTTCCTACAACAGGATATTCGACTTCAGCAAACTCGGGCTCGACAATGGGTTTGCCCTTTGTGCGGCGAATTCTTTCCCTAGTAATTCATGGTAAAGTCCTTCGCTCAGATGATGATAGTGACGAACTTTATTGGTATGTCAAGAATCTGGCCAGCATCAGCCCCCGGCGTTGGATGAAATCATAATCTCGGCCGATAATTGCGGTTGTTGCAATTCGTGTAAGCTTGCGTAGACAAGGCGAAAGTGTCGTGTTACCAGAAAACTATGCTTTGGTCGGTTATATCGAGATTGCATTGTGGTGTTTCTTGCCAAAGACCTTAAAATCATAGGCCGGTCATTATTCCAAAGACACTGAAATCACCAGCTCGAACTTATGACCAATGTGGAGGTTCTGAGTTAGACGTGGAAACGGAAATCTTTTCGAAGAAGACCTCTATATATCTACCTCGAATGGCGCCGCTTTGCTAATCATGAAACCCCAACCCAAAGACAGATATTTGTACAAAGCGCTGCGTCAGTTCACCCCGTAACTCTGACGCACGCGCTCACTCGAATGAAAATCCAAAGCTTTGGAGAGGGGAGTTTATCGCCGGTGTGTGACTCCATGGGAATGCATCCGGGGCCCTAGAGACGACGTGATAAGAAATTGTAAGAAAAACCGCTTTATGACCATCAAAAATCGACGAGAAACTTGCTCCTGGGACGCGCTCCCCCAGCGCGCCAACCTCCACACAGCATAACATACACAGACTTTGTCTCGGTCTGGCCACGGTTCGTTCGCTTTCGTCCTCGGATAGATGAGTTTGGAGGGATAGGTAGGTATTATTGGATTTGAATTGGCCATGGGCACAAATTTGGAAACATAAACTTTTTATTCGAACATGACTTTACGGATCATCTGTTGCAGTTTCGTTAGCATCATCGCGCAGAATACTGAGTTTGTGGGAGTACGCACCGCCCAGGAGCCGGCGGCAGCGGCAACCAATCCGCTGGAAATGGTCATTGGCTTCAGGCCCCTCGTACTCTTGAAAAGCGCACCGCTCAGAGCGCCGGCGACAATGCTGTTAGTCGCGTCATGCTTGCCGCGGTAGTAGCCAATAGTGGAGTTGAAAATGTTGTAAACCATGGCGACAATGCCCGCAGAGTTGCCCAGGAAGGGACCACGACGAGTGACGGAGTTAAGGACAGCATTGAGACGCAAGCGCGGGGCCATCTGCGGAGTGGTCTTATTCAGGCCTTCGGCCAGACCCCAGGCGCCGCCGAGAGTCAGGGCGGTCAGGTAGGTGGTGCCAGTGCCGTAGCAGAGGTCGTCGGACCAGCCGCGCGAGGGCAGAGCGGAGCGCGCGCCGGGCAGATCCGACAGAGCGCCCTCCTCTAGCGTCAGGTAGTCCAGTGTGTCCTTGTCCAAGCCGGCCAGCGGGTGCAGCTGGGTAGCGTCGAAGGCGGTCGACGAGTTGAGGAACGACGACACATCTTGGGCCTGCGATGGGTCAAAGGCCTGGGACTGGAAGGAGTCGGTCTGTGTGTCTGATGTCGGGGGTGCGGTGGAAGTGGTGGTGGATGCCGACTTGCGGCCGGTGAGTGAGTCCCAGATGGTCATGGCGGTAGCGGAAGAGATGGTGGTGGATGACGCGGATGATTGACGAGGCTACGGATGGAGCGCGGGGCGACGCGATGGCGAAGCGAGATGGAGGGCGGCGGGGGTGGAGGGTGAGGAGGACGGCACTCGAGGAAGATGGAGAACGGGTTTGCCGTCGCAAGCTGCGAGAATGTCGTCGTCGGCGGCCGGCGCCCCCAAAATTATTTCATCGCGCGCCAAGCCGCGATAGAGCGACAGGGATCTGCCTTCCCGCAGCCGCCCCAATCCCGTGACATCAAAATTTCCCTCTCTGCCCTTGCTCTCCCCACAACTTTCGCGCTGAGATTGTGTCTGGGTGCTCTCCCCGCCGTGCGAGTCTGAGGAAGTCACTTACCTCCCAAGCGACATCTGCCTCACGGCCGGGAGCGACTTGAGGCTCAAGGCGCCTGAGACAAGCAGCAAAAAACTGACGTCTCCGAGATTGCCCGATATGGCGGCAGACGCGCCTCTCCGGGCCCCGGTCTCCGTCGATTTCCTGCGCAGACTGAGCAAAGACCTCAGCAGCTATATTCCCGTTGATGGGGCTATTTCAGACGAAAGCATAAAGTAAGACGATGTAATTCCCGCCACAGCTCCCTCATGGTTCGCGTCCACTACTTGACGACCTGCCACCAACACCAATAATGCTGACTTCGCAAAAGCAAGCTTTCCAACTTGCTCGATGCTCTGGTTGGAACAGCATCTATCACCTATATCCCTGCATCCCAAAGAGCTGGTGCCTGTAATCCGCTATGCTCTCTTTTGGAGAAGTGTCAGGCCTCACCTGACGAGAGGATCCGCTCGCTGATATGGACCAAGAACATCTGGTCCGATCTCTTCGACATCTTCCTGGAAAGATACGACAATGCAAAGCCAAAGTCTATGCGGCAGGTCCTGCTGCTTCTATGCTCCATTCTGCAGAAGGACAGAAGCCCAACTGCCCAGACCATGAGAGACCATTCTGTTGTCCGGCTCGTTGATGTGCTTTTCCAGGAGGATGACACGTCCAGAGTCAAGCCTGCTCTCAGCGCTCTATCCCACTTCATTCAGAAGGATGTCATCTCAGTTGACGATGTGATCATTATGTTTGAGCGATGGAGCGCTGAGAAGGCCAGGCCGCTCCAGCTGTTCCCCCCATCTGGAAGTACGTTCAAAACTTTCCTCTACGGAATTATGAACTGGGTAAATCATCAAGACACTACTCCCGCAGCCGGAAATGCAGTCTGCATTATCCTCGAGCATGCAAGACGTCAGCATGCAATGCACCTTACAAGTAGCACTTCGGACGCCCTTCCAGTTTGGGTCGATCCGTTGGAGAGTATCATCAGGAGGAACCCAGATGCTATGCTGAACTTCAAGAGTCACGTATTTCCTGATTTATTCAAGCCCATCCTTACGGACTACCTCCGATTTTTGGAACACCTTCACCTGGACGACCATATCAGGTTGAAACCAAGCGCGAAGGGCGCTTCGAGGCCTTCGGACGACCTAGAGGCTTCCCTGCTCTTCACTTCTCTTCAGGTTGGAAAGGACATGGGCTTCGTCCAAGAAGTTGGTATGTTTCCTTGGCCCAATAGAAACTGCGTCAAGCGCTAACATTAAAGACCATCACACATCTACGAAGATCGAAATCCGTGATGGGATCGTCTTGATCCCAGAGAGTCTCCTTGGCAGACTTCTTGCACATGAACGTCCGGAGACCAGACTTGCAGCCTTCGCCTTACTTACCACTTCCGCCACCGTCACTAGGCCACTGACCCTGGGCACATTTGCTGCTCTGAAACGCAATTTGCCATACTTGCACGCTGATACAGATGCGAATTTTCGTAGTGAAGTCATGAGTCTCACTCTCTCCCTATTTGAACGCCTACGTGGATCCACTGGCGTGATGAGCAGGAACTTGGTAAAGGAACAGAAAACCCAAGAGCAAACAACAACCGGGGCCAACACATTCAAACTCTACCACGCCCATATTGAGTTCATTCATTGGTATCTGCGGTTTCTAACGTCCGAGCTCCATCCTACGGCAGCATATCAGAGACATATATCTGCTTTGAAGGCTCTCACGATTGTTATGAAGTCTGGCTTGGATCCATCAGTGCCGCATCATGCACTTTCCAGGACCGCACAGGGCGAAATCCGATTTCCTTTCCAAATGAATATCCTCACCCCTCTTCTCGTACGCGAGCTCTTCGACCTGATCATGGATCCGTTCGACGATGTCCGCCACGCGGCAGCATTCTTGCTTAAGCTGGGGGCAAATAAGTCTTCGGAACCACCTAAAAGGCCTCTGAAGGGTCCCAAGGTGGCTCCCGTATTCTTGGGCCAACCGGTAGATTCCACTGCTCTGGTCGAGCATGGATTTGCTTCTTTCCTAGAGAGAGCAGAGAAGACCATGCTCCGTAGCGGACGAGCAGATCATGCTGATGGAGTTGCTCGCGCTTACGACCTTCTTTTCGAGAGGCGATGCGAGTCACTGAGCCCCGATTCCGCCGCGAACAGCGTGCTGGCAGAGTGGATGAAGAGTCGGCAAGGGATCGTCGAGCATCTTACCTTGCTTTTGGACGAAACTATAGCGGCCGCGAACAGCAATTTTTCGGTCGCTGTGAACGCGTACCCAATGCATGGCACCTTGTCTGCTCTGAGGTATATCTTTGAACAGCCTGCATTTTACGCATCCATGGCTACCATGGAAACCAAGGAGTTGGATCGCTGGAGAAATCTGCACAACCATGTTCTGAACAGCCTTCGCTCTATCTGGGACTGCGTCAGGAATATTCTTTGCGTGGATGCTCCCGAGGGCCATGTTCCGGAAGATATGGAAGAAGAACCTGACCTCACGACAAAGGACATTCTCAGCTATTCCTGGAGAGGTCTGAAAGAGGCAAGCACCCTTCTGCGTGTTATCGTTGGCAAAGCCCCTTTTACTCTGCCCAACGGTGTCTCTATTCTGGAAACAGCTGAATTTGAGGGGCTGGGGAAGCTTTGCTTCCTTCAGTTGGCCGAATTGCGGCATCGTGGAGCCTTCTCCACAGTTGCACAGACTTTTGCTGCTTTCTGTCTCCGATGCAACAGGTCATCTGATCCCGAAATCAAAGGACTCCTTGACCGGTGGTATGAAGAAACTCTTCGTTGCATTCGGGATAAAGGGACCATGATCACCCGTCGTTCAGCCGGCTTGCCTTCTCTCATCACGGGCATCCTCACCGCAGCTCCGGAGAGCACATTGTTTGAACGGGTCATCAACGATCTCAAAGTGGAAGCAGTACAAGAGGAGCAGGACAAGAACATTGAGGGGAGTCATCTGCCCCAAGTCCACGCTTTGAATTGCTTGAAGGACGTCTTCACCAACACGAAGCTTGCCCTTGCCTCCGAGCCTTACGTTGCAGAAGGCTTATCCCTCGCTGGGAGCAGGCTTGAATCCAAAGTATGGGCAATTCGCAACTGCGGTCTCATGCTGTTCCGTGCCCTCATCGACCGACTGCTTGGTAGCAGCACGACCCAAAATTGGAAGGAAACGGACCGCCTCAAGATCACGCGCCTCTCCTACAAAAAGTATCCACACTTGCTTGACATCATCGTTCAACTCCTCACGCCAAGACAACAAGCTGGCGTCTCAGAGCTGACCAACACCGCACTTGAAGGTGTTTTCCCAGCATTCCAAATCCTGCAGAGAGCGCGACCACCGGTAGAAAGGAGAACAGAGATTCAAAGCCTGGTGTTCAATTTGACTTTCAGTTCCCACTGGCATGTTCGTGACATGGCTGCAAGAACCCTGGCGGCCCTGTTGGGTGCTGAGGAAAGGGTTGAATGGGTCTTGGCGCTGTTGGAGATGCAATTTCCGACACAAAATGCTCTACACGGCATGCTTTCGTCAGTAAAATATCTTGTAAAGGAAATTCTTGATACAAATTCGAGTGAGCTCCGCGGTAAGTGCTCATATCAAAGTATTCATGATCATGCACTAACACCTTACAGATGACCTTGAGCTGCTGTCTTTCGCTCTCTTGGAGCAATTCGATCGTCTGTATAAAGAGAACATCTGCCCGCTGACCAAGTCTGCTTACCTGGATATTGTCATATCAATCCAGAAACAGCACATAATTGGCAGTCGCTGGAAGTGTAAGTGCCGTGCTGCTCCCAAATCTGACAATGTTTTTGACATCGAACAGCTTCTCCTCCCTTAGCCTGTGAAGTATTTGGTGGAACCGTAGTCGATTACGTAGTGAAGAACGCTTTCTCGATCTTCAATCTTTTCGAAGAGGACCAGAAGAATAACAGAGGCCACTCCGTGGGAGACGCTCTTCTCCGCAGAGCGCTATCGCTCTTTTCCGTACAGCAGCTGATACTTCAGACGTGTGCGCATGAGAAGCAGCAACTGCTTCAAGAATCAGTAAAAGACCTCTTACAGCACATCACTACCAAAGACAACGACACCTGCCGCATCACTTTAGAGTTTCTGGGCTCAATCATTCTCCCTATCGTTCTGCAAGCTGGGAAATCCGTACATGACAGCATTGGAACCCTCCTGGAAGTGGCAGCCTCTTCGACTGACCTGGAGGTTTCCGCCACAGTCCGTCACACAGTAGCCTCGCTCATCGACCGCGGCCTCCGGCTTCCAATCTCGAGTCTGGTTCCGATCATGCTCGGCAGCGAGAGAGAAACCTTCGGAGTTGGCTCTCCCTCCCTTCACGAAGGCGCTCTGCCGCTTCTCGGTCGATATATTGATGCACAGCTCTCCGTCTCCGATGAGGGAAAGACAACGAAAGGCATGACCACACACCTGACAACGTTCATCCACGCCGTGCGCTGCGACCTCGAAGAAAACAACCCCTTCCCCACCCGCTTCGCCGCCATCGCCGCCCTCTCCACCCTCCACCACTTCTGGCGCCGCGCCTGGCCGAAAGAAAAAACCACACCCCTGCGCGACGCGCACCTCGCCCTGTCCATCATCACCTATGACGCCCTCAACGACGACGACGACGAGATCCGCGACGCCGCCTCCCTCATCGCCACCCGCATCATCGCCGGCCCCCGCCTCCCCGCTCCCACGGACGGCGTTCCCGCGCAGACGAAAACCGTCGTCCCGCTCGCCGCGGCCCGCAAGCTGGCGGTGTTCCTCGCGCAGACGTACCCGGCGAGTCGGGTCTTGTGCAGCGAAGCGCTGCACCGCCTGCTCACGCACGAGAGCGGCCGCGAGCCGTCTGCGCCTGCTTCGGCGCTCGAACACCCGCAGGGGTTTGCTGGCCTGCTGAGGGGGGCGAGGGGGGTCGAGAGTGCGGGAACGCTGCTGTTTGCACGGGAGAAGCAGAATTTGTTCCTCGATCCGGTGCGTGAGGTCGGCGTGTGGGCGGGCGTCTTGGAGGTGCTGCGGATCGATGGTGCTGCGGATCGAGAGACTGTGAGGACTGTTGAGGAGTGGTGCGTTGCTGGGTTGAACGAGCTTGGGAGGTTGACGAGGGAGGAGAGGGACGCGGCGATGGGGTGGGCGAGTCGGGGCGAGGTTTTCCTACTCGGAGTGAGGGTGGTTGGAGCGGCAAGTGTGGTATTGGCGTGGAAGAGAAGAGGGCTGGTGACGGTCGTGGATGGGGTGGCAAGGAAGAAGAGGGTTGGCAAGTACAGGAGCTCGGAGATCAAGAGGCTGTTGAGAAGGACGGTTGATGCGTGGATTAGTGCGGATGTGCATGGGCTATGGGTGAGGGAGACGGAAGAGGTGTTGAGTATGAGTGTGATGGAGAAGCTGGTGGACGTGCGGAGAATGGTTGAGGAGGTTATTGGGCGGACGTGTGTTGTTTGAAGTCGGTATTGAAAGAATGAGAATCGGCAGCAAGAAGATGTATTGCCAAATTACCAATATATAGAAACACCTGTTCTTCATCTTAATTGAGTATTGATGATAAGCATAGCAAAGGCTAGATGAGGGAGGGCAAAAGGTTGGGGGTCGGCGACTGTTCGTGACGGAAACCAAGCACAAGCAGCATCCAGTACCTTTGATGAAGATCACAGTTAACGATTGAAGTCTTCCATAGGTGAGCAGATATTGAAAATAATGTTCCA
Organism: Botryosphaeria dothidea; assembly: GCA_011503125.2. NCBI lineage: Eukaryota > Fungi > Ascomycota > Dothideomycetes > Botryosphaeriales > Botryosphaeriaceae > Botryosphaeria > Botryosphaeria dothidea. The sequence continues at coordinate 2,026,763 of WWBZ02000001.1, forward strand.
AATCAGTAACACATACACACGCATTCTGGTTAAGCAAGCATGTTTCCAATGAACGCCGCCGTTACGAAGAACTTCCCGCCAGCTTCACAAATGCTATACTTGGATAGATCTGAGCTGCCTCAGGATATCTGGCGCGGGTTGTTAGCGTGCCTTTCTCAAAATGTCCTTGGCGGTAACGAGGATGAGTAACGTGGGGCGTCAAGAGATATGTTGAGAGACATAGGCTCGACTGAAAGCACAGTTGCAACTTACATTCTTCAAAAATCCACCTTTTCCACATAGGACTTGTACGCTTATCTCGTACATTACCACCTCCAGACTCGTCGCTCTCTCACTTGCGCATTCACGAGATCCTGATTCATCTGGCTCCATCCACCTGCTGCTCATGCCCATGCCCATGCTCGTGATTCAGTCTAAATCCGCCGAGGAAGCCAGAACTCGGATTCCTGCTGACGCTCCTGCTCCTGCTCCTGCTCCTCGCCGCCCTGCTCTCACTTCTCGCATGCTCATATCCAGCCATACTCCTGCTGCGCTCCTCTTCCTCCTGGGGGTCGAATGTCGCCTCACGCATGAACGGCGAGCGCCTGCGGATCTCCTCGCCCCAAACAAGAATCAGCACTGGCGCAACGGACAGCACGAGGGCGACAAAACCAAGCAGCGACGACGCCCAATGGAAGCCGAGGTTGGTGTACATGGACTGTGAGGCCAGAGGCAAGAAAGCGCCGAACGTATTCCTTCCCAGAGAAGCCGCCGACAGGGCCGAAGCGGCGTACTTTTCGTAGGCGTCGGCGAGGTAGTTGACGACGGCGAGGTAGATCGAGTAGATGCCCAGGCCGACGACCGTGATACCGATAGTCGGCACGATCCAGTGCACATGCGGATAGCTCGCCCAGCCGTACCAGAACAGCCCTACCGTAAAGAGCAAGCTGCCCGGGACGGAGAAGTAGAGACGTGCTTCGGGGATGGGCTTGCCGGGGCGTTCTTTGTTGCGTTTGGCGGAACGAAGGTAGAGCTGGTCCTGGATGGGGTTGATGACGGTTCCAATGACGGCGCCGACGGAGAGGGCGAGTTGGATGAGGCCCGTCGACATTGTACCGAAGTTGTAGTTGGTGGAGAAGGTCTGCACGATGCTGGACTGGAACAGGAACAGGAGGCCCCAGGCAAAGGAGACCCAGAGGGTGAAACTAAATACGACCCACTCGCTCACGAGCATCTTGACGGGACGCGTGAATGAGATCCTGAGCGATTGCCACACACTCGGCTTGTCGATCTCTGATTTGGCATAGGCATTTGGACGGCCGTTCTTTCGAAGTTTCTGGGCACGTCGGGCCAAGAGTACATCATGTCGGGTTTCTGAAAGAATGAAGTAGAAGATGGGCAAGCAGCCGCCATCGAAAGCGAGTTGGATGTAGTAGATCCAACGCCAGTTCATGTTGGCTGCAATGGCGGATCCGATGAAGGGACCGAGTGCGATGCCGACGACGGAAGTAAAGCCAAATATGGACATGGGTATACTGCGATCCTTGTCGCCCTTCCAGATGTCCGTGATGGTACCGCCAACGATATTGATGGAAACGGAGCTGCAGCCCCCATCGAAGAAGCGCGTTACGATCAGCGTAGCAAAGTTTCTTGCAACTCCCGAAGGAATCATCCAAACCAGGAACAAGATGTATGAACCCTTCAGCTTATGTAAGAAGAGCACCATATGGTGAAACAAAGAAGACTCACGAAATATCCTGGCATGCGGCCAACCTGTTCAGTGAGAGGAACGAAAAGAAGGGGGAAAAGTGCAGCGCCCACGTTCCACGAAGTCGTCGCCCAGAACAGGTGTGGGAACGGGTCCGTACTGACGTGAAACCTTTGTGCCATTTGGTCGTTGCCTCCACCGTACGCACCCGCGGGTAGACCCGTCAAGATAGAGCTTGTGCCGTTAGTTTTGGAAAGTTGATCAAATATGGTATACGTACATGAAGCATGTGGTGATGGTAATCACCCATTTCTTCGTCTTCGACCAATTGAATCTACAAGAGTCAGAGAAGAGGCGCGGGTGCAGGGTAATGGGGTAGTTACGGATTCTCGGGATCGTCCGGACCATCCCAATCCACAACTTCAATATCGGATTCTTTCTTTGGTGAAACTGACGGATGAGAGCGTCCTCGTTCGTGCTCTTCCTTCTCGCGGACGTTTGCTTCTCGATCCGCGCTATTGTTTAGTGCTGAGATTCTATTAGCAAAACTCTTGCTTAAGGAACGCGGAGCTACACGAACCTAGTTGCACGTGCCTCCCTCTGTCTCGGTGACTGTCTGCATTGTCACCGTTCTCGAGATCTGGAGAGTTGCTTCGTTGCGTCATGACGATACTGCCCTCGTAGTCGTTTAGATAGTGAGACTGGGTCAAGTGGCAACTGCGGGCTGATGGAGCACGACGAATGCGGAGGAGAGCGAAACGCAAGAGGAACGGAGTCAAATAAGATAGATTAGTGGCGTACAGACGCTAAAAAGAATTCCTGATAATAGAGAGAGAAGCGCCGACTACCATGTGGCTATGCATGAATGACGTGCAGTGATCAGAGGGCTCAAGAGCCATTGCATCATCCCGAACACCTGAGGGCTCCTGTCTGGAATGGGCATACTGCGCAGTAGCTCTGCAAAAGCCGCGATCCCGGGTAGAATGGCGGCATGGTTGACAGACGCAGCCCTCTGGTTCCCGCAGTTATCTCTCTTGCTCGACCCGTGGCCATTTGGCATCGTCGTCGCGCGACAGAGGGAGGCGGGGTGACGGCAAACGGCGGGCTTGGTAAGCTAAGAAGAAAAAGAGCGGGAGTTGACATCAGAGTCGTGGAGCCGGCGCGACGATCAGCAGTGCGGTTGTCTCGGGCCGATGTTCTCCCGTCAGCCTTAGCCAGGGCCAAGGGCCTAGCCAAGCTGCCGCGGAGATAGAGCGGACTTAGCCTCCCTTCATCATCTTTGAACATCTACAAGAACAAGCTTGTTCGTAGCATTACCGCTTGTAGCGCTAGTGGCGCGAGCTGCCGCCATCCCGCCTGTCCTATATCCTCGTGCTGCTTGCCTGATCCGGACCCGCCCGACTCGCCAACGGTCCTACAAAGGAAAGATGACCCGGTACTTCAAGGCATTTGGTTTTCCTCTTGCATCATCCTGCAATCGCAACTTCCGTACATTCGACAGAGTGCTCTGCTTGTCGATTGTGAAATATGCATCTTCTCCGTGACTGTGGTTATTCTATCATCTGCTAATTTCGTCCAAGGTCTCAGTGGCAAAGCTGGCCATGTTCCATCTTGATGAAAGTGAGGACGTGTTTTGCTGGTTGCGGTTGCGGAACCGACGTGCGGAGGCGCTATCGTAAAGTCGAACGTAGTGAGGTTCCGCACTGCATGAGGCGATAATGACAGCCAGTTATTGTTTGGCATTGGTCCGCTTTCACATGCTCTCGAACGGGCCTTGTCCAGTTCCACGGAGTTCTCTCGGTGGGGCCCGGCGATGTCCTCAATTTCCCAGATAGCGTTCCGCAAAGCTTAAACGACCCAATTGAAACAAGTGGCTGGCATGTCTGTGTTGTCGTAGCTGGCAGTGCGGCTTCCTGAGACCATGGAGATTAAGCGTCGTTCTCGTCCGTCCTACCTGGGGAGACATTGGAGGTGGAGTAGTTCAGGGAAGCACTGGAGAGTGGAGGAGCCGGAGAGCCGCAGGCTGGCGTGAGAGCTGAGGTGAGGTGCGGAAAGACGAAATGGCTGCGGAAGCAATGGTGACGTCACCGCATCTCAGAAAGTCTTCTTCCGCCTTCAGCATTCCGAGTCTCAGCAGGAGAAAGACTCAGCCGGCTTGCGCTTTCCGTCGCGAAAAGACAGATCCCGAGGCGGCGTCAACATCACGCCGTGCTCTCGCGACCGCCCCTTTCTTGGTGCGGAATCGCCCGCCCGCCCGCCGGTACCGCTGTCCGGTGCCGCTGCTGGCCGACCCTGGCTCTGATGCGATGCGCTGCGCTTCCGCCGAGTCTTGCCGTGGCCTCTTGCAGCCTTCCGCCTCGGATTCCGCTTCCCTCCTTTGGTGCGAGAGTGCTGCTCGGCTCTTCCGCCCGCTCACCCCATCGCACCACCACGCCCGCTGCCCGCATGTGGATGCCCCCGCCCAGCCAACCATCTGTCCGCCCGCTTCTCCGCTTCCTGCAAAAGTATTTCCCGGCCTCACACCACGTCTCACCACCTCAGGCGACGCCAGTATCTACGGCCCGACCCGCAGCGCTCATCGGCGGACTCCCCGCCTGCGCCGCGCAGAGCCGCACCGTTTCCCACGCCCAACTGCCGTGCTTCGTTCGCCAGATTCCCCGGCAATGCGACAGAATTGCCTGTTTCGGTTCGAAACTCAGCCCAAAAGTTTCCCCGTCCCTTCCCACAGTCTTTTGGCCCCCTAGTTTTCCCGTCCCCCAATCCCGACAGGACGCCCAGTGCTTTGCCCACGGGGTCCTGTCCGCGGCAATAATGTCCGCCGTGGCCAGCTTCCGCGCCTCGGGTCTCTGTTTGGGGTTCCGTCTTTACCCCCTTTCCGCCGCACATGGAACATTTTTCCGCATCCGCCCTCGCAACCCGCTCGGACTCGGGCAACCCGAGCCCACGCGGCAAGTCTGTCGAGGTGGTTCGGGATGAGTGCATCTTTTCCCTCGTTCTCGGGAAATGTTTGCGATGCGACGTTCGAAGTTGTTGTTCAGCCCTTGTCGCCGTGGTATCATCATACCACCATCGCTCGACTTCGGGTGAGCCGCACGGGAATGCAACGGCTTTCAAGGCAAACTCTCGGGCAGAGGGGGAACAGCGTTTCCGGCACTTTGCCGCGGGCGAATCCCGCGGATTGCCGACTACGTTCGAAGTTGCTGCCCATCGCCGCCGAAGCAAACGTTGCCTGCTGTTTTTGGGGGTTTGCAGCCTCGGAATGAGGAGGGCCATTTCTGAACTTCGAACGCAGGCGGAAACGGAGGTGGTCCGCGGTTCCGCAGTGCGGTCCCGAGGGTGGCAACTGTCTCTCCACATCATGTACTATGGATGAGGGCAATTGCGGGGAGCGGAGCTGTGAGGGAAAGCATTTTCCCCATGGCCGTCGAGGCTCTCTGCGCGATACTCCGGGACATGGTGCTGATTCCGTTCGAGTCATGCATCATGGTGAGTACCCTTTCACTCAGCACGGCTGTGGAGTCTACATCATGTCGTTGCCGCAAGCAATTACGGCCTTTATTTCCTTCCTCTCAAAAACATCAAAATAAAATCTAGGCGGAGATATTAATGTCTCTACGGCTTCGCATCGCGTCCTTGCCTGTCACATCAGAATCCCTTCTTCGCTCGAAGCTTGACCACCACGCTTCTTCTGCAATAGTGCTATCAACACAGCGCGCTTCACCAGTTGAAAAGGACGGCTTATGAGGCCTTGATGATGAAGATAAGCATGTTTCGCGGTACACTGGGCCCGCGTTCATCCCGTCCTCCTTTTTCGGTTCAACGTGCGGAGATCAGACTATAGGACCGAGAATTGGGGACCTCAGATCTTCTAGCACGCGCTTATGACGTGCATATGGAAATCTCAAGCGCGTGGATGATCATTTGCCTTTGCATGACTCAGCACAAGTTGTTTCGAAATGGCACAAAGCTGGTCGACTTTGCAAATCATTTCCCCAACTTTCCAAGGATTCCGTTGGTCGAAGTTCCAATACAACGCTGTCTTTTGATAAGGGCTCGAAAGACTACATGTTTCTAACTCAATAAAGACGCTCCCACCAAACGCCGTGCTCAACAGATATCTATTCAGCTCAGGATTGCTCATGGCGTCATCGCATCTCGAGGACACCCACAGCACCTCTTATGACCGTTCCCCGGTCACTTGCTAGCACGAGAATACATTTTCGCTGCCTTTCGGTCTCAGTACGCTGTCCTCGTTCTCTTCAAGCCCGCCCGATACGCGGTACTCGGCTCATACCCCGATCCATACCCGGGCCCAACGACGCCATTGCTCGCATTCCATCCAGCGGCATCGCCATCCCCGAGTCCATATCTCAGGCCTGCGTATCCGCCAGCGGTTCTCCCTGTACTGCCACTCATAGAATGATAACTCCCCTGACTGCGCTGGCTATACGCCGCCGGCCGCCTGTTCACTCTGCGGCTCTCCCTCCTGCTGGTCCGCCTCTTGCGCTTCTCCGCATTGTCGACACTGCCGGTGTTGCTGTGGCCCTCCTCTTTGCGCTTGAGCTGCTGCACCTCGTCCCAGCGCGCGCCGCCGAAGAGGATGTTTTCGGAGTAGATGAGCGGCTTGGGCCCGCCCGGGTAGCGGCCTTTGCGCACCTTGCGCCGGCGGTGAAAGTAGGTGCAGCTCAGGTAGAAACCGTGAATGTGCGAGGGGATTATTGCGGCAAGGAAGAGGAAGCTACGTTCCGTCAGCATGGTTGCGGGTCTCGTTTGCAATGGAGATGTCGAGAGTTCGACGAGCGGGGTACGCGGACGCTAGACTTACGCATTTATGAGGGTGTCGACGCCGAAGCCGGTCAGGAAAATGACGGCGAGAGGAGGGAAGAAGATGTTGGTGAGAGTGATGAAGACGCGGTAGCAGATGGCCATGATTGTCGCCCGTGTTTCCCGATTGCTCGGGAGCTGTCTCACACGGCTGGTCGGGAGCGACGATTGGCGTGCGACGATCGCGAATGCTTAGCGCGCGCTCGATCGTGATTCTTGGGATGTGGAGATGGGAGGAAAACGAAAAGATGAGTCCAGACCGCGCGCAAATACCCACTCGGCGCGGGACTTACTGGAATTTGAGAAGAGCGCTGGCCTTGTAATTAAGGCGTCCCTCCCCTTGGACACGACACTTGGACCCTGAATTCTGCATGTCTCCTGCCAGGATTTCTGGTGAAACGGCTGCCAACGAGCTTGATTTGGCCCGGGGTGGTGACGTCACCCATCCAAAGGGGAATCTCGCAACGGGAGCATCTCCGTTCAGCCCTACTGTATCGATAAGGAAAGTATGAAGATTGCGAACCCACGCGCACTTCTGCTCTGTCATCAAGACTCTCGAAATATTCTTGAAGTAAGTCGGTTAAAGCAGTCCATACGCCCTCGAGAGATACAGATGAGTTTAACGGCGGCCAGCCCAAACCAGCCGCTGACGATGGTGGCTGCTGATGCTGACCCCTGGGGCTGTATATGCGTTCCCTTCAGACACCCTCTTGCTGCAGTTCCATCTTGATCTCAAACGAATCCGTCTCTGAGCAAAAGTGAGAAGTAGCATGGCTGCCTCTTCTGTGTTCTGACAACCATGCGGAAGCTTTTAACTCATATCCCTGCTGCCATCCCGGATCTCAAACTCCTGCTCCAATTACTTGAAGATACATCCCAAGATTGAAGAAACAGTGGTTTGCTCTAAGGCCTCCCTTTATCCTAGCTTTCTCAAGAATACTGCGACGAAGTGTCAGCACCATCCGTGGCGTTGAATCAGCATTTTCGGCCGAGGGTTATCTTCGGGAAAACTGTGTCCGATGAATTTGACATGACCACTTCCTATCTAGGCAAGATGAAAGATTTACTGCTAGTGCGACGTGGATAACTCTTAAATCCGGAGTACGAAGATGGCTTAGAGTGGGGCCCATGATTCAATTCGCCGGCGATAAGGAGTTAAGTGTGCATGCCTCGTTGCCATTCTCTCCTTGCAGAAGTATTTAATGGAACAGTTCTAGACAACGGAGCTCAGAAGTACAGTTGTTCTACTTCATCAAATTTCGACGTCTTTCTATTTCGGATATCTATCCAGAGATCCACCGAGTTTCACCATGAGCACAGGCAAGCCCGCCATGAAGGCCGTCTTCGGCGCCATGACCATTGGGATCCCGGGTAAGTCTGATCAGGAGTTTATTGGATGTATGATAGGTTCTAATCTTCAGAGCAGGCATCGAAATGACCCGAGTCCACACGCTCAAAGAGACCGCCGATCTCCTCGACACCCTCCAAAAACACGGCCACAACGAAGTCGACAGCGCACGCGTCTACGGCCAAGGCTCATCCGAAAGTTACCTCGGACAGCTGAAGCCATCCTGGCAGGAGCGCGGTATCGTCATGGAGACGAAGCTCTACCCGAACAAGGGCAAGGGCATGTCGAAAGAGGAATACTCGCACTCGCCCGAAGACCTCCGCCGCGGCCTTCTGGACAGCCTGAAGGCGCTCAACGCCGACAAGATCGACATGTGGTATCTGCATGGGCCGGACCGGAGCCGCCCGTTCGAGGAGACGCTGCGTGAAGTCAACCAGCTGCACAAGGAGGGCTACTTCAACCGCCTCGGCATCAGCAATTACCAGGCCTGGGAGGTCGCCCAGATCTGCGAGATCTGCAAGAAGAACGGGTGGATCATGCCGAGCGTCTATCAGGGCCTGTACAACGCTTTCCACCGCGTGGTTGAGGCTGAGTTGATCCCCTGCCTGAGGAACTACGGAATGGCGCTGTATGTTTTCAACCCGCTCGCCGGCGGATTCTTGACAAGCAGATACCAGAAGGAGCAGACGGAGTTTCAGGAGGGTGAGCGGTTCGATAAAAGCAGGTGGCAGGGTAAGCTCTTCCATAGCCGCTACTGGAATGATCCGATGTGGGAGGCTTTGGAAGGGCTCAGGCCGGTGGCAAAGAAGCATGGGATCTCGGAGGTGGAATGTGCATTGAGGTGGTTGGCGCACCATTCGGCTTTGAAGGAGGAGCTTGGAGATGCAGTCATTGTGGGGGCAAGCAAAACACAGCACTTGGAAGACAATCTGGCGGCTCTGGAGCAGGGCCCACTACCGGAGGATGTGGTCCAGGCCTTGGATGCCGGATGGGAGAAGACTCGTGCTTTGCCTCTGAAATTCTGGCATTGAAGGAATCCCTTTAGATCAGATCAAAGGCAACAATGTACACAAGCACGGGGAACACTTGTGCATTCTATGCTATTGCCAGTTCACAGTAATCTAGGTTATTGATAGAATGCATGGACTGCAGTGGAGGCCATGGGCCTGGAATGACTCTTCCTTTGTTCTCTTTGTTCACTCATATCTCCAAGACCATTGGCAGATTAGCTCTAATAGCTCGCTTAACGAGCAGAGCTTGGCAGTTGGGTATATCAACCCCTGCCAACTCTCTCTTCAATCGATCATCCTTTCGCACCACATCCATCAGGTTATGAGCCCGGCCCGCCTCTTCGACGAGCCACTCGCGACTGGATCAATATCTACTCGTCACCTGCGCATATTCGCAACGACACATTCAGCAGCCCTCTCTTCATTTGAGTAACCTGCACCCCGTGGCCCTCAATTCGAGTAACCCACACTTAGCGGCCCTCTTTATTGGAGCAACCCGCGCCCGGCATTTCAAAGCCACCCAACCCTCCCGGACAAACGCACTGTTTACCAAGCATGGCGGACTCCGACTTGACGCGCATGCGTGTTCCAAAGCTTAAGTCAGCTGCGGATTATCGCTCATGGCGTCGTGCTATCGACGGCTTGTTTGATAGCCTTAACCTTACTGATTACGTTACAGGCCTCGAAGAAGAGCCTGAGGACGTCGACCGCGCAGATTACGGTACACCCGGCAAAGACGGCAAGATCAAACTTACTGCTGATCAGAAGAGCGCTTATGATCTTGCACGTCTCCCATACACCGACTGGCGTGTCAAAGACGGCAAGGCGCGCGCAATCATCGTCGCCTCCGTACCTGATTACCTTGCTAATCAGTTGCCCAATACAGCCAAAGCGCAGTATGATTTCATCTGCGAACGCTACGGCGACGAAGGCCCCGGTCAGAAACAGGTGTTGCTATGCAACCTCCTATATGCCAACCCATTTGACGGCAAAGATCTTCAGGAGTTCATCAACAAGTGGACTCAATCGCTTGCTAAATGCACGCGCGCAGGCATTACCATCAGCGATGAGATGAAGGTGTTACTCTTTGTCTGTAACATCGACGTCAGTAGCAAATTCAAGCGCTGGATTGACAACGTACGCGACAAGCTTCGACGTAACGAAAAGGTTGTGCTTGAAAGCATCATCCAGGACCTCATGGACAACTGGAAGACGCGAGAAACCTCGCTCAACACGAGTAATATCGTCGCCAATACGCGCGGCAATAATAAGGGCAATAACAAGAGCAAAGGCGGCAAAAGTGATCGTCAAGGAAAGGACAAGGATGGTGACTCTCGCAAGTGTGAGTGCTGCGGCAACGCGTATAACACTAAGTTGTGTTATCATCTACACCCTGAAAAGGCCCGCCCCGGATTTAAGAAGAATCAGGAGCTTGTAGACGCATATAACAACAGGGACAGTAACAAGTCAAAGAGCGGAGGCACAAACGCGCTTATGAATATGGCTATCGTCGCCTCCTCAACCAGCCAAGCCGACAACGACTCTGACACCAGTGAGGAGTCGCTACAGGACCTCTGGATTGTCGACACTGGAGCCCATGCGCACTACACGAACGACCTCTCGGCATTTATTACCTTCCGTTCAATACGCCCCTTCTTCACCGGTTCAGCAAGCGCCACAGGCATCCTCGTTTCAGGCATTGGCACAGTTTACTTTACCGCCGTATTATCAGACGGTAAAGAGGCTCCACGTACTCTATCAAACGTCTACTACGCAGCCAACGTTGCAATCAATACCATCTCAACCGCCGTGCTGGAAGATAAGGATATACACTGGTCAACAAGAGATTGTTGTTTACGCAATAATCATAACCAAGAACTGCTATACGCACCTCGCGATCGCAACATGAATCTCTATCCAGTCCAGCTTGCACAAGTGGGCAAAGGTGAACCTCTAGTTACGGAGGACAACGAGGAGGAAGCAGCTACTAATAATAGTAGCCTGCTATTACCCATCATCGGCCACACCGTCGACATCAATCTCTTACATAGGCGAATGGCACACGCATCATTTGACGCTGTTCGAAAACTCGCCCATCAAACAGGCATGCACCTAAAGGGCAAGGAGCAATACTGCGAAACCTGTGCACTTACCAAGGCTAGGCGCCAGCCTAGTCATATTCCGCAGCAACGCGCTGCTTATCCTGGCGATGTACTCCATGGAGACACGCTACAGGTTACCCAGGCTGGGTTAAAGGGTGAACACTACGCTCTTACACTCACTGATGACGCTACAGCTTATCGCTGGGGTGAGACTTTTAAGAATAAAAGCGAGGCCCATGACGCACTCATGCGGTTCCTCAAGCGCTGGCATAATCAGACCGGCAATCATATTAAGGTCCTGCGTATCGACGAAGGCCGTGAGTTCGCGCAAAAGCAACTAAAGGCTGCCTGCGACGAACTCGGTGTTGAGCTTCAGACTTCAGCACCCTATCATCCTGAGCAAAACGGTAAGGCTGAAAAGGCCAATCACATCACCGAGACACGCATACGCTCAATGCTATGCGATGCCAACCTCCCTCAGAGCCTCTGGCCTGAGGCATACGAGACTGCATTGAAGACCCTTAACCGTACGCCTACTCGCCTCAACGGCGGCAAAACGCCGCATCAAGCGCTAAAGGACGCGCTCACCAACACCACTGGCAACGTTCCAGATATTACCAGATGGCGTACATTTGGCAGCACTGCGTACGTTCACATTCCAAAGCAGAAACGCGCTCAAGGCGACAAGTTCAGCGTTCGCGCGCAAAAGGGCAAGCTTGTTGGCTATGACGGTGATTATATCTACCGCATATACATTGCGCCTCACAAGATTATCCGCTCGGCTCACGTTACTTTTGACGAAGCCAACACGACTCCACTGAGGACCAGTCCGCCCACTGATGACGATGAGCCCGCATGCGAATACGTTGAATTAACACTACAAGACCTTGACATCAACGATATCACGAAACCTCTACCACTCGACCTCCCACAACCGCCAGCTCATAAGCCTACGGAAACACAAAATGGGGGGGTGACTGAGCTACAAGAGGACGAACTAAGCGACAGCAGCCAGCTATCGGCTACGGCTGGTGATACCCACGAGGAGCCACCTACTATAGTTGACGCTGAACCTGATACGCCCAGCGGCATTGAACTACCAGAGATGGGACAGTCAGAACCTTCGGGGGGTGATGAGCAGCAACAGCAGACTCAGACACAGCCACGGCGCTCAGCTAGAGAGCAAAAGCTTCGTCCTGAGGGACAGTCCTATCGTGATGAGGTTGCCTTAGATGACAGGCGTAAGCGCAACCGTAACCTTATGGCACTGCCACCCACTATAGCATATGTATACGCAACCGCAGTATCACACGTACCACGTGTGAAAGCCAAGGACCTCCCACCTCCGCCTAAGACGTGGAAGGAGCTTCAGACTCACCCTCTTAGCAAACAACTCATGGAGGCCACGCATAAGGAGTTTCGTCAGCACATCAGGAACGGTACTTGGCGCAAGATCAAGCGTCCTAACGGTAATATACGCATACTACCCGTTAAGTGGATTTGGAAGTACAAGGAGGATGCCGACGGCTACTTAGCCTCATTCAAAGCACGCCTCGTAGTACGCGGTGACAAGCAACGCCCAGGTCTAGACTACTTTGCTACCTACGCAGCCGTTGCACGCGCCTCTACACTACGTCTTATCTTCGCTCTCGTCGCTGTATACGACTTGGAATGCGAACAGGTGGATATTGTGTCCGCTTTCATACAAAGCCTCATGGACCAAAAGGGTGTGTACATACGCCTCCCAGAAGGATTCCGCGAGTACGAGGGCAACGAGGAGCTTATTGGTGAGTTGCTACGCTCGCTATACGGCCTTAAGCAGGCGCCTCTACTCTGGCAACAAGAGATTACCACCTTTCTGAAGAGCAAGGGCTACGAGCCCTTGTTTAGCGATCCATGCGTGTTTCACCACAAGGAACACAAAGGTGTTATTATCGTATACGTGGACGACATTCTCCTCATACACAAGCGCAAAGATGTTATTCTTAACATGCATAACGCCCTCGCTGAACGCTATGAGCTACGTAACCTTGGCCCAGTACGTCATTACTTAGGCATGCGTATTATACGCTGTCGCCGCACTCGACGTATCTGGATATCACAGGACACGTACATCGAAGAAATTGTACACAAATACGGCATGAGCAACAGCAAGCACACAAACACGCCCATGGTACCGGACGGTGCCAATCTTCAGCCGTTCAAGAGCACAGCTAGCCCGAATATCACTAGCGAATATCAAAGCCTTATAGGCTCTATTGGCTACGCAGCCAACATGACACGCGCCGACATTGCATACGCCACTCACAAGCTTTGTCAGTTTACGCATAACCCTAGCGAGGAGCACCTCTCCCACGCTAAACGCGTACTTGCCTACCTTAACACATACCCTGACCTTGCTATATGCCTTGGGGGGGTAGAGGAAGGCGTGTTGGGTCTACAGCTACACCATAAAGGCGTATACGGCCCGCCTGGATTACAACTCCACGGCGCAGCTGATGCAGCATTTGCCGACAACGCAGATAATAGGAGCAGCACTTTTGGCTACGCATTCAAAGCAGCAGGCGGACTTATCTCATACAAGAGCAGCCGTCAGGGCCTCGTTGCAACATCGTCCACTGAGGCCGAGTACGTCGCAATGACGCATGCGGCAAAAGAAGCAATATGGCTTAAGCGACTCCTTCAGGAGCTGCAATACGACTATACTGACCTTCACCCACTACGACTAGAGGGCGACAATAAGCCAGCAATTGCACTTACAAGGCCAGAGAGATTCAACAACACAAGGACTAAGCACATTGAAGTGTATTGGCACTATATACGCGAGGAGGTTACACACGGCAATATCCAGCTATTATACGTATCGACCAACGATATGATTGCTGACGGACTTACGAAGCCTCTACCACTTACGAAGTTTCGACGCTTCGTGAACCAGTTGGGCCTACAAGAACTTCCAAAACAGAGTTTATAGGACTCGAATAAAGGTCAGGCTCTCATTCAGCCTCTCATGCCCTGGGGGGTGTGATAGAATGCATGGACTGCAGTGGAGGCCATGGGCCTGGAATGACTCTTCCTTTGTTCTCTTTGTTCACTCATATCTCCAAGACCATTGGCAGATTAGCTCTAATAGCTCGCTTAACGAGCAGAGCTTGGCAGTTGGGTATATCAACCCCTGCCAACTCTCTCTTCAATCGATCATCCTTTCGCACCACATCCATCAGTTATCAAAGCAATTGTTCAAGCAACGCAATCAGTATTGTTTTCTCCGAAGCTGGACAAAAGTATAATCTTTCCACGAGATCTGTCATTTCCCCACATGATAGACGAATCAAAGCGCCGACCTGAGTGTTCCACTTGGGGCTAGCGCCGGCAGCGAGGAGTATATGTTAGACCGTCATCAGCAACGTCCTCTCTCCTCCTTCACCAGACAGGGTCAGAGAGAATTGGGTAAGTTTGCTGCTCCACTTGGAAACTCGAGGTCACGATGACTACTTCCAGGCTACGTATCATCCATCGAATATGGCTTCTCTTAGGGAAAATACCGCTGTTCCGCCACCGCACAACCAATACATCGGCTTCGCGCAGCTTCCCGACGAGCTACTTCTCATCATCGTCAGTCACGTTGAAAAAAAGAATGACTTGGTCACTCTGTGCCGGATCTCACATAACCTATGCCGCATCATCCAACCAGGTTTGTTCCAGGACTGCAGAGTTCGACCTAGGGATTACCGCTCCTTCCTCGGAATGGTGGTAATCCATCCAAACCTCGCCGCATCTGTAACCTCGCTGGACTTCGACTTGAACATGGTCTACGAGCCGATGGACTATTGGGGTTCCAACCGAACCCAACCCACCATCAGCACGCTTCTCGCCGACCGGGTTCTGGAACGCACGCTCCGCAGATGCCGCTCGGGTAGCATAGACCTCCTGCACTTCAACACCATCATGCTTGCCACATTCAGCCTCATCGACAACGTCAATATGCTACACGGTCTTTCTGCGAATGATGGCGAAGTCATCCTGGTCCTCCTGCTTCTATCTCTTCCGAACCTCCAGAGCTTGCACATCTGGCGAAACAGTATTGAACCTAGAAAGTCTAAGACTAAGCTTCTCGGCTACTTTCTGGACTCTCTCTAGAATGTTCAGGGTGCTCGCAGGCTACTCCAATACCTGAAAGTGCTTGAGTTCACTGATCGAGATTCTCACTATGTCCGCGAAGATAAGCCGCCGCTTTTTGTCGAATTCTCAAAGCTGGTTGCAAAATCATTGCCATCTCTTGAGAGGTGCTTTCGTCGTGGACCGGGGCTCAGCGTGTACTACTAGCGATTTAACATACTGATCGTATGTTGTTCAGTTGACCGATGCGGGGGCTCGGGTAAATGTCCACTGAGGGCATGGAGGTTGCAGGGAGACTGGTTTGGACAGGTGACGCCGGCGATGCATTCGCTGTCGCTCCGATGCGAGCGGGAGTGTGATACTTCGAGCTTGGATCTGGGTCCGTTTTTTTTATCAGACTAAGATATCTCTGCGTTGGCTGGAGCAGATGACATTTCGGCAACACTATATAGGTCTCTGCAATGATCAGCCTCTCTCTGTCTGGGTTTATTAGCGTCAATACAGAGATGTATCGCTACGAATCTAAGAGCGAAGTCATGCATTCAGCCAGAATTTCATGATGATGTATGAAAAGAAAAGACCATCTCCCACCACACCTTCTCCCCCTTTTCGATCTGCCCACAAGAGATACTACTGCTCAGTAGGGCAGCCTACGTGGTCCCATTGCTTCAACTCCATAACGGTGCTGACTAAAGTTGGGATCACCGTAGGCCGGCATTCTGTGGTGAGACAGTAATTACGAAGTAGAGGGTTCACACTCACCGAAGTAAGCTCAGCCTCCTCCATCATGACAAACGACGTCTCCCAGGCACGCGGACTCCAGCCTTAAAGCCGCTGACGGCCCTACAGTCAATAATTGCTTTTTCCCGAGAGCCGAGATCCCTCTACGCCGCAGCCGCGTCTCCCCGAGCCATGGCTACACGATCGGCCGTCCCTCCCCGTTCCAAGGCAAAACCCGGGACCCAGACACACCCACACGCACCAACACGGCACGACCCACCCCAACCTGCATACGCACCCGCGCACATCACTCTCGTCCAGCCTCCCGCGCCCCACATCCACCCCCGTCAGCCACACTCGGTCTCAAGGTCTCACTCGCTCCCCCTTCCCACCCTTCCAGCGCAACCCCTGGCAATCCTTAAACATCCTTCGATCTGTGTGACCACATCGCGCAACCCGCATATCCGGAAGCCAGGATCCTCGGGGCGGCCCTGAACCGGTAGAAACCGCAAGGACCGTCAGTGCCGCCGCCCATGCGGCAGCACAAGGAACAGAAAAAAAGGTTAGAAAGAAAATAAAGAGGGTCTGCATGTCTCACCCGGCGGTGCGACCTCAAAAAGGATATTCTTGCGCAACTGTATGCGCCCCAAAAACCGGGTCACTCTCAGAAAGAAAAGGTGCCTCTCTCTTACACATGCGCACATACGCATTCGCTGGCGCTGTGCGTCCAAACTGTGTGGTTCCCCCGTGGCCCACTTGGTATCGAGCCACGGCGCTGGCCCCCCTTCATTCGTCCAGCCAATGGGATAAGCCAAGCGGGCATATATTCTGAAGGGGAAGGAGAAAAAGAAGCCAATAATCCCGGATAGGCGGACGCGGTGCATCTGCTCCTCCCTGCTGGTGGCTGGGTCAGCAGCAATGGGAACTTGAGATACGTTGCACGGATTGAGCCGCAAAGGACCGTGGCATGCTGTAATTGGACGCCATAGGCGGTCATTTCCTTTTCGTCTCCCATCCTTTTTTTTCGAGTTTTTGCTCTCTTCGCTGCGGACGAAAGAAGGAGCGGGTGGCTGCAGGGCTCACGATAAACATCTCGGACACGAACAGCGAGGGTCTCGCATGTGCGTTCGCTGTTGTGTGGATGTGGAGCATACGGCATATTGGTGTGCATGTGAGTCTTCTGCGTGTTTGATATGTGCGCGCTCCAGTCGGCGGCAGGCGGATGTGTATCATCAGCTGCACCACATCGATAGATTCTGCGTCGAGCGGTTGGGGCAGATCGATCGAGCAGGCTGCGAGATGAGTCGGTACGACATGGTGAGCGGGAAGGCGGGCGGTTAAGCAAGGACACGGTTGGATTTGATTGACTGGCAAAGCAGCGGTCTGCTGGCTCACATGCGCGGGAGAAGAAGTTAGAGAGTGAGGTCGCTGTGTCGACACGGCATGGCGGGATGCGACGTCAGTTCATTCTCTCACCGCCCTTCACGGCGACGTCGGGGTTTGAGACACATGGCCAGATGAAACAGAGTGACATCGATATCGATATTGGGAGCGCGCAGCAGAGGGACGAGGAAGGGAGGTGCCCCTGCCATGGCCATCGTTCCCTTCGCCTTGGCGGCCCGCGAGCCCGCGCTCTGGACCCTGAAACGAAAGTGCGTCATCACCGTCTTGACTCGCGACGTCCACCGCGGGGCAGCTCCCCGAATCTCTCTCCCATCGCAGCCCCGAAACAACCAACCGCAGCCCCGCCTCATTCCACGTCGCACATCCACAATGTCGGCCGCCGACGCGAAGGTGCTCAAGACCGAGCCACTCGTACGTCACTGCCTCCCGCTGCCGCGTCCAATGCCTCACCACTCGCTTCGAGGAACGCAAGCAGCAGCCTGCCCAAGCCTAGACTGATACATGCACTAATCGCCATTGCTCCGCCTTACAGGATCCCAAGGATGCCCGTTGGGTGCGTCTCGTGAAGTATGGCCCCCTCTAGCTTCCTTCCCCGAGCTCCAGACTATCCAATTGCCCGCAAACATTTGTCCTCGCGAATTGGTCCCTCCATCAAATACACCCAATTGCTCTGACATCCTCCCGCTTTCAACCCCAACAGGACGACCTACTCGGACCCTCTCTCCAAAACGCGCGACTGGGAGTCCGCCGAGCGCCAGACCCGCCCGCAAGGCTCTCTGATCGACGGCGTGGGCATCGTCGCCATCCTGCAGACTCCTGACGCGCCGCCCTCACTCCTCCTGCAGAAGCAGTTCCGGCCGCCCGTCGACAAGGTGTGCATCGAGGTCCCCGCCGGCCTGATCGACGCGGGCGAGTCACCCGAGGTGTGCGCCCTACGCGAGCTCAAGGAGGAGACGGGCTACGTTGGCGAGGTGATCAAGGAAGGATTCGGCGTCAGTCCGGTTATGTGGAATGGTGAGTATTTGCTTTTGCAATTGCATTCTTTTTGTTGTTCACCCATCTACGGCTGACCATCATCATCATCAGACCCCGGCTTCTGCAATACCAACCTCAACATGGTTCACGTTACGGTCGACATGACGAAGCCGGAGAACAAGAACCCGAAGCCAGAGCTTGAGGACAATGAGTTCATAGAGTGCTTCACCGTTCCGCTCGCCGACCTGTACTCACAGTGCCGCGCCCTTGAGCAGCAAGGATACGCCATCGATGCACGTGTCGGCACACTGGCGGAGGGCATTGAGATCGCGAAGAGATGGAAGCTTTGAATATGATTAGAAATTATGCCTAGAAAATAGATGGTGGGTACCAATACCCAGGTGGGCAACACCAATTGGTGGATGCACGGCACGGCACAAGGTTTTGGAATGGTTGTTTCATTTTCCTTTCTATATCTGCTGCGCGGCAGCCTACACTCCCAAATTTATATCTTGAATCGAAATACCCAAGACAGAAATGCAAGGTAGTCTCAAGCCTCTAAGAAATCCTATAGAGCCGAAAACCCAAAGAGTTCTCCTTCAACGCCGACCACATTGCCAAGATTTTTTTTACTGTGCCGTTCTTTTGAGACCGTCCACCCAAATTGAATGACCTCGAACCCAGGTTTAGACATGTCTTGCCCAAACACCAATACCTTTCAGAATAGAAACGATTTAAAAATCCTTGCCCTCGGCGACACCGTTGACTCCGTTAGCAAGGCTCTCCTTGACCTCAGCCAGCATCTCCGTCGTGATCTTCGGGAGGCAACCCGCGCTAGCGGCAACGAAGCCTAGATACGGCTTGCTAGGCTCGAGCACCCTGCTGAGGTACTCCGGGTGGTACTGGACACCGACGAAGTAAGGGTGCTCCTTGAGTTCGATGATCTCCATACGCTCGCCCTTCTCGTCCTTACCGACGAAGTTGAGACCGGCCTTCTCAAGGCGCTCGATGTACTCCGGGTTGACCTCGTAGCGGTGACGGTGACGCTCCAGGATCTGCGGGGCCTCGCCGTACAGGGCACGGAGCCTGCTCCACTCGGAGCCGGGCTGGAAGACGGTCGGACGCAGACCAAGTCTCATGGTGCCGCCCATCGTCTCCTTGTCGATCTCAGGCATGAAAATGATGACACGGTCATCTGCCTTCGAGTTGAACTCCTCGGAAGTGGCGCCAGCGATGCCGCACATGTCGCGGGCGTACTCAATCACGGCTACCTGCATGCCCAGACAGACACCCAAGTAGGGGGTCTTGTTGTCGCGCGCCCACTTCGCAGCGGCCATCATGCCCTCCGTTCCGCGCTGTCCGAAGCCGCCGGGCACGAGGATTCCGGATGCTGTGCACACCTCGTGCCAAGCCTTGTGGAACTTGGCCGGGTCGCTTCCCCTCGTGGACGGCTCCAGGTGCTCCGCGTCGACCCAGATCAGGTTGAGCTTCCTCCTGCAGCGCATGGCCGAGTGCTCAAGCGACTTGATGACGGACAGGTACGAATCGTGGAGCTCGATGTACTTTCCTACAAGCACAATGTTGACCGTCTCGAAGTAGTGGTCTTGCGTCACGGTCAGGTCCTTCCAGGTCTTCCAGATCTTCTCGCCCTTCTTGATCATCGCAGAAGGCGTGCTCATAGCATCGAGCTTCAGCGCCTTCCGCAGGAGGTGGATCAGCCCTTGCTCTTCCAGAAGAACGGGTACCTGATAGATTGTGGGCATGTCGCGAACCGCGACCACCTGCTCAACCTCGACTTGGCAGTGGTGCGCAATCTTCTCAATCGTGGAACGCTCGAGCGGGCGTTCGCAGCGGCAAGCAATCTAAATTGAAACGTCAATAAAAGTCCACCTACAGCTGGTCGCCCGGCTGCATACCAGATCGGGGATCAAGCCTGCACTCCGCACGCTCTTCACTGCGTGCTGAGTGGGCTTGGTCTTCTGCTCTCCGTTGATCGTTGGCACGTACGAGACGTGGATGTTGAGAAAGTTGTTCTTGCCAGCGCGATGCCGCAGCTGAGTCATGGCCTCCACGAAAGGCATGCTCTCAATGTCACCAACCGTACCACCCAGCTCGACAATGCACACATCCGGCTCCTCGTTTGTGTCGTCCACGGGGATCTTGGACACGCGCTCGATCCAGGCCTGGATGGCGTCGGTGATGTGCGGCACGACCTGCACCGTCTTGCCCAGGTAGTCGCCGCGGCGCTCCTTTTCAATGACATGCTGGTATATCTTGCCGGTGGTGATATTGTTCTCGCGGGTCAAGGTAATGTTGAGGTAGCGCTCGTAGTTGCCTAGGTCGAGGTCGACTTCGCCGCCGTCGGAGAGCACAAACACCTCGCCGTGCCTGAGACGGTGTTAGATGCAGCCAGCCTGTCGGGAGCGGGAGATGTGACATACTCTTTGGGGTTCATAGTGCCAGCGTCAACATTGAGATACGGGTCGATCTTGATCGACGAGACGTGCGCAGGCTGTCAGCATTTCCACAAACCAACGCGTGCAAAACACGCGTTACGGCGGGCGACATATCTTCAATCCGATGGTCTTGAGCAGCAGGCCAGTCGACGAGGCTGTTGACGCGTCAGTCGGGCGCAGTGCACGCGAGGTGCTTCCATGAGAGCTGTCATACCGATAATGCCCTTGCCGACGCCGCTAATAACACCTGCGCCAGCTGTCAGCGCGGGCGCCCGAGCGGCAGGGGACAGGTCGCATACCTCCAGACACCAGGACGTACTTCATTTTGAGTTGCTGTGAAACTCAGTGGTGCCGTTCCTGGCTATTGCCAGGGGGAGAGAAAGAAAGGTCGAAGTGACGGCAGTGGTCGCGAAAAAATATTGGTGGGGCTCGCCGCTAGGGCTGGCTGCTAGGCGGCCTGGAACTTGGGTGCGCCAGGCCAAAGGCAAAAAAACCTTAACACGACACGCTCCACCTCGTTGCCTGCACCGATGGGCCCTGCCGCTGCCTTGAGTTCCTTTTTTGCCTCTCCTTCTGCCTGCCCGCTATTGCTCGCAGCGGGACGCGAACCCAAAACACGGCAATGACGCGCTTAGTTGCTGGCCGTTCCCATCACTCTGGTCAGCTAAAAATCTGACAGCTGCCCGAAGGGACGCAATGCATACTCACGCGGCGATCTTCGATGTAATGGCTGCACAGCAGGCCTTGCACATCCAACTCACGCCCTGCGCTCTGCTTCCGTTTCTGCGCGCAGAAAATGCGACAAGATGAGACGGCTCTCCGTAGCGAGGGGCACTCCAAGCTGCGCCGACAGGTCCGGATGCAATGTCTTGGTCATAAATGATGCGTGAAAACAGGACTTGCATGCGACCTTAAATCGTTCGCTCATCTGCACGGTTCAAGGCAGATTTGGTGTCTAGAACGCATGCGTCGGACGACGTGCTTCATGTCTGTATGAGCTGTCCACATTTACTCCTGATGCGTAGAAAGATAACAGTCCCAAGCCTAAAAACGGAGCAACAGGTGTACGTAAGGAGTCGAAGCATTCATTCAGATATGAATGGTTAGATCGACAGGACTGCTCCAACTGCCCATGAATCCTTGTGAGTTATTTATGTTATTGCTGAAGCTCTTAGATGAGTCTATCTCTTCGCGTTGTAGGGTAAGGAACCCCGGGGGGGTTTTTTTGCAACAATAAGCAGCACCCAGTGCTCTTCAAGATTGATGCACGTACAGTGATACAAAAGCCGATTCGGCGCGGACGCGGGGCAGATTCATGCTCGGCGGTACAAGGCAGAACCGAAGCCTGACTAGAAATTAACTGACAATGCGATCTTTACGACGTAGCGAACAAGTAATTGCACGCGAACCACCTCTTTTGCTATTTGGTCATATACACGCACCTGGTTCTTCCCACTACGTAGCCTTCATGATTCGTGCCATCCATACTAGTCTCGATCTTCCATCACACTGCCTCTTTCTTCCAGTGTGAGATATCATGACAGAAACAGAACAAGTCGCGCATATGTAGCTGCCAGAATGCTACGTACCGATGCCTTTTGCCGAAATACGCGCACTCGCCGTAGGAAAAACAGATGGAAATCTTCGAATCCGTGCTGCGCGCCAAAGGGAGATAATAGAAGGGGTATGCCATGCCAGCTTTAATATGACCCACAATATGCCCGTTTATCACCAAGTGTTCCTTAACAGTAATCCCGATTTTAGATACTAATTCCAGCTCAGCTTACTCTCTGCGCCGTTTGCGCCCTGAATGCGACTCATTGTCTCCTTGGTCGTCCTCGTCGCTGATGTGACTTGCCCGCCGCCGGGCGAGCGCCTTCTCATTCCCTTTCTTGACTTGAATGTTGCATCCTTGCAACTTCAGTGCTCTTGTTAGAGCACTGCTGGGCCTCATTCCTGGAAAGTCCTTGGCTGTGTATACGGTGAAGACATCGCTCAAGACTTCGGTCAAAATCGGCATCAGACCACCGACATGCAAGTTCATCGGGTCGATGCGCATCAAGACGAAGCGGAGCCTGTACTTGCCGTGTGTACGGCAAGATAGGTCAGGGAAGCAAAAGAAACAGCCCTCCTGATCATGCTCGTCTTTCGCAACCGAGGGCGAAGCGACGAGTTGGCCCATGAGACGCCTGGTGGTTCTCCGGTCGGGTTGGATGAGTGCCGTCTCCTCGTTCGTCCCGTCGGCGTTCCAGAGCGTGCAGTGTACGACGTTCAGTGAATATCGAAGCTCATCCGGGTCTGACTGCCCAGTCTTTGGGTCTGTCACAGTGAGTTGAATAATTGGTGGAGGATCGATCACTCTCCGGTCACGCTCTCCAAATCCGCAGGCTCTCGCAGCGACTGGCTGTTGCCGAACGATGAGCTTATACTCATACTGTCTAGGAAGCTATTAGCAAATGCACATTTTAGCTGGGAGTTGGAGCGTACATCTTGTCCTGCTGCGGTCCACGGAAGGGTGCATTAGGAATGATGCTGGGTCCAGCACCAGCTGCTGCCGCTGCCGCTGCCGTTGCCGGTGGTGGAGGCGGAGGAGGCGGTGGTCTCTGGGCCGGCAGAGGAGCTGCAGGCTCGGGGTAAGTTGCAGCTGTTCCATAGGACGAGGCTGCCGATCCACGATGTGAGTCGATTGAGCCGCGGAAGGAGGCATTGCTGGGCGGGTAGCTGGATGTGTAATTAGGTGAGGGTAGCGGCTGGTACGCTTGCTGCCTCTGCGGGGGAGGTGGGGGAGGGTTTCCTTGAGGGGCGTAATGGGATTCCTGGTGAATGGGACGCGGCTCTTCTGGATATCTCGCCGCTACCGGCCGTGGTGGAGGTCCTCTCGGCTCGCCTTGTGACCTAGGAGAAACGTTACGGCCATACTGCAGGGAAGGAGAGTACGGCGGGTCTGAGCGAGGCGGCGTATAGGGATTGGCGGACAATAACTTGTCGACGGGAGCTGCTGAGCGGGACTGGGAGCGATGTTGCTCTGGCCTGGACTGAACTGGAGCGGAGGTGGTGGTGGGCAGAGAGTGGATGGAGGGCAAAGAGCGCTGAGAAGGCGAGAAGAAGGGCGGGAAGTCAGGTCGCACGGGATCCCGAGGCACAGCGAGAGGAGGAAGCTGTACGGGCTGGGGCAGACGACGGTAGGGGTCTCCAAGGTAGGGCGGCGGAGGAAAGTGCGGGAGGTTCTGAGTCTCGGTCATGGCCATTTGAGTGGTGGTCTGGGTGGAGTTTGGAGGATGTATCGGCGACGGCGCTGGAGGTCGGGACATGCGTGTTATTAGTTGTCCGCGGCAGGACACGATGCACGAAGCCGCATTGGGAGCTCCGCTCGTCGTTGGCCGTGACCCGCAAACCAGAGTCGGTGAGGGCAGCGAGACAGTCGAAACAGCAGGCGACCCAAACGGTCCAATGTGGCGGATACGGAGGTTAAAAGGCACGAGCGGGCCGCGGTGTCAAGGTTGTATCTGGATCGACATGGACAGGCAGGCAGGAAGCTTCAGAGCGCGTCGGCTATGCTGCTGGCTGTCGAGGGCTTCTGGGATTTGTTCCAGGGATGCCAAAGCCTCACGCCAGACATTTGCGACAACCTGGGATGGCAGCGGCCGAGGCGTGGGCTTGACTCAGGCCGGGCTGCTCGATTGGCGCGCTGGGGCACCGGGTTCGTCGCGGCCAATGGGCCCTGGGGCGTCCTGCAGGCCGTGGGGGAGGGCTTGGGATGGGACGGTGGGCGGCAGGCAGGCGTTCCGGCGGCAGGTCAGGATATGCCGGGTTTTATCTGCGCGGCACACGGGCTAGCCTGATGCGCAAGGAGAGGTGCAGCTGATGGTGGTGATGCAGCCGCAGATGCGCATTTTCGTCGCGCATCGTCAAATAAGGCGCTTTCCCGGGTCAAACACAAACAGCGGCCCCAGGTTTTTCGGCGCGACTGTTTCGCATCCGCGGGCGCTGCAGGTGTCACGCCCAGCAATTTGTGAGTGCGCAGTTACATGCCAGCGCGCCTGCGAGGGCTCAGGGCGCCGCAAGGAGGTGGGCAGAAACTGGAATGCGGAATGGTCAACACGGTGCCGCCGTGCGCCCTCTGCCCTCGTGCGACGCCGCTTGCCGGGCGCTGCAGGCCGGAGGTGTCTGGCAACCAGGAATCGATCTGTCAACGGCGGCCCTTGGCGTGGCGCTCCTTAGCTGCCGTTGACTGACGGCCAGAGCCAGATCTGCCCCAGGCCCCACGCTCCCAAAGCGCCGTAGCTGCTTTCGCCGCCTCTTGCAGCGCCAGAGCCCGTCGGCTGCGCGCGCAGGCCCGCCGCCGCTGCCGCTGCCGCACGCCTCCCATTTGGACTGCGCTGCGTCGCGCCGTGCGACGTGCCCGCCCCGCGGCGCGAGTATATAACAGTGCCCGCCGCCGCCGCGCAGACTCACCACGTCGTCGCCGGCTGCGCAGGCGGCAGAATGCTTAATCGCGCGCGCTGCAACTGCAGCCGTGGCGCCCGTCCGCTCTGGGCGACGCCTGCTGCTTTCGCGTGGCCCGCCCTGCCGTTTTGGGGCGCGCGGCGATGAAAAGGGATGGCCGGCGCAGGGCTGGTCACCTCGCTTCCAGCGCTCCACTGCACCAGCGAGCGCTTTTCGATAGCGCTGTGCGACGGGTCGCCTGTGGCGGTGATGTAAGTCTCATCCGCCAGGGAAAAGATGTGAGCGCGCGCGGCCTTGGCATTGAGACCACGCCTGGCTGCGAGGCTGCTCCGACATCATGTCTCGCTGCTGACCGCCCGCACGCTGCTGCCCGCCGGCCTGCCGCAGCATTTCTGAGGCGGCTCCGACCAGCGGCCAGCGGCCAGCGTCCTGCACATGAGCGCTGCTGGAGCAATGCAGGGATACCGCTGCCGGGCGACGCTTTAGCCCGGCGGCGATCAACGCCTCTGCCGCGAGACGAGATGGCCCGCGCAGCAGTCGCATTGTGGTGCTCGCTCGCCCTGGAGCCTCGCTACCGCCCGCGGCCGCTAAGCCATCGCGGTCCTTTCACCAACCTCATCCCTACTCCCAGCGCCCCCCGTCATCTACGTCCGCATGCGCCCGCGAACAGCGGCCCTGCTCCCTGATCACCGCCCCTGGTCCCGACGCCTGCATGGCGATGCACATCTCGGCCGCCGGGCGCCAGCCTGGGTCAGTGGTCCGCGCGCGCCGGGCTCCCATGTCTTATGACGGGCATTTACGGTTTGGCTGCGTGCGCTGCGCTGCCGCTCTGGGCCTAGGGCATGCAGCTGTTGCCGGCGACCAGGACGCGACCCGGGAATGAGTCGAATTTCTCTCCGCTTGCGTAGCTCCTCGTAACAGTCCGTTGACCATGTTTATATCAGACACGTCCGTTCATAGCTGTACCGGGTCGCTGGTTCCATTTCTTTTGCTCTGGCGTTTTGGCCTCCCCTTATTTTCTCGCCTATCCGCTGCCTGCACCTGCCTCGGCTGTCCTTCGCCGGCTAAATGCCGCCTCCAGTTCGCGCTGCCCATTGGCGAGCCCACCGTCAGGAGAAAGAGCCTTCCGCGGTGCGTAGCCGTAGCATCAGCTCGTTTCCAGCCTGAATCCACGCATGGCTCGGTGGATCACCAGGCCCGCCCTCACTCTGGTCCAGGCGTCTAGAGCGCCGCGCCCGGCAGTCGAGCAGTCAAGCGCAGCGCGGCCTTCGCTCCCACCGACGTGATGCACGCCGACCGTACCGCCGAGGCAGCGGCGAAGCTTGTCTGGCGTTGATAAGATGGCCTGGGCAAATCACGATCGATATGGCTCTGAGTAAGGCGATCGACATCCAGGCACAAGCCACAGCAGCGTGACGATGCGGGGACGCTCGCGCGGGACGTGGCGAGGCGTTCGGGCCATTTCAGCACTGGCGCGAGTTTATTGCCATGAGTCGCGGCAGCCGACAATCAGGCAGTACGAGAACCAGGAACCAGGCTTCATCGATACCCGATGCTCCCAAGTGGCCTTCTGGGAGGCCGCTGGCTGTCGGCCCCGGATCAGATAACGGCAGTGATCACGCCTGCATGAATCTTGATCGTGCAGCTGTCTCGGAAGCTCGGGCAGCGGGCCAGCGTGCGTCAGATGGCGAAAAGTCGCCTCCTGACTCCCAGATGCTGGCGCTGCCTGCTGTCTGCTGGTTGCGGCGGAGCATTGTGGGCGCGATGGCAGCCGACGCTGGGAGAGCATTCGAGGAATCCGCAAGCGAGCCCGTTTCTGGCACCGCCAAAGTCTGGGTAATTGGCCGGCGTGGGTGCTCGAGGGAGCGACGAACAGCGGAGGTCCCTGCAGCAATGTCGCTGCTATGACGGCGGCCGGAAGGTTGCGACATCGCCTCCATAAGGGTGCAGCCAATAATGCAACCATCAGCCCATTGCTCAAAAGCACGGCTCGGCCGTTCTTCTCAGTAAACCTGGTTTTAGAGCACACCACCGCAATTTCGCATTGTTCGTCGTTGCCGGCTAGTCAGCGGTTGGCAGCTTGGTTGTGCACGACTCTACCCAATCACACGCCGCAGTGCCCCCCCGAGGAACATCGCCCTGCCTTCTTGGGCAATGGGGTGGCCATGCTGCACATTCACGTCCACCGGGCCGACTTCCTGAAGGCGTGCAGATCTCCAGTGTCCACCGGCGCATGTGAAGCCGGAGCTGCTCACCGTTGAGCCGACCGCCCCGAAACTCCCAACAAAGCATCTTGACCCTACACCCCCATTTAAACAGCAGCTGTGGGCGAAACAGGACCGAGAATGCTTTAGACTTCTGCTAATGCACGCAAGCTGACATGGAGGCACTTGAGACCTCTTGGCATCCCCTATCCGCCCGCCGCGCGCGCTCATTGCCGCTTCAGGATCCGCGGTCAAATCTCCATGCTTGGCTCCTCTTAACTCAGCGTTAACCTGGATCCGGGAATTGCACTCGTGGTGCCATCGTGTCAGGGTGCATGTCAGCCGTTCTGCCGCGCTCATTAAGCATTTACGCGCCAACTGCGGTAGTTCTATCCACGGCGATGCGGCTTGGGTGCCTTTTCCGGCTATTCCTAGTTGTACGCGTTCCTGAAGGCAAGGCTGCTATGGATGCCTAACTCTACTGACGGAGGGTAGCACTGTTAGCTGCGGATCTGGTGGCTCTGGTCTCCACTCCGCACCGTTCTCAGGCGCCCCGTACAATAATATCCATCCAAGCTTGATTGAATATGTCTCGGAGCGTGTACCGCAATAGGAAATAATTAAATACAGCCAATGGAGATCGTTCACACCATCTGGAATCCAAGCCGATCACTCCTTTTTCAGACTAGCGAAAGATCCTGTGTGGTTGGCCAAGTGCGAGCTATATTGCCGTCATTGACAGTCTCGCCCATCCCAGCGTCCAAGATTGTACCCGAATCGCCGCTTTTGGAATCAGGGTCCGCAAATACTCGGATCGGGAGCTTCTGTAGGCGTTGTCCTGTGGAATCGGCTGATTCGCCACTGAAATGCTGTAGGCGTATGAAAGAGCCAAAAGATGTTATAGGCCAAGTGCATAGTACGCTTTGGTCGTTTTCGGACGCGAGGGTTCCTTCTTTCCCTCCTAACGCGGTCAGTCTTGTCGAACTACCGAACAGTCCATATAGAATTGCCGAATTAACATGACTCCTGGTTCGATTCCAAAACGTACAGGTAAAAAGAGTTTAAAGTGTGGCGCTGATTACCCTTTTGAGTATCACTCGATCTCCGCAACCCGGCTTTTCTTTGTAATTATTGTTAAGATCATGCACGGCATTTTCGAATAACTTCACGTTCCGGATCGACGCAATCGTGCAGCTCCCTCGTGCAAGCCCTGTCTCCAGGCGTCCTCGGCATAAAAAGGAGTCCGACTTGATTGGTGGTAATGGAACCTACTTGATCCGCGACCTAAATTTGAGCGGCCTCGACGCCTGCGTTGAAGATAATTCCGACTGCTAAGCGAATTGAACCCAAGAAAGACTCGTGTCTATAAAAACTCCGTCGTCTTCGGGTAGTCAACAACCTGCTCGCCTAAAATTTCCAGCAGTACTCAACTCCTCCCCCATGCACTGTGGAACTTCGGTCGATGACACTTAACATTTTCAAATTACTAGCCTCGGAGATATCCCTGCAGTGATTTGCCGCGGCTCGTATAGTTGAGGATTCATCGCGGCACAGAGACTCGTTAAACGGCACAACCAACACATTCGGCTAATCCTTTTTATTTTGAGTAAGACCCTTTTCCTTTTTGAGAAATATAAAGTAGAAGTGTCTCAAGAAGCGAAAAGGCTGCGCGACGGAGGAACGCAAAGTTTGCGGCGTCTTGATGATTCTCAATTGCCTCCCCACAAATTGCTTTGCTGATGCCGCAGGCACGGAGGCTGTTCCGCTCAAGCCAATGAGGCAAACCTGTCTTTATCACATACCCTTCTCACACGGGCTGAATGGGGCAATGCAGCCTGATAACCCTCCTCGCACGGTGACGCCATGGTGCGTCCATCTCAGTGTCGCTTCGTTTTCCCCGAAGCTTAACCTTTCCCAAAGAATGCGTGCTTCGCTGCCTCTCTTTGGTCAAAAGTGCCAAAAGGGGCGCCCCCAAATTAAATGCTCGCTGGCCTCGACTTCATCCAGCGGCGTCGCAGCGGGTCTGTGCGATACCTTTCTGCTGCAGCAAGCACTGATTTGATGTGGGAGATGGCACGGTAACTTTCGAAGCCACGGCCAGCTGTGACTATGCTGACGGAGACCCTGCAGAACGGCCCCCTTTTGCGGCTTACCTGTGACCGGGCATTCGTTGCCAGCTTGCCATTGCCTGGTGCCATACAAGTGTCACATTCACTCTGCTTCACGCCACCAAGCCCAGAGACAGGACTGCCAACAGCAGGGGAAAAGACCTGGCTGACAAGGACGCGCTCCACGGGCCCCGGACATAGCTGCTGTCACAACGAGCAACTAAACCCCTCAAACAGCGAGCACACAGAGGATCAACGTATCTGCCCGAGCGGGTTTTGTTATCCGAGAAGTTCTCATTCGACCGATCAGCGAGCATTGTGGAGACCCGAACAGGCCGGCAACACTCCACACGGACAGGCGCAGGCCTCGCGCACTACCCGAATACCCGGCAACAGGGCTCACAGCGGAGCAACGTATGAGCGTCAGCAACCCGACCCAGCCGCCAGCGAACCGAGAAGCAGCACCTGCACTGCTGGGCCATTGGGTTTCGTCTTGAATCTTACCGCTCCGGGCTCACGGCTGCCGTGGCCCACGACCCCATAGGGAAGGTAGCTGACTATGTACGTCCAAGTGGGTGGGTGGCCAATGTGGGTCGATGCGACCATTGCTGCGGACAATTCAGGCTATAGCGCCTGCGCTCACGCACACTGGAGTCCGGATGCACGAAACTCGTGGGCTACCTTTCTTCAAGGCCCTGGGGCCCTCTTCCATCCCGGCCAACCCTGAGCCATTTCACTCTGCCCACGCGCCACCCGCACGTGTCAACCCGGTTCTCGCTCCGTCACGCTCCTGCAGATTGATTGCGACAACTTTGCCACAACCTACCGCCACTGGTGATGCTACCGTTTTGGGCGAGTGGCCGCGTTGCTCTGGATCTGTAGTCCGCTCACAGAGCTGTGGCCCATGCTTAATGCCGGAAGCTTTTTAGGTTGTGATGCTGGCACAGGCTCTGGAGTCGGCTCATCATGCATGCCCATCCCACAGCTTACCATGGCCGTTATACTGCGCATCCTAGCGATGATGCATGGCTCCGCAGGTAGGTGACAGACTGCCGGCGCACCATACGCGATACGAAAACGGATGTACAGCTTCGCCTGCATCAACTACTACAAGCAGCTTAGCCATGATAATTTGCGCCGCTCGAACATACTTTGGCCGGGCTTCAACGTTCCGAGTCTCCACTTGGCTGGAGTTTGCATCCGTCTTTACTAAGAAGCTCTTTTTCTTTCCGCCTTTACCAATCCCCAGCCGCTCTAGACTTACGGCCGTCAGTCTCGACGTTCATCTGAGAATGACTAGCCTCTCGGCTTGATGGTTCCGCAGCTAGTGTGCCCTATTAGGTCCTCTACCAAACGTACGATGATGCACTGTCATCCGAATTCCCGTTTCTGCAGAGCAATGCCTGCAGTGATTCCATGAGCGTGGTCACCTTCCAACAGCATCGTGAAAAGCAAACGCTCCGTATTTCCCTAGGTCCGATGATACACACGTATGTAGAGCAAAGCTACCGTGCGGGGTCCGCATCCAAGTTCGCTTGACGCTGACGCATCGGGCTCGAATTGATCGATTAATTAACGCACTCTGTGAAGGCGTGGTAGAAGACAGTACTGTGTGCGTACTCCAATCGTTTTCTGCTTTCTTGTGTTCTCATCATGCTCAACCAATAGCACATCTACCGCCTCACTTCTGCTGACCGTGGAACCAGCCTCACTCGCTCTTCTGTACAGATTTGCGTCTCCTGTCAGGAGCGACTGCTGCACAACCCCGCCACAGCCCCATAAACTGTAAAGCACACGCCCACGCGCGTACCCGAATCATCCACACCTCATTCGCAGAATCTTTCTACCTGGCTACCCCGTCACCGGCACCTTCCATGCACCTGTTCTCCCATCATGTCGCTAATGGCATCCTCGGTATTCCTATCACTTGACTCTTAATGGAGGATCCCCCCGGCAAGTATCGCACGATCCGGCGAATTCATCCTTTCTCACGGCGTATCTACCTTGTCATTTGTCGCTTCCACATGTATACCTCGATTGTTACCCACGACATTCGCCACTTACACGCCTTTCCAATCTACAAAGCCGGCAGTTCCCACACCCGCATATATTAGCCCTCACCCTCAACAAGAGTGACCCCGCACACCTTGAAGAAGATGCACGGTATCCTGTGGTTCTCTAGAATGATTTCTGTCTCTCTTCCAACCCCCCTCGCCAATATTTCCGCATTTCCCGCTCAACTCGTCCCTCCCGCCGGTTGCCTTCCCATTGATCCCGCACCCCTGCATCCCTCCCTTCCCTCCCTTCGCGCTTTTCTCCACATGAGGTTGCCGAAATGCAACCGTTGATACCCCTACACCACCAGGGTATGGGTTCAGGCTTTTTCCCTGCGCCCGCAGCCGAGCCGCCCGTCAGCGAAGTAGGTAGCAATCCGCACGCTCAACGCACGCGCACTCGCGCGCATACACACACACACACACACACACACACAACAACACACACACACATGCACGCGCGGCACGCGCCGGGCGCTCCATTAGATAGCGGACTGATGGGCTCATCGGGCAGCATCAATCAATCACACCGCAGCGGCGGACGGTCACGGGCTTTGCACCACTGACAAATGGGCGCGCAGATGGAAGATGCCGTCCGTCACTCGCAGACCAGGGGAAACGTTTTTTTTTTCTGTCTCTGTCTCTCCCTTGCTGTTTCTTCTTACCGTCTCCGCCAAGCTGTTAGGCGAAGGTGTGTTGTATTGTGTGCGCAGTAGGTCAAGCCGTCATGCGCAGCCGACGTCGACGCCAATGCATGCACGTAATTTAAAAGCAACCTATCCAGCCATGTGGACGAAAAAAATGTCAAAATGATATAAGAAAAAGAAATGTGATATCTGCAGAAATGCAGGCCAAGCAACCGATATAGGGTCGGCGTACGATTGCTGCATTCGGTGGTCGAGGAAATGGGAAGTGTGGATGATCTGGATCGGGGGGCGGGCAAAGCGGGAAGCTTATCGGTCCTTCAACCGGTGTCCAGGTGCTTGAGGTGGGGATAGAGTCATGCTCCTGGGTGAAAATCGTGTGATGGTGGTGGGAGTCATGGGTGTGTGCGATGATGTATGGTGTCGGTTCTGCGTTGAGACTGTGCTGAGGGTCAGTGACAAGGGGGGATTGCATGCAGGTGACTGCAACGTGAATAGCGCGGACAGCCCAGGCCCGGACGGAGATCCGCGAGACGAGGCATTTTCAAGCAGCCTCGGATCTCCTTTCGAGAAAGGGGCATAGAAGAACTGCGATTTTTGTCAAGTGTTCGCGTTGGGGATCAGCATCTCTCGGGATTATCGACGCGGCTGGATTTGTAGGCTTGACCCCTCTCCTTCCGCCTATTTACCTTGATATTTTTGCCGGGGACGAACATTTTAATTTCTTGTAGGACCTATGCACCTAGTATACCTTGTTTACGAAGTGAATGTTGGCTTCTTTTTTTTTTTTGCTTAAACTCTGTGTTAGTGGGCGCTTTGATACCAATGCCTGGCCAATGAGCGGATATTCTTTCGATACCTATCATCGGACGTGCACGCCCAAACACTATGCGCCAGCCTCTTAATGCTCTTTTTTAACACACACGCGTCACGCATGAGGTCAAAGATCGCAGCAGCCGCCGGCACGGCCGTACCCGGCCCCGCTCACTCGGACAGCATGGCGCGCCGAGCCCAGCCCAAGCCACCGAGCAAAAGAACTTAAATTCATGAAACACATCGTTCGCCCCCCGGCGGGAAGGGAAGCTCCTCTATAGCAGGAAGTCTATGTTGTGGATGCACGTCCCAGCGCACGTCCGCTCCGCCGCAACAACGAAAGTTTCAGAGAAGATGCTACAAGGGAGATGGCTGGAACGACGCACAGGGAGCCCTTCGTGGCCACGCATACCTGGCACATGGAAGCCTGCGTATAGGGTCTGGAAACAGGGGCGGCTAGCATGGAATTCATTACCAATACCACGGGCAGCCAGGGTGCGGAGATGGCACCGTGGACGTTGTTATTACTAAGTACACTCTACCGGTTCACATAGGGAGGGAGGGGCAAAGACGTACCTAGGTTGAGTTTCTGCTTCCCGGCGGACTGGTGTCTTTGCGTGATGTTGGAGGTTGAGTGTATAGGCTTCCTCTAAGCTATCGTATCTCGCACAGCATACATGTGCTGTTCCGTTCTATCGGATGCCTTACGTATTTGATGATTGTGGCGAGATGCCATACTCTGCGAACTGTTGACCAGGGTGCGAGGCAGCAAAGCAAGATAAGGCATCCATTTGTCTGATGCGGCTCCTATACAACTAGTGGCATTTTTCAATGCCGTCTTTTCCGGTTCTTCGTGCTTGCGACCGCACGATCGGTGGCGGACAGACTGACTATCGAGGTGATAGAGGAGGCCTGAATCGGGACTCGGCGTGTTATTAGCGTTCCCACTGAAGACGGAGATGTGTACAGAGAAGGCATGCAGTGCGGCCGCTAGTTTACGATTGAATATCACGTCAGAAGCAAATTGTGTACGTAGGCTGTGCTTATCTCGTTCAACATTGGCATGAAGAATTGATCCACAATGTCCTCTATTCAGAATATTTTGGCCCCCATGTCAGGGCTTGTAGTATATGCTACGATAGACGCTGTCTCATGTAGATGACTGATAGAGTACGGACGCAAGCTGAAGCCAACCCTTGATTCAACCATCACCAGCCTCTACGTCGCTCTCTGAATCACCATTGTACTCCTTGGGCTTGGTGGTTTTCCCCTTGTTTCTCGCCTGTTCTGCCTCTGGGCCTGTG
Organism: Botryosphaeria dothidea; assembly: GCA_011503125.2. NCBI lineage: Eukaryota > Fungi > Ascomycota > Dothideomycetes > Botryosphaeriales > Botryosphaeriaceae > Botryosphaeria > Botryosphaeria dothidea. The sequence continues at coordinate 2,060,981 of WWBZ02000001.1, forward strand.
GACGCCTTGATGCCCTTGGAGCTAAGGTAGAGGAAAAACGGTTCTTTGTAGCCGTCGATATGAGCGAAGAATTGGTTGAATCTATTCAATTGGTGTCAGTAAGTGGCTGTCTTCCACGTGTCTAAGGATTGAATCGCTTTGCGTCTTACTGGTTGCTCTCCTCTTCTTCACGGAATATCCGCTCATATATCTCCCTCTGCTTGAACTCCTCCATGGCTTGTTCGTACTTTGTGAAAGCTACCTTCTCACGGTTGAACTTCTCTGCGGCTTTGGCATTGTACGAATCAAAGACGGGCCGCTCAAGTAACAGGCCGAGGCCAGGCACTTTGGGAATTGCAACGTCCACATTGCCAAAGGTCTCACCGATACGCTCGACTGGGCAGCCACATCGTACCACTAAAGCAGCCATGCCGACCATTTTTCTGATCTGGTGCATCATGAAGCTCTGGCCATGGACTTTGAGGCTTATCCATTCCGTACCGTTGATGATAATGGGGTTCTCAGCAGCCTTGAAGCTCTTGATCAGACGCTTGGACGATGGGTCCTTGAAGGTCTTGTGGACGGTGTAGTTGTGAAAGTTCTTGGTGCCGACGTAAGCGCTAAGAGCTGCGCGGAGGCGATCGATGCGTTTAGGGGGCACACGGTAAGCTTTCTTGGCGTCCATGTAGATTCCCTTGACTTTCTTAATCGCTGCTTCTATCGCACGCTTCTGGCCCAAAGTAAGCTTTTCAGGGTCGACCGGGGGCATGTCATCGTCGGCAGATGGATTCGGTTTGTCAACGGTGGTCTGAACTGAGTCGTCCTGAGCCGGGGCCGACTCAGACTTCGTCGCTTCGGTGTCCATAGGCTCTGGGACCGGTGCGTTGGTCGATCCAGGCTCTTTAACAGACTCGGACGCACCGGCAACCTGAGACGCATGGACTTGTTCTGGCTCGCTCGTCGGTTCCAGCGCCTCGGTCCGCCCTGGCTCATTGATGATGATGGCGGCTTCCTCTGTTTTTTCACTTGCATCAATATGCACGGGATCGGAAGCTCTGTCACCTCCAACACGAACAGGCTGGGCAATGTCGGCAGCGTCTTCGGCAGCAGCCTCGTTGGTCTTCTCGTTGGGAGCCTCGGGGTCCGTTTCCGACTCCCAGAGGGCCTTTTCGACGAGCTCCCTGATCCACGGCTTCAACTCGGCTAATGCAGGCTTGATCTTCTCCTCATCCACCTCCCTCCAGAAGTCGGCAGCCTCCTCTTGCCTCTGCTCGTAGCCCTCGCGATCACCGACCTCGTCTGCCAATTCAACGAGCTTCTTTCCGAGATAGCTATTGGGATGAGGGGGGAGAAGAGAGTAGGTGGGAATCAAGTATTCGTACCACCGCGAGTCGACGGCTTGGTAGGCGCTGAAGCTACCGGTAGTGCGCTCAATTCCCCAGACCCTGATCTGCGGAGACAGGTGGCTGTTGATTTTCTCAACGATATCTGGATCCTCGATGATAAGCTTGAGAGAGATAACGTTTCCAGCGGCATGCACGCCCTTGTCGGTCCTGGCGCAGCGCACAAGAGCAGACTTCTTGGGGTCGTCGGCGTTGGCTTTGGAGATGGCGCCTGCCTTAACAAAGGCAGTGAAGAGGTCGCCCTCGATAGTCCTGTGGTTTGGCATTCTGTGATCGTGTAAGAATCCATAGTCTCTCCCCGCAAGGAATATACGCACATCTGCATGCCTTTGTAGCCACTGCCCGAATATCCAATCATGACGACGACCTTGCGCTTGGGACGGCGTTCCTCAGCGTCGACTTCTTCCTTGGAAAAGGCCTTGGGGAGGACAGACTCGACTCCCTCGGCCTCTAGACGACGGCGCTTGGCTTTCTCGTCCTCGTTTCGGGCACGCTTGTCTGGTTGATTGCGGCTTTGAATTAATTAGCTGCGGTGTAGAAGGACGAGGAGTGGGTGCGTACATATACTCTCCTCGGCCAATATCCTTTCTCTTACCGCGCGAACCATGCTGGAGAGGGCCGCTGCCGCCGTGCTGCTGCCACTTGCGCTTGTTGCCGCGGACGCCCTTGTCGCGCCATTGCTTCTTGTCTGCATCTCCCGCCGCAGCGTCGACGGACGCGCTGTCAATGGGCTTGGGGTCCATTGCGGGTTGCGCAGGCTCTTGGGGCTTCGTCTCAGGCTTTGCGGGCTCCGGGTCCATGTTGGAGGTCGGGGGAGCATGAGGCGGGGTGGGCGGAGGGTTGATACAAAAAAGTTACGGCGCGCGCGCAGCTTTCCGCCGCGAATTTCCATGGTCGGTGCAGATCTTCCCTGGCAAAACCCCGGCAATCGAGCTACCTATCTCCAGCTCCCCGGTGCCTGCGACTTCCCATTGTCTGCGCCTTTAACTCTCTCCGACAAAGTCCCCTAGGTGCCGCTCGCTCCTCTTCTCGGCCGCCTGCATCGTGCTTCTCCTCCGCCCGATGCGCACTCCCTCGGCTTATCGCTGACCCAGAGGCCATGGAGATCGCCAAAGTCCTCGTCCGCACTGTCACCCGCGTCTTCTACGACACCGAGCAGGTCATCGTCATCGACGCATTGGTCAACCATGGCGCGTACGTGCCTGGAATCGCTCTGCTTCACACCGAGCTCCCATGCTGACCAGCGTGCAGGATCTCCGCCGCCGACTTGTCGGTCGTCATGGATGAGGGCAAGACCAACCACAAGAAGGTCCAGAAGTATTGCGCCAAGTTGAGGGAGGGCGGTCTTGTTTCAGTGTATGTGTTCGCACTCTGCCACTCCCAGCGGCCGTAGCTCATGCTCGTCTCATGGTAGTTACGTCCGTTCCGAGACCCGCGAGGGTGCCCAGAAGCCCACGAACCGCGAGTACTACTACATCGACTACCGCCGTGCCGTCGACTGCACAAAGTACCGTATTCACATGCTCGACGAGAAGATCAAGGCCATATCGAAGCCCACTCAGGAAAAGAAAGACTACTTTTGCCCGAGATGCAACTCGCAATGGACGACCATGGAGGTTCTTGATAATGTCGACATGACGCGCGGTTTTCTATGCAAGCGCTGCAACTTCCCCTTGAAGCACCGCAGCTCTGCCGAGGAGGACGAGCCAGAGGCCGACGATACCCCCGCCAAATTCAACAAACAGTTCAAGCCCTTGTTGGATCTATTACAGCAAATCGACTCTACTACTGTGCCAGCTGTCACCGGTGAAGAAGCTGTCGCAAACGCGAAGCCGGTACCTCGCGATGAAAACATCAATCCCGCGCAGAAGACAGAGGTGGTGGCGGATGAGAAGCTCCGGCCTACTGCCGTTAAGGGCCTCACGAGTGGACCGGAGAAGGTGGAGATCACGATTTCTACCGAAGAAGAAAACACGGCGGCAGAACAGGCGAGAGTTGCAGCACACAAGGCCAAGATTGCCGCCTCTAATGAACTACCTGTGTGGGCCACGCATTCCACTGTCGGCGGTGAGACCGCGGGTAGCAAGACGAATGGAGAAAATATCTCGTCGAGTGACGCGGCGAACGGATACGAAACCGCCGAGGAGAAGAAGACAAACACAGCCGAGCTGGATGCTTACTTTGCTGCCCTGGAGGAAGAGCAGAGGAGGAAGGCCAAGGAAGAGGAGGAGGAAGATGACGAGGATGACGAGGACGACGACGAGTTTGAAGATGTCATGGGCACACCTGCGGCCGTGAGCAGTGGTGATGGCGGTCCGGACGCGAAGAGGGTGAAGCTGGACGTTTCAGCGGCTCCGACCCCACCCCTGTCATCTGTGCCGGCGGCGTCATCTGCTCAACCATCTGGAGGCGAGGAGTCGGATGCGGACGAGTTCGAGGATGCTCTTTGATATCGTAGTCTAGAGGTAGGGCTTTTTACATGCGTCGGTCGAGAGGGGTGACACAGCATTTGCAGGCGTTGGCGCAAGGAACTCGGACTGCAGTTGTGCAGGGGAAAAAACATACGAAGCTGGCGCTCAAGTACAGCTCTTCACGAAATCAGTGAATGTATTAAATTAAATAGAGAAATGACAGCAGAGAGCGGCAGTGCAGCGGAGCTCGGAGCGGTGACGTCTTGTTCCTGAAATTTAGCGAAGCATGCCTCGCACCTCCCCACACAGACCGCCAGACCCCACCACTGCTGTGCCCAAGACGCCGTGGATCTCCCGGCCGTCGCCGCACTCGACAGCTGCATCACCGACTTTCGATTCGCATGGCCGTCCGCTGAACCCGCCACCTTCTCCTCCCCCGACAATGGCCGCCAGCACTGGTAACTCGCTTGCCGCCCTGCTGTCCCAGACCCATCTCGACGACCACGACGAAATCCTCAAGGCCGCCAACAACCACCTCACCAAGTCGAAAAACGACCTCGACGCTCAGCATGTCCGCACCGTTGCTCTGCTCAAGCTTGACCGTTTCGACGATGCTTTGCACCAGATCGAGCAAGGTGGTGACAAGCTGAAGAAGAAGGCCGCTGTCGAGTACGCCTACGCGCTGTACAAGACGGGCAAGCTCCAAGACGCCGCCAACGTCGCTGCCGAAGCAGTAAACAGTGGCCGCGGAGCACATCATGTTTTGGCCCAAGCCACCTACCGTGCCGAAGACTTTGCACGCGCCGCCGAGGTGTACCAAGACCTAGCCACGCGCCCGCAGGATGGAGAGGGTTTCGAGCATTACAATGATCTGCGCATCAACAGCCTGGCCGTGGATGCGCAATTGCAATGGAAGGGTCAGGGCAACTTGGCCCGGAGAATCAAGCCTGATCGGGAGGATATGGAGGCGTTTGAGACGGCCTACAATGCCGCTTGCAACAGCATCGCACGCGGCGAGCTGGGCCAGGGCGAGGTGCTGCTGAAGCGTGCGCGAGACTTGTGTCTGGCCTCGGAAGACCTGTCCGACGAAGACAAGAAGGTTGAGGTCATGTCTATTCTGATTCAGCAGCTCTACGTACTGCACAAGCTCGGCAAGTTCGACGAAGCATCCAAACTAGCCGAAGAAGTCTCGATGAAGGAGTATGGTCAGTGTACACTTGATACGGGACTGTTGTCGCTGATTGATAAAAGTATCCCAGATCTCTCCACGCGGCACATTGCCCACGTCAACAATCTTGCAAGGACAACAGACGATCGCAATCCTTACCTGAGCTCGCGCCAAATGCAGACTTCAAGCAAGCTTCCGGTCAGCGATAAGCCTTTCGCCTTTCAGTCATCCATTTTGGACCACAACGACCAGGTCATGGGACTCTCTGCCAATAAGCACAAAGGCGTAGCCAGCACGACTCTCCACAAAATTGCTTCCGAACCCCCCGCTACTACTTCCCCAGCCATCACAACCTTATCCGTGCTGAATGCCGCCGCCCATGCCAAAGGCGCGAGCGGTAAGGCCGCCATCAAGGAACTCCTCCCACTCGTCAACAAGCGGCCCTATGACGTTGGTCTCGCCCTCGTCGTAGTTCAGATTTATGTCCGTGACGGTAACTACGGTGCTGCCACGCCTCTCCTCGAGAACTTCCTCGTTCGCCTCGAGAACACTGGAAAGCCTGAGGATCTCGCGACCCGTTACGCACCCGGGCTCGTTGCCACGCTCGTCGCTCTCTACACGCACGCCGGCCGCCGCAGCTCCGCCCGCAACGAGCTCGCCAAGGCCGCCAACTACTGGCTGAACAGCCAGAGCAGCAACCCACCAGCCTCGCTCCTCCGTGCCGCCGGCGCCGCGCTGCTCGAGTCCTCGAAGCCCGCAGACTTGGAGCAGGCAGGCCAAATATTCTCCTCCCTCCTCACCCACGAACCCTCGGACCGCGGCGCGGCAGCAGGCCTGGTCGCCGCATACGCCTCGACGCACCCGGAGAAGGTGCAAGCCGAGCAACTCGACGCCCTGACACCCATCCCCCGGCTCGTCACCGACATCGACACCGACGCCTTGGAGAAGGCCGGCGTCGCCACGAACGCCCCCTCGCAACAGCAACAGGCGAGCGCCAAACGGGCCGCGCCCAAGGACAGGCACGCGGAGGAGGGCAGGAACAAGAAGATCCGCAAGAGCAGGACGCCCAAGGGCTTCGACCCCAACAAGAAGGTCGACCCGGAGAGGTGGCTGCCCTTGAAGGATCGGAGCTATTACAAGCCCAAGGGTAGGAAGGGCAAGTTGAGGCAGGCTGGGCTGACGCAGGGCGGTGTGGTGGAGGAGAAGCCACAGCAGCAACAGCAAGTTAGTGGAGGAGGAGGTGGTGGTGGTGGAGCCAATAAGAAAAAGAAGAAGGGAAAGAGATGAAGTAGGTGGTTGCCTGCCATGGGCTTCACGTGGGCCACTGCGATAATCCTGAGGCTTGTGTTTCGGCCTAGCGACCCCATTGACCGCTGGTGCAGACGTCGCTGTAGAGGAGGATTATAGCCACATTAGCTTTGATGGGCGTGAGAAAGTGACGACATCAGCATGAATGTTCTCGTTAGAAGAGATATTACAAGAAATAAAATATTGTTCAAGGCGCGCCGCTCCTGGGGTGTGAAAAGGGAATGATTGAGATCTTGCAACAGGAACGAAACCCCACTTGAATCTTATCTCTATATTTCCGGATATCAAAGCTTCCAAATCACCCCTTCCCATCCGGATAGATATAACACGGGAACGGCAGCGGGCGGTGAGCGGTGGGCGGCGACGGTGGGAGCGACGGCGATGGTGTTTTGCGCTATAATCATCCATTAGCAAATATTCTTCACCTGAGCAGTCCTCATAAGGTGATAGATGAAATGTGAGATGTGAGATGTGAGATGCATGCACAATCAGCGCATACTGGTGATGGCTGTGCCTGGGGAAATTGTGAAGGGTCAAGGGGAACACTTACAGGTTGGGCCTAGAGCAAATGATCTGCCAGATCAGGTCTCAGCAATCAGCACGTTTTCTCTCTGGGGTACAACAGAGGAGAGTTGGGGTGTAGCGGGTTGTACATACGAGAACGTTGTACGTCAGTGGCCGAAGAAGAAAAGAAGAAGAGGATGGACGAGGTGAGAGACTTGTAAATACTTGGGTGCTTCTGATGCTCCTTCCTGTGCTGTGAGGGCTGCGCTGCAGTGGAAGGCGTGGTCGTGGAAGGCGCGGTTTCCCGTTCGGGAAACCAGGATGCCTGCGTTAACCATTGCTCAAGAAACACGAGAAACAACCACAACTACATGTAAGTTGATATTGAGGGTTTCATTTGGAGTTATTGTATAGTTGGAGTAGGACGTCGTCTACTCAAGCTCAGAGAAATGCCAGGTACGTTGAAGTGACAAGTGCATCTTCGTCGGAGGCGGATTCTGACTAACAGTGCGCTGCAGAAGAATCACAAAATCTAGTTTGCATTCAGGATTCTATTCATTCCCTACTTCCTTCTCGAGAACTTCTGATTCAAATTTTGAATAGTGACGCTCCACTTCGATGGTTTTCTCAATTGGCCTCTGGGTACTACTGACAGCCCTTGGTCGGATCCAAAGCGTCGGTCTGTCTCGAGCATGTCTTCCAAGTTCCTTCCAGCACTCCCCACTACATGTGTGGAATTCCAGGTCTCGTTCTTTTTCTCGCAGCTCTCATAAACGTCGCTTTTTACGCAGGCTCGCACGCGCCTCTGACGCCCTTCAAGCTGCTGCGTGAACACCGTCGTCACCATTTCTCCCCGAGAGATACGGCACAATTTTCCTTCTGGTCCGTTGGAGGAAGGCTCCGCAATCTCCAACCGGCGTCCTACAAGAACCAGAAAGAAGCATTGCTGAACCTTATCGACCACTTTTAACAACGCCCTACCGAAGGCCTCGCCTTTATCCATAAGCCGTGGAATTGCGATGTGCTTGTCGAACCACAGCCTACTCTCCAGAGCCGAGGTTCGTTTGGTAACGAACGACGTTGTCAGAGTGCCCTGGTGCGCGCCTCGCTTATCGAGCTCTTTCGAAAACTGTCAGATGAAGGTCCACACACATAGTCAGACGGAAGGCCCAGACTGTGCGCCGGTCCGAAGATTCCCTTCCACAGCTCAGCACCGGTGACCGCCACATGGTCCAGATCATCCCAAGCTAGTTTGGCTTTCTTCCATTGCTGAACCGGGGCGAAGAGCTTTCCCACCTGGATGACATGGTGTGCGTCGCTTGAGGATAAACGGTAATGGGAAGCAGCACAGGGGGTTTCCCACAAAGCGGACGAAGTTGGCAAGGCATTCTGTTTCTTTGGTGGAGACGTCCCCGAAGACTTTAGAGCGTGTCTCTCTTTGGACCGCCGTGTTGAGGATGCGGAGGTGATCTTCGTGGGCTTCTGTAGCTTCGGGATATGGTGGAGGTGGGCAATACCCCATTTCGCGATGGGCGAAGTTCGAGAATGTAGGATCCGAGCAGGAGCCGGTGCTCAAGGTCGAGACCTGCCTGTGCCGCGGAAGAACGAGCCGGCGCTGTCTCGGGAAGGAGCGTATGCCTTCTGGACGTGCGTTCGTCGAAGAAGGTGCAGCAGCTTCCCAAACAGAAAATATGAATGCTAAAGACTTGGTGCTGTTGGAATTGGGAACCCCGCGGGGTGCATCCTCGCTGATGGCGGTCAAGTCTCGCCAGGGCGTTGGCATCCGAGGTGTTGTCGACGGAGAAAGAGAGTTGGTGGTGGGAAAATTCGCAGCCAAGTAGCTGCGAAAATGACTGTGGCCTTGCAGCAGGCAATTCACAGGAGCACATGTCTACTCGTCACTAGACTCGAAGGCAACCTCAGAAATCTATCTTATATTCTCCGAAGTAAAGACCCGGAATGATATATTTGTGGCCTGTAGCCTGATCTTTGTTCCATGTGTAACAAACGTATTAGAGCACCACCGTCCTGTCTGTTTCAAGGTACTATTGGTTGCTGTGGCTCTGGCCGCGAGCATTTCTGTACATTTGGAGGAACAATTTGCAGCACTCTGACCGTATCCCCTGCCACCCTTGCAGAATCCCAGAATCCACCAACTTGGTCGCATCCTCAGACTGAGAGCGTGGATTTGATCGTATGGCGGCGGATGGTTACGTAGAGGTGCCTGGTTGTATGATGAGAGCAGGATCACTTGACCATTCCAGGCTACGAGAGAAGTAACCGGACAACGTAATGAGTTCACAACAATCTCCACTTCAGGTTATTTTCAATTGCATTAGAAATTACGATCTACTCATCGAAGACAAAACAAGTAGGTGTGTGGTCTACAATACAACCGTCAAGAACGTATAACTCTTCGTGAATGTCATGGCTCAACAAACCAACCTCTTCTTTCTCTCCAAACGCCTCCACGATCTTTTTGCCAGAGATCACGTAACGAGGAGGCGGGGGCTCTCCATATGTACGATGCCCAGCCGCAATCCAATGCCACGGTCTTATTCCTCTCGACCGTACAAAACATGGCTCTCATGAGCAATCATTTCTCTCGTTCATCCTTCCAATGCTCACATCACATCTTCCTCTTTCCCTTCAACCCCAGACCTTCACTCATACTCCTTTCCAGGAACGGCAATACTCACGAACACCTCAAGGCTTCAACTCGCACCAAATGTACGGGAAGATGACCCTACACGCCGTCCAGAAGACCGCTATGCTGCTCACCAGCGCCCACGGCTTCAGCAGGAGCGGCGCCTCAGCAACACGGATCCTGATGGCGTACAAGGCGACGGAGAAGAAGTGGTAGAACAGAATGAGCGGTTGGCGGATGATGCCGGCGAGGAGGCCCACAGGGCCATCGATGCAGTCGCCGCCGCGCTGGAAGTAGCGGAAGCAGCCGAGCTGGAGCGCCTTCAAGTTCGGGTCTGTTGGAAATGAATTAGCATATATCTCTGCTGTACGAAAGAAAGAGCCAAGTATATCGACTCACCATCGGCGGCAAACAAGGCATACAGCGCCAGGGCCAGGATGTTGATGACGGCCGCCCAGTTCTTCCTGCGCCAGTGGAAAGCGCGCATCTGCTTCAAAACCGCACTGTGGTCCGCCAGGCTCGGAACGTTCTTCGGGTGCAGCAATTCCGCCAGCAGGACCACATCGTTAAACGCAACCGTCATGCCGCCTCCCGTCAGCGGGTGCCTCATGTTCAAGGCGTCGCCCGCAATGACAAGGCCGGGCGTCCTGTTGGTGGCTGGCGGCAGGAAGGAGTTGGGCATGGAGCGTAGCTTGCCGGCGCGCATGGCGGCTTCGAAGGACGGCTGGACGCACTTAGGAAGAGAGGGCAATACAACGTTCTCGAGGTGGTTCTTCACGCCGCCGTTCTTGACCGATGCGGAGGGCAGGCCATCCGGGATGTCGATCAGAGCACGGGTCTCGTGGGTGCCGATCTGGTAGAGCAAGACTGGCGGGCCCTCGGTCAGGATAACGTGACCGTGGCCAGGCATGGGAAGCTCAGCGTCGATGAGCTCGAGTGCGAAGAACTTCGACCGCACCTGCGGGACGTGGGGGTGGTTCGACTTCCGGAACTTCGAGGCGTAGCCATCAGCAACGAGGGTGATATGGCCAAAGTACTGTTCACCTGCATTAGCAACCACCTTCAGAAACCACCCGTCCGCCGAGCAACCTACATAATCTTTCTCCCCCTTCGTCTGGCACTCCACGCCCAAAACCTGCCCAGTCCACCCATTCCTCACCAAGTCCTTCGCCTCGGCCTCAACCACGGTGATATTCGGCTCCTTCAACGCCGCCTCCCTCAGCTTCTGAATGAACCTCCCATGATGGAACCCCTTCCCCTGCGGCGTCTTCGTCCCCGTATTCGCCGCGTTCTCCGGATACGCAATCTTCACGCCGGTGCCGTAGTAGACGACGTCGTAGCCGAAGCAGGCGATGGCGTCGATGCCCTCGAGGCAGTCCTCGAGGCCGAGCTCGCGCAGGGCCTGCACGCCGCCCGGCTGCAGCAGCTCGCCGACGATGCGGTCGGGCATCTTGAGCGACTTCTCCAGCAGGATGACGGAGCGGCCCTGGCGCGCCATGGCCACGGCGGCGGCGGAGCCGAAGACGCCTGCGCCGATGATGACGACGTCGGCGTCGTGGTGCACGCGGCGGCGCTCTTCCTTCTCGTCGCGGAAGGGGCCCCGGGCGGTGGGGTCGGTCGCCGAGGGCGAGGGCGTTCCGTCAATTATGAGCGGCATGGTTGGCGCGGGAGGTGGATTGGAAGCGGTGGTGCGGGCGGTGATGGTAGTGCGATATGACTGCGCTCGCGGAGGAAGTCGCTGCGGCGGTGATGGTTTTTCGTTCGCAGGGACGAGGACGAAGCGATTGACGCAGGCGGACCGCAGCAGCGGGTTGAGTGGGCACACGCAGGCGTGGTGTGGAGATGGCGCGGGCTCGGAGGTGGTGGTGTGGGTTGAGGCGGGAGTGGGCGAGTCGTGGGCGGGAAAGTCAAGGCACGGCGTCCAGATTTAAAACAGAGCCGCAGCTTTGTTTCGTCGGAGATGTAGGGACCCGGGCTTATTATAAAACGGCAGCACAGGCACAAGCCGGATGGGAGAAAAGAGATTGGTGCCAAGGGAAATGGGCTTTCAGAAAAAAAGTCGACGAGAGGTCTCGCGATTGCTGAGCCGGGGTCATGATAATGGGGAATCGGGTGGCGCTACAACAGATGCACTCCAGGGGGCACCTCAGGAACTCAGGGCGGTGAGACACCCGCGCTTTCACATGCAGGAACCCACCAGCCAAACATGTGCCTGGAGATGACCCGCCGCCCATTGCCGCCCTGGCGCCGCCAACCGCTGCCACTCTCCGGCAACAACTTATCCTCGTCCCCCACACTGCGCGCCGTTGGCCTTGAACCACAAACACGTGGTGGTCAGCTCATTGTGCGCCCATCCACAACGCCTCATCACCCACTTCGTCAACCTGCCGATCGACTTCTCACAAAATCGTCGCACTCATTGGCGCAAGAGTCATGGTCGCCAGTAATCAATTTTCGAAAATTTTTTGTTCGTCTGTCCAGCGGGCGGCTCGACTGCTGTCCGCGCCGCCCATCGAAAAAGGGGGTTATTACTATTATACACTTTCTATACAAGTGCTTATTACTATACGTTCCTTCTTTTGTGCGTCATTGCTGCGACGTTGTAGGAGAGCTGCCGCGACAATCCAGTATTGTGCGGCCGTGAGAGGATGTAGAGGAAGGTAAAGGAGAAAATTTAATGGGAATCAAAAATCGTCAGTGAGGAGGAAAGGGCGTCGCTTGCCCTCCAATGTCAGCAAATGCTTGCAACGGTGCCGCTCAAGAAAAAAAAAAAAAAGAACGCCTACGAATCGCCTGTGCTATGCATCAACGACTTCGCTCACCCGCTCGCTCGCGCAGCAAGTTATATTGCCGTGCCCACCTCGCTGACCCGCACGCTCATCCTCTTCTTGTACGGATTGGGCGATGCAAGCGGCGTTGCAAGCGGCGACGGCACCTCTACGATCGTTGAGTGTCTCGGGATCGCCAGCGTCTCCGTCCGCGCCACCTCGTAGCCATAGCTTGCTTCAGGTCCCGCCATCGACTGTGAATGGCGGTAGTAGGCGTCAAAGAATTCGCTGAACCTATCTTTGCTGGCCGTGTTCGGCGACGGAGGCGGCATCAGTGAGTTCGCACCGACGCTGTGTCTGCGGCTGGCTGCGCTGTCACTACGTGCGAGGCCAATCTTGCTGGCCGCAGAAGCCTCGTGCGTGAGGGTTTCAATGCTAGACACCGACGATCGCCGGCGGGAGTTTGTGCTGTACTCGCTTGCACTCATGCTCACATCACGGCTATGCGTCGGCACGTAGACTGTAGGCTGAAGAGTGTAGGTTTCAAGTTCAGGCGCAAGAGTTGGAACCTCAGGTACTCCTTCCTCGTCCTCGGCTCCTGCAGGCGGATTAGTACAACGGACCGTTGAAAATGGATGCATATCGGATGACTCACTGGTTCGACGGCTCCAGGTCGACGAGTAGGAGCCTTTCCGGGAATGACGCTCACGAGGCTCGGCGGGGAAGATCGAGCGTGCCTCATCCCTTGAACGCCGGGGAATGTAGGTCGTCGGAGATACCTTGCCAGGGGACGGAGAAGGAGAGGCAGATCGTGCAGGTGACGAAGGGTTGCTTCTCACCGAGGGAGCACCCATGGTGTAATCCAGAGAAACAGCCACTGATTGTGCATTTGCCCCAATGCTATTTGCGTCTTCCGGCCTCCACGAAATGCGTGAGACGCTTTCCACGACAGGCAGCTGTGGTGCGTTGGGTTGGTAGACCGAGGGGCGAAGAAGCTCAGGCGACCTGGGGCTCTCACTCTCTAGCTCAGAGACAGGCGATACGCGTATAGCCGGTGACCTAAGGGGGGTTCTCGGCGATCTGGGGGAGTGTTGCTCATACGGTGCCACCGGGGACTCGGGCTCGACGGGAGAAGAAGGCTGCTGAACCGTAACCTCGACGGCACCGTGGTTCTTCCTGCCGTTAAGCTCCGCTTGCGAGGGCTCCAGCCTCAGAGTGAGCGGGGGGTTCCTGCGCGGCGGCGACGAAGGAGCCTTCGGAGGAGCCTCTCCAGAAGTGTTCCTAGTATGGGGCAGATGCGTAACGCTTGTTGCCGGAGAAATGAGTTTGGGTGTTGGAGAAGCGGCGCTGCCGATCAAGGTATTGGTGCTGATGGAAGGATGCCTGGACGAGCCGCCCATAGAAGAGGGCGCGGGAGAACTCGGACGCGATTGGGCAACGCCGCCATAGTATCCTGCTTCCAGCGCTCTGATTCCAAACAAATCGCCTTCATCCCTTGCCCTTTCATTTAGGGCTAAATGGTCCGTCTCTTCCCTGTTTTGCTCTGATTTGAGCGCAATGTGCTTCTTCAACCTGCACGCGTCGTCAGTATAACCAAGGTGTGATCACAGGGTGTTTGCTTACTGTTTCCTGTTGTAGAGCACTTTGATGAGGCCAGCCACAATTGTAAGTACCAGCAAACAGGCAAAAACCAGACTGTAGGTCCCGTTAGCGACGACACAAGAGTGGCTGCTGCTGCGCACGCACAAGTACTTCCATGCCAAGCCAAGGCTTCCAAACCAGCCCATGATTAGAATTAGATATAAGAGTCAAAACGACGAAAGATCGGCGTGCTGCTGGACAGCTAGATTTCGGGACAATGATCCGGATGGGAAAGACGGCGGTCGGGGATATGGGGTATAAAGAACGACAATGGCAGCAGAGGCAGTCAAGCTCTGCTTGACCAAAGAGAACGAGAGAGAGTCAGGTCCGGTGGAGGGGAACGGGGAGGGGCGAACAAGGGCCTGACGGTCAGGCTGGCGGGTAATGCCTTCTATAGTAGTGTGACAGGGCGAGCCCTCGCGAAAGGTTCCAAAAAGGGCTACCGGGAGATCTACCAGGTCGTTTCGGGGGCTTGGCTATAGCTGAAACGTTTTAAGTATCCTGACTTGTGGGCAGGTGTACGCGCAAACCCCGGCCTGGTGTCGGCGGCGAAAGAAGCAAAGCACCCGGGATGCCGGGAGAAGGGGAGAGAGAGAGAAGGGCAGTGAGAGCAGAACAGCAACAAGCGCATAGCATGCATATACCACAAGAGACGGCACAGAGATCTGGAGACGGCGGAAGGATGGTGAGCGATCGGCGAGGCCCAGAAGCGGCGGTCGGGACCAATCCTCCAAGCCATGGTGAAGATGCTGCGCTGGACTCGAGAAGCCGGCGACGGCACTTCACGTCGATAGCGGGCGGAAGAAGGAGGAAGGCTCCCTGCAACGGGAGTAGTACACGGAGCGCATGCTCGACCGGACTGGTGCCAAGAAGGGTGCGTTGCATGACTGAGGCCATATCGGGGCCTTCACTAAGCGATGGATGGGTTGACTGTTGTGGTGAGTTGCCCGATGGAGTATCGGCTTGCCAGAATCGGGCAGTAGGACCAGCCAGGTTCCTGGCTAGGCGGTGCAGCGGGCCTGGCACGTCGGCTTGCTCGGCCATAAGAAAATGGGCGAGGGTTCAAGCTCGTCTTGGTGGTCCACATGGCGACCTGTCTAAGGCAGCGCTGACAGATTTCGAAACGATAGGGACCCTCTTAGCTCGCAGAGGAGCGCGCGACGGCAGCGGACAGGCGGGCGATCAGAGGCCGCAGGACGACAGCAGGAGGCAGCAGCTGGCCGCGCCGCGGGTGGGTGGAGCCGCAAGCGAGGAGGAGATGCGCGTGAGGCCGCGGAAGCGCTGGTGATGGGCGCGCGAGGTGGGCGAGCAGGGTCGGATGCAGCCGTGTGCGCGATGATTTGCCGTCGACGAGAGAGATGGCAGGGGGATACGGCCAGGAACAGGCTTAGCGCGGCGCAGAAGAGCTTGGAGCAATCAAACCACGGGCCGCTTTGGGGGGGAGGGGTGGCGAAAAATAGCAGCACACGTCGTTCTGGCTGTCATGGCGCTCCCGCAAAGATTCGCGAGATCACCACCACCGCAAGTCCCAGTGCGCCCTCACGTTTCACCTCGCGCCAGAACGCACTTCTGAGACGGCCGGTTCTGCCCCTCACGAGGCTGTGTTCTCCGTCACCGACAGCAACGCAAGCCAGCCCGGACTTCAGTGCCGCACGCGGTCGGCACCGAGCCCTTCGCCTGCACGGCTCACAGCATCGCGTCACTCGTTACCAGCGCATTCGTACTCGTCCCGCTCGCTATGCTGAATTCCCCGGTACGAGAGCCAAGCCCGCCGCCGCCCACGCTCCGGCCGAGACGGCGCCATGCAAACTCACCTGCGGACGATGG
Organism: Botryosphaeria dothidea; assembly: GCA_011503125.2. Classification (NCBI taxonomy): domain Eukaryota; kingdom Fungi; phylum Ascomycota; class Dothideomycetes; order Botryosphaeriales; family Botryosphaeriaceae; genus Botryosphaeria; species Botryosphaeria dothidea. Next base: position 2,076,637 of record WWBZ02000001.1, read on the forward strand.
CACCGAGGCTGCTGGGGCGTGAAGGTTAATTGCATTCTCCGCACCCAACGCCAGCCTCGTACGCCAATGGGGATGTTTGTTTGCTCCTCCAACCACCTGCCTGCCTGCCGCATGACTCCTACGTAATGCACGACCGACGCCGACGCCACACGTGCAATCCATCCGCCGGCCTTATAGCACTTGCAGTTCCGCTCCACCTCCACTGTTTTAGTCTCCTTTTCATTGCCGGCCGCGTGCGCGGCTCGTCCCTGCGCGTCGTAGTCGCCTTCGCTTACCGCCGGCCCCGTGTGCCCGTTCTCGATTCGACCCCCGCAAATTTTTTCGGCCTCTTCCACGCAACGCTCGCCGATCCAGCATGGCGTTCCAGCCTTTGGCCTGCATTATTCTTCGCCGGTCCGAATTTTTACAGCCACAATCCTCGCTGCAGGAGCAAAAAGGTTATCCCACTCTTGACAGCCGCTTCCCGCCCCTGACCATTATTCCGCTCTCCCCTGGATACAAACAACCCCGTCTTAAGGAACACTGAAAAGCAAAAAGGAAGGATGTACACTGGACTTTAACCAGAATTAATGGATCCGCCGGGAATCGAACCCGGGACCACTCCCAAATTAGCTCAAATCAGCCCAGATTACAAGCCGGGGTGTCCCGTGCTAAGGGAGTATTATACTGTTCACTTGTTAGTGTTGTGTTCGGCACCGCATCAGTGTCAGGGAAGACCTACCCACTAAACCACAGACCCATGCTGTTTGATGTAAATTTTACGGCATGTAAACAAGATGTAGCTTATGATCAACCAGGGCATCGAAGAAGCGGCCACTAGGTAAGAATGGTAAATGTTCCCCGTAGACTTCTCATACCTCTTGAACTATGTTCATAAATTCAACGTGTGATGTACTATCAATTGGTGCAGTGGTGATCGCAGATACTTGGCGCAGTCCAGAGAAAGGGCGAAGTGTTTCATGAGCTAATCACGCGGCAGGAAGACGTAGATGCATTCTCCTCGTGAGCCCACGGGCTGCGTGATGAAATCTAATGACACACCCAAAACCCCCCAAGCCCGCCATTCAAAGCAAAAAAAAAACCCCCCTTTTGGCCGTGACGTCGGACCAGCCGGACATCTATGGCCCATCTAATCATCCACCTCAACCCGACCTCCCTGTCTCCATCTCACTCCTCCTCGTCGTAATCGGGAAGATCCGCCTCTTCCCCACCCGTAACTCCCTCTCCTCCCTCGCTCGCCCTCTCCCTGTCCCTCCTCTCCATCTCTCTCGCCGCCTGCATCAGGCCCAGAGTCCGGGCACTCAACCACTCATCCACCCCTTCCTCGTCGTCGTCGTCGTCGCTCTCTGGCGGGCAAACTACCAACCTAGGCGGCACCCTACCCGTCCTCCTTCCCCTCTCCCCAATCCTCACCGCGTCACCCCACAGACAACGAAACAGCAACGGCCAAGTAGCAGGGCCAGGCGCAGCAGCCCCACCGACACCTAGACGACCGGAAGCCGACTCCGCAGAACCAACCGGGGCGGCAAGAAGACGGCGAGACGACGGCGACGGCCTCGGCCTCGGCGACAGGGCGGCAAAGCCGGTTCGGCAGCCGACCGCCTTCCACTCCGAAAGCAGCCGGGCGCAATGCTTCCGGCCGCGCGTGATGCAGGCCGGCTCCTCGTCCGTGTCGCAGCGGGCGGTGCGCTTGCGCTTGTTGACGCCCTGCCCGGCGGACTGGGCGCGCGCGGGCAGCTCCGGGCTGGGAGGCGACGGGAGAGTGGTGGTGTTGGTGACTGGACCAGCCGGTGGTCAGTTGATGGGTGGGAGCATATACTGCTCAATCAGGTTTGACGCTTGGGCCGACATGTTGTGAGTTGTTTGTTGAGGGGTGGTGGATCAAGAGGTGGCGCGGAGAGCCGTTGTACAGGTCGCCGAGGAAAGGAAGAAGGATCGAGGAGCGGAGCTGAATATAAGGTAACCGAAAGTGAAAGCATATTGAGGCGTGTGGGACAATGGAAACATTAGAAATAATAGGCCGAAGTGGCAGGTGCGCATTCGAGTGGAGATGTGAAGTGACCCTCAATAGAGACAATGGGAAGAGGATGAGCGATAATCCGAGTTTTCGGGTGAATGAACGCTGGCGTCACTCATCGAGAAAACGGCTGCCATATGGAAGAGGAACCAAATCTAGAGTTTCTTGCAGATCTCTGTGCTCTTAAGCAATGATCGAAAGACGAGCGAACGAGCGTCTAAAGCCCCTCCCAACCTCCTCTCCCTAGCCCATGTACCCAGAAGTCAAGTAACACGCCCGTTTCTCGAACACACGAAAAGAAATCCCCCATGCCAGCCTGATAAAAACGAACTCGCTTCCCCTGTCATCCAGCAACTCATTTGCCTTTATGCTGTCCCAGTCTCGCCATTGGTTCAACGAAGAAAGAGCCAGATGAATGAATGAACCATGATAAGAGCGCTCAACCCTAGTGTAAAGAAGAAGGAACCCCCATGAACTGAGAAATGATTCCGCCGTTACTACCTTGTCCCAAATTTTTGTAAGAAGCTTTCTTACCCATTTTACCCATCGCCGTCGCCATGCATAAGAAAAGAATGGTCGTCACTAGACCCCGTTGAATACCCATTCGCTGGATTTGTTCACTGAAAACCCAAAGTATGAAAAAGGAAAGAAAGAAAAGGCCCATACTACAAGAAATCCTTCCCGCCATGCAAAGCCTGTTTCTGCTCACGAGCAACTGCCAGAGCGTGAAGCAATGTCTGCCAATGCTGGCAAATTGTCAAAACCCAGTCATTATCATCTGATTATAGCCTGAAGCAGAGAGCTATGTCAATCATCCCACCGTGTCTCCAATACGCCAATTCGCCAACTGAGGCCTGTGCCTTCGCGACAAGAAGTTCGAGCTCGTATGGGAATACCGGGGCGTGGTGGTGCCAATTGACCCCGTCGTTCAAACGGCTTCGACGTCGTTGTCCGTGTATTCCAGTTCCTCGTCTCCCGAGAAAGCTGTTGTTGCTCGAGCGTTAGTTGCATTTTGAGTTTTCTTTCTTTCTTGGGTTGAGGAGAGAGTGTTGATGAGAACGTGCTGAGTGGGTCTTGGTCTCCCGTGGTATGCTCAGAAGCCCGCCAACCGCTCATACCCATCTGCATGATCATACTTACTCGATTCGTACTCATCGCTCTCAGGCCACTCCCTCAAAATTCTATCCGTCGCAAGGCTTCTCTGTATAAGATCCTGAAGATCAGGTTCGGGAATCGCCTGCGGATACACGTTATGCAGAGTTCTGATGTATCGATGGCAATCGTGCACGAGGGCGCATAGAGGCTCGATGAAGTTCCTTGAGACATCCTCCTCTCTTTGGAAGCGAACCATGCGCTCGTAACCGAGGCGTATTATGTCCTGCGCGACACGGGCGCGTGCACCGAGGCCAGCTTCGGTATCAAAATCTGGTCTCGAAGTAGGCCGAACAGGCGGAGTTTCAGTGATCAGCCTCTTTGCGAGGTTCAGAGCGGATGCCTGGATATCAGAATCATCGAAGCATACAAGTCTGACGGCCCAGACGTGTGCATGCTCGACGACTTGGATGTAGAAGAAACCCGGATACTTGAGGCCCCAATGCTCGTTGCGGAGATTCACGAGATTGGTGATGAAGCTGCAGAATGTCTCCCCAAGCAGCTGTTTCTCCAGGACCATGCATTTAACAATGTCCTCGATCATCAATAATGCGTCCCTTGGCTTAGGAGCAACCCAACAATAGTACACGGCACCCATGACAAATGGCGCGCTGATGTGAGGCATGAGAAGCTCAACACCTTCGTGAACGGTGACGTGGATGGCGCGCATATGGCCTGCATCTGGTTCCACCGCCATCATCAATTTGATGATTTCTCCAGGAACGAATGGCCGAGTCGAAGACATGTCCCAGGTCTCGAGGAGACGGTTGAGAACGGTAAGACAATTGTTATCTTCATCCCACCTGTAGAAGAGAGTCCGCTCAGGATGAGTGAAAGGGAACTTTTGAGTCTCGGAATCAGAGAATGAACGGATGCGTTCGACGGTGTTGGGAACCAGCTCGGCTTCCAAGTCGATGTACGAGACCATGCGCCCTACAAAAGTCGTCAATTCGGCAAAAGACGGCTTACAACTCTTCCTTAAGAGGACTTGTCTGAGCTGTGGATAGCGCTGGGCCATTTCTGCGACTGAATCGACGTGGTATATCTCAAGACACGCCTTAAGGAATCCGTAATCCAGGAGAAGCGCGACCTCATGCAGACCAAAATCGAGAAGGGCAAGAAGAAACTTGAAGTACATGTCCCACACACGCTGTGTAATGTCCAGACCACGAGGGCAGTAGCGGAGATCCGGAAACATCAATTTCATGCGCATGAGGATCTTGTTCACAGCTCCATCTTTGCCGTCTTCGAATGCCTGCTCAAGGTCTTGTTGGTTCCCATCGAGCCCATACCTCGAGGGATCACGGCTGCGAAGCTCCTTTAATGATTCGACGATGAAGCAACCAATCTGGAAACCGACTGGATTGCCATTGTCGACCTGGTGTGAGAAGATGAACCAGTCAGACAATGCTTGATCGTGATTGCTGATCCAATCAAGCGCCAGCTTTGTGCACTCTGTGCAAGGGTAGATCGTCCTCTTCAAGTCAATCATAATCTTATTTAGCTCTTCCGCATCTTGTCCACGGCCGATCACTTCGTGGGTATGTTTTAAGCTCATGTCGATGACGCTGCTCTCAAGAGCATGGTCCTCCGTACAGACACCTTTGTTGACCATGCGCATCTGCGGGATCATCCGGCGGAGAAAGGTGGCATGTGCCTGGTCGAACATGCAATATTCCCGGATGTAACGCTCATTCGAGTCTGCGATAGAGTGTTCAAGCTCCTTGGGCATCTTTGCGATAGGATTCAGCGATTGTGGAGCGCGAAGGACGTTCGTGCCGTCTTTGTCGATAGAAGAGGCACGCTGATACAGGAGCATGTAAGCAGAGGTGTGCCTGCCGTTCCCACCGTAACACTCCGATTCGACTTTGCTGAGGTCCTGTTCAGTGACGGTATCATCGTTGAATTTTATCCATCGTGAAGAGCCCTTGTCGTCGGGCCGAACGCGGATGTAGGACCAATAATGGCCCTGTTCAACGCCTCCCGCGTGAACAAGGATACCAACAAGCTCGAAGAAATCGTCCTCGATGGGCTTCTCTGGATCACTGAGGTACTCCACCTTGTATGGACTCATGTTGATGCGTGACGGGAAGCGGAAGTAATCGTTGATCTTGCTCCGAGTCAGTGTAAAGGGATCGAAGTCGAAGCGTTTGAGGTGAACAATCAAGTTGTCGGGGACGCTTTGAAGACAAGTGCGCTTGACAGCGTTGACGAGACGTCCACCGCAAGGCTCGCATTTGTACTTGTTCTCGCCCTCCAAACTTTCACCCTCGACGTAGGCCCTTAGACTGTCCTCTAAGGTCTCCTTGCCTTTCACCTCCAGAGGCAGATTGAACAATGTCTCAGTGGTCTCCGAGACGTGCTGGCAATCCTTCGATTTTATCTGATTGACAGAGCGACCGCCGTAGAAGTTCCGCAGCCGCTGCTTCTCCCCAGGAGAACGCAGCTCGCTCTCGAGCTGATCCATCAGTAAGCGGAAGAACTCCTCGGTATCCATTTGGATTGCGACATTAATGGGTTTCTTGTCCGTGCCACGAACGCAATTAGCAAAGGGCTTCATGTCAACCGATCTCCCATAGCTGCTCTGCATGGTGGCGAAAAGTTCTTGCATGGCTTTCAATAAACCATCGTCAGTCCCGCTCTCGGCCTCGAAAACAAATTTCCTGAATTCGATGTCCATGAAGAGCTGCGTCATCATAGAGTTCATGTAACACAGTGCTTGTGGATTCTCAAGGCCCACGTAGCCGGTCTCGGAACGAAGGTCCCTTGACCCGCCTAGAATATATTCATCTTCATCATGGTCGAGACAGTCCTCAAAGAGCTCCCGATTGAGGTCGATTATTCGCTTGTAGACAGCCGGATCCTCGCAGAGAGCCGTGATCAAATCGTAAAGCATCGTTCTCGTCTTGGTGTCTAGTACCGGGAGTACGCTAGACCCTCCACCGATTGTGTCATAAACCTCCGGAAACAAGAGATTCGTGAATATCTTTTCAGCGAGTGCCTCGATGTTCAATGGCTTCTTGAATGACTTGAGGGATTGAACGGCTGTGCGGAGGAGCTGAGCGAACCCAGACACGACGAAGTCGATTTCAGAACGGCCAACACAAGCGTTGTACTTGTGTGACAGAAGAAGCTCGCTCCATGTATTGATGTAGTTCCTGAGGAGATCCTCATCGCGTTGGAACTCATCGTACCAACGGAAAACTTTGACGGAAAGGTCAAAAAGCTGCTGACATGATTTCGAGTTATGCGAAGCTCGCGGGAGGAGATCGGAAAGAACATTCCAATAGAACGACACCAAGTCATCCCTACCGACAGCCGACTTTCTGTAGTTTTGTACAAAATCAGCAAAGATTCCAGGGTTAAAAGGTCTGACGCCGTCTGGTTGAACGTACTCAGAAGGATGTTGGCACTGGTTCTCAATGTTGATGCAAATCAGATCTCGGAGCCTGACACACTCATGCAAGACAAGAAGAGTATGGTGAAGCTCGATGAGATCAATCCGAGACTTGAACGCGTCCCACACGCCGCGGTTGTGATTGAAAGCCTCAAGCAGAGCTATGTAGCAATGCAAGGTCAGGTTCAGATTCGACGTATCTTTCAACGAAGCTTGCAGGAACGACATAAGGCGATCCGTAAGACGAGGCTCATTGTCAAAATACGAGGAAGAAACCTCCGGCTCGACGCGCTCTGCATCACAGTCAGAATTGTATCTTAAAGGAGCCGCACAGACAAACATACCTTTCAGCAGTTCCGTAAATGTTTCCAGCACCGAAAGAGCAAGTAACTCGTCCTGCGATTCGGAGAGGGAGCTATGAATGATCTCCTCATCAAGGAGGACCGCATTGAGCAGCTGAACGGAGTGACTAATTGATTGCACGTTCAATGGACCCTGCTCTACATTAATTGTTGCTTCCTGGACTGATGAAGGCTTCCGAGGGTATACCGATCTCATCTGATTCCTGAAATCCTTCCTAAGGGTGGAAACCGAGATCCTAGCCTTGAACAGCTTGCCAGGTGAGAAGGCGGATCTGACAATGTCCGATACTGAGTCTGTGTGCCGTCCGCCGAACGTTACAGCAAGAGCTTTGCCGTGGGGAGGCATTTGGTTCAGAAAGTCGTACGCCTGAGAGTGTATTAGCATTGCCATGAGCATTGGACGGATGACTTACAGCCTCGCTCAAGGAATCATCTCCGCCATCGAGGAAATCAAATATGGTGTCATAGTTCGCAAGGATTTCCTTTTCGATAATGCTCGAGCTTCCTTGTCCGTAAGGAGCCGTTGCAGAATCATCCATATTCTTGACCAGGATAGCGCCCTTCTCATGAAGTGCCAGGTCGCATATTGTTCGGTCGCCTAATGCTTGCAAATCCAGAGGAGACCCTCCATGAATGAGCCGAATCTCATGAAAGCCTGTCCACTCGCGCAACCGCTCTACAAGCCAGGACAAGGTCTGGAGATCACCTACGCGCACGGTCTGGATAGGTTCAGCATGGGTACCGAAAGCCTGGAACTTAATCGATCTGAGGATGCCGTCCGTGCCATCAATCATGTCAGGGACTGCGGGTTTTGCAAGGCGAGGTGAGGTAATCTGCAGCTCAGGGTGCTTCTTCACCAAGCCGAGCAGCACCGTGAGGAACAACAATGTCCTCTGAAACTGAAGCTCGAGGACACTTGGGCTCTCCCTGGCATTAGCATCCATCATTTCAACTTCTCCAGGCAAAGAGCCTTTCAAAGGCCCTTTCAAGGCTGAATATGCAGTGACCAATTGGTTGACACAACGGCCGACAAGGGCAGTATGTGTATCGCGAAGTAGATCAGGATGATCTTCAATGTGCTGATCCAGCACCCAAGGCTCCAGGTATAGTTTGGCGAGGTACTCTGCTGTGGTCCCTTCGATTGTCCCAGAGGGTGCGGTGAGGATAATCCGCCAGGATAGTTCAATGTTAGGCGGTTCGAAGATGCCCTCCTCTGAAACTTCTACTCTGTCTGAGGCGCGCCGCTCATAGTCTGTGAGCTCACGGAGGAAGTCGAATAATCCGCTGCTGTAAAACTCAGGCTTCAAGGCCGGCAGGAGCTCCATCGCACAAAGGTTGAGAAATGCATTACTCGAGCACTGAGATTTGGTCATAGAAGAGAGATGGTGCCATGCAACGTCCCGGAGGTCAGTGCTGAGAGCATTATCGCCAACCAGGTGATCCCAGACCAATCTTTGAGTTTCCGTGGTGACTGAGTTGGAATCAATGTTCATCAGGTGAAATAAAAGCTGCAGGCGCGATGTGAGTGGGGTCTCAAGGTGCTGCCTTGGGCATCCCTTCCCTTCTGCCACGAAAGAGCAGAGCTCCTCGGCGACACTCTCCGCTACACCGCGTTCCAGAAGATATTCTGCATCATCAGGCACTGCTGAAATCATAGTGAAGATGATTTCTGCGTTAGCAGCAGCCTGGCGTGTCTTCTTTGCTATGCCGGAGGCGCAGATTTTGTAGATCTCGACCCTGTCTTCTGGAAGAGCGAGTTCGCCTCTGGAGAAAATACCAAGCTCTGCAGTCGATATGCGGTGAAGGGTCTGTAGCAAGGGAGTCAAAGACGCCTCTGGGAAGGGATAAGTCTCTTGTGCTAGATGCACACAAAGCGCAAATGCCTTCATACGGTCTGCTTCCTCAGTCCACTTAGGAAGGTCTCCCCGGGCTCTCTTCTGAATACTACCACAGAGGCTGCGGAAGAATTCGGCAAAAGTAGAAGTCATCCTGGGCAACGGGAGGGTCCGAAATTTACTGCAGAGGTAAAGCAAGTGAGATATTGACATTAATTGCGTTGTGTGCTGGAGCATCTCAATGAGAGCTTCAGCCATCCGCGGATCCTGGTTCTCGATGATAGAGTCCCAGATAATGTCGGTTTGTGCTTCTCCGTAGTGGTCAGTCACAGCAAGAAAGCCCACGATGTTGCCGCTCCGGGAGACGAGCTGAGGGTGGGAGTCAACGCCGATTATGTAGTCGATGATCTTGTCTTCCAACAAAAACCGAGCAAAATGGTGGAGAATCTCTGGAGAATGTGTCCTCTGGCTCCAACTGGACCAGATGTGGATAAACTGGTTACTCATAGTCTCGACACCATAAATGCGGTGTGCCATATGTCCTTTCAGGATGTATTGCTTCAGAGTTTTCAGCATCCATGACGTCTCGATCACGTCCGCGTGCAATGCTGACTGGTGGGTGTCGCTTGAGTCGCCGTAGATAGAGGTTGCGAGTTGCCTCGCAGCTTCCGTATCCATACATGCGGCGGTGTGTAAGAGCTTTGAAGCAGTCCTCACGAGCCAAGTACAGACCTCGATAGGTGCCTTCAGCGACGCCTGGATCTCCTGGTCAAGCTTGTTGAAGAGCGATCGCAAGGTACGGACCATCCAGCGACAATCACTACGGATGGTATCGTTCTTCCACTGAATCGCAAAGGAGCTGAGCTGGTACAACAGGTTGAGACTTTCTTGAGCTGCCGGGCGCAGTTCGCGGTTCGTGAGAGCCATCGGAACCAGTCCGATTAGAAGCTCGAGGTCGTTCAGCTCAACAATGAAGGCTGACATTATATCTGAGCACATCTTTCTTGAATCCTCAGTGTGGTGGCCGAGGAGGTCGATCATCAGTGCCCAGAAAGGCAGACTCTCTTGGAACTGTAGCAGCTGGCTCAAGATCTTCATGTGGTTAGGGGACACAAGACGTGAGCTGTTTAGAGGATGGGTACCGCCCTCAAGTGCCTCAATTTCAACCTTCAGCATCTGAGCAACGCACGTGGCGTAGGCGCTCCACAAATCTCGCAGGGCGTCTCCTTCGCCATGTCCGGGGTCAAGCTCGAAGGCCTCCCCATACTGAATCTGGCGCTGGGAGATGCGGTGGAACATCTTGGCAATCTCATCCCAGAATGTAGGCTCCAGAAGATATGTAGCGTGCGCATCAATCTTATGTTGCTGAACGAGAGCGCCAAGCGACCTCAACCAATCTTTCAGTTGTGTCAGCTCACCATCAGGAGGATGGGCGTTTCCTGTGAGTAGTTCAGCATCAGTGTGGTTTCTAGAAGTAGCAATAGGATGTAGGACTTACGTGGTTTCGCTATCAGATTCAACATGCCCCCCAAAGCCGTTTCGCGGCCGACGTTCTTAGCGAATGGGAAGTTCTCGAAAACGTCGTCAGTGAATGCAACCTCTTCCGCATGCTCTTGCTCAACAGCATCCTCGTTCAGCTCCACCACGTTGTCCGAAGAATCTCCCATATTATCAGAGGTGTCAGCGGCAAGCTCAACCGCAGGGCTGGACAGGGCGCCAGGTGACAGCGCGGAATCGGTTCGTTCGGCGTCTGCAGGTGGAGTTTGAATTCCACTCTTCTGTGAAGAGGTGGAGGGCGAGGAACGAAGGGTTTCGCTGGAATCGGACCCTAGGTCTGCGTCCATGGGGTCGGCAGCCTCGTTTGCAGTGGCGTCGGCGTGAGCAGTCGGAGGAGCGGCACGGCGGGTGTGCGAAGGAGTTTGTGACGGACGTAAGTTGAGGGTGACGCGGCTGGGAGTTTTTGGGGTACGGGCGACAGGACCCTCGGTTTGCTCGTGCTGTTCCGTGGGCGTTGCAGGCGCGTTAGCAGCGGGGTGGGCCAGGCTTTCGGTGTCAAGCTGGTCCAGGTCCTGGGACATCTTGCGGACAGCGCGGCTGCCGCTGTCCAGGCGCGGGCGTTTGAATCGGGTAGGAGAGCAATCCGCGTCTTCCATAGAGTCACGGCGCTCTTCAGGCGACTCCAGGCTCGCTGGCGGAGTGGTGTTCTTTAGGCTAAGCGGATCCATAACATGTTGCGCCTCCATGAGTCAGCAGACGGTGAGAGCGCGTCTACCGAAGCTGGCAGGAGCTGCGGAAGGGTCCAGAAGGCCTAGCAGGCAGGTGGAGGTGGTGGGTGAAGCGGAGCGGCACCATGCGTGAAGCTCTGGAGCTTGGAGAGGTGCGTGACAAGGGTGCGCGGACGGCAGCCTACTACAATTGCTTTTGGAGAGCGACGCACCGCAGGGGCTTTGGTGCGAGGCTGCAGGCACCGACGTCACGGGCTCGCGCACACGGCGATGAGGGCAGCAAGCAGCCAAATTGGACGGCAGGTCAACGGCGACGGCGACGTGAGAAGTGAGAGCTGGACGCGTCGCGGGGTGACTTCGCGGCGGCGGGAAGGCAAGTGCGCACCGATGGGGCGTGAGCTTCGATAGTTTTAGCGTCACTGCGCCCGCTGCGTGCTTCAATCATCGGCCCGCAAAGCCCGCCGCAAGCCCAGCCTAGGAGGCCCCGCGATACGCTAGTCTGCACCGCGCTTCACTAGCAGCTCGCGCACACCTCACCACTACCGGTAACTGCTTGCCTGTGCTCCCAACTCAACAGCACCAGCCCTGTGGCTCAACGCTCGCTGCGCTGACGACTACTGCTCTTCGCCATGGTCGACGCCACCGCAAAGACGATCGCCCGCCCGGGCAAACCCGTGTTTAAGCTCGATGTACCCTTCACCACCGTCCAGTGGTAAGTTGTTTCAGCGTTCCGGAATGCTGCAACACCACTATGCAGCCGCTGATCAACATTCCCAGGCCCCAGTTCACTACCGCCGACCATGACATCATGCTCGAAATGCTCACCAAGTATGTACTTTCATGCTCTCATCTCTGGTGTAGTATGTGCTTTGCAATGCTCGTTTTCTCTTTTTTGGGGGGGTCTTCTGTCGCAAACTCTGCCGCCCTTAGCTTGCTTTTTCGCTCCCGCACCTCCTGCCAGGAATCCCAGTCCTCAGGTTCTCAATCGTCAATTTGCCGCGGTTGCTGCGCGTCATGCTATTGGCGAACCCGGGATCTATCCTCCCTCTGCACTTGCTTCTCAGGGGAGCTTACCGGCGATCATGAAGTCACTGCAACAACATTCCCCAGCCCCCATATCTAACCGACACGCAGTTTTCTTGCCCCTATTGGTCAGCATCGCTCCACACACATCACGCCCTTGAAAGGCAAGCGCAGTAAGAAGCGCAAACGCCACGAAGCCCAAGGGGAAGCACAACCGATCAAAGCACCGCCGCGGCGGCCGGACCTTTCACGTCACATCACCGTCGGCATCAACAGCACTACGCGCCACCTTGAAGAACTGGCGCAAGGTGATGCTCCACGCTTGGTGAAGCAGCCACACGCAGATGAAACCAAAGCGCCACGCTCACCGATTTCTCTCCCACACTTGCCCCTAATATTCACCCTGCAGCCTCCTTCATCTATCACAATTACACACCTGCCGCTGCTCGCGCAAATGGCCTCGCGTGAGCTCACATCTTTCGCATCCGCACGCATCATCCCACTGAAGCCGTCCTCCGAACACAGACTCACAGCAGCCCTTGGATTGCCAAGGGTTGGCGTTGTCGGCATTATGGAAGATGCCCCAGGCGCCAGGCCGCTCATTGACCTTGTGCGGCAGAAGGTCTCAGCCACATATGTCCCATGGTTACGCGAGGTATCGGACGGTCGTTATCTGCCGGTCAACGTCCTGACTGAGCAGGCTGGCTCGAAAACGGAACCCACAAAATAGGACCCGAAGACCTCGATCAGAATGTGGAAGTGGTCGTAAAATCTTCAGTAGCGATAGAACTCAAAATGTTCACTTATTTTAAAGTGCTTTGTAAGTTTCATAGAAGCGTCCGAGCGCAGGTCTATTGTATGTAGCACAGCGAAGAGTGTCACGGTCACTTTCGGAAATGAATTATCTCCGAACAAACTACGTGTTGCTTTGCCACATTTTCGAGCAGTATCCGACCATCCAATAATATGATGTCATTTCTTTTCGGAGCGGTCCGGCTTCTCTAGGGTTCCCGACGTCGGACGGAAGTCCAGGACTAAGCCTCCATCTGGTTGGGAGACCGTTAGTTGGACCCCTGCGAGCTGTGGATGCGGGAGTGGAAGCGAGCGGAAGTCTCTATCCGCCGGTTTGCTCGGCAACCGGGCATATTCCTGCAACCACTGCGTATGAAGATAAGAGCAGGGCTTCTGCTTGTCGCCGTTTCCTACTTACAATGACATGTCAGTAGTAATTCCGAAGCACTGCTCTTCTTTGACTCAATCCAGTCTTTCGACTCTATTTTGTGAGATCGTTTGGCCTTATTCGCAGAATTTCTGATCACGGCCCCGACGTGTTGTTACCCCAACTGCTTTCAGAGCAATATTGTTAAGTTCCGAGACTTTGTATCTCATTTTGCCATGTCACATTCCCCGAGAATCATTACAACATGCACAAAAATTAATCCGTAAACCCCCGAGTCTCAAAAGCGACCAGTGCCAGAATGATAAAAGCAGCGAGAAGACGAATGCATTAGAACTAAGCTAAGCCCTGAGCTGTATTCCTTTTCAAGAATCAAAGAAGATTTCAGTAAAGAGGACAAAATGCGGAGACTTAGAATTAAATATCACACGATGGTATGTTGGCCGAGTAAAACAGCAGTCACATGTGACCGCCTATCCTGTAGATGTGCACACGCGAACTGCAGGATGAGGGGAACAAAATCATACGAGACTTTTCGAAGAAGTCTGGTTCCTCACGCGATCGATTGCATGATTCAACGATTTTGTAGAAACTAGATCTGGATGAGCGGGTGTTACTAAGATTACTCGCGAGCGGGGCGAAGTTCTAGACAGAGAAATGCATAGACTAATCGCATGTGACCTTTAATCAGTTGTATATCCTTGAGATATTTGTTTTGTGCGATTCCAAGTATGTGATAGAGCACTGCTATTCACAGTAGTCTGCATACAGGGAAACAAGATATATACATCACGGTCAAAAGGGAGAGTATGGAACAATAGTCAAATACATGTTTGTTCCTTCCTATAACTTCACGGATTTCCACTATAAGATATAATTGTGATCATGGTACAAGAAAAGAACAGAAGAGACAAACTGCCCCAGCCAGCAGATCCATTGACTCCTCCCACATGGATCCAAAAGGGGAAAAAAAGAGAAGAAAGGAGATCAAACCTTTGAAACATTACTCCGTGATGCATATCCTCATGTAATCTGATGTCCGTTGTTAGACTATGCCCAATGCTCTGCATGATAGGTATGCGTGTTGAATGTGGTGCTTTTGTGCCAGGACTCCGAATGCGTGATGTTATGTGTGCCCCTCCGTTCCGATGAGCGCCTTCAAAATCAACAAAATAATCCTTAATTGGTAACCAGAAAGGAAGGAACCGGGGAAAAAATCGAAACAGGCGGAAGAAAAAGGAGCGGATATCCACTTCAGTCCCCAGAACATCCGACTGATCCCATCAATGCAATTGGTCGTTGACCAACTCGCTCGACTCACGAGAGGCAAGAGACGGCTGCTGTTGCTGCTCACGCGAAGCTGCTCAAGCTCAAGCCGAGCCTCTCAATACGACGGATCCTCTCCTCAAGGGCACCTATTGCTCCCTTCCTGCCTGCCCACCATAGCTCGAACTCCTTCGCCATCCGTGCGTCTTCTTCGCGCTCGCACGGCCGCACAGCGCCCACCCGCTTGCACTCGCCCCACTCGGCGTCAACCCGGCGCGCGGCGTGCCGCAGCCGCACCAGCGCCACGCAACGAAGTTCCGCCATTTCGGCAGCGTAGTACGTAGCGTGCGGGTGGCGTGGCGGTTGGGAAAACGGGTGCAGTGGAGATAGGATACTCGCCGAAGTAGGCGTTATGGGCGTATTGGCGGGCGAGACGGGCGTCTCGGGTTCCGGAGGAGAGAGAGGCGAGGTGAAAGAGGCTGGTGAAGCAGATGGCGGCGTGTAACACCGAGTTTGCTTGTCGACTGGGAAACTGAACGGCGAAATAGGAGTCGGAGGACTTGCAGGCGTGACCGGTGAAGAGTCACCCGGCGTCCCTGGCATTGAAGAATCCGCAGACCGGTCGCTGGCGACTTCGCTGCTCGGGGGAGTAAGAGACGGTGTGGAGAGCGAGGGCGTTGCGAGCGAGTCGTGCCGAGCGCGCGGGCCCTTTATCGTGGTATCGATAGTCATGTTATTGAGCAAAATGTCGAGTTCGTTTTCTGCGCAGGCATTGTTATCCTTGGACGCCGTGGCTTGAGCATTGTCTTCTTGCGGCTCTTCCAGTTCCACAAGGTCGGTGAGCAGCGTCGTCTGGATCTCTTTCAGGCGCTCAAAGCCAGTAAGCACGGCTGCTCCAGCATGCTGTACGCCGACGATGTGGGGCTGTAACCGGTCAGGAAGGCTCTCCCAAAGACCCTGCGGCATGCTCCATGCAGGCAGGTGCGAGGGATTGAAGCTGAAGGCATCGACATCTCTCGGACAATGGGTTCGTGGTGCAGAAACGCCTGGTGAGACCGGGGTAAGCGTTTTCTTCAATGAGGGACGGCGGTAGTGATTGCGTGGAGGCGAACCGCCGGTGGCAGAAAAGTATGTAGGCGCAGGCGAAGCCGAAGTTGGAGTGGACGAGGTCGCCATGGTGGAGAGCGAGGCCGGGGTGTAAAAGAAAGTGATTCGGACTGCGGCTGCTCCCTAGCGCTCCCGCAAAGCTTTTGAATGCTGGGCAAGAAGAGTCGGCGAGTAAGGCAAGCGAGCTGACGTAGCGTTGGGCAGTGTCGAAGTATAGTAAGGCGGTTAGGTTGGCCGAGTCACGGACGGGACCATGTGGTGGGGAATACGGGGGCAGCGGATCGTGGGGCGGCAGGGCTCAATGAAATATAACCTCTGGACAGCAGGCGCGACCCCAACCCCAGAAACCTCTCAAACCTGTCAAAGCGGCGTTAGGAGGTCACTATTACGGTGGCATCGATCGAGCCCACGGCCTCCAACCACGCAGCCGGTGGTCTGACGCAACGCTCATCCAGGAGCCGGATGCAGCATAAGCGGCTTCAGCGGCATCCTCTAGAGCTTTCGAGAAGGGCCGGCTGTGGCCGATAGGCGCTGGGGAACGCGCCCGCGGGACGCGCCCAGCATACCCAAGATTGGCTCAGATGCCGGGACAACCAGGGCCGTGGTCGGGCTCTGGGAGCGTTGTGCTGGCCTGCACGGTGGCATCGCCGCTGCACTATACTTGATAAGGCGGGTAAGGCTGCAACTCTGCTCGACCGCCTCGGAGAAGAGCGGAGCAGAGAGTGGCTTGGCTAGAAAAAAAACCTCAATGCGAAAATTGCGCAGTGCACCAACAGAAAAGACAATGGGAATAGACAAACAGGCAGAGCGGGGGCGCCACAATGCGGGATGCTGCCACCAGACACGCATACTTTAGCGTCGTGCATCATCTGGCTCACGCTACTGGGCCCGGACAGCCTGCGGGGGCTAGTCTGGATTAGCTGGGCGCTGCAGCCGGAAGTTGATGCCTACCGGCTGGGCATGAATACTGTATGGCGGTGCACACACGCGACTGGCTCGGCCATTGTCTGCAACGGGCAACATTGCAAAACCTGCAGGTTATCCAGGTCATTGTGAGCGGAGAGACTACGACAGGAAAACAGGCGGCGTTGGAGTGTGGGGATCGGGCGACAGGCGCCGGATCGAGTGCTAGTCCATGTTGTGCGTACGTCGGCGGCCCCTTGCAGCACTGAACCACCACTCCATTTACTAGGTATACTCGACCACGGCTATTATTTCATCCGCTGCCCAATCCACGTCGTAGTGACGGTCGGGCTTTCCATTTGTGATTCACATGTCATTAGCTTTTTGTCCGTTCTACCGTTGTGATTCGCCGGCTGATGCCCTCCGCAGCTTGGCCGGTGGATGCTCATGGAAGAGCCTCATCATTCTACGCGTTCGGCAGCCTGTCAAGAACAACATTCCGATATGCGTCAGCTCCCTGCACGACCACGTGTGCTGCCGACTTGGATGTGTATCGGGGCGGTGTGCACTTACCTCTCAATCAGGTGGAGGCCAGAAGCAGTCTCCACGATGCCACTGACCTCGCCCGCCTGCAGCGCAAACGCCGCATCCTCAAACTCCCGCTGCATGTCGCCCCGCTTGAAGAAGCCCCTGTAGTAGAAAGTTAACGGCTGATTCACTGCAGGCCGACTTGCCCATGCCAACTCACAGGTCACCACCCTTGCGCGCACTGCTGCAGTCCGACTCAGTGACGGCCAACTCAGCGAGCGTGGTCTCGCCCGACTTGATGCGCTGCTCGTATCCCTTCAAAATCTCCATCGCCTCCTCCTTGGTACGCGTTATCTTGGCCTCGCGCCAGCTCGAAGGTCGCCGACTGCCCTCGTGCTTGACTAGGAGGTGAGCAGCGCGGATGGCATCATTGCCTCCGCCCGGCGCGGCATCTCCAGCCTTGGTGCTGTGGTAGCTGGCCATGAACAGCTTCAGCTTCTCGGGGTCGGTGCCCTCGGGCGAATCCCAGCGCGACTCGGTGGTCTTGGTGTTGAAGTAGTAAGGCAGGCCCTTGGACTTGGAGATGCGCACCTCCCATCCAGGCGGAAGACCGGTCTCAGACTGGAAAAGTGTCAATGCATGGGACGCACGGCCTGGAGTTGCGTGGCGACTGGGCATACCATTCTGTGTGTGTGGGAAGAGTGATGCAAGACGAGGTGTTTGTTGGAGTGAATGATAGCGCGACGCTATGGGAGCGATTGTTGTAGCGTGCCTGGTGCTGGTGCAGTGCAGATGTTTGTGAGATGGTCGCGCACACGCCCAAATGCGCGCGCGGGGTTCAGGTTCGGCCAAGGCGGCATCGTCACCTCAGCAGCCGCCCCGCCAGTGCCAGGTTGTCGGCAATCGCTCCCGCCCAGGCACCGACACTCTCTGTCCCATGAACCTGACCACGAACCCATTCCGTCCCAACTAAATCTCTTGCGCCGCAGTCACGCACGCGCACGTGAGCGCAATCATGAAGTAGGCACTTTCCTGCAATACCGAGTTTACCGCAGCCGATGCTTAGCAGTAATGACCGTCAACAAGTACGACTTCATGGTGAGTGGAAGCATTCGTCCAGATGTAAGTGATGAAGTGTCCAGATGAATGCTTCAACTCCCCATAGCAGTCAGTCTTGAACAAACCTTTGTTCGGCCTGATGGTACTTACTTGGCGCTAGCCGTCAGCTGCAGCACCCCTCTGTACTAGCCTGGCAGGGTAGGGCGCCTGTCGTCTGACATGGGCAACGGTGCCATGCTGTCTCAGCCCAACGTCAGCTTCTGAATTCATGACCCAGAGCGAGTCTATTAGCGCCTTCTGTACGGCGCGTCATTGCATTACGAAACTGCGAGGCGCATGTGAATTTAATCCGTGACACGTCTTCTCTTCCTAGCCCTGCACTCGGCGGCGCAGCGCGGCGGTGCTGAGTCCCAAGGGAGGAAAGGCCATTGTGACGTCCGTTGCCAATCCAACTGCCGCCTTGGGCAAAGCTGCTCCACGAATCCACGCCCAGCAACTGAGGCGTTCGCACTCTGACTCGGCAACAAGCATGCACTCCAAGACTGTCTGCATATGCCAAGCAATGCCGCACCTGCTCCGTCCAAGGTCGGTCCGAGGATCATGCCTCAACACCAGAGAGCTCGTTAGCATCCTTTGTTCTCGGCCATGACGCGTTATCTTCGCCATCTGACGATCGTTGAATGTGGAGAAATAAGAGGTAGGACGCACTCACTTGCAGGGGGTGAGCAGAAGGCGGAGTAAACTAGCGGAATGCACCAGAGGACTCTATTGGCTTACTTTTATTCTGGTGAACTCCAGACTATGACTGGGCAACAATCTTGAAGTCGCTAATCAATTACGGGCTTTGAGGCTGGGAAACACTCGTATCACGCCTTTGAGTCGTTTCATCTATCTATATCTACCGTCTTTAAATTGGTAACAATGTCCACCCTGCACCGGAACAAGATACTCCCGCAAACATGCTGCCAAAAATCGTCGCAAAAGAGCACGCCGGCTGCTGGTGCTTTTCCGATGGTACTCGATATTTGCGGCCACGGCTATGGCTCAAGATGCGCCCTGACACGCCTCTTCATAACGGAATAGCTAATGATCAAGTACCCGCGTGGTCTATCAGCCCTCTTACGGTATTCAGGCTCGTCCAGCTTATCTTTGTCCTCTCACTCTCCTTTCTTGCCTTGTAAGTCCCGCCCAGCATGTCGTTACATTTGTCTCACAGATTGCTACAGCACCGCCTTCACTCTTCTGCCGTGACCGATAGATTCGTTCGGCATGGCATTCACTTTCCAAAGAGATAAAATCTCAATTGACCCCGACTCTCCTGGTTACCCGAAGAAGCTCCTTTCGATTGTTGTGCCCATACCCTGCCATTCTCATAGTCCGTCTGCCCTTTACCCCAGTGGGCGCAACAGTTGCCTTCCCGTCCAGCAACTTATGCTCAGTAGATGATTATTGGCGTACGACCCCCTTATATACTGCTCTCGCAACGGGTTGTACCGGAGTTGAAGTGGACATATGCCTTTTTGATGATCAACGACATCAAGACGGGGGGGTTGCGGAGACGTGGCCGTATTTGTACAAAGCTCTCGCGCCATTGCGAGAACGAGGCTGGCTGTCACACTGGAACGGAACGCACCGCATTCCGCGACCTATTACAGTTGTCGGAACAGGTGCAACCCATTATGATCTTGTTGTGGCGAACCAGACCTACAGAGACATATTCCTTGATGCCCCTGTCAGTAAGCCAATCCCTCGTGTGGTAAAGACAGACACTTGCGTATGATTTACACCTTAAGCTCGCAAAACTCCTCCACGCATCCGACGTCGAGACAATTAAGAAATTCGAATATAACCCGTCGAACTCGCACTATGCATCAGCTCCACTTATTGAAGCAATCGGAGATGTCAAGAGCCTACCATCAGTAGAGCAACGTGGCATTTTGAGAGAGCAAATCAGAAATGTGCGCGTGAGAGGTCTTATCCCTCGGTATTGGGACACGCCTAGATGGCCTAGAGGCTTCAGAGATCAGATATGGGAGTTGCTGGTGTTAGAAGATGTGGGTGTCCTGAATGTCGACGATCTGAGGGCAGTGGCAAAGGGTCATTGGGGGTTCTGGCCAGAGTGACTTGGTCTTCTGACGCACAATATAACTTGACTCAGAGCAAGCTGTCTAAGAAACAGGACTCTAGGCCGCGAATATCAAAAGAAACCGTATTCAGAGCCGACGTGCGTAATATAAAATTATCATAAAGCCTGCAAAAAGGCTTGGGATATTTCATTTATACTGCCTAATTTTGCGCATGATTGGGTCAAGCAGCTCCTGACACAGTGACGAGACTAAACTAGGGTCGAAAAGTTATGCTGCTACACGTAAGCATCTCGTTCTTAGCACGTGAAGCGTTTCCTCGTTAGGCATCCTGTTTCTTGAATGACTCTTCGCTTTGTTGTAGAAGTTGGGCTTAGGAAATGCTGCCAAGCTCACGGCTGACCGGGTAGTGTTGCTGGGCCTGAGCTGGGCCGCATTGTTACATGACCAGTCAAAACCGGCCGGCGATCGCCCCCAAGGGTTCCTGCTCTTGCCCGCAACAACACAGCAGCTTCAACTCGCCGCGTCGCCCGCTTCGACTCCCCGAGCACCACAAAGCTTCTCAACCTTACGCTACCCATACCTAGCTGGCAGCACACGCGCTATCCCTTTGACCCTCGCACCGACCGCTCCACCGATCTCTCTCCCATGGCGGATTACGCTAGCCCCGCGCCGTCCGACGGCGACAACGAGCCCAAGAAGATTACCTTCAGGTTCTGCGCCGACTGGTAATAACTCTCACTCCTCGAATCTGTTGATACCCGCAGCTAACTTCGTTGTAGCTCAAACCTGCTCTATCCCAGGGAGAACCCAGAGAACCGCAACTCGCTCCAGTTCGCATGCCGCACCTGCAACTATTACACCGACGCCGATACATCGTGCATCTACCGCAACGAGATGAGCAACACGGCGGCCGAGACAGCCGGCGTGACAAGTGACCTGGGCCAGGATCCGACGGTTAGTACTGCTGCTGGCGCACACACCCTGCATAGCAACTCTGTGAGCCCCTACATGGACGTGGAGGATTTGGACGTGGACGTGATGGGGGATGTGCCGTCCTTCTGCACCATGTGCGGCCAAGAGATCTTCTGCGAGATTTGCGGCCAGGAGACCAAGGATGCTGGTCTGTTCATCGAAGCCGACGACGAAGATCCACGTCGCGCTGTGCACGCCAGCCGGCCCAAGGAGGTTCCGCTGGGCGCAGCCAACGAGTACGATTTCGACGAGGATGAAGATGCCGACATGATGGACCACGACCACCCACCATCAAACCACCTGGCGGAACAGTCGCACATGACAGAGCGGAACGGCACGCAGCAAGAGCAAGGGTCATGAAGAAAGAGGCTATTTGCGTCGATCCCCGCGTTGATTTGATTTTATCATGCAACCGTCGTTAGTCGCGCTGAGCCTGGAGAGCTTTGCTCGCTGACTTGTTGCTTTTCATGAATAGCTGCCCAGGTCCAACAAACCCTGTCCTAAGTGCGGAGAGACCGAGGCGGTTTTCTTCCAGTCGCAGCAACGTACCGCTGAGACGGGCATGGTATGATATGAGAGGACTTCCAGATGCGACGGCCAAGTTACTAATATGCTTCAGAAACTGTATTACGTCTGCGTTAGTCCCACTTGCGGTCATGTGTGGCAGTGAGGAAGCTGCTGCACGCCCATGGGGCCCTACAACCACTGGAGGTTTAAGATCGAGACTACGGAGTGGCATTTGCAAGGTGTTCAAGCCCACACATTCAGGCTACGATCAACGAAAAAAGCGATTACACATGGAGTTAAGATCGGGATTGAGATGTCTTTGGCGGCTACTTCCTGATTATACAAGGCGTTCATGATGAGGATGAAAAGTTCTGGGGGTTCCTAATACCCAGATATCATATTCGGCATCCAGCATAGCTACAGATATTCGATACAGATATACATGCGGCATTTCACATGCGCCAAACTCCATTTCCCGGCGCTCCTTTTGTGTGTGTTCTCTTTATGGTTTTGTTTACATTCGGAAATTATAGATGCATCGGGGCAAGGGACAGGATCTTAGACCATTGCGTCTTACGCAGCTCCTGACCAACGACGCCTGTAGACACCATGATTAGCTTGGGGTTCTCGCGTACCCCCTGCCAGCTCCTACTCGTGACGGGGGTAATTGTCTGCAGATGTACGCACCGTTCAAACGACTTCCGATGGGCTCGCCGGCCTTGTTTATCAATACACATGCGTTGTCGTCGAACTTGACGACACTTCCGTCCGGTCTCTGAAGCTTCTTCGCAGTGCGCACGACGACGGCATGTCTGATATCACCGCGGCGGACCTTGTTGGCGGCGCTGACCGAAACGCTGCCACCGGACTCGGGGCCGAAGGAGCGTTGCTTCTGGACGACGACGACGATGCGGTCACCTGCGGAGTAACAAAGCCAGGGTCAGACAGCATGTCTAAGCTGGGCGGGATCGCGAGAATGGGCGAGGTGCGGCAATGGATGCATGGAGGCGTAATCGAGAATGGCGAAGGTGCAGCGTTGACGCAGGTGGCAGACGGGGGATGCTGTGTTTGCTCACGTACCGATCTTGGCCGGCCTCTTGCTGCGCAACACCTTGACGCACTCGACGATGGCGGCGCCGGAGTTGTCGATGCAGTTAACGAGCGTCTACATGCACGCCGGCATCGTCAGCGGACCCGATGAACCTTCACGCGCAGCGCGGGATTTCCGCCGACGCGACGTGGCCAATGTAACTGACCTTGAGCTGGATCATGGCGACTCGTCTCGTCTTCAACGCGGAATGCTTAGGGGACGCTGCGGCGGCGGCGGGAAGTGCGGCGCTGGGACGGGTCGACGCGGTGGTGGTGAGCGAGAAATGTCGGCGGGATGTTCCGCAGAGCTGCACTGGGCTCGGAGGTGGTGCGGTGCGGCTGCGGCGCGGGCAGCCTCAGGCCTTGGGGCTGGCTTCGTGCTGCCAATGGCGGCCGTCTGGCGTGCTGCTTTGGGGGCCCTTCCTTGGCCGGAGATTCCTGTCCATGCGCCGCTCAGCTTGCGCCTGCGCTTGGCCTGCCTCACTCTCCATCCGTTTCCCCAGCCTCCTCCGCCTTCTCCCTCGTTCTCTGCACTCGCCCGCCCAAAGTTGCGCCGAAAAGTGAAACGAAACTTTGCTTCTGTCGCCCGCCTCTCTCAATGAGTCTGCAATTCACCCTGCCCGCGCTCCTGCCAAGGTAGCGCATCCCTTTTCCTCCGTTGCCTTTCTTTTCCTGCTTGCGTCTCAGCCGCTCTCTCAATCTGCAAACCCCAAGCGCCTGTCTTTCCGTGTTCTGTTCACCTTCGCAAGCCGCCCCGGCCAGCGCACGATCCTTCGCTGCGAGTCTACGTCACCTCCCCTTTTTCGAACCCAGCTCCAGAGTCCCAATCCACGCTCGTGTGATCGCCTGCAGCACATATCTGCGCTCCCTCCGCCCTAGCCGCTTGAGCGCCTTTGCACTTCCTCCTCCACCATGGCCAAGGAGAAGGAAGCGCCGCTCAAAGAAGCGCTCGCAAAGAAGGGCGGCCTGACGCTGTCGCAACTTGCGCAGTACGACGACCTGGCCACTGATGTATTGGTCGACAAGGTAGGCAATTGCCCTAGATTGCGACTCCAAACTTTGCACCGGCGAAGCTGACACTTGCGCGGCCAAGGTATACTTCTGGACGACCATACGCAAGAACCGCACCCGCTATTCGCCATGCCGCAGCATCCGCGAAGAAGATATCGCAAAAATCCTCCGCGACTCGGTCGTCACTCGTAAGGATCCGGCCAAGGCGCAGGAACAACTTCTGGAGTTATCCGGCTTGAAACGCTATCTGGCGAAATTGGACACCAAGGACGAGAAGGAGCACTTCAAGCGGCATTTTCGCAAGTACATTAATTTGTACATGCCGGACTGCCCTTGGGAGGTTTCGACGACCAATCGCTACACAATCACTCAGCATGAGGCCGCGGTAACCGCGCGCCGCGATATCCGGAAGAACGAGGTGATCAAGTATCTCTGCGGCATCCAGGTAGCCATGACAAAGGAGGAGGAGGAGACGCTGGACTTGAACAAGCGCGACTTCAGTATCGTTATGTCGAGCCGCAAGAAGGCCCCTTCGCTATTCCTAGGACCGGCGCGCTTCGCAAACCATGATTGCGACGCAAATGCAAGGTTGACGACAGCGGGGCCGAACGGTATGGCCATCGTCTCCAAGAAGGATATTGAAGTTGGTGAGGAGATCACGGTGTCTTACGGCGAGGATTACTTCGGAGAAGACAATTGTGAATGCCTGTGCTCAACTTGCGAGAGGCTAGCCAGAAATGGCTGGGCACCACAAAAGAAAGAGACGGACGCTGAAGAGGATGACGAGTCTTCTGAATCGCTTCCACAGGACGGACCGTATTCATTCAGGAAAAAGAGGAGGTATGCGACAGACTCAGCAACCGCCTCGCGCGACACCACCACTGAGCCCGGGACCCGGGAAAGTGGGAAGAAGGTCAACACACTACCAGTTTCGCATAGTTCAAGCCCTAGAGGGAAGAAGAGAAAGTTAGATACGGAAGAGGATCTGAAGGGATTTGCATCAGCGGGCCAAGAGAACAGCAAGCGACGCAGGTCAGAAGATGGAACTCAAATCAAGATGGAGCGCACGGAGTCACAACAGAGTCACGACCTATCTCAAACTTCTGAGGAGGATTCTGGTCCGATGACCACGGCTATGGCAAGATTGAGGTCTATTCGCAGCCACCAGCGTGACAGGCTTCTGGCTTCCACACTCGCGGGATCCGAATCGGTCAGCGCAAGCTCGCCGGGATCGTTCAGCGAGACGTCCCAGCATTCGTCACAGTCAACGGCCGCCACATCTGTTGATGGAGATACTGCTGCAAACGCACCAAGTGACGGTACTGATGTATCTCTGAAGACTGAGACGACAGTTGAGCAGATTCCTGCCATCCAGGTCAAAGTCGATGCGTCTGAGGTCCAAGCCGTCAAACCAGCAGGCAGCCCTCTGGTCACCAGCACTCCGGCCAACGAAACTGCCGAAGACTCTGAGCTCTCTGAATTGTCTGACAGCCTCGCATTCGATGACGACCATCAGCAGATCGTCCGACAAAAGCGCATCAATACGCCTCCACGTACACGCTCTCAGAACAGTCACAATGGTCCGACTTCATCTTTCACTGCCCCCATCCCGACAATCGAGTCCGGGTCGAACGAATCTTCTGATCCTCTTGACCCGAACCAACGGTGCCCAGGTGACTATACTCTGACATCACTGCTTCTCTGCGCCAAGTATAGTCGCTGGGTTGTCTGCCGCACATGCGACGCCGACTTCGTTCAGGAAGATGCGTACCTGACGCGCGCTGCGTGTCCGCGCTGCGAGCGTCACAGCAAGCTCTACGGCTATGCGTGGCCGAAAACAGAGAAGGAAGGCAAGCACGATCGCGAAGAGAGGGTGCTAGACCACAGGGAAATCAACCGCTTCGTGTCTCCTGGGGAGGAGAGAGATATCAGGAAGGGCAAGAGACAATTGCAGATTGAGCTGGCAAAGAGGAGAGCGAGTGAGCTGAGCGAGAGGATGAGGAGCGAGAGCGTTGGTGCTGAAGGGGAGAGCTCGCCTTCAGGACGCAGGAGAGGTATGAGGAAGAGGAGCAGTCGATTAAGCATGGTGTGAGCCTCTCACGGGGGTTAAAGGTGAGTCCGCAAATCAACAGCTACGAGGCGTTCAAAGTTGCTTTTCACAGCGACAAGGAGGATTTCATTCGTCGCTTTATCATCTCCATCTGAGGAGATGCAGAGAAGGATGCTTGAAACCATGTTTCATACGGAAGACTGGCTGTAACATCTGACTGGTTCTTTTCGCCTTTCTCTTTCGTCTTTCTCTTGTCTTTTAACCAAGCCGACAAGCGCTTGGATTTTCCCAAAGATGGGCCGCTAGCTTCATGGAGGGTAATCTTTCACTTTCTTCCGTCACATGCACTTCCCTGGAGTTGGAAAATTAGGGGAATTGGGTCACTGAGTGCACACCTCAATACAGAGCAGACAAGCATACGCGCGGAAGATGATTGCATTTGAGATCTGCCTCTCTTTATTCTTCAGTATTGAATTAGCATTACCGCAGTGTAAATATGTTTCTTGCATTGGAGAGGATCTAATTGAATCAGAAACACTTCGAGATGTTGATTATGTCTATTGGAGAGCGGGCTGCGTCATGCTTTTACGTGCTGATTCTAATTAGTATGAGAGAGAATAGTATAATTAGAAAAGTGTGCACAGCACATTGATTTCCAAAAATGTGCGCTATCCTTAGTCCTTCAACCGCTCTGAATAGCAAGCAATGCTTCACAAAAGGCAACGAGCACGTGGAGTGGCTCGGCCAACGAGACAAGCTCTGCATCCACAGCCCTGTGATGACTTATTCTTGGCAGAGAAAGAAACTACCAGAATACGGAATACGGTATCATGGACATATGCCGCTGCATGCACTGGGGTTCCCGCTGATTGAGTCTGCGGTAGCAATCCTGGTTACAACAAACTCAAAAGAGTCAGTCTCTTGGAAAGAGTCAGGTAAGGCTGGTCAAGGCCGCAGAGTTACTGGTCCATGGAATCTATTGAGCCCTCGGCACATGCCTTGGCAACGGTGTTGCCCCGTATGCAAGATTGGCGAGTCGGGACGATGGGTGAGGCCTGTATGGATCGGAGATTGGTGTGTATGGGAAGGGTGCGGGTAAGCTTGGGTTGCTTGGTGGCGGAAGAAACGGTCAGCATCATGACGGGGCTATCCCTGCTGCAGGTAAGCTTCAATCATACGTCTGCAGACGAGAAATTGCATATATATGCATCTTCTTGGAACAGACGAAATCCAGTTCAGAAAGTGCGGGCGCTAAAAAAGACAGATGTGCACGATTTGACATCGTTGACGTTTTTCCGCCTTAGTTCACAGCCTCTCTACCAATCTGGACATGTATTGGATGATCAAGGCGCCTTTGTCATGGGGTTGCCGTCCATCTCCGCGAGACCGGACATCAACGTAAGCTTGCCCGCGTCATGGTCTC
This sequence comes from Botryosphaeria dothidea, assembly GCA_011503125.2. Taxonomy (NCBI): domain Eukaryota; kingdom Fungi; phylum Ascomycota; class Dothideomycetes; order Botryosphaeriales; family Botryosphaeriaceae; genus Botryosphaeria; species Botryosphaeria dothidea. The sequence continues at coordinate 2,103,827 of WWBZ02000001.1, forward strand.
GGTTCCCTTCGAACAGACGCGTCTACTGTTGGATATTCTCTTCCCTACAGACACTGACGATGCTCTACGATGGTCTCATCCCCAGGTAACCGATCGAAGTTGGAAAACTCCGGGATCGAGAGGTCTTGACGGTCATCGTCGAGGACTTGAGTTCAGAATTCCCATGAGCAAGTCGTAGTCCAATAGGTGAGGCATTTCCACTTGGTCAGTTGTTCGACACAAAGATTCGGGTTGCAAGTGGCCAACTTCACCATACCTCCTCAATCTGCTATCACGCACAAAGTCTTCCGGCTCTAGACCTCTTCACCGGCCATTTCCACGAACGCCGGGCCTCGTACCGAGAACATGCGCACATTCATGCGCGTCCGCGGTGCGATCGACGTGCACGCGAGACCGTTGACGCGGACGGCGTCGATCCCAATGGGTCTTGCAGAGGAACGAGCACGGACAAGGCCGAGAACGACCGCAGACAAGGCACGAAAAGGGAACAGGCCGCGCAACAGTCCTGCTCTGCTGTTCAAGCTTCAGGGCTGTCAATTACATCAATTGCTTCTCCCGTATCACTTTCCGACGCTGAAAACAAGAATTCGCGGGAGAAAGTGGAAAGACGAGTCGGCTTGGAGCTGAGCGGATCGCTCCCTTGTAGGCAAAACCATCATCACCTCGTGATCTTTGTTTTCCTTCTTTCCTTCGCTGCCTTCCCCGGTTTCCGGCATAGCATGATCTCAATTCGTGTTTTTGCGAATTCGACAAGAGCAGGAGGAAGGAAAGAGAAATGCTGAGAAAGTCGATCCTATCACGATCCCTCCTCAAACCACCCGAATGCGATCATCAACCCCGCCAATTATCTCCTTACACCCCATCGTCTGGTGACGTGACATACTCCCCTATTTCCTCAGCTCCGTCTACCCAGCAACAGCTCTTCCTGGTCCGCACACGAGAGGAGGAAACAAGGCGCCTCCTCAGAGTCTAAGAAAATGACCTCACACCCAACTGGGTAAGCCTTGATAGAGGAGAAGCCCTTGTTCTCCGCTTCCGCCACCGCACTTAACACAACCATTAGCGCTGACCGGCTTGTCGGCACGCCGGGGCGCACCTTTCGGTGTGGGCGTGAGAAACGATCTTGCTCTCAGTACCAAGCTAAGCGTCGCCTCCGAACGACCATCGATCGTCAGTCACACCCGCATTTGGCAAAACGTAAACACTTGCGGGCGGGCGGGGGAACGAGTCGAGACCCCTTCAAGGCCAACGTCATCTACGGAAAGACCAAAAAAAAAAAAAGGTGGCAGGACATCGGGTGAGGATGATGAGAAAAAAAGGCCCCCCAACCGTCTACGTGAGTGAGCCTGCAAACGTCACGGAAGGGCCCTGCATTTTACTTGTCCCCTCCCCCTCGGATCCACGGCCGGGAACCTGGTTTCATTCCGCACCTCCTTCCTCTACCTCAAGCCCCGACAAAAATCGCCTCTTACATCACGATTGATACAAATTCCCAAGCAAAAGCGAATGAATACAACAACAGCTCCCTCTATCCAGGCACTGATATGCTCCGTCATCCTATCGTGAGCGCCAATGCCAAGGCAACAGAGGCAAGAGAGGAGACTAACAAACGACGGACCCGGGACTTGATTTAACCCACCATGCCGTAACCGCTCCCCAATTGACGAAAACGGATCGATCACGACACGGAATACGGAGCTTTTCCGATAGCGCACGCCATATCTACGGCGCCGTCCAGGCTGTAAGTCCATTTAAGGAGGACGACAACCCAGAGGGAGGCACCATCACATCGAGGTAAGTCGTTCGCGGTCGTTCCAGAGACACCACATCATCGATACTCAAAATACTGAAAATGGCATTAAAGCACCGCTGCTTGGCTCCACCCCACAATCCTTCCTAATAGGATAGCAGTTTGAGACGTAAGTTACGTACGTAGCTCGTTCATTACACAGCGTCACTGGCATACCATCGTCATCCGGAGAGAAAAAAGAAATCCACCAATCCCGTCCCGCCACCCGAAAAAAAAGAAAAAACCAATCAGATTGAAAACGGAGTAGAAGACAGCAAAAGAAAAGGAACTCCCTCCTTCGCCGAACACAACGCCACCCGCATATTGCCTACCAACTACAACCGACCCCTCTCCATGGCCGCCGTCAACTCTCCAAACCAATTACTCAAAGAAGGAACTTGCAAGAAAGCTAAAACCTGGCAACACAGAGAATTTTGTTTCTATCCGCGGCACCAAGGAAATCGTCAAAGGAGCGTGATAGGGCCGCAGAGAGCAAGGTCACCGCGAACCCAAGAAACTGTCAGATGAGAGCAACATGATCAAGAACAGAAGGGAAAAGGTGGCCTGTACAACGATGTACGTGTGACGTGGCTCGCCGCCCCATATCCATGCTCAGAGAGGATGGAATAGGTGAAGGGACCAAAATGAACAGAGGAACCGAGAATATGGCCAACTTTGGGCAGACAGGAGCTCTACTGCAAAGTTTATTCCGTCCAGCGGCCGGCCAGCAGTACGAGGGATCCGAAGAGCAGCCAGCAACGAGATCGAGATGAGTGGGTGGGTATCGGCACCAAGAAATGCAACCAAGAGGACCAAGGAAATCGTCGTTGCGTCCATCCATCTGCCCGCCAGTAACCTGGTAGAGAGCTACCAAGCTTAAAAGATCATGGACTTGACTTCACCGCGCCGTGGGTTGGTCTGGTGGCGCGGGCTCTTGTCCACGGGTGGCGGGGGGACTTCACTGCGACGGTGATACCTCTTTGCGCTATCTGGCGCGCTGTTCGTGGCTCCCCGGTCGTACATGCCTGGACGTGTGGGATCGAACTTGGAGTCTTGGCCATCCTGCTGAGATGAACCAGCTTGCTGAGCTTGAGCACGCATAGCGGCCCTCTCCGCCTTCTCTTTCTGGAACACCAGCTCGGTCCAGGCCTTTGCAGAACTGGACATGGCGGTCTTTCCGACCACTTCGGAAAGCACTTGCATCCAACCATCCTTTTGCTCTGCACTATCTGCGTAGAAGTCGATGGTCTCACCGTTGCCAAAACGGATGCGAAAGCCCTCTTCAACAAAAGCGTAACCCTCGTCTTCCTCGGCGAAGCCTGACTTGCGACGACCGCCAGCTTTGTTGTGGACCAGCGCTGTACGGTCATCGATGAGCTTGGCCGCTTTGGCGAGATTAATGGTAGCACGAGGCTGACGGGTGGTCTCATGATAAGCGGTGAGCTTTGAGCCAGAGAGGCGGAAAAAGCGGCGGCGCCAGTACTATAAAGTCTAATCAGGATATCTCCTATTCTTGCCAGTACATGGAGGTACGAACTCAGGGACGGGGAAATACTCACCGGACAATCACCACCCTGCTGACTGAGGTGCCCCTCCCAAATACGTCCCTTGGACTCTTCGGCCTCCTTCATCTCCCGAATGCATGCGTTCATGCTCTTGGGCATATCATCATCCGTAGCGCCCTTGGGCTTGGGAACGTAAAGCAGCTGAAGAGTCAGCTTGCCAACCTTGTAAGGTGGGCGGCGGACCGGGCCACCGCGCTTGCTCTTGACACTGCTGGCAATCTCGGCATCCTCAAGTGCCCACTCATTGAAGCATGGAATATCGATGGTGAAAGGACGGCCGTATGCCTGACGCTCATGGTTCTTGAGGCAGACATAAGCGCGTGCAAACGAGCCATCAGTGGCAACCAAATCGTGGAGCATGTCCCAAGCAGTAGGATTAGCCTTAGCACGCCTGGCAGCTTCACGCTCCTCCTGTGCCTTCTGAGCGGCTACAGCAGCGCGCTCAGCTTCCTCCTGCTGCTTGCGCTCGAGCTCCTTCCGCTTTTTCGGTGAGGTTAGCAGACGACCAAAGGCAGAGTTACTCTTCTTGTGGCCTGAGGTCTTCGCAGCGGCAGGTGCAGGCGCGGTGACCTTGGGCTTCGGCGGCGGTGTCAGCTTAGTCTGCAAGGTAAGTTGAAACTCCAGATCGTTCAAAACAACCAGCTCAAATTCTTGACCGATAGGAGCGTTGCGGGCCAGGTCGAGCCAGGCAGTCGTCACACAATGCAGGCCATTATCTAGCGTAAGCTGAAACCATGTACGCTCATCTGTTGCAGAATGTCAGCATGTTCCGTTTTATAAGTAGTGCGTGAGTGTACGACACTCACTTTTAGGAAGCGGTAAGTCTAGATCCTTCACACCGACAACCTTGACGAACAGCCTGCCCCTTTCCAGGTTCTCATCACCTTCATCAATCATCGACATATCACCAAAGTTGTCAGACACTGCGCTCTCCTGCCCAGGGAGAGGCGGAGCGTTTCCAGGAGCAGTCTTTGGCCTAGACTCGCTTACGGTGACCGAGGCGTTCGATGCATTACGGATGCTGCGGCGCCTCATCTTACCATTCCAAGGCTCAGTCGTCCAGGTGTTGCTGCGATCACGGCTCCTCTTTGCAGAGCCGCTGCCGGACCTGTTGCCAGGTGCAGGAACAACACCACGGTCATTAGTAGGCGGAGGGGCCAGGCTGTCACCTGAGGATCCTGTAGATCCTGAAATAGTGACTTCATCGCTGAACTTGCGGCTGCTTGCAACGACGACTTTCGTATTCTGGCGCATGAGGTACCCCTTCTGTGTGCGGAAACTACCGTTAGCAGTCTTGTTCTGATTGTTGAACTCCGATCTTCCGCTACAATACGCCGTTGATTGCATAGGCGATGTCGCAGGGAAAAGAGCATAAGATGGAATAGGAAATAGAGGCTGTTGTACCTTTTGAGCCTCGACGACACGGTCGAACTCCCGGTCAAGGTCGAAGCTCAAGTCTTCACCAATGTCACCCATAGGGAAGTCAAGCTTCATCTTGAAACTCTGACGGCGCCTCGGCTGGTCGCCCTCACTCTTTGTCTCATCATCAGTAGCCGGCTCCTGTTCCTCAGAGACGTGTGATAGGTGAGTGGGCTCATCCGCATCCTCCGCAGTCATCGACAAGCGGTTGGGACTCCGCTCCGGGACTGAGGGAGGAAGCTCACCGCTGACCTTGCGGCGAGTGGCTGCCATGGTAGAGAAATCGGAAGGCGTGGCAGAAGGACGAGTCTTCAGAGATCCGCCGGGAGCTTTGATCGTTGCAACTGGATCCTCAACCTCCGATGAGGACTCACGCTCCGGAGGCTCGATGGGATGGTGTATGACGGAATCTGGAGTGCCGGGTTCACCATCCTCCTGCATTCCAGGTGCTTTCGGGGCCTCCAACTGATCCGTTGGGGTGGCCGACCGCTGGAGGAACTCCTCGTCAGGCTCGAGACTGGGGGCGGAGTCCACAGGAGTGCCACGGTTCTTTCCAAGGTAAGATTGGAGTTGAAGGTGGAAGTCTTCTTCGTTGGTGAATGATCCAAACTCGGGCAGGCTCGAAGAAACCTTGTGGTGGCTCTTTCTGGGCGCCTCGTCGTCCGTCGCAGCATCTTCGGCCTTTGGAGTTGGAGGGCCATCGTCGTCATCGGTGCTGTTGTTTTGAGTTTGCTTTTCCTCAGGCTCAGAATGAGGAGATGAGTAGCGACTCGCATCGTCGTCGTCGTCGACTTCAGTCCCGCTGATGTCATGATGGATCACAGAGCCCTCTCGCGAGCTGTCATCGTCACGGTCGGAGGAGGCAGCAGGGCTGTGGAGGTGTGGAATGTTGTTGAAATCCAGTGCACCATCCTCATCCTCAGTCTTGATCTTGGCAGGCTCATCAGGAACGTCCTCATCGAAGTTGGAAGAAACCTCGCGAGACGGAATGGGAACGTCGGGATCATAAACTTCGAGATCTCCGTAGCTACGCTCCGAAATCATGGAGGGCTGCTCGGCAAATTCGTAGTCGTCGTAGTTCCGGCTCTTGACCTTCTCCAGGATTGACTCCCGGGAGATGTGGGGAATGTTCATTCCATCCAGAGCTGACACATCACCTTCAGCAGGTTCCCCGGCTGTCAATGTATCCAGGCTGTCCTTCTTCTCGGGTTCTTCCTCCTGCGGAGTGTCTTGATCATTCAGCGTGGGGGTCGCCTCGCGCGATCCCTGGATGCCCATCAGCTGCAGACGATCTTCCAGCGACATGGAATTACGACCGATGCTAAGGATGTCAGACTTGGTGATGGTGGCGCCGATACGAGGAGGTGAAGGCAGCGAACGGTGTGCACTGCTGGCACGCTCAGCAGCAGCTGAAAGACCGTTACTGGACTCTCTACGTCCCCGAATATCTGGGGAACCTTGGATGGGAGGGAGTGGCGGAAGCGGTCGCTGCTCGCTATCAGAGGCGTTGGAGTGCTTGCGCACCTGCTCAGGCCTCTGGGCATTTGGTCTGGCGGTTGGAGGCGGGCTCGATTCCTTACCGTCGAACGGGTCGTCAAAGGTATCGGCTAGCGACGTGTTCGCAGCTTCGGGGCTCATATGGCGCCAATCACCGGGAAGGACGACAGGAGTCTTCTCTGTATCTTCGAGTGATGCATCGAAGCTGTCATCTCTTTCCATCGAATCACCTTCGAACTCGTAATCTTCCTCATCCTCTTCCTCAGAGTCGACATAGCTACCCTCACGCGAAGCCAAAGAAGGCTCGGGAGTAACCATCTCGTACTCGTTGATGACAGGAGGCTTCGCTTCGAAGGTAACACTCTTTGCATGGCGGCGGAGCGGGCGCTGTGGACCATCGCCTACACGCTCGTCGTCTGAAGAGAGTACGCTTGAGTCATTGTCATAACCTTGGCTATACCTGCCATTGCGGGAAAGAGAAGATCTGAGAGGCGACGATTGCGTCTTGGACGGGGAGTTTGTGGTGTATCCACCGTCAAATTTAGATGGTGAAGCGCGCGGAGTGGTGTCGGCGCTGTCGCTCTGGTGGTGCTGTTGCTTCTTGAGCGGGGAATCGCGCGGCTCGCGGGGGCGCAGAGGATCGAAGCCGCGAGGGGTAAAGCCTTGGGCGCTGAGGGGACGGTTGGAAGCGAGCGGGCGCTCGACGATGGGCAGCTTGGTGGGATCGTACTCGTTCTTCTGCTCGCGGGCGAACATGGTGCTGTTCCTGACGCGAGAGGCTTTCATGAGATTCTCGATGGAGCTGCGCTTGGGCGAGAGGGTCTGCTGCTCGCGCTCGAACGAGTTCTCAATGTCGGGCGAGTTCGGGTCGCGGGACTGCCAGAAACGGTGTTTGGAAGTTGAGCCGAAGGGGGAGGTGTCCAGCGGAGAGGTTTCCCGGGCACCGGCGGCGGCCTAGAGCGGGTCAGTAGGGTGCAGAAGGTCAGGAATGCGGCGCAACGTACTTTGGTGGACAGCTTGTAGCTGGGAGAGTTCCTCCGATGCTCCATGGGGCTGATCTCGGAGAGCGGACCTGGGGAGCTCATCTTTGCAGGGGACGAAGACGGAGTGTTTTTGTTTATGCGGAGAGGCTGGACCTGACGGCGGCGCTGGTGGTTAGTTTCGCGCACCATTTGGATTGGGCGACAGCGGCGGATGGACTCACAGCCTCTGGGGGCATGTCGACCAGTTGGCGGTGGGATGCGTGGGCCGACTGCGCTCAATTGGCCGAGCAGCGGCGGAATGCAGGCGAGGAATGCAAGAGCTGTCAGGCAAGCACAAAAGAGCGAGAGGACTGGCGCGGCCAGCTCATGCAACAGCAGACAAGAGAGAAGGAATCGTGAGCTCGTCAGAACGCACGAGGCGAAGATGGAGGGAGAGAGTAGAGTGTGTTTATGTCGAGTGGAGAGAAGAGGAGAGGTGGATGACGATGATGCGCGGGCTCGTGTGGAGGATAACAACCGTGCTTGCTTTGCTAGAGCTGGCCGGGCGTCTGGCTGGGCAGCCCGCGATCACCATCACCACGGAAACGACGCGCTACAAACGGCCGCGCCATCCTTGCGCCGCCAACTCCACTAGACCAACGCTGCCGGCCGCCACATGTGCAACCGCGAGCCTGCCCGTCGTGGGCGATTCCATATTGCGCGCTGCAGCTGCGCGGTGACCAATTGGCCCACAGTTCCTAGATATTCATTTATAGCTCGTGTTCACCGCAGTCTCGGTGGGTGGGTGTGCGGGGCGTCAGTCAACAACGCGGCCGCGGGCGGCGGCGGCGGCGCGGCGGCAACGACTTCGCGCCCTGTGGCTCGAGCGCAACAGCCACTCGCTCTTTCCCTTCTCCGCCGCTGCCGACTCATAAAATTTCGCGAGACGTCACGCTTCCAAGTTCTTGTTGCAACTTCACCTCCACACTGTCACTCCGACCCCTGCTCGATCGATTTCCCCGATGCTATCCTCCTGATCTCTCGCGCACAGGGCCCTTTCAGCCCGCATCGTCCACGTAGCCATGCTCCGCGCCTCTTCCCACCTCTGTCCCTTCTGCGAAGTCCGCGCTCTCTTTCCTACCCGCCTGTCCACCTCCCCCAAATTACAATGGCAACAGACTCGCTTTGCCTCCCAGCTGCAGAAGCGCGCGAAACCAGCCCGCATGGAGCTGTCAGCAAAGGTCGCCCAGTCCAAAACTAAACCCACCCGCAGGTCTGATGGCCCTTTCGCAGGCCTCAATCGCACAAAGGTGCCCAACACGCTTCAGACCCAACTACCGAGAGCATCTGCCTCGCCGCGTGCAAAGGACTTCAATCCTCAAGCTGTCAAGCGCTCCCGGGACGCAAGGGACAGAGATTCGAAGGAGGATCCTCGCTGGTACAAAGCGTTGAAGGAACGACGTGCCTTGAGCCCTGTCTCCTACGATCGTCGAGCCGACGTGAAGCAAAGGATAGCTGAAATTGATGATTTCCAGCAATTTTCCCTGTTGCCAGTCATACAAAACTCTATCCTCACACAGGGACTGCCGGGCCTGGACGATATAACCCCAACGCCCGCCCAGCGGGTAGCCATGCCTGCGCTGCTCAATATGGATGCCAAAGGGCAAAGACGAAAGCCTGTAATGGATGCTGCAGAAACGCAACAGTTCTTGCTTGCCGCTGAGACAGGCTCTGGCAAAACTCTTGCTTATCTCCTGCCCGTCATGGATGCCATAAAACGCGCAGAAATTCAGGAGAAGGAGGAAGAAGCGAAGGCAAAGGCAGAGGAGATACAAGAGGAGAAGGTGTTCGAACTGGATCCGCCACCTCTTTCGGGCGAGGAGGATCCCAATGCCGGAAGGCCCAGAGCCATCGTCCTCGTACCTTCCGCAGAGCTGGTGGACCAAGTTGGAGCTGTGGCCAAATCCTTCTCGCACACGGTGAAGTTCAGGGCCGCTCTCATCTCTGCTTCCTATTCCGGCACAGTCATCCGGAATCGTCTCTTCGCCCCTGCCGGTGTGGATTTGGTCGTTGCTACTCCCCATTTGCTCGCCAGCATCGCAGAAAGCGACCCCAACATCCTCAGTCGTGTCAGCCATCTCGTAGTTGATGAGGCAGATTCTCTTCTTGATCGCTCCTTTTCCGCGCTCACCTCAGAAGTCATTGACAAAGCCTCACCATCCTTGCGCCAGCTAATCTTCTGCTCTGCGACCATACCCCGGAGTATGGACACGTACCTGCGAAACCGTTTTCCGGATATCAAGAGGCTCGTCACGCCCAACATCCACGCTATCCCTCGGCGCGTCCAACTCGGCGTCGTCCAGGTTGATCAGCAGCCTTACAAGGGAAACAAGGACCTTGCTTGCGCAGACACGATCTGGAATATTGGTCGGTCTGCTGCAGAGCATTATGACGATCAAAAAGAGGTCGTCAGCACGAAGCGTATCATTGTCTTCGTCAACGAGCGCGAGAAAGCCGTCGAATTAGCGGGATATCTCAAGTCCAAGGGCATCGACACCATCGCATTGAACAGAGATACCTCTGATCAGAGACAGTCACAGGCTCTGGCTGCCTTCCGCGGCGTTGCTTCCGCCAGCAACGACGAGCCTAAAACGCTCAAAAAGGGACCCAAGGACCAGCGCCAGCTAGCCAACACGAAAGTGCTTGTCGCCACCGACCTCGGCTCACGTGGTATTGACACAGTCGCTGTGCGGCATGTCATACTTTACGATGTCCCCCACTCAACCGTCGACTTCATCCACCGCCTCGGTCGGACCGGCCGCATGGGCAGGCGTGGTCGTGGGATCGTGCTGCTCGGCAAGGGCGACCGTGCGGATGTGGTTAAGGACGTGAGGGAGGGCATGTACAGAGGCCAGGCACTAATTTAAGCCTCTGGGGCGATGTCCGTAAGTACGTATAATCACCCTGTCTTGTACCGCTTTTGCAGACAAGCGGCTGTATAATATTATGATCTACCATGCTTCTATCGAATGCTGCTGATGTTTGCACTGACCAACTTTTTCGACATGATCGCAACGCGAGCATCGCGCACTGCGACCCCTACAATTTGACAATAGACACTGTTAGCCTGTTACAGCCGTGGCTTCGGTGTTACTGACGTAGGGGAGATTAGTTGCTCCGGATAGTCTTCAGCTCGCTCCTTGACTTGTGTGGGAGCGGACTTAATAAAGAGAGAGCTACACAGATTCAATACTCTTCGCAGTAGAACCAAGTGGTGTTGTTGAGGTACTTTCCAACCGGCCGTTCACTGTTGAACACATCACGTGGAAATTTGTTTGTGAAATGCGGATCTTCATTGTGTGATCCGGTGTGAGTTTGCTGTACTACCACTGTCTGTCCTCCAATCATTACCGCCGTCGCTATAGCCATTGAGTGGAGAGGTGCATCGCATCCGCAAGTAAGAAACCAGGGGGGAGTTCGTCCGGAGATGTTCGCATCCCGTATCGAACTGTCAGATGTTGGGTACTGGAGGAAAAACAAAAAAAATCAAGAAATCAAAAACTGAAAACCTCAATCAGAAACCACCGTTTATCTAGACCTGGACCACCTACACTGAGTGCATCTAATAGTCAGCCTCTTCGTTCTCTTTGAAGAACTCGTTGAGCTCCTCGTCGGGAGTCGTCGGACGGGTCCAAGCCAACACCAAACCCATCTCCGTACGGAAGTAACGGCGGAGCTGGAGCAGGGTTCCCTCGAAGTCGCCAGTTTCTTTGTCATTGCTACCTAGTTCCACAAAATGGATGGTGACCGCGATCAGGCGAGGGAAGCTGCTGTTGCTGGTAGCAGTCAGGTCCCGTAGGTAATCGACGAAGTGAGATGAAGCCCCTGACAGCTCGAGACGGACCAGACTACGCGGCAAGCGGCTCCAGAACGGTTTGTCGCCCATCGTATGCAAAGACGCCGGATCAAAAGCAGGGAAGCCAATGAGGACGAACTGCGGAATCTTCAGATAGGTCAAGCTCCTCAAGGCCGAAAGGTCTTCGATGAGAACAGGCATTCCCGTGAAGTTAGTGACATCGAAAGCGTTGACCGTGTCGACAGAGAGGGACAAGCGCTCCAGACTGCTGGCACGAGTGAGCAGGGCCGGAACTACCACATCGAACCAATGCTCTGTGTGGCCTGTGGCCCAAGCGAACGTGGCATTCAAGGACTTCAGATCCTGCGAGCTCAACACGACACTGGCGATGAAGACCGGGTTGCTCTCGTAGGCCTGTACTGACAGGTTCTTGATAGAGAGGTTCTCTGGTAGCAGGTGAAGACGGTTGGGAGTGGTCAGAGCCTGGGTACTGAAGTTCTGAAGGGCCGGAGCGGCCAGGAGCAGAGCCAAGGCTGCAAAGCTGTCGTGTCCATACTGTTGGGAATCCGAGTCCAAGACGATGCTGACTTCCTTTAGGTTCTTGAGGATCGAGAGCTTCTCAAGTCCTAAAGTGTGACCGGATGCGAGTCCAAGAACATGCTCCATGAAGCCAAAGCCACTGTCACCCATGCACTTCGTAATGACTTGAAGACGCGGCAAGCGCGGTACAACGCAGAGAAGAAGAGCAAAGGCAGCATCTGTGTTACCCTGGTGGATGAGATTGAGCCAGAAAGCTTTGAGACCTGCGGTGATAGCTGGGCCCATTGCTGCAATAGCTGCGGACGTAAAATCACCCTGGGTGTTGTTGTCTGCAAGAGAAGTGGTAGGGTTGTTGCCGCGCATCATACGGTAGTCAACAGCCCAGTTGGACGTGGCCGCGTCAATTGATTCAAGATTGACAGTCAGACACTTCACTTTGGACTCATATTCTGGCTTCAACAGTAAGGTGGTGAGGAAACCCGTTATGTTATCGTCGGTCACCTCCGGCTCTTCGTAAAGAAAGCCGCGAGAGATGGCAGCCAATCCATAACAGGTGAGGCTCAATGCCTTGAGATCCTCACGACTGGACAGCTTACCAGCTATCATGTGGATGAGCTCGGTGGCCAGGCCACAGAGGCCGTGCTTGATCTGAGAAGGAGCCGACATATTTCTCTGGGGTGAGCTGTGTCGGTTTGTTGACGAAAGAGGGACGGTGGTTTGAGGTTTGCACTGCGAGGGAGATGAGTGTGGCAACTGATAACACTGTCCAAACATCTTGAAAGAAAAATCCTCCATACCGGGTAGTCAGAGTGAGAGCGTGGATGATCGTGACAGAGAGAGAGAACTGAGTGAAGGAGTGTTCGTTCGAAGGCCGAAGTGGATGAGAAGTGCGACGTTGTCAAGACGGAAGCACCGAGATGAGGTTGAAGAAGAAAGAGTGGAACGGCCCTTGGATATGTTGATGGTACTGTGAAACCGTCAAGGGACCAAGAACGAAGAGGAAAAGAAGGCGGTGGAAGTGGAGGGTCTGGGGGTTTAAGTACGTCAGATCGACAGACAGCAAACGGACACGTGCAGATGACTCAGAAGGGTTTTCGGACGCACGAGGCAGAATTTTCTAGAAATTTAGGCTCGCTCCTTCCTTCGAAGATGAAAACCCTACTTAAGAGGAAGGCACGGGGGTGTGGTGCGGGGGCAATGACGTCCGCGACATACGTCAAGACACCGCGCGATTCACAGCCGGGACAGCCCGCTTCTCCACACCAGAAGATACGTAGCGCTATTCCGTACGGGCCAGTGTCTGGAAATTGCGGCCCAACCTGTTGGTCTGGCTGCTGCACTCGTCAGTGTGTTCAACTAAGGACAGCACCTAGACTATCACTTCACAAAATCCCCGCATTAATGCCCACCCACAGTGACTGCAGTATGCCAAAACCTTGTTTGCGACCAACACTCGACGCAAAAAACAGTCACAGCATATAAATGGCGTTTGTGTCGTTAATAAATCGAGCGTTACGGGAGCTTTTGCCGGACGGTCCTTTACCACGCTTCTTTATTGACACTTACAAATGCTTCTTGCAGCAAGCACCAAACAAACCCCCAAAAATGCGGCTAATAATACAATTAAGATGCCTGAGCAGATTACGAACGCTACGCATCGGCTACAACGGCCTTCTAGCCATAAAGTGAGGCAACCGCGAAGCCAGATAGCCGCCCACAGGCAACGCCCAATTCGCATTCACATTAGATTAAGGAGCAATAGTGGATTACACACGCGCTTTGCACGCTGTTCTGCACGGTCATCATCCACCCTTGGGACTTTAGCTCGTCTCTCTCACATACAATACACATTATAACCGATCTTGCGAACAACACATTAGGGACAGCCTAATCATTTCCAACGTTGCAATCTTCTTTTTAGATTTTCTTCTTTGTAGCTGCTTCCTCCGCTGTCCTGTCTCCGCCTCTTCTTGAAGGTACAAGGGAAAAAGAGAGGAGACATGTGGCATGCATTCCGTCAGTGAATCGAGGAACACACACCACTGTTTCAGGGCTGTACTTTCCATTCGCTCATCACGACCGGATGTCTTGTGCCCACATCATCCTCCCTTTTCCTCCACCGTGCCTTTCTCGTGCATAGTGTTTCCATTATCCAAGTCCTCGTTACTCTCGATGCGGTCGGGAGACTCCGCCCTCTTTCTTTTGCTCCTCGCTCCATTGCTCCTCCCTCGCCAGCCAGGTGGCGTTTGCTGCTGATTCGAATTCGTTGCTAAAAGAATCCAAGAAGAATTGTCAAGGTATGAGTGCCTAGCGAATTGGTATCAAAACCCAACCGGGGGGAATCTTTGCCTGAAGGAATTGCAAAAAAGTAAAGGGGGAATCACTCTCAATCTTTTTTGTCCACCGCAGAATGATATCTCAATCTTAACACACACTTCGCCTCCGCACCCTATTGAAAAAAAAGAAGAAATAAAGAGAAGAACGAAGTTAGAAATGAAGCGAATGAAGTGCTTGCGATCGGTTGAAGGGTAGTATTAAGGGTATGAGGGGTATGCAAGGGGAGTGAACTACGTAAATCAATCAGAAGAATAGCGATAGCGAATGTCATGACACGCAGATAACCCGCATCCACCTAGAAAAATTCAGTAATACAATGGAGTACAGTGCGTGCGTCGGATCAAAAGTTTAAAGTAAAAGAAATGTCAAATGACCAAAAGTATCAACAAAAGAAGCGCAAGATGGCATGCAAATGTGACTAAATCACAGCAGCAAACAGAAAGAAAAGAACGAAACAAATTGAAAACGAAACTCTTGGAATAGGTCAAAAGACAAATATTCCGATCCTTTCATCCATCATTGCAGAGAGCTTAGTTTGCACCGGCTTCTTCTTCAGCCCAGCCGGGCAGACCACCATGGCCTTCGCCCTGAATCGCGAGACCGAAGCCGTTGCCGGCGCCGAACCCACCCAGACCGCTAGCCAAGCTGCCAAAGTTCTGGCTCTGGCCCTGGCTAGTAGCACTCGAAGGCTGACCAAAGGGGCCTTGCGAAAACACTGGCAGACTAACGGCACGGGCGTGCTGTGCACTTCTGCCAATGTTGGACGGAGCGAGCAGACCACCGATGGTAGTGGAGCCAGTGCCAGAGTTCGAGGCAGGCCCAGATCCGTTAGTCAAGCTGAAGGAGCTGCTTGGGCCATGGTGCGATGTGTGCGACGGTGTGGCGTTGGCATTGTCGGCGGCATAGAACGCGGCCTGAGGGCTCGGGAACTGGCTCTGCTGCGAGCTCTGCTGCGACTGCTGTTGTTGCTGCTGCTGAGCGCTGGGGAAGGGATCCAGAGTCGACTGTTGCTGCTGGTACTGCTGTTGTTGAGGTTGTTGTTGTTGCTGCGTCTGTTGCTGGGCTTGCAGGTACATGATGAGCGGGTTGTTCTGGCTCTGGTAGAGGATGTTGGCGGGAGTGGGGGCCTGGACGCCATTGGAGTTACCCGAGCCGGTAGGCGAGATCGAGTTCTGGGTCCTGTTCGGCTGCGACATGCCATTGAGCGGCGAAGGAGACTGCAACTCGCCATTCTGCTGACTCTGCTGGTTCTGCATGTTCTGCAGCTGGCGGGGCGGGTTACCGCAACGATCCTTTCCGAAGTTGACCTTGAAACGCTTGTACTCCTCCTTCTGGCGAACAGCCTCGATGGCCTTAATGGCATTTGCAATGTTCGTGAAGTTCACAAATGCGCAACTCTTCTCGCGCAGAGTGTTGACCAATTCGATTTCGCCGTATTCGGAGAAGTCTTGGCGGAGGCGGTCCTCTGTCCACGATTCGTCCAGGTTGCCGATGTAGACGTTCCGGGAAGCGCCGCCACTGACTGCGAGCGCAATAGCAGGGGGCAGGGCTCCAGAATGCTTGCCCCAGCCAATCTTCAGGCGGCGGTTGTGGATCATCAGACCCTGAAGCTGGCTGAGTGCATAGAAAGAAGCAGCAGAAGTGGGGTCGATGAACGTAACGAAGCAAATATGCTTGTCGGGAATGTAACGGATATGGTGGAGAAGACCGCCCCTGACAACGTTGCAGATTTCCTCGATGGTCGTCTCAGGATGAATGTTGCCGAGGTATACGGTCCGGTTCCCCAAGTTGTTGGCACCGCCAGCGGATGTCGCAACAGCGGCTGCAGCAACGGATTGCTGAGCCAGAGCGTTCGAAATCAAATCCCGGTCAGCACCGTTGAGGACGTGGGCATAGCCTGGGGCAATGCCAAGGTACTGCGCCGCGTTTTGCTGCTGCGTCTTCGAGACGTAAGCGCAACGGTCCTTGCCGTAGTACACGCGGCGCGGCGGCTGCCACTTGGGCTCCTGAGGCAGTTGGGCAACGGCCTTGATAGCGTTTCCGATCGACAGGAAGTGGACGAAGCCAATCGCCTTCTCCCTCACGATCTTGACGGTGTCAATGGGACCAAACTTGCCCAGATCCTCGCGGAGCTCCTCCTCGCTGACATCCTCCGGCAGGTTTCCCAGATACACGTTCCTAGACGCACCCGACTGCTGAACGGCAAGAGCGACAGAGGTAGGGACCTGAGAAGGCTTACCCCAGCCAATCTTGATGTCCTGGCCCCTGATTGACAACTTTTTCAAGATTGCATCAGAGTGGAAGTGGGTGGCGGAGCTGCTGTCGAGGAAAGAGATGAAAGCACAGTTCTTGTCGGGCAGAAGCCTGACCGACTCGATCTGACCGCTTCGCACGTGTCCCAAAATCTCCTCGGCGGTCGTCTCTGGCGGAATATTGCCCAGGTACACAGTCCTGCTCGTGCCCGACACCAGGCCCGGGGCCATGTGCATCTGCGAACCCAGACCACCCAGGGCCTGGTTGGCGAGGCTCGGGAAGCCGCCAGTGGGCGACTGCGGGCCGGCGAAGAAGGAAGGCGGATTGATGCCGGTGGGCGACATCATGCTCTGGTAGAGCTGGGGCGACATGGGCTGCTGGATGGGGCTGCCCATCTGGGGCTGCTGGGGCTGCTGCTGGCCGGCACCGTTTTGGAAGCTGGAAAAGTTCTGGAACTGGGGCGAGCCGAAGGCGTTGGGTGAGCCGGGCTGGAATGGCGAGCCCAGCAGCAGCTGCGAGGGCAGCAGCGGGGTGAAATTCATGTCGAAGGCGGTGCCAGGAGTCTGCATGTCTGCGCCGTTCTGGTTGAGGCCGCCTAGTCTGCCGGTGGAGATGCTGGGCAGGTTCCTCTGAGGGTGTCGATCGCCGTAGCCACTGATGGAGGGCTGATTCGAGTGGAACGCTCCGTGCGAGAAGCCAGTCGAGTCGCCGTTCATCGAGGTTTTTGAGAAGGAGCTCATTCGGGCGGCGCCGGGGCCCGCGGGGGTGGAGTCTGCAGGTTGCATGGCGAGCAGGTGCGGTGGCAGGACAAAAGCGTCCCGCGCACTGGTAGATAGGACAGCCGTCGTGTTGTATTAGAGCGTCCGGTGCGTTGCGTACCGGACTAGGGAATTATTAGGGTACGAAGAATTGGAGAAAAGGCGGCGACGGGACAGCACGCTGGTCGATGCGGCGGTCGAGGCGAATTACGCAGGCTGGGCCTGGCCCTGGAAAGCAGGTGGTGAGCAGGAGGAGACAGGCAGCGGATATTGGATCTGCGCGCAGGAGCCGACGTACGCGTGGGAGGGCGAGAGGGAGCAAGAAAAGCAATGCCACGGGCAAACCAGAGCGCTGGGAGAGGAGAGTAGAAAGCAAGCAGGCGTGGGCAAGGAATGAATGGCAGCCTTGGCGAGTCAGCGGTGTGGTCTCGCGGAGCCCCTTTTGCGGAGACAAAGGCAGCGCTGGAGGCGTGGTTCAGGAAGGGTGTGCACGCGCCGTCCTGGGGGTTTTGTCGGCGCCGGCGCAGGGTGTGCGTTCGGCGGAAGGAATGTGGCCGGGCAAATGGGCGACAACGGTGGACGGGGACGGCGGTGGCACGGCGCAGCGAAGGGAAAGTTGCGAGCAAGGAGCGGCAGCGACAGAGACGGAGCGTCGTGGTCGGCGCGGAGGGAGACAGAGAGAGGTGAAGGCTCGGTGTGGACCAGCAGCTGTACGACGGGACGGCACTGGCAGAGAGGCAACAGGGCTCTGCCGGCTGCAGGACAAGCGCAGGGCTGCGTGCTTGCCAGGGGAGCAGCGACCAGGCCAGCAACGAAATGAGCGACGCCGCGCCGCCCTACCTAAACATTCTTAGCGAGCAGCGGGCGCACGAGACAGCGCTGGCGCACAGGCCGCGGCCGCGAGAGATTGCGCGCGCAGGGTGGTGCGCGACGCTGCAGTGGCTCAGGCTCAGGCTCAGGCGCAGGCGCTCTTGTCGTCGTCGTCGGCGTCGCTGTTGCTCTCGTCACGGCCGCGCGCACGCCCGGGCGCCGCTGCCTTGCCCTGCGGTGCCTGGCGCTAACCCGATGCGATCAGCCAGCCTGGGCCAGGGTCTTGCGGCCTGCGCATCCTCATCACCGGTGCCGTCCAAATAGCGGCCCCTATACGACGCGCGCGACACCCCAGCCGTCGCGGGCTCAGATCCGTTCGTCGTCCACCAGCACCGCCCGCTCGCCGTCTGCTCTCACGTGTCGCCTGCCCTGCCCTGCCCGCCGCCTTGGCACCACACCACACGCGTGCTCCCCGCCCGCATGGCTGACGACCTGCACCCGTCGCTGGCCCAGTGCGCCCTCGTCGCCACGGCCCTCAAGCTGCTGCTGCTCCCAGCCTAGTGAGTGCCCATTCTTCGCTGCATGCTGTCTGAGCCGCCCGCTGAGACTCCAATCTCATCATGCAAGTGCTCGAGCCGCGCCGCCGGGCAACGCCCGCTCTTGTGCTCCGCCGTGCTGACCCGCATCCGTGATGGCCCAGCAAATCCACCGACTTCGAGGTCCACCGCAACTGGCTCGCCCTCACCCACTCACTGCCCGTCAGAGAGTGGTACTACGAAGTGAGACCGCCCGCCTGAGACACCTGCGCCTGCTGATGGAATGAAGAAAACCTCGGAATGGACCCTCGACTACCCGCCATTTTTTGCCTACTTTGAACGGGCCCTGTCTCAGGCCGCCCAATTCGTCGAGCCTGGCCTGCTCAATGTCAAGGCGCTTGGCTATGACACCTGGCAGACGGTCTACTTCCAGCGCGCCACCGTGATCGTCACCGAGTTGGTGCTGGTCTATGCTCTTCATCTGTACGCCAACCTCCTGCAATCTTTCTTTTCAGCCTGTTGGGATTCCTGTTGCCTGACGCATGACAGATACGTCCAGACGGCCAACTCCAAGAAGCTTGCCCATGCCGCTGCTCTTTCGGTCCTGCTGTCGCCTGGCCTGCTGATCATTGACCACATTCATTTCCAGTACAATGGCTTCCTCTTCGGCATCCTGGTGCTGTCCCTGGTCCTCGCCCGCCGGCAGTCGACTCTGCTGCTCAGCGGCTACCTCTTCGCCGCATTGCTGTGCTTCAAGCATCTGTACCTGTACGTGGCTCCAGCGTATTTCGTATACCTGCTCCGGGTGTACTGCTTGAGCCCGCAGTCGATTTTCCGCATCCAGTTCCTTAATTGCGTGAGGCTGGGTGTCGGCATCGTCGCCATATTTGCCGCTGCTTTTGGACCATTCGTGTACTGGAACCAAATCCCGCAGTTGCTGAGCCGCCTTTTCCCCTTTGATCGTGGCTTGACTCACGCCTACTGGGCTCCGAATGTTTGGGCGATGTATTCCTTCACGGACAGGGTTCTGTTGTATCTGGCTCCATACCTAAAACTGTCTGTTGACCGGTCCGCTGCAACCAGCCTCACCAGAGGCTTTGTTGGCGACTCGCAGTTTGCAGTTTTGCCGGATGTGCCGAAGCAGGCAACCTTTGCCCTGGCCCTGGTCTTCCAGATCATTCCGCTCATCAAGCTATTCCTGAAACCGACGTGGGAGATCTTCATCGGCGCTGTCACTCTCTGTGGATACGCCTCGTTCCTGTTTGGATGGCACGTGCACGAAAAGGCCATCCTCACGGTCATCATCCCCTTCAGCCTTATCGCGCTTAAGGACCGCCGGTATCTCGGAGCGTTCCGGCCTCTCGCTGTTGCTGGGCACGTGAGCTTATTCCCCTTGCTCTTCACCGCCATGGAATTCCCCGTCAAGATCATGTACTCCATATTCTGGCTGGTAGCACTGTTGCTGGCCTTCGACCGACTGGCACCCGCGTACGTATCCTTCAACTCTTCCTCCCTTTTTTCTTCTCTTCAAATCTTCCTTGGTGGTCCCATCTCGTTTCTCCTATTACCTAAATTTCCACTTTCTTGGATCATTTATGCTCGTCTTCGCTCCTTAATACGCTCATTATTGACTCGCCTCGTGACTCACTGACAATGGCCTGACTACACAGATCTCCGCAACCACGATTCTTCCTTCTGGATCGCTTCGCGCTGCTGTACATTACGGTAGCCATACCACTTATCGCGTACACTTCGGTCGTACATCAGCTTGTCTTTGCTGCTCGTCTCGAGTTTCTGCCACTGATGTTCACAAGCTCGTATTCTGCGGTTGGCGTATTTGGCAGTTGGGTTGGGTTCCTTAATGTGTACCTAACCTCGTGAGTGGTAAGCGAAAGCCTTTCTTCACTTGATAGACAAATTATAGACCGAAGCAGTCCCAAAATTTACCAATTATATTCTCTCGTATGCTCCAGTCCGCGTTTGTTGATCGCAATGGGATCCATGAGATTCAGATGACTTGAGTTTAGTGATGTGCTGCGGATGTTTCATGGACGTTGTTGAACGACAGCTTTTAATCCGTAGTACGGGTGTCAAAGTCCTGCCGGAGGGCCGGCGGGCAGAAAGGTTTGCAGGGATCTCTGCCCTCTTAAGTTGAACGAACTTCAATTGAAAAAAGAACCTCTGTCCGACGAAGGCACTTCGCTCCACTTTATAAGCCACGAGCAGCAAGGCTGGTAGGATTAAGCGCCGTCCCATATGCCACACAACGAGACAAGATTAGCTGACACCGCCGCTGCAAGATGCAGCATGCAAGGCTGGGATTCCGGCACGAACCAGCGGCCGTTCACTCGGGTACGAGAGTGGAGAGCCGATCCAGACCCGCCATGATTCCAAAGGTAAAAAGGATTCGTGCAGACCCATCTCGCTTCGACATCGAGAAGCGTTCCTTCAGAAATACCGGCGCCCGTTGCTAGCCGCCTAGGGAAACTTTGACACGGATATCAACAATGTTTGTTTCGGGAAGTTGAACCATTCTAGCGGGTCGACTTTCTTTATCCGGGTGGAGCCAACAGCCCGTTTTTAACCGCTGATTGCGATAGCGGCCCATTCTTGGATGAGCGGGCGCTTATCAAGGGTGTTCGGGCGCTTGGTGGCTGGTAAGGTACTGTGGCGTGGTTGTGTATATGTGACTTTTGGCAGCTGTGGCTGCGATGTCGATGGTGATATTTTGAGAGATATGTAGAATGATCTTCGCGAGACTGTGAATGACTTGGTGAGAGTACTTTTTGCGAGTGGATGACGCCTACTTGCTGCTGAGATCAGTTGTTGCTTTTTGCAAAGTACCCGCATGTCTGGGTTCGCTGGCGTAGAATAGCGCTTCGAAGAGGCTGGAGTGTGAACTCCTGTGCATCCCATTGGCCTGATCATCGAAGACATGGTTGGTGGATAGTTTGCATTCTTTCTTGCGCACGATTTGGCATCGCTTTAAATCTCCTTTCGATCTAGCGAGGCCTTGTCTGTTTTGACTGTCGAGATGTGGTCTTGGCTGCGGATGCTAAGCTTTGGCCTGAGTGTAACGACTGGGAAGTAAATAGTAAAAAGTATTTCAGCGCGTCTTGAGACTAAGATGTACGAGAAGAGCAGTGAAAAGAGTTTTTCTTTCCCTAAATTGATATATTTTCTCAGTGCAGCAATTGAAAAGACACTTTCACCCATACTCGAAATTTTTTTTTTAAAAAAAAAACAGTGAATCATGTAGCAGGATTTGGAAAGCTACAGATGAAATGGATAGACCTCTTTGACCGTGTACTACTATGTCACAAGAGATTGTGTTCGCCGTGAAGTAGCCTGGAAACACCTCAAATGTGGTCGACGAAAACGCTATTCAAAATTTTATTTCCATGTAAGCCGAATTGCGCCTTCACTATTTTATTTCTTCTCTGAACACAGCGTGATAAATCAAGCTATAGAGCGACCCCTTGCAAAATCGCTTGATTTCTCACTAATCAGTGCAGTTATTGTCATGAATGTAATCAAGTCTCTGCCTTTCAGCTCCGCTACTGCAGTTCATCAATACCTGACCGCTGAGCTTTGTTAAGATATTCATATAGATATCATCTCCCATGCTACATGTAGTTCTTGATGACAGTGCTTGGTGAGCGGATCTTTCTCACATAGTGCCTCAGAGTAAGTATATCCTCATCTAACGTCAGATCTGTCTACCTGTTCAACCCCAGAATGAGAAATGTAACTATGAAACTAATTAGAATTTGATGGAAAATGCCTCTCTATAGTTGAGGATCCGGTATTTGAGATGGGGCTTTCCTCGTAAATGAGAGGGATAGAATACAGATTGGGGACTCGGGAAAGAAAAGACAACAGCGCGCAGGGACGCATATTCCACCGGTGTTCGAGGCATTGAGATATTTCAGGACAGAGGGGAGGTTTTGGCCGCGACGTACAAGGGATCATGGCGCGTGGTCCATCGGTGGCGAAGATGACCGAAGGAAAGCAGAGGTTGAACTGATGTTGGCTTTGCAATAGCTCCAACGACAGGTTTAAAATGTTGCAACAGTAAGCGTGAATACGCATACAGAGTTGGATCAGCCATTCGTGCGTGAACATTATCAACTTCTTGATCATGTACTTACGGACAGCGCTCTAGGCTCTGTATACATGACGAGGGATATCTGTACTGTTGCAATACTTTTGGAACCAACCTTGTTTCACTTGGCACACGCCAGACATGTTCGTTCCCTTGTACTTGCCTTGGTTGACCTTCGGAAGTGTTGGCATAGTGGGTAGGACGGCGGTGGCTCCGTACCCACCGCTCGCCAGCGGTAGTGGACGATCACCTGCCCGGGGTTGATCGAGCAGAAGGGGCATCATCCCACAGCCATCAAGAATTTACTCCGAGTTTTTATGACACCCGCTGGTGTCTTACTGAGCAAAGTCTTGCCACGAAGAAAGCACACACGAGTTTGAGTGCTGGTTTGCTGACCAACTGGGGCGACTAAGCGCTGGGTGGATATAAGAGCAATTGCGGGGAAAAACATGGGCAGCCATCAAGCTGCAAACATGTTCTGAGAGCAATACCAAGGCTAGTCCAATGGATCTGGTGCTTTCGTGGACAGTGAGGCGCGGCAGACGCCTCTGGCAGATAGACCAGCATCCGTAGCCGGGGCTTGGTAGCGGAGCACGCACTCGGTTCCTTTCGGGGAAAATCGAGGAAGGGGAGCGGATCCTCTGCTGGACCGCTCACGCTGGTATGCAGGCTCCGAGCGCAGCGGAGCAAGGCCAGCGCACTCTGCAGGAAACGGCGAGTCGAACGAGCCCAAACACGGGCGGTGCAGCGTACGTGTGTGGGCGTTGAGCCGGGGGCAATGGAAGGGCGGGTGCTGGAGGTTGTGGTCTCGCATATCTGGCAGCTCTAGCGCGCCCCTGCTGCCCATTCGGCGAGTCTACCGCCGCGGCAGCGTACGCCAAGCCTGACTTTACCTCTGCAACCCGCAGCGCGAGCTACCTTCTTCTCACCCAGGCCGCCCAGCGCAAATCCAAACCTTTTCCTCCTCTCCCCACCCTCTCCCTCACCCGCGTCGCCAACAACGCCACCACACCACCTCGCGTTTCAACCAACCCCGAGCTGCTGCACGCTCGCACGCGTCTGGTGCTCTGCTACGCGTTCCCAAAACGTCGATTATCGACTTCGCCGACGCCGCCGCGATACACCCTCGCCCCACCGTCGCTCCGCGTGCTGCCGCCCGTCTTTGTCGTCGCCGCAGTCGCAGCACCATCTCCCATTGGCGCCACCAGCACTCACATCAAACTGGAGCTTTCTGAATTACTACCGCCGAGCTTAAGTCCGCTCTGCGGCGACTCGTAGGGCTGAGACGCGCTGCCGACCGCTCCACCGCCCTCTGCTTCCGCTGTGGGTTGGCGCGCTCAGCTCGTCACCAACATGGTGAGCTCCTCCAGATAACACGCGCGCCTCGGCTGCCCATTAATTGGTTCAGGTTTTCTACAAAAGGGCCCCAGTGGCTTTCGTGCCAGACCCAAACATCCGGGATGAGAACGCAACCGTACGTAGCAGTAAACCCAAGGCGCAGGAGCATAAGAAAGGAAGCTGATCGGACGCGTAGGTCTGGATGATTAAGGCGACTGGTGAAATCTTCACCGAGTACGACAAATACGCGAACAGGTAGGCTCCACGACTTTTTTTTTTTGCGAGGTGACGTCGAACCAGCATGCTAACACGCGCCAGGTTGGATTTCTACCGCAAGGTGAGCGGCGCAAACCCATGGCACGATCCCGACGACCGTAACTGACTTGGCGCAGAAACAATTCACGAACCAAATTACCGGCCAGGGCAATCTCTCCTTCTTCGACGCGTTAGAGGCAGAAGTGGGTACATCTGGCGGATAATCACTGGCGTACCAGCTGACGGTGGATAGGACGAAGATGCTCGTGAGATCAGAAGTATTTTCCCAGGCCCGTTGCGGTACCAAGTCTGCCGTAAGGTGCACCACTCGACGATACCCCGCCTCGAGGAGCTGGTGACCCGCGTTCACGCCGATTTGAAGGACGACTACTACCCTGGAGAGCATGTCATTGCTCAAGTTGACGAGAACGCGGACAAACGCGTGCCTGGCATAATTCGCGACAAAATTACGTTTTCTCCATCCGTGGACATTAGGAGTCACCCCATGTTAAATCAGCCTCCGCTTTCTCGTTACTTCGTCACTATTAATCATGAGAGCGGACAAACCAATGACATGCTCTTGGACAGCAAGCGGCTGTCAAGAGATCGGAGGACATACTCTAGATCAATTCTGCGGAGTTTTATTCGGAACATCGCACACAGTGAGAACTACAAGGGGGCACCTTGGCAGGTGAAACCGGAGCTCGTGGCGGAGTTCAGGCTCCCGAAGGAAGTTCCTTACCATCTGACTGCTCAGGGAATTGCCGAAGCCAAGAAGAATGTCATCAAGAACGAAAACACTACCTTCTTCAATTACTACAGGGGCCCCGGCAACGAACTCCAGCGCCAGCCTCCGCAAACCGTGGCTTTCCAATATACCTCATTTCAGCCGCAGCCGCCCCCAACGACCGGGGTATTCAGACCAGGGCCCGGTGTTCCTGCCCCGCCTCCATTCCAACCACCTCCGGGCAGCCATGGAACCCCGCCTGTTCCTATCAATGGTCAATATGGTCCGCCTCAAAATCAGATTACCATTCCGTCCAGACCGCCTCCGACTCAGGTGCCTCAGCGACCTCCTCCAATCAAGTATCCTATTGAAGATCTTCTCATCCAACCAAAGCGCAATCATCTCCAGCGTCCTGGGCTGAAGTTCCTCTCTGACGATGTGCCTCCGGGTGCAGAACCTCCTGTGGATAAGCTTGGAATTCAGATGAAGTCTATTGGAGACCTTCTCTTCGTTTGGCAAACTCTCAACGTGCATGCTGAGGTCTTTATTTTGGATTCATTTACGGTAGATGACTTCATCGAAGCATTAGGCTATCATGGAGATGCCAGAAACTGTGAGCTTCTTGTTGAGATGCATTGCGCAGTTTTGAAGCAGTTGGTGGATGAGAAAGGCCACATCAAGGTCCTTTCCGACTTAGCCTCCGAGTTCTCTCAAGACATTGAACCCGAGGAGGATGAGGCTGATCAGAGCACTAAGTCACCATCGCCGGCCCGCTCAGAAACCCCGCCTGCACGACGCACGCGAGCAAGCTTGAGCAAGCTTCAAGCTCAGGAGTTGGCCGAGCCAGAACCGGCCAAGGAGACTGATCCGGAACAGACTAATCGTGCATCAGAATTGCTTTCTCAATTTGACTGGATCGATCATTTGGGACGACGGAGCTTCAACGATGGAGGTTGGCAAACTGTGCTAGCAGGAGCGTTAAGGCAGGCTTCCCTCAACCCGCGCCGCAAGGAAGTTTGCGAGAAGATCCTCGCTCATCTTGTTCCTTCCGATATGGACCCCGAACCTGAGACGGTTGCTCTCCAATACAACTCCTTGGACATTAATCTCCGTATAGCTGCGCTAGGTATCATCACGCAATACGCCATATTTACTGATGCCGTCCGCACGTATATGCAAAACTGCAACATCAACATGACTGCTATCAGAAATCAGAAGATGGAACAGCAGAAGAAACGAAAGGAATACCAAGCGGAATTGGCACAGCTGGAGCAGAAGAGAAAAATGGATTATCCGGCAACGTTGTCTGTCTCTCCGCCACCTGCCGAGAGTAACGGTGACATAAGTATGTCTGGTGTTACGGAGCCCGACACCAATGCCGACCAGGAAGGCGGAGAAGACGAAGAGGGAGCCCGCCGACTTCGCCGCGCCAACAGCCGCAAGCGTAAGCACGAGGACGAGGCAACGCGCAAAGAGCGCGAAAAGAAGGAGAAGGAGGAGGCCGAGAAGGCTAAGCAAAGGAACGCTTATCGAGATCTGTTGAAGAAGATCGACAAGACAAACGAGGCCATCAAGAATTGCGAGGCTGAGATCAAGAAGTTCGATGAGGAGCTTCGAGAGAACCAATGCCAGCAGCTACGTTGCCTCGGCAAGGATCGATTTTGCAACACATACTGGTGGCTGGAGAGATGGGGCATGCCTCTCGGAGGACTTCCCACTAGCTCCACCGCTGAGTATGGCTACGTCAATGGACGCCTATGGGTGCAGGGTCCGGACGCGCTTGATCAACCCTTACTGGAGCACGATACACCGGAAGACGAGAAGGAGTACAAGACGCTGACAGGCTTCACCAAAAAAGAACGTCGGGACATGGAGGAAGGTACTGTACACCTGACAGACTCGACGCAGTGGGGCTACATAGACAACCCGGAAGATGTGCATAAGCTCCACGAATGGCTGGACGAACGCGGTCATCGGGAATTGAAGCTGAAGAAGGAACTCAGCAACTGGCAGGACTCGATTGTCGAATACATGATCAACTGGAAGAACCACCTCAGCGAGGTCCAAGCCCAGAAGACAGCCGGCGAGGACACGACAGGTATTCAGACCAGGAAGAAGACTTACACAGACAACGACTCTTCCAAGTATTGGTGTCTCAAGTGGGAGAACACCTACGCGCTGGAGGAATTGGAGCATCTTCACTCGCAGCAGCCGCCGCCAAAGACGAAGGCCAAGGGCTCGCGGACAAAGAAGGGAGGACGTTAAGTCCACATCGTGCCTAGTCCAAAGTCTTCCGGATGCCAACATCAGAAGACTTGTCGGAACGCGTGACGTTTTGTACACGGGCAGTCACTGGGCAGCTCCGACCAAATTCAATGACGGAATGCGTCATGTAACGTGTCTTGCGGGTTGCATGGGTTTCACAGTTTCTTTCTCATCTAGAGCGACATGACTGAGGAGCGGCATGAGATGTTTTACGCGGAGCTCCAGGTTCCTCTCCTCAGCTCAACTGTCCTGGGCTCTTCCGATGTGCGGCATAATCTCGGAGCCACTTTTTTCACAAAAGGTTGTTTCCTGCTCTCAGCAGAGTATAGTCCGTGTGTTCTGGACTGGCACTGTTGTCTGAGAATGGTAGCAACTCATGATAATGCCAGGTTTCCGTGACGACATTGGCAGAGACTTTTTTTTATCTATCTCTTTCTTATTTCTTTCCTTCTCGACTTCTCTCATGGCGGCATCTCACGGGCGTTGCAAAGGTGGTATGAATGTGGGCGGCTGTTCAGAACTTCCTGATGCATAGTATGGGATGCTGAGGGCTGGGGAGGTTTTGCTATCTGGCGATGGTGCTCTCGGCGCTCTGGTGCACACTTGCGGTGGGATGCGACAGAAAAGATTTCAATTGTTGTCCTTTTCTCTTTTTATTGTCTTTTCAACTTGCAGTAGAGTTCGATCGCTTGCGCTCAGGGGACCGCTTCGGATAGGTCCTCTGCCACCAGGCTGCTGCTCGGGCGCCTTCAAGCAGATTACATGTACATTAGATGGAGCGCTCCAGCCGATGGGGGATACTCGCGTGCCATGAAAAAGTAGCAAACAAGCGAAATGGGTAAACACAGGTGACGGTGTGGCGCGAACGGACAAATGTGTGCCTCAGGCAGTCTGACGTCGTTTGTCCGGATAGGATGCAAACGGGGCAAACCTTAGGGCTGTCGCGCGACCGCAGTGCATCCCCCACACGCGGACCTCAGCTCATCTCCGCCCAAATGCGCCCCAAGTAACTTTCGCTATCTCACCTATCCAAATATTCATAGCGCTCTTTCAAGTCGCTCAGCATGGTGGCTAACGGTGCGCGCAAGGGTAAGCCCGTCCCCGGTCGCGTGTCTACTCACCTCCGCACCTTGCTGACATTCGTTCGCGACACACCCAGGCGCCAAGCAGAGCCTTGTCGACGCCCGCGCCTTTGATGGTATATTCACCGAGAAGGAGAAGAAGCCCGCAACCTTCAAACTCAGAAAGGCAACCGTCAAACAAACCCAGCCGGGTAACTGGAAGGAGAGCGAGATAGTCGGTACGCCGCAAACACAACGGCTGCGCCGCAAGGAACTTCTCCCCATGTGCTGACAACAGCTCTTATCTCCGCTTAGATGCCAATAATAAGAAGGTCGAACCAGCATCTGCGCCCACTTCGCCGCTTGTGAATCAGCTCGACGAAAAAACCACTGCCGCGTTCCCGACCAATCGCCCCCTAGACGACCACCTCGACACCGTGCAATGCCGCCACTGCCGCCGGCCGGTCTTGCGAACCGCAGCGAAAGATCACATCAAGGAATGTCTAGACAAGAAACAGGCGAAGTTGAAGAAGAAGAAGGAAGCCAAGGAGGCTAAAGAGGCGGCGATTCGGCGTGAGAAGGGCATTGTCGACGACGATGAGGACGGTCCCCCCAAGAATGCTCGTAAGAGCGCCAAGGGTGCGCTGGATGGTGAAGGCGCGAAGAAGAGCAAGAAGCGCAAGGCGGATGGAGATGCAGAGAAGGCACCGGCCAAAAAGAAGAAGAAGGACGAACCCAAGGCCAAGGCGCCGAAGCCCAAGGGGCCTGTCGATGTTGAAAAGCAGTGTGGTGTCTTGCTGCCGAACGGATCCATGTGCGCAAGAAGCTTGACCTGCAAGAGCCACTCGATGGGCGCAAAGCGCGCGGTGCCCGGCCGCAGCTTGCCGTACGATATGTTGCTCGCGCAGTATCAAAAGAAGAATCAGGCGAAGCAGCAGCGGGCGGCCATCGACGCTAACGCTCCGCTGGCGGACGATTTTGACAACCATGGACCTATCGACTCGGACGAAGAAAAAGACGCCATCATGGCCGCCATCGCCCGTTCCCGCCCCGCCCCCCTCGTTTCTAGGCCGCTGGTCTCCATGCAGTCGAAATACCGCAATATTCGGATCAAGGAGATGCTACAGAACGCCATGGGCGGTTCTCGTGGCTCTGGTCTCTTCTCAACAGGCCTCCCGCCAGCGAACAACCATCCCCCTCACTCTGCTGCCACCACGGATGGCGGTATGGGTGCGCCACGCGCCCCTACTACCAATTTCCTGAGCGGAATTTTCGGACCTCCGGACCAGGGCTCAGCATTCGCTGGTTTCATGAGCAGTGCAGCTGGCAGTGCTGTCGGTGATGGTATGAGCGTGGATGGCAGCAGCGTCGCGGCGAGGAGGCAGGCGAGTGTGGGGGGCCCGAGACAAATCCTGCCAGGACAGCTACCAGGCCCGCCAAGTAGGAAGCAGAGCGTCAGTGGTGTTGGCGCGGTAGGCTGAGTCAGGCTGATTCTATCTTCCATTCGCGTGTCTTTTCTCCCTTTATGCCAGCGTGTTTTCGTCGGATAAATCTGGACTGGATCGGAGACCGGGCCTGGATCGGAGTTGTTTAGGATTTCTTCAAGGCTTTTCTCTTTCTGTCTTCTTATACGCCTTGGTTGGGTACTTCTCTTTACCGACTCCGTGAGGAGCACTCGTTCCTGTGAAAAACAGTCTACTTATATTATTACGGAAGGCGGCACGGGGCCGCTGCTTTGACGAGGACCTGGAGGTCGAGGGGATGGCTGGCGTACGATACCCTCAATGATAACTGCTTTTGCGTGATTGTTTTCGAAGATGAAAACCTGAATGCGGCCTTTGATCTGCGAATCTGTTATTGACATGTAAAACAATCTTTCTTGGATTACATTTAAGTGTTGCAAAGAGGCCCCATACGCAGGCACGGAGCAGCACGATAGCACGGCCACGACTTGCTCTTTGTCGTTTAGCTCCGGCGGTTTAGACACACTAGTCGCGCAGGAATTTCGGCGGGCGAAACAACCTTCCTGCGCAAACGCGCTCAAGACAACCCGTTGCCGCCACCGCATGTTCTTCTTTCCTCGCAACGACAACAAACGAGCGTACGAACCAGGCGATTGCTTTCCCGCGGTGACGAGAAACCTCACCGAGCTATCACGAGCCAGATCATAGCCTACACAGCTGTCTGGTGCTGAGTGATCACAAGAACAGAGATCGGAGCGGGGGTCAGGGCTCTTGCTGAGCCTTGTCCTGCACAAAAAGCAGAGCAGCGTACATCTGTGTTCTGCGCCCGTTTGTTGCGCTGTCGACTACATCGCCTTCCGCCTTTACCCTTTCCCGATTCATCATATTCCCTAGTCACTTCTACTTTTCTCTTCTTTTTCTCTAACTTCCGTCAGCCTCGTTTCTCTAGCCACTTTACCCGTTTGTTCGCTCATTTCATACTCGCGCCATTGGCTTTTCTGACCTTGTTCTTCCCTGTCTTTGGCCTTAATTTCCTCCTCCGTCATTTCATGTCTTCTCTTCGGAGTTGCAGACACGTTCATGCACGCGCACCCTTCTGCCTAGGGGTTACCTGCGCTCATGACGACAATCCAACCAGCTCTGGAGGCCTTGGATATCTTTTTTCTCTGCGGCCTGATGGTTCTTGTACCGGAAGGCTCGTACGTCGGCCAATGACAGTGCTAAATGTAGTTTTCAATCGGAGGCGCGTTCCTTAGGGTTGGAGGGAGTTGTGTGTGTGGCATGGATGGTTGGGTCGGAGGGTGAAGGGCAGGGAAAGAGAGGGGGTGAAGAGGACAGTGATTGTGAGTTGGTGATGCGGCCGGTGTGAAGCGGTGAGGAAGAGAGGCTTGACTGGTGGGAGAACGGAGGGAAAGGGCTGGAAGGGAAGTGGTCTTTGGGAGTGGTGGTCGGTTGAAGGTTGAGGATGGTGGGTGGTAGTCATTCCGAATTGCCCTATGATGAAAGCAAGCCAAAGTCGCAGACAACCCGGGCAACTCCTCTCGAGGAGTCGTCGTCGCTAGGTTTGTCGATGTGAACTAGAGAGCTAATTTGAGGGCACAATCCTGTTGGACATTCATTCTCTTGTGCTAGAAAAAACATGATGCAGAAATCCAGATATCCTCCGCTCCATCTTCCCGTGATTCTACAATGCATGCGTATACATATCTACAAGTTCGACATCCAAGTCACGGGCACTTCAGGTATCTTTGACCCAACTCTCATCGTCCATCTTACCCTCCTGCTTCGGTCCTTCTAGTGCCCAGGTCTCAACTAAACCCGCTTTGGGATCCTCATCCGGCCAGCCCCTGTTCCTTCTTACCTTCAGAACTTCCTCTCTTACGCGCATGGTACACTCTTTCCTAAGATTCACCGCCTCTTTTCCATACTTCAATCCCTCATTCAGCATTCCGACCTCCAATTTCTCACTTCCCTCTTCCTTTTCCTTCAGCTTTGTCCACTTCTCCCTCAGATCTCCGAAGATCTTCTCCACATCTACCTTGTCCCCAAATGTCACACTCACGGCCTTCCCCGGCCTCGGGAGGAACCGTGGGAACTCGCGCGCCTCGTGCATGATCTGGTCAGGGCCCTCAACCCACATGGGAACGAGGTCTGGGCACGGGTCGCTCTCGAGGATCAAGCGCGCGACGCCCCACTTGAAATAGCGCATCGTGCGGTCCTCTTTCTGGTGCACCTTGCCCTCCGGGAATATGTGCACCCAGGCGTGACGCCGGGAGAGGTAGGCTGCGGGCGCGGGGAACGAGTCGTCGCCGGTGGTGGTGTAGGTGAGGGTGCCGGAGCTGAAGGGATCGGGGATGTCG
Organism: Botryosphaeria dothidea; assembly: GCA_011503125.2. NCBI lineage: Eukaryota > Fungi > Ascomycota > Dothideomycetes > Botryosphaeriales > Botryosphaeriaceae > Botryosphaeria > Botryosphaeria dothidea. The sequence goes on from WWBZ02000001.1 coordinate 2,135,723, forward strand.
GCGGCAGGCTCGTTACGAGCAGCGGGCGCGGAGAAGGGAGTGCGCGAGAGGAGGCGGATGGCCTGCGTTATGGTGGGTTGGAAGAGGCCGCCGTACGGGGAGTGCGCGAGGCGGTGGCACGGGAGCGTTTGGCCGAGGGAGAAGAAGGTAGAGAGGAGCCTGATGCGAGGAAGTGGTCAGCATGCCGTGGTAGTCTCTGCGCTGTATGAGGGATGTACCTGTTCGGAAACGCGAGGTCGTGGCTGGCAAGGCTCCAGCGCAAGTTGTCTGGATTGAACATGTATCGCAATGGCAAGGTGCCCCAGATCAATGGATCATCTAATCTGAATAATGCGAACGGGTGGAACAGTTAGCACGGCAGTCTTGTAGCAAGATGCATTCTTTGCGCAAAAGCGTCAGGGCGTACATCATACACGGATACGTGGTTGGAGACTGCCATCATCAGGCTTCGAGTTAGTCGCGCGAGTTGCTTTGCGCCATTGAGTCGTGGAGCTTCAGACTTACCCGTTATCAATCCTCGCTGTCGTCCCTGGACATCCTTGCGCTCGTCGAGCAACTTGAGAAAGTTGTCCATGCCATTGACCTCGAGATTGCTGAGACCAACCAGAAATCCTCGGCTCAGCAGGCCCACGGCGCCCATGATGACCACGGAGCCACAGCGCCATGGTAGACTGGGAGCGGCCGGGTGCTCCTCCTGCGGCATAGCGGATTACGGTCGATGCATCAAAACGAGGGTGCTGGATGAAGAAAAGAGAGGAACGAAGAAAAGGAAGTGGAGTGACGGGCGGAGTTTGACACACAGAGTTGTTGAGCCCTAAGTTTTCTAAAAATCGACATGGGCTGAACACGACCGGGCCAGGGACTTGGCCGTGACAGCAGTCTGTGGGGAGCTTGGACTCCTCCCGCACGCGCCGCTTTGCCGGCTTCCTCTCCGCATTTTTTCCCGCAGCCGCAAGAATCCGTCGTCATCGCCGATGAGAGGAGGCACCTGCACACGCGCCTTTCTGCCGACGCCGCCGACCCGTAAACCGCATTCCCCACGCGACACCCGCTGGAGCCAACACCACGCCGCGCCGAAGCTGCCCGGCCTATTCACTATGTCGCACAGTATGGGTTGAATCTTTCCCGGTGATTTTATGCAAAACTCTGACCGACGACAGGCAAGCGCAACACCTCTCTGGCCTTCTTCACCTCATATGAGCGCGAACAGCTCAAGTCTACGTGGGGCACAGCGCGCACTCGTCTCAATCGCGATTCCTTCCTACCGTTTTCCTCCTGCAAGCTATGTCTGCTACCGTCGCGCGACCCGGTCGCATGCTCTCATGGGGATATCTTCTGCCGTGAATGCGCCATCAATAACCTGCTGGCCCAGCGCAAGGAAATCAAACGGCTAGAGAAGGAAGCTGAGAGGAGGGCTGAAGAAAACACAGAAGAGAAAGAGAGACAGACGGCTGAGGAGGAAAAGAGGGCCATCGACGACTTTGAAAGGGTGCAGATGGGACTGGAGGCACAGGGGATGGGCGGGAAAATCATCGGAAGGGAAGGAGGAAAGGTCACGGTGGAACGGGAGGTTGATGGAACAGATGGCAAGAAGGGCGTCAAGAGAAAGTTCGAGTTCGACGAAGAGGAGGTATTGAGGGTGGCAAGGGAAGAACGCAGCAAGGTGCGCAAGGCGCTGAGCGACGAAAAGGTGGGTGTGCCCTTAACCAAGCTATCGGCTCGTTGCTGCTATTTGCAGGAATTACACTGACTTTATTATGCCAGCGCGAGGCGATATCGAAGTCAACATTACCCTCTTTCTGGGTCCCCTCACAAACGCCCGACACCAATACTGCCAACAGCGACTCGTTGCATGCTGTTGCTAAACAGACCAAACTGAACCCAATCTGTCCTGGATCGCCCGATGATGATCCACATGAATACGCACTGAAGACGCTTACCTCCTTAAACTTCATCGAGGAGAAGGACTCAAAGAGTGGCGACCCGGTCCGGAGCTGTCCTAGCTGTCGCAAAGCTCTTACCAACGCGACAAAGGCAGTGCTAGCAATACCCTGCGGACACGTGCTTTGCAAACCCTGCGCCAACAAGTTCATGACACCGCACAACGAAGCCGACGCGCACGATCCCACAGCCGAATTTGGCGTCATTAGATGCTACGTATGCGAAATTTCCTTGACACCCGAGAAGAAATCGAAGAAAGGCAAAGAAGGCAAGAAGAAGGAGAAAGAGAAACTGAAGCCCGGTCTCGTTGAAATTAGGACCGAAGGCACAGGCTTCGCTGGTGGCGGAAAAAACATGGTAGAAAAACAGGGAGTAGCCTTTCAGTGCTAGCGCCTCATCCAATGACCCAACGCACCGGGCTTTCATCTTGAGGCTCGTTGATGACGTAGCGCCCCTATAGAAAATGACATGGAACAGCCCAAGCACATCTACCTTCCTTGTTAGGCATGTGGATCCTCAGAGTAGATCTACATTTGCCTATTCACCCCGCAATCTCTGGAGCAGAACTAAAACATACATAGATTCGAAGCCTGGTCTGCTGCATTGTGGTCTCTTTCGACGCAGCCGCTAGGCGATGATTCATTCGGGAGCACAAATGACCTTCATACACTGGAATATGTGGCGCGCATCAGCCGGGAGCAACCTCAGAGATCAAACGACGCGGAGATTAGTGTTGTAACGGCAGATGGGCGAGGTTTCCAGAATGCCCCGTGTGCTCTGGCAACGACAAGGCGCGCGATGACTCAGAAACTATGTTGTGGGAAAATGGTATGTGTTACTGTGCAGAGAGCAGTTAATCTAAGGCAGCGGAAAATGAGAGCGCGTAAGAGGGCAGCAGCGTCGGAATAGACCAAGTAATTTGGGCTCTCATGGACGCCCCGGCGGCGACTGCCTGTCTTCAGCCTTGGGCATAGGAAGCGCGATCGCGATGGCGCAAGGCGAAGGGCGAAGGGCGAAGGGCAAAGCGCAGACTGTGGGCGCTGTGGTCGGGCATGTTGGTGGTCTCCGGAGCTCATGCTGTCGTCATCCAACGCTGGCGACCGCGACGGGACGCAACCAAGTTGGCGGCGCAAGGCTGGCAGCTGGCAGTTGAGGTTGATGTTGAGTTAGTGGCGGCGCGTCTTGGGCACGCTTTTAAGGGTGGCTTGGCTGGTCGCGCATCCCTGCAAGGCGGCAGGCGCGGGCATAAAGCCCGCTGCCCTCGCTCGCAGCTGAGCAGCTGCGCCCAAGTCGCCCTGCCCACCACTCGCGCTGCTGCTTAAGTCCGCTTTCCTCCGACAGTTCCATTTCCGTTGATTTTGTGTATACAACTGCTGCTGTTTCGGGCACGCGCATCGCATCGCCCAGCTGCTCCGCGCCAAGCTCTCTCTCCCGGCGCAGCTACACCGACGCTCTCCGTCCCGATCTCTCGTCTCGGGCGGTCGGGGGATCCACTTTACTGAGTGCTGCGCCGAATCATCGCCTCCGCATACCCACGCAGTCGGCTCTCCGTGTACGAGAGAGGCCACGCTAGCGCGCCCTCGCTCCGTCTATAAGTTTCGGTGTGTCTTCGCGCCATTAACATGGACGACCCGGAGGACTCGTACGCGCCGCGCTCGCCCGATCTTTCAGCCTTCGACACTGAGCAGGCCGATCCCGAGCCACTCCCACCCCAACACCAAAAGTATCGCGGCTCCATTTCGCACGCACCACCCCCGTCACCCTACGCCCCGCCCCCGAACGCTGCCGGCACTTATAATCCGCCGCCCACCGGCTACATCCCACCCCGGAACAGCATCATCTTCCAATCCACACCCATGGCCGCACCCCACATCAAGTTCGAAGGTGAGGACGGCCAGCAATGGTCGCCCCTCTACTCTGCGCCCACCACGCTCAAGACTGAGACCATGGAGCCAGGTGACCTCATGGACGCCAATGGCGGCATGATCAAAGCCGAGGCCAGGGAGCAGGCCCCGGGTGTCGCCGAGGGCATCGAGGTCAAGACCAAATTCCCCGCCGCTCGTATCAAACGGATCATGCAGGCCGACGAAGATGTCGGTAAAGTCGCCCAAGTCACGCCCCACGTTGTCGGTAAGCCTCAGCCCTATCCTCACCTAAGCCTGGTAGCAACCCCACCCACTAACATCGAATGCAGCCAAGGCACTCGAGCTGTTCATGATCTCACTTGTCACCAAGGCTGCTAATGAGGCGAAGAGCCGCTCGTCGAAGCGCGTCTCCGCCGCCCACCTCAAGCAGGCTGTCCTCCAAGACGAGCACTTTGATTTCCTCAACGACATTGTCAACAAGGTCTCGGATGCACCTGCGCCCGTCGACCGCGGTGGCTCGCCCGAGGAGGGCGAAGGCAAGAAGCGCAAGGCGGGTCGCAAGAAGCGCAAGGACAGCAACGACTTTTGACGGCTTCTGACGACCGCTACTTTTCTCCTTCACGCACACCATAGGATTTTTTCTTCGTTCCACGGTTTGGGGGTTTTACTGGCTGGCTTCTTGGGCATGGTTTAGCGGGGCACGGCATCGCCTCAGGTCACACACATACCTGTCGCTTTGGCATATGGCGCGGAAGGAGTACTGGCGGAAAATTTGGGTGGACGGCTTCTCGGTGCACGGGATACAGTGTCTGCGCAGTCGCTTCGAAGTTTGCTGTAGTCTTTTTTGATTTGCATGGCGACGGCGAGTTTTTGACCCTCAATAACACGGGTCAGAGGAATGTCAGTTTCAAATGACAACGGAATCCAGCAGCTTGACGGGCCAACAAGGTGTCGAGGATTGCAACGTGTGGAATGACTAAGCGGGCTGGGGAGCTTCTGCCCCAGGATCGGCGGAGCATGACCAGCGGCCGCCCACCTCTCACAACGCCGGCTGTCAGACCCTGCAGCGCGCGCGTCTCGTACTTTTTTCCAACGCGTCGCCCACGCACCTGATCCACATCGCAGCTGTTAGACTGCGTGCCGCGTGACAGGCGGCTCTCAAGTCTATTTCCCTTCGTTTCTGCTGTCTTTCGTCTCAACTTGCCGGCTCACACAGCTTCACCATGTCGAAGGCTACTTTCGCTATCATTGCCGCTGCAGGTGCGGCTACTGGAGCTGCGGCTACAGCCGCCTTCTACTCGAGCAGCAAGAAAGAAGTCCCAACGGCCACAGTCCACTCCGCTGGCGTCGCACCCGTCCCCGCCGCTCCCATCACGAAGAGCCTCGCCTCGCCCGCACCCGTCGATCCCAGCGGTCTCTACCAGTATGGCTTCCCAGGCCCCGTAAACGACTTGCGAACCGCAAAGTCGCTCACATCGTCCTTCGACCGACGCACACGCAACCCGCATTGGGTAGCCGAACACATCACACCCGAATCACTCGCGACCCACAACGGCGACCGCAAGCATAGCTCCTTCGTCGAGGACGCCTCGATCCCGGAGAAGTTCCGCGCGAAGCTGAAGGACTACTTCCGCAGCGGCTACGACCGCGGACACCAAGTGCCGGCCGCAGACGCCAAATGGAGCCAGGAAGCCATGAACGACACGTTCGCGTTGAGCAACATGTGCCCCCAGGTCGGCGATGGCTTCAACCGCGACTACTGGGCGCACTTTGAGGACTTCTGCCGCCGCCTCACCCACCGCTACCCCAGCGTCCGCATCGTCACCGGCCCGCTGTATCTCCCCCGCCGCGAGGCCGACGGCAAGTGGCGCGTCAGCTACGAGGTCATTGGCAGCCCGCCCAACGTTGCGGTCCCGACGCACTTCTACAAGGTCATCTTCGCGGAGGATGGCAAGACGGGAGGAGACGTGGCTCTGGGAGCATTCGTGCTGCCCAATGCACCTATCTCGAACGATAAGCCGCTTCAAGATTTTGAGGTCCCGCTTGAGGCAGTGGAGAGGGCTAGCGGCCTGGAATTCGCTGGCAAGCTTCCGGTATCGCGCAGGAAGAAGCTGTGTGCTGAATTTGCTTGCTCGCTCGTGGTGAAGGAGTACAAGGAGAGGCAGAAGAGCTTTGCTGCCAAACCTGGCTTGCCGTCTCCCTCCAGGTGAGAACATATACAGCATGGGATAGGAGTTATTGATGATGGATCTGATATATGGTTTAACAATATTTTCCGTTCAATTTTCTGTTTTTGATACAGAGTCGAGTGTTTACTTCTTGAGTCTCAAGTCAAGCGCCCTAAAAATGCCAGATGACCCTTGCGACGCACGCCGGCGCCGTTGACCCGATGTTCGACATGAATTCCGCTCTTTTGTATTGTACAATAGCCCGATGCAGCGAGCCTTTCAAGTTGTTCACACTTGACTTCCCAAATCTGGTGAGTTGCGACCGGTCCTCGGGACTTTCGTTGCCCTTCGTCTTAGGGCCGTTCTTCCGCCAACCAGATCGTGTATGGCCTAATATATCTCCTCCTATTCACGCATTGCAATTCCTAACCTTTTAGAAGCCAATGTTTCCGCCGGAATTCTGCTGAAGCTTGGCGATGTATTGCCTGCTGACGACGTTCCAGGCGCTCATGTACTTCTCCATGCATTGGGTGAAGCAAGTTTCCTCGCCCTTGGATAGAGACGTGCCTGGCTTGGGCACGCAGCGCTCGAAGCAGTGCTCGTTGAGTTTCTGTGGGGAGGAAGTAATTGCGTTAGTTAAAATCTGGTGAATATGACGTATTATGGAGGTCTCCAGATATTGCGACAGCAGGTACAAGCACGCATACAGAGTCAGGCGGTCGTCTGAATTTAGACGCTCAGGTAACGCGACAGTATTCCTTTCCGAATGACTGCTTCAATTCCGTATGCGCACTCGAAATTGACTGTGCAATACTTTTGCAATCCACCTCGCAGATTCAGAGATATTCAAATATGAGAAAAAGAAAAAAAAACTATGGGGGTAGGTGGCTGCGGCGATGGCGAAATGAATGTGACTTGCGTACCTCGACGAGCTGGCGGGCGTTTGCGACAGCGGCTTCTTGACGGACCTGCTGCATAACAGCAGTCTTGGGGTCGGAGGAGGAGATGTTGAACGAATCCATGGCGAGCGTAGATGTTTGGGCGAGCGAAGGGGGTGGAGAGATTGGCGTTTGGTGTTATGACAGCGATTGCGGTTTGTTGTTTCGTTGGAGGCAGAAGTTTCGTCACAGCTGGAGCTTCGATGATGCTTGCGAAAAGGCTCAGGCTTGGCGTCGGCGGCGGACGGCAGCGGAGGAAGGAGGGCGCACGGGTCCGCTCCGCTCCGAGGCAGTTTAGGCACGAGAAGAGGCCAGACATCACGCATGAGCAGCGCCAGCAAGCTCCACCGCCCACGCCCGTCTTCTCTTCTCCACGCCAACACTGCGACAATAACGTAGCCAGTTTCGCCCGCCAAACGGCTTCTTCGCTGCGCGCAGAGGCAACCCACAATCTTTTCCCCGGTCCCTTTCCGCCTCCCTGCGCTCTCTCATATGCTCCATCGATAAATTCCGCCGCTCCTTGTTCCTTACGTTCCCCGACTATCGACTGAAACAACTCCAAATGCTGCTCCCGTGGACGTGTCTGGCCCTGCTCGCCAGCAGCCTGGGCCTCGCTGCCGCCCAGGACAGCGCCAATCCCGAAGTCAAGAGCATTCCGGTGTGTTTGTGTTTCCTCGGGTCAATTGGAGAGGTGAATATAGCTGACAGCTCGACAGCTCCGCACCCACAGCTTGCAACCGGTATGTTAGCACCGCCAATCCACCACAACGCCGACACACGAAGCTCCGGCAAAAACAGACACACCATGAATAAACTTGCTGATCCCATTGATCTCGTCTTGAAACGCACAGCCCTACTTGGATTCGGACATGCAGAGCCGCTGGTTCGACTTTGGCGGTGATACGGTCGTGCGGACGGACAAGTACATCCGACTGTCGGCCGACAAGGGCTCCCGTGCGGGCTGGCTGTTCTCGCGCGTGCCGCTCACCGCGACCAATTGGGAAATCGAGTTCGAGTTTAAGATCCACGGCCAAGGAAACCTCTACGGCGATGGCATGGCCCTATGGCTCACCAAGCAGCGCGCCCAGCAGGGCCCCGTTTTCGGTAGCGTCGACAGCTTCGAGGGTTTGGGTATCTTTTTCGACACGTACAAGAACAACAGGCCCGGTGTTGTGTTCCCTTATGTTATGGCTATGCTCGGTGACGGTCAGACTAGCTACGACAAGAACACGGACGGAAAGGCACAGGAATTGGCCGGCTGTTCTGTATGTTCCCCTAGGCGTCCTGGTCACGCAATACACGAGCGCCTTCCTGCAAAAGTAATGCACCAACTAACCACGAAGTTTAAAAGGCCCGTGGCATCCGCAACGCCGCCATCCCCACGAAGGCGCGCCTGACCTACTTCGCCGAGAAATCCCTCAAGCTCGAGCTCCAATACAAGTCCGAGGACACTTGGACCGAGTGCTTCACCGTCACCGACGTCAAGATCCCGCCGGTCGCGTACCTGGGCTTCTCCGCCGAGACGGGCGAGCTCGCCGACAACCACGACATCATTTCCCTCTCCACCAAGAACCTGTACCAGCCTAGCGCCGCCGGCGTTGACGGCCAGCCTCCCAAGGACCGCGGCAGGGCGCGCGCGCAGAAGCTCAAGGCGCAGCATGCTAAGCAGGAGGGCGGTGGCTGGTTCTGGCTCTTCTTCAAGTTCATCGTATTCGGTCTGGTTGTGGCTGGTGCTTACGTCGGCTTCACGGCATACAGGACGCAGAGGATGAGGTCGAGGTTCTGAGAGCTGTATCAGGAGGGTTGGAGGCTCTATCTATGATGTTTTGGATGATTGGTTGAGAAGTCCTTCTTTCCGTGCGGAAAGGAGATAAGTTGGAAGAAAGGGAAGAATTAGCATTGCTCAAATTCGATTAGCACGAGAAAACGGGGTCCATGGAGTTCTGTCTCGTCTTTCTGTATCTCCTTGAACAAAGTTTTTGACGGTTTCCTATCAAGTGCCAGGGTGAAAAGCGTGCGTGGCATGATGGTGATTTGCTTGTTTTTCTCTTCATTTGCCAACCGAAAGCAAGCTTTGGAGAAGAGAGAAAGTACCGCTTGGAATGAAATATAAGAACTTACATGGAACAAGCGGTCAGTGAACATTGTTTTTGCTCGTGTGAATGAAATTCTATATCGGCTTAGTTTACTCTCTTTGGGTCTGTCCTGTACCAAGAATAGTCAAAACTTTCTGACTATTGATCCCCTACATAAATAATTTTGGTAGAACCACTCCAGCTACACTAGCTACAAGCAACGTTGATCATCCTTCCTCAAGAGTCGAGGATCATGAATGACGTGCAATGATTCATGAAACTAATTTCCTCACTCGAGTTGAATGATCGGCATCACAACGAACAGACGTGATATTCGACACATGCTTCTCTGTAGTGACCAAATCGCTGATTACGCATGTTCACACTTAATCACACGCAAGAGCAACACGACGTATTGCTGACACCAAAAAAGGAACACCCGAATATGCATGACGCAAGAAATCAACGCAGAGAAAGCATATATGAAGAACTGAGCACGATAAGATCGTGTGAAAGTAGAACTGCGGAACATGATGTAAGAGAAGGAATAGAAAGCACATTCCTCATATCGCCATGGCGCCACGGCCTCGGCATCACCGAAGAAACGCCATCCCTTTTGAGAAACTCTCAGGCGTATCCTACTGATCCCTCCATCCTAGCTATCGCAATCATGCCCTCCCGTGCGGCGAACCCTGCAAGTCCCTCCCACTGGCCGTCGCCGCAGGGTTTCTATTCTTTGGGCGCATTAGTCGTATACCGTGGACCTCGTCGTAGACAATAGAACTCGTCCGAGCGCTCATGTTCTCCCCGACCTTCTCGTCTTCCTCCCCTCCGCGACATCCTTCACTGGGGTTGAAGAGCCGTTCGCCCTGTCCGCCTTACCTCGAGTGGCCCTTGATGACCTCGGAGTGTCCACTTCCTTCTCCTTCGTCTTCGTTTTCTTCTTCCCCTTTGCCTTGCCCTTCACCGCGCTGCCACCACCCTTAGGTGTCTCTCCAGACGACTTCCTCGTAGCTCGGGTACTCCGCGGTGTAGCTTTTGGTTGAGGTTGTTCTTCTTCGACCTCCTCTTCTTCCTCTTCCTCTTCTTCCTGCTCCTCCTCGGCTTCGGGCTCAGGTTCAGATGCTTCCTCTTCTTCCTGTTCTTCTTCATCACTATCGGCACCATTCTGCTCGACTTCCTCCTCCTCGCCACTCTGGTCCTCCATATCCACATCCTCGTCTTCCTCCTCCCCTTCCTCGTCACGACTACCTTCGTCGTCACTCAGTTCGGCATAACTGCGCTCGCCAACAACCCTACCGCTGCGTCTTCTCTCGCTCGACGGTACATCCGCGCCCTTCCGCGCCTTCTTGACCTTCGGCGTCTTCGCCATTCTTGGCGCCTTTCGGATGGGAAGACCTCCGGTGGACGGGCGGGAGCGCTTCTTCTCGCGGCCGTCGCTTGAGCCTTCGGGTTTACGCTATGAGAAGAAATACATGGTTAGCACACGTTTAACGTAAGAAAAAGACCACAAGCAGAAGACATACCTTCTTCGTCCTCAGACTTGCCTTAACCAGATCATCCAGCTCCTCCACCAAGTCTTCGGGCACGAACTGCCTGTCCGCAATCTCCTGCGCAATCTCATGTCCGGGCAAGTTGGCAAAAACGTCTGCCGGCATGCGCGCCTTCTTAGGGAACGCCTGCATGCTCCATCCGTGCAGATTCTGGAAGCGTTGGACGACGCCCTGTGCGAGGTCGGACAAAACGTACAGATTCTCCGACCTCGAGGCGTCAATGGCATCCTCGACCGACTTGACGCGCTGCGCGACGTGGTAGATGAGGCTGATGTTGTCCTCGTTGGCCACCGTCTTCAGAAAGAACATGATATACTGGACGAAATCCCGCAGATTATCGATGTCTGTGCTGTAGTCTGGGTGGTGCGCCAGCAGGCTGAGGAAACGCGAGAAGCTGTTCTCGAAAACGGGCTCCTTGGACTTTGAGAAGGCAGACTGGCGTGCCTTGATCCACGTCGTGGCGCGCTCCTTGAGGCGAGGTTCAGGTTCGAAAGCCAGCAAGAAGACAGGTGCGTAGAAACGCCGTGGAAGCTTGTCCTGACCGAGGTATTTCATGAGCTTCTTGATGAAACCTTCTCGGACATTTGGATTAGGGTCTTGAGCGACGACGACAAGCTCATTGAAGAACTGGCCAGAGAGTAGGGCGTCGAAACGACGCTCGCGGCATAGCTTCAGGAGAAGCTGAGCCCCGAGCAGACGTAATCTTGTTTTCTGTGCAGCTGGGCTTGCAGACTTCTTGGACAACTCTCCGTCGTGGGTAATCAATGTTCTGAGTAACTGGAATACTGGGGCGGAAGACTCCTTGATGGACTCGTTATCTGCCAAACCTCTGAGACGGTTCACCAGTACCTTCAATGCCCATATCTTAGCCGTGCAATCCTCACTTGGCTCATCTGTCCAAGCAGGGTCATCAGCGGGATCCACAGAGGTTGTTTTCTTCAGGAGGACTTGGTTGATGCAGATGTCGATGACTGGATCAATCTCATCTTCAATGGCTTTCCCACCAAGGAGCATGAGCTGACTCATAGCAGCGAGTCTGGCCAGATAATTACTCTTGCCGTATTCAAAGCCATTTGTGCTGTTGCGAAGGAGATCGCGGGCGTGCATATCCTTCTTGTCAGTGCTGGTCAAAATGATTTGCACACCATACTTGGCAGCCTTGGGCGGTGTACCGAACTCTGCGAAACTGATCATACTTTGGACAAACTTGCGCTCCGTCGGGACATCTTTGGGGAACCGTTTGGCAAACCCAGCACATGCCTTCAGATCATCAACTGCACCGGGACCATTGGGTTTCTTCGCGCTGGGTGCCTCGCTTTCCAATGCTCTGCACATCTCCTGCACGTAGCCCCGGAAAACGTCCGGATTGCGAGATGAAATCTCCTTCAGCACCTCGTGCGCTGTGCTTCCAAGGCCCTTCTCATCTGTTCGCGAGAACTCGATGATAGCGGGTACGTGGCTCTTGTTGTACAACAGTACACTTGCCCGGTAAATCAGGGGTATCAATGTGTCGAGCATCGTAGCTGTGGAACCAGTAGCGTCGTCCATGCGTTTGGTGAATTCCTTGATGGCCTTGTAGACTTTCCGATAGTCGCTATCGGGGGCGATGCAGAATCTGATGAGCTGATACGCCCGGCGGTCATGCATCTTCGCAAACTTCCAGAGATCCTCCGACGCTCTCGCCGATTCCGGCAGCGTCTTGGCATGGTAGTCGATGAGTTTCCCAAGATGCAACTTAGTTTCCTTTTCACCCTTCTCCATAACACCACCGTTGTAGTCCTCACACTTCTTCAGAAGAGCCTCCATGTACTTGGCCAGCATGACCTGGTTCCCTTGTTTGGCAAACAAGACAACCTTTGATCTTTGAACCAGAGCTTTGATGAGGACGAGGATGCGTTCAACCCGGATTTTGTCAGCATCGGCTTCAGTATGCTCGGTCCTTCCGTTCGACTGGCTATCCTGGCCACGAGACTTGTTCTTGATCGCGGGATACCCGAGGGGCAGAAGCTGCTCGAAGAGAACATGATCGATGAGAACATTGACATCAGCGTCGTTGAGGTAGCATGCATCCAGGATTCGGGAGGGTATCGGGCCAAGCAGCTGTGTGGCACGCTCACTCCCCTCTGCTATCACACCTGCAGCAACCCCCCAAACCTTGCCCAGAAGATTCGTTGCTTCGGTACGAACGGCAGGCTTGCGGTCTCGAACTCTGTCGGCCAAATTGCTCAGAATCGAGCCAGAGTCAGAAATGCCGCCTCTGCTTCCAAGCTTTGAGAGGATGTCGTCAAAATCGAATCTTTCAACCGCTTTGATAGCAGCAAGTCGCACACGCTCATCTCCATCCACCAGCATGTCCGCAAAGTACTTGAGAAGTCGCTGCTCATCTTCGAGATCCAGACCTACACCACCAGCATTTGTTGCCAGAATCCTCCCTATGCTCGTTACCCAAGCCGAACGAATAACGGGTGACTTATCATTACGTCTGCTCAAGAAGCTCTCATAGACCTGGTGGTATCTCGAAGAGAAAGAATGAGGGGAAGTCGGTGTAGTAAGAAAGTTGTAGGTTTGCAATCGATCCGAGGAGGGAGACAGGCTCTGGGATGGATATGCCGCCGGATTATACGTTGGTGGTGGAGGCGGACCTGCTGCGCCAATACCAGAAACTATATCACCGAGCGTCTCCGTAGCCAATGTTCTCAGTTGGACATCTTCAGCGCCCAACTCTGCTTCCAGCTGTGGAACGATGTCCTGCAGAACCAAAGGCGTGGACCGCCAAAGCTCGCGTAATAGCCGATGTGCTTTGCGACTTTCATGCAGATCCTCTTCTGTGACCTGACGTGGACGGTCATCCTCAAGTTCATCGCCGAGGCTGCTCTCCGTCCTTCCCCGTTGTTTGCCAGACTTGTGAATAGGCGCCGCGCCCATAGTTGTTGCATCCATAATAACCGAGCTGAAATACTGGCTGATCAATCTCGCCATCTTATCCGAGCAGGAATTGCAGATGTTCTTTGCCATGTTGTACGCAGGTGGGGCCTCCTTGAGTAGAAGCGTCGACTGTCGCTCATCAATTTGTGCTCCCTTCTTTCCCTTGGAACCATTGTTCGTGATTGTGCGCGGGTCGGCACGCAGGAATTGGGCCAAAATAACATCCACGACTTCCCCAGGGAGGCCTTGGGATTCATCAACTAGGGTGGCCAGCACAGCTGTCATATGATGTTCGACATTCTTGCTCAACTCTTCGCCAGACTCGGCCTTGGACGGGCCTGACAAAACGTCGAAGCAGATGGTGAACAGGGCGGTGATGAGGGTATTCGACGAGGGAAGGTCGGTGAGCAGTACGACGCTTTTAACTTCGGCAAGCGACTTTAGGACATACAGGTGCTGGCTATTGTAAGGGTCCGAAGGGTCCGATAGAGCACGGAATATGGTATTGATAAACAGCATGAAGATGTCCTGGAAAATGGTCGTCAGCGAAAAACTCACGGTTCGCACAGGTCGGCGCGTCTTACCTTGAGCTGCGACGCGGTGTATGGAGCATCGGGTGCGCAAAGCCTAAAGATGTCGACAACGCAGCAGCCGGCCCAGGCGCGAACGCCGCGATCCTTATGCGACAGCAGATTCTGCGATGCGAGCTCTTTCCCGACGGGCAAGAGAGCATCCCGCTCTATCTCTTCTTGCTCCAAACCCCGCAGCTCTTGGTGCAGGGCCTGCAGGCGGCGCAGTAGCTCGGCCACGGGGATGGGCTTGCCGGCGCGCCATGTCAGCGGCTCATTGAAAGCCAGGCCAGAAGTCGTTTCCTGTTGTTGATCCTCGTCGTCGTGAATCTGGGTTGCGGCGCTAGCGCGACTGCGCGTACCGGGCATGATGGCGGTGTCTCCAGGAGGCGGTGGGATGCGCCGAAGCGCAGTTGGGGCATTCAGCGGCGTCGCAGGGGAGCAGGAGGGTGCGCAGAGCTGGCGGCGTCGGATTGAGGAGAGGCGCGTCGGGATGGAGTGGAAGAGAGGGGCGCGGTGGTTGTTGGCTGCGTGACGTGGTACGCGTTTGGGACGGGCGCTGACTTTCGGCGACGCGACTCGCTCGAGCTCCAGAGCTTCACGCCGCTGCGCCTACCCGCCCGCCGCTGAACGCGCTCCCGACGACCCGACTCGCCGGCCAGACCCTGTAGAACCGCTCAGAAACCTCCCGCTGTAGCTGCCCGCAGCTTGACCCGTCGCGTGCCTCTTCTGCGACTGCCTGGCTTGGCTGCCTCTTCCATTCCATCTGCCGGCCCGTCACCATGTGGTAGAGCTCCACTTCCCATCTGCCACTCTCGTAGCGCGTCATGGATCAAAGAAGCCGCATATTCCAACAGGTCAGTCATCTCCACGTCCGCACCGGGCATTTTGCGTGTTCGTGCTGGTGCTGATGTTCTGCAGCTCAAGCCTCACTGCGTCACTCTGAGCCAGGCTGTATTGCGTGTGGCTGCACACAACGGCAACCCCAGAGATGTCATTGATTCTTTGAGAAATCTTCTTACCACACTACAAGAAACAGCCACCTATCCTCACGCCTTCGATGACAAGCTCGCTGAATACGTCTTCTTTCCCTTGTCGCACGTCCTTCGCGAGAAGCAGAAATTTCCCGTTGCCGCCCTAGAGCTTACTCTGAATTGCCTCGCAGTGCTGCTTCAAACTGGATGGCGCCTTAAAGTTGACGCGGCTTTGTCACGGCAATTCCTTATCCTTCTTCCCGTGCTGATCAGCGGTGGTTCCCAAGGCCAAACCAGGCCTTCGGCCGTTTCCGAAGAATTGCAAGCTGCAGGCTTGCGCTGCTTGGCCGAGTTGTTCATTACCTACGGCCAGGAGGACCGAAGCCAGCGGCCTCTGACAGCAGCCGACAACATTCCGCCACTGGGACATGCTGTTGTTACCATTCTCGAAGGAATCTCAAACGGGCCGTCTACCGATGTCCAACTGTCTGCCGCGAAGGCTTTAAGAGCCGCCTGCAACGCGCTCAAAGACCGAGAGGCCCTAGCAAGTTTCCTTCCAGGAATAGTTTCGGCACTTGCAAAAGTACTCACGCCTTCGACAAAGCAGCGTCGGCCTTATGAACTGCTTTGCCTTTCCCTTGAAACATTATCTTTCCTTTCCAAATCCGTCCTCAGTGACTCATTCACCAAGAATCTCCCGTCATGCCATCAGACTAGCGACACTCCTGAGCAAAAGCTCACGCAGTCCTGGCTCAAGGCTACGGCAGCTCAAATCAAACTCGCTCTGGCAAATATCATTCGCATCCGACAGCATGACCGAAACGAGGTCAGAAGAGCTCTCCTAGACCTGTGTTTGGTCATTCTCGAAGATTGTCGCGAATCTCTCAAAGACTCTGCGACGATGATGATTGAAACCTTGGTCGTGCTGTGCGGGTCCGATGAGGATGGAGAAATAAAATCTACTATTCGACAGGTCCTGGCAGCTGACCCCAGGTTTGCAGAACTACTAAGGTCGAGCATGCATAGCTGGGTTGTCTCGCTCCCGCGCATTATGCAGAGCCCCGACGATTCCGCAAAGCGCCGCCTCGTCAAGCAAATATCTACTGGATATGAGCTACTCGCAGAGCAAGGGGTGGACCTCGACATCGTTGACAGAGCTGTGGCGTCAAATCTTCGTGACGGAATCTCTACTGCGGTCTTGGATCAAAAGAAGTTGAAGGAGATTGCACCTGAAGCAGAACCCAGCACTTCACTGGACTTGACACCTCCTACCAGAGACGAACATTCAATGGAGTTTCAACCAATATTCTACGACAATAGCGCCCAACGAGAAATCATCCATGATTTGCGGGAGCTAGTTAAACGCGTCAGTGTGTCCAAGTCCTCAATGAGTGCGGCACGAGAACTGGTTGATTCGCTTCGACCGAGCGAAGGAGCGCCTCAGCTAGCAAGTTTTTGGGTGGCCCTCCAGCTCCTCAAGTCCTCGTTAGAGAACGAAACGCCCATGTTAGACTTTCTTGATTTTGGTGGTTCATCGATAGGGCCAAGAGAAGAGCTCCTGGAAGAAATGTATTCCTTCTCCTTGGAAGTTCTACAAGACTCATCGGCGGAGCCGCATTCGGACTGGAGACTGCAAGCACTAGCAATGGAGACCATTTCTTTCCAAGCTGACACTCTAAAAGAGGACTTCCGAATAGAGCTGGTAGACGCATTATATCCAATCGTCCACCTAGTAGGCTCGACAATACCTCAGCTCCGCAGCCACGCCATCACATGTCTCAGCATCATAGCTTCCGCATGTAACTACAAGGATGTCGGTAGCTTGATTGTTGAGAACGTCGACTATCTCGTGAACGCTGTTGCGCTAAAGCTCAACACATTTGACATCTCTCCGCAAGCTCCGCAAGTTCTCCTGATGATGATCAAGCTATCCGGACCTACACTCCTTCCATATCTGGATGATCTTGTCGGAAGCGTTTTTACTGCGTTAGAATCGTTCCATGGCTACCCGAAACTGGTCGAACTGCTATTCTCGGTTCTAAGGGGAATCGCAGAAGAGGGCATTAAGACGCCGCAGTTAGCCATTACGCAAAGTGAAGTTGTCAGCAGGAGGAAGGATCCCGGTTCCTGCGCGAATATAGACGACATAGTTGCCGTTCTGAAAGATATCCAGAGCCGCGAATCCAAAGAAGATGCTCCAGACGAGGTCATCGAAGTCACACCCCATCAGCCATGGAGGGATTCGAAGAAAGAGAAAACTCCGCTCATCTCCGAGATCGACGACGAAGATGAGTTGGAGAACGAAAGCAAGGATGCCGAGATGGAAGACAATGAGGACTCTGCGCCGCCGCCTGACCCACCACCACCTGCACCCAAGACTTATAACCTTCTGCTACGCATAACCGAGCTGACACAACACTACCTGGCCTCATCATCACCGACTCTCCGTACTTCACTTCTCGACCTCCTCAACACGACTTTCCCCACACTCTCAAGGCATGAGAATTCCTTTTTGCCCTTAGTCAACACCCTATGGCCAGTTCTTGTCCCAAGGCTTGACGATGGCGAGGCATACGTCGTCTCAGGGTCTTTGGACGTAATGGCATTGATGTGTAGGTGCGCGGGAGACTTCATGAGGAGCCGGATCGAAGGGGTGTGGCCCACACTAATCAGCCTATATCGTACCGGCGGCGATAAAAAGCAAGCTTCGAGGTCGAACGCTCGGAAATCCGACGGTGGACCTTCACTCCTCATTCAGGGTGGTGGAAGTGGTAACAGCACGCGTGCAGCAAGAAGTCAGGTGCAACCGTATTACACGTCCGCGCCGACACGTATCATCCGAGGCGCATTGGTCGAGCTTTTGAAGACGGTTGTTGAGACGGTTCAACTTGATGAGAAGTCATTTGAGGAAGTGTTGGAGCTATTGTTGCCAGCTGTCGCGGAGAAGGAGGACATTCGGAAAGTCTTCGAGTTGAGGAACGCGGATGCGGTCTGGCTAGCTCTTCTAAGATGGGAGGCAAAGAACGATGGAGACGGGAGGCGGACAACGAAAGAAAGAGTGGCAAGAGAGAGGCCGGAGGCATGGCAGGGAAAGGATTATGTAAGTGTTTGGTGCGGCGCGTAACACGGCGAAGAGTTATGGGTTGCTGGGGTTAGATGAGAGGCGGCTCTACTGAAGATGGTTCGGCCGCGCGAGACTGGTAAAGTCAGTTGAAGAGGTAGGAAGCAAAAAAGAATGTTTCAGCTCCACCTCTTGCCTATTCGCCCCACCGTCAGCATTATCGCCAATTACGAGATTCCTACGAACAGGTCAGAAAAAGATCTGTTTCTCATTATCATGGGAAATGGGAAGCATTCATCCAGATATAAGTATATTATATTTCCACTACTGAAGCCGACCGGATGAATGCTTCTACTCCTTACGAAGTTGTATTTCTTTTAAGGTCATTGCCGCTTACCATCAGCTGCGATACACCCCTGTACCACCTGAACATTGTCATTCGAATGAGAACCTCAACATCTTACTGCACCCAGAATTGCGGCCAGTCATTGTATCCCGCTACGTCTCAATGGCCCATGAATCTTACGTGCTACCTCATTTTGTCCAACCAATCTGCCTTCCGAAAACTCTCGCTTTTTATCATGCAACCAAGAATCGGTGGATGCGCCCCCAAACTTGGCTGCAGGCAACAATCCCGTTTCTGGCTAAGTGCATCTGCAGAACATCCGACGATCCTTGTAGCATCCAATCCTTGGAACAGCTATTAAGCCAGTGTCTTTTCCTTCTGACCATGGCAGAAGTGTCATTGCAGCTTCGCGAAAATGTCACAAGTGGGCCACTTTTCACGCCTAAACGAACCGCCATGCGAGTCACGTCTCACCCTTCCTCTGCCACCAGAGCTGATACGGTGCATTCTTTTTCTCGTATCCGAGTCAGGCAACTGCCATAACGATTTGAAGTTCAAGTTTTCGGGAGAGCGAAAACCGACTTATCAACCACCGTGCGACATTCAAAATGCGCGTCTCGTTTGCAAGGCTTTTGCCGACTTGGGCGCGCCATTTCTCTTCAAGGAGCTATACATATCGGCCGACCATGACCAGCTCGCGCATGTGGAACATATATCCAATCACGCACGGTTCTCAAAAGCGGCGCGCACACTCATTTATGATTCCGACACCTATTCGGATCCCCAGTTGTTGAGTGATGAAGAGAAACTCAAATATGGTGGCGAGTACGATAAGTTCTTCTCATGGGCAGAAAGTGACAAGAGTGTAGCCCGCGAATGGTCGCTACGCATACGTGACTGGTCAAACCGCGTTCCTGAGGCAGAGTTGGAGGGCTGGAGAGGAGCTGACGAGCGCGTCCGTCGACGGGAGGCCAAGATGTTGAACTTCTACCTGAAGCAGCAGCCTTCCCCCTCATTAGATGTGCCGAATCCGGCCAAGATAGTATCAACCGGATGGCTCGGCGCTCGCAGACGGGTATACCGACAACAGGAGAATATCCTGCGAGGCTCCTTGGATTCTCGATGCTTGGAGACGGCACTCGCCGCACTCCCAGCTGTGACCAAGGTCGTCTGCAGCCCAAGCCATTGGCGGGCTTGCCACCGTTCACCCGTTGGCATGGTGGGAGTTGATCGCCGCTCAAATATGCCGGACACGGGAAGGTATCAGACCGACACCCGCCCGTTATACAATCTATTCGAGGCCATTCGAAGCACAACCAACAATATCCACGCTGCAGACTTGACTTTCCATCTCTGCCTCCTGGCAGACGCCACCAAGAGACCCCATCGCTTCTCCGCTCTTTGTGTAGCCTTTACACCGATCAAGGATCTCAAGCTCGCTGTCACCAGCGAGAAGCTTCCTTACCGCCCTGAGCTGTGCGATGGAGAAGAACCTTCCTTCGAACTCTACCAAAAACTCCTGCAGTCTGGAGCCCTTGGCCGCCTCATCGGCTCCGCGAAAAATTTGCACCGGCTCAAGCTTAATCTCGCCGAAAATGGGAAGAGACGCAAGTCAGAAAGTGCACCGCTTTACGGCGTGCCGCTCTCGGCTTACGTTGGCGCCGGTGCGAACGATACCTGGCCCGATTTGCGATATTTGTACGTGGGTAGCATCGATATACGCGGAAATGAGCTCATAGAATTCCTGATGGCACACAGAAAGATTGAATATTTAGACTTTGACTGCGTGACGTTGACCGAAGGACAGTGGTCGGCCGTGAGCGCCGTGGCTTGGTACTCGTTGGCCTGGAAGCTCAAGCAGAAGCAAAATCGACTGAGGCAGGTGGATCCAGAAGCGAAATGCCCACTCTTGCCACCGGAGGTGGAAAAGGTAGCAGAGTTGTCTGCCGACGGTTCGCTCCGTCATGTATACTTTCGCGCTGGAGATGGATGTGGAACCTTCGGCCGTGTGGGGAGGATGTTTTGGAACGGCGGTTCCGAATTTCCCAACAGAGAAGAACATTACAACTCTTGGCCGCTCTTTTAAAGACCTAGTGGCCTGATTTGGCAGTGGATCAAGTTTCACCTCCAACATTCCCACAATCATTTTTCATGGCACCCTTTCGGATTTCAACGTTGAGCTATATTGTGTTTCCGTATTATTCAAGGTAGTTGCTGCTGATCCAATGGCACGTGCCACTGAATTGATATACTGGCTCTTTTAAATTCGTCACCATTCCTCTCCCAAATCTCATTATAGAGCGTCAACTGGTGGTACCTTTTCAGGACCTCTTGGAAATTCTGACGTTCAGGCCCTTCTGGACTACGAAGAAATAAGTATGGAACTCCAGATCCTTCTCAGGATGAATCAGCTCAAGTGCGTAATCACGCAGGAGCATTGGTAGGATTTTGTTCATCTCTAGCAGGGCCAGGTTCCGTCCGATGCACACGTGAGAACCTCCGCCGAACTATCTTCGTGTCAGCCACAGTCATTCTGTACGATTTTGTCAAGACAACTCACCTGGAACATATGCCTATCCATGAACCTTGCACGCTCCTCATCTTCCAACCACCTCTCCGGCCTGAAGACCTCCGCGTCTTCGCCAAACATCTCCCTATCTCTGTGAATAGCCCACGCATTGAGGTTTAGCTCTGTGCCACCCGGGTACCTCACACCGTCAATTTCAGCACCACCGGCGGGCACTGATCTCGCCATCGCCAGTCCCACAGCCGGGCGTACACGCATTGCCTCTTTCAGCGCAGCCTGGAAGTAGGGGAGTTGTTGCGCCTCATTGAACTGGACGATCTTGGAGAGCTTGCCAACTTTAGTTGCCTCATCGATCTCCTCCACGATCTTGAGGTAGATGCGGCGGTCCTTGAGAATGTGGTGCATGAAAGATTGCATTGTCGACGCAGTCGAATCAGAGCCAGCAAAGCTACAACATTGTCCAAATCAGCAATCCATCCGGAATGGGGAATGAGTCGGAAATACTCACATGGCGCCGTGCGTCACGGCAAAGACATCCCCCTCAGTGAATTTATCACGGTCCTTCTCGTTCATCTTCAACAGCTGGCCGAGCAAATCCTTCCTCTCTGTTTTCACCTCCCCACATCTCCTCTTCCGCATCTCCTCCAGTGAAATTCTAGTCACCAGCGGCTGAGCTCCCTTGTACACTGTCTGGAGGAGCTTCCACAGCGGATTCCTCCGCAGGAAATAATCCAACAGCGGCAACTGTCCCACCGTCCCATTATACTGCTGACTCTTATCAATCGCCCTTATACACCCCTCGACATCCCGTCCCTGCTCCAAGAACCCCCATTTCTTACTAAACGCCACCTCGCCCAGCACATCGAACGCGAAATAGTGCAGCCAATCCCCAAGATCGACGGCACCCTCACCCGTCGCGAAGGCGTCCAAGCGTTTGAACAACAGCGCGATGGTGTCCTCGATGTAGCCCGTCATGCCCTGCATGGCGGCCATGCTGTAGGACGTGCCGGCGACGCGCTTCTTGGCCGCGTGCACGTGCTCGCGGATCTCGGTGAAGATGTCCGGGTTCTCGGGCGGCGGGAAGACGGCGTAGAAGGCCGTCTTGTAGAACCCCTTGCCCGCCGACAGGACCTCGCGCGCGGCGGTCGGGCGCGAGAAGGAGAGCTCGTTGGGGCCGACGCGGACGACGGGGCCTTTGGTGGGAGCAAGAGTTTAGTTTGGGGTTCGTAGCGATTTGCCTGACGGATACGAGGGAAAAGGGGCAAGAAGGAGAGATGGAGGGTGTGGGTAAGACTGCTTCTCAAGTAGAGACTCGTTATGGTAGAACAAGACGTACCGTATTTCTTATGGAGATTGATGAAAGCAGTCTCTTGATGGGTCTGCCATGTGACCCATAGCTTCCATATGCGGGTTCCAGATGCGAGGAATGGGCCTGGGTAGTGGCGGAGGGGAGATGCATAGCGATTCTTGAAGAAACGAAGGACCACAAAGACGCCGAAGGCGTAGAGGATATAGATAGGTTGTGACTGGAGAAAGAAAATGGCAGCTTGGATGCCGGATCCAGAAGTATGTTCGAGGTCAACCTCCATGATGGCGGGTAGCCGGGAGAAGTATCGCGCAAGCTCAAGGTGGCGAGTCTATCGAGAAGGTGATGTATGTTCTTCTCATATATATGCGCGGACGGATGTAGGGAGGCTCGGAAAAAGCGTATAACGTCCCCCTGTCACCGTGCGATTAGAGCCACATGAAGCTGGATAATGATAGTGACCCGAAAGTATGTGAGGAGCAGCACATCATATAACCGAATGACTCCTTTCTCCCATCCTGCCACCGGATTTGTCGGGGCTCGTGGGGCACATCGATAAAACCCAATAATAGACACATCTCACCCCAGGTATGCTTTTACCCCAGATTCATTGCAGCGGATTTGTCGGATTTAGCCTTACAACACGGCAATGGGCGGCAGTTGTGGCGGTCATCAAATCAGGGCCCGGGTGCTAGTGCAACTCTAAAGCTTGTTAGTAGTCAGTTAACAGAATAGCCGCGAGCGTCCGTGTGAGCTGGCGTTAGCACAGATACGTATCCGCCGGCGGGCTCCATTTTTGAAGACCGAGGCTGTAGCTCAGACCAGAGAGCAGCGTGTCTTATCTCGCGGACAAATTCATTGGAGAGCCGCTGCAGGAGCCGCAAGTGTGTACGTACTCAGCTGCATCTGACTAAGACGCGCTAGCCGCATACGGGAATTTGCGCATCAATCAAACTTCGACCAGGCCACGGCTACATCGACATCCTCTGGCTCTGGTTTCGAACGTTATCGCAGCAGTTGTGTAGAAGAATCAAACTGTGGGAGGCCGGCAAGGTCGGCTGTTGACAGTGCGGAGACGGAAATAATTGTGGCTGACGAGGCTAATGATCCTATATGCGGGGTCAACCTATTTGCCTGTCGTCTCGGAGAGTGTCTCGTCGCGGCATCACATTTTCCTTGTCCGAGAAGTATCGTCGGATTTAACACGCAATGTTCAGCTCGCAGGAGCAGATCCGGTAAGGGGTTTCACCGACGATCGTGCGGCTGACAATCAGTCGGATTTATATGGACGATCAAGTGACCCGATACTCCGCACGGCTGCGGGGATGCCCTCAGATGCGGAGACGCAAGTTACATTTCCTGTTGCAGTAAGCCTAGGGGAATAGTGACGTCAAACGCAGCCGAATGTGGATGCCATGCCTTCGTTGCAACCTGATGTGTTGCGTTGTCGCGTCTGTGATGTGTTGCGCCCAATGAACTATACCTCATTATGAAAAACTAGGCCAGCAAAGCTTCAGGACGATCGCGGATATATGATAGGTGCATCACTTTCATCAGCTGATCCTCAGACCTCGGAAGCTGCCTAACGATGAAAGCTAGACGCGAAAGAAAGAAATGCCGATAATTCCGATGATAAATGTTGCAAAGAGATATCCATTTTAGAGCAGGAGATTAATATTGAGAACCAACACGTACTTCTGAATTAAGAAAGACGTTGCAATAAGAGATGTAGTCTGACATGCGGCTAAGGGAGTGCGGCACGAGTCTTGGAACGCGGCGTGTGTGTATCAAGGCAGCCTGCAACCGTAACGCATGGATCCGTGCCGAACCTTAATTTCAACGGTCTAAGGGGACATACCTCAAAGGCCAGCGCAATAATGAAATGGTTCTTCTCTTCAACTCGTCGACCCAGTAATACCGAGGTGGATCTGCGATAACCTCTAGACCTCGTTATTGCACGTTCATCCATCGTTCAGGTAAGCTAAAGAATTATACTGATAGAGCATGACTCAAAGATAATCATTGAAATTGAGGCGTGTTTTGTAGTCGGAGTGACGTCCATCGAGAGATGGCCAAGTGCAGGGCATTATATACCCTTCGGGTGCTGTACAACTTCAGGATCAAGAATCCAACTTTCTGACATTCCACCTTTTCCCGACATTTCTGCCGGAGAAACTTATTTTTTTACGCTCATGATCGTCTAGGCACCACTTTCTTTCCTCTTTCTTCCAAAGGCACCTGCTTCAGCGGCGCCTTTTTCGCTCGCAGCAAATGCGCGCCAGAACTTCTCCTCGTCGACGGGATTCCTCTCTTCCTCTTGAGCCTGCTCCCTCATAGGCACTTCTGCGCCCTGGGTTTGCGAATCCGGGCCTCTGTTTGTTGTCTGCATGCCGCGCATTGCATCCTGTGCGGTCATTATGCCCCCGCGTCCACTGGGGCTGCTTGTGTCCGCGGTGGATCGAGCAGCAGCGGCCTGCTCCGGGTCTGCCAACGTCTCAATCTTCCTAATGATGCGGGCGGGGTTGCCAGCGACGACGTGGAATGGTGGGACATCCTTTGTCACAACACTACCAGCGCCGACAGTGGAACCACGACCGATAGTTACGCCAGGTAGGACGGTAGCATTGCCGCCGATCCAACAGTCCTCTTCGACGTGAATCTCCTTGCCGAGCTCAGGGCCGCGAGTGCCATTCCGAACGAGAGGGTCAAGCGGATGAGTTCCGGAGTAGAAGGACACGTTGGGACCGACTAAGGTGCGCGAGCCAATAGTCACCAGGCAGGTGTCCAAAATGGTGCAATTGAAGTTTATGTAGACATTGCTGCCCAGCTTCACGTTCGTGCCGTAGTCGAAATGAAAAGGGCCTTCAACCCACGGCTCATCGTCGAACAACTTGTCATCCTCCTCGGTCGTAGGAGCTTGCGGGGGCAAAGGCGTCGTGTCACCGATTACGCTGCCGGGAAGCGATGATATTAATGGGAAGGCTGGATCGGTGGAGGAGGTTGAATTGGTAGATGGCAGCGAGAGGCTGACGTACGGAGCTAGCTACTTACTCCCTCCAAAGCTCGATCAAGCGTCTGCGTGAAACCTCGCCGGCGTTGGCGTAGCGCTTGCAGGCGTGCTGGCAACGTGTCCTAGCGGCGGTAAGTTCGGGGCTGAAGGCGTGGTACAGCTCGCCGCGAGCCATCTTCCGTTTGTTCTCCACTTCATCGACTTGGATCGACATGGTTGCGGGTGGATTGCGCCTGTAGGTTCAGGCCTGAGGTCTGGAGGGCGAATGGCGGGGTGCGAAGGGTAAGGCTGAGACGGCAGAGGAGATCGACAGCGAGTCAAGCGAGCGGTCGGTCGGTGCAAATCCTCGCCGAGCCCGGCTGGATCGGCTCGCCTGGGGCCCCGGTTGCGGCGTTCGTCATCGGCTTTGTGTTGTCGACCTTCTGACCTCCAGCCAAACCAGCGACACGCTCCTATTGTCCCCCCGTGCTCTTTTGTAGCACTCTATCCCCCGCAAGACCTCGTCTGCTCACCTGCTCGCTATGCATCTTCCTCCGCCTTGAAGCCTGAGACCGCGTTAGTGACCATCTCAGCCCTCGAAAAAATCCACCACCCACCACCACGCCCGCCTCAACCCCCGAGGTCATGTCTGCCTCTCTGAACGGTGCCGCAAACGGCCCCGCCGCGAACACCAGCCCTAGCAACGCGAACCCTGACCCACCGATATCCTGGCCAGTCAACCGCTCGGCGAGTCGCGGAGCATGGACTCCCGAAGTCGACCACGAAATCCGCCTACGCGAGCAGAAAGACGTGCGCACTCCCGCCCCGCCTCAGAATCCTCAGCGTCCCAGCTTCACTGTGTCCGATAAGGACCTGCTTCCGGGACAATCACGCTCTTTGTCTGGCATCGGCTTCCGCGCCTTCGCACTTGGGCAGGCTCTCGGTCTCGGTCTGGCTGGCGCGCTGTACCTGATCGCTGTCCCGCACAACCCGGTGTGGCGTGCGCCGTTCTTTATGGCCGTGCTGGCCCTGTTCCACTTCCTCGAGTTCTGGACGACGGCTCGCTACAATACGCCCGCTGCGAAGACGCTGAGCTTTCTGTTCAGCAACGGCAAGGAGTACCAGATGGCACATTCGGCAGCTCTTCTTGAGCACCTGGTCACACGCTACTTCTTCGCACATTGGCACGACAAGGTCACTACGGGTGGTCTGATCACTATATTGGGAATTGCGCTGATTGCGCTGGGCCAAATGGTTCGGAGTGCTGCGATGGCTCAGGCCGGTACCAACTTCAATCACATGGTGCAGAGCAAGAAGAACTCCGGTCACGAGCTTGTGACGGACGGGATTTATGCATGGTTGCGACATCCGAGCTACTTCGGGTTCTTCTGGTGGGGACTGGGAACACAGCTTATGCTGGGAAACGTCGTGTGCTTCGCGATATATGCAGTCGTGCTGTGGCGTTTCTTCAGCCACCGGATTATGCGTAAGTCTGACTATTCTTTTGCATTGACCCATGTCCCTGAGCTCTTCATGCGACTGGCGCGTCTGGAGCATCACACGGTCGCTGACATCTTTTTTGATGTAGACGAGGAGAAGTTTCTGATCAACTTCTTCGGAGACGAATACCGTAAATATCGTGCTAGGACGACAGTGGCTATCCCTTTCATCCCATGAATTTCCACATTTTTAACAGTCGGGCGACGAGTGACTTGGTGTTGTACAACAGGACGAGACAGAAGCTCTTATTCAGGATCTCCCATTTCCCATTTGCTATCGATCGATCTCACTAGAGAAAGACCACTCATTTCGTTTAGATCGTCCTGGCGTCAGTTAGAGGGATAGGGGCAGTTCTGAGCATGCCGCTTTCTATTATCATTTGTCGAGGCCAAATACCCCATTTTCAATTGCGTTACATCTTTTCCCACACTTCTCACCTGCATGTTGGCTCCTGCGCTTCCAACGTCCGCTCGCCACCGCATGGAAGGCGGGTTCCAGAAAGATTCCACGGCCGAGCGCTTATGCAGGCTCGACGCCAATTTTGCACGATGCAGCTGCTCATTGTATGCAGGAACCCGTGCCTCCGATGCACAAAGGATGCTTTTTTGGGTTCTTCGGACGACCCTCTTTCTTGCCTCATGTTCGGGATGTGGCCTCTTCATGGAAAGGGAAGGCGGGGGCTGGCGAGGCTGAGCTGCAGGGCGCTGTCGGAAGCAGTAGCGCATCGGAAGCGGGCAAGAGATGCCTCGGTGCTGTGAGGTTAGGTTACACAAGGGCGACAGACTCGAAAGCTTCGACCACGAGAATGAGATGGCACTGGGCGACTGTGGCGTCTGGCGCCCAAAGCACGACTCATGTTAGACGAATTGTGACAACCGCATGGCCGGAATTGTCTTTTGAGAGATGGCAGCCAGTTGCTGAACTGTCCAAAGTCTAAAGTAGGCTTACCGTCAAGGTCAGGTTGCCTCGAGTGGGCGAGGCTGGGCTCTCGGTGCTTCTCAGCTGCAGATTCCTATACGTGTAGCTCCTCGACAGCTCTTCTTGTTGCCGTTTGGCTCAAAGGCATCCTTGCGGAGTGCTCCCAAGCCGTTTGGGCTAGAGATGCGCATTACGAGCGGGCGTCGAGGCTAGGGCGATAGCGGTGCACTGAGCATTTGTTGTACGACGGTAGCTCGCAAAAGTAACTTTTTGTGGGCAGACGCAGTCACGGGCGATGTCAGAAATGGCTCGAACCACGGTGACAAGTCTTCTCAGAAGGCGTGGTTGCTTTTTCCGGATCTTCGCGGCGCCACGGGCGCAGCAATCGCGATCACATAATGAAGATCATCCCCGTGCAGCGTGCGAGAGTGAGCAGGCAGTGAGTGCACGGCGCGCGCGGAGTTAGAGGCGTCTCTTTGGGGCGGTATCAGCCAGGTACATGGAGGCTTATGGCTGCACATTCGCTAATCAATGTCTCATCAGCCGTCACTTCCCAAGATGCGGCGCAGGCAGGCGGGTTTGCAGGCCTCGCTCCCGTCGCTCTGGCGCAGCCGCGACTCCGACATGTACGTGACAAGGCTGACGCTGGTTCAATATCCCTCCCCAACGCTGAGCTTCCCGGTTTTATTTTCCCCTTCCAATCCTGGAACTCGCTCTCCTGCCGCCCAACACCGACCGGCGATGCTGCCCCATTCCGTAACAGATTCACCGCGGGCATAGCCGTTGTCCCAAACAGAGGCCGGCTCACAGGGATGTCGGTCCATCCACGTGGATCGGCTTCTCTGCTCTGGACCTCCAGCCTGGCGATGCATGACGCGCGTGTTTTCGTCGGCGGGCCGCGGGGCCTAGCGCTCCCAGCAGCAGCAACAACTCGTATGGCAGAATGAGGAGGCTGCTCTCAAGCTTCACCCAGAGCTTCTCATGGGGCTAGTCCGCTCGGGGCAGCTGCGGCCGTTGCGCACTTTTCCTCGCTTCCATGCACGAGATATAAAAGCATGGGTCAGCATTAGCAGGGTCTCCGCAGCCAACGGGAGCCGGCCTCGTCCACACAGGCCACCTCTGTTCTACCCTCCAACTCCCGCGTCTGCCAGTCGAGCACACTGCAGACGCCTCGTTGCGTTTCGCCTGGGGCCGCCAGCGGACAGCCAGGCAGGCATGGATCGATTCCACGGACTCGCCGCCCCCAGGTTTCAGAGCCCGGAGCAACCATTCTTGTCCTCTCCGCGAGCGCCACCCAGAGCTGGCCAGCCAACGGCAGGGGCCATAGCTCCCTCGACCATGTGGACGTGTGTCTCGTGGGCGTCTGAGCTGTGGAGCCTGCGAACCTGTGCCAAGAGCGTCCTCCAGAGCCCGCCGCAAAGGCGTTCCGATGCGCCTGTCAGTCCCCAGCCCGCCCGGCCCCCATTGGTCCTCTCGCGTCTCCCGTGAACACATCGCCGTCCAGGGAATAATATGTCACAATCTACCGACGTGCTTATATATGCCGCCCGTTCCTCGCCGCGGCTATCGCTTTGGTCTGCGCTGATGGGGACTTGGAGGGGCCTGGATATACATATCATCTGTCACACTTCACATATCGTGTGGCCTCATTCTCAAAGATCCGTTCCTTTTTCTTCTTTCGCTCCACGATCTTCTTAAGCCCTTGTCTTATCCGATTATTGCTCGTCGTCTATCACGTCCCCTTCTTCACACTCTCTTCTTGCTCTGTCACCCGCCTGTCAAGACAGCCCGCATACCGCGAGGATTAGGGCCGCGATGACTTCAGGAACGACTTCTCACCACCAACAGAGTCCAACAGATTGATGGGAAATCACTTCTCCCTCGCCGCAGGATTCAAGAGTATTACCTTTGCAACAGATTAAACTACAAGAGCCTCGGAGCAAATTGAGGATCGGGGAACCCCTACCCTTCCACGGACAATGCCTCAAACACTCTCGCCAACCAACAGTATGGACAGCCAGTTCCCCTTCGACACTCTCAACGCCTCAGCAACCTCTCTTTCCAGACTGCTGCGCGCAGGAAACCTCACGTCCGTCGAGCTGGTCGACATCTACCTCGCCCAGATCGAGCGGCACAATCGCAAGGGCCGCCAGCTCCGCGCCATCATCTCCACGGCCCCGCGCTACCACCTCTTCGCCATCGCCCGCCGCCTCGACGACGAGCGCCGCGCGGGCAAGGTGCGCGGCCCGCTGCACGGCCTGCCCGTCGTTGTCAAGGACAACATCGCCACCGACGCCCTGGTCAACCAGCTCGACACCACCGTCGGCTCGTACGCCTTCGTCGGCGCGAAGCCGCGCAAGGCGGCGACCGTCGTCGAGCGCCTGACGGCGAAAGGCCTGATCGTGTTGGGCAAGGCCAACCTGTCGGAGCTGTGCGGCCTCAAGAGCCCCGAGATGATGCCTGGCTGGAGCGCCGTCGGCGGCCAGACCCAGAGCCCCTTCGTGGCGAGGCGCCTCGAGAAAGGGTGCTTGATCTGGGATCACACGGCGCCGGGTGGCAGCTCTGCGGGGTCGGCCGTGGCTGTTGCTGCGGGGTTTGCGCCGCTGGCCATCGGCACGGATACCGTGGGCAGCCTCATCACGCCTGCGAACAGGGCGGCGTTGTACGCGCTGAAGCCGACGGTCGGCGAGGTCCCGATGGATGGGGTGTTTGCGCTGAGTAGGAGCTTCGATGCGGTGGGGGGCATGGCGAAGAGCGCAAGCGATTTGACGTTTTTGATGGACGCGGTCATGGAACCTGTGGGGAAGGAACTGGAGCACACGCCGCTGAGATATCGCTTGTTCCAGGTGAGAAGTCAGTGGTCGGGTCTGAGGTGCGGGTTCGTGGATCCGGCGATATGGAAGGTGGGGAAAGACTTTTCGAGGTTGAACGCGGATGCGGAGAAGTATATGGTATGGACCACCTCTCATTATCCATACAATTACACTGCTTTTCTGGATCGCGCTTCATTATTGTTACGCGTTGCATTCAGGCGTTGTGCTCTCTTGCTGACTGGGGCTGGTGATCCAGATGAACATGTACGAAATGGCAATACACAAAATACGGGATCATGGAGCTGTGGTTTCATATCCGGTTCAGGCGCCTTCTCCTCAAGTCTTCAGAAATAGTGGCCCAATGAGCAGCTTCGAGATAGTGGCTTGTAAGTTTACTTCTCAGCTTCTCGTCCTTGTCTTTCCGCCCTTCTGACCTGCTCTTTATACAGACAAGGAGTTCAAGCAAATAATTGCAGACTTTTTCGCCAACATGGAGGACGGCCGAGTACGGTCGTTAGCCGGACTTATCGAGTTTAATGCTGAACATCCGGACATCGAACTGCCGAAGACTTGTCCGGATCAGGACGATCTGATCGGAGTTCTCAGTGAAAATACGCCGGATTGCGTTGCTAAAGATCATCTAGCAGGATTGCGGCGGTTAGGCGGCAAGGAGGGCATCGACCTAGTGTTAGATTACTACGGCATTGATGTGCTGGCCGCGCCAGGGGACAGCGCATTATGCGAGTTGGCGGCTGCAGCTGGTAAGTCTCAGTTCCAAGCCGAAGATTTCGCAACGGAAAGGAGAGCGTTGACTGAACATCCCAGGCTATCCCATCGCCGTAGTGCCTCTCGGTGCCCTCCGCAGCAATGGTCGGCCCTTCGGCATCGCCCTGACCGCGCGTGCCCATCATGAGCATAAACTCCTGCACTTCATGACCGCCTGGGAAACCGTCTTCCCGGACCGCCCAAAACCGCTGCCGCTCGACTCGGTTCCTTTCCCTAAGTCGGAGGAGATGCTGCCGCCGGATGGCCCCGTCATCAAGGTCATCCTGAAGGAGTGGGACACGCGGGACTTCCGGCAGAGCAGCGACGCGCTGACGAGCTGGCTGAACGCGCGGTGGCGGAAGAGCGGATACAGCTTGAGCATGGAGACGGTGTATGAAATTCTGAAGACGAACGGGAGAAAGGCGTTTAGAGGGTTGGGTGATGAGGCGCAGGGGGCGTTTGCGAGGAGGAAGCTGTGTGAGAGTGAGGATGGTGGGGGAGCACAAGGGATGGGCGGGGAGGTAAGGCCGCCGTTTATGGTGTGATAGATGATTTCACAGGATCTCCTTTTTGGGCTTCTCAAGGGCCTTGCTGTCACATGAGGATTTTGTTCATAAGGCGCACGTGGCTTGGACGACGGAACGATACCATGGGACTCTTCTTGCTGCAGGCTAAGGGTATAAGAATCTCAACTATGAATCTTTCTGAGACTTGTTATTTCTCGATGAAATGAGCCAACAGCGATGCCACCAATTCAACCCCTTACGCGACGACTGCCACCCACTGTCTCCTCGGGCGGTCAAAAGTCGACTGCAATCAAGGTGTCCCCACTGATGATTTTCCTCGGCAGAATTTGTACAAAACTGATTTATGTTCATGTACTCTACGTTTGCGCACCACCTTTGTATGCTATGGATGCTGCAGATTTTTTGGGGGGCAAATTGCCAACTTCGTCGCAATTCCATTGTAGAGCTCTGAGTATATAGATGAGAGAAATCCGACCCGGTTGGCACATAACCTTGTACTCCGTCCGGACCCAATGCATTGAATGTCGAATGTCAAATGAAGCATGCTAAGCATGCTAAGCATAATTACCCATTTTAGATATGGGGGCTAAAATCTTAGCAATCTTTTGACCAGGGTCCCGAAATAGGAAAAGTCATCTGAGTACTTCACTATTACAGTATCGAATGAGCGTGTATATAACAGCAATCCCTCGAATTTTGGGGAGCGAGAGAAGCCACAAATCCAAACGACGACAGACACGAATTCAGGCGTTGGCACGACGTTGGTGTCCCGAATGCCGCAGCGGATGCGAACCAGGGGGAACCCGGCAAAAACGACGATAGGGACACACGTACCTGGCAGGCGGATAGCACTATAGGCAGGCTGCTATCGGCGAGTACGTGGACCGTGCAGGCGCGAGTCGAGCATGTTTGAGGATAGAAACATCGCGGCTGAGAGGGTGTCGGTGGTTGGCGGACGGCTGCCGGGTAGGTCTGGGGCGGATGAAACAGCTCCCTTCCTGGCCGCCAGCACATCTGACGACACTGCCAGCGCTAAGCGCACTCAGAGCTCTCGTGCGCTTTTCCTGCTCCGCGCTCAGCGCCGTTCGGTGATCGTCATGTGCCTGAGCCAGCAAAGCCGTCAAAGTGGAGCTTAGACGGCTGCTCAGTTTCCGCAATCGACCATTTTCCCCAATCCGCCAAGCGGACAGCGAATGGCGCGCTACACCGCTGACTGTGCTTGTGCTTCGCGCGCCCACGACCTCCTCCACCACCACCGCCCACTGCTGCCGGCAGCACCGCCGCTCGCTATTCCACCACGCGCAAGCCGCCCAAGTCGCGCATGCCGCGCGCCCAAACAGCCATGGCCGGAGTCGCCGCGAACGCTCCGCTGCTGGACCTGGAGAAGGAGCTGTCCTGCTCGGTAAGTACACGATGAACGAGAAGAAGAGGCAGGGTGCCCCAGAGAGTCAGGACCGTGGGCACGGCCGGCGGATCCCCCAACTCCCTCATTCCGCACCCACCAGCACGGGCTCCCCGCACCTTTGGGCATTCCCGCTGTGCACGCGCTGATCGCCTGGCAGATCTGTACCGACGTGCTCTACCAGCCGCTGACGCTGCTCGACTGCCTGCACACCTTCTGCGGCGCCTGCTTGAAGGAATGGTTCTCATGGCAGGCCCAGAGCGCCACTACCACCCATCCGTATACCTGCCCCTCCTGCCGCGCCTCCGTGCGCGCCACCCAGCCCAATGCCACCGTTACGACCCTCCTCGATATGTTCCTGCAGGCGAATCCCAGCCGCGGCAAGTCGGAGCAGGAGAAGGAGGATATGCGCAAGATCTACAAGCCGGGTGACAACGTGCTGCCAAAGCTGCGGAGGAGGAGACATGACGAAGAAGATGAGGAGGACCGCCGCATGCTCGAGGAGGTGCGTCAGATCAGCCTGCAGGAAGTCGGCGTGAGCAGCGGTAGCGACAACCTCAGTCCGCCAGCCGAAACCCGCCGAAGGAATCGCAGCCGTGAGCGCGAGGAGAGGCGTCGTAGAACCCGGGATACTTCGTCTTCGAGGAATGCGCAGAGAGAGGCTGTCGGCAGCCGCGATACGTCGCCCCGGCCGCGCCACGTTGTTGAGCATCAGTCCAGCTTGCGCTCTCTTTTGAGCGTGTCTGACTTTGACTCGCAAGAGATGGAGGAGGAGATTATGCGCCAGATCAGAGAGGACGGCCTGTTGGACGGCATTGATTTGGAGAACATCGATGCTTCCCAAGAGGAGGAGATTACTGAGAGGATTGCGGCTGCTTTTCGTCGGCGCCAGAGGGAACGGGAGAGAGCAAGGTTAAGAGCAAGGCACGACAGGTCCCGGAGTGAAAGCAACCATTCCGCAACACGGCAGCAGGAAGGAGAGCGACCTTCAAGAAGACCGCGCCCCCGGGCTGAGAGTGCCACTCAGGAAGCAGTGCAGCAAGCAGCTCAGTCTCAGCCTCAGCCACAAGCGCAAGCTCAAATCCAGCCCCAGTCACAATCCAATTCCCACTCTAGGCCTCCAGTATCGCGTCCGCATTTGTTTGAAGCTGTTAATGGAGGCTCACGAGAAGGATCACGGACGCGCTCCTCTAGCCAGGACAGTAATCGTTCTGCGCGCAGACACAATCCAAGAGGCTTATCGATTGACTCGACTAGACCTGCAGCTCGTTCAGCAACGGACCTGAGCAACCGTCCGCAAACAACCCAGGAAGGAACGACAGTGGAGAGGCAGCGACCGGGCCAGAATGACCGAAGGGTGACCGACCCTGAGCGCCATGTTCGAGCTTCGGACGTTTTGCTTAATAGGCAGCAAGCAACCAGCTCCGCTGAGAACTCTCCACGTCGTGCTGTATTTACTACAGAGACCTTTAGCAGTCCTCCGCTGAATACACCGGCAGCTGTTACTGAAGCACATGCTAGTCTTCGTCAGTTCCCCGGGCCTTTATCACGGCATGCAATCACTAGCCATCCTGTGCCTGCGCCTGTCCGAAGGCACAACAGTTCTGACTCTGGAAACTTGAATACAAGACCTTCATCTTCCGGAAACTCTGGCCCGCGTGCAACGCATACCGAGCCTTCAATTTCGTGCAATCGGTGTGGCAAGCAGCGTCTTGAATATACCCTGCACTACAACTGCCGAAAATGCGACGCCGGCAACTATAATCTTTGCTTACGGTGTTATCGTCAGGGAGCGGGCTGTAAGCATTGGTACGGCTTCGGCTCTGCGGCTTGGGCAAGGTACCAACGTAGAGCACCTCCAGGTGGCTATCCTCCAGGCCATGAGCATCCGCATATCCTCACAGGGCACCGTTACAACCGGCCAAGAAAGGACCTGGTGAGTTCAGACTCTGGGGAGTCTCTATTGACAGAAGAGGATCCGTCTCAACGTCTGCAAGCCGGCGTCTTCTGCGATATATGTCTTGCGTTTGCCAACGGCTGCTATTGGAAGTGCGACGTTTGCAATGAGGGAGCTTGGGGTTTCTGCAATGACTGCGTGAATCAAGGGCGGCATTGTACGCATCCTTTGCTACCACTTCAACACCGAGCTCCTGCGTCTACAGGAAGCAATTCCTCAGCGCCCCCGTCCCCTGGTCTATCATCGACAGGCCAACCTCCAATTACCCCCAAGTCCGCCTCTCTCATCCGAGGCCCAGGTACACACACCATTGCCGGCCTTCTTTTCCGTCCCTTGACCTTTAGTACTCTCTGCGATATCTGCACATATCCCATTCCTCCCTCACATACCCGCTTCCACTGTCAAAAGTGCAACGCAGGTAACTCCGATATCTGTACTTCTTGCTACCACACGCTTGTAGCCTCTGGCCGCATCTCGCCTGAGAACGGGCAAAACGGCTGGCGTCGCTGTCCCCGCAACCACCGCATGATTGTCGTGGGCTTCGAAGACAGAGATGCCGGCCAGCGACGCATTGTGACGAAAGATCTGGTAGGCGGTCTGGCACTAAAGGACAACAGCGCCGCCACACTTTCTGGGCCCCCTGATACTGGGTCACCTACGACGACTCAAGCTCGTCCACCTCCCGATCCAGCTGCCGTCGGAGCAACAAGCCCTGTCGATGCTGCCAGCCACGCCTGGAGATGGCGAGACACAGACGGTACCATCAAGAAAGCCCGCATGCGAACGGGACTCATCCGATCTAACTCCGCTGCTTCAGCATCCTCAACACCCAGAGACAACAGCAACAACTCCGGCAGCAATAACAACGCATCAACCGCGACGAGCACTTCTTCATCGAATGGTAGTAACATCAACAATGCTGCCTCCTCGGCAGCATCTGCGCAAGCCGGTCTCGTCATGCGCAAGAAATTCCCGCCGGACGGCGGCGTCGGCCTGCGCGCCGTGGCGCTGTGGAGCTACTGGCCGCAGGAGGGCGTGCAGGACGAGCTGACGTTCCCCAAGGGCGCGGAGATACGCGAGGCGGAGGATATTAATGGGGATTGGTTTTGGGGTTGCTATGCTGGCGGGAAGGGGCTTTTCCCGGGGAATTATGTTAGGGCGTTGTGATTGAACGATTGTGTGGATGACTTGGGCTGGATGGGCTTCGTATGGATATTGTTGATCATTATTTGGGGTGGAAGGAGGTGAGGTAGAGGGGTCTTTGGGAGGCTTTTTTTCCTTGTTGTCAATTTTGTATATGAAGATGATGCGAATGAATGAAAATGGAACGGGCTGTGATGACCGGATGTTTATGATGAGATTGCATTTTTTTTCCCTCCAGCTTCTTAGCGGTATATAGTTTGGGACTTTGTCTTATTGAGAGGCCATGATCATCATTCTATCTTACGGTCTATCATCATCAAGCATGGATTATTGGAAATATTTTTCAGTCTCAGTGGGAAACTGTAAACCAGCAATGGGACATGCTTCTGTTGCAGTTGAGTGTGGTTCGTCGTCTAGTGAGATCATCAACTTTGAATTGCTTTGCCGTGAGTCGACAAATATTTTTGTAGATTAGTCAGAATTTAGATACAGATCTGAGTGTGTGAAATAACTAGCAGCGGATGCCCAGTTGCTTTGTGTTCAGTGAGACAGAGGCGACTACTTCTTGGGCCCTGCTTGTTTAGGAAGCGATTGTTTTCCATCCAACCTGTACAGCTAAATGAGCTGAAAGGAAATATCACCATTTCCTGTCCTTTAAGTGGCAGGTTTAGTAGTATATTGAATAGATATTTGACTTGAATCATTGATTCGGTGGTCAGAGGCATCACTTCACGATCCCGAAGATCTTATAGTGCGGTCAGTTCTCACTAAGTAACCATACGAAAGGGATACATGCCACAAAGCCGAAATTTTAACTATGTATAGTTTAACGTAAGAGATTAGATATCTAGCGCTGTCTACAAAAGATTTCAAAGAACTCACGCAGGAAAAAAAAAAGAGCAGACTGCATCGGTAGAAGTATAGATTGTCTGGACGAAGTCGAAGAATTTATATTGTATGTAGAAACACGGGAATAGAAGAGGTCATTCTGACTGTCCATTCGCATATTCTTGAGGACGTAGGAAAATGGACCAACATCACGAATAAGGCAAGCAACTGGGAGCTCATACTGTTGATACATTATTTGACTTCTTTTTCCTAGAGATATCGTTACAAAAGCCTGGCTCTGAGCCGCAGAGACGCCCCTTTACTCCATTTACCATGCCCGACCAAGTATACACAGATGCCGCCCCATGAAAGTACAGAGAGGAGAGTGTGCCGTAATTCTCCCCCGATAAATTGTAGTCCTTACAACCGTATACAGAAATCACCTGGCTATGAGGAAGCCTTTGTCCTCAGCTGCACGCCATGCCAGCTCTCGATCTCCTCCTTCAATAGTTCATTGACTAGTTTGTGTTGCTTGATCACGGTCAAGCCTTTGAACTTGGGGCTCTCGATGTCGAGGGCGTACATGGAACCGCAGCCGCCGCTAATGTCCTGGACCTGTTCGCGCAAAATTTCTTCAGCAGTCTGGATCTCGACAAATCCTCCGCTAGTCCGAGGGGGCATGTTGAAAAATCACAGCTAGTCATACCTCCAGGCGCACGGGATCCAAATTGTCCTTGATCTTATTGAAGACATGCAGCTCGCCCTCAGACAGGTAATCCGGCGGCTCGGGGGCTGCGGCGGCGGTGGACATGGCGCGGCGAGCTGCAGCAGGGCATTGTCGGTAATGCGAGACAGATACAGAAGCTCGGGCCGGAATGCGAGGCGAAAAGAACGAGTTGGCGGAGGAAGGCGTCAGTGGGATGGGCAAGCGTGCAGCAGAGGCGCAGCGGCGCGTGCTGAAGGCGGCGTTTGCGGCGATGCGCGAGACGGCGGCTCTTGACGGGGCCATTGAGGGCTCTGGCGGGCGGTTAGGAGTGGGCTGGCGGTGGGCAAGGGAAGACGGTATCCGCACCTCGGGCTGGTATGCGATGTTTGAGGTTTGCATACGATGAACAGCGACATCGACATCAGCGGCGACCGGGGTGGGTCGTCGCCGAGCAGCCAATCGACGCCCGCCCTTAATAAATAACGGCGAGGCTAACTCCGGCACCTCCCCCCGAGGAATCATGATCCCGCCGGCTTCCTCAGCAAACGCCGCTCCCAACCGCACACCAACATTGACGCACCGGCGCGCCACAGCAAAACGCACCAAGCCACCGCCCGGATCTGCCCAAGCCGATCCATGCGGGGGCGGCCACCAGCGCCCGCGCTGACTGGCTGGCCGCCGCTCCGACGTCGCTCTGCCGCCGCCGTGCCCATCAAATAGCCACAGGCCCACGCCGAGGTACCTCCCAAGTACCGCCATGTCGCAACACACCATCTTCGCACGCCACGCAAAAAAGGTACGCCCACCTCCTACGCCAAGCTCCCTTGCCGTCGACCAGTCTGGACGAGCCGCCCGGTCCTCCGCTAGCTCCAGACCTTGGACTCCACTCCTCCTATCAACTCCCCTGCCGCACTCTAGTTGCTACGCTTATCTTAGTGTCGCTCCCGCAACGGAGATCCTCAGCTTCTCGTTGAGGTCAAGCCGCCCCGCCCGCAGGGCTTCCCCGACGGCTATCTCTTCGCCTGTTATTTTTGTTCTTCTGTCTTTCGAGCTGTACTTTTCTGTTACGGGTGCGGAGATTGCGTCCTGCACGCAATGAGCGTGTGCGTGGGCCCCCGCTGTCCCGATTCTCGACCGAGCCGCTGACAGGCAGGCGCGGTCAATCCCTGCGCTCGCAGCACGAAGGGGTGGGCGGTTGGGTTGGCCGAGGCGTGGGGCTGTTGAGTGCGGGCATGCAAGGCTTTCGCAATAATGCGCAAGCCATCAGCGACGCAGACCGGTGATTGCTTGACGCCACGCCGCATCAAGGGTCCTCATCTTGCTTCGTCTTGGAGCGGGCCCTCGTCGAGTCTCGAAGCGGCGAAGATAAGCTGCTTTGCTCCGCGGGGTTGCTTGCTTGGGAGCAGGGGCGCTCCAAGTGCGGGTTGGGGCGGGGGCAGGATTCCCCCCTCCTCGACCTGTCTCGTCAGCGGCATGAGTGGCAGCACCATCACAGCTTCGACCCGCCACCGCCCAAGCCCATCATCCTCTCCGGCATCACCGGCGCCGTGGAAAAGCCTCATCAAGCCATGGACGCAGCATGCACGACAACACCAGGATGGGCCCACAACACCAAAGCAGATGCGGCGCGGCCATCATCACCATGCCGGCTGACTGCTTCAGCTATGAGCCCCACCCTATCCTTACTCTCCTTCCGGTCTCCTCATTTTCTGTTTCCCTTTCTCCGCCTTCATATGCACTCCAGACACTCCTCCCGCACTATCGAAACACGTCTCCACAAAACGTCCCTCCCTCCAACCCGCTCAATACACTCCACACGCGCTCTCCCGATGTGCGTTACGCTGCCCTCGTCTCGCTATCCCTGGCATGTGTTGCTGTCTGAGTCGAGTAATCCCGCTTCACCACGGAATTGCCAGCAGCAGCAGGGTGGTTTACCGAAGACTCGGGATGTCAGAGTGCACGTCGCAGTCAGCTTTCGCGAATCAAAGCGGGTGAGCAGAGCAGAGCAAACGTCGAATGTGACTTGGCACGTTGCCGCTGCGTCCCTACCCTCACGCCACGCCGAGCGCAAGCACCATTGCAAAGCGTGCATGTGAAGAGTCACTGGAGAGTTCTCAGCATATCACGAGAAAGGCAGCTGCGACATTCACAGACAAAAGCATACGTGCACACATACATGACATCTCTCCACACACCCCTCCTGCGTCGACACCCATGCCTGAATCATGCAGGGCGCATGTCTAGAGCACCAACGTCTGGAGTCAAAACATCCAAATCAGTCGCGGCAAATTATCCGTATCCAGCACCTGGTAAGCTTTAGCAGGCAGGGTTTTCGTGCAGGTGGGTAAATGTCCGGACAGGGCTCTGCATTCTCTTTCGTCCTCTAAGCTTACCAATCAATGGACTTAGAGGTTGATGTGGGATGTGGGAGGGGTTGTGTGGTGGCTAACTAACAATGTGCTAGCAAGCCAGTCTTTCGGCCACTCACACATGCTCACCCCGTCACCGTCGAGTTTTCGTTGAGAGGAGTCGAGTCGGACAAGCGCGCCTGGTCCGGGAATAATAGTTTGGGTAAGGACAGATGTCCGCACCGGCCATGCACGCGACTTTGATATCGGAGGTGCGAATGCTTAACCGCGATTTTTAGTTGCATGGTGTTGTGAACGCCTGTTCGTTGCGATC
Source organism: Botryosphaeria dothidea (assembly GCA_011503125.2). Taxonomy (NCBI): domain Eukaryota; kingdom Fungi; phylum Ascomycota; class Dothideomycetes; order Botryosphaeriales; family Botryosphaeriaceae; genus Botryosphaeria; species Botryosphaeria dothidea. The sequence continues at coordinate 2,176,201 of WWBZ02000001.1, forward strand.
ACAACATTAGGGTTGAGGCAGAGTTTTGGTAACTACCAGCAACCGCACCGGAGGCGCCACCAGAGACACGTTCGCGGCAGAGCTTCTCGACTTTGGTCGGTGGCACAGCAGACCGAAGCTAAACGATTGGCAAGGTTTTGCCGCGCCCCATTTTCTCGGTCCATGATCAAGCAGCTTTCAACTCTATTTGACCTTTGAAATCCCCGAACCGCACAAGCCACATGCGACCGATGCCGGCGGCTCAAAGTTTATTGTTGAGTAGCAACTAGACACTTCATCAATATGGTCCGGTAAACTTTCCAAGCAATCACGCAAAGTTATGGGTTTTTGCAAATCTTAAAACACCGAAAACACCGGTCGCGCGGCGACGACGAAGAGGCTTTTTTTTTTAGTAGATCAGGGTCCTCACATGTAAGGGTCCCCATCTCAGGGTCCGGCTTTGCTGCTCAAAGTGGACGTCGGTCCTTGGCACGGGATACAACAGATGGATGGGACACTACTACTGTAGTACACACGGGAAGTAGGTAGGTCAGCGCCAACGCCTGCCCCGATTGGGGTCACCGGTTTTCTCAGCGGGCGCCTTTGATAACAGTCTCCGCGCGTCGTTTCTTCCATCGCCTCATTTCTCTTCGCCCACCTTGGCAGGGCGGGAAGGTGAGCGCGCGCCGCTTACGAACGGGGCGGGACAGCGGGGCGGATGGGGGTTTCCCCTCCTCCTCTCCTCTCAGCTGATTTGAGGAGACGCGGTGGAGGTGCGGAGAACTGCGTAGTAGAGGCGTCGGCGCGTACTCTTGAGAAGCGGGAGACTACTGGCTCTCACTACTGCAATCCCGTGCACACCGCCAGCGGGGCGAAGTTTGACGATTGTGGGGACGATAACGGATGCCTCGATCGATTGCGATAGAGAGAATTGAGGCGAGGTGACAGCTGGATATGGGTTAGGTAAGAAGTGCGAGAGAAGAGAATAAGGTACGTCTAATTTTGTCGCTCGCCTTCGATCTGGTCTCGGGCTTCGACATCTCTTTTCCGCTTTTGGGCAAGGCAGCCCTGGATGTCATGTCGCTCAATTTGGCCTATCTTTGAACCTCGATGCGGCTACGTGGACGGGGTCTCTTTGACTTTTGTCGTTTTGAGGTAAGCACTCTATATCGTGTTACGTACATTTTCTTCGGCATTTGGTCTCGTCGTTTTGCCCTATTCTTTCTCCGGTTCCCCGGACAGCCTTTTTGGCTTCGCCACTGGTTCTTGTAGCATGGTACGATCTTGCAGTTTCCATGTGTCAATCAACGAGGGCCGAGGACTTTGCGGTGTGAATTGTGAATGGAGTTTCCGTTGTTTTCGCCTTCACTATTGGTAGTTTGACCGAGCCGAAGGATTCCGCGCGGTTAGAGGGGAAAAAGAGGGAAATAGAGCAAGGGCCTGGCCAGGCCAAGCATTTTCTTCGGCAGCCCCGATTTTCATCTACTACGTACGAGAGTACGTGTTTCGCCTATCACTTCGGGGCACATGTGCGGTACACGACGGGAAGTAGTTGAGTAGAAAAAAAAATTTTGTCTGAAAAAGAGGCGTTCAGGTGTGGCTTGACCGGCTTTGCTGTATAGGGTGATAGCGTAGTGGGAATAACTGTTCGGTGGTTACTATCGGGCAATCGCATGATGTCGTGCAGTTGCTTTGACGAAATGTCACAAGCCAGCCACAAGCGCGCGTAGCGAACGTCAAAAAAGCGAAACCACCGGGGCGTCCAGGGCGCCGGTGTGGTGAAACTTTTTTGTTGAATACGTTGTAGGTAAATTATGTTTTCGTTGCATTGCGCAATCGCGGGCGCCTTTTGCCACCGCCACCGGGTTGTTACGGCAAACGGGTTGGGTTGGGAGTGGGATGAGCTGGTAGGGCTTGTTTGCCTGCGTGGGGTCCAGCGGACCCCCCCATCTGGAGTGCTTCGAGGGGGAGTGGAGCATAGGACGACAATACAGGTGCTCGGCTATCTTTCAACAAATGCCTGTGATACGAGGCTTTGGGCGGCCGGAAGGCTGTGGATGAGGACGCCGGCAAGGACTTCGCAAGTCGTTGCCGCTGGGCGCTTTCACCACGGCGAGTGGACTGATCGGGACACACACAGCAAAAGCAGGGGTTGGGAAGCAGCCGGCTTGTCTACTGCTCTCGTGATAGCGGGACCACGAATCTCTCCTACTTTCATGTGCGATTCGGTTCGTATTCGATGATGTTTAGTCTCTCCCATGTTGTTTCTCCCTGTCTCATCACTCTCGTCTCTGTCTCATCCCTGGTCTTGGCATCCAGCTTCACGACTCTGTTCTCGCTTTGATTGTCTCAAGCTTCCATTGTTGTGGCGTCTTCTAGTGCAATGCAGGGCCTTGATGATTAGAGGGTTCCTTGCTGGGGACAAGCCGCGTCTTTCTGTCTATCACTTACTGCTCTGGACGGACCCTGCGTTGGCGCGGCTGCACGCTGGCGTGGTTGGCGCGCAATCACCAGCCAAGCCTGTTTTCCTCTGGAAGGCGTTCTTCACGTAGTACTAGCCTCTGAAGGGATCATCTTGATCTTCGTCCATGTCTCTCCTGATGTGCAGCAGCACGGCATCAGCGCGCGTCCGTTGGAACCGTCCGTCCGGTAAGAAAACTTGTATACTCGCGGCTCTCGCTCTGTCGAGACGTCAGAGGCATGTAAGACCAATCTCAGCGATCGCAGGCAATCTACCTGCAAGATGATTCTCGCCTACGTGCCAACTGGCGGTGATCACCCCACACTTACGAGGAATGCTTGCCTTGCGGAGAAATACAGACGAAAAGGGAAACAAGAAAAAGCACGAAATACCAAGGGGGCACCCGTCACGATATGCTCACAGCCGTCATAGCTGATGCAATGGCGCTGGGCTTGCTTGCTTGCCGCGGACCCTGCGTCTGTTCGTGGTGCCAATCGCAGGAGATCAACAAAGCAAGTCTGGTACTCTACTGTCCTTTTTCTTCTCTCTTCCCCGCATCACCTGCTGCACCCCGGATGGTGGACATGCAGGATTGACGCCATCGATTTGGGCCGGCGGCGAATGAGAAATAGCGGTCTCCTGTGCGTGCCTCACGGCTGTGTGATAAAGCAGGGACACAGGAAGCAGCAGGCGCTGGTGTTGCATGCCTCGTACAGCGGACCGTTTTGTTTTGTCGATGAGAGAGAGCTGCGGCTAAGTTGGGCTGAAAGTAGGTGATGCAATGGTGCTTGGGTCGGGAGTCTACGACAAGGCAGCACTGCTGATTGATTTGCTTACTGCTGAAACCAGCTCTTCGCCATGCCTGCGCCGAAACCGGCTTCTTTGGCTACTGGTCTTCTCACGGTTGAACCGGATGTCGCGGACGGCTGGCGATAAGCTGGTTCAGCAGGTGACGGGGCTGGACGCGAGGCGAGTCGGAGCAGAGACCAGGCTGTGGGTTGGCGTTGGTTGCTCCTTGGAATTCGGCCCCGGAACGGCGCGCAAGCCTTTCCCTTTGCTATTTTGTGAGGGCTGAAAGGATGCGACAAGATTGTAGCCGAGCTTTTTCTCTTGTCTCTCTTCTTTTGCGGCTCCGCAAGCTGATAGGAATCTGGCGTCGCTATGCGCGGCGTAGATGGTGGTCAATGATCCACATCATGCAGAGCCTGTCTTTGGCAACTGGAGTGAGAATTCCGCGGGGCGTTCGAGAATGCGACTGCACGTGGGGACGAAGAGGGCAGGAAGAGGCGTCGGGCGACCGGAGGAGCGGCCTTCCAGTGGTACGAGCTCGCTTGCTGGGTGAGCGTGGGAGGACTGAATTGATGCATCGGTTCAGGCTCGTATCGCATTTTCGTTCATGTGAACGGGGACGTACCGATTTTCTCGTCGTTCTGAGTTGGAGGTGGTGAGATGTTTCCTTTTTGGGCTGTTAGGACGACGATTGTGCCATGATGTGCTGCGCCGCATGGCTGGCCTTCCCACGACATCCGAACAGCCACGCGCCGCGCAACGCGAGCCATGCAGGCGATAACACTCACGGCAAGCATGTCCGCAGATGATCGGCAAAAGGCTGAAGAAAGACGGGTTGTTCGATTCGAACTCTGCTTTGCTTGCTCTTAGCAATTGTTGGCGAGAGTAACGCAAGTGCAGCTGGTCTGCCTGGCTCAAGATTGTGCTGACTGGCTCCTTCGGGTCCACGTAACCCAACGAGAAACACGCGCCGCATGCGTATGCACTGCATCCCAGGCATACGAAAATAACCCAACGCTGCTCTGCTGCCCTCTGATGCAACACCTGCCCAATCCTAAACAATCGTTTTCGTGATTTTTTTTCTCGCTCGTCAATCGCAGTCAATCGTGAGACTTGGACTCGTCGCCACCATCAGCGCCATCACATACGCCCTTTCGTCGGGCTCGTTGGGCAGAATGCGTGGTTTTTCCACCTCTCCTAATGTCCACTTCTTCCATCTCTTTCTCTGCGAGCCGCAGTAAGGATCCCAAATCACAATCTGCTGATCAATCGATCTCGGGATCGTGCAGTAGGCGACCACCAGTCCCGCTTCGCGGGGAGCGCGAGGCGGACGGGAAGCGGTGAGATCAGGTACGTACCAAGCAGGCAAAAGACTACCGGTGAACCAAAGACCGAGTGGAAAGGAAACGAACAGAGTCGGAAGAAGAGGGGAGAAGCGGCAATACCGGCCGATCTCCCTTGGGCAAGTCGATCATGATCTATATGATCTCGATGTCCCCGGTTGAGACAAGGCGGGGCAGCCGCGGGGATGGGGAAAAAGAGAGTTCAAGACAGACGGAAAGACAAAAAAAGGCTTCGGAAGAACCTACATGCCCTGACAATGTGTTTGCGATCCTATCACCGACGTCACCATTGCTGCTCGGATCAGAGATTTGTAGGCGAACTTTTCCTTGGTCGAAGATTGTCGGGGGCGAAGATTCGTATAGCCGCAATGTTGGGGCAGCAAAGTTAGCTTTTCCCAATAAATCGGTGATCTCTCACGAAACAGTCTGCGGCAGAGTAATGCACCAGCTCCGCTAGCATCCATCGAATGGGCGGTAGGCAATTGATTGCAATAGAGAGAAAGAGAGCTGGAGAAAATTTTTCTGATGGCGAAAAAGGAAAGAACGCATGATAATGCATTGAGCGGCTCACTGCATTCAGGCGTCCTGCTGAGTCTGTAAGGCGTTCATCTCGAAAAAACTGTAGTTCATCTTTGAGAGGGTCGTTCTTTTTCCCGAGCTGTAGCAACCAGAGTCAGTCATCGACCGGGATGCCTGTCAGCATTCTCACTGGGGTTCTCTCCTCTCCCTGGCCCACCTGAGGCACGCAAGCCGTGGACCCGTCTTTCCGATGGCCGACGGGACCCGTAGGATAAGCTCACCTCCAACGCGCAAGGCGCCCTGCATACACCCACGCCTGTATGTATGTCGTACCCTTTCGAACAGAGACATCACCTTAAAACAATTGCCAGGCTACACCTGGGACATACCCCAATTTTCAGGGTGAAAGACAGTTTCAACGGCGCAGGACCCTGGGAGGTTTTGACGCGCTCTCACAGGGAACGCCCAAAAGGATGTCGTTATCAAACGATGGTCTGATGCCGTCTGCAAATGCTTGCGAGGAGAGAAATGCTTGGACCCGAGTGGCTGGGATCCCCAGACGCAAATTTGCGAGGCCGAGCATCCCGGCAAACCATCCTGCGCCTTCATCAGATAGGGCATCCCACGGCCACCACTCCCTCACTGAAGTGCTTCTCTTCTTGCTGCACCAGCACGCAGGACGCGCAACTCGGCAACGGCTGCTCCGGAATGCGCTATCTGCCCGATCCGGCCGGGCGGTCGGGGTCGCGAGCCCGCAGAGGATTCAGGGTGCAGTAGCTCATGTGAGGTGCGCGGCTGCCGGACTGCGTTGCTGTGCCGCACCGCCGCTGCCGTGTGATGGGTAAAGCAACAGTGCGGTGTGGGCGGGAGACGGACAACGATGACTGCTTAGTTCCAGGGGCTCAATCCAAGGTAAGGGTCGTAATGGGGTACTACAGGGACTGGCGCCAGCTCCAGACAACTACCATCGCTGGGGAAGGCGGGTGCAGCGCGAGCCAGGTCCGGTCTGGGCTGGACAGGGCTTCTCAATGGGGTTTGCCGGATGCGGGGATGGGAGAGGGGTGGGCAAAAGGAGGGTCAAGGCAAGAGAGGGACCGCTGCTGGCTCGGTGGGTTGCAGCAAGCCAAATTGTGGGCGCGCGGGCGCAAGCGTGGGCGCTGGTGTGGTGGTGGTGCGAGGGGAGGCGGGGCAGCGTCCGTCGGGCCTCTCCCCTATCGATTAATCCCCTCATTCACGCATCCACATCGAGCTCCCACGCCCACGTTGACTGGAAGTCTCCATTGCGAACGGCGTGTGTTGGTGGTGGTGGCGTGGTGGCACGATATCTGTCGGTCCATGTCGGATTGACCGGTTGTCGACCACCCCGCGCGCCGCCTGGCGCACCGGAAAGTATGGTTATCGATGATCACCATTCCCATGAGGCAGATAGCAATATCCACAAGCAAAACTCGTTTAGGGGAAGGCGAAGCAAAAGCAGTCGAGCGTTTCACCTTGTTGGCCCCCCCAGGCGTCAAGTCCTCTGGTACCTGGTTCGCCCTATTCCGCCTTCGTATTCAACACGGCGTTTTTTCTATTCCTACTCCCGTATGTCTTAGCTTCGGCACCGAGTGTGCCGCCTCATCAAAAGCCCTCGCCGAGCTCCTGAAAGCAAATCCGAAAGCAATTACTCGTTGTGGAGTAGTCCGAAATGGCTGCAGAATTGTGGCCCACCCTGAGGCTGCTCGCGTGAGCAACGGGTTTTGTGGAGAAATGATAGAGCCACCTGAGTAATCCTCCTTGTACTTGCGCGACTGTATAGAGTTCTGGGGTGGAGAAGCCCTGTTGCCCTCGTGACCACCAGCGCGAATCGTGATACATCTTTGATGTCGTGATTCGGCCTTTCTTTTTGGCCCAGCGACGCGACGGACGCCGATGGCACAGCCAAGAAAACATTGTTGGCTACGCTGAAGGAGTCTTGGTCTGTCGAAGTGGCTGCACTCATCCGCTGGGAACTGATGTGGTGGCAGTTGAAGTAGAACTGTTTGGGGCCGGTACAAAGCCATGGCTTGATTCTTCATCGACTGCCGAATCTGGGCCAAAAACACGTGGGCGCAAGCAGCGTGCCATACCCCTCATAACGCCTCTGCTCTATTCCTCACGGCCCTGTCATCCGGCCCACATAGCAACCAAAGCCCTCATTCGTCTTCTGGCCTGCGAATAGTAAGGAGAATGGAAACGGGGCGTCAGCAAATGGGGAGGCGTACGCAGAACAGCCATGCATGCATGGCGCAGTAAGCACCAGCAATGACTGCAGCGTATAGCATGGCAAGCGACAGGCATTCTCCGCAAAATCCAAGGAAGCCATATGGGCAATGCGTCCTGCTATAACGATTGCAGAGAATCCGCCGGCCAGAAGAGAAGCCCACGCAAGATGCAGGATAAGCTCCCGAGGCGATGCTCGTGCTTGTGCTGATTTTGCAGGTGCACATAATACTGCCGAGATTCTCCACTGTGCTTGGCTTCAAAATGTGAGTGGATGATGACAGTCGAAACACAGTCAAAACAAAAGTTAAGATGGTGGAGCAGCAGCAGCAGATAGTGGGAACTAAGGTTTGGTGCAGTAGTGTGGGATGTCAAGGTACATCGGTCGGTGCCGCTGCAGGATGAGGTAGTAGCGGCTGCTTGCAATTGGCGAAGACTCTGAAAACAAATCTCTTATCAGATCTGATTATACCGCATTGATTTTCGTCGCTGTTCCTGCCGCCTGCCGCTTTCCTTTTTCTTCTGCTGCTAGTGTCTGCTCGTAAGTCTCAACTATGACAGGCGGTGAATAATTCACACTAGGCAAATCCCGCGGTCATTAACCATCCTGGGGGTGGTAATGCCACAGGCGCGGGTGGGATGAAGAGGGAATCTGTGCTAGCCATGTGCACTCCGAAAACTGGGGTCGACGCCCAGAATACCGGTGAGCTGGGATTAGATGAAAACGAAGGAGGTGTTGTGATGATGGTGGTGGCCATTATGGGTTGTGCTGAACGGGGTTGCGCGCTGATACGCTCAAACGCACGCACGTCGTGAAACGGCAGGCTTCCCCGCATTTTCTGCACCAGCTCACAACATTGCGCTGCTCGGCAAAGCCAATTGTCTGCTAAGCAACTTTGGCAGTAATCCAGGACAAGTAAGCCGCGTAGCAATGGCAAAGGGACGGTCCCGGCGCAAATTGAGCCAATCTAGATCGCCGCAGTAACCATTCTCGGGTAAGAAGAGCATACTTTCCGGCGGCAGAAAATGGCACGTTCCACGACTGCAGCGCAGTCACAGCCGCCATTATTGAATCAGTACCCGCCTTGATGCGCAGCCGTTGACGGTGCTCGTGCTTGGCTCCATGGAGAATATTCCAAGCATTGCACCTGACCAGTTCTGGGACCCGTAATGCCCAAGGCACTGGAGCTTCCGAAACACGCAGTGCAGAGCGGAAGATAAGGTTTGCTGCATCGTTATTGCTGCTTGATGCCGTGCAAGATCACGATCCAATCGCGGTGAAAGAGGCGTTTCTCGAAGGTACGGAGTGCAAAAGCGGGGGAGCCATGGGGGAGGGAAGGTCGTGATAGGGCCTTGTTGGAGTCGTGGTGTCTACTGCTGTGTCAGCCTAACAAGGCGGTTTTGGGCCAACCGCGAGTCTGACCGGCCTGAGTAGCGCGCTCGGACCTGCGGCAGATGTCGCCGCATGTCAAAGAGGACGCGCAGTTGGCTCGCCTGCGCTGGTTGGCGCTCTGAGGTCGGCTGCGGCGCGTGCGACACCCGTCATCGACGATGCAATTCCGGATTGGTGTGATGGGATTTGCGGATGTGCCGGGAGATTGCAAGAAACAAGGCCATGAGACCGATATGTGGCGGGTAGCGAGCGAAAGAAAAGCTTGGCCTACTAGCCTCGTAAGAGCGGTGACTGACCGGCGAAGAAGCAGCGAGAAATGCAGGTATCCAATATGTACGAGCTACCTGCCGACTCATGAAAAGAAAGTTTGGATGACGACTGTTGACGCTCGCCACAGCGGAATGGCGAGGCTGTGGCAGGTGCACGACGGGATGGTCCTTGGAGCGCATTCCAACTGTGGGGAATAGCTCGTACGTGCAGGCTGCAAAGGGCGTGATGCTGCTGGGTGAGCAGTGGGCAATCTCCGCCGCACGGCTGAGCCTGGCCAGCCGGGGCATACAGACCATTATTGCAGGGGTTTTTTTTTCCGCACGCCTGTGCAACCCCAGCGAAACGCACAGAAGGCACGGTCGCACCAGGCCGGCGCAAACACTCAACTTGCTTGGTGTCGTCTTCGTGGTGCGGTGCCTGCAGTGGCGATATCGGCAGAATCGTCGGCGGCATGTGGCGAAAAGGCTTGTTGCAACCGCGAGCTCATCGAGAGTCAGAAACAGCGGGCGTGGTGTTGTGTGCAGCCAGATCCACCCCAGTCGGGCCGCGTCTCCCCGGGCAGGCGACAAGGGTCTGCGGCTGGTGCGCTGGAGGTGGGGAGTGAGAAGACTGGAGTTCAGAGCTGGGCAAGGAGGCCCGAAACGGTAGGCCAAGTGGAGGTCGCTGATGATTTTCCCGACGCGCGGTTGCAAACCATGTCGTCAGCGGTGGCAGACCGCCTCGACGGCCCCGTTTCGCAAAAAGCGACACCACGACGCCCATTGGCATCCCGCTCCAGGCGGCGCGCTGACCTTGGCACCATCTCCGCGGCTCTGTGGGGCGCACGCAACGGGAAGCCAAGCTCGTCGACAGCCCCTTCGCGCCGCCGCAGGCCTGGTGCCGCAGCCGTCCGTATTCCCTGATAAGGACCCCCCCCGAGCCCCTGATAAGCGCGCGGCCAGCGGTCGGCGAGCTTTGCGCAGTGCGACAGTCGTCGTTCATCTGCAGGCGCTGTTTGCCCCTTGCCAGGAAGGAGTAGCGATGGCGGCGCCATGGTGGGTGCACTGATATCGGTTGAGCTGCCAGCGGCCAACAGTTGCCTTGTTCAGTGCTGGTGCTGGCCCGACAATGCGGATCGCCGCCATGGGAGATCGGCGTACGCGTCGAGGCGTCTTCCCTGCTGGGCGGTGAGCCCTGAGTCAGAGCGCGCCCTTTCTGCCAGCAGATTATTTTGACTTCTGCTGGCTCCGCTCCTGCATGCAATCATCAATGCTCCAGCGCCCCGCGACAAATCTGGGGAACTCGATCGCGGGCACGCATGGCTGCACGCCCGTCCGCGGCCTCAGCGGCAGTGCGCCGTGCCGTGTGCGTGCAGAGACACCAATATGAATACGTCCTCTCAGCCGCGCGACGCGTCGTGAGGGCTGTTGTTGGCGCGGTGAATCCCTGCCCGCCCGACTCGGAGGCTGCCAGCGGGCGGTGCTACCACATTGCCGCAAGCGCCACTGAATACGCTGTAGCTTGTTATTTTAGGCGGCCGGGAACCGTTAGCAGGCTCGTGCTACAGCGCTCGGGTCCGGAGTTGCAATGCGGCGAACTGCTGTCACGCCCAATCACGCGGCTCGGCTGCCATGCGCGCCCGCCTCCGACATGCAAATCTCCTCAAGGACGCCTGCTGAGCGGCCAACCTTCTCCTTAAGCTCGCGCAGCGCGATGGAGCTGGTGGGCCTTCTTCATGCCTCAATTAGAGGGAAAGGGGGAGGGGATCGCGGCTCTTGCGCGATCGGCCGTGGGCTCAAGGTGCTGAGTTTGACGTAGAGTGGAGGCCTTTCGGGGCTGCGTGCATGCAAGGAGAGAAGCGGTCGGTGAAGAAATCGATCGCAGCAGGCAGCATCGAGCCAAGGAACCCGCGTCCGCCTGCGCTGGCGGAGCAGAGAGGGAGAATTTGCAAGCGGAGCGGAGCCATGTACGGTGTGATAGCGACAGCAGTCGCAGCGGAGCCTGCTGTCCATCAATCGATCGACCGTAGTCCCTTGGTCCCTCGATTTTTGGTGTCTCGAAATGGATGCCGCTCAGCCGACCAAGCAGCAGCCATTGGCCACGCAGACGAGCCGAGTCAGTGGGCGCGTTACAAGTACACCATCTGCTTCAGATTTGTCGTGACTTGCAGCGTCAGTTACTCGTCTGGAGGGCAGTTGCGGGGGCGGCTGTAAACGTGTGGCGCCCCACCGTCGACGTGCGCAGTGGAGCTGCCAGACTGGCGACGCAGAGGTGACAAACATGCGATCAGAGTGCCCAACAGTCAACCGTGGACCTGTTCGTTTCAGTGTCCCGGGACTGGCTGCTGTTCGCTGGCTGTTGGGGCGGTGCTGACCGGCGGCGTGGCGCACATGCACCCATGGCTCGCGGCGCTGCTCGAGAGGGGCAAGGGTGGGAGTGCCTGAGGAGAGGAGAGGAGAGGAGAGGAGGCCGGCGCTGGCTCCCTGTTGCTACTGCTGCTGCTGCTGCTGATGCTGATGCACAGCGGGCGGACGACGCCGGGGTGAGGACAGGCCGTAGACGGCGGACAGTAGCGGCCTTGGAAGAACCCAGGATGCCAAACACTTGCGCAGCGCGATGGGACGAGACCGGCTCGCTTGCTGGGGCGCACGGACATCCCAGCCGTGCGCCGCCCGCCGCTTCGAGCGCGGTGGGCCGATGTTAGGATGAGAAAGCAGCGCAGGAATGCGCATTGTGCCGCGATGCCGCTGAGCTCCATCTGCCAGCGCCAGCCGGCCTGCGCCTCATTCCGCGCGCGCTCTGCTTGCGGATTCATGGCGACCTGAGGATGCTACAACATTATTGAAAGTCGCGGAGAGAGCGCGCGCCGGGGAACGTGGAGACGAGACGTGGAGGCTGGCGCCAGCAAAAAACAGCGATGATGTCAATGCTCAGACCGGGCGGCGGCCAGCGCCCTGCGACGCCTGAGCGCTGGCGCAAGCAAGAGAGTGAGAAGCACCATGGGCGGCCACTGCTCCTGGCGCTGCAACAAGGCCCACCAGCAAACAGAGCCAGCGTGCGGGTATGCTGGGGCTGCTGCTGGAGCGAGTCGTGCGGTCAGCTTAGTGCGACGGCCGCGGGCGGTGCGAGGGGAGCAGGAGGAGGGATCGCGATACACAGCGAGCGAAGACGGCGTGCTGCCAGGCGGCTGCCACGGCCATGTGCGAGGCGCGATGGTCCGACAGCGCCCTGGTTGCGGCCGCGGCCATGAGCTCGCCGGCCGGCGTGCTGAACAAAGGTCTGGCCGGCTTTGTCACTGATCGTAGCGCTGCTGTACCCCGATCTGCAGCAAATCCTTCAACGCTCGCTTTAACGCCGGGCCCCAGATCCTTGCTCGAGTCGGTTGGGATCGCCCTCGTTCGAGCGCACCACCGCCTGCAGGCCAAGCGCGCCATTTCATTCGCCCGCGCGGCGGTACAGAATTTAGAGTGTGGGAGGGATATCTCCATCCAACGCCGTCCCAATAACCCTCCGCCGCGCCCTCAACACCCGCAGCGCCTCCTCGTCCTGCTCCTCACCACGCCTCCCCAGGACCGAGCTGTTTCCCCATAATAATCAGGCTGTGGCACTCCTGTCCTAGCTTGCACTCGCGAGAGCCCTTCCTGTGTGGCCCGCTTATCAGTCCACGGCTGCCTCGCATTACGCCATCAGCAGGAGCGTACAGACAGCACGGAACTTCCGGCTTCGCTTTCCTGCTTCACCACCCACCGTCGTCCGACTCTTCTTCTCCACCTCCAGTCCGGCGCCCCTTGACCTCCCTGTCCTCGGAGAGCGTCTCTGCATCAGTCGCTCGCCACTATCATTCTGTACGTCAGCCCTGCTCGGTGTCCGTCGCTGCCATTATCAACCTGGCAGCGCTCCTGCCTGTGCGCACTCCATTCCACGCATTGCGAATTTGCTGACAGCCTGCAACGCCTGCAGTGCGTAATACTTCTCCGTGCTTGCTTCTTCTAATGCCCTCTCGACCCTAAACGACCTCGACGCAACACCCTCCCCCGACACCACTGTCAAGCCGACCGGATGCCTTACACGCCGCCCTCCCAGCGGTCTCCTGCCTCCTCCAAGTCAAACAGCCCTATCCTCAGCCGCAACCATTCATACAGCGAGGGGTGCTTGAGCCCGCAGTCGAACAGTGCGGCTCACCGGCCAGTCCTTCCCCACTCTTCCACGTCGTACTTGAGCAAGCACCGTCGTACACCGTCAATATCACAGTCCCCTCAAGATGGATCCAAGGGCTCGGTGACACAGACAAATGGTAGTGCCCACCATGCCACTCCGCCCTCAATGAAACTGTTGATACCCGTAGGTGCTGAGTCCACTCCCCCAGACTCTGTACAAAACTCCGACGATGAGGATCGTGGCCGTCAATCTGGAAAAATTGCCGAGCTGCAGGAGGCCTTGCAAAGCATCGAACTCAAGCGCGGGCACTCCCCTGAGGGACATGTTGACGGTACCGCCTCGGCCCCCCGCGAGTCAGCAAAACCCACCGGTCCGACCAGACCGGCCCTCACGCCGGAGGCTCGGAAGATCTCGCATTCTAGATCCTCGAGCGAAATCCAGCTCTCCAGCCATGCCCCCAACCTCTCCGGCTCTCCTATTCAGACATCAGACGAGAGCGAGGAGGAGGGTCTGACTATGAAGCCCCCGCTTCTCCGCAAGAAATCGGGAGAGCTAGTGAAGCCGGCCCTTCGGCCCTCCTCCCGGAATCGGCGTCGGCCTTCCAGCATGCCGGGCACTCCCTCTTTCTCCAAAGCCGTGCATTTCAACGACGATATCGAGCAGGTCCGCCACTTCCTGCAGGTTGACCGCCCCATTGCTGTCAGTGCGGGTTCATCGCCGGTCGAGACGTACGACAGCGAGACCGAATATCCGTTCGGTTACGATGACGGTAACGGTTACGCATCCTCTCGTCGTACGCGGGTAGAGTGGGAGCTCAGGCAGTCGAACTTTCCCAGGGATACTTTCGAGCGGAAGACCCTGCCGATTCGTGTCGAAAAGATCGCCCTATCGCCTGATAGCTCCACTCTCGTGGGCACGGTCGCCGTTGCGAACCTCGCCTTTCAAAAACTAGTCGTCGCCCGCTTTACCCTGGATTACTGGAAGACCACGTCCGAGGTCGTTGCCGAATACAGTGACGATGTGCGCAGGAAGCAAGCGCACGACGGATGCGACCGCTTTGTCTTCAACATCAAGCTCGCCGACCTGGCCAACCTTGAGTCGAAAACAATGCTGCTCTGTGTTCGTTACAGTGTGAACGGACTGGAGTACTGGGACAACAACAACTCCATGAACTTCCAGATTGACTTCATCAAGAAGGTGCAGCCTAAGAACACGAGGGGCAAGCAGGGGTCTGCTGGCACCCTTGGTGCGATACCACGTAGCAGGCATTCCCCACCTGCGGCCCGACCACGGTCCATGCCCGCCTCGCTTGACGACGACTTTAGCAACAACTTTGAATCCAAGTACACATTTGGTTCGCGCAACGCAAGCTCGAACGATGCTCTGCAGCCTCCAATTAGGCTGAAGAGCAAGAATAAGCCCCAAAAGGGCAACCTGTTCCCTGATCAGCCAAATTCCAAGTCTTCCCCGAGCTCGCAAGCCTTCTCCACCCGTTACGATTTCTCGGCCTCGCTGTCCGCCGCCCTCTCTAGCGCCCAGACCGCTCTTGGTGACCGTAGCGGAATCAAGAGGAGTAGCAAGCCTCGGAACCAGGATTACTTCAGCCTGCAAGGCGATGCTCCTTCGGCCGCCAACTCAACCGCTCCCCGACCGGACCAATTGTCATCCGAGAAACCGGATCTGAAGTCGGCGGAGTACAACGAGTTGATTCAGAAGTACTGTTTCGTACGTCCTCCCGCACCCACCCAGGCTGGCCACGTGAACCAGGGACACTGACAACCAATGCAGTTCGGATCCGGACGGGGTTCTCCTCAGGTCTCCAGCCCTAAGCCGGCCGTTGCTACCGACGGACCTCGCGACATCGAATCCGACGGAAGCACTGCCAGCGTCGAGGGATCTGGTTCTAACAGTCCTAGCCCCCCTAGGGAGGTACCGTCGTCAATGGACGGCGCCATGGACCAGAGAATTCCGGCTCGCGCGGCGAGCCCTTTTTTATCTAGGTCGGCGTCACCTGGACCTGTGACAGGGTCCGACTTTGGCGATCGCACCACCCCTCCTGTTTCGTTCGGTTATCCGTACAACATGCATGGTGGCATTTCTTTCGAAAACCACGGTCCCAAGGCGATACTCGGTTAGCAACCACAGTAAGTGGTTCTAGCGGGCGTCGAGTTCCTAGAACGCTTCCTTGGGTTGAACTTACGAATTTCCTTACGGTCACGATCATGCTGTAACGACCTTATACTGAGTACGACACGATGGATGGACGGAAAGCTTACCGCTTAAATGCGTGTGGCATACCGGAAGTTCTTAGTGCTCTTCTTCAAGGCCCAAAAACGCGACGACGGCCCCTTTCGATTTCGACAGCGGTTGACGGCAGTGACCTTTTGAGTGGATGATCATTCTTATTCTTGTTTGAATTGTTATTCTGCCGGTGCATGCATTCTGGAAATTGCGTTTTTTCCGTCAGCATTTCGATTGGGATGGTCTCCTGCACACGACGGCGTTTTCTGGGTATGGGTCGGTTTTCCCTTTTATTTCCATTACGCTTTTAATAGACAGGCTGTAAGTAAGTGGCTTTGTCTGAGTAACCTCGAGCTCACAGCTCAGACGGTGCGACACGGTTGGTATGTGCTTTTTTGGTGGTTTATGGGAGGAACAGGGTCTCAAAAAGTTGCGTCTTGGTCGGTCTTGCTTTCTTGTCGTTTTTCTTTTTTTCGCGCTTGCACTGAGGGCGCTCTCCCCTCTTTCCACTTTGCCCTGCGCTGAGGCGGGCATGAGCAGCATCGAGCGATCGTTTGGCAGAAGTTGACGAGATTGTTTTTGAGGGTCGGGTTCTGGTCGGATATTTGGTGTTGGGCTGGGTGTTACGCTGGGACAGGATCGGTATGCGTAGAAAAGGCAACACGAAAATCGAAAAACATTGGAATACATCTCGCGACTTTCCCCTGGGACTTCTGAGAGATTTGAGTCTGCTGTCAATGCGAGTTAAATGAGATAATAGGACTAGGCTTTAACTTACTTCGCGGCCGGAAGTTGTCGCACCTCGGCAGCTCTTCATCGCGGGGAGCTCAGAGCCCGACCACGCCCGCGTTCCACGCACCACCGCACATCACCAACTTCCCCCCACAGCTTGCTGACGGCAGCAATGGCTTTTCCGCACCCCGCTGCGGCCTCGATGCTGCAGATTGACCTTACCACCGTCCTATCGCTCCTCGGCACCGTCGCTGTCCTCGCTACCGCGTACGCGCTGTCGCTCCGCGTCCTCCCGCGCAGCAGCACCGCCAAGGCCCGCATCCTCTTCATCTGGCACCTCTTCGACGCCCTGATCCACTTCATCTTCGAGGGCTCCTTCCTGTGGAACTGCTTCTTCGTCCACTGGGTCCCGCCCGCCGCGCCGCAGCCCATCTCCCCTTATTCCGTCGCCGCCGCGGCGGCCGCCGGCACCGCGTCCGCCGTCAGCACCACGCCCAACCCCACGCCCTCCGGCGGCTTCCTCATCCTGACGCCCCCGGACGTCTACTTCCTCGGCCGCAACGACACGCTGTTCGGCGCGGCGTACGGCGGCGGGCCGTTCAGCAAGCTGTGGCAGGAGTACGCGAAGGCGGACAAGCGGTGGGGCGGCGCGGACCTGACGGTGATAAGCCTGGAGCTGTTGACGGTGTTCGTGGGCGGGCCGCTAGCGCTGTGGTGCGCGGAGATGGTCAGGCGCGGCGAGTGGTACGCGGGCAGGCAGGGGATGGAGGGGAGGAAGTGGTTTTGGATGATCGTGTTGGCGACAGGGGAGCTGTATGGTGGTGAGTTCTGATTTCCATTTTTTGGCTTTTGCCCTTTGTTCGGCAGGGCTGTTTGGGCTTGTTGATTCCTTCTTCAAGAGGTGGATTGGTAGTGGATGAAGTGGCGAATTCGTCATGCAGTGGCGGGATGAAGATGGGGTTTTGAGAGATGGATTCTCAGGTGCCGCCATTTGGGAGCGGAGAAACAAATGGCGGGAGGCTAGGAGAAATTTGAGGGGATTTCCCCTTTCTCTCTTGTTTCAGGTTTGAGTTTTGAAAACTTCGGAGAATTGGTGGGGAATGCTTGGGCAGAGACGGCTTGCATGAGCCCGGTATGCATGGCGTGCGGGAAAGGCATTGGCTGACGTTGTGGTGATTTTTCACCGGTACTTTATCTAGGTTTCATGACCTTCGCACCCGAATGGCTTTCCGGCTCGCCCAACCTGGATACGTCGAACTTCATGTACAAGTGAGTAAATTTTTCTCTGCGCCCTTTTATCTTTGTGTTCTTGTGAGCGGGTAGATATCAAGAGACCTTTAAAGTTTGTGTCTTGGCACGCCTTCCGGTGTATCTGCGGTCCATTGCTGACATGTGAATTTTGCAGGTGGGTCTACTTGTTCTTCTTCAACACGCTGTGGGTCTGGTTCCCGCTGTGGATCATGTATGAGGCGTACAAGGGTATTACTAGCGCCTTATCTCAGAAGGAGGTTGTCAATGTTATCAGCTACCTGGAGAAGAAGGCCGATTAAGCATACCACGACGGAATTAATTGTATCTTTGGAGGCATTGTCATTGTAATAATTCTCGTGTACGATACATGGAGTTCAGACTGAAACAAATAATACCCGAAGTCAGGAGGAGCGAATTTCTGTCTACGCACGCAGAATCGCCAGACATTCTCAACCTAGAAGCACAGGCAAATCATCAGAAACCCAGATTTGAATATGAAAATACTGATCATCCTAATGATTCTTCTTCCAATGATGGATCGCCTTTCTCTTGGCTGGTAATTGCAAAATTGCAATGTAGTCAGAGATGCCCAAACGACTCTGTATGAAGTCGACTACACAGGTATTGCAGCAACACGGACTATCTCTCATAATAGTGTTGCGGGGTTGAAGCATTCGTCCGGAGATGAATGCTGCCCTCTTCCTGGACGTACACACATGTGGATGGATGCTCCAACTCACCATGCAGGTCTGTGATCTATGTTCCAATGCTTTTACAATAGATACTTTAGCTTCACAGTTCACTGAGTTCTAGAAGATCGAAGAAGACCATGACTGCCCGATATTTTTCATGTACCAAAAAAGCGAAACTGTGCGATTGGCAACACAAGAAGGTAGACTGACTTGGACGTCCAAGCAAGGCCCTTGAACAAAGCGCATAAGCGGTAACACCAATTATCGGAGGTACGTCCGTTAGCCGGACCGCTGTTGTGATGACTATGAAAACCGGGCTCATCTCTCACTGTCTGTTTCCGGCGTGCTATTGGAATCCATCACTTTTGGTGCATTTTTGGTTCCGACTATCAGATTTTCGTATATTGTTGGGAGAAAGTGGTTCTGAAAGCGTCCGGTGTCGTCTTGTCTGGAGATTGTCTCGCCATCCCCCTTTCTTGGCTTCCAAGGAGACTGAGGACGTCGATAACGAAGTCCCGTGGTATCGGCACGCCGGGTAAACTTTGGGCCCGCTGCAAAGTCAGGGCTTCCAGAATCCCGTTGTGATCCCGCTCCGGTGGCCCCAGAGCCGTTTCGGAATCGAGGAATATCTTGATGGAGACGGCTTGAGCGGCGCGCCGGAATATGGTGACGGATGACGTCAACAACCCAGAATGCTGCTTCAGCGCTGCATCAAAGAATCCATTCTCATTGTATTCCGTAAACCGAGGGGTTATGGGAAGGTATCTGTGAAGTGCCTTGCGTTGCCATTGCGGGGCTCCGCGCATGTCGTTGGGAAAGTATTGCATAAGAAGGCATATGACGTCGAATCTGTAGTCGAAATCGTTGTCACCTTCCTTCATGGCATAGTCTGGGCCTTCTAGAACTTGTCGGACTGAGTACGAATTGCCGTCACCGGAACAGGGATTTGCTCCACTTTCAAGTAGTACTCGTAGGCTACCCAACCGCTGAGGACGCTCTCCATCGTACCACGCCACACTATCCAGAAAACAGTTGAGGGGTGTGTAGCATGTGCTGTCGGCCGTGTCGGGATCGATCCCTCTTTTCATGAGTGTGGTAATGGCTTCGCTGACGTCGTCTTCCACCCGAGAGTCGTAATTGTAATAACAACCGCTGCACAATGTATGAAGAAAATGCTTCTTATCCTCTGGTTGAGAGATTTCCACCATTGCAGAAAGTATTGACCCGAAACCTGGCTCTGAGGCATGGAAAACTAAAGCATGCCCGATGGTCACGGCGTTCAGATGGGGATTCATTGGAAAATCATCGACCAGAAGTTCGAGATCAAGGCCGGCTTCGACAAACTCAAGTAGAAGAGCCAAATCATCGTCATGGAAACGTGGTTGGGTAAATGATTCGAGCCAAGGTTGTATGATAAGGAGTTCGGATCTCCTGAATTTAGCCCCAGCATGTAGAAGACATCGTACAATCTGATTGGCGATTGAATGGTCCTTGGTGCTCCAATTCAGTATCCGTCGAGTGAGGACCAGGTCCAATGCCGTTGTTCCTTTATCCGGGCCTTCACCTGCCGGGGCGTCCAGTAATACCGTTTGTGAGCAGGTGAGTAGTTGCATGATACGAACATCCTTTGCAAACATTGCTGCAACGTGAAGTGCATGATGGCCGTCGGAGTCCAAGAGGGCCTTCGAAGCGTCATGTTCGAGTAATAATTTGACAATTTCGTAACGATTCTGTTTGATCGCTACCATCAGAGGCGTGTAGTCTGTTTGGATATCCTTGACATCGACATCTGCATGCTCATGCAACATAAGCTTAATGACCTCCGCCGATGAGCAGAAAGCTGCCGCTGACAACAAGGATCTGCCGACGACGTCTTGCAACCGTTGCCTTTCGTTGGAAGAGGGGCTGAGGTCGATATGCCAGTTGATATTCAAATGCCAGAAGGGCCCGTGCAGGAACGCTTGCAGACCATCAACGTTGGCCTCTCGTATGTAGTTCACGACGTCTACAACGACTTCATCTGGGACTTCCTCGCATGCCACATTGCTCTCGGGAGTGTGTCTTCTTGAAATGATTGGTCAGAGCAATTGTTCGTGCATTTCGGTCCTATACTTACGGTTCAGACGATTCATCTGCAGAGGAAAGAGCACTTCTTGGCTGAGGTGAGGGAAGGCTGCGTGCTCTCTTGAAGCCCCATTCCCGTATTTTGATGCGGTAGGCTCGAGTACTATCATAGTTCAATGAAGAGCTTTTGCCTAGGAGAGAAAACACTTACGAGGCTATAAATCCATGATCGTCGCGCAAGTGTCGTATGACCTCAGTCAGAGACTTGCCCTGCACAACATACAGCTGTCTGATACCGTCTTTCACATGCAACCAGTTCTTCGTCATTATTCCAAGAGTGGCGGAATGAGAATATGGTGAAGATAATTAAATAAGGAAGGCAACGCGTTGGTGCCGAATACAGAGCTGCCCCTTCCTTCAAGTAAGCTGTCCGCTGATTCACACCAGCTCCCGGCGGCACAAGCGAGTCAATCAGCTGTAGCATGCTGCGCCTCCCTCTCGTTTTCTGCACTGTGCATTTTGCACAGTGCAGAAGCGCCAGACCATGTTAGGAAAAGCGGCCTGCACACCACCGTGATCATCGTGGGGGCCGTGTTTGAAGCTGAATTGCACTGTGCAAAAGAGCTGCGCCACTTCGGGGTGCGCCGCGCCCATCCACGTCAGTAACCTCCCCGTCATCGAAAGTGCACTTTTTTCTTGCACTGTGCAAGTTTTGGTCATCCAAGGTATTGATCAGGCGATTTGAAGGATGGATCAAGTGTTCCACAAGGCTTGGAGTGGAACTGCCAAGCACCAATCGCAAACGCACCGCCCATGAAAATGTTGGTTTCGAGTTCAATGCACTTTTGGAGTCAATATTACACTGTGCACTTTGTCCTTGGTTTAAGAAGATATCTCGTACCTTGATACGTCGAATCCAAACACAGTCAACTGAACCGCGATTTTCCCTCCCAAAATATCGTCGTTCGCACAATTTGCTTTCGTAATTACTCTTGCCAGATTACCTTTGTTTGTGACAACTTCAGCGGAGTCAACCTACCTTCTTCGAACTTGCGACCCCAAAATTTCCCCGAAACAGCTGGAGAAATGTCCACGTTGCGTACATATTCAAGGTCAGTGACCGCGTTTATTTCCTAATGAGTCATTCTAATCATGGGCTCAGCAGCTATGAAGGCTCTACTGTTTCTCCTGCGGCCAATTTTGTAGGCAGAGACCGTGAACTGCCTTTGGCCTTCGATGATCGAGGGCCTGAAGGGGAGAGAACGGCCAGCATCCCGCTCACAGCTGCCAATCTCAAAGCAAAAAGTGTGGCCGCCGACTCCTCGAGTGAGCATAGGCTTGCGCAAGCTGCTCAGGAGCTGGGATTTACGCTTCCTTTGAGGGACTTGAACGCGGAGTACAGATCGGACGGCGGACCAGTAGAGCGTTGGTTCCGCGATGACGGATGTTACTCGAGGACGGTGATCGCCAGCTATATCAGCAAGAATACAGGCCGCTGAGGCTAGTACTGTTGGCTGTCTATACTCTTTGAAATCAGGACTCTTTCTCCTCTTATTCAGAGCGGGTGATTCGCTATGAGTTCGCCGGACTTATGCTTTCTGGGGTGGTCTCTAATCATTGCGAAAACCAAGGACCTCGGAAGGCAAGGAAGCGCGTGTCTGAAGCTTATGAGGGGCTGCTGGCGAGTTATTCAATCCTGGATGGACGCTTGGAATTGCCGTACGAGACTTTGCCATACTATGGTAACGCTTTTCGGAGCCTGGTATCCATTGACGCATCTCTCCCGCGAGTTGGGCCCGTGATGGGAGAAGCGTAGTATGCTATCAGGATATAAAGCGTGTTTCGTCGGAATATAAAGTGTTGGAAAGCGACATTCATTGCATCAACAAAATAATCAATGTTCACCTATAGCAATCGCTCCCTTGTGAACTTCGTGATGTCTTGCAGTCCCTTCAAACGCTCTTCGCCGGTCTCTCCCAGATATAAAGCAGCCACAGGCCAAGCATGGATTCCTCCCTGTTCTTCGTCGACGTCCACGCGTGTGCCTGTCTTCTTTAACAATTCGATTAAGTCTCGGATCTCCAACCCTAGAACTTCTTCGGATCCAAAAAGGAACAGCCAACCTTGGGATGGTGATGCCCTCGCCCAACGGACTGGATCTTTGCATTTTCCAGGGGACACAATGGGATCTTCTTCAGAAATCTTGTTGCCCACGTACTGTCTTCCATAAAGGTGAAGGCTGTCCGCGTTCAGATAGTCACTCCTCGTATTCCGGTCATTTGGAGAAACGATAGTAACCCAAGGAGAAATCATAGTGGCAAGTCCTGGTAGCTTCCCGCGATGACGCGGATGGTCGGCGAGATGCAACAGAAGGCTGAGAATGAGTGTTCCGCCAGCGGAATCGCCGCCAACACACACCCGCGATGGGTCCTCGACCACGGACAGAACGTGCTCATAACCGGCAAAGGCTTGCTGAAGCTGCGTAGGATAGACCGCATCGGGGACAAGAGTGTACTCAAGAGCGAAAAGGGCTGGGTTCTTATACCCGGATTCCTTCAAAAGAGAAACCCATGCGAGCAGGAATTCCATGTAGAAAAAACTGGATCCCATCGAAAAGCCGCCACCTGTGCAATCGTTTAGTTTGGGACTTGGCCACTCGGTCGACACACAATCTTACCGTGGCAGTAGAATACGACGATGTCGGGCTTGGTCTCCTCATCGAATGTGAGCCAAACGCCAGGGAAGTTATCGTTCTTGACTTCGCGCCAAGTGATAGGCGAATGAAGGTAGCCGTGGCGCAGCATTCTCCATCTCAGAAACGGTAGGGCAACAGGCTTGGAGAAGAATACGCGGCCGATGTAGGCGGGCATAAAAGCGAATGCATAGCGGACGCATCTGATAACAAAGTCTTGAAAAGGTGTTGCTTTCTGCACAAAAGGAGATCTATCGATCGAAGCTGTGAAGTATCTTTCCCGAATGAATTGAAAGGGTATAATGAGAGCTGCATCCCGTCAAAATCTGGAAGTTGGAGTATGTGTTGGGTGAGGTACCTATGTGGGGAAGAGCGTTGAATACCCATGTCACCAGCTCGAAAATCCCGACATTCAAGAGCAATTGGGGCGCAAGAAAAAGCAAAAACACAATGCAGTCTAGGTAGGAGATCTGGGTGAGAATCATTGTTCACAAATCTAAGGTTGCGTGTGCGCAGGCGAAAGGTAGCGAATTGACATAGATCAGGAGTGAGAGTGGTCTGACGTCTATGACGCTGATACGCTAACGAACTGGGGACCTAGGCCGAAAAAAGGTTGCGGATTGAACAGAAGCAGCCAACAGCGCGTGCACGACGCGCTTTAGCTGGGGCTGCACAGAGAAGGTGAAAAGTGAACGATTTGACGCGTCGTCGCTGGGCTGGCGGGCGCGGAATGACGTGAGGGTCCGGGGTCGGGCTCGCCCGCGTTAGGTAAGCGACGTAAATTTCCGCGGCCTCATTTGCTGCTTGGCTGCCAGACTGGCGTCCAAGTCACCACCGACCACCAAAGCTCACTGCTGCATCCTCGCGCCACGGGCTGGTCGCGCGCAACGCAGCTCCTCCATCCCTTTGTGGTCCTCCTCTCTTCCACCCACCTACAACGTCCTCTTCAACCACTCGCGTCCGCTCCAATGCACTGAAGCTCGTCCCGCCCGCCGGCTTTCCAGCGACAACCTCCGCTTTCGCAAATTTCGCGTCTGCCCCACGCAAAGTTCTGCTGCGGATCTGACATTGCACGCTGGAAGCCATGGACCTCGCCAGGTAAGCCCGTATCTCCTCGCCGCCACCATGCGACCACCACTGACCCACCACTTGTACAGCTCTCTCACCCAGGAAGAAATTCCTATTAAGCTGCGATGCGCCATCTGCAACAAGCTGGTCGTCAACGCTTTCGGCCTGCCGTGTTGCGACCAGTCGATATGCGGAAACTGTACGCTACCTCACCTTGCCCATAGTCGCGTGTTCACGCTGACCGCCCTCAGGCCAAGCATCGCTGCCTGACTCTTGCCCGGTCTGCTCCCACAGCCCTCTGTCCGCCGACGACTGCAAGCCGAAGAAGAACTTGCGCCTCACAGTCAAAGCCTACCTGAAATCGGAGGAGAAGAAGCGCGATAAAGAGCGCTCCGTAAGCATCGCCGGCAAGCCCGAAACCCCCGTCACTCCAGGCGGCACCGCTCCGGCCGTTGTACAATCCATAGAGCAACCCATCGATGCTCCCGAACAAGCTGCGCCGAATGCCCATGGAGATACTCAAGAGACGAAGGAACAGCAACAAAGTGATGTGGTTCAGCCAAGTGAGGCGCCTCAGCGCGATGGCTTATCTACGTCGGTAGACCAAGCAAAACCCGAGGTAAGCAAGGGTGTCCTTCCTTGACAGACTCGGTCTAATATTTTTCAGGAGGAAAACGCTCCAGATGCGCTTGGAAAACGTGACCCGAATAGCCAAGACCCCGCCGTGGACCCAAACGCCGGAGACAACGCAGATGCCGAGAAGGCGGACGGCGAAAACGGTCAGGAAGGAGCTCGGGAAGGTCAAGATGCACAGGGTGAAGGCGAGAAGCAGAGTGGTGACTGGAGTGCGGGAGCGAACGGAGCTTCCGCACAAGGTCAGATGTTTGGAAATGGTTTCGGATTTGACTCCAACCAGGCCGGTTTCAGCGGCATGAATTGGGGCGCCTCCGGAGGCTTCAATTCTATGATGATGAATGGGATGTCCAATGGCAACTGGAACAATTTTGGCATGATGGGTAAGCTCAACCGTCTAAGCTATCAGCGTTCAAATATGCTAATATGTATCATTAGGCATGCCCGGCATGGGGATGGATCCAATGGCCATGTCTCAAGGAATGTTCGGAGGCTTCGGAGGTCAAGGCATGGGCATGAACGGAATGAACATGGGCATGGGCTACGGCGGAGGATATGGTGGCGGATGGAATGGACAGCAGATGAGTGGCAATGACTTTGGTGGCGCAAATGCTGGCTATTATCCCGGAGGTGGATATAATCAACAATCGCACCAGCAAGGGAATTTCCCGCAGCATCAGATGAATGGTCATCACAACCAGCAGTTCGCAAAGAATAATTTCCAGAACCAGAATCGCTTCCATGGGCCCGGCACACATCAGCAGCCGAAGCCGCTTGGCCAAGGTCAGCAGGGGGATGTTGGCGCTGGCCCTGGCCAAGCCGAAGGAACTGCTGCTGCTCAAGCTCAGGTATCAGGCGAGGATCGGGTCGAGAATGAGAATAAGGACTCCGCGTCGGACGCAGAAGCTATTGCGTTCGAACATCAACTTCCACCGGAGCTTCAGAACCGACGTCCATCCCAGACAGGTTCAGTCGAGGTGCAGAAGGAAACGGACAACGATAAAGCCAACGACACGACCGATTCCACGAACGAAGCGCCAAAGGACGAGAAGACGCATGGAGACGATGCCGAGCATGGCCCAAATGCGGATAATGATGATGAAACTAACAATGCAGTAGAAGGGCCTGAAACCCAAGACGGCGAAGCAGCACAATCCCATGAAACTGCTGAGGTGACCGTTGAAGGCGGGCACCAACAGGACGTTCAACAACCGGGCCACGGATTTCAACCACAAAACTTTCCCCACCAGCAAATGGGTGGGTTTGGCAACGCCGACCCTAATTCCATGGGTATGAATATGGGTGTGGGCATGGGCATGGGCATGGATGCATCCTTCATGGGTATGTCTATGCCAGGTATGCCAGACCCTTCAATGGGCTTCGGCACAATGAACCAGCATTTCGATTATCCAGGTCGTGGTAGAGGTGGTTTCCGCGGAGGCTATGGACGCGGGTATAATAATTTCCGCGGCGGCTATGGGCGTGGGGTGCAAGGTCCTGGATTCGGACCTAGTGGCGGGTTTGGAGGAAACGTCACTGTTCTGGCAGGTGGGGAGCCTAAGGGCGTTGGTGTCGAAGGAGCCCCGACGGGTCCAAAAGCAATGCGCGAGGGTCTGCCTAATACCGGAGCAAGTGGTCGGCTGAGGGGAGCCTTTGCAGCCGGATCGGGCAGAGGTGTGCCACACACTGGGTCCGCTCCTCCTTCTGAGCATCAGCAGAGGTGAGTACAGATTGGATCTGCTTGAGAGGAAATGCTTACGATGAACAGCAAAACACCCGAGAATGGACCAAGCCGTGCCCACTCGCCGTCGCGCCAGCGATCCAAGTCGAGATCGAGGTCCAGGTCCCGTTCGCCTTCGCGTCGACACCGTCATCGTCACCGTCACCGCTCCCAGAGCGCGTCGTCAGAGACGGAGTCACGCGAGCGGCGCGAAGAGAAACGTCGTCACCGCTCGTCACGGAAGTATGAGGATGAAGAAGATGAGGCTTCATACGAAGAGTCCAGAACTCGCGGTCACAGCAAGGAGCGTGCCAGAGATTCGTCGGTCGACTCATCGAGACACCGCAGCCGGCGTGACCGCGAGAAAGACCGCTATCGGTCTTCACGCTCACACCGTGACCGCAGCCGCGAGCACCGCCGTCATAGGCATAGATCTAGGACACCAGCTGCTGATGATCGCGATGATGCGGCAAGCATTGCAAACGGCACGGATGTTGGTAGCGAGTCCGGCAGTCGTAGGAAGCGTGACAAGTATCGTGAACGCGAGAAAGATCGCGACCGGGAGTATGAGCGCAAGGAGAAGGATAAAGACCGCGAGCGTGAGCGCGAGCGTGACAGAGACAAGGACAAGAAGCGCTCTTCGCGCCGCGATCGGACCGTGTCTCCGTCGTACGACTATTCTGATGATGATAGGCACTACCGCTCATCCCGACGGCGCCGCGAAAAGGAAAAGGAGCGGGAGAAGGAGAGAGAACGCGCCGAGAAAGCGTCACGCCGGGAGGATGAACAGGGTGAGGATGAGGAAAATGAGTTCAAGATTCAGGGCCGGTCCAAGACATCGATGCCTCCTCCGTCGCAGCCCAAAGGATCATCGACTTCAAGAGCTTCTCCTCCCCTTCAAGCACCGAAGGGCCCTTCGTCATCCAGGACCCGTGATCGTGAGCGTGAGCGCGAGAGGGACAAGAACAGAGACCGGGAAAACTCGTCGAGGAGGAACAGCATTTCACAAACTTCAAGGCCAGACACACCATCTCAGAGTACGGACCCGCATACGCTCGAGCGTGAGGCGCGGAACCGGGAACGCATGCTCAAGGAAGCGCAGCGCAGGGCGTCGTTACAGAACCCTTCGTCTTCATCCAGCAATAGCGAGAAGAGGAAACGCGGATACGAAGGCTATGAAGACGAGAAGTCGTTCGCACCTCCAACAGGCCCCAGTGCGGAGCGTGAGCGGCACGGCGGCAAGAGACGCAGGGGGAGTGAAGTCGAGGGCGGTGGCAGCGGTAGCAGGGAGGAGCGCGGGAGCGGCAGCAGGAAGAGGAGAGTCAGCTACAAGTACGAGGACGAGGAAAACGACGAGGCAAGAGCCAGGCGGGTGGAGAGTGAGCGCGAGGCACAGCGGTGGCGGTAAAACATTCAGGATTATTGATATTGGTCATGGAGAGCTCGGCACGAAGAAGCCTCAAGATGAGGCTCTCTAATTCTTCATTGTACAGTACATTAGACGTGGGATTCCCCGGCGCCGAAGCGGATGTGGGACATGCCAGTAGAAGTAGCGAATGAGAAAAAAGAAAGATGCAATAACAACAGAAGAAGGAGGCGGAGATTGAGTTGAGAGAGCAGCATGGGCCTGGCTTCTCCTATTCGCGGCAGTGGCCGACGAACAGCCGGTCGGTTGATTTTTCTGTGACGCCCCCTCGCTCGCCTCGCCTCGGCGTGCGCGCCTATTCCTTTGGCTGTTCCGCCCAGCTTCGCAGCGATCGATGGGACTGTCCGCGCGATCCCAGGGGGCCTGAAGGCTCTATTTCTCCATTTCTGCCAAGGATTTCCGCTCGGTTGCCGGGCCGAGAAGGTGATGAAGCTGATTACGCCGATCTCCACTGGGCTCTGCGGCTCAGGCGCCTCCCTGGCTCGTTCCCCGGAGACAAGGCCAACGTCAGCTTGTGACAAGTCGCGCCGCCTGAGAGCAGCAGCAGCAGCAGCAGCAGCAGCAGAACTCCTCTCGGGAAGCGGATGGCGATGGCGCGAAGGAGCAGGCTCAGCCCCACAAGGCGACGAAAGCTTGCAGCCGTGACGCGAAAGCATGCCGCTCTATCGCCGAGTCCGCGGCTCGGTGCTCCGGCCGATGGTCGTGCTTCCTAGAAGCCAGTAGAGGATCCGAGTTTTTCGATGGAGCTTCTCCGTCTCCTCAAGGGTGAGCGCGCTCCTCTTGGCGTGGAGAGATACTTCTTCATCTTTTGCCTCCCAGCCATCTGTCCTCTTTCGCCCCTGCTTTTCCCTCTTTTCGCCTCTCTCCACTGTGGCTTCCCCACGGGCCGTGTCGCTTTGAGTGTTTGTCAGTAAGATGTTCGGTCGTGGTGCGAGACGCCTTCTGTCGTTACCGATTGCTGCTTGGCTCGCTGTTCCTACCTTCGCTCAAGATCCTTTTACCGACGATGAAGGCTTGTTTAATTTCGTCACGGTATGTCTGCTCGCTCGTTGGCCTTGCTGCCCATGCCTTCGGTTCCACCACACATGTGGATCCCGGGACCCTTCCATGAGAGATATATATATAAGTGCCCACAATGCCAAGAATTCAGATCCCGTCAGCCATGGCGCGTAGGTCGGGGGTGATGCTGATCTCGCCGTCTAGCGTCCCGAAATCAGGGTACCTAAACTCGACGTCAAAGTCTACAACAAGGATGCCGTTGCTCCGGGCTACTTTTTCGTAGCTCCGTACAATACCAATAACAACTGGGAGGCTCATCACGGCCCTTTGTTCGAGACCTGCCAGGTCGGTCCCGCTATATACGATAGCAATGGGGTGAGTGCTCAGCGCGCAACATGCTTGCAAAACACACCAAGGCCAGTCTGCTCATACACTACATGCATAGGATTTAATATGGAGCGGCGCGTGCATGTTCAACAACATGAATGCCTTTGACTTCCGCCCTGTGGATTACGGCGGGAAGAAGTACCTCTCACTCAACGTCGGCCGCGGCACCCCCTCGGTATATGGAGCCGGCATCATTCTCTCCGACACGTACGAAACTGTACGCGAGATCCAGATGAGCGGACACACGGACAGCTTCAACCAGCATGAGTTCAGCGTGATAGACGGCGGCGAGGCCGTCCTCTACGTCACCGAGGAGGCCGAGGAGGTGTCTGCAGCTGGAATTGGTCTGGGTGACGACATCAAGACGTGGGCACGCAGCACCGGAATCAAGGAGGAGTCCCTGTTGTGGGGCCACGAGGAAACGGTCAACTTCGAGTGGGACTGCATCGACTACATCCCGCTGAATGAGAGCACGTATCCCTGGCCAGAGGCGCCGGAAGAAGGCAGGGGCTGGGATTACATGCACATGAACTCGATCGACAAGTTTCCGGATGGCGACTACCTGATCTCGATGCGCTACTCCAACTCCATCTTCCGCATTTCGGGGAAAGACAAATCCATCGTCTGGAGGATGGGCGGCCTGTACTCGGACTTCAAGACGAAGGACGGTTTCGGCTTTTCGCGCCAACACCATGCCCGCATCATCTCGACCAACAGCACGCATACCGTCGTCACGCTTCTCGACAACGCTGCTGGGAGTCTCGCAACAGACGACGAACTGACTGCAGACGAGAGCTCCGCGCTGGTCATCCTGCTCAGCCACGACCCCGCAAACACGGAAAGCTGGACGGCCGAAATCCTGCGTCGCTTCGCCCGCCCGGATGGCGACTACTCGCACCTGCGCGGCTCCTTCCAGATCCTGCCCGCCAGGTCACCAGAGAGCGACGGCTCGGACGCCGCAAAGGAGCCATACCCCTCCAGCCTGACCTACCTGCACGACCGCTACCCGCGCTGGGAGACGTCCAACGCCTTCGTCGGCTGGTCCAAGAACGGCTACATGACCGAGTTCCTTCCCGACGGCAGCATCGCCGCCGAGGCCCGCTTCGTCACCGACCGCCTCGACACGTACCGCGCCTACAAGCACGCCGGCTTCGTCGGCCGCCCCGCCGAGCCGCCCGTCCTCAAGGCCTTCGCCTTCGGCGACGTCACCGGCCAGAGCTCCGCCGTCGTGGACGCCAGCGGCAGGGGCGTCGGCCAGACGATGACGGTCGCCTACGCCAGCTGGAACGGCGCGACCGAGGTGCGCGCGTGGCGCGTCTACGGCAGCGTCGTGCGCGACGGCGCCGTCGTCGCGCTGGGCGACGAGCCGAGCACGCACGACGACACCTACGGCCTCGCCGACCCCTCGCCGTCTTCCCCCCACCATCACGCCACGACCGTCGTCTCCGCGCCTCCGTCCGCCTTCTCGAACGGGGATTATCAGGGCTCGGTGGAGCCTGCTGCTGCAGCAGCCGCACACAAGCGCACCGCCGACCGCATCCCCCGCCCCACCGACGCCCGCCCGGCCCCCGTCACGCAGCTGCTCGGCACCTTCGCGCGCGCGGGCTTCGAGACGGTGCTGACAATCCCGAACGCGCCCGTCGCCGCGATGTGGGCGGAGGCGCTGGACGCCGACGGCAGCGTGCTGGGGCGCACGGCGATCGCCCGGACGGTCGTGCCGGGCGCGCAGAGGCCGTACGATCCGGCGCGCGAGAGCGGGGTGGAGGGGGAAGGAGGAGGGGTGGCGGGCGATTGGGCGTTTGAGGACGGGAGTAGGGGGTTTATCTCGCTGACCAAGGTGGGGCCCAAAACCGGCGGGGAGGCGGGTTGGGGGTATGCGAGCATGAGGGGTGGTGCGGGGGCCGGTGGTGTGTTGAGCGGGCTGGGGTTTGCGGGTTTGATTGGGGTGGGTGCAGGGGTGGGGTGCGTGGCTGCGGCGTTGATATTGCTGGGGTGGTGGGCGTGGGTGAAGTGGGAGGGGAGGAGGAGGAGGAGGAGGGAGGGTGGTGGTGGGCGGAAGGGGTGGAGGTCGATGATGGCGCAGAAGAGGGGGATGATGAGTAAGGGGAAGGGGAGGGCGGCGAGTTGGAAGGCGAAGGGTAAGTATAAGGCTGTTGCGAGCGGAGAGGAGGGGGACGAAGAAGAGGGACTGGAGCTGGTCGAGACGGGCGGTAGCAGCGACGGGGAGAGCGAGGATGAGTATCTCGGGAATCTGAACTGGGCGCCTGTTTTTGGAAGGGGTACGGCGGTAGGCATGATGGACGGAGGGACGGCAGGATCGGCTAGGACGTTCAATGAGGAGATGACGCTCGGAGAGGTGCGAAGAGGGTTGGCGAAGGTCAGGGAGCAGGAGCAGAGACAGAGGCAAGGAAGCGTGGCGGAGTGGAGTGGGCCGGTCCCGTTGGTGCTGCAGGCGAAGAACAAGTGGAATGAGGGGAGGAGGGATTGAGGGACGGTGATTTTGCATCGAGGAGTTTTGTTGCTTCCTCTTTTTTGGTTCTTTATCGGCATATACAGAAAAGCGTAGCATAGCATTGCATAGCATGGCCCGGCGTTGAATCAGGAAAAAGCAAATTTCCCCTGGCTGGTCTCTTCTGCTTCGAATTGGTGACTACAGTAATCCAGAAACTCAAAATAAACAAGACCATGCCCATATGAAACTCATCTGCATACTAGCGTAAGCATACTAGCTTAAGCATACACCCTGCCACGTTTCCATTGCTTGAAAACTCTAAATCAACGGATGAGGGTGACATGCAGGATATTGAGAACAAACCCCTCGTCATAGTGCACGTATGCCCAAGAATATGTACCTTTCTGGAAGGGTTGCTAATTTATCTCGTGTCCCACTTGATGCTCACATGTGGTAGGAGACTCCAAGCTTTTCGGTGCAGTATGCATCGGGAAGTGTTTAGTATGGTTGCGGAGCACAAGAATCAAGATTCCAATTGATGGTACACCCAAAAAAACACTACAGAAAAGCTCACTTGTGTGAGTCACGCGCAGGTTATTTATGGATTAGCTTCGTATAAGCGATTGAAAGATGCCATTGGCTCAGGAAGGCAACTGTGGTAGGGGCATAGCCTGTGGGAGCTAACCAACCACGGAGATTCTACCGGTATGGGAGTATCAACTTTAGCTGTACTGTCCGGCTACTCCTACGCTCATTGTCTACTGTAGCAATACTACCTCCTTTCTTTCCTGGTTAGCGCCATGACGTAGCCTTGGTAGTCACTTTCTCAGTTTCAAGGTTTCACGGAGGTTTGGCGACACTGCTCATATGTTAGATCGAGTCACATGTTCGGAAGCCATGCAATAAGACCTTAAAATACAAGAACCAAAGTTGCACCAGCCAACCGCTGTCTGAGACATGAGCACACGACGGGGCCTTCCATGCAGCAGCAACTGATATCTCGGAAAGTAGCAGACCCTTGAGACATATATGTGCCCTGAATAGCATATTTCCGATGGAAAATCTGTTTTGATTCCGTTCTGGGGTGGTGTTTCAGGAAGGGAAGTCATCACTCACGCGCTCAGTTCCATCAGACTTCTGACTACGCCGAATTTGGGTCAGGGTTTCTTCAGATTTATACCCAAGGTCGAGTAGCTATGAAACCCTGGTTCGCAAAGAGGCAACCAGACTTTGGCCCACTTCGTTTGTGCGGCGGAGTGAATAAAGTTGTGTGATGTCGCTGCTCACTGCGCCATCAACCCAACCACCAGCCTGTAACTGCAGCCTTCTCCGCCATCGATCCCAGTGGAGAATCACCGGGCTACCATGAAGCACTCAACAAAAGATGTAATCACCCCCGAGAGGCGCAGAGGGAATAGTGGCGAGATGGACCGTCGCAAATTCAACACCAACAACCCCCCTGCTGTTTACCCTCACTCAAGGGACCCCGCTGTTCAACCTGACTCCGAGCCGAGCATGTTTCTCACTCATTCCCCCGTAACTCGGTACAGTACTACACCTAATCCTCGTGATCCTCTCGCGAGTGAAACTCTTGGGGCCGAGAATGAGACTGAGGGCGGCGCGACAGAGTTGCAGTCTCATGGTAGTCTGCCCAACGCGGACGCGCAAAATACTTCTCTTTTGAAGTTACAAGAATGCATTGATCGAGCGGCAGCGCTCCTGCCAGTGGGCCTCCCGGAGATTGCAGCGCCACAGCCGCAGGAAAATAGGAGGGAATCACTGAAGAAGAAAGAGGAAAATAAAAAGGTACACTATAGCTTGAGAAATAGAAGGGAGCGGCAGGGATCTCATGAACAACAGCATCATGTTACAAGAGGGCATCGAACAGCGCCGTACTCGGTGCCCAACGGACCAGCAGAAGACCGGAATAGTAGTCCACCCCCAAAAAGGACACGATATAGTCGGAGAAGAAGAGGGCAGCAAGACAAATCTTCTCCGACATTGAGTCAGCAGCACCTCGCGGGGAACGGACCTACAAACGCTACGAACACAGAAGTCAACATACAGCTGCCATATGAGCTCTCACAACAATCTAGAGATCCGCCCCGCCACACCCCGGCTCAACAGAACACAAACCCGGGGCCTTTGTTTCTGCCGGGGAATGATCAGGCACTTCAATCGCTGAAACCGAACCAACATGGCCAGACGGCGTTTTCATACAGCAACCAGCAGGAACCTCCTGGAGGAGACCAGCTGAACGAGCTCTCTGCCCCCGGTGTCTCGACTGGAATGCTCGGCCCCAGCCTCCTTGATCTGGATTTATTCGACGGATCTTTTGATTTTAATAACCTTTCATTATTCCCGGACACCGGTTTTCCATGGCTCGATGCTCCAGCACAGCAACAAAATGCTGCTTTTCAACAAGACGGCAGTCTTCTTCTCCAGCAGCCGAACCAGCAGCCGCAGCAGAATGGCTTCGTCCAACCCCCTCAAACGCATCAAACCAATTTTCCACCAGGACTACCACCACAACACCAGCACTTCCTGCCCGTACAGCAAAACGGCAGCCAGCAGCATAGCGCATGGCCATCCCACACCATTTTCCGGCCGCTAATGCCGTACCCGACGAACCCCTACCTCCAACCCCCCCAACACGCTGCTCAAACGCAGATGGCGCCGCTGCAAAGGAATCAGCAGCCCAGCGGCAGCCCCAAGCAGCAACACGCCGCAGCCGGTTTCGCCGGCCCAAGTATGCAGCCGCCGCCGCACGGCATGATGCAACAAACAGCACCGCCGCCGCCGCACCACCAAAGCTTAAACCACCTGCCTTCCGGCATATTCAATGGAGTGCACCAATATTGCTATCTGCCTCCGACGGCACCGCCGACAGCAGCGCCCTCGCCCAGCGGACTCGATGACGGGGGAGAGCATGAATACTATTCGCCTCCGGCAGCAGCAGCAGCAGCAGCAGCGCCGATAACACCACGCTCGCCAAGCGGACAGAAGTCGACAACAGCGCCCACGCCTAGCCTTGCGAGCCAGCGACATCAGCAGAAAAAGAAGAGGAAGCAGCAGTACCAGCAATACCGGCAGCAACAGCAGCAGCAGCAACAGCAGCAGCAACAGCAAAGCCGGGGAGGTCATTCCGTAATCACACAAGATGGGTCTCTACACGAGCTTGCTGCTCATGGCAATATTTCTCGGCTCCTCGAGATCGACGAAGCCCTCGGGCGCCTGTATAAGATGAAGGCCAGGGTCGGGTTACTATAGTAGAACAACTGGACCGCTGGATATCTCCCTACCTTCCCCCCTCCTTCGACTCTGAGGAGGAAACAAGAGCCAAAAAAAAAGGGCGTCCCCATATATTCTAAGTAGAGGGCTTTTTTGATTATGCGGGAAGATGCACAAAAGTGGATCCCATTTCGAACAATTATTCGCAAACAATGTAAACACTGTCGAGTCTCGTAGAACAAACGACATCATTTCAACTGAACACCAATACGTTTGAAACGTGCGAACATGTGTATCATTGACTCAGTCCAAAAGAAGAAAGTTCGAAAGCCAAAAAAACAATACAGAAGTGAGAATAACAGAAAGAATAAGCAGCAAGAGAACGCTTGGAATACGTTCATCGCTAATGCAAGCAATACACCCTTGGCTTTTCTTGACGATGATCGGTATCCCACAACGAGGACGCTTCTAGCACAAACGGAAAGAGAAACCCACACGGTCATTCAAGAGGTGCCGGAATCTAAACACGTCAGCGCCAGCGCATGGCCTCCAACAACTAACCCCCCTACGCCACGCTCCCAAGAAGTTTCCCTCCTCTCTCCAAATCTATCCAGCCGGAAGGAACCCAACGCCGGACGGGACGACTCATGCCACCTCTAGCGTGGAAATTGTGAAGATCGATGCAGTAACTAAAAAAGGCCGTCACGATTATGAGCGAGCTTCCTCGAGCTCCAGCTCCAATTGCCTAATCTTCTCGTCCTTCTCACCGCTATTGATGTCGGCGACCTTGGTCTTCAGGAGGTTAACCTCGGCGGTCAGATGGGTGATTTGCTCGAGCTGGCTGGCCAGCTGCGTGTTTTGGTTCTCGAGCATGGACTTGATATCACTCAGGTAGTCCTTAATGCCCGCAGCCGCATGGCTTGCTGCGGTCGATGAGGTGGAAACCGAGCGGGGCGTCTCCTTGACTGACTCTTGCTCCGGTTCTGCGGCCTTAGCGGCACGTTCGTTGATGACTGCCGGTTCAGGTGACTTGCTTATCTCAGGACCGCGAGTCTTCTCGTCCTGGCGGACAGCGGTGGCCGATGGACGCTCCACAGGCTTAGGGATCTCTTCGAAGCTAGAGGCTTCATCAGCGGACTCCTCTTGCTCGTCCTTGTCAGCGAACTTGGCCGCCATATTTGCCATGGAAGCCTTGTTGTCATTGACAGACGGAGGGGGGCTCCGGGCGGCCGGCGCAGGAGTCGGCTCCACCTTCGGCTCGGGCTTGGGCTCCGCCTTCGGTGTCGGGGCGGGTGCAGGAGTGGGCTTGTAGTCGGTGGGCACCTCAACCGGGGCCTCCCCTTCATAGGTGGCCTCCAAAGAGAACTTCGGAGCAACAGCATCCTTGCCCTCCCAGAACTCGGCAGCCGACATGCCAGGCTTGAGACCAGTCGTAGGAGGATAGATATCGCCTTGGAAGACCTCGGCGCGCCTAGGGACAATGAAGGGGATTGGTTCAATGTAGTTATCGTTGACTGTCTTGTATGCGCGGGCGACCTCGTTTTCGTGGAGCTAGCAACTATAAGCACATGTTCACTATCTTCTTCAATGCAACACTTACGTCAACACCACGCTTGGGCATGAAAGCCACGCCGCGTTGGGGGTCTACAGACTTGTACTCGGAGAGGAACTCAAACTTGTCGTTGACATACTCGAAGTAGCGGATGTTTCCGTCACTGCTCGGATTAGCGTGGAACTTTGGTGACAGCAAAGGGTCAGTTCTTACCCCTTGCCAGCAAGGTACAGAATCTGGGTACCGTCATCCCAGAAGGGCATGCAGACACCAGAAATGGAGTCAAGGATCTCAAATCCGTTGAGCGGCTCTCTTGCGGCCCTGATATCCCAGAGACCCAGCTGGCGGTCACTCATCTTGGAGAAACCGGTGGTGGCGATCCTGTCGTTCTCACCCATCCAGACAGCACGGCTGTTCTTCGCGCCGCCATGGCCCTGGCCCTCATGCACGGGCTTCTCTGAGCGCACATCCCAAATACGGAGCTTCTTGTCGCGGCAAGTGGTGACGAGCAGGGAGCCGTTGGCGCTGAACGAAAGGGACTGCACCATATCGGGATGCTTGAGGGTCAGTTTCGTCTGGCCATGCTCGACGTCCCAGAACTTGACCAAGTAGTCGCCGGAGGAGCTGGCAAGGACGTTCTCGGCAGAGGGGTTCCAAACGACGTGTCCGACTTTTCTGAGCGAGCGTCAGTGCGCCTCAGGCAGTCGTATAGGGGTCAATTACCTGGTGTGTCCGGCCAGCCTGGCTGCGGGAGTGACATCTTGCGGCTCCTCAGCGTCGGTGTGGAGGGAGAAATTCTCAGGCACCTGCCAGAGGAAGACCTGCCTACGAATCAATATCCTGGGACCCTTGTGAGCGAGGGAGGGCCCGTCATACCTTGCCGTCGTCGGAACCGGACGCGATCACATTATCATTGAAGGGGTTCCTGCCAATGCTCAGCCGCAGTGTACGAGTATGAATGCACGCGACAGCGCATACCAGTCGGTGTCGAGGACGGGACCGGTGTGTCCGCGGAACAGGGGAATAATTTCGGGCAGCTTCCCGCGCTCGTCGAGGGGGATAACAGCGAAGGCGCCACCACCACCGGCTTCGTAGTTGACCGAGAGGTACTTGGGATTGGCCTGGGGGAGGCGTCAGCGGGCGGCGTCAGGAGGAGGGATCGGAGCGGCGGCGGACCTTGACGATGTTGCTGTCCCAGGCATTCTTAGACAGCCGGAGGTTGTCGTAGCATTGTTCCTGCGCGGCGGGCCACGGTCAGCGGGTTTGAGCGGATTGCGGGCGGAATTGAAGTCGGGCGTGCCTTCTTCGTCGAGCGTCCGAAGACGTGACCTGCATGCGCGCGTCAGCACAGGGAGCCCCTCGCAGGGAGATGAGGGCAGACAGAGGGGCCGTACGGTACTTGGAAGCTCTCACGAAGCGGCCAGACATTGGGGCTAGCGGGGCTGAGGTTGTGGTTGTGGGAAATAGGGAAAACAAAGAATAGCTGGCTTCTTGACCCCCGATTTGTGCTGGTCTGGGGGCACCTTGGACGGGCCGTGAAGCTGGCAGCGTAGCAGCCGCGCGCGAGTAAGGGTTCCGCTGCAAACACCCTCGAGCTTGGCGCTTTTGGCCCCACCGCCGATCCCAGCCCAGTCCACAGCCTCCGCCCTCCTCGCCCGCGCCTTCCCCGACTCGACACTGCCCGCGTTCAGAGCATCCATCCCACCCTCCAAGCGCCTCCTGGCGATGCACACGTCGCCTCCGCCCGTCCAATCATCTTGCAACGTCCCAAATACACATCAGCCACCCTGCCAGATGTCAAACCTCGAATGGTTACAGCTCGACTCCCTCTGCCATTGCGTATTTACCTACTCTACTCTGCCGGTACTGCAAATCTCATCCACGCGTCGTCCTCGGCCAACCGTTGCAAACACCTTGTCATCTGCAACCTTCTGCCCCGTTTCTCAGGCAACGCCGGGCCCTCACCACCTGCAGTTCTTGGGAGAATCCCGCATATTGCATTCTAACCACTCGCTGCTCCAACTCACT
Source organism: Botryosphaeria dothidea (assembly GCA_011503125.2). Taxonomy (NCBI): domain Eukaryota; kingdom Fungi; phylum Ascomycota; class Dothideomycetes; order Botryosphaeriales; family Botryosphaeriaceae; genus Botryosphaeria; species Botryosphaeria dothidea. Next base: position 2,214,501 of record WWBZ02000001.1, read on the forward strand.
GAATTCGTTGCAAATGAGACCACAAACTAGCCACGACTGGGACGCTCAGGAATCTCAAGAACTTAGTAAGCATCAATCGCTTCGAGACCTAGGACATTTTACAAGCTCGCGACGAGTCTGTCAATGTAATTCCCATCGGCCCTGTTAGCTGCCTGCCGGATGGTGAGAGTGAGCAGTCCAATCTCAGAGGCGAACATGTTCCTCAGAGCCATTTCTGCATCTGCGAGTACTGAAGAGTATGAGAGCTCGGCTAGTAGCTGTCGCGGGTTTACCCTCGGACGCCCGTTGACCGCAGAGAAATTTCTCGACTGAGGAGTGCCTCCGAAGACTCTAATCTGGCATATCGTATTGATGTCGTCCTCTAGACCAGAGTGTGGAGTGAACTAGCGGTCGGAATTGGTGTCTTATCATCTAGTTTGCTGGTCATGCTTGCTGTGAGTTTCGCCCTGAGCTTCGTAAGTGCTGACGCCAAGAAGTGGAAGACTTCTTCAGTATCCCACCAGGTAGAACTGTGCGCGATTGCTTGAATGACGTGTACTAGGACTTGTTCCAGAAACGTCATGTACGCCCGCCGCTGAACTCTTCAGAAAACTCCAACCAAGGCGTGACGGTAGTCTTGTTTACTGGTCATTGGGGGTTTCGCCGGTATGCCATTCACATCTTGACGATGTTGACCACGTTGGTCGCGCTTCTGGTTGCACGTTAAGCGCGAGCCTACAGGTCCAGTCGTCATTAACGTAGTCCGCTCGTATAGCCGTAGCAGTGGAGTGACTCTCAGGGAGCTCTGGAGCCATCGTACGAAATTATTGATCGTTAAATGCGTGCACAGGCGAGTCTCATTCCGAAATCCGCTGTGCCTAATGGGGAACGAGCTGCAGCCGGTTAGGCGCTTTGTGAGGATGTGCCAATGGTAAGCGCTTGGTGGATATGTTATGAAGGATGTCCCACCGAGTTGAGCCAAATTCAATGACATGGTTGACGCTCAACTCAGAACGTGTGAAAGAAGAAGGCTGTACTGTTGCAGTCTTCGTGGAAGTGACCTCGTGATGTTCGGTCAAGCGGCAACGGGTGGGGAGATCCGAACAGCTTTGGTTTCGCGAAGGATTCTTGGGCAAACCTCCACGAGCTGCTCAGATGGGAGCAAGCCAAATCCGTCCATGTGTTGTGGGAAACCGGTTTTCCAGGTGACTTTCTGTTTCCGAGTCTGGATAGCATGTTGTCCAAGTTAGGGTTCGGTTGACGGGATCGAGCAAAACGTGAGAATCGCGCTCGGACTTCAACCACACAAGAAACTGGATGCCATATAGTACTGCTTTTATGGTCTAGAAGCAATTCGGCTATATTCATTGCTGGAGCCGTGGGCCCGTCGGCTCGAGGCGAGGGACGGAGAGCTGGCCCGTTTTCTCCGCCCCATCGCAGGGGTTTAATTTACATGAGGTGCAACTCCACTACCACACCACCCAAAAGGCGCATTTTCCTATGCCAGCGAGTCCACCACAATTTGGGCCCAACGACTCCGCTTTTTGCTTGTCTTGGATTGGCCATCTCCATTCGTTCTCGTATGGTTAAGCTTGTTTTAGCCTCGCATGAGAGGCTCCCCGCTGGTAGAACTGTTTGATTACGGCTCTTCTTTCCGTTTCATATGCTTCGCCCTTGTCATTCTCCTCTAATTCCCACCGATCCACTGAGTTTTTCCAGCCAATGGCTGTCCTTTCAGTGCCTCTGTTCGTGGCTGCACGTTGCCATTATACCAGAAATGTTCGGGGCATGACCGTCCACCACCAAGTCCGATGTGCGGGTACTTTTTAGCCGTGAAACATGCAGTACCTCGCGGCCAACGGTCTGGTTCCCTGGAGTAGATAAAAGGAAAGGCTTCTACCCGTGGATGTTTCGATCAACAGTCTTGGCTGCTCGTTTCAACATCAGTTTTCTGGCAAGTCCCAATTATGAAGACCTTCGCTTCCTTCGCTCTTGCTGCTTCTGTGCTGGCACAGACTGTCAGCGGACACTGTAAGATACCCCACCCATACATGGCTGGGGGTGAGCGCTATTGAACGTCTCACTGACGCTTCGCCTTCTTGCAGATATCTTTGAATACCTTACCGCCAACGGTGTCAAGGGCGCAGCATACCAGAACGTCAGGCAGAACACGAACAACAACTCCCCTGTGACGGACCTCGCTTCCAACGATCTCCGCTGCAATGTTGGCGGCGAGGATGGCAGCAAGACCAGCACCGTTTCGGTGGCTGCTGGTAGCACCGTCTCTTTTACTGCCGACATTGCCGTCTATCACCAGGGTCCCGTCTCCTTCTACATGACCAAGGTCGACGATGCATCGAAGGCTGACGGCAGCACGCCGTGGTTCAAGATCAAGGATATCGGCCCTACCGTGAGTCACACCTTCCATCATTCCAGTTACGGTTCATTGATGAGCTGATGCATGTCCAGTTCTCCAACGGTCAAGCAACCTGGGACCTTGAGTCAACTTACTCTGTGACTATTCCCAACTGCCTGTCTGCTGGCGAGTACCTGCTGCGGATTCAACAGCTTGGCATCCACAACCCCTGGCCTGCGGGAATTCCCCAGTTCTACATCTCCTGCGCCCAAGTGAAGGTCACTGGCAGCGGCTCCGGCTCGCCAAGCCCGACCGTCAGTATCCCTGGCGCCTTCAAGGAGACCGACCCTGGCTACACGGTCAACATTTACAACAACTTCAACAACTACACGGTGCCCGGCCCGGCCGTATGGACGTGCTAGATGGGACGGAGGTGAAACGATTGTGCCGTGGGAACCAGGGAGGTGATTGTTTGCTGTGGGCTAGTTTACAGCAGTTCTAGTGGTGTACAATGCCCACCTTCTTCATCGGGAATCCTTGCTGTAACTTGTTCTGTGTGAATATGGTGCTCGGATCGTATTTCTACCTTCCTTTGCGACTTGACTAAGTTCATTCGACCGGACAACGTTTTATCTGCCGCTTTCACGTGCGGGCTTGTTCGCGAAGCATTGCTGCCGAAGGGATGAAGTAGTCATCCGAGAGGAAACACCATAAATGGTCTCCTGCATCCATGCCAACCATGCTTCAATCTGCTGATGGTATCCGACCAATCACAATGCTGCATTGATGATGGCCTTACATGAAGGTCTCAAGGCCAACATGGTACAGCACTCATGGCATTCATGCCGAAAGGGGAAAATCAAGCTTTGTGTATGCTGTAAGATCGCGGGTAGTGAATTCGCGATCGTGGTGGCAAGGGGCATAACGGCTGCCAGGATGATCGCATGATGGGTGATGACGACTTCGCCGCGGATTTCAGGTTAGAGAAGGGTTGCAGTTGGTAGAACTTCCCAGTATGGAATCCTATCGAAAGTTTTTTCTTGTTTGCTGGGCAGTTAGGCGGCCGTTGTTAGTGCGGAGGTTGTACAGGACGCGGGCGGGCTCATGCGAAAGAAGGCCTTATCCACACGTATGGATACGAGGCGAGGACGCGCTGCACATCGAGGGTTGCGGACTGATCCCACCGCGCGCGCTCACCGCCGAGAAGAGCGGGCAGCAGGTGCGCGGCGCGGAGACGGTGCTGTTGGGGTCGCTGTCAATTGGTGGCGCCGGGCGCGCCAACCAAAGGCTGGAGCTGGCGCCGGGGGTAGTGACTGGCGAGGCAGCCGAGCAGAAGCTGTCACGTCGCCGTCTACTGAGCTGCCAGGTCAGCGGGCGTGCTGGAGTCCTGCCATCAGCTGGCGGGTGCTGCGTGATGCTGGAGGGCGCGCGGGAGCTTCGCCGCGCTGGCAATTGTCGAGATGGCGGTGACGATGATTAATAACGAAGGGCAGGCCTGGAGGTCAAGCGGCTAGCACAGGTCGCGCGATGATCGCCATGCCCGGTTACCTGACAGAGACCCTCAGGCCCTGAGCAAGAGACCGCCCTCCGCTGCCGCCGCGCTCCTCTTCCCGCCATCGCCAGCGCTTTGCCTTCCCAACTCCGACTCCAGAGCACCCGAACCCCCCCAGGAACCGCCGCAGATCTCGCCTCCCATTCGCGCCTGGACCCTAGAGCCCTCAGGCGTGGCGCTGAGTGCCCGAGCGTCCCTCCTGGCCATCTCAGAATCCCACCTCAAACGCGCTAATTCCGTCAAGGGCTCTCGGCCTCGTCCACGAACAACCCTCACCACCGCCCGCCTTCTACCCAAGCACCCGCTCGGTCGATCCCGCTCCCGATCCACCTTGATTTCCGTCCCGTTCATCTTCCACCGTCCACTGCGCACTGTCTGCTCAACACCGCGAGGCCTCCGCTCCCCATCACTCGACCAGCCCTCTTCCTTTGCGCCCGCTGTGTCCCGTCGCCATGGAGGACGACTTCCGCGCTGTGATTGACGACGGCGCCTCCGATGCAGAGATGCAGCTCGGTGCCGACGGCGAAGCGCAGCTACAACAACGGAGGACCTCGCAAGGCGGCACTATCTACACATCCCCTACCTCGCGCACCCGGAAACGAGGACTCATGTCGCGCTCGCAACCACGGCCCATACACACCCCCACCAGCCCTATGTCTTCGACAATCCCGCACAACCTGCTCCCGTCGGCCCCCGCATCACCGCCAACGCCCGCTCCGAGTCCAACACCGCACCAACGGGCTCCCGACTGGAGCACTGCTGCCGAGCATGAGGACACTCAAGTCAGGGACATCCGAGCGCTGTTCAGTGAGATGAACGATGCCGAGAAGCAGCGACTGTTGGGCGAGTTGCTGAACATGTGCAACAGCCACCAGCTGAGCTTTGTGCACGACTTTGTGAGCCCAAGGCTGAAGAAGGACCCCTTCCAGGTCTTGCCCAATGAGCTGTGCCTACGCGTAAGTTGCTGTAACGCCAAGAGCGGCTCGTGAGGGATGCTGACCCCGCCTCTACAGATTCTGACCTTCGTCGACGACCCTACTACCCTCGCACGCTCATCGCAAGTCTCGAGACGATGGCACGAACTAGTCAGTGATGACATGGCCTGGAAGTCCCTCTGCGAAAAACACGCATATCGCCGACTATCCGACGTCGATCTACCGAGTTTCCGGCCCTCTCCTTCCTCGCTGACACCGGGCGGGTCGCCGCAGCAATCGCAGCCTTGGAGACATACCCTCCGACCATCTAAGGGAACAATCACTGGCTTGTCAGGAACCGATCTCAGAACGCAATCCTTGGATCGCGCAGGCCCGTCTGGTTCTAGAAGACGCAAGAACAAGGCCCTTACTTACCGGTCACATTTCAAGCAACGCTACATGGTTGAGACGGCTTGGAGGTCGGGAGGTCGGTGTGACTCGCGGCAAATCACCCCCGACCAGGGTGTGGTCACGAGTCTACACCTTACCGACAAGAATATCGTCGTTGCGCTTGACAATGCGAAGATCCATGTGTTTGACACTCAGGGCCAGCACCAGAAGACTCTGCAAGGTCACGTTATGGGTGTCTGGGCAATGGTACCGTGGGGCGATCTTCTTGTGAGTGGTGGTTGTGACCGCGACGTACGGGTCTGGGATATGGCCACTGGGTGAGTACCCATCGATCCCCATCGCAATGTCGAGTAGTGCGGTGGCCTGGCGAAGACTTTCACTAATCATCACTAGTGCGGCGGTCCACACTCTACGGGGCCACACATCAACGGTGCGCTGCTTGAAGATGTCGGACGAGAAGACAGCCATTTCTGGATCGAGAGATACCACGCTTCGCATCTGGGACATCGAGAGAGGCGTCTGCAAACATGTTCTCATTGGTCACCAGGCAAGTGTGCGTTGCTTGGAGATCCACGGAGACCTAGTCGTCTCTGGTAGCTACGATACAACCGCGCGCATTTGGAGTATCTCGGAAGGCCGGTGTTTAAGGACGCTCACGGGTCATTTCAGTCAGATATACGCCATTGCCTTCGATGGTAAGAGAATAGCAACTGGCAGTCTTGACACTAGCGTCCGGATTTGGGACCCTAACGATGGGTAAGTTCGTCATCGTGTGTTGCACAAAAATAGGTTGCTGACAGATATGATCAGACGTTGCTTGGGACTGCTTCAAGGTCACACTTCGCTCGTCGGCCAACTGCAGATGCGCGGTGATGTCCTTGTAACCGGTGGCTCCGACGGATCCGTGCGCGTGTGGTCTCTTAATGAATACCAACCCATCCACCGCCTGGCAGCACATGATAACAGCGTCACGAGCCTTCAATTTGACGACACTAGGATCGTGTCCGGCGGTAGTGATGGTCGCGTCAAGGTTTGGGATTTGAGGAAGGGAACTCTCGTACGCGAACTCAGCCAGCCTGCGGAGGCAGTGTGGAGAGTAGTGTTCGAGGAGGAGAAGGCGGTGATCATGGCAAGTAGAGGCGGCAAGACCGTAATGGAGGTAAGTGGCGGATACTTTCAGAGTTTTGCACATATTTTGGAGGGGTCTAACGTTGCTACGCAGGTTTGGGACTTTTCTCCACCCGACGACGAGTTGGGTGATTACAGATCCAGCAGCCCTCTCAGCGCGCCAGAGTACCATCAGTCAACACCAGCGATTATGGCAGCGGAGCCACCAGACGTCAACATGGCAGATGCAGGAGCATCTTAATAAATAACAGCACAGCCTCGTCATTCGACATGATCCACAAAAGCAACTGCGATTGTTCATTCCATACTTGGCCCACGCGCGGGTGTTTCTTTGACTATCCAAGGAGTATGGGCGGTCTCATCCCGGGCATTCCTGGCGGTGTTCAGCTTGGGGAGGAATCCGGATATTTTCTTTCAACATCCGGCTATTTTTGACGACTACGGGTTAAGGCACGGAACGAAATTACTTTATTTTTTTTTCAAGCAAGCGAAAGGGAAAACTCATCCTTGGTGAGATGAGAAAGACGGGCAGGTGGGCATGTTTGGAGTTGTTTGGACCTTCGACCATTTGTCTCTTTTCTTTGATTTCATATTCCCCGGGACCAACAATTGGACCAACCACCCATTTTGCTCTTGATAGGGTCTTCTTGTTCAGTTGAATTTCCTTGACCCACAGCTTGCGTACTGGATTCGATCCTCCAAAATTTCCTATTATTTTGCACTGGCTCCTGGCGGGATCGGTCAATCATAAGCAAAATCCAAAGTCCACTGCTTTCGCGCGAATTCTCCTCACATTCATCCAATCAGTTCCCGTAGTGTAGTAGACTAATAGCTAAACACGGCCGAATAAGGGCTGCTTATACCGAGTTTAGGCCTGGGATCCTCGTGTACATCGGGAGACGCAAAGGCTGGCGGGGCCGTGATAGCCGTGCGGGAAGCGGGTGGGACGAGGCTTTTTTGGGGGTGCGATAGGGCCAGAGCCGATAGGGAAAGCCGGGACCGAGCAGAGACCGAAGCGCGAGCCGGCCGATGATGAGGTCGTACGTAGCTCCGTCACTTAGCCCTGGCCGCGTCTGGACGTCGCGCCTACGTCATGCCTGCCAGCGGAATTGACGGATGGCTGCTGCACCACCAGAGAATGATAAAGACCCTCCTGCCGTCTGCTACACAAGCAGTCCTGCTCGCTACCGACATCTTTTGCGCTTTGCTTCGCTGCCCTTGACCTTTTTCGCGCTTCCGCAGCTTCAATTGAGCCTTGCATTCGACAATTGCACGTCAACAACTCTGCTTCCGCCGACTGCCGTTAATCCCATCTTTCACTCAGCACCTTCTTGACGATGGCGACAAAGGGCGACGCTCGCGCCGCAGCGCAAAAGAAGATTGAGCTCTTCTCCGGCACGTACTTTGCTGCTTGCACATTAGGCGGCGTCATTGGTAAGCTTTTAGCTCCCGCGCATCCCCAGTCTTGGTCATCACCTCGTGTGCCTTACGGAAGCTGGCGCAACCCTGCATGTGGGCCCTTGCTCGCTCGCATTGCCGGAAGAGCTGCCGATATTGCGCTTGGAAACGGGAAAAACATCCCACGACCGATCCAGCACACCATGGCTCTTCCTCCAATTCCGGCGCGTTTTTGGAACCATTGACTGACTCTTGCTTCGCAACACTACAGCATGCGGCCCCACCCACACCGCCGTCACGCCGCTCGACCTCGTGAAATGCCGCCGCCAGGTCGACCCGAAAATCTACACGTCGAACCTGTCGGCCTGGCGCCAAATCTTCGCCAAGGAAGGGCTGCGCGGCGTCTTCTTCGGCTGGTCACCGACGTTCGTGGGCTACTCGTTCCAGGGCGCGGGCAAGTACGGCTTCTACGAGGTGTTCAAATACCTGTACGGCGAGAAGTGGTTCCCCAATGCCAACAAGACGGTCGTCTACCTCGGCGCTAGCGCGTCGGCCGAGTTCCTGGCCGATATTGCGCTGTGCCCGTGGGAGGCGGTCAAGGTGCGCATGCAGACGACTTTGCCGCCGTACGCGGCCAATATGAGGGAGGGTGTGAGCAAGGTGGTCGCACAGGAGGGTGTCGCCGGCTTGTACAAGGGTCTGGTGCCGCTCTGGGGCAGGCAGATCCCATACACCATGGTGAAGTTTGCGACCTTTGAGAAGGCCGTGGAACAGATCTACAAGTACTTGGGCAAGCCGAAGGAGTCGTACAATGCTCTGCAGCAGACGGGTGTCAGTTTCTTGGGTGGTTACATTGCGGGTGTTGGCTGCGCTGTGGTCTCGCATCCTGCCGGTACGTCATTGTCTCGGCAACTGCACTTTACACTTTAGGATTTGGATGCTAACCTTATTCCTGAATAGACGTCATGGTATCGAAGCTCAACAGCGACCGCAAGGCCGGCGAGAGCGCCGCTAAGGCCATGTCTCGCATCTACGGCAATATCGGCTTCACGGGTCTCTGGAACGGCTTGCCCGTCCGTATCGTCATGATCGGTACTCTTACCGCGTTTCAGTGGCTCATCTACGATAGCTTCAAGGTGTACTTGGGCCTCCCGACCACGGGCGGTCACTAGATGGTGGAAGAGATTAGATATCCGGTAGATGGAAGAGGCTCTGTCGGAATAGAGCGGCGCAGAAGAGGAACGCGTGTGCATACATTTCTGGGCTCATAATCTGGAGTTCTCCGGTGTTTGCAAGATCGACACCGCATTCGAGCGTTTTGGCTTCTTTCGATCGAGAGCATGGCGTCGTGTTCTAATGATGCAAGGATCTTCTTTTCTTACCGTCCGTAGTTATAAAATGTCCTTTGTGTGCAAAGTCTCCTTCCCCATCGTAGCTTGGGTTTCTCGCAGCAGAATCCGGAAAGGAAAACAATGCTGGAGCTGATGCATGGGAGTGGTTTGAATTTCGCAACTGTCCAGGGGCATGCCTCGCGTAGCGAATTAAGCTCGCACTTACCCCTCATAAGCTCAGATCTCACCAAGTCTTCATCAACGTTCTCCACACCTTTCGTTAGACAGCATCTCGAAGTCATACTCATCAGCATCTCCCTCGGGTGGACAAGGGCTATCATTCGGTGAGCACGCCCAGGGAAATATGCGAAAAACAGATGGCCCGAAACGAGTGTTGGTCACTGACTGTCCTGCTCGGGGGATCCAGCAGCCCAAGAGGTAGCATGGCAAGATGAGAGAGTCAGCAAGGGCTTATGTGTTCTGGTGGAGGTATCGCTGGTCGGCATCAGATGAGCATTCAAAAAGGTATTGTTGTAAGCTCATGGCGAGGTTTCAGCTTCTCTCTTTCCCTTCTACTTTCCTCTTTCCTTCAATGCTTTATTGCAAGCACGAGAGACTAAAGAGCCCAGCAAACTGACCAATTCTCATTAATAATGGTCCACCGAATGCAGAACCCAATCAGTACCGCTTCCAATTGTCTCAATTCTTCATGAAGCGTTTTTTCCTATATCATCATCGTCATGACCAGCCTCATCGTCAGTCCTCCGGTTCCACTCGGCATGTGCACGGGATTCTTGAGGATGCACCTGACAAGGATTCCGATGCTCTTGCTATTTGAAGTGCTCAACGGGGTCATCCGAACAAACTCAACAATCTTCCAATCACAGCATCCTAAAATCGGACCTCAACCACCACTCCCCATACTCGTCATACTCCCAGGCATCATCAATCTTGCTATCTCCGAAACTCCCCAAACTTAAGCCAGACCTTGAAGAATTACGGGCTCTCGAGTGGCAGCACAATCAGCAGTGCGCGACCAAGAAAAGAGATAGGCCTTCCTGCGTTCGACCTTGCGTCGTGCGAAGAGACTCTTGGGAACCCTGCCATACTCAGACTCTGGAAAGTTTATCTCTCAGCTAAGATTCCCTGGTTCGCTTTCCCAATTTTGCTTCCAAACCTTCTTACACCTCCGAAATATAGGATCTTCGTTGACTATGTATGCTAACAACCATCGAAGATAGGAAACGCCTCTTGTCTGCGTGGTCACAGCCGTTGATTCATGCTTCTCTCATTCATGAAGTTGAGAGGACCAATGCCTTGACACTATCATCGCGAGCTGACCACCAATCTTTCCGCAAGACGACCACAACAACAAGACTTTATGATTGAGTCTAAACTAATTCATAACCCGAGTTCACAAGGAACCAGCGTAGGAGGAAGGTGGAAGACTGCTGTTGCAACGAACAGGTGCCAAGCTTGGAAGTTGCCATTCCCTTATGTGGATTTACACTCAGCACTCGTAGCAGTTGTTCCCGGTGCACTTCGAATTATCTCGAGGAATCCACCACGGTCTGAGCATCTCCCAAACTCTCCGCTGACCTTCCACGTGAGCTGAGCTGATACATGCCATCAGCAGACCTTATTGTGGGCCCTTGTCGTCACCCTCACTTCAGTTCAACAGGTGCCCGGATGCTATCTTTCACACACGTGCGCAGTTGGACCCTTTGATCCTGCAGCTCACTTACGTAGCTTCCTGATTCTGACCGCGGCCATGACGCGGACCTACTCCTCAAGTCAACCCCACCCCTCAAGGCTTAAAGGCTTGCCAAGTTCAAGCTACTACCGCCACCACTACCGCCACCACCAACACCGTCGACACAACTATCGCGATCGAAGCAGTAGGTATGAAACTAGACCGAATCGATTGGCTCAGCAGCCTCAGTACACTTTGCCGGCGCCATACTCCGAAAGTCCACGCGTCCCAGGTCGTCACAGAAGAAAGAAGCTGAGGGGCTACCCAGCCATGGAAGCTGATGCTTTCACGGAAGATGATTTGCCTCCACGCAACGTAAGATTTGAGGAGGTAACCACCGACACCGTCTCACCTTCAGTCAGCATTGAGCCACCGGCGTCGAGCCAACGGTATGCCCCAGACTGGGAGGCTACGCGGTTCGAAGAAGATGGGGAATCTTCCCAGGTTGATAGCAACATCAACTTTGAACCAAATCTTCATCAATTCCCTAGAGGAATAGAAGTGCATCCTGCGCGATACGTCCCTATTGGGAGAACGGAGTACTCACACATGCGAAGAGATCCCGATGGCAACATGGATGATTCATACCAGCGAGGAAGTCTTCCAGGACCTAGAAATCCCCAGGCCAACGGGGTTCGTTCTGCCCCTGAGAAACCACCGCGGAGAAAACATGGAATCAGTAAAGTTTCACTCAACAGACGCCATGTCGTCGAGGAAAATCATTGCAAGGGGTCACAGAAGCCCAAAAGACACAAAGACCACCCCCCAAGTATACCCGTGAGCAACATTTCTCGGATTCAGCGACCTCTTGATGGAGGCACACACTCACGCCATCAGTCCGAGGTGATTACCATTTCAGACGACGATTCCCACTCGAACTCTACCGAGGAAGAGCAGGTCCCTTTCGTAACGAGTAGCCAGAATCCTCGCCAAAACCGTCACCTGACAGAACACCGGTCTCAACAACAATTGCCCCGCCAACTTGTCCAAGATCGCTTTGGCGAACGCGATTCTAGAAGTTACTACACCAATGGTCAGGGATATGTCACCGATGTAGACCACCAGCAAAAGCGCTACAAAGATCGGCCAAGGGGTCAGCTTCATCGTGGAGGGCGCGACAAGACCAAAGCTTTGGCGTACACGCAAACCGATGATGAGAGCTTGATGAGGAATATCCCTCGACATATGAATGACGATGAGACAATCTCAGATGGTATTCGTCTTTCTAAGCGTAGCCACAGCCCGGAAAACCATCTACCTTCTCTACGTGCTACAAAGCGGCAGCATGTCCGGACAGAAATAAACAATGACAACAACCCTGAAGGATCTCACTCTCGCCCCCTAAAGCATCAAATGAGTAGTTCGAAAATCTCAACCCAACAAAGCGACAAGGTCTCGTATCCACGACGAATCCAGTCAAGCTCTCAAGTTGGTCCCCGAGCGCAGGCTTTCATGGATGAGGACTCTGATGAGGATCCATGGCCTCTTCCTGACAAGAATCTTGCCGTGAAGCGTGTGGTTGATGAGAAGGCTTCTTTAGATAGAGCTCAGCAAGGCGATTCATATTCTCCAAAAAAGCTGAACAGCCTTTTCAAATCCAGCCTGACATCTCAAAGTGTAAACGACAGAGAGTTGCCGGGACGATCAGCTACTCAGTATTTCCGGCCTCGACCCGGAGAGACAAAATCTTCCAAGAGTCTGGAAGGCAACGTGGAGATGTTCGACCTTACTGGAGGTGCAACCGGCTCCGCAGGCATGAGACTACCACCTGCCAACGCAAGTGGTTACAGAACGAGCTTTCCCAAGCTTGCTCGAACCATCACACGCGTCACAGATTCCCCAGTTCCTCCCAGCCTCGGCTCATCCAGCCGGCTTGCCGCAAGTTCTCCCGCGTCTAGCACCTCAACCAATTTCAAGCCTTCTCAGAGGCAGTTGCTCGATGAGGCCGCCAGGAGGATTCGCGAGTCAAACACCGAGGAAGAATACACCAGAGCCTCTATCAGCGCCACTCCTCAGCCGAAGAAGCGCTATATAAAGCTCACACAGCCAAAGCGTCCTCCGTCAAAACCGTCCCTGCTAACTCTATCGCGCCCGCAGCCTGCTTCAGACCCTCGAGATCCAATTGAAATCTCAAGCGCCCAGGTCTCAAGTGACGACACTGATACTGACGATAGCGATGGCAACGATGCCCCGAATATCAACAGGTCGAGGTCGAACGCGCCAAGCAATAATCAGAAGACCAAGCCAACAAGAGAGGTTGAAAGTAGAAGTAACGAGCCGAACGAGGGACCATCAACGGATATCGCCACGGCAGGCATCGGAGGTGCAATCAGGAAGCCAACTACTCGACGTGAGAGGAACACCAACGCTGCCATTATCCGGAGAGCTTTGCGGGAGCAGGACAGGAGAGATGCTCTAGCTGCCAAGAAGGCTCTTGCTCAACCAAGCAAACCAGACGCAGCCAAGACGAAGTCCAGCGAGGACAAGGGCGACGAGGAATCTGCTTGGAAGCAAGCAATGACGGCTATTGACGGGATGCGAAAGTCTCCCGCACTACAGCCTCGCAGGCCGAATCCTGTAGGCCATGGAAAAGACAACGGTGGTTCCACCACGATCGTTGGCGCCGACGAGAACCACTCTTCTTCTGATGACGAAAGCGGAGTCGAGCAGGATGATCCTTTTAAATTGCTTGAAGAGGAGAAGAGGAGAGAAGAGGCGAAGAAGAAGGTTGCTCGTGACAAAAAGTCACTGGCCCGGGCTAAGGCCAGGCAGGCAAAGCTTGAAGCCGAGATCGAAGCCACTCAGAAGCTTGCGAAGGGCATTCAAGTCCACACGGCAGATTCAGAGGCCGAGAAAGTACAGAGGGGTGCTGCAGCCAAGAATAAGGCGGGGCAGAGAAAAAAAAGAGCGGAAAGCCTGGGGCCCAAGAGCTCAGAGTTTGTCGGGGAAGATCCAGACCACGAAGATTTTGAAGATGGTACGAATGAGGGTATGGACGGACAAGATTTTCTCGATAACGCCAACGTCGGACTGGATCAGAATGAGGATATGGAGGCAGAGATGGCGCAAACGGAAGAGGATCACTTTGAGGCCGATGAACAGCTTGAACAGGATGCTGATGGTGAGCTGGACGACCTTTTCAATGAACCGGAGCCTGCTGAGAATCACGATCGCAACCCTGCCGAAGGATCTGATACATCTGCAGGCCAAGAACAAGACAGCCAGCTAAAGCTTGCAAACGGCAATGAAAATGAAGCTGAAAAGGCCAAAACTACGGATGCGAAGCCAGGTGTAAGGGGCGGAGAACAAGGTGTTGGAAGTATCAATGAGGACGAAGGTATGGAGCTTGATCCACATTTTGAAGATCTCCCTGCCACCTTGTCACCTCCTTTCTCTCCTTCGTTTGAGCGTAATCCTTATGAATTGTCCGCACTAATCTCTCCTCTTGGCTCACTCTCACCCACACCGCGTGCTCATACTAACAATGGTACAGAAGCTGGAAAAGGCCATGAGATCAGAGTTGTTCGGAGAGACGAGGCTACTCAGAACACTAACGCTGATTCTATCACACAATCAGTTTCGACCGCACCAACTTCCCCAGAAACTTCTAGGTTCACAGCTTTCCCAGAGCCTGCAGGCACGAGCTCAGGCGGCGAAAATGCATTAGACAAGGGGCAGCCCTCTATTCTACAGGCTGCACTGGCCAACGTCACGAGAGGACCCTCGAAGGACCAAAGTAACAGTCGTCCGGAGGTGCGAAAGCCTCCACCTGCCAGCGCTCGAGAGGCTGCTCAGCGCAACGCTGCCAGGAGAGAACAAGCACTCGCCAAGGGTCCACTTAAGAAAACCTCAGAATCACTGGATCAGCTATTGGGTACTCAAAGTTCTGGATCGAAAAAGGGCAAGACGGTCAATGGTGTCAGTCATGAGGGAAAGCCTGCAAGGCCCGCTGGTCGACCGAAGAACAGCGCTCTCATGCCTGCACATAAGCCGAAGAGTCAGATATCTTCTGGAACGCATCGCAAGGCTGACCGTCTCCCACGTGAAGAGAGCCTTATGTCACCGAAGGCTACGAAGAAGAATGGAGTCATGGTCGCTCAGGGCCCTGTTCGAAAGCCAGACACGGTTTTGAATAATCCGGACTCTACAGATTTTGGCCTTCTGGTTGAGAAGACTCCCTCGACTCCGTCGTCACTCATTACCGAAGATGACAAGAAGATCCATTACTGGAAGGAAAAGGGCCTCAAATGGGACGAAATCCGCACCCTTTATGCTGCGCTGACTGGCAAAAAGTTCACCAAAGCGGGGCTTCAGGGTCGCCTCAAACGTGTGCTCGCGTGCTGGCCAGAGCTCAAGAAAGAAAAAGAAAGTAAAGAGCCAATGGGCCTGGCTGCTCTTGTCGCGGAGAAGGAAGCTGAAAAAGAAGCCGAGGAGGAAGATGCACCACAGCCGCCTCAACTGGGTGGAAAGAAGTGGGATCCAAACGCTTACGAGCAGTACATGGCAAATCAACAAGCACTGGCAGACTTCCTGACTGATGGTGAAGAGTCGGAGGACGACTACGAAGGCTCTGAAGATGAGAAATCATCTCCTACTATGGTTACTCGAACAGTCATTGAGCCTGAGCCGCTGGATGAGAACGAGGTCTGGTTTCAATACCATGTGAACCGAAAATATTGGACAGCAGACTCTCCCGAGGACCAAGCAGATGAGATACGCATCGGGTTGGCCGCCTATAACACCCTCGTCGAGGCAAATACGGCCGCGGGCAAGGAGATACAGCTCACTCGATTCGGCATACCTGGAGCCAGCGCCCAGTGCAGCTCTTTCACCTGCAACCGCGATGAGAATGGCATGCAGCATTACCGCGCCGAAAGCGCCCTTGGTATCGTGTTGGTCTACGTTTCCCGCTCCCTCCGCTCGCCGCTGTCCCCCGAATCCGTAGAGCGTCGACCCACAGTCACAAGCGCCCAAAATTCGTGGCTCTCGAAGCGCCACTGGATAGCCCGGAGCAAGGAGATTCACATCACAACGACCTACACCGCCGTTCCCGGCTTGCCGTCTGGCCCAGAAGATGAGGCAGGCATAGACGCCCTCTTTGAAGAATCCTCAGAGCCACGATATGCACAGTCACAACACAGGCACGAAAGTAATCATCGCCTGATTGGCGCGTATACGGTGCGCGACTTGGCCAACAGAGAGGCCGGACGGGCGTTGCTTGAGGCTTGCGCACCCAAGGGCGCGAGCATCAATGCGGCAGTGGAGAGGGCGGAAATGCAGAGGGTGATCTACAGCCAGGTTGATGAGTTGGAGGTGGAAGGGGAACTCTTCACGGCGAGCGGAGAGCTGCCGGGGAGCGGTGGTGGAGATGGGGAGGCGCCGGTGGAGGTGGTGGTGTGGGTTGAGGAGTGCGTTTTGGGTGGGCCAAGAAACATTTGAAGGGATATTGGACGGATGTGGCACTACTCGAGAGACAGATGATATGGTGGGAATTTTGAGGAGCTCTATGAGTGAGTTTCTTTTTCGAAAATACCGAATATGCGGAAAAGACGTGCAGATCCGCACGATATCATCACTTCAAGTCTGCATTTGAATAATAGATATGCTTGGCACATAGATAGTTTGGAGTAACAAGGCGGTGCCAGGATATGGCAAGGAGTATCTATTTCGGTCTTCATCCCGTAAAGTGGTTGTTGCCACGGCTCTTCGCTGACGTTTGCCAACCGCATAAAACTGGCCTTGCAACAGTCTTCCGGAAGGAGTACAGGATCAGTTTGGGGGTCCAGATAATCGGCTCAGGCCACGCTACCACTTCCCACTGTTTTCTATGAGCCTTGCATGAACTGTTCCGTCAATACCCAACAGTGAATGTTTTTACGACCTAATCTTGTCACAGAATCGCCTGCAGGCAACGTTTCAGCCAGATCCGTGAGCTGGTTTTGCGTCCAACACGCAAATGTTCATGCGGTCCGTGGGGCAAGTCTGGCAACTATCGCATGATGAAAGTACTAGCTCTTTGCTGTCAGGATGGGGAAGTGATTGATTGACAGCGAGGTCGGGCCCGATGAGATGGTCGCCTTATTCAGGACGTTGCCGCCCCCTCCTCCCGACTTGTGACTGAGAGACGGGAGTTTTCCACCGTGTGGCTCACTTCCGGGATCCCGGTCGTCCGGCCAAGGTTGGTTCCAAATGAGGAAAACTCTACAATCATGCGCTGGACCAATCCGGGCGAGGGTGATGGCCGTTATGGCACCCTACCCCACATCCCCACATTCGACGGCGGCTGCAAGACACGCAGAACCTTCACCGTCTTCACGCAATGTGGGGAAGCCTATATACTCCGGGCTGCTTCTTCTACTCAACACCAGGCCTCGTGTTCGATAGAAATGTTGGACTCCGGCAGTGCGCTTCGGCAGACGCCAAGACACAAGACAGCCATTCGGCAGTGGGTCTGTCTTACACCAAAACTGGCGGGGAAGATTAAATCCAAAGTATAAAAGTTGCAATCTAGACACCGCAATATAATCCCTACCCTCTCAACGTCCATCTTTTCCGGCTTTCTTTCTGCAATTGTACATAAGAACCACACGCCAGGAAAGCACGAGAACCACACTCTCCCAATCACCACCATGGCCACCGAAACTACCACCACCACCGACGCACCACCACCCCACCCCGAACACCCGCACTACGGCACCCTCGCCTCCAAGTGGCCGCAAGCCCTCGACCTCGCCGGCAGCAGCCAGCCCTGCCGCCTCGAAGGCGCCATCGCTGACCTGCCCGTGCTCGGCACGCTGCCGCCGCAAATCGACGGCACCTTCTACCGCGTCATGTGCGACCCGTTCGTGCCGCCGCACCCGGCCAACGTGCCCATCGACGGTGACGGCAGCGTCAGCGCCTTCCGCGTGCGGCGCGGGCGCGTCGACATGCGCATGGCCTACGTCGAGACGGAGCGGTACCGCCTCGAGCGGCGCAGGGGCGCCGCGCTGTTCGGCCTGTACCGCAACCCGTTCACGCACCACCCCTGCGTGCGCGCCGCCGTGGACAGCACCGCCAACACGAACCTGGTGCTGTGGGCCGGCGAGCTGCTGGCGTTGAAGGAGGTCGCGTTGCCGTACAGCGTCGATCCGGATACGCTGGCGACGAGGGGGTACGATCCGTTTGGTGGGAGGGAGGGCGCGGTCAAGGCGAAGGCGTTTACGGCGCATCCGAAGGTGGATCCGGAGAGGAAGGAGCTGGTGGTGTTTGGGTACGAGGCCAAGGGGTTGGCGACGAGGGATGTGGTGGTGTATGCGCTGGATCAGGCGGGCGATGTGGTGAAGGATAGCGTCGTGTGGCTCGAGAGTCCGTGGTGCGCGTTTATCCACGACTGCACGATCACGGAGAACTGGGTCGTTCTGGTGCTGTGGCCGTTCGAGGCGGATGTGGAGAGGATGAAGAAGGGGAAACAGCACTGGGCGTGGAGCTACGGCAGGCCGGCCACGTTCACCGTGGTGCCACGGAGGGTGGGCGGGAAGATGCCACCGGGTTGGAAGGAGGGCGAGACGAGAACGTATCACTGGAGGAACTGCATGCCTATCCACACCGGCGGCGCTTGGGAGGTGGCGGAGAAGGACGGCAGCACCAAGCTGTTCTTTGAGTCCAGCCGTGTCCACGATAACGCCTTCCCGTTCTTCCCGCCTGACGATGGGCGCATGCCTGCTCCGGACGCGAAGGCTGACTTTGTTCGCTGGGAGCTCGACCTCAGCAATCCTAGCGATACGCAGGTTCCGGATCCGCAAATCATTCTGGATATGCCCACCGAATTTCCCCGGATCGACGAGAGGTTTATGGCGAAGCAATACAAGATCCTCTGGGCGGATGTCTTCCTTCCTGAGCGCAGCGATGGTGGGAAGAACATTTTCCACGGACTGAACGCCCTGGCCATGCACAATCACGAAACAGGGAAGACCCGCTTCTTCTACGCCGGTGACGACTCGCTGGTGCAGGAGCCTGTTTTCATCCCGAGAAGTGACGA
The DNA here is from genome assembly GCA_011503125.2 of Botryosphaeria dothidea. Classification (NCBI taxonomy): domain Eukaryota; kingdom Fungi; phylum Ascomycota; class Dothideomycetes; order Botryosphaeriales; family Botryosphaeriaceae; genus Botryosphaeria; species Botryosphaeria dothidea. The sequence continues at coordinate 2,233,340 of WWBZ02000001.1, forward strand.
TGCTCCTGAGGGAGATGGGTGGCTGATGGCCATGGTTGAGAGGAGGAAGGAGAACAGGAATGACTTGGTAGTCATCGATACGCGGGAGTTTGAGAAGGCCGTTGCCATTGTACAGCTGCCTCTGCATGTCAAGGCACAAATTCATGGGAACTGGGTTGACGCAAAAGAGCTGGGAGAGTGGAGAAGCCTGGTCAGGCAGATTCCCGAGGTGAAGATTAGCGGAAGGGGTGCGCTGGAACCGCTGGTTTGAGCACAATTCTCCGTTGACCGGAATCCCCACTCCATAATTGTTCAGATATTTGAAAATCTTGTATCTACCAAGCCTATGCAGTACCATACCTTTTCGCCCTGGAAGCCCAATGATAGTGCGTGGCAACAACCATGGACAAGTCTCCCGCAACCTCCTTCTCCACCTTCGCCATCCGCAATAGCTGCCGCCCAACAACGTCTCGCCTGGTCCACAACATGATTATGCCACGCGACTACCTGCACAACTCCCTCGCTCGCCGCACGCTCCTTCTCCCCGCCCGAGCGTCGACACAACACTTCCGGGCCTCCCGCCGCAACAACCACAATATTCATCGACTCTCCCTCACCCAAATCCTTCTCTGATCCAGCAAGACTATTCTGTGACCCTACCGCTAGCTCGACCTTCCGCCGCAGCGCTGCCGTCGTCTTAGGAGATCGTTCGCGCCTTTCTTCCCCGGCGATTTGGGACTCAGAACTAACGCGACGAATGGCACTACTTGCGGATAGCCAGGTAATCGTTGACGGACGGCAGCAGTGCACCGGAGGTGAGGAACGGCGAGGCTGCGGTGTTGCATGTCTTCATGGAATTCAAGCCAAGGCTCTGCCACATGGCGGAAAGTGAGATGTCTGCCGAGGCATTGAGTATAAGGTTGGAATGGTGTCTTCATTACTTTATTGACCTCAGTGAAGCCCAACTAAGTTTCGCGGTCAGTGCATGGTGTTGCGAACTAGAGTTTCAGCGCACATACCTTAGGGTACTCATCTACGTTCGACTAATAAGAACTTTCGTGTACCAAATCAGACGATCTGCCTCTCGTCGCAACGTTGATTCTATTTGAAAAATAATGTTAACGCTGTGGATATCAAAAGAATATCAAGTATCCTGTTTGAAAAGAGTGCGAGATTTAGTGAGTAGATGACTGTGAAAGAATTAGAAACCCACAGGCCAAGCAGACCGGAGCGAAAATGTGTCGCTTGGTAGCATACGTATGTCGATATTATAACCTTAAAGCTTTTCCTAAGATGGTTTCAAAGAAGCATGTAAAAACTAAGCTTTGAAGGCAAGAAATTAGTCCCTATTATAGAGAGAAGCAGACTTTCTCAAACCGTTCCACACCTGTTCACAAATTTAAAATTTGCCAAACTCTGATGATTGGTATACCCTTACCGCTCTGTGACCAATCAATCACAAAGCACATCGGCATCAAAGGGATGATAAACGATGGTGTTCCGGAGCCCATCTCATCACGCACGCCAAGTCGTGAAGCCAAAGGGGTCGACGCTACAACCACACACTTGGCTCCTTTCATGGACATTCCCAATCACTGAGCCAATCCATGGCGACGCCAGCTCTTATCATTTCACAAACTTAACCTGCCCAAGGTTTCTGTCCAGAGACCCCGTCATCTTCTCTCAATATGCGCCCGCCATGAACAAACTCCTCCCCATCGCCCACCATCGTCGACCGCACCTGCCCGTGCTGCTGGGCGGTGGCGGCGGAGGCGGAGGCGGAGGCGGAGGCGGAGGCGGCGGCGCACTGCACGTGCTGCGCCGGTACTTAGCGTCTGGGCAGCTCCTCCCGCACCAACACCGCCTCCCCGACGGCGGCGGATCGAGCGTCCCGAGGGCAGGCGACGGCGAGCCCGAAAGGACAGTACTGGGCGGGGACGACGATGGCATTCGCGCGGCGTGGCGCCGAGTCCTGGCGGCGGCGCTGCCCTCACGGCGGCGCGCATGTCCGCGGGCGTTCGCGCGCGCGCCGCTTGGGTCGTCGTGTTCGGGTTGTGCGTTCGTGACGATGACGCTGGGCATGCTGAGCGCGGCGGTGCTGTTCGTGGGAAGGGCGGTGGATTGGTACTCCTGGCATGATCGGGAGGCGTTGCCTGGGCGGGCGGGTTGGAGGGAGGATGGTGGGCGGGAGGATGAGGAGGAAGGTGGAGCCAGGAGGGAAGGGGTCAGGACGTCGAGACGGTGATGGCAGGGCAGAGCATGAGAGAGCGCGAGAGGATTATGAGTCCTGTTAGTGGGATGCACTGGACGAAGCTGGCGGAGAAGTACGCCCGGGATATAAGCTCTGCGAGCTCTGACCCCCTCGGACATAAGGTTTATATTCCAGTGCATAGTGAGGTTGATCTTAAATGAATTAATGTGGTATAGACAGAATTTTACAGACAAAGGAAAATAAAAAGAGAGGAAGCTGATTCATTACTTGTGGTTTACCTCCACGTCGACTGTGTAGCCCCATTGGTCCGGGGGAACAGGTGATCTTGCCAGCCCTTCCCGACTTCCCGTGCTGGGAGACCTGCTCACACCGCTGGGCGCCCTTTCTGAACGCACTTCCGAGGTAGAAACCACTTGGATTCCGCCTTTGATGCTCTTGGTGTCCGAGAGCTCGATTTCGTGGAGCGCTTGTTCGCTGTCGTGGCGAGAGCCACTGTTGGAGGTCAGTCTGTTGATGCCGTTGCCTTGGGCCCAGTTGCGGTTGGTGGTGTGGTGCTGCGAGCGCTTGCCAATGCCGCTCCGGCCGTTTGAGGAGCCGAAGCTGCTGGCGTACGGGAAGATCCGGACCAGGATGGGCCTGAGCGAAGGCAGGCAGGCGCAGATAATGCATACCTGTGGAAAGAAATTACATGAGTGAAACATCACCAAGCTGTCGGGTTCTTTGAAAACTTACTTGGACCTCAACAACGCTCCAAAGAGACGGCTGAGAGTTGGCGAGATTGGGATCAGGCGATGTGAGAGACACTTTGATAGCATGGAGCCGAACAATGGAGATGATGCAGCCACTAGAAAAAGCTAGGTCAGTGCTGTTCCTTCCAGGAGTTTCTCTTTCCCTGTGTCACTTACAATCCACCCAAAGCAAAAGCAAAAACGAGTCCGTATTTCTGGTTCGTTGGAATATTGAGCTTCATAAGAGCAGGGACAGGGATGACGACAACGGCAATGTCCGTCAAAATGTTCATGGCGATGGTGATGTAGTAGTACACTGCGGCATTGACACACGTGCCAGGGAGGGGCCTGTTCCAGAACTTGTTTACTGGTGTGCAAGAGAAGACGCCGACGAGGTCACCCTGGATGGTGTAGACTATGACGATGACAATCATGGCCCAAGTTGCAATTTTCGTCTTTTTTCCCACGAAAATACGGAGGTACTGGGTGAGGACCGAGAGCTTGGCGAATCCAATTGCAGAAACGTAGAGCCATATTGATGCCCAGAACCTTGTAAGTGTTAGTATGAATCCCGGAAAAATGTCATACTCGAACAGCAACTCCGTTGTCAATGAAATCTTAACCACAGGCGGAAGGGTGCCGACTCGTGCTCAGCGTTGAGGATGTTCAGATTCCCAGCCGAGAATTCACACAGCGTCTGGGAAGTTGGCATGTTCAAGGGCGGACATATTAACATTGAGTGCACTTACCATATGTTCTGCGTCATGAGCATCTCTGGGGAGAGAGTGCTTGAATGAAGGCCCATTCCATTTTGTGCCTCTATTAAAATGGTCAGCACCCGTTATGAGGACATCCTCCGATATGACACTTACGTTTCCAAATGGTGACAACCAAAGGGACTGTGAATACGTATGCCGTGATCGCCAGCCCATCATCCCATCCCAATCGGTTTTGCACCTTTGCTCGCGTCGAGACCTTTAAGCTGAGGAAGACAAATGAAAGCACCGTAACGGCTGTGGAGGTAATAGCGGCATGAAGCGCGCCGGGCGCGATTTCGGCACGAGACAGCATTCTGGCTGCCCAAAGACAGAACCCCAGGGACGAAAAGGCGTTGCTGGAGGCGGCCCGATTGCGGTTGCGGGGAGGGAGGCGAAGCTTCCACGTCGATCGTTGGATCTCTTGAGGATGCGGGAGAGGTGATATACGGGGCCCTTAGCCCGTTCCGAGGCACCTACCAGCTGTGGAAGCGGACGGAGTTCCCGTCTATCAGCCCTGATGGATTCGCGGGGCTAGAAGTACGGTATCAAAGGGACGGGAAGGTCGATGGGAGGCGCGCTACCGTGGCTAAAGATGAACCAGTGCCTGATCCACCGGACAGGACCCTCGTCCGCGGTCGACAAGCTTTGAGAGACGGGCCGGAACAGTTCCCTTCACGATCGCTAATTACTATCTCCTTGGCCGATGAAACAGTGCAAATGCTTCTCTTTTAGCGAAGTAGGATTGGCGCGAAGGCTGGGTGGACGTCCATCGTTGACGCCATTTTCGTATCCGGCTGCAGATTGCTAATCCGCATCTGTGCTGTAGGGTAATCATGCACGATCTCGGTCCATAGGCAACTTTTCTCAACCAATGCAGTCACTTTACGCTCTGAGATCTGCCAAGCCCATACTCGAAGTTGCCAAGTCGTGAACGACACAACTCGGTGTGTTCCGCGGAGCATGCATGACATGCTGACCGGGGTCCAGTTCGACGGACACGCAAGGCCACGAAATTGTAACAATGGTTGATTTCGTTCTTGGATAGCGTGTGGCCTGACAATTACTGTACCCACATGGCTGCTGGGTTCTTCTCAGGGTGAAGAAGCGGCCAGAAGGATTGTGCCTGGCCCGCCTGCCAATCTGCGTTCCCGCGCCTGAATTGAAGTGACACATCCCTCTCCTGCACAGGTGGCTCAGCCCTGACAAAACTTGGTATCTGGGATTCTCCATCCGTTCCCGCCTCCTTTTGGCCCGTCCGCACAGCGGGAACTGCGCAAGCGCTAAAAGCTTAGCCTGACGGCCAAGTCTCGAGCCACGCGCCTCGGTTGCCTTTCCCATTGGTGCGAGTCAGCTTCAATCATCTCCAGCAATCCAACGGCGTGAATTATCAGATACCACGTACAAATATGGCTATGGTTGCGCCGGCCGAGAGGCATGCCGCGACTCCGCGCAAGCCAGTGGCGAGCGGGAGCAAGCGACGATATACGCAGCCCGCCAAACTAACCGCAGTCCGTCGATCTTCCTCCAGACTAGGAATTTTTGCGACATGCGGGGATTACTCCGCGGCATCTCAGTGCACGTCTCATCTTCTGGGCTTGCGTTGTAAGCGAGCTGCATGGTCTGCCTTCCCGGTCGTCTGTGGCGGGGATGGATAGCCATATGATGACCGTTACATTAGATCAGATGAACTGTTTTGCAGCAGGGCTCACAAGCAGCTAAATCCTGCTCGGCCAGATCCGAAGTGGGTTGTGTAAGAGTCGATAGATTATCCCGGCAGCAACTCTAGAACATCTCCTGCGTCAGGCTTGCATTTGATTTGGCTTCTCACAGCACTTGTCCATCTGCGGCGATCATAGTTCGCGTCGGTTGGTAGCGTACCACGCACATGATTGGCTGGGCCTAAGCTTCCAACAAAGGGTCAAGCGGCGCCGCAAGTGTCCATGACTATGACCATTGCAGCAGGTCATGCCGGAGATTTTTGTAAGCTGCAGGAGGCGCCGGTACCTCCCCATGGTGGCGCCTTCATCAGGGAGACATCAGAGTTGAGGCGCAAAAAGAGTAAGCCACATACCATTATTTGAACGAGGCTCCGAGTCAAGTCTAGGATTGCGGCTGATAGGGCAGGTGCTGGGCATGACGCTAGCCTCGGCTGAGTGGTTGTTGTGGAGGAAGGGGTTTTGGAAGGATGTCCAGCCACAGCCAAGGAGGCTGGAGGCGGCTAACGATTTGAGCAGACGGGTGTAAGCGCGGGTCAATCCGAAAGGGAGCCTAATTGCGGCTTGAAAAGGATACCTGGCTGCTTCTTTGGGATTGGCAGCAGAGTGAGAGCTAAACGAATTCCTCTCTTGCTCTCTCTGTGGTAACCCTTCAGATGTAGGGTAGAATGACATCTTGCATACGCTCCAATGGATTGAGTTGATACACGTCCTCGAATCCAAGTGAAGGCCTCAATCCGCCCCGCTTAGCTGATGCGCAATCATCCATAGCTTGTGACGGGCAATGTATTAGCTTAGTGGAAAGTATGGGTAGGACGCGGACTTCATCAGCGAGAAGCAAGCGCGGTTCATGCGCCACAGGAAGGATGGAATTCAACTATGCCGTCCTAACTGAAACCCCAGGTTGATTTGCTCCGATGCTGCTCGTACGTGACATGCGGTCTTTTGTGACTGGGTGATTTTGTCGAGTACCAGTATAGAAACAACTTGCTCGAGTGCAAAAAGCTTGGACACCTTGGACGTGCTTTTACGAATACACAACACCCTGTTGCCTTGCAAACCCGATTTTTGGGGCGCTGCTGGTCGTTTGATCGAAGATGACAAACTGAGATTTCATGAAAATCAGACCGTAGATGGAGAATCCAATGCCCGTGTTCTCCTGGATGCCGCCGTAGCAATTGTTCTGTTGATCAACCCCACCGTAAATGACGTAAGATCCAGGCATTGTGGCGAGAGAACCACCAATGACGGAACTGAAGGCTGGGGGTGTTGAGGTGCAAGGCAGAATCCAAGCTCCGAAATAAGAACTGTAATAAGCGCCAGAAATCTTACTGTAGTAGGCCGCAACAACATCGGAAGGCAAGAAGAACAAAGTAGTTCCACTGTCCAAAATGGCCGGAATGTTTTTTTGTATGACGCTCCCACTTCCCACCGAGTAGCCAGTCGCGTTGAAACTCCAGAATCCCGGCTTGGGCGTAGTGAGCACGTTTGTGTAGGCAATAGATCCGGTGTAGGACGAGGAGTTGATGAAGCCAAAGTCGAACTTGCCTGCAGCATTCTTCTTCAACAATGAAGTAAAAAGAGGCTTTTGGAGCGAGGACTTCACTGTATCAAAGAAAGTTCTCTGCGGAGTGGGTCGGACCTGGTTGACCCCACTGAAGGCAAGGCCCATTATACCGTCGCTGTTGGTGTCTTGAACAAATAGTGCTGATGCACTTGTAGCCGCCTCAACGGCTTGCCGAGTTGCAGTGACTTCCCCAACAACGGCTCTGTCTGCATAGACGAGACCTGAGGCACCACTGCCATCACCATAGGTGACGGCCCATGATTGCTGCGGCAAAAGTGTGCCCGATCTCGATGGGTTGTAGAGGGTCTGACCGTTGGTTGAACCCGGAGCCATGAGGGTAGAGAAGACCCATCTGGAAGGAATAGTCAGCAGCTTATCAGATAGACGAATTGCAGAAAGATTCGTACAAGTCAGCAGAGCCTGTGTCAAGATATAACTGTAGTGTATCAGAACCAAGAGTTACGGGTGAGAGATAGAGTGAGTCAAAAGAATCCGAAGGGTTCGCTGCGACCGATCTCTCGGAAATATCGCCGGAGTCGGCGTCGGCGGCGGCAGCAGCAGCAGCAGCAGCAGCAGCAGCCACGTTTGCGACAGCTGCAGACACGATTTCTGGCACCTCTATGCCGTATTTGCGGAAAGTCCTTGCCATGGCCATTGGCCCATTTTTGAGTATCTTGGTCTTCAGGATCTGGTCAATGGTGAAAGTCTCTCCGATATCCTGAGGGTTGGCGAGAGCGGCAGCCACGGAGAATGCCGGGAAGATGGTTGAGACGATCAGAGAATACATGGTCGAAAATCCGCGAGGGTTGGACTTCGGAAATTTTTTTTTCTTTTTTGCGAGCGAGGTGCTGAAAGCTGCCTCCCAGAAACTGAGACCCACATCGAATTTATACACGACTGTGGGTAGTACGCAACAAATATGGAGAAAGGCATGTCGAAATACATGCATGCTTCGTCAGCGGCATTTTCTTAGAAATGCGATGTGAGCGTCAAATTCCGACATACAGGAGGTAGGCAATCATCAGGGAGTGCCGCGCTGGTAAGTTAGGAGCAATAAGGTTTCCATTCCAACGTTCTGCAACCGAAACATAGCGCCTTTTCCTCGGCGAGCCAGCCTCCACGGGGCGTTGAGATGGTTGCAGTGACATCTCAAGCATCTATTCTTAAGCGCCCTCCAACAGGTTAAGACCTGACATATCGTCCAGCTGAACTTGAAAGACGTCCTGCTCATCTTGTCGATCGGGAAGAGGGTGGGCAATCCCCCTACATGGCTGTATCCAGCAGTCAGGAAAGCACGTGCCGGGGAGCGCGGGATTTGGACGGCTGGGTCACTAGACGCTCGTAATGGATGGCAGGGAGCAAGGGGAGAAATTCCAACGCAAACGGGAAGGGAAGCCATATCAAGTCTTGGCGGTGTTCGTTGTCGGATTACTTGATCTGGAACGAGATGCAGATGGATCATGGCGGCTTCTGGATAGATACGCGCCGGAAATGGGGGCAAGAGGGGGAGACGAGCCATGATCGTCGATACGATGGTGATGATGATGATGTTGATGTTGATGACGCGTGAGCTGGAATGAAGAGGCGGAAGAAGCTCCAGGTGCAGTCAAAAGCGAAGGCGAAACGTGTTGAAGGAGCAACGTGCAGCAGAGAGGGATTTTTGAGCGACAGAGTGAGCGAGAAGATTGGACTCATCTCCAATCTGCAGCAGCGAAGCCGAGGGGACAGAGTGGTGAAGCAAGGGAGAGAGAAGGCGCGAAGGCGCGTCGTTGCCGCAAACGGCGAGGTAAGCGAGCGCGCGCGCATCACGTGAAGCACGGCCAGGCGCGGGGAAACACAAGGGTAGGTAAGCAGGCGCTGGCTCCGACAAATCCGAGCCAGAAATCCGTAACTCCGCCCACGAACGACAACCGACCAGACAAGGCAAATGGACGAGCCTCTCCCGGCAGGTACTGTGCGCCCGATTCAGTCAGTCCGCGCTGCTCCTACTGACCCCAGCCCCGTTAGCCTCCCTTCGCGGGCCCAAGATCTCCAAGGCCTGCGAGGAATGCCGGAGGAGGAAGCAGAAATGCAACGGCCTCAGCCCATGCAACGTGTGTAGCAGGCGCAACACGATCTGCTCCTACAGATCCTTTATCCGGAGGCGAACCGGCCGCGCCTCGACCAACCCCGCCCCGCCGTCCAAGGAGCCTGTCGTCAAGGAGCAGTCCCCTTCAGAAGACCGTGACCACACCGCCGACCAGGAGAGCAGCAATGCCGAGTCCTCTGCTTTTTCAGACGCCCCTCCGCGCTACCACATCTTCAAAAACATTCGTGCCACTCACGTGCCTGCTGACTCACCCTCCTGCGTGCTGCAGCTGTACTATGGCTCCTCTTCCAACTTCTCCTTTCTGCAACACCTGCACACTCACCTGACCGCCCACGAAGAGGTCCCCCGCCCCGGCACCCATGTTGAGGAGGTTCAAAATGGCAATGAAAGCATTGACGTCTATAAATACCAAGGCCTTGCCTTTGGCAACACCTTCAACCAGCGCGAGACGAACCCTATGTTCCTGAGACATGACCTGGCTCGGACATTCCTGGGAAACTACTTGTCTACTGCCCATGTTCACCTCCCCTTCTTATCCACTGAACAGCTATGCTCAAATTTTGATAAGTTGTACGGCTACGGCGATGAGGCTAAGATCGATCCCTCGGAAAGAGCCCTGATCATTGTCATCATGGCTATAGGCGCCTGCCCCACTCAACATGATCTGTGGAGGAAGACGCTGTTGGCCCAAGCTCGAACTGAGGCTGAATCATTGTTACATGTTGTCCATTTGCGATCGGTTCAGATTGCATTACTGATGATAAGTCTTCTCACCGAACGCCACACACAACCTCAACTGACCCAGACTGCACGCGTATTGCGAGTTCAACATAGGAAACCCAAACTCCAGCTACCTCTACCTCGGCAGTGCCATCCGCAAGGCTTTCGCAGCTGGAATGCATAGAGGGAGTCCTACGAGTCGCCAATCTCTCAAAGAGTGCTCGGAAGCCAGCCGCACATGCTGGTCACTTTTCTGCCTGGAAAGGTACGTGCTCAGTCCTCGGCTGGCATCAAAGTATCCGCACGAAGTCATTGCTAACCTTAATCTCAGTCTCATTTGTTCCGGTCTTGGTAGACCGGCATCCCTTTCTCTGGAAGAAATTGGTCTTGCGCAGCCAGAACGGCCGTCATTCATGTCGGCACAAGTCACCGTCTCTGAACTGATTCGCAGCGTCCAACATTTGTATAATCATCATGACTCATCAGTTAGCGCCGATCTGAAAAATGCTCACCGAATTCGCAACAAATTGCGGAGTTTCGCCCAAATGGTCAAGGAAGACCTTGAGTTTACCATTGGGACACATCTCGGTACTGAAAGAGACGAAAATTTTGTGACCCGGGCGGTTCTCTCGTACTGTAAGTCACAGTTCTGAGTGTAGCACAGTCGCCCTGTCTCTGCAAAGCTCTTTGGTTTATGCACGGAAGTTTGCCGGCTGATATTAACAGTGTACCATTACACCTTGTTGCTCACGTTCCGCCCATTTCTTCTTCTTTTCGTAGAATTGAAGAGGCGTGGCGAAGCTGAAGGCAAGGATACCGAATCGAAGTCCAATCCTTTCAACATTCCCCCTTTACTGGAGGCGTGCGAGTACACTGTCGACGCAGCCCGATCGATCGTAATGCTGGGCGAGATTGTTTTCGGGACTGGGCCTGGTGCAGAGGTGAGGATAGGCCCCGAAAACTTACCATCTATGGAAAGCTGACATGTTGCAAGGGCATCTACAATAATTGTTTCTTTCTGGAAAGTGCATGCTTCGTCTTGATACTAGCAGCCCTCCACGATAGAAATGCAACTCGCCGCCATATTCGCTACATTAATCGTGGCATCCGCGCCTTACGACATATAACCCCGAGAGAACCCATCGTCAGCATTATTGCGGCAATTGATCAGATGCGTAGCAAGGTTGAGATGCTGACCGGGCTCACTGAGAATTTTGCCTTATCCGGGGCAGGTCTCTCTGGTGGTACTGTGCCAAACGGAACTCCGCAGCAAGGTTTCTTGCCTCAAGAAGCACTTCCGGATGCTTCCGCACCGGGCACAGTGCCAGGTACTGATCCCGCTCAGCCGGATCTGGAAACTCCCCCAGGGTTCGGCTCATTCGAGCAGAGCGCGCCAAGCGTTGCAAGCGATGTATTAGACTCCACCTGGCCGTCAATGGATTGGAATTTCGACTTGTCGAATTTGGACCTCGAGTCTTTTGTCTCTGTAATGGGTAATCAGCAAGATGGGAATTTTGGGCTTTTTTAGGATAGGGTCTGATGCAAACCACTTCTTCGCCCAACCCCGGCCTTGATCCTGACAGCGGTCGGAACAATAAATAACTACATAAAGCATAATGTATTACCATTGCAGAAGGAGGAGAATACGCACCTCCAGAATCATGCTGAAGTTCTTCTGAAGTAAGCCATGGTTGCGATCCTACCTGGCTCTGCGGCCGTAGGAGTTCTTTCCACGTCCGACGTGGAAGGCGCAATCGGTCAGGAGCACGGGCAACATGTCTCTGCACAGACTTCAGGTGATGTACGGGGGTTGTCAGTTCCCACATTCGATTGTCCACGAGCCACTACCTCGCATGGCCTTTTCTTTCCATACCTATCTCCATGTACAATGATCATTCGCAATATGCATCGCTAAATACCCACCCTTCAACCTATGGAAAGCTCGAAGTATGCGCCTTGGAACCTGCGAGACAGACTGTACTTCGAGCATAGCACCTTCCACCTCGACTCTTTTGTCTACCCACCCCGCCGACCAGCCGAACATGCAAAGGTTTACAGATAACCCGTGAGCGAATCGCCAACATATTTTCACCCAATTCACCCCCATTGACGAGTTTCGCAGGTACGAATCATCTCCATCAAGCAGAGGCTCCGTCATCAGCAATGCAAGTATTGGTCTGTATGTCTTCGCGTTCGCATTCGTAGTCCTTCGGTATGGTTTTTTACTACTGATTTCTGATGGATGAGGCACCTAATGTACTTCCACAGATTGTATGTGCGATGTTGCATCTCCAAAACACGCGGTGCAGATGACTACTTCATCATCGTGGCGTCGGTGCGACACACCTTTACTCCCTTGCAGATCGAATTTATCACTGACCTTGATACAGCTACTCATCACCATCCAAACCGTCATGATTCTGATGCAGGTAGCTTGTGGCTGGGGAATGCACAGGTCCGAATTAAGCCTGCAGCAACTAAACAAGTCGCAAATGGTAAGAGCCTCTCCCTGCTTGTCACCGGGCGTCAACATGAAGAGCAGTTCCATTGGTAGCTGACAGAGAAGAAGTACCGATGGATATTTCTCTTAACATCCTATCTTGCCCTGTTGTACGTCCAGGCTACCGAAATTTCCTCATGTCCAAATACTGATATCAGAAGCGCCATCCACGAATCCATATGCTGCTTGATACTACGAATGATGCGCGGCGCAACAACATTCGGGAGAGAGTGTCGGAGAATTATCTGGGGTGTGATGGTGTTTATTTTCCTTCGCTCCATCGTTGACGTTTTTGTGAGTCAAGAAGAATCATGCAAAGGACAGCGACTGATATCTACCAAAGATGCACATTTTCCAGTGCAGACCTGTAAATCGATTCTGGGAAGTGCAAATACGGCCCAAAGGTTGCGTAGATGTTCCGCTCTGGACTTCTCTCGCGAGTTACATTAATTCCCTCACTGACATTATCTTGTTCGTCCTGCCCATACCTCTCGTATACAAGCTTAAGATTCACCATACGCAGAAGCTTTCCATGTTCATCGTATTCTTGGCTGGACTGATCCCGATTGCTGCGTCTTTGATCAGGAGCGTACACCTTACGCAGTCCTACATTGACTTGGGGTGGGTGCAAGAGGATTCATCATGGTACGTTATTTCTCACCGTTTTATCTCACAAGCCATCCTGTATGTGCGTAATTTTCACAACCCGCGGCGTTGTCGTCGGTAGTCCAGCGGATACCATAGCCAGCGACTAACCTCAAAAAGGCAATGGGCATTCATTCCCTTTTGGTCCCAAGTGGAGACAACGCTCGGCATCATAGCAGCATGCATCCCAACCCTTAATCCCATCCTGAAGAAGCTCTTCCGCCGGCTCGGTCTCTGGAGTTCCTCTTCCAATTCCCACCAACGACGCTCACACAGCCTCGAGCCGATGACAGGCACCCTCACACCCGGCAGCGTCAACAGCACCACAGCAGCCCATTTCCACCGCCGCAGCTCATATCCTGGTGTCGGCAACCGCCTCAGCACCCACCTCGCCGCCTGCAACATGCTCGACCTGGAGGACATCTATCTTCCCCGACCATCCCATGGCCACCACGATGACGGATACGACAGCCTGGACGAGTACTTCCACACTTACGCACGCATGAGAATGGACGGAACCCGCGGAAGCAGCAGTCATCGGAGATCGGACAGCTCTCACCGTTCGGCACCACCTCGTCTCGATTTCGTGCACGCTCCCACGTTTACGCGCCCTTCTCCGCTGCCCAAGCCGGCGACCAAGCTCCTGAACGCGTCTCCGCATGGCGCCGGCGGTACGGATGCCCGAGACTTCGGCGCCAATGCAAGAGACGGCAACGTCACCATGCACCCGCGCAGCGCTGGTGCTCCTCCTCTGCCGCCGCCATCGCATTCAACCCGAGCAACTGTTCCTAGTCTGCCAGAGGAGCCCAGAAGTGAAGGTGAGACAATATCAGACAAATTAGAAACTGCAGAAGATGTTCTCCATGGGCACCGGGGTCTCGAAGACGTGGAAGAGAACGTTGTGGAAGAATACCAGCCTCCCCGTCGCCCTAAACCGGTTTCGCTCACGCTGGCTACCGCGACGGTAGTATCGCTCGATTCGAAATTCGACACGGACATGGACCTGGAACGCGGGAGAAGACGAGATGAGAGCATTGGCGGGATTGTGTTGGCGTCATCTATTTGCACAGGGAGCCAGCCTTCCTTCACATCGGATCATGATGAAGAGGAAGGGACGGTGCCGAGAAACACCAAATCGTGAGGGAAAGGTTCTGGTTTGACAATAACGCCGTTGGAAAGGTTCACTTGGAGAAAGAAAATTGCGTGACAGAAAGATTTCCGGTGCCGGCAACAGTAGTGTGACGGAAAGTAGACAGTTCGACTCGGAGTCATATTACGCATTCCTACATAATAATTACATAGCGTGTCACTCTACAATTCAGTCCTAGTGATTCTTAAGCATGATACAATATATCCCACAAAGAGACAGAAGCTTTTCCTTTCGACATCACAAGGCCAAAATCTCCATAGGCAACGGTAGTCCAGAAAACAAGAAGTCACTCGCTTGCTCTACATACACGCTTGCTATGTTGCAAAAAAAAAAATTAAACCAGTCTGGACACGCCAACTACACGTCCCCAAGTAACGACAGCAAGAAGTCCAACGATTCAAAACCCGCGTCCATGCAAAAGGATGAAAAGAACATCAATTCATCTCCGTTCGGAAAAAGACAAACAGGGGGGGATGTGATACAAAAAATCAGCCGTTACAGTCTTTCTTCTCCACTCGTCTTGTCCTACTCCCACCAACACTATCTGGTCTCACACGAACCGCACCTCCTGGAACAAACTCGCCCTGACCTGCAAAATGGCAATGATCTCGAGCACGAACTCCTGCAAGATGACCACGTTCGTCAGCACGTGGCTGAGCGACGCCTCGCGGACCTCTTCTTCCCTCTTCTTCCTCTCCTCTTCCTCCTCCTGCTGCAGCTGCCTCTGTTCCTCCGCCTCCTCCGCCTCTTCGGGCGAAAAGTCCACGTCCAGAGCAGGGAACTGCTCGGTATCGCCATTCGCCTTGTCGCCGTTGGCCGGTGCATCCTCGCCGTTCGCCGCGGCAGCACCGTCCTCCTCTTCCTTCTTCGACCCCTGCTCGGCCTCTGCCTCCGCCTTCGCCTCGCCCTCACCCTCACCCTCCTCAATCCCCTCCAACTTCGTCTTCGGCCGCACCGGCAGCGCCGTCACCTCCTCCACCTGCCTCTTCTGCTTCAATGACTCCAACGGGAACCTAATTGTCTTCTTGAGGATCTCCGCATTCGCCGCATCATTGACATCGTTCAGCACCGTCGCCGTGAGGGACGGCCGTCTCGGATCGGGCACCGTGAGACCCTTCGCAGGACTGATACCCCTTGCGCTGCTCCGGACGGGCGACCTCGACGTGCTCGCCGAGTGCTGCTGCGGAGGAGACGACGGATCGAGTCGCGGCGGGGGCTTGGGCGCGGGCGAGAGGCGGACGGTGGGCTGGATGGTGTGGGCGCGGCCGCGCGGGGACTGCGAGCGGAGCGGGCTGATGGTGCCCTCGAGCATGTTCTGGAACTGGGGGGTCCACGAGCCGGGCCCCGTGGGCGCCTCGCCGTGCGACGACTTGGGCGGCCCCAGCGGCGTGGGCGGCGGGAAGTGTGCCGTCGAGCGCATCGCCTCGTTGAGCTCTTCGTGCACACGGAAGGCTTGCTTGCGGTTGGCGACGTGCTGGTTGAAGTCCGGGATCTCCTCGCGCAGGCATTCGATCTGTTCTTGGAGGGAGCGCAGGGCAACCATCAGTGCGGGTGCGCCTGTGGATGTCCACTTGGGCCTGCGGCGGGCGCGGAAGACATCTCTGAGGTCCTCGTCCTCGTCATCGAATGTCTCATTAGGATTAAATTGGTAGTTTGTGGGTTCAACGGCGAGCCAGCCCTCAAGGCGAAGGTTGGGACAAGATGCGAGGTTAACGATGGCATCTGTCAGGGTGAGGTTCGTTTCGACATTGTTTGTGAAGAAGTTGGAGAGGATGGACATCAAAGACTTGAACAGAGCGTCTCCCGCAGTCAAATGATGTATTGTTGAATCCTTGCGAAGTTCGGCATGTAGGAAGTCCACGGCGGCTTGGTTGGGCAGGTTTAGCCCGTGTAGAGAAAGGTGTTTCATTGAGCATGGATGCGCTTCCAGGAGGTTTAGCACGTCTTTCAAGAAAGCCTCGTATTCCTTGTTAATCTCAGCCCCTGGTACCATGGTCTCTGCAAGGCCCAGGTAGCTCTCGATCTCAGCGTGTAATGCACCGACGGTTCGTAATGGATCCTTGTTGTGGACTTCTGTGACATTTACAAGCGTTCCCGTGGCATACTTGTGGTTCTTACTAAGAATTGTGGTGACCAGCTTCAACGCGGAAGTGACGGTCTGAGGATTCCGGGACTGAGTGCAGTTGAGAAGAAGATCCACCAAGTTGAAAAGGGACGGGTTAAGCTCCGGCTCCTTGTCGTTGGGTTTCGAGAGCAGCATAAGCGTAGACCTGCGCTTCTTGACGCTGCGGGACCTTGGACGATTCACCTGCTCATCTGGTAAAGCAAGCAGGTAGCGGAGAATCATGTGCACTAGTTCCGGATGGTCTAATGCATCAAGAATGCGTCTCAAGTAATTAAGAACGGCAACGGCAGAACCGCCATCAACGTCGGAAGACTCAAACAACGACGGGTACCTAGAATTCTGTCAGTCATGGTTGACGATCCAAGAGGAGCGTCTTACAGGAGTTGCTGCAAGAAAAGAACTTGAAAGTGGTCGATCAAAGTTTGCCTAACGTCGGGTGATCTGCAATGCTCAAGAACATCCTGCCAAAATGCCAAGTAAGACAAGAATGTATCCATGTGAATCTTGAAATCTTCAGAGAAGACGTTTTCAGCGTCATTGATTGACTTCTCGACTTCTGGGTAGTCGGAGAGCTGGAGAATGATTGGGAGGTCGTCCTTGGGATGGATGATTGAAAGCTTCCGGCTCAGCTGGCTGTACAACGCGCCAAGTCCGCTCGCCATGAGCGTTGCCAAATCACTCTCAACGATCCATTGCTCCAGGTCTGTTGATTTGGAGGAAGTTTCGAAGATGTATAGAAGGCCGGTGCGAGCAAAGTCGCCAATTCTGCCTTCGTGGTGTACGTGGTCGATAAGCTGGTAGCACAGAGGGAAGTCCTCCTTCCTGATGACGCCTGCGAAGCCGACCTGCTGCACCGCACCGCCGTCCGAATCGACCTTGCCGCGCGAGCTGAACCACACGGGCAGCAGCTCCGGCTCCAGCCTGATCTTGGCGGCGATACCAAACAGCAGCTCCACAATCTCGGCGTCCGTGTCCTCGCCAACGACGAGACTGTTCGAACTTGCAATCTTGGAGATGAATGTCATGAGGGCATCGGCGAAGCGCTCATTGGCCAGGAAGTCCTCCTCCTCGCTGTCAATAAGGGCGCTGAAGAAGCCCACGGCCTCCCTGACCAGGGCCTCATTGTGTGATGTAGCGGCGATCTTGGAAATTGCCGAGAAGATTTGGGACGAGGCGGCAAAGGAGAGGCAGAGGTGCGGAGCGGGGGAGCGCGACTCCTCGTTCAGGATGGCCGTCATGCGCTGGAAGTGGGAACGGAGCGAGTCCAGCGCGCCCCAGTCGCCGGCCAGCGACGCCGACTTGTGCCATGTTTGCTGCGGAGGTCAGCGGAGAGCCTGCCCGAGAGGCATGCAGGGGACAAACGCACCAGAATCTGGTTGTAGACGCGCTTGAAGCGGGCCAGGCGCTGCTGCGGGTCGTTGGCCGTGGAGCGTCGCTTCTGCCCGCCGGAGCCACCGATCAACCGCGTCCACTAGAGCAGAGACGGTCAGCAAGCAGAGTCCTGGGGAGGCAGGTCAGGATGCCGTACAAAGTCCATGGCAGCAGCGTATTCATGGTGTTGGGAGGTTGACGGAGCGGTCCACGCGTCGGCCGGCGTTTCAAGCGCAAACAGCTGGACGCGGGCCGGCGGTGGTGTCGGAGCGCCCCAGCTGCTCTGTCCAGACCGGTGATGATCACCATTACTCTCACGGTCCTCCAGCGCCAAAACCACTTTTCATATCAAATGCTACGTTTCAATTTCGCTTTGCTGCATGCTGGGTATACACTAAGACTACACATGCTATTTACAAGAAGCATCGTCCCTGAATCTTCGACCTCCAAACGCCTCAACGAACTCCGCTCCTTTCACCGCCCGCTCAGCACTATTTTACACCCCTGCACGCTGAGTTGGAACTTTTACTGCTTCTTGAGCGCAGCGTCCAGGTGCCACTTCATCACCTTCTGAAACGCCGTCTTGCCATCCTTCTCGATAACATCGCCGTGGCATGGGATTATGCGCTCGAAGTCCCACGAGTTGATTCTCGCAATGCTCTCATTGAACGCCGGCTTGTCCTTGCTAACTGCGTACCACAGAAACCTCCTGTGACCGGTGGCCTCACCCTTCAGATTCGTGAAGTAAGAAAAGATCTTTGTGAGAACGCCCGAAGCCGGGTCGACGCCCGTCTTGCTGAACTGCTCGGTTGCGGGCAGGTTGAAGATGAGGTCGGCCTGGATCAGCGTGCGCGTGGGCTTGTGGTTGAAGATGATCTCTTTATTGGCATGCGCGTGAACGTATTCATACTCAAATTCCGCATCGAACTGCTAACAGTTAGCTATTCCATCGTAGACATTCCCCGGAAGTGATAAGTGCGCACCTCGGGGTCGATCTTGATCTCATGCTTCTTGCTGGCCTCGAAAACAACCGCAAACGGTACATTCTCGTTGTTTTGCTCCTTGCGCTTCTCCGGAAGACCCTCTGGGCCCAACACCTTTGCGTTGGGGTACTCCTTGTACCAAGGGCCAAGGAAAATGTGGTGTTCGAAGTCAAGGGCTGTGATGTATTTGACCTCGCCCATCGCGTCGACCTTTTTCTTGAGCTCGTCAGTGAGAGCTGTGGGGGAGAATACGGCGAGAGCGCCATTCTGCATGCGCACTACGTGGTGATGTTAGCATCGTTGCTGCTGTAGATTGCCATTGGGATTCAGCCCTACCTATCGTGCCGCGACCACCGATCTTGATGCGGCCAAAGCGAAGGAACGGGGCGGAGCTCGTGACAATGGTATTGGGAACGACATCACGAATGACCGTGACGGACTCGGGATTCGAGGGGATGAGCTTGGAGGCCATGTTGTGAATACGCGCGTGCTGAAAGCTGTGGGAAATAGAGTTGGATTGCTAGCTACAACGGCGGAAAGCTATGCTGTTTGTATTTATTCTTGAGTCGTTGACGGAACTGGAACGTGAAGCATCCGAGTCATGGAATGGCCTGGAACGGGAGTGGTTTGCAAGAGGCCGGAGTTAAACATCATAGGTGACAAGGATTACGCACGTAGCCGCAGCTATCTCATAGCTGGTTCGCCATGACGTATGCCAAAGTCGCCTTCAGATCACCCCCTCAAACGGCCCAGCGTGCTGAAGCATCGGCCGCCTAATATTTGTCACCGCGCTCTCCAGTACGAATTTGGCGCAGCGGAGCGATATGCAGGTCAGACTGCACGTAAACTCAAATTGCATCCGATGGACTTCTGCCGGGCCTCCCCGCTTGTCTCAGATGCAGATTACTCAAACCCCTGCCAGAGCCCTAAGTACCGTAAATAGGTGCTTACAATAATCGCGACCATCATACGACGTATTCTTCGAGCCACATTCGACTGACTAATGCTGCAAGCCCGTCGCCAAAGCTGCCCTTGTGCCTCTTGCAAAGTGACTTTCTTGTATTTTTTTTTTTGC
The DNA here is from genome assembly GCA_011503125.2 of Botryosphaeria dothidea. Classification (NCBI taxonomy): domain Eukaryota; kingdom Fungi; phylum Ascomycota; class Dothideomycetes; order Botryosphaeriales; family Botryosphaeriaceae; genus Botryosphaeria; species Botryosphaeria dothidea. Next base: position 2,252,957 of record WWBZ02000001.1, read on the forward strand.
ATCTCTCGCAATGCACGTACGTTGGTAGTGTGACCGTTCTTGCCAGCGCACCGTTTGCGTCAAGGCTTCCAGCATCTGAGCAATAACACAATGCCGAAGGCTGTCTTTCTGCTGCGTGTTGACCGCAGACTCTCTATTTCCGGAACCAAGCACCCTTCACCCCTGTCCGTCCTTCTCTGATGATGTCTGGCATCTCGTTTACCTCCCCAGCAATGGTTGCTCGAGCGATCAGCTATTTTGTTTGATCTGCGCACGGAATGTCTTCGGTCGTGGAGCATCACCTTGCGTTCTCAGCGCTAAGTTCAGCCATCAAGCCGCCTTTATCCCTCTTCTTGGCATCCTCTTCCAATTTACCCTGAATGTACTTCGTAAGGGTCTGCACCTTGCTCAGAGCAACGTTGTTGCACTGCAAGATCGCCAGAGGATCCACAGGAGTTCCTCCGTACTTCGCAATCTGGCAGATCTCACCAAACTTGTTCATCGTGATAATGACCTCGCCTTCCCGAACCTGCTCTTCCGCCGTTGTTGCATCTACGAGCATAATCTCTCCGTTGTTGTAATATGAGAAGGTAACACACAAGGGATGGTGTAGCATCGAGAGTGGCACCGGCTCTCGCTCCCTTGGGCTGAAGACTGTCACCTTCTCGCCCTCCACAGCAATGTCCGGCCGGCGGAAGTGCTGCAAGGCCGCGATGATGGCGATGCAAGAGGCATCGATGAGGTTTCCGTCGTGGTCGAGAATGTTCACATCAGCTCGTACGGAGAAGCATTTGGAACCGGCGACAATGCACAAGGATTCGGTGTCGAGGGCGCCGCTACGGCGGATTGCTTTCTCGAGGTTTCGCGAGAGGATAACCTCAGCTTCCGTCTGCCTGTCTGTACGTTCAGTTAGGGTGTTTGCGGCCGGGAATTGGTCGTAGTGTTCGGTGGCAGACGTACCGGCCTACTTCGAAGGCGGGCGAGGCCATTGGCGAGAACTCAGTGCTGATATTGAAGACGCCATCGAACTTGCGGTCGGCAAACGGTGCAGTTACTTCTGTGGAAATGCGCACAAGGACTCTTGAAATGGCATTAGCAGAAATAAAACCAGGAAAATGACCTCGACGCACCTCGTCTTGCCCAGGCGCACGTCAGCAACGCCGTACTCGTCGCCGAAGGTCAATTCAAGGTCACGGAAAGCGTCGAAAGCGCGACCGTCAAGGCGGATGTTTTCACTGAGGGCCTGGAGTATGAAATCGCGCTCGTTGAGCGACAGCTCAGCTTCGCGAGGCATGTTTCTGGGGCAAGTGGCGCGGTAGAGCGGTGTTTGTATTGCTTGACCAAAACTTCTGGAATCGCGGGCACAAAGAGTGACGGAGCGCGTCGGCGAAAATTATACCGATCGCATTTCTTGGCGGCACCGCTCCGTGCATTTCGTTGCAACGCGCTGTGAGCTCCATCAACACCACCGCCATCGCTCGACCCGTCCCTGTCGCACGCCATGACGACCGCTCACAGACCCACGTTTGACCCCGTACGTATCATGCTCAAGAGTTTGTCACATCAAGTTGCTAACAGTCATCAAGGCCCGCGGCAAGGATGCTCTCCGTGGGCCGGCCTACCACCAGCGCCTGCTCCCGGCGCATATGACCCTCAAGACCCGCCAGCCGGGCCAGGGTGGTGTCGCCGATGAGCAGCGCGATCTCCGCGCCGAGCTTCTCAAGGCTGAGGCTGCCCACTTCGCCAAGAAGAAGGGCATGCCTGCTCCCAACGACGACGACGATGATGATGCACCTAGTGCTCCGAAGCGACAGCTGGAGGACGCCCCCGCCGACGATGGCGCAGACGAAGACGAATCACCAGAAGCAAAAAGACGGCGGCTAATATTGGAGGAAGCACGGGACGTGGACGCAGACTCAGACAGATCCAGCAGTGAAAGCAGCGATGAGGAAGAGGACGACGATGACGAGGAAGATGAGACGGCCGAGCTGATGCGTGAACTGGAGAAAATCAAGCGGGAACGGGCCGAACAGAAGGCTCAGGAGGAGGCTGAAAAGGCCGCGCAGGAGCAGGAGGAGCGCGAGTACGAGATTGCTCGCGGCAATCCACTCCTGAATCCCAAGGACTTCAATGTCAAGCGCCGCTGGGATGACGACGTGGTTTTCAAGAACCAAGCTCGTGGCACAGACGACAAGAAGCCAAAGGAGTTCGTCAACGATCTTCTACGCTCAGATTTCCACAAGAGGTTCATGGTAAGTCTTCTCTGTGCCCATGCAATGCCGTCAGGTGCTGATTAGCGATGTAGAGCCGCTATGTGCGTTAAATACACCATGTACATGCAAGTCATTTTGGCAAGGCGACAGGCGTTCCGGCTATTCTGCATTAGAGGCGTTTCTGGATGGGTCTCCGGTGGCTGTGTCCATTAGCTGGGGCACGAGCCACACTTTCAGCTGAACATGGGTCGCTGGATGATGTAACCGCGCTGCCCCTCACACGCTCTCCTCGTCCCACCTCCCGCGTTATCAGCGATCGACGCATCTTTGATGAAAACAACAGCCATAGCCCTGTTCTACCGGAACGGTGCGGCGCCCACGAATTGTGTTCCCTGAAGCACGCCTTCATCGTCATGGTGCACTCAATCTCCTGCTTCGACCCCGCCCTCTCATGAGGATGGTCCGGCCAGGCCCGAATCACGCAAGCGTGGATGGCGTACCGCAGTAAAGTTGGCAGTGCCTGGTTCCGAGCAGGGACAGAGTAGATGCGGGGGATACACGGCGTCAAGGCCAGCTGAAAGCTACCCAACAGATGACCGTGCTGGCACCATGTGGCTTCTGGACTTGATTGCACGAATGGCCATGTCCCACACTTGAATACAATCCCAGCTGAGACGCGTTCACTTTACCCGATATGTGTGAGATGTTTGCGCCTGGTCATGATCGATCTGCTATAAATTCCTGATTATTCCTTTCCTGATTCTGTAATCCTAAGTTTCCCATCTCCCAAAATCCAGCCTTCTCCCAGATTTCAGCGTTCTCCCAAAAAATAATTGATTATTCCTCAATCAACTCTACTTAACAACCACAATGGTAGGTACATATGTTCCTCGACCTATGACGTATGAGTTCTGACATTTCCTTCCAGTCTGACAACTACGGCAATGACAGCTACGGCTCCGGCCCTGGCTTCGGCAACAAGACCTCAGGCAGCGGCTACGGCAATGACTACGACAACTCCGACACTCGCACCGGCACCCACGGCAACAGGGATCCTTACTCTGGCGGCACCGAATACGGCTCGGGCACCACCGGCGGTGCTGGCTTCGGCAACAAGAGCTCCGGCGCCGGTCTGGGTGATGACTACGATAACTCCGGCCTGAGGACTGGAACCTCGGGTGATACCAGCGCCTACTCTGGTAGCACCGGATACGGAAGCGGGACCACTGGCGGTGCTGGCTTTGGCAACAAGACCGGCAGCCACGGAGAGGGCAAGGGCGGTAAGTCTGCACTCATTTTCCCACTCATACATCCTTGCATGAAGAGAAGCGTAAAGGCGATGTAGGCAATGGCTAACAGACCAATTGCAGACTCGACCATCGGCAAGATCATCGAGAAGGCCGGCAGCGTCCTGAAGAGCGACAAGGTCGAGGAGAAGGGCCACGCCAAGCGCGAGACCGCCGCCTACGGCCGCGAAAACGACGACAGCTATGGCTCGAGCCGCAAGGACAATGACAGCAGCTATGGATCGAGTCGCCGTGATGACGACAACTCCTTCGGTTCAAGCCGTCGCGACGACAACACCGGCTTCGGCTCGAGCGGCCGCGGCAACGACACCAGCCTCGGGTCGGGCCGTCGCGACAACGACGACTCCTACGGATCGTCCCGCCACGGTGATGATGACAGCTACGGCTCCAGCAACCGCCGTGGTGATGAGTTCAGCAGCGGCGGACTCGGATCCGGCGAGAGGACCGGCGGATATGGTCAGGACACCAGCTATGGTTCCAGCGGGAGGGACAACTACTAAACGTCTAGTTAAACGCAATGTAGCTGGTTACGGCCTTAGTTGATTCATAATAGTATTTCCTAGGTCTTGACATTGTTCCCGTGTCGTCAAGTGATAGTTGTTAAATACCCTCTGTGTGGCTCAACATTCGTGTCTGAGTAAATGCTCCAGCTTGCCATGAGAATTTTTGCGAATGTTTGGTGAGTCAGTAATAGTAAAAGCAAGGAATGGGAAAGATGTGAACAAGGTTTCTTCCCTGATTTCTAGTCATACATAGCATATTTTAAACAACCCCTGCCATAAGAGCAATGTTACGGCGCAGCCTCCACAGGAACATGAAAAGGGAAGATGGGGGAGTCCGCAGAGAGAACCCCACCAAGGGAAGAGGAAAGGCGCCACGTGACCCCGCACGTGAGCCCCCACCAGGACCCACATGTCGCCCTCTAAAGCCCGGGCGACATAGAGCAACTGTCGCCCAGTGTAGCCCCGGCGACATAGGGCAACACATAGATTGTATAAACTTTCCTACGTGCATATAAACCGCACTCCCTAGATAGCTTTGACCTCCGTGGTCAACTTCACAATAGAATTTGGACTCTATTGGTAACAAGGCCTTCGCACGCAGTGCTCAGTCTTTAGTCGTCTACTCGTTCCTCACGTACCTCTTCTTGTACCCACTCAAGGAAAACCCTTCGACAGGTTTTCTCCCTCTTTGGTGTTTGGATCCTTAGAGGTAGAGGCCCGCTCGTTACAAGCAAGCTGAAAATTCCGGGGTATCAGAGTTTCGTATCCTACCTTTCCCGTAAAGCCTTGTCTTACGGTATCAAGCGACTGCCTTCATCAGACTTCTCAAATTTCTAGAGATAGGGCGAGTCTCCACATGAACGCCTCGCTAATAATTAAACCCCGTTCAAAGCAATGGAAAGAAACAATGTATAGAAACGAAAAGAACTGCCCAGGCCGCGTACTCGCTGGTTTGTTTCCGTCAGGGCTTTTTAGTAGACAAATAACCCATTGGTAGCCCAAAAGTCAGTCCGACCCAAGATCAAAAGCCGATAGTCGTTGTGCCGACGGTGACCAAGCCGGCCGACCCCTGCAAAACAGCGCGTTCACGAGCCCGACTGTTCAGTTACACAAGTGAACGTATAGCCAAGACGAAAACCGCAAGTATCCTCCTCCCAGAAGCTGTCCCGGGGGGCAGCAGTTCATGATATATCCACCGCTCAACCGGCGGCGCGCTCGAGGCGGACAAATCTGTGCTGCTCGTCAACGACGTCCTCCAGACATGATCTCGGCCAGCATCCTGCGTACAAACTGAAGAGCGCGCTTACAGGTCGCAAGGACCACGGCTCGGTCTTCGTTGACGGGCTCAGAATTGTCGAACGTGGAAAGGACGTTGTTGATAGTCTTCATCTTACCGGGAATATCTTGGATCTCTTGGCGGTAAGCGGTCCACTTAGCCTTCTCTTCATCGTCGTCAGGACAATCGTACACCATGTGGTCGAAGTCTTCAAACATGTTGGATACAGAGTATCAAACCTTCGCTCGAAGTCTTGCTGATCTTGTGCTGGACTGTCGATGACTTTGGGTCGTTGTGCTGTGGCTCAGTGCCATGAGCAGGCGTAAAGTTGGTGCTGGACGCATGGCGTGCGTAAGACTCTTGAACAGCTTTGATATCCTTGGGCAATGCCTGGCGGACGAGGCGATTGGCATAAGAGGCAGTTTGATGATGCTTCTGGACCTGGGACAGAATGGCATTGTGAATGATTAAAGAAGGAATTCCAAGGTCGACGCAAATCGATAAGTTGATGACCCAGTCGTGACCTGGTATGATGGTCACGTCGGGCATATCAGTACGATAAAACGTAGGGATAGCGTATGGATTCAGCTTGGAACGCGGCAGGATTGAATCGACTATTAAAAACTGCGGCGATGCAACTTTCGCGATCTCGTCAATGAGACGGTGATGAGAATCCTGGCTGTATGCCATGCTGATAGAGGGGAAAAATCAATTTCCCAGGTCTCGAGTTGCAAGAATGCTGTGAGGTTGTGTGGTGGTGGAGGTAGGGACTGGATACCGCGGTGTGCGAAGCTGGAAGGTAGTCCTCGGTGGACAGACGGAGGTGACGCAGAAACTATGTGAAAAGTGGGAGGCGGAGGTGTAGAAGACGGATTATCACGCAGTTTGGGCAGGTGCAAAAGGGTAATTTTCCCAGCCAACAGTAGGCTCAAAGTAGGTGAAAAGACCAACTTTTGTGGTGAAAATTGGGAGCCGCGAACCAAGCTCCGTGCGGGGGATTGGTGTGTAAGTTTGGAATGAAATGAGTACGTTCACGCCGACTTGGGCTATTCAACGCGTTCTTCAAGACATGCGTTGTGATCCCGTAGACGAAATGTCACAAGAAGCAAAATAGACCGATATTCACCTTTCGCTCCTTTTCCCCCCCTTGAGTTCCACGGCTTTCGAACTCGCCATCACTTGCTATAAAGTAAGCTTCGATTTCTTTTTCTACTCCAACGATATTCGAACCCGTCCTAAACCTCCCCATTACTCACTTACCGTTCTTGCTTCATACACTGCAAATCCACCCACCCTCAACCAATCATAACTCTCCATGCTCTCCGATACCATGGCAACTTCGGGGACGGATTAGCCGCTTCCGTCTCCTTTTCCAACCTATCTTCCTCATCAAAGTAAAAGGCCGGCGTGAAGTCCATTTCCTTCGGTTTGACAATCCGAGTCTTGAACCACAACTGTAAAATCCAATTAGCTTCCTCACGAACATTACACTCATTTCCTTTTCATGGCCGCTTACCTTGTATCCAACGTAATCCAGAATGAACAACGGCACGCTCATGTACGTCGAAAAGAAGCCCTCAGCCGTCGGTGAACCACCAAACGGAAAGAGCGCAAAGTACAGCTCCGCGGCCAAGAAGACGAAGATGAGGAGGAGGCCGAGATACTGGCCCCACGGACTGGCCCGGTTGTAAAACGGAAGGGAATGGTAGTCGATGCCCTGCGACTTGAGGCCGGCGCGGAAGCGGATGTGCGAAAGGTAGATGAGGCCCCAGTTCATGAACGAGGAGACGCCGACCTGTTTTCTCATATCAGCTTCCTCTTTCTCTAACGGGCAGCAGCATCTTTGCTGCCAAAATGGTTCCATCAACTCACCAAACTCGAAAACCACCCGTATACGACCGTCGCCGTATCGTTGCAATTCAAATACGTCAACCCGCCTCCCAGCACACCACTCGCTACCAGCGCGACCACCGGCCTGCCCTTTGCGTCCTTCTTCCCGAAAAAGCCATGGATGATGCCCAGATCAGACATACTCGTCAACGCCCTGCTGGCGACGTAGAAACTCGTTACGCCACATGAAAGCACAGTCAGAAACACGAGCGCGTTGAGAATATGCGCAAGGACGGGCTGGCCACCGCGCTTGACGGCGATGATGAAGGGAGACGCGAGAGTGCCCTCGGCGTTGTTGAGGTCCGGGTCGTCGTAAGGGACGCACATGCCGACGAGCCAGATGTTGACCACATAGAAAAGAAACATACGCCAGAACAAGGGTTGGATCGAGCGTTTGACAGTGCGGCGGGGCTGCTGCATCTCGCCAGCCGTGATGGCGAGCCAGCCAGCTTTTTGATAAGGAGCCAAGTTAGCCTCACCCATGCCTCACTTAAGAGTAGACAAGTAAAAGAATGAGTGAGACTTACCGGAAGTGCAGCTAAACGCCGCCTGCACCAGCGCTCTGCTGATGCCCTTTACGCCGTTCTTGAACGCCCCGGGATTCTTCCAGTACGTGAATACCAACGGCCCACCCGTCGCCGCGACTCCACCGCTCGCCATGATGAACATGAAGCACATGCATCCGACAATAGCTGTCACCTTGATCAAACTGCCTACTACTTCCGCATGTCCGTAAATCTTGACCGCGAAGATGTTCGGCAGCGCCGAGCCGACCAGGAAGATAGTAATGTACGCCGCGATGGGGAAGTCGCGTGCCGCTTCCCAGTACTGCAGGACGGAGATACAGGCAATGACTTCGGCAGGGACTGTACGACGTGCATGTCAGCGGAAGGGCCCGGCGATAAAAAAGAAAAAAACGAAAGAGGACGATACGTACTGATCATGACCCAACTGTTCGAATCAACGGTAAAAGCTCATCAGCAACCCAATCCCCTCAAAGCATTTAAAACATCTCCCTATCATACAACTCACCTAAACCAAAAATTCATCCCCATTGCAAACGCCGCCGCCTGATCCACGTACTCCATGCACTGCCGGATGTAACCCCCATGCACCGGCTTGTAGCACGTCATCTCACCGATCGACATGAACTCGATGTAGATGGCCAGCGCCACCAGCCCGTACGCCACCACGCACGCGCCGGGCCCGCCCATCGCCAGCGCCGTGCCCGTGCCGACCCACAGGCCCGTCCCGATGCCGCCGCCCAGCGACAGCATGATGACCTGCCGCGGCGTCAGCGAGCGCGACCACCCGCGGTCGTCCTTCTCGGCGCGCGCCCGCAGGTCCGTCGTCGTGCCAGCCTCGACGTCGGATGCGGATGAGCTGTTGGTGTGGGTGGCAGCCTCGTCGACGACGGCAGCGGACTTGACGTCCACCGCCGAAGCGGATTTCGTGAGGTCGTCCGACATGATCGCTCGTGTGGCCGACGGTAGCTAGTCCAGAAGGGAGAAGGGCCGTTCGAGCGGGTTGAGGGATCTGGTTGTCAAGGTGAGAGAACTGATTGACGTGGTGAAGTAACACTGGCAGAAGATGAAAAGCAGAAAAACGGGAATTGAAAAGATATGTATACATTAGCCATTATGTATGGTTAGACAAAAGACTACACATGGATATGAAAGTAAGAAGCCGAAGTTCCCCTCCCAGCTGCATGACGTTGGCAGGCGCAAACTGATAGCTGATCTCCGAAGGTCTGCTGGTCAGATAAGCCGCGGCCAAGGATACAAATGGCTTGGATGAGCCAAGCGTGTTGCTTGAGGAACGCCTTTCCTGCTTGTTAGGAGCGACGCCCGTTGAGCAGTAGATATGCTGCAGGTCTTTGCGCGGTCCGAACGCCATCCGTTTATCCAACTCATACCTTCTTGGCTGGCCAAGAGTGGGTGGATGTGCGGCACTTTCGCCGAGATAAGATACCAAACAACACCTCCAGCTGATACCGTACCTAGAATTTCGGAATATATTTGGCGCTAATCGCCTGCTGATTCAGAAATGCGGTCTTCTGCGCTCCTAGCCGATCAAGAATTCACAGAATCAGGTTCTCGTCGTTTACTTGGCTGCAACTTGTACAGTACACCAAGCTATCGTGGCTGCTCTGGCTAAATGATGGCGGCCGTACCTCTCCCTTCTCGATCTCGTCCAATGAAGCGGGCCTACTGTCAATAACCAATATTCTTGGAAGGCGTGGTCGTCACGCAGGTCAGCTGTGCGGGGTCAATCCCAGACCTCGTGTTCCACAGGGATGGCTGATCCGATCTCATCGATAATCCAAGTCCATCCCACCAGCAGTGACCGCTCTTGTCGCGAGGACCTCGATCCTACGGGCATAGAGCTTCATCATATGACACATAGGGTCGCCAAAGACCACTTCGCGCAGTTGATCATCAACAATCGTACAGGCCTCAACGTTCACCTCGCCAAGCGGATTGGGCGGCTGTGAGGATCCCGGCTTGTCTCTCAGCAAAATCAATCTTCCGGCGCAACTAAGAACTCCCGGGGGAACTTTCCACTGTGGTGCCGGTTTCCCGGATGGCGCCGACCAGCTGTTAGATTTGCTCTGATGCGGCCGCTTCTGCTTCTTTCCACCGTTACTGCTCAATAGGTTTGTCGTACTTGAAAGCGCGAGGCTTGAGACACTGGTTATCGAGCAAACTCCGGGTGCCGGTGTAGTGTAAAGTTTCAGCATGTTCTTGATGACTTCCTTGTCCGCTCTTGTGACCGGGTCTCCTTCGTTGAGGAAACCGAAAAACAAACTCTTCTTGTATCGCTTGTCGGGAGTATCCGGCTTCTTGATGGGCAAGAGACTGACTGGAGGTGCGCCAAAGGTGACGCAATGAACGCGTTTGAAGAGCCTGGTGAGACGATTGAGGTCTGACTTAACGGTCGTGGACATCATGTGTGCATAAAGAAGAGCGGCTACGGCTCCGCCAGCGGAATGACCGGTGATGAGAAGGGAGCACGTGGAGCGCTTCGGGTTGTCTGCCAGTAAACTCTGAAGGCGAGCGGCAACAGGTGCGACCATTTTGCGTGCGACGTAGAGGAAACCAGAGTGCACAAGATTGCCCTCGTCGTCCAAAAACCCCTTTGGTGATGTCGGTGCGGGACGGAAATTTACAGCCCAATCCATGAACCCAGCACTTCCGCGGATGGCGAAGACGACGGTGTTCATGTCATCCACAGGGACGCTCTTGATAACCATGGCCTTCGTGCCATGTCTCCAGTCGGGCTCAACGTGGGTTTCGCTCTCGTCGCCGGTTGGTTTGTGGTAGACCTTCTCCGAGTATTGTGCAGCCAGACACAGTAGTGGCCAAGTTGGCATGTATCTATGTAAAATGTCAGCAACCAATCGCATTTAGACCTTGACTTATCATACACTTTGAGTGGAGGCAGGTGTGGCGGAAGTCGAGAGTTCGAATACTGCCACACCTTGCTGAAGTGATTGCTGTAAGATGCGACTGCAGCAATGTTCTGATGGTTGCCTCTTGAAACATCCAAGGAGCTCGAATGAGCCTCGACAGGATGTTCGTAGATAACTGCAAAATCAGCACGTGATTCACGACGGAGGATTAGTAACGTACCTAGTTCCTGCTCGTTGCCGCTAAAAACCTCATCGTCAATGGACGTGATAATCTGGTCCAATTTCGAGGAGATCAAGTCGCAAAGCGCCACGGTGTGGGCCATGTACTGGTTCGTTCTGTCGTGTAGGTTGCTAACCGAGTGTGAGGCCATCTTGTGGCGGCGCTGCAGGTCGTCGTTCAGGTTGTTTACAGACTGCGAAGCCTGCAGCTTCTTCTGCTTGTAGCTGTCGTTGATGTTGCTCAGAGACTGCGAGGCCATCTTGGTAGGCTTTCTCAACACGCCATTTACCCGCGCGTTGAACCCCTGCTGGGCAGGCTGCATGGGCGGGGACGGAGGCGGCCCCCAATGCACAAGCGTCTGCTGGGGCGGGGAAGGCTGCGGCACACCCCACTGGCCAGGCATTTGGGGTGGTGAGGGCCGATAGGCCAAGTGAGTCTGCGATGCCGCGGCATAAGGATCTGTTTGATAGTGGTAAGGGCCTGACGGTGGAGGAAGCCAAGCAGGACTCGAGTTTGCATGGTACATAGGAGATGGAGCAGGAGACGTTCCGGACCGCGGCGGAGACGGGGGCGGGGATACCGTCACCATGGGCGGCGACGGCTGCGTCTCGTGAAGGGTCAATGTCGTTTGCGACTGATGGTAAGGCATCTGGGCGTACGCGCCATTTTGGGCCTGAGGCTGCGGCGAATGGCTCGGCGCCAGGATATGGGATTCCGGCAGTGGACGAGAAGAGGGTTCCCGCCCGGTTGGCCTGTTCGGCGGGTGGTGCTGGCGATGCGAGGAGTGAGGTCGGGGAGCAGAGGAGTCATGCGAGGAGTGGTGATGTCGTCCAGGAGCAGGGTTGCTATTTTGGGAGGGCTGATGGTGTTGCTGGACAGGCGGACCAGGCGCATATGCAGGCTCCTTTCGCCGCTTGCTGGTCTTGCCGAACCACATCACTGTCATATTGGCATTCCGCGCGGCGCGAGCAGCTGTTCTCGAGGCCTGTCGACTCCTGGGTGTTTTCTGAGCGGCACAGCTCGAGGCGAGAGAGAGCCTGGGACGAAGAGGCTGACTCGGAGGGCCAAGCCTCGCTCACAGCCCTGCTAGTGGCGCCGATGATGCCACGGCGAGGCAACGCGGCGTCCAGCGATGACGATTGACGATGATGCCGATCGGGTTGTGTCCGCGATGGGCGCGGCTCGCACGCGCAGGGAAGAGCGATGCTTTTTTCCCAGAGAACCGCTGCGGGCAGGTACCGTCAAGCCCATCAAGCTTCGCCTGGCGCGAGGTCATGCCCGTGGAAGGGCGGGCCAAAGGCGTGCAGAGGACGCTGCAGTGCTCAGCCACGCGGCTGCTCAGAGCTCTGATCCCCGTCTGCCGCCTCGCTCACGCCTCCTATTCGCTACTATCCCGTCTTCCTCCTCGCCAGACTCGCACAAGCGGCCGTCTGCTTGCCCGCAAACGTAGCGAGAGCAGGGGCGTCCATTCGTACTCGCGAACCGCCGCGAGCTGAACAGGCGCCTGCGTTTCATCTTTACTCGCTCGCCCTCGTGAATTGCACGCCTTCTTCGGGCAGGTCGAAGGCCATGCACGTGATTGATCTCCTAAATAATGCCGAAGCAATAATACAGACACTTGACTCTGTTCAGCACGAGCATCTTGAATCGGTCCAAGCCGGACTTTTCAAACTTTTTTGGATGCTCGGAGTAATACTAGAACTGCCCCCCTACTCGTCACCTCAACGTACAATTGGCAGTTAGATGCAGCCGGACGCCCTCCTTTCCCATGCCCTGCTTCCTCGCGCCATGAGACCAGCGCTGCAACCCACACAACCACCCCCCCCCTTTCCTATAACATGTGTGCCCAAACACTAACATGCGTGCGGCCTGGAACAGCAGAGTCATGAAACCAACCTGTTAAGCCTCCTACCTTCCGGCTGTTGCGCGCCCAAAACAAGAACAAACTAAAGATGCTTTACGAGGACCTCAATTCGTCAAGAAGCAGCCCAACGCAGGTGATGAAACACCTGCCCTAATTTGCAGCCAGCCAGATGCAACAGAGACCATTCCGTTGTCGGCTTCACGGCTGGCAGCTGGAGCTGCAAGCTTGCTCAGCTCCGTAGGCTCCAGTGGGATGCACTGCCAGTGGTCAGATGGCGCAAACTCTAAAACTCCTGGAACAAAGTGCCATGTCTGCGATTTGTTAGCAATGATTCTAGCAGAGCATTGGACAAAGTTGGTTCATACGGATCATCGCCGGTTGCTCCATAAGCCTCAGTCTCCTCGGGATACTTGTCGAATTGGCTTGCATCACCAGCACCTGCTCGGACAGGCGGAACATACGGCGCGTCAATGTCCTTCTTGGCCAACCTTTCCCAAGTAACTTCCGCGAACCAGGGGTGGTTCATAACATCCTTCGATCCTCCGTGCAGGTTACCCAAGCGCTTGGTGAGGTCGGGCGTGATGAGCTTCTGGAGCAAATCTTGCGCGTCGGGGTGGACGTATGGTGGGTACTTGACCCGGCCCTTGAGAATGTTCTCGTAGATCTTCATTGGCGAACCGCCGTCCCAAAAGGGCGTGAAACCACAGAGCATTTCGAAAATTAGAATGCCAAGTGACCACCTGCGAGTCTTAGTGCATCTGCCTCACCCCCCGCATCAACCAGCGTCTGGCGAGGGGTAAACTCACCAGTCAACAGATTTATTGTAACCCTTTGATGCGACCACTTCCGGCGCAAGGTAATCGGGCGTCCCGCAAAGCGTCCATGTGATATCAGGCACTTCCTTGGCGAAACCGAAATCGGTAATCTTGAGATGGCCGTGGCGATCTAGCAGTAGGTTTTCGGGCTTGAGGTCACGGTAGATGATGTTCATCGAGTGGAGATAGTCGAGCGCTAGCGTTACTTCTGCGGCGTAGAACTTGGCGACGGGATTGGGAAACCTCTGCGGACGACCTAGTCAGCCTAGAAAGGGATGAGGGGGGTGGATTGAGACAGGTGGCGCCATACCTGTGACTTTCGTAGCAGACTGAAGAGTTCACCACCCTCGACAAAGTCCATGACCATGTACAGATTCTTCGAATCCTGGAAGGTACCCCACAGCGTGATGAGGAAGGGATGCTTGACCTTCTGCAGCATGCGGCGCTCGTCGTTGGTGTGCTCCACCTGCTTCATCTTGACGACCTGGGCCTTCTTCAGGACCTTGATAGCGTAGAAGCGCTGGTTGTGCTTGGACTGGACGAGATGCACGCGACCAAAGGAGCCGGTGCCGAGTGTTCTTTGTATGGAGAAATCATTGAGGGTGTATTTGCCCTTGGTGGTGCGGACCGAGGGCGTCGCGGGCTGCTGACCGCCCGAGGGGGTCACAGCGCTTCCGTTCTGGGCCATTGTCTTCTCCTGGGCATTGTTGAATGAGCGCGATGCTTCGGCGCCGTTGGCAGGGTTGATGAGGTTTTGTATGCTGGGGAGGTTGTGGCTCTGCTGCGGCTGGGGCGAGTAGGGTTGCGGACTGGAGGAGCTCGGGGTAGCGTATTGCTGCGAGGACGAGTAGGGCTGTTGCGCGTTCATAGGTTCGATGGGGCGCGTCAGCGAATCCTGGGGAGCGTGGCCGGACGAGGTGTGCTGCGAAGAGGGGGGCGATAAGGGTTGCTGCTGTGCCTGGTCGGATCCGCTCTTGGAGACGGTGGGGGTGACGGGCGACTGGGTGTCCTTTTCCTTGACGGGCGACGACGGGGAGTCGAAGTCGCGCGAGCTAGACGAGTCCTTCGTCCTCTTTTTCTTCAAAAAGCCTAATGTAGGCATCGATATTGCCTCAGGAATCCGACTATCGTGCCCAGCTTGAGCAGCCTGGGGAGGTGCCGCGGAACTCAAGGTGCTGCTTGCTGCAAGGTGCGGTGGATCTGGGCCAGGATCGGCGGCAGACGGCTCCTATGCGGGGCGCGCAAACAGGCTGTTGTGCTGGCGTGTATAAGACAGGCCGGCAGCACTGCAACGCAAGCTTAAGGCTGAGGCGCAGGCGATGGGGGAGAGCGGGCACGGCGCGGGATTGCTCCCACTGCGCGATCCGTGTTGGGTCAAAGGAGCTTGAGAGGGGCCCAGGCCGGGCTGGCGAAGGAATGCCCGAAAACACGCAACTTGGGGCTCGAGTCGGGCTGCGAGGGCAGGGGCACGTTGGCAGCACTCAGGGCGGAGGTGCGAGGAGGAGTCGAAGCGAGCGCTGCAGCTTGGGGCGGCGGCGCGGGAGGACTAGTGTTGTGGTTGAGAGAGCGCAGCAGCTCGAGGAGGGGCGGCGAGCGCTGCGTTGGACTGGGGACTGGGGAGGTGAGTGCTTGAGCTGGAAGCGGCCCTTGGGCGTGCCAACAGGAGCCGGGCCCGTCCTAGCGCGGCGACGCCTTGAGGATCGACGTTCGGCTTGCTTTCGCGCCGCTGCGCATCGATGATACTACCGCAAATCTCGCACGCCTGCTGGATGCGACTGCTAATAATACCGCTGCCGACGTCGACCTGGCGAGCTGCCTCTCCGCGCCCCTCGACTCCCGCCGCTGCCGTTGCCGCACACACAAGCATCCGCCGCCGCAGCCCGCCCGGCACCACACCAGCAGCCCACCAGCCCAGCCCGCCCTGGCTTGCGTCCCGCCGCGCTCCGCCGGCCTGCGCAACGACGTCACCTAGCCGCCTTTGGCCTTCGATCCGCGGCGCGCGGCATCGAGACAAAGACGCTGTCCGAGGACGTCTGCCCAAGGCCCCGCCAAGTCTGGGATCATCGACACCGAACGGCCAAGGCTCCGTCTAGCAACCATCATTAGGCCTGCCTGCGAGACGCCGCTGTTGCTGCTGCCCGGCCCTTTTCGGCACCAGCTGCTCAGCTCTTGGGCGCTTGATTGCCAGGGCGGACTGTTGCCGGCCTGAAATGAGACAGGGTGAGACAGCAAACAGCCGCCTTTGAGAGCTGCTCCGAATAAGGCACTCGCTCGCCGTCGTTGCGCACGGGGCGGTCGAAGCGTCTCCTAGCAACGAGATTGACTTCGAGAGGCGCTCGGCCGTGCGCAGACAGCTTCTTTGTTGGTCGACCATGGCCCGCTCTAGCCTCATCGCCCTCACTGCATCGGTGTGCGTTGTTGACGTGCTGCTTCATGTGAAGAGAGACACGCCGCCCTTGCCAGCCGCTCAGACACGCGACGAATCCGGCCCTGCCCTCAACGACTTTGAGACTATTGCTTACTACCAAGCGAGCCCGCTTAATTGATGTACGATTAAAGGTGACGTGGTCGGCTGAGCCTCTATGCTTGCAATCGTGTATTGAATTCTGGAGCTGTACTTTATTACTTACATCCACCGTTCAATTTGCTCTACCTCGGTGTTCCATCCAAATCCACCCAGACGCCGAAAACCTTAACCCATATTTTGCACATTGCATTGAACAGAGTCATGAATATCGTAACTTTCTCCGTCATCACAGCTCCTGTGCCACACTTTCCTTCTCTTCAGGCCCCACTTCTTCAGACTGCACCTTCGGCCGGCTGGGTACCAGCAGGTCGAGCCCACATATGTCCATTCGGCCTCCTCGGAATTTAAAGTATAGCTTTTCCCATACCCATCGGGGCTCGTCCTCTTTGGGCCGCATTTGCACCATTTGACTATACGGCACATCATACTCGGGCCCAGGGAATTCGGGGTCGGCCAGCCTGACGTACGCTGTAGTGCCCAAGAATTGCGTAGAATTGAAGGACTCGGGATCGTCGAGCATTCGAAGCTCCGGAGATTCGAAGTAAAGTGTCGTCTGATCCTCGGCCGTGGGTGGCAGCAGAGAAGTTGAAGTCTCAAAGAATTTCTGGAAGAGAGACTTGTCGTCGATGTCATCCTTGGCTCGTGCGGCTGAGAGTTCTTTGAAGGTGGAGGAAGATGGCTGGATGAGCATGAGATTTGTTGAAATGCGTGAAGCCGTGGGATCGTCGGGGAGTGCTGCAAGTTTTCGCGAAGGGGAGAAAGCTAGCAAAGCATCAAGTGCCAACGAGTCTATGATAATCCCTGATGGAGCGAGATAGAGCAGCCGGTCGAAATCAACAAGGGAGAAGATGCTGGCGAGAGAATATGTCGGAGGGACTGAATCTACAGTATCAAGGTCGAGTCAGACGCGGTCACTAGACGTTTTATAGGCAATACATACCTCCATCGCCCTTGATGATGGGGTCGAATGGTCGCAATACTACCTTGTATCTTCTCACTGCCGCCCTCAGAAGTCTCCTGCTCGTGTCCAGGTATGGGTCTTCATCTTCCTCAGTGTCTTCAATCCAACTTCTGGGGAAAAGCAACACCCTCGTAGCCGGGCTCTTGTCGCGGTTGAGTTCCGCAAATTGCATTACTGCAGTGCAGACCTGGTGGTGATCCGTCACCATCTGCACGTATCCCAGCCTCCTCCAGTCAATCTGCAGATCTCCCATGAAGTTCTCATATTTTGGGTCCATCGACCCAAGAACTCGGGCGAGCCTGGCATTTGGATTGACAGGTTCTTCCGGCGAGGCTGCCGGGATAGGTTTGGGTAGTCGAGGCTTGATTGCTTCTTGTAAGCCCCGGACGGTTTGCTGTTGGAGGATATATCCAGATATGAAGAGTAGAAAAGTGAATACGAAAACTGCAAGGTGGGATCAGCGTGGCCCAGAGATTGATTGCTTGGCTGTGCGACCCAGAGAACCCACGCAGGTGGATGTGGGAAGCGGTGTTTACATACCGATGCCTGAGGATATGGCCATAGAGACCTGGCCGCCCGTGAGCAAGACCATCTTCACGATGTCCTTCGCATGAGACTGTCGTGGTCGAGGTGATGTGCAGCAGATTGACGCGCCCGCGGTTCAGTTGCTCGTGCGGGCTGCACGGCGTGACGTGAGTTGGATCATGGCGGGAAGCGCGCGGTTGCGACGGGCAACGCTATCGATACTACGCAACTCGATCGAGCAGGGGTGCCTCGGCCGGGATCCCACATCTGAATTCCTACCCTTGCTCTTAACCAGGGCGACGTATGCTATAGCCAGACAGGCGCATAATTCGACGTCAGGCGAGCGAGCATCGTCGCTGGACGCTTTTGGTGAGGCATTTCCTCGACGTGTGGCAGACAGAGCTAGTGGTGCCGTTGAAAGTCCGGCGGATCTTCGTCCCCACGATCAACGACCATCTCCACACCAATTACTCAGGGGTTTCTCCAAATGCCAGCTTTCACCCTGAACTGACCGGTTGACAGCTCACCGGGGACACATCACGCCGCTGTGCTGTCCCACCAAAGAAGGCGAAAATAAAAGGGGCTTCAAAGAGCGGAAAGTCGCCTGCATTCGGCATGATCCGTATGATTGTTCTCGAGATGGCAGCCGGATCGGGCAGTATCTTCGCCACCAAAAATAGTCGAACTTATTATTGCCAACGATTGAGATTAACGAGCGAATGACGATCGTGGTGAAAAACACTTTCAGCCGCGGGGAGAAGGAGTGTGATGCCTCAGGCAGGAAATCCTCTTCAGCCTTACAAAGCTTGGCGCCTGTCACCGCCGAGGGACCGTGCGAAGCTCTTCTTCACCAGCATCTAAGCTATGCACATACTTTCGCAGCCACAACCCACATTCGCTCACGCTTTCTCGCTCCCGTCTCTTGACACGTCAAGCTCTCAAGGCGCCCGCCGCGCCAGAGCACGGCCATCCACGCTCACCCCACGCCCAGAACCTCCCCGCCAGCGCGATCCCGCAGAAAAACCACAAACCATCATGACGCACCAGGCCGACGCGAAAGCGCTCCTCGACGACCGCGGCTACAGCGGTGCCCTCATCCGCGGCCAGAACCCGGCCCTCCTCTTTGAGAAAGCCGTACGTGACCGTATCACCGAGTCGTACTACTGGAAGGAGCAGTGCTTCGGTCTCAACGCCGCAACGCTGTGCGACCGCGCCGCCGAGCTGACCTTCATCGGCGGTACATACGGCGGCCTGGGAAAGCCGACGCCATTTCTGTGTCTGGCGTTCAAGCTGCTGCAGCTCGTACCCGAGAAGGAGATTATACTGGCGTATCTGAACTGGCCGGAGGACGAGGAGAGGGGGGAGGATGACGAGGAAGATGAGAGCAGAGCGCCGGGAAAAAAAGGGGAGTTCAAATACTTGAGGGCTTTGGCAGCGTTCTATATCCGTTTGGCGTGGGAACCGGTCGAGATTTACAAGACGCTAGAGCCGTTGCTGGCCGATTACCGGAAGTTGAAGCGTAGAATGAGGGATGGGTTCATCCTGACGCATGTGGATCAGTTCGTGGATGACCTGTTGACGAAAGACCGGGTTTGCGCAACGAGTCTGTGGAAAATGCCGCCGAGAACACTGCTGGAGGATTTGGACTTGCTGGATCCGAGGGAAAGTCTGTTGGGTGATGAGGTCGACCAGCTGGATGAGGATGGAGACGAGCAGATGGAGAATGGAAGGGGTAGGGAAGAGAGGGAGGAAAGTGGGGAAATTGACGATTCCGACAGAAGAGGAAGCAGGTCTTCAGCTGAGGACTGAATCGAAAAGCCCGAGTCCCCTTGCAAACGGACACCGGCCGTGGCATCATCGAGCATGACTGCATATTTGTAGTCGTTTGCCAACTATTCTGGATAACCATGATTGCAAAGATGCGGCGATGTTCGGACGTCAGTACAGCCGCGGGAACAAGACCATCCGATAGCACGAATTTGGGTCATGATAGACATATCGAAATACCCCATGTGCATATCCTCCGAGGCCTTCAAGATCAGCCAATTTGACCGCCGCAGCGCGGTTGCTTCTGTCAGGTTCGAGCATCTGCTGTCACTAGTATGTAATTACACCCCACAGAGAGGCTAGAACTCCATTCGCAGCGCGCATATGTTCACTGCTCTTTTTGTCCGGGTTGCTCCGTGATTCGTCCAACAAGCATATTGTGTAGTCGGCTAACGCTTTGCAGCGACCGGTCAGCTCTGCGAGGCTGGAATCTGTACCTCATCAGGCTGAGGCTCGGCATACCGTGGCTGGAACAGTACTTAAACCGATCTCACGGTTGAAATTCAATTCCTTCATCCTCTGCACCGTCTCTCCGCTCACCTCATTCTGGGCACCCATATCACACACTCTCGCTGCAATGGTACTGGACCCACTTACGGCCGTTAGTCTCGCAGGCGTCATTGTTCAATTCCTTGATTTTTCATGTAAAGTCTTTTCTAAAACACGCGAGATTTACAGATGCAATAGATGTCCAGGAAGACACGACGAGCTCGAATGCGTCAGAGAAGACTTTTTGCGTATATTCCAAAATATTGGCAGAACTTCAATCGAGAAGAACGAGATCTATTGCGACTCAAAGATTCAGGACTTAGCTCGACGCGGCAAGTCCCTCTCAAAAGAGCTTTTGGAATGTCTTGAGAAACTGCGCTCAAATGGCGAACTACGTTCCAAACTGCGGAGCTTCCACGATGCCTTGCGACATGCCTGGAAACAGAATAAGATTGACGATTTCCAATCTCGGCTGTCTGACCTTCGAGATCAAATGATCCTCCATCTTCAAGACAGTCGAAGGTACACAACTATTTCTGTCCCTGGCTTAAATGAAGACTACTACTTGCACAGTTTCAGTCAGGTTAACACTTTAACAGCAGGCTACTTCTTTCTATGGAAGAAGCAATCGCCATTTTAAGAAATGAGACCCGACAGGCGCATGACGGCATTGCGCGCAATTCCGGGCTTCTCAAATCATGTATACAATCTCTAGAGCAATTTCGACATGATGTACCGACTGGCCAAACATTGTCAGCCCATTACAACGACTTGTCTAATTTGATGAATCCCGGGATCGAACGAAGGGCAAGAGTTCTGCACAGTCTACGCTTTGACAATATGGTTTCCAGATATCATAATATCAAAGGTGCGTATGAGAAGATATGAGTGGATCTTTTTTAACAACTCACGCCCGTGCATCCACGATTGGCTACTTTCAGGAACGGGGACATACTGGACTTCTGGGAAGCCTGGATCAGGAAAATCCACCCTCATGAAATACCTCGTCACCCACGAAAGCACAGAAACTGCTCTTAGAGCATGGAGCGGTGGGAAAAGCTTAACCATTGGCAAGTTCTTCTTCTGGAATGCTGGTACGCCGATGCAGAAATCTTTGCAAGGCCTTTTGCAATCTCTGCTCTATGAGATTTTGAGGCAACGGCTGGAATGGATCTCAAACCTCTGTCCCTCACGCTGGTCGTCTGACATGGCCGCTTTCGAGCCATGGACAATAGCGGAAATCAAAGCGATCATTTGCCGTCTGGTCAACGAAGAACTAGCATTCTCCAGGTTCTGCTTTTTCATCGATGGCCTTGACGAATACAGTGGAGATCCCACCGAAGTATTGGATTGCCTGAAGGAGATCGGCTGTTCAATTCACATCAAGCTTTGCCTTGCGAGTAGGCCATGGAACTGCTTCGAAAATGTGCTCAGTGGAGCGGCCAAGCGAAAACTGTACTTGGAGGAACACACCAGAGAAGACATAGTGAATTACACTCAGCATTATCTTTCCGATGCTTTCCGAAGACACAAAAACGGCAGAGCCGGAAGATTGCGACATGAGCTCGCGGTCTCTTTCTTTGGGTAGCTCTCGCCATCAACTCCCTTCAGAGAGGCATAGCAAATGCTGACGACCTCGGAACCCTCTGCAAACGGCTAGAAATATTTCCGCCAGAACTGGAGGACTTTTTCCAACACATCTTGGGGCAGATTGAGCATATATACCGGCGCAAATCTCTTTGTCTTTTCCAAGTGGCTCTCCACAGTCCTCGACCGCTTAAGCTTTACACTTTCGAATTCTTGATGGAAGAAAGGGAAGACGATCAAAACTTCGGTATTAAGATGGATCGAGCATTGATAGGATCCGCCGAACTTGAGAAAAGGTGTAATTCCGCCCTTCGCCGTCTTGAAGCTTGTTGCAAGGGACTCTTGGAAGTTCAATCAGATTCCGAGGTCAGTCGGCACAGAACCAGAGATTCTGAAAATACCACGTCTGCAGGCGCAAGATCATACCAAGCAGACTCTCAAATTGTCCCATACTCGTATGAAACCATTGAGTTTTTGCATCGGACGGTGCGGGACTTCCTCCTGAATCACTACATTCCATGGGCCCAGAACTTGCCTGTCGACTTTTACCCACATTCATCTATCGCACAAGCACTTCTTGGCGAGTTGAAGAGCCTACATACCACATTCCGTATCAAAGACCCCACTGTGCAAAGCTTATTGGAGGCTTGTACAAACGCGGATTCAAAAGGAACATTGCAGTGCGGACTACTCGACCACCTCGATCAACTCCTGAGTGGAATGCCCTGGGAATCCATAACACAGATACGGGACATGATAAATCCGTCTATCTGGGTACTTCAGGGGGTTGTGAGACGTGGTATTCTATCTTACCTGGAGAGAAAAGCGCGGGATGTGTTGAGTAGCACCGGCCTTATCGGCCGGTTCCTTCTAACAGAAGCATTGCAGAATGTCAAGGGACCAAGAAGACTTGAAATCATATGCTGTCTCCTTGACAATGGAGTCGACCTCTCCCGCATAGATGGTGGAACGACTGGCTGCCTGCATAATCTCAATCACAGCATGTCAAATGAATGGGGAACACCCGTACATGTTCAGATCAGTCAAACCCTTCTCTCCAAAGGAGCTGATGTCAGTATCAGAAGAGGCACCGTCCTCGCCTGGGGAGAGGATGTGATTGAAAGCTTGTCTTTAAACGTGCTCCGGGTGCTACTGGAACATGCAGCAGACCCCAACGCCCGCTTTGACTCTCTGGGAGAGGGATCCGTTTGGGAAAAAATCTTGGACAAGCTAACACGTTTCAGGAAACTCCCATCACTGATGACCATGCCGATATGATCGAGAATTTTTGAGACATGGCGTGGACCCCTTCGTTTCTCGTCTCGGACCGCTGCGTAACTTTTCTCATTATGAATGTTATTGAGAGGATGTTCCCGCCCATACACAGCAGTCGGCTACGAAAAGTGGTGAGCCAGGAGATCGACCATCACTGGTCGAGGGCGTTGTACTCCAGGAAGCGGGAGAATTCGCAGGGTGAAGGCAATGTAAATCGAGGAGCAAGTTCTGTAGAATCCTGGAGGAAGTCCGAGCCGTGTAAGAAGATGGAGCGGTAGTATCGAGATGGTTCGGGAGTCTTTCAACTGTGTTGCCTCACCGTCGTCTCTCAGTGTAGCAAGTCTTCGGTATTTGATCCACAATATTTCTCAGATAGACCTTCTTTGAAACACTCAGCGCTCAACACTCGTTCTCTCTCAAAACCAGTTCCATACTAGAGATAGCCCTGAAATTCTGAAGATTGACTGTCTCCTGACTACCGCTTCCTCAAAAATTAACCCTCGTGACTCACCAACCACTTTACTGCATCCACCAAATCCTCCTCCCAAGCCTTGGACAACGGCAAATCTGGACAAGACGTCCAGAATCCATGGGGCAAGCCAGAATAGACGTGTAGCCGAGTCTGCAAACCGACTTCCTTGAGCAGCTGCTCAAACAGCAGACCTTCATCACGACGTGGATCCCAACCACAGACTTGGAAAAGTGCTTTCTTGGCAAGACTGTTGTGAGAAGAGAAATGCAGAGGCGAGAGGCGGCGGTCTGACGGCGGAGCGCCGTACTTGCCTGCAATGTGTCAGTGATGGAAAATGGGGACGGCCTGCAAAGAATTTGAGTTACCGGCAAAATAGTCAATGCTCTTCCGCGTCAATCCAGGGGCATCGTTGATCTCACCGACGCTCAATATGCGGTCTTTGTACTGCTCCGGCCGGGTGTCTGGATGGCAGACGCTGGGTGCGATAAACATCAGACCTGTCAGCGGAGGGGACAACTCTTCGCTGCTTTCGGTCTCGTCCTCATAGCCGGCAAAGAAATGGGACAGCCCGGCTGTGAAGTCTGCACCTGCAGAGGTGCCGCCGAGGATGAAGCCTTTGGTTGGGTCGACTGAAAGCTGTTGTTGTGCGACGGGTGTGGCGGCCTGCAAGGTGTCAATGCTAATTCAGATACTTTTCTAATGCGTTTGCGCCTGCATGGTATGGAAGCTCACCCACTTCACGACATCGTAACTATCCTGCCATCCAACCGGGAATCTGTTCTCGGGTGCCAAGCGGTACTCAACATTGAGGACCACGACGCCACACTTCAGTGCCACCGCACGGCAAGAGACATCATCCGTCTCCAAGTCGCCGGTGGCAAAACCTCCGCCATGGAGGTAAATGACGAGCGGGAGATGACCATCCTTGTCGGCCGGGCGGTAAGAACGTATAAGCACCGGGTGTCCGTCTCGTGCCGGTACGCTGAAGTCCGAAATATCGAGGCCTTCTTGCGGTGTGATGGGGTGGCGCTCACGGCTCATGCCCTCGATACGTGTGCCTGGAGGAAGATTGTAGGGAAACTGAAAGAGAAGAGGTCGGCATACCGTTGGATCTTGAAAACTTGAGCAGATGAACATGAGCTATACATCTTTCCATTGCTTGTCTGGGAGTGCATAATGCCTGTATTCTGCCATTTTGAGTGCCTGTGGTTTTTCCTTTGACGTGCTCGATTCTTGGTGCTGTTGAACCCCGCTTCTTATCCCCGCACTTGCTCGCTATCCTGATGAAGAAGGCACCGAAACCGCCTCTTTTGGCAGAACCTCATGCTTCCTTTTTTTAACTTTGCCATCCTCGGACCATGAGCTAACAAAAGGGAAACAGGCAATGGCCAAGACGTTCCAAACGACCGACTATATCCTTCGCTCTCGCTTAAGCTCCCAATTGCCGGCATATCGCAATCCGGACAGGCGAGCACGCCGACCTCCGTCCCCAACGTTGCAGTCGCATCCGCAGATCAGTCGACAAACTGCAAAGTAAGTTGTGGCGAAGGATCTAGCCCGGGGAATCTTATCAATCAGATAATCTTGGCCTGCGCAAGTGAGTATGCACTCGTGTATGAATAGGAAGTGGCTTTCCTATTCGGGTAACCCGATCAACCCAATGCTCCGCTGACTGAGGTTTCCATCTTGTTAGCTGCGAAAAGAAACGAAGAAGCCTTGAGAAAGACGGTCGGCTTTTCCGAAGAGGGGTCCGGAAGTCGCTTCGCCCTCATCAAATCAAGGGATCTATCCGTGTCGTGGCGCCGTCGTCAGTGTTACCGGCCGGAAAATTCTGAAATGCTGCGTCTTGGCATGAGGGTGCGGTAAGAGGAGTGGGTGACCGAGGAAGTCTCCTAAGGAGCTTATATTATGAGGGGCTTCCTTGGTTCCGTGAGAGTATTACTTCAGAACCATCTCTTCCTCGAGGCGGACGCCAAGATGGCCTCGAATACTGGCGCTCCTGCAGCGCAGGCCTCTGCATCTTATCAAATGGATTCCCAGGATATTGAGCGCGTGATTACCGCTACGGCTGCGAAGATGAGGATCTAAAGTATGACCTGGAAACAGAGAGTGCTCAAGAGGGCATCAAGAAGATCGAGGTTGTGACAAGTCTCTGGTCGAAGAAGATGTGGATCACGTAAGTGATGTAAGTTCGCTCAATCAAGGTCCTCAGTATAGTCCAAGGGGAAGCCTTCTTTAAGGAATAAGACGAACAGACCGACAGTTATGCTCAAACTATTGACCTCTAATTCACCAAAGCCTCTGATTATTTTCTTTAACAAGTCTCTTGACGCGATGACGACGGCGCCACTATCTGCCTGCGCCACCTCATCTTTCAAATCACACTTGCTGCTCCCAATCCTGACCATCATCACGAGCATGGTATCGACTGTCATGACTTACCAGGTTTCCAAGCTCATCGACGCCTTCGGACGCGCCGAGGGCTTTATTTGTGGCCCTCTGCAGCACTCTCGGTTCGATTCTCTCCGCTGCCTGTTCCGGCATTTACACCTACTTTGGAAAGCGCGCGTGTTCAAGACCATCGGCAACACCAGTTCCGACTACGTGGCTACCGTTATCGTCTCGGATATGACGGCACTCGTCAGCCGTGAGTTCTATCATGGGCTGACGGCTTTGCCTTTCCTGGCGACGGGCTTCGCCGGTCCAGCGATTGCCGATAGGTTGCTGGATGCGTCGAACTGGCGGTGGGGATACGGTGTCTTCTCGATCACAACGCCGCTTGTGTTGTGTTTGTTGCTCTACTTTCTGTTCACCAAGCAGAAAGAGGCCGAGAATTTCCAAGTTGCCTCCGAGTCTCCTATTCCGAAAGGCTTGAAGAAGCAGGCGCTGTACTGGTTTCGGGAATTCGATGGCATGTCGCCTTCTTTCTCCGGCCGAAACGTATCTTTTCCAGCGGCTAATCATCACTGACCTTTCTCTCACCAATCAGTCATCGGGCTCATCCTTGTCGCGGCGGGCTTCGCTCTTCTCCTGCTGGCTGTCGCTCTTGCTGAATACAATGGCTCGATATGGCGCTCTGGACACATCATTGCCATGCTGGTCGTTGATCCGCTGTGTATCTTCGCTTTCCGGTTGTATTAGAATATTGCGGTGGTGCTCGCCTTTAAGGCATTTTTCGTGGACTTGGGCGGTGCCGTCAGATCGGCGGTTTCGGGAGTTGTGTGGGCGAACCTGCTGTCGCGGTACCTGGAGGAGAATTTGCCTAACGCAGAAAAAAGCAAGGTGAAGGTCATTTTCGCGAACTTGAAGACGGAGTTGAGTTACGAGGTGGGCAGCCCGGAAAGAGATGCAATTGTACGGGCGTATGTGAATTTTCGGAAGGTGCAAATAATTGTGGCCACAGTGATCGTGGCCGTGTCGACGGTGATCGTGTTTACTTGGCGGGATTTGAGTTTGAAGGACGGGGCGCAAACCAAGGGAAGGGTGCTGTGAATGGGCCGGAATTCGAAGATGTGGCGGCTGGGAATCTTGCTGTTGCAGCCGACATCATCGCAGATGACTGTGTGACTACTAGTGCGCAAGATTATTGACTATTATATCGGATTCCCTGTAAAAGCCAATTGGGCACAAAAGCTGCGAAATGATTCAGCCGTGCGCATCAGCAGGTGGGCATCATCTACATCGTAGCCCAACCACTATCACAAATCGTCGGAGGTCCTCTTAAGCTTTCGGCCAACGCATCTTTTCGGTATGGAAGCTCCTTGGAAACGTTCTGATAAGATTTTGCGGCTTGTCCGGCCTCACCAGCCTTCGAGGCAGTGTTTTTCAACGCGGCGATGACGTGCTGCAGCCAACCGAAGCTCTGTGGCACAGCGTTTATGACTCGTACAAAAGTGCACAGAAGGCGGAAATTTGCTGATCACAGGAATTCAGCCTCAAGGGAGCTGAACAGACGTTCGATCAATTTCTTTTGGAGGGTTGCTCGAGTGGTACAACGGTGAGAAAAGTGGACAGACAGGATCCGGCGGGATCCGCATAGCGCACAAGCTGGGGACTGACAGTTGTCTAGTCAGGCAGATCTTGGTAGAACGAGGTGCTGGAGGTGAGGTGTCGGGTGAGAGGGGGCAGCTGGTGGCACGCGTCAGTCGGGCGCGATGATGAGCAGCAGGGCTCTAGCGACGCGGGTGTTCAGATGACGGTGCGCTGTGTGAGGCAGGCACCGCAGAACAGGGCACCAAATGTGGTTGGCCAGGCACGGGCACTCACGCCACGCTCGGCACGGCGCGAAAGAGCAGGCTGATAGGCAGAAGAGCATAGTGCACACTGCCGGGGCGCCCGAGGCTGAGGACGGGCCGAGAAATGAGGCGTGGGATGAAGAAAGGGTGACGGATGGGGCGTGGCGAGTGAATAGAAGACTGCAGAAAGAGCAGCGCGCCGGGGTGCATGCCGCCCAGCCGACTCACAACGGCCTGCGCAGGGGCTGCTGATCATCAGAGGAATGCGGCTGGGCTGGTTGTGAGTCCGGCGGCCGCACGTCACGGTTGCGCAAGTCTGGAAGGCGCGGCTTCCAAGGTTTTCTGTGGTTGCGGACTCCTGATGGCTTTAGGCGGCGATGGCGGCGGCGCGTTGGCTGGCGTTTGGCTGGCGTTTGGCGGGCACCGGGCACCCAGACTGCAAGCCGCGTCGCGCCCCCAGGCGGGAGCTTGGAGCATCCGCCAGCGGCCAGGGTACCTTCCCATCCCTGCACACAGCCCAACAAGCTACCCAGAACCGCAACGCTGCACCAGCCTGCGCTGACCTGAGGATAACAAGAACCATGGTTAGCCCGCGCTCCGCGCCTGCCAAGTCAATTCCCCAGACCTCAACTTTCCCTCCATAGCCACCCCCATTGTCCTCACTCGAGCCTTCCCACTGCATACCCTTCAAGCTTCACGCGCAGCAAGCGCTGCTCACCCGACAGCAGAACAACACTCTCACCGCTGGTAAGTTGCCAGTCCTCTACGCGCCCAGTTCTCGTGCACGCTCCCCTACTGCTATCGTCTATTCCCATTGCTCCACCGCGTCACGCTATACACCGCACATTTCTTCTATTGCAATGCCGCTCCGAAAGCACGATGCAAAGCGCCGCGGCCTCTACCTAAAGCCCGCTGCTTCCGAAGCTGACCTTCGCGGCACCTCCAGGCCTCCTCAAACTATCAAGTACCCCGTTTCGTCTTCGAAGAGCACCAGCTCGTTCAGGCTTCATCGTCCCTCTCATTATCTCACTCGTCAGACGTCTGCTCCCGACGAAATGGACCTCTCCAGGCCCAAGGTTCCCGTCGTTATCATCTTCTCCGTTCCTGGCACTCAACCGCCCGTCTACGTTGCCTCGTCGCTCACAAATCCGGCATGGGAGCCATTGGAGATGAGTGTGAAAGAAGGACGCACTCCGTCAGGCGATCTCGTCTTCGAGAAAAGCTTTGACGCCGTCGAGTCGGGCGAGTATCAGTACAAGTTCAGACTTGGTCCTGGTGATTGGTGGGTCTGTGACGAGAACGCGCCAATTGGTAGGTCCTGCTTGGCCCCCTGCAGCGAACATCACTGACCTTATTGGCAATGTAGTATCTGATGATGCTGGCAACCGCAACAACCTTCTCATCGTGAAGCCGCTTAAGTCACCGACAGTTGAGAACCATGAAGCATCGTCGATGCATAGCACTTCGTCTGCCCCTGAAGCGGCCGCCGAGGACCCTCCAATAGCTGAAGCACTCAAGGATGGCGAAGGCAGTAGGTCATCCCATGACGCTGCACCAGAACCCATACCCGTTACTGTTTTTGAGAAAGCTACCCATTCCGAGCAACCTTTCTATGATGGAAAGAAGCGTGGCAGTCTTCACGAGGATCCGGGAAAACGTACTGCAGACGCAGAACCTGATGCTGAATATGAACCTCCAGTAGCTCTCTCGAACCACGTCAAGTCGGACTCAGAAACTACTAGACCTATTCCTGCGGTCGTACTCGAGAAGACTGACGATAGGCCTGTGCATGGAGACGACCTGGGGGCTAATTCAAGCCAAGGTCAGAAAGAAGCTCACGAGAAGCGCGCTGCGGATGCAGAGCCGGATGAGGTCATCGTTTCTGGCGATGTTCAGGAGCCTGCGGCCCCTGTAGACTTTGCAGCTGCGGAAGACCAATGCCCTCTGCTACCGCATGAGAAATTGGACCTTGAACCCGAGTCCGATGAAGCGCCGCTTCTACCTCATGAACGTTCAGCATCGGTCTCCAGCGAGGATGATGACGAAGTCGTTTCATCAGCGGACTTTGCCCCTGTGGAGTTCGACGGCGATACGCCACTGTTCCGCCACGAATCCATTTCTTTGTCCAGTCCGGACAGTCCGCCAAGAAGTCCCTCGCACCCGCATTCGAGGTCTCACACTTCTCTCAAGGACATAATGGCCGAAGAGGATCTCAATGATCCTTCGCTCGAGCCCTTCCCCACTCGCCGAGACACGATCATCGAGCATATTCAGGGGTTGGCGAATCGTTTGGAGGAGGACAGGTCTGTTCCAGAAGATTCTTCGGTGTCTTCGCCGCACCGGAGCGACTCGCGATCTTCATCGTCAGACCACCTGCCACCTCCTTCACCGCTTGATTCGATTCAGGAGGATCAAGAGCTCGAAGTAGAGGATACCACGCAGTTACCGCAGTCAACTCCGGCAGAACCTACCAGCGAGCAATCCGCCCCGGCCGTTCCAGTTGGAGCTGTTCCCACGTCTCCGTTAACGCCGAAGGATGAGGAACGCGGCTCCACTAGGCTGGATCGTGCTGATTCTGTTGTCACTGTGACCGCACAAGAACATACAAAGGACGATAAGGGCGCCACGCATGACACGGATGGCTCCAAGGACACTCCGAGATCTTCAGATTCGGAGGCCTCCGAACAGAAACAGCAACAGCCAACTCATCTGCAACCTTCATCTGCATCCATTACTGACGTTGATCGTCCTGCCACCCCCCGGTCGACGAGGATCACACCGGAGAGAAAGCATTCGTCGTTCTTGATCAATTTCTGGAACAGTCTATTCGGAAGCTGGCTTGGACCCGTTGTCCGATGGTTCTCACGGGTGTGTGGAGGAAAAGGACGTGCTACGTAAGCATTCTGTTCGTCTTACTGGATGGTCGGACGGAAAGGGGTCGTTGGGAGTGATTTCCAATTTGCTCGCCCGCCACATCTATACCATCCAGTTGCACAGATTGCTGACGTCTGCATGCAGGATCCTTGCTGTCACTATAGGCGTCGTCGTAGCTGCCTATTCCTACCAATCCACGCTTCTCGACGCTCGATCCCCTGCGGCGGGCAATGAACAGCTCAGGCGGCCATAAGCAGGAAGGAAGATCATACATTGTCATTCGTGGCGCCTTTTCGGAAGCGCATGGTAAAAAGGGTGGACTTGTGGTAAGGGCCGGGATTACTGCATGGCTGTGTTTCGACTTGGTAGACTGTAAGATACACTGTCTGGGACTCGGCGACGGGGGTTTGTTCTCTTCGGTGTTGCTTTTCCTAGTATATCCCCTCTTGTCTCGGATGCGCCTGCATCCTGGACGCGATTCACCTATGGAGTACAGATGGTATTTGGGCACCAGGCGTTCGCATCAACATACGTACGAGAAAATGATCGACGAATCCTACGAGCCTTCCACTTCACAATTCGAGCAAAAACATTGGTGCCAACGTATATTTTGACGAGCATTTCTTTCTTAGCCGTTCAGTAACATTTTCTACCATCCTTGGGAGCATTGACCACGCCCTAGCTAGCGAAAGCCTGATAGTGGTGATGATGTCAGTCCGACGAAATGCGTGGAAAGGGGCCGTAGCCTTTTGGCAGGATTCGCATCAGATCGGTCCAAAGATCTCGATGGACCTATATGGCTTGCATTTTTCGCCATGTCGAGTCAAAGGCTTCAGCTTTACGTTTTCGAGCCCCCAGATTCCTGGCCGCGACCGTTGCTTGGCCGCATTGAAGGTTTGCGGATAATTATGCATCTCGGTATCGCCGGGCAAAATTGTCGCACAATTCCTCGACGCTTGGTGCGCCGGCGTCGCAATGCCGCTCGCGTTCCCCTACGATAGACTCAAAGAGAAAGACTCAAGAGCAGATGCTGTCTTCTCCTTTTCTCACACTGACACTTATTTGTTGAATGCCAAGTCCCTGAAATCTAACGTGTCTGTCTCAGCCTCTCTGTTGTCGGGTCCGCGTTTTCCCCAATCTCTCTCTCCCGTCTCACCCCACACGCAACACAAGAAAAAGCAATAGCGTGCGCTTCGTTGAACCTCTTTTCTTCCATTCGCTGACCGAATCCACACCATTCTCAAACGATTCAGCTACGTGCATCCTCATGCATGTCAACCACCCTTCTTCTCTTTCTCGCGAGTCAAGAATTGCTGCTGCTACTGCCGCTACCGCTGCGCCGCTGCGCCGCAGCTTTCTCTCCGCATCCGGAACCTTGGGGGGGAGTGTTTTCTTGCTGGTGGGCAGCCAACTTTCTCTTCTTGCCCGTGTCTCATTCCATGCCACTTTCCCCCTCCCTCCCTCGCACCCCGTATATGCATATGCATACGCGGCTATGCCGGCAAGCAAGAAACTCAAGCGAGAGAGATGATGATGATGGGAGCCTGGAGCCGAAGCGGGACATGCATGCCAGAAATGACGCGACGTGCGACACACGCAAAGAAGTGACAAGGGGGGCTCGCGCCGCGCGTGTGTGGCGCGTTCGACGGGCGAAGGCTAATGGGCCCACGCGCACGCTGGTGCCAGTAGTAGCAGAGTTTCTGAATCGACTGGTAAAGCCATCTACATAGAGTACCGTTGAATAGATAGATGTGGCTGTGACCTTGCGCCATAGCTGAAAGATCAGCCACACGGCTGACGAGAGGTCTGGACTCAAGCCTTGCGGGGCAAAAAAAAGCAGGAATGTTGGTCTTTTTGGATTCTTGGTGTGTGGATTGGGTGGTGTTGGGGGGCGCGGTTTTGACTATTGTGGCGCTCAACCGATGCTCATGCAGAACGAAGACAGGCCATCACCGCGCTTTCGACGAGTCGTTACAGTTTGGCTTGGGGAACCGAGAGGAAGCAACTTCGGTGCCCGTCTTCGCTAGACCTGCGCCGCGCCCGGGCCGGCCGTTTCGTGGTGGGGAAAGCGGCGGAAAAGGGAAGCTAAACCCCGGTGGAGATGGTGGCCTTTGGTGGCCTCTTTTTTTGGTAGACGGGCAGCGAACGTACAGAACGAAGCGAGCGGGGAAAAGTGGTAGGGATGGAGGAGGGGATTGGAGAGGGAATTATCACACCACGTCTCGACGGGCGTGAGACGGGTTCGATGCCTCCTGTTCGGAGACAGCTAGATGGGTCTCGGCTCACCCCGTTCCCCGCAGCAGTTGGCAACGGAGAGTTGGCAGTTGCTCCACTGCCCCTCAATATTTTTTTGTGGCCGAGCTCTGGGGTGTCAATGACTAGCTAGCTAAATACGCCGCTCTTCATGGCACAAATCTACGCAGAAGACAGGAGTCACGAAAAAGTACAACTCTGTTGTTCTACATGAAGAAAGGCTTAGCTCAAACATCTCTCCAGCACTTTCCCTCTTCATATTCACTCTCCTCAATCCAACCCAGCGCCAAAGGGGAAAATTAACTCGAACGCATTGCATTCTCCGGTTCTCCACAGTCCGTATAGCCACGTCTCCAAGGTCCATCCACCGCCCGCGCTAAACTACATGTTAAACGAAGAACCCCCGTTCACAATGCCCAAAAGACTCCACCCGCCAACACATTGTCCCCAGATTAAAAATATTTTACTCCCCATATCTCCGCTGCGCAAGTAATGACAGCGTCTCCTTGACTGCCCTTCTCTCAATTGCCCTTCCACCGCTATTGGCAATAATTTGCCGGGAAGCTGCCCTTCACCCCTCTCAACTCACCTTCCCACCAGCTATTCGCGCCTCCTTCCTTCTTCAACACCTTAATTCTGTCGCCCTCCCTAAATGAAAGATCGCCCGGCCCCTGCCCGGCAAAGTCGTACAACGCCGTAACGAACTCCTCTCTTTGGAAAGACTCTAAGCGCTTCTTTGGCGGCGGGGGCGGAGGCTTCTTCTTGGCACCGATACCCGCGGCGATGCCCTGTAGAGGCGTCGCGACGCCACCGATGGCGCTGCCGCTGCCGTTCGAATGGAGTGAGATGGCACTGGGTTTGCGGCCGGGGGCGGGGGCGTCGGAGCCGAAGTAGTCGCTTTGTTGCGATTGGTTGCTGGGTGAGTAGGCGACGGCGAACGAGGAGGACGGGCGGCGGGCCGCGCCGTCGTAGGGCGACAGGGTGCTGGAGGTCGTGCCGCCGATGCGGGGCTTGCTGGCCGTGGGGATCTTTGGCCGGGATGCGAGGTTGACCGGGGGAGGAGCGGAATGGTCAGGAGATGGCGGAGCGTTGGAGAAGCTGTTGCGCGGCCGCGGAGGCTTGGGCGGAGGCTTCTCTTCGCTGGGCGACCCGCCGCCAGAGTTGTGCGAGCCGAACGAAGGACGACCGCCGATGCGCGGGCGGTTTGCGAATTTGTCACTGGCCGTGTTCCGGAGGTTGAGGCCTGTTACGGTGCTGTGCTTGGCGTCGGGCAGCTCCATAGGTTGGCGGACAACCCGGGAGTGAGCGAGAAGTTGGTAGCCTGACTCGATTTCTTTGCGCAGAGGGGTGAAGGTAGCATCCCAATCCGCCTTGATGTCTTCCATGTCTGGTGGTGGTGACGGGAAACCATACTCTTGGCAGTATTCGTGTTGCATGGTATACAAGTTGCCCAGGATGGTGTTCTGAATCTCGATTTGAGAGGCTAGAAGGTATGGCAGAAGGGACAGGACAGCGGCTGTAATGTGGGGAAGGCTTGATTTCAAGCTTTGGTCTGCTGAATCATATTCCGCCTCGCAACGCTCCATGTCTATGCGATGCTTGGCTAGAGCAGATTCGTCGCGGGCTGAGCGATTCGCCTGATTCTCCAGCTTCTCGACCCGGCTCTTATACCGCTCGTAGTCCAGCTGACCATTCTGTCAGCGGGTATGGACATATGAGATGTGGTCAACATACCTTTTTATCCTCCCGCTTTTGTATGACCTTGTGCATTGGCTTGATATTCTGCTTCGCTTCCTGGGCGGGCCTGATCAACCTCTGGTCAATCATGTTGACTTCCTCCATCATTTCAGTCTTCAGATCATTATATAGCTCCTTGGCACGACGGGTGCGCTCGAGGGTCTCGCGCGGGGTCTCGGCGGGGATATGGCCCTGGGGCGATGGCTCGCCAACGCCGGCAATTGGCTTGTAAAGGGCCTCGAATTCGGTGACAATGAACAGCTCATGGCTCAGAATATGGGCCCATGCTTCTCTCCAGTGGCTTGTGGCGTCAACAAGCTGCGCGACAGTTAGTTCTAGCTAGTGGTGGTTGGGAGGGCGAGAGCAGGCTTGCCTTTCCGAGCATCTGATCAACCTCCTTGAACTCAGCCAGCATGGCGGCGACCTGCGCGTCATCTTCGCCGCGGGGCAGGAACGCGCCGACCTTGCGATGGATTCGCTGCATTTCTGCGACGGTGGGCCAATTGCGGGGGCAGAGCAGCTCTGGGGAGCTGCAGAAGGGTCGCGAGCGACTGGTGAGGGGACAAAGTTGGAGGGAAGCAGAGTGCGGCGTACGTGGAGGCTGTGGAGCAGCAACTGCAGCCCAGCTCTCGCGGGGCCAACCAGGGTCCCCTGCCGTGGCTTTCTGGAAATTCGGCACCTTAGCGTCGCCGCGTAGTTCCCGCCTTGGCTGCCGCCCATCCTGCGTCACATGCCGGCGCGCTGCCTAACACCTTCGCCGCGTCGCGTCCGCCCAACTCCGTCTCTCCATCGACGCGTCACACGCGTCCACTTCTCCCACATCAATGCGCCTTCAACATGCTCGGTCCGAGCCACGCTCCATCATGACCTCCACCGCTCTCAGTGCTCTCCGAGGCACTGCTCAGTCCTCCGCCGCTGCCAATACCGCCCCTGTCCACGAGTATCGCTGCCTATACACCCACGACCTCCGCCGCAAGCAGAAACGATGGCAAGATGGCTTTCTCAAATTCCACACCTTCAACAAGCGTGTAATGGTCTACGACCAACCACGTAACTACATTGGAGACACCCACTGGAAGGGTACTGGAGAGACTCTCGATGACGGCGATGAGCTGACCCTCGAGAACGGCGTCATTGTTCAGGTTGCTGAGCCGGTTTCTACCACGCAGACGGACTTGACGCCTCTGTTCGAGAAACGACCAAAAGATGCACCTGAACGCCCAGGTCATGGTAACCTGCGGCTGCCTCAAGGCAGGCTACCAACACCCGGTGTGCGCACTACCGGTCTAACGGCTAACGTTGCCCCACGACATAAGCCGCTGAGCCAACTTCTGGGCACTCCGAAAGGACCACATGGGCGGGCTGTGCTGCCTACGCGCTCGTCTTTTGAGGAAAGACAGGCTAACTTGCAGAAGGAGGATGACTGGGCGGCGAGCGAACGAGCGACGAAGAGACGAAGGGTAGCGGAAGCGGAGCAGACATGGAATTCTGCGAGAGAAACAAGAACCCCAGTTCCAAAGTCACGGGAGACTCCTGTGTTCAGGAGAGGACGCGTTGCTCATACGACACCGCTTGCACGAAAGGGACCTCTGAGCGTCGCTGGAGATCTGATTGATTTGGTTTCTGATGCCGAAGACGCCGAACCTCAATCAGACGTCACAGTGCCTAACACGCCGCCAGGCTTCACCAAGCCTCTAGTTCGCTCAAGAAAGAAGCGAATAGCTGCGTCACCGCAGGTTCCCGAGCTAGCACAGCCCTTTTCCTCTCCACCGGTCAGTAACACAAACATAATGGTCCGTGTACAGGAGGAAACAGAATTGCTGGAGAAGGCTTTGGATGATATGGATGGATTGGATGCAGAAGATGAGGGCCCCCCTAAGCAGTCCAAGAAACTTCGGCTAGCCACCGGTTCTCGACCAAAAATGCTGCTCTGCCAGGACGCCGCACCTGGGAAGAGGATAGAGAAAAATACTCAAATTGCACGTCCAGAGAGAAGATTTGGAGAGATTACCGGCCATGAGCCTCGGAAAGGTCGGTTTGTACGGGAGCCTGACCAGTATGATGCCAGGAGGACCAAACGCCCTTCGGAAATACGTAAAGTGCAGAACGGTCTTACTCAGTCGTCACCGCCAGATCATTCAGAGCTGTCAGACGGCCCCCTTGCACTGCCTGACAGTAATTACGCAAAACATCAGCATCGGCAAACCGCGCTTGCACCAAAGGCAGATACAAACACAGCGCCATTTCGGAAGTCTTTGGCTAAGGACAACCGACAGGACCTCGCAGATAAGGTACTGGCCCCGAAGCCGACGTCGAAAGCAAACAGACCGAATCTCCAGATCCGACCGACTGCACCCCAGGATGAGCAAATATCGCCGCGGCATTTCCGGCGAATACGTTCAGAGAATGACAAACCACTAGGCCAACAATCTGCGATATACAAATCATTTGATGGACTTCCAGCCGAAAATGAGCCAAAGAACATGGCCAGAGGCAAGACTACCGAAAGACCTCTCCAACGCTCGACAAGCCTCAATGTTTCAGCACTTCGCCGGCCAGAAAGAGAGGACACACCGCCTTCGCCGATTGTGGACACAGATGTTGGTCCTTGGAGCACAGAGGCTATGGACTTGTTTGATTGGAGACCACCAGGTTATGTTTATCATGGACAAGGGAAGGGCTTTGGGCCTGCGGAAGCCGGTGCTGCTGGAGAAGTTGCCTCTTCATGATTCTTGAGATTTGGATGTAACAGAATGACGAGGCAAGTGGACATGGGAGTGTTGATCAGCATGTCTTAGCCAATGTCTGACCCCCGCGCTTTTCTCAAGAGGGTAAAACATTAGTGCAGTGCTATTGTACGACAACGATGTGTCTCAGATACGCTGACAATCTTGACATCCCGCATACTTTCTCCGTCTTATTCAATACATGAACCAGCCTCCACGAAGTCTCCAGCACATCATGACCGAAGATGGAAAGTGCCACTGCGAACGCGCCGATGTCAGCGACAGTGGCCTTGGTCCCTTTTGCCACAGCTGATGGGTGCATAAACAGCCCCGTTTCTTCCGCCGGAAATGTGTCAGATGGATATGATGACGGCGGCTTTGACTGGTTTGAAGAAGTTCGCCCGAATGAAGCTGCACTGCATACCCTTCAAAACTGCGAACAGGACGATTCCGAAATCGAAAATGAAGATGCAGTATTCATCCACAAACCTCTGAGATTTCAGTCCGAGATTCGGCTCATTCGATTGTTTCCCAGCAAGGAGTATGGTAACCAAATAAGCTGCTGCATTATTCATGCCAGCTTGGGGGAGCACCGACAACGTCGAGGTCATCAACATCAACGCTGGACAAACCTTGTCAGTGACACAAAATTGCGCCGATGCGATGCGAGATCTGCGAGACGCCGAGGACCAAAGGATTCTTTGGATCGATGCTATCTATATCGATCAGCACAACATTCAAGAGCGGAACCACCAGGTTGCACTGATGGGTGGCATCTACTCTATGGCTAAGCGAGTTATCATATGCATAGGCAAAGAGTACAGTTCTATCCAAAAGTACCTAGAGGTGTTACGCTGGGCCTTGGGAACAAGGGAACCTAAGGGACTTAGGTGTCGGGGAGGTGCGCAGCGTCTGAGGGTTTTGCTACCGCTATCGGGATGTCACTTGTGCAGGGGAATAGCAGCCGTAGCTAGGTAGGGAAGGTAAATAAGGTAGGTGTTAAGTAATAATTGGAATTAACTACGAAGGTCCTATCTACTATAAGTGCGTATGGTCTATATATATCTATAAAAGTGGTACGCTAAGGGGAGTAAGGCTCTGTAAGGGCGCCGGAGTTTAAGAGAGTAAGATGGTCGCGTTACTTCTATAGGTCGGGCGGCAAATAGTTAAGGGTATGCTATAGGTCCGGACTTTTAGTTGTTTCTACTCCGTGGGGTTGCCTAAGAGCGAGCGACCGTGCTGTTCTTTATCGCTTATTATATCTTAAACGAGTGTTTGTAGTAGGGTCCGTAACACTAAATCGTTAGTAGAGGGAGGTCTTAGTCGACTTTATTAGACCGCTACCCGAGAGCTAAGGATATAGAATACTTATAGTTATTACTAATCGCTTAGGCAAAGGAGTTATTCTTAAGGCCTATAAGGATATCGAAGTAGAAATAGTTACTAAAATATTTATTCGCTGTTTCTACCGCTACTATAGAGTTCTAACTTGGAAACGAGGCCGCGGACAAACTCGCAAAAGAAGCTACTAGACTACCTATATCAAGCTCTAAAAATAGCCTAGCCTTCTATAGAATGCAGCTAAAGGAGGAGCTTTATAAGGAGTGGACAAAGAAGCTTAAAAATACCCCAGCCTCTACCTACAAGGAACTATACGGCTATCAAGTTAAACGGAAACTAAAACCCCCTCTAAAGGAGCGGGAATTAGCCTCCGCCTTTTACCAACTAAAGATAGGACACGGATACTTTAGATCCTATCTCTTTAGGTTTAAACACGCCGGAACCAATAGGTGCCCTTGCACGAACACAGCAAAACAAACACCTAGACATCTTTTACTAAAATGCCCAAAATACTCCTACGAAAGAAGGAGTATTAAGGATATACTTAGAAGAGAACATCTAGACCTAAAGGAGTTTCTTACCTCGACAAAAGGAATATCTAGTACGCTAGAGTTTCTAAAACAAACACAGATATCTACACGGAGGTGGTATCTAGAAACTAGCTCGGCGGAGCTCTAAATAAACGTATACCTACCGTACTTCCTTTTACTTTCCTTATATACTTCCTCTTTACTTCCTTTGGCTACAAGCCCATTTAGGCGATAGACGCCATACCGTTCACTGTACCTAAAAAGCCCACCTTTACCAAAAGAGGTATTACCCTTCCATAGCCACGAGTTCTAGAAACTCCGTCTTTAATAGTTGATGGAATGCATGGACTGCAGTGGAGGCCATGGGCCTGGAATGACTCTTCCTTTGTTCTCTTTGTTTACTCATATCTCCAAGACCATTGGCAGATTAGCTCTAATAGCTCGCTTAACGAGCAGAGCTTGGCAGTTGGGTATATCAACCCCTGCCAACTCTCTCTTCAATCGATCATCCTTTCGCACCACATCCATCAGGTTATGAGCCCGGCCCGCCTCTTCGACGAGCCACTCGCGACTGGATCAATATCTACTCGTCACCTGCGCATATTCGCAACGACACATTCAGCAGCCCTCTCTTCATTTGAGTAACCTGCACCCCGTGGCCCTCAATTCGAGTAACCCACACTTAGCGGCCCTCTTTATTGGAGCAACCCGCGCCCGGCATTTCAAAGCCACCCAACCCTCCCGGACAAACGCACTGTTTACCAAGCATGGCGGACTCCGACTTGACGCGCATGCGTGTTCCAAAGCTTAAGTCAGCTGCGGATTATCGCTCATGGCGTCGTGCTATCGACGGCTTGTTTGATAGCCTTAACCTTACTGATTACGTTACAGGCCTCGAAGAAGAGCCTGAGGACGTCGACCGCGCAGATTACGGTACACCCGGCAAAGACGGCAAGATCAAACTTACTGCTGATCAGAAGAGCGCTTATGATCTTGCACGTCTCCCATACACCGACTGGCGTGTCAAAGACGGCAAGGCGCGCGCAATCATCGTCGCCTCCGTACCTGATTACCTTGCTGATCAGTTGCCCAATACAGCCAAAGCGCAGTATGATTTCATCTGCGAACGCTACGGCGACGAAGGCCCCGGTCAGAAACAGGTGTTGCTATGCAACCTCCTATATGCCAACCCATTTGACGGCAAAGATCTTCAGGAGTTCATCAACAAGTGGACTCAATCGCTTGCTAAATGCACGCGCGCAGGCATTACCATCAGCGATAAGATGAAGGTGTTACTCTTTATCTGTAACATCGACGTCAGTAGCAAATTTAAGCGCTGGATTGACAACGTACGCGACAAGCTTCGACGTAACGAAAAGGTTGTGCTTGAAAGCATCATCCAGGACCTCATGGACAACTGGAAGACGCGAGAAACCTCGCTCAACACGAGTAATATCGTCGCCAATACGCGCGGCAATAATAAGGGCAATAACAAGAGCAAAGGCGGCAAAAGTGATCGTCAAGGAAAGGACAAGGATGGTAACTCTCGCAAGTGTGAGTGCTGCGGCAACGCGCATAACACTAAGTTGTGTTATCATCTACACCCTGAAAAGGCCCGCCCCGGATTTAAGAAGAATCAGGAGCTTGTAGACGCATATAACAACAGGGACAGTAACAAGTCAAAGAGCGGAGGCACAAACGCGCTTATGAATATGGCTATCGTCGCCTCCTCAACCAGCCAAGCCGACAACGACTCTGACACCAGTAAGGAGTCGCTACAGGACCTCTGGATTGTCGACACTGGAGCCCATGCGCACTACACGAACGACCTCTCGGCATTTATTACCTTCCGTTCAATACGCCCCTTCTTCACCGGTTCAGCAAGCGCCACAGGCATCCTCGTTTCAGGCATTGGCACAGTTTACTTTACCGCCGTATTATCAGACGGTAAAGAGGCTCTACGTACTCTATCAAACGTCTACTACGCAGCCAACGTTGCAATCAATACCATCTCAACCGCCGTGCTGGAAGATAAGGATATACACTGGTCAACAAGAGATTGTTGTTTACGCAATAATCATAACCAAGAACTGCTATACGCACCTCGCGATCGCAACATGAATCTCTATCCAGTCCAGCTTGCACAAGTAGGCAAAGGTGAACCTCTAGTTACGGAGGACAACGAGGAGGAAGCAGCTACTAATGATAGTAGCCTACTATTACCCATCATCGGCCACACCGTCGACATCAATCTCTTACATAGGCGAATGGCACACGCATCATTTGACGCTGTTCGAAAACTCGCCCATCAAACAGGCATGTACCTAAAGGGCAAGGAGCAATACTGCGAAACCTGTGCACTTACCAAGGCTAGGCGCCAGCCTAGTCATATTCCGCAGCAACGCGCTGCTTATCCTGGCGATGTACTCCATGGAGACACGCTACAGGTTACCCAGGCTGGGTTAAAGGGTGAACACTACGCTCTTACACTCACTAATAACGCTACAGCTTATCGCTGGGGTGAGACTTTTAAGAATAAAAGCGAGGCCCATGACGCACTCATGCGGTTCCTCAAGCGCTGGCATAATCAGACCGGCAATCATATTAAGGTCCTGCGTATCGACGAAGGCCGTGAGTTCGCGCAAAAGCAACTAAAGGCTGCCTGCGACGAACTCGGTGTTGAGCTTCAGACTTCAGCACCCTATCATCCTGAGCAAAACGGTAAGGCTGAAAAGGCCAATCACATCACCGAGACACGCATACGCTCAATGCTATGCGATGCCAACCTCCCTCAGAGCCTCTAGCCTAAGGCATACGAGACTGCATTAAAGACCCTTAACCGTACGCCTACTCGCCTCAACGGCGGCAAAACGCCGCATCAAGCGCTAAAGGACGCGCTCACCAACACCACTAGCAACGTTCCAGATATTACCAGATGGCGTACATTTGGCAGCACTACGTACGTTCACATTCCAAAGCAGAAACGCGCTCAAGGCGACAAGTTCAGCGTTCGCGCGCAAAAGGGCAAGCTTGTTGGCTATGACGGTGATTATATCTACCGCATATACATTGCGCCTCACAAGATTATCCGCTCGGCTCACGTTACTTTTGACGAAGCCAACACGACTCCACTGAGGACCAGTCCGCCCACTAATGACGATGAGCCCGTATGCGAATACGTTGAATTAACACTACAAGACCTTAACATCAACGATATCACGAAACCTCTACTACTCGACCTCCTACAACCGCCAGCTCATAAGCCTACGGAAACACAAAATAGGGGGGTGACTGAGCTACAAGAGGACGAACTAAGCGACAGCAGCCAGCTATCGGCTACGGCTGGTGATACCCACGAGGAGCCACCTACTGTAGTTAACGCTAAACCTAATACGCCCAGCGGCATTAAACTACCAGAGATAGGACAGTCAGAACCTTCGGGGGGTGATGAGCAGCAACAGCAGACTCAGACACAGCCACGGCGCTTAGCTAGAGAGCAAAAGCTTCGTCCTAAGAGATAGTCCTATCGTGATGAGGTTGCCTTGGATGACAGGCGTAAGCGCAACCGTAACCTTATGGCACTGCCACCCACTATAGTATATATATACGCAACCGCAGTATCACACGTACCACGTGTGAAAGCCAAGAACCTCCTACCTCCGCCTAAGACGTGGAAGGAGCTTTAGACTCACCCTCTTAGCAAACAACTCATGGAGGCCACGCATAAGGAGTTTCGTCAGCACATCAGGAACGGTACTTGGCGCAAGATCAAGCGTCCTAACGGTAATATACGCATACTACCCGTTAAGTGGATTTGGAAGTACAAGGAGGATGCCGACGGCTACTTAGCCTTATTCAAAGCACGCCTCGTAGTACGCGGTGACAAGCAACGCCCAGGTCTAGACTACTTTGCTACCTACGCAGCCGTTGCACGCGCCTCTACACTACGTCTCATCTTCGCTCTCGTCGCTGTATACGACTTAGAATACGAACAGGTGGATATTGTGTCCGCTTTCATACAAAGCCTCATGGACCAAAAGGGTGTATACATACGCCTCCCAGAAGGATTCCGCGAGTACGAGGGCAACGAGGAGCTTATTAGTGAGTTGCTACGCTCGCTATACGGCCTTAAGCAGGCGCCTCTACTCTAGCAACAAGAGATTACCACCTTTCTGAAGAGCAAGGGCTACGAGCCCTTGTTTAGCGATCTATGCGTGTTTTACCACAAGGAACACAAAGGTGTTATTATCGTATACGTGGACGACATTCTCCTCATACACAAGCGCAAAGATGTTATTCTTAACATGCATAACGCCCTCGCTAAACGCTATGAGCTACGTAACCTTGGCCCAGTACGTTATTACTTAGGCATGCGTATTATACGCTGTCGCCGCACTCGACGTATCTAGATATCACAGGACACGTACATCGAAGAAATTGTACACAAATACGGCATGAGCAACAGCAAGCACACAAACACGCCCATGGTACCGGACGGTGCCAATCTTCAGCCGTTCAAGAGCACAGCTAGCCCGAATATCACTAGCGAATATCAAAGCCTTATAGGCTCTATTGGCTACGCAGCCAACATGACACGCGCCGACATTGCATACGCCACTCACAAGCTTTGTCAGTTTACGCATAACCCTAGCGAGGAGCACCTCTCCCACGCTAAACGCGTACTTGCCTACCTTAACACATACCCTAACCTTGCTATATGCCTTAGGGGGGTAGAGGAAGGCGTGTTAGGTCTACAGCTACACCATAAAGGCGTATACGGCCCGCCTGGATTACAACTCCACGGCGCAGCTAATGCAGCATTTGCCGACAACGCAGATAATAGGAGCAGCACTTTTGGCTACGCATTCAAAGCAGCAGGCGGACTTATCTCATACAAGAGCAGCCGTCAGGGCCTCGTTACAACATCGTCCACTGAGGCCGAGTACGTCGCAATGACGCATGCGGCAAAAGAAGCAATATGGCTTAAGCGACTCCTTCAGGAGCTGCAATACGACTATACTGACCTTCACCCACTACGACTAGAGGGCGACAATAAGCCAGCAATTGCACTTACAAGGCCAGAGAGATTCAACAACACAAGGACTAAGCACATTAAAGTGTATTGGCACTATATACGCGAGGAGGTTACACACGGCAATATCCAGCTATTATACGTATCGACCAACGATATGATTGCTGACGGACTTACGAAGCCTCTACCACTTACGAAGTTTCGACGCTTCGTGAACCAGTTGGGCCTACAAGAACTTCCAAAACAGAGTTTGTAGGACTCGAATAAAGGTCAGGCTCTCATTCAGCCTCTCATGCCCTGGGGGGTGTGATGGAATGCATGGACTGCAGTGGAGGCCATGGGCCTGGAATGACTCTTCCTTTGTTCTCTTTGTTTACTCATATCTCCAAGACCATTGGCAGATTAGCTCTAATAGCTCGCTTAACGAGCAGAGCTTGGCAGTTGGGTATATCAACCCCTGCCAACTCTCTCTTCAATCGATCATCCTTTCGCACCACATCCATCAATAGTCTTAGGCTGAAAAAAGGACGTAAAACTAAATAAATAAATAAATAAATAAATATAGAGTTCTAACCGCTATTATCTCTAACTAAGGAAGCTAATTTATTAGCCAGCTATAGAAGAGAGTTTATCGGTTACTTAAGATTAAGAGACGGATCTTAATAGCCTACTATCTAGAAATAGATAGATTAACTAAGTGTAATGCAGCGGAGGCAGATGGGTACAAGGGGCTTGGACCTGCAAGGTCTAGTACAGGGGGCTAGGCTTGAGGGACAGAGAGACGGAGATACGAAGGTTAAGTCTGCAGAGAACGAGGTGGTCCAAGGAGGATATAAAGTTGCTAGACTAAAGAACTAACTACGAAGCAGAGGGGGCGAGGTTTATATATATAAAGAACTAACTAAAATACTAGCTTCCTGATTTGTAAGCAGGTAAGTCTAGATCTCGGTTTTG
Source organism: Botryosphaeria dothidea (assembly GCA_011503125.2). Classification (NCBI taxonomy): domain Eukaryota; kingdom Fungi; phylum Ascomycota; class Dothideomycetes; order Botryosphaeriales; family Botryosphaeriaceae; genus Botryosphaeria; species Botryosphaeria dothidea. The sequence continues at coordinate 2,297,781 of WWBZ02000001.1, forward strand.
AGTTAATAAGGGTAAAAGAGAAGTAAGGGGTCTGTAGACTAGAATCCTAATACTATTCTTCTCTTCTAGAAAGGGTAAGCTTCCTAAGAGCCAGGGGGTCGAGGTTTTAAAGGGTACTTCTGGTAGAAATGGTCGAATGCTGCCGCTTCTTGAACAGAATTATATGGTTCCTAAGTAAGTTCAGAGTAACCTTCCCAGCGGACAAGATACTGGTAAGTTCCTCTACGAATCCGAACATCAAGAAGTTCTTTAATTAGCTATTCTTCTTCGCCATTAATAATAACAGGTGGTAGTGGGGCTTAACGTTGGCCTAGTAGGGGATCCTCTGCTGCTGGTTTAAGAAGGGAGACGTTAAAGACAGGGTGCAATCGAACGGAGGTAGGAAGATCAAGTTCATATGCATGGGAGGAGATTTTGCGTTTAATAAGGAAAGGCCCTAAGCGCTTAAAGTCCAGCTTATTCGAAGGTCGAGTAGTAGAAATAAACTTTCGGAGTAGCTAAACCCGTTAACTAGGCCTTAGAATTAGTAGTGGAATTCTATACTTATTAGCCTGTTCTGAGTAGACGTCTTAGGCAAGTCGAAGTTCGGATTGTAGGAAACTATTAAGTCTTTCCATGCGTTCTTGGAAGTCCTAGAGCTCTAACGGTAGTGGTAGAGCAGAATCCGGACGCTGAAGAATCTGAAAACGAGGGTGATAACCGTAGTTAGCAAAGAACGGAGTAACTCGGGTGGTAGCAGAAGGAGCGTTATTATAGGTGAATTCTGCTAGAGCAAGATGGTTTACCTAATTATCCTGTTAATAGGAGGTGTAGGCACGGAGGTATTGTTCCAGGGACTGGTTTGTTCTTTTAGTTTGGCTATCCGTTTGTGGGTGGAAGGCAGTGCTAAGCTTAGAACGGATCTAGAGTAAGGAGGCGAGGGCCTTAGTATACTCGGAGGTAAAGATAGATCTACGGTCTGATGTAGCTGTGTCTGGAAGCCCATGGAGTCGGAATACGAAATCTCGGTAAAGTCGAGCAAAGGTGGCTAAATTAAGTTCGTCTATGGTAGGAATAAAGTGAGCCATCTTGCTTAGTCGATCCACGACTACAAGAATAGCTGTTTTTCCTTTAGAGGCCGGGAGGTGTGTAATTAAATCAAAGCTGACCTCAGCCCAACGTCGCTGGGGGACTTTAAGAGGCTTAAGATAACCATAGGGAGCGTGGCGAACTGGCTTAATACGAGAGCAGACTTCGCAGTTTCTAACTAACTGCGCAATAGTCCCTCTCATTTTAGGCTACTAAAGTTGCGGGAGATCTTTTCGAAGGTTGCTGCTTGACCAGGGTGTCTAGCAGCAGGATGCGAATGGTGAGACTAGATAATCTCGAGACGGAGTTCTGGATCTTCAGGAATATAGATAAGGTTGTTTACTGTTAACAAACTATCTTGGTCCTTTGTATAGGCACCAAGGTCAATAGTCTTAAGTCGAGGTGTTCCGGATTCAAGGGCAAGGAGAACTTCTTGTCCAAACGGGTCTGATTTAAGGGCGTGACGAATTTTCGAAGCGAGGGTGGTTTCTAAAAGAGACAGTTGAAACTTCTCAGGTCCTAAGATAGGGATGGAATCTTTACTCTCCCTTTGAGAAGGGCGGTCCTCTAACCTTCTAGTTAAAGCGTCTGCACGCTTATTACTAGTTCTAGGCCGGTAGGTAATCTTAAAATCGAGTTCTTGAAGTTCCATAGCCCAACGAGCTTATCGGCGGTTTAGAATTCTTTTCGAAGCAAAGGTAGTCAAATTCGAGTAATCCGTGTAAACGAGGAGCGGGCTGGTAAGGTTCGTGATTAAGGGGTACCATTCTTTAATAGACTCTACTATTGCTAGTAGTTCCTTATCGCCAATTCCGTAATTCTCTTTAGTAGAAGTTATTTTCCTAGAGAAGTAGGCTACTGGGTGTAGGAGCTACTTCCCTTCGGGATGTTCGTGCCACTGTGAGAGAATTCTAGAGATAACGAGGTCGGAGGAGTCTGTTTTAAGAATAGTGTCGAGTTCTGGTTCAAAGTGTCGAAGGATCGGATAAGAACAGAAGGCGTTCTTTAGGGTGTCAAACGAGTTTTGCTGTTTAGAGGTCCAATTAAATGGTTTCTCCTTACGTAGCAACTAAAACAAAGGAGCAGCGAGTCTCGAGTATTCCTTAATAAATCGGCGGTAAAAATTGGCAAAACCAAGAAAAGACTAAACATCAGTGACGTTCCTAGGTACTTCCCAATTCTTAACGGTGTCGATCTTGGCCGGGTCCATGCTAAGTCCTTTAGGAGAAATAACGAATCCGAGAAACTTAGTCGAGGTGACGGAGAACTCGCACTTCTCGCCTTTTACATAAAGGCCTGCTTGGAGAAGCGCTTTAAGAATTAATCGAACGTGTTGGTCGTGTTCCTCTCGATTCTTAGAGTAAATTAAGACGTCGTCTAGGTAGACTACGCAAAATCTATCTAGAAACATTCGAAGTACGTCGTTAACGAATTGTTGATAAGTAGCCGGGGCGTTGGTTAAACCAAAGGGCATAACGGTATACTTAAAAAGACCGTAACGAGTACGAAAGGTAGTAAGGTGTTCATCGCCTTCTCGAATGCGAATTAAATTAAATACTCCACGAAGGTCAAGTTTCGTAAAGATCTTAGCTTTTTAAAGCTGGCGGAGGGTATCGTCAATTCGTGGCAAGGGGTAACGGTTCTTTTTAGTAATGGTATTAAGTTCTCTATAGTTAACACAGAGTCTAATACTACTACCGTCGGGTTTACGGACGAAGAAGATCGGAGAGGCGGAGGACGAGGTCGAAGGTCGAATAAAGCCTTTAGCTTGGTGCTCATGTAGGTATTCGCGGAGAGCTTTAAGCTCGAGATCGGACATAGAATAGAGAGGGCTAAAAGGCGGTTTTGTGCCGTCTTCTAATTCTATAGCATAATCCACGTATCGATAAGGGGGAAGCTTATCGGCAGAGGCTTTTAGGAATAAGGGTAATAAATCGTGAAACCTAGAAGGGATAGTTTGACGCATTTCCTCTTTAAGCTCCTCGGGAGTCATAGCGCTAGCTCTATCTCTAGAGTTAAGGTGTTTGGTAACCTCTTCTATAGAAACAGCAAATAACTGCCAACCTCTTTTCTTAATAAGGCGTTGGCAAGCCTTATGGGAAATAGAGGCAATAGTAGGACGAAGTGGCGAGGGAACGGAGGGTATCGGAGTAGGCGAAGCAGGCGAAGGTCGAGTAGGTAAATAGTTTACCTGACAGAACGGGGAGGTAAACGAAATCGTATTTCTAGACCAGTCGATTAGCGGATTGTGCCTCTTAAGCCATGAACGTCCAAGAATAAGCGGGTATTCTGCGATATTCATGACTTAAAAGGTAGTAGTCTCGAGGTGTTGGTCGATGAGTAAAAGAAGGTCGATTTCGTAGGATAGGTGTTCCATTTCTCCATTGGCAAGCTCAACCTTTTGAGAAACGGTCTTTTTGCGGGGACGAAGGCCATGCATGTGTAGGAATTGCTGATCAACAAATTATCCGGAAGCACCAGAGTTAATCATAGCAGTAGCTGGAATTTTATTAAAAACTAATACATTAACAACTAGAAGACGTTCTGTTCCTAAGTCGTGTTTGCTATAAAGTGGTTTTGGCGGGCTACTGGTGAACGAGAGTTTTCCGAGGTTTGAATCGAGGGTACTAAGAATGGAAAATGGATTGGACGAATGCATGGCCGCGGGTGCGGCGGACGAGGTAGTTAACGGGCTAGGCAGAGGCCGCAGGCCTGCTAGCCGTCTTAGTTTTTTGGCTGGTATAGAACCATAGCCGCTGGTGGTAAATCGGGAACCGGGGTAGAGGGGATAGAGGACGAAACCGTAGGGAGGGCCTGAATAGCCTTATTCTTAGCTGCTGCCTTTGGGCACTGCTTTACCCAGTGGCCAGAAGCACCACAGTAGGTATAGAGGTTGTTCGCCTGTCTATAGGCCTTTCTAGCGGCGTGGTCAAGTTCTATAGGTTCCGTTATTGGCTGAGTAGTTTAAAGCGCGTTGGGGGACATGGCCACGGACCTGGGTGCAGGGGTAGGCGCGGGTATAGGGATACTTGGTGATCCAGGGGCTTTAGTAGCACGTTTCTTCTCAAGATAACGAGCATATAGAGAGCAGTCTAGGTTGATGCAAAGGTTTGCAAATTCCTGAAACTTCTGTGGAAGTTCTCGTCCAATAAGTAGGTCTTTGACTGAGTCCTTAAGACCTTCTTTGAACAAGGAGATCTGAACGGAGTCTTGGTTCCAGCCGAGAATTGAGACAAGAGAGACAAAGCGCGAGTAGTAGTCTGAACACGAGGATTCTTGTCGAAGGTTCTTAATAGTTCGTTCAGCAGTGGCGTAGGAATCTAGGTCATCGAAGGCTTGCTGGAGTGCCTTATAAAATTCTGCGTAGGCGTTGAAGGACACGGAACTATCAAAGGAAACGTAGGACTTAAACTAAGTATATGCAGCGTCCCTGAGGTAGGAACCAGCGTACATAATCTTAGATTGTTCCGTAGCGAAGGCAGAAGGGTTAGACATAAACTTTAGCTGAAGCTGAGTGGCAAAGTTCTCAAATTCGGCGCGTTTGCCTCTGAAGAATTCAGGGTCGGCGACTTTTGGAACGCGAGGACGGGGCGGAGCAGTAGTAACGGATTGAGGTTCGGGTTGGGTGCTGCTAGTAGGCATAGGAATAGAGAGAAGCTTCTGTTGCAGCCCAAGTTGATAATACCAGCGAAGTATCTTGCGCTGGTCTCGTGACGCGTTATTTGGGATTTGGGGTCCTGTGATGTTGTCGTTTGAGCTAGCCTGAATGCCGCGGGCGAAACTGTCGGAGCAGGCATCATCGATGTTATCCGGAAGATCTGAAGGAAGCGGAGGTTGAAAACATCGACTTGGAGTCTATTGCAGAACCCATTGATAAAGCAGGATCCAAGGGTCCTGAACAGGTTGCTCGAGGGGCTGCTGATTTTCGGGATGCATAGTGGGCAGAGCTCAAGCCTAGGACGAATAGGTAGAGTCTAGCAAAGTGTAATGCAGCGGAGGCAGATGGGTACAAGGGGCTTGGACCTGCAAGGTCTAGTACAGGGGGCTAGGCTTGAGGGACAGAGAGACGGAGATACGAAGGTTAAGTCTGTAGAGAACGAGGTGGTCCAAGGAGGATACAAAGTTGCTAGACTAAAGAACTAACTACGAAGCAGAGGGGGCGAGGTTTATATACACAAAGAACTAACTAAAATACTAGCTTCCTGATTTGTAAGCAGGTAAGTCTAGATCTCGGTTTTGAGTCAACAAGGGTAAAAGAGAAGTAAGGGGTCTGTAGACTAGAATCCTAACACTAAGCGTGCGAATACCGAGATAGAAAGAAAGCTCTACCGGATAGTTAACTACGCGTAAGATAACTAGGTTAACTAGTTGCTAGCAATAGAGCTTGCTATAAATAGCTAAGAATCCTTATCGATAGGTGTTAGCCCCTTCTTCCTCTCTTATAGATACTACTGTTACGGTTTGAACCCTGAGGGTGCCTTGGATGGATCCTGCGGCGAGACCTTAGGTTGAGAGGACCCTGAAGCTCAACAAGAAAACTCTGCAACTCGCTACCAGCAAAAGGAACCCTAGAGAGATATATAAGCAGCGCTATCTTGCTTAAAACCTTGCTTCCTTTTCTCTTTAGCTTAGTCTTCTCGTAGATAGTAATGCCACTGCATTTCCGCGAGTGCACCGGATGCAAGCCATCACACTACTAGCGCATCGTAGAGCTTCTTCGTAGAAGGAATGAATCTGGGAAAAGAAAAGGACCACAAACGCCAGGAGAAGTGAGAACCTCAAACAGATGATAAAATGAAATGGAAGGGAATGAGATGTTGGGGGGTTTCACGGCGGTTGGAGGGAGCTCTACAACAAACAACGAACGAAATCCAGAAGTGTCGGCCGATAGGAGGCGTTAATGTTCTGTGAGCAGATTTTGGGCCTCTCCCGCACGCGTCTATCCGAAGATTTCGACTCTGGTGGGCAGCTGTGATTGGACCGCAAGTTATGCGGTCATTCTGCCTGGGGCCATTTTTCGTCTGACTTCCAAAGCCTCTTCGTCCCGAAGGCGAGCAGAAGATGTGTCAACGGCATCTTACTCTTCGATTGGTTTGTCAGAGGCTTCCGCTTGGGCCTCCACTTTGCCCTGAGGATCTCTCATTCTGGCGTACGTGTCTTTAGCCCCTGTGGTATTAGATTTACTCGACTTTGTTCCTGACGTCTCGCTTCTCCTACTCGAATAACGTGTGCTTCGCTTTGCAACCCATTGTTAGACACGGTTTTGGAAGCAAGTGGTCCACGAAGCGTTGGCCGTTGGCTCTGGTTGTGCGGCGAAAGCTCAGGCCATCTGTTAGTCTATTCCTGTCGAATTTGCACCCACAGGTATCACACTGGTAAATCGGTTCCAGTTCAAGGCTGTACCATAATTCCAGGTTGTCCTTTAGCTTTTTGAACTAGTTGTTTTGCAGCAGCGAGTCCTGGTAGATTTTGCAATGCTTCTTGACCACAGCCCAGATTCCACCCGAATGATCCACCGCAGACCTCCAGATACGTCTCAAAAGGATTCGAAAGTGTTCTTCAGAAAGATACGCTTCGCTGGCTTCATTGAGCTCTTGGTCCAGCTGGTATTGAGCAAATTGCTGAAGAGCCTTGACGCTAATGTTCTCAGCAACACAGAACATGTCGGCATGAATGATGACATTTGTAGCGATGGCTTTTGAATGGCCTGCAGGCTTGGCCTTTGATGGGTCTGTAGGGACGTCCTGGGCTTCATAGCTACCGGTGTAGAGGAATTCACACAGGCGTTTGATACGGTCAACCCGGTAACTGGTCATCTTGGTCAAGTATCAGCTCTGCATTCTACTAAGTGGTGTGTCTGTCCAAGTACCTCAATTGAGATTTCCGATCCTTTGCATTTGTTTTTGAAGAAACCTGAATGCGCAAAGAACGAAAACTTGTGAACGTGAAATCTCTGTTCTGGTTGGTCCGGCTGGCTCGGCCATGTGAGGGCGAGATCCGTGTCTTCGGCTTGCTTCAGGCCGTTTTTGTAGGGTCTTTGAGCAGTTACTCTTAGCCAACATATCATCTAAACCTTCTCGTCGGGCAAGCGAAGAGTAGATCTACTCACTCAGCCATTTGTATCCTCAAGCGATCGAGGTATGTATTGTTGGTAAAGGTCATATTTGATACAAACTCAGTGAGTACTGCCAAAGAATCGACGCGTACAGGCAACAAGCACTCTGGACCCCAGGAGAATAGGCTGTGAGAATTCGATATGTGTCCTCTCAGTGCTATGAAGAGTGGAGATAGACGGTGCACCTGCGCGGGGCGCCGTGTGATATTGATGTTCTGCCCCCCGGCATCATTCAGAGCTATACTTGTCATACATGCTTTTTTGACTTCCAATAACCCAATAAATCTCGGCGGATGGCTTCCGGGAGCCCCTTTGACTTTCGCTCGTTATCTCGTGCTACTAGACCAACGAGGGTTCGACGCGTCTGCGCATCGGACGCGTTGCGCGAGTTCACATGACCTTCTGTTGACGCTGCATTGAGCAGTACAACATCGACCAGATCCGGATGAGTCTTGACTATCGAGGCAACTTCTTGGTGGCGTCAATTTGCTAGTAAAGGCTCGGCACGACTTCTGTCCATGCACCAAGCCTCACTGCGTCTGCGGCTGGACAAAAGGAGAGTTTCTGAGGATGCATTAGTTGGATTTGGATGCTGGCTGAGGACTGGAAATTCACAAACCGTTCCCTTGGCTCTTGGGTGGGCGGCTGGTTTCCAGCTCAACAGTATCCAAGTCCATATCTTCAGACTGCCCCTGCAATGGTTGGGCCTCCTGTCCATGAACGTCTAGCTGCCCCTCAACATCGAATATAGACTCAGGGCCGAGGTGCTTGCCGTCATCCTCATCCTCGTCCTCAACCGCATGGTACTGAATACGTTCTTCCCATTCATTAATGGTATGTGCTAACGCAAAGTACGCTCTACACGGCCAAAGTGCCATTCGAGAAGCTTTGGCAGGAAGGGCCCAGTAAAACGTTCCATCGCAGATCTCACACCTGTACTCCCCCGGTTCACGCTGCAGTCCTGTCAATGCGTGGGCCCAGTTCTTCCAATATGCAGGCGTTTCACTCAAGGCCTGCAGCCTATCTTTACACCTGCGCAAATCCTTGAAGCTGTCACTCCTGCGAGACGTTTGCAGCGCGAGGCGAGTGGGTTCCTGCCGGTTTCGCGGGACGTCTTGAAGGACTGCCAACATTCTCCGTCCGACGAGCTCCCAGCGCGGACCCCATTTGCAACCCCCGAGGCCGAGAGTTCCTATTACGAAGTCTTTCCAGATTTCGGGATTTCCGTCGGCTATCTGTGTGAAATCGATATTCTCTGGGAATTCCCTCCTGTGCTCGTCGCGCTGGAATAAGCATACGATCTCTTCGCGGAGGCCGTTGAATGCGTTAACGCGACGGGGCGTGATGGTGTAAACGGCCTCAATTATATCGATAATCTTCTGGAAGGACCATTCGGAGAATTGCCGCGGCAAGAATTCTTTTGCATGGACTTGTAGACGACGTGGAACTTTCTGGCGGCGACATCCTTCAATTCGGGGAGCTCGAGCCTTTCCGCGATGGCGTACATTTCCACATGCATCTCTGCGCTCTCGTAGCTATGCGGCGTATAGGCCAGTTCGACGAGAAAGTGTTTGTAATCGTGCGTGTAGAAGTATTCGAGGAGGCATCTGACCACCAGCTGTGATTCCTGATCCACTTCGATTATGCCTGTGGGAGATTCCTGAAAGAATTCAGAGCTTCGTCAATTTTCTGTTAAAACGCGGGAAGGGTACTCTTAATCCACAGTCCAAGGCTTTTCGCCAAGGCCTACACTGCCAGCAGACAATGTTTCGATGCACATGGAAATCCCATCCTCGGCAACGGATGACCATGTCCGTCCATTCGTCCTTCTCAAGCCCTGAATCGAAGTGCCTGGCGCCGTGAGATCTATTAGTTGACTAATCTCTTATCTCGCTGTAAGTTGTGCTTTGAAGGCACGGCTGACTTCTTCATTCCCAATCTCAGATTCATATTGTTGTTGTCAATTCTTGATTCCGCGTCTCGAAAGTTCGTGGTGACAAAGTTGCAAACACCAGCAACAACGAAATGTTGAAGGTAAACAAGGCTGGAGCGCGTGGTGTTGTAATTAAACTTTACTACCGCCGAGGCACGGCTGATAGTCGTTGGGTCTTGTACGGGTGGGTGGAAGGATCAAGCAGGAAGTCCTTCCAGTCTGCGGCATTCTCTTCGTGTTCGGCAGGGACTGCAAGAATTTTTGGAATTCCTCGGGGCGGGGACAAGTGACTGGGAGTTAGTCAGGCAGCAGCGAGCTAAAATTCATCTTCTGTGCAACATTGCGTTTTCGTCGGGTAACCTTTCAGAATGTTTTGATAGCGCCTGCCCATGGACGTTCACATATGAACCGTAAATATCATAGCCATGATGCTATCAGTGAAACGTAATACTACTCGAGTAAGAGATCCATCGATTTGTACCTTTATAATCGAGGTGTGATTGCAACTACATGTGCGGTTGATTCCACTATCGTTTCTTGCCGACGGCTGCCCCTGTATTTCGAATACTGCTTCCGTTTTGCATACTTTCTGTTCACTTTTCCTGCCGCTTGCTGCAGAGATCACAAACCTCAGCCTTAGACTGCTGTTGCAACTATCCGTGGACGGCCTGGCCGAAATCCTTGGGCGGGCCCTGGTCGTTTGAACGGGAATTAACCTTCACCAGCTTTTGCGCAAGTGACTCCGATTGAATCCATAGAAACACGCATTTGCCTTTGCTGGAGGGGTTTGGCTCACTGATCAGAGGCTCCGTTGAAGAGCATCTCGCCATCTTTCTCGTCTGGTCTCTCCGAATCTGCATCGCTTTCTTCCAGAATGCACATTTCTGAGGACCCCTCTACGCACTCTAGACACTTTTGAGCTGATGACGGAAAAGAAATCCACTTTTCGCTGCAGCTTGAGCAACTGTAGGTTCTAGGTTCTTCCTGTGGATAACCCAGAACTTCTCGGAGATATTCTTTCCAGAACCCAGGGAGCTGATCCGCCATCTTGACGAACCGTGGTTCAAGCAGTACGTCGTCGTGGTACTTCGTGCAAGCCTTTAATACCAAGTTCCGGAGGCCGCGATCGCTGTCTGGTGTGCTTGTGTAGACATCTCTGACGACCTTGTAGAACATAGAGGACTCATAGCCTTTATGTTCTTTGCTCAAAGTGAGTTTGAATCTGTTGGTAGCAAGTTTTTTGAGTCCGGGGATATCGTATTTGTCCGCGATAGCATAAACCTTGACCTGGAATCGCATCTCGTATGCGACTTTGTATTCTGTGTTGGAGGAAACGGTCTTGTAATTGTAGGTGTACAAATACTCTAAAAGAGCGAGCAAAGCCTCAAGATCGTCGTCGTTCATCTTGATCTCAGAGAGTTGTGACTCCTGGATCCAATCAGCAAGTTCTACACCGTTCATGCCACTGAGGGCGACCCACCTTGAAGCCAAGAGCTGAGCTGAGAGCATTCTTAAAGAACTTGCATTGCCATGTGAGGACGAGTTTATGGACATGAAAGTGAAATTCGCCGCAGTGGATGATGAGATCGGTGGTTTCGTCTTTTCGAAGGCCGCAGTCCCAATGGTGGGACATTGCCGTCTTTAGATCAGCCGCAGGGTCGTCTTTCATCGCCAAACGAGGCATTGTCGCGGTGGTGATGCATATGAACGTAGTTTGGCGGCAGTCGCTGAAGAAGTTATAGAAATAAGTGGGGTGACGGAGCTATGTCTGGAAGAGGCGCCCCGCTCTGAAATTATTTGGCAAAGTGAGGAGGGTGCGGGTAGGGGACGCCGACGGAGGCGTCGCGCAGCTCTATGTACCGTACATATCGATAAGGATAATTCCTCTCGAACAACCACCGAGCCATTCAGTCGCGTCTCTTCACCGGAGAGCTGCTGCTTAGAGCCGAGAGCCCAGAAAAGCCGTGACTAACATGATCTATAGCTTTCGCTTTCAATTGGTGGATTGACCTCTCGCAGGAAGCAGGTCATCCATGTTCCTATTCATCCCGACCACTCCTTCCGACTACCGACCATGGCCCGGCACATCAATGAAGCGATTCCCGAAAAGCAGTCAGCACTAGACCAAGCTCCGACTATTTATTTCGAGCCTCACTGCGGCAACTCGCGAGTCACTCTGACAAGCCATCACAAGTGAATCCCGGGACATCGAACAACACCCATCAAAACAATCCCACCACCAACAATGCCCACCACCCCACTCAAACCCAAACTCATCATCTTCGACCTCCTCACCGCCCTCCTCGACAGCTGGACCGCCTGGGACACCGCCGCCTCCACCGCACTCTCCCAAGACCCCCACGCCACCCACTCTCAAACATCCGCGGAGACCCTCGGCCGCGCCTGGCGCCAGAACTACCTCCACCTGACCTACGCCACTGGTCCCTACGTCCCATACGCCGACCTGGTCCGCAACGCGGCATCGCTCACCCCAGGGCTCCCTCCCACGGCGGCCGATCTGCTCCTCTTCAACTACACACGCTGGCTGCGCCCGTGGCCCGAAGTCCCCGAAACCTTACGCCAGTTGCGGTCCCGCGGCTACACACTTGCTGTCGCGACCAATTGCTCCGCGGAGCTGGGGCATGCGGCGGCGGCGCTGTGTGGCGGTGGCGAACTCGGGGAAAGCGTATTCGAAGTCGTCGTAACGGCGGAGGAGAGCGGTTGGTACAAACCGGCGCCGGAGGCGTATCTGGCCGCATTGCGAAAAGCAGGGGTAGGAGCGAATGAAGCATTGTTCGTGGCCGGAAGCGCAGCTGACGTGCCTGGGGCAGCGGGTGCGGGGTTGCGAGTTGTATGGCACAATAGGGTGGGGATGGCGGCGAAAGAGGTGGTCAGGCCGGAGAGGGAGGGGAGAACATTGGAAGAAGTACTTGAGGGTATTGTTTTGTGAGAGGACATGAAAGGCGTGTGAGACTGGTGCGGAGTCAGAGGACCACCGTGATGTGGTATCTTTGGACTGTAATTGTAAGGAAACTCTCATCTCGGCCCATCTGCAAACCCAAAATAAAACCATCGTCGAACCAGACCTATCATTTTACCCAAATTCTACCTGCGCCATCGCTACCGGGAAATCGCTGAACAAGAGTCGCCCGTGTTTTCCACCCTATAACGTCGGGGTAAACAATAATATCAATCTGGAACAGGAAGTGATATACAATAGCCCACCTCAGTCATGACCTGGGAGGCATTGTATGAGCAAGTAGATAGAAAGGTTGCCAATCAGGATTGCAAAGGACGACTGAGCAAAGGCCTTCTACTAAGTCCTCTAGAAGGTGGTGACTTCGCGAGCGAGAAGATGTGTGTCGTAGGCTGCCACAGGTCGATGATCAACCATACCAGCCCCGCACAGACTGAGTGGGTTGTTGGCCTTCATTGCGATGAGCAATGACAGGTTTCTGGATATCGAATGCCTTGATGAACTTCTGCCACATGGGATAGTCTATGCTGAACACGGCCTGATGCCTTGAGACGTTCAAAGCACGACGCTCATTCATTTCACGAGCCTTGGAAGGACCTAGCACATGTCAGTAAAATGCGTACTCTAGCACGACAAATGCGAACTCACAAATGATTGGGAGACCGTGCTTGTCCTTCTCAATTCTCGCGCTACCTTCGCGGATCAGGAAGCTGGTATAAAAGAGGTTCTCGACAGTCTGGCCGAAGGAGTGTGGATTGATGGCGAACTCGAACAAAGATATTGCTGGATCTTCATCGCTTGTATTTGCGATGCCGTGCCTCTCCAAAGTCTCCTCCTTGGCATCCTCAGGTGGGTCAACGTCGGGGTACTGGTTGCTCAACTCGTCATTGGCTGCCTCCTGCCGGCGTTCAATTACTGTCTCGAGCTCGACACGGATCTTTTTCACCAAGGTCACCAGGTTTGAATTTTCTTGGCGCTGGATGTCCTCAGGCTCAAGGGATTCGGGCCGTCTCTCAAGCTGCGGATCGCGTCGAAGGCGAGCACGTCTCTGCGTCTGCGTGGCTCTGACACGCTTCTGAACTGACAGGGGCCCAAGCAAGAAACCAGGAACAGGCGGCCTACGGTTGTTTGCAAAGCATGCACGTTGACCAAGAATGTCCCAGGCATGAGCGTCACCGGTCTCCTCTTGTTCGTCGTCACTATCGATATTGGTCTGTCTTGCTTGTCTGCGCACACGGGCCTGGGTGGATGCGGCTTGAGTGAGTGGAGCTTCATCTTCGTTCTCATAGCCGTTGTTCTGCATGAACGAAATGCATTTGGAAACAAACTCATCGACGTCGATGCCGGTCGAGTTGGCTCCCATGACCATGGCAGTAGTTTTCTTCAAAGTAAGGTCACTGGCGGCCACCAAGAAGCGGGAGTCGAGTGTCGCATCCGAAGTCTGTTTGATCTTACTCATCAAGGCAGTAGATCTTTCAACGTACTTGACGATTTCGGAGTTGTCACCGACCATGAGCCTGTCGCGGTCATCTATCCTCATGTCAACGATGCCTCAGCACGAGAAGCTAGAACGGCGTACCATTGAAATCACGAATTTGGCGGCGTAGATCCCTGCGCAATTGGCGACGTTCCTCGGGGTCCTGGTCAGGGTTGTAGTACTGGAGATCGGGAATAGGCTCTCCATTGGTGGTTGAGGTTGCCACAGAGGACTCGCGGTCCTGCAGCCTTCTTCTCTTGTTGGCACGCGGTGTCTCATTCCCATCGGAGGTGGGTGTGGGCATAGACGGTGGGCCCATAGGCATCTTTCCCTTGTCCATACGAGCGTGATCGTCGGGGCAATTTTCCTTATCGCTGGACGCGTCGGTGAGCGAGGAGGTGGTTGAGTAGGCGGTGGAGGAGCGGGCAGCTCTTTGACGGGCAGATGACGCGCCCGCTTGCGCGTCTGGAGTGCGGTCGCGGTAGATGGACGAGTCAACGCTGGACCTGGGCGCCGAAATGCTGTTGTTTAATCGTGCCATGGCAACGGCGTGGGTGGGTGGGTGGCTGAGGGTGCGGTCGAGAGACGCGCTTGGAAAGTGGGTGCGATGTGAGATGAACAAAGATCTCAAGCGGGAACGACAAACGGCGTGGAGAGTGAGACCTCAAGTAACTGCCGAATCAGGCAGTATGTGGTGGTGTTGATGCGGGTGATGGCAGGTTCGGCGGGAGGGCACACGCGAGGCCGACGTTGTCGCGACCGTGACGCGATCAGCTGCGCTGTGCGCGCCTTCCGCACTTGCCCTCCTCCGCCTGGCCCGTGCACAGGCTACCGCCCGGTAGCTGCTCTCATAGCTTGACGAAACACCCTCCACCCCGCATCCCCACCATCCGTCCGCCATGGAGCCGTTCTCCTTTGCAAGCTCCTCGGTGCTGGAGCTGCCCGTCCATGTGAGGATGTCGGTCATCCACTCCAAGGAGCCTGACTCGCTGATGCTAAATCGCCTGTAGAAACAACCTCGACGGCCACCAGAAGCCTATTCCATTCTCCACCCTGCTGAAGCATCCTGAGCTGCGGCATAGAGGCTCCAACCTCAGGCATGTCTCAAAGTTCCTTTCCTCAACATATTCTCTGTCTGACTTATCTTAGTTCCCACTCAGAGCTCTTCGTTACCGCCCAGCTGTGGGCCGACAGCAAACCGCTCACCGTTCCCGTCCAGACCAGCTATAAATCTTTCAAGTCCAGCCGCACCTGGAACGAGTGGTTGACCCTTCCTGTATCCTATTCGACTATTCCACAATCATCACAACTTGCCCTCACTGTGTGGGATCTCTCGCCTACTGAGGATAGCCAGATCCATGCAACACCCTTCGGCGGCACAACCATACCCCTCTTCGACAAGGACAATACTCTGCAGAAAGGCAGGCAAAGATGTCGTATCCATCTGGGCAAGGCCGCGGATGGCCTCTCGTCATCAACAACGCCGCACGTTATCCTACCCCGTCGTCGGAGCCGGAGGAACGGGAAATCGGTAGAGGAAGAGGTTGATCCCAATACGACGGAGATGGAACGCTTGGAGATCCTTATGAAGAAGCATGAGATGGGCGAGATACCAGAGAACAGATGGTTGGATCAGATGGTCTTCCGCAAGATGGAACAGCTCGAGCGGAGCACATACCGGAGTCGTCCTAAGTATGGACACAAGACTGATGCCGTGAAAAGCAATGGGGCAGATGAGGGAGACAGCTCTGGAGATGAGGGCCTTGACGAAGACAAATTCTTCATCTACGTCGAGTTCCCTCGGTTCGACCATCCCGTCGTATTCACGGATCGTGAATATCCAGCACCGCCTATTTCGACCATGCAACAGTCTTCCTCCTTGGGCGATGTGAACCTAAAGCCTCCTCCAGAAGTGTCTTTTGGTCCGGGCATCAACAACGGCGTCGGGGACGATGATCCAGAAATCGGTCGTCTGATTAGAATATACGATCCTGAGGTCGGCATTCGGGACAATCCTGCGGAGAGCAAGCACAGAAGACTGGTTCGTAACCATCGGACGGGAGTTATGGATCGCGACATGAAACCCAATGCCAAGGCTCGTGACGAGCTGAACGTAATCATGTCATACGGACCGACCCATGAGCTGAGTGCAGACGACAAGGACATGGTCTGGAAATTCAGACACCACCTCACCAGAGATAAACGCGCTCTAACCAAGTTTGTCAAATCCGTTTCTTGGAACGAAGCCGGCGAGGCCCGGCAAGCGGCACAGCTCTTGTCGAAGTGGACTGAAATCGATATCGATGACGCTCTTGAGCTGCTGGGTCCCACGTTCGACCATCCGGCTGTTCGCTCATATGCTGTGGATCGGTTGCGCAAGGCGGATGACGAGGAGCTTCAACTGTACTTATTGCAGCTTGTCCAGGCTCTCAAGTACGAACCGGTTGAGACAGACTCGGATGGCGAACCTACACAGGATTCCTCGTTGGCTCGCTTCCTCATCACACGCGCATCTCAAAACCTGAAACTGGGAACCTTCTTTCACTGGTATCTTATTGTGGAGGTTGACGACCACAGCCCTGAACAAGGGTCGGAACATCGAAAGCTCTTCGCTAGCGTTGAATACAAATTCATGAAAACGCTCGAAGAAAGCGAGGATGGTGTTGCAAGACGCAATGTTCTCAAAAGGCAGAGTGAATTGATCACTGTACTTTCGAAGATCTCTAAGGAGATCCGGTTCTCGAGAGATGACCGGCCACGCAAGATCGAGGGTCTCAAACGGTTCTTGGCAGACCCAAAGAACGAACTGGTGAATATTGATCCGCCACTACCACTTCCGTTGGATCCTAGCGTCGAAGTTATCGGTGTCTTCCCCGAAGATTGTAATGTCTTCAAGTCTTCCCTATTCCCGCTCCTCATCAACTTCAAGACTACAATAGGCGCCAAATACCCAGTTATATTCAAGACTGGCGACGATCTCCGCCAGGATCAGCTGGTCATCCAGATCATCACCCTCATGGACCGTCTTCTCAGGCTAGAGAACCTGGATCTCAAGCTTTCCCCTTACCGGATTTTGGCAACATCAACAACGGCTGGCGCCATGCAGTTCGTGCCCAGCACGCCTCTCGCCGCTGCCGTTACGAAGTACAAAGGCCAGGGCAGCATCCTTTCCTATCTGCGGGCTAACAATCCCGACGAAAGTGCTCCGCTCGGAGTGCGAAAGGAAGCCATGGATACCTATGTTAAGTCGTGCGCCGGATACTGCGTGATCACGTATTTGCTTGGTGTGGGAGACCGGCACTTGGACAACCTCCTTCTCGCGCCCGACGGTCACTTCTTCCATGCGGACTTTGGCTACATTTTGGGCCGTGATCCCAAGCCATTTGCTCCGTTGATGAAGCTCGACAACCTAATGATTGCAGGTATGGGTGGACCGACCTCTCCCAATTTCACCGCCTTCAAGAATTACTGCTTCACGGCCTACACTACGCTGCGGAAGCAGTCGAGCCTGATTCTGAATCTTTTCAGCCTGATGCGCGATGCCAACATTCCAGACATCAAAATTGAACGCGACAAGGCTGTGTGGAAAGTGCAGGAAAGAATGTGCCTGGACATGACGGAGGAAGAGGCGATCCGGCACTTTGAGGGTCTGATTCAAGATTCGCTCAATGCAGTCATGCCCCTCGTGATTGATCGATTGCACCACCTGGTCCAGAATTGGAGAGCTTAATGGATGAATGCTTGTCCGGAGAAATTTCACAATAGAAGATGCTTCCGCCAGTTGAGGCTAAGTTTGTACGTATGATACCCGAATGAACCTTGTCGCACTTTGATCTTTTGGGCATATCTTAAGGAAACATGCCCAACGTTATAGCATCCTGCATTCTAGCAAGGCATGATGTGAAATTCGATGAACCGGTGAAGCCTTGGTATCTGTTTCTTGCTTTAAGAGCGTGGATCCGCATCAGCCATGCTATGAATCTCCTATTATTGCAACGGCTCGGCTTCGTATCCAAGGCTCAGAATAGATCATGCTGGAGCAATCAAACAAGAAGCAAGGCTTGCCTGGCACATCATCTAACTACACTGCATGCGCCTCGTACGACACTGGAGATAAGTCCACACCCGAAAGGCTACGCATTCCAAGCCTAAGCCGACTTTTCATTGGCATTTTGCGGCCCCCATTCTAACCGACATGCCTCTTACTGTTTCTGTCGTTCAGGTAAGACTGGATTTGACCATGTGTTACATGCTCAGCCCCATTGTGGACAGCTCAAGCAGTCGCATGGTCATGTTTCGTTTAGCGGCTGAACACTTTCGGTAAGCTACATGCAGAAATGAGCAGGATGGTGCAAACCCTTTTCATGCTTTTTTACTCAAAACTTACCGTAGACTCACCCTGGCGTGAAATTGGACGAAAAAGCGAAAAGACCCAAATCTTCCGCATGCTATGCCCGCTCCGCAACTTTGCGCCTCGTAGTAAGCGCTGTAGGACTTTCTAACCTCGCTTGTCCTCGACAGCGTTCTGCCTTGTGTGACGCAAGATCCGTGTATTGGGAAATCGAGGCGGTCCGCTGGTGTTTTTGATCAATGTGACTTCAGCTCTTGGGTTTAATAATAGCGATTTACGCCTTTCATCCTTCACCGTTCAGTAGAGCGATGGAAGGCGGCCAGCTGAAAGCCTGAGCGACGGCACGGGCAAGACATACAAGACGAACACCATCCCTGAGAAATCGGCCTCATCTCAGCCTTTTTCTTCGCTCGCGAATCCGATCTTTCGCACGGTCAAACAATACAACTTGACGTCATGACTGGCCATTCAACCCAGATGGTCACTGTGCCGTGCTGGTTTACCATTCTGCGCGTCTTCCAACTCGTGCTTGCCTTGGTTATCATCATTATCAGCGCCTTTCGCCTGCATTACCGAATGAACGCTGCCTATTTCTACTCCGTCGTAGTCGTGAGTCTCTTAAATACCCTGCGCGATATTTACACTATGATCTATGTACCCTTAAAAAGTCAGGAGACTAAGTCGATGTGAAGGCCTGCGCAACCATCATGACCTCTACTTACCACCTCATCGCAACATTCACCTTCCAAAAAGCCTACAACGCATGGATAATTCTCTTTTTGGATGTCATACTGGTATTCATCTGGCTTATAGCCTTGGGCCTCACTGGAGACCTAGCAAGAAGTTGGACGCGTGATGACCCATGTCACGGTTCGGGAGACAACTACTACTGCTCGCGGAGCAACAGAAGGAATACAGCAATAGCCGTTGCGTGCCTCTGCGCCAATGAGTTGTAAGCCTTGACCCGAACCGCCCCATTATCTGATTCACGTTGACCTGAGCCGTAAAGCCTTCTCTTCCTCATCACTCTCATCATCTTCTCCATCCGCCTCCACCGCCAGCGCAAAGCCGACCAGCCTTCCAGCTCTGCCACGCCTCCTCCAAACTACGCGGAACACGCGCAACGCAGCCCCTACCGCGGCGATGGCAATCCCTACGCTCCCCCAACTACCAACGCCGCCATACCCTTCGAGAAGATCACTCCGCCGGCCCACTTCTCCCAACCAATCACCCAGAGCTACCAGCAACCCGCAGCGCAGCAGCAGCACCAACCTCCCCAGCCGTCCCCGTACAACCAAACATCTCCTGCATCCACGCAAGCGACCCCAGCGACGCAGTCGCCCTTACCTTCCCCTGGATACCCACCGCTCCGGAACTTCTCCTCTCCCATCAGCAGCCTTCACCACCGACCACAGCCATCGCCCAGCCTGTTTTCCGCGCCGTCCCCGCTAATGACGCCGCAGCAGTCTGCGGTATCTCCGCCGCGATCAGTGGTGTCCCCGCTCTCCATCAGCAGCG
The DNA here is from genome assembly GCA_011503125.2 of Botryosphaeria dothidea. Classification (NCBI taxonomy): domain Eukaryota; kingdom Fungi; phylum Ascomycota; class Dothideomycetes; order Botryosphaeriales; family Botryosphaeriaceae; genus Botryosphaeria; species Botryosphaeria dothidea. The sequence goes on from WWBZ02000001.1 coordinate 2,317,220, forward strand.
ATAGTAACAGTAGCCTGGTGAGCGGATCCAGGACTACTGGCGGAGATTGGAGGCACGGTCGGCGGTACTACCAGAAGCCGTCTGTCGCGGACGATGAAGGGAGCTCATGAGCTGCAGACGAAGGACATCGGCGCCGGCGGGGCGTTGGAGAGAGTTCGGCAAGAGTTGATTTTCTTTTTTGTTCTCGAGACAAGTGAGAAAGTAAGACTGGAAAAGAATAATAGGACCTGGTGTCTTTCAGATACAAATAGATTTACATCTCAACTTGCACTGTATGTACCGCGTAAATGTCACCGCAAACATGAATATCACAGACGCTACCGAATCGTCGCCAACCCAAGAACGCCACCTCTTCAGAGATATCCTGCTGACATGGAAAACATGACAAGCACCCTTTTCTCTTCCCAAGAGACGCAGGGTATACCCTCCGCTGCAATAACCGGTCTTCGCTCAATGCCCCCGTATGCACATTCCAATGCCTTGATGCCAAATGATGATGCTGTCGCCAATTCGTTTCCAACGCCAACGCCATTAGACTGAATAACCACCAAAAAAAGTATGTGGGAGAGAGTAACTCTTCAGAAACCTTGTGTAATGCCAACAAATCCAGGGGGGAGTGTAGGAGAAAATTTATCTCTTATCTTCCTCCTCGGCAACATACCTTCCGCACTTGACATTGACGAGACTTTGCTTTGCTGCGCCACCCCTAGGGTCAGCTTCAATGACGAGTGCGGTAAGCTTGCCACCCTTGACGCAGCCGGAATCGAGGCCCTTGGAGTACTTCTTCATCTTGAGTCCCGTCTTTGCGTCGTGGCCGTAGATGACGGTGCTACGCTTGTCCTCAGGCAGGTACTTCTGGTAGTAGTTCCAGTACTGTGGTGATGCAATTAGCGGAATGCGAAACGTCAATGTCAAAAAAGAATGGTATTACCTTGTACCAGGGCGTGCCAGCGCGTTCGGCGCTTGGCACCTTGGTGTCCAGATCCATGGTTCGCATGTTCATGACCTGAAATGGATCATGCCTCTCCAAGTCCACGCCGGCGATAAGACCGGCGTGCGCGACAACAACCTCGCCCATTCCCTTGATCTGGCCAACTTTGAGAATCACCGGGCATTGCTCGAGCCACTCGATTTGCTTTGCATTGAACTTTTTGGCCAGCTCCTTGTCCTTCTTGTTACCGCCGTTGCGAGCCTCATCTTCTCCAAGATGTTGGTTGCTACCCATATCCTGCTCCGCAACCTTCATGGCTTTGCGAGAGAGCAGCATGCGGTCCTCGTGGTTGCCGCGGACACAAGATGCGTGCACATCGCGAGCAAAGTCGACAACGCCGGGGGAATCAGGACCCTTGGCGATAATGTCACCAGTTAGGACAAGATGATCGGCAGCAGGGCGGAAGTCGATCTTGTTGAGGAGTTCGACGACTGGAAACATGTTATCAGGGAGGGACTGTTTATTTATAGAAAGGTGGGTACTCACGCTCCGACTTGCAGCCGTGCACATCTCCCACCACGATGAGACGCTGCCGGTCCGCAGATGAGGTGGGAAGAAGGCTGGGATCCAATGTCTTGACCTGCACCATGTCGGTGAAGGCAGGCCTTGCGTTTGCGCCGTAATATCCGTACTTTTGGGGGCCAACAAGGGCTTGGCTCAGGTCCGTTTGTTCGGTCCAGTATGGTCCTAGAAACCACCTCCACGAAAACACCAGAAGAATTGTAGCGACTACAATAGTGAGGGTAGCACGCTGAATCCGTCTCGGAATGCGCTGGGCGGCGACAAGAGTGACAATAGCAGGGGTGTACCAATTCTGCTTATCGCTGTAGTAGAACTCGTCGTCGTCGTGGTCTGCGTCGTGCTTGTGCTTGCGCCACTCGTTGGTGACGCTCTCGATCAAGGGGCGACTCTGCTGCCAGTTGCGGCTGTCCCCTCTTTGCGGGCGGTGGTGGGTGGGAAGCTCGTCGTCGCTGGTCACCTCATACTCCTTGAAGAGGCCATTGGACGATGGAGTCGCCATGTATCGGTAGTCGATGGTGCGGAAAGGAGACGTCGAGTGGGCGGAGACGAGGGTGGCGGAGGACGAGGTGCTGGAGGGGGAGGGACTGCGATAGCGTCGCGACTGGGGCGGGTGGTGGGAACGGTAGCGAGAGTGTCGGGCGGAAGGCTGGCTTTGGATATGAGTTGCTGTTTCTAGCGAGGCATCGGAAGAGCGTGCCGGCGGCGCAGGAGAGAGCGAGTAGGATTGCGGTGGCTGCGGGCGCGAGCTGGGGGCTGACGGTTGCACGCGGCTTGGCTGCTGCTGATGGCGATCCGGAGAGGAGTCTGCGGAGGAGGAGGAGGAGGAGGAGGAGGAGGAGGAGGAGCGGTTGTGTAGCAGACGGCGCTGCTCGCGGGAACTGGAGTCGTCGTCACCGCGTGGTGCTGGGGCCATGACGGCGGCGCACGGGGGTCGCTTCTATCGGGCCTTCCCAGAAGGGACAAGCGGCAGTCAGGAGAGCGAGAGATGCGGATCTGCTCGGCGGGGACGGTCTTGGAGGTACCCACAACGCTCCCTGCGCGTCACGATGGGCATAGGGCAGCGAGGGCAGAGGTGACGTTTGAATCTTGAGCGGCGCGATGGGGCGTCGCGACGCGGCGCAGAGCCGCCTGTCGCATGGCTGACGGCGCTTGTGGCAGCTAGGTCGCGCGCTCGCGCCAAGCCGTTGCTGGACGGGCCGACAGCCACTCAGCGGTGCGCGCCCGGCCCCCGTGCCTGACTTGCGGATGCGTGCCCAAGCTGCCAGCCATATCTCCCCCCGACCGCGTGCGATCTTCCTCTCCTCGTCTTTTCTCCCTCGCCCGGGAGCTGAAAAAAGAAAAGGCATGGAGTCGCCCCGCCCCAAGCACAGCCACCAGAACATGAAGCACTCCAAGAACATGCCCGGCTCCGCCGTCTCCAGCATCCGCAGCCTCTCGTCGCGCGATGGCCAGGTGAGCATCGACAGCGTCTCGTCGCCCTCGATCGCGCCCCACGCCTCGTCCGCGCCCCTGGACAATGGCCTGCCCGCCAACCCCAACCGCATGCGCGACAACTTCAAGATCACCGTTATGGGTGACACTGGCGTCGGCAAGTCCGAGCTCGTCAAAAAGGTACCACTCCTCTCGCTCGCTGCTCTCAATGGCTAACCCCGGCCCAATAGTATGCCTACGGCCACACCCACTTTCGCTTCAGCCCGGGCGACCGCATTAGCGGCTCCAAGCTCATCCGCCTGAGCAACAACGATGACTACATGCTGTCCGTCAACGACACCTTCTCCGTCCACATGGACACCCCAATTGCCGTCCACCAGATCGGCCAGGCCGATGGCGTCATGCTGGTTTTCTCCCCCACGTCGCGCGAAAGCGTTGAGACCGTCATCAATGTTTTCAACTTCATCTGCACCCACTTCAAGGACCCCAAAGGCCGCAAGACCCTTCCCGTTGTCATTGTCGCCAACAAGGTTGACCTGGAGCTCCCCCAAGCAGAGCGCGCCAACCTGGCCAAGGGCGCAGACTTCGCCAAGCAGCGCAATGTCGCCTACTTTGAGACCTCCGCTTTGAATGAGGAGGGCATTGACGATGCTTTTGCCGGCATTGCTGAACGTATCCTCGCTTCCAAGTCGGAGAAGAAGGAGGCGGACGATGTGTTTACGAAGCTGAAGCGCAAGCTGCAAGGCAAGTGAGCTAACTCGTTACGCTTCGTTTCCACTGGACCGGGACTGCCACTGGATCTGCTTTCCCCCTAGCCCCACACCTGCCGGACCCGCTTGCCAAACAGGACCCGGTGCTGTCTCCCTCGCGACCCAGCCCAATGCACCTGGCCGGATTCCATTGTATCCTGTTTTTCATAGTTCTTTTCTACGTCTCGTTGCTGTTCTTGTTTGCAAGCGTTGAGCGTTGATACCCCGTTCTGGCCGTCGTAATTACTTTCCAGCAGGATCCCGCGAGTACCAGGAAGCAGCTCTGCGCCTCACAGACCGGAGAGGCGCACACATTCTCGGCCAAGATGACCATGTCCGCTGGATGCACGTTCCTTGGCCGATAATCGACACTTGTATAACAATTGCCGTCCTGGAGTACACACGCGCAGCCTTGACAATTCCTCTCACGCACCCCCTCTTCCCGGTTGACCCGAGGCTTCTCTAAATCTTATACGAAAGGAAATATGTATGCCGCGTAAACGAACAAGGACGACCTTGGGAAATCTTCTGGAGTTTACGAGGCTATCTGCTTATCATTTGCCTACCGAATCGTCACGGTCATTGGGAGTTCAGTCGGCTTGGAGGGAATTGTATAGGTAAAAGGAGGTTAATGTCGGATATGTAGCTTAGGAACCTTGGAGAGGGGTGTTAAGTCAATGGAGGTATTTTGTAACTTTTTGCAAGGTTTGACTGAATTTGGAACCCATTGGGAAGATGCACACAATATCTGCGCTCATCATAGCCAGAAATGTACATGTACAGGAAGTAAAGTTTCCATCTCAAAGAAACACCGCTTTCCCCCTTTCGCAAGCTGGCGACTGCATCTCCACTTTCTTCGTCCGGAAGTTGATCCTCCATGGCTGGCGCGACCGAATGCATAACAGGTGGCGAGAGGTAAATAAACAACGTTCCAGCGTTTGAGTTTAAATCGGATGTTGGAGGAGCAGACGATGACGTCGGTGAGTCGGCCGCCGCCGCCGCTCGTCGCTGTGGGGAAGGGTTCGCCGCCGCGTCGCCCTGAAATTGTGGAGACGATCCTTGCACCTGCAGCAACACCTCCGTGCTCCCGCGCCCGGATGGGATGGCTAACGTCACGTGATTTTCTATTTCGGGCAGGGAGTCGTGCGAGCCGGTGCTGGGGCGGATTATCGCGTCGTTGATCGCTATGGAGGGTTGCGGCATGTGTTCATTATTATTTGTGTTTGAGTTTGAGCTTGGGCTGGCCTGACAGATGGTCTGATCTTGGTTAGCACTGCGGTGTTTCTGCCACGATGCTGAGACCCTTCGCCTCCGTGAATGGCATGGCCGACCTCTGCGGCATTTGACACTACATTTGGCGGTGTTTATGACGGACGTCAAAAACTTCTCCAGTGTACCTTGACTGACAGAGACCATTGTCACTGATGTAAGCAATAGGGAAGGGAGCACCATGCTTCCTGCAGTGGTTTACGGTCAGAGAGGTTGCGGAGAAATACTTCAATGCGAGCGAGGTAATTCCTGCGCTTAATTGTGATTGGTTGTTGGCCGGGCTCTGTCTCATTGACTAGCCCGCGATTGGACGTGTTTCATCTAAAAAGGTCGGGTCTTATTAAGTTACCCGGAGATGTTTTTCTTCCGGGACCTGAGCTCGGGGACAGCAATATTATTGAGGCGGCGACCTGCGCGCCTTGGGCGCTGCGAGGTGCGTTGAGAAGCAGCGTTCAGACATGAGAGCCACCCAGCCATAATCGATTACAACTGCGATAACCGAGTGAAACAACGCATTTCAACCAAGCGAACAGCTGTTCCGCGCGCGGGCGATCATGCAACTCGCCTCCTAAGATATCCTGGGGCGCTGTATGTATGAATTGTTGACGGATCCAGAAAATACCTAATTTTGGGCTGTTTAACAGAATTTTCGAGAGAACATGCTAGATGTACTGTATATTCGGCCTCATCAGATTTTACTAGATTCTACATGAATTATCTAGCCAATAAAAATGCATGAATTGCTCCTTGAAAGTGCTCGGATTTTGCCCAACTGGGGTTTATATTTCATATATTCAGAGAAGTATTAAAGAACAACCCAGCAGACTTTCGAATCATTAAAGAACTTGGCAAGTGCTACTTGAATTTGTACGAGGGAGATGGTTGGATTCATTTATCAAGTTAGAAGAGGGGTTGCGTGGCTGTGTAGATTGATACTACGCAAGGCTACAAATCAGCATCACCCTCGACCACTCGTGGGGGGCTGTGGCGCCCTGGTCCTCGTCATGGAAAGGCAGACTAGGTTTTAGCTGGCATGGCTTAGTAGATGGCTTGTCTCTGTCACATACGATGTAGCCTTACAAGGCAGATTTCTATTCCGTATTCGCGCTCCTCTGATTTAATCATAACGTCCACTTCACCAAAGAATTCCGAGATCCAAACCTGCAACGCAACTCTCGAGTGTTGAAGCTTCACTATAGTCAACTCGGTTAGAACCCATTTACCCATTAAAAAATGAAGATCTTACTAGCGGCTGCAGGCTTATCGTGCTTGGGCCGCCCGTTTCCTCGTCACCTGAGGCCTGTTGATTGAATATGGCACTGGCGTACTGTCTTTTTCTTCAAGCAGTCGAATAGAGTAGATCTTGGGTATGAATATTCAAGTACCGCGGCCTGACATCAGAGCGTGGCTAGCAGCAATGGCTACGTGCGGTGCTCTCAGTTAAGGATTGGTGTGATCCTTGTTGCCGCACATTTTCCCACGTGATACTGATTAGGCCGGATTCACGGGCTTCTCCTGTTCAGACAAGGGCCTGGAGAGCCCGTATAGAGGTTTGAAATGCTAGCGGTAGCATTGCTGGATACAGCGCGATGGTCCGAGGGGCCTGGCTTGATACTGTTTGAGTGTGATCCTATGCATCCATGCGGACCTTTGTCTTTGGAAGCATTTTTTCTGCAACGGAGAACGCGCCACCACCTTAAAATCTTTCTACTACTGCTTTCACTCTCTTGACAACCAGTACATTGTGAGCCTAATATTTAAAATACGAACCCATTCTCTGAATCAAGAGACGTATGCTGATTATGAACTTACATCGTCCGACAGAAGATCGAGGCCGGACATTGGTTTTCAATCCAGTCAATGTGGCCGTAAGCCTTGCCTCTCGCTTCCCAACATCAACGATAACCATGATTCGTGGCAATATTTCGATAATTCCAGGTGTGGGATAGCACCACAAATAGGGTGGAGATTGTAATTTTGGGGCCTTTGTCTGCGAAAATCCCACGACAGGAGATGTTGCGGTGCTCAGACGGGCTCGGGCTTTTAATATTCACCATGGCTGTAGTTTCCTCTCACGCTTGGGTAAGGCTTGGTTTGATCGAAAAATCTACAGCCTTACATGGATTAGGAGATAGTGCCTATTCAACAGCCACTTGCACGGGCACCGTCATTGGGGGGCACGACCTTCTGGTCAGCAATTGGATTGTCGCTTTAACGTTTAAGGCTACATGCATGCATTATTCCTGCCTTTCCTTGGCGGCTGCCTCGCAAGTGTAACTAACGGTCAAGACTCATACAACGCTGATGGCGTAGAGCGATCAAGTGCTGCGGGTTCGGTGTTCGTCAGCCTACTCTCGTCCAATGGGATTGACTTGTGTACATTTTCCCGAGGATCAAGCTCAATTTCCAAGCCTGCTGTACAAATTCCTCTCCAATAAGGAGTCCCGTGCGCGGGCGCCACGGATAATTAAGGCGGACCTGGATTGCTTTTCGCCTTTGGATCCGCCCTACCGAGCGCTGATATATGGAGTTGGAGGTGTTAATTTTGCGCCATACGGAAGACTTTAGGCGGGATCCTTAGGTCTGAATTGCTCATTTAGTGACACATTTTGTAGATACAGCTGTGTGAAAGGCGTCTCGGGCAGATAATCGTGTCGTATCTTCATTTGCTTAGAGAGTCTCCCTGTCATTGGATTGATCATCATTCGGATATGTGTCGTCAAATATTAGCTGTAACCTCCGTGCATGTGGACGTAAGACTACACAATAAAGTTTTCATGGTTGTCACGAAGCCGTAGCGCAGTGCATTTTGTTGACACTGCTGTCATCTTCCACTTCATTAACACCAACGCAGCCAGCACAAGCAAAGACCGACATGCGGACGATGGAGGACCCTGAACTTGGAGAGGAATATTCCATACCGCAAGGTCCTAAAAGGTGGTACCCTTATATTGATGGCTATCCGGGCAAGACTGGAACGATCTTCCGCAGATTCGACCGAATCGCAGCTCGAAACCTACTCTATCTGGAAAGTGAGCTTACGGCCCTTGAGCACAGGCTAGATAGCCTAGAACAAAGAGAAAATTCAGATGCCGTGGTCCAGTCCTGGGCCCGGAATTGGCCGGTCCTTAAGGAGTCTGCAGACATGAATGTTCCAGCTGCCAAAGAGGTCAAAGACGTAGTCATGGAGATCAGATAAAAAGTAAAGGAGTACCGTGAGTGACATCATATCTTCAAATTGACATTGTCTGATGGTGTCTACAGAAGAAGCTCTAGTCTTGTTCCATCGGGTTTTATCATTTAGCTCTCCCGAAAGACGCGCTCTAAAATCCAACCGCCGGGCACTTGCAGACTGTTCTGACTGGAGTCAGCAACAAGAAAAAATGATCACCGACGTATTGGGAAAACACCTCGACAAAGAGAATGAGCAGGATCTCTGTGTACTAAGGAAGCTACCAACGCCAGACCCTTTGACAAGTTTACTTGAAGGTAGACCAGCCTTCCTATTCAGGGTAAGAGTCTCCTCATAACTTCTCCGAGCAGAGATATTGAACAGGACACAGGAGAAAGTAGACGGCCAATTCGTCGATTACGTCCGGCATCAGCGGGTAGAAAAAGCAGTAAGCGCGATCACTTCCATCGTTGCTGCTACTTTCCTGATCGGTGCGGTACTCGGTCTATACTTTGTGGGATCACAGAGTGCTCGGCTTGGGATGCTATGTGGGTTTACAATTGCTTTCGCAGGATCCTTGGCCGTGCTCACGAATGCGCAACGCCAAGAGGTCTTCGCCGTAACCGCTGCGTAAGAGTGAAAGCTTCATGAGAGGATTATTGATACTGACAGTTTGTAGTTGTGCTGCAGTCCTCTTGGTATTCCTTAGCGGAGATTTTGCGCAGAAATCACCCTCCTCTTCAGATCCCCTGACAGGAACGACTGTGACAACAGTCACCTCTCCCCTCGTCGCATCTATGACAGCTAGCACTTGAATCACATGATATGTTTGCAACAGACTTCGTTAAAATACGAAGAGATTAATCTCCATGCTGATATTTCGGGTTGGCCGTTCATTCTGTATCTGATGTACGGGATGAAACGGGTTTCTACTCTACATTCTCTGGCTTTTGTGCGTAAACGATATACCTGAACATGTCAGCGGATCGCTTCGTCCTCGGAGATTGTGAACGTGCATATCGTGTTGAGGATGTATCGAGCGGGTCTTCAGCTCCTTCTTTAACTGTGCCACATGGAATTCCACTTCTTCCTTCTTCCAAGCTCGCAGACCAGTCAAGATTCGCATCAAAAACCCTTCAAGTCCATCTGCAAAGTTCGCAAGGTTGAACAAACCTACTTGTTTCTGCAACTTTGTTAGCGTTGATCAAGCCGGAAAGCAGGCTCTGATCCGTGTACCAGCGTCTTATCTTTCGGCCAGCTTCCCATCGGAAATGCGAAACGCTCTTTATGCACGTTCTCGAAACCCGCAGCCTGAACCCACCCTGTCAGCTTTGCACCAGGCTCCGGCTCCACACCCAATGGAGCTCATGCCCGCCAAAGTTTCCTCCAGGTAACGAGTCAAGTATGAGTCTTTCTTCAAAGAACCATCTGTTGAGTACACCTGCATGGTGAAATCTTGGAGCTCAATCCAGCCGCCGGGCTTCAGATATTTGTAGCACTTCTGAATGAGCGCCGGCCAGTCCTTGATAGCGCCCAGAAGGTAGCGGGCATGGATGAAATCGAACTTCTCGGTATAGGTCCAATCATCCTCGATATCGTCGATTTCGAAACGGACATTTGGCGGGAGAAAGCTTGGCTGGATGGGACTGAGGTCATTACGGAGAACCTGCGATGAACGCTTGTCAGTGATATTTGCGCAGACGTCATTTTACATATCAATTCTACAGATAATACCTTCGCAGACTCATATTCATCTCCTGTAATGCTTATGTCAGTGTTTTGGCCTCTCTAATTGCTCCAATTTCTGGGGTCTTGCCCATCTGAATTGCCCAAATGCCAGTGCCTGGATAGTCAGACGGTCAGTGGGAAGCTTGGGGGCGGGATATGATGGAATCATACCGGTTCCCAAGTCCAAAACGCTCTGTACATTTTTCGGAATGGGCGCTAAGTGCAGCTTTTCCTCCAATTCGCAAGGTAATCATGTGATGAACCAGATCCAACCGGTCACTCTCGTCCTAAGAAACTGGTCAGCCTAAGCTGTTTGGCTTCTTGGTTTTTTCCCTTGTGGTTGCTCACCTCATCGTTTGGTGCGAAGTAAGCTGGAACAGACGAATCAGCGCTTAGCTTGCGTTCTCACCAAGATATACATCGCCATACTTCCTTTCTTGTAGCCATGGTACCTGCGACCATTCTCATGTTCATAATTGGTGATAGTGGAGCTCAAAGATGAGTTGCTTGGCCTTGCCACGTTGTCAGGGGACTTGGTAGGTTTTCTCATTCGAACCGACAAGGATCTGGAGAAGCTCGGAGAAATGTGGAGAGACAACTCACAAGTCACTTTCGTAAGAAAAATTCGTCTCGTCTGCATCCTGCTCCCATCATTTAACGTTTAGCCTCATTTATATCCTCAGCTTTTCGGATGGTAGAGTATTCCTACATCTTCAGCTTCAATGTGCTGAGGGGCAGGATCTTCCGCCGGCGGAGACATTGTGAGGGCTTGGCGAGACCGTCTTTTCGTAGAAAAGTAGTAATGATGTGGGTCGCTGGCGAAATTGAATCCAACGAAGCTGCATTAACGAGAAGAAAACGGCGCCGGGGAAGCGGGCCATCTTATCCCCCCGCACACGTGTTGCTGTGCCTCAGTCACTTGAAACCCAAGCTCCGCGACTTTTGCGGGTCCAGGCTACATTTCCGAGCATACCCTTGTGTTGATCAGCTGGGAAGTACATCTGATGCAAGTTTAAGATCCAGCGCGGTTCCATATGTCACATTGCTGCTTCTCTCCCGGCTTTTATTCCTGGAAGATGGACAATCAATTGGCCAAAGACCTGAATATCGATGTGAGAGTTGTTTTTGGTGTTAATGATAGGATCTCGAGACCCTTGAATAGCTCTTAGTCGAAGTTATGCAATTTATCGCTATCCTTTGCATCTTGACGCCAATTAAAGCTGCTGGCAATGGGAGTATACCCATTTTTGTTACATTGTTTTTGGATTGGGAAATCTTCGAATAGCTAATACGTGTCATCATCATCCATATCGATATTCTCGGAGGCTAAAAAAATTTCAAGGTTCAAAGTGACTTCGTCCGCTGCGGCTTTTGCGCTCAATGTCCTGCATAGAAGCTGCTTCGTTGCCGTGGCAAAGCAGGCATTCTCAATATCATGTGCAACGGGCGGTGCTACTCAAGCTCTCAAGGTACGAAGAATTAAGGAAACTCATACCGAGAGGGATCTATCATCATATCTTAAGCTGAAGCAGAAGCATAGGCTGCGATGTTAAAAATCACACAAAAATGGGGTGAAGAGGACGACGGTTACATGTTCGATAAGTAACCGAGATTTTTAAAGGTCAAGGGATCAGTACGTAAGACTCAGCATTATTCTCAGTGGCCATCCGCATCGTCTGAGAAAAGCAGAGCCAGGATGATTCGTTGGGCAGTAGTAGGGACAGTATGTCCGGATAAGTGTCAGCCTTGGCTGACATGAACGGATAATGCGGAAAAACACACCATCGGGACTGCCAGGAATAGTATTCACTCCTTCATTAGAGCCGAGAGTTTGGGATGATAAGGCCGGCTAAGAGACCGCGAGGAGGCCAGATATCAGAATATTGGATCAAACGAGGAGAAGGGAAGCTCAGGAATATGCGTAGAATTTGAAGTGAATGCACTCAAGCCCGAATTCTCTCAGTCAAGGCAAAGGAGCACGATCAAACTTAAAGATACTTGGACAACTATATTATCTCAAGCTTATGTTAAGGGTCTCAATGCAAAAGAGCCAGTCAGCGTCACTGTCAATGCTTCATCTATAGATTTAGTTCATGGATACCGGAATTCCCTTTTGGCTGCAGAAAGATCCACGACTTGCTATCTTCGGACACCCTTTGCTTCTCATCCACCTTCAAGTGAAGCCTTAAAGAAAGCCGGTCCAGGTAAAATACAAATACGGTAACAGCGGTATATAGTGTTTACCAAAAGTGTACGCTTATGTATCCAATAAATCCAACACGGGAAGTGGCAATGCACTGCAAAATGCAGCAACATATGTTTCTCATCCATTTCCGCCATTTCCAACCTGTCTCAATCAATTGCTTATTTTGCCAGTCAATCTAGAGTGCCCTCGCAAACCCCTGGCCGCTAATAGGAAAAGACACACCGCATCAACCCAAAGTCAATCCCGCCACCAACAAACGGCTTCTGGTGCCCGCAGCGGCAAAGGTGGTCTCAGATCCGCGATCCTCACCTCAGTATGCACCATTCCACTCAATGGGAAGAATCGCCATTCCCGCAATCCCGTCACCATGAATCTCGTGCAAGGAGTCTCAATCTGTTCGGATAAACAATGAGGCGGTAAGGCAAACCCATTCATGCAACGGCGCCCGTCTCTTGTAAGAACGGAACGATATCCGGTCCCAAATGGGGAAGTTACTGCGGTGTGTATCCCGTATGCAAGTGCGCGCTCGGCTCACAGACACCTCATCGCTTCGTATGAGATCGGATGCTCAGGTAATTGAAGTCATCCGAATCGTAGAAAGAAGGAGGATCGAAAGTTGTAATCGCAGTCAGGTGGGCAACGGAAGCTGCACGTTAGGAGAAGGATCCGTTGACTTTGCACAAAGTACGGAAATTCTGCGAAAGAAAAAAGGAGAATGGGCTGATTGCCGGTCGACGTCATATTTTGTGTTACGCATTTAATTGGCGGGGCGCGCGCCATCAGTCGATGAGCCTTTAAACAAGATCTAGAAGGGTCTGAATTCGTCCGATATTCTTCAAGTTCGAAGTTTAGCGAAGAACGACATCATCTCGCATGGAGTCATGTGAAAGAAAAGTACTTATTCGGGAGGCTGCGTGGCTGCATTCTGGTAAGTCGGCACTTTTCCATCGCCCGCCGAGTTAATGACATCAACATGCGTGCGTGCATTTCCACGTACCTGAGCACAACAACAATGTCTGTGTACGTTATTATTGGACCACATGCTTGGCAAGTAAACTGAACCCTCTTGTCTGAAGGCAGCAGGAAGTACGGATAGAGAGATGTGCCAGGTAGGACCAAGAGTCAAAGATGAGTTCATCGTTGCTTCCTAGTCAACACAGACTACTCATCCTCCCAATGGCTGTCAATTTGCCCTAAATGGGAGATTCTCCTTCTTGTACTGTTGTGGTTTTCTAAATATCTTGCAGTGGATCGAACCATCGAAGTGAAATGGCTCAACTTCGTCTCCTTATTCGCGCGTTGGTCCTGTTTTCTGGAACAGGGTGTAAGCGCAAGGTCTGCTTAAAGAAGTGGCCCCACGGCTTCCCTGAAAAAGCTGTGAATATCACAGAGGAAGAGATCCTCCAGATTACGCCAAGCACCGCCGGCAGCGTTATTGACGGCAGTCGTGAGCTTGGTCACTCTATCGAATATGGCGTGCACATCGGGTTTAGGTAGAAAGCATAGCCGCTCTGATTCTCCGTAAGCCAGTCAAGTATAGCGTTGGTGGGAAGGTCCACCATGCCGACCCTCTCTGAGTCGTAACTCTAGTGAGCTGCAGTCAACATCAAGTGGTTGAGCAGCTAAGAATGTGCTAATAATTGTGGATCTGCTTGTGGATGGTAGTGTGGTCCGAGTAGGCCTCTAGGATTGCGACCGACATAGTCCAGGATGCGTGCTCGGTGATCGTCCGGCAGCCAGTCTCCAACTTTGCAGGGGGTGCGGTGTACGCTCGGACTCAGCTGTACACGCGATGCTCTGATGGAACCTCATGATAGCGCTGAACGGCCGTGTTTGACGCAGCCTCGTTTGCTTGGCGAAGGTGGTGAATCGAAAATCTGAAAGGAATCGAGGCGTCGGGCTGGAAAGACGGAATACCGAAGCGGAAGGCACCTACGTCACTCACGTGTCACAGACCAGAAGCAGGGCATTGGTAGCGAGCGGGCGCGGTGAGAATGCGTCCAGACAAACGCTGACTGCAGCGAGTAATAACAGGACCATTGTAATAGCCGCAATAGCAGCGCAAAGCAGTAGGCCTTTCGTGAAACAGCGATCGCCAGGGTCCGAAGGCCTGGCCCGTTTCTGAAGAAAGCCGGCATTACGTCACTGCTTGTATATGCCTGTCGGCGTACCTGACGCCAGAGTGCTAAACGGGCCTGCCCACCACCTCGAGCTCCGCGAACACTCCTCCAATTTTCTTGAAGCGCAGTTCCCTTTTTCTCTTTGAAACGCCGATGCCAAACTGAGTTGCGGAGTCGACACTTTTCCTTTCGTCCAGGTCACGGGCCTGCTCCACCCGGGCTATCTGCGTCCGAGCGGCTATATTCATGCGCGCCAGCGTCTCGTTGATTGGAGACGAACTGCCAACATGCCACTATACGAGCATAAGGGGCTTCGTTTCCAATATACACAATTCCTCCGCGAGCCCGGTACCCCGCAAGAGGACTTTCTGCTTCTCCGACTGGAAACCCCTTAAAGATGCGGCGAAGTCGAGGGTCAACGGGACAGGCGTCGAGCCATTACCCGCGTATCGCGTATTCTCTACCCACTCGTTGACTTACCCGTTTAGGAAATTCGTAAACTCGCGGCCACAATGTTGTTCCAAAACCTCGCAACCGTCCTGCCCTTCATTTTCGCTACCGCAAACGCTCTGCCGCAAGCGAGAGCGGACAAACCAGCTGCCTTTTTCCTCGCCGGCGACAGCACAACGGCGGTGCAGTCTACAGGCGGCGGTGGCTGGGGGAATGGCTTCCTGAACACCACCCTCAAGAACGGCGCGACGGGCAAAAATTACGGTCACAATGGTGCTACAACTGTCAGCTTTCGCGAGGGTGGTGACTGGGCGACGGTGCTGAAGGCTGTCCAAAACGTCAAGGCGGACTACACACCTTACGTGACCATTCAGGTGAGCGCATCTCGTCGAAGGAAACTGCTGTGGATCTGCCCGCTGTCCAGTGGTCCAGAAGCTGGACGGCAACGGTCTGCTTCACGGCGCATGGAAAGCTGACAGCCAGCGCGCGTGCGAACAGTTCGGCCACAACGACCAGAAAACCGACAAGAACATCAGCCTGGCCCAGTACTCTGCGAATCTCGCGCAATTCGTCGCCGATGTGCGTGACGCAGGTGGCAACCCGGTAAGGCGTTTCCTCAGCCCCCCCCCCCCAACCACCGCCGCGTTTTTCCCATGCCCTTCTGCCCCCAGAAAACCCCAATCCCCATGAGAAGCGATCGAGATGCGCGCCAGATCTTGCATAAAAAAAAAGGAAGCAGCGTTGCCTGCCCCTCGCTCTTTCCATACCCCTCACTCCAGCGCAGTCCCTGCGTCAAGAAATTCTTTTGCTGCCCGTCTGGATCAGTAATCGACTGACGCGTCTGCGCGCGCATCCCTGCGCGCGTACCTACATTAGATCCTCGTGACGCCGCTTTCGCGCCGCCAGTTCTCTTCGGACGGGCGCATCAACGAGAACCTGGCTGAGCAGCGCAGCGCCACACTGGCCGTGGCGGCCGACGAGAAGGCGCTGGCCATCGACCTGAACCGCGCCAGCACCGATTACCTCAATGCCATCGGCGAGGAGGACGCGTACAAGTACAATCTGAATGCCGATGACCGCACACACCTGAATGACGCGGGCAGCGTTGTGTTTGGAAACATGGTCTCATGGTTGCTGGATGAGAGTGCCGAAGGCGATGCGCTGAGCCAGTGGACCGAGGCGAATGTGGCGTACGTGCAGGATTTCAAGGACGGCATGTATATTGAAGTGTGAGAAGACGCAAGGTCCATAGCCCTATCGCAGGGCTGGCTGGTAGATAGCGGGTAGTATATGCAAAGTGGATGGTTGTTTGGAGGAGGTCGAGACGAGGATCGAGATTTGTGATACCTGCGAGATGATGCCAGCACGCGCTTGACGTATATATGTCGCCCGTCGCTCATTTGTGAAAACGCCTTCTCTAAGGCCTTGTGTCAAGAGATATTGAACAGAAATGTAAGAAAAGGGAGCGAGACTTGAAGATTTTCACGACAAGGCTGCGTGGTGAGCTCCGTGCTCCCCACGACCGCGACGAACAACGACCAGCGACCAGGAACAGAGCCTTGACTGACGATTGACCGAGCAGTCACATGCTGAGAGGACATTTGCCAAGCCAGAGGTTGAATCCGGGATTCATAAAGCATGACCCAAGGGAGAGTCTGACGGGTGATATGGAAAAGTCACATCACGTTCTCATGGCGTAGAAAGTCAATATACCATCTGTCAGCGAGCTAGGGTATACTAACAGGTTTGAAAACAAGTCGACTGACCATACTGGAGGCAGAGCTCTCTCTCTTCTATACTTGCAACATCGAGGAATCCAAGCACGTTGCTATTCGATCTGTCTCTCCCAACATGCTCATAGTCCCCATCGACCCCTCCATGACCTATCAGAAGATCAGAGCAAAGGAAAAAGCCCAACTGGAATTCATCTCAGTGTGCTCGGGGGAGACCGCTGAACCCCGAAAAGACCGTGGAAGGCGCTCCATAATGACTCGCTGACCATCTGGTATCACCAACTCACCGCCATCATCTGTTCGGGGTATGTTGTGCCATGCAGCCATGTTCGAGTTTGGCCAGTCGACTGAGCGGCTGGTGCGAGAGAGGAAGATGCAGATGCAAGGAAACGCGTGAGATGGCGAGTTTTGTGAGTGAGAAAGAATAATTCGTGGGGAAAATTGGTCCAAACATGCGCTCATGCGATCAGCAATCCCAGAAACACGGTTCACTAGTTGCAGGGGCGGAGGTACTTCCTGTGTTTAAGCGATATGTCGAGGCTGGGCTGATGCGAGCAAGCAGTGCAACAGTGTCCAACCTCGCAGGAATCATCGCACAGCAGGCGTCAAACGCGAATCGGGCACGGGGCACGAGTCTCAACTGCACCTCTTCCACCATGCTGGCTCGAGGCGATGCTACAGGAGACAACCTATTCCTTATGCATTGGAGCGATCGTCGATGCGTGCGGCTGGATAGACGCACGGCGGCCTGATTGCAACGGAGGTCCCCGCGGGAAAGACGCATGTAGCTGAAGTGGAGAGTCGATGGCATGTCAGTTGCTGAGACGCCGCTCTCCACAGACACGGTGAGTGGTCTTACAGCGTATTGCATGCATATGCGTGGAGAGAATGCCTTGCTGCCCGCATCGAGTTGACATGGGAGTCTCTTGGAACAGGATGTGGCCCAAATTGCAGACTACCTGCGGCGGGAAAGCCGCTATGCATTGCAGCTCATGCAACTCAATCCAAGAATGTATAGCTAAAGTACGGGTAATGCAGCATCCATTGTCGGCATCCTAGCTAGCGTGGTAGAAGTGTCGAGTTGCCCCGAGGGGTCAAGCATTAGGTAACGGAGCTTACACTTCCGGACAGTATGGCACTTTCATTTCTGGAAACGCAAAGCCTCGCACCAGAGATGGATTTCGTCGAAAGGCTGGTCGTCGATCTCGCGGGGCAGCCGGGACGATATAGTTTCCTTAGCATGAGATACGCCGAAGCTTGCCCAGACATCCCGCACCAGGGCCTGGCCGGCCTGAAGCTCTTCGTTGGCATCGAACTGCCCGGGCAGAACTTCATGGGTTTGGCCATCCACTGACTCTTGCTTCGCGGTCTGGATGCACACAACAGTGCCACGCATGGCCATCTGACCCCCCTTCTCCCGCAGCTCGCCCAAGCGCACTGTGAACTCACCAAAGGAGTAGGAAGCACCGCCCGTGATTTGTGAGCCCATGCGGTACGTCCAGAGTGCGCCGAACTTGAGGTTCAGCAGCTGGCTGTATTGCTCCATCTGTTGCGAGGGAATCGCGACGGTGGTTGGTTGGTCGGACTGGGATTCTTGCTGATCAGGGCCAGTGATGTGCACGAAAGCGCGGTCGGGATAGTGGCCTAGGCCAAGGACATGCTGGAAGTGCGGAGGCGACTTGTCGGTAGTGGAGGTTGGCATCGATCGGAAGACGCGGTGATGGAAGCCCCAGGCACCAATGGGCACTGGATCGTAGGCGCGGATGAGGCGGTCGGTCAGCTCTGCTAGGCCAGGGGCATTGTGGCCTGCGGCGATGAAGTAGACGCTACATAGGGACGTTGGTTAGAGGGGAAGCTCGATTGGCGCAAGTTGCGGAGGGGGTTGCGCGAAAGAGTGGACGTACGCGGTGACAGCCATTTGGTGGCCTGCGGGATTGCCGTGATGTGCCGCTGAGCGAAATTAGAGGCCCACCGGGATCGAATAAATGCGGAGGCGCGCCCGGGTCGACCGCGCGGAGATTCTCTCGCCGGCCCCTCGTCTTTGACCTCTGGCGCAAGCTGCTGAAGTGATTGATGGGGACGCGCCCCGCCGGCCCGTGGATGAATGACGAAGGAGCTGCGACGCGAAACGCGCGACAAAGGCCCGCGGCAAGAGCTAACCGTCCCGCCCCACGACTCAAACTCAAATGCCTCAGGCTGTCGAGTGGTTCGTCCTTACTGATCGTCGAAGCTCAAACGGTCGAAGACATTTGGATGGACAGGCGCCCTATGGTCCCGCGTCTGGCAGGTGGTGAGTGGGCTAGTACTGACGCCATCCGTGGTTATCGATACCCCAAGCGGACCAGGCCTGCCAGGATGCTGACCCTCGTATCCCGTCGCGTGCTGCCCTGCTTCTCCTTAACCTTATGCTATTTCTGGCTTCAAGCCACTTTCAATTCACACCTCTGCCTTCTTCTGCTGCCGGGCTTTTACCTTCCTCTTTCCTCTCTTGTCTCTGAACGCTCGCAGCCACTCTTTGCTCTCTCGCTTCGCCAAGATTAGGCCCGCCTCCTACGTTTCGGACGCATCACAAGCTGCATTCCAAACATTGAGCTTGCTCCGCACTCACTCCTTCACACCTTTCCCCTCCTTACTTGACCTGCTCCGTGGCTCAGGTCCCATGATTTTCTCTATCTTTTGTCTTTGAACCCTTCTTGCTAGTAGATCTAGTCAAGATGCCAGTCTTTCGACGCTCTACCCTCCTCTCCCTCGTGGCTTTCTGTGCTATTGTCGCTCTCTTCCACGTCTCGCGCCTGTCCGTTCGCGAGCCTCCGTCTCCAATACCTCTGCGCACCTTCGCCGACCGCGAGCTGCAACAGCCAATTCGGTGGAAGGACGTGCCAGAGCACTTTCCCGTCTCGTCTTACACCTCGCTGCCGGCAGCCAGACCCACCACGATCCCTAAGATCCAGTTCGACCAATCCACGAAAGAACCGGCTGATCGGAGAGTGGAGAGAGAAGCACGGCTGCAGGCGGTCAAAGAAAGCTTCGTACACTCATGGGAGGGCTATAAGAGGTATGCCTGGCTTCAGGATGAAATTGCCCCTCTGTCGGGTGGCTACAAGAATCCCTTCGGTGGATGGGGTGCATCCCTGGTCGACACGTTGGATACGCTCTGGATCATGGGTCTGCACGATGAGTTCGAGATGGCCGTCAATGCATTGAAGAAGGTGGATTTCACTACTTCGGATCTTGGCTCTCTCAATGTCTTCGAAACCACCATCCGCTACCTTGGTGGTTTGATGTCCGCCTACGATCTCAGCGGTGGGCAGTACTCAACCCTGCTGACCAAGGCTACCGAGCTGGGCGAGATGCTGTACCGCGCATTCGATACCCCGAATCGGATGCCTGTCAGCCGCTGGGACTGGAGATTGAAGGGTGTCACCCACGAAGAGCAAATAGCCTCCAGCTCTGCAGTATCCGCCGAAATCGGTTCCCTCAGTCTTGAATTTACCCGCCTCTCCCAGTTGACTGGCGATCCCAAGTTCTTCGACGCCATTCAACGTATCACGGACGAATTCGAGCAGCAACAGAATAGCACCAAGATTCCCGGCTTGTGGCCAGTCGCTGTCAACCCAAAGAAGAAGACGTTTACTGATGACCGCACCTTCACCTTTGGCGGAATGTCTGACTCCCTCTACGAGTATTTCCCCAAACAGTGGATGCTCCTGGGAGGCGGAATGGATCAATATCGTTGGATGTACGAAACGGCTATCGATGTCGCGAAAAAATACATGTTTTTCCGCCCTCTGAACCGCGATAACCTCGACATCTTGCTTTCTGGAACAATCAAGTATACTTCTGCCAACAGGATCAACCTCGAGCCCGAAGGCCAGCATCTGGCTTGTTTTACAGGCGGCATGGTTGGCATTGCTGCAAAGATCTTTGACCGCCCAGACGAGCTGCACACGGCCCGTCAGCTCACCGACGGCTGCATCTGGGCTTATGAGAGCACCCGTACGGGCATCATGCCTGAGATCTTCCATGCAGTACCCTGCACGCAAAAAGACGACGAGTGTCTCTGGGATGAAGATCGATGGTACGACGGAGTCGCCTCGCGTAATAGCAAGTCAGGCCGCGATGTTGCACAGAAGTATACGGAGCGTTACAGCATTCCGCCTGGCTTCACCAACCTGGTTGACAGGCGCTATCTCCTGCGGCCTGAGGCTATCGAGAGTGTTTTTATAATGTACAGGATAACGGGCGAACAGCACTTTCAAGATAAAGCGTGGAAGATGTTCCAGGCGGTTGAGAAGTACACGCGTACGGAGCTGGGTAATGCGGCGATCAACGATGTGGCGACGCCCGACAACGTCAAGAAGGTGGATACCTGCGAGAGCTTCTGGATGGCAGAAACGCTCAAGTATTATTACCTGACATTCAGTGATCCTGATCTCATTAGTTTGGACGAGTGGGTGTTTAATACAGAGGCGCATCCGTTGAGGCGACCTGCGTAAATAGGCGTTAAAAGGGCGATAGACGGATCGGCGTTACGGTCTAGATGATGCATGCGTTGGATGTGTACAGAACAAGGGCATTGAGCCTTTAGAATGCAGAACTGAGAAAGTCTATTCGAAACTACTCCTGAGTCTTCATGTACTGAATGTAGTTCTCTGTGACTTGAGCGCTACTGGTGACTACCCAAGCTACGGGATTGGCTGCCCCTTATCGTTATCTCCGTGCTGTCTCCGCCCGACAGGGCAGGCTTGGCGTTAGGCGTCATGACCTTCTCACATGCACTTTCCTAGACAACATCGCGCCCCCAGCTGACCCCACGACCCACTGCCTCCGCGAAGCTTGAGATATAGCTTGCGCTTCCCCGCGTCTTCAAACAGCTCCTCATCACCCCATGGTCCTCATCGTTGCTCTCTTTGCCGCGCAGCCTGAAGCTACCGATCCCGCTTATCCGACGTCTTCCTGTTCCTAATCTTTGTCTATATTTCGTCGCTTTCCTCATTGCAACCTTGCTAGAGCTTGATTTTGGTTCTTTTACCCTCGTTCGCCTATTATGAACCGAGTGCGCGAGCTCTTCCAGAGGGATCAGCCCTACGAACCCCTCGAGGGAGGCTCTGAAACTCCAGAAGGTGCAAGAATAGAGCCAGAAGAGGACAAGGAGACCTTCTCATGGCTCGACTACTCCATATTCCTCCTGCTGGGTGTTGCGATGCTCTGGGCATGGTACGTCTAGCCCAAGCGACCTCTCGTCGCCCGTCAGCTCACAAACATCAGGAATATGTTTCTCGCAGCCGGTCCTTACTTCCAGGGTCGTTTTCAGTCTAACGAGAGCATCCTACACACCTTCCAGTCTGCACAGCTCTCCGTGTCCACAATAGTCAACCTTGGCTCCATGCTCATATTGGCCAAACTTCAGGCTAGTGCTTCCTATCCAAAGCGTATTATGGCCGCTCTCATCATCAGCATTTTGACCTTCACCCTCTTGGCCATTTCTACTCGCCATTTCCTCAACGTATCAGCCAAGGTATACTTTGGCTTCATGATAGTCATGGTCGGCGCTGCCAGCTTTGGTACCTCACTCTGCCAAAATGGTGTCTTTGCGTATGTCTCAGGCTTTGGGCGGGAAGAATATACTCAGGCCATCATGGCCGGTCAAGGCGTGGCTGGTGTACTCCCTGCCATTGCACAAATTGTGTCCGTCTTGTCTGTTCCTACGGAAAATCTCGGGGATGAGGAAGCGGCGGAAGAGTCTTCAAAATCGGCCTTCGCGTACTTCATGACGGCCACCGGCATTTCGGCTCTCACTCTGGTCGCCTTCTTCTACCTCCTCTCAAAGCGAAACACAATGAACAGTGCGAAAAATGTCATCGACAGCATCGGGGATCTACGGGACTCGCCTTCCGGTCCAGTTCGCGAACCCGTCCCGCTCCTGACGTTGCTGCGGAAGCTCATCTGGCTTTCTGCCGCCGTGTTCCTCACATTTGCCATCACGATGGTCTTCCCGGTCTTCACGCAGGAGATTAAGAGTATCCGACCGATCGATTCTGCGCCGCGACTCTTTCAGCCTTCGTCTTTTATCCCGCTGGCGTTCCTTTTCTGGAATGCGGGCGACCTGGTCGGTCGCATCCTGCCAGCGTTTCCTGCCCTCTCCCTAACTTCGAAGCCACGTCTTGTGTTTGCAATCGCAGCTTCCCGAGTTGTGTTCATTCCTTTGTATCTGCTTTGCAATGTGGGTGGCCGTGGCGCCAAGGTCGACAGTGACGCGTTTTACCTGATCGTTCAACTTCTCTTCGGGCTCACGAATGGGTTTTCGGGCAGCACATGTATGATGGGCGCCGTCGAGTGGGTGGACATGGAAGAAAGAGAGGCTGCAGGAGGTTTCATGGGACTTTGTCTTGTTGCTGGGCTGACGGCGGGCAGTCTCGCGAGTTTTGTCGTCGCTGGTGCATTGCTGTAGACAGGACAACAGCATCTGGAATTCAGATCAGTGTATGAAATTTGGTGGGACGTACATGAGCCTCCCAAAAGGTGGCGAAGGGCCAAGATTTTTGCAGCTTTCAGGAGATGGGACGAGTATGGACAGGCGTCTTTGGTGAGACTGGAAGTTCAGGACCGTTCGGACACACGAGTCATCCTCAAATGGAACGGTTCCGTCCCAGCGATGTTACTCGGACTATTATCTACACCGACGAACTGACCGCTCGGCTAAGCAGGGTTCACGGAAAGAAGGCTCAGCCCAATGTTGCGCCTCTCAATCTGAGTTCCGTTTGAGTCCTCGAGGAAACCAAAAAGTTCTTGCGCGGCCACCGAGACGCTCGGATTTCGATGTGGCGATCCGTCCAACCGATTTCAATTATTGTCGCCAAAAGATTGGACTTCACGAGATGGACCGCTAGTCAACACTGTTCCCTGTGCCAAGGCTGCCAGCTACGCTTTGACGCGATAATCAGTCTAGACCACACTCCGTGGAAAGACATTCAAGACTAGGGTGTGTCCTGTTGACACCCGGAAATAAGCAGGCTCGATTCTCGGGGGTATTCGAGGGAAGCTTTCGATGCGTGGATTTCAGACGCAACCACGCCCACGTGTCCGGCTCGGGCCGTGACCCCCACCGACATTGGACAGTTTTGCACAGGATTGTTACTTCACAGTATCGTGGCCTAACCTGGGTTCAAGGGGCGGTATTAGGGCTGGATTATGGCGGGAATTTCGATGGACGCCGGCAAGAGCAAGACAAAAGCCAGTATGGATGTGCATCGATGAGACACGGTTGCACAGTGATACCTTGATCGTGTGAGCATGTGCATTATTGGCTCAGTCGACCAAGCAGGTTGAGCGGCCAGGGGACAAGGAACAGCGGCCGCGTCCACCGATTCGTTGATACGCAGGTAGAGGGAAACAAGAATGCCGCCGGCTCCGCAACGGCTTCACCGATGCAGCTGCGGCACACAGCCAATCACGGTCCCATAGACATTTCGAGAGAAGCCAAACTTGACAGAAATTGTGAAGCTCCGGTGTCGTGCTTCTCCTGAGAGCGGAAAGCGCCGAGAGCGGGCAAGCGGCATTATGTAAGCGCGGTAATGTTTTGCGGGCTGAATCATCGGGGAATCCTCGGACAGCTGACGCTTTCTGCCGTGGTGTCGGACTGGACCTCACCCACTAGGCAATCGATCTTGCGCGCCGTTGCCCACGCGGAGCCTCAGCTGTCCACCACGAAGCGCTGACTCGCCCGTTTGGCAGACAGCTGCCTCGAACCAGCATCACTAAGTAAGTCTCATTTTTGCGCTGTTCGCCTCACTAGCCGCCCCGGAACGGCCCTCTGCACCTGACCCATGCCACTTCGTGTTAGGCATGGCGACCTTCCTGGTTCTTGCTGCTTTGCTTTTCATGACACTTGTCTGCTCCTGTTCGTTGCTCTCGCCGAAATCCGTGGGAAGGGCGTCCTGGCCGCTGCTGGTGCCGCTCCCTCCACCTGCCCCCTCCCACACAACCACCTTCAACGCCGCACAAACGCATGAGCCAGCAGCAGGAAGGCGCTCCCAGTCTGCCCGCCAGCCTCGCTTACCGAATGTTGCATCTCCCGCGCCTGTTGCACATCCTTGATTATTCATAAGATTGTCTATGAGCACAAGCCACCACCAATCATCGCTCTACCCGCACCTTGTCACGCCTATCAGTTGGCAAAACGAGCGCATTCACTGTCACTTCATCCACCCGCTCGGTAACTGACCTTCCCTGCTAGAAGCTGCCCAACGCATATCATCCCGACGCTGCTGGAGGACAGTCACACAGGATAGCCAACAGCAAGATCGACCAGCGGCGATCAAAGGAACAGTGTCAGCAGCCATGTCGCAGCACATGCTGCCGCACACAGTGCGCATCAAGCGCAAGAGACAAGACGAGCCGGTGGAGACGCTGCACGTCCATACGCACGACGATCCCAAGAAGCGTCGGTTCAACGTTGAGCAGTCCGCCCCGTCTTACCCGGCTGTCTTTAGGCGTGTCCTGGAAGAGCCTGGTGCTTCCGCCTCGGCCTCAATCCCGTCCCCGGCCACGGCTCCCACCGCCACTCCCGCCGGGGCAATAGGGCTCGGCGACCCAGCCTCGCGTGGAGCAACTTCGACACCCACGGCCCCTGCCTCGTCCTCGGCTCCTTCCAGTTCGCTCTCCATAGACAGGAAGATTCTAGCCCCATCTCCTGTCACTCGTCGTTTTCACCTATCCACCAAGTCCGTTTCAAGCCCTTCACTTCCGGCTGGAGGCGTCCAGAAGCGCAAAAATGTCGCAACTCTCGTTGAGTCGAAACCAAAGAAAACCAGGATCGGCGCAGGAGCGTCCAATGTCGCCCAGAAGACGATAGAGCGGCACAGCAACGATTTTGAGATGCAAATTGACCAACCCTTGAGCGAGCGACCCCTTAAACGACCTGGACGCACGGCGAGGAGCGCCAGCCCAGCAGTTGAGAGCATTCAGCCAGCAAACAAGAATGGCGCCGACACACCCGTACAAAGCCATCCCAGTAGCAAAGAAGCTACCAACAAGACAAACGCCATGGATAGCAAGAAGAATCCAGCCGTCGATCCTGGCCTGCTCACAGAGATGAAAAAGTTTGCTCAGGAGGTCGAGCACGCGGAGCAGAAATCCCCAGCACCCGCTAACCGCACTGCATACCGGCAGCAGCAGCAGCAGCCGCCGCCGCCGCGGCCGCCGCCGACGGTGACACCGCATACTCCCCAGAAGCACCTCAAGTTCCAGCCAAAAGCTACGCCACGTTTCCGCGACCGACATCCCGAACGTTTCGCAAACCAGAAGTCGGCGACAGAGATGGATGTAGACGACGAGTCAGACTCGGACGGCGAGTACGTGTACGATACTTACGTTCGATACGATGGGCCGCCGGACACTGTCATCGAGGTGGACCCGTTGACTGTGACGTCGCTGCCGCCGGACATCGGCGTTCTGATCATCAGCGCTGAGGACCAGCCGTTGTGGGAGTCGTACATGGAGCCGGGTGCGGCTGAGGGTGCCAGCGATAAGGAGTTCGACACAGATGATGAGGATGAAAACGCGGAGGACTTCTACGCTAACGAATACCCGGAGGACGAGGTCGCGAGCGATGACGAGAGGGATGAAGACGCGTACAGGTACAGAGTGAATGCGAGCGATGAAGAGGAATACGGGCTGTACAGCGACGAGGAAGACTTGAGTAGGCCGTGGGGGAGGAGGCCTGCGTGGCTGAAGAACGCGAGCGGAGAGGATAACGATGAGGACTGATCGCTGCTTTGGACGTGACAATGATGCTCGAATGGTTGAGGATAGAAGGACAGACGTAGTCCTGTCGCACATGCGTGGTAAGATGGGCTTGCCAAGATACGCGGACATCAATCCGTAGCTCTTTGCTTTGTATATTGAACGGCACTAGAAGGAGACCCAGCACACATATGGGAGGCCATACACAGATTGTCCAAGAGTTTGGAAATAGTTTTGCGTATAGACAAATGAGTTTGAAATACATTCTCGGCTTCAGCAGAATGCAATAAATTTGCTGGGCCATGCCATGTGCAGATACTGTCAAATCATTCCAGTCACACGGGGAAATGTATTCTGTGTCGCCAAAAAGGACACAGTTAGCCGTAGCATAGACAACAGATGTACGTTGCTGGATTACATTGACCACAGTAGTAGACTGGACAATGTCAAAGGATAGGCATTTGAACGCTCCTGCATAGCTCTCGTGATAAATTCTCTGGGTCACTCTAGAAAAGGCGCGCAGCAAACCCATCTCAACGCGAAGATCGAAATCATGGCCAACACAGGGATCCCGAGTGCGTGACGCAAGAGGCTGACGTACGCGTCCGGCACCCTCACGATCTTCTGTTAGGCTTGGAGACGAACATAGCGCGCAGTGTTTGTTGAAGCTGCTTGAGTCAACATGTACGGCTTTTGCGTCATTTTAGCTTTCGCTGCTGGGTTTTGTGGCGTGAAAAAAAAAAACTCATCACGCTCTTAAAACAGCACTGCCAATTGGACACGAGGCTCGTCGAGAGTTTCCCCTCGGGGTGACCTGCCAGCCTTGCAGGCCAGCAAAAACGTGGTCGGGAAAGCTTGACGCCGGGGACTGGAGGCCCGCTGCAAGACAAACATATGAGCGCAAGGAGGATCGCAGTGAAGAGTTTCTTCTCGAACCACACCCGCTCCTCCCCCATCCACGAGAGGCCACACCAAGGTCGTTCCTTCGGTTCGATACGCCCGACACTCCCCGCGGCTTGAACATATACTGCGGAGCATCACGCCCGGTCTCCCTCTCACAGGGTCGAGAAGCCCGATCCCGGAGTATTTAATAGACCGACCGCGTTATCAGGGCGGCCGGATGTCGGCAAGACAGGAAGGCTTTTGGTGTTCCACACGATGGTTCGAGCGGCTCGAACGACCTCTTCGAACCCGTCTCCTCATGGAAGCTTTCGCGTGGAGTGTGTATTGCCGGGTCCGCTCCCGTCTCCGGCGGCTCCGAGCGAAGTGCCAAAAGCGCGGGTTGAAACCGCCCGCCCGCCCGCCCGCGCAAGACACGGCTGGGAGGGACCCTTGGACCACAGCTTTGTTTAGCGAGTAATTGCGTGGAGTGGGCGGGCCTTGGCTGCCGCTGTTGCTCTGCAATTGGACTTGCCAATGGAAAGGTCGTCTCGTGTCATCGCTACAGCGCGGCTTCTTGGGGAGGGGTAGATCTTGGGAAGGGTGCTTGGAACTCAGCCTCCTCCGGGTCGAGGATGCGCGGCGATCATACAGTGGCGATGGCCTGGGCGTCGAGATGGCGCCTGTGAAGCGCTGTTCCGGACGGCGAATCTGGATTGCACGATATGGACAGTTAGGTTCGACAGGAAAGGGGGATGTTCTCCAGCGAAAGCCGGTACACTTGCCGAACAACCGATTAAGCGTCAAAGCGAAGTTTAAAAAAACATGCGACTGTTGCTTTTTGCGCCGACTTCGCGTGTGCTGCGCGGCGAAAGGTCATTATTCGGGGGGGGGTGCGGCCGGGTTTGCGCACAGCTCTGGAAAGAGGGAAACTCTTTCTCTTCTCGTTGGGTGGGGGGTGGGTTCTCGGTCGGCCACCTACCGAGCCGGGTTTTGGGTTCTTGCCCTGATTTCCTGGTCAGGCAGCGTTTACGAGACGGGATGACGTCGTCGGTGTGTGGTCCCATCTGCCCTGGCCCACGGGGCTCCTCCACCTCGGACTTCGCCAGATCGGTTGCACAGCCGAGCCTGGAAGCATATCGAGCACGCCAATTGACGGACCCGGTCTTGCCCATGTCCGGTCGAACGAGTTGGCAGCGGCTCTGTCGTGGTTTGAAAAGTTTCTTCATGATCGTCCCCAGCGGCGGCTCGCCTCCGTGGGTCCTTGTGCCCTTAGTGTCTGGGGGAGAGCCCTACGCGGGAGCTACTGAGCATTTAGACTTTATTTAGTTTAAGCACAGGTCCGACTAGCTTTCGGGGGCAAGACGGACACACCGGTAGACGCGCTTCAGTTTCATGTTGATCCTCCTTAAGCTTATCTCTTCGGCACCGCCTTTCGACAGCCTTTCTTCTGCACACCCTGCCTCGCCAGCCGCTTTGACTATCGACAAGGATATCTCTGTGCCACCGTCTGCCTCCCCCTTCCTCTTCTGGTAGTCTTTACCGCCACGCGCCTGTGCTCGCTTCCCCTGCGGTTCCGCAAAGACGACGCAAATAGACACCACTCCTCACACCGTCCATCTGGGGGACTTGAGCACCGAATTCGCCCTCTGCAGGTCAATAGAAATCCAATCCTACCTCGACCCTGCTTCGTGGTTTGCGAAGAGTGAGGGATTACCTTGCCTCAGCTTGACCGGGGTACCCGCTTCAGCTGAGCAGGGTTAATTTCCCTTGGCTCAACAGGGTTCGCGCAACGGCACTCTAGTTCAGTCATGCAAGTGGATTGCATGCCATTGACCTCTGAAGCGTCCATCGTGAGCGGGCAGTCTGTCAGAGTACGAACCAGGAGCGAAATGACTGTAGACGCCCGAACGAGCAAAAATGGCAATCTCATGTCAGAAATACAAGGATACACGTGGCATTGAGCGGAGATCTTTCTGCTTTCGCAGACACCACCATTGTAGAGGCGCGGCGAGTATCATGCTCTCATGCCGCAGGGAACTGTGTGCACATGTATGTCATCGCGATTGAACATATGTACACGTTTGCTCGCGAGTCGAGTCCGGACTGAGCTCAGCCAGTGAATCAATCCGATCGTGACGACTAGTCGAATGCCAAATGCAGTATCGATCGCTAGCAGAGGCGGGATGAGGAAATCAGACTCAGGGGGAGGTAAGACTCGACGTCAACATTATCACTGCTGGTCCTGATTCCGTGTCGAGATTTCAGAGAGCCGAGCTGAACGGCCTGAAGTCGTCGAGCAAGAGCCCAACGTGGAGCTAGTAGCTGAATAGTCTTTTTCTACTCTTAGAGTTCGGCCTCTGCAGCTTCATTTAACCTTTGGGTCCGTCTTATGAATGCCAAAACAATGACCTGATTTCGTGTCAAACAACTATCATTCTGGCTCTAAATGTGAGGAAAGTAGGGCCGATACCATACAGCTGCTGATAGGCTCAAGCTCGCGGCATGGATGCTTCACTATTCCTCTTTCTTCAAGCCATTGATGGTTATTTTCACAAAGTAATTCCCTTACAAGTGTCGTGAAGAAGCCTGCTTCTACTGAAGTCAATTATTGTGCTACCCCTGAGGTCCGTCTTTGAATCTTCACGGTCGAAAATAACCCAATTGTGGTCTCTGGCATAGTCTCTAGAATAGCCGCTTCAATATCCAGTACATGATAGTGCCTTTGATCTTGTATAGTAGCTTTACAAAACATGAGACCATTGCTAAGTATCGTTCGGTCCGGATCCCTTATGCTTTCCCCTAGACCTTCGATTCAGGGGATGAATTTCTGTCACAATTCCGTTGGCCCTTGCTGAACCACTTTCACAAAGAGGAAGCAAAAAATCTTTTGGCGGAGTCGCTGCCATAGCGAAGCCGCATTGCGATTCCACTATCCATTAGTCACGCAACTTGCAATCGCATACGTCAATTCGACATTAGGAGCAGTCTGAAAGATCTTGCAATTGAAAGGCTGGTATCATTCAACAGCTCTCAGCACATCTTGTATACGTGTATCAAATGCTGAAGGCTAGGAAGCCAATCTTGCGCATATTACAGTTGACCTGTGCATGTGGGTCCATCCTTGCGGAGACGGACTCCAGCTCCGCCTCGGGTGCCTCCGTCGGATTCGGATGTACGGATATTCTCCGGGTGATCTAGTATCTCTCTCTCTCTCTTCCTGATACCAAGGGAGTACCAGAGTCAGCCGAACGAGGTTGGATGGCAGGATGTGGAACTAGAACACGCTTTGACTTCATAAAGGAACATTGTTTAATGGTGAATGAGTCTTTAAGCATCCGTGAAGGGGCTCTCAATATGTCAGACGGAGACCGACTCTCCGGTCCACGAGAGAGGGGGATGACACTGGTCCGTGTAGGTGGTTCCCATTCACACGAAAGTGCCAGAGTCCTGTCAGCCCACCCGAGTTTGCTTGGAAATGGGCTCGAGGGACTGTTGTCTTTTGTGTTGAGTCCACAAAAGCAGGGTTGGGTTGTTGCAATCCATCGGGCCTTTGTGGTGGAGAATTAAGGAGCACTCCGATAGAGAGGATCATGCGGGCATTCTTGGTAGGTCAAATGGGGTCTTTGGACTGCTCGATGCATGTTGAAAGCCAGGAGGGAGATTACAAAGCGCGCAAGTGAGTGGGTTTGTCGAAAACACGGGAATAATGCCGAATCACTTCCGTCCCGACCTGTGACGCACTGGTCAGCAGACCAGCGATCGAGCCTGCCAGTGAGTACGGCTAACGCTCGGCTTTCCCGAATGACCCTGTATGAGTGCGGTGTGAGCAGCTGGCCTCGTGAGCCACAGGTTGGCTGGTGTCCTTGAGTGTTCATCTTGAACCGTGAAGTCCAGGAAAGCTACCAGCGTCTCATGGAACCCAAAGTTGTGTGCGAATATAGACACTGCTTCAAACACTAGTATCTTCAGCCAAGTCTTGCAAGTGCTGTAGAGGCAGTGTGAAGCAGCTGCGTGTAGTTTTGCGTATTCATTCGGAGGACAGGGAGATGGCGACGGTCTCGAAGCAGAGGAGGAATGAATCACTAGAGTTTAAAGAAGTAAGCGCATGAAGTAGAAATGAGCATGATGTCTGTCTACGCAGGATGACTGTAAACTGGGAATAGAGGATATTACTTTTGAGCGATTGAGCCTGTCCACTGGCCTCCGTCTCAGTGTGATAGCAAATACTCGACTGTCTGGCTCCTTTGATGAAGAATTACGAGGAAAACTGGTGTCTGTAGAGTATCCAAGCTTTCCATTGATGCGCGCGTCAAATATGAATGCTCATAGAGTCAAAGCCGATTCGAGAGAGCGAGTTGAGCTTCACCCGCCAGCCAAGTGGGAGATTCATTCCTCAAGACTCTCGCCCCGACACATCGTACTTTGGCTAGACAATCTTCGTGGATCACGGCAGGGGCGAAACTTAAATCTATCAAAATGATCTACAACTTGACTCAGGGAATCCTTGCCTAAATTCTAACTTTGCGGATGCTTGAAGATCTGTTTGACTTTGCGACAACCCTTTGAGACTGCAGTAAAATTCCATAAGAATAGCCAGTCCCCATAGTCTCGAGTGCCTTTATCAGCCCACACCGACAGAAGCTTTGAGAGAACGACAAAAATGGGCCGACGACTTGCATTCCACCCAAGTCCAGATCCAGCTCAACAACCTAACGCCCTTCCTACGTTTTGGTGAGGCGCGCACTCACTCGCCCTGGATGTTTGAGTTGGGCCAAGGGTGCGAGTCGCGCTTCTTTCGTCGATCTTTTCCCCCAAACGTGCCGCTCACTTTTCCCCCGCCGGTCCGGCGTCAGCTCCGGATCACAAATGTACCTAGCCATTGGATTTCCCCTCGCTAAGCTAAACCTCCATCGCTCAAGCGTTTTACCAAGAAATACAGCGTTGCCACAATGCCATAGAGTCTCTCTCCCCCCTTCTCCACTCGCGCCCAGACTAACGAAGTCTCCGGTCTGCATATTGCTGCGGGTAGAAAATTATGGCAGGCTTAGCTTTGTACCATGTGCGATGCACGTACGCCTGAGGTACAATTCCCCACTCGCATTCCCGGTATGTCTTTTTCTGATCGGTTTTTTTTTTGGACGCCTTGCTGTGCTATGTACGTACTGCATTGGAGCGGCAGCATACATGCGTCTCCGGTGGACTCCTAGCTGCAGCGTCTGGAGCTTTGGCGGTGATCTAAGTGCCGCCTTCTGGCACATTGGCTGTTGCTGGCGGCTGATCGGCAATGAGGGCGAACGGCTGCCTGTGCCGCTCACACCTGACTGGTCCACCAAGGGGTTTGGAATCGAACGGGGGAAGATCCCCGTGGATCCAGCCGAAGTGGAGATGTGGACAGCGGATGGAACCGAGTGGTAAGAGCTGGTCCCACAAAGCGGAGGTTGTGGGGATTGGTCGTTCCAAGTAGGTATAACCCGAGCGCGCTATGTCTGCCTGTTTTTTGCTGGGATTGCCGGCGGTTCAAACTAGCGGAAGGCAGCAGGGGGTGTCTCCGTTCAGGCGGACACAAAGTCAAAAAATGACGAGCGTTAGCGGCGGCTCAACATCTCGGCCCCGTTCCATTAACGGTGCTATCTACGCTAGGCAATTCCCGTCGTTTCCGTACATCTCTCCTCCATGCAAGTATCTTGGCCTGGGGTGGCAGATCGCTTTCCAGCAAGCAGAGACGGAATCTTCACTGGATGCTAGCAGGCCTCGTGATGGGTAGCGGAAAGAAATGCGGAGAGGAGTGCATGTGGACGCGACACATCATTCGATGGCCTCTGTGGATAGTCAGATTGACCGTATGAAGGTAGGATCGATTCTGGGCTTGATGAGGTGAGGTGAGTGCACGTCTTGCCGGCGGGACAGACAGCGCGCGGATCGACCGTCGCACGACATCGAGGATCTAGCGCCTTGGACTGGTCTCGATCACATCCAGCCACATATGGCGTCGAGAAGGCCCGTAGCGCGGTACAGAAATGCAGCAGGGCAGCACGCTGCTCTCCTAGCCCTTGCTGCTCCGGAGGCACTTCCACGATAAGATCATGTCTCACGAGCATTGGGCTGGGATGTTGGTCTTCCCGGCATGCATAGGCGCCCTCCCAATTTGTAACTGCAGGCCCCATGCGAGGAGCGGGTGCTGGCCTCACTGCGGGAGTTATGGGAACGTGGACAGAGACGCGAGATGATGTCAGGATGCGTCCCCCGGAGGTGTCGTGCCAAGGCTGTGCTCAGGCCCTTACCCGCCTCCTGGATTGAGTATACAATTCCACATCACCGATGCTACCGTCCTTCTGTCTGCTGATGCCACCGCTGCGTGTGATGCGGACAATCTGGGCTCATGCTGTTGCTGACGTCTGACGTCAACGCCATGGGAAACCGCTGACACACTCGTCCTGAGCCTGGGGAAACCGAAGCGTGATGGCGCGCATCGCGCACCCGTAGCTGCCAGCACAGCCATGCTATGCTGCATGGTCGTGTTGAGCTGTCGGCTCTAATATGGTGTGCGTGTTGCATACCCCTGTGGCTGCGCCTGTATGCTCGTTTCATTGTAAGCGGTAGGTCGCTGCACGCATACGGTGGCCAGCGGTGTTTGTCGGGACTCCCACCGGAGGAGAAAATGATGGACATTTGCGCGTCCGTAACCTGCACCGTGGGAACCCTGCATCCAGGCGATCAGGGATTCCGATCCTGTCACTGACAGGCACTAAGTGTCAAAGTCCGATCTGCCATTTGGTAAACTGACAGTTGGCGCCTACTCCGGGACAGCATGTTACCTGCGGCACAGACAAACAAGCAAACCTTGTCCAATAATTTTCGTGTCGGAACTGCTAGGACGCCTGGAGGGAAGCTCGGTGTCGTCAAGTTGTATCCTTGGTGAAGCTCACGAGCTATCACGTTGAGATTGAGATGCCAGATGGGATTTCCTGGTTTGCACAACAGTTCCTTCTCAGGAGGTAGTTGAATTATTCCAGATCCCGGAGTGGTTCAGTCAATTTCGATGTTGCTCGTCGAGACCGGTGCGACAATGCACGGAAAGGTGATTGAGGGACCACAGGTGCCATTGGAATGTTTGCAAAGATGACATGTAGAGCGGAGAGGCGGTTGATATATGCACTCAGCCGTGCACGCCTGGACATTCAAAGAAAAAGAAATAATCGCATTGGAAATCTCAAGTGTCTTGTGCACCACCCCACGGGGCTGGGAAGGGCCTGGAGCAAGGGTCACTTCTCGAGAACGTCGTTTACGGCGTAACTAGCGGTGATGATTAGTGTCTGGCGGTCGATCCGGGAATCCGGGAACACTGATCTATTGGCATTTGTTCCGATATGCAAAAGGACGTGTCGCATGTCTCGTCCGCAAGGTCAGACCCTAGAGACTGGAGCAGGCATGAAGTGAGAAGTGGAGAGCACACCGCCTCCACCGTCCGGGCCACAGTAAAGCCTTGCTGAACTGCGTGAGACACATGAGCCTGCGGACGAATATGTATCATGTGGTCATAAACAGTGGGCATGCAGCCCGTAGCTCCCAGCCAGATATTGTGGCTTCGGAGGAGGAACACACGCTCTCCATCATTCCAGCCAGTAACGTTTGATTCGGAGAATTCTCTTCAATCTCAGACTCATTAGTCGATCAGGGGCCTGCCCCAGGCGCCTGCGGACGGAGGAAGTTCCGTTGAAGGGAAGGTGTCTCACCATCTACCCGGTACATGGTCAGCGGAAGACCATGTTCCTGTCAGCCTTACTGTAGTGTCTAGCCAGACGAAATATCCTTCAAGCAAGCCAGGCACCGCTAAAAGTCTTCAGGCGTGAGAGCTAAATCTTAGATATGTTGCGCAGCAGCAGATCAAAACGTGGCAAGAGGCACATGTAGTAAAGCAATCCCTGTTCAAACGCATATAGATATCCAGAGCTATGCATTGCAACCGTAGATCATATTCAAATGACTGAAGGAGATAGGAGATAGAGAAGTGAAAACGTCAGAAGAAAATCGACCTCCCTTCTAGACTTGAAGTGAAAGGCGTCGAGGACAGCAAATCAGCAGCTTTTGAGTCATTATCATCTCTCGATTCGAGTTACCAGACCCGAGGAGACATTCCTTTGATCCGCGCCATAAGAAGACATCTTGTATAAAAGATATTGAAATTTTCCACCCAGAAGCGGCGTGAGAGAAGTATAGATCGCTGACTGTAGACCGATGAAACATGATGAAAGTAGATAGGCCGTCATCCTATAGGAGACTTGAGGTGCATTCCAGATAGACTGAGAAAAGAGTGGCCGCCGTGGAGGAGGCAGCTAACGGCATCGTTGGACAAAGTCTTGTAGATCGGGGAAGTCGTGCATGTTCAGGATTGTCTTCTTGACGACAGACTTGACCTCTGGCTTCTGCTCGTCAGATACACCCCGCACTTTCGGGATTCCCCATTGATCGCGAATACGATAGTATGCGCAGGTGAGGCCGCCAGCAGTGCGTTCCTGCTCAGGATAAGTAGGCCACAATCCGGGCTCCTGATGGCGTCGCTTGTGGCCGGCGGGGAACCGCTCGCGGAATTCTTTCTCGATCTCTTTCCAGGTCATACCACGTAAGATGGCACAGAGCATAATGAAGGCACGCTCCTCTTCACCATAGGCATGACGAGGTTCCCGACGAGCTGAATCGGCACGAGGGGTTCGGGAAGACTCACCCGGCGAACGCCTGCGATGGTAGGACGGAGAATCCGGGTCTGAGGTGTCGATATACTCTCCGTCTGAGTACGTGATACTTCCAGCAGTGCTGGGCCGACGATAGTTCGAGGCCGAGTTGACCGATGTCCACGGAGAATGCGGTGATGACACACCCGCATAGGCGCCAGAATACTGCTGCTGAGCTTGGTGGCCACGCATTGGCAGCGATTGGTTGTTGTATTCCGTGCTATAGCTGAAGTGGGAATAGCCGACGGAGTTGTACGAGCTCTGGCTGGCGACCCTGTGGGGGCCCGGGCGGCTGCCTGGAGCTACGAAATCGAGAGACATTCTCTCGAGACCGCGCGAGATTGGGCTCTGTGCGGCGGCCATAGCCTGACCCTCGACAGGCGAGGAATTGACAGAGCTAGTCTGACTGCCATTGGATGGAGGAGTGGAAGAATCCTCGTTGAGGATGTTTCGAAGGTTGCTCATGACGAATCAGGCGTTCGGGTGAGAAAGTAAAGTTTAGTGAAAGTCAATCAGGCAGCTGACGGGGGGAGGAAGACGGAACGATTTTCGTAATCCTTGAAGCGGGAGCTATGAGCTGAACCTTAATTGAGCAAAGAAGTGGGAAGAGGAAAACGGCGGCGCTGGAGGGCTGAGGGAGTGTTCAGGGTCCAAACGCCGACCTCTTAAATCACCTACCGAGCCACCGCGTCTTGCAAGAGCTATCAAAGCATTGATCTCTCCGTCAGGGCTGTCGAGCCTGTGTAACCGATGCAAACTTGTAAATCTTGAGAGAAAAAGCAGATGTGTGATCCACCGACGCATGCTTCTGCAGGCGTCCGCTGGCCACACCCCTACCGCTACCAACCCCGGTCAGGGACCGAGGGAAATCTCCCCCCTCGAATCCGTGTGTGCTTTTTGTGAAGAATTCGGCCAGCTCACCTTTCCAGGCAAAGGACCGTGACCCGGCGCAAATCTTATCGGATCTAGCGAGCGCGCAGATTTTGTCGATCAGCCCACCTGGCTAATCGTATCTTCATGTTCAGCCTCGCCGCAGGCAGCAGACCAGACTGCGCAGAACTTCACGCCAAGGAAAAGGGGGGCAGGCTGACGGATTGCGTGAGCGAGCATATCCTAGTAGAGCGATCGGCAGAATGCCAGAAAAGTTGGGTATCAGCCACATTGACCAACGAAAGGTGCATCTCCAAACGTTTTTGCTTGTTGATGGTCGCCAGAAGCATGCCATGTTGGCCTCAGGAGCGGCATGCTGCATTCCATGGCTGGAAGCATCCCCGACCCCGTACCAAAGTTTGAAGACCTTGGGCAGCTGCAAGAGACCGCTGCAAGGCTACGCCGAGACGCCCTTCCGGGAGCGCAGGGGAGCAAATGTGCTTGACATGGCCATCCGTTGGTTAACACAACAACGTCCGGGCGTGTAACGCTCTGGAAGGCGGCAGGGACTGGGGAGCTGAGAGGAAACGGGCCCAGGTCAGTGGTGATTGGGCGCGGCTTGTCAACGCATTTGATCCGGTATCATGCCCAAACGCCATCAAATGCATGGAGGTGACACAAATAGAATTGATGTACGCGTTTTTCTGGCTGAGATATAACGGACCGCTGACTCGTGGGCTGAGAGTAATCGTGTCGAGACGGTATTCAACGGCCTCTTTGGGCGGTTCATGATGTCATGCGCGGGCTAGACCACGTGTGACTGCTGCGGGTTATGTTATTTGGGAATGCTGTTCAAAGGCGAATTCCTGGGAAACGCCCCTTCTTCACCGCTACTGCCCGCAAGCCCCCGTGCGTAGCGCAGCGCCAACGGTAGACGGGGGGCGATGGATCAGCGTCCCTGGCGCGACGCAGATGCCGGTGTCGCACATCAGAACATAACGGCCTCAGGGAGGTGCATCATGGACCGGGGTGTGGGCGCCGGATTGGAGCCGCGTAGGGCCTGCAACCGGTGCAGTGCAGTCATCAGGGCGGCGTGGCAGCGGGTCCGCTCGTATCATCAGCCGGTCATCCGTCAAATTTTGCTGCTGCATTGTGCGACAGATCGCAGTTCCTGAAGAGTAGATTGAGGCACTGGGGCATGGCCGGGGAAGCTGATGCTGGCATGCCGGATGCCGTTGCCCTCGCCGCCACTCCCATGATCTCTGCCAGGGTGCAATGGTCCGGGAGCGGCAGCCCTGCCGTTGTGCGGCGGACCAGCGAGGCGGGACGGGCAGCGTCGATTGCAGCAGGGAGGGGCGTGCGTGGTACAGCTGGCTTCACAGCATGCGAGCAACATTGCTTTTTGGGCGGGATGCGGGATTGAGGTGAGGTTCAGCGTCTAGAACCGACGTCCCCATAGGTGGGACCGGAAACTATTTGGACGCACGTGAGCTGCCATTCCGCAGCTTCAAGCCACGCCGTCCGTCCCCTCGTCTGTAATGTGTCTACGCGGCTCTCCTGCGTACGCTCGGAGAGCGATGAGGGCGTTGCGGTGTCAGCATCACGTGACTTCAGTTTCCGCGTAGGACGCTAGACGCTTGCGCTCTGCTGACGGCCCACCGCGGCCCACTGTTGTCGCTCTTCATCTTCCTGTTCTCCAGCAGCCTCGAATCTCCAAAAGCGTATCTCCTGAACTTCACTGGTGGTACTTTTTCCGGATTCAGTTGGAGCCAGTGTTCAGCGTGTTGCGCCTCTTCCACGTCTGCATGAATCAGTTTATCAGCCTTGCCGTCGTCGATCCCCCCATTCTCCGCACTGCACGATAGCTGTGCCGTTTCCTTATCGCAACGATGCTCCCCTCATCGGCCGCGCGATATGAGTCGGTTGACGCCCGTCTTTCCTTGTTTGCGTCTCTTTTGACCAATTTTTTCTTTTCCGTGTATGTATGATACCTCACAAATAAAGTGACCCAGTTTCAGCCATCATTGCTCGATTCGAAATCCGCAGACGCACAGAAGAATTCGCGAACATGGCTTCTCACAGGCACGCCGTCATCGGCAACAAGGCCAATTTCTGGCTGCACTCGACACGCACCGGCTTTGACCTTACGCACCCACCCACGCCCACTGCCCCACCGGCGCAGCCTCGATTGGTCCTTCAGACGACAACATCGTCCATCACCATCTCGCCGTCTAAGACGGCGCTCGTCATCATCGACATGCAAAACTTCTTCCTGTCCGAGGCATTCGGACGCAATAAAGGCGCGGGTCACATGGCGTCGGAGAAGCTGCAGAAGTATGGGATTCCGGCGGCACGTAAGGCGGGAATCAGGGTGTGTTGGGTCAATTGGGGCCTGACTGAAGAAGAAGTAAAGACAATGCCGCCTGCGGTTAAGCGAGCATTCGGCTTCGAGGCAGTGTCCAAGGAGTCGGCGATTGCCGAGGATGAAGCGTTCGCGGAAAAAGCAAACGGCGTAGGCGTCGACAAGCATGGCGAGCTGCGCCACCAGGGCGGCCATGTTCTCTTGGAGAACGGCAAGAACGGGCGCATCTACCGCGGGCTTGGCTCGGCTTGTGGCAATGTGGTTTTGGCCTCAGGCGAAACGGTTGATGCTGGGCAGCTCCTGATGCGCGACACGTGGAATGCGGCCCTCTACCCGCCGCTCGACGCCGTGTTTGAAGAGGGCCGAAAGCTGGCGGCACTGCCGGACGTCTGGATCCACAAGAACAGGATGTCGGCGCTGTGGGGCGGGTCGACGGAGCTGCAGGGGTTTTTGGACAGCGAAGGCATCCAGACGTTGCTTTTCGCAGGCGTGAACACAGATCAGTGCGTGGGCGGAACGCTGACGGACGCCTTCAGCAAGGGCTTCGACTGCGTGCTGCTGGGCGACGCCGCAGGCACGACCAGCCCGGGCTTCAGCCAGGAGTGCTTTGAGTTCAACGCGGCGAAGACGTACGGCTTCTTGAGCACGACTGAGGCGCTCTTTCAGGCGGCAGAAGCCATGAGTCCGAACGAGTAGCGCTGGGGTGATATGCAAGTAGACAGACAATGGCAAGACGCTCTGTTGTGTCAGGCTGGCGGACGCGTCTTTGTGCAGACGCTGCGTGCGGAGGGCAAAGCAAGACGCGGCGACGCGCTCGCAAGTGATGGCGCGCTCAGCTTGCTCTGCATTGTCGCTGTTTCCGTTGATGTCTGCTCGGCGGTCGTGCTTGCCCGCGTCACGGCGACTGGCTGGCGTGAGTCGGCGCGTGAAACGCCAAGGCCGGGGCCAGAGCTGGGCTACCTTACACCTTGCAGCTCGCCTGTATCCCGGAGCCAAGCGCCATGCCATTCTCCGCTGCTCCCACTTCACGACCTCTCGCCCGATGAACCGTTCCAGATGAGTTGGAACCTGTTGGAGCGCTTCATCGAGTCGGATCACTTCAACGAAGATCCGTCGCTCAGCGTCGCCTACCTGTCGTGTGTGCTCCCCGTCACTGTCCCCGTCCCCGACGCCCGCCATACGCCAGCTCCAGCTCCTTCGCCGCCGCTCCCCGCATTAAACTTTCTGTCCCTTCCACCCATTGCGTCCGGCCTGCTAACCCCCTCTGTCTTGCCAGTCGGTATGCGGATCACGTCGGCATTCACTATGTGCTCTGCTCGAAGCTGCGCCAATTCTCCTACGAGGACATCGAGTTCTTCCTGCCCCAGCTATGCCACCTCCTCATCAGCGTCGACAATGAGTCGATGGCCCTTGAGGAATTCATCATAGATCTGTGCGAGGAATCGGTCAATGCCGCCCTGCTTGTGAGCTCGCCCGCCTCGCCTATCAAGAGAGAAGCTCACTGCTCACCGCGCGCCCCTGACAGACTTTCTGGCTCTTCCAGACCTATCTCCACGACCTGGCCGGAAATCCCCAGTCAAACGCCTTCAAGACATGCCGCCGTCTATACAACAAGGTTCAGCGCATCGTCTTCGGTGCCTCTGACAACACCAATCGCGAGCGCATCAGGGGAAACGTCCTTCCCGTCACCGTCCTTTCGAGCCTTATACTCGCCACTGTTGCTGCCCCATTCTTGCCCCGCCATGCTGGTCCATTGGCTATTGCTCAGGCCCGCAAACCGCGCATGTCGACCGAGACCATAGCAGACACATCGCAAACTCAAACTCAGAAGCTGGCCCGCAGCAACACCGTTGCCGGTGCCTCCCCTCGGTCCAGGAAGCCTAGGCCGCGGTCAGGCACCCCAGAGTCCGATGGTCCTGAAACCCCCGTATCACCGACTCAGCGCACTAAGGTACCAGCACTTGAGATACAGCCTACGCCAGCGCGGCCAGCTGCAAAGCTACCACGCCCTGCCTCAACCGTTCAGCGCCCTTCGCTGCTCACCGCTACCAGCAAAGAAGCTCGCTTGAGCTCATCCTCCTTGCCCGATTTCCGCAGTTCGAGCGTATCCCCAATACCCACACCTCCGGCAACAGCAGGCCTCTCACCGCGTCCGCCCGAGCTCACGCCACGCCGCGAACAGCGCCCTCCACGTCCATTAAGCCCAAGTGCCCTATCGAGGACTCAAAAGATCCGTATCCTACGGTCAAATTACTTCCGCAGTGAGACGCAATTCTTGAGTGCTCTTGAGGATATTTCCAACAGACTAGTCATTGTGCCGAAACCTGCACGCCTCAGTGCACTAAGGGCCGAGCTAGCACTTATTGCCCAGGACCTTCCAGCGGAGGTGGATATTCCCATCATCTGTCCGCCAACGCTAGAGGATGGAGCTGCTGCGCACAGCAAGCACCATAGGATCGTGCGTCTCAATCCGGCCGAAGCGACCAGTCTCAACAGCGCTGAGCGCGTCCCGTACCTCCTGATGGTTGAGGTGCTACGAGAAGACTTCGACTTCGATCCGGATACAGATGCCAACCAGACGTTGCTCACACGATTACTCGCGGAGAAAGGAACGAACAAGCGCAGGTTGTTTGACCTCTCGGATTCTTCCCGGCAGGTCATCATTCCAGACAAGCCTCCAGATCCTGGTGTTGATAGTGTTTTCGAACCGACCGAGGGTGATCTGGGAAGCAAGGACCTGCTCATAAAGGATCCTGCTGAAGAAGAGCTTGCTAATGGCATGGCCAAAACAGCATTGGCGGGCAATGGCTACAACAACGTTAGGATCAATCCGGCACGATCGTCAAGTGGTGCTCACACTATGTCTTCCGTGGGCACTGCATCAACACCCCGATCTTCCGACATGGAGACTAGTAGGACCAGCAGTCCAGTTCCGCGGAAAATGACACTCCCTATCTCCAGCCGGGCCCAAGGCCCCGATCAGCCGGATTTTTCTGCCCTGGCCACGCACATGCGCACTGCTGCTCAAATGCTTGCCCAATTGGAGGCCAGTGGATCGAAACGTCCGAAGACTGAAGTAGCCGCCATCAAGTCTAAAATCATAGCAAGCATGCAGAGCCTCGAGGAGCAGAGTTTCTACATGGATGAAACGCCTACGTTTGACAGCATCATGGCTGAGCCCAAGCCAACTGCACTGACAGCCGAACCCGAGGATCTTGACGATGCGGCAGCTGATCCTAACGCAAGCAACAGTGCCGGAGCAGCAAGGATGGAAAACGACTCGAAGACTGGCGGTATCCAACGCAAAGGGGATCGTGATGATCCTAGTGCCGCCACATTTGGAGAGGAATGGACGGCCAAGAAAGAACGCATCAGGCGATCGTCTCCCTACGGCTGGATGAACAACTGGGATTTGATCAGTGTTATCGTAAAGACGGGAGCTGATCTTCGCCAAGAGGCATTTGCCTGCCAGCTGATTCAGGTATGCTGCAAGATTTGGCACGATGCTGAAGTGCCAGTATGGGTGAAACGCATGCGGATCCTGGTAACTGGCGAATCATCGGGTTTGATTGAGACCATTACCAATGGCGTGTCACTGCACTCTCTCAAGCGCAGCCTCACTCTCGCTAGTATTGCGGCAGGGGCCAACCCCCGCAAACGCATTGCCACGTTGCGCGACCACTTTGTGCAGACGTTTGGCGATCCTGACAGTGAGGCTCATGTTGCGGCTGTTGACGCATTTGCCCGCT
The DNA here is from genome assembly GCA_011503125.2 of Botryosphaeria dothidea. NCBI lineage: Eukaryota > Fungi > Ascomycota > Dothideomycetes > Botryosphaeriales > Botryosphaeriaceae > Botryosphaeria > Botryosphaeria dothidea. The sequence goes on from WWBZ02000001.1 coordinate 2,359,927, forward strand.
CGCTAGCAGCATACAGCATCATTTGCTACGTGCTGCAGCTCAAGGACCGGCACAATGGGAACATCCTCATTGACAACCAAGGTCATATCATCCACATTGATTTCGGGTTCATGTTATCTAACAGCCCGGGAAGCATGGGCTTCGAAGCTGCGCCTTTCAAGTTGACACAAGAATATGTTGACGTACTGGGAGGTGTAGGGAGCCATGGTTTCAATACTTTCAAGAGTCTGTGCAAACAGTCATTTCAGGCGCTTCGGAAGGATGCTGAAAGGATCGTTATGCTTGTCGAGATGATGGGGAAGTCAAGTCAAATGCCATGCTTTGCAGCAGGTGTACAGCAGGCTGTGTCAGCTCTGCGTTCAAGATTCATGCTCCAATTGAGCAAAGAAGAGGCAGAGTACTTTGTGGAGGATCTTATTGGAAAGAGTGTTGGGAGCTACTACACGAGGCTGTGAGTACTCGAATGTTTGTGTGAGAGGCTTCGCTAACATTGCACAGATATGACACCTTCCAGTACCGTACGCAGGGCATTTACTGATGTTGAAATACCCGACTGTCGAATCAAGTCTATCCGAGAACATCGGACTTCATAGCAAGGAGAAAGAGCATTGCGACGGCGTTCTTCCCGTTTGTAATACCACCTAATCTGTGAATTAAAGGAGAGTCTCTTCAAGCTCGCCGCTTGTCTGGCAAAGGCGCAAAAACCTTGTTTGGTGTCTCGATATGTCTGTTACATAAGCTCGAGCATGCTTTCAACACTACGAAAATGGTTGAAAAGCACTCCTACTCGGGGTTGCGTGATGACACGCATCCTTGCCTAACGCTCGCAATGGCTTCAGCAGGAAGAAGCAATGTTTGCACACGGGTTTGATCTATCAAGGCCAGCTGTGTGATGCAGATGCTCGCCGGGATTCTCTTCATCCGCTGCGTATTTGCAAAACCATGTTTTCCTTGCATATTCGTGCGTGCTACAGAGACCTTTTTTTTCGCATTGTTCCTGCACTTTGCCAAGATCATTGGCGGGGCGTCTCACCTGACTGATCTGTGGATCCATTACAGTTTCCTCTATATCTGGAACCACGTATATGCAGAGTTTGCACGGAGCCGAGATCCACTTGCACGTTTTGTTGATATTCCCTTACCACGTCATTTTCTATGCGACCAAAATATATCGTGAAGACCCACTTCCGGGCGGGGAGGTCGGAAAAGAAAGGTCTGTTACGCTATCATACTGGCAGTTTACTGAGAGGATGGATCATCCTCTAGGCGCCGGCTCGACGTGCCGGTAGTCGACCGCTGTCTGAGAGTATGCAGCTGCCGTTCTTTTTCTCTCTTATAAAGAAAGTTAATTTAAGGCCTATGATGTTCAGCATGCGTTCGGCATCCTTCGCGCATGTTTCTAGTAGCGGAAATTTTGTTCAGGATATTCTGACTTTGCGAACACATCTTGACTGCGTTCACTTGGAATGAAACACAATGCTGGCATCATTCTTTCTTTAGCAATGAGTGGATATCAAAAATGTTCATCACGATCTGTCATCCTTCTGTAGTTTTGTCTTTACTCCTATGGTGGCCTACAAAACAAGCGGGAATAAGTCTCTCTCCTTTAGAGTAATCATCAAAAGACGCATGAGTTACGACCCTTCCGAGTTCCAATGCGCCCCTCGTAGCACTCCATTATCCAGTAATGTTCCGGGAATAGGGATGGAACAGAGCAGAGCCATAGTGGAGTTGTCAGGTAGCAACATGGTATCGAGCCATCACCGAAATAGCAATACTGCCATTCGTCCACGCGCGGATTACAATTCAGCAAAGCGGACTGCTACTCAGCATTCTCGAGTGACGATCACGAATCTCTAGTCTTTCCAAACATTGTTTTGTCGGTGAGGCGTCACGTTTGGCCAATGATACAAGATTTGGAAAAGCCGAGTAATCAATTCCTCCAACACCTGTAGCTCCTCGAGAAAAGACTCGCAAAACAAAAACACAGCGGCAACAATCTTCGATTTGATGGTATCGATGTCGTCGCGAACCTGCGACTTCCCTCGGACTTCGCGGCTACTGTGACGACGGCTCTGCGCCGACATGCATGCGGCCGTTCGGAGCGCACACCGGATTTTGCTTTATTCGGGTGCGCTATGGCAGGCGACACAGGCGATCCCCGCACAATGCGTTATGCCGTCCAAATCTTGTGCTCGACCGACCCTGCCACGTCCGGCCGGCCGGGTCTCTGATCGCACCGGTGGTGAGATGGGAGAATGCGTGGCTTGCGTTGCCCGTCCGTCGTGCCCCCTGCCTGTTTTTTTGTTTTTTGTGTGACTGACCGGGGAGTTGCAGGGCAGGAGGCTGGGTCGAAGACCATGGCACAATGTCCTCCAGTGCCCGTTTTCGCACCCTGTTCCCCTGTTCTGTTGCACAGCATGTAACGTTTCCTTTCCAACACCGAACGGTTACGTATCGTACCGTATGGAACATGTTTTGTATGGTATGCAAATGCATGTGGACGTGCAAGACTCCCATGCTGCTGACAAGCGGGATCCTGCATTCACAATAGGTGCCACGGCACGCACTGTCGGTTCGCCGGCTCAAAGATTCCGCCTGACTCGGACACCGGCATATAGAGCTGAGGCAGAGGAAATGCACGCGGACTCTTTTCAACATGGCTTCTGACAACAGAAGAAAAAAAAAACCCCCTCCCGTCCTGCTCCCCGCATATCCATTGAATTTACACGAGACCAAATGAGCGAGAAAAAGACAAGGTAATTATTTAGCGGGCAGGCAATGCAGCTAGTTCGGGAAGTGCTCCTCCGCCGTTGTCGTAAGGCTGGCTGCCTCGGACCAGCTTGCGCGGTGTTGTCTAAAAAGGCAGCGCCGACTGGGTGCGTGCGATACACGGAGATGATGCGTCAGGCCGTCGTGTGTCCCCTTGGTGTGACCGAGCGCCACTTTGTCCCCCCGGTCCATCTTGGTAGACTACCAATCTTCCTGCCTCAAAATCGGAGGCGCACACGAAGGAATGGACGAGCGTGATCGGCGCCCCGGTCCGCTCCGGCATGTTTGAGATAGGTTTGCGCAATTTGAAAGGCGGTGGTGTGGGGAAGCATCTGGGTTTTCCTGATTAACGAGCGCGACACGACCGGGGCAGATCTCAGGTGTAGAGTACTAGCGTCCGGGGCACACCATTGGGTGCTCTAGACAGCAATCCAGATACGACTCCGTGGTGAAGCTGACGCTAAATTAATCTTGTCGGTGTGGAACTGACGTGTCGTTGTTAGGATTCGGGACGATGTGGTGATTGAGGTTTGCCTCGTGCGCTGTTTGAGGCTGCCACACTTCCGTATTGCAGAGAATTTCCAAAATCTTTTGCTAGTCAATACACCATCGATGGAAAGTTGGACAAGGTTAATTCCACAGGTCAAATATGCAAGGGCAACAGCCATGACCTGTGGAAGGTGAGCTCCTCGATAGTCCATGATCTAGGTTCTGGAGCGTGACAAAGCTACGTGTGCTGTTATGACCAAAGAACCACTAGCACTGTTCACTGGAAATTGGTCAAGAGGCACCTCGGGCTCGCCCTTTTCTAAGCGCATCTCTCCTTCGAACTCCATGCTCAGATCTAGTATAACAACAAAAGAAAGCAAGGACCAAGGCCGAGGCAAACCACACCGGAAAGTCCCGTTCCTTACACTGCTTCACTTCATCGCCCTGTCACCGCCTTTATCCGTGATTACATGCCAAAGTCGTGACGATATCGTAATGATCTGAAACATCTCCACTCTGCCCTCATCGCCACTTCGCTAAATATTTAGCAAGCTGCTGTCACCCCTGATCCTTCGAGTCCCGCAGCAGCGTCTAAGGCAAAACACCATGGCACACCGAAACCGCTAGCGTCGGAGGCACCAGGGTGGGTCGACCATTAGCTGCGTCTCTAGAGCATGTTGACACACATAAACGAGACAGATGGCGGGCTTACGCGATATGAGAAGAACCGGATCTGGTGAAGATACCCGACATTCCACGACTCAGGCAGCTTTCAGCATCATAGAGGCGGATGCACCGGCTCTCCCTTTGCATCTCGAAGCGAAGACCATCCGGGCACCGCAGACATGAGGGCATCGTGGCTCGTCGAGGAGCCGGAAGGCCCTCCGGCGGGTGATCGGTGTCTGCATCCGCTGTAAAGGGATATACCGAGGAATCCTGCTCATCTCAGCCGTGCCCGTCTGCCAACGCTATACGCCTTGCTTCTCGGCCCATCCGGATTGTTGAGCGGGGTTGAGCTCATGAGAAACAAATGGCTTCGCGTCCCGGCGTGCTGGGACATTGTCTGCGGACGGGTGAGCTGCATCACAACCTGTGATTGCACAGATAGGAGGCCATGCAGAGAATGGATCTAATGTGGGTCAGGCTCTTGTGGGCATCTGCTTCGCGCATGTAGCGTACGTACACGCATCTGCAGCAGAGCAGATCCCTTGGAAGATTTCGGGATTGCTGTACGCCGGCATCGGTGGGAAGGGCGTATGAGGCAGAGACGGCAAGAACGTTGAAGAAGCCGGTACCGCTGTTACAGAGTAAGTCTAGGCCCGTCCGAAATCATGAGAGGGCTAGACGTAAAACGCACGGTAACCTTGGTGTAGTGAACTGGAAGAAAATCATTCGGGATCGCTCGGATGAGTCGGTTGAAATAAGTCGACTTGGCTTCGAGGGGGTATGATGAGGTGTCTTCTAAAGCATGGCGTGAAGACAAGACACTCTAGTGATGGAAGTCCTCTAGTCTTTGATTCACAAATCGACATCTCAATGTCTCATCCGCTATTGTATGGTTCCAGATGCATCACTTTCACTGCCTAAAACGCCTACAGAATATTTTCATTGGTACTGGTCTTTACGCTTTAATCTTTCCCAATTGGCACATGATCTATCGTAACTTTTATCACTATGTTCCAGCATTCGTTTCCTTCATGATGCTTTCCAGTGTTGGCATCCTGTTCATCCGTAATAAAACGCCGTGGTGTGTGTGAATTACTCATTCCTTAATGGCGAGTTCCATTAACGTTCTTAACGCCCTGTCCCAACTGGCTGGCTACAACGGTAGCCTCCCGGACGGCGCGAGCAACATGGCCCCTCACGGCACCCTCCTCCAAAGTCAGAAGACCACCAATGGTGCAACCGCCAGGAGTCGAAACCATATCCTTCAGAATGGAAGGGTGCCTGTTCTCCTCCAGCACCAAGCCCGTTGTTCCCTTCATCATCTGCGCCGCCATCAGTTGGGCCTCCTTCCTCGGGATACCCATGGCAACACCTCCGTCCGCCAGACCCTCGAGTATCAGCGCCACAAACGCAGGACCGGAGCCGCACAGCGAAGTTGAAGCATCCATAAGGTGGGGCGGCAGCTGGACGACCTTGCCCACGCGGTTGAAGATCCAGGTCACCAGGTTCGTCTGGTCCTTGGACAGCGGCGGCGTCGGCTGCGAGATGACAGTCATGCTCTGCCTGACGAGGGCGGCGGTGTTGGGCATGACGCGCACAACGCGGCAGGGGTTCTGGGGCAGGCCGTCGGGGTAGAGGGTCTGCTCGATCTGCTCGACGCTGATGCCGGCCAGGATGGACATGATGAGCTTGCCCTCGAGCGCCTCGCGGATGCCCGGTGCGCCCAGAACTTCCTGCAGCATGTACGGCTTGCACGCCAGCAGCACCACGTCGGCCGCCTTGGCGCCCGCCAGGTTGTCGTTGACGTAGATCTCGAGCGGCTTGTTGTACTTGCCCAGCACCGAGCGGATCGCGTCGGGTGCGCCCTCCCAGGCGTCACAGGCGACGAACTTGGTCGGCAGACGCGGTGGGACGGCTTCGTCGGCGGTCGAGGGTCCGGAGGGGTCGTTGAGCGCGGCCATGACGCCGCCGAGGATGGCGTTGCCCATGACACCTACCGGTGACTGTTAGCTTTGGCGGAACACAGAAAGGTGAGTCTGGAGAGCTTCTGAGCGAAGACTTACCGCAGCCCAGGACGGTGAGAGTGAGTCCGTTGTCTGCCATGATTTGCTGTATGGGGTATCTCTGGTGTTCAATGGGTCGGCGATGTGGGTAGGTGGGTGGGGGATATTTTGTAGCGTGGGGAAGCTCCGAAAGCGCAGCGGCAGGTGTTGTGAAATTGTTTGGCGGGGCCGATGCAAGCCGCCGCCGAGCAGCCACGAGGACAGCCTCACCCCGCCGGTTCCTTGCAACTCCCCCGCTGTCAACCTGTCATTCGTCTTGCCTGCATGCCTATTCGTCACCAGAGTGCTGTCGGCTCATCAACCTGCCCATCGGATTGCCTTTTCAGGTCATCTGTCTCCACGACTTCAACCTTCTGATGTGGGAACTGAGAGCGAGAAGAATGTCAGGCCCTCCTAATCTCTCGGGGTGTTTAATAGCGTAAGGTTCTTCGCGAATACTCCGAAGCATTCGCGAGTGCTGGTAGATTCCGTGCCGAGTTTCGTTTGGAATGTCCACAAGAGTGCGGCTTCGCGAGTTTCAATACTCTGGCATCGCGTTTCTGGCTCGGCTCCTCCCAATACCCCATCAATGTCCGCTCTGCTATAGCATGGTTGTTGCCGGACTATCACTTCCTGATTGGTTAGTCAGGCGCCCCTTCGAATTTCCCTTCTGTTTTCCCCAGTGCCCCTTTTGGGATGATGATTGCTATTTTTGATCCCGTCCGATACGGAGTGGTATGTGCGCGGTCTAGGTCGCACCACCTCCAAACGCGCGCTTCGGCGGAATGGCCAGAAAAAAATGCCTGTCCAGCGAATGGAGCGGGTCTGGCCATCGCTGGGACACCTGATCTGGGGTTATACTTTTTGGTGCTACACACGGCATTGGAGCCTATATTTGGTCCGAAATTTGGTCTGTTATAAGACTGAAGCCACACCCCAGCCGTCAATGGTAGGAAAACAAGCTACGACCTCGAGACGAATCGTGTTTCCTGTCATTCAGCAACGTTCTTTTGAGGTTCCTACTCCGGTCGCTTCGCGAAGTCTCTCGTTCAACATCGTTCAACATCGTTCAACATTCCTTAATTTCCACATCAACGCAAAACAAAACATGAGATCCTCACTTTTCAACTTCGCGGTTTTCTCCGCCGTCTTCCTCAGCAACTTCTGTCAAGCCGCACCTACAGGCAGAATCTCCGACAGCTTTACAAATTCATTCCAACAAATCGAGGAGCGCGTTCCATACAGTCCCAAGACCAAACTCTTCATCGCCAAAACCGACGTCTCCGATGTCTCCAGCAAAGCTGCGACCGAGACCGACGACGATAGCGAAATCTCAGTTTTCGAAATAAGGGACACCAGCGGCACGACAGATGAAATCAAGCGCATACTCCTTCCCAAGGGCCTTTTGGATAGGACGGCGGCGGAGGACTATTCCGATTCCTCGAGCAAAGCTACTGGTGGAAATGAGCAGGTGCAGGGGAGGCTTGGAGAGTGCGGAATCGACAAGGTGGGCAGGAATTACTGCCGGACTTCGGATGGATGGTACGAGTTCAGGTGTGAGACGGGAGAGATGATGTACTTCCGCCAAATGCCGTACGCCGACGAGGAGGTGTGCTCGGACGGAAGCATAGCATGATCGCCGGGTAGTTGTTTGGTCTTTTTCTTTGCAGATACCCTAATGGTTAATGAGTGGGCACGAAGAGGCTGCTACATTAATTTATAATATAATGTAGAATCAGTTTGTCAGTTTAGCCATAAAAAAATCAGTTTCATGCCCGAGACATCTTTGAACAGACGATTGGCTTCTGGTGTTGATCTGCGACCGACAGCGAGCGGGAAGCATGCGCCACGCACCGCCACGAGCGGCGGGCGGCATCGAGCTTCGCGCGTCCATTACGGCGCTCCTCCGCCGCTTCGCAACGCCTTTGCATGCCCAACGCGACTTTTCGCCAACCAAGCACCATGGCGGACCCGTTCGAAGTGCGCATGCGCTTCACGAACCAGCTCCAGCACCTCAACGCCTCCGTCACCTCCGCCCAGAAAGCCGCCAACTATGCCCTCAAGTACCGCGAAATGGACGAGGACCTGCACTCATGCATTCTCGAGCAGCTGGAACGAGTGCGTAGCTCCCATCCTTCAGCTGGTCGCTGTGCCGGAGCTAGCTGATGCCTGATTTCCTCCAGAACAACATGAACAACCGCGCCAACATCATGTACTTCATCGAGCACCTCTGCGACATGGCCCAGCGCGAGAACCACCTCGAGTTCGTGCGCATGATGCAGCGCGACATCCTGCGCGTCATCGACGCCGTGGCTCCCAGCGACGGCTCCGGTGCTGCCAACGTCAAGGTCGTGCGGAGGGTGAGTTCCTTTTTCCTGTTCGAACGAGGCTGGAACACAGAGCATTTATTCGTTGGGTGCGTTTAGGTGCTGGCCGGATTGCAGAACAAACAAGTCCTCCTCCCGCAGACGGTGCAGGAGCTCGAAGAATGCCTCAAGGAACGCGATGTCGCCGTTGCACACCCGGCGCTGGGCTCGCCGACGAACGGTGCGCCGGGCAGCGGCAAGCAGACGCCACGAGGGAACGGTGCGGCGCGGTTGGATAAGCGGCAGGTGGAGCAGCGGATAGAGGAGGATCGGGAGAGACATAAGAGGCTGAGGGAGGTGATTTGGCAGGTGGACCCCGAGAACGACGGCGAGTTCGAGAAGATGTGGGATGAGAGCAGCGACATTGGGGACGATGACTATGTGGCTGCCGAGGAGGATGCTGAAGAGAGAAAACAAGCCATTGTCTTTGATCGGGACCAATGACCACTCGCGCTGCTGTCGAAATTGGCGTTCGGGAGGTAAAAGCGGGTTTGTTATGGTGTTTTGGCGTTGGAGTATGGGGCAATCGATGCCCTTGACAAGTTGGACTCCGAATGATGGCGGCGTTGATGGACCTTTTTCATTTTATCTGTGTTGGAGGTTTGCAAGGCCTCCATACCCGGCGTTGATACCCGCCTTAAGCAAACCATATTTGTACACTAAAAGAATCCATCTACAAATACAGCCCAAAAAACACCTCGACCATGCCCTCGCTTCGTGTTTCCGTCCGCGCGTAGCAATTGTGAGTATAATCGCTTCAGAACTCTAGAAGCTTTCCATTCCAGTTTTTCCTTACATTGTTCCCCAAGCCCACTCAGCCAATGGCAGCCAGCTTATTCCATGACGACAACGGCGCCCAGACCCTTCATGGTCTCGATGATCTTCTCGGCCTCCTCCTTGGGCACCGACTCCTTCATGAGCTTGGGCGCGCTCTCGACGAACTTCTTGCTGTCCACCAATGACAAGCCCAGCATGGCCTTGACTTCCTTGATGATCTTGGGCTTGGCGGCCGTGTCGATGCTCTGCAGCTTCAGGTTGAACAGCGTCTTCTCCTGCGCGGCAGGGGCAGCTTCCTCCTCCTCAGCGGCAGCCGGTACTGCAGCCTGGGCGGCGGGGGCAGCGGCGAAGCCACCGACAGGCATGTCGGGGATGTTGAGGCGGGTCTAATTGTTCGCATGCGGCGGTTAGCGGAGGTGCTGGCTGTTGCGCACGACGCGCATTGTCACGCGACCGCTGGAGGAAAACACCCGGAGGCTCACCTTGAGGGTGGAGACGAGGTCGGCGGTCTCCAGCAGAGTCAATTGGCTGATCTGGTCGACGATGGTGGCGATCTTCGGGTTGGTGGGAGCTGCGGCGGCCTCGGTGGACTGCCATCGCCGGGCCTGCTGCAGGCGGGAGACGGAAACGCGAGCGGCGGAGGGGCGGGCGGCGCGGGCGCAGACGCGCAGCGCGGACTGGCACGAGAGCGACATGGCGGTGGATGTGTGGAGTGGCTTGGAGGTGATTCCCGGACGCGGACAGTGTGGTCGATGTTTCCGCCGACCTTCAAAATCTCGAGGTCGCCGCTGCCTAACGCAGTATAGCGGCTTGGCATGCGCGGCGGTCTTTAGAAATTATTTGGTCTGCAGCTGCGACAACACCAACTCTCCCCGCCGCCCAAATTCTACCCCAGTTCCTGGCCTCGATTTTGGAGCGCGACCATGGAATGTAGCTGGGGCCTTTCCGTTCTCCAGGCGCGCTTTGACGAGCTGCCAGAGGAGCTGCGCTCCCTCCTCCGCCGGAGCTCCAATCGCGAGTTCCTCGCTGACCTCGCTCGAGTGTCGCTGAACCCGCGGCATACCGATTACCTTTTTACGCTATTCGAACCGCTGTTTGTCGAAGCCCGGGCGCTCTGGACTGCTTCCTATCCCGCCGTCGACATTCTTCCTGCCTACGCACGGATTTTACAATTTGCGCCACACCTCTCTGATCATGCCGAAGCAGTCTTTGCTCACGGCTCGGCCGCAATTGCTTCCGCATTGCAGTATGATGTTTCCCAGGCATCCGAATCCCTCACAGATTCCCGTATTGTCGAAAATCTCCTCGGACTTTTCCGCCTTCTCGTTTGCGACAACGAGACCTTCGGACGCTCCATCCAACCGCTTTCCCTCCAGCCGCTGTTCGCGCACCCGAATCGCGTCGTTCGATACCTAGCAATTCGATGCCTGTGTTTATACTTGCATGCTGCGGACGCTGCGCAGGAGGAAATGATCTCTAAATACATTGGCCAAGAGCCGATTGGTGGCGAATGGGAAGGAAAGTTGATTGACTACCGGTTCCTGAGCCTGTGGGAGGAGCAAAGATATTCGGAAGTGAAGAAAAACATCGAAAAGGCAAGAAACGCACGTGTGACATACACCCAAACCTCGAGAAGCAGGATTATCACGCAACAAGACCTGGGCCCTCATACCGCTGAGATACATGGGGTTCTACTTCCGCGGTCTGATACACCTAGCGCCATGGAGCACGGCCATCGTCTAATACCAACGGCGACAACAGTGAGCAATTTAACCAAAGTTGCCAAGAACTTGGTTGGAGACAAACCTCTCATGTTGACTGGCCTTGCTGGATCTGGCAAAACTTTGATCATTCGTCACCTTGCCTGGCAACTTAACAAGCTTAACTCAATGGTGACACTGCATCTCAACGAACAGAGCGATGCAAAGCTACTAATTGGGATGTACACGACTGGAAGCACACCCGGAACCTTCACTTGGCGTCCCGGCGTGCTCACCACTGCCGTGAGGGAAGGCCGCTGGGTGCTGATTGAGGATTTGGACCGCGCTCCCAATGATGTCATCAGTACTCTTTTGCCTTTAATTGAGTCAGGTGAGCTCTTGATACCTAGCAGAGGCGAAATTGTCCGCGCTGCTCGTGGCTTCAGGATAATTGCAACCCTTCGGACCACTCTGAATCTTCGTGGAGAACAGATTGTTCCTGGGGCTAGCATGATCGGAACTCGTTTTTGGGAGCGTATCAATGTTCAGATGCCCCCGGAAAATGAGCTTGGAGAAATTGTTCAGTCCGCTTTTCCTAATATCTCCGAGGCATTGGTGCCTCAAATTATGAGTGTTTACGGCAGTCTTCAGTCACTGTCCCGAGACAGGACCTTCACCTCCAGCAGGTCTGGCATAATTAGGCCCATCAATTCTCGAGATTTGTTCAAGTGGTGTAGTCGAATTAACCCCCGGAACCTGGATGATATGTTCCTGGAAGCAGTCGATTGCCTTGCCGGCAGCCTGGAGCACGGCCCTGCTCGTGAGCTTGTCGTTGCTTGCATTGCGCGAGAGCTGCATGTCGACCCGCAGAAGAGAGATCACCTTCTGTTGCAGCGGACCATTGCGTACAAGACGGACGACACTGGAGAAGTCACTATCGGACGGGCTACTTTGAAAAGATCCCAACGCAAGAGACGTTCAGATCGGAGGCCATTTGCCGCGAACGACCACACACGTCGACTATTGGAGAGAATAGCCGTTGCTGTGGACCATCAGGAACCCCTTCTTTTGGTCGGTGAGACCGGTACTGGCAAAACGACTGCTATTCAGCACCTGGCAAACGAGTTGGGTCGTAAGATGGAAGTCTTCAATTTGTCTCAGCAAAGCGAAAGTGGTGACCTGCTGGGTGGTTTTAAGCCTGTCAACATTCGTAGCGTTATGGTGCCCGTGAAAGATCGTTTCGACGATTTGTTCCTGTCCACCTTCTCGCAAGACAAGAATCGCCTCTTCCTCAACCAGCTGAACGAACATATGTCCAAAGGACGCTGGAAGGCTGTTTGCAAGTTCTGGCAACAGGCTCTTCGCATGGTCGAGGATGCAGTGAAAGCTTCACAGCCTGGACCTGCTCCAGCCCCTGCTGAGAGTGAGCAGCCGAAGAAGAAGAAACGCAGAGTCGAGAAACAGCCCAAGTTACCAGCCTCATTTTCGCAATCGGAGTGGGATGCGTTCGCAAATGATCTCACACTCGTCGAATCCCAGATTGCGAACAAATCGAGCGCCTTCGCTTTCAAGTTCATCGAAGGCAACATTGTCAAAGCCGTGAGGAATGGCGACTGGGTTCTTCTCGATGAAATCAACTTGGCTGCACCTGACACCCTCGAAGCGCTTGCAGATCTGCTCACTGGTGGCAGTGGCGGCACGCCCTCACTTTTGTTAACGGAGACTGGCAATGTCGAGAGGATCGAAGCGCACCCGAATTTCCGAGTCTTCGCAGCAATGAACCCGGCGACAGACGTTGGCAAGAAGGATCTCCCTATGGGCATTCGTTCACGGTTCACGGAACTCTACGTTGAGAGTCCGGACCGCGACTTCAGGAGTTTGCAGAGCGTTGTGGAGACCTACCTCGATCAATACCTCCATACAGACCGGAAGGTTTCTGCGGACGTGGCCAACTTGTATTTGCAGATTCAGACTTTGAATGCAGAGAATAGGTTGGTTGATGGCGCAAACCAAAAACCGCACTTCAGTTTAAGAACGCTCACTCGGACATTGGTCTACGCCTTGGACATTGCACCGCTTCATTCATTGAGGAGAGCACTTTACGAAGGCTTTTGCATGAGTTTTCTGACGTTTTTGGACAAGCCTTCTGAAGATATTGTTACCAATGCAGTGGACAAGTATCTCAAGCCTGAACTTCGTTCGCCTCTTCGGAAGCCGGCCGAGAAAGATAGAGATTACGTCCAGATCCGCAGAGATGACGGACGACAGCACCATGACTTGAAGAAAAAAGGCATTAGCAAAGCTACAGATGATGCCAATTTTGAGAAGTGGCTCGATGGAGCTAATAAAGATCCCCAGTGGCTTCGACGGGGAAGGTTTGAGTCGTCAGACGAGGAACATTACATCATCACCAATTTTGTCTGGCGCAATCTCACGAACTTGATTCGCGCTGCATCTACTCGTCGGTTTCCTGTACTCATCCAAGGTCCTACATCTGCAGGAAAGACAAGTATGATCGAGTATCTTGCCAAGAGGTCCGGCAACAAGTTTGTCCGCATCAACAACCACGAACACACGGATCTGCAGGAGTACCTAGGCACGTACGTTTCCGGTAGCGATTGCAAGCTTCAGTTCCAAGAAGGTATTCTTGTTAAAGCTCTCCGCGAGGGCCACTGGATCGTCCTTGACGAGTTGAACCTTGCTCCGACCGATGTTCTCGAAGCTCTGAACCGTCTGCTAGACGACAACCGGGAGCTTCTCATCCCAGAAACCCAGGAGATTGTTCGACCCCATGAGGACTTCATGCTGTTTGCTACACAGAATCCCGCAGGTCTTTACGGTGGCAGAAAATCTCTTTCTCGGGCGTTCCGCAACCGTTTCCTCGAGCTGCACTTCGACGACATTCCCGTAAATGAGCTCAAGTACATCTTGGAGAGACGGACACAACTTCCTCGGTCGTGGTGTGAGCACATAGTCAACGTCTACCGAGAGCTCTCAATCCTTCGCCAATCAAGCCGACTATTCGAGTCGAAGAGTTTTGCAACGCTTCGTGATCTTTTCCGCTGGGCAATGCGTGCACCGGAGAGTTCGCAGCAACTAGCTGAGCAAGGCTACATGCTCCTTGCGGAGCGTGTACGCAAGGCAGAGGAGCGGCTAGCAGTCAAACAAATCATTGAGAAGGTCATCAAACAGACCAAGATCGATGAGGATGTACTATATTCTTCTGAAAGGGCTCCTGAAATGCGGTTGTACGAAGAGAAAGTTTCTTCGAACAACGTCGTGTGGACGCGAGCAATGCGCCGGCTATACGCTCTCGTCGCCAATGCGCTTCGCCACAACGAGCCTGTCCTCTTGGTAGGCGAAACTGGATGTGGCAAGACGACTGTCTGCCAGATGCTCGCGGACGCCTTTGAGAAACAATTGTTCATCGTCAACGCACACCAGAATACGGAGACCGGAGATCTTATCGGTGCCCAGAGACCCATCCGTAATCGTGCATTCTTGGAGCAACAGCTTCTGAACTCGGTCGGCGAAGTTCTTCATGAGGCCGTCCCGACTGCTGAGGTGCCGACAGAATCTTTGAATGTGTGTCTTCGTGTCTACGATCAGCTCGTCAAGGATCAGCCCGAGATGATCAGCAGTGAAGCTCGCCAGGCTATTCATGCCCAGCGTATCAAGCTCTCTTCGCTTTTTGAATGGGCCGACGGAAGTCTTGTTACTGCCATGAAGACAGGCCAGTACTTCCTGCTTGACGAAATATCCCTCGCAGACGATTCGGTTCTTGAACGGTTGAACAGCGTGCTCGAGTCTTCCCGCACGCTACTTCTTGCAGAGAAGGGCCCGACAGACTCCAGTGTCAAAAGCATGGACGGATTCCAATTCCTAGCGACAATGAACCCCGGTGGCGACTACGGCAAGAAAGAACTGTCACCGGCGCTTCGGAATCGTTTCACTGAGATCTGGGTCCCCGCTCTTTCAGACCTTGAGGATATCACTCAGATCGTGAAGGCCAAGCTCATACCCTCTGCAGTCGAGTACGCTTCAACGATTGTCAATTTCTCCCAGTGGTTCAACGAGAAGTACAACACCTCTGCTGCGTCGTCTATTTCTATCCGTGATACTCTCGCATGGGTACATTTCGTCAACCGGTGCGGCGTGAGCGACCCTGTCTTCGGCGTGGTTCACGGGGCTGCCATGGTCTTTATCGACACTCTCGGCGCCAATCCAGCAGCTCTGCTTGCCATTTCGGCCGATAATATCGACCGCGAACGAGCTGCATGCCTCAAACAGCTCAGCGAATTCGTAAACGCAGATTCTGAGGCTATTTACTTTGCTCCTGCGGATATTGGCTCGTCCGATTCAATGCTCGCAATTGGTTCATTCGCAGTTCCCCGACTTGGTCAGGCCACCTCAGACCCTTCTTTCTCCATGGCTGCTCCGACCACGAAGTCAAACGCAATGCGGGTTCTGCGCGCTCTGCAGCTACATAAGCCCATTCTTCTCGAAGGAAATCCCGGTGTCGGCAAGACGACTCTCGTCACTGCCATCGCCAAGGCTATCGGTGTGCCTCTCACTCGCATCAACTTGTCAGAGCAGACCGATCTGATGGACTTATTCGGATCTGATGTTCCGGTTGAAGGAGCCAACGCGGGAACCTTTGCTTGGAAAGACGCACCGTTCTTGAAAGCCATGAAGAACGGAGAATGGGTCTTGCTCGATGAAATGAACTTGGCTTCGCAGTCGGTGCTTGAAGGTCTCAATGCCTGTCTGGACCATCGTGGCGAGGTTTACATCTCTGAACTGGACCAAACTTTCCATCAGAATCCCGGTTTCAGGGTCTTTGCCGCACAGAATCCCCACCACCAAGGCGGTGGTCGAAAGGGTCTTCCTGCATCATTCGTCAACCGTTTCACAGTTGTGTATGCCGACGTCTTCAGGCTCGAGGATCTCGTCACTATTTGCAAGCAGCAATTCCCCAACACGACGGAGCGAGATATAGAAACTCTCACCGGCTTCATCTCTGAGCTGGATGCTCAGGTCTCGAACCGGAAGTTTGGTGCTCTCGGTAGCCCATGGGAATTCAACCTCAGAGATACCCTTCGATGGCTGCAATTGCTCACTTCTCAGGACGGATTACTTCCCACCGGCATGACAAGAGATTTCCTGGACACCGTCATCACACAACGTTTCAGGTCCGACCAAGACCGGAAATGCGTAACCACTCTGTTCGAGCAGGAAATCCGCTCAACTGTCCAGCAGCGGACCTACTTCCACAACCTTGGCCAGGACCATGTCCAAATCGGACTCGGGTTACTTCCTCGACACTCGAAGTTCCAACATTTGGCGTCAAAATACAGGCTGAGAAGCTCACAGCTCCCGGTCCTTGAATCCATGATGATTGCCGTTCAGCTGAATTGGCCTGTCATTCTTGTTGGGCCTCCGGGATCTGGCAAGACAAGCCTTATCAAGCAGCTCGCCTCTGTAGTAGGTGCTGAGCTGGTCACGTCTTCCATGAATGCAGACATCGATGCAATGGACTTAGTTGGTGGGTACGAACAAGTCGATCCATCTCGACAGGTGCTCCGTTTCCTTGAGAGACTCAGTCTCTTCTCCCGATCTTCTGTCGTTCAAAACCAAGACCACAATGATCCTGAGCTTTCTTCTCTTTTCCTTTCTCTCGTCCGTCTCTGCTCTCCATATGATCTCTCTCAGGTCAATTTCAATTCCATTCGTCAATTGCTAACACAGCTCCAAACGCGGGATGACCGGTCTGAGATGAGAGATCTTGTTGTTGAGGTCGATGCTCTTGCGCAAGAATTCGTTGCCATCGACCAAGCCAGATTTCAATGGGTTGATGGCCTTCTAGTTCAAGCGTTAGAGCAGGGCAAGTGGCTCGTTCTAGATAACGCTAACCTCTGCAGCTCTTCTGTCCTTGATAGGCTGAACGGTCTGCTGGAGCCGAATGGCTACTTGATTATTAACGAGCACTCAACAGCTGATGGCGAGGCGAAGATTGTCAAGCCCCATCCTAATTTCCGCATCTTCATGACAATGGACCCACGCCATGGCGAGCTGTCTAGAGCCATGAGAAACAGAGCCGTTGAGCTTTTCTTGCTTCCAACACCAGATGAAGACGTTGTCAGCCATGATCATCTCAACGCGTTCACATTCGAATCTGCTATGTATAGATTCCGCGCTGTTGATCACATCGGTCGTAGTCAGCTGGATCAAGTATCCGCGGATTCTCTTGTAGCCACCTCTCTAGACCACCTTTCTGTGGAAGATGCAACTCGACTGCAAAGTTTCTACCAGCAGATTTCGCAAGGCCTATTTCACCTGCCTCATGACACTCATCTCGAAGCGTCTCTACTGACAAATATGGCTTTCTTTTCTCAACTTCCTCAAGACTGGCTGTCAAGAGAAATTTCTTCAGTGCAGGACTCAGCTAAACTGATGGGAACGGGGCAAAACTTTATCAACGCGCAGGTCAGTGGCCTCGCTTCTTCTAACAAAAACAAAGATAGGTATGCTGATTGTAGAACCGTGTATGTAGCCAATTCATCCTTTGAACAACCAAGCGCTCGTACTCTACAACAAGAATGATCTTTCGAGCCAGACTCCCACCGCCAACGACCCCCACTGGCTTGGAGCGCTCTTTGACCTCTGCCTGGACCTGAAGAACATGCAGAATCTGCTCCAGCAGGCAACGAAGAAGGCTAACAAGCTGAAGATCAGGGACCGAACACGGTTGGGGAGGAGCTTGGTGCCTTCAAAGGCAATTTCGAAGTCGAATAAAGATCCGTTTGCCGGGGTTGGCCCTTTTCTGTGGTCCGTCTTCGACGCGCTGGCTACTTGGGTGGTCGATGCTCTGAAGAGCAATCTTATCGACCAGCTGGTGTTGCGCACGAGCAAGCCTATCCGCCAATTTTGGTTTGACCTCTTTGCCCTCACAGATGCGTCGACCGTCGAGGATGCAATCTTCCAGGTCTATCTCGCGATTGGCCACGAGGCCTTTGCCTCTGTCTCACATTCGGAAGATCCAGCATCGGCGGACCTTTCGAATAAATTTGGTCAGAGCATCGAATCGCTCAAGCGGGATAGCAAACTTCGCACCGGCTTAAGCATGGAACTTCTCTGGGAGCGCTTAAAACCTCACACGCCGCCCACGTATTCTGGCCTTCTCAATCTTCTCAAGCTGGAGAGCCTTGCGGACAGGTTCGACAAGTTTGTTTGGTCGGCTGGTGCTCCGCTCGCTGAGCTGTCGCGGGTTAGAAGTGCTCTAGCAAACGCCATGGATATCGCACGCAGCAGAGACGTTGACGTTACGGAACTAATGATTGAGCTCGAGGCTGCCATTGATGGAATAGAAAAGGAAGTACGAGAGGGCCAAGAGGTTGCAGGTCCTTGGTTCGCCGAGGCCTTCGAAGGAATATGTCAATTTTCCGACCTCGTGCAGCTGGCAGAGGGAGCGAAGAATCATGACGCTGCATCCCCGTTGGCGTTGTTGGCTCAGAGGCCTACCAAAGCCACTTCGTCGATCTCACAGAACTTTTCGGAGGTACTCTTGACGCGAATTTCGACATATTTGGGTGTGCACGGCGAAGCTGGACCTATTGCACTGAAGGGTGGCTATCACGTTTCGTTGCTGAAGGATATTTTTGACCTCAGTGACGCTTCTCTGGCCCAGATGGATCTCCTGAGATCTGAAATCGAAGTCTTAGGCCAATCTCTGGTCAATCATTCTGGAGATCTCCAGAGGGATCAAGCGTCGCTGCTTGCTGGAATTCATAATCGCATCCTCAAGGAGCTGTTGGCTGCCCACTCTCAATTCGTCGATACCAGCGTATCAAATGGGGCTATTCTACGCCAGAGCCTGCCCGAAGATCACTACTTCAATACGGCTCTCCGTCTACTTGAGAGCAGCGTTGGCTTCGCTGGCAATTCTCAAGGAAGCAAACAGCAAGCCGGTCAAGCATGGATCAGCCTCGCTGTCGGCTTCCTATGGCTTTACGTTCCCGACCGACCTTTTGATCCTGCGCTTCGTCCACTCGTCGAGCGAAGTCTCTTCGGCAGCCATCGCGACGGCCTCACAAGCAGCCTTGCTGCTCTCCGCTACTTTGAGCAGGCATTCACCGGTTGCACTGAGAATCTCCGTACTCGTCTCATCGAGAGCGATATCGTAGCCATGGGCACGGAGCCATCGGTACCGGCAATTGCCAGGCCGCCTCAATCAGAACTTGCGCAGCTGTCTGGAGAGTTCAGCAATTTGCTGAGAGTTCTGGATGGCCTCGTGAAGGCAGTCGATGCGGGCGAAGCGGAGGTGCTGAAGGACGCGACGCTCGAGTTGAATATCCATCAGATTGTGCAGAGGCTGACAGAAGGCTATCGAGGATACGATGACATTACTGCACCTGTCGTCGCGTTCTTGCACTGTTTGAGGGTCGGTATCATTCTTGCGAGCGATGCCGACGGTCAGAGAGGCGGAGCGGAAATTTTCAATTACGTGTCTGCTTACACACCATTCTTCGGAGCTGGACCGGGCCAGCTGATTCCTGCCTCTGATATGGCTATCTTCCAGAAGGGTGCAGCTGTGGATTTGCGCTGGCATGCATTGGCCGCTGTTGCTGTGAAGTTGAGCGTCCAGCCTGAAAAGACCCCTTCGCTGAACGAGCGCGTTTTGATCCATGACCTCTTTGGCAGCTTCTACAAGCAGTGGAGGGAGAAGCTGGAGGCTGACCAGGAGAAGGCTGCCGAACAGTCTGGGCTCTACAAGTTCAAGGGTGGCCCAGAAGTTGAGGAGGAAGCCACTGAGGAAGATCTACAGAACATGTTTCCCAACTACGATGAACAGGGAGACGTGGTCAATGGCAAGACAGAATCTGCGGAGTCCCCCCAAGAATTGGCTCGGAAGCTGGCGGCTTGCCATGCGGACATCTTTGTCAACCGCCAAAATCCTACAGAGAGGATCAAATCTCTTATTGAACTGTCGACCAATTGCGTCAGCCAGAGCGGTCGTAGCGACAGTGGGGGCCTGGAGGCTACCCTTCCGGCAATTTTCCTGGCCCTCAATAAACAGAGCGAGAATCTTCTCCAGGAAAATCCTTCGCCTCGTCACTACAACTTCTACACGGATGCCAACATTTCCGAGGCCAGGAAGCTTGTGGCTCTCGTGCACGGAGTGCAGAAGCGCTTCCGACAGATTCAAGAAGTCTGGCCTGAGCACACAACACTGAGTGACGTTCTCCGCATTTCCGATGAGCTGCTTGCTTTCCGTCACGTTGAGCCCGTCGCCAAGTTCCTGACTAAGGGTGAGAAGCTGCATGCTTCCATCAACGAATGGCAGCGCGTTGCGAGCAGAGAATACAGCGCGTCCTCACTGTATGACGAAATCACCAACCTGCTCATCAGCTGGCGTCAGCTGGAACTCACGACATGGGCTCGACTTCTCGACATCGAGGCTGAGAAGGCCCAGGATGATGCGAAATCGTGGTTCTTTGTTGCCTATCAGACCATCATCGCAGCAACTGAGTCACTTGGTTCATCTGCGGCCATGGAAGATCACGCAAGGGAGCTGCTGAGAACTCTTGAAGAATTTGCGTTGTCTACAACAGCTGGCCAGTATCACGAGCGGATGAGATTATTGGAGCAGTTCAGAGAACACTTGATTCTGCGAGAAGTGGATGTCCCCGCCGTCAGACCTGTTCGAGTGGCTCTGGAAAACTTCATCAGGTACTTCACACGCTTCGCTCAGCCTGTGCGCGAAGTCATCGCCAAGGGCCGCGCTACTCTGGAGAAGGACATGAAGAACGTTCTTAAGCTGGCTAGCTGGAGAGACCGCAACATCGAGGCCCTGAGGCAGAGCGCGAAGACCTCGCACAAGAAGCTCTTCAGGCTCGTCCACAAGTTCCGCGACATTCTCAATAAACCAGTGGATGCGGTGTTGCGGCAAGACCTGCCGGAGCCGGCCAAAACAAATCTCGCCGTCACGCACGCGCCATCGTTACCCGCCGATGCGATCGTCGACACTGCAGCCCTACAGGCTTGCGAGCAGTACGCACCGGGCTGGGCGTCTCGTGCATCCCGCTTCAAGGACATTCAAACGACCGTCAAGCTCATGCACAAGATGGCTCGTCCCCACGCCAGTGGAATACCGACGGGCGCCGCCTACATCCAAGAATTCCTCGAGAATCTCGACGCGAGCATCGCCGAGCTGCAGAAAGCGACGCCGGCGACGCTGACCGACGATAACAAGAACGAGGTCAAGCACCTCAAGTCGCAGAAGCGCAAGATGTTCAACGACACGCTCAAGGCGCTGCGCGAGATGGGTTTCAGGTCTCACGTCGGTGGCGACGTGCTCGAGAAGCAGGACAGCCTCGCGAAGGTGCTAGCGCGCCTGCCGACGCTGCCAAAGACCGACGGTGCTGAGATTGTAAAGGACGCGGAGGAGTATCTACATAAGACGTTTAATCTCATGCAGCAGGTGCGCGATGTCGCGAGGGAGCATTCGGGCGATTTGACGAATGCGGATGTTGCGAGGTGTATCGGCAATTTTGAGAGTATACTGCATACTGCGATCCAGCAGCGCGAGGTTGCGGTCAAGATTATTGAGGAGGCGGTGGTGCTCGGGCAGACGGTCGAGCAGGTCGTGGCACTGAAGAGTGGAGACGTCAAGAAGACTACGAGCCAGACGGGTCTGGAGCAGAGCGGCTCGTTGCCGTGGATTTCTCCCATGTTGAAGGTTGCTGCACACACTGTCGGCGCTCAAGCACAGTTGGGCAAGATTGGCGTCAGTGACGTTGTGGAGGGATTGATCTCCCGGGCGCAGTTGTTCGAAGGGCTGACGAAGGAGATCGATGCACTGCCTCCGCTGCCGAAGGGTCTCGCTTCAGCTTCACACGAGCAGTTGGCCATCCGCATCAACGGTGCCATCGAAGAGGTCAACCAGGCCGTCATGGGATGGAAACAACAGTACCCAGTGCTCAAGGCCGTCCTAGAGCAGCTCCTTCCTTGGCTCCAGCCCTCTTCGCCAACAACGGCCAACGGCACCGAGTCCATCCGCAACGACACATCATCTTCCCTCGAGGACCTCGGCACGAAACTCTTCGCCTCCCTCGATGCCATCCTCGGCTCCGTCCAAGACGTCGAGAAGGCGCACGCCTCGCTCCCGCAATCCACCACCGACCTGCCACCCTCGTGGCTGGCCAACGAAAATACCACCCTCGCATCCGCCTGCAAGGCCCTGCACGCGCCTAGCGTCACCGCCTCCCTGCGCAGCCTGCTCAACAACCTGCAACACCTCGAGGACGCCCATCCAACGGCCCTGAAAGCCGCCATCGCCATGCTCTCCGCCCTCTCGCCGGTCATAACAACCTACAAGACACTCCACACCGACGCGCTCGCGCGGTTGGCCCAGCAGCACGCCGCGCTCGCGCGCCTCGCGTACCGCCTCGCCAAGTCCTTCCTGGTCGTCGGGACGCGTGGGTTCTGCACGCCGCCTGACAACGAACCCGACGGCGGCGGCAAGGATGACGACGACAAGCTCGAGGGCGGGACGGGGCTGGCCGAGGGCGAGGGCGCGGAGGATATCAGCAAGGATATCGGCGAGGATGAGGATCTGACGGAGCTGGCGAACGAGAAGGGGGAGAAGGACGAGGAGCACGAGATGGAGGATCAGGAGGATGCGGTTGATATGGGGCAGGATGAGATGGAGGGGCAGATGGGGGAGGAGAAGAGTGAGGATGAAGATGGAGAGGAGAAGAGTGGGGATGAGGGGGAGGATGATGAGATGGACGAGGAGGCGGGGGAGGTGGATGATTTGGGGCCGAGTGCGGTGGATGAGAAAATGTGGGATGATGGCGGCAAAGACGAGGAGGATGAGAAGGAGATGGAGGGGAATGAGGAGTTTGGAAGTAAGGATAAGGATGAGTTGGCGGGGGCCAAGGATGAGGAGCAGAAGAAGGAGAAGAAGGAGGGTGAGCAGGGGGAGGATAATCCTGATGAGGAGGAGGGCG
Source organism: Botryosphaeria dothidea (assembly GCA_011503125.2). NCBI lineage: Eukaryota > Fungi > Ascomycota > Dothideomycetes > Botryosphaeriales > Botryosphaeriaceae > Botryosphaeria > Botryosphaeria dothidea. The sequence goes on from WWBZ02000001.1 coordinate 2,382,750, forward strand.
AGGAACCAGAGAAGGGCGCTGAGGAGGAAGAGAGGATCGGTGGTCCCGATGAGCAGGAGCCCGTGGACCCGCACATGCAGGAGGGCGAGACACTGGATCTACCCGATGAGCTCAACTTGGACGGCGATGATGAGCAGAAGGACGATGATGAAGATCTCGATGACATGGATGATCTGGGCGATGCCATGGACGAGGACGAGGCTGCACCTCCAGAGGAAGAGGAGAAGGGAGAGGCGGAAGACGGTGCCCCTGAAGAGGCGCCTGCCGATCTGGATAAGGAACCCGAAGAGGTTTCTGACATCGCCGAAGAAGACAAGGAAGATCAGGCCGTCGATCCAGAAGAGCAAGAACAAAAGGAGGAGATGGACGATGGCCAGCTCCGCGGCGCCGACGACAACATGCAGAACGACAAGACCGACAACGACGCGGCGGCTGAGACTGGTCTAGGACTCGACGCCCACGAAGAAAAGAACAACGACAAGGATCAGACATCAGGCGCTCAACGAGAAGATGGTGCCGAGGGCGAGGCATCTGAGGAGCAGCAGCAAGACTCGACCGACAAGGGCGCTTCAGGCAAGGCCTCGCAACAAGATGCTGTTGGCCGGGACGATGAGATGCAGGATGCAGCCGAGAGCCAGCCATTCAAAAAGCTAGGCGATGTGCTCGACAAGTTTTTCAACGACCACCGGCAGATCCAGAATCCGTCTGAGAAGCAAGAGGAGCCTCAGGAGCAAAGGCAAGACAATGACGTCGACATGGCAGATGCGGACTTTGAGCATCTGCCCGACGACGAGGCTGAAGCTGATACACAGGCTTTGGGCGCTGCTGAGGAAGATCAGGCACGAGCGTTGGATAGGGAGAATGCACAGGATGTCAATGACAAGGCTGAGCTTCCTGAGAACCTCCCGGCCGAAATTGAGCAGGACAAGGAGCAGACGGAAGACGTGCCAATGGAAGACGTCGAACCAACCCAGCGCGATGCTCCCCCTGAAAAACCAGAACAGACCGGCGGCCAACCCAACGCCTTCATGGGCGAGCCGGGAGATCGTACCAACACCGACTGCGAAGACTCCCTCGAAGCGCCCGACCTTTCGGACTCGGACTCAGACGTCAACGAAGTGGACCGCCAACTCTCATCCGCCCACCTGTCCGAAGAGAACGGCGCCTTCTCCCGCTCGCTTGAAGAAGCTCGCTCTCTGTGGCAACATCACGAAGCCTCCACCCGCGCTCTCTCACAGGGGCTCACGGAGCAGCTCCGCCTGATCCTGGCGCCGACGCTGGCGACCAAGATGTGCGGCGGGCACCGCACGGGCAAGCGGCTCAACATGAAGGCCATCATCCCGTACATCGCGTCGCAGTACAAGCGCGACAAGATCTGGCTGCGCCGCAGCCTGCCGAGCAAGCGCGCCTACCAGATCGCGCTCGCGCTCGACGACAGCAAATCCATGGCCGACGGGAGGGTGAGTGGTCTCGCGTTCGAGACGCTGGCGCTCGTGGCCAAGGCGCTCAGCACGCTCGAGGCGGGCGAGATGAGCGTGCTGAGGTTCGGCGGCGCCGTCGAGGTCGCGCATCCGTTCGACAAGCCCTTCTCGAGCGAGGCGGGCGTCGAGGTGTTCCGGCGGTTCGGCTTCGAGCAGGAGCGCACGGATGTCAGGGAGCTGGTCGGGCGCGTCATCGAAGTCTTTGCGGAGGCGCGGGCCAGGGCCAGCGGCGCCGCCAAGGACCTGTGGCAGCTCGCCGTCGTCATCTCGGACGGCGTGTGCGACGGGCATGCCGAGGTGGCGCGCTTGGTGCGCAGGGCGCAGGAGGAGAGGATCATGATTGTTTTCGTCGTCGTCGATGGCGGTGGTGTGCCCCCGCCAGCTTCGGCGGAGGCTGGAGCTGCTGTGGCGGCGCAGGAGAAGAAGAGCAGCGTGCTGGATCTGCTGGATGTGAGTTTTCAGGATGGGAAGGTGGTGAAGAGGCGGTATATGGATACCTTCCCGTTCAGGTGGTATGTGGTTGTGCGGGATGTGAGGGAGCTGCCGGGCGTGCTGTCGACGGCGTTGAGGCAGTGGTTTGCGGAAGTTGTGGATACGGCTGGTTGAGAGAAGGGGACGAGAGATTGTGCTTCTTTCAGAGATTATAGGTGTTTCATGGAAGGTGTTTTCGTTTTGTGGCTTTTGCAGAAGCACTTAAAAGTTAGTCCATTTTTCAGCATAGGCGTAGTCGATTTCTTCAATAGGTTTGTTGTGTCGTTTAGCAAAGAAGAGTGTGTTTTCATAATCATTTCGTGTATCTCATCACTGTCTCTTAAAGAAAGAACGATCATTCCCGCTCTTTCAAGGAATCACTCTGACCTCAGCTACTCCTCCATTCAGGGGCCATCTCCTAGGCATCCCTCACAAAAGCTTCTGTACGCGGCGAACATCAAGACCGCAAATGACTGCGCCTCGGGCGACTCGGTGGCGGGCGTGGTATCATACCAATCCAGCGGATTGATCACAGGCGCCAGCAGCCCGTCATCGCCGATCCTGGCCTCGATCGCCGCCCTCTTCTCGTCCGCCCACTTGCCGTACACGTCGATGGCGAACTCGTCCGGCTCGAGGCTGAGCATGCGGTAGGCGACGGCCGTCAGCAGCGTCGTGCCCGACAGCTCGCCGAACCAGGCCGTGTCGTTGAGGTAGTTGCGCAGCAGCGGCTCGGCCGGCTCGCGCGCGTCGACGGCCACGGCGCCGTCCAGGATGGCCTTGATGGCGGCCGCCAGCGACGCGATGCCGTCGGCGATATCGTCGTCGGCCGCGAAGGGCGACTTCTTGGCCGTCGCGAGCACGCGCGCCATGCCCGCCGCCGCCCACGCGTTGCCGGTGCTCCAGACGCCGAGGTCCTGCGACTGCGGGCCGGCGATGTGGTGCCAGAGGCCCGCGGCGTCGGCGCCGGCGGGCACGGCGAGCACGGCGCGGTAGGCGGCGCACTGGGCGATGGACGCGGCGAGCAGGGTCGCGTTGGCCGTGGCGACGGCGTGGTAGGCCAGGGTCGGCGGCACCATGTAGACCGAGTCGGCCCACAGCTCGGCCACGTCCTCGCGGTGCGAGATGGCGCCGTTGGACCAGCGCGGGACGGCGTTGAGGAGGTGGTCGACCTGGCGGGCGGCGGCGGCGAGGTAGGCCGGTTGCGTTTGGCCGATGAGGATGGCGGGGACGCCGAGGGAGGCCGGGTCGCCGGCGGAGCCTGGAGGGTGTGGTTAGCGGGTTGCTGTGCTTGTGCAGAGGTGTGGGGGTTTTCAGGTTTGTGTTCTAAGCTGAGGGCAGCCGTTGAGAGAAGAAGAAGATTTGAGGAAGCACAGAAGCTGGAATGGAATGGAAATTGATAAATAACGTACCATCACCGTCGACCAAGGTGGTAGAGTTTGTGGAGATGTGAGGTTGGGCGTAGGACAAGGAGCGGACTTCAGTGATGTCTGCGACAGGAATCTTGCCGTCCGGGAAGGGATTGTTGCCGAAGACGCTGTAGTAGGGATCGTACCACTCGAGCAGAGCTTCGGCGAAGGTGCCATACTCCCAGCTGTGGGTGGCCAGGCGGTCGCCCTGGGCGATGATGCTCTCCATCAAGGCTGAAGTCATGGCTGTGTCTACGGCGCGATTTCAGCGGTGATCGAGCTCCCTGATTGGGAATTGACGTCGAGGCTCCCGGGTCTCGCCGGGTCTGCAAGGTGCGGCTGAGCTGAAGATTTGACCGTGAGCCTCAACTGCAGGAAAGCTGTTCGGATCGGGAAGATGGGTGCTTAAAAGCCAAAAGACGTGAAGTGTAAAATTAGCGCGAAGATCGCATCTCACATGGTGCAGATGGAGGATGAGTCTAATCGCGCAGCCATCCCCTTTGCAGCATCCCGCCTGCTAGCCCGTCCCTTCTCGCGACCGGCTCATCGCGGCCCGTCTCCACAGACATTCGAAGGCTCGGTGTTTCGAAACCTGCGTCGAATGATATTGCACGCCCGCGTCACACGACGGGAGGGTAAGGAGCCGAATTCGAGGGATGCCTGCCAGGATAAGGTTTATTTTAGGCATATGAGATGTGTGTGTGTAAGCTTACAGCCGCACTTTCACGCTGCAGCAAAGCGTAGCGAGCACCCGCTGCCGGCATCCCGGTCGCCTCCTCCCTGTTCATCAAATCTCCCTGGCTGCTCCTTCTCGCTATTGTGGATTTACGCAGGACTCTGGAAAATACTGTGGCGCCGCGGCTCCTTCGCATCCGCTGGTCTGCGAGGGCCAGGCCGCCGGGTATTGTTTGTGTGGCGCTCACCGCGTGCGTTCCGGCTGAAAAAAGCAATCCAGTGCTTGACGGGGCTTGATGCTTGATTCAGATGATACATACCAGACCGTGGAGCATTTTTGGCTTATCCTAGACAGTAAGCAACATTCTTTCCGCTCTACTCTCCACACCCGTGGCACCAATGTTGACAACGCCCTGGAAATTCAAACATTCATTCCGTCTTCCTCGTCGAAGTTCTGTAGCACCTGTAACCTGCACTAATCTTTTTGGCTTCATTAGTAGAAAGACTCAATCAAGGCATCTACAAGCCTACTGTTAATCCCAGCCCCAAGCATTTTGATTGGTTACCAATTCCGCATCCATGCCTGGGGACAACTCTCCGTACTGAGTGGCCCTCCCTCTGGCCCCCAATTTACTTACATCACCAAGCGAAGCGAGCAATCTCATCGCTATGCGCCATCGCTCAAGTCTAGATTACAGGAATGCGTGCACATTGTCAACCCCCTGGCCCTGGTACTCGAAAGTGCGGTAAGGCACGAGCAAGAGCCTCATTTTCATGCTTGACCACAGATAGATCGTAGCTAGTAAGATCCTGTGCAGCAATATTGAATGAAACACCGCTTATGCCCTCATGCAGCTGAATTGTATGCCAAGAAGTTGGTGTAACGCGCTCATTGGCTCTCCGAAATCCTCTCACCGGTAGGGCGGTGCGGTAGTGGGGGCCAAATCGAGATCTGAGGGAGCCTGAGGTGAGAGGGCCGCGGCGAAAATAGTACTTCAGCCTCGCTACCCGTTCTCTCCTATACTTTCTTTTCCTCATCTCTGACTGAGTCAAAGTCGCTGTTACCGCGCGGAGACGACCATGTACGCCTCGCTAAACGGGAATTCTGTCTCAGATCCTCACGACGCACTTTCACGGTGAGCCCGACCGCAATTCCTGAGGAACCGGCGTCTGTCTAACTGGCGGGTTCAGAACGGAAGATGTCGGACGACGGAGCTCCGTCGAGCTCACGAACATGTCCAGCCGTTCTCCTCAGTCGTTCGAGACTGAGCAAACCAGTGCCAGCCAAGTGCAAGATAACGAGATGCGTTCACTTATCGAGCGGAAAGGCGAGGCTGAGTCTCACTCTCTGCTTGGCTCAGAGGCCAGCATGCCCGAAGAGAGGAAAGCCACGCGCCCCGGCCATGGATGGTGGTCAGAACAAATGCTGGTCGACCGCAGTCTCTGTGGAATGGCCGCTCTGACTTCTCTTTTTGCCTTTGTCATTTTCATAATCTCCATATCTGCGTCGCCGAGCTTGTCAGATCAGCTTCAGAAGAACCCCAACTCGACCTCAGTAGCTTTTCAGGACGGCACTTGCGGCTCTCTGGAAGGCTCATATCAAATATGGACGTCAGTCCCTTTTCTCCCAATTTCACCTTCGGCAGTGAGAATACCCTAATACTTGGACAGTTCCTAAAGTTCTGTTGGATTTGAGAGTGAAGAGTTGTGAGGTCAGAAAAGAGAGTAGATTCTGCCTGTCTCCTGAAGGGGAGGTTGGTAGGCTTGCTTATATACATAGGTGATAACTACATAACCGAGGATACTAAAGATCCGAGAGAGAGTGCCGATGCGGGGTTGGGCATCAAAGAGTGTTGTTATATAAAGGATGGAATATTCGAGATAACTGGGATGCCTGAGGTAGTAAGGCAAGAAAGTCTGACAAGTTCCTAATCAACGTTGCGTCAACCATGGTTCTTGGGATGTCCAATACTTACCAGCAGCTTGCAACTGCATTGCAAGTCGGAGATGTCGCTTACATGCTCTCCAAATACGGCGACTATCGCGTAGGAACAAATTCCCCCTTTGCAATCAACTACAAGCGGACAGGTCGATTGAAGGCTTGGCTGTGTTGGTCATTTTTGATCCTCACCTCGATTGTAGACCTGCCGGACATGTTAATCCCCTCAGGTGGCTGAACTAACCAGAAGCAGCCAGTACACCTACTTTCCAACTCCGTAGTAGGGGTTTCCACATACCATAAGACACCAAATACAGTTTACTGCCCGGAGACGGATTTCGAAAGCTACTTATCTGAGGTACATACGTCCATATACTACTACAGCTACAACAATATTTGCTTCACTGCTTTTAAGCAGGGAAACCTCACACGTCTTGCAGCTGATTCCAAGCATGCAGGCGACTTTGGCTATTGGGAAGATTATTTCGGAGGATCTTCTTACTCATCGGGCTCCATTGCTGCCCACTACAATACCGCCAATTGCACTCAGGGTGGCAATCTCACTGACTCCACGACCTGTATCTACTCAGAGGTCAGGTGCGACGACGCAGGTTCATGCGACAAAACGGATGAGGACAGTGAGAACTGTGCCCTCGTTCTGCGCATGCAACCCGCCTACATTCTGACCGGCTGTCTTGTTGCAAAGGCCGCTTACATGGTCTACACAATGTGGGCGGCCCGCGGTCAGATCAAGACGCATCTTCTAAACTTCGGAGACGCCATAGTTGTCTCTTCACTATACTCCAAGCTCAAGATACACGGAGAATGCATGACCCGCAAGGGAGATTTCCATCGTCGGGAAGTGAAACATACATGCCACAAGCACTGCAAGGACCCAGAACCTTCTGATACCGGAGAAGACTTGGGCCACTGCCAAAATTGTAAGAAGTTTAATGTTTACTACAACCACACTCGATTGCCATGGCCATCACTGGCCATGAAACGCAAACGCGCATTCCTCGGGACTTTGGGCCAGACAGCCCTCACTCAAATTCTCATACTATGCCTCCTCTCTTCGGGCGCCTTTGCCGGTTCTATCGTCGTCGCCCTATGGACCATCTCAGAGTGGGCCGACAGATATACTGGGGAATATCCGGACACACCTCACGTCAAACTGGTGGTGTGGCTCTCCAAGAAAGTCACCTTGGCAGAACTACCACTCAATCGAATCAGCAGCGAAATCGCCTCTTACATGATCTCCAACGGCCTCCAATTCGTATACTCGACCATCTACCTGCTCCTCATCTACAACCTCACGCTCATATCCATGGAGTTTGACTGGGGCAAGCTGGAGAAGTACGGCGGTCGCTTGCGCTGCACCATTGTCAAAGGCCGGCAGTTCAACCAGTCCTACATGCTTCAGCTGCCGAAGCGCATCCTCTTCCCGACGATGACCTACAGCATCCTCCTGCATTGGCTTCTCAGCCTGTCAATGCAAACGGAAGAGAAGATATACGAAACGGAGTTCAACAACATATTCAACCGATACAATGTGGGGTCCGAGCATGCATAACGTGGACCGAGTTGCCGTTGACTCTCTACAAGATTACGCTCGTGCCCTGGGGGCTATTCGGCTCTACTCTGATGCTGATCGTCATGACCATCACCTGCTGGAGCACCTTTTCCTTCCGCCGCGAGGGCTTCATACCGCAGATGTACGGTTCGATCAGGGTTCTTTGCGCTGCCACCTCTCGCTTGGATGACTTCAATGACGATGACGTTGTGAAATGGGGTGATCGTGAGTATCCACATTCCACCCTCCATAAGCAAATTACTGAAATGGGTGCACAGTTGGACAAGACGAGGTGTCCCGCAGAGCCGGCCTGTCTTCCGGTCGCGTGGGTAAAATTGTTCCTAACGAGCTCTACTCGTGAACTAAATTCTTCCTCTTATTTTACGGATACCAATGGTTATGGAAGCGTTACTCGATTTTTTTTTTCTCTCATTGACTAGGCTCAAGAGATCAGCTTGGGTAGAAGGTTTAATTTTGCACCATGGATAGAAACAAGCTCGGTGTTTGATCTCAGAGACAGGTAGTGTAACGAGGAAGAAAGAAGGCGTGAACGGAAGAAACCACTTACACGAATAAGAGATATTGTTGGAAGTAGATGGATTTGTTTGGATGCAGGCGATACATATTCGGTGAAAAATCTATTCTGATGGATATTCCATCTCTCAATGGTTGTTTTTATCTTTCGGATTCGACGCTGATCATCGGTACCAGCAATTCTTTGTGACTCACTTGCTTTCGACATGCAGAAGGACGAATGAGGAGGTTTCACCAATAATACGGCTTCAAAAAGATGGACCAACTTGCTGTAGCCGCCGAGAAGTCTGGTTCAGCTGCAGCAGCGGAGCAGGCTCAATTTGGTATCGTTCAAACTGCACTCCCAATTGAAACAGCATACCAAACTGGCCAGGTCCGGAGAACCTACAGTGCCATTCCGTATCATAATATTTCAATGTGAAAACCAAAAATATTCCAAGTAGTTCTTTGCGAAGTGGATTCTTACACAAGGCGCAAATAAAAGGAATAGAGTGAAAAACATCATGCTCGTATCGATGCCTTACGGCCGTCAGGCCGTCGCAAAAGAGGAGGTTGGGAAGATATAAAAACATTAGTAACGTCTCACAAAGAGCATAGCTTTAATTTGGGCGGTCCTGATTCATTATAATCTCTTCTGGGACAAGGCTGAGTCCACTTCGGGTTGTTGCCATGATGATTGTATCGCCTCCGTAGATATCATCATTAGCAATTCAGCTTAGATACAAATGCTGGTAACTTATCCATCGTAATTCTTCAATTATTCCATGAAGTCATTAGTCCCAGAGTGGACATACTCGAGACGCAGGACGAAGCCAAAATGCCAAATGGAGTCGTTCAAAGGCAGGTTCAGACTAGTGGCAGAGACGCAGAGGTTTCCATGTCATAAGTGCAGTCCATCCATACGACGGGCAACAATCATCAGCGGGAGGTAAGTGGGGCACCGCTGCCCTTAATCCCGGCCGGGGCGCTGCGCCGCTACCTGGAGGACAGCCTTGCAACAACTCAACAGCAAATGCGAACACTATTGCGAGTACGAGGGGCCCTCCCGTTTATACCTCCGAACGAACCCCCAAATCCCGCACTGACCCTAAAGTCTGCCTTACATTCCAATCCGCCGGCCCAAGCTTCTTCACATCCCTGCTGTCAGAAGGAGCTCAAGGCTGAGACGCACTGTGCAAGGCGTACTTTTCAGCCACCGCGCCGCCAGTCATTGAGCCGCGCCGCCACCGCCAAAAAATGACGAAGGCCGGCTAAGCGACACCTCTTGCGAAACTCAAAAATTTTCTTGTTGAACTTGCTTGTGCCTTGCATTTGGGTGTCAGGCAAGGCGAACGCCACGGGCGGTAGATGACGCAAAACCCGCCGCGTCTATCATGGTTCGCATTGGAAAGCTTTCGATGACGCTGCGACAGGGCGGCAGGGCCCGATGAGTCAATACGGTGCGGACGGGCCGCGTTGTAGGTTTTGACGATGCAGCTCTCGGCCAGCTGGGGGAAGAAGTATTGGGCTCCATCGACGAGCGGATTACCGGAATAGGAAATTCTGAATGCCGTGCACTCGCAAAGCTCCTCTGCATCAACGGAGGAAGTTCTCCCTTTCGATCCGTTTCTTGATCGCAATGCATATCAAATCTCCACATTGAAATTGTATTCATCACAACGTTTGAAGTATGAGGGAACAGCACAGTCGTGACTGCCTCCGAGTAAAATACGAGGAGCTGCGATGCAAACGCAACCCCTCTTCGAAGAGCAGAACTTCTATTTGGTTTTGGGTATACTCAAAAAAGCTAGTGCGAAAGAATCGACAACCGGAAAAGAATGAGCAAGAGGTCGAATTTATGGCGTTCAGCATTCTTTCTTCGTCACACCGTACATCTCGTGTGTTTTCACTGTCAGTCATTACCAGAACGGGTTTCTCCTGCTTGGAGCAGTTTCGTTTGCGGGCTAGGCGTGGCTCAGTCTCCACGGATGAGCCTGGCGAGCATCTGCTTGAAGGACCGGGCTTCTTGGTGCTCGTAGAGAGGCTTGTGCTCGTCCCAAACACTGTGATCGTGCTCGTAGTCGACATGAACGAAGGCGCGCTCGACGTCCGCCAGGCCTTCGAGCTTACGCTGCAGTGTCTGGCCGACGTCGTGCGAAAGACGGAGCTGGATGTCCGGGTCCATGACGATGTCGACTTCGACGTACAACCGTTCTCCAGCATGGTAGGCACGGCACTATGATTGTATTAGAGAGTATATTCTCATGCATGCGAGAGAAATGCTTGGGACTCACCGTATCGACCTTCCGGATCCTGGGATCATGGGTGACGGTGACGTAGATGACCTTGTTGATGAACTCCTTCGTCGCACTCTTGCCCACCAGCAGCCACACCTGATCAAAGGCCTGCGCGACCCAGGAAAACAGGATCAAGAGACCAATGCACATGGCGCCGACGGGATCGAGGTACCAGACCAGGCGCTCGCCGACAATGGACATGGTCAAGCCGAAGACGTTGACGACCAAGTCATTGCGGTGATCGATGAAGAAGACGTGGGCGGCGGGATAGCGGCGGAAGACGAAGCAGTAGCAGAACAGCAGGAATTTCGCACCAATGGCCAGCGCCACGCAAATGAGCGGGACTAGCTTCAGCTCGCCGTCGGTGCGCGAGCCCTCGCCCAACGCACGCGCGGACTCGACGATCAGCTGCACGGCCACCGTTGTCATGAGCGCGCAGAACAGGATGATGCCGATTGTCTCGATGCGCCGGCGTCCGACAGGGTATTTGACCGGGTTGGGCTTGTTGGCCAGGCGCGAGGTGATGAGCATGACGATAGACGACACCAGATCCATGAACGCGTCCGCTGCCGTCGCGAATAGGGACAGCGATCCCGTCGTGACGGCGGCGAAGAGCTGGATGGCGAACAGGCAGAAGTTGACCGCAAAGCTGGCATTGACAGCGAACTTGACCTTGCCGCCGTTCTTCTCCTGGTCCTCTACCTGCAGGCGCTCCTCCTCCCCGCTCTGGAGCAGGTCGTCGATGAACTCGTTCTGTTTCTCGTAGAAAGACTCGACCTTGCGAACCTTTGACCGTTTCCACAGACCCCGCGATGACTTGATTTCGGGCCGCTGCATCGAGGTGTTCTTGAGCGCTGCAAGGCCGTACGGATCAGGACCGTAGTGGCTCTCCGAGTCGACGCCAATGGAGGCTTCTTCCTGCGGGATGCGGGTCAAGGCATCTTCTGCTTGCTTGTAGGTTACTTGCTGGGTTTGGGCTGTCGTGGCCTTGCTTGGACCACTTTCTTCCGAGTGCTGACTCTGGAAGCTTGCAACAGGTTGCTTGCTCTCATTGGATGGCCGCTGATCCTGTGGAATGCAGGTAGGCTCCGGGACCACAGAAATGACGGTAGGTTGCGAAGGTGCGTAAGCGGGCGCAGGCTGCTCCTCCGCGCTGGCGGACGGCTGCATGTTCGCGGAACTTGAGGCCGGTTGCGTCTCGTGAGTCGCTGGTGTATGCTCGGGTTTGATCGGACTCTGAGGCACAGCGACCAATGTGCTCTGGACTCGTTGGTGGGAATGGTGACTCGGCGCAGCCGACTGTTCCGACGCCCCAGACGCCCTGCGCTCGATTTTGTGGACAATAGACCCAACAACCGAGCTGTCAGACGGCGTCACGGATCGCCTACGCTGCGTTGCAGCTGGCTGTTGTGCTGGGGTGGTTGCCCGCTCCTGAGAAGCTGGAGCGTTGTCGTTCTTGTCCTGAGCCATGGCAGGCTGGGTACTTGACTCGAATGAGGCTTGGAAGGGAAGCTTGGGATTGGAGCTTGTAAAGAGAAGCTTGGGGGAGAGTCTTGGTGGTTGAGGGAAGCTAATGAGAAGCTCGTAAGAGCGAAGACAAGAGGCTTGGAGCGGGCGCGCAGGAGCTTATAGCTGGGCGAAGGCAGATCTCCCGCACTACTCGAGAAAAAAAATGCGCGCAATCGCAAAATCGACACGACAAGCGCGTTGTATAACGAGATTGGGTAACGCGTAGGAATGACGGGTGGGCTGGCGGGAGAGCCTGACGGGCCAAGAGCGAGGATAAGTATGCGGCCAAGAGGTGGAGTTCTGTACACGTACCGCTTTCTGATAGCTTCTGGGAGGCGCAGCCCGAAGCATTGAGGAAATTCTTACGACGGAGCTTCTTTGCATTGACGAGCTTCTTGGCATACATCATGTGCCTGGGGTAGCGTGGTCTGCCAATGCCGATACTGTTTGTATCCACGCCGCTTTGATTCGCTGGCTGCCGACGCATGAAGCACCGTACGCTTCAGGTAGGCCCGCGGCAATCTAGAACTGTTTGCACTGCCCCCTCCACAGCTGCCGTGCCAGCCATTTTGTCGCAAGATAGACGCCTTCACCGCCAGGTTGACTTCACGGCTGCTTCACCGGACCGCCGCCGTGGTCGCCGTCCGTTTGTGGTTGGTGCGGGGTATGTATAGAGCAAGCCGCGCGACACCGGTCAGAGTTGACCTTTCGGCTTTCAATGAAACGACTGGATCTGTGAGCGGAAACACATCGGCCCCGTGTCCTGGTTCTGTCCCCACCAGCCATTGCCCCCAGTGCGATAAGAGCCATTTTATCGCAAGGTCCGCCAGCACACCCAAAGCCGATCCGTCTGCGGTTGGCAGACACACCGCATTAGGATCCAAGCTGTACTCTGCCCATCATTCGGAGCGTTTACCGATCCACGGGAGGTTCGGACTACACAGTCCATGCTCTGGTGAGGCTCTTGCTTCTGAGCCTCGTCAGTCCCAGAATTTTAAGTAGGACGAGGAGGAGCCAAATTGAGAGCGTCTTGGGCAATTATGCGCGGCAGCGGTCTGTGATAGGTTTCCGTTCATAACGTATAGTATCATTTTCAGACTAGGCAAGGCCGGGGGAGGACGGCCTTGGAAATTGGCGTGTTTGATATTGTTGGAGCCGAGAAAAGAGCCGCGAAATCATCGGGACTATTGAGTTGATAGTAGATAATACTGACAGTCGTAGCGCATTGACTTGAACGCCCTGAGTGGAGTGAAACAGCGATGGGCAGAGCGACCGTGCGAAAGAGCTCATCAGGGTCGGCAAATCTTTCCACATGAAGATATGGGCTCCACTTCAGGGAATTGGGGGAAGAATGGGTCTGTGAAATTGGTTGAATTGACGCGCAAGTACACCAGCCAGATTTTTGCATGCTAAGCCGTTTCATGTCAACGAGCTATATTCTTACCGCCGGTGTCAGTGTGGTGATGGTTATGTTTCTGCTTGCCAGGGAAATCTGTTGGTAGCTTACCTCTTGCACCAGGCTCGATATTATAACATTCTTCAATATGAGTTCCGGAGTCCCATGTGCCATTAAATATTCTAGACATTGCTCATTGGGATCAAATTCACAGGCCGGTGGACCAGAATCTAGTCTCGAAGAGTAGGGTTTTCTTCTTTTCAACGGTCAGACCTTTTGTGTAAGAGAGATGATGTGAGCAAGTCTGAGATGAGACGGGTAATAGGCCGCGTGACAGCGCGAAATCGGTCAGGAGAACAAAGAAAGTCGCATTGTTGATGAGGAGTGCAGAAATGCTTGCATTCTGGATCGGACAGTATGTTGGTGGGGTGGTTGGGGTCAAAGGAGGACTCGAGTGATGTCATTCTGGGTTGCTGCGACGTTTCAGGATGAGAGGCGATGAAGTTGTGAGAAAGTCGATGGACGGGTCGCTATTTTCTGCGTTAGGGCTATCAACGAGAGGTGCATTAAGACGGGCTGCAGTTGACGATGGAGCGGTGCAAGCATGAACAGTGATTGATTTATCAGTGCACTGTGCGCATGTCAACGACGAATGATGACAGGCGACGGATGCTTGAAGGGCAAGCGGCGGGGGTGGAGGCGGGAAGGAATGGAGGCAAGCGAGACACCCATCGCTGCTTCCTCCGATCCCTCCACCACTCAACCTCCAAAAATTCATCAAGCAACCACACAACATCGGACCTCTTGCCGGATAGTTCGCACATTTCCCCACGTTGCTATCTACGGGTGCAACAAGAAAAGGCTGGGCTCCGCGCCTTATCTACGATCGAGTACTACTTTCGCCCAGAACAGCAGCCACGATGCCTGAGTATCCAAGTGCAGCGCTGGATGGAAGCCCTGCATGGACATGAAACGCGCGCCGTGCTGGTCGAGTTGAGCCAGCTGGCCTATAGCGGCACAATGTGCGTCGGATTGCGGAGAAGCTCGCAGACACACATCAGCGGCCCCAACTCTCCGAACTCGCCAAGCTCTCCATCGCCTGCACCTTGAACCTTTTTGCGACTTCCTCCCGTTCAACTCAGCCATCCGCTGCTCTCAGGGCCTTGCTCCGATTGGTCATCCTATCTTGGAGAACAGGAAATTGGAGAACCGAAAGACTTTCCCCGCCATGCCGCCTTTCGGTCTCTCTTTAGTATCGGCTTCCCGACGCCTTTCCCGGGATGAAGCTCTGCCACATCTGGCGCTTAATCATCCTTTCTGACATGGCGCACGGCGCCTCCCACCCCCGGCCAACGCAGCGGCCGACACAGTCAGAATCAGCAAAAGTAAGCTTAACAACACCGCTCTGCGAACCATGAGCCGTCATTGTTCCCCCTCTTACAGCCCTGCTTCATGCCGTGCGACAATCGTAGACCTTTCCAGTTGACCAGCTCAAACCTTGCCATCATCGCTTCCTGGCTCACCTATGCCCAGAGTGATAAGCCTTTGGCTCCACATCTCCGATGTGCCGTGGCCTTCTTCATGTGGCCCTCTGCTTTTCTTATTCGTCTCGTCTATTTATTCAGGCGATGACTGATCTGTCGCACGCTCACCCTTTCAATTCAGACATATATATCGCTGCACAGCCCCCATTGCAGACCATCTGAAACACTCCGTCTGGGAATACCCTTTGTTATTCACTTGTTTGCGCACTGCCATCTTCAGCATGGCTTCGTCGGGCGAAAAACAAGTAACCACGCAGAGGCACACTGCTCCTGCCCCTTCTGAACTGGAACGAGGTGTGACAACCCCAAATTCCGAGGAGCTTATTCTTGCCAAGGATGGAACTGTGCTGGTTCCTCAGCCGTCATCCAGTCCAGATGACCCATTGAACTGGAGCTGGACCAAGAAACATGTGGTTCTCTGCGCTTTGATTCCAGGTTGTCTTCTCTCCGACTGGGCCTTGACTTGGGGCTCTGTACTGTTTCAATTGCAAGCACCAGAGTGGTGAGAACTTAGCTTTCCCTCTTAGTTTCGTTGAAAGCAAACCTCTAACACTCGCCTTCAGGCGCATGTCCGTCACGGCAGTCTCGCAGTCAATGAGCCCAGGCATATTTATGCAAGGCCCTGGGGGTATTTTGGCTGTGCCCTTGTGCCAGCGCTACGGACGGTAAGACACCCTTCCAAGAACAAGCCGCTGTACTGATACATTCGTAGTCTCCCAGTCCTCTTCTGGTCTCAGCTCTTGTCATTGATAGTGACTATCGGAGCGACCTTCGCCGATAGCTACGCTTCCTTCACAGCAATGCGCACTTTGCAAGGCTTCTTCGGTGCAGCGCCGCAAGTCATCGGCCTCTCCATCATTCATGACATGTTCTTTTTCCACGAGCGAGCTCGCAAGATCAATATCTGGGCTGCATCCTTCCTGATCGGGCCATACCTTGGCCCTTTCATATCCAGCCTAATTATCTCAAAGCTCAACTGGCGCGAGGACTTCGGAGTCTTGGCCGGTTTCTACGGCCTGAGCCTGCTGATGGTCGTGTTCCTTGGCGATGAGACGCTCTATGACCGCAATAAAGCGGGAGAGAAACCCAGGAACAGGTCAATCCTTCGCCAAGTTTCCCTACTACTTGGCGTCGAGGGCGCGCGTGTGAGTGGCCGTCCCGGACTCTGGACGGTGACCAAGCACCAATACTCCCTCCTTGCCAGGCCGTACCTCTTTGCTCCGAGTAAGTGGCACAAACCCCCTTCTGTTACTATCCATTGACCACCAATCCAGCCGCCTTCTTCGTTATGCCACTGACGATGTGGACGATCGGCCTGGTCAGCACCATCTCTCAATTCGTCCTGCCACCGCCTCCTCCCATGGGCCACGGCTACGGCTTTTCCTACGTTGCGCTGGCCATGATTTACTTCGCGCCCATGATCGGCACCGTCCTCGCAGAGATCTGGGGTCACTGGTTCAACGACTTCATCGCCGCGCGCTACATGGCACGTCATGGTGGCATCCACCTGCCGGAAAATCGTCTCAACGGCGTTTACGTTCCTGTCATCATTGGCGTTGGTGGCCTGGTGCTCTTTGGAGAGACCCTTGAGCACCACCTCTCCTGGGTGGGCCTAGCGTTTGGTTGGGTAAGTCTCCCTGTTCCCTTCATACTATCCGCGTTCTGACAGGTAAATGCAGGGAATGACCTGCTTCGCCACTCTCGGCGCTATGACTGCCATCTCTGCCTACGTACTTGATTGCTTCCCGCAGCACGCTGCGCCTGCTTCCGCTTGGATTAACTTCTGGCGCGTCATCGGCGGCTTTACTGTGCTTTATTTCCAGATGGACTGGGTCACTCTCAATGGTCCCGCCGTCACTTTCGGCTGCCAGGCTGCCATCATTGCCGGTGCTACTTTTGCTGTGACAGCGACACAGATTTGGGGCAAGAAGTGGAGAGCCAAGTGGCCGGCGCCGGCGGCGGAGAATTAGCGAGAAGCAGTCATTCGTATGTGGATACTTTGAAAGAAGGGATGCATTTGGTCGAGGGTTGAGTGTCATGGCTCGTGTGGATTTGAGAATTCCGAAGAGCCGAGTGGGTCTGGTAGTTCGCTAAGAATGGTATCCTGGGTGGGCGGAAAAGTGAGAGGTCTGCTCTTCAGCGTAGCTTGCGCGAGGTTGCTTTCCATTGGATCGTGTCTTCGCCGAACGTGGGGTTTGTGCAACTCGGGAGAGTCTATTGTTTATTGTGGCTTGGCAGGTTATTGGATGAGCACCCAGAGCCGATCTAGGCATCTGACCATTGTTCTTCACAGAAATGGCGTCTGCCGTGATGCATGATATCAGTGCGGATTGAAGAACTGTGCAACCTCTGTCTTGCCCTCCTACAACGGGATATGCCTCCGAAATTGCCTCCTTGCTGAATTTCCGATTGCGTGGGTTCAGCTTCAACGTTCCCAGGGCACAAGAATAAGCCCATGACGCTAGTCGGTTTATGTGTAGTACATTTCCGTTCGCGGAAGTTTAGTTGAGAATTCCAAACGCTTAAGCCCCGGTTGCTTATAGGCTACCGTCGGACGGTCCCGAAAAGATTCCCCCGCTACTTTCCGTCGCCACAGGACGAGAGTTGCTATCAAGGGAGTTTCCGCATTCGGAAATCACTAACGTCCAAGGCCTGGGCACTTTCAGAGCCCTGTTGAATCCAGACCACTGACGTAAAGCAAAGAACTCCGGTATGATGGAAATGTTCTCCGCCGCTTGTCTGCTGGTGTTTTGGTATAAGAGCAGTGCTGGTTGCACGACTTGTCTCGACATCACAATCGCTTTGACAGCTATCATCACAATCATCACAATCACTTCAACGCTCCTTCGTTGAACACAAAGAGTAGCCAAGATGCTCCACTCTCTCATCCTCCTCGGCTCCGTCCACGCCGCGGCTGTTGCCGCTGCCGGCTGCAGCCCGCAATACAACATGATCGCCGACTGGGTTGACAACTTCCAGCCCGCTGTGGCTTGGTGTGCCAACCAAGTCAGCGTCCCCACGAGCACTGTGATCGTCACCACGACGCTCCGCCGGCAGAAGCGTGATGCCACTTCCACGACCACCGGCATCCTCACTTCTTCGCCCGCCACCCCCATCGTCCTCGCTCCTGTAGCGGTGTCAAACCTCCTCCATCAGACAACCACCACCAAACAAAAGCCGCGCCCCGCCATCGCTGCGATTGCGCCGAACGCCAAGGTCCGCAGGCAGTTCGGCTCGAGCTGGGGGCGGTACTTCTACAACTGGATGCAGCAGAACTCGGACAACCCGGCGATTCAAGGCGTGTGCTCGTGCATCGTCGACCCGGTGACGAAGACACTCACTTCCACCGTTCTGCCGCCAGCGGCACCCACCACCAGCAGCGTAAGCAAACCACCGCTCCTCACTCCAAACCATCGCTCCGTATGCTGACTTCCCACACAGACTCGCACCACATCTTCCTCTTCCTCCTCCACCAGGACCTCGACCACGCCCACGTCCACGTCCACGTCCACGTCCACAACCAGCCGCACCAGCACCAGCACCTCCACGAGCAGCAGCAGCAGCAGCACCAGCACCTCCACCTCTTCCACCTCCACGCGCCCCACGCAGCCCTCCAACCCGCCGCCCAACCCGCCGCCCACCTCCGCGGTCCCCTCCATCCCGGCCACCTCTGCAATCCCTTCCATCCCAGCCACCTCGGCGATCCCCTCGCTCTCCCTCACCTCCGCAGTCCCCTCGCTCCCGCTCACCTCCGCCGCGCCCTCGCTGCCCGCGACCTCTGCGATCCCGACGACCAACCCGCTCGCCGGCACCGCCTGCGCCAACGGCGCGTACACCGGCACGGGCGCGTGCCTGTGCGACTACACGGTCGTGTGCGGGTACACGGGCAACTGCGGCGCGGCCAACCAGACGGTCGTGGCGGCCGCGGCGTCGTGGCAGGCGTGCGCGCAGGCGTGCGACAACAACAGCGCGTGCTCTGCGTGGACGTACGTGTACGGCACCGGCCTGTGCACCGAGGTCGTCGACCCAGACTGCGACACCAACGGCTTCAACGCGGTGCCCGAGAGCGACGCCGTGCTGGGCGTGTACACGGGCGGGTGCACCGGCACCTGCTTGGTCTAGAGCGAAAGGTCGAGAATGAGTAGGGAAATACGGTTTGACGATTGTGGGGTTGTTACGATGAGGTTTGCAACAGTATTTGGGGAGAAACGTGGGGAGAGAATGAATGAATACTGTATGATTATTGTTTTATGCTAGGTAACGATTACGAACGAATTCAGTCCTTTTTAATTCAGTACTTTGTGTGTCCTTATGATGATGCCTGGATGCCCACGCCCGCGGCTCTCTTTCCTTCGACGAACATGACGGGGGGTGTGAAGTGTTGCTTGCCGTGCACGAGGTAGGTGACGATGCTGAGCACAATGACCGCAGCCCAGATGGCGGGTGCCCAGTTGGCGTCGGCCGTCGTGACGGGCAGCGCCGTCGGGAAGCAGCTGAAGACGATGACGAAGAAGGAGTAGCAGAAGGCGAAGGCGTTGATGGGTAGGCCGAGCTTGCCGAGCGACCAGCGCGCATGAGGAAGCTCTTGGCCGCGGATGCGACGAAGGAGCACGCAGCCGATGGAGAGCATGTAGGTGGAGAGCAGCGCGAGGAGGGAGAGCGAGACTATGATGTTGAAGGCGAGCGTGGAGCCGAGGTTGACGAGGCATAAAATGCCAGCGCCGACGGAAGAGAGGTAGACGGCGTTGAAGGGGATGTCGTATTTGCGGTTCATCTAGTAGGGACAAGTCAGTGTCTCGGAGGGACATCAACAACAGTGGTCGGCGTACGTGAGAGATCCAGCTTGAACACGGAAATCCCTTGTCTCTGGAAAAGGCCCAAAGTTCTCTCGACACGGTAGCGAGGGTGGTGATGTTTCCAGCAAAGATGAGGAAAAGGAGAAGAATGGTCATAAACAATGACACCCCCGTTGAACCGGTGTTGTTAAAGAGGTTTAGATAAGGAGCATCGGCTTCCAGCGTAGCTTCCAAAGATCCAATACCGAAGAGCATAGTGATCAACATGACGATACCGAGGAATACATTGATCACGTAAGACCACCACATGGCGCGCGGAACAATCCAAGAAGCGTCCTCAACTTCTTCAGCTGCAGAGTATCAGCGACCGGAAAGACACTCTTCTGGATGGAGGTGCTTACAGATGTGAACAATGCTGTCAGAACCCAAGTTGCAATACATCACCGTCACCTGGCTGATCAAGCACGCAGTCCCCATATTGCTCCAGCCGCCACTGTTGACAAACTCGGTGAAAACTTCTTTTCCAGAGTTCAGCGGGCGGCACATTGCCCAGCAAATGATCATGATGATGAAGAATCCGAGTATGTGCGCAAAGAGAGATGCTGTCTCAAGCATTGGAAGAGAGCCCGCACCCACAGTGTTGAAGCCGATGGTGATGATGATCAGCGCAAGCATGATCAGCGTGTACTGCCAATTGGTGAAACCAAAGTCCGGACTGATGACCTCAGCGCAGATCTCAATGAGTGTGGCGCAAACGAAGCAACTGGACGCAAAGCTCGCCAGCCAACCCAGGGTCGACATCCAGCCGGCCGAATAGCTCAAAAACTTCTGGTACTTCGGGGACGCAAACTCCGAACACCAGTGGTACTAGGTGCCGTCAGATCCTTTGTCATCGGCATGATTGATTGTGAGGCAGGCTTACCTGACCTCCGCTGGTAGGCGCCATGCTTTCCATTTCGGCGAGGGAGGCCACGATGGTCGCGTAGCAAGTAACCGTGCCAATGAAGGTCCAGAAAAGTCCAGCGAAGCCACCGTTGATGAAACCAGCAGAGAGCGAGCTGGAATACCCTTGTTATTATTACTATCCAATTGTGTTGATTGCTGGTTTCTTACACCAGCACAAACTCCCATGTAGCCATGTAAATCGAGACGAATCCGAGCGTGGCAAGAAACCCAAAATTTCTCTGCGGTCCAGTCAGCTGAGACCAGCACTGCGAGGTTTCTCCTCCGGACCTTGAACTCTTGCTTCTTCCCCAAACGCTGCATGTCGCGCACGTCGTTCGCCGTATCTCCCCAGCTACCATCCCCGGTCGCCTCCTCCACCGGGATATTGTTCTTCTCCGTCACCTGCGGTTCTGCCATGCTGAAAAACAGACAGTCGGCAACGAATGCGCCGACGAAACAATCGCGAAAGGACGTCGGAGATGGAGGAAAGACAACGCGCAAGCGGGCCGGGAAAGATCGAGTAGGCAAGCTAGATTTAAACGCAAGATCCGCTCGGTTACATGCCTACCTGGTAATCGGGACAATACACCTGCCGTCCAGAGGCGTTGGGGTTAGGCAAGATAAAGTAAAGCCTATCGGTTGTCGATAAGAGACGCAGCCAATGGGCAGCAAACGGGTCAGTCGCTTATGCTGCGCAGGGAGATCGAGGGACCTTGCAGTGGCTCCAAGCCTCTCTGTCAGGTGGAGTAGGTATTGCCGCGCCTCTCGGCCGGTCCAGGCCCGCAGACGAGGACCTGGGAGATTCTTGGAGTTCTTTGCTTTCGATCTTCAGCTGCGGGCGGCCCGGCACTTGTGCAAAAGTGGGGAAATGGCCTTGGGCGCACTGCCTTGGGCGCACTGCCTTTGCAGACGCCCGACCGCACTAGCTAATCAGCCGCGTAGAAAAAGCACTAAGCTGCAGCAATCTGACATGGGTGGAATGCCGTTGATGATGGAATGTGTCAGCCCAGCCGATACGTATCAACACCCAGAAGACATGCGGCTACGACACAGGTGTCATTCGTCATTATCGCATTTGGATCCTCTGGTCTGACTCGCTGGAAAATCGGGGTATCCGAACAACTGAAACTCCCGCAGAGCACATAGTTGCCAAACTAAGTTAGCTGGATCGCGTACGCGGCCTCAAGCCGGTGTGCCTGTTCCCCGCGCATTACTCCTTCAAAATAGCATGCCCCCACCAGTTGGTACCCATCTCTTACGTGCGCTGTCCTCCGCAGCACAACCGGAGCTGGACATCCTCGCAAAATCCACATCTCGTCTCCCGCGACCGAAGGCGAAGGAACAAGTGCCAGCGCATCACCCGATCCCTGTGCAATCTGTCTACCGGCCGCATACCGCAAAATGCTCTGCCTCTCCCTCCACGAATATTGGTAGTCGTCCGGAAATCCATTGTCTTTTGCATGCAACAGATTCAGAATTCGCCCTGTGGTAACAGGTGACAAATGCGGGTGGCGGGCCGCCGACAATTCCTCTGCTGTCTTGCCCAGCTCCAGATAGTCCGGAGTCTGGGAGTCTCTTCTTTCGCCATCCTGTGTGCTCTGAAAAACGCATTGACCCCGTTCTCGCGGGTATTCATGGGGATGCATTGCAGTAATGCGGTCGATAGGCGTGCCAATCACTAAAAGATGCGGCGATGCTGTCCGGGGCTGGATGGCATGCCTGAACGATCCACATGCTGCCAAGTCATTTTCTCGATCGGGTCCGAAGAGCGTACTGAGCCAGGATGGTTTCGACCAATCCGGGACCCATGATGGTAAGCTCAGTCGGTTGCTGTTGTAGTACGTGGAGTCGCAGATTCCGAGAACGCTGAGATTTCCGGTCTCCTCAATGACCGCTCGTGTAGCGTCAGCGTAGACCTGTGCCACAGGCCAAGAATAGTGCGGGTTTATCAGCGCCGCTGCATGTGAATGTAGCCCGAGAAATGCATAGATGACATCTCGTGGGTCGGAAGCTTGGAAGTTGCCCCTTGCGATCCCATCGCGTAGGTTGTCAAGTATGCAGGAAAACATCGGAATCCCGTTTTTCTCCAATGAATCCCAGAAGTACGCCAGAAAGCTTAGCGAACGCAGACCACTTCCCTCCTCCGTGCTATAGCCAACCTTACTGACGATCCTGTCAAGCCTTGGAGCTTCGAGATTTGCGTGTACTGCTCTATGGAAATCATTGGGTGATATCTTGGAGTCGCCGATCATCAAGTAGACTTCTTTCGCGAGCAATACTTCTGGCACAATCCAGCACCTAGTGAACTAAACAGATTAGCATTCCCAGTCGCCGGATGTTGTGACAACAGGAACACTCACCCAGGGTCGTTCCAACAGCCTAGAAGCCGCCTTAGCCCTTTCCAGGGCTGATTCTTCCACACATCGATGGCAATAACTTTCGTCCTCCTCATCTGCATCAACATCCATGATATCGCTTCCAATCCCTCGAACCGTACTATGAATGGAGCACGCGTTCGAAAACTTTTTCTCCAGGTGCGCCTGTAGTTTAGTGACGTCTTTAGTGCCTTCGGCGTGTGCCTCGATTCTGCTCCGGCGGAATGCAAAGCTCTTTGACCGAGACCCAAGAATATTCACTGTCCCAAGGACGAGATCGGAATCTGCATCCCTTTCACCCAGCCACGCTAGCGTTCTTTTCGCCCTGCTAAAAATCTCTCCCATCATTGTCACCTGATGGTCGCGCTCCAGCTCGTCATCCTGATTTATGCACAATTGGTCGATCCAAAGGTAGCCGGTCATGGAACTCTTCTTTAGATATGATAGCAGCTGTATCACTTCTTCGGTGACGGCCAGGGTCTTGTTTCCGGGTAAGAGGCGAATCGTACTTGATCTTGTCGAGCTGCCCCATACGTACGAGACCGTCTCGTATTGCGGTGCGTTATCGAGGCTGACAGGTACGATTTCGTACTCTATCAGCCATGGTGCATCTTTCCTTAACGCAAAGTGGCCTGGATGTAACTTGAGTAGACGGAAGTGACTCGTGCCCTGGAGTGGTGCGTGTCGAAAAGTAGAAGAAACCGGGACGGCCGAGTGATAAATGGGTATCATCATGTCGTACAGTCAAAGCAGAAGCGCCAGAAAGCAAACAAAGAACGCTGCGTTAAACGGAGAAAATAGAGACGGGTGGATCGAGAGAGCGAGGAGGGGCGGGTCCAGCGGGAAGCCGGACTATTGCGTCTTATAGCCGGTGTGAGGCTGAAAAGATGCGCCCTGGATTGGAGCTTGGCGCGGCTAGGGCTGGGCGACCAGGGAATGCGAACAAGTAAACGAAAGCGACAGGCTGCAAGTTGGCGGTTTTTAATCCGCTCGCGTTGGCCTAAACGGGGTAAGGCAGGAGCGAGTGGGGTAGCCATCAGCCGCCTCCAGGCTCCAATGCGTATACACCGCTCGACTCTCGCCCGGAGGCCCGCCGGCTCTTTTCCTGGCCCCCAACACTTTTTCGACATGCCATACATAACTCATACGCATTTACTATGTCATTTCTTACTGTATTGGACGATGCCTGGCTAAAGAGTGGTTATCGGCACGCACTATTCAATGAACCGGCTTTGTCACACACCTCTGAGAATTGCATCCCTCGAAAAGCGCGCCGCCGAAATGCTGCACCTGGCGTCGGGAATCACGATGCATCCCGCTCGATCGAAACCGAGTCTTCACCGCCAAACAGCCAAACAAACGCCTCGGTGGCCTTAGAAATCCTCCAGAGCACGTCCAGTTGGCGGATTACTGAGGTGTTGTCACCGTGCCACGTCCCGGAGACCGAAAAAAACCGTTGAAACCGAACGCGATAGCGAGCTGAACGGCAAGGCACGGTCATGTGGCTCGGGCGGATCGCACATGTGGGACTCGCACCACCTCTCCAATCACACCGCGTGCGACCCAAGCCATCCTCCCAAACAACAAGGGAACAGGTGCTTTGCGACATCTTAGTGATGGTCCAGGGGCCCGCAGACCTGGTCTTCGGTTTCGCAACCCCACTTTCCTCAAGCCTTAGGGCCCGCCGCCATCGTCGATTGAGAACCTAATCTTGTGAACTGTAACTGTTGAAGAAGACTTGCCGACCAATCCATCTACGACGAAGACTACAATACTCAATGGTACTGCACGAACCCCGTTCCAATTGCACCGGCTTTTCTTGACTCCGCCAAAAATCGCAGCATTGGCCTGGACGCAGGTGCTATCTTTTCGCATTGGATCTCGACACTGCTCGAATAGTCCGATTCAGGGGCATCAAAGCGCGAAAGATGCCGACCGACAGTGGGGATCCCGTTGCATTCTCACCCGCTGAAATAAGCACGGGCGGTCAGATCATCTTGTTTTGGCCTTTCTGTAGTCGTCCAAACTCCTCCGAAAGACACTGGAAAGCATTAGCACCTTGCTCTTGGCCTCGAACCGAAATTTGGGGAGCATCGGCTATGCGGTCTTCAAATGAAGCACTGGCTTCGAGAGTTGCAGACACATCGCTTTTCTGGGGCTCTCCTTGCCTAGTGCTGATGAGATCGTTGGAGCGGAGTTGCAACCCTTGACTTGAGGAGGGTTGGTATGCGTTTGCAGGGCCTGCTGCATCTCCGTCTACCGTACTCCTTGCCGCATTCGGTCCCTTCGCCGCAGGCGAAGCACCCATTTCGAGCATGCTAGCCTTTGGAGCTTTCTTCCAGAATTTCATGTTGAAAGACCGATTCCGCCTGGGAGGCTTAAGACGGCGAAGTTCGCTGCTATCTGCTTTTAAGAAGGCATCCCAACAGCGGATGGGTACCAGTTCGAGCGTCTTAAAAACGAAGGGGACGAGGTAGAGCAGTAACCCTGCGACTACGAAAGCCATGAAGAGAGCCAACACTGCAAAAAGAATCGTTCCTGGACATTTGTTGCCCCCAGCCTCTTCCAGCAACAAAACCGAGGTAAACACCGAATCAAACAAGAAAGGCCCACGTAGAGTGGTTCAACAGAAGAGCTGGTATCTTGGTAATGATGACAGCGTTGAAAGACGCAGTTTCCCAGCAACTTTCGTCTCTGAAAGCCTTTACTCTATTTCTCAAGCCCCACAGTCGGCTATCCCGCTCCGCAACATCATGTCTAGATTCAGGTTCTGAGGCAACTTGTTTTAACCTTATGTAAATGTAAACGGTACGGTTAATTCCCGCTTGGACGGAAGGAATCCCCGGTCGACTCAGCCAATCTTTAAGTTCATCTGCACTCAGCAATGTCCTGATCTTTTGCTGCCGTAGGCAGGCATAGAAAACTGACAAGGTTGCGGTGACGAGGCTGACAACAAATGCCACTTTAGCAGTCCAGTGCGTTGATACCAGATCATCCAAAGAAAGCCCGGAAATGGCAATCTGCGCAACGATTGCAGCCTGAGATTGTTGTCAATGGATGGTCCGACATTGAGACATAGAGTCCTTGCCGCAACGGCTAACATTGTGAAGTCATCAGTCTAAGATTGCTTGGGGGACATGACGTCGCTATCTCGAGATCTTTTCAAACTCGCTTGTATCTGTGATATTACCCTAGGAGCATTGAAAAAGTTGAAAATGAGTAAAAAGGCGCGAGAGAAACCATAATTTTCCCCAAGCTCAGAGAAGGAGCGGCAGATACCAGCACACGTAACCGCTTCATACACTAAATAAGGTCGGTAACTCTGTAGTATGGAATCGTAAAGTTGCTGAATGATCTCGAGATATAGCCCCGTGGCGCCTATATTCGCAAACTCGATCATGATAGGCACATGGTGACTTTGAAAGGGTGTAGAAGCAAGTATAGGACAATGGAGAGAGAAATGATAAGTGTCCGCTCAAACTTTGTGACAGCTGAAGGTGCAAGCCCCTCCCACGAGGCTGAAGGCGGGGTTAAGAAGAATTCCCATGCATACATGCAAGAAGCTCTCGATATGGTAGGTGTGTTAGGGATCAACCCCACCAGGCCTCTTTTCAAATCAGATAGCCAGCTTATCGCTCTTAGTACCGACAGAGAGCCGAGCATATTTCTATTCACTAATGCTACCGCCAGCCGTGAGTTCAACAGCAAGACGGTGTAGTGCGGCATAACGTCTCGGGGCATGGTTTGCTTAGTCATTGTTTCATTTGATAGAGTATATAGCTACTCCTCTTGCGTGAACAGCAAGAGGCATCATCGATCACCATTGCTTCTCACAACGAGTTGATGTCTTGTGTCTCTTTTGCCTTGTGAAGGTTGTTGTAGAGGAAGATGGAGGCTCATGAGGGGCCTCTGCCGACCTCTGTTGATTATTGCATGCACTACATACTCCCCTCTTGCGCACAAGGGTTGGTTGTTGCGTTGTTGTTGTTTCTTCTCGTCACTGCAAGCTCCTCTGCCCTCTGGCTTACCAGGCGTTCACATACTGAGCGTCCCTCCGCACAACAATGGCTAGTAGCGTTGATGAGCCATTTGGACCAAAATCTGGCTATTAAAAGGGTCCACTCGGGAGAAAGAGCAATCAAGCCACAGCAGACACAAAAGCATATCCCATATCTTTGCGCATTACTTAACGAAGAAAACGCCATAACCCTAGCTTTTCAAACCGCACGCCCCATCTCAGCGGGAAAGAAAAATGGGGTACTCTTACATGCATAATAATCCCACCCTCTCAACTCCACCATCCCGTGTCTGATCGATGCTGTACTCTATCGTGACGCCGCTCTAAGAAATGTATCCACTCGTCTGGCCAACACCCTGAGCACTCCTTCCTGCGTCCAAAAACAGACCCTCGCACTCCTCCACATCGCTGACACCGACCTCTTCCCTACCACCGACCTTTGCCAGCACCTGCGCCGGCGCCAACAGCTGCAGCGCGTACCGCAAGCTGACCTTGACACCCAGGTCGCCCACCTTGGTGAGGGCCGCGTCGTCGATCTTGAGGTTCTCGGTGCGCGCGCGCGTACGAATGATCTGACGGATCTCTTCAGGCAGGTAGGCATGGGTGGGAATGATGAGCAGACGTGCGAGTAGGTCCGGAGGAAGGCCGTGAGCCGAAGGGGGGAGGGCGTTTTCGGCGCCGCGGATGGGGCAAAGGCCGCGGTTGGAGGCGAGGATGACGATGGGGGAGATAGTGGATTCGAGGGCGCGATTGAGGAAGGTGAAGGTCTCGAGGTCGAGCATATGGACCTGGAACAGAATTGATTAGCATGTATGTTTGAAGACATTGGATTCGGCATCAGAGATTCTTACCTCGTCGATGAACAGGACACCGGGGACCAATTCTGCCACACCCTGGTCGATGTACTTGTTCACGACCTTGTTGATCTCTGCTCTGAGCTTGTCCGTGATCTCGGTCTTGCGCGGCTTCATCAGTTGGCCCATCATGCTCATGATATCCTGACCACCCTGAGGTCTTGCATTCGCAACATCCAAGTCGTGCAGCGTGACGTCCTGGACAACCTCCTTCTTCTTGTGAACGTCACCTTTCGGCACCGGCACGTACTCCTCAGCCTCGAGGTCAAATTCTGTAGCGTAAGCGTCCGAGCGGCCGACGCGCTTGACGGCACCGGTGTTGGCCTCAATGTAGATGACGTCTCCCAAGCGCACGCGCTCCTTTTGAATAGCTTCGTAGATGGAGGGGTCCAGACGCAGCTTCTTCGTACCCTTGGCCGACTTCAGGACAATGATGAGGTGCGAGATGGTCCGACCATAACCACCGAGCGGGTTCTCCGCTTCCTCAGGAGTGAGCTCCGTAACCTCGCCCTCGTAGACTTCCTTCGTTTCGCGGACACGCAGACCTGAACGCAATTACGTCAGTATTTGCCCGCACACAACAAAGAAGCGTTGCAGAGCTCCCCGCGCCACAAGGCTGAGGCTCTTCCGCATCGACCACGTACCAATAGCTCTCCGAAAGCACTCCATCAGCGCCTCCGTCTTCTTAACCTCCGCCGAGTAAATCTCGCTGCCGACAATCGGGCAAAATGGGACCTTCGTTCCCAACTCGTGCGCGACAGCCAGCGCGAGCGCCGTCTTACCGGTACCCGGACCACCAGCCAGCAGCACCGCCCGTCCCGACATCTTCTTCGCCTTGATCAGATCGACCACGACACCGCATGCCTGTCCAGGACCCCAATGTCAGCACAAACATCCTCAGAACGCGGCGTTGCCCACCGAATTCGCGCTGAGCTTCCTTCGTGGACGGCTTGGGCGTTCTTGTTGCAATTTACCTCTCGCGCGGCCGCCTGGCCGATGAAACCGCCGCTGATCTTGTCCGCGATGCCGTCGGAGCGCAGGCCGAGCCCCTTGATGTGCGAATGCGCGGCGGTGCGGTTCTCGCGCCCGCTGCCCTTGACCTCGCTGATCTGGACGGGCGCCATTGCGACGGGGACGGCGGGGATGCTGCTTGGTGGAGAGCGAGCGAAAATATGGAATCTGGAAGAGAGGATCAGATGCGGCCGTTGCGGATGCGCGTCGCGGGAGCGTCGTTGATCGGGTGGGGGAGTGGTGGTGATGGAGGGATTGGGCGCAGGAAGAGCTCAGGTTTGGTGTTGTTGCTGGCCCGGGGGAGCTCTTCACAGAAAATCGCGAAGCTGGGGCCCAAGACGCGGATCGCGAGCGCCCGCCGGCCCCCGCCAAGACCTCCGCCGCGCGCTGACGAATCATGGCCCTCCTGCCCCCAAACTCGCGTTTCATCATCTTTCCGCTGTGCGGCTGCCGCTTTTTTTCGGTGGAGCTCTCACAATGCTCGGCTTCACATCCAAATTTTGTACCAGACTCGTCACTCCAGCGCAGCTCATGTCGCGACACTCACAAAGTCGGACTTGACGCAGATGCATGATGCATGATGCTTGTTTCATTCCCCCGTTTCACTCATCTTCTTCATCATAACGTTCTTTCTACTGCGCGCTCGGCTCTTTCAATTTCTGCATTCACCCTCGCGCACACCTGCACGACCAAGCAAATCCAGTAAGCCTAACCCATTAACCCCCCATGTCCCTCAAGTATCCCGTCTACTGTACAGCAAGCTAATGTGTGCCAGAATAAGTGCAACCTGAGACCCCGCCGAAGATGCCCAGAGTCACCCGTCATTCCAAACTCGAAAGCTCTTCGAACGCAACCTCGCCACTCGTCATAACACAACCAGACTTTTGTTTTTTCTTGAACCAAACCTCGTAAACGTCATCCATCATCAACCCCGCCGCCAGGAAATAAAATTGGAAGGGGGCTGCTTGACCTATGCACAAGAACAGAATAGAAAGAGGAGGGTGATTTCGGGGAGAAAATGCGGGAAAAGGTTTTGTACACAGAAGGCCAACCTAAGGAAGCATCCTTGACGGCTTTCCACCAAACCAACCCTCAGCCGCAGGATTCAGCCGAAGACCCGGATCTCTGGACTGCCAACTGGCTGCAAAGTCCAATAAATCGTATCACGAAAGGCACCAAACGGCAATGCATTGCCACTGCGAGAGCCGCCCTACTCTTCTTCGCTCTCAGATGCACTAGACTCGTCGTCACTCGACTCGTCTCTCTGCGCCGACTGAACCGGTTCAGGTGACTGGTCAGAACTGGACCCACGGTTGGTGAAGTTCTGAAGTCTCTGCTTTATCTCCGCAATTGCCTGCTCCTGCTCGTGCTTGCCCATAGGCTTGTTCTTCCTGGGCTGCGTGGCAGTGTTCTTACGTGAGGGCGGCTCGTAGTCATCATCGAACGCCAGGGGAGCCGGAGCAGCCGATGTCTGCGGGTTGATCGTCTTGATATATTTGAGCAGATCGTGCAATACCTCGTTGGGGATGGTATCAATGTCCAGTTCCAGCTCGTCATCATTGACGCCCTCGACCTAAAGTCAGTTTCCTTGGGGAAGGAGAAAAGGGTTGGGAAGGCACTTACCTGGAGAGCAGGCACTCCATTCCGGATAATCTGGACTGCCCTAGCCATCTGTTGTTCATCCAAGTTGCTGATTGTCTCTGATATCAGACGCTTTTCCTCAAAAGTGATCTGTCTCATCTTCTTCTTAGGTTTCGAGGGAGCAGCAGGCTTTGAGGGCTTCTTTGACTTCGTCTGAGTCTTCTCCTTCTTGGCATTCTTCTTACTAACCACCTTGGGTGATTTGCCTTTCTTTGCTTGAAGAGCGAGTTGCTCTTGGGTCAGCATCATAATCTGCTCCGCAATTTGAGCCTGCCTCCGCCTAATCTCCTCTTCCTCGTCATCATCTTCACTCTCGTCCTCCTCCTCATCCTCGGATGCAGAGGCTGGCTCCGACGCTGGCGCATGCTCCTCCATCCACTCCGCCTTCTTCTCCCAAGCTCTCTTGTAGACGTCCTCGAGCATATGGCCCATCTTGTTGACGTCGTCGCCTTCAGGATTGAACTTGTAGCAATTCGCAAAGATGAGATCAAGATCCGCCTTGGCATCCTTGGCGCTGGTGTATTCGCCGTGCTTAAGTCGGGCTTGGACGGTACCAAGGTCCATGGGCTTCTTGATGATCTTCAGATATTGCGGAATGTTGAGAGCAACAGGGTCCACGGGCTGCATAAAAGGGTAAGAGAAGTCGCGATACTTCGGCTTCAACATCTCGTTGATGACCGTCTCCACAAACTTCAACTCTAATTGGGACTTTTTGTTCTTCGGCCGGGGATTTGAGTATGGCAGATCCTTCGGCGGTGGACGGTGGATTTCCCTCTTAGGCCGTCCATCACCAGTTGAGGAGTCGCGCCGGATGATAGGAGTGCCGTCAGCCTGGAGAGCAAAAGTGGCATTGTTCGAAGTAGAGTTCGTGGGGGAATGAACGGGGATGTTGGCACGAGACTCGCGACGAGCCTGCTGTGCTTTTGGAGCTGCTGACTTCTTGGGCTTTTTAGGTACCTCCGTGTGCGCATCACGCCCGGGAAGCAGATGCATGCCTCGCTCAAACCACATTTGCAAGTTCCAAGCCGATTGCGCAATGGGATGCTGCACTCCATTGAAAACAACGCAGTTGTCAATCATGAGATAAAAATCATTCATGAATGCATCCACAGACTGGTACTGCTTTTCCTTATGCTTTGTCTCCAATGTGCTCAAGTCCATGGGATTGGTAATAATTTGAGGATAATGGGGGATGTTCAGTGCGACAGGGTCCACAGGCTGCAAGAAGGCCGAAGCTGGCTTCGTCTTCTTTGCGCCGCGAAGACGATCCATCAAGAACTTGTGTTGCGCTCCCGTCAAGGGTTGCGAGTCGTACTTCTTCTTCTCCGGCGCATTGCTGATAGCAGGCGCGGGTGTTGTAGGAGTGCCAGCCGTGGGGGGCGCGTTCGACGTCGGCGCAGTTGGCGCAACACCATTAGGAATTGTCAGTGGTGCTGGTTCGGGTTTCGCTGCTCCATCTGCTCCCGGCTCCATAGAGCCATCCGCCGTCCGGACCCTTTTGGCCAGGGGACCATCGTCGTCGTCATCGTCGTCTTCGCGGGGCCGGATTTTGTTCGCTGATGGCGCATCCGTCATTTCTTGATCTGCGTTCGTGGGTGCCGGGGTGGTGGCAGGAGGATTTTGCGTGGCGGTGGCGGGTGCCTGCAATGCCTCGTCTGCCAGTGGCGGAAGAGGGACAGCGTCGGTGGGTTCGTCCGACTTTGCGACGCCTGTATCTGCGGGCACTTTGGACGTGGCCGGCTGCGACTGTGCGCCCAAGTCCATCTTGTCTTCCTTGTCTTCCATGGATGCGCGAGGCTCGGCGGACGGCGCAAGGCCTTCGGAGTTGTCGGTCACGC
This sequence comes from Botryosphaeria dothidea, assembly GCA_011503125.2. Taxonomy (NCBI): domain Eukaryota; kingdom Fungi; phylum Ascomycota; class Dothideomycetes; order Botryosphaeriales; family Botryosphaeriaceae; genus Botryosphaeria; species Botryosphaeria dothidea. Next base: position 2,415,032 of record WWBZ02000001.1, read on the forward strand.
CTTCAGGCTTGATCGCAGGCGCAGAGTTTTGCGGTAGCGACGCGGCGTCCTCGCGAAGATCTGAAGTCTCGGGCTCGATTTGCGGAGGAAGTGAGGTTGGAGCGAGGTTTTCGGGCGCAGCAGGGAGCGACGGTTGGTCGGTCAGCGGGTCGTTGAGGAAGGGCGCCGTGGGCGCGATGCCGCTGTCCACGTCCGTTACAGGCTCGGCAAAAGGATCTTGCTCAGGCTGAGAGTCGGCGCCGTTCATGGTGTCGTCACCGTTGGTCGCAGGCGTTGGCAGCGCGTCCGTCGGCGCATCGGCGCCAGGCGCAGGAATGTCAACGTGGTGAGGCGCGGGGTCTTCATCAAATAGCGGATCATGCTCATTTGCGCTTCTGCAGAATGATTTGTTCAATAAACTACATGCGCCAGGGTATGCTGAAAGAGAAATGGAAAGGAAACTAAGGCAGCAAGGCGGGAGGGCAGAAAGACGGGAATGCGGGGGAGAGCGACTCACCCGTTGATGTTTGCATCCAAGGCCATCGCGTCTGCAGATGGAACGGGTTTTGGCTCCACGGACGGTTTGTCCATTGCGGGCGAGGTCATCACGGCCATGCGACGCGAGTGGGGGCAGACAGCAGCACTGTGGATTACGCGACGACGCGCCGGCACCACAGAGCTGTTGCTTAGAAGCTAGCGCGTTGCAGGATTGATGCGCGCACAAGCGAGCAGCCGGGGGTGGTGTTGTGGGTGCAAGTTGGGGACGCGCTAGGGCGGTGACGCGTGGTTGACGGAGCAGTGTCGGGGCGGGTGCGCGGTGACGTGGGGGTGGCTGCGACGCGCTTGAGACTTTGCGAGGTCGGGAAAATCGAGGTTCAGAAAGGCTCAAGGCGGTAGAAGCATTAAATAGCTCCGGGCCGAGTGAAACCGCTAAATGGGCTCGAGCGTAGAGGCCACGTGACCTTGCAGCCTGCCGCAGCAAAATCGAGCCGGCAACCACGGGGCGACGGCGAACCGCGGACGAGCAGGACCGGCGCCAGCTGGATAGTGTGCGGGTGGCCGCGAGCGCAGGAGCGCAATGCAGGGCAGCGAAAGCGTGGTGCGCGGAGCGAGCGAGCGAGTGCAGTCGTCGTGGGTTGCAGCAATGCTCCAATCAGCGGACGCGAGTAATGGGCGACGGGAGGGTGTGTGCGCGCGCGCGACGTGCAGGAAGGTGCGAGCCAGAACACCAAAAAAACTGAGTGAACGAGGGAGGCAGGCGCCAGTTAAAAAAGCTGAGGGCTCCTGCCGCGCCCGAAGCTGTGGCCCCCTGACGCGGTAGCGCTTTACCTCTTACGGACTAGCGTGTCTCTGGGCGCGTTATCTAATCCATGCCGCTCGAAAAAAGCTGAGATAATTTTTCGAGTTGCCGGCTTCCAGCACAAGGCGCGCTCCAAACCAACCCGCCTCCCAGCCGTCTCCTCCCAGATTTTTGCGCGAGTCTCACCATGCCTACCGCAGTGGCTCAGCGCCGCAAGGCCACCGGCCTGCCCACCCCCAGCGCGAAGAAAGCACGAACTACCGCACCCGCCGCCCAAGCAAACGGCGCTCCCGCGCGCAAACGTGGCCTGGCAGCCTTGGTCTTCGGCGACGTCAAGCCCGCTCAGGCAGCCGCCACCACCAATGGCGTCAAGGGTGTGAAGGAGGACAAGGTTGACGAGTCGCGTGCTATCGTCGCCCATGGTGACGTCGACATGCCTGACGCAAGCGTCGACCCGGAAGTCGTGGAGATCTCCAGCGGTGAAGAAGAGGAAAGCGAGCTCGAAGAATCAGGAGATGAGCAGCAGGGCGAGGCTGACGATGCGAAGGCTGTTGCAGCCGATGCCGATACGGCAGATGGTGAAGAGCCTGCTGGGGATGAGGCAGAGCCGCCGTCATTCGGCGAGCTGCTCCAGGCTACCGCCCCCGAAGTTGTCGACGTTGAGACTGCTTTCCAGGACGACAACCCTGACTCTCGCGCATTGCCACCTACGAGCGGTAACCGGGCTCTATCCGCGCCCTCCGCAACATCCCTCGGCACGGTTTTGACTCAGGCTCTAAAGACAAACGACAAAGAGCTCCTCGAGTCTTGCTTCGAAATGAACGACCTCAACAGCGTCCGATCCACAATTGAACGTTTGCCCTCGTCTCTCGTTTCGAATCTTCTCCGCAGACTCGCCGAACGACTACACAAGCGACCGGGTCGTGCCGGTAATCTTATGGTCTGGGTCCAGTGGGCGATTGTCTCTCACGGTGGATACCTTGCAGGTCGTCAAGACATAATGCGGGAACTAGGCAGCCTCAATCGCGTCATGAAGGAGCGTGCATGCGGTCTGCAACCGCTGCTCACTCTCAAGGGCAAATTGGATATGCTTTCGGCGCAACTGGAGCTGCGACGAAGCATGCAAAAGGCGGCGACCATGGATGAGGACGATGAAGAAGAGGGCGTGATCTACGTTGAGGGCCAGGATGATGACGATTCCGACGACGAGGCTGCAGACAATGATACGAAAGCCATCACCAACGGCAGACATCAAAAGGCAAGCAAGCTCAACGAGGAGGATTTCGATGGCGCCGAGAGCACCGATGACGACGGCGCAATGCACCTCAATGCCGAGGAAGATGAGGCCTCTGACGAAGAGTCTGAGGACGTCTTGGATGATGAGGCCGAGGAGACCGACAATGACAGTGGCGACGACGAGTCTGAAGATGACGACGTGGAGGAAGATGAGGAAGGGGAGGATCTCTCTGAGGACGACATCGAAACGCCGAGGCCAACCAAACGTTCCGCCGCTGCCCAGCGCATGGGCTTTGGCAGTGGCAGGCGACGTCGCTGAATGCCCCGCATGACATGCATGCGTTGGCTTTCTCTCCACGAGGATCGCTCCGTTCCCCTGCACAAAAATGTAAATCAACGGCCTGGTGGAATTCTGACCTAACACGGCGAGCGTACCGTGTTCTCAAAAAAAGAGAGGCGTCTCTCTGGATAGTTTTATTTGATATCATACGCACAAGGATATGAGTGGGCATGATATCCTGGCGTTCATTGGGTGGGGTCGGAGTTTGTTGGCTGACTTTTGAGTCGGCGCCGCTTGGCTAATGGGCTGCATAGCATTGGGCTTAGATAAACTTCTCGGATTGCGCGTAGTCTGGGGTGGACAAAATAAAAAGTTCTCAGCCGTCAGATTCCGGACGAGCTTGTCAAGCGCACTTAGCTAGATCCGACGTGGTGCTGCGGTGAGGGAAATTGAGGCATTGCTGAGAGCGCCCGTCTGATGCCGAAAAGGACGCAATGATGACAAGTCAAGACCGACAACGGTGTGGACAGCTGCAGACCGCCCGTTTGAGCGGTCCACTGCACAATCACGTGTGCGTATCCGCCCGGTGGAGCCTCGCGCAGCTGGATGGCCGACGAGAGACCAACCTTCTTGCAGCCAAAGACTGGGTGGATTTTTCGGACCGACCCCGATTGCAAGCTCAACCATCAACCCTCCCTCCTCCGTTCCACTCCGATGAGCCATTACTCGCCACTTTAAATCCGCACGCGTCCTCCACAACCTGTCGGCCTGGCGCGCCTTTGTAGGATTGTGGCTGCAGTTGTGTTCGGAATCCTCCCGTCTTTGTCGTGCCACGTTCGGGACTCCGGAATGACGTAATGCGGCCTCGGCTGCTCCTGGTAACCAGCTTCGTCGGGCTTGCGGGACACGGTTGCAGGCTTTTTTTCTTGTTGTGTACGTGGCGGCTGTATGCCTGAGCCATCATCGTGCAAGGCGTCGGGTTGCTACGCCATCAAACCGGATTTGAGTCAAGATGGCTTCCGTGTTGATCACCACGAGGGCGGAGCCGCCTGCAGTCGTGGGTGGTGGCCGAAACGAGAAGAGCAAGGATATGGATGTCGATCCGCCGCGGACAACAACAGGGCAATACAAGGGATCTTTGAGTTGAGGTTTGCTGCTTGGGAAGGAGCCTAAATGCTTTGCAAAACAAAGGCCTTTGCGGCGGACCTTCAGAAGGGTAGGCATACTCGCTCAAGGCTGCAGCCATTGGATACATTAATCGTCTCTCCCTTTTTGATCCCTGCATTGTGCGAAGTCTGGACGGGGCTGGCTTGCAATAAATTCTGTTGCGCACTGATCATGAAACCCGGCTCTTTCACCCTGCCTACTCGAAACGTTTCTGGTGTTACAGACTCCATGTGTTTCCGTCACCGAGTTTTGTTTGTCTTTGCTTCGAAGTCTCATTGGCTGGTTCGTGAACACTCCGTCCAGACAATAACGTATTGTTCAAGTACATCCCGCGTCCATAATTTCAACAGTTCAACTATTCGGCCACAACTATGTCAGGCTTCAAATGACATATAAGCCCGATGTTATTGGCCTTTCAGTCACTCTAACATTTAGTTGACAACGCTGCCAGTTTGTTGAAGTACTCAGTTTAATATTCTCTCGAAGACTTACGAAGAATCAGAGACACAGAAGTATGGGTAAGCCCGCGAAGCCTGACTCGACACAGCGAATAATTACCAGACTTGAAACGTTCTTATTCCCGACGGGTATACATACAGTCCAGCGTTGCGTTAACGGTGAGCTGGCTGCTGTTTCCAGACGCAGAAGAGCAGACTCATCTTATACTTCTTCCAGTTCCAGCGCGTCTTCCCGGCACGGTCATCGATCTTCCCGTAGAAGAGACGCTTCACAGGACCGCCACGAACTGCGGCGTAGACATCATGATGATGGAGCGCAGGAACACAGCAGACACCACAATGATGAAGAACGAGGGCACAGCAGACATCGCAGTCACCGCACGCGTAGAGAGCATAGCGAGCAGGGAGAACATCGCGAAGATCGGAGCCATCGACGTCATCGCGAACATGGAGAGCACCGTCACGGCCACCGCCAGCCAGCGGCTGTTGCCGGCCTGCATGCAAGATCTGCTGATCAGGATCATACTCATAGACGCCACAGACACCGTGCTCGGAGACACTCTGGTGCTGCAGCGTCTGTCCCTGCATCTCCGTCGCCGGTCTCAGCGTACGCTCAAGCTACCTCTCCTATAGATCCTTCTAAAGGTCTGAACGCCAGGTTCGCCAATCTGGGTCTCAACAACGGTAGGGATACTGGGGACGCTCGCGTGAACGCTCCACACTCAATTGATCAGGACGTCCGCTCGACACGGCCTTCTAGCTTTGCATCTGACTCTTCCTGGCATACTTCCCCACCCGATTCTCCTCTAGACGCACCTCTGGTGCCACCTGGAGGACGTGAAATACTTGAAGAGGTCAGCAGACGGACGGGAAAGTACCATGCCACCGTCTCCGAGAGCATCAGGGATGATGGTGACAACTGGATTTAGATGTACGTGCGAGTTCTTTGCTTTGATTAGTCCTTTTTTGAATGAGGTTTCTGCGAGTTTCAATTTAGACAATGTTCTTATTCTATCATATTTTCACTTAACCCTTTCTCTTAGTGATTTGATTCCCGTTATTTTTGTGTCTACTTGGAATTTATCTGGTGTGTTAAAGAAAACGTGCGCTCACCCAAATATTAGGAACGCAAGGCTTGGTTATTATTGTGCTTAGTTTTCCAAGGAGCTACTAAAGACCTATACATTCCGTATCGTGCCCAAAGCATTCCCGGACTGTAGCAAATAGGAATAGCTTACCCAGTCCAAAATAGCGGAGGCATGTAGTTATAGAAATTCCGATATGTTTTTCATACATTGGTGAGTGTAATTTTCGTTCAAGAAGTGGCGTGTCAGAGTACTTTTCCCTCTCACATGAAATTGAGTTTCAAATCCGCCTTCCGATGGAAAAGGTAATCGGCGGGTTTACTCTCTTCTGCTTTCAAAATGGTTCGTCTGTTTTGATCCATCTCACTACTACCTTGCGAAGCGGACGCCAAAATTTTCATGGGTCGTTCTGTGATACAGACATTAATTATCTCGACTCTGTCCTGTGAGCCGATCAAACGGGTAAGATTTTCGTTATTTATGAGCCTCTACTCTAACATTCTAATACATCTCCAAATGGGAAGTTTCTTTATTTGGTTACCAGCAATGTCATAAAATTCTGTAAAGCCGGTGGTCCGACCACAGCCCTTTCTCCGGTCAACTGAAGTTTTCCGCACATTCCAGCAGGTGTTTCCTATCGCGAACGAAAGTGCATTATCATCAAGAATAGTGCAGCTTTAACTGCATAATTGTGTAGTACCCGAGAAGTGCGGACTCGACATTGCGTGTGGTGAAAGAGGCTTTGAAAGAACAATGTTGTTGTACGCAAGAGGAACAATGGCCAGAGGGAGAATATATGAGCATCTCGCGCGCCACTCGGTTTAATACACCAGGCAGCATTCCAGGCGAATTCTCCAACTACATCAGGTCCTGTAAGATTACTTGTACAGAGATGGTCCACGGTCATAATCTGGGAGCCTTGACTGACTACATCCAGAAGACTTTGACCAGGAATCAGGCAGACAACGAGAGTCGTCGTAGCCCAGACTACGAGTCTATGGAACGTTTCTCTCGGGAGCCTTCAGGATGGGCGCAGGCTCGCTCACTTGCAGTGCGGCGTTCAAGGGAGTTCACATGTTTTGCAGTTCCTCAGCAACTTGCTGAGGCCTCCGAGCTGGCTTTCGGCAGCAATTCCGTTGCTGCAACCCCTGAGGAGTATTACAACGCTAAGCGCACCTACTATAACTTCTCCTCCGAGTTGTTTATCCCATTTAAGGACTGCAATGAAGCAGAAGAACCTGGAGAGGTCGAGCACCCGGCACCACTGGCCATCAAAAATCCACCGCCAACCACGTTCGACAACATGGAAGATGTCCAACCTCGCTATATGTCTTGGAATCCGGAGCTCTTCACACTAAATGCCAATGGAATAGAGAATGAATCCAGCCAAGACCTAGACTTGTCTGACGAAGAGGAAGCTAAGCTTGAGAATGCGACGTATGTACCATATTCCCGCTTCCACCAGCGCGACGTTCAGGTCCTGACACTTCCCAGCAACAGTGCAATTCCTGCCTTCCACAGGAAGCCTCGTGAGAATCTCCTGTCGCAAAGAGCTCGGCGCTCGGTGGAGCATATGCAGAGCCCGAGCAGGCCGTTGCCGCGGTCCAGGGTAATGGCCGAAGTCCCAAGCAATGAGCTCAACATGATTCTGATGAGCGGATACCGGGCACAATGGCGACGAGACACACCGCCAGCCCTCCAAGCAGGACATCGACACAAACCTGTGGACCAGCATACTGCTGAAGAAGCCCTCCGAGACTTGAATAGTATCGGTGGGTACGAAGAGCCGGAGCTTGTCCCAGCACCCCTGCGCGTTGCACCCCGCGAGGACCAGCCCCGACTGCCACACCAGCTTCAAGACGAAAAGCTTGAAGCCAAGAAACCTGAAGCGGACTATCTCCAGAAACAGCAACCCCAAGAGAACGAGATCCAAGCGGACGAGCCGCAACAAGATGGACACCAAGCACCAGAAAACAACACGGAGGTATCCCCCATCACCCCCATCACACCCACTCCGCCCCGCCTGGCCCCAATCCGCAGGCTCTCCCCGCTCATCATCCCCAACCGCAACGCCGTCCCGCCACCGGCCATCCACTCCCCACCCCTCCACCGCCCGCTGCCGCGGCGCGCCCGCTCCGACATCCTCCCCGCTCACATCCACCACCCAGCCAGCCCGCCCGCAACCCCGTCATCCGCAGGCGTGCTCCGCCACAAGCACGAGCGGCACACACTGCGCGCGGATCCGCGCCCGAGCACGTACCACGCGGGCATGTCGGCGGCTTCGCTGCTCAACCGCCCCGTGCCGCCGACGCCGTACGCCATGGCGCGCGACCTGGGCATCTCGGATCCGCACGAGTGGGTGTCGCCGCGCCGGTCTGCGATCCCGCGCCGGCCGCTGGGCATGGACGCGTTTCGCCCCGCGGCCAGCCGGCTGAGCGGCTCGTGGGGCCCGGATGATGTCGGGTCGAATGTTGTTGGCGGGAGGCTGAGCAGCGCGTGGACTCCGGACGAGGTCAGACGAGATGCCGCTGCTGCTCCCAGGCAGAGTGTTGCGGGGAGCTTGGAAGCAGAAGATGACGGGCGACGGCGAAGTGTCTGCGAGGTTGCGATGCTTGAACCGGAGCCGGAGCCGCAGCCGTGCAGTGCTATGGAGGACGAGGAAGAGGGATCGTGGGTGACGATGCGGCCGCAAGAGTTTAGGCCGCTGTCATTTGAGGAGATGGGGGTTTGGATGCCAAAAAAGAAAACGCCAATGCAGAAGTTTGCTTATAGAGCGAGCAAGATACTTTGGCGCAAATAACACGTGTGGAAGAAACACTGAGGTGCGCTGGTCGCACCTCACGAATATTTCGAGATCTGTTCTCGTCTTCGGTGTTCGGTATGGTTCATATTAAATTAAAGATAGAGAAATATCACAATTATTGATTTATTAGCTCTTCCATTATGGATGTTGAAAGAAGTGATGCAGTTATCTCAGCCCGTGTCTACGCGATGCGCTCCCAAGAAATTCCAGTGAAGTTGTAGCCATTTACCAAGCATGTAACTTGACCCTCCTTTAAGCAACTGAGATTTCGCCTTGGAAAGTTACCACAGCATGATAGTAAGCCATATACCACGTCTCATTCAGAAATCGAGGCTTTCCCCGGTGAACCCATAGCGGATCAAGGACCTTTGGCTATATCTTGATGCTTGTTGAAATCACTCCTTTTGGCCATCCCTACGGCTTCCTGAACCGTTTGAAAGTCCACATGATGGTCCAAACCACATGACAGAACCCAAAGAGTCATCACGGGTTGGTCATATGGAAGTCACGTCTGGACCATGGCTGCCATGTGGCCACCTGCGAATGTGCGTCATGGAGTGCTCTTGTGACACTTCTGCCTGCCACGCGGCCATGAGATGCCCCGTGCCACTCGTATCCTCCTCCCTCCCTCTACCTATATAAACCCCTCTCCTCCTCGACTAAACGCTCCTCTTTTCCTCTCTAGCTCTCTTTGCCTTTTGGCTTAGATCATGTGTAGTTACTGTTCTTTTTAGTTTAATCTCTAGAACGTCCTTACCGGGGCATCTACCGATTAAACCAGTTTTTGGAATCAGAGTTGGCGGCCGCTGGGCATCGCCCATGTCGCTGACCACAGTGTCGCTCGTATTGCACTGCCTCGGGCTGACGCGAAGAGCTGCCTTCTCACCTTTCAAAGTTTTTTCGTTGAGTCGCTCATCAGGCTATGTTGCCAATGGGAACCCGAGGAAGAACTGAATCACCTGCGCAACACCTTTGCTGTCATGGGCAGCTGAAGACAACAGGTGAAACCGCAGACTCGCTACAGTAGCATTGCGCAAAGCAGCAAGACACTCTCAGTTTGAGAGCTGCCTGAAATATTTCATGTCCCTTCCGCTTGAACAAGCAAACCTTCACTGTTACGGTTTAACGCATGGCTGTCACGGTCACCAATTTTGAAGCCCAACCGCCAATAAGACCAACATCACTGACACACCGTATCTTAACCCCATATCCTCATCAACTCCACACCGGCCAATCTTTAATGCGCTCTTCTGCACTTGCCATATCACTTTGACGAGGGGCGAGCCGCAAATGTGTGTGACTGCGCTCGCACACTTCACTATCGATTTCTGGAAGGTTGACAACTCATCATGAGATCGTTGTGGAAGCCATTCCAATAGGACATAGATTGTTTAGAGGCCATCTTGGCTGGATTGATCGAAGTTCTAGGCAGCGTTCTATCCGTGGTCTTTGTCCCGCCACGTGCGAGGACAAGGACGGTCAAATACGGGCGCACCCTCTCTTTAACATTGCGACAAAAGCCTTGACAAAGGAATACATGCGCAGAGACGTTCGGTGCGTATTATACAAAGGCATGGTAAGCCATATTCAAGGAAACCCATTTCATTGCCGGCCGCCACCGCTTCCACCATCTCAATCAGCCCCGATTCTATAAGACTTCCGCTCCGGCACTACATGCAAAAAGCCTTTTTCCGTCTCTCGTTCCCAGAAGCCCCCCACCCAACAGAAATCCGACCCCATCCACTCATTTCCCAAACCATGAAGCTCTCCACCCTGATCTTCCCCGCCGCCTTCGCCCTCACCACGCTCGCGGCTCCGACAGACCTCGCCCCCACTACCGCCTACGAAGTCCCCGCGCTCTCTCCCCTCCCGCGCGACGCAAACACGACGGCCCTCGACGCGCGCGCCCTCTACAACGACGTCTGGCGCGACGTCAAGCTGTGCACGCTGGCCAACCAGCGCGGCAAGTGCTTCGCGCAGCGCATCAAGGCCAACACGCAGTGCTACAACCTGCCGGCCGACTTCAACGACAAGGTCTCGTCGATGACGACGTCGCGCGCCATCTGCTTCGTGTTCCGGAACGAGCGGTGCGACATGCGCAAGGAGCTGCCCAAGCGCGTCGAGGCGCCGGGAGTGCAGGACTTCAAGCTGATCGGGCTGGACAATGCGGCGAGCAGTTTCCGGTGTCAGTACTACAATTGGCAGTAGGTTGTGATTGTTGAATACGCTTTCTTCCTTCCTTGTTGGCTGTCTGAGGTTGACTGTGCGAAATGTATGCGGATAATTTTTGTTTGCGGGGTTGTTTGCCCCAGAGTGTAGAAACAGATATCAAAACATTCGTGTTTCAACGACAATGCGTCCAGAAATGAATCCAGCATTTGAGCAGAGCGTACTTCAGAGTATGCAGCTTGACAAGGTGACAAATGAAGCAAAACTGTTGAATTCGAGAATGTGGAGCTTCCACAGAGAGTAAAAATGTCTGACGGGCAAATGTATCATTGTGGGATAAGTTTGTTGTGGTAAATATCAAATGAAACAGGAACTCCTGCAAAACGCCGGTGAAATGGCACCAGAATGAAAGAAATACCGGGTACTCCTGCTCAAGGGTGGAAATCATGTTCTTCCAAAACTTCGGCATGGGTCCTTTCCAAGACTTGTACTTGATCCATATCGAGTGTCCGGTCTTCGATCTGGTCAATCGCCCTATCTAATGGGCGAATGTATGCAGAGTACGAGCCTCTGCCGGAGACCTCGCGTTGTACTCCAGAAGAGCGAGATCAAAGCGTTGACGGGGACTGAGGTATTGTCTATATGTCAAAATGAGTGGCCAAGAGGGGCGGTGGAATGAGAAGTGGAGACGGGTTGTTTGGACAAACGCAAGAGACAGCTGTCGTGACACCTACCGGATGTGGTATGCGTCTCGTGTGCACTGAGTAATGTTGCAGGGATGGCGCTGGCATGGAGGTGTGGTGGGAGCATTCGGGCGTGAGCGCCACAACGACGCCGACGGGCGCTGCTGAGGCTTGCGTGGCATGTTGGGTTGCATCACAGCGATATGGGGCGGTTTTATGAAGAGTAGCGCCCCTGCAGCGCGTGTGCGACGGCTGTGTAACGAGAGTGGTGAAAAAAATGCTTATCTGTGGGCCATTTCCCCATTTCCTCGCTCCATCTCCGCACCGTCAACGGCCGGCGCGCTCCTTCCCACACTAGATCTGCTCGACACGAGACTGTCCGCCGCACTTAGCGCTGCCCCCCAAAATGCCGCCACACATCGTCACCAAGATCCATCTGCTGAACAATGACATGCCCGTAATGAATTGTGCTCACCGTTTCCCTTTGTCTCCCTTCGCCGCTGCCCCAAATCCCCCCTCGACTCCGCCCGGATCCACCCTCACTTCACAGACACTGCCCAGAATCACTTCAGCTGACCACGCCGCCGAAAAACAAATACAGGCCAGCTATGTCTCAGACACGCTCCGCCAAAAACCAAGACCACCCCAGCAAACTCTGCGCAACCGCCATCAACGCACCTGGACTCTGTTCAAAAACTTGCCCGTCATGGAAGTCGCGCGCAGCGTGCAACGTGACACGCACGCCAACAAAATCAACGCCGTCGTCCAGGTCCACTCCTCACTCCGCAACAACATGGTGTCCAGAGGCCCTCTCGATGGCAAGGCCGACGTCATCTACATGACCAACATTGCCTCTTCAGCCGCCGCCAACCACCGCAATGACTCCGTGAAGGAAGTCGACGAACTTATTTTCCTGCTGCCCCATTGGCCCGACACCATTCGCTTCTGGATTGACGAGAGACCCGTCGGCCATCCGGATGCCGCCAAAGAGAAGGTACGCCGAGGCCACCTGGAGGACGCCAGAAACTGTTCCGTCATCAAGGTGTGCATCAATCGTGACTCCGTGACCAATTCCCGATCTAAGGACCCACCGGCATCCAGGGAGAGTGACATCTATCTTCCTCCTTCATCTCGTGCCGCCAGAGTCTGGATCTACCTAGACCCCACCAAGAAACCTCAAGAGCAGAGGCTGCCAGAGACGAAGGAATCGGGAGCGAAGAAGAAGACTCCCTTCAAAGATTCGTCCTCGCCGGAGAAGTCGCGGCTGAGGAAGAATTCTATCAAAAGGTCCCAAACGTCACCTGAGAAATCGCCGCATAAGCCGTCGCAAAAGCCACAACAGAATGCATCACAAGAGATTGCGTCACAGAAGACTGTATTACCGAAGACTGCGCAACAGAATACGGCATCGCAGAAGACAACACAAAATCAGACAGCATCAAAGACGATACCAGAACAAGCAGCATCAAAAGCACCACCACAACAGCTCACGGCTTCAACCAGGTCGTGGGTCCCTATACCGGAACGGAGGAGTAGCAAGAAGGTCACCGCGAGGTCTCCCTTATCTTCATATCCTCCAATCACTGCTACGGCAAGCCCACCGAGCATGACCGTCACAACCGTCTCTGCAGCAGATCCTCCGGCCTCAAAACCAGCCATTCAAGGCACACAAGCTTCAAAACTGATGCCGGGCACGCTGCCGGAGGAATTCAAGAATAACGTCTTCAATGACATATCCCGCCTCATGACCAAATCCGATCCCTTTGGCCGCTTCCACAACACCGACTTCCCAGACTTATCGGACAGCGAAGAGGAGCGTGACACCTTTCCAACGAATCCATTGGATGGTGACCTTCCCACTCTTGGCGAGGCGCAACGGGAAAGGTTCTACAAGGCGGGACGGAGAGCACAGTCAAGCGTGTTCTTCGAGGAGAGCAATTTGTCGGGCCAGAAGAAGATCGAGCTCATGCACGATGAGAACCCTGAAATGAGTCAAGGGTTCATCAAGCCTTCGCGGAGTAGGAGGTTGAAAATGAGGATCTCAGATATGCTGCATAGACGAAAAATTCATTAAGATACGTGACTCGTAGTAGGTAAGTATCTTCTCCTTTCATTTTAGCATTTAATTCTTTGGAAATCTCAAATTTCCCTCCAAATTTCCAATTCCTTTAATTTGGCATATCTTGTTCCTGAAAGTAGATCTAAAAATGATCTATTTGAGCTTCTTTTACAGCAAGAATGTGTCTTCAGCACTGTGGAGGTTGTTCCGAGTGTTAACTTGATGCTCTAACGTAGGTCCGATAGAGTGCGTTGTTACGTACCCTCCGCACCAAGCAACCAGCAATTGCACTGTCAACAAACAGCGCCTGCCATTCCTCCCATCATGCTTTACAAGGACTTGCTATCTCTCTGAATATTATCAGGTAATTGTACATACATGATGCATCATTGTACAATACTAAGTCTGGCCTCCGAGGTATATAATGACTTGATTCAAACCATTTGCAATCCATCCAAGTACACCAAGAAACTCGATTGTATCTAGAGTCTAAGAGCCTTTAAATCTCCATTCCAAGAAGCGAGTACTCAAGTTTGCAATCTCCGAGGCCTTACGCTCGCTCTCCTCACCAAAAATGAGAAAGAGCACCATGATCGTCATCGCCCTCGCGGTGCTGCTGGCCATCATCTCCGCCATCATCTACGCTATTTCGACACTTCTCGCATCTGTGCCGGTCAATATCAATATCCATGTGGAGCATGTTGAGGTCAAGCTCGGATTTGTAGACTTGCTCAGCATCATCCTTGTAGGACGTGTAGTGTTGAATGCCTTCAGCTACTTCGTGTCAAGGGAATGTTGAGGAGGACTTCAACGGTGGTAGAAACGTAGGAAATTGAGAAGGTCGAGCTATGCTTGTCTCTTTACTGAAACATTGTCGGAAACGGTTGCATGATAATTGACTTGTGGGCGATACTGCACACTCCTTCGTCTGTGGTAACAGCTCTAAACATAGGAAGATATATTCGCACCCTGTGCCAACACTCGGTAAAACACCAAATGAAAAAAATGTTCCTCACCATTTTTCTCAAATGATTTACTATGTTGTCTTTTCACCTCAGCCCTTATAAGTTTGTAAAGATAGCCAGTCTTGTCTCTGACCTCCGCGCACACTGTACGTGGACAACACAATCTAGCCTTGTACACAACTGATGCATGACTTGTGTACAAATACCGCATTCACCTTAGCCATACATAATGCTCGCGATATTCAAATCTCCCCCATCAACACAAGTCACAGCTACACACTTGCGCGCTCTCATACTTCCAAAGAGAGCAACAAATTCAACTCCTGAAACCGGACAGCACACAACACCCTTATCCAAACACACACCAACCCAGCAACCATGAACCTCCACAACATCACCAGAAACGTCCTTTCCACCCTCATCCTCGCAGCAAACATCATCCTCTCCCTCCAACTCCTCTCTCGCCTCTTCCTCCCCGCCAACACCACCATCCGCATCCCCATGCCCTCCTTCCTGCGCCCCACTACCTCCCACCCCGAACCGGCCGCGTTCGTCCCCTACAAGCCCGGTCCCGGACCGGCTATATTCGCACCATACACGCCCGACATCCGCTGGACGCCGTGGGTCACCCCGCGCCCCGTCCCCACCACCACCTCCGCCGCCGCCGCCGCCATGCCACTCGAGTCCGTTCCCGCAGCCGTGACCGGCTCGCTGAAGGACGCGAAGCTGGCGGCGACGTCGACGCCCGCGCCGACCGCTGCCGCCTGCACGGTCGGCGCGGCGGAGCGGTACACGAAGACGGTCGACATGACGACGCGGACGGACTGGGAGGGCGTGAGGTTTCCGATGTATCTCGAGGACGACGTGAAGCATCGGGTGGTGGGGGTGAACACTTGTGATGAGAGCGGGAAGTGGCGGAGGGAGGTGGTGAGTGCTGGGCCTGTGAGAGTGTTTGGGTTGTGGTAGAAGGTGCTGATTTTTCTCTATTGTCGAAGATTTTACTAATATTCCTGGCTGTGTGTGGTCCGTGACTACTAAGCGCCCTATACTTGAACAAATTTTCTTCTGGACTTTGAAAATGAAGGACTGATTGGGTTTGAATACAGTGCTTACGCTCGTGAATTGATAAGATGGATATGACATGAAATTTACACAGAAGAAAAGCGACAAGGCGACATTAAAAAAGAGTCGAGTAGGTTGAAAGCAAGTGTTCGGCTCCTCCCCTTTTCCTCTCCGACTAAGTTTTGACCTACCAATCATCTGACGCCCTTTTTGGAGCCGTGGCTGAGGATCACGGCGGTGGCAGTGCGAGTCGTCTGAGTTTCCAGCAACTCGGTACCTAAACGGATGACGGGCCGCATTAAGTAACGCCGCACATCCACCGCACATTTACCGCACCAATCAACGAAGTGGCATCTGAATGTCTTCGCTGCTACTGCTTTTATCATCTTGCTCTCACTCTGTGCCAATCTGATCTTTTGCGATCGACTTTATGCAGCTTTCGGCTACCCAGCGTGCAAAAGATCCAGGAGTCGTCCCGTGGGCTCGTTTTTAAGCAGCTCGTGGCAGATTCACAGCTCCCGGACATCTCAGTGGGTTCACAGCTCCTGTACATCTCATAGCAAACTTAAAGCTCCTCGGAACTTTCCTCCAGATTTCCACACCAGCCGACCGCAAAACCTTTCATTATACTCAATTTGAAATCAAAGCATCCTGCAGATTGAACATTTCCCTGAGGTATTGGCCTCCCCATCACGCACCATGCCGAAGACGCAGATGGCGCATGCAGTACATTGGTGCCCGTTCTGCGAAGAAAAGTCGTATAAGAGCAAGGGAAATCTAAACAATCACATGGAACGGAATCATGAACCTCAAACGCTACGCATCTGCTTGGAATACAGATCTCGGACGCTCTCGTCATGTCCGACGAGTAGGATGCTCTGGTCGGCAGTTCGAATCAGCACGCCACGAAATGAGAAAGAGCTTGTACGGATGCGGAGTATGCGCAAGGCTATTTGATGACTTTGGCATACGTCAAGACCATCTCTTCAATCATCAGCAAAGCGGAGTCCCCAAGGCTGCCTGGAGTATGGACAACGTCATGCGAGCCTTGCTCTCCCATCATTCCATATCTGGAACATGGACTGATTTACGTCAGGCGGGCTCGGTTCAATTGGATCAGCTGGAAGATCTTCACTGGGACTGGACAAAAGCAACAGCTGTCGAAGTCCTCACGGCACTGGAACACAACCGTTTCAACGACGATCAAGAACTCAGGGCAATACTGGATAAAGAAATATCAAGCCTGATACTCCCAGATGTTGAAGCAACCCAAGCAGCCGCCACAGAGTTTGACTTTGACGCCTTCATGCAGCAACTCGAAGATGATTTACAGTAAAAGTGTTCCCTTACAGGTCTTTTACGCGAATTCTGAACGTGGACTAATTTCTCTGATCAAAATACCTACCCCGGCTCTCATGGCAGCCACATTTCGGAACTGTAGGGAGCAAATTTTTTCAACAACGCCATTGTCAAAGATTCTCCCAACTGTCTTGCCAACAACCCCACTCTTCCTCCGCCTTCGCCTTTATCTCCGACACTACCTCCTTGAAGCTCTTTCGCCCGCCAAGAAATTCCATACCCGTGGTGTTCACTTTCGCCCTCACAATCTTCCCTTCGTCGTCAAAATCATACAAGATCAGCGCACTCAACACCATGACATCCCCCTTCTCGAACTTGTGCCCGCAAAACTCGGGCACCGGCTCGCGGGCGGAGAACACTGTCTGCTTGATCAAGACAATGTGGCGATCATTTCGCAGAATTTCGAGCGGCACGACTGCTTCGGAGAAGCGGGCGTGGACCTTGGCATAGTGTTCGCGGATGGCGGCGCTGCCGTTGAGAGTGCCATCAGGGAGGGCGAGGGTAATCGAAGGCGAGTAGAAGGCGTGTTGGGGCTCGTAGGAGCGTGAGTTGAAGGCGCGGAGGTATTCCAGGAAAGAGGGAAGTGTGATGGCGGACATTGCTTTTGACGAATTTCTTCCTTCAGGAATAAAGGTAGCTGGCAGGTGGGCCTTTTTCCTTTTTGATTGATTAAGGTGTTTTGGCTATAGGTTGAGAAACGGGTCTTTTAATAGATTTTGAGTTAATTCTGGTCCAGGATCCCACATTCCGCACGCGGAACTGATCCTAAATGTTGATGTTGTCTCTGTGAAGTCATGTGTGTGTGGAGCCGATGGAAAAGGTCGAATTAAGGTGTGATCTGCGATAACCGCTTACCAACGGGCGTTACTTAATCTTTACCAAGGATCCGGGATGATTTTCTGGTCGTGGGATAATTCCGTAAATGGTCGGGAGTGCAAGGTGGAGCCGAGTTTGCCCATATCCGAGCCGCCGAGCACACCGTATACTTCGCTTTGACGTGCCAGCCAGGCGCAAGACCACAGTTACTTTTACTCTTAGTTGCACACTTTCACTGGGTTTCTAAGCTGCTTCTAACAAACAAGATCATCTCATAAAGTTCTCATTCTGCGCAAAATGACCTCCAAACCACAGCCCACTAAGTCCATATTGACGGGGAAACATTTTCGAGAGATTCCTCAGTACGAGAATGGACGAACCTTATACTCACGCCTCTCCTCAGGCTTCCCTGCTTCAGGCTGGTCCAAGAAGCCAGGATACAGATAAAATCCCAAGTCCTTCCCCTCCCTCTGCTTCACACTCCAACCATCCCCCAACCACGCCATTCTATTAACCTCTTCCCCACCCTCCTCCTCCCCGACATATTCATACTCCCAATCCTCCCACCTCGGGCTCCTCAGCGCCTCAATGCAGTGCAGCGTGCTCCCCGGCCAAAGCCCCGTAATCTGGTCCTCGCTATTCCGATACCAGCTCTTACACTCCTCCTTGAACACCGTCCCCTCGAAATACGCATCCACATACTGAACAAAATCCCGCACGCGCCGCGGCCGCACGGCCATGGAGCGAATGTTATCCTTCTGGATCTTGCGCACGCACTTGACGATGTAATCGCCGGTGCTCTCGATCATCATGGTCAGGCTGCCCGACCCGATCGCGCTGTTCGGGCCGAGCATCATAAAGTGGTTCGGGAAGCCGTCGGCCGCGATGCTGAGGTACGACTGGGCGCGGCGCCGCCAGTGGTCCTGCAGCGTCCTGCCCTCCGCGCCGACGACGGGGAAGGGCGGCGGCGCCGAGACGTGGAAGCCGGTCGCGCAGACGAGCGCGTCCAGCTCGCGCAGCGCGCCGTCCTGGGTGCGGACGCCGCGCGGCTCGATGCCCGCGATCGGGCTGGTGATGAAGTTCACGTTGGGCTCGGTGAGGGCCTCGAGAAAGCCGGGGCCGGGCGTGAGGCGGCGGCAGCCGGGCGAGAAGGAGGGGAGGAGGGCGTCGAAGATTTGCGGGTGCGAGGCGAGGCGCGCGCGCATGTTTTCCTCGAAGGCCTTCTTTGCGCCGATGGCCATTTCGGTGCCGCGGATGGTGATGGCGTGGATGGAGTTGGCGTCTTCTTCGACGGCCAGGCGGAACTTGTGGTAGTGCTCCGGGTCGGACTTGAATTTCTCTTTCAAATCTTCAGGGACTGCAAAGTATGATTAGCTGGTGTTCATGTTACTCGTGGATGGAGGATTGTCGTACTTATGAAGCTGGTAAGGCCGAGCTTGTCCCACATCTCCTGGCCAAAGGGCGGAGATATCCAAGTTCTGCTGCGGATGAAGCATGAAAGCTGCGTGCCGGCAACCTTTTGCAGCCGTGGTATTATCTGGATGGCACTACTGCCAGAGCCAATGACGCCTATCCGCTTGTTTTGAAAGTCATAACTGCGTTCTCCGTCAGCACATCGAACAAAATCACGAACGGAAAGAATCAACTCACTCCTCATTCCACCTCGCCGAATGCATCACTTCCCCCTCAAAGCTCTTGAACCCTTCGATCTCCGGCCACGCCGGATTGTTCAAGTTCCCCCTCGCGCCAATCAACACCTCCGCCCGATCCTCAAACACCGTCCCCGTCGCCAAATCCTCCACCTTGACCCTCCACAGCCCCACCCCCTTATCCCACCTACACTCCCTCACCTGATGCCTCAACTTAACAAACCGGTCCGCGCCATACTTGCGCGCCGTGCGCTCAATGTACGCCTGGATCTCGCGCGCCGGCGCGTACAAGCTCGACCAGTCGCGGTTCGGCTCGAAGGAGTACTGGTACGAGTGGCTGGGGATGTCGCACGCGCAGCCCGGGTAGCGGTTCTCCCACCACGTGCCGCCGATGCCCGCGTTCTTCTCGTAGATGGCGAGCGAGACGTTGCGCAGGCGCTCCGGCAGGCGGATGCCGCAGTAGACGCCCGAGTACCCCGCGCCGATGACGATGACGCGTATGGGTCGGAAGTTCTCGATGGGGGCGTCGTGCAGCTGGAAGGTTGGGGCGCTGGTGTTGTTGGCTGATGGTTTGCTGGTGGCGTGGCCGTTGATGCCGTTGGTTTGGGGGGAGGTGAGTGGTGGGGGCACGCCGTTGGCGGTGGTCAGCGACTCGGGGAGAGAGGGGACGGCAGACATTGTGAGAGCCGGGCACCTGGGCGATTGAGGGGCCTGGCAGCGCGGCTTAGAGAGAAGACGTTCGATAGAAAAGAAAAATAAGGTTGTTTCTGACACTAAACAGCTCCCCGCGTTTTATCACCAGACGGACGAGGGGCAGCTGTGAACATAAAAGCAGAGCTCGCGCGGGATTGAGCCGCGCCATATCGACCCGCGTTGATCAGCCGCGAGCTGCTACAATGCCAGCCACGAGCAGCGCCAACAACGGGCCAGGGAGGCCGGTATGAACAACCGGCAGTGGCCTGGGATGAACTTATCCCTGCATACCCCCCCTTTGTTGATCGTGGAGGCGCAAGCAGACACAGGCAGCCAGTAAGAAATGTCAGATGACGGGCGGAGAGTCGTGGCCCTTTCCCGTGCCATGGCGCCTAGGTCGTGGAAAGGTCATTACGTCGACGAGGGGAGATGGGGGCGGTACGGAGAGGCGTGATACCCCTCAGGCATCTTCCCCACAAAGAGACGTTGTGGGGTTGCTTGTGTGCTCGGCATTGCCAAATCCAAATTGCCGCACCGGTCGTAGCCCGGAAACTAAGATTGGTCAGACATTGGTAAACGGGCCATCGTCTGAAACTGCTGGCCGGTACCAGGCGCGTGAGACCTGACGAAAACGGCAAAGAGAGACTTGATCTGGCCAGCGAGTCTTGACTGGGCCAACAGAGCGCGCGCCAATTCCGAAAGCGCCAATGACTCGCGAGCAACGTCAGATGGATTGGACCATACTGGGTGAGCGGCGTTTGTTATGCATAAATCCGAGGTCACGGCCTGTGGGAGGAAGAGGGGAGGACTGCACCCGATTGGAGTGACACTTCGAGCCTCCACCGGTCTCCACAGAAACAATCCCGCTGTACACCGACGGAGAGCTTGTCGCAACGGAGCCAACTTTGCGGGGTTCAGAAACTAATGAATTGATTTTAAGCCTCAGTTGACTTATCCAGCGCAACAGGTGTACATGTTTTCCTACCAGACCAGGTTTCCCATTTCAACTCCTCGCTCCGTCTCTTGTCCGCCGTTGTCTGTCCACCGAAAAAGTGCCTGAACAGTCCCCTTTGCCCGCCGATCCAGTCGCACGTAAAGAAACGCCGCCCAAAAAGTGCGCCAAAAATGTCTCTCTCATGGTGAATCTTGAATGCGTAAGTGCGGTTTCATGGTATTATTACACTTTCTGCGCCGTCGAGTTCATCGACCAGAAATTGATGATCGCAACCTGCCAAATCCCGTCAATATCTCAGCTCTGATTGCGCCAGATCAAACTCACTTGGTTCCCCAATTTGTATGCCAACTTCTTGCCATCCGCATCCCATCTCAGCAGATGATCCAACTCGGTGTCTCTCGCATCCGGCAAAGTAGTGTCCCACTTCTGCTCGTCGTTGTCTGCTGGTTTCCACTTTGCTTTTGATACACCCGCTTCGGGGTCCCAGAAAGTCACCGTGTCCGTGCCAGCAGCAGCCAGCAGGTACCCGTCTGGCGAGAAAGCAATCTCGATGACAGAACCACTCGAGAACCTTTGAACGTTCTCGAATGGTTTCTTGGCGTTCCAAAATTGGACCGTCCAGAAGCCAGAATCCGACGAGGTTGCCAGCAGACGGGGCGTTTCAGCATCATGAGACGCTGGATTGGCGATTGGCTGAAATTCAAGACCTGTTATATCCTCTCCTGACGCGAATTCGTGGGTGCGGATTTCCGTGTCGGTCGGAAGAATAAGTCCCAACTGGGGGTGCGCTTCATCGGATGAGCTGCTGCAGGCTATTATTCCACAAACGGCGTCGTAGCGGAGGTTCTCCCAGTGCGTGCTTGTCGTGAAGGATTTTTGAACCACAAGCTTATTCTCAGACGTGATTTCGTAGACCTCGAGAATTCCGTACCCGGCCACGACAAAAGTCGAGTCACTCATCCACTCGGCAGCGAACACCGGGTGCTCGGTTTGGGCGTTGTAAAGGGGTTCCTGCTTGATCTCTCTCCACACGCAAATTCGCGAGTTGACGTCTGTGCTGCAGACAGTAAGAAGGAGATTCGCCGATGCGTTGTAGCGTAATGAGAAGACGCTTCCAAGCACAGCCGTGACCAATCGAGTCTGCAATCCGCCTTCACTGAGATGGTAGAGCTTTCCTTTGGTCATTTTCTCACCACTGTCAGCGGTCATGTCTTCCAGAGTACCGATGACAGCTTCTCCAGGTAACGTCCAGGCAACGGCGGTGACGGTCGGGTGATTCAGTCCGATATCCAAGTCTCGTGAAACGGGTTGCGCGGGTCCATCTGTTTGGGGTTGTGTAGAATTCGGAATGTGATAAATACGTAGCAAGGATTCTCCTGCGGTTAGCAGAAGCTGCGGTTCTGTGGGACTCCATTCCGTATGGACAACCGTGGCTCCCGGCTCGTCGATTCGTAGGAAAGTGGTCTGCGGTGCCAGGTCCATCAGCTTCTCTGTCTGGCGCACACTGCTTTCTCCAAGACTCAAGGTGGTGACCAGCGGAGCAACCTCTTCCTCGACAGCCGAGTCGACGTCCGAAACAATGGCTTCCGACTCGGCGGGAGCACCATTTGTTTCCATTTCGACATCGCCATTCACACGTGCATGTGCCTCGTTGCTGCCCTTCTTCCTCTTCCGTACGGGCGCATCTCCATCTGCAGCGGTTCCATTGACTTCATCTCTTCGCACGCGACGGTTCGACAGGGTTTTCCGGCGGCGCGCGTCGCCGTTGTAACGGGCGAATGGGCGGCCGTGATCGTGGCCGAACTGGTAGCGACGCTCCTCGGTGCCCTGGTCATGTTAGCGTGCTGTGGTGGTGATGAGAAATGGCGGGGACATACATTGGACGCGGCGGCGCGCATGTCGTCCAGCCACAATCCATCCTGCAGCATGCGCAGCAAAGTGTGGGTCTGGACTTTGTCGGCAAAGGGCAGCGAGTCTGGCTCATCGTTCCAGTCATGCACCAGCGCCAGCGCTGCTTTGGCGTAACCTTTTGAGAATTAGAGTCTGTTGATGTTTAAGTGCTTTCAAACCTCGCTGGAGCCTCGGCGCGCGTGGTGGCGGAGAAGACAAGCTCGGGCTCGACGCAGCGACGTCGGGCGCAGGCCGACAGGCATCCAGACGGGGCGTGTTCTGGCTGAAGCGGCTGGCTGGGGGAGAGAACGCGTGCATCCGGGGGCATCGTGACGTACCAGCCTCTTGCAGATACCTCCAGACCAGGTAGTTGACGACGTTGGAGGAAAGGTGCTCGGTCATGGCGCATGATGTCGCGCGCGCGCAGCGGGCTTCCGGGGGAAAGTTCCTGGCTCAGGGTGGGTGGGCGGAATCGGCAGTGGGAATGGGTCTGCGATGTGGAGTGGAGAGAGGCTCGTCGGGCTGGATGCGGCGCGATGGCCCGCTGGTGCTGGTGCTTGGCGCGCAGGCGCAGGCGCAGGCGCAGGCTCGGGCTCTGGTGAATGATCGGCGCGACCCTGCCGCGATGAACGGAAACCACGTCTCGTCTCACAAGGGACCACCACCACCACGCCAAACAATCCCACCCAAGCTCTCTAGCAGCCCGCCACGCCCGCCCATCCCGCGTCCTCCCTGCGCGCGCCCGTCGAGGCGCCACCTCCGTCAACCCAGCGAGCCTCGCCCCTGCACGTGTCTCAACGCGCGCCGCATCCGTCCTGCACGCCCCGCAATCCAGGGACCGCGGACACAGCTGCCAGCTCCATAGCTCCCCGTGTCACCACCGCCTGCAGCCACCATCTCCCAACACGCCATGCGCATCAACGTCCCGCCCCTCACTCGCAGCCTGCTGGTCTGCCTTTTTATTTTCACCTTGCTCAATTGGATCCTGCGGCCGGGGTACAGCGACTGGGTGCACGGTGTTGGCAAGCCGCTCGTGAGCGTGGGCGACGGCGCGCCCTATCTGGCCATCATCCCCTCCACCGCCATCGTGTATCCTTGGGTCTTTTTGGTTGCCACTGTCGTGGAAGAGAACATATTCGGCTTGTTGATCACCGGCCTGACTGTCTTCTATGGCGGACGTTACTTGGAGCGCGCATGGAGCTCTGCTGAGTTTGCCAAGTTCATTCTCTTCGTTTCTATGATACCCAACATCTTGACTTATCTCCTTTACGTCATTGGCTATGCCATCTCCAAGAACGAGGAAGCAATGTTTGTACCCTGGCATACATTTACTTACGTCGCATATAACTAACGGTCAACAGGACGGCGACCATCTCCGGCGGCATCGCGATCCAGGCTGGTTTTCTTGTCTCCTTCAAACAACTCGTCCCCGAGCACACAGTGTCAATTGCCAAAGGCACGATCCGCATGCGCGTAAAGCACTTCCCTGCCATTTTCCTCATCGCCAACACTATCTCTGGCGTCGTTCTCGGTACCGAAACCGCGACCTTCCTCTCCTGGTTCGGATTCTTCACGTCCTGGATCTACCTCCGCTTCTACCGCTTCTCGCCTTCGCTATCCTCCGCCTCTACTGGCGAAGATTCCTTCGTCCGCGGCGACGCGTCCGATACTTTCTCCTTCGCCCATTTCTTCCCCGAACCGCTGCAAACCCCGATCGCCCTGTTTGCCGATCAGGTCTACAACACACTGGTGGCTATCAAAGTATGCACGCCCTTCTCGCACGAGGATATCGATGCTGGCAACGAGCAAGCTACGGCGCGCGCCGAGGGCGGTCTGCCGAGCCTGATGAACCCTGGCAGGGGCGCTAGGGGAGGCCGCAGGGAGGAGGCGGAGCGGAGAAGGGCGTTGGCATTGAAGGTGCTGGATCAGCGGTTACAAGCTGCAGCCAGCAAGCCTCAGCAGCCAACCGTGCCCGCAGCGCCCTCTGGTCCGTCGATACTAGGCGAGACAACGTACGAGCCAGAACGCCATGATGATCAGCCGCCGGCAAAGGCCACTGCTTGAGCATGAATGAGGCAAAATGTAAGATTTTTGGCGAAACAAGAAACCAAAAGGAATCTTTCTCTTCTATCACTGTACTATCGTCTCGAAATCGTGCAGTCAACGTTTTGTTTTGATCTTTGGTCCTGGCGTAGAAGCGCATTGATGATTCCTGGGCATCATGCTGGAGCTCTCAGATCACACTGATCTTGTATTTCTCATTTTACGCTTGATTTTTCCTTTTTATTGTCTAAAGCACGGAGTATGGGAAAAGATACCATTGCTCTTTGGTGGTATTTCGTCTCAAGACAGGCCGGCGGCTGGGTAGATGGTAAATTTATACGGATACTGACCCTCTCCCTCGTGCACTCGTCCTTACGTACTTGTACAGAGATGAAGTTGCTGAAATGCTTATGCTAGCTCGTACATGCTGTGCTTCCACTAACTGCAAACGCCCCACCCAATAATATTTCATTTTCTTTTCAGGAGTAGCCCCTCCTGCCCTGATCAACATCCCTCCCCTTTCTCCCTAGCGATCCTCGACAGCGTCGCCTTACCCGCCCTGCTCTCGTTTGACCTGCCAATCTCGTCCGAGATCCACTTGCCGACCTCGGCCAACCGTTCGATATCAACGCCCGTCTTCAGGCCCAAGCTCTCGAACAGGTGCACGACATCCTCCGTCGCGACATTGCCCGTCGCGCCCGGGCTATACGGACACCCACCCAGCCCCGCAACCGCGGCATCGAACTCGCGTACGCCGTGCTCCAGGCCCACCAGCGCGTTCACCAGCGCATGGCCGTACGTGTCGTGGAAATGCAGGGCCAGGTCCTGGCGGTCGACGCCGGCGGCGGCCAGCGTCTGGAGCAGCTCGCGCGTGCGCGGCGCCGTGCCCATGCCTGTCGTGTCCGCGACCGAGATGACGTCCGCGCCCATCTCGAGCAGCGACACCGCCAGCTCCGCCACGCGGTGCGGGTCGACGTCGGGCCCCTCGTAGGGGCACCCCAGCGCGACGGAGATGTAGGCGCGCACGCGCAGGCCGTGGTCGCGGGCGCGCGCGATCAGCGGCGCGAAGCGCTGCAGGGATTCGGCGATGCTGCAGTTTGTGTTCTTGCGCGTGAAGGTTTCGGTGGCGGCGGTGAAGATGGAGACTTCGATGGGTGGGGATGCGGGTGTGGGTGGCTTCGGGGCGCCGGCGCTGGAGGGCATGGCGTTCGGGTCTTGGGAGGAGGTGTTTAGGGCGGGCCCGTTGTCGGTGGATTGCGCGGCGTGGGCGCTGTAGACGTTGAGGAAGTTGTCGAGGCCCTTTTCGTTGGGCATGAGGAATTGGTAGGTTATGGGCTTGGGTGATTGGGGAGGCGTTTTCAGGACGTGCTGGAGGATTTCGGAGGAATTGGCCATCTGGAGTGGTGGTGGTTAGCTGGCAGGGTGCGGATGCCGGTGGATGAGCTGGTGGTGGGTCAGTTTACTTGAGGAGTCCATTTCGGGCTGACGAAGCTGCCTGCTTCTACTACCCGCAGTCCGGTGGTTGCCAGGCGGTTGACGAAGTCTATCTTGGTGTTTACGGGGATGCTTTTCTTCTCGTTCTGCAGACCATCGCGCGGGCCGACTTCGACGATGCGGACATGGTCTGAAGCTGCGGTGGAGAGGCAACGGCACCTGACAGTGGACGCTGCCGGGCGAGGGAGCTTTTTGCAGGCTCTTCTGGCGAGAAGCGACATGATGGCGGGATTGAGGCGTAGAGTTGGGATGGAAGCCGGGCGAGCTCTGGAGGTGTGGAATGACATCGTGTGGGGTAGCATTAAGCCGGGCCTGAGCCGATAGGGCTGAACTAATCGCCCTCGCTTGGACTCGCCTTCCGCCGCCTGATCGTCGCCGCCCGAACAAAATACTGAATCTGCGACGCCCTCGCTCACTTCACCCAAAAGTGCTCGTTTCAGCTGTCCACTGCGCAATCCGAGCTTACAGGCACGCCCGCTTGGTTATCTATCCGCCGCCGGGGAAATTCCTCCCCACCTCGTCCCACCCCGCCGCCGAAAAATTCACGACCCCGCCATCGCCATGGAGGAAGACCGCACTGAGACAAATTTGGGCCCGACTTTTGACGACGACCTAAATGGCGAACCCGATGTTGCTCCCAAACAACCAAAGAAGAGATTTGTCGGCCGGAGAGCTGCAGAGAGTGCTGCGGCGGCGAAGGCAAAGGCGGATCCAAATGCGAACATCGAGGACAGCGGTGCAATACAAGGTACGGAAAGAATATGGCACTCCCGCAAGGATACGCGGGGGACTTGATATCCCTGGGAATTCATCTTTCCAGTATGGAGTGTTTGGGTGCATGCGCCATCAAGTTGAGGGCTGTTGACTGAACTTGTACTGACAATTCGCAGTTGCACGACCACGAAGAACAGCGCGCGCCCTAAACAATATCCCCGCTTCCATACTAGAAGATCCAGACCTGAACGCTGCAATTTCGCTAATACCATCCAACTACAACTTCGAAATTCACAAAACGATCCACCGAATCCGCCAAAATGGGCACAGGTCCATAGCGCTTCAGTTCCCGGAAGGCCTGTTGCTATTTGCTACCACAATATCCGATATTCTCACTCAATTCTGCCCCGGAATAACTACCACAATAATGGGCGACGTGACATATGGCGCCTGCTGCATCGACGACTTCACTGCTCGCGCGCTGGGCTGTGATCTCTTGGTACACTACGCTCACAGTTGTTTGATACCCGTTGCCGTCACCAAGATCGCAACACTATACGTCTTCGTCAGCATTGGAATTGATACCCAACATCTGATCGACACCATGGTCCGCAATTTCAAGCCCGGCCAGACCATCGCCATGATGGGAACCATTCAGTTCAACGCAACAATTCACGGTATAGCGCCGCAGCTTCGGCGTGAAGGATACAACATCGTCGTACCTCAAATAATGCCCCTTTCCAAGGGTGAGATTCTGGGCTGCACATCCCCACGATTTTCTACTCCTAAACAAAAGTCCGAATCTCTTCTCTCCTCCGCCACCGCGAATGCCACAAAAGACGGTACCAGCGAGGCCGACTGCTTGCTCTATCTCGGAGATGGCCGCTTCCACCTGGAATCCGCACAAATACACAATCCGCATCTACCCTCCTACCGCTACGACCCGTATTCTAGGCGTCTGACCCATGAGACCTACGCACATAACGAGATGTACTCACTCCGTGCGTCCGCGATTGAGTCCGCGCGGAAAGCGCGCAAGTGGGGCCTTATTCTTGGTGCTCTGGGCCGGCAGGGCAATCCGCACACCCTCACGCTCATAGAGAACCACCTGAAGAGCAAAGGCATCCCGTGCATGAAGATTCTGCTCAGTGAGATTTTCCCCGGCAAGCTGCAGCTCATGAGTGCGAGCAAGGAGGAGAAAGGGAAAGCAAACGTGGACGAAGACAAGATGGTTGTTGAGGAGGAAGGCGTGGAGGCTTGGGTACAGATCGCATGTCCACGGTTGAGCATAGATTGGGGCTACGCTTTCCCACGTCCGCTATTGAGTCCGTACGAGGCGTTGGTGGCGCTCGGCGTGAAGGAAGGGAAATGGATGGACAGCGTTGGGAAAGGGCAAGTTGGGGAAGACGTTTATCCGATGGACTTCTATGGTAAAGAGGGGCTTGGGAGGACGACTGTTGGTGATGTCAAGGTTCAGGCATGATCTATTGTGTGTGGTTAGGGGTTTTTGGGAGTACTTGTCAGAGAACAGCCTCTCTCGAACTCATAACGCCTTAGCAGAATGCGAAGTTGAGATTAAGACCTACATCAATCCCAGCAACCTCGTCCCAAGCTCTTGTAATCCTTCTTCTCCATAGCAACCGAGTGCGGTCAGGTAAAGAGGACTATTCCAAGAATCAGCAATGCCAAGACGTGAGATCTAGCATGAAGTTAGATAGTCTATCCATATTCTTGGTCCAATTGGTACGTAAACGCGTCGAGGTCTGTCTCAATGGAAAGGTTGTAATCCTCATTCACAGCGGGCAGTGCTGTTTCGGCCACACCCTCCAGAATAAGTCTGAGAACATCAGTGCCAGTCTGCCAGTACTCCAATGCTCTCATAGAATCAGTTGTTCGCTGGTCGTTCCAGTCCCATGACAAAGGCTGCAGCGGCGCTGCAAGAGGGAATTTCTCCCCCAGAAGGGCGTTCCAATGGCCGGCTATGGAGGGATGAGATAGAAGACCTCGAAGCATATTGTCCATGGTCCAGGCACTTCGTGGAGTTTCGGTGCGCTGGTGATTGAAGAGATGTTCCTGACGGAGACTGAAGTCATCGCAAACGAATGCACAGATGCCGCAAGCATAGAGGATCTTTCTCTCTGGGTGCTTGGTTGACTCGAAGTTTCGACTAGAGCAAACGGCCTTTCGAATGTGGCGAGTGCGGCCGAGAGAAGTGTTCCATGCTTTTTTGCAATCATGGCAGTGGCGGAGTACTTGCGGCTCATGGTGCTGCTCGATGTGGTTGTTCAGATTCCCCTGACTTTTGTATATTCCTTTCTCACAGAAAGGACACCAGTATGTCTCAAGTGGCGTTGGAGCTTGCATAGCCAATGGTATTCGTTGATTAAGGCAATGCGGTAATAATGGTAAGACGAATAAGTCGGGATATCGTCTTAGGGGATTTGAAATGATAAAGGCCTATGTCTACTATAAGATTAAAGAAGTGGGCAGTATCCTCGATTAAATACGGAGCGCATGACAGAGGGAATCTTTTGTGCAAGCTACATGCACAGCTCCAGAATCTACCTTTCGCATCAAATATGAGATGGTTAAGATCCGTCTGGCCAATATTGATTGGCCGACGAAGCGGAGCTGGAAGTGCTAGAAAATGACCAATAATTGGAGAGGCTTACCGGTACTCGCATGTTACACCTGCTGTTCCTCAGTCTCACATGCTCACGTCCTATCCTCAGCCTCGCATGCTCACATCCTGTTCTTCAGCCTTGCGTCGGGCCACTAAGTGACCGCCAACGGCACATTATGTGCAGGAATCTGTATGCAAGACAGTGCAGCAGATGCAAAGTAGCCCCGAAAATACAGAACAGAATTGCCTTAGAGGATGAACGGTGATGATAAAATTTCTCGGACTCTGTGTCCATTAAAGATATCTGATCCTTGTAAATGAGTGGCACGAGGAACCTCTGCACCGGCGGAGTTACTATTGCGTCACTTACGAACCTGGTCCTTCTAGTTTTCAACGTGCATGAGAAGAAATCCGTTTCGGGCCCCGAACCAAGCTTTGGCGACACCTCAATGGCACCAAAACGGAGAAAGAAGGCGATGGATGAAATGAAATGAAATGACTATAGCGATTTCCTATGCAATTATTCTCCACAAGTCCGAACATTAAGGAAGAACCCAGAACTCAGAGCTGTTCCATTTACCTTACAGCCCGGCTCCCACAGACAGCTCAAACCTTAACTCCGCATGCAGTAACGCTATAGACCCTTTCGATTTGTATCAAAAAAGTCCTCTACTTCTAGCGATCTATATAACCGAACATGAACCCAATAACCACAGCACCAACGATCATGACATGCCAGAAAACCCCGTCGCACCAAGCGACGCTCTCGGTGCGGCGGAACGACAGATTCAAATCCATCTTGGTGCGGAAAGCGACGACCAGCAAAAGCTGCACAGCCATTAAGCACCAGAGGATCCTGTGCGGCAGTGCGCCCAGCTCCTTGGGTTCGCGGTTTTGACTGTGGCCTACGGTGATGACGATGGCCAAGGCTGTGGTCGCGAAGAAAACCGAAAACCAAAAGAATCCAGCAGCTTTCATTTGGGCCGAGGGGCCATTCGGCCTCTGCTGAGACGGGGTCCTCCTGAGGTTCCGGGGCGTTGCCGCTTCCAGATCTGTTGTTGATGCGTTGGGTTGGAACGAGATAGCAAGACCGGGTTGATGAGATTCTGGTGGAATTTGAGGAAGAGATTGGTAAGAGGGAGGCCTGCTTCCGTCAAGGGACAAGCTTTTGGACGTTGTCATGATCGCGAAGGTACCCGTGGGCAAATCTTGAGAAGATCGATAGCTGTAGGGACGATGAGGAAGCCATCATGCAATTTATACAGCAAGGGACAGTGCAGAACATGGATTTGGGAAAGGCAACCACGGGACACCTACGTAAGTTCTCCAGAACAGTCTCGTGGGCAGCACTACTCGGGTTAAAACACAGACATTAGTACGACGAAAAATTCTGATTCGACAGAATCTCCGTCGCTTACTGCAAATGCGAGATTACATCTCTTCATTCGCAAGCTATATGTACGATTTGTGGTATCATCAAACAATGGTTGTAAGGACCCTGAGTTGTCTACACCACATAAGCGGTGAAAAGTTGGAGAGCCTCCCTGGCGCCAATCTCCAGCTCAACGCCCTGACCAATGAAGAAAACGTATCCCTCCTTGATCTCATATGTCTTTCCGTCGGCTTTGAACTCGCCCCAGCCTTGGGTGCAGATCAAGGAGCTCGGCCCACTGACAGCAGTGAGATGCTCAGTCGCGCCGCTGGGAATATCCGAAGCCAGCATGTTGAACTCGCTCATAGGAGGAGCATAAACCTTGGTGTGGCCATCCTTACCGCCTTCATACGGCTTGCTTGGGAGGATGGCCTCCTTGGCATCATGTGGTGTGAAGGTCAGGCTGGAGATAAATGTCTCGACATTGTTGCGTTCGGCACGGGGGCAGAAACCAGTGTTCAGGACGTTGTTGGATCGCGCCATGCACTCAATGATGTCGCCAGCGAGGTAGGCGTGAATACCGTCGGCAGGGATGTAGATGCTCTCACCCGGCTGCAATACCAGGTAGTTCATGGTTATCAAGGCAACCAGACTACCAGGGTCCTGCAAGTAGAACGTTAACGACGCCTTACCGTGGTGCTCCAACAGAAGCACTTACCGTCTTTCCGTACTGGTCCTGCAGGCGTGGTAGGAGTTCTGGGGTGTTGGTATGCTTGCCGAATGCCGACTTGTCAACTTTCGCTAACGCCTCTTCCACCTCCTTGACGTCGGATTCAGACGCGGAGAGCATGCTCTGGACGACGTATTTGAGAGTCTGATCATCAAATTTAGCCTTCTTGATGTTGGGAAAG
Source organism: Botryosphaeria dothidea (assembly GCA_011503125.2). Taxonomy (NCBI): domain Eukaryota; kingdom Fungi; phylum Ascomycota; class Dothideomycetes; order Botryosphaeriales; family Botryosphaeriaceae; genus Botryosphaeria; species Botryosphaeria dothidea. The sequence continues at coordinate 2,446,797 of WWBZ02000001.1, forward strand.
AACCTTTGTAAGGGCTCCAGCAACATGAGTTGCTCAATGTCGTTGAGAGGTTTGAAGCCGCAGAAAGCCTCGAATTTAGAGAGGGCGATTGCGATCTCAGGCTTGTGGTTGGGATCTGTGAAGCTAGATGGGTCCCTTTTGTGAAGCTCAGAAGCAAGGCTCTTGTTCTAGAGTGTTGTTAGACATTAGTGTAATGGATTCAAAGGTAGGATACTGACTGGATGCAACTGCAGCGGGAGGGCTTTGGCAATGGACAAAACTTTGGGCAGGTAAGGCAGGTCAAGGCCGAATTTCTGGATGACACGCCTGCCCAGCAGTTCATAAGGGCTCTTGTTGATGACGTCCTGGAGATTCTCTCCGGAGTCCAGAACATATGCAGGCAGCTCCGGGTAGGTGCCATACCACCTAAGCGATGTGAGTATGCAGACTTGAGAGCGAATCGATGGCACATACATCTCAGCATAAGACTTGCTCTGGTCAATCTTGAAGTCGGTACCGGGGGTCTTGGAGGCTATGCGGGCAGCGGCGGACTGCGAGCCCTGCTTGCCCCACGGATACTCATTGCAGTAGCACTTGAGCTGAATTACTCTTTGAACCATTGGAACGGCGGTAGCAGGATCAGTGGGAAGGAAGAGGCAATTCAATTGACAGAGAAGCAGTAAAGAAGCACAGTGGTGTTGTTCGGAAGATTGGGCTGGCCGGTGAGAAGGACGTCACGGCGGCGGTGGTTATGAGGGCAGAGCTGCAGAGCTCAACGTCATAGTCGCGTCGGCCTTCGGCAGGGTCTCCGGAGCGCTTGTGGAAGCCGCAGCACTAAGCATCAGTGAGATTAATAATGGAGGAAGACAGTCTCACGCTGTGGAGAACGTTGGGGCAAACATGGAGCTGGATGCCATCACTGCGCACACATTGCGCGCGGTCCCTATGGATTCATGCCTGTCCGCTCGAGCTTTCGGAACGTCGAATGCGCGCGAGGACAAGGGCAGCGCATGTGCATTGACAAAGGCCAGAACCAAAATAGGTCCTGGCATCCTGCGTAAGATGCGGCTCAAGAGCGGCCACAAAGCTTGGGCGTCATCCTCAGAAGCGTAGAGGGGAGGAGGCGATACGAAGGAGCGGCGCGAGGCTCTGACGCAAAGTAACCCGGGCGGCGACAGGGATGGGGCTCAGAAGGCGGCGAGGCCGCCTGGCCAATCACAAACACTGGCCCAGCTCACCGCCCGGCGCGCTTCAGGGTCGCGAGGGAGATTACAGCCCTCTTGGCTATTACCAGCGCCGCCTTTTCTCGTATGCCACCGTGGTAGTACGCACTGCTGACTTTCCTCCTGCCGCTCGTTCGACTACAACGCCCGCTGTGTCTGCCGCTCCTTCTGTCAGGACTATGTCGCCTTGAGTCTGTCTGCCATCTGCCCTCCTTGCGTGCGTCGCGTCCCTCCGCCGATTCGCCAGCTCTACCATTCCGATTTCCTCCCATTCCACCCTCTCTCTCGACCAACCCGCCGCCATGCACTTCGCATTTCCCCCGCGCAAGACCTCGCGCCCGCCGCCCTACGTCACTGCCGCCAATGCCCGCAGTCAAGGCTCCTTCTTGACTCGCCGCATGGCACGCCAGCTCGCCGTCTACGCCCTCGTTGCCCTGACCTTCCTCTACATTTTGAAGAACTGGTTCTTCAGTGGTCCCGCCGCCGAATACATACCGGCGGGAACTCCACCAGTGGTGATAGTCACGACTTTCGACGATGATCTAGCCGAGTCCTTCATGGAGAAGATCAGATTGAACCGCAACACATACGCTGAGAAGCATGGTTAGTCTGGCTGTTGCGAGGACACGCTCAGAAGGTGATATTGATTGAGCTTCAGGCTATGCGACCTTCTATACCAATTCGTCGGAATACGATATCGGCGACTATCCGATTAGCTGGGCTAAAGTTCCCTCAGTGCGCCACGCCATGACCGCCTTTCCGCACAGCACCTATTTCTTCTATCTCGACATTAACAGTCTGATTGTGAACCCGGACCTGACAATCGAAGAGCACATCATGAACAAATCTCGCCTGGAAGATCTCATGATTGTTGGCCTCCCTGTTGTGCCCCCGGACAGCGTCATCAAGACCTTTGCTCACATATCCGGGGACAACATCGATCTGGTCCTGACGCAGGATTCAGATAATTTGTGCCAGAATAGCTTTATTATTCGTCGCGGAGACTGGGCCAAGTTCTTCCTGGACGCCTGGTATGACCCGCTCTACCGTTCCTATAACTTCCAGAGGGCCGAGGGCCATGCGCTGGAGCACATTGTTCAGTAAGTCATGGGTGGTGTTGTTGAACGCTTTGAACTCGTAAAAGTGACTAGAAACCCAGGTGGCACGGCACCATTCTCGCGAAGCTTGCCCTCATTCCGCAGCGCATGTTGAATGCCTATACCCGCAGCGAGAGCGTAGAGAATAAGGATAGCATGTACCAGGAGGGCGACTTTGTTGTTGCGTTCCCGGATTGTATCGATGACAAGAAGAATACCTGTGAGGACGACATGGCGCCGTGGTTCGGTAAGGTACTGGAGAGCTCTAAGTCGTCGTGATGAGTGGGTATTCTAGTTGAGAGGCGTTTGGTGGTTATATCCTGTGTATTGGAGACTTGGTTTCAGCGCATGGCGTTTGGATTTCAATCTTGCATTTTCGGCCTGGATACCAGATTCTTCTTGAGTACAGTGCAATGTAGTATTCACTTGAACCATCGAGCAATGATTCCAATTGATCCCGTGGCCGGCCGAGAACTTGTAATTTGCTTTGCTAGGTATTATGCTACTGAGTATAAGCATAAGTCTGCCCGAGCCGGCGCGGAAAGGCGGCCACTAATTAAGCCACGCGAAAGTTAGCCGGCGATTTTCCTTCAAGCCCAACGCGTCCAAGCGTTGTGCCCTTTGGACAAAACAACCTCCAACCTCGGGCGCTACTGACACGGAACTCAATAGATCGAAAGAAGATCCAGGCAGCCAATATGCTGCCTCCAATCGATCAGTCTGCGCTTGAACGGAATCCTAAGTTCAAGGTGCTCTACGAGGATATTGCGCAAAACAAGCTGAACCCCGATGCATCAACCAAGGACGTCAGGAGGCAACGCGTGATGGACGAGGCTAGAAAAGTGAGTATTTCGCATGAGGGTTGAATTCGAAGGGTTCACCGAGTCTTTTCAAGAAACATTGCATGTCTCGTCTTTATTCCTCAATTTACTCTTGTTTGAGCGTATGCTGACCTCGCCAGGAATTGACCAACAAACGCACCGAGATAGCGAGGAGCCATATACTAAAGACCTCACTCGACACCCTAAGTGCAAGAGCTGCTGATCTTCCTGACGAAGTTCGTTCTTGTCCCACCCGCAGAGCCCTGTAAGGGAACGGCAGTACTAACATTCAGCTAGCTGCATGAAGTCATCACCATAATTGCCGCACAGCTCAATGGCCGCATCCCTTCATCTGAGCGAGAAATATTACAAGAAGATGTCGAATACTTCACCGTTAGTCTTCATCTCCCGGCTCCCCTCTTACCTGCTCATCGTCAATCCGTCAGGAACATATCGTCCCCATCTCCCGCGCCCTCTCCACGCACCTAAAATCCATTGCCCTCCAGCTCTGCAGAATCGCAGCCCCAGAAGGTATGCTCGCCCACCTCCCCCTTCCCACCCTAACAACAACCCTTCCTCTCTCTCTAACACAAACCAAAAACCAGCCGAGCCCACCCCATCAATGATCCCCGACCTCCCGGCCATCGCGCAAGACCAGCACGACGACCTCCGCGCCGCCACCACCGCGCTCGGCGACCAGCGTGCCCGCCTCGCCGACCTCGCCGCCTCCGTCCTCGAGGCGCAGACGCGCCTGATGGAGGTCGTCGTGCGCGTGCTCGAGCAGACCGTCCACGGCAGCGTGCAGCGCTCCGTGCGCGCCAAGGCGGAGCACCTGGCCGCTGTGGCCAAGGGCTTGGAGCTGAAGCTGAGCCTTTTGATGCTGGCGGGCAGCGGGCCGTCGGGCGAGCTGGCGCGGGCGGTGGAGGGGTATGGCGCGTTTTTGAAGGCGGAGAGGGAGGAGTTGGGGCATCGGCGGGTGATCGGGGAGGATCGGTTGAGGGCGTTTGAGGAGGCGGGTGGGAATGGGAGGGGTGGAATGATGAGGGAGATTGCGAGGAGGTATGCGGAGGTGGAGGAGGAGATTACGAAGGTGCAGATGGAGGTGGGGAGGTTGCAGCCAAGTTAGTGGGGATGGGAAGTTACGGTACATGAGTGCGATGGCCCGGTGAAGGGTCAATTAAAGGGTGAGGCAACAGTTTGATGGAGCGGTCCAAGGTATGTGATTAATGCAATTGAATCCTGCTTTTAATAGCTTTTGCGCTCTGCCGCTATTGACAGTGAAGCAGTGATATGGCGAAACCCATTAAATCATTGTCAGATTGCACATCAATCATGATTTCAAAATCTACCACGGGAGCTCCTGTCCCTCCCTGTGCCAGAACTTGCCCGTATCCTCAATCTTCTTGCTCACCAGCACCTTGTACAGCTTCTCCGCCGCCTCATCCGGATTCACGAGCTGCGGGTCATCCGGCAAGTTTTCAGTCAGCGCAGTCCTCACCATTCCCGGATGCAGGATCACCACGACGACGCCCTTATCCTTCAGCTCGACGGAGAGGTTCTTGCAGATCTGGTTCAGCGCCGTCTTGGACGAGCGGTACGCGTAACTGCCACCGGAGCTGTTGTCAGCGATGCTGCCTACGCGGCTGGACACATAGCCAAGGCGTGGGCTCGAAGACTTCAAGATGTTCGGGAGCAGCGCTTGGGTGAGAAGGAGAGGACCGAATGTGTTGACGGCGAAGATCTTGGAGAGGATGTCCTGGTTGACGGTGGTCAGGGAATCGTGGCCCATATCGGCGGTTCCTGGAGAAGATTCAGCATATCATCGGAAAATCTACAAATGTGAGAATGAGCTATACCGGCGACGTTGAGCAACAGATCCAGCGGCCCGTCTCCATATTGCTGCTTAAATGCATTGATTGACTCTTGAGATGTGACATCTAATTGAGAAACCTTGCAGCCCAAGCTCTTGAGTTTGTCGCCATCGTTCACGTCAACAGCATGGACATCATATCCCTAGAATAGTTGTTGGTAATGTAGCTTTCGATATAGTTTAGCAATCCCTACTTCATTGATTAGGACTTTGGCAAAGTCGTGACCGATGCCGGAATTGGCTCCAGTGACAACAGCAGTCGGCATGTTGAGACTAGAAGAGTAGGATGAAGATTATTTTCATTTGCTTACTTATTAGGCAATAGCTTCAATATATAAACACGAAACTCGTGAGGCGTAACATTCGTGACTCATGAGAGGGCTGACAAATGCAGCTATGCGGGGCTGACGTCCTTGCTCCACCTGCGGTCAGCAGTGGCGCATTTGGCTTGGCAGCTGGCGAGACTGGCAAGGTTGATGGTCCAAACATATCATAGTTTTGATCCGTGAGATGCATATGCATTTTAAATCGCGACATCTTATCCTTTCAAGCTACATTCATAGCTGTCTTGCTTTCTTTTCACATTGAAAAAAAAGGCGGTTGCCGCCGCTCCACAAGTTGTGAGATGGCATCCGGCCTTTCCGATTGAAATATAGATGGCCTTCAAGCATTGGAAAGAGTCTGTACAGCACCGGAAACTCCGCGGAGTAGATCTGCAATGAAAAGCAGCTACGATCTAGCCTGTGAGGGCTGTGCAGCCCCGTAAGGGTTCCTATTCGTCGAATGCGGGGCCAACCCCAGATACTACGAAGCTTAAAAGTATGCAGCAAGATCACTACTTCAGCTCACCAAGTCTTTTATTCAGTTTAAGTTCGTCTTCAGGGGGCCGCGTCGAATTGGACGCTTCTCCGAGCTGAATTCACGGTACGCGCGTAAGATTTAAGAAAAACAGTACAAATATACCCATGGGCCAAGTTCCAATAATCGGGAGAAGCGGATTAGACGGGTTTGGAAGTAATACTGCGGCGTTGCTCGTGCATGGGTATGACGCTATGTTAAATAGCGCCGAGGCAGTCGTGGTGGGGAGAGCTCTGGCACAGCTATCCACCTTCCTCCCCTCACAATTCACCACCAACGCTTCAGTACTCAACCATGACCGATACACGCAAGACAGTCTTGATCACCGGGTTGGTCGTCCGCGCAATATCTATTTGAAACCTTCTGCTCCTACTAACACCGCTCAACAGCTGCTCGTCCGGAATCGGGCACAGCCTTGCCAAAGAATTCCACTCCAAAGGTTCCACTCCGTGAGCCGACGCTCTCCCACCCGTTCCAGGCTGATGCTTCCGCGCCCCTCACACAAGGCCTGCGCGTCTTCGCCTCCGCCCGCCGCACCGAGACCATCGCCGACCTCGCCGACCTGGGCATCGAAACCGTATCGCTCGAGGTCGACAAGCCCGAGAGGGTGCGCGAGCTGCGCCGCGAGATCGAGGAGCTCACCGGCGGCAAGCTCGACATCCTGGTCAACAATGCCGGCCGCAACTACACCGTGCCCGCGCTCGACGTCGATTTCGACGAGGTGCGGGAGACGTTCGAGGTCAACGTGTTTTCGGTCATGCGCATGTGCCAGGAGTTTGCGCCGTTGTTGATTGAGGCTAAGGGCACGATTGTGCAGATTGGCAGCTTGGCTGGTGTTATGTGAGTGCTACAAGGCTTCGGTTCGGCTCTCGAGGGCTCTGCTAATAGGACACATAGGCCCTACGTCTTCGGAGGTAAGTCGAGCGCACCCTTCGCAGTTGAGCGCTGAGCTGACCTCGGGTAAGGTGTCTACAATGCCTCAAAGGCTGCTCTGCACCAGTACAGCAACACCCTCCGCGTCGAGCTTTCTCCCTTCGGTGTCCGCGTGGTGACTATCGTCACTGGCGGTATCAAATCCAATATCGCACGGACCGATCGTCAGCTTCCGGAGGATTCGTACTACATTCCTCTCTCCCAGGAGTACCAAAGGCGTCTGAAGCATAGCCAGGAAGGCGCTATGCCCAGCGAGGATTATGCGAAGAGTGTGGTCTCGAAGGTCTTGAGATCCAGCCCACCGAAGTGGGTGTGGGAGGGCAACAAGGCCTGGGTGGTTTGGTTCCTCTACAACTATCTTCCCAAGGGACTCATGGTGCGTATCATTCATTGACTTTGAGCGCCAAGCAAGGTACTAATACTGGAATAGGATGCCGTTTTCTTCCGCATGTTCAACTTGTGGAAGCTCATTGGAACCACGAGAGCAAAGAAAACTGAATGAAATCGCCGCTCTCTCAATCCATGATTTCGCACTTTTGTCTTCGTTACTGCACAATATCCAAAGGGTCTCGATTGTTAGGGCAGTTGATCAGAACGGAGTTGGTACAGAAGCTGAGCTGACAATATTGTATGAACACTTGACTTCATCAGTGGATGTCTACGGGCAGCCTATACAATGAGACAGACATGGGGACCCAAAGTAAATTATTTGCCTGCCGTGTATTGCTTGTTATCATCCCCGTATATTTCCTTATACCATGTCTCGACTTCTCCATCTTCTTGGAAGTCCGTATAGGGCCTCCCGGCTGCCTTACCGCCACTATCGAATTTCACGCCTTCCTCGGCCAGAAGCCTCTTCTTTTCAGCAGCATGCCTTCCTTGCTCTCCCCAATCACCGCCGAATCCTCCTATACGACCATCATGAGCTAGGACTCTGTGGCAAGGTACTGTTGGCGCAAAGGGATTGTTCCGCATTGCATTCCCAATGGCTCTTGCACTGGATTTATGATGCTGGGTTGTGATATAAGAGCTCATGGCGCCGTACGTGCTGTATCTTCCACGCGGGATGTACGTGAGGAGAATGAGCACAAACCGGCGGAAGGGGGTGAGATGTTTGGACGAGAAGATTGTCTCCCTCGCCTCCAGCAGCTCCGGAGCAGGAGATCCGGCCTTGACTTTCGGGTGATCATTAAAGAAATGGCTTCGAATGTCTCCGTCTCCTGGTCTGCTCTTCCGCTTCTTGGGAGAGTTTGCGGTATGACCGTTCCCTGGCCCGTCGCGCTTCCTTTTGGGGCCTTCTTTCCCCCGCAACTCAAGACTGCGCTGGTTCAACTGGTCGAGGTCGGCTTCACCAGATGCTATTTTGCGTCCAAGGTCCAGAGCTGCGTCCAACTGTTGCTGTGACATGTTCTTGGTAGCAGGTTTACTCACGCGCTCCATCCATGGCTTATCCTTTCCGACGGCGTTATCGAGAATGATGCGAGCGAAGCAGTGGTCGAGGTAAACGGGCCATTTGGGCTGGGCTTTGTCGCGCGCCTTTGCCAGGCGCGGGAGCTCTTCCTTGTAAAGGGCGGACCACTGCTCCTGAAGATCAACCAGGCGTCCAGAGGTGGCGGTGGGCGACATTGGACCGTTTGGCAGCGGTAAGGTGCGGTGTGAGGTGCAGCGTGACGGCGCGCGCGGTGCGCATGCAGAGGTGATGGATGGCGCGCACTGCCGCCCATGACTCGCCCAAGCTTCTTTCCCCGGCCTTCCCTCCACATTCCTTCCCACCTCGCCGGCCCGTCTCCACCCAGCGCTCTTGCTTCCGTGATCCGCGCAGAGCCTACTCGTGGCCAGCTCCGCTCATGGTAAAGTCTCTTACTTTTTCGCATGTGATCGCGATGTTTTGCGCCGGAAGAGCCCGATGCTTCCCGCTCCTGCTGATCTTTGATGCCGCTCCGCTCACCGTTCTCCAGCCCTTCTCGTACCGGGCTGACTGCTACCGAATAAGAGCGGCAAACGCATGGTGCGTCCATTCAGTGCAGTAGCCGCCTTCTCGCGTGGCGGCATACTGCAGCGAGCCTGCGCCTGCCTGTGCCTGCCTGTTGCAGCCCGTTGACGCGTCGCACAGCACACATACCTGCCGCCAGGGATGCAGCCAACGTGGTGAAATTTTCGCTTCAGAGGTCACATACATCATTTCAAATGTAAATTCCACTTCTCCCATCAACTTTGCAGAACAGTGCTGCCACCACCTGTGAGGCCACCACCGACGTGACCCGGCCACCTGCATTCACCGCACCTTTCACTTGCCCTGTTCCAGAAACAGCCTCCCCTGCAGCTCCCCGCTAGGTACATAAACTCTGAACACATAACCTTCTTTCCTCCCTCTTTTCCCACCTCAGCCTTAAGTCAATACCCACGCCCAAACACTCTCCAAGTCATGGGTGAGTATTCCCTACCGGAGCAGGAGTCTGCCACTACCCATGCCCGCTCCACCTACAACACCTGGGCCAACGTCCAGAGACACCTAAGACAGCCTCAAGTCGTGCTTGATGGCGAGTCACTTGAAGTTTCTCATCTTGTCTCCGTTGCCAAGTATGGCTCGAAACCCGTGCTCCAAAAGACTCCTCAGTTTATTGCGAGGATTGAAAGAAGCGTGGAGATGCTCCAGCGCCACCTCGACAGGGGTGACATGATCTATGGTGTGTTAATCCTATGCCACCGATATGTCATCTAGACAATACTGATGGAGTTGTAGGAGTAAACACTGGGTATGGTGGCAGTGCCGATACTCGCACCAATGACGTCTTCTCTCTTCAGCTTGCCCTGATTCAGCACCAGCAGTGTGGTATTCTCTCCACTCAGGAGACATTCTTTCCTCAACAAAACAGTTCCGCCAGTGCAGACGACTTCGGCAATCTGTCTATGCCTACCTCCTGGGTCAAAGGTTTGATGGTCCAACGCGTCAATAGCATCGTCCGCGGCCACTCTGCAGTCTCTCTTGCTGTCATTGAAGCAATTCTGGCTCTCTTGGAAAACAACATCACTCCAGTGATTCCTTTGCGTGGTAGTGTATCTGCATCCGGGGACTTGCAACCACTTTCGTACGTCGCCGGTACAATTCAGGGCAGCCCGGACATCTTTGTGAGAGTTGGGACGCCTGCCTCGACCATGTCCGCTAGCGAGGCATTGAGAAAGTACAACTTGAAGCCAGTTGTACTTGCTGCCAAAGAGGGCCTTGGCCTCCTGAACGGAACTTCCGCTTCCGGTTCTGTTGCATCACTGGCCATATACGAGGCAAATCACCTTGCAATTCTCACGCAGACTCTCACTGCAATGGCTGTAGAGGCGCTCAAAGGGACTGCAGAGTCATTCAGCCCATTCATTGCCAGTGTTAGGCCCCATCAAGGTCAGGTCGAAGTTGCTTCCAACATATACGGCTTTCTCCAGGGCTCTCAGCTATCGTCAGGTTTAGACGGGAAGAAAGACATGCACATAGCCGGCTTATGCCAGGATCGCTACCCTCTGCGTACATCATCCCAATGGATCGGACCACAGCTCGAAGACCTCGACCTCGCCACGAGGCAAATATCAGTCGAACTAAACTCCACCACCGACAACCCCCTGATGGACGTCGAGAACGACCTCGTCCACCACGGCGGCAACTTCCAAGCCGCCTCCATCACCTCCGCCATGGAAAAGACCCGCACCTCCATCCAAATGCTCGGCAAGCTGCTCTTCGCCCAAGGGACCGAACTCCTCAACTCAGCCCTCAACAAGGGCCTGCCGCCCAACCTCGCCGCCGACGACCCCAGCCTGAGCTTCACCTGCAAGGGCATCGACATCAACCTCGCCGCCTACATGTCCGAGCTGGCCTTCCTCGCCAACCCCGTCAGCAGCCACGTCCAGAGCGCCGAGGTCCACAACCAGGCCGTCAACTCGGTCGCCCTCATCTCGGCCCGCTACACCCTCATGAGCATCGAGGTCCTCGGCCAGATGTCGGCCGCGTACCTGTACGCGCTGTGCCAGGCCCTCGACCTGCGCGTCCTGCAGACGCAGTTTCTCGGAAACGTGCGGCCGAAGTTCGAAGACTTCTTCCGCGACGCCGTCGGCCGCGCGCAGGACGACGGCAACATCGAGACGGACCGGAAAGCGCTGTTCGACGAGGTCTGGGGCGCGTTGAGGGATAAGTGGAGCGCGGCGACGAGCGAAGATCTCGGCCCCCGCGCTGAGCACGCCGCGCGCGAGGCGGTGATGGTGTTCTTGTACCGGGTGCCGAAGGCGGCGCAGGAGATCCGCGCGCTGGAGGCGGCGACGGCGGAGATGCTGCGGGCGGAGTACGGGGGGCTGCGGGGCCGCATGTTTGCGGATTACTTGAACATCACGCCGAAGTATCTGGGGCAGGCGGCGAGCAAGATATATTGTTTCGTGAGGGGCGAGCTGGGCGTGCCGTTCCATCGGGGGTTGGTGGACTCGCCGGAGTACAGGGGACCGGATGAGGGGCAGGGGGGTGGCAGGGAGAAGAGGACGATTGGGAGCTGGATCAGTGTTGTTTATGAGGCGCTGAGGGTGGGGTCGTTGTGGAAGCCGGTTATGGATGCGGTAACTGAGAATGGGGTTTGAAAAGATGGTTCACCTGATGCTGTTTTGGTGGGTGCCGTTAGTAAGAGATTTGCGGGCTGAGTAGCTGAGGTGTAGTGAATGATGAAGGATGCTAAATGATGGATGGACTCAAAGGTATCGGAGTATTAGAGTATTCATGGGTCCACAATGAGTATAGACAGATATGAAACAATGCCTTGCAAATCTGCTCTTCAATTTTTCGCCGCCTTGCCATCCCCTCAGGCCCAAAGAAAACTGGACAGTGAATTCATAAGGGGCGAATTGCAGCAGCGGCATCATAACCTTATCCCCCATACTAGTGCTTCGAGGGGCAGTCAGTGCTGCTTTAGATAAGAGCAAACCTACTACGACTCGTTGTGTGGCTTGTTAACTGCATTTCCCTGCAGCAGACGAAAAGAACGTTCAACCTTTATATTCCATAGAGAGTATTCAGATCCGGCACGTGATTTTTTTTGATTTTTTTAGCAAAGACGAGAACAGGTGAGAGACCAAAAACTTGCACTTTTCGTGGGTGCGTCTGAGAATCGCTGAAATCGTGGCGCTGTGGTTTAGGTAAGCAAATCTTGCGGTCGCTGGGTTGCACAGCATTTTCGGGGTGTCAAAGCAAGCTGTAGATCTTTGCGGATGTGTACGGAGTCTGTATCCGGTCGACTGCATGGCCACAGCTTTAGCACATACGAAGCGCAGGAACGGGCGCAACATTGGTCCCATGCGCATCGCACGTAAGACTGTGTCAAATTAATGTGCAGCTGAAAATGGACGCGTTCATCCTATTGGTCTTGATACTGTACTAAGTTCTATTGGTTGCAGATTTGCTCTAAACGTAGCTGCGGTATGTATGCAGGTCTGCCGCGGCGCGGGACGGCAAACAACGGCAGCGTCCCAGAGACGGTCTACACGGGTCGATAATGCTGTAGTTTACAGACCAGAGATCCTCAAGAACGTAAGATGATCATAGGATTACGATCAGAGCCATCAAATACCTGACCCATGTGACATTTGGGAGCTTATGAGCAGGAAGCTAGATGCAGGAAGGGCATACACGAGGACTTTTGCAGGACCGACCATACAGCTGGAAGTGGCACTTTCACACCCTACATTTCTTGCGAGAAACGAGAATCGACGCCGCAAATTCGTCAGATATTTGGTGGACATTCAGCGTATTGTCGTTCGACCTTCGCCGAGCTTCGTACGACATGCAACGGGCCTTGCGAAGAGCTGCCGCCCATAGGAGACACAAGGAAAACGCTGAAGCCAACCTGGGCTTGATGTTTCGGCATACTATCTTGCCTTTCAACTGTGTGTTGTTCTGACATTGCACGGCATCATGCAGGTTGCTCACAGAACCCGTGAATACGATTGGCTTAGCGCCTTGCCTACCTTTTGTCGATCGAGTCTCGGGCGTGGTTGTTCATATTATGGTCCGCTGGATTCGCAAAAGATACGAGTCACAATTTCTTCTATATGAGAGCTCTGCTCACCCCTCGCACACTTGTTCATATCGCTGGCTCTGAAATTTGACCCTTCTGTCCGGAGCGCTGAAGGCTTTTTGTCATCTAATCCTTTCTTGAGAGACATTCCATCAGCGTGCATTCCACTAGAAAAGGCCTTAGTCAACCCATCGAACCGCTACTTGATTTGAAATACCCCTACTGGCAAAGATACCACCGGAAATATACTGGTGCCCCTTCTGCGATATCAAGGCATACAGGAGCAAAGGAAACCTGACTAACCATGTCGAAGAGAAGCACGAATCTCAGAAGCGCTATCGCTGCCATGATTGCGGCAAGTCATGGAATCTTCCGCTTGGACGGTCGCGACACATTAGCAAGTCAAATTTCTCGGGTCAACACTTCGACTCCACACATCACGCAGAGAAGAAATGTCTGTACGCCTGTGGAATCTGCGCTAACTTATTCGATGACTTCGACCTCCGTCAAGACAATCTCATAAATCACCAACAAAGTGGTATTGAGAAGACTGTTTGGACAAAAGACAACTTTATGCACGGCATACTCTCGCACGGCTCCACTTCTGCACATTGGACCGCTGTCGCTGCTCCAATGTTCGCAGTGACGAGACCCGGAATGCTATCGTGGAACTGGAATGATCAAAGAGTCATTGATGCCTTAGACGCCCTTGAGCACACACGCTTTGGCAGTGATCAGGAGCTCCGGAGTATCTTGGCCGTCATCCTCTCAACTTCCAATATCAATACCGTTCAACAAGATATGAAGTAAGTCATATTATCCAATACTGAAGAGATGGAAGCGCTGAACGCCTTAACAGCATCTTTGACCCCCATGACTTCAATCTTCAGTTCTGGGACATTGAGCAAGGTCTGATGTGATGCCAGCAGAAGGAAGAGGAATCTGATGCGATTGATGAACGTATATTACAACCGTTTTTGGATGAATCCCTTTCTTTTGCATCCTTGTATTCACTTGTTATTTTTCCTGTCGGAGCTGGGTTGATTCAAAATCCCCAAGTCTACGATCTTAACATATTTTTCACTCACATATCTTTACAAATAGTCAGTTCGGAGCTCACGTACATTCTTGGTTGATCTCAGATGGAGTGTGTTCTATCAGCCAAGTCGAATCCTGGAGTGCTTCCTCGTATTAGTTGAGATCAGGCAAGCCATTCAGTGAATCAAATTTACTACATCGGCACAAACGATCTTAGCTGTTTGGCTGCAAGTATTTGAACATCAGCCTTTCCATCCTGCTCAAGGCCACACTATGTCTTGTGCTGTAGGAAATCGCCGAGTAAGAAAAGCACCTATTCAGTCCCATTAACCGCTACAGTCTCATCGACGATAGACCGCCCCGACTACTTCTTACACCATCGACCGTCAAAATGCATTTCACCTCCAACATGTTCTTCACCAGCGTTTCCGCTCAGCAGCTCCCTGACTCCTGCGTCGTGGGTACCATCCATACATCCCGTGCGTCTCACACCCGCTGACTGGGGATATCATCCCTCGGTTCTGCTGCACCAACTGCAGGGAGTTCGGCGCAGGCACCGAGGAGCGCAACAACTGTCACGCCCTCTGCTCTGCGACTCGTACCAATTTGGCGGCTACTCTAGCATCTGCGAGAAGCTTGAAGAGGACGGCAAGTTTATCTGAGGATGCCGGAGAGTGAAATTCCGGGCATGTAAATACGCAATGAAGTAGCATGAGAGCAGGAAATGTGAGGAGCCAAATAATCCATTGATAGGCTACGCGCGTGATGATTACTTTGCAAGCGAGATTACCTTGAGGAGATATGGGAGGACTAAAGCATGGTAGGGAGCCACTGCGGCAGCCAAGGGGGCACAAGTCACATATTCGGACAGCTGACAATTGGTCTTCCTTGACTCGGGCAGTCTGACCAGGCCCGGGAGACCAAATCACTCCCGCTTCTTGGCCTCGGAACCCCAGATACACAATTGCAGTGGCGAGTCAGTGAATCCGGGGAGGGGAATTTCCCGAAGGCTCAAAATGGCGGAGGACTCCGGATCAAGATGGACGGTACGAAATCACAGGATGCCTGAAGTTAGTCTACACAAGACGCGAAGCTGGTTGTTATGAACGGAGTGCGGAGTGTGCGGAGTGTGCGGATGACATACCACACATGTGCCGTTTTCCGGTTGCACTTCCAGTCTAAATTGTTTCGTCTTAACATTTATTCCATTTACAAGCTGAATAGAGTAGTACATACTAACCTTTGAAGAACGCCGAGGATGTAATTAGACCTGATAACAATGACGTAGAGAAATCTGTGACCGAGTGAGTCTGTAAAGTGCCCATCTACTGCAGGCGCACGCCAGCCTGCCTGTTCTTCTTCGCCGTGCCCTCCATCGCAGTGTTCATTGCGGTGTGCTGGCTGGAATCCAAACTGCTCATGGCCTCCCTCTTCTTCTCTTCCTCGATCTTCTTAAGACGCTTCTCGGTCTTCTGCTTGCCGGAGCCCTTGCCGTGGAACTGGTGGCTGAGATGCTTGAAAGCCTCCTTCTGGTTCATGCGGCGGCCGAACTCGTCGATGTAATTGAGCTCGACGTTCGGCTTGTACTCCTTGTTGAAGATCTCAGCCATCCTACGGGACTCCAGACGGTCACGGTCCTGGTTGGCCTTCTGGGCCATGGCCTCACGCTCGCGCGCGGACATGTGTTCCAGACGTCCGGAACGACGGTCGCGCTCACGCTGCAGCTTAGCGCGCATTTCAGCGTCGGTTTCCATCTTCTGCTTCTCGGCCAGGAAGCGCTGGTGCTCAACGTGCCTCTTGTTGAGCTCACTGCCTCCAGCTTCCTGGATTTGGCCACGCTGCCTGAGAAGGTTGAGAGTAGCCGCGACACCACGGTCAACAGTCTCTTCCTCGTCAAGGCCGGTGGTTGTGACAGCTGGAACCGAAGTACTCCGTCCCTCGCGTTCTTTTCGTTCCTCGGCTTCGTCAGCCTCAGCATAGGACTGTTCCATGTCAACATCACCCTCCTCATCCACTGCATTGGCGGCTTCTGAAACAGCACGGCTCCGAGGTTGCGAGAACTTGTTCCGCTGGCGCTCTGGTCGTTCCGTGGGTCCTTGCAGATTGGCCACAAACTCAGATGTCTCGTCGATGACCAGACCACCTTCCTCCTCCGGGGTTTCAACGCTGCTGATAACGTCCGGGGTGGCAGAGGCTTCTTCACGAAGCTGCCGTGCAAGATCTTCAGGCTTGACCTTCTTTCTCTTCTTCAAAGCAGCCCTTCTTTGCATGGCTAGATTTGCCTGCAAATCCTCATCGTCAATGACGTCCTCCACAATCTTCTTCCTTGGCGCAGCTTGCGGCTGGTCAATGTCCATGCCGCGATTATCTTGCACAGCAGCTGGCTCCGGAATAGGGAAAATGTCGTCATCATCCACAGCCTTCTTCCTTGACTTCTTTTCCTTCTTCTTTTTGGGCTTCTTGATCTTGACCTCTGAGGGATCGATGTAATCTGAGATTAGCGTGTCCTCCTGCAGGAAATCAAGGCTGATTTTGACCTTGGATTGACCAACCGTCCCGTCCTCCTTGATTTTTTGTCTCTCTTCCACTGTTCTTCCCTGGCCGTCAAGAGTGAAGACCTTGCGTTTCTTGCCGTCGATCTCCTCATCGTATTGGGCGAGAATGGATTGTTGACCAGACTCGTCCATATCGTTGGGATCGTACGCGCGCTTCCTTTTCTTTGATTCCAGACGCTGGTTCAGCCTCTCAGCTTCTGCCAGACCAAGATCCTCCAGCTCGTCTCCGGCCTCATCGTCATCAACCGCAGCATCCTTAAGCGTGAGAATGTGTTCCTCGCCCTCGCCGAGCTGATCAAACTCGTGCACGACCTTGACACCCGCCAGGTCCTTAGCGGTGTACTCTCGCTGAAGCTCGGCCTCGCGTTCAGCAAGTTCTTGCTCCAGCCGCCTGGCCTTCTCAAGCTTCTTCTGCCGCTTCTTCTGTCCAGCCAACCATGTCTTCGCATCGACATCGTCTCCTTCACCCAAGCCCTGGCCTTCAAGCTTAGCGAACCGCTGCGCCTGCTCCCGGGCCTTCTTGATAGCGTCCTTCTTAGCCTGCAATTTCGCCTTCGCTGCCTTCTCGTCCTCAATCTTCTGCCAGTTGTCGTAGGCGGCGGCGGAACGGGTCTCGAGGGTGCTGGCGGGTTCTTCATCGGAGTCACCATCGTTGGCCTCCTTGAAGACGGGGCCGGAGTCGTTTTCCTTGCCGGGGACCGGAAGGGGTTTCATGCCCATGGCCACCCGGATCTTGTTGGCCTCCTCGATGGAGATGGCGTCCATCTTGGCGGTGATGTTATCACGAAGGAGTTGAGTCGAGATGGTACCGCTCTGTGCGACGGCGGTGGTGGAAGATGGAGCGCGTCGGTGGTTGCGCGAGGCACGGCGTCGGCGGCGATAGAAGTTATCTTGACTTGAGCCGCCTTCACCGCCAAGCTTGATCCGGCTAGCGCGTCCGCGCACGGACTGCGAGCTCCATACAAAAATCTCTGGCGCCTGCAATTTTCTTCTGCACCAAACACAAACCTGTGTCCAGCGCTCCCGGACGCCTCACGGTACGCATCGCCGTCGTTTTGACCAGGAATCGCAGCTAACAGTCTCGCAGGTGTTTTTCGGTCGAGTGCTGCGACAGTTCGGCCGGCTATGCACAGGGGAGTCAATACGCTTCGGTGTACGTGTCTCTGTGCGGCCGACAGGTATTTCAGATCCACAGCGGGTCGTGCTGAACGGTTCCCTGGAGCTCTGCTCCAGGTTGAGCCGGGAAGACGGCTTTGCGGCGCGCCACATTCCTAGTTTCCGCAGAATACTCCATTGGAGGCTGAAGACAGGAGACACAACCGTGGCAGCGTACATACACTTAGATAGTCTTTGATCCTTGTGAACCTGCAAGTCAGCCTATTGAAAACCCGCGGCTGTTCTACCGGAGAGCAATCTCTCATAGGACACTGCATAGTTCGGTTATACCGGCAGGCCAGCTCTGAGACACGTGCGATGTTATGATGTCGCTCCATTTGAGCTCAGCCCATGGAATACGTTTACGGCCAATATGGTCATATGTATATGCCCAGGCACATATCAGTTCATGCTTCATCGAAGATGCTGGCGCATTGGTCCTGATCTTGCAGTATTTTGGCATTGGATTGATGCATGAATCTTTCCATACCAGCACTTCTCGAATCGGATTTTGTCTTTGCTCAAGATCCGTCAAATGCAATCCATAATTTTACAATAGCCTTCCGTTGAACCCATGATATCCACAATTCGTACAATCTGCCTGTCCCAGACTGATCCATCTTATGCCGTGACCTTGACCGCGGGGCCATCCTGCTTCAAGCCCTCCTCATCTGCCACACCTTCCACGATAGCTTCTTGACCAGCCTCGCTCAGCGGCACGGTGCTACCCTCCTTGTCCAGCTGGGCATCATAACTCCTAACCTGCTGCGCCATCTGCTCGTCTGTGACCTTCTCGCCGCCCATCCCCCTCGTCTGCTCATCGAACAGCGTCTCCGGTGGCAAGCCGAGCTCCTCGCGCTGCTTCGAGAACCGCTTCTTCACGGCGTCCGTCTGCATGATGCGCCACCGCAGCAGCCAGCCGCCCATGCCGAGCTCCTTGATCCGCGCGCTCTTCTCGCCCAGCAGGTACTCGTCCAGGCCGCCGACCTTGTCGATGGTGCGCAGCACGCGCGTCGAGACGCGCACGCGGACGGGCCGGTTGAGGGCACGCGAGAAGAGGCTCTTGTACTGGATGTTGGGGCGCCATTGGCGGCGCGTCTTGAGCTCCGTCTTGCGGGACACGTTGTTGCCGAATTGGATGCGGGCGCCGCCGTAGAGGCCGTGGTTAGATTGCTTGAACCAGCGGTTGGGTCCGTAGGGGTACGCCGGCACATCCTTGTGGTCGTCGCGCAGTTTGGCTTTTGTCGATTTGGCGCAGAGCGGGGCGCTGAGGCTGAAGTGTCTTGTTTGTTGGACGAGGAACGATGGCGTGGGGGCGCGGAGAGGCATTGTGGCCTTTGTGGTTGGGCGCGGTGCCCGAATGTGTTTGTGGGGGGGTGGTGAGGGTGGTGTTGCTGTTGCTGCTCGGTGTCTGTCTTCTGCAGATCAGAAAGTCGGCCGGAGGTGATTTTAGCCGCGCGCTTGATCTCAGCCACGCTCCGCGCTGGACGGTTTGCTCGAAAGAAGCACGACTCGTAAACTGGAAAATTTCAAGAAAAGAGAGAGAATGTAAGCAAGCAGCAATTGGTGCTCAAGCAGCCTTGAAAAATTCAAAATCTTTTCCCGAGCGGTGGCAATTGCACTTCTACATTCGTCTCTCAACAACGCCTCTATGAAAAACTTACTTTTGTTTTGGAATCACAATGTAGAAATGAAGCAAATCGATTTCTTTTATCAAGCACATATCTACATATAAGGTGCTAAATCGGCGTGGCTCGAAAACAATAAGATTCGCCGGGTATGCACTGTGTGTTTAAGACTGAGATCGGCCGTCGACGTCAGTCCTGCGGAGCTGCCTAACTGATTCTCGCGCCGATCAACCAAAAACATTCGCCGTTCTGCTCCCACTCGCTCAACTTCCCACCCGCCTACCATGTCTGCCATGCGCCAGAGCATAGCAATCCCTTTTCACTGGCTTGTCGGCGCCTTCGTCGGCACCCTCGGCGGCGTTATCGTCGGTGGTATATGGTTCGGCCGCCGCGTCTCGGAAGAATGGTATTTGCAGGGTCTGATGGCCGGCCGGGCAGAGGCAAAGGAAAAGAAGAAAGAGAAGCGCGCCAAAAAGGAGGACGAGGACAGCAGCAGCTCTGAAGAAGAGAGCGACTCGGACGATGAGGCCGTTCCCGTCGAGCGGCAAGAGCTCGATCCCTTCACGGACCGCAACGAAGAGTGCAAGCTGGTGCTTGTTGTTCGCACAGATCTGAAGATGGGTCAAGGTAGTTTTCCCCCAGATTTCTGAATCTTGCATGACTGAGATTGATAATTCGCAGGCAAGGTTGCTGCGCAGTGCGGCCATGCTACTCTCGCTTGCTACAAGGCCTTCCTCCGCCAGGCTCCCGATTCACCCGTCCTCCGCCGCTGGGAAAGATATGGCCAGATGAAGGTGGCGCTGAAGTGCACGAGCGAGGAAGAAATGGAACTCCTGCAGGCGCAGGCTCTGAGCCTTGGGCTTTGCGCGCAGATCATCCACGATGCGGGACGCACACAGATCGCTGCCGGTAGCGCCACGGTGCTGGGCATTGGTCCCGGCCCGGTGAGTGTGGTCAATCAAGTCACCGGACACCTGAAGCTGTTGTAGAGTGGAAGTTGTTCTACTAAGGTGCCCTTCCCGTTCGACTGGATTAGCACTCGAGGAGTTTCAGAGGTGGGAAAGCTCGAGATGACATGCATGTTGCTGGAGTCGAAGAAAGATAGAAAAAATCATTGCGCCCTCTGAATAAGATAGGCGTATTGAAAAAGAGAGCGAGCTTTACGCATCATTACGCATGCTCACAGCACGAGACAGAAGCAACAGGTCTCTGGAGTCATGCCAACTTTGGGCGAGGGAGGGTGAGGATTTTTCCAGCTTCTCCGCCAAGGATTTTGCTGCTGCTGAAAGCAGGATGAGTAAAGTATGAGGCAGATGAGATGCTCACGGCCTACCCATTGAGTCGACGACGAGTCACGATGGCCCCTTTTACTTCACTCTGATAAACCAAAGACCACTCAAGGAGAATCGACCCGAGCTTCTCAAAGATTTGGCGCTTCAATACACAGTCGAATAGTCAGAACATCTCAGATGCACGATCAAATTCGTCTCTAGCGAGTAACGTCCAATTCGAAAGAAGATATCTTACACAAGTATATGGCTTTACAAAGACATCATCTTATCTGCGCTCATTTTTCTTCTGCTTCTCGATCTCTTCTCTGAAGGTTTCCCCTTCGTCCTCAACTGGCGCCGGTACAAGGTACGCCAGACTGTCATTGCTTGACCTACTGGGCGCCTCCGGTAGCGGATTATCAGTGTACTCCGATCTCAGAAGTTCCCGTTCCTGCAGCATGATGTCGTCTTCTTTCGACCTTCCTTGACCAAGACGCTGGCGACGCGACTTGCGGATTCCGTAACCTCTGTTGCGACCCAAGTTGCTGCCAAAACTAATGCGCCTCTGCTTGCGCATAGCATAGAACAAACCAACCGCGACGACTGCCAGAGCTCCTAGACATACAGGAACACCGATCTTCAATCCCGATTTCTCCGATTCCTTCGCTGAAGCAGTTATTTGGCCATGCGTTGGTTTCGGCCTGAGTTGGATGGTTGGACCAGTGTAGACGATGGCCGGAGCACCCGCAGCGGTAGTGAATTGCTGGGCAAAGATGGTGAGGTTGTAAGCTGTGTCCTGCTGCAACAAGTTTTGCTTCATGTCGACTGATATGCCGCCAATGGCGCTGCTGATTGGTCCACTTGACCACACATTTTGGCTAGTGTCGTTGGACAAGTTGAGCAGGATATCGATGGTCGAATTAGATCCGAAGTAGTTGGTGTTCCATGTCACAAAGTAGTCTTCTCCCGAGTAAAGCTCTGTGTTGTTGGCTGGGAGACAGAACGGCTTGGCAGAAGCATCGACGCAGACTGGGAAGTTCTTGCTGGAAGTCAATGAAGTCTCGGCGGAGGTTGCATTGCTTCTGAAGCTCGCGTTCTGCGCTGCTGCGGTCTCCACACTGACTGTTGTAGTTGGCGTCGCAGGCAGTGCGAAATCAACGGCCGTGGCCGAGCTACTGATGGCTATCTCCACAAGAGCGGCTGTGGGGTGAGGCGATATAGCCGAAGAGGTGGAGTCTGGAGATGGTCAGTCCGGGCTGGATAAGGGAGCTTTGACTTCGGTGATCAGAACGTCTGAACAGACAATCGCAACTCACCAGATCTCTTCCCTACAGGGCCGGCTGCGGCAGCGAGGACATGGGCAGTAGCGGCACCCAGAGCGGCGAAACTGACACGCGTCAGACGCATAGTGTGCACTGACAGAGTGATAAATGAAGGATGGACACAGTGCGCGTGTGCCGGTCTTCACGGCGGAGTGGATATGAAGAGGTGCGGACCTGGTGTGAGTAGTTGTGCATATTTTAGAAGACACGTTGTCATCGACCACCGCGCCTCCTTTGCAGAGGCCATGGTTGCACTCCCTCAACAGTGGCGCGCCATGCTCAATTCCACGGCGGCCCTGGGAATGCAGGCGCAGACGCGACGGGCGTTGGGGAGTCGAGGAGCTCTGACCAACGGTTGGAAGCCGGGGAGCTCGGCACTAGGCCGGATCGGTGGTAGACTGCCGTCAGCTTAATTCGACGCGTCGTTTCGAGGGTTTCCCCTGCCCTCGCTGCGCTTTCTGTGACCTGGCATCTTTCTCGTCGCTTGCGCCTCGTCGTTTTACAATTTCTGCCTATCCTTAGCCTTGCATAGCCAGACATTCGCCCGCCCGGCCAACAAGGTTCCGTTGCCGCTCTGCTGCCTGCTGCTGTTCCTGCCGCCACATTCCCTGGTGCTTATTACCTGCACGATTACCGCATCGTCGCACACCATTGCGCGCCGTCCCTCGCCTCCGCTCTCTCCCTTCACAACCGTCCTCTGCAACCCCTCCGCGCGCCACCACCGCAATGCGCTTCTCCAAGGCTCTTCTTGTCGCGCTCCCCGCGCTTGCGCTTGCTGAAGAGCAGGTGCCTCTGGCCGAGAAGGTCAAGGGCTGGTTCAACAAGGCCCAGGACTACGTCTCTACAGCCATTCCCGCCGTGCAGTCGCCCATCGATGCCGGCGCGTCCAAGGTTGTTCAGAAGACGGTCGCGAACCTGACTCTGGAGAACTGGCGCGAAATTGTTACTCCCAGCGCGTCCGCCGCTTCCCAGGGCCCTGAGGAATGGTTGATCTACCTTACCGGCGGCAACAAGACCTGCTTCGGCATGTGCGGAAACACCACTGAGGCTTGGAATGTACGTTGCGACTCCTGCCCCGCTTCGTCGGTGACCTGATGCTAACCGCTTGTCGCCTTGCAGAAGTCTGTTCCTCTCCTCGCTGCCAGCCCCAAGTCACCTCACCTCGGTCAGGTCGACTGCGAGGCTGAGCCCATCCTCTGCAACAGTTGGGCCGCTGGTCCTCCCTCGATCCTTCACGTGCTTGTTCCTGCTCCTCTTGCCGATCAGTCCAAGCCCGCTACGACTGTCCGCTTCATCAACCTGAACAGGGTCAACACCACCGCTGCCGACATCGCCAAGATTCACATCGAGGAGACTTACAAGAACACCGAGCCGTACGAGGGCATTTTCCACCCCTTCGATGGCCCGCTCCAGCAGTACGGCCTTGCCGTCCCCGTCGCCTACGTTATCTGGGGTTTCTCCAAGATGCCTAGCTGGCTGCCCATGATTGCCATCTCCATGCTCAGCAGGACCTTCGTGTAGGTTTCCCCACTCCAATTATCTTGCAGGCGTTTCCCAGAATCAATCAAACTAACGTCTAGTAGCCGGAGAGCTGCTCCCACTCCCGGCGGTGCCCGCCCCGCCGCCGCTCCTGCCGCGGCCCAGTAGATGCGCGCGCGTAAACAAAAACAACGAGCTGCATGACATTGATGCTCCCACTGTGGTGAATTCGATGCAACTTTATCCGCAGTTTACTTGGGTATTAGATCACTTGGATGAGTCAGGGATGTATATACCTGTCACGAGTACTGTTATGAGTACAGAAGCGCACGGCGAAACGTCATGGGGCTACTTTAGGACTTTAGGTAGTTAAGGACTACGGGGCGTTCGGTCTCACGGTCAATTGAATTTTTTTGGAATGAATTGGTGCCCTGTTCTTATGCTGAGAGTGCGGCCAGCTGGACTCCATAATTTTACCATTGTTTAAATTTGGTGGCTTCAGACTATGGACCCGGTTGAGCGCCTCACGCTACTACTGGTAATTGTGACCGGATGACGCGAGCGCGTTGTGCGCCCGCAGTAGCGCGTCTTGCCGATGAATCAGCGAAAGCGATAAGATACCGGCGTTCTAAAACTCCGACGGGACCTCATGGAAATCTGATCGGCTCCGAACCACCAGAGCTCTCGACCTGCTCGACTTGCGAAGACACCCCCCAATTCTCCCCACAACCGCCAAGATGCCGACAATAGGGCAGCGCATGTTTAAGATGAAGGAGGTACGACTGCTTCCATCCCGCATGTTTCCACAACATATGCTAACGTACGCGCGAATCTACAGAAGGTAACAACTCACGCATCTCCGCTCTACCTCCGCAGAACGCACGACTGAGACCGCCATTCTCCCCAATTAGCTCCTCTCGATCAGACTCGGCCCGGGCGCCGCCGTGTTACCGAAAGATGTCAAGAAGATAACCATGCGCTTCGCGCCCAAGATCGACGACGGCCACCGCGGACCCAAGTACGTGCAAACCCACGCGCAACCATTTCAGCTTTGGCAACCGCGCAGAATCCCCACACGACAATATTTTTTTTCTGACAGCGTCATCTTTGCGGCAACTTGTAGGAGGTTCTTCAGGCACATCCTGCCGCGCATAAAATACCGCAACCCCGCGCTGCCCATCACCGTCGACCGCTCCGCCGCCCAGTCCGACCCAGCCATCCTGAACGTCGTCTTCAAGGACGACAGCGCGTCCACCTCGGCGCCTGCACCGGCCGCCGAAGGTGGCGACCGCGTCGTCACCATCCAGATGAAGCACAAGTCCGAGAGCGAGATCCTCCGGCAGCTGTACGAGGTCACCGGCGCGAAGGAGGTCGAGCCGACGGATGTGGAGCAGGAGGAGCTGAGGCAGCTGACGGAGCGCAAGGAGCGGAGCAGGAAGGATAGCGAGAGGATGTTTGGGGTGAATAGGCAGAGGAAGAGGGAGGCGGAGATGCTGGCTGCGGCGAGGGGTGAGGTGGGGATTAACCCGGCATAAGCTTGTTGGTCGGCTGAATCATTGGGATGACGTGGTAGTATGGAAAGACTGCGCGCGGTAGAGATATGCGCTGCGTTGTATCATATTGTGGGATCATGGATATATCAAAAAAGCGGATTGCTCTCAAGAACCAAAGTGTGCGCCCTACGGGAACCCAATGGTTGGAGTTGACTCGAATTTACTTACTTTTGGATCCGAATACAATAGAACTTCCCAGGGGCGATCTCTCAATACAGATCTTGAATTGTTGGTTGTATGTCTCTGCCTCAATGGCAGTATTCGAGTCAAGAAAAGTGTCAGAAAGCGGTCATCTGGGCCGTGTGTGCATTAAGCCTTTTACTTATGCTAGTGTTTTTCGAATTCACTATTTACTCCTCAAATACCTGTTTCCCTCTTCTTCTTTCTCAAGTCTCTCTCAATTCGCCACTAGTCCCTTCCACCAAGCCATCGCGCCCAACACAAATACCACCACCATTGCATCTGCCACCACAGTAGTGTATATCACACTGTACCTCCCCACCAACCGCACATACCCCGCGAATGGCTCCGGAAGAACCGAACCTAGTGTTCCCATTATGCCACCTTGCTGCAGCTGCCCCTTCTCCAAGAAGAACCGCGTCGTCTGCAGCAGCACCTCCGCAGTCGCAAAAATGTAAA
The DNA here is from genome assembly GCA_011503125.2 of Botryosphaeria dothidea. Taxonomy (NCBI): domain Eukaryota; kingdom Fungi; phylum Ascomycota; class Dothideomycetes; order Botryosphaeriales; family Botryosphaeriaceae; genus Botryosphaeria; species Botryosphaeria dothidea. The sequence continues at coordinate 2,472,256 of WWBZ02000001.1, forward strand.
ACAGCTGCTTGCCCACCCCTCCGTCCTCCAGCACTGACTGGCTCCGGCTCAGCTTCGACCCGTTAAACGTCGAGGTCAGCGCTATGTACGCCGCCAGGCCGAACGAGAAGACCGCGTGCACGATCCGCCAAACGTATGCAGAGCTCGTTGCAGCTTGCTGCTGTTGCTGGTCCGCCGGGCCGCCTGCTCCACCCGACGTTCCCATCATCGCTTGCATCATCTTGAGCATCGGGTCGTCCTGCTGCGCGCCGTTGGCGCCAGGCGGCCCGCCAGCGCCGCCTTGCAGCATCTGCTGCATCATCTGCATCATCGGGTCGTCCGCCATGCCGCCGGCGGGGCTGTCCGTTCTGCTCGCGGGGCCGAAGGGCGTCGAGGTGCCCGAGGCGCCGAGCGAGGGGGGGAGGCGTCGGGGTGCGGGCTCGTAGTAGTGTTCGCTGATGTCGACTTCGGGCGGGTCTCCCTCGTCGTGTGTGGCGGCTGCGGGTGTGGGCTCGGCGGGCTTGGGAGGGGCGGGACCGGCTGAGGAGGTCTATTAGGAGCTAGAGATGAGCTTTTTGGAGGGGGAGCGCGTACCATCCTCGACTGCGGGAGCTGGGCGGCCGCTCAGCGATGTGATGGCTTCGAGGCGTGATGCGCCTTGCGCGGCGATTTTGGCTTGTCGGCGCTCGCGGCGTTCGCGGGCACGGCGTTGGGCGTCAGACTCCTGAGGTGCCTCCATGACTGGGCAGTAGGAAGGGGTTTGGTGGAGGGGCGAGAGAGCCGCGGGGGTTGTGTCGATATTGTTGCGCAAGGTGGTTGAAAGTCAAGTGCTACGTCAACGGCCCGAAATTCATAGTGAGCTGCCCTACCTGGCGGGTAAGTTTCCTTATTTGGTTAGTCTGTGACTTCCAATCATTCTCCGTCTTGCGACCCCATCGCTCTTCACCGTCTCTTCCTCACCGCGGACATCGTGACGCGGCATCCTGGACAACAGTGTCACCCCGGGACTACGCGTGACTCCGCCATGGGTCGCACCGAGCGGGGATGGTACAAAGTTGCACTACGCTGAGGTCGAGGCAACAAAGGTGACGACAACAGCTGAGAGGACATCCAGGGATGAACATATGTACCAGTAAGCCTTGCATGACTCTTACAGAAATCTCCAATAGCATTCTGTTTTCTCCAGGCAGCAATCAGCTGCGGCCTCTGTGAGCATTATTTACCTGCCCATCTCCCCCTTGCCTTTTTTTGGACTTCCTCTCCGCTTCTTTTCGTCGTATACTATGAAACAATGCCATCGACGAATCGGGACGTCAAAGCTCTCATATCCCGTCGCTGCCGGCCAATTCTATTGCAGCTCAAGAAGTGCTGCCAGTCTCATGGCGACTCTTGCAATACCGAACTCTTCCCCGTTGGGGAGGAAGAATTTGAGATCTATCTCATCGATGTGAAAAAAATGTGTCTAGTCAAAAGAAGGGCGTCAGATTGCGGCTATTTCACCCTTAGCTACGTTCGGGGTGGTATCGACCAATACCGTCTCTCCAAAACCAACCTGGCATATCTACGACAGGAAAGATCCTTGACCATTCTCGTGGACCGGATTGCTCCAGTCGTCCGCGACGCCATAAACCTCGTTCAAGGACTCAAAGGAACTTATCTATGGGTAGACACTCTCTGTATAGTTCAGGATGATGATCTATCAAAACACAACCAGATTCAACACATGGCACATATCTACAGCAGGTCATTCCTCACAATTGTTGCGGCTGAGTCTCTGGACGCAAACAGCAAGCTCCCATTCACTCAATACGTGGACCCAGCAAAAATAACTGATACTTACCCTGGCGCTAATTCACCTGTCTACGACGGAGATTTGGAGCAGTCTTTGCTGCACTCGAAGTTCGGGAGCCGAGGCTGGACTTTCCAAGAAGTTCTGCTCTCTCGAAGGCGTCTTTTCACTTTTACGAACCAAACTATACTCCATTGCGGCAAAGGAAGTTGGTATAGCGGACTTTCCGATGACTGGGAGGTACCTTGGAAAGGCACCCGTTATCCGCTTCTTCCTCTGCCACTTTCAAGGTTGGAAGAGCCACCGAAGACAGACGAGGAAACGACTGCGCACCACCTCTTGTCATACAAAGGCGTAGTCGAAGCTTATACTCAAAAGCACTTCACCTTCGACTCCGATATATCCGCTGCTTTTGCAGGGATACAGTCCACATTTGAGGCCGTACTCGGCTGTCGCTTTCACTACGGGATGCCTGAGGATCTCATCGAGCATAGCATCCTATGGAGTCCATCGGCTGGAAAAGGTCCCGGTCGCCGACGTCGAGGATTTCCGAGCTGGACTTGGCAAGGTTGGATAGGAGCTGTATCCTTTCCAGCCCTTGGAGGAGAATATCGAAACGAAAATTCGCTCACGCAGTCATGGTTATCGAATCCGGGGATTATCCTCTCAAACGAGGATGAGGAATATGCACCACCTACTAGCCTACCTTTGCATCACTCTGGACTCTATATGATCCCACAAATGGCTTCTCTTGACAATCCGAAGGCATTATCGACCAGCTGTTTTAATCCTGATGGTGCGCTTTCATTCCAAGCTTGCACGATCCCGTGTTTCTTAGCCCCAAAATCACGGGTGCCACCATACACCTCAGGGATGCTTGCCTTGTCGCCAAATTCAGCCAGAAAATCCCAGATAAACATTTCAAGACCAAGTTCTCGCCAAGTCGGAACGCTCGACGGTGTCGAGTACGCTGATGTGGAGGATAGCTTCAACGCAGGCCGCTCGGTGGAGCTAATTGCTATAGCATACTCCCGCAGTATCTGGCACAACCACTATAATGAGCTCTGGTGCCGTGAACTACCTGCTTGGAGTTGCATGAATGTCATGTTGATTCAGTGGTATGATGGTTATGCGGAGAGATTGGGTGTCGGACAGATAGAAGCAGAACCATGGGGAACGCTTCACCCTTCACGAAAACACATCAGGCTCATATGAACACCGTTCCAAACTACCCGTGGTCTTACTTTTTTTTTTTGGTTCTACTCATTAATGTTTTCTCACACAAACAGACACTGGAGAAGTTCTCTACAAGCATGAGCAAGAGAGTGTAGTGACGACACGCGGAGCTTACTAGTTTTCTATATTCTGGATCAATTTGACATGATGTGCTTCATACGAAAATTTACTATTCGTTGCCCATGCCTGGTTCATGCGTTATAGACGGATATGGTGTTTTGCGTAAGCAGTCCGAGCACCCGACTTCGGCTCCGACCAATCCATCGCACAAAAGCCGCACCCATCAGCTTTTCCTCCCGAGAGAAGACATTCCATCACCTTTGGCCTTTTTTCCATTAGCATCACACTTCTTCTCTTTTCCTTTCTGCCTGAAACTTCCGTTTATCTCCCGCTATCGTAGACCGGCTTAACATGAGCAATATTCTTTTCCCGAAGCTATACGCTTCAATCCGGTGTTCCGGGCAACCCCCAATCACTTCCCAAGAGTTCTCCGCACTTTTCAAGCGCTCTGCATTGGTGGGCTCCCGCTGCAAATTCTTTTCGCAGTCATCTCATCATAATTTCTTCGCGCCAATGCGAGCCCTTGCATGCCAAAATCCAAAGCCGTGCAACAAAACACGAGGTATCCCACCACCGACAACCGTAGCCTTCTGGACCTCTAAAGAAACCTGGAAAAGATCTTCTATCAACACTCTTCGCTGTCTGGTCGGTTGCACCCTCGGCGACTTCTCCGCACTTTGGTTCCTCCAGTCTTTCTACCCGGACCTCGAAGTCGGGACCATCATGGCAACATCCAGTGAGCAGCCTTCTCACGCATATTACAACTACCTGATACTGACCATCACCTCGAAAAGTGGCTGCGGGAGTCACATCCTCCATGACTCTGGAGACGGTCCTCCTGCGAATCGGTCGTGACGGGCTGTCCTGGCCTGCGGCAGCCAAAACGGCAGCGGGAATGAGCCTGATTTCCATGCTGACCATGGAGATGGCGCAGAATCTGGTGGACTACCACCTCACCGGCGGAGCGGTCAATCTCGGAGATCCGTGGTTTTGGACTGCTGCGGCGGTCTCGATGGGTGCCGGGTTTCTTGCGCCATTGCCGTATAACTATGTGAGATTGCGGAAGTTTGGGAAGAGCTGTCATTGAGTGGTGTGAATAGAGAGGGTCTCGAGTGTGGCTTGATATTCATGTATTAACACCTGTTTGAACCCCGACTATTTGAGTTTCGATAAAACCAACTATATCTCAGCTCAAATGAAAGCTTCAATTGGTATGAGCGGAGATGTTTTCGGGCTTCGCAATGCTCTTCTGAGGTACCGCTTTTGATCAGAGGGTCTCGTTGCTCCGAGGAGGCTGTGGCGGTGTCTGGCTGAGTTTGATTTGTGTGCTCAAGCCTACCAGCTTTTTCGAAACAGTGCAAGACCCTTTTGAGGGTTGGCTGTCAGCAAAAACTATGGACCCCCAAAGAAGTGGTATGCATTTACATTTCCACACTGAGCTCTCGGCAAGTAACTCAGCGCACGCAGAAAGCATAACGCTGCAAACTGGTCCTCGGTCTTCGTATACGGCCCTCCAATTTCCGCAATTGCTTCTCTGATTAATTTCGCAAGAACATCTCGTGACTGACTCTGGCGGTAGAATGAGTTCTTGGTTTGTAGATACCAGAACAGAAGAAGACCTTTCAAGAGATGTTAGGTTAGCCTGGGACTCGTTGAGGTGGGGTGTCGGTAAATTGAGGTAGTGTCCAAACATACCACTTTCGCAGCAAGCAGTAGCACAAAGAGGCGCAAAGCGATGAGGTGCCACTTTTTGTATGTACTTCAGACCCAGCCGACAATCGGATCGTAAAGCCTCCGCTGCCCGCAGTAAGGCCTTATCCAACCAGGGAGAACAGTTTTCTGCAAAGAGGTTTCCACGCTCCTCCGAGTTGTGCAGAATAGAAGGAGAGCGCAGTAGCCTTTTCATACTCGCCAGCTGTTGGCTTCCATAAAGGTGATAGTAGACCGAGTTGAGCAGAGATACCGCACACTGGATCATTGGAGTTGGTTTAGAGCCGAGAACCAATCCTTTGATATGCTGTTTTAACATACGGTTAATTACTTGCACCGGTGCGTCCATTTTGTCAACGAAACTGATGTAAAGATCTTCATGGTGGGGGTCGGCAAGGGTTTCAAATGAACAGATACGACAAAGCATCGCAGATATTACAGTGACAAAGCCAAACTCATTAATGCTCCTGGCCGGTGCTTGACCAGCGAGGATGCTAGCCAGAGCATCTGAACTGTGCTGGACCTCAGTGAGCGGTCTCCAGCTTTCCTTTTCCTCAAGCCATTCAATGTTGGTGCAAGGAAGAGGAAACTTGGCCTCGAGGATGGGAGGGGCGAAGCTGCTTTCTCTTCCCACTGAACTGAGAGCTGCCGCAATGACAATCGCACCAGAAATGCATCTGTTTTCTTGTTAGTTCTGATGATGTGCTTACTCCTGGAAATCTTGCATACCGACTAATACTCTCTTGATAAATCCAGTCCTCATAATTTATTACTGGGCACTGCTTCAATTCGCGAAGGCCTTCATGGGCAAGCTGCGAAAAGATCACATCAGCTTCAGGGACAGGGTGTGACGTCCTTTTCTGCCATACCATCATAGTGAAAGGAAAAGTATGGATAGCATGTTGCTCCATTTCCGAATCACGGCCGCAAGTTCCAAAATAGGTCAACAGTAAATAAGTCTGCAACAACCACAGTTGGAATTTGCAGTCTTTCATCCCAGAAAGGATTAATCGTTCGTTCTACGCAGAGCATAAGTCTGTCAGCAATCGGTAACCAGGTAAATATAGGAGAAACATCCCCTTGGATCGGAATTTTCCAGGGTCCATATTCACCTCAGAAATAAGCTGAAGAGAGGCCGCGTGCATTGTTGCGGCAGTTTCATGCTCACTCAGATATAACGCTCCACATGCCATGATTTCCAATAGCAACGGCGCTGTCCTCACACCCTATCAGTATCTGCTCTGAGGCTTTGTGTTAGTGAACTCACATGGCATGGTACCAAAACTGAATGACGGGCGGTGGATGACGGGAAGGTGGGGGGCCATATGGTTAAAGAATGCTTTCACGAACCGGATCACGGCGTACTTTGATGGGAGCTGGAAGCCTTGGAGAACATGGGCAGAAACAGATTGTGACAGGTTTTCTTGAGCTTCTGAATACTCCTCGTCCCCAACCAGGAGCAATCTTTCGGACTTCTCCGATTCCTTGTTGTCATCCTCGAATGAAGAGCCTAGGCTGGAGGAGTCGAATTGGGAAGATGGGAAATCTTCCAGTCCATTCATTGATATCTCAAACAAAGTCTCCCGAAATTGTGGTAGTGAGATACTAGAGTCATGTAAATCCATGAATCTGGGATCGGAAAACTGACGGAGTGGGAAGGAATCGAGAATAGAGTTGTGGAAATCGGACTGGAGACCGGCTGGATGTCCAGGTAGATGGCCCAGATCAAGCGGTGAATTGAAAGAAGATCTATCCGTGTCTTGCGTCTTCGAAAATGAAAATAACGATTCCTGCGGGAATGGGATTTGCGTGCTATCAAGGTCAAGTAAGTTTTGGTGGGACTCTATGGTCAAAGCTGGATCAAAGGCGTCTGAGGCCGAGAAGGTGTTGCTTATAACTTCGTTCCTCGTGTGACTCGAAGCCTCTTCTTGGTGGAATTTCCGCGTATGCCGGATTATTACATCTTTTCTTAAAGACGCTACAGGACAATATTGACAGGTGTACGGTTTCTCCGCGCGATCTACCGTTACAAGGTCAACGGAAATAGCGGAAGCTAGGGCTTGGAAGTAGTAACTCACGTGTTTTCTGGTGTCGCCTCAGATGGGCAAATCGATTGAATGTGGCGTTGCATTGTGGGCACGAGAACCGATTGGCTGATGTTGAGTTGGTCAGGGTGGAGGTTTCCTGATTTGAGAAGTTACCACGCCTCTCCGCCATTGCCGATTCGCTCACGATCTGTAAGTAAAATCTGGTAATTATAGATCAGGCAAGTAGATAGGCCTGCAGCTCATGTGGCGTTCAAATGCAAAAGCAAAAGATATTGAATACGGGGGGCGTTCAAGGGGAAGGCTGGAGTGCACAGGATCCGGCGGAGTCTTCCCGATCAGTTCTCTGACAAATCCGTAGCCTCTCCGCACGAAACCGGGTGCAGTAGTATTTGGCGACGTATTGAGACTGCAAATGCAGTTCCCGGGCCAATAGGGAAGCTGATTCTCCAAGCTCTCGGCCGGGCTCGACCTTTTCGGTAACTATATCTTCCGCATTTGCCTCAACGGGGAATTGATTGGCCAAATCGAAGCAAGATGGAAAATCTAATTAGAGAATTCGAAACCTGAAAACTAATGATGTATACAAGAGTCTTTCTTAACAGTCTGAAATGCTCATATCAAAGTAATGGGAAAATACGCATCTCCCGGTATCTCAAAGCTTCGCTTCGTCGCCGAGGATTTTGCTGAAGCCTCTATAACCTACAAACATTTCCGATGGATCATATCTCGCCCTGATCTGGAGCCACCTTCGGAGGGCAGAGTCCGTCATTACCCTTGTCATTTTTTGATCTTCGTTGAAATCGGCAACGCAGACACCGCAGCTCACTTTCTCGGCCTTCTCGAAAACTCTGCGTTGATGATTGTCCATGTACGCATCTCGCGCCGGATCTTTCCAGCAGCCCATGAACGAGATGTAGGATTTCTGAGGTAAACTCAAGGCTTGGTCGGCCTCATCCGGATAATAACCCAGCGGAGCCATTGTTCCCGTGGACAAGCGAGACGGCAGATCGTACATGACAGGTGTGATAGCATCGATTAACTAGTCACTTGTTAGCCCCAGACTATCGCTGTTTAACATGAGTGATTTTTAATCATACCTCATCGTTGGTGAACTTTGGGTCTGACAAAATGCTGTCAACACACCACCGCTCTCCATTGCCATTCGGCTGGAACTTCTCCTGCAAGTTCCACAGATCCGGCCAAGTCCTTTCGAGCGCCGGGACCATCTCGACCACGTATGGTTGAAATTCCTTGGGTAATGTATCCCACGGACTCGCAGTGGTCTTGGCCTCCTCCAGAGAATCCAAATACATGGTCTGGTTGATGACGAACATGATGCGCGGTTTGTCTGATTCGTCGCCATCACCGGGCTGCTCCATGTCCGAACGGAACGTCAGGTAGAACAGGTCCACACCGTACTATGGCACTTTTTCCTTCGTCTCCAACACCTGCTTCAACAACGGCTTGAAGATTTCGGTCGAATCGACAATGATTGTGGTGTCGAACGGCTTTTTGGCCGGGATCGTTCTCGCCCAGATCCTCGTGATCACGCCGAAGAACCCTTGACCACTACCCGGAAAAGCCCAGAAGAGATCCGGATTCTGCGTCTTGCTGGCAATCACCACTTCTCCACGCGGGGTGACGATTTCCAGCTGTGTGATCCAGGAGCCGCTGGTGTATCCCCACCCTCGCATAAAGCAGCCTTGGCCGCTGGCAAGCAGGAAGCCCCCGATTCCGACACTTCGAGAGTGACCCCAGGGGAGGAATCGTCGGAGGGCTAGAAGTTCGGTGGCTAACTCCTCAAATACATGCCCTGGGCTGAAGGAGACAATCTTGGTCCGGGTGTCAAAGTCGACGCTCTTGTTGAGGTTCTTGGTGTCGATCAAGATGCCTTTTTCCACGAGCGAAAAGCAGAAGAAAAGGTGGCCGCCGGAGCGGACACCTACCTTCAGTCCCTGGCTTTTTGCTCGGGCAATTATGGATGCAACCTCAGCCGTGGTCGTTGGTGTGTAAATTTCCGCAGGTGCAGCATCGGGGACGCGCCCATTAAAGAACCTCCGACGGGCTTTGTGGTAGCCCTCGGAGGTGGGAGTCAAGCTTTGAAGAGATGTCGACATTTTTGTGCGGTGCGATGTTTGAGTGAGTAAAGGAATACTTCTAGTCTGACAGGTAAAGCAGCATACTTCCTACATGTACATATACTGTTTGAAAGACCAGTGGCCACCCGTAGAAGCGCCGCTTTGAGGCTGCCGCTGACCTCCCCACCTGCTGCTGAGACAATGCTGGGTGGCTACGCACAAGCGCCACCTAAGCAACTAAACCAGTAGGACTTGCCTGACTGAATGCCTTACACCCATTGACGGGGTTGTTTCCGTGGGGCATTGCATTGTTTTTGTCACGCGGCTGACGATTTGCAGCCCGGAAAGGGGGGAACTTCTCGTCAACATATCGTAGAGCATACCAGGGCAAAATCCTTCTGCAATCGTTCTCAGATGTGAAAATTCTGAGTATTTATCTTCCCGACGAGTAATGACATACTGCTTTCAATCTATTTGAAGCGTGAAAATGCCTTACGGATAGCTTGTTCATCTAACATATTGGAAACACTGTCGTCTGATTCATTACGTAGCATCATGATATGCTCTTAAAGAGGCTGGATTGATGATAACAAAAATCTCTCAAATCAATGACTTGGCGGTTTGGCTATTGGATATGCTTAACTAAGCCTTATACATAAGTTCACAACCTTGCTCCAAGCCTCGGCTTACTGACTACCGCCGGCTTGATCCTCCCGGCATTCAAAGTTTTCATGCGCCCCTGCTCATCAAGATCATAGAATATCACAAATGGTGCCTTGTATCCTCCACCCTTCTGGACTGGCGGTCCGACATCGTAAAACGGCTATTTAATCTAAACGTTAGTATTCTCATCAATCACGCTGCCAATCGGTGACATCAGTCTCACCTCGTCAAAGTCGATAAGAGCGGTGAACGTAATGTCCTCGGTCAAAGCAACCGCTTTCTCGCCAATGAAGACATGCTCAACCTCTAGATATTCGAGAATCCGCTTGCGAGCTTCCTTGAACCATTTGATGATTTCGTCTTTGCCTTTAACGACGGTGGCGCCGAGATTCATCTCCACATCCGGAGAGTAGAAAGAAGCGTATGTATCGTAGTCATTGGTGTTGAATGCTACGATGTAACGATCGAGGTCTTCCCTGGTCCGAACGCTTGATGACATGGTCTGCGATTTGGGAAACGTAGTGGCTGGAAGGATGTTGCTGGTATCTTAGTTCGAACTGTAAATGAAGAGCAGAATATTGGAACACCAAGAAAGCTAAATGCTATGTATGTACCCTAATAGTCGTGCATTGAAAGCGGATTGGTGAAGTGACGGCTCATCCCGGTAAGGTGGTACCGGTCAGGGTGGCTCGGGTGGCGCGGGTGGCTACCGGTGATCATCCCCACTCGGATCAATCTGAAGCTGAAGCAGGCCTCAAAATACCCACCCACTATAGGGAAAAAACCTCTGAGCATGCGCCGTGTCTCAATTGCCACCTCGGTTTTCTAGATCTGATCTGGACGAGTACGCGTAACACCTATGGATCTCTTCCGTAAGCAGGCGGGGACTCCGCGATAGCCACTCAGCCTGACCAGAATTCTACAGTGTAGTGAAATTAGATCCCTGCACATACTAAATCATAGGTATATAAGCTTATTTCAGTGTTACTGGTTGTGTCCATTGGGAACTCTCCGCTTGCTCTTCCGTTGCCCTCGTTCTTGCGTTGTTGAGTTAGTTTATTCCTGTACCTTTGTGGATGCATACAGAGTATCATCAATTGGCTTTTCCCCTGCAGAGCCCAAACCTTATTGTACTGCGGATACGAAGCCGCGATTGTTGCTCTACAAAACAAGTGAGTGGTCCTACCCTGCAGAAAGGGAACTTCCAGTACACTAACGCATGTTGCATGATGTAGCGTGGCACCCGATGTCGCTCCCAGGGAAAACGCTGGCTGGGAAGGTTGCCTTGATTAGTGGGTCGTCCGCTGGCTTGGGCGCTGCAATCGCTCGAGAGCTGTTCTGGCGCGGAGCCTCCGTGGTCATCAACTACCCCTACCCAAGCGAAAAAGCCAACGCAGACAACGTGTTGAAGAGCCTCGGCGCCACATCAAAGTCAATTGCCGTCGAAGCAGACCTATCAACCGCCGACGGACCACAAATCCTTGCAGATGCAGCGGCGAACGCGTTCGGCAAGATTGATATCCTGATCAATAGCGCCGGCATCAACCGCCTAACCAGTGTGGACGATCTGGACGATGTAAAAGTTTCTGAGACTTGGGCAGACACCGTGAATTTGAATGGCAGGGGGACTTTCTTCCTGACGAGGGCCGTCCTTAAGCATCTTTCCCGACAGAATTCCCGCATGGTCAATATTGGCAGCGGAGCCTCTTTCACACCAAGTGCAGCGCACAGTATTTACGCTGGTACAAAGGGTATGGTCGATTGCTACACGTAGTGCTGGGCGAAAGAGTTACCTCGGAAGTATGGATGCACAGTCAATGCTGTGTCTCCTGGCGTTGTTGGAACAGACGCATTCCATGCTGCACCTAAAGAGATCAAAGAGTCGTTGCAGCCTATGATTGATAGCACTCCGGTTGCTCCTCGGGTGTAGCCACCCGAGGAGGTGGCGTGGACGGTTGCCACATTGTGTGAAGAAAAGGGAGGCTGGTTGAATGGCGTCATTATTCCCGTCTCGGGCGGATCATCCATGCTTTGAAAAGTGCTGTGCATAGTCAATCTCCTGATGTTAGCATACCCGATAGTTGTCACAATCACAGGCGTGGAAATAGCACAGGTGTGTAAATAGAAGTCCGATTCCCGACCACACTGTTATGTTCACATGAGTAACATTTTGACTCAAAGTTGTTTTGCAAGCTACGATGAAGTGCTGAGGTATCTTGTCCCCTTACCTGTCCAAGCAAATTACTCCCCCAAACGCCAATATATGCTTTTTGACCCCAAGGCGCCCTCACAATAATTTTGCTTTCCAGCCTTTTGGCATCTCATGCGCCCTTCCGTGCAAATCTTGCCAATGCAGGGCCGTACTTCTCCTTCTCTCTTTGGAGGCCGGCCTGCTCCCGCTTGTTCTGCTCCTTCAGCGCCTGCTGCAATCTCACCCGCTTCTCATCAATGACATTCTTCTGTCCTCTCTTCCGCAGATACTTTCTCAGTGCGCTGTTCTTGCCACGCCCCCTGTTTTTCAGCTTCTCGACAATATCCTCTGGCTTCGCATCCAGATTCTTCTCCTTCTGACGAGTCTCAGCAGATGCCAGGTCAACATCGCCGATGAAGTTGGGGTTGAGCGAGATCATCTCTGGCTGCAGCTTGTTGAGCAGTTGCTTCACTTCGGCCTCCTGGCGTTGCTTGGTGTTCTCGTATGGGTTGGCCTCGAGGGCATCGAAGTTGGGCTCACCGGCCCCAGGAACGATGATGCTGCTGAAGCCCTTGTTGTGCGAGACGCCAAGAATATCTTCGTAAGGGCACCATCTTACGCGCTCGATGTTGTTTCCTTCACCTCCCCATGCCATGTAGGGCGATTGCACCTTCTGTTGGTCCTCCAATGCCCTGTCAAATAAGCCCCTCCATACGGACACTTGCGTACCCCAGCCCACGGCAGTCAAATTCCGGTCGGAGATGGCCACAGAAGATCCGGGCTGGCGGACGAAGTAGTTGTTGACTTCCTTGAACATGCGAATGTCCCAGACAGACATCTTCATGTCCTGACCTGTTGAAACCATGTATCGTCCTTCCCTATCCATTGCAATGCTTCGTACCGGGCCTCGATGTGCGAGTAACTTGACGAGTGGGTCTGTAGAGTTGGGCGACCATAGCGAAACTTGGCCGTTCTGATGTCCGACGTGTAATATGGCATTGTACGGGTTCTGGGCAAAGGCGGTGGGAGAGCCTTGTCTTGTAGGGAGTTCGATGACCATCTGGCCGGTCGAGGTGTCGGTGTATTTGAGGTAGCCAGCATTACCGATGCTCGCAAGGAGAAAGTGGTAGGGCAGGAACTCGAGGTGGGTTACATCGATGTGCTTTTGCAGCTTGTGGATCTCGACTCCCTGGTGATCGTAAATGTAGACGTACTTCTTCTGGGCGACAGCAAAGCTCTGGTTGTTATGCAGCCACTTGGCGTCTCTGACAGTCTCGCCAAGCTGCAGCTCACAGCCCAGTTTGCCGTCGCGCCAATCCATGGTTGCAACATGACCCTTCCTCCCCGCCAACAAGAGCTCCCGTCCATTACGCGTGTAGTCGGTGACGTAAGGACCCAGGTCAGTGAGCTTCAATTCAAAGCCCTTCTTGGCCGTCTCGACGGCGACATCATCATAGATGTCCTCCTGGCGGATCTTGTAGGTGCGTTCGAGTTCGGTCTCGGGCTCGAGAAAGCCGCTCTGGTGCTCGAGTAGGATCTCGGCGTCGTGGGCTTTGAGTGCAGCATCTCTGCGCCTTTGCTCCTGGCGCCTGATCTCGGAGCGCAGCTTCTTGTCCTTGATATCCTTGATTTTTATTTTGCCGTTGCTGCGGCCATACCTGCCCTCGGCGACCTGGAGGCGGGCTTTCTCTTCGGCTTGTTCGCGATCGTGGGTCGAGGTGGGCGCTTTCGAGGACTCCCGGGCGACCTCTTTGCCCTTGGACGATTCGTCGCGCAGCACAGGGCTGTCGGCGTGCATGGTGTCGACTTTTAGGGTGGTTGGAGTCATGGTGAAACAGAGCGAGGGCAGAGAAGCAGCCTGCGGCGCGCGCGTTCGAAAAAGTTGCCCCGGTCGGAGTTTGCATGCGCCGACGGCGGTTGGTAGGGCTGGCAGGCTGGGTGGCCGCGGGCTTGGCGGCTTTGACACGTTTGCCGCGTCGCCGCCGCGCTTCTGCTCCAACATTATTTCCGCAGACCTCGCCGCCTCTCCGCCTCCCCAGCCGAACACGTCGCTTCTCCTCCCACCCCAAGCGATTTCCACGAGTCTCGCCCCCAGCGAGCTCGTCCGAGCCCCTCCCATCCCGGATGCATGCCGTGACATGGCGGTCCGCGCGCGCTGCCCGTAGAATTCCCGCCCAGTTCATCGCCGGCCGACGATTTCCGCCGCGTCTGAGGTCCTTCCACCGCGCCGCCCGCCTGCACAACTCGAACGCCCCCCCGAGCGAGCCACGCGACCCTGCTGCTCCCGCCGCCTCCGAACACGGCAATGAGAAGGACAGCCAATCTCCCAATGGCTTGCGCCCTGCCGCTGAGAATGAACAACAGGACTCCAGTCCGGAGATAGCAGCCGAAGTGGCTGGAGAATCACCCACCGTGATAGCCGAGAAGCTACGGAAGAATAGGGAGAGAACCAGAGTATATCAGGCTGCCTTGAAGCGCTCCTCCCGGAACAAGCAGAGCGAGGATTTCCCGCCTATCCACATTCCAAATCGCTTCCTGGCCCAGAATGTTACTATCCGCGAGGATCGGGCCTCCCCCAGAGATTCATTCCAATTCGACAGTTTTGGGTATCCTCCGGGAAGAGGGCCGCCCAAGCCCGAGGCAGGCGGGAATTTGAGTCTCTCTTACGTCTTGCCTAAAGCCTCATCCGAATCGTCCACGCTCTTGTCTCAGATACGGCCGGAAGTAGAAGAGAAGGCCAGGCTATCGTTACCTCTGCCGCAGAGACTATACGAACTTCTGGAGAAGACTGCAGCGAAAAAAAGTAAGGAAGCTGGCAGACCACGATATGAGGATATCCTGGAGTATGTGAACAAGGTCTATTCCGAGGACAGTGCCCCAACCTCGGATCCCGAGAAAGCCGGTGCCAACGAAGCTTCGCCAAAGATTACCTCTGTCGACAAAAGTCTTCACTTTGTCCTCTACCTAGAAGTCCTCGCCGCCATCGCTGGTAGCTTAAACACCGCCGGTCCTGATTTGGCCTCGTCCTTCCCGTCCGCAAAGTCCAATCTCATTCTTCACTCCCCTGTTGAAGGTGGTATGACCCGTCTGGACCGCTTAGTGGAGGACGTCGCGCAGGATCTCTGTGCCGACCTCATCAAGGTCGATTCTCAAGATATCGCGGAGCTGGTGGGTGACTACCTCGGCGAGGGAACCGACCCTAATGCGTTTTCGCTCCGCTCTCTCGGCTACGATACGCATCGCTCTAGATCGGACGGATTCGAACTGGAAGAAGATGAGTACGATGATTTCGAAGCCGAAGAGGACACGGAGGAGGACCCCGGTACTGCTTCCTTTACTACGGCTCCCCGTACATCAGGTTCGTCGAAAGGAAGTAAGAAACATCAACCCTTCATAATACAAGGCGTACAGGCCTTGGATGCTGGCGACCTCTTCAAAATGCTGGGCGGGGCTGCGCGTGGGTCGGCTGGTCGAAATGCATCTATGGGGACAGCTGAGTTCGTCTCGGCACCCTTCGGAAGGGACCAGTCTCCTGAGACGGCTCGGTGGAATGAGATGAAGCTTGGTGCCTACTTGGATGCTTTGCTTGGCTCTCCATCGACGAAGCGTGCGAATGTCCAGAAATGGCAGGTCGCCCGTGGAGCTGAGAAGAACGAGGAAGTGCGTGCCCCTGAGGACAAGAAGTCTGAACAGTCAACATCAACAGAACCGCTCGTCATCGGACAAAAAGGAAACTGGCGATTAGCCCTCGATAAGGCAGACCTAGAAACACCTCAGAGCCCCGCGGAACAGCAACGCACGATTATTCTCATCAAGGATTATAAGGAACTCAGTGTCACACGACAAGGGTCAAGGGTCTTGGACAAGATCACTGAGCTTGTTCATAACAGAAGAAAAGAAGGCGCAGAGATTATGATCGTCGGCACCACTTCGTCGGCAGAATTGGTCCCGGAAATCTCTCGTTCAGCCATCCGCAGTCTACAGGCCGAGAATGAGGATAGCTTTTTCAGAACCATCGTCGTTCCTTTAGGCGCAACATCCTTAAAGCCATCTATCGACGTCTTGAAAAGCATGGCAACCGACAACTGGAAGACGTTCAGCAGAGATGTAATCAACGACCCTGCGGACTTCGTTACGGCTGAGCGCAGGCGAAACTATCAGATCAACGCACGACACGTCCAGGATATGGTCCGGAGACTTGACCCAAGTGCCAAAATTGCTCATTCCCGGCCTTTCTACTCTCCTTTGGGTTTTCCAGGCATCGACTGGAAGTCACGAGTGCTTGCATTCCACGAGGTTCATCGCCTTGTGCAGACTGCAATTGGCCTGCACCGTGCTGCAAGTAAAAGTCCTAAAGAACTGAGCGTAGACTTGATTTTCCTGGCAGGTATCTTAATACGCATCAGCGACGACGTCAAGTTCTCTTGGGCCGCTCAAGAGCGCCAGAAAGACAAGGAGCCGAAAGACTCTATTCCGGAAGCCAGCAAAGCTGCACCTTCCAAGACTCCTTCCGACATGAAACTTGAGAAGGTTCAGAAATCGGCAAATAAGCATGAGAAGAAGCTGTTGGCAGGCGTCGTCAACCCCTCGAACATCAAAACAACTTTCACCGATGTTCACGCACCGCAAGAAACCATTGACGCCCTCAAAACTATGACTTCACTTTCTCTCCTCCGCCCCGACGCCTTCAGCTATGGTGTACTTGCAACAGACAAAATCCCTGGTCTGCTTCTTTACGGCCCTCCTGGTACGGGTAAGACCCTTCTTGCCAAAGCCGTGGCCAAGGAGAGCGGCGCCACCGTTCTCGAGGTCAGCGGCAGCGAAGTCTACGACATGTACGTCGGCGAGGGCGAGAAGAACGTCCGCGCCATCTTCTCGCTCGCTCGCAAGCTCTCCCCGTGCGTAGTCTTCATCGACGAGGCCGATGCCATCTTCGGCAGCAGATCCGGCTCCCGTCATCGCACCTCCCACCGCGAAGTCCTCAACCAGTTCCTCAAGGAGTGGGATGGTATGAACGACCTCAGCGTGTTCATCATGGTCGCGACGAACAGGCCGTTCGACATGGACGACGCCGTGCTGAGACGACTGCCAAGGAGACTGTTGGTAGATCTGCCTACGCAGAAGGACAGAGAGCAAATTCTGAGGATCCACCTCAAGGACGAACAGCTCGACTCGGACGTCAAGTTGGACGAGCTGGCGGCGAAGACTCCGTTCTATTCCGGCTCGGATCTAAAGAACTTGTGCGTGGCCGCAGCGCTCACCTGCGTCCGCGAGGAGAACGAGATCGCGGCCGCCATCAGCGCGGGCCAAGAGGCCGGCTCTGAGGAGGAGGCAGTCACATCTACCGAGGAGAAGAGCAACGAAGATTCTCCTGCCACAAACACCGAGTCTTCACCCGACAGCGCTCCGGCCGGCAAGGCTTCGCCCGAGGAAGCCTTGGGCCGCGAATTCTTCGTTGCTCATCAACCAGCCGCAGGCGATGACTCTGCCGCGACGACCCCCACACCTGCTTCCCCCACCTCAAATAGTGCCAAGTCGTCGCTTTACCCAGCCAAGCGCACTCTCCTGCCCCACCACTTCGAGAAGGCGATGCAGGAGATCAGCGCCAGCATCAGCGAGGACATGGCCAGCCTGACGGCGATCCGCAAGTTCGACGAGCAGTACGGCGACAAGCGCGGCAAGCGCAAGAAGAAGAGCAGCTGGGGATTTGCGGTCGCGGAGGATGTGGGACCGGGCGAGGAGGCGGCGAGGGTGAGGCCTTCGTCGCCTTCGGCATCGCCTGGACTCTGAGCGAATTGGACGGGCATGCGTTGATGTGTAAGGATTAGTTGATAGAGCTAGGTATCTCGGATATTTTAGAAGATCTTGGGCAGAATTGCTGGTGGTGATTGATATCTCTTGTATTTTAGACATGATTGGGAGGGACACGATGGGTATGTACATGATTTGGGAGAACGGTCTTGATTGGGGGACCGGTCGAATTGAGAGACGTTGAGAGAAGCAACGGAACGAGCATACGGCTGGATGGGAACGATGGGAGAAGGTTGGCAGCGGTTTCTTGTATGCATGCTTGAAGGTTGTGATGTTGTTTAAATCAATGCTACCACATCATGTGTCGTTTCTATTGGGCGCTAGCTCGACCCAAGCCAGTGGAGTAACAGCTCACTGGGCTGGTTCAAGCGGGATGGAATGTGCATTGAGAGAACTGAGTAAGTCGTGACGACAGACGTTTCAGGATGGAGAGGCGGGCCGTCGCTCCTCGACTCCCTCACCCCACCATTATACTTCAGACAGCGCTGATCTCTACGACGTCTATTTTATCCGCTTGCAAATAGGAGCAATACTGCACACATCCACCGCTGTTTTGGGCCGGAGAGACCCGGCAGAGTGACAGAGAACGTGCTCCAAAGGGTCAGGAGTTTAAAGCCGCACTACTTCCTCCGCCACCAGACAAGACAGCTCCCCTTAGTAGCCGCCCATGTACAGTCTTCCGCGTTCAGGCTCCGTGCCGGAATGAAACAAGCCTCTCCACAGCCGCGAACGAGACCCGGAAACAACAAGCGCCAGGCCGCTTTCGTTTCCATTAGTCGCTGAAGCAAGAGCCCTGAAGCGCCACTTCCTTCGGTTCCCGCAAGCCATCTACATGGATCAGGCAACATAAGCATTGATTACAGGGCAACAGGTGGGAGTGCCACTCACTTAACCGTGTTTCGAGGCTTGGCCTATCGCCTTGAGTCCGGCACAAGCTTTCGTGCATGAAGGCGCCCTGCCGATCTCTTATTGTGGAGACCCTTGCCCGCTTACTGTACCCCGGAGTCTGGCGGGCGAGCCGGTTATTTCGTTTATGCTCCTTGAACCTCCGAGGAGCGCATGAAACGACGACATGACTATGACAGCATGAGCGAAGCGGCTCAGAAGCGCCCCGCTGGGGGTTCGAGACATTGGAGGTATAAAGGTAGGCGTTTCCTTCTGTTTTGTCTCCACCAGGCCATTCAGCGCTGCAGGATCCTTCGCAATCGAGCCCGGTTGCCCGTCTCTCATTCTCACCACACACTCTTTACTTGTAAGGCCTTCTCTGTGCATATTACCTTCTGCTCTCTCTTTTCTCCTCGGATTTTCCACCATGAAGGCCGTCACTTTCGCCGCTGCGGCGTCTCTCCTCGCTTCCGCCGCTCTTGCTGCGCCCACCAGCACCCTGAAGGCTGCCGCCGCCTCCAAGGTCAAATTCGCCGGTGTCAACATTGCTGGTTTCGACTTCGGCTGCGGCACCGATGGCACCTGCACTCAAACCGCGTCAACTGTGACTGATCCCATGGAGGGCAACGATGGCCAGGGCCAGATGGACCACTTCGTCAAGGATGACAAGCTCAACGCCTTCCGCCTGCCCATCGGCTGGCAGTACCTGGTCAACAACAAGCTCGGAGGCGACCTCGACGAGACCGCCGCAGGCAAGTACGAAA
Source organism: Botryosphaeria dothidea (assembly GCA_011503125.2). NCBI lineage: Eukaryota > Fungi > Ascomycota > Dothideomycetes > Botryosphaeriales > Botryosphaeriaceae > Botryosphaeria > Botryosphaeria dothidea. The sequence continues at coordinate 2,491,470 of WWBZ02000001.1, forward strand.
AGCTCGTGAAGGGATGCATCTCCAGCGGCGCCGAGATGTGCATCATCGATATCCACAACTACGCCCGCTGGAACGGCCAGATCATCGGCCAGGGCGGCCCCTCCAACGACGAGTTCGTGTCGCTCTGGAAGCAGCTGGCGACCAAGTACAAGGACAACACCAAGGTCGCCTTCGGCGTCATGAACGAGCCGCACGACGTGCCCGACATCAGCAAGTGGGCCGACACGGTGCAGGCCGTCGTCACCGCCATCCGCAACGCCGGCGCCACCACCCAGTACATCCTGCTCCCCGGCAACGACTGGACCAGCGCCGCCGCCTTCATCGACAACGGCTCCGCCAAGGCACTGAGCAACGTCACCAACCCGGACGGCGGCACCGACAACCTGGTCTTCGACGTGCACAAGTATCTGGACAGCGACAACTCGGGCACCCACACCGACTGCGTCACCAACAACATCGACGACGCGTTCAAGCCGCTGGCCGACTGGCTGAGGCAGAACAAGCGCATGGCCATCAACACCGAGAGCGGTGGCGGCAACACGGACTCGTGCGAGAAGTACTATTGCGAGCAGATCCAGTACTTGAAGTGAGTGGCCCTGTTTTCCTTATGAGGCTCTTTTTGACGAGCGGACACTGATTATTTGTGCAGCCAAAACGCCGACGTCTTCCTCGGATACACTGCTTGGTCTGCCGGTGGCTTCGACCAGACGTACGAGCTTGTACAGACGCCGATTAAGCAGTCGGATGGCTCGTACAAGGACACCGCGCTGGCCCAGAAGTGTACTGTTGGCGCTTGGGCCAATGCTTGAAAAAATTTATGAGTTCATGTGTTGATATATAGATCAAATATACCTTACGTTGAATCAAATGCATTCCAGATCTCACAATTCCTCGATTTCGGCGGATGCAACGCCTATGTGCTCATCGGCCTCGGGACTGTCCACTGCGTCTTCACTCACAATCAGAGGATCTCAATCCTCTGTCAAACTTGTGCGATGCGGCAAAAAGCAATGGTGCAAGAACTGGATATGGTCCTATCGTGATTTGGCACCGGGTTGAAGTAGCAGCTCAACGAATAGCTCTCATGCACTTATGATAAAGATTGTCATCAGATTGTCAAACAACCCCGGGTCGATCACCGCTGGTATTTTCATTTACTATTGCATCTTGTAGGGTGTCTTGAACGGCACAGCGGTGAGCCGCGATGATTCCATATTTGTTTTGTCTGGCTATTCTACACAAGAAATGCAAAATTACATAACTGAAGCCTTCCGACTACCGACCATGGTCATTGACACGCAAGAATATTCAAAACCGAAGCCCAGGAAAAAAAGTCTACGGAAGGTGTGTTGTGTTGAAGAGGCGATTCCCTGTATCAGTTCCACCGCTACCAGGGAACTTAGTCTCAGAACACCGAAGGGCAACAAGGCTGATGTTTCCATGACTGGCAAGCGTCTTGCAGAATGCGCTGTCTGGAGAAATGCACTGTGCCTGGACCACGCCAGTCACAACGACGATGCGGATATCGGAGTCCAAGTCGCGAATCGCTCGCACGAACTCCAGGATCGTCTTGCCACTGTTGATGACTGAGTCCACCAGCAAGACTTGAGACTTCCCCTGTAGGTGATGGCGCTCGATGTTTTCCGGACCGTTGGCGTGGAGGAACATAGCCAACGGGAACACCTCGTTAACACCAGTTGCCATCGGTTCTCCGGCTCGCATGAGCGCCATGACCACGGTCTGCTGCTCATGTAGGAGCCGAGAGCCGGTTGTGTGATGACCTAGGACGTGCGAAATCGTACAGTCTTCAACGCCTATTGCGCGCGTTAATACTGCAGTTGCCAGGTACGCTCCAGTACGACGATGTGCTTCCCTTAGAGCCGGACCACTAATGGCAGAGTTTCGCATAGGCGTCGCGAGTACCTTTGCCGCATTGCTGTCTTTTTCAAGGAATATTGACACGCTAGCAGGTCGATTGCGGCGGCGGAGGATGGCGCTCATAAGCTCAGGTTCATTAAAATGAACTAGAGGAATTTTCGAAACGTCAAGACGTGGTGGTGTGTTGTTGGGTAGCAATACCTGGCGAGCTTGGAAGTCGTCTTGAATAATGGCAGCGGACAGGGCACTATCCATGGCGTTGCTCCTGGACCGTTCATCACCCACTACGACGACCCCTCGATCCGCTTCCTGCAACATCTTCAGATCCAGCGGACTGTCTCCAAATGCCCAGACGTACAGCTGGTGAGATTCCTGTAGACGAGTAACAATTGCAGCCTTGACCGCTGCGGTGACCACATATCCATCTCCAATTCGCCCTCCAGCGATGATTTTCACCTTCCCCGATAGCCCTTCTCTTTCCAATACTTTCTCCCAAACATGAAGAAGACCGCAGCTGACAACTACAATGCCAATATGCTTCTCTTGCGTTACCAGCCGCAACAGTGACACGAATTCAGGGTACATGGTGACCTTGGATGCAACTTGCTCACAAAGCCTTTCGTACTCTTCACCATCGGCGGCTTCCTCATACAACAATGCTGCTTGGCGGAATGCTTTGTATGAGTAGCCGAGTGGACCACTGAAAAGAGCCTTTAAAGGGAGTTCTTCCTCCCTCTCCCTCGAAGACTTGGGAACCTCGTTCCAGAAAATCGCACCAGTGTCCTCTGCGGCCAAGGTTCTGTCGGCGTCTATGACTAAAACCGTCTCCAATCGCCCTTCGTAAGGGGTCAGGATCTCGTCCAGCCTGTTCTCAGCACGAGTCAGGTTGTACTCTTCGGTATGGACATGGAAGTCTTGGAGCAGTGCGGACACACTCCTCGGCGAAGCTCGGTTGGGCGCAAGAAGAGTAAACAAGATCCCATGCTCGCGACACAGCCGACGTAGATGGGCCTTTTCAGCATGCTTCCATCTGGTTAAATGAGCCGTTGTTGCAGGTGGGCGCGATCGTTCAATGTCGTCGCGTTGGCGCCTCTCGACAACCTCGGGAGGAATATCCAGGTAGAGTATGTGCGTGTAGGTGACCAGGTCGTTCGACGTGTAGACCATCCTTCCTTTCTCCTCCTCTTCCTTCCAGAACATGAGATGCCCAGTGACAACTGCAGTCTTGCCGCTAATGGCGCATTCGCTGCCGATTTTGTCGATGGCAACCCGTCGCCAGTGGGTCTTTTGCTGTTCGTCAAGCTTGTGGAAGGCTCCAAGGCCGCCAGGAGTAAGAGTGTCGATCACCTCAGATCCCTCGTAAAATGAGAATTGCTCATTATTGAGTTCGTGCTTCAATTGAGTAAGTAGAAACGTCTTTCCTGATCCGGGTATTCCGTAGATGCCAATGACTTTTGCTTTGTTTTTGTTGCTAGCAGAAGAATAGTATCCGTGTTTGGGGGTATTATTGAAATGATAATCTGCTGTCAAGCCCGGCTTTGTGTCTGCCACGTTGTCCTCATTATGAGATGTCATGTTGTGTCTGCGTGAATGGTCGACCAAAGAGTATGCCAGATGATGGAGATGCGTAAGGCGACTTCGAGGAGCACAGCAGCTTCTGTAAAAACAAGTAGCAGGCTACGAATGTCTGAACAGAGAATGCTACTCTAAGATGCGTACAAAACACTCCTTAAAAACTCAAGTGGGAAAGTGAATGTTTTCACGCGGCGCATAGATTGCCCTTTGCTACATGGCCTGATGACGAGATGGCTGTAGCATCAAACAGTGCAGTGGATGAAACTACAATCTGTGTCGTGACTGTGACCAATAAAGATTGAAGCAAGCGATTAAACCTATGGCAAAAGAGGCCAAATTCGTCGCAGCTTGCTAGCAACACGCTTGAACGTGACCGCGTCAATATGATGGCGACAAGCAACTTCTTCAAGTTTGTGATCTTTGCTGGGATTAACAACTTCGCGCACCGATTTGTAATGAGGTGCACAGCAGAGTAGAGCCGTCACCCGGTAGAATTGCCAGCGTAGGGTGTATTTTGCGAGCATATACACGTACACTGACGTATGGCGAGAGGCAATGAAAGGTGGCAGCTTCCGCAACGGAACCCCATCGTTCTGGGCTCTAATTATGCAGAAGAAGATATCTGATGTCTCGCTGAGTTCTTCCCAACGTGTTGTTGCGGCTCGGCGTTCCCGGAGCTCTTCTCGAATTCGATCTCGATACCATGATGGTGGTGATTGTCGCGAAAGGCCGAGCATTCCATGCCACCGATGCAGAAACCTGTCCATTCTGAGTGACATCTTGTGTTGCTGCGGGTCTTGATTTTGGCTGACAAAATGAAATGAGGCCGGGGTTGCGGTCGTATTGGTGGTACTGATGAGGCAGATGATGTGGAGAAGACATTTTATATGCCTCCTACATGCTTTCCAGGCAAAACTCGTAAGTGGGGTCATTTTTAGTTACCTGGATAACGACCTCTGCTCTTGCGGAACAGAGGAATCCGTCTTGATAACCGGCGTAATCGCGACACCCGCCTCCATCACCGGCCGGGCCGAGTCCAGGATCTCCGCAACCAGCTCGAAGGTTGCGATCAATAGAGACACGGTGATCAGCATTGCCACAACTGTGGTGCCTCTCATGACGTCTCTCATGATGGCCACGAGCCACCCCCCAAGTCTCCTAGCCGCTTCTGTAATCGTGACCACGGTCCAGGAAGTTTCGAACCTCTACTCCGATTTGGAAGCAACTGATACCTCTTGCATTTTCAGCACAGACACCAATTATTTCGCTGAAATAAACCACCACGTTGTTCATTCCGGCTTAAGTACGTGAAACTTCAAGGAGGGGTTCACTGCTGATGCTGTCAATTTCCTTCTTCAGTAGAGTGTGTATGGAGTATGCGAATAGTAGTGAAATTGGTTGTAGGTAGAAAGAGCTGCCTTGGTTGGCCCTTGCTCCCAGGACCCACAAAAAAAAACCTCAAAAGAAAAAACGTACAACAGCCGGGATTCCCCAATGGTCACCCACTTGAGTACTAATCGGCCGGTTCGCAGCTTAAGTATCGGCTGAGCGGACGGGAAGCCCTGTATTCTGCAACCTGTGGTCGTACGTGGCAGAGAGAGTGGGTAGTCAAACTAATGAACACAATTGGACGCCTTCTTCTTCACTGTGTGCCGATCAGCGATGGAGCATGAGTTAAAAAACCGACTAACGCAAGGTTCTCCCGGAGGAATTGAGAGACGGTGGCCAATTCCAGTTTGTTGGCAAAATATGAGAAGGCGGAATTGTGTTGTGTTACATAGATAGATAAATTCATTTCTTCCCGATATAGCTCCCTTACGGGTCCATGCGGGGCTGGCTATCTATTATTATTTTACACGAGGGGGAAAACCTTTTCGCCTAGCAAAACCCCTCCTCTCTCTCTAGGCATGCTATCCTATACTAGTTCTGTTTTTCCTTCTTACCGGTAGCGGCTGCTGTGGCAGCCCTACATTCACCTACTAGACCTATCCCTTCAGTCCTTATCCTCGTAGTTGTCCGGGTCCTAGTGGTCCTGGTGGTCCTGGTGGTCCTCCTGGCTCCTCTTCCTGGTTACCCTCCTGGATTAGTTCTCTTGCTAGGCTGAATTGCTTAAGCAGCCCTAGGCGTAAGAACCAGTCTATCGCTGCTTTGATCCCCTTCTTCGTTGAGAGGAGGGAATAGTAGTCCGTAGTTCCTGCCTTTTAGAGCATCTGTGCCCTACCCTGTTGGAAGTCGGGCCAGAAGAGGAGGATATGCTTTGGGGTTTGTCTATGCCAGCCGCATGGGCAGGCAGGGCTAAGGTGCCCTGGCACCTTGCGCCTGGAGAGAAAGTCCTCTAGTCTAATATGCTCTGTACGTAGTAGAGTGGCGAGTGTGCTCTGTGGCTTGGATAGTTCGCTGTGGATTTATCTGATTTTCGGGTTCCACTGTGTACTTTGGGCTACTAGCTTGCCTTGCTTTCCTTGGCTAGTAAACTTTATCCATCTCTCCTTCCACTTGTTCCTGTATACCATACGTAGTCTTGTTCGCTCTAGGAGGCTCTGGTAGGTAGGGGGGCAGCAGTGAAAGAGGGAGTTTGCCTTTTTCCTAAGTAGGGATCTCCTAGCTGGGCTAGCGGCACCTCCAGCACTTAGAGTAGCCCTAGCTATCTATTTAATACTCTGGCAAGTTTCCTCTACTACTACTGCAGCTAGGCCATCTCTAGCTCTAATAGTTTGGGCTAGTGCTAGTTCATCCAGGTGTAATGAGAGTGGGGGAATCCCCGTCTCATGCTCCAAGGTTTATATGCTGGTTGACTTATACGCTCCTGAGATGGTGCGTAGGCACTGGTTTTGGATCTTCTGTAGTGGCTGGATAGCTGTTTTCCTCCACCCTGGGGTCCCCTCCGGGGTATACTATACTCTACAGCCATAAGTAAGGGCTGGCCTTACCACGGCCGTATAGATGTGGCGGGCTTTAGTAAATGAGGCTCCCTAGGTGGATGCTGCGAGTCGGGAGAGAGATATACACTATTTGATTGCCTTGGCTCCTGTTTCCCTAATATGGGGTCCCCATCTAAGCTTGTTGTCTACGTGGATTCCTAGGATCTTTATCGTGGGCTCTGGGTGTCCAGCAAATCCAGGGATGCGGATATCTACTACCATATTGAATCTCCTCGGCTTTCTTATAAAGTGAATAAGGTGGTACTTGTCTGGCGAGAACGCTGACCCGTGGGTAGCTGCCCAGTGCTCGCAAACTTGGTATACTCCCTCTAGTGTCCTATAGTTTTGTTCTATAGATCTACTAAAGGCTAGGATATTAGTATCGTCGACGAATCTAAGGGGGAAGGTATTACCCCTACGTAGCTATGTAAGTAGATTAGAGGCAAAGAATAGGTAGAGGATTAGGGATAGGGAGGATCCCTAGGGAATCCCGGTTGAGGTCTGGATTGGCGGGCTAGTAAAGTCCCTAAAAGATAGCTGAGTGGTCCGGTCCTATAGGAAGGAGTGCGTGAATCTTTCTACCCATTCGGGGAGCCTCGCCATCCTCATATTATAGAGGAGTCTCTTATGGGATACATGATCGTATGCCCCTAAGATATCTAGGCTAAGGACTAAGGCTACTAGCCTAGGATCTTGCGCCCAGATAGTATAGATCTATTCCGTGAGTAGGTCGAGAGCTGCTACTGCTAACCTATTTCTCCTAGCTCCCATCTATATATCGGGAAGTAGTTTATGGGCTTCAGTCGCCTGGGAGATCCGATCTACTATAATCCTCTCAAGTAGCTTCCCTAGCGTATTAAGTAAAGTAATTAGTCTAAATAACTTGGCTTTGGTATAGTTATCCCTCTATGGTTTCCTTAGGACTACGGTAATAGAGCTTTTAAACTATCTAGGGTGGTATCCAAGTACGAGGCATCCCTGGAAGAGCCTAGTAAGTAGTCCGCTTAGTGTCTGAGCGCACTGCTTTAGGAACCTATTAATAATCTTGTCTGGGCCTGGTGCCTTATCCGGGGGAAGCTTCTTGATGGTATAGAGGACCTGCTCTTCGGTAACGCCTTGGGGGATCTCTACTGGCTCTGGGTATATACACCCATCTAGGTCTGAGAGGTCGGTGGCCCTGGGAGGGGGGAAGAACTAGTTAATAAGGATTTCTGCCTTGGCCGGATTGTCGTAGTGCAGTTGTCCATCTGCTCCCTGGAGGGGTGGGAACTGGGGTGGGGCTGGTGGTTCTTGTGCTTTTGTTCTTGCCCACTTTGAGAGCTTCCAGAGTACAGATGGGTCTAAGGTGATCTTAGCTACTGTTCTACGCCATGCTTTTATTCTATCCCTTCTGATCTGCCTCTTCTTGCTATTAGCAATAGTTTGGTAAACTACCTAGTCCTCCTCCCTCCCTGTGGCTGTCCACTTCCTTCTAGCTGCTCTAGCCTAGTGCACTAGGTCCGAATACTCCTTTGTCCATTGCATAGAGGCCCAGGGCGAGGGTCTCGCTGCTGGGATAGTCTCCTGGATTATCCTTTGGATGGCCTCCTGGAGTAGTATAGTAAAGTGATCTAGGTCTGCTTTAGTATCAAGAGGGGCTGCTTTAAGGTATTTGAGCTTTAATTAGAGCACATTATTAGTTCTCTTCTAGTCTACTTTCTTCCACTAGGGCCTTAGGGGACGTGGTTCCGCGGGGGTAAGGGAAAAATCGAGTATAGTAAGGATAGGTAGGTGGTCAGAGGGTGATTCAAGCTCCTAACTAGCTCCGTAACTAAGGATCCTCTCCTCTAGCCACTGTGTAGTAAAGATAAGGTCTAGAGTACTCTCGCTACTACCCTCTCTCCTCGTAATAGTGCCTCTTAGGAGGGCTAGGTTAAGGTTGGCTATAGTAGCTATTTCGATAAGGTTATCTGCAAGGGTATAGTGTCTTAGGGCGGTTATACCCCCCTAGATAGGATAGTAAAGGTTAAAGTCTCCTAGGAGGATATGCTCCCCTGGTTTTCTAAGAGCTTCTGGGAGAAGAGATAGAGTTTCTAGAGCCGTGCTGGTATGGGAGGCTAGTAGGGGATTATAGTAGTTATGGATATAGATTGTGCGTGTCTTAGTGGTAATGGATAGTGTGATAAGATCTGGTAAGTAGGCTGTTGCTTGCCAGGAGTCGGGGGTAATAGCCTTGCTTATAAAGAAGCAGGTTCTTGCTACTCCCTCCTAAGGGAAAACTATATGGTAGGCAGGGTATCTTGCTGTTATCTTGACCCTCGGGTTCCTCTAGGGTTCCTAGATAGCTAGGATATAGTGGATCCTTGGGTCAACCTCCTTAAAGAACGGGAGTATTACCCTATCCTTACTCTTATAGACGTTATACTGTACGATAGAGAGAGAGCCTATATCTAATATTAACTTCCTTCTATTTCTAAGTTAGGCTGCGAGGGGGTTATTGGTGTGGGCTGCGAGGAGGCGGGAGTTCTCGTGGGCTCTTCCCCCGAGGCATGCTGGGAGCTATTAAGTCCGGTGAACCGCATCTGGTTAGGAGGCGGGGGGCGGCTTAGGTCCCTTGGCCTGCCTGGCCCTCTCTTGGTCGGCTCCTCTTCTCTGGGCCTCTTCCTTAGCCCAACCGTTAACCAGTTAGTTTAGGGCTGTATCTTAGCCGTAGGGGTGCCTCCTCTATATCTCTCTGGTGCCGCTAGGCGGGCCTTGGTGGCCTTAGCCTGACGGGCTCTACGCGTTAGGCAGGAGTTGCTCTAGGCCGTATGCTCTTAGTTGTAGTTTGCACATTGCGTCTTCTCTTTAGGGCACTCGTAGGTATTATGTGCCTCGGCGCACTGGCCGCACCTATTCTCCCTTCCATAGTAGGTAGAGATATAGCTATAATCCTGGCACTTAAAGCACTGGGTTACTGTAAAGGTTGCACTATAGTACTCTGCTATATAGAGAGCATAGTTACTAATAAGTCCTTTAGTAATAATCTGGTTGGCTGCCTCGGGGTCTATAGTGCTAAGGATAATAGCTGAGTACGTCTTCCCCTCTAGGAGCTTCCTTTTTAGCCAGGCTAGCTTGCTAATACGTAGTCCTGGATGTAGGGATAGGTTCTAATCCTGAAGGGTTTGGGCGGCCTGGGGGTCCTTGGTGTTAATATCTTTAAGGGGGACGTTGTGGACTAGCACTAAGTAGAGCTGCTGGTTGGGACGGACTTCCCTGCCTAGTCCTGTAGTCCATTCCTAATCCTGGAGGAGGGCTGCTCTAGTCTGAGCATCAGGTACAAAGAGCTTAACGTCTCTACTAGGGAGCTTCTTAGCCGCTAGCACTCTTTTATAAGCTAGGCTTTTCCCTGCCTGGATCTTCTTAATAATGGCCTCGTTGGTGAGGTTGGTAACCTCCTGTCTATTAGTCTTATCCGGGAAGTATAGGGTAAGCTCAGTGGTGGTTGGGGGGGTAGGGGGCTTTAGGGCTGCTCGGGCTGTAATATTGGCCCAGCTAGGTACTGCGGGCGTGGGAGTAGTCTGGAGTTGGCTGACTACCTTCTGGACCTGCTGGACCTCCTTAAGGATATCCTTAAGGCCTGGCTCCTTGGTGGTCGCCTCCTGGCAGATAGTAATATGATCCTAGAAGATTGTCTTGGCAATGTCGAGAAAATTTTTCACCTGGCTGGAGAGGACTAAAGGGAGGCCAGCGGATGCTTGTAGGGCTTGGAGGAGGGTGTCTGCTATTTTTGAGGCTCTTTCAACGTATTCTACGCTGTACTAAGTGTTCTGCGGTTTGTTGGGGGTGCGCTGTGGTTGGGTAGAGGTGGTCACTGGAGGGGGCTGTTCGCCCCTTCCTGCGGCTTCTACATCAACCACAACGCGGCTGCAGCTGCTCTGAGTGGTATTTCGAGTCTCGCTGGGCCTAGGAGAGTCCCTGGGGCCCTCTCCCGGCGCCGTAGCTTGGGGTCGATTTTTTGGCGTGGTCATGTTTTTTTTGTTGTGTTACATAGAAAAACACCTTAACAGACAGCTATTTATTGTAGCAGTTCGGCCCTTTTGCCTTTTCATAGACCTATGCAAACGCCACCTCGAAGCACTTCAATAAACTCAAACCACCAATGCTAATGTCTACTAAAATTCTGACGACAAGCTCGTATTCATGAGGTAAAGTGCTTGTGTGGACATAACGCCGAACTTTCTTTACTCAAGACGCCAGTAACCATCATATTTTTCAATCCAAAAATGTATTATAAGGCCTGAAAGTGGTGCTTGATATGTGAACCGGCCAACGCCTTCCCACTCTGCGTTTTTCGTCGTCATTTTGAAGTTTCGTATCAAATAAGCCAGCGCAATAACTATCCCACCAGAGGCAAGACTATTGACTCTTGTCAGCAACGTTCTCTGGATAATCATCTACAAAACCTTATTTTATGTCAAGGTACTGCCTGATGCCCTTGGAAAAGGAATGTAAATGAGGTTCTAGGTCCTTGTCTTTACCCCCTGTCCACCACTCTGGATAAAAAGTATGGGTACCTTCGCCCCACAACACTTTACTAAAGTTCATTACATACTGATGAAATGTGATGGGTGAATCAATCATAATGAGTGAATGAATGACTGAATTTTTGAGTAACTAGAAACTATCTGCAACTAAATAGAAGCAGTTGACAAATCATCAGACTAATGACAAATATCGAAAACAGAATTGATACCATGATAGTCGAACTTGTGTATGAAAGCTGATACATAAGCATTGCAGATCAGGTTACAGCTGATCTCAATTTCCATCACATACGTATACATAGTGAAAATGATTTACTGCTCTGTTAGCCTAAGAAATTGAATAGGAAATGTCCAGAGGCTTACACCAGGAGAAACAATCTGGTTGCCCGCGACGAGCGGAGGCGCCTCCTCCGGTACCACCCTCGAAATTCACCTAAGGTGACTAAGTGACTTGCGTTGAGTTTTGTCAAAGTGATGGTCATTGCAGCCACCTTCACTGCGTTAGCAATGATGACTACAACAAAAAGCCATAGATCGTAGTTAAGACTGCAGATATAATGTGGTGCATCTTCTACGAGACAGTATGAAACGAGATAACTCCAAAGTGACCAAAACGCGCCATTGAATACGAGACCATAGTATCCCACGGCCCAATTGGAGGAGTTCCTCCCGAGAGCCCCGGATGTATTGTTTGACAGGATATAACCATTTGCGGGATATGAGCCGTCCGACGTATGCCTGTATGTCCATGCCGTGGGATAATCATCCAAGGGAGATGACCAATCTAACCAAAGGATGGAATTGGTGTCATTCTTGACGGCCTCGGATACAACGAGGATATTTCGATATCTGTTTTGAAGCGAACTGCGGTATGCCTCCATGCAGTCTGCCGGACCCTTTTGTGTAAGTAAGCCCTGGATCGCTTTGTTGTAAAAAGTCTTCAGAAGTTCCGTGTCCGATACCGGATCCAGGGTGGGAGGATGATATTTGAAATCTTGTATCTGGTCGAATACCAAATTTGTGTTCGAAAGACCGCGCGTGTCGGAGACTATGCCGACTTTATTGCTAGACGAAATGCTAAAAGCGGAGCCATGTGAAAAACCAGTCGTGACGACCACAGTAGCATACTCCGTAGCCCCAGCGCGCTGGAAGACAACGGAATTGTACCTAATAAAGTCAGATCATAACCCAGCCTGGTTGTAAAATACTCCATACGTACATCAGATGTAGCGGCAGAGAAGAGAGAAGTAAAATTAACCATAGAGCCAGTCGCTATTAGGTGCATATTTAAAGCATTTCAAATCCTGGATTCCAACACGGAGCCAGTAATTTCTTCCGTGAGCCACATCGACCTCTTGACGAGTCGGGGCTGCCAAGACCTGCATAGTGTAGTTGCTTGCGCCCAGAAGGAGTGTGCTGAGGATATTGATGAGGAGATGACTCATCCAGGAAAGTTTCTTGGTGTTCACGCAGTTGCACTCGTACAAAATCCCTTCATCTGAGCTTGTGAGACCATATTTAGCAACTGACACCATCAAGAATATGCTGTTGAGCAAGAGTACAAATGAAGCGACGAGAATGTTTATAGCAACCCCTCCTCTCCAGCCACTAAATCTATTTCCATTCCAGACTTTTAATCGTGATATGAGGGAACTCTTGGTCTCGGATTCGTGAAGTTCGTTATCTTCAGCTCCCAATCGTTCGTTTTCTGATATTATAGGAGAATTATGCCTGAAATGCTCATTGACTTGGCTGCTGAAGCTGTCAGTACCTCAAAGTTTGTACCAGAAGGGGAAAAGCAAAAAGGGAGTAGATTAAATACATTTGATAAGCAGGCATTTCCGCTAGTAGCCCTGGTTATGTCCACTGTCTTATGTGTGACTACGGAAGGAAGGAATCTCCTGATAGTGGGGTGTTTGGGTCGTGAGCGAAAGGACAGTGCGAGGTGCCATCAGCTGTGCGGGAGAGCGCCCTCTTTAACATGAAGACGCTACGCTGATCTGGTTCAGATCGTAGCTGATCGAGGCAGTGCCGGTGAGTTCCATTTTAAATCTGTCACACATGACACGACGTTGTGAGCAAGTGGTGCAGCCAAGAACGGTGCGCCTATATGCCTGGTCCATGGTTCATTTCGAACTCAGCCGCTGAGGTCCTTTTTTTTAAAAAAAAGAAAAAGAAAAAGCTAACCCTCCGAGCACTACTCGTGATAAAAGACGTAGGAGTTTTAGGTCTAGGCATTACGAGAAGACTTCAATAACAAACAGTTCGCGCGTCCAACAAATAAGGCCCCGAGGGCGTACGTATGACAAATGCTGCAAGGGCCTGCACTTCAGCATTTTGTGGGACTTCCACATATGAAACATCCCTACATTTGCGCAATCTTCGGGATGTTGGCAGAGCGCCTGATCGGGAGCTTCCCTTGATTTGATACTAAGGTCGTGGAACGAAAGGACGGGCTGAACCACAGCCTCATACCGATATGCATTCAGCCTTATCTTTCAAATATTTTGCTTGAAGATGATAGTATCATGGAAGGCTGTAAATCAAATATCCAAGCTTGAAATGCTCCAGGTCTTCACCATCCAGTGGAACCGAGGGCGGGGTCTGAGTCCGGTCTAAAGGGTCGTGGCCGGCGTGGAGGTATGGTTTTACCGTGATGTGTGCTCGTCGCTGTCCATATCCGTCAGTTCCAATGCATCAAGGCCGCTGTTGCGTTCCAGTGAAGTTCTGTGCTGAATGGCCACTGTTGCTTCAACATTCGGTACCACCAGATCATCCATATCCCTGAGCGTATCCCGCAACTGATTCCAGTCTCCCAAAAGGACCCACCATCGACGTTTCACGACTTTCAGCCCTATAAACATCACAAGTAATAGTCCGGGTCCCAGGTACTGATCCAGGGCTTTTACTGTCAAGTGCTTCCGAGCTTCGTGGTTGGAGCTCCACAGGCCTGCACTTGCAAAAACCAAGAGAATGGTCAAGCTGGCGATGAGTGAGAACCATGCGAGCCAGGGCTGGGTCCCTTCTAGCCAACTCATGTGACCTGTCCTCGACCACCTGTCGAATTGGACATAGTCGTTCTTGAGGTAGGTGTGATGCCTCCGCAACCACCAATGATAGCGGAGAAATGCGAGCGCCTGTGAAGCCCAGACAATAATACAGCTTGTTGTTCCGATGCTTTGTAAGATATCCTGCATGCTATCGGTACCATTTGCATTGACCAGTGAGAGAAAAGGGATCCACCCAAAGATCATGGAGCCAATGATAGCACGCTGCGGGACGCCATTACTATCAACATTTGCCAGAGTCGAAAGCCAGCGAAGGACCCGGGATTTCTCATCTCTTTGGATGCTTGATCCGAGTCCGTAAAGCGTGCGTGATGCGACAAACAGAGCCGAGTTGGCTGCACTGAATGCCGAGTAAAGCAGACACGCATTAATGGCACCTCCGAGATAGGGAATTCCGAAGTTGTCAAGCGCGATGACTGGTACAAGATGCGTCACACCGTTTGCGGCGATGTTCTCGGCTCGTGGTCTGACGGAAGATTGCTGGCCCATAGCCAAGCAATCCATGGGGTTGTCCCCAGGCTTCCATTGGTTGTAGTAGATCATGAGAAACTGATCTGTCCAGGAAACGTTCAAGAGCATGCTAACAATACTAACCATATACACTGACAGTACAATGAAGCTTATGTTTCTGGCGGGTAATTTCAACTCCGCTGTGTTTTTGGCCTCAAAGGCTGTCATTGTCACTGATTCAACGCCCAGAAATGGGTATACAGCAAGGTTTATACCAATCCTAGGCATCATTAGTGCGAGTTCTGGATGGCAAAATGAAGGGTGAGACGTGCAAAGTTGAGATGGGCTTGCTGTCCGCTACTTGACAGCGGTATTTGAAACCGTCGGTTATGTCTGGAGACCCGTGTTTCAATCAGATAAACTCATGAATGTCATATGTATCATAGACGGCCTTCTTACAGTCATTGCCATCGTATTGAGGTATCCATCCAGCGCCGGATCGCAAGGATAGCATGATGACGAAGATCATGAAATAAATGAGAAGCTTCAAAATCCCCCCGAAAAGCTCGATGTAACCAAAGAGCTGCCGATCAGTCAGCTTGGGAAAAACGCAATTGAGGTGTGAGCCATCACTTGCCTTGACTGTGTTGAAGTTTATGAAGAAGACAAGCAACGGGCACAGCGCATATACCAGCGTTTCTGCAGCCTTACCTTCATTCCAATACCTCACGATCCCGCCCGCAGTAGATATGAGAGCAGCAAAGGTAATTGCCCAAGTGTACCAGTATGCAACACAAACCACCACTGCTAAGTCGCGGTCGACGAACCGACGAACGAATTCAACCAGAGGATTTGGAATTGGCCAGGTAATGACCATCTCACTGATTCCTTCCATGACGGCCACTGCTACTACTCCGACAACGGCAAACGAAAGTAGCACCGTTGCGGGGCCTCCGAATGCGAGAATCTCCCCAACTCTGTTAGGGAGAATCCCGATAATTGTACTGATTGCAATCATCTGGAAACAGTCAGCAAGTACCGACTAACACAAATAAAATGGCCTGGCATACAAAAATCTGCCACCTTCCAAGCTCGCGCCTTAAGTTGAAACCGTGTTAGCGTGGTTTTCCTCGGCATTACAAAGGTTCTCACTTGAGAGGCGTGGCGCGTGATGCCCTCCGTCTCGCATCAGAAGTCATGGCTGTTGTGTTGCCACTCGGACGGGTCAGATGGTTGGGCTGGGCATCCAAGCCATGATGCTTTTGAAGCTCAGCCTCTGGAACTTATATTGCGCAGCTGCGACAGAATCCTACCGTGCCGCACGGCTTACGTGATTGCGCAAAAAGCCACTCTTGTGCCACCATGATAGGGTTGGGTAAGGATCGTCCGCGAGGCAACACTTTGTACCTGCAGGCAACGAGGTGATAAGAGAAGCGGCTTCTGGGGTTGCCTGCCAACCAATTTTCATCACACTTACTGCCCCACAACCCTATCTATTTGATGACCTTGGAGGCCATTCACCCAGCGATTACAACCCGAGCCCGACTGAGATAACTTTGCCTTCCTTCCCCGTCCAGCCAACCGTCAGATCTCGCTGCGCCCATCCTCTAGTTGATTGTCGCGAGAAAACCCTACTTTCTAGCCATGCAGCGCTTCGTTATTGGAGAACAAGAGTCCGGATACATAGAAGCAAAAGCGCTCGAAGATTTCCTTAAGATGCAGTTTGGATCCGACAAAAACTACGACATCAAGGTCCGACTGCATTCCATTATCATGTACAAGAACACGGAAGCCGCTGACTGCGAGGCAGAAGAATGACGAGGCCAACTACGTGTACTGGTCGTACTCGGCCCCTAGGGAACTTAACAAGGTAGAGTATCCTCAGTCCTACCTCCGTGCAAGATTTCGCTAACCCATGTCCTCCACCAGGATGAAATCCAGTAAGCCAAGCGTCGCACTAGTGGTCACTGCCAGCTCACGCTTGTAGGATTCTGAGAGGCGTCGATGAATAGGTGTTAGCAGGTATTAATTGTATCATCTGAGCGGCAAGGCAGAAAGCGGGGTTGCCACACGGCGCATTGCCCCATCCCAGGGCACAATTTTGGGGGCTGAGCGACAGACGGCCTCCATCACAAGATAAGCCGCTGCACCTGATTCGGCTGCTCAGCCCCAGCACATAATATGGGCATTTCTAGCAGCCCGTTTAATCAATCCAACACGATCCCGAATCTACATTTCTCTCTCGGAAAAGTCCTGTGAAGCTTGTCTGCTGCTCGCCGTTTTTTTGAGGCGAAATGCCCAATGCTCAGGAAAAGAACCACCCATTTCCGTTCTCTGAGTATCCGCTGGATTTGTCGCACGAGGCTCTATTGGGAGCAAATCCAACATCTCTGCAAGAACGACTTAGTGAGCACGTCAGGTCAATCTCCGCAAAGAAAACGGTTCGGGTTGAGATCTTCGAATCCAAAGCGGATGCGAAATTACCAATCCAGCGAATCATCGAGGATCAAGCAAGCGCAGAACAAGCTATTTCTGTGCTCAAACCCGAGGAATTCGACTGCAGAATATTGTTGGTGGCCCTTCCTTCTGCTTGAGAGAGGTTTAACACTTGAGCAGTTGCCTTGTCCAAAAGGATTCGCTACGACCGTTTCTCATTACAGCAAACTTGCTATGGAGACTCCTAGACACATACAAGATACCCGTACACTTTCTGGACATCTTGTTTGCTGTGCATACTGAGACACACATTGCTGAAGAGAGCTACGGGAATGTATTCCTGCAGACACTGGTTGAACCATCTCCTGCTTTTGGTAGCGTCTGACCTGGTACTCTCGGATCAAGAACTGCATTAACACCTTTCGCAGAGCTGTCTTATCAGGTCAAACATGTGGAAGCAAACAACCGACCGTCGGCATTTCCCTGGTCTACCAGACGGACGGAAGTTTTCAGCAGAATTTGGAACACCGGGGAAGGCGTAAGATCCTTCTGGTTGATTTTCAATCCCAAGGAGGACTCAGAGCTCAGCAAGAGGATTTATCAAAAAGCTCAAGAGCAGGGCCAATGGAATTCAGTAAGACGGAGTCCGGTGCGGCAGCACATCGATATTCTATCAACATACCTTGACAACTGGAGGCCCTTTTTGGGCGATCTTGGGAAACAGTACTCGGAGCTGGTAAGTCTTCCATTCTGTGGCGACAGCGTAAGCTGACGGAGAGCAGAAAAGGCTTCTATGGACAACTGAGTTCGAGGATGAGGCAAACTTCAATCAAGTGTTGAACTTCAAGTCCATGCGGTCTCTCCGAGGACTGGAAGAGAGAGTGCAGATGGCTGAAGTCATCCTCAGTCAAACAGAGAAGCTCATCCGAGTTCTGGTTGAACTGAACCATAATATGTTCCAAAGCAGCATGTACGAGCAGAAGGAGTTTACCATTACGGAAAATGCCCTGAAAGCTATTAAAGTGAAGCTTGAAGGACACCAGACATCTGCACAGGCACTCGAGCTTCGCATTCAAGGAATCCTCAAACTTGTAAGTAGTACAGGCAGAATGACAGAAAAGTAATGCGTATTAATATTGCAAGGTAACGGATGCTCTGAACCTAAAAAATCAGAGTGCTGCAGCGAAAAGTCAAAAGACCGCAGCCGACAACCAAGCAGTCGCGACAGAAATCAGCAAAGGAGTGTATGCTCTGACACTGGATAGTGTTGATGATAGCGCAATTGCGAGAACAGTGACACTGGCGACACTGATTTATCTTCCGGCCAGCTTTGTTGCTGTAAGTGCGGAGTGTCCGTGAGTACAGGAACTCGAAGCTGATCAAGAAAATGTAGACACTTTTTGGAATGAATTTCTTTGACTTCAACAACAAGACACAACGAATGAGCATATCAAAAGATTCCTGGATATACCTTCTTGTCACCATCCCATTGACGGCTGTAACGGGATTGATATGGTGGCACGCGGCAAGAAATCACAGAATGAAGAGGGAATTGAGAGAAAGGCCTCCACAAGCCTGATAATACTTTTCATTCTCCAAGGCAAACTCTCTTCAGAACTATATCATTACCCTTTTGGGCAGCAAAGTGTGCGTAGATTACTGAGTCTTCAGAACAAAGTGAGAAGCCAGTCTCCATCAAGTAGTCCTCCAAATAGGATCCTTGAAGCTCGTAATAATCCAAGACCAAGTGTCTGCTGTGCTCGGGAGATTGTAGTTTCGTGGGATCGAGGTCGAAGATGTGTACGCTTGGTGTCCTGCTCCTTTGACTCTGGTGGATTAGTAGAATAGAACGTCCATTTGGGGTGGCTGCGCCCCCGACATAGCCGCGGAATTCGTCTTGGACAGAGATTGAAAAAAGTCCATGACCTTCAACAACCAGAACCCTCGCATTTCCATGTTGATCAATAGTAAGGAACAATGGTCGGACGATCTCCTCATTTGAAATTTCTCCAAGAGAAACGAGGAGATCCCGTGACGTTCCAGCAACTCGAGATGGCACCTGACCTCTATTGTCAGCCTTCTTGCGGTGTTAAGTCAACTAAAACACTTACAAACGGAGCCCGGCAATCCATGTTAAGCCTGAAATCACCAGTTGAGACCTCCAATACTTTCCAGTGGTCCACTGCATTACCGTGGGGTGTCCGTGATCGTGACCAGATATATATCCACTTCCCATTACGGCTGAAACATGCCCTCTTTAACTTGCCAGGAAAGCGGACCGCTTCTTGAGATGAGTCTTGGTGGAAAAGTCTTAATTTATCCTCGAAATGCACAATGTAGTCTCCCCTTGCTGATATTGACAGATCCACAGGTGGACTTCCGTCGTCACAATTAAGCGGACCCCGGTCGTATCGAAGTAACTGACATGAGTCGTTAGCTGCATCAACTTCATATATTGCGTTACGAACCTGCATTCTGGTCCAGTCTTTTACGTGACAGATTAATGCTCCGCAGAAACCGCCTTCTGCGGCAATGTGTTTAACCTTGTAGTCACGTAGCCCTGCTTCCATCAGAGAACAGCAGGACTCCTTATCCACCGATTCTGTCCATTTAGGGATAATACGAAACGCAGTAGAGATGTGTTTGGAAGTTGTCTGGAGAATGGCGCAGTCTCCGGTAGTTGAAACTCTACATTCCGATGGCGCCTTTTGGAGCAGTTCACGGGCTGGCTGCTCGACCTCTTGTATGTACTCCTTAATTCGGATAGGAACCCGGCCCGGAATCGGATCCGGAACAGAACGATTGAGGGTTGATGGAGTTTCCGAGAGGGGTGGAAAAATAAGTTCGTTTTGCCCTATTTTGACCTTTGACCAGGCAACGTAAAGGGATTTCTCAAGCTCCTGAATGCTTGGGCGGTCATGGGGGTCTCTTCGAAGAATGCCACAAACCTGGTTCCAGAGTTCCTGCAATCCCTCATCGTGAAGGCTCAGACTATTGAACCATTCTTCAACCACTTCGCTGAACTGAAAAGTTGCATCATAAAAGGTGGGCTTATTGCTGGCGTTGTTTCGTACTTCCTCGAGTTCTTTCACTGCACCTGGACCTCCATGCGCAAACGCCAATATCTCCAACAGTACGCACCCAAATGACCAAATATCGGCGGCGGTTCCAATTTCGCATTCGTGAGATTCAATCTCCGGCGCTTGATATATTCCTGTTCGTAAACGGCGCCCGCTTCGAGCCACTCCAGAGCTACCGTTTGGGGTTGGCGAGGCCCAGTCGCCGCTCGTGTTCTCGATCACAGATCTGCCGAAATCGGCAATCTTCCAGATCCAGATATCGTCTGGCTGGTCCAAATGGCTTGGTGCGAATACCAGAACGTTGTCCGGTTTGAAGTCGAGGTGGTAGCACTTGTACCGGTCTAGGGAGTTTCTGGCGCTGAAACCACTGTGCAGCCACTGAAGCGCGTCCCTGAGATCCCTGGCCTCCCAGAGCAAGTAGCTCGGCCTTAAATACTGTTTGATTTTGTTGCAGAAGTTTTTCGGAAACTGATCCTCCTGCCAATGCAAGATCTGCGAGAGGTTGCACTCCGCTGCCTGGAAGATCAGATGACCGGTGCCACCAATCTGGATGGCGGAGAAGCAGTATTGGATGTTCGCATGGGCCGAGGCTACTCGCCCCATCTTCTTCAAGTTTTGCACCTCGACCTTGAACTCCCATTCTTGCGCCGGTGAAAATGTTTTCACCGCGACAATGTCAATAGGATCACCGGTTCGTTGTACAAGGGCCCCTGCGGCAACTCGATGCTTCGTAACGCGATGAGTGCCATGGTGGAGGGTTCTTGCGCCTTCGAGGAACGGCAAGCGTGTTCCTTCAGCAAAGGGGTTTAAGGGAGCGTCGAAGTCTGAGGGTTGCAGTTGCACAATCGGTGCGGGTGAGAACAGATACTGGGCGCTGCAAAACTTGTCCGTATAGCTTCTATCATCGACTTGGCTCTCGAAGAGAGAACGCAACTGTCTCGGATCCTTGAAGGTAAAGGTGTCGTCTTGCCAGTCTTGCGGGTCGCTGAGCTTTGGGAAGGCTCTCGCAAACTCTCTCCAGCTCCCGTACGAAATCCAGACAAGGATCGAAAGCAACTTCAAGTGTCCGTCACCTATGCCGGGATCCCGCTCCAGTGATGCGAGCAATTTGCGAAACCGGACCAGTCGACTCTCTTGGGCTCCGTCGCGAAGATGCCATGTTCGCTTCAGGTCATCCAGGAGAATAAAGCGCCGTTGGGGATCATCACGGTGGCACATCGACTTCCAGAGGTCTTCGGAGATCTTTTCGCATATATCGGAGAACTCTTTGCTTTTGCGGCGGGGGTCCAGGTTCTTAATGGTCCTCTTTGCCCAAGTTCCATGCGCTGACATCTGCAAAAGATTGGATTTGGCGCGCTTAGTGGATGCCTGCTACGGGGTTGACATCACGAGCGGCGATCGATTCCACGGCAGTCGCAAGGGCCCCAGGGAACTGTCGACACTAGTGCAGTCTGGGGAGGAAACGACAGAGACTCGAAAAGGAGCTGATGATGAGTCGCAAAGCATGAGTTGCAGAAGCAAGGCTGGATTCCGACCGGTCGATACGGAGCGTTCTGGCTGATAAGATTGGCATCAGCAGCGCATTGAAAAGCAGGCAAAGGAAGAAGGCTCGGCCAGCTGCAAGCGCGGCTGAGAAGGCAGCTGCATGCAGGCCGGGGTGGCCATGAGCGGGGCTGGGGCTGGGGCTGATAAGCCATTGACCACAGCCTCGATAGGCAGCGAAAGCACGCTTTTAGCCGTCATCTACGCAGTATTCATCACATGTCTGTAGCCCTGGAATCCTGCAGGATTCATACATAGAAATTTACGCGAATGTTTTCACTATACAGCGTTATTAAGAATCATGAGCTTGAGATTGAAGTCCTCGGCCCCCAGTTGAACGACGTCCATACAGAAGGGTGTTGTAGCCTACTGTTAGCGCCGTGACGAGAACGAGAAGTCGAAACATTTATTCTAATGTTTGCTTCGATGTATTTACATGCGGACAAATGCTTCAGGTCCGTGCTGCTGCTTACGCCTCCTGTTGCAATAGCATTAGAAATCTTGAACCGACTTCGTAACGTGCCACAGAAGCAGTGGAGCGCAGACACAGCGTGTGTACAAAGTCACCGCCTTCAACAGCATTTTTGTCCATTCTTCAGCCGTCGTACCGTACCACGGATCCCGAACGCCGCGTGATCTATATCATCTATAGTTCTGACGATGCCGAACTGCAGTTTCGTCTTTCCGAAACTCCGGTCCAGAGGCTGTGCTCCTAAGCACTGCCCTGTCGCGATGCCATCCAGATCCGGATTCCGTGTAGTCAAAAGAATGCTGGAAAACGATGCATTGACGCTGTAGCCATTCGAAAAATGAGCCCAACCACCGACGAAGAGGCACATCAACGCGATGGCCACGCCCGCGACGTAAGAAATGAGCAGAGCCAATGGGTTGTAACGCCAGTAATTCTTTGGAGATGTGGCCCGCACGTTCGTCGTCGTATTACCATTCAGGAGCTGACTGCTTAACAAACTCAGGGTAAAGTTGCGGGATAAATCCTCCACGGCTGCTACTACTGAGTTGTTGCGGCACATCCACGGCGAAGTGTTCTTGTCAAGAGGCGGATCCTTGCTCCCGAATGTCTTCCAGGCCTGGATGACCTCTGGACACGCCATCAAACCGGTCTTCACTACCGGAAGATCCGATCCCGCCATCCCCGATGATGATAGCCCATTGTGGAAGCCGACGTCGCCAGACAGCAGCTGCGACATGGCCAAGTACATGGAGAGATATGCCCTTCCGCCGGGTGGGAGCTTGGTGAAGGGAACAGAAGTGTTGTAGTCCATCGTGGACTCATACTCCAGACTTTGAATCGTGGTCGTCTGCACGCCATCATTGAAGTCGAGTTGCGTTGTGTACGAAGCGTTCCAGAGCTGGCAACTGATGTTCTTAGTGTCACCTCCCACCTTTTCACCCCCACCAGTCCGGATGAAGATTAGATTGTGTGAATATGTCGGTGTAGCTGATTCCCAATAAAGATAATTTGCACCGATCCCGTTATCTATGTTACTTTCCCAGAGGGTTTGCAATGAGGTGCAGTTCTGGCAGTCTCCGACCGGTTGCCCGTTTGTTTTCGCATCAGCAAGTGATTCACACTTGAGCGCGGGTGCGTGGAACTGGAGTGTAAATGAGGAGTTGGCAAACGGAGCTGTGATAGAGATGATTCCCAGGGAGGATGAAACAGCTGTAAGAAGGCGGGTCACGGCTGGAGAGGCTTCATTAATGAAGCCCACTCCCATGGAATCAGACCAAATTGCCTCATCGTTGGCAAAGTTCGTGAAGGGAACTTCGGTGTCTGTCATATTGGTCACCATCTTGGTGACTACGGACAACGTACCCGGCGTCACCGTTGCGATCAGTGGCATAAGCCTAGAAAGTCAGCACCAGCTATGTCCAAAACGGGGGTGAGCGCTTACCATGACGCCAATGCAAGCAGAACAAGCAATTTTGCGTGGAACAAGACCTCTGCGTTCGCAAACGCAAAAGGGTCCGTTGTCAAATAGAACATCGCATCAATACTCTCAACCGCCATTGCTTTCCTTCTCGCTATCGTCCACAGGTACTGTGTGAATGCGATTCCGACGGACTCAGCCAACGTTGCTTTTACCAGAAAGGCCAGACCAGTTCCGATACGAATAGTCCATTCTTGCTCAGTTGAAGATGAGACCGGCGTATCGTCCAGAGATTGGTAATAGATGTGGTGTCCGGTTGCAAATATGATCCCAGCAATGAACAGGAGGACCATGATTGTCGGAGACCTCCAATGAACACCCCATTTTGCCTCCTCCCCCTGAGACTTTGACGTTTGTTGCTGGGAAGCGCTCATGTCACCGTGTAGCAAATGCTGATTCGGAGAGGTAGCCTTGCGTTCCTGAAGTTCCATGTGGCTACGAACATGCAGTATATAGTCCACTAACGAGACAAAGTTGAAGGGGGAGATTCGAAAGATTTGCGGTGAAGTAAGGCCTGCATGGCTGGATTTAAGTCTCCGCCACCTTGAAGGTCTTATCCACTGGTGCTTACCTGGTGGTATTTGCTTGACCAAAATTAGTACCCGAAGGCGGTGTAATGGATTTAAGCCCTTGGGGGAAGCTAAGCGATACTCGAAGTCGTTAGTTTGGCCCCCCAGTGCGATCCTTTGGTGCTGACGTCCCATAGATCTGATCTTGAGGATCTAACGCTAGTCGAGCTGGTCTTTACCAGTCGGCCCGGGCGGTGTCGAAACCACACCTAGCATCGTCTGAATGGCTATCGTTGAAAGCTTGCGAAGGCAGACATGCTGATGAGGGCGGCGGTGCATCATTTGGGAGGCAACAGATGTCGATCCATCACATGTGTCTGACGTGATACTTCCTTGCTCCAGTACGCACTACTGACCAGCGCACTTATATGATTTGACTGGTTGTTGCATCGGGAGTGCTGTTGGAAGAGTGAATCAGATGACAGCGGAGACTTTCCACCAGATATCCTTACAGTCGACAAATGTCCAACCATTGAATAGTGTCGTATGAGATTGCACATGACCGATGACGAAGTGGAGAATCTGAGGAAGAGGGTTTTGGAAGTCACTAGTGTGAACTAAAGAGAAATCTCACCTCTCAGAGCCTGCAGGATTACCAAAGTTATCTCTCTCCGCATTTACCATACAGTCTGGACTGTTTTTTCTGAGAAGTCTTTACCCTCGAATGTATACATCCCTAAGCTCCCTTTTCTGAAGAATTTCGCCCACAGAGATGACCCAGAAACGAGAAAAACTTACTCAGCAAGCAGTGCCAAGTCCGGATTCAGAGTTGCCCTTGCTGCGTAAAGTCTGAGAGTGTCAGAGCGCGGCTCGAGTAAATAACGAAACACAGTCATTCAGCCCTGAATTGATCTTGCTCCCCTTTCCTGTATTCAAGCCCAAAGACAGGACCGATCCACAGACGCCATGATTCCCCAATCATGTCAATCAAAACAATCCATCCTGGACTCCCTGATTACAGGAAGATACTCAGCCATGCCAGCTCTTCTCACCAATCAAGACAGAACCATCACACAGCAATTATCGCATCTGGGAAAAGACTGTCTGCTATGCGGAGAATTGTCATACCCGCAAAGGAAAATGCCGTCGGATCAGAACGCGATCAGCCGCTGGCTGCCACCAGTTAAGAAACCCTTCACATTCTTCTGCACAGCGTTGAACTTGACAAAGTTACAGCTCTCACTCTCCCAGTGGTTGAACAGCGCCGCCAACGTAGGGAACTGCCTGCCGTTGCAGTTGCCATTCTTGTTCGGGCAGTGATAGAGAGGCGCCTGGTGAGCGGGGCTGTTGATGTGCTTGCGTAGACCGTGGGCCTTGCTGAACAACTTGTGGCAGATGTAGCATTCGTAGCCGTAGCCGTCCCAGGCGCTCTCAGGGTCCCACTGGGCATGGCGGTCGTTCTCGTGCCATTCGAGAAGACGCTCGGTGATGATGCCGTTCGGATCGCGCTGGCGGACAATGCGGTGGATGGTAGCGCGGTCCAGGTTGTGGGCCTTGGGGCAGGCGGACGACTCCAGGTGGTGGGAGACGCCGGAGGCGGTGGTGAAGCAGGCGCTGCAGAAGGGGCAGGCCACAGTGGCGCCGCGGTAGACGCGCGAGTTGCGGTGCTGGCGCAGGTTGTTCTCGTTCTGGAAGTAGCGGTCGCAGTCGGAACAGTGTAGGTGGCTGTAGTGGCCTTCGTCCTCCTGGTGGTCGTCGCGGTCCTCTGCGGTGCGGAAACTGAAGTTGCACGTCTCACAGTCGTATGGGTAGGAGTAGTGATCCTATTCCTCCATGTGTTCCTCGCGGTAGTAATCCGTGGTGAATCGCAGGCTGCATGTCTCGCACTCATAACGCCAAATCCAATGGTCCAAAGCATCCATGTGCTGGTTACGGGCGCGCTCAGTGGCAAACCTGCGGCTGCACTCGTCCCACTTGTAAGAAGGCATTGTGTGTTGCGGTAGCGGTTGGCTCCTAAGTTGTCGATCTGGATGGGTAGGCTGTCGAGAGAATGGACCGGGAGGATCGGACGTGGAGCTGCGAATAAAGTTGGGTTTCCGTTATCTCCCCCCTGCTTCGCGCGATGCAAAGAGCGATGCTCGGCTGAGAAGGGGAAGCGGCTGGTGGCGAATCTTCGCGGCCCAGCGTCCAGATGTCGATAATACCAAAGTGATTGGTATTGTCTTTGGAGATGATAGGGAAGAGAGGCAGGCAGGAAAGCGAGAGAGCTTTATGCAAGTTGGTCTGTTTGTTCGGGCTGCGGCAGTCCGGGGGAATGAGGGCAAGGAAGGCGGGGTTGGAAGGTCCGACGTCCTATCGAGAGTAGATAAGGTAGGCTGCCTAAAACCCCTGATTCGTAGCGCAATAATCGAGGTCATTTCAGAACAACTTGGCATTGGCCTAAAGTCTTTTGTACCTGCAGATGGTTGTGGCGTCTTTGGACCCTGACCGGCTCCTGCACTTGTTGAACAGCTCCCCCGCTTGCGTCCACCATCCTCAGCGTTGAGCGCCTCCACTTCGGATTGATGGCAATCGGCTACTACAGGACGGGCCCGCGTGCTCTCGTCTCCACGCAGCCAAATAACGCCACTAACCGACCGCGCGACGCGGAGGTGATGTTCTCTCTCGTAATCAGACCAGACGTAGAACCAAGGATCCGTCAGTCAAACCCAAGCCAACTCCTGTGCAGGTAATTGCTTCAGCTGTCCGTGGTGTTGCATTCGTTGACGGTCGTTGACGCTAACCCGCCCGCTCCTTCTCTGGTAGGCTACAACCAACCGAACATGCGACCAATTGGCCAATCAACTCTCAGCGTCGCAGGATTGCTTCATAGCCAATCGAAAGTCCAACCACCCTCAAATTTCATTTCATTGTTTCCCTCAGGCACCTAAGCGCTGTCCAAGCTTTCCGCGGCAATGCGAAGTACTCAAATGCTCTGTTGATCCTTGGCTTCCCCTGCCACGTTCTTGGTTGTTTCACCCAAGGCGATGGGAAAGAGGCAAGCAGAACTGTCGACGCATCCTATCTTGATTGGCTGAGCGGGAGGGAAAACGCGGCAGACGCCTGAATTGCCGAGCGTACGGGGTACGTACATGCGTTCGAGAGATGTGTGATGAGCTGGCTTGTCCGACTCGCTGATACGTACGGAGCTGAAGCATTCGTCCAAACGGATGCTTCCACTGTGTACGCGTACACTACCCAAGGCATTTTCACATTATTTCAATGCAATCATCCACATT
This sequence comes from Botryosphaeria dothidea, assembly GCA_011503125.2. NCBI lineage: Eukaryota > Fungi > Ascomycota > Dothideomycetes > Botryosphaeriales > Botryosphaeriaceae > Botryosphaeria > Botryosphaeria dothidea. Next base: position 2,518,661 of record WWBZ02000001.1, read on the forward strand.
TTTGTAATCACAGCTCTGTAGCGCCTGATCAGGACTCAAAACATTCACGTATTGCAAAAGAGACGTACGTATGACCGAATTAGGAATGCCCGATATTATCATTACCTCTTTCCAAAGAGGCCGGATAAATCATCTCCTATAAACAACACCGCCTCACAATACCCTTCCTCCCCAACAATGAGTGGGTCCCAATGATTCAATCCCTTTTCCAACCCAATGCCTATAACCAAGATGCTGTGCAAACCTCCCCAAAGAACAACCCATCCAACCGCCAATCTCCTGCCTATCACCAGCCTGCCCCTCAGACAACCGGGCTCCTGATTTCCGCCGCTGTGGCCCACGGCAGCCAGAGGCTGTCGTTCCCCGCCTCGCTCCTCTCCGTCTAGTTGCAGAGGAATTGCCCCCAATTGATGGACTGAACGCTAGCTACAAGGCGATTGGCAACGGCGAAGACAACGTCATGGACCGATTCCCTACAAGTTTGCAAAGCTCCAAATCAGTGTAGAAAAAGTCTTCTGCTAGTCTTCTCTCTGTCCAGCGCGCGGGGAATAAAAAACAATGCAGGGATATGAGGTGCAGTGTAAGGCTACCTAGAAAATGCAAGAGAAAATTCGTAACGCATGATGATGATGATGATGATGATGATGATGATGATGATGATGCAAATATGCAACTATTGATCTTTTTACAAAAAGCCTAAGAGAGTCTTGAGTGCAGCGCAAAAAGAACAGGATATTATGAAAATGTACAGCGCTTTTTTCTTTTTCCAAGGTTCCACCAAATCTATGCATACCTAACAGACGGGCCGGAGTAAGCCGGTGGTGGAGGGCCGTACCAACCACCACTCTGCGGCGGTGCATTCGGATTAGGTGCCATGAATGGCTGCTGACTCTCGTTGGGGCTCATGCTCATGCTACGGTTACTGGGGGCCCACGGAGGAGGCACGCGAGGGAGGGTCGGGTTTCTGCGGACATTGGCACCAGGCCATGGAGCAGCCGCCCCATTTGCAGCGGCAGCCTTGGCGCGGGCACGCATGCGACGGCGACGGCAGGAGCGAGAAATGCAACCGAAGATCGAGATGAGGAGAATAACGCCAATGGCAACGCAGACACCGATGACGATACCCTTGTGGTTATCGATCCAGTTACCAATTTCCTTTCCGACATCGGATCCAATACAGCGACCCTAGGAAAATGTTAGACCCAACAAAAAGAATTGAACAGACGAAAAGAAACACTTACGTTGCTACATTTACCGCCACCTCCGCACTCCGTGCCATCCAAGAAGTTCTGCTGCAGGCTGTAACAGACGTTGGCGCCAAACTGCGGGCTAGCACAGCTAATGACGCAGGTTTGCTGGTTGCAGGCGTATGTATCGTTGGTACCCGACGTGTATGCTCCCAGAGCAGACTTGCACTGCTGGTCTCTGCTGGTGCACTGTCCGCTCGCGCACTTCAACCCATCACCGCAATCGGAGCCATCTTTGGCGGTCTCGTCAGCGGGGCAGTACGGCGAATTACCCGTGCAGGTCTCCTGGGGATCGCAGTCGCCAGTAGATTCGCGGCAAACGGTACTGGCGGGAGCAAACTGGCAGCTGTGACAACAATCTTCGTTTGAATCGTCGCAGACGGCGCCGCTTCTGAACTTGCAGGTGCTAGCGTCGCAGCACGGGTTGCTGCCGCAGCCGTCTTCGCCGCCACAATCGCAGTCTTCTCCTTCCTCAACAATTCCGTTACCGCACTGTTGTCCGGATATAGTGGTCACTCCTCGATTGTTCGTCAAGCAGTCCGATTTAACGCTGTTACGACCCATAGCACTGCAAATATTGCCAATAGAGCAAGGCGAGAACTTGGTGATACCACGGGCAGTAGACGGATTCATAATGTACTGTTCGCCGGCATCGCAAGTACTGGAGCTGAGGGGACAACACTGTTGAGAGTTGACAGTGCTGCTGTCGGAGCAGGTTGAGGAAGTACAGTCGTGGACAGCGCCAAAGGTGTGACCAGTCTCGTGGGCGACGACCTGCCATTCCGTGTTTGTCCGTGCAACAACGTTCGCGCTGGCGACTGTTTCGCTACCGCTAGTCGAGTTCTCGCTCATGGAACCCTGAACGCATGCCTGCCCAAGCCAGGCAAGACCAACAGCCTGGCCGGTGGCACAGGTGGTCAAGAGAGTCCAGTGGGAATTGGTGTCCTGTCTTGAGCCTCTCCAGTCGGAAAACAGATTAAGGCGATCCTGGATGGTAATACTGTCCGAGCAGTCCTGGTTCCAAGGGGTGCTTTGTTGAGGAGTTCCCGGACACGTGGCGTCGCTAACGGTCAAGTTCTGAAGACCCAACGTAATGTTGAATGTAGACTCGTAGAGGTCCGAAGCGGAATTCATCACACTGATGACATTGGCTCTAGCTGATTCAGAGGAATTGAACGATGCGGTGTACGTGCAGTCAGTGGCGACGCCGACCAAGGCGACCTTCCGTGCAGTCGGGCAACCTGAAGTAGATCCAATTGTAGAAACGAGATTCACGCCAGCGGAATTCCCGGATCCAGGCGTAGAGTCGAGCTGACGTTTGGAGAAGAGCGAGCTGATGGGTGTACTCCAGAAACCTTCTTCGCGCTTAAGCATTCGGCCGTAGACAGGGTGATCCACGTTCATGTTAAACTCAAGCTTATCCGAACGGCATGCAAATTCCGAGCTTAGATCCCGCCTCAATTCTTGGTGTTCGTAGTCATAGGCGGTTTCCGAGATGTCCGAATCCCTCCACACGACCATGTACTCGTCGTCGGCGGGTTCCAGCTCCGGGTCCAGGACGTGCTTAGTTGCAGTGTAACTCGAAGACATTTGCAGGTGGTGGTGGTCAAAGTCCAGGCTGAATACACCCTCGAACAGCGGATGCTTGCCATCGCGCCGGACGGAAATGCGTGCCCAGCCCTTGTCTACCCATCTATCCTGGGGATCATCTCCCCGCTTGACCCAGGCGCGGCCCTTGTAGACTTTGTGATCTAACCGATCGATGGTCTCCCTACGGGTGACCTGGCCGTCGGGTCCGAGATATTCTATCGTCGCACCCTCTGCAATAATGTCATGGTTAGGCTCCAGGGACAGGCGGACCCGGTGATCGTTGTAGAGATCGAAGGACAAGTCGAATTCCGACAGGGCGGTTACGCGGTTATTGTAGGTGTGAATCCGGGGATTGCGAACGACCTCCAGGGCAGTCAGTGGGTTACGGGCCACTGAGGCCGCGTGGACGGAGTCGAAAAGGGTGGGGATGACGACGACTGCCGTCCAAGCGCACGACGCAACCGCCGCGGCGGCGGTGCGGAGGAGGCGCATGCTGTGGAGTTAGGGCGGCCGGATGTGGCGATCACAGCGAGCGACCGGAGCGCAGAGCGAGCGCGGGCTCGAGAGATGGATGGTGTTGAGAGTGAGTTGATGTTGTTGGGGGAGCGAGCGACTGTGCGAGGATGTCAGGGTGAGAGCGTATAAGACAACACGAGAGGTTGCGAAGCGAGCGGCTGGCAGCAGTGGGTGGATGACGGCAAAGAAGGCAGTGCAGGCAGGCCAAGGTCGGCTTGGAAGGCTTGGCGTCGCGCACTGGTGTCGCGCTCACATTCCCGCCCCCCGACTTGGAGCGCCCAGTGAGCGCCTCCGTTGCGCGGGCGACCGTGCACCAGCGGACATATATGCCTTATCACCGTACCTCCCGCTCACGGCGGGGGCTGTGCCCTGCCACGAACATCGAATCTGCGATCGCCTTTCACCTCACCCCGCCCGTGAATGTACAAAGTCTCCGATTCTGAGGGCAGCATCTCGTCAGCCATGAGCGCACGCCGCGCAATCTGCTGAGATTTTTCGGCCGACGAGCACACCCTGGCGCTGCAACGCCGGCGGCCCCGCGCGTTCCAGACAGCGAGCGCGTCTCGCTTCACAAATCACACAACACGACACCCCCTTTGATTCAGAATGCCTTCTTAATTCTCCACACTGTACCGCGTAGCTAGATATTCAAAGACCCTCCGCCTTGCTCATGTGATGACAAGGTACAATGCGCTGCCAATGGAATCATTACTGCTCAAGCACGGGAAAACTGCACATGATGATGGCCATCCAAACCAGGCCGCCGACACTCTCTTTGTGTTCGACTTGCCACCTCAACGCCACTCGTAAAACAGAACAGTCCGGGCTCCCGCCACTAGCACAGCCGCCGCTAGCTTCACTTTCGCTGCCTTTCATGCGACATTACCGTATCCGTCAGGTCGTCAAGTGGGGAATCGTTCATTTCTTCTTGCTCTGGTGCACCGTGTCGATTATCTTGTCAACAACCGACGGGTCGGACAGCTGCATGCCAAGCGTCAGTAAAGAGCCGAGTCATCCGAGCCACGCGTACATCTAAGCTTGGCTGCGGAAGGGGATCCGTGTGCTTAGTAACTTACCGTTGAGATGTCGCCCAGTTGGTCCTCCTCGCCAGCCAAGATCTTCCGCAAGATGCGGCGCATGATCTTGCCGGATCGCGTCTTGGGAAGATCCGGAACCACAAAGACGGCCTTGGGAGCGGCAAACGGACCAATCGACTTCCGGACCTGAAGGATGAGATCCTTCTTGGTTTGTTCACTCGAGCCGTTGCCCTCTTTGAGCGCTACGAAAGCGTTGACAGCCTGGCCGGTAAGCTCGTCGTGGATACCAACGACAGCAGCCTCGGCGACGGAGTCTATTTCCTGGTCAGTGTGCTTGTTTTCTTGCTTAATTGAGTTTACTCACGGTGCTCAATAAGGGCAGCCTCGATCTCAGCGGTTGACAGACGGTGACCGGAAACGTTGACGACATCATCGACACGGCCACGGATCCAGTAATAACCCTCGTGGTCACGACCTGCGCCATCACCCGTGAAGTAGTAGCCCTTGTACACGTTCAGGTAAGTGTCCATGTAGCGCTTGTGAGCACCCCACACTGTCCTGGCCATGCTGGGCCACGGCTGCTTGAATGCCAGAACACCCTCGACGTCGTTGCCGTGGATCTCCTCGCCGGACACAGGGTCGATGATGGCGGGCTCAATGCCAAAGAAGGGAAGAGACGCGCTACCGGGCTTGGTGGGAGTGATACCGCCCATGGGAGTAATGACATGGGAACCAGTCTCCGTCTGCCAGTACGTGTCGACGATGTGCGACTCCTCCTTACCGACAATCTCGAAGTACCACTTCCACACCTCGGCCGCGATAGGCTCGCCGACCGAACCCAGCACTCTCAGGTTCTTCATCTGGTGCTTGACATGGTGGTCACCAGCGCGCTTCAACAATCTCAGCGCAGTGGGAGCAACGTAGAACTGCGTAACACCGTGCTTCTCGACAACATCCCAGTAGCGGGAGAAGTCCGGATAAGCAGGGGTACCCTCGAACACAACTGTCGCAACACCGAGCAGTAGCGGGGCATACACGACATAAGTGTGACCGGTAATCCAACCAACATCACCACCGCAGAAGAAGATATCGCTCGGGTGAATGTCAAAGACGTACTTGCCCGTCATCGCGGCACCGAGCAGATAACCGGCAGTGGTGTGCATGACACCCTTGGGCTTTCCGGTCGAGCCAGAGGTGTAGAGAAGGAACAGAGGGTCCTCGGAGCTCATTGACTCCGGCGCGATGTAGTTGGGGTACTTCTCAACCTCCTCGTGCCACCAGTAGTCACGGCCTGAGGTCCACGGGACGTCAGAGCCGGTACGCTTATACACCAAGCAGTGGGAGACCTCAGGGCATTGCTTGAGCGCCTCGTCCACGATCTTCTTGGTGCCAATGACCTTTCCACCACGTCTGCCCTCGTCTGTGGTGATAACGACCTTAGACTTGGCGTCTATGATACGGTCGCGCAGGGAGTCGGAGGAGAAGCCGGCGAAGACGACCGAGTGAACGGCGCCGATACGGGAGCAGGCAAGGAAGGAGATGACCGCCTCGGGAATCATGGGCAGGTACAGCGCAACGGTGTCGCCCTTCTTGACGCCCATCTGCTTCAGCACGTAGGCCAGTCTGGAGACCTCGCGCAGGAGCTCGCCGTAGGTGATGGTGCGGCCCTCATTGTGCTCGTCGGCCTCGTAGATGATGGCAGGCTTGTCGGGGCTCGCGATGGCGTGGCGGTCAACGCAGTTGTACGAGGCATTGAGGCGGCCCTCGAGGAACCAGGCGTTGTCGCCGTTCTGAAAGCTGCCGGAGTGAACGGTCTGGAAGTCGCGCTCCCAGGTCAGGAGCTCGCGTGCCCGCTCGCCCCAGAACTTGTGCGGCTGCTCGATCGACTCCTTGTACAGCTGCTTGTAGTGGTCGAGGCTCTCGAGATGCGGTTTTGCTGGGTGCTTCCTGCCAAGGTCGTCAGCACCGCGTCCGTGGTCGCGCGTCGCGTGAGAGCTTGCTGAGGGCCCCCAAAAATGTCGACGCAGTGGCCGGACAGCGCAGCTAGCGCGGGGTTGTTGAATCGACTGCCCCGCCTCAGGCCGAAACTCGGCCCTTGACATGGACATGGCGACTTCGGCATCGCGCCATTGACGCGCAGAGGGCGGGTTACTCACTTGAAGAATGCCTCTGGGATGTGGAAGGTATCGACCTCGTGCGCCTCGGCCACAACGGGGCCGGTGGGAGGCTTGACGTTGCCTTCAGACATGGCGTCGGGGGAACAAACGTAAGACAGTGGTCTGAGGACAAAGGCGAGCGCCAGAGCTGGCGCGCTAGTAACGAGCGCGGACGGAGCGGTGTTCGGCGGAGGGGAAGCTAAGGCGGGCGGATTTGGCTTGCAGCTGAGAGGAGGGGCAGGAGTTGGTGGGGTTGGCCGGGCTTATGTAGGATTCAGGTGAGCTAGGAGGGGAATCTTTTTGGAGCTTGGTCGACGGGGCGGGCGGCGGGTTTAAATGGTGCGCTGTGACACCACGGTGGACACGCGCGGTAGCTCGGGTAAGGGGAGGGCAGACAGGGTGGGTTGGAGAGAAGCGGGTGGGCTGGCGCAATTACTGTGCTGCGGCGCGGACTCTTGCCCTTCTAAGTAGCTGTGTATGAACAAATGATCAGGGCAGGTAGAGGCAGAATCTGGGGAATTTGGGCCCTTAAGACACGCCAGCACCCTCGGCGGCGCGCGATGAGCACAGTTCGCTCCGTCACGGCGAATGACCGCGCCCAGGGTGCGGATTACAGGTCGTGAAGTGCGGGGGAGTCTTGGGAGCTGGAGCGCACCATGAGCGTTCCCTTAGCCCGCGAGCCTGAAGGCACGCCAATCGCTTCCCCCCAGACGTCACAGGCCCGGCGCGGCACAGCGCTGCGGCGGTCTCGGCTGCCATCCCACGAGCCCATTTCCTCGGGTCGCGGGCCACTGGCTGCTTGCGGTCAGCCACAGCCAATTCCACTGCTCCGAAGGCGACGAGAAGCTCCTTCTGCCACCGCGCGCGGTCCGCCGCTTTCGCTACTCCGGCCGGCCCAAAGGGCACGGCCGATGTCAACCCTACCCACCCTCGTGCCCCACCACTCACGCGGCGCCAGTTCTTAAATTGCCGGATGCTTATTTCGCACGCCCGCCAGTGGTGAACAGAGAGCCTTGCACCCGCCCAACGCATGCCCTCTGTCCTCGGCCCAAATTCGCAGCCGACCCTGCCCGGGACACGCCGCGGAGCCGCTCAGTAGCTCTGCGTTTTTGTTGGACCCGGGACGGGAGATATGGAAACCCTGGCGGAGCCTGCTGCGCGGTGCCGGCGATTTCTGCACCTGCTGCTGCAGGCACACCTGGTCTAGCTCGCTCCCAACCGCTGATCCCCGTCAGCCTATGATCGGAGCTCTGGCGACCCCTTCTGTAGAACTTCCTGAGCTAGGCAGACGTCCGACGACCGACGTCTACTCTGCTTGTCGGCCCCCAACCCGACGCGCAATTGAGCCGAGCGAGCGGAAAAGTGATGGGAAGGATGGGACGCTCGTCCTTCCGCTGCTGCAGGGCCGCTCACACGTCCCCCCCACAAACAATGCGCCTAAACTCGCGGGCCCGGCTTTTCCCTCGTTTCCCTGCCTCGCTCTTCGCTCCCGTTTGGGAGACATGCTGCACTACCGGGCAACCCTCCGCTACATGATCTGCCTGCGAGATGCCTTTCAGCATGCAAGTCGCAGGCCGGTTCTGTAGCACAAGCGTAACCGCGCACCCCACTCTGTCGGCGTTAGTCCAGGGTCAAAAGCTTGTCGACTCGGTTCTAGCATGCCATAGGACCGAGACAGGCTTCAATAAAGTATGGCTGCGATGCACAGAACAAGGGGCGGTGCGACTACAAATATCGCTCACCGTCCGGGTGATGTGCAGCAATGGCCGGTCTCACAGAACCGCAATACTATATCATGCATCACGAAGAAAGCAAAAATGTTGGGAGAAGCAGAGCTTACCCACCGGACCGGGGGGTCAGCTGCATGACGCCTTATCCAATTGTCCTCCCCCAAAAAGTAAAAAAGTCTGGAAGACGAGGACGCACGCGCGCACAAAACTCGGACGCAGGTCGACGACGTGTTTCCCTCGAAGCCCACCATGCTGCTCGGCAACTGGAAGGCAAAGACTCGCCCAGCCCCGGACGACGGGAGCAACCTTAAACAGTCCAAGCGCTCGTTATCATTGCCGTTCACGTGGACACCCGTTAGTGGCTGCAGTCAAGACTCAGTCAAGACAAATTCAAGAGGTGAAGAGCTACAAGAACGCCCCAAATAAGAATTTTCAAGCGACGGGTATATGCAGAATAGGTCAAGATGGTAACCCAGCCCTAGTAAGCCGTGTACGCCTCTTTTCCAGAAAAAGAAAAGAAGAGCAACCAAGAAAAGCAATGATGCCAAATACTGTTCTCCCTTCTTAAGTCCTGCATACCTCCATGGTCCGGTCTTCCTGATGACAGTGTTCCCCAAGTCATGCGCTGGCCTCTACGCCATTGATCCAACGCCAACGCTAATAGAAAGAAATAGCCTGCTCCAATAATGTTTCCACCCGAGTGTAAACTGATAATTTGAAATAGTTCCCCCAGTTTTTTCCCCGAGTTCCCTTCCCCAGACCAGCCGAAGAAGCCCGTTCATCCGATTCCCCGTTTTCGCGTGCGAAACCCTTTTCCTCGGTCCAGCCCGGTTGTACTTTTAATCCGAGTCCCCTTCCCCTGCTGCTGCCTCTGCAGTCACAACTTCGTCACTGTCGCGTCTGCCAGAAAGCGATGCACCGCTCCCCTGGCTCAACTGCCTCACGTGCTTCTGCACACTCTTGTCGATTCGGCGATCTAGCAGCTCAACCAGGCGCTCCGAGTACTGCTCGAGCAATTTCGCCATCGCAGCCTCGTCAATCGCTTCGGCTTTGCTCTCTGAAGACGCCTTCACATCCGCTTTACTTTCAGAAGACGCCTTCAGATCCTTCGCCTTCTCACCGACAGCGCTCGAAGTGATTCTCAGCTCGCGCTCGAGTTCCTTCGCTGCCTCCGCCGGCAGTTTGTCCTGGCTGGTGCCCAGTTTCTTCCTAAAAAGCCTCAAACTCTTGCTAAGCTGTTCAGCCGCTGCCGACAAGCCGGCGGACTCACGCAAGTTCTGATTGCTACGAGTTTTGGGGCGCGAGGAGCCGAAGGAAGGCCTGCGCAAGTTGTGGTGCGAGCCCTTCGGACTGTGGTGTGGCGCCGAAACTTTAGGGCTACTTGCTGCGTGCGCATGCTTCACCGTTGGACTGGGCGGAGAAGGAGAGCGGTTGCTGCGCATCTGCTTCCGACTGCTCGTGCCGTGAAGGGGATGGTGATTTTCCTTTGACACAGGAGATGGGTCCAACTTCGGTGCTGAGCCGCCGTGCAGCGACAGCTTGGAGGACTTCTTGCGCAGGGAGCCCGTAGGCGACCGACCACCTGTTGGGGTACTCGCCTCATCATCACCGGATCGCTGGTACTTGGCAATCTCGGACTGCGACAAGACACGGCGAATAGGAGGCCTGCTTGACAAGAGATCTTTGTTTGGGGTCGTCACGCCTGCCAAGTCCATGTTTTTGGCGACGTCGTAAGAGTTTGCGCGAGAGAGCGGCTTGAAGTCCAGGTTCCAAACGAAGATAGTACCGTCGACAGCGACAGTCACCAGAGCTTTCTGGCCAGCGCCACCATCTCCGCCATTGAGCGAGATCAGTGCAATGTCCGTAACGCCTTCGGTGTGACCCCAGTCGCGACCAAGGAGATTTCCATTCTCTTCGTAGATCCGGACGGATTTGTCAGTGCTTGAGACACCGGCGATGATCCCCTGTCCCTTCACGTTGGTAAAATGGACAAGGTCCGACAGGACCACTGCCTCACCGCCCTCGGGATCAGCTGACTTGAAGCAGCTGACTGGCTGGCCAGTGGTGACATCGTACTTGTGAACCTGACGGTCAATGGTGGAAACTACAAGGATATTGCTGTTCTCCACGTCGAAGACCATCGAGACCGGAGTCGACTTCAGAGTAATGGTACGGGCGATGAGGAAAGCTTTCAAAACATTTCCATCCTCTTCCCTGGTCATGAAGTCCCGGACCACGACGGTCCTGTCAGCCGAGCAAGACAGTAGGTGTGAACCGTCCTTGGAGAACAAAACACCAGTAACGGCACCAACATGCTCATCGAGCGTCTGAACAAGGTCCAGAGTATCGCCGTTCTTCTGGAATACCTGGACAGTCCGGTCTCTGGCAGACGTGACAATGAATGTGGTTTCTCCCTCGTGTATCTCGATGTCCGTAATCTCGCTTCCATGAGCCTTCAAACTGTAAGTGCTCTTGGCAGTCTTGCCGTCAATGATACTAGAATTCTAGTCAACATCATTTGGTAATAGGAGAAAAGGGGGAAGGAAGGGACCATAACGTACCTGAGCACACCATACTTGTCTCCAGTAGCGATAAAGTCAACATGAGGAGACGGCTCAATCGTTCTAAGCTCATTCGCTTCATCAATGCTGTCGAGTTGCTCCAAGGGCACCTTGATATCACCCTTTGCCGTTCCATCCGGCGTCCAGAACTTGACCATGCCATCCGCAGACCAGGTAACAAAAGATGCATCAAAAGTATTGGAAAGAGGAAGTGAGTGGACGCCCAAAACTCCGTCTCCCTGAGCCGGGAGTTGTTGGACAACTTTGTTGGTGGATGCATCACCATCCGTACCAACTTCCAAGAGACGAATGGCTCTCCTGGAATCCACCGATACCACGAGATCGCGGATGGGCGCCATCGCGATAATATACGGGGTATCATGGTGAAACTTTGGGCTAGTGGGCGATCTAGGGGGCGAGCCAGGAGGTGACTCGTCCCGCGAGGTCGGCGAAGGGGGAGGAGCAGCATCAACCAGCTTACTGACTTCCATGGTCGACATATCGCCATTTAAGCCGGCAATGTGTAGCAAACCGTTTGAGTCAGCTGCCAGAGCCGTCACACCAAAGTCCGCAGAAGCCACTTTGAATAGTCGTTGTGCACGGTCCGAGTCATCAAGGAGGCAGATGTCGCCCTTTTCGGTCGATACGAAGGCCTTGGTATCAGAGACTGTCACGATGGATGTGAAGTTCTGCTCAACCAGAGAACCTAGGATGCAGTTCCTTCCGGGGAGGGTGACATTATCCTCACGATGCTTCGGCTTGCTTTGCTGATGGTGCTCCGCCTCATCAACACGCCAGACTTTGGCGTGCCTCGTTCCCACCAAGACTAGGCTGTTTCCAAGCCATGCCATCTTGTTGATGTGGTTTGTGCACCTGTTGCTGGCGTGAAGTGTTGCGGCACCAGTACGCGGGTTCAAGCTCCAGATGTAGAGGAATCCATCGTTGGCAGCACCCAAGCTGGCCAGATATTTGGAATCTGGACTAAAAGAAACGCACCGGACGCCAAAGTTATGTTCCGATATGGTGGTGATTGGGGTGTCCTGGGCGGCATCGGGCGCGGTTGAGAAGACCAATACCCTGGGCTTGTACCCCGTCTGGTCTGAGGTCAGCATCCAAGCTCCACCCCTTAAGATATAGTATCCTTACCTCTCCAACAGCAATGTATTTCCCGTCTTTGCTGAAAGCTACGCATGACGCGGCCTTTATGCGGTCTTTCGCTGACGACGACTTTCCACCTGGCGAATTAGCCCAATCGGCACCGGCTGAACCATGTGAAGAGGCTCCTACACCGGCATCTCGCGAAGAGGCTGCGCCACGGCTGCGCGAATCCGATGCTGGAGTACCATAGGCGGAGGAGGCAGTGTTTATGGCTTCGGTGGTGGGGTGGGCGCGGAAGAATCGTTGGGAGACGTTGTGGCAGTCGTCGATGGTGGCTACAACAGCAGCGGCACCCGCGGTGAAGGCGACCTGGCGGTCATTGGGCAGGCTGTCGAAGGCGTTGGCCGAACTAATGGTCGAACCGACGACCTGGCGGAGCGACAACATGTGGTCGGATCGGCTCGGCCTGCTTGGAATGGGTCTGAGGGGGCCGGACTTGCTAAAGGGCGAACTGGCGGGGGTGAGACGAAAGGCAGGGTTCATAACTGTCTGATGGAGCGGTGAGTGCGACATCCTGGGACATGGTCCGTTCCGCAGTACAGCTCATACCAGGCTGATGTGGGTATCTGAATGCGGTGTGGGCGGGCGGACAGCATTTCAGAACCCCACCTGCACACACAGCAGTTGTTCTTTCCTTCCCTGCTTGACAATTGCGGATGTCGTCGCGGCGACAGCGTCGGCGGAATGCGGGCGACTTGGCAGGAGGACGGTGGAACGAGGCGAAAAGGAAACGTAAGAAATAGAGCGGCAGGCGCAGACGGAGACACGAGGCAGCACCGAGGGAAAAATGAAAACGAAGGGAACGACAGGGCGTATAATGAGCGACAGAGCCACAGAGTGTGTCCGGCCGACGATGCGGCGGCGTTGTTAGCGGTATTGAAAAGCGGCGCGCCGTTTGCTCTTGCAATTCCGGAACACAGGCCGGCGCGGGCGTGTGGTGTTGGCAGGTTGGCCCTGCTTCAGGGGTCGCACGGGCCAGTGTTAAAGAAAGAACTCCGCGACGCCTCCGCATTTCGCTGTGGCGATCATCATCATCACCTCCTCCTCCGCGCTGCGCTGGTGTTGCTCGCGCGCCTCCGACGCAGCCGCGTGTTTGTACAACCGCGAAACAAGCGCCAGCTGCAGCTTTCCCCGCCGCCACGCACCTGCCTCGACGCACATCGCACTCCACCCTCTCGGCCACGCGGCCCCTGCATGACATCACTTCCGACGCAGTACCGTGCATGAACGTGATTTCCGCCAGAAAGCATCTATGTGAGGATTCCGTTGCACAGAGCTCAGCCCAGTCTTTCGTCCGAAAGCTGCTGCAACGTCACTTTGTGTCGTGCCTCGTCGTTCATCACGCGCCCGCTGTCGATGCGTTTTTCTTCTCGGATCCTGACTTGCAGCCAGCAAGGCAACAAAATCTATCTCTACATGCGCAAATACATTTCCAAGTTGATTGGCATAATTTATGTCTAGCCGCCAGACACCTGCAGAAGCGATGCAGTGCATCACTTCCATATGACTTGCTGACTCCTGGCAAAAAGATCTTAGCTGCGTCGCAGTCTGTCGTGGGTCGAGGACAAAATCGCTTTTTGATAGAAACTTAGGTACATTACAGCAGTTCATATTCAGCAGAAACATTTATCCGTCGGAAAGTCTTCAGCCGCAAGGGCACTTGCAGCACGTGTTTGGACGGGTAACATTCAGGATGTCCAGATACGCGTATTTCAGCTCCGGATTACAGCGAGCTTGCCACCTGCAGGTCACTGTATCACCTCGCTAAAACATTCAGCGAGTGGCCTGCCAGCACTCAGGGCGCACATTGAAGAATCCCGCCGTCCCGTGCGCGACCAAAACGCCTCGTTGCGGCTGACAGACCCAATCAGGAAAAGCCTTGCCCGCACGCCAGTCTTCTCCGCAATCCTTCCACATGCATGCGACATTATTGCCAATTGCAACCTATCTTGTCTCCGGGATACATGTACGACCTGACTGAATCCTTCAACTTGTCTTATAAAGCCGTGAGATCTGTCCCAGATGCTGGTGACTTCGCACTTCCATCTCGTTTAACATGGTGTTATTCCCAGTCTTTCTTATCTACAATACTCTCCTCCTGTGCGGGAACGGCGCCGTAGCCTCCGCCACCAACACTTCCTATGATTTCATCATCGTGGGTGGTGGCACCGCCGGGTTGGTGGTCGCAAACAGATTGTCCGAGGATTCTTCAGTCACCGTAGCCGTAATTGAAGCCGGTAAATCCGTCTTTAACGATCCGAGAGTGCAGAACACAACTGCTTATGGCCTGTCGACTGGTACTGAGATTGATTGGCAATATAAAACTGTCCCGCAAAAGTATTCCTTGAACGATACCCAGACCTATACTGCTGGGAAGGCGCTTGGTGGAACTAGCACTGTCAATGGTATGGAAACCTTCCCTAAATGGAGGAAACAAAAAAAGACTCCGACCCAAGCGTATCTTTGGGGCGAAAAAGCAGCTAAAACTGATGTTTTCGGGACAGGTATGACATATATCCGCGCTGAAACTGTCCAGATCGATGCCTGGGAAAGGCTTGGAAACAGCGGCTGGAGATGGGACTTGCTTTTTCCTTACTTTAAGAAAAGCGAGCACTTCAACCCACCAACCCCATCCCAGGTAGCCAATAGTGCTGCATACAACGCCGAATTTCATGGCTTTGGGGGTCCGCTGGATGTTGGATGGCAATACGCCGCGCCCCAACAAAATAACTCTGCTGCAATCGTCCGAAAGACCTGGGACAACGTTGGCATGCCTTACAATGAGGATGTCAACGGCGGTTTGATGCGTGGATATTCACTTTGGCCATTCACCGTCAACGCTACCGCGAGTATCAGAGAGGATGCGGCGAGGGCGTACTACTACCCTGGTGCAGGAAAGGCCAAATCTTCACGTGTACCTGAACACTACTGCACTGAGATTACTTTGGGACGACCAGGAGCACTATGTCGGTGAAGGTCTAGACTTGGCTGCATCAGGTGTCGAGATTGCTTCCAGCACAGGGGAGATCACTTTTTTGAAAGCCGAGAAAGAGGTCGTGATATCCCTTGGATCCACCCGGACCCCATGTTTCTTGGAGTATTCCGGTATAGGAAATCCCGCGTAAGTCTATCGCATTCTTTCTCTATTCTTTAATCTGTCCGCCGTCAGAAGTACTCTGTCATTGATAAAACCACAGAATTCTTGAAAAATACTCCATTCCAGTCCGGATATCCCTACCCTCCGTCGGCGAGAATCTCCAAGACCAAACAAACAGTGCCCTTGCCGGAGCACTCTTACCCAATGACACCACCTTCCTGAACTACCCGCCTCATGTAACCTATCCAACTGCCTCCGACCTCTTTGGTACCAACCTAAGTGCTGTCGAATCCTACGTCCGCTCCTCTGTCCCCTCCTTTGCCGCTCTCAACGTCGCCGCCTCGCCCCCAAACTCGACGACTCAGGCAATCCAAGAACACCTCCTCACCCTCCAAGCCGATCTCATCTTCGACAACGCCAACACATTGCCCATCGCTGAAATCCTCACCGCCCCCTACAGCACCGCTGGCGTCGTTTATCTGCCCACCTGGGCACTCCTCCCCTTCGGTCGCGGCAGCATCCACATTTCCTCCGCCGATCCGCTCGCTGTCGGCGCCAACGCCTCCTCGCCCTCCATCAACCCAAACTTCTTCCTCAACCCCTTCGACGCCACCGTACAGGCGACTGCCATGCGGTACGCCCGCCAAGCCCTGACCACTCCTCCGCTCAGTGATTACGTGACGGCGCTGGTGGCGCCGACGCTGGACCAGGTGCCCCTGGACGCGGACGACGAGACGTGGGTGGCATACGTGGAGACGGCGTACAGCTCGAACGCGCATCCGATCGGGACGGCGGCGATGATGAGTAAGGAGTTGGGTGGTGTGGTGGACGGCGAGCTGAAGGTGTACGGGACGAAGAATGTGAGGGTGGTGGATGCAAGTGTGCTGCCGATGCAGGTTTGCGGGCATCTGTCCAGTACGATTTATGCGGTTGCGGAGAGGGCGAGTGACATCATCAAGGGGAAGATTGGTTGACTTGGGGTGTTCATGTGCATCGTTTCGAACTGATGAAGTCGGTCGCAACACAATTGATATTTCTGGATGTTTTGCGATTTGCTTTTGTTCCCGGAAGCTTCACATGCTTGGCGTGAGTACCATCACTTCTAACATGACAAGCACTCAGCGGGCGGGCATGGAGAGGAGTGGCCAAGGAGCTGTTTCCAGTTATGTTTGATATTTTCTTAAGCGCTGCTGGAGCGCCGCAACCTGAAAAAAGCAGTCGGTGCCTCCACTGTGGTCGACGCGCCTGCCACACTTATTGCTGAGCGTCTTGGACAATGAAACAGATTACAAAAGCAAAGATGGTCCCTATGCACACGACACCTGCATGATATCTTGTGTCATGTTAACTTCTGCACCAAACGAGGAATTAAAGTATTTTTGAGTGTTTGCGGGAGCGTGGGCGCGTGGGCGCGCACGAAACGCTCACGAACATACTGATCTGTCAGTTTCTTCCACCTTCGGGTATAAGTATAGCAGGAGTTTTACCTGCGTGTCACATATCCTGCCGTTCTCAATGAGCGCCTACCTTCACTCTACAGGTCTTGGTCACTGCCATAGTGCTCGATGCCACCATCTTTGTGTATTTATATGTAAAAGCGAAGCTACTACGCAACTCCCTTGCTCGTCTACTTAAGGACAGCCCCTCAACAACTTCTCCGTCTGCTCTCCATCATCATCATCATAACCATCCGCTCTTAACTACTGCGAAAGAAGTTACCATGCTCTATAATTGTCTCTAAACATTCATTTCTTGAAATTATGTATTTTTTTTGCTATTTAATCCCAAAATACTATACTCACCGGGATGGTGTTAAACTTGCTAAAAATTTTCACAAATGGCTGATGAGACAATTTTGAATTTTTTGGACTCAAAGCAAATTTTCTCTTATAAAGCATGCCTTTTCCCATCTCGTGTTTCAAAAATGAGGCTCATTGTATAACCTTTCTCGCCAATCATCTTAGCTATTTAGTATTCAATTGATCAAGAATTGAAGAATCCCGAAGTTCTGGTAAAGTTGGGAATGGAGGTCGGATTAAACTTTAATGACCATTTTACCGTGGCACTTCCACAACTCGTATGTCAGGATGTCCTGCACCGGTTTCGAAAAACTGTGGTCCCAGTGCGTTTGAAATACGTAAATACCAACCGTATCGGCATATTTAGCCTCTCAAAGAGGCTTCAATGCCAATTCTGTAAGTTAATGCAGTCAATGATTGTCGTAAGCGCGGAACGAGATTCTTACCCCAGAATCAAACAGCTTGCAAGCTATCCTAATGCACCCCCTGCTCCAAAATCTTTCCAATCCGTACTGTTTGCTAATCTTGGCCCTCTGGGCCTTTTCAAACCAACTCAAAAACAAAATCCAAATTTCCTTTTGTCCATCATCAAGTTGCAAGCTGTGCATGTGCGCAGAAAACTCAGTGCCAATATTAGGTGAGCATCTCACTCTAGGTGTAACAGGTTGTACGAGATAGCTGAGGTCGTCGCTTGTGAGAACAGTCCATACACCCTTTCCTTCGTATGCTGTTCGAATATTTGCTGAGCTCCCACGGTTTTCAAAGGCAGGGATGCCCGTGCCCACTTCAAGGCTAAATTACTGACAGCGTAGAGTGAAAAAGGGAGCTGCTCAAAACTTTACACAGAATAACAAGGTTTGCTTTCGTCAACATGATTTCATCCCACAGGATAATTCGGATTGAGATTCTCCGATTCGCGGTCGAGCAGCCATCAGAAGCTCGGCGGGCTGAGGAGCTCTTACGCCAGCAACACATTCAGCATAAATCATATCTCTGAGCTCCTGCGGAAGGCAGGAATGCCAATTTTGGTTTATTTTCCCTCTCAAATGTTTATTTAGATTGAAGTATGGTATTTCTGCAGAGATCAATATCTGTCGATGTTGTTGGATAGGTCGTAGATATGATCCGGTCTGTACAATGCTATAAAATCTTTTTGCAGAAGATTCATTGCGAAGGTCAACATCTGCTAAAGGGATGGGTGTTTATGCACCCTCTTCAATATCAACGGAAAAATACCGTGGAATTCGAAAGAACATGTTAACGGGGAAAACGTATGTAATCCAAGAAGGTTAGAAGAAGCCCATATCCTCCTTCTAGTATGTCTCGGCATCCCCCGAGCGAGAAGCGATGGCTTCCTGCAATTCCTTCAACCGGTCTCGAGCACTATTCCCTCTACGGACTATCTTTCTACCCATTCAGAGAATTTCTGGCGGTTTGAGAAGTCCAAATCGTTGAGATTGGCGTTTTTCGACTGAGTTGTACGAGAATAACTTCATCTCTAGGATCGTCTCGATGCTGATTTCGATACCAATCGACTTAAAGGTCTCGCTTACGTGCTATGGTCACTCGAGCCTATCTTAAGCTGTTGGGTGCTGATTTCATGCTTCAAATAGTGTAATTGCAGTAAGAAAGATTACGGCTGCGGCTGGTGAAAATGCAGTACTGCATACCTCCTCGTAGAGATAGATGGCGGAGAGTTTTGATTTCTGTGTTGAGATAAGTCAATGCGCCCAATTGACTTCCAACACTCCCTGTAGAAACAAAATCGGTTGAATAGCGGTTGAGTATCAAATATATCCGTCCATCCTGACTGTTCGGGGTAAGGAAATGGCATATGTGTCAGTTACTCGAACGCGTGCTCTCCAGCTTTGGATTGATTCCGGGCGAATTACGGACGATGCACGGCTTGGGAATGTTCATATCGTCAGCCATCGATGGAAAACTGTTTTGACGTTCCTAGCCCTCCGAGGTCGACTTTGAATGCTATCCCGAACAAGTGAGAAGCCCGCTACGATCAGACCCCATCGTTGTATGTACTGCGGATGCGATATCCACGAGGCTATTATCAATATCTTGGTATATCCAAAGTATAGGTCTTCTTTTTCATCCGTGATCAGTCCTTTTCAAGCTTAAAATCGCCGGCATTGGTCCGGATCCTTACTAAATGGAGTAACATAGATTTCCTTTGCTTGTCGGTTGTAGAGTAATCGAAAATTCGGCTGGAGCGCTCGAAGTATCAATGCGTGAAGCGGAGGAAAATTGCGCCGTATGTGGAGCAACTATGCACCGAATATAACGCAATCTTGGGTCTTATTCTTCTAACAAACTTTAAAGCTTGCTGATAAATGCTGTTGTGGATTCAGACTCTACGGGATGGCCATCCGCGCCACTATCAGTAGAATTTGGAAAAAGAAACCGGAGAGCGCGCTTCCTCGGCCGTTTTGCAGGCGGAGCAACATTGATTCCGTTGTAAGGTTATTCAGTGACCCGCTTTTAATAGACGATCTTGTTGTTGTCAAGGGAAGCCCTGGATCGCATGGTAAAGTGCGGCATCAACGTTTTTAGCTATATACGCTGCCATCAATAAATGTTGAAACATTTTCATGTACGGTCAACGGCTCCACACAAGCGCTCATCAGCACATGACTATGGCAAGTAAAAGACACCCAAATCCCGAATGAACGGCATTGCGACAGAGGTATTTCATGACCACCTAGCATACAAGCCTGAATATCACTGAATGTTTCCCCAGGGATGACCAGGAGGATTCCATCAGCAACGACTCACAGAGAAGAGACGATAGCGCATCTGATGTCGAGAAGTCTGCGAAAGACGACCGAATCATGCCAGCAGACCTCTATCCCTCCATCAGTCCGGCGGACGAGGTGCAGATCCGCGATCTTGTCCGCACCGTCTCGCAGCAGCAGAGTGAGCTGAGGCAAGATTCATCGTCATCGGTGAAGAAGTCCCGCTCCTCACTAGATGGGATCGGAGAGGCCCATCTACACTCTGAGATTCTCAACCCCGACAGCAAAGAGTTCGATCTGCGAACGTGGTTCCGGTTCGTTATATCTGCGGGGCAGAGCAAGGGGTTGAACCATCCCAGGACGGGTGTCGCTTTCCGAAACCTCGATGTCTACGGCTCCGGACGACCGTTGCAGTTCCAGCACACCGTAGCTTCCTCCATCCTGGCCGCGCTCCCGACCGGTGGACTCGGAAAGTCCACACACCATCGAAGGCCGATCCTCCATAATATGAGCGGCAGCGTCGACGGTGGTGAGCTACTCCTGGTTCTTGGTCGTCCAGGAAGCGGGTGCTCTACACTTCTCAAAACCATCACTGGCAAGACGGAGGGATTGAAGGTCGGCGACACGGCTGTACTGGACTACAAGGGAATTCCTCAGAAGACCATGGTCAGGCACTTCCAAGGTGAAGTTCTTTATAACCAGGAAGTGGATCTCCATTTCCCACATTTGACTGTCGGCCAAACACTCGAGATGGCTGCAAACTTCCGCGCAGTAGCAGAGCCGTGGAACGGGATGTCAAAACATGAATGGGCCAAGTACATCACAAAGGTAGTCATGACCGTCTTAGGACTTAGTCATACCTACGGTACTAAGGTTGGAAACGACTTCATTCGCGGTGTGTCCGGCGGAGAGAGAAAGCGGGTCAGCATTGCCGAAATGGCCATTGCAGGGTCCAGCATAGCCGCTTGGGATAACAGCACGAGGGGTCTGGACTCCGGAACTGCTTTAGAGTTTGTCAAAGCTCTTAGAACCTACGCTTCGCTCGCGAACACGGTACACATTGCGGCTCTCTACCAGTCCAGTCAGGCAATCTACGAACTGTTCGATAAGGTTACTGTGCTGTACGAGGGAAGGCAGATTTTCTTTGGACCAGTGACGCGAGCACAGAGGTACTTTGAAGAAATGGGCTGGGTCTGTCCTGCCCGTCAAACAACGGCAGACTTCCTCACTGCCGTCACGAATCCAACCGAGCGCCAGCCTCGTGTAGGAATGGAAGACAAGGTTCCGCGGACGGCAGAAGACTTTCAAAGGTATTGGCTCAGCTCCGGGGATTTCAGGGCTCTCCACAAGGATATGGAGCGAGTCGGACCGGCTACTGCGGATGAAGCTCTCGAGGGCTTCGAAGCATACAAGCACAACCGCCAGTCGAGACGCACAGATCCCAGCTCTCCATTCATGATCCCGCTCACCTCGCAAATCATGCTCAACACCAAGCGTGCGTACTTGCGGGTGTGGCAGGACAGGGCATCCACGATCACCACCTGCATTGCCCAAGTGGTCCAGGCGTTAATCATCGGATCGATGTTTTATGGCACTGAGGATGCGACTCAGGGCTTCCGAGCCAAAGCGGCAGCTCTCGTGTTTGCGGTCATTATGAACGCCATGGTTGCCATTGCGGAAATCCAGAGTCTCTATGATCAACGGCCTATTGTCGAGAAGCATAAGTCGTACGCATTCTATCGTCCCTTTACCGAAGCCGTTGCTGGGATTATCGCCGACATACCCGTCAAGTTCCTTATCGCTGTCGTCTTTAACGTCATCTTCTACTTCCTGGCCAATCTGCGAAGGGAAGCATCCCAATTCTTCATATACTTTCTGGTGTCGTACCTGATCACCCTGGTCATGACTGCGTTGTTTCGCTTCATCGCAGCATCGACAAAAACAGTCTCACAAGCCCTTGCCTTGGCTGGGGTGACTTTCCTCATCATCGTCATCTACACAGGATTCATTATACCTATACCCTATATGTAAGCTCTTCTGCGAATCTCCATGGCAACATCGACTAATGCATTTCATCACAGGACCGACTGGTTCAAGTGGCTCCATTGGTTGAACCCAGTGTTCTACTCTTTCGAGTTGGTCGTAGCCAATGAGTTCCACGGCCGTAACTTCACCTGCTCCGACGTCGTGCCGGGCTACAACAGCATGCAAGGCACCGAGTTCGTTTGCAACACGCCCGGGGCGATCCCGGGTCGATGGACGGTCTCAGGCGATGATTACATTTCCGCCAACTACGAGTACTCCTACTCGCATGTCTGGCGGAACTTGGGCATCCTCTTTGGGTTCTTGTTCTTTTTCCTGGCCGCGTACTTCGCCGCGACCGAGTATAACTCCAGCTCCGGCTCCAAGGCCGACGCGCTCGTCTTCCGCCGCGGCCGCCTGCCGGACGGCCTCCTGCCGGACGGCCTCAGAGACACGTACGATGCCGAAGCACAGGAGAAGAGCCTCCGGCCTGAAGTCTCGCTCACGCACCACGACGAGAGTTTCATCCCAGCCCGGAAGAGCACCTTCGCGTGGAAGGATGTGGTGTACGACATCGAGATCAAAAAGGAGCGGAGAAGACTTCTTGACAACGTCTCAGGCTGGGTGAAGCCAGGCACTCTAACGGCGCTGATGGGGGCGTCCGGTGCCGGAAAGACTACGTTGCTGGACGTGTTGGCGCAGAGGGTTTCCACCGGTGTCGTTTCCGGCTCCATGTTGGTGGATGGCAGATCGCTGGATCCGAGTTTCCAGAGGAAAACGGGATACGTACAGCAACAAGGTGAGAAAAGCTCAGACAACGAGGTGGAACTCTATGCAGGCACGGAGCTGACCCCATCTTAGACCTTCACCTCGGCACCGCCACGGTGCGCGAGAGCCTCCAGTTCAGCGCCATGTTACGCCAACCGAAATCAGTGCCGGTCGAAGAGAAGTACGCCTACGTGGAGAACGTGATCAAGACTCTTGAGATGGAGTCCTTTGCGGAGGCCGTCGTCGGCCACCCTGGGGAGGGACTCAACGTGGAGCAGCGCAAGCTTCTGACCATTGGCGTCGAGCTGGCCGCGAAGCCGGACTTGCTGCTGTTCCTGGACGAGCCCACGAGCGGCCTGGACTCACAGAGCTCGTGGGAGATCGGCGCCCTGCTCCGCAAACTGGCCAGCGGCGGCCAGGCCGTCCTCTGCACGATCCATCAACCCAGCGCGGTGCTCTTCCAACAGTTCGATCGCCTCCTCCTCCTCGCTCCGGGCGGTCGGACGGTTTATTTCGGGGAGACTGGCAACAACTGCGAGACCATGCTTGGCTACTTTGAGGCGAACGGGGCCAGGAAGTGCGATCCCAAAGAGAACCCAGCCGAGTATGCTCCGCTCTGAGAACGTTACCCGCACGATGCTAACCAGGAACAGATACATGCTCGACGTGGTTGGTGTGGGGCCCACGGGTTCTGCGGCCAAGGATTGGCCTGAAGTGTGGAAACGCAGCGCCGAGAGTAAAGCTGTCTCCCAGGAGCTCGACAGCCTGCTGCAGGCAAAAGAAGCCACGGCAGACGATCTCGGCAGCCGTGCATCTCAGACCGAATTCGCCATGCCGTTTCCATCTCAACTCTACCACGTGACCCGGCGAGTGTTCCAGCAGTACTGGCGCACGCCGGCGTACGTCTGGTCGAAGATAGCCCTGGGCACCATGTCAGGCCTGTTCATAGGGTTTTCGTTCTTCGATGCGGACCATTCGATCCAAGGCACGGAGAGCGTGATATTCAGCGTGTTCACCGTCTCCTCGATTCTCGCGACGCTGGCTCAACAGGTAGACTGCCGTTTCCCGTCCTCATGACCGTATCGACGCTGACGAGGAAGCAGGTGTTTCCAATGTTCGTCTCGCAGCGCTCTCTCTACGAGATCCGAGAGCGCCCGGCGAAGGCGTACTCGTGGAAGGCGTTCCTCATCGCCAACGTCATCGTCGAGGTCCCGTACCAGATCTTCGCCGCCATCCTCGTCCACGCGAGCTTCTTCTACGCCGTGAACGGCGTCGAGTCGTCCGTGCGGCAGCTCACGGTGCTCGTCTTCGTCGTCGAGTTCTTCATCTACGCCTCCTCGTTCGCCCACCTCATCATCGCCATCATGCCCGACGCCGAGTCGGCCAGCCACGTCGACGTGCTCCTGTTCTCGCTCATCCTCGCCTTCAACGGCGTCATGCAGCCGCCGAACGCCCTGCCCGGCTTCTGGAAGTTCATGTGGCGCGTCTCGCCGCTGACCTACTGGATCTCGGGCGTCGTCAGCACCGTCACGCACGGCCGTCAGATCGAATGCGCGCGGTCGGAGCTGGCCGTGTTCGACCCGCCGGCGGGCCAGGCGTGCGGGCAGTACCTGGCGTCCTACATGCGGCAGAGTTCGGGTCAGCTGGTCAACCCGAACGACACGGCCGGCTGCCAGTACTGCGGCTTCTCGGTTGCGGATCAGTACATCGCCGGGTTCAGGATCGATTGGGGCGACAGGTGGCGCGACTTTGGGATTGTCTGGGTGTACATCGGGTTCAACATTGCCATGGCGACGTTCTTGTACTACCTTTTCCGAGTCAAGAAATGGCGGCGCAGTTAGACACGGCCAGGGGATTTTTCGAGAACCTCAGAGCTGGCCCTATATGTTTCTGCGACTGAGTGTTCGCTCGAGGAGATCACCTCCATCAGCAGCTTCTCGCCCGTACTTCTCTCCCAAGAAGGTCGACTTGAGTCTCCATCATGAGAAGAAAAGTATCAAGGATAGAGAAGAGAGCAAACACGTTGTTCTATAGTCGGATTCTGGCGTAATTTAATATAGACATATGCAATAGCTTTAAACCTGAACTTGAGTTAAATTGTAAGAGACTGTACGGTTTACGTAAGGCAAGCCCGCACGAGGTGTCTATATACGTAGAAATGCGTGTTGCGTAGCCACTTGATCACGTGAGTTCGTGAGCCGTAGTTACTCTAGACGGAAAGCCGTAATATATATCTTTGAAGGAGTAGAATAAGTCATATATTTGATTTTGAATACTTGTTATATTATTAGTATTTTGTAAGCTTTGTTATGCTCGCTACTACTCCAATGATCAGCAATTTCTCATCCAAGAGTCGGACACTGTGGCACTGGTGTTTCGAGATACTAAGCGGGCACTCTGCACGCTTACACCAGGAAGGATAGCGTGGAGAATCCCGAGAGAAATGCAGGGGACATGGCACTCGTTGGCAAAATTTGGAAATGTTGAGCAATCGCTAGTACGTGTTGAAAACGGCGTAGGTATTCCTCACTTGATAGAGCTTATACCAGCGACTAATCCGCAAAAAAGCTTGGAAGCAGCAGCTGATCCAGGCCCATCTGCCTTGATCAACGCGGCCAAAGTGAGCATCAGTTCTTGGGCACTCCCCGTGCGAAACTCTTCACCTACTATAGAGCAACTTCAACACCATCTCCTCAGGAAGCATCACAAATACATCCAAAAAGATTCTAACCACCAATCTCCTTCGCCCCCGGCTACATCCCATGAGCGGCTCGCAGAGCCAGCCCTTAATCACGCGGAAAAATAGCTAAAAGTAGATAAAACGATTGCAGAGGAAATACTTGCGGCGTCTTCGAGTAACGTTAAAAAGATTGACCAAGAGGACGACGGTGTAGAGAGCTTTGAAGAATAATCGCAACATTTAAGGGCTGGACCCCTTGATGCGTACGAAAAAGAAGACGACGATGAGTAGGTGGAGGAGTGATAAGCTACGAGGGAAAGTAGAAATGGCGGGACTGAGTTCAAGATGGCAGAGAAATGATTAATGGAACCCAGCCAGCACTAGAAAATAGGTATTTAGACGAAATGCTCTTAATTCAAGTGCGTCTGAGAGAACAATTTTGAACGGGATCGAAGACAACGGACGTACCAATTGAGCACCACTTCCACCTGAAGATTTCCTAATAAATGTCATGTGGCTAGAAATAGTATGTGAATTGTGTCTCTGGAGCACTTAACAACCTGATGCATATAATATAGGGGATTTGATTTATAAACTATGCTGGCGGGTCAAATTCCAACGCTCAAACATTCAGCACTCTTAATCATCCTCTACTAGAGAGTAGATCTACACTCTTATACCAAGCAACCATTAGAGAAGCCAAGATGGCAGACGAAACACCCAGATAGATATCCTGAAGTGGTCATCGAGATTGTCGCCGACGATGTTCTGATGCAATTGCCCGAGCTGCCTTCGGACCTCGACAATGCAGTGGACTCCGCCATGGATACCCTGCACAGCTTTGTTGGACAAAAAGATACTCGTGAGGCTCTGGGAACTCAAGTAGAGACACAATTTGAGATCACTTTTATCGTGTGACCACCGCCACCGCTGAACGATCCTGTTGCCACACCGTCGGATCGCTTCAAGTCTTCGCGCAAATGGCCGAAGCCGTTCGGGATCTCTACAAACACGACAGATACTTCCCAATTCGCGGAAAGATGAAGGTACTGGGAAAAGCTCCTGAAGAATACGTTGCATCAAATGAGGAAGTTACGAGCACACTGACCATCAGCGTAGACTTGGCTGAAGAGACTGCCGTTTACGAGACGCGCGCTGGCTATACCAAGACTTGGAGGTTCTACATCTCATGCAAGAACAGTCAAGACTCGTGTGTCAACCAGAACATAGAGAAGACCATTATTAGATTCGTCGTGGCAGCGGAGGGTGTTTGGAAGTATGGCTTTCCAGAAGGCGGATTCGGCTTTTTCTGGATCGCTTCGATTGCCAGTGAGTACCATCCATCTTAATATGGAGCATGTTTGAATAGACTAATGGTGGCTCAGCCGTGCATCACCTCATCTCGGGTCTGGAGTGGAGTCAGCCTCTGGGGCCAGTCATGGGCATTGGTTGCAAGGTGATTGATGATGCAATACTGGACTGTTCGGAGTATGTGCTCCAATTTGCGAGAATCACAACCTCGTACGTGCCCGTCAACCCGGGCACCTTTTGCAGCGATTGTGGCCGAGATGTCTTTTTTTTTTTGGAGTGCTTGCATATACTCCTTCCCCTCCATCTAACTGCTGCAGTAGTAAACCCAGTGTAGTCCTTCACTACTCGTTGATGAATCGACAAAATGAAGCTTACTATCTTTGTCTACCAAGAGAGTGTCCATGGTGATACCTTCCATAAAAACAGGAATTCAGCCTTGCCGGCACAGGTTTTTGAAACTGATATAGAGGTGTCGTCATCTTTTATCCGCATTCTGCGGGCCGTGAATAGGGGCTGGTATGATTTAATGGACTTTGCAAGATGTAATTTTGGGCTATATATTTACTCTATGACCATTATCCCGCAAGCCCAGTCATAGAGGAGCCTTCGAGGCCTTTATCAATCAAATTAACAGTTACAGACCGAGAAAGATTCTTTGGCGCCTCAATGGATGGAGAGCTGGTGAGTTCAAACAATCACTTGAGCTTCAATCAGTCCGTTGTCTCAAATACAAGGCATACACTAGACTTACCCTGGTTTTTCTTCCATGCTGCCTTTACTGGCTCAACAGCTGACAGTCTTCTTAACCGTGCAAGCACCGACTGTGCCACCCTTCGGGGGAGCATAGACAATGCTCTTAAGCTGGTCTCCTATCTTCCCATTGTCGGTGGCTCTCCAGATGGCGAGGTCACCTTCGGCGAGTATGCCTAGGCCGGATCCGTCGCAAGAGGCTTGCGCGTTCGGGGAGTCCGCAGCGGCAAAAACAGGCTCCCTATGCCAACCGCAACCGTCTCTGCCGACGAGACTTTGTCCATCGACGCGTGTCTGGCCCAAAAGATCACACGCGATCTTAAGGGCATCCTCGGCGCTGCTGGCGCAAACTTGTTGGACGGGGCAGGAGAGCTGCAGGCAGGCGAGAATGGTGGAGGGTGCTGCTAGAAGCACCAGAAAGAGAGAGGTCAACGAGCGTGTCATTTTGCAGGCAGTAGAGCTCCAAATGAAAGAGGGCATGCAACTTCAAGTTTTCAAGAGTTCGAAATGTATAGCACGAGGACGACCGTGCAGTCAATTTATCTATTAAGGCCGAGATCAGGCATCCAGCTACAGAGTCAGCGCTTGGCCAATGTGTCCGCAAGGCCTTCCCGTAAATAGGAGAATCAAGGGAGATCTACCCGACATCTTCGTACTCGGTCGTACTTGATGCGAGCTTTGGCTGACCCGTGGCTCTTTAATGGTGTGTTCGTATGAGCGATATAGGCCTTGTCCCTTTTTGCTTGCTCGGGGTTGGATATAGGCGCGCTAACTGCTTGGCAAAGTATCCAAGATAGATAGCCTGGAAGCCTTAGTTGAGGGGACTTATTTCCGCGGTCAATGTCTCCGCCAAGAGCTAGCCCGACGACCGCTGCACTCTGTGCGACCCGGGCACAAGGCCAAGCTACCTTCGCAATGAGCAATTCACCTAATTCATTGCTATCAGAACTACTTTTATAGGGTTGGGGCCTCAAACAAAAAGGGGAAACTCAAAGGACACAAATTTTGCAACGAGGCATTATGTGTAAATCGCGCGTAATCCGCTAGTGATGACTCCATCTCGTCGTTGTTCACAAAGGATCCAGTCCATTATCAGGAGAATCAGATCAACCTATTATCATCTTGAAGTCTTTTTCTAGCCTTTTTACATAGGTCATATATGTGTGAGCAGAAGGGTGATGGAAACGTCGTGTACTGCTATCCCGTTACATGGTTCGGTTCTTGAAGAGAGAAAAAAATGAGCCATGTAATGAGCCATGTAAAAGAAATTCTATTACTTTCTAACTACTACTCTTAGTTAGGAAAAAAAAATTAATCTCTCCG
This sequence comes from Botryosphaeria dothidea, assembly GCA_011503125.2. Classification (NCBI taxonomy): domain Eukaryota; kingdom Fungi; phylum Ascomycota; class Dothideomycetes; order Botryosphaeriales; family Botryosphaeriaceae; genus Botryosphaeria; species Botryosphaeria dothidea. Next base: position 2,547,153 of record WWBZ02000001.1, read on the forward strand.
ACGGGGAATCTGTTTGATATTAGTGACGTTGTAAACTGTGAGATTCGAACGTGTAATCTTACCGAACCCCGGTCTCCCGCGCTTGTAACGATACTCTTGTTGTGGCAATTTGCCAAGGTGGCAGTGACAAGCGGAAATCATGACCACTAGACCATCGAAGATATAGGAGCGAGGCTCCTGATGGCTTCTTGAAAAGAGCAGCTCTTTGTAAAACTATATCGTAAAACAAAATTTGGAAAGCACGACCGTGAGCATCCATATCAAACCGCTCGAAAACTGGAGGTGAGTGGTCGAGCGCTTCGGCTACCTATCCCAGAAGCCCAAAGACCTCCCTCTGACCATCAACGAAGCCCTGAGAACCTGTATGCGGCTTACCTCTACAGCGAGGTTCGGGCTACACTGTGAAGGCAGCCCTTAGCTTCGCAAAATAGTACCCGAAAGGTTTCCCAGTCTCAAGACCCACAAGTATACGCCCACGTCCACTTGGCGTGTAACCTCCGTACAAACGCCCGAAACGAAGTAAAGACGCCTCACGGGGCCGAAAAAAAGAACTAGAGTAAGCAATGTAAGCGCGCCAAAATGAGGCACATCCTATCTACGGACATACGGCCACCACATGTCCGCGACATACAACACTCAAATGCCTATACCTATCTTATTGGCCAGGACTCCTATCTGACAGGCATCAAGCCGCGTTCTCGCCGCTTCAGCATGCCCTAGAAAACGCGCACGCGACGACGCCCCTCTAACCGATATGCTCCGTGCCGAATCGGGCACAATTCCATTGCCAACGTAAAGCAGCATGCAATCATCACCGGCATCAGCATGCATTGTGCCTGCGCGGCACACTCAACTCTCTGTGCGTATGGTCATAACTGCACGAGACAGAGGGCATAATTTGTGTATCAGCATTCGCGAGATAAGAAGAAGATATCGAATGATCTTGACTTTTTTCCCCGCTCCAAGTCGGCAAGACTTGTAGGATATTTGAATAGCGGCCAAAAATACGTGAATGCAGATGCTGGCTCGGCATTTGATGAGGGACTCAAGATTCCTTGTGACAATGTCGACAGGTTGGGAAACGTGGTGGGCCACAGAAGACATCGCTTATAGACTTTTTGACATTCGACCGCAAGTGCAAGGTTCGACCTTGAGCAGCTACAAGAAGAAGGCACTTATATCAAATACAACCCTGACATATTATTTTTTGTCCGAATATCTGCTTCAGCTCTTGAGGCCGCGTAATTCAGTGTCGTTGCAAAAGCAGTGGACATATGATCAGGCAGTCGCCATCCTTCCAACAAGTGTCCCTCAGCAACAACCAGAACAACCCACCAGCAGCACCACCACAACCCCAGCCGTCTCCCCGAGACATCTCTGACCACCTCAACATCAGCTCAAGCATACCAAAACCCTACGGCACCGCGGGGCATCTTCCGCTGCCAAACACCCAAAATCGGACCGAGGCAGGCACTTTGATCACATCCGACAAGGCAACCAGCAGCAGATCATCAAACCCGCACTCATCACGTTTCTTCTCACTGATATTAATTCATGATCTACGAAGCTTGCAAACGTCGATCACTATATTTTTTTTGCTATGCCCTCCGACCTGCTTTGCCATCATCATCATTCCGTCAATCCCAACCTCATCGGATTCTCTGAAACTCGGGTGTTAAAACATCCCAAAACCCACCCAGTTCGCAGATCTCCTCAGTTCATTCCATGCTTCCTGACAAGTTTTTCCTCTCTTCCTTCAACAGGGCAGGAGAGCGAGGGAGCAAATGAAATCGTAAACGTGGACGTCGATCCCCGAGTCTTCTCTCCCTGTCTTTTTTATGTGGTGTCGTGAGGAGCCACCAAGGCCGTGAACGGAAAGGGTGAGGAAAAGAGAGAATTATGAGTACGGGAAAGTTAGGATTCGACACCCAGGGTATCATCAAGAGAAACAAAAAGAGCAAATCCCCAGCGCCATAGCTGAAAAACGAAAGAAAAAGAGATATCCACCCCGATGTATCGACAGGACAAAACCTCGCCGCTCTAGGCGTCCAATCCGGACATGTCACCGCTGTGCCACGGGGACAAGACACGGAGCGAGGCGTACCGTACCCGGCATTCCCCACAAAAATGTGCTCGGGACGTTGAAGATTCTCCACTAATCACCCACCACAAGTCTCGGCGGAGAAGGCGGGTTGCTGCCATCTTGACTCTTTGGATGCGTTTCCTGCGCTGCGACCGGCGCTGCTGACGATGCGGCAGCAGCTCCGTCAAGCCTTGCCTCTTCATTGATTGCTGTATCCCAGCGTTCCGGTCTCAGGAGAGCTCGTTCTAGTTCCATAAGCTCTGCCGCATCCTTGTGCGCGTTGTCCAAGCCGAGCCTCGAGGGGTCAATCTCCGCATAGGCATCCTTGAAAGCCTGCGCACTGGTTTTCTTGTCCTCCTTGTATTTGGCCACCTCATCGTCTTCCTCTTCCTCCTCAGCAACGCTCCCGCCCAAATCTATACCAAAGTCCCAAGGTTCGACGGCCAGAGCCTCCTGGTCTGCGCGGCCGTATATCTCGTGGTTATGCGGATAGGTCTTGAGCAGCAGGTTGTCAGAGCGGGTTGCCGAACTGCGGCTGCTATCCAGGGTGCTGGCCGCGCCGGTGGTGGGAGCGCCGCTGTGGCGACGGTTTGCGCCGTCGACGGAGCCGCGAATCGTCCCAACGTGGCTGTCGGACCGGCGCCATACCTTGCCATTGGGCGTCGCGGCGGATGGAGGAGGCGGAGAAATGGGCGAGCCATTGAGTGTATTGGGTTGAATAGAGTGGCGAGCCCGAGCAGTGCGGTTTGTGTGGTAGGTGAAATGCGTTCCGTTCTGCGTGTTGGTGCCGGTGTTCGAAGACCGCCCATCGAAGGATCGGAGATTGAAGAGGCGGCGGAGAAGAGTCCACGTGTAGGGAAGATTAGCCACGAGGAGAGATGTGCTGCTTTCTCGGGTGTACCAATACGTCCAGGCCGTGCCGTAAGGGTTTGAGAACGAGTAGTATTTGTTCAAGATCGACGCCAGGATGACGAAAACTCCCAAACCGAAGATGAGGCTGAGAACAAGTTTTCTGTGTAATGGTAATCGGCTCCGGATGATCATTTGCAGCGCAAGGACGAGGAGAAACAGGTCCGAGGATATGTTGAAGACGGCATTCGTGATAAGGTGGTTCGTGGCAGCGTTGCATTGCGGATTAGGCGTCGGGACGGCCCAGTAGTTGTGGAACGGCCGGCACCAGACGCCAAAATAGAATATCTCCATAAACATGAAACCAAACGTTACGTAGACGGCGAGAATTTTTACTGCGATGTTTTCCTTGAGGGCAACACTGAAACGACAAAGTCAGTATGGTGACATTGGCGCCAAGAAAAGAGCGAAAACATACGTTAAGCGGTAGTACATGATCAGAAGACACGCCTACACCGCGGTTAGCCTGATGTTCTCACCGCCGGAAGGAGTAGCAGTCATCCGTGAAAGAATTCCAGACTTCTTGCTTCGATGAAAGCTCCAGCTCAGCATGTGGTACGACGTACCTTTACCGCCCAGACTGTCACACATTGACATTGCTCGACCACGAGTACCAACTTGCTCCCGAACCTCCGCTCGGAGATGTCGTCCGCAGTGAGAGAATCTAAATCGAATCCAGGAGGTAGTAGGTTGCTCTCGGTAAAAGCGACGATATTAATAGTGACGATTAAGGTGGTGTACGAGCAGATAGCGCAAGCCATAAGCCAGTCATCAACCTGGAGCTTCCGCACGTCGCCACGAAAGAGGAGGATGCGCGAGGCAAAGCGGGCGCAGGCCACGAAGACGACGAGAGAGTACCAGATCCATGACTCCTCCTTGAGCGGGAGGCCCATGGTGTGGGCGCAGAAGGAGAGAGGACTGGGGCGAGGCTGAGGAGTGAGTGGCGAGGACTCGAGATAGGGTTGGCTAAGAGTAGCAGGCGTGGAATTGACTCTTAGGACTCGACGAGAAGCTCATGGTAGCATGGACGGGGGATTGCGGCAGGAGCGTAACAGCGGCCTGAAGCTCGCGCGGTCGCGGCTTGGAGGGACGCGAGAGAGGGAGTGACGAGGAGAGATAGCGGGAGGAGAAGAGGGCTGAATAATAATAGATCGGCGGCTCGGTAGCAGGTGGCGTCGGCGTGAAGCATGCGGGACGGGCAACGGGGGATTTTGGGAGCTGAAAAAAGGCTTGGTATCTTGGAGCGGGCTGCAGGTAAGTGCGGCGCGGATCAGGGCCTGGTTCGTAGGATTTTGAGGCGCGGGGGTTTATGTGAAGCTCAATGGCGGAGGGCATTGGGAGCTTGCGAGCGCAAGCGGAGCATGCGCGCCGAATCTGGGCTGGTGCGCTGGCCAAAGTGGCCTGTCAGGTCACAAACGTCACGGCTGCCACGGGATCGCCGGCCAGCACGCGGCCCACGCAACCGCTCGTCGAGTCGCCGGCCTATCTTCGCACTTTCGCAGGAGTACCATCTGCTCTGCCGCATCCTGCTGCCTTCCTTCGCCCGCTGCCGGCCCTCGGCCGGACCAGCCAGACACCCAGGCCAGCAGGGTTGCAGCGCAGGCGTGACGCGCGCCCTCGGCCTGCAGCTGCTTGTCTGTCCGCTCTTGGCCTGATGCGGCGAGCACTGTGTCTCTGTGTGAGCGAGCTCGAGACCTGCTGCAACGATCGCCGGCCTCACACTCGCATCCCGCCGCATCCCTGTGGCCCTTGCCTTGCCCTATCCGCGCCCTCGGTAATTTGACCATCCAAACTGTGAGGCTGCTGAAGGCACACGCCGCGCAAAGGGGTCCCGCACGCCCACTCCACGCGTCGGGGAAGTGCGGCTGATGGCTCGTCGGCAACACGCCTGCGGATGCTGAGCCGCCACACGCACCACCGGCTGCTCCCTTTCGCACCACGCCAGGCGCCTCCGCCCGCATTCTGCGCGTGCGTGCCCGTCCTGTGGCTGTTGCGGCCGACGCTGCTCCCATGGTCCTGGTAACCCGATTTCAGATCGTGCGAGTTGTCATGCTTTCAGCTATGGTTCTTCGATTTGTCTGGAACTCTGCAATTCTGACTAGCAGTTTGCTGGTGTGCTTTTAGCTTCCCATGCCTGATCGGAACGCTCCGTCCATGAGGAGACCCAATCCAATACGAGCGGCCTGATGAAGAAAGTTGCTCTGATTTCATGCCAAGGCCGTGCGCGCTTCCGACGGGACCCAATCCCAGATCAGCGGTAGGAAGACGCCAAATGAACAGGGGCCTCTGCAGAAAATCTCGGGGAAGAGGAAAACTCAGAAATGGAAAATCGTGCCCGTCCAAGGTGGACCCTCCTCACTGTCCACCCCATGCCCCCAGTTGCCACGCAAACGCCCAATGCGCCTCCAGGAAAAAAAAAATCGAACCTGTTGCCGTAGCTCGCCCCGACCACCGACCGTTGCAAGCCACACCCACTTCTCCGCCACACCTCAGCGCCTCTCGTCTCCCTTGGCTTTGTCGATGTACTCGTTGTCGGCAGCTTCATACTCCGACACAAACACCTTTCCGACAGTCTCATCCTTGTTGAGCCACATGGTGATCTTGAGAAGTTCCTCACGGAGGCGATTAACCGACTGAGGGTCCATATTCGTCTGTGCGATGAGCTCCGGTAATGACACTGCGACGATTGGTCAGCCTTGGCACCGGAAATAAAATAACTAATCAACGAGTCGAAACAGTGCGCGTCAGGACGCGAACATGAGAGCCAAGCATCAAGCGATATTGCCACGCTGTTGGGAGTTTCCAATAGCGCTGGACAATTTAAGTCCGCTCCTCACACAACCCGTTCCATGATCGCTCCTGCGCCCTGCAAAAGTGCTTTGCAAGCTCGTGCCAGATATTGGTGTTTCACTTCACTTACCGAAGAGACGGAGAAGGTGCTCGCCACCGTAGATATCGCTCATCGTCTTGCCTGCCAGATCGTCCGTGCCACTTTCAGTCTTCTTGAAGATCTCGAGGTACTGGTCCCGTTCGAACCGGTACAGTAGAATGCGTCCGAGGGCCTTGTTGAAGTACTCCTTTACCCCGGCGATGATCTCCTCGAGGATGTCTGCTTCGGCACTGCCAACAACACGCTTTGGTGCTTCCTGCTCGGCGTACATGTCGAGAATAGTGCTGACAGGGATCTCAACGGGGAGCTTGACAAGCTGAAGGTTCTTCGTAATATTCTCCCAATCATCGACGAGTAGTGACTTGAGCCTATCCGGCATGTGCAGGCGGATTGCTGGCCTAGAGCGGAAGCTCTCCTCCTGTGTGACAGATGATTTGTTAGCGAACTTCTATTTTGAAAATAATGAAAGCAATGCAGAACAGCGACATAGTTGATAGTACATCGGGGTCGCCAGTCTCATGCCTGTTCCAGTTCTTCAACACGGTCAGGTAGGCATCAGAGGGCCGGTGGTTGACCAGCCTGGCCCCCTTGGCCGGCCGAACTCCGGCCTCCTGTTCATCCTCCTGCTCTCCTCTCTTTCTCTTGCCGCACTTCTTCTCGGCGGTCTTCTTTTCCTCCGCCGGCTTCTTCTTCTCTTCGGGCCTCTTCTTCTCAGGGGCTGGTGTCTTTCTCTTCGGCGGCTTTCTGTCCGGCTGAGGATTCTTGATCTCCGGAATCTCGGTCCCTGTGGCCTTGGCGGCGCGGCGAGTGGTAACCATTGTGTGGGGAATGTTCAAGGATATACAAGAAAGGTGTTGGAAAGGTTGAGGAGTAAAAGGAGCAAGTGCAAGGACGAAGCACGAACATAAAGGGTACAGGTGTGAAGTACACACAACAGGACAATAGGTGACAATGATGACAATAGGTTATGAAACTGGAACAATAAAAAGCAAGATGAAGCAAAGTGAAGTTGAAGTGGCCTACCCTCTCGACTTCGAAGTCTCTGCCCCTCTTGCGACCCGCCAGACTCGTCGATGCAACGGGCGTCTCGCGGCCCTCACTGCCCCGCGTCGAACCGACGTCCGGCTTCTTTTTGTGAGAAGTGGACGCCGTCTTCTGAGCCTGAGAACCGCGGCGCATGGCCTCCAGCTCCTTCTTCAGATTGTTGGCTAGCTCACGGTTCTCGTCATTTAGCTTGCGCAGACGATCTTGCGGCACCCAGTCGTCCCACCTGGCACGTTCGTTAGCGATGTCAAGGTCACGGTAAAGTGTCATGTTCGGCCCGCTGGAAGTGAAGCCGCGCGATGACGGGTGGGCCTCAGGAACTGGGATTCTCTGCGTCAAGGGCGGCGGAGCAAACGGGTAGGGACGTGAACTCAAACAAACGGAGCAATGGCCGAAGGGCAGACGCGAAGTGAGGACAAGGGGATCCCGCAGGACACGACCCTGAAGCGGTGACGAGATCGGTGAATGAGGGCGTACTTACGTGGCCTTCCAGCCCTTGTAATGGACCTTGTACTGGTACGCGCTCTTCTTGTCGTTGGGATCTACGAGCTTCACGTCAAGCACCTTAGCCTCGTAGAGCAGCTCGTGATGGAAGCACAGCGCTTTCTCGTCCTTGGCGAACATGGGTTGCGATGCCGGCGCCATGACGGGCGAGCGAAGGGGTGGCGCGAGATGAAGTGAGTCGATGGGAGGCGAGATCAGCAAGGCAGTAGCGAGTAGGAAGGGGCGTCTCGAGGCAGGGTCTTGATTGCGGGTGTTCACGTGTTATGCGCTCCGCGGGCAGGAGGGAAGAAATGTTGGCGGCTCTCTGCTGCACGCCCCGGCGCGTCGCCAGCAGCCTCGCTTGTCCGAGAGAACGCGTCTCCCGGACCACCGCCAACCCTCCCGCCAACAACGCGTCCGTCACCCGCGCGCATTCGACTCTTCGCCGCTTTCCACGCTCGATCTGCCCCCATCATCGCCATCATGGCGCCGTCCGAGGCTTCCATCCTGTCGAACTTCCTTCTCCCACCGGCACCGCTGCAGACCATCATTTCCTTGCGCCAATTCACCGACCTGTTCCCGCGCGCCCATCAATCCAATCCCGCCATTCCTAGGCTGTATCGCGAACTGCAACACCAGCGAGCCATCGACACCGATGACGTCAAGCGGAATATTGCTGCTGAGTGCAAACGCGGCGAGCGCCAGGCGCGCGAAGTCGCACGCGCGAGGAGACGCGACGAGACTGCAGACAGTGCTGCCGCTGGCTTGACACGAGGCGAAGAGGTTGATGTCATGATGGAGGAGGATTTACATGGGCGCGCGGGTGCTGCTGCAGAACGGGACAAAGGTAGACCGAGGAAGAGGACAGCGGATGCAGTGGAGGACATGGAGCAAGCGAAGCAAGACCTCGAGGACGAGATTGCTGAAATCGAAAGAGAATCTGAGGCTGTTCTAGCAGATCTCAGGGGCATCGTCGGCGATCTCAGCGATCTTAGATATGGGCGTTTCAATAAACCTGCTGCTGGAGGAGAGGAATTGGGCCCAGAGACTGTGGACACTCTCCGGCAGCTACAGACTACGTGCTACGAGATTGACAACGACTGAAGCATCAGCATGGATACTTCCTGATCTACATTGTGCTCGTGCCCATGAGAGGATTGCACTTCGGCGGCGACATGCCATGCGCCAGGAGAGACGGCGGGTCCAGCCTCGGCTACCGACTGAACAGGACGCAAATTCCTCCGCAGCCGACCTGGAGAACAAAAGAAAGTGGTACAGCTTCTGGCCCTCCGGTGTGGATGATTGCATATGGCGGGCTCAAGCACCGCAATTTCATGGACGAATCTTCGAACAAAGGTGTCGGCGTTTACTGCAATATGAATACTGGCAACTGTCATCCCATAGAACAGTCATGCAAGCGGGAAAGTGTTCCTACGTTTGAGACAATAAATATCTGTCTAGAGCAGAGAACTCTATCTCTGAACTGTATCATTTCTTCTTCATTACCATTCAAACAATCTTTTTTTCGTCTCGACCCTTCCCAACTCCAACCAATGCGAGTGCAGTCTCATACAGCCTGATTGCAATCATCACAAGCGCGATGATGACCCTCACTACATAATCCTTGGTCGTGAATTGCGGCCTTCGTCCTCGAATAAACTTCGTTTCAACCCGCTCCCACGGCACATCTCCACCTAGCCCCTCACACGCAACCTTTATCCCCGACGTAAACCCATCCTCATGAAAGCCATATCCGGTCCAGGCACCAGCGTACCAGATACCCCGCTTCCCCTGGATTTTAGGCAGTAGCTCCTGCGACTTCACCGCCGCAGCCGTGTACAGCGGATGCGCGTACTGGATGGCCGCCTGCGTCAGCTCCGGGTTTGGCATGTGCGGCGGGTTCATTGTGACGAGGACGTGGCCATATTCAGCCACGGGGATGTGCTGCAGGATGTTCATGTTGTACGTCAGGGACACGGTGCTGAGAGCGCCGGATGGAGAGCCTTTGGGAGCTGCCGGGTTGGATGGCCTGGATTTCGGCGGCTGCTGGGAGCTTGCCGTGAGATAGTTCCAGGAGGACCAGGCGACTTCGCGGCGGGGCATGAGCGAGAGGTCGGAGTGCAAAAAGACGGTATTTGGGGTGGTGTGGAAGGCGCCCATAATGTTCTTTTCCTCGGCCGTGGCGGAGGCGGAAATTATGTCTCGCGCTTGGTTGCCATGGCAGGCGAGGATAACGTCGTCGAACGTCTCCTTGTGGCCACCCTTCAGCTCTAGAATGACCTTGCCATTTTTATTCGCAAGACTCTTGACAGGAGATGAAAGGTGGACTCGCTCGGAAGGGAATTTCCGCATGACGGCATTGATATATGCCCGAGAACCATTCTTTACAGTCAGCCACGGAGGGCGTTCACTGATAGTGCTAAGTAGATGATGATTCCACAAGAAGCGAATCAATGTCATGGCAGGGAATTCCAAAGCACATTTATCAGCGCCAGTACTCCAAACGCAAGCAGTCATGGGAATTAGGTAATCGTCGCGAAAGCTGGCGGAGTATCCTTCGCGGTCCAGATACTCGCCGATGCTCAGGTCCAAATCAGCATGCGATTCATCCTGGAGAAGATCCAAAGCGAACTGGTTGAAGCGTATGATGTCGAAAATCATCCTCCAATGGGAAGGGTTGAGAAGATTTTCTCGCTGGGCAAATACAGCGGAGAGTGAAGTGCCAGCCCATTCGAAGGCTCCTTCGTCACGGGAGACGCCAAAAGTCATGGCTGTTTCTACGATTTCGACATTGAGCTCTTTGAGAAAGGCAATGAAATTTGCTTGACATAGTCAGTTTGAGAATCACGAATTGATGGAATGTATCTCACGGTATGTCGCATTGTTGAGCACAATAAAGCCGGTGTCTACCGGGGTCTTGCGATCGTCATGTGTGAACTGAACCGTGTTCGTATGGCCGCCCAAGCGATCAGCCGCTTCAAAGAGGTGTACTTCATGAGGGGTCTCTCTGAGAGCATAGAGAGCACCGAGTCCGGTGATCCCGCTGCCTACAATGGCAATTCTCTTCTTCTCCATGGCTTTGAGGTTTTGTTGTTGGTTGCGGGCAAAGACGGACAGAACTTCCTTAAACAGCAGGTACTGACATCGTCTATTGCAAGACTCGAGAGACAGAGGGCTGGGAGCTCAAAGGGCAGAGCACTGGAATGAACGAGATAGTGCAGGAGAGGAGAAGAAGGATGTTGAGTGAAAGCAAGACTCAAACACAACTAAAACGATCGTAGGGCGGAATGTAGCCGGGGTCTCCGTGGTATCGGATCGTGGAAGCACGAGCAGGGATCGGCTGCTAGCGCCAAGCCAGGAACGGCCAGCAACAACTCCGGCCGCGGACGTGCAACTTGGCGTGCGGCGACTCTCGAGCACCGCCGCCTGTCCACCGCTCAACGCTCGACGACTGCCCCGCCCGCTGCCTTGAGATACCCCGCGCATCTACTGTTTATCGGCTTCGCTCCTGCTGGTCCGTCGAGCGCTTGCTTCATTCCCTTTTACGACTCACGACCGCCCCTTCTTCCACTGCGTCAGCGGCGCACGCGCACCACAGGCACCAGCCACTTCTGAAGAGGCCGTCCTTTGTCCTTCCACGCGCCAGTTCCGACATCATTTCATCCGTGTAGCCGAGAACCCATCAAAACCAGCAATCATGACGGACATTCTGGATTCCGAGGCCGGTTCGGAGCGCTTCGCTAGCTACGAGGCCGAGCTCAAGCTGGTCCAAGCAGATCTCCAGCAGAAACTTGACCAGCTCCCCGAGCTGTCCGGCGAGCCCAGGAAAGCCGCGATACGGCAGGCCGAGCGCGCTTTGGAGGAGGCCAAGGAGTTGGTACGTACCACACCACCAGGTTGAATGAGGCTAAGACTGACGAATATCTTCCTGGACAGATTGATCAAATGCGCATCGAGAAGCCCAACATCCCAGCGCCCGCCAAGAACAAGATCAACCAGCGTTTCCGCAATCTGCAGCAGGATGTTGACGAGTTGGGTCGCAAGTTGACGTCCCTGTCATCGGACCGCCGTGCGCTGTTCGGCAACAGGTACTCTGACAATCCCACTTCGGATGACCAGCTCGAGCAGCGTCAGCAGCTGCTCTCAGGAACGGACCGCTTGGAGCGCAGCAGTGGTCGCCTGAGGGATAGCCACCGTATCGCTTTAGAGACGGAGGATATTGGTCGTAACACCCTAGCTGATCTTGCGACCCAGAGGGAAACTATCCAAAGGACGAGAGAGACCTTGCTGGAGAGCGAGGGATACACGGACAGGAGTATCAAGACGCTGAGGGGGATGGCCCGTAGGTACTGTCTCCCTATAATCTCGCAGCGCCGCTTTGGTGGCCTTCTGAAAATCAATTGCTAACCAGATACAATGAACAGGATGGCTACGAATCGGGTGATCACCATCGCGATCATTACGGTTCTTGTTCTTCTTATCATTGCGGTTGTTGTCAGCAAATTTAGGTGATTCAGCGCGTTTTTAGCGGAGTTTTTAGCGGAGTTTTGTATGATTCAAGTCAAAGCTGGCGTTACAGGAAGATCCAGAGGGTGGCTTATTCAATGACATATTTGGCCCACGACGGGAATTTCGACTCTGCCTATTGAACTCGCATGTTGCTAGCCAAACTCAAAATTTCTTGGTGATATGTCAGACATGCATGGGATGATATGATCATAAAGTCTCGTGAGCTTCATGTCTATTTCATTACACGTTTCCCTTGTTGCTTCCCCCCCCCCTTTCTCAGATCGCTGTCTGAGTCTCCGTCTTCTCCTTCTCCTTACCTTCACCACTGGTGCCTCCCAATCGCAGCTTTTCTGTCGTCCACTCCATCAAGCTCATTTGACTCTTCTTTTCGACTTCCTTCTCTAAGTCCTCTGCCTCCTTGTCAGCATCTTTGCGCTGTCCCTGCTCCTCCTCCTTCTTCTCTTCTTCCTCCGCCTCCCGCATCTCCTGCTCTTCCCTCTCAACTTCTTCAAGATCCACATCTTCGAATCCAATCTTCTTCAGGATCCGACCCGTCAGGTAACGGTATCTTGTGTGGCCTGAGACCATGTCACTAACATCCACATTTTCAACGCCCTTGACATCCTCAACCTTCTGCAAGCCCGCGACACCGTATTGAATGCTCGAGGTGCGATACAGGAAGGCGAGAATGTAGTCGTTTGTACTGTAAACGTTCACAACTCGCCCGGACACCACACTACGGATGCGACGCCAATCTCCGGCCGTCGAGGGTGTGGGAGCGCCAAGCAGGACAACGCTCTCAACCAGACCGAAAGCCTTACGCTCGGCGAGGGACTGGAGGCATGCATAGATGACGCGAGCACCGAGAGAATATCCGATAAGTGTGACTGGGCGCTCGCCCTGCGCCCTATTGATCAGCGCATCCGCCAGCACCTCTCCAGCCTTCTCGCTGCGGGCCTTGGCGACGCTGAACGGGTTATCGACGACGCGGCTGATCTTCAGCAGACCGATAGGCCACAGTGCTGCAGTCAAGCTCGCGAAGACGGTGCGCTTGATGATCTCGCTCTTTGCGTAGCTCCATGCTGCGCTTTTGACCATGCCGAGCAGTGCGTTACCCAGGTTCAACATTGCCTCCAGCTCGTAGCGCAGCGCGAATCCCTCGATGGAGGTATCAATGACCCGCCAGGGTTCGACGACTTCGTCCTTGCTGGTCAGCCAGCCAGATATGCCGATGGCGACGCGAAGTCGCCTGTGCTCCTTTTCAATTTTGCGAGGGCGGTGGAATTCCTGGATGGGGACGAAGCCGAAGTCTGAGACCTCTTTTGCGTACTGGTCCATCATCTTGCCAGTCATGCGTCCACCATAAGCCCCGAAGAGGCTGCCGACGATCACACCGCTGCTAGCCAATGTGCCCAGGTATCCAGCTGCAGCTGTGGCACCAAGACCAAGACCGCCCATGACTGAACCTGTTTGTGGATTGTTAGCCGGTAAGGTTTACATAAGGGTCGAGTATTCCATGGTGACGTACCTAAGCCAGCAGCAAGAAGAGGAGCTGCCAAACCACCAGTGATGCCTATGACGGCCGCACCAGCAACAGAAGCCAGTCCGACCTTCCATTTTCTGCTCGTAGCATTCTCCTCTGCCTTCTTCTTGGTCTCTTCATCTGCAGACATCTTGTGGGCCGCTTCTAGCAAGACTCTCGCGACCTTGGACTCATCGTCTATCAAGAACTCAATATCCAGCTTCAAACTGCTCGTCAGGTGCAACAGCAACACCCTCGAATGTGCTGAATAGCGCTCTAAGCTCAGCAAAAGCAAGAGCATTGAATGCAACACTAACGCCCTCTTTTCCTCCTCTAACTTGGTGAGAGGTGTCTCGATGGGCGGATACAGCTCCCTCAGCGCCTTACTCGCCGCCTCATCTTTATCCTTCGCATCCACCTTCCTCTCCTTCGCACTTTCCTTGGCCCGAGACTTCGGCTTCGCATCTTTCTTCTGCTCCTGCGCCTTCTCCTTCGAGTTCACAATCTCCCCCACCCGCGCCAACACGACATCCCTCCAGTCATCGAAGAAAGTGAGCGCGGACGTCTTGAACTCCTGCATCTTCGGCGCCGACAACTCCTTCTCGCGCTGCTCGCGTTCCTTACGAGCCTTGTCCGCGGCCTCGACATCGGCTTTGGCCGGATCGAGGTTGGGGTTCCGCAGGGCGTCGTCCCCGGCGAGCTCGGGCAAGGCATCTGAGGCGGCGTTGCCGGTGTAGCGAGCGTCGAAGGCGTCGGTGATGGTTGCGCGCATGGACTCGAGGCAGGTGGCCAGCAGCAGCGTGAGCTCGCTGCACAGCTCCGGCGTCTCGAGCACGGTCGTGAGGGATTGATCGGAGTCGTTCGCATCTTGAGAATTCTTCTGCTGGTCGGAGTCACCGTGCGACCAGGGCATGTGCCCTGAGAGCATTTTAGACATGGGGGTATGGTTGACGAACGTATTGTGTGAGAGCGTAAGTCGTATTTCTCGGGCCTGATTCTGAGATAAGCCTATTCGGTCATGTTCACAGTGGGACTTCGAGCTTATGTGGAGGATGTGAAGCAAGGAAGTGTTGTAAGACGCGTATGAGTTACGATGACGTATATGGCTTGGGCGCGCCCTGCAGGGTGCAGCTGAGATGGGAAGGTTCCCCCCTGCACGGGATCATCCTCCGTTGCTCAGCATTGTTGAGGGTACGTGGAGAATGTGTAAATAATGGAGATTGCATATTTCGATAGAGCAGTCTCGAGTGGAGGTGTCAGAATGGAGGTAAGGCACGGGATGACGTAGATTGACGATTACAGCATCTTTGGCCTTACGAGCACTCCAGCATGCCAGTTGAGACCTTATCAATCTCCAAACGAGGTCACCAAACCTAAAAAGTAAATTCAAAAGCCAACCAGCGCCGTTGTTCTTGCCATCTACACTTTAATCTCTACTGGCTGCTTAAGGAGATCGATATCGTTGCTCCGTGCTTACTCACCAGCTTAAGTAGAATGCCTTCATGGCATCAGCAAATATCTGGGGATTATAGATCGAGTCCATGAATGAGTGCTAAATCATTTATTCGTGATCCTGTAGTGGAACAAGTGGAATAAGTGAAAAAAAAGGTTCAAAACGCCTTCGCAACTCTGGCCTATATGGATAAACAAGTCGCCCGTCCTTGCCGGTATTCAATCCAACACGCGCTCCTGCTGGCTCAACATCGGAGTGATTTCTTCTCAGCTTACGAGAAATCCTCCTCCTGCTTCTCGATGTTATTCTTCACGCGCAGAAGCAGGGTCGTCTTCCACTTATCAAGCTTCGAGAGCTGGTCGAACTGGAAAAGCTTCTCCGAGAAAAGTTCCTGGTCACCGCCCTCAACAGCTTCAGCCAAGTCATTGAGAAGCATGTTCTCGCGAGTCGAGGAGAAAGTGTGATCGAGGTCGTTGTAGCTTTCGAGTGCCCGCCTAGCGCCAACCATATCCTGTACCAAGTCAGCTTTGGACTTCTGCAATTATCAGGCGCGTAATGCTCACGTTGGTCGCCAAATGGCAGACGCCAGCCTTCAGCAAATAGTCCTTGACAGACCACTTCATGAGGTTGTTGTTGATGCTGGACTTAGCAACACGTTCGAAGTTCTCAATCGCCTTGTAGTAATCGCCTTCGAGAGCCGCAAGATCGCCGACCTTAAGGAAGAGCTTGTTCGCCAATCTAAAAGCGTTATCAGTTTGGAGCTGCAGAAATGCCGTAGTCACATTCACTCACGCTTCCGCATTGTCCTGCTCGTACCAGCCGGCAGCAGTCTCGTACGCCTCCATAGCGCGCTTCTGGTCTCCAAGCTCTACCTCAAAGAGCTCCGCAATGTTCTGCTTCCACGTCGCGGCTCGCCTAAAGTTGCCCTTCAGCGTGTAGTGGTTGATCGCCTGTTCAAGACAGCGAGCAGCATCCTCGGGGTCCGTCTTTCTGTACGTCTTGAAGGCCTCGGTCAGAGTGTTGGCGGCATCGTCGGGCTCGTTCAAGTTGTTCGTCTGGATTGCGGCTGCGCGCTCGAACGCCAGACCGGCTTCCTTGCCTGTGAGAACAATTGTTTAGTATCGCGCGTGTTGAGAACAGGACACGCGGGGCTCGGCGCACCTTGCTTCTGCATTCTGAAAGCGTTCGCCGCCTGGATATAGAGCTCCGCCGCATTCTCGTACTTCTCAGCGCGACCACCGAAAAGACTGAAGCCTGAACCCGCGGAGGCAACGGCCTTCTCTGCCTGCAGAAAGCTGTGAGCATGCGCCTGAGCTGCGCTGGAATCGATTTGTTACCTTCTGAAGCAGCGCGCGGGGATCTTGTGAGGCCATGATGGGTCGGGGATATTATGAGATCGGATTTGACAGTCTATCAGAGAGAATAATCCAAGGTATCTGGTGGGTGGTGGTAGGAGGGTGTATGCGTGGCTCTGAGGGGCGGTGTTACTCTTGGAACCATTACGAGGCAGCGGCGGCGCCAGCCCACTTGTTCCCGACAAGCCACTTATCGATAAGCACCACGTTTCGGGCATGCGCGGACTCCATCTCATTCAAGCTATCACCGTCGCTCGTTGTTGCGCAGTGCCGTAATTATCGCCTACAAGTCTCAGAAGGCTTTCACTTTTGGTAGGAAACCCGTGGCCCTTTACACACCTACCGTCTCGCGAACCGGCCTTCTCGAAGACATAAATGATGCAACCTGCAAGCTAACCTCTTCGCTCACAGGACCATGTCAAGAACACAGTACGCTGCGCATGGTGCAAGATGTACCACAGCCCTCCTACGCCAGCGATTGCGACATTGTGCAAACCCCAAGACCTCGCTACGATACTCGTCCTCAATCAGGTCCGCCGAAGAAATCGAATCGCTGCTCTCCAAACCCACATGGTCTGTTAAGGCTCTCCTTCCCTCCGACTCTCAATCCACCGATGCACCTACGATCACACCCGCCCAACTCAAACATCTTCTGAACCTCTCCGCTTTACCGGAGCCGAAAGACGGAGAAGAAGAGGCAAAAATGTTGAAGACACTGCGGTCACAATTACATTTTGTGCGCGCTATTCAGGAAGTGGATACGAAGGGCGTACCACCACTTCGTGCCATTCGAGATGAGACACAATCGGCTGAAGACGAGGTCAAAATATCACTTGACGCCGTCAAAGGGGCTTTGGAGCAGGAAGAAGTACGTGGGAAGCACTACAAGAGGATACAAAGGAAAGATGGCCCGATCAATACCAAGGGAGCTGAGGACTGGGATGTTTTGGGTCACGCGGAACGCAGAGCTGGAAAGTATTTCGTCGTCGATAGCGGAAAATCGTGAAGGAGCCCCATCGACAAATTGCTGCCATCATCTGATGTGCATGCAGTCACCCATTCATTCTGGTTGTGTGGATATCTTTGGGGGTTTGCTGAAGTGGAGAAGTCAACAAGCCATCAAAATCATCTTAATCTCGAATATGGACCCTCGGGAACCATCACCATAGCGCATCACCGAGATGACCTCCATGGCACCGTTCCAGGACAAGGTCACATCATAGTTCGCACTCTCAGCGAGCTGGTAACGTGTGATATGAACGATCACATGGTTCAAGCAAACAGGAAAGGAGACCATATTCCAGAAACTACCCATGACCGAACTTTCCACGGTCCTAGCGCCCGACTTTTCTTTGTTTGAGCCTCAAATACTCGTACGTCGACCCACTCAGTTTTGAGTCGGTTCGTTTTGTGTAACCGGTGTAGACAACGTATTTGCACCATTCGTTCGTTTCCTCATTAACCTCATTTGCAGAATCCTTGATAAACCGACCTTACAATCTTCAACCTTTCCACGCACAATCTGGCACGTGATTCAGTTTGACCAACGCCACCTTAAAAACGCCATATTAAAGAAAAATGGAACTCAATCGAACATCGAACCAACGCCAAAGAGGTCAAAATCGCGCTCGACCTTCCTTTTCTGGCAGAGCTCGCAAGGCTTTCGAGGGCCCGATGTTGTACAGCAGTCGCAGAAAGCACGAGCCTCCATGGGTACCAGGTCAGGAGTCTGCAGACGCTCTATCCTTGGGGTAGCCGGAGGGGAGTACAGATCCCTCATGTCAGATCCCGCATTGGAAGGTTTGGTCGCAGCTTGTGTCCATGAGCGATACGAGTTTGGGGTCGGATATCCTAAACCCGACGCATGGATAATTCCTGGGCGAACGGTTCCAGGCAGAAGCTCGACCGTACTTCGGGAGAGTGCAACACCCCCAGCACCACAGCTTGAATTGGTTTGATCGGCTGGCAGGCTTTGTATTGGTGAGAGCGACTTGAGCGCTGCCAAGTAATGTTCATGCTCGGAGACCGGATTGGCCGGCAGCACGGTGCGATATTTCTCCTTTTGCAGATCCTCACTGGTCTTGATGGCTCCTTGAGGAACCCTCTTCTCTATGGACTGTACAGCCTTGGAAGGCATGGCCATGTACGGTGAGGTGCCTACGGTATCATCTGGGAAGAGTTGGAAGTCATATGACAGGGCGGCCTCTGACCTTTGGTTGTGTCCAGGAAGAGAGGCATGGTCATTGGAAAAGGTGTTGATGATTGAGGGGTTAGGTGCCCGTTGCGGAAACGGCGATGACAGGGAAGCCATGTGACTTGCGGGCGACAAGCAGGAGTCCAATGCGTAGTAGCGACAGCAGCAGCAGCAGTTGATCGCAGAGGTCGGAGTGGTCTTGGCAAAACAGGGGAAGACTATTGAGAACGTGGTTGGTTGGTGCCAGGGGTGTGATTGAGAGGGGCAGAGGAGAGAGGAATGGCGGAAGAGGAGGGCTGAGGGGGAGAGTTGGGCTTATAAGGCAAGTAGCGAGGTAGGTCTTGGCGGCCTCCCGCTGGTGCACCCCTACCTCCTACCCACCCCACCTGCGTCTAGCACTGATCGGCTCTATTGCGCTTGATCAATCGGGACCCTGCAAAGCAACAAGAGTGCACTGGAGGGCTTCTGGGCTTGCGAGAAGACGTATCTTCTTTGGTAGAACCTTTGGGTGTCACACAGATGGGAGCCTGGGGGAGTGGGACTCCTTCTTGTGCAAGCGGAGTGATGAGGTGCACATTACCATTCCGAGCTTCTGAAGACCCGGTGCATTGATGACGGGAAGTTCCCTCTACGAGAGCAGCCAGTCAGGCTCTCGTGCAACCGGCATGTGCATATATGGGTGGGCGCTGGGCATACAGTCTGGGAATACTCGAGCGGTTGCCTGCAGTTGTTGGAATCTTGTAAATGATTTCAGCTGAACAATGTCAGGATTTACATCGCAAGTGTGTGGCCATGCACTTGTATGTGGTGGTTATTTCGTGGGGTGCGCGGTCTGAAGAGATGGTGGGTGACTGGAAGTGAAGGAGACAGTGCAATTTTATCAGCTGACATGAGTTCTCCAATGTCGATACCGGGAAACAGCTACACACCAGCAACGAATAGCGTGAATCTGAATAATTTTTTTTAAACAACAGTCGATCTCATTATCTTACAGGTGTTAAATCGTCCGAAAGCGCTGGTTGTTTTCCCGGCACGTGATATGTCGCTCTACGTGGTCCAGAAGTGCAGTCAGGTTGAATCTCGTTGTACGATGGGCTCGAATACCTAAAGAGCCATTGTGCAGCTGATATGTCTCCTCTGGCCTTTACTTTGAGTTTTCTTGGGATTTCGTTGTAGATAATGATTGTTCGAGAGGCTTTGGCGCGTCTTGTCTGGGTTGCTCCGCCTCATTGTTTGCTTTGCTGCCTGGCCACGCTAAGCCCCAGCTTTCGAACCAAGATCCAGAGCCTGAGGCATATTTTGAAGCGGCTACTTTCTGGGGAACTTCTGGGGCTATGCTCTTCAACTTCTCCGGCTCCGCACTGTTCGCAGCTGCTTCTGGTTTCGCAAGATCCTGAGATGCATCCGACTGCAGGTTGCTGCTATCTATCATTAGTTGTGGATAAGCAGAGAGAAACTTATGTGGACGCACTGCTGCTTCTCGAATGTCTTTTCTCGTCGCTCCTTTTGCTCCCTGAGAGCCGGTTCAAAGGCGTACATGCCTAGAGAGATCACGTCAGCGACGGCATGGCCAATGGAGGACGGCGAAAGCATTACCATTGAATATACCAAGACCTGTTACAATAACGAGAGGTATAATCGTGTTAATTCTCGACATGTCGATGCGCCTTTCGTGATGACTTGCGGTTAGAATTGTGGTAACGCCTCGAAAATCGGAAATCATGTAAGTCAGCGGCGCTACTGCCTGTAGCCTTATCGATAAGCCACCATCCCTGCGACGCGTTCTCGCGTCGCGCGTCACCCCGGCGCGGCTTTACGTCTGTGATCGTCTCCGGCTGCTGTACGACAGCACAAACCTCACCCTCGGCTCTACAGTTTCTGGAGGGCCAACCGCTATGCTAACCGGTCTCCATGTCGAATTGGCGGATCAAAGGCTACGTCCAGGACTCAGATGAGGAGGAGGACCTCGATCTTGGCGATGCCTACGCTCCAAAGCCGCTGGAGGTATGTACAGCAGACGTTGGAAGGCCGGAGACGACCACAGCTCCACAATCGAGTCACCACCAAGCCGTGGACGATACGATCGCAAACCCACCAGGAAGCCGGGATGAGCTCGCCTTGGAAAGCTCGCAGAATGCGCTGGTCAACCGAACCAAGTCTTCTTCGGATGCCTCCCATGCGAATCCTTCATCGGCCGTGGAGGCAATTGCCACGCGAGCTGGAATTTTGTCACATTGTGATTCCACCAATGACAAATATGGTGCACCCATCTCTTCAATTGAAATCCCCTACGGCGATCACCCTCACTCTGAGGCCCCAACGACAGGCTCGGCCAACGCATTGTCCCGAAAGTCTCTCGCCACTCAGCTCTTTTCGGAGGAACAGATGACTTCTACGCCGGGGCGCGGTCGGCAAAGTCGATCATCAAGACCAGCTACACCCACTTTGCAAGATGACGACCTGAACGAGCTGCAGCGCGATTGGCCCCTGGGGCTAAACGGAACATCCTCTACGGCCTCTAGCCCTCTTAGTGATGCTCGTTCCGATATTGAGCCGCCAGATTGGATGCAATCGTCTCCACCTATGGTTACAGCTCCAAGGGAACCGCCACAAGACATCACTGGTACAGGTCGGCAATTAGTTGAGGTCGGTATACCTCCTTGCCGGGGATCCCAGCTTGACCAAGCAGCATTCGATCAGTTGGACGACGCAGAGAAGACCAGGATAAGACGAGCTCTCAGGAAAAGAAATCCAATACAGCTCCACCCCTACCTTCTCGAGGCGGAAAAGTACCGACAGAACCTCAAGGCAAGAGGGTTGAAGCCAGTCAATATTGGCGTAGAGCACCATAGGCACCATGAGAAGCAGCATGAGAGGCTACCTGAGAAACAAAATGGAGATACCGATGATAATTCTCAAAATTTGGATTCTCAGGACAGAGAGTTCGTGATGGACGATACTCAATCAAGCGACGTACGGCAGAGCTCTCCAGGCGACCTCCCATCTTCACCTCCTCGCGGTGTTCAAGGAACGTTGCTGCTAGCGCGACCAAATTCCCAGCCAGGTGTGAGCAGTGGTGGTGTGGATGTTGACGACGAGGACTTTGAGTTTCCGGATTTAAGTGTTCTCTTGCAAAGAAAACATCATGGAAGCGTGCAACAAGGCTTCAAGCGGCGGAAAACCTTGCACACCTTCTCAAGAAAGGGAGCACTCAACAGGACTAGCTCCCTTCCCCAATCTCCGCACGCGATTCCGCCCAACCGACTGGAGCAAGACCGCGGAGTGCTCGAAATCCCGCCCTCCCCGCCGGCCTCAGAGACTCCTCCAATTAATGATCAGCTACCCCAGAAACCCCATGTGCCACCTAGATTACGGCTTCTATCTCCAACCAGGATTCTTCAGCCTCCAACACCAGCCATGTCATCTACAAGACGACAACCTCAGACAATGGTCATCAATTCTGACTCAGACGATGAGCCACCAATCAGTACAGCAAGGCACCGTGGCTTTCAACGTACAAATTCCCATGCTGCACTCTCTGGTTCCTCTTCCGGATCGGGTGAAGATGAAGATCAGGAACTGCAACATGTAAAGAAGCGGATCAAAGGTGTTCTTCCCGCGTCGTGGTTGAGACTCGACAAACAGGCACAAGCAAACAAGAAGCCTAAAGCAAACCATGCACATCGACGGCGGGCTTCTAACGCTTCTACCGAAATGGGGAGGGCGACACCTACATGGCCGTCACGCCGTGCCAGCCCGGTTTTGGCAATGGGAACGGGCGATCAACAGGGCCCAATGGGCATCAACGATGACCTCGCCGGATCAGATACGGATTCGAATTCAACAATTGCTCCACGGGCCCGGCAAAACTTGAGCCTCGAGCTTGGTTTTGCCGACAGCTTTGACAACTTGGAGAATTTCGAGGTCCAAGAACATGACTGGGTTGACCCGATGCTTCCTTCAGGATCCCGTCAAATTGGTAGCAAAAAGACAAGACGAAAGCGCCAGTTGAAAATGACTGATTCTGTTCGTGGTACTACAAAACGACCTCGGCTTGATAGTTTTGACAGGCCAGACCGGACTGATTTCGCCCGATCTAGAGAATCACACCAGAAATCAAGCGCCAAAGAACGGCGGCAATCAAGACATCAGCCTAGACTTAAGCCCCCAAACCTGAGTATTCTCGATGCGCCCGTTCTTAACAACTCAGAGTCTGCGCAGATCCCGCAGTTCCTCAGAATAGCTGCTCGTCAAGTTCGTCGGCAACCAAACAAAGGAAGACATAGCCCTGCCAACAAGCACATCAGACTCCAGAACGAGGCGGACACCGAAGACGCCCACTCGACTCTTCGGGCTTGGCGGGCCGGCAAGGTCAGGCCATCGACAAGATATGAACATGACATTCCGGATACCCGTCTACCATTATCGGACCTTGTTGCCAATCAGCAAGGGATGTTACATCAGCAGCAACTGCCGAGACCCCAAAAGCTGGGAGGGGAAAGGGCTCAGAGGATGGAACATGTTGCGGATTCGAAAGCTCCTCTGAAACAAAATAGACAACCACGCATGCACCAAATCAAGCTCAATCCGGTAGTGGTATCGAGAAACACGTCAACAACTCCTTCCTCGAGGTCGAGGCGGCCAAACCTAGCTGTCAGCATTGCCCGCAGACCTACAATGCAGAAGCCGAAGGCAAAGCAGCCGGAGTACAGAACTGCTCAACTTGAGAGACCTGAGAATGACTACGATTCCCGGAATAGAGCTGCTGCGTTCCAGAAAAAGCTCAACCAACTGGATCGTATGTATGCCACCGCCACTCAGCTTCAATTCCAAGATGCTTGGACCGGAAAAAGTCGGACTCCCAAGCTGGCGAGATTTCTTGAAGATGAAGACCAGGTTGCACCTTTACCAATTCCTGAACTTTCGCCAGATAAAGTCGTCGCAAGCGTAGAAACAGATCCTCCGCAACCTGCTCCAAAACCAAAGAGAAAGACCAAGGCCAAAGTCCAACGTATCGATGTGGACACACGTGAATACAGGCAGCCGAGTGAACCTCTCCCTCCTGTCCGAGAGGACTCTTCTCTGCCGTCAGTTCAACCGGTAGAGGTTGAAGCTCCCAGGCTGGAAGGACTCGGCGGCTTCGGGACCCGATACTCCACAGACTTCGACATTGCGCCTTTATGGACAGGCACTTTCTTCCATGAAAGTACATTTATTGGCAGCGGAGAGTTCCAACAATCTTTGCTCTTTGATCGCCGTGACCTGGATATGCCATGTGGTCTCTCCAGTTTTACCCACGATGGGACTTTCTTCCGCTGGGGTGCCTGGACGGAAGATGTTGCGTCGGAAATGACGTTGCTTCTGTCATCCATTGCCTCTCGCGTGGAAACAGCTCAGAGCACTTCTCAGGGCGCAGGGTCAGAAGATACGGTAGCAATCGCTCTCGTAGACTTTCTCTGTGTTCTGAGAAATGTTGTGCGATATTTGGCTACGCATGTTCATTTCCTGGACCCTGTTGACCGCCGTTCATTTGTGGCTAGAATGCACAGCTTGCTCAATTCTGCCACCAGTAACGTTTTGGCAGACCTTGCTTATCTTCCTCAGGATGTCTTCTCAGGCAACAGCACTGGAAGAACGAGATTTCGGTTGCCAATCATGCTCCTGCTGCTCGTGCACCAAGTTTCCCGGATTGCTGAACATCCCCAGGTCGACACTTCAATGAAGAAGAACCTGGACCTGCTCTTCAAAGCACTCGTCAAATCCGTCTTGCAGTTGATCTTGAGAAAAGGTATGGGTGAAATCCGCAAATACATCGACGAGAATCGCCGTCACACAGCCCGTGAGCAAGGAATCCGCGAGGACCGGCTTGCCATCGAGAGCCTTGTCATCATCTACCACTTACTTGGTACGCACAAGTCATCGCAATGGTGTTTTTGGGGCCTTGTCAAGGAAGAATGGGGGCCTTCTCTGTCGAGAATCAACCACGTCCAGTCATTCGAGCGGCTGTGGTATGACACCTTCGCCTTGCTCCCTTACCTTGAGATTGACGCCGGTGGTCTCATCAAAGCAAGTCACCGCTTTCAATCCGTCCAGGGTGATTGGTCTGTGGTTGTACCGCTTCTGAACCGGGTGTTCGCGCTATATCCTGAGACCGCAAAGACAAACGAAGTATCCGTTAATGTCTACCTCCGGGCTTGCCTCACGAGATGTTACAACCTCATCCACTCTTGGGGATGGAAAAAGTGCGACATCTTGCTCACGAGTGTCTTCGACTTCTTTTCACGTAGAGGTTTCAAACATCTACAAAATGAAGAAAGCAAGGGTTCTCCACGCTTCTTGGAGGATCTCCACGAGCATCCTAATCTCAATATCCAGCCAGATGATCGAGCTTTTCATGTGTTTCTAAAGACTTTGGCGACCGGCTTCGGCGGTTTGAGGAATTCTTGCACGGCAAGACAAATCCAAAACATTGCTTGGCGGCTCGTGCCAAACCACCGAAGGACATACCACAAGGAAGAAGCCTTGAGACAAGAAGATTTGGATGGATTACGGAATCAACATGATCTTCTCTGTACCCTCTACTGGGCATCTCCTCCTGGCTTCCGTCCTCGGTTGACGTCCCTCCGGAATCTCGTGGATCAGACTCGTTCCCATCGAGAAGTCTGTCGTCTTAGCGTGCGCGCTTGGTCAAACCTAGCCAGGTACCAGATTTCTACCGATGAAGGGATGCAGGGTCTAGAGCCGTTCGCAGATTGGTTCAAGGAAATCATCTCTCAAAATCTTACTCAGTACAAGCTGGCTAGATCTGAAGCAGAAGGTCAATACGAAACAGCGCGGTCTCTTGGCCATGAGGGAATTTCGGCAGAGCATCTTCAGCTGACCATCAAGAACAACCAAGCTCAGATCTTAGCCACGCTTACAGATGCTGTCTATGGGATGAAGGCTACGATCAACACAGCTAACGACGCGGATTGCGCTACGTCTTTACTCCGCGATTCTGCTATTACTGATATCTTCAAAGTGTTTGACGCGAAGAATCCACAGACTAGCAAGCTCATTGTCGACGTCTTACAGATCTTCCAGACCTATCTCGAACTCCTTCAGAGAAAGAAGCCACAGTTGGAGATCCAAGAGACTAGCGAAGACAGTCAGGACTACGGTGGGAGTTTCAGCCTGGAAGATGTTGAGCAAATCGCACCAAGCGACACTAATGGCTCGGATCCCTCAATTGACTTCATCAATGACGCTGTGTGGCACTTGGTCTCAAGCTGTTTTGGAGCCGAATCATCGCCAGACGACACCCTGCTTGTGGCCGTGGTTGAGACATGGAGCATGATTGCACGGCGTCTGGTGCAAAAGGGCTTAAGAGGGTGGAGTAACTTCCTGGACTCATACAACGCGAATTCCTGGAGGCAGCTGCAGGACACGGAGCAAACTCGCAAATACAGTGCTCTTTTCATGTCGACTGTCTTAGCTCAGGACCCCAGTAGCTACGACGATAACAAGGATAACATGCTTTGGTCCTGGTTCGTATCGCTTGTCGAGCGAGAGTCTATGTTGAAGTTCCAACATCGCCTCACAACTAGTCTCATCAACAGAGATCCAGACCATCCGCTCTTTAGGAATCTGCCCTTCTTGAAGGATTCCAAAACAACCTGCGTTGATGTCAAGCTGCCTGAATTTCGTCAGCGGCGTCTAAACTTGATCTCTAGTGTTCTAGCGAACATGCGCGACGACTACGAGTCAGCGATGCAATCAAGCAATCGGGATCTTCCAGGACTGCGTAGGGAGTACAGCGGGCTTCTCAAGCATTTCATGGCGACAATGAAGAAGAACTATCAGGACCTGGGACAAAACTCTGGTCTCAAGAGTGCATATGTGGAATTCGTACAGAACGTTGTTGAATTCCTTCAGCAACACACTCACGATATCTGCCCCGTGGATCCATTCTTCACTGACTC
This sequence comes from Botryosphaeria dothidea, assembly GCA_011503125.2. Lineage (NCBI taxonomy): Eukaryota > Fungi > Ascomycota > Dothideomycetes > Botryosphaeriales > Botryosphaeriaceae > Botryosphaeria > Botryosphaeria dothidea. The sequence goes on from WWBZ02000001.1 coordinate 2,573,556, forward strand.
GAGTGCTTTCCCATTACCGGCTACAGACCCTACTTACGTGATAGGAAGACTCAAGAGTTATGTGCCGAGACTCATGGAGCAGCGAACTCTCAAGCAGCTGGTCTCGTTTATCCAGAATGTGTCTGAGCGAGCTGCGGTAGACAACGAGCAGGGATACTTGGCAAGTCAACTAAAAACGGCGACTTTGGGAGCATTTGAGAGCGGTGATGCACGAAGACCAACGCTGCGCCAAGTCTTTTTGGGTGCTATCTTCCCCGCTTACATTGACCAAACCTTCGCAACGACCGCTGGTTGGATCTTTGTCAAGCCCCTGCTCCAGGCCTCTCGTTCCATTCTCCAGGAACTGAACTACCAGGGCTGCCAATACAGCATCTCCGACACCGAAAGCGTCGCGATCGTCGACTCGCTCCTGTCGACCATGCTCGACGCCATGTACAGCGCAACCGAGCTACTAATCACGCATTCCGGCCTGCTCGAGCAGCCCCACGTGCTGCACATCCTCTCGCTCGTCTTCGCCGCAGTGGCCGCAACCGTCTTGCCAGCGGCCCACATCTACCGGCGCACCGGCCTCGCCACAGCTGCCGTGCAGCGCATCGACGCGTTCGAGGCCTTCAGCCTTTTCGTGGCCGCCCAGATCACCGCGCCCGAGGCTGCGCATGACTTCTCGCCGTACCCGCAGAACGACCCGAGGCCTTTGTCCGAGGCGCAGACGAGGCGTTTCGCGGAGGTGCGGCAGCTTTGCGCGAAGGATCTGGGGCAGGTGCTCGGAAGTGGCAGTTGGGTCAAGCAGGGGGAGCAGTGTTTCTTGGTCAGGAAGAACGGAAGGAGGTTGGTCCAGACGGCTGTTGGATCGTTCGAGGAAGAGAGTCAGAGGGTCGTGCGCGCGATTGAGGAGTTCCATGGGGTGCTGCGGACTGCGTTGTGGAGGGGAGAGGAGGATCTGAGGGAGAGGAGGAGGAATGGGAAGAAGGGCAAGTGGCCAACGTCGGAAGGGGAGATGGTTGTGATTTGATGGGATGCTTTCAGGGGCAGAGGAAGTTGTTGCGCTTTTATGGTTTGTGATGCTGCATTTTTATGGGTTGAGCGAGATACATAGCTTAGCGGCATGGGGAGGCGTTTGGCATAGCATATGTTAATCTGCATACTTCCAATAACAGGAAAATTTGGCGAATCAGGTCTTCCATCCGCAAGGAGTGTACCAATGTGCAAAGTGATTGTGCCAATTCGTCAAGACGGCGAAGTTATTAAAGCTGACCAGGAAGAATTGCTTGGAACTGTCAACGACTCACCCAATCGTGGCCCTACTGAGGGGTGACCACTCACAGCCACCGCAAGCTTATGAATGCAGAGCGGAGGTTGCGATCAATTAAGTCTTGTATTTCTATCGTAAAGGCTCGTCTTATTATTATCGCAACATGTCCTTTATCATGCTAGTAGGAGCATCCACGGCAACGTCACCCCTGGGTGGATAAACTCATCCCAAGGTGTCAACCTATGAGAAGAGTACGAGGAGCGGTGTCTAGAGCTAAAGCAGCGGCCAAGAAATCACAAAGCGCAGGAAGAGCATACGAGAGGTGTATAGTAAATTAAGCGGCCATTATATTCCATGAAATACTGAGAATACTATTTCAAGGGGAAGACACGAGCTAAACCAAAAGTGCGAGCTATACCATCGCCACTATCCATCCCGCGGTATCTGTCCCAACAACCCAGAAAAACACAATAAACAGCTCCCAACGCGACATCGTTTCGTGTTGTTTGCCAATGCGCGCGATGTTACGGGGAGACGGAAAAGGAGAGGAATGCATGAGATTGCAGAAGGCAACGAAGAGCACTCGATCGTGTTACCGTCCTCGTCGGGAATACACTGACGCTCCGACGGAGAACAATAGCGGAATGCATATTTAGAGGATGACGGGCAGACCGATGAGGGCGGCGAGGCCGAGGTACTTAACGCCGGCGGTAGGCATGGTGGCAGCGCCGGTGAACTGGGCGGCGCCGGTACCTGTTGCGCCTGCTGTACCAGTGGCACCAGTAGTCAGCCGAGTAGTTCCAGTGGTTGGCGTGCCCGCGAGACCGGTGGTGCCGGTAGTAAGGGTTCCGGCGGGGCCAGTGGTAGGGCGAGGAGTGTTGACACCCGTGCCGGGGCCGGGCTGAGTAGGGGCGGCGGCAGCACCTGTGCTCCAAGAAGTGGCAGTCGGGAAGCTGCAGGCCCGGATGATGTCGACGACATCTGTTGTGTTTGATTAGTGTCTATTCTTTTTAAGAGGATCGCATGGGGTGTATACCGTTCTCGGGAGTGGTGTCATCGTCATCGTCAAAGTCAGTGCCGCCGTTGGCAGAAACGCAAGCTGCGCAGTTGGGCACGTCGTTCCTGGCATTGGGGGCCTGGCAGATGCAGTCACGGTAGGCAACGCTGTCGTCGTCGATGCGGCGGTCGCAGTCGGTGGTCAGCTGGACAACGGACTGGCAGACGTTGCGGCAGGCCTGAGGGATGTCGTTGTTGTCAACATCCTGGGTGTAGCCGAGAGCGGCGAGAGTGAAGAGAACGGCGATGGTCTTGAACTGCATTTTGAGTTGTTCGGTTGGTTGTTCGACGAATTGAGATCGGAGAAAGATGTGTGATTTTGATGAAAGATCGTTAAAGTTCGTTGTGATTGTGGTGCTGGATGTGTTTGGTCGACGCAGAGTTGTTCTTCACTTTATACCCTTTAGTCTTGAGATCAACGCACTGACTGACGACCGCCCATGGAGGCGCAGCCGTTGGGCCTTGGAAACAGCATTCACCAGATTTCCTCAGCCCAGACATCTGTGTCTTTCGACAAAGCTTCTGGACTTGCATCGGTATGCTGTCACGCCGACATGTGGTAGGCTGCCCGTTTCGCGGGGGAGGCGTCGATCGCTCCAGGCCAAGGCGTGCCGAGCCGGCCAAGAGTGTCTCAGGAAGGCTGTAACAGACAGTCTTCACACACTCAGCACGCTGTGATTGGTGCAGCGCAAGCATTACCCCTGGTGAACGGGCGACTGCGGATGCCAGTCACTTAGCCCAAGGTCAGTCCGCTTGTGGCTGGTCCATCCGGTACGTCACCTCCCAAGCCTGGCGCAGTGTCTCGTGGGCTAACCTGACGCTGGGAAACGCGTCTTGCAGTTCTTGGGCGCTGGCTCAAGGCGGGTTAACCGTTTCGAAGAACAAAAAATAGCAACCGTAGATGCATTCGGCAGTCCAGGATAACAAGCCGACCCAAGAACAAGAAGAATAGCGCGACTTAGCCAGCCCTGCGCAGGTGCCATGACGCGGCGGGCTGGCCACTTTCCTGCTTGTGCCCTATCGTATTCTCTCACCGATTCCACGTTGCGATTCATGCTTGCTGGGTTCTCTTCTGGTCTGCTGGAAAAAAGGTCTGACGCCGGGGAAATTTATTGTCATCTCTCGAATGGCCCTTCATCTCCTCGCTGGTGCTTTCTCAAAATCGCAAGAGAGAATCAGCCAGTGATTCGTTTGAACGCTGGTAAGAGTCCAGCCTATTAGGACCTTGATGTCTGCACTGCGCTTTGCTCGAGCCCGGGCTCATATTGTTGCGAAATATTCATTAAGGCCCTGTTTCTTGTAACTCCAAACGTTGCTGAGGCTGCTCGAGCATGGTGCCGCACTTGGCATGAGTCCGCCGTGCTCAATTTACAGCCAAGATGTGGTGGCGCACATGCCACCTCGATGGCTTGGAAGCAGCAAGAGATCTCAAGCAAATGGAGCCACCCTTATCCTACTGCGCAATGCTTACGCAAGCTTGTAGATACCTATATGTCAAGAAAATAGCTCCAGTGACGACGGCATGCTTAGTGGCTTCAGTCTATGCGGTCTAATCGTGGGAGACTGCTACGAAGGAGCTAGCGCAGTGAAGTTGACTACATGCCGCTCTCTGCAATCGTCGAAGTAAACATGTCGTCACTCGAAGACGAACGGGAAAATTCCGAGTTCTTGCTGCAAAGAGTCGTTATGCCATGGCCAGCTAATAATCATGTCAGGAGGTAGTTGAAATTGTGACGTTGCAGACATGGTATCCATGCCGTTAGCGGGCGCAAAGGCGGTGCGATTTGACGGTACAGTGGCTGTGAGGTCTGCGATGGTATTTTGAAATGGTGGCTGTATCGCGGCATTGCGTTGCATACCCATGTATTCGTCAAGGCGGTCAGCCTGAGCGCGCAGGGCGCGGCTGATGCCTTGTGTACGGTAGAGACCTGATTCCAGACTCTCCAGAAGCTCGGCCATGTTTAGCCTTGTATAGGTCAGCACAAATTGCTTTTTGCGCAAGGACTCTTGAGTTGCGAGGGAATTTTCCACATTGGGAAAGCTGTCACGCGACACTTACATCATGCTTCGAACTTGCAGACAGGATGACTCGGATAGCGGGCTTTCTATAACCGAGCCCAGAATAGAGCCTATTCCTTTCAGGTGGTAAATCTGCAAATTAGCAGAAGTTCCAGGAGACAAGGCAGACATGCTCACCAGAGGGGTACTGATTGCTCTCATGTAGGGCACGGGCACACGGCGAAATGTTGATAGTAACTCAGCCGCAACAGCGCATTTCTCCTCCACATTGGCTTTCTGCTCCATATTGTCATTTTCTTGGACAGAAAAAAGAATCATCCGTAGCAGCTGCTTCGTTGCTTGGATATTAGCAGCTTGGAAGCCGAAGATATCCTTACAGGAGTCACCAGTCACCGGAGGAATGTCCTTGAAGCAGGGAGGCAGTTGTGAGTACATATCAAGCACGGATTCCATCACACCAGGGCCGGAAAAGGTGTCGGGCGTGAAGAACCTTCTGACGGGTTGCAATGTCGAATTGGCATTGGAATGTGAGCGCTGACGGCTGAGAGAATGTTCCAGCACGCGATATAGATCTGTGGTGAAATTCCAGCCGTGGATCCAGCAAGCGGGATTAGTGATGCCGGGTGGAGCGAGTTCCAGCTCCTCGCCGTCGGCCTCGGCCGGATAGCGCACGTGGCTATGGGCCTCACGAGAATACAGCGGTCCGTTCCATACGATAGAAGAATACACATCGAGGGTATAGGTTGACCAAAAGAGACGGCGTCTCTCCTCGCGCTCAATGGAGGTGATGTCCTTCGGCCAGAGGGCCTCATCAGAAAAATGCTGCATGGCAGAAAGGGTGAAATAGTGACCCTTGTACTCATGCAAGCTGTCAATCTTCCCAAACTGAATGCTTGCAATGGCGATGAGGGCGCATGCTCTGAGATAGTGTAGGCCATTTGCGCCGGGCAGGTCCTTCTGGACGGCGTCTTTGGCAGCGCAGTAGAACGTCTCGGCAGGAATGTCCTCAGGCTGTGCGGGCCGGGTAATCCAAGGAGCAATGGCGCCGTCGCGGGCTCTTGCAGCAACGATGGAACAGGCGGCCATTATGGAAGCGAAGAAGCCGCGATCGTACAAATATTCTCGCTGGTTAAGCATGTGGATAAGGGTCTCGCGGTGGAAAAAAGGGAAAATTGGGTAGACTATCTGGTGGTAAATTTCCATCAGAGAGCGAATCGAAGGCCCTGCCGACGGGGAATTAGCAAAGCGGAAGGCGAGAGCAGTGGGGGTTGCGGTAGCATACCGCAGGCCACGGCAAAGGCCTTCCATGCTTCGCCAAGTGGGTCGCGGGTGTAGGAGGTGAGATGGCGCTCGGGCGTCTTGCGTGGGGTGGCATCGACGGTCGGAGGTTGGGCGAACGAGGGCAAGTGAGGGTGGTGGTGGTTGTTCGTCTGGGCGGGGCTGGGATGGGAGTCGGAGGGCGTGCTGTAGGTGACGGTGGACTGGTGCGGCTCCTGCTTCACGCCGGCATTGGAACCGCGGGCACGGCGCCAGGGACGGGTGTATGCGCAGGGAATGTCGAAGTCGACGCAATTCTGGCAGCGCTGCGGATCGGAGTCGCTGGGCTTGCACCGTATGCTCCGCTTGTGACAAAAGTCACCTAGGTAGTAAAGTTAGCGAGGGCGACGGCGGGGTGGGGGCGGGGCGGGGGCGCTTACAAGCGCGAGAGGCGCGTTGCAGCTTCCTGGGGCGGCCATCGGGCATTTAGGATGATTTGTTGGGGACCGCGCCTGAACGGCAATGCGTGGGAAAGGTCGCGATGGAGAGCTGCTGTTCGGTTGTTGACGCGATGCGATGATGCTTGTGGAGCCGAGCAGGCCCGTGCCCGCGAGCGTGTGTCAGACCAAGCGCCGCCACCACTCACAGCCGCCGGTCGCAGCTCTCCGGACAAGTCTCCGCTCTCTCTCTCTGTGTCCCCTCTGTCCAGCACCGCCCTCCACCATCACCGACTCGTGCTCCAGGTGGCAGTGTCGCAGCAAAGAGCCTCGCCACCTGGCCAAGAGTACTCAAAATAACTCTCGCCGAGTCTTCACGCTAAAGTGCACTGCATTGCCGGAAAGCAACACCATAGTATACGCCTGAGCTACGTCGAGGTACATGGGTTTCTCCATCTGCTTCCTCCGTTGATTCCTGGAAACCAACCCCTCATCTTGGCCCGCTGCAACACTCCGCTCCACCATCCCGTCTGGCGCCCTCCGGCTGGACGTTCGCAGTGGACTCTACACTGCCATGCTCTCGTTCTTCAGCGAGTGTGCCTTCGCTCCCATCTTTCCCGATCCCAACGACAGTCCCATTTCCCTCAGAATGTCTCCATGCTCTCTATATTGCTGTTCCATCTTCCAGTTGAATGGACTCGATGTCGAAAACAAGACATCAATCGACTCCAGAGACCTATCCGCTGTTTCGGGATAGACTAAACCAATCGTCAGCATTCTGTCCACTATTCCGCGAGAACACGCACTCACAGAGGTATACAATCGGCATCCAAACCATGTTCAGCCCTGCGAAGAGAAAATACGTTCGGTTCTTCAGAGTGTCGAACATGATTGGATTGACGAGAACCGTCCAGCCGACCCCGATCGCCCACCCGGTAATCCCGAATCCATTACCTTGAGCCCGCATTTCCGACGACCATATCTCGGTAGGGATCAGGAATGCCACTGTTCCCCATGTCGCCGCATAACACAGATTGAACAGGAACAGCATGGCTACTGCTGCCGGCGCTAACAGCCCGGCCTTGTCTGGCTGCGAGCGTGCTGCCTCATAAAGAGATCCAGCGATGAGGTTTACTGCGAAAAGTCCGGCTGCTCCAACTATAAGGCATAAACGACGCCCCAACCTGTCAACAATCTGCGCGCTGATGATGGTTCCAACAATCCCGATCGTGTTCAGCCCACCAGCAAGTCCATTCTGAGTGAGCGTTGAATATCCTGCTTGTGACAGAAGGACTGGAGAGTACGCAGTTACGGCCTACCCGCCACTGTCAGCAAAGCGAACATAGTCGAGAGAATCCATCACATATCCTACCGTAATCCCAGTCCACGATGCCATGATCTGCAACCACAGGCAGAGCCATGCCCGCCGGCCCAGATGTCCCCCGCGCTTTCCACCCTTTCCGACCAGGATCTTGGCGAACTGCAAAGGCGAACTTTTCTTGCTCTCCTTTGCTACCGCCACGATCTCGAGGAACTCTGTCTCCACAGAGGCGTCGTACTTGCCGCGTACCTGCTCGAGAACTTCTCGTGCTTCGTCATACCGGCCCACAGATGCAAGGAAGCGGGGGCTATCCGGAAGCATCTTAATTCCGGTAAACAACAAGAGAGCTGGAAAGCACTGGAAAGCGAGCAAGAATCGCCAGCGGACGTCCGAGTATCCATTGTTGATGAAGGCAAGCCCAAAGCTTAACCAATACGCAACCGAGATACCCAAATCTGTAATGCGTAAGTCACTGGCTCCCTTGTGTGCCGAAGATATTCTTACAATTGGCGATGAAGACGTATCCCAGAAATCCTCCACGATGCGAAGCTGTTGATGTCTCGGAAACGAGAACGGGTGTGATGCCAGTCAATGCACCAGTTCCAAGGCCCGTGACCACACGCGCTACAAGAATAAAGTCGCTTGACTGTGTTGCAGCTTGCAAGGCACCTCCGATGAGTGCGAAGATGGATCCGATGAAGAGTCTGCAATGTATTAGTCGGTTGGATATGCGGTTGAGGATCTCGACCAACCCATTAACACGACCGATCCTGTCTGCAGCCCAGCCTCCAGCAAAGCAACCCACGATGCAGCCGAGATAGTAGATGGAAACAATGCCACCTTGGTGGACTTCATCCGTGACTTGACCGTTCGGCAGACCGATGCCGACTTTTTCAACATATCTGGGAGCCGCGTTCACCCCTCCCATGACCCCCTGGTCATATCCCTCGAAGAATATGCTTATGAGGGAGAACGTTTGAATAGCTATATTCAGTTTGGCCGGGGACAAGCCTTTCCAAAGCGTCGTATAACCCATATTGATGGGGCACGCTTGGAGTGTCAGGACTCGAGGAAGGGACAATACTTGGCAGAATGATACAAACAAGCGCAATTCCCCGAAACGGTAAGCTCCAAACTATCGTTCGCAGACGATCGCAGTCTTTCGGCCCCACCTTGAGGCGAGTCACAGACGGCTGGTGCGCTCCGGCGGTCGCGGCAGGCTCATGCCGCAAGTCGTCCTTGCCAGGTTCTCTCAAGGATCTCACGGGCCGGGTGCCCAAACCCGGCAGTGTGGGTTGTGGAGACGGTACTTGAACGAACTAACGTGCGGTCGATCAAGTGTTGTTCGCTCAGGCTAGGTTCAGGATTCTTCAGGGCCCGTTGCCGAGCACACGCTTAGCCGCTTTGCCGCATTCCAGCAAAGCCGCTGCCCTGTGCTATTCGTCGAACCAAAATATGAACCACTGCTAAGCGCTTATGTCAGCCGCTTCCCGCTTCCCGCTTTCTTCACGCTACGTTCCATTTACCCGCACAGCGGGCCGTCTGACATGTGCAGCGCACTCATGCCGGCCTAGTGCCTCTGCAGGCTGGCCTTTCGCAGCAATCAGCCCGTGAAACTCATGATCGATGGCCTGGTGGAATGACGCCTAGGACTGTATCACCTGCATGATAACAATGCCGCCCTTGCTCTTCAGCCATTCATTCATTGCTTCTTCTTTGCTTTTCCGCCTACTTAAGTCAGCCTGCCGGCTTTGCGCAAGGCTCCATTCCCCCAACTCCGACATCACTCAACAATATGCAGCCTGAGCATGTCAATGGTCACAACGGCGTCAATGGGGCCGACGGCATTCACTCGAACGGCTTCCATACTGGTCAGCCCCTAGATCTCACCGTCCTCGGCCTCAACAGTGGTACCTCTATGGTAAGACTCCCAGCGTACCATCCTGAGCCCCTGCTGAGCCTTACGTCAGGATGGCATCGACTGTACCCTCTGTCGCTTCAAACAGGACCATCCAGATGCCCCAATGCACTTCGAGCTTCTTAAGTACGGCGAAATACCACTTGAGCAGACGATCAAAAAGCGGGTCATGAAAGTCATTCTTCACGACCGCACCTCCGCCTCCGGCCTGTCCGAAATTAACGTCCTCTTGGGTGAGACCTTCGCCCTTGCAGTTGAAAATTTCTGCAAGGAGCACGGCATCAACAAGTCCTCCATCGATGTCATTGGCTCGCACGGCCAGACCATTTGGCTCCTTTCGATGCCCGAGCCAGGCCAAACCAAATCGGCCCTCACCATGGCCGAAGGCACCTTCATCGCTTCTCGCACTGGTATCACTACGATCACTGACTTCCGAGTGAGCGACCAGGCTGCCGGTCGCCAAGGTGCGCCCCTAATTGCTTTTTTCGATGCCCTGCTGCTTCACCACCCCACCAAACTCCGCGCCTGCCAGAACATCGGCGGCATTGCCAACGTCTGCTTCATCCTGCCAGACACTTACGGCGGCGTGTCCGAGACGTATGACTTCGACACGGGCCCAGGAAACGTCTTCATCGACGCAGTCGTTCGGCACTACACGAACGGAGCGCTGGAGTATGACCGCGACGGCGAGATGGGGAAGCGTGGCATCGTCAACCAAGAACTCGTTGAGGAATTTCTGTGTCACCCGTATTTCGCGCTCGGCCCGCCGAAGACAACCGGCCGCGAGGTCTTCCGTGACACCCTTGCCTTCGACCTCATCAAGAAGGCCGAAGCGAAGGGCATGAGACCTGACGATGTAGTCGCAACGGTCACACGAATCACGGCGCAGGCCATCATTGATCATTACCGTAGGTATCAGCCCCCAGGATTGGAGATTGAGGAGATCTTCATGTGCGGAGGCGGCGCGTACAACCCCAACATCACGGAGTACATCCAGGAGAGCTACCCTAACGCGAAGATCATGATGCTGGATGAGGCGGGCATCCCAGCGGGAGCGAAGGAGAGCATTACGTTTGCCTGGCAGGCGATGGAGGCGGTGGTGGGAAGGAGCATTCCAGTGCCGACGATGGTTGAGACGAGGAGAGAGTATGTGCTTGGCAAGGTAAGCTCAATGATCTTCTTCTGAAATTTTATGTAGAATGTTGCTAATGACTTACGCTAGGTCTCGCCCGGCGGCAATTACCGCCAGGTGATGCAGAAGGGGATGAACTTTGGAGGTGGTAAGAATCATCTTCCGCCGGTGAAGGAAATGATCAACTACGTTGATGGACAACCTTTCAACAACAAGTGGTAAACTAAGGGTCATTTGGCCTTTCGATCTTGGCATTGCGACTGGAGTTTGCATATGCGATAGAAACTTTCTCCGATATCCAAGTTGCTCCCGAAAGACCTGGACTCATTATTCTACTAAGCACTATTTACGGCGGAGTTAGGCCCTAAGTTAGGACATCCTCTTATGACGAGCAAAACGTAGGTCTCTAATTATTACTTCTACTGAGAATCAGGAGCGGTGTCAGACTCAATAATAAGTGCCTTCGATATTCTTAGTCCATTCCTCCTCTTTTTTCCTAATTCACTGGATTTAATCATGACACAGTCAACCCAGTGATCATCCCTTGTTTTCCATTCTTTGTCTTGCCCAGAACGAAGAGCCATGTCAGTATACCTCCAAAAAAGCGATACCAGAAACTATGCAGTGCTCTGCTGTTCCTTCTGCTGTATGACTCCCACAACGAACAAGAAGAATCCACAACAATACGAGACATAATTTGTTTGTGTATAGTGAAGTTTCGAGACTTTCAAGAAGAGACAATGCAACGCTCAGAAGTGCTTCGAAGCGATCAGACATGGGTTCCAAATCACTCGTAGTTAACTCTGATAACCGTTGCGCTATATCTCGCAGCACGTACCCAGTTACCTCTGCTTGAGCGTTGATTCAACCAACCGACACAACATGGCGCTGAGCGAACACAACAGGAACGTCATCCTCTTCGAGATCTCATTTCTTATCATCGGCATCCTCGCCATAACCAGCATCCACTTCTACCGCCGCGCGCGCCTTCTCCAAAAGCAACGCGCATGGGACATCGACCGCGGCGCTCTCAAGAGCCCACTTCCCTCCCTACCTCTCGCTCACTCACGGCTCCTCATTCGTCTCCTCCCGCGCCCTCGTCAACCAGCCACAGCGCTCGTCGACGGACATCCCACCCCTCCCCTCCTTCACCACCGCCGCCGCCTTCTCCGCCCCCCCCCCCATCCTCCTCGTCCAGCACCCGCACCAGCATCCGCTCCACACCGCCTCCCACCGCGTACACGCAGACTTTCTGGTACGACGAGCCGTCCTCGTATCCGTACCATGCGTATTCCCGTCCTACACCTGCGAGGAGAGAGCGGAGCTTGATCCTGCGTCCGCCGGCGTCGAGCAATGTGCCAAATTCGTCTGTCTTGCCGGACGTAACTGAGACTCCGGAAGCGCACGTGAGGAGGGACGGGGAAGTGCGGAGGGTGACGGTGCAGGATGCGTTGAGGACGGTGCGCTTTCATGTGAGTGTGGGGAGGACGGGGTTGTGAGGTGGTGGAGAGATTAGTTTCTGTGGTTGGGTGTGAGGGTAGGGGATTTTTCTAGCGCGGGAGTCTCATTGTTTGGGCTTTTGATGGGCGTGCACATGTGGATTATGTGAAGCTGCGGCTCCACCGATGACACGCTTACACTGACACTTTGCGAGGCTTTCACTGCATGCTCGTATAGGAAACCAGCATCGCAGAATGCCTGAAAGAGTACATTTGTGCTGCAAAATGCTCCTGCGATTGTCTTGCTGGTAACAATGATGTACTATCCGCCAACATCTTCCATTGCAGTTTTCTCGGTCGTTTTCAAGGCAGTTCAAGGGCGTAGAAGAAAGAAAGGGGAAACGAAAAGAATCACGCTGGCACATTGTGTTCGCGCGAACCCTCCATTGTCCATATTCAACACCCACTAGATCTCAGCATATAGAACCAGAAAGTGCCATAAGACTTCCCCCTCTCGTCGAACAGAGATCTAACGCATCCTGCACGTCCACAAAGCTCTGTTTGTGCTAGCACCGCAATCGTGTCGTTTCCTACCCAGCTTATCCCTTCTCCGTTCCCCACCTCCATAGAAGCACCTGATCAGCGTAATCCGCCTGACATGGCCATTTCTAGCATCCTCGTCGGTGTGCTGTCACTCATCGGCGTCGGCGTCGGGTACGCGATAGCTTACTACCTGTACAAGCGCTTCTACCTTGGAAGACAGCAGAACCGACGCCAGGAACGCCAATGGTACGGGCACGGGCGCGGCTTCCATCCCGAGCACGGCTCGATGCCGCAAGAGACGTGGACAGAGCTCCAGCAATTCTTTCGCAATCCCAGGGACGAGCCGGAGCCAGAGCAGGAGCTGCAGCCGGTTGGGCCGAGGCATATGTGTTCGCAGATGGATGATTGGTTTCGCCAGCAGGATAGGCTTGAGGGGCAGTACGAAGGAGTTGGTCGGGAAAAGGAGCAGCGCTCCCATCCTGCGAACCTGGCGGCTGTCCCGCGCAGGAAGCCAGTTGCTGTGCCGCAAGGCCTGCTTTCTATGAAGGTGGGTAGTGTGCACGCCAGCTACGAGCCGCTACCTGCGGAATCGGTTGGCAAAGCTTCATCGTCGTCCTCGTGGTCTTCTTCGTCAGAGGTCGATCCGCAGTCGATACTGAGAGTGATAGATCCGAAGCCGGAGTAGAGTCTGAGAGAAATCTGGAGAGTTCTGGTGATCTTGAAACGGCGAATTCATGTAGAAGAGAGTTCTTTTTGTGAGACCTTGCTTGAGTTCCGGCGTCGGTAGGCAATTTAATAGTTTTCCTCCCATATTAAAGTTTCGTATGGCTTCTAAGCGTAAGTATCTTGTGATGTGCTAACTTTTAGTCGCCATGAAATAGTGCAATATTGATTGTTACTTCTTGTTGACCCTTTTCCAAATATCCTGGGAGGAGATGAGCGAACTGATAATACTCGTGATGGCCACCGCGGCTGGCGATACTGGTGTGTAGTTGACCACGGCTCCAGGGGTCAGCAAGTCACAGGAGGCGCCAATGAGCTGACGCAGAAGGGCGTGCCGTCGGAATCTGGCTTTCTCAAGGGCTTGCTTATCGTCCAGTAAACGGTTCTTCTTTTGCTCTGGAGCAGCAGTATCCTTGATATCTTCTTTTGATCTTTTTTCTTTTCTAGTCCTGGTGGCGCCGTCCCCGTTCTCAGTGGTTTCTGCAGCCTCTTTTGCAGCTGCTATTTCTGCTTGTAGCCGGATGATCTCATTCCGGTTCATGTAGAGATCGTAGCAGGTAAGAATGATGGAACAGCTGATAGAGTAGAACCAGAAACGCATGGACTCGACAAAGAGCATAGGTGCCCAGGAAAACTTTCGAACTCCCAATGCATCAACCTGAAGAAGGCGCACGCGAGTCAGTCGCAACTGGGGCTTAATCGTGCTGCAAATGGAGGAATCTTGAAGCAAAAGTGGCAAGACAAAGAAAGTGGAAATACCTACGATTGTGAATGCTTCGGTGAATAGGAACATGCCCAAATACGACCACTTTGCAATGTTTAGCAGGGCTAGCACTCCCTCACGCTCGCTATCAACAAGTGCTTCGTTGTTGCGCAAGGCATCCGCTGCGATCAGCGCACAATCGATCCACTTGAAGACGCGGAAATAGCGGCGACCAAGAGCAAAGTGCTTGCGAAGGGTGCCGCTGACATCGACCAGGTGAGCAGCTTCTTCGGTCTCAACGGTAGCGAAGATGCTCACGCTCAGCTGAGCGATGCCTTGTAGTAGGCGCAGCGTCTTTTCTAGCGCCGCAGCATCGTTCATGAACCGGGTGAACTCGACAAGAGACATTTTGGTATGTGCCGAAGCAAAAGTGGGGAAGGACTGAAGACTCAATGAAATTCCGAGTGAAAAGGGGATATGTGGTGGCGTTGCGGTGTGTGGCGCGCGCGTCAGGTACCTGGTCGCCAGCAACCAGGAGGGAGCGCGCTGTCAGGTTTTGAAGAGCGCAGCAGAGATAATTGAGAAAACATGGCTGCGAGATACCCGAAGACAGATGTCCCTGTGCTTATCCTGGGGTGGGCTGTGGGCCGGCAACGGCCTTGGGCTGCCGATTCCAGCGGCTCGGCGTGCCATTTTTCGGCCAGCACGCCATGGCCGGCCGTCACGTGAGCGGCTGCCTCGAAAGAGAAGGACAGCTGCACGTCAATCCGCGGTGCTTTATCGATATGTGGCCGCGAGAGCGGCAGGGCGGAGCGCAGAGCTGCGAAGTAGTGGCCGTGCTGGTGATGAAACGGGGCAGGAATTTGCGCGCGTCGGCGGAGCGGAGACGCGACAGTCGTTGGTCAATGGCAAAACTTCGTTTCCGGGCGTCTCGGAACGCTCTCTTGCTCTCATATCGTCATGTCTGCCCTGCGAAACGCGTGTTGTCGGCAGCATACCAAGCTGCCTAATTGGCGTCGCGCAGCCGCAGGGCAAATCGCGGGGTTCCACTCTGTGCCCTCGACCTTGGCGGGGCAACAGCGGCTCAAGGCAACTTTGCACACATCCTCCACCTCGCCCTCGACTCGCTCTCCCCGTCCTCTGCCCAACCCTCGCCTGTTTCTGCGAGGCTTGCCCACTCTATCACCGCTATCACGCTTCTGCAGCTCCGACTCGTGGCATCGAGCAGCCATGGCTTCTGACAGGGATATTCTTCCGGACACGTGAGACAAGCTCCGCCCTCCATTCCATTCCTGTTCGATGCCCTGACTCCTACGTAGCGTCAAGCCTACCAACTATGCCATCTCCCTCTATGACCTGGAGTTTGGCGGTGCCTTTGCCTACCACGGCACCGTTACCATCTCCTCCGAGATCCGCAAGCCCACCAAGGAAATCGTGCTCAATTCTCACCAACTGAAGATCCACGAGGCCTCCGTGGCCACCGAGCACACCAAGACCCAGCAATCCATCAAGACTACCAATGTTTCGTATGACGAGACGAATCAGCGTGCTACTCTCACCTTCGACCAAGAGCTTCCTGCTTCCTCCAAGGCCGAGGTTACCATCAAGTTCCAAGGCACCATCAACAACGCAAGTCTGCCCGATGATTACCAAAGCGCCGCCCTGTACTAACTGTAGTCTAGTTGATGGCTGGATTCTATCGCTCCAAGTATAAGCCTGCTGTCACCCCCGCTGCGTCCGTCGCCAAGGACGATGAGTACCACTACATGTTCAGCACTCAATTCGAATCCTGCGATGCTCGCAGGGCCTTCCCCTGCTTTGACGAGCCCAACCTGAAGGCAACTTTCGACCTCGAGATTGAGATCCCCGAGGATCAGGTCTCCCTGAGCAACATGCCAGAGAAGGAGACCAAGAAGGCCTCCAAGTCTGGCTTCAAGATCGTCTCCTTTGAGAAGACCCCGGTCATGAGCACTTACCTTCTTGCTTGGGCTGTTGGTGACTTCGAGTACGTCGAGGACTTCACCCGCAGGAAGTACAATGGCAAGAGCCTTCCCGTCCGCGTCTACACTACCAGGGGCCTCAAGGAACAGGGCAACTTTGCTCTTGAGCATGCTCACAAGACTGTCGACTATTTCTCCGAGGTCTGTCTTGGCCTGACATTAGTGAACTAGACATACTGACACATGACACAGATCTTCCGCATCGAGTACCCCTTGCCTAAGGTCGACCTTATTGCTGTCCATGAATTTGTAAAGCTCCCTTTCTTGTTCCCCTTGTGCTCGTGACGGCCATGCTTGGCTAATGCCTATTTAGCCAATCATAAGCCACCCCTCTCATTTACATCACCTGTAAAGATTCTCCCGCTAACATGTGGTCCTAGTCACACGGTGCCATGGAAAATTGGGGCCTCATCACTTACAGGTTTGCTGTACCACCACATCAAGCAAACACTGTTACTAACCAGATCAAAGGACAACGACCGTTCTGTTCGACCCAGAGAAGTCAGATCAGAAGTACAAGAACAGGGTCGCGTACGTCGTCGCTCACGAGCTTGCGCATCAGTGGTTCGGTAACCTGGTCACGATGGACTGGTGGAGCGAAGTGCGTTTTTTTGTTCCCGTTGATTAGTCTTTGGATGCTAATTTGGTATAGCTGTGGCTCAACGAGGGCTTTGCCACCTGGGTTGGCTGGCTTGCTGTGGACCACCTTCACCCTGGTACGTTAATACCGACTTGTTGTTAACGAAGTTGCTGACATGTCACAGAATGGAATGTCTGGGGACAGTTCTGCGTACGTCAACGTCGAGGTACTATTCCAATTCAACCATGTGCTGACCAGTTTATGCCTGACTTAGAGCGAATCTCTGCAATCAGCATTCGCCCTTGACTCGCTTCGCAACTCCCACCCCATTGAGGTGCCCGTCAGGAACGCTCTGGAAGTCGACCAGATTTTCGACCACATCAGCTATCTGAAGGGTAGTTCCGTTATTCGCATGCTGAGCGCCCATCTCGGTGTCGAAACTTTCCTCCTTGGAGTTTCGCATTATCTGAACGCGCACAAGTTCGGTAATGCTACGACGAACGATCTGTGGTCGGCTTTGAGCAAGGCTTCTGGACAGGATGTTAACACGTTCATGGATCCCTGGATTCGCAAGATCGGTTTCCCGGTCGTTACTGTCGCGGAGGAGCCTGGCCAAATTAGCGTGCAACAGCGTCGCTTCCTTCTAACAGGCGACGTAAAGACCGAGGAGGATCAGACCACTTGGTGGATCCCGCTCGGGTTGAAGACAGCCTCCAAGACTGCAAGCAGCACTGCCGGAGCTCTCACCACCAAGGAGGACACCATCCGTGGCATCGACGACAGCTTCTACAAGCTGAATGCGGACCAGACTGGCTTCTACAGGACGAACTACCCGCCCGAGCGTCTCCTGAAGCTCGGTGAGAACAAGGACAAGCTCAGTATTGAAGACAAGATCGGTCTTGTGGGAGATGCTGCTGGCCTGGCTCAGTCTGGCGATGCCACCACTGCTGCTTTCTTGGCCCTTCTGGAGGGCCTCCAGAGCGAATCTGAGTATATGTACGTGAGGCCCCACTCCGCTCAGCTGACAAATTCTTACATCTCTCAGTGTCTGGCAACAGATTCTCCTCACATTGGGCAATGTTCGGTCCATCTTTTCTGAGAATGAGGAGATATCGAAGGGTCTTCGCCTGCTCACACGCAAGCTGGTGACACCGGCCACCGATAAGATCGGATGGGAGTTTGCTAAGAATGAGGATTTCCTTACGGGCCAGCTTAGATCTCTCCTGATATCAGCCGCCGGTCTCGCAGGCCATGAGAGGTGAGGATTCCCCACTCGAATTTCGCTTCGTCCTGTTGGATAGTGCTAACATTCCTGGTAGTGTCATCAAAGAGGCGCAACGCCGCTTTGCTGCGTACCAGGGCGGTGACAAGAAGGCGATTCACCCATCGTTGCGTGGACCTATCTTCAGGATTGTGGTTACGGAGGGTGGTGAACAGGGCTTTGAGGCGATCAAGCAGGAGTACCTCAACAACACATCGATCGACGGCCGGGAGATTTGCCTGCAGGCGCTTGGACGCGTGCAGACGCCGGAGCTCGCGAAGGCTTACCTCGACTTCCTCTTCTCACCGGCTGTGGCCGTACAGGACATGCACAGTGGGGCAGCATCGCTGGCAGCAAACTCAAAGACGCGGTACACGCTGTGGGCGTACATCAAGGAGCACTGGGACTCCAAGGTGTACCCGGAGCTGAGCGGCAACATGGTGGTGCTGGACCGGTTCATCAAGCTTTCGCTGTCCAAGTTCGCCAGCTACGATGTTGCGAAGGACGTGAAGAGCTTCTTCGCCAACAAGGATTGCAAGGGTTTCGACAGGGCGCTTGCGCAATCGGATGATATCATGACGGGTGGCGCCAAGTACCGTGAGAGGGACAGCGCGGTCGTCAAGGAGTGGCTCTCGGCGCACGGCTACCTCTAGACAACTGAGTCCTGTCGTCGACGGTAGGCCGTTTGGGGTGGACGTGGAGAGACTAAAGTGGAGCAAAACAGCAAGCCCACATGTAGCAAGAGTAAAAAAACGTCGTTGACGAATAACATGATGCGCGCACACTAGCTGGGACTATAATGGTTCGATGCCGTAAAGGCGTCGTCAGGAAAAGGAAGCAAAAAATCCGTGGGCCAGCATCGGCAGTTGGATTGCCCGTTTGGTACGGCGGATTCGGCTCGCAGCAAGAAGCTGGTGTGAGGAGATCGGCAATCGAGACCCTGCAAAGCGGATTGGGCGAAGGGTGGTGATTCCCTGCAGGAGTCGTACGACGCGTCTGCCGCTTGGGGGCGGGTGTGAGAAGAGCTGCTAGGGCGGGAAGCAGCCGAAAGCGGAGAGGGTTCGATTGCGAATAGGGCCGCAGGCATTGGGCGGCGGGCGTGGCGTGGGCAAGGCGGAGCGGGCGCCCCCGCAAAACACGTGAGGGGAGAGCAAGGGCTGCGACGAACGACGAACTGGACCCGGCTCGGGCAAGCAGGGCGCACGGACCCGGTGACCTGATCGCCGTCGACTGATCTTTTGGAAAGTCCGCCAAAGCTCGACCGACGAGACAACCACCAGCACTTCTGCCACGGACAAATAAATTGGTGACAGCGCCGCCCACCTGCACTACCCTCCCTCAATCTGCCCCATCCCAATCGCCCCACCCAGCCCGAGTCCCAGCTCTAGACTCTTCCCTTCTGCATAATCTCTGCTTCTTAATTCGTCCCACCAAGCTCGAAGGAAGCTCCGCGCAGCCCCCTCCTTCCCTCTCCTCCTGCGCGCGCGCCAAGCCACCCCAATAACTGTCACCATGTCCGTGGTACGTAGTGTTTCCGCTTCTCTTTCCGCTTCCTCTCCCTCCGCCACCACCACCTTCCGCGCATACCGCCCGCCGCTCTACTTCCAGCGCTCCTCGGCCCCGGCCCTGCGCCCCAGCTTCTTCAATCACTCCGCCCGCATACGCCACGGCGTCCGTGCCCTCCCGGCGATCCAGCGTCACGTCTCAAATGGCGGGGGTGCTCCCAATCCTTCGGGTCCCAGCGACCCGCGGGGGCGTCCGCAGGGGCCGGGGGTGTGGGCGCCGAAGACGCGGATAGCCATTGGCGTGGTGTTTGTGGGCGCCTTGATATACTCCATGGTACGGGCGTTGTGATCGATGGCCGACATTGTCGTTCTTGCCGCTTGCGGGCCCCTTGCTGCTTTCCGTGGACTTCCTGTCCGCATCGGCTCAATTGCTTGCCACACTGTTGCTATCTAGCAGACGTTTTGCTGACATGCCATGTGGCTTTGCAGGCTACCGAGGACGTTCAGCAGCTCGACGGCCTCTCCCTCGCGGAGCAGGATAAGCTGACGAAGCGCGAATCCGGCGTCACCAACTCCTCACCGATGCGCCTGCGTATGGAGAAATTCATCCACGAACAACAGAAGGAGATTGTGTCATCGCTCGAGGAAGTCGATGGAAAGTTCTTCCAGGTGGACACATGGGAGCGGCCGCACGGCGGTGGGGGCATCACCTGTGTGCTCCAGGATGGCAACGTCTTCGAGAAGGCCGGCGTCAACACATCTGTCGTCTACGGCACCCTGCCGCGCGCCGCCATCGCCAAGATGCGCGTGAACCACAAGGCTCTCGATCCAGACGTCGAGTCTCTCGAGTTCTTCGCCGCCGGTCTGTCACTAGTCCTTCACCCGTGGAACCCCATGGCGCCGACTGTCCACCTCAACTACCGCTACTTCGAGACGTGCGACCCGCGCGACAACAACACACACGCTTGGTGGTTCGGCGGCGGCTGCGACCTGACACCTTCGTACCTCTTCGACGAGGACGCAATCCACTTCCACAAGACGATCAAGGACGTGTGTGACCGCCACGACCGGGCATACTACCCGCGCTTCAAGAAGTGGTGCGACGACTACTTCAACAACAAGCACCGCAGCGAGTCGCGCGGCATCGGCGGCATCTTCTTCGACGACCTGGACGAGACGGAGAAGGACCAGGAGCAGCTGTTCTCGTTCATCCAGGACTGCCTCAAGGCCTTCATCCCGCAGTACCGCCCCATCATCGAGCGCCGCAAGGACATGCCCTACACGGACGAGGAGAAGCAGTGGCAGCAGATCCGCCGCGGCCGCTACGTCGAATTCAACCTCGTGCACGACCGCGGCACCAGCTTCGGCCTCAACACCCCCGGCTCGCGCGTCGAGAGCATCCTGATGAGCTTGCCGCTCACGGCGAGATGGCAGTACATGCACGAGCCGGAGAAGGGCAGCAGGGAGGAGCGGTTGTTGAGTGTATTGAGGAAGCCGCAGGAGTGGGTGTAGTAGATAGACTTTGTCGTTGTACGGGAAAGATACCCGGAGGAGGAGCGTTGTTGTATAATGAGGAGTTCTCTTTGATGTAAATAAACCAAAACACATGGCATGGGTGTGTGGTATGTCCAACTGCTCGGCGCAAATATGAAGGCGGGAATGGGGGCTTTAATTCAACGCTCAAAAAAAGCACGCATGTGAAGGCCACTAGCGTGTCCTTCAGAATATCGAGAAGAATAAATCTTTCCAAACTCAACGATTTCACTTGTGGATTTCTTCATGGGACATCATGTTTATGTGGAGAACGGCCGGCATGCTACCGAGATATATGCGCATCAGAAACTGTTTTTTTCTCTTTCTCTTTTATATGCTGGTTCCATGTATCTATAGATTTACTGACATGGCGGAAAATCACGAAACATCAATCATCTCTATATTGGGGCGTATCGCCGTGCATCAAGGATAGTGAAGGAAGGCAAGAGTCTACGCGGTGAAAACAAAAACAAGACTAAAAAAGGAAATCAGCGCCTGTGCCATTGGTCGTTGAAACGCTAGGCACACAAACATCAAAGACGCAAGGACTTCGCTCGGCACGCGTAAAAACGGTATCAGCAGCAGTGTCCCGTCTTATTGCTAACCATCAGGAGAAGGGCATGGTGGCTTGCACAATCTACACACACGCCATTCCTCCCCCTCTCCTTTGCCTCCCGTCGCCATCTTATGCTAGGAGCAGTCGCTGCTCCAATTCATCAAGAACATGCGTGTTGAACCACGTCTTCCCATCCAAATCTCTCTCCCTTCTTTCCTTCCTTCCTCTCACCACGGGAGCCCCGTAGATTGGGAAGAGGTACTCAATCACTCGTACACTCCCCCTCACCTATCCCTCTCCGCATTGGCCGTCCCATAGTTCCTTTCCGTCCCATCCGCAAACCTAATCGTCCGTGGCCCGAGCACCAGCTCCTGGCCCTCCGTGTGCCTTGACGACAGCACGGCCGCCGGATTACTGCTCGAGAAGCTCGAGTCCTCCTGCGCCAGCTCGTCGGGTGGAGAGCCGCGCGGCTTGTTGCTGGCGGGGGTGACGGGCGCGTCGATCGGAGTGGACGAACCTACGGCCTGGACGTTGCTGTTCGCCGCGCTCGGGGGCTGCTGCTCGACGTCGTCCGCGTCAGCAGGCGAGTCTGTGCCCTTTTTGTTGTTGTTGGACGGCGGAGGGAGCTGTTGGCAGCCGCTCTTGCTGCGGATGACGGAGCCGCCGATGCGGTAGAGCGGGCGCGGAAGCAGGTTGGCAGCTGTGCTGCCGGTGGCGGCGGAACGAGGGGTTGCGGTGCCGGAGGCGGAGGCGGAGGCGGAGTGGCGGTTGCGCAGGACGCCGGCGAGTGACTGCTCGGTGAAGGAGCGGATGTGGAAGGGGACGGGCTCGTCCGGGTCGCGGTCGGACGAGACGGCGTTGGAGAGGGAGCGCGGGATGAGGATGCCGAGCTTACCCATGGGGATGGAGAGGCCGTGGACGACGATGCTGCAGATCACGAGGAACCAGATCACGACGTACATGACTTCTTGCAGGTGCGCGGCATCGACGCGCTGGGTGCCATCTTCGACGGTGATTTTCTTTAGGAAGTCGATGCTGATGTAGAGGTAGAAGATGGCGCTGACGCCGATGGGGCCGAAGAAGCCGACGAAGAGCGCCTGGCGGAGCTGCTCGATCTGGTGAATGTGCTTATGCATGGCCACAACTACAGGGAGACGGCGTAGTAGGAGAACGAGGACGCCTAGGAAGATCAGACGGTAGATGGGGATCACGTTGTTGGTATTGAAGTCAGGCCAGGGGCAGACGGCTCCAAACCAAATGAAGATGGACACGTTGAGAAGCATGTCTATCGTCGGCTGCAGGGAGTCGTCCATAGTCTCGAGGCGGAACCAGTCGCTATCACAGCAAATCAGACCAGAACAAACGGCGGGCTGGGGCTCTTACTCCCATGTGAACACATTACCGGCGATGAAGCAGGCAAGGACGTCATCACTTCCTACCATTCCAACAGTCCCGACTATGAAGAGCTAGAAGTCGTTAGTAAATTAGAGTGATATTTCCGAGAGAACTTACGGCAAGGGTAATCGCAAAGACCAAGAAGCTCTCACGGTCGACATATCTCCTCTCTTCAGCCCAGTGAAGCAGCTCCTTCGCAATCCACCCTACAGTGGCACCATACGCAATGCTCATAATGATGGTGTAGCCCCACGTTTCGCCAAACCAAAGGCCCATGGCTTCACGAGCGCCACCTGCAGCTCCCTCACTGTGATCAAAATACTTGATCAAGTACAGCGGTAGGAAGAGAAAAGGGTACCCTAGACCATCGTTGGCACCAGACTCAGCAATGACCAGTTTGGCAAGCTCTTTTGGGATATTTTTGTCCGCAAATTTGCCCTTGACAATCGAGTTGGACAGAATCGGGTCGGTAGGCGTCACGCAGGCTCCGACCGCCAGAGCTTGCAGGAAGCTGAGCTTTGGCACCATGGCCCACACGATCAGGCTCGTCAATGCCCACATGCCTGTCATGCCGGGCCCAAGCAGCAGGGACAGAGACCTCCATTCCAGCTTCAGGTACCTGCTCGGTAGCTGCACGCCTGCGATGACTAGCTGCACACCGAGTACAAGTCTGGTAAAGTATAGATTGATTGTATTCAAGGTCTCCTCGTTGCCGAGGGCGTAGTCGTGAGGTCTGACGAAGTTGGCTGCATGGGGCCCGAAGACGACGCCGAAGACGGTCGAGATTACTGCCGTGCGTTAGCGGGCTGTCTGATGCTTCTCATGCACCAGGATGGAAGACGTACGGGCTTCAGAGAGGTAGAACCTCTCCTTACACAAGTAGGACACGAGCCCGAAGACCGTCACAAAGCCGCCGAGCGTCGCGCAGACGATGTTGAAGTTAGAAAGATCGAGAGTCGGCATTTTGAAGCACGATGTCGAGTGTTGAGAAAACGGAGACGTATGCAGCGCCTCCGTAGAGCAAGTGTTAGGGAATCCTCAGCACGTAGAGGCAAACAAGCGACTGCTGGACGGGTTGCACAGCGTTCAAGAGGAAATCCACTGGTGTTATTGAATCATTTGTGAAGAACGTTCGAGGTGAAGGCAATGTCACAGCGGATGCCACTTTTTCTTACTGGCTTGTAGCCGTACGGTAAGCTGTCGAGAGACCTCAAAAAGCGTTGTGAGTGAGTGCGAAGGGGATTGTTGTGGAGAAGGGGGAGAGAGTTCGGGACGCTGGAGAAGACGAGGGCAGGCGTCACAACTAGCGCGGGCCCCACCCCGCTTAAATAGCGCGAGTCATGCGCAGCGTCATCAGGCACACTGGGCGGCATTTTAAGTCTCAAAATCGGGTAATGGACCATGTGCTGCTGGAGATCGTTGTTTGCTCTCCCGAATGTTTCTGGCGCTCCCTCACGTTCTTGTGTCACCTACCTGCCGCTTGCCGTATGGATGTATGTACATAGAAACTAAGTCCTAAACCGGGAAAGATTATGTGTAGACGCGTCTGATAAAAATGATCATTGTAATAGGATATTTCATGCAACATAACGGCCGAAAAAATCCCGGAGTTGTTTCTTCTTCTGTTTTCTTTTGTTACTGCCACACGGCGTTCCATCAAACCACCAGTCCGCCAAACTCATGCACATTAACCCGGCCTTCGCAAGATTTGCCCAACTCATAGCTCAAAACCGAGTTGTCCCCGTACATCATGAGCAACCTCCATCGTCTCGAAAAATCGGCCTGTCGACCGAGCATGCCTTGTACAGGTCCCACTGCTATTCCCACCAGTGGCGCTATGGGCCGTTTGCCTTCCTCCTCTTGGTCACGAAAGGGTAGAATCCAGTCAATCCGGCATCCGTAGAACGGTCTTCGGCTTTTTGAGCCTTCCTCCTCCGCTTGAGTTAGCGAGATCACCGCAGCCCGCCCCTTCGCAGAGCCAACGATAACAATCCCGAGTTCTACAATCTGCGCATGCAAGTTGATTCGATCGTGCATGCACACGCCCTCCAAGCGTGGATGGTTCTTGATGTGCTGGTAGAATGGATCGAAGATTCCGACGGGAGACCGCTCTCCTGTCTTGGTACTGCGGGGCTGAATCAAGAACATGTCTTTCACTGAAAGTCGCATGATAGGCGACGCTGGTATCTTGACCTGGCTGTTAAGTACAGCACCGGGATTGATCGGTTGTCGTCTGCAGATGGATATCAGTTTTATGTTATTGCTGCCAAAAAGATGAACTCTAAGGACTTCTTACTTGAGGCGGACATTACGAGCGATTTGCAATTCATTCACAGGTTCTGTAATTTCTGCGCTGTCTTCAGAATCGGATTCGTCCGAATCTTCCTCATGGATGCCGTCTGTATGGCCGAAGATAGTGCTGGCATTTCGGACTCGTTGTCGATTACTACTGTTGTCGTAGCAATTTAAGGTTGGAGATGCTCTTTCAAGCTTGAGTGGCAGACCCTCTGAGCCCAAGGCTTCGCTCACGCTTTCTGTACGCTTGAAAGCTCTTCGGTCAAGCCACATCACGCCCCAAGCTAAAGAATTCGTTAGCGATCTACGCCTGGCGGCTCATTTGGTGGTTTTGATAATCGTCTTGGTGAGCTCAGATATCTTTTCTGAAGACCATGCGAAGAGGTGAGAAGGCTAAGATTGAGTTCAAAGATTAGACCAAAAGGGAAAAAATTGACTGACTTGCATGTAGGTAATATCGCATCCCGTTATCGAGGAAATGGCAGCCGCATTCCTTCTGTCCTGATCTATCGAACATGGCACAGAATCTGAGAGAGTGTATGTCAACTCCGGAGTGCTCTTCCTTGTAGCATTTGGCAAGATCTAGTATTCTGGTAAAGCCAGTGATGTCGCTGGTCAGGATCCAACGGCCCTCAGGGTCGTCGCCAGTGTTGCAAAACGCCACAGAGGGTATGTTCTCTCCGGTGTCTGGTGTGACTATGTTGTGTTGTTGAGACCTGTCCGGCAGCCATGAGCGAACCTTGGGCAGTGATTCTTTGGTCAAAGCAAGAGCAAAGACGGTCACGGTATGAGAGTTGCAGCTGACGGCGATGAGGCGAGCCTCCTGATGCACAGCAAGACCCCAGGCACTGCTATTAACACTTTCGGTGAAGAAAGGACGTACATCATCCCCTACAACAGTCTCTACGCAGTCCGGCTCCTGGCGCTTGTCAATAGCACGTTGGATCTGGTTAACGTGGTAGCCTATAACGCGGCCATTGTGCAGTGCAAAGAGGAGAATCTCATCGTTGCCCAGAAAATCGACCAGGAGGTTGTTGATGGTCCTGCCTCCACCCAAGGGCGAGCCTTCGTCGTAGTCAGGTCCGGTCCCGGTAGGGTGGAGGATGAGGCTGGGCTGAGATAGCTTCTGGTCAGGAAAATTGGGCTCGTAGACAAGGATGGAGTATCGGCTGGCAACGAAGTAAAGGTTATGAATGTGTGACAGCGCAGTCTTCACCGATGTAAGTAGCAACACGTGATTCCATGTAGAAGTGGACAGACCAGATTGCAGCGCCAGTGTTCAAGTTTAGGAGGTGGGTTGGTTGTCCAGGATCTCCGAGGGAAGCGCTCAATGCCTCGTTGAACGCTCGTGGGCGCGGTCGGGAATTCTTTAAAGAATTGGTGCTGGCTGCGATGATCCATGCTGAGATGGATGCGCTCGGCAAGGCGCAGATGAGCTGAGCGGCGCGGTTTTTATTGGAGTGCCCAGGAAGGGTGTGCCGAGCTGGTAGTGGAGACACCCTGGAGAGTCATAGCTCGTTGCGCAGTCGCTGGACCAATTCCAATCGTTGTACAGCGACAGGTACGGTTGCCCTCGCTGGTTGCGATGTGAGTGCTGTCAGCAAACGAAGAAGAGAGGGAGAGGAAGCGGCACGTCGGGGAGGTGCTTATCGATAGTGCGACTCGTGCGAGCTCGGGATCCCTGCTCGTAGCGGGGCATCGGGGGAGGCTGCATCGTGACGGGCCCTTGACGTTGCCCGTTGCCCGCCGACTTTCTCGCGCCGCCTCGGGCATCCGCGCGACCCTTCACTTTCGGTCCACCACATTCGACCACCCTGCTGCATGCGCATTTGGCATTCGCGCCTCGCTCGGACCCTTTCAGCCTTCTCCAGACCCTCGTTGACCTCGCTATCTCTTCACTACTCCGCACGGTTCCCTTCCTTTCTCATTGCCGCTTCTCCTTCTCTCCGGTCTTTGCAGCAAAGCTTTCGATTTTCTGCCCGCGCAATGGATGTCAGGGATCTGGCCGATGGTGGCTCGGCCACGGGTAGTGTCAGGCTTGTGAACAGGCTCAGCGAAAGCAGAAGTCCCTATGTAAGCACACCAGCTCTCACGACCCGCGCATTCGCGCGCGAACATGATCGCTGACCACATTCAAGGTTCGTGGCCACATGAACAATCCGGTCGCATGGCAGATGTGGGGCCCTGAAGCCATAGAGCTGGCTCGGAAGACGAACCGCTTGCTCTTCGTGAGCATTGGTTATTCCGCTTGTCACTGTACTTCTTAGAACTCCATTGCTCGCGGTGATGTGCCACTGACAGTCCTTCAGGGTGCCATGTCATGGAGCGCGAGTCGTTCGAAAATCCAGAAATCGCAGGTATAATCAACAAGAACTTCATTCCCGTCAAGGTGGATCGCGAAGAACGCCCCGACGTCGACCGCATATACATGAACTACGTCCAGGCCACGACTGGCTCTGGTGGCTGGCCTCTCAATGTCTTCATAACCCCAGGCCTCGAGCCCATATTCGGTGGCACCTATTGGCCCGGCCCCGGCTCTACGACCGTTCTTGGAGACCATCCTTCGTTCTTGGAAATATTGGAGAGGATCCGGGATGTCTGGCAGACCCAGCATCAGAGGTGTCTGGAATCTGCGAAGGAGGTCACCACTCAGCTCCGCGAATTCGCGCAGGAGGGTACCATTAGTAAGACTGGCGAAGGGGCTGTTGGAGACGGCTTAGACTTGGAGCTGCTGGAAGAAGCCTACACGCACTTTGCCAACAAGTACGATAAGCAATATGCCGGCTTCGGCAAAGCACCCAAGTTCCCAACTCCTGCCAACATCACCTTTTTGCTTCGTCTAGCCCAATACCCCGAGGCCGTGGAACACGTTGTCGGCGACAAGGAGTGCGCTCAGGCAAGAGATATGGCTGTGGAGACTTTGAAAAGAATGGCACATGGAGGTCTGCATGACCAGATCGGCAACGGCTTCGCCCGCTATTCAGTGACGCAGGACTGGAGTCTGCCACACTTTGAGAAAATGTGAGTGTCTTCTGGCTGATTGCTCGACCTGTCTAACTTCAGAAAAGGCTCTACGACCAGGCTCAGCTGCTTACGGCATATCTCGATGCCTACACGATCACGAAAGATGCTGAATTATTGGATGCTGCGCACGATATTGCAATTTATCTGACGAGCCAGCCCCTGCAAGCGCCCGATGGCGGCTTCTTCTCCTCCGAAGATGCGGATTCTCTGTACCGCCCCAATGACAAGGAGAAGCGTGAAGGTGCTTTCTACGTGTGGACAAGAAAAGAGTTCAAGTCAATATTGGGGGAGAAAGATGCAGAAGTATGTGCCAGATACTATAATGTTCGCGAGAACGGCAACGTCAGTCCTGAGCATGATGCGCACGATGAGCTTATCAACCAAAACGTTCTGGCTGTCACTTCAACACCGGAGGCTTTGGCCAAAGAGTTTGGTCTGTCGAAAGACGAGGTTACGAAGATTCTCGAGAGTGGAAGGCAGAGGCTCCTGGAACACAGGAATAAGGAGCGGCCTCGTCCCTGCTTAGATGACAAGATCGTGGTTGCATGGAATGGCCTCGCCATCGGCGCTCTTGCACGATTCAGCGCTTTTCTCCAGGCTTCTGGTTCCAAAGAGGCGAACAAGTACCTTCCAGCAGCAGAGAAGGCAGTGCGCCTCATCAAGACGAAGCTTTACGATTCTACGGACGGTACAATGAAGCGTGTATACCGTGAAGGTCCCGGCGAAGCACCCGCGTTCGCAGATGACTACGCCTTCCTGATCTCGGGCCTTATTGACCTCTACGAGACTACCTTTGACGACTCATACCTCGAATTCGCTGACCAGCTACAACGCACACAAATCAAGCTCTTCTGGGACTCTGCATCAGGTGGCTTCTTCTCTACTGCAGAAGGACAAACGGATCTTATTCTGCGTCTGAAAGATGGCATGGACAACGCAGAACCCAGCACCAATGGCGTCTCTGCTTCGAACCTATACCGTCTCGGTGCGTTGTTTGAGGACGCAGACTACACTAAGCGCGCAAAGGAAACTTGCGAGGCGTTCGAGGCGGAGATCATGCAACATCCATTCCTCTTCCCAAGTATCCTGAACAGCATCGTGGCTTTGAGGTTGGGCATGAAGGGCATTGTTGCATCCGGTAGCGCCGATAATGTAGACAAGGCCATCAGTAAGGCGAGAAGCAGAGTCAACACGAACACGACTATCGCACGAATCGGCGGTGGTGCGAAGAGCGAATGGTTGAAGAAGAGGAACATTTTGTTCAAGAGTCTGAATGAGAAGACACCTAGAGTGCAGGTCTGTGAGGGCGGTGTCTGCAAGGATGAGCTTGATATGACGGATATTGATAAGGCGCTGAGGGAGGTGAAGTGATGTGGGGATAGATTCATGCAACTCATGGTGTTCTCGGCGAAGTTTGAAAATGCTCTCCGAACAATTTTAGCTTCTTCCTATCTTGCACTGTAGATGCACTTCAAGTCCTACATAATTGGTACAAATACGGCAATGCTGGACTAGCAAAAATTCAAAATATGTTAGCGCAAACAAAGCTATCAATTTGGCCCTCCCCTCATCATAGGCAGCTACACGCCCTACTACAGGCAGCACCTACACAGGCAGCAACCAGTTCAAATATTCCCAAACCCACCCGTATTGTCGTTTATCTCCCTTACTAGCCACAGAAACTCATGTAGTGATTATGGTCGTGACGTCGGATACCTCCAGGCAGCAGCTGTGGCTTGCACTAAGAACGAGGTACATTGATTCACACATCACGCATCGCCTCTTCTCTCTTGAATATAAAAGCAGCCATCTTGTCGTCCATCAGTGAATTTTCTTCTCCATTTCTCTTTGCTGGAAGGCTTAGATCAAGTGTAGTATCTGTTCTTTTCAGTTTGACCGCTGAAACGTCGATTATCGGTCGACTTCCTTTCACCAAGGCAAACATATTTTTGGAACCTTGCGGGATGCAGGGTAAATCGACCACTGGGCGGTGCTCATTGTCGTACCTGGTACTTGCACTGTGTCGCCGGTATTGCACTGCCTCCGGCTGACGCGACATTTTCTTTTTTCTTCTTTCTCGGCCGTGCTCGGCCGGTGAGGGGAAGATCATCTTCTTGTTTTTCTTTCGTTGATCCTGCTCACCACGCGTGGGAGATTGAGGAAGGAACACCTGGAATGATGTCGGGGAATATGTTGGATCTGCGGGGTTGATGAGTGGGCTGGTGGATGGAGGGGTACGTAAATGGGCGGAGGATCTAGGCAGGCTGACGAGAGCACGCCCGACTACTATAAATATGGACGACGCGTGTAACACAGTAACAGATCGCTGTGTTCATGACTAGGTGAGTGGATGTTGCACGTCAAATCTGATTTTTGGGACGAGTGCGGCGGAGCGGAGAGGCTGACGTCGATGTGCAACGTCGATGTATTGGGCTTCAGTGCAGAATGCGCACCCTCGGCACACTGCATATCAGCAACCAATTGATGTGAGATCTTCACTTTGCGCTGAAGACCAATAATAGGGCATTGAGCCTTGCTGTATGCCACTGCATATTGTGGAACAGTAGATCTTGTGCTCCGAGGAGCCTGATGAGCGACCTCTGACGATGCCTATAGCACGAGAACGAAACTCGCCCATCCATGTGAGGATGCACTTTGCGAAGGGGATTCCGCAAAAACTTTCTCCCCGAAAATGAGACACTTTGGTGTCATCGATGCCTCCTGCGCTGAGGAGCATGGTGAAATTAAGCGAGAAGAGGCTGGGGACACAAGCTTAATGAAGAAACAAAGGAGATGACAAGAACTGCTTGCAGCGATAATCCCGCGGAAGAATTTCCAGGGATGTGGAAATGATGAGCCGCAATCGTTCCCGCCACGAACATATGATTGCTTCGATTGAACAATTGTGCTATACTACATAAGCGGGTGGACTGGCTGTTCAGAACACCCGAAACGAATGGAAAAATCCTTAAAGAAGACAGAGAGCAGAGAACGTTTGAAGAGGTTCAGATCGTTCGAAGAGCTCAATCGATCTATCGAGTTCACAGATGATTGCGTTAAAACGATTGCCGGATAATTAGTCAACGGATACAAGAGTTTTATATATGTTAGCAGGGGTAGGCAGATAGGGCTTATAGATGATAGCCCAAATTTGCCACTAGGTGGCCTTGCGGAAGACGCCGGAGTGTGGCGAAAGCCTCTTGAATTGCCCCCAAAGCTCCCTTTGACCGTTGCGATCTGGAGAAGGCACGAGGAAGGCTCTCCACGATTGGGAACGTGGTGGAGGATCGGCGACGAAGTCTGACGATGAGACAGTGTTTGCGGGCAGCCGGCGCTAGCAGAGACCATTTTATTTCTGGTGGAGCCGTGCCCGCCACCTCCGACGAGCATGCCCCCAAGCTGCAAGGCACGGTTGAAATAGAGTGGTACGCTTGGGAAACAACGGAGATCCCCCACACAAACACACCCGTACTCGCATGATGACTGCGGCGCTCAATTCGCGGATGGCAGAGGCGTCATAGCTCGGTGACGGTGCGCGCAATGGTGTCGTGAAGAAACCACGACACACGATGCTCTGGCGGTTCCATCCCACGCTCTTGCTTGCGCCCGATCTCTGGCCGCGGCGTCTGCTCCCTGCATAGAGTTGTTTCAGAGGGTGTATAGCCGCTTGACCCGCGGCGGCGGCTGCAAGGGTGCCCCAATGAGAGCGAGCCTGGGGGCTAGGGCATCAGCGGCTGGCGGGCGGGCTGATGAGGCGCAAACGGAGGGCGGTTGTGAGGAGGCATAGCGGCCGTGATGAGAGAGAGCGCAAGCGCCGCGCGCAGACGCAGGTGCGGCCGGGGCCGCATAACAACCCACCCGTTCGAGCCGCTGAAAGGCTGTGCTTCTGTTGCGGCGTGATCAGCGAGCTTCCCTTTCCGTTTCGAGCGCAGCACCGGCGCTGTCAGTTTCAGCTTCTATCTAATAACCTGCAGCGCGCCCACCCGTCGGCCGGCATTGCTGTCATTTCACGATACGACCGCCTCGCGAGCATCACCAGCGCAGCCATCATCCACTGTGCCCGCCGCCCTTCGTTGCGAGGCATTTCCAGCCACTGTTCCGCGCCGCATTCTTCGATCGCGTTCGTGCTGCTTCACCGCTGCGTCGCGTTGACTCGTGCTCGGAGGGTCCCTCGCGTTGGACGCCGACAGCACGCTAGAGCCCAGCCACCCCTGCTCGCGCAGAGGCCTTGGTTCAAGCAGCAGGATCCCGTGCTGGCCGCCAGGCTGTTTACCACCAAGCACAAGCTGCCTTTGCACCGCCGCCAGCGCTCCGCCTCCTCTCTCCCGGCCTCTCTGGTATAACCAACGTTCAACACCATCCCGTCGCTCGCCTCGGCCGAGTCGCAAGCAATTCGACTGTCGCCTGTCGACTCTCATTCTCCGCTCCGCCGTTCGGCGCTTCCTCCGCGACTAGCGCTGGGCGACCAGTCAGATCCGCTCATTGGCAAGAATGTCCCAGTACGGGAACTTCTATGACTTTTGCCGCGACTCGGGCAGCACGGCGGCAACGATTCCAGGTGAGTGTTGCTGAGCACGTCGTCGCGACACCTTTGAATTCGCAGTAGCTGACCTGACCTGATCTTTGGCAGTGTGCAATGTAAGATCATCATTCGGCCCCCGACGCGACCGCAATCGCATCGCAGCAATCACGCAGAGCGCCTCGCTAACCGCCCGGAACGCAGCTCTTCAACCCGTCGCCCGCAAAGACCTCGAATTCCGCAGGCTACAATGGAAACGGCGCTGCATGCGACTTGAGAGGCATTTCTCTTAGCGATGGTCGCCATCTCGCGAATTTGGGTCAGTGCTGGTTCGTGTGAACGGAACGTCGAAACAAACTCTAATTACTTCACAGGCTCCATCTTGTTCTGCGGCATCGCGATCGCGGTGAGCGGATTTCTGTTATGGCGCTCGGAACGCAAGCAAGCTGCCGTCGGAAGGAGGTGCGTACACGTCGGCGGCCATTGACATCCGCGGTCACTGACATGATGCAGGGAGATGCAACTCTTCCTTCTTGGCTACATCGTCATCTCCATCTGTGAAATCTTCACCGTCGGGGGCTTCCCGCTCGATGGTGCCGTCCGCAGGGTAAGGCAGCAAATCTTCTCGCGCTTGCACCGCGTCGGCTAACCGCTACGCACAGGGTTTCAGCGCGGTCCACATTGCGGCCGTTGTTGCAACACTTTGGATCCTGGTCCTCAATGGTGCCGTGGGCTTCCAGCTGCTCGACGATGGCACTCCGCTGTCAATTGGGTTGATTGCAGCCTCATCAATTATTCTTTTCGTCGGCACTGGCTACATCGCCCTCGATACGACCTTCGAATGGACCGGCTACTGGAATGACACGCTGGATGATGCAAAGTCGTATTCTTTGTACACGCTCTACCAGCTGGTCCCCCTGGTCTTTCTTGTCATCTTTTTCGTTCTCGAAACCTATCTGGTCATCCGCGTCCTTGGCGAGAGAAAGCCAATGCGTGAGTAGCAACTTCCCGAGGATGATTCGTGCGATGCTAATTGATTCGATGCAGTCTACCTCGCAGCAGCGGCTCTCCTCTTCGCCATTGGGCAGATCTTCCAGTACGTCATCAGCGTGCACCTCTGCAACTCGACGGACGGAAAGATCAACGGCGGTCTCTTTGAGACCTTTTTCACGCTATGCGCCGTGACAATGGTGTGGGTATTCTGGTCCAGCATCACGGAGGATGATTGGCCGATGCCCGTGGCGGGAGGTGGATACGCATAATTTTTCCTTATTGTTCACTGCTTTTGCACTGAGTGCATCTACGGAGGTGGAAGGGTAAAGGAACATGAGACTTTTGCGGAGCAAAGCAAAGCATGGCGTGCATGTGTTTATGAGGATGGCAGATATTGGTATCTGCCGATGGACTACTTATTCCCCCGATGACCGTTGTTTTCCGTTTCTGATAGATAATTCTCCGAAGTAATGAAAGGAATGGCCTGACAGGCAGCATGAATGAAAGAAGCTCCGTCCCTGCAGCATGCGAAGTTTGATTCCCAGTCAGCCTAGCTCACGGTCCCTGAGGCATCGATTAACGGTTCAGGTCACGTGCACCGCGTCGAGGCGCCGCCTTGCCGTCCGAGTCAGGACGGGCCTCTGACCTCATGCGACCGCCCAACCGTCCCGCATCGTGCCAAAACTGCTCTCTGCGCAGACCCAGCTCTGTCGCACCGCTCGTTTGCGCCCCATGGAGGCGTATCATCGCCCGTAATCCAGAGGTGATTTGCATTTCGTCCCATTCGTGACTGTGGCCTTCGGACGCGTTTTCAAACGGTCCCACTGGCCGAAGACCTTGGCCCAAACACACATCTTTCTACCCTTCTGCCTGGGTTTCGCTTCGAATGTTCGCCGCGACCACGCCACCTATAACGTCTCCTCCCCTCCTCTCTTCGCCACCTTCTTCGCCCTCTTCTCCGTCGTCCTCCGCGCCCCTACGATTTCCGTCGCTACCACCGCCGCCGTCACCGTCGCCTACGCAAACCTTCGCCGCTGCTGTCAACAACCGCCGCCATGGCCGACTCGGACGGAGAGTATGTCTACGGCTCCGATGACGAGAACCCGACCGGCTCCGCCGCCGCGGGTACGAAGAAGGGCAAGGGTAAGGGGCGCGCAAACGGGCAGACGTCGCGTCGCTGGGAGCAGGGCGTGCATGCGGACGCGCATGCGCTGAAAGAAGCCGCGGACGGGAAGCTGCTGCCGGACGAGGAGGACAATCCTGAGGCCAAGAAAAGAAAGAGGTAGGTCCTGGCTGTTTCTTCTTTGCTTTGGCGCGTGAAGGTCCTGGGACTGGAACACAACGAACATACTTCGTGTCGCATCTTTGCTGGATTACATCGAATATCGGGACCGTACGGGAAATGAACGACGAGTTCATAACGGCGGTGAAGCTTTGCAGGATTCTCAGAGGCGGGAATCTGGGGAAGCATTGGTTGCTAGAGCAGAAGCTTAAGATCCCGCCGACTAGGGAAGAGAGTATACGTGCCAGGTACTGTCTCAAACGCTGAGCCTGAGGGGAATACCTGCACGAATGTCAAGTCAGAAGCCAGGCAAAATAGTGGCGGCCAACGATCAGTTCCGGCATCCGTGTTCATTTAGACCATCTCGACCACCCATAATCTGCTCTGCTTGGGTTTCTTTTTACCTGCTACTTTATTGACATGGTTGCTAATACTCCAATAGACTTCGACAGGACACGAAACCCTTCCAGCGCGGTATCATCCGGCATGTCGTCCTCGTCTTGGATCAATCCGAAGCGATGCTCGAGAAAGACTTCAAGCCGACTCGATACGCAGCCGTTCTCAAGTATGCACAGGAGTATGTGAGGGAGTTCTTCGAACAAAATCCTATCAGCCAGTTATCTGTCATGACCATGTATGACGGCCTGTGCAGCCGCGTGAGCGAACTGAGCGGGAACCCAATGGACCACATCGCACCCCTGCAAAAGATGCGGGACACCAGAAGCCCTAATTACCAAGACCCAAGAGGCAGTCCATCATTACAAAATGCTTTGGAGCAAGCACGAGCAGCATTATACCATACACCGAGCCACGGAACCCGCGAAGTCATCATCGTCCTCGGTGCTCTATTGTCTCTGGATCCCGGCGATATTTTCAAAACTATCGCGAACTGCGTCAAGAACAACGTTCGAGTCAACATAATAGGAATGGGAGGTCGTCTGAAGATTTGTCAGGAAATAAGCTCAAGGACAAATGGTGGCGATGAGTCCGCGTACGGCGTCGCTGTCGACCAGCTCCATTTCCGCGACCTGCTTCTGGCGACCACTACTCCACCTGTAATCCGGCAAATGACAGCTCATGCAGCTGCTAATCCTGCTTCATTACTCAAGATGGGATTCCCCTCCCGTGTTGTGGAGGACATACCTACAATATGCGCCTGTCATGGCACGCTCACACGCGGAGGGTACTTGTGCTCTCAATGCCAGGCTAAGGTCTGCAGTTTGCCCACGACCTGCCCCTCCTGCAACCTCACGCTCATCCTCTCGACCCATCTCGCTCGCAGCTACCACCATCTGTTTCCTCTCAAGAACTGGAGAGAAGTTACGTGGGATCGCGCTCGTCAAATCGGTAGCGCGGAGTGCAAGTCCTGCCTCACACCTTTCCCTCCCATTCCCTCCTCGAAAGCGGCTGCGAAAAGACCTGGCTTTGCAAACGGCCAGAAGATCGGCGGAACGAGCGAGAATGGGGTCACGGAGAAGAGGAAGACCGAGGGCTCAGGCGCAAGCGAGAGCTCGAGGTATGAGTGCGAGGACTGCAAGAACCACTTTTGCGTTGACTGTGATGTCTACTGTCACGAGATCGTGCACAACTGCCCTGGATGCTTGAGTCAGATGCCGTCCGAGGAGAACAACGTCGATGGAGCTGCTGCGAATGGCGCGTAGATGAGAGAGACAGAGAGAGAGACACAGAGAGAGAGATGGGCCATGCGTCTTTCGGTTCGATTACCACCTTTTTGCTTTATTTATCGCTATTTGCGAAAATCATGGCGCGCTGGCGCTACACGGCGGCGTTTGGTTAGGATGGCGTGAGCCGGGAAATAGGCGGTTGGGTAGGGAGATGGGGGTATAAGTGGACTGGGTGCATAACATCATTTCGCTGATGAAAGAAAAATGATTGGGAGGCTGGCATTTTGGTAGGCGCAAAGAAAGAGAGAACATCCGAATATCAACTTTCCATTAATTGCTGGATGAGCAGGCGACTTCGACGCTGGGAGGGCTTTGTGTGTACGTTTAGCGGTCACTGAAATCAAATGGAAATCCATCTGAGAGGTCGTGTCTTGCATAGTCTTCATCATTTGATGGGGTATCTATATATACAAGTCAAGAATATTCAGTAGTCGATTTCCCAAGTGCTCCCCTCAGTCCAGCTCGGACGTATCAACGAAACGGAATGTACATCCCCACACATCCTCCTCCCGGCCCTGGATCTCAATCCTGCATCTCACCACCTCATACTTCTCCGTCTCGTACACGCGCAGCGCATCCTCCTGCTCCGCACTCCTCACCCTATACGCCCACCCCTCCACCCTCCCCTCCCCATTTACAAGCGCCTTATACCTCCCACCCCACGTCCTCAGCCGCCCACCCCGCACCGCCGCGCGCTCCAGCACCGGCTCTTCGCCCTCAGCCAGCCCCAGCAAGCTAGCCAGCCTCCCCGGCTCCCCCAGCGTCCCGTAGAAGAAATACCACACCGGCCACTCGTCCTGCCGCGGGGCGAACACGCAGCGAGCAGACTCCGCCCGGTGCTGCGGCAGCGTCGCGTCGACGCCCAGCGTCGGATGCGCCGAGCCGGGCGACAGCTCCTTGGCCGCCTGCGACAGACGGACGAAGGCCGGCCGCTCGGTCGGCGGGACGCCTGCGTCCGCCAGCCACGCCTCGAGCTCGGCCACGGCGGCGCGCGGCAGGCGGCAGAACGACGCGGGCTCGTCGGCGTCGTTTGTGCCGGAGATGACGGGCGGGGCGGTCGGGAGGCCCGCCGCGGTTTGGATGCTTGTGGCGGTCGGGAGCGGGCCGCCCAGCTTCATGAGGTAGGTGTTGTTGTTGTTGGGGTTGGGGTTGCGCGCCTTTGGGCGCGGAGGACCAGGACGGGCGGCGGGGCGCGGCGGTGGGTCTTGTGGAGGGAGGTCGCCGTCGCCGCTGATGTCGTCGAGTGGGATTTCGGATTCGGGCCCGGTGTAGGCGGCGATGTTGGTGGCCATGCGCTCAAGCTCGTTGGTGAGGGAGTCCATGGTTTTGGTGTTTGCGCGATGGGAAGACTGCGAGAAGTGCGAGGGATGTCGGGGGGATGCTTCGAGAACTGTTTGAGCGCTGGAGAGGATTCTGGTAGGAAAGGGGAATTTATGTTATGACTTGCACTTTTGACTGCCTGGACTTGGACCCTTTCACGAATCGATGACAAGACATTTCAGTTTCACCCATCTGGAAACCATGTTCTTTGAATGAAATTCAAAAATACTCCTGTCTATGTCCGACTCCAATGTAGAAGAGACCCAATGCAAAACCAAAACCAAAAGTAATAACTGTCATGTGCGCAAAATGTGCCTATCTGTGGGCGCGGTCCAGCTCAAAGGAGATGCCTACTAGCGGCAGTTCTTGGGAAAAATCAGCGTAGACCACCTGAAAACCCTTGTCTTAGATCTTTACTTTCTCTTCCTGTCGGAGACATTCGCGGAAATGGCGGCCCTTGTTGTCGAGGATGGAGTCACCCTCCGGAAAGACATCGACGAGCTCCTTCAGCAGCTCCGGATGCCACTGTGAGCTGTGCACCTGCTCTGCTGCTGCATGGAGCACAGTCTGACCATTTGGTCCAATATGCCGAACGTGCTTCTCGATTCCACGCCGCTCTCGCAGAAGCCTCCACATGTCCACATCACCCAGCTCGGCAGCCAAGCCGACGGACTGATGCTGACCTTTACGGCCACAGTCCTCCAGGAGAGACTTGTCAAGCTTGGGGTTCTGGTCTGCCAGCTTGAAAAGCTTGCGTACAACTGCGTGGCAGCTGCTCGCGACTGCGGCACAGAGAGCCTCCGGGCCCCATTTGATGAGTTCCGGAAGGAGCGTCGGAATGATTTCGTCGAAGAATTTGTCCCATCCCACCTCTCTAGTCTTTCGCTTGATTTCTTCCATTTCACAGTCCTCTTTCTGCTTCGGGGCCATCTCTTCGAGTATTTTCTCATTGGCAGAACCCCAAAATGCAGTTCCAGGATTGTAGATAATCATCAGCGTTTTGAAGAACGTGAGCTTGCGCAAATTTTTGCCCGAGGTATCGAAGATCTTCTTTGCCAGGCCGAACCGGCCTGTACGTAGAGAAGTTTCGATAGAAGTCTCCGCAGACGAGGGGCGGAAGCCACGCTTGAAGATGTCTGAACTGTTCAGCAGGACCTCCGCCAGCAAATCCAGCTGGAACTGAACTGCTATGACGAGTGGATCAAGATTGGAGAATTCCGAGAGGAACACGCCTTTTACAAAAGCAGAGTTGGACGGATTGCGGTATTCCCGAATCCAATTCTGCAAAAGTGAAGAACCTGGCTTGCAGATGGAGATGAAATCGCATAGTTGCTCCGGCGTCACGTTGGAGGAGATGTAAATATGCGAAGGCCAAGAGGCAGACGCGTAGTTGAAGAATTCTTCTTTACGCCTTTCAGAGATACGGGTCTCTTTGTTGAACTCTGGATGCTGTATATACCGGAGGCACGTACTCGCAAGCCGTCCATGGATCTGAGTGCCGCGTTTTTCCGAGATCTTCGCTGTGGTGTTGGAAGTCGCCCAAAGCTTAGGGTCTTTCTGGATGATCAGATCTCTCACTGATTTGTGAACCAACCTTACAATTGAGTCTGGCTTCCCGTCTGTGTGGATAAACGGGTGGATCAGGTCGATGACCCTGAGATAGGCTTCCACATGCGTTCCTTTCGTCTCTTCAACAGTGGAAAGCTCCTTTTCGCCTTGGAAATAAAACAAGGCATACGACGATAGTTCGCGCACAGTGACGGGCCGGGCTGCGAAAGCTAGGAATTCGAGCACTGGCTGGACTCTCCCGCTTACCGATTCCTTCTCGCAGCATCGCTTGTAGAGCTTTGAAGCAAGCTTCCCCAGCTTTTCCTTCATCTTGTCATGCGGGGAGGCTTCCATATCCTTCAGAAGCTTGTCCACATTCGGGCAAAGGATGTCGTCACTCCAGAGGGTGTCCAAGTACGCCAAGACCATCCGCATCCAGATGGCTGATCCCTCAGCTTTCGAAGAGACCTTTGAAATCATGCGTTGTTGGTCTTTCTCGGTGAAGGTTGTACCACATTCTCCCTGAAAGTACTCCTTGGTGACGAGATGTCTTGCAATGAATGTAGCCTCGTCATTCGATAGGACCATGTCGAATTTCTGGCCAGGTATGCTTGCCTTGATCTTCTTATCGTGACGAGAAGATGCAAAGACCCTGCAATGGCTGTCAAGCTTAGAAAGGCCAGTGATAAACACCTTAAGCTCTTCCCAGGATTCTTTGTCGCACTCGTCCAGCGCATCGAGGACGATGAAGACTTTCCGGCTCGCCCTCCGGAGCAGCTCGAGAAAGCAATCTCTCAGGTCCTTTGGTTGTTTAAACTCCTTCTGTGGGTCGCGAGCTTGGCTGGCCTCCACAAATTCTAGGAAGGGTATGTCCAAGTCTGGGATGCACACGAGGAGCTGCGCAATCAAACTCCAGTATAAATTTGCCACTCTGTCCCTGGCCTTTTCATCTTTGCAGTAATAGCGAAGGACGAGTTCGCTGTCGCGTTCGAGCATGTCAGCGACGTAAGTGCATACCATGGTTTTTCCGCAACCCATATCTCCGAACATTGTGAGAATTTGGGTGTCCGACGTAGTGGCATCGATCCAGGAGCCGAACTCAGGTGTCGAGCGAATCCACTCACTGCTGCCCTCCGCACGTTGGACAGGCCTGAAGACAAGCCTGTTCTCTCGTTCACGGCCGAGAAGCTCTGTGACTGTGAAATTGTGAGCAAAGGTAGTTGAAGAGGTATGTGTGGGCCTTACTTCGTTGATGGCGAGCCTGAACGACAACTTGTATATGCGTCTCAATGCCGACAACTGTAAACATTTGATCCGCATTACCCACGACAGCTTCAACGGCTTCTCTCACATCTTCGTGATGCTTCATGATATCAAACAAGAAGCTCTTGCTCTCCAAGGTCCGGAGTGCCGTCAGATGGAAGTGGAACATAGACTTATGCACCTTCACAAGAGTCTTCCAAATGTGAGTAACAAAGTCATGTCCGAAATGATTTCTTTGAACTCACCTCCCACAATATCTTCGTCTCACCAGATTTTCGGACAAGTTCATCATACTTTTCAATCTCTGGAATCTTTCCAATGAATTTGGCAACATCTTCATCGAACTCCTGGCAAAGTCCGCAGATGTGAACGCCGATCTGTTTCCTCTTGTCAATCATCTTCAACAATTGAGCATCCTACACGAAGCTAAAAGTTGCGTTATAAAGCATCGTCTGCTGACGCACAATCTTTTGGTTGGAACTTACGGAGACGGCAGAACCGGCGAGTCCAAGAGCAAGACCTACGGTACCGGTAGCGTCGAAAGCACCGAAATTCGCCCCAAGCCCAGTGACTGCTTTGGTGTTCTTGAGATAAGGATGCATCTTCTCGGCCCCTTTCCTGAAGTGGCTCTGGCTCCGATGATTCTCGTTTCCCTGTTGAAGGCTGGCGAACAACTCATGCTGGGTGGTGTGGTTGGTATTGCGAAGCAGAGCTTTCTCCTCTGACGTGAGCTCGGAGTACGCTTGTCGACAGGCAGAGTCTTGAGCAGCCCATAGAATTTCTTTTTCGTGTTGCGTCTTGGGCTTCGAAACCTGCTGGGTTTGAGATGATGGAGGCCCGCTATAGCGGTAAATAACGTATCAGTGACTGACGAAGGCCGAGGGAGACCATGACCAAGAATATGGACTATGCAAGCATACCTTTCACCACCACCACCGCCACCACCACTTCTGCCTCCTCCCGTTTCAGCGTGCGAATTGTCCCCCTTCAACCAACGCTATTGAACTTAGCATTCAGATATGTCAGTCAGCACCAAGAAGCGGATAGTTACCTTGAAGCGCCCCATTTCGGTGGCTGCTGGCTAAAGTATCGTTGGCGATGGGTTTTGTGAATATGATTCCAGGCCTCTAAGGTTAGGGGCAAGCGTAATATAGGGCATGTGACGGTCGAATGCTTTTGCACTCTTGAAAGGGCGAGGCTCAAGGTCATATTTCTATCAGCGAATACAGACTCGCACGATGCTGGGCTTCCGGATGAGAGCTACAATGTCTCGAAATAGAAAAGGACACCAACATCTGCGATACGATCAATCAAGGCATTGCTGCTCTCCTACCAGTGATAGACGTGGCCATTGTAGAGAGTAAAGAATGCCAATCGATTTCTCCGTGTAACATAAGTGGACTCGGGAGACAGAAGATGTTGGGTTTTACACGAAGGTTTCCAGTGTAAGTATTGGAAAGTAGAGGCTCACTCATGGCGTTGTGCCTGTAAGTCACTGCCCATACGAGAAGAACCTTGGTTGTGTGGGCGAACCGGAGGGGTAAAGGTCAGCATTGTGACATGAAAACTCATCTGAACGGATCCGTGGATCCAACAGATCGTGGACAGGATTGGTGGAATGGTACACTGTTGTAAGAGGGGCAAACACCATGCAGACATGTGGCGTTGTTGACGGAGATGGAAGGGCGGGGGCGGTTGGAGAGGTGGAAGGCATTGATGACTAATTCGGTCTAGCGCCGAAACAAGCCGGCAAACAAACCCACCAGCCTTTTCGTGCTGCGGTAACCACTTCACCAACGCCGTACACGTCGCGCAAACATGACAGAGCTCAGCGACCCCGAATTCTGGAATGAGCGCTACAACAAGTCTGACGGCGAGAACCCCACACACGAGTGGTTCAAGACGTTTGCTGCCCTCGAGCCCTACTTCGAGAAGCATCTCTTCGCCGCGCGTCCTGCTGCTGCAAATCCGCGCATCATGCATCTGGGATCTGGAGACAGTGTGAGTACACCGGTGTACTTAGCACTTCGTTCCCACTTCGCATCACGTCACGTGTTGTCGTAGACCGTTCCCGCCGACCTCGCCAAGCGCGGTTACACCAATCAACTCTGCCTCGACTTTTCCACCGTCGTCGATCTGATGTCAAAGAGACACGCCGAGCTTGGTGACATTGAGTGGAAGCAGGCCGACGTCCGGAATATGTTCGACATTCCTGACGCCTCGATTGATGTGGCGTTCGATAAAGGCACTATTGACGCCATGATCCACGGCAGCCCTTGGTCACCCCCGGATGATGTCACCGAAAACACCGGAAAGTACCTCAACGAAGTGAATTACCCTCATCATGTGTCTGTATTCTTTCCGCTCACGCTTTTGAAAAGGTCTTTCGCACTCTGAAGGACGACGGTGTGTTCCTCTACATCACCTACAGGCAACCTCACTTCATGAAACCCTTGCTGAATTCAACCGGCATTTGGCATCTTGAAATGGATGTGCTCTCCGGAGAGAGCTCTTTCGATTATTACGGCTTCATCTTGAAGAAAAAGAAATCGGAATCATGATATCCAAGAGGCCAAATGGAGAGGTAAAATAGACCACGAGCCGCCGTTGGACCGGTTGCACCATTTCACACGTCTCCTTTCGTAAACCCGAATTCTCATCATTGGTGAATGGAGTCACGAAGCGTCGACCGCACCGAACATGAAGTACGTGCGGATTCGGGCCGGTAAATTGATAGAGCAGTGCATCTTGTCACAGTCGCAACTAACAAAAATAGGTCCGATCCGCACGGTGGTCCACTTGCTGCCGCTAACTTTGCAATTACTGATGAGGCGGTGTTGTGCTTAAATTGTGCTTGCATGAGCTTATTATGAGACTCTTTAAACGTAAGTCTATCATCGGGCTTTTCCTGTTTAGTTTCACTTCTATCTTGATATCATCCCTGCTCTGAAGTTGTGGTAGATTGTCCAGCTTTGCGACGTTTGGCAGTCAGCATCGGGCAGCAAGTGCCCAAAACAACTTCTATCGATGCACTGTACACGAGCGGTTATTGCGGGAATCCGCAAACGAATTCCAGGGATGCTCCAATTGATACCTGCCTCAACGACCAGTTGAAGCACTCATAGGACGGACCAGCCGAGACATGTGCTATACTTTGCCCTCCACAACATCATCTCCCAGAAGTTTGAGTCTCTGTTACGTGCAGGTGCTCTCAGTGGCTTCGATATAGTTTGTACCAAAGGACCTGCCGATCGCGCAAGATACAGGAGTAGTTGCATAAGGGTCATGCCAAGCAAGCTTCATATCCAGCAACTATCGACCTCAAACATGATCGCGCCCGGTTGCCGGTAATTGTCCTGCTAATCCTTTGCCCGATCGGTTCGATGGACGTGTCCCCACGGAGCCTCCGCATCAACGTCTTGGTGCCAAGGGCTTTCAAACTTTTGGGTGTGAGTTAAGGACCCACATTAATCTGCAAGCAGCTGATCACGTTGGTGTTTGGGAGTGATGGGCCAAGTCTTTGCGCGGCAGTGCTTCTGGGCGGCAGAGGCGCCGGGTAGGGAGCATGTGAGAAACGTTTACGGAAGCTTAACACCACCCAGCCGGATCGGGAGCCGAGCCAAGGCTCCGCTTGCTTACTTCCAAGACTCCGCTCCACTCTTCCGCCACGCAATCTGCTACATTTCC
Organism: Botryosphaeria dothidea; assembly: GCA_011503125.2. Taxonomy (NCBI): domain Eukaryota; kingdom Fungi; phylum Ascomycota; class Dothideomycetes; order Botryosphaeriales; family Botryosphaeriaceae; genus Botryosphaeria; species Botryosphaeria dothidea. The sequence goes on from WWBZ02000001.1 coordinate 2,617,802, forward strand.
GAAGTCACTACTCGTTCGCTACTTTCTTGTCCTCTTGTCGTCTTACCGCCTCTAAGTTCGCCCAGCAAACTTCGATGACGCCGCCTTGTTTCCGGCCATCGGCCTGTTTTCGTCTGTGCGCCTCCTGCTCGTGATGATGTCTGCCCAGTTTCCGCCGAGCTACGGCCCATGGGGAGGATTTCTTGTCTTCTTAGGTTCTCCACAGTCAGGTTATCAGCTCCGACCCCGTGGCCATGTATTAAATGTCGAATAAGACCCAATTTTCTCTTGGGCGTGCAGCAAACCGTTGTCCCGTCGTTTTTGCAGATCGATCGCCCTGGTCGATCGTCTTGTTCCTACTTGACATTCACGGCTATCCATCAATATGCCTCCTCCACACGTGGACGTGGAGGCCACAGAGCCCAAGTCCACAATCCCCATCAGTTCTGCCTCGTCGACTGGCAGCAAGTCTGGGGATGGCGCGGCGCACTTGGAGCAGGCCGATGGTGAGAGACGACCAAGTGTTGCAGCTCTCTTGCGCAATCCCTTAGCTGGTAGGACTGAGGAGGATGTCCTTGCTGAGGTCGACGTTTGGGTGGAGGAAAAGGGCCTGCAGGACTCGCGTGAGGCCTTCCGCAAAGGCGCCCTACTCGCCCGCGTCCAGCAACGAGACGACGGCTTCGAGAGTGTCTCTGCGTTGAGTGAAGACGAGAAGGGCCTGCTACGGCACGAGTTCAGCCATAGGTGGAGCCAGCCTTTCATGCTGTACTTCCTGGTCATCCTATGTGCTGGTTCTGCTATCGTACAGGGCATGGATCAAACAGCTGTCAACGGCGCTCAGGTAAGAAGATAACTTCACTTAACCAAATCTAAGTGCTAACAACACAAAGCTGTATTACTTCGAAGAGTTTGGCATCACGGATGTATGGCAGCGAGGTCTCCTCAACGGTGCTCCATACTTGTGCTCATGCTTAATCGGATGCTGGACCAACGCACCCCTCAATAAGTACTTCGGACGCCGTGGGACAATATTCATCTCTTGTTTCATTTCGTTTGTGACAGGCTTCTGGATGGCGGCTGCCGATAGCTGGTACAACTTGCTCATTGCGCGGTTTGCACTTGGTTTTGCCGTTGGTGCAAAGTCCAGTACCACCCCCGTCTACGCGGCAGAGTCAGCCCCGAAAACAATTCGTGGAGCCTTGACCATGATGTGGCAGATGTGGACCGCGTTTGGAATTATGTTGGGGTTCGTTGTGTCTGTTGCGTTTCAGAACACCGACTTCTTGGGCCAGTATTCGCAGTGGCGCTGGATGCTTGCGTCCACTTCTATCCCACCTTTCCTCGTCATGATCCAAGTTTATCTTTGTCCGGAAAGCCCTAGATGGTAAGTCTTGCGTGGTGATTCTCCTTCCGATTTTGTTACAGAAGTAGAACACATGCTCACAGCCTACAGGTATATGGAGAAAGGAAGATACGACAAAGCTTTCAACGCTCTGAAAAGGCTGCGTAAGCACGAAATCCAGGCAGCTCGCGACATGTACTACGCCTTCAAGCTTCTCGAGATCGAGGCCGCTGAACGTGAAGGCAAGAACATATTCAAGGAGTTCTTCACAATCAAGCGGAACCGCCGTGCTGCCCAATCATCTTTCTTCGTCATGTTCATGCAGCAATTCTGCGGAGTGAATGTTATTGTCAGTAAGCTCCTGCGGCATACCGTAGAATGAAAGCTAATTTGAATCCCTCCTTCAGGCTTACTATTCGTCGGAGATCTTCATCCAAGCCGGCTTTTCGCGGTCAAACGCCCTTCTTGTATCCTTCGGAACTGGTGTGACCAACTGGCTCTTCGCACTCCCGGCCGTTAAGACCATTGATACTTTCGGAAGACGCAATCTGCTGTTGACTACCTTCCCGCTCATGGGAATCTGCCTCCTCTTCTGTGGCTTTTCCTTCTACATCCCCGACAACGCCGACGGAAGCGTCTCCGACGCTCGTATTGGCTGCGTCGCTACAGCCATCTTCCTATTCATGATGGTTTACTCTCCTGGAGAAGGCCCCGTGCCGTTCACTTACAGCGCCGAGGCCTTCCCGTTGTACATCCGCGACACCGGCATGTCCTTCGCCACCGCGACCACCTGGGGCTTCAACTTCATCCTCAGTCTGACCTGGCCCGCTCTCGTTGAAGCCTTCGAACCCCAAGGTGCCTTCGGATGGTATGCAGCCTGGAATTTCTTCGGGTGGGTGTATTGCTACTTCCTCCTGCCGGAGACAAAGGTGAGTTCAGCGTTTGGTACTCCTATAAGAATTCTTACTGACAGATGGCAAACAGAATCTCACTCTCGAAGAACTGGACACAGTCTTCTCTGTGGGCAACAAGGAACATGCCCAGTACTACACGAAGAAGCTCCCATGGTACTTGAACAAGTACATTCTCAGGAGGGATGTGCCGCCTTTCCCGCCGCTGTACCAGTTCCACGATGAGATCGTGCACAGCCATGAGAAGGATGCTCAGCGTGGACATACTGTGAAGAATTAGGTTTTCGGTAAAGATGGGATGGCGACTATGGACCATTGAACATCTAGTGAAGTCTCGGTCAACACGCTACGGTTCCGTTAAGGTTGTCTTGCGCGGGCAAGCGCACTTTCATGCATGGAAACATGGTTTGTAATCTCAATCGATCTCCCGTCTACGCATAAAAATTTGTTTTGATACAACTTCATTCCGGTGCAAATTACGTGGCCACTTCTACGTCCATGATCCTGAACGTAAAGTATATGCGGATTCATGTGTGAATATATATTCCGTTGGACCGGAGATGTGCCCGGTTCATGCAGTCCTTCTCCGACACCTCCGAGGATTGGTAAGGCGTGGTCGGCATACCATAAAAGAAACCGCGCAAGTATGCCATCCCGGAATTTGCTTACAGTTTGCTTGGAGGCTGGGCACCATGCAGGTCGCCTTCCTCATCTGAAGTAAAGCTCTCAAGAGCGTGAGATATGGTTGACAAGGATCCCATGTTGCAAGATCATACACATTACTATTGAATTGCGGCAGCTGGATGAGCGGTAGTTGTTGGATGGTGTGGCGAGGTGCAGAACCAGCCGCTGCTGCATGTGAAGAGGGATATTGCTGATTTGAGGAGGGGCTGTGCTAAAGAACAAGAAAATAAAAGAAGAAAAACTGATGGGACTTTGGTAGATGCAAGTTTCGAACCGGCGATAATGTCGAATTACCTTGTCTGCAAGGACCAGAAGCTATTTCCATGTGCCACGAATGAGAGCCCATCCACGTCGCATTCCCTGGAGAAAGTGAGGTCTAGTATGAGAATAATCAGCAATGTCCCCGCGGAGCAATTTGCGGATGCCCGGTGTAGTGTCTTGATCATCAGCTCGGGAGACTCAAACAGGAAAGAACAACAAGCCAATGAGAACTACTCATTTGATACTCCTTTTCTTATATTCTATTGCAGTGGGGAAATTACTGATTTTTCCGGCCTTGTTGACAAGAATCACAAATATTTTCTATGTATCTCAGGCTTCACTGTGGTAATCCTAAAGTTTTTAATCTGTTCTGCATCTTCTTGAAGAGCACTGTAATGCCGCAATAATCACACATGGAGACACCTGTCGCCAAACTACATTCAGGCGGCTACATCAGCCCTGCACCTTCTCATACTCCACCAAGACCTCTCCCAGGCGTTCAAAGCACTTATCCAAAAACGCAGTCGGATGAGTGAAGATGACCCTGAACCATCCTTCCTCCTCGCCACCAAACGCCAACGCGTCCGCAATACTAAGCTTCTTCTCGTTCAGAATCCTCTTCAGTAGGTCATGGTCGTACGCCTTCCCAGACGCCGTCACCGCGGCTTTGAAGTTCGCCCAGAGGAAGAAGCCAGCGTTTCCGCCAGGCGTGTACGGGATGCCCTGCTGCGTGAGCCACTTGGTCGTGTAGGCGTACGCCTCGGCGATCTTGGTCTGGTTGGTGTGGATGTAAGTGTCCGTGAATTCGTTGTTTTCGAGGATGGCGGCGGAGATTTGGTCGGAGGGCGCGGCCGGGTAGTTGGCCAAGCTGGTGTTTGCTTCAATTACTGCTACTCATCTCAATGCGAAGGAGGTATAGTTCCAGAGAACGTACGAAATTTGTAGTAGAGACTCGCGGAACTCTTGGTTGTGCTGGTCTATGACGTAGCCGACGCGCAGGCCGTTGGCGCCGAAATCCTGTGCATGATACTGTCAGATACCTGCTGCTTTATCGAATCCGGCGGGAGAAGTCCTCACTTTGCTCATGCCCCAGAGCACATGGACGCGGAACGGGTCGATGACCCCGGTCGTGTCTATGGAAAGCGCCGATGTGAACTTGGGAGCGTCGCGCGCATCAGGGTTATCCCATATGGACAGCGCGTAGATCTCATCACTGATAAGATGGACCTTGTGCTTCTGGCAGAGTTTCATGAGCTGAATGATGAATTCTTTGCTATAGCATCGTCCTTGCCAAATGTTCTGGTTAGACTTGATCTCTCAATAAAGATTGAGGGCCTACCGAGGGGGTTGTGCGGAGTGCAGAGGACAACAGCCTTGATGGTGACGCCCTCGCTGTTGGAGCGCAGCAGCACTTCTTCGTATTTTGCAATTGCCTCAAGGCTGAGAGGATCAATGGGACCAAAGGGTACACCGACAGTCTTGACACTAGAATTGAAATGAGCGCACTGTGTATATTTTTTGTCGGGGCGCAACAGTCTTACCCGGCGCGTGCCCCGAAGTCCCCCGGAAACGATCCGTAGTAGGGTCGGCCAATCAGAAACCCGTCGCCTGAGTTACCTAGAGTATATGCAAGCATCTCTAGAGCATTTGACACTCCTGGAGAGACAAGGACGTGGCTGCTTTCCACCTGCGTAACAGGATGGAAGTGCCGGTTGACAAAGCGTGCTACGACATCGCGTAACCGTTTCGATCCGTGAGAGCCATCTCCATACATAAGATAGTGGCCGGAAATTTTGAACTACTCATGTGTGGTAAGCAAAGGAAACAGAGTCAACGTTTTCCCCAAGCAGCCTACCGTGTCATGAATGTGTTGGACGAGCTCATTGTGCATCAATGACTATGTAAAAGCGTCAGAAATCCGAGGACAGAATGATGGCGAGAGCAACAAACATTTTCAGCGAGCCCGAGACTCAGGATTCCATTGGGATTCTCCTCCGGATGATAGATGTCGTCCAAGACTGAGTGGAAGGTGCTGTGGCCGCCCTCGACGATCAGCCTGCTACCACGCGCCGACAAGAGCTGGCTGTCTCGGAAGGAATCCATACTTGGCGGTTAAGATTACAATTGTTTGATAGAAGAAGCAGGCCTCAGCGGCCAGATTTATAATGTCGTCAGATTTAACATCGGTGAGTCGGCAGGACATACTGGTGTCGGGCATGACGTTGACTCACGGGTGGCCGCGCCCTTCGGTTGACCAGGGCCCCGCCACGGTACCCCGCCTCGCTCTCCCGCTACGTAATTGGCTTGTCGACTATTTCAAAGATAAGCTGGAGGGGATAGCAAAGGCCCGAGTTTGGTTTCCATACAAAATCTGAAACATCACTCATCAAGCCACTATAGTAGGGCTGTGTGTTTCGCTCGGCGAGCCCATGCTCCCACAGTGGGTGTCAAAAGTTTTTGAGCTCTGGACTTTAGCTAGCTTACTAAACTACCTGCTACAGTGCTTGTAAGGTTTGGCGTATACGTGGCCTAAGCAGCCACGGGCGCGAGCGAAACAGCCATTTTTTTTTTCACGAGTATTCCTTAACAACTACTACTAATAATTACTAGAAAATTAGCTAAAATGTTGGAAATCACGTGTTTTGCATATTGCTTTTGCAACACCAGATAGCTTAGTCACTCACTTACGTATATAAGGAGGGTGGGCCACCTACGCCCTTCCTCCTCATGCCAATCATCAATAGATCATCGTTGTTCATCAACAATCAACATAAAATTATTAAGTAAAAGAATTTCTTTAATTGTATCTAATTTTTCTATAAAATTATTAAAAAAAATATAGAAAAAGAGACACGAGATTTTGCTAAGCCTACAAGAGGAAAATAAAAATTCGCAACGAAATATAAGGCTTAAGGGATAGAGAGTTACTTAGGAGTCGAATTAGTAGATAGGTAAAGAAGTAATTAGACGATTCCTTAGCCTCTCGAGAGAACTCGTAGAGGGCTAGCTATATACTCGTAGACGTCTCGCCGAGGGCCCGCAGGCAAGACTCACGGGCCTCGCAGTGGGCGCCGTAGCCTCCCATTTCGGCCTTATGGCGGTCCTTAGCCAAGCCGCCAGTCCACTGGAGCCTCGCACGCAGTGCACAGGCTCCACGCAGTGGTGGCGCAGGGTTGAGTGCCTTAGGCTTGAGGTGTGGCTGGGCGTTGATGCCTCAGGGACCTTGGTCCTGACAGGAGATCAAAAACTTTTGACACTCACTGTGCTCCCAATACACTGTAGGCTGACTCATGACAACTCACGACCATTCAAAATCATCATGTATTGCTTCCTTTTATCAATTCGAATTACTCCTAGTTTCCTTCTCCATATAGGGCGTAGTCATCATGAATTCACAGGCCCTTTTTATTTTAAGCTCTCAACCACCTTCGATATAGCCACAGCCTTCTCCTCGCCAAACCTTCCGCTAACAATCTGCAGTCCCACGGGCATACCATTCACCAAATCAATATCATCTATGCAATCGTCAGAAAACTCAATCGCTGAAACACATCCAAAGTACTCACATTGCTCATGATTGAACTTATCCGAATCATTGCGCGGCACATGATTCTTCCAATCCGCCCCAGGCTGGTCTAGCTTAGCATCAGCATGCGAACCAGGGATCGTGAGCGCAGTGTAATTCAGCAAGTTCCACAGCGCCGAGTAGCCCAGCCACTGCTTGCTCCTGACCCAAGTCTTGGGCGTGTAGTTGACCCACGGCACGACGGGCATGACGATAGCGTCAATGCCGGCGGCTTTCCACTGCGCGAGGAAGTCTTTCTCGTACTGGAGTTTGACTGAGGAGAGCTGGGAGTGTCGGTAAGCCCTACGCATACTCAAAAGTGAAAGGGGACAAACAAACGTACCTCCTGCCGCGCCGGGATATCCAAGAAGTCCTTCTCCTCGCCAATCACCATCCCCTGGATCAATGGTTCTCCAATGATGGCGCAGGTGTCTTGGCAGCCTTTGCCGCCATCGGCCATAACGGCCTTGTACCAGAGCTCAATCCCTTCTTCATGACGCGCAGTGTCCCATTCCACAACTTCCGGTCCGTCAGCCAGCGCCCAGCAAACAAGCAATCGGGTACGTACTTTCGTGGCCAGCGGCCTTGAGCTTATCAGCTACTTCCCGAATAGCCCTGGCGACGGGCGGTTGGGGTTTGACAACGCCATCATCGAAGATGAAAGCGAGCTTCAGCGGAGCTTTCGGCGGCTCCGCCAGCTCCTTCCTCCACGGGACGGGGAAGATGTGCGGATCGACGTCCCAAGGGCTCGTGGATAGGTAGCTGTCGAGGTAGTATTCTAGCGTATTGAGGCTGTGCGTGAGCGGTCCGGCTACCGGTGGCACGATGAACTCTTGGTCTTTCCTGTACGAATGTGAGGAGATGCGGTATCTAGCGAGGATTCCTTTCAAACTAACCCAGATTTGTAGAACGGTACACGCCCGATGGTTGGACAGAGCCCGTACAACCCTTGAAGACAGGCTGGAATGCGGATTGAGCCGCCGATGTCTGTGCCGATGCCCAGCACGCTGCCGCGCCCACCGACGAGAGTGCCCTCTCCGCCCGAACTGCCACCGGAAATGAGGTTGCGGTTGAAGGGGCTGACACATTGCCCAAACACGTGGTTGTAGCTGTCACTCATCTTCACGACTCCGTTAGGATACCAGGTTAGACGGTCTGGTTTGGATAGCATACCATCAATGCCTGCGGGATGTTTGTTTTGCAGTAGATCACTGCTCCCAGCTGCAGCAAAACCTCGACCTCCGGGCCATTCTTTTCAGCTGGTTTCCCCACAAGTCCGACAAAGCCTGTATGTATCAGTGTTAGCATTGGCTAGTCGGGCTTGTTTGCCTACGGGTTCATACCAACAGTGCTATCGAAGCCTTCTACATCAAACCCATCCTTGACTGACACTGGAAGCCCATGCAGAGGACCAAACGGCTTGCCAGTCTCAGCCAAGTGCTTGTCCAACATCTCTGCTCGTTGCACAGCTCTGTCGAAGAAGATTTCGGTGCAGCATCCGGTCAGTTGCTGCAGGATCGCAGTTCTTTTAACGAACGCAGCGGTGAGGTCAACACTGGTCAAGGTGCCTGACACCAGTCTGTCAACGAGCACCTTCGCGTCCGTGATTCTGGTAAGGTCGAGCTCGTTTTCAGATAGCAGCCCACAAGACTCGGTATATGCGAGCGCATCAACGAGACCATCAGGGATATTCTTCAGTCGGAGCTCGGATGGAATGAGCTCGGCTTGCGCGGCGCGCTTCTTTTGAGCAATGGCACGCCAATCAACCATGTTTGTGGGTGTTCCGTTTTCAGGCACGAATTGTATTTGGGAGGTCTGCTAGAAATTGCTTGTTTGTTGAGAGGACACTGTTCCTGTATATATCTGCACTTTCCCCGCTTCCTTCCGGAGGGGGAGGTACCCCGGTTGCGCTATCGCAGCCACCCCACTCTCCATTTGCATAGTGCGTCAGTAGCATCGAATGAGCCAATATTCCACGAATCTTGAATTAGACGTTCTGTCTTTGGTCGATTATGTGAAGATGCATATCGTACCCGACGTAATTTGTAAAGTCATCATCAGTCAGCAGCGTGACAGGGAAGATGTCTCAGCATGACGGAAACAAAATCGAATGCTTTTCAGTTCGTACTGATGAGCTTGTCCCAAGGAGTTGAAGCATATTCTCGAACGTTAATTACCAGGGCGGGTTATATCACGCACGTCTGGACAAATGGTTCAACTCCCCAGACTTGTTCCATTGAAAGCTTACGGAAGCCGTCAACATATCACACGACTGCAACCGCAGTTGGCACCCGTGGAGGAGGGCGGATGTCATGACTTAGGCTTCATGATCGCCCACCAATTGTCCTTCTCGTACCCGGCCTCCGCGACCTCTCCACCAGCTTGCTGGATGTCATGCTCCAACTCTCCCTTGCGGTATAGGTGGTAATACCGATGGAATGTCTTTGGCCCTTCCGGGGAAGCAGCCTCGGCCTGCTCAGGCTGAGCACTTTCCTTCTTCTTAGTTTTCTTAGGAGCATTCTTGTTCATAACCCAGGGCACCATGACGTCCTGCTCGTGGCCTTCATCCCAGCCTCGCCTGCTGTCCCTCTGCTCGAGGGCCCAGACATATACCAGCGCTTGCCCTTGCGGGGTCAGATGGTCCAGTATAGCCTTGGTGGCTTCGATGCGACGCTCTGGGGTGGACAGGTGGTGGATGACGGCGATGGAGATGGCGAAATCGAAGGCGGCTAGAGGATGAGGCAAGCTCAGGGTGTCGGCAACGATGGCGCTGTGCGGCTGATGCCTCGTGGCTATCTTGGCAAGGTTTGTGGATCTGACACCAAGATTATCGGCACGAGGTCGAGCGCATCACTTTAGGCATGGGAGGCCTACCGGTCGGAGGCGACAATGTAGAGGCTTGGATTGACGGCCAGGTACTTGCCATTGCCGCAGCCGATGTCGAGGCCGACAGCGCCGGCGGGAAGGCCTTTCAGAAAGCGCTCAACTATGGGCCATGGCTACTGGGGAGGCGATGAGCGAGGTGACGTGTGGGGTGGCATGGCGGAGACCGAGTACCTTGTAGCGAGTCTCGGAAAAGTGGCTTGCGATTTGCTCGTAGACCTGGTGGACGTGCTGGTCCTCGTACTGAGGCCCGCGGTCGGGGTCGGCGGAGGGACCGTCAGCGGGCATGTGGAGGAGCGGGATCTGGGAGGGCAGCAGGATAGGGCTGATGCGGAGACATGGAATGGGCGAGAGCGAGACGCGTGCGGACGGACGTAAGGCGCGACGGCGCGGGAGTGGCGCGCGCGCCGGAGGAAGAAAAAAAAGTGAGCGGAAAAGCGGAGCCAAGCCAAGGCGCTTCCTTCCCCGAGCGCCGCCCTGCCCCAGGCTGACCATCTGGATTTCTTTTCCTCTTCCCTCCTTGAAGCCTTGCCCGCTCCGCCTGCCCAGCGCGGCTCCCACTGCTGCGCGTCCCCAGTGAGGCTCTGCGCAGGCCCGTCTCAGTGACCGTATAGCATAGGACCCCCTTCCGCTCCATGTCGCCCGCCTGCGCCTCTCCCGGTCCGGCCTGTTGTAGATACCGCTGCTGCGTAGCCAGGAGCCTTTTCCTTCTTGTCTATTGTAGTCCCTATTGCGCGCGCTGAGTGGCGTCCTTCTTCACGTCCGCTTCCTATTGTCCGCCATTGCCCACAATGGCCCTCTCCAGGTTCAATGCCAGGCTGCTGGCCCACGCTCGCCGCTCCACTCACCCCCGTCGCCGCCGTCTTGTTCTGCTTTCCTCCCGTCAACTTCAGCGTCCCTCTCCTCGCCTGCGGCCGTCAAACTCTTCTTTGTCTCCTGCCAACCAAAGGACAATGCCGCCTCCGGACATGTTGCCCGACGACAAAGCCTCTCCTCGCAGGCCGAGGATTGCTTTCAAGCTACCTCCCAAGAAGAACAAGGACCTCACCACCTGCTCCAATGTCGCCCTCAAGCTCAAGCTCGACCCTGCTGAACCCGGCGCTGCTATCGGCACGAAGGACCACGCCTGCCTCAGTGAATTCCAGAGCCCAGACGTTGGTTATCGCCTTCCGCACTACGACGACCCCATTGGAGCATCCGTTGAAAGACTCCAGATCCCTCATGTCCCAGACTCAATATCCGACGACGTAGATACCCCTCAGCTCACCCCCTGCAAGTCTGCCGCCAAGCGCAAGCTCGAAGAGCTTTCGAAGAACCCCATCGCCTTCGTCCCCGCCACGAAAGCTACCATGGATACCGAGCCCGCTCGCAAGCGCCGCCGCCTCATGAACCAAGACATGGCTGAGAGATCGCACTCCGCCGTTCACCTTTCCCGCGAGTACTCGAGACCCGACCTCGGCGTTGCCGGCCTGAGGAATCACAATGGCGCTATCTGTTACCGCAGAAGCGTCTACCAAGTCCTGATCAACACCCCCGTTTTTGTCAACTGGATCAAGCTCCATGGCGTCGACCCGCAACACCCTTGTCCGCCGCAGAGGAGCAAGCCCTGTCTCCACTGCGCGCTGCGCAACCTCGCAAACGCCTATTGGCCTCCTGGCACCCTGCGCCGCGACGAGGGCGCCATCGACAAGGCGCTCAGGATCCTCGACAAAGTGATGAACGCACACAGCTGCGTTGGAGGCACTCCCCGTTCCTTCAGCCAGCAACAGGACGCCCATGAATTCCTGAACCAGCTTCTCCAGTTCCTGGAAAGGGATGCGGCGCCCAGGGTGATCAGGGAGCTCAAGGCCCTTTTCGGCCTCAAGCGTGTCAAGTCACGGTCCTGCACGCGTTGCGGGCTCGTGGACGACACCTGGGACCCGATCGTCGAGCAGGGACTGTGCGTGAACATCAGGCACCCCAAAAGGGGCCTGACCCTCGAGGAATACGTCGACAATGCCTTCAAAGAGGTCAACGACGGCATCTTCTGCACCAATTGCAGGACGAAGTTGACCCACAACTACAAGCATTCAGTCCTGGATGGGCCCGAACTGATGCTGGTCCAAATGTCCCGTTTCACGTGGCTCGGAGGGGCAAGGAAGCTCCACGATCCGGTCCCGCTGAACTTGTATCTGGACTTGTCCAAGCACTTCAAGGACAGCCAGTTGCAGCAGCCGGGTACTCTCAGGTACCGGCTCACTGGAATGGTCTTGCACGAAGGAGGCGCCGGCGGCGGACACTACATAGCCAAGGTCGTCACGCCAAAGGGGACGGAGGAAGCCAGCGACGCCGACATCACGCGCAACTTGACGGTCAAGGACCTTCTGAAGGCCCGCGATGGCACTTTCACCCCCTACATCCTGGCATACACGAGGGTCCGTGGATAGGCTTCAGTTGGCAGGAAAGCGTTACAGGGCTTTCCATATGCGGCAGATCGGCTTTCCTAGAGCTTCTTGTTTTCTTTGGTCTTCATAAGATACCCACGCCACGGGAGGCCGTTCTGGAGATTTCATTTGCTATATTAATAGATAGGGCGTCGAAAAAAAAAGACATCATTTTTATTCGGACTTGTTGTACCTCATCATTTCACTACTCTATTGTCTCTTTTCACTGTTGGACTGAATTCATGCGTCCTCACGACTCGCATGCGGATTACGAGCAGTAATTTCCATGAGAGAGTGCATTTTTATGACAATTACTTGCTGATATCTATGGTAACTGTAGCGTTGCGACATCCTCTTCCCGTGGGGAGTGGAAGCATTCGTCCGGATGCAACTGTTATTTGATTCGACGAACACCTGTATCCGGACGAATGCTTCTACTCCCCATGAGGAAATACGGTTGGAATTGTTTAGCTAACATGCTTCTAGATTGAAGTCTACAGCAAAAGACGCGCCCCGCCCCTCTACATAGGCACATTTTCATTTCTCCTCCGGAACGACACCTTCGCCGTCGGATTCGCCGTAGCCTCCGCCGACGTCACCACCGTCGCGGGCCGCTCCGTCACGCCCTCGGGCAGCTTCCAATCGTACATCAACAGCATGTACGCCAGCGCAATCTTGGCCTCGTTCGACGCGAAGAAGCGCCCCGGGCAGGCATGCGTGCCGTGGCCGAAGCCGAGATGGTCCTCGCTGGTGGTGACGAACTGCCAGTTGTTCTCCTGGCCGGGGCGCTCGCGCATGCGCAGGAAGCGGGCGGCGTCGAACCGGTCCGGGTCGGGATATAGGGTCGGGTCGTGCAGGCGCTCCATCGAGCACGAGACGACGGCGCCCTTGGGGATGAAGGTGCCGTCGCCGAGCGTGACGGGCTCGCGCGCGACGCGGTTCATGACGACTGCCGGCCATCAATCTCAAGGAACGGGGGGAAACAATTAAAAGGAAAATGCTTACGCAATCCTGCCGGATTCATCCTCTGCGACTCTTTCAAGAAGCTGTCCATCAGCTTCATCTTGTACAGGCTCGTCTTCTTCCACCCTTCCTCCTTGATCACCCGCCTGACCTCCTCGCGCAGCTCATCCATGACTTCCGGATGCCCCACCAGGTCGTACATGGCGTGCGTGAGCAGGTCGCTCGTGGTGTGCAGCGCCGCGACGGAGAAGAACAGCTGGTTGATGATTGGGTCGTACGGCCTGCCCTTGGCCACCTCGTCCATCCACCGCACAGTATCCTTGCCCTTCACCCTCTCACCCTTCGCTTCGAGCGCCGCATCACGCTTACGTCTCTTCTCAATTTCCGGGCCGATCAGGGCGCCGGCGCGGGCGATGATGGCGCGCACGCGGCGCGGGCCGGGGAGATAGAGGTTGACGAGCGGGCGGATGAAGGCAGGGTACTTGCGCAGCTCGTGGACGGCAAGGAAAGCCTCGACGGTGTAGCTGATGAGCATCTCGAGCCATTCTTCATTGCAGCAGAGCTCGGGTCCGAGGAAGATGCGGGTGCTGAGACGGGCGACGTAGTGGAGCATGAAGGGCTTGAGGGTGATGTCACTCCATTCTGGTTTGTCGTCAGTGCAATTGCCTTGAATCGTTTGTTCTGTTTTGCGTTGATGCTCTGGAGTGTGGGTTGTTGTTGCTCACCTTTTTTCTCGCCCAAGTCGTCCAGAAGTGTAGCCTCGCTCTCTTCGCAGAGGTCTTGAGTCAGATTTCCTAACAAGGGATCGCTGGTTATTACTTCATTTCTCTCGGTGACCCAGGGGGAAACAGCCACTTACCGATGGCCTGAGTGAGCTTGGTTCTAATGGTGTCAGCGAAGATTGGCTTTTCGAGGACTTGACCAAAGCCCTCGAAACCCTTCAGATGGGCGAGGAACTCCTACTCGAGTCATCAGCCTTAGCACATTCAACCTTGTCTTTCTTTTGATCCCCAACGTACATTGGCATTCCAGTCGCCGAAGCTCAGTCTCGGGTCGCTCTTGATCTCGTTGACGTATCTGTTCGGCAAGATGATCTTTGGTCCGACCGGGCTGACGACTTGGAAAGGCTTGCGGATCTGTTTGCAAGTTTGGGCAATCAGCTGGCTGCTCCTTCATTTCTCGTTTCCAAAATAGCTGCTTGTTGTGATGGAGACGCACCTGGTTCAAACCGTAGTTGACGACATCGGCAGCGCGAGTCCTCCAATCCTGCCTCGCTTTGTTGTAGTCCTTGCCCTCTTCCAAAAACACTACGGGGATCGCCGGGTGGAGCCGCTCGCGACGAATGTACACGGCAGCGAAGAAGAGCAGAGCCGCTGTAGCGAAGAGCTGGGCGTACAAGGTGGTCCCGCCGGAATGGGCAGGCGGGAGGGAGTTGCTCGGCGAATCGGCGGCGGCGGGCGACAGAGCTTCCATGTTCGATCAGAAAAAAAATCAGGCTCAACACGGGGAGTCCTGTAGAGCTTGGAGCATGTGAAGTGGCGTAAACGCGAACTTCTCTTATATATGAACTCTATCTTACTCCGCCTTCTTGTCCCTCAGAGCACCTAGACGCTTGGAATTTTCCTCGACGAAATTGCTATGGATCGGTGTTGTTCGTTCCCGCTACCCGACCTTCTCGTTCCCGAACCCGATGTCCAGCCTTCCCCCTCTCATTGGTCAGGAGACGCCCAAACGTCCACCTTTCGCCGCCGCCGAAATGGGGTCGGGTTATTGCAGCTCCGTGCCCGGAAAGGATGTACGAGGTGAAGTACGTATTGCGATGGTTCTCATTGGCCGTCGTCTTGTTTCAGGCAGTCGTGGGCACGTATGTGGCACCTTCATCTTCTGAGCACACCTTAAAGCCGGCAACTTGGCAGTCCGGCTCGTTTCAGTGGGGCGTGTCGGTGGCAATCAATGCATGTCACGGTCGATCTCCGCATCGCTGGTTGCACGATTCATGCTGTCGGGAAGTGCAGGTGGCGACGGAGACCATGCCGCTGCGGAAGTCGGCGTACAAAAGTACCCGTTCTCCCGGCCGCGGATGCTGGAATTTCCGCATTCAAACATGCCGAAGTCCATAGTCTTCAATAGGCAAAATCAATTGAGAAGAAGAGCGTGTGAACTCATGTGCTGCCACGGCTGATTTTGAGCGAACCCGGGGAGTCAACGAGCAAAGCCCTTCTAGTGTTGCCAGCAATGTTAGCGGTTAGAAATATATAGCCATCTGAGGAATTCATCAATCAGCCCACGTTGTTACAGATTGGGTTTTCGGTGCTCACATAACATAGGGAGCATATGGAGCGTTGTCCAAGTACCAATCAACCATTCGTTGACTGATGAACAACCTCCGTCAAACTCGAAGCTCCCACAGATTGAAAGACAACAATCATCAATGCTTTGCTGCATATCAGCTTCTTTCTCAAGTACCACAGCCTTAGTCAAATTTTGGTATCAACTTACAATGCATCGTATGATTACTCGTAATTAATGCACACGCGGCACATAGAAGATAGAATAATGGCATTACCATGTGCGTGTATATGTCGAGGGCTGGCCAACCAGCCGCACTGCCCACACCGAACTCGGTAAGAGCCCCAAGAGTCGTAAAGGCCAAGAAGAAGTAAAGCTGAGGGTCCTTCAAAGACTGAAGCGTCTAATTCTAATGTCAGATCCCTCATGAACAATTTCTTGATGCCGAATAGCTCACTGGCTGCCATTGATGTTTCCAGGTAGCTTTTATGTGAATGTTAGGCAGCCAAGAATCTGTGAGTGATCGTATAGGTCGCATCCACGATTGGAGTCCCAGCGATAGAGCACAAAAGAGCAGACCCTCCAGATGGATCAAGAGATTGCGCTTGCTTTCACTCACATAGAAATCCGCCTGGCTGATGATACTTACAAACGGAAATGCAACTCCCCAAACGATCAGGCGAACTGGTTGTGCTTCGCGCCGGTAGCACATGGCAGTCAGCAGTAATGCTGCAAGCATGATTGTTGAGCTTGTCAGTCCGCTTAGTGCATAGCACAATAACTTTGTAACGCCGCCATAAGCGGAATAGTAGCCGAACAGAGAAACGAAGAAGCCTTTTGGATCCACGATATTCAGTCAGAGTCATGTCCTTCTATGCGAATATGATAAGTGTAATAACTAACCACTCATGAAAATACTCCCTGAGAGAATTGTCAGAACGACTTCAAAAGACATCGCAAACATCGAGAGCCAGACTCCGGCAACGCGCGTGCTGTAGAAAACTTTCATTGCCACTTTGATTGATCAGATTCTGGAATCCGCTGAAAGCAGGTTTGCTAACAAAAGTCTTGTCCTTGGATATATTGTAGGCTGATTGAGAGGTCGAAGAAGTAACAAAGCTGTATTGATCAGAGATCCCGTTCGATGCGAAGTACGAGCTGCGATACGTACGAATAGTGAAACAAGCAGACGGGCATCAATCTTTCTGCTGAGCCTTTGGCGACAATTTTCCGCAAATGGAAGCTGATCATCGAGACTCAAAGACTGTCTTCTGAATCCGGTACTGAAGCCTGGGCTGGGTGCGGAAAGCGGAAGTTGCTGATCATCAGCATTGAGACCTTCTTCCAATCCCTCCTCGGCCAGATTCAGCCTCTCATTGTCTCTGTGAGCCTGAGTCATCTCTGTTGTATGCTATGGAAGCAGTGCAAAGCGCGGCAGATAGATAGCGCGTAGCTGTGGAACGATATGTCAAAATATTGGACATAGATCAAGAATGAACGAGAGGCTGAGCGAACAGCAGGCTGAAGCTTAACATTTTAAGCAATCATGATTAGGCTGATAAATTTGGAAAGGTATGCAGGGAGACTGTACAACTATTGCACAAAGCTCCGGCCGTGCGGTTGAGTTCAGCCTGATGGAAAACCCAACCTCGCGTCCGATCCTTCCCTCCATTCATACAACACATTGCCTTTTGTTACTATGACGATGCTGTTCAAAAATGCTCTGCACCTAGCTGGTACACCACATAATGTGCCGATTGAACTTTCACAGCTCTCAAGGTCTGTCCGATCGTGCTCTTGTCCAGTCCAATCTATCTCCTAACTGCAAGCTGGATAGGGACCACGAATCTCCATTGAACGATGTCCCGATGGGACGCCTCGGCGCGTTCACCTATATCAGTCTCCTGACCAACTACTCGTTCCACTGGCAAGAACGTGTGGCCAAATTGAGCAACCAAAGGATCACAGCCTGGAAGGCTGGTATGGTTCTCAATAACTTGGCTGCGCTTTTAATCCTCCCGGTCAACATCGCTGTTCCTTCCTGGGCAACTATGAAATTGGAATACAACAAGGCACCTTGTACCAAGGTGATTGCGGGCTAGTGGAGCGTGCTACCTTGGCAGGCCATGCTATTATCAATATCTTGGGAACCATTCTGCTAGCTGCAAGTAACTATACTATGCAGATATTGGTTGCCCCCACTAGAGGGGACGTGAATGCGGCGTATTTTGAGGGGCGGACCTTTAAAGTAGGCGTCCAGTCAATCGGAAACCTCAGGATAATCAGCAAGTACCGAGCATTCCTCTGGATCCTTCTTGCACTTGCATCCATTCCGTTACATCTTGTGTAGGTCAAACCTGCAGACCGTGTGAATACGGACTTCTTACAGTTTTCCAGATACAATTCAGTCATCTTCTCCTCGCAACAATGAATATAAAGTGGCCGTCGTGAAACCCGAGTTCCTGGATGGTGCTCCGTTCGACGTGCGGCTTGTCAACAACTTTGGAAAATCAGACGTACCCCCATCACCAAGCGGGCAGATTCTGGCGAACGATAGTATCGATGTGACTCCGGATAAGTACTATATCCCGACTGTTGTTCCGGAAGACACCAACCTATTGGAAGCTCTTCAGACTAAATCTCGCGCTGGACGACTGACCAGAATGAGTAACGCAGAATGTGTTAAAGCATATATGGCGAACCCTTAGACCCAATACGGCAATGTCATTGCAGTGAGTGAACGCGCAGTTTCAGACAGTCCTGTTATGTGGCTGGACTTATTCCTCACCAAAGAACCACTCCATTCCTTGGATTTGTCGATACGCCGGCCTAAGTAACACGACGTGGGACGTAGCAAATGGGACCTCTAATTGCAATCCTGAGGCACTCACCACTAACTCGAGCACTTGGTCAGTCGGTGTGTATGCGGTTTACCTCGGTCATGGTCACTGGCGCATAGAAAGCTATCCAATTTCCTGGTGCTTGGCGGAGTCATACCCACGCTGTGTCTGACAGCACGATATGCGCCTGTTGATAACGGTCATAGCTGCAAACACGGTTAAGGTTGTTACAATTATTACAACTCTGTTACAGTATAAGTTGCCAGCTTTGGTCACGATCGGAGATGGAATAGCGTCTTTTTTGCAAAATCCGGACGAGGCAACGAAAGGAATGTGCCTAGCTGCGGACGCTGAGTTCGAATCCTCTTTGTGGGAATCAAAACCAAGAAGATACTCCAAGGGTGGAAGGGACCGAGATCGATCAGCCGGGGCTTCGCGTCGACAGTGGGCGGCAAGCATTACGCTGTAAGTACGGTTGAGCTTGAAGGATTACCAAACGAAGGAGCTAAAAAATTTCAGATTTGCCATCACGATGGTCTCCGCAGCTGTTCTTTCGCTGATTTACGATAACTCGCATATTTCAGAGTGGAAATTTTCTGCCTCCATTCAACCGGACGTAATTAAAATTGGTCGGCGGCTAGACGTTGCCACCTTGGTTATCATCGGAAACATCCCACAGGTTGCTTTGTCTTTCAACTACCTACAACTCAACCGGCTCCTCACATGTATGGCGGCTTCTCGCGAGTGGTCGTTATACGCTCATCAGAAAAAAGGGCTCCGGACTTCCAACCCGGTAGACGCTCAGCGTTCTACCTATTGGCTTCAGCTCCCACTCAAGTTTGCAGTCCCGCTCATGGCAAGCTCAGCCGCCCTCCACTACTTGGCCTCTCAGAGCCTCTTCTTTGGGTCCGTCCGCTACTACTCGCCCTATGAAAAGGACGGCAAACGCATCATTTCGGAAGACCATACTGGTCTGGGTCACTCACAAAATGCGGCGTATGTTCTGATGATGGGATTGCTATTCATCAATACCGCAGTCGTACTCTGGGGAAGATCAAAAAATAAGCCGGGGATGCCGCAAGTAATACCAACCACTGCAACCATCTCTGCGGCATGTCATCCACCAGAAGAGCCTGAGGTGCACCTGAAACCCATTCAATGGGGCGAAGTGGTACAAATCGGAGACAGTAGCACAGTCCGCCATTGCTCTTTCAGCAGTGGCGAGGTGATGATGCCAGTCGAAGGGGACATATATGTGATATACCAACTACTGAACATGATGGGATATTATGAAGAAAGAAAAAGAGAAAGAGAGAGAGAAACTTGATTTGAGATTTTCGCAGCAATCCAATGCTTGTCCGTGTTGAGTAGTCTAAGTCCGTTTCTTAGTTTCTGTGCGCTGCAGCCGGAGCCCGGGGAGACTAGTAGTGACGAAATTATCTCTCACTCAACAACCGTATTCGGACATCTCAAACATTTCCGCCCTCAGATCTTCGATATGCATCAGCCGGCCTGCTTCAATGTCCGTTGACCCCGCACCGGCCTCGCTGCACAAGCCGTGTGCCTTTTTGAACATGTGCAGCCATTGCGGATTGTCGGCAGCCGTCTGGTTCCACGAATCGTCTTCATCGCCACCAAAGACGATGCGCCGAGCCTCACGCTGCAGCATCTCGTCTGTAACGTCGACTCCAGACCAGCGACACTGCTTGACGAAGCTGCCGAGCGCCGCGGTCATGGCATCGAAGCACTCCGGGCCCATTCTATGCTGCTGGCGCTGCTGCTCGGCCAGCCTCGACGCGCTGAAGGGCGCCAGCTCGTTGGCTTCGACGCCGATCAGGTACGGCGGCATCGCGTTCTCGACCATGGCCGCGACGGTGGGATCGTCGAGGGCGTGGTCGCCTTGCCAGTCCTTCATCTGTGCGCCGGCACGGAAGTGCACGGCGAGGTGCTCGTTGCGGGCGGACCAGCGCTCGAAGCGCTCGTCGCAGAAGCCGCAGCGCGAGCGGACGTGATCGGTTTGCGTCTTCCATGTGTCCATCGATGGAAGAATCTTGTTCACGCCGTGCACAACACGGAGGTGTTGGACCATGTGGTCTTTGCGGTAGAAAGTTCGCGCCGTGGCGGGTTTCTCGGCGCATTCTGAGAGGCGGTGGCATTCGGTGTGGGCTGCGGATTGAGAATGGACTCCGCAAAAAGAGCAGTACGGCCGTCCAGATTCTTCGAAGAAAGTAGGACTGAAAGGAGAACAGACCCATTTTTCCAGCGATAGGTGCAGTGACTTCTCGTGGCGGGTCCAGTCGTACTTGGTCTTGAAGGTATCGGTGCAGAAAGTGCACTGGTACGGGCGGTTGTCCGCCTCTTTCAGAGCCTTCGTGTCGAGATTCATTATTCTCTTTTGGCGCCGGCGCCGCTGGGGACCGCGAGAATGAAAACGGTTGAAAGAGCCAGTGCTGGGGACAGAAGAGCCTGAGCTCTCGGAGCCGGTGGAACTGGCGGCATTGAACGAGTACACAGAAAAGGCTGGATCGGTGTCGAATACGGGTATGTCAGAGCCATTGGTGGAGACGGAAGATGATAAAGGCAATGAAGTGGCACACGCGTTCACAATAGCAGTAGCTGGTACTGCCTCGGCTTCAGGCGGAGAGTTTCTCCATCTGTCAAAGGGCGACATGTCCTTCCATCCTGGTATGTTGTGTGTTTGAGCAGCGGCTGAGGCATCGGCTGGGGTCTGCAACTGGGGTTTGATCTTTCGGCGGCGAGCGTTGGCCAGCCAGTTGGAAATCTGAGAAATGGTAAGGCCAGTGCGATGGCTCAAATCTCTCTTCTCAGCAGGACTTGGATAAGGGTTGTTCCAGCGTGCGAGAAGCCAGTGGCTCAGAATCCTTGTGGCCCCTTCAGGGAGGCGGAGGATCTTGTTTTTTGGTACTGGCACTGGTCGGCCCTCAGACGGGTTGAGAGGAGTCGAGTCGCGGTCGCCAGGGAGCAGCGGTTCCAACGGCAGCTCGTCCAGGTCTGGGTCAAGCAGCGTGGTGAATGCAGCCATGACATCGTCGTGCTCATGCATTGCGGCCATGGCGGAAGGTCTGATGTGGATGGTTGGTGAGCGAAGGAGAAGTTGGGCGGCGCGGAGAAGGAGTGGACGGCAGGCGCGGCAGCCGTCCAATCAGGCTGCAGCATGCCCTGTCACCCTCCCGAAGCGGCAAGAACAAGGGCGTCGCCAGATATGGTCAAGGAACGACCACCACTGCAACGTTCTTCCATCAAGTCCTCCACATCCTGCAGTCCAATTTTCAACCTGGCGGATCTCTCTGGGTTCCCTTTGGTCCCGGCTGAACTGTAGGAGGGCGGTGAGCCCAAGTAGGTCTCCAGATATCCATTGTGCCATCCGTTTCAGAGCTATGCGACAACACCAGGAATAGCCTCTAGCATCGAAGTCCTCTCACGACAGCACCAGGACATGTCTGACCTTTTCAACAATAAGACCGACAGCTTTCTGATTTGAAGGAACGTCCATTATGCAACCATGCCAACGTGCCATGCTTATCTCATCCAACGCGGGAGTTCGGAAGTATTACCCTCCGTTGAATTTACTCTCTGCGGTCAGCCGTCAGCATTCGGCCATGGAAACGACCACTTATATTCCGCACTCATTCCCGGGATGCATTCTGAAACATGCATTGACGTTGACGGATTACTTTCGAAGATGCGATTATTACACATGCCAAAAGAAAAAGATCGGAAAAAGGTTGCTCACTGTGTGCGATAGCAGCACAGAATCTCTCCGAGTTCAGGGACGTCGAACTTTCCGATTGGGTCACAGCACCGAATACAGACGAGCTTCTCGTCATCACCAATTGGGGTCGTCAAATCGTAGAGAGCCTGACGAGATCCCTCCAAAATCGTCTGATGTAGCGCATCAGCGAGCTGACCGGCTCACCACTTCCCTCCACGCTCCACATCAGCCTGCTGCCTCCCGTCGAGGGTAAGACTGACGAAGACCCGCATATCTCTCCACCATCTCGTCGGAGCAGCCAACGCGGTATTACTCGACGCTGGGCGAAAACGTCCGAGCCAAACGGCAGACCGGCGCGTCGTGGTACAGCGACCTGCACTGAGAGCCCGCGCTGGCGGACTACACGTTGCACATCGTCGAGCTACCTCCCATCGGCCGAGATACGCTGTGGGCGTCCGGCTGTGACCCGCACGAGCGGCCCAGCCCGCCGTACCCCCGGTTCCTCGAGGGCTTGACGGACCGTTACTGGGCCCCGGAGAGGCTGAAGTTTGGTCTACAGGGGACCGCGCCGCGCTCCTGAGCATGTTAGGTCAGCTTTCCAGGCGAAGCATCTAGTTGTGTAGACGAATCCTGTGACGGGTCGGAAGTGCATGTATGCAGTAAAGGATTACGTATGACTCTCAGCAGCCCAGGAAAGGAGAAGAACGAATTCTGATGTTGTTGACAGGCCGCATCGATTGAGGGGGTGACAAAAGAAGCAAGTCAGCGTTTGCTTCGACGGCTCCTCGAACGGCTACAAAAGAATCACAAGCTTCAAGTTCGCTCTAAGTGGCAGAAGAACGACACTGCTATCTGGGAAAACTGATGCTTCTTTAATACTAATTCTTATGACTCCATGCGCCTCAGCCCTCGTTTTGGCTGGCGGTTGGTTAGTAGCAGTGAAAAGCCGTTTTTAGATCTGGACAGCAAGTCTCGTAGCATTGTGTTGGCTGAAGAAAGAAGAAGGAAAGGCGGAGTGAACCTGGCAGGACGGTCCATTTGTGGGCATTCGGCATCATTCATAAGTTGCTTAGCTTCGACAGATAGATGGCTGTAGGCCTCTTGGTTGGTGATCATGCTGTGTACCGACGGTTGGTCAAGCCTTGAGCGTGTATTAACTGTTGGTTCGGAGTATATTGACTGAAAGCGGAACCGCTCGCTTAATCTTGGTCCAATGTCTACAGGGTGTATCGCAACCGGCAGTTGGCGGCGATAGGCTTTCGAGAACAACTCTATGTGGAGTGAAAACAATCATCCGGACATGGGTAGTTTATGGGGTTCGTGGCGATAAAGCTGTCCAGACGAATGCTTCGACTCCCATAAGAGTATTGATTATACCTTTTTCTAACCTGCAGGGGGTGGATTCCAGCTGCCGGTTTGCGGTTACGGCCTCCAGTAAATTTGATCTCATGGGAGTTGAAGCGTTCGTTCGGATAGCTATACCATTGAAAATGTAAGATGCTTGCGCCTGGACAAGTTTTCAATTCTCCACAGTAACAGCTTGAATTTGGCCTCCTGTGAGAGTATCGCATTCGGCGCTAACCGTCGGCCACAGCACCCATTTGTCCGGAGAGGCCAAGCATATGCGATAACGCAAGCAACTGTAAGTTAAAACGTGCTGTCCCACAACGTCAGGAACCGCGGGCCGCGGGCTTGCAGATCACAATGTGTTCGTCGCACAGCCGCGCCGGAAGGGAAAAAGAAAGGAAAGTGTGAGCCTACCCGTGCCTGATTTAGCATCCAATCGCTATTGGCACGCACGTCAAACAGCGCATTATCACCACTGTCGCTTATCAGCTTACCCCTCCATCGCCCAGCCTTATCTTCGCTTGTCTCTTCCGAAGGATGCTCTTCCCAGCCTTGCTGTGAACTTTATCAAAATTACCTCCACGCAAGCTTCATCTCCCCCATCTCTTCCAGAACAAGTAAAATAAAGAGACGGAATAGCCTCAGCCCGCCCACTCAGTTACCTCAACCCCTTTTCCATCCAACCTCTTCCCAGCCAATCCACATGACGCACATGGAGAGGAGAGTGAGCTCATGAGCGAGGCACAGCAGCCAAGCTGATAAGCATGTGAAACGATCACACAGAATTCCCCCATGCCGATCGACCCCGTCGTCTCACAACCTTGCCAAAAACAAAAACAAACATACAGAAAAGCAAAACGTCAACAACGCCCCGCCGCGAAAACCTTCAACCGACAGAACCGAGCGAGCAACGGATGCACGGACTGTGCATATCTCTTTCCATCCCCAACCACAATATCAATTGCATGACCGTGTGATGCCACCCAAAGTTGTTCAGAGGCAAGGAGACAAAACGCAACAAGCGTCCCGAAGGTTCCAAAGCCCTTGAACGGGAGCTCATGAGAAATCAAGCCACTCTCCTTCCCCTAGTCCCGTCTACCTACACGGTACCTGAATCCTTATCACGCGGCGTTATCACCTATCACTCTTCCCAATCGTTCCTGGCCGCATTGCAAGGGCTTTGGGCTTAGCGTCGTCTTTTTCCCCGCTCGAACACCGGACGATAGCGTGATCGGCAAAGTTTTGGATTGGTCTAGGGTTGTGGGAAAAACGGCGGAAGCCGGTACGATGGGCTGCTAGCGTACCAGCCGGGGAAGATAGGACAAGGGGCCAAACGGCTAGCTTCAGCGATTATGGCGGCGCTACTGGGAGCATTGGTCACAAGCCTCTTGCGTGCCCTGCTCCTGCCGCTACCGTCGTTCGCTATTTCCGGACGACGGTAAGACTGATTATGTGATATTTCCATTGGTAGTGCAATAGTACGTCAATAGAGCATACGCGTCGTCGAGTCGAAGCAGCCGTTAGTATGCGGAAGTTTCCAATCCTCTTTGCACATCTACATCTGGACTAGTGCTTTCAACTACCATGACAGAAACCTGTCACGCCTGCCTTGCGTGGTCACATAGAGTGAGCTTGTACATACGCATGCACAAATGGGCAAAAGCACGGAAGCTCTCCCGAGACTAGCGTATACAGCTGATGGGCTGCGCGGCGGCGCCGACTGTGGATGATGCGTAAGCCCGCGAGTGATGACCAGCCTCGAAGGAGGGGAATTCGTTTTAGGACAGGTTGCACAAACGGGGGGCGCGCGCGCGATGGCTGAAGGGAGTTTTACGTGTATGCAAGGGATGATAGAGACGGCAACGTGCGTACACCGGTCATCAGACTCACGGAGAAATAGTGAGACAGGCACACAGCACAAACGTGACAGGAAACAGGCCACCAAGCGAGACAGCCCCCCGCCATACCGTAGAAACACTCCCACAAGGCTGAGAATGGATTGGCGGAAGGGTGAAAGAGATGAGCTTCAGACGAAATCGGTAGATGATGCAGCTGAGAAAGAGGGGAAAGGAACGCTGCTCCTGGCTGCCTACCTACCTGTCTTCACCTTTGCGATTGCCTGACTCTGATACCATACCAGAAGCCTGGGCACAATCTCGAATGCTGCATCACGCGGCCGATCCGAGCGTAGCTATTCATCCATCGCGCCATCACAGCGGCGGCGGCGGGGAGGGCGACGACGCGTTGGTGTGCTTTTCCTTCTCCTTTGGAACCCTAAAAAACCAGCACCTTCCAGCACCTTGGTCTTAGCGGCGGAACAGAAAGATGCACTCCACAAAACGCCACGGCACGGGAAATGGCAGGAGCGGAAGGGAAGGGAAAGCAAGGGAAGGGGTGCGCGAGGAGGCTGGAGCGGACAGCGGACTGTGGGACAGGCGCTAAGGCCAGCCGTTCCCCCAGAAGGCACATCTGCTATCTGTTAGCTGTCATTGGTCGGCATCCCTTCCATGGTTTGATGCAAAGTTGAGGGTAGGGTTGCAGCTTGATAGGGAAATGGCCAGTGAACGCGTTGGCATCGGTTCCGAGACAACCGAGTGAAGAACGCGCGCGCGAAAGCGATGCCACACGTGTTGACGGACCCTGCACTGGCTTAGTGCAGAAAATAAACACATTCGTCCTGTTCGGGGCCTGCCGAGAGTTCCTGCATCATGTCAAGACGAAACCCAATCTACCCTGAACCTTTGGCTCCGATCTACTCACCTCCCCTGCCCCGCTCCTGTGTCGCCAACCCCTCAGCCCGCCGTCACGTAGCATTGAGCACAATCCAGTCATGAGTGGGTAAATCTTGCATTCTAGTTGTCGCAACGGCCTACTACCAATGCGAAGATACGAGTTCAAGCTCCTGATTTCCCTTAACCATGCATGCCGTAGCTCCAAACACTACTGCCCTCACGCACGTATGGAAGAAGTCGAACTACAAGTGGAGGTCATTCCAACCCCCAACCCACTCAAGGTCGCCAATATCATCGCCACCCGTGTGCGCATGTTGACGCCAATCCTTGCTCAAACTCCACTCCTGATGTCCCTGAAAATGTCCCTTCCCAACGCCGAAATCAAGTCCGTGAAAGTTGTGATGTCCAATTCCCATCCCCCGCTTCCAATTCAAAGTCTTGTTGCTCTTCTGTTGCTTAAAGCCCGGAGATGGCGCCGTAATAGACATCTTCGGCTTCTCCGGGGTTGGCTGAGCTCGCCTGCGATCACCCAGCGCCGCCCACTTCTCCGTCATGTCGAAGCCCGAACGCTTCTTCGGTGGCGAGTAGCGGGGTCCAGCCGTCTGGTTAGCAACGTTCGGCCTGTGTTCTACGTGTACAACAAAAGGCTTGCGCTGCTCCTTCTGATCGGCCGGCTGGTGCTGCAAGTCTTCGAAGATGAAGCCCGTCTGCTCGCTGATGACGCTACGCGGCGGCGACGGTGGGCTGCGGTTCCTGCTATTGTGGACACTGGCAGGATCCTTCATCTCAGTCAAGCCAGCGCGAGGTGTCGTACGGCCGGAACCCGTCTCGTTGCTGAAGACGCGGTCCTTGAAGCTCATCTTCTCCTGGAAGACATCATAGACGCCTCCCAAGTTCTCCTCTTCCTCCTCATCCCACAAGTCGCTCCAGCTCTTGGAAACCATGTCTTGCTTGCCTGCGAAGACTGATGCCATGCTCGGCATTGGTCTTGTAGGCATTGAGCCCGGGATAGCCATTGGCCTTGATGAGTTGTTGTTGTTGATGTTGTTGTTGTTGTTGTTGTTGTTGATGGAACGCGGCTGCGTGCCTTCGTTGGACTGCAACGAGATGCCAAGGCCAGAGTCGACGAAAGAGATGACTGATGAGCGTTCAGGCTTGAACGAGCACCAGTCTCCCTCAGTATGCTCGGACTCGGGAAACAAGTCTTCCGAGAACCTGTCCACATCGTGGATGGTGGACAGCTGACGAACAGGCTGAGGTGGCGTCATGGCAAGAGCCCTGGCCCAAGGGAAAGCACCATCCTGGGTAAGGTTGGCAGTGCTGACCGAAGGGGTGCGAAGAGGCTCGCGGTTGGCGGTGGCTCCGATGACGTCGCGGTCGTCGTTGCAGAACTCGTCAAGGGACTCGTCATCAGTCGTGAAGGAGATGACGCGGTCGAGAGCGTTGCGAACACCACTGAGCGACCGATTCTCAGGGTCGATGGCAAGACAGTGCATCAGTACCTCGAAAGTATCCTGAGACATGTTGGGGAAGACATCGAACAATGACTGGCGGTCGCTGAGGTAGTCCCGGAAGAGGGGGTCCGAAGCGGTAGGGGTAGCAAAAGGGTTGCGAGAGAACAGGACGTTGAGCAAGCAGATGCCAATTGCCCAAGTATCAGCCTTGGCTGGAGAGTAGCCCGTGGTTCCGCAGTCATACTGCTCGGGAGCCATGTAGCGGTCGCTACCGACAGCACCCTCGTAGGACCATTCATCGGTGGTGGCAAGACCGAAATCGCCAAGCTTCATGTTTCCCTCTTGAGTGAGGAAGATGTTCTCGGGCTTGATGTCACGGTGGTAGACACCCTTTGAGTGCATGAACTCAACAGCGGAGATCAGCTGGAACATGAACTCACGAACATGCTCCGTTTCCAAGGGGCCACGGCCGAGACGAATGGCTTCGTAGAGGTCGCCATTCGGGCAAAGCTCGAGGACAAGGTAGAAATGGTGCTCACTCTGGAAGGTGTGAAGCAGGTTGACGATGTTCGGGTGGGAGTTGAGTCTGCGATGAATGGAGAGTTCCTCGGAACGTTCGTCAATGGCGAAGGCAGATGGGCAGGCATTGGCATCTGTGTTCTTGGTCAAGCACTTGACAGCAACATTCTGCCCAGTCTGGTGGTCCTTAGCCATGAAGACCAAGCCGAAGGAACCGTGGTTGAGAGCGGAGAGCGTCTCGAAGCGTCCGTCCAAGAGTACGCCATCTTTGAACTGATTGCGCATACACTCCATTTCCAGATATTAGGATCGAAGTTGGTAGAGCCGACGAGGTAGGTCGTACAGCAGAGAAAGGGTGTCGGAAGAAAGGTTAAAAGACGCCGCCAAGAAGAAATCGAGTCGTAAAGAACAAGCCGACAATCCGCTCCTAAGGCAAAAAAAGGCCAAATCTATGGTGCTTTTAGTGCGAAAGCGCAAGGGGACCTGGTAAGAATGATACAGAATAGAT
Source organism: Botryosphaeria dothidea (assembly GCA_011503125.2). Classification (NCBI taxonomy): domain Eukaryota; kingdom Fungi; phylum Ascomycota; class Dothideomycetes; order Botryosphaeriales; family Botryosphaeriaceae; genus Botryosphaeria; species Botryosphaeria dothidea. Next base: position 2,646,235 of record WWBZ02000001.1, read on the forward strand.
AGTTGTAGATAGGAAATCCGGGAGCCGAGTAGCTTTTTTTGGCAGTAACAGTAGTTGTAAGTTTCGTAAGGCGCTTGAAAGCAAGAAACACCGTATCGCTCAGGTGGTATAGTGTCGTAATCGGTAATATGCACAGAGGAGAGGTCGAGCCGAGTGGTGGGGAACCGCGGGTGGGTTTAGAGGCAAGGAAAAACAAGGAGTGTGGTTGTTGGCATTTGATAGATTAGATCAGAGTAAGGTGTGAACCCGAATCAACGAGTGTAGGAAAGGTAACCGGTGAGGTCGACGGTGGCCGTTGAAGATGAATGGCCGGGGTTGAGAAGAAGTCGGAAGCCGAGGGCCAAACCAATTGTAAGGTTGAAGGATCGCAAGAGCTCGCTGCGTTGAAGGAAGAAGGGAAGAGTCGTGACACGTAGGGAGAGACCGGGAGATCTACCCAACACTCAGAGTTGACTGGAGAGCGTGGTGTCTGTCGGCGGAGAAGGGAGTCGAGACGAGAGCCGGGTCTCGGAGGGTGCTGATAAGCAGCCGGATCGACGAGGCGACGATACTGCCTTGGGCGGGCTGAGTGGCTTGCGAGAGTTCGTTGATCGGCTTTACCATCAAAAGGCGGACTCTGGAAGCTTGAGGGAGTTGATGTAGTGGCGGTTGTGGTGTGATGGACGCTAGATTGTCGTCGTGGCTCAGAGCATCCGAAGGCGATGACGCGATGGTGGAGGTCAAAGCTCAGTATGAGTCGGCGGTCGTGGGTCCTAACGGCTGCAGTGCCCAATGCGATGAGTCACTCGGATGTGGAGACGAGAGGAGGATGGTGTTGTTGAGGTCGGGCGGGTAGAAGTAGCGGAGGCGGGCGGGAGATGAGCCGTGCAGTTGTTATGGTCGCTCGTCGAGGCTGGTGCAGCTGTGCGGGCGCGCGGGCGTGCGGGCGTTGGCTGATAGGCAGGCAGGCAGGCGCGGAGAGAGGATTGGAACGAGGGAGTCGCAGGGGGCAACAGGCGGAGGGAGAGGAATGCTGCAGCTTTTGGCGATGGGACGCAACGACGTGAGCGAAGCTTGGCTCGAGGTTAGGACATGGCGAGGACACGGAACTGGGCTGGGAGGTACGGGGTCGAGGACAGACAGGAGAGGGCGGGCTTGTTGTAGGGACGACCAGCGTTAATACAGGGCACAGCCATCGCCCGCGACGCGCGCCCGGCCTCGATTGGTCGCTGCAGCCGGCCCCCGGCCGACCCCCCAGCAGCGCCCCCAGCACGCCTGCTCTGGGCCTAGTGCCGAAAGAGCGCCCCAGGGCTCGTCACGCGAACGTGGCAGCTCCTAGCGCAAGGGAAGCGCGGCCTGCACGGCCCTGGCACTTGCTGTTGGCTGTTGGCTGGATGCCCGGATCGCAGCTCATGGAACCGGATCGAACGGCGACTCGCCACCCGCCAGCTTGCGCGCGCTCGCGCTCGCGCTGCTCCTCTAGCAACCAGCGCTGCTGGCTGCCCGTCTGCAGCGAAGCGCTTTGTCCCAGCATTGCGTGTGCCGTCGCTGGGCAGACTCTCCCCGCTTTCGTCCAAGCTGCTTCCCGGCGTCCTGAAACCCTCAGAGCACGCATCCCTGCCGATGAAACGCCCTTGCAAGCCTCCTCCTTGCCTTGGCCGTAAATAACGATGTCCCGTGGCTCCACCGAAAATAACAGCTGAAGGGTCCGCAGAGCGCCGCGATCGACGTCAGACGCTGCCCGTCTTTGTCTCGGTGACGGAGGCCCTGACGGTCATGCCATCGCCGGCACACCCTCTCTCGTAACGCCGCCACCCCAATGGCGCTGTGTGGCACATGTCGCACAACAACGCTGGTCCGGCGCGGTCGAGAGTGGCCGGCAGGCCTCAGGCGACCATCAACAAGCTGCTGCTCGACCTGCTTCGACCTGCGCGCACCCGCCCGCTAGAGCTGCTGCGCTGCAGAGCGAGCTGTTTGATCAACAGCGGCGTCCAAGCGGCTCGCGTGCAGCACAGGAGATGAGAGCCATCTCCGGTCTCTCGGTTGCCGTCTGCACACGCTGCGAGCGCACCAGAGCTTCGTGAGTCGTGCCCGCCAGGGGCGTCTGCGCGGGAAGACGCGCTGCGGGATGTGTGGAGACTCTCTAGAGCTCAAGCTCAAGCTCCCGCAAAGACTCGCGCCGCGTGCTGCAGTTAATCTCGGCCGTGGCCGCGGTTGGAAGCGCGCCTTGCCTGTTTCTGCGCGGCCAAAAGTCGGTCAGCTTTCATGGAGGCGTGAAGCTTGCCGGCATGCGATGCATCTGCTTTCCCGGCACACCAGGTCGGTCTTGGCCACGCCGCATCGCGCTGCCGTTCGCTGGACGCAGGCACAGAGGTTGGCTTATGCAGCCTATGTCTCGCCACCGCGCGAGCCGGCTAATGCAAGCGGACGCCGTTCTGGCCCCAAACAGAAGGCCACCAACCTGGCGGTCAACAGCATTCCCCATGGCACGCCGGCATTGGTCGCGTTACTATGACTATTGCCCATGGCGTGCTGCAAAAGTCCTGGCCTGGGTACACCGACTTTGTGAACACGCTATCGCCTGCTCTCGCAGCCGTGATGGCCGGGAAGTTGTGCAGTAGCGGCGCATCAGCCTTGTGCATATTTTCCGCGCGCATGCTCTGGATTCAGCCACAGCTGCGCGGAGCTCGTGGTGGAGCGTGGAGCCTGCTACCGATTGCGGATCGGCCTCGTGTCGGCCCGCAGAGGGTCTTCGGCGTCGTCGTGCAGATCTGTGGTGGAGTCGATTCGAGTTTCTCGCGGCTCCATCGAAACGCCCACGCCCACTCTTTCACCCAGCCCACGTTCGGCTGATCCCGGGGGATCTTTCTTGAATGCAGACCAACTTCATCAATTGACGAGCCTCCCCTTTGTTCCATAATGGCGGACGACCTGCAGCACGTCAACACCGTCCTCCTCGACATCGGTGAGTTCTTTGTCTCAGCAGCAAAATTTTTCTGTGCCGCCCGACCTCGGAAGCCAGCGCTACCACACCGACATTCGGCACTCGATTGCCCGGCGTGTGCCTCATGCAAGCGCCTGCCGTCTGCGGCTCAACCGCCCTGCTCGCATTGATCCAACCGGCGGGTTCTGTTCGTCTTCGTGACTTTTGCTAACCCAGTTTCTTTTAGAGGGGACCGTTTGCTCCATCTCATTCGTCAGGGAACGCCTGGTAAGCAACTTTCCTTGCTGATTTCGTATCTCAACCGCCTCTTTCTCTGTCGTCCGGACTTTTTTAGTCCGCTTTTTTTTTCTTTCACCACGTGCACCAATTCGCGGGTTCGCGAGGGTTGTTCAGCACACCACCTCTGGAGGTCTCTCCCTACCTCGCCTTCTCACCGCCGATATGACGCCAGACGCCCTTTCTTCACGAGGCGAATGGAGACATTTCAAAGCCACCTTGCTTCGACCTCAACGAAGCCGCGCGTTGTTAAGCTATTCGTCCGGACGCATGTGTCTGGCCAGAGGGACGCGTTTGACGTTCTGGCGATTACCTCAGATCCGTTTCGTCTAGGCTTGCTCAAGCCAACAAGAGGTCTTGCAACTGAATCAGCCCTCGCCAAGAACGATAGGAATGGGCCTCCATGAGGCAGGTCTAACGGTGCCCTTGTCTCGCTTCCCACGAGCTGTTTCTCCCATGCTCCGATCAAGCAATGCCAAGGACCGCTCTGTGCAGACGGCAGCAGTCGAAACAGCTTGCAAACACACAGCTTCAGTTCACAAAACGTCGCAACCGAGCGGGCGGGTACATGGAGCAAGCCTCAGGGCCCAGACTACGTGTCTCCGGCTCTGCATTGACGTTTTGTCTATCGTTGCGATTCGGCAAGCATTATTTCCACTGCTGATTTCCACATCTATCACGCACGGGGCGTGGTTGGCGATCACGAGTACCCTCGGACTCGCTTCGCATCAAACGCTCCCTTTCACAAAACGACTCGTGGCCTCAATGTTTTATCGGATTTGCGGGTTATGCCGATATCTGATGGGCCAGAATCGCGGCCTATCAATGCCGTACTGCCTATCACTCGGCTTTCCCAATATTCTGCAGCGGCGTAGGCGGGCCTTTCATCCCCCCTTATTTCTCCGGCCAATGATTCCGTCATTGATGCTTCATTTTTCCATTATCAATTTCCTAATTTCCCCTGTTGTGCACCGGGGTGCGAGACGTAAGGGGTGAAGGTCGCGCGAGAACTTCGGATCTTTCCCCTCAATCCGTGAGGGACAGCCGTGAATGAAAGCCCTCGTCGCACAGATGCTGCGGAGCTGGTGGAGTTCACCGGTCGCTGTTGATGCGTGAGGCCGTCGGGATCGTTCAAGGGTCTGAGGGACCAGCTTTTGCTCCGCGGTGCACGACAGTGTTGAGGCACCGGTTGAGATACCATGTTTGCTTTGACCGCATGCTTACGCAATAGGACAGTTTCCGTACGCAATCGAGGTCCTCCCTGAGACCGCAGAGGCCAGATGGGATGACGCCGAGTTCAAGAGCTATGTGGAGGCCTTCCCTGAGCTTGCACAGAAGTCGGCCAAAACATTCTCCGACTATGCGATCAATCTCATGAAACAGGACTCCAAGGTCCCCTATCTGAAGAAGTTACAAGGTACGTAACTGGGTCGCTGGGCGATGCCGTCACACACGCGCGTAGGGCGGATACGTGGCAGGCGGCCTGAGCATTCGGCTAGCGTTGTTTGCGACATCGGTCCGTTTAGAGCGTGACCTCCAAGGCACCGGCTGTTTTGGGCAATGCTATCAGCATATCCCCCGCACCCAAGCACGGATCGGCAGCCCAAGAGGGGACCGCGAGTGGAACGGACAGCTCACGCGCAATGGTGTGTAGGTTATCTCTGGAAGAACGGATGGAATACCGGTGCCTTTTTCGCGCCATTGTACCCTGACGTTTTGTCTGAGTTGCGCCAGTGGCATGCCAACGGGAAACAGATCGCCATATTCTCTTCCGGCAGCGTGGACGCTCAGAAGCTTTTGTTTGGCCACGTCGGCACCGCTGAGGACAATGGTGATCTGGCGGCCTCCAACGAAGCCGTCACGGAAAGCTCGGAAAAGAAGCGCAAGTCGGACGAAGCTACCACCGAGGAGCCCAAGGCGGATGCAAAGGACGAGGTTGAGGCAGAGGAGCCTCCTGTGAAAAAGCACAAGGCGTCCGAACCTGCGGTTGATCCTCCAGCAAGGCTTCCCGGCGTACAGCAGAAAGAGCACGAGATCCACCGCCCTTATCTCGGTGAGGACATCAACGACATGATTGTGGACTACTTCGACACGCAGAACGCCGGCCCCAAGCAGGAAGCTGCCAGCTATGAGAAGATCGCCAAAGCGTTGGGCAAGCCATGCAATGAGATCCTCTTCCTGAGTGACAACGTGAAAGGTATGTGTTTGTACCTAATTGGGGCGAATGGGAAGTCTAACCGCCTGGCTTCATGCAGAGGTCAAGGCTGCGCTCGAGGCGGGCATGATGTCTTTGGTCATTGACCGTCCGGGTAATGAGCCCTTGTCGGATGACGATCGCAAGGCTTTTACCGTCCACTCGAAGTTCAACGATATCCAGCTCCTGGACAAAGCTTGAGCCTATTATTTAGTCACACGACAGGGCTGAGGTGGGTCGCGTCATTGGAGATGGGATTGCTGTTGTCTCCAAAGCTTCCAGCCCCCACCTTCACAGCGATTACGAGGCTGGGCATTGAGGCAGGAAGGGCCAAACACTGCTTGCGGTTAACCTCTATAGGCGCCGAAGACGGTATCCAGGGCAATTTTGGCGCGAGCCTATTCAAAAGTCAAAAACGAAACAGAGTCGGGCTTGGCCCCTGGTGGAAAAAGCCACTTTTACTCAACGTTTCTGTTGCCGTGATTCGCAAGCATTTTGTGCAAATTTCCAAAGCTCGAAATGCTATTGCTCAGCCGTACCGAGACCGTGAATAAGAAGAAACACATGTCGCATCGCATAGATGAGAATATGCTTTAGCCGTTGTGGGAAGTTTTAGGCAAATAGTTGCCCCTTAGGGGTCCACTGCCTAAACAAGGTCCGAAATCACGTGTCTGCATGGACCACCATCAAGCGCGCGCTCCGACGGCATTGCCATTGCTCACATCTTTCAAACGCTCATCACCATGAAACCCGCAACGCAGCAACAAGCCACTGTCGGAGCCAATTCATCAACCCCGCCATGCCGCCACCCCCACCAAAATGTCTCATGAGGCCGAAGAAACCGCGCAGAAGCTCCAACAAGACGGGCAGCAGCAGCAGCAGCCGCCGCCGCCGCCACCACCACTACCAACCCTCCCCAGCCCTCGGGTCTTCCTGACGGAGCTACTCTCCTCACTGCCGGGACGGACATGCATACGCCGTGACGACGGACGGGGTGGCGTCACTGCACGTGAAGCGGACGCCTCGACAGGGACGACGACGCCGACTCGTGCTCCTGCAGGCGCAGGCTCTACCAATGCGGCCAACCCTCTCCGCGCCCTGCAGGGCAATGACCGAAACGTCTTCCTTACACTGCACGTCCTCTTCCCGAACGAGCTGCTGCCAGCGCTGGACCTGCTGGACCGAGGCCTGGTGACGCGGTTCGTCGTCGTCGTCGTCGTCCCCGCCGCCGCCGCGTGTACGCAGACGCAGACGCAAACGGCGCCGCGCCAGGCAGCTGGAGGAACGGTAGGAGCCTCAGCCGTACCCGGTAACGGCGACGCAGCGGCATCGAATCGCCAAGAGGAGGGGGAGGCAGCGGTGTGGGTAACGTCATCATGCATCGAGACCTCAAACATGGTGGGAGTCTCAGATGCGGATGGTGGCGGCAGCGGCAGCGGCAGCAGCAATCGTGGTGGTGGGAGGGCTACGATCAACAACACCACCGCCATCGCGCACGCGACCGCTTCCACGCCTCAGCCACCTGCAGGAGGGGACCCCGCATCGCGCCGCCCAGGCCCAGACGCTGCAGGTGCGGCCTCCAAGCCCGCTGCCGAGGAACGACCAGCGCGCGTAGCACCGACTTTATACTATGTTCGCTCCGCCCAGCAAGCACAGCAGCAGCATCATCACAACCGATCGCGCTACGGCCACAGCCACCATGACGATGAGGGTGATGCTGGGGCGCCGTCGTCGTTGAGTGTCTATGAGGTGCGCTTGGCCGCTTGGAATTGCTCGTGCCCGGCTTTTGCGTTCGCGGCTTTTCCCCCGAGTCTGCAGGAGCCGAGTCCAGAACCGCCTGAACAGTATCAAGATGGTGGGGCGAGTCATGCTGCTGCTGCAAGAGCTGCGGATGCAGGGTCTGAGTATGCGACTCAGACGGCGGAGGATGATGTCTCTGGGAATTTCAGCTTCGGGGGGTTGAGAATCGGCGGTGCAAAGGGTCAGATGCCGCCGGTGTGTAAGCACTTGCTGGCTTGCTTGCTGGTGGAAAGGGCGTCGGGGCTGTTTGGGGGCTGTGTGAAGGAGAAGGTGGTTAGTGTTGAGGAGGCGGCTGCGTGGGCTGCGGGCTGGGGAGGATGATTCGCTGGACCTGGTAAGGGACCATTCGCATTAACTGCCCAGTGGATCCGTAGCAGCGGCATTCAGTTCAACGAAGCATGGTAACGAATTTGAGAGCAAGGCTGCTCAACACGAAGCCGCCCTCTAAAAAGACCGCATTGTATTGTAAGAGCAATGCATATTGAGCACTCCAGCAACGGAGACTACATTGTCATAGCTTGGGGAGAATCCATCTCATTCTACCGCAACAGGAGAATGAATTAATAGAGATATAGCCCGCGATCGACAGAGACGGATGGAATGTACAAGCATTGGTCCAAGTGAAGTTGTACTGAGGCTTATCGAAACATTCATCCATGTAGTTGTATTACTCTGATCGAGACATAACTACATCCGAGCAATTTCTTCAGTCCTCCATGCAAAATTCTTTGATAAAGACCAATGGATCTCGCGTTCTGCTGCTATGCCCGTCTTAATGCACTGTGGAACCTCTCCAAGAACCAAACGCCAGTTAGTTACGCCGCTTCAAGTGCATAATGCCGTCGTAGCTCACCAATTGATGCCAAAAGTTTTCTTTTGTTTATTCCATTCCGAACTTCTTTACAATACTCTCCTTTCCGGCCTCCGTCATGATTCCAGTCAAAGCGTTCAGTCAGCTCACCCATTGAACAATTGTTGGTGATCCAAAAACATACCTCCACATCCGCGCCATCACAGGAACCAAGCAGCGAGCAAAACAAACAAGCCCAAGACCACCGCGACGAAGTCCTCGCCGGCAGTCGCAGCCTCGTTCACGTAGATGTAGTAGTAATTGTTGTTGGTCTTATCGTTGCTTCCCTTTCCCGTCTTGTGCTGGGTGTCATAATCGGCAGGATGGTCGGTAGCGTTCTGCTCCTGAGCGGCGGCCAAGCGTGGGTGCAGGATAGTGGCGATGGCGAGGATGATGACGAGAGTGTAGTTCAAGCGGATGAGGGAGGTTGATGCCATTGTAGTTCTTGAAAGCGCCGAATGATCTTTGAAGCGGTGTTAAAGTGTTGGAATATATAGCGGTGGGCGAGCTGAAGGACAGACAACAAAACTTTTCTGCCGAGTTTCTCCAGGGTAGATTGGGCAAGAAGGAGCTGCGTGGATGTTGGAAAGGCTTTAAATGTTGGTGACAGCGGGCTTATGTGCGCTTGTTCCTTGAGCACTATCATCACGTATGCGCAGCTTAGAACGCCGTTGATACTGCAATCAATGAACTCAGCTGGGCGATCGGATCGTGAACAGTGATTACGTCGAAGCTCTCTTCAGCTGGGCGAACAAACTAATGATTTCCAGGAACTGTCACTCAGACACCGCCGCTGACCAAATGACCTATCTGAAGATGGTAAGTACTTGATCACCCCTTCGTTATGCAGATGGGCTCCCAGACAGCTTCGCCGGCGGTTCGACGACCATAGCTGATATACCTGCCGTGTTTACATCACATATGAGACTGCGCATCCCCGCTCCTCACATGGAGATCCTGTCGTGGTAATTTGAAAGCAATTGTCTAGTTGTATGTGAGCGAAGGATGACTTGAGCATTTTTATCAAGATACTTACCCATCTCTCCTGCCCCTTTTTGATCTCTTATAAGATGGCAATGTGGACTGTGAAGTAGGCCAACTAGAGGACGGAGCTCAGTAAACTTGAATAATGACCAGAATGAAGGTATGGGTTGATGAAGAGCATCCTCGTCCACGCTTGGGTTCAGCAATATGGCATCGCTTTGCAAATCTGACGCATCGAGAAGTTAGGGCTAGGCGAACCACTTGCAAAGTAGGCACAGAATCATGTCAGAGAATTCTATCATATTCATTACAGCGCCCTGGAATAAAGACTCTCAGAGCGGGGCCATGAAGAAGAGCGCGCGAGCCGAGCCGAGCCTGGCGGAGAAAAAGCAACCATATCAACATGATGCCAAAACACAAAACGCCGAGCTCGGTCGAGCTGAAAATGTTTCTTTATCTCTTCGGTTCTTCGTGAATCCTCCAGACGGGGTCCTTAGTCTGCTGTCCCTCTCACTATGCTCTCCAACGAGTTATTTATTTCTTCTTATCCGGCTCCTTGCCCTTGCCCTTGTCGCTACCCTTCGCCTCCTTGCTCTCGCCGTTCGCAGCACCGTTCGCCGCGGTGCCATTGGCCTGCTTTTCGACACCCTCCTTCTTCCCGGTGGCGGTACCATTCTCCTTATCTTCCTGCTGCTGCTTGTTCTGGATCTTGTTTTCGATGAGATCGTGGAAAGCGGTGATGGCGCGGATCAAGCTGCTGAGGTAGATGGTCATGAGCTGGTCGTTGGTCTTGACGCTCATGGCGCGGGCGAGGTCGCTGTCTCCAACGGCGGTGCCGGCCTCTCCGCCGAGGGGCTTGGGAGTGGTCAGGTTAGGCAGAAGATTGAAGACGTCCTGCAGGTTGCCGAGGATGGCGTGGTTGACGGGCAGGTCGCCGTCGAGGACTTTCTGCAAGTAGGTGCCGATGTCTCGTAGACGCAGGTGCAGGCCTTGCAGCGACTGCAGCTGGGACGTTATGCGCGTCGACAGCGTACCGACGGCCACGTCGCGAATGTCGCGCAGCAGGTGCTCCACACCGATCTCTTCTGCCTCCTCCGCCTCGATTATACTGGGCGTGTGAACAAACGTCTTGGTAGTGGTCGTGCCATCCTACAAATGCATTTGTCAGCTTTGGTCCCCAAATGATGTCGATGCGCCGGTGCGATGACATACATCCTTGATCTCCTCCACGGCGAAGTATGCGTCCGTCGGTACGCCGACCTCCTTAGGCTGCACATCGACGATGACCAGCAACGGGTTCGGTGTGTATCTCTTGAACAGCTCGTTGATTTCCAGATCCGAAGCCCTCAGCTTGGGGCCCGAGTGATACCAGCCGATTAGCTTCTCGCGCGCGTTGACCTTCTTGAACATGTCGTTCATCGACTCGACGTAGTTGTGGTCCAGGAACCATACTGAAGGGTCCTTCTCATCTTCCTCAAACGGTACTATGTGGAGAAGCTTAGGTTAGTCGATGTGAAGGGCGGCGATGCGGCGATGGCCACGGGGGTGGCATGGGCAGCTTACCGGCAAAGCTGTTTGATACCCGGACGTTCTTGCCATCGTTCTGTCCCAGGAGAACACCGACAACACGCTTCTTAGTTCCCTTGGCAGTGCGGCCGTAGTGGTCTGCAGCGGAGAGAAGGACGAGCGGGGCGACGGACACGTTCCGCGTCACCAGTGACAACGTCTCTGCTGTTGTGGCGGGCATGGCAGGCTGGAGCGGTTTGTCTGTGAGGGCCGAAAATGGATGCGGAGGGGGATCGAGGGTGAGATGGCCCGGACGTGGACTGGCGCCGAGCGGGAGAGGTTGATTGCGCAGAGATGGAGGGTTGGATGATGTGTGATGTTGGAGCTGGAGCGGCCGGGTTGAGCTCAGAGCTTCAACGCCGGTGATGATGCGCCAAGACCGCCAGCCCTGGGCGGTCACAGGCTGCAGAATGACCAGCACGCCATTCGCCCCGACTGCTCTCTCCCAAATGCTCCACACGGCTAGCACGTCCCAAACCAGGCCATCTACGGGAGCCTCTGGTGTTCAAGAGGCTTTTTTTTTTGGCTGCTGGTAATATGCCTCCCTTCTATCCCCGGCACTTGGACACCTTTCGACATTCGTCGGCTCAGGCCTGCAGCTCGCTACCTACAAACCTACCTCCGTTGCGCAATACTGAGGCATATATCACGAACATTGCCGGTCTTTCTCCTTGGCACAGTAATAGTTTGCTCGCGCTAGCTGGCGGTCAAAGAACACGGGGTGGTATTAACACGAATACATAACTAGTACAAGAGTCTTGTCTTGTCCTCTAAGCTTTCACCATCTCTTCCTTTCCATCGGCTTCGGCGCTCGCCGTCTCCGGCATCACTGGCATTCCAGCAACCACACCAATCTCCTCCGGATTCTCCGTCTGCATAACGGGCGGACCGTTGAAGTCCTTCCGGCCCCTGATAAGATACCACACGAAGGAGATGAATCCAAACCCAACGAAAACGACCGAGGCATAGTTCATCGTGGTAGCATCCACGGGTAAGCTGACTGGCATGCAGAACAGCACCACGGCCAGCACGATCCAGCAGATGGTCAGAACGTTAATGGCAAACCCGAATTTACCAAGAGAGAAAGTCGAATGGCGGACCAGCTTACGACCACGCAGAAGATTGACGAGAATCGGACCGCCGTAGGAGGCGCTCAGGCAAATAGTGGCGCAACCGGTGAAAGAGTTGAATGCTGCACTGGAGCCAAAGTAGATCAAGCCCAAGAGACAGTCAACTAGAGTGGAAAGCACGAGGCCCCAGAGAGGGATATCGAAGCGCTTGTCAATACGGGACCAGAGACGACTTCCGGGGATGGCACCGTCGCGAGCAAACGCATAAGTGCAACGGCTGGCGGCAGTCAGAGCACCCGTACCGGCGAAGATTAAAATGCCGAGGATCAGGAACAGAAGACCGAAACCACCGGCCGCGCTACCAGTGACGGTCTTGAAGAGAGTGCCAATGGGCTGTCCGCTGGCAACATCCAAAAGCATCTGGACGTCCGGCAGGACGAAAAGAATGGGAATCAAGTAAATGACTCCAGTGACTCCGGCAGCGGCGACAGAGAGAACGATTGCCTTGGGAACTTCACGCTCCGGGTTTTGGACTTCTTCGCACATGGCAGCGACCATACCGTAGCCGGTCAAAGTGTATCCGGCTTGCAGGAGACCGACGAAGAACGCCCAGCCAGAAGGCCTGATGAGAGGTTAGAATAATCCAACGCAGAAAAGGGGCTGTACAAACTCACCACCCGCTGCTCGACGCATCGTAGTGGGCGAAGACGAATTCGCCGCTCCGTTTGGTGTCAGCCATCGTGAGAAGCGTGACCAGGATGATGAGAACACTGGCCGCCGTCCAGTAAATGCAAATCTTGTTGATCAAGTCCAGGTACTTGGCACCGAAGACATTGATCAAGAAACAAACGAGCATGACGGCCCAGAACATCAGAATGGTCTGCCATTCGTTGGCAACAAAATCCTCGTTCCAAAGGCTGATAGCGCTGAGGATAAGCTGACCACCAGAGAAGTTGATACTGCAGGTGACCAGCCAATTACCAACGAGCGTGAGCCAACCCACAATCCACGAGGCAATGGGCGCCCATTCCTTTGTCGCAAGCATGGCAGCCCAGTAATAAACACCACCGGCAGTCGGGTAGACGGCACATATCTCGGCCAGAGAAGCAGCAATTGCCAGCGAAATGAGAGACACCAAAACCCAGCCCCAGAGGATAGTCACGGATTGTCCATCGGTCAAAGTAATCTTTCGCCGGGTCAGCAGGATGCAGATGGAAGCAGGAAAGCAGACATACGTAAAATGTGGTGGAAAGACCGAAGGGGACGGCCATGATGGCGAAGGACAGACCGAGGACGGAAAACATGCTCAGATTCCGGGGCAATTCGGCCGTGTAGCCCATCTTTGCCAACGCGGCATCTGCGGAGGCGTCGACGGAGCCATGGCGGCCGCTGGCGACCGAGTTTTGGCGCATGGCAAGCGGTGGTTGAGCACCAGAGTTGCTGCGGCGGCGATTGAGGAGATGGTGAAGAGGGACTGACAGGTGGTTGCTGGAGATCTGTCAGCAGGCTCGGTCGTGACGGCGGCGGTACCCACTCCCAAGCACGGCGGGACAGCGGTCGGAAGAGGCGCGGGCAAAAAAGTTGGTGGCAGTGGACAAGCTGGGGCAACTAGCGGCGGCGATTCCGCATCTCGAGGGCTGCTCCGCAACGCACGGGGATGCGTCGCGACGTTGGGCTCCGAGGCGGGTGGAAGGAGGCACACTTACACCTTCAGCGCTGGCTTGCAGCAGTTGAGCGACGGGAGGGAGAGACGAAGGATGGAGGAGCGACTCAGCCGTCAGGGCGGGCGCAGAGCCGCCATTATGATTGTGGTTCAGCCCTGCCCGCGACACGACTCACCTGGCCAGGCCCCGCGATAGCGTCGGCAGCGGGATTGTGTGGGCGCGCTTGGGTGCCGCGTGGGTTAGCGGAGTCAAGGCGGCCAGCGATAAGTGACATAACGCCTTGACGAGCTTTTCCCGGCCATCGGAGCCCCCAGCCGGCCACTACCGAGCTCTCAAAGGGCAGCCACGCACGCGCACACCGCGCTCTTTGCGCCTGCCCATGACTTGCAATCTCCTGCGCTTACCAGATCTCTTGTCTCAGCTCTGATATCACCTCTGCTTATCACCCTGCCTTGCTGCATTCGGCAACTTCTTGCAGCGCCTCCTCCGGACATATGACCGAGCATGCTCTCATCCCTCGTTTTTCATCTCGAGAAGCCTTGATTCACAGCTGCGTCATTCGCCCTGCATGCCTTCCGCAGCCCCGTTCACGGAAGCCCTGATCCGATGCCTATCAGTCCCCAGCTTCCGCCAAAGCGGATCCTCAGCGGAGCTTGGCTCCATGCTTGATTCCTGCGCTACTGCTACGCTCCACAAAACATGTCTGCCCCTACTTATTTTGAGAAGCAGAGCTCGGCGGCGGTGGTTTCACTCTGCCTTCGAACGCAAGTGATGATCTGGATGTTCGAGTGGCGAATGCTTCCGAGCGATACGACCTCTGACATACGTCTTCTAATCACAGACCCCTTAAAGATACGGTTAATTCCTGATACGGACGTAGCATTACTCGTCAACGCCATATTGATCTGTTTCAACTGTTGATCTATCAGCATGTCGCTGGATAAGCAGAAGGGAGAATATGCCAAAGCAACGTCGTCGGAACAGCCACCTTTCGCCGATGTAGATAAGAAAAGAAGTAGGCTTGTCACATTCGATGGCCTACGTCAACTTTCATCCAGCCAGGTCGTGAAAAGGAAATTTAGTCTAGCAGTTGAATCGAGCTTCGGATTTTTTGTTTCAATTCCCTTCGTTCTTAAGAAATACCATGCTTCAAGCTGACCATTGTCCTCTGTCCCACAAGCCTCTTAGTACTTAAGTCGTTGCGACGAAATGTTGCGGTGCCTATGAAGAGTAAAACAGCCGAGAGAGCCATTGAGCGATAATTACTTGAACAAGTAAGAGTAGCAGTGGAGAAAGACTTCGTGAAGTTCTAAAAATAAGTCGAGGCTATAAAGTCTCGAACGCTATGCTTGCATTATTATTGCAATAGATGGATGGACATGCAGTGTAGCATCCCTTATCAACCAGGATGGGTTTAGTGTCACAGCCAGTCTGGACATTTACTTGTCAGTTTGCTCCGTCTTGGCTATTATACACATGCCAGTCAGACTGGATAGTTTCTTGGTTCTAAATGCGTGATTGTTCTCTTCTCAGTGTACTGCACGAACAAAGCAGCATCAAGCACAGATACACGGAGCACTGAAAGCCGAATGAGAACTTCGGACCACAGTGCTCCGACATCTGGCGGTATGACTCGTCAGAAGTTCTACGATGATGGTCAGGCCTTGGCAAGAAACGGCCCACGAATGCTCAAATGATCATGCAGCCTTTTGCGTTCATGCAAAGCATAATCAATACCATCAAGTCTGGGTGGTCAGCATGGACATGGCCCGGGCTCGGAGCTCTCTCCCCCGCACTTTCGCTTGACCTGCCGCCTGACTGCCCCACCACCCCTCTCTGCCCATTGCATCAGGCAGAACCTATGTCTGGCCCTTGCCGCAGGGGCCGTTTGTCGCCGGACAAGAGTAGTCCGGGACAACAGGGGTCACAGTCGTCCGGCCCATGAGTCCTCAGCTGCAGCTATAAAGTGCTGTTAGCTTCCCCGATGATGCCATTTGTTATCGGGCCACTTTATCGAGCACGCAATTCGCATCTGATCCATTGAGGAAAGAACAAAACACAAGCACATAGAGATATTATCTCAAATCTATAAAAAAAAATTTCAGGGTCTACGATCCCTGACATTATCGTCACCACCACCACCACCACCACTCCAACCAATTACCGCTACCATGAGCAGCGACAACGCCTGGCCAGCGGAGGACGAGAAGGTATGTACGTTCAGATCCGAATGCTTCACCAACCTCACCAATTGGCCAAAAATTCCCAATCCCCACGATCGAAGAGAAGAGAAAAAAAAGTTGTCAGAGGAAGAAAGACATAAGCCATTAACACCCCCTTCCCGCAGAACCTCTCCCTCCTCCTCTACAACCCCCACGACGCCCGCTTCCTGCCGCGCCCCGTCCCGCAGCCCACCACCCCGCATGACGTCCTCGTCCGCATCGCCTACGTCGGCTGCTGCGGCTCCGACGTGCACTTCTGGCACCACGGCGGCATGACGCGCAAGGTCTCGCCCGAAACCCCCATCGTCATGGGCCACGAGGCCTCCGGCACCGTCGCCGCCGTCGGGCCCGCCGTGACGACGCTCGCGCCCGGCGACGCCGTGGCCATCGAGCCGGGCTACCCGTGCCGCCGCTGCCGCGCGTGCAAGGAGGGCCGGTACAACCTGTGCAAGGGCATGCGGTTCGCGGCGGCGCCGGGCGGAGTTGCCGCGGGCGTCGAGAAGGTCGCGACGGACGGGACGCTGTGCAAGTACTTCCGCATCCCCGAGGATTTCTGCTACAAGCTGGGCGAGGGCGTGGGGTTGGACGAAGCCGTGCTGGTCGAGCCGCTGGCGGTGGCGGTGCATGCGAATCGGCTGGCGGATGTGAGGAGCGGGCAGAGCGTGGTGGTGATGGGGAGCGGGACGATTGGACTCTTTTGCGCGGCGGTCGCCAAGGCGTTTGGAGCGGCGAGGGTGGTTGTGGTGGATATTCTGGAGAGGAAGCTTGAGTTTGCGAGGGGGTTCGTGGATGGCGTGAGGACGTTTGTGCCGAACAAGGAGGATGGTTCGGAAATTTCGGCGACAAGACTGGTGGAAGAGAACGAACTCGGTGACGGTGGCGATGTGGTACTCGAGGCTACCGGCGCAGAGCCGTGCATTCAGATGGGCGTGCATCTGCTGAAGATGGGCGGGACGTTCGTGCAGGCGGGCTTGGGGAAGAGTTTGCTTCAATTTCCCATGGTGAGGATGTCCGAGAAAGAGCTCACGATGAAGGGCTGCTTCAGATACGGAGCGGGCGATTTCGAACTCGCGTTGCAATTGATCAGGGAAGGAAAGGTGAAGGTTAAGCCACTGATCAGCTCGGAAGTGCCGTTTGAGCAGGCAACCGAGGCGTGGGAAAGGACAAGCAGGGGAGAGGGAATCAAGAATCTAATCCGGGGAGTCCAGGATTGAGGGTGGATAAAGGGACGCTAAACCAGACGCTCGCTTAACTCCGCATGTTTCGATTTCATTGAGCATTTTCGAGAGAACTTTCGTCTGTTTTCTTAACTCAGCTATGAATCCAAAAGCACAGCGGACGGCGTAAGGCCCTCTATCCCGAAATCTTCACCAATGAGACCATTAATCTCTCCCCGTCTAGCAGCAGCGGCCGCAGTGGTTTCGGAAGCAGTAGAAACCATAGAACTTGTTCCGAGATTCTCCATACCTGTATTATCTGGGTTGGCATGCAAAAGATGCACCCACGGCTGGAGCTTTTTCGCCCAGATATGAAGAGCATCGTCAATATCAATCGCCGAATACTGCAGGTCAAAGAATTGAGCGGGTAGCGAGCTGATGGATAACGGAAGCTTGTACTCGGAGAGTGCTGTGCGGATGACTTTCTCTTGGCGATCTAAGAAAGAGGCAGTGTGAGTTGTGAGTTAATATGTGATTGCGAGATACTTACGTGATACCGGCCAGCGTTGGCCAGAAGTCTTGAGAGCGTAAACGAGAAGGTCGAGGTTGCGTGGCATTTCGAGGTTAAAGTGCTTTGCATGGACTTGGGAGAATGGCACACCAGCATGTTAGGATTTGAGGATTAGAAGAAAGTCGGAGTTGTAGAAAACTCACCGAGCAGAAATCGCGCGGCTACAAATATGCAGAATCCCAACTGAGGGTTTGTGGCTTCAACATCGTGGTCATCGACAGAGCGGATGGCTGCTGTAATATCGTTGCAGCTGTCAAGACAGCGCTGAATAGCGTGGTACCAAGGCTCGAAAATGTGACCAAGTCCTCCTGGAGGAAGGGTAAGGCGTTGATATATCAATATTACCGCACTTATTGCCGCATTAGTAAGATGGCAGAATGTTTGACTCTGGGGTTCCTTACGTATTGAACATGCATCGCGCCATTAGGATATTCGGATCAAATGGAGTTGCACTTTGCCCCAACAGAGAGTTCGAGGTAAAGGCGATGGAGCCGGAACTATCCTGCCATTGTAGTAGTCGGGAGTCGACTTCTTGACAGTCCAGCTGTGCCTTTGGCCGGTCTTCTGCCGATCGCATGTCGTATGCCTGCTGCAGAAAATTGTGTACATGCCAGAGTTCATTAGTAATTAGGCTGATGTAAAGAGAAAATGACGAGGAGAATTCGAGATCATCTGGCGGCCATATCCCCATAGCTGCTTCGGAGAAGGACCAGATGGCGTTGTTGCAAGGGAGGAGGGCATTCTCGATGGGCTGAGGTAAGTTCAAATTCCAAGCAACGCCAAGAGTGGATGTAGAGTCCATAATTTCAGTCATCCAGTACCCGCGAATGTTCTCTTCTTGAGAAACCAGTGTGCTCGGTAATGGGAGCATGCGGGGCGGAAGGCTGGACAGTGAATTGAAGTTGGCTGCTTTATTAACGACAAGATCGCGTAGCCCCAGTGTAGTGGACATCCTGCAACAAATTATGTCAGAACTTCCCGGTACATAAATCGGCTTCCGGTACGATCAAAAAAGGCCACAACAGCAGCCAGAATCACCCGTTTGGAGTCGACGCTTTCATTCGAACAGGGAATAGAACTGACCTTTTGCACAGGGCTATGAGATTCCAGAAGTCGACTAATTTACCAGCCCCCGATTCGTTGATGGTGAGAATCAAGATACACTGCAAACAGCTCAAAGATAATTTGCTCATGGCTTCCATGATAACTTCGTTGCGCAAGGAAGTAGACAGTTTCTGCCTTTCTTCATGCGACAGAGAGTTGGGGATTGAGGAATGCACAATAGTCACAGCAGCAATTGCTTTGAAAACGATGTTTAGGGAGGATTCTGACCGGGGAAGATTGGTCTGCAAAAAATCCATGATTGAAGGTTCATGCAAGACAGGAAACCACGGATGGTATTCGTGAAACCACACGTGGCAGAGTTGATTCAAAGTTGGCGAGGCCATGGGGTTGAATGAAGTCTGTGTTGCCGGCGATGGCGATCCACTAAGAGAGATGCGGGAGCTCTGTGGGCGTGGGCTTTCCTTTGAGGAAGCGCTGCCATCATCGGATATTGATGCAGACGGAGCTGGGCGCTGGGTCTTGAGCTGGCGGACTTCCTTCTCGAGAGCGGCTGGCGAGCGTCAGTTTCAAGCGGATGAAACCAGGCAGGAAAGGCATACTCAGTCTCTTTTCCAATTCGGAGACATAGCCAGCGCGCAGGCCGGGCTGCTTGGCCGTGACCCATCGGCACTCGAGGCCGCTTTGAGTGCAGAAATTACAAGAAGGCAAGCGGCGATCACATTTCTGTTTCCTTGTCCGACATACGATGCAGCTAGCCAGGATCAGCAATGGGAAATCAGGCCTATAGAGTGCTGACCATACACTGTCTTGCTGAGGCGGCGCTGTTCCTCCATGATCGGAAGAGTGGGCTGAGTCGCGAGGGACGGCCCGGGCGACGCAGTGCGAGGCAGGAGCAGTATCGGGAGAGCAGGGCGACAGGGCGCGCCAAACGAAAATGTTCGAGGGCCAGCCGCGCGCCATAGTGGCACAGCGGGAGCAGAGTGGCGGGCCGTGTCGCGCCGATAGATGGCCAGCGCTGGGGACGCGGGGCAGGTCTCACCGATTGTGGGGAAGGCAAGTGGGCCGAAGCGTAAGTGGTGATTGTCGTTGCCGCCCCTCGCTCCCAACTCCGCCCGTCGCCTCGCGGAAGGCGGCAACGACTAGCGTGCAGTGCTCCTCCGCACTTCCAGCCCCGCGCTGCATCCACGTCACAATCCATCCGCTGTCGTTGGCTGCTGCTCCCTTCGGTCCACATTCCCCGAGCATGTACAGTTGTAGAAATTGCAAAAGCCGCTCGGCTTCGCCCTGCAGTCGCCCTGCAGTCCCACATTGGGGCCTCCACATAAGAGCTGAATCCTGCTTTCCCGATCCCAATGTCTTTTCCAACACAATTCTCTTCGTGTCGCCCTTGCTTAGCCTGCTGCAATTCTGCGTTTGACCTCCACTAACTTCATCCTTTGCACCCGTCAAAATGCTTGCTACCGATTCTCTGCATACCATCAAACTCCCCTCCTTCACGAAGCCGCAGCCCGATCTCTCCTCAAAATCCTCCTGCTCTCCCGTCAACCCGGCTGAGATTGCGTCCAAATGGCTCACATCTTTCGCATCCGCCCTGTCCAATTCCGACCTCAACGCTAGCCTCCCAGCCGTACTCCATGCAGACTGCTGGTGGCGCGACCACCTCGCCCTTTGCTGGGATCTGCGTACCGTCCACGGTATCGATTCTCTGAAAAACTACGTCGGCGCTGCACAACCACACTTCCAACTCCAGCCCACCACTCTCGCCGGGTCTGGCCAGTTCGCCCCGAGTGTGAAGACTCCAATTGAGGGGCTGGAATGGGTCGAGAGTATGTTCTACTGGGAGACGAGCATCGGCCGTGGTAAGGGAATGCTCCGCCTCGTACAAGATGATAACGGTGTCTGGAAAGCGTTCATGCTGTACACGGCACTGCAGGAGCTCAAGGGCTTCGAAGAGAAGATTGGCGACAGGAGGCCACATGGCGGAAACAATTCCTTGGTCGGGGGTGTGGGCAAGGGAAACTGGCTTGAGCGCAGACAGAGGCAGCTCGACTTCTTGGATGAAGAGCCACAGGTGGTTTGTGTTGGTGCCGGTAAGTGGAGAACGAAGTGACTGTTGCACTGAAATAAGCGCTAAAACACCACCAGGCCAATCTGGACTCAATCTTGCGGCAAGACTGCAGGCGTTGGGAGTATCCTGCTTGTTGGTTGATAGGAACAAGCGTGTTGGAGACAATTGGAGGAGCCGTTATCGCGTGAGTTTGCGAGACCTCAATCTCACTGCAGGTACTAATGCGGGACTTTAGACACTTGTTACCCACGATCCTGTTCAATACAGCCACATGGCGTACATGCCATTCCCTTGCACCTGGCCCCTGTTCACACCCAAGGACAAGCTCGGAGACTGGTTTGAGGCCTACGCAACGCTTCTAGAAATCAACGTCTGGCTCCAAAGCACCATCACCTCCTCCTCCTACTCCGACTCCACGCACACCTGGACCATCACCATCAAGCGCGAAAATGGCCAGACCCGCACCCTTCATCCCAGACACATCGTCTTCTGCACCGGGCACTCCGGCGAGCCCAAGATCCCCAACTTTCCGGGCCAGTCCACCTTCGCCGGCACAGTCTATCACGGCAGCCAGCACACCGATGCCACCGCCAGCGGCACCGACCTCTCGACCAAGAAAGTCGTCGTCGTCGGCACCGGCAACTCCGGGCACGACATCGCGCAAAACTACCACGACGCCGGCGCCGCCAGCGTGACGATGGTGCAACGACGCGGCACGTACGTCATCTCGGCCGCCGAAGGCAAGGGGCTCTTCGCCATGCACACCGGCCTGTACGACGAGCGCGGCCCGCCGACCGAGGACGCCGACGTGTTCGCGCAGAGCCTGCCCATGGCCGTGCAGTTCGCGCTGCACGTGCCCTTCACCACGATGCTGCGCGACGACCTGGAAAAAGAAAACCTCGACGGCCTCGCGAGCGCTGGCTTCGAGGTCGACTTCGGCCACGACGGCAGCGGCCTGTTCAGGAAGTACATGACGCGCGGCGGCGGCTACTACATCGACGTCGGCTGCTCGCGGCTCATCGCCGAGGGCAAGATCAAGGTCGCCCGCAGCGCGGACGGCATCAAGGCCTTCGAGCGGGACGCCCTGGTCCTGGCGGACGGGCAGAGGCTGGAGGCGGATATCATCGTGTTGGCGACGGGGTATGACAATATGCGGACGAGTGTGGAGAAGGCGTTGGGCAAGGAACAGGCGGAGAGGTGTAAGGATGTGTGGGATTTGGACCAGGAGGGCGAGCTGAATGCGGTAAGTCTTTCTTCAATGCCGAGAATTATTTCTCTATATCCCTCTTTGGAAGTGACATTGACTGATTCTTGACTGCTGCTGGCAGATGTGGCGGCCCAGTGGGCACCCTGGGTTGTGGTATATGGGTGGCAACCTGGCTCTCTGCAGGATCTACTCCAAATTCCTTGCCCTGCAGATCAAGGCCGTTGAGGAAGGGCTGAACGTTTGATGGCCGCCCTGAAGAGATAGATCACTAACTGAGAAAGAGCGCATGAGACCAGAAGAATTGGGGAAACTGAATTGATATATCGGATAGACAAAGCTAAAACATAGATGAATACACACACTATCTTAACTGATTGAGCCCGTGCTGTGTCTAAGTGTATTTGATAGTGACAAACTAATAATTGCCTAAGCATAACCGGAGCTAATGGCCAGTTAACTAGTTCGCCTAATCATGAGCACATAATTGCTTCAATTGCGAATACATTTGCTCGTTTGCACGAAATGCAGCCAAGTTGAAGAACATGGGATAAATGCAGATTCTATTGCTTTCTTCACTAAGCAGTACAAGTCACAGATGGAGGTGATCCGTTGCTTCTAGTGCTAATCGGTTTGAAACGATAGTAGCCAGCTAAATCAATCGATCGCATCGTAAGACGTCGAACTTAATTTCAAAACAATTCTCGATCCGAAAACTAAAGCAATGCATAAATCAAGCAATCGAAGCTAAAGCAAAACGCCGTTCCTGTCGTCACTTAAAACTCAGTGGACAAACGGCCATAACTGAAAAGAGAAAAGAGAAGACTGCGAAAAGGAGAAAGGGCCGATTGTACAAAGGCCTCAGTAGAGATAAAACGAAGAAATCCATGCCGCCCACGAAATACTGGGGTTCCTTATGGTATGAATAGTTTTTTATGTTGTTCTTCCTTTGACCCCGCGTCCCTTCTTGACCTTTCGAAAAAATAAAATGAATCATCTCTGCAAAGCTTCTCCCTGTCTTCAATCATACAAGCGTCCATCATCCCATGACTTTTTATAAGATTTTTGGAATCGCAACTCCTTAGAACCCTTGTAATCGGAAAGCAGGAAATTTGTCGTTGAACCTCTACCGTCACGCTGTACAAGTATCTTTGAAAATTGAGGGTATCGCAAGGAAAGAATGTGAAATGCCGTGCAAAGTGAAAATGTCATCGAAGATGAAGCGGCATTTAAGCAGCAGAGGTGATGAGCTCCTTAGGGGCGGCTTCCTTGTTCATGAGCTCATAGGGAGGACGTTTGACGATACCGCCGGTGACGGGCAGCTGGGTGCCAACGCCGGTGAGGAAGGTATCAACATCGCGAGCGCACATGCGGCCCTCGTTGATGCCCCACACGATGAGGGACTGACCACGGCGGCAGTCGCCAGCAGCGAAGACGCCAGGAACGTTGGTGTTGTACTTGCCCGCAGGAGTCTTGACGTTCTTGCGAGCATCCTTCTCGATGCCTTCGCCGAGAACACGGTCCTCAGGACCCAAGAAACCCATGGAAAGCAGGACGAGGTCGGCAGGGAAGTACTGCTCGCTGCCCTCGACCTGCTTCATGTCCCAACCACCAGTGGCGCTCTTCGTCCACTCAACGCGTATGGTGTTGATGCCCTTGACGCGACCACTGCCGTCATCGACGAAGTCCTTGGACATGACACAGTACTCACGCGGGTCCTTGCCGTGGTGGGTCTTGACCTCGGAGTGGCCGTAGTCGACACGGTAGATGCGAGGCCACTGAGGCCAGGGGTTGTCGCGAGCACGCTCCGGCGGAGGCTGAGGAAGCAGCTCGAAGTTGGTGACCGACTTAGCACCGTGACGGAGCGAGGTGCCGATACAGTCGTTGCCAGTGTCGCCACCACCGATGACAACGACGTGCTTGTCCTTGGCCGAGATATAGGCTTTGTCAACAAGGTTGGAGTCGAGCAGGGACTTGGTGTTCTTGTGAAGGAACTCCATGGCGAAGTGAATACCCTCCAGCTTGCGATTAGGAATGGGCAGGTCACGGGCAACAGTAGCACCAGTGGCCAGAACGACCGCATCGGTCTCAGTCCTCAGGGAGTCCAGGGTAACGTCACCCTCACCAACGGCAACACCAGGCCTGAAGTTGATACCCTCGGCGGCCATGAAGTCAACACGGCGCTGGACAACCTTCTTGTCAAGTTTCATGTTGGGAATGCCGTACATGAGAAGACCACCAATGCGATCAGCGCGCTCGTAGACGGTAACACTGTGGCCAGCCTTGTTCAGTTGGTCGGCCGCGGCAAGACCGGCGGGACCAGAGCCAATGACGGCAACCTTCTTGCCAGTGCGATACTTAGGCGGCGAAGGAACCATCCAGCCCATCTCGAAGCCGCGGTCAATGATGGCACATTCAATGGACTTGATGCCAACGGGGTCTTCGTTGATGCCGAGCACGCAAGCACCCTCGCAAGGAGCAGGGCAGACACGACCAGTGAACTCGGGGAAGTTGTTGGTCATCAGCAGACGCCTAAGTGCATCCTGCCACTGATTTTGAAAAATCAGCTCATTGAACTTGGGAATAATATTGCTGATCGGGCAACCGCTGTCAGACTGACAGAAGGGAACACCGCAGTCCATGCAGCGAGCAGTCTGATACTTGAGCTCATCCTCGGTGAGGCGTTGAGACAGCTCCTGCCAATCGCGGGTGCGGGTCTTGGGGTTGCGGTATTTCTCCGAGCGACGCTGGTACTTCATGAAACCTTTGGTCTTGTCAAGGACAAGTGCAGCACGCTTCTTCTCGGCCTTAGCATCGCTGACACTCTCTTCAATGTCGAGAAGGTTGCTCTTCTTCTTGTCCTTCTCAGCCTCCTTCTTCTTAGACTCCTCGTGAGCAGCGCGGACAGGGTTGCCAGGGAGGATGGGCAGAGGGTACTGCTGCTTCTTGGCCTCGGCGGACTTGGCAGCCTCCTCCTCAAGGACGCGCTTGTAGTCCGTTGGAAGGACCTTGACAAAGCGAGGAAGAGCGCGGGTGAAGTCGAGCAAAATGCGGGCGGCCAGCTCGGAGCCAGTGTAGTGGTGATGATCCTCAATGAGACCACGGACGAAGGCAATTTCGGTAGGGTCCTCAAGAGCAGAGAGCTCCACCATCTCCTGGTTGACCTTGCTCTCAAAGTCGTGATGCATGTCGAGAACGTAGGCAATACCACCAGACATACCGGCAGCGAAGTTGCGACCAGTGGAGCCAAGAATGAGAACACGACCACCAGTCATGTACTCGCAACCGTGGTCACCAATACCCTCGACGACCGCCGTGACACCGGAGTTACGAACGGCGAAACGCTCTGCAGCAACGCCACGGAAGAAGCAGGTACCGCGAGTGGCACCGTACAAGCAGACGTTGCCAATAAGGACGTTCTCCTCAGCCTTGAAAACAGCTGACCTAGGTGGGTAAACGATGAGGCGACCACCAGAAAGACCCTTGCCCACATAGTCGTTCGCATCACCCTCAAGCTCAAGGGTGACACCAGGAGCAAGGTAGGCACCAAACGACTGACCAGCAGAACCCTTGATGTTGACGTGAATAGTGTCCTGCGGTAGACCGGCCTCGCCGTATCTCTTGCTGATATGGTAGGACAGGGAAGCACCCATGGCACGGTCAGTGTTGACAATGTCACACTCAATGCGGGTAGGGAGACCCTTCTCCAGGGCAAGCTCGGATTCGGCGATGAGCTTGTTGTCCAGACGAACGTGGAGGCGGTGGTCCTGCTTGCGGACGTTGTAGGTGGCGACACCAGGACGGAGAGTATGGGCCGGGGTAAGGATGAGCGAGAGGTCGATGTTCTCCGTCTTGGCAGTACGGAGGTCATCGCGGATCTTGAGAACATCACAACGGCCAACCATCTCGTTGATGGTGCGGAAACCAAGCCTGGCCATGATGGCACGGAGCTCGTTGGCGATGTAGTAAAAGAAGTTGATGACGTGCTCAGGAGTACCCAAGAACTTCTTCCTGAGCTCAGGATCCTGGGTGGCGATACCAACGGGGCAAGTGTTCAAGTCTGTTACACGATCAGCGTGTGAATTGCGTTCAAGGGATCAAAGAATACTTACGGCACTTCCTCATCATGATGCAGCCCATAGCGATCAAGGGAGTGGTAGCGAAACCCCACTCCTCGGCACCCAACAAGGTAGCAATAGCGACATCGCGACCAGTACGAATCTGGCCATCCGTCTGGACAATAACACGACCACGGAGATCGTTGAGAACCAGAGTCTGGTGGGTCTCAGCCAGACCCAGTTCCCAAGGCAGACCGGCGTACTTGATACCAGTCCATCTGGAGGCACCAGTTCCACCGTCATGACCAGAAATGAGGATGTGGTCGGCCTTGGCCTTGGCGACACCAGAGGCAACAATACCAACACCAGTCTCAGACACAAGCTTGACGGAGACGCGAGAGCGAGGGTTGGAGCACTTCAGGTCGTAAATAAGCTGTTTGAGATCCTCAATGGAGTAAATGTCGTGGTGAGGAGGAGGGGAGATCAGACCAACACCAGGAGTGGAGTGACGGGTCTTGGCAATAGGTCCAGAGACCTTGTGGCCAGGCAGCTCACCGCCCTCACCGGGCTTAGCACCCTGGGCCATCTTGATCTGAAGCTCATCAGCATCGGCAAGGTAGTGGCTAGTGACACCGAAACGGCCGGAGGCGACCTGCTTGATAGCAGACCTCATAGTATCGCCGTTCTCCATGATGGCGCTGCGCTCAGGGTCTTCACCACCTTCACCGGTGTTGGACTTGCCGCCGAGACGGTTCATGGCGACAGCAAGTGTCGAGTGAGACTCCATGGAGATGGAACCGTAAGACATGGCACCAGTGACGCAGCGCCTGACGATCTCGGTCCAGGGCTCGACCTGCTCAATCGGAACAGGCGTGCACTCATCAAAGTTG
Organism: Botryosphaeria dothidea; assembly: GCA_011503125.2. Lineage (NCBI taxonomy): Eukaryota > Fungi > Ascomycota > Dothideomycetes > Botryosphaeriales > Botryosphaeriaceae > Botryosphaeria > Botryosphaeria dothidea. Next base: position 2,672,797 of record WWBZ02000001.1, read on the forward strand.
AAGTCCAAAAGACCACGGAGAGTGCAGTCCTTGATACGCTCGTACTCAGTCTTAGAATAGGCTTCATAAGACTTGTCATTCTTCGTGCGAACAGCGTCTTGGATGTTGGCAATCGCCGTAGGGTCGTTGACGTGGGGCTCGCCACCGTCTCTCCAGTGGTACTCTCCAGTCTCAGAGAGACCAGGAACCTCAACAATGGGGCGGCTAGGGAAACCCTTCTCATGAAGAGCGAAAGCATCCTGGGCAATGAGCTCGAAGGTCATACCCTTGATACGGCTTGCGGTACCAGTGAAGCAGCGATCCACGACGGAGTCATCGATACCAAGGGCTTCAAAGATTTGAGCACCCTTGTAGCTCTGCAGGGTCGAGATACCCATCTTGCTCATGACCTTCAGGATGCCACCATCGCAGGAGTGCTTGTAGTTGTCGATAAGCTGCTTCGGCTCAAGCTTCTTGCGGATGAGCTTCTCGCGGTGCATCTTCAGAATGCACTCGATGGCGAGGTACGGGCAGATACCGTCGGCACCATAACCAACGAGAACGCACATGTGGTGAACCTCACGGGCCTCACCAGTCTCAACGATAAGAGCAACCCTGGAACGCCACCTGTTCCTCACAAGGTGGTGGTGAACCATACCAGTAGCCAGCAGAGCAGAGACTGGGACGCGGTCAGCGGACACAGCACGGTCGGAAAGAATGAGAACGCTGTGACCCGCCTCAATACCAGCGGTCGCGGCATCGCAAATGCGGTCAAGAGCATCCAAGTATCCCTGAACACCATCCTGCTTGGGGAACGTGATGTCGATGACCTGGCTGGTCCAGTGGGGCTGAACGATGTGCATGTTGTTCAGGGCGTTGAACTCCTCGATTGAAAGGATGGGAGAGGGCAGAAGGAGACGATGTGCCTGGGTCTCGTCCATCTCGAGCAAATTACCCTGGGGACCGACATATGCCTCCAATGACATGACGATAGCCTCACGGATGGGGTCAATCGGGGGGTTGGTGACCTGAGCGAAGAGCTGACGGAAGTACTCAAAGAGCAGACGGGGCTGACCTGCCAAACAGGCAAGCGGCGCGTCGTTGCCCATAGATCCCAGTGCTTCCTTGGAGTCAGCAGCCATGGGGCCAAGAAGCAAGCTGACCTGCTCGAGAGAGTAGCCGAAAGCCCTGAGGCGAGGGTCCTCCTGAACCTTGGTCTCGGTGATGGTGTGCGAAAGGTCCTCACCCTTCTGGGTGAGAGCGCCGTAGATACCACTCATGGTAAGGAGGTGCTTGTCGATCCATGCCCTGAAGTCGTGCCTGTTGGCGATAGTAGCCTTCAACTCGCTGTCGTCGACAATGCGGCCTGCAACGGTATCAACGAGAAGCATCCTTCCGGGCTGCAGTCTGCCCTTCTGAACAACACGCTCGGGATCAATGCTGATGGTACCGACTTCAGATGCGCAAATAATGCGGTCATCGTCGGTGACGTAGTAACGGCAAGGACGGAGACCGTTGCGATCCAGATTAGCACCACAGTACCTGCCATCAGCGAAGGTGAAGAGCGCGGGGCCGTCCCAGGGCTCCATCATGCAGCCAGCCCACTCATAGAAAGCCTGCTTGGCAGGATCCATGGCATGGTTGCCCTGCCATGCCTCGGGGACCATAAGCATGACAGCCTCAGGAAGGGAGAGAACGCCGTTGATGACGAGCAGTTCGAGCACGTTGTCGAATGCTGCAGAGTCGGAACCGCCATCCTCAATGATGGGGAAGAGCAGTTCAAGCTCGTCGCCGAAGAGGTCGGACTTCAAATTACCCTCGCGAGCTCTCATCCAGTTCTTGTTGCCGCGTAGGGTGTTGATTTCACCGTTGTGAGCTGCCCATCGGAGAGGCTGAGCGCGATCCCAACTAGGGAAAGTGTTCGTCGAGAAACGGGAGTGAACAAGAGCAAAGTGGCCCTCGTAGTCAACATTGACCAAATCGTGGTAATATTCGTATACTTGGACGGGGGCAAGTTGTCCCTTGTAGACGATGTTCTTGTTGCTCAAAGAGCAGAGGTAAAACCAGTTGTGAAGACCAATGACGTGCGTCGCCCTCTTGCGCAGCACATACAGCTGCCTCTCAAACCACGGCTCGTCAAACTCCTTAGAGTACGTCTCCTTCGGCGCATTGCTAGGGCCATAGGCATCCCTGGCAACAACGAACGGCTGCAGGATGATGGGCTCCCTTGAAAGCGCCGCCGGACCCAGCAGCGTCGAGTCCTTGGGAACCTCTCGCCATCCAAGAACCCGCAAACCAAGAGAATCCGCAATCTCCTCAAACGTAGCAATTGTCTCCTTCAATATCTCCGTATCCGGCTTGAAGAACAAGTTGCCTGCAGCATACTGGCCCTGAGGGGGCAACTTGATGCCCTGGTCCCGCTCAAAGTTCTTGATGAAGAATTTGTGGGGGATGGAGGTCATGACACCCGCACCGTCGCCATCTCTGGCGTCTGAGCCGACCGCACCGCGGTGGGTCATGTTGCACAGAAGGTTCCGAGCTGAAGAACATTATGCATTAGTGATTGGCTCTGGCAGTGTGGGAGTACGAAGTTTACCATCGCTGACGATTTTGTGGCTCGCAATGCCCTTGATGTTGCTGTGTGATCGTTAGCCAAGAGTCCGGTGGGACAGGCGCGATCATGAGGTATCACTTACGCAGCGAAACCGACACCGCACGCATCCTTCTCCAGCTCCGGGTCGTAAAGACCCTGCTTCTTAGGAAGCGCGCCCGCCCATGACTTGTTGTCCGGAGTATTTTCGTACTCGTAGACACTGGACGTGTATTCTTCCTCAATACTGTCGCATTGTTTGGTATCCTCAGCGAACGAGACCCGACCCATAGCTTCGGCGACAGGCCGAATCTTGCTGCGATGAGGAGAGGACTGCAGGAGCGCTTTTCGCGTGTGCTTGGTGTGTGGTGAGTTGCCTGGTAGTGTTGCCGCCTGGGAGGTCAATGGTTAGCGGAAGGCCTGGCAAGGCTGCTCTGCGGGCGGACGCTGTGGGTAGAGTGATGTCGGGCGACGATGGCGGGGGAAGTGAGGCGGACAGGTAAGGTGCGGCGAAGAAAGTTGGGCAGAGGGTTGGCAAGCTAGCAGTGGAATGAAGAAAAGAGGTTGACGGTGGCGATCGGGGATCGAGGTTCCAGCGGGCAGCAGGCGAGCTGTCGTCTGCGCACGTCTGGTCGACCACGTTTCCGACGATCTCCAGGCAGATGATGTAGTTCAGACGCCGGGGGCTTCTGTGTCGTCGCCAGGCGCTGTCGATAAGAGAGCTTGGGCGAATCACAGGCCGTGTGGGGCGCACGGTACTAGCCCTGCTCGGCAGGAATTTTGCTGAACGTGGCGAGGGAGGGTGGAGGAGGAGGATAAATCGGATGGGGCACTCACGCGATGGGGTAGATTGCAAGATGGAAGCACGGCTGGGTCACTGCGTGCGCAACGCTACCAGAGTGACAACTGAAGAGAGGGAGTGCGAGAAGCAGGAGGTAGCCGAAGGCGGAGGGTGAGGCAGGCTTATGAAGGCCGTCTCCTGCCCTGAAGGTGGGGAAAGCGACGAAAACGCTAGAGCCAGAGCCAGATTACCATTATGATATTTTTCATTGGCACGTATGGAATCGTTTTACCAATGGCAATGGCCTGGTTGGCCTCGCCGCGAGCTCCATCTGTTTCGCCCTCTGCTCTAAGTTTGCTGCTCTAAGAAGATCATTTCCGGGCCGTCCACCACCTCGTCGCCCTCCACGCTGCCGTCCATGCCGGCTTCCATAGCCATCCTCCCCAGCGCCGCCCCAGAGGCAGGAAGAGGCTCGCCTGACGGCGGCGCGCGAGTGCTCCGCATTCGCAACTGCCGCTTGGCAGGCCCAGGTGCTCCGCGCACATGTTTATTTATCTGCATACGTCTGTCGTGAAAAATTCCCTGCTACCCCACGGTTTCTGCCACGGCGCGCGGCCGAAAGCTGCTTAGATCTCGCCGGCTTCCCAGGGCGGTGGCAGCAGGTGTAGCTAAGCAGAGCCTGTGATTGGCTAATGCGCTGTTCGATGACATGGCGATGGCTGGTCGGTGCAGCTCGCATGCGGCTTGAGCTCAGTCCAAGCTTCGAGGAGGACGACGACGGCCGCGAATCAGCCCGCGCGCGCGTTTCGAGCTTGCGTTTCCGCGGCCGTGATTGGCCGCCATTGGCTGCTCGAGTTTCCCTGAGGGTAATTCAAGCTCGTCATGACGCCGCCCTGTTCTTATCGCGACCCTCCCCAGGCGCTCATCCGCGTGCGCTTCCGGAAGCGGCATGCGTGATAGACTGTTAAAGCTCCCCGCTTGCCCAGCTGTGCGCTGCGAGCCCGCGTCGCCGACCGTCGGCGCCCGCTTGCAATTCCGTGATTTGCGGCGCTGCGTTGACCAAATGGGCAGCGCAACCCACGCGGCCGCCGGGCGCAAAGCGAGGTCCGGCTGGGACACATGCCCCTAACAGCGACAAAATATCCACCGACTGGACGCGGAGCAGGCCGAGCACGCGTCGGAATTACACGGAACCCTGTCTGAGCCGCCTCGCCCACCCACCCGCATGCCACTCACCAGACGGACATTATTTTCCATGAGTCACCCAAAGACCTGCTAACCAACGCCTCCAACACGACCCGAGTCCGATATCGCACCTGGCCTTCCTGTCGCTACCGAGTGGTGTCGTCTTACGACCGTCCTCCCCTACGGCCGAATTGGGCTGGGTTGCCGCCGCCACAAGTGCTTCTGCAAGCGGGCATCTGCCTGCGCCGTCAGATCCCATCAGGGTCCTCGATGCCGCTGCCGTTGCCTCTGTCTGCGCGGGCGAAACCGCGCCGCTGCACCGACGCACCGTTGCACTTTCGTCTGCATCCGCATCCGCCGGGGCCTGGGGTTCGGTCGTGATCGTGACGGTAGCGCCTCTGGTGCATGCATCGGTCTTCCGAGCATTCGCCCCGTCCCAGCTCTGTAGAACTAGGTTATGCCGTCGCCTCTGTACACGTAGGTACCTGAATCAGTAACTAGTAGTATGCTTTTTGCCGCCAGCCTGATGTCCGCCTGCGAGGCTGCTCAGGGTCCGCCGGGGACCAATCTTAAGCCTGAATTGCCTGCATATGCTGCAACCCTCCCACGCGTGCACTGATCGTGTCCGGGTCGCGTGCCCCGGCCGCCGATCGAGGCGAATGCGCCAGAGCGGTGGGTGCAAGTCACAGTTGAATGAAATTGAAACTGCAGTGATGCGGAAACTGGTGCCGCGTGGGATACTCCAAGTGGATGCGCTGGGATTTCCTCTTTCGGCTTGCACTTTGGACACCGTGGGGCAGGTCTGACCGTATCATCAGAGCCAACATCGTGACAAAGCCATTTCTACGTCTGCATGTTTGGCAGCCATGCAGGAGGTGGCCCAACAATCCCTCAAACAGCCGTGGCCACCTTGGGTGTCGATGCTTCCAGCCTCGGGGCCGCCCCTCCTCCGTGACTTTTCTCACCGGCCCGGTTTTTGTTCGAAACAACAAGGGCTTCCGACATCTTGTACCGTCATTGAATCAAACGCAAGCCCGCGGGACTGGTCGGAAGCATTATAAATGGGGTATTGTGTATGCCAATGCTACCTATTCCCGGGTATGCCAATGGATCTCTACCACGCTAGAACCATCCTCGTGCCAATGCGTAGTCTTTGATAACATACCCCGCACCTAATTATTTTTTCGTTTATGGTTTTGGGAGGCAGATGCCATCCCCGATCATGATATTTTCGTGCATGATTGCCACCCCATCATCCAAGATCAGAGAACCGCTTTCTACCGAAGATTGAAGTGGAAGTTGAGGGGTATGCGACCTGTACAATTCTGCGCGACTGTCAGCCTCCCATTCTGAAGGTTCGATCTCCTGCGGCACAGCGCCAGCATTCTGGTGGAGCAACGGGGCACGCACGTCCTACTGCTGCATTGAGTCCTCGGGGTCCTCGAAGTCCTCATCATCATCCTCATCATAGTCTTCCAGACCGGCCTCCTCGTTGGCCTTGGTGAAGTCGATCGTCTTGCCGCGCGTGCGCCTGCCATCCTGAATGATGTTGTCAGGGTCGATCTCCTCCATGTTGTCCTCGTCAACCTCCTCAGCTTCAAAAAATGGTCAGCGGAATCCGGCGAATGTAGGATGGATTGGGCGCATACGCTCGGGGGCCTAGGGTGAGGGTTGTTAGCTGATGCGCGCATTGGCTGCGAGGCTCGACATTGGACTGACCTGCTCCTCGGCACCAGACTCCTCATCGGAGCTGTCCTCCTCACCCATGCTGACGTCCTCACGGGTGGGCTCGGCGGCCTTGCCCTTGCCCTTGTCAAGGGTGGCATCGCCGCCAGCCATGCTGGTGTCGGTGTTCTGGGCGCTCATGGTGTCGGTTATTGGATGCTCTGAGATGCGCTTGGGAAGATGTTGCTGTGGTGTTGGTGTTGGCGGGCGATCGGCGATAGCCTCAGTGTAGAGCGACGGGTTTGCGTTTGTTTGGTTGTTGAGAGAAAGGATTGCAGGTGTTGTCGCGCGCTGGAAATCCGCTCGCCTAGAAGACGTGCAACGCTGACCGCGACGCGCTTGGTTCCCCGCTGCGCACCAATCACCAGAGCAATAGCACTCCAGGGCTAGCGCAACCACCCGCCACAGCAACGCGCGCACGGCTGACTATGTCGAATTCGAGTAGCCATGTCTCCGCTCGTTTCCTCTCAAGATGCGATTTCATTGAGCTCATACTTTCACTGCACTCTGCTCTATCTACTTTGTGCTACCTCGGTGTTGATATTTTACGCGATATAGCATATGAAGGTCTGTTTTCTTATGTAGCGCGAGGCTGTTCCGTCTTGCAACATATCGCTTCACTCTCCTCTGCCTACATTCGCTCGTGCCAGCCCCCGCAGAACACAACACGACCTAATCAGTTAAAGTGCATACACTGCTGCTCCTGCACAACTGTAGGTACATAACAGTTTTGCTCGCGAAGTCAAAATACTGCTATAGATAATGACTACCTAGACTATGTTAGAGAGTTAATAATACCGAACTGGGATTAGTTTTATTGACGAATTGCTGTGTCCGTTGTTCACAAATAGAGACCCGGTTCTGCCAGGTGACTGTCAGTGCAGTGGCCGTTGGCTCCGGTTCCATAGAGTTCATGATTTCAGAATGTCAAGACTAACAGACTCAGGCATTTTATAAAATTAATACAAGCACGCGCACTGAAGCTAGCGCTCCTAGAACTTTTCAACGGACCCTGGTTCTAAAAGATTGTAATTGTCGGGTACATGCATACTACTCGTCTCAGAGGAGAAATTGCGGCTCGGCCAAGCATTATTCTATAATGCTTGAAGTTGGTCTGTAGAATACGACCATTCCTTCTAAAGCACCTTCCGAGACTCTTTAAAATTCTTATAAGGCTAGCAAACGCCACATGTAAGGAGAATACGTGCAACTGTGTCGGTCTCTGGCAGGCGAACAGTATGGGTGTTCGCCAAGCTTGGTACGTCTGAACTCGTTTCATCATGTTTTTCACATTGCAAGACCACTTGCTGGTGTGCGCGTGCAATGCAATACCTGATCGTGGAAGGGTTTCTCCGAGGCGGTAGAGTGTGGAGAACTGCGCTGGGGTGATCTCCCATGGATGAGGGATGGCTAAAAGTGCTAGGAGGCCCAGCGGCGTCGGAGGTGTTCTGTGGCTCCGCTCTAGCAACCCTTGCGCGAATCCGCTGCGACCGAAAAAAAGTATCGCTCAACCTCCTCCGATTTCGACATTCCGTCCATCCTCACCTTTCCGCCCGCGCCAAAGCACCATCTTCGTCTGCTCCTCGCTCCCGGAAACTCCTGAGTATCACCGCACAAAATGGCACCCGCGCTTGCATCTGGCGGCTCGGCCTCGAAGGAGTTCAAGAAAGAGTCAACCACGGCAAGATTGACGGGAGCAGGTAAGGCGACCCGAGCAAGCTTTCATTTAGCTCCAATTGACAATCGCAGGATGCGCTGGTATCGCCGAGCTGGCTGTCTTCCACCCTGTAGGCTTGAATTGGTTGATGCGTTTCCGGTGCTGGGCGCTGACGACGTTCTCAACAGGTTGACACCATCGCGAAGAGATTGATGAGCAACCAGGGCAAGGTTTGTCGTCCTCCCTTTTCGCCGTATAACAAGGAGCGCTGACACCTACTCTGTAGATCGCAAATGCCTCGCAGCTCAACACAGTCATCTTCAAGGACAAGGCCGCCGCCACGCTCCCTACGCGTCTTTTCTCTCTGTTCCCCGGTCTCGGATATGCGGCTGCCTACAAGGTGAGTTAATATGGCTATATCAAACGGCTGGGAGGCTTATCGCTTTTAGATCCTCCAAAGAGTGTACAAGTACGGTGGTCAGCCCTTCGTGCGGGACTACTTGGCCAAGAACCACGGCGATTCCTTTGATCGTGCTTTCGGCAAGGGCACCGGCAAGGCTATCATGCACGCCACGGCTGGCAGGCGAGTGGCGCTGTTTGGAGAGTGCTGGAACTATCACTAACATGCGCGCAGTCTTATTGGTATCGGTGAAATCGTCATTCTCCCGCTCGACGTTCTTAAGATCAAGCGCCAGACGAACCCCGAGGCTTTCCGGGGACGCGGTCTCTTCCGCATCATTCAGGACGAAGGCTTTGGTCTCTACAGGGGTTGGGGCTGGACTGCTGCTCGCAACGCGCCCGGCTCATTCGCTGTAAGAAGCCCCGATGTAAGCTCGAAATCGCATAGACTGACATTCTTCTAGCTTTTCGGTGGTTCTGCTTTTGCCAAGGAGTACATTTTCAAGCTCAGCGACTACAACAAGGCGTCTTGGAGCCAGAACTTCGTCGCTTCGATCGCCGGCGCCAGTGCTTCGCTCGTTGTCTCGGCTCCTCTCGACGTTATCAAGACCCGCATCCAGAACCGCAACTTCGAGAACCCCGAGAGCGGTTTCCGTATCGTTTCTAACATGATGAAGAACGAGGGCTTCACCAGCTTCTTCAAGGGTCTGACGCCCAAGCTTCTGATGACCGGACCGAAGCTGGTCTTTTCGTTCTGGTTGGCGCAGACGCTGATCCCGATTTTCGATAAACTCATGTGAAGTCACGGCGCAGGTGACCGATGAGCGAGGTGATGGCTGCCAGTAATTCTGAAAAAGTGTTTACGGTGTTACGGGCTTTGTACATGCGGGTGTTTCCGCCTTTTCTTATGACGGCTTGGATCGCGAGCAACAAGCACTGAGCGATGTTATTTTGTACTTTACTTATACCTTCCTGTTGTAGACGGGACTCGGCACGCGCAGAGGAACTGCGTGCTTAGAGAGCGATGTTACGTAGAGTGACTGGTAAAAAATACTCATCTCTGATCTCTTGCTGCATGGGATTTGGCGCTATGGCTATGACGCGCTCGTGAGATCAAGTGCGCTGGCCAGTCAGATGCAGCAGGCACGCGCCAAAGACAGCGACGAGGTGATTCAAGACACTGCTGGCGTGCGGCCGAACTTCCAAGTGACTTGAAACGGCGGGCAGCGGTCTGAGCCACGTGACCATGACCGACCGCCGCCCGTTCCATCGCCCTGTGTGCCCTTTACGAGGAGCCAGCGACATCTAGCTCACGACGCTTCTCGACGCTCCCCCTCCCTGCACAGTCACCTCCGCCTTTTCCCTCTCGCAGCCCGCTGCTCTCCACGAGTCAACCATCGCTCCTTGGAAATACCCGCACGCTCAGATCCAGCCGTCACGATGAACCCCGAGTAGTACGTAACCCCCATGGTATCTCCGCCGCGCGCCTTTGTCGCCGCCGCCCATGCCGGCCGCTGTGACTGTCGAAGGTCCGCCTGATGGCTAACAGTTTGCTCTGCAGAGTTGCCCTTACCACCTCCGGGATGCTGGAGCTTCTCAAGAGCCCAGGCACCCGCCACCGCTGGCCATGCTAACCGCGCACCGCCCCCAGATACGACTACCTTTTCAAGCTGCTCCTCATCGGAGACTCCGGTGTTGGCAAGTCTTGCTTGCTGCTCCGGTTTGCCGATGATACCTACACTGAGAGCTACATCTCCACCATCGGTGTCGACTTCGTGCGTTCCCCGGTGTTCGGCGTTGGCCAGCCTGACCGCAGAGCTGACAACCATACAGAAGATCAGGACTATCGAGCTGGATGGCAAGACCGTGAAGCTTCAGATCGTGAGTTTCCCACCAGCAAATGCGGAGGGAGGTGGAGCTGACGTGATCTGCAGTGGGACACCGCCGGTCAGGAGCGCTTCCGTACCATCACATCGTCCTACTACCGTGGTGCCCACGGCATCTGCGTCGTCTACGATGTCACCGATATGGACTCGTTCAACAACGTCAAGCAGTGGCTCCAGGAGATCGACCGCTATGCTACTGAGGGCGTGAACAAGCTGTTGGTGGGCAACAAGTCCGATATGGCGGATAAGAAGGTCGTCGAGTACACAGTCGCGAAGGTACATCCCAGGACCACTCACCGAGCCGCTGAGAAGATACTGACAGAATGACGCAGGAATTCGCCGACAGCCTTGGCATCCCCTTCCTGGAGACTTCGGCCAAGAACGCGTCCAACGTCGAGCAAGCCTTCTTGACAATGGCCAGGCAGATCAAGGAGCGCATGGGCACCACACAGGTCAACAACAAGCCTACTGTCCCGATCGGACAGGGCCAGGGCGTCCAGTCGGGCTCGGGTGGTGGATGCTGCTAGACGGTTTTATGTCGGTCATGACGGAGCGATTTGCGGAACCGGATGCCTTCTACGAACCAGGGCATCATGCCCTATGCAGAGATGTTCCTCACGTTTCAGTGCGTCCTTTTGCATGGTAGATGGCGGGCAGGCAATCCCTTGGATGCGCACGGGTTTTCTGGTCACTTCATAATATGGCTCCTGCACTCTGCAGGATGAGAATCGGAACGTCAGATTGCCATCGAGGATCCATGGTGAATACGGTTTTACGGCGATCATGGTGTGAGAGTTGTGGATTATTTCCCTACACCCCTTTCTTGCAGACGCTTCTATCTTTTTTCTTTCTTGTGGGATTATGGATGTTGCGAGGGTCTTTTCTTTTTTTTTTTGCTTTCTGTTAATGCGATATCAAACTTCGTACCACCAGTCTCAGCAGCAGTCCGGCTTTGCGCGCACGCTCCCAGCCCGAAAAGTGACGGTGTTCGATCCTAAAGAGTGATTTTCTCAGGGATGGGGATCTCTACGGGGACCGAGACAGGTTCTGTGGACTACACGTATTTCCAAATAGCACTTTACGAAACGGCTGGTCGGCAAACTCCATGACAAGTGTCCTGCCAGTCTGGACTCTCGACATAGCTTCTACTGCTAATTCTAACATTCTGAGACCCTGGCGAAGAGTCGGGAGAAAGTTAAAGAGCATTCCAGCCAAAGTTCGGCATGATCCTGAGGTATACGTCCTCAGCTACAGTGCCTGGTTTGCCTGGTTGGCTTGCAAAACGATGCAGCCTGGCGGAGAATTCCTTCAAGGGGACATTGCCTCCACTGAATGCGGAGTGTAAGGGGTACGCTGGTCTCATCCAGACGGAAATTGTAGAGGCCTTCTAATATCTGGACACATTTTGCCCTGCATCCTAACGTTGTACTATGTAGTTGCTTCGAGTGGTCTAGAACATTTCCGAATGTCTTCTTTCTCGTCACTCGTCGTTTTTTGTCTCTCAGGTTTTCTGAATGGGAGGATGTCTCTTCAGCATTGTCTTGGACAAGCATGGACGCAAATTCCTAAGACCCTGTCTTCACCGGATCTCTTCCTAGGGCGTCAGACTTCTTTGGTATTGGGCGCCGAATGTCAGCTGTCACGGTCGTCGGGGATGGACGAGGTGGGAAAGGCAGGGCACCGAGCATGTGCCTGCGAACGTATCGGGCCAGCCACGCAAACACAGCGCACGCACACAGCTGATGCCTACGCGGCAGTGGCTGGCGTAGGCATTCCGACGGCAGCAACAACTCGCATACGGCGAAGGGGGCATGGGCAGGCAGGCAATAACAATCGCACAGCTGCGCGGCTTTTTTTGTCTTGCTGCGCCACGTCGGTTCAGCCACAGCAACAAGGGCGGCGAACGGGTCTGGTGCCAACGAATGGACCCTTTGGGTTGCATCATGGGCAGCGAGCTCAGAAGCACAGCCCTCCAGGGCCTATATGACCTGAAGCCCGACGTCCGCGACTGCCCGCATCCCTGGCGCTCTGCTATCCTAATTTCTCCCGAATCGCTCTCACGGAAAACCCACCGCCGACGCCTCCTCTTCCCCTCAGTCCGCCTCCAAGACCGCCCGCCTGCCGCCCGCTTTGGCTAACGCCCGCCGCTTGGCTACCTCATATCTTTAACCCTCGGCTACCATGGCGGGCACGCCGGCAGCACCGCTGTCGCCAGACGCTGGCCCGACCGATCCTCATCTTCCCAAGCTGCCATCAGGTTGGATAGCGCAGTGGGACAGCAGGTGTGTTACCCCGCGCGCGCCTCGAAGGATCCCGCCTCTCCTCCCTCTTCATGCGCCCGCCTGACACGCCAATCTCCCCGGCTTTGTCCTGATTGCCCACGCTCCGACGGCTGACGCCTACCTGTGAACAGCTCTCGCAAGTACTACTACGTTCAGATCAGCACAGGCGTGTCGCAGTGGGAATTGCCGACCAGCGAAGCACCCGCCGGACCCTCTCGACGACCCGAACAGATACCCGCAAGCGCATTGGAAACCGCAGGCATGACCGACCCTACGAGAGGCCCTGATGGCAAGCCCGAGGAGTACAGCAACGACAGAGGTCTTGGTGTAAGCGCCTATTGAACAACGGTACTTCGAGACGGTGCGCGGCGTGACTAACGGACATCAATCCAGAGCACGGCATTCAATCTCCTGGCATCACAACATGGCGGTGGGAAGCAATCCTCGGGCATCGGTGGTCTGGCCTCATCTCTCCTGAACTCTGCTACTCATAGTAGCGGTTCTCATGGCAGCAGTTCGCACGGCAGCGGGCACAACAGCGGTGCTGCCGGCATTGTCGGGTCGCTCGCCAGTGGACTGCTTGGGAGTAACAAGCCACACGGGCAGCAACAAGGAAGTCACAGTAGCTCGTCCGCATCGCACCAGAGCAGTGGTTTAGGGGGCATGCTTGGAGGTATACTAGGTGGTAGCCACGGTTCGGTACGGCGGTGATGTTCACCTCTATTCGCGCTTCACACGCTAACAAGTTCCAGCATGCCCAGCAAAATAACAACTATGGCTATTCGTCTGGCGCACCATCTTCGGGTGGTTATTCCGGGACTGCTCCGCCCGCGCAGTACAACCCTTCGGGCTCCGCCTCCCATACGCCCAGCAATGGGGCATCCTATCCGGGCCAGCCCGGCTACAGTAGCCAATATTCCAGCCCTAACCAACAAGGGGCCCATAACCAATATGCGCCTCCTCCGCATACTTCATCCTTTGGTCACCAGCCCCAGCACGCGCCTTCGTTCGGCCCACAGAGCACGCCCTCTTGGGGCCCGCAGAGCACGCCGTCCTTTCCTCCTCCACCTACCCAACCACAGCAGCACCAGCAAGGTGGATATGGTGCTGCGCCGCAAGATCAGTCCCACAGCCAGGGCGGATACTTCAACCAAGGGCCTCCACAAGGGTCCTACGGACAACAGGGTACGTACGGCGGCAGTAACCAATATCCGCCCCCGCCACCGCCAGGAGGTCCGCCGACGGGCGGCTACACGGCCGCATCATCTTATGGGCAGCCTTCCCCACATGGAAGTTACAGTCAACAAGCGCCGCAACACCAACAAGGTTATAACCAAGGATATGCGGGTCAGACACCAAACGGACAACACGGTGCATATGGGCATGCGCAGCAACAGACTGGATACCATGGGGCTGGCGGTGCACCACCCCAGCCTGGCTGGTAATTTGTTTTATTTGATTTGAGCGTGTAAGATGCAGCGGGTTCAATTTTGCATAGGCGGCGGGCATGTTTATAGCATGTAGTCGGTGAAGGGAAGTTGTAAAAGCAACATGGCACCAGACAGTATTGTAGTTTCTGCTTGCTAGGATACCTTTGAGAGCGGTACAATGTATGAGGACGAGGCCTGAGTTCGCAGCGTGAAAGTTCATTTTTCCGTTCGCAATGTGATTTGAAACATACTGAAGTATAGATGCGCCCAAAGTATCCAGGAGCCTATGGTTAGCGGCAATAGTCTCTACAAAATGCAGCTTTGTGGGGAGTGGAAGCATTCGTCCGGACGGCTTTGTTAGTGGAAATGCAACACACTTACATCCGGATGAATGCTTCCACTCCCGATGGTAAGGTAAATTAGATCTATTTCACACCTCTATAGTTCCGAATTTAAGCCAGTATATATTTCTTCTAATTGGTAACCATCACATGTTAGTCACTCAAATATTCAGCGACGGTCCTAGCACCCCCGTGATCGCGCTCAGACGCGTCTCCTGTCCCACCTGGCGAGCCCCGCCAAAACCCTCCGAGCAAAGGCACCAACTCTCCGCAACAACACCCCGCAAAATGTCGCGCTCCGCAGACCCAGGCCATTTCTTTCAAACAAGGTATTTGAAATCGCGCGAGCATCCTTATCTCGCCTAAAGTTACAAAAATCTCTAAATACTAATTCAATCGTACCCAGTTCTGCACTCTCGGAGTCCGAGCGCAAGGCGAAGAAGTCGAAGAACAAGCTTGGCGATCCCATAAAGCTCACCTCGAAGCTGCTAGCCGTAGCGGCAGATCCGGAAGACAATGGCTGCGTGTACGTCGCCGAAGCGGCAGGAAACGTGAAGAGGATAGCGCTTGAAGTCTGTACGATCTGCTTTCCCCCTTTGTGACCACCTCACAAGCTTTCACTGGCGACCCACGCGGAGAAGCGAACTACGATTCAGAGGTGCTCCGGCAGATAACAGGTGCTAACAATGTATATCTGCGGTCACAGACTTCTGAGACAGCCCACGCCTTCGCCGGCCCCGCCGCACCGCTCACCTCGCTCGCCGTCTCCCCCAAAACCTCGCTCCTCTTCGCCGGCTGCTGGGACAAGAACATCTGGGCCTGGCCACTACCTTCCGCCTCCACGCCATCATCCACCCCTGCCCGCGGCACTCCGCGCTTCCAGAACGGCCACACCGACTTCGTCAAGACCGTCCTCGCCTTCTCGCTCGGGGGCCGCGACCTGCTCGTCTCGGGCGGCGCCGACGCGCGCATCGTCGTCTGGGACGTCGAGACGAGCGCGCAGCTGTACGAGCTGAAGGGCCACTCCCGCGGCGTGCTCGCGCTGGCGCTCGACCCGGCCAGCCATACGACACGCTTGAGCAGGCAGGCGCCGGCCGTGACGCTGCTGTCGGCGGGCAGCGATCGCGAGATCCGTGCGTGGCGCATCACCGCCGAGAGAGGGCGGCAGATAGCGGTCGGCGGTGTTGGAGCGGAGGGAGAGGAGGAGGAGGAGGAGGAGGAGGAGGAGGAGGAGGAGGAGGAGGAGGAGGAAGAGGCTGCGGGCGTCGTGGCGCCGCTGATCGCGCACGATACGAGTGTCGATGCGCTGTTCTTCGATGCGTCGGACGATCTGTGGACGGCGTCGGCGGATCGCAGCGCGAAGTGCTTGTCGCGTGGCCGCAGGTTCCAGGCCGATACGACGCTTGCGCATCCGGACTTCGTGAGGGATGTCGTTGTGGACGAGATTGGCGAGTGGGTTGCGACGGCGTGCCGGGATGAAGGGGTTAGGTTGTGGGACAAGGGGAGTGGGGAGCTGGTGCACACGTTTGAAGGGCATTTCGAGGAGGTGACGGGGTTGTGTCTTTTGGACGGGCAGACGCTGGTTAGCGTGAGTATCGATGCAACCGTGAGGCGGTGGAGTTTGAAGGGCACAGATGTGAAGAGTGCGAGGGAGGAAGCCGAGAGGTTGAGGAAGGGGGTTGTAGCGGACGAGGAAGGGGAGGCGAAGAAGGAGGGGTTGTTGACGGAGGAGGAGGAAAGGGAGTTAGCAGAGCTGATGGAGGAGAGTGATTGATCGCCCCAAGAGTTCAATTCAGAGAAGGCGATATTGCATCGTAAGAAGGTTATAAGTGTCAGAACTGTGATGTTACCCTTCAACCACATCTCAAATCCAGTCGAAAGCGATGGCCTCAAATATTAGGGTTTCCCGCGAGCTGGTGAATTACATGCAATACAATGTAATCGTAGTCTAAGAAGTACCTTAACAGCATTCCTCATGATACTCCTATAGCCCACTGATTGACCTCATACTCCTCAGATACCACATGGTATGTACGATCTCCCAAACCAGTTTCCATACCGCTGATCAGGCGCCTCCGTAGTGAGAAAGGGCCCAGGGATATCTCAAGTAGGAGAAGCAACTAGGTGGGACACCGAAACAAAAGTGAGACTCAACCAAAAGAAAACACCGAAGGGCTCTAGCATGACCCTAAGGACACCCAGTAAAAAGCCTAGCGCGCCGAAAATACACATGCAATCATTTTTCCCTAGCTCGCGGACCAGCAGCATTGTACTTTTTCCCTACCAGGCATACCCGTCCTCAGCGGCAAAGTTATCTTCTCCGTTCCAATCTTCATCGCCACTGACTTCGGAGTCAAGGAAGTCGTTCTCATTGAATTGTTCCTCCCTAGGCCGCAGGTTATCGATGTTGATGTAGACGACCTCGCACATTCCCTGGATGTGCTTCTCTTTAGTGCGCTTCCAGTCCTTCGAGCCATCGCCATCTTCATCTGAATAGTTTTCTGCGCTAGACTGCTCATCTGACGACGATGAAGAGGTTGGAGAGTCGACTCCAGACGTGAACTGCGCCGCTCTGCGGGGGCGAAGGCGGCGAGATAGACCAGAGCCCTCGTCCATATTTTCGTCCGCGCCGTAGGCATCCTCGCCTGTAGGCAACAACGTCTTATTTTTAGGACGAGGCGTGACTGCCACATGCTCAAGCTTTCCGACGGAACTCTTTGGTGGCGAATCTTCTGGTGTGATCGGCAAGCGTTTCTCTTTCCACATACGCCACCGCTTTCCGGACATAAGATGAGGGCTAGGCGGCGATGATTTGCGCAGGAAAACGCGCTGCAGCCTGCCGATCCATTTGTCGCGAAAGGATGCACGGTCCCGCCAGCCGATATTGAGGATCGCTTTGAGCACGAGCCTGCGAAGGTCAGGGAGCTTCTCTGCGGAATCAAGAAGTGAGGAGAAGAAGTTTTCGGCGGCTACGGACGTCCACTGTCTGAGTTGATTCATTTCGATGGAACGCAGTGTTGAGGGCCAGGTAGGGATTTCATCTTCTTTCAGCAAATCGAAATACTTGGGCTCCGAATCTCTGAAGGAGCCATGGGAGTCGTAATAGTTCATATCCATTTTCAGGACCTGAAGCTTTGAGCAAGCCCGTTTGAGATCTGGTAGAAAGGAGATGTCGAGCGCTTGGTTGTGGTTGAGAATCAGCGTCTCCAGTTGACTACCATGTGAGATTAGGAAGTTGCGCAGGACATCCGAAGTTACGTAGTGGCAATTGATAATGGTCAAGTGTTGTAGGTTCTCCCTGAGCAGAGGCAGAAGCTCTTCGTCAAGAACCTGGCAAGATTCGAAGCTGAGGCTCCTTAACCCTGGCAAAAGAGACAGGTTGTCCGCCAGCACCTGTTTGCTAGAACGTCCGGTCTCTTCACTGCCCCCGTCGTTGATGACAACAGCGAAGGATTCTGGACCAAAGTTAAGCAATGAAAGGTGCTCCAGTCGCTGAAAAGCTTCCAGCTGATGGATGCTGCCCATCCATAGGAGGTTCTGTTCCCGGGAGCGAAAGTTGGCATTCCAGTTCCAAGATTTCAGACGAATCTTGTTCTGCTCAAATGACGTGAAGAGGGATTGGCTGTAATGCCAGCGGCCGGACCTACTCAGTGGGCGGAAAGGCGGCCGATCTTGCGGGTGTACAATCGACACTTCGTTTAACTGTGGAGTGAATGGGATCAGGTCGCCGATCTCGAACGGTCCCTTCCCGCTCCATGTATATGCAAGTGTCTTGGTAACATCGAACTCTAGACGCCGTATCTTAACATTATAGTTGATGGATTTATTTTCTGGGTTCGAGAGAAGATCCAAAAGCCTATGAGGCTTGTCATTCATGTACAGTGGTGGTGACCGATACAAGGCCGTCAACGCAGGTTCCGCAAAGGTCTTGCACACTCTTGCGGTGTTCACAAGCCAGGAGATACTAGAGGTTGGAGTGAAGTCCTCGTCATGCAACGGTTCACTGGCGAAGGTGAAGATCTGCAATAGGACCTCGTACGGTAAGGTCGACCAGAGTGGAATGATTCCATCGCTCTCAAGAGCTGCAGTCCTCTTCTTCGAGCCTGCTTGGCGGTCATTCCCTACATGGACAGTAGTGTCAGCGAGCAAAGCGAAGGGATGAAGCAATGACCTACGTTTGGCTCCTCTGGACGTTCCGCGTCCATTTGACTGCCTCATCGCAGATGACCTCGTAACCCTCTTTGGCCCGCGACGGCGCTTTGGCTTTCGTGCGCGACGAGCTCCTAGCCCGGATACATCTCCAGTATCATCATCGCTATTGGTCTCCGTGTATAAGGGCGCCGTTTCGCGGCGAAGGTGAGCTAGACTCTGTGACCTCTGGGCGCGCAGTCTTCCGGTTCGTCTTGGTCTAGAAGGCCCAGCCTCATCTCCCCTGGAATCTTCATTATCATCGGTATTGATCGATTCATCGGCGCTGGGCAGGTGGTACGACTTCGAGGGCAGGCGGCGCAACTTGGTTGGGACTTCAGGGCTTGCCGAAAGAAGGCCATGGCTGCGGCTACGTTGAGGAGGTGGCGAGGATGCATCTCGCTCAGCATGATCATCCCTAATTGCACGTCTACCACGGTGATGGTTTGTCTGCTGTGATTGCGACTGCTGACCACGTGTGCTCTGACGATTACGCTTGCGCGCGCTTCCAGTGACTTCTTCCGAGTCCTCGCTTGTCAGATAGTCCTCTTCCATCGAGGTGCTGGGTTCGCGGTAGGAAATGCGGCTTCTTTTACGGCCGGCGCGGGCTGCTGTAGCACGGGTTGCGGTAGCCATGATTGTCAGAGCGTGGAGCTTAGGGAGCACGGCAGCGGATGCTAGGCGAATCTTCGAGCCTCAAGCTCGCAGGTGTCTCGGTGGGCCCAGCAGCGAGTAATGCTTGGGCGAATGGATCTGGCGTGGGCGTGAAAAAAAAGTGCGACACGACACTGCAGGGAGGTGCAAGCAAGAGGAGGCAATGACGCTGACTGGCGATCGCTTATCGATTGGCACCCGGTCCGCGGCTTCTCCGGACGCTCGAGCCACGTCCGCCTCAGGCCTGAATGCAGCTGGCGCAAATGGCTGGTGCAGGCGTGGCTGGCAGCGGAAAGCTTGCTGCTCCAGGTGAAGTGAGACCAACACAATTGGTGCACAACTTCGCGCACCCCATACAATAGTGCGTACGTCCTGCTATCGCCGTGCCGCCTGCGTTCGCGTGCCAATTGCTGCGTGTGTGTGGGCCGCGTCCGACCTGCGCGTGTGCTCGACTATCGTGCCGCGTCGAGCAATCGAACCTCTCGGAGTTCACAGTGACCAGCCTGTGTTGGAGCGCAACCGACGTTGGTCTCATCCCGTGGCGTCGCACCGACCCTCTCCTCCCCTTCATTGCGCGTGGCGCCGCAGTCGCGACCTCCCGGACCTCAGCAACGAGAACTCTGCGCGCCGCACCTACCACACCCCAACCTCGACGCGGAACGCGCCCTCTCGCATCCGCACCCACCCGTGGCATGCTCCTCGCCCTGGGTTGCGCAACCATCGAGCCCAGCTTCTGCCCCTCGCGGGCCCCATCTCCCGTCTCCGCGCCGCCAGCCGGGCCCGCGGCGCCTGTCTCAGTCTCACCGCAGCTGCTTCTTTCTATCCTCACTCGTCGTCGCTATTTCTTTATCGACAGTCACGCGTCATGCGCTTCATCACGTCAGCAGCGCTGAGATTTACGTGGCTTTCCTTTTCTTCGGGTTCGGTTGAGACTACTGCCATCATCACCTGCCACGCGATCGCCAAGTCGAGAGCATGGTGAGTTCAACGGAGTTCAAAAAATACGGAGGGAACGGGGCTCTGTACTTGACCGTCGATAGATTCCGCCAACGGACGTTCCTACGAAGGAACATCACTCAAGCGCTTGACCAGCACGCGGAGGCCTTGGCTGCCGTGCAACCAAGCACCGACAACGGCATGTGGGATCATGAACTTTACAAACGCTGGGACTTTCCCGATCAGGACACCCTGAGTGTTCTAGCCGCAAAGAACAAGGAGGTGCTGAAGATAGACATCAAACACTTCCTCCCGGTCAAGCGCAGGGAAGGCGGTGGTAACGTCGGTCCGTCGAAGAAGAGGAAAAATTTGCTCTTTACTGCCCAGTGCAACTTTGTCTTCAGACTTTATCTCGAGAGAAAACACTATGGGGACGACAGTCCCGACATCGAAGACCTTCTCTACGATTCTCGTAAGGCAACACTGCAGGCTTACAAGAACGAACATGGTGAGAAGGCTTTCTCCGTGGAAATGGAGAAACCCTTTCTCATCACTGCTGAGCAATTGAAAATACCAAACGCTCGGGAGAAGGGGTATCTGATGCTACTTGCCAAAAGTTATACTCTGACGATCATCTTACTCTTCGACGATTCTGAGGATATGGAAATGGTCCTTCCACTCCTCAATAATGACCACAATGAGCTGACAGGGCATCGCGGCAAAATCTTTACAAAGTTGGGCACGCTGCCGGTGTGCCCAGCGGAGGGAAAAAGCATTCCGATGAAATTCGCTTCTGGCGGCAAACGCTACCGCCTTCCCTTTGACATGGAGCTGGACGCCGGTTGGGAAGTCAGCAAAGAGACGGCAATGCAAACATACAATCGAGCGTTGCGCTGCGTCCGAGGATTGCAGCTACCTTCGCCAGTCTCGGAGCCTGCGACGCCAGCAAAGGTAACGCGGCTAGCTTATACATTCAAAGATCAAGTGCGCCCGAAAGCCATTATTCTGGAAGGATGTCTTTGCTTGTTCTGCAATCGACGCAATTATCATTCGCTGGACAGATTGCATCACCACTTCAAGACGGAGCACGACATGTTCACGTTTAAGCTTGAGAGTGGAGGAAGAGACAGCCCTGGCTGCGACACCAACGAGATGAACATTGAGATCGATATCTCAGACAAATACAGCGACGCTCGTGCCAGCAACCATGTCGCTGATCCACGAGAGATCAGCTGGGTCGCTCCTTGGGAGCCGTTCGATTTGAAAGCATATTTGGACGGCGATGAATCCTGGATAGCGACGGGACGGGGTCTCAAAAGCAGGAAACACCGCCAGTTTACGAAGCCAACACCTCTGCCACAGGGATTAGTGGAGCCAAAGAAGCCGTCAGAAGTTCCAGACATGCCTAAAATCGAGAGAAAGAAGTACCGAGTACCCAAGGCCCCTAGTGGTCTTCGGTTCTATAGAACCGATTCCAAGAGACCGCTAGAAGAAGGCGAATATCTCAGCGAAAGCGACGACGGAATTTCGGAGGACTGGCTCAAACTAAGGCGCAACGTGGCAACTAAAGATGCCGAGACGACGATTCCTGCGAAAGCATTCATGATGAAATGGGATGACTACATGCAGGATGAACAACTATCGGGAGATACTCACGCGGGAGATGCTGTCATTCGGTTTGCTCGCAAGTATCGCTCGTGGCTCAAAAGTCGAGACGTGATGGGCAATGAGTTCCTCAGGAAAACAGCAGAGTTGCTTGAAGACAGCATTATCTGCAGAGAAATTTTCGAAGCTTGCGTGGATCTCATCGAGGGCGATGGCAGCATGATCGATGCAGTCCCCTTACGCGCGCAAAATGGAAGGCATCGCCCAACGCCCTCCTCAGCATCTGAGCCAAATGGGGTGTCTCCCCAGCCCAAGAGTCCAAAAATGAAGCGCAAATATGTGCCAGGAGGACCTGGAGGTGGTGGGAGATATATTGAAGTTGAAGATGACGGCAAGAAAAGGAAAAAGAGGTCGAAATCGGCAATTAGCCATGAAACCTCGATGAGCTCAAGCCAAAAGAGCTTCGACACACTTCCAATGACACAAGAAACAGATGAGGACATTGTTGTGACGGATTATATCGGCCAGGAGGGTTCTACAAAGCCACTTTTGCAGGACAAATCCCCTCAGCAGCCATCAATAGCCGCTCAGAGCGGTTGCACGTGCGGAATTGTCGTCGACGATGACATGGTGGCAATCTCGTGCGCAAGTCTGGTAAGCGCTATGAGTTTCTCGTGTCACATGCAGCAAAAATTGTTAACCCATCGCAGGATTGCCAAAGAGGGGAATTCCACCTTTCGTGTGTCGGACTCACTCGAAGAAGGCTGGGCTGGCTTTGTCCCGAGTGCGAGACTTGAACGGGACGGACGTGGATGATACTGCAACCATAAATCCACACCGAGCTTACTTCCGAGGAGCTCGGGCTTTTCATATGCCACCGCAGCCGCGTGCCAGCGGCCCACAGTATATAGGCGGCTCTCTCTTCTCTGGGCCCGAGAACAACCGGCCTGTTTCAGATGGCAAATGACGGATGCGCACGCAGCGTTTGCGCGGATGGGATAAAGGCGTTTTGGTGTGCAACGGAACATCGGGTTCAAGATGCATATACCTGGTAGTCTCGATGGTCTTCTCTCGCATTTCTTCCTTCTACCGCCCCAGAACGTTTTACAAAAGAGATAGTCGAAGCATTCTATAGGTTGCGTTGACCATAATACGAACGGTCCTTGTACACAGAATGTTGACGTGACAGGGTGACGACTGGGTACAGCGTTGATGTCAAGAAATGTCAAGCTTTACCCTCGTTGTAAGGCTGAAACAGGGCAATAGCACTCGTTTGCCATGTCGGCAAGCTGGCGCACCTTGATGGCCGAGTAGGGAAAGTCTCGGGCTGGTTCTGGCATGCGTCAGGGTGACGGGGCGTCACAAGCCAAGCGTGCGGCCGCAATGGATGGCTGGCAGCGCACCGCGTCCGTGCCCCGATTCTGTTTGCTCGGACGCACAGATGCTCGTCCCTGCAGCATTCGGCAC
Source organism: Botryosphaeria dothidea (assembly GCA_011503125.2). Taxonomy (NCBI): domain Eukaryota; kingdom Fungi; phylum Ascomycota; class Dothideomycetes; order Botryosphaeriales; family Botryosphaeriaceae; genus Botryosphaeria; species Botryosphaeria dothidea. The sequence continues at coordinate 2,695,902 of WWBZ02000001.1, forward strand.
CGACGGATCCTGGGCTCTCTCGAAGCCTGATGCAGCTAGAGCCGGTGCCGATCCGCTGTGGCTGGGCCTTGGCACTGCGCGAGAGGCTTCTGAACACGAGAGAGCGAGAGGAAAGGCCTCAACAACTCGGACGGAGTGCGTACACACCGCACACTTCGGCGGCCAAGAATAGCCGGGGCGGGGACGCTCGCTTGGAGATAGAGGAGAAGCGGTGTTGCGATACGCTTTGGGCGGGCGTGGGCTGGTGAAGGAGAGGATGACGGCACTGCGGAGGGCGGATGGGCACACTGTGCGACTCCTGCGCGGACGGCGGCCGCGGCGTATGGTTCGACTGGCAGCCCGGCGCGGGGCGAACGGCACACAGAAGGAGGCAGGGACCAACAGGAACCAACAACAGCACACGAGCTCTGGACGCGGCGTGCCCAAGGATCACGCCCCGCGCCGGCCGGCGTCTTTATTTGGGCGGTGGCACGACGTCAAAGCCGCAGGGACGCTGCGATGCGACTATCCGGTCTGGACGGACGAAGCCCGCGGCCGCCCGGGAACGTCATATGGCGATGCGCGTGAGCGCCCAAAGAGCAGCGGGAACGGCGCCATTGTTGCTACTTAAGGACGGGAAGAGGAGGCTCAAAGGGAAAGGGAGCCGCGAACTGCACAATCCTCGTCCTCTCTCCACATTATTCCACCTGCACTCCACCGACGATCGCCCAGCAACAGCCGATCGGCATCCACCAGCCACTCGTCGCCCGAGCTAGGAAAACGCGACTCTGCTGCGCCTGCCTTATTTATTGCTTCCGCCTGCGCTATCCCTGACCGCTGCTGCTTGCCTGTCACCACCACCTTTTAACCTCACCTCGCCTCTCTACCTGTAATTCTCTTTCCTCCACAATCACCGTCGACCGCATTCATACGCCTTCAACCGTATCCACCCAAATCCGACAAGATGAAGGTCCTCTCCATCCTCGCTTTCGCGTCGACCGCCATGGGTCTTGCCCTGCCCATTGGCTTCTACAACCGCGACGAGTTCCTCGCCAAGCGCGCCGTCGACGCCGACTTCCAGCCTACGGGCGAGGAGTACGTGCTGAAGACGCAGCTCGTCAGCAACAATGACACCTCCAAGGCCAAATTCAACGACCTGTATTTGACCGCCTTCCACACGGGCGCTGGCACCAACGACGCCGTCTTCACCAGCTCCAAGGGTGATGCCGCTACCGCCTTCCTCAACGAGACCACCGACGGCTCGTTCCAGGAGTTCGACTTTGGCACTGAGTGAGTCTACCTCTTCCATTTCGGCTTGTTTAAGTCCAGTGCTTTTTGGTGTGAAACGCCATCTCCGCAAGACACATTGACTAACCGAGGTTTCTTAGGTTCCCGTGGAGCTTGCAGATCGGCTATGAGCCCTACACTGCCTGGGCCCCCGTCACCATCGACGCTGGTGTTCCGCAGGCTGGCGACGGCTTCTTCACCTTCACCCCATCCGGCCTGACTTTCAATGTTTCCCAGTTCGATGGCTGGCTTGGTAAGTCCCTCCTTCTGAATCTCATCCTCCATTTATAATAGGGTAGCCTTGATTAACGTATAGCAGTCTGTGACTGGTGGCACACCACTCCCCAGCTGTTCTGGAAGACGGGCGTTACCTACTACAACAGCTCGCTCCCGACTTCTTGCGCGGACGTCTACCTTGTCAAGGAGTCATTGTAGATGATGCGTAACGTTCTCGAGAACAAAAAAAAACGAACTCAATTGTACCCTTGAGACCAGAAGGCATACAATTGGGTTACATGGACGGCAATAATGGCGTTTTTGCTTTTAGCGGGGGGTTTTCTTCTTTCACAGCGCCTGGAGGCCCACGGAGATGGGTACAGGCATGATTGTACGACCAACTGCATTCGACACGGACACATCCGAACCTGTAATGATAGCATAGACTACGACCACGACGTGACAACGTCAACGAACCTAGTAAATAGCACCATTAATGAGTAATCATACGACATTCGTTCTGACGATCCAAGCTGGGGCACTGAATGCATTGAAGATTGATCGCAAGGTACGCTAATCTGCTCACAGATCATGTGCTTCTTCACGGGCTACGGTCGCATGCGGTCCAGGACATTGACCTCATTGCTGGCAACACTTGCCGATAATGAGCGCGCACGTGGAAGGACCCTGCAATGGCACGATTGCGGCTGTGCGGCGTATTACAAGCCATTGACCTTGGCTCGCAGATATGTTAGTGTACCATTGTTGCTTTCAATCCAGTTTCCGGGCCTACTGGCAAAAACTGGAGAAAGGAGAGAGCTGAAAGGCCGGTTCCTACCGCTGGTCGAGCATACTGGTGAAACATGGCCGGTCCCTCTCTTCAACTTACTCTAGCCTCAGGCTCCGCCACAACGCGAATCGGCCACAGCGGTGGGGAAGTACGATAGTTCTCGGGGCACGTAAGGGTCCTTCACTGCCGAGTTTCGAAGCCGTCTCCAGTAAGTTATTGCCGCTTCCGTAAAGAGCATCAGCCTGTATAAGAAAAAAGCTTAACCTGCCGACACTTAGGAAGACGTACCGCGGAAGATGGTCATTCGGAGCTCATGATGGAGAGCGCAGCCAAGCAGTGTCAAGTGACACAAAACTGCAGCTTCTTCCTCTTTCCTGCTCTGCCCTTCAGATCCCCACAACCTCGATCGACGTACGATAGCATACAGGGATTAACAACTCTTGAGGGCCGTGTGATCTGCTAGCAGGGAGGAGCGTTGCAACGAGAGAGAAATGGTCAGCCTTGCATGCAAGCTTCAGTCAGAAAGAAGGAAGCAGAGGCGCGCTTCACCCGGGCACGCCAGTGGCAGGACGCAAAAATCTCCGATGACAGCTGCATGGCGACGAAAGCATTCGGGCTGGGCGCATCAGGATGGATGTTGGATAGAAGAGGGATCCATGTCTCGAACGGGTGCGCACGGAGCAGCGATGACGCAAAACGGCATTCGCCCGCCTTCAACACCAAACGCCCCGAACTGTCGGAGCCCCCTCCACTCGCGGCAGCCCCCGTTGGAGATGCGCGGCAGAGCGTTGGCAGACGAAGGCCAGCCGGCAGCGGGTCTCGCCAATTGCTGCCGCCCGGGCCTCGACTGTGGGGGAGCAACGGTTTGGCGACGCCCAGCTCTCTTTTCTGTGGCTTTTCCTGCAGACGCCATCCAACGCGGCCGGGATGCGGGCGGCCACCCCAGCGAAAACAAGGCAGAGCTCCCTTGCCCTGCACCACCACTGTCGTCATCCTCACCCCAGCACTGGTCGTAATTCCAGCACATGCATGAGACACAAAAACTGTTCCGGCCTCTCTGTTCTGGCCTCTTGAAAACGTAGAGTCTGCGCCACTGCTGTTTCCCTTCTTTTCCTCCCACTCCTCTCCCTCATCTCTAATATCGAGCCTTGCCTGGAGCTCCGGTGTCTTACGACATCCTCTCTCTCAAGCCCTCTCCAGCCTGACAGCCTAATCACATCCCTTCAACGCCTGCCGCCATGTCTGTAAGGTCTCCGTCCCCCAAGGCCGAGAAGCCGCTCCACGAGCTCCTCTCGCACTCGCTCGTCGACATTTACGTCGGCCCCGACAACACACACTGGATCCTGCACGAGAAGCTCCTCTGCGCACGCTCCCGCTTCTTCCAACGCGTCTTCTATTCCAAGGACTCGCACTCGTCCTCCTACGGCCTTCCCGAAGAAGAAGACGATGCCTTCTCCGCCTTCGTCTCCTGGCTCTACAGCGGCTACGTCAAGCCGGCCAAGGAGGAGAAGGACCTGACCAACCTGCTCGACCTGTACCTGATGGGCGAGAAGTGGCAGGCGTCGCAGCTGGTGCGCGACGTGCTGCGCGAGGTGCGTGACTGGTACGCCACCACCGACACCTACCCGGGCCTGCGCCGCGTGCAGTACATCTACGCGAACACGGACGAGGACAGCGAGATGCGCCGCCTGCTGGTGCACAGCATCGCCCGCATGATGGCCCTCAACGAGAGCATCCCCGCCCACTGGGACAAGGCCCTGCGCAAGAACGGCCAGCTCGCCGTCGACCTGATCAAGAGCATCCAGAGCTGGCGCATCGACCCGGCCAAGGTGCCCGACATGCGCCGCCAGGTCGAGGAGAAGGCGCCGCAGATCGTCGACAACCTGGCCGACAAGCCCGTCGAGGGCGCCAAGAAGGACGTCGACAACGCTGACGTAGAAAAGCTGGCCCAGGGCCTCGTGAACGGGCTCGCCGGCGGAGACGATAAGAAGAAGCCCCAGGCCAACGGCGTCGAGAAGAAGGTCGATCGCGTTGCCGGCAAGCCCGAGGAGGTCAAGAAGGAGCTCGACGAGAACTTGCCTAACGGCATCAACCTGCCCAACGGTGTGCCGGACGGCCTTCCCGCGGTCGATATCGATTAAACAACTCGCTACTACGACAGCAAATCCCCCCCCCCCCCCCCCCCCCTCTCCCACTTCTCCTGCATCTGAGAAGCTGCGATGACCTGAGATTGCGATGGGACACGGAAAAAGTTAATTATGACGTCATTTATGATTTCATCTGGGTCATGTAAGGCGCTTGGGCACATCTTGATTTTCTTTTCTTTTTCTATTTTGCTGTTTCCTCTCACTTCACTCGATGATTGTCGATGGCCGAAGTTGTTTTTGGGGGAGTGCTCGACTTTTACGTTCTCGAAGCTGTTAATTCTTGCACGGGCAATTTGGCCTTCTCAGATTCTTCTGGGTTAATTCTTCTTCTTTAGGGCTTTGTGTCGTCTAGTATTATCTTCTCGCTTGCGTTCTATACCAGAATGAGATGTCTCTTCTAACGCATCCATCACTGAAAATGTTCGATGGTGATCTGCACGCGGGGAATTTCGAGGCGACTCTTTCGACAAGAACAGCACAAATACCATCCACCCGTGAATCGCGAGCCTGAACAGTCACGCCAACATATGAACTACTTTCCTTAATGCGGATTTCGTCTAAAGGATGCGCTGGCGATCCTATCGCACAAGAAGCGTGGCCTTCAACATGCTTCTCGCCACTTCTTCGGAGGGGGAAAATTCCCGAAAGGGAGGTTCATAGAGCTGGCCAATGCCGCCTGACTTTTTGCTTCTCACGGACCCGTGTTCAAGACTTGACGGCACCCATCCACCAAAAAATTCTTCCTGCAAGGTCCAACATAAGGACATACCCTTGAATTTGAGTAGCTAACATACAAAAGACCGCCACCGTCTTCCCACCACCCACATACATACATGAAATTTATACACAAACGAAAGCATCTTATCTCCTCATCCCATTCCCACCGGAGCCAAACAATTCAACAGTCAAAAAACCTTCACGCCCGCCTCCAACCAACGAGTCAACCACACATCCGGCCCTTCCCGGCGAACAATCGATCTCAAAAATCCACGGCCTCAATCCACCTTGATCCTCTTCCCGCGAAGAGGGAGAAATAGAGATACCTAGAACAGTCTCGATCCGGCTCAATCCATGTAAGTGAATCAAAAAGGAGACCCAGAGAGTCCGTCATCGGTTTCGATCCGTCTCGATCCCCAGTCGTAGGAGAGAGGAGAGGCGGAGAGGCCATGGAGAGTTCAGAGAGTTCAAGCCCTTTTGGGATGGACGGGAGTGAAGGAACTCTAGCCAGTCGTTGTGCGGGGATCGGTCTTCCACCCCTGCTGCGTCGTCGGTACGTAGTTCGTAATGGGCGTAAGGAGGAAAAAAATGTTTCGTTTCGTTCCGCGTCCGTAAGAGAGTAGAGGTCATGTCCTGACGTACGTGCCGGCAGGGTCCCGGCCTGTTGAAAGGAAATTCGAGTGTAGAGAGATATACTTCGACGGTCTTGTTTCTTTTCCTCCATTCTTCCTCCTTTTGTGATTCAGAAATCAGAGTTGTCTAGAACTCCTGCTGCAATACCTTCTTCAACTCTGCGCTCTCCATTTCGTACTTCTCCACCTTCATCTGGCTCGTCGCAACCTTTCCCAGTAACCACTTAATCCTGGGTCCGATTTCGTACGGTTGCTTGGGAAGTGTTCCCAGCAGTTTCAGCTCCGCCTCATACTTGTCTATACTCTGATTCTCAATCTTTGTTTGTTCCGCCAAAATGGCAAGGTCCAACTTGGCTTTGAGCACACGATCCCCAGCCAGCATTCTGAAGGCAGACTGGTAGACAGGCTTGCCAGGACGAATGCTGTGCGGCCGGCCATTGTTGGAGATGATCGTGATGAGCTCAGCCTGCTCAAGAGCTTGGAGAGTACGCTCGCCACCGGACTTGAATGTATCAGCCAGTAGAATACCGTTGTAGCGTAGCATCTCCTGTGTGGCAAGCTGCTTGATGAGGAGCCAAGCTTGCTCGGGTGACCATTTTCGTTCTGCGCCGTCTTGGCCGATTAGGTACATCTTGAGGATCTCTGACGCAGACTGTTCAATGATTTGTTGCACGGCGCTCTTGGGGCTCTCGCCGGTCTTGATGCGTCGGGCCAGGAACTCCAGATCCGTCAAACGACCTCCGAGAGCACCAATGCACTCGTCCAGTTCGGCGAGGTCTTTTCGGCGTTCTGATGGCGTCAACTTCTTTTCGTCTTCATCCTTGTCCTTGTCGTCCTTGTCCTCGTAATCATCGGCATCCAGATGGCTGACCACGAAGCGCTTGGCAACTTCGGGTGAACAGTCACTGAGCGAGATAAGCCTGAAGACACGATCGGGCAGAGCTTTGCTCAGTGACTTAGAGAAGGACACATCATGAGTCAAGAAAATGACATGAGCAACGTTAGCCGTAGTCAGTCGAGCAGCCCAATCGGCAATCTTGTCGTAAACGAGTGTATCCTCTTGGCTTTTGTGGAGATAATTATCAACGACAACGACCGGCCGCTTCTCGGGATGTATCTCGAGCCAATCATCGTCACTAAGGGAGGCGTCCTTGTCACTGCTCTCGCGATGGTCGAGAGCAATCTGCTTCAGAGCCGTGGCTGTGTTGTTGAGAATCTTGCCGAGTTGCCCGTCGAGTGTTTCCGAGAATCCGGTCTTGACGCCGGCAGCACCTTGAGCGGCAAGATCGATCATGCCGCTGATGCTGTTCATCCAGGAGAACACCGGCCGGTAGCCGACTTCAGCAGCTGCAGCGTTGATTGTGGCGCTGTCGCTGCGGGCTTCTTGGATCGGCTTGCAGTCAATGACTAGCTTGTGCTTCCTGTTTTTGATTGCCTGATCAAGGACGAGCTCTTTTTTCCCAGAGCCGCGGGGGCCTTGTACAATGATGAACGTGTCGGCTGATTCCATCAGCCATGTTTGTAGCTGTTCAATATTGCCCTTGCGGTCATCCCAGATGGCTTCCATCCCAGCTTCATCCTCATGCTTGCGACGGAAGCGCAAGATGTCTGTGGCCTGCGACCTGAACCAGTTGTAGATCTTGTTATCTTCGAAACTGAATGATCGATTCACGTGAGCTTTGATGAAGAAAGTTCGGATTGGGTCAAAAACAGTGACTGTGAAGGTACCGATGACGGCAATTAACGCAGGGATAACGATTCTTGGATGTCCAAGAATCCAATCACGGAACCAATGACCCTTGTTCTTCGCTTCGTATGTGAGACGCAGCAAAGTACCACTCTTTCCACCACCTTCTGCTTCGGGAATCTTGACACCATGAAGGCAGTTCTTGGCCATGATGGCCCGGCGAGCAAGAGTGAAGTCCAGGTAGGCGTACTTAGGAATAATCTTCGAGTCCGGAGGTTGAGTGACGATATCCTTGAGCTTCCCGTAGGGCCTGAAAATGCTGTAGAGCTGCTCGGGAGACAGCTCTGCAGGCTCAGTGCCGGTTTCTATGGGAAGAAATTCAACTTTGAGACGAGTGCTGGGCAGACGGTACAAGTCTTCAACCCATGGGCGACCACGGACAAGCCTGGCGCGCATGCGCTGAAAAGGGTTCCACCATGGCTTGATCTGGCCTTGCTTCAAGTGGGCGATGACCTCAGACTCGATGCTAGCAGGGTTCACGGATGGGTCATGCCTGATCTTTACGAAGGCGCCACCCTCCTTGAGTCGGGGCAGCACTTCTTCGATGTTGATCTTGGCTTTGTCCAGGATAGGGGAATTTTTGAGCACGGTGACGGGATCGGCAGCAGCGATGGTAGGGCTCTTCAGCCGCTTCATCAACTCCGGGAACTGCTTCTCGGTGGAGAATGGGAAGCGGAGGAGCCATTGCAACTTGAGCGGGAATACATCTGCAAGAAATTAGTATGGCCTCGAAATGTCGACATGGCAAAAGTAGACCTGGGGTAGTAGGAGCGTCCTTGGCTTGTGCAACATTGGCAGTTGACCCGGATACCTCCTCACCCACGAAGGAGGTAAACAGCAGTGTAAACAGTATGGGATTTGTTTTGCTACTTACGGTCAAAGAAGAGGACAGCCTGGTTCTGGGCGTGTACGTTGATGTGGCCGGACTTGTTCTCGCCGGCCTCGAGAGTTGATTTGATGCGATGCTTTCGGGACGACGAAATGCATCGGCGTGGGACTGCAGCAGCGCCGAAGCACGAGGGCTGCAGCCTGAGACCCAGGCCAAGCCTCGATACGCTGCTCATGAAGCTCTGGTGGATGGGAAGCTGTGGTGGTTCACAGGCATATTTATTGCCTGGAGGAAGAGTGGGAGGGTGCGCACTCTGGCGCAAGAAGGTCCTCACGGTGCAAGCGCCGGGTGGTGGGAAAATGTGGAGATATTGAGTTGGCACGACTCCAGTCTTCCTGTTTGGCCGCCATTCACGTCACACGCTGTCACGTGCATTGTGCTGATCTCCAGGGCCTGGCTGGCAGGTGCGCTCTTGGATGCTGCCGTCCGCCGCACAAACTTTCCCCAGACAGATCGTTGCCGCTTCAACAACAATCCACTCCTTTCACCGTACCCACCACGCCTTTCCACAATGTCTTCAAGGTGCGCCTGTCCGCCGTCACCCCTGACGCTAATTGCTGACCGTCTTTTGTTAATCCCGCAGATTCAACTCCAATATCCACCAGCGCGACGCCCGTTCCGCCCTCTTCTCTCCCTACGACCAACGCAAGGCCTCTCCGTCGCCGCACTCGCGCCCCACGAGCAGGCCATCATCAGGCGCTGGCTATGGCTTTCCGGGTGCTGCCAACGCAGGGCCCGCCTTCTCCGCCTACCCGGGTGGCGCCAACCCCCCGAGTCAAAGCAGTTACCGGAGCGCCACGCCCAATGCGCGCGGCCAGTACAGCGACGCCGTCCTGAGCGAGTTGGAGAGCCAGAATGAGGAACAGCTGGATGGAATGAGTGCCAAGGTCAAGATGTTGAAGGACGTGAGTACTACCCAAGTCTTCATGAGCCCTCGCTCGTGGGACATGATGGATACATTCTTTGTTCGCTGCGGCGGGGAGTTGATGCTCGGGCTCATGCAGATCACACTGGCCATCGGAGACGAAATCCGCGATTCGACCGCACTCGCCGAGAAGATGAACGACTCGTTCGATAGCACCCGTACGCGTCTGCGCGGCACAATGAATCGCATGCTCCGCATGGCTGAGCGCACTGGCGTCGGCTGGAAGGTCTGGTTGGCCTTCTTCGCTGCCGTCATCTTCCTGTTCTGGTATGTGTGGCTGTTCTAAGCCTTGGGCTTCGGAATACGGATCGGTTGGGTAACGGTTGGCCGGGCCTCGAGCGGACACTCTTGATGTGCATGGCTTACGGAGGTGCGTATCATGGCTATGGTCCGTATGGTGGTCAACTTACGCAAAAGCATGGCGTTTGGGAGCACATTGTCGTATCGAACGGACGTTTCTGAGCATGCAAAGACAGACGCAGCTCATTTAATCTTGATTACTCTTAGAATAGCTTTTGTAATTGCATATACTCATAACTTTCGATGGCACCTGCCTCCAACGCCTCGCTAAGCCGGCTGATAGCAAAGAGGAAGGGAAGAACTATCGGGGTCTCCGGCTCCAGTCCGGTCGAGGCGGAGGCTGCATCCACGACGGACCACCCCGTCCAAGGCCCCGGCCTGCGTTGGGGCTACTCTCGAGGAAGGAAGACTCATCTCCCAGAAGGGAGCTCGGGCCCTCGCTGTGGAAACTGCCCCTCAGTGGCCGGCGGTTTAGGTTGAAGGCGGGCACTCCCGTAGCTTGGCGGCCTCCTCCTGAACCACGACCAAAAGGCCCGGAGTTTTCCAAACGGTCAGTTCCGGGACCTCCGCGTCTACTAGATCTCAGCCTGCTACTTAGCCCACTGACACTCAAAGCGCTATTGTGCAGGTCGCTCTCTGTAATATCCTCGAGCTCGGTATCCGTGTGTTCATATTCTCCAGCCTCAGGAGTGTCATGGTCCAAGTCTCGTTCATCTTGGAGATCTCCGGCCATTTCTGCCTCCTCGCGCTCAACCCATTGCTGGGCATTCTCCACATCCTCGTCATGCTCCTCGCCTAGCAGACTGGCATCCCCATACATGCTTTCTTCGTTGAAGGTCACATCTTGGGTCACTTCGCCCGTTACTTCCTCTTCAGTAATCTCCTCTTCTTCATCTTCCTCATCCTCATCCTCATCATCCTCATCGTCGTCGTCGTCGTCGTCGTCGCCATCCTCTTCCTCGCTACCGCCACCCAGACTTCCTTCTGGTACATCGGCATCCAAGTCAGGCACTTCGGCATCCAGGTCCACCTCCCCTTCTTCATCCTCGCCCTCTTCTCCCTCTTCTCTCTCCTCCGCCAACCCCCTCTCGATCATCTCTCTCCGTCTTGCTTCCTCCTCCTCTTGTTCCTGCGCATTCGCCAGCTCCACCATGGCAGCTTCTCTTCGCGCCAGTATCTCCTGCTCCTCGCGCTCTGCAGCCTCATCCATGGCGGCCTGATACGTCTTCGCGACACCCGGAGGCCGTATCCAGCCGGCGCCGAAGCGGCGCACATTCAGCTTGCGCTGCTCAATTGTGCTTTCATCGTGAAGCAGAGTCGCCAGCGCAGAGGAGCGCGCGGCCTGATTGTTTCGTCGTTGGAGGTGATGGTGCGCTGTGCCGTTTACGACATCAGGCGGCTGGTTTGGAGCGGAGGTATTGGTAGGCGACGGAGGGTTGGGACGTAGGTGCGGCGACGAGTAGTGCCATATGGAGTGGTCCTGCGCGGGTTATTTGGGTTAGCGGGCGGGTGGCAGCGACGACGATGGCTGGAGTCGTACATCGTGGGGAATGATGAGTGGCAAAGACAGCATTTTCGTGGCGGCACGCGGCTGCAGGCGCGTGGCGCGAGCTTGGACTTTAGGTCGTGTGTGCTGAGGGCTCTGAGAGTGGCCGTGTGTTTACAGTTTGCAGAGGCCGCGGGACGAAGAGTGCGGCGGGCGCGACAGCCGCGTGACGCAGGAACGCACTGATGGCAATGGAGCTTGGGCGGCAGATCGGCGCGCCGGACGTGTTCGAGAAGGCGGCGCTGATTGGAGCAAGGCCTCGGTTCAATTTCCCGACGGCCGCCGACCAGCTGTTTCCAGCAAAGAACCTGCGCTTGAGGCGCCGTCCTGCAGCCCTGCCGCCGCGAGCCTGAGCTCAGGAGAACCGTGCTGCTGCTGCTTGCACGACCGCCGGAAGCAAGGGCAACGGTGCCTTCTCCACAGCGCCATTCATCGGAGCGCACATTCGTACAAGCGCCAATGCCTCCAGCTCATTCCATCCCTCGCTCTGCCTAGCGGCCCATCCCCGCAAGCCCAGCACGCCTGGTTCGCCTTCCTCCGCGCCCTAAAACACGTCCAAGAGCGCGTTTCGAGTTTCTAGCCCGCATTCCAGCGCCAGCCCTGCAATGCCTGTTCATTCTGTGGCAGCCGCCGTCGGGACATGGCTTGGGGAATACGGCTGGGATATATCTAGATCCAAGTGCTCGCTGCTCATTCGAGCATTAACCCACCCCTGAATTCTCCAGAGCACCCAGAGGCTGCACCAAACCACGCCAGCATCCCGGCGTGCATCCTGCATATCGTAATCTTGAACAGGTAGCAACAAAAAACGCCCACCGCCTTCTTCCAATTACGTGCCACCGGATTCTCCACAATTAAAAGCATTCAAATGCCATCCCTCTCCCGCTCCGCACCCTGTTCCTCTTCCTCCATTGTTACCACATATACCACCCCATCCCTCCACACCCTCCTGCTCTTAGCCTCGGTACTCCTCCAACTCGACCTAACCCACGCGCTCCCACACCCAGCGCCCACTCCCACGACAGCCAATCCCTCCACAAACCCACCACCTTACCCACCCACCTACGCCGACCATGTCCTTCAACAACACCAAGACCAACCAAAAGTCGCTCGTCCGTTCGGGCATTCTGGTGCCGCTGGCCTTCCTCTCCTTCTTCCTGACGCTGCTCATGTCGCCGCTCCTACTGGCGCTGCACGAGCAGCCGCTCACGCCGAAGGCCGTGCCCGAGGCCCAGCCAGTCGCATAATCATCACGCGTAAGCAGACGCGCATCGTCACGCTGCCCGTCCTCGCCGTCGCCCATGCCACCGCCGTTACCACCGCCACCGTCACGTCTGTCCTACAAGAAAAAGAAGAGGGGGGAGAGTCCGCATTGCCGCCGCCGATACTGCCGCCGACGCCTACCATTCTGCTGCTGGAGGGTCCAAAAGAGACGTTTTTGCTTGACGCCTCTGCCACCGCTGTTGCGCCGACAATTTCTCTTGCTCCATTTGGAGTAGACGAAGAAACCTCCAGCGCAAGCCGATGGCCCTACGATGGCGATGAGCTGGAGGCATCCACCGGAGACGCCACCGGCTTCTCTCCAGTACATGCGCTCCACGACAACGACCGCGCGCAACACTTGCTCGAGTCCGGTGTAAGCATCACCACCAGCGGCAGCAGCAGAAGCGGTGACGGTGGCGGTCGCACCCCGGAAAGGAAAGAGATGGGCAGGGGTAGCACCGTAAGCGATTCCATCAGCAGCAGCGATAGTGCGAGTGGAGCAGTGGACGGTGGGGCCTCGAAGGCGGTGACGACTGAAAGGGAAGAAATCGACAACAGCACCGACGGCGAGGACTACATCAACGAAAACAGCAGTGGCGGTGACAACCGCGGCGGCAACTGGCTATGGAAGGACGAGGTCTGAGATACTCCGTGCGCATGGATTATTGCACACCCCTTAAAAGCATTGTTAAAGGGGTGGGAAATTGTGGTGTTATCATGGTTGTTATGACTTATTTTGCTTCGTCGATTGTTTTACGACTGTTTTTCATATTCGATTTTTTTGTGGGACCACGAGACACCGATGTGTTTCTCGTATTCCATTACCTTTGGCTTGGTGGATTGGTAGTTTCGAGTTGTGGTCGAACGTCTGCACACGCACCCCCCGTTTTTGTCACGAACGGCGGATACGAGCATTTTTGCATCATCATTATCATCATCACGATTTAAGCATCGGAAGGAAGCATAAAGGATACCAGCTATGATTTAGCCAGTGTCGTTAAAAATTCAAGGCATCTGTCTCTCTCATGATACAAGATCTGTTGCAGGATATGGTTTAAGTGTGCCGTTTAATTTTCACCCTGCCGTTTGCAACGCTTAAATGAACCAACCATGCCAATATCATAGCTGTCATGATAATGTCATCTGCTACAGCAGTCGCCCACAATTACTGGAGCCTACCAGTGTCATAGCATCATGAATCATGCTCGCTTTCCTTTTGCTTCAATGCACATATGCCGCCCATTTTGAGACCGCACAGCCTTTGCAATCCCCTCACTCATCAATCACCTCTTCTTCGTCTTATCCACCACCTCCACCCAGCCCCTGGCAACGCCCCTCTTCTCCAATGCCTTCAGCACCGCATCCTTCTGCGGCCCCTGCACCATCACCTCCATGACCGGATTCTTCGGGCTACTCCCCACCAACCTCTCCACGCTTGTGCTACTCGCGCACGCCTTCCGCAGCTCGTCCGCCAGCGCCTGCGGGTTGACAAGGTACGGCTCAACCCCGCTCGTCTTCGTCACCGTCTTGTTCCCGCTCCGCGTCTCCAGCAAGATGGTGATCTTGGGCGCGGAGCCAGCCTTCGGCTTCGCGGACGCCACGGCCTCGTTGTTGCGCAAGATGGCATAGAAGGGCGCGCAGGACTGCAGCACGCGGTCGACGAGGGCGTCGCGCGGGACGGCGCCCTTGGCCAGGGCCTCCTTGTCGGCGCGCGCGGAGCCGTCGTAGACGGCGTTGGCGAGGACGGGGTTGAGCGTGACCATGCGCTTGTTGGTCGGCGAAATGAGCTGCTCCGCCTCGATGTACGCCGTGACGATGGGCCGGAGCTCGGCGGCGGTATACAGGCCGCGGGAATCGGCGCTGGCGGCCGAGAAGATGGGGGCGAGCTTCTCCTTGGGCTTGAAGAGCTCGACCTTCTTGAGTTTCTGGCCGATCGAGGTGTCGTCGCCGCTGGCAGAGGCGGTGGCATTGGCCTTGTCGCCTCGGCCGAGGCTGCTGCCGGCGGCGGTCTCTTTCTTTGGTAGTCGGTAGGGCTTGAAGTCTTTGAATGCTTGGTCGTGGAAGTCGATGTCGAGGATTACGACTTCGTTGCCGTCGCGATCCTTGGACTTGACGAGCTGTGTCTTGTCTAGGGACTTGATGAACTTTTTGATGTTCTTGAATGATGTCTTCTTTATTTGAAGAGATGCGGCTTGAGCAGGCGTGAAGGCAGGAAGGAATGGCTGGACGAGGTTTGCCATGATGAAGGACTGGGAAAGGGGGAAAGAGAGACCGTAATTTGGCTCGCTTTTGTTGGTCTCCATGTGATGGTGGACGCCGTAGATGAATGCCTTTTTGAATGCCTCGTCGATTTCTGTTCGATGTCAGCCGGAAGCATATCACTGGTATTTTGGCGCATCGTCTTACCTTTCGTCGTCAATTCCTTGTCCTCCGCATATTCAAACTTCTCTTCCTTCGATGCCTCCTCCCCGTCAGCTCCCTGGATAGGTCGCACAGGTTCCAGTTGCACGCCACCATCTTCAGTGTCCTTCAGGTCTGTGCCTTTTAATTGGCTCGCCACGACCTCAACGTCTGCGTTCTCACTGTACCATCCCTCAAGGTGTTCCGGCGTCGCGCCTCCCGGCTTCCCCGTAGTACCCCAAGACCACAGCTCGTCCCCAGACCAGTGCACCGACCTCACAGCGTGCCCTCTCGCGCCCTGCACTTGCTGCAGCGCGCTGACGTCAATCTCACAAACTCCGACCGCCACAGGCACCGTCGGAGCTTCCAGACTCGCCACGGCTACTATTGCGCCCTTCTTCGCCTTCTGCGGGAATGGGGGCCCATTCTGCAAGCCGGGCGTCATCAGGTCCGCGCCGCCTTGGATCTTCTCCACCACGAAGCCCGGCGTGTGCAGCAGAGGCACGATGCCGGGGTTATGCCATAAAGTGTAGACCGTCGGGTGCATCTTCTCCTCCAGCTTCACCCACAGTATGCGCAGGTCCTCGCCCGGGTGGGCGCCGGCATAGACGGTGCCGGAGACCTTCTTCGCGTTGGGGCCGGAGGTGGTGGTGAAGCGCGCGGACAGCGAATTGTCCGGAAGAAGTGCGTTGCGGAGGTTTGTGAGGCCGGTGGTGGCGGCGGCCTTGTCTTCGGGGTCGACATCGGCGGGCGGTTGAGGTATCTCGAGGCCTAGGTCCGCGATGATCTGATCGGCGAGCTTGCGGCGCTCTGAGTTTTTGATCGGGGAGAGCGGCTTGATCTTGGTGGGGTTAGCAAGGAAGTGTAGAGGGGCGAATTGGAAGGGCGCACATTCGGCTTCTTCTTGAACATGGTGGACGACTGTGGGGGTGCAGTGCTGTAGAGTTTGGTGTAGAGGTGCCGTTCTGCGCTTTACGAGTACTGTGGTGGTAGGCTGCAGTGAGGGGCACAGGCCGGCGAGTCATCGGAATGACGTCTTGTCGAGGGGCACAAGCGAACCCCAGAAAACGAATGGCCAGGGTGTGATCCTGTCTTCTGCCAGACTACCTTGGGCTGTCTCCTACGACCCGCCAGATGCTTTGTCATGCTGTCCGGGCATCAGGCCCAAGCTGCTTTGTGCGGCAGCGGAAGCGGCAACGGAAACAAGTCCCCGCGTCCATCCCCGCCGCATGCTAGACCTCGGCCATCCATGACTCCGCTATGACGATTAGTTTTATGAAGCTCCGCAGCTTGCTTCCGCGGCTCCATCCCCAGATGCGGGGGGAGAGTTCATTGGTCAGCAGGCATAGCTAGAGTTACTAGGGAGCATGTAATGCGGAGCTCTTCTCCACGTTTCCCCAAATTCAGCCGATCTCTTTTCGTCTTCCACCACCTGCTCTCTTTCAATCATCTAACTAACTGCAAATATGGCGGACCAGCAGAACTCGGCGGGTCGTCGACTGACCCAGATCAAGGATTTTCTGACCATGAACAAGACTGCAACCACCATTCCGTTCGATCCCGATTCCACCAAATTCCCGACAAGAAAGGAGCTCCCGAAGATCCAAGGCGCACCTGATGGTGCTGCCTGGGTTTGGGGAGAAAACGACTTTGTTAGTCTACAGCTCGCAACCCGATTGTCGCACCGACTAACTGCCGATAGATCGGTAGACTAAACCTGCTCACTCCAAGTCGTGTCTCCGCTGCTTCGAAAGAGATCAGAACTGGCGAGATTGTTCCTGTGAAGTGAGAGGAACCGCACCGAATGCGGGGAAGTTCAATCTGACGCAGTAACACAGTCTGCCATTGGACACTCCGGAGGTACCCGCTTTCAATCGCGAGCAATTCAAGCATGAGATCAAAACTCTGGCCGAGAACATTGCCTATGACGACAAGTACCAGTTGAACACTCAATCTGGCACTCAATGGGATGGTTTCCGCCATGTAAGCTTCGTTTCCAGTGTTGCCCAGTGCAGTACTAATTTGTTCCCAGTTCTCGTGGGTTGAAACTGGGACTTTCTACAATAACGTAATCATGCAACGCTTACCTTACTTGAGAGTTTAGTGCAGCTTACTGTGTTTGATAGACCAAAGGTACTGATATCCTCACGCCCGACGGCGCCAATGCAAGCCACAAATGCAGCATACACCACTGGGCTGAGCATGGAATCGCCGGCCGAGGTGTGCTCCTCGACTACAGAGGCTACGCGAAGAAGAAGGGCATCGAATATGATCCCTATGATTATTATCCAATCAGCTTCGAAGTGCGTTCTCCATGAACACTCCTACGCTGCGGGCTCTAACGTCAAACAGGAGCTCTACCAATGCGGCAAAGACCAAGGCATCGACATCCGTCCCGCGGCACAAGGTGGCGATATCAAGATCGGCGACATGCTGTTTGTTCGCAGCGGCTTCATCGAGGCCTACCACTCAAAATCTCCCGACGAAAGGAATGCCCTCGCAGTGAGGCCTCACGAATTCGGCACCAACGATGGACAAAGATGGGCAGGCCTGAGCCAGGAGGAAAGGATGATTGATTGGCTGCATGACTGCTACTTTGCAACAGTTGCCGGAGATGCACCGGCGTTTGAGGCATGGCCGTCCCATGAGCGTAAGCATCCGAACTCGCACCAATTGCAACGGAGAGTAATTAATAAAATGTGCAGCTCACTACTTGCATGAGTATATCCTGGCGTTGTGGGGCATGCCGCTCGGAGAAATGCTGGATCTGGAGAAGCTGGCGCAGAAGTGCAGAGAGCACAACAAGTGGTTCTTCTTCTTCTCCAGCGCACCTGCTAACTGCCGTGGTACGTACACTTCAAGAATGTTCATATCATATACTAACAATAGATAGGTGGTGTGAGCAGCCATGTGAACGGCCAGGCAATTCTGTAAAAGGACTTGCTTACCCTTTTCTACGGAGAGAGAAGGGCTACAAATCGAATTATGAGTTCACGCTGGGCTGGCGGCGGGTACGGAATTCACTCCTTTGCTCAAAACTGTCGTCCTTGGGAAAATTTTGTTTACTGCGGCAACAGGAATCTGTATCACTTCTGTACTGTGATATCAATACAAGCGCTGTTTATACAATGACTTCCTGAATGTCCCACGCGCAACTGTTGCTACAATGCGACCGAGGCCAGCCACTGATCTCTAGCGCGATCACGCAGCGTAATTAATTTCCTCGATACCGCAATCATGCTCTTTTCAGCCTTTGGCGGGCAAATCTTCGCAGTTTCGTATCGGGAATAAACACTATATAAACTTACCCGCTGGTGTTCTTTCCGTTCACCTGAGAGAGTTACTCGGGTTTCCGAGTAGATCATCACATCCGTTGTGGTCTAGGGGCTAGGATTTGCCGCTCTCAGGGTCGAGGGTTATCTCACTATCAAGTGCCGGCAAGGCCCGGGTTCGATTCCCGGCGACGGAATTATCTTTTTGCTCTTTGTACAGAGCTGTCTAGCTTTTTGAGGCGTCGGTGTTGGTGGGTAGAAAGTTTTTTGGTCGGGTGGCGGGTGGGGCGAACGCGGCGGCGAGGCGAACGAAATTTGATTGGGTAGAAGTGCCGAGAGTGTCCAGGGTTAGCAGCAGACTTTTCTCTGCTTCTTTGCTCTGTTTTCTATGCGTTGATAGCACCTCAAAGTATCTGAAAGATGTTTGCGGGGAAAGTGATGATGAAAAGGGGCAGAAGATGGAACCAGTCCCGTGGATGACTAAGCTATGCTGACAGAGCCGCTAACCACGCATGACAGTATGCATCAGACCAAGTCAAGGTACTAATTCTTTGCACATGGGATGATGTGGATTCTACTGGGATTCCGGGACATTCAAGGCTAGCTAACTATCGCCTGGAATCAGTGCTGCCTATGAAGACAACCTGGACGGAGGCGAACCTGTTGAGAAGTCAGGGGAACAGAGAACCACTGAAAGATTGAACGGGTTTGAACTTACGCAGCGGTAGCGGCAAATATTTCAGCAGGACGAGCTGTGGTCAAGAGTGCAAGAGCAAGGGAGAACAATGCCGAGAACATAAATGCGGCATATATTCGAGCAAGAAGGTCGTGGACATGGTAAAGCGTGACTATCGCGGCACCGGGTATGAGCGAGGAAGCAACAACACTCAGGGCCATGGATGCTTTGCGATAGCGCCTCTCACTCCACTCTACCAATCCAACGTCTTCGTGGCCTTGAACGGACTTCTTCGAACGACGAAACCATTTGAAGAAGGACCATGGCACAAGTTTTTCCGACACCCATCGCATGAAAGTGTCATGATGGCGGTTGGAGAGAGCTACCAGATCTGAATCCTCGTCTTCCTCCCAGGGAAGTGCTTCCACGCCAGAAAGGAACTTGTTGCCCCCCTTGGTTCGCGTGAGCCAATTTCTCAAGAGATCCAAATCGTACTTGGTTGGTCTTTCAAGTTTACTGATTTCTACTTGCTGGAGGAGTGCATCGTCTGCAAGTTCTCAGTTTCAAGCATTGAGGTTTCTGTCTCTATATTGTTCACTGACTGTATGCCTTCAACTTCGGTCGAATCTTCAGAAAGAGCTGCCACTGCCCGTCCGCATGCTCTTCGGCGGACCTCATAAGCGCCAGTGCCTCCACGTCGTATGGATGATGATCCTCGCGATCGATCGAAGCCTTGACATGCAGCTGCGTTTGTAGATCAAGCAGTTCGGCTTGCATGTACAAAAGATTCCGAGCATTCAGAGTTGCAAAACGTTTGAATATAGCCATGCCTTCATGGGGTCCCATGATGGTTGCGAGCTTCGGATATCCTCGTTCCGGAACGCCGTCGGCAATGTCGGACATTTCGTATTGCGTGGAAGAAGTGGAAGTGTTCGACGAGGAAGCCATTTTCGGAGACTGGCGATATTCCAATTGGAACGCGAAATGTCAAAAGCAGCTGCAGAAGGCAAAGAAGTAATGCTGTTTCAGCCTCGAAGACGCAGGCCCGGCAGTACCATGCAAGGCTGAGCCGACTTGTTTGCGCAGCCCCATGGCGCCTGGCAGATATGGCGTTCGCGCGCAACCCCGCACTGCCGTGGTACTTCCCTATCACGACCACCCGATCTTCCGAGACCTCTAGCACGGCCACCAGCAGCCTGTCGTCAGTTGTACGCTGCAGCAACGCTGCGCTTTGCAATCCCGAAGCGGGCACAGCCGGCTGAAGGATGTTGCCACTGCAGACAATGGCTGCGCAGCCCGCGGTTCGAGTGGCCCGGACCGGGCATGCTGCATGCTGCAATGCATGCTGTGTTGGACGTGGCCGCGTCCTAATCGCCTGCCTCTGCCTGCAAGCCCGAGGCAACAACCCACGTCAACCCGCACCTCGAACTGCAGGTGGGCTGTGTCCAAGTAGAGCCTCTTCTTCCCTTGTCGTCGACCTCGACTCGATAGACTCAGCGGAAACAGCCATGATCAACCAACCTCTCTTGTCAACGGCCGAGGCCATACCCACTTTCTTTTGAGTCCACACGTACGGCGCCATGTCAAGTCGGCTCCAGTGATAGGACTATCGCGTCATGCGTCATGGCTCATCCGAAGGCCTCGAGTAAGTCGACTGTCCTATGACGCAGCCCGTTCCAGATATCGACATTAAGACGCTTTATTCAGAACTCAATACTGATACGTTGTAGAGTACCGAGTTGTCCCAAGGATCGCGAGAGCTCAATTCTTTACAGTTGGAAAAGTAGCCTGCCCAGGAGACTCCATCATTTGCCAAGCACTGACACACGCTAGATATTCTCAATTCCCATTGACGATCCGAAAAGAAAACGGGGCTCAGGGCCCGGCTTCCGTCGATATGTCGTCGTCGAGACAGCTTCTGGATACTCCATCTGCTTGTGCGCCCATACCACCTACATATCAGGACGCACCGTCATGGTAACAACAATCATAGGATCATCAAAACATACGAAAACCAGGCCACGACAAAACCCGAAATCAGATCGAAACAGAACGAACATGCAATCATTTACACCACCCGATCGCCGCCCACTCCAGTGTATGGAGAAAGCAGACTTCGCCGTCCCATCGAAGCAAAGGCAGACAATGACGAAACCACCCTGCCGCATCTTGCCAGGCTCAATTATGGTGAGAAGTTTGAAGTTCGCCACACGGAACCCGTTCACTGCTTGGGCCACATCCTTGAGGAGGCCATCGACCGATTCGTTACGGATTATGAGATAGTGCAAAGCTTACTCCAGGCGCCTTCCAACCACTCCCTGCCCACTACAGACAATCTTCGGTCTTTTCTGCGTCCCCAACCACTGTCGCCAAACATACGTCAGGAGCCGGTCCACCTCGTGATGCCTCCTGCAAACTATCCTCGTCCTCGTGTCCACTTCGAGCAATCACCACAGACCCCGACACAACCGCCGATACCTACTGTCGCTCTAGGAATCACTGATTCTGGTGTTTCTGATGATATAGAACTTGGCGAAGTGATGAGGGAAAGTGGGACGGCTCTAGAGCATACCGGCCGACCAGAGTCTGCGGCTCCGGTTCAGGAAGTGCCAGATCCTATGGGATACCTCGTCGAGACGGAAAGCAACTCGGCAGATGTGCCTCCAGAGAACGACCCATTTCCAGACACCTCGGATAAAGGCGAAGAAAGTTGGGAAGAGTCAGGCTCGAAGCCGTCAGACCATGATTCTCAGGACATGGAACAAGGAGAGCCAGAATACCAGAGCGAAGACTCGGATTATGAGGCTATGCCGCAGCCTTCGTCAACTGCAGAAGAAGCAGCACATCTTGTCATCTGGAATGAAACTCAGAATACAGACTATGAAGCCGATCCACCGATAGGTGCCAATTCAACTGCGGGGCCGGACCAAGAAATTGGGGAACAGAACGTCTCCGAGCCAGGAATTCCGCGCCCAGAAATGGAAACCGAGGGTGTTTCGGGAGATCATTCGCATCCAGTAGGACCAATTACGTATGAATCAGTTTCTGAAGAAGAAGATGAAGAAGAAAAAGAAGAGGAGGAGGACAAGGATAAGGAGGAGGAAGTCGAGCCATTCCCTGGTGAACATGAGCATGATCTCCCTCCGCACATAGAGCCAGGTGAACAGCTTGGATCATGGAAAGATATATTTGCTCAGTACGCTGTGGATGAAGGCGACCCGGACTACGGAGAGACGACGCAATCAAGTCCCAATGAAGATAACGTGGCCAGTTTGGAGCCAACCCGTGGCGAATATCAGCAGACCTACACAAGGGAAGAGGAAACCATCAACGAGCTCGCTCCCGAGGAGCAACAACACTTTACTCCGCCCGCTCAGCTTAAGGACACTGTTGATGGAGCACACGATGACGTAGTGGATGTGGATTTGGTTGAGCCGTCCGGTTTACTAAACACGGATGAGTCCCAAAACAACGGGGTCGATAAGACTCTCCCAACTTCTACCACGGAAGATGATGGAGATGATTCAATTGGAACACCGGAACAAATTCAACCCGAATTGGATGCCTATCAGCCTCCCTCCGAAGAAGCTGGAGAGGATTTCGTGGACTCCAAAGCGGAATCTCCCCGTGTACCCTCGGAATTTTCGTCATGGCAATTTCCAGCTGCTGAGATTAGCCATTCAAATGACTCCCCGGCTGTTGCAAGCAGCGTGTCTGAAGAGATACCGCAGGGTACTCAGCCTCGAAACCATCACGACGAAACACCAGCAGAGCCTTCAGCTTCTGAAGGACCACATCTTTGGGACGTATATGTGACTTTCAGCGGTTACTGTGAGCACCGTCTCAAAATTCCGGGTCCCAGAGGTATACAGCCACAAGTGAAGTGCACGGCTGCACAAACTGGGAGGCAAGACTCATTAGACGCTGAAACTCCCACAAGCTCCGCGCACTCACCGTCTTTGTCAGAAGGACCAATTGCTGACGAGACAACCGGTCCAATCGCGGAAGAGCTTGAGGAAACCACATGTGATGGAGCAGTGAATGACTCCCAGGAGAAGCCTGCGCCGACACGCCCCATATTAGAGGTTGTGACTGATCTACCAGGCTCATTCCCTTCCGAACCGAAGCTGGATACTCATGAGACTTCTCAAAACCAGCATGACTCTTCTCCGACGGAACCAAGAAATTTGTCCCCAAAAACAGACCAACCTCACGACTCGGAAGCCGAATATATGACTGACGATGATCCCACTTCTGAGAGCGACAATGAGCGTGCAGATAGCCATCAATTTCCCGCCACATCTCCAGATCCAACCTCCTCTCAAACATCCTACGAGAGTCAAGCTTCGAAAAGTTCGCCGTCGGGATCTCATGAGAACTATTCACAGAATGGGCGTCAGTCGAGGAGTAATACCATCCCGACGTCAGTAAATGACCGCGGACCCGGCATGCAATATCCTGCCGAGTACTACAATCATTCCTACTACACTCTCCAGGGGCAGAATCAACAGCCAGTCTTTGAGCAGTCTTGGCCAAATCAATTCAGCACCGGCAGCCCCTATCAGGCATACCCTGCAATGCATTCAGCACATCCGAACTTTCCATCATCAACGTATTATGCGCCGGCGGAACACAGCTATCCCGCAGTGCAGCTGCCGGTCCCACCCCGCCCCTTCCCAATGAACATGCAACACAATTACACATACGGTCCTCCTATGACCCATGCCTACATGCAGCCGCAGCCTTCAACCCCAATAGGGAACTTCGGACTCGGACCAGGACCGCAGTTCCCCATCAATCAACCGCACCACTCCCACCACCACCCTCAACAGCATCAACAGCAGCAGCCGCACACCTTCTCCTCCACGCCGCGATCCGGCGGTGAAACCCCCTCCGGCACCTCCGGCCGCTTCGAAATGGATCTCATATTCTTCGACGACCACTACACGCGCATGGAGCCGCTGCGCGCCCTGCTCGACACGGGCGCTTCGCTCAACTTCATCAGCGAGGAGAAGGCGCGCGTGGTCGGGCTGATCCTATTGCCACACCTCGGGCAGGACATCGAGCTCGCCAACGGTCACCGCATCCGCCCGCGGTACAATGTCAGCGCGCGCTGGCGGCCCTTCCGGAACAGCGGCACCATTTGGACTGATAGATTCGTCGTCCTGTCCGAAATGGGCGGTCGCGACGTCATTATCGGCAGTGAGATCCTAGAGAACCGCTTGTTTCTGCTGGGGAAGAACGAGTTGAACGTGCTGGGTTTGCCAAAGCTGTCCAAACGTATGTCCGACATCTGTAAAGCCCTACTCGGAAGATCAGAACTAATTATTATGCTTCAATAGGAGAACTACACGAGCAAAAAAGAGAGCAAAAGATCCAACAACAAAAGAATCAGGAAATGATGATGCAAGAAGAGGAGGAAATGAAGCGGAAGGAACGGGAGAGAAGAGCCGCAGCGAAGAAGGACAAAAAGCCGCGAAAAGAGCGCCAGCACTCTCCAGGATCGGCGGAAGAAGAAGTGTACCACAGCTCTCGAGAAATGTAGACGTGGTAACTAGGATTTATTTAATGCCCACGAACGACGCGCTCCTTCGAGCCCGTATACGTATTGAGGGCTGGCCGGGCTATCTGGAATATCTATCGAATCTTCTTCTTATTGTATAGACAACTTTCGACGACATCGCCTTTCTCTATTGGCGCGTAGAAGTATTTTTTTTATTTGCCCCAGCATATCCTTTAGGCTTTGCATAGAGCTTTTTTTTTTGCAGTATTGACATGTACTATACAAGTATTCACAAATTTTACAACGTTCGGAAAATAGGGTATCAAATGAGCCAGGTCCTGCATTCTTTTGTCGTTATGCCTGCGCCAATGAAGGTCCAGAGCTCTCCCTCACTACCTCTACTTCAAAGAAAATCGAGAAGTATGAGGCAAATGCTAGCACAGAACTATCCGAGAAAGAGTTCGAAGTTTACTTCAAAACTACTACTGTTCAAGAGACATGTGGAACATATTGAGACCAAGTTGGAACAGAAAAGACGGATTCTGGAAGGTGGTTGATCTGAAGAAAGCATTCCACAACGAGATAGACTCTTGACAAGACGTAAAGGCCAATCATGAGATGGCATACCAAGTCTGCTGTCAGCCGCTGAAAGAATATTTGAACGACAAAGATGATCAATCCAACTTCAGGAAAAGTACCTCTCTCCCCCCGCCCCATAAGGCCTCTCCACATGTCTCCAACGAAAACTAGAAAGCTTCCGATCAATTTTACCTTTCTCAAAGGTTTTGTTTTATCTTTGATGATCACGAAAAGCCAGAAGTTTCGATCCCCATCCCATATAGCGTCCGTAATGTCGGCAAGATGCATGATCAGAAATATTGTTGGGCCGAAGAGCAATGTGTATAGGGCCGTGATATGCCATAACAGAAGCTCGACCGGAGTGTGAAACGGTGCGATCATGTGCAGAGCACCGTATGTGAATCCAGCGATGGTTATGCCAGTCATAAAGTAAATGTCCCTGAAGGTTTCGAGTGGGGACCAAAAAGCCAATGAGATCGCGGGCCAATTTTTGACTCTTTTCGGGAAATCTGTTGTCACAAGTCAGCAGGATCACGTATACTAGATCAAAGAGGTTATTGAAACACACCCTTTTCATTACCAAGGCTTTCTTTTGCTGTGCGAACAAGTTCCCAGTCCAGAAGGTCATCCTCGCTAAGGGTTATGTACGGCCTTGACAAAGAAAGGATACCGTTGGAAGGCTTCAACTGTTTGGTATTTTTATTTTTATATTTTTTGAGGTTTTGCCTCTCGTACTGTATTCCATGTACGCTCTGGCCCATATAGAGGCGCATGGATCCTGACGGCGGCGCACCTCCTCGTTCTCCATATCCAGAGACGAGGACTGTCGCCGGAGTCTTCGAAGACATTGCAACTTGGATTCCGTCGTACTTTGAATTTCTGACACGTTCTGCAGCCTGGAAGTTCCTTCTATCCGCAACTGCGGTGGCCACAAATCCAACAGCACTTTCGTCGCGGAGGATGGTGGGCTCCTGAATGTTGAGAGGCTTATCCCACCATAGTAAGTACATGAGAAGCGCGCACAAAGAATGTCCCAAGGTGCTCAATTCGAGTAATGATATCGAGAGGCCTTGAAATATGCGATTGACACATTGTACGCAGAACCAGCCAGCCTGGAGACAAACAAGTGCCTTCGCAAGGCCATTTGCTTTGCTTTTGTCCATAATCTCCTCTTCTGTAATAGCAGGAATGGATTCAGGGAGCTCCGAAAGGAATTTGTTAAAAGTTTCGACATCGATAATATAGCGCTCGACTCTTCTGTATGGTCTGAACTCTACAGCCAGGCCACCCATGGCAAAGTAGTGACCGTGCACCATAGTCCAAAGGGGCAAGAGTCTCCGGTCTGTGGTCTGATCAATCTTCACCTCAATCAGTTGTGTAATACAAAAAGATGCTCCTCTGCTGACATTCAAAAGACCAAGATTTGAGAAGATTCGGAAAGCTTACCTCTGGATCTTCGAGTGGAGCTGCATTTCTTAAGCGTTGCTTGATGTACAACAAAGCCCGATTCCACCAGGGCGTGCTTAGCCTACAGATTTCAGATCTCTCAGCCAAGTTTAAGATCTTCTTAGCCCCTTGGTACTGAGTGAAGGCAGTGAAAACGATCTTTGTAAGGTATGGTAAAAAAGTCAACGGATTTCAGGTCTCGTAATGAAGAAGTGCTGTCGTACAAACTCTGGCGCTATAGTTGCCATGATCATCCATCCGAGCTTTAGCCTTGCTTGTTGATTGGCCTTTCCATACTCTGGAATGTTCAAATGGACTGCGGTAATAACGCATAGTGAGAGAGTCACAAGAGATGTTGACAAGATACTAAACGTGCCGCGCCGCAATGGCTCCGGTTCCCACGAGGACGTGATGTTTCCTTGCGTACCAAATATGGTATCCATAACGGACAAGTTTCTTGCGTGAGGATTTCTCAAATGAATGAAAAGGATTGAGAGTGAAAACAGAGAGGCCCGAAGAAAGCCTTTAACTACGTAAATTCTTTTCACAGCAGCTGCAGTAAGACTGGTGGGTCAATGATCCTTCAGAATGCTCGCCGAACCCACTAGAATGGCGTGGAAGAGGCGGGCCAATAACGGATTGCTCCATGCGTATCATTACCCATGCTGCATAAATATACTGCGCTACTTACCTTGGAAAAACAGAGATGCAGCGTCTCGCTCGTGACGTGGCTTCGGATTCACCAAATGATACCCGCACGCCTGGCTCGTTTCGGGGCTACGGACATCTGGACCGGCAGTATGCACGTAGAAGAGCCTCATCAAAACTTCAAGTCACGATGAGGCTGCAGATATACCTGTTATGCTGGAGAGACGTCTAGCTGCTTCAACTCTGCAACGTTTCAGCGGTGAACACAAACTGCGCGAAATGAGACCCGCACGCCCTGCACCACGGCACCGGAAGCATGCTCACTTTTAAGAAAGCGGGGCACCTTTTCCTCATCACGACAGCACCGCAGGACTCCAGAAGGCAGCAATGAGAAGCGGTGGAAGCCTGCTTGGCCCTCAAAGATTTTCTTCGGGACAGGAAGAAAATAGGCAACACCTGCGCCGCTCATACCGGAACAAACGGGTCGTCTGAACTCCCACCCAAGCTAGCGCCCGTCAAGAAGATCCAAAGCAGCTCAAGAAGATCATTTCAGCGTGACGGCAAGCGAAAAACATTAGGTCGAATAGGAGGGAGAAGATGATGAATATGATATAAGAAGGGAGAAGTGTCAAGCAAGAACGCTAAACCGTAAGAGGCAGAGCATGCCATAAATGCTTATCATCACGAAGATGCAGCCGAGCACTCTTTCGAAAAGTCAGCAGTCTTTTTGTTCCTATCTCCATCCAAAAGAAGAAAGCCGACAAGAGAAAACCGAACGCCGCCTCATCTTCAACAGACTCATTACGCCATCCAGTGCCCTTTCCCCAAAACGGCTCCCATCCATTCCATTCTCGCTGATCAATGACTTTGCTCGTAAAAAGAACCACTTTTCCCCTCGTATCCAGTTGATTCCCCGTGTTGCAAGTACGCAGAATAGAATGCAATTCCCCTACCCATGCATTCACCCGCCCATCCATCACCAGCTTTCCTCCTTAACCCTCCATCAGATGTTTACCGATCATGACCCCACCCCCTGTGAGATGCACTCCCACCACCACCACCTGCCCCCAGTCCTACAAATCCAGGCGTACTTCCCCCGCCAGGTGTTCCACTGCCACCCGCACCACCACCACTTCCACTCCCCTCCACCAACTTCGCAATCTGCTCCATCGCCGTCTTCGCCCTCTCCCTCACATCGAGCTCCGCGTCGCTCAAACACAGCTTCACCTTCTCCTCGACGCCCAAGTTCCGCAGCTCCGCCGCCCGCTGCCGCGCGTTGGCGTGGTCCGACGTGTCCTCGATCCACGTGAGGTTGTTGACGAGCCACACACACGCGACGCGGATGCGGCGGTCCGGGTGCGCGAACAGCGGCAGGATGTGGTGCATGAGCTGCGACTGCGCGATGACGAGCTGGCGGTGCGAGGGTTTCCCGTTGGCCAAGTGCACAATGATGAACGTGGTCGCGAGGAGGATCTCGGGAGGGGCGAGGTGCGCGAAGGCCGAGGGCGCGGACGTGCCGCTTGAGCGGTTCGGGGCGGCTAGCTCGGGATTGGGAGACGAGGAGGTGGATGGGTGAGCGTTGGACGACGAGGGCGAGCGCGGCCGGAGTTTGGCAGTGAGAATCTCGAAGAAGCGATCACGGCCGAAAGTCTGCAAAACGTGATCGATCATGTCGCCAGGGCTAGATCCCGCGTCTGCCATGATCAGATTGCGGATGAAATCGAGTGCTTGCTCTTGAATCCGCAGGTCCTCCTTCTGTGCGCGGATGATCGGATTGGTCTCCGCATCTTTTATCGCCCGGAGCTTCGCCTTATTTTTGGCAACCGTGCTGTTGGAGTTTGCACTTCTGTTGCGCAGCAGACCGATGCTATCTGCCATGACATCGTCCTCGTCTCCCGAAGCCCCGGTGTCATTGTCAATGTCCATGCTTGGCTCTTCCACCGCGTTGAGCAGGTCGACTTGCTCACCAGCGGCATTGGGTGTTCCCATGCCGAGCGAAGGTGTATCTGGCCTCGAGTTCTGGAAATGGCCCTTAGCGGGCATTTGAACCTGCCGAGCCTCTCCACTGACGGTGTTGATAAGCCAGCCAGTCCCGAGCTCTTCTAGACACTGGACCTTGATCTCGTTGTCTGCCTGCAGGACAAGATGCTTCAAAGCCCACAACGAGATCAGACGTATCCTCGCGTCAGCCGAGTGCGCGTGTTCACACAGCGTCTTGACGACGCCTGCTTCGATTAAGTCCTATCTCGTGTTAGCAAGGCAACTAACGAATAACAATATGCAAACATACCTCTCTCATAGGCGAGAACTGCAAGAGCAGGTTGCATAGCACATCCGTCGTTGCGATTTGGACGTCGATGACCGGATGTACGAGCAGCCCATAGATCGGTTTAGCGATACCGTAGTCCATCATGCTCGTCCGCAGCACGCTGACTGATCTCGACATTGCCCTCGCCGCGTTACACGCAGCAATGAGAACCGGCACAGGATTTCCATCCTTTGCACCCGTCGAAATGTTCCCGCGCGCCGTTTCCTCATCGTCACGCTCGTAAGGGATGAGAGAGTCAGCAATGCATGCCACAGCACCGCTTTCAATGATAGTCTTCCGGTGGGGATCTTCCTTGTGTGCAATAGCCGCAAGCGCGAGGAGCGAACACTCACGGCTCTTCAGAAGCAGGTGCACTTCTTGTGACACGCCTGGGTTACCGAGTACATCCACTCTTTCGACGCCCTCCAGACTGTCCATCTCGTCCGGTGACGTTGGTATGGGAGACCAGCGCTTCGGCTGCTCGCCGATCACTACATCAAAGGACTTCTTGAGGACTTGACAGACTCTTCTGATGATACCCGAATCTGCAGCAGCATTCTGAAGAATGGCATCGTATTCCAGTAACGCCGCCATCAGTCTCATCGCCTTCGTGGCACGCTCTGAGCGACCGCCCGTTTCCCCATCGTCGATCATCTTCGAAAGAAGCGGGACAATCAAGACAGCTAGAAGACGACGCTGACTCTCTTTAATGTATTCCGAGCGGTTGTCAATGGGGTTACTCTCCGCAAACTTGACCAACTCGGTGAGCAGTTCAACAAAGACGAGTCTCTCGTCGTCACGGTGTTCCCTTGCCATTCGAATACACCAGGCGTATATCGCAGTCTCATACTCCTGTCCCGTGACATGCTTGGAAGATTGCAAGTTCGGGTCGGCGAAGCTTGATATTCTTGCGCCGTCGCCCGGGGCCGTAAGAGAACCCAAGGCAGGGAAAGCTTTCGAGAAGTTGCTTTCTTTGGTCTGTGCCACTTGCAGCTGAGGAAGCAGGTACTCGTAAGGAGGAATGCTCTGCGTGCTGTATGAAACGCTGGGGCGGGGTTGGATCATGAAGCCATATTTCTCGAAAGAAGAGATCTGCTTGGCCGAGGGAAATATGGCTACTATGGGCTGTGAGTAGACAAATCTTGCCGCCCTGTAATTAGAGTTCGCGATTATGCTTGCTATCGCAGAAACGATGTGGAGAAAGTTCGACTTCGAAGGCGCGGGCGGGAACGAAGCAATGGCAGAGACCTCTATGACCGGTGAGACGAGAGACGAGGCCGAGACATGCGCCGCAAAATGCGCTGCAAGCAGGTCCAGCGCTCCAGCCTTGACCAGGAAGTTGCGGTACTCGTCCTCCCGGCAGGTCTTGGAAATCAACTCAGCCGCCAGTCCTATCTGCTCTTGCGTCGTCCGCATGGCCGACCGCTGTGCCAATATTTCCGTCAAGGCATCCCCATCAGGCTTATGGTATATCTCACTCGCTATCCTCGCACGGTGTGGGTTGGGGAAGAGGTCGGAGCCAGTTGCCGTGGCCAGAGAAATGAGGGTTCGCAGCGTAGCTATGACGAGCTTCGGAGGAGCATCGCTCGGGGATAGGGCAGCGAGGAGGGGCTGGAGAAGGTCGCCGGCGAGGATTGGTGCAACAAATGGTGGTCCACCTAGAAAATAAAACGAACAGCCGTGAGCGAGATCTCCAAATGCTAGGTTTCACCGGTCGAGAGAGCGCGCATTGACGTACCGAGTGCCAGACTGCCCACGATCAAGGTGGCCTGCAAGCGCTCTTCATCCTCATGCGTCCAGCTCTCGGTGCTCTCCCCAACGGACGCGGCGATCGAGGTCCCTCCTCCGTTGAGATGGCGCTGCCGCCGCTTGCCCGCCGCCTTGACATTCGCCTGCAGCACGCGTGCCAGCTCGGGTATTATGCTTCGCCGGACCACTAGCTCCTTCCTTTGATCATGTCCCACGATAAAGTTTTTGAGCTGCTTGAGGGCGGCGACCCGCGCGGCGGGCGAGCTGGGATTGCGTAGCTCCCCAAGGGCGGGAGGCGAAGGAGCGCGCGTCATTGCCGTGGTATGAGGTCCGTCGAAGGGTTCGCCAGCGTGGTGCGTTTGCGGTGAGGAGTGGCCAGGCGAGCAGACACAAGGGTGATGGCGGACGGCAAGCTTCAGGTTGGGATGTGCGGAGAGCGGAAGGCGGAGAGCGGAGAGCGGAGGTGTAGGTGTGCAGGCTCAGCGGTGATGGGTGCGAAAAGAATAATCTGCCATCGATCGATCGATCAATACGCTAGCGCAGACCGAAATTTTATGGTCGTTTCGTTTCGTGAGAGTCGGGATGCAGCGTGGTGCGGGTAGGGAAGTTTGCTTTGAGCGCGACGGTGGCCGCACAGCTCTTGCTTCGGATGGACGTGACGTTGATGCTCGGGGTGCCGAGAACATGGTCCGCCGCCTTCCAAGTCCATCCAACCATCTATTGGCAGTCCCCGCAAGACATGTATCACCACAATCACTATCACTATATTGGCACCATTACGGCATCAATCCAAATCAAATTCCATCAGTGCAGCGCCCGCTGTTACATCCGATGCCGTGAGAAAATCACAAATGCCGAAAGAAGCAAACGTCCATATCCCCCCATCGCGCCCAAGAAATGGAATCCCAGTCCGCCTCCATGCCATCATGCTATGCCTAATCATTACCTTCATTATCTAGCAGCCGTGTGGTATCATTCGTAAAGTTCTGCAAGCATTCAGCTGAACGCGCTTTCTAATCATCTAATCTTCGTCTTTTTCGGTTTCCCTGCCTCCCTCCGTCAGGATCACCACGCTGATACAAGCCGCATGCGCTTCTCTGATTGCGCAAGCCATGCAGGTCTTCTTGATGTTTGCTACGATGGCGTGAAGGCCGGTCTGCGCGCACCAAGAACGGGCAAACACCTCGTTGTCGCTGACGCCGAGTGCCTCGATTACGAGTACACAATCCACTTGCGCAGACGCCGGTTCTTGGGTCGACACCAGTGTAGTCCTGGAACCGTTACGGGACGAAGTTGGTGACGCGTCGGAATGTGGCAATCCTGGTCTTGGCCCCCATTCTTTGATATCAACAAGGCCATCATCGACGCGGAGAGCCTTGAATTTGTAGTCGAGGTAGAGGACTTGAGACAGATGGTGAGAATAACTGAACTGATCAAAGTGTATAGACTGGTGACTTACCGTGTGGTCCCTGGTGGCAGGGATATGCTGCGACGAAATCCACATCGTAGGTTAGCCGCATCGGCCAGCTATCCCCGCCACAGGCGAATATTATTGCTGCGTCCCATAGCAACGGCGCCGCCTCTCCACCATGCTTGAGCATCGGTTGCTCTTTAACCAGGTAGAAACTCAACTTCTGCACTCGAATCTCGTCCGTGATATCGTCCATTTCGGGTAGCGGCAAATCGTAGTCCTCAAGTGGATATTCTTCTTCTTCTGGTCCAAGAGGCTCGGTCCGCTCCTTCATCGTCTCCACATCTTCAGGCTTTAGCCGGATTTTTGGTGGAGATATCTGGCTGATCTTCACGCATTCTGTGCGCTTTAGGTCCGGGCTGAAGTAGCAAGGACCAATCCATCCGGTTACCTGTTTCACCCCTCTTGAGGCCCCAAGTACTTTACCGACAATACATTTGTAAGACCAGTATGTGTTGGCTCTGTATTGGAATCCCGAAGCTGGAGCTACATGGGTGAGGTATTTCAAGGATGGCCCGGTCTCTTTGTCGCAGTCGATCAGAGAGTTCATCAGAAGCCAAGGTAATGTGGGACCGGGAAGGATCACCCCGGCGAACCAGGACATAGCGTCTGCGGAACGGTCCTCAAGAGGCACCTCGTAGCGGCTTTTCTCTTCAAGAACGTAATCCAGTTCTTGCATGTTTGGCCACTTCAGCATCTTCGCGAATAGCCGTAAGGCCTCCTTTTGCCTCTTCTTAGCTCCAAGCTGGAAGCTGAATACGCTCTCATCTCTCGACGTACGTGACCTCTTGATAGTCATGTTCTCTTGCCATCTTTCCGCCAATGCCAGATCCCACGCAACCTTAGGTGGCAGGGCGGTGATGAGTGCTCTTTTTGCCTTATCCATATGTGTGTCGTGATGTATCCTCATGTACAACTCTACGGAAAGAAGCAGCTGGTGGAAGAATTTCGTTTTCCTTGTGCTGTCCTTTGCATCAAAGAATTTCGCGACCACGTGGTTCTTCGGCTGACTGAAGTCGACCCAATCTTCTTTCATGAGAACAATGATCAGATCCGTAATTTGCTTCTCGAGTCCGGTGTTGCTGTCGGGGCTCGAATTTTCCAGCAAAGTGCCGTGCAAGTCGTGGTAGAGTTCCTCAGGGACCTGTGCCGAATACGTCAGAGACACCAAAGTAGATCTCACCCTCCGAGGAAATCCGGGGTAAAACGAACATCGTTCTGGAATCCCTTCTCCAAATTCCGCAACCGTTCTAGTATGTGACCTAGCTTGATCTTCCGAGGCTGAATGGTCCCCACGCCGTACTTGAGCTTAGTTTTCAGATTGCCAGACAAGCTGACCTTGTAATTTAGCGTCGTGGTTCCGGGCATCCAACCAAATGCATATGCCATGCACGGCTGTTCCAGCGACAGCCACGGGTACGGGCTATCGGATAACGTTGTTTGCGCGAGAGTGATGTCCTTATACGCCT
Organism: Botryosphaeria dothidea; assembly: GCA_011503125.2. Classification (NCBI taxonomy): domain Eukaryota; kingdom Fungi; phylum Ascomycota; class Dothideomycetes; order Botryosphaeriales; family Botryosphaeriaceae; genus Botryosphaeria; species Botryosphaeria dothidea. Next base: position 2,729,861 of record WWBZ02000001.1, read on the forward strand.
CGTGCAAGTGGCGCGCGCGATCATTCCGCTCCGAGTCGTCACCCTCCATAATTGCATAGAAGCGGTAATAGCCGTCCGGCGCACCGGGTGCATCTTCAACGCGGCCTCTGAATATGCTCGCTCCGGTGCATACGAGCTCCTCCGCCACGGTCTGGTCCAGCAGCGAGTCGATCGTGTACCCGCGCGGCGGCCATTGTCGGCCGGCGCCCGGGCGCGATTCCTCCAACGGCGGGGCGATGAGTCGATGCTGGGCAGGCGAGGCGGGCTTCTTCAGTTGGTATTCAGGCGAGCTGGCTTTCCGGTGGCGTACGGGCATGTCCAGAGCCCACTCGTCTTCAACCATCAAGGGCGCGACGGGATCGGAGACGTGACGTTGGATGCGTGGACGGTGCGCAAGCGGGGCGGTGTGTGGGGTTGTTGTAAGTGCTCTGGAAGCTTTCCGCACCTGGCATAGAAGGTGAGCAACGGGCTCTGTTTTAGCGAGCGTTGGAGGAAAAAGGTCCGAAGTGTTTGGGGTTTGCAACTAGCTTCACCGTTGGGTACTAACCGGTGTGTATGCAACTGGTGAAACTGCCCATTGCGGCTCCGGCGAGGCAGCATATCGAGATCTCCACCGATCTCCGGAAGCTCGACCGTCGAAGCCATTGAGCGCTGACAGCCGCGAAAGACTGTCACCTGTCAACGCGGCGGCCATGCTTGCTTTTCCCCCCTACTACAAGAAATGCGCGGAGTGCGGGTGCTCGTGTGACTATCGGAGTCGCGTGGCTTAGCTTCGAGCTATGTATGCAGGAGATCTCAAGAGCTCGCAGCAAAGACCGGGACGGGCCAGGAACCATGTATAACTCACTTTCATCTCATGCCTCGCTAGGCTTCCGAGACATGCGGCGGCTACGCGTGCATACGCGACTGCGGTCCTGCCAGCGAGAGCGTTTGCGTGGCGGTCCTGGACGAACAGTAGCAGCGAATTGGTCTACAGCTAGGCATGCGGCGCGACGCGCCCGTCTGCAGAGCCCATCGGGCGGATTGCGGCGCCTAGAGAGAGGCTGGGGAGGCCGGCGTGGAGGCAGGCCGTCTCAGAGCTGGGTACATGAGCGACGCGGCTGGGCAGCGGTGGAGATGCAGCGGCGGCGGCGCGACGGAGGCATGTACTTCATTCTTTCCCAGTCCTGAGCGGATCATCGATAGACACGCTGATGTGATGGCTTTGCCGCTTCGGATATGCGGACATGCTGGCCATGCAGAAAGACCCAAGATCGCGCGGCGAAGACGACTGTTCAGGTGCTTGTCGTAGGTCGCCTTCCCTGCCGCGGGCACAGCGATTCGACACCTTGTAAGGCTACTAGCGGACAACGAGGCTGCCGGGGATGCGGCACTGCAAGCCCATTGGGCCAGCGCAGCAATCGCCGCCCCGGCCTTCTCGTGAAGACTCTGCTGCTCTATCAACATGACAACTAAAGACCACCATGACTCGGCTTAGGCTACTCGTCATGTTTCCTTTGAGAGCGACCCGCAGACGCTCTCGTTCAATCAAGAAGGTTGATAGTCGCGGCACGCGACACTAGAGGCCAATTGGCACGTCTGAACCGCCCATGCTCCCGGCTTCGCCTTTTAAGAGGCTTCTGATGTGCTGTCAGCCCGGCGAAAGGTGTTTTGAAGTCTTCCATTGATAAAGTATTCTGGTCCTCCATTCTAAAAAGGCCCTGGCAAAAGCAAGGGCTGGAAATCCTGCATAACACCCTTGTTGGTATCCGCTATGCAATGCAATGCAATGCTGTTCCCCCCAACGCCGACTGTCTAAATGCCCCATTCTTCCGTTGCTCCGATCCTGTCGCCTAGTTTCTCTGTTCCACATCCAGCGTGCATCTGTCAAGACCTTCTTCAAGGTTGCGCATCTCCAGAACAAATCTAACCAATCGAAGCAATCAGCACCCGAAGCATATGGCTGTACAATCGTCTTTTTATCGAAATCCGATGGCCTCATTCTTCAGGAGCATTCCGGCGCTTCAGGGTCGTGTGCCACTACGTAGCCCTCGCCTCGTTCTACCAAGCTCCTGTAGTAATCCACCAGAACCTCCGGTTTGGGGACGATTCGCCATTGCAGTCGGGTAAGAAACTCGAGCTCGAGCAGTGCCAGCTCCCTCGTGCTGACACCTCCAACTCGCGCGTAGGTGTTGTTCGTCCAGAAGCTGTCGCTCAGACCCTTGGAAGCGACAGTGGCGGCGGCGATTAGAAAACGGTGAACAGTAAGACTGCTAATTGTGAAAGCAGGATAAAGAAGGCAAAGCCTGTCGATGTAATAGACCATGGAGAGGAGAATTGGCGGCGAAAGAGTCGCATGTACAATGAGTCGATTGAGGTAGTCGCGGACAGAGATGCTGGGCGGTGCACTAGAACCGTGTTAGCTTGCGGTTGACGGGTCGCCGTAGTTCGCGCGCCAGCATTAGGTCCCAAAGCCCGGCACCTGAGCTGTTGGGAGGCGGCTGGCGCAGGAAATGTTCTTACCGGGAGTGGAAGCGCGTCAGCTGGCCGTCCTGCAGTGGGAGGCCGTCGTTCAGCCGCACCAGCTCCATGAGCATGTCGGATATCAGGACACCAAGATCTTTGACGTCGCAGGTCTCATACTTGACGGGCATCACCTTGACGTTGGGATCAAGCGGCTGCGGCTGCGGTGGCGGAGCATCATCTTGCTGCTGCTGCTGCTGGCCCGCGGTCGCGGCATCTTGCTGGACGGTGGTCGAGAATGTTGCAGGCTGCGGGGTTACCCGCGGCTGCGGCTCCTGTGGGCCTTCCGTGGTTGCTGCTTCTGCGTCGGCGAAGGTTTCCCTCCGCTTTGCCCTGCTTTGGTGTGAGGGATCGGCGCTGGCGCTGGACTGCCTCTTGCCCTGGGTCGGGCGGAAAGTGGGCGGATAATCGGTAGGAGTGTACTGGGTTGCGGCATCAGAGGTTTGCCGCTTTGGTATCGGCGATCGTGCAGCGGCTGGGACAGAGGTGGATGGAGTGGGTACCAGCGACGGAGAGGCATCTATGCGTCGGGACGAAGGAGGCGCCGCCTGGGCTGCAGGGGTGAAGACACGCGGGGACGCAGCGCTGGAGGTGGACGAGCGACACGAAGAGGCATTATACGGCCGCGCTGGGGTGTGGAAGGGGGCGCTCGGCGAGTTGGAGGCGGAGAAGGTTGGCGAGGGAGAGTGCAACATGGCCATTGTCAGGCGCTCACGAAGTTTTTGCTGCAGGAGTGGGTGGCCGGCCGTCGCCCGCGACGCATGTTCTTCCCTTCGCGCTCCGCGGACAGCTCTCAGCGTGGAGGCGGCGCAATCGAGGGCGAGGCAGCGAGCGAGCAACGAGCAGGACAAGGCACCGCCGGGCCAAATAGGACTCAAGGAGCGGCAGAAGCGCGCGGCGCGCTGTTATATATCTCTGCGGCGGACGCACGCAGAGATGCGGTCTGCCAAGGCATCCACGAGGGGCCAGCGGGAGCAGCAATTGGCTGCGCTGGCCATCACGGATCGAGGTCCCGGATGCGCAGCGGGGATCAACCAGAAAGCGCGGCTTCGATGTGCCGGCCGCTGGACGCCCAGCGGCTGTAGGGCTGCCTGGACCGAACCTTGGACGCAAACAGAGAAACGGGCCGTCAAAAATCTGCAGCTGCTGTCAGGTCTGGCTGGGCCAGAAGGCGAGCACCTCATAGCCGGCCTCGGCGACCGACCTTGATGGTCGCTGGCCGCCCAGGCGCGGGCACCTCTCCGACGCTATCTACTCCCGTTAGGCACGTAATCGTCATGCCGCCCCGCTCGAGCCCGCCGCGCCTGCAGCGTCGTGAACATGCCGTGTGACGAATGAGAAGGGTATATTGGTCAGCTCAAACTACAAACCACACACTGAAGACCAAACGTGAGCAAGAACACTCTATAATACTGCCAAAATGACGCCTGTTCGCCTCCGGTAACTCCCAGATAACCAGCCGCCTGTGCCCAACGCCACACACCATGTTCTGCGATTTCCAAGTCGCTTCTTATCCCGCCATCTCGTGCACGTGAGCCTTTTTCGGAACCGGAGACGGCATAGGCGGGGGAGGAGACGACGCGGGCGGCGGGGGGCTGCCCGCGTTGGAGGATCTTGATATGCTGCGCTCTTGCATCAGCCTCGCGTAGTAAGCGTTGGGACTGGAGGACAGCTGTACGAACCCATCTGACATCGCGTTGTGATGCGGGTACATGCCTACTTCGGTGAAGTAGGAACGCGAGTGGCTCCCTGAGTTTGCCGTGCTATACTCGTCCATGGCGGGCGTATATGACGGCGGACCCCCGCCCATTGAGCCCATGTTTGATCTCTGGAAGTAAGGGTTATTCTGCGGGAATATACCAACGGGAGACTGGAACGTCGGCGGGCTGCCGGCCATGTGCGGGCTCATGGTGGCAGACTGTCGGTTCACTTTCTCCTTCAGCGATTTGTTCCGGCCAACAAAGAAGAAAAGAGCAGCCAGAATGGCAATCACCGCCACCGCTCCGACAACAATGCCAGCAATGGCTCCTCCAGAGAGACTGCTCGAGTCACTGCTGCCGGCCGTGGCAGCCGCAGTCGCTGTTTTTGTAGAAGTAGCTGTGGCTTGGGCCGCTCCCGACAAGACTGATGAGGAGGCTGCTTCGTCAGGGAAGTTTTCGCCCGGACTAAGTGCGAAAGAGCTTTGCCCAGCCTTCTCTTTTTGTACTTGAAGCGAGGTTGATTTGTTCTGTTGAAGTCAGTACTTCCGAGACACTATCGAGACAGATATCGGAGGGGATTTTACCGGGTTGATTACTCCTACCATCTCATAGTTGATGCATGAGCCAGGTGCAGAGCAGTAAAAGAAGATGGGATCTGTATCATTGATGCGGACCTGATACGACGGCGGCTGGCGACACTGTCAGCTACATACAAGGAGAAAAGTCTGTGAGTAAGGCCTTACATCGTCAAGAATTGCATCTACGGGGTGGAATCCGGCGTAGAAACCAGTCTTTCCCACACCGGTCATCTCGTAGGGAACGCATGGGTAGCCATATTCGGCACGGACAACCGAATGATTTGTAGGGTAGAATTGAAACTTAATGAAGTCGCCGACGCGTGCTTGGGTGACGTCCGGCTCGAACTTATGATCGGCTTTTCCGACAAGCACTGTGTGAGTTGCGATGGCAGAGCTGCTGATCGACGAGGCTGTCTGGGTTGCTGTGGGGGAGCCGCTGCTTTGAGCAGAAACACCCGCGCCCAAGAGAGCAAGGCCGCAGACAACCGCTCTTGGTAATCGATTTGCTTGAAACATAATGTCGGTTGAGACGGGGAATGTCGCAAAGAGATTAAGAGGCTCAGGAGGAAGGCAGAGAAGGTGGGAAGGGCCCGCCAATATGGGCAACGCAGAGATAAGGCAACAAAGAATCGGCAGGCGGGGATAGCCACGCGGCCAAGAGGGTCTCGATGTATAACTAAAGCCACCAATCCTTCCACTGCTTGGCTCTTCAAAGACACGATGTACCGTGGGTGGCTTGCATTCAGTGGTCGAGCTCTTCAGATGTTGCAGTAGCACATGGCATGGTTCAACTTGCTGCCGCGCGCCTGCGCCGAACATCTAAATTTGTCATTGTGTCTTTACGCATCGTTTGCGGTTGCAGCATTCCAGCAGAGCCTCGTATGGTTGGGAGCTGACTGCTGGGAAGGCTGCACTCCACATATAGACAATTCGCTTATTGGGAGTGCTGCGGCCGAATGCTGGGGTGTGATCGGGCCGGGAAACGGCTCACAAAGACAGGTGGGAATTGGGGCGACAAAAAGAACAAGGTCTTGTCCCGAGTGGGGACAAAGCATGGACAACACGAACTGGAAGTGTGGCGTACCTTTGGGGAAGGTGTTGGCCGAGCACATGCGTCGTGCGCTATCCCGGGGCTGACGACCTGAAAATAGAAATCCTTGGGGCCAACCGATAATGCAGGCAGTTGCGGGGCTGCACAACCTCTTCGACATAGCCACGGCGGGGAGTGATGACCTCCAAGGAAAAACAAATCATACTACCGTAAATATCGCATGTTCCATTTGAGAGCACTCGTGCTGTGCGAGGTAGGAATTCACCTGCGACCTTTGGCAGCACCACGGTCGTCGAATGCAGAGTCAAAGTAGTTGCCAGGACCGATTCTTTTCATTGCATACGTCCAGATGAACTCGTCGACCACCCACGCAAACTTCCGCTTAATGTTGTAATATGTTATGATGTGTCAAAGCCGGCGATTCTATCCTTTCGCGCGGCACACGTATGTATTATGCAGCCAGCCTTCTCTCAGCCTGTGGTTCGCGCAGATGTTGGAATGTGCAGGCGAGAAGCCAACCATTGCTGGCCAGTGCGCGCCCAGAACACCAGAAGCAAATCCTCTATGGTGGCTGCGGCTCAGCTGACAGCGTTAACCTTAGAGGTAAAAAATCCGCTTGACACCAGAATCTCACAGCAGCTCGATCTCTGCGGGTTGTTACCATGCCAATTTCGTATGTCTCGTTTGGGGTTAAACATCTAGAACCGAGGCCGGTATTGAAGATATCTGCAGGCAGATTTCCTGCTGACAGTAGAGAAATGGATGCCTTAAATCAGCTCGCCACAGCACCGTGAGACCAAACCCCTTCGTTCGGTCGCAGATGAACCGACACAAGCCTCACCGGCACGGCTGGCGCCAAATGTTGTAACTCCAGTGGAAAGCGTGGGAGATAGCCTTGTTCCTGATCTTGTGTTGGTGTGCTCAATCTTAGCATAACCAATTGGCGCTTGAGAATTATTCGTTCGCTGTCCTTCTGGCGTCGGGCATGTTCTTCCTTTCCTTGGCCGTAGCCTTCTTGCGCCTCCTCTCGATGAGCCTCTCCCTCTGTTTGCCCTTCATGCCTGAGAACTGATCTACAAGAGCTCTCTTCTTGACCTCGGCTGTAGGAGAATACTGTCAGCTACGTTCCTTCTCAATAAAACAAACTCCGCCATGGGAAACTCACATTTCTTGAGGAAGAAAGGCGTCTTGCCCTGCTTGACCGCCTCCTTCTCCTGTTTCTTGTGCTCTCTGACGATCTTCTCGTGTCGCTCCTTGGATTGCTTGGCCTTCTTCTGACTCTCCATACTCAAAAACTTCTTCTTCAGGATCTCCTTGTCTTCCTCGTTCTTGGTCTTCTTGATGGTTGCCTTCAGTTCCGCCATTTCGGAATCGCGGTATTGATCCAGGAAAGCATAATTATGGCTGATCTTATTCGAGTCCAAGGGGCCCGCCAGAGAATCAAAGCGCGGGTCGCGAGCAGCGCGCTTCTTCGGTGCAAGGACATCCCGCTTACGGCTGACGGGCTTTTTGCTAGACATGACAGCGGGCGCATGTTTAGAGGATCGTGACTTCAGTTTATTGCCAGAATCTTCCTGGCCGGAGCCTGGGGGGTGGGTGTCATCATCTGACGAGACTTCGTCTACGGGCTCTTGGACTTTTGTCTTCGACGATTTCTTGCTGGTGCTCTCTGCCGACTTGGCCTGCTTGAGCTCTCTCAACCGCTCCCGCAGAGCCTGCAACTTATCTTCCTGATCCGCCGTATGGTCTGAGCCTCGTTTGCGTTTCCTGCTGCTGTCATTTTGTTTCAAGAGGGCATCCTGCGCTTTTGCCAGTGCGCCAAACGAGACTTTGCTGAGCTGTTCTTGAACATCTTCGCCAGCGTCTGACTAGGACACGAAGAGTGTTAGCGTAAGAATTTACGACATGACAGGAAAGAGCTTAGGAGCGAACCTCGGCGTCATCCATGGCCTCATCCTCATCAGATCCGGACTCAGAACTTTCGATTTCTCCACCGTCGCCTGTTGCAAGGACGGAAGGCGAGCTGGCTTCAAGTTCGTCAGAATATGGCTCCGAGTCTGAATCATCCTCGCGTGCGCGCAGCGAGCGGCTCAAGTTTCGTGAGAGGACCATCTTCAGGCGGAGTCGTGGTTGTTGCTGCTCGGTTGGAGCGAGCATAGGGTCGGGAAGTTTTCAGCGGGTGCAGCACGCACGGACCTTATACTATTATCTCCGGCCTAATCCCCGGAATGCGTGAGTGAGGGCGTAAGTGAACCCCACTGCCCCTCGCGCGGGGGAGGAATTGCTCTGGGCAGACAGGCTTTTTCGGTTGTTCAAAGATGCTTGCGATTGCTCAGGAAAGCTAATCTAGGGCCCGTATGTACAATGTTATGAGTCATCTCAATGGGTGTTTCAATGCATGTGGCCTGCTTCCCTCTGGTTTTGTTCTGTTGGCGCTCTTTGAAAGCCGGCTTCCGTTCATCTTGGTAGAGAATTTGTCAACGAACCCAATTGGATCGTCTGGTTTGGCGCGCAGTAAGCGCGTTGATCCGCGCCGGATATTTCAGCCCTACCGTATCGTGAGAGCTTGTTGCAGGGTTTCTGCCGCTAGCCCCACATAACTCTTGCCCAGCTTTAACATCATCTCATTCTCCCCCATATATCTCCCCCTAATATTCACCTGCAGAGAATAAATGTAACTCCTCTTTAGTTGCCTTATTGACAGCTGGAGATACCTGGCATTCCCAGGGAAAAGAAGAGAAAATGAAGCAACAGTAAGTGCAGGTGTCCAAGAGAGCTAAAGACCTCCACTGGACGTAATTGTTCGGGACGCAGAATAATTACCATACCCCAATAAATGCTCCAACACCTCAAGCATGATTTAGCACAGCTGCTCTATTCAATTCTCTTGACACCGATCTTGCACAAAGAAAAGAAATTTGTTTCCGCATATATAGCGACACCAGTTCAGGTTACTAAGAGGCAAGTTCTTGTGTTTTATCTAGAGTGATTACGGATACAATGTATTCATGTCAGTAACGCATCGCGTACGCATAACTCCCTTTGTATTCGTTTCACTGACGACGTGGCTGGCATATACCATCAAGGGCACCTAATATACGAACACTTAATCTGGCAGGGCATCTATATAAAAAAAAATGAAGTAGATAATGTACTTCTACTGGCTGCCTAGATGTAGTACTAACAGTAGCAAGAGCATAATCTGCCGGTCACTGGTATGCCATGCTCGATTGTAGCACTTTCTTCTGATTCCTCTTTTGGGCAGTCACCATTGGAAGAAATCCCGACCAATAGCCCCTTGCGTTTTCCGCCTAAAGAACCTTCAATTTGTCCAAATTCCTTCCACAATCAATGTGTTCGTGACCTGAATGGCATAAACTGGCCGCACTGACAACATCTTATGGCGCCCTTTCTCAGCTCACACAGCCAGCTGTCACTGGCCGTTATACCCGTCACTGTCGATTAAGCACTCTATATAGGCCCTTGAGTTGAGCACAACACACCTTCTCTTTTTAACTTCAACTTTTTTTAGTTGGATGTGATTGCGTGTCGCTGAGGCTTGATTTGTTTGAGTTTGTTTAGTATAAGTACTCGTACACACGTTACGATGCTCTTTCAGAAATTGTGAGCCTGTAGAACTATTGATACATTGCAGACTTCATGCGCTATAGTGATGCTCGTCGTTGTCGCAGCGCAAAGGAGGCCACGAGGGACTGGGGCTGTTCAATGTTCTTCTGTACGGCGTTCGTGGCTGATACAGAAAGTATTTTGAAATCACATGAAGCGGAGAAATAGGGTCAACCGGAGTATTGGGCTTGCAGGGGCGACACGAACGATGTCTGAATTGTCGGTGAGACCAGGAATGTGAGCTGTTGATAGAGCTTTGAACAGCTTGATTGTGATATTGATCGATGCGACGGTGCACAGACGCGGATGTATAGACAAATGTCCCTATTGCCCAATGAGCGGTGCAGATTGATGGATATTGTGACTAAGATCAAATGCAAAGTCCACTTCCTTACGATAACGAATATGACGCAAGATAGCTTAAATTGCCGGTGATAGCTTCACTTCTACTGCGCGGACTATAGCAACTGATGCTGTACTTCTCAGGTTGCATCAGTTTTTGATTATGCTCTTCGATTTTCCCTGTTCAGCGGTCTCCGAAGCGGTGAAGAGTCGGGACGGTCCAACTACCCTTTGTGATAGAGATCATCGCCGAACGACCTGGAAGTCTCCGTTGTTGAAAAGGCTACGTGGATTGAAGGCACGGTTGTTTCTCTTCGCGTGAAAGGGGCAGGGCTTTTACCGAAGAGCGGTGACGCATTCAGGGACATCGGACAAATACACCCCGGCGAAAAGGAATGGCCGTGACGCAAGCGACGCCGGCAACGTGAATCATGTCTCGCTCAACTTCAAGGAAATTTATGAAGAAATAACCCAATACCGCATTCGAATTTCAGGTCGTAGTCATCGCGTCATGAACATACGACCATAAAGTTTATAATCCTCACTAGTAGAGCTAAAGGAAATCTTCGTGCTGAACCCCTGAGCGCATTACGTTATAAAGAAAGAAAGGGCAGGATACCGCAGATCTGCAAACTTCCTCTGTAGAAATCGGGACGCCAAAGCTAATTCGACCGCCTCGTCAGGACGCCAGGCCGCCCTCCAGAACCCTCCATGTAGTCAAGCGTGTATCGTATGCAGCGAAGAAGAGAAGGGAGTGGGATTGTCTAGCAGCACTTGCCCTGCTTCGCCTCGGTGTCGGCCGAGTTGGTGATCTCGAGCGTTCTGCGTTCGCCGCCGATGGGGTTTTGTGCGGATTCGCCCTGGTCCAATGCCTTCTGCGAGACGATACGGTAGATCTCTGCAATGCCATTTTATCAGTAAAACACACAAACCAATTGTGAGCCGAGGTGAAATCCGGCATTGAGCAATCTTGGCACAAGCCGAATGTTGCTGCCTAATCCTCTTTTCTATGAAAGTTGCGGACAGCTCTCCAAGAGTTGAGGAAGCCACTCCGAGACCTACTGTCACGTAGAAGGGAACTAAGAATGACGTACCGGTAAGGATGTTCTGGAAGGCCAGCTCAACGTTGCTGGCGTCCAAAGCAGACGTCTCAATGAAGGAAAGGTTGTTCTCGCCTATAGCGAGCTATGTCAGCATGCGGCGAAGAGCGAATTGAAAGTGTATGCAACGCACTTGCGAATTGCTTGGCCTCCTCCGTGGGAACAGCCCTCAGGTGCCGCAGATCGCTCTTGTTTCCCACCAGCATAATGACGATGTTGGAGTCGGCATGGTCCCTCAGCTCCTTCAGCCACCTCGTGACGTTCTCATAGGTCTGGTGCTTGCTGATGTCGTAGACCAGCAGCGCACCGACGGCGCCTCTGTAGTATGCGGAGGTGATGGCGCGGTATCGCTCCTGACCGGCGGTATCCCAGATCTGGGCCTTGATGGTTTTGGCGTCAACCTGAATGGAGCGCGTGGCAAACTCGACACCGATGGTAGACTTAGAGTCCAGGTTGAACTCGTTGCGCGTGAAACGGCTCAAGAGGTTGGATTTACCAACGCCCGAATCTCCTATGAGGACGACTGTGAGGGGTAGCGGTGAGCGCACGTCGGGCACGACAAGATCTCAGAGCGCGGGTACCTTTGAAGAGGAACTGTAGGCAGCAAAAAGTCAGCTCCGTTTCAAGTCGCGAGGCACGAAACGAAAGCGGGGGATGCTCACATCATACTCGTCGTTAGCCATTGTTACGGAGGGACGTTAGGACAGCCTAGCGGAAGCGGGCAGAAAGGCGAGGTGTGCGCGGAGTGTTAGGAGGTTGCAGACCGAGGCTGGGTAGCGAAGGCGCAAAGGGGGTAGAAAAGTGCGAGCGTGAGGGAGGGTGTCAGGGTGGTGGAGCAGCTTGTGGATGTTCGGTGGCCTCCTCGCTCCATGCGACGCCTGTCAGTATCTGCACGTGACGAGAGCGTCCCTCACCGAAAATGGTGGCCGCGCACCCGCCGCCCGCCGCCGCTGATAGAGGAGTCCGTGCACCGAGGGCGGGACCAGCTGGTGCTTGCGGGCGTATTCGCTCATCGGCAGGGAATCGAATGATGAAAGCTCCGTACCAGTTCACTCGGGCAGCTACAGTGAAGTTTTAAGTGCTGCCTTGCATCCAAACAAATGCTCCGTTTACTTCCAGAGAGTCTCTTGAGATCCAGCCTCGCTGGGAGAGGCATCAGCGCTCTACTCCCAAACCATGCGCCGGCTTGACGTTGTGAGCTTTGACATGTTAACGTTACTCTTGACAAACTTTGCAATCAGCAAGCTAGATATCTGCCTGGTTGGAGAAGGTTTCACGCCCGCGAAGGTGACCACTGCCGAAGGGTCCGTGCTGTTCCCCGCTGAGCGCGCATAAGTTTCCGCCCCGCATGCGTCCCTCCGCCGGAGCATGATCTTCACCAGGTCACTACAGATCCCACGTCTTCGAGTCCAGTCTCAAGGTCCATAAAGCCCTTGTAGCCTCCGTCTCAGATCACCGATGGCCCACATTTCATGTGCCCAGCAAATGCTCCACAACCATCAACATTAACTGATAGGCCACGATCTGCAGCTTCTACCCAAGATATTGGGATTTACTCCCTTTTCAGTTGATACACATGGTTGCACTGATTCTGCTCCAGCTAAGCCACCCGCTTCTCACACCTCTTGCCGTAGCCAACTCGTCAAAAGCCCATTCAAGTTCCGAAGCTCATTGCTAACGCTCTCTTGAATTACAAATAACTTATTGTCACCAATCTGCGCTCGAGCTAAATCCACTCAAGCGATTTTATGATGTCAGGCCTGACAGAAGCTTCCACTCAAAAACGAGCGCGCAAGCCCACTTCACCACCAACCAATGCCCAATTGGCCCATACGACATGGATAAATCTTCCTTCCAAGGGAGGCCAGAAAGATGCTACGCAGTCCAACGAGACACATATTTACTCACAAGCACAAGCTTCCAAGCAATCGTCAGACTCCTCCAAACAGTCAAATTCCCATCCAAACCAAACTAACCAGAGCAAAGAAGCTGATCTACCTGCCAGGGGACGAGACAATAAACTCGATCCGCAGCCCAAAAGGCGGCCGGCAGCCAAGTATTCGTGCCTAGTAGAGAAGAAGCATAGAAAAGGATGGATAATTGGAAGAGGGAATCCCTACCAGAATAGGGTGTGAGGAAGCTCATCACGGCGAAACTCAAGATTCAAAGGAAGAGCAATGAAACTAATTCACAATCAAAGCCTATGTTCAAAGTATTAGCAGTATATGAGACCGCTTCTAAAATCAATGCAACCAGCAAGAACAGATCTACATCTAAACATTCGTCTGAGTATAGATATTCACAAATGTTGGTACACTCACGTACAATTAGTAACAAAAGGGATTCAAGCTGTGAAAAGTGATTATGAATATGAAAGTATGCCCGGTCCGAAAGAATTACCTCGAAAACGCCTCGGTATGCCTGCTTGGTATACAACCTGACAAGTCCTTCATGATACCCTAAAATGCCATGTCGTCAATCATATTAACAGCACCCACCACGACTCTGACCTCTGCTTGCCGCAGCAACATCGTTCATCCCTAGATTCACGGTCCGCGCGGTGTTACCCCCTCCCGCGTTAGGTCCCTTGACTCCTGATCTCCTGTCGTTCAAGTCATATTTCCCGGCCTCAATGTTTTGGTATATGCGCTCTGCAACTTCCAAGAAGGCACGTTCGACATTTTCACCGGACTTTGCCGATGTTTCGACGTATTGCATGACCTTGTTCTGGCGACACCATTCCTCAGCTTCCTCGCGAGTAACTTGGCGCTTGTTGTCCGCACTCGCATGGGGATGTTCGGAGTCGTTCGAAGAAGCTACCATTGAAGAGGGGGCCAAATCGGCCTTGTTGCCAACTAATATGACGACGATGCCCTCTTCGGCAATCTGGCGCAGGTCGTGGAGCCATTCCGTCACGCTGTTGAAAGTAGCGCGTCGGGATATGTCGAAGACCAGTAGAGCACCACTGGCGCCGCGAAAATAGCTCCGCGTGATGCTCTTATAAGTTTCTTGACCTGCTGTGTCCCAGATGGAAAGCTTCATGTGTTTCTGGTCCTGCGCGGTATCCTTCGCTGCTCCGTCGGCATTCGGGTCGTTGATTCCGAGCTCGAGAGAGGCAGGAGGACCGACGGGCACAATGCGCGAGCCAAACTCGACACCGATTGTCACGTCGTGGTGGGGAGAGAAGCGGCCTTCGCACAGCCGGACTGTTAGCTGGACGAAGCAACGGGGTTCAAATCAGCTGGCGTTTCTCGTAGAATGCGTGGCATAGGGAAAGAGGCATCGTACACTAGATTTACCGCATCCGGAATCGCCCAGAGACACTATTTTCGCGATGTAGTTCCTTTGAGGAGAAGTGAGCCGGTTTGCCCCCATGCGGCTCAACAATATTCGAGAGCTTACCATGGTTGCGACGGATGCGCCATTTGGGGCGGTTGCTCCCACGGCCTGGTTGGAGCTTGGTTATGCGGCCGAAAGGCGCTCAAGAGGCGGGTGTAGCGCGCAACGAGGCCGTCTTGCGATGCAGTCGGGTGGAGCGCGGCGGATGACTCTGGGCTCAGTCGACTGACTGTTTCGCGGGCCGGATGTGGCTGAGAAACGGAGATGACGCAGACAAAGCGGAGCTGGCGCGGCGGCGCGGCAAACAGGCAGCAAGAGGGCGGGTTAAATGCAGCAGTCCTTTGATGAGCGTGAGGAGGCTGGTATAGCTACAGGGCGGTGGTTCTGTCTGGATCTGCGACAGCCAGCAGCGAATGACGTTTTCGGCGAGGGTCAGGGTTGTGCTGCAGCTCCACTCACCACCGGCGACCGCACCGTACCGCACGGCCAGGCTTGTCGAAGGCCGCCTACCGCCTACCGCCCTACTGCCTACGCCCAGGCACCCGCTGCAGCTCCCGTCCATGCCTCGTTCCGGCCCCGACGCCGCGAGCCTCACTTCTCACCTACGACCCTGCTGCTCCCTCTTCCTATCCTCCTCTCCAAGCCCGCCGCTTTCCTACCCGCCGCAAGTCCGCGTCTCGAAGTTCTCCCGACGTCACCGCCCGAGGCAGCTGATCGCCGGGCGAAGCGGAGCTGGACCTCAGTGCCTCACTGCTGCTAGAGGTACAACCCGAACTCACCGACTCACCGGCCGGCTACTCCTTCGCCCATACTTCACTCCAGCGCTCCCACGCGCTCGCTGCCGACCTTGCATTCATCGCGGCCAGCTGCACCGCGCCACACAAGCAGCTGCCCGTGCATAAGGCATCATGTTCTCTGAATGTAGGTCACCGCAGCCCTTATCGTCCGCCGCCCCGGGCAGATGATCGCAGCTGTCTCACCTGCCCACAACCGCACTCGCGTGACTGACATGTGCCCGTCGCCGCAAAACCAGATGCCTCGCGCTTCCTCGCGCAGTCGCAGTCGCGTCTGCTTGGTGGGCAAGAGAACGCTGAACAACCCTCGCAATATCCATCCCGCCCGAGTCGACACCGCGGGCCCAACCAAGCCAGCTCCCGATACCAACCTTCACGATCATACTTGCAGCGTCCCAACATGCCGAACCCATACGGGCCGAGCGCCTCCCAAGTCTCGCGCTTCCCCTTCGCTTCGCGGACCTCCGGACCCGCCCCGCTCTTCTATTCCGCCACCGACGACTTCCGGGAAGAGGATGATGGCGAGGAGCATGAGCGTGAGGTTGCTGATTTTTACGCCCTGCAAAAATCACGCCGTCAGTTTGGTGGGAGCCATCTGACCGACTCCTCCGATATGGATGACCAGGAGCATGCGTCTAAGTCGGAAAACAGCCAGGGCGGCGAACATGACGACGACGAGGCTCCGTTCGCGCGAGGTATCAGAAGCTCGTGGAGGGGGAGCAGAATGACAGTCAGAGGTCGGGAGCCCACCGTGCAGCCCATCCAGGAAGCCGAAGACAGGGAAAGGAGTGTTGGGGCTTCTGAGTCCAGTGCGCCGAGCAGTAAAGGGAAGGGCAAACTGGTCGATGTCGAGCTTGCCTCGACAGCGAGAGGGGACAGCGGGGACGAGTTTCATGATGACTACTCGGATGATGACCAAGATGCTCCACCGGCGTATCAACACCTCCCTAGAGCTCAGGGCATCAACCCTCCCCGTAATCCTTTACGCAACACCTTGCCAATCCCCTTGGAAACCGACGAGGAGGCACTTTTGCAACAGCCACGACCAGTCAGCCCCGATCGGGAGGCCGTGGTGACGTTTGCGCCTCAAGAGCAGGAGGAGAGGTATGACAGCTTCTGGTCGTACTTATACCTCATCAGTGCAGCTGCATTCTTCGGAACAGCGTTCCTAGTATGGGTCCACACAACCGCTCCCAGTAAGAAGCTCCCGCTTGGAGACACCATCTATTCGACACTGCATTCGTCATTTCACCTGCTGTCGATATATACGCTCGTATCCATGATCGTTGCGGGTCTTTGGCTAGCTTGCCTGTCTTACTTTGCAAGGCCTCTCGTGCAGCTGATCACTTTGGGCGTCCCTATAATACTCGGATCTTTCTTCCTATACCCCTTCATTTCAAGCTATAAGGGCGAGCAGACGACCTTTCAGGATAAGGCTATGCGTTGGACATCTCTTATTCCGGGTATCTGTGCCGTTCTCTGGATCCACATGGTGTACCAGGGGCGACGTTCGATCGACAAGGCCACTCGAATCCTCGTACTTGCCAGCAAGGTTCTTGGAGAATGTGGAGCATTAGTCCTTGTGGGCCTAGCTGTGCTCACCAGCACCGTGTTATGGACGTGGATATGGATTGGTCTTTTCACACGTCTCTTCCTCGAGGGTCATGTGAAGAGGCGCGATGCGAAAATCACCATATGGGCTATCGAGTTCAGCACCTGGTGGCTTGGCGCCTTCTACATCTTGTTCTACCTCTGGACCATGTCAATTATTGCTGGAATTCAACGCTCGTTGTCCTCAGCCACCGTAAGCCAGTGGTATTTCCACCGCCATTCGACGCCTAAGCCAACGAGCCGCCAAGTTGCCCAAGCATCGTTTTGGCATGCTGTCGGACCTATGTTTGGTTCCATCTGCCTTTCAACATTCCTCACAGTCGCGCTTCGGCTGCCCCTCATGGTGTTACCGCGCCGCTTCGCTGCTTTCGTCAGCCTCTGCGTATACCAGTTCATCCCTACCTCAGCGGTCATGCTCACGAACCCGCTCGCGCTGACGTATGCTTCTATCCATTCTATGGAACTCCGCCGCGCCGCCCATGGGCTTCGCCAACTTTCCTTCGTCTCGCATTCACGGCCCACAACAACGTTGACGCCGCGTTCCTTTTCTTCACCTTCTGGCCATGAACTCGTACCATACCGTCTGGCGAAACTGTTGCTGCATGCAACACGTTTCGTCATGTCCTTGGCACTTGGTTTTGGCGGGTGGGTTGCCACGGCACGTACTCTCCAACTCGCCGGCGCAGGCCATAAGGGCAGCCTGTACGCGTACGTCGTTGGCATGATCGCGGCGGCTATCGGTTGGAGCATCCTCGGAGCTTTCGAAGGTGTGCTGGGCTTCATACTGGATGCATTGATCGTATGCTGGGGCAGTGAGGTGGGCTCGCAAGGCACTGGACAAAGCAGGTACTGCCCAGACGCTGGTCAACTCTTCGGTGAAGAGTCCAGGAGGTACTCGTAATCGAAGGATTCGCCTTCATCATCGCATCGGCGACTTAGTGTTTGTTGCGGCATCAGCGATATGACGACTCTTTTTCTCGGACATGGTTCATCTTCATTTTAGCTCTTGGCCCCTTTGGATATTTTGACATAGATTGCAGAAGAGAACGCGGAGTTCTTGTGTCCACATCTTTCTTCCCCCTTCGAGCGCTCATTATCTCTTTTTCTGGCTTTACCTTGAGGCGTTCCATGGAGACGGAATCGAGCTTTTGACGGGATCATTTTATTCTTACGGTATTTACGAGTTGGATGGAGGCGCTACTGACATCATCACCACCACCTCGGTGTATGATGATTTCACATTTTTGGGTTACGGGAGAAATTCTCTCATTGGGCTCTTTTGGAAATGGATTGACACGTCGTCTCATGATGATGACTTAACTCTGTCCATGGGATCAGGAAACGGGAAGGGAGTTCTCTTGTTTTTTTCGGTGTTTCTTGACTATCATTAGTTCAAACTCAGCCGCGGGTATACCCCCCACCTGTCCAGCGTTCTGCAGACCGTCGGAAGTTCCAGTTTTCTCTCTTGGGAAGGGGAAAGATGGAGTGATGGTGTGGGGTCTGGTGCGTATGGCGTAGCGTTTCTTGCTTCATCCTATTCATCAGCGAAGGGCACACTTGGAGAACTGCATGGGGCCGAGCAGGGGGGCTGTTCGATAGACTTGACTCTTGAGTCAGTCTGCTCCTTCTTTCTCCCTTACCGTTGTAGATGAAATTGTCACCTTCTTCATATTGAGTAAGAAGATTATGTATATGTCAAGTCGAAGTATTGTTGCGTCCTAGCTCTAGGCATGGCGACCTGGTCATTCGGACGCTCGAGAGCAAAAGCTTTGGAACACACTCCGAAAACATTGAAACATCATTCTCTTCCCGTAGGGAGCTGAAGCGTGCGTCCGGATGCAAGTGTGATTGGATTTTTTAAACACTGAGATCCGGATGAATGCTTCCCCTCCCCATGATAGAGTCACATTATGGTCCTTTGGCATGAGCCTCACGCTCTGCGGCGGCCGACAAGGTCGTTTTCGTTCTTCGAAAAAGACTATAGGGCAACTACCAGACTGGTACCTCTTTCCTTTCTCCTCCCTACCCGAAAATCTTGCCCGTCTTCTTGGCGATGAACGCATTCCTCTTGCTCCTCGTCACGCGCGGCGCCTCCCTGCCCTCGAGCACCGGCTTCCTCCAGGTAACTCCCCTCTTGGCGACGGCGGCCTCCTGGTTCAGGCTGTCGAAGCTAGTGGCGTACGTAGCGACGGCGTGGGCGATAGCCTGCGTGTTGAGGACGAAGGCCGTGAAGTCCAAGTTGTCGAGCGTGTCGCCGGCGGCGTGGTAGTTGACGTCGTACGCGACGCCCGCCTCGCCGCCGAACGCCTCGGCCTCCTCCTCCGTCTTGATGCCCTCGGCGCCCGTGAAGACGCCGCCGGACGCCACGCCCGCGTCCAGGAAGGGCCCGTAGTCGGAGCGCCCGTCGAAGGCGGTGGCGGTGTAGTTGACGCCGCGCGAGGTGTAGTAGTCCTGGAAGAGGGCTTCGGCCTCGGCGGAGCCGGCGGGGCCGGAGATGTTGAACGAGGAGCCGTCGCCGTCGTAGATGGCGTAGATGTAGTTCGGGCTGGCAATCATGTCGAAGTCGAGCATCAGGCGCAGCTTGGCGAGTTCGGCGGAGGGCAGGTTCTCGACGTAGTAGGTCGAGCCGAGCAGACCTTCCTCTTCACCTGACCACCACGCGAAGCGGACCGAGTTGGTGGTGGTGTAGTTGGAGAGTTGGATGGCGACTTCGAGGATACCGGTGCTGCCAGAGCCGTCGTCATTGATGCCGGGTCCGGCAGCGACGGAGTCTGAGTGGCCGGAGAGGATGAGGGTGTTGTTTTGGTCACCGCCGAGGGTCTGGGCGAGCACGTTGTAGGTCAGAGACTCGACGATCGTCGTGTTCGTGAAGAGGTCTGCCGTGGGTGTCTCGCCGGCCTCGGCTTCGTCAACTAGTTCGAGGCCTTGGGCCTGGCTAATACCGACCGTGGGCACGTAGGGGCCTTCCTCCCTCGGCGTCCCGAGCGTGCCACCGGTAATGTCACCCTCGATATTGTTGTAAATGATGGCACCAACTGCTCCAGCAAGCCCAGCATATACGCTTTTCAAACCGAATTCACAGCTCTTTGATCCTGTATTAGTTTTGTTCGCCTATTTGATGTCAAAACTGGGGTTACTTACGCCACGAGAAATGAGGGCGATGTTGCCTTCAACCTCTGCTGGGAAGTCCGACTAAGTTGCTTGTCAGCTGGTTCGGTCCGAAGTTTTCAAGCAAAGACCTTACCTGATCACATCCCAGGTTAGCGACGGGCACGATCGGCGCAGAAACATCTCCGCTGGCCGAGTAGTCGAAGAGAATGGCATTGGTGATGTTCTCGCCGTCAATTGCGAGGGAGAAGTCGCCGCTTTGCTGGACGTAAGACGTCCAGGGTTGCAGGGTCACATCGTAGTAGTCCAACGCCGTCAACGTATTATAAATGTAGGTCACAGTGTCCTGAAAATGCGCGTTAGCATCCTTTGTCTTTGGAAACGAAGGAGGGAGATTGACTAACATTGTGGCCTTGGCCGCCCATGACACGATTACGCTCCGGGTAGGCATAGGCGAAGCTCTGGAGTTGAGCCTCATGTTCATAAAGCGCGTCACCAGAGATAGCGGCTTGGAGCTCCTCCTGAAAATTCAAACGTTAGCAATTGGAGGCTAATGTACGATGGGTGACTGCACGCACCGAGGTCACGGGAGGACGCCATGCCGCGCGCGGCTTGGGCGATGGCTTCCAGGTATAGGCATTAGGAGCCGCGGCCACAAGGTGCGCAAGAGCGCCAATGGCGGCGGCAGACTGGAAAGCGGACCGCATTTTCAACGAGACTGGAGACGTAGAATCAAACGAAAGATCCTCCTGCGCCTGGGACAGCTGGATCGAAGTATGCGGATGTGCCGTAGTTTTTATACGTAAAAACACGCGCGCGGCGGACCGTGTTTCCCCTGGCTAAAACATATCGAGGAAATGAGGCTAGAACGTATGAAGAACACGATCAAAGCTGCATTGAATAGATTGCCAACTACCTGGGTCTCGGGTGGTGGGGCGGCGATAGGCAGCGGCAGCATTGCTCCTGTCAGTCATTTTTGGCGGAAGGAACGGGTGAGGATTTTCCACGAAGCGGCGGCTTAGCCGCATGAGGGAGGAGAGAAGGTATGCAGGACGGAGGGAGCCAACTGGGGGAGAGGAAAGGACAAGTGCCAAGAAAACGCGGCATCGTTGCGTGATGCAGCGGACATATTGATAGAGGAACAAGAAAGCCAAGAAGGCCAAGACGTGAGGACGGAAGACAGCTTGGCAGTGGAACGGGGCTTATCTGGCACCTGCCGTTTTGATAGCGGTGTGCGAGAGGTGGCGAACAAGGCAGAGAGCAGAGAGAGAGAAAAACGGAGGAGCTGCAGGAGCGGAGAGAGAGAGAGGCTGGTGATGGCAATTGCAAGGCTATTCATGGAACATGTGTGCGAAGTGTCGAAGATTGGCGCTTCAACGATTGCTGCATCGGCAAGTTGACAAAGTGGGAGGAATGGGTGCGTGGGGAATAGGCGCAGGGGCCGCGGGAGATACGGCATGGCAGGCTGGCAGGCCGGACGCACGCAAGATCGCTGGCCTGACACAGGGCTATGGGCGAAGAGCAATTATAGCGAGATCTGGCGTCAAGTGGACGCGTCGATTGACAGACGGCAATGGGGCACGCGACAGGGGGAGGTGCAGGGGATAGACGCAGGACGCGGGGTCAAGTCGCGGCGAAGCTTGAGGGCCGCTCCAGCCTCTTTGCTCTCTTGGACAAACGCTTGACTCGACCGCGCCCAGCTCAACGAGCTTTTCGCCCAAAATAGTCCGCGCGCGCTTTGCTACCTGCGGCGGTCCACCATGTTCTTTGCACTCTTCATTCACCGCTGTTCGGAAAGGCGCATGCACAGGCGGACAGGGCGGTTGGCCCAAGACGAGGACCGCAAGGCACGTAGCGGTGCTGCAGCCGGCTGAACGCGATATCCCCGGCACGATGCTAGACGGATGAGGTCTGATGAAGAATGCTATGACCAGTCGAAGCATTCGTCCGTATAGCTTTGCAACTGGAAACGGAGTACACTTGCATCCGGACGATTGCTTCCACTCCCCACGAAGTTATATGTCTATAGGCACTGCCACTAGTCTTCGGCTGACGTGTTCCCTCGTAAATAAATTGGCATTCAAGAAGAATGTTATCGTTTAGTCTCGACCTACCAATCTACTCATTATCTATCAAGCTACTCCTTAGCCTTACCTTTCTCCAGTGTTTCGGTCGGCTGCTTTTGTGGAGGCTCAAACTCATCATCCGAGTCCAGCACCGCTTCCGGCTCCAACATCATCATCTCACCCGACTTGACAGACACCTCTGAATGAACGCTTTCGACATCATCGTTGCGAAGCGAAATGTTGTCATCATCGTACTCGTCTGCCAGAATATCCACCTCAGCTGCAGTCATCGCGGGCACGGCCGACGCCGGTTCGAAGTCGGATGTAGCAGTGGTGCGTCGCGGAGGTTGTGTTGGTGGGACTTCCACATTGAAGGTGCTGGTCCGAGACTGGCCAGGGCGTGGGGGCTTCTCAGGAGGCATTTCGTCGTCCGGCATTTTCGAGGCCTCTCCCACGGGCTTACGGCGGATGCTGTTGGTCTGAGACGGACGAGGCGGCAGATGCGGATTCTGCTCTTCCCTCAAGTTCAAGCTCTCCATTGATGGGCCCAGTTTCTCCCCCTGTGGAGTCGCCTTCCCACTCCCAGCAGAAGACTTCTCTTCGTCATTGACGCCTGTCTGCATCTCCAAAAGCTTTGCCTCCTCTTCGACGTCTTGCATGACGATCTGCCGATCTTCTTCGTTGTTGCCAGATTTCTCAATCTTTTCTTCAACCTTTTGTTCGGCCTCCTTTTCCGCTTTACGCTCTTTCTCCTCCTCAATACGCAGCTCCTCTTCTTCTTTGCGCACCTCCTCATCGTCTATCTCTTCCATTCCAATCTTCTTCAAGATGGTACCAGTCAGCCATCTGTACCTGAGATGTCCGTCCACCATAGTGCTGACGTCGACGTTTTCCACACCCTGCACGCCTTGGACCTCTTGAAGGCCAGCGACGCCCAGCTGGATACTGCTGGTCCTGTACAAGAATCCCAGAATATGATCATTGGAGCTGTAAACATTTACCAATCGTCCCGCAACGACGGTCCGCATCTTCCGCCAGGCGGCTGCGTCACTCGGCGTGGGGGCACCCATCAGAACCACATTTTCGACGAGTCCGAAAGCACGCTTCTCAGCTAACTGCAACAGGCACGAGTAGATGACACGCGCGCCTAGCGAATATCCAATCAATGTGACCGGCCGTTCGCCCTGTGCTTTATTGATCAGTGCATCTGCCAGCACCACGCCTGCCTTCTCGCTGCGCTTCTTGGCGATTGTGAATGGATTATCCACAATCCGCCCGACACGCAGGAGCATGAGTGGCCAGAGGCCGGCGGCTAGACTGCTTAATACCGTGCGCTTGACGATCTCGTATTTTGCATATCCCCAAGCCGCGCTCTTGATTACCGCAGATAGCGAAGTACCCAGCTTGAGCAAGGCTTCGACTTCCCAGCGAAGCGCAAACGTCTCCAGCTGCGGACCGAGCACGAACCAGGGCGTGAAGACCTCGGTCGAATCAGTCAACCATCCGCTGATGGCGATGGCGATGCGCAAGCGGTGGTGTTCAGATGCAGGGTCCACGCCGGAAGAGGACGATGATGAGGTATTAGAGCGGCCCGGGGGCTTCCAGCTGCCGCGGAAAGTCTGCTTGCGAGTGAGGCCTTGCGCCTTGCGCTGCCGCTCGTAGACGCCGCCGTCGTCACCACCTCGGACTGCGATGAAGCGGAAGTCGGAGACCTCAGCTGCGTACTTGTCCATCATCTTCCCGGTGATGCGGCCTCCATAGGCACCGAACAAACCGCCGACCAACACGCTACTCCCAGCTAACCCACCAAGGAGACCTCCGACGGCCGTAGCACCCAGTCCGACACCGCCAAGCACGGTGCCCACGCCAGCAGCGAGAAGAGGAGCTGCCAGGCCGCCTGTAACTCCAATCAGTGCGGCGCCGGCAACGGTAGCTAGACCGACTTTCCATTTGCGAGAAGTAGCATTGGATGACGCAGCACGGGCGGTCTCTTCTTCCGCGGACAGTTGGCGGGCGGAAGTGAGGAGGGCTTTGGCGACAGCAGTCTCTTGTTCGCAGAGCAGAGTGGTGGGGAGGCGAAGGCTGGAAGAAAGACGGAGCAGGAGAAGGCGTGAATGGGCGGGGTAGTTTTGGAGGGAGAGGAGAAGTAGGAGAATCGAATTGAGGATCAGTGTGCGGGACTCCTCCGGCAGACGGACGAGTGTTGTGGGAATGGGAGTAGGTCTGTTGGAGGAACCAGGGGTTGTATCTTGATCATCCTGGGACAGGAGATCTAGTTCTTGTTGCTTTCTCGAAGACCGGTCTCGCTCTTGCTTGGCGATGGCAACCTCTTTCGAACGCACTTTGAGCACCTCGCCCAGGCGCTTGAGGACTTGCACGCGCCACGCATTGAAGAAGCTGAGAGCAGCGCGATGCAGTTCCTGAACTTCTGTTGTGGCAAGCTCTCTCTTGATTTTGTCGACGCGCTCGGCTCGCTCGGCAGCCTGCGATGCATGAGCCTTCTGGATGTCGTCAAGCGCAATCAAATCCTCCTCGGCCTTGGGATCGTGGAATGCCGCTGAGGTCCCAAGCGCGGATGGCACCTGAAATGTGGCACTGAGATCTTGGCGGATGGCATCGGTGCAGAGGACAACGACAAGCGCAAGCTCAACACGCAGCTCCGGTGTGGGTAGAATGGTTTCCAGTGAGGCTTCTTTGTTGCTGCCAGATGACTGTTGGCGCGAAGGAGCTTGGGAGTCTTTGAAAATGTTGGAAAACATGTTGCATGTGACGGCGGGCTAGTGTATTGGCATGGATATGGAGAGACGCGGAAAAGACAGGTGGACGCAGGAGAACACCAGTGCTGAGGACAGAAACGGAACGAAACAGTTCCAGTCGAGAGACGGAAGTGGCAAGCGCAACAGTCGATGCCGACAGATGTCCTGCCTACGCTTGGACAATCCTTCACGTTGGCCTGGAGCCTTGTACCTTTCTCGGCCCCCACGGCAGGTGGGTTGCGGCGGAGAGATCCTGGCGCTTAGTCACACATGGCAAATGACGCTCCCGTGTTGAAGGCTGCTGTGCGACGGACAGCCAGCACGACGGAGTTGATAACGGCGAGAACAGAAGCGCGGAAGCGGAGGCGGGTGATCGAGTCGAGGACGAGTCGCTCCCATCCCCTGCCCTTCCTGTCCCCTGGCGACTAAAAAGGCTAGCCCCGGGATCGGAGGCTCAGGCCCCACAAAAGTTGGCCTTCTCCACCACGCCTTCTCCTCGACTCTGCGCTGCTTCAAGACCGCGGCACTTCTTTATGACCAGACGCAGCTATTCAGATGATACTATTGCACGCTGCCGGCACGGGATAAGCACGTTCTTTTTCGATATTGGATGACCGCCATGGATGGAGCTCCTGCTGCAAGTTCATGTGCAGATGACACCGCGTTGCACCTGCCCGGATGCCACCACGCACCTCTGGAGCACACCCCTCGGCCTCTCCTTCCCTGATTCAGATCCCCACCTGGCGGTAGGAAAGTGTCTGATCCCGATTCCACCCCTCACGACTCTGCATGCTGTTGATCTTTACTCCTGTCGCGCGGGAAGATGGAAAAGGCGTCCGAACAGTGCGGTCATCCCCATGGTCACTTTATGGAAGTTGAAGCAATCGTCAGGAGTAGGACGTTATTGTTGTCTTCGAGCCTTTACGTCTAGATAGCTTCTTCCTCCGCCTGTTGTGGCAACAGCGTCACAGCCCGGAGTCTCCGCCTTTTCGCACGGCAGGAGCAGGCGCTCGAGATGAACACCACAATTCTCGTTCTGGTCTATCCCGCTTGGAGGCGCACCGAGAACCGCCTTCGCGTAGCAGCTTGCATCGACCGCCTCACTTCCCGCCTGCTTCACTCACTCAGAATCTCAGCTACCTTCTCCGCAGATCCAAGTGGCAACTGCTTCATGCAGCGTTTGAGGATGCGTGATCTGCCGGTCCGAGTTTGGTCCACAGCGGAAGATAACGCCACGGGAACGAGGTGCGAGGTGAAGCAGTGTGATCGTGAGGAGCTTTAAGCATCAGGTATTTGGCGTAGACAGGACGCTGCGCTGTAGAGTATTGTATTGCATGTATATACGCCGAGATTCATTGGTTCGGATGACGCTTGCAGTGGCCGTGTAGTGGAAGACTGGCTGTTGGGCCCGCGTCAAGGATTCTTGTGGATGAGTTGGGAATGGCGTGGCCTCGTTGCGGTAGGACGGGTGTGTGTCTTTCCCTTCGCGGAACTGTCTCATGGCGCGTGGTGGCCGCGGGAGGATGGGCAGCTGCAACAACGCGCATCGCAAGGCTGTCGGCCGGCTCTGCGTCCGCTCCACGCATTCGCCATATCGCTTCACGGGGCTCCTCTATAATTGGCACGCCCGGCCAGGCACCGCTGAACCCCATCAGCTCCCAGCACGCATTCTGCCCGTTTGTTCGGCAGTTCCCGAGCGCGCGACCTCTCACTACATCACCGCCCGCGCAGCCTCATTTTTCTGCCCTGACCATTGAGCCGCCGTCCGCAAAACATCCGCCCGGCCCTCCACCGCCCTCCATCCAACACTCCCTTCATTCTTGCACCCCGGAGCGGCCACGCACTTTCTTTCTTTCTTTGACACGAGCGCGCCCGCGCTTTCTCTGTGCTTCGCGCCGCCTCACGCAACGCCCGAGCCTGCCGTTGGAGCTGCTGCAGCTCCACGCGTAGGCCGCTCGCTTTCACGACGGCGTCCATCAAGAAGCGGAAGCTCGCCCAGGACCCCAACCCCGAATCCTCAGACCACCTTCAGTTCTCCTCACCCCAGCCTGCTCCGAAGACGGCCTTCGATCCCCCGCGCTCGTCAGCGTCGCCGCGCTCTTCTCCCCACCCGCCCTCCATCGCCAGCCGCGCTTCCGCCTCTCCGCCGCGCTACATACCGCCGCATCTACGCGACGAAGTCTTGGAGCCCATCGTCGAGTCGGACGGTGCCTCCTGGGACAACCCGGTCAGCGGTGGCAGCTCTCCCAGCGAGGCGTACGCTGGTCTAAGCTTGGAAAGCACGAGTAGACCCGGCGCGCCCGCAGGAGATCGGCGCGGCTCCTCAGCAGCACCAGACGGCTCCCGCTTGCAGAACACCCCCTGCGGTGCACCTCTGCGTTCGCCCCCGCCCCGCTCAGCTTCTCCCGCGAAGCGCTCCGCATCCGAAATGGCTGGTGAGAATGACAGCAGGGAGCAGGTGGAGCAGGAGAACTCCACCACGAGGGGCACCTCTGTGGATATGCTCAGAGACGAGCGGCCTCCGCCAAAGGATCAGCATAGCGGTACCAGCTCAGACACGGCCTCGACGTCCGTCAATGATTCCAACACTGTGAGCACGTCGGCCACCAGCGATGCCGCTCCTTCACCGCCAACTTCCAAGGACCAGACCACCAACGCAGCAGCTCCTTCGCTAGACGAGCAGATCAGCCAGATTATGACGCTACACGATGCCCTGCCCCAGGAAGGCCAGAAGGGTTATGTCGTCAGCATGTGGTGGCTATCGCGTGTCCTCTCACGGGTATCGGATAGCAAGCAGTTTGGACCTTTTGACAAGTCTGCTTCCGAAGGCGCCATTGGGCCAATTAACAACGAACCGCTTTTTGACCAAGGTAGGTCTCGGCCGCTTCTATTGCGTAGCCATCATAGCTGCTAACCTCATCCTCTACTCATACAGATGCCTCGGCTTGGGAGCAAGATCACGTCAGCGAATCTTCAGGCCAGTTGTTCGTTCCAATGAAGCCGGGTCTCCAGATTGGTGAGGATTATGAGGTATTTCCGGAAGAGGCGTGGAACTTGATGGTGGAGTGGTACGGTGTGAAAGCCGGAGTTCCTCCCATCATCCGCAGTGCTCGCAACACTGCGCCGCCTGGTTCTACCCTTCAGAACATTCAATACGAGATTTATCCTCCTTTTCTCACCATCCGCAAACTGCGTAATGACTCGGAACCCATGTCCGCTCAGAGAATCAAGGATAACTCTAGCAATGCGGTCAGGCTACTCTCCAGCCGGAGTGAGAAATTTCAGGATTTCCTTAAAAGAGCTAAGGAGGCGGTCGGCGTCCCCATGAGCACGAAGGTTCAGGTCTGGAGAGTATTGGAGCCCATGCAGACTGGGACCACGGGGCAGCAGGATAACAAGGCAGAGGTGCTCACGCCCGCCACATCTCGGAACAGTTCTCCTGCAAGGACACCGCCGACTCCGCTACTTCTCGATTTGGCGTCTTTCACGGCCATGGTTGAGGGCACTCAGAGAGAAATGATCGACCACAAGGACGAGACGAACAACCCGAAATACAATGGCAGCGCCAAGATGGATTTGGTTGGACTGAACACCAGCCAAATTCTCATTTTGGAAGAACAGATCGGAGGCCCTGCCGGCGGTGAGTTCGTCTCTGACAATGCGCGTAAGATTGCCTCAAAGCATGGCGTCTCGCTCAGCACAAGCAAGCTTCCGGATTCCAAGGGAGACAGTGGGCGCAGCAGTCCTGCGCCTAGTGGGCCAATGACACGTGGGCGCACAAAAAATGGTAGGACACGCGGAACCGTCGGTCTGTCCAACCTAGGTAATACTTGCTACATGAACTCTGCTCTGCAGTGCATCCGTAGCGTCGAGGAGCTCACCGCTTATTTCTTACAAACCAAGTACAAGGAAGAGCTGAACAGTGACAATCCGCTTGGCCACGGAGGCGCCATTGCTAAAGCGTACGCCGGCTTGCTTGCATCCATATATGCTGAGGATGCAACAACGTCCTTTGCCCCGAAGAACTTCAAGTTTGCGCTTGGTCGTGCGCAGCCAATGTTTTCCGGCTATGGCCAGCAGGATTCTCAAGAGTTCCTGAGTTTCTTGGTGGACGGTCTCC
Organism: Botryosphaeria dothidea; assembly: GCA_011503125.2. Taxonomy (NCBI): domain Eukaryota; kingdom Fungi; phylum Ascomycota; class Dothideomycetes; order Botryosphaeriales; family Botryosphaeriaceae; genus Botryosphaeria; species Botryosphaeria dothidea. Next base: position 2,758,555 of record WWBZ02000001.1, read on the forward strand.
ACGAGGATTTGAACAGGATCATCAAGAAGCCGTACATTGAGAACCCTGACTCGGATGACAACACGCACAAGGATCCCGAAGCTATCAAGGCTCTGGGAGATAAGTATCGCGAGAATCACCGCGCGCGAAACGACTCTGTCGCCATGGACCTCTTCAACGGTTTCTACAAGAACACCATGGTCTGTCCTGAGTGCGACAAAGTTAGCATTACTTTCGATCCATATTCATCTCTCACTCTGCAGCTGCCGATTGAGAAGAACTGGCAGCACACTGTCACTTTCGTGCCCTTGCTTGGCAGGCCTGTGCATATCGATGTGGATTTGGATCCTAACAGGCCAATCAGCGCTATTAAGGAGTACATCGCGGCCCGTATCCGTGACCGTGTCGTCGATCCCAAACGCATCATGATGTCCGAGATCTACAGCCACAAGTTCTACAAACATTTTGAGGATAGGCAGTCCATAGTAGAGAGCAGCATCCAGGACCGAGACGAGATTTTATGCTATGAGCTGGAAGATGTTCCTACGAACTGGCCGCCACCACGGAAGCCTGGGAAAACTAGGTCGATGATCTCCTTTCACCACTCTGATGACGACGAAATCCCGGACACTGATTCTCCTATGGCGGACAAGATGGTCGTCCCGGTATTCCACCGCTCTCGAAACAAGTCTTCACCCAACAAGTGGGATGTGACTCTATGGCCTTCTCATGTTCTTGTCACACGCGACCAGGCTAAGGATTACGATGAGATTGTGCGAAAGGTGCTAGCCAGAGTCGCGGGTATGACAACCAGAGAGATCCTTGCGGAGGGGGACCAGCCATCCCAGATCTTCAACTCCCGCAACGAGTCTGACACGGTGGTGACAACTGAAGAAGATGCATCATCCACGACTGATGCCCGTGTCCAAGCTAACTCTGTTGAGGGGGATGAAAGCATCGTGGACGTTACAATGACCGACCCTGGTGATGCGGACAAGCCGAAAGCGGAGGGTGATGCTGATACCGACGTAACTATGCATGAGCAGAGTTCGCTGCCCCCAATGTTACAACCTGGCAGCTTCATCCCCCCGGAACTTCGAAGGCTTTTCACGCTGAAATACACCAAGCCTGGTCATGATCTTGTTCCGACCGGCTGGAACGGACTTGACAGTAGGGAGCTGGCCACTCTTGAATCTCGTATTCCGGCGCCTCCAAGCCGTAGGTCGTCTGTTCAGTCGAATGCCAGTGGTGCGAGTCGATCGAGCCAGGGTACTCAGCAGTCAGAGACCCCTGAGAGTGACGTGGACGAGGACACAGCTCAGTTCTCAAACACTTTGGAGTCGTTTGAAGCGGAAGAGAGCGAGGACGAGCTCTCATCTGTTCCGATGGGCAAACAGGCCAACCGTCAAAAGTTCAACCAGAAGAACAAGGCCAGAAGAGTGAAAGGACCCAAGGGTAGGAAGATGAAGACTTACTCCCGAAAGGAGCGCCGCCAAGGTGCTAACGGAAGAGCTGAGTCTGAGCCTATTTCTGAGCCCGACGGTGAACCCATGCTCATTCGCCCTGGCGAAGTTATCATTGTGGACTGGGACATTGAGAGTTTCGACGCGCTCTTTGGTGGCAAGACCTCTGACAAGGACGAGATGCGTGGCGTCAACACGTGGGATCTGATAGAGACTGTGCAAGACCCCGAGCTGGCAGAGAAGAAGAAGAAGCGTGCTGCGCGTAAGAAGTCCGGCATCACGCTCGAAGACTGCTTCGCAGAGACCGCAAAGACTGAGATTCTCTCCGAAGAGAACGCCTGGTACTGCAACCGCTGTAAGGAACTGCGCAGAGCCAGTAAGACACTCGAGATCTGGACTGCTCCAGACATTCTTGTGGTCCACCTCAAGCGCTTCGGCGCCAACCGAGGCTTCAGAGACAAGGTTGATATCCTTGTCGACTTTCCCATCGAAGAACTGGATATCACCGAACGAGTTGGCCTCAGCGAGGGTAAGCAACTTATCTACGATCTCTTCGCTGTGGACAACCACTTTGGTGGCCTTGGTGGTGGGCATTACACTGCTGTGGCAAAGAACTTCTACGACGGCCAGTGGTATGATTACAATGGCAAGCAATTCCAATTCCCATGAACCCTCACTTCTTCTAACATGTGGCAGACTCGATGGTTAGCAAGAAGAGCCCTTCGAGCATTGTTAACAGCAGCGCATACCTGCTCTTCTACCGCAGACGCACCGACAACAACACCCCTTTAGGTCCACCTTATTTGCAAGAGATCGTGCGCCAGGCGTACGCTCCCACATCTGATTCCCGTGAAGACTCGCCGTCGGGAAACGGCCGGCGTCTCGGCGATACATCCCCGAATGGGTCGCCGAGAGACTCGAGCGCAGCAGGAGCTGGTCCCCAGCGCGCGGCTGGTTCGGCTGGCGTGACGACGACAGCGAGGGCCTTGGCGAATGAGGATGACGATGAGCTCCCGCCGTATGATGAGGATGAGGGCGTCGGCATGAGCCTCATCGGCCCAACCCAACCGCAGGAGACCTGGGGATGGCCCACAGGCGACGGCGCGGCCGACGAGGACACGGACGTGGCGAGCGACGTCGCTGCCGAGCCCGGCTCGGAAGGCAGCGATCTGAAGGACCGCATGATGGACTTCGACGGCGATGACGGGCTGCTGTCCGGTCCTGGCAACGTCACCCCGGCGGACTCGGATCACGGCATGAACAATCCGCCTGCGCTGTTGAACGTGGGCGCGGAACTGGAAGCCGAGGCGGAAATGCCGGATCTGGTGGACGACAATGTGGCGGAAGTGAGGGTCGATGAGAAAGACGTCAAGGTGGATTAAATGGGAGGGCAGGTGTGATACGACGAAGAAAAAAAGTTTTGGGAGCATGGGGTCATAACTCTATTTTGGTCGGAGACTATCCAGTGGGCATACTATCTTATTCCCTTGATGGTTTCTGTATTTTCCCCCCCTCTTTTTTATGATACAGGTACTCATGCAAAGACGAACTTATTTTACATAGGGGGCGGTGTGGTTCATGAAAGGACAAAAAGGGGAATATCTGATGCGACAAAGAACGGATGACTCTTTTTTCTTCTGCTCTAGAAGTGTCTGGTTCGATTGGGTTGATGACGATGGACGGACGAGATGGGATTTTGGGTGGTAGGAGATGCTTCCTTCAATCGTCTTGACTCACGCGTGCGCGCATCATGGTTGCATTTGCATTGTCATTTTTTGTTGTTGTTTCCTCGCCTCTGGTTTGGTTTCTCTCTTTTGCTCTTCATCATACAGAGGAGGGCAAGACATAGGAGAATTATTCCTTTTTCCTTACCTTTGTTTTTCCCCTCTTCTGGAGATTGATGTGTGTGTGATGGCAGATGAGTGAGACGGATGGTGTACATATGGTGAGAGAAATGTCCTATCATGCTGTATAAAATACGGCACCAAACGAAGAGGGGGTGCCGTTTGGGGTGCATCTGGTTGGGCGTTTAGTGCACAGGTTCAAATGAGATTTGGTCCCTCTTTGGTTCCTCTTTGGCTCTCTTCGTTAACCGTTTGGACCCTTTTTCGGGAAGTGCCGTGATAGTATTTCTGGCTGTGGTACTGGGAGGTGCCAGCCTTCGCTCCACGAGACATGGGACAGCCGAATGAGTTGCAGGGTGGTGCCCGGAACATTTCCGTTTTGGAAAGCTCGTGCTCCTGGATGGGCACTGAAAGACAGCTCAGTCAAATCAGCGGCAGCTCCTTGATTAGGCTCAGCGGATAACACGGAAGAGCAAGGGTTGCATAACGGGACGTCATCACATGTGCACTTTCTCGTTTCTCGAGTACCTAGCTACATTCCAACTAGTACTGGAGGATCCGTATAAGGAACTCCAGAGACAAGTGACTAAAAAGAGCAATAGGAAAATCCTGTACGCCAGTACGTTTGGGTGAACTCCCCCTTGATTTTTCGTTGGAGAACCGTCGCTGCCTCGCGTGGTTCCCCTCCAAACGCGGTCGAACGCCATCAAGAAAAACCCAGGATACCATCCGATTGAGTACCAAACTCAGTAATAAAACAGGGGTTCGCTAATTTCAGAAAAGAGCAGGACCAGCATTACACTTCGTCAACGATGACCGACGAGCCCCTTGATTAGTGCCGAGGAATGCGTGAGTCACGAAAGGGGGATGATCGGTTCGAGCCAGCCTTGCGGCTGTGCTAGGGAGATCTCGCAGAGACTTCTTATAAAGTATAGTCATCAATAATTGATTGACAAAAAGGGTAAATTCAACGAAGGAAATTGATGGTATGGGGGTTGAGGGCGGATATTTGCAGTGGGGGAGAGTAGGTCAGTTCTTGGCATTGTTGATTGGAGAATACTGGCCAAGTTGATGGGTATCTTAAGAGGTTGTCGAGGTTGGACGTTTAGATGTAGGACACCTTGACGCCCATTCCAACTGTCCTGCGGAGCTTTTCCCAGGCCATTCGCAAGAGACGCTTCACGCGCTCTCGTAAATCTTGTCTGCCAAAAGCTAGAGCGAATGCGAGAAGGAAGAGCAAAGTACGTAAGAATGCCATCGGGTTCTGTGTCAAGGACTGTGTAGCGTTCTGAAACATGTTCTGGACAGCCCCCAGCATGGCAGAGGCTCGGGTCGATAGACTTTGGTTGCGGGGCCGGGGACTCAGAGCCTTTTTGTTGGGACCAGGTCTTGGTGTCCGGGATGATGCAGATGTAGGGCCCCGGTTATTAAAGTTATTGGAGCTCGGGTGGGGTGAAGTATTTCTTTGCGAGCCGTTTGTGGCAGGACGACGCATGCGCTGCCTGGCCTCACGCTCTTCCTGCTCCCGCTGCCGTCTCTCTTCTTCCTCTTCTGCTTCACGTCGGCGTGCTTCGGCCTCCTGGCGACGTCGCTCCAATTGTTCTTGTTGCTGCCGCCGTAGCTCTGCTTCCCTCAGGACGGCGCTCTCTTGCTCTTCTTTCAAGCCATGCAGTGCCAACAAAAAAGCCTCCTTGCGTTCATCGTCCAGTACTTCGCTCATTCCTATGAATTCACGAGCATAGTCCCATTCACCGTTGCGCGGAAGAACGTGCAGGGTATAGAGTTCCAGAAGCTTAAGGCGGGAGTTGAGGTCCCGGGGAGTATTCGTGCCATGACTCCGGATTCCTGGTCGCTTTTGTGCGTAGAGTGGAGAGTTCATGTGTGCGGTAATGTCGAAGGTAGGTTGTGTCGAGGCAGAGAGGTAAGTTTCCAGACGTTGCTGAGTGGCTTGTTGCGAGGGCGCATGGGTCAACAATAATGTCGCTCTGCATGGAAAATCAGGTTAACACGATATTTGTATCAGGACAGCAGCAGACTGAACGCACAGATTTATGATGACGTCGGGGTCGACGCTACCCTCAACTCCAGCATAGCCAGCCTGCACGACCTCCTCCCACACGCTGGCGTCACGGCACTTGGCGACCAATGCCTTCCATTTGGCGCTGCCGAATGCATGCTTCCCTTCTTCGGGGCCCAGCTCGATGACGGAGTTCAGAAAGGTCAGGTAGAAGCTCCACACTTTGATCCGGGTTCCCCGCGAAGCATAGGCGATGGGCGCAAAGTTGTTTTGTTTACTGTGATGGTCTTGGCCATCTTGGTCGGAGTTCTCGGGGGTGATGACGGGCTCGATGGTGGAGAGGGCTTCGGGCAGACGTCGTGTGAGGAACAGCTGAGCGGCCTGGCGGTACGTCTTCGCGATCTGCGCGGTTTGGGGCCTCTGCTGCAAGGCAAGCGAGGTGACTGAGGCCGAAAGCGTGTTCTCGTATGTTACGGACATGGCGGCGGTGGCGGCGGAGCGGCGTCTACAGGAGCTATTCCATGGAGGGGATGCGAAGGGATATGATGGGGGCGCGCAGGAGGCGTGCGCGCATGCTTCTCGCACGGTGTTGTGGTAGTGATTTGCGGGCTTGGTCGAGGAATGTCGGCCGCAAACACGCAGGGCAGCTGACGAGGACCTCGGCTCGTCGGGGCACGGAGATTGGAGCACCACAGAGCAAAGCACGGAGCAACGCCCGCAACGGTAACGACGTGGCCGTGAATCGCGCGACGGGCCCGGGATACGCGAGCAGTCCTGTTGCATGTGAGCGGGCGCGTCGCCTGCGGACTGCCGGTCTGCCTCTTGGTGGTCGTCTCGTGCGTATGACGGCGCAGGCGTACGCTAAGCCTACCCGGCGACAGGCGGCGGCGGCGGCGGCAGGCACTGCGGCCAACGCGCGCCTTCCTTCCCTCGGACGCAGGACGGGGCAGGTTATATCATATGATATCGAGTGTACCAGCAAGGGAAAGAAGTAGACCGTATCATATGACACTAAGTGCACCAGCGGGAAGAACACAAAAAACAAGAAAAGACGCAAAGGAAGGAAAGACGGAGGCTAACTTAGGGTTAGGTCTTTCGGCAGCCGGCAGTCTGATTCACGCAGGCGCGTCATTCCACACTCGCGCCCGCGACACTCGCTTGCCCATACGCCGTCCGAGCGCTGGCACTCAGTCTTGCCTGCGACAGACAATCTTGTCCGCTGCATAATTGCCCGCTGACCTGCCGTTGCTACCATTGCTAACGATTGCTTCAAATACTGCTGCTGCCTCACTAAAAGTTTGCAGGCCCAAACCGGGGAAAACTTTCATTTTTTTCGCCGCCTCTCGCTACATCTCCATTTTTCCCATCACCTCATCTGCTTCCCTCACTCCTCGTTGCTCAGCTCCTCAGCACTTCCAAGTTCGGTCATCCCTTCGCTTCTTGGCGTGAGACCACCCTTGTCAGCCCGGCACGCGGTCCCGTCGCGAACACCCAACAACATGGAGGTCGACAAGACGGCCTTCTGGGGCCGTCTTCTTGACATTCTCGTGGCGATTTCCGATGCCCACTTCGTCTCCTTTGACCTGGAGATGTCTGGCATACCGACCAAAGCGTTCTCCAGCAAGAAGATGTCCTTGGAGGAACGATACCTGGACGTCAAGGCTGCCGCAGACCGCTATGCCATCTTGCAGATTGGTTTGACCTGTGTGAAACAAGACCTGGACAATGAGAGCTATACAGCGCGCCCTTACAACTTCAATCTCAATCCTTTGCTCGAGAAAGGGTTGAATCTCGAAAGAATTTGGTCTTTCCAGAGCGGAGCTGCTGAGTTCCTACTCGGCCATGGCTTCCAAATGGAGCTACCAATGACCAAGGGAGTACCTTATCTCTCAAGAGAAGAAGCTAAGAAGGCAAAAGAGCTTGCCTATGCGCGGTGGGACGGGTCTTCTTTCGCCGATGTTCAGCTAAAGGAAAACGAAGTGGAATCTCTGGAGTTCATGAGCAAGGTCCGCATTGCTATCAATAAATGGGCAAAGACAGGCAAGGTATGTCCCAATCGCCAAAACAAGCGAAGCCATAACGAGTACTGCACTGTGGCTGACGCCTTCTAGCCTCATTCATCGTCCCTGAATATCGATAGCGTTGATCCCACCAGTGAGCAGCCTCGCATTATTGCGGACCTTGGCAACTTCGAAAGGCGACTGGTGCATCAACTCGTTCGCGCTGAATATCCGGATCTCATCTCCTTCACAAGGAATCAGTCTGTGCAGATCAAGTTCTACGATGAAGAACGGGAGAAGAAAATCATGCGCGGCAGAAAAAGGACGCTTCGAGGTCAGATAGAACAACAAACGGGCTTCAGATGGATCATTGAAGCGCTGTGCGGCGGAGAGTTGAAGATTGACCCACAGTCCTTTGCTCGGGTTGTCGAAACAGGGGCCGCAAGTGCTGCAGACATGATTGATCTGAAGGCTCGTTTTGATGATGCTCGGCTTAGACTGCAGAGAAAAAGGCCTGTCCTGGTCGGTCATAACCTGTTCACGGATATAATATATCTGTATCGCACTTTCTTCGGTCATTTGCCCCCAACACTTGAGGAGTTCAGGGAGTGCATCCACGATCATTTCCCTCTCGTCGTCGATACGAAATACATGGCCACCCATAATTGCGGAGACATAAATCCCAGGTCATCACTCGAGGAAATCCATAACAAGCTTCGCGGGCAAGCGAGGCCTGTCATTGGTAAGTGGCCACTTACAACAAATGTCTCAACTACTTCCGGAGAGTGGCATCGTTGCAATACTTTGCGAATCGGCAATGTATGTCGCTTGGATTTCTAACGATGAATAGTGACACACGCCGATCACAGCAAGTATCACAATGCCGAGTCATTTCATGAGGCGGGATACGACAGCTTCATGACTGCTCTCATCATGATCCGACTTTCGACAAAACTCGAGGCAGAAGGTGCATACCTTGAAGACGTATCCCCTTCCCTTTCCAACGAGGAGGGAGAGGAAGAAGAAGAAGAAGAAGAAGAAGAATCTTACGTGACCGCCCCGGAGGATACCGTGTCTGATGGAAGAGCCTCGCCGCATGTACCAAAGAACAGCCAAGGCATCATTTCAGTAAATATAGATGGTACTACTGAACTGACAACGCCGCCGATGGCATTCAGTGAAGACTGGAATACCAATAGCGCTCCCTTGGCGCATGAAGAAGCACCTCCGGATAACACAGAGCCAGCGCGGAGGAAGAAGGCGAATCGCAAGAAGCACAAGGACGGGAAGAGTAACGACCACGATTCTGGAAGCCCGACGAAAAACAACGGGTCTGATTCGAAGTTTACGCACAAGAACATGTTTGCGCAGCTAATGGATTTGGACGGCGATGACGAGGACGACGAAGGCGGTACAGGCTCTCTGCTTAGAGGCGGATCGGGAAAGCAGCCAGTTGCAACAATCAAGCGCGATGGAACGACATACTACAGCTATGAGTCGGCCGAATCAAAAATGGACAAGGACGCTGAGGTCGACAGGGAAGGAACGGAGCAGATGACATGGATGCCGCCATTCGAATCAGAGTTCTGGCAGACATACGGGAACAAGCTGCGGGCATTCGGAACGCAGGAGGGCGTGTGGAGGTTGCAATCGTGAAGGGATTGAGCGGGCAGCAAGGCGTTTTAGGGAGCGGGGATGCATAGCGAAGGGAGTTAAGGACAAGCGTTCATTAGTCGTGGCTGGTGCGTGATAAAGAGGAGATGGGGTCAAGCAGATTAGGCGTAGCGGGGGCGGACGCAGGGCTCCTTGGACATGTGCAAGACGCAGCAAATGGGACAGCGTTCCTGCATATGTCAAATGTCTGGCCATTCGGATCACAGCATGGCCAGGGACGGCTGGCAAGAGGTGGCTGACGCCAGTTTCGCATCAGATCGCGCGGGCCAGGAGCGGGACGGCTCGTCGTGATCGGGGGCTGCTGGCGAAGCGCGCAGTTAACCACAGGACGTTGGAATTGGAGCGGTGATCGGCCGCAGGAACACAGGCTTGGCGCCTCGTGCGCCAAGCATGCGGCGCAAAGGCAGACTCCGGGGCCTGGGCGAGAGATTGAATGTGGAGCGGGACGCTACGCCATTAGCGCGGTGGGCGATGGAGGCGATGGGGGCAGGGTGCGACGGGGGGTGCGCGTTGGTGATGTGCGAGCGGTATCAGCTATACAAGGGCGGCCTGGGGCGGCAACCCTCCGATGGCAGCTGTCGCATCGATCTCTGGCGGTGCGAGAGTCAGGCGCGTGGAGCGGTGATGACGATTGACTGGGCTGGCGGGGCCTAACATCAGCGCTGGCGCGGCAATTTGTGGCCCTGCCGCCCTTCTTGTCCTCCATGGGCCCCTAAGTGCACTTAAGGCTAATAAGCTGTCAAACGTCGATAAGTAAAAGTGCCACCATGTCTTCTCGCGCCTGACGCGGACCCCTTGCCTCCACCAGAACCCCGAGCGACAGAACCCCAAGAATCGCGAGTGCTCTAAAAGACTCTGCGGCGCGCGCCGCCCGCCTTTCTCTTTCCACGTTCGACCCACCTCGCAATCCTTCCGAGAAGAATGTCCATTTCGCCTACGTCACTGCCTCGCCGGCCGATGCGCTACCTGGTCGCCGCTGCCATCTGCGCCTTTCTCTTCTTCTACTGGTCTGCCCTCTCCGAGCGCCTGCACTCGCCCTTCCACGCCTACAATGTCCACGGCATTCCCGCCACCAATGCCACTCTAGGCTTCGGTCGCATCTTCGCCGTCTCCAAGGATGGCTCGCCGCGCCGGAAGGGCCTCATCCACGCCGCCAATGTCACCGAAATCGACATTACCATCCCCGCCCAGCCGCGCTGGACCCTGGAGGACGAGGAAAATTTCCGTCTGCCTGAGAACTCGACCGTGGGCCGCGGCTCGCTGCTGGCCTGGCTCGGCCACCTGCACGCCCTGCGAGAGTGCGTCAGCCCGCAACCTCCCAATCCTCAGCCCGGCGCATGCATACTGATGGAATCGCAGATTCGTAAACTCCGGCGCCGAGACGGCCCTCATCCTCGAAGATGACGTTGACTGGGACATCCGTCTGAAGTCGCAGCAGATCCCGCTCGTCGCATCCGCCTTCCGCGCCCTGCTCCCCGATGCGAAGTACCCACAGTACCCCTACGGACACCCCAAGAACTGGGACTTGCTATACATGGGACACTGCGGCGACTATTGGCATGGCATGGACATTGGCTTCGAGAAGGGTCACGTAGTCCCCGAGAACTTGACGGCCACTCCCCACCTCGCCTTCCATGACGAATCCCTGCCGGATTTCGACAACCTGCACCCCTGGACGACATCGCTGCTGGCCAACCTAAATGTGACGGAGCACACGCGTCTGGTCCACCGCAGCCGCTTCCCACTGTGTACCTTCGCCTACGCCGTGACGCGTCATTCGGCCAACCGTCTCTTGACCGAGCTGGCCGGCTCCGAGTCTTCGCGCCCCGGCGACCATGCTTACGACATCACCATCCTCCGCGGATGCATCTCGGATGGCCTGCGCTGCTGGAGCATCAACCCGGAGCTCTTCCACCACGTCCCCGGCGACAGCATGATCGCCGGCATCGAGCAGACGCCCGATCGCGTTCCTCCCGTTGACGAGAGCGGCTGGGATCAGGTTCAGATGCGGGGCGAGACGACCAATATCGATTGCGGCTTCTGGACTGGCGCTTTCGATTTCAAGGATAATGATATAGATCGCCTGTCGTGGTTGCGGCAGGAAGTCGGTCGGAAGGGCCATTGCATCAAACCTGGCAGGGAGCTCCTGACGCAGACGGTCGAGCGAGAAGGTCAGCAGCAGCAACGGCAGCAGAGCCAACAGAAGGTACAGCAGGTTTCTTGAGATGAAGTAATGAGTCCTGCAGTGAAACGATTTAGTGGAATTTCTTGGATAGGCACTTTTTTGGTTTTGGAAAAGAGACGGTGACGAAGCATGCGAATGCGAGGACTCCGTGACATTTTTCGAAGGAGAGAAAAAACGTGCATAGGGTTGGCGGCGACTTTTTTTTTGGCGCTGTACAGGACCCTTTTCTTTTCTATCTTTGGATACTCAACGCTGGGACTGGCGTCACGGTAATGTCTGCGTTATAAGCATTTCGGGAGTCCTGTTGGGGCTTCCTGTTACTATTTTGTATTAACTCCTTCTTTCACTTCTTCGCTTTGGCTAGATCCATTCTGCGCCTTTTCTTCTGCAAAAGAGCGCAGTGCCACCCTTTTTCAAGATACCTCAAATGCTTTAGACCTGGTCTGAATTTACGCAACTGTACCATGATCATTCATTTCCCTGATATTCCAATTGCTAGTCCGATTTTGAGAGATATTCGGAGTTCTGCTATTTCAAAAAAAATAAAATTTGGCGAACAAGCAGAGGGCATGGCTTCCTGCTCGTCAGCGGACCCTCTCCCTTTCTGCCAAGATCAGGGTGCACAAGCGGACCAGGATTTCATTTACCCCACTTTTTCTCTTCGAGCAGTTTCAAACTTGGTGACGTCTTTTTTTTAAGCACGGAGGCAACACCGTAAGAGTGGTTCCTGCTGCAGCTGCAGGGTGTTGCGGAACACCACAGCCGTGGCGAGAGCAGGGTCTTGCAGACAGCCGCACAGCCGACGGTCGGTTAGCTCCGAAATCCGGATCTGTTCCGGCGAAGAACAGGGTCCTTGGAGTAACGTTGGATTTACGGGGCCGTTGGATGATCTTTTTTTTTTGTCATTGAGGTCATCGAGAAAAGGATTACATCTGCGACAGTCACTTCCAACCCGTCTGTGCAACGATGCGGCCAAGCCACCACCAACACGCTCTACGTGTGCGGTTGCATCATCATCCCGGCAAGGCTGCAGGGCTGTGTGGTAGGGATGGTGGGAGGGTTTGACAGGGATATGGTGATATACCTGTGGAACTGCTCCCGTCAAACGTCATGGTGGTGGGTGAGAACAGAAGGTGATCTGCAAAAGCTTGGCTTTGATGGATTCCGGTGGTCGTCACCGGTCTCCAACTTTTTTTTTCCATCTTGAGGATATTTGAGGTTTATCTTCTTGACCGGAGGGATGGGCGTGGCATGACAGGGTCTGCGGATGTTGGAGGATGGGGTATGTGAGGGGTCGATCGAGGCGGAGGAATGCTCTCCGAAGCGAAGGGGTAAGCATCCGTTTGGCTGAATGGAAAAATGCGGATGTAGGCAATTGGGAGAAGATGGGCGGCCTGAAGTTTCACGGTGTCTGAATGGCGCAGAAATTTCCGCAAGAGTTCTCGTTCGAAGTGCTCTGATGATTGATACATCAAGTTTGCACAATGTCATCTGCCCTCCAGACCGCTCGGTCTTCGCTTCTCCGTCAACCCCAAGCCAAATCTTCTCAACGCGATGGAGAAATAAAATGGGCCAATACCCCGGTATCTAGTTACGATTAATCAGATAAAGACAAAGGAAATAAGCAGAAGGCAAAGCAACCTGCTTTTGAACTCCAAAACTCTCTTTCCACCCATTAGAACGCCGCAAGGTTACAACCCTGATATCATGACATTTCTTCGTCGATTCATGCGGGAAAGCCACCATGAACGCCGAAAATGGAGAATAAGAGCCAATCAACAAAACCAACCAAAGTAGTCAAATGAGTGTCTGATGGGTTCAATGTCTTGCGAGCAAGAAAAGAAGAACGAATATTAAGACCGTTGCAGGTTGTTCATCCAGACATGCCCGTAGCCGTAGCCCTCAGGAACTTTCGGCAAGGAACGAGTGTCGGAAGAAACCCTATCGCCGGGGTCCGTCCACGCACGTGAACTCATGCGGTCGTCCTCGCTCATATCCGTAGAGTAGCTCGTTACGGACGTGGAGCGAGGACTGCCGTGCGCAGGCGCAGGCGCAGGCGGCGGCAGCGGTCGAGCCTGTTGCTGGTGGTGGACCTCCGGGTAGGAGCGCGAGCGCACACGGGCCTGCACGTCGGCGACGGCGGTCTGGAGGTAGGCCTCGATGGGGGCGTAACCGCAGTCGGTGTGCTGCAGGACCAGATCCTTCAGCTCGAACACGCATTCTTTCAAGACATCGAGCTCGGCACGCAGGAACTTGTTTCTGGCAGCGAGGTTCCGGTGCTGCTCGTCGATGCGGCCCATCCAGTCCTTCTTCTTGGCGCGGCACTTGTGGGCGGCTTCGCGGTTCTTGCGGAGCATGTCCTCGCGCTTTGCCCGCTCATGCGCGGGTCTGGCGTCGGTGACCGCTCGCTTCTTGCTGGCGGAGGCGCGCTTGGTGCTGCTCTTGCGCGCCCGGTCGTTATTGGCGGGCTTGGTGGATTTGGGAGACAGCATCTGCCTGTCGCTGTTAGACGAATCAACAGCGGCGGGGGACCCGGCATTTGCGGCTCCGGCAGGAAACGTCGATGGGGGCCGCGTTGAGTTATCGCCACTAGGGAGAATTCCGGGGTTGATAGTGCCATGCTGCCAGGAATTGCTCGTCAGGGTGCATGGAGAGGGTTCCGTAGTTGCCGAGGTGGATCCCGGAAGCGAACAAGCATTGGTCGAGAAGAATGGGACCTTGAGGGAGCCAGCCAGGGGGTTGCTAAGCGGCAGCAGAGGGTTGTAGGCAGTAGGGAATTCCTGAAAGAGACCGGGCGGTTGCCCAAGGGTGCACTGAATTGTAGCTGTGGCCATTGAAGCTACTGTGTACTGTGTAGAATGATACGGGTAGGCTGGTGTGATGATCGATCAAGAGTGATCCACTGATCAGTCGGTTGGTATATGAGGAGTGAAAATCCGGCAATGAGGGTGGTAGACAAGGGAAGGGAGAAGGCTCTTAAAGATGGTTGCGGTTGGCTCTGACAGACACGCAAGCGGAGTGGAGGGACCGAGTGACGCAACGGGTACGGATTTCAGGGACCGAGTTTTAGAAAAAGGATGACGAAAGTGCAGGCAGGGCATATGCGGGGTGGAGCCCGTTTGCGATTGCGCGGTGGTGCTGGGTGGTCTGGTCTGGTCTGGTCTGCAGCAGAGATGATTGGCAAGCGCACTAACCCGACGGAGATTATTCCGCAGCCCATCCAGGGTTGATCTTCAACAGCAAACACCGACTGCTCTCCGACTTCAACGGTTGCTCCACTTCTCTCTGCTGCACCCCCACCCCCCTGCCGCGGCCTGCTGAGCGCCTCGCCCGCCTGAGAGGCCCGTTGGCGCACCCGCCCGATTGAGCACTCATCGAATTGCTGTCCAGCCTCAGCTAGCGCACCACTCGACAGCTTGCTGCTGGTGCTGACAACGGCTCTCTGGTGCAGTAGCTCGGTTGCTCCATGCGGGGGAGTGCATCGCCGCCAGTTCTGCAAGGCAGCATCAAGCTCATCAGCGCATCTTAGATCATTGATGTACGCGAGATACGCGACCTATTCGTGTCTCTGGGTCGATTGCCTCCAGTTTCCTCTCTCGCGCCATGAAATTTGCTCTGGTGGGAACGGGGCTGGCAACCCCACCGTCGGTGTAATGAGGTGAAAAGAGGCCTCGCCATTCTTTGCAGCAACCGTGAGCGCTGTGGCGAGCATCATCGTCCAGCTGGCACGAGCGGGAGGTGATCACTGAGCTGTGTGGCCACTCGGCCGCTCAGCCATGCAACATGACATGCAGAGCACACGGTCGCCCCGGCTCGCTGAGACGTGCTTTCCCACCGGGGAAGTGGGCAGCGCCCTGATTGGCTCGGAATTCCTGCCGCGAATCAGGGATGCGGATGAGGTCACCCTACGAGAATTTCTTAGATTTTACCTGTGGCTGAAGGGAGCTCACCGATTCAAAGCCTTTTCTTCCCGCACTGTGTGCCTGCTGTGATCGGTACCGGTATTTTGACCAAACAACGCCCGTGGACGTGGTCAATCCATCGTGCGCCAGCCCCTACACGCCCTTGCTTGGACATGTGCTCTCGCCTCGAACCTGCCTGCTGGAATGCTCCACCATCTAAAAGGGTCGGATGGGTGTTTACATCCCTCAGGTGCAGTACAGCATCAACGATGCGGAAAAGGTTCCGGAATGACGACGACCAGAGATAACAGATCCTCGAAAGCCCGAAGTGCACTATGATCGGCAGTGGTACGAGGGCACGGAGGGATCGTGTCGGTGCGGATGTTCTAGAAAAGCATGACCGTCGGCACAAGTCAGGCGATTCAGGCCATCTTCGGCACAAAACCAATCATGGATATCTCGGAGCCTCTACTAACCAGCGGCTCATTCCTACGCTCGAAACGCAATATCTCCGGCGGAAAGCAAGCTTTTCCTCGCGATTCCAAGTGCGAGTTCCAACTTACTCGACGCGAAGAGACACAATGTGGAGCTTCAGAGCGCGTGAAGGTGGACTCGTAACGGCGGCTTGCAATTGTGCACGAGACGTCCGTATGTTGTGGCCTTTGCTCGCTGAAAATTATGCCAAAGATCGGATTTATGCGCCGAACTATGGAGCAAAAACGTGCTCGGCTCGAGGTTGCCCGGAATGGGGCAAGGTGTGGAGCAGCCGGCCCGAGTCTTGGTCAGGGTTGGTCTGAAGGGGTGATTCGGAGTCTTCGCCGAACTGTGCTCCTCTCTCGTTGTCCGCCTACGTCAAACAAAACGCGGCTGCCGGCAGCGACGAGAACTATTCCGGTCCATCCTCCTGGAGACGAGGGTCTAAATTATGGCTGAAATTAGCGCCAAGGTCAATTTAAACCGTGAAAGTAACGAACATATACCATGGTGGATGGCATGAGACTGAATCCTCCATCTCTCGCGACGGGCCAATCTCGGGAATGATAATGTCTTACGCCAATCCACCGCGATGTTGATCATACAGCATTTTGTAGAGGCCCTGGCTGCGCTGGGTGGGATCACTCGGATCTCAATCCGTGCACTGACCGTTCCTCGAGGTCATAATCAACATCGAATGGGATTTCGAAACACCGGCTACAGAAGCCAAATCCTCATCTCGGCCGCGGCGCAGATATTCCTATGGCAGATGTCTTATTAGACGATATGAACAGCATGAGGGGCAGCAAGCATGTTACTGGTCGGCGAAGTGCAACTCTTCTTCTGAAGAGCTGAACAGATATCGCAAATTCAGGTGCGTAGTGGAACGAAACCTGGTTACTTTTGTTAGAAATCAAAACATGACAATGTCCTATCGCTTGGATTTCCGAATCATACTCGCCACGCAATACAGGCCTTAGCTTAGAAACACCTAAGGTGTCTTCAAGAAGGTTCTTCTGACAAGTTGGGGAAAAAATCTGGCCGGAACAATCAACAAGACCTACTTTCTACGTTAGCGCCGCTACTCAGTTTCATCCCTGTTGCAAGGGGCACGCGGGAGCAACCTACTCTACGGACTGCAAAATGCGGGGAAGGGGGACAATTGGCCTGCACAATAAGCTTTAATTCTGCGGCGCTAAAGTGACGAATCCCTGGTCAATCATCTACTTACCACACGTCAGCTGGATTAAAGAGCAACCCGTATCTCTCCGTTACGCGAGGTAGCTTCACCAAAATGCGCCAGATCAACGATGAAATCAGGCATGTTGGTTGTTCTTGAATCAACAAATCGCGGGGTAAGACCCTTCCCAGAATATCCAGGCCCAGTGATAAGCTTTAGGTCGGAAGGAGCAGGAAGCTAGAGAACATCTCGCAATCACACACTATCGAAGGTCGCCCGTACTTCGGAGATCGGGAAGATGCGCATCGCAAACGTGGTATCATTGCGTTTTCCGAAACACTCTCCTGTATGAATGCCCTATGGGACTTAGGCTTCTCCTCCATTTTTCCGGAATGACACTTTCTCCACCCCTACATTCTCGTTGCCGTTGGCATCCTTCCGCAATTGGTAGACGTAGAGCACCAGGACGTCTCCTTGGACCTGGAATTGACGCGTCAGCTTAGAAAAGTGCTGCCTAGAGCAAAGCCGTAGCTGTACGTACATCCATGAGCACGAAGCTGGGTGTAGGATCCTCCTCCTCAGACCACCAATTGGTTGTCATGGCGCCAGTGGCGCTGCCGGGGTTGACGAAGAACTTGCCCTCCATCTCGTAGGCCTCAAAGCGATGGGTACCGCCCCACAGCAGAACATCTACATCCATCTGGCGGGCAGCGATAAGCAGGCTGTCAGGATCGCCCGGCGGAATGATGGTGTGGCCATGGGTGAAGCCAATACGCAGCGAGCCGTGCGTGACGACCTTGGAGAGGGCAAGGTTGGGAGCCTCGACGTCAAAGTCGCCCTTGACGATCTGCAGGTCGGGAGCGACGCTGCGCAGGAAGTCGTAGGTATCCTTGTCGGTGAGGTTACCAAGGCACAGGATCTGGCCGATTTTGCCCGGGGCGAGAAGCTTCTTGAACTGCGCGGGGTCAGCGGGCGTGCGAGGAGGGGCGCGGCGCGAGGTGTACCTTTGCGGGAATGTCCTGCGGAGGTCGTCAGCCGGGGCGAAACGGACGCGAAGGGGGGGGAGCAGCAGGAGCATACCGAGGCCCTGTCCGGAATGAAGAGGTCACCGAGACATAGTACTAATCTCGAAGTCATGGTGGGGGCGCATGGACGCTTCTCTTGGGCGCGGGCGTGGATGAAGGTCGGAGCTGCTGGTGCTGGAGGTCGGCGGCGGGCAAGCAGCAGGAGCTCCGCGGGGCGCACGCGCCTCCGGGGCGGAGAAGCAGGCGGAACGCGGCCTGCCAAGCACTGCGTGCCCACGAAAAAACCACGCCCCGGCGGACGCCAGCAACGTCGGGCTTTTTCGTGCGGGAAAGCGTCTCCGGCCTGCGCGGGCGCCCCGGGAGGCGCGATCGAGCAATAACTGCCGTCAATGGCAACTCTGGCTCTCGCGGCGACGGGCCCAGGCGCTCAGCACGTCCTCGAATGACCCATCTACCCCGGACTCGACCCGAACTCGGCAAGTGTACGTACCGAGCCTGTTGAAACTTTCGTCGCTCTCGTCCGCTCCCTTCAGCAAACACTTAAAGCTGCCCTCCGTCCTCGTTGCAAATCCAAAAGCCCGCATTGGCAGTGTGCAGTGGGCCCTGAGCGACTATCTCCCACGTCACCGCGATTACTCGTCCGAAACCGGCATCCTGGCCACCCCGCGCCGCCTCTTAAGCCTCTACCCCTCCCTCACGTCGGCCGCCAACCTGGCTTCCCGAGCGCGTCCACGTCTAAGTCTCATCGAGAGACATTTAGACGTTAAACCTCCCCTCAACACCCCATACTCGACCGATCGTGCTGCACGACCCGACAACGACCTGCCTACCGCTCACCAAGACAACAAGCCCGTCATGTCCTCCCAAGCACCCCACTCCACTCTGCTCATCCCGGGCCCAATTGAGTTCGACGATGCCGTTCTCCAGGCCATGAGTCACTACAGGTACGATCTTCTCCGCAACGCCCGGTCGCACCCACCTCCACCTGCCTGTTGCTCCCGACATGCACCGATTGAGCCGTCACTGACAAGAAACGCTATGCAGCGAGTCGCACGTTGGCGCGCCTTTCGTCGCGGTTTTCGGCGAGGTTCTCTCTATGCTTCGGAAGCTGTTCCAAACGACCAACCCCGCATCTCAGCCATTCGTCATCTCCGGTTCGGGAACACTAGGATGGGACCAGGTCGCCGCCAACTTGACGGAGGCCGGCGATGAGGTGTTGGTTCTCCACACTGGATATTTTGCGGATTCCTTCGCCGACTGCTTTGACACCTACGGTGCTAAGGCTACTCAGCTGAAGGCTCCCATTGGTGACCGTCCGCAGCAGGATGCTGTTGAGAAGGCGCTCAAGGAGAAGAAGTACAAGTTGATCACTGTCACTCACGTCGACACCTCCACTGGCGTCCTCAGCGACATCAAGTCTCTGGCCGAGCTGGTCCACCGTGTCAGTCCCGAGACCCTGATCGTCGTCGATGGTGTTTGCAGTGTTGGTTCGGAGGAGATCCGGTTCGACGACTGGGGCATCGATGTTGTCCTCACCGCCAGCCAGAAGGCCATCGGCTGCCCGGCCGGTCTCAGTATCGTGATGGCTTCCGGACGCGCCATTGAAACGTTCAAGGCCAGGAAAACGAAGCCCACCTCTTACTTCGGCTCCTGGAAGAACTGGTTGCCCAGTATGTTACCCCTCGTTTCTCCTGAACCACGAGATAATACTAACAGTCCACAGTCATGCAAAACTACGAGGCTAAGAAGGCTTCCTACTTTGCTACCCCCTCTCCTCAGCTCGTGCGCGCTCTCCACACATCTTTGACTCAGATCCTCTCGTCTCCTCTCGACGAGCGTTTCGCTCGCCACAAGGCTGTCTCGCAGAAGATAAAGCAGACTGTCGCCTCTATTGGTCTGAAGCAGCTTGCTGAGAAACCCGAGAACCAGGCCAACGGCATGACTGCGATCTATCTTCCAGAGGGCATCGCAGCAGCTCAGATCCTTCCCAACCTCCTCCAGAAGGGCGTCATCTTTGCCGGTGGCCTCCACAAGGAGATTGCCACCAAGTACATCCGGTTCGGCCACATGGGTGTTAGTGTCACTGACTCCAAGCGGGACGATATCGACCGTGCTCTTGATGCACTCAAGTCTGGGCTGTCAGAGGCTGGCTACAAGGCGCCCTAAACGGGCCATTAAAAAGCACACGAATTTGTCGTTTGGGGCCTCGTCACGATTAAAATGTTTACTTCGAAGCGCTTCCTACGTAGACCTGAAGACCGAAGATACAATGAATACATATGTACATACGATTCAAAATTGCATCGCTGAGTTTCCTCCACCTTTCTTCCTTCGGGGCAGGCCTCGAGTGGCACATGCGTCTTTTTGCCTATTCGGGAAATGTTTTTCGTCGAACCGGGCTTGCATACTGGGCAAGCTTTAGGGTGTCCCGAACGGCTCCGTAGGTCGAGTTTATGCGAACGTGCATTTACCCCGCCAGCAAGATGACGAATCGCTCCGCACACTTGCCTGGCAAGCAAGGTCTTTGAGTAATAGAGGACTTGCAGCAAGAATGAACATGGTTTTCACGGGCTACATTGTTCAGTTTCAGCAGGTCTGTCCGCTTGTCGACTAGAGGTGGACCGGGCCACAACTGGCCAAAACAGATGGTTTCCCCAGACCCCTGGTTCCTTCCAGACCTCCGAAAGGAAAACAAAGCAAAAATATCGGGCTGTTATGCGACACCTGTGAGATTCGAACTCACGCTCCCGAAGGAACTGGCTTACAGCTTCTTCCGACTCGAAAGTAGCAGGCCAGCGCGTTAACCACTCCGCCAAAGTGCCTATACACACACTGCGAGAGGCCTCAAAGCTCTCGGAGTATCCTTGATTGAAAGGACGGCCAACTTTTTAATTTATAATGTCCAATTTTCATTGTGAGTTCCGAAGACTTGGACCCCCTGTTTGCTTCCGGGATATCCAATAGTGTACATGATTGTGAGATCAAAAGATACAGGGAATTTAGCTCTGAGATCTAGCTAATGAGGATATGCTTGTTATGTGACGACTGTGTAGATGCGGAGAAATTCTCTGCGTGTAGTGACCTTGGTGCTCGGTGCCGAGGCCCTTATTTTTAGCTCCCGCCCAGTCTTGATCCAACGTCAACAGACGCTATTCCACATTAAGTATGACTGAAGGTGTACATACATCGGATGAAACACTGCTCAACATTCTTGCGTTCGGCCTCGTTGCTCTCAGAACCATTCACAAGACACAATATGCTAAAGAAAATTCCCTCCTAACATGAACTACAGCCCCCGAATGTACGCCATCACACCCTTACGAAATCCGGATCTTCCGTCTGAGCCACTTCCTCGTTCCTATACAACCCATGAGTTCTCACCTCCTGCACCCACAGTCCCCACGACCTGTCCACCGTGTCCTTATTCATCGTCCACGTTCCCTCCCTCTCGTCCTCGTTTAGGTAGAGCAGCCCCGAATCCTCTTCTTCCTCATCCTCCCATCCTGAACGGGCGGCTTTTTTGCTCTGCCCCCACACCGCGCCCCTCCCGATCATGTCGCCGATGTTGAACGCGTTCTGGATCAGCAGCGCCGACGTCTGCGTGCGCGCGGCCGCGGCGGTGTAGACCGCCTGGAACACGGCGCCCCGGACGGACGCGCTGGCCGTCGTGAAGCCGTGGCCGCGCATGAGCAGCGTGGTGTGCGAAGGGAGCGGGTGGACGTTGGGATCGATGGCAGACGGGGACGAGAGGGACGAGTCGATATTTGCGAGCGTCGTGACGGCGTGGTCGGTGCTGAAGACGGAGGCGAGCGAGCCGCCCAGGCGCGTGTTGCGGACGAGGAGGTCGCGCCGGTCTTCGGGCGTGTAGTGCGGTGAGATATCCCAGACGGGGACCGGGGAGCCTGGGAGGTGATGGTTAGTGGGGGCTTTGGTAGGTGGTCTGAGAGGGTGCGGTAGGTTTGGTATTATGGAGGAGGAGCGAGAATGCAGGATGCGATTGAGAGGCACGACGTACTGAGGAAGCCAGACATGTGTATTGTCGGCTTGAGGGGTACGCTGCTGACACAGTACGGTAATACGTCTGCGCAATGGCTGAGAATGACGCTGGTGACTCCTGGATATCTCTTCAAGATCTCGCTGTGGATACAGCGCTCCGAATATCCGGGCTTCGCATTCGGGTCAACAGGAGAGGCATCGGAGACGTTATATTCTATGACATCGGCTCGTGAGGAAATCAACGCAGGGGCGAGGTTTTGAGACATGAAGAATGTGGACGGGTTTTGCGGATTGCGGACGGAGATATGGCCGTAAGCATCGACAACGCCATGATGGTGGAGGATGTGCGACGCATCAATGAAGGTGGTGTATAATGTATCGAGGTTCGGGTCATTCTGCCATTTTTACTTCTTTGGCTTGTTTGGTTGCACTGCAGAAACGATGCGATGCACATTACCCCGCGTTTCATTGAGGAGAAGAGTTCGGAGATGGCGCGCGTCGTCATCCAATCTCTTCCCGATCTTTCCCCGCATATGGATTAAAGGTTGCTTCCTCTCTATGTCTACCGCTTTAATTCGTTTCTCTGCGCCATGTTCTGTCTAGGCTGAGTAGCAACAACACCTTTCCCATGTCCGGGTGGGCAAAAGAACCATTCAATGGAGAGCCCTGCTTTCTCAAGTACGGTTGTCCACTGACTTTTGGTTCTTTCCATTCTACACGTGTGTATCATCAGAAGCAAGCAAGGATCATCCTTCATCAGGAACAAATAATTCTTCGATAATTAGGTGGAATATCCCTAGTCCACTGCAACATTCGCATTTGCAAGAACTCGAAGGCAGTCTTCATCCGACATATTCGAACACCTTCGACATGTCAGCAAGCTGGAAACGAAAAAAGGCAACGGCTCAGTATGTGAGTGCAGGGCAACGTCAAAGATGGTAGGAGAGACACAATAATCTCACCATTCGTTCTGTGAGTCGTTGGTGCAATCGTTTGGAAGTCGCAGTCGGCCCGTGAAGCCTTCAACTTAGATGACTACGGGAGTATGTTTAACTGGAAGCACGTTGAAAGAGCAGTTGGGAACGAGATGGTCGGCTTAAGCATTGACTCAGACGTGAGATACTAGGCTCCGACGAAATGACACGGCCTATGCTTCCACTCCGCACACTCAGGTATTCGAAGATCGAAAACGGTGACGCTCGCAGATGAATACAACGGCTGGGGAGGTCTGAAGACAAACAGTTCCTTTACGCATCCTCCAAGAGTGGGAATATCTTCGCGCTTCGCACTTTGCTGCTTGTCTGAGCTGACCCCTTCCCATACTCAAGCTCTTTTCCAGCATTTCAGACTACTGGTCAAGTCGTTGAACTTCGTGCCGACCAGATCTGAAGAACCAGGCCAAAGCATCTGGTCAACGAGACCGGTGCAATCATTGCTCCTTGGTGTATATCAGACAACATCTCAGACCGAATACAGAAAAAGGCTTACACGTATATCCCACAAATTGCATCTTTCGCTGGTTGGATGGACGAGATCTTGTTGGACCTGGTTCGAAATAATCAGCACTATTAGATGGCGATAGGGTCACCAAGGAGGCGTTTCCAGAATGGCCGGTGTGAGAAAAACTGGATTACACCCACCAATCGGCGCCGAAAGGTTGACAGAAGTCAAATTGCCGGACAATGTAGTCGCAGCGTCCTTGAAAATAGACGTCTTCGCATATAAGCACCTATGGTTTTCCAACGCAGTGTCAGTAAAAAAAAAAATTGATCCAGGTCTGCGAACGGTGTCGTACCCGGTAGAAGTTTGCATCTATTGAAGTAGTGTTTTTATCATCTGCGTTGGTTGGAAGCGCGCGGACCATGTGCCCGACGAAAAAAAGAACGAAGAGCATATTTTGTAGAAGCATTTTGCTGCCAGTACCCTTTGGTTGGGGATTGGATTGTAGACGCTTGGAGAGGAGTCGATCCAATCTACATTAAGGTGATGTCAACGAGTTATAAGCGGTCATGTTGCAGGAAATGATCAGTAGCAATCCGGAAATTTCGGCATCGCATGACCTGGCAGAGTGACGTTACCACAGGTGGAGGAGGCAAAGACTTGGTAAAGTCCATGAAATTTTCTTGCTGATGGGAGATCAAGACTAACCGGTCATTAGCGCAAGTCACGAAAGATTGTATCTCCGCGTCATCTGCTGCAGATATTGGTCAGTCCTTGGTATTTGGAGTGCTTTAACTACGTACAACCATGGTGAGGGCGCACAAAAAACACAAGTGGAGGTGAGCGGATTGTGGTTTCAGTCTTAGAAGGCAGGTAAGTCTGTGTACTGAGCACCAAGAATACCAGACCCCAATGATCCAACCACGACGGGGCAGTTTTCGGGATAGATGCTTCTGCTATGAATTAGTGCACTCTGCGGCCCTCTTCCAGTTCATGATCGGAGTCTTCGTGACGATGATGTGTACACACGTTTCGTGATTTCTGGTGCCCCTTGTCCAGGGATAGAGGCGTCGCACAAGGGCAAGGTTCCGCTTTGAAGAGACTAGTTCGTATGAATGACGTCTCATGGAGAGTTCATTGTCCATTCGACATGAGCTGAAAATTTGTGCTGGTGTTGTGATGCCGAAGGGTGAATATGTCATAACCCTTGCATCTTTCCCACACATGATTAATGAACAATGACGCTGATCAGATGTCTGTTCCTGGAGATTGTTAACGAGCCGTGATCAGTACCACTTAATGTATCTGAGAAACTAACGTGGTCTTACGAGTGCGACATGGTGCTCACTTGATGGCCGGCTGAGCCCGTACCGAACAACAGTTGTTCCCAAATATGCCCGGTCTGCTGGCAGACTTGGACGAAAGCAAATCCCTCACATGGTCATCCGCAAGAGGGAAAATCGGTTTGATGCTCAGGGATACCAGCTGCACGCATCCCAACGGGAATGGCCATATAGCAAGATAGGACGGAGATAAGTTAAAAGAAAACTTTGTTCATGAGTAATTTGACACCCAAAGGGCAAAAGAGGAAAGAGTAGTTAGGCCATCGCCAAAGGATATGGCAATAAATCGACAAAGAGAGAAATTTCCTCATCGGGAAAGATGTGGCTCCAAAAACTGCGGGGAACGTGTTGTGGCGGTTGGACGGCTCCCTCTGGTAAAAGGCAAGAGGATGATGAGTTTCCAGCCTACCACGCCCCGACAAATGAATTCGCTGAATCAAACTATAAGGTTACAGCAAAAGCCGTTGGGTGATAGTTGCTGACGGTGAGTTGGCTGTTGTAACGTTTCCGTACTCACCGAAAGCATGACAGCATAGTAGAAATGACGGCTCTAACGATGTGAGCTACGTTTGAACATTGCCTGCACGCTTTTGAATGCTCCCTTAAAAACTCCAGCCCTACCTCCAATGGTATCCCAAAGTATTAAGATTCCAGGTCCATTGGGTACCTGAACTCAGTCAACCTCCATGCGATCATTTATGCTTGCTTTCGTTCACTTTTATCCCCTTCTCTCCTGCTTGATCTTCTCCAAAGCCTCTTCGTCAGCAGATTTTCCGCTGGAAGGTCCTCGGGCTTCCCTGCTCGACTGGATCTTGTCCTTACTGAAGAGAGCCTCCTTCAGCATTGAGGACTCGGATACCTGGTCAGCTTGACCGTGACGGCGTCGCGACTCGTTCTTCCAGCTTATTTGGCCGCCGTCGGCCTCGCGGTGCTTCTGGGCGTTGAGCTTTGCAGCGCGGATAGAGGTGCGGGTGTAGATGAAGAGGAGGCCAGCCATTGTGAAGGCGGCCAACGGAGCCATCATGGTCTACAAGCATCAGCGAAGGCGGTTCAGAGATGGGAGAGCGGGCACGCGCTGACCCTTCCATTGAACTTGAAGGAGCCCGGCGGACGGGTCGGGCGAGAGGCCTCGTTGAGCTTGTCGGGGCCGCGGGGAATGGATTGACGACCACCCATTGCGCCTCTAGAAGGGTCTCAGGAGCTCTGGTGGAGATGTGGTGATGAGGAGGAGGAAGCGTCGGCGCGCATGGCGTGAGTTTGGAGCTCCGAGATCGACGTCATGACCAGTGCTGCGGGACGGCAACGCGCACTGGCGCGTTCGCATCGCAGTCTGTCGTGCAGCACAACAGCAGGTGCAGCCTGCCCAGCGCAAGATGCATGTCCCTTCTCACCCTGCATCAAAACAGCCCCACAGGTCGCGGGTAGACCGCCGACGGCGCGGGGCGGCAGCATCCAGACGACCTCGGCGCTGGGGCTGACTAATGGGGTCGCCGACCATGACGGGCAGTCAATTGAAGGGCCCGAATCTTTCGCCGCGCCTCTATCGCGTGCTTACAGAGCAGCAAAGCTGACTTGCATCATCAACTCCCCGCCTCGCACCAGCACCACGTCGTATCGGGCCTGACTGAGCTGCCGGATCCAGCGCCGCCGCACCCCGAGCCCAGGCCCTGTCGTCATTGACAATCCGCGTCGCGCGTCCCTACAAATTCACCCCGCTGTCCCTCTGCTCCCCGCCAACCTCCCAAAAGCAGCCAAACTGTCTTCCACACTCTTCTCCCGCACCTTCCTCGCTGCGCCGTCAAGGCTGGCAAAGAACAGGCTTTCCGCAGTCCAGCGACATTTTTTTTCGCTCCATCCAAACATGGCGCCCGTCCCCAAGGAGTGCGACTACCTCGTCATCGGCGGTGGCAGTGGTGGTCTCGCCTCTGCCAGGCGTGCCAGCGGCATTTACGGCGTCAAGACCATTGCCATTGAAAGCAAGCGCCTTGGCGGAACCTGTGTGAACGTTGGGTGAGTCCTCGGGGAGCACCATCTTGAAAACGACTATTTGCTGACCCTCACTCAGCTGCGTGCCGAAAAAGGTCACTTGGAACGCCGCGGCCCTGGCAGAATCTTTCAAGGAGGCGAAAGCCTACGGCTTCGAGTACGAGAACCTTTCCTTCGACTGGAACCTCATGAAGACGAAGCGGGATGCCTACGTGAAGCGCCTCAACGGTATCTACGAGAGGAATTTGTCCAACGACAAGGTTGAATACATCCATGGCTTTGCTAGCTTTGTCGACAAGAACACCGTCGAGGTCAGCTTGGACGATGGCGGCAAGCAGACTGTCAAGGCCAAGCACATCCTGATTGCCGTCGGCGGTCACCCTACACTTCCTGATATCCCTGGAAAGGAGCTCTGCATTGACAGCGATGGTTTCTTCGACATCGAGCACCAGCCCAAGAAGGTCGTCACTGTCGGTGCTGGCTACATTGGTGTCGAGCTGTCCGGCATGTTCAACGCATTAGGCACCGAGACTCATTTCTTCGTCCGTGGCGACAAGGTCCTGCGCAGCTTTGACCCCATCGTCCAGGACACCATCACCACCGAGTATGAGCGCCAGGGCGTCAACTTGCACAAGAAGGCTGCCATTACCAAGGTTGAGGACGCCGGTAACGGCAAGAAACGTGTCCACTACGACGAGGGCGACAAGAAGGGCCAAGTCATCGAGGATGTTGATCATGTCCTCTTTGCCATCGGACGTAAGCCTGAGGTTGAAAAGCTCGGCGTTGACAAGCTGCCCAACCTTAAGCTGAACGAGAAGCAACACATTGTCGTTGACAAGTACCAGAACACCTCGGTTGAAAACATCTATGCCTTGGGAGATGTCTGTGACCAGGGCTTTGAGCTGACGCCTGTTGCCATTGCTGCGGGTCGCCGTCTCAGCGACCGTCTCTTTGGTGGAAAGAATGACGCTCACCTGGAGTATGAAAATATTCCCTCCGTTGTATTTGCTCACCCTGAGGTTGGCGCCATTGGCCTTACGGAACCCCAGGCGCGCGCAAAGTATGGCGATTCCATCAAGGTCTACAAGACCAACTTCACAGCTATGTACTTTTCCATGATGGAGCCCGAGCATAAGGGGCCCACCGCTTACAAGCTCATCGTCGAAGGACCTACAGAGCGTGTGGTCGGTCTTCACATTCTCGGTACGGGTTCAAGTGAGATGCTGCAGGGTTTCGGCGTCGCCGTTAAGATGGGCGCGACCAAGGCCGACTTTGATCGTTGCGTGGCGATACACCCGACCAGCGCCGAGGAGCTGGTGACGCTGAAATAGATGTAGAAGAGACTGGAGGTAGATGATATCCCAAAAGAAGAAAGAATTGGTTTTGGATGAAATTAGCGTTACTTATTTTTGTTCCTATGGAAGGTCTGTGTGACAGGACGGCAAAGTGAATCTCGAACAGCCTGAAGAAAGCCTTGCTGCATGGGTGGACGAATCTAGCCAGGTTGACTCTGGCAGGTGGCTGTGAAGGCAGGATTGAGGTCGTACACACAGCAGACTGACGCCATGTGCCAAGTAGGTGTTCGCGCACTCGAGCGCCCTGGATTTCCGCAAAAACCCGGCCACCTCCTTTCTCCCCATCACTCCCCACCCTGTCGTCGCAGTCACAGGAGCCAAGCGTTCCTGATGTCTCGGAAGTTGCTCAGTGAAGGCAATCCACTTGATTTCCTCAACGTCCATGCTTGCCAAGCGCGAGCCGCCGATCTTTGGTCACCCAGCTCAATAGATCTCCGAATGAAGCAAGTTACCCAGCAAAGTGTCGAGTTTCTGTGCCAATATCGACTATTGCGATGTTCGTGATCTGGTCACCCTTGGGCAAAACAGGAGCCTTAACTTTGGGTTACAATTTCCTTCGTACGGCAAGCCTCTTTGCTCCACAGGTTTTAGCGTCTCAAATTAATGAGGCACAGGAGATTAGTAAGACCCAATGCAAGCCTAGTGTTGCCTTCTCAAAATGGCAGTCTGCGATACCGTTCGATCGTGGGTCGACCCACGCTCCAGCCGGGCTCGAGTTCAACTCGCCTCAAAGGCCATGAGGATACGGCCGAGGAGATGTCAAATCTTAATCGAAGAATGTCGCTTCCTGCGCAAGTCTAGTGGTTCCCTGCTGTGGCTGGGTAAGGGAAGAGCTCTGTCATTCGTCATCCCTTACCGGATACATTCCCTCGAACCTCCCGCGTCGCCTTGTCCCGCATTCCTGAGAACTCAACCACCAAAGCCACTTAGCAAGATGGCTACGCAAGGGCTGGACGCCAGGACGCGCTGGACGCGTTTCAGCGCGTACTTTCGCCTCTTCCATCAGCATGTCTGACCCTCGCCACGAATGTCTCGCCGCGCAAGCTGGCCTCAGATAGTGGCAGGAAGACGTTTGCTGACGGGCGCACCGGGTTTTTTCCTTCCTGACTTTTGCAGTCCATCTCTTCTCGTTCAATTTCCAGAGCAACGGCTTCCCCAACAGTCAGAGGACAACGGACGACCTGGCATGACGCTGTGCGCGGTGATTCTGTTGCTTGCTGTAGCAACAGAAGCAGTGCCGACAGTATCGTTTCCAATTAATTCACAGGTCCCACCAGTCGCGCGGGTGTCACAGCCATTCAATTTCGAATTCTCTCCCGGTACTTTCACAACACAATCTGGATCTCTCGAATACAGTCTATCTGGATCTCCTGCATGGCTTTCTCTAGATTCGCCGAACCGCAGACTCTACGGAACTCCTACAGAAAAGGATGTTGGAGCCATAGCGTTCACCATGATTGCCGAGGATGGCACAGGCTCTACGCCTATGCAAGCAACTCTAATCGTCTCTTCCAACCCGGCGCCAAAGTTGAACATTGATCTCACGGATCCACTGTCAAAAGCCGGGAAGCTGTCCGGACCGCAAAGTTTGTCTCTTCAACCCTCCAAGCAATACAGCATCCAATTTCCTGCGGATACTTTTACCTTAACTTCGACAACAGACCTTACGTACTATGCCACTCTAAGTGACAGATCGCCGTTACCCTCTTGGGTCAGTTTTGACTCAGATTCCATGGTCTTTTCTGGAACAGCGAGCGCATCGCCACAGACTGTAGACTTGATGCTGATCGCTTCGGACGCGACTGGGTTCACCGGTGCCTGGGTTTTATTCACTTTGTCCGTCAGCGCTCACCAGCTTGTCTTTACGAACGTCGAACAGATAGTCAATGTCTCGGCCGGATCTGAAGTGAGCATCACAAACCTGCGGGATCAACTCAGTATCGATGGAAAGCCTCTGTCCAATTCCGATCTCAAGAATGCTACTGCCAACCCTCCTGACTGGCTGTCATTTGATCCAAAGACTTTGGAAGTCAGGGGCACTGCGCCACCAAACATCAAGTCGACCAGCTTCACAGTTTCTGCAGCGGACAAGTTCGGGGATGTAGCAAACACTACGGTGCAACTCACCAGCCAGGCCACCCTGTTCAGGGGCGAGGTCGGTAATTTGAACGCTATCATCGGCGAACCTACCAAATTCGATCTCAGTACAGTGGTGGTCAAGCAACCTGATCTTCAAGTCGAGGTGGATCTCGGTACGGCAGCGCAGTGGCTTCACTTCGACGAAAGCTCGCTCACTATTGAAGGAGAGATACCTGCGTCAGCAACACCACAGATCATCCAAGGGAGCATCGAGGTGACTGCTGCCAAAGGATCACAAAGCAATTCGGAATCTTTCGATATCGTGGTAAAGACAGCAACTACGACTAGCTCAAACGGTAGCACTCCACGCTCAGCATCTCCAACAACTGACCCAAGCACTGCCGCTGAGACATCAGTAACAGGGATGGCAAGTCCACCTTCAAAGAAGGCACCGACAAACAATGGCGCCATAATCGCAGTATCGGTGGTCTGTGTAGTGATTGCAATTATTGCGCTTGTCTTGGGTTATTTGCTCTTCAGGCGCAGCAGGCGCTCAGGAAGACCTGATTCCCCCAGACGCAGAAAGGAGGATATATCCAGGCCGATATATCACGAGGATGAATGGCAGACGGCAGAGGATTCGTTCACCGGAGACAGAGATGTGGAAAAGGGCCAAGGAACCGGACACCGGACAGGAGAATTGCCACCACACATCGGTACACCTTCTCCGTTGAAGAAGGCAATCACGGAAAGGAGAGGCATACGAGGTCATAAACACAAACCGTCTCACACCACTTCGATCGGGGAAGGCGACAGGGAGGTCTTACAAAGCGCCATTCATTCGGGGGATTGGAGCGTACCAGTCGGCGCTATACGGTCTTCACCTGTTTCTGTAGGAGTGGGGCCGAGTTCAAGGATGCCAGAGGATTCTCCCGCCAGGGGTCGTCGCTCCAGGCGTTCATTCAGAGTTCATCGAGATTCGCAAGACAGTTATGCACGAAGAAGTGCAGGCTTGCCGACAAGGCGGCGTATCCACGGTATGGGCCATGGAAGAGCTTCTTTTGGCTCTCCGTCGCGACGCTTCAGTTCACGACGCTCCCATGCAGCCAG
Organism: Botryosphaeria dothidea; assembly: GCA_011503125.2. Taxonomy (NCBI): domain Eukaryota; kingdom Fungi; phylum Ascomycota; class Dothideomycetes; order Botryosphaeriales; family Botryosphaeriaceae; genus Botryosphaeria; species Botryosphaeria dothidea. The sequence continues at coordinate 2,789,607 of WWBZ02000001.1, forward strand.
TAGCTACAGCTCATTTAGTACTCTATCAACGGGCATGCTGTCAAACGGTCTGCTCTCCCCGACAGGGTCTCAATTCCCCGCACCGCCTCCGTCACCCAGTACCACGAATCGATACTCCAATGCCGAGAACCGCAAAAGCGTTCGCATAGTCCCTGGGTCTCCAAATCTAGACAATTCAACGATCTTGGCGGATACACGACCTCTGGACGAGCGCCGTCAGAGTTATATCCGCAATCGAGCTACTAGCAGGTCACCTTTCTTTGCCGCCCACGGATCATCTCGTGGATCATCCAGTCACCGTCCCTCGATGATCGGAACATTGGCGGAGTCCCTTGGTTCCGGCGATACGGAAGAGAACGCCGCCCAAACTCTTTCGCCTTCATCATTCTACGGCTCTCGTTCCACGACAGCGGGGGCCTTAGCCAGTCCAGCAGAGGAAAGACAGCGATTTCCTGGAAGTCTTCGTCGCAGACGCACTGGTAAGGGGCCTACAGCACGAGCATATTCTGGGTCCTCTTCTGCAGGAGACTCGCCTGTAAAATGGAGGTCCACAACTCAGGGGACCATCGGCCCCCTGACAGGGAATGCACCTGCAGAGAGCCCTCGAAGCAGCGTGATCCTTTCCGGCTTGAGCGACAGTGCATACACAACCACCGAAGGCACAGGAACAGAGCGGGAATACAGCAATGGTCGCTCTCTTGTCGACGACCCCATGGATATCGATGACCCAGAGGAACTGCGCACCCCAAGCGATGAAGGCGGCAGTAATGGATCAAGCGATGGTCCAGCATACCGGCCCGGGGCCTTCATGACTTCCCCTCTCAGCCCTTCAGCTCTCAAGATCAAGAAGCAGCAATCTCCTCCACCCTCAACCCCGCACCGTACTCCCTCCCGTCCATTGTCTTTCGGCAAGGAGAACGATAAACCCCTTGCCCTCCACCGGCGCACGCCGTCTCCCACAAAGTCCTTCAAGTCGGCCATCACCACCAGCCCCTTCCACCGCCGCAACTGCTCCACCGCCGGCTCCTCCACCAAGCATACCACCCTGCCCGCGAGTCCGAACTTACCGGCCTCGCCTATCCACCGCCCCAAGACCTCCCTCTCCGACTTCGTCAACCTCACCTCCCGATCGAAAGAGGGCGGCGACCACGCCACCCCATCCATCGACGACCTTAACCATGCTGCCCTCCTCCGCAACTCCGCCCTGGCGAGCCAACAGCGACGCGGCAGCCAACACGGCGGTGGTGCCAAGGCGCTCAGCGCGGCGGTGCGCCAGCAGCTCCGGCAGCGCGACAGCATCATCAACCGCGGCCGGCACAGCGGGCGCGCCTCGAGCGGCGGCAGCGCGGGCCGGTTCAGCAACAAGACGAACAGGGGCTCGGAGGATAGAGGCAAGAAGAGGTGGAGCGTGCTCGACGCTGCGAGCCAGGAGCAGGATGACGAGGAGAGCAAGAGGGAGGGCCCTGCAGCAACTGCGGCGGCGGCAGCAGCAGCAACTGGGACCGGCCTTCGTGTCCCGCTCAGCATGATCAGCAATGTCGGAAACAAGACGAATTTCCTTGCGCCACCTCCTTCCCCAGACCATCCCAAATCGGGTCACGGCCGTAGCGGTTCGACGGTTCTGGCCGGCGGTATCGGGCTGGGGAACAGCGGGATCAGGGAGGAGGAAGCGGTGCGGCTCGTCGGTGAGGGCAAGGCGAAGAGGCCGGTCAGCGTTGAGGGGGCGAATCGGTGGAGTAGCTTGAGGGGAACGCGGGAGACGGCAGCGGGTGCGGAGAGGGAGGGTGCGTGGAAGACGGGGGAAGTGTTGCGGTCATCGCCGGGGCCGAAGAGCAGTCGCCCTGGCACGGCAAGGGAGAGCAGTGTGCTTGGCAATGAGGCGTTTTTGTGAAGGGGTGAATTTCTTGAGATGAGAGTACTGGCATGAAGAGGAACGTTGTACGATCTGATGATTGACTGACTATGAGGTTGACGTTGATGGTGAGACGCCTCTTTGCCGTTGTCTTTTGTTTCTGTTTGCTGGCGTCTTAAGAAAGCATCTAGCGTCTTGATCCTTAGGTTACCCTTATGCTCTGCTGTAGTTCTTATTGTTTTTCCAGCATCGGTTCTAATGTAGGATTTCGGCATCGAAAAGCAATTCACCCATGGAATTGACTTACAATCACCATCTTCATTTTTCCGTACGATTTCTCATGATTGACTAAGTGAAATCAGTATTTCATGAGTAGTCATCATGGAAAATGGTTAACAGACGAAGTGAAAGTGTGGACTTTGCGGGATGAACCAAAGACACAGAAAGGGCCCACTGTGTAGCAGACAGTTCTCGACCCCAGAAACCCCACTCAACAATACAAACTCATGTTGCGCCATCAAGAGTAAGCTGATTTCAGGAGCTGGCGACGTTGAAAGGGTCTGGTCGTTCGTGGTTTCTGACCAGTTTCGAAGAATTTCTTCCCTGGTGGGGCTCATCACCTGGGTGTTCGACCCCACAGGTATCTGATGCAGTATGCATGATTGCGTGGCTGTGATAGAGAAAAAGTGCGCCATAGCGTAGAAAGCTGATGGAAAGTCGGCGAAGACGCACGGAAGTGAGAGGAAGCGAATACGTCCACACCCGAGACCTTGAAGGATCCACATGTGGCAGCGATCTAACTCCCAAAGGCAATTAGGTCGAGAGCATACGAGACCTGCAGCCAACAGTTAGCGACGGTGACCTTTGACAGACTTATCTCTGCGAGGAGTGAAGCATTCGTCCGGAAGTGAGCGTATTTTGTTGCTGGTGACAAAGTTATCGGGATGATGCTTCGACTTCCCATGAAAGCCCTGATCGTATCTTCGCATTCGACGCTGGTAGTCAGCTACACCACCCTTCTGTACTCGGAAGAACACGATTGCGGAAACAAGACGGTCGTTCATTCATCACTGATCAAAGAAAAGTTAAACTGTTGTACATAATCCACCCCTGCGGAGAAAAAAGTAGCAAAACATTCAGAGAATAAGTCCGGCTCTGGAAACCCCCAGATCACATACTCAGCAAGTGATCCTTTCTGTAAGAGTCGTCTTAGTAGCAGCGAACTTCCAGCGACCGAATTCGACGCCTTTCGAGAAGCGCAGGACCCGAAACCAGAGTTACGCCACTACCACGGATTTCCCATTGCCGCAAAGGACGAAGTGTGCAAGAGCGCCGTTGCCTAGGCCTTCTTGTTGTGGGCCGAGTCCTCCTCCTGGATGCTGCCCTCGGTGTTGCTACTCTCACCCGTCGACATCTTTTCGAGATCGGCATAGTCCTCGGCACGAGGACCGTGAAGTTCCTCCTCAAAGACGGGCTCCGGGTCGATGGTCTCGAACTTGGTCTTGAAGTCCTTCATGTTGTGGGCCGTCATGCTGTTGGAGCGACGACGCGGGTTCGCCATGTGGTAGTCATAGTCCTCGATCTCATCACCCTCACGACCCCTGCATCAGAATGTTAGCACTGTTACCGGGTGGAATGAGTCATATAGCTGTAATCGAAGTGATTATGGTGTGATACAATCCAGGGGTGGATTGACGCAAGGTGCCGCGGCGGGAGGGTAAACTCAAAGAGCCAGGGACGGGGCAGTAGGAACATTGAGATGTAAGTGGGGCAGGACTTACCAGTTAGCCTTTCCGTGGCCGTCCTTCTTGACCTTGTTGGGCTCAGCATCGGCATGGCCGTGCTTTGCAAAGTAACGAGGGAGAGCGGGCTCCGAGTTGCCCTCGGTGACGCCAGTGTGCTCGCGGTCGTTGGCCTTGTGAGTGCGGGTCATGGTGAATGTTAGGTGTCGTATCTAGAGAAACACGTAGATGGATTAGAGTCGAGCTATTTTGATTTGGGTGATGGTGAAAGTGGTGAGATTGATGCTTCGTCAGCTTGGGGGTTGCAGCCGGGTCATACCACAGCAGGATGCAAGCAGCGGGCGGGACGTGGCCGGGATGAGGGCTACTCACTTGATCTTGATGAAAGGAATTGGATTGCAGTGGATGGTGCAGCAGTGTTGCGGCAAATGTGATTAAATAGTGCAGCTGAGGGTTGGGACAGGAAGCTGTCGTCCGGAATGCCCTTATGTATCTTCGACGGGGTTCTGCTCTCGTGACCCTCGAGCTTGGGCCAATAGTGGCTGCGACTGACAATGGAGCCACCAAGACAGGCACGCGATGTGTTCCGTACCTGCAGCAGGGTCTACAGACGGCAAAGTCACGTCTCGCGCGAACGCGTGTGGGGAGAATGGTGCGGTGTGTTGCTGTGCTGCTGCTGAAGTGGAGTGCTTCACGTCAAAGAGCAGCAGTTGTCTCACGCGAGCTCGCCTGCACTCCTCTCAGGGCTGGGGGGCGCCCTGAGGGCGGGCGGGGTAGTTGTGTTGCGCATCGCCTGCCGCGCCTTCCCGCCCTCGTCAGGTCTGGGGCATTGGCATTGGTATCAAACAAGCCTGCTAATAACGGCCCGTTTGGATGCGTGCGTCAGGAAGCATAACCGCGCGATGTCGGCGGACGACGCGCCAATAACGCAGCGTGGCCGGCATCCTTCCCTGGCGTTCCTGCTGGTACGCTACAATTCGCAATCTATTGCAGAAAACAGCTGGCCTGAGAGCCCTACTGGACCCTGTGCGCGAGCCTGCCACCACCTGTCTGACCTACAGTCGCGACTTCCTGAGAGCCCATGTTAATCCGGGGTACCTACGTCATCGCCCGGCCCGACCGCCAGACCCTCCTTCCGGTTGATGCCCGCTTGTCGCTGCCAGATTAATCATCGGCTTTGATTCGCCACTTTTGCTGGCCTGCGCACGCGCGGTGATACGGGCCACGTTTCAATGTCAACAGAGAGGTGCTGCGATAGAGAGCTCCAAAGGCTCTGAGAGCTTTCCCCGCATTTAGATGCTGTGGATGGCGCCAGCGCTGCCATCACAATCTGAGCATAGCGCTACCTCTCGGCGCACTAATCTTTTGTGGATTAGTGTTGATGCCCGAGTCCTCAGGCTACAACAGCCCTCAATTTTTTGCCGCGCTGAAGGCCGTCCCGGATTAGTTCCTTGGCAGCTGGCGAGCGTCGGTCCACCGCAGCCCAGCTGATTACAAACGATCCTACCTCCACGGAGTTGCGTTTTGCTTTATGACGCGACGCTCACCACCAGAGCCAGTCTTTAAATTTTACTCGTGCCCGAGCCCGCCTCTCCCCTTTTCTCTCAACATCCTGCCTGGCTTCCGCAAAAATGGCGCCCTCCGTCACGCTTGACCTGTCCTCAGATTTCGAGCCGGTCGCCGCTCACCCCACCAAACCTGCCGCCGCTTCTCGCACGCTGCTTGTGGCCCCACCCTCCGTAGCTGCCCACCCCGAAACCCTCAACCGCATATTCGAGAGCCATGATCGCAACATAACCGACCTTCAAATGCTCGATCGCCTCGCTGTTGGTCTTGTCGCACTCCCTACCTCCACTTACGATGTTATCCTCCTCCTGACCGACGCCGACGGCACACGGGCCGAGAGCCAGAAGCTCCTGGGGAGGGAGGTCATGAGCAAGCTAGTAGACGCTCTAAGACCGGGCGGTAGATTCCGCAGTCAGGATGGCAAATTCGGCACCGACGGGGCAGAGACGACAGAGGCTATTCTCGCAGGATTGGTCAATCAGGATGGAGACGGCATGGTAAAGCCTGAGGACACTACCGGACAGGCTGTCCCACTTCGATTCGGCAAGAAGAAGGCGAGCGCTGTAGAAAACAGTGCCGTTCCTCTCCCACTGAATGGAAAGAGGAAGAGCGTATCGCAGGAGCCCCCGAAGCCCGCTGGCGTTGGCTTTGTGGATTTCACCGACGACTTCGGCGAGCCTTTGGTGACTGGAGAGGACGATGACGATGACGACGATCTCATTGATGAGGATGATCTCCTGACCGAGCAAGATAAAATGAGACCAGTGATGCCCCGTAAGTATTGGAGTCTGTCGTTCGGGTTGGGCGAGCCTGAGGCTAATAGCACGATAGCGCTCGAGTGCCGACCGAAGGTCGGAAAGCGGAGACGCGCATGCAAAGACTGTACCTGCGGACTCGCGCAGCAGCTGGAGGCGGAGGATAAAGCCAAGCGGGAGGCAGCTGACAAGGCCCTCAACACCATCAAGCTTGACACGGATGACCTGGCCGAGGTTGACTTCACAGTCCAAGGCAAAGTTGGCAGCTGTGGAAATTGCGCTCTTGGCGATGCTTTCCGATGCGACGGATGTCCGTACATCGGACTGCCTGCTTTCAAGCCCGGCGAGGAGGTCCGGCTCCTCAACAATGATATCCAGCTATAGTTGTTAAATCACGGCGGAGTTTGGGACGGCTGAAGGGACGCTTTCACCGTGCGTGCTACGGCATGTGCTCGGCTTGGGATAACTCGGTTGTTTCGGTAACATAGGAGCTCTCGGTGGATAATGAAATGTTTGGGCAGGGCAAGGCCAATTGGTTGCATTCAAAGCGGCGTTCGATAGACTGGGTTTGACACGAAAAATTGATACGTTCGACGACATGAATGTAGATGACGATCACTAAGCAGCGCGAAACGAGAAGAAGTGTCGGTTGCAAAATTCCACGAGGTCCGCGTGCTGTGCTATGTTTGAGCGGGCAAGGCTTGGCGCCAGCAGCGCGTTCGCCGATCTTGTCACCGCGCCTGAGAACGCATCCATGCAACCACGAGCCGAAGACAGCTTCGAGAAAACAACGCCCAGCTCCTCCCCCTTCTTCCTCCACCCACCACGCGCATCGCGTCTCGTCGCCGTTGCCCCGCCACAACATGTTTTCGCCGGACGCTTCCTTCCACGGCGTGCATGGCGCTCTGTCGCGCAACCCCCGGCGGCGGCAACGTCACGATTCTGACAGCGCGAAGAACCAACCCGACCGGAAGCGCAGCAAGATCTCGGACACTACCTTCCTCGACCCAGCCAGCCCCGCGGTCAACGGCAATGGCCCCCCCGGATTGAATGGCCATACCGTCAACGGGGACGAGAAGCGGCGGTCAGCGTTGCGACACGAGATCCCGGTGCGCGAGAAGAAGCACTCCGCGGCGCCCGCAAGGAGCGTCAAGGGCGACGGCAGCACTACCTTGGTATGCATGTGTCTGGTTTCGATGGCGATATGGATGCTGACGGACACCATAGACGAAATCTCCAAACTACAGTCTCAAGCAGCTGCCTAGCCTACCTGAACCTCTGCGCTCGAATTCTCACGGTACGCGCTTTTGAAGCCTGCTGCCGGATACGTGCTAATACTTATTTAGAAGACTATCGCGCATTCGTCCTGCCTTCGACACCCTACGCCGTTGCTTTTACTCGTGAGCACGCCTTCGTCTGGGACTACACCACACCTGTTCCTACACCCTCTTCGTCCCGAACGCTTTCTCTACCGTATCCTTTGAAACGCTCCGAGCCTCTTCCTGTGGGATCTCTCGTGAACACGGGCCCTTCTGGCGACCTGGGCTTGATTGTGGTCCATCCGACATCTGGAAAGATCAAATTTTGGGAGAACGTGGACAGCGCAGAATCCCTCAGCTTGTTCCAGCAACGCCGCCAAGGAATCGAGGGCTCTGTCGGGAATTTGCTCTCCGGAGAGACCGTGGTGGACATTGTTGATGCTGAGCATGCGGGATTCGTACTGGTGTTTAGTACCGGACGAGTGGCCCAATTGACCGTCCGCGATTCACAAGGAAGACCACACATTAGTGTGCAGTTCCTTCGCAGCCAGCAGCAAAACAACTCCTCCAGCTTCTTTGGAAATCTCAGCAGCTTCTTTTCTGGATCAGGATGGAACAGAGACGTGACCGCTGTAAAGGTCCGCCCGTCTCAACTCAAGGGTCAATTGGAGGTTGTTGTAGCCACTGGATCTGGTTCTTTTCAAGTCTGGGATCTCAACTGGGCTGGTCAGCATGCCCTAAAGGAGGAAATAAACGCACGACAAGAGCTTCTTGCGGCTTTCGAGGCTGGAGTCATCCCTGAGATGCGTGGGAATGGTACATCGGTCAGGGTGCTGGACATCAACATCTTTGACGAGCCTAAAGTTCAAGCGCTTGACGACAGCGTTGTTGCGGCTTCATCAAGCATTGGGCTACTAGCTCTTGTTGCCTTGTCCAGACCGGCCGGCACCCGCTATGGAATCGTCGAGGTGGACCTCATTGGAAGCGTGGCCAAGGTAGCAAGAATGATCCCTCTTGACACTTTCGCTGGAGATCCGACACAGCAGACAGCAAAAACGGGCAAGCTCTTGGTTCCAGCCCCAGGACACACAGCTTTCGCAATTCTCAACAATGCCCTTGTAATAACGTCGCTGTTGGAGCCAAACGAATCGCCGGATATGCAACTCGTGGTCGATGTCGGAACTGCGCCTAGGCCGTTTCAGGACGTTGTCTGCTTCCGCAAAGAGAGGAATCTGCGATTCGTCGGCTACGCTTTGGAGGAGTCTTCCCGGAAAACGAAGCAGTCTAGCTGTGTGATCTTCGCTCGAGGGATTGGTGCTATACGAGTGACAGCCGTTGCTCCGAGCTTAGATGGCAAAGATCCTGAACGGTCACGCGCAACTGCCAAGAGTCGGATCTCCCAGGCAGTATGGTTCGGAAGCGCTCCTGACAGCATCTTCGATTTCTCTGCCAAGCCCGATTTCACTTTTGAATACCAGGAAATCGAGACAGCCGCTCTTCAAATTAGCCAGGAAGTCCTTGACTCCAGCTCCGAACACATCCCTGTCGGATTGGCATCACAGTCTCAGCAACTCGCTTTGAGGGCTGGTGCTTTGGCTAACCTGGCAAAACACCTGAAAGAGAACTATCCGCCCTTGTCGCGTGTTGTCAAATGGCAGCTGCTCTGGAATGCCGAAAAGTTGGCGTCTGCTCAAGGTGTTTGGGATTATTACGAGGAACGTCTTAAGCTGAAGACGCCTCACAAGCCGCTTCTGGACGAGATCGTCGACATGCTTCATGAGCGGCATAAATCTGAACTTAGACCGGAACTTGGAGAGCTGGACCCTATTCGACAATGGTTCGTCAAGGACGTGTCGAAGATGCATATCATGATTCCGTGGGCTCAGCTGTCGGTCAGAGAAGTTTACAAGGAGGGAGTGAAGGATTACAGGACGCTGATCCTACTCGTCAGCGAAGCCGACGACATCTGCCTCAATGCTCTGGAGAAGTCTTTCAGTTTTCGAAGGGACCACCTATTTGATTACGGCCTAGAAGCAGAAGAGCTCGACTACAACATCCTAACCACGGGATACGAGGGCCTGCCCTTGCCCTGGACGTCAAACCCGAACATTGTCAACTCCATTCGATCTCTGGTGGACCTGGCAAGAGAGATGGTTTGGCAAATCTCCGAGGAAGAAGGCGAATTGCCTTTCTCCAAGAAGGTCGCAGGCGACAATCCGCGCCTCGTCAAGCTCTGCTGTCAGGTGCACATGGAACGGTATCGTTGGTGCCTCGCGCAACCCGACGATAAGACGCGTGCCACGGGACAAGCTCTCAAGCAAGAATTTGAAAGCAACATCCGCCACAATCAAGTCACATCTCTCGCCAAGATTGGCATGGCAGAGAGTGGTATGATCATTGCTGAGCGCCTCAAGGATATGAGGACCCTGGTGTCACTCGTCTGGGATGAGCTCAATTTCCTCGGAGAGGAGCGCGACAACACCGACAATGAGGAAGAGGAGCGACATTTCGAGAACTCATTGAAGAAGCTGGAGCAACGAATCCGTACCTACTTTGAGAGATTCGGTCAGGCATGGGCAGATGCTCTTTTCGCCAGTCATATACACTTGAACAAGTCCGGAATGATGCTCGACAAGAGAAGTGTTGGACAGGAGCTGCTCACGCAGTTCCTCCGTGCACGCCCTGCATATGCCAAGTTGACCTGGATCAATGATATCTTGGGCGAAAATGATTTTGCATCTGCCAGCCAAGCTCTCATTCACGTCGGCACCAAGCAGGAAACGCGAGATTGGAGCAAGAAAGTGGAAATGTCACTCGCGAAGCTTTCTCTTCTCGCAGCTGAAGCAGACGGAAAAACAGGTGCCATTGACAACCCCAGGGCACAACGCGCTCGTTGCGATAGCGAGCTGCGACTTCTAGAGCTACAAGAGAAGGTTTATAGGCACATCAAACCGACGATCGATGGTGCGCTCGATGATGATTCGGCCATCGACCTCGTCATGATGGACTATGGCACCTTGTTTGTCAAGGATAGACCTGCTCTTCAGCAGCTCTTGAAGCGCGGTTTCGAGGAGACCATCGCACACCGTTCTCTAGACGCAGGCCTGCTTATTGACATCCTGACCCTCATGGATCATGCACAACACGAACCTGGTTCGCAGGACATCAGCGGACGCCAAAACTTTCTGGCTTTCCAGGCTCTGGCCGCGTCAGAGGGTATTCTGGATAAGGTCACTTGGGAAGGAAGCTTGAAATTAGCTTGGAAGAGGACATTCCTCTGTGACGACTGGGAGGCGATCAACAACACGGTTCAGCAGGCGGACGCGCAGGTGCAGCTGGCACTGGAGAACACATTGATTTTCTGGACTCTCAAGCAAGGTTACCAAAGCGGTATGCGTCACTCCACACATTTGATTAATACGAAGAATCTCGCTAACAAGTTTACCAGGCCTCTGGGAAAAGCATCCCAGCCTCCAATTGCTGTCACCCTCGGAAGTACTTGATGCCGGATGCCGCGCTGAAGAACTCCAATCGCGATTCCCGTCGGAAGACCTACGAGACCCCATCATCAAGGATAACATCAAGGACGACGATGATCTACAGGGTTTCCTGTCCGCGTGCCGTCTCGATTACTGGTATGCAGAGATCAAGGAGCTCGCCAGGAGACGGGCTTTCAGCGACGCGGAGTTGGATGTGCCAGGGACAGGGCTCAGCATGCAGGTCGTGCAAGAGGATAGGGACGTGACCCCACGTGCGAACGCGCGGGTCAATGGCATCATGGGGACTGTGGAAGAAGAGCCAGAGGAAGAAGAGGCGGCGGCGGTGGAAGATTCCGATGCGAACCTGCAATCGGCTGTGGGCTTCGAGGGCGACGACGAACAGAGCGAGCTGGAAGGAGAGGCGATGGAGGAATGAGAGGGCTACCGTTGCACATACGGGTTGTTTTCAATGGCATGACAGTTCGGGAATAGGGTAACGATGAGCGGAAATCAAAACAGGATAGCGGGAGCTCCACTGCGGTCATCATCTCTCGGCACACCGATGTGGAAGTTTGAGGATGATGGGCAGGGCGAATGGGGCAGCGCAGTGGTACCTGCTTCGACCGTGCATTATTTCGGGGGCGAGTAGCGGCATCGGCCAGGCGTTTTGAGCTTCTTTTTCTTCGCTCGGAGCAAGGCTGAAGGACAAGGCGGGCGCCTGCCCCGGGGTGGGCGGCAGCATCATTCGTATACCTGTGAATAGTTGAATTCAAAATAGCCGTGGGCGCTTGCGGATCTTGGACAATGGTGTTGGCGAAGCCAGGGGCCCGTTTGGCGCCGGTGGGCGTGCTGGTGTCTAGGCCCCGGCGACGGTTTGCAAGTTCGCGGCGCGTTCCAGAAGGAGAGGGTCAGGCCGAGTCGCGCGCGGAGCAAGCCCAAGGCACAGAGCCAAAATAAGCTGGCCGGGATGGCAGCCGTTGCGCGGCGTTTGATTTGCCCTGGGCTGGGCGCGTCAGGCCGCCTCAGACCGGGGGCGGAGGGCGTTCTTCGGGGCCTCACTGCGCGGCTGTCAGCTGCGCGGCGAGGCGAGTGGAGCGACGCGCTTGAGCCGCAGGCGGCTGGGAGTTGAGGTGTTCCTGCAGCGGGCAGCAGCGGCGGCAGTCCCCTTTTCCTGGGCGGCACAGCGGCGAGCGGGCGGCGACAGGCGTGTGTTGTGGCGCGTTGCGGTCGACCGGCCCAGCGCTCGCCCTCGCCTTAGCGAGGTTGAGGTGCTGCTAGGCCGCTTCCGTGCGAGCACCAGCACCAGCCTCTGGACTAGCAGCCACCCCAAGCACTCCCGTTCACCGCAGCGGTCCTCCACCATCACCTTACGCCCACGGCTCCACGCCTCCTCCCGCCGTCCGCCATACCTGCGCTGCACTTCTCCGCCCCTCTGTCCCGCCCCGGCATCAGCGGCCTGCAGCAGCAGCGACGAGTCGTGTAGCCCATTCTTGCGACCGCCCGACCGCCTTCAGGAGTCCTCGCTCGACATCCTCGCTCCCACGCAACCCTCCCTCCTCCACGCGCTGCTCCCCAACCCGCTCCGCCCTGATCTCCGCGTCAGCCTCTCGCAACCATGGCCTCCTCGTCCTCGAATGTCGTGGGCGTGCACTACCGGGTCGGCAAGAAGATAGGAGAGGTACGCCGTCGCTCCCCCGGCCCTCACCGTCACCACGGCAAGGCGATCGGGCTGACTCTCACAGGGTTCTTTCGGCGTCATCTTCGAGGGCACCAACCTGCTCAACAACCAGCAAGTCGCTATCAAATTCGTGAGTCTCCAACGCGCCGCCTTCTAGGGGGCGGGACGCCTCGTCCGCCTTTCCGACCATGGCGCTGACATGGACGCGATGTGCACCAGGAACCCCGCAAGTCGGACGCGCCCCAGCTGAGGGACGAGTACCGCACGTATAAGATTCTCGTGGGCTGCCGTAAGTGCGCTTCTTTTTCTCGCACGCTTGCTCATCCGCGTCGTCAAGGGTGGAAACGATCACTCGCGCCGCAGGCTCGTCGCCCAGCGCAGCAACAGCGCACAGACTGAGCCCGCCAGCGACTCGATCAGTAAGCCCAAGACGGTCCCGCGCGGCTACCGCAAGACGCCTAGCCCAATCCCGCCTTCAACGCTCCTTGCTAATCCTCGTACAGCTGGCATTCCTAATGTCTACTACTTCGGTCAAGAGGGTCTGCACAATATCCTGGTCATCGACTTGCTCGGTCCCAGTTTGGAGGATCTCTTCGACCACTGCAATCGCCGATTCTCTATCAAGACCGTCGTCATGGTTGCCAAGCAGATGGTGCGTTCTTCGAGCGTTACACCTCGACTATGAACTAACATGGCCTGCAGCTGTCTCGCGTCCAAACTATCCACGAGAAGAACCTCATCTACCGTGACATCAAGCCTGACAACTTCTTGATTGGTCGCCCTGGCACCAAGGCTGCCAATGTCATCCACGTCGTCGACTTCGGCATGGCGAAGCAGTACCGTGATCCCAAGACGAAGCAGCACATTCCCTACAGAGAACGCAAGTCGCTGTCTGGTACGGCACGTTACATGAGTATCAACACCCACCTTGGTCGCGAACAGTCGCGGAGAGATGATCTGGAGGCCCTCGGCCACGTATTCATGTATTTCCTTCGCGGCGGTCTGCCGTGGCAGGGCCTGAAGGCTGCTACCAACAAGCAGAAGTATGAGAAGATTGGCGAGAAGAAGCAGACCACTGCGATCAAGGATCTGTGTGATGGTTTCCCTGGTTGGTATTCCCGGTCTCGACACCCTGGCAACTGAAACTGACGCTTTTATCAGAGGAGTTCAACAAGTACCTGAGCTACGTCCGTAACCTCGGCTTCGAGGACACTCCCGATTACGACTACCTGCGTGAGCTGTTCACGCAGGCCCTTAAGAGCACCGGCGAGGTTGAGGATGGCGAATATGACTGGATGAAAATCAATAACGGAAAGGGCTGGGAATCGATGAAGAGCCACGCATCGGCCGCTCACCTCCACCACAGCAATGCTGTACCCAACTCGTCCGCCCGCGAGATCCACGGCGGTCAGGCCCGCGGCTCCAAGACCCCTATGCCCCCAGGAAGACTCGACGCTGAGCTCCCGAAACCTGGAGCCTCTCGTCCTCCGGGCGGAGCGGCAAGGCACCCTTCCCGGACCGACGTAGCAAAATACCAGGCCGACCACATGAAGAGGAAGAGTCAAGGAGATATCGCGGCGCCTGAAGGGTCGACCGCAGCACAGTTTCAAAACAGTCAGCAAAATCTGCCGCAACGGATGAGCACTACCCAGAGCCCCGTCCAGGGAAACGCGCAGGCGACGCCGGCTGGTAACAGGCCGCAGCCGGCGGAGCAAAAGCCTTCTGTCTGGAAGAAAATCGTGAACACGTTGTGCTGCGGTGAGTGAGGCGGGCTGCGATTTGTCCGCCGCTCTGTTTGAGACTCGGCGTTGAAGTTCTTTGATGCTGCAGGGATCCTCCTACGGCGACTGCAATGTTATCTCGACATGAACATGGAAATGGACTCGAAGTAGATCTGTCGAGTCGCCCGCCTCCAATCCTCTCATCTTCCCGTTGGCTGTTCCCTCTTCTTATCCTTCCGCATCTTCCTAGCCATCGGGCTCTCGTCATCTGGTCTTCTACTCGCGCGAACATGCATATTGGGGGGCGCGGTGCGCAACCTGTGGGGATGGCCGGCGCACTGCAGGCCTTCTCATCATACATACTGCTTTTAGTCCACCCCCAAACCTGGATGTGTCCACGATTCTTTCTGGAGCTTGTTTCTTTTTCTTTACCGCACTCTCACGGCCGGCTTGGTAGCATAATTGTCGTTTTTGTTGTCTTCGTGGGTGTAGGGGCGCAGCTTCTGGGGGACCGTTTGATCGATTTCCTCCATTCTCGCCGTCTCGACGTTCGTCCAACCATTGATGGGATATATCTTGCAACGACTCGCGAAACCGATCTTTGCGGAGGTGTTCTTATGGGAAGAGGGATCACTCGAGAAGCAACTCTACCACCACAACTACTGAACCAACCACAAAAAAAGCGCCTGTTTGTACTGTTAGACTTTTTTTACGCTCATGCATTCAGCACGCACCTCGTTCGTTGTTGGCTGCAAGCACCGGCGTTCTTGTCGATCGAAATTTTAATCGGGGGCTCTCTTCTTTCTTGCGGTTTCCACTCTCTCCCCCCCCCCCGCCCCCCCTTCTCTCTCCATATCTCTCCAAGTCCCGGTTGCGCACCAGCAGCAATCTCTAATTTTCTCCTCCTTTTCATCTCCTCCACCTCTACTACTTCATAATCTGAGCGTAGACTATGTCTGCTGCTTCGTGCGCGGAGATCTCCGGGCTCTGAGAGTGAGCGGGAAAGGGTTTATTTGATAACCGTTTCGTTTTTAGTTGCTTGTTCCGCGTTTCAGCGTTGTTTTACTGCTTTGACAGTAGGATGTTGATGAGAAGGGAGACGGTGGTGGTCGATTATAGCTGTTGGCATGACGGGCGAAGGCGTTCAGACAAGACCAAGTTTTTTAGTATGACTTTTTTTATCAGTTTTGTCTTTAAACGCTGTGTTTGATTTCTCCATTCTTGTGTGGACTTTCCTTTTTCCATGGCATAGGCAAAAATTATTTCTGACTCGTTACTACGCAATTGAGACTTAATGTGTGAGGAGCTGAGGTATTCGTGGGCATGCGCCTTTGTGTAGGCTTTTTTGCAGTAGGCAGTGATGTTGTATGGTATATATTTATGATTCTTGCTTCTCAATATTCGTCATTACCTATAAGCCTTCCCTTTGCCACATTTTGTATACCTTCATAGCTCAATGCCGAAAGGAAAAGACGAAGTGGGCAATATTTGGCGAGGGAATAGAGTTCATTCTGCATTTATGTTGTGGAAAGAACTCTTCGAAGCATCCATTCGCAAGCCATTGAGGTTACGAGGTCGCTCTTTTCACCATCTCGACGGACGCCCTTTTCGTCATCCACCTTGCCTCGCGAATTCGCCTCCCTTTACTCTTTCATCACCGCCATCTTTTCCTCTATCTCCGCATTGACCTCCCAACCGATCACATCGCTTCCCCCAACCGAAGAGCTTTGACCGTCTACAGGATCCGTGACGCAGAGAGGCGACACATTCACCGCCTCCTCGTCCCCTTTTTTCTTTCCCTATTCGCTCGTGACTTACGGGTTGTTCACGAGATGAGGTCCGAGACAGCGCAGGAGCAATTTGCAACCCTCGAATAGCCCTCGAACGAGAGAGGGAGGAGGGCCCTTTGGGCCAGTTCTTGCGGTGTGTATGATCTACTGTCGGTTTCAGGGCCCGGCTTGAAACCGGGACGCCGGAGGAGGAGGGGGAGAGGGAAGAGAGACAAGAGACAAGAAGGCAGGGGGCCGGCAGCGCCGGCGGCGGAACGGTCGGTTCGGCGGCAGGGTTTGCCTGAATTTTTGGTTCTCGCGGCGGCGGAGACTCCGTTAGATGCGTGTACCTTGCTGGCCGCGTGAGGCTGACGTCGTCGATCGCTTGCCTGAATCTCTTCGGCGCGATATTCTCTGGAGAACATGGGATGCTTTACGTTGTGCGAGTATGGTAGGTCGATCGGTTCATGTCACGTCATGCCGTATTTTTGCATGATGATTGAAATTGTGGGAGGCAGTTGGAGGGTCGGGAGTTACGTGGTGGGATGGGGTTGGGTTGATGGGAACCGACTGAGGCGGCTGTTGGTTCGTAGCAGCAGCATGGTTGGTCGTGAGGCATTTCTAACTGCTGTAACGGCTGCGGTTTCGTGCATGTGTGTGTGTTGTGCTCACAGAATCCATAGAGAGAGATATGCGCGTGCACTAGTAGATCGGTGGAGAGGCGGTGGTGACTGGCCGCGAGCTTGCAACAGAAAGACAAGGTGTTGTCTGAATGGATTCTGGTAGTTTGTAGGCGATTGGCTAGTAGCTAATAGTAAAACTAGTGCATATGCTCACTGTGGCCAACTATCTAAAGCGAGGTCACGATGGCTTGATTTCTTCAAAATGAGGAAACAACTTGGTCAATGAGTCAGGCCTATCCGAAACTAAACTGTGAAATAATGCGTATTTATTGGCATTTCCATCTTACATCCATCTTGCTCATTGGCTTCCTTTTTCTCGCTCGAAATTGGCAACGGCAATGTAATTGGTTTGCCTATATCTTTGTTGCGCCTCATCGCAATCCTGACTTGGTCCTGACCTTTCCCCAAATCAGACTATCGAGCTACTCTCTCGTCTGAAAGCTGTTATGAGGAGATACTGCTGCCGTCGAGCTCGTCGGTATGCGGACGGTGTAATGCAAGAGCCGCACATCTCAAGGATGCAATGCACCTCCTCTTGGCCCAAACCGGTAATCGATAGCGAACACCACCAGATGATCAGCGCTCCGACAGACGATCCAACCATTGAGACTTAGGGCCATTGACCGGTCGTGGACAGCATGACTCTTCTTGCACATCGATGTCTGGGCAATTGCTTCAGTACCCGCCCGAATTTTCATTCACGTCGCCGTTGAAGTCGTGGAGCGCGAACGGATCGTGCAGCTAGCGGAGCGCTCGCCCTGATCGTCGAGCAACTCGGAACGAATCGAGAAACCAACTCCGAAAGGGATGCTCGTCTAAACCGTCCGGACTTCGGCATTCGGCACCGCCAGCCCAGCATTGATCTGCAGTAGCAGCATTGAGATGATGAAGAAGCTGGCGCGTCGAGGTCTGGGCGCCCTTCTGATTATTGACTTCCACTCTGATTATTTTTTTTGATTTTTTTCCCTGTCCTTTCCTGCAGGGCCAACAACGAAGGGTCCTGCGTGTGAGTTAATTGCCCTGCAGATCCGGAGTTGCCGAAGAAGAACCTTCTTGCAGACACCCTTCGTCACTTATGATGGACGAGGCCCTTTGCCGTCGGCCACGTCTTGCGCTCACGGAAGGGTACCCCTGTTGTTTCTTGTCTCGGTTACGCTCTGGCGGCTCGAAGGATTCTGCACCTGCAGTGGGTTTTAGGATCAAGGCTTCGAACTGCCGAATTCTGCCATGGCGACAGCTCTCTAAGTCGAACATCACCAACAGCTGTACATTGAGTTTATCTCTCGTTTCTACCTTTCACTTCTCCAATCTCACATACGGTCTTATCTAGTTGCAACAACAAATTATTTACTTCTTTGAAGCCACCGTTTAAGGAGAGGGGACCATTTCCTCTGGTTTTGTCGTTTGATACATTTAATCGACTGGTTGGACCGGAACACCTCGTACAAACCATCAAAAGGTCTCCCATTGGCACTTCCAAAATATGCAAGAAGAAAATGAAAGAAGCGCATCTGCAGGAATCACACCACCGCGTACATGTTGACAATTTATCGGAACCGAGGAAAAAGCAAAGTCGAACAGGGAGGACACTCAACCAACACCCGTACGTATCACATGTTAATGCCTGCACGAGCAAGGTCGGTCCGCCTGCAAAACTGATCAGCTTGATTAGAGCCTTTTTGTAAAGCGTAGTTTGGTTGGGTGGCTAAAAAGCAGCAGAGTCGTAGTTTAGGTAATCATCAACTTATTACGATCAACCGAGATAAATGCACTACACTACCTCCCTCCCATCTACAACCTCGACAGTGTTTTTCCGTTGGATCGGCGCTCGACCTGGGCGCCCAATGCGGCTGAAGATGCAACATCCTACAATACAACACGCGCTATCAAAACGAAAGTCTTCACAACAAACACCTCTGACATTCAAAAGACAAAAGGATGTCTCCGCTCCCAGAATCGAACTAGGGACCTTTTGATGGCATATACACCAATGCTTCTCGTGAAAGAAGCACAAGATATTACAGTCAAACGTGATAAACCAACTACACCAAGCGGAGAAATATCGGGAATAGACGGTGGACCGTTTATGCTTGGCAGTATGGAGAGCTAAAACTGACAAGATAATATATATAGTCTCAAAAATTTCCGCCGATTGAGTGGTTGAAAGTAAAAGTTAGATCATTGGGGAAAGAGATAGAGAAAAGAATGTTCTGGCCAGAGTTTATCGGGTCCGGGGAAAAATGAAATTTATGTACCAGTTTAAAAACAAATGTACTTGTGTTTGTTGTGCTTGGGCGGGTTTGCCCCTAGTTTCTGTTTTGCCGAGGATGTCTTCATCCATGTGCAGGAGCATCCCAATTCACCCCGCGCTCTTCGCTGGAGTCCCCGATGATATAGCAGAATAATGAATATGATATTCCTCAAAATGTGGCAGTGAGCATCCTAATCATCTCGTCTACTATGAGAGATTCATCTCCAACTTCGCGCTTGCGCAAATCAATGAACGTAGATATTTGTCGAGAGTGATCCCTGGTGGAGGAAAAAACTCCGATCCGTGTGGATTCGCCGAATCCATAGGTTACAATTCAGGATATACTCTGTCAGTCAAAAATTCATTCCTCTTTTGGTATTGGTGCTAAATCTATAAGCTTCTCAGCCCAGAAGCTTGGCCTTCTATTTGAACAGACCGCGCCAATTTGCTATCAGTCCAGTGCTATTGATCCAATTCTCTCGGCTTGGCTATATCTTGCTCCACCTGTTTCCTTTTCATCCGGGATTGAGCGTCTTGCGCCAAAGTACGTCCTTCAGTGAGTTAGAAATTCTAGCAGGATATGTTGCCCCTCTTGGTAATGTTGGGTTGCTCTTCGTCTTTAGCATTGGGTATTATGCGCCCTATAGATTGACATCCTCGACACGATAGTGATCTGCAACAATCCTATAGAGGTAGCTTGGTGCGTGGCCACCCAGGTTGGTAATGTATAGATCGACAAGATCTGCAGGGACATAATCGAATAACGGGTTGACTACATCGACCTTTTCCACAAAGTCGCCATCTTCGTAGGGCACCACAGCACCGGCATCTCCGTATTCAATGAGTTCGTCAACGTCAAAGGGGTAGACAGGAGACAGCTTGTAGACACCGCTGACGACGACAACGGGCGTCTGGTGCATCTTTGCGGCCTTAGCAATAGTTCGTGCGCCGACAGCGGCAACAAGACCGCCGTTGGCAAGGACGGCATGAGTGGCCAAAATGACTTTGTTGACACGCGACATAATGGCGAAGACAGCAGACTCCGGAATGAGAATTACTGTAATGCCGGCGGCGGTCAGAGGCTTGAAGCGCTCATCGCTGTCTTCATCCTCCTCATCGCGTTTGCGGCCAGTGAGAACAGTGGCATGAGTGTTGTCGCTGTCGTTGGGGTAGGCTTCCACATGAATTACGGTGAATTTGCGCTTTTTTGCGGCAGTGAGCAGGAATTTCTGGACGGTCATGGATGAGGTATGTGTGAGGATAATCTCGTCGGAGTGAATGTGCTGCAGTGCGTACTCTGCAATCTGCTCATCGACTTGCTCTAGCTCATCAAGCAGCTCATTGATACCCTCAAGGGTTTCGGCCTTAAGGTCTTCCTTCTTGGTACTCGAATCGCCTAGACCAGCAAGATTCCCAGCTGTTAGCGGAGCCTTGCCGCTAGGCGTCCTTGAACCCGACGGGGTACCCGTGGGAGAGTTGGGATTGGTATTCTCGGGCTGAGAGAAGAGGCCGAAAAGTGAGCCGCCGTATGAGGTGTGCGAAGAGAGAAGCGGAGGTCGATGAGACATGTCGGTCGAATCACTGGCGCCGTCCAAGTGTGCGGTGAAATCTGCAGGTTGGGTAGCGCCGTGCTTGAGCGGGCTGAATGTGGATATGGTCGAGCTCAGGCCGGGACGCTGCAAGGAATCGTGGTGAGCCGGGGGTTGGCCTGGGGTGCTTGTCCCAGCATCGCTCATGGCAGCGCCGCTCTCGCCTTCCTCGACGACTTCTCTAACAAGGCCAAGTACACGGCGTACAATGTTCCCGACAGACATCTCTCGTGGCTGGGCAGCGGTCAGGCGCTGGCCAACGTCCTTGATGCGGCGGATGAGCTTGGCGGCATCCTTTCCTTTGAATTCTTGTACGACGCGGCGGAGGAGCTGGGCTGTTGCGATGGCGCAGGGTCGTGAGTTGCGGATCTGACGGCGTTTGAGGAGGCTTCATGCAGTCAGTTTCGAGCAAAAAAGGCGCCGGTGGTTGGTTGCAGAGCTCACGATATGAAGTGCTCAATCGATGACTCGACGGGATTCGCCTTGAGCGATTTCAAAAACGAAGCCAGACCTGGCGTGTTGGAGCCAGCGGGAGGAGCCATGTTTGCTCACAGAGTGCGGCTAGAGAACTGGGCGTCGGAGGAGGGCAGTGGAGCGGGAGCTGGTGGGATGTAATTTTCGCGGACTGTGACGTTGTCCGGGCGGTGGTGGGGGACTTTTGGCTGTGGGCGCGGAACAGGGCCGGGGAATTGTGCGCGGGCGGTAGCACAGGCAAATGCAGACGCACTGAGGCCAGACGCGTGCTGCAAGGGCTTCGCGCGACTGCTGCTGGAGGCGGACGAAGATATGCCAGGGCGCGCGTATGCTGAGGACTTTTGGCAGCGACGCGGGCTGCCTCGGCGGCGGTGGTTGTTGTTTTCGCTCCGGGTCGGGCGGCGGTGGTTGTGCGGGCGTCATGGCTGCTGGCGCGTGGGCCTCTGAAGCTCTCTCCACACTCTGTCCCTCTCTCCTCCCAGTGCCGCCACCGCTCCACCACAACTTCATTCCTGCTCCTCGTCCGACAAAGCGGCGGCCCTCGCCCTACCCGCCGGCGCGCCCTTCACGCCTCATCTCCATCCGCTCCTCATCCGTAGTCGCGACCCTCTGCCACCGCCGTCTGCCATAGCCCGCCCGCGCCCGCTGCCCGCGCTTCCGCATCCCAACAAGCGCTGCGCATCCCACGATCACCGCCTCCTCGTCACGAGATTCAAACTGCCGCTCCTCTACGCTCTCATTCTGCTTCTCTTTCATGGCTTGCTCCGGACTATGAACTCGCTCAACATCCTCTCGGCAATCGGCTCGACTCCACCACCAAGCCCTCAACGCTCTCGCGCCGGCTCCGAGAGCGACATCTCTAAACCCGGTCAATCCTCACACTCGCGTGGAAGGAGCTACACCGAGGATGCTCAGCTCGGAGCCGGCGGTCTCGGTCTAAGCCTCAACGATAGCACCGCCAATGAGGACCACCCGCCGCCCGACGAGAAGACTCCGCTCATTGCTCGAGACGAGCCCGAGCCTTTCGGAGAATCAAAATCGTGGACTACTTGGATGGTCCCCAAGTGTGTCGCGACAGCTGTGATCGGTAGCCTGAGGGTGATTCTTGCCGTCGCTGTTGCTCCTGCTCGATACCTCGCTGCTTGCTTCTACGACGACGACGGCCATTTCTCTACTCTGCTTCCGCTGTACCGCCTCGCCCGCCTGTTTTCCCGCAAAAAGCGAAGGCGATCGATGCAAGGAATGGAGTACGATGAAAAGGATGAGCGGCTGGACGACCGTTTTAGCAGGAGGTCCGCGTCGGGGAAACTACTTAGGAAACCATCGAAACGATCGCCGTCGATATCTTCGACCACGAGCTCGGTTGCCATGACTTCAGATTCGGAAAGCGAGCGCCCATCCACTCGTGATGATGATTCGCCCGCGAGACATACGAGGTCCAAATCTTCCTCGTCTTCCGTGGACGAGATTGCCCCCGCCAGACGCTCAATCCGGATCAAGTTGCACAATGAGGATAGTCTGAGAAAGCGGAAGCAACGGAAGGGCAGTACGGCATCCAAGGGCTCCGGCGAACTATCTCCTCATGAAGCTGCCGCCGCGACGCTCAAGTCTCCTGGCAGTCCAGGCTCTGCGTCGAAGCTGAAGTTCCCTCGCGCCCCTATTCCACCTCGCCCTCTTGTGCCCCGTCGTCAACCATCCTACTCCGGCAGGCATGCTCCTCTCAATTTCGGTCCTCATGAGAAAACTCTTATCCTTGATCTGGACGAGACACTGATCCACAGCATGGCAAAAGGCGGACGCTACACCACTGGTCACATGGTCGAGGTGAAACTCAACCAAACAGTTGGAACCGGTAATCAGGTCCTTGGTCCGCAAGTTCCAATTCTTTATTACGTCCACAAACGGCCGCACTGTGACGATTTTCTTCGCAAGGTTTCGAAGTGGTACAACCTCATCATTTTCACGGCGTCAGTGCAAGAATATGCGGATCCAGTAATCGACTGGCTAGAGCTAGAGCGCAAATACTTTGCAGGTCGCTACTACCGTCAGCACTGTACCTTCCGCAATGGCGCGTACATCAAGGATTTGAGCCAGGTCGAACCTGATTTGAGCAAAGTTATGATTGTAGACAACAGTCCCATGAGTTACATTTTTCACGAAGGTAGGTCGTATCTGTGAAGCTTTCAGAACGTCTAACTCTTGTTAACGCTGTGTCCTGAACCAGATAACGCGATTCCGATAGAAGGTTGGATCAGTGATCCCACGGATAACGACCTCCTGCATTTGATTCCACTCCTCGAAGGTCTGCAGCACGTCACCGACTTGCGAGCCCTTCTAGCTCTGCGTCTCGGTGAGCCGCAAGCAACATAGGTGAGCACGATGCATGAAGAAAGAAAGAATGAAAGATAGCAAAAAAAAGAAATCCAAACATGAAGCATTTCTGTGGGGGTTCTGTCATTGACCGGCGCGTGGGCGCGAATCGAGTTGGGTATAGACGATGGTATGGGAGTGCGCAAGGAGTCCTCTACTACCTACTTTTCCTCATCACTTCTGCATTTCCCCCTTATTTCCCACATCTGTGTAAGGACACCCTTTCAATTTTTCTGTTCCGCTCTCCTCTAACCTGCCGGCCTTTTTCGGATCGATGTAAGCGATGGTGTATCATACCGGCTTTTCAGTGGAGGGAAAAAAGAGCTGGAGAGATACCCAAATATGAATTGCCGTCTTCCTGCTTGTT
This sequence comes from Botryosphaeria dothidea, assembly GCA_011503125.2. Classification (NCBI taxonomy): domain Eukaryota; kingdom Fungi; phylum Ascomycota; class Dothideomycetes; order Botryosphaeriales; family Botryosphaeriaceae; genus Botryosphaeria; species Botryosphaeria dothidea. The sequence goes on from WWBZ02000001.1 coordinate 2,813,162, forward strand.
CTTTAATTACGTACGCATAGATTTAATCAATCAGTAGGGTCTCTATTGCACGGATATCTTCATTATTCGTGACTGCTTGCAATTTTGTTGATGAGCACGTATCTTGGCCAAAGCCAGTATGAAGTTAACCAAGGATATGGAAGTACTATTGATTCGTAAGAGAGTGGTCCATTCATTATGGTCCATGCAGTAAGGAGACCATATCAACCGCAGTTTTACATTGACTATTGATGTCTTTCACCATACCGTTCCGCGGCCTCACCCGGCAGTTCTGCCCTCAACTCCGCAGTGTGCGGCAGCTCGGCCGTACTGTCCGCCTGCTCTGCTGCCAATTCCTGTGCCGGGTGTGGCAGCTCCGTTATCTGTGACCCGGCTACGGGAAGCTCCTTTCTCCAATCACATTTCTGATTCGGATGTTCCTGTGGGACCGCTGTTTGTTGTCCGTGCAGCTTTCTGAGCATTCGCACACGGCGACGGTGGAAAATCCACACCACAAGCCCAATCAAGCAGCCAAGGGTGACAATAGGGACAACGACGCTTATGACTATTGTTAGTTGTGTGCTCAATTGAGCGGAACCTTGAGTGCCTGACGTTGTGTTATCGGAAAGTGAGGAGTTGGCTCGGTCGCGTTCGGTGAGGGTGAGGTCTTCGGCTTTCCAATTGAGCTGGAATAGTGGCGCTTCGAGTGATAGTTCGGTTGTAATGACTGAGGGTTTGGCATTTGACATTCCTCCCAGCGTGGTATGCTTGCCTGCCACAAAACGTTTCTAATGTGTTAACAGATACAAAAGTCTCTCGCCCGCAATTCTGACCACCGTTGACAGCTTGGCATGTAAACCCCCTGTTGGTCTCGTTTGTGTTAGCTCACAATTCCCGTGAATCATTGCACCTTTGTCATTGGGGTTACACACGTCGGGCAGCACCCAGCCACTGTTTCGCCTGCATGGAGGTAAAATATGAAGCTGAACGACGGAGTGCTTTGTTGTGCAGATGTAATTCCATTGGTTGTGACACAGGCCGTTCTGTATCCATGTGGGCAAATGAGGCCTGGCGAATAATGTCCCCAATCAGATAGGTAGTCACGATGCGCGTCTACCGTTGCCTTTGGTTAACATTCCGTCAAATCAAACGGAATACTGTTTGAACAGCTTTGGTCAAAGCGTTTTGTGAAGCCAAACACTATATTCCACGAGCCCACGAGAGCACCACCCGTTTTTGTACTGGACGTGTTGTAGATACTGGAATTTATCCAGACAGCGACCGGTTTGGAGCATTCAGGTGGTGGGGTGAAGGTCGTTGTCAGAGGCCCGAGCGGAGTCCCTGCAATGGCGGTATTCTTCATCCTGATCAGCAAATTTGTCACGTTTAAGAATTCTCTATACTTTTGGCTCACTGTGGAGGACATTTTGAGCGAGGTTTGGCAGGGCTTGGAGTAATTGACAAAACTCCTGCTGGCAGCGCGACCGGCCAACTTAATAACTCCTGGCTGGGATCCCACAGAGCTGAAGTGGTACCACCATTATTAGTATCACAATGCGATGTTATCCATCACACAATTAAGCCCGAGAAGCCCATATATGCTGTAACACTAAAGAGGGCTGGAAATGCGGTTTGCTCGAAGGTAAGCTTAAGCTCCTTTGATGGTGGCTCCTTGTTTCTGGGAAGTTGGATATGTTCAGTTAAGCATTTATGCCGACGGAGATCGGGAATTTGTTAGCACTCCACGGCCGGACATCTGCTTCAATTTGAGAGTACTTTCTGGGTAGGGGAAAAGGTCGAATATGCAATACGTGTCAACGTTCCCGAAAGTAATATTTGGCGTTGAAATTTATTCATGTACTGCTGCTTTTAAATGAAGTCGAACGTATCGCCACTCTTCTCCCTCAGCATACCGCCAACCCTCTTCGTCCCTACAATTCTCTCCAATCTCAGACCATCCCATTTCGAGAACACAGCTCTCACATTGGTCTCACTCGGGTCGATCCTGCCTTCTGCAATGGAGCCTCCTAAGTAACCCCCAACCATCTCCTTGTAGAAAAGCGGGTTCTCTGGTAATGCATACATAATGACGCGCTTGACGGCCTTGATATGGTACCTGCGGAAGTGATGCGCACGACCAGTGTAGAGCAGGACGGCGTGCCGGCCGGTCATGAAGTGCGAGCGCGCTCTTCGAACCTCGGCTTGCTCGGTGTATTCGGAAACTGCACCGAAGGAAATGTTCTGCGTGGCGATCGAGGTGGCGAAGTAGTTTCGCACCCGCACGAAGTCGAGGTAGGATGGAATAAAGACGAGAATGCCTTGGCCGCCCTCGGAAGGCTTGGGAAGGCGGGTCAGAGCGGGTATGATAGCGCTAGTGAAGTACTTGAAGCGGCCATCCGGGTCAGAGGCCGGGGAGATGGATTCGTAGCGTGAGAAGGTCTGCTTGATCTGCAAGCCAGTATCAAGTATGGCACCCTCGTACTCCGGCTGGAATTTTACCTTGCCGGCAATGTTGCGCATTTGACTGTTGAAGACGTTGTTGAGCTCGGGCTGCAGATATGCGGACAGAACAATGGTCTGGCGGAAATGAGCGGCCTGGTTCTCCAAGTACCATGTGCGAACACGGCTGAAGTCGCAGCCATGGGCATCCTTAGGTTGTAGATTGAGATGCTCGAAGACATATTCTACGTGCTCCCAATTTTGCATCAACATGGCATCCGCTTGGTCCATGATGACGATTTCGATGGACGAAAGAAAGTCACAGTCCTTTTTCTTCTTCCTGTAGATTTATTAGCCCGATTGTGCCTGATCTGCGCCGGTGGCAAACTTACTCTCCGCCTCTCTCAATGGCCCTTCTCAGGCCCAGAGGACTAGCAAAGATTATGTCGGAGTTGTAGAACTGCGAGAAATATTTGACAGTCTTTCGTGTGAATTTCAAGCCGAAGCGGTATTCGTTATCGTCATTGCCTTCGAAAAGCTCCCGGAAATCCTCAGGCTTGTCGTCGGAAAACCTGTCTTCGCTCTGCGAGAAACTCTCCAAGAATCGTTTTTTGTTCTCCTGTTGCTCCGGCTCGCACAGCTGCATGATAGTATCGACAGTGCGGACGCAAGCCTGTCTTGTTTCAAGCAGCATCAGGACCTTTGGTCTTGTGAAGCCTTGATCCCTGAGCTCCACGTCCCCGTTGTCCTGCTCCTTTGTCAGACGAGCATTATTTTTGAGCACCTTGTCTCGTGTCTTGAAGATGTGGTTTAAGGCATGGAGACATGTGATCTGCCTCAGACTCTCAGCATTCTTTGGAGTCCTGGTAGCAAATAGGACGTCTTGATAGGCAAAGAGTGGGGTTGCTAGCGCCTTTTGCAGGTCGTCAAACTCAGGAATAAGCTCGTTCGCCCTGGAAGCGAGCTTGTGCTTGATCTTCAACTGATTCGGAGCAGATGCGGGTTTCTTTGGAGGTTCTGGTGCACCGGGAGTAAGAATTGCGCATCTCCCAAGGCCGGAGAGCTGAGTCTTGCGCATTTCCCAGTGCTTCTCCGAGATGGCCTTCAATTTCTTGGAGAGCTCGTTCTCGTCGGGGCGGGCGAAATGGGCTTCAAAGGGGTCGGAGAGGTCTTCCTCATCCTCGTCATTGCCGCCATCGTCTGATACAGCTGCATCCTCATCGTCGGCGTCGGCCTCAGGTTCGGGATCCTCTCCAGGTTCGACGGGTGGTGGAGAAGCGGCGGATTGATGGTCCAGTTTCCTCCTCTTTTTCTTGGGACCCTCTGGGACAGTCTGCTGGAGAGAGCGAAGCAGAGCAGAGTAGGGGCGGTCAGCTGTTGCGGGCTGGTCTTCGTCCTCTCCGTCGCTCGAGGTTTCGTCTTCCGGCTCGGATTGCATGGGCTCGTCTCTGACGTCCGGGCTGTCGGAATCGCTCTCGGGGTCCTCGATCCTGGCCTTGGTGAATTGGTCTCTGGGAGCTGCGAGCGCGCCACCTCTGCCGCGGGCGCGGGCGCGGGGTCGGCCGCGAAAGCCTCCTCGTCCACGGAAGGGAGCCATCGGGTCACGTTGTGCTGGTGCGTGAAGCTCTCGCAGCAGTGGATGGAGGCGCACGAAAAGTTTTTGCGGGAGGGCGGCGCGTGGGCGGCCGTAGCTATCTAATCGCTTGACTCTCAAATTCGCACCGAATATCCACACTGCCGTCTCTGTGCGCGCGCCAACGCCGGGCATCGCCAAAAGATATTCCAGCTGCCACGCCCTCACCCTCCACGCCCTCCGCCGACACCCCCGTCCGCCTCCTCGCCGCCCCCGCCAGCCCGCACATTGAACACCATGGCTGACGCCGAATCCTTCCTCCACCTCGCCCGCCCGCTGGGCCCCGCGCACATCGGCGCCCAGCCGTCCGCCGCCCCGCTCAACGTCGTGATCCAACCTCAAGTTCGTCTGCTCCGTCGTCCACGCCTCCCTTCGACTGTGTTGACCCTAGCCTAGGCCCTCTTCTCCATCCTCGACCACTCGCTGCGCCGCAACCCCGACCAGGAGCGCGTCATCGGCACCCTGCTCGGAGTCCGCAGCGAGGATGGCACCGAAATCGAGATCCGCAACTGCTACGCCGTCCCCCACACCGAGACCCAGGAGCAGGTCGAGGTCGACATGGACTACCAGAAGCAGATGCTGCAGCTGCACCTGCGCGCCAACCCCCGCGAGGTCCTGGTCGGCTGGTATGCTACCTCGGCCGAGCTCAACACCTTCTCCGCCCTGATCCAGAACTTCTACGGCCAGCAGGGCGATGGCACTTGGCCCCACCCCGCCGTGCACTTGACCGTCTCCACCGAGGCCGGCAAGGACATCGAGTCCCGCACCTACATCTCCGCTCCCATTGGTGTCACCGCCGAGCGCGCCGCCGACAGCTGCCTGTTCATTCCCGTGCCCCACGAGATCAAGTATGGCGAGCCTGAGAAGAGCGGTCTGGAGCTCATCTCCGCCGCCAAGGACAGCGAGAGCCGTGAGCAGGCCGTCTTGACCGACATCGAGTCCCTGGAGCGCGCCGTTGAGCAGGTCCTGGAGATGCTTGAGCGCGTTTCCAACTACGTCAACAACGTCTTGGACGAGGAGGCCCAGCCTTCCAGCGCCCTTGGCCAGTTCCTCATGAATGCCTTGTCTCTGGCGCCTAAGGTCGACCCGGCAGACATTGAGCGCGACTTGTATGTTGCCCTTCCCTTGATTACTTCGCGAAATGCTTACGGCTTGCAGCAACAACCACATCCAAGACGTCCTTGTCGTTTCTTACCTCGCAAATACCATCCGCACGCAGATCGACCTGTCCAACAGATTAGCAACCGCTGCTCTCACTCTCGGTGGCGGCGACGCCCTGGCCGGCGAAGGCGGCCAGAAGGGCGGCCAAGGCGAGCGCAGGAAGGGCAACCGCCAGAACCGCGACCAGTGAGCGCGGTTTTGTTCGGCTATTCGAAAATCATTTCCCAAACGCAGGACTCGGTGGAACCGGAAGCCGTGTTTTCTCACGCATCATGAGGCATTGTTTCGGGTGGGAACAAAAAGACACATGGTGTTTTGGGGGCCTAGGGACATCACGCATCTTTCTTCATTTTACTTTTCCCCCCAAAAGAAAGCTAGAGAGGACGAAAAAAGCGGTGCAAGCGAATGGGCTCGATTGTTCCTTTGAAATCATGGATGATGATGCCAAAAAGGTCTGAGGGCTCTTCACTCGGTTTATTCTTTTGGGTGAAGTTGACCGTGTACTGTGGAATATACCTGATAGATGGAGGGAACAGGTAGCTGGATCATTGGAACCTGATCCTTTGATAGAACAAGTTACCAAGATAATTGAAATTGCATAGCTGCTGGAAAGTAGCTGTGTTTTGGAAATGAACGTTCTCATCGGACCAGCATGACGATTGTACAGACCTCCAAAACACGATTCCAGGTTCAAGAAATTAGGATACAATATCAGCTAGTCTGCACAGCATACAAGCCTTACCGCCATGGGATCAATAGCAGCAATATCAACAGGCATCGGAATAATTGCGGTTCGAGGTAGAATTCAGCTCCCGGTTTCGAAAATCTTGACCGCAACCTATCCTACCATTATTCCGTTCACTCTTAATAATCTCCTTTTCTTAGAGACCAAACACCAACTACACGCAGAGGCATAGGTGTTGCTGACCGAATTTCACAGCTTTATCTCCCCCTCTCCGAGACCGACTGCATTGAACCGCCATCCCCAAGCGTCCATTGCCGCACTATGAACAAGTAGTAGATCCAAATCACGATCTACTGTCTAAAAGCAAGGCATCATGGGCCCCATTCAACACGTCACTAGCAGCTTCACAAACAACTAAGTAGCTAACCATCGTCAGGGAATCATACGCAACTCGAATTTTGCCTGAATACGTGCTGCCTCAATTATCAATGCCCTCTGGCTCCAGAATCTTAGCGTGTTTGGCCAGCAATTCAGCCTCACATCAAGACGCACATCATACATGCGCATGGATACCAAATCCCCCTAAGCAGATCTCCAAAATGCTTACCACTCGTCCATGCATCTTCGTACTTCCCTAACATACGCCCGCACATAGGGACCAACGTCGTGGCCACAATTGGCTTCGCATTACGAGATGCCCGCCCAAATATTGATCTATTATAAAATCTTCGCATTTAGTCGGGAAGTGCTGCTTGCTACGTGTATCATTATCCAAGAAATATATCTTTTTTTTCAATGCCGAGTAAAAAAAAAGGGAAACAGAAGAGGGGAACAGTCCACCTTTATGTTCCAAGGATCCAACCAAGGATGGAAAAAAGAAGTGGAAGAAAATTTCTCGCTCGTGAACCATTCTCATGGGTATCTCCTAATCTTACAATCCATCATCATGCTCTCATCCCCACCATAGAAGAAAAAGAAAAGAGCTAGCCAACTGAATATCAGTAACTCGTCTAGACCGGTAGCAACGCACACTCAATCCCGCTTAACCCGGCACGATAATGCCATCTTTGCAAAGCACGACGATCTTCTTAAAAAATCTTCGCCACTCTAGAGGATCGCCCTTGGCTTTGGCAAACCGCACCTCGCTGATCTCGCGGTCAAGGCGCTCGACTATGATGGTGCCATGCAGGCTCTGCTGACGGCTGTCAACCGTCTTCACCCGAATGTAAGCCTCCGCATCAAGGCCCTGGAGGGCACTGGGAGCGAAGGGCGCCACAGGGACGCCGAGACGATGCAGAGCTTCGCCTAAAGAGGGGAGGAGCAGAGAGAAGGGCAGAGCGCTAAAGAAGCGGGCCAACGAGTGCTTCGGCATGATATCGCCAAACCGACGGGCCACCTGCGTCAGGCTCAGCGGCACCGACGGCGTGGGCGTGAATTGCGAAAGCGACGGGTCGTCAGCCAGGCGGCCTAGCAGCTCGTGCGACACGCGGAGCGGTTGCGGCCGTGACCCGTTGGTCAACGACGTGCGCAGCTCCGGCGCCGGCTGCGACGCGCTAAAGTTCTCGCTGATGGCGATGCGTGGCGGCCGTTCCCACTCGAACGGCGTGTCGACAATGGGCGTCTCCGGCTGCGTGGCTGCGAATCTGACGGGCTGATTGTCTGCACCCATGGCGTCCATATAGCGTTGCTGCCGCTCCTGCTGAGACGGTGTCGGGTCAGCATCGAAGTCGATGCGCAGATTCTCTAGCATCTGGGTGGCTAGAAGAATGGGGTTCGCCGCAGTGCCCGACTGGCTGAGGTGAGGGTTCTTGCGAGTGTACCAGGGATGGGTACGGATCTCATCGAGGGTGAAGCGCTCCCTTGGGTCCAGCTTAAGCATGCCACGCAGCAGGGAGGCTATTTCGGTCGGGACCTTCTTCCAGAGCTCGTCGGTGGTGCGCCCGTTGGTCTGAACATACTCATTGAATTCGTAACTCGCGCGTGTCGGCTCGTCCCACGGCGTGTTGCCAACAAGCAAAACGAAGAGCACGATGCCACAAGACCAGACATCGGCTATATTTGGCTCGTAGCCCTTATCCAGCACGTCAATGGCCTTGGATTTCTTCCCGGCTACGATTTCCGGGGCAATATAGGGCGGGCTGCCGCACACGCTGTTGCAGAGGCGCTTCTTGCCGTTGTTCTGAAACAGGGCGGCGAGGCCAAAGTCGGACAGCTTCAGGTCACCGTCAACGGACAGCAGCATGTTCTCAGGCTTGATGTCGCGGTGGGCCACACCCTTGGAATGCATGTAGCTCACGGCGTTGATCAGCTGCGTGAAGTACAAGTGCGCCACGTCCTCACCCACGCCCTCGTCCGCCTCGATCTTGTCAAACAAATCGCCACCCTCGGCGAGCTCCATGGCTATCCATGTGTATAGGCGATCCTCTCCGTGGCTGAGATACTGTATCACATTGTGGTGTCGGCCCAGGTGCCGGTGGAGGGTGACCTCGTGTTGGATCTGGTTTGGTTTCAGATGACCAACGCGGTATGCGTGCTCTTTGTTGATGAACTTGACAGCTATGACGGGGTTCGATGCGCTCAGAGGGACGGCCTTGCGGATGCTGTGCGCTCTTCCGTCAGCGTGGATCGTGTGCCAGATGCACTGAAACACTTACAACGCATATGCGCCTTGTCCTATGGTCTTGGACACGACGCGAAAGGGAAGGTCCGTGGGCAGAGGCGCCACTTGCGACTGTACAGCTCACTAGTTAGCCATATCAGTACAACATGGGATGCGGTGCGCCTGCGGCGCTGCTGGCGTAGAAGGCGCGACGCGATGGAGAGCGCGACTCACGTTCGGCGGAGGCCCCATTGCAGTGGAGAAAGAAAGTGAGGATGAAGTCGAGCAGCTACCAGGCAGCAAGCGCGGCAATTATATGCTCTGTGGAACGCGGGTCTCGCATGGCGGCATAGCAAGTGGTGTAAAGGCGGGCGTTGACGCGGCGAGTCAGCAGCGTAGGCAGGCGCGCCTTTTCGCGTTAAAATCACACGAGCACGGGACACGGCGCCAATCCAAGATTACATCATTACGGTGATTCAAACACTTCGCATTCGCACTGTGTAGACGCAGATTGTGGAAGATTCGTTGATTCCTGGACAGTATGATACATGTCGGCGTTGCTGAGCCTCAATTCAAACTCTCTAGCCTTCTCTCGTTCCCCCTTTCCAATTGCTTGCCACTAGTTCCACCGGCCCCCTGCAAATCAAAAGCCTTTCCAAACCGGTGAGGTAAAGGCATGCTGAATAGCCTGAAAGGCGACTATCCAACGTATGAGAAGGTCTTGTTTTTCAAAAGTCCCGGAAAACGCCAGTCTAGATCCATGTGCCGTGATTGTCGCGCAAAAACAGAAATCATACCAAGAAAGGAAAAAAAGTGCCCGGAGGCTGGTAAAGGAGTGGAGAGGGCCCTGCGGACCCAATGCGAAGAAGGATATCGAAGGAAGCAAATCGTTGACAAGATATGAATGCGGCGAGAAAAGCAAGTATACACCGAAGAAGGTTGCTATGGGGCGCCCATCCCAAGAGCTCCACTGCCTGTAGGTGACAGCTACGTCCGTGATAAGCCTCTAATGAGGTTCATGCGCTGTTCCCGTATCCACCGAGGCAGGTTCTTTCGCGCGGGCTGCCCGCCAATGTGCGTGGTATCAATCTATTGCGTGGCGGGCGCCTGGGCGCGTGGATCGGAGCGCGGGATGGTGTATGGGCGGGACCGGAGTCATTTGAGGCATCTACACCAACTGCTATTATGAGGCAGCCAGGCCAGTGCTGGTGTTGGTGAAGGAAGTGGGAGCGGCATCCAGGTTGCGGTCACGGATGACAGACGCGTACTTGGGTTCCCTCATGAACTTGGGGACCGAGTCCTAGGCTCTTGTTAACGACATTTTCGGGAAATGAGGCTCTGAGAGTACTTACGCTAGCCATCAGCTTGAACACGGAGTTCTGCGCCTGATCGAACAGCGTCGCGACCTCGTCCAAACTCCTTACCATAGCGTCATCGTCGCCTACCGCACGGGTCATTCGAGCAGCAAGAGCCGTTCTCAAGCTGTGGTCGATGTTCAACTCGCAAGGAGAACCAGGGGCAAGGAAGGCGTTGTACAAGCCTGTATTCTGTTAGTACATGGAAAATGAGGAATAGAACAGGAACTTACTGTATGCAGCTGCGAGAGTCTCTCGGATCACCTCAAGCTTGGGTGTCTGGTTTGCCCTCTTTGCTTGCTTGTAACCACCAAGGAATTCGCTGACGTCCAGATAGAAAGACAGGTTCTCTTCGCAGTGCGTTTCCCGGAGGAATTCTCTGAAGAGAAGGCGAAGCGCAGGGTCGCGGATGATGACGGTCATACGGTTCGCATTTGAATCCCTCGTCGTACCTTCGCGCGGCCTGTTGGCAGCAGCCGCAGCGGCGTCGCCGTTCAGCGACGACTTCGGGCTCTGTATCCAGCCTGCAATCCTTTGTCCCTTCTCCGTAACGTAGTAGATGGCACTCTTGGTAGGCTGGAAGCGGTTGCTGTTGGGGAACACCTCAACAGGCGCCATCAGGCCAAACTCGTAGAAAAGCGAGCACATCTCGAAGGCTTCCCTCTTGTCAACCATGGTGCTACAGTCCATAAGCCAGTCGACCGAGGCCTTTCCGGTGAACGTGTTCATGTAGATCTTGTCACCAATCTTGCGTTCTCTTGCCATCTTCACACCGACCAAACCGGTGGCGTACTCATTCAGCGAATCGGAATCAGCCTGTGCGGTGTTTGCCTTGGCGTTAGGACCTTCGTGGCCGACGAAGCGGCGGAACACAACCTCGATCGTGGCTTGATCATGGTTCAGTTTATCGGTTTCCAATTCACGCTCCAGAATGACCAAATGCATGGTGTTGCGAGGCGAATCGAGGACCTCGTAGACGTGCTTTTGGTTGATACCGTTGCGTTGGCAAAACCTCTGCAACACGTGCATGCCCTTGGGAGTCATCTGCCATACAGCCGTCTTCGACATGAAATCCGTCTTGCCTTCAACCGACTCAATGAAGCGGGCTTCCAGGAATTTTTGGCAAACCGAACGAGCCATCTCCTTGGCCATCGAGAAAGTGGTGGTAGTGGTCGTGGTGACAATCCTGGAAGGATCCTTCGGATCCGGCATCCGATTCGATTGAGAGAATTTCAGCGAGCCCAAGTTCGTCATGGCTTCTTCCGAGGTGAAACTGTGATCGACCTTCTGCCATCTGACACGGTGGGGCGTCAGGGGCAAGCTGACCATGAGAGTGGAGAAGAGATCTTTGAAATCCTGCAGGCGGATGTGTCAGCTGCGTTCAAATCCGATGACGAGGCAAGCAATTAAAAAAAAAAGCAACACAATGACAGGCCCATGTTCCGCTCCCGACACGTTTTCAGGCGTTAAGCGATGGAATGTCTCGCCAAGCCTTTGACGGCCGTCGGCCTTAGAAACGAGCTCGGACTGGCATGGTACAACTTCGGAAAGGCGGGAGGTTTGTGGGACAGGAACGGCAGAATGAGCAATGGATGAGCCCAATGGCCACCGTTGTCTTTTCTCCGTCTCGCCATCCCGCCGGCCGCAGGGCAGCATTTAGCAACCAATTGCTCCGGCCATTGAGGTCACTCGCTCCAGAGATGCCGCAAAAACCTCAGACAAAGGGGCACGGGCCTAGATGGTGCACTTACTCTGGTGAATGGCCGATCATCGTCGGTCATCCGAAGTAGCCTCGACGAAGTCTGATGCATCTTGGAATCCTTGGCGCGAGCGGGGTCCTGTGCTGGCGGATAGGAGACGGGTTTCTCGAGGTTTATAGAAGTGCGGGAGGGCTGACGCAAGCCGTGGTCAATGAAGGAATCGCGGAAGCTGCTGTGCGCGTCACTCGACAGTCGGCGGGGTGCGGTCGTAGCGTTGAGTGGCGTGGAGGGATTGTGAGACCGCGTTTCCGGATGGGGCGCGCTTTGCGTCTGAGGCAGCACCTTCACCGATTGCGCAGTCGGGTTGTCGGGACCGTCGCGTGGTTCCTGATCAGCGATTTGCGGCCTCGCAGGGCTTGGTGCTGCGGAGGCGTGGGCTTGGGGCGGCGATGATGACGCTTCGTCGGGCGAGTGCGCGTGTCCAGCCGGCTCAATCCTGGTCACCAGAGAGGGTCTGCGGTGGAGGCTAGGCAGGCGACGTGACAGCCAGCTGAAGTCTCCCAGACCACGGTCGGTGGAGAGTCTGCGGATGCTGGGGTCAACGGAGCGGACTGGGCGAGGCAGCGAAGCCGTAGCGGCGGGCACGGGGCGGGCAGGGGCAGCGGATGGAGGGCAGGACAGCTGCGCGGTGGGAGGGCCGGCGAATGCTGCGGCTTTGGTAGTGGTGATGGGAGTGGTGGGTAGAGGTGTGGTGGGAGAAGGCCTCGAGGTGACTTCGAGACGGGCGGGCGAGGGAGAAGAAGCAATAGTATGCGGCATCAGAGCGTCGCGAGGGAGTCTTTTGGCCTAAAGGTGGGTACGCTGACTAGTCGGCTCAGGGTTTAACTTCACGAGTCGACCGACCTTTTCGAACAGGGCTAAGCAAGACGCGGGCCTTAGGATGATCGTATGGCGTCCGCCATCGCAAAAGACGCCCCGGCCGCCCTCCTCGGCCCCTGTGGCTCCCACGCGATAATCCTTGCAAGATCGAGTTTGTCACAAGATAAGTGGGTTCGTATTGCTGTCACTCTGACACGCCAAGGAGCCCAAGCCCGCAAGCACGGCCGCGCCCTTTGCATCATGCCATGCGCTGCTGCTGCCCTGCGGCGCTGTGAGCACGCTGCTGACGCTGCCGGCCACGGGCGCGACAGCCCGCGCACACGGCGGGCGCGCGCGAGGCTTCGAGAAAAAAGAGAACCACGGGCGCTGCAATGCATGCGTGCGCGCCGCCAGGGGCCCCGGCCGCGGGCGGGCAGGACAGGGCGCGGCAGGGCAGGGCAGGCCCGGGCACAGAAAAAGGCGGCGTCGGCGTCGCTCGCCCGACGGCGAACCGCGCAGCGCAGCCAGCAGCCAGCGTCGGCGGCCGCCCTCGCGCAGGCGCTGGCGCAGGCTTCCTGTTCGCGCGCCTGCCGTCGCGCGCTCTCCTTGCCTAGTCACTGCACGCCGCCAAAACAGCGCCAGGCCTGCAGAGCCGCTGCAACTCATCCGGGACTCATCCGTGCCAGCCGCCGAGCACGTTTTCTTCAAGCTCTGCCCACCCACACGCCTGCGCCCGGCCCAAAGCGCTGACCCGGGTTTCAGAGCTGCAGCACCGTTGGCCCTCGTCCACGTCTTAGACGGCCCCGTTGCCGTGTAACTCTCGAGACCTGCCGCCTGCAGTGCGGTGCGGTGCGGTGCGGTGCGGTGGGCTGCGGCTAGGCGGGTGGTCAGACGGCGTTCTAGAACCGCGGCGGGTCGGGTCAGTTCGCAGGAGGCTGGCGGCGGCTTCGTCGTGGGCGGGCGCTGGAGCGAGGGACGAGCGGTGTTGCACGTACGATATGCAAGCAGCCGCTCGCAGACTGCCCGGGCGGTCGGCTGTTATGTGTCTCTCGTCCCAGCCGGCCGCAAGCGGGCAGCGTGCTGCAAGCAGAGACGGCCCTGGTTCGCAGGCGCATGGCAGTGGCGGGCGCAGGCAAGCTGACCTGTCGCATCCGCTGCCGCACGTGTTGCGGCCACACCGCTGCTCCGCCCGCGACGACACAGCAGTGGGGATCGACCTCAGATCTTCATCACTGCCCTCGCCATCCCATGCAACCACGTGCCCCCGCACAACCACGTTTTGCGGCCGGGATGCGCCGCCGCTGGCCTCTCAGCCAATGCCCACGCACGCAGGCATGTTCCTGGCTGCAAGGCCGCCCACCACGCCGGTGCGCGCGGCCAGCGAGCCCTCCGTCTGCCGGCGCGCTGGAAATTACACAGGCCCCATCCCTTATACTTCCAGCCCGCCCTTCTGCCGCTGCGTGCGTGCCTCGGGTGCCCGCTGAGCTGCATCCGCCCGCCCCGGGAGAGGTGCGGGAGCGAAGAAGGTTGCCAGAAGGCTTGCCAGTGCCAACGAAATATTCTCCGCACATGGCTCCGCCAGCAGCAACGCGTGCGCGCCGCAAGCAGGCGGGCCCCCGACGCCGACCCCACGCTGCGCGCTCAATCCAAAACACTCATGTGTGCGCACCCGAGCCCGAAACGAGCCTGGCAGCGCGCTCCACCTTGGCGACCCGGCGACCCGGCGACGCGGTGCCTTCACAGCAGGAGCATTGGAGGGCGGCGAGCGCGAGCGCGAGCGCGAGCGAAGGAGCCAGCCCCGCGCTGGTGCAATCCGCAAAGCGCATGGCCGCCGCTTCGAGGCTAGGCGCGGGTGGGGATACAATAGGAGACCGCTAACGCCGAGCGGCCCAGGCACAGGAACACAGCCAGTCCAGTCCACTGCACAATATTGCAGGCGTGTACTCGCTGGGTCGAGCACGGGCGCCGACGCAGGCGCAGGCGCGGGCTGCTAGGCATGGTTGGATTGCGTGCGTCTCGGCGTGCAAGGTGGTACAGCGGAGCCATTGCAGCATCGCGCGTTGATGTCGTCAGTCTGGAGAGGCTCTCTCGGGCAGCGTGCAGCAGTCCCGGACGCTCTCCCTTCCCGACGGCGGGCGCGGCGGGTATAAGCCGGGCCTCGATGACGGCTCATTCCCGGGAGGCAGGTCCTTGTCCTTGCTGGCTGGCCTCGTCACGACGCGCCAGACCCTCGTCGAGATGAGGGGAGCTGCGTCTGCGAGCGCGGATCGCTTTCGAGCCGCCCTGTTGAGCCGTGCCGGACGCCGAGTCAGTCGCAGCAGGCAAGGCCGAAGCCAAAGCAAGCCTCGCACGTGGCGACGAGGGCAGTTCATTTTCTTACAGGGCCGCTGGTTCGCCCAAATGTGCCAGCAACAATAGCCCAAACGCCTCCCGTGTGCTGACTAGAGGGCCGGCGCCCCCTCCGACGCGCGCGCTGCTCTTGTTGGGCTCTCGTCGAGTGCGGCGGGTCCCGATAGCGCATCGTTCGATATGGCGATCTTGCACCTGCATCTGCTGATTTTTTCGCTCACCGTGTTCGTGAAGGCGCCTCAGGCCTTGTCCGACACGTGCGAGCGGCGCCCATGGCCTGACCGGGCCCCGCCGCCTCTCTTCTGCAGGCCGAAATGCCGTCATCCCCTGGCCCGAGCGAAGGAAGATGCCGCTACCGACTCAGTAACTCTCGCATTGCTTCCCGTTGCAGTAGCCGCAAGAGTCAAAAGGATACCACAGCTCCAACGGCCGACGCACAGAAGCTGGCAGCGACCAGCGTGGCTGCACTGGCCACGTCGGGGGTCGCAATTGGCGGGCGATTTGGAATTTGGAGCTCTCGGATCGGCCGCGACTAAGTCGAGCACGGCAAGCCAGGGGGGAGGGTTGAATTTTTGCGGCGGCCTGAATTGAAGTGGTGGCGCATTCCAGCGTCGCGACCGGGCCCAAGGCAAGGACGCAGCACCGCGATGCGCAAGCCGCCTCGAAGCGGCTTAGGCGCGAGATGGCGCAGGCACTGTCGAGAGCGTGGCAGCAGCGGATGGACAGGCTTGTGCGGGATCGCCAGCCACCTCGTGGCAGGCAGGCACCGCACCGCAGTGGAAACGCGCAAGAGGAGGCGGCTCCGGATGACGGCATGTGACTGTGCCAGCACCAACACCCAGCGCGAGGCTGGATGAAAATTGGGGGGAGGTGTATATGGGTGGGCTGGCGGTCCAGGCGGTGGCGGACGGCGGCAGCGTTTCTCTGGTGGGTTTGGTGAAGCGGTGGTACTTGGAGCGTGCCGGCTGGTTGTGGTACGGTAGCGGTGGTGCGGTGCTCAAGCAGCAGGAGCAGAGCGGCGGCGGCAGCGCAGGACGGCAACGCGGCGACGCGAAACATACTACAGACGCCCCAGGGTCTCAAAGTCAATCACCCTCCAAGCTTCACCCCCGCTCCGCCCTACGCAAACTGCCTTGAACATGGCCGCGGAAACGGCGTGGCTGACTGCCCGCGGCATGGCCCTGGGCCGACGGTGGGCAAGATGGCCGCTGCACATTCGTACCCGCCCATCTCTGCTCCACCGACACGTGCCCAACACGTGGCAATTCATTAGCCTTCCGCCCTCCCGCGTCTTCCAGAAGCTTTTTCTTCTACTACGCCGCAGATGCTGTCGTCGCCAACCCAGAGCTCGTGGCCGCCGTCCCGCTGGATCTACCGCCAACGCGAGCCACCAGATCCGCATGTGATCGGACGCGCCGACCGCCTTGCCAAGCACCATTCGCCGTGCCCCACGCGTTCTCTGGACCTCGCTCCGTCCGCCTTGCTGCTGCGCCGTCCGATTGGCCGTGCGATGCGGCAGAGGAGGCTCTCGGAGGTGAGGTGGTGATGGCGGCGCGCGCGGGGCTGATTGGCTGCCGCTTCAACACGACCCCTGCTGCATCTCTGGCCCAACGGGTGTGATTTACGAGCCGGACGTCAGCATTCAGCACCGCAAGAACGGTGTCGTCGCTTAACGCGTGGCCGCCTTCATCTGCACGCCGCCTCTCTCGTCACGCTGCATGGGCCACATTTCGACCAGCATGCGCCCAGCCGGCAACGTCATTCGGCGTGCTGAACCAGTCAGCTGCTCTGGAGAGGTGCTCGCAGAACCGTAGACAGCAACTGTGTTTGCTCTGGTAGCTGGACGCCCGCTATCCCAGATCCACTGCAGCACAGCAGTCCAGACCTCGTCCGACGCCTCTGCTGCTGACGCGCCGACGGCGCCGGCAAAAGGGTCTTTCTCAGCGGCCGTCTCGTGGAACGTTCTGATTCGAGCTATCGCTGCGGCGGCAGAAAGTCGTACGATTCCTCTAGACCCAGGACCAGGTGTCCCCTGCCCCTACCCAGCCCCGTGCAGGCACGGCTGTTTTTCTTCAAACATCACCTTCTCCTCACGACCGCCTCTGCCTACTGGAGAAGGCACCGAAGGCCCTGCTTTTAGAGTTGCTCGTCTGCTCGTGAGACGGCAGGTCAAAGCGAAAATCAAGCTATCGAGTAGCACTTGTCTTTATAAAGCTGCCGCGGACGCCGGCGAGCCATTGCGCCCGCTGCTTTCTCCGTGTGCAAAGCGGTATGCTACGCGAGTGGGTGTGCTCACTATGATTGAGAGACGCTAGAGAACCCATTCGCTAATGATCTGGCGGCTTTGCCCTCGTCAAAGCCTCACATAACGAAACTCTGGATTTTCTAGAATGTCGATCAAGCGGGGCAGCCAAGCATGGGGAAGCAGAGACGGCGCCCACGGACTACCCGGAAACACTGCTGAGATCGAGAAAAAGCTTGTGGCCCTTTGGGGGAAGGCTGGATGCTGGCGTGGCCTGAGTCGCGAGCGGGCAGATCGTCCCCAACCCAGAGTCATCCCATTCCAGATCCCTCAAGGTCACAAGTCTTCTTAAGGGCGGAGGGGACGGCTACTGCCGTTGTAGCAGACCGGCCATTTTCCGCGTGTCTCGCGCTTGGAGCGGCCAGCCCTGGTTGGGCCTTGACAAAAATATTAATATTCTCCCCGTTTCGTCCGTCTAGCACCGACGGTGCCGAGCTCGTGAGGTCCCCCACGTGGCCCAGAAATCTCCGCAATGCCAGGAAAATCGGCATTGTTGCTCGTATCGGATTCCTTACGGACTTTTTGCGCTGTTTCTTCTTCAGGAGTGGAGTTTCTCGAGCCAGAACCTTGCTGAGAGAGACTTGCCTGTGCTGCCCTTGAAAGCCCGGCTTTCCCAAGGATATAGGGCCGATTATGGCAGGATAATAGGATCTGCTCGTTCCTAAGAGCTCGCTCGGTCGCCTCTATAGTAGATTCCCGTTTCTCGCGAATACACGTAAATTTGTGTACCTCGTAGCCCTCCTAGACGCCCACTGCGTCTGGGCCCGTTTGTTCAACACATCCGCTCCCTGCTCTGCGAGCATCCATAAATGCTTTGTGCGTCCTTCTGCCCGCGCGGTCAGACCGAATAGGCTCCGTCGCTGAAGTCTGTATACAGGGCACCGTCATGAGCGCATCGCGTTCCTCTTGCTGGTCCGCGAATCACCGAGTCGACCGCACATAGCACACCCTGCGGAGCGACGCATTTTCCACCGCCTGCTGCTGCGGTCTGATGGCGTACAAAAGGAAGGGTCGCCAGAGGGCGTTGGAGAAGAAGGGGGCCTGATGGGCCATCTCTCGGACCTCACCGTACACCCGACTCCGCTTGGCCCTCGACTAAATCTCGCAGCAGAACTGGTGGCTACAGTCGCCCGTTCGGCCTGGTCCCTTTCACGCTGTCCTCCTGAATGCCCCGAGATACGTCACGATCTCAGGGACATGCCGCCTTCCGACTCGATCGCATAGCTATGGATAGGGACGCGAGGCAATGCTCCGTCCTTGCGTCCTGCACCCGCCCGGGCATATTTCGTCATACTCAGACGATGGTTTAGGCTTCAAATGAGGCGCTTTGCACTTAGGCCATGTATCTTGCAGCCGAGTAAAAGGGGAAATCACTCCATTGCCCCTGATGTGGCACGCCCCGTAATGGTCGCTTTGCGTGCGGCGTTCCTGCATGACTCTATACAGCTTCTCTCAAGATATCACAGATTCAGCCACAATCTCCACTGATGGTCCTTGCCCGAGCCTCGTGCCCTTCAGATGTCTGTCGCGGTGGGCCGTCCACCATCTTCGTCAAACATCGTCAAAGCTTTGGATTCTATAAAGGTGTAGTGGGCCCCGGATCTAAACCACAACTAACGTCCGTCGCGACAGATCTACACAGCTCCGTGATATGCGCGATAGCAACGAAAAGGGGAGTGCTCTCCCAAGCGACAGATCTGTTGGTGAGACTGCCGAGGAACTTGCAGGACCATCGGCCCTTTCCCATGGTCCTCCTTTTCAACCCTACCGCGCCTGTGAAATCAAATCTTGTCCGACGACGCGTATGCTACACTAGGATATGAGGAAGTACCAAGGGCCCTACACCCCGGCATATCAAACTGAAGCAATAGGCTCGCTATCTGACTCGCTTGTGCTGATGTTACTTGAAACTGTTTGCACCACTTGAGGGTGGTTGAACATGTACAATCGTTGTTGAAAGCACCAGCAGAAATCGACTGTCACAGAGTCATCAAGATGAATCTCACATCTATCGACATAGTACACAGTCTTTTCCCAGGGGCTTATCTACGAGCAAATTCGACCAACTCTACACTTGTCATCCACCATCGGGCCAAGCGGAAGCATTTCTCGTATTCGTAATCTGGGACAATACAAAATTCTGGTAATGGTATCGATGAGCTAGGCATCTAGATACTGGAAACAGCAGGACAGCCTGCGCTCTCCCTGTGTCTCAGCACTATATGGCTGAAGTGATGCCAGGTCGTTGGGCAGGCTATGCTCGATGGTAGGCCTACTTCAAACAGCATATGGGAATGCAATCACAGTATCAAAATTCGTTTTCTCATGAATAGAACCAACGCAAAGCCGAGCCATCCGCCTGAAGACCAGTGGTGGTAAGAAGTGTAGAAACGCTGTGTTCAAAAAACACATGTCCATCCCTTTCGAAACAAACCCTACTCAAAACGACCGAGAACTCGCTTGAGCTCAAACAATGAAGTGAGCTGTTCTAAATGGAACGAACATATATGAGTAGATGAGCCACAGCTACGGGTGCCCGCCTGTTGAGACTCTGCACACCTCATGAAGAAGCGCGATAACCGCCCGCACGCATCGGCCGGCATCCTTCATGCAGTGATGACGGCATTATCACAGACATTTCAGCTGAATCCACATGTGCGCATGCGAAGGGCTTCAATTGGAAACGTTCGATCTGACTTCTGACTGAGATTGCCCGGGCCCGTCACATCGGTCCCCCGAGGTACTTGGAGGATGGAGAGGTTGAAGGAGCAACCAAGGTGAGGGCCAGAAATATTGCGATCATTAAATTATGGTCGAGTGAGGGCACAACGACAGGCCTGGGCGCTCGAAGCACTCGAGTCATTCCCACTGGTAAATTTCCAGCCACAATTTCCGCCAAGAGCCGCCATGTTCTGCATGCTCTTCTGGCCAACCCGCCGTTTAATCGTCTGTTCGCCGTCTTCTGCAACCCCTCTGGGCTTGGCGTGCCTGCTATCGACCATCCGCCCCGTCTCATTCCCGTCGTGTCTAGGGCCCGGCACGCAAAGACATCACTCTCGGTGCTGGTTCTGAGTATGTTAGATTGAGCGTTCTCTGGTGCCAGTTTCTCGTACGTCAGCGGAAGAAAAGACCAGAACGAGGTCACGCAAGCGCACCCCAAAGGGAAGAGAAAACCCCACACAATCCGTGTTTGATAACCGGTGTGAGCATCGATCAGTGGCTGGGGCAGGACGACTTAGAAATCGAGGCGGCAGTTCCACGACGATAAGTTTGCACTGCATGGGCAGCTCGACTAGTCGAAAACCCGGGAAAGCTTGTCAACTCCGCATAACGGGCCGATGAGAAAAGAGATGGGGGGGGGGGGGGTGAAGAGAGGCATCTGCGGGGGGCGCTAGGTAGGAAGTTGGTCCGCTCCCTGAGGGTGTGGGAGCGTTGCCACTCTACCGCATCCTCTCCGCATAGCCTCCCAGAACACCAGGGAAGTGGTACGATAGTTACCTCAGTTCTGCGCCTACGGGCTGAGCGGCTAACCTTTGCCGGAAAGGCGCGGGTTGCCGTTCCAGTGGCGGCTCGACTCATGGATGTGCTTTTCCTTGGTGCTCAGGGAGAGGGTCCGGGTTTGTTGACCAAAAAAGCGCTCTTCCAGCAGTTGCATTAAAGTGTCAGCTCCGCGCCTAATTCACAGCGAAAGGAGAAACTGGTGCCGAAGCTTCCTCAGCGCTACTGCAAGCAAACAAAAGAAAAAGATGTGAGCCCGCGAGCGCACACCGCCACGTGCGCAGCAGCAGGGAGTCGAGCAAGTAATTGGGATGGGTTACGAGGGGCAATTCCAAGAGTTTCAGTGCAGTCGGATTCGTTTTACGCCATCTGCAACATCGTGCCACTCCATCTTGTATCCTTCGTGCCCGTTGTATACGCTATCAGCCAGTCCATGTGTCTGTGGTAATGACAACCTCAAAACTCGCGTAATAGTTCCTTTCCGGCACCGCTTGACTCTGCGGGGAGTGCCAGGGCTTCACGAGCAGGAAAGCTTGATCAAAACAACACGACACACTAACCACCACGTGGCGGGCTAATTGTTGTAATGGGCAGCAAATGGTCTGGACACTATTGCCACTCACAAATCCGAATCTGGAGCAATGGTTCCGGCCTGCGCCAATCAAGAATCCCGATTTTGTATTGCCGTGCCGTCATTCATATGTTAATATGCTTGACTAATAGAAAGGATGCTCGTATTGCCCTAATTTTTTATTGAATACGATATGGGCAATGTTGCTTGTTGCAACGATCGTGTAACCAAGCGGTGTGGCATCGACCAAGACTCGTATCAAAGCGTGACCGTCTCACGCTAGTGTCGAAACCAAGGGATTTACCCACCATCAATTTTTCCACCCAGAGCTCTCATGGACTCCCTCATGCAATGATGGCACCTTGTTGTTTAGCCTCGTTTCTCCTGATCAGGGTGCCGTTATATTGTGATCGCGGGTAGAGTTGAGTACTGATTTCTATTGGACTATCCAGTGCGTACGACATATGTATAATTTGGTTATCACAGCTTTTATCAAACCCCTAGTCGTTTAGGAGCCTGGCCGAGACCTAGTAAGTATGTAGTGTTCGACGTGAAACTCACACCGAGGACCCCGCTATCATAGTAGACGAGATGCCCACACCGCTTCTTTTCACCCATCTTTGTATATGAAGGCCTGATATTTGAGTCTCTTTATGTATCAACTTGGACAAGTACACAATGGCAACCACGACATGGGTTATAATGCATCATATATAACCATTTCTAGACTTTGAGCAGGCCTTCTATGCTCTTGAGGAGCTGCCTCAGTCCCTAAACCAGTCATTTCTTTCTTGATACCCCACTACTTGTTTGTGCTAGTATATTAGTTCTTTCCGTCAGCTAGAGGAACCCTTTCAGTCTGTCTTCCAGCTAACCAGAAGCTGAAGCCCTTCTTCTCGTTCTTCATTCACATAGTCCGGTCCCACAACTTTTTGTTGGACTATAAACTGTTAGGAGAAACAGGGTCTTATTGTACTAAGGATCAACAGCGAAAATTTGCTAGATAGCTACTATATAAGAGGCTGCAGGGTCACCTACCTTCCTCCTCATGCCACTCATCATCTAGTAATGCGAATAATCCATAATTCAACACTTTTACTTTCATGCTGACTTTGAGTGGGCCGCTGCGGAGCCGCAGTTGGATGCCTGGTCCGGCATTATCCGGTTCCCCACAGCTATGAACTGTCATAGATATGTCTGGATCACGTCCAGAAGCGACAGTCTCAGTGTCGTCCACTACATGATAGGGGTAAGTAAAGCAATTCCAACGCTCAAAAGCGTAAGGATTGATCGATAGAATGGACAATATGGATTCAAGGAGCAGCTACGTTGAAATACCGTTAAAGTCCGTTGGTTTCCGATTCGCCAAGCCATATTCTTGCCATGTTCTTGCCATCGCAGGCTTGCGTATCACAAATAATTGCCCATGTCTCCAGATGAAAAGGTGACGTGGAGTACAATATAAGTAGGAGCACTCCATGCGAGAAAGGAAGAGTACACTCATAGAACAGGAGGCCATCCAATTTGCTTTCTTCGCTGGAGGTCTTGCATTATCCAGCGAACCACTATTGTATGCACTTCAGCAGAACCTCTATTGAGTATGACCCACCCAATACAAAGAGAAATGGAGTATTCCACGGCAGTACAAGTGGGGAGTCACGAATGCACAAGGAACACTAACAGGGAAATTCCAACACGAGTAGATAGTCATACATGTATCCGATTTCATCGTGAGTTCGATCTCACGTCCATATACATTTGCTATCATAGTCTGATGTCATCTGGAACGACTGCGAGGTTTCTCTGTTTGGAATTATAATGGTACCTCGGTCAATAGTGAGTTCACATGGCAGGTGGAAAGGATCTTGCATTCCTTCCTTCGTAAAAAACACCGTTTCAAATCTACCACGTTTCCAGACCCAAGGGCAAGAGCTAAATATGAAATATTTTACTACAATGGATTATGTTGATCTGAAAGTCCTGGCTTTCATCTCAGTTCAATAACATAGTGAGCCTATACATCTGATCGCTCGTGGCTACTAACGAGCGGAAACGATGCACAGACACACCGGATATGTTCATTAAGACGCACATATTGAATATATCACCCAAAAACTCGAGTAAATGAAGCCTCCTGCCTCGTGGGTCGATTTAAGGGTACCCCTCGACCTTCATTGGACGAAATGGTGGAATAGCATCGCAATGGAACCGACGAATTTGAAGCTCAGACCGCGTTTGATCAATTCAAAAGGCTTCCGGCATACCTTGGCTCGGACATGTTGTGGCCATATGTCTTTATTTACCGCCCGGCGGACGCTCAAAAGCAGAGACTACCAGTGGACAGTGAGTCTTTTCAAGCTTATTAAAGCATGCCACAGAAGCTTCATTGATGCAAAGAACAGAATGGCTCATTAAGGGGGGAGGGCCATCCGTCATTTCTACTGAATAAATATTGTGAATCAGGAGGCATGGATGCTTATCGAAATCATCATAGTGCTGTTTCACCTTTCTGTCATTAAGAAAAGTGCTCGTTAGTCGCGAGGCGATGCCACTGATTGTAACGCTTGATATTAAACCTCCTACAGAATTTTCACTAGATCTCCACTTTGCCTTTATGTTCGGACTCATACTCACTGACATGATGGTAGAGCAGCCAATGGTACAAAAAGCCGAGATTTTGAACGGGTCACAGTCATCCTTTTGGAGAGAGGTCAGAACAAACATCTGCACTTCCGTGCCAATGCTCAATTTCATAAGAACTCTTAACTTCTCTATGGAAGTCCACGGCGTAGCAACCCAATGTTTGTATCGGTGCAATGCAAGCTACTACCAACAGGCGGCCGAGGGCGCCATGACATGGTGGAGTCTTCTCCTGACCATGAGCGGATAGAACATGAGTGAAGAGGACTACGCAATGTATGTCTTTTGACAGACAATACATATATACGGCAACATGTACATGGGCCCGAAGCTAAGTGCCTCCTCAAAGAATTCCCTCACACAATATTTGTGGATTCGATGGGACTACCTTGCAATGTCACCCTACTTTCCAAGAATGAGCTTTCTATACTCATATTCTTTTCCTCTTGCCATATATCTTCGCCGAGACGGCCCCAATGCTCACGGGCCATCGCGACCGCGATGAGCAGTAAAACAGGTGTGCTTAGAGGATGGAAACTCTTAACGTTTGGCTTTTTGAGCCGGTTTTGGATTGTACATAACAGAACGTCTGCAGGGCCTCGGCGGCATGACGAGGGGGTAGAACTTGTCCAAGTAGAGATGTGAGAGATAGGCAGACATCGTACTTGCGGCCCAATAGAGCAAAATACCGGCAGGCAGTTGCAGTGTCAGCGGGCCTATTGCCAGGGCTCCAGTCATGAGGACACGCTTGAGAATGATCCCAGCCGGCTTCTCCTTGCCTTCGCCCGGGGGTTTGGAGCCGCGGTAGAGAGTGGCCATAGTGAGCCCAGAGACCAGGAATGGAAGGATCATGTTGGGGTCAGCGAGCATGAGATTGGGAAACCACAGAGCACCCTCGGTGGCGAAGGAGGGTTCAATCCAGTTGCTCAGAACAGCGCTGTCCGGCACCGGACTAGGTAGAGATGTGGTTCCTTTCAATTCGGCAACGGCATCTAGTGTATCAAGAGGGACGTCTGAAGCTTGAATGGCACCGGCATCCCCTCCAACTTTGGACGTCTCTGACGAAGAAGAGCCGGTGCCAAAGATCAAACCCCACAGCCCACTCCTGCAGCCGGCCATTCGGCGTATGACTTCAGCGACGGCGATAAAGACAGGAAAACCAGCGATAGGTAGCATCTGCCTCCAGCGCTCGGCTCTCCAGCGCCTCCTCAATTGGTAGCCGTACTTGGTCATGGCAAGCTTGGCTTTGTCTCGTGCTACACGGGCTCCCTTATCGTAAAAGACCCGATGACACTTGTGTTTTATGGCCATGGAATATGCGTAGTTGAGTGGTATGAGGGCAGCGTTCTGCTGCTGGGCTTTGCGGGCGGGAATCTGGAGCCAGGGCATGATGACAAGGCCACGGATGACGACGGCGCCGGCGGGAATGGCGACAGCCCATGAAAGGCCGCAGTTGTGGAGAATCTCGAACATGCCCCAGAATACGTTTAGGAAGGCATCCTCCATGACTGGAGGAACCTGTGCATCGGCGGAGGAAAGGCATCGCGTCGAGGGTAGGTTCAGGCTTCGGCGCGGGCGATTTTGGTAGATGTGAGAGCGGAGATTGGGCAGCAGACCCAGGAGGGAGCGGGAATTGAGGCCCACTACGACGCTGCGAGGACGCATGACAGTGGAGGAGCCGTGGTTTGGCGCGCAAGGCGAGGGTGAAGGCAATGGCGGAGAGCGAGCTGATCGCGAAAGAAGTCGGCAGCTTGCGCTCGTGCGGCTCGGCCCGAGCGAGCCTTCTCGGCATCCCGAGTTTGCACCTGGACCCCGCCGCAGGGTCAGCTTGCAGGCTCCAAGCTGGCTGGCTTGCCAGTGGATACCTAGCATGTCAACAGACTGCTCAAGCGTGGGCCCCGCCGGCAATTGACGGCTCAAGTTTTGACAAGTTTGCCTCGACGCAGACATATCTGTGCTTCTGAGCCTCCACGTTGCATGCTCTTAGGAATGACGGCGCGCGCATGCACGACAAGGCCCAGAAGCTACAGAGAGAGTGTTTTGGGAAGGTGGCAGGTGGGCGTGGTGTGCGACTGACGCGTTTACGATGGGAGCTTGAGCCACTTCCACATGATGCCGCGCGCTGTTTGAACACCTCACCTCCATCTCCATCTCTGCCGACCGGCACCCGACCACGCTCCCGACTATCAATGGTGCCTGCCCCGCTACAGCCCGCCCGCATGCGACGGTGAATCACGACCATGCTGTTTCCTATCGCCGCCGCGCTCGCCGTCATTCCCTTCATCCTGCGCTCCGACTCATCCTCCAGCGCAACCGTTGCGAAGCTCTGCACCCTCCTCTATCTCGCTGTCCGCCTCCTCCCGCTCCTCGTCCGTCTGGCCGGCATTGCCATAGGTAGGAATATTCGTGGGAAGACACAGTCCAGGAGAGAGCTCTTGTTGGCCCGCGCAGAGCAGGAAGAGGAGGAGTTTAGCTTGAAACAAAAGGAGCCTCGCGGTGAAGATGAGGACTGGGAGAAAGTCGGACGTCGCCCGTCCGGCTCCTCAACGCCTGGAGACCCGCAGAACAAAGACTGGCAGGGCGTAGTCGGCTTCTTTCACCCATTCTGGTAAGCTTGCTTTCAGGCCTGCATCACCTTGCTCTCGCTCACTCGCCGCTCTAGCAACGCCGGAGGGGGCGGAGAGAGAGTGCTCTGGGCTGCCATCCGCGCAACCCAAAAGCGCTGGCCGCGCGCCATCTGCGTCGTCTATACCGGCGATCACGATGTGGACAAGGCTACAATCATCCAGAAAGTTGAGGTACTTGGCTTTCCGCCTCGTTCCGTCGATGCGTGCTGACAGCGTGAAGGACCGCTTTAACATCCAGCTTCACCCGCCCACCATCACATTTCTATATCTAAGCACCCGCCATTACGTGCTTAGCAGCACATGGCCCCATTTTACTCTTTTGGGACAGTCGCTTGGATCTTTGATTCTTGCTCACGACGCCTTTAATCTCCTTGTTCCAGACATATTCGTTGACACCATGGGCTATGCCTTCGCGCTCGCCCTGTCCAAGTTCTACTTCCCATTGGTTCCAACAGGCGCCTATGTCCACTACCCGACCATTTCAACCGATATGTTAGGCTCCCTCGAAGCCTCATCTAAGGAAAAAGAGGGCCAGACTCGTGGTGTTAATGCAGGTACGGGACACGGACTCAAGGGCAGGCTGAAGAAAAGCTATTGGATCCTTTTCGCCAAGCTGTACAGCTACATCGGCAGTTTCATCGATGTCGTGATGACGAACTCCACATGGACCCAGGACCACATCCAACGACTGTGGGGACCCCGGCCGAAGCGCGTTCAGTGCTTCGACTCGCTCGTCCTTTCATTTGGTCTCTCACGGCAGGGCTTACCCACCGATCACGAATCGTATCCCATCGAGGTGGTCTTCCCGCCGGTAGCCGTCGAGGAATTGGCCGAGCAGATTGAAGTTTCCGAGGCAACCGAGGCGGAGAGGGGACCTTACCTTCTGTACATTGCTCAGTTTCGGCCGGAGAAGAACCACCAGCTGATCCTGCATGCTTTCGCCGAGCTTATCAATTCCTGGCCGAAGAATTCGGAGGAAAAGCAAAAGCCGAAGTTGGTCCTGATTGGGTCAGTGCGTAATCCAGAGGATGCCACACGCGTCTACAACCTTCGTCTCCTGGCGCACGAGCTGCGGGTCAAGGAATCCGTCGAGTTCATTTGCGACGCCACATGGCCGCAGATTCTCTCCTGGTTGCGGCGCGCCAGCATCGGCGTCAACGGCATGTGGAATGAGCATTTTGGTATCGGGGTGGTGGAGTACCAGGCGGCGGGCCTGATTAGCGTTGTCAACGACAGTGGAGGGCCGAAGCTGGACATCGTGGTGGAGATTGACGGAAAGCCAACAGGTGCGCGAAATTTGCTAATCCATTCCGCGAGCTGCGGCTTGCACGGCGGACGTGTGATACCCGATACAGAGGAGGAATTTTGTTTGCTAACGAGGTGGGTGTGTCAACAGGGTTCCATGCGACGACGGCATCTCAATTTGCTCAAGGCTTCCGGCAGGCGCTGGCCCTGTCGGCGCAGGAGACGGTGGAAATGCGGCAGAGGGCTCGGCGCAGCGCAGGGCGTTTCACGGAGGAAGTGTTTGCGAGCAAATGGCTCGTGCAGATGGACAGGCTAGTGGAGCTGCAGCGGACATTGCAGCACACGAGCTGAGGGGGCGAGACGGCAAGTCAAAATGGCATTGTGAGGGCGGCGGTTGCATTGTGTGGCGACAGGATAGCTGCTGCAAGGACTGGAATGGACGGAAGATAGCAGGTGCATGACGGTGCTCCCGCACCTTGTCCAGAAGAGGCCGCTCAGGTCGCTCTACAGAGGGCGGAGCTGCAGCCAATCACTAGTGTCAAAAATGCTTTTCAGTCGGCAGAGAATCCAACAGCACGCGTGCCGTCTTCAGGAATTGTTGCTGCGCATGCGGGCGCGTGTCCCGAGTCCGGGCGACCGGATTCGGCGGGTCTTTCAATCTCTCGTGTGTATGCGGCGCCCTCTGGGGATCGTGTTTGAAAAGGCAAGGATAGCATGATGCACGACTCACGGCGTCTGCAACGGGCGACAGTGTTTTGGCCTCGGCAGCTCAGCCCTAGGACGAGTTCGGTACGGCGTGCAGGCCTTGGGGTGGGATTGGCGGAGAGGCAGCATTTGGACGCGCTTTGCCGGGTCATCTGCCCCAATAGCAGGCGGGCAGCGGTGGTGAGATCTGTATCTCGCACCGGTAGCACGGCGAGAGGCGGCGATCCCGGACGCAGGGCTGTGTTGGGGGCAGCCTCACTCGCGGCCAAAACACTATATTACGTCCGACGTCGACTCCACGCCTCGCGCACAGCTGCAGGCCAAAAGCAACGCGGCGGCTTACCTCAGAGAGTGGGTGAGCGAGTGGGGATCGGATCGGCCGCTCGCCGCTCTCGCGAGCATGATCGCCGCGCCTTCCGCATTGACGACAGGCCAGCCGGACGACGTCGACTGAGCACTGCGCTGCATATTCACCGCCGCCGCAACTGACATCACGGGCTGTCTGTCGTTTGCGCCGCCGCAGCCACCCGCCACGCGCCAGACTCGCCGGATACCCACTGCTGCTGGCTGCTGACCGGTCCGCCGATATTGCAGATGTAAGTGCGCGCACTGGTAGTAGCTGGCCGCTGGGAGCATGCGAGACGGCTCGACGCAAAGGGGCAGGTGCGCTGGCTGAAGAAGCGCGCCTGGTCGCACGCGGCTGGCATTCACACACCACCGTCGACGCAGGCGGCCTGGCCGAGGGAAAACAAACTTCTCTGGAGGAACGAGCTCGGCCTTCGATCAGGCGTCCGCCAGAAGGCGGCGCAAAAATGAGGCGGCCATGCAAGGCGCGCGGCCGAGTGCCGCGATCATCTCGCTTGCCGCCGGGCGCCAGGCACGCTGCGCGGGCCGGACTGCTCTGCACCAGGCGGCGCTGCAGCGGACTGGATTGGACTGGACTTTGGCTGCGCGGCAACGGGCGGGCAGGCGACGCGTTGCTGCTGGCAATGTCGCGACAGCACAGGCGAGAGTGAGGCGGTGAGGGCGGCTGGCGTGCGTGCGGCCGGCGGCGGTGGACACTACCCAAGACGGGCGAAACGAGACGCCAGATCAACATCGTGTCCAGGCTCTGCTCTCAGGGCGCGCGCCAGGATGGCCCCAGGCCTGCGGCCCTCTACTTGGCCGCCCTGAACGACGACGCCCTGTTCCGCTCCCCAGCTGCCTCCCGCCGCCCGTACCCACGCACACCACAGCACGGCATTCGAGGGTTCAACGCGCCGGTGCGTGGGATCCTTGCATTGCACCGCCAAGGGAACGAGTCATCTACTGCGAATTCCACGCCTCGTCCTGCGCTCGACGTGATGCAAAACAACTGAATTGTCCTCTCCGCCCGCTCCGCTCCTTTCCAGCGCCCCATAACCTGCCCGCCCGCCGCCCGCGTCCGCAAACAGCCGCCGATCCCCGTGGTACCTGCATCATTCCTCAAAACTGCCTTTATCCCCAAGCCATGTCCGCACCAGGCCCTTCCCACGGGCATGAGTACATGTGAAGGTACAGCAAGACATTTCCTTGCCCGTTTCCTGACTCGGAGCACGCGCCCAAGGTCGGGTTTGCCTGCGTTCATGCAGCCTTCCGTGACCGCCTGTCGATGAACACGTACTCAAAGTCCCTTGAGTCTCAACCCAGCTTGTGTTCGACAAACCGCCTTTTAGTCACCCGTGTGAGTCCAAGCTGACCCGTTTCAGTCTCCACCCGGACATCCTTTATCGCCCCCCACACCGCTCCAAATAACTTCTCCCCAACCGCCCTGGACCTGCTTGCAACCACCGTCCACCATCCAGGCGAATGACTGCCGACTACCGGAAGGGGCTAGAACCGCAAGGAACCAACCCGGATCGCCGCCAGGACAACATGGCTTCGCAGACCCAGGACAAGTCGCGCCGCGGCTCTACCATGAGCTACACAGGCGACTCTTCCGACCAGCCCTCGCTGCGCTACTCCTCCGTCCCCGGTACCACCGCCGACCGCACTGCTCGCGTCGTACAGCAGTCCACTCAGCCCTCTGCTCCCGCTGGCGAGACCTATCACCGTCGCCCAGAGCTCATGAATGTGCGCAGGAAGCGGAGCGGTTCCGAGTTTCGAGAGGAAGGCTTTTGCGATGAAGAGCAGGACACTGAAGCACGGAAGGCAATCGCGCTGGAGGCAGGGAAAACAGAGGTCACCGACGCCGAAATCCTGTCCGACTTGTGCCAGTGGATCGAGATGTCGGCGGGAGGAAGCAAAGGCGCCCGTCTGGCCCACAGCTTCGCCCAAGCCAGCTCCTATCCGCCCATCACCAAGCACTCGCTGAGCGAACTCGATATCGGCGCCATCATCAACAACCCAAAGCTACGACACGATGTCAACTTTGACCGTGAACTCCACTTCAGACCAAATTTTGACGGGGCCAAGGGCAAGTTCAAGCTAAAGACGGCGGAAGAGTATTGGAATGCGCTGGCTGCGGAGTTGGAACTCTACAATTTTCTGTTCAACGGCGCCCCGTCAGTGACTCTACGAAAGGGAGCATCGTGGCCTCGCATCATTCAAATCGCCCAGAGGCGGATACCACTGATGTTCGATACCATACGGGAGATCATCAAGAGCTTGGTACCAGAGCGGGATCAGTCAAGGGTTGAAGAGCAACTGGACACGAAGATGCTTATGCAGCAGATTCAAAAGGGGGTGTGCGACTTGGTCAGCGTCGCCAAGTGGCTATCACATCTGCTGAAGGCGCATTGCGCTCCCGTGCGTGATGAATGGGTAGACAAGATGGTGGAGCAGATCGATTTTGGTACCCGAGGCGGTAGTGGCAGATCCCTGGTGAACGGCTTGAGAGAACTCCTGGGGATCCTTGAAGCCATGAAACTGGTGAGTCGTCATATAATGAAAATCCCTCTGACACGTCACCAAGCCCGACTAACAGTTCATCGCCCAGGACGTCGCCAACCACCAAATCAGACATCTCCGAGCCTTGCTTATCGAGGATACCATCAACTTCGAGCAGAAGTATCATCTAGACAGGATCGCCCGGCGACGTATCCTTGTCGAACGTTCTCAGTGCTGGTTTGCCCAACACGCAATCACGTGCCGTAGCATACCTGCCGATCGCAACGCTAAGGACCGGGGTTTACGAGTGATCGTCCGCGGATTACTTTCGTTGCTAACCTCTTCAGATCGCCAAGGCTCGTTCCCGGAAACGTTCTACTTGGACTTCGACCGTCTGCGGGTCCTTAGGGCAGAATTCCGTGACCAAGTATACCTGGGTGTAGCAACCGATACATTTAAGTCGCTGCTGAGGAGGGTAGGCTTCACAAGATCAGTACCCGACAATCATTTGCAGGCTCTGCGGGAAGCCGTGTCTGCCATTGTCGTTGTCAATGAAGTGGCAGGCACAAACAGCAACCAACACTGGCTCGTCAACATAGATAACATCGCCGTTGAAATTGTTCGCCACGCGCTTATGTTGTGTGGTGCGGAAGCAAACTACAACGCTGAACTCGTCGATGTCATAGCCGAACGACTGCGGTATCTCATCCGTCCAGAATTCGGCATGGTTTTCCACGAACAGGCTAGTGCTATGCGCGAGTCGCTCACAGCGCGTGTAATGAAGAGCACCGAATCCTTCGTCTCTTCATCTCCTGTCGACATCTTCAATGCTCTGATCAACTCCCATGACACATCCGCGAATGTCACTTCTGAGTTTATGTCCCAGGAGGAGCGCGGACCTGAGGCAGAATTCTTGGATGACATCGCTCGCCGGGTCACGCACATTGCCGTTCTGCATTGGCGTATCTGGGGTTCCATCGTTTATTCTCAGACCGCCGCTTTTGCTTCACTTATGCGTAATCCTCTTCCCGACTTTTCATCTGCTTGCTCGTCTGTCTCGTCCTCTTCAACTGTGCTCGATGCCGACGCTTCAGCAGCGTCATGGACAGATGACGGTTTCGGTGCATCCAGCACCACCAGTAGCCCAGGTCCGGAACAGCACCACATTGACGAACAACAACCACAGCAACGTGCAAGGAGATGGAGCAGCGTCAATGAGCGACGCCCTGCAACGACTAGCTCCGCCGATCCTGCCTCCGCTGCGCTGTCTGCGCCGCCTAGTCATCAAGGTGGCCCCAATGAACAGCCGGAAGACCCGGGCAGCGGGAGTGGGAACGCCAGTAGCGGTTTGGAGCGTCTAGTTTACCGGCAACGTTAAGAAAAGATTAAAAAAGAAAATACGTGTCAAAGGTTCACGAATCAGCCCGTGGCTTCTTGGAGGGTCCACATCACACAAGGTCGCACGGCAACTGGACTCCCAGAACTTTCTCCAACTATCAAGAGTCAGCATATTACGTTTCGCTTTACTTCCGGGCAGCAGAGCTGTCAATGCGGCACTGTTTCTGCCGCTTAAGTCGCCGCTGCGGCTGTGACGATTTTCATTACTTCTCTTGAAAGACATTTACGTCTTCAATCTCTTTCATGCTCCGCCCAGAACTGGATCCCACCTTTCTTTTGTATCACATGCATTGGCGGATCTCTAAATTGCAATATTGTAATGTCCTTTTCTGTATTCCTTGTGACGGCGGTTTCTAATCTTTTCCGACACCTCTCTTTACTTTTTCCAAATCTGCTGTCTTTTTTTTTTTGCTTGGCGTCCTCTCTGCTCTGTCTATACCTTGTGCGTTTAATTTCTTGTTCATCGGATGTTTTGCAAGCGTTTTATATTTCATTTTTAGCGGCATTGTATACCCGAGTTTGCTGTTTTCTAGTGTATTTATCTACACCTTTCCTGTATACGTCTTTATTATCTTCGACTGGAAACAAGGTTGGCTTCACCGGGGCGGCGTTCTATTATTGATCATCTTCTAGCGGGTGGCGCTTGTATGTAGGTTCTAGTGTTTTTGTTTTCACGCTCGCTGCGGCCGCCGTTGTCGGAGGCACTATCGTCTTCGGGGAATACCGCATGCGGTCGATTTATAACATATACGAATCTTAAGGTAATACTCATAAGCTCTTCACCATTCATAGCCTGCAATTTGTGATGTCTACTTCTAATTCAAAAGAGGCTGAGAAAGCGCCAGCTTTGAAACAACCATGCGGCCATGGCTTCCCAAAGCTGGAATGTACTACCGCATGCGGAGTTGCTGCAATCCAGTTTCCCATGTTGCTCTAATACGGAAACACAGCCGAAACGATGGGAAAAGAATGAATGCTGATTCCTTTAAAAGATATTTATGTGGTTTCCCATCTCGGGACCGTCATCACTTTTCCCTACTGTACCAGAACACCGATGATCAAAGGAAGAAAATCAACGAAACCAAACTTTCCAATTCCCATCGCTAATACAACCAAAATTATAGGCGATCCATTCAATTACGCCATAGGGGCCTTTTTCGTTCTCGTCAATATGGACCCGCTTAGAACCTAGCCTCGACCTTCTGATGCGTGTCTTGCAGCGCCCACTCGCTCCTGCTCTTCTTGCTCCTGACCTTGTCGGCCTGCTCGCGCGTGAAGCCCCTCGCCTCGACGGCCGGGTTGTAGCCCAGGCCGTTCCTCTTGCCAACCTCGTCGCTCGAGACCTCGGCGCCGAGCTTGCCGTCGGCGCGCTTGTAGACGGTGCAGACGCAGGCGCCGCCGAGGCCGAGATTGTGCTGCAGCGCCACGTCGACGCCCTTCTGACCGGCCTGCCCGCCCCGGGGCGGGACGAGGCGGTTGTTGGCCCAGCCGCGCAGGTGCCAGACGAGCTCGGCGCACTGCGCGATGCCCGTCGCGCCGAGCGGGTGGCCCTTGGAGATGAGGCCGCCCGACGGGTTGACGACGCAGCGCCCGCCGTACGTGATGTCGCCGCTGCGCACCATCTCGTGCGCCTTGCCGGCGCCGCCAGACAGCCCGAGCGCGTCCAGCGTCACCATCTCGTTGGCGCTGAAGCAGTCGTGCAGCTCGCACAGGCGCACGTCGGCGGCCCGGACGTTGGCCTCGGCGAGCGCGCGCTTGGCCGCCTCGGCCGCCATGCTGTAGCCGACGAGCTCGATGGACGACTTGTTGAAGAGGGCGGGCGAGTCGGTGGCCAGAGCCTGGCCGGCGATGAGGATGGCGCGGTCCTT
This sequence comes from Botryosphaeria dothidea, assembly GCA_011503125.2. Classification (NCBI taxonomy): domain Eukaryota; kingdom Fungi; phylum Ascomycota; class Dothideomycetes; order Botryosphaeriales; family Botryosphaeriaceae; genus Botryosphaeria; species Botryosphaeria dothidea. The sequence goes on from WWBZ02000001.1 coordinate 2,847,621, forward strand.
GAGCTCCGGGTGCGCGTCCAGCCAGGACTGCGAGACGAGGATGGCGGCCGCGGCGCCGTCGGACGTCGGGCAGCACTGCAGCTTGGTGAGCGGCTCGTGAATGGTGGGCGACTTCATGACCTGGTCGAGCGTGTACTCGTCCTGGAACTGCGAGTACGGGTTGCGCTTGCTGTGCTCGTGGTTGACGCGCGCGATCTCGGCGAAGTCCTCCTTCTTCGCGCCGTATCTGGACGGCATGTCATGTTAGCAAATCGGTTGCGTTGGCATTCTCCTCGGGGTTGTGGGCTTACTTCTCAATGTACTCCCTTCCGGCGTTGCCGAACAGCTGCGCCGCACCCGGCGCGTTCGTGATACCCCTCGTCTCCTTCATGACCAAATTCGTGGTCAGCGTCGGGTTGGTTCTGTCCTGGAAAAAGGTGCTCAAGCTTCCGGGGAACATCTTCTCGAAGCCGACGACCATGGCCACGTCGACGGCGCCGTGCGAAACCATGGTGCGGCCCATGTGCAGGCCGGTGCTGCCGGTGCTGCAGTTGTTGTTGACGTTGTAGATGGGAATCTGGGTCATGCCGAACTGGTAGAAGACGCGCTGGCCGCAGGTGCTGTCGCCGTAGCAGTAGCAGGCCACGCCCACGTCGACGTCGTCGTAGTTGATGCCGGCGTCCAGCAGCGCCTTGATGCCCGCTTCGAAGCCCATTTCGTTGTAGTCGACCTTGCCGCGCGGCTTGACGAACTTGGTCATGCCCACGCCCAGCACGTAGCAGGCCTCCTTGGTTCCTTGCTTTTTGCCCATGATTGCGGCTGGTGTGGCGACTAAGACTTGAGGCGTTGCGGGTTGATACCAGGGGCCAGGGTATCGAAGTTGGTGGTGTTAAATTCACACGGATTCGGCTTGAGCAGCTTGCAGATTTCAGAGTGCGATACAACTCCGGCTGAGAAGAAGAGCACGACGTGCAACGGAGCAGGCAAGCGTGCGGTGGATTTAAAGATGGACTCTGGGCCGCGGCAGGGAGCTTGGAGCTACCCCAGCTACTTTGTGGGGACAACCGACAGGCCGAGGTGCCACCCCTCCCATCCCCGCATCCTCTCCTGCACACTGCTGATTTCCGCCTTATATCCGCAGTTCTCTCGGCCCGCTGACTTTCCGTGAGTAAGCTCACCATACATTGTCAGATTATATTGACACTTCTACATTCAAGCTCGGGTTGAAAGTAATTCTGCATCACATACTTCGTAGTTCGTTCGCAGAAGCTCATGCGCAAAATCCATTCCGTCGCGGGTCATCCATGCAGAAATGCTGTGCAGCTTTATCTGATGTCCAGCTAAATTCTTGTACCCATATACCTCCTGAAATCCCCATTTTCCCAAGACTTGACCGGGCCTGTAAGTTCTGTATTATACGGTCATCTCTGAAAAGCAATCCCAAGCCACTCGAGCACCATCCTCGGACATCCGGCTATCCACCCTCTCCAGGAGCTGACTTTTAGTCTCCGGTAAGGTCAATCTCCTCGGTAGGCTGTGCTGTAGTTGAGCGCTGACGTTGGCGCCTCCCTCCGCGATCGTCGTCTCGATCGTCGCTACCTGCCTTCTCACGCTTGACCCTCGGCTCCTTTTTCGCTACATTGCGCTGTTCCTGATTCGAGTCAGTACAGGCCGAGTGGAAACATAAGCACGCATTCTGTGCCGATGAACGTGTAATACAACTTACCCTCTGTCGCCTCAAAAGTATTCTCATCTCCTCGGAAGTGAAAGACTCGATCGGCCGTTCTTCAAGCGGAACGGGTTTAGGAGTTCTTGGAATCAGACCAAGAGCTTGCAGGCCAGAATAGGGTCTGTAACGGAAGTTGAATACGGCAAACGGCTTGTCCAAAGGGTCAATATATTCAGATTTGGACTGAGTCACCGGGCCTGTGGGTTCTCCATCTTCAAGGCTACATGCAGTTAGTTACTAAACAGAGCATTTTGAAGCTGCAGGTCTTACCGCGCTTGGTGCGAGATTCCCCTTCCTTTCAATGCCTTTTCCGGAACAACCCCCCAAGCTCCGAACGAGAGTGGCTGGTCTTCGATAGACTCCTGGACCTGCACATTCTTGACCCTCCAAAGACGAATGCTGATCTCGCCAAGAGAAGTGGCCTTCTTTCTAAGACCTGGCTCGTTGATTCCTCCGTTGTTCTCATCTGCAGAATGCATTAGCCCACGCACTAGTTTCCGGGCAAAAGAGGGTTAACTGACCAATTTCAAGGTTCGCGAACGAAAACTTGTGTTCGTACCACCGTCTATCCTTCCTTGTTCGAGCACCGATCAGTTTAGCATGCCACCCACCCGGCCTACCGATATTCGCCGAGAGAAAGATAATCCCATCGGCGTGTTTTCCGTCAAGATAAACACGAGAAACAATGTCATGCTGCTTGTACGGGAAGCTCTGTTCAAAGCTCCAAGTGATCGAGAAAGTCTTCCCTGACTCAGCCTCAATGTACTTTGTCATTGTGCCCTCTGGTTGCTCATCGTCCGGGTCGAGGTACTCCGTGTGGTTGGTGATGGTGACGATGAGCCCGGGCACCTGCTTGATTATGGCCATTATGAAGTCTCGCTGCTCCGAGTCGTGGCTTAAGAGTGCGAGATGCTGAGACGGTGCAAGTCGGTTCTGGAAGAAGGAGAAAGCGAAGAAATGAGGGCGAAGACCTGTCTAGCGTATCAAGAGTGATGAAGGAAGTGAGGAGGAGAGAGGAAGATGGCAGCACAGCCGGCCACGTAGCCCACGGTAGACTGCCGAAGCGGCGCGGTCGCAGTGGTGCAGCGAGTTGGAGCGCAGACGGTGAGGGAGAAGGGAGAAAGGGTAAGGGCGCTAGGGAACCCTTCAGGCAGCGAAGGACCTGAAAGGCAGGCGCGCATTCTGGCTGAGGGAAGTAGCGTCAGGCTCGCCGCCAGCTCTCAAGGCCCTACAGCAGTTGCCAGGTCAGTTTTGACTGCTATCAAAGTCTTCGATGCGCACTATGGCGTTTTGAAAGTCTCATTAAAATGCGAAGTCCGTAACCTTCGCTAAGCCAGTCGAGCTTAATCATATGTTCATACCCTGAAGACATTGAGAGTCTTGGATCACTTCTAATATGCGTACTATAATGTCAGTAATACCGTTGTGATGTTTCAACGAACCGCAATGCCTGAAAGAGGAATTGGATGTTGTCCGTGCCACTTACTAAAGATGATGCAAAGAGATTTAACGTAAAAGTTGAAAGCTCACAATGCAGAATACGCTTACGCAAGAGTCACCTTAGCTGACGAGTTCAACGAGATTCCCATTACCCTTAAAGCTACGAATGCTATACGTGGGCCAGGACGAGCGCCGTCTGATATCATGATGCACGCTCAAACGACGTATAAGAGGGCATCCAGAAAGGAAAAAGGACCAAATCAGAGAAATTCAGATGCCCCCATGTCACCCAGCCAGTCTTCAATAATGCACCGCCAACGCCAGTAATGAGCTTTGGAAAAAAAAAGGGGGGGGTGTGAGGCCGTGGAATACTAAGGGAAGAGAAAAGGAGGGCTGTCCGCCAAAGCAACAAAGAACGCCCGCCTTGCACTAAGTGATATCAACAGAGAAAGCAGAAACTCCGGCGTCGATCAGTGGTCCTTGTATGGATGACGTAAAGACCTTTGTTCCCAGCACTTGTTTTCTACCAAGGGCCGACGCGGACGGGAGCACCTAAGCCGTATGTACCGTTGAGCAATTGTTGCCGTATCGAGGCCGGATCGTTGGGGCCCACACCTGCTTGCGGGCCAGCACCGTCGTTGCCACCCATCCAGCCCAGGTGCGATCGAAGCTCGTGAACCGCCTCCAGCATTCTGCCACCCGAAAGCTCGTTGTGTTTGGATATCTTCTGATCCCAGCCACCATAGCCCAGTTGGATTCCTCCACCCCTCTTTCCTGCTTCCCTCACAACCATCGCCCAAGCCTTGGCCATCTCTTCGTACGCCTCCTGCTTGTGGCGATTGTGCTGGAAAGTGTCCCAGTTGGGTAGTCGGTGGAGGATTTCGGTGGCGCCATCAAGAAAACTGAGGGAAGTGGCGGGTTGCATCTCGTTTGGCGGAAGGAAATGCGGAGTGTAGTCTTTAAGGGCTTCGAGAAGTTGGTGCAGAGGCTGTTTGACACGATTGTAGGCGTAATCGGAAGAGTTACGGTTGCCGAAAGGGAAGGCAGCCTGTAGGGCGGATTCGTAGTTGTTGAGGACTTCTAAGGCGGACGAGACGCTTGGGCGTGGAGCACTGTTGACAACCTCGGCGCCAATATCCGGGTGCCGCTCGCAGATTGTTTGAAGGAGACTCCTCATGTCGTCGGGTCCGAGCGTCTCGAGCAGGCGGGAGAGTCCAAGAGGGCGGCCGTTCATGTTCGTGCGCATACGCTTGCTGCCGTGGCGGGCGGAAGATTGAATGAGGGTGCGTTGCGGCATCGAGGGCGAGCGCTCTGGAGACGCAGACATGCGCTCGTCGGCGTCGGCGCGATCATCATCGGCTTTGCGCTTGCGTGAGGACATGTGGTTCGGAGCGGGCGGCACTGCAGAGCAGGTCAGCACATGGCGGATAGGCGCAGTCTGGAGCAGAGACGCACTGGAGCGGCTTGGCGAGAGGCGGGTGTTCTGGAGCAGATGCGGAGCGGAGAAGGGAGAAGTGGCGAGGACGCTGTTCATGGCTGGCGGGCCTTGCGCTGTTTCAGCTGCAATGAAGTGGCCAGACGGATGTAGATGTGGACGACGCCCACTGGAAGAGGCGTGGAGGCTCAAGCACAGGCGAGGTGGTGATGAAAGAACGAGGTGGGACAGCGAGGTGTCAGTGGATGTTTAGTTGCAGCGCCTGGCACCCAAAGGGCTACCGATTGCCAGGCCAAAGCCAGCCTCTAGCCGCGCCAAGCCACGCCCGGGCCTGCGCCGCCCAAGGCCAGTCAAGTGCACGAACGCCCCCGGTCTCCACCACAACCAACAAGGACTGTTTATACTACGCAAGAGACGGTGAGTCGCATGTGCTGTCACGCTGCGTGCAGGTCCTGCCACGCCATGCACTGCGGGAGGAATCCCGCCTTGGGCCGCCCGCCGCATTGCTTCATTTACTATCATCCCGGAAACTAGACAATATTTTTTTCGCAGACAAAACAAACACGCACTTCGACCCAAAACGCCCCCGGCGAATCCTGTAGTACTAAACTCTACCGAACACCTGACGCCGCGCCATGCCCCACGCTAAACGTGCATCTTACACGGCCCCTTATCCACTCTCCCTTGAACAGTGAACCCACCTTACAGATACAGCGATTGCGCAGCCACCAGGTCCCTCCTGATGGCTTCTAGCGCCTTCTCGAACTTCTGCTCCAGATCGCTGTTACCCATAACCTTAGCACCTTGGGCGATCTGCCGCAGAAGCTCTTCAAGGCGGCGGAATAGACGGATCAGGCTGCCTTCGTAGACGTCCGTCATTTTACTATCATGCTAGTCAGCCATTGAACAGCAAAACTGCATCTGTTCCCACTTACCAGATCTCCGCGAATGTCGCACCCTTGGACCATGCGAAAACAACCTCCATTAGCTGGTACTTGAAACCATCGACGTACTCATCCTCATTGACTGCCAGTTTGCTTTCCTGCGAAACCTTCGCAATGATGCGTGCCTGGGCCTGGATGTCGCGGAAAGGCTTCGCCAGCTCCTCCCTCAGCGTCGGCGTCTCATTGCTCTTCTCCTCGAAAATGAAGCAGCTCAAGGCTGAAGCACACACCTCGGGCGCGAGCTCGTTGAAGAAACCGTTGAACAGAAGCTCACTCAACACGAGCTCGTCTCCCGTGCTGATTTCGCATGCCACGCGGGCCTTGAGCTGCACAACGTCCGCCTCGTTGATGAATCCAAGACGTCGCAGGACACGCTTACGACACTTGAGCTCATCCAACTGCATCACCGACAGCGCATTGCTGATTTGTTTCTTCACCCCCTTAATCTTGTTACCAAGCTCGACCTTGCCAGCATACTGGTCGTACAGATCTGGCAATCGTGGTGAGTTGTGCAGAGGGTTCGATAGCAGCCGAGACTCCAGTACTTCGATCTTCCGCAACAATTTTTTGAAGCTGTCGTCCGTGATTCCCATGTTCTCGATTGGATCAAGGATGGCGATTCCGTCAGGGAAACGCTTCTTGACTTCCTCGAGAGCCTTTCGGACGGAGTTTCTCTGCTCAGAAGACTTTAGATCTGAAGGTAGGAAGATGCGGAGATGACCAATTGAATCAATGCACGACAGCAGTACCGGAACAACCTCCATCTTGCCCTTCTCGCCGGGTGATGGGGGACGCACGCCTTGAGGCAGATCCTGGTTTGGTTGAGGAGCAAATGTAACATCGTTTGCCACTTGTAGTAACACGTCGACAACGTATGACTGCTGCGGCGAGATGTCGGAAGCTTTCTGATTCTTGCCTGGCTTACGGTGCGTGAAGTTAACCACTGCGCCCCAGCCAAAATCATAATCCTTGTGCTTTATGCGCACAAGACGACCCGACTGCATAAATTGCAGGCAATAGTTCGGGTGCGTAATGACGTCCCGCATATCCTTGGTGTATTGATTGAGCTGTTGCCGCAGATCGTAGTATTCGCGGATAGTACTCTCGTCCTGAACCTGGATACTAGCCTTGTCATGCTCCAGCTCATTCAAATGCTTCTCAAGCCCAGAAACACTGGCAGTGTTCTGGAATTGAAAAAAGCAACGCTCCAGCATAAACTCCGGAGAGATGCCCTCAACGCGCATGAGATTCAGGATCATGTTGTAGCTTAGGTAGAAGGCGGAATTAAGTTTGTCCTGTTCGCCTCGGACAATCTCCTTCGCCACGGTTGGTTCCATCTTCTCATCGATCATCATGATGACGATACCACGGTCATCCAAACCTCTTCTTCCAGCACGTCCAGACATCTGAATGAATTCTGACGGCGTAACCCAGCGTTGAGACACACCATCGAACTTGCGAACGCTGGTGAAAACAACCGTCTTGGCGGGCATGTTCAAACCGATAGAGAAAGTCTCCGTCGCAAAGAGGACTTTGATTAGGCCTTCTTGGAATAGAATCTCGATGGTTTCCTTGAGGATGGGGAGAAGACCGGAGTGATGTACACCAATACCACGCTTGAGCAAAGGCAGCAGATGTTGAATTTGTGGCAGCTCCCTGTCCTGCTCGCTCAAGGATTCGATTGCGCTGTTGAAGACCTTCGTGACGAGCTGCTTTTCCGAGTCATCATTGAACGACAAGGTACTCATCTGCAGCGCAAGATTTTCGCACTCTCTCTTGCTGAAGCTGAAGACGATGACCGGGTTATAATTCTTCATCATGATCATCTTGACAATCTTGTAGATGTCCGAAGGACCTTTTTGACCGCCCTTGTTGAGCTTTTTATCCTTCCCTTTGCCCTTGCGCTTCGCCATAGCATCAGCGGGGTCGTCACCCTGCTTATCCGAGATGGTCTGCATAGCCTTTTGGAAGTTCTCTTCCCGAAAGACACCCTTCTCGTCCACAATCAAGTGTATACCATCGGCGCCGGCGGGGAAGAAGTAATGCTGTAAGGGAGTGGGTCGGAAATCCGTATACACAACGTGACAGGGTTGATTATGGGTCTTCGTAATCCATTCGGCGAATTGCATAGCGTTCGGGATGGTAGCGGAAAGGAAGACGTAGCGAACTTTATCCGGAAGCAGGATGATGGTCTCTTCCCAGACAACGCCGCGAGCTGTTGACTGTCAGTGATTTTTTTTATATCCTAAGAAGCGTGATGAACTTACATTTGTCGCGCATATAGTGAACTTCGTCGAAGATCACCCATGCGACCTCGCGCATAATCTCAGAACCTCTATAGAGCATGGAACGCAGAATCTAGCGGAAATCAGTATTGACCGTTGACGTCAGACTTCATGGACATACTTCTGTAGTCATGACCAAACATGTGGCAGTAGGATTGATAGTGACATCTCCGGTCATGAGACCTACGTCGCCAAAGTCTGCCATAAATTCTCTGTATTTCTGGTTGCTCAAGGCCTTGATGGGACTGGTGTAGATGACCCTCTGATTGTTCTTCAGGCAGTGGGCAATAGCATATTCGGCGACCACTGTTTTGCCGGCAGAAGTATGGGCAGACACCAAAACACTCTCATTGCGCTGGATCGAGTGAACGGATACCTGCTGGAAGGGATCGAGCGTGAAAGGATATTCGCGAGCTGGGTGTTCCGGCGGTTTGTGCTCAGAGATAGGAACATAGTCATAGTCCGGCGGCAGAGCGACCTGATGCCTGACTTGGTGGGAAAGCACGACAGCGGCCCCGTCTTGCTGGGCCTGGAGGCCGGCCGCGGCGGCGACCTCGCGCGACTGCTCGGTCTCAAAGCTATCGGTGACAACAGGGTCGGGTTCGTCGCGTCGGAGACGCTTCGCAGCCAGCTGATCTTGTGCGCCGTTCGTAGCAGCTTCGGGCTCGTCCTGGGCAGTAGGCGGAGCATCTGTCATTGTCGCATCGTTGGATGGAGTGTCGGCGTTGCCGTCCCGGGACTTGACGCTGCCATTTGCCTGCCGTTTCTTGTTCTTTTTGGGCTGCTTGGGCTGCGAGCCCTGGGCGGACTGCGGCTCGCCGTCGAAAACGTCGAAGAGCTCGTCCATGGCTGTGGTGGTGGAAAGGCGCCTGAGAAGCGGAGGCGTCTTCGACCAGAATTGTCGACCAACTTTTGCGCTTGGACTCAGACCGCCCGCGCGATCGATCGACCCTCGCGTTCACGGAACAACCAATCGGCCGCTGCCGCCGTACCTCCGACAGCCTAGCCGTCTGTCGTGTGACGTAGCCGTTCACATCGGGGTCACTTCCGCCCCTTTGTCGACGAGCGCACAATAACTTTGCCTTTGCAGAAGTTTCACCCTGACTCGAGTTGGAGCGAATGCATCCAGCGACCAACCCGCTCAGGGTCCAACGTTCCCGTCAATGCGGAATATTTGAAAAAGAGCTTATTTCTTTCTTAATGAATGATTAATGAGCTGCTCGATTGTCGGTCAGACTCGTTGCTTTGTTCCCTCATTCAATAGCCGTTCATAAAGTTACCTACGGATCCCGACAGCAGAGTTCCAGAAAGACTAGTTGCAACTAGCGACGAAGGCTGCCTGACTCTGTGGGCTCTGAATTCTCTAAGCAATACTCGGATGTAAAATAATTTAGATGCTCCCTCATTGGTTACTTTCACGCGTCGCTCAAAAATTCGAGTATCATCCATCGTACTTCTCCTTCCTTGAAGAACCTAGCGCGGTCCTTGTTAGTACCTCCACAATATACGTTACTTTCCAAACCGTCCGTATCGTTCAAACTTAATGAACGAGTCTCGGTGGTTATGATACTCTCCGTCCTCTCGTCCTCCTGACAGAAAATTCGTGCCTCCAATGTTGACGAGAGTCTCTTAAGGTGTTCTATCAGAATTACCAGCGGCCTGAAATGCTCCAACTAAAAGACCTAAGTGATATGCTGTGCTTCTATCATGATTGGAGAAGAAAAGACGATGCAAAAATATCCAAGCTTAACTACGGTGCAGATTATGGCGGGCACAGCATTGAATTTGAATAGTCACGCTTCTCGCGAGACCCAGCGATGGCGCTCTCGGCGGCCGCTTTAGTGTTCAATTACTCAGAGCTGAGGTTCTCAAGTATTCGAAGCGGGACTGACATTTCAAGTTCAAGGAGTCGGAAAAAAGGGAGTAACGCGAGTATCGGGTGGGCGAGTTGATGCCATCAAGTCATGGTATGCTAATGGTCCGTCATAGAAGCATTTGCTAACGGACTGTAATGCATCCGGCTGCTCGTCAGGTTTTGGTTGATTGAAAGGTGAAAGGTGAAGTGGATGCTGAAGGTTGAATGAGGCACAGACAGAGGGCTCGGACAACAGGAGCCGAGGATCAGCCGGTGGTGGCTCGCAACTTCGCGGGATCATGCGATGCGGCCAAGCTCGCTCTCTACTCACTGTACCACTCATCTCCACTCAACCTCCCTACCCGGCCGTCTCCACGTCGCCAAAGTACGTGCCCGCAATGTTGCAGACGGCGTTGGCTACCCCGCGCCAGCGACTGACGTCCCCAGATGCTGTCCCACTCCACCGTCCGCGTTGCCTCGCACGTCCAGAAGAGGGCCTTCTCCGCTACCCGCGCCAGGCTCTCCTCGCCCTACCACTACCCCGAGGTGCGCTGCACTCCTTAGCCTTATTTCTGCTGATGCATCTTACTGACTGGTGCCCCAGGGTCCCCGCGTCCGTCTCCCTGCGCTCCACAATGCCCGACCGCTATCCGCTGACCGTCCAACAGAGCAACATCCCCTTCAACCCGCTGACCAAGTTCTTCGCTGTGCGCTACTGGACTTTCATGGGTGAGCCACTTCAGCAAGCTGGCTGGGACTACGAGGCTAACAACGATGCAGCTGTCGGCTTCGGCGCGCCCTTCGGCATTGCCGGTGAGCACAGCCCGCGTTTCTACGATAATTCCGGCCAAATACTAACGCAAGCCTCGATACACAGTCTGGCAGCTCAAGAAGGACCAGTAAATGGCAGTTACGTGGATTTTGCAATAGAAGAGGGCATTACGCAGGTCTGGAACATGCCGCCGCAGCGAGGGTTGCGTGGATATTGCAATTGTACAAAAGGACGTGTTTCCAGGCGGCTGCTTCTAGATGAATTGATTCTCGTGAACTCAAAACACCAAGAACACCAACACTGTGCGTGGGCAGTCGGCGAGACGGAGGTTATGTCAGTGCATGATCTGAAGGTCTTGGCATTACAGGCTTCGGCTGACTAGCGTAACCTCGAAATTTTGATTCGCCGGCGCCCAACAGCCTCTTATCCACCATCCAGACATGTCCGTCCAGCCTTGACACTTACTTTCTTTGCTCGAAGCTCACCATGCGCAACCTGAGGTGTGTGCGGAGCGCCCGCCGCAAGATTCCAGCGGATGCCCTGCCGCTCACTGCATCCGCATGGGACACCTCCGCCAGCTCGCTAATTTGCACATTTGGCCCATCTGAGTCAAGCGCTGTCATCGAGCTCAAGCGCCTGGTTGACGAGGCCAGCACTGCTCCCGACGCATTTGCGCTGATAGCTTCGTGGGACGCTCCATGCCCTCTTCCCGAACTGCCCTGCGACAAGGTATTAAATCTGCAGTATTTCCCGGACACTTTGACTTCGTGCCTCGTCCTCGCCGGTGGCGACATCGTGATAGTCAGAGAAGAGCCTCTGCCGGGCGAAGACTTGATCGAGATTGTCGGCTCAGTAGATGCCGGCATCACTGCAGCTGCCTGGTCACCAGATGAAGAGTTGTTGGCCATCACCACTCGCGCCAACACGTTGCTGTACATGACCCGAGATTTCGAAAATGTCACCAACATCACCTTCACTCCCGAGGATATCAAAGCCTCCAACCATGTATCCGTTGGATGGGGCAAATCCGAGACCCAGTTCAAAGGAAAGCGCGCCAAAGCTCTCCGCGATCCAACCATGCCAGAGAGAGTAGATGAAGGCGCCCTAAGCCCTCTGGACGATGAGAGGGTCACTATCACTTGGAGAGGAGATGGTGCCTATCTAGCTGTGAACTCCATCGAGTCCGCCAAGCGACGGATGATCCGGGTTTATTCAAGAGAAGGCACGCTCGACAGCGTGAGCGAGCCTGTGGATTATCTCGAAGGTGCTCTCAGTTGGAGGCCGGCGGGAAATATCATCGCCAGCATTCAACGCCGAAATGACCGCATAGACGTTGTCTTCTTTGAGCGCAACGGTTTGCGCCACGGAGAATTCAGCCTACGTCTGACCACTGAGGAGATGAAGACATGGGGCAGCAGCATTACACTTGCTTGGAACTCCGACTCCACCGTCCTTGCGGTCTGTTTCTTGGATCGAGTCCAACTCTGGACTATGGGAAATTATCACTACTACTTAAAGCAAGAGATCAAATTCGAAGAAGAGCCGGTCGCTGCTTCTGTTGTGCAACCACGATGGAATCCGGAAAAGGCCTTGAAGCTATCACTTTCCACTCACTGTAATATCACTCCTGCCATTTGCTCTGAAGTGTATCTAACAGAAATACAGATATCTCAGCAAGCCTTGAGTATGTCTTCTCAGTGGCTGGATCCTCCACCGTTCAACCCAGAGATTACGGTGCGGTTGCGGTCATTGATGGCAGTAAGTTTAGATGTTGTGGCATCATGATGACTGAGGCTAATCATTTTTCAGGAAACCTGAAAGTGACCCCGTTGCGCCTTGCCAACGTCCCGCCACCCATGGCTCTACATGAAGTGCAGCTCGAGAATAACGCCATAGATTTAGCAATCAACACCTCGAGCTCGCTAATTGCGGTGCTCCATAACTCCGAAGTCTGCATTTACCGCTATGAAATCAGCACGAAGGCCGCACAAGACCCTGTTCTTGACACAATACATGCATTCGAAGATCACCCTGCCGCCAGACCTCGCCAGATCGTTTTTCGCGGTGACTCAGAGATTTTCGTCCTTCTCGACTCTGAGGATATTGCCGAGAGTCTTGTTTATCATAAGACTCTGGATCAGTCAAACTTCAGCATGCTTCCATTGGATTCCCCGAAGATTCACACCATCTTCACCTCTGTCGACTACAATAAGCTCTGCATCCAAGATGATGCTAGTGCGGTATCTACTGTATCAGCCGATATCAATGATGGCCAATCCTCCCTGTGCAGATTTCCAGTCAAAGCTTCCTGGGCAGAAGTGGTTTCACACGATGATGAGGTATATCCCTTTCTATGCACATCAAACCCCTAAGTCGTCTTTGCTAATTAACTATGGTTAGGAAATTGCTTTCGGTCTGACGGCAAATGGCACGCTATATGCAAACAAGAGGCAGCTGGTCAAGAACTGCACTTCTTTCAGAGTTACTCCGGCTCATCTCATATTCACTACCACACAGCATCTCCTCAAGTTTGTGCATTTGGCTTCGTCAGAAGGTTCGTGACGCCTCTTTTTCTCCTGGTCTGGAGCTTTGCTGACATAATCGTAGAGCTTGAGGTTCCCTTAGACGAGCCGGAGAAAGATGAACGATGCCGGAGCATTGAACGTGGTGCCCGTTTGGTCTCTGTAATGCCGTCCTCTTACTCTGTCACTTTGCAAATGCCCAGAGGTAATTTGGAAACCATCTTCCCACGGGCGTTGGTCGTGGCAGGTATCCGCAAGAGCATTGCGAACAAGAAGTACAAAAGGGCGTTTATGGCATGCCGCAACCAGCGGGTCGATATGAATATCCTTCACGACCACATGCCAGAACAATTCATGGCAAGTATTCAGCTGTTCATCGATCAACTCAAGAACTTCGCCCATGTGGATCTTTTCCTCTCTCAACTGAGGTGAGTAATTTGTCATATCTACAGCCTTGAATGCCGCCGCTGATCAAAGGGATAGGAATGAGGATGTGGCGCAGACCATGTATAAAGAGACCGCGAAAAGAGCAAACGGTGGCGTACCCAGGGATGTTGTGCTAACTGGTGAGTCAAGGTTTGATGTCAACACCAAAGTCAACCGGATCTGCGACGCTTTCCTCCAGGTCCTTGAGAAACGCACGGAGACCAACTTGCAGAATATTGTGACTGCCAACGTCTGCAAGACACCCCCAGATCTCGAGGGTGGATTGAGAATCGTGGCGAAATTGAAAGAGCAAGATACAAGCTTGGCGGAGAGGGCCGCGGAGCACATCTGCTTCCTTGCGGATGTCAATCAGCTGTACGACCATGCATTAGGAATGTACAACCTTGATGTTGCACTTCTCATTGCGCAGCAGTCTCAAAAGGATCCAAGGGAGTATCTCCCATATCTCCAAAGTCTCCAGGAGATGGAGCCTCTTCGCCGCCAATTCACCATCGACGACAACCTTGGTAGGCGGTCAAAGGCATTGTCTCATCTGTATGAGATGGACGCATTCGACGAGCTGAAGACCTATGCCGAAAAGCATGAGCTTTATAGTGATGCCATTGCTTTGCACAAGTATCAGCAGGAAAGACTGAAGGGGATCATGAAACTATATGCAGACTACCTCAACAGCCGCAATAGGTTCAAGGAAGCGGGAATTGGTAAGCAACTCAGCTCTTGACTACTCGGCAGTATTCACTTACCATCATATAGCGTTCGAGTATCTTTCCGACTACGCCTCTGCCACGGAAGCCTATCGGGCAGCAAATATGTGGAGGGAATCCCTGGCGTCGGCAACCGCAGTTCCCCTCCCAGAGGCCGAACTCACGTCTCTGGCCGAAGCTCTCGCCGAAGGCCTCACGGAAACGAAGGAGTTCTATGCTGCAGCTACAGTACAGCTCGATTACCTGAATGATCTTGAGGGTGCGGCACGGACTTTCTGCAAGGGCTACTTCTTCGCCGAAGCAATGCGGGTGGTCGGACTGCGGAGAAAGCTTGATCTGATCGAATCTGCCATCGACCCGGGCCTCATTGAAGGATCGGCCTCGATGACCGAGCTTCTGGCAGATTGCAAGAGTCAGATCAACGCACAAGTCCCACGTTTGCGGGAGCTGCGGGTGAAGAAGGCCGAAGATCCATGTGAGTATCCATGATCAACCCGCATAGGCCTGCAAGTTGCTAATGACTCCACAGTGGCTTTCTTTGACGGCGTCGAGTCTTCAGACATTCCCGACAACGTGTCCGTCGCGCCCACGGACGCCACGACGTCGGCCGGCACGTTCATGACGCGCTACACCAACCGCAGCGGCACCGTCAACACGGCGACGACGCGGCGCACGTCCAAGAACCGCCGCCGCGAGGAGCGCAAGCGGGCTCGCGGTAAGAAGGGCTCCGTCTACGAGGAAGAGTACCTCGTCAACTCGATTGGGCGCCTCATCGAGCGCGTCAACCAGATTAATGAGGAGGTGCAACGTCTCGTTGAAGGTCTGATGAGGAGGGGCATGCGCGAGCGAGCTGCTGCGGTGGAGGCAATTATGGAGGATGTGGTGGCGGCGTGCAAGGGATGTGTGGATGAAGTTTACCAAGTTGAGAAGAAGGAGCCGGTGATCATGCCGGGCCAAGAGGGGCAAGAGGGTGTCGAGGTACCGACGGTGGGCGCAGATGGCGTTTACTGGGACGCGATGATGGCGGAAAGGCAAAAGAAGGAGCCGCCGGTTGTGAAGGGGTTCGAGAAGCTCTCGTTGGTGGGTTGATGAGCTTTAGTCATAGTGGTCGGACCGCGAATGGGAGCAAAAAAGATGGTATAGGAAAGGCCGGGCTAGGCGTCGGGCCGACAAAAATGACACCTTTTTGTTAAGTGCTGACTGGAAAGTAGTCGCCGCATCGTCACCCAATCTGACATGGTCAGCTACTCAGTCAGCGGAGAGTCAATCGGCATGACCGCATCCCACTTAACCTTCATTGACTCGTGTCCGTACCAAACTTTGCCTGATCTAGGTAACTGCTAGTGTCGCGATCAATGATATCACACTCCACTAGTACCATTCCTGCAATTATCATAAGGGAGTGACGTTGTGAACGAGATCTAGGAGCAGCAGTGTATATGGTTGTCGGGCAGAATTCTTGCAACCGGTTCCTGCAGTACAGACTTTCTTCATGCATCTGTGCGGGAGATTGATCAAGAGCTGATTGAGTCTCTTGAAGAGACAGTTGGGCTCAGTCAGCAGGCTGGCTGTGGTGTTTATTCCAAAAGGTTGTGAGGGAGAAGCAAGATGGCCGCCGAGCTTATGCGTGGCAGGTTCAGCGGGCTCGTCCAGGAACCCTTCCACGTCGAAACCCCATGTACGAAGTCAGCTCGTGCACAAGAGAGATAAGGTTGTAAAGAAATGAGTAAGAGGCTCTTAAGAGCATCCGGAACCACAAGGGAGCTGGCTATGTGGCAGGATATAGACCTGTGCCAGCTGAGTGCGAGTATGTTACTCCAAAAACTTCATTGGCGAGCAAGGGCGGATTAGTCCAAGCCAAGCTGACGGTGAGAACTCGTATCCCTGCCTTGGAAGTTGGAGTACCAGACGGCTTCGGGCAGTTCGAAGAACCTTTTTTGGGCCAATGCATGTGCTTCAGCTTCATTCTACTTCCATAAGAGCATATCCCTGATTTTCAGTTGCTGCAACACGATGCGCTCGGTCTCGACACTCTCCGTATCACAGATATGCCAAACTTCGGTTTCCGTTGTTATGCGGTCACAGACGTGATGCGGCGAAGCGACAGCTGATGAAGCACTTACAAATGATATGGTCGCCGAGGGGAAGCAAACTTAAAGTGTGAAACACTCTAGAACAACTACCTTTGCCTCAGCCCCTTCCATAAAATACCGAGTGCCGCCGGCGAATGGCAGAAAGGATGAGTCAGGCTGGGTAACAACGCCAACACAGCCACAATTGCCACTATACTCGAGCAGATGATGCGACTACAGTGCCGAAGAGGGCCAGCGGGAGGGAGAGAAAAGCAACAAACAATGCAGCCGTGCGGCGCACCAAACCGGAAAGGGGGGGGGAGCAGGACCAGGAAAAGTATATTGGTCGGAAGAAAGCACACCCCACGTCGGGTGAATATCCGTGCACATTGGAGATGGACCAGTGAGGCAGCAAAGTGGCGGCAACTTCGAACGTCGCAAAACGGGTTCTGGTTGACCTTCAGGCATCTGAACCACGGACCGGAAGCATGCGGGAGGGAAGTAATCGAAATGAGCTGCAGGGCGTCGCGCGGGTGAAGCGGGCTGTGGCGGTGTGGAGCGCAAGGGTTCTTGTCCGTCCTATACTACTCCGGGTGGTGGAGATTAAACTGACCACCGTCTCTCTGGGCCGGCGCGATGCACAGTGCGCCACCAGGGAATGATCATGGGTCAATCGGCGGCGAGGCGAGCTTCCAGCGCGCCGGGCACCCTGCCGCTACGATTTACGAGGCACAGAAGTATGGTACGGTACGCGTCAAATGCGCGTGCATCACGCTGTTCGAGGGGACAGCAACGTGCGTGGCGGGGCCCACGTGCCACGGCAGAAGGCAGACGGTGGTAGGGAAAGGCCAGCACTTCAATTGGTAACGTTGGTGAAGCGGTGCTAGGTAGGCGCCAGCGCTAACGAGGGACGAGCCGTTGCAGGGACGGGAACGACGGCAAGGGCAGGCGATGCGGTGAGAAACGAAGTCACCTTGCGCTGCGCTAGCTTCCCAGGCGGTTGCCAACCTTGTGTGCGGTGGTGCTACGATGCGCCGCACTTCGCCGGCCTTGGCGTGCGCGTGGTGCTGTGTCCCACTGCGCTTGCGTATAGTCGTTCCGTGGTTCGAAGAAGGTCGCTTGCATGCACGGCCGGCAGTTTGCTCCATCGATTCCATTGCCCCATTCGGACATTTCTGGGGCCGCGGGGATATCGACGTCTACACTGTGCTGCCCACTATAAGAGACGTTGATATTGCTGGGATATCGGGCCCTACAAGCTCCCGCAATACGAGTTGCACAGGAAATAGAATTCAAAAAGAGGCGGTGCGTCGGGGAGCGGAGTACAGTGCTGACGAGAGAATGACGGCCACCGATTAGCTATCATTGCCCTGACTTTAGCAACGTCATCGTCCAATCGGATGGGACAAGTAAGCTTACCGCACAGAAGTCAGATGGGCCCACGTCTTGTCACATTCTCTGATGAGGCATAACAAGCATTTTTGCTTCCACATAAAGCTGAATTCCTTTTTCTGGATGCTCTCGAGTAGACATGTCCAGACTATGGAAAAACATCAGCCATCCTGACCCTCCCGGCCATGCTTCCTTCACTCAAACCAGCTGCCGGTTCGGAATCAAAAGCACCGTTGGACCAATTCATGCTTCATCCTATCCGATCCTCTAGTCTACCCAGACCATTTTGAACGCCGGCTCCCAATCCATGTAAGATCATAATAGTTTCCTCCCAGGCCTACTGTTTGCAGAAATGCCTTCCGTTTTTCTATTGTTCAATTCGCCCCTCAAGCCTGGAAGCCCTCATCCGGGACGATGCGGGCCCACTCGTGCTTCTCCTTCCCGTACATGATGTTGCGCAGCCACGTCTTGATAACGTGAGCGTACTTGCCCGACTCGCCGGCCGCAAGCGGGATGTCAATGTCCTTGCCCCTGAAGTGGATCATGCCGACGGGCGCGATGAAGAAAGCAGTGCCCGCCGCGAAGGCCTCGACGAGGCGGCCCGAGGCGGCGGCGTCGGCGAGCTCGGCCATGGTGAACTTGCGCTCGACGATCTCGAGCGGCTCGAGGGTCTCCTCGGCGGAGTCGGCGCCCGCCCAGCCGGCGGCGAGGCGGGTGCGGACGAGCTCGAGCACCGAGCGCCGGGTGACGCCGTCGAGGATGATGCGGTCGTCCAGCGGCGCCGTGACGAGCTGCAGCTTGCCCGTCTCCGGCACGCGCCACACGACGAAGAAGTTTGACGCGCCCGCCTCGGTGACGAGACTCTCCTGCCCGAGCAGCCAGAGGATCTGGTCGAAGCCGCGGGCCCTCGCCTCGCCCTGCGCGATCAGAGATGGGCCGTAGTTGGCGCCTGGACATCTGGTTAGGAACCTTTCGGCTAGAGTTTCCGGACAGTTTTACTCACCAAGCTTGGCGTATCCAAACCCACCAGGCCACGCGCGCACCATGTCATCGCGGGAGGCAAGCAGCTTGAGACCGGGCTTCTTGAACGAGCCGGTGGGCTTGTCCAGGTTGGGGAAGTTGCAGATGATGACATACAGCAGGGCACGCTTGGGCACATTGACACCAAGGGCCTCGTCATCGGCAATGAAGGTCGGACGGATGTACAAGAACTGGCCGGCACGCTCCTTGGGCAACCACTTGGGCCCGTCAACAGCGCACAGCTTGGCGACCAGCTTCTCGAGCTCGGCCGGGTCGAAGGCCGGCAGCGAGATGCGCGAGGCCGACGTCAGCATGCGGGCGGCATTGCGGTCAGGGCGGAAGAGCCGAAGCTTGCCGTCCCAGCCGCGGTAGAGCTTCATGCCCTCAAAGCACTCGGTGGCATAGTGAAGGCATGACGCAGTGGGCATCAGCGAGAGCGGGCCGTAGGGCTTCAGTTCCGGAGTGTGCCAGCCATGATCGGCCGTCCACGACACGGTGATCATGTGGTCGGTGCAGCATTTTTGGGCAAGGACCTCAGGGGATTCAGGCTCCGGAATGGGCCTGGGTGCGGTGGTGAAGGTGGTGGTGAGCTTTGAGGCGTCGAGTCTGGCCAGATCGACGTCGTTGGAGCCGTTGACCGGAGGATGCTCGACGATGTGATGCTCAATGCCAGCCTCCGTCAGGCCAGAGACAGTGATGGGGTTGACAGCGTGAGAGGACATGGTGACGGATTGAATTGATGGTGCAGTATTACTACGATGACTGTTTGGAGGGACACGAGCGGTATCGGCGGACGCAAGGGAGGGGGTGGATGAAGGCAAAAAAGGTTTCTCGGCGGCGTCACCGCGGTCTCAGAAACGAACACGCGGCCAAATGATCAATTGGAAGAGAAAAGATGGACGAGAGAAGGAGAAGAGATGCAATTGAGAAAGACTATTTTATACCTACGTAACTGGACTCCACCCTGGGCCGGGGAAGAGTGACTCTTATCTGAAGCGGGAAGCATAGGGCGCGCCAACACCTGGCGACAAGCGGCAACGAAGCCGGCGGACTAGCAGCGGGGAGAACGCTTGAGCCGGCCGGTGGCCGGCCCATTGTCCCTGTGACTGCATGACCGAGAGCTGATGCGGCTCAATGGTTCCCAGAGGCGGCGGCGGACCAGAATTTGTTAAAAAGCCTGTCCAAGGCCAGATTTCTGAGCCGCGACGCTAGTGCTGGCACACCCAATTTTTAATCGTGGCCGCGACCAAAGGGTATGACGAGAGCCGCTGGCGGCCACCAGGGTTGTTGGTTGGGATTGCTGAGCGGGAAGATGAGCGAAAACCGCATCTAGCCGAGCCGTTGCTATCCAGAACCTCCTTCTGTGCTCATCACCCCAAAAGCCGCTCGGGTCCCCATCTTTGTGGAAAATTCTGGTCACATTCACCGCATCTGAGGGGCTGACAGACCCTGTCGTGATCCTCTGCCCTTAACCGAGCCAACTTTCAGCTCGTCCGTCTGGCCTCAACCTCGGAGAAGTTCACTGACTTACTTTCCAGAAGAAGCAATGTCACGTATATATTCCCCAGCGTTCGAATACTGAGGGTAGGCCTCCGAAGAGCGGGCTTCGTTTGCCGGTATGGTTGTGTTTGCCATTTCTGTTCGGCATGGGGGATCCAGTATGGTCACCACCGAAACGCGTCTCCCTGGCCAACGAAATTATTTTGGCTTCTGCCAATTGGAAAGATGCGATGTTGAGCAGCTTCACAATACGCAACTCAGACCTGGCTTGCTCTGCGGGGCCTTATCATGGGGTATGTCCACATTTGATATTAGGTCCAATCACCACGACTTGTACCCGGACAGATGTAGCGGAGGCATCCGTGCGTAGCCGAACCACATGCACTACAAAGCACAATGGGATAGATCATCTTGGGAGCCACGTGAAGAGGATTTTCTTGATTGGGCTCACACGGCCCCTTTTTTGCTATACCTACATTATCCGTGCTGAGTGACAATAAACCGACTTCCGCTTCAGGACGACTACGTAGACCAACTTTTAATACCGTTGAGAACCTAGAATGCAATGCTTAAGCAGATTTGACCATCGAAGCAACCCCTTTGTACGTAAACACAATTAACTTTTTTGGACCGTTCCTTCAGAACTCCAACTCCAAACCTTGCCAGACCCGGAGCAAATACCGAAGCAGATCCTGAAAAGACAACAAGAGTCCTTCTTACTTCTTGTTTATGAGGGTATCATGACCGTTCCTTCTTCTTAGTACGTTGCCGTTCAATTCTTACCCTATAACCGAAACCAATGCATGAGCGTATCGACATAACATTTACACAGCAGCAGACTGCTGCGACTTATCGCCGTAGATGCGGAACTGGAAGAAGATGGTGGCGTCCTCGACCATTGTTCCGAGAGATCCAATGAGCCACGGCAGGTTGGTCAAAAAGTATTCCCTCTCAACCGAGTGAAACAAGATCTGCAGAATGTTAATGGTGCAATGGCATGCCAACGCGAATGAAACTTACGCCCATGCCATAAGTCAGGTTGCCAAGCAAAGACAACAGGAAGAAGAGCAGCGACAGGCCCTCGCAGGACTGCTCGCACCAATTCTTGTAGATTTGAGGGAGGCGGGCGCCAAGGTAGCAGATGGCACTGGCGTAGCCCAGGATCTGAGCGCCCGGAGCAATGTCCTCGGAGCCAGCACCCGAGTCAACAGGCGTGGGTCTCCAGACTCCTGTTGCGTATGCGACAGCCCAGCCGACGGCACCTGCAAGGCAGACGCCCAAGATGCTGAGGATATTTTTCCTCCACTCGCCGGCCGTATCCTGCTCCTCGGCAATACCCGCCAGCGAATCGACGTGGCCCTGGCTGTCTCTGCGGCGGGAGGCGACGCTGGAGCGGCGGCGGGAACCGGGCAAACCGAGATTGTCGCTGTCGCGGCGGCCCAGGAGCGGCTGCTCAACGCTGTCGCGCGACGAAGCCTCCGACACCTTGCGCTGGCGACGGGCGTTTCGAATATTGTAGTACAGGCATTGGGAAATCAGGACCAGATCGGCAAAGCAGAAGTACACGGCAAGGGCGATGACGGTAGGCACGAGACCAGCCCAGGCGGCGCCGGCGAGGTTGGTGACGTCGCCAATGAACCAGACGGCGAGAAATGTGATTGAGATGCCATCGGCAGAGCCTTGCTTGTAGTTCTCGATCAACTGGGGGACCTGGGGAAGGGTGGTGGGTTAGCTTGGGGCGGGAGAATGGATTCACGCATGACAATTCGAGGAGCACGCATCGACATTGCACATACCAAAAGAAAGATCCAGGCGGCTAGCGAGATGGAACCGAAAACGCCGCTCAGAGCCTCTTGGGCAGTGAGCGACGCGTCGAGGAGAGTCGCGGCCATACTGTCGGCGAGGGTGGATTGTGTTGTGTAATAGGTCGCGTGCTGAGAAATCGGCGGGCGCAGATTGCTCGCGCGCGCAGAGAAAGAAACAAGCGGCAGAATTTGCTGGTGATGACGCAGGCAACCCTGCATGCGGGCTGCAGCAAGCCGACGTCCGAGGCTGCGCGCTAACGGGCCAGTTGGGAGGGCCTGGCCCGTGGCGGCCCCGAAGAGCCCTGCCTGCCTGCCGCCCACGCTGCCTTGCCGGTGCTTGCGCTCTCGGGGGAGCGGCGTCACGCCGTCGCATCGAGTGGGGATGACTGAGGGCAGACCCTTTCGCGGCAGCAGTCGGGATCGCAGGCAGGGCGGGCGCATCGATCGCTGCCTCGTTGAGAGTGCTGGACGGCCGACAGCAGGTGACTGGAACAAGGCCCCGTCCCGGCGCGTCGCCTGCTCCGGATAGTGCGCGCTATTTCTGGCCTAGAGTGCTGACCACGCTCCAGCCAGCCTGTCTCGTGTTCCCACGCCTTTTCTTCTGCTGCCCACCACTACTGGTTAATAACTGCCTCAGCCATCCCTTCGTTTGCCCAACATCTGTCCCTTCGCTCACCCGCGCCTTTCGCTCACAACCCACAACCGCGACCCGTCGTCGTTTCCGATCGTCAAAGTCGCTCGTGCGAGACATACACGTAATCCCGGCCGCGCTCTCCCTTTTCTCTGCGCTTGGACCCTTGGCCGTCGCGCTTCAACTCGGCCCACGCCAGAGCGCTGCTCATCTTTTCACCACCGCATCAACCGCTCATCACATTTTCATCGCCATCTGTCATCTGCAACCATGCGAGGCTTCAGCGCCCTCGCTCTGGCTTTGTGCCTGCTGTTTACCTTCGCTGCCGCCAATTTCCCGGTCGATGCCGAGGATTATGCGCTGGGCTTCTTCCACCGCAGACAGGACGCCTCTGGAGCAAGCACAGCACCCAGCACCCCAGATGCCACCTCCGTAGCTACTTCCTCGCGCGCTACCTCAACCGCGGAGCCCAGCTCATCCTCCAGCACCCCGTCAACCACCGAGCAGACTACCGAGGCCACCTCCACCAGCCAGACAACTTCGGCCGCCCCGACCAGCGCCGATGCCACAACCACCGATGCCGCCGCCACCTCGACGGCCGCTGCCACCTCTGCCGCTGCTGCTGGCACCACCGCTACCTCGGGTTCCGCCGCCACCACTGGCGGTTCTTCGACCTCGGCCACTGCGACTAAGACCAGCTCCAGCTCCAAGACCACCATCACGTCTGCGCTTGTTGCCAGCTCGACCGAGGCTTTCACCACCACTCTGGTGACCACCATTGATGGCCAGGCTTCTAGCGTCGTCAGCACCGGCAGCAGCGTTCACGTCTCTACCACCGGTTTCGCCACCGTGACCAGTGCTGCTAGCCTTAACAACGGCAGCGGTGACTCCGGCAGCTCAGGAATGAGCAGCAGCACCAAGAAGATTATCGGAGGTGTCGTTGGAGGTGTTGGAGGAGCAATCGTGCTCGGCGGTCTTGCCATCGTTGCCTGGCGCATCTGGGGCCGCAAGAAGAACCGGGCCGAGGATGATGACGACTACCTCGCCGGCAGTAACGCCCACCAGCCGCTTAACAGTGAGAAGCGCAACAGCACCTCGCCCAATGACATGTTCAACCGCACGCTCGAGCAGCACCACACTCCTGGTGGCCGCGTCAACGCCGCAGCGAACTTCTAAGAGATCTTCCTGCCTATCGTTATGAGCATCACGATTGACTTGGTCTTGCATTGCAGCGGAGTTAGTTTCTTTTCACTGTGTACTACACAGCATTCCTTACATTTTCGTAATTACGCGGATCCGACCACACGGATTCCTGTGTTTATTTTCCTCGGTCACGAATTGCATACGTAGCACGGAGATGGCTACACGCTAGGACTTTGGGCATATTTGAAGAAGAACGGTCTTGATACTCACGAGTATGAGACCGGTTAGAAAGCCAGCATACCCCTTCTTTCCTTATTGGAATAGTCTGGTTTTTTCCTTGGAAGGAGTGATAAATTCACATAAATAGCGGGAGGACAGTATGCAATTCAAATTGCACTTTCTGTACAGTCAAAGAACAGTAGATAGTCGCGAATACACTCGCACCCCATTAATGCTCTGCACGGCAGCGCCAATGACGAAGATGCGGTGAAAAAGTGACTTATGTGAGATTGCGGTCTGACCCAGAGGGTCGCGTACGCGGTTTCAGCGGTGTCTCGGACGCTGGTGACAGATTCCCTTTGCGGCGGCTGCGACGCGCTCGGCAGCCATGACCCCGGCCGACGGCTGGCATTAGACATTGCTCTGCGCCCGCGCCCAACCTGCCTGGTCACTATTTTGCCTTTCTGCCGGGGAGTAATGAATGCTACCGTCGCCCTACCCGTCTTCCCCTCCGCTTCTGCGCTTCTTCCACACCTCTACAAACCGCCACCATACTTTGCGTCCGCGCAGCGCCAAATTTCCAGCAACCAGGAGAGACCACCGCCTTTCCTCGCCCGCTCCGCTTCCGACCAGACTCGCCGCCCGCCCTGTCGATCCTGTCTCATCATCAGCCAACCGCTTGCCAACCGAACCGAGCTGCACTCCCGAGCATACAGCCGGACCATGCGCTCCCAAGCTGCCAGGTAGCAGCAAAAATCCAGCTTGACCTCCAACAAAGCGCCGTAATCCTCGAACAAACCAAGTAGACGGGACGTCCATCTTGTCCAGTCCAAGAGCAAGCCCAAGAAGAAAAAAAAGATGCGTGGCCCATCAGCACGGATGCCGACG
This sequence comes from Botryosphaeria dothidea, assembly GCA_011503125.2. Taxonomy (NCBI): domain Eukaryota; kingdom Fungi; phylum Ascomycota; class Dothideomycetes; order Botryosphaeriales; family Botryosphaeriaceae; genus Botryosphaeria; species Botryosphaeria dothidea. Next base: position 2,872,403 of record WWBZ02000001.1, read on the forward strand.
CCCCGCACCGCAGCGTTGCTGCTGCTGCTCTTCGCGTCGTCGCGTGTCGCCTCGTGCGGCGCCAACCCCATTGACGCCCACGCATTGCATCTCAGAGGAGAAGAGGACGGCGCGCTCCGGCTGCTGGTCAGGCAGGCCTCGTCGGACAATCTGCAGACGTTTGGCGGGTCTCTTGGCGGGAAGAGCGCCGCCGCCATCTCGAACTCCGGCAACGATGAGCGGGTTTTTGAGGTGGATGGGGATACTTTTGTGAGTTCATACTTTTACTCTTGCCTCACTTGTGTGCCTTTGGGATTTGAAAGGATATTGGAGAAGATCGAATTCCAGAAAGGATAATGTTGGCCTGGGCCAATCTGAAGAAAAAGGAACACGAGAACTCATGGTGTGGAAGAATAAAAGAGGAGGACTTGTGGATTGTGTAAGCTCAAGATACGGCTGGAATCATTTGCAGTCGGGAAGGAATTAGGCACTGGCGACCATTGCCAAGAGGGTTTGGATTGGCTTATTCGGACGCGGAGGCAATGACTTTAACTTCTAAAGGATAAATTCACTAACCCTACTTACTAGACCTCATTCTCGGATGCTGCTCAGAGGACATGTGACAACCAGTTCAATGACTGCGCCGATGTAAGTCTACATCCCCGATGACAATTTGTATAGGAATATGCCGCTGACACAATCATTCAACCAGGCAGCCAATGCACAAGGGAACAAGGGCGAATTTACCGTGCAAGACTGCGAGCAGCAAAAATGTGAGTGTTTTCTGCGTCTGAGGTGTTGTGAAACTCTTACTGACCATTGTCAGCCAAATGCAACTCGGTCCAAAGCGCAGCCTCCATAACAACCTTCGGTGCCATCGTCCAGCAGACTAGCACCTCATCATCATCATCATCATCATCATCATCATCATCTTCGTCTTCTTCCTCTTCCTCCTCATCGTCCTCGTCATCATCCTCGTCTTCGAGCACCTCGACATCAACCACTGAAGCAGAAACCACCTCGGAGGTAGCTGCCACATCAGCAGCCCCGGAGCCCACCATATCTGAAGCTCCAGAGACGACTGCCGCACCTGTCGCGCCTGCCACCTCGGATCCTCCGCCGGCTCCTGCAAGCAGCGACCCAGTCATCCAAAGCGTGCCACCTACCAGCGAGGCTGCTGCCGCTCCAGCCACCACGGCCGAAGAGACGACGTCCGCTGTCGCCGCCACATCAGCAGCAGCGGCGGCGGAAACGACGGCGGCCGCGTCACCCACCGGGACGATCAACATAGGGCCGGATCCTGCGTTCCCGGATTTCGATTTGATTTGCGATGAGCTCTGAGAGCCTTCATTTTTCCCCCCATTGTCTTGTGTATTCTTTAGCGGTACCGTTTTTCTCCACGAGCGCATGTCATCATCTTCTTTTTGCATGATTTTTATCGAATTTTCGGTTCAATGGCCCGGAGTTTTCCACAAGACTGTGGAAGCTTCTCGGGGATCTCTCTGGTCTTGGTTCTCATTTGGCTTTGACACCAAATCCCGTGAGTAGTGTGTGTAAGCTATACGGTGTGACTCGATATCCTAGAACGGTAACAGTGTGAGGATAAAGGAAAGCATATCAATTCCAAAACCCTAGATCGGTCTTTCGCAATCTGTTTTGTGGGTGCTTTTGCATGCTTCGTCTACGATGTTGATTTCATAAGCGATCTACACAAGACTTGGAAGCCTTCACAAAAGCAATACCCAAAAGCAGCCTGTGCCATGCTAGTGTGCTTTACTCCGAAGAAAATAAAAATCTAATTAAAGAATCGGGCTCGAAGATCTTCACCCGCTCTGACATGATGTGCGCAAAAAATATCGAATTGGGTCGATCAGGCATTATTGATCAGCGCGGAGGAGCAACGGCGCAAAACTCAGAAGCTCACCCAAGGACCGACCGGGCCTTTCGTCGTATCCGGATACGGCCGGGAGTTTGCACAGGCACAAAGAGGATGATGATGAGAAGATGATGATCAGGCATGACCGGTTCATGCGGGACCGGCTATCTGGACATTGAATACGGGACCCCATCGCAGCCTGCCCTCCTTCCGGAAGGTCCGCCGAGAGACATCGGGAAAATCTGTGTTTTCTGCTAAGCTGGGGGAGTAATACGGGACGCCTTAACGGCGGGCAATGCTTTGCGGATCTTACCGCCGCCTTGGGTTTCGGCATCACACTCCATGCTCTCCCCCGGCGCCATGACTGCCGCCTCATCAGTGCCGGTGTTATCAAAGAGGTAATTGTCTCCCTCTAGCCTACCGGCTACAGCTATTTGACATTGGCAAGAGACATATGTGGAAGAACGATCTACCCTCCGTATTTACGTTAAGGAAACAAACAAAGGGCATTGACCCAATTATGAGAGAGACAAACAGTCTTGTTGATTTAACATGGACCAAACCGCAGTTCCGTATTTCCTTTCCCTAGTCTATGTGTATGTTCAACCATCCCGTGAAGAAAATAACCACCATAACGCACTCCCTCCATGCTCCACCGGGTTCCTCGATGAACGCGATGGAGCATCGAGGGGGATGTGTGAAGCGAAGGCAAGGAAATGGCGTATAGAAATAGAAAATCAAGAATCCGTTGCAATATGCCCCGCCGTCTGACCACATTCACCACCGGTCCCGGTTTATCTTCTCAGCTTCTCTCACACTGAGCGGCCCAAGCATGTAGGTTGGAATAGGTGTATTGGTCTTTTGTGCGACGAAAAGAAAGAGGCAGCCAAAGCAAGAAAAAATGTATCCCCACGTCCCTTCGCTAACAACAGTACTAGTTATCTGACTCCAAGCTGCGCCATCATACAAGGTATTTGAGCAAGCAAGAGAAAAAGACGCAATAAAAGTAAAATTCCTCCCTTTATTAGACAATAAGTCGGAAGTAACGGCCCACTGACTACATCGAAGGGAGGGAGATAGAAGGTCTGAAAATGAAAATGCAAGCGCCACGAAACGACTCCTCCAGCGGCAGTACAAATAAGTCTATGATCCCGATAATCTCTACGTTGGGAGGCATGTACGCAGGGGTATAGAAGCCAGATGTGATGTATGAATCAATGGCGCGGAGATCGAGTCATCATCAACAGCAACGGCCGAAGATTTTTACAGGCTGACCATGCGACGACTGCAAGATTTTTGCGGGGAGAAAATGTTGAACGTGAATGGGAGGTTGTCAGAAGTCTTTTTGCAGGTAGGCCGTCCCACGAGAAAGGTCGTTATTGATTGGAGTTGTTGACGTTTGCTGTTCACGCTCTATCGCGTGCCATGCCGCGACTGTTGCTTTTGGTGTGCGATGTGCCATCATCAAGAAAAAGCCAAGGAAACCAGGAAATCCACACGCTTTACTCATCCACTAGGGAGCATTGTGGTGAAAACAATACGAGAATGCTCACTAACAGTCACGAATAACTGTAGTCTACATTCCAGGCCTCACCTGCTGAGGACCCGCACCGCCGGCGCGAAGATCCCAGGTCGGCTTAAGCGATGTCATGAGGTCGTCCTTGGTGCCGACCATCTCCTTGGGGACACGGCTAACGCGGTAGGCACCGGCGCGGACAGCGTGGAGCTGAGCAGCCGAGATGCCGCTGCCGCCGCTGCGGATCGAGGCAGCGTCGCTGCCGGCGTCAACACCCTTGAAGCGGGGTGGCGCCATGAAGTCGAGCGAGGTGAATGTGCCAGATTTCCTAAGGGCATGCCTAAAAACAATGTCAGTCACATTAACCGAGTGAAGGGGGACTTCGGGGACTAATTACGGGCTGGGGATGACAGCGAGCTCGTCGAAGGCTGTTGCGAGAGGAGTGTGCGGGCGGACGCTAGGCGAGTAAGGCCTTTCGACACCCATGGGGCTGTCTGGGCGGCGACCGGACTGCATCTCTCTGAAAGTCGGTGGCGGTGCGAAGTCGATCGGGTTGAAGATGTGCGAGTCCTCCTTCAAGGCAGCGGGCGTGGGGAGCGAGTTCAAGGTGGACGGCGGAGGCAAAGGCTTCTTGGGGGGACCACTGCGGAAGCTCATAGCAGAGTTACCACGGGGCATGGACAAGGGAGTTCCGCTACGCATAGAACCAGGAGTCATGGGGCGGCCGCCGCCGATGGAACCACCAGGAGGACCGTGTCCACGGAAGCGCGGGGGAGCACGAGGAGGAGGCGTCATGGCACGACGAGTGATAGGCTCGGCGAAAGGTTGACCGCCAACAACGAAGTGACCCTTGTCGGGATCGAAGATGGCACCCTCCATGTATTCTTGACCATAGTCCTCCTGATCCTCTGCGTAGCGACCGGCAGGTTCGGGCTTCGAATCGTCAAAGTACTCCTTATAGAAAGACCTGATCCTGTTCGCGCGCTCCTCGGGGTTCTCAGTCGGGTCATCCGTAGGCAGAGGACGCAAGCTCATAGAAATACGGTTCGGTTTGGGAGCCTGGATACCAAGACCCTGCGGTGGCGTGGACGGACGGTTGACGACATCAATAGACATGCGGTTGCCAGCCTTACCGGGCGAGGGAGGAGTAATCTTGAATCCATCACCGTAGTCGCTCGACTTGCTCATGATGCTATCAGTCTGAGGGTTGTGAACAGAAGCGGCCATGGACTCGAGTCTCAGCGGGTTTGGCTTGCTGCGCGGGGTGGCCTGGGCTGAAACATCGCCGTGCTCGGAGATCTGCGGGAGAGTCGGTTCCTGAACAGAGGTGCGTTTCGAATCGGCGTTCAGTGAACGGCGCTTTTCACTGCCATTGATCGCGTCGCGAGTAAGATCAGGAGTGGCATCATCCGGTGAAACAGGTGAAATGTTGGACGGGCTAGGCGGGGGTCTGACATGGCTGGGTTCGGGGAACTGAATCTCGGGGATGGTCCTATCCTCGGGAGACAGGGGTGAAGACCTGGACATCCTCTGGGCATTCTTGAGCAGACCCATGCGATCGGTGCCAACGCTAGACTTGCTGTAAGTGGACATGCCATCGTTGAACTTCGAGGCCGAGCGCAGCGACATGGTATCATCCTTGACGAAGGTGACGGGACGGTAGGGGTCGTGGTTATCGCTGATGCGGGACATTGAGTGGAACGACTCGCGGGAGTCTTGTACACCACCGGGCATCAAGTACGGACTGCTCTCCATATCCATCGATAGGCCGCGGCCACCCTTGCGGATCTCCTTCTCTGCATCCACCACGGACATCTCAGGAGCCTTGCCGCCCTGCGCGCCCTTAGAGGGAACATCCAGACCAAAGTCAAGAGACTTGTGCTTATCATTGAGGTCCTCGAGAGCCTGTTTCTTCATATGCCTCCGGTGAAGGAAGACGAGCACGATAATAGCAATTGCAATGGGGACGCTACAAGATATCAGCCAGCCGCAAAGAGCAGAGGGAGAAAAAATATCATGCGTACATGGCAGCAAGGATAATGGCAGTACTGCTGTCAGTTGGTTTCTGGCAGGTGTCCGAGTCCTTGCTCGAGCTGCAGCTTTTGGACGTGGACTCGGAGCGGGCAGCGAGCACAGGGCTGGCATCTCTTTCGAGCAGTGTCTTGGATGGACCAGAGGCGACGTCTTTCTCGACAGGAATCAAGACATTGATATCCAGCTCGGCGGCGTTGTCAGCGGCAGCAGCAGCGGCTCGTCGCGCATGGTGGAAGGCGAGGTGCGAGGCGTGGTTGCGGTTCATGATGCGACGATGAGGCTGCTCGTCATGCGACAGCGAAGGACGTGTGACCGAGGGGGAGCTCCACAATGGCGTGGGAGGCGGATGTCTGAATCCGGAGAAACTTGGTGTCGAGAAGAGCGGCCGATGGGATTACGAATTAACGGCGTAAGGTCGTAAGAGCGGTCGTGAATGGGAAGCAGGCTTGGCTAGTTGGACAATGAGCGACTTCAGGACCGGGGCGCTGGTGTATTAGGCCCTTGCAAAAAGAATGACTTGGGTAAGATGGACTAAAAGAATGAGGGGGAGAGGTGGAGGAGGAGGAGGAGGAGGCGACGGGAGGGGGTGAGAGAACGAGTGAGGCCGCCGAGAGAGCAGTCGGAGGTGAAGAGGAGAGCGAGCGGGCGTGGGCTGCAGGTATGGCTGTTGCTCGCATCTGGCGCCGGGGGAGCGCCGGGGATGATTGGCTGCAGCGATAGCGCCGGCCGCGGATTAGGAGACGAGGCGCGACAAGCTCAGTGCGCGGTGCCTGACTAGCCTCTTTGGGGCGCGCGTGCACCAGGGGCTGCCCGGCCGTTTGCACAGTAACGCGCCATTTCGGCCAGCGAGTCGTCGTCGTCACTCGTCGATGTCGCTCAGTGCCGGCCAGGCCCTGGGCCCACGCGCGCGCCCGGATATCAGCGCTGTGCGCGCCTTCGAGAAGCCTCGCCCTCGCGTCGATTGCGAGCCATCGCAGCTTTGGATCGCGTGGGTGCGCATTCCTCAGCGCTTCCCGTGCGACGTTCAGTTGCGATGTTCAGGGGGCCCCGGGCTCAAAACCAAACGACGGCCCGCCGCCGCGCGAACGAAACGACACCGAAGCAAAGTTCCCCACGCCTGCCTGCCTGCCTGCTGTGCGGCGCCGCCCACCTCTCGGCCTCAGGCAATGCGCACCGAGCGGGAGCATGTTGCATCTCAGCAGCATCTGCTCGCATTTCATCGTAAAATTGTTTCAATTGAGACACTGACAACCTGCCGGCCCGCTACGGCGCAGCTGCATTGGCGCTCCAGAAACCGGGCGCACGTCCGAACGCAATTTCGTCTGGCCCCATGAATCGCCGGCCACGACATGCCCCCATATCGCCTGTTCCCTGTTGGCTCAGCGCGCACCAACACTGCGTTGTCCGTCCGTCCAGCCGCTCGCGTCATGCCTGCTCACCTCAGCGCGCCGGCTGCTCGTCCGTCGTTGTGTTGGCCGACGGTGTTGTGTGAGTGGGTAAGATAGCCCTCAGCGCCGCTCCATCGTCGCTGCTCCCGCAATTACTTGCGCCTGCCCCCTGCACCGCCAATCACTCGCCACACCGACCAAGGGGGATCTGCCGTGCACGATGATCTCGTTACCGTCTCAAGCAGATGGGCTCTGCGAACTTGGCCGCCCGTGGCCATGGCGAGGCCCGCCTGCCGATATTAGCCAATTCGCTGCGCCATTTGGAGCCCCAACTCCCTTCTTGCACCGCCTGCGCCCAACTGGAGCACGGCAGTTTCTGGCAATTGGGATGTGTCCCTGCTAAGGAGATCGCTCACATCAGCTCCAACCCTGCTCACGTGCGGGTCTGCCCGAAGAGCGAACCTCCCGGGACCTTTCACGAACGCTCTCCACAAGCCCGCGCCCGGCCGCGCTCGCGAGAGAAAACGCCTAGCTGCTTCAGATGAATGAAGTGGGGAGTCCGGCTACTCGCGCCCGTTCCAGTGCAAGCGGTCTGTTTCGCAGAGCATATGAGTAGCGCCACATCGGGAATGTGGGAATGTGGCACAGGGCGGCCTTCTAGACACGGGTGCGGCCGATGACGAGTACTTTTGCTAAGTCCAGCTCAAGTTACTGCGCATAGTTGTGCTCCCCTATATTCCAAGCACATGTCGAGCAAGTCTGTAGCATGTTGATAGCCCAACGCCATTGTTCGGGACAATTCCGGATATAGAACAAGTCTGCGGTTTTGCTAGACGGCATGAAAGCGGTTTGACCTCCTTGGATCGTTAATAATAGTACTTTCCTTTTCCCTTATAGAATCTAGGTGCTAGATGAGGAAAGGGAACTTCCAGGAAAATCACTCCATACCGGTTCGGGACGAGTCGCGATTAGTCGCGAGATCGAATGACATAGCTTCAAATTTCGGTGCGGTTTTCAGCTTGCAACGGTGCAAAATGCATGGTTAAAAAGAAGTGCATTCTTAAAGTCTCGGCAAAGCTTCGCCAGTACAGCAAATCCTCATCTGTTAATGTCCGAGTAGAGCAATGTCTTTATCGCTAGAGGAACGTGCCAGACCAAATACGGAGGGAAACGATGTCCTTCCAAATATCTAGAAGGAGAGCAACATGTGAATTTATTCCATAAATAGGTGTGTTGACCTGATTGGTCCTTGGCTCTCGATATTTCCTTAACCGTTCGCACCACCGCCAGAACGCCAAAAGAGTCCGTAATCCTGGTTCGTCACTTCGACGACTTCCTGATTGAGAGTCCGTGGCAGCAAAATGACGCTGCTTCTTACGAGATTTCTATTGCGACGATGATGCCTCGCCATGGTTCGCACTGGACGGTGCCGAACCATCCGCAACCTTCAAGTTCTCCATGCCTCTTTGAATTTGCGCGCCAGTGAAGGGGCAAACCGCAGGCTGGACTTGGCCTGCAGCTTGCGTGCTACCGGAAGTAGTCGACTCGGCATCGCTCTCATCGGACGTGCCGATAATCTTCTTGCCGTGCAGGTAACCCTCACGCTCGATGATAATGTCCTCGATTTGTTCGGCGAACTCATCACCGTCACGGACGTACCACTTAGCAAAGAGGTCGTTTTGAATCCAGATGACTTTGCCAAGGGCCTTGACGAGGGCGATCTTGCGGTTCATGTGGAGACGCGGGTGGGAAAGGATAGCCTCGGTCAGGACGTCCTGAATAAAGGAGAGAAGCGCACCGATGTGCATGTATTCGACATGCAGAGGGTGCTGGCGACCGCGACCGACGTGCATCATTCTGTTTACATGGTCAGCGATTCGGTGCGTTATTTTGGTGCGTTGAGGACAGGAGAGGCTGGAACGAGGTGTGGCTGTGGCAGGTCTCTTAGGGTGACGCAGGGCGCCCAATATGGCGTGCGGCTTTGAAACGACCGACCCAGAATAGCAGCCAACGCTCGCGGGCCGCTCCAGAGCAATATTCATCTGAAAGGAGGCGAGTCGTCCCAAAATAGAGGCGAAAAAGATGCTTCCTCACACAAAAGGGAAAACGGCTAGAAAAGCAAATTGTACGTACCCAACTTTGTCCAGATATTCCCAGAATTCCATCTTGCTCGGGTCGGAACACAACCTGACCAGGTAGGCGCGCAAGAACATCTTGCGGTGCAGGATCTGCGGGCTGTTCTCGTCGGGCACGGCATCCATGGGACCCTCGAAGCTGGTGCTGCGGGTCTCGAAAGCGCGGGCGGTAATGTCATACTGCAGCAGCTTCTTGTAGACGATGTTGACAATGGCAGGAATGAGCGCCTTGATGTACTTGTGTCCCGTCTGGAGGGCCTCGATGTCACCTTTAGATGAGAAGCAAAACTCGTCGGTCAGTCTTGAATAGTCTCCGGCAGAAGAGAACAAGGGTATTTCCGAATTAGGCGACCGAGGGGCTTAGGTGTGAAGGGCATGGTGCGGGCGCTGGCTCGCAGGGATTTTGGCCAAAACGGTGCGGAGAAGAGCTCAGGGTACAGTGGGCGGCTGGCGCGGAAGAAAGTACGTACTGGAGCTGAAATCGAGGAAGGTGTGAAGGTATTGTATCCGGGCCTCCAGGTTCGTGTAGAGGTCTTTGCGGTCAATATGCTGGATGGGGCGCTGATACATGTTGGGCGGAGCCATGGCGCTGACGGAGGGGAAGTTTGTTGCGGGAGAGGGAGGAAAGTGCAGAGTTCAGGAAGCGCAGCGGGGGAGCTGGGGCGCGGGTTTAGTATGGGCAGGCGGCAGGTATGCTGAATCAGAGCCAAAATGGCCAGGAGGCTTGCTATCCGAGGGGGAGGGCTCAGGGAGCTCTTGCTTGGTTTCAGGTTTCTGTGAGCGGTGACGGGTGCAGCACGCCGTACGGATTGGGCGGGAAAACGAGGCAGGAGATGTTCCTTCCGGCATCGTGGCTGCGGCGGCGTGGAAAGCTATATAGCGCTCGCAGGACGCAGCTCAGGTGAGCGGCGGAAAAAAGGTGAGGCACGAGGCGCGCTGGCTCCAGGCTGGTCGCGTCGTGGTGGTCTGATGCGTTATTGCTGCTCCTTCGTTGGACCGTTAGCCTGCCTGCCGTCCGCGCCGCCGCCGGCTCTGCCCGAGCGGGCGGAAGCCTCATGCCTCGCGCTTCATGCCGACGAAGTATCACTTTCTGCTGTCTGCCGCCTGCAAACGCCCCCCGTGCCCGCCAGGACGATCCAGACGCGCGCTCCAAGCCCAGCCCTCGTCTCCGCCATCTGCAGGGCGGTCTCCATCCAGCGTGCTGGGACCCCGAATTTCGAGCCCGCGAGCATTGCGGGGCGACGCAGGATCAACGCGGCCGGCCGCTGCGGATTTTCAGGTAGATTGGCGCCCGCTGCACCGCGTCACCGCCAGCCATTGAGAGCCGCTCTATTCTTGCGCCTCAAGCCCTGCGTGTCACGCAACCACGCGTCGTCCCTTGCCTTGTTGCTCCTCCGCGACCAACAGCAAACGCAGCAGCGCGTTGCCGACCGCCCACCCCGTCATGGCAAAAAAGAACAAGCACCACCCGCCTTCCAGCCCCGCCGCCCTGCTCTCCAACAAGCGTCGCCGCATTGCTCCCGCCGACGAAAGCGCTGTGTCTTCCGCCTCTGCCACTCCGTTCATGGCAACCAACAAGCCAAGCCAACCACTCGTCTCTGCCGTCGCTACTCCTGCTTCCTCCACCGCACTTGCTGCCACGACCGTGCATATCATGGCAGGCTCGAAAGTCCAGCAGAAAGTCCGCGTCGCCATCTCTACACTCAGCGCCAGCAACGAGGTTAAGTCATGCCCTGGATCTGCTCAAGATAGTACGACAGACGATGCTGCAGGGCGAGCAAGTGCGGACGAAGCTCTACACGACGTTCTACTGCTTCAAGGTCGCGCCTCCGCCGCCAGCAAACTGATCACCATTTCCGAGGTCGTCAAACGGGCATTGGATCAGCAAGGGAGGCCATGGTGGGCGTATACAGGTGTGACGGGCATCTTAGAGCCATTCGATACTCCCAAGAGAATACCAGGCGGGCGAAGGCCAGAAATGGATGGCGGTGCGCCGCCAGGCGAGCAGTCAGAAGACTCTGCGGAAGACCAGGAAGATGAGGCATTTGAAAAATTGTATCGAGGCTGCATCAATGCTGCGGAGAGGGTCAGAAACGTTCCTGTTCTACTGCTGTATTTGGCGACGAAGCCAGTGCCGGCTTTGAAGGCGCTCTACGGAGAACAAACCTCCATGGCGTGAAACTCGAATATTATGAACACGTACGCACGTGCTACACACAGGATCCTGACATAGCGAATGGCGTCTATTTTATTTCAGGCTTTCAATACTCTATTTGGGCGGAGCGTCACATTTACCGAATATTCGTAGACGGTATGAATATGAAATCCAGGGGAATATTTTAGATACCCTTCTGGGCCATGAGGCGCGTACATAGATACCAGGAAACGACCATCCTTCCAACGGATTAAGTCCTCTTTTGTCCAATGCCGCATTGTTGAGTTCAAGTGCTTGTCTGTTTAAGCCGCCTGGGCACTTTCGTTCCTCTCCACCAACTCTCCGACACCCAAGGCTCGTCCAACCTTTACCTTCCTCTTCTTCTCACCCTTGCTGTCAGCAGCCTCGTCTTCCTTGTTGCCCATGCTGCCAACGGGTTCGCCCTCGTCCTCGCCGTCACTAATGATCTCGTCGATCATGGCCTGACGGATATCCGAGAGATCCATGCGCATGCTGTATGCATCCTCGCCGTCGGCGTAATACTTGGCCTCAACCTTATCCACCCCGAATCCGAGTGTGTCGCGGTACAGGCGCAGCGCAGCAGTGTTGGATACACGCACATGCAGTGACACGTAGTGTGCTCCGAACGTTTCGGCCATGGCGCGCTCTTCGGCCCAATTAGCTCATGCATGTATACCAGTTTGGCCGAAGTCAAATCAGAACTGAGAAAGCAAGCCGAAAGGGAAGAGTCACTATGACCCAGATTTCAGGAAGTCCATGAAGATGCGAATAAAAGTACTTACGGCTTTGTCTCATCAGCTTCTCGGCAAGTCCCAACCTCCGGTGAGTGCGCATCACACTCAAGCTGGTGATGTGGCCGTGCTGAATGCCATCAGCGGGGTCCTCCTCCATCTTGGCGAGCACATAGCCGACGATCTTAGGAGGATCGTAGGGGCTCTTGGGTGGGCGCGAGACCTGAATATTACGTCAGCGGCAGATTCGTTAGACGGATAAGGCTTCGAGCCATCGAATCTTCGCCTGATCAAAAATGCGGGAAGATTTCTAAGAACGTAGATGAAATATGTTCTTGAATATTGCACAGAATTTCCTTGATGGGAAAACTGATCATAGATCGAAATAGAATAGAAAATCTGGCCTCAAGACTAAAAAGGAGACGAGAGAGGGGTAGCGAAAAATAATGAGAAGCCAAAGCATGAGCAAGAGGAGACTCGTGACTTACGTCAACGGCGACGTAGGATAGCTGTGGCCAAGACAGAGCGTGGTAGAGATAGTATTTGCAAAAGTAGTTTTCGGGAAGGTTGGTGATGTTGGCTGTTTGGACATGCGGAATGTCGGACGGCCTAAGGACGCGGATATCCATCTTGAGTACAGAGTCGCTTTCGGACTCGACTGCGGTGCCTTCTGAGGTTTCGATTTAGTGGAAGGTCGCACCAGGCGGTGAGGGGGTGTGGTGACGCTGAGAGGCGGCCGACGTGTGGTTTGGAGAAGAGCGCGACGTCGACATCGACGTAAAGGCCCGCAACTCTCGCTTAGCCAGTCTGACCAATCACGGCTCGGAATAAGTGCACCGCTTTCCGGAAACACACAGGCTTCAAATTACTGCTTCTTCCTTTTTCGTGCAGTTGGTGGTAATGTTGATCATCTTATGGGCATTCTCGAAAGTGCCCATATTGTATTAATTAGAGCCAGATTTTTTCCTTACAGCCATGCACCCATAAAAAAGACCCGCCACAAAAGCCAGCGGAACGCTAATGCACAGCATTTAAAGTAAAGTCCCTTGTCATAGCCCAAGTATAGGTTTTGTGCCTCTCTCTACGCATGAATACATCGTGAACTTCTCTCATACTCTCATACTCTCATGCAATTTGAATCCTCCTTCGCATCGCAACCGAACTATTACTGCAAGAATTACCGCAATGCGCTCTGCGACCATAGATAGACCTTCCCTTAGCTGACATTTTTGACTTGAACTCTTACGCCTTTCGAGTCGAGCGGCGAGCTCCCAAGGAAGAAGTCATGTGCGAGCTCCACGTCTCTTTCATCCGTCTCAAACAACTCGAACTCGAACTCGCGGAATGCCGTTCCCAGTCCAAGTGTGAGTTCTGCTAAAGCCAGGCTTCACATGGGTAAGCATGCGAGAAAAAACTTGGGAACATGACGACTGGGGACTCACTTAATGCCGAGACAGCCTCTATCGCCTTTCCCGAACCCCATGAAATACCGTTCCAGCGGAATGCCATCCGGTGCCTTGGGGTTTCCTAACCACCGTTCTGGCATGAAGCGCCTCGGTTCTGGAAATATCTCTTCGTCCAAATCCACGTCCCGTATGCTCATGCTGACCGGAGTACGTGCTGGAATGATCCAAGGCCCGTACACCAATTCCTTGTCGTGCAATCGCGGCAGCCTTCCTGGTATGCCCCCAGCAAGACGCACGCCCTCGCGGATACATGCGGCCAAGTACGCTCCACGTTCAAGAACCCGCAGATTCCTCCCTGCGGAGGTATCTGGGATGAGCTCACGTAATTCCTGCTTCAGTCGACGGTAGATGAGCGGGTTGATGATAATGTGGAAACTCGCAACACACATTGCCCGGGCAACTGTCTCCACGCCAGCACCAACCAAATTGCTGGTCTCAGCAGCAATCCGGGGAATGGTTTTGTCTGCAGGAGGAAGGTTGCTTCGGAGTATTTCCTTAAACAGAATGGGGTGAGGAGGCTTTTCTGTTGGCTGTGCATCGTCCCTGAGGAGCTGAGGTAATTGCTCCCTTACAATCTACGCATAGATTAATATTTATTCAGCATATGAGCCCAGAAGCTTACTTTTCTGTAGTGGAGCAATGGTGCGCGGTTCGGCCAAAGTTTAGCCAACCATTCGAGCGGAATTCTCTGGAGTATCTTCACAGTGTTAGTAGACATAACACCGAAGGATACACCTGAGCACGGGTACACCAACATAGTGCACTGAAGGAAAGTGAAGACTAAAGATCGAAAAGCGCCCAGCGCTGATCACTGAGGCATGGAAGTTGTCTCTGCATCCTTCCGATGCCAAGGAATCGTAGCAGACACCCCAGGACAGTCCTGTGATTATGTCGCCCGTGAAGGCAGTCCAAACATCCACCAAGTTGATCGGCCTGGAACTGTTCGAATGCTGCGTGAGTTGCTCGCAAACAAGACTGAGCTTGCTCGAAAGTAGGGCTTCACTCTCATAAATCACCCGTTTCGAGAACCTATGACCCCGTCAGTTTTGTCTCTGTAAGAACCGAATAATGATTGAGCTGACAAGGGGTTAAGAGCAGCCCGTCGGATCCTATGGACTTGATACTCCACAGTATCCGCATGAGTCTTGGGGGCAGACGACGGGGAGAAGCGAGCCGTCATCCAGGAATATTTGTCCGCCTTTGAGTTCCGTGCGTACAATTCGTCCCAAAAGTGACTGTCCGAGATGTGTAGTTCCTCGGGGTTAATGCGAATAATGGGACCTAGAATGAGTTTATTGTAAGCGCTCTCTGCTGACACGATATAACATTCGGTAGCAGTACCATATTTCTTGTGCAAGTCCTGGATTTGAAAGGTGAATTGGCCTTTCAAAACGACATCGTAGTAAAACTCGTACCACTTGCTCAGTGCGGCTAGCTTTGGGCCCGGGAAGTGCGCCAGTGGATGGAACACCAAGCGCCTCAACGCTGCTATAGCCAACCAGAGGGCGAACACCACACATACAGCTGGCAGGAATTCTGCAATAGTCATGGAAGAAAGGAAGGTCATTTTATTGCAGTGGTGAAGTTCGGATAGTGAGTTACGTCGAGATAGGGGCAGGCGTGGATCATAAGTGATGTGTCGAAGCGTGGAGGCGGATCAAACAGCGATTTTGGCGGAACGCACCGGATCGGTCGAAAGCTTAATATAAATGTCCCGCGGTGGTGCAGAAGAAGCAAACGACCAAAACGTACAAACCGATCCCGGCAGATCTACGGTTTGAGGAGCAGATCAATCGTCCCATTGGCTGCGAACATCTGCACACCTCCTCTTCCCGCATCACCTGGGTCGTCTCACAGAAAACAAGTTAGTGTCCGTGTCTTAGAAGATATCCCTCCACAGCTCACGCATGACCTGGCTCCACTTGTGGTGGCGTTTTGTCAAACGTCTTCCACTGGCACCGACTGCGTGACGCGAAATGTAGCAGAGCAAAATACTTATATCTATTGCCTAGCTTTGACGATGCTAGCCGCCATCGAGGTGTTCATGTTCCCATACCCGTAACACGACATTTTCTCCCGCCAAATGCCTGGATCCATACCCTTGCTCCAATGTAAAAAAGCGCACTGCTAGCCACAGCCGAACCGATTCACGATGGGGTCGCAGTAGTCGAAATGTTGTGCCGGGATGTGGTATTTTGATTTTGAGGCTCCAGCTAAACCTGCTGCATCGACAAACGCCAGCCCTGGCTACATGCAAAACCCGAAGACGAAAGAAGAAGGCGTTTAGTCGAAAAGACCGAAGCCCATGTCCTCGTCGGACTCCTCCTTCTCTATAGAAGGATCCTGTTAGTGCGTGGCCTGCGCAAAATCGTACGATGGTTCGGGGAAGCAACGTACCCTCCTCCTTCTCCTCGGCGGGGGCCTCGGCAGCGTCACCACCGGCGGCGGCGGCACCACCAGCAGGTGCGGCAGCAGCGGGGCCACCGGAGCCAACGTTCAGAAGAAGCTCCTTGACGTCCTTGCCCTCGAGAGCCTATATCCAGGTTAGAATTGGCGGGCTCTTCTTGTTGTGGATCGGTATTTTGCGCTGAGCGTACCTTGGCGAACAGCGACGTCCAGATGGGCTCGACATCAGCAACCTTCGCGGCGGTGATCAGGGTCTGGAGCTTGTCGGACTGCGATAATGTTAGTAGTCGGCGGAGGAGCGAGCGCACAGCGACGGGCGACGACTGACGGTGATCTCAATGCCCTCGTCGGCAAGGATGAGGGCGGCGTAGGAAGAGGCAAGCTCGGCGGTCGACATTGTGAAGGTCGTGAGGGGTTTTGCGCGGAGATGGGTGTTGTCGTCGCTGTCGTGGTATTGTCGCGATCTTTTTGGGTGGAGTGTTGAACATTCGTGTGCCCGGGCCGGCGGGAGGAAAAAGTGTTGTTCCAGCTAGCGAGGGCTTGGCGAGGGCCCCGCATCAGTGATGCTGCACCTTCGGCGATCCAGGCGTCCGTTACGTCAACCGGCACTTCTCAAATAACTCAACGCGCCGCCGTGCCTGCCCCTCGTACTGCATCGCACGCTGCCATCCCCACTGAGACAGACGCCGCCATGACTGATTCGCCCGCGGTCCGCATTCCGCTGGATCCCCAGGAACAACCTATACTGGATCAACTGCTCGGCATCCGCACCCAGCTTGAACTGTTGCGTGCCGACAAGTCTACCTATGTCAAGTCCGAGGATGTGATCCGCCTGTACAACAGTATTATCGAGCAGGTAGAGCGTCTGAATAAGATCCGTACCCACAAGCGCCTTGAGCAAAACAGAGGTCTGTCTCGTGCCCCTATCGCTTCCCGTAATCCACCCGAACCAACCCGCAGACTACCTTTAACTTTCCCCTTGAACGGACACGCGACAGCCTTTGAACGAATCCCGAAGCTTGTGACTAACCTTAATGTAGTCGACACTGTGCTCGATGACTGCTTCCAGCTAATATCGCTGGCGTACATGGCCATTGGCAAGAACCATGAAGCCCCGGCCACGTATTCCGCTGTCTCAACTATGAAGGTAGTTTCTCGGCCTTTCCATGCATGGGTTAATGCTGACGCCGATCAGCGTCTGCTGGATCATCTCTATGAAGCCGCATTCTTCTCTCCGAAAGATTTGGATTCCGTCGAATCTCGCTTGAAAGAGTATCGGACTTCTGTCGAAAGGGGTAAAGAGACATATAGCCCATCTCTCATCACACTTCTCGAAGCACGCATGGATATCTGCCAGGAGCTCCTTGAGAAGCTGAAACACACACTGGAGAAGCTCAGCCCTGAGCTAAAGCCAATCTACGAAAAGCTGGTGTCGATATTGCGCTCTCTTTCCGCGTGCAATACCAGGTCCAAGGTAAGTTCCTTCAGAAATAAATCTTAAAAGTTGATTATCAGTCCGAGTCATCCGGCTGATCGCGTTCCCTTCCCGATTTGCTTTCTCGAGATCCGTGACACTTTGCTCGCGCGCTTACATCCGTTGGATCGGTCGATAATCTTCTTTCATCTCGTATTTAGCTGATTATGCATACAGTATCCCGCGTCCGAGGTCAAGCAGCTCCATGATCAGTTGAAGCAAATTGCAGAACAGCTCCAAGCAGAGAACAAGCTTGATGTGGATCTTTCCGAGCAGGGATACGCACAGGTAATCGAGCATATGCAAATTCGCCCGTCCGACGCTGCACCCGATGGAGATGAACTCATCAAGGATCTGCTCACACGTTGCTTCCTCTGGCATGATATTATAGAACAGAGGTATGTTACGTAGTTGTAACTTCAATTTGTTGAAAATGGTCGACTGACACGCTTCTTCTAGGCAAGGCAAGGTCGATGAGAAGTTTGGAGATATATATAGGAAGCTACTCAACATCCGCACACAACTGGAGAAGTTGCAGCTTACTCAAGCATGGTCTTTGCGAGAGACAGATCTC
This sequence comes from Botryosphaeria dothidea, assembly GCA_011503125.2. Lineage (NCBI taxonomy): Eukaryota > Fungi > Ascomycota > Dothideomycetes > Botryosphaeriales > Botryosphaeriaceae > Botryosphaeria > Botryosphaeria dothidea. The sequence continues at coordinate 2,890,158 of WWBZ02000001.1, forward strand.
TACAGCTTCCAACGTCAGCTGGACCGGATCGACGAGAGCCGGGTAGACGGTAACTTTCAGGATGTGCAGGGACACCCTGCCGAACTTCACACTCAGAGGGTCAGTAACCTTAACTGCTCGCTCAAACATTTTGCTGATCTTCCCTAGACTCTGCTATACCTTCTGCGTAAGAGCTATGCGTTAATCTATTTTCTTATCATTTCATCCGAGCCCGTCTCCGAGGCTCTTCTGCCTATCTACAATCAACTCAACACATTGAAAAGATGCTTGGAAGAGGTGAAGAGATCGGGTGGCGTGTCCTCTCCTCGGGATCTGTATCCTTACAGCATGAAGGTATGCGTCGCGTAGTATTTGATGCTATCATAACTTACGTTATCTAACGTTCTGACAGTTGAACTCTATTGACAATATGCGCCAAGACGGGAAATTCATGATTGGAGACGACATCCCAGATGGCCAGGGAGCAGTCAACCAACTACTCGCCGAATGTTTTGATCTAGCGTACGAGCTCAGAACAGCGGTAGAGGAGTCGGAAGAGGAACGCGAGACCGTGCAGAAAGACGCGGAGCCACCTAAGGTTGAAGCGCAGTGATCGCGCGGTTATTTGATAACAGAATCAGACAGACGGAACCAGCAGGCATGAGAGTTCGGCGTCTTGGATCATACCCGGGAAGTCATCAGAATGGAGATGTCAGCAAAGGATGGCAGGAATATGACATACTGGGATAAACGGCAGGTACTCTTCTTTTGTGCATTCATCGGAGGGAGCAGACGTGACAGCTTCAAATATCGATTTGAATTTTATCCAATAATTCAGAACCATCTCCTTCATCGACAGCAACTGGGGCGTCGGCATCCTTGAAAGTTAATCGATCGCCGTATGATATACCTGGATATCATCAGCATCCTCAACAGCCCAGGGCAGGCCGGTTTGGAGGCAGACTCACATAATTCTTCGCCGGCCTTCACGTTGCGAAGAGTCTGGTACTTTATGACCTGACGTTCAAGATCCCTCTTCCAGCCCACATTTTGGTCTCGAGCGTGGTTAAACATGGACCCGAGGCCGAAGATGATGGCCTGCGTCATTTTCTTATTTCCATCGGATGTAAACACCGGCCAATTGCTGTCGAGTTTGGTTATCGGGCGAGCGGTGAGCCTAAGTTTAGCGCAGACATACTATGTGTAGTGATGCAAGGACGTGTGCTTGATATGTTGCTCATTTTCTTCAACGCCTAAAGTTAGCACGGGACACACCTCTATGGTAGTCCAGGCAGGGATGTCTTGAGCTGCAAAGACACCTCGACCTGTATGTACAACGACCGGTCAGACAGAAGCGTCCCAGACAGCATGCAGGTCGCGCAGAGACAGAATACAACCTTTAGGGGTGTCCAGAACCAAGACAAGACGCGCATCTCGGCGCGGGGAGAGATAGTCCTTAGTGTCACCATTCATCTCTCCTCCAACCAACGGTTGCGAGACAGAAGATTTTGCGCCTTGTGCGATGTCGCGCGAGCGGCAGCGAGCCGGGTGGTTGAGATGCTGAGAATGGGTTTGGGCATCAAAATTTCTCCGAATAGGCTTGGGGCTACTGGGCGATGGCGTCTGTGGGGCGCACACGGCAGCATCCGCCTTTCGCTTGTCGAGCTCCCGCAGCGCCTGCACGTCAAGAGTTACCTCGACGCCGGTTTCAGGCCGGCTGTCCATCCCCGACGACTCCCTCGCTTTGCTTTTTCATGCAAAGCCCGGCTGCCGGGTGCTTCGTTCGGCAGTCGCTGCGCCCGTCGGCCCATCACCGCCACCAGCACATCGCCGCCCATGGCCCACCAACGCTCCCACTCGACCAGTGAAGGCCTCAAGGGCCCACACTCGGTCAGCCTCAAGGTCCTGCGGTAAATCTGCCCGCGTTTCTCCTCGCTGCTCGTTGCCCAAGTAACCAACGTCGTCCGACAGCCTCTCGCGGCCCTCGCTGGCCCATAGCTTCCCGCTTCCGCAGCCTGCCGAGCCCGATGAGTTCACCGTCTCTCCCAAAGCCTCCCTCGCGTATCCTACCGCCGATCCCAGGGACCCCTTCCTCGTTTCGCCGTTGCTGAAGCTGCCGGAGGCCTTTGGGAGCGCTTATGTCGGCGAGGCTTTCTCCTGCACCCTATGTGCAAACAATGAGCTGCTGCTTGGCGACGAGAGCAAGACTGTCAGCGGCGTCAGGATTGCGGCCGACATGCAGACGCCCTCCGCCCCGAGCGGTATACCATTGGAGCTTGAGCCCAAGGATGACGCCGATGCGGCTCAGGGGACCGTCGGCGCAGGTGAATCGGTCCAGAAGATCCTCACGTTCGACCTGAAGGAGGAAGGGTCTCACACGCTGGCCGTCACCGTGACCTACACGGAGACGCAGATGGCCGGCGAGGGCAAGGCGGCCGGCGGTCGCGTGCGCACATTCCGGAAGCTGTACCAATTCGTTGCGCAGCAGCTCATCAGCGTCAAAACAAAAACCAGCGAGCTGACAGCGAAGGGCGGGCCAAGCAAATTTGTACTAGAGGCACAGCTTGAAAACCTTGGCGAAGGGAGCCTGAGCCTTGAGGTAGGTGCCAAGCTCATGGATCGTGCTGATGGCCGAGTGCTGAAAGTTTGTGCAGCCCGTTATTGTCAATGCTGAAGCGCCGTTCAAGTCTAGCTCCTTGAACATGCCTCTCAACGCTTCCCCGGAAGAGCCACCCCATCTGCACGTCCTAGGCCCAGGAGACGTCTCACAGGTCGCTTTTATTATTGAGCAGCAAGAGGTGGCGGCATCGGGCGACACTGCCTCGCCAGCAAATACAGCTGGACGGCGCATGCTCGTGCGCAACCTCTGGGTTCAGTGGCGCAGCCCTTTGGGCGGCCGGGGCTCTTTGAAGATTGGGCCTTTGTTCACGCGCACACGTTGAGAATGGCGGAAATAGTGCTTTGCGTACACACTGAAATTGGAGTTGACTAGTTCACGACAGAAGGGTATGGACGCTACCACAGACTCCCGCCATGGTCACGGACGACGGACCGGCGGCACGCACAGGGTTTGAAGGATTGGAGCTAGCCCGGACGACTGGCAAACAGGGGGATACGTAATAGACACAGCAAGGGGGAGAGCGGACAGGCTCGGAAGGCGGAACGGGACACCGACCGAAAGTGTTGGAAGGGCGGGCGTGGCAGGTAGAGAAGCATGGTGGGGAAGGGTTTATGCGGCAGGCATGTGCTTGTGCCTGACGTCTCTGAGGTTGAAGGCTAAATTCAAGACCAAACAAACGAGGCTCGCCGTCGGGCTGAGGCCTGGGCCCGCGGGACTGGTGCAGCACTCAACGTCAAACATGGCATGTTCAAACAGCCGGAGCTGACGGCGCGAAACGTGGTGCACCGTGGCTTGGGAGATCTCTCCCAGGGCTTGATTGCGTCAATCACCAAGATTAGCTTTGGATGCTGCAGCACGGACACGGCCGTCTTCACGCAGGCGCGCCCGCGTGTCAAGCGCACGCGGGTGCGCGATAAATATAGGCGTGTGGGGAGACGGACATTGCCTCGCTAAAGCCCCTTTTCTAGAGGCGCGATGGGCGCGCATCAGGAGGGGCGGCGCTGGTCATGTCGAGAGTCGACACATGCTGCGCCAAGCGCCGCTACGCACCCAGCCCGGAATTTGCATTGACCGCCGTGGTCCCTGCAGCGCCGATGCGGAAAGGGGACGAGGGACGACTTCCTCCCTCGGCCCAGAGCGACCGCGAACGACGCCCATCAGCTCGGGGTGGCATCATGTGCGGACGATCGCGAGGGGAGCAGCGTGCGCGGCGAGTAATGGCACCCCTGCTCGCTCTGCCGGCGGCGATGTAGCGTGTCTGCTCGCACGACAGCCCACCGGCACTGAGTCTTCGGCGCGCGGCCGTTCGGCAGGGCCGTCCAGGGACCACGCCCGGAAATGGCAGCGCGCATCACTTGGTTCGTAGCGTATCGTCTGCGGCTCGCGGCCAATGGACCGGCGCACTCGAGGGAGGCGTGCTATCGACGCGCCGTATTGTATTCGGGAGAGGATCCGCGTTGGGTGCAAGTGTACGAGCAGAGCGTCGGCCGGGGGCTGCTGGGGGTGTGCGCTGAGAGCTGGGTGCGAACAGGGCGCCGCGCTACAGAGATGGTCGCGGCGGCGCCGCAGTGCCATTGGCCGCTTGGAGCGGGTCAAATGCTGATGTGCGTATTGTGCCTGCGCAAGCGGGCGACGGAAAATATCGCGCGCGCCGCTGTGGGGTTGGCCGCCGCGGAGCGCGAGCAGTGCACCGGTCGCGGACACAGCGGCGGCGGCGGCCGTTGTTGTCGTCGTCGTCGTCGCGCGTGTGGTCGTCGGCGCGGCGGCAGCAAATGGTGGAGGTGGAGATACAAGAGGCTGGCCGCTGAATGGACGGCGGCGGCGCAGCCCTAGCAGTGTGCGTGGGCGCGCTCCTGTGTCGCCCTGGCGGGTGCAGACAGGCCTGTCCTTGTCACTGCGCGCCGCCCTGGGTGATCAGTGCCAGCCCGGTCTTTCTGGAGAGATAACAAGAGCGAAGCTTGACAGGCGCACTGCACGACGCGCCCGAGGCACGGCTGCTGGGATCACTCGCGACCTTCTTAATATTATACCAGAACCACTCCTGAAGCCGCCTCAGCACCCTGCCGTTGCCGTTGCCGCTGGCCCCCCTTCGAGCACGCCCTGCCCGCCCCCCCGGTCGACGCCTGCCGGCTCAGCCTATACGCCGCGCCGTCCTGACGAGACAGCGCCGGCCCACTCGAAACGCAACCTCCTCCGTCTCTGTCGCACAAAGCAAGCTCCCGCGCGCCCATCTGCCGCAAAACGCCCATGCAGCTACACAAACGGTGCCCATACATGACTTGACCACCACACTCGCCACTTGCCTCTCTTTCTCTATCCTTCGCGCTCTCTCTCTGCGCGCAGCCGCTCCTTTCCCCGCCACCTGTTCGCCGCTCTTTGTATCCGTTGCTTGCAAGCCCTCCATTTCTATGCGCTGCATCTTTACCTGATTCACACCCACAATGGCCCCCGCCCCGCCCACCGCCGACCCGGCCAACGTGCCGCTCGCCGACTACTTCTTCATATCTGGCATCGAGTCGTCCCAGGTCTACGACGCCCAGCGCGTAAACGGCGCCGCCGTCGCCCCCGCAGAGTCGACTATCGAAGAAGATGCCGCGCTCGAGGTTGACGAAGACGATCACACACCGACCCCACCCCGCCCTACCTCGTCTGACGGCCTCTCACTTTCCAAGCGCGCCAGCCACGAGACGCGCCAGTCGATAAGCAGTGTCATCGGCCCTGACAGCGGGCCCGGACCCACGGCCAGCAATCGCAGTAGCGCCACCATCAAAGGTTTCCCTCAGATTGGTGGTTCTGGCCTGAGCGACTTCGACTTCGACCAAGCCCTGCGCAAGTTCGCCGCCGAACGCGAAACATTTCTCGAGGAAATACAATTCAGTGCCGGGACTCTCAAGCAGGAGGATCGCCCGCGCCCCAGACCGAAGACACAAAGGATAGTGAGCGAGGATGCGAGCAGCATCGGCGCAGGGATCGGGAGCATCAGGAGGAGGATTAGCACTATTGGTAGAAGTCAGCGTAATTCTAGCGTGATGCGGAACTGTAAGTCGGTGCCTAGAATCTGGCGTCATGGGCCCGCCCGTCTGTTAACATTACCTACGCAGCTTCCGTCCGTACATCGAGAAGAATGAGTGGTTACAACTCCGTTATTCCCGCCCCGCGGCCTTTCCTCCACACACCGAACATGCATCCCCTGAAGAGGAGATACGAGCCAGTGCTGCTTGACAGATACCCTCCGAAGGCCATGGTTGACGAGCTCAAGAGGCGAAACCCTTTTCCGGACTACGTGCCCATGTTCGCTTTCCCTAATGATGTGAATGTCGTTTCATCGGATGAGCGCCCCCGCTCGACATGGCACGGCTTTGCCATGACCAACGGAGATGGTTCCAAGTTGCATGGCATTTGCCTGACTATCTGGGTGCCACTGAACCCGGTAGCAGCTGAGGAGCTGGAACGCCAGTGTGAGGAGTGGCGGAAGGCCAACATGACTCCAGAGGAAAGAGAGTTGGCGGGAAGCCTTGGAGAGCGTTTGGCAGCCGAGAGAGCAAAACTCTCGAGACTGTTAGCTCAATTGCCGACGGTGCCTTCTGGGTCTGAAGAAAGAGAAAGGCTTGAAGATGACATCAGCGCGGTCGAGGAGAAGATCGGCCTGATGAATGATCTCTTACGCCCTGTCAGACACGGCGCAGCCTCGAAGATCGACGGCCTTACCGATGGTGAAACCGGTCTCTGGATCCCCCGTGCATATGGCGTACTGGGTAGAGATGCCGGTATGACAAGCTTCTGGAAGGAGTGGCTGAGAGCCGTCGTTGTGCCCATGTACCAAGGAAGCATGCTTCGGGTTCCTGCAAGCTCGCCCAGAATCGGCATGTGGCAGCCTCTTGAGCGCTATGTCGTCAATCTCTGCGCCGAGGCGCTCAGCCCAATGTCATCCATAACCCAGGTCGAACTTGCGGTTCGTGAGTTGCGCATGTACGCGCGAAAGGAGGCGGCCAACGAGTTACCTGGCTCTCGGAACACCGACCTCTACGCTCTTTTCCGGTCGCTCTCGATCCAAAACATCGTCACTCTCTTCGAATACGTACTTTCCGAGGGTCGCATCATCCTGCTCTCATCTCACACTAGCATGCTACACCTGGCCAGCGCGGCCATTACCCATCTGCTCTACCCGTTCAAATGGGCAGGCGTTTTCATTCCTGTTCTCCCGGTCCGCTTAATCCAAGCATTGGAGGCCCCATGCCCGTACATTGTTGGAATCGAACGTCGTTATGAGAACGTGGAGCTACCTGAAGACGATTTCGTACTTGTGGACCTTGACCAGGATGTTATTGAGAGCACGGCGCCTCCAGTGCCGTTGCCTCGTCAGCAACGGAGAAAGCTGATTTCTCTGTTACAAGCGGCAGCACCTCACAACATAAAGTATGGCGTTCCAACCGGGACGCCCGCTTACGCGGTGGATGCCTATCCTTACGATGCTTTCTCTTCCGAAAACACGTCTATCTTCACTCACAAAGCACCCCGTTCAACACTGGCGCATTACGTCAGCCTAAACTCAGCCTCGTTCGGCGCTGCTGGAGCGTTCACAGCTCCACGACTCTGTGTCTTCAACGCCTTCCTCCAAGCCAGAGCCGAAAGCCGAGGTGCCAGTAGAGGTGCCAGCAGCCGCGGTGGAGAGAGGCCGTCAACAAGCTCAACCAGCAGAACGAACAACTCGCCCCCGTCGCCCAGCAGCAGGTCGCCAACTTCAACGGTATTCCCTCCCTTGCCCTCCACGCCAATTTCCCGCAGCGACTCCGGTTACGCCCTCCAAGCAAGTCTCCGCGAGAAACGCTCCGGCCACTTCGACGCGGCCTCGCGACGGAGCTCCTCGGTACTTCAAAAAGCAGTCCATAAGGTCGTTTCCGTTAAAAGTACTAACTCCCTGCCGCAGTTTGGTCCGGAGAGGATGAACACGCTTCGACGCCCCAGCCAACCCTTCCTCGGTCATTCGTCAAACTTGTCAACTTCTACCCTTGGCACTGATTACCGCGCTCCCTCGTCTTCGTATGCCCCGTCTGTTTATGCACAGTCCACGCTTGCTGCTTCGACCGTTATGCCCAATGCTTTCTCAGCCCCCGTCCGCAACACAGATACGACTCAATGGTGTGAGGGTCATTGTATGCAATGGCGACCGAATGAAGAGAGGGCGACCTGTTCGATTTGTGATGAGAAGGCGGAGGATGGTATCTACAGGTGCACAGGTGAGTTATACTTGCTTTCTTTTGCGATCTCCGCCAGCAGAACCTAACAATCAATTAGGCTGCTGCGTTATCTCTCACCCTAGGTGTCTGAACCAGATCTGCCTTGTTTGTCCTTCTGCTTTCCAGGCAGACCAGGTCCGAGCTGCCTTTGTTCGATGCTTTGCCAGCCTGCTTTACACCTACAGGCGATTTTTGGGTGCTCCCAATTCGGGCCAGAAGAAGTCGGGCATGCTCTACTCGTTCAACATGGACGGTTTCTTGCGCAGCATGCCAAGCGAGAATCAGGAGTACTTTGCCATGTTGCGTGAAACACAGGGTAAGTTGAGAAGATTGGATTTCGGAAATGGTCTGCTGACATAGCCACACAGCCTTCAATGAGTTCATCCATGAACGGGAGTCGACTCGCCCTGATGACCCATCTATCAGGCTTTTCGACCAGATAATTCTTTCCAAGAAGAACCGCGGTCGCACCTCTTTCTTCTCCAAGTCCTCTACCGACTTCCTCAATGACACATCCGATCACCTATGGCGATCAGCGGTAGCGACGCCACCATCTGCACGATTCCCCGGGGACTATCGCTCAGTCGTGAGCCGTCAACCGGCCAAGCTTGACCCGACGTTAATGAAGGAACCGCGAGTCATTCAAGGCGTACCAAGGGTTCCCCAGCAAAAGGCGAAACGGAAGCCAATTCCGTCAATGATGGGCAAATGAGACGATCGTCACGAATCTCTCTTTTTTCTCGCATACCGTCTACGATCATTACAAACCCGACTCTCCTTTCGACAGTTTGACAGGCCGGCGCGGTGTTTCACCAAGAGGGTGAGCACCTTCTGAAATCCGGTCCACCGAGCATATTGTCTTGTCACTATCACCACTACTCCTTTCCATCCTTTTCCCTGAAATTGGGGACCATCAGATCCTCGAACAAATACCCTGGACGGAGGCTTTATAATGCCCCGTGAGCACGGCTCTCATCACAGGTCAATAGGTCTAGCGCGAAGCGAAAAAACCTTGGCCACATCAAATTTCCATTTCCTGTCTAATATCGACTGCTCTAGATGTTGCTACATCTATGGGCTATGTACTTCTGTCTATCATTGAGCGTTGGAGCATTTTGGCGTCACACTAGAGAAAAAACAGCTTCTGGATATGGTAGGATATTCCGGAGGCACAAATTTCGTATCTGTTTTGGATCGCGTCATTTCTCGCGTACTGCAATGCTCTGTTTTCGTTTTCCGTAACTTGTTCATTGGGTTACTGTCATCCTGCCTCATCGCTTCGTAACTGCTGCATGTTTGGGTCGAGGTTGATTCCCCTGCAGATTCATCTGCCGTCTTCTGGTCTTCGCTGCTCTTGCTGCTCTCGGCTGGATTCTGGGATAGAGAGTGTCTTTTTCGCTGCTTGTTGATATGTGCTGTTAGGTCGATTGATACCAAGGGAAAACCAAAGAGTTGGATTTGGATTGGAATGGCAAGCGAAATCGTTTTGAAAGGAGCATGCATGGCCATGCAATTGGAAAGAGCAAGCTCTTGTAGCAGTCTGATGCCGATGTCATTGTGCCGATGGTCTTGCATGCACATGGCTCAGCTTTTGAATATCCTGTGCTTTCTGCAAGGATCCTTTTCCCGGGCTTGAAATATGTGGCAGATGGCCAAATGCACGTCTTAGTACGGGCATGAGGAGTAGATGGATACCCCGACTTGATAATACCAGTATATTTGCCATGTTGCTTGCTTTGCAGAGAAGATCGTTGCGCAAGCCTTAATATTAGCACTAATTACCCATCCTCCTGCCGGCTGACGGCAGGACACGCCTTAGTATACAATACAATTGAGAATCAAGATCGACTCTCGACAAACATGTGCGGCGCGAAAATGAGACAGTTGAACTGAACGAGGATTCCAAATCCCGCCGCGTCTCTGATTAATCATTTCCTCTGCCTTCTTTCGAGGATGCTTATCAGATCCGAGGATTCACGATAGGGACTCTGGGAAGCGAGGTGAGCGGGTTGTTGGCTCCTAGCGAAGGAATCCCTTTTTGTTTCTTACCTCAGGTTCGCACCACCGAGGCATGCGTCACGATACTTAGACGCGCGGTGGCGGCGGTAGGGGAGTGGCGGGAATTTGGGCTAACGGCCCTGTGCAGCGGGCGGGCGCGGGGTAAGGCGCGCCAGACCCTGTCGATCGGCGGGCTTGGGAGAGTTGAGGCGGAAACGCAAGCGTCGCGGTGAACCCGGCCGGAAGGGTCAGGTCGTCGGCCCTCCCGCCGGCCGGCCCGCACGCTGTTCGGACGTCATCCCACTCTTTCGCCCACGAAACGCATCTACATCTAGGGGCGCATCTCCCTGCCATCCTTGCGATAACGTGGTGTCCGATTCACTCCAATCCTGCAGAAGAATAATCGTATGCCTCTGCTCGAGCCTCGGGCGATTTGAAATTGTGTGCAGCAAGGCTACCCCGCTCCGGCTCATCCGCGGCGCTCTTCCTGGCTGCCGTCCGCTCCTCTGACCGTGGAGAACAGGCATTCAAAAAATCCGGCTTTCCGCTCCCCTGCTCGCTTATTTCCTTCCTCTCATCTGTTTCCGCCGCCTGGCAACAGAATCTGCTTCATTGGCCCGATTCTTCCTTTTGAACAGACGACAGTTCTGTTAGACCTTCAGAATGCCTTACGACTTGAAGGGACGCAATGTGCTCATTACAGGAGGCTCGAGGTGAGTGGTGCAATCGAGGTTGCCCCAAGCACAATGTGATCAAATTCACGTCCCCAGGATTCTACCACCTGAGTGGTTCTACCTCGCACAACCCCCAAGACGCAATAGGAAGGTGTTATTGCCCGCGAGTCATCCACTAACAAGCGATTCTACCTGTTTCTTCAGGGGGCTTGGCGCGGTCCTCGCCCGCACATTCGCAGCTGAAGGTTGTAACGTCGCAATCAATTTCCAAAGTTCGGAGGCTGCGGCTAGTGATCTAGCGAAAGCCATCGGAGAAGAGTACGGCGTCAAGACGGCCACCGTCAAAGCTGTAAACCACCCTCACATGACCTTCCGTCCTAGATCCTCCCAGAGTAATGAATGAGCTATAGAGCTGGGAGGCTAACTTACTGCTGCTTTTCGCAGGATGTCGGTGTTACGGCAGAGTGCGAGCGATGCGTGCAGGAGACCATCAAAAATCTTGGAGGACTGGACATCCTCATTGGAAACGCGGTATGTTCCCTGAATGCGGAAACCCGAAGCTAGGAAATTGACAATGGTCGTCAACAGGGCTACACGAAGTTTACCACTGATTTTGGCGATCTCGATGCGCTTTCTGAGCAGGATTGGGACAAGGTATGCTTATCTCAATGCACCCCCAGTCCGTGCAGACTTTTCTTTTCCTGCTCGTCAATTATCATTTGATAGAATTGACCACGGCTTCAGTGTTGGGCTGTCAACGTAAAGGGGAAACTCGCTCTCATGCGGGCTGTTGCCCCTACCTTCCGTGCCAATCCCGAGGGTGGTGTTTTCCTGATCACATCATCCGTAGCAGTGAGTCTAGCCGTCTAGCTCGCATTTCAAAGGGGTCGGAGGACCCTAAACTGACTATTTGCACAGGGCGTAACGCAAGGGGGAAGCTCGATGGCGTATGTCCACCTTGATGATCGTGTACTCCTACGAGGCCACTAAATATACCTTCTCATAGGTATTCTGTAACGAAGGCCGCACAGCTTCACCTGATGAAGTGCCTAGCCACATCTCAAGGCAAAAAGGTCCGAATTAACGCTGTCTTGCCGGGCCTCCTTTTGACAGATTGGGTAAGTGACATTCCTAGCTCCCTTCGTTCAATCACTTATACCAATCACTCTGGCAATTGATATTCCAGCTAATATTCTGACTGATTAATTTGGCAGGGCAATCTCTACGGCGAAGAGCGCATCAAAGCCCTCAAAGACCATGCCGCTCTGAAAAAAGAAACGGACCTCCAGGACTGCGCCAATGCTTTCGTAATGCTAGCGAAGAATACCTCAATCACTGGCGCCAAGATCCAAGTTGGTAAGCGAACCAGTTCGCCAAGTGAAGTTAAGGGCTGACATCCTCTCGCGTAGATGCTGGGCTGTATATTTCGTCGCCATAGATTGACTGCTTTTCGATCAATCTGGAATCCGGGTTTTCCGTCTGTGGATAACTCTGATGGCTTTGACCACTCTGAGAAATGCTTTCTCTCCCTCAGTAACGAGGTCTATTCAACGGGATGGAGGCAGGCGCTCGTCATGGTCTCTCAAAATCCTCGGCATTTGTCTAGAAAGTCTCAGATCGCCCTTGCTCAGCTTCACGAATGTAGATTATCCTCTTACTCGTTTAGCAATTCTCCTCGTGCAGTATCTCCGTGGCTTTCGGTTTCATCGTCTCTCGAAGCTCTCAGGGACTTTTTTCAAAACGACCAGTGAATAGGGTCGTCTATGTCGCCCGCCTCCTATAATTACCGAGTCCTATCGGGTATTATCATTTCCCTCCCGTGATGCAGAGCACGTATTTAGTCTCGCCGCATCTGACCTAGCGCACTCAACTAGCGCAATCCATCAATCCTCGTCTGCCAGTTCCGTCTCATCCAGAGCTTTCATGACTTCTTCAACAGTACGAGGATCGTCGATGCCCCAGACACCGCCGCCCTTGACAGTGCCCTTCATTCCAACCTCCTTTCCCACCAGATTACGACCAACTTTGCCCGGCCCGACACCTACCCATCTGCGAACTTTCTCTTCTTTGTCCAGATACTTGACGGAGCCCCACCAGTCAATCGTCTCGACACACTGTCGTGCGAGTAAGTCTTTCAGTTCGGCGCGATCCTTGAACGGACGGGCAGTGACGTTGGATATGCAGGGCATGTGTCCCGGCCATGTCACGATGTCCTCGGACGGGGCGGGTTTGGATGGGCCGGCCAAGATGCGCTTCATCTCCTCCTCCGCCGGCTTCATCAGCGGCGAGTGGAACGGACTGTCGGCCTTCAGTCGCACAGCTCGCGGGTCGTGGCCGCCGAACTGGCGCAGGTGGGTCAGCAGGGTAGCGATGCGCTCGATGCTGCCGCTCAGGACGATCTGGTTCTTGCTGTTGATGTTGGCGATCAGCACCTTGTCGACGGCGGGCACGTCGCGCGCCGAGTCCGTCTTGGAGCCGTCGGAGCCCATGCCGAGGAAGTCGTAGACCATGTCGATGAGGTCACGCATACGCTCCTCGCTCTCGCACACGACGGCCACCATGCCCACCTCGCCGCCGCCAATGGCCGCCGAGGCTTCCTTGGAGCAGCGCGCCATGACCTCGGCGCGCCGGCGCGTCATGCGCAGGGCGTCGGTGAAGGATAGGTAGCCACCGGCCACCAGGGCGGCAAACTCGCCTAGCGAGTGGCCGAGGGTGAAGTCGACGCGGTGTTCGGGTCTGAAGCCGAATTCGATCTCGAGCACGCGCAGGATGAGGATGGAGGTGGCCATGATTGCGGGCTGGGCATTTTCGGTGGCCGTCAGCGTGGCGTTCGGGCCTTCGGAGATGATGCGCGACAGCTTGAGGTTGAGCGTCTCGTCGATTTCGTCGACAATTGGGGCGACGGTGCGCGGGAAGGCGTCGAGCCAGGGCTGAATCATGCCGACACGCTGCACGCCCTGGCCTTTGAACCTATGCATCAGCATCGCGGCGCAGCGGAGGGAGAGGCGGGGCGGGGCCTGCCTGGGAAGAACAGGGCCGTCTTGGGGCGGTGCGGCGGCGGCTGCTGCTGCGTCGAGAGCGAGCGGCAACGCGGGTGCGGACAGGTGAGGCGACGGCGGGAGGCATGGCAGGCGATGCGCGAGAGGCGGCGGGCGGCGGGACAGGCGGGATGCATGCTGTGGTGTTGAGGTGGGGGAGGAGGTGGTGGGCGGCGTGACGGACGGGCGGCGGGCGGTGACGCAGCACTGGCGCAGGCGCAGGCGCTGACGCGCGGGCGGAGCTGAGCTCGAGCGCGCGTTTCGCGGGGGCGTTCCCGAGGGAAAATCATCTACACAAGCAAGGATCCCCCTGCTTTGCGCCCACCACCGCCGACTTTATGAAGACTTCTGCAAACCGTCGTGCTCAGTATTAGCCGCACCCCTCAGCCTCCAGAGCTTCCAGAAACCTTGTCGCCGCCTGCCCGTCCTGCCGTGCCCCCCGGCCCACTTGAGGCCGTCGCTCAGAAACACGACCAATCGATCCTCCGCCCTGCCTCGTCGCTCTCGTCCTATGTACACGCCCTGTTGACAGCCCCTGTGTGCGCTGCAGCTCGGGTCACGCCCGCTCGTTTTCGCCTGTTCGGCTCCCTACCCACAATTCTAGAGTACATGGTAATGGTAATCATCTCCGAACGCCGCGCTACTGCTCAAAAGCCCGCCCTTCTCGAACTCGCGCTCTTTCATCCTTGGTGCGGTCGCGTGTGCGCATCGCCGTCCCAAACGTGGTTTACACACCGGGCTGGATTCCCAACCCACATCTCGTTGCTCTTAATTTTCGTCTAATTCCTGTCAGCCACTGCTTCTCGACTTTACATCTGCGCGTAGCTAATCGACTTACCCCCTTTGGAACCACCGAACCGGCTCCGATGATAGCTCCTTGAGCAATATCCGCTCCCTGCAGGATCGTCACGTTGCCGCCGATATACACGTCCTCAGCGATATACACGTCCTCGGCTTCTGCGAGAGCCTTGCTGCCCTTCCTGTCCCGTAGACTTTGGTTGTAATCCATCGTGTAAATGTTGACGTTGGGTCCCAAAATTGTCCTGGATCCAATGCGCACACGCCTTGCATCGACTATTCTGCACATGGGGCCGATGACGACATCGTCTCCAATGACGACGTTGTATCCATAATCGCAATGGAAGGGTGTCTCGATGAATACATCTTTGCCGAGCTGCCCTTTGAGGGTGAATGTTGGACCAGTGTGCGCCGCTTCGAGAACTGCTCGAAACAGCTTCATTTGCTCTTCTCGACTCAGGCCATTCAATGGGTTTGCTGCGTTATTGAATTTCGCCAACAATAGCTTGCATTGATCGCGCTCAACAATCAACTGCGGCGAAAATGGGAGGAAAAAATCGCCCGACAGCATTTTCTCCTTCTCTGTCAACGGCGCTTGCGGCGGGAGCCGCGGCGTTAACTGAAGCGCCGATGACTGCTGAAGCGCGAGCTGGGCCGTTACAGCCGAATGCGAGGTGCTGAGGTGCTGTGGTTGATGCACCGAAGGAGATATTATTGAGGGTACTGAGTGCCCGTGTGCGTATAGATTGTGGTCGCCGTAGCTTCGGGTAGTACTGAGAGTTTCCGAGGGTGGCACGGTTCTGCCGTAATCACTGGTGACAACGCGTTCTTGTGGTGTGGCCCAAGCTGCCCATGCATTCCGCGCGGGTGGACGCTCTTCCTCCACCATTATCGGCCGAGTGCGCGCTCCTTCAAAGGACTGTGGCGGTCTGGATTCGTGGTAGGGCTCAGTTGGCGGTCTGGGATATATACCTGGATGCTCAGCATAGCCGTGTTTGGACTGTAGCGGAACTTGTTTGTTGACCCCAGGCTTCGGCCATGGCGTTTTGACCAGATAGCCCTCACATACGAACCCACCCCGTGTGCAATTGTTGCATTCAGGCTTCCCTTCATCACATTTCTTCTTACGTCGCCGGCAAGTCTGGCAGCCTGTTTTGGTCCTATTGCTGAAAACTCTTTTCCTCTTCTTCACATCAACTTGCACACCGGCGCGAGTTAATTCGGTCCTCCCGCCATAGTCGTTGCTGGCTTGCGAAGGTGCTTCATCGGACTGATCCGGCTTTCTTTGCGAGGGATCGATGCTCTGGGGCTCGCGCTGGAGGGAGTCAGTGTATTGGCCACTTGGGCCAGCAGCATCGGCGCGTGGCCTCTGGTACTCCCAACGATCTTTCTCTGCGCCTGCCTCAGATGGCCGTCCGTGGGTTGGGGGCGGACCGCTGAAGTCTCTGGGCCGAGCTGAGGGGTCTCTGCTGTCAGGGTCCAGGAGCTCGTCGTCATCGTCGTCGTCCTCCTCCTCTTCTTCAGAGGAGGTTGGGCTGAAGGAGCCTCTCGGCATCGGCGAACCACGAGATGCATGACGTGAGTAGACGCGGGCTTGCTCATCCTCATCATCGGACAGGGAACGCTTTCGCTTCGCCGGGCTTGCTGGACGCGTTTCCCGGTCCAGCGGACGCGGGGAAGGTGGCCTGTCGGGGCGTTCATGGTGCTGTGACGGTGGTCTTCTCTCCTGCGGGCGGTCGCTTTCGGGACTCAGTTCAGCACGCGAATGGCGGCGCTCAGATCCATTGCCGCTCAGCTTGACGGTTTGCGTGGGCGAGCGGCCGTTGACGGCAGTGAAGCCGGAGACTGGCGTGTCGGGAATACGGTCCTTCTCGTCCAGGCGCACGCCGTTGTGCAGCACGGGCTCACGCACAGAGGGCGACATCAGGGGCGGGCGGGCAAGGCGGTTGTGCTGGGAGGGTGGTGCGGATGGCAGCAGGGCGGCCAGGACTTCTTCCGAGATGAGCGTGGGGCGGCGGCGACGGAGCTCCGAGGGCGGCGGGATCGACGAGGGCTTTGAGAAGTGAAGAATTCCTCAGCAGCGTGGGCTGGTGGCACAATGGACCTGGAGTTCATGCGCGGGGAGAGAGCGAAGCAAGGGAAAGGCGCGCAGCGGGCATTGCAGCGCAATACGGCGCAACTACCTGGATGATCAGCACCGGGCGGAATGTAGAGAACGATGCGCGCTTAAATCTCGAGACGGGCTGAGCAGCCAGCAGGCTGACGCGGGCGATGACTCGAGGGAGACTAACCGCGGTGCTGTAAGTGGACGGACTGGGAGGCTGGCTGGGTCGCTGAGTGGGCGGCGCGCCGCGGGCCTGCGGGCGCCTGATATAGCAAGAGCCTTGCTAGGCGGCTCTACAATTACTGCTGCTGAGTCGGCAGGGAGGGGCCAGCGCGCCTCATTGGCCGGGCGCGCACCGACGGGCGTGCATGCCTGCGCAGCCGCCAGGTCCATGCTGCGGCGTTCACACGCGTGGAGGCTAGGTGACAGACGACCCGCGGCGCGCGGCGCGGTGACGGCGGCGACTGGCCACTGGCGGCGGGGCGACGAGCTGCCGTGCTACCACACCAGTAACAGTCGAGCGCTTGCTGCAGAGTGTGTTTCCCGGCGGATCACGCGCTAGGCTTGACGAGGGGAGCGAGGCCCGTTGAGCGCGCGGCGTCGCTGTGTTAGCGCCAGCGCCCATCCCGGTCGCGCGCGCACAAAGGAAGCTGCCCAAGCCCAGGACCCGTCGTGCCGCTACCGCTGCCGGCCCAAGCGGACTGGGGCCTGCCTCGTCAAGCCCGCCACGACTCGCCAGCCCTGTCGCTGCGACCAGCGCCGCAGGCGCTGCTGTGCCGCAGCGCTCAAAAGACCCGCCCTCGCCGCCGCCGCCTCGCCTGCCGCGCACACCGGCCCCCGGTCGGCACCCATCACGTGACCCTACCCGCCGCCCGCTCGTCTACAACCGCCTCCTTTGCGCGCTCTGCCCGCGCGCTCTCGGCCTGTGGGGCAGCTGCCGAGCGGGTGAAACGGCTGTGCGCGAGCATGCGAGGGCGTTGTTGCTGGCGACCGTGACGCAGCACCGCCGGCGGACGACCCTGCTGGGCTTTCGAAACCCCCCAACTGCCGTGAATCCTGCACTCTCTTGATCATATCTGTCATATTTCCCGCCGAGGCCTGGGCTCGATGCACATCGCGGCCGCAGCACGAATCTTCAGCGGGCGAGGGCTTGAACCTGCCAAACTCATGCAGGAGCGTCGAGTGCCCAGTCGCATGCATGACATGGGCGCAAGACAACAGCCCCCGCAGACCGCAGGTGCATCTGCGAGCATCGTACCGTTCTTTGAACCGATGCATCGTCGTGCTTGTCCGTCCTCCCGGTTTGGACACGGCTTGGCGCCGCAGTGAAGTCACCACGGTGTCGCCCTCGATCCGTTGGGTCAGTGGGCATCCTGCATATACATGCCTCTGGGGGTCGAAGAAGCTGCCCAAAGCCAGAAAGGACAGGCCCACATGTTCGTCGTGGGAAGCACAAGGGCGAGCCGAATTTACGAGCGAAGTGAAGCCAGCTGGGGCTTGGGCCTCATTCGAGCTACTTTTACGAGAGGCCACGCACCTATTTCAATGGGCCACCGGATGCTGGGGAGTCAGCTCCACTCTTTGAATGCCCTGCTCGCTTGATGCCTTGGTCGCATTCGTTGCACACACACGTCGACAGACTGGCAGACAAGTAGATAAACGAGGGCCGTTGACACCACTCGAAGAGCGCCATTGGCTGCACGGCTTAGCCCGCCGCGATCACCCAACTACTTGCATCGGCGAGGTTATGCTATGATGGAATGACCTACCCTCCGCGTTGCTGCATAATCTGCAGGGCCAAGGGTTCGCCGGCACTATGTGAAATTTCGGCCTTGCCGCACTGAATGGCGAACATGGCCCGTCCCCTGATGCTTCGGCGGTAGCGCTCAGGGCTCTGAGATCCATTCTCGAGACGGGTTCGACCGTGCGGTGCTCCGAAGTTAACAGGGGGATCAGATAGACGGGGAGAAAGTTCAGCTGCATCCTTCCAGCCTCTAGCCTTTCCCTTCCGTCCCCTCATAACCAATCGGTTTTCGGTTGAATGATGCTCGCAGTGTACAATAGAGAGGTGGAGATATCGCGAGTCTCTTCTCGATCTCACGCAGAAGACGCACGGCTGGAAAGGCCATGCACTGCCGGATGTCGACGGGTGGGTGGGGCGACTCCCAGTTGCACACGGGCGGCTGATGTCGAAGGTGAGGCAGCTGCGGCAAGATACAGTAGCAGCACTGACGTTGACAGGCACTGACGTCTGCCTGGCTGTTGTTGACATGCGCCCGATCACACCGCCGGCTCTGCAAGAAACCGCTCCCCAGTCACACACCAAGCGGCATCGGTCGTCGGTCGTCGGTCGCAGACGCATTCCTCTGATGCCCGTTGTGGCTACCCCTATCACTGTGAGTTGCACCAACGTCCTCTCATCTTCTGCAAGCCTCTCTCAGTACTGCATAGCACATATGAAAGCTCACCTACTAACAACTCGACGATCAAGAAGACCTGTCGCATCAGCTTACCCCCTTCGTGCACCGTGTCTCCGATACCCTACCGTAACACACCCAGTGGGTTGTTGCTTTGATACCGACCAGCTGCTTTCAACACTGCCACCATCGCTACGATAGACATTTTATACCCAGCTCAGCTGGCCGTATCCATTCACTCAACCAAGTCCTATCAACAGCCCGAATATCAGATGTCATCTTCGATGGCTAACTTCGAATGGGCCTTAGTACACAGTCAGCGCCGACAAGCGTTTCGATTTTGAGGTCTCGTCCTGCAGTGGAAATCGAAGGGAGCAATACGCGAATCTGCAGATTAGCCGCGCACCTTGGGTGCTGGTGTCTGTGCAGACAATGCTGGTCGTACGCAAGGGAGCGAGGAATACTTTCGTGAGCGATGAAGGGCTTTCCTAAAGACACGGTTAGCGCAAGTGAAGCCCTGGAGTCCATGTCTGCTGCAGACCAAATGGCCTGGGCACAGGCTACCTGCGTCGCCGGCGGTCCTGGGTAATAGCTACTGTGCGACCGGCCGCACCTTTCGGCGTCTAGCTTCGAAAAGCAATTGCCCCCGGAACCGCGGAGCAAGCTCGATTCGCAAAGGGACTCCGCTCTCCTTATGCGTAGCGATGAGCAAGAACCGAATTCTGTAACAGCCGCCACTTCAACCGTCAGACCCTCAAGCTGTTGAGCGACCGACCATGTCCAGAGCTCGTCGCCCGAGACCTACGTTACGACGGAAAAGCTTGTTGCAGCCCAGCTTTACAACGAAATCATGATCTTACAATTCTCACAGTGGTCGAAGTGGGTCTTTCACTCCCGCCTGACTCACACTCACCGACCCAAGCACAACGACGCACGACGCAATATTTCGGTCAATAAAGTTGGAGTGAGGCTTCAGAATAATCAAAGCCTGAGGGGCATGACGTCCAAGTCGAAGGGACTTCGACCCACGAGCATGGAGCGGCCCGCGATACAGGAATATCTTTCGGGACGGAGCAGCGGAAAGCGCGTGGAGAATGGCACGGCCCGCGCCCTTGTTTAGGAGCTACGCACAGCCTTGTCGTCCGCCCCTTTCTTACCCAATGCGAACACAGGCTTTTCCGCCTCGTTGGCGCTGAGGACCAATTCACAAAGCGTGCTCAGATGCTTTCAAATTTCTCCGCTCTGGGCTTAAGGAAAACAGTCATAAGGTTGGTGGGACACGCGAAGGTGAAAAGAGGAATCTGCCGGAACGGCCCACAGTACATGAGCACGTGGATGCCGCTCGTGCAGATCGCGCACACTGCCACGAGATCCGCTGCGTTCCAGGGGCCGCGTCTTTGCTTCCGCAAACCCAGGCTCGTGGACCGGCACTGTGGTTCTGGTACGTCATCAAATGGTGCATGTCAAGCCGGCGCATCGTTATGTGAGAGGCGCAGTTCCTTCCCATGCTGGAGCTGGCTCCGAGGTAGGTCTGGCGCTGGTCTCATACTTTGACTCGTGAACGACGTAGACGACAAATTGGCGCCTCGGCTATGTACGTACGAAGGCCTGGCCTCGTCGGGGCGATGCAGTGAAAACTCTATTAAAGTGGCACCAACTATGCCAGCCCCTTGGCTCGCTCTGAGTTCAGATTTAATCGATCAAATGCCTCTGTACCACTGCTCTGACAAGAACTGAATGCCTTTCACGTTGTTCAAGACCTCAGAAGCAGTCGAGCACGAGCATCATGCACGCTTCTATTCTCGAAAAGCTGTTGCACTCGGTTCGATCCACTGATCCTCAGCAATTTCAATCCCACAACACCTGAGAGTTACGAACCGTCCGATTTATACATTCGTGTAAACACTGGACATCAAATACGAACCGATCATCTTCCGGCGCTCCTCTTGACTGCTCTACTTGAAACATCCATCACTGAGCCACTTGTTCCTACGACTTCCGCTGGGCTTGAACTGTCCACAGATTGGCTCATAAAGTGATGGCACACATGCCATTGCCTTAGGGGCTGGGGCAAACATCGTCACGTTCAGGATATCAAAGTATAAGGATAAAACTGAAGCGTCCCATGGGGACTTTCGTTCACTACTGCAATACTTTTGGGCTCAATCCCGGGTCACTTCGTACTCGCAATCCTTCCTCGCAACGCTAGGGCTTTCTCCATTCCTCAAATTCGCTAAAGATGGGCAAAAAGTGGAATCCATAGGGCCTTCTAACCATTTACAAAGGGGCCATGTGACCCCGCCCACAAGCCCAGGCGTGAGTTCAGGATGACTCCATATTTTCTTCTCCCTCGCACTCGCCACGACGTACTCGCCTAGTATTCCTAAGAGTCATTCCACCATCCACCATACAACTAACCTAAAAGGTTCGGGAATCGGTGTTGTTACATGGGAACAATTTCCTGACACAAGGTCCCTACATTTTTGCCTTTGTGCGCATGCGGAGACGAGGGTCCTTGATCGCCATCTGCCGAACCTTCGGGCGGTAACAGAAGCTGCCTCAACCGAAATGTAGCTCGGCCGACTGTTTGTTCATGCCTATCGGCTCGGCCCGAAGAATTCCCTCCCAGTTGTTATTGCAGGCATCTGAATAACACATAAATCCTAACGATCATTCTTCGGCGCGTTACTACGAATCTGTACTATAAGTTGAGGTTTGGGGTGTCTTTGCATGGTCTAGCTAAGCTAACGCCATTACAGGGGAGTATAGTCACCCGCTCACACGAGGTCGATTCCAAAGCCTGCGGACTTGAAACATTGCCCAGGCCTTGACTGTTGGGAACACTGGTGACATCTCTATCCGGAAGAGGCATCCACTCCACACGGTTGCTTTTGGCGAATACTTCGAGCCCCTCGTACTATGGAGTTACCTAGGCCGGCAATGGTGTTGGTCTTTCGGGATATGTTGGAAATGTTTTTGGCCCCCGAGTGACCGGGAAGATCAGCCATATCAAGCCTCCACGACTGCTGTTGCTTCGATATGCTTCTTCAGAGCACAGCGCCTTTCAGGTTCGGCTTATGCAGGTCTGGCGGGGCAAGTGACCAATAGTATTGCAGAATCAAGGGCAAACGCGTAGGGAGTGGAAGTCTAATTATACTTACATTTGTATGATTCATTCTATTCCCTACATGAAGAGTGTTTTTCCACTACTGTCATGCGTCATGTAGGCCATGTAGTTGGGAGAAATACTTATTCGCGACGCCGGTCCGCATAAGCCCTGTAACAGACCACACTGGCGAGGATGATTCTTGATCTTTTGCACATGAAGTTGTTGGATCGCTAATTTGATAGAGGAAGCTGGGCAATGTCATTTTACCTGCCTCTGCGCATGGAAGCGAAAACGACCACAATCCCAGCTGATTGAGCCGGCAAACCTAGGTTGATCCTTTCTGTCATGGCCCATTTGGGAAGAACATAGGATGCAAAAGCAAATGAGATACGTTGGTTATGGCTTGGTGAACGTTGAGAGAAGCTCTCCCATTCATGAATTATGCATGTACAAGAAAGTAGAACAACAAGTATTAATCTTCTTCAGTCATCCGAAACGCCTTGAAAATGCTGACCGTTGTCGCGAGTCCAAGAGAAGAAATGTGTACAGAGACCGCCGTTCTAAGAAGCTGTTAGCCTTTTTGCATGTGTAGTGTATCTAGTGATTTGCTCACTTACTACTGGCCGCTTTGGTTTGAGGGGGCATCCTGCTTATCGTGACGGCACCTCTCGATGGTGCTGCAGCCACGCTGCCAGTCGTTGGGAGGAGGGTTGCCGCCGCCAGGCTGGCAGTTGGCCTTGTTCTTTGGGTCGCAGGGAACCCCGTTGGCGCCCATTGCACCGTTGCTGATGTGTCCGTTGTCTGGGTTGGGGTTGGCAACGGGAGCGGGGAGAGCGGCGGCAAGGCCAGCGACAAAGAAGAGGGCAATGGTGAAGCGCATTTTGGTGGATTGGTCGGTCGGTTGACTGGGTGGGGATTGGAATGGTTGGTCGGGATTATTCGAAGAGTTAGAAGGGAAGATTGTAGGAATCGAATGCTCTGCTGCTGGATGGTGAGAGCAGTAGTGATGTGAAGGAGTCCTTTATAGGACTGAGAAGTGTGCTAGAAGAAGCCATTGAGACAAGCTACTCTTTTTTCACGACGCAACGGGTAAGACGAGGGCGTCTGGTTGAAGTTTCGATTAATTAGTATGAAGGTGTTTTGGACCACTTTCTGGACACAGGGCGTGCTGGTGGTGAGCTTCTGGCGCCTCAGGCATTGTCCGTCGCTGGATGCACAAGATTCCAGAAGCGGCCAGAGCAACGGCTCTCGATGTGGTCGAGCCGCCAATGGCTGGGCGTGGAAAGGCGGTTGCGCGGGCGTTTGAAAAGTTGTAATGGCTCGACGTCGTGCCTGAGCTACGTGGCAGGGGTGGCGCTGGCACTTCCCCTGCTTGGGAAAAGGCTTGGTATCTGCCCGTGAATCCTGCCGCCATGCGGCCCGCGGATGAGTGCTTCCTTCGCGGCCTTGGACGCATTTGGGACAAGCGAAAGAGGCCGACTGACCGCTTGGGGAAGTCTGTGTTAGCGTGCTGCATGGGCGTGCAATCTCACAAAAGCTCGGGGCTGCTGCTGTGGTGCACGATGCTAAGCTAGAAAAGGAAGGGTCGCGCTCTTAAATTTTGGAAACTGCGGTGTGCGATGAGCAGACGCTGTGATCATCAACCGCGTTGCATTCTGACCTGTATGCCTGATGAGCGTCTGGGCGAGTTGCTCTTCGGACCTTTTGAGACCCGTAGACGGCAACGTGGCTGCGCGTTCCTGCTGTGCGCTGGCCTGTCTGCGACGACATGGCTCTTCTGCCATGCAAGCGGCGACACAGCCGTCGTTTCGACTGTACAGGTGCAGAGCAACACGGTAGCGGTAGGCATCGGTGCAAATTGAGGGGGCGAGATGGGTGAGGCAGCGCGAAAAATCTCTCCCTCGGAGTCTCGCGCATGGCAAGAACATCAACGGGAAAGCCATCAAAAATTGCGCCGGTGAAGACCCCGAAGGAGATTCATACTAAGCCACCTCCACGCTGTGCAATGCAGGGCAGCCCCAACGAGATAAGTATGAATATCTTGTTGCCACTGCAGCTCCAAGCGACGAGCATGTATAAACATCTGGAGATAAAGTGGATTTTTGGAGAAGCTGATTGCGCTTGGTCGGGCAGTACCAGAACAAAGCATTTTTGTTATGTCTGTCCAAACCTGCCTTCTGAGTGAATCCTGTGGAACTACATCCACGGAAGCTACACATGAATAAATTCATTGGGACATCGTTTTAAGGCGCTTTATGTTTCTGTTTCTTTCAATCTCTTCGGTTTCCTTCTAATTTAGGCGATGAAACTTCTCCTCACCTTGTCCGTTTGTTGCTATGATGTCTAGTAAAGTACCACTATAGATGCTCGATGACATTCTCGAGGCTACAGCACTTTAACATTTTTTTTTCATTTTTTTCCAACACATGCAAAGTGTTTTCCTCTTTACCAATGCGATTGAATCATCAGCAGGTATCCAGTGAGAATTCTTTGGACATCTTGGACATTTTGGAACACGAAGGACATAACGCGGCGGTTCTTCGATCGTCCATAGCGGCTGTGTGTCGATCTCAATAAACTTCCTGCATCTTTCGCGTGTCGTTTTTATGGATGACGGGAGATGGGCTGCATTCAAGCTCTTTCGAAGCCAGCCGTGTATCATTCGTTATCTCCATTGCTTTCCTTGCTCGATGGCTTCATATTACCGAAATAAGTCGTTGTGTCGTCTACTTCAATGCTGCTCTCCTTTTTGTCGCTGACCTGGCTGAGTTCGGAATGATCTCTTTTTAGCTCAATGCTTTGAGAGATTTGTCTCCTCGTTATACCGTTTGCCTTGTCGACTTCTCTATTCCGAATAGAGTACCTTATTCTCTACCTTTCGTTTGCCTATGATTGCTTCCAGAAGGGAAACAGATTACTTCAGGGTAATCAACAAATAAAATAAATCTCCCAAAGACCTTATACTTAACCTCCCACTCTACCACCCACTTAGATATTTTCGTATCGACCCTAAGATCTAGAGATTCAAGGTAGGTAGCAAACCTTTCGAACATATGATATCCGACTCTTGCACCGAAACATACTTCGACAGTAGCGGAGATCTTATCTCGTAACGAGAAAGTAAATTCTTCATGGATTGAGCGTATCTCTGTCGAATATTTCCTAGCCGGGTCGACGCAACCCCGGCGGATGAAGTGAGCAAATATGGAGTATCTATTACGGCTGTGTGTGTATGTGTGTGTGTCGTAGAAAGCAAAAGCCTACGGGTGTTCTAAAACTCTGAAAGGGCCTTCTAGTTGGCGAAGTTGCTCGAGCTTACGCGCATCAAGGTATTTGTCTGGTGGACCAAGAGGGAGATTACCGATACTCCTTCTTGGGTTGCATTGAGATGCTTTCGTGTACGATGGTAAAAGTTGGTCAAAGGTACAGAAGCAACGAAAGGTGAATAAGAGCGCGGGCCAACGGGCGCTGTTTGCCAAGGCACCAAGTTTCGCTTAACGGCAGCTTGTCGGCAAAATTTATTTGTAGTATATATTTTATAATATTTTCTTTTTCACCTACAAGCCTCCCTGGCGCAATGGCAGCGCGTTGGACTTCTACTCGAATAATACGGGTTTCGTTGAACGTGTAATCCAAAGGTTGCGGGTTCGAGTCCCGCGGGAGGTGCGTATTCATTTTAGTCTTGTTTTTGCATTTCTGAATACAAAGTCAGATATAGAAACGAGCATCGTTGTAATTAGTATCTAAAAGTAAGGGCTAGTTGGTAACAGCAAAGTCTTCACTATCTGGATAAAACCGAGATAACGTCATCAGATACGCTGAGAAAAGAGCACGACAGGACTTCGTTGCCAGATATTACGCTCTACTCACATCTTTCTTTGGTCTGGGCTGCTTTTCTGCTAGGACATCACTCACGTTTTGTTTACTTTCAGTAAGGACCTGTTCACTTCCCGTTGCGAACAGCTCTCGCTCCTGCTATTCTAAACTGTGCAGGCGAGGAGACTCCAGCATCCGCAAGTGGCTGTGGTCTCCTGCGATGCAACTGACCTTGCGCGATAAGTCGCAACCGCGGCAGCGTCCAACGGCAAGCGCAAGTGCATCTGCTGGGTTGAAGCATTCATCCGGATCAATTAGTAGCTGTAAGTGTATTACGTTTGCGTCCGGATGAATGCTTCGACTCCCCACGAAGATCTACTACTTCGTTCCCGCTAATCGTCGCATACAATACCCGCCAACTCCCTCCGCTTCCAGCCTTTCAGTCCAGGGAACAGCGACGCCGGCGCCTTCGGCTTGAGGAGCAATTGCCTTGGACCACTCTTCACAACACTGACGAATGAGCAGGCATACACGCCAACGGCCAATGCACTTTCACGTACACCTCCGATAACATCACCCGCTAGTACCGTGATGTTCTGGTTTTCAGCCGGCCGCACAACGCTCGCCAACGCATCTGCGAAGCCACCTCTGTTCTATCCATTCACATGAGTTTGAAGCAATAAACTGGAAATAAATGTTCTTGAACTTCAGGGGATTCGAATCTGGACCGTGGTATCCTTATTCGGACTCACCATATTACGAGGTAGTGGGTAGTCTATCATCACGCGTTCTCCCAAAAAAGTAGGAAAGATATACTGAGATGGGTGCTCAAACATCATCGATCTTCTCTACTTGTTGGAAGCTCAACAGGTTTCCCATGCCAACCTTGTTCTCCTGCCGACAACTCCGCACTATTGTACCAGCCCCCAGGCAGTTCAGTTCTGTCATGAAACTTCGTCGGCAACTCAGTCCTTGCGGTATGTCCATGGAGTTCGACTGTTGACTCGGCATCCAACTCATCGCTGAAACCAACAGTCGCCGGAGGATATTCCTGTCTTCTCCGACGACACCAGAAGAATATTGCAAAGCCGATCGATGCAAGTGCAGCAATACCGCCGACGACCCCTCCCACAATTGCGCCAGTTTTTGACTTCGGTGACGCAGCGTCGTTTCTTGATAAGCCTGCAGCGGAAGACGCCGCAGTGTTTGGCGTGGTCGTGGCGCCTGCGGAAGATGAAGTTGAAGAATTCGTACTTTTTGTCCTGGAGAACAAGGCTTTGACGGTATTTGATGACCAATCTGGTTCCCCGCTGCTATTGTCGGCATACCATGCCTTCACCACCTGCGGAGAACTGTATGCTCCGGCACCGGCGTCGTATCCATCACTCCATTCCATGGCCGTCATGTCAAAGATACCCAGTCCCTGTGTCCACGGATCAGGATTCTCCCATCGATACGTGTTGTTATTGTTGTCTTGGCCACCGATGACTAGGACTTGCCTTCCGCTTCCCACAGGATAACATGTCAAGCCCACCCGCGGCGAAGAATTTGTCGGCCCCTTGAACCAGTGGAAAGCTGGCAACGAAAGGATGTACGAATAATTATGCGTGACGCCCGTTGCCACAGTCCAACAGCCAAAGATGAAGAGTTCTGTGGAATTCTCACCTTTCGCGGCCGCCATGCAGAACTCATCCCGGGTGCTCGGTGCCTCACCAGTCGTGGTTTGCGAGTACCACGACTGATTGTCGGTATCGTATATTGTGACACTGCTGAAGTCCATGTAGCCGCGCTCGTTCGATATGGATTCGTGGGTTCCGCTCTCGCCGCCCAGCAGCACGAGCAGCCCGCCGTCGTTGCCGAAGGGGACAGCAGTGGCTTTCCCCCGCATGCCCGTGCCATACTGGTTCCAGCCAGAGGAAGAAGCGTTGCTCCAGGTTTCCGATGAGAATTTGTACGAAACGACGCCAGGTACGGGAATTGCGTCGGATCCACTGAAGTTCACGTCGTCAGTGCCCTCCATGGCATACCCGCCGACGTAATATCCGACCCTGTCAACGACCGCGCTGTATTCGCCAACGGGCCTGGTGAGTTTCTTGAACTCCGAATCCGACTCCGATATGGACTGACGTGCCCAGCTCCCGCCGCCTTTCCCGTCGGCCGTAAATTTCCAAAGGCTCTTTTCGGAGACGGCGTATCCAGACGGCGCGCTTCCGGACCATGAATAGAATGAGCTGGAGCTTTCGTCCGGCCAGTACTGTGGTTGGAAAAAGACGGGTGAGTTGCCCTTGTCGATCTCGGTGATGTTGACGGCTTTGTTGGTCCATGAGGTGCGCATGTTGATGGCGAGGGTCTTTGTGTTCGGGAAAGGGCCCCCGACTTGGCCATCCACATATTTTGAATACAAGCCGCCATCTATGTAGATGAAGTCACCGACAGCGACGGAGCCATGGTTATTTCGCCGGATAAAGTCCGCAGCGTCGGGGACCTGGGCATGGACGAGGGATGACGCAGTGAGAATGAGGAGAAACGCGGCATCGGATATACGCCGAGCGAGACTTGGACCTGCCTGGGAAAATAGCATTGGATGCAACGTAAAGAAAAAGGGACGATGTTAGCTTACAAGCCCGCGTGTGGTTGTGTGTGCTATTTACGTCGTTCTGCTGCGCCGCAACGCCCCAGTTCCACCCAAGTTCTTGGGACGCAGCGCCTAAGGTGTCGGCGGTTAGCTACGCACATCGCAGGCCCGTATTGGTCCGTCACAGTTCTGGCTGGGGTGTTCAGCGGCAGGAGTGACAGTCGACTGCCGATTAATGGTGTCGGGGGACTCTGCGAAAAGCGCCTGGAGATAAGAATGTCTGAGTTCTGAATTGGTCCGTTTCCGGAGATGAGCAGCAGGCAAGCAGAACGGCGAATATGTTTCTAGACGCATGCCTGGTAGTTCATATTGCAACTGTAGTCTTGAATACTGCAAGGCTTCTTGTCTTCAGGTCAAACGGGATGAGACTCGTGGGTCCAAGTGCGAATGGTTTATTGAGCGAGCCGCCCAGTCTGTGTCTCACTGAAAACTCGGGACGCCAGGTGCGACAGTTTCAGAAGGCGGCTCGATCGAACAAAGAAGGCCGGCAGTATATGTGCTGCATGTGAAGGTCTTCACACCCGTTGTTCGCAGCCCCACTTGCTCTTTCCCGTCGGTGTTGGCCGGCCAACCAGCGTGTCCCCATCCGCTTTTGCGCGCCGAAAACACGACCCGTCGCACCTCCATCCTCCTTCTAGAACCCGCGTCACGCTTCACTTTCCGTTCGAGTAAGTCCCCATTGCCTGTATCACCCCAGCAAACTCGACTGACACCCAACGTGTAGCCGAGCTTGTTTCCTTCTCCACTTCACTCTTGTACTTTATCAACCTTTCTTTCTTCGCTTCCACCTGTCCTTATCTGCCAAGCCTATCTTCTTCCAACCTTCTTCCATTGGAGCCCGGCTTCGTCATGCTCCGCTTCCTCACCTCCGGTCTCCGCGAGGACCCGCAACCCCAGCTGCCAGACCCTACCCAGCAGCAACAGCAAATCAACCCATGTCCGGAGCCCCCGCGCAGCCCTCGCCTCCAAGTCGAGCACGCCCGGCGTCTCGAAGAGGAGATCGCCATCCTGCGCGTCGACCTGGCCGACACGCGGCAGAGCTACGAGCACAAGCTGGCCGACCAGCACGGGAAGCTCGCCGCGCAGCTGGCCTCCCAACGGGAGAAGTACGAGTCCAAGACCGCCCGCCTGGAGGCCCGCAACAAGTGGCTCGAGGACACGGTCCAGCAGCTGGCGACGGAGAAGGCGTGGCTGGCCAGGCGCAACGATGCGCTCGAGCGGACGGAGAAGGCGCTGGATGCGCGGATTGGCGGCTTGGAGGAGGAGGTGTTCGAGCTCAAGGACGAGAATGCGGCGCTGCGGCAGGAGAATGCCGATTATCGGGTGGACTTTGATGAGGTGGTGGGCGAGGTGGCGGCGCTGCAGAAGGCGGCGTCGGCAATGGCGGAGAGGGCCCACAAGGCGTTGACGCGGCCGAAGGCGAAGGAGGGGAGGAAGGAAGACGATGCGAAGAGGACGCCGGGGGGGAAGAGGATCGAGGCACCGAATGCGGATCTGTCGGGTGAGACGCTGACGAGGACAGCGCCGAGGGAGGCGGAGGGAAATGAAGGGGAGAGGAGGGGTAGGCCGTCGACGAACTCGCGGGCTAGTGGTGTGGACCCGAGATCTTTGGAGGCGCTGCAGACGCTGGGCCCTTCGAGGAATGTGAGTCCAAGTCCGACTCCAGACAGTAGACGCCAGAGGCGACTTGGTGGAGGCGGAGTTTGTGCGGGCGGTGGCTCAACAGTGGCAGATGCAGCGTCCGAGAACGTCACGGTGCGCACGTCCAGAAAGCGGCAGCGGACCGAGTCTGATACGGAGTCTGGATTAACGGCGTGAAAAAGAAGAGGACGAAAATGACGGTGGTGGCGATCATACTTTCCCAGCCTGTGTTTCTCATCTTGGTTGGCGTACTGGAAGAGAAGGACGGTCTTTGGTTTGCATTTTGGTAGAGGACGGTGTTCTGGCGGTATTCGTTAATCACCATTGTGCATTGGACAAGGCGCTTGCTTCGTGATATGTTTAAAGCTTGCATGCATGTATATTAGCAGAAGGACTCAAAGAGCAGTGTGTGAAGCGCGTAGGTAGTCAAATGACGCAGTAAATGCGGTAAACCGAAGCAAACCCCACAAAGACGCAGCAGATAAAGATTCTCTGTTCCAGCAAAAATGATGAACACCAGCGAAGTGACACGATAACAGGTGGCGTAAACGTTTGCGGGCGCGTGAACGTATGATACGAGTAAGTGACTGGTACAAGCACGCGGCGAGTCAACACCATGAGTGACGAGGGAGGGTAAGTCAAGGCAGTCACTTGAAGGATCAGCAAGACTGGTCAAGACACCAAGCTCTTCCTCGATAGCCCGCTCATGGCAAACCATTCAACGAAAAGCAGCCTCAGAAAACCTCTTCACTGGCTAACTTTTGGGGAAAAAAATCCGAAGAGAAAAAACCCTCACCACACGAGCTCATTGCAAGACCCGATTGCGCTCGTGCGGCTTTGTCGACAATGACCAAATTAGACCCTGGCTCCCGACGCCTCCCTGAGGTGCCTCCAGAAAAGACAGAGCGCTTGATTGACCCTAGGGCGCGCGGCTCCATTTGACCGAAGGAGTTCGCTCGGAAAGAGTCCCTCGTTACCCTCCGAATGGGGGATCCAGGGAAGGTCTAATCCCCTATGCCTTTGGCAAAGAAGATGGGTGAAGAAGAAAAAAGAGGTCTTCGGGGTGGGGGGTGGGGAGGTTTATATAGGCTGGCAGCAGGCAAGATTGTTGATGAGGCAGCACGAGGACAGCTTGCAGGGTTTCTTTCAGCTAAGCCCAAAAGAGTAGCTCTGCGGGCTGATCACTGCGCAGAAGGGGTTAGAGTCTGTTCGAAACGGCAGGCACGGCGTCATCGGTGCGCGCGCGGGTGGCTGTACAGTGAATGACAGCACTTCGCACGCTCGCTTAACTGACTAAGCTTGTTTCGGGCGGCTGCGATATCAGCTGGCGGTTTTCTGCGTCACTGTCCGCGGTGGTTTGCAGGTGCTGGTCCTTGTTGACACGAGCGTGGATGCCACCTTCAGCTTTGAGACTGCGTTCGGTGGGCATCGGTGGCTCTTCTAAAGTCTCATCTGCCAGGAAATGTCGTGATAGTCCAAAGAAAGCAAACTCGAACGGCGGTTGAAACGCTCGCCCCTTTCCGGAAGAGTGGCTTCCCAGATGCACCATCTAAGTTGAAACGACGATGGCGGCTTCGGGGGGGGGGGTCTCCGTTATACACAGTTAAAAGCCTAGCTGATCAGGAGACTCAGTTCAAGCATTTCAGTGTATTTGCACCTCTACAAATGCAACTTCGAATACAGCGGGGTCCATCTTTCTTTAGGACCCTCACCGCTTTCCACTACGCTGCCCGACAGTATCCGTACACTCCATATACAAGCATATTACACAAGACACGCCTCCAATGATCGTGAGGAAAAGGACGCAAGATTGAAATACGACAAATAGCCGACCTCTTGAACTCCGTGTTTTGCCGCCCAACCGATGCAAATGCATGAGATGCACGCAGTCCAAAAAAAAATAATCCTCTCAAGTATGCAAACAATGCCGTCCCTTGTCAATCCTCCCCGTCAATCCCATCATCTTTCGTATTTAGTAGTTCATTGATATCCTCCGCTCAAATTCTCCTCTCCTTCATCCTCGGATCATGCCTTGTATTCCGTTGAAGGTATCTAGCATGACTGCACACCTCCTTCAGCCTTCATCATCTTTGTGGCTGCCTGCACCAAGCTGACGCCGAGGACACAGCAACCAAATACCACGCACACCATTGCGCAGATGCGTTCAGTTCGGCCGGACTTCTTTTTCGAGAGCTTGAGAAAGCAAAGAGGCGGGAGAATGTATGCGAGTGCACAAGCAGATGTTGCCTAAACGAGGTCATTATCAGTACGGGAAATTCATAATCATGAAAGAGATTAGGAGAGAGGTCCATGTGTAGCTTCGGCGCAAATGACTTACCCCGATCAACTCAAACACAGCTCCCAAATCGCAGGTCATCAGACTCAGGCCCATCGCGCTGGTCACTAACGTAGTCGTGAAAATAAGATGCCGGCTTGGATCCCATGAGTCGCCGGGAAAGTAGTAGTTCTCCATGACTTCGCGACAGACAAACGCTTCAAGTGGTAGTGTTGACAACATGTTGAGCCCGAAGCACAGGCGCGCGATGTTGACCATGATGTTGTTCGTTGGGAAGTTGTTGAGTACATTCCCCTGCGTCATGTCGCCGAAGGTCAGGTATCCGGCGAGCGCCATGAGCATACAAGCAACCATTGAAATGGTGGTGCTAAAGTGTGTGACCTTGGCGAAGCGGTCGAGCGTCGGCTTCTTTAGCGAGCCGTAGATGAGGAGGGAATTGTGGTCTGTAAAAATCAGCAATGCGGTCTTGATGAACTTTGCTTCCAGTTCTCAGGTGTGCTTACGGCAAACAAATGCTAAGTATTTGTTAGCAGAGGACAACTCATATTTCAAGGATCATATAATTACCAAATGATATAACGCCAACCGCCTGGAAAACGCCGTCATTGATGATTAAGCTTCCCGAAATCTTGCCTTTCATGTTTTGAGGAACCGTGGGACCTTGGGTTAGAACCGTAATAAGGATGATGAGCATGCTAATGAGTGCCAAAGTAGACGCTTTTGCCAGCTAATAAGTGTTAACATCTCCCTAATGCGACGAATCTACAGGTTCTTACCTTGGCAATATCTCTATATAACGAAAGAGGGTAGGAAATACCCAGAATGAAGAAAACGATGACAGCTCGTCTATCTGTGAGCAGCCATAGGAACGGGGTATCGGGCAACGAAGGGAATAGGGCCTCGAAGACGTGCGGAATCGTATCGCCCACGATGATGCAGAATGCTATCATGCCTCCAAAAGCACTGCAAAAGTTTTGTCAGCACATTTGCTCCAGAACCAGGGGTAAACCGGTGTTTTTTCCCCATCCGTTGTTCCACTCACAAAGCCCATTGTGCAACGCTTATAGCTATCAAGCCTGAATTTCCAAAGCAATGCTGCACTGTTGCCTGGAAGGAATTCGCACCGCTGAGTTTCGAATTTACGACAATGAGGCGGATGGTCCAGTCGACGGTGATGGTAAGGACCAGGAGGAGGATGATGCCTGTTAATAGGCCTGCTTGTTTGAAAGCATACGGTTGACCAATGATACCAGCGCCACTGCGAGATCCTCACGTTAGACCCAATGGTGCATTCCAAGCTCGGACTTAGAGCCCAAGGCATACGCGTGAAACCCCTGCATGGGGTGTAACATCGAGAAAAATGGCAAAAAATTCTCCGTAATTGACCCAGGAACGAGGGAGTTAGGGAAGATCCGCACGTACATTATACTGTTGGCCATATTCATGAACGCACTCCTCAGACCGCTCTTCGGCCTCGCGCTCTCTAGCAAGTCTTCTGGGCTGAATCCCACGTCCGAATTCGCCACAGTCACACTCGGTGCCTCGATGTCTGTCAAGAGCGGAAGCCTCTGTTCTCGCCCTCTCCCGTTTCTCCTTCCACCGCCTCGTCTCCCCCTCCCTCTGCCTCCCGCCGCGCCATTCGACAAGAAGTCCTCCTCATCCGCCCAGGCGCGATCATCGCCGTCCTCGCCGTCCTCGTCGCTGTCGCCGGCCAGCGGCATGCGCGTGGCGTACGGATGCTGCCGCGGGGCGCCGCCATTCGCTCCGTTCTCGCCGCTCGGCCGCGTGCTCTCGCTGCTGCGGTAGTGCTCCTCGAGCGGTATCAGCTCGGCCTCCTCGTCGAACCGCACGCGGTTCGGCGTCCGCGGCGTGCCGTCGGGGCGCGGCTGCGCGAAGCTCGACTGGCGACGCGGCAGCGCGGGCTTGCCGTTGGTGCCGAGGGCGGGCGAGGGCGAGGCTCCGGAGGCGGGCGAGGCGGAGGCGGAGCGCGGAGCGGAGGTGGGAGGAGGAACGGGCGTGGACGAGGGCGAGCCGGAGACGGGGGAGCCGCTCTCGGGCGAGGAGGTGAAGGGCGAGTCGTAGGGGCTCTGGGTGGTGATGCCTAGGTGGGCGGCATGGCGGTGGACGAAGGCGGAGGGTAGCTGCGGCGGGCCGTTGCGGTGCTGCGGCTGCTGCTCGAGCTCGAGCTCCTGGTGTTCGGCGTTGCCCAGCAGTCCGAGGACCTCGTCGGCGTCGTTGGCGTCGGAGCGAGGCATTGATGTGTGTGTTCACCTGGGCATCTTTCTGCTGTGAGGGGTGCGTTGGTGGGGACCGATTGGGGATGGTGGTGTCGTGTCAGGGAATCT
This sequence comes from Botryosphaeria dothidea, assembly GCA_011503125.2. Classification (NCBI taxonomy): domain Eukaryota; kingdom Fungi; phylum Ascomycota; class Dothideomycetes; order Botryosphaeriales; family Botryosphaeriaceae; genus Botryosphaeria; species Botryosphaeria dothidea. Next base: position 2,924,865 of record WWBZ02000001.1, read on the forward strand.
GGCAGCACGGAGGTGCCGGGGGCCTGTCGGTCTGTCGTCAGCCAGCGCCAGCCGCAGCGCGCCGCTTCTGGACGGCTGGGCGGCCTTCGACGGGCCCTCGGGGGATCGGCGTTAGGGCTGTCCCTTATTATTTCTATATTCGGCTACCTCTTTTGTGCCCCGAATCCGGCCATCAGACGGGCACGTGTGTGCAGCTTGCAAAGTGCGTGAGCCGTGCCTGCGTCTGCCAGCTGATCGTCGGGCACAAAGCCGCGGCGTCGCTGTTGTTACGCAGAGCATGCAGCCAATCTGTGAAACTTTGGTTGCGCGCGCTGCAAACAGAGCTTGCAAGCGAGAGGCTCAACACTCGGCGCGCATGCCAGCCAGCCCCAAACGCGCGGATCCAAGGAGATGGCCACGTGCAGCCTAGCTGAATTCTTGGAGCTTCCATCAAGACATTTGTCCCTTTGAGGCATGCGATCGTCACTCTTCAATCCTAGACCAGGTTCGCAGGAAAAGGCTGCAGATCCACTATTGCCCAATTGCTCGGGGACAGCCTCCCTCGCATTCCGTGACGTATGCATGTATCCGCTTACATTTCCTTCCTTTCCTTTCCAAGGTATCCAGAAATCCAAAGATGCGCTGCTACCAAGAATGCACAAAACATTTCCTGCCAGTAGTCCTATGTACCGGCTGCCTTCCCACATTGACACCGAAAAAGAAAACGCCGGCCGAGACGGCGACCATTAAAACATTAGGAAATCCTCTTTCAGACAAATGAGATCTTTCGTTGGCTAGTCGTGACCCTCTTCCCGGAATTTTCCTCTTACCGGTTGCCTTGCGCCTCCTGATGACCCTGATCCTGATACCGAACCGATGCTTTCACTGATCCGCCCTACAAGCGGCGTGTCGCTTGTGTATGTGTTCTGTGTCACATTTCTACTCACCTGTAATGGCTGAGGGTAGAAGTGTGCTGGTGTGTTGGATGATGTTGTCGGATATGCTGAGTCTGGCTCCGAGTCTCGCGAGTAGTCGCTGGGTGTCGCTATCATGCCTGGATGGTGCCCTGATGGGACGGCAAGCCCTGACTGTCCTCCTTGTGGCGATGGTGGTGGTGGGAAATGCTCGCCGTGCAGAGCATGTTGTGATGGGTCGTAAGGTTGAGCGTTGGGCGGCAGGGGGAACATGTACTGCGGTAGCGTACCCGGAGGGCCTGCTGGATACATGTACTGCGGTGAACTTGGCGATACAGGTGGTTGCATGTATCCTCCGACCATTCCGGGTGGTCCCCCGGGGGCGTAAGGCGTTTGTGGTGACACTGCGAACCCCGACCCACCCAGTGATGGTGAGGCTGTATTAGGAGTGTAAGCCGGCGAGAGATTCTGACCAGCCGAAGATCCAGCGCCCTTTCGGTACCTGTGGCTGTTCGTCGCTGAAAGCTCCGAGACCACTCCACCTTCAAGGTTCTCCGCAGGGAGTTCTGCCGGTTTCTGCTCCGGAGCCTTTTCCTTGACTGCATCCCTGCTCTTCTTTCGCCGTCTGAGACACCACCAGCCGATGCCCAGTACCAGAAGTAGCCCACCCACGCCGCCAACAACACCCCCAACAATTGCGCCCGTGTTTGAACTGCCTGAACTCCCGCCACCAGATCCGCCTCCTGATGTGGACTCGCCGGTAGACACGTCTCTTGTCGCAGTGCGAGCAGCAAAAGTAGGAATCCTGGAGAAATAAACGGGAAGATCGCGATCATCCCAAGTAGAAGGTGCCTTGTTCGTCGCGGCTCCAGCCGAACTGATCAACGTCGTCAGTATCGAGTATTCTAGCTGAATTTGGTCACGTACTTTCCACCGATCTTCGCAACAATTTCCGGCGGTACGAAGTATTTGGTGATGTTTGGATAGAACAAATCCCACATCGCGTCCTGTGGACCGTCCTTTCCAAGATTCAAGTTGTGAGTGCCCCAAACATTAGGCGAGTCACAATCTTGATGCTGCGCGAACCATCCACCAATGATGAGCATTTGCGCATCGTCAATCACGTTGCACGACAAAATGCCATGGGGGTTCCCCGGTCCAGCCTCGGTCGGGTACCACTTGATCCATTGGAAGGAAGGAAGCGTGAGAATGTAAACATCGTCATATCCAGTGGTATTTGTAATTCCTTGGCCGCCGTAGATGTAACTAGTCTGGTCAGCAGTGGGTACGGCAATGATGGTGACGTGACTCACATGTTGTAAGACGATTTATCCTGCGCCCAGGTGACACCGCCACAAAACTTTCTCCTCATGTCCGGGATATCCCCGGTGGCGGTCTGCTTGTACCATTTAGTTGAAGCAATGTCATAAATGTAGATGTTCTGTTGATGCTGTTAGTTTTTCCCGTTTCAAAGGGACAAAGTCTATGCATTTCTTACACTCAAAGCATCCTATATCACGTTAGCGCGCTACCTTAATAGGAGGTTGTGGAATGCTTACACCCAACACGGTTCCGTTAGCGAAAGGGTCGATGACACCTCCGAAGTAGACAAGGAGACCTCTGTCAGAAGCCGGCAGGTAAACCATGACGCCCTCTCCTCGTCCGGTGTTGTCGGGGCCGGTGTTGTTGGTCCAGGCATCGTTAACGAAGTCATAAACAATCAGATTGCTGGTGAGCATCGGAGCGCCTCCCCAACCCGGGACCGTCTGATTGTTGAGCCACCCGCCAAGATAATAACCCACGCCGGTCTCGTTCACGGTTACTCCCGCGCCATAGGATACGCGCTGAATTCCGCTTGCTGCACTCACATCGGTCCGGTTCCATTGATTGAGGAGGATGTCGTAAGCCCAGGGAGTGAAGGCCTCAGGGGTGGCGTCGGTGTATTCACCACCGTAGAGATACAGAACCTTGTTCACTTCGTCGGTCCAGAGGACGCCGCCACTCAGGTCCGGGACTTCTCTAGATTTGTTAAGATCGGCATGGAGTTGCGGCATTCCAGAAGCCGAGTCATCGAGGTCGTTGTAGAGAAACCATGTATCTGCGGCGACGATGTCAGCTTCGAGCGGGCAGGCGGCGCGCAGGCAAGAGCATACTGGAGTAATTCAGAGGGTTCTGGGACATAGGGTTCCATGTGACTTGGCCGCCATCGATGTACAGGCGGCGGTCGACGACGGCGGTTTGGTGTCCCCAGCGGCGGCAGAAGTCCCGGACGGGGTCTTTGGCAGCATGGGCAAGCTGCAAGGCTGCAAGGGCAGCGGCGATCAGGTATCTCTGGAGCGGCGCCATGAGAGCAGTTCGCGCAGAATGCGCGCCGCCAACAGCATACAGGTCGAACCACGAAGCTTTCGGAGGAGGAGCAGAGGACTCGAAACAGCAAGAGGGGAGAAAAACAGCTGGCGAGCGTCTGCGGAGAAAAATGGGGAGTGCTCAACCAGAGCGGTGGAACAAGAGGGCCCAAGCTGAGAAATGTGGAAGCACAGGGCTGTCATCCAAGCGGAGATCGCTCGCGGACGCCAGGGCCACAGACGGAATCGGCGGAGGGAAGGGAAATCCTGCGATGCAGGACGGCGGGTTGAGGGCTGCTGATTCGCGTAATGAGCAGCGCTGTGGTACGACGGAACCAATGGCGGCAAGGAAGGGCGGCCAGCTGTGCAACGCGCAGCCAATGGCCGCGTGAAACCTGCCGGTACGCAGCGGTGTCGCTGTCTCCGCATCCCCAGCGCAACGGCAGGCCCTTGCACTTGACCGGCATGCCGCCAACAGAGTCGCGCAAAAGCGGGTGGCGCGTCTAGAACGGAACTGCTTCATCGTGCTGACGGGCGACCGCGCTCACGCTGCTCGCTGCTGCGCCCGCATGTCAGCCGGAGACCAAAGGCAGCCGGGGCAATATATCCATCCCGTGTCCGGCTGGGATCCTGCTCTGGAGTGCGGAGAAGTGCAGCGTACTGTCATTGTCCCACGCCCCATCTCTCTCGGGGAGCACGAGCGTGGAGTGACCCGGCAGCTCACTTTGCGCTCGCCTCTGCCCGCGCTCGAACGAGACGAAGGTGACGAGAGCGTTTGACGCATTTGGCGCATGTAAGACTTTGGTTCGCCGGTTCCCAGGCGCAGCGCCCCCGCTATCCCTGCCATGCTTACCTAACGGAGCAAAGCCTCACGTGTTGGCGTCGACCTCGTACTGCTGGCAGACTCGCACGCACGACTCTCCCGCCCAACATGCTCGAGAGCCCTCGCACTTTTGCTTTCCGCCAGACTCCTAATGCCATAAATACGACGTGATTGCCACCACAACCTCCTCGATCCCGCGGTTTCGGCTCGGGGTGGGAAGAAGCAGGGATGATCCGCCCATGCGCCTATCACGTACGGGGTCCTTCCATGGCGCTCAGCCTCCTTTTAGACCTACCGCGAGCTTCTTTTGGGCCGGGCTATGCTTGGCGCGGCCTTTACCGCTCCCCCCGCTGCCTTCCAAGCCACACCTGAGCGCCGCGTCGTTGGTCCCGTAGTTCGAACAAAGCAACCGCCGCCCTTAAATTCTGCGCCTTGTATGTTCGGGGCTGTAGCTGTGCAGCGCGTAGGCACCAGATGGTAGACGTGCGTAAATTGCAGCTCAGCTTGGACTGTGGCTGCTCCTTGAGGGTGAGACCTATCGACTCGTGCTTTGATTCCACAAGCTCAGGCACCAACGTGAGCGCCACTGCTAGCCTGGATTCCTGCGAGCTTCTGGTCCCGTGCCTGCATGGGTTTCACACGTCGAATGTTCTGAGAAATTGCAAGGAAAGAGAATGCTGCAGTCAATAGCTCCGCTGCCGAGTCAGAGGTAATAGGCAGCAAGAACCCTTGGCGTGAACAGCTCTATACCTGCCAGGTGCCAGATTCGGTTGGAGCACGCATTCGCGACTGCTGCCTTGCACCTCACCTCCAGGTAAGCCGATAGGTAGCCTGAGTCCACCATCGCGCCAGTAAAGAGCTCGGCACGGCGGGCGATCGCAGTATCTGACAGCCAGCTAGATAGTTTACCAACTGGCAAAGCTTGAACGATCGGCGGCGACCGGGTCTATGTCCGGTCATCTCAGACCCAGTCGCATTATTGTGCGCAGAGCCGTGTAATTTGGAATAGTCTCGCCAATCGAATCTGGGAGCTCCGGATAACCTAGACTCTGGACAGGCGAGCGGCACCTCAAAATGGATAATGGACAACAGGCGTTTGGTTGGCGCAATGCCTATACAGGTCCGGACAATGCAGCTGGTGCTTAGCCCGTCTCATACACCCGATTGGCTTGCGCATTCCTTTTGGCGCCATGAGCGGGGAATTTGGGTGAAGCCACGCCGTTCATTGTCGAGCGTTAAATGAGCCTGAAATGGGAAGTCGTCTCTCCGCGCCGTTTGATGTTAAGCCTCAACTCTCTTGCCGAGTGGCACGCCTCTGGTCGAGCCTGCATCGCATGCCGCCTATAGGAAGATCAGCTGTCAATCCCGTCGCTTGCTGCGTGAAACTGCAAGGAATGCGCGTCGGTCCTGCGCATCTGGATGCTGATTCGAGTAATCCGGCCGAGGCAGATCCCGCCTGGGTGGCCTCACGTCGGGGAGAAAGCACGCTTTCTCCCGGCTGACGGTGCTCGGTTTCGCGTGGGCGCTGGCAAGCATATCGTTGTAGGGTGTGTATGGATCCAGGTGTTCGGGGTCGGTGTTCGGCCCCATCAACACGGTGAGTGGGGGAAAAGCAGGAAAAATGCTGGCACGTGTCATAGTCAAAGCGAAGGGATTCCCCGCGTCTACTTTTCTCCGGCCAAACTTCCCTTCGCCCCTTCGACTCTCATCAGTGATCTCATCCAATTCTTATCACAGGATTCCGACATATCAAATCTCACCAAGCGCTTACGTAGTCACGATGAGCAGCCGCTGGCCTTGCACTGCTTCGCCAGACGACTTGTGACGTAAGCGTCTAAGACATCCTGGAGAAAGAGCTACGTGTCGGTACGAACTCGGTTCCAATATATGCCAAGGGCGAAAGTATGAGGAGTTGAAGGATTCATCGGGATGCAGGTGTTTGGGAAGATTAATTACACTCATGTCCGGACGAATGCCCCAGCTTCCCAATTGTAAAGGCATGTCGCAATACTTTTGGAACTGACCTCGTACTTTCCAATGTATACGGAATAAAGTAGAACAGAGACTCTATCTGCCACTGCTTTGAATTAGGCAATTGAGGCTTAACAACCCTGTTCCAGTCCCCCTTGTCGCTTAGAAAGCTGACTTTCCGGCACGGGGCTAAAACCGCCCCTTCTCATATCCCGAAATGCCACGCTTGTTCTCCTCGGCCTAAGCGATTTTGTGTTTTGTTTGGAAGCCGCAAGAAGTGACCGGTATTTAGTCGTCAAGTTCCATTACGTCTCCATTGGTCACGGCGCCACGGCCTCCTGCAGCACCATCTTCACCCTGTCTTCCGCCGCTCTTTCTGTCTCCTCTAGCGTGGCCTTCGTACTCCAGACCGAAACCTCCATCTACTGTGGTGCATCTGTGGCAGAGATGGTGATCACAGTCCTCATTTGGACACTTCGGAGTCCTTCCGCCGAAGGTGACAACGCGACTGCATCCACAACAATGCGCGCGGGTATCATAGATTCTCGGACGATAGTAGAAGCTTCTGCGGTAACTGTGGCCCCGGCCGGACCTTCGGACCCCACCATAAGATGACCGAACCGTAGGTGAAAGTGCTTGTGCGTCGGTACCGCGGTGACGATCGGCGGACCTCGGAGTGCGTGGATCTTCCCTGCGGTTCGCTCGAGGTGTGTGGCTGGAAGACGAGGCCTCTCCGCGATCCCAAAAGATAGTCGGCGGACCCGAAGACCTGTCGAAGTGTCAGAAATGGTATGGAACACGCGGAGAATGACGTACCCATTTGCGGGTTGCTGAAGCTGCAGGATCGGAAAATGAGACGTTCCTGAGGAGTTCCGGCCGACAGCACTGGCAGAGTCGCGCTCCGGTGCCATCTGAGAAGCTGCGCTTGGAGAACATTAGTGCTAACCCTTTTGAGGCATGTTGCTGCGCGTTACTCACGTCGTCCGTGTTGTTAGTCTAGCAGGAATATCCAAAGCGGAGGGATGCCTGGATGGTAGTCAGTAAATACAGGTGTGACCAATGCAGTAGGAGGTCGCTGAACTTCAGTTTACGGTAATGTGTGTACTCAAGCATTCAGGGACCGGAAGGTGAACTTACTCCGGGCTGCTTGGAATCCGCGGAGACGGACTTTTCTCCGATCCGGAAGACTCCATCTCTGATGACGATAATCGAACTTGGGGTGACTGTCTCTGTCCTGGGTGGAGGCGGTGGATGCTCCTGGAGGAAGAAGTAGCGCAGATGGATTAGGTTTTTGTAGGTGTGTCCGAACTCATGGAAGAAGGTAAGTGATGCCCGTGCTGTCCGTTCAGCTAAATTGTTACAAGTGCACGTCACATTGTATGCGCGAAAGGAACAAATTTTACATCTGTAAATGCGCACGAGGCCGAGATGTGCACGTTCGAGCACGTAAAGGAGACATAGCGGTGCAATGAGACTAGATCGTACCTGAACACCCGCAATCTGGCGCCGTGTCCATAAAGAAAAAAGGGAGGAATAAGAGGTATAACAGGGCGCCATACATACGTCATCAAGACCCAAAAGAGCCAGCAGCCATCGCATTTGATCTTGAATCCTAGGCAGGGTACGAATCTCTATCAGCAACGGCCTCCAAGCATATTCCGGACGAACGAGCCCAAGCGGCGCGGAGCCACGGTCAGAATCGTAATCAACTGCCGCTTCGCATGGATGCGATGATGGTTGGCATCGAACTTAAGTACTGTCGTACTCGGGTCTGGGGATCCTGGAGCACAAGATGTTTTTCTCTTCTCGATTCCTTTGCCGCGTTCCCAAAGCGGCTTAGTGGCTGGGTGGCAGCAGCTGTTCCAGGCAGGCACGTCCTGCACCTGCGCAAAATGCCGTAGATTTTATTCTTCTCCCGCATCACCTCATCACCCTCTCCATCACTCTCGATTCGCAGATCTTGTCGATCAACCTGCAGCGCGGCGCCGCTGCGTTGCTCGCCGTCATGTCCAGCATTACTAACGGCAATGGACACCCCGCTCAGCCTGTCGACGAAGACCAAGCCGACGCGTTCAGGTATGAGCTGGGCACCTTCAACCGCGAAAACGTTCTCGCTTCTGGAGACCGCGGCGACGATTTCCTCCGCATGCGCTACCAACCCAGAGCCCTAAGCCAACCAATGCGACAGGCCGGTGGCCCAGAGAACGCTCTACTGACTGGATGGAAGAGTGAGCTTGCTTCTACGTCTCGACTATATCCACTTCTTTCACTAATCACTGCTATGATAGATTTCCACATAACGACTACTGACCGCGATCTTGATGCTGAGAAGCAGGACCACCTTCATGATGGCCAGTTGTTCCGCCTCAATCGCCAGGCACGTGGAGAAGTCATTCAGCCGCCTCGGCGCAATCATCGTGGCCCGAATGGAAACATGTTCGGTCCGCCCCCCGTTGGACGGAACCAGCCTGCCCTCCCCCAGATCCTTAACAATCCGGGACAGAACGTCGACCCATTGGCCCTTGCTAAAGCCTTGAAATTCAAGGGTTCATATTCGGGCGGCAAGGGACGCGGCCAGGCATCTACCCAAAATGGTCAGCCTAACAACTTCGCACCCTCTGGACCCGCGATTCGTGGAGGTTACGGTAGTTGTGGTCGCGGTGGTCACAGTCCTGGCGGAAAGAATAGCACTGGGCCCCTCGGACGTCTCAATCCTCATGCCGACATCCATGCGGATCAAGTATTGCCCTCGCAGCGCGGTGTGAACCGGAATAAGCACTCCTCTACCATTCGTGGCAATCAAGTTGTTCAGCCAATGCACTGTCAACCCATGGCGATTATGAACAACCGTGGCCGTAACGGTGGCCCCTTGCAACAGCATATGGTCCAAAGGATGAATGGGGCCTCTTTCTCAAATGGTGCACCGATCGCCCCGGTAATGAACCGTACGAACAGCTCGATGTCAAACACCAGCAGAGCTAGCTCCGCCATGGCAAGCAATTCATCCGGTGCCATCTTCTCCACGGGCCGCAGGCCTCCACCTCAAACAAAGGCCGGTAAACTCGCTACTCCAGACGAATTCATGGCGGCTGTGAGGGACGGTGGCCTCAGCGCTTCGAAGCATGCACCGAAGACTCGGGAGGAGCCGAAGGCAGAGAAGCTGCCAGAGTCAGGCGAGAAGCTGATGCAGGCAGAGGAGAATTTGTTGAAGGCGGAGGAGAGGCTGCTCAAGGCGGAAGAGAAGCAGTTGAAGGCGAAAGAAGCGCAGCGGATGACGAGGGCTCAAGCCAGGGCTGGGCTCATTGGCTCAAAGTATGCTGGCTGAGCTCTCAGCACAGTATTCCTGGGAGAGTGCAACGGCCACAGTCGAACAACGGACGTCTTTCTTTACCAAAGTAAGAACAGGTCTCAGTGTGCTGGTAGCAACTTCTGCTGTATTAGACGCGGTTCTAGTGCAGTCCGGATTTCAGGACATTTTGGTAAACCATGGGTGCAGCATGGCTTCGGACAAAAAGGGAAAAGAGAAAGAAAGAGAAAAACAAGCCGCTTTGTGGATTGGTGACGAGCTTGGGTTCAGGCCAAAAGGGAGGATTTTACTTCGAGTATGCTGGATTCGGTGCTAGGTGGTCTCATAGCTTCCTGAGTAGCTCATATAGTCAGTCCGTTCACCGATAATCAATGCATTTCGATCATGTCGAAAGACGTACGCTAACAGTCCACGTTGGTGGTGAAGGAAAGCAACGTCGGGATAGCCTCGCGCGCCAAAACGCGGATCGCGCGGTGGCGCTCGCCTCGCTCCGCCAGGCGCGAAGAGAAACACGGCCGTCTCAACCGGGCCTGATACACAACAACAAAAACATCCCAACATCTCCCCGACAAAGGCGACTCTCAATGTCGCAATTTACTGCCATATCGTCGCGGCCGTCCGCCGCCGCCGCCGCCGCTGCACGCGCACCTTCCAAGGCTGCACCCAGCCCGGCAGCCACGCCAACGAGCGTGCCTGAGATCGAGCAAGCGTTCTCTGACCAGCCGGAGCTGAAGAAGAGGGTGTACAGCGCCATCGGTAAGCCATCTTTAATCATGGGTGGCTTTGTGCCTTTGCAAATTCGGGGGGAAAGCTAAAGACCTGCAGGGGAATCGCCCCAGCACCAACCGCTATTCTCGTCCATATCGTCGTACATTCTTCAGCTGCGCCAAAGCCCTCCAGACACGAATGGCACCGCCGCCGACGAACCTGCCGCGAAGAAACGGAAACTAGACGGCCCCGACCCGCAGAAGGCTGCGGCGGGAACACCAGGCGCATGGGCAAACAGCTCGTCGGGCGCGGACTTCACGCTTCCCGACGTGAGCTTCTCGATTCCGCAGCGAAAGAAGCTGCATCTGCAGCTTGTCGGGGCGGCGAGTGCTGGCGATAGCTCCGGCGGCGGTATCCGCGGCTGTTCGGGCGGTGGAGCGAACGTCGAATTCGGCATTGGCTTTGGGGACATTGGTAAGGCTATCTGTCGATTGCCTTACATTTTGTGAGGCGGTTCACGTGGGATTGAAGCATGCTAACGGTACCCGCTACTTGCAGAGCAGGTTTTCTGTCTTCCGATCCCCGAGAAGGCGAAGCGTCAATGGAACTTCATCGTCATACCCAAGAACAACGATGGCGTGAACGCAGTTCCCGAAGGTACTGCCGTGCCGGAGCAGATTGTGTGGACCTTTCAGGAGCCGACGAACAAGGAGCTGGAGGCAGGTGCAGAGGCGGGCCCGGAAGCCATGGCGGAGCGACTGGGCAGATTCCTAGCACCATTCGGAAAGAAGGTCATCTTCCCCACTAAGGAAGAATTCCAGAGCGCCATACCTCAGAGCCATCGTAAAGGCGAGCCCGGATTCCATGTGAAAGCGTTCCGAGGTAGCAAAGAGGGTAAGTCGAGGTTTTACATAACGTTGTGTAATGTGCTATGTTAACACAGCGCTAGGCTTTCTTTTCCTCACCAGCGTCGGCATCATTTTTGGCTTCAAAAAACCGCTACTGTACTTCTCATTTGGCTCCGTCGAATCCATCTCGTATACGTCCGTCCTGCAACGCACTTTCAACCTCGATGTCACCACCAATGCCTCGGGCCCCGAACAGAAATCCCAAGAGATCGAGTTTTCAATGCTCGATCAAGCAGATTATACCGGCATTGATCAGTATATCAAGCACCACGGCTTGAATGACGCCTCAATGGCAGCGCAGCGCAAGGCACAGATGTACAACGTCAATGGACCTACGGAAGGCGAGGAAGCAGTGGCAGCGGCAGAGGCTAATGGAGAAACAGAGCTGGAGAAGGCTCAGAGGATGCTTGAAGATGAAGAAGACGAGGACGAGGAAGACTATGACCCCGGCTCAGATGGTGAGAGCGAGGGATCGGGCACGAGTAGCGGCGAAGACGATGACGATGAAGACGAGGAAGAGGAGGACGGGGACGAGGACGAGGACGGTGAAGGAGGAAACCTTGTACAGGATGAGCTAGGTAGTGAGGCCGAGGACGTCCAGCTCTCAGACGAGTAGAACGCAACGGACCCAATCACATGATGATACGATTCGCGCGGTGTGCGGAACGGCGGTTCAAGGGAAAAGCTGTCTTATACCCTAAGATAGAAAGATTCGGTCCTGCAGTGGAACTCGGATTATACCAATATCACGATGCTGTTAACGATCCGTATTCCTGAGAGCGGCATGGCAATGGCACCAGCAAAGGAAAGAATTGACGACGGATGTGACGTCATTGATCGCATACTATAGAGTGTGGCCAGGAAGACAACCTTTCCCACCTCCTTTACGGTTGAACTCACGGCCGATGCTGACAGCCCAAGGTGTCGGCGGTTCGTCGGCCCCGATAAAGTCAGTCCCTCGTAGCGCCCAAGAGGGATTTAGGCTCAAAGAGCACCTTCTCGACTTTGGGCCATTGGGCCAAGCCGCGGTTAAGGTTTGAGGGTCCAGTACTTTTGGTTTTGATCTGTGGGAGGCTTGGACTGATGGAGCGACAGAGCGTATGGCGACACTTGGTGAGGACCAGACAGGTTGGACTCCCTGGCTTTGTAAGCGATCTATATAAGGAGCGGGCTCGCTCAGCGCCGCGATCCTTCGCGCCATACATCCTTTTCCGGGAGAAATCGCCTAACCGAGCTCATCCTTGGCGGGCGAAAACCTCAATGTACAATCGGAAGGAAAAGAGGTGCGTCCTGTAACGAAAACTAGGTGCAGCCAGTCGAAGCCATCCCGTGCCGCCGAGGGCCAGCTGAATATTGGCGCATCTGCAACCTATCAAATGAGCCTCGCTGGACGCCGGCGCCGTGTATCAAACGGGCATCGGGCAAGGACTTGCAATACGTATACCTTTTGCCCAATCCAGCACTTCTGCCGTTGTCAGCCGTCGTCAGCAATCGATCGCCACGCCCAGGGCCAATTGGCTTCCGTCGCGAGATTACAGCAACGTTAAAAAGACCCCAAACGTGCAAAGCGCCGTCGTATTCGGGTATCATTGCCCGCAGGCGTTCATGAGGCTCCACGATACGTAAGGCTGAAGGATGAGAGCCGGTTCTCTATCGCCGCAACGTCTCCTCACACCTCCTCCCGGGGCACTGGACCCCAGCCGCCAGGTTCGCAATCGTCCGCACGGCAGGAAAAGACCCGGCCTACGACTCGCGCATTCCTGCTTCGGGCCTAGACGTCCGACGTCGCCCTCGTCGATCCGGCTGGGGGGCGAAGAGGCCCTGAGAGTCCCGATCAGGAACGTCTCCACATCGTCGATGTAATCATGCCGGATTTCCAGTTCCTCACCACTTCAAACCCGGAGGAGTTCAAGAAGGGCAACTACCTGAAGCAAATCCGCTCTCATGCTATGCTGAGCGTGAAGAACAGCGAGCAGCAGCAACAACAACGCTCAAAATCCGGAAAGGCATCGACCAAACCCAGTCCTTCATCAAGTACTCAACCAGGTCCAAGCGCCAGCCCGCTTTTGGTCGATGAGGCGCCTGTTCCCACCGGACGTCCTGTCAAATTCGTCGACTACGACCCTGCCAAGATCGCCGAAAGGGGCGCGAGGAAGCGCTCGCAGCCAAGTCAGGATGCAGAGGACGACAACGATGACCATTCGGTCGCAATCATCCCCAAAAAGTCGGCAAAGGCCAGGACATCGTTTTTCGTCAAGTACGCTGATGCCGTATTGGGCCCTCGACAGGTTGGACGCGGCGCCGATGTCTTGAACACCATGCCCGAGTTTTCGAACCCCAAGATCAGCGTCTGGGATCTGAAGCGGAGGTTCGACGATCTCATGTTGACGGACAGCATGAGAAAGTTCTACTTCCCAGCCATGGATGGATGCCGACATGCCTTCCTCAGCACGGCTTGCATCAAAGCCACCTACTCCGACATGCTCAACGGCTTCGTCGAGGAGAGTCCCGCGACTCTCTACATCAAGGAAGAGGTCTACACGATGATCCGCGAGAGTCTCGAAGATCCGAAACGACAGTCCGAGGATGGAATGTTCCAGTGTATCGGCCAGCTGCTGGCATCAGAAATCGTTATGGGCGAGGAAGATGTCATGATGACCCACGAGCACGGGCTGGACCGAATCGCTGAGCACAGAGGTGGTCTGGACAAGTTCGGTGGACATGGAGTCATTTCAAACGCCATCTCCTCTATTGTGCTCCTTTCTACGATCCTACGAGAAGGGCAGGCTCCGACAAGATTCGTCGAGCATATGAATTCACCCGCCGCTGAGCGCAACACGACGCACATCGCCGAATCCCCCATATTCTGTCCGCGCAACGACTTCTACAGCATCTCCTCGCAAGTTTCGGATGGAACACTCCAGATACTGCGAGACATGAGGGAGATGACTGACCTTTTCGTGAACTCCGAGAGCATCGTACGACAGCAGACGCTCCGCGACGAATTCCCGTACCCGCGAGACCTCAGCTCCCGATTCTGGAGCTTCCACAACCGCACACTCGACCTGCCACCCAACAGCGACCCGAGCACATTCAACAACTCGGAGGGTGGCGGTGGGGGCCCAGACCACGTCTACGAGGCGTGCCGCCACGCCGCCATCCTGTACTCTTACGCCATCGCCGCTCGGGTCCCCATCTCGACCGCCGGCCAATACTTTGAGCACGCGTACCCGCAGATGGCGGTGCAGGTGGACCCATCGCAATGCACCCCGTCCTTCTTCGATGCCGCCGAGACTCCCTCGACGTCTGGCGGCGATGGAATTGCAGCCCTCACGCCCGTGAGCTCGTCAACGACGACAGCAACCACCCCATCATGCGTCTCCTCCGCCCACCCCGCCGTCGCAATCCTGGCCGCCATACAGCGCACGCCAAATGTCCAGGACGCCTGGGGTGATCTCGTGGGCGTCCTGCTCTGGGTCACCCTGGTCGCCACGACCGCCGCGCGCGCGCCGCCCTCGTCTCGCGCCGCCTCCGCGGGCGGCTTCGGCGACTACCTCAGCGGCGGGTATGCCGCCGCATTGGCGTCGGCATCGCAACCGGCGGCTTCGGGGACCATGCCCACCCCGGACGCGTCGCCGTACTCCCCCGGAAGCGCCTCGTGCTCTCCCGCGGGCTCGACGGCGGCGGCGCCGCCGCCGTCGTCGGAAGCCGTGCAGCGCGACTACGAGAGGGCGAAGGCGCGCAAGCATTTGGCCATGACGGCGATACTGTGCACGATCAAGCTGGGGTTCGAGCAGCCGGGCGCGATTCTGCCGGCGGAGCGGACGTTGTTGCGGGTGCAGGGGTTATTGAAGAGGTGAGACGGAGGTAGATGAGAGAGAGTGTGTGTGTGGGCGGGACGTGCGAGTTGTGTGGGTTCCTGTCGTTACAATATCAGCATTTTTTCGGTCTTTGGGAGGAAGGGGGGAGTTGGTAATGGTCGTTCCTGGGGACTTCCGGTCTGTTGGAAGCGCGTGGGTGCTGGATACGGCTCGGAAGAGAAGGGAATAAGCGTTGGTGAAGAGGGACATTTGAAAGTCCCCCAATTGGGCTTTGGATCAACAGCAGAAGATGGGTGGTCGAAACGGTCCACCGTCGAGGCTGCTCGTAATATCAGGACCGCAGCAATGTTCGCCAATGAGGTATCTCCACCCACTTGGATATTGGTAAGTAATCCCTCAGGGCCTTCATCTGGTGCTTTGCTGACTTAATTCCCAGCAAGACGCAATCCTCAGCGCCGTACGCAACTTTGGCAACACCAACATGTATGTCTCGCATCGCAACTCTGGCTCTACCCTTTCCAAAAAGCATCTAGCAATTTCGTGAGGGTATGCCAGCGCTCCCAATTTCTGCGAGTAAAACAATTGGGATATGAGGGCTCCGAAAGGGCGTCTGTAGAGCCGGCAATGTCTTTTTGGTATGGATATGTGAAAAAGGCCGTCGCTTTTGCAGGAAGCGAGCGAAGAAATCCTGAAATGGACGCTCTCGTTCATGAAGAGAAACTCCAAGGAGCATAATTTATGGCTGAACGTGGAGGACAAAAGCTGTTACATTGGAGCTCTCTGCTCATCGTCAGCATACGTTATACCAAAATAACTTTCGTTGTTATGTCTCGCATTGGACTGCCACGTACCACTTGCTTTCTTGCTAAGTGCAAGGGAGTCAGCACCACTGGCTGGCCCTATAAACTACCAGATTCCAGGTTGGAGGTTGTTTCTTGTTCTCCGTTCGCTGCTCGTTCGTGGGACCCTTCACTTCTCTTCGATTTCCCTGGAATTGCCTTATGGACGCATTTGGAGGTGGGAGGAAGCAGAATCGAGGGTTTGAAAGACGGCATCCAAGGTCGATTTCAGAATGTCTTTTACCGGCGAATATTGTGGAGCTGCAGCTTTCATTCGGGCAAGAATACTGGGTACGGACTTTCCCAGGCACTTGCGTCCGCACTTCAAGTCTTATACTTCCGCAATTGACTTCAGGAGGCAACCCTCTTATCGCGCCTCTTCGTATCCACCCGCGATGGAACGATAGGGGACTCCACGATAAGAAAGATTCGGGGGCCGATGGCTGCAGATCGTGTTTTCGGCAATCGCTTCTGAACTTGTCATCGCGCGCGCCGCACCCGTTCGAGAATACGAGCTCCACCGGCGGAGCCAACAGCTTATTTGCACGGTTTGAATGCGGTCTGCAGCATCATTCTGTGTCTTCGGGTATTGAGGATGTTGATTTGTTCAGGGCTGGAAGAACAAAGTTTGTTCTGCACAACTCAATCGGAGGGTTTCACAGAAAGATCGGAATGAAAACGTCATCGTTGGAGCCAATCTGGGGAATGCAGACGCAATTTTGATTTTTTTTGTCGTAACGATTCAGAGTCGTTTACACATTACATTATGCCTTTTCCCTCCCCTTCATCCATCCATCGCTCCTAGAGTACATACAAGTCCAGTTTCCAAACGTTTTCCCATGGTCGCTAATTACAATTCACAGACAATATTCTTAGTTCTGAACGGGCCACTCCTCGCAGTAGTAGACGTAGAGCGCATCACCCTCCTGGGTAGATTCGAGAGTGCCGCCGGTCTTGCCCTCGATGAACTCGGAGCTGGGGGAGGTGGAGGCGAAGCGGACAGCGGTGATGGGGTCGGGGACGGAGTAGGTCTTGCCGTCCTGGTTGGCGCTGCCCTCGGCCGGCACGGTGGCCGAGTTACTCTCGACCTCGGTGGGTTGGTCGTAGAAGAAGAAGTCGACGCCCTGGACGTCGAGCGGGGTGTTGTCGCCCGACGACGCGGCCTGGTTGTCCGAGTCGTACAGCCAGAGGTGGCCCTGGTAGTAGGCGGGGACGGTGAAAGTGAAGGTGGGGCCGTCGAAGCGCTGGGGGTCGGTGAAGTCTTGCGAGGTCGAGTTGCTGATGCCCTTGATCTGGGGGAGGGTGCGGCCGCTCCTCTCGCACTTGGAGGTGTCGACGTAGACCTTGTGCTCAGTGGCGCGGGGGAGGACGGCGGCGGAAGCAGCGCCGGCAAGGGCGAGGGAGGCAGCGGCGATGGTGAAACGCATTTTGGTGGTTGTGTTGGTGTTTTGGGAGGTTGGGATGTGGTGAAAGTAGGGTTGAGTTGGTTGTTTGGCTGTTCTGAACTGATGCTCGAGGACTGTGGTGATGATGGCTTGTCGAATGGGTGTTCTATGGCTGTTTATATAGCTTTTGTCCCTTGAGAAGCGTCGCCTATGGCATCAGTCGACGATGATGCAAAATACGAGGCCCCTCCCTCCCGAGCGCTCCTCCGCACCCTGCGGCTCTCGTATAGACTGGCTTGGCGATGCCGACAGCGGGCTGGCGCTTTGATCTGCAATATCGACCAGGGTTATCCCCACAAAAGCCACCCACGTCGGCCACCATCTCGAAAGGTCTGGAGTAACGTTACATTGCTTGGCACGTAGACAGCTCGCCGAAAACGTCCAGTTAAGCCCGGTTCGAGCAGACTACCAGTGGCCAAAAGCCAGAAAGAAGCGGCATACTGGGTGGTGGCTCGTATTTTGGGCAGGTATAGCCTGATGGCTGTGCTGGCAGTTGCTCGTGCCGGAAGACGATGGAAGGCGTCCAGCTGGCGGAGCGGACAATAGCGGTGGACCTAGGGGAGCTGGCGGCATCTGGTGACAACTCGGCCCGGCCCCGTGCAAACTAAAAATAGCGCCTCCTTTACGCCTCCTGGCTTCTGATTGCTCGACGGGCTGCCGGCCTTGCTTCGGGAGATTGGGAGAAGAAAGAAACAAAACCGCTGGCCGGCCGGTGGGCAACAATTGTCCGTACGAAGCGTTGTTTCGCCGCCGTCGTATGCCTAACCAGACTTCCCGTTCGCCCCGTCCTCGTCTGCGTCGTAGCAAGAGTACAGCCACCGCATCGGCCAAGGAATCAGTCGCCGCAGAGCCGTTTCCCTCCCGCCGAAGAAGTCGGTACGAGCAATGATGTAAAAGCTCGCTTGGCAAGGTTCACTCACACCTTGTTGACTTCCTGACTTGACTACAATCGGCAACACTCGGCGAAGGTTGGCAGAGCAAATATGGAAGCGGGTGGCACGGGTCATCTTTGAAGTGGCTCCACGAGGCATTTCGAAAGTCGTGTACAAAAGCGGGGTGAATAGCAGTCGTCCAGACGTGTACGAGGCCTGTGCCAAAACTATTGACGCATGGGGAGCAGAAGCACTCGACCGGATGCAAGTGTCCAAAAAGACTGATGAAAATGAAATCCGGGCGAATGCGGACTTCCCGCATGGATACTTGCGATGCCACTTTGGTTGATTCGGAATAGAGCTTGTTCCACTACCAGGTGTACAATATTGTGTTGATCTCGTTGAACAGGCTCGCACGTGGGGTGGAGCTTTCCTGACCATTGCTGATCGAACTCTTGCTGATGTGTCCATGTATTCAATCGAGCCTGTGTCAGGTATCAGGATGTCGCCTAGGAAACAATGCGATAGAGAGATATCCCCTTCGACGGGCGATTGCAGCAGTCGATGCATTTTGCACGCATGTATTGCTGGACACCTTTTCTGGTAGAGTTAGATGTTTGCGGCTGATTTAGTCTGGAGGATGCTGGTGGGCTGCTGTTGCTGTCGGTAGCACGTGGGTAGGCGTTGCGCTTGCCCGTAACGGAACGGTGATGCCGTCATATCTGTGTTGGAAGCGTCGACGCGCCAGTTCAGGGGCGAACAGCTGCAGCTTCGAGCTCCCCTTACTTCCAAAACACAACAGAGAACTGCCAATAGTCAACCAAGCCCTCGCAACACTACTCAAAAAGCGTTACCACAGCGCTGACGGCACCTTGCGCACACATTGCTATCCTAAGAAACAATCGCATCATCGGGGCCTGATCGTCAATCTTGAAACTCGGCCTCCGATCCCGGCCAAGTCAATCTGATTCAAGATGCCATCCTCGAAGGGGAAGCCTACGGATCCCAAGTTGCGCGAGGAGGTCAAGGAGGGTGTGTCCTGGCTTTACTGCGTTACCACCCGCATAAGCTGACAACTATTCCAGAAGTGCAAAATGAAACGAACAAAGACGGCAGCGGGAAGGGCCAGTGGTCTGCATGGAAGGTATTTCACACTGGCCATTCTCATTGAAGTCGTTGCTGACGGCCATCAGTCGGCAAAGCTTTCCAAGGAATACGAGAAGAGGGGCGGAGACTATGAGAACGACCCTGGATCCAAGAACGAACCCAAAAAGGGGGCCCCGGAGGAGAAGTCGGGCAACAAGAGGCAGCGCGAAGTGAAGAGTGCTGAAGATGACGCAAAAGACGACAGCGAGGAAGAGCAGGCTGAAAAAAGGGAGAATAAAAAGCAGAAGAAGACAGACGGCAGCAAAGGCGAGGCGAAGAAGGCAAACGGCAACAAGAGTCAGGCGCAGAAGGAGAAAAAACCGAGCCGCGCCAAGAAGGGAGACGGAAAGTCGAAGAAGACGGAAAGGGTGCCGCGGGAGGGCACGCGTAAGAGCGCACGTATCCAAGGAGAAGGCAACAAGGCGAAGAAGCAGGGAGAGTATGTAAAGTACTAGACGGTGTTACTGAATAATCCGTAGTAGTGGTGCAAAGCCATTTTTATAGAGTTAAGCGCGCGGCAGATGTGAGATTCGGGACGATAGAGTCGATACGGGGAGTCTTGGCTGTTGGGGATCGCCACCGCAAAAAATTGATTGCCCCGGGGGCTCGCGCGAGAGTTGCGAGCTTGCGGCGGAAGCATGACAATAAGCTTGAATTGGACATTCCAGTAGGCGTGAGAGCCGGGCTTCCGGGACAGGTTGCGACCAGGAGCCACGCGGCAGTTCGATTCTAGCGGGCGGCACAGAGGGCGGCTGGAGGGCGGTCGCGGGCTGTTTCCTTGCCAACCACCCACCACCGCAACCCTGGCAGCGTCTCCTACGCGCACCGACCCCGGCCGGGGGGATCGCAGCACGAGACCTCCGCCGCCGCACTGCTGCACTGCTGCACTCTCCACGCCCGCTGCCGCTGCGACAAACACCAAACACCTCTCTCCGCATCCACCGACCTCATCTCGCTGTTGCGCCCCCATTGCGCGTCTCGGACGCCCACAGGTTCGCATTGCTCCTGCCCCCGGCCCACTGAAGTTGCACAGCGTGACGTTGTGCAGGCTTCTGGATCCGCTTCGCCTAGAGCTCCGCGCCGCCGCCGCCGCCAACGCCGCGCCCGCCTCCTATCCTGCGCGTCTCCTGCGCCGCGCTGCGCTGAGCCTCACCTTTCCCTCCCTTCTCCCATGCCCCTCTTAAAATAATGCCCTCCTTCAACCCGCTCCGCAACGCCAAGCGGACATTGCAGCCCTACGATCCCCTACCCGGCGGAAACAGCTACATTGACTCCGACGACGACATCGAGAAGCGCCGCTCCATCGACAGCTTCGAATACCAAGATTCCACCGATTCCTCTCCCTCCGCATATGCCTCGCGCGTTCCCAACATGCAGGGTACTACAACCTCTGCCCAGTTCCACCGGAACCGCTCCGACTCGCGCGCCCGCAAGGCTTCCATGTCCGCCCAGCAACCTCCCTCCTACTCTTCCTCATACTACCATTCACACCGCGTCAGTCGCAGGCGATTCAGCCGCTGGTTCGCTCTGGCTCTCGGCAGCACTGTCATATTTTTCATGATCTGGCTGAGCGCCATGGGTCGCAGGAGCCACATTGCCGTTGAGATAGGCGAGGCTGTGGCTAAGGATCCACCACCGCCTGCACCCTGGGAATCCTTCCCTTTCCTGAAGCGCTACCATGGCGGCATCCGCACCCTGGTTTCTCGCGCTGAAAACAAGCCGGAATATCCTGGTGATGGCTTCAATGTCTCGGAGCTGCTGGGCGCTCGCAACGAGGATGGCCAGCTGGACAAACGCGGCGAGACTGGCGGTGATGGCTGGAGCTACGTGGATGAACAGGCTAAGGACCATGGCCTTCCGCCCATGCAAATCTTCAACCCATACCCGGATTACCTCTCCGCCGAGTACAAGAAGGAGTTCGGTGCTGACGTAAAGCCGTGTTATCTGGACGAGAAGAAATCGGAACGCGTGCCCCAATTGCGCGTCTATCCTGGTGTTGTTAATGGCACTCCGGAAAACGTCATGGGCTCCTACGAAATCTTCGGCCTTCGCGATGATGTGTGCTTCGAACGCTTTGGCCGTCTGGGACCCTATGGCCTCGGATACAGCCGCAAGTACGGTGGCAGTGGCGCCGGCATGGAAGGTGACCGTGAGGGTGCCGAGCAGGTCTGGGAGGATGATGACCAGGTTGATTTCAGGGAGGTCAGGTGGGCGGATGTGCAGAATCGCTGCATCAAGGACAATATGCACCGGTTCAAGAATCGGGGAACCCCGATTGGCAACGGACTAAGTCATTTCTACTTCGATGGCTATGATGAGTTGAAGGTCGAGGAGCCGCCGAAGAAGAAGGTTGAGGCCAGAGAGCCCCAGATGGATGATCCCGCTCCCCCAGTGCCTCATGGCAACGATGAAGGCGCTACCCGGTTTAGGCCCATCGATACATCCGCTGCAGGTTCGGGAGCGAAGGCCGATAAGTCTGGAAAGAAACACTCATCTGAGGACGGAGAGACGAAGCCATTCAAGTTTGTTGACACCTCTTCCTCTCAAACGTCCGGGAATTCAGTGGAGAAGCCCAAGCAAGCCAAGAAACCGCTCCCACGCACTGCTGTCATCATCCGCACCTGGCACGACTACGCTTATGATGATGAGGACCTGTTCTATCTCCGTGCGATTATCACGGAACTTGCTCTCAACTCCGGCGGCGAGTACGAAGTCCACTTTTTGATCCACGTCAAGGATAACGATCTTCCCATCTGGTCTGATGAGGAGACTTACCAGCGCGTTGTCAACGACTCCCTTCCTGAGGAATTCCGTGGCATGGGAACTCTCTGGACCGAACGACAGATGAGCTTAGTCTACGGAGGTCTCTTTGAGAGCAACTACCGCGACCTTCCAGTATACGGCGCCTACAGATCTAGCTTCCTGCCTGTTCAGCACTTTGCCCACATGCATCCGGAGTATGACTTCTTCTGGCACTGGGAGATGGACGTCCGCTACACCGGTCACTTCTACCACCTGTTCTCCAAGGTGTCTGAGTGGGCCAAGCAGCAGCCGCGCAAGGGGCTCTGGGAGCGCAATTCGCGCTTCTACGTCCCGCGTGAGCATGGCTCCTGGGAAGATTTCAGACACATGGTTCGCGTGCAGACGGAACACGGCACAGCTTCCAAGAATAACATGTGGGCTGAGATGGCCAAGGATGACCCGAACGTTCCAGACGATATTAAGGCTCAGGCCATTCAGAGGCCGGAGAAGCCCATCTGGGGACCTGAGGCGTGTCCGGATGACGAGATGGATACGCAAGACGACCCTGAAGTTCCCGATATCGCCAAGGACAAGTATGAGTGGGGCGTGGGCGAGGAGGCCGATCTCATCACCTTCAACCCACTCTTCGATCCCGATCGTACCAACTGGATTCTGGCTGATGATGTGACGGGCTACAATGTCTCGGAGCGCAAGCCGCCGCGGCGCACTGCCATCATCACTGCCACACGCCTGTCGAAGCGTCTTCTAAAGATCATGCACAGGGAGACATCACTGCGCAAGCGAACCATGTTCTCGGAAATGTGGCCACCATCATGTGCGTTGCACCACGGTCTCAAGGCTGTCTACGCGCCCCATCCTGTCTTCATCGACCGCCGCTGGCCAACGGACTACCTTGCCGCTATCATGAACAACGGCCGCAATGGAGCTGCAGGTGGTGCCAGGACGTCGGTATTCTCTGACGAGAGACAGCACAACTTCAAGGGTACAACCTGGTACTACAACTCTGGCTTTGCTCCCAACCTCTGGAAGCGCTGGCTCGGCTACGTCGTCGATAACGATGGCGGCGAGGCAGAGGAGGTCTGGGGAGAGGGCCGCATGTGCCTGCCGGCAATGTTGCTCCATCCAGTTAAGCAGGTTGACCTGGTGTTTGAGCATGCGGAGGGGGGTGAGTGAGAAGCTTCCTTCACAGCCCTCGCTCCGCCTCACTCGGTGGAGGGAGGGGGTCCTTCTTGGACGAGCAACAAAAAGAGCTGGAAGACATCTCGGGACATATGGTTATTTTTGGCTGCTCTGCAGATGATGCACACGACCCCCACATGTTTCGTTCAGCGAGAACTTCTTCGGAGCTCATTCTGGTTTTTCCATTTTTGCTGCAGAGATATCCTCTGGCATTGGCGTATAGGGCGTAGAATCTGAACGCGTCACTTTTCGGCGTTTTCCGACTCATTTCTTGTTCCCTTTTCCCTATTGTCGATTATTGGGACACGAAAGTATAATGTAACGGTACATATCATGACGGTGGAGAAAATAATCTCAGATCTTTCGGAAGGGGTATCGAAGGATGGAGCAGCGGACGAATAGGAATGCATGAAGGGGGAAAAGTAGATAGAAATCGAAATGCTGGTCATGATTAGCGTGTAATTCGGCGGCTGTGCTGATGCTTGAGTGAGGCTTAGGCGCTATCTTCGAAACTCGGCCATGTGAGCCAAGTAAACGCCCAGCTGGGAGATGGAAGCCGCGGATCCCGCGCCATGCGAGCAAGGAAGTGGAAGCCATGAACTTGGTTCTTCTGACGTTTAGGTGCCAATTTCACCGGTGTTCTTGGCCTCGCCGCCTTGGTATTCATTGTGGAGTAGTCAATTTGGTGCGCTAATCTGTTTGAGGAAACGAGGCGCGTGAGGTAGATGTCGGGAGAGGCTGTGTCTTCGCACAAGTATCGGCTGTTGTGGCCCTACGGCTTGCCGATGACGGCCGGGGTGGAAGAAGTGAAACCGGACAGCTCAGGCCGCCAAGAGGGAGATCGTGGGGGTTTATACATGTCGTGATGGGCGTGATTGAGTCACCCCTGCACGTAAAAGCAAAGGCTATAATTAGGGAATAAGGCAGATGGTTTAGCCACACTGGGCAGCGATCTGTCACGCTTTAGTATTTTAAACTTTCTGTGGCAGTATGGCGGACTGATGTACCTACTGCTTTGGAGCAAGGCGATTGCACAAAGCAGCGATGGCACGTGCTGGTGCATAGATGAAGTGTTGTAGAGGTGCGCAATAATGCACCCACTTATGTGGAGAAGCGGCCCCATCACGCAAGGTCCGCTGCAGTCTCCACTGCGGCTGCGCAATGCACCGTCACCAGAAACCTGGCGAACGCGATTTGCCCAGTTGTCGAGCGCCGGAAAGATACGTACGACGGAGAGTTTCGAGTCTTGGTGTTCCGCGAGGATTTGGGTTATCTCGGCATCGTCTCGCGCAGTGACTGAGGCTGCCAGTGGAATGCCGATGGTACGGACCAGCCGCCTTGCTGCCAGCATCTGCGCCTTGCTTTCTCGCTGCACTCGCCTTATCGCTTGTTAGGGGTGGCTTGTTCGTCCCGCCGCGGTATTGAGCGGTGGTCTCAATCCGCAACGCTGGCCGCCTCGCGCGAGAAAACAAGGATGCGGATGCCGCTTTTCCCACGGATGTACGGCACACTAGGCAGACCTCAGGAACGGGCGTCTCTCTGGGTCGTCTTCAGGCAGCTTACGCGCCCTGCATAGCTCGGCCTTCTCGCCGACGGCGCTTTCTGACGGCATTGGCTCGTTTTGCGAACCTCATTCTGCAGGTCATGGGCGGCCGTAGCGGAAAGGGCTTGCAGGAACACGATGACAAAAACGCGGCTCTGTCGACCTGCTTCGTGCCTGCTGACCCGCGACTTCCACGCGTCCGCCCGTCCCTTCTCCAATGTCGGGTAAAGTGGTTTTGGAGAGTCGCGACGGAGGATGCACCGGACGAGATGTCGCTTTCTACCGGCGCGCGGTAGGAATGGGAAATGCGGAGGCGATGCGCCCCACCCGCCTGCACAAGCTTCGACAAGAAGCGCTCAAGCCTTTCAAGCTCCACTCCACCGCGAGCTGCCTGTTCAAGCTCGTCAAGATAAACGCCTGCCCTTGGCGTTTTCAACGTCGCACCCTCACCAGACAAGATGGTTTGGCTTTTGTTTCCATCACGTCAGACGCCATGTGAACTGCCGTGTCGCCCCGGGCGATTGTCCAGGATTGGCGGCCCTGTCAGCCCCCCGGCGGATAGCTTTCCCCGCAGCGTAGCCTGAGAGGGCTATGTCATCAGCTTCGCCCGACGCTCCCAGCGATCTGTACGCATCTGCACTCACCCCCCTCCCTGGCCGCTTGAGGCTACCGCCCCGTCTCATCACAGCTCGTCGCCCCGAGATGCAGCGAAGATTCCACCATAGAGCTGCGAGGGCCGCGCACCTTCCGGCCCACCCCACGGCCGGTGTGATGCAGCAAACGGCAGTGCAGCCAGCTCCCAGGCCCGGCCCAGGCCTTCCACTGAACACCCTACGTCCATGCATGGGATCCCATGCATTCGCCAGCATGCTTTGCACCTTTCCTCGGCCGGAACCTTGAAGCGGGAATCTGCGCCGGCTAGTGCAACGTTTAAACGTCATTAGACAAGATTCGGCGTAGGATGCCATTGCTCTCCCTCAACCCGTCCTTTTATTAATACTATTTACAGAAACGAGACATCTTTAATCTCTGCACAGCCTATCACCCGCCACTCACTCCAATCGAGCGCACGCTATCCAATTTGTGTCTGCCACTCCGCTTCCCCAGCTAAGCCGTGGGGACCTCGCCTTCCAAGCCATCCCGATGCCCAAATCCAGACCTGAGCAGCCGATCCACCTTGGCATAGTGGAGACCATGCTCGCCAAGAGCGGGATAGTGAGGGGAAGAAGAATCGTTGGAGGGACGTAGGTCATACCCCTACGCGTGTGCTGCTCCTCGCGTCTTGCTCGGACTTCGCGTCTTCACTATAAAGTCCGAGTAGGTCCACCGCGAATCCACCGCTTTCTCTCCTCAGCCCTCGCCGGTCACTCGCATCACTTCTTCTTTGACACAATGGTCCAGCGTCTTTCTCTCCTCCTCGGATTGTCCGCCATTGGAGCGGTCCACGGCGCGCCTGCCGTCGACCCTCTGCGCGGCTCTCCCGACCTCCAGGGCTACAACCCGTCCAACATTCTGACCGACGAGGACACTACCAATGTCCAGTACGAGCTCGCTCAGGGCCAGTCAGATGACGCAGACCTTGGCACCTACTTGGACTTTTCCAACATCGAGAACCCGCAGCCCATACGCGGCACCAAGGGCGGCACCGATCCCGGCCCTCACAACTCAGCTGTCGACAGGCTGAACAGCGACAAGCTGGCGCCTCCCGGAACGGACCATGGGCAAACCATCAGCGCCCAGTGGAGCATGGGTCTCAGCCACGCCAAGCTGGGCAAGAACGGAGCCGGCTGGTCGAGGCAGCAGAACGAGGTCGTCCTGCCCGACGCCACCGCCATGGCAGGCGTCGACATGCGATTGGAGCCCGGTGGATACCGTGAGCTGCATTGGCATGTGGCTGGCGAGTGGGCTTTGATGCTCAATGGCACCGTCCGCGTACAGGTATGACGAGCTGAGACATTTTCGGAAGTGCTTCTGCTGACAATACCAGGCCGTTCAAGAGGACGGCAAGACCTTTGTGGATGATGTTAGCAAGGGCGATGTCTGGTTCTTCCCTCCGTAAGTGCACAATCACCACTACTAGCTCTAATTCCATAACTAACACATGATAGGGGTATCCCCCACTCCCTTCAAGCCCTCGATGGTGGCGCCGAGTTCATGCTTGTCTTTGATGACGGAAGCTTTTCGGAAGACAACACCTTTCTTGCTTCCGAAATCTTTGCTCACAACCCCGTAAGCAACCCGCATAAAATACCGCACTTGGCAAGCTCGTATTAATAACCACCGTGCAGAAAGAGGTGCTGGCCAAGAACCTTCACGTGAACACTTCCGCCTTCGACGATATTCCCGACGGCGAGCTCTTCATCTTCCCTGGCACGCCGGCCCCCAAGGATATCGAGAAGCAGAACGTGACGGGCTCAGCAGGTGTGCTGTCCGGTCCGGCCAGCTACACCTACCACTTCTCCGAGCAGCAGGCTCACGAGGTGCCCGGCGGCAGCGTCAAGATTGTCGACCCGCTGACCTTCCCGGCCGCACCCAACTTCTCGGCCGCCCTCGTCACCATCAAGCCCGGCGCCCTGCGCGAGGTCCACTGGCACCCCAGCTCCGACGAGTGGTCCTTCTTCATCGCCGGCTCCGCCCGCGCCACCCTGTTCACCCCGCCCGACGTCGCCACCACCTTCGACTACCATGCGGGTGATGTCGGTTACTTCCCCAAGTCCAACTCGCACTACATCGAGAATGTTGGAGATGACGACGTCATCTTGCTTGAGGTGCTCCAGGCGGATCACTTCTCAGACATGTCGCTGAGCCAGTGGCTCGCGCTCACGCCGCACCAGATCGTCATCGACACTTTGAACCTGTCGAACGAGACGGTGGATGCGATCCCCAAGGAGAAGGAGATTGTTGTTGCTGGCTCGTCATAAAGGGGCTTTTCACTTCTGTTGATATTACCATTTCTTTTTTCAATTCTCGATTGCAGCTTTTCGAAGGGTGCGCTTGGGGTTTCTCCTTCCTACCGACCTGATTAGCCAGCTCTGGTACAGGAGCTTGATCAATTCGAAGTATAATTTATGGCCTCACTCCTGTGCCCCGAAGTGAATGCCACCCATAGCTCAATAATCAATTCTACCTGCCTCCATGCAGCTATAGCAAGCTTGTGCGACTCAATTGACCTGACTTATGCTTTCTCAATAGCACGTCGTGTGGAGATTTCCTTAATTTTTCTGCTCCGACAGCTGGCCGACAAGGATCAGCTGGAGCTCTCATCCTTGCCCGCGAGCCCCGCGGAGGATTGCCGCCCCAGCCCCGCCTCTCCCTCGTCCGCCCTACCCAACCAACCTTCCACCGCATTCTATTCTACTTTCTTCATGTACTGCATTGGCGTGCTGACACGAGCTTGCCGGTTCATCCGCTTACATCCACTCTTTCTCTACCCTTTCCTTCTTGAGTAACGTACCCTCGCTCCGAGACACAGCGGGGTCCTGCAGCTAGAAGCCACCGAACCGCGACAAGTCTTGTCTTCAACAAACATGTCTCCACTGGACGCGTATTCACCACATTTCCTGCAACCAATCCATTCGGATAAATGCTCCAATCCCCACAGCAGCCTATCCCACCTTTTTCCAGTTTTGCCTACGCGAATCTCACATTCGGCTGCAAATATGCATCCGAGATACATGCGATGCATTGCACGCACGCACATTACACCCCCTGCATTCTGCGCGGCCAGCCTTCTGATCGGGTGTTCTGCGTCATATTTCTCAGTAGGGAAAAGTCTTGATTTCCTCCGCTCATGGTTTTGTTGGTGCTGCGCGGTCGCTTACCCTGGAGAATGGGGCGCCTTGCTCGGATGTCGGCCCAGGGGGGCTTGTGGGCCTGCGTTGCGTGTGAGGAGGTCGTGACGTTTGTTTGTGGATGTGTGTGGTGTTTTGGCTTTGGAGCTTGGAATATGGAGTGATATTAGGCAGTGCATGATGTCTTGGTCGTCACAAATTTCTTGGATATAGAGAAGAAGTGGTTCGGAGCGGGAAGTCGGCCAACATTGGCGCATCTTTCCTCTCCCTCTGTTTATTTTAGTCCTCGACCAATAGAACACTCCCTTCAAGGAGCAATAGCTCCATCAAGAACTTTCCGTCCGCGTTGCTTGGGTGCAACTTTGGTCTGAGAGTTTGTGGGATCCTCAAGTTCAATGTAGAGGCGATGGCTTCTGAGGAACATGATATTCTGAGGGACAGGATATTCTTAGGGACAGGATCCATCTGGACGAATGCTTCGGCTTCCTATAGGAGCCTTGATTGGCCGTTTCTCTCGCCTCTCACTAGGAACATTATGTTCGGCGCTAAACGTGGGCTGCAGCACCCCTCTGTAAAAAGGTCCCATGCTACGTATCTGGATTCATCGGCCAGCAGTACAAGTTGGATCCCTTTCAACCGGGCTCAAAATTTTCAAATTCATTGCCCTCTTTCGTTTCTCAAAGAATTTCAAGTAGAATTCCTCCTCCGGAAGGTTCCGCTACGATTAAACATTGCGCAGTGCGTGACCCGCCGTCATACCATGCCAAACAGTTGATGGCGTCTTTTCGTACCGTCAAAGTCTGCCATTAGTAATCTTTAAAGAAAGATGCTCATGCAAAGAGGTCCCAACGGCTGCATCATCCAAATTGAGAAAAAAAAAAACGAAGTGCATTGCCCGCCCTCCGAAGCGTGCACCAGTTTCACTGGCTAGCCTTTTGCTGTCTTCTGCACGCAAAGTAACCAATCAAATGCTTGAATCTAAACTTTCTCTTTCCTTTTACGTCCATTGCCTGAAAGGCGGAATTTTTGTGTTTCCGAGTCGGAAAACTTCTGGGATGGCAGGGCATTTTTGCGGGGGCGGAACGTGTGGTGGTCCACATCCCGGGGTTTTATTGGCGATGCGGGGGCCGAGGAACCACGGGAACATCGACGGCAGGCGGCTCTTTGATTTGAGATGCGTATAAGAATGGGACTTCCGGAAAGAATTGGAGCCCTGCATGCACTTTTTCACACTTGGCTAAATTCGTTCTGGTGGTACATCCGCGAAACCCCTCAGTGGAACACAGCCGAAGAACGCACTCAAGAGCTTGGGCAAGGGTAAAGCGGCAAGCAAAGTCTAGGACAGAATCAACGCATCAGAAGCAACATCGAAAAGCAAGTGTTACAAAGAAGCCACCTCAAGACATTTGCAAAATGAGCGGTGATCAGTTTCCCGTTGAGAATATCCCGTTCGGGATCATCTCAACTCCTAATGAGGTAATTTATTTTCCCCCTCTCCAGCGGATGAACCTATGAATCCCCTTATAATTTCAGTACCAAAGGGATTGCAGAAGGGCATACTAAAAGCTTAGCAAGCTGAAGTATGCTTTCATTCACGTCCAAACGCAACCTTGAGCTCCCAAGGGCATGTTGCAATACTTTTGGAACCGACCTCGTTCATGTCTCAACTACTCAAAATCCATCGTTCTCGGATGTTTGCTTACAATCGGAGATAGCCGACTGTTTTGCGTCCCGCAACACGGATCCACGATACCGCTATCGACCTCGCCGCTTTCTCCGCGCTTGGTGCTTTCTCTGCCATCCGCGGCTACGTCAGCTCCGCTTTTGAGAGCGCACAATCCCTCAACGTGTTTGCTGCTCTTGCACCAGGTGTACGCAGAGCAGTCCGCAGCCGCATCCAGGAGAGTTGGAAGGATGAGGGATTGCGCAGAGAATTCGAAGGCTCATTCTTGCCGGCTGCCAGCGTGACGAACCACCTGCCAATGGAGACGGTCAACTATGCGGATTACGTATCCAGCAGAGGACATGCTGAAAATGTCGGTTCTCTCTTTTCGTTTTCTTGCATTGCAAACTTCTGCAGGTATCATGATTTTTAGAGACAGATTGGAAAAAAAAAAAGACAAGAAGTAGATTACCACTGACATATTTCCGGCAGATGGCAGATGTCCTCAACCACCCAACTCCGTTCCGCGCCCCATTCTACCACTCCCCTCTGGGTTACTACGGCAATTCAAGAAACATCGTTGTCTCCGACTCCCCCGTGTACCGTTTTGCCGGCGTGACTGCTCGCCAATTTCAAACTGATGGCCCGGCGGAGTCCGGAGCCTCCAAGAAATTCGACTTTGAGCTTGAGCTGGGCGTCTATTTGGCAAGGCCCTCAAAGATCGGGCAGCGGATCAAGCTGGAAGAGGTCGACGATTACGTTTTCGGATTCGTGCTGCTAAACGACTGGAGTGGTGAGTTGCCCACATTATCTTCACAAAGTTACTATTCTCCACACCGTACGCAGTTCTGAAAGCTGTCTTCTTGCGCATCTCTTTTTGTTTCTCTCTCCCTCGGTCAATATCTTCGCAGGCACACTTTCTACCGCAACTAACGTATCTCCCGCCGCCCAGCCCGCGACATCCAATCCTCCGAATCCGCCGGGCCCACGGGGCCCTTCCTGGGCAAATCCGGCTGCGTCACCGTCTCCCCGTGGATCGTGACGCTCGACGCGCTGGCGCCGGCCCGCGCGCCCCGCCAGATGGCGTCGCGCCTGCCCTTCGTCGACTACCTCTCCGAGGACGCCGCGCCCGCCGACGACCTTCCCTGCATCGATCTGCGCTGCTCGGTCGACCTGAGGCCGGGAGGCAGCGACCGGGCGTTCGAGGTCTGCAAGACTGAGTACAGGCAGACGTACTGGACCCACCGGCAGCTGGTGGCGCACCAGACGAGGAACGGGAGTGCGGTGGGGACGGGCGATTTGATTGGGACGGGGACGATGTCGATGTTTGAGGTGAGTTCTCATTGATTCTGCCCTCTGCTCTTAAGGGGAAGCTTGGGCAAGCTTGTATTGTGGGGTATGGGCTAATTGATTGTTGCAGAGTGATGACTTTGGCCGTTGCTGCTTGGCCGAGCGGTCTTATAATGGAACCAAGCCATTCGATGTCGGCAACAGTCACACAAGGACGTGGCTGGAGGATGGGGATGAAGTGAACATCCAGGGTTGGGTCCATGATGCAAAGACCGGGAAGAAGCTCTTTGGGTTCGGTAACTGTAGGGGTGTTGTTGTACCTTTGCCGGAGTGAGAAGGGGAGAAAACCAGAGCGTGAGGGAGCATTCTATGCATGGATATCGGAGAGGACATTATTCATCTTTGTAGGAGTCTCCCTGTTTAAGGAAGCAACTGTTCATACGATAGGGAGGGAATATAGATTCACGCACGACTTTCGGCCATGGCAGGGTCACATACCATCACCGAAAGTGTCAGGTGACTGTGCCAATCTGGTAGTCACATCAACAGGCACGTAACTTAGTAGATAGCTCGGGTCGTTTGGACAATCAACCATGCAACATCTTTGCATGCATCCATTGTCCGGGCCATTAGACTGTCAGTAAGAAAGGAAGCAGCCATTGTGCATAGATTTCGTCTATTTGTACATCTACGTCGGAAGAATTGCCCAAAATGCAAACGCCCTCCTACTCAAAAGAGACGAAAGCTTAGAATCCATGGCTTTTGGTGTGCGAGGCTTTCCCTCGTTTCGAATGCTTTTGTACGGTGAACTAAATCTTGCGTCCAACTCTCCTTCACTTCTGTCCCAACAATTTGCAAGCCAGGCGCCCTTTACAACATCTGAGTGTACATCTTTTGTGAGAAAGAAAAATAGCTGGAGTTTGTGAAGAGCAGTTGCGGCACAAAATCGACGCACAACGCCGTTTTTTTCCGTAGTAGCGGGCAAGGCAGAATCAGGTCTTTGCTCAGACGCCGCTATTTTCATGCAATGTTTCTTGGTAAAGGCAGCGCCAAGCTGCAGGAGTGAGAGTAGGTGACACGATGCTCCGAGAATTTGTAAGCGATTCTTTGTCATCTAGTATGGATGAGGGCTTAATTGAATCCTTCGGCTCGCTTGTCGGCGATTGTGAAGGCCGAAGAGGATGCACCCTCGTCAGCTTCACTCATCCGGACAACACTCCGGTGCATAGTGAAGTTTTTGCATAATTCGGAATCTGGTTGTTCCGAGTGCTTACTGAGGCCCAGAGAATCCAACTTCCATTTGTAAGAATCTCAGCCTTGCGCGGACGTCATCGCGGAGCACTGTTGAAAGCTTTGTGGCACGTGAAGGCATACTTAAGGCGAGGCTTTGGAATCTCTGCGGACCAGATACTACTCAATACTCCTCGGCCTTCTTAATTGAGAAACGACACTGCTTCATCTATTCCGTGCGTAATTGCAAAACCTTCATTGATATCCACGGGTGGATGTTTGACTTACTTTTGAACAGAGCCAAGCCATATTCCCTATCAAAATGCAGCCGCTCCTGTTGTACGTCCACGGCCCTACGCCGAATCCGATCAAGGTCGCCATCCTGCTGGAGGAGCTTGAGCTACCATACGAGAGCAAGGCGCTGGATTTCAAGACTGAGCTGAAGGCAGAGCCATTCATCTCGGTCAACCCCAACGGCCGCCTCCCAGCCCTCGAAGACCCCAATACCGGCGTCAAGATCTTCGAAGTCTGTGGCGCAAATCCTCTTCTGGGAGCGTCTAAATGCTGACCTTTATCCCAGTCCGGCGCCATCCTCGAGTACTTGATCGAGACCTACGACAAGGAAGAGAAGTTCCACTATTCCACCTCTCCAGAGAAGTGGCTCCAGAAGTCTTGGCTGCACTTCCAGATGTCTGGACAGGGCCCATACTTTGGCCAGAAGTACTGGTTCCTGCGCAGCCATTCGGAGGTAAGATCATCGCAAAGAAAGGGTCTTCTCCAGGCTTGGTCTGGAGTAGGATATACGGAGATCCATGCTGAAAAATCCTTTGTAGAAAGTCCCCTCGGCGATCGAGCGGTACAGCAACGAGATCAAGCGCGTCACAAACGTGCTCAACTCCCACCTCAAGAAGCAAGGGACGCCGTATCTCATCGGCGACAAGTTTACGTACGCCGACTTGGCTTGGATCCCTTGGCAAAACATCTACTCCGTCATTGCGGATGACTGGGACTGGCAGACCGAGTGTCCCGAGTTCGCGGCGTGGCACAAGCGGATGAATGAGCGGCCGGCCGTGAAGAGCGTCTATGCGAAGAAGGAGTTCCAGCTCCATTAGATTGAGAGAGGAGCATCATGTGTCGTTTGTGAGAATGAGTGCAGGTCTGTTTTCAGACTAGTTGACTACGAATGGAATGAATAGCTACTTTCGAAACAAGTATATGGAGAAGGTCCTTTCTTGGTTCGCCGTGATCCAATGCATCTGGGGAACTCCGTGGGAAAGAATCTCCAATCACCTCGCCGTTGATTGAGCGTTGGTTAGCTCGCATGACTCAGAAGCGGTAGGCAAGGGATGATCAACTCGCTTGCTGCCTGCCGCAAGCAGCGACGGGAGAGGCAAAAAAGTGTGCCTTGCACCCACGTGCCGTAAATGACGTCAAAAAATCTCTTGCAATTCTGTGCCTATTGTTCGTGATGGCAAATATGCCGATGCAAGGGAGGGAGAGGGTATGTGATCGCACTTGGCAAATATGGAAACTACCCCGGAGGCTTCCGTTATGGTGTTATGACCCGCCAAGCCAGGGGTTCGGCGGCGGAGACAAGTCTTTGCTTTGTCGAATTGACATTTTTGGTTTGTATTTGGATAATTTTGTTGATGAATTTCAGAAGTGAAACAATGCCTTGTCCTTAGATGCGTAGGACGTTCCGTCAGTGTGGAAATCAATTGACACTTCCTCGAAAGGAATAGTATGAAAACAGGGAACATCAGGTACAGACCCTTCTTCGGCATATCACCAAAAAAACCCAGTGACCAGGACGCAAGAGATGAGTATCCAGAGGGGTGGGTAAGGGCCTTGATCGAACCCTTGACTTGCACGGGATCTATTGATAGAGGACCTCTACCAAAATTTCCATCGCTGCATGCAGCAATTTGGGTAGCAGTCGAGGCCTGTCCTTGCTATAGATCTGGAGTTTTCTGTCATCATCCTGCCCAGATAAGGAACCCAGGGGGTGCGGGGAACCTGTCGTTCCCAAAACCGGAACCTCACCACCAAATTTGTACCAATGGGATGCTTTGGCGAGCGAGACTAGGCAATTCCAGGCGATGGTCGAAGGCACTTGGCTGCCTAGGCTCTAGGGGCCAGAGATCAGTCGTCGGCGACTACGCAGGATAGTCGAGTCCTTGAGGCACTTCATTTGGTGGCCGACTTGGAGAAACTGCACTGCTGTAGTCAATATATAAGTGACCATGAGCATACCTTTTTCTCAACCAGATCAACACAGCATCTCCTCTCTCATCCAGTCCCATCCCAGGATCGCCTTCAGCTCAAACAACTTTCATCACTACAAATTCAAACATCGGTCGTTCCGAATACACTTTTCAACCCGATCTTTTCTCTCTTCATCTCCAACAAACTATCCAAAATGCACGCCACCGCCATCTTCACCACCCTCCTCACCCTCACCACCACCCTCACCACCGCGGCCCCGGCCCCCGCCCCTCAGGCAGCCGGAGTTGGCGTCGGACTCGGTGTGGGCGCCAATATCGCTGGCATCAATGCTCAAGTCCTCGCCGACATCCAAGCCGCCCTCTCAGCTGCCGGCACGCAAATCGGCGCGCAGATCCTCGGCAACGGCCATACGAAGCGCTCTGCCGAAGCACTCAGCGAGCGCGCGGTCATTGTGGACGCGCAGTTGGCGGCCGTCGTCCAGGGCTTGACCGCTGCAATCAATGCGAACGCGGGAGCGGGTGTGGCCGCCAGCAAGCGCGAGGCCGAGCCCACCGGGGGAGTTGCTGCTGGCGCCGGTGTCGTCGATGGCACGGGCGTTTCCGTGTCGCCGAATGGTGTGCACGTCAGCTCGAACACGGCTGTGCAGGCGGGTGTGAGCGCGTTCCTCGGAGGATTGGGCACTGCCTTGGGTGTCGGTGCTGGCGTCGGCGTTGGTGTCGGCGTTGGCTCTTAAGTGATGAGTGGGCAAAAGGAACTGAGCTGAGGTGAGCAAGTGCCTGGATAACCGCGTTGAGGAAAGGTGACTGATAATAACCAGGAGCTGAACCCCCCTCCGCCGAGCTCACTTCTCGACAATGAGGCTGTTTGTTGTCGAGATATTTGACGGATTCAGAGATGATTTATGATGAGACTTATGGTTTCCTATGTCGTTGCAAGCAACAACACTTTCTTTAATGAGTAACGGTCGAATGATTTGAGCTGGACCTCTGGGATTACGAACGTAAATTGAAATGAAATACGAAACACTTGCTTTCATTCAAAGTTCCTTGATCTTGAGCCTGATACTGATGTGGGCAAGGTAAAGAGAGAGCTTATTGTTCTGCAGTGTCGATCCTGAACAACACCTGTGTATGTCAGCATACTCACACACTCAATAATATGCCTCGCTTCACGGAAGGCAAAGTGATCTGAATTCCCCCGTCGGAACAAGTATTGGTACCACTTGCTTCTCATCTCGTGCCGATCGTGAGGCCGATCGTCGAGACGCCGGCTGGGAAGCAAGTATTGAAAGAACTACCGACCATTCTCTCCGGACTCCTTGAGACCCGTGGCGAATAGCGTAACTGCTCCGTTATGATAGCACGCCTTCACGGCATTTACTGTCATCGACATAGCCGGGAGGCCGGAAAGATAGACTTCGCGATGGATAAATGCAGGATCCTTGACCTGATACTGAATCATGACAGTGGTGGGACGAGGAGGCAAGTAGTCACGCGGGAGATTTAGGACAACACGTCGATACCACTGACTGTAGCACACCGCAATTTCGACGGCCTTCAACTCTGGTGGAGACAGGTGCCTGTTTCAAGTGGGCGAAGCGGAATCTCACGGCGGTTGCTCAGACAAGTCGTCGCTGTCTTAAGACAAGCAATGGCCCCACAAAGGCCAGAACAAACAGTAGGAACTAGCGAAAGCGTGTCGCGTCTGTAGAAGTCATTGGAGAGGTTTCGCGTTGGCATGCCGAGTACTTTTCCCGTCCTCATCGAAGCGGACGGAAGTTGTAGGGGCGGGGATAGTGGGAGGTTGGAGGGCGTAAACAGAGGCAGGCCCACTTAAACACAAATATTGTCGCCCTTTTGTCAGATAGGCGGCGCCACAATGCATCGCTTAACGGGATGAGATTGGAAAATGGTGCAGCGGGCAGAGTGGTTAAAAACCTGTTTGTCGGCGAGACGGGAGGTTCGATGGACATGACTCGAACTCAGCGGGAAGCAAATGGCTTGCAGGAGGAATGCATTGGGGAATCGGGGACGCCGGATGTCGCGACTGCAGTCGTTGCTTTCAGTCGGTCGGCAGCATCTCCGGATGGCGGGTGAGGCGGTGCTGTCTCCGTCCGGACAGGGACCCCTTCCGAGCTGAAATGGACGGGATGGAAGAGCCGAGATGTAGCGGGGATAAAATGGCAGCAAGACGGCGTCCTATTGATCGGCGGGGCAGCGACATATTAATGAGGTGATTTTAATCGGACGGGCGGCTTGGCGTCTCGTTGTTGTTTGTTGTGGTTGCGCGAGGGCGACGCGACGTCATGAGGACGCTCCGAGTCGTGAGGCTGCTGCGAAAAAAAGAGATTTTGGTGCTTAAGAGGCAGCGAGATTGGCATGACGTATTTGGCAGTGGAGAGGCCAGGAGTGCCCGGTGACCTCTTGCCGCTTGGCAGACACGTACACGAAGAGTGGAGCTTTGGAGCGGTTGTCGCCGGGAAGTCGGCAGGCTGGTTGCAACGTTGCCAGGCGATTGCGTGGCGGTGGCCTGGGTGAAGCGCGGCGCGGTGCGTATCGGAAGCGAGGTGGGAGTGAAGTTGGAAGCGCTTTAGACCCTGGGCGCTGACTCGATTGCTGATCTGCCGGCAGCCGGGGCCCGTGTTGGGTGGATGATGCGCGCGCGCGGTCAAGCTTCGCAGCTCCATCACCACCCGCCCGCATCTCGACTCTCGACCCCGCGACGCGACGCGCGCCGGCCCCAACGCGTCGCCCGACCAGCTGCATGTGCGCGATCCCGCCCGCACGCCGTCGCGCACCCGGGCGGCGCCACCATGGCGGCACAGGCCTGCGGTTCAGGCCGTGTGCAGCTCGGGGTCAGGCGGGCGTTGGAGGTCGTTGGGGCCCAGCCGCCGCAACCAGCCACGGACTCGGTTGCCTGGGCTACTGCGGGAACGCCAACACCGGGATCCCTCCATGTCGTGCAGCAGCCTCGCCCGTTGCGCACGCATTCCATTGGCCGCTTCGAGCTGCTCCCGCGCCGCACGTGGTTCCAGACGCTTGAAGAAAGCACCCAGCTGCCCGTGCGAGGCTGGTTGCATGTGTTTACAGCGGCCCATACGCCGGCCGTGCGACACTTCCCAGCCCACTGACTTTCCATCTACCAAAGCCTCCGCAGCTCTCCACCCCAAGCCTCGACCGATCGTCACTCCTTCCAATTCGCTTTCCTGTCTTCGTGAGTTCGAGACCAGTCGCCGAGCCTGCGCCTGTGAGGCGTGTATGATATCAGTCCGCGCCTGCCCTGCGTCAGCCCGTCGAGAAGGCCTCCACGCTGCCATGTCCTGCTAGACGCCGAGCCACCTCCCTCCCGACGCGACGCGCCTGCGCTTCCGAGCACAATCCAGGGCAATGGCCAGCCCGAGACTGTTTCTGCTCTTAACATTGCTTCTTCCAAAAACCCACGCCCAGCTGCCATACCATCCCACCACCATCTTCCGCTCCACCAAGGACTCCGACCTCATTTATGTCTTTGGTCCTGCCCCGAGCGCCTCCAACCAGGCCCAATTGCGCTCTCTCGATGTCTCCTCCGACCTGGACCCGGCGAATCTCAACTACAACACCCTCTACTCAGCCTTGCCATGGTCCTCCTCCGACAAGCAGACGCCCTACATCTCCTTTGCCGAGACAGATGGCAACTTCACAGTCTACGCAGGTGCGTGTGCGGACCCCGCCCAGAACGCAAAGATCTGGTCCTTTGAGGTAGACGACGGCGATGATCATGGGAACGGTACTTGGACTTGGGTCGATGTGGTCGTGGGAAATGCCGACGGTGCTTCGCTACTGGCGCCCGCCTTTCTCAGCGCCGGAATGTCTTTCTCAAGCTCGGACGATGGCTCAAATGCCAGCAATTTTGCCTTCGGTGGCATGTGTCCGTACAGCGATGCTACCCAAGACAACTGGCAATCTTCGGCCAATTACTCAAACACCATGCTCCAACTAGCCCCCGACTCAGCCTCCCAATATACCTTGAATGTTGCTCCTACTCGCGGTCCGCCAGTTGCCGAGGCCGGCTTTGCCTTGGTCGGATTGCCGCCAACTTATTCAAATAACAGCGACGGTTCGCGGGACCAGCAGCAAAATTTTGTTTTGATTGGAGGTCACACCCAAAATGCCTACATCAACATGTCCCAAGTTGCCCTGTATTCTCTGCCCCAAGAGACCTGGACTTTTCTCGGCGTTGAGCAACCCTCACAGGAGCACACCGATCTGGCCATCCGCGATGAAGCAACAGAAGTCGAGCCTCGA
Organism: Botryosphaeria dothidea; assembly: GCA_011503125.2. Lineage (NCBI taxonomy): Eukaryota > Fungi > Ascomycota > Dothideomycetes > Botryosphaeriales > Botryosphaeriaceae > Botryosphaeria > Botryosphaeria dothidea. Next base: position 2,963,911 of record WWBZ02000001.1, read on the forward strand.
TCAGGCCACACCGCCCTTTTGACGTCCGACGGCTCGAAAATCGTCGTCTTTGGAGGCTGGATTGGTGACGTGAACACACCAGCTGATCCTCAGTTGGCTATACTGAATGTTGGTGAGGGCTATGGTGGAGATGGGCCTTGGCACTGGACAGTGCCCTCCACTTCAGGCTCTGGACTTGTCAACGGAGCTGGTATTTATGGCCATGGTGCTGTGATGCTCTCCGGTGACATCATGATGATTGCTGGAGGCTACTATATTTCCTCCACATCTTCTCGCTTTAGGTCGAGGGCTGATCTTGCCCAAAACACCCAAAGTTTCTTCTTCAACGTAACTTCCAACACCTGGTTGTCTCAGTATTCACCGGCGACCGAATCTTCTAGCGGCTCATCCTCAGGCTCTAACGGACAATCTTCACCATCCAAGGCTGGATTGGGCGCTGGCTTGGGAATAGGCTTAGCTGCTGTTCTTGCCATGACTTTGTTCTACTTTTGGTACAAGCGCTATCTTCGAAAGAAGCGCCAGATCCGGGAAAAGGAAATCGAGCGAAGTCTTGCGCACTACAATTACAACGGGAACGAACCATACGGCAACGGGGGCGATTACGCCGACTACATCAGTGATCGCGAAGCAGCTGCACTGGCTGTTGATCCATGGTTCCTGGGTGGCCGCCAAGGATGGAAAACTCAACAAACGCAGGAGGCTGAAAGGACAGGCTTGCTTGTCGAAATTCCGAGTCCCACTCGTGGTCTACGTCGAAGTCTTCATGGGAGAGCCTACCATCAAGCACCGCGCTATGATGAGAGCCGTATGAATCAAGGATCAGGTGGTATTCACCCCATTGACGAGGAGGATGAGATCGAGTCGACGACGAATGACCGCACTGGTATGCCTGAAATGAGCGAACGGCCACATGCAGCAGAAAATCGCATCTCCACTCTATCGACAGCCTCTTCAGCCGCAGGACATGACCCTTTCGTAGATCCGGATCCGCTGAGGAGCCATCCTGTTCTGCCACCGCAAAGTGTGGTGCACTTTCCTACCAGCTTAAAGACCACCACCAAACCCACGACTCTTCAACCTGGACCATCCTCACTTATGCAAGCGCGAACAACAGATGTCCGCTCTTATTCCCCCAACTGGGAACTAATTGCCTACAGCTCGAGTTCTGGCCGCTCCGACCGAGAGTCTACCGACAAGTCTGAGCGCACCGAGTCGAATCTTAGTGATCAAAGTCAAAGTGCACGGTCCGCGCTATCCACACTTTCCGCGCGTTCAGGCGCGGCAAGTGTAGCTCGAACTTTATCAAACGCTTCCGCTACTATTCTTTCTCGGTTTGCGAATCCCTTCTCGACTCCGAATGTCAGTCCGGTCAATGAACGGCAGAGATTGTCTCTGCAGATCCCGGCTGGCTCACACCAAGCCGCTCGGCAGTCAGGCGAAAGCTTTGGCAACAGCGGGCGAGCCCACGCCGATGATGACTCTTTCAGAACTGCGAAAACCTCTTTTGCTAAACTTCAAGCCGAAGGAGAAGCTCTGCTCGGTGGTCGTCCGAACGATATCGATAACCTTCCTGCGCCCTCTACTCACCCTTCAAGCAGTGGTTCCGACAGAGAGTCTCCAAACCTCATTCATACTCCCGTCGACTTCTACGCGAAATCGTCGTTCGAGCCATCTAGGGAACAAGATCTGGACACGACCCCAGTACATAAGGACGAGGAAACGCTTCACAAGCTCGCCCATGCCGCCTCATCTGACACCCTCGACCTCTCGACACCCATTGATAGTTCTTTTGCCACTCGCGATCGCAGCAAGTCCTGGATCCGAGGCTCCGTCCGTCTCGCTCTCGCGCGCCGCCCTTCGTCAAGCCACCGACACAGCAATTCCCACGACCGCACCCAGTCACTGACGTCAAGCGGACATCGCCGTCGCCGCCATACCAACGAGGATGATGGGTCAGGATGGTTTGGCAGCGGTGGTGCTGGAGGATCTGGTACCAGCAGTCCGACCAAGCTCAGACGTCATCGGCGATCGGGATCCGGAGTAGGAGTTGGGGAGTCCGTTAGCGGCACCCGCCCATCCACAGCCGGCGACAGCCCCAGCCCTCCTCGCCGTGCGAATAGCGATGCTTCATTCTGGAAATCGAAGAGGGGCTCTAAGGCCTGGTCAGAGGAGGCCCCATCGCCAATGTGGCAGTCTGATGTTCGAGACGAGAGAGACTGGGCGCTCCCAACGCCTGACCCAGGGAAGAGCCGGGAGAGCTTGGTCGCGTCAATGGAAGGAGAGGATTGGGATGTCGAAGCCGCAGCCGAAGGACGGGTGGTCCAAGTGATGTTCACGGTGCCAAGGCAGAGACTACGGGTGGTCAACGTGGACACAGAGCAGGGCAGCGGGGACACATCCGACGAGACCAGAAGCACCCGAGTGCCCAGCGAGAGCAAAGGAAAACAGCGCGTGGACCACCTCGCCGCCGACGACAAGCCCCTCCCCACACCACCCGCCGCCGCTTTCGCCGCCGCAGACCTGCTGTCCGACAACGAAACCACTCCCGTCGCCAAGGGCAGGGACAGAGCAGCACGACCGCACCTCTCGAATATCCCCCCACCCCCTCTCCGCCCTCCTCCCGCTGCCGTCGCACCGCCCAGTCCCTCAATAGACCTCCGACCCCCCGGCGCCCTCCCGGACCTGCAGCCCCTCCACAAGCCGCCCCCGCTCTCCCCAGCTTTCCCGCCCGACAGCGATAACGCATTGGAGCCGCTCGCCCCGCCGCCGTCGCTCTCCCAGCTCACCCGCTCGACCGGCCTCACCACCAATGCCTCGCTCATCTCTCCGTACGGCACCAACCCTGCCGCGTCGACGTCGACGCTCGGCACGACCATCACGGCGCCCGAGTCTCCCGTGCGTGGGCGGCCTAGCGATAGGAATTTGAGGGAGGCGAGGAAGGAGCGCGAGGCGAGGAGCATCAGTCGTGGGAGGGACCTGTTGACGCCGGTGAAGCAGACGGGGAGTGAGGAGAGGAGTAAGAGTAGGGTGTCGGTGAGGAGCGAGGGTGGAGGCAGTGTGAAGGATTTGGTCAAGGAGATTGAGGCGAGGAATAGGGGATGATTTTGAAATGTTGTGAAGAGGGGGATACTTTTTTGCGTTTTGTCATTTGGGATAGATTGGCTTTGCGTTTCTTTCTTTTTGATGTGATCATGAGGGATGCCCCGATCATGTTTGGAGTATTTTTTTCACGTTTCGCTTCTTTTTCTTCTTCTTCGGTCTAGTTGCTGGGCTTTCTGCTTGCTAGCGCAGAGGTGTTTTTGGTGTTTTTTTTTTTTTGCCGTCCCGGGATCTGGCAACGGAGGGGCGGATCTTTTGATTTCTGCGGCTTTTACCCTCTTTTCTCTCTTCTGAGCATCGAGTTTTGGATACGTTCTTGCATGTAGTTCTCGTTCGTTATGCTTGGCGGTTTTGGCTTTTTGGTGGGATTCATGATAGATTTTCTTCTTTTTTGAGTCCCAATGAGGAGAGCATCAAGTTGAGGGATTGGTTGGATTGTGGATAAGGATTCTGAATGGGTTGGGTGGGTGAAAAGGAGGTGGATGTGCATGTTACCCGATGATAGGCAAGATGTAGCGTTGAATGGAGAGGATACGTGATTTCATGATCTGTGCGTTTGAGATTCACTTTGAAACTTGTTTGGCTTTCCCAGGTTAGGTAATGCGTTAGCTACTTTTTTTCCTTAGCAGTGTTGCTAGAAACGGGAAGGAGAATGGTGCTGAAGATTAATGTCATGGAGGCCAATGTATTTTGTACAATGTAGGCAATTTTTTTTTTTGCATCTCGTCCTCGAATGGGAGCGCGGCGACCAAATACTCGCCTATACCCAGTTAGGATCCATCAGGGCACAACGAACCAGAGGATGCATGGCAGTAGGCTTCGGGCTACATTGGCTCTGACGTAGCCCTGGGCGCGGCAAGGCTGCGGCATCCGCGCCGGAATTGTTCAGCTTGGGCGCCCCCCGCCTTCTGGCTCTCCTCAAATACCTAGCTAGACTTGAAGAGGCGTTGAGAATGACCACCACCCATATTCCCATACTAGCTTCGGGTACGGCTCGTCTTACGGCTGGTGTAAAGCTGGAATCAAACCTATCTGTTTAGCTACAATACATCTTGCAAGGACGGTGAAATTGCTTGTCATGCTGAGCCTCAGCCTTGTCACTTGGGCTGTGCAAGGCACAATTAAGTAACATGGCTATGCAGCGCTGGAAAGGGAGCTGTGAACATCTAGCCGAAGCCGCAAAGAGCAGTCGATAAATGTTGGCCGGAGATTTGACAATGCCTCACCGGTCAGAGAAGAAAGGATTCCGTTATTGTGGAGACCGAGTTTCCCCGCTCCACGAAGCCAATCAATTCAACGTCTGCGCACCAAAAGATTGTCGCCTAAAACCAATCCAAGCCATCTGCAACAGATTACGAACACTCTTGCCTTTCTAGAGAATCCGATTTGCAGTTGTTTGACTCGTTGTCCTGGTAAAGCGCCATCACATGAATACACAAGCAAGCCTACCAACATCACCATGAAATAGCAATTCAAGATGAAGAATTAGTTATGAAATGACAGTCATGTCTCTAGGCCACATATATAATATCAGGTTGTTAGCACTTAAAAACTCGCTTCTCTCGTATGTCTTCATAGAAGACATGATTTGCGGCTGAGACATCACTTTATTGTGGCGACTAGAAGAAGCCCTCTATATATATTCTTCATTTTCAATTCCCAACTTTTACTTATTCACTTATCGGTGAAGTAGATATGCCCAATTGGCAACACCCATGAGGCCTCTCGTTGGTGCTGGGCTCTTCGATGTAACCAAGACGAAGCAGCTGGGGCACAGTTGGCGTTATTAATTTCATGGCCCCTATTTTTGCTGGTTGAAATGGCCGAGTGAGTGAAAAAAATGTGTATTTTACTCTACTTGGTAAGATAGCCCTGCAGTGGACCGTGGTGTTGAGACGGGGTGACGGAGACGCGGTTGCCCCAATGAACAAGAAACACAGAACCGAAAACGTGATCAAAGCTTCGTGTTGAAATTTCTATGGACCCGGAGACATCTAAACTTTTTTTTGACATTAGATCAAGTGTAGGAGAGCGTTCGGGGGCATAAAAGTGGTAGTAGTGGCGGGGCCCATCGCATTTAAAACAACGGTCAATGAGCCAGCATACATTTTCGTCCCAGTTTCACGTGCTTGATTAGGCTAACGTTAGTTTTTGAGGTGAAGTCACCGTAGGCAATATAGTTCTTTGCTATATCTGGGCACGAGTGCGCTCTTTGTTAATTCTAGAGAATTCTCAAAAGCGGTATATGGGAAACGTGTTGTGCCCTGTGCCGACACGATGAGCAGCACTTCTGAGTGAGCCATGGATTAAATCCGCAGTAAATATAGACAAACCGCAATGCCGCAAGAACCCCGACTACACCACCGCAGTGTGCGGAAACGCACAATGCTTTTCACCAGATTCGCTTACCTCTTTGAGGCTCGCAGCTAGCGTCCGGCGGGCCAGCTTACTCAGACATTCACCAGCTACGGCTAGCCCAAGCATACTCTGGCTATGTCGTGTGATGTGTGCGCTAACCTCAAGCACGCTGTTGACACCTGCTCTAGGCTGATTGGGTGGTTCACGGGTTGCCTCGTTTGTGTCATGCTGTAATGCTGTGCGAAGGTGCCAGCTGAGCCGCAGCGGCAGGCAGCAATAATGCGAACCACGGCCAGCAGGCAACCAGTGTGCCAGTGAACCCTTGTTGTCCGCCCCCAAACGAACCTGCCCAACGGGCCCCAGAAGCACATAGACGCCCAGCCCAGCTGCACATGGACGCACCCAGCCCGGCGGGCCCCGGTAGCACATCGCGATGCCGGAATGTGAAACGCTCTTTTGGCTTTGTATATATGTCGGCGGCGACACACTGAAAATGTGGCAGCTTAGGAGACCCATCGAAGGAAACTTTTCGAGCTCCTTTCTTCGCTACTCAGCTCAAACAGCATTATCAGATATTGTTCGCCTCTCATCCATTCATTTATCGCTCGCTTCTATCCCTTCGCTTTCAGCAGTTGCCTTGCTCATCCCTGCAAGGATACCAGTGGAGTCGGCTTCATTCCCTTCGGCCCCCACTTAGTATTCTACTCGATTCGAGTGGTTGAACATGCATAAACCTGGGGTTCAGCTAAATAGCAACTGTAAGCGACACTTGTTCTCGTTGAGATTCCATTCCGTTGCACTAGTCGATGTGCGACTTGCTTAATTATGGTTACGCGCATAGATACCATACCGGCGCTGGAGTTTCAAAGCGACCGCAAGTGGTCATCAGAGGCGATTATAGCCATTGTCGGAGTCCTGGTTACAGTCATACCGATGTTCTTGTTCCTCTGGAGGAGAAGCGAATCTCAGAGATTGGCTATCATTGAATGTTTGCGCAAACGAGCGTCTTTTCGAACAAGTACGCCAAAACATCGCCATGTGCTAGACATGCTTGAAGACTCACAAACCCTTCGATTGCCAGACAGTGAATACGACGCAGAAATGGGCACCATCCAGCCCACAGAACCCCGATCAACTTTACGTCGGGCCACGACATTGTGAGCGCGTTATCAGTTTCGCGGGGACCTTATCTTGCCTTGCGGGAGGGTCGAGCAACAGGCAACAGGCACATGGATCCATTCCTCTTCAGGCTACCGCAGTTACGCCACATTACGGATCTTCGGGTCCAATCACATAGTAATGAATTATTTTTAAGCAGCTCATATGTACACAAGTCCATTTGGAGTTAATATACTGTTTTTAAACTCAAGCTCAACCACATCGATGGGTGCTGGACGGTCAACCTTAAATACAATATTCCATAGCCAAAAGGTCAGATCAAGACTGCTATGAGGAGTTGAAACATTCGTACCGGCTAGCTGCATCGCCAGAAATACGATACAGCACCGTCCGGAAGGATGGCTTAACTGCCTATGGAGTTACAAACTTAGACGCGCATATTGTTCATTGGCAGGTGAAAGTGAAATTTTTCGTGGTCCAAAGCTGAGTCGTAGTCGAAACTGGAACAGGAGCACCATCAAATCAAACATCATCTCATGACAAACAGATCCCATTCCGAATCTGCTTCCGCGCCGCTGCTCCAATATCTTCTGGTCCTGTTACATCTGGAAAAGCCTCTGACGCCATCGACGATGGCAAGCTTCGGATATCTATCCCGGTTCCTGAAAGTGGCGACGCCAGAGGATCTCAAGTCAACAAATATTGATGACTGCTGCATCTGTTTGGGCGGCTTTTCCAAACCTGAGCGTAAGGACAGTGCAAACACACGTGGGAATGTGTGCGATCATCCCATCAAGCTCTCATGTGGCCACATCTTCGGGAGAAAATGCATCGTTCGCACCATGCAAATGGATCGATCCTGCTGGAAATGTCCGGTCTGCCGCCGACGCCCAAACGCTCACGGGGAAGCTGTCACCACCTACAACTCATTCCACTGTCTCCTTTCTATCTCGCCAAAGCGGTTTGCGGCCGAGTCCAAGCCTTTTTGGAAAGATCTCGACCAAAGTTGGAGCAACTGCCACCAAAAGTACAGAGAGGAGGTTTTACACTTCCTACTCTGTATTCCCATTACCTACTTCCAATGGATAGCACTGCTAGATTCTGACGGGAACATGTTTCTGCGCGCATCAAAGATTCGGCAAGCCTTCTACGCGGTCTTTGAGCAGATGGTCCCATCCACCGACGAGGACCTTTGGGCGGACTTCGAGGAAATGGTCGCTGCTCTTATGGAATCTCTGGCCGCCAAATTTTGTCGCACATTTCCCGCGGGCCGGGTTCTTCTGTCTCGGGGAACTCTGAAAGTTGAAATCCATGGTCGGCGTTTGCGAATCTTGATGCCCTCAAAATGTGGCGGCAAGCAGATACTCACACCGCCTCTCTTCCGACTCGCGACGGATACCTTCCCGGCGCAAAACCCCAGAATAAATCTAGCTCCTGTCATTGGCGAAGATGCACCTGTCCATCTCGGGCCCTTCCGGGGAGTTTTTCCCCAGAGTAAATTTCTTCACTGCTAAAGACGTTCCGGTGACCATGTCGGTGGAGATGAGTGGGTTGCGGTGAAGAATATCGGGGGTCGTCTCTGTAGGTTGCAGTTTGATCAGCCAATGCAGACAGATTAGCGTGCTAATCTAATAGTGAGCAAAAAAACTAGAAAACGTAATGAAGCTGGACAAGTTATTGATTCCCTTCCTCCGTCCGCCAAAGGCCGTTGGCACATACCGGGGTCACCTAAAAAGAAAATCCCGGGAGGAAGTAGCAAAAAGGGGTATATAGACAAGAATGTAATAACGGCGCAAACCTTCACCAACCACCGATGTGAAAAGAGTCCTCTGCCAAGGCTCGCAAATTGCTGTGATAAAAAGCCAAAGACATGGCTGCAAAAGAAGAAGCGAATCCGCTCATGTACTCCGTGACTCCCACCCCAAGGTACCCTGACCGTCTGAGTGAATACCAAAAACAAAAAGACCCTCAAAAAAATCCTCCACCTTTTCCTGATTCTCAGGCTATGATCCCACCTCAAGATGATCAACATCCACCGCCTCCACTTTTATTGGCTCGGTTGTAGTTCCATAGGGCGTCTAGTGGACCTGCGATGATGTGTTCAGAAATCCGACGCGGTAGGAAGCCGATGTAGTAACGATTTCGACGACAATGACAACGAGCGCTCGTGTGTTTTTTAACGAAGAGTTCGAGGACAAGGCGTCCTCCGTGAGCCGAAGCGTTCCTTACTTCGGACAGGCAAATATGTCCCGCATAATGCCCGGGCAGGCGATAGCTCAGCGCGCTTGCGAGTAATGTTCAAGAAAAAAAGTTCTGCGCCTCCAAGCATCAGCTGACTCGCTCGACCAGCACAACCTCAGGAAGGCAACGTACCTCTCCCCCACAGGAAACCTCCCATTCCGCATTTTCCACTCAGCACAACGCACACTCCCTCTCACTCGGGCCCGCTCTCGCCGCCCCTCGTCCTCGACGCGCTCCTGCTGCGGCTGCGCTCGCCGCCGCACCGCAGCTCCTGGCTCCACAGCTCGAGCGCGGCGTGGCGGTCGTGCAGCAGCTTGATGCTCTCGTCCAGCTGCGTGCGGCCGCGCTCCGAGACCTCGCGCGCCTCGCGCTCGTGCCGCTCCGCCGTCACCTCGCGCACCAGCTCCTCCAGGCGCGCCTTGGCCGACTTCTTGTACTGCGTGCGCCGGAAGGAGCGCGCGCGGTCGGACGACGCGCTGCGCGTCTGCCCGACGTACTTGGGGACCTGCAGCGTCGACGAGGGGAAGCCCTGGTGGGAGGGGCCGGCGGCGGCGGCGGCGGCGGAGGTCGTGGTTGCCATGGCGGTTGTTGAGCGGTGATCTAGTTGACAGGCAGGTAGGTATGTGGAGAAGCCTTGGTGTCCTCGGTTGTTCGAGTCTGGTTCGACTGGCAAGAGCCTGCTGAGAATCAGGTGCTGCTGCTGCTGCTGCTGCTGAAGAGGATTGGAAAAGAAAAGTGCAAGCTTCAGCTGCGAAGGGAAAATTGTCGGTGTGGCAGCGAAGTGGTGATGAGCGAGGTTGGAAATAATAACGGAGATTCTATAGCTCCAAGTCTCATAAGTAGCGAGATGGTGGTTCGAGCACAGGGCGCCTTCCTGCGCCTGGCCCCCGGTCTGGTGATGATGGGAGGCAGAGACGAAGAGAGGTACGTGGAACGTGTGGAGCTCGCATAAACCGCAGATCCCCGTAATTAGACTGTGCGCTGGGGGTGAAATCAAAATCACAATTTCGTGTAGTATTTGGTTGGCGAGTCCGCGAGCCCCGGGCCAACCCCTTCCTCGCCCCAGCCAAAGCAAAAAAGAAATGACCGAAAACGATCAAGATGGGCAATAAAGGAGATCCCGAAGCTAAAACGCCAATGATTGACTTTGCAGTTGCTGCCTCGCCTCTCATTTCCAGCGCCCCCGGTCCTTCCGGCCGCTTGTCCAAACGAGTAGCCCTATGTCGGACCTGCCTTTTGCTTTTTTACTGACCACTCTGAAACACGTGCGAGGCAGTTTATGAAACGCAATAAACACGAACCAGTGTCTAAAATTGTCAGCCCTACCCGCTGCCGCGCAAAGCTGTTATGAGCATTGGGGACGCCACGGGCCGCCCTCCTCCCCGTGCGCAATTCACCGGTCCGCTCGTAGCTCCTTAGTCACTCGCCTCATTTCGAACCCTCCGTTGGCACAATTTAATCCACCGAGGATGATGATGGCTCGCCTACGCCGCCGTTGCCGAGAGAGGTACAGGAAATCTTTATTGGATGCCCGCTTTATTGGGACCATCTCTCCACCTCGCATTTGAGCAACGGCCATTTCGTGCTTATTCAAGGCCCGTCATGCACCTCTAATTCTCCGAAATACATCGACTCCAGGTAGCATGGGTCGACGAGAGCTCGAAAAGACACCTAGACTCACCGTGGCGGAAACTTCCATGTGGCTAACTCGCTCTCGGCACCCAGAGTTAAAGGGTGTTCAGGTTCTTCTTGAGTCCTGGTCTGAGACACAATAGTATGAACCATGGGCAGGGACCAATGGCAACGTCAGCGTGACGGCATTGCGCTGAACGTCAGGGGCACGGTATCGGTAGAAAAGCACGCGGGGTGGCTCCATCCAGGTGCCCACGCTGGACGTCGTGAGAACACTTCGACCAGCGGATGGCCTCTGATTTTCACAAGATAAGCAAGCGATGCGGGGAACGTAGTCAGAGGGAAGCTTAAATTCTTCCATTATTGGTATCTTAATCCGGTTGCTTCTGGTGGCAACTCTCAAAACTCTCAAAACCCTGTTGAGGGGTATATGCTCTTAACCAAGGTCCAGCGGCGCATGTTGAACGCTGCATTTTTCCCATCCGTTTCCCTGTACCGAAACGCCTTGCAAAATTTCCATTGTTGAAAAACGCCGATGTTGAATTCTTCATCAGCCCCCTTCCATATCATGCCTGTTGAAAAGACTTTTGATATCGTAACACATGACAGTCAGCTACCGTTGCTGGAAGCTGTCGCAGCTATGTTGGAGTAGCTGCTGTACGCTTAGTTGGCGTACTTCTGGCGGTAGAACTTGGCGGCGTTGACCAGGTTGGTCAGAGCCTCCTTGGTCTCCTTCCACTGACGCGTCTTGAGACCGCAGTCAGGGTTGATCCAAAGCTGGTCAGGCTTGAGGTAAGCAAGCATCTCCTCGATGCGGTACTTGATCTCATCCTCCGGCGGCACACGCGGGGAGTGGATGTCGTAGACACCAGGGCCAATGTGGCGGGGGTAGGCCTTGTCAACGAAGACCTTGAGGAGCTTGGCGTCACTCTTGCTGTTCTCAATGGAGAGGACATCGGCGTCAAGAGCAGCAATGGCGTGGAAGAAGTCCTGGAACTCGGAGTAGCAGAAGTGGGAGTGGATCTGGGTCGAGTCCTGGACACCAGCGGTGGAGAGCTTGAACGAGTCGACAGCCCACGAGAGGTAAGCCTCACGCTCCTTGCCAGAACGGAGGGGAAGACCCTCACGGAGGGCAGGCTCGTCGACCTGGATGACATAGATACCAGCAGCCTCGAGGTCAACGACCTCGTCGCGGAGAGCAAGAGCGAGCTGCTGAGCCTGGACGGACTGGTGGACATCGTCACGGGGGAAAGACCACCGCAGGCAGGTGATGGGACCGGTGAGCATGCCCTTCATAGGCTTCTTCGACTTCTGAGCAGCGTACTTGGACTCCTTGACGGTCATAGGAGCAGGGCGGGAGATGTCACCGACGATGATCGGGGGGCGGACGCAGCGGGAGCCGTAAGACTGGACCCAGGCGTGGGTGGTGAAGACGTAGCCGTTCAGGCGCTCACCGAAGTACTGAACCATGTCGTTGCGCTCAGGCTCACCGTGGACGTAGACATCGAGGTCAAGCTCGTCCTGGACGGCGATGACATCATCGATCTCCTTCTCAATGAACTTCTCGTACTCCTCAGCGGTGATCTCACCCTTGGTGAACTTATTACGCTGGATACGGATCTCCTTGGTCTGGGGGAAGGAGCCGATGGTGGTGGTGGGGAAGAGAGGGAGATTGAGGTGGGTCTTCTGCTGGGCGTAGCGCTCAGGGAAGGGCGACTTGCGGAGGTGCTGCTCAGGGGTGACCTCAGACTGGCGCTTCTTGACGTTGGGGTCGTTGGTGCGGGCAGACGAGGCGCGGGCCTGCATCAACTTGGCGTTGGCGTCGATCTGCTCACGGACGGAGGCAGGGCCCTCAGTGACGGCCTTGGCAATGACAGCAACCTCGACGGTCTTCTCGCTGGCGAACGAGAACCAGTCGCGGACCTCCTCGGGCAGCTTCTTCTCGCTGGCAAGGGTGTGGGGAGTGTGGAGGAGGGAGCTGGAGGTGGCAACGATGACACGCTCCTTGCCGAGCTTCTGGACGGCAGTCTCAACGAGCTCAATGGCCTTCTTGAAGTTGGTCTTCCAGATGTTACGGCCGTCGACAACACCAGCGGAGAGAACCTGCTGGGAGCCGAGCTTCTCAATGACAGGAAGAAGCTGCTCAGGGTTACGGACAAGGTCGATGTGGATACCGTAGAGGTGAGAGATGGAGGGGAAGACCTCGAAGTTGTGGACAATATCACCGAAGTAGGTGGCCAAGACAAGCTTGGGGATGTTGGAGCCAGAGAGCTTCTCGTAGGCAGGCTTGAAAGCATCCTTGACCTCGGCGGGGAGGTCGAAGACGAGGACAGGCTCGTCGATCTGAACGGTCTCGGCGCCAGCGGCCTTCAGCTTCTCAAGGAGCTCGACGTAGACGGGAAGCAGCTTCTCGAGCAGGCTGATAGGCTTCACGCTCTGGCCACGGTCGGCCTTGCCGAGGGCAAGGAAGGAAACCGGGCCAAGAAGGACGGGGCGAGTGATGATTCCAGCCTCCTTGGCCTCAAGGAACTCGGCAACGGGCTTGGGGTTGGAGGCCAGCTTGAAGGTCTGGTTGTCCTGGAGAGTGGGCTTGACATAGTGGTAGTTGGAGTCGAACCACTTGACCATTTCCTGTATTTCCGTCAGATTCCGCTTGATCCTTGCAGTAATACGTGTCGGCTTACAAGGGAAGGAACGTCAATTCCGTCCTTCTGGTGACCACGGCCCATGGCGAAGTACTCGTCAATGGGCTCGAGACCGTGCTTGGAGTAACGCTCGGGGATGGCCTGCGAAGGATTGCGTTAGTACGAGTACGCAGAGGGATGGATGCGCAGATCTTACGTTGAACAGCTGGATGTGGTCAAGAACGTGGTCGTAGAAGGCGAAGTCGTTGCTGGGGATGATGTCGACGCCAGCCTCCTTCTGGATCTTCCAGTGAGCGAGACGCAGCCTCTTGCCCTCGGCGATGACCTCGTCGCGCGAGATCTTGCCGGCCCAGTAGGCCTCGTTGGCCTTCTTCAGGTCACGGTTCACACCCATGCGGGGGAAACCAAGGACGGACGACTGAACCATGGTGGTGAAAGTTGCTCTGAGGGTCTAGGAACAAAGAGCAATGAAGATAATTGATGCAATAAAGGCTCCAGCAGGCGAGAGACCTTTATGAGTGCGGAGGAAGAGGATGGAGAAGGTGGTGGGGAGGAGGATGAAGATGGACGGACGGCGGGGAGGGGCAGCAAGAAAAATATACTCGGGCCCCGCCATTGGCCTGTGGGCTTGTTGGCTCGACTAGCGCCGAAAGCGTCGCTGGCGTGCTCATGCCGATGTCGGGCGATATTGGGCAACCCGATAACCTCGCCGCCGACATTGTCGCAAAATTTACGATGCAAAAGTTCCCGACGCATATGGTGGAGGTCTCAGGGCGTTTTTATACGTTTTGCACCAAGCTGCCCCGCGTTCCTGGGGTAGCTACCTTGATGGAGGCCGCCGCGCGCGCACAGAGTCGATCTTCGGCAGTCGACCATCGGCATCGCGTCCCCAGGGGTTTTTTCATGCCTGAGGCCAGCACCGCCGCGCCCGCTGCGCCCGCTCCACCAACGCCTGCAAAGTGAACAACGACAGCCCTCAGCCCATCATCGCCAGTAGTCTGGTCCGCAATCTCTCCGCGCCTCGCTGTGCCTGTGCCCGTGCTTTTCCGAGCACGTTCGGCGCATAACGCGTAGATAGTCGCCGATGGTGCCCGATACATGTGTCCGAACTGTAGCCAGTGATTCGCGCAGGACCCTGAGGCCGACTTAAACTCGCAAGTGTCCGAGCGCAATGACTTGCAGCTCTCCGCTTTCCACTCCGAGATGACTTTTAGTCCGGCCTGCAGGCGTTGGAGATAAATATGGCGGGCTGAACCACCGGACGCAGCTAAGGTATAGGAGCGAAAATCGATGCCAGTCCAGTCCGGACGAATGCTCTACTTTCTCAAAACTGCGGCACTCTGCGATGTCGCGCGAATCTTTGGGCGATAACACGCAGGCGTCGCTGCTGTTGAGCGGCGTAGAGCAGCCTCACGCCATGAGGTGCGACGACGGCGTGCTCTGCCCTTCGTTGTTGCGCAATACGCTGCCCTCCACCAGCACGACGAGCGAGCTGCCCGAAGACCTCAGGAAGCCTGCAGCGAGAGAGCCAGCGCCGTGATAACCCGGGCGTGTCCCACCGCGACTGGCATAAAACGCGGCCGTACGGATGCCGATATGTGGCAGATTACAGGCGCAGCGACGCGAGGAAATCAGCGGAGGCCACAGCCCGCGGAATCGGCCTTTTGGCGCCGAGTCGGCCAGAACTTTCTCCGGCGCCCCTTCACTCTGCCTCCACCCTTCGCACGCGTCTCCTCGAACAATATCAACCCACTCACGTTGTCTGTCCATCGTTCGCCGCCATGTCCAAGGAATCCAAGGACACAAAGGAGCGCCATGCGCCCCATGACATAGCCACACGCGTGCAGGCCCTGACTCTCAAGGTCAATGGCTTCTCGGACAAAGAGATCCTCGAGCAGACAGGCGTTGCCAGTCGGACCATCCGGCATATCTACAGCAGGGCTCGCAAGCGCGGCTTTGATCCGGACGTCAGCAAGAAGATCGAGCTGAAACACATTGAGGACGGCAAACGCACCGGCCGCCCCCGCAAGGATGCCACTGCCACACCGAAGAAGCCCGACACCCACCAGTCGGACCAGCAGATGGACCAGCAGGAGCCGCTGCAGGGTCCGTCGCCGGCGACACTTGAGGGCCAGCAGCCGCTCCCTCAGCATTCGCCGCCACAAGACCTG
This sequence comes from Botryosphaeria dothidea, assembly GCA_011503125.2. Taxonomy (NCBI): domain Eukaryota; kingdom Fungi; phylum Ascomycota; class Dothideomycetes; order Botryosphaeriales; family Botryosphaeriaceae; genus Botryosphaeria; species Botryosphaeria dothidea. Next base: position 2,979,176 of record WWBZ02000001.1, read on the forward strand.
CCTCCACAGCCGCAGCCACCGCCGCCGCCGCAGCAGCAGCAGCCAAAGTATGCGCCTCCGCCTATGCCTCAGCACAGCCCTCTCTATGGTCACCATCAGTTAATGTCTTTCGGCGCGCCCAGTGAGCACGAGGGTCACGAGCCGCAACAGGACGTGGACATGCAGGAAGCAGACCTGGCCTCACGCCTGCGCGAGGAACTGACCCAGCCTGAGAACAGCATCCCAATGGATCCGGCTGTGGTGGGGGAGTCTGCGGCGCGCAATGAGGCCATGAGCGTGTACCCGCCGCCGCCGCCCGCGCCTGTTCCCTGACTGGTGATCTGACCTCATCGCGAGATCGGGTCCGTGCGCAATCTCCGTCGCGTCGCCGCACCACTCACAATCACAACCACTGCAAGCTCCTCACCTTTCATCTCACCTCCAATGGCAGACATGGCCGGTCGGATCGCCTCCATACGCGCTCTTCTGCCTGAATTCGAGTCGGCCTTGCACGCCTTCACTTCGTCGTCGTCTGCCTTTCGCATCGTCCGCACAATCAACCCCGCTGCCACCTCCTCGCAGCCTCCGAAAACGCTGTACATACTAGACTCCTCATTCAACCCACCATCTGCTGCTCACCTTGCTCTCGCCACCTCCGCTGTTACGCGACCAATCATTAAAGACCCGAATCCTCATCGGCTATTGCTTCTATTCAGTACACACAATGCGGACAAGGCGCCCAGTCCCGCAAGCTTCGAACACCGCCTGGCCATGATGGCTCTCTTCGCCGAGGACCTCTCGGCCGATCTTTCCAAAACATCATCCGCATTTCTATCCCGCAAAGACGTAGCGATCGATATCGGCCTGACAAAGAAGCCATACTACACCGACAAATCTACCGCCATCACTACCGCCGAGCCGAATCCATACCCCAGCAATCCTGTACACGTGCATCTCATTGGCTACGATACCGTGACACGTTTCCTTGCTGCAAAATACTATCCTGACCATTCGCCTCCTCTGTCAGCCTTGGCGCCATACTTTGATGCCGGCCACAAGATACTTGTTACTTTGCGCCCGTCCGATCCAAACGATGCGAGCTCCCGCGAATTTGGCACCACAGATCAACAAGTTGAATTCATCGAGGGGCTTGGAAAGGGTTCCTTAGGGGATGAAGGGTTTAAGCCGGAATGGGCAAGTCAGGTTGATTATCTTATCGCGCAAGAGGGTATTGGCGTTAGTTCCACTCGTATCCGTAATGCAGCAAAAGAGCACGATTGGGAAGAGCTGCAAAATCTCTGTACACCCGGTGTAGCTGCCTGGGTCAAAGAACAGTCCCTGTATGAACGGAATGCCGCAGATGCGAAGATGGTATGAAAGGTGTTAATTGGTAGGAATGAATCTGTGTACTTCCCTGGAACGAGACTTTCATGTAATTATCATGTAAGAACTTGATTTGACAAGCCTCTTGATGCGGTTGAGATCACAGGTTACGGGTTGCGCTGCGACAATTCCTTCTCCAGACGGGGTCTCTCACGTCCCGATCGAACTTTCAACACACGGGCAAGAAATTTTCTCGACTATGTTCTTGCGCGTATTTTATCAAAAATGCATTCGTGCATTGATGTTGCCATTCTTCTTCCATGGACCGAATGCCATGCAGTTGCTGAGGCTCTTGTTCAATCCACGCTGGTGCTTGGCGTTGTTGCTCTGCCGAGAACTGACTTCCTTCTGAGATACGTCCCATGGGGCAAGTCATACTTTCCATGCTAATTGCCCGTTCGTACTTTCCACTCCTGCCCTGGCCAGCTCTTGCTGGTCTCACGCGTCAAGCCGCTTTGTCTGATCCTCTCATCTCACTTCCTTACTTCTCCCATTGTTCGCTCTGGATCATATTCCCGAAACATCTCACCTTCTGCCGGAAACCAACACCCCATACTTTCGAGCAAACCAAGCCGCTTTCGCGGCGTTGGCGCATGCTCTGGTGTCGGGTGCACGCTAAATCAAGCATCAAGGCAACGGCTGAACAGAGCTTCTCTACCCCTCAGAGCTCTCACAGTTCGCGGGCTAGTCCTTCTAAACAGTCTCAGCCACAATGTCTCCGCCGCCTGTGGTGGCAGAAAAGCTCTGCTGCAACACTGATGATACGGATTCGCGCTCAAACTCTCCATTGCCCTTCAGGCGTCACCGACAGCAACCAACGATTCCTGGTAGCATCTCAGCACCACAAGACCAACCTCACCCGCATCCCCAGGAATCTACCACCTCCAAAAACAGGGACGACCTGTCTGAACTGCAGCGAATCTTTGCCGAAGCGGGCTCGACATTGCCGTCATCCGCTGGCCACGTTTCCAGTATGACGCTCCTCAAGAGCCCACGCTTGAGGCCTGCAACCGCCACCGAAGGTCTCCAAGAAGACAAGCCGAAGAAGAAGAAGCTCTTCCAACGCCTGGCGAGAGATCTGAGCAGGTCGACGTTGAGTCTCTCCAACCTCAGGAAGACAGCAGCGGCCAAGGAAAAACAGCAGAAAGAGCAGCAGGAACAGGACTCGAAAAACGAGAGAAAAGCCAGGTATAAGGTCAAAAGCAAAGAGAAAGTTGGGAGCGAGAATATTGCGTCGGTTGAGCTTGTATCAACCAATCCCGAGGCTCGCGAGGTTCTGCTCAGTCGAACATACGACTCGGATGCTGCAAGCTTGCCTGACATCAGGAACAGCGTTGTCGAACGTTTGACGAGAACAGTCACACTTCCCGATGATGAGGACAAGGCGAGGATATCCCCGGTGAGAGGCAAGCGAAGTACTGGCAGGAGGGGTGACATCAACAGCATTGACTGGACTGGAAACGGCAGTGGTGAACCATATGGGTAAGCTCTCTCCTGACTATGGTGGGCTATTGTTATTCATACTAATTAGTTTTGTCTCAGATGGGGCGAGCCCAGCAGCAGTGCTCCAGTCCTTTCTTTGCGCATACCTGAACGTCTCTCAGATCTGGGTGTCTTGCCGCCTTGTAACGGCAGCGTCGAAAATTTTCTACAGCTATATCAGCCTGACGGACGGACTAGCCCTTGGAAGAAGTTCGCAGAACAACATCTGTCGAAGCGCTCAAAATCTGCGGAAACACTTCTGCCCAGCACACCTGATCTCAAACCACTGGAGCTTCTCAGCCTTTCATCGTCTTTCAATAGCAGAGCCTGGCGTCTCTCCGTCGACGATTCTCAGGCTCATAAAACAGCCCTCAGCAAGGCCAAGCATACCATTCAGGAAGAGCAAGCTCAGGAAGAAGCGCAAGAAAATGAACCACAACGCATTTCGCCGTCCATCCAGGCCCGGGATATCTTATCATCCCCGTCGGGCACCTGCCACAGCATGGAAACCATTCACCGCACCGTATCTGAGGCCGTACCGGAGACTGAAAACAACATTTCCAGCCTAGGATCTAGCGCCGGTCGCCTCGCCTCGATCAACATCCCGCCATACAAACTGCCGGACTCGGAAAGTGCTAGCGTACACCTGCACAACATGCGCATCTCGCAGCACCTGCGCTCCGAGTCTACCCTCTCAGGAATCTCCCACGCAACCTCCGGAGTTAGCGGGGCGCAGCTACAGCCACAGGACCACTTGGCGAGAGGAAGCTTCACGAATGCAAGCGGCCTTGGAGTGCCGCCGTTGCATACACAGCACAGCGATCGCACAGTGAGGGTAAGACCACGGCGAACCTCTTCTTCGGGCTTTGCGAGTGAACGCGTGCCAGAGGGCTGGGGGAATGTTGTATCCGCAGCACCGAGCAGTATTTACGTGGGGAGCGAAAAGGCATACGAACCAAGCTCGGTTTACTCGACAAGGCAGAACAGTCTGGTAAGTACTCAGGCGGCTTCGAGATTAAACATTGCTGCTATCCCTTCCACTCCCGGCAACAATGGTCACATGAGGAAGAGCGGGTACGAAGTTCTGAAACTCGATGATGTCGGGTTTCTCAAAATGGCCAATCCTGCCGATGGGATTGAAAAGGGGAAAGAGACCGAGGACACGACAATACCTGGAGCATTTCCGCAGGACAATTCAATGAGTGAGCTGGGCAGGGTTGATACGAGTCTAACATTCAGGACCGCAATTGAGCCAGCGGGCACATCCAGAACAGCGAATGATAGAACTGACGAGGCTACGGATAAGCAGCCTGCCCACGAAATATCCGACCCAACTGAGGAAATGACCGATTCTGCAGAGGACCGGCCTCTGAGGCTCAACCAACATGATCCCGAGCAGACAGACTCTTCCCTGGATATCACTCCTGTCACCGCTGCCGAGTCACCCATCCCAAGCGAAGAGACGCCAAGAGCGCAGATTGCAACACCCGCACCATCCAAACATCCGGTAAGCGCTAAGGATAAGAAGAAAGCACCGAGCATTAAGACACCCAGCAAGAGATTCTCGACGTTCTCGTTTCTCCGCAGCAAAACCTATGCCAACTTACGTCGAGCATCTCTGAATCCTACAATCCATGCCCGGAAGGCGTCAAAATCTGAAGAGCACCTTCCATTGGAAGAAAACATTGTTTCGACTGAGGCTCGTGGAATGAACAATAATACAGATGGACCATCGGATCCACACCTGCCAGGCGATTCACATAGTCACGATCACTCAAACAATTTCTCACATGGTCGCGGTCATGATCACTCCGGTGTTGTAAAAAATTCGGTGGCCTCCGATGCCATTGAGGACCATCGTCCGGGCCGTCTGTCACGCTCATGGCTGATTGGCGATGGCCGTGATACCTCAGGACGCATGCTTGGCCAAAGTGCAGTGTGGGAGAATGCCCTGCAGAAGCATCGCGAGGAGAAAAGCGCACTGTTTCTCCCTCCCGAGAAAGGTGGCAAAGCCGAAGCACGAGGCCTGTTTCGAGAGCGCAGTGGAAGCGGCAGCGCTCTTAGCACAACGTCCAAGCAAGGTGACCGCAAAGGCAAAGGCCCTGCTATTGGCGTCGACTTCACGTTTGGCGAGAGGAGTCCGGGAATTCTGCGGTCGCAAACAGTCTTACTCGACCCGCTTGAGCAGGAATTTGGAGAAGAATTGGCACGTCATAGAGACAAGAGCGCTATGCTGGGAGATGAATTACGGCAGGACCGCATGTCTAGTCAGCTGACCCCTTCTCTGAGACCCTCTCCTGGTGTGTCACTTCACCGGCAACCCAGCTTGGTGTCCATCGATCAGGACCTGCACATTGACAGCTGGGGTGACACCACTTTGGCTGAATTTGACCTTGGCGACCTTGGTACATGGAATCGCTATCCCAGCCACACGAGAGAGCAGCGAACTGGGCCAGCAGGAGAAGCAGACAATGTGAGGGCTCGTGACTTTGCCTACGAGGTGATCAGGCCGTCCACCATCGAGGCCGAAGAGTCCACCGAAGAAGAAGAAAACAGCGGCGGTGCGATAAAGCGGCTTACTACGCTCCGACCAAAGAAGAAATCGAAGACTCGTAGCGGCATGTCGAAGAGCAAAAGCATGACCTTCAGCCGCAATTTCAGCTTTCTGAAGCACTACATCGGCCTTTTTAGGAGCCAAAGCGAGGAGTTCAGGAAGCATGGTCATGGACATCGTAGTTCTATTGCAGAGAGCGGCACACTTGAGCACCCGGAGTTAGAGATCTTGCCATCGGTATTTTCGCCAGTCAATTTCGATATGGCGGATGCATCTCGGTATCAGACTGACGGTGTGAACTCTCAAGAACGCTTCCTCTCTCAAGGAAAAAGCGCAGAGGCCACAGATGCGCACAGCAAAGCAAAAGTGAAAGATTCCGAACAGAGATGCACTGTTCCACAGATAGCCCCTCCTAATCGACGGCGAGAAGGCAAGGTAGCCACCTCCGACGGATCCTGGGCCGCCAACGCTCTGCTCTGGACACAAGAGTTTGGAAACAAGCCGGACCCTGGAAATCGAAGGCTCCTCAAAAGAACGGACAGCTCTGACAGATCTTGGGCAGCAAATGCTTTGCTATGGACTCGTGAGTTGGGAAGCGAGTCGGACCATGGAAACCAAAGGTTCATCAGACAAGCGGACAGTTCGGCTGAGTCGTGGGACAATGCGCACACCCGGCCGCGCTACGATTCATCAAGCCAAGAATTCCAAGAGTTCTTCGAGGACCTGAGACAAAAGATTGTCTTTTCTCCAATGAGCCTTGAAAGGCAAGGGGAAGAGCCAGCGGACAGTTTGGCGGAGGGAACAACTATAGCAGTGCCGGAGAAGGCCGCGGACAAGACCCTGGAACAAGTTTCCGAAAAGCTACTGCAAACGCCACAGGAGAGGAACTCCGAACGGATACTTACTGTGAAGCGTCCATGTCGTAAGCACCACAGTTCATCTGATGAGTGGCGCTCCGATGCACGTCTGTTCTCGCAGATATACGAACCTTGCGTGCAGGCCCTAGACTTTAGCAGTTTGGAGGATACCAACGCCTGTGAGGCTATTCAGACATCGACAGCTCAGACGCACAAGAGATCTGCCTCTGAAAGTTCTGCGTTTCATCTCCCCAGTACCAGGCATCTGGATAGTGTCCTTGCGCAAGCTGCCGGCAATGCAGAGAGGGCCAAGCTGAGGTCGGTATTGGGCAGCCATAGCAGTAGCGCTGTGAAGAGGAGGAATGGAATTGTGAGGAATGACAGCTCTCTTAGTATCGGTGATATGGGAAGCTCAGCAATGGAGTTTATGAGGCTCTTGCATGATTTGGGAGAAGGCGATAGGGACGAACTGGAGAAGTTCGCGGAGGCGTAATGTGGTCAGCGAGCGCTATTGTTATCCAAGCACCCCTTTTGTTATAGCCCTTGAGTAGCAGAATTGGGTAGAGCCAATGGGGGATAATTGGAGTTTTCTTTCATCGCGATATGTGGCGTCTCTCGGGGATGTGAGTGGAGATGTTTTCGCCTGAGGCACCAAGGAGTCCAGCCAATCATGGCCAGGCAGTTGAACACCCGCCAAGACCGAGCCGCATCACGGTCGGCAGTACCTCCAACAATCACGACCATCGACACTCTCCACTCCCACCACACCTCCAAACGCCACCATGTCGCAACCGGTCAAGGCCGCCGCGGGCAAGGTTGCCCAGGCTGCCTCCTCCTTCAAGGTGCGCTCGCTCTCTCTGCTCGCTTCATCCCGACCGCTACCCCCGGACGACTTCTCCGCCGCCCTGGCATGCCCTAGCTTTCCATTCACGACTACCTCCGGAACGCTGTATCGGGGGCCAATTGCGACATTGTACCTTGCTCCACACCTATAGCATGTAATTGACTCGTCCGGGTTACTGCAGAAATACACCGTGCAGCCCGAAGGCATCTGGGCCCGCGTCAGCAACATCCTCGCCGTCGACCCGAAGCGCAGCACCGGCGTGCCGCTGAACCCGCAATTCCGCAACCCGCCGCCGGGCGCGCTCGACCCGACGACGTACGACGATCCGGTCACCGTCCCCGCGGGCGACATTGCCGACAACCCGTACTGGAAGCGCGACGTGCGCCGCTCGTACCCGCGCCTGGCGACGGTCAAGCAGGCCGACGTCGTGGGCCTGCTGAGCGTCGGCAGCGCCGCCAACGAGAAGGTGGAGCTGATCGGCGAGGCCGGCAAGAATAAGCTGGTCGCTGTGCAGGACGAGGGCGAGAAGGGGCTGGCTGCGTTCTTTGAGAAGGAGAAGAGCGCCGTGACGGGCGTGCTGGGCGAGAATGGCCTGCCCCCGCTGCCGAGCGGCCACCACACTACGAACAAGCTGGGCGAGAAGAAGTATGAGATGAATGCGGCGGAAGAGCAGTCGTATGGCGACAGGTGAGTGGAAATCCGTTGGCTTGATGTGGAGAGTTTTGGCGCTGACCTGTTCAATTGCAGCTACCCTTGCAGGACTTTCGTGTAGACGCGGAGCAGAGAAAAGAGAATAGAGATGATTTGCTTATGTAAATACCGCCCAGGAAGAAGAAGCTGCGGTTTCAATTGCACATTTGGGACTCTAGCCAACGTGATTCTGTAGGAGATTGGTAACCGGTGGAGGATGAGTTCACGCATGGTTCCATCAAGAGGTAGGTCGGTTGAAATAAATGAGAGGACAGGATGTGATCCAGTCGATACGCCGTTCACTGGAAGCACGCTTAGCTTCAGGCTGCGTAGCTGGGGATCTGCGCCGGCAACCCAAAGTTTGCAATGCTCCTATCTACTTTTTAACTGTTATCTTCAAGATGAATTCTAGTGAGATGAATTAGAGCGGGTTCCCGTTGGTTCCGATCCAAGAACATGATGCTGCGTTTGGCAGGCGCTCAAGGCAGGCGCGCATCAGGGTCCACTCGCCTTTCCAAAGACCTGTCTCCCACAACACCGTGACGGCAGATCTCACACGTTCAAGATGGCGACTGTGAAGAGCTCGAAGCCCTGTACCTCAGCACTGGACGTTATCTTCACATGCGACATTTGCCAGGCCAGCATTTCAGACATCTACAGCAGCGCAGCCGTGACCGACTTCCAGGATGGCCGGGCTCGTACTTCAGACCGACGAGTTACCTGCTTATGGCTCACTGCATGCATGCACCTCACTTGCGGCAAACATCTGGAAGGTGGTGGTGAGTTTGAGGATTGAACTGGCTCTAATGCGCGCTGCAGCTAGCTAACTGTGCTGCTGCAACAGGCGCACCATTTCACCCCAAAGGAGAGCATCCTCGAGCTCCGTGTCCGTATTGCTCAAAAGAATCAAACGACGCACAGCCAAAGGCTTTGTACGCTGTCCGAGGTCTTCAGCCGGGGAACTATGACCGGGAAATCCCAGAGCCGCTCTTTCAAGCGCCACCGGTGAAGCTCCACGACCAAGGTATCCGAATGGAAGCGCTGAAGGTCAGGGAACCAGAGTCTGCTCTTGGATCTCTCAACTCACTTCTGTAGTTCCAATACTTGTCGCTCATTCGCTACGGCACGTCCATGTTCTCAAAGAATCGATTACTGGAGCAAGCAGCACGCAAGGTTGCCACTACGGCAAAGCGGGTCGAAGCTGAGAATCGGACCTTGACAGAACAGAATAGAGAGCTGAAAGCGAAGTTGGCGTCGCTTGAGGAAGCTCAAGTGGAGGTTGCGAAGTGGAAAGAGAGAATGCCCAGGCTCACACACTACCTCAAGCAATGGCCATTGGTCATAGGGTAAGTTTTCCCTCATTTCATCGCTCTCATTCGCGGAACTGACTCGACGTAGAGAGGTCAATGAGCTCAGAGGCCAGCTAAATCAACTCGGTTACGCAGTCCCTCAGAGAGATTACGCGGAGGCGCAGAGGAATCTGGAACAGTCGTCGATTCCGAATGCACCTGATCACTCTAACAGAAGACATCCTAGAACGGCAAGGGTCCCCACGGATAACACGCAGACTGAATATGCAACAGGTAGAGCTCGACACCCAACGTCAGATCACCACCCTTTGCCAGCTAACGAGATTGCTCTGCAAGCGCAGACTCATGTTTCCGAATCAAGCTCTGGCCGCAAGAGGAAACTCTCCGAATATTCTGGACCTAATGCCGATCCGGCACATGATGACCGGTTACATGGAGAACATCGGGTTACGGATTGCAGACACGTCACCAGCGAGACCCCAGCCCTACCTACGAGTGAAATACTAGATAATCTAGGCTCAGGTGCTATACACTCAGACCCAGCACAAGTGCCGCAAAAGCGGACATTCGGAAGGGGGGAGTGGCAACAGACCCGTGGTGCAAATGCTGATTTCCCGGCGCACGAGGCCCTGCAACATCGACTGCGCGCATATGATACTGTGCCGTATCTCATGACTGGCGCGGGAGCTCAATCAGTAGAACGAGCACAGCAGAATATGGCACCGCACCAATTCAACTCTCAAGAAGGATGGGACTGTCCAGACTCAATCCAACGGCAGAGATATTATTACAAAGACGAGAATATGTATCAAACTTACGACAAGACACCATCTAACCAAAAGCTGCCGAAGATCCACCAACCAGAAATCCGCATGACTCTTGAAGGGCAATCACAGTCCAGAGTGAGCCGACAGCCAGCGGTCTGGTCAGATGATGACAGAGGCAATACGTTAAGGCATATCAGCCAGTCTCTAGATCGTCAACAATTAGCTGGACCTCAGAAATTCACTCAGAATCCTATCACGCCTTTGCCAAAGAGGTCACAGCAATTCCAGAACTCAAATATCCGGAATCAACACACAAGTCCTTTTTTCATGAGAGTTCAGGGTGGTGGTGTTCAATCCGGTCTCAGCCCTGGTGTAGCCGGGCTCTCAGCGAATGCTCGCATAGGAACTGTTTCCAAGAGAGCCCAAGCCCCGGTGGAAATCACCCAACAAGACTGGAGTCAACCGCGAAGTCTGAACAGTCTCTCATTCATCAACGTACCCCATGACCGAAGGCGGAACGGGCCACTATTTCAAAGGAATAATGCAAGTGCGCATCGTAACACTAATGTCAAGGGCCCATTCGTCCCACAGACTCCGATGCGCTATAACCAGAGCTTTACTAAACGACCAGATCAATCTCGACTCTCATCATCATACTTCAATTCGATGCCGCCTCCACAAAACGCACCAGCCATGCCTCGGCCTTATCAGACGCCACGAATGCCACCAATATCTCAGTTTGCTCTGCGGCCTTCGTCTGACAGGACATTCACCAGGGACGATGCACTGAATTTGGTCAACGCCTCGCGCGGCTACGGGGCTGCTTCGTTTTACCAGAACCAGGCTGGTAGTATGGATATTGGCTCACTGCCGAATCCAGGCTCAATGGATGGAAGAGATCTCTTTTCTTCTGCGGGCGGTAGGCGTAGTGTCAGGAGGTGAAGCACGTACTTATAGCTGAAGTCACTCCACTGCCATGTTTCTTTAATGGTAGCGCGAAGTTTGCTACAGAAAGCGCATGGCAGATACTACATCTACGGAATGCTTGCTAACAATAATACTGTGGTGGTCTATCCCGGAGCTGAAAAATTGTATGGAAACTCAGCCCTCGCCAACTGTGTCCAATTGGCCAGCCTGCCATCGCCGCGAGCCGTACTGAGACGCATCCAATGAGAACCACCTCCCACGTGTCGACCCCCACAGCTGACCACCACATCTTGATTGTCCGATGAGGCTGACTGCCAAGCCGCGGAAGCTTACCTGGCGACCTGAATCCCGGCTGCGATCGTAGATGATCTGCGAGTGCCATGCATGATATATATTGGATATGCACGCGAACCTGAATTCACGCGCCTCGGTTACCGATTTGCTACGCCACAGGATGTGTTCATGATCTTCGTTACGGACTTTTTTTACTTTTACAGTTACTGGAAGCGAGAACGCTGTGATCGAACGAACGCTGTGTGATACCCTTCGCGCCGAGGTTTCCATCTATTGGATATCCATAAAATGCAGGATTCATCGACCTTCGTTACTCGGATGCTTGGCATGGCTTGTCGGGCTTTCTGCCGTAGACGACGTAACTGAACTCGACTGTCAGGTACGATTTCGAAGAGGGGGATAAGAAATGAACATACAAAGAAACGTAACTGTGGAACTTGTTTGCCATTAGTTCTTTTCGCATGCGCATCAGCATCACCTCCATCTCGGCGCGCGATCTTCCGAACTCTTTTGTAAACCCTGCAAATTGTTCAGCAACGACTTTACGGTGACAGTTAATGGATCAAACCTCTAAGCAAAAACGCCTCTCCGCCTTCGAGCAGGTTTAGTCTTTCGAGGGCGCCGATCTTCTTTAATCGTTTGTCTTTCGGCCATTCGGACGTGGGTACTTTGAAGATGATCTCCTCTACATCCTCGAAGCCTTGCTCAAGCATGTAGCGCTTGTAGCGGCGGGGAACGTCGGCGTCGGCGCCGATGGCCTCGCCGATGTCCATGAAGGTCTGACACAGCTCGACGTAGCCCGAGTCCTTGTCCAGGGTGTCGTCGTCGCTCTGCGGCACGGGCCACACGCACGAGAGTTCGAGCCATCCTCCAGGCTTGAGATGACTGCAAAGGTAAATACGGTGTTTAACTGGGAGGATTGCTGGGTTTGACGGTTGGGGAGACCTTACTCGTAGGCTTGGCCGATCAGGCGCGGCCAGTTGCGGATGGAGAGGTAGCAGTCGCGCGTGTGGATGAAGTCGAAGCTTCCCTTTTTGTATTGCCAGTCTAGCTCGCAGTCGTCGACTTCGAAGTAACAGTTTGGCGGCATCCTGTCGGGCGTCAGTGGGGAGTTCTCACGTGTGCGGGGTGAGTGCATACCAGTTGGGTTGCACAGGTGCGATGTCGGTGCCAATCACCTGGTTTTGCGGTCAATGAATGGTTGAGGCCATTTTACTTGCATGTGAAGTTCTCACCTCGGCCGAGGGAAACTTTTCGGCCATATCGATGGCCCAGATGCCCGTTCCTGCAGGTCGATGTTAGTGAGGTTACCATGCAGTGAAATTTAACTTTTCGAGGAGATTGCACCTGTTCCGATATCAAGAATTTTCTGCGGGTCATCATGAAGCGGGGAAAGGTAAAGCTTGTCACCCTGGAGAAGAGTGTACTTGTGATGCTGCATGTCCATTCGATCGAGCTCATATTCGTCTACAGGGAGCATGTACTCTGCGATAGCGTTAACGGGAATTAGCGGAGGCGACAAGAAACGCGTTGCTGTGCCACCCACCCTGTGAGCCGTAAGCTGCATAGATGCGTCCATTCTCCTCGCGTCCTTTTTTGATCTCAGAGGCGATGGAAGTCAAGACGCTGGAGGCGCTGTGGCGTAATGGCCCATGTCAGTGAGCGTGCAGGTGAGCTGGCAGGATGGGCGGCACCTGGATTCGGCGTAGGCCTCGTCGGAGAATTCGGTGGCTGACTGGACGGAATGAGCACTGCAGAATGTAGGAGAATCGGCGGCCAAGTTATGTTTGACGTACATCAGGCTCGATGATCTCTTGCGTGGGGCTGATGGGCCCGCTCTGGGCTTGCTCAAGGGCTTCCGCCATGGCAAGTCTGGTGTTGAAGTCTGACTAGGGCTTGCATTGTAGCGAGGGAGAGGCGTCTTATAGCTCAGAGGGACAAGCCACCGTCTCAGGGATTGTACAGAGAAGGGTGGCATGGCGGATAAAGGCGGGTTGCATATTATGTGATCAGCAGATGGCAGGGATGCATGCTGTGGCGAAGGCGGGTCGCTGCGCAGACGCGGGGCACCCGCAGCCAGCCAACGGCGATCACGCCGGTAAGCCTACCTCAATTGCGCATCTCCGACCACCCGCCAGGCCGTTATCCACTCGCAACGGCGTGGCATGAGCTTCAGGGGCCTCGCAATGCCTGCACTTGCCCACCGGGCCCGCTCATGCCACCCACGCGACCAGATTCGCGACTGCCGCTTGTGCAGGCCTGCAATGGCAGGCATGGCCCTGCACTGCGCCCTTTCCTTCCCCATATCCAACCCGCTCTTTTGAAGAGCCAGTCCCCCTCCCCCGCGCCCCAGCATTGTTCCGCCGTGTCACTGCCAACTTGACTCGCCATCCACAATGTCGGATTCCCTCAAAGCCCTATCCACCGACCTGCAACAGGCCATTGACCGCTATACCGACACGTCCGGTCCTGACGGCTTCGCCCAGCGCAAGAAGATCATCGCTCTCGCCCAGGAGATCATCAACGATGTCAAGGATCCGCATGAGAAACCTTTCGACTACTGCGTCTCCGTAAGCCAGTTCCCTCCACCACCGCACCCCTCCCGCCGGGCCGTTCCCGTTACAGAGCCATGACAAGTTCAGCTAATGGTCTGTGCAGATGGCTGAGATGGGCGCTCTGCGCGTTCTGATGGATTGGGGCGCTCTCGAGCATATCCCGTCCGACGGAAGCATCTCCTACCAGGATCTGGCCGCGAAGGTTGGTGCCGAAGAACCTCTGCTACGTAAGCCTGACCACACCCACCCATACACTCGGTTCCTCTGCTAACATCCATGACAGGTCGCTTTGCCTGTATGCTTGTCTCGACTGGGATCTTGAAGCAGATTGGCGAGGATCGTGTGGCGCACACCAAGTTCTCCCCTGTCTACGCCCATAGCGTTCCCCAGGGCATCTTCTTCAAGATCATGTGCGTGCTTCCGCCGCAGGTTACAAATCCGGTGCTAATTGCTTCTTCACTTCTACAGGTTTGATGAGGGCATGGTTCCCTACTCCAAGTTTCCCGAATACTTCCGCACTTATGGACGCAAAGAGCCCTTGGAACCCACCCACCAGCCGCATGGATTCGGCTGGGGAGTACCTGAGAAAAACTTTTGGGATGCCGTCCACGGTCAGCGTTTCATTGACTTCAATGTCAGCATGCAGACACTCGATCAAATGCTGCCAGTTATCGGCATCTACCCTTTCGAGTGGATCGCCCAGAACGCCCACCATGTTGCCCTGGATGCGCCGCTCATTGTCGATGTTGGTGGCGGCAAAGGTCAAGCTCTCGCTCAGATCATACGCCAAATCCCTGAGATTCCTGCTGAGCGCCTCGTTTTGCAAGACAGAGAGGTCACTATCGAGGACGCTGAGGCAAGCAGGCCGCCCGAGCTGAAGGATGCCAAGTTCATGGCTCATGACTTCTTCAAGCCGCAGCCTGTCAAAGGTCCGTATCCATCTTTCTTATGCTTCGTTATAGTAAAAAGCCAGCCCGCTCCGCCACAAGTAATAAAGTTCAATCGTATTCTCTCCGCTCTCATTATTTTTTGTGCACGGCCGACTTTGTTCCGGTTTCATAAACACACGTGGCTAATAAGCAACAGGGGCTCTGGTATACTTCTTGCGCCGCATCATGCATGATTGGTCTGACAAGTACAATGCTCAAATTCTGGCTCACTGCAGGGACGTCATGACGCCACACTCGCGCATTCTCATCATGGACCAAGTCATGCCCAATCCTCCCACGACCTTACCCTGTCAGACGGACATCTGTATGATGAACTTAGGTGCGAAGGAACGCACTCTCAAGGATTGGCACATGCTGGTCGACCTTGCGGGACTTGATATTGTCAAGGTCTGGCAGATTCCCTCATCCGAGGTCTCGGTTATCGAGTGCAAAAAGAGATCTCCTCTGTCCTCCGCACTCTGACCTATTTGATGGACCCCGAAAGGCTCCCATACAGCACCGAAGAACAACCCCTCGGCGGTTGCAGACATTCCTGAATGAATATAGGAGCATTCTTCGGAAATCTTCCGAGAGTTCAGCGTTGCGTTTCTTTTTCTTCAACATAGAAGAGCAGAGGCTGGAGTTCATTCTCCGCAGAGTAATTTCTTACGGCCACAGATTATCTCTTTGCACAAAATAAACCGCGGCGGCTATATTGAAATCACAACACTTGCTTCATTATGGAGATCGCATTTGAGTTTAATTAGCTGAAAGATTGATAGAACACTTCTGCGGCAACTCTGTATCTACAAGTCATTGATAGTGAAATCAATAGTATTCCGAAACCCATTGCGCGATCTGTGCAATCTCCGCATCGATGACCTTCTGCACTCCGGCATTCACAACGCCATTCTGGGCCAGCAGATCCGAGCAGTGGATGCCGGAAGGAATGACGTACACAGGCGTCTCCGCCGTAGATTCGAGGGGACCGCCGGGGCGGAATTCGGAAGACACGGTGGCATCCTTCCACGGATCGAACTCGCCGTTCGTCCAGACGAGCCGGGTCGTGTTGGTGAACCACCCGCCCGTGTACGCGTTGACGTCGTCCACCGTCTTCCCCTTGGCATGCCCGTAGGTGAAGTCGCCCTCGGGCGGGAAGAACAGCGCGCACTGCCGCTCCCAGTACTCGGCCGTCACGAGGCGCGAGACGATGGACGGGCGGTCCGACGGCGCGCCGTCCTGCCAGAAGTCGAAGGGCTCGTTGCATAGGAACCAGTTCCACTGCCGGTTGATGGCGTTGTCGACGGAGATGTCGGTGTAGATGGGCGAGGTGGCGTTGTACGTGTCGAAGCAGGCCAGGTCAGAGGGGTCGCTCCAGTAGCCGTAGCCGGAGCAGTAGTCGGGCAAGAGGATCTCGCGCGTCCAGCGGGCGTAGCCGTCGAGGGCCTTTTGGAGGCCGACGCCGGATGGGGAGGGAGAAGTGGTGGTGGTGGTGGTGGCGTTGGCGGTCGTCCCGGCAGCGTTCTCGACGTAGTCGCAGAATTGGTAGAAGCTGGAGTAGCCGGTGTAGAATTGGTTGCTTTGCCAGAGCCAGGGGCCGTTTTCGAGGGCGCTGTGGTTGGGGGGGAGGTTGAAGTTAGTGATTTTTTTTCTTCACTCTTTATATTTCCCCACTCTCTTTTCTTTTTCCTCTTCCCTCGCTGACATGGCACTGGGGAGAAACATTGGGATTTGACATACCTCGCGAAATCGGCGTCGTGCTCGATATCACCGAGTCCGAACTTCTCCTTCAGCGCCTGCTTCTCGGCGGCCGTGCCGTTGAGCAGGACGCCGTCGACGTAGTCGATCACGAGGGAGACGTCAGCGCTGCAGTTCTGCGGCATGCCCTCCTGGATGGGGGCGAAGTACTGCCACTGTTTCCTTCTTTGTCAGAAGAGTTCGATACGAGGAGATCCTGCACGGCTTGGGACTCACGAAATCGCTGACTGCCTCGACCACGGCGCTTGACGCGTGATACGCCCAGAACGTGCCGGGGTCGACGGCTTCGACCCAGCCGGATAGCGCACCGCTGTACGAACCACCGGAGAAAACCCAGGGCTGAATGAAGGCGTTGGTCAGTAGAAGTTTACGGCAGTGATTCGGGGAGGCAATGGATTCGGAGACGCACGGCTCTGGTGGCTTGGCTGCTGCCGTTGGTGTCGAAGGGGAAGACGACGTTCTTGGCAAAGTAGGTCGTGTCGGCGATGGACTGGGCGAGGGTGAGGTATTGCAGATTCTCGACAGTGAGCTCGTCGAAGGGGGAGGATTCGCCCCAGTAGCGGTCTGGGGGGGCAAAGGTCAGTACGAAGTCCCGAAAGTTGTTTATTTGGGGCTTCACTGACGCTCGAGCATGACGACAGCGCCTTGGATGGCTTGGCCGAAGAGGCCGGTGATGGTGCGGTTGGTCAGGTAACCCTCGTAACCGTCGGCGGCGCCTTCACCGGGAGTGAAGAATACGACCTTACTGAGAATCAGCGTTTGGGCCTATGAGAGGTTTCACGAGGGATGGAGGGAGGGAGGGATCTACCGGTGATCCTGGCCCTGCCCAGTACTCATCGCTCCACCAATATCTCTGCGAGAAGGTGCCGACGGAGGGGTTGGTGTGGTCGATGAGCTGTTCAAAAGTGGCGCTCCCAGTACTCCGGGCTTGAAGCACAGCGAGAACGTCATCATCCGGGGGTGGAGGAGGGCGGAAGAGCGAGCGGTCTTTGGAAAGGACATTGGCCGAGACGACGCCTACAAGAGACCCGACGACGACTGCTGCAGCGGACCACTTCATCGTGTTGGCGGCGAACTACCTATTGGCAAAGACAACAGCACCGAACCTGCAAAGAAAAAGCAGTAAATGATTGCCATAGCCTTTTATATGCCCTCGCACGACGCTGTCTCTCGCTAAAAGCAATACTTCGGAGAATTGCCTAGGGCAGATTGCGTGCGTAGTGCCGCGTTATCAGCATCTCTCCCCAGTCGCGTGGTCAACACGCGAGCGAACGGTCTTCTGCCACCTTCCGCATCGGTCAATCGCGCCCCACCACCTGCCCGCCGTGCGTCAAAGCGATATGCGAAGTATGCGAAGCTTTCGCCAATTATTGCTTGTTATTCATTAATCACTATCTGTATTCTCGTATCTGGTCTTATTATATTATGTCCGCGCAGGACTTGGGGTACTGGACCGCCCGTTTGATGGCCGCCTTGAGCTTGTCTCCATCGATGGAGACGGGGAAGTTGACGAGCTGCAGATTGGTCGCTGGCGCGAGTGCCTTCTGGTAGCCGTGGATGTTGCCGTAGCGCGAGCTGGAGTAGGACGTGTCGACGTCGAGGTAGACTGGTAGATCCGTCAGTGAGTTCTTCTCATTCCGTCCCTTTCTTTCAACTTGATCCGTCGGAAAGAGCTTGGGGCGAAGTTTTTGGGCGTGGACGTACATTGCGTGCTATTGGTCACGATGGACGGGTCCAGCATGATAGCTGCAGCCGTCTCGTCCCAAAAGGGAAACTGGGTACCGTAGTAATCGTGGACGAGCCGCGAATACGGGTTCTCGACTTCGTAAATTTCATCAAGGAAGTCCTGAGTCGACATGACCTGGTTGGCCACATTCGAGGCGATGGCTGAGAGGAGGGTGGGTCAGCGTGCATGCATGGCGGGCGAAGGATCCAGCCACAAAGGCTTGGTTCCTGCATCTAATTTTTGAGTGCTTACTGATGTTCGGGAAGCCCGCCGTTAGGGCGATCTTGGCTCCTTCCGGGTCGATCTGGAGGTTGATCTGATCACGTCGTCAGCATTCGACCTCGACCATGATCCAGGTTCCACTCACATCTCCGCTGATGTCCGCCTGCAACACGCTGCCCGTCGTCTGCAGCAAGTTGACATCCACATAACCGCCCATGATCACCAACTCCTTGGCCAGGCTCGCGAAATCGGAATCCATCCGCACCGCCAACGCGACGTTGGTCAACGCACCGCCGGCGTAGATGCTGACCTCACCCGGGTACTTGCGCACCTGTTGAATCAGGAAATTCGCCGCGTTCGTGTCCTCGGCAAAGGTGGTGTTGGGGAAGCCTTCGGTGAAAGCCGCGCGGGAGATGCGCTTGGGGTCTCCTGACGTAGGATCAGAACCCAGGGCTTCGGCAGTCAGGTTCTCCGGAGCGAAGGCGCCCTCCCTGTGGTCAACTTTTAGCACTGGCGCAAAACGGCTGAAACATGATTCAAAAAAAGAGACACAAAGAAGGAAGGAAGAAAAAAAAGAGGGACATGCAACATACCAGGGGAGCATGCCGTGAATGGCTTTCCATGCTGTATACCGCTCAGGAGTATTTATTAGGGGCCAGTCCGCGCCCTTGTAGACGGGGATGCAAGAGAGGTTGCCGACTTCAAGCGTGGCGAGGGCGTGGAGACCGGTTTGGACGGCCCAAGTGTTGGATGTGTCGGATAAAATACCGAGGACTTCCCAGCCGGCATCCAGGGCTTGGAGGAAGGGAATGAATCCAGCAGGACTCCAGTCATTGTCGAGAATGACCTTCGGACGGTAGGCTGAAGTGGTGTTTGCCTGTCTCCGGGACACTGTCGGGAAGCTAGCGGCGAGGGGGAGGGCCGACAGAAACGCTGCGGAGAGCTTCATACTTAACACTTGAACGCTGCAAGATTGGGAAAGCAGTGATCGCGGCAGAACTCTTCTTAGAAAGCAAAAAGTCACGGACGAGCCTTAAGTACCGGACCTCCAACTCCAGGAGCGCGCGGCATTTTGTTCGTCATGCTTGGCCCGCATTTGATCATGACCTCCGGCACTTGCCAATTGACTGATGGCCGGAATGAGTTCGGGATGATCCGCACAGAAAGCACTCCGGAGAGCTTGGAAATGCAGGTGCACCGGACCAAGACCGGCGGGTGCCGAACCGGGGATCTTCAGGTCCAGCTGCGTGAGTGGTCGAGGCGACGGCGGTTGACGAATGCTTTTGTCGTTATGGCCGATAACGAAATCCACGCCATCTCCGATCGTCTTCACCGCATCCCGGAGCGACGCTAAAAGTTTTCTTGTCTTCGGTCGGCATTTCTGCTTGCCGATCATCCTTGCTCCATGACGCACTTTGCGTACGTTCTTTATCTACTCACGGGCCGTCCACTGACTAATGGGTGCTGATCTGATAGCGCTTTTGCGATTGGCAGATCTACGAGATCGTTTTGCCCACCAGTACGATCTTCGGCGCCCACCGAACTTTCATGGACCCAGGTACACAAATTCCATTTCTCCAGAGGTCCGCTGACGGGCAGCATCAATGATTTTTTGACTGCATAGAGAGTTGAATATTCGTCCGGAGCCAAGGTTGTTAGATTTCCAGCGCCTGTTCTATCCGGATGAACACTTCGACCTGCCACAAAATCTAAACCTTCGTCCGACTTATCTTTAGAAATTCGATTCGGACCTTCCCGGCCCACGCGGTACCCTCCTGTATGCACGCATCCCTATCCGCACTATTGGGGGCCTGCAGAATCTCTGCGGGGTTTGCATGGAGCTATTCAGGCGAGCCACTGCCCCGGTGACCTGCCGCAGGGTCGGCCCGGCCTCCGCGCGTGCTGTCCACGACGTCGGGGCGCTTTATGTTTCTTTCCCCCCCGGAAATCGTTGCCACATTTAAGGTTGGCTTATACATATTCGCGCGTCATCTGGACTTCTCGGACAGGGAACATGCAACACCCTATTACTCGAAGACAAGACGATTTCAACCATATCTATATCCCTGCCATCCGGAAGTATGCGTCTCTCGTGATGGCCCTCATCTTCTTTCCATACACCATCATCGGGACTGTTGTGAGACAGATCCCGAACGAAAGGCAGCCGACGCTTATGAACATGTTTCGCAACCCGATGCCTTCGATCCAAGGTGTCAGCGCGAAAACGATGACGGTGGCTATGGCGTTGCGCATGAATGTAACGCCGACAAGAGCATCTCCGATGAGCTACACCACAGATTAGCAAGTAGCAAAACGAGAAATTTGGGACAGCTTACTTCTCTGTAGCAATCTGTGAGGTAGGTCAACGCGATTGTGCCCATCAGAGAGAAGGCGACACCAAAGATTGCGGTCCCAATGCAGGGGATAATCCAGTGCCTGCCCTTTTTTTTTTTTAAAAAAAAAAAGAATCAGTAAAATGAAACGATGACGTTGGAGCCAATCTTACATCCACCAAGCTGAACCCATACAAAAAAATGCTGAGCGGCGTCAACAGTATCCCGGGCAGGGCTATCCACAACCGCATTTCCGGCTCGAACACACCGTTGTTGCGTTGGGCCAAGCGGAGGATTAGCCAGTCGTTCATTGGTCCGCTGAACACCAGCCCGATAGTGGAGCCTATGAATGGCGGAAGGTTCAGAAGCCCGATTTGCATGGCGTCGAAATTGTACGGCGGCAAAGTAAAGTACGTTGACATTGTGGTGAGAATGACGGAAAACCAGGCCAGCAAGGACGCGTAGACAACCGCGACGTAGATGGCCGCCGGGAATCTGAAGAGGATGAGAGCGAAGCGGGAAATCATCTGGCGTATGCTCATCGGGTCTCCTGGCGTACGAGTGATGAGGGCAAAGCGTTGGCGAAGGCTCTTTCGTTGCAGCGGCCATTGCGCGTCATCAGGAGGCTCGACCATGTCTACCGGTTCTTCGGTGAGCTTTGTATCCTTCTTTGATGTGTCTCCCTTTCCAATACGATTCTCGACGTCGGCAGGCGGGTCCGTGGAGGCGGCCGTAAGTATGGGAGTATACTTGCTCTCCTCGTAGGCGAACGCAAAAAGGACCAAGTTGATACCGAGGAGTATGGCAGTCCACCACCAAATCCAACGCCACCCTTGGTTGACAGCGCTAACACCAGCCGCTACAGGAGCAAGGAATGTACCGGTGGTCACCATAAGAATGTACAGGCCATTCATGGTTGCGCGCTGATGCACAAAGAAGAGGTCGGAAATAGTCATCTGCACGATTGCCTCGCTGACCGCTCCACCGAAGCCGGAGAAGACGTTGGTCAGGATTAAATCTGCCGTGGTCTGCATCTTCGCTTGCCATATGGCAGATGCCAGCATCGAGCAACAACTGAGCAAGTATATGGGTCGTCGGCCGTATTTGAGCGCGTATGGGATAAGGAAGATGCATCCAACTGCGAGACC
Organism: Botryosphaeria dothidea; assembly: GCA_011503125.2. Lineage (NCBI taxonomy): Eukaryota > Fungi > Ascomycota > Dothideomycetes > Botryosphaeriales > Botryosphaeriaceae > Botryosphaeria > Botryosphaeria dothidea. The sequence goes on from WWBZ02000001.1 coordinate 3,000,934, forward strand.
TGCGCAGTTGGCGGCAAAACTATTGTTGAGGTTCTCGTAGGAAATTCCAAGCTCGGTGTTAAGGTTTCCCCAGATAACAGTGCCGATGTCCAGTCTGCGCAAATAATCAGCCTCTCTACACCAAGAAAAACGAGCATAAACGGGGATGACTACATGACAAAAGCCATGAGCGAGTAGAACAGGACAATGCTGAAGTTGATGCATTTCCGAGCGGTTGACCAGTTCTACAAATGCATTAGCTTGGGGCACATGGAGCTGCATACTGGGTACACTTACTAAAGGCTCATCTGGATCATTTGACGGCACCGGGTGGAGGTTCTTGGACACCTGGTGATTTGACACTATCGAATTAATCATTTTTCATATTCTGATAGAGATTTGAAACTTACAGTCTTCGAGCTTCAAAGTTCCTGGTGGCCACTCTTCAAGCGAAGGTGGGCTGAAGGATACCATCGCGTACAGCAGTCGTTCAGGTAGACGAGAGAAAAAATAACGGTAGGTCCTGCGTCGTGTCGACGGTGTCTGCTGGGTCCATCATTTGTAGGTCTACAAGTGCAGCCGCCTCGAGCCTGATAAGGACAAATGCGGGGGTGAAGCAAAAGTGGGCGGGCTTTGTGCAGCCTATTTGCCAGCTCGTAAGCCAGCAGCCATCATGTTAATCGTCTCGATGGTATATCATACAGCCGATTTCACAGCGCAAATACCATCTATTGGACGATAAGCTTGGCCTCATATCAAGAGACCGTGTTCTGTGCTATGGTTCATCAAGCCGCATGACCGTAACCCACATCCGGAAGCTCTATGCGACAAGCACTTAACCAAAGAAAAGCTCTACTTACTGATAGCAATTGACAGCCGAGTATTTGAACTAAGATAAACAGACTTATTCAACACTTTTTTATGCTCCACCAAGCACACGTGAGCTCTGCTGAGTGTGCCTGTGTAACAAGAAACACCTGGGAGATAAGCAATACATCGGCAAGACTGTTATGGTGGAGACTAACCAGGCTTCGATGAAGAAAGGAAGGGTTCCTACTTCGACGCCTATTGTAGACTCAATGCCTTCAATACCAAAACTGCCTAGTGAGCACTTCTGGATTTTCGTGAGTGAAGCCTTCGCGGAGAGGGATCATGAACCTGGGCGGGCGGAGGATTGTGACTTTTGGCTGGTTTTATCTGCCGATAGGCTCCCGCGGACCCCGCACATCCGCATTTGGCATGCATATCCGAGCGGCTACTAAAATTGACCGTCATCACGCGGAGACTATCAAACACCATGGAAACTTCAATTCATTGACTTTATAAGTGCAACAATTCTTTCTCCCACCGATTCATTTTACTTCAGTCCGAAATACAGCCTCGAGTAGAGATTCGATCTATAAGGTGTTCTTTACAACAATTTGCATCATGAGTACAGATGGTAAGCTCTCGGAAAGCCCCCAATGGCCTCCAGGTGACATTTGATTGATTCTTTACAGGACTACTCCCAAGAATCGTCACCCGAATGGAGACCGATCCCGGTCTTCCTCACCACCAACCTACAACAGCATTCTGGCAGTCTCCCCCGCACCAGCTTGCCGATGCACGCTCCGAAAAGCTCCCGGAGAAAATGGGTATAGTGGTGATCGGCTCCGGAATTACCGCCTGCAGTCTTGTGAAAGCGCTTCTTGAAAAAGATCCAGAAGTCGACGTGCTCGTTTGCGAAGCCCGTGGCCTGACTAGCGGCGCCACCGGCCGCAACGGAGGTCACCTTGTGTCTTCAGCGGTGGCCGACTTTGCCTCTCTGCAAGAAGCTTTTGGGACAGAGACGGCGGTCAAGATTGCTTCTTTCACTTTGGCAAATGTCGAAAGAGTCTTCGAGGTTGCGAATGAATGCGGTCCGGAGGTCGAGGAAGCAGCTGAGATACGGCATTTGGACAAAGTCCTGGCATTGCGAGACGTCGATAAGTTGGAAAGGCTCAAAAAATCCATGGAAGCCTTTGACAAGTACATGCCTGAGAAGTGGAAGGGACAGTGGAAGCTTGCAGATAAGTCTGAACTGGAACAGGTAAGTGTTCCCCCGGTGCAACATGCCTACTGGGAGCACAATCACTGACCGCGCCAAAAGAAGTACAAACTCTGCAACATTGCAGGTGGCGGCTTCGGCAAAGCGGGAGCTCTATGGCCTTACCGTCTCATCACTCGTCTCTGGGCTCTTCTTCAAAAGAAACACGGCCAACGTCTGCGCATCGAAACTTGGACCCCTGTCAATTCCGTGTCGTCCACTTCTGAAGAAGAGTATCCATATCTTGTCGAGACCTCCCGTGGGAATGTCAAAGCGGCGAAGGTCATTTACTGCACTAACGGGCATACTGGACACCTTCTGCCTCTGTTACGAGGCAAAATATTCCCATTCCGCGGGACAATGACAGTCCAGGACTGCGGACCCGCTTTTCCCAAGCAAGGAGACAAGAGAGCCTTTAGCTTTTACGGTTCCGGAAACTTTGATGCCGAAAAAGGGGCTTTCGATCTGGGCCTCCACTACATGCAGCAGAACGCTCGGACCGGTGATGTCTTCATCGGCGGCGAGACAGAAGACATCAACGGCATCGTGAACAGTGACGACAGCCAGATCTCTTCGGGCTCTTTGGCCACGCTTAAGAGCACTCTCCCAACCGAGTTTGCTCCTGAAGTATGGAAGGACTCAGAGGGACCAAAGATCAAAAGCTCGTGGTCCGGAATCATGGGCTTCACCGCTGATGGTGTTCCACTGGTGGGCCGCTTGCCGAAAATAGCCACTGGACGCAATGAAGGTGGGGAGTGGATCGCAGCAGGTTTCAACGGATACGGGATGGCGAATTGCTGGCTGAGCGGTGAAGCAGTTGCTGGAATGATGCGAGACGAGTATGTGAGCGAATGGCTTCCGGAATGCTATTTGCCGACTCCAGAGAGACTGGAGCTTCTTGACGCGCCGAAGGCAGCACTTCACTGGTTTTTGAAATGAAATAGATGGAAAGTCTGGCAATTCAAAGAAGCAAGGCTAACTGTTGGTAAGACAATGACGTATTTTGTAGAAAGCTGTGGTTTTCAGCTGGAAGGGAATTTTTAGCTGTATGTGTATGAAAACGAAGCGTCTAGAATATGGATATTTTCTGGTTTCGGCCTGGGCACGGCGATGCGAGATCTAGAGGTCATTATCGGTACGGCGTGGACCGGCAATATAGCTGTGAATAAGGTTCTACGCAATACGAAAATTACGAGCTCAAGACGCCTGATCCCTGGCTTCTGGAGCTTTAGTCGGGAGCTCGGGCGAATTGGCCATGCAGCACGGAAACATCGCTTCGCCCGTATTATTAAAATTAGACACGAGGTTGTGGCCCTGTGCAGTAACGAAACGGGGTAATAAGGAGTGATACCTCTACAGATATAAGCTCAGCGGATAGTCCGTCTGGCGTTCCCAGAAGCACAACAACCGTCGTTCGTTATTTTCACGTCCCGAATTCAACATTTGCCATGCATTTCACTACTGCTGCTGCGGCCATTACTGGCATTTCTTCACTCGTTGCCGGCGTTGCCGCTCAATCTTGCGAGAAGCCGAACCTCATGGTCGTCATTCATACCGGCAATTGCCCGAACAAGGAGACCATCACCACCCACGTCGTCGGTCAAAATGCCACCGAGGAACTCAAAGATAACCCTGTTCCGGCCGAGTCTACGTCTTTCTTTACTGTGCCCATCCCTTTCGAGGGTCGCATCTACATAACCGACAACACCACCTCCGCCGACGCTTCCGAGGTGCAAGGAATTGGCCTCAAAACCTACGAGGAGAAGTACAGCTGGGCGTTCGCCGCCATCGACGAGGAGAAGGGCAAGACCGTAATCGCCCCCGTCAAGGCCAATTTTGCGACTTTCCCGAAATGGCAGGCCATCGGCAGCGGTGCTTCCATCTCGAACTCTCGCACAGGCGACCCCTTGTACATCAACTACTGCGACTCCTACTAAAGGGGAGAATGTGGCTACTGGAATGTAAATAAAGATTAGATGAATGGAAATCGCGCGTGGATGTTGCATGAAACACCAAGGAAAAATACGGGTGTCTGAGAACTTCGGCATGATGGAAAATATATCACGAACTAGTCCTACGATTTTTGCTTCAGTACACCCCTCAATCACATCCGCATCTTCTTCGATCTTCTCCGTGTCAACTCAATAAACTGAGAAACCCCTTCTTGAGTTTCTCATAGCGCCTTGGATCTAGCATTCCTTTAGACAACCACACAGCAACATCATACAGCATAAAGTCGCCATAATCCTTGGCTTCGAAAGTAACAGGAGTTGACCCGGCGCTTGCATCCGCGCCTTCTTGATTGTCCTCAACCACGGAATCAACATCATCAGAGTCATCCTGAGAATGAAATTCCGCATTGGGTGAGCCATGACTGGAGGCTCCTGATGAGCAGTCATCTCCACTGCCGTCTTCACTTGCGCTGGTGGACGAATCTGCGTCTGATTCATCACCGACAGCTTCCTCGATGCGTGCCCAGATGAAGTCCACAATCTCGGAGAAGCCGAATCTGCTCATGCATGTGAGCTCCAGAGCGGTGACTATAAGAGAATTCCGCGTGATAGCGCAGGCACGCCGGCTTGCTTCCTCAGGGCCGATTCCGTTGTCAGTCTGCGAGCCCGGGTCTTGCTGCTTGAAAGGAGTCTTCGAGAGTCGAGAAACTGTATCTTGGTAGACCGTGCGGTAAAACTAAAGGTCCTCTGGAGAGTCTGTAGGAGGGCAACATCCTCCCTTGACACCGTGGTGGTGTGGGCGGACAAGATCTTCTGCCTTACGCCGCGCGCTTGATCATGTAGCAGCTCAGCGGCTACGACTTCAAAGTGACCTGATTTTAGGAAAGTGTTCTCCGCACACTCCGTCGAGCTACTGACAGCCAAGTGCTTATGCGGCGCAGTAATGCTTCAGAATCATCCCGGTACGACACAAGTATCTTGAAGTAATTGGTTTTGAGAATATCATGAGGCACAGGAAAATCTCATACCATACTCACCGTGGCCTTGTTTCTCATGCAATCACAATTAGCAACAGACGACTTCGTGCGGCGTAGCAGAGCGTCGTCCTTGTATTGATATACAGCAAACATCTCTGTCCCGTAACAGCTTCATAATCACAGCACAGATCACCATCAACTCTTTCTAATCCCCTTTGAGTCAATTAACTACCTCGCACGCAACTATACCTCAAGCCTTGACGCAACTAACCATCATGGCCGTTGTTATGAGTGCTTTTCGAATGCCTACGACGGTTAGCATCACTGATGAGCACATGGCTGGCCGACACGTACTTCTGCTCACTGATTATTCTCACTGTAGCTCCTACGGTCACGCATTTGTATCCTGCTGCTTGAAGCAAGGGCAAGTTGTTATATGCGAGAAACACTACGCTCTTCACTTCCTAAAAGCTGAGTGCGTCACGTGTAAGTCTGAAAGGTTAGCGCAAGAAAGGAACGCCAGGAAAGAAAAAGAGGGAGAGAATGAGGCTAGAAACAAGGAAAGTAAAGGTGAAAAGGTTAAAAATAAGAAGAAATGAATGATCTGTACGTACGTGGTTTGAATGCACATTTAGTTCCTTCTGTATACAGACCGAGGAGGATCTTAGTAACGATATGTGATGTTTGAATTCATGGGGAGGATGTGCGATACAACTCAAAGGACAAAGTGACAAAAACAAAAACCTCGACAAGCGCAGCTGCGATAGCGATGAGACTGAAAGCGTCCAGCCTCACCACGCATCACGACCCAAGCTTATACGGCCCCTTCTGCTTCTCCTGCTCCTCAGGGAGAACCGGCAGTCTCTTATCCGGGGGGGTACTCGGCACCCTATCGACCGGAAATCAGCAACCCACCAAAAAAAAAAAAAAACACAAGAACGGGGCAAAACTTACTGATCCTTCCGCACCTCCCCATACGCACTCAACTCGCTCGCAACCCTCAACCTCCCCTGCCCGCCCCGCCCCTCCTGCCACGGCTCAAACACGCCCCCCGCTCCACCCCTCCCATCCGGTGTCCACGGCGGCGGCGGACTGACCACGTACCCGCCGCCCTCGCTGCCCGGCCTCGACCACGCCCTCCCGCCGTCCACGAACACCCCGTCGATCGTGCTGCCCGGCAGCTCCGGCACGGCCGCCCGCGGCGTGAGCGGGCTGCGGGGCGTGGTGCCGAGGCTGGTGAGGTCGGGCTCGCTGGTGGGGCTGAGGCCGTCGTCGTCGTTGTTGTTTTGGTCTCTGTGTGCGCGGCGCCTGCGCAGGCGGCGGAGCGACCAGATGGCCATGCCGACGAGGGCGAAGCAGGCGAGAACGCCGATGACGATGCCGGCGATGGCGCCGCTGGAGGCGGAGTCCTTGGTTGGAGAAGATGAGGCAGGGGCGGAGGAGGAGGTCGCGGTCGCGGCGTTGAAGGAGGAGATGCTGGAGCCTTGCGGGAGGGCTTCGCCGGGGCTGAGGGCGAGCGTGGTGGCGGCGGCAGCGCGTTTTTGGACGGAAATTTGAGAGGGGTCGGCCTGAAGGGGTTATGAGTCTATGGGAGTTTGGCAGGGGGAGGGGAAGAGGGGAGGAAACGGACTGGGTTTATTACTCCGACCATTTGATGGTCGATGCAGGCGCCGGGTGCGCTGTTGTAGAAGAAGAGGGGTGTTACGCGGTTTATGACCATGTAGAATGCTGGCTGAGTGCTCGTATTAGTATGCGGCAGACGAGGGACACTTGGATAGGAGACTTACAAGTTCTGAGATGTTGACCTGAGCCAGATTCGCCACGATGGGCTTGAAACCTGACCAAAATCCCAGACCGGACTTGCTTCCACCCGTGAGTCCATAGGGCACACATGGATATCCGAGCTCGGATCGAGCCACCGAGTTATTTGTCGGCCAGAACTCGAACTTGACGACATCTCCAACTTGTGCTGTGATGTTCTCTGGTACGAACAGATTCTGAACCCTATTGACCGTGATTGTCGTTGTAGCAGGAGGGCGCGTGGTCGATGTTCTAGATCCACCGGTCGCAGCTGACACATCCTTGGACGTGGTCGTGGTTTGAGGAAGCGTTGTTCCAATGATGGTGACATCGTCCTGAGCCGAGACGAGTGCGCGAAGGTATGCCAGCACCAACGCAATAGCTGTGAGGAATAGCGCGACCATGTCTGAGGATATCTTTGATGAAGTACCAGGTGTTTCGGGGATCAAGGTCATATTGGTGACCCGGTACAGTGGCGAAAGGAACAAGAGACAAAGAGACAACCACGCAATCACGTTGACTTAAAACTCATGCCACGTGCGTGATGCCTCTGAGCTAGTGGCTTTCATGTCTCGGCAGAGAGACAAAGGACGTGCCAATAAGGGAAAAGCTCATACTGTGGGTATGACGAGCATGGAAAAAAGGGATTCAAAAGACACAAGGCGTTTCAAGAAAGACACAAAATCAAGACAGAACGATCCAGAATGGACACCTTTCTTTTTCACGACTCTATTCCTGCTGCGCGTAAGCGCCCTATGAACAGCCTCGGAACCCGAAACTGCCATAATTGACGTAACCCGACAGATACGAGACTCTACGAAGATTTCTGAGATGCGTCGACAACAAAAGTACCTTCCGGCGGCGTTCCCGGCTGTGTTTCGCCATCCACTGACTCTGCCTTGAGTTTTCGCTGTTTCCTATTCATTCAGTCAGCATTGCAACCATAGTTATTCTATCTGCTACTTACTCCTCTCTGTTATGTAGATGACGCACAACGAAAGTCATCAAAACAGTAGCAACCGTGCTTGCCGCGACGAACGGGTAACCCTTATGGAATCTGGGAGCCTCAACTGTCTTGAATACCAGTAACGGTGTCCACGCCGTCGTACTTTGCGAAACCGCATTCATGGTAATTAGCATGAACGAGCGCTCGTCCGGGTTGTGGCGCATGATGTCGTTCGCCCAGCCGTACAGCACGGATGACATGGCCACCGAGGAATAAATTGTGTTAAAGGCGAACCACTTGGCCGATTCAGGTACATCCCAGACCGAGAGGATGATGGCGCCGATCAGATTCCAAGTGTATGAGAGCGTGATAGCACCTGCGCGGCCGAGGAACAGATCTGCACCAAAACAGATGAAGAGGACGTAGAAGATTCCGATGGCCGGTGCGGTGGAACCGAGTTGGTTGACCTTGGACGAATCGAAGCGCTTCAAACTCTTGATCCAGAGGAGATATCCGCCGGACGAGGTGTTGATACTGGAATTCCAGAAAAAGATGTCCCAAAGAACGAGCACATACAACTTCCAGCTCATGAACACATTCTTGACGGTGCGCCAGGTCAGTTGTCCGCTGTGACGTGGGCCATCCTTTTCCAGGCGCCTTTTCGCGAGCTCGATGTCGTGATCTTTGAGGACAAATTTGTTGGGCATGTCCGGCGTGCCAGGGAAGACGAAAATACCGACGAGACCAAAGAAGAAGGTAATGCACGAGCACTGAGGGCATCTCGTCAGCTGACCTTTCTTTAGCAGAGGATATGAGTTTGCTGACGATGATGTACATCCAACGCCAACCCGAGAGGCCTTTTACGCCTTCAAGTGTGCTCGTAGCAGCGCTGGTGATGAGACCCGCAGTCAACGTTCCAAGGGTCAATCCGACATAGAATACTCCTCCTCTACGTCCTAACTCATGGCCACGGTACCATGCGCCAAAAACGTAATGGACTCCTGGGAAATAAGCACTCTGTGGGATTCGTCAGCGTGAGAAAAATAGAGCAGAAGTCTAAAATCTCCGACAAACCTCAAAAAATCCGATCAGAAATCTATAAGCCATCAGTTCCGAGTAGCCCTGGGAACGATACTGCAAAAGGGTGAAGACGCCCCATGCGATATCCATGCCAGGGAGCAACCAATGCATGCGGATCTTCGTGAACAGCCAAGCAAAAGGTATCTGCCCCACGACAGCCCCAACGGTGTAGATCGTCTGCAAGTGGACCAATTCGTTGCCGTGGAAGCCCAATTCATCAGAGAGACCCGCGACGTATGCATTGTCTTTGTGCTATGTCAGCCCGCTGCCGCTTTGCCATGGAGGAACGCCCTTACTGATGTTTGCCTGGTCCAGATACTTTACCCAGTAGACCACGAATGCATACGGCACAATCAGCATGTCCAGCTTGAGGATCAACTTCCGCTCCTCAGGCGTGTCATCATCCGCAAACCAGTCATACCAGTGCTTTGCGCGCTGAGGCACGATGGACGGCACGACTGACGGCACCGAAACCATGACTGAAGACGGAACTTGCTTGTGATTGAATGAAATGGCAGTGGCACAAGCAAGGTGCAAGAAATCCTTCCGCTCTTCAAGGCACGGGTGTATTATCCTACTTACGACACCACCCTGCAGGAAGCAGAAAAATCCCGGGTGAGAGGGAGCAACTCATCGCTCCACCCTAACGCGCCATCATCTGCGGCGGCGGCCATGGAAGCGCTAGACGGGGGCGGGTCGAGGGTCGGAACGTGCAAAGAAGATAGGGCGGACGAGTTCGGGATGCCCACTGTAACGGCAAGACGACAGTCAATCCCGAGCTCCATGCCTGTGCCGATCGAGTCAGGTAGCCATGCGCTGCAGCAGTTGTGTGAGGAATGGCTTGTTGAGAAGCGACCCTATTGCTTTTCGGGTAATTCGCCATCTCTCCCAGTAAGCACACAATGGCAGGCCGGCAGTTGCCAAGCGGCGGCGCGAACAACGATCAAGTAACCCCAAGAACGGGTGGGTCGGACAAGGCTAGACCGTGCCAAAGCTTGCACCTTGCATAAGCTGTCTGGGCCATCACTTGCGCGTACAGGAACTGGGTGGGTGATGAGTGGTCGGTGAATCCGGCAACCATTTGGGTTTCCCGTAGGGCTGCGACGATTGCCGACGGGATGGTTCGTAGCCTCGAATCTAGCTGCAACAATGGACTGACTCTCTCAGATATCTACAGACGCCTCGGTGCAAGCCGCGTGTCGTGTCGAAGTGTTTTACTGTGCGATTTGCCGCCGTTGACGCTGCAGTATATCGTCGGGAATCCCTCGTGCGCGCGACAAGGCGCCATTCTATGGGAGGCGTCAGTAGCGCAGCTGGCGAAATCTTGTCCGCACCACCGTCATGCCACTTCGCAAACAAATTTTCTCGTGCAAAGCAAAATAGGGTATCGCAATTCGAGGCTGCCAGTACCCAGGACCCACATCGACGTCTACCTGACTCTCAACACCATAACCGAAATCTAATCAGCTTTCCGCTCGACCGAGGGCGCATAACGAAGGAACACCTGTCTCAACTCTTCCAAGTCTTCTCAAAGAGGTCCGAATATCGGCCACGTGGGTTAAGATTACCATTGCGGTCGTACAGCTCACCATCACTTTCGCTCCCTCGCCTTTCTCCGTAGACTTTCGAGGGAAATGAATTCCACTCCTCCTCGAACTGATTCGGTCCATGTCCACAGTTCTTAGGGCCAGGTCTCCTCCGTCCCCAAAACTCAACGATATCCCCATACAGCCCAAACAGACGGCCCTGTAGAATCCCCGGCTCTGGGAATTCCATTGACCCATTGCACCCTCGGCCGAAACGGACAGCAGTAGACTCGACGTCACGAGCACGCCAGCCCAAGGTGACGCATACAGAAGAGTAGTCAGCCGGGCCAGGGTTCATCTGAAGGACCCCAAAGAACGGAGGGAAATTGAAGGCGCCCCAGGTGCGAGAAGAGCGAGTCTCGCGGCAAAGCAAAAGCTTCAAATTGTTTTGGCTGTCCAAGAAGTTATCTTCGATTGCGGGACACTGGATATCGTAGACACCGGTGATTTGACTGATGTCGGAGTTATATACGGGAGTCATGGCAGAAGGTGAGTTGCTGTACAAGTCATCTTCGCGTTGAATGATGGATGCCCTACTGGAGGTGCCCTTGGCTGGTGTACTCTGCGTCTCGCGTTGTTGCAGCCTCGATTCCTCTTTGGCTGGCTGTTTATTCGTCGCCCCCTTCTTTAACGTTTTCGTTGATTTTTCGGCGGAGGGTTTGCGAGTTATACCTTGAGCATCTTCGTTCGGGAGGTAGCGTGTCTCAGCCGACTTTAGAGCAGACAAGGTAGAGCTGCGGGCGGTTTGACGACCGCCTGGCGGCCGCTCACCGGCTGGTATCTTGATTGGCGGTCTACCAAACCAGTCATTGTTGCTACCATAATCGTCCCACTCATGTTCAAAGCTAAGGGCATCTCTGGGGCATTGGCGCACGCCGCCTTGAAGCTTCCCCTCGAAGGCGCAGCGGTAGTCGTAGAGGTTGTAGAAGGTCCCATCAATACGCTTGTCATCCAGAAAACGCATATCACCATGGCCCGTGGTAAACCTGACTCGGTCCGGATCGCTTGTATCGGTGCCACGCCATATAAATTTGAAGGTGTCGCCGGATTGGTCTTGGTCAAAGAGGAAAACACCTGAGAATGGACCAAATGAGAACGAGCCCCAGAGCTTTTCGCCGTCTGGGCAGAGAAGAATCTTGAGAGATTTAGGCATCGCCGCCAAGGTTGGCCATTGGGAAACGACCACAGGCACGCTAAGCAAATAGGTGCCTTTCTTACTTGCATAAGTGGCCTTTTTGGGCTTCGGGGCAGCGTTAGACTTCTTCTGTGGGCCGGGCGCGGTACTGGAATTTGCTTTTGGCTTAGTGGTTTTTGGCTTGTCTGCGCTCGTGCTTGCTGGAGTTTTGGTCTTTTTCGAAGGAGCTGGGGTTGTCGCACTAGTGGGGGCACCATCGTCTTCACCCCGCTTCCTCTTTCTCGCCGGTGTAATGGCTTCAGATTCGGAAGGCTTGCCCTTCAACGCGGCCTTTGCCTTGCGGTTGGCGGCATCGTACTCCTTCTTCAAGGTGGCCTCAAGCTTCTTGACGCCCGGCGGCACCTTCAGCTTCTTGCTGTTGAGGGCGTCGAGCAGCCGAACCTTGGCGGCATTCTTGTCCTTTGTCGGAGGGAGGCCGTAGTGTTTCAGCTGGGCGACGTACCAGTGGCCGACTTGATCCTTCTGGGGCGCATCTTTTGGAGACTTGGAGGGGCGGAGGAGAGCAGTGAGCTCAGCCTCGGAGGCGCGCGGATGCCTGTTGAGGTTGCCAACGTCGGCGAAGAGCTGGCCTTGATAAACGAAGCCATCGCGGGAGAGCGGGGGGGCGAAGTTGGACATGCTGGCTGCATGCGGCGGCGATAGGGTACAGCGCGCAGAGTTTTGCAGCGACGAATAGAATCAGGGCGTGGGAACAGATGAGTGGGTGGAGGCGGTTGGTTGGGGGAGGGCGTCAGTGCGAGCTTGACGCGTCCCTTCCCTTGACGCGCGCGTTCACATGACGAGCCCCACACTGGTTTCATCTACGGTGCTCTGCATTTCCATCTACATCTATCATCAACCTGCCATTCATCGAAATCACACCTCTCCCGCCCGACGCAAGCCCTTGAAGTACTTCCGCTGGCCCGTCATGTCGACGTCGTCTTCAGCATACACCTCGCCCCTCTTGGCTGCCTTGAGCCGCAGCCGCTTGATGCGCTTGATGTCGTGCTCCAAATCCTTGGTCAGCCACCAACTCCAGGAAATTGCCAGGCATGTTGACCCGCAAGAGGCCGCGCAAATGGCAAAAGGCACCTTATACCCGTTGTACGCGTACTTCTCTTGAAACAACTGCGGCCCTACCACTCCGCCAATCTGACCAACGCAATTCTGGAACGCGAGGCCGAACGCCGCGCCTGTTGCGCCACTCAACGTCGATGATCTCCAGGTGAAGAAAGGAATGAAGAATGCCGACCGGATCGAATCACCTAGCACAATCGCCGTGTAGATGGCTGCTTTGTTCGACACTCCTGCCAGAATGCCGAAGAAAATCAGGACAATGATGTTGATGATCATGATAAACATAGGTCGTGTCAGGTATGCTTGCCGCAGGAACCATCCAGCAAAGATGATAAAGAGCACCGATCCCGCAGCCGACGGGATGTTGAGCAATTGGTTGCGCGGCAGTCCAGCGTAGCCGAGATTTGTCGTGACCGTGGGAAGCTGCCACGACAGAGCGTATCCAGCCATATTGGTCGTAAAGTGAATGGCCATGAACGAGTAGGTCCTCCAGTCTTTCAGCGACACCTTAATCTCTTCCTTCTTGAAGGATGGCTCATGTGTCTTTGGCGCATTGCCCGTGAGACGAGCTTCTACATACTCCTGCTCCCGCGGCGTGAGCCAGCTGTTGGACCTCGGAGATTTGGGATAGTCTGGGAGCACAGCATAGACGACTGCTCCAAAAAGGATCGTCGCGATGCCCTCCAGTAAGTAAACCCTGAGATTTCTGGTGTCAGCCTGGGTTCCGTTCCTCTCAAGCTAGCCATCAACTGCTGAGGCTTCGGATTCTTCACTCACCATCTCCACGCACTGAGGCCTCCAAGTCCATTCATGTACGAGACGCCATACGCAACCAGCGATCCAATAATACCGGATGTGTTCTGGATTGCGAACATCCACATGAACGGCTTTTGGATCTCGTCCGCCCGATACCAACTGCACAACTGCACGGCGAGACCGGGAAACATGCCAGCTTCCATCATCCCAAGAAAAAAGCGTGCTGTGTATAAGCCTTCCTTGTTTTTGACAGCTGCGTGACAAGCCAGCACTGTTCCCCAAGAAACGATGATTCTTGTCTGCCAATTCCGCGGACTTGTCCTCTTCAGAAGCAAATTGCTTGGAACTTCGAAAAGAATGTAGCTGATCTGCGAAAACTTCAGCAAGAGAATCCTGAAGGAACGTTTCGAATACATACGAAGTAGATGGACTGGACCCAATTGTATTGGTTTGCGGTCATGCTGAGTTCATTCAGCACATTGCTGGGCTCACCAACTTGCAAGACCTTGACGCTAGCAGCATTCGTGTAGTCGATCTGTGAAAGTCAGTACGCATTATTTTGTCTTGAAAATTTTTTACTTACATTTTTGAACAGGTAGATAATGCCAATGAGGAGTAGAAATTTCCGATCAACTTTCCTCATAATGGCTTTGTCTTCCTCAGCTGTGAAAGTAGACAGGAAAGTTTTTTTGCCTGCATCAGTCCCATCATGGAATTCGTTCGGTACGATGGCTGACGCTGCAGGGCTCTCCACCAATGCAGTGTCGGTCACTGCGGGCGTCTTGATGTCCGCCATTTTCCTGTGTTCCCTCCAAAGAGTCGAGAGGAAAAAAAACTGGAAAATAGAGGTGAGCAGCAGTTCTCGCAGCGGGCGAGAGTGAAGTACAAATGCTCCATTGCCATGTTACCCTCTGTTTTTTCCTAGCGTTGTACATCGGCTCTGCAGGTCCACAGCCGCCACTCAAGACGGAAGAAACCCCCGTAACGAGGTAGTACCCGAGACCATGAAGAGAACCCTGCTCTTGGCTGTCTTGGATCCTAGCTATTTTGCAGTCAATATGGAGGCAAATGTGGACCAACAGTCGAGGTGCGATTTGATCCTCCGCGCACGCCATAGCTTATCAGTAAAATTAGGACGAAGCATTCCCATAATTGCAGTAATCAGACCCGCTGAGCGGGAGGACCCCCGCAGCGCCCATGCAATTCGTGCGAGCGCTAAAGCGGGGAGCTATGTAGCTATTTCCCCCCCTCATGACGTGCTCCACCTTCTGCCGCTTCCCGCTGACTGACTAAGCGACGATGCAGGAACCTCGAGTTCGAGTTGCGCGGATAAGAGCGCCGAAGTCTGACTTTTCGACAGTCGAGACAAGCAACTTGGAGCCAAAGAAGCCTCATTTCTTGAGTCGAGGTCTTAGTCCGGCACGTCTGCCCTTGCAGTCACTTGGCAATTCAAGCCACAAGCCTAATCATGCCCAGCCAAACGAACGGCACCAATGGCTACCATGCCGAGAAGAAGCACATCTTGCTCAATGCTTTTGATATGAGCACTGTTGGCCATCTGTCGCCAGGCCAATGGAAGGTTGGTCCGAATCGTCTCGCTCGGCCTATCGCAGCTCACGTGTATTGCTGACAGAATCCGAATGACCGCTCCGCCCACAAACGCAAGCTTGACTACTGGATAGATCTTGCAAAGCTACTCGAACGTGGCAACATCAACGCGCTCTTCCTGGCAGACACCTATGGCGGCTATGACACCTACGAGAGCAGTCTGGACAATTGCATCAGAAGGGCCGCGCAATGGCCGATGACAGACCCAACCATTGTCAGTCTTCTTCCGCGGCAAAGAGTTCAAGCGAATGCTTACCGGGCACTAGCCGATATCTGCCATGGCTGCAGTCACCAAGAACCTGGCCTTCGGAATCACCGCCTCAACGACGTTTGAGCCGCCCTTCCTGCTTGCCAAGAGGTTCTCGACCCTGGACCATCTGACCAATGGGCGCATTGGCTGGAACATTGTAACATCCTGGAAGAAAGCCGCCTTCAAGGCCATCGGCCTGGACTCTCCAATCGAGCATGACGAACGCTACATCCAGGCCGACGAGTACCTGAGGGTGCTCTACAAGCTCTGGGAAGGATCCTGGAGCGACGACGCCATCGTCGAGGACAAGGAGAACGACACGTACGCCCTGCCAGAGAGGATCCGTGAGATCCACCACCACGGCAAGTACTTCAAGCTCGACAGCAGGCACATCGTCGACCCGTCTCCCCAACGCACCCCGTTCCTCTTCCAGGCCGGCACGTCGCCCGCCGGCTCAAAGTTCGGGTCCACCCACGCCGAAGCCATCTTCGTCTCCTCCCACAGCCCCATCCCGCTCCGCCCCAAGGTCGACAACATCCGCCGCCTCGCCGCCGAGGCGGGCCGCGACCCGCGCTCGATCAAGGTCTTCGCGACCTTCTGCCCCATCGTCGGCCGCACCGACGAGGAGGCGCAGGCGAAGCTGCGCGAGTACAGGAAGTACGCGTCGACCATCGGCGGGCTGGTGCTCTTCTCCGGCTGGACGGGCATCGACGTGTCGGTGCTGCCGCTCGACGAGGACCTGACGCCGGCGCACTCGAAGGAGGCCAACAGCGTCAAGAGCATACTCAGCACCCTCACCGCCACCAGCAAGGACGTGCCCAAGGTCACCCCGCGCGTCGTCGCCGAGAAGGCGGCCATCGGCGGGCTCGGCCCCGTCTCTGTCGGCAGTCCGGCGACGGTGGCGGACGAGATGGAGCGGTGGGTGCGCGACGCGGATGTCGATGGCTTCAACCTCGCGCACGTCACCACGCCCGGCACCTTCGAGGACGTGGTCGACCTGCTGATTCCGGAGCTGAGGCGGCGCGGGCTCTACCCCGAGCATATCGAGGATGGCCTCACGGCGAGGGAGAAGGTGTACGGCAAGGGACAGTCCAAATTGAGGGACGATCATGAGGGCAGCAGGTACAAGTACGATGTCTACCAGGAAGAGCCGCCGTACGTCCCACCGCCGACAGCGCTGAAGGCCGAGCAAAACGGCGAAACGAAGCAGTTCGTGGCGTATGATTTGGTAAGGCAGAGGGAACTCGTTGCGTGATTTCCAGATTTCTCTCATTTCTGGTATTGAGCCGTTCTATCATCTAAAAACAATCTATTCAGCATATTTGACCTTGATATTTCTTTCCGCGAATCACTTTTTTTTATAAAAAAAAAATAAACGGTAAACATGACCACACCAAAAAATCGACCCCAAGCTACGGCGCCGGGAGAGGGCCCTAGGGACTCTCCTAGGCTTCGCGAGTCCCAAAACAGTACTCAAGACAACTGCAGCCGCGAAGTGGTTGATGTAGAGGACACAGGAAGAGGCGAACAGCCTCCCCCAGTGACTACCTCTACCCAGCCCCAATACACCCCCAAGAAACCGCAGAGCACCCAGTACAGCGTAGAATACGTTAAGAGAGCCTCAAAAACAGCAGACACCCTCCTCCAAGCCCTACAAACATCCGCTAGCCTCCCTTCAGTCCTCTCCAGCCAGGTGAAAAATTTTCTCGACATTGCCAAGACAATCTTCCAGGATCATATTACTATCTGCCAGGAGGCAACCACCAAGGAGCCAGGCCTTAAGGACATCCTCAAAGAGGTCCAACAGGTCCAAAAGACAGTCAACCGTATCCAGGCTACCTCTACACCCACACCCAACACTCGCAGCTGGGCATAAATTGCAGCCCAAGCAGCCCCGAAGCCCCCTACCCCCCCAGCCACCACTGAACTTACCCTCCACTTCCCAGAGACAGCAAATAGATAAGAAATAGCCAAGCTCTCAAATGAGGCAATTATCAGAAAGATCCAGGCAGGAAAAAGCTGGGCGTGCAAGAAAGTACTTGCTGCTAAGAAGCTCCCCAGTGGAGACGTTAGGATCTTTATACCGGATGAAGCAACCAGAACAGCCCTTCTCCAGGACCAGGAATAGACTACAGGACTAGGAAAAGAAGTCAGGCCTAACCAGCAGCTATACTCAGTGCTAGTACATAACGTCCCTCGAGAAGGAATCGACACCACAGACCCCCAAGCCATCCAAACCATCCAGGAGCAGAACCTATCTCTACACCTAGGACTACGTATCAGCAAGCTGGCCTGGCTAAAGAGGAAGCTCCCAGAGGGGAAAACTCACTCGGCCATCATCCTTAGCACCACAAACCCCGAAACCGCCAACCAGATCATTGATAAGGGGCTTGTTATTAACTTTGCTATCTATATAGCGCAGTACTATAACGCAGCCTTTACAGTAACCCAGTGTTTCAAGTGCCAGGCCTACGGTCATATTACCAACCATTATAAAAAGGAGGAAAAGTGCGGACAGTGCAGCAAGGCACACAATACTAGGGACTACCCTAAGGAAAGCATACAGTGCGCAAACTGCTCTCAAAGGCATACAGCCTGGAGCAACTCCTGCCCAGCACGCAGAGCCTGCCATGCTAAGGCCGCCCAGGCCCGCCTGGCAGCACCAGAAAGGCACCGTGAAGGACCCCTAATAACCAAAACACAGCCTCAAACTAACTGGTTGACCGTTGGACCAAGGAAGAGGATTAGGGAGGAGGAGCCGGTCAAGAGGGGACCAGGCAGGCCAAGAGACTTAAGCCGCCCCCCGCCTCCTAACCAAATGAGGTTCACCGGACTCAACAGCTCACAACACGCCTTAGAGGAGCCCGCGGGAACTCCCTCCTCACAGCCTATACCACTAGCCCCCTCGCAGCCGGACCTAGAGATGGAAGGAAGTCAATGTTAGACATAGGCTCTCTCTCCATTGTACAGTATAACGTCCATAAGAGCAAGGATAGGGTAATGCTCCCGCTCTTCAAGGAAGTGGACCCAAAGATCCACTATATCCTAGCTATCCAGGAACCTTGGAGGAACCCGAGGGTTAAGACAACAGCAAGACACCCTGCCTACCATACAGTTTTTCCCTAGGAGGAAGTGGCAAGAACCTGCTTCTTTATAAGCAAGGCCATTAGCCCCGACTCCTAGCAAGCAACAGTCCATTCACCAGATCTTATCACACTTTCCCTCATTACTAGGACACATACAATCTACATCCATAACTGCTATAATCCCCCGCCAGCCTCTTATACTAGTATAGCGCTAGAAACCCTATCTCTTCTACCGGAAGTTCTTAGAAAACCAGGGGAGCATATTCTCCTAGGGGACTTTAACCTCTACTATCCTATCTGGGGAGGTATAACCTCTCTAATACACCACACCCTAGCGGATAACCTGATTGAGATAGCTACCGCAGCTAATCTTAACCTAGCCCTTCCAAGGGGCACTATTACTAGACGAGATAGTAGCAGCGAGAGTACTCTAGACCTTGTCTTTATATTACGGTGGCTAGAGGAGAGAATCCTTAGCTGTAGAGTTAGCTAGGAGCTCGAATCATCCTCTGACCACCTACCTATCCTTACTATACTTGATTTTTCTCCTACCCCCGCAGAACTACGCCCCCTAAGGCCCTAGTGGAAGAAAGTAGACTGGAAGAGAACTAATAATATACTCCAATTAAAGCTCGAACACCTTAAAGCAGCCCCTCTTAACACTAAAGCAGACCTGGATCACTTTACTACACTACTCCAGGAGGCCATCCAAAGGACAATCCAGGAGACCATCCCAGTAGCGAGACCCTCGCCCTGGGCCTCTATACAATGGACAAAGGAGTGTTCGGACCTAGTGCACCAGGCTAGAGCAGCTAGAAGGAAGTGGACGGCCACAGGGAGGGAGGAGGACTGGGTAGTATACCAAACTATTGCTAATAGCAAGAAGAGGCAGATCAGAAGAGATAGAACAAAAGCATGGCGCAGAACAGTAGCTGAGATTACTTCGGACCCATCTACACTCTAGAAGCTCTCAAAGTGGGCAAGAACAAGGGCACTAGAACCTCCAGCCCCACCTCAGTTCCCACCCCTCCAGGGAGCAGATGAACAACTACATTACGACAACCAGTCCAAGGCAGAAATCCTTACTAACCAGTTCTTCCCACCTCCTAGGGCCACCGACCTCTCAGATCTGGATGGGTGTATATACCCAGTGCCAGTAGAGATTCCCCAAGACCTTACTGAAGAGCAGGTCCTCCACACCATCAAGAAGCTTCCCCCAGACAAGGCACCAGGCCCAGACAAGATCACCAACAGGTTCCTAAAGCAATGCGCTGAGACACTAAGGGGACCCCTCACCAGGCTCTTCCAGGGATGCCTCGCACTTAGATACCACCCTAGGCAGTTCAAAAGCTCTATTACCGTAGTCCTCAGGAAACCACAGAGGGACGACTATACCAAAGCCAAGTCATTTAGGCCGATTGCTTTACTTAATACGCTAGGGAAGCTACTTGAGAGGATTATAGCAGATAGAATCTCCCAGGCTACTGAAGCATACGGCCTGCTCCCTAATACACAGATAGGAGCTAGGAGAAACAGATCCGCAGTAGCAGCTCTTGACCTGCTCACAGAACAGATCTATACTATCTGGGCACAAGACCCAGGGCTAGTGGCTTCAGTCCTTAGCCTGGATATCTCGGGAGCATATGACCACGTATCTCATAGAAGGCTTCTCTACAATATGAGGATGGCAAAACTCCCAGAATGGGTAGAAAGATTCACCCGATCCTTTCTACAGGACCGTACCACTCAGCTATCCTTCGGAGACTTCACCAGTCCACCAATCCAGACCTCAACCGGGATTCCCCAGGGATCCTCACTATCGCCGATACTCTACCTATTCTTTGCTTCTAATCTACTTACACAGCTACGCAGGGGCAATACCTTCCCCCTTAGATTCGTCGATGATACTAATATCCTAACCTTTAGTAGATCCACAGAACAGAACTGTAGGACACTAGAGGGAGCACATCAAATTTGCGAGCACTAGGCAGCTACCTACGGGTCAGCTTTCTCGCCCGACAAGTATTACCTTATTCATTTTACAAGGAAACTAAGGAGATTCAATATGGCAGCAGGGATCCGTATCCCTGGATTTGCTGGATGCCCAGAGCCTACAATTAAGATTCTAGGAGTCCACGTAGACAACAAGCTCAGATGGGGACCCCATATTAGGGAAACAGGAGCTAAGGCAATCAAACAGTGCACATCTCTCTCTAGACTCGCGGCGTCTACCTGGGGAGCCTCATTTACTAAAGCCCGTCATATCTATGCGGCCGTGGTAAGGCCAGTCCTCACCTACGGCTGTGGGGTATAGCATACCCCAGAGGGAATCCCAGGGTGGAGAAAAACAACCATCCAGCCACTAAAGAAGATCCAAAACCAGTGCCTACGCACCATCTCAGGGGCGTATAAGTCAACCAGCATACAAACCTTAGAGCATGAGACAGGGATTCCCCCACTCTCACTACACCTGGACGAACTAGCACTAGCCCAGGCTATTAGAGCTAGGGATAGCCCAGTCGCGACAGTAGTAGAGGAAACTTGCCAGAGTATTAAACAGATAGCTCGGGCTACTCTAAGTACTAGAGGCGCCACTAGCCCTGCCAGAAGAACCCTGCTTAGAAAAAAGGCAAACTCACTCCTCAACTACTGCCCCTCTACCTACCAGAGTCTCCCGGAGCGAACGAAGCTACGCATAGTATATAGGAACAAGTGGAAGGAGAGATGGACAAAGTCTACTAGCCAGGGAAGACAAGACAAGCCAGTAGCCCAAAGCACATAGTAGAACCCAAAAATCAGACAAATCCACAGCGAACTATCCAAGCCACAGAGCACACTCGCCACCCTACTACGTACAGAGCATATTAGACTAGAGGACTTCCTCTCAAGGCGCAAGGTGCCAGGGCACCCTAGTCCTGCCTGTCCATGCGGCTGGCATAGACAAACCCCAAAGCATATCCTCCTCTTCTGCCCCCACTTCCAACAGGGCAGGGCACAGATGCTCCAAAGGGCAGGGACCACGGACTACTACTCCCTCCTCTCAACAAAGAAGGGGATCAAAGCAGCAACAGACTGGTTCTTACGCCTAGGGCTGCTCAAGCAATTCAGCCTGGCAAGGGAACTAATATAGGAAGATAACCAGGAAGAGGAACTAGGAGGACAACCAGGACCACCAGGACCACTAGGACCCGGACAACTACGAGGATAAGGACTAAAGAGATAGGTCTAGCAGGTGAATGTAGGGCTGCCATAGCAGCCGCTACTAGTAAGAAGGAAAAACAAGAACTAGTATAGGATAGCATGCCCAGAGAGAGAGGAGGGGTTTTTGCCAGGCGAAAAGGTTTTCCCCCTCGTGTAAAATAACTACAGATAGCCAGCCCCGCATGGACCCGTAAGGGAGCTATATCGGGAAGAAATGAATTTATCTATCTATCTATCTATAAAAAAAAAATTCAGTCCAACTCCACAACCAGCCTCTGCCCCGAAATCTCCCCCCTCCTCATCCGATCCAGCGCCGCATTCACCCCCGCCAACCCGCCCTTCTCCACAACCACCTCAGGCGGCGTCAACAGACCCTCTGTCAACAGCTTCTCCAACCACTGCATCGTCTCCCTCCCCACGGCCGGCACCTCATGGAACAGCTTAATCGGCACCGCATGCAGCGCCAGCCCCTCGCTCTGCACCTTCGGGCTCGCCGCCAGCCCGACCAAATGCGCCTTCCTGCCGCCATCCCTCGCGCAGCCTTCCACATCCAGCGCCTCGACCAGCCTCTCCGCGCCGTCCCTGCCGCTCGTGTCGATCGCGAACCGCAGCCGCCCCTCCGTCACGCCGCGGATGACGGCCACCGCGCGCGCCGGGTCGTGGCTGTCGACCCACAGGTCCGCGGCCCGCTCCAGCAGGCGCGCGCCGTGCTTGGCCACGTCGCCGACGGCGGCGACGCGCAGCCCGGCCAGCCGCGCCAGCTGCAGCACGTACAGCGACGTCGTCGACGAGCCGCCCCACAG
This sequence comes from Botryosphaeria dothidea, assembly GCA_011503125.2. Taxonomy (NCBI): domain Eukaryota; kingdom Fungi; phylum Ascomycota; class Dothideomycetes; order Botryosphaeriales; family Botryosphaeriaceae; genus Botryosphaeria; species Botryosphaeria dothidea. The sequence goes on from WWBZ02000001.1 coordinate 3,023,274, forward strand.
CGCGACCCAGTCGCCCGCGCGCGCGCGCTCGTGCGGCGCGATCCCCGCGTGAGCCTCGCGCGCCACGTCGGGCGGCAGCAGCGCCGCGGGCACGGCGCGGAGCAGCGCCAGGTAGTCGGGCCCGCCGGCGGCGCTGGTCGAGAAATCGACGCCGAAGCAGATGCCGAGCGAGAGCGCGGCCGCGACGAAGGCGACGCCGAGCGAAGCGCCGGCGTTGGGCGCGATATTGCGCGGGATGCGCGCGACGGTGAAGGTGTGCGCGACGGCGTACTGCTGGAAGGCCGACTTGCGCACGTCGCGGTAGTCGGTCGAGACGGCGAGGACGAGGTCGCCGGGCTGGTAGGGCGAGGACGCGTGCGCGGACGCGATGGTGCCGACGAAGTCGCGGCCGGAGATGTAGGGGAGCGTGGGGATGCCGAAGCCGAAGTCTCTGGGTGGGGTTGGTCGTTAGGAGAGAAGGGGGGGGGGGGGGGGGGGGGGGGGGTTCTTTTGTGGTGGTGGTGGTGGTGGTGGTGGGAGGCTTACGGCGCTTTCCAGTCGATCGGGTTCAGGCCAATTGCTTGCACCTTTACCAGGACTTCATCCTCGAAGTAGAGACTGGGCATCTCGTGTTTGGATGCGAGGGCGTATCTCGTGCGCGGCTGGTATAGCAGGAGGACGTCTTGCGTCGTCGGGATGTGCGAATGCGGCGGCGACTGCTGCTCTTCGGCGTCGTGGATGGCGCCGTTTTCTTTGGGTTGCAGCGACATGAAAGGCAGCGCTGCTCCGTTGGCGGTTGCTGTTGCGGCGGCTTTGGCCTTGAGGTCCGCAATGCTGATGTCGCGCTTGAGGTCTGCATATACGCCCCAGGTGGGCGCATGGACTTCGGCCTGGCCGATCATTGTGGCTGAATTGACTCAAGCAGGAGGAAAGCTCCAGAAGGAATGAAAAGCAAAAGTATGAGAGGGATACAGTGCAATTGAAATTCTGGAGGTGGAAGGAAAAGCGGAAGATCAATTGGGAATGCCGCAGGCGTTCATCCGGATTACCTGCTTAAGACGTGCGCAAAAACCACAGGCGGCGCCGATTTAGGGCGGCGCGCAAAGGGCGTGGGGCAGGGGGTGTCTCCGGCAGGCATCATTGCGTGCTGCGCTTGGTCGCGGCAATTTTGCCGATGGAGTGCGAGTCAAATTCATGTGCGTAAGTGGGAGAGGGCGCGTGGTGTTGAGGATAACGCAAGCATCGCCTCAGAACAGCCCGGGAGCACGTCATCCACCTGCCCGGAACCTACCCGATAAGATAAGTGCCCACGCATCCCGAGGCCATTTGTATGGGCTGAAACAATGGAGAAGCTGCACGCATGCTCTTTGCTATAACACGAATTGATGTGGGTCCATAGGGTGCGGCGTGGCTGAGGGCTTGCATGTCAACTTCCTTCGGTGATCCGTTTCTTCTTTTCTTAAATGATTGTCAATTCTTTCTGGTATCAAACGCTCTCATTGTCTTCAAATGATCAACGAACGTCCTGCGTGCTATTCCTGCTCTGCCTGGTGTCCTTCCCTGCCACTCCTCTTCACGCCTGGTCCAGATTTCCTTCCGGAATCACCGCAAGGATCTCATCGGTTGTCTTCTCGTCCCCGAGCAGCCAGCCGAAAGCTTTCGCGCCGTCAATATTGGACTTACTGCCGGACTTCAAGCCCTTGAACATGACATGCCCGTGCGGGAGTCCGGGAGATACATCCATCTTCACCTCGGTTCCCTTGTCCCGTAGGATTCTCGCATAAACAAGACCATCATCCCTCAACGGGTCCGCTCCACAAACAGAAATGTACACTGGTGGGAACCCTGTTGAGTGGTTCTTGACATTCATGGGACTCCAGTCCGGCGAGGATCGATCAGGCGCGTACGCTGCGAGAATGCCGTCCACGGCAGCTCCGTTAAGGACCAGGGCATCGGCGTTTTGCCGACGAGAGAACCAGAGTTTCTTGTACTCTTCTGGAACGTTCTCCTCGTCGAAGATGACTGGTATGGCCAAGTACAGCCCGGTGATGCGCGGCTCGAGCTTCTGGTCAATCCACTTTTGCGCCGAGACTGCAGCCAGGTTGCCTCCAGCCGAACCACCGGCGATTATGAAGCCGGCAGACGGGTCGGCACCAAGCTTGTCGGTGTTCTCGACGATCCATTTCAGGTTGTCCCACACATCGTTCGGGGCAGCTGGGAACGGATTGGCTGGAGCGAGGCGGTACGTCAGGTTGACCGCGGTTGCGCCATGCAGCTGGTTCAACGCCCGAGAAAAGGGAGACATCTGGGTGTTCTGTTGACGAGTGAGTAAGCCTGTGCTCCTCATTGAGCTGGATTCACTTTCTCACATCTCCCATCACGAACCTACGGAAGACGAGCTGTCAGTAATTGGACGAGAAACGGAAGAATGCAAATGGCGTACCCTCCTCCATAGATCATCACCACCAGAGCACTCTTTCCGTTGGCAGGGGGGTTCTTTGGCTTGTGAACCCTGAGCGGGTTTAGGTAGCCATCGCGCATGGGAACATCGATCTCGTAGCCCGGGTCGTGAGCAGCATTGCCGGAGCTGGCATCGAGACCAGGAAGCTGGGAAAAATCGGTGATGGTCTCTATCCCGTTCTCCTTGAGATACTAAACATTTTTGTGAGTTTTTGTTCCGTTCAAACAGTCACTTTAGCTCACATCGGTGAATTCTGGGCTAGCTCTGGCGTCAGTCTGTCAGTCGTCGGACTTCCCGGAATCGACTTACTCTCTCACTCCCAGTTTCTCAACTTCTTCATAAGTATCATACATGGCTCTCGATTTGTTTCGATGTGTGCAGTGGCGACAAGTACCCGAATTCTGGAGATGTATGTCTCCTGTTGCTTGGGCTGGTACTTTTAAAGACGAATGCGGGGACAAATGACCCCGCGATTGGGATAAGCGCTAGACAGGGCCACCAAGCCCACTGTAAGCTGACACTAAATGTGAGCCTCTATGAAGCTACCTGGAAGACAAGGGCCATGTTTGAGGGGTCGCCCAGTTGTGTCGATCCTGACAATGTCCATCCGCGGTGCTCCGGGATTGAGGTTTTTCCATCCACGGACAGTTGACAGTGTCGCACGACTTGCAAGGTATGTATCTATTGTGGGTATTCACGGCCCACTTGCTTCGGATGAAAATGCGATTCGCGACTCGGATTCCGTGGAAAAACCGTAGGATCCGACAGGTCTTCTGAGGTGTGGATTCAGTTCGTTACCCAAGTACTTCGGCTTACTGTCAGCCGCCGTTAAAGCGCCACAATCCTAAACCTTCAGCAATGGAGCGGGATGCTGTTACGCGGTGCAATCATCTGCTTCTTGGTAGGGGTCTGTGTTGTAGTATGCCGTGAATGAACCGGATTTTCCCCTGTTGTTCTTTGGGATGCGTAGGTGCCGCGCGCTCTTGGAATCAGCAGTCGGGTGTTGCGGAACAAGGCAGTTTCAAACAGAATTCCTTGCTCTTCATTGGCACCCTCATTACTTGAGTATTTCAAGCCCGCTGGAGCAGCCCGATCTCGATCTCTCGACACAAAACATACGGCAGGGTGCGTGCACCAGCAGAGGCATTCTGAGGAAGTGTGGGCTGTTCATTCTAGTAACAGCACGATGCCTAGCACATGAAGTGGCACGGGTTTGGAAAGATCTTTGTGCGGTTTGTGCGACCGCGCTCTTGACAAGTTCCAGGGTCCGATGAATACTGGCGCCACAATCGCATGCCGTGAGGTCAGAAAGCCGAGCGCTGCTGGGGCCGTTTCTGGTCAATTGCCTGCAGCAGGAAAGATTGTTCCCACTGTTAGGATGTCAGCGTTGAGCAAGACGGTCAAATACAAAGCAGACTGACCGTTTTCATAGCAGATCGATTATTCGGCGCCCGGCAATCTCCTGTCACAATAGCTCTCACGACGCTCTGCTCGACCATCCACTTAGAATTCAGTAGCTGTATCGTTGAAGGCAGAGGTTCAACGTGGAGAAAGTTGGTTTGGCGATCCAAGAAAAGGCGGAGCGTCTTGCTTACTCCGCACTTCCATCCCCGCGGGGAAAGTAGCTCCTTGCGTAGCTCCATGTTGCGTGCTCGGCGAGACTTGCCCGCGGAAGGAATATCCCCTCCGAGTCCTCACCCGGAAACCTGAGCTTCCTCTCTACCGCCCGCTAATGCAAGGCACCGTACCCCGCGCTGCTCAATGCTCGTCATTTCCATTGCGACTCGGGGCAACTTTGCTCTTTGCGCGGACATGATGCCCTTCGCTTTCCGGAACTGGGGAAGACAAGTGCGCGCACCTCTGGGCAGGAGCTACAAAACCGGCGCGCGCCCTTTCTGGCTATAAAGCTCCCGAATCTCTGCCTGTCCGTCTTCAATCATTGATCATTCTCTTTTGACCGTTGCGCCGACTTTTTTGATCTTCTCTCCGGGACCTCCCCCTTCCGAATATTGAAACCTCAACTCCACGCCGGAGGCGCTTCTTTCGTGGGGGCTTGTCCTCGTGCCTCCGCAAGAACTCGCAGCAACCCGAGTCCCCGCCCTCTTCCCCTCCCCGCCGCCGGGACTCCATCTCGAGCCCTTCACGCGCTTCGATATCAGCCCCAGAAACCCAAGCGCAGCAACCAACCCCAGAGCCACCACCACACAGCGCGCCCGCTCCATCCCAGCCCCCCACACCCACCACACCCTTCCCCACCACCAAAATGGCCGCTCCACCCTCCACCCAAGTCATCACCCACATCGTGCTCTTCAAATACCGCCCCACCATCTCCTGGGAGGCCTTCGAGGCGCACTTCGAGACCTTCAAGGCCCTCCAGCACCAATGCCTGCACCCGCTCACCAAACGCCCCTACATGCTGTCGATGCGCATGGGCAAGAACCGCTCGTGGGAGCCCTTCCACAAGGGCATGACGCACGCCTTCGTGCTCGAGTTCGCGTCGCAAGACGACCTCGACTACTACCTGACCAAGGACCCCGTGCACCTCGCCTTCAGCCGCGCCGCGGGCCCGCTGGTCGAGGACAGCGTCGTCGTCGACATCCGCGACGGGGTGCTGTTCGGGCCGGGGGCGCGGCAGCCGGAGGGCGTGACGTTTCCCGGCGAGGAGGAGGGCCGGCGGTACCGGGGCGCGTGCCACTGCCAGGGCACCGAGTGGGAGGTCGTGGTGAGGGGCGCGGGCGAGGAGCTCAAGCACGTGCTGTGCCACTGCGACACGTGCAAGAAGCTGGGCGGCGGGCCGTACTCGTGCAACTACATCGTGCCGAGGGAGGACCTGAGGGTGACCAAGGGGACGCCGAGCGTGTACACGTACAAGGGCGCGAGCGGTGAGTTTTTGTCTCGTGCTTTGAGCCCGAGCGGCCGGTTGCTGACGAGAGAGGGCGTGGTTTCTAGGCAAGGACGTGCGTTGCTTCTTCTGCCCTACCTGCACCTCGCATATCTACCACCACCAGGACGCCATGCCGGAAAAGGTCATCGTCCGCACGCTGCTGCTGGAGGGCGGAAACGACTTCGATGCCGGCGGTGAGATCTTCCCGGAGGGCAAGCTTAAGTGGGTGCAGGATCTCAAGCAGAGCCTGGAGCCGGTGCCGAAGAAAGCTGTCAACGGTGTAAATGGAGTTAATGGAGCATGAGAGTTCTTCGAAAAGGCGACTGGCGTTGTGGATGAAGAAAAGTTGAATACCCCGGGGTTGGTTTGGTGTGTCGTTTAGTGTTGCATGAGCAGAGGCGTCGCATTTGAATAGAGTTGAGAAAGTAGCGATGGTTCGGCGCAGGATCTGATTCACACAAAATAGTCATTCTAGAGAGCAGCGTTGCCACGCGGTATCAGTGAGCCTTTCTTAAATATGTATATCATTCAAGTTCATTACGTTTCATGATTACTGATTATAAACTAGCCATCGTTGTTCGGCATATCAGGCACAATCTCATAACATCTCTCTACGTTTATGGCCTCAAAACGTTGTGCTTCCACCTTTAGCTGATGACAACGTAGAAGCCGATGGGGCAAAGGTCCGAGTCCTGGAAGTACTCGAACGTGGTGTCGGAGCTGCACAGCATACCGCTGACTTCAAGAGAACCTTGGCCAGCCTGGACGCCGCAGTCACCCGCGTTGATCACATACGCGTTTCCAGGAGCCAGCACTGCAGGCGGGCTCGGCGGGCCTGTGGAAGATGGAATATCAGCACACTTCTTCCATCGATAATTTCGAGGGCACATACTAGGACCAGCGGGCGGCTGGTTGTTCCAGGTCGTGTCAGCATCGGCACCGGAGCCGAAGGCGTAGCCGGTGAAGGTGAAGTGGCCGGCGCCTTCGTAGGTGTAGGAGCTCGTGCGGAGCTGGTCCTGGCTCGGGAAGAAGAACTTGAGCGTGCAAGTCTTGCCCGCAGCGGATTCGGGAACGTAGAGGTTGAAGATCGTGCCTTGTTTTCGTGTTAGTGTCTTTTTTCTTTTATGTTGACAAGGCGAGTTGGCGTACAGAAATCGTTCGGGGTAATCTTGGGCGAGTAGACGGTGCCGTATTTCGTGTCAGGGTTGTTCTTTGAAACCGGGACGATGTAAACCGGAAACAACCATGACGACTGATCAGCGGGGAGGTAGCCGTCGGCAGGGCATACAGGATCGGCCCGCTTGTTGAGGAGAGGGGAGGCGGAGACTAGGGAAAGAAGGGAAAGAGCAACGGTAGCTAGGCTCTTCATCATGGTGACGTTTTGGACGGTGTGAACTTTGGGGGTATCAGAATAAGAGATAATGATAGTAAAAATGAAGATGTCTCGGTGATATAGGAGATGAGCGAGCGCTGAGATTGCTTGGCTTGCTAGAGCCAAATATTCGAATGATGAACTTGCCTTTTTGTACCCCTCGTTTACGAGCCTTGGACAGACTCTCATCAGCCGGCTTGGATTCACGGCAGGGCTGTGCCGTGAGAAATCCTTTCACGCCATTGCAGCGTGGAGGTCAGGCAACTGGCGATCCTGTGGGAATAGAACACACGCTTCGCCTGTTCCGTGTCAGATGGCCGAAGCACAGCAAAGCATTTTCTGGAGCCAAGGGAACCTTGCAGCGTCCATCGCGGCTCTGTTTTCCATTGTTGTCTCAAACGGACTGCGGCAAGCTGCATGCTGACGCTGTCAGACAAGCTTCAGCCGGAAGTAGACAAGGCTGTGCAGGGCGATGGCATGGTAGGTTAAGCTTTTGTACTGGCGCATCCTGCTGACGGGGATGGCGGCGGGGATCCGGCCATGTCATGTGGGGAATGCTGCTGTCTCGATGCACGAGATATTCTACTGCATAAGGGGTGTTACACAGCAGCATATTTCTCCTGGTGTCTGAGACCTAGAGATGCAAGTATATATGGTTGCGTGACGATTTTTTTTTTTTTTGAGACAGACTACGGCTCGTGGTTCTGTGCATCCTGCAGAAACACCGTTCGACGCCAACCCCGACAATCACTGCAGAGTCCGGAAGTACCGGGTTCGGCTCCTTCCTGCCTACTTTGCTGCGGGGAAATGGGAGGATACGAGCTGGCGTCTGCTCGAATCGAGCTGGTTGCGGAGCAGAGTCCTACAGTGGAAATGATTCCTCCAGTATGAGTTTGCGGCTGCTGAGAATGGGGCAATGAATCCGGTCTACTGCGCAGTAAGCAGACTAGTAGCCATAAGCAGTGAGCTATCCCTGGCTGCATCTTGGCGGCGGCGAGAGAGTATGGAAGGCTGTGATGTCAACGGGCTATTCTTTCTGAAAAGCCGCCGGGTAGCAGCCGAGAGGCCTTCACAGCCGCCACCAAAGTTGGCGGCGCAGCAAAGTAAGCAGCCAGCAACGTGAGCAAGCCTGTCAATGGCTCTTCTCGAAAATCCCCGTGAGCCCTCGCTAAGGCCGCATCGTTTCCAATATTATCCGCTGTTTTTTCGAGCCCAGATCAGTCTTTCCGCTTTCTCATCACGTTGTACATACTCTAGTCCCAAGCACACCCGGGCAACCTCACCTTCCATGCTTACCACTGATGAATCTTCCTTTGCTTCATTAAGTGTGAACTGAGGCTCTGTGTCATCTATGGGAACATAACTTCAACATAAGATATTACGTAAAATGGGGCACGTGGAATGGTAGGCAGAAATGCTGCATATGTTTACCGATCTCTTCGAGCGTCTTCTAGAAAATTTTAACTCTATATTTTCCCGAGGGCGGGGTAGTGTATTGGTAGGGTGCACTTCCACGGTAACCTGGCCTTTCTGGGGTGGCACAGGTTCTAAGTTCGAATCTTAGACCGCTTACCTACTCGTGGCATGTGCGTCCCACGTTAAAAGCACACGTACCCGCGTTCTCTCTGGCGGTAACAAGGGGGAGAAGGGCCAGCTAGGCGCTTCTAAAAATAAATTTTAAGAGCGCTTTACCAGCGCTTATAAATAGGTAAGCCGGGACTTCTTACGGCTTAGTCTTAAGATTTACAGTCACCTCTCTCTATAGTTCCTCCCTCTTAGCTACTCTTCCTACTTTAGACACCGCTACCGGTATATAGAAAAAAACCATACTAAATAGAGTATCTACGGATACTACCATTATAGATAGGGAAGGTTTTTACCCGGGCTATCCCAAGAAAGTAGCCACGGTTTCCCCTTCCATATATACCCTTACAGATAGCCACAGCTGCATGGACCCTTCGGGGAGCTAAATCAGCTTAAATTGAATTTATCTATCTATCTATATTTTCCCGAGACTGCCGATTCCCAGGCTCCAAAATCGTCCGTGAGTATCCGCCCGATCCCGAAGAATAAATCCGAGGTGAGACTTTGGAAACGCTCGGGATGATCATGGCGCTCAAGGGCTGAACCGCATGCCGCCGTTGGCACAAACAACGCTTCCAGTGCTCCAGCTAGCCTCTGGGCTGCACAGCACGGCCACCACTCCCGCAATTTCCTCTTCGTATGCGGGTCTTCCTCCAGCCTTCGGGGCCGCCTTGACGAAATCCTCGCGGTCAATGCCCTCCCGAGCAGGGGCAAGCGGCGTGTTCTTTAGCCAGGGGTTGATCATCTGGAAGAACTCCTCGCCATTGCCGGCGTACATGTCCGTCGCAACCGGGCCGGGATTGACAGCATTGACGGTAGCGCGCTCCGACAGTTCGCGCGCCCAGCTGCGGGTCATGGCTTCCAAAGCAGCCTTGGTGCCGCCGTAGATGCTCTGGCCGGCGAAGCCCAAGCTGCTGCTCACGCTGCTCAGGTTGACGATGCGGCCGGAGCGGTCGTGCGGCAGGTACTGCTCTGCTGCCTGTAGCAGAAGCAGAGGTCCGCGCACATTGACGTTGTAGAGCCACTCGAAGTGTCCCACGTCGGTTTCAGCGATGGTCTGGTTCCCTGACACGCCGGCGTTGTTGATGATGATGTCGATCTGGAACTTGCCAGTCTTGGGATGCGAGAAGTGGTTCTTCGCGACGTCGATGACGTGGGCGGGGCCCTTCGCGCTGCCCATGTCGGCCTGGACGATGACCGTCTGGATGCCATGGTCGGCCTCGAGCTGGGCGGCGAGCTTCTGGGTGAGCTCGGCGGACTTGTCGGAGGTATAGTTCAGGACGATCGAGGCACCTTTGCTCGCGAGATTGGTGGCTATCGCCGCGCCGATGCCTGCGAGAAAAAAAAAGTCAATTGTCAGCTTGGGTTGCGCGAGGTTGTGGGAAGGTAGGACAGGGCGCTTGTCAGAACGGTGGGCCGAACAGCAGCTTACCTCGCGAGGCGCCGGTGACGACGGCCAGCTTGCCATCGAGTTGGCGCAGGCCGGAGGCACTGGAGAGGTTTGTGGAAGCGGTTCTGCCGAATTGAGGTCGCGACATGGTTGACAGGTAGGGGTGTGAAGGATGCGAGAGTTTGGACGGCGCGGGGTACCTAGAGCTGCACTGCGGGGTAGACGTCACTCCCTCGAACTCGACGCCCACCGGACGAGCACGTCCCTCATCCCACCGTCCCACACCATCACTTCGCCTACGAAGCAAATTTTTTGCATCACGCTGCTCAAGCCATGAGCTGGCTCATGATGCCTTTGTTGCCCGTGGCCCCGAGGGCATCGGAGTGACGTTTAGTAGTATGTGGTATGTAGCCGCATCCGAGACACCCGGCGATTACCTGGCCAGAAATCCGCGACATGAACTATGCTTCATTGCATTATCGTGCCCTGCTCCATCAGGAGATATGGGCACAACTGACCTGTATGCTGTGCAAATTCAATCCGATATTCCGTATCAGCCCCCAAATGCCAAGGCCTAGACATCTACTAATATACCCTGACGCGCGGAAATGGGGGGCTGTTATGCTTTCCCCTCAAAACCACAGCAAGTGAAGGCTGCCGAAACTTTGTCTTAGAAGGCCTGCTGTGATTTGCCAACAGGTTCGATTCCACACCATCTACGATACATCCAAGGGCCACCTCACCCACGATGTTGGTACACCTGGCCATTCTAGCAGCCACTGCTTTGCTCCTGACATCCAGCGCGCACGCGGAAGAGCTCCTCACCACGGAAAACTGCAAACTCACTCCTTCGGATTCTCACTGGCCTTCCGAAAATGAATGGGCCTCTTTCAATGCATCTATCGGTGGCGCGCTCCTCAAATCCGCCCCCGTCGCCTCTTCTTGCTGGCCTGGAAATCCGCTGAACTCCCCGAAAACATGCGAAGAAGTGCAGGCTGGTTGGAATTCATCCGACTTCCACGCCGAGCTTCCCGAATCCGTAGATATGCCCTACTATGCCAACAATTCCTGCCTGCCCCCCGGGATCCCTGGCTATTTTCCGGAAAGAGGATGTATAGTGGGAGGCTACCCGCAATACATTGTGAACGCCTCGACCGAGCAGCAAATTGCAACGGCAATGAAATGGGCATCGCAGCGGAACATTCGGATCATCGTCAAAGGAACGGGTCATGACTTAGCCGGCAGATCTAGCGGAGCTTTCGCACTCTCGATATGGACTCGTAACTTCCGCCGTATGGACTTCGACTCCTCCTGGAATTCGACAGAGAGCGTTCTCATTGTAGGGAGCGGCCGTCGCTGGAGAGAGGTGTACGAAGCTGCGGAGAAAGCCGGGAGAGCTGTAGTCGGAGGTGCCGATGGCTCGGTTGGCCTGGGCGGTCATATTCAAGCTGGAGGCCACGGCCCTCTATCCAGCACCTACGGCCTCGCAGCAGACCAGGTCTATCAAGCCACAGTTGTGACCACAGACGGCCAAATTGTCACCGCAAACAAGGACCAGTATCAAGACCTCCTCTGGGCCATTCGAGGAGGCACAGGCGGACTATACGGTGTCGTCACCGAGTACGTCCTCAAAACCTACCCAGAAGTCAGCAACGTCACCGTCGGATACCTTTCCATGATGGCCACCAGCGACGACCCCGACAGCATCAACGCCACCACGGAGGCAGCCGCCCTCATCACGGGCAAGATCCCCGACCTCATGGACGCCGGCCTCGCAGGCACCGTCTACCTCTCCACCGGCCTCACCTCTCTCGCCTTCAACCCGGCCCTCACATCCCCACCTCCCGGCATCTTCATCACCTTCCAACCCTTCGCGTTCAACACGACCCCCGAAGCCATGACCTCGCTCCTCGCCCTCCTCCTCAGCACCATCCGCGCCCTCCCCTCCGCCCCCAACATCACCACCACCGAGCCCGCCATCCACCCCTCCTTCAACGCCTTCCAAACCGCATTCGGCCAATCCACCGCCGTCGGCACCGGCGGCATCGTCTCCTCGCACCTCCTCTCGCGCGCCGCCCTGACCGCCGCCTCCCTCCGCACACACATCCAACACGCCCTCGCCGCACGCAACGCCACGATCGGCTCCTCGCTGCTGCTCACCATGGTCGCCGGGCGTGGCCCCGCAAACGTGCCCGCCGCCATGCGCGGCGCGCTCCATCCCTCGTGGCGGCGCGCCTACGTGCACGCGATCGCGACGGGGGCCACGGCCGTCGATATCGCGAACCCGGACAAGACGCCGGAGAAAGCGCTGCAGGAGGGCGCCGAGTGGGCGGAGGAGAACCTGGAGACGGTGTGGCGGGCGTGGAGTCCCGGGATGGGCGCGTACTTCAACGAGGCGAACGCTTTCCTGAAGCGGTGGCGGGAGGAGTTTTATGGGGAGAGCTACGAGGGGCTGCGGGCGGTGAAGGGGAAGTACGATGCGGGCGGGAGCTTGTGGGTGCTGGGAGGGGTGGGGAATGAGGAGTGGGCGTACGATTGGGGGAGTGGGCGGTTGTGCCGGATTGGCGGTGGCGGTGGGGATTACTAGGGTGAGGGACGAAGATGCAGTTTTACGGGAAGCATTTATGTGATTTCAATTGCTGCTGATTTCCCGAGACGGCCTGCCATACTTTGCGGCCTATGAAGCGGACAAATTTACTGTATGGCATCCGGCAAACCAGACTCCTCATGATGCAACATTCCAAAGAGTGGCTCCCAGACGGTGACAGATCGCCTAGTGATGTGCCCATTGCCCATCTCCGGCAGCTCGTAGAAGTGCAGCTTCTCGCCAGAAGCCTCGAGATTCTTGCCCGTCATACCCGTGTCATCGTCCAGGAACAACCTGTATCCCTTCAGGACCGTTTGGACGGGGGTGAGGCTGCCGATGTGTCAGCATTTGTCACCTCGCTTAAACAATCGAAGTGGTGATCTCGGGTTGTCCTCCATGTTCGATGCTGATGAAGCATTTGCAAGTCCGAAATAGGCAGCAGGCGAACGCCCTTCCCCGCAAACAAATTGTAACTCACCATTCCCGCGACACAGCCGCAATCATCTCCGGAGGCACAATCGGCGTGTCGACGATCCCCGGATGCACGACATTGATGGTGATATTGTCTTTCTCTTTCAGAATGGGAGCTATGCCTCTCACGAGCTGCACGACGGCCGCCTTCGCACCGCAGTACTCCGGGAAGGTCCTATGCGGGAAAATAGCGCCCACGCTGCCGGTTGCGATGATCCTGCCGCCGGGCTTGGGCCTGTTCTGGCGCATGAAGTGGGTGGCCAGCTGGATGCCGTAGACGACGCCCTTCCAGTCGGCATCGGTGCACTTGAGATCGGGCGCGGGCGGCACGTCGTCGACGGCGCGGTCCCGCCGGTCGAGCATGTAGATGGAGCTCTTGTCCACGATGCCGGCGTTGGCGCAGAGGACGTCGATGCGGCCCCAGGCGCCCCAGACGGCGCTGAACACGCGCGCCTGCGAGTCATACGAAGTGACGTCTGCCTGGAAGAAGCATGCGTTTACACCAAGGTCTGCGGCCACTTTCTCGCCGACGGGTGCGCGGCGGCCGACGAGGGCGACCTTGTAGCCGTGGGAGATCAGGTCTTTGGCCAGGTCGATGCCAATTCCGGACTGATGATTTTGTTAGAAATGGATTTGGTGACGTATAAATGGTGAGATATAGCCTACGGTGGCTCCGGTCACGATTGCCACCTCTTCTTCGACCTGGTTGCTGGCCATAGTGGTGACTTTTTGGGAATATTGTCTCGCAGGTGAGAGAGCATTGTCGACTTCCACGCCTTAAACCAAGCTGCTCTGTCAAGGCCAGCAACTATCTCAAGGATATTCATTCTATTAATCAGGCTGACAGGCACGGATGGTGTGCAGCGGCGACGCTACGTAAAGAGGTATGGTTTCAATGCCCAGATGGCTTGGCTGCCCGTTGAGAAATGCCGGCGGCGCGAGTCAAGAAGGCAGTCCGTTGGAGCGGCAGGCGGCGGACAGGAGGGGAAACTATTAGGAAGACCCTCTTGAGTGCATTAGCGGTGCTCCACCCGCTGCCATACCATGCCCGTCTGCCTCGTTCCGGCCCTAATGCGGCACAGTATGTGACTGCCGCTTCAGCGAATCATTCGGCCAGATAACGTTGCGAATCCGCTCGCAGATTTTGGCGGCACTGAGCATGTACCATCACGGGCCGATAAAGTCCTACAATACGCAAGATCCGAGTCCCGATGCAGAGTCTGCTGGATGGACTTGTGGAGATCGCTCCGGTCATTCAACCCATGAGCTAAGCGAGTCAGCCTTGCGCCTGTCATCCATCACCCTTGAGCAGATCAGTTGGCCTCCCTTGTCCTTAAACACAGCCGACGGCTAGCATCAAATATGAAATCTTCATAGAAAAGGCAGAGAAGTATTGTATCAAGGCTGCCGTAGGGCGTGGAAGCACTCGTCCGGACCCAAATGTAATGTAGTTTCAATGACAAAGCCATCCGGACGAATGCTTCCACTCCATACAACTTAATACCAGATACGAAACCCCACTTTTGTTCAGATGTATGCATGCATTTCTTTTGATCCAACCGTTCCCAAAGATATCTCCTGCTCATGCATCAGATGAATTGGCATATCACCTCTTAGCAAGTTCGAAATTCCTTCATTTAATAGAGCACCGCGACGAGGAAGATGATGAAAAAGAAGTTCGCGAATACCAGGGGAGCCTCAGAAGCGGAAAGAGCCCAGTTTAAAACACCGCCACCTCGTCCTACTCCGCCTCTTCTGAAGGATTCATGAGCCAAGACATCCCCAGCACTGCCAAGGGCGCGGACAAAAACCAAAAGCATGATTTCTAAGCCCACCGCGGTGTTTCGACTTGTCTCCGAGCGCATCACAGTAAACTACTGAATGATGATTGCCTGGTTATGCAAGCAACATAAGGGATGAGGAGCATTTGTAGATGGATATAAAAGTCTTATTGACAGCCTCTGCTCTGTCAGCCATAAGACCTTTGACATCTTGTCCCTCCCATTTATTTGCGCCCACTGTCACATATATTGCGTCCTTACAAGACCTGTGTAACCTTCCGAAGCCAGAAAAATATTTATTCGGTAAGTGAGGTCACGGGTAAGGAGCAGGCAAGAGCGAAGGCTAACCTTTGTTCAGGTCAGACCTCGACATCATGTCTTCGCTCAAATATTACAACGACGCCGGTGCTGGAGAAGAGCGCAACAGCTTATATCATTACTCGCAAGCCGTTGTGGTTGGGAATATCGTGAAGATCGCCGGTCAAGGCGGGTGGACGCCCGAAAACGAGTTGGACGGCAACGACATGGACGGCCAGGTGGAGCTTGCCTTCAAGAATGTCGAACTAGTCCTTGCCACCGTCGGTCTTTCCTGGGAAGACGTCTATCAGGTGCGGACGTACCACGTTTCACTTCCTCTTTCCATGGTGAAGACGGTGGAAGTGCTTGCCAAATGCACGCCAAATCATAAGCCGGTGTTGACCGGTGTTGGTGTCTCCCATCTCGCGAATCCCAGAATGATCATTGAAGTGGAGGTCGAGGCGTACGCGGGAAAGAGATGAGAAAAAGAAAAAGGTCAGAATGTTACACTACACACGGTTTCTTTTCGGCGATGGATGCGTTTTGTGGACGAGGGAAAGAGGCTGCTGGATTTGGTAGAAACGCATGTTCCATACCTGCCGGATAATCAACAGCATTCTCAAGCTGCGCATTTAGTATTCAATAGATATTAAACCTTATAGAGAGCTTACAAATGCGTCTATATATATAAATGGATCCGTTACTTACTATAACAAGGTCCGTGCCGGATTGTGGCTGTATTGACAGCAGGGTTCCCCGCAAATGTGTTACACGATCGGACCCTGTCCTCATGCGACTCATGCTTTGGCAAAAGTATCTTGCGGGAATCATACACGAGATTGCTGCAGCAGACAGCTAGCGCCAAATCCAATGTTTCAGTAAATAGAGGCAAGGTTAAGGCTACATGGGGAGTCGAAGAATTCATCCGGATGACTTTGTCACTCGGAAAAAAAAAACGACACTTGCGTCCCGGTCGATCGCTTCAACTCCCCATAAGGTGGAATTCATTAAAGTCCATCGTCGCTAGCCATTAGCTGCAGCACCCCTTTGTAGACCTAGATAAAGTGTAATACAATCAGGAAAACGCACATTGCGGGTGAGACAGTCAGAGTCCAGATCTCGGGAATGAAAGAGCGGGGTATTCGTACGGCGGGAATGATTTTCAGGGCTCCAATGCAGTGTTATGATGGCTCGTGTCTCCATTGACTCTATCTCGGGTCTTTTGAGCTCGCCGATCTCAATTTGGGTGCACGAAAGGACCGTCGCGAGAATCATAGCTAGATACCCCACCTCTTGCCCGGCGAATCTGACGTCCCATGTTGCTTACACACTCGCAGTGCTTTTGCCTCGAACAGCACGAGCGTCGTAGCTGGACCGCCACAGTTGCGCCTGGTGATGCTTTGGGCACCTGAATGTTGAAAAAGAGATTTCGATTTACTACCCACGATGCCCTGCTGTGCCACATGGGTCTGAGACTACTTCGCTTGGCCAGCCTTAGATATGTGGGGGCGGGCACCACGGATGTGGACCGCGAAGCCAGAAACAGCTGAAACTACTTCTTCGCTGCATATTTAGCCCAAACTCTGACTCGCTCACCACGACCACGTAGTATGTGGCGTAGTAGAATGCTCTCACTGCATTCTGCCTTACCACGGCTTAAGCCGCTAGGTTTTAGTCACTATGCAAGTCGCGCGGCACAGTCAGTAGATGCAGAACATCTTCCGAGGCGTGTTGTAAGGCGAGAAAAGAAAGCTATAACTATTCGAGATAATCTCCCGTCCTGTCTTTCTCTCTCGGCTTGCCCTTACTCGCTCCTTGCGGACTTATCGACTTACTATCTGTCAGTGCGATGCTGCGGATACGCGGCGCTTCCGAGCACTGGGTCTTTTCTCTCTACCGAAACTCCATTTATCCCGGTTTCTCCCAGTGCTAGTCGACCTCTTTTCCTGCCTTGACATTCCACACAATTTCTTGTCATCTATTGGGTTACCCGCCATGACTGTCGGAAAACCAAGCGAGCAGCAGAGCAAGACGATGGCCAGTGAGACCGAGAAAGACCTTGAAGGCTCCACGCCTTCTTCAACTCCCGCCCCGTCGGAGCTTGAGGCAGTGGTTACAGTGAAGACTTGGGTTGTTACTTTCGTGAGCAGACCCAAACGTCCCGCCAATGAAGAAATCTACTAACGCGTTATTCCAGTTTCTTTCCGTCGGCTACGGCTTGTGCTTCTGGCCCGTCCCCACAGTTGCTGCTGTCGGAACACTTGTTTCCGCTGACTTCGGGCAGCCCAATGCCTACGTTTGGTTTGTTCCAGTATGATATTCCGCCCCTCCAAGCCTCTCTGGAAGGGTATTGATTTTTTTTTAAAAGGCATGGATGATCGCAACGACCGTCGGTTTCATGATCAATGGGAGTAACACCGACCTCTTGGGTAGACGTTGGTTTCTTACCGGTGGAAACCTAGTAAGTCTACTCTCTCCACTCTTTTAACGTCTGTGCTAATATCCTCCAAGTTCTGCGTGGTGGGTCATCTGATTGCGGGGGCTTCCAAACAGACGGGAAACGTCAATCTCATTACCGCCGGAATGGTGCTGTCAGGGTTTGGTGCAGGATGCTGCCAGGTGCGTCTCCGCTTGCATGCATAGTACGTATGCATGGCCCCCACATGGCTGACTGATCAACTTTGCAGCTTGCAGCATTCGCCCTTCCAGAGCTGCTGCCCAACAAATGGAGACACATTGGCATCATCATTGCCGATGGTACGGTTTACGTCGCAATCCTCATCGCACCCATAACGGCAAGGTACAGCTATGAGTTCGAGAACTGGGAGTGGAACTTCTACGCTCCGGCCATCTTCCAATTCATTTCATTCGTCGGCCTGTTCTTCCTCTACTTCCCTCCGGCCCATCCATCAGGCTTGCCCTTTCTGCAGGCGATCACGAAGATTGACTATCTCGGTAAGTCACATCGGTGTCTCGAAGCAATTATTCCTCATCCGGACATTCGACATCAGGCATCCTCTTCTTCACCGCTGGCTGCGTCCCCGTGCTCCTCGGCATCGTCTGGGCCGGCATCTACCCCGCCTCCTCCACGCACGTCGTCGCGCCGCTCGTCGTCGGCTTCTTCTTCCTGATCCTCTTCGGGCTGTGGGAGACGTACGGCGGCGCGCCGCACCCGCTGGCGCCGACCCGCATCTTCACGTCCTCGTGCGGCCGCGACTTCACCGCGCCGGCGCTGGCGCTGTCCATCACCAACATGTTCTACTACTCGAGCAGCATCCTGTGGCCGACCATGACGACCATGTTCTACACCGACGGCGGCGCCGACTGGGTGTACGCGACGGTGCTGACGCTGCCGCAAGGCCTCGCCATCTGCTTCGGCGCCGCGCTGCTGTGGTGCTTCGGCAGCAGGATCAAGCACTGGCAGTGGCAGCTGGTGGTGGCGACGTCCGTCACGGTGCTCTTCGGGGCGCTGCTCGGGCTGGCGACGCCGCACAACATGGGCATGATGGTCGCGTTCCTCTTCATCTGCCAGAGCGCGTTTGCGTGGTCGGTCCCGCTGAGCATCATGCTCTCCCAGCTGGGCGTCCAGCACAAAGATCTTGGAATCAGTGGCGGCATTTCCGGGTCGCTGCGTTTTGCCGGAGGTGCAGGTACGGCGGCCGCCAATTCTGGTGACGAAAGCTTGGAAGCTGACTGAACGGTAGTTGCGACCACGGTTTATCAGACCATCTTCAACAACGAGGTCACTAAGTGGACACCAAAGCTTGTCGTCCCTGCTGCTCTTGAGGCCGGTCTCGATCAATCCAGGGTCACAGAGCTCCTTTCCGTCATCTCCACCCCTGAGCTCGCAACTTCATTTTCCTCCGAGGTGGTGGCGGCGGCGTCAGAGGCGTTGAAATTAGCCTACTGCAAAGGTATATTTGTGCTTGCTATGTCCTCATTGGGCTTTGGATTTGTCGCCATTGTCGCTTGCCTGCTATGCAAAGATGTTGAGTCAAAGATGACAAACACAGTGAGTGCTCTATATAAGATCATCTGCACCATCGAGATGCTGACTTTTTGTGAGATTGACGTGTATCTCGAGAATGATGAATATGCCCACAGGAACAAGATCCATTAAAGATTCGACAGGGTGAACACGGAGACTGGAATAGACCCTGCATGTTGTAACTCTTAGAGGATTGACTCAATTATGGCTGCATGAATCATGCTACTATCGAGGAAAGTCATTTTGCCAGGTGTGAATGAAAAACCATACTCAGCTCGCTCAAAGACGCCATTGCAGGTTTTTCCTGGTGAACTCTTACTGGTACCTCATCGGCTTACTCTGGTTTCTGGCCATAGACAAAGTGACTGGAAATATGTCAGCAGAAAGTCTCCGTTTTGGTAGGGCTCACACACTAGTGGAAGTAAATGTGCACATCTTTCCTGCGAATGTCATTCCGCACGCCCACCAAAAACACCTGCACCTCTTCAATAGTCCATCCAAGCACACTAGTGAACATGGCAAACGTCATCGCCTCTAGAGCCTCCATGTAGTTGACCATCATGAGCGCTCCGATTTGTTTCTGCGGAAGAGTATCAGATTCAAGAGCGTGTGGCGATTCTCGCACAAGACTTACAAGACGCTTATCCTGGGGCCACATTCCGATTGGTAGTTTAAAAATTCTCTCGGTAATGTTCTTATATCCTGCTTCTTGCATCAAGCCCTTCAACTTCGGACCTGGCCTACCTGTGCGGCCCATTTTCTCACAGGCCTCTGCGGCCAATGTCTGCAATTTGAGAACCTGATTGCCTTCCTTGAGGCTTCCGTCGTCCGACCGAGGCAGGACATCGAAGTCCTGGAACTCAGCCCAGCCGCCGGGTTTGGTAAATCTACAAGGCGTTAGAACCATTTCATCTGCAGGGTGTTTTCGGTAACAACTTGAAAGCTTGATTCACATAACGCGGCCAATTGGCGATTGACGCAGTCATGTAACGGCTGTGTACGTAGTCGAATGCCTCGACAAACGCCCAATCAGCCTCCACATCGTCGACCTCAAACCTGACGTTCGGCGGCGTCCAGCGGGGCTGGATTGGCGAGAGGTCGTTACCGAGCTGTTGAATTGAAAATGAGTGATTTGAGCACATCTGAGGCAAACGTTATTCTGCTCCATACCACTTGCGAGTCGGGCCATGTGTCGCCTGTGTTGGATCCCCATTAATCAGCCTTCCTGAAGACACCGCCCGGGTCATTCGCAGAGCTTTCATACCGGCTTCGATAGCCCAGATGCCGGTCCCAGTGCCGAGGTCTAGGATAGTTCCATCCTTCTTGAAGGGGGCGAGTGCAAGGGTGTCACCGGCCAGCAGCTTGCAGATCTCGTGGAACATGTCCAGGCGATCTTGCTCAGCCTCGTCGTTCGGGCTTCATGGTTTCTGGATCAGCCACACTCCGTCACTTGGATTGTCGAATAACTCACAATCTGTATGTGCCTTCTTTGTACGCATGGAAGCGACGGCCGTGCTGGAACTTGTACGCAGTAACGCTCGAGGTCAGGGACGTTGTGAAGCTTTGCCTTGGCTCCATGTCAGCGGATTCGCAAGCTCCTCTTTGGCGGATCACGGCGCGCATACTCGTCGTCGCCATATGCCGAGTCGTTGGTATCCAGAGCTGTGTCGATCTCGATGTGGCCGGTCTCGGTCGCGATAGCGGGAGGTTGGTCTGGAGCTGGTACTGCCATTGTGACGCTTCGGGTTGGTACAGTCTTCGCAGATCTGAGACAGCAGCAGCATGCGGGGATAAAAAAGATGAGCAGGCAGCTTGGCTTTTGGGGAGGTGCGACGCAGAGCTCCACCTGCAACGTCCGGCACTCCGCGCACGCGACGAACCGGGCGTGCGCGGCACAAGCCCGTGCAGCTCTTCTTCACCAAGTACCACGTCTAATCAACCGCCACGGCTGTTGTTCATTGGATGCAGCCAGGTTCACAGCTTGTTCCCGCGGAGAGGATGCCTCGTCGAACTGTTGGCCGGTTGCTGTGGCCAATACGGGCTTTGGCGGAGGAGTTCGCTAAAAAGAGCAGCTGGGATTCAGATGGGCTGATTCTTTCCCTGATGGGCCGAGTGGGCCTGCAGAAGCCTTTACCAGTGGTTGGGGAAGCGGGACGTGCAATGCGGCGTAGCAGAGCGAAGGCGCAAAGGCGGTAAGCGAGTGCAAGGTAGCACATGTGGAGAAGCGTGATGCGCCTAGGAAACGGGAGGAGCATTTGGCTCAGATCTGGTTGAACATGGTTGACAACTTCAGATGAGTGTTGAAAGACAGAGGACTTCGTGCATTTTGCGGGCCTTGTGCGTTTCTCACGCAAACCGACGTGGATTTGAGCAACCCTGACTTGCTGCTCCGAGTCTTCTTTTTTGAACCCGGCCATTGGATTGGTTCTCCATAGCCTCGAAACCTTAAAACCAGTCAGCCTAAATGGACAGCAGCCAACGCAACAGGCAGGTCTATCTTCTAACGAACTCCGTAGAAAGATGTTGTCAGAACTTACGATTGGCGTCTGAACAGAACGTGACTTCTCAAAGATCACAGACACGACCAGCTGGAAAATCCCTGTCCTCGTTCAAATTTCGAGCAAGCCTCGCCGTTGACGGGATGAAAACAATGACTCGGATTGGTAACTACCTGACTCTCAATACTCAACCTAACATGTGTCCACTAATATATGAGCTCATTGGGGGATTTTGTGCAACTCTTCAGTGGAGCAAAAGCGAGTGAGGAGGAGAGATTCGAATCAGAACGGGGCAACCTTGAAGAAGTTTGGTCCACGTGACTTGAGCGCTCACTTACTCAGCCGCATGACCATTTGATCTATCATTTTGAGGAAGAGATTAGTCGAGATCGTAGCTGCAACAATCCATCGCCAGCGCCAAACATCTGTCTACAGCGAAGCGAAGCGCTGGATACGTCATGCCTGTGTTTAGTGGGTTTCAAACCACGTGATATCGTGAGACTCCGGAGTGTTTCGAACGTTTCGTTTCCATCAATGATCGGCTCACCACGGACGACATGGCTTCATTGTGCCATTTCTGCTTGCTCGCTAGTCAGTTGCTGCTCCAGGCGGCCCAAGACGGACACGACTGCTCCAGCCGACCCTCGCCGGACCGGCTTCCCGTCAGGAACGGCGGCTATTCCGGACTGTGATGCCGGACAATTGCGTTTCAGTCCCTCCTGTATTTTGCCTGGAGACGCTTGATTGGCTCGGTACCTGTTTCGCATGGCTTCCGCCTATCTGTTCAAAACATCTGGCCGTTTTCCCGCTTGCCCATGCCCCTGCTTGGCGGCTTGCCTTGCCTCCGGGTCAGCCTCCATCGCCTTCACTTGGTCTCCCTTTTGGTCCAACGCAATGGCCCGTCCGCCTGGGCGAGTCACACAAGCTTTCTCTGACAATGTGCCCACTAGTATCGGAGAGCTCCCTCCGTTGCCAGCCGCACTACTGTAGCCAGCGCGGCGCCCCTGCCCGCGTTGCTTCAACCGCGGCTTGATGTGCTATTTACACTGCCGAGTAGCGCGCTCGGAAAAAGAGGCGCGACGATCATACGGCTCCAGATTTCCTTAATCACGCCCGGGCCTGGCTCCCGCTGCATCAATACGGCCGATCCGGAGTCTTTCGACCGTGACGCAAAAAGAGAAGGACTAAAATGTCGTTTCCTCCCCAGTTTTTTCCAGCTTCTCCTCCAGCTATATATTCACTCTTTTTGCTCCTGAGTTTGCAGCTCACCACCCTTGCCCCTCCAGCTAGACTGTGAGACATTCCCTCTTTCACCTTTTTTTTTTGGCCTGGTCTGTCATTCTCTCTCTCTCTTCAGCTCAACATGCGTTTCATCTCCATGCTGCTGGCCGCCAGCACGGCTGGCCTCGCTCTGGCCGCGCCCTCGAAGAAGGTCCGCCGCCAAAACAAGTTCAAGTGGTTTGGCATCAACGAGAGCGGTGCCGAGTTCGGCGATGGCATCTTCCCCGGTCTCTACAACAAGGACTACATCTGGTACGACATGAGCACCGTCGACACCTTCATCGAGAAGGGCATGAACATGTTCCGTCTGAACTTCGCCATGGAGCGCCTAATCCCCAACTCGCTCAACGGCACCCTTGACACCTACTACATGGGCAACCTTACGGACAACATCAACTACATCACCAGCAGGGGCGCCTACGCCATGATCCAGCCCCACAACTACGGCCGCTACTACGGCGAGATCATCGAGGACGTCGCCGGCTTCAAGCAGTGGTGGAAGACGGTCGCCAAGCCGTTCGCCAACAACTCCCTCGTCGTCTTCGACACCAACAACGAGTTCCACGACATGGACCAGGACCTCGTCGTCAAGCTCAACCAGGCCGCCATCGACGGTATCCGTGAGGCCGGCGCCACCAGCCAGTTCATCACCCCCGAGGGTAACAGCTGGACCGGTGCCTGGACCTGGGTTTCTTCCGGCAACGCCGACACCATGGGCGCCCTGACTGACCCTGCCAACAACGGCAGCTCCAAGCTCGTCTACCAGATGCACCAGTACCTTGACGTTGATGGATCCGGCACCCACGAGGAGTGCGTCAGCTCCACCATCTTCAGCGAGAGGCTCCAGGCTGCTACCCAGTGGCTCCGCGAGACCGGCAACAAGGGTCTCATCGGCGAGTATGCTGCTGGCAACAACACTCAGTGTATGGAGGCTGTCGAGGATGGTCTACAGTACCTTAAGGACAACGATGATGTCTGGACCGGTCACCTGTGGTGGGCTGCTGGTCCCTGGGTGAGTTTTTCAACACATTTATCATTGAACAACGAAGCTGACATGCGCGCAGTGGGGCGATTACATCTACAGTATCGAGCCTCCGACAGGCTCGTCGTACAGTTACTACATCGATGCCATCGCGAAGTACGCTTGAGCGAAGAACGTCGCGGAAGGGGAACCGAAGAACTTCACTTCTTGTGCATATCATTCATCTTGACAGTGTCCCACACTAGCATTTGTCGGTGTAAATACCGAATAAAAGATCTTGGAGAGGCAATCGAGAACTTTTTCGTGTTTACAGTACTACGAGTCGACGTCCCATGAACTTTTTGATCCACAAACGAAAGTGAAAGAAGAGCAGGCATTGACATGTTTTCTTGAGATTGTTGCAGCCGAGCCGATAGTACCTGCAGTGGGCAGGAGGTAAAGCATTCGTCCGGACGTAAATGCCCTGATAATACTCGTAGACTTGCGTCTGGATGAATGTTTCCACTCCCTACATGTGGCGGCAATACTTATACATCGCACTCTCGGAGAGTTTTACCGAGTGTAAAGAGCAGGACTGAACTACAACGTTACCAGAGAAAACGTAACCGGAGTATTCAGGGCTTCCGTGCTAACCGATTTCGGCAAGAGGCGCGTCTCGGATATCACCGGGACTGCGGTGATCCAGCAGTGTGGGATCCATGAATTTATACTTTCACACATGTAAATCCTCTTGCTTTAGGATGCGGA
Organism: Botryosphaeria dothidea; assembly: GCA_011503125.2. Lineage (NCBI taxonomy): Eukaryota > Fungi > Ascomycota > Dothideomycetes > Botryosphaeriales > Botryosphaeriaceae > Botryosphaeria > Botryosphaeria dothidea. The sequence goes on from WWBZ02000001.1 coordinate 3,047,576, forward strand.
ACAACTCATCATGCAGTTATTTCTAGGTCCCAAGACTTTTCCAAGGCTATAAAATTCTATAGCATTCTGCCGATGTTTCTCCTCGGCCGATAGTTGGATGGATTAGATCATGGTCAGACAATTAGGCACGGCGTATGCGGAATTGAAGCTTCTTAAGTCGGTGAAGCATGGACCAGGAGTACTTTGATGGATGTACATCATAGAGTTCAAAAAGCCGCTTGGTTACCCCTCAATCCAACATTCAGCTCTCTTTCACCTCTTCAACGCAGTTCCAATCCGATTGCTACCAGAAGACCGTTGCCTTTTCACTAGCTTGTTTCAACGATACCTCATCAATCATGGCATTTGCAGCTCCTCCGGCTCCCAAGACCGCTCTGGGCTACCACCGGATCCTCTCGCCATCCGCTGGTGTCAGAGTCTCTCCTTTGTGTCTCGGAGCCATGAACTTTGGCAACGCTTGGTAAATAGCGCATTTTCCGGTTCAATTATCCCGACACCTTGCTCACCCACAATCTTCCAGGGAGGCATTCATGGGCAAATGTGACAAGAAGACGACCTACGAGATCCTGGACTTCTTCATCGACGCGGGTGGAAACTTCATCGACACCGCCAACAACTGTAGGATTCACACTATTACCAGTTGCAGTATCAAATGCTGAAAATCCCCGAGACCAGGGCGAGGAGAGCGAGGAGTGGCTCGGCGACTGGATGCAAGAGCGCAAGAACCGCGACCAACTCGTCATCGCCACAAAGTACACGACCTACTTCCCGTCCGGCAAGGGCGGCGAGAAGATCAAGACCAACTACCAGGGCAACCACAGCAAAAGCTTGAAGGTATCCGTCGACGCCAGCTTGCGGAAGCTCAAGACGGATTACATCGACCTTGTATGTGGTTTTCTCTCCCCTCGCCCGAAACAGACGACTGACAGCAACCCCCCGCACAGCTCTACCTGCACTGGTGGGACTTCTCCACCTCCATCCCGGAGGTCATGCGGTCGCTGCACCACCTCGTCGCAGCCGGCAAGATCCTCTACCTCGGCATCAGTGACACGCCCGCCTGGGTCGTCTCGCAGGCCAACCAGTACGCGCGCGACCACGCGCTCACGCCCTTCAGCGTGTACCAGGGGCGGTGGAGCGCGGCCGACCGCGACTTCGAGCGCGACATCATCCCGATGGCGCAGCACGAAGGGATGGCGCTGGCGCCCTGGAACGCGCTAGGCGGCGGTCTCTTCAAGACCGAGGAGCAGCTGGCCAAGCAGGAAGAAGGCCGGAAGATGTTCCCACAGCGAGAGAAGGACAAGCGGGTGGCCGAGGCCCTGGACAAGATCGCGAAGCGCAAGGGCGGCGTGCATCTGACGGCGATTGCGCTGGCGTACGTGATGCACAAGTCCCCGAACGTCTTCCCCATTGTCGGCGGGCGCAAGATCGAGCACCTGAAGGGCAACATCGAGGCGTTAAGCATCCAGCTCAGCGCCGAGGAGATCCAAGAGATCGAGAACGCCGAGCCGTTTGATATCGGGTTCCCGATGAACTTTCTGTTTGAGTTTGACGGGTCCACTAAGTACAATAACCAGATGAGTACTGGCGACATCACGCTTGTGAAGATAGCTGGGCATATCGACACCGTGCCTAAGCCCCAGGTGAGTTTGAACGCTCGCGAAAACAAAATAGAGGTCTCGCTAATACTCCTTTTAGCCGATTGCGCCGAGAAAGCTTTGAGAGAGCAGTAGATGGTGGACCCTGTTTCCTCGAGCGGACTGAGGAATATTTGATCAATGTCGTAGGTTACTGTATCTGATCCGCAGGGGGAAAACACAATGGACGATTTGAGAATGAAAGTAAAGTTGAAAATTATATGGATGTCGCACGGAGACCTTGATCTGTGCTGGATATCTGTCATGGCTTGCCGTCGCCTGGATATTTTAAATTTTGAATCTGATATGAATGCATGACGCCAACTCCGAATAATGCGCTGGCCGTTGTCGATGGAAAGATGTGGCCTTCTCTTCTGTTGTCAATCCAGCTGAGGCTTCAAATGTAGTTTCTTGCTGGGCTTACCTCGATGGCGGTTCTCATCTATTTATCCAGACCAGCCTTTTCTACTTTCTCGCGTAGACTGGCAACCTCGGACTCTAAAGTGGCATGCTTGTTCCAAAGCTGGTGGACAAGCGCAGCGGTACCGAATTTCTCCTTCTCGTTCGTCGGAGAAAGAGTTCCATCAGAAGCGTTGCTTCCATTGGTCGTCACAGCGAGTTCGTCATGGCGCAAGAAGGTGGCGCCTTTGAAAACAGGATTGCCGCGCGCGGAGACGGTAAGCGACAGCAACAACGGTCGGCCTTCGGTGGGGGTATCCTCAGGCCACAGGGCAGAATACTCGTCCGAGAGCTGCAGGTACGAAAGGCCACTCGATTTCTCCTGGCTCGAAGGGAACAAAATGCGGGGATTCTTCTCTTTATCGGAGACCATTTGGCCTCCATTCGTAGTGTCGATGGCTCCCTCCTCAAAGGGCGAACCAATGCCGATTAGGGAGCTTCCGGTGATAATGTTGTACACGAGGTCAGGGACATAAAGGACTCCTCTCAGGGCGAGCTCTCCTGTTCCCTCGCCGACAGTTTGGATTCGGAGTCTGACGTCACCAATGGCGTAGGCGAACTTCAGGCGCCTGGAGACATCGGATGTCTGCAGCGGCTTGATGGCCCTCAAATTGGTGAAGCGGCTCAGGTCGTTGCACATGGAGTAGCCGCTATCAGCGGACAGCAGCACCCAAGCATTGTGGTTCAGTCGAAACTCGGTGTTTGGCATGGTCGAACGGAGTCGCGGGAGATCGTCGCTCAGTCAATGACTAGTCCACAGCCGATCTTTTGGGATGATGTCAAGAAGAAACAGGATGCCGGGAACAAAAGAGATGGTGTTCAGTTGTCAAGTTACAGACTTGACGGGCGCGAGCTGAGGCGAGTTTAGGGCTGGGCCCCTGGATCATCAAATTGCGGGGGTGGAAGACGTTGCGCTAGTCCCAGAACGGCAGTACATGTGCTCAAAGTTCGTGCGATAATTTTAGTAGAGTGGCAAATCCAATGCCTCAGATTGAGCACGATGTAGATCCAGAGACCACACAATCTTGCGTTTAATTTTGATATGGATTCTCGACCTCATGTGTGCTGTCAAGTCAATTTTGTCCACCATCAGCCGTTGTTTGTTCCAATACAGTATATGAAGCGGGATATAGCCTTAGTCAGAAAATCGTACAACACGATGCTGAGTTTGGAAATGGGCGTGCAAACCCTTCCTCGAACGCATTTCAAAATAATGAAAAATCGCATTTGCTCTACTTGCGATATATATCCCAGCATCGTTGGGTACGGCATCTGGGGGGTTTTTTTTTTTTTTGGGAGACGGAGGTTCACAGAGACTTAACACGCCGATTCGTTGGTATCAGTCGACAAAAGTGACGAACCGGCTCATCACGCAAGGAACTCACCCCTCAACCTTCTCTAAATTCAAATCGAGGATTGGTCTAAGTATTTTCGGGGCCCGAGCCGTCCGCTTGGTAACCGCTTCCGAAACACAAATACCCACCCTCCTCCGAACCCCACCTCCCATGACTTCATCACCACCTGCTTTCGCACGCCTGCCAACGAAAGGGTCTCAACAACGACACCATCATGTCCGTATCGAAGATCCGTCTCGCCATTCTTGACGACTACCAGGGCATTGCCGCCCCAAAGTTTGCCCACCTGTCCCACGCCGTCGATGCCGAAACATTCCGGGACCATCTCAACCCCAGCATTGAGCACGAAAGAGATGCCCTGATCAAGCGCCTCCAACCCTTCACCATCATATCCACCATGCGAGAGCGCACGCCCTTCCCGGCTGGCATCGTGGAAGCTCTGCCCAACCTCAAGCTGCTGCTCACCACCGGCCCGGCCAACGCCAGCATCGACAAGGCAGCCTGCGCCAAGCGCGGCATCGTGGTCGCCGGCGCGTGGGGCATCGGGCGGACGGGCGTCCCACCCGTGGCCAACCCGATGGACTCGACCATGGAGCATGCGTGGGCCCTGATCCTGGCCATCGCCCGCAACATCGCCCGGGACGACGCGATGATCAAGAGCGGCGGCGGGTGGGAGACGTCCTTCGCAACCGCCCTCAAGGGGAAGACGCTCGGCATCCTTGGGCTGGGCAGGCTCGGCGCGGATACGGCACGTGTCGGGGCGCTGGCGTTCGGCACGAAGGTCGTCGCGTGGTCGAGCAGCTTGACGCAGCAGGCGGCGGACGAGAAGGCCAAGAGCTTTGGCCTGCCCGAGGGCACCTTCCGGGTCGCCGCGAGCAAGGAGGAGCTTCTCCGGGAGGCGGATGTCTTGAGCATCCATTACGTCCTTTCCGATCGTAGCAGGGGCATTGTAGGTGCGAAGGAGCTGGCGCTCATGAAGCCGACTGCGGTTCTTGTCAACACCTCACGTGGTCCCTTGGTTGATGAGGACGCCCTGCTTTCTTGCCTGAAAGAAGGGAAGATCAAGGGCGCTGCCCTCGATGTCTTCGCAACCGAACCGCTTGCTCTGAACAGCGAATGGCGGACCACGGCCTGGGGCAAGCAAAATGGGCGGAGCGAAGTCATTCTTAGCCCGCACATGGGTTATGTTGAGGACGAAGCCATGCATCGATGGTATGAAGATACTGCTGCGAATGTTGAGAAGTGGTTGGATGGCAAACCGCTTGACTGTGTCATTACTTGAAATTGGCTGGTATACCATTCGCAGACAACACGAGATGTCATCATTGACAAGCAGCTCAGAGCTCAATTGAAGTAGCTTGAGTTGCACTACGGTCTAAATGTTGCGTTTGCCTTACCTTCCAGTCCTATACAGTCTCGGGAAAGAACCCCGAATCTCCAGTCACGCTTGTCTCAGAATTGCAAGAGCAGATTGAGATACACAGTAAGTTGAGATGCAAGTGCTTAGCCATGCTGCCTCAACTGCACCTACGTTAATTCGCCAACAAAGCTTGAGTGGCCTTGGTCGCTTTCGCGATAGCCGCGGATCCCAACAAGCGCGCCTTGCTACAGTCTAAAAGCAAGCTTAAGCTCACGAGAGAACGGGACGGCTTTATTTAGCGCAGCGGTTATTCCACGATCTAAGATGTAGGTTGACGATCAATCCAGCAGATAAGCTTTGCAATTGACTTCCCATGAAGCTTAATTGCGGTACGATCTTTTACGTCATCTCACGATTCCTTTCGTAGACTATGAGAGGAAACTGAAGAGAAGTCTCTTTCTCCGGGCTTGAACAAAATTGCGGCTAAAGTTCAGCAAAGATCATCTTTGATACCGGCTAGCATGACATATCTTTGCGACTATCTTTTCCTCAAAAACCTCCTTCCCAAGTTTGAAGCTACACGGGGCCTTGAAACAAGCCTAACCCACAGCTTGAGTAGAGACATGAAAATTATGAGTTCTTTTTATCTTGGCAGTGCAATATGTGAAGCTCTGGCGGGTGGTTGAATTACTTGTCGGGATGTAAATTTCATCAATTTATCTGAACATATGCATCCGAACGAATGCTTCAACTCCTCAGGCATATTTTGCTATGGCATGACACCTTCTAACCCCTTCGTTTCGCACAAAGAGAACTTCCGGACGAGCAATGTGAACAATGCACGAGGGCGAACACACATTCAACCAGAACGCAAAAACTGTCTCGATTTACATCCCATTCTGAAGAAGACTCCATCATTAAAACATACGACTGTGCACCTACTATCCCTTTCCTGGGGAGCACCCACGTATCCCAAAAAAGACCGCGCCGAAAACAAGACAGTGCAGAGCCACCAGAGGATAAGACGTAAAGCCTTGCCCTCAAAAACGTACACCACCAAATACCCTCTCTCATACATGAAGACAGAACCAGATGTCTCCGTTTTTCCCAAATAAAAACGAAAACTCAAGAGGTGCAAGCGTCCGTGGACAACAGAAAGAAAATGACAGGCCATTGTTGCCCCACACCCGTGCTTTTGAGGAAAGGTCAAAAAATCTTCCCTCCATCCGCTTCTCTTTTTCCGCGCCATGCCCTCGTTAAATGATCCGAACCCCTAACCCTCGCCAAACATAAACTGGAAGCAACTCCTTCTCCTTCCCAGTGCCCAATGCAAAGTAATGTAAGTACTGTTGCGGGATATAAATGGGGTATAAGTTAAAGGAGCAACTGGACAACGGAAGGGGGGATCCTAGGTAGAGCGAATGTGAGACGAAAAGAGAGTATTAGATGAGAGAGAAACCAGAAACCAAAGCGATTTTTTGTGATGTGTGTGTGTGTTTGAAAGAGATTGCGCCATTGACCCACCAGTCCCCAGAAAACAAAACGATAAGCAGCCATGTCCGTCCATCCCATCTTTCCTGTAATAGGTATCCATGCCATCTCTCATGAGAAATCGTGGCCGCCAGCTAAAGACCCACACTCCCCGGTACTTGTTGTAGGTTTGAAAGGACTCCCGAAGATGTGAAGAAGCAGACCAAGAACCCAGAGAGTGCAAGTAGAGACGACCGACGCAACTAGAACACCTCCGCCCGTTTTATCAACCCAAGATTGTCGTGTACGTAGAGTGTATGAGGATAGAGCGCAAAGTTGATGCCCCCAGGAACACCCTGAAATGCAAAAACTCCGTCCCAGGGAATAAAGCAAGTACTCTTTGTCGTTGAGAAAGATTTGAACTCCGAAACCCTTCCTGCCAGCCACCCAGAATCCCGAAGCTCCGCCCACGCATGCATAAAGGTTTCGCATCTTTTGTTCGGTAGTTAGTAGAAAAAGATAGCCAAACCAAATACGATACTTGGTTTGACATTAGTTAGCCCCAGACCGAAGCCTGGACGCCAAGAGAGCTCTTCGAAGAGCCCCACACCCCGCTGTTGCTACCCCAGCCGAGGCCAGCGACTCCACCCTTGTCGGTGACGCTCGAGGAAGGGTTGGAGGAGGTGGACGCGGAGCGCTCGTTGCCCTGCTGGTCACTGGCCGTGAATCCATAGCTCAAGGGCGATGGAAGGGGCGTGGTGGAGCGCTTGTTCAGCGCCGGGTTCGCAGCCTGGCCTGAGGCCGGGGTCGGACGAGTGCCGATCGGCGCGACGCCCGCAGATCCGCTCGACTTGACACCGCCTCGAGGAGGCGAGCCGCCAGTGGGCGATGAGTTGGAGGTCCGACTCGACTGCTGGGCATTGTCGAACAGGCTGAAGGACGCGTTGTGGTTCGACGAGGGCGAGGAGGTGCTGTTGGCGCGAGAGCGCTGGGCACCGGCATTGGAGTCCTTGCCGTCACGGACCGGCATCTGCACCGCGGGATCTCCGCTGGTCTGCATACCGAAGGGGTCGAAGGCGAGCGGCGAGGGCCCGCGGCCGGCGAGGCTCGTAGCAACGCGAGCATCCTGGCTCGACTGGCGGACGGTACCGTCGGTGTACAGGTTCGAGGTCTCGCCGTACAAGGCACGGTGCTGGCGCGCGATGAGGTCACGGCGGTCTTCCTCACTCATGGCGTTTGGAGACATTGAACGGTCGGACTTGGCTCCCGAGATATCTGAAAGAACACCTGATGGGTTAACTATTTTCTCCTATTCTATTGTCCATTCTCAATCTCCTTACTCCGGTTGTATTGCTGCTCCTGGTGGTAGTTGCGCAGATCCCGTTCCCGCTGAGCAGCCATGCGCCGCTTCGCCTGCATCATCTGGTCGGTCTCGTTTGGACGTGGCGCGAAGCGCTGGTTGGCATAAAACCCCTGGAGGTTCTGGGCCGAGTGCGAGCGGATCCCGTCGTAGTCGCTTACCGAGTGGTGACGCTGGCCACCGGCCATGCGCGGGTCTGGAGCAAGCAGTCAGTTCCGCCTGCGCGCAGCAGCAGCCGGGGGCAGCGCACTCTTACCGAATTCACCGTATGGGCGGCCGCCCATAGGTGGCATCGAGTCGCGGCGCGGGACACCAGGTGCAGACGGCATGCCAGGCACGCCGCCGCTACCAAACATGGGCATCTTCCCGCTCTTGTACAGGTTGTCAATGGCCCGCTCGACCTCTGCACGCCGTGCGTCAGCGTGTGTGTTCAATGGAAATGGACCGCGGCAAGGGCGCGAGTGCCGATGCCCCATCATCATCGCCGTCATCACCAACATCGGACGAAAACGTTGCAGCTTCGGTCGAATGGGACGACGGGCGAGTGAAGGCCGGCGACGTACCTTCTATTTGCGAGGCAAAGGCGGTGGGCTCGTCGCGCTGGACGGTGGAGCTCGTGCCTGTTCAGATGTTATTTTTTGATGCAATGATGCGCATGGCGAGGACTCGCGGCTTACCAGAGCGCGAGGGCGGGGCGGGGGCCTCCCAGGACGGCTGGCGGCCAGCAGGCCAGGCCTGTTCGTTGCCGTAGTATGCGGACATTTGGGTGGCGTGTTAGGGAGCGGAGCTTGGGCTCGACCGAGGGATGGCGCACGCAGAGGGCTGGTGGAGAGGGATTGAGGCAGCGAGGATGTGAGGGTGCTCAGGGTAAGCGTTGAGCTGAGTTGAGAACGGACGGATTAGCTGAGCACAGGGAGAGCGTGGGTGTCGCTCGGGCGCTATGTACAGGCGTGGTGTTGGGGGAGGGCGCACGGGGGAAAGTGGGTGCTCTGGCAAAAAGATTTCGTGGGAGGGCGCGCGGCGTCCGGGGCGTGGCACACACGCACACACGGGCTCGCAACACAGACACACACCTTTGCTCGCGTTGGGCTCGCGTGCTGGAGGCTAAAGGAGTGACGGTTCAGCGCTGCGCACCGGCTGGGAGATGGTCGGGCGAGGGGATCGCAGTGCACTGTGTCAGGCTTCTTGGGGCGGAGGGTCCAGCGGTGTTGAGGGCACAGGCGGCTGCTCGAGACTCAGGAGGAGTAACTAATTAATGCCCGCGAAATGGGTCCGCGCTAGGCGACTGCTGTTCATTTCCGAGAGCCCTGGGCGCTGGCAGCCGGCGCAGACAGCAGCGGTACCGCGACTTGTATACTCGCTGCCGCCGCCGCCGCTGCTGCTGCTGCCGCCCGCCTGGCCGCCGCCGCGGCGCAGGGCGGGCTGCGCTGCGCCGTCTGGCGGAGCATGGAGTAAGGTCGCCCGCATGGCCGAGTCGAAAACTCTGCCCATGCATGACGTCTCCCCACGGCTCGTCCATGCCGGCCCTGGGTTCGTTCGTTCCCTTGGCCAACGGCGCGCGGTAAGCGAGCGAAGGAACTGCTGCTCAACCCACCTTCTGCGCGGCACCCTGGCCATGGCCGCCGTGAGGCCTGAGGGAACCCGTGCGAGCACCGACTCCCGCATCATCGCCTTATCGACCCTCCGAGTTGCCCTTTGCGGCCGCCGCTAGCGCTGCAACCAGAGCACAAAAACTGCCCACCACCTCCTCCGATCCGCGTGCTTTGTCATGGCCCAGCCCCGCGCTCGACGGCTGCTGTCTCGGCCGCCGTCTTGGGGATGGGACGGCTGCCCGTTCTGTCAGATGCCGCTCGCCTGCGCAGAAATGCGCAGGTCGTCACACGCCTGGTCTCATGGATGGATGGCTGGACGGTGGTGGGGTCACGGTGGCTTGACAGTGACAGCATCGATCGTGCTTCTGGCCTGCATCAGCCTTTGCACCTGAACTGCCCCGCCTATCACCAACTTGCCGTGACGGGCCTTTCAGGCGCGACTTGCGCCGAGGCGGTGCATGACCTTGAACAACTCCCGCCCGAGGGAGATCGCGCCTGCCGCCGCTCGATCATAAGCACTAAATTCTGCCCGGATCTACCCTTTAACGGAACTTCGTGCATGTTCTAGCACTAAAGCATCTAGCTGCCGGTGGGCGCGGAGCCTTCCTTCCACCGACAAGACCTGCACTGGCCGACGGCTGTTCATGAATCAAGACCCTGCGTCTAATATAGAGAAGCTTTGCACTGAAGCGCCTGCCGTTGCTGATTCAGACGCATCTGATAAAACCGAACGCCAAGCCGTCTCTCTTGCCTCCTCACGCTGGTTTCAGCCCCGGTAGATGAAGCTCCGCGCCAGCGTCGAGTGTGTAGACTTCGCCTCTCCATACCTCTCTTAATACCACGGTAGGGTCTCGGTAGGGTCTCGGTAGGGTCTTATTTCTCTTCCTTTCTACGCCGCACGTCTCCGTCACATGCGGTTTCCCGCCTTTCGCTTTCCAGTCTCAAAGTCGTCCGTCTTCTTCCAGGTTGATGGTCTTGTACCACCGCCACCGACGTGTGCAACGCCCAGCACCATCTCCCACCTCCCGTTTCCAGGGACTCGTCCACGCCCTGGTTCCCGTATCATCCGCTGCAACGGCCCGTCTGCGCCGTTGGGTTCGCGCGTCATTTTGTGTCTCACTCCCTCAAAAGCACGTGTGCCGCTTTCTCGTCAGAAGCCACACTCATTTCCTCTTCTGCCAAGGCAGCTCCCATCACAGGACTTGCCTCGCTAGACATCACTCGTCACGTGTGTCTATCTCTAGTCAATCAAGATTCGCTCAAAAGTCCCGCTGGCCGGCCACATGTCGCCATGTTGGACAAACGTCATTCTCGTCGTCGAGCCCGTCGAAGGACAGCTCAGCTCGCAAAGCAAGGATTTCGATTGTGAAACGGCCTTCCCACATTCCTGGAAATTTGAGCGCACATATTCCATGGCCATGAACGACGCGTCGGCGCTTGCTGGTGCAAACATCTGAAGGCGGCACAGGTGGCGCGTGCGGCGTATCCAGATGGCAACCTGCAACTCTTAGCCAGCGGGATTTAAGCTTGCTTCTAGCTCCCGCGCTTTTCAAGCGTCGAAAACTAACCGCTCTCTCGAACCTGCCTATCCCAGTTCAAGCTGAGTCTCTTCTCTCCGAAAATCGCAGCGTTCGATCCTAGTTGGGGAACTGTTTGCACCTGGCCCGGCCCCACCGCAAGAGAACAGCCATATCACATGCCCACTCGACAATTCAGGAGGCAATACGAAATCAATCTAAGCCACGCCAGCAAGGTCAGACCAATCTTACTATCAGCCACAGTTGCGGCGGTTGCTAAGGTAATATATTGACCATGCTGACACGAAAATATACTGGAACAGGGGTATTGTCTTAAGTTGAGCCGCCTCTTACTGTGTTTGCTTTTGAGCATACAACCAGCCTACCATAATCCCAGATCTCTCAAACGAACGCCCCTGAAGACGGTGCCTGTTGATCACTTCGAGAATCACATGCATGAAAACGGGTGATCCTCACTTCATCTCTGCAACGGCCTTCGATCCTCATCAGCGCTCGCTTTAAATATTGTCCAACTAACTGCGAGCCGACTCGAGGAGTCTCCTCCATCTTTCTCCACGTCTTTTCACTATGCCCGCACCCACCGCGCCTAGTCAACCTTCACTTTATCACGAAAAGAACCGCACCATCACCACCATGCGCGAATCACGCCGCTCACCAGCTTTCCTCACTCTTCCGCTTGAACTGCATCTCCTCATCGCCAGTCACCTTGCATTCCCATCCTACCTCTCCATCCGGCTCACTCACCCTTATCTCTACCACGCCCTCGCCGCACCCCTTCGCCCAGTGCCTCTTCGGGACCTCGACCTGTGTGCTCGCGTCGCCGTACGGACCTACCTGGCGCCGTACCTCACCCCGCGTTCTGAGACGAAGCCCACTGAAAACACCCTCGCCACCACGGCAAAGTCTGCGGTATCCACAAACCAGCAGGAATCCGGGAATGACGGGCAAACGCACCAGCGCTGCGCCCTCTGCGGGCAGGTGTACCCCGTCCGACTGTTCAAAAGCGCAGCAAGCCCTGCGTGTTCACCGCAGGACCTCGGTCCCATTCGGAGGACCCCCGGCGAGGAAGGGTCGATCGGCCAGGAGACTGTCGAGAGGAGCGACGGGCTGGCAGACACGAGACGGGGTGAGCCGGGTTGGGATGTTGTTGAGTTGCCGCAACGGGTGTGTTGTTGGCACGTGGGACGGCTGACAAGGGTAGTGAGGGAGGACAAGCATCCGGTGGCAGTGAAGGGAGAAGCTGTCAAGAATCAGGATGCTGAGAGCGTGGAAACCGGCGATGCGATGGCCAAAAGAGGAACCAGACCGCTCACGTGGGTTAGCCGGATCGAGCAACTCTGCACGCATTGCGGTGCCATTCAAGCGTGGCGGTCTTGCCGATGTCGGTGCCAGAGTTGCAGCCTCAGGCCAGCAAGGACGTACACTCGCTACGCAGAGCATGGGTGGAGCTGTGGGGGATTCGTATTTTGGCGTGATAATGAGGGGAAGTTGTGGGTAAGGGAGACGATCGTGGCCGCTGCTACCGATGGTATGAGATTCATTTTCTCCATTTTCAAAGATGTGGTAGAAAGCTGACCAGATTGTTGCAGTCACGAGTCGCAGAAGTACATATGTCGACAAGCCCGTCATTTTCGAATGATTTCAGCGCGAGGAGATTCAGATAAAAGGGTACGTTTGCCCTTGTTAATTTTGCTTTTCTAACCGAAGAGCCCAGAAATCGCTTATGTCGTCTCTAGTCGTCATGCAGGAAAAAAGAAACCTAGGGGTATAGTCATAACCATCCAAGATCCTGACGTTCTCCAAAAATCAGGCTATGGAACGTATTCAGCCAACCGTTCATGCCAGCATGGGAGCCTTCTTCTCATCACAAATCCTCCACGCTCCAGCTGAGGCATTCTCGAATCCAGCACCGCTCTTCTCCTCCACATCGCGGCCAGTTTGTCCACCAACCTTGAGCGACCTCGCATACTCACGGACCCTGAGCGCGATGCTCCACTGCGCAACTCCACTTGCGACGGCGAGAAAAGCGGCAACTCCCATAACTGTGTTCATGACTACAAAGCAGCGGTCCGGGCTGGAGCCGGGCTTGTTGGCACGAGGAGCGGGCAAGCTTGGGCTCGTGGGCGGGCGGAACGGATTGGGAAAGTCGGAGGGCTCGCAGAGCGTGCTAGGCAGGCTGGTGAGGAATGCACAGAAGATGACGCGCGGAACCGTCATGAGAATGGCGTCGAGGAGGACGTGGTTCGCAAAGATATCGACCAGGGATTGGTATTGCTGTGGGGCTTGTCAGCTGTTTCTGTTCTGAGGTTGAGGGTGATGTCCCGGTTCGGCCGAGTCGTCGAAGCAAGGGCCTCTGTCTGTGACGTACCTTGACGGTGCCGACCAAGCCCAGCAAGCACAGCACGGCGGCGACGGAGAAGTAGAGGATCAGGGACTCGCCGATGCCCGAGGGCAGCTCGTCGTGGAGGTAAACTATGCAGAGGAGGAAGGTGGCATTGTAGAACAGCATAAAGGCGCTGAAGGCCAGCGTGATTTGACTGTTTCAGGCAACAGTTTAGCCCGTCGTTCCGCAAGTGCGCATGTGGTCAAGATTTGCGGTGCACCAGCACGGCGCTGTGCCGCGAAGTAGATTGTACGTACCGTCTTCCTGAATCGTCGGCAGCCATGGCGGATGGTGTTGGGGAGATGTGTAGGTAAGCTGCAGGGTAGGTTTGTCCGGAGCTGCTGGATGCGGAAGCACTGGCTGCAGGCGTGGCGTCGGTTTTGCTCTCGCCCCCTCCTCGTGCGCGCAGGACTAGGCGTCGGGAAGATTGGCAGGGGACAGCTTGGGCGAGAGGGACTGGGCGAGGAGGAGAGGACCAGAAGAAGTAGCAGGATGAAAAGGCGGAGGTAGCTCGTGTGAGCTCATCGCGATCCACCATCATTCCTAATGCTGCAAGCACAGACCCGGCACTCCCGCAGCCGCCGCGCCGCCCTGTCTGCCCAGCGGCCGCCCGCCGCGGACGCCGACGCCGACGCGGAGCCAGAACGTAACGAAGAAAGAGGCAGCGAGTCGCACACGATCCCTCGCTGGCTCTATCCGCGACAGATCTCCGCCTTGCTTCCCGTCACCTGCCAGCGGTCCCGGCGCTCGCCCTCTCGCTCGGGTCCGCGTCGGAGAGAGAGGAGAGCGCTGCTTGGTCCTTTTCCGAGCCCCCGCAATAATGCCTGCATTCCTGCCCGCCTGTTTCAAGCAATTCTTCAAGAATTTCTCTGCGCTGACGCCGCCGTTCTCAGCACAAGTGGTAGTGATTAGAAATGGAAAAGGAAGCAACGTTGGGCTAGCGCGCGCCACTCATCGGGCGCAAGAGGCTCCTGCATGCCAGGCCAGCCGCCAACACGCCCGCCGTCGTCTCTCCATGACCTCATTGGGAGTCCGACGACCAGCTCTGCTCCTTCCGCACCAGGGAGTCGGGCCCAACGCCAAAAGGGCAACCGTGCGCCGGTCGCGTCAGCGCACGTTCGACTCCCGGCAAGCCGCGGACCAGACATCATCGCATCCACATCCGTCCATCTCGCGATCTCGACCTCTGGTTTCCGTTCTCGCTGACCGGCATGAGCATTGTCATGATCATGGCTCTGATTGCACCGCGTGCTTGCCGCAGCATTCCTTGTCCATTGCCTCTGCTGCATTTCTCCCCATTGTTCTCAGCTTGTGTCATCGCGTTAGTGCAAGCCTTCGCGTGCACTAAGCATCCTCTCCCAATCGATAAGAGACCGCTCTCCAACACGCTCCCAAAACACCATTCGCACGAACTCCACCGCCTTAAATCCCTTAAACCCGAATCCGAATAAGAATCACGACACTCGACACACTAGCAAGTTACCAAGACCGCCGAGCAGTCCCTTGTGTGCTTAGCAGACTGCTTTTCCGCTCGGATCTCGGGGTGCAGCCGTGTCCGCGAGCTCTCGGCCGCATCCATGCTCTTTCCGAACCCGTGAGCAACAGCGATGCGTTCGCCATTTTACTGATCGACTGAGAGAGAGAGAGAGAGAGAGAGAGAGAGAGAGAGCTTTTGCTGTGGAGACTAGGCAAGAGGCCCGGGCGGCCCCGGTCGGTCTTTTCCTTTCCCCCCTCGCCAAGCCGGCAAGCTGCTAGCCGTAGTGTAAATGTACGGGGTGGTCCATTTGTCGAAATACCGGCCCATTTGCTGCGCTGGCATTATTGATTTGCTGACCAGACGGGCTTCAACGCGTCGGTAAGCACGCGGCTGTAACGTCGTAAGCCCACCACTGCTCGCCTCGCAAAACCACTGCTCTCTCTCTCTCGATCTCCGATACGCGCGCGAAAGGGGAGCTTTATTTGATGAAGCTCGATGATCATTGCTGCTGACCGGTCTACCCCATTCCCTTATCACCCGTTTCAAGAGAGCGCTTGGGCAGCTTGTTGGTCATCGCAGCGGGAAAACTTACGAAGTACATACGTTGTGAGCTGGCTTCCTTCGCGATGCAGACCAAAAGAGACCTCAGCGTTGATAAGACGAGTCTGCCAGCAGCACCGGGCCTGCTGGGTTCAGCAATCCTCGCGCACTCCTTCCAGGTATGCGCGGGCTGGCAGTAGTGTGGTAGCCTTTTCGACGAGCCTCGCGCGGTGCAACTCTAGCATAAAAAGCTGGCCGTCCTCGTGCCGCCTTTCTGCCCGCGACGTTGGACCGAAAGCATGCATGTCTTTCCGGCACGGAGTCGTAAGTAAGTGAGCAACGACCACGCTGGCCTTTGAGCGGCCTTCAGCCAGGCTTCTTCCATGAACTTTTTCCTCCAAACCCGACTAGGCAGCAATCAGAGGTCAACTGTGCTCAGGGTCCAGACTGACGGCGGCGCCGAACTATAGCTTACGCGTGCAGACGAACAGCTGAACTAGCCATAGAAGAGAGTCCCGACACCCCCGGTCGAGGAGCCAGGGAAGACGCGCCAAGCCGTGCAGGGACCCCCCGTACAGACGATGATCATCTGCACTTGCACACAATCGTGCCTTTCCCGATTTCGCGCGGGTTGCGCATACTGGTGGAAAGTTCACGAACCTTTTTTTATCATTATTATTTCCGGAGATGATGATCTGTAGTCTATTACCAGATATTGCCGGTGCCACGACCTAGCTGGGTGTACATGACGTGTGGTTCAAAGCATAAAAAACATATGACCAGATCTTGTCAAGGTCACACCTGATGTCTTTCTTCCACGTCTTCGCCTGAAGTAGGACCAGCGATACGTAGCATCGACCCGAAGCGGCCCCCGGTATCGTCAATGCGCAGCAGAGAACAAGCACCCCGATGCGCTGCTATCTTTTGCGCAGCAGCGTGTGACGGCTCGATCATTGCGCGTTTTCTGGAATGACCATCAATGCGGCTGCCCTGGTCCACAAGGCGAACCGGGGTATGAGGGATGCAGAGACTCACCAATTTCGCGCATTTGCTGAGAGCTATTTTCCATGTTACTTCTCCCGACAATTGCCCGAAGGGAGACCAGATAAAGCAAACTGCTTTCGTATTCCAGGGGAGAGGAAAATCTCTCAAAGAGATCGAACGAGCCATGGTCCAAGCTGTTTTCCAGGTGAGAAAGGCATCATCCTTTTTCTTCATTATTTTGCATTCTTTTTGGACTTGTCAGCCTTGTTTCTTTGGTGCCAGTCACCAGCCTGAATTCTCGCAATCACCCTCTCTCTGCTCTTTTTCTTATCGTCTTTCGTTGCTGCCCAGCTACACTCCCTCCCCTTTATAGCGCACATTGCGCATGTCGAGCGCTGCTCATCGCACCTGACTTTCCTGGCGCGACACGTCAAACATCCGGTCTTCTTGCGTGTATGTTTCAGTTTCTCCGGCGATGCTGCTGATGAAGATGCCTCCGCTGCCGATGCTGGTGGTGGTTGTGGCGCACTGTACGGGCTGGGCACCGGAATTGCAGTCCAAGAGGGCGCTTGAAGCTGCGTAGCTTCTCTCGTCTTGGTCTTCTTCTTCCTCGGTTTCGACGGCGATATTCCGGGCTGGGAGTTATCTATGGAAGTTCCTCCGTTCATATCTGCAGTAATGGCGTTAACCAGAGTGTCGAGGCCTTGCGTGTCCCGAGAGGAGGGTGGACCATTGAAGATGGGGGCTGATCCGCCAGAGGCCTTTTTCGGGCGTCCTCGTTTTTTCTTGGGTGCAATACTACTTGGCGTCTCGGCCGTAGGCTGATGTCCTTGTATGGCTTCAGTACCGTATGGGTTTCCCAACACGGGCCATTCAGAGGACGTAGTTTCTCGAGTTGACCGAGACTGGTTGCTATTGTTGATCACCATCAGCCTGCCGTTCCAGTGGATAATGACGTTGGCTCGGCGAAAGAGAATACCACGCATCAGACATATAGAACACGTAGATGGGGGCGGGTGTTGGGTGCAAGTTGCATGGGAAATAGTCGTAATGAAAATTGAGCGTTGTAACAAACCTAGCCAATGTCTGTAGTCTCTCCTGATTTCTCTGGGCTTCCTTTGCCTTTTCGATCTCATAGGAAGAGTTGTGTACCGGAAGATGATGATACCACATATCGATCGAGAGGTTTTTGATCGAAAAGGTGGCTCTGAGCCCACCATTGCAGTCAAAGGTCTCCTTTCCATCTAGGCATTGACACTCAGCAAACCCATACCGGCAACGAACATCACAGATGGAGTACGGCGACGAAATCCATACCTGGACCAACCACTTCACCATCCACTTGGCCCCTATTCACTCTTCTATCTTTATTCTGCAACGAATCGCGGCACACATAGGAGAACCTGTAGCCATCTCCTTTTGCCATATCTGAAGCACGCCTCTCCGAATACTTGAAGCCATCAGCGGCGCCAATGGCCGCGATAATGGTCCTGGCGACCACGCGCTGGTACTGCAGCTTCTCCTTGGCGTCAAAGAAGTTGGACATCGCAGCCGCAACGCTGTAGCCAGGACAAGGGTCCGGATCGATGGCCTCGTTCGTGCACTTGCTCAACGGCGTCGCCGCCGCCTCTGCATCCCGAATCTTGGGGTACTCGAGGGCGGCGGCCACTGGAAATTGCAGACGGCAGGACACCTCCTCCGGAATGAGCCCTTGGCAGTGGGTCTGGACTTCATACTGCACGGCGGCCAGCACGTCGTCGAGGTTGCGGCACTGATAGGCCATCTCCGGTTTGGGCCCGCGGTGCCAGCCGAGGCCGTTATTGTCGCTCTCTGGTGCAGCAGCTGCGGCGTTGCCGCTGCCCGGCTCCTCGACTGACTGCATGATACCGTTCATATTGTCGGCGAGGCCATGATTGACAGACGACTGGGATTGAAAGGAAAGATCGCCGCCACACCCTTTCTGAGCTTGGCGTGTTTGCAGAGGGAGAAGTTGTCGTGAGGTGCGTGCCCCAAAGCCCGTTTCGGCGCTCGGGGAAACGTTTTTCTCAAGCGCGCGGCAGAGGTTGCCAACTCTGGTCAAAGTCATGGCCGGTAAAGGAAATCCTCGACGCGCATGTATTATGTCGCTCAGTGGATTGAAGTCCATATGGACAGTGAAATTGCATATATAATGCGGCCTGCATGTAGCCATCTCCGAAGAGAGTAATGGGTTTCATGTGGCAGGAGCAAAACACCCCAATATTCTAATCCACAGCTACGTGCAGGTTCGGCTTATGCGGCCGTTGCGCGAGAACCACACCTTTCACCCCATACAACTCAGCCATGATAGAGATTTACCAGGAGAAAGGTAGACTTGCTTATAGAACATGTAAGACTTTCTTTGATTCTATGCGCTTAATATTACCTTATGAATAATATACATCTATAGTAAAATATGGAAGGCGAAAATCTAAGCTGGCAAGGCTTTGTGTTCCCACCTGCATATCAAGGTCTTTTCCCGCGGGAATCTTAAATATTTTATAAAGCAACCTGTTGATTACAACCAATTCAAAAATAAATTCTATCTAGAAAGTAGATGGATTGAAAGGAACCCCTATGGTCTGTGGGGCCTGCTATTTCTTCTCGCCTATTTCTACGTTGTGACTGAGTTGTACTCGGTGTAGGCATACCTACCGCACGAGACATCTTCTCCCACAGTACTCCATCTACCGAACCTGCAAGCAGCTCTAATGGTATCTATTATCGCATCTTTACTAAAGGGGAAAATAATGTCTTTCAATCCTTTTGCACTACTCCAGGCAGCCTTTGCAGCATGGCCGAGCCATTAGCGGCTTGTGCATCCTCTCCGCATTCAACATCTGTGGATACCCCTATCGATGGATCACTCGGGGCTTTGCGCGCCTCATCTCTCCGGTCCTCGTCATCCTCTGGCGTGCCATCTCTGCAAGCCCAGGCATCGACATATCTCAGTGTTTCTCTATTCCAAACCTTCTTCATGACGGTCAGCCGGATCGGCACCAGGAGAATAATAATTATTGGGAAGGCGGGTCCGGCTTTGGTCAGTGTGACGATGAAGATGACCACGGTGATCACTATTTGTGCCAGGGTGTAAAGATGTATGGGAGCATAGTTTCGGATCTTCTGAGGAAGTTTGGGTAGCTCGGATGGAGGGGTGAGCAGGTGAAAGGTGCGATAGAGGATGGGACTATACACGATCAGCATCAGAATTACATTTTTAGGTCTTCGATGACTTACTTGACGGAGAGGCTTTGTTCTCCCATGAAGAGAAAGAGACCTGCCAAAACACTGGTAGGCGTCAAACCGAGAACATGCATCAATGGCGGACTGACAAAAGCCAAGATGCCGCAGGCATGCAGGAAGTGGCTCCATCGCTGCTCATAAACGCGCTGTGATACACCAACTTCAGTCGTTTCCTGCCCCTCCGTCGTAGTTCTCTGAATGGTTTCTCGGTCGTCATGCATCAAGCTCTCAGAGTGGAGAGGGGCCTGTGGAAGGAGACCATTTGCAGGAGGGATGCCCAGAATACCACACATTGCGGTAGTGGTGCCGAGCAAAGCGATATCCCAGGCGAATCCTCCAGGCTTGCGAGTTCCATATCGATTGATGGTACAGATGATACTGCTCACTTCGTGGTCGAAGAAGAAGAGAGCGGTGATTATTGCGCCTGGGATCAAGGCAGCAAATATCCAGGCGACAGGTAGCTCCCAGAATCTGACGAAAAACACGGTCCGCTCAGGGCTGCTTGGCCTGAAGGATGTGCTGACGTGCAAGGTATCCTTGTCGAGATTTGCAAGCTCCCCCACGTGCGGGATCCCGATGAAAAAGATGATGCTGATGGCGGCGGCGTATTCGGAAAGACCCATGCGGATATAACGATGGAAAAGCGGTTTCCACTTCTCAGCGGAGGCTAGGAAAATGGCCAGCAAGCATGTTCCAATACAGCCAATGATGGCGTAAAGGAATGCAGCAAATGACAGGCGGGAATGGGCACGCTCGAGCTCCTGAATGGCCTTGTGAAAGTAGATTATGCTGTTCAACAAGGAGAAAATCTCGGTGGAAAAGGTGGTGACGTAGCGCATGGTATAGTCATGAGCATTGAAAACGGCAAGGAGGTAGTGCATCCAGCAAGCATGTATGAGAGACCAAGCCATAAACGGCAAGAAGGGTATCTGGACTGTTAGAGCTTGAATTGGAGCTGAGGCAGATGATCCTTACATGAAACGAGGAGAAGCATAGCGAATAGATGTTCTCTGCCAAGATGGAGAACGGGCCGGTGACACCCAATATGGTAAGAGGCTGGATGGAGAAACTAGAAAATACGGGTCAGCATATGTTGGAGAAGTGCGCAGCAGGTTGAAAGGCACGCATACACCGAGAAAATGATGCCGCAAAGACCTGTGCTGAAGACGACTTCAATGGTGCCCCAGTTCTCGCCGGTCAGCTCATACAGATCGCTGGCGAAAGTGATGCCGGGCAGCAGATTAGTGAAGAAGACATAGACCGCGCTGGCAAAGATGAGCTGGTTGAAGATGGACCAGTCGGAGGCATAGCGCGTAGCAAGGTTGGACCAGTCCTGGCGCAGCAGGCGAAAGGGCCTTAGGGCACCGTCGCGGGCCAAGACACCACCCTTTCCTTTGGGCATAGTGCAACAGCCGCTGCAGATGAGGTTCGGTTGCCAGAGTGACGGGTCGAAGGGTGCGGCTCTTGAGATCTGGAGTCTGGGACATCTTAAGAGGCAGCAGGGGATCACGCACCTGCCGTATGTATCAGCCCGCGGCCGGTGACGTCTTTGCCCGCGGCGCGCTGTCCACGACGCCTTCGCCCGACGCCCGCCACTAATGCCCAGAGCATCTCCTGCCCACACGCCCGCGCCCACGCTCCTCTCACTCGCCCGCCCATTCGCCCACCGCGCGCCGCGCCCTGCTTGGCGCTGTTCCGCCGCGCCCGCTGTCTATATTTTTTCTCTGCACGGCGCGCCGCACGTACGCTTGGCAACCACCGCATCTTCAGCACACGGCTAAAATGCCGTGTAGCCATAGACGCGATAACCTACACGCGCCATGGTCTCACCCTTCGTCCCGCGGGCCGTCTTCCCGGCGCTCGACTCGCTGCCGCGCTCCTACTTTCTTGGGCATCACCGCTCCGGTTTGACGAAAATGAAGTCCATGCTCTCGCGCATCGACCTGATCATCGAGTGTCGAGACTATCGCGTGCCCCTCACCTCTACAAATCCGATGTTCGAAGAGAGTCTGGCCGGCCGCGAGCGACTCATTGTCTATACCAAAAAGGATCTGGGCCGGGCTGGCTCCGACCAGGACCAACAGGTAACTCGAGCACCTGTTCATATCCTCATCGCTGCGCAGACAGCTAACACATTTCTTCCCCGCAGCGAGAACAGATTATCCGGCAGTGGCACGCCCCCTCTCAAGTCTACTTCTCCGACCACCGCGATAAGACCGATGTGCGTCGGATACTCAAGTTTGCCAAAGAATACGCCTCGCGCTCCGTTTCGTTAATAGGCTTCCGCATGATGGTTGTCGGCATGCCCAATGTTGGAAAGTCGTCTCTCCTGAACGCTCTGCGCCTGGCAGGAATGGGCAAGGGCAAAGCTGCGAATACCGGCGCGCAACCGGGTATCACGCGGAAGATAGGATCAGGCGTCAAGATAATTGAAGGTGAGGCTGGCACTGAGGGCGTGTACCTGCTTGACACACCCGGAGTCTTTGTGCCGTACGTCCCAGACGCCGACGCTATGCTCAAGCTTGCGCTTTGTGGGAGCGTGAAGGACACAGTTATCGCACCCGTCACTCTAGCCGACTACCTACTATTCCACATCAACCTTGTTGATCCCACATTATACGCAGAATACCACGAGCCGACCAATGATGTGGTTCCCCTGCTTGAAGCCATAGCAAATAAGACGGGGAGACTGGCTGCAGGTGGTGTACCAGACACCGAAGCTACTGCCCTTTGGATGATCCAGAGGTGGCGCACCGGCCATCTGGGACATTTCATTCTAGATAACGTGGCTCCGGGAGCACATAGCGAGCATCGTGCTACAAGAGATCGTCAGGAGCCAAGTATGAACCAGATCAGAAAGGCCGACAAAGAGCGCCGAAAGGCTGAACCACGACGCATTCGAGCTCTTTAACCTACCTCAGGGAAGAATTTTGGTTGTATAACTTTGTGTAATGTGTACGAACAATATTCTGGGAAAGTAAATATTCGATAGAAAAGAGTGCTGCGTCCGACCGATAGTTATTTTTGACAAATATAGCTCCGCGGGAAATGGAAGCATCCGTCCGAATAGCTTTGTCTCTAAAATATGTTACATTTGTGTCTGGATGAATGGTTCTAGTCCCGACAGGAGTCTTGATCTGGCTTTCCTAGAGGAATATTGCATTCGGCGCCGTGCTCCATTAGTCCTCTAGGCTTTGACACGGGTGTGACATTCTGAAGGCACAGCGACAAGTGATCAGTCCAGGTGATCCTCTCAAATTCCACCGTGGATAGTTCTAAGAGCTTTATCTCGAGCATGAATGGTAAATCAGTCGAACCAGATTCGAAAGTAAATATCTTAATGAAAGAATTCGATTCAAGGCACTGGCTGGCAAGTCCTTTCCCTCGCGTCTCGTACAAATTGCATAGTCCAGCGATTTAATCCTGCTCTTCCCGACAGAAATAAAGATCAACCCCCGCTCGCCAATCAATCCACTTGCCATCGAGCCATTGTGGAGTCCATAGTCGAGGAAGTTTTGGAACTGTTCGCTAACAAGAACATGGACCATCACAAAGTGGTCCGTAGAAGGGCCACAGTGGCTCACAGGTGACATTCGTTGCAATAGTCTGATTCAGCGAGGTTGCATTCCAGTTACACCACCTTGCGGCAAGTGTACAATCTATCTGTTGGTGAGGGTGTCCTGGTCCATATCGACAGTCGTCCTCTTGTAGGGCACATGTGTCACAGATCTGCTTCTGGCGCGCACAGTGCTCGGTAATCAAGCCGCCGAGACAGGTATGGAGGGCGTCCTCGCAACTGTAGCGGCAGTCGATTTGGGTGAAGCAGTGCTGAGCATCGACGGTGCACTGGAGATCGGCGGCGGTGTTGTTTTTGGCAGCGGTGCGGCAGGATATCTCCCGGATGGTGCAGTCGCTGCAGTCGTCGAATGCATACCGGCAGCCATCGCGGCCGTCTTGGGTGGAGGTGTAGGACATGCACCATAGGGCCCGTCCCACGCAATCAGTAAGACGGAAGCTGCGAGCGACGGCCACAACTATGGCAAGCGTGAGGTAGAATGAGAAGAAGGCCATTTCAAGACTTGGTGATGACCGCAGGGGCAGTATCCTGTTCGTCTGAAATTGGCTACGACGCAAGGACTTGGTTGAGGACTTGAGGAGAAATTGAATCCACATTCCTTACAACATAAGGAGAAGCTGGGGCAGATTAAATATTCAGCAATATAGACTGACCCCTCGTTCGGATGCTGCAACGATAGGCCTTGATATGTCCACGCACCATGAAGTACAAAGGCACTCATGCCGGGTTTCGCAGCGGGTGTCCGCAGAGTCACACTCACAACAACAATTGCAAATAACGATGCGGGGCTGTAGCGCTCGTTGTGCTGCAAATTCTCCGAGAGGGTCGTGAAGATCACTTCCTGATGCCTAAAAGAAGATGACCGTGCCATGCGAAACTTATGGGCCCGCCTCGTGGAGTTCTGAAGTGGGGCAAGTAAAAAAGTTACCTTCCCGTGAGCGGGTGCGCCCCCGGGAAGACGGGGTTGGTGGAAAGCAAGAGAAGCCCCCTACACACGCAGTGAGTGTCTGGAGTAGGTGCACGAAGAGGATAAAACCACAAGACCTACAGCGTGGTGATACCTCAAGTACCTTCGAGTTTGTTGGTGCAGATCAGCACAGAGAAAATTATTGCTTCGCAACAGTGGTACAAGTGGGGAAAAGGTTAGTGCGGAACAGACATATTGGCCAAACCAGGCAACCTCACGGAACAGAGCCGCTGGATCAATGGCGTAGTAGAGTGCCGATCCCTTCCGCTACCCCGAAACTGGACGAGAAGATCGGTGGGTGCCATGCATGAGCCGTCTAAGCGGATCGCAGCGGCGAAGATGCAGACGGAGAGAGACAAGTAAGCGACAAATCGTTCAGAAATATACCTAACAGAGCGGCACAGGCAAAAAGAAAACAAACATACAATGACTCGCCTCGGCATCGCCGGGGCCGCGTTGTAGCAGAGGACGATTCGATTCGCAAGGCCCGAGGTCCTGCTTGGCAACTGTCAGCTGGACGGCGAATCCGATGACGCTCCCTCCCGAACGGCGAAACGCTAAACTTTAAGACTACTACAACCAGCCTGCCCAAGACGGCGAATCCATGAATCAGTCCGAGCGCCAAAGGGTTGACTCGAGTGGCCACCAAGCTGGCTCAACCATTCGCCGGTCGCGGCGGCCGCCGTTGGCGTGTTTGGAGAGCCAAGGGAAGGAGGCGTCCAGCGACGCACTCGAGTCATCACATCCCAGCTGCCTCCACCGGCGTTGCCGTTGGTCACTGCTCGAGCTGCGTGCAGATCCCTGGACCCGCGCCACATGCGGGTGCGGCTGCTCCAGGAGTTTGATCTACTAAATAAATCCAAGATACTGCTGCATTCTTACCGTTCTCTCAGCACCTACCACGCTATTCGCCAAGGCTGAACTCTGAGCCAGTCGACCACACGATGTCTGCGAAACACGAGCTGGTCGACCGCGAGAAAGCCCACGCCGCCGAGACCTACCCAGATGACCATGCTTCGTCCAACGCCATCTCTGGATCCGACGCCCAGGCCGGAGTAAAGAGAATCGAGGCCGTGAGCACCGCCTGGACCAAATGGTCGCTCATCTGTGCCTATGCAAGGTGAGTTAGTCCCCACTCTATCGAGAGAAAGCTTCCAACACTGGCTCCAAGAAGCCTGTTGATCATTGCGGCTCCGGAACCCCGGCTGACAATCTTCTGACTCGTAGTCTCTATCTCATGGCCTGCGCAACGTCTTTGGAGCAGCAGACCGTCAATCTACTCTTGCCCTTTGCTACTTCCTCGTATGGAGTGCACTCATTGCTGTCTACTGTATCGGTAGTACAAGCTATTGTCAACTGTCAGTACTTTCCGAATGTGCCATGCTGGTGATAGTACACTGACAGGAGCAGCTGTTATTAAACCGCCCATGGGAAAGATTGCGGATGTCTTCGGGCGTTCCGAATCCTTCACCTTCGCCGTAACGGTGTACGTGGTTGGCTACATCCAACAAGCTGCATCAAACAACATCAACACCTACGCCTCGGCTCAAATCTTCTATGCCGCTGGTTCCCAGGGCCTCCAGGTATTGCAGCAGATTTTCATTGCAGATACAACGAACCTCCTGAACCGCGCTCTTTTCTCCACCATCCCGGACATCCCGTTCCTTGCGACGGTTTGGATTGGACCTGAGATTGCCGGAAGCATCCTCCCCGACTGGCGATGGGGTTACGGGATGTGGGCCATTATCTTGCCAGCGGCGTTCTTACCTCTTGCTCTCGCCCTCTTCTTGAACC
Organism: Botryosphaeria dothidea; assembly: GCA_011503125.2. NCBI lineage: Eukaryota > Fungi > Ascomycota > Dothideomycetes > Botryosphaeriales > Botryosphaeriaceae > Botryosphaeria > Botryosphaeria dothidea. Next base: position 3,073,327 of record WWBZ02000001.1, read on the forward strand.
AGCGGAAGGCGGGCAAGATGGGAATCCTTCCGTCATCGCCCTTCAAAGGCCAAAGCGCCGTCTCGGTGCTGAAAAGCCTCTGGTTTGAGCTGGACTTCTTCGGCCTTCTCCTTCTTGCAGCTGCCATCTCTTTGATTTTAATTCCTCTGACCATTGCCACAAGGCAAAGCGACGGTTGGGCAAGTGGTAAAATTATCGCCATGCTGGTGATCGGAATAATCTGTCTGCTCTTGTTCCCTTTTTGGGAGAGAAGCAAGAAGCTGGCCCCAAACGCATTTTTCCCGAAAGATCTGTTCAAAGAGAGGACGGTTTTGGCTGGTATTGGCATTGCTTTCTTCTACTTCAGTGAGTAGACCCTCCTACCCCTAACACCACCAAATCAGTAAAACGCCGTTTTCCTTACCATGCTAATGTAAAACAGTGGCATTTTACCTATCGGTGTATCCCTTGTAAGACTTTCCAGTCCACAATAAAGACGAAGGAGCTGACATGTTATTAGCTATTCGAGTTATCTGATCATCGTACAGAACAAAGGGGTCACCGCAGCAGGCCGGATCGTGCAAACCTTTACCTTTACGTCGACTGTCTCCTCAATTGTCGTGTCATTCATGATCAAGTATACCGGACATTACAAGTACTTCATAACGTTCGGAGCATGCATCTACATGATGGGGCTGGGCCTCACGTATAGATACAGAGACGAAGGCGTCTCGACGTCCACACTTGTGGGCTGCCAGATTGCCACAGGAATCGGCGGAGGCATGCTTAACGTACCAGCTCAATTGGGCGTGCAAGCGTCGGCGAGCCACCAGCAGGTGGCAGCAGCCACGGCGGTTTTCCTCACAATCCTGGAGATCGGCGGGGCGGTGGGAAATGCGATCTCCGGAGCGATCTGGACGAACAGCGTCCCCAAGAAGCTGGAGCAATATCTGCCGGCAGAAATCCGAGATCAGGCGTCACTAATCTACGGGAATGTTACACTGGCGTCTACAGGGTGGGCGATGGGCACGCCGGAGCGCGAGGCGATCAACCGGGCATATCAGGAGACGATGCACACGCTGCTGACGGTGGCCGTGTGCGTGTCGGCGCCGCTGATCCCGCTGAGCCTGTTGATGAAAAATTACAGACTGGACAAGCATGAGACGCGAGCTGACAGGGCGCAGATGGAGGGGAACGGCGTAATTGGCCAGGGGGCGAGTGCCGAGCCGGACGCGGGCCGCAGCTTAGACGGTGATGATGGTGGCAGGGCGCAGGGAGGACTGCGGGCTCTGTGGGCGAAAGCCTTGCGGCGCTGAGGCGGCTTTAAAGTTCTAGCGCAGGGCTGGGTGTTTCGAGGTGGTTGAGACAAGCCGGGGCGTGCAGAGGGATTGTCGGTGGGCAGACAGCCATGGTGCCCTGTGCTGGCCGCCTGCGCGTGCGGAGAGAGCCAGCGCCAGAGCCTCGCCCTGCACTGCAGCAGCAGCACTCAACGGCGCAGCGACGGCTGCCGGCAACCCGGGCTGCACGCCTCGACTAGGGCGCGTTGCCGGTGGCCGGTGGCCGATGCAGCGCGCAGCAGCACCGGCACCAGCACCAGCACCAGCGCCCGGCAGGCCCGCAACGCAGCGTTGGCGGCGCTAGCCGCGCGGTGCGTAGATAGCCAGAGCAAGAGCTTAGTGTTGTGCGACTGGATCCGTGATGATGCGTGAGGTGCGTTGATTGCGAGGCGTCGGCGAGCGGCTGAGGCTGAACGAATCAAAGGGGGCAAGACTTGTTCGCGCCATACAATCTCCGCCGCGCCCAAAAAGACCGTAACCGTCCCTATCGCCTCGTCGTGTCCTGCCATCTGCCCTCTGTCCCAGAGCAGCCCGCCCTCCAGCTCGTTTCCCAGCGCCTGCTCCGCCAGTCCGCGCGCCGCCCCTCCCTTCTCGACGCTCCCAAAGCCACCCGGCGCAGGCCAGCCTCAACCTCACCACAGTAGACCCACGACAAGGAGCCCCCATCTTACGTTTCGAGTTTCAACCACAGATCACTCCGCGTTGCACGCGTCCTCGGTGGTTTCAATCTCGGGGCGACCGTATGCCTCCCTGCGCGCTGCTCTGACCGTGTGCAGCAGCCGTTGGCGTTGCTGATAGTCGACCTCTCTCCAGGCTCCTCACTACTCCACCTTCCTTTGGATACCTCCCCCAACGCCAACCAAGGCCCCCGACCCGACCTCCCCAGCGCCGGCCCAAACAACCCGCGACCTCCACCGCGACTCCCGTCCTCACCGTGCCTCTCGCTCCGCGCCGCACCGACGAGCCTCACTTCGCTCCTGCACGCCTCCGATCGGCGCCTGCCACCCGCCCGCACCCCGTAATCCGCACATCACACATCAAACATCATGGTCGTCGCAACCATTAAGTACGTGCCGCCGCCGCCGCGCCCCCCCCCCCGGACTGCCCTCTCGTCTGCCTGCAGCCTGCTAACCCCCGAGTCTCGCAGATGCGTCGTCGTCGGTGACGGTGCTGTCGGCAAGACCTGCTTGCTGATCAGCTACACCACCAACAAGTTCCCGTCCGAATACGTCCCGACAGTCTTCGACAACTATGCCGTTACCGTGATGTGAGTGAGCCTCCAATCCTCCCCGAGGCGCCTGGTCGGCCCGCTGCATCTCGCTCTTGGCGTGCGAATCTTCCCACCGCGGTCTACATGCTTTTGAATTGGACGAGCGCTGGCGCCGAGGAGAATCCGCTGAACAAAACGCCTGCAGGATCGGTGACGAGCCCTACACCCTTGGCCTGTTCGATACCGCCGGTCAAGAAGACTACGACCGCCTGCGGCCCCTGTCATACCCCCAGACCGACGTCTTCCTAGTCTGCTTCTCCGTAACCTCGCCCGCCTCCTTCGAGAACGTCCGCGAGAAGTGGTTCCCCGAGGTCCACCACCACTGCCCCGGCGTCCCCTGCCTGATCGTCGGCACACAGGTCGATCTGAGAGATGATCCCAGCGTCCGTGATAAGCTTGCCAAGCAGAAGATGCAGCCCGTTAGAAAGGAAGACGGCGAGCGTATGGCCAAGGAGTTGGGTGCTGTCAAGTACGTCGAATGCTCGGCGCTGACCCAGTACAAGCTGAAGGACGTGTTTGATGAGGTCAGTTTCTCCACGGTCTAATTTCCCCCGGGCGTGAACTGATGGCACTACGCACAGGCGATCGTTGCGGCGCTTGAGCCGCCCCAGACGAAGAAGCCCGGCAAGCGCTCGCATTGCGTGGTTTTGTAGTTCTCCGATGAGGAGGCTCAGAGCGCAGTCTAGGCAAGCATCGCCATCAAATTATGCTTCTCGTTTCTTTCAGGTCGGGCGTGGTCGGTTTTCCCGGATACCTTGTTGTGGAGACCCGGCGCATTGGGTAGCGGATCACTTCTGAGATTTGGCAGCTTTCGATTTCGAGTTGGAAGATCAAACATTGAAGACATTTGACATTGGCCCGCGGAACTGCCCATGATCATCATGCGACTGACGTGACGGTACAGTTGCGGCTGTGTGCGTTGGGGACTTGGAGCGGCAGGGCAGGGGTAGGGGAGGGGCGCGGGTCAGATGGACGGAAGCAGCGATTTCTCTCTACAGAATCGTAGCAACGGATGATTGATAGCAAGGGAAGGATTTTTGAAGGTCAAGGATATGTTCGTTATGAGGAAATTGTATTTTTGGTTACGGGTTGGATGCGCCAGGATGAGTATGCTTCTCTTCTCTTAAAGCCCCAAGTTCCAGTCTTCATCTGCCCGCGCGTCATCCGAAAGTGTTCCCGCTGAGGCCGTTTTGCGTGAAATCGCCAGCGCGATGCGTGCCATGGGCGCGTCGCCCGGGTCGAGAGCGCTTTTCAGCAAGCAACTAGATTCCAGTCTGGGTCTGAGCGCGCGCTCAAGCGGTTGCTCTTCCTAAAGAATACAGGACAATAGCTAGGCCTTGATTGTTTACGCGGTGCAGTGTCGTCGTTGTGGTGCGCGCTCTCCAAGTCTTGTCGTCGTCGCCGCCGCCGCCACCGCCGGAGGGTATGTTGTCTGTTGTCCATCCGGCACTTCGCACACACATCGTCACCCTCCCCCTCCAAACTCTTTTGGCACCTGCTCTTGGTTATACCTTGCATTCTCTACCTCTCTCCGCCGTTGCCGGCTGTCAGCACATCCTTCTCAACAATAACCAGCTCTTCTAGCTTTATCAAGATGTCACTCAACTGCTACAGTCCGACCAAGCGGCGCGACGCGTCACCTAAGAAGCATTCCCTAACTAAGTCTCCAGATGAGGAGAAGCCATATGCAGCTCTAGATGAGACGCAACGCTCGCACGCCTATCGCTACAACGTTGGAAACAACTTTTATAGGGAACAGATAGACCGGGACACTGCTGCTAAGGCCCAACGCACCGCAACCAGGCCTACCGTAAGCGCCACCACCCTGTATGAGAAGAGCCTCCCTGCAGAGCCAGAGACCAACTCTCCGCCGGGCACGACTGTCACTACGTTCATGATGCAAATGAACCAGCCCGAGGTTTACCAGAAGCAGGAATCTCTAAAGCTCGTCCCTGAGACCGGCGAGGAGGCCATGCCTACCGACCGCGCCTTCTTCGAGGCTCGCAACGAGGCCAGGCTTTTCCGCATGATGGCGCACAAGCCAGAAACTCCTACGTATCCTACTCAGTCATTCGTCGCAGATGCCGACACCCCACCCAACGCCCCTCGTCAGTTTCCTTCAAAGAGCGTGTCCCACCAGCGCAAGGTTTCTGTACCCGATATCCCCAAGAACTCGTCCAAGGAATTACAAGGCGAGAAGATGCTCCGCCGCAGGGCAGCAAAGCTGTCCTTCGGCTTTACCGGCGCCAAAAGCAGTTCCAGCACATCGACCAAGAGCGACCAAGACAGCCCTATAATCGAGAATTATGTTGCCATCCCTGCTAAAGCTGCAAAGGTCTTAGGCACTTCCACAGTCGCTGAGAACAACAATGGTCTAGGCAAGACCGCGAAGGTACCGGACACCTCCATTGCCGCAGATAACAACAGTACTCTGTCCAAGTGCGGCATGAATCTGCATCGCCGCAAGACCCAGAGGAAGCGCGCCAACACGACCAGCTCTCTTCCTGAGCAGATAAAAGCGCTAGACGAGAAGGACATCACGGCGCTTCCCTCTGTCTTCCCAGTAAGTATCTCGGCAGAGCCTGATCGGAACAATTCTTTCGAAGAGACTGTTACCACCCGTGTCACCATCGACAAGTCCTTCAACAACAGCCACAAGCGGCTCGTCCGTGAGGAGTCCGACTCGACCCTGCCCCCAACGCCTCCTGCGAAGGACACTCCGCCTCACATCAAGGAAGCAATGGCCGCTCGTGTTCAGGAGCACTTGGATGTCCAGACAGGTCTTGGAATCGACACAGCGGGAAAGAATGACGAAGTGTCAAGCATTGACTTCTGCAAGGACGCTACCAGGGAGACAAAGGGCGAGTCGATCTTGTTCAAGCACGGTGTGGCCGAATACGCGAAGCTCATTCAAACCTCCCCAAGCCTTCATTCGATGAAGGCCAGCGTGATCGGCTCGCCTCAGAACCCCATGGAGCAGACGCCGCGTCCGGACGGTTTGCGCCACGATGGCTTGACCAAGGATGGATACCTGCCGCAGATGACGTACAGGCCCAACGAGTATTCTCCGTCGGTATATTCCACAATGTTCAAGACTCCCGAGGCGATGGAGGTAAGTTCAAAGCATCTAAGTTGCTTGGGTGGCGTGCGGCATGCTACTGCCTTCTTGGCCGATCCACGCGCCGCCAGCCTTCCAAAGCAGGAAGCCACGTGAAGACCTTCCGCTTCACCTTCACTTCACTTCACTTCACATGATATCTTGCTGACTCAAAACTGTTAGCGCGGAAAGAAAGGTCGCTCTGCCAGGCTCTCCTCCACCCTCCGCACCATCGCCGACTCTTCACCCGCACTCAGCAACTCCAGCGATCCTGCGGAGCGCAACGACAACCGCGTCGACAAGCCTGACGAATCGGCCGAAACCTTGCCCTTCGTCTACCGCCTGTCGAAAGGTGAGTTTGTTCTCGACAACGAGGCCGCCGGTGAGGTCGCGCATGAGGAAGATCTTCTTGCCCAGTTTCCACGCCCACCTCGCGCCTCATCCTTGAACTGGCAGAATAAGCCGCCGCCTGGCGCACGCCTTTCCCTCATTCCCTCCAAGATCCGCCAGGCACTCGCTATTTCAGAGCTTTCAATGACTACTTCCGATCGCGTTGCAGATCCTGCTTTGTCAGCCATGTCAGGTAACATGCGCCACGACTCCACCCGCGCCAGCTGTGACGGAGCTGGTAACGGGAAGCCCGCTTCTAACGGTCCTGCCCCCATCGTCAACGGCCATAACGGAAACCACTCCACTTCGGAATCTCAGCATGGTCGCCAGCCATCCGGTGGTGTTGAGCACACCTTTCAGCGGCCGGTTGGATTGACGCCTTACTTGGCTCAGCAACTGGGTGACAGCCCCAACCCCATCAGTCCTGGCTTCAACCACCCTAGTGCTATGCCGTCGCCTCTCGCCGGCCCTTTCCCTCCCACCGTTCCGGCCGACGTCCCATCTGATGGGCAGCTTCTGACCCTCTTCCATGTGCTCCACCTCCACATCGACGATGCCTTCCGCGACTTCGGTGTGGCTCAGACGGGCCGCAACGAAAAGCTTTTGAAAGACAGTGAGACGAAGAACAACGAATTGCGCAGCGCCATGGATGAGTACTTCTCCGACGTCCGCTCGAATCTCGACGCTATCGAGCATAACTTAGGGCGCGCCACTGGTGAGACCGAGAACTTGAAGAACGCTCTGGACGCCCATAACCGCACTGTCGAGGAGCTCGCCTACAAGCCGATGAGGAAGCTCACCAACCAGAACACTGAGTTGATCAGGAAGGTCGACGGTCTTCAGGAGCGCATCGTCCAACTCGAGAGGAAGCTAGAGAACAGCGGTTCGGCCTATGCTGTTGCTAGCGACAACAACCGCGGCCACGCTGCGTCTCGCCCAGCCGTGGATGGCCCGCCTCCGGTCTATGCTCGTGGCTGGAGTGGATACGACACTCCTCGTCACATGGTGCCTGCTCAGGTGCCTGCTCAGCAGCAGCATGAGCGCCAGAACACCGATGTTAGTGGCCGCTACTACAATGGCGCTGAGTCTTCCCAGCACCACAACTACCAGGACAGTTATTACGGCAATAACTCCTATGGCAACTACATGCGGTGGGTTTTCTTTTGAACTCTCTCATTTGATATCATTGACTAATCACAAAGGTCCGAAGACGCCACTAATGACACAGACGATCTTACATACGACGAGTTCAGGTAAGAATTCAATTTCCGCTCTGTTTTGATTACCATGCACTAACGCAAACAGTGACAGCGAGGAACTTGGTGAATGCGATATTCCGGATGCAGATACAGCCAGTTGTTCGGAATCTTCGTTCCGTTTGGTTCACTCGCGCCAGAGTCTCGAACAGCTCCACGAACAGGTCCTCGAGAGTCATGCAGGCGATGTTCAACCGTAACCAGCTGTAGGCATTTGCAGTCAGCCGGTATCCATCGGTTATTCTAAAGGCATAAAGATACAAAACAAAACAAAAGTCGAAGGAAACCGATGAGAACTGATTAGACCAGGGAATATGGGGGTCTACTACTAGCACGTTCTTTGCCGGAGCGATAGATGAACCTGTATCTCATCCTTCGCAAGCAATGCAACCATGGCAGATAGATTAAAGAACGACAAAAAAACCAAAAAAAAAAATTAAAACGTGCGGTCCGTAATGATGTTCGTGAGACAAGTCGATCGAAAAAGCATGGCAATAACAGGCGCACATACGTCCGCATGGAGTCGGAGCGCTCGTCTGGATACGAATGTCCCTGAATACTCTAAGAATACATGCACACGAACGTTCGGTTCGGCGTGCGATGCTTGCTGACGCTCGCCCGCGTTATTCTGTGGTAAGCTGAAGGACAAACGCATTATTACTTGCCGTGCCATGACTGACGTGAGGTGGTGTCGTTGCAAGACCTTTTGAAGCGACCTCGTGGTGAGTTATGGTTCGTGTCGGAAGTTAATTGCATGCAGACAGCCGACTGCATCGGCCACTTGTCTCGCCGTGCGAGAACGTTGAGTTGCTAGCGCTCGGGCGGATGTGGAGGTGCAGGGCCAATTCTGCGAGTGATCCTTGTTGTCGCATTTTGTCGCAGGCGCCGTCGACTCCGGAGGCGTCGGAAGAGCCAGGTTACTCCCTGCAGAGGCCCGAGGCGATGGATAGACAGCGCGCTGGAAGAGTGGCAGCCATCGCGGCGGCAGGGGCAGAAAGTAGCAAAGCCAGGAGGCGGCGGCTTGAAGCTCCCTGGAAGAAGGAACGCGCTCGGCGCGGGGCGCTCGTAAGGCAGGACTGGAGGCGTCGGGCGCGACCGCACGGCGTATCATTGCACGCAGCTTGGCACGCTGCTAGACGCACGTCCCTAGCGGCTACACATCGTTGGTTGACGGCTTGACGTCCGACGACTGCAACTCCAGCCTGTCTCGTCCTCTCCTCTCTCTCCCGCCATGGGCGAGCCCGAGAGCTTGCTTGCACAGCCCGAAGGCTCTCAGCCTTCCCACACCCGCTCCGACGACATTCCTCAACCCGGCGAGCGTCGTGTCTCGGCCGCTCCGCCTCAACACCCGACATCAGCCGCTCAGGCTGCGAGACCCGCGCCGACGCATCCAGCGGCCCGCGACGCGCCTGCCTTCCACAGTCCTCAACACGCCCTGCCGCCCGCTGCTCTGCCGCGCATCGACCCGGCCTCCGTCTACACCAACCCTCACCTGCCTTTCGTGCCTGTTTCCAGGCCTCACAGTCGCTCGCCCTCCGCCGCCGGCCTGCAACTCCAGACAGACTTCACCAAGCTGACCACCGGCTCGAGGGATCCCTCGCAAACCCCCTCCATCGTCAACACCCCCGCCGAAGCCACCCAGGCCTCGGGAACGGCCCCCATGGATATCCAGCAGAATATCAGAGGCCTTCGCTCCACCCTCTCCGCCGCTAGTCTCACCTCTTCGCTCTCCCCGAGCTCCGCCATCTCCTCGCCTGCCCTCGGTGCTCTTGCAGATATTACTCCCCTTCCTTCTCCGTTGATCGTGAGCGATTCTCCAGGCCCGTGGCGCCGCGCCGCCGTGGGACAAGTTCAGAGACCCGATTCCCAAGGCTCCTCGGGTGCTCCACGGGAGGAATCGCTGGCAATGTTGTCCAGTGGTACTCTTTCGCCTTCGCGCACGCCTTCGAGGAAGAACAAAGGATACTCGGGTCTCATGACTGCCGCTGTCGAGGCCCATAGCGCCAATGTGCACTCAATGGAGAAGAACAAAGCGAATCACCACCGCAACCGGAGCCTCAGCGAGTATATACCGGAGCAACTCGTCAACACTCGGCCAAGAAATGTTACCATCTCAAACTCTGCCAACTCTGGTGTCCAGCCGACGGTTCTGGAGGAGGGCGCTTCTCAGTCGAACCTGCGCCGCGAAGAATATCTTGCTGCACAACGAGGCCTTGCACCTGCTCCTGGCGCTGCGCCTACCCGCACGCTCCCTACGCCACCGCCGAGCAACCGCAGCTGTACCGAGAGCGAGGAGGACGAGCTGAAGGAGGAGGACGTCGGCATGAATTATCTCTCTGTCAGGCATGATTCGGGAAAGAAGAAGTTCTATCGGCCCATTCGGCAACTCGGCCAGGGTGCGTTCAGTAAGGTCTTGCTAGCCACCCGAGAAAAGCTTGCGACCAAGGACATCCCGGACGATTCCCAGCTCAATCCAAAGAAGCTGGTAGCCATCAAGATAGTCGAGCACGGCCCTGCAGGCGGCGCAGATGAGGCAAGAGTGGAAATGACCCTGAAGCGCGAAGTGGAGGTTCTCAGATCAATCTCGCATCCCTCGCTCATTCACCTCAAGGCATTTGATTGCGACGATCAACAGGCGTTGCTTGTCCTCAATTATTGCCCGGGAGGTGATCTCTATGATCTGGCAGATAAAGGGCGCGATGTCCTGACTGCACCCGTCGTACAGCGTCTATTCTCCGAGTTGGTTGGTGCTGTGCGCTATCTGCACTCCGAACTCATTGTCCATCGTGACATCAAACTTGAGAGTAAGCTTCCATTGTTTTGTTGTGCCAACTCTTGTTGGCCGATACGTTGACAGCTGCGCAGATGTTCTACTCAATGTTCCTGTTTCGACTCTTCGTGAAATCGTGACTCCTTCGCGCCATCCCACGGCTCTCATTACTCTTACGGACCTAGGCCTCTGTCGTCGCATTGACCCCAACGATCCAAAGCTCCAAACTCGCTGCGGTAGTGAAGACTATGCTGCTCCCGAGATTCTGCTAGGCCAGGAATATGATGGCCGCCTGACTGACGCCTGGGCTCTCGGTGTTGTCCTCTACGCTCTTATGGAAGGGCGCTTGCCATTTGATCCCCCTCCAGGCAAGGCCCGCGGACGCAGTAGAGCGGTGCATAGGATTGCCCGGTGCGACTGGATGTGGTGCGAATTTGGTGATGTCGACGGAATCTGGGACCCTTCCAAGCCGGGCGCCAACGATTGGGACGGTGCACGGGATGTAGTCGAGGGTCTGCTCAAGAAGGTTAGCCGTGGCCGCAAGTCACTCGATGAGATCGTGAAGATGGACTGGGTGGCCAATGGCATTGCCATCAATGGCGAGCTGAGACGTCCGGACGAAGACTCGGACACGGATGTCCTGATGCGATAGTCGCTAATGAGTAGCACATTATCAAGCTCCAACAGTACTCGCGGCGACGGAGCGCCAAGGATGTGTGCTCACGGTGAAGTGGTTCGATTTTTGTCTGTGTTACTATTCTTTCTTCTTTCACGCGCTCGTTACCGCGTTTCCTCGGCTGGTATCTTCTAACCATTCGATCTTTATCCCTTCCTTCTAAAGCAATTTTTACGCTTGTTGCATTCATCTTTACTTTTTACATTCGTTCACAGCATGTTTTTTTGTTTTGACATCCCACGCCTGACGGCCGGCTCCTGCCGCCTTCCTCTTCTTCGACTTGTTCTGTTCTTCCTCATGTCGAGATACCACGGATTATTGGTGTTGCCCGCGGCGTTTTCTTTCACCGTGAAAAATCTGCGCCCTTGTTTCATTTCTTCTCTTTGCAGTTTCTTTCCTCATGCCGTTGGGCTTTTGGTAGCTTTCTGGGGCCGTGACCAACGAATGTTTTCTTCTGCACTGTTCTCCTTGCGTTTTTTGCATCTCTGCATTTCTGCTGTTTTACTTGCCTCCACTTTCCCAAAAACATTATACGTCCCTTTTTCGTCTATCAGAGGGGTTTGAAAGATATTAGAAAGGATCCGGATTTGGAAGGATGGGGTTTTACTACTCTTGGTTTAGCAGATCAATGAATTGAAGAGGCAGCAAAAAGAGGTTTTTTTTTAAAAAATAGGCACAGAGGATTCCGCGCTTGTCTTTATGTGATAGCCGCGTCTCACGCGGGGCCATCAAGCCATGAGATTCCTTTAGGAACGTTGGTTACTCATCGTATGCAACCAAATGGTGCACCATAACATGTCTGAATATAGTTTCTTCGAAGGATTTAGCCGTCATGCGGGAGCAACCGAAAATTGACACCGACTAGGGTTTTTTCGCGTCGATCCTGCATGACGGTTCGCAAGGCTAGATACGAGCGCGTGCGTGCTTATTATTGATGATCGGCCGATATGTGCAGAGATCAGATAAGGACACCATAATTTCGCTTCTCCCTGCTGCGGAAGCTTACTACGGAAGGTAGATGTGGATAGTCATCCGGGCATGAATGCGTGGATTTGCTGGGTTTTGTCCATGCGTTGAGTTGCATTCGGTTGTACGCGTCAACGCCGTATGCGGCGCGTACGCTACCGAGGATCTACGTTGGTCAGCTTAGATCTCGTACTATACGCACATGGGTGCGCAGGCGAGGCTGAAGATTTACGCACGTCGCTCTTCCGCATCGCTTGAGTTTATTTTGCCGGCTTGTTAGCTTTCCGCGGAACTGGCCTTACTGCATCGGCGCAGCTGGACGGCAGTGACTGTGAACGTCAAAGGTGAAAGGTCGTTGTCGTCACGCAGGCCTGGTCTTAGAGACTACTGCCTTTTTGAGGTTCACATAAGATTTCGAACCGTCCGGGGTACTTACTGTTCGTGATCCCCACCACCCGCCGATCCGCAGTAACCATATCGGGCAATTTTGCTTTCGCATCATCTTCAATCTTTTCCTTGCTTGATGGTTGCATCTCCCCGCTGCGGAGTTTCTTGTTGTTAGGTCCGTTTCTGAGCAAGCAAAAACAGAAAGAGAGAAAGTGCAAAAAACAACTAGCCGCCGGGAGCGTCTCACACCGAATTGGGCAGCTGGTGCAGAAACCGTAGTATGACACCAGCGCCATTCGATCATGTATGTGTATGAGAAGATCCAACCCGAAGAGGAAACAATTGAAGGCCACAAACCCCCAGGTTTTATGCTTTAAGGTCCCGGTGATGCGGTATGGAGCCGGAGCCTGCTCCACATACTGGCCGTCTTGTTGGGTTTGGGTTCTGGTTGAGTGTTTGATCTAGGGTATCTGTGGCGGTGTCTGCTTCGCTTTCGTTCCCGCCTGGGCTGGTGTCACTTCCCCCAAGCTGGATTGTTTCTATTTGGCGAAGTGGGCTGTTCCACTTGCGTTGGGATTTTCAACCGGACCTGAAATTTGATGGCTCTTGTTTGTCATAGATAATCTGCTGAAGCAACCTACTCGAACCGTACATCTTGACCGCCCTGTGCTCTTAATTCCTCATTCAAAGTGACTTTGCACGGGTCCCTCAACTATGACGGAACCTGAGGCGCTGTGGCGGAGTAGGCGGGATGTGCCGGTCACGCAACATGGTGATGACGTGGTCCCTCTTTTCATCAAACCCGAAAGCACCCTATCCAGAATTCGCGAAGGAAAGATTGCCGGCAGCCTTTACCAATTGCAGAGCCATCTTTCTAAAATAACTGATGGGAAGTTGAAGCATTCATGCGGATGTAAGTGTTCCAAAAGATCGGTGACAAGTACGTGGGGACGAATACTTCAGCTCCCCATACACCATTCCGCCTGCTCTTTCAGTGAGTCAATGCACAAAATTTACATATTTCCGCGGGGCAATCGCGACACTTAAAGCCAAGTCAAACTCATTGACGAGTTCAAGCCGAACTTAATATTGATGGATGTAATCTCAAAACCAATGATAATATGCAATGCTTTTCCTCCACCGCAATCAATGAAGCTAAAAATGACCCCAATAAATCTATTACCACACTGCTTACTCTCCCTTCCATCCCTCAGTCAACACGACAGGGCCCTTGTACACTTTCCTGCCACGAGCGTAGTAGTAGATGGTGCTGAAGATGCCAACAGCAACAAACATGACCGAGGCCCAGTTGAAGTTCTCAGCATCGGTCGGAGTAGCATTGGGCCAGAAGCACCAGAAGAAGGCGTGCAAGCTGTACAGCAGACCGCAAACATTGACGGGCACTCCCCACTTGCCCAGACTCCAGCGGCACTGGGGGAGTGTCTCCGGGTGGTATACTCGGCGCCATAGCACGCAACCGATGGAACAAGAGTAGGTAATCATCAGAGAGACAACGTTAAGGGAGATGATGGCGTTGAAGGCAACGTCGCTGCCGATGTTGATCAAGCTCAGCAGGACAGTAATCAGTGTGGTGACGGTGACGGAGTTGACCGGAACCTGGAGCTTCGGATCGACCTTGGCGATCCAGTCGGAGAAGGGAACACCCTTATCACGGGCGAAAGACCAAGTCTGACGAGACGTGGAGAGATTGTAAGAGACAGTACCGGCGAAAATGAGGACGGTGGGGATAACGTTCAGTCCGATGACGCCGGCGTCGTTGACGGTTTGGCGGAACACCCAAATATGGGGGTACCAGTCCTCCAAGGCAGCTTCAATGTCGGTGATCATGAACAGGTAGCTTATGAGGAAGACAAGGCCCAGGCCACCGTTAATGATGTACGACCAGACCATGGCACGGGGGACGGTGACACCGGCATCCTTGATTTCTTCGGACATGTGAGCGGCAGCATCAGAACCTTGAGACATTTGTTAGCAGCAGCTCATCACAACAGAAACTGGAAACATACAAATGCAAGCGTAGATTGCGGAGATCTGACCGACCATCAAACTCAGACCCATGGTGCTCCAACCGCCATCATTTGTAAAATGGGTGAAAACAGTAGCGGCAGTATTGCGCGGAGACAAGCACCAGAGCACCACTATGATGGTGAGAAAGCCGAAGATGTGGACGATGAGCATCAGGTTTTGCAACAGGGGCATAGCATGGGCCTTTTGCGGGGATGGTCAGCGTTTTTGTCCTTGAATCTGAGGGTTGAGCTTACGAACCCCGTAAACGTTGAAGAACCAGACCTGAGTTCAACGAATCATGTTAGATGCTCTGTCTTTCAGTGTAGATGAGGCATGAAGGGGTAACTGACAATAATGGCGACTGCGATGACCATCAAGGTACCATGCCAATTCTCCGACACATAGTCCGGATAGGCAACAATGGCGCAGCCTTGAATCAAGGTTCCTACTAAGAACGGGCCACTGGCAGTACCAGCTTGCCATGACATGGTTGACATCCATCCTAAGCAAGATCAGCAAAGCACCTGAAAGAAGAGGAGCAAAAAACAAACCTGTGAAATAAGAGAGGAACCTCTGCATGTGCGCGGGAGCAAACTCCGACACCCAATGGTATTGGCCTCTTTTACTGGTGTTAGCACTGCTAGACAGGCGGGTGGTGAATGGTGGACGAACCCTGAAGTTGGGGCCATGGAAGCCATCTCTGCGAGCGAGGCCATGACAAAGCTGAAGCCTGCAAAGGTCCAAACATAGGACCAAATGAGACCGGCCAAGCCGCCGTCAACCAGACCCTGGGTGGTTGCTCTATTAAAGAAAGTCAATTAGATGTGACGATAGTTAAGGTTCTGATACGACGCACGTCATGAGTACTTCCCACGTGCCCTAGGATCTTAGGTCAATTGATTGCGCAGAAACTGGGGCTCTGGAATGGCTTACCTGCAAGATGACGGTGAATGCGATGGCGGAGAGAGGCCTGTAGTTCCTCTGTGTTGTGTAACTTGTCAGTGAGGCGCATGAGTGGGAAGTGCGGAAGACGTACTCGGAGCTCCTGGACCTTGCCCATCCTCGTCATGTCGGCGCGATCATGGCGAGTAACGCCCTTGTGCTCGTGTTCTGAATCAGCACTTTCGTCGTCGAAGCCATCCAAAGGGTAGGCATTCGCGCGGGCGGTGGTATCATGAAAGCCCTTGGCGGTGGAGGCGGCGGGCAGAGAGCCCAGCTCGGCGGAAGTGCGACCCATGGCAGTGGGAAGGATTGAAAAACGGTAGCACGGAAAAAGAAGGAGGCAGCAGCGCACGAGGCGGCAGCTCGAGCAGACGGGGCGTGTGCAGCGATAAAGACAGCAGGCTTGCAACGGGGGTGCGTCGAGCAGTCAGGCGAGGCCATATGTAGCGGGCGATGCTTGCGCGATCTGGGCTCGGGAGTGGCATGGTCGGCAGATTTGCAGGGGAGGCTGAATCGCGGCGGGCATGGTGGTTGACTGCCTGTTCGGGGCGAGGCCGAGCCGCGCACATTCTCTGGCGTGTTTGAGCTGGCGGAGGGGGCCAGATCTGAGAATCCCCATTCCTCCCGCCCGCGCCACAGCCGGCAGATGCGCCGTGAGAGCCCGCCAAGGGCAATCCATCGGCTGATCCAAGCCTGCCACGGCTTCTCGCGCCTCGTCACCGTCAGGCCTCTCGCAATTACCTAACGAGCCCTGCGGCACAGCACCGCGCCCGCAGACACCCACGACACCCCCGCGCCGCCCTCGTATTCTTGTATCCACCGCAACACTGTCCGGCCGCTACTGAGTGCGCTACCGCCTCCGCGCCGGGCCTCGCGCCTACCAGCTGTGGTTGGAGGATAGTCCGCCGTTGTTTGATGAGGATGGCGCCCGTCGTCCCTTCCGTTGCCCATCTTAAGGCTGTTGCCGTCAGCTAGTCCCTAGTGCCGCCGCCAGTCCACCCACCAGCGCCCTGCCAGCCCTCGCCATCCTCAACCCCCCGCAAGCGACTTTTTAGCCGTACCCGACCTCCATCTACCGACCACTCACTACGCCCGTCTGTATAACCGACCCGACGGCGTGGACTTGGCACCCGCTGCGCCGGGCCCCTTCGATGGCGCTTCCAAATCCCTAGGCCCTCAGTCTGATGCAAGAAACGCTCCCGCCCTGGCCCATGTCCCTCGGTCCCAGTATTCAGTATTCGCCTACCACCCTGTCCTCACCACCACGGTGTCGGAGATTTCCTGAGGCCGAGCTGCGTCGCCGCAAATGATCAGGTCTGTCCACCTCCACCGCCCATGCCTGCTCCTGATTCAAGCTGCCCGGCACTCCCCGTCCCGCCAATCTGTGAAAGGCCGCCCGCTCGAAACCTCCAGCGAATCCTTGGCTTCGGACTTCTCCCCCGGCTCACAGCTATGGCTTTTGCCTTCTTTTTCCTCCTGCTGGCGAGCAAGGCTTAAGTTGCCCGTGTCATGAAGTGGAGATGCCACGCAAGGCCCTGAGGCTTGATTGCACCTATACGAGCCTCGCCACGCGCTCCCAATTGCCCCTCGTTTCTACGACAGGTCCAGTCCAGTCCATGTCCCTGAAAAATGTGGCGCTCTCTCGCTTCTTTCCATGCTTGCTTTCGGCATCCCACAGTATCTGTAACACCCATTCTGCCGCGCGTGCTGCATTGCTCCCTGTGCCGCTTCTTGCTGCCCTACTGCAAGGTCCTGCGCCTTCCACCTGGATTTTTCCGCCTGATCGGCTTCCGGACAGCCCATGTCACGCAAGATCTTGCTAGCCGCAATCCTTCCCTTTCCCTAAGGCTGGAGCTGCGTTGGAGATCCGCGCCTTGCCGCCGATCTTCTAATGTTCCTCTTAAGATCTTGGACTATCCGACCCATTGGTGAAGAAGTCTTTTCCGCACATCCTTCCATCTTTCTGCACCTAAAGCCATGGCCGAGCCACTGGCCAACGGTGTAGTGCCACCGCCTTATCACATTACCGATGATGACAAACGTGGCCTGGTTATGGTCATCACCACCATCACTGTCTCGTTTGTGATCGCCTGCCTCCTTGTACGCATCTATGTTCGCACAAAAGTCAATAATGATTGGAAGCGCGATGATTCGCTCTTGGCCGTAGCTACGGTAGGCTTTCAATACCCTTTCACTGGTTTCAGTGCTGATATTTCCCAGGTATTCTGTTGCTTCCAGGCTGCCACTGTGTACATCCAGGTTCAAGAGGGCCTTGGATTAAGACGTCTTGATCCAGCCAAGCTCGAACGTCTTGGGAGGGTAAGCTTGATCCTTCCCTTCGGCGCGATTACAGCCCA
This sequence comes from Botryosphaeria dothidea, assembly GCA_011503125.2. Taxonomy (NCBI): domain Eukaryota; kingdom Fungi; phylum Ascomycota; class Dothideomycetes; order Botryosphaeriales; family Botryosphaeriaceae; genus Botryosphaeria; species Botryosphaeria dothidea. The sequence goes on from WWBZ02000001.1 coordinate 3,090,782, forward strand.
AGATCCTCAACTTCCAACAAAGCGCTGGTGATTCGGCCGTTCATCACACGTATGGAAGACGATCACCTGCAAGATGCTGACTCGTATCTACAGGCAAACTTCGCCCAGCAGATCCTATACGTCTTTACTCTGTTTCTATCCAAATGCGTTGTCCTCTTGCTGTACTTGCGCCTCACAGCGGGCCGGAAGCATGCCATGTTGGCATACATCACCATAGGTCTCTGCGTCGTCTGGGTTGTGGTTTCTATCATTATGGTCTCGATCAGCTGCAACCCGTATGATTGGTTCACCAAAGGCGTTGAGGTCTGCGGAGACATCGTAAGTCGAACCCAATCATCAATTTGCTCCAGTTGAATGCTAAACATCGTTTCAGACATGGCGCTGGCTTGTCATCGGCATCTTTGACATCATTACCGAGCTGCTAATCTTCTCCAACGCCATCTACCTCGTCGCTGGCCTGCACATGGCTTTCCGTCTCAAAATGGTCGTCATTCTGGCCTTCAGCATCCGCCTCCCGTAAGCACTTCACCTCTCTGCACACCAGCCTTGTCCACCCAACTAACACTCGCCGCTCCACAGCGTCATCATCGCATCCGCTATGCGCATGAAGTATGTCCGCGCCCTGCCCACCTCGCACAGCACCTCCTTCGAGGGCGCCTACTCGGTCGTGGCGGGGCAATTCCAGCTCGACTTCGCCATCATGGCCAGCACCATCTCGTGCATCGGGCCCTTCCTGCGCCCCTTCGAAAAGGACGGCGGCGGCAGCAGCTACCGCCAGCGCTACTACGCCGAGTACCACGGCCACAACGCCTCCGGCACGGGCCGCTCGAACCCGCGATCCCATGGCCGTTCCTTCAACGATAACATTTCATTTGGCACCGCCATCCGGATGGGGCCGATCGGTAACAATGGGGGCACGGTCAGCTCGACGGCATCGGGCCAGAAGCAGCATAAGCCCAAGCTCAGCCTGGGGCACAGGAGCAGCGCGGCGTTCTTCGCGGCGGGGCCGCACTCGGAGCCGTTGGATCAGTTGGACCTGCGGCCAGATTTTTGCGAGCATGAGGCGGGTGCCACAAGGGGCAGCACTGCTGGCGCGGGCACGGATCTGGACGCGCTGAGCCTGGACAGCAACGACAGCAAGAGGATGATCATCTCGAAGAAGACGGTGGTCAGGATAGAGAGAGAGGGCGGGGAAGGAGAGAGCCTCGGGGATCGGAGAAGTGCGGGGAGCGGGAGTTTTGGGGATGTTGGGAGGGCGTATAGTCGGAGTTAACAAGGGAAGGGGAAACACGGCGTTCCGCCATATTTTTCATTTGTAGATCATGTAATGACCGTAACGCCTACAGTGCCAGGCTAGCGAATTGAGCTTGCTTGCGTGCATTTGGATAAGTATGTTGTGATTCGAGCTGGCATACTTGAGGAAAGTATGGCATGTACGCCTAGGGAGTGGAAGTCTTCATCGGGACGCTAATATCATTGATCTTTCTGAATATATTCGTCCGAATGAATGCTTCCGCTCCCCATGAGTAACGTTTGGTGGGTCTTGTCGTTTTTCGTGCGATATCATGGGACTAGAGCTCGTCGCTTTGTCAACTGCCGCTATGTTCAACGTATTGCTCAATCTTTCCTAGTTCACTGTCTTAGCTCTAAGCTTCATTCGGTTCTTGTTTTTCCCTCTCCCCGATCTCCTTGTTCTTTTTCGTGCTACCTTCCAGTCCACTAAGAATGTCCTCACCCCACTGGTCGCTGCTCGGAATAATCATGTCAAACGTCTCCTTAATCACCGCATACTGATAATACCCACACCGCGCAATCGGCTGCGTCTTCTTGATATCCAACACCCCATTCGTCAGCACCTCGTCTGCAATGTGCACGCCCACGACCCTCCCAATAACCACATCCACGGTCCCCATAGGCGGATTTCCCGGCAGGCGCAGTGTGCTGTGGTAAACGCACTCGAATCTCACCGGACTCGCCTTCACCATTGGAACGGCGGGGGTTTTGAGCGTCGTGGTGAACTCCTTCTCGAGGCCAGCGCGCTCGAACTCGTCGACGCCGGCGGGTACCTGCTCAGCGGTGGCGTTCACGGCCTCGCGCAGATCCCAAGTGGCCAGGTTCCAGGCAAAGACGCCGGTGGCCTCGACGTTGGCGACCGTGTCCTTGCGGCGGCCCGAGGGCGTCTGGTTGGCGCTGAACATGACGTACGGCGGGTCGAACGTCAGGTTGTTGAACTGCGAGTACGGCGCGAGGTTGTGCGCCCCGGAGGACGAGACGGAGGAGACCCAGCCAATGGGGCGCGGCACGACGCAGGCCTGGATGCGAAGGAGAGCACGCGCGAAGGATCAGTTCCACTGAAAGAATTGCGGGTATGAGCTCGCCCGCGCAAAAGCATTGGCAAGGTTCGGAAGCCTCTTCGAAGGTGGGATCGGCGTACCTACCTTGAACGGATCATGAGGCAGGCCATGGTCGGTCTTGCCAGGCTCGTAGAACATGACGTCCTGACTTCAATGGATATCCGGAGACGAGGCGAGCAGGCCGCAAAGCGTTTCGAGGGGTTTCGAAGCAAGAGTCATGGCTGCGAGTGGGCGTACTCCAGTATTTGAATGAAGCAGAGCGGAAGTGGAGATGTTTGTCATCATGCCATTCGATTGCCGACAGCAGACCCCGGTCGCAGTCAAAGCCGAGCGAGCGCGAGCGGGGGTATGACGAGTGTTTGTGCGTGCACGCTAAAGCGGGATGTCGATATTCGGGCCGCTCGCCGATCGGACCCCGAAACGACATCATAGGGTCTCATCCCCCACCATGCCCCTCACCTCACCTCAAGCATATCAATCCTCTAGTCTCTCTCTCTTTCGTTTCCCCCGTAAATGTTGCTTGAAATATCACGACCCCTATCTGATTACAACCTAGATAATGACGACCCAATCTTCCACTCAGAGCTCCAAAACGACCATTTCAACTCCGCCGCTACCGCCGCCACCGAAAAAATACCATGTTCTCATAACAGGCGCATCCTCTGGACTCGGTCGCGCCTTCTTCGAGCACTTCTCCGCCTTCCCTCCCACAACTCACCATATCCGCGGCGTCGACGCGCGACCCTACCCAAACCACCCCAACGTCTCCTCCTGCACCGTCGGCACCAGCGGTCACTACAACCAGCTCGACCTCAGCGCCGAAGCCCTCGTTCAAAAGTTCGTCCGCAGCGCCACCACCACAAACGCCAGCATCACGTGCACAACTTCTCCAACAATATCCTACCGCCAACCACACCACCACAACCAGTCCCAAACACCAACAACACCACCACCACCAACAACAACAGCAACCTCCTCCTCATATACCCCCAGCACTCCACGCTCCGCCTCCAACGCCGACCCCCCACCCCAACACATCGGCCCCTTCGACCTCGTGATCCACAGCGCCGGCATCCGCGGCCTCGTCCCCTCGCACGAAGCCCAGGACCCGTCCGACGTCGCGGGCGCCGAGACCATCGCCGCGATGGACGCCGCGACGATGCGGCGCGCCTTCGAGATCAACACGCTGGCCGCCTTCACGCTGATCAAAGCGCTGCTGCCCTCCCTGCGCGAGAATCCTTCCAGGCCTCGGGTGGTCGTGATGGCCTCGCGCATGGGCAGCGTGGCCAGCAACGCCGCCGGCGGCGCGTACGCGTACAGGGCCAGCAAGGCGGCGCTGAACGCCGTGCTGCGGAGCTTCAGCATCGACGTGCCCGAGGTGGCGTTCGCGCTGGTGCATCCGGGGAGGGTGGAGACGGGCTTGGTGCGGACGAGGGAAGAAGGTGCGATCGAGGTGGGGGAGAGCGTGGGGGACATGCTGGGGTTGATCGAGAGGCTGGGCCAGGAAGAGGGCAATCGAGGCTTGAAAAGTGGGTGTTTTGTGGATAGGTGGGGCAAAGAGATACCGTGGTGAGTTGATGCGCACGACTGCTGTTTTCTCACTCCCCACACCCCCCCCCCAAAAAAAAAGGAAATTGACTGCAACCTGCGTGTGCGAAGCACGCTTGGTGGAGTTGAAGAATTCGTGCGGATGTGAGCGCGTGATCGGTATACATCGACACACTTCCGTCCGGACGAATGCTTCAACTCCCCACGAAAGCACTTGTCATATCGAAGAGTCTAGATGGTCCGTCCAAGCCATCACTTAAGTCGATGAGCAACTCAGCCGGCGACTTGGACTCCCGCAACGCTTGGAAAAAAGAAACTCAATCAAATTAATTAGAAAAGGACCAGTAGCATGACAAGCCTCGCATCTTGGGATGCTACAGGCCACTAACGAAATCGAAAAAAATCCAAATAAAAGCAATAAACAAATTCAACAACTCTCGAGACTCCACATCGATCTGTCCCCCTTAAACTTCCTTCCGAGATGTTCGGCATTCCGACCGGGTCGGCTCGTGCGTTAGGGCTTTTCGTGTGGATTTTCTGAGTATGTGTGTATGTGTGTGTGTACGGTGAAGACAGGAACCCAAGGCTAAAGTTCTCTGCCATTTGCCGATTTGGCCAACGAAGCGGCCCGCTGTAAATGATGCAGAGGCTCGTGAAAGAGCATGCATGTACATTGCAACAGTGAACTCGAGCTAACTGCGCGCGCCCTTCCGACGACCAAGCGTGCTGCGTGAGGTCTGACGAGCAGTCGCTTCTGAGAGGGCAGTCAAATCAAATGCACACAATTGACTCCCGGTGTCGTGGATCATTGCTCCAGAAAAGCCAGTAGGAAAAAGCGTTGAATGAGCGCCGCTTCATGTGGGCGCTCGATCCTGCTGTCTTACGCTGGTTCCCAGAGCTTGCGTCTTCCACCACGGAGCGAGCGAGCAACCGGCGGCGGGCGCGCGTAGGAGTCGGGGTCGATGGGGCCGGTCGGCTCGGCACTCCGGGGCGCGGTAGGAGGAGCGCGAGGAGTGCTAGGTGCAGGAGGCGTGAAATTGCCGCGGCCGCGATGAGCACCTCTACCTCCACGTCCACCTCCACGGGGAGAGTGAGCGGAAGCTTGGTGGGATCGGCCGAAGTCGTTGGGATCGAAGACCTGCTGCTGCTGTCCTGCCTTTGGCTTCGGCGCAGGTGCACGCTTGAAGACGACCTCGTCTTCATCGTCGGACTTCTGCTCATTCGCCGGAGCAAGCACTTCCTGCTCCTCCTTTTTGATCCAAGCCTGCCTGTTTCGGAAGTCGCGCTCTTCGCGGCCTATGATGTCACGAATCTGCTCCAGCCGCTTCGCACGGACGCTAAAGCGCTGGGCAATGGCCTGCTTCTTCGAATCGTTGGTGAGCAAGATGAAGGACTCGGGCGAGATGTCTGGGTTCTGCTCGTGGTGGATGCGCCAAATAACATGATTGAAGAACGGCTGCAGCGGTACGGGGACCACAGACTTGTGCTTCTGCTCGGGCTTGCTGTCCTTGTTCGCGCGCGAGTTGTTGCGCGACCTAGCCTTGCCATTCTTGTTCACAGCCGTCTCAGCCTTGTAGGGCGTAGCGTTGAGGAGGCCGGGGCTGGTGGCGGAGTATGTGGAGCGTGGAGATTCGGAGTTGCCCTCGTGCGAGCTTTCGGAGACTTTGTCGCCCTGGCTGCCCAGGGAACCCAGGGAGTTGTTGAGCTCGTCGGCGAGCTCGTCGGCCTCATCAGCGGACTCGGTCATGGAGAGCAGCGTCTCCGGGAGCAAGAAGCTCTCGACTTCCTCCCAGGTGCGGTAAATCTCGTCGCCGCCTTGCAGTTGTACAAGGCCAGCGGCCTGGACTTCGGGAATCGAAGTGACATCGTCGAGCCACTGGAGGGCTTCCTGGGCATCGATGGCAGGCTTGCCGCCAGCGCGCTTCAAGCGGTCAACCTGCTCAAGGGCTGTTCGGTGGTTAGACTATCCGACAACCGGCGCAGCAGGACTCACTGTAGAGGGGTACGAAGAGGCGCATAGCGCCGTTGTTGATCCACTTGCGGATGCCATCGCGGGTGCTCTTCTTGACGCCGGCGAGGAAGGCCGAGTCGTCAACGATGCAGTTGAACACCTTGCGAGCGGGCGCATCGGATTTGTGCAAGCGGCCCTGTTGGGACTGGCTCTGGGCCTGCGCGCGGAGCGGGGCGCTGGCGCGCATGGTGGGCGATCTGGGCGTCAACCTCGTGTGCGCGTTCGGCCTGCGAGGCGGGCGCGGAGCCGGTGGTCTACGGCGGTGGGTGGTGGTTGGGAGTTTAAAGACGTTGCTGGGTGCTTAAGCTGGGCGACGAGGCATCGCCGTGCGGGTTCGGCGCAGCAAGGGCCTAGGGCGAGGCGACGGAGGGGCTCACGCGGCGGCCGGGTCTCACAGCAAGCGCATATCCGGTGGTGGTTTGGTCCAAAGTCAGAGGGCGTGCGCGGACGATGGGCATGTCGGAGAGGGTCGAGGGTGTGGCGGGCGTGGGCGGCGCCGTGGAGTCGCTGGGCTGGCGATGATTTAACCCACGCGGCACCGGCCAGCCAGCCAGCCAGTTCAGCCCAGCGCCCGCCGCAGAGTCGACGTCTCACTTCACCGTTAGACACGTTGCCGAGAGTCACCACTCCAGCCACTACCATTTCTTCATGCATGGTGCATATACACTCTACTGTGTTCCTGGCTGCCAGACTGCATGCAATGCCGTCCGCCGCCCGCCGCCCGCGACCTCGCCCTGCCCTTGTCGGCGCGCGCATAGATCTGACCAAGGGTGTGTTGAGTGCTCATCGCGGCCTCAACCTAGTGCCTGCACTGCATAATCGCGTGATCGCGTGGCCCTCAGAATCCCTCAACTTCCTCACGTCCCCGGCGCTCACCTCCTAAGTCGGGCATCCAGCCCTTCGGCCTCTCGCGCCCACGTATGATGAGTCCATACAACGCATTCTCGACCTTCTCCACGCAGTTACGCATCACCCCCATTTTCTTGTCCACGTCGTCCGAGAATTTCCGATCACCGATGTCTAGGCCTTCAAGGTGCGTCCGCAATTCGCGCATGTCTTCCAGCACATTTCTCGGCGGCTTCTGCTCCGGCACATCCACATCCATTTGCTCGTCCTTCTGCTCCGCTGTGCCGCTGCTGCCCGACGCATGCGTTGGGACAGGCTGACGGCGGGACTCCCCACCCGGTAGAGCTCCGCTTGTCGCCATTGCAGTGACAGCAAAACGCATGAGCTCTCCGACCATGTCAAACACACCCAGTATATAGTCCTCAGGCGTCAGGAGAAGGGCGCCGCCTTCATCACCCAGCTCCGCCAGCTTCTTGCATGATTCTTCGTACGAGATGAGCGATTGGCTCTCGAGGTAGTGTTGGAAACTTAGCGATTCCATGAACTCCTGGTGTCCTCCAGTGATGTTGCGCGAGTAGCGGTAGGCATTGATTCCTTGAAGATCCTTGGAGACGGCGGCGTAGATCTTCTTAATCGTGTCCCAGTATTGTGCGTTCGCTTTCGTGATGTTTGGAGGGATGGGCTGACCGAGCTTGCGTATTCTGTGAGGCTGTTAGTCGGACAGTCTCCGGATTCCCTTCAGCGAAAGATGGGCTGGTGGCTGAGCGGGGCGCAAGATAAACATAACAGCGTACCTCTGGAGAGAGAAAATGCTAAAGACAGTTAGCGGGAGTCGGTGACAAGATCTTGTGGCGCGGCTCACATCTTCTTGCTTGCAGCGGTGATGTCGCGGGAGGCCTTGATGATTCGCTCGCGGCGGTCGTGATGTTCGTCGAGCTCTGCGCGGAAGACCTCGAACATTGGCAGGAAAGGGGAGGTGTGTTGCGGCTTGGTGGAGTCCTCCATAGCTTCGGTGTAGGATCGCTTCTGGCCCATCGAGGAGGTGAGTGGTGGTCGTCTGGTGGGGTGCTATATAGACAGACATGGGAAGAAGGGAAGGCGCATCTGACGCAAATGCGCGCAAATGCAGCGAGTGCGGGTGGAGCAGTTTTACGCGACCCCGCGCCGGCAAAGCCTGCCTCCCCTTTTCCACGCGCTGTCTGTCTCAGCACGCGTCGACGCGCATTCAACTGACCGCCGCCGGCTCTGTTCCATCACTTTTGTCGCTTGCTTCTTCAATCCCATCATGGCTCGTTTGTTGTCGAGCCCCAAGTTTGTCTTCTCCGCTGCCGTTGCCTTGCGCGCTGCCTTGCTGGTCTACGGCCTATTCCAGGACGCCTTCTCTCCCATGAAATATACAGACATCGACTATTTCGTCTTTACTGATGCTGCTCGATTCGTCTCTCAAGGCGCCTCGCCTTACAAGCGTGATACTTATCGCTACACTCCACTGCTTGCCTGGCTCCTCTACCCAACCACATGGTCCCGCCTCTTTTTCCATTCCGGCAAGGCCCTTTTCGCTCTCGGTGACATTGTCGCTGGTTGGTTGATTTACTTGATCCTGCGATCTACCGCCAACATGTCCACCGAAAGCGCCATTAAATATGCTAGTATATGGCTCTTGAATCCTATGGTCGCTCAGATTAGCACAAGAGGTAGTTCGGAGGGCCTTCTCGGTGTCATTGTTACCGCTTTACTCTGGGCCGTCGTCCAAAAGCGCATCATACTTGCCGGCATTCTTTTGGGATTTGCCGTGCACTTCAAAATCTATCCCTTCATCTACGCAACCTCTATCGTCTGGTGGCTCGAGGATGCTCCTGGCCCAGGAAGATCGTCTCCGAAGCCTCTGATGTCAACGATATTCAACAAGGCCCGTGTTACTTTGGCATTTGTTAGCTTCGCTACCTTTCTGTTCCTGAATGCTGTCATGTTCCACTTGTAAGTGAACACCACCAACTTGGAATGTCGCTGACCATTTCAAGCTACGGAGTACCTTTTCTTCAACACACTTTCTTCTATCACCTCCACAGGCTCGATCATCGCCACAACTTCTCGCCGTACAACACCATGCTCTATCTGAATTCATCCCCAGTGGCGCAACCCAGTATGAAACTCGAGTCTTTAGCTTTTGTCCCGCAGCTGCTTTTCAGCGCCATCGCCATTCCTCTTGTACTCGCAAAGAAAGATCTCGCTTCTACCATGCTTGCTCAGACATTTGCATTTGTCACCTTCAACAAAGTCTGCACCAGCCAGGTATGCCTATACATCGTTCACAAATTGGTCGGTTCAGTTTTAACTTAAATTTACAGTACTTCCTGTGGTATCTTATCTTTCTGCCATTCTACCTTCCTACATCATCCCTCTTGCGGAATTCCACGAAGGGTATTGCTGCCCTGATTCTATGGATCCTTGGCCAAGTACGTATCTTCGCGCATGTATGCTTTGCGCGCTACACCACTAACGCATTCTAGGCTCTGTGGCTTCAGCAAGGATACCAGCTGGAGTTCTTGGGAAACTCTACGTTCGTTCCCTGCCTCTGGTTCTCTAGTGTAGTTTTCTTCCTGATCAATACCTGGATTCTGAGTGTGATTATCAAGGACATTGGGAAAGGAGGCATAACAAGCACCATATCCGTTCGCGACAAGACAAGATAATTCCAGCATACTAGCCCACCCTCTCACCAAAGCTCTAAGAGCTGAATTACGAAGTCGCTGTCTGGACTCATCGCGACATCAGTATGCGTACGCAGTAGAACCATTCGTCCGGACGATGACATTCATTCCCGGACGACGGCTTCAGCCCCACAAGTATGATGGATCTATGGGAATGACTTCGTATTGTAGTTAATGCGATATCAAGAATTCTCACCCTTCGAGAAAAAAAAAATCATCCCCGAACCTCTTTAAGGCGCAGTAACAACCTTCCCCCAGCAGGGCTTGCGCTGAAAACATCATACATCCTCATGTCATCCTCTGTCATCGCGTCATCGACTTCTGCATCAAAGCGTAGGAAGAACGCAGCGACGAGCTTGCTCAGCTCCATCTTTGCAAGACTGCGATTGTTAGTAGGCGAGGTAGGCAGCTTTTAACGTTGTGTGGGTCGAGGACTTACTTAATGCCTATGCACGATCTTTGGCCCACTGAAAACGGGATGAAAGCTTCTTTTCTGAGCTCCTCTCCTTCCTTTTCAAACCAACGCTCGGGGATGAACTCTTCTGGTTTGAGGAAGGCCTTTGGATCGCGATGGATGGTAAAGTTCTGCGTCCCAGCTGTGGTCTACAACTAATCAATGAACACGATCTCAACCTCAGCGTTGAAGAGACTTACCCCCTTAGGTATGAATACACCGTCTACTGTCGTATCTCTGACCGCAGTCCGCGGGAGCGTGGCGATGATGGTCGGATAAACTCTCAAGGTCTCGTTTATAACGGCTTGCAGATACGGCAGCTTCACGCACTCAGCCGCCATAGGAACTGCCCTTCTCTCCTTGAATGCCGTCCGAACCTCTTCACGTAGGCGTTCCGCTGCTTTGCGGTTCTTCAACGTGCCCCACAGTAGGAACGTGAATGTGCTAGCCGTGGTTCCACTGCCCCCAAACATCCCTCCCATGCTTTCCTCAGCGAGCTCAGAATCCGTCAGCGGTCGGCCCAGAGCCGCGTCGGCACCATCCAACGCATTCTTCAGGAACGGTGTCCTCGTCCCTCGCGACCGACACCCCTCGATCATCTTGACCGCAAACTCCTTCCACGTCTTCACATCGCGGAAGTAGCCTCCCACCTGCCCCGGGATGGCCGTCCCCCACCGCTCCAACAGCCACGGCGCAAACTCCTTGTAGATGAACGTCGGCCTCCACGAGCGCATGTACCGCATGACCCTATGCGGCTCACCTCTCTCGACGCTTCCCGGATCCTCATCAAACATCAAGTGATAAATCGTGTCAAAACTTAGCCAGAGCACCCACTTGTACACATCCAGCGCCTTCCCCTCGCCCTCGCCCGCCGCCGCAGCAGCCCTCCCCGCCCACTGGTCCATCATCACCATGATCTTGCTCGCCATCTGCCCCTCGAAGTCCAGCATCGCTGCCTGCGAGAAACCCTTCTGCAGCAGCTTCTTCCGCGCCCTGTGCGCCTCTGGATCCCGGAAGGACATCAGATGGTTCTCATGATAGATGGTCTTGGCCCGGTAGAATGTCTCCTCCTTGACGAAGGCGTCCGAAGCATAAATTGCGCGCACAGCGGAAGGGGAAGCGAAGGACAATTCATTGGGACCGATGCGCACGACGGGCCCGTAGCGCGCGTGCGCGGCGTGGATGAGGTGCGACTTCTGGCCGCGCAGGTTGCCGAGGCGGATCCAGAGGCGGGAGAGGCGGGCGAGTGGCGGACCGGGGTGATTACGGAGGGGGTGGAGGTAGAGGTTGTAGAATGCAGAAAACGAGACATATGTTACGATTAAGAGTATCAATGGGAGGAGGAGAGCACTGTGAGGGGCGGGAATAGATGAGCGGAAAGAGTGTATTAGGGAGACGATATTCGACGACATGACGGTTTACTGCTCTTGATATTGGATTGCTCTTGATGTGGGTGTTGTAGCGTGCTCGAACAAGTCGACTTGCCGCGTTGTCAAGTACTCCACATCGGGTAATGTGGGGAAATGTATATCAGTATGGCGGGGCGGTTCGTCGGCAACTAACGCCAAGGTGTCGGAAGTGGCCCCAATTAACACATTGTACATATCCGACAGCACTGTCGTCAGCCAGTTCGTGCGAATAAGCTCGTACGAGACGACGATCTCTAGCAGCAGTTGTGGAGAAATTCCGCTGCTTGCAAATAGGGCGTGAAGTCTATTTCAAACGTACTGTTAGACCTTGCACGCACAAGCATACATGCATGAGGAGTCGAAGCATTCGTCCGGACGTAATTATAAAGAAAAAATAGTCACAGTTACTTCCGGACGGATGCTTTGACTCTCCATGGTGAAAAACTATACTCTCTAAGTCAGTTTATCTGGACACCTAGAACGGTCGAACGAAGCCCGTATTGAAAGATTGTCTGAGAGAGATAAGCGAATTGTTATTCAGCGCATGATATCTTCCAAAGCAATGCATCAGTGACACTCCTGGCAGTATCCCTGATGGCGCTTCTAAAACTCTCTACAGCCAAGCCCAGCAAAGCCATTCCTAGTATGTTCTCATCGCCACATATCGATTCAGCGAATATCCAGCCTTCTGCGACATTACTTCTGTCCATTTTTGAGCCACGAAAACGCCGAAGCGCCACCAACCGGATTCGCTGATCGGGGCTTGCTTCCATCTTTGGCAGAACCGGTCAACTTGGACAAATCTGTCGAGATCGTCCTCTTCGGCTGAGGCGGCTGCTGTTGCGTGTCCACAACCCCGGTTGACGCCGAAGAAACGCTCGTGACGCGCCGGCGACCTTCATCAAAAAAGCGGGACTGGGTAGTGGGGGTGGACGCGGAAGCTGGGCCCTGAGCGGCACTCGAGGGGGTTCTCGATGACGTGCGTATGGGCTTCAGAACCTTGATTCCAGTATCCCGACGCTGGTACGTGTCGCTACTCGGTGCTTTGCCAGCATTCGCCCAATCCATCGAGTTAGATCTCTCGGCTGGGCGTCGCCAATTGTTCCAGATGGCTGGCGAGGACCCTGTGCGGGACAGGTTTGGTGCCGAAGACTCTGTCTCCGTGGCGGACTCCTTGGAGTCGTTCCTGCTGCTAGGACCCCATGCGGGTCGTTCGAGGCTCCGACGTTCGTTCACTGAGGCGGTGCCGTCATCGGAAGAGGGCACAGTAGCATTTCGGTCGCTATCAGACCCGGCAGGCGCAGGCGACCCTGAAGCTGCCTTGAGACCTTCTAAGCTTTGAGTCTGAGACTTCTCTGGGGCATCTGCGCGGCTGGTCGTAGACGCTTGAGATGTCTGAAAACTGGTTTGCTCACTTGGTTTAAGCCATGGAGAGCTGGTGACCTGAAGCGTCTTGAATGCACGGTCGTCTTCGGGCCTCACCAGAGGTACCGAGAGCTTGCTCCTGTCATCGTCAAATAGAGTCAATGTATTAGACGAGAGCAGAATATCCGCGTTGTGAGCCCGCAGCAAATCACTACCAAGAAAGACCTTGACAGTTTTTTCATCTGTCTCTGGTAACGTCTCGACGACGGTGAAGTCGACAGTCAACGATGGTAGCTGGGGCGTAGGACTCCCAGAACGAGAAGAAGCAGGATAAGGTATCGCCTCGGGCAGATATAGCTCGAGTTTGATTTTACGGTTGCCATCTTCTACATGTCTGATCTCCGACTCGAAGCCCAGCTTGGTGATCAAGGCCAAATCCAAACACGAAGTGTAGGATCCAGTGCACACAGCTGCATAGAGAAGCGAGTCGTGCTTGAAGTTCCTATTGAGCCAGCAACGGATGATAGCCGGCACGGACCCCAGAATGAACAGGCCGGGCGCAAGGCGTGGAACTTCCAAGGCGGGCGTTCCGACGGGGAAACTTGAATCGAGACCTAAGCTGTTGGCGCGACCCGAGGTAGCTGAGTGTACAGAGGCAGCTGCGGAACTCTGGCGGCCGTCTGATTTATGGGAATAGCTTCTCTCGGTCATTGGATGACCACCGAGACTGCTGCCGGTGCGAGGGATCAGATCCATGGATGACCTGGAAGCATGAGACCAATGGCCCTGATTAGCCGTCTCGTCGAAGCGGACACTGTTAGCGCGAGAGGTCGTCCCGAGACGCCTCGGCTCTTCGTCTGCATCGAGGTGTAGGCTGGAGAGAAGATTGTTCGACTGGTCGTCGAAGCCGGAGAAGGCGTCAGCTGTGGGTTGCTGCAAGGGTACTAGAAGGATGTTAGCAGTATGTTGCAGCGCGGCTGAGTTTCACTGTTGACCTTGCTGCGGAGTGCCACCCAAAACGCTTGGGAAGGGCGACGAGGTTCCCCAGACAGACTTCACGCGGGCGTCTTCATCTTGCCTTCTCTCCAAGCGGGCGAGCCGATCGGCGTGCTCCGCCTGCGTCTGCTGCACTCGCAGCATGTCGGAGTGGATGCGCCAGATGTCGTCGCGCGGGGTGAAGGAAACGCTCTGAGGATCCATCACCGAGGACGTAGAGATCCCGCCCCGGCCGTCAAGCAGCAGTGCAAGCGCGGAGCAAACAGGGCGCAACCATCACCCGGAAGAGCAGCACAACACGTCTCCGCTCCTCTCCTCCGTCACCGAAGTCCAAGCGGACGGCGGGGCCGCCAGCGACCCAGGCTGTGTGGCCTTTCCTACGTCCACTGTACCGTTGTCACGCTGAGAGGGAGAGATGGTTTGCCAGTGGCGAGAGCCAAGGAGCCGGGCCGTCGTCGAGCGGAAGGAACGGGCGAATGCAGCAGCGCAGCGGCGGCACGGATGTAGAGCGGGACGTTCGGCCGGGCAGATATCGTAGGGGACGGGCGGAGAGCGGATTCAGAAAGACGTGGCTCGGGTGAGGCTTGATGTGAATTGCAGCGAGAACAGTACGGCGGGGCGAAGCGAAGAGCACGGTGGCAGCGAGGGATGGGCGGAAGGCGTTGATAACAGCAGCGGCACACGCGGAGGAACGGAACGAGGGGCGTGCGTGAGGTGAGTGGTTATGAGGGGCTGCAGTATCTCTGGAAGTGTTGCAAGCTGTGAACAGCGAAGGGAAGGCCGCGGCAGCTGGGGCGGGAGGCGAATGCTTGCTGTTGTTGGGTGAGGTTGGAGATTCAGAGCAGTTGGTAGTTAGGTATCGCAGACCCCCGGGCCGTGCAGATCAGCTGGGCGCCACACTGCCCGCGCGCTGCCGTCATGGACTGCCAGCAGTCACGCTCAGAACAAAGTCAGCCGTTTGCCAGCAATGCGCAAACGCTGTGCTTGTTACAGGAAGATTTCATTTTCTCATTCTAAATCTTTTGATCTATTCTTTGACAGGTGCTGATGAGTCATACAGCCGTGGCGCGTTGAAGCGGTCATCCGGACGCAAAGGTAATGCACACTTACGTCCGGCCGACTTCTTCGACTCCCCATGCGTATCGTGTCTGCAGATGACGTAAACAGAGAACTCAATAATACATAATATCAGAGCCTGCCCCACGCGTCCCCGTCATTCCATGCCGGGAGCACTGAGGGAAGCTTCTCCGGCGTTTGGTCCGGGTAAGCAGAGGCAATTAGACTCAGCAGCTCCTCGATAACAATCTTGTATGCTTGGGGCGTCAAATGCAGTCCTGATCGGTCCATGCGTGAGTACGATGAATCTGGGAGCTTGTTCCTGCAGCCGCACTTACCGTCGTACATGAGCTCCTCGATAAGCGCGTTCCGATCAACGCCTCTGCATCCAGGCAGCGGCTCACCGGCGGCCCAACCCGCTCGGGTCATGAAAATGGTCCAGAGGTCTAGCACGGGGATCTTCAACTCCTCACCTACCTTACGTGCAGCGTTGGCGTACTTCTTGGTGTGCTCCGCCGTGCGCTGGAGCCCGTCGTGTCCTTTGGCTATGTCGACAACCTCCATCTTGTACTCATTGACGGGGGGAGGCGTGATAATAACCAGGCGCGGACCGTGTGCTCTGACAAGTGGGTGGGTGCATATGGTCCTCAGGTTTTCCATGTACTGCTCCAAACACACGTGCTGCTTGCTACTGGAACCTTCAACACAAGCATCATTTGCTCCGAAGAAGACGGTCTGAGAAGCGGTCAGCAGCGGTGATGCTGCGGAGGGGGGCGGCACCACTTGCCATCAAGCGCACTTTGGCCTGCCCTGGCGAGGGCATGAAGCGTGGAAGCACGGTAAGGGCCTTATCGGTGTTGTAGCCACTGAGGTTCATGAGAATACAGAAACAGCGCATGACAACAAAGCCAAGCAGTCCTTACTTGAATCCGCGATTGACGACATCGAGCTTGCGGGCGTAGGCTAGGCGGCGTCAGCGCGCTGTCTGTCTGAGACTCGGGCGGTTTCAAAGCACACCTTGCTGTAAGGGCGCAGCGAAGCCAAAGCCGTCTGCGGGAGACGAAGCCTGAGTGATGGAGTCTGGGGCGGTGGTGGTTAGCCATGGCAGACGGCACGGGCAGCACGGGGACGGTGATGCATGCACAATACCTCCGAAGAGCAGGAACTGCTCGTACAGCGCAGCCTGCCCCGGCAGACGTCAGTGTCAGTGTGAAGGCGGAGGAGGGACTCGACAGGTGTGGCAGACCATGACTCGAGCTCTGGGCAGCGCTCGATCACTGGAGATCTGGCCAGAAAGCGAAAGAATTGCGGGGGCAGCAGGTTGTCGCCTGACAGGAGACGGGCTGGGATGGGACAGCTGGGCGCAGGCGGTGCAGGTGAACCCCCGGGGTGAGCACTTGGGTGGCAGCAAGCGCGTGGTTGTTGGCGAGAAAAGCCGCCGAAGCCAACGCCAGTGGACCCTTGTGCGCTCGCGAGCGGTCAGCTGCACGTTGTTGGCCGTTACGGATCGGCATGTGTCCGCCCCAGGGCAGCCTCATCAGCGCACGCCGTCCTTGGCCACTTGTGCGCCAGCACACACGGTTGCCTCCTTGGCGCGTGCCCCCCGCGATGACCACGCTCCCATGTCGGTCATAACTCCCATCCCGGCGCAGATCGCTTGTGCTGAGCATGAGCTAGACTTCTTATCCATGTTGCAATAGCATCCCACCTTCTCCCAAACCCTCGCGCTGTGCGCATGTCTTCTGCCGCCTGTGTGCACCATGCCGAAGTCCGTCTCCTCCTTCTACGACCACGATGCCTACAGCGACGAGGCCGACGGCTCCGACCATGACACGCCGCTGAACGACTCGTCCTACCTCGCAACCTCCCGTGTGAATCCCTCGACCGAACCGCCGTCGCCCGAGGCTGAGCGCGGCAGCAAGTTGCGAGCCACCCGTTTCTCCGAGCTCGACCTCCGCAATCGTAGCCACCTGAACCCCCATCGTGCTGTCGACGAACGCTCCAGTCTCCTCGGCCACCGGGACAACCACCGCGACTATGTCACCACCCCGGGCACTCCCCGCCCTTTGAGTGGTCGGCACAATAGTGGTAGCGTGCGTCGTCCGCGCCATCACAGCCGCCGCCCCTCCTTCAGCAACAGGCTCGTCGCTGCCCTGGGCGAGGAGCAGCGCCAGGCTCTCGGTAAGTCCCCTTTGACCGTACAACCCTATCTGGCGCTCACCTCTCTGCTCTCCAGAAAGCGACCTGGCTGAGTCCCGCCACTCTATCTTCCGCGACGACCGTGTCTGGTACGACCAGTTTACCTCAACCGACTGGGTGCACGACAGCATTGCCGATGCCTACCGCGTCAAGGAGTTACGCAGCCGCAAGGACATCCGCGGGAGGATTCAAGCATGGTTTGACGGCGCACAAGGCTGGATCCTGGTCGCCATCATTGGCTTGTTGACCGCCTTGATTGCCTTTGTCGTCAACACCACCGAGAGTACCCTGTTCGACTACAAGACCGGCTACTGCACCACTCACTGGTACTGGAGCCAGAAGAAATGCTGTGCTGGTGCCAGCTCGTGCGACGAATGGGACTCATGGTCAAATGTCATATTGCAAGAAAAAGTCGACGACATCTGGATCGAGTATGCCGCCTTTATTTTCTTTGTTATCGTTTTGGCCCTGCTCTCGTGCCTCCTTACCCTCACCACCAAGACCGTCATCCCGTCACGATTCCATCTTCGAACCCTCGATGAAAATCTGGCCGCCGACACGCCTGCCATACGTGATGAGGATAACGGAAAAGCCAATCCTTTGAGTCCCCAGGAGGCTTTTGCGAAAAGCGCCCTCAGACCCCCAATGGTTTACTATTCCGCCGCCGGAAGCGGAGTTGCCGAGGTTAGGGTCATACTGAGCGGTTTCGTTCTCCACGGATACCTGGGATTCCGCACTCTGATTATCAAGACCGTTGGCCTTATCTTGAGTGTGGCCTCCGGCCTCAGTCTCGGCAAAGAGGGCCCTTATGTTCATATCTCAACCTGCATCGGGAACATCGCTTGCCGTCTCTTCTCCAAATATAACCATAACGACGCCAAAAGACGCGAGGTTCTTAGCGCTAGCGCTGCCAGTGGTGTAGCTGTCGCCTTCGGTGCACCCATTGGCGGCGTGCTTTTCAGTTTGGAAGAAGTCAGCTACTACTTCCCGCCGAAGACTCTGTTTCGCACCTTTTTCTGCTGTATTGCTGCAGCACTTTCATTGAAGTTCCTGAATCCTTACGGGACTGGGAAAATAGTCTTGTTCGAGGTTCGCTACCTTTCGGACTGGCATTTCTTCGAGTTGATTGCTTACGTCATTGTTGGAATTCTTGGCGGTGTTCTCGGCGCTCTCTTCATCAAAGCATCGAAACTTTGGGCTCAAACTTTCCGTCGCATTCCGCTCATCAAAAAAAGCCCGATCTTTGAGGTGTTTCTCGTCGCTCTTCTCACCGGCGTAGTGAGTTTCTGGAATCGGTACACCAAGCTCCCGGTGACAGAGCTTCTGTTCGAATTAGCCAGCCCTTGCGATACCTTTACCGAGCAAGGTACTGGCCTTTGCGCAACAAACGAGCGGATTCCAGAAATCATCTGGTACTTGTTCGTGGCATTCGTCATCAAGGCACTCCTTACCATCATCACGTTCGGTATCAAGGTTCCAGCAGGTATCTATGTACCGTCCATGGTGGTTGGTGGTCTCATGGGCCGCATGGTCGGCCACATTGTTCAGTATCTGGCTCTCAACTATTCATCGACTGGCCTCTTTGGTACGTGCCATAAGGATGACAACCCCGAGTCTTGCGTTGTACCGGGAGTGTATGCAATGGTTGCGGCCGGAGCAACCATGTGTGGCGTTACCAGACTTTCTGTAACCCTGGCGGTTATTCTTTTTGAACTTACCGGAAGTCTCGATCATGTACTGCCTTTTTCGCTTGGTGTTTTGGTATCCAAATGGGTGGCAGACGCGATCGAGCCCTTGAGCATTTATGACCTGCTCACCGACATGAACTCTTATCCTTTCCTCGACAACAAAGTTCGCCCGGTGTTTACCTCCCAGCTTGGCGATCTCACTTCACCACCGCGCGAAGAGCGTAAAATTGACATCACGAACTCCCCTCTTGTACCTGCGAAGCAACTGCGCTTCCAGCTGCAGCACCTCCATCTGGCCGGCGAATTGGACGGCGGTTTACCCATTCTCCGAGACGGTGTTCTCGTCGGCCTCATCCCAGCACCGGACCTCGAATTCGCTTTAGACAAGCTTGACAACGAAGATAACACTTTGTGCCTCATGTCCCCAGAAGTTGGCTGGAACTCGCGTGAGAATGAGACGGAGGAGCACGACCCTACTGACTTTACCCCCTACATCGATCCGGTATGTTGAACAGATCTTACCTAACCTTCCAACCAACTGACACTGTACGCAGGCACCTGTTTCTCTGGAATACCGCTCACCCATGGACCTTGTTTACGAATGTTTCGTCAAGCTTGGTCTCCGGTACATTTGCGTTACCAAAATGGGTAAATACGCCGGTCTTGTGCATAAGAAGGCTTTCGTCAAATACATGAAGGATGTCGAGGAACAGGAGAAACACCAGCATCATTGAGATTGGTCTTTAGATTGTTCTACTGCCAATTTCCCAAATTACGGACCGTTTTACTACGCTCCAACCCTGAGGGACGCGTCTATTTCTTCCTTTTTCTTGTGCATTATGCATCAGAATGTTTTGCTTTTCGCATATACATCGGAGTTCGAGGTTTGATTTGACATATTTTCATCGTTTCTATGACTGTTTTTTTGGTCTCAGCCTTTGAGTACGTGCATATTATTTTTTTTCAGGGAGGTTAGTCTCCTTTTTTGTTTCGTTTCGATATGAGATTGGTCCTTTCCGTTTTGCATGCAACCTGGTATGAATTAGAAGAGGAAGACGGCAAATTCCTCGAACCCTGCTGCATTATACATCATTAGATACGGAGGGGCCTTCGCAAGAAGTACGTTGGCACCTTTGGAATGGCACCTTTGGAAAGGAGAATGAAGTGATTTGATGGGCCATTTGATTGATGATTACATAATGAGTGCTATGACAGATTGCGGCTCAGAGCGTTGATACAAGGCACGTGAAACTTTGGTCAATCAGATTACATTCTGGCTGGGTTCCAATCTCCAATCTCGACTCGCTGGGCCTCACTAGTGTACTACTCCTGATTCGTGAAGATAGCAATACCGGTAATATATACACATGGGGAGTCGAAGCATTCGTCCGTATGTGAATGTTCAAATAGGGTGATAGCACTTGCATCATGACGACTGCTTCAACTTCTCATCAGTGATGACAGTATGACTCTGCTGGTGCGAAGCTCCGTTGGCTCAATCCAACGGGAGCAGGGGGAATTTATCATTTTACATGGGCATGAGATTTGTTTTTTTATTCCTCTATCATAATCAAAAAAACGGGGGCGGCAACCCTCTCTTCTTCCATCATCACCACATGCATATTATCATACATTGCAAAACTAAAGGCGCCCATTCATATTATCCCCCAATGCGTTAACACTTAGTCCTCATCCCAGTTGGGATTGGGACCCGGGGGTTTGGGCCCACCTGCCTGGCGCGCAACGATGATCTGGTCGACGGCCAGTACAGTGCGGGCGGCCTCGGTGGCCAGCTTGATGGCCCAGCTCTTGCTGACCAGGAGGTCGAGGATGCCCTCATCCACAACGTCGAGGACACCCGTCTTGTCCTCGTTCTCAATGTCCACGCCGGCCGTCCAGTAGGGCTTCTGGTCGTCGCCGGAGGCCTTGGACGCGGCGTGCGCAGTGTACAGGCGGGACAGCACTTCGGTGGCGTCCAGACCTGCGCTCTCGGCGAGGGTGCGCGGCACCACCTCGAAAGCCTCGGCGTACTTCTTGATTGCGTACTGCGACAGACCGGGAGTCTTCTCACCGATGGCGGTGACGCGCTCGATCAGCTGCATCTCAGTGGCGCCGGCGCCGGGCACAAGGCGGGGGTCACGGGTGATAGCCTTCACAACATTGACGCCGTCATCAACAGCGCGCTCCAAATCATCCAGGTGGTTTTGGGTAGCGCCACGCAGGACCAACGTCGCCGTCCGGGTCTGCTCGTTCTCCTGGCGGAAGACAGTGACGCGGTCACCGCCGATCTCGATGGTCTCGACAACATCGACCGTGCCCATCTCGTCGGGCATGGGGGCGCCAAAACGAGCCAGCGGGGTGGCGCCAACAACGCGGCACAGGCGGCGAAGTTCGAACTTGGAGAGGACCTTGATGACGAGGATACCGAAGCGGTTGAGGTAGTGCAAGGCGAGCTCGCCGACGGTGGATCCGGCAACGACAACGCGCACGCCCGAGTCGTGCAGTTCCTTGATCATAGTCTCGACTTGGTGCTCCTCGCCCTTGGTGAAGTCGAGCATCTCCTTGGCGTTGTGAAGCAGGACGGTGCCCTTGGTCTCCGTCTGGCTGATGTCGATGGCGCTGGTGAAGACAGCAACCTTCGCCTTGGTTGCCTTCTTGATGCTTCCGTCCGGCTCGCGGCCGAAGACCATACCCTTGACGACCTTACTCTGTTCCAAGCTACCACCCATAATCTTGACCACGCGAATGTTGTCCACGTTGAAGTTGACCGGATTCTTGGGCAAGACAGCCAGCACGGCCTCGGCAACACTGTCGGCCAAAAAATCCTCGGTGCCGCTCTGCTTGGCGGCGATGACGGTGCGGATAGCCTTGCTCAGTTGTGCCTGGTCCCTCATGTCCTCGACCTTGTCAACAACAAGCTCTGCAGCGGCGTGCGTTAGTATGAGCCCTAAAGTCGCTACCAGAGTATTCACCTACGCTCCAACACGTTCAATGCCTCCTTCTGCGCCTTCTCATAGCCCTGCACAATATCGCTGGTGTTCAGGCCCATCCGGATCAGCTGCTCGGCCTTCTTGAGCAACTCGCCGGCCAGGACGATGACCAGGTTGGTAGCGTCGCCCATCTCGGCCTCCTGCTGCTGGGAGGCCATGACCAGCAGCTTGGCAGCCGGGTGCACAACCTCCAGCTCGCGTAGTATGGTGGCGGCGTCGGAGGTGAGAATCATCTTCTGCAGGTGGTTGATGACGATCTTGTTGCGGCCATAGGGGCCGAGCGATGTCTGCACCGTCTGGGTGATGGTGCGGCAGGCATCGATGTTGCGGATAACTGCACCATCCTCGGCATCATAGCTACGGGCGCGTCAGTAGCCGTTGCGGGCCATCTTCAGTGCACCAGGGGTGAGGGGAGAGCTCGGAGGTTGCGGGCGGTGGAGGGGCAGCTCGGGCGGCGTGTTCACGTACTTGTTGTAGCCCTGCTTGAAAAGCCCCGCGTTGGGGGCGCTGGGTATCGAGAGCGACATTCTGGGAGAGGATTTGAGGGCCGGCGGGTTGTTGGAGGGAGGGGAGGGTGGAGGATAGGCGGCGGGCTACGAAAAGTCGAGGAGCTCCGCCCGCTGGATGTCGCGTTCGCCAAAACTAATCGCGTCCGCGGCAAAACCCCCCAGGTCTTGGCCACCGCCTTCCATCCTGTTCCACCACAACCACACGTATCCTCTCCGCTTTCTCGCCGAGCAGATGATATCTCGCTCACAATATTGCTGCGCATGTCACTGATTTTGAGCATTTCTTCCATTCCCTGCGCTAGTAGACTTATAGACAGTTTGACTGGTACAGTTTCCGCCCAACACAGAGATTTCCACCCGCACTATTCGCTTTCCCTTCCAAACAAAGAAATTTCCGCAAAGGAGAGAATGCGCGCACGCATCGGAGATTGGGATATTTTATTAGAGAGAAAAATCAGAGCGCGTCCGCCCAAGGAGCATGCGCCGTGAAACACATGGATCCAGACGAACCAACACGGCAATGCATCCCATATCTAAACGCCGCACGGCCAGCTTCGACACAAACAAAGAGAGAAATTGTAAGACTTAGACACGCTGAGGAAAAGGAAATGGTTGGGAGCAGGAGAGCCGTCGTCCGGACTGTGGTATCTGAAAATCGACGAGACTGAGGGATTGGCTGGCGTATCATCACTGATACATGCAAGAAAAACTACATCATTCCGTTGCCCGAGTCCTTCGTTACGAGGTGCTGTTGCGTGACCTGGCATCGAGCTCACTCTGGCTGGCAAGGAAGGTGCTCGCGCCGATCGAGCTGGAACGCGTGTGTGACGCCTTCCGGGTGTGGTTGTGGTGATGGTGATTGCCGTGAGGCTTCTTCGATAGCGAGCCCACGTCGTGTTTGCCTAGTCATCCGCGTGTCAGTGACGTCCAAGTACTTCGTTGGCTTCCTAATAACTTACCATCACAGCATGCCCGAACATTCTCCAACCTATCCGCCTCCCTCTCCTGTGCCTCGATCACCTGCCTCAAGTCTTCTGCCGAGTCAGGGACGAGAGAAGCATCATAGATCGATGCCTCCTGTCCGCTGGTCTTGCTACGGCGACTCGAGAATGAACCCCGGAAGCCTGCTGTCGCAGGACGGAACATCCCGCTTAGGCTGCTGAACCGGCCAGAAGTTGACGGTGTAGTGGGCGTGAGCGTTGCAGATCGCTGCTCGGCCGCTCGCCTCTTGGCAATAGTAGCAAGGCGGCTGCGCTGCGGAGACGAGTTCCTCGTCGTGCGGCTGTTGTACGATGACAGCGACATGCGAGAGCGGGCAGTCTGGCGAGAGCCACTCCGGCCGAAGGCGGGGTTGAATTCTTGAGCTTCTTCAGGGGTCATGTCTTTATCCGTGGATGCTGGGTCATCATCGCGCTCGTTGCTAGTGCGCAGGAGCAGATAAGAGAGGGCATTGAACCAGGTCTCGTGCCTCTGGCCCGTCGTGGCGGTAAACTTGACTGCACGACCGGGAGTGACAACAATCAGGCTCTTGCGGTGCAGACCAGGTGGGTAGGGGTTGTCATCCGTCTCAACCCGAACATCCTCGATCTGTACGCTCTTGGCTTTAAGTTGTGCCTTGCCTGCAGTGGCCGGGTCTTGGTCACTCCAGTAGAGCGTGCGCGTGTACGGGTGAACCCAGAAGAACCGCCTATGTCTGTTAACAGACATCTCCTCGCGACCGGCCTTGCGCGTGTACTTCCACAGATACTCTCCAATCATCGTCTGGGTAATGGCCTGCACCATGCGAGGATCGATGGCCTGGCCGTACTCGTCGCGTCCAATCGGGTTGACGGGGATGTTGAAACGCTGGTCAATCTCCGAAGCAAACGAAGAAACCGAAGTGCGGCGTGAGATAGGAGAGGACACCTCGCTACGAGCTGCTTGGAGACGCGGGCGAGGCGTCGTGCCGCTCCTGACGGAGTGCGGGCTGGTACCCCGGGTGCTGCCGTGGAGACTGGCGGTGCCGTTAGGGGTACGCGGCCGGAACTGGGAGGCATGAGAGCTGTTCTGGTTCTTGTAGGCAGACGCAGGCTTCGTTGGCGGGCCCATCGCACTGGGAGTCTGTGGCACCTTTTGGGCAGCAGCAGCGATAACCTCCTGGTGGTTCGGAGGAAGAGGCGGTGCGGGCTCCGAACGAGCGCTGCGTATGCTCTGCGAGCTTCCAGGTCTGCGCACCGTCTTGTACGCTGGTGCATCCTTCGGGCTGGAGAAGGAAGACTTGCTCGGAGACGAGGGGATCTTGGTAGGGCTTGGCGGAGCACCGATAACAGCGGCCCGGTCCTTCGACAGGAGATCATCCAGCTCAGCAGAAGAAACCATTGTCTGTGTGCTTCCATCGGCCACCGAAATCTTTTGCTTCTTGGAGCTGGGCCGCTCAACATGAGCCACATTCTCGTTAATGGGAGCAAAAGGTCTTCGGCTCTCTGAAACGGGCTCCTGCGTAGCGACGACGCGCGTTTCCTTGGACATAATGTCGAAGGCATTTGCCTTGTGCGCTGCTGCCAGCGGACGTCCGGGCATCTCGGCCTCCTTCGGCTCAACGTGTTGCGTTGAGATATTGGCGTAAGACAGAGCAGGGACGGGCTTTTGAGTCTCCTTGAGAGCAACAGGCTCGACGTCCTGCGCTGAGATATTGGCGTACGACAAAGAAGGAGCGGATTTCCCGAAGCCCTCGGGAAGTGGTAATGAAACCGGCTCGACACCCTGCCCAAGAACGGGAGAGATCGACGACGGAGCAACCTTGGCGGCCGCGGGAAGCTCTGCAGCCACGGGCTCGGCTTGCAGAGACGAGATAGAGGAGAGCTGAAGGTCGATAGGCTTGATCTCGGGCTCTGCGGGCGCGACGGGCTCCGAGTGAAGAGAAGAAATGGAAGAGAGTTGGAAGGAAGGCGGGATGACCTTGGGCACCTCAGGCGAGACCGGCTCAGTGTCAATGGACGAGATCTGAGAAAGCTGCGAGTTCGCTGCGGGAAGCTCGAGTTCACGAGCAACAGGAGTCTCGGCCTCAACAGGCTCTGAGTGCAGAGAGAGGATAGACGAAAGCTGCGAAGGCTCGACCTGAGGACGCACGACCGTCGTAGGAGGCTCCGAGTCCAAGGGCTCAGAGTGGAGGGAGGAGATGGGAGTGAGGCGGAGAGGTGGTGGGATGACCTTCGGCAGGGTAGGGGCCTCGGGTTCAATGGGCTCAGATTGTAGAGCAGACACGGATGACAGTCCGAGCTGAGGAGTGACAGTTGCCTCAGGCTCCACAGGCTCCGAGTGCAGAGAAGAAAGGGACGAAAGTCCAAGCTTGGGGATAACAGGCGTCTCTGGTTCCACGGGCTCTGAATGCAATGAAGAGACCGATGATAGTCCAAGCTTCGGAGCGACTGGCGCCTCGGGCTCTACAGGCTCCTCGGAATGGAGAGAGGATACGGAAGAAATTGCAAGGGCAGGAATGACTGGTGCCTCAGGCTCAATAGGCTCTGACTGCAAAGAAGCAACGGAGGAAAGAGCAAGCTTTGGTGCAGAGGGGGCCGCAGGCTCGACAGGCTCGGAGTGCAACGAGGCAAGAGAAGAGAAAGCAAACTTTGGCGCCTCGGGAGCGGCAGGCTCAACAGGTTCCGAGGCAAGCGAAGAGATGGAAGACACCTGGAGGTTTTGTGGGAGGGGCTCGAGAGGCTCAACCTGCTGCGAGTTGACTTCGGAAAGGCTTAGCGGGGCGGGCGTCGTCACCGCGATTTCTTCCTGAGCGGCACTAGCCTGTCCCAAGACGGTTCCAGTGGATGGCGCAGTCGACGCTGGCGAGTCGAGACTCGGCTCCTCAAGCGCCGACGGGGCCAACTCAAGCGTGGACTCTCTGTGGCTCTCCGTCTGAGTGTCCGAATCCTTGCCAAGGCCGAAACCCAGTCCGCCGGCAATGGCGGCGCCAAGGGCAGCGGATGTGCTCGAGATCGAGCGGTTAGACTGAGGGCTCCAGGGATCCGTGTTTGTAGACGAGTCAACCATAGGCGTCTTGGCCAATGATGCCTTGCGAATCAAAGCACGATCGGCAATGGCCCTGCGAAGCTGAGGAGATTCCTGAGGCGAGATGATCGAGCTCCGACCAGGGGTGCCAGGCTCGCTCTCAGGGTCCAAGTCACTGTCACGCTCGCTGAAGTTTCCAAGTTCAGCCAATAGACTCTTTCCACCGTCGGCTTCGGCGTGACTACCATCGCTCATGAAACTTGCGGAAGGAGACTTCGTAACATCAGAAGCGTTTCCATTGAGTGCCTCTGTCGCGTTGCGTACAGAACGACGGGCATTGCGGGTAACCTTGAGACGATAGCGGGGCTGCTCAGATCTTTGCGGAGTTCTGATGTCAGCCTCACTATCAAGCTCGTCTCCGGACGTGGAGGCAGTGCTGAGGTATGAGTCCCGGTGGCCGGCAGGAACCTGGCTCAGGCGGGAGTAGCGGCGGCTGCGGAGCTGTCCACGGGCAGAGCCCACTTCAGTTTCAGTGTCCTCCTCGGTGCTAGAGCCAGCCATGGTTTCAACACCAGTCTGGAACGCCTCTGTTTCCGTAGCAGTATCACGCTCGTTGGCCGTTTCAAAAGCGTCGGAGTTCTCGGTGGCAGTTTGGAAGTTCTCAGTACTCGAGTTAAACGAAGCAGACGTCACACGACGACTGAAGGGGCTGAGGCCAACGCCGCCAATGGTCGGCTTCGGTCTCCTGCTCGGTGTTTCAGGAACGTCATGTTCGTCGTTATCCTCCCAGTCGCCATCGTCGAGAATGATCTCGTCCTTGGAGCCTCTCGCCATACCCAATCTATCGGGCCTGGGTGGTTTCTTGAACAGGTCCTGCTTTTCATTCGGTCGGCGCTTCTTGACAGAGGCACCCACACCGTTCACGGCTTCTCGCCGGGCGATATCGAGCTCGTCCTTAGTTTCCTGCAACAATCTTCGAAGTTCCATCTTCTCAGTTTTCTCGCGATGAATATTATTCTTCAGGTTTTGGATCATGCGGTGGGCGTGTTGCAGAGAACTCTTCAGAGTTTCGGTCTCGAGTTGGCTATGTCGTGGGGTGAACTTGCTGGGCGATGGTGGTGGTGAGTGGTCAGGAGTGCTCTGATCAGAGTCTTGGCCGTCGCCCTCTTCGTTGGAGTTCCTCCCTGATCCGGATTCCTCAAGTCTCCGATGATAAGCTACAGCTCTGGCAAGTTCTTCATTCTGCGAGAGAAGATCTTCCACCTTGCGTTGCAGCGCACTTCGTTCGGCCTCGCCAGAACTGACGTTTCGGCGCAGGCCCGTGATTTCGGCTTCATATTGTCTGTGGGCTGCCTGATGATCATCGTGCAGTTTGCCATGGGCCTGCTTCAGATCTTCAAGCTCACGTTCGACCGACGTCTTCTCGGAGTTGGCAGTTGTTAGATTCTGATTCAGGCGATGTTCCTTGTCCTCGGCCTCCTTCTGTTGTGCTGTGAGCTCCTGGATTCTCGTTTCCAGGTTCCAGTTCTCATCCTTGAAGCGCTGCTCGCTCTCATCCAGAACACGGAGACGCTGCGTCAACCCTTCTACTTCAACCTCCAGACGGGAGCGCTCGGTGCTGATAAGCTTGAGCTGTTCGTCCTTCTCAGTCAGAGCAGCCTGCAGCTCCCGAACCTGGTTGAGCAGAGAGCTACTGATCTCGGTGGCAAGTTTGATGTCATGGATGCGGTTTGGCTGCTGGTTCCGTTGTTTCCTGGAAGACGGGACACTAATCTTTGAGGGAGAGTTCTGGGCTTCGCTCGAGAAAATGGAGTTGCCTTCGGAGTCCAGGGACTGATGGTAGCTAGGCACCCGGGTCTTGGGGATAAAAGCGCGTGCAGTATCTTTGCCAACCTCGTTGAACTCGCGCTCCAGTTCCACGAGTTTTGTGCGCAGTTCGGGGCCGATCTCGGTTGCATCTTGTTGCTGAGCGATCTCCTTCAGGCGGTCGCTGAGCTCTTTGCGCTGCTGAACCAGAACGGTGCCCAACTGCGAAGCCTCCTGCAGCCTGCGCTCAGTTTCCGCCAAATGGGCCTCTAGAGCGCGCTTTGCCTGTGAGGGCGAGCCCTCGGCGTAAATCGAGAACAACTGATTATCGAAGCCGGCATATCTGCGCCGCGAGTCGGAATTGTTGGAAGCAGCAGGCGAAACGAAGGGGTCGGACTCGTCAACGTCAACAGCGACGACCTTGGGCGGGGAGGCGGCAGACGTCGGCATGGTCGTCGCAGGACGCAGGCCGGGGCGTCGGGGTCGGCTCTCGCGGTCGGTGAAAGCGCTGGCGAAGAGAAGATTGGCGGCGCTGGGGGTGCGGATTGAGCGGGCGGAACCGGGGCGGGATGCTGGCGGCGTCGGTTGTTTGTTTCAAGCTATTAGATTCGTAGGGAAGGGGAAAAGAGCGTCGGCGGCGCAGAGTAACGGCCGCAAATAGGAAGCAAAGAAAGGAACAGCGGGAAAGTGAGCGCGCCGCGCAGCGTCCGCTTGTCGATGCGCAACGGCGGCCGGTCGTGGACGGGCTGCGCGCAGTGGTCGGTGGTGCGCGTCGACAACAACAGAGAACAACAGACTCGGGGTGTGTCGGCAGCGGCGCTGGAGGCGCGGTCAACAGGCACGGGGGCGTCGACGCGTCTCTCTGCCGCTGGAGGGGGGATTAAGGGCGTGGAGAGCTGCGCATCGCTGGGGTTGCGCGCGCAGTCGAGGAGTGGCCAGTCGCGAGGAGTAGAAGCAGCGCAGAGGGGGCGCGGGCGAGGACGCTATGGCTCCCAACGATCCAACGATGGGCGGACGAGGGCACGAGGGGAGGGCCTAGCTCACAACGCGGCCAAGCGAAGCCTCTCCTGGCCTGCAGCCGCACGCAGCATCTATTCGTGACACATCTGCAAGCATGTTATTCTACACGTCCGCCGACGCGTCCCCGGCCGCGACCCTCTCCATGCCTGCCCGCCGCAACGGCTGCTGCTCGCCGTGCTGAGCATGACGTGCCAGCAGCCTTCTAGCCCGCACGCCAGAAGCCGCTTCGTCCCGGAAACCCGTTGTGAGTTGCGCCGATCTCAATCGATCCCCTATCGTTACCGCCCTGGATCCAATATATCTTACACGCTCCCCATCGCCCTCGCCGCCCGCGCCTCCCCTGACGGCTCCCGCACGCTGCCCGCAGAACACCTCACATGCGCAGGGCTGCGCGAGTGGAGCGCGAATCCGTGCGTGATGAGGTGTTCCTGCATGTCTCCCGCGCGGATGCTCCGAGCTCCCGTGTCCACCGGGACAGTCACTACGACGGCACCAGCACCACCTTTCGCGTCTCGCGCACTCGGTCGACGTCCGCGCCGAAGTAGCGCTGCGACTTGAAGCTGCGTTGGCACCAAAGCGTCAGTTAGCCAGCGGTCAAGTCAACGTTGTCAGTGGCGCTGTGTGCGACGTGGCACTGGGCGCCCGGGCAACGCTCGTGCCCCCCGTAACTGTACGGCCTGGTCGTGGCGCATAAGAGCAACTTACCTCCATCGGACATTTGCCTTGAGCACATCCACACACGCCTTGAGATACTGCTGCACTTGCACGTCGACCTGCTCGCCCCAGCACGGCACCTCCGAGTGCGCAATGTACCATTGCCGGTAGCAGCGGTGCAGCAGCTCGTTGGCCTTATCGTAGCTCTGCTGCTGCGTGAGGCCCAGCCGCCGCCGGAAGATGGAGATTAGGTTCTGGCTGTGCCCGATGCTCTACCCGAAATCAGTCAGTCATTTCCGAGACATTGGGCCTTCAGGCACGCTGGTTATTGCTCACGTGCTCCCGATGATACGAAAGGATATCGTTCTGTCTGTTTCACGTCAACGTTGACGTCTGCTTAGTATTGGCTGTGGGTGATCGGCCTTACAGCGTTAGTATCTCGGCCACTAGCCGCTCAATCTCCTGAATCGCCTCGTGCTCGACGACCTCCCGTGGCAGATCGATGCCGTACGCATATCTTGAGCGCCTGTCAGTGATCCGCTCCAATACACGGGCACTTGCTCATGATTCCTTACTCTTCCAGAGCAAGCAGTGGATACAGCCCGATGTTCTGCGCACGGACTTGCAGGTACCGGCGAATGTTCTCCATGACGACCATGTCATCAAACGCCTCTCCATGAAGCTCTGCAACACTGTGGCAAAAGTGGGCGTTCGACTTGACGTAACGTTCGCGAACAGCTGTCACTCTCTTAGCGTGGCACCGGGGTCTGCATGCACCAAGGGAATCCTTACCAGGAGGCGATGACTGTATCCCGCATCAGCTTGTTACCCAACACGCAGCAGAAAAATTCATAGGGCACACACCTTTTCGACTCTCTCCCAAATCGATTGGAAGAGCAATTGCAATGGTGTTACTTCCCTGACAGCTGGGTAATGTCTCTCAACCTCGTTTGTGGTGGCCGATGAGACGGCTGCGCCATATTTATTTGACGCGTTGTCGGCCAGAAAGCTGGAAAAGTGTCTCGCCATTGGCCGAGGTCTTATGGAGGGCCTTTTGTGTTCGCCTTCGCCGCCGAGTATGGAAACCATTCGCGCGACCTCGGCCTTCCCTTTTTTTTGGTCTTTGCCTAGCTCTCCCTCGTCGAATTCTGTTTGTAGTCAGGCACGAACATGCTTCCTATTGGTCTCATCGCTTACGGTCATCGAATTCAAACACCTTTATGTTGTGTCAGTGATGTAAGTTCTGTATTGCAGCTCTTGAAACTGACCCAGTATATCCAGTCACAAACCGTGCGGAACCTCTCCTTGCCAGCGTCGGGGCACATAATGGCGCTGAAGTAACAGAAATCGGCGGCACAACGCTTTCTGATTTCCTGCTCGCTGAGATTTTTCCAGAGATTGTTCCTCATCCACTCTTCGGATTCTCTCTTCACCTCCTCGTAGTGCGGATTCACCTTTGGTTCGGGGGAAATGAAAGTAACAAAGAGATCCGGCAGAGTGGCCATGGTGACGTTTTCTCGCGCCTCTTCAGGAGTACGCGGACGTAAGAATCTCGTCTGGCTGACCTCCATGCTCTTGAGTGCCTCTTTGAGTTGGTGACGGGAAGAGAGGAAGGAGGAAAGCGCCATGTCAGAGATGGGCTTGAACTGCATGATCGCGTGACGGAAGCCATGGTCGCGTCTCTTGGTATACATTGTTTCTGTTGTTGAGGGCTTGGGGGGGGGGGGGTCGAATCGTATGTTCCAGGCTGCTGGATTGCTTCACGGCTGCGTTCATTCACTCATTTGTCCTGTCTTTATCCTATTTATACAGGATGAACACCACATCCATTGGCTGGAGTAGAGAACCGCACGGCACAACTCCGACCCCAGTGACCACCCTCCGGAGTCTTGTTCCTGCGCGTGAACATGCCGCATGTTGTGCAATCCGGCGGGATGGCCGCGCGGTAGCCTAAGGGCCAAGGTGGAGCGCAACGCCCTTTCTTCCAATGGAGAGGAATAAGGCCAGAATGCGCAGGCCTCAAATGCTAGGCTACAAGCGGCAGCTAGAAGCAGGTTCCGAGCAAGTTCCGTGCCACATTGGAACTCGCGATCCTCCGAAACCCCTTCGCAAGGCTGGCTGACTATGACCGTCGGCGAATTATGCGGTCAAGCGAGTGTTGCTCAACGCTGGCGCCGGGCGGTGCTGCCGAAGACGGCTTGCCGCAACTGGTAGAAAGGAGACTTGATGCGCATTGCCGATGCGACGTTTTGCATGACACGTCTCGAATGAGGTGCCTTTGCGCTTAGTAAGGCATCAGGTACAAGCGTCAAACACATCCCGGAACTTTCTCCATCATTTGGCAAATAGAAACCGCAAGGCGCGCGTGGCTGGACTCTAAGACCCAACCCTGGTATCACGAAGGCCTAGACCATGATGTCAGCTCATAAAAGCGTGCAATGTGTCGTAGGTCAGCTGGCTTGGGAGTTGACTATGATCGTTTTTATGCAGGATGGCATTTGGTGTTGCGAAAGCACTGGAGGATGCGGAGCCGCCTCCGCCGCCCCGCCTAAGTAAGCAGCGTGGCGTTCTTTTTGTGACTAAGCGCAGCTGATGTCTTGGCCCTAGGTTCCTGCTTGACGGGATACCTTTTCACCGACGACAACCTATACGTCCTGTTCCTGCGCATCCGGTTCACCGATACGCGCTCGCAGTCGACCGATCGCATTACAGCCATGGACGCACCGGTCGTCTTCAAAAAGCGCTCCGGCAAGGCCAATCCGCGCAAAGTCGCACCGCCGCCACGGTCTGCCTCCGCAACGTCAGATTCCGACTCAGGCTCCGATCGTGAGGATGGCCGCAGCATCAAGCGACGTAAGACCGGCGCCGTCGTCAGCGCATCTTCCACCAGCCAGAAGTCCAAGTACCAAGTCGAGGGTGCCACCAAATACGCCGCCGACACCTCTACAACCATCGCCGATTCCAACGACGCCACCAAGCAGTCCAACTGGTACGACGAAAACGCCGAGGGCACCCTGAGCGCCAGAAACCTGCTCGGCAAGACGCGCGCGAAGACTGATGACGAGCTTGCGGCCGACGGCACTTATAAGGGACAGAAAAATTACTCCAATTTCATCCAGAAGAACCCCGACGGCCCCAAGGTTGGCCCGGTAAAACCCACCAACACCAACGTTCGCATGGTCACCCAAATTGATTACGCTCCCGACGTGTGCAAGGACTACAAGCAAACAGGTTTCTGCGGCTTCGGCGATTCTTGCAAGTTCCTTCATGCGCGCGAGGATTATGCCGCAGGTTGGAAGCTGGATAAGGAATGGGAAATCAACACGAAAGGCAAGAAGGTGTCGGGAACAGTGGTGGCATCTGCAAACCGTGACTCAAAGGCCGACGATGAGGAGAACGAGGAGGAAGCGAAGATGTTGGAGAAGATTCCATTCGCTTGCATCATCTGCAAGAAGCCCTACACCCAACCTGTCATCACAAATTGTGGTCATTACTTTTGTGAGAAGTGTGCACTACAAAGGTTCCGAAAGAACCCCAGCTGCGCTGCCTGTGGTGCAGGCACCGGTGGAAGATTCAACGAGGCCAAGAATCTGAGGAAGCTTTTGGAAAAAAAACGGGATAGGGAAAACAGAAAGAAGGAGAAGCTCAGGGAAGAAGGGGAGGAAGACGACGATGATGGCAAGGAATGACAGCATCACATAACCACCACACACTTTCCAGGGCTTCAAACCAAGACCGCTTGCCAAGGACTTCTTTGGTTCCAGCCACGTACGAGGCAGGTTCGAAACATTGTAGGGTCAA
Organism: Botryosphaeria dothidea; assembly: GCA_011503125.2. Taxonomy (NCBI): domain Eukaryota; kingdom Fungi; phylum Ascomycota; class Dothideomycetes; order Botryosphaeriales; family Botryosphaeriaceae; genus Botryosphaeria; species Botryosphaeria dothidea. The sequence goes on from WWBZ02000001.1 coordinate 3,124,183, forward strand.
ACGCATAGTCGCGCGCGGAGTTAACGTAAAGATTCCCCAGAATCGACGAGTTTCACACCTGGACTCCCTCAACTCGGCAAGCATATTTGCTTGTAGTTGCAATGTGTCCTATATTCCGACGCCAGCCCAGCTCGTCAGCCACCCAAATCATGGGCTTGCAGCTCGGGCCATTATCCAAGGCAGAGTGATCGTCCTGCTGTCGCAGATCTAGGGAGCTGAAAGGCAAGTGAGAGCATTACTACTGCGTACAGAAAAGGGACGGCACGTTTATCGATTGGCAAACTTTTAGCTACATCGCCGCGGGGCTATTCCCTTGGAACCGAGTACATAAGCGATATCTAGTCGTACTTCTTCATCAACTGATTGTTCTCCACCATGTTCGCAAACCCATCAATCCTTGTTGAATTGGCCCACGGTTTGAGCTTGATCTCTTCTCTGATCGTCTTTGAGAAACATCCGCTCCAGCCAAGCCTCGAGTGCTTCTCGATCACATTCTTGACGGTCTCTGGATGAACAAGCTCCTTGTAGTGGCTCATGTTGTCGAACTCGGTGGCCATTTGAACCAGTAAACCAGCGCAGCTGATCGTGCCCGTCTCCCCGGGGTCCTGATGGCGGATGATGGCTTCGGCAACGCTCTCAGCCTGGCTCTTGGGGCCGCCAAATTTTAGCAGTGTCTGCAATGCTTCGATGCCGCCCCAGAAATCGAAACTCATATGGGTATTGCCAAGGTTATTGGGCGCCGTGCCAATGTCATGAAACAGACATATGAGCAACCACGTCTCCTCGTTGATCCATTTTTCGGACAGCCAGTGTGGAAACTGATTCTGCACTATGGACATCCCATAGTAGTACACACGCAGGCTATGATTCAAGGTCTCAGGTTGAAGTTCCTTCTCCACACGCGCCAGACTCTGTCGCACCAGCTCCGTGTCGGGATAGGTGATATCGTTCGTGGAGAAGGGTGTTGGGTCCGCGAGCTTGAGCTTGCCTTGGAGGTTAATGGCGGGGCTGCGGGGTACGGCATGCCAACCGTAAGGCTTATCGGTAGCGGACATGTTTTGTCGTCTCGGTGCTGTGTTGATGGATTTTGATTTCGAGGTTGATAGATAGAGAACAGGCTGGATACGCCGCAATTAAATGATCTTTATCAGGGCCCAGAACTTTGTAAAACTTCTGTATTTCTAAGATTTGTGAGCAAGTTGCTAGGGTGTCTGTTATCGCATGTAAGCCAATTGCGAGTCTCATTTACGTTAGAGAAGCCGCTACTGCTTACATAGGGTTAGGAAATGCCGAACATGCCGAATACACCGCTTCATACGTCACTGTAACACGTCACTGTATTTCCGCGGATTCCAAGTATAGTACGAGATCATTATCTTTGTAGTATCGCACAGCATGTAGTCCGCCGCAACCAATCAAGCACTTGACCAGACGCAAATGTGCGCGAAAAGTTAAGATATCCAGGTCTGGACAATTGGTTCTTCCACTTTACATGATTTGGTCCTCTTTCAACTTGCCAGTGCAATAATGATCGATGCCCTGATCATTGACTCTGTTTCCTGATCGGGTAGTCATACGCGCAACGCCGAACGAACGCTCTAGAATTTCCTTTTATGCAGCAGAGTGCTACAGCCGACGGTTAGTGGCAGTAGTCTTCATGGCACAGTTTCCACAAATAAATTCTAAGGAGACGAAACATTCGTCCGGACGCAAGTGTTGTGTTTTCTCACTTGAACTCCCCATACCAGTCCTGATTTGGCCTCGTCTATGGAGAAGTCGTGTTTGGCGCTAACCGACGGCTGAAGCACTGTACGCTGAATCGGATCGGGCCGAGGTGAGAAGCACAGAGGCGCTCGCACGACGTCGTCATCCCTGCAGGATCGACGAAACCTTTGACGGCCCCCCGCGTCCAATAAACTAGAATGTAAGCAGCCACGGAGGCGCCTCCTAAATGAGCCCGGAATATCTTTGGAAGTTGTCTATGTACTCCATGTCTCCTTTGACATCACCAGTTACACCAGCGGCCCAGCATGCATTTACTGAACAGTGCTTTCGCATACTCTCTTCTGGGCGCGGCGTGCTTATTCGCGGAGACCGCTGCTCATGAGCGAGCAACAAACTACTCCACGTGGATGGCCACCAGCATCATCTCTCGCGGCCAAGGGGTTCTCACTGGCGAAGGCGATCGCTCCGAGCTGCTCCAGGCAGGCTTCACTCAAAAAGCATTCCAGCGGATCATCCAGCAGTACTCCCAAGACCCTTCGGTCGACCAGATCGAGGCTTACATCAAGAAGAGTGTCGACTCTGTTATCACGACTGTGTCCAACGCCACAGAAAATACGGAATCCCCGCTTGATCGACTTTCCAACGGCAATAATCTCATCGCGTTGTATGAAGAGACCGGCAACGACACGTACCGGGAGGCTTTTGGGGCGTTGCGTCAGTCCATCGACTTGCAGACCCGAAATAATGAAGGAGGGCTGTTTTACTATGTTTACCCGTACTGGTCCTACTTAGACGGGATGTTTTCACTTGCCCCTTTTTACACCCTCTACATGAATCTGTACGATGCGGAAAATGCGACAGCTGTCATCGACGATGTGATCCTTCAGCTGGACCTTTTGTGGCAGCATTGTCGCAACAACGTCTCCGGTCTGCTCGTCCATGGCTATGACGACTCGCGAACCGCTGTTTGGGCAAACCCTGTCACTGGCGCAAGCCCACATGTGTGGGGAAGAAGTTTGGGATGGTGTGTACCACCGATTGCTTCCCACACGAGTGTACTAATTTGGGGCACAGGTACATGATGGCACTGATCGACACCCTGGAATTGATCCCTGAGACGGCGACGGAGGCGCAGCAGTACCTGCGGTTGCGGTTCAAAGATATTGCGGACGCGGTGGTGCGTGTAGTCGACGGTACTAGCGGCGCGTGGTGGCAAATTATAGATCAGCCCGGTCGTGAGGGTAACTACATCGAGAGCAGTGGTAGTGCCATGTTCGCCTACTCCTTGCTTAAGGGTGCTAGGCTTGGCTGCTCGGAAGCCGGAGCCAGGTCCAACAGCAGCGGAACCGCAGCGTGGACGGATGTGGCAACCCGAGCGTTCGAGTATCTGGTCGACAACTTTGTGGTTGACAACGGAAACGGCACGATCGCATGGAATGGAACCGTGGCTGTGTGCTCGTTGAATAGCACCGCTTCGTACGAGGTAGGCTGTCCGAACCCTTGCCAGAAATCTCTGCCCGAGTTATGATTTGTGCTGTGGAGAACAATTAGTGCTGATCCCTCTTCCTTGCAGTATTATGTTGGACAGCCCATTCTATACAATAGCGTCTTGGGCAGTGCCGCCTTCGTCCTTGCGTCTCTAGAATACGAGAACCTTCTCGCCGGATCAGGAAAATAGTATGATGTTGCGGGAAAAGTCTCCACGTACATGACGTTCAGGGTGCGAGGAGTGTGCCTCTCTTGATGTCAGCATCCCGAGTACTCCTCTGGGGTTAGCACTGTAGTAATAGGCATTTTGACGTTCAATTTGTTGATATAGTTACGTTGACGCAAAGGCACAAAAGAAAATCTAAAATGCACCTGCATTTGCCCCTCTGACTACCGACAGCAACACATCTCCGACATACACACGTGCGGGCGGTGCAGATACAGCACACTTTGGTTGATTTGAAAGCAGACCTGACGGCGAATGGCCTGCAGGTGTGGACGACCGCGTATTGGGTGGAAAATAAGGTAGGCTCAAAATGGCTGCGCATGGTCAGCTGCCGCTGGGCGAGCAGGCCATTCTGAGGATTGAAAATGGCTCCGAGGTGATTTATCATCAAGGCTGCTAAGCATGCAGGATTGACCGGGTACCTGGTTCGGGGGATCTTGCGAATCCATGAAGCTTATCTTGCTTCCCGAAGTCAATTCTATCTCAACAACACGGTGAGCCACAAGAGCCTCCTTTCTCATTTACATTACCAACACCACGACTACTTGGTCACAGTAGCTCCTAGAATACTCATTAAGAGTATGCTCGCATAGGAAATTGAAGCGTATATCCGAATGCGAGTGTATCTGCATCAAGATAAATGGCAACAGGGTCGGTTTCAATATGTCGTGGGGAGTGGAAGTATTCATCGGGACGTAGGTGTGATCAGCCTCCCTAGACACTTGCATCCAGATGAAGGCTTCCACTCCCCACGGCAGGAGCATGTTTCAACGCTATTGAAAATGACCTCGTAAGGGGCGCTTCCTTCCGTTGCAACACCGATTCAACCAGGCTCGGAGCTAGTTGATTACTACATGACCTACTATGGGAAGACAACCGCAACAGTATGTTGGATGTGCGAAGGTGCTCGGTCAAGTCTACACCAAGCTCGGCCTCGGTCTCCAGGAGAATGTGTTGTGGAGCAAGCGGGTGCGGATGGAGATAAGAGGTGATTAAGGCCGAAAAAAAGCGGATGTGGCTTAGCTCGGGCTCGCTTCTTGCCAGTCCCGATGAGCCGAATAGTCCGAGCATTGTTTCGATTGGAGGCCTGTCTCTTTCAACATCCGCCATCCATCATACGTCATCCATCTGTTGCACTTCGCCATACACAATGCAGCAACACGCCATGCGCGTCTCGGCAGTTGGCGGCTCTGCCATATGTCATAGCGTCCTCAGGACCGTGTCTGGAACGCCGCCAGGCTCAATAGCCTTCTCGCCGGTGCCTAGGGCTCTCTCCCGCTTCGCCGCCAACACATCCAGATTCGGCCGAGCAGCTGTTGTTGACTCCATGCCTCCTCCGTGATCGCCATTACGTAGATCACCTGCCTGTTCGTCTACCCACGAGTGACCGTTTGATTGGGCCCGTTCCCTTGTAGTTGGACCCCAACTACCCACCATGTGCGGCACGAAACGCCCCGGTGCGGCGCTTGCATTCGCGTCTTGTTCCCATGGCGTCACCAGTACGATTTTTAATCCGTCTCGAGCTGGTGCGTGCCGTCGGTCCGTCGACGTAGGTCATCACCCTTTTGAAGATGCCGAACGTGTTCGGGGACAAGAATTCACTTCTTATATTATACTCCGCTATGCTCTTCACAGTGCTCTGTTACACCACATACTCCGGTCCCAAATTCTAAAATCGGCATTTGACTCCGTCAAGGGAAATCAGATAACCATTTTATTTTTCCTCCTTCAACCAGCTTAGCCTTCTGAACATTTTGCTATCCTACTTGTGCTATCTCGGAGGGTCCAAAAGCGGTAATGCCCGACGACAGCGTGAGAGAAGGGGTGACGAGAAGTGCAAGTGGAAGGACGACCTATGCACCTGATGGATTGCAGAACAACGTTTTATTGCCAGCGGATAATGTTCATATTTCCAACCCTGGGGATGGAACGCCGAACCACCCGCGCGACAGAGGCTCTTTCGAATCCAATACCCCGGTGGACAGGCGCAGTATGGATGAAAAGGACCCAGAGAAGGATGAGAGTGCCTCTCATTCCCACCAATTTCCTCCGCCCCAACGAGCCAGTGCCGACGAGAGCGACGGCGCAGACGACATCGAGAGACAGAGAACCAGAGAGCAAGACAGACATGCCGGAGGGCAGGAGGAGAAGGACCCTCACCTCATTGAGTGGGACGGACCAGACGATCCGGATAATCCGATGAATTGGCCGACATGGTGGAAATGGACTGTCACAACTTCTCTGGGCTTAATGACCTTCTGCATTACCTTCGCCTCGAGTGTGTTCAGTACTGCGACGATGGTAACTGCTGAGAAGTTTGGCGTGTCCACCGAGGTGATGACTTTGGGGACGAGTTTGTTTGTTCTGGTGAGTACCATCCTAAAGTCCTCACGAATGAGCCGGACTAACACGATCATAGGGATTCGCAGCAGGCCCGATCATATTCGGACCACTCTCAGAATTATACGGTCGGAAATACCCGCTCTTCTTCGGCTTCTTTGTGTTCGCAATCTTTCAGATAGCGGTTGCTGTTGCTCAGAACCTCTATACCGTCATGCTCTGTCGCTTTTTCGGAGGATTGTTTGGTTCAGGTAGGTAGCGTAAAGCTGGACATGTGAAGTTTTGCTGACACTTCCCCAACAGCACCACTTGCCATTGTCGGAGGCGCCCTGGCCGATTTCTGGAACCCAATCGATAGAGGCGTTGCCGTCTGCATATTTGCCGGGGCAACGTTCATTGGTCCTGTCGCCGGTCCCATCGTGGGAGGTTTTATCACCATGAGCTACCTCGGATGGAGATGGACGGAATACATAACTGCGATCATGGCGTAAGTTGGGCTTTCTCCCCACATTGGATAGCAGCAGGGATGCTGACCCGAGTTTTTCTCCCTAGATTCTTCTTTGGAGCTGTCGGTTTCCTGATTGTCCCTGAGACATATGCGCCAGTTTTGCTGCAGCGTCGGGCTAAAAAGATTCGCTATGAGACGCGCAATTGGGCAATCCATTCCAGGCATGACGAAAGTCAAGTAGATCTCAGGTACATCATGCAGAAGTTCATCGCACGACCTTTCGCCATGCTCTTCCTGGAACCTATTTTGCTTCTCGTCACCCTCTACGTAAGCGTTCCCGGGTTCTTGGCTGATATCACTGGTGCTGATGTTTTCCGTGCGTAGATGTCTGTTGTGTACGGCATTCTGTACCTCTTCTTTGAATCTTACCCAATCGCATTCCAAGAAACCCGCGGTTGGAATGAAGGTGTCGGAGCTCTGCCGTTCCTCAGCATCACCGTAGGAGTTGTGCTTGGAGGCTCTCTCATCACATATACTACCAAGACGCGTTTCAGGCGCAAGCTGGAGAAGCACGGCAAGGTGATACCCGAGGAACGCCTGATTCCCATGATAATCGGCGGCTTTCTTTTCCCTGCAGGCATGGTAAGCAAAGCCGGATGTCCATGCGCTGAGGAAAAGCATGCTAATACATGATACTTCTCTTTAGTTCTGGTTTGCTTGGACCAGCAGCCCAAACATCAACCCATGGCCCCAAATCGTCAGCGGCGTGCCCATCGGTGCGGGCATTTTGATGATTTTCTTGCAGGGGTTGAACTACATCATTGATGTTTACATGATGAATGCAAACAGTGCGATAGCCGCTAATACTTTCTTGCGGAGTTTCGCTGGAGCTGGATTCCCTTTGTTTGCCGTAGCCATGTAAGTGCAGTCTGCAGCGACACTTTACCTTGATATCCCTCCCTCCAGTCGATTTCCGGGCTAGAATTAGCGGCTCGCTTAACGAATCGAGACTTGGCGGGGTGTCATTCGATCTTTGCTGACGACCCGCGCTACAGGTACCATACCCTCGGAGTCGATTGGGCAACATCACTTCTGGCATTTTTAGCCGTGGCTCTCTTTCCGGTTCCAATCCTGTTCTACCTCTATGGAGCTAAGATCAGGAAACTGTCCCGATACAGCCCTTCGGCATAGGCAGCTATTTGAAGGGCAAGAGGGCATGGCTTGACAGAGAGATGATGTTGGAAAAAGATGAGGGGAGCTGGCGTTCAACGGTATCTATATCCATGGTTTGATGAAGCATGATAGGGGGCAGATAAGGTTGAGAAGGAAGCGCAAAAAATGAGTTGGAACTAACGATTAACTGGACGGTTTACATAGAATGTTGAGCCTACATTCGGCCAATTGCTTGCAGTCACACGTCTTCAATCTCAGCTCATGGCAGCAGTGAATGGAGCAGCCACTTAACGCATGGTGCACGCTCCGAAAATGCCGCCTCCTTGGTCTGGATGTTTTTCGGGTGCTGTAGTCTTGGCCTGGCGTCATGTGGCTTCACCGTCACTGTGGGGTACGTGCAGGGATGTGCTGCAGCAGATGGTTAGCGCGAAGAGACACAGCTTCCATGAACAGGCAAGGCCAGGCATGAATTATGCTTTCAGTTGGGAGCTGAAGCACTCGTCCCGGAAAATCTGTTTATCGATGCGAATTACATCAGGGCGCGGACAAATACCTCGACTGCAGGCCACTGGCGCCAATAGTTGGCTGCAGAACCCCACTGTACGTGCAATATAGAGCACAAGCCAAAAGACAACCAGGTCGACGGCCTACCGTCTCAGGTAGATGTACCTATCGGGGATCGGCGGACGGGCAGGCAGGGAGAGGAGGGGTTAGGACGAGAGCGGTGCAGGCACAGGAAAGGCGGTCGGGAAAAAGGTGCCGTGGGCTTGTGTTTCCATATCGAGGCTCCGATGTCACAGTGGGGCGGAATATGGCGGCCGAACGAGAATGGGAGGGATCGCAGACATTCGAGAAGGCGGACAGAACACAAGGCACGAGAAGCAGCGACGCATCGCGTGGAGGATCTGCCTTGGATGCTCCTCGTGTCGTCATACAGCAGATCAGGACATGCATGCAACGTCCGGGGAGCGAAAGGGCGGAGGCGGAGGGGAGGATGAGGCTGGTGACCACAGGCAGTCAGGCGCGGGTGGAGCGGCGGTGGAGCTACACAGGACGCCAGGCCAATGCGGTCATGCAAGTCAGCAAGCAGCAGATGCGGAGGCACGACCAAGCTTTGCAGGCCTTTCCAGAACGGGCCAAGGCGGCACCGAGCTGCTCAGGCCGCGCGAACAATTCTTCTTCTTCGCAGCGCTGACGGAGATGCTAATAATAGAAAACAGTGGCTGGCCGGCCACCTTCTCACGCATGCACGGCAAGCTGCAGCACGCCCGAGCCGCACCCGCCGCGCTCTCTTTGTCTTGTCCGGATCTCCCTGTGCGCCGGCGAAGCCCTGCCTCCCTCCTCACCGTCTTCGGCGACAAACAGAGGAGAGGCATGTGCAGATCGCGGCCATCACACATGTCCCAACAAGGCCGGCCACGCCCAAGCGCCAGGCTTTCGATAGGCGCCCGCACAACGGCACCTCTGGCTGTCTCGTACCTCTGAGGTCAGATTTACGAGAAACGACTGAGGATCATGACGTCTCGGAGCTCTGCATCCGTCTCGCCCGTTGCAGTGCTGAAGCTTGCCGTGCTTGCTTGCGCGTGCATCGGGACGAATCATCGCTGCCCTCTGCTCCTAGTCATTGACCGGCAGGTCCCACCTTTCGGTCCCTTGTTCCTTGCGGCTGCATGTTCTAGCGCATGTACAAACAGTTAGGCTGCCAGCTGCTGTACTGCATCGGACACTTTTCTACAGGCGGCCGCCGACCACTCGAGCCGCAGTTCGCTTTTTGGGAGCTAGCGCCACGTCCTGTCCCGCGCGCCCCTCCATCGGCTGGACCGGGCCAGCTGTGTATGTTGTGCTGCTCAAAGCCCATGTGTCTGTCCGCCGCCGCCAACTAGCTGTGCCATCAACCAACCTACGGCACAGCTAACCAACAGCTTGCTTGAACAACAGCCATGCGGCGGCACGGCCAACACCGGATCGGTGGTTGGTCATCTGCCCGTCAACTTCTAGATCGGGCCGCTCGAATGGCTGTGTTTCCTGTCTCGTGTGATCCTACCTTTACTCGGACACGTACCTTGCAGCTAGCTATGCACATACCGCTGCGCGGGCTCCCGGATCCTCGCCTCGCATCCTCGTCACGTCCGTGGCGGTAGACCCTGCCCATCCTACCCAGCCTGCGTCTCTAGCGCCCTTGCCTGCTGGTCGCTCCATCTATAAAGACGTCGTCTGCTCGAACAGTCACTCACCATCCAACAGCATTCCAACCGATAATTGCTTAATCGTCTAATTCGCCCACGCTCAATCCACCTCTTCACCCAAATCTCTACCCCATTCTCGCCAAAATGCAGTACCTTACCGCTCTCGCCGCCGCCATTGTGCCCTTCATTGCCGTCACCTCGGCCGCACCGCCCACCGCCAACCTGCCCAACGGCTTCGTCAAGCGTGAGGTCGGTTCGGTGACATTTTGCACGGGCGAGAACTACTCCGGCGAATGCTCGACGCAGACGTATGCCACCAACCAGTGCATCGTGCTGCCCGCGCCCTTCAACAAGAACGTCAAGACCTTCGTGCCTGACCACGGCAACCTGTAAGTGCCTTGTCTCCATCATTCCCGGCGAGCAGCGTGCTAACCCGGTCCGATAGTGTCCGCGTCACCAACTCGGCAGAGTCTTGCACCACGCACGGCGACCTCTTCCTCGAGTGGCCTGGCTCCATCCAGTTCAACAGCTACAACGGCGTCGACTACAGCAACGCCACCTCTTTCCTCGTCCAGCAGTGCGACAATTGCGCTTGAGCGCCCGTCTCTTGACCTCCATTTCCATGCCTCTCCCGCCGAACCCTAAAAATTCCTAATTCATCGAGCGACTGTACAGAAGACGGGAGCATTGGCTGGAATGTCCGATCGATCCGAATCGGTCGTTGTGAATATCGATTGCATTGGCACAGATGCATATGGCGCGGCGTTTGTTTATTGGGTGTCTTGGGCATCATTGCGATGATAATGACGGTTGCGATACACGCTCCTTATGACGACTGCTGGGCGAAGAAGGCTCCGGCTACGACGATCCCTACAAATAATAATTAATGATAATCGAGATGGTTGAGATCGGACAGATCATATTTGTGCTCGGTGACATTGAGCTGGCTGAGATATGACCAGGATGCAAAGGGTTTCGGCGAGTGATGCAACTAGCAGATCAGGAGTGGAAGCATTCGTCCTGACGCAGGTGTATTCCATCTCCGGTGACGAAGTCATCCGCACGAATGCTTCCACCCCCAACGAAGTAATATCCGTTGGATGAAGCTCTTGCAGGAGCGTGGCTGTGCGGAAGCGTCTGGAGCTCATTGACGACGCGCAGTGCGAGGAATGGTGGGGACATTGCCCCTCAAGGTGCGGTGGGCGGAGGGCTCGAATGCGTCAAGCAAGGGCGATGGTGGATGGTGGATGAGTTGGCGGGGGCAGTGCGATGCACGCGTGGGTGTGTCGAATCGCTCGTTGTCGTCATGGTGCACGAGCTGAGGTGGTGGGAGGAGCGATTGATTCCCAAGGCAGCCGCGCTGCTGTGCTGTGCCGCAGCTGCGAACACCCACCGCTGTCTGGTTACTTATCTCCACTCTCCCGCATAACTCCGCCAGCCCCCAACCATGTCAGCAGCGGCTGATCCCACGCAACCCGCTTTTAGAACTGCCACTCCGAACGCCTCTCAGCCTCTACCACCTCTTTAAATAACGCTCGCGCTCCGCGACCCGCTGCCGCCATGGCCCTCCAGAGTCGCGTTGCCGCCTTCTGCGCCCTCCCACAAGCACTCAGGTAGCCAGACGGGTTTCTGCGCCTTGGTACCATGGCGCTCTCCAGAGTCAATACTGCCAACTCCTTCCACATGGACCTCCATGTCGATCTTCCTCCAAAGCCCGATTCCGTACAAGGGAAGCAGGATGGTGCTAAACTCGCTTTCAACAAAATCGTCGAAACCCGATACCGTGATGGCTCAAGCGGCTACTCCGAGATCGGTGTCCTCCTGGTTTCCTGGGACGAGGACGACATGAATGTGGCCGATGAAGTCGACATGCTTCAAGACGTCTTCAGTAAACGCTTCGGCTTCAAAGCCGAGAGCTTCAAGATCCCATCCGAAAATTCATCCGCTGCTCTCTATGCAAAGATGCAGCAATGGGCCAATGACTTCGAGGGCGCACACAGATTGAGCATCATCTACTACGCCGGTCATGGCAGCCACGTTGATGGTGACAAGTCAGACTTGGGTATTCACGGGTAAGACCAGGCCTCCATTTCTGAGCCCCCGGCACTAACCTCTCCAGAACAAGACAAGGATCCAGAGCCGACACATTCTTCAGGTCGTCCTTTGATCCCCTCTGCATGACCGATACCGATACACTCCTGATTGTCGACTGCTGTTTTGCTGCCCTTGCCTTCTCTCAAGAAAAAATCGGGAGGAGGAAGTTCGAGCTCCTGTGCTCTGTGGCCCCCGGAGAGCTTGCGTACGGGCCCGACCACGCAAGTTCCTTCACCAAAGTCCTCTGTAACGCCCTGGAAAACCTGCTCGAGACAAACAAGCAGCGTGGTTTCTCAACCTCGCAGCTCTACAGGGAGCTATACCACAAATCCACAATGAAGAAAAAGCCATTCCTGTTCGATCAGTCCTCAAAAAATTTCGGCTGGATCTCCATTCGACCAATGTCCCTGCAGGCTTCCGAAAACACAGCAGATAATGTCGCCATCGAACTACGTTTAGAAATGTCCAAGCTGCCAAGTGTACCAGAGATGCAGGATTTGGCCGCTTGCATGCAATACCTTCCGCTTGTGAGAAGTCTGGAATTTCAACACTTGCACGCACCGGAGCAGAGGCTGGACGATTTCTTCAAAGACTTGCTCAAGCGCCAAAGGATTCGGCCCTTCATCAGGATCCTGCGTCAAAAGGTTGCAATGAAACGGAACATGAAATTTGGCGTCCCAGAGTCAAATGAAAGCAAAAGGGTAGCCCGAGGAGATGTTCCAGACAGATACGACTGGGCGGCCGAATCAGTCCTGTACGCACCAAACCAACTACCAAGGCGCGCTAGCTTCCCGGTCAAAAGGCTCTCCAGGCAATCCACTGTCGTAGGGAGTGATGATAGTCGGGACAACTGCGTCGATAGCAAAGTAACCACGCATACCATCGGGAATCTCCTGTCCTTCCGGCTATCTTTGACAGGAATTAACCCTATCTTCTCGAACGCAAGGAAGCGCTATGCCGAATTTTCGCCGGTTAAGAGACTTCTCTACTGGTTTGGCATCGTCACAATTTTCTTATTAGAGGCTTTCTTGCGTTGGTTGAATAGCCTTTGTGAATGGGCTCGGCCAGCCGTTAGGGTGACGAGTGACTAGTCTCCTTGCGTCCGGGAGCTTACTTGTATTGCGATTTGGATACCCCCCCTTTCATTTATACACTTTCTGTCTAATCTGGCACTTGATCTACTACGTTGCAAGACGTTTGGCACAATCCAACCTATTCTGAAGATGCTGAAGGCGAGGATTCAGAACATGCCTGTCCGTTCGTATCGATGCACTTGTGTCCATTGCCATGCTGCTCATAAGCGAATGGTCTTTCCTCTCTGCGCTTTTTGCTGTACGTTTGCTGACCGAGAGGCAGACGTATGCTTGAAAATGAGCTGATTTGTGGTTGAGCCTCACTCATCCACCAATGCAAAGAGTGCTGACATGCAGAACCAATCCGGCTGCGTCCACGCCACCTCCTACAAACAATCGGTAGATTGCAAGCGAGGCTGATCCGGTGGCAGACAAACAAATATGTGCGCTTCGTGACAAGGCTGAAATGTGTTGGCTCTATTGGCTTGTGTCCCGGGCTCTTGGGGGCGAGATTCTCGCCTAACATGCAAACTGCAGCCTTCGGTGGGCGCACTTGGGGGCTGAAATCGGGCTATCACTGGCGCCTGCTTCTGCCTTTCAGCCTCGTTTGCACCGGTCAGCTATAAGATAAGGCTCCAGCGCATTATCCGGGCAACCTTCTCAACTGCAAGCAACGCATTTGTTAGCAACCCACATTCCGACGCTGCATATCGATGACTATGGTGAATGCTTCCACTGTCAAAGATTCGCGTTTCTGTTCGTGGCTGACACAAGGCAAACCCATAGGCGCCACACAACGAAGCCGTTGAGGAGAAGCAGGAGCCCGAGGCGGTCGGCATTCCCGAAACCAATACCGAGAAGCCAGCTGAGGAAGAGGAAGAGGGCAACTTTCGGTCCTTCGTGACGGGGGGTCTCCCAATGCCAGTAAGTCGCAGCAAGAAGCTTCTTCGCCACAGTGGCTGAACCGAGGCCAGCTCTCTTGCGGATTCCGAAGGAAGGACAAGGTATTCTATGTTCCCGACCCCCGAAAACAGAGAGTGAAAACGGGGCCATACGAGGTCTTGGGTGCCAGAGAGGGCCCTCCCGGTCAGCCTCCTCTGTACACCCTGAAGGGGTTGAACATGGAGGTGTCAGAGAAATACCTCGCCTACTGAAGACAACTGGTTCGGTAGCAGTAACTGAGAGATTACGGCGCTCCCCTCACTCGTGTGGCTTCATTTTCCGTTTTGACTCGAGCTCAGCCAGTGTGTGAAACGTGCTCACGCCCAAGCAGGCGACGATTGGTTGCAGGTTGCAGGTGTGGTAAGACGCCGATCCGGAAGGCTGCATGGCGAGAGCGTGCCGCAGGGCAGACCAGAGGCTGTGCTGGCAGGCATCATGCTCCGCCTCAGCTTGTGGGACCCAGCGGCAACGTGCAGCTCGGCTGGCCTGCTGTGGGCTTTCGGCCCCGCCCGCTTGTCTTTAAACCCAGAGGCCGCACCCGCTCTTACACACTGCACGCGCGCCAGCTTTCCTTCCGCGTCCTTCTATTGCCGTCCATACTTGTTTAATTCCGCTACTGCACTTGTCCGCACCGTGCTGTCATGTCGGCGACTCCTCCACACACCCAGCCACACACCCAGCCACACTCTCAGCCCCCACTCTCGGAACCAACTTCTCCCACATCGACAACGAGTGAGATTCAAACCGTGTCATATGACCCAGATAAGCCGGATGACAAGGACAACCCCTTGGATGTACAACCGTATGAAGATGCGAAGAACAACGTAATGTACAATGACGAGAAACGGGATGTCGAGAGTAGGTGGACTTCGATCACGTACTTCGCTCCTTGCACTTTTGAATAACAATCCTTACTTCAGGCCTGAAAAGACGAGGTACAGACTCATCCATATTCGGTCGAGTGGCCCGCGCATTCACGGGATTGAGCAGCAGGAGCGAGCCCGAGCCAATCGAATATAAGCCCGAGGACATTGACTATCATCCCGAAGGCTACCCCAAGCTGGGAGCCTTCCTAAGTAGCGATGAAAACTTCCTAATGTGCCGCCGGTACGGCCTTTTGCACACACGCGTCATGCTTTACCGTCAGGATGAGCTGCGCGAGCTTGAAAACGAGCTGCTCAGCCTGGACCTCGAAGACGCGGATTCTGATGATCCGGATATCCTGAAGTCCCGGGTTCGTGACGACCGGCGGGATGGCCAGGAGCGAAAAGACTTGATAAACAAGATCGACCGGAAGCTAAAGGAATACGGTCAGCAGAAAGATCTTGCACTTGAGGAGATCTCCGATCGCTGACTGCAATCCATGAGTAGATGACTGTGTGGTTCGCGCACGAAACATGGCCCAGCTGCCTGCGGTTACTGATCGCAACTACCAAAGCGTTCGCAACTACGTGAGCAACAAGGCACCATTGTGCTTCCACGAACAAAAAACGTTTCTTGAGCGGCGAAAGGATTTCGTCCAGATCATTGAGCCCAAGGAGGGCAGTTGGTTTGATGCCGCGATCGAGGACATGCTGATGCACATGCCTAAACCATTCGCCCGTGTCTTCTTCTCCGACCCAGATCAACGCCGCAGCACCAACGATCATCATGTCTACCTCTATTCCAAGAGCCGCATCGACTACTTTGCCCGTATCCTCATCGCCCTGCTTGCAGTTGCCCTGCTCATGGCACCTGTGGTTGTTCTTTTTCTACACGAGCAGAGCGGTGGCATTAAGATCACGGTCATCCTCTTGTTCACGCTCTTTTTTGCAGCAGCTCTATCCACATTCACGAGGGCAAAAAGACACGAAGTCTTTGCTGCAACGGCTGCGTAAGTGCGACCTTTTCTTTTCCGTCAAACATTCAAATGCTTGTTCTGTAAATATCAAGGGTTTATTTCCTTGCCCTTTTCTTTAATTCACATATCTGCCTTTCGTTCAAAAAGCATGCTGGTAGATGGGAAAGACTTCTTTGGCCTCACGGCTGAATATACCACTTGATTTTTCGTTTCAGTTATCACTCCTTCGAATATCTTTCCACGGGCACGTGATTCGTAGCACGAATAATGCTCTCTTTAAAATGCTCATGCATTCTGCCCTTCGCGCACCAAGTGCGTAATGAACCCTTTGCTGAGACCCCGATAGCTACACAGCGGTTTTAGTTGTCTTTCTGGGAAACTTCAATTGACGGAGAACTCTCCATCGAACATCCTTCGCCGTTCCGAACATACCGACACCCGGATATGCCTTGACTACTTACCCTCTCTCCAGACCATGTCTACTAGACTGGACGGTCGGAACAAAAAAAAAGCTCCTGGCGGGCGCTCACGCGCATAAAGATACGAGAAATGACTCCACGGCCACTCAAAAATCACAAATGATTACGGCCTCATGCTTGTAACGGCGGTTACCATGATTTTCAAGAGTGAGGCATGGCTTTGGCCCTCCCTATTTGGACATGTATAGATACGGTTATGATATCACGATAATGTATGTAAATGAATGAAAACGGAGAGGAAGACGTGCGGAGTGACTTGAACAGCCACCGTCACGATTTGTGGGCAGAAGGAACATCTCTTGACAAGCAGATTTATATATACAATTCAACCCGTCATCTGGACGAGTTTGTACGCTAGGGCAGAGTGCATTGTAACAGTAAGCATTGGGAGTAAAAGCATTCATCCAGACGCAGATGTAATCATCTCTTCTGAACAGTTTCATCGGGACGAATGTTCCCACTCCCCACGGTGGGTAAAAGCAATGTTTGCACCTCTATCCTTCTTCCAAAAGAATGTCATTGTATGAGCGGAAGTGAATATCAGGGTATCTCTGCCATCGCAAAGACCAAAACTCTCTCAAACTCCGCCAGGCATACTAACCGAAAAAAAGGCAATAAAGCCACAAATCCTTGTCTTTCCTCTCCCTCCAAAACGCCGTAAATCCAAGGCACAGTTCACCACGTGCCTGCTATACATAGCCCTCTTGGAACCTCTCCATCCCTTTCCTTATCTCCCGTACAATCTCCGCAGCCTCCTCTCTACTCTGCGACTCGAAATCGTACCTCTTCGACTCCCTCTCCCTGAACACGACGACCCGGAAGGTCTTCGGATGCTTGCTGCTCACCTTACTACCGACGACGGACGTGAAATGTACAGTCGTGGTTTTGCCGGTGCCGGTGGCCTTGTTGGCCGCGTTGGCGATGGTCGTTTCAGCCGGCATGATGTGCATGTACTCGCCGTCGAGCGCCAGCACGCGCGTGGACGAAGATGTAAAAGACATGGGCTGCTTGCGGGTGACAATGTAACGCTTGTAGCTCGTGTTGGTCGCTGTGAGCGAAAGAAGGGCATCCTGCTTCTGCGCAAGCGGATGCATGAGGCCGCTGGGGCCGGGGCCGCCCTTCTGCTTCTTCTTGGGAGTGCCGCCGGTGCTGATGAGGAGGGGTGCATTTGGAGACGAGGAACCGGGTGACCCAGAGAGGCCGAAGGCTCCGTCGCCGACGAAGCGACGGCGCGCGAGGTCGAGCTCCGTACGCTGGCCTAGGGCTTCGACTGTACGGTCTGACGGCGCGATGGTGGAGGTGCCGCTCACTTTGAGGACGTAAAGTGCTTTGTCGACATTCAGATCGCGGCAAGCTCGGTCGAAGACCTCCGCGAGGTAGGTATCAGTGGTGACTTCAAAGGTGGAAACACGGGAGGTAAAGTCGTCCGAAATGAAGTGGATGCGGAGAGTTTTAGGAGCACCAGTACGAGGAGTGAAGTTCTGGGAGTTGACAGCTGGAGCATCGAGAAGACTTGTGCTATCTTTACGTATTGCTGAGAAATTTGGGCCGGTGATTGGATTCTGCTGAGGACCGAGAAGCGGTGCCGGTGTTCGGTTTGGAATAGCGGCTGGAACAGCGGCTGGAACCGCCTCCGTTGCAGGTGTTAGCGTGGGCACTTTCGCGGACTCGTTTGCCCCTTGTGCTTCGGCAGCTTCACGACTGTATTCAGGTGTTGACTTCTCGTTCTCGGCAAATTCGGATGGAGACGCCTCGACGATCGCAAACTCGTCCCATGGTTTATCCCTTGCCCGTCCACGGACTGGCCGGTTATTGGTCGACGTGAAATCTTGAATCGGCCGCGTCCGAGCAAAAGGCGGAAATTCATAATCGACCTCTTCATCCTCGATCATTCTCAAGACCCATTTGTTGACATTTTTCTTCTCCACGGGGAGGGGGGGTTCCAGGCCGTTTTCCTGGTACTTGAAGAGGGCATAACCAATAGCTTCGGCAACTATCACCTTGGCGCCTTCGTTTACAGTCTTGCGCAGCAATAGCTCGAAAGGCTTGGTTGGTTTGCTCGAGAACGGAGCATAGATCTTGATGTACAGAGGGCTTTGTTCGCCCTCCCCCGACAAGATTCCAAACCTCTGTAGCGGATCTGCGGGTTTGCTGGATTTGGCTTTGAGTGCTTGCGTGAGGGCACTGACCGGTTGCACCATGCTGATTGGTCTTGCTGGCGGCAATGTTGGGAGTATTGTCTGCGCCTGTTGTTGCTTGGTCCTCTTGTTTGGCGAGGAGTTATGAGGAGTGATTGCAGGGGGTATGTTCTGCATTTGTTTCGGCGGTGGTGTAGAACTCAATGGATCAGCTTCCACTCCAAGAAGAGAGTTCGAATCGGCCGTGCCTGCGAAGTCCGAATCGAGATCGCTATCCTCGGATTCATCTTCGTCGTCCTCTTGGATCTTCTCCGATAACAAGTTGGTGGCATGAGCGGCTCTGCGGGCATTGATCTGCTTCCTCTTGAAAACAGATGGATCGAGTTCATTCTCCGAGGACATCTCGCTGCTGGTTACAGTATCCCTCCGTGGTCGCTCCTGCGCAGTGTCAAGAGCACTTAGGGAGCCCCTCCGCACGCCGCTGGTTTCTGGGGGCCGCGAGGGAGATGTGACCATTATGAGGTCCGGAGCGTCGGCCAACCTGGTTTTCTGAATGGGCGATGAGCCTGCGCGCGAGCGTACGGGCATCTTTGTGAATTTGATCTGTTGTGCAGCCCTTTGGCCGTCCCCATCTTCATCGCTGTCATCGCTCAAGTCACTGCTGTCCTCCTCTTCCAGCTGTTCCTTCCTGCGCCTCCGTCTCGTTATCGGCATGGGCCCTACAGTCTCACTGCTCTCTCCCCTGCCCGTAACCATACCACCCTCCTCGTCGTCATCGCCAAAGCCGGGGGCGGTCAGACCAGCTGAGCGGGGCGCTTGGAAGTACTCGGAAGCAATGGCAGTCGGGATGGGCGGGGAGTAAGTGCGCTTGATGTCGGAGGTGTTTGGGGCCCAACCGGAGGCGCGGAAGGCGGGATTGTTCAAAACAGAGGTGTTGACACTAATGAGGCGCTCACCGACGCCGTCCTTGATGTTGGACAGGTACGCGGTGCGCAGTTGGTAGAGAACGAAGCTAGAGAAGGGAGTCAGCAATTATCGCAAAAGAGAGACAGCAGCATGCTGCATGCTGCATGAGCGTGTCGCGGTGCGGCTGAGGTAGCGGAGCGGGCGATGCGGGGACGTACTCTTCATTCTGGAGTAGCGACATGGTGCTATAAAGAGAGCGTGCAGGCGAGGATTGAGGGCATGTCTTTGGCGGCGCGAGAATAGGCCTAGGAGTGAGAGAGGGCTTGAGGCGGAGCGGAGCGGAGTGGTGGAGGAGTTGGGCGCGGTGCGGAGGGGTGAGATGCGCGACGCGGGCGGCCGCCGTGCGTCAGCCGGGGAAGCTTGGGTTGCTTGCGCTCTTCCTGCACGCCCAACCCTCGTCAAACCCACCCGCCCACCACCTCCCCTCTTCGCACCCGCCCGCCATGGGTCTCGTCGACTACTCCGATTCCGAGGGCTCTGACTCCGAGACCCCGCCCGCGCCCAAGCCCGCCGCAACGTCTTCCCAGCCCTCGAAGCCCGCTTTCCAAAAAGTTGTCGACCGCTCGAACCCCCACAAGATCCGCGTTAATCTACCCTCGACCGCTGCTTCTGGTGCTACCAATGGTCCTCCGGCTTCTGACGAACCCCCGGCAAAGAAAGCCCGTACCGGAGGCGGAGCTTTCAGCGGTTTCAATTCTTTCTTGCCCGCGCCCAAGAGGTCAGCCGAAGCTGCTGGAGGAGCTACAAAGCGCGGTGCCGGTCCTGGCCTGGGCAAGGGTGTTTCGCTGAAGACCGGTGCTGCTCCTGGATTTAGTCGCGAGCCTGTGGAAGAGGCCGATGCCAAACAGGACGGTGGCGAGGATGAAGACAGCTATGGGCCCGAAGCTCCTGCCGACGAACCCAAGCCGCCGGAAGAGGTCAAGCTGGTGGGGAAGCCTATGATGTTCAAGCCGCTGTCGGTAGCGAACAAGGCCAAGAAGAAGAAAAAGGTTGCTTCAGCATTACCCACTGCCCCCAAGCCATCCAAGCCGTCAAGTACGGAAGGAACGGCTGCCGTTGTGGAGGCGCAGACTGCTCTAGCACCAAAGCCCAAAGTGTCGTTGTTTTCTATATCTCAAGAAGAGTCAAGCCCAGTACCAAGTGCTTCCGGGGGAGACTATCAGCATATGATCTACACCTCACAGCAAACCTCTACCACAGCATATGGTGATGTCACAGCGCAACAGCAAGCTTTCAGTACCGGGCCGAGCCAGCCATCTGGCCTACAATCTTTGGATACGGTTGCCTCGGACCTGAACCTTACTGAAGCGCAGAAACGCCAACTGTTTGGTCGCCAGCGTGGAAAGGGTGCCCAGGATCTGTCCGCCATCAACGTCGTCAACTTCAACACTGACCAGGAGTACGCTCATAATGAAGAGCTGAGAGCCTCCGGTGAGATCGTCCAGCATAACCGGGTGAAAGCCATCGCCCCTGGCAAGCACTCTCTGCAACAGTTGGTCAACAATGCAGCCATGCAGAAAGATGCGTTGGAGGAGCATTTTGCCACAGGAAAGAGGAACAAAAAGGAGGCTGGCAGTAAATATGGATGGTAATGATACAGTCGTCGGGGATGAAGTCAGCTTCTTTAGTGGCCTATTCCTTGAGTTGCCACCTACGGTTGGTATTTCAACACACAATTTCCAAGTTTTCAAGTGGTTGTATCGGCCCTAGTCGAGCTCAAATTGTAAGGCGAGAAGGTCACGGGATACCCAAATCAAAAGTTATCGAATAGAAACACCGTTAGCCAAGGAACTAAATTAACACTTGGTTTACCATTGGACAACGAAGGTTGCACCCATGTGCTGGCATGCCAACAAAGAAAGCGTGGGGGATTTCAGTCCCCGAGGATGGTCATTTCCTTTTCCGGATATCCATTCACCAGCGCTGCTCCTTTATTCTAGCCTCCTACTCTCCCCGCGACCATGGACGACTTTGGCCCAACATCGACATTGCTGCTAACACCTTGACTTTTGCATCATCACATATTCTTAGCGCGTATACGTTTTGTCTACGCTCCCTATAAAGTTTGGGCCTTCATTCTATTATCTCACACTCGACGCTCCGACCGAAAGATCACCATTGAATCCACCGACGAACTCGCCAAGGGCCTCCTTCAACCTCAAAGCTTTGATTACTTCAGCAAACTTTTCCACTACCGCAATCCACCCAGCAACATGAGCGAATGGAAGCAGGAGGTTGTCGTGTACAAGCACTCCAGCACCGGTGAGACTGCGGATGTCCTCATCATGACCAGGGAGCAGCTCAAGGACAAGATGACAAGCAGTGAGCTATTCCTTCCCAAATAACTCGGCCCTATCCCCTTCAACTTTTTCACCACTAGCTTACCACGCCTCCTCCTCAATCCGCCGTACCACTCAACGCATCCACCTCCCAGGCGGCTAATGCTCCAGCAGATACCTCACTCCGTGTGTCCCATAAACCTATCCCTCGTGGCCATCGACACGTCGAGGTGCTTCAATCGGACCTCATCCCTGAATCTGAGCGCGAGAAGTATGCCGACTATCCGAACATGGGTTCTTCCGTTGCTACCGTCACCCTTCCCAACCGCGTCTGGATGCAGCGTCAACTCACTGCCAACCAGTTTTCCGAGCTTCACATCCTTTCGGTAAGTCTACTCGGATTCCCACGTCTCTGCTGGATGCCAGTGTAAGGGTACAGTGGGATCTTTTGACATGGGTCCGCCTGGAACCCTTACGGACTCACCCATAATTCTTCTATCTTGTTACATGCATTGTATCAAAAACAAGCGCTGAGCAACACAATTTGGTCTTCACAGGTCTGATATCAGTTACTTTTCTAGAGATCGGGACCCTCCACCAAGTCGAACTCTCATAGAAGGAAGAAAGCGCAGAGATCTCGCTCCTTGAAACAAGTCCATTTGAATGATCAGGAATGGGAGGGATGAGATAGATGTTTGGCGAAGGTGGTTAGCCTGAGAATATGGGCTTCTATTGGCTTCGTTGCAGATTGTGGCTGTGAGTTTCTAACGTCCTCGGAGGTTCTAGCGCTGCTGGGCACGGGTGTCTTGTGGTAGAATCTTCTCAATACACTGAGCTTGCCTAAAAAAATTGTTCCATTCATTTACCCATAGCTCTTCTCACAACTTTCAACGTGATGACAACTCCAGGCAACACGGTGGTCAATCTTTTCGACTTCCGCCTGCAATACATGCAGCGATGCGCTCCGGCCAATTACTTGTAAGGGAGTGGGAACACTGTTATGTAAATGCCCAAATTTCTTGAACATTCAAGCCTATTCTATGCTTCAAATTCTTCTGCCCTTTACCTTCTCTATTACAACATCTTGCAAAGTGATATCGTAGCCTTCTTGATATTGTTCTGTGGCGAGCTGGAGTTCAAAAGCTTTCACTGTCCTTCATGAGCCCACATTTTATGGTGACAATAATCCGCAAGATAATCCTCGTAAACGTCGCCCAGCAATAGAATCAAGTGGGCATTCGTTTTATTCAGTTCTTGATTCTGGACAGTTGATCATCAGGCAGCGTGGCGGCGAAGCCCTCTTCTCATTTGCTAGTCACCTGGTCACATCGGAGTTTCAGATGAAGACTGGTGCTCGTCACGGTGGAATTTGGCTTAAATATGCACCATTTCACAGCACTCTGGTAGCTTTCAAGGTAGGCTGTGAGGAGACAAAAGACCAGAAGCTTAGGCAAGCTGGCGCTTGAGTTTGCATTCATCTGTTTACCCGAATGACACTCTGGCAATTGTCATCCGCCTCTTCTCGTGAGTATCAACCGCGAGATTCTCATCAATATTCGAAGGAAGCTCAGAAATATCGTCAACCGTAACCTCGGATTCTCCGGGCCAAGTGCTCCCGTCAGATGAGGAACACGTTCAAACAGCGCAACGTATGATGGAATTTCCCCTCCAAACCACACGCTCTCGAGATACTCAAATCCCCTGCTTCAGGGTTCAACAACCAGGTTGAGACATCCGTCCCCGTCGAACCGCGCGGCCTCGAAACATCACCGGCACACATGAGGCGAATATGCGTGGGCTCCGCCTCCACATCCGCGCCATCGCCGTTCGCATCCAAACCGACCAAGGTCGGAAGCCCATAAAGTCCGGCCGACAATTCCGTGTGGCTTTATCTAATCTGTTTCACCTACCCATGGTAGAGTGGTGTGCCAAGGCGCGGTGCATGACCAGCGCGTCCCTTCTGCCGCTCCGCATCCCAGCTCATCAGGGTCTTCGAGGGCGCCGAAAAGTCGTAGCCGGCGGGATCGCGCAAGCGGCAACGACATTTTCCGATGCAAGAGAGCGCATTTTGGGAATGGCGGCTGCTGCTGATGAGAAATTGACTTTCTTTGCGTCTCAATGCCTCCGCCACCACCAATAACTACGAGCACGCGAAAACGGTCGCGGGATCTCTGAGAGTGCATATGCACGGCGATCTCGCGTCCGGGTGACTCGCCGAACGGGCTGCAGAAGAGCGGATGGGGAGGTGGTGTGGACAATTATCTACCCAACGGTCTGGTAACTCGTCTGTCTTCGCACCAATTGACCACCCAGAGATAGGATCAACGCAGGACCGAGATTGCGCAACAGAGTCCCCATGACGCCAGCTCTTGATCTTCTGCCTGTCTATCTTGCGGCACGCTTGTATCTATCTTGCCATGCCGGTATCGACAGCGTTGATCAGGCATTTATGCTAAAGTGGGAGTGGTGGTCTCACCCAAGGCTACCGGCATTTGCGAGGGCGGGGATCGTTGTATTAGCGTGTGCCACTTCGATCCCATGAAAACTGCAACTGCATGGGGAGTTGAAGCATTTGTCCGGACATGGATGTACCCGATTGTTTTGGACACTTGCATCTAGTACGGTCAAGACGTGGTGCAACACTTTTGAGACCGTCATCGTAGTGCGGCGCAAGGGTCTGCTCTTCCGGGACGGACACGGATGCTCCATAGTCCCTACTCGGCAGTAGGTCTCTCGCCTCCATCTTCAGTCCGTGATCGGAGGTCGAGGTAGAATGTTGGACGCCTCGGCCGATATTCCACGCGAAGAGGCAGACGACCGTCAAGCATCCGCAGTCGCCGTGGTCTACCGCCACCACCATGGCCCGTTTCCGCGGCTGCCGGAGGCCTTGTGAGCGTGGCCAATGCGGGATGGATGCGAGGGTGTTTGCTCGGCGATGTTGTCCCAAGCACGCACTCACCCAACACAGCCATTGCGCAGCCACTGCCAATTCTGACGGTCAGCAACCATCGACCCCCAAGTCGTCGCGGTCAATGATGACAGTGTACCATCGGAGCACGCCGTGATAGCCAGCATCCACACCTCGCGGCAAGAAGTAATCGTCAGACCCCTCACCCCGCCAAAGCACCCGTCCGCGCCTCCTCCACATCCTCCCTCGTCAGCGGCGTGCTACACACCCGAGAAGAAACGCCACTCATGCGCCGGCAGTCTTCCGCCGCTGCCTTGCAGAAAAGAATGTGCGGAAACGAAGGCAGGGCGGGTGGCTGGGTTGGGAATGCCCGGTCGTGTCATGCACCACACACATAGGTCCCCCCCTTGGCGCAAGAAATCAGGCAATCAGACGGACCAATCCCGTCCCCCGTCAGGCCGACCACTCCAAAGTGCAAACAGGCAGTCCAGAACAATGTGGAGACCAGAAACGTCCGTTTCGCCAAGGCCTGCTACTGTTTTTCCCATTCTCCACTACTGCAAGACCACCCATCCTTACGGCCCCCCAGGCGCTGTCCCTCTCTCGCGCTTTCCAACCGTCTCGATCGGTCGACTTTGCAATCTGTGGCGGGATCCCGGCCTCCCCTCCCCCTCTCCACATTCTTCATTCCTGGACCCTAAAGAATGTTTCGACAATCCCCGTTTGGTGCTGCAAGTCTCGTGGCTCTGTCCCTATACCTCAAGGAGAATTACCTGCATTAGCCCAACCATCCATTCCAACCCCGGAATCTTCAGGGTAAAAGGCTAAGCTTGTGGTGCTGATTCATGCTTCCTTGCACTACGTTACTGCTCGTGTTTGCACACTCCTACAATGAGAGCCTCCTTTCCTATGTGACTTGCTACCGCCACCAATATCTTCACTCTTGAGATTGCGACGTACACGTTATGCAAAGACTCGAAGCGTGCACTTGCACGAGCCGAGTGCCGCGTACTCGTAGCGGCATGAGGATCTACGAAGTTCTAGAACCCCGGGGGAAACCCTCGAGCTTGACCCTTCTCGACGCCTGGTCCCCCGGTCGAATGAGCAAACTTTCCGAAGAAACGGATTTGCCCTGCATGCAGGCGAGAATCTCACGGCAGATAGCAGAGGGCACAAGAAAATTTCTCCTTGCGAGGAGAGGAAAAAGGAGCTTTGGTTTGTTTGCGTATGGTAATAATGTGCGTGGTGACAAGTTCCAAACGTGTGCAACCAACGCTCCAACTTCCAAGCGTCCGCTGCCATAAGCCCGCGGCAAGTGCGGAAACTGTCCATCGCTCGCTCCCATCCTCTTATGAGCCACCAAATAGTGGCGCTGCCTGTCGATGACAAGGTACCGAGATTCGTGCGCCCTGAAAAGAAAGGTAGTCAGAAATCCAAAACTGGCCCCCCGAATGCGACTTCCGTTGTCGTTTCCTTTCCCAGCTCTATGCCGATCCCCTCCCCCATGAATGCTTCTTTCCTTTATCCCCTTTTCTTTCCGCAGATGCAAATGTGGATAAATAATACAATTCGAGAAAGGACAATATAAGCCGCCGGTGCTCTGAATGCTAATTGGGAGAACACAATGCCGGAGTGCCCAAAAGTAAGCAGATACAAAACGCCAGACCATTGGTACAAAGGAAGTAATACTGCGTCGCATGAGGGCAGGCGCCGAGCACCGCCCGATACAGTGATTGAGATCGATCACCTCGTCGTGGAGGTGGTATGCAGTAAAACCATCTGCTGGGGCGTGATGAACTGATGTGACGCGCATGTGAAAGGAAAAGAAACAAAAGAAATCTAGAGCCGCCCTTTCCGCTCTTTCTGAGTAACGCCGTGTGATCCTCGATGGTGCTGATAATGTTACAAACCGCTACGGTGGTCGGTTGGTTGACGGTGGCCGAGAGGACTCGGTCCGTAGCACGTGGGTATATGCGGGTGCGTTGACATGGTGTGATTCGTCATGCAGGTTGGCGCGGTGACTGTGTGCATAGAGGGAGCGGAGAGCGCGGCTCGTCGTCCGGAACCCAACCTTGGAATCTGGCCATCCAAAGCAGCGCCCGCTCATCGAACTCGTCCATGAACTGCTCGTCTAGGACACGGGCCTTTTCGGCTGCGTAGGTATGGTACTCTTCTTTGATCTGCTGCATGTTCTTTCCGAGGACTTTTTCCATGCATGCTACAACGCAGCCAGTGCGGTGCTATAAGATTTGTGAGTCCATGTTACACGGTATGGCACTGCAAAATGCAAATAAAGACGGGACAGAAACGCTTACCTTTCCCTTGTTACAGTGGATAAGCAGAGGATAATTACTGCGGTCCAGAACAACCATGAGAGCCTGCGCCATGGCCTCTGGGGTAATGCAAACGCGCCCCTTGTTCGCCGGGATGTGAACACGGTAATGCCGAATGCCGTTCTCGACTATGAATCTGGTGTACGATTCGGGGCAGTCCTCTTTCACGAGGGTGCTACAGACAGGTTAGAGATGTAAACCCTTATACGTCTCTGTAATGAGTCAAATGCTTACAGTATGCTCTTCAGCTTCAACGCCTGCAAATAGCTATAATTCTCCTCCTTGGGATAGCTGCTTCGGAAGATCTTGCCATCGACGACCGTCCCAAAATTCTCTGGTGGCGTGAAGCGCGTCAGGCGTGCGGGAGCTCTGTCTTCGAAGCTTGACCGCCTTGAAGACAGCGCCGTCGAACTTGCCGTAGTCGCTGACGAGCTGAGAGCTGTGACTAAGAGCACGAAGTCAGAGGGCGTGCGCGCCACAATGAAGCACGGTGCATTTACCTGCTTCCGCATGGACTGTCTCCTTGCCATCGATCACTCCAACGTCCTTCTGCTTCGTCTCCTGCGAACTGTGCGATTGCGAGCCTTTGGTGGCAGACAGAGCATATCCCCTGAGAACGGGTGCCGCCGCCATGTCAGTACCCTCCGTAAGGGTATCGACGCGCTGCGGCTTGTGGGAGTCGTCTATGAAGTTGTACATGTGGGCTTCGAGAGTAGGATGGTTAGGATGATGGATAGAGGCACGAAAGAGAGCAGATATCACTGCCGTGGGCGTCGCGTGAGGGCGCGTTCGCAGTCGCGTCAAGTCTCGGCGTTTCGGCGTTGAAACTGGTCGAGTGTGGGTTGTTTTCTGTCTTGGAGTGCGCCTAGGGACGTGCTCGTGGGATATTTGAGATCTGGAGGCGTGCGACAGCAGGCGGTGCGGTGGGAGGCGTTTGGTGTGCGTGTCGGAGTGGCCTTGCGGTCACCTCAGCATGGCATTGGGGCTCAGCTGGGGCGCGGTGAGGAAAGCCATGTTGTGTGTGCGTTGGCTGGAGCAAACGGTGGGTCGGTGTTCTTGGTTGGGAGGATGTCGCGGAATGAAGGTCTGCTGGGGAAAAACAGGGCAGGCGTCGGGTTTGAGAGAGTTGCGTGGGTCAGCCGGGGATGTGCGGCGGGCGGTCGTTAAAACAGGTGGTGAGAGCTGGAGTCGGCAAGCGTACCACGGGCGGCGCTGGTCAAAGAGCCGGGTCGCTGGCGCTGCCTTGGCTGATCCGCGGGTTGTTCGGGAGGCTTCTTCGAGGGGTCGAAAGTCGAACGGGCGCCGGGGTGGGCGGTGGCCAGACTGGCCTCTTGGATCAAGGAATGGGCATCGTGGGTTTCCTCATATAGATGTCACGAGCAGCGTCACAGTCGAGTATTTTGTTTGCATCCCTGGCAGCCTGATGCCGCGCGAAAACCGGACGCGGCTAATGAGTGGACCATGACGGCGTGTTCGGGCGACGCGCGCACCGAGAAAGGCCGTCTGCGCGCCGTCCCTGCCGCCGCCGCTGTTCCCTGATTCACGCTCGCCTTTCACGTGTGAAAGCCAGCGCCAGCGCCAGCGCCCTCGATCGACGCCGTGTCCCCGGCCATCTCCGCAATCCGCTTGCCTCGAACCGGTCGCGCTAGCAGATATCGTGAGCGTCGTTCGACCTCCGCAACACCTTGCAGGTGCTCGCGAGTACAACAGCCGCTGCATCCCAAGCTGCCCTGCAGCGCAATTGTCCATCTAGATCCACCATGGCTCAATCCTCTGCAGAACACCCGCGCTCTGGCGCCCGCACGCCCACCCGCTCCTCGCGCCGCTCGCATCCCAACATCCAGCAGCTTTCGCTTGCTCCTCTGAGCTCCCAGTTCCAGGAGGAAGCTGCATCCACCGACATCCGCCCCCGCAGTCCCCACAGCTCCTACATCCAGCCCAAGACCGCCCCGACAACGCCTGGCATCCTCAGCCGCAGCCCCTCGCGGCATCGCAACGGCGGCCACGTCCACTACGTGACCGATAGCTACTTCACTGCCCCGCTCAGCCCCGACAGGTCCGCCATCAACAAGTCCAAGAGCGATGCCGCCCTGCACGGCGACATCGCCTACTATCCACGCCATCATCAACGCCATCATCAACGCAAACACACGGCCCCCGGCTCCATCAACGTCAGCAACACGGGCCGCAAGATAACGACTCCTAAGCACCACACACGTGAAGGTTCATCCGACTGGCTCTATCGGGCCGGCCTCGCAATTGCCTCAGAGACGCGCGAGTCCAAGGGCCAGTCGTGGCTGTCGCGCCGCGAGAGCAGCACCTCGCTCGTCCGCCAGCACGACGGCGATGACTCGGACGACGGCACCGCCGCTGGCTCGGGGCAACCCTCGCGTAGTCATAGCACATTCTTCGCCGATGACGAGTACAGCCCCGTCACGCCGAAGAGCAGAGGCGGCAGCCGCGTGGGCAGTGCGTTCAATAGCCGCAGGGGTAGTAGAGTTGGCAGTAGAGTTGAGCTTAAGGGCCTGACCGGACTGACCACCAAGACATCCAGCGGTGCCTATGCCCTTGAAGGCGAATATGGCTACTTCGGTGAGCAACGGCCGTCCGATATCCCTCTAGAGCCCGACTTTGTCGAGTCAGATGAGGAGGGGTTGGGTGACGAAGAAGAGGTTGCTAGACTCGCGCAGGAGCGTGGCTTCGGGCTCGGAGGATGGGTGGATCGCTTGATCGGTTGGACGCTATTCAGCGTCGAGGAAGATGCCGAAGAGACTGATGAAGAAGATCAAGGTACAGAGCATGAAGAGCATGGTGAGGAGGACGCCAAGAAGCGACGCGAAGAGGAGCTGCAGCGCAGACGCGAGGAGCGGGAACGCATACAGGCTGCCAGCAGCGCTGCGAAGGAGAAGAAGGAGCTCCCACAGCCCAGTCAAGGTGAGGGCGAAGGCGGCTGGCAGGATGCTGCGTGGTTGTTTAGCGTGGCGTCGAAAGTCTTACTTTGATCCTAAGATGCATTTTCGCGTTTTACGCTTTGCTTTCCTCCCTTCTCTAATCTGCTCTGAGACATGGATTCATCATAAGATAAATTAACGTAACGACTTTTAAAGAAGCTGCAGGAAGGATGGTTTGGTGGGATGGAGTAACAGCGTAGTCATCCAGTTCAACAAACCGAAGAATACCCAACGTATGAACATTGGTTGATGAGATCTATTCTTGAGAACTAAGATACGCCCTTGGCCCGGGGCAAGTATTGCTTTTCAAACTGTTCCGATGTCTCCGGAGGAGAAGGAAAGTTAAAAGACAAGAAACAGAACATGATTGGTGATGCTATCGATCATGGCTTCATTTTGGTGCTGGATGATCTGTTGATGTGCCTTTGCTTTTTCCCTGCTGAGGCGGCGCGGTATTTAGTGTGCTGTGGCTTGCAGTGCATGCGTTGTCAGCAATGCCAGCGCCAGCAGCAGGCCGGCTCCGGGTCCAAGACAGGCACTTTCTTCGTGGCTTAGGGTGGCGCTGCGTGGCAGCAAAACATACCGGGCAAACCAGGATCTATGCTGTCTAAGATACTTTTCTTTGCGCCACCCGGAGCGGAAAGGCAAGACATCAAGCCAAGGCAAAAAAGAAGGCAGAAGAGGAGAATGCAAAAGCAAAATGTATGAGGCGTAAAAGTGCCTCGAGGCGATCGACATGGAGGCTGACCACGGAGCTGCTAGGGGCGCGGAAGGCATCAGAGAAGTCCGGAGCTGCCGCGTAATTCTTCATCATCAATCATACTCACACTTTTCCCTATGTATTTAGATATTAGAAGTTATACGACGGAGACATAGTCTGAATGTGCTGCGAAATTCCCTAAGCGAGCAAGGGGTCCTTGGCTTGTCTGAATGTTCGTTTCCTTTACCGTTTTGTTGAACTTCGGCCCTGAAGGTGGAATGTGCGATGACGCCGATGACGGAGATTGACAATACTCAAAGAACGGCACGGATAGTGTGCGGAAGTGGGTCGCTTCTGAGAGTGCTCATTGTGGAAATTAGGGTTGAGGACTGAGGACGAGGGGCGGGCTCAATACATCATCCCGGAGATACCGGGTTTTTGATCACTAAGCCGTTAACAGTGGCGATAGTGGCCCCAACAAGCCGCTAATCCGAAACACATCGTGATGGAAAAAGAGAGCGTTCATCGGAGATCGTGAAAGAAATTGGTGTGCTGACCGAGGAAAAGGAGGTAGGTCCGAGACTCCGAGAGATCACGTCCAGCATGGGAAGCGTGCTCTTAGAAGGCCTCGCCTGCAACCAGTAAATCGATGTGTGATTGGGTCACAGCGTCGCCGCGATATGCATGAATGGACACGGAAACGAGCTATTCCAGCCTTACTTTTGTGCTACGGCAAGGCTACACGAAAAAGGAAAAAAAAGCTACATATTCCGCAGTCTCTCCATAGCCCATTGCCCGGAGCTTAATCGTTTGTGGCCATGCGACCCGGTTTGCTCAACACGACCGTGAGCGCCACTGGGGCCATCCTCATCTAAGCACCAGACAATCACATCGCCTTTTCGACGCCAGTCATCATGGAAGTGGCTGTTGAAGCCTCGCCAACATTCCCTGTACCTCGTTCCCTGCAGAAACTTGCTGAGCGTATCCTCCAATTGCTGGAAGAAAACGAGATACGCAGGCCATGGTCGCCAGGACTCCGCGCCGCTCGGCTTACTCTCAGCCTTGGCCTTGCTGACGTTCCACTTGTCTCGGATAGTACCGACGCTCTCCATATGCTGATCGAGCCACGCGACAGGGCCGGGATCGAGGTAGAATTCGTCTGCCTCATCCAAGTAGCTGGCACGTTGGTCCGACGGCACATCTATAGGTGGTTCGCACGTCAGAGCCCAAGCTTTGATCTCCGGATAGACCAAATGTGAGCGCCAAGGCGTGCTGTGGCAAGGCATGAGAAACCCAACAGTCGTCTTTCTCGATTCCTGCGACTGGGCGACTGGATTCTGTAGCGCTTGGCTCTCGTGCTGATGCCGAAGCATGTGTATAACGTCAATAACGCCACGCTGATGCACTTGGGAAGCATAGCCGGCTATGAAAAGATTGGTGGCAATAAAACCCGCAACCACTACCTTCTTGCGGGAAGTCAAGGGGCGGAGAAAGGAAGCTACTGGCTGCGCAGCAAGGACATGAAGCATAGGAAGTAGTGGGTAAATGAAGCGGACCTCTTTGTGTGAGATGAGGCTCAAAGCTCCTGTCATGGTCACGCACGTAAGTGCAAGATATGACGGCACAGGGCCAGAGCAGGCATCTTTCCACAAGACCTTCCATATGCTATGGGCAGCAAAAGGTAGAGCCGTGGTAAGCAGCAATGGGAGACCTTCCGTCAGATAGTAATCAGCCCTGTTCGTACCGTAGAAAACGGCAAGCGATTTGGCAATATTGAAGTGAATGAAGCGAAGGGGTGGGAATGTCCATAGGCCATAGTAGAGTCGATCGGCGAGAACGGATAGCGTAAGAACGCCACAACTGGCGAGTAGAACCCATGCGCGTCAGCAACGATTCGCGTATGGAATGCAATCTTGAGGTCGCATCCACGGCAGCTCGGCGAGCTGGGAGGGTCTGGTGGCACACTCACCCGCAGAGCACGGCCCATTTGACTAATGCAAGGCGCTCACGCGTCGAAGCTTGCCACAACGTGGGTGCGGATATGCATATCCAAATCAGACCGTTCGTAGGCCGCAAGACACAGGCCAGCGCCGCGGCAAGCAGCGAAAGCTTCATACTAAGACGCCGATAGACGTCAGATGCTTGTCCATACTGGCCGAAAAAGGCAATAGGGGCAACAGCTTACTGAGAGATGTCCCCCAAATGAACTGGGACGGGATGTTGTGCAACGTCTTTCTGCAGCCTACCCCGAACGGCCGTGGAGCTTGAAGCGGACATCTCCCACGGCCAGCAAACAAGCGCAGCGGCCGTCAGCGTTGTCTCGAGGCAGTTTGACAGTGTGCGCGTGGAGCAGAACCACTGCCAGGGACTGCATATCGTCAATGCAAGCTGGGAGAAGGATCAGCCGAAGTGATTGATCGTCTGCGGGCTGTGTCACCATACGCTTGCCCATGCGGCGCTGCTCCGGACGCCGAATGCTCGCTCGGCCAGGCGCCAGGTGAAGTAATCGGTCGACGCGGCGAGGGCGGCTTGCGTGATTTTAGGTGCAGCGATGAGCAGCTCAGCCCTTAGCGCCAGAGGCACACTGCAAATACCCGAGATGGCAGACACCCCGGCGAACAAACCGGCGAAGAGTGCTGGATGCAGCGACGACCGCAACTGATTCTTCCACTCCTGCTCGACACTTTCATCAGCACCGCAACGGCGGAGGAGCGCGGGTGGCGGCAGACCCATGTGATCCAGGCGGCGCCCTGCTCGCCAAAGGCCATCTGCCATGCAGGCTCCAACGATTGGAAATACTCATCGGGCTGAAAAAAGGTGCGTGTTGTCAGCGCGTTGAGGATGCGCAGGGCCAGCAGCAGCAGGAAGACATGCAGGCCTTGCTCCTGCAGGGAGGAGGCAGCTCCGGGAGCGCCCGCGCCGTGTCGTTTGTCGTCCGCTGGGGCCGAGCCGTGCTGGGCGTCGGCGCGGCGATGCATGGGGCGATAGGTGCGAAGGGTGCTGTTGCTGGTGCCAGTAGAGAGAGGGCAAGGAGTCGTTGGAGTGAGAGCTCTGGCCGCGGCTAGCTGGGGTGGCACGGCCGTCGCGGGAGCACACAGACCCGTACCTGGTGTCGCTCAAGGGGCGGCAAAAGAACGCCTGCACAGAACTGCCTTCGCAATCGCGATCCCAGTGGGTTCATCGCTCGCTCCACGCCAGGGTGCTATCGTGTATTGCCCTGTTAAGCCTAGTCGCGGCGCTGCGCGCAGTCTCGCCGGGGTCCGACTGGAGGCTGCGCCAGAAAGTGATAGCTCACACGCCCAGCTCATGCGCGTCGCGTTACCGTCGTCTGTTCCTTCCAACCCCGCTAACGAGTGAATCCTGACTGCCTCCACAGAGTTTGGGGACGGCGATCCTGGTGGGCCCTCCACACCATCTGCTCCGTTGACAGGCCAAGCACCAATGGCGCGCGGCGATCCGCCTGTATCCACCCGCCCATCACGCCGCGTCTCGTGTGATGCTGGGCGCTGCTGAGCGGGAGCGAAAAGCAACGAGAAAATCTGGGGAAGACGGCCCCGATCCTGCAAAGGGCGCAGAGCGGCCGGGATCACGGCGGCGGCGAGCAGAGCACAGTGTGGCAGCGCGGCCGTGGCAACTGGCGGCGCGCTGTCGGCGGTTGCGCGGAAAATAGCAGCTCCAGGGGTGCTAGGTGTCCGCGAGCTTCACAGGTGACGGCGCGGCGCGAGGCACGCCGCCGGCGTGTACGCAAGCAGCCGGCGGTGGCCAGGCCCGCGGCCAAAGTCGCGCTGCTTGGCGGGCCTGCAGGCGGCGGCCGCGCTGGCTGGCGTTGCCCGTCTCTCCCTTCTGCAGACACCACGCGCAAAGAGAGGCATTTCTCTCTCAGGCGTCCCTCCGACGAGCTGGGCACGCAGCCCGACACAGCGGGCACACTGGCTGTTGAGCGACGAGGGATGGGCGGCAGCGAATGACGGGCGCGCGGGCGTATTGGCGCTGCAGGCCGTCAGTGCCCGTTGCGGCTAGGACGCGGCTGCCGCATTTGCGTGCTGCGTGCAAGGATGGACGGGGCAGAGATCAGAGAGAGGCTGCCGCTGCCGCTGGCCAGCCCAGCGGGATCACCGCCAGCAAAAAAGATGATGGCCACTGGCCGCTGGGATCCCAACAGGCTCCGAACCCGGCGGCTCTTGCAGGGCGGCGTCGTGATTGGCGCCCAAGCTGCGCAGCTGTCCGCAGGCGTCAGAGCAGCGCGACCTCAGCAGCAGCGCCAGCGCCCAGCGGACCTGCTGCTGCTCCACTGGAGCTTGCCGAAGCACACCGATCCGCAGCGCTCGCTCGGTAAATCGAGCTGCTGCTCTTCCACCCTCTTCGACGGCCCGCGTTGACGTCGCTGCACGCCCCAGTGCATTGGGCCCTGCTCGACCCTCGAGGCAAAAAATTAACGGCCGGCTCTTTTGGCTCCTAGGCACGACATTCGCCCGCCCGCTAGAGACACCACACCACCTCGTCCCCTCCACTAGCTTCGCCGGCCACACCCTCCTCAAGCCACTGCCTCACCACTACCTCCACTCCCGCACCGCGCCTCAGCATTCATAATACCATCCTCATCCTTCTTCACCCGCCGCTGCGTGACGGCGGTGTTCTCCCAGTCGCTGAGGTGCACGATGATACGCCCGCCTCCAGCGACGCCCCCCGCCCGCGACTGAAATTCGCCGCCGCGACGGCTCAGATGAAGGCTTCTGACGGCTAGGCATCCTCGCGATCACC
Source organism: Botryosphaeria dothidea (assembly GCA_011503125.2). Taxonomy (NCBI): domain Eukaryota; kingdom Fungi; phylum Ascomycota; class Dothideomycetes; order Botryosphaeriales; family Botryosphaeriaceae; genus Botryosphaeria; species Botryosphaeria dothidea. Next base: position 3,159,233 of record WWBZ02000001.1, read on the forward strand.
CTGCGAGCGGACCTAAACGCTCTGTGAGGCACGCATCATGGCGACTCCCGATACAGCGTTCGACGCTGCTCCCAACAGCCCCGATAACGCTCACGTCGCCGCCGAGCTCCCTGCTCCTTCGTCCGCAAGCCCTCCTCTAGACGCGTGCGAGCCCACAGACGCTTCTGCGGCAGATAGCCAACTTCCTACCCAGGAATTGGAAGATGCACCTCCCTCTGCGGGGCCCCCTGCGGGCTCTCCAGAGCAGGCGGTGCCGTCGACTCATTACTCCTCAGACCTACCGTACCACTCGCCAAGACCGGTGAGATACCACACCGCATACCTCTCAACATCGAATCCAGCCTCCGTGGAGCCGACCCCCTCCCCGGGCAATGAATCAACAACATCCCCTACTGCTGCAGCCGATCGTGAGTCAGGCGGGGCTCAGGATCCGCACCGAGCTTCGACTGCAACTCCAGAACGGCCGAGTCTGCGGCGGGACCAGCTCTCGACGGCATCTACGATGAGCAATGCCACCATCAGGGCCACTTCTGCCGTTGATGCTGTGCTATCATCAACCAACCCACCGACTCCGCACCGCCAGTATCCCAAATACCCTAATCAGGCATACTCTGCGTTGCAAAACCAGATGGAATATCCCAGGTTTCCAAACCCTCCACTCCAAGCTCATCAAAATCCTCCTCCTGGTCCCCACCTTTTGCGGACACGGAGTTCTCACCCCTCACAGTACTCTTCTTTCTCCGCCACCCACGTTCCATCTCTGCACCCCGCACAGCATTTTGCACACGAAACCGCCGCGCATGAAGGTGGCTCTCGGACAGCTGGGAACTCACCTGCAGGCAGTCCAGGATTGTTCGATTTCAATCATCCTCCGATCCGGCCTGTTCTTGCTTCAGCCGAGGAAACCGGTTATTACTCAAGTCCGTATCTACACTTCACTCACCGTCAAGTTCCGAAGGAAACTCATGTTGCCGACGTCGATGTCGACCCTATTTCTGGACGGAAGATTATCAATCAGTACGAGATTATCGATGAGCTTGGTCGCGGGGTGCACGGGAAGGTCAAATTGGGACGCAGCCTTGAGACCGGTCAATATGTGGCAATCAAGATTGTGGAACGGTACTCCAAGAGACGTCGATTGGGCAAGAACACGAGCCATGAAGACAAGATCAGACGGGAAATAGCCATCCTCAAGAAGGCTCGCCATCCTAATATCGTTGGTCTGTTGGAGGTCATTGACGACCCATCCCGGAAGAAGGTCTACATTGTCCTCGAACACGTCGAGATGGGTGAAGTCCGTTGGAGGACCGAAGGTGCAAAAGAGATCGTCCTGATCGAACACAGACGGTACGAGCGCGAGGTGAGAGGTATTTTCGACAACGAGTCCGCCGCGCTAGAAGACCAGAGAATCTTGCTAGAGGCGCAGAGGAGGCGTGAACGAGAGGAACGTAGACGGCTGAGGCGACTGCATCGCGCACAGAATGATGACAACGGCGCCCAAACCTGGAGTTTCGAATATGGCGGAGACACCGATGACGAAGATACCAACAGCGATTACTTATCCCGAACCTCGACAGCAACCAACGATGATCCTTACGGCACAGGTCTGAAGCATCGCAGTCGGCCTGCGACGCCGACGGAGTTTGATGCGGATCAGACGCCTCATGCGCCTTTGAATGAGACGGCCGCGGAGCTGGCGGCATCGAAACAGTCCAGCACCTCGCTTCCCGCTCTTGGCAAGGAACCCATCCAGGAAGAACCCCGTTCTGCGTCTGTTACAGGGCTCGAAGGGACAATGTGGGGTCCGTATGAGGAACTACCGCCGCGTGGCAGAAACCCAAGTATCTGTGGAAGCTCGTCATCTAACAAACCTGAGCTTCCAGAAGACCTGCCGGTGCCAGAGCATTTCCGCTACGTTCCTCTTATGACTCTTCCCGATGCCCGCAAGGCTTTTCGCGATACAGTCTCGGGCCTGGAGTATCTCCATTACCAAGGAGTCATTCATCGTGACATCAAGCCCGCTAATCTCTTGCAAGCAAGGGATGGCCACATAAAGATTTCTGACTTCGGTGTTTCCTACCTTGGCCGTCGAACAGCAACTGCTTCCGCTTCCGCATATGGCAATGGTCCGGGCGACGACCAATCTGAATCGGATGCGCAAGATGTCGATGAGGCAATCGAACTGGCGAAAACCGTTGGCACCCCCGCCTTCTACGCACCCGAGCTATGCCAAACAGATTCCGATCAGGACGCTTTGCCAGTAACTGGCCAAATTGACGTTTGGGCACTCGGAGTCACACTGTATTGTCTGGTTTTCGGCCGTGTTCCTTTTCACGACTTGAACACATTCGTCGTGATGCGCATGATTGCTGAAGAGGAAGTCTACATTCCACGTTTCCGCCTCAGAGCTGTTGATGATCGGACAGCGTCAAGGCCGAATTCTCACAATCGTTTGTGGGGTGGTATGGCCCGAGACAGAAGAGCTCATCATGAACTGATCTATGAGGAAGTCGACGACGAACTACACGACCTCTTGAGACGCCTGCTCATCAAAGATCCTCGGCGACGCATCAAGCTACCTGAGGTCAGACATCATCCTTGGGTCCTTCGCGACCTTGAGCATCCTCTACTGTGGCTCGAACAATCCGATCCGTCTCGTGTCCCTGATTACAAGAAGATCGAGGTTTCCAGAGAGGATGTCGACGACGCCGTCGTGCAATTGAATCTGTTGGAACGTGTCAAGTCTGGCATGCGCAAGCTGGGAGGGGCTCTGGGAATCGGAACTAAACCCGCTGCCAGCACTACTTCATCCGGAAGGCGCGGTAAGACCAGGAACGGAGAAGGAGGTATATCTGCCGCATCCTCAAGCAGTACCATTAGTCAAGATGCGCGAAGGCCGAGCCTAAGAGTCGACGATATCAGCGCCGCACTGCGAGCTTCCAGAGAAGGTGACCACCCGTTATCGCACAGCGTCACCGCCAGCCCAGAGTTAAGAGAACGCCCCCAGTTTTTCATAGGTCCAAACTCAAGGCCAGGTACTCCCGATTTGCTCAACGTTGATGACGTGGACGAGTCTCCAAGGGGAAAGAGCCGTGATCGCCATCACAGACTCAGCTTCGCTTCTCGCGCCGAGTCGACCATGTCCACCGCCGGTTCAATCAGGACCATCCGCCAATCTGACTTTGACTTCATCTCCAAACGTCGCGGTGCATCCCCCACGATGCCCCAAGGAGTCCCGAGCACCCCACTCACTTTGGATACTCCAGGAGCATCAAATCTGAGTGGTATCTTTGGTGGTGGTCGTCGCATATTGCGCAACATGAGAAGTAAAGAGCGAGGCTCGGACGGCTTGAGAACACACAGCCGCAACCCCTCTATTGATCGTCTCGTCGCCGGAGATGACAATGCCCACGGAGAACCTAGCATTGCTCTTAGTGACGCTGTTGCTGCCGGTCACGTCGACCCGCCGGCCCAACTCAAGGAATGCTCGACGGCAAGCAGCTCTGTAGCTAGCCCAGGATCCCCCGTTGCTCATTCTTTGACCGAGTCCGACATTCACCGCAGTGGCGACGGAACACCATCGCGTCAATCTTCCATTTCATCTGCTTCATCTCACCGTCCTCCGAAACGTGGGGAAGAGGACATTCTCTATAGCTCGCCCGTATTCCACGATTACCTGAACGATATCAACTTTCAACGTGCCAGGGAAGAAAACCGTCGGCGACACATGTTGGAAGAGCGCCAAGTCTCAAGCCGTCCAACTTCGTCGGCAGGGAATCGTCCCTCAAGTGCACTCGGCCAAGCTCCATGCCCACCCAGCCCCGACGATGAGGCTTATTTTGAGCTCCGGAAGAAGACAGACGAGTCGAAACAGAATGACATAACGCCAAAGGGGTTCCCGCAGCCTCTGACCTCAAGCTCGTCAGAAGATCAATTCCATTCGGGAATGTCTCAATCGACGTCGAATCCCTCCATTCCCTCGGTTATCTCTGCAAACTCGTCTGTTATGCAGGACGATCTTATGCCATCGGAGCAGAAAATTCGCCCAATTGAGCTGACTGAAGCATCGAATCCCACAATTAGTGTCACCGAAGATCACGAGCATGATCACGAGGGGTACGATGGCGACCATGCTATTGAGAGCGACGACGAGGAAGAAGAAGACTCGGATGATTCCTCTGACGACGATTTCGTGGAGATGAACATTCGGCGGAAGCCTCCCCCCAAGCGGCCTTCCAGGAGCGAGAGCATCTCGTACGCGGAACTTTCTCGCGGAAAGGTTCTGGCTGGCTTGGGTGCTTCAGTCAGGAAATCATCGCGGAGCGGCAGCAATGGGACGGTCAAGAAGGTTCGCAGCCACAGCGATTCCGAAGGCGAAGCTCTCAAGCACGAAGTAGAAGAACTTTAATCTTGACTCCCTCCCTCTTGCCTCCCAAACGACCACGACGGCGGCCTTTCGCGACTTGCATGAACAAGCAATAGCGCCGCCATTAATTTTATTCCTTCGGAACATGAGCAAGGCAGTGTATTTCGGACCGACCCGAGAAGTCGCGCCGAGGCTTGCCTCATTTACGACAAACACACGACACGGCTAGCATGGGATGGTTTTCCTCTACATCGTCTCGAGTTTACAAATTTCAAAGCGAAGGCGTACAGGAGTGTGGAGAACATCGGGGGCTTACACAACTTGGAAGGTCGGTCGGTTTCAAGTAGGGAGTGTTTGTTTGGTAGGGGCGGCGTACATATCAGTTCATCTTGCAGGTTTGGCAACTGGTTTCTTGTAAATTTTCTTGCACATTCGAGAGAGGTTTGCGGTTCTTGCTTTGGAACTCGGCGCGACAACGACATAGACTCCTCTCCGCTTCCCATTCATTCATCTGGCAAAGGACGCTAAGCTTTCCGGCGGGCTCCGAGGGGTGGTGCTGTCTTTGCTGCGCGCGGAAAAAAAGGGCGCCTGTTCTCCGCGACGGAAACAGTTGATTGCTTCTCTTGTATGATAACGAACAGCTAGACTTTGCGTTGCGAGCTCTTTCTTTCGCAGTGGATCATGTTTCTGGTTTTGTGAGGATTGAGGCTAAAGCGGGAATGCCGTGGCGGACACGATCGTTTCGGGAGTGAACGGGTGATTTCAGGGAAGGGAGGCGCTGTATGTAATATAGGCTGAGACGAGAATGACAGGAAGCGGTGCTTGGCCGTTACGCTCAGAGACGGGATGAAAGTCTTGGGAAGTCTTGGGCCACCTATAATGGCGAGCCATAGGGTGGTATAGCAGCACAGCGGTACCAAGCAAACGGGCTAAGCATCGTGATGTGCTCGCTTGCGATGTAACGACGCAATTTGCGCGTCTTATCTGGGGCTCTCCACATGCAGCTCTCTCGTGTCCGGGCGGGCTCGGTGTCTGATGGGCCCGGCAGCGCACATTTATCCGTCCAGGCTGGGCTCTTAGGCAGGACAGCACGGCTACGGGTTCTGGATGCCGATGGCTGCTGGGCCGGTGCTGGCCTGGGGCAGCGATTGCCGGCGCGGGGATTGGACGGCTTCGCAGAGAGAGCGTCGCCGCGATGGCCCCATTCCTGGGCGCGCACGTGCTGTGGGCTTTTGCGGAGTGCGGGGCGGGGCGCCCATTGGCGGAGAAATATCAGGCTGAACGGATCGGCGGGCGCTGGACGGGGTTCGTGGATGAAAGCAACCCCGACAGGATCTTCAACCGTAGCATGGCGCTGTTGGCAAGCGGCCCTGGAGCCAGTCCGCCCGTTGATTGCGCGCGCCCCTTCTCTCGTGGTCGGCAATATTCACCGCAGGAGCACACAATCGCAGCGCCCGGAAGGCTCGATCGCCCTCTGCTTTGCGCCGCTCGCCGCCTCGCCGCCGCTGCGCTGCCCAGCATCCCTGCCCGCCCGCTCTATATGGCCATGTAACAGGCCGCACACCTATCGCCGAATTCCCCGTCAGGCCAGACATTCAAGAACATACCCAGCTCCACGGCCGCGCTACCTCGCTTGCCCCGAATCTGCATATGGAGATGCGTTTCGCGCAACAGCCTGATCCGCAACGCCGCATCGTCGCCGAACTCCAGCTGCGCATCAACGGCTTTAACGTGTATTCCTGAAGCCCACCTACCCCCCCCCCCCCCCGGCTCCAGGCCGCCCTTTAACCTCTGCCCCCTCCCTTCGCTGCCGCCGCCCACGCCAGGTCGAATGCGCGTCGACGCCGGCCTGCCAGCCATGGCTACCGGAGCCCACACCGACCAAGTCCTCGACACCACCACCAAGAACCTCAGCGTCGTCCACATCGAGTCGCTCCTGGACACACAGAAGCCCTCGCTGGCGGTGCTGTACGGGCCGGGCGAGGAGGGCATTGTCGAGCTGGTAGCGAGCGTGCTGGGCCAGGCATACTCCCTGGCCGCGTCGCCGAGGGAAGCAGAGATCCTAAAGCCTGCCACTGTCGCAGGCCTCCTGAACACGCACAACCGCGACGCTCTGGCGCATCGCGGGCGCGGACGTCTCCTCATAAATACGCACTGCGTCGAGGGCAACTCGACCCCCGACGAGCGCCTCTCCGAAGCATGCGACTACGAGTACCTATACACCCACTCTCCGTACCTCCGCCGGGACGTCACCCGCTACTTAGCTTTCATCCTCGGGCAGATCGCGCCCCACAATGACCTGGCCAAGAAAACCAGGACTACCCTCATCTCGACTACCTTCCCCGACGTTCATGCGGCGCTCCCGAATCTCGACATACTTTCAGTTGGCGCAGATGCCGTCGAGCTGCGCGTGGATCTGCTCAAGGAATCTCTCGCCAATGGTACCTTCAGCGCGGTACCGAGCCTCAAGTACGTTGGCCAGCAGCTTATGGTGCTGCGCCAGCGAACCGAGCTCCCCATTATCTTCACGACACGATGCACAAACGAGAACGGCAGATTTCCCATGGACGACCCCACACTCTTCTACAAATACCTTTATCGTGCGATCCAGTGGGGCTGCGAGTACATCGACGTCGAGCTATGGTTACCGGAAGAGATCAGGCGAGAGTTGGCCCATAAAAAGGGCACAAGTAAAATAATATCCGCCTTTCACGATTTTACAGGCACATTCAAGTGGACCTCACCGGAGGCCAAGGAGCTGTTCAAAAGGGGGGCTGTCTACGGTGACGTCGTCAAGATGATTGCGCTGGTAAATCAGATGCAGGACAATTACGAGCTCGAGTATTTCCGCTCCACCATACAGGCCGAGTTCTCCCCGCACCCGCCCTTCTCCGGATTAAACATGGGGCCCACCGGACAGTTATCGCGCACACTGAACAAAGTGTTCACCCCTATCACACATCCTCTGCTGCCGATGATTGCGGCGCCGGGCCAGCTAAGCGCAGCGGAAATCAACACGGCATTGCATAGCATGGGCCAAATGCCCAAGTTGGACATTTACGGGGTCGGCAGCTTCAAACTTGCGACACAGGCAATGTTCTTCGAGAAATGCTTCAATGAGCTCAGCTTGCCTCATCAATTCCTGTTTGTCGACAAAGTGGCCAGGGGTGCGGTGGAGACGATTGTGAGACGAGCGACATTTGGTGGTGCCTTCATCAACCCGCCGCTCGCGCCACCGACCCCGTATTTAACGGTGCTGTCGGATGCAGCCAAGGCAACTCGACTCGTCGACACGATCCTGGTGCGGAATGAGGGCGGCACTCCCGTCCTTGTCGGTGAGAATGCGACGTGGAAGGGCATCCGTGCGACGCTCACGCGAGATTTCGTGCCGTCGGCTTACAGCGACCGTGCCGCCTTGGTGCTGGCCAGTGCGGAATCGGACGCAGCAGCGGCCATCTTCGCACTCAAGAGCCTGGGAATCGGGCCCATCTACACAATAGGATTCCACTTCCGCAGCCAGGGCCCGCTGGCGGCAGAAGTCGAACCGTTCCGATCCGTCGAGGACGTGAAGAAGTTGGAGCAGCCGTTCGTCATCATCAACGCGCTGCCGGCGGAGAAGTCGGCGCTGGTGGGACCGTTGCTGAAGCACTACAGCAGCAATGGAACGAACAGGCCGACGAACAAGGTCTTCCTGGACCTGGCCAACGGGCCGCGAAAGGTCGACCCAATGGCGATTGCAGCGTCGTCGGGGTGGACAGCATACGGTGTGGCAGACGTCAATGCATGGACGACGGTGGAAACGATGCGGCTGCTCGTGGGGCAGAACGTGCCGTATGATTTCGTTCGGCTGGCGTCAGGACGGAGCCTGTACTGACGAGATGATTTGTTTGTTGGTTTCCCTTCGGCAGCTGCGGTACATAGGCGCTGACCGGGGTACGGCGGGTGCTGGGGTTTCTGGAGCGCTTGGGCAGTCCCTGCTAATTCAATAGACGCCGGTTGCCGCAATCGCTGTAGCTTAAGTCTTATAGATGAAGCCCTGTCGTCACACAGCTACTACATATTGCGCCCCCCTGGGCTCCATTTTCCAGAAGATTAGCTTGCCTCTGCGCCCTGCAATTGCGGCAGCGGGTGGCAAGTCAAGCATCTGAGGCGATTAATATGGGCAAATTGGCACGGTGCCAGGGCCGCTGACACGCAGCTTGTGCGCCCGTGGCTTTCCCCGGATTTTGCAGCGCTCGCATCGGGCGCCTTGCCGCATGCGGAGCGTGCTTCATCAATGCAAAGAGCGCCGGCAGGGCAAGGAGCGCCGGTACTTAATTTCGCCCGCTCTGTGGGCGGCACAAGGCACTCTCGCGCAGTACCAGCGGCGCGGGCAGCACGTTCTGGGTGCAGCACCACGCTGGGGGCGGGACCTGCCTTCATCAGGCTGGCTGCCAGGCACTCTCGTTTGCCTATCTCGTCTCGGTGCGGCGCTTCTGCTCCTTCTCGAAGCACGCACGCACGCGCGCACGCACACACGGCAGCCCACCGGGCGCGCGCGGGCAAGGCTCGTCTGGCCGCAGCTGCAGGCGTCTTCGGCCGTTGCAGCAGCGGTTCGCCGATGCAGTGCTGTCAGATCGTCATGTGGCCGTCGCCAACCCCAGGGCGCTACGCCGGTTGAGGCAATCGTGCTCCGGGGGCGGGCAGGGACGAGGCTTGGGGTTGCTCTCGCGCGGCGGGCGTGGGTGGGGAAAAAGGAACCTGCGCAGCGCCGTCTCGCGCTCAGCGTCCCGTTTAATATCATCCCGAATCCTGAGTCGCGCAGTGCAGGCTTGAGTTTCCTGCTCTATTATTGTTAGCGGGAGAGACGAGAGGCCCGGCCGAGTCGAGTCGAGTCGAGTGCGCGCCCTAAGCCTACCCTCGTGTAGGGTGGTCTGCTGCTTCTGGCCCTCCCTGACCCTTCTCTTTTCAACTGCTCCTCTTCACATCAGCCTGCGCCCCTCCGCCGCCGCCCCTCCTCCGAGCTGGACATTGCCATGTCTGCTGCTCCCTTCGTGTGTCCGCCGAGCGCCCCAGCAGTAGCAGCAGCCGCCGCCGCCGCAGAAGCAGCAGCAGCATCCTCAGCAACAGGCCCGCCGCCGCTCCCCTCGCCGTCCAGCATCGCCGCCCGCGTCGCCAACCCCGCATCTGCGCGGTATTTGTCGTTGCTTCTGTAAACATGTCGCGGCCTCAGGTCGGCATCGACCGTCTGCCGCAGCGCCGGCTCAGCAACGAGCCGAGGGAAGCTATGAACTGCAAGAGCTGCCGCAAACGCAAGGTACCGCCGCATTGAAACATCCCCGCTATCCGCTGTGAACGTGGAGCGCTCACGCCACTGTCTTCCGAAGATCAAGTGCAACCGCCTGCGTCCGACGTGCGAAGCCTGTCAGGTCTTCGCGTGTCCGTGTATCTACGGTTTGTCCATCCGCGCCGGGGGCTTGGCGGCCCCTCCCCCATAGTGATCGTCCTATTGCATCTTGTCCAGGACATTAACGCTGATCACCTATAACCTCCATTGTAGACGCCGTCCCCAAAAAGCGCGGTCCCAAGACCGACGCCATTGGTGAGCATCGCTGGTTTCCTGAAAGGGAATCTTGCTCAAGCTAAACTAACAAACGCCAACAGAGGCTCTCCTCAAGCGTGTTGATAGCCTCGAGAAACGCCTTCACGAGGAGAACAAGGACAAGCAGCTGAACGAGAAGAAAGAAGAGCAACATATCGAGGACTTCAATGCGCCAACGCAACAACCTTCGAAACCCGCACCGCCCCCACCGCCGATCGCGCAGAAACCATCAATAGGCGTTAATCCGAATGGCAACACCTCGACATCTTCCATTTCTCCCACTGACGTCAGGTATGCCGGCCAGCCTCCAATTCCAACCTCCTCAAGCGACCTGAGCTGATGATGGTGTGCAGTCAGCCCGCTCCGTCCCAACGCCCGGACATCCTTCTGGACACGTACTTTACGAGAATTCACGGCAAGCCGTATTACATTCTGGACGAACTCACCACACGACAAAGGCTGCAACATCACCAACTCCCAAATCACCTGGCACACGCCATCTATGCTGTGAGCGCGCGGTAAGCCTCGGAACGCCCGCCCTGAATCTCCCACAGCCGATGGTTCACGCGTCCGGGAATGACTGAATGCTTCATCAACCGTGCTCTTTTCGACCAAAAATTATGTCTGGGCAAGGATGTGGGCTTTCTGCATCCGGTTCTCCATTCTTTTCCCAAGCACATGGGTGATCGAGCGTGAAGAATTCGTATTCCTACCCCGGCATTCACGCAACGTAACCATCGGCTGCAGGGCCAACAGGGGTTATCTTCCTCTTTTGCTAACGCGCGCAGATATTCGTCCCACCCTGCTGGCTACAATGCTGCAGTTCGCGCCAGTGAAGATTACGCGGCCCGGTCGCGTGCCGAGGTCGATACGGATGAGCCGTCCATCGAAGCCCTACAGACGCTTCTTCTTCTGGCCATGGCCAGCTATCAGTCTGGCCGGGGAAAGAAGGCGTACATGCTATTGAGTAAGCAGCCTGCAACTGGATCGGTCACCCGACGCTGACCATGCTCTAGCAACTGCCATCAGCATGGCTTTTGCGCTTGAATTGCATCGCGAACTACCCTTGACGATGAACATTCCACCCTCAGAACGCGAAGGCCGAAGACGCCTCTTCTGGGCATGCTATTTAATGGACCGATTTTCCGCCTGTGGATCCAAGCGGCCCTCTCTGATTAATGACGAATCAGTGATGCTCCGTCTACCTTCTGCCGCGACAGGACCGGGGTCTTTGATGCTCGAAGGTGACTACTTCCGGAACGGCTCTAATCTGCAGTATATGGCTGGACCCGGCAAACAAGGCCAAAGCAGCACGGTTATGCTCATCGGGATTGCTCGGATTCTTGGGATAACAAACAGGTATCTGGCTGCAGGTGGCGTCAAAGGAGATTCGCATTTTCCCTGGCATTCGCTCTCGAATCTCTCCAAGATTAGGCATGAACTGGACATGTGGGCCTCGGAAACTCAGGATACTTTCAGCTCACTGGAGAACCTCTTCGGCCACCGCGAAAGTATCATGCTCGTACTGAGCAAATTAGTGTATCACTTGATCCATTGTTTGATTTACCGTCCGTTCCTCCCCATGGACCTTGCGGAATTGTCGATAACGGGACAACACCAATCGTGGCAGATCGAAGCAACAAACTTGTGTTTTCTCCACGCGAATGCGATTGCGGAACTGGTGGAAATTGGGAGAGCATCATCGATCATCGACTGGCCGGCATTCGTCGGTTATTGCGTTGGCACCGCCGGTACTATCCACGTCCATGGTGCCCACTACCGGGGCCGGGAAGGCGAAGTCTACTCCTCAAGCGCTGAGCTTCTTTCAAGAGAGATGCAACAGCTTGCGGAACTCCGCTTCATTTGGGCAGGTGTACAGCATCAGCGAGACACGCTTCAATGGATCTACGGCTGTCATTCGGAGCTCGTCAAGTCAATGGCCGGCAACGCAATGCGTTTCTCACCGACTTTAGATCTCGAGGACTTTTTCGATAGGTACCCTGGTCATGCGATCGATGGGGCACACGTCACGTTCCAGGATCTTTCTCACGACTCTATCCGTGAGAGGTACGTTTCACTTACCCGGCACTTGCATCTTATTCTGCTGACCTAAAACAGTGTGTCCCTGTATGCTGCTTCACCGCAAAACCCTTACTATGGCGCAAGTTCCTTCCCCCTCACAGCCCAGCCTCCCCTACTCCCTTCGCAACCCAACCAATCTCCGACGAGTCCGCTCGAACGGCGCCGGAAACGCCGGTGCACGGTAGCGTCCTCGGCATCCGGGCAATCAAACACCAATGCCGGCTCGAGTAACCCCAATATCAAGTCGGAGGATGGAGGAAACAATGGTGGCTCAGCTTCTGTGCCAAACGACCAAAATGGCATTGGGAACAGCACCAATACTCAAAATGTTTCCAACAACAACCAGCTCACTTCACCCGAAACTCAACATAATCAGGCTCCACACCAGCAGCAACATAACCAGAATCAACTCAACGTTGCGGTTAACTGTGGAAACATGTCGCATCTCCAACCTTTCCAACAGCAAGTTATTACGCCGTTTTCACCCAACTTCGCCTTCTCTGCCGCATTTACGCCCGACCCAACTGGGAACTCGGCGCCTCAGAATGGCAATGGCGATCATCAATACGACCCAATGTTTGGCATACCGACACCGTACGAGCAGCAGCGGACACCGGGCGCGGCAAGTGCTGCGGGTAGCAATCACACAGAGGCAAGCTCGGAGAAGGATCCGTTTTTGACGTTATTGGAGCAGTTGGCGGAGAATGAGCAGAGTAGAGGCGGGCCGAGTGAGTTGGATTTCTTTCTAAGTGGGACGCAGTGAGGTGCAAAACAGCGGTCTTTGGCCAAAAATGCGAAGAGCGCTATAGCAAGGGCTCAGCGACGTATTGTAACGTCGAAAAAACTCAATTGCTTTTTCATTGGGAGTTATGGTATGCAAGGTCAAGGTAAGGGGTGGAATGGTTCTGGCCTTTTTGCAATGTTTCGGCCGACGTGCGGCATTATGAATTGACGAAGCAGCAAAATGGTTGGATCTACGTCCCCTCCCCCTCTCTCAAATACGGCGCACAGCAAATTTGGGGGCAATAAGGCGCAGGATAGCGGAATCGCTTTTCTCTCTCTCGCTTCAACGGAGCAAAAGGAAAAATACCCCACGTGTTTGGAACAGCTCTTCGCGTTGCAGGTTCGGCGATCTGATTTGACTGATCTTTTAGCGAATTGGGGAGGTTTTTCTTGTCCGCGGGGAAGCGGTCGATGTGTATTACTATGGTCATTTCGTTTGTTGATTTTCCTTCCGTCACTGGCGGCATGAACGGGATGATGATGTCTAAGGTCACGCGTACAGTAGATAAGGCATAAATGCTAAATAGTAAAAAATAACATATAACATCTCTGAAGAGCTTCGAAGCTTCATGATGATGCAAATGGGTGCTTGTAGAGAGAGGGTTTTGAGTGACCGTCGATCTTCACCTATTTCTAACTACGCTCTGATCTGACAGGCGTGCCTCGGCTGGGATTTATTGGTTATGGTGAGACGGGCAATGGAGATAACTTGCCGTTTTCTGCACGGAGCATGCAGGTGCGCTCATATGTATATTCGGCTGTTTGGACATATGTAGGTACTACCACTAACAGATAAGCAGGTACCTGACTGGGATATAGCGCCGTTACCAGCACATCATCACGGATATATACCCTGATGCTGAGAGATGGTGATACGGAAGGGAGATGCGGCGGTCTGGTTCGGATTCTCGGACGGATGGGGACTGGTGAACGCGAGCATGGTCTCCGGTGGGATAGATGGTTTGGGTTGCGAGTACGAAGGGGCGATGACGGTCGCTTTGGGGAGGTGTGTTGATCCTGGGAGTGCCTTGGTAGCTGTTTGAGAGAAGGAGAATGCGCGAATATTCGGTCGTCTCGAATTGCGCTGGGACAATGGGGGGGCGATATAACGTAATGCTTAGCAAAACAGCACTCGCTACCCGAACGACTCGTTACAGAGTAGGCACGCTTCCGCTTGACTCATTTTCTATAGGAGGCTACGTTTATGCGTGTCAGGTGCTTTTTTCTTTTCGTGCTGGCTGGTCTGGATCCCCCCCACAAACCAGCGACTCTGAGCTGCAGGACAGGCCCCACCATCATGGAGCTACCCCGCTTAAGCTGCCGTTTTAATTCCTTTGGCTGCACACGCGTTGGATCGCGAATTTGCCGCCTGGGCCCAGCCGAGTGGTCAGGTTTTGCTCGTTCAGGGTCTCCTGCGGACGCATGCAGTATAAGGCCCACTATGACAAGCGCAGAGTTAAGGTTTCTTTCATGGCTGTTAGCCTTCCGGACTTTGGGACTCGTCCAATTGGGCAGGGGCTGCTGCTCGTGGAGATGCTTCCGAGATCTTGACGGGAATCGGCGAATAAATGCCGGGTGAACGTTGCTGCTAAAAAGGTACGTACCGGCCGGGCCGGGTGATCGTTGTTAGTTGGACTTTTAGCACGAGCCTTGCGGAGAGTTCAAAAGCATTCCCGATGGACCTTTGCAGCAAGGAGGGAAGCTGAACATAGGAAAGCAGTTCCAAACCCCAGATCACGAGCCTGGTACCAATGGTATTCCAGCGGCACAGCCGTCTCATATTGTGCGTGAGGAGTTGAAGCGCATTTCCGGACAAGGATGTCATTAGTTATTCTGGACATGTACGCCTGCGTGTCTGCTTAAGAACCGAACTTTGTATAGACAGGAATGGTGGGCAAGCATAATGAATGCACTACGACAGCTGTGTCGAGAAAGCAGGTTGGACGGGCAAGGCTTGGTCTCATTGGTCCAAGTGGCGTCGCAGTATATTTGGACGGTCCGTGCCGGACAAGCAAAAGCATGCGCTTACAAATGAGCGTCGATGGCCGAAAATGGAAGCGGATCGAAAAGCGACAAAAGGAGAAGAAGAGAGCAGAAGTTGATGGACAGGTAGAAAGGGGGAGTTGTTGAGGAAATGAAAAGGCTGTTTCGTTGCGGCACCAACAAGGCACGGAGGATAGCAGCCATGAGGCATCCTCAGGGAGCTATTCGTCCGACTGCCATCCGTGCCATCCTGCCTGATGCTCATGCCGGCGTGAGGCATTCATGCCTGATCCGCGTCGCTGCGACTGCCGGCGGCGCTGGTATCGTCATTTGGCGTCCGCCCGATGCAGCGCGCGGCGCGGAGAGAAGGCGGGGAAGAACATCGAAAAGATGCAATGCGCATGGCGGTGAGGAGTGGAAAAGCGTCACATGGAGGATGGCAATGGCGATATTGAAACGGCGGGCAGCGCGCCACGGCATCGCGTTGCGCCACTCGCCGGGCAAAGTGCGACAGGCGCGTCTATAATTGCAGCAGCGATCGCTTACCAAGCCTGGCCTCGTTCCCGGCGTGGCCCCTCTCGTTTGACTGATTGCTGTCTGACGCAACAGCTGCAGCGCCGCGAGCCAGCCACCTGCACTCTCCCATTGCGACCTTGAACGCGCCCCGGTCCTCGAAGGCTGCCTGTCTTTCCCGCCGTCGCCTTCAGCCCTCTACATTCCCGACCCTCAGTCCTCTCGACGGCGAGCGCTGCTGCTGTCTTTGTTTTCCGCATCGGGCCACAGTCGGAAGCCCAGCGCCGTGCGTGTCCAAGGCAGCGCCCGACGCCCCGTCCACCGCACACGACCGCCGGTCCTCCTCCTCGCTGCTGTCAGCACCACACAGCAGCCGCCGCGGCTCCAGCAGCACCTGATCCGCCATGATGCAGCACGCCGACGAGGCGCAGGACAGCCTGCCCGAACTGCAGTCGCCTGCAACCCCGACCGACCGCCGCTTCGACGACGACGACACTATGGCTCTTTCCGACGACGAGTACACCCTAGATGGCGCCGATCGAGTCCATACTCCTCCTCCGCGCATAGCCGCACGCTTCTACCGCCCCACCAACGCTCGCCGCAAATCTTCCGCTCAGTCGTCGCGTCGCAACTCCATCTCCTCGACCCATTCGCACCAGAGCGGCCTTTCCGCTTACCGGTCCACAAACTGCCAAAGCAACCATGTTGCCCAACACCTGCGCCGTGCCTCTATCCTCGAGACCCGCAAGGCCCGCCTGGCTGACCGCGCCGCTCATGCCGAGCAGGTCCGCCTACGCGCCGCCCTGGCTAAGTCCTCACCGCGCTCTTCCAACAGCGAAGAGAAGGCTCTTGCTGCTCAGCAGGCCCGTGAGAAGCACCTGGCCCAGGTTGCCGCCGCGTGCGCCGAGGAGGTCCGCCGAGCCAAGAAGGTAGCCGAGGACATAAAGGAAAGGAAAGCTGCCGAGGAGGCTCGCTACAGGACAGAGATGCAGGAGAAGCTGGCTGAGGCCGAGCGCAGGCGTCAGGAGTACAAGCGCAACCAGCGCCGTCCGCGCACCGCGAGCGTGCAATCCTCAGAGCCGAAGAAACCGTCTTCGGACTCGGCACCGCCACTGGACGAAGATACCGCTGCCGGACGCATACAGAGAGCTTGGCGCACGCGCCGCAGGCGCCGCATGGTGGAGTCGTTCTTGGAGCTTGGACTGTCGATCGACAAAGTCCATGATACGAGCTTCGAGGACATCAGCGCTCAAGTAGCAGAAGAGAGGGTGATTAAAGCCACTGCAGACGTGCTCGACTTGTTCACCCTGCGGGGATCCACCGACGGCTCTATTGCCAACGATCCTGCCGCAATTCGCACTTTCCTGAGCGCATACCTGATCTTGGGCCACCCAGCAGCTGTCCTTAGCAGCAAGGACGGCGACCTGGAGCAGGACTTGATAAAGAAGGCCACAGACTTGATCATCTCATTTGAGTCGACCTTGTCGAAGCTTTGTCCTTCGAATCGTTATACCCCACCACCAACGCAAATGGAGACCGTGGTGCTTGCTCACAGCGCCTTCATGACTGCGTTTTCGGACTGGAGAGCGCAGGATTCCCACACGTTCGTCGAAATGATGATCGCCTCGTTCGTCAACCTAGATGCTATTTGGCAGAGCGTCAAAGATAACACTCGTGGCGAGGTTGCCAACGACTACCGTCAGGGTATTAGGGACAATCAAGTCATTCTTCTCAGCAAGATCCGCAAGCTGGCGGGCCCCGAACGGGCAAATCAGCTGATCAAGAAAGCCATTCACGAGAGCAGACGAGCGAAAGCGAAGGAAAGGCGTCGGCGACCGGTTGGTGATGTGAGGCCCAGAGCTGCTGAGAGCGATACTGCATCAGAGACGTCAGAAAACAGCACCGACGCGTCGGCGTCATCGGGGGCCGAACAGACCTCTAGAGGGAGGGATCTGTTGCAAGAGGATGCGAGCATCACGTCGCAAGGCGACATTGATATTGAGGGGGCTCAAGCTGATGCACTGGCGAAGCTTTTCTCGCCAATGCCCTCGAACAGGGTTCTTGTGCATGAGCTTGCCATTGACAAGGAGTTTAGGATTGACGAGGCTCAGCCTTCGGAGATCAGGGATTCCCTGAACCGCGAGATTTGTGAGAGCATGAAGCGCGGTTTCGAACGGGGAGAAGGTGCACCCTGGACCACCGCGATGGCGGACAACATCAGAGGCAAGCTTCTGAGACTGCTGAAGCCGGGCAACTCCATGTATAAGCTCATCTCCGAAGCGCTGGATCCCGAGTTCATCTATCAGCAGGCTACCCAGGGTGTGTTTTCTTACGACAAGTTCTACTCGTTCATGGCGTCAATCTTGCCTAAGCTATGCGCGCCGTTCAGAGATGCGCAGGTCAAGGCTTTGGCTGAGGAGCTTCAAGAGTCTGGTGATCTCGACCAGATGATTGGAAAGCTGTTCAGATTGCTTCACATCATCGACCTGCTCGCACTCGACTATCAGAACTACCTGCTCCAGACTATGGCGCCTACTCTCATAAAGGAGGCACCCGGCTACGAGCAGCGCGCGTTCGCCCAGGATCTCGAAAATGGCGCCATCTCGCTGCAGAAAACCAAGCGCTGGTTTAGCAGCGCCAGCGTCAATTGCCTTACTGAAGCCGACCGCCGCGACCCCATCTACGGCCCCCCTACCGCCCAAAAGATTTATGCGCGTGGCCTCGTAGATCTGGCCATCGCAACTCCTCCGTTGCAGGAATCAGAGGTTCCCGAGACACTTGCTCTCGACCAAGCCCGTCTCGCTCGCATACGTGAGGATTCCGTTAAAATCACGACCGTCGGAGCAATCTTGCTCACCGCCAAGAACCTGCTTCGCCGGGATGTACGATCGCAGTGGAAACCAGAGGCTCAGCGAATTTGGACACTTCTCAAAGAGTCCTACCTTAAGGAGGACGGTTCCATGCCGCAGAAGGTCCTCTCAGTTCTCGAATCTTCGCATGCCATGCCTCCGAATACTCGCACCCAGCTCAGCAACACCATCACACGTCTGCTCTCACAAGCTGCCGCCGGCCGTCTTACTGATCCTGTCATGAAAGTGCTCTACGGGCGCTTGAAGACGCATATTTTGACGCGTATCAGCGCCAGCACGAGCGGTGAAAGGGTTCGTGCGGCGACCGGCGCGAGTGAGGGACTCGCTACAAGCGGATTGCCGGAGTTTGTCGGTCAGGTCGGAGATGTGGTCGAGCAGTTGACGCGGATCAGCGAGGTCGACAGGAAGGCGCACGGAGTCTGGTATGAGCAGATTGCGGCCGAGGTGGAGAGGATGGGAAGCGAGGAGGAGAGCACTTCTGGGAACTAAGCCTGCGGCTCTATTATTATTGCCCGCTGAGAGGTGTTGATAGACTGATTCTTTGAAGCGCATCGCGTTCCTTTTTATCTTTTCTTTCCGTATCGTTCTTCCTTGGGTTACTGTCTCTGTTTGCCTTGGGTCCAGATTGTGTACACCGAGCACTTTTCGTCCGGTGTCAGTTTTCATCTTCCGTTTTACGCCCTTTTTGCTTCGGGTCACATGGGAAACAGGAGCGTTATTGAAATTGGTTTGGCAGGCGTTCATCTTTTCTCCGCGGGTATATACCATCTTTCTGAATTTGCTGGCTTCTTCGGAAGCCGGCTGTTTTGTCTTCCTGTCTCTCTATTCTTTGTGGCTACTTCGTGGCTACGGCTTGGTTAGAATTGGCTTCTTCGCTTTTTCTGTTGCTCTTTGCATAGGGTTTTGGGTTTGCCCTCATCTCTTTTTCGTCTCGTGGCTTACGGCTCGTTTTCTCTGGAGATGGTTCAGGCTTTTTTTTTGGGGGGTTCAAGGATGGGAGACAGATTGATATGTGCACAAAGCTTATAAACGTAGACTCAGGTTGAGAAGGTGGAGAAGCTAAATGTACGATGTTCCTGAACCAACATGCTGTTTCCCCGGTTCGTTCGACCTAGCCATTTTCATGCATGCATGGCAATGAGCATGCTGCCATTGCGTTCCGCTGCGGCGAAAATTCCGTTCCATGGGATTGGAACCCGTCTGCTTAGGAGGTTAACGAACTTCCTATATACAATCTTGAGATCCAATCTACAACATTTGAACTGCAGAAGTCCCTTTTATCCCCCCTACTACTTCTGTTTCCTTGCAGTATCTTATATTCACCATTCAAGGCGGGGGGGGAAAAATGCTTAAGCAATATGGCACGACTACTTTTCATTCAGATATTTATCCAGAGCTTCAAATGCTCAGGAAATAGAGTGCCATGGCACCACTACGCTCCCATACCTTCCGCTCTTTCCTTACAACGGCGGGGTATCCGCAAAGCAAGCGAACATGAAGGCCGCCGGGTACCTCTCGCCCGCGACCTCGATGCTCTCAATAACCTGCCTGATCTCCTTGTCCTCCGCATCGCTCAACTGAATGCTCAATGCCTTCAGATTCTCCTGCAGACGCTCCTGCCTTGTCGTGCCGGGAATGGGGATGATGTCCTCCCCCTGCTTCAGCAGCCACGCCAACGTCAACTGGGCGGCCGTGGCGCCCTTGGCCTTCGCAACGGCCTCGATCTTGTCGACGAGCTGCAGGTTCTTGGGGAAGTTCTCCGGGCTGAAGCGCGGCGCGAAGCGGCGGAAGTCGTCCTCGGCGAAGTCGTCCGGGGCGCGGACCGCGCCCGACAGCATGCCGCGGCCGATGGGCGAGTAGGCGACGACGGCGGTGCCGAGCTCGCGGCACGCTTCCAGGAGGCCGATCTGGGGGCTTTCGATGTCGAGGGCGAAGGGCGAGTATTCGATCTGCACGGCGTCGATGTGGGCGATTTTGGAGGCGCGGCGGAGCGACTCGGCGCTGCATTCGGAGAGGCCGATGTATTTGATCTTGCCTGCGTTCTTCATGTCGAGCATGGCTTGCACCGTCTTCTCGATGGGCGTCTTGCCGTCCAGGCGGTGGCAGTAGTACAGGTCGACTTGGGGCAGGCCGAGGCGCTGCAGAGAGCGCGCGAGGGCTTGCTTGGCGTATTCGGGCGAGGAGTCGATGCTGCGCGAGCCGTCCTCGTGCCGCCTGTTGGCGAACTTGGTCGCGAGGAAGATGTGCTGGCGCTTGTCCGGGTTGGCGGCGAACCACTTGCCCAGCAGGTCTTCGTTGTCGCCGTACATGTCCGCTGGAGGTGGTTGACTGTTAGTTCCAGGTTTGGTTCACATCAGGGAGCAAGAGATGGGGGCGCGGTCGGGGAAGAGAGCAATGTAGAAAGTATGCCACATACCAGAGTCCCAGTTCCTTGCGCCCAACTCGTAGGCCTTGTCCAAGAGCGCCAGCCTCTCCGCGTCCGGCTTCGGCGCGCCGTAGAAGGAACTCAAGCCCATCAGACCCAGGCCAAGCGCCGTGACCTCAGGGCCATTCTTGCCGAGCTTGCGAGTAGGAAGAGTCGTCATGTTGGGTGAAGTTGTGTCGATGATTGTTCGTTAAATACAGTTGGGGGAGTACTCGGTATGGAGAGTTTCGAGAGGAGCTGAAGCAAATTCTCTGCTCTGCTGTCGGTGGTGAGTAGAGAATCAATCGCATGAAGCAGCGAACGGGAGCCCCTCTTTATACACCCACACCCCCAGCTCTTCTAACTCCGCAAGACGGCAGGCGCGTTCGATCCTTTCTCCATTCATCTTTGATCCATTGGGCGCCCACCCCAAACCGGAATCCGGTAGCTCAAGGTATCCGGCAGCATGTCAGCTTGTGATTCTAGTCTCTCTACACACAAAAGCCACAGATTGATGCACAGTTCTCGGGTATTTACTAACCGCGCGCAGCCGCGCAGTGTCCAACAGGAGTTAGATCCATGACGCAGTTTTGCCCCGCCATCATCCGGGGATAGCACCGGCTAAAGTCCGTCTTTGCTCCGTCAAGTCGTGGCCGCTTCTTCCGTCGAACGGGAACGTGCAACTGCCCTCCTTCTTTTTGGTTTTGCTTTGTGATTCTCTGGTCCCAAAATTATGCGCGGTGAAGTAGGCTGGCATGCACACATGAAACTCTGTTGTTTCTATTTGCTGGGCTGGGGCGAGCGTGGCTGCAACATGGGTTCAACTGAGTTTTTGTGGCATGCAGGTGTGAGGGGACATTTGACGGATTTAATCGCCTATCTCCAGGTCCAGCTCACCGAGGACTGAGCGATGTCCACCTCTTTTAACTCAAGTGCGACTGGCGACTCACTGCAGGTTCGAGCTAGTTGTGGATTTGCAATTGCTTGCCATTCCTGCCTCTGCGCCATCTCAAGCGGCCGCAGAGCGGCTATGTTTGTGTGTAAGTGGTCGACGAAACTCGCCCGATCTACCACACGTATCTCTCTATACATTAATCGAAAATGAAAGTAGGAAGATTTTAAACATCGACAGCAATAGTCGCATCGGGGATGCACCACCGGGGATATCTCTCCTGCAAACGAAAATAAAATGTGCACTCGAAGAAAATGCCACCCAGGGACACGTGAAAAAGCCATCCTAACTTTTCTTCGGTCATTTCTCATGAGGTAGAGAGGAAAGGATGCAAAAATGCAGATCATGAAAACCTCCCGCCGCGACCATGCTGTGCAGATGTATGTAGAAAGATAAAACGAATATGTGAAAAAAGAAACAAACCTCCAACGCCGTACCCAATGCAGTCATATTTACCAGCGCGAGATATGCCTGTACAGCAATCATGTACGTATGATACCGTCAAGATGGTGAGAGGCTCGGCCAACTTCTTCTCTCTTTCTGCTGTACCGTCGGCGTCACCTCTCTCCCGTCGATTTTCTTCACCACCTTTTGCAGCGGTCCCATCACCTTGCTCGCCCATCTATGGCTGGGCGTTCCCAACCTCGGCGTTGCCAATCTCGGTGTTGCAAGCCGCGATCCTGGCTCGGCCTCTCCGGCAACTGTAAAGGGGGGATCGACCTGCTTAGCCGCCTTTGGGACCAAGTTACACCACAGCGGCATGGTGGCACCACATGCTGCAGCGGCAATTGGTACACACCATGCGTACTGCCAGTTGGTACCACCGCCGACTGCGAAATTGATGGGAGGGAAGATGGCGCCACCGATTATGCTGGCGGTGATGATGGCGCTGGCTTCCTTGGTGTGTCGGCCCATCCCGCGGAGCGTTTGCGCGAAGATGAGTGAAAATATGGGTCCCTCGAAGAAGTACACAAACACCATAGCGATGGCAGCCGTATCTCCTGATTCGCGGAAACACACACCAGAGAAAGCGAGCACACCAGCATAGCAGATGGCGAGGACGTAGCGGGGCTTGATCCAAACAGTGGCAAACGCCGATATGAAGCGCGACACAGCGAAGGCGGTGTGTGCGTAGGCGAGATGGTCGGTTGTGTCAATGTAGTCGGCGACGTAGTCCATGTAATTGTTGAAGCCGGTGGAAATGGATTCTTGGACACCACAATAGAAGAATTGGGAGAGAGCGCCAATGCTAAGGGTGATCCAGACGACGCGTATTGAGAACACACGTGCGTGATTCGCATCGTCTACACGCTCGGCACTGTCTTCGAGCTCGTTGTCGGAGGCCTCAGGGAGTGGAACATAGTAATATGAAACGGCCAGTAAGACGGTGAAGAGGGCTATGCCGAGGTAGGTCCACTGGACGTCGATAAGTGAGTCTGCGTCAATCCGGAATAGAACCTTCTTTGCTAGCAGCGGAGAGACAACAGTTCCAATGGCCTGGACGCCCTGAGAAATGTTGAGGCGGGTTTCGGCATATTTCGGAGGTCCGCAGAGAATTGTGAATGGGTTTGCTGCGACTTCCAGTGTGGATAAACCCAGGCCAACGATGAAGTTCGAAATGAGGAACGCCGGGTAGGAGGTCAGGACTGCTGAGGGCCAAAAGACGAGTGTACCGCAGGCGTAGATACACAGTCCAGACATGAAACAGATTTTGAAACCGTATTTCTTGAGGATAAGGCGTCCGTAGGTGAGTGGTCCCACGAAATAGCCAGCAAAGTAAAGGCTATGGATGCTGATGGTCTGGCCCCTGGACATCCCGGCGATCGTTTGGAACTGCACGTTCAGAACATCCAAAAGTCCGTAGGCAAACCCCCACAGGAAAAACAGAATAGTGACCATGGCAACTGGGAAAATTGACTCTGCGTTGGTCAATTGAACCAAACTCTTCTTTCTCTTTAGATGAACGAAGTCAAAGAAAGTTGGAGAGCGCGGACTTGTATGCCTCGTTGTGTTTGTCAAGGCCGTCGGCGTTCTCTCACACTCCGGAAGCTCTCTCATGTCTGGCGTAGTTAGGAATTCCATCATTCCCATTTGGTCGTCCGGATTTGTCGATGCTGTGGGTGGTGGCGGTGCTGGAGATGGTTCGGGGTCGTTCGCAGATGGGATTCGCTGCGCGTTGATCATATCGATATCGGTGAAAGTTTCCCGGCGATGGGTGACGGAATGGACTGTTTCTCCTGCATCGCGGATGAAGCGGGGAACAAAGCGGGAAACAAGAGGCTTCAGAGCCGGCACACATCCACAGCATATTCCGACGTTGACCTCAATGCTGCTCCATAGGAAGGAGAGCGAGGCGTACCAGGAGAAGTCGCTCTGTTCGTAGTTCCTGGAATCATTGTTCTCGATGTGGTGCTGGATGTCGCGGAGCCGGTTAGTTGCAGCCGACTGGAGATAGGCAATCCGAACAACATCGACGGCGGCGACAAAGACACCGAATCCAAAGGTGACGACAAGGATGGTCTTCTGCTTCTTCGGTAGCCGCATTGACGTCAGAATAGGCATAGGCAGGAAGAGGGTAGCAAGATCGGTAATGATGTTCAGAGGCGCCGATGACAAGTAAAGGGTGACGATATCGGTGCAGTGGGCACCGGGTGGCACGGGATTCACAAAGGCAGCGCCTATTGGTCGACACTGAACAATATTGAGGACGGTGAGGGCCGCACCGCCCACATTGACGACCAAAAGGGTAGCAAGGACGCCCCACCTGAAGGCGCGATGGCTCTTGGAAAGGGTGAGATAGAAGACCAAGATGGATGTCTTGGTCGCCATGAGACATGGGTTCTGAATCGCAATTAGCAAATGATTGACGAGATCGAGTCGTAATGAAATCATGCGCGGCGTTCCGACCGATAAGCTCGATAGCACCCATGCACGCCTTAAAAAAAATTCAGGGAGACATACGTAAAGGACGGTGAAGACATATTCCAGTTTTCGGAGCGGAGGGTCCTGAGAATTGGGGATGTCGACTTCGTGCTTTCCCAAGCCGTACTTGACGCCGTAGCATATTGAGAAGGATAGTCCAAAAGCGAGTAGCCAGGCCAGGGCCATGAAATAATCGTCCCAACCGACTTTCTTGACAATGCCGATGCGGGAAGCCAAGCGAAAGGTGGTGAAGACTGTCGAGCAGACAATCATCGCAATCGACACGACCAGGACGATGGGGCCGCGGGACTCGAAATCGCCATCGCTGGTCGACATGCTGCTTGCTCAACCATTGTCCCAGAGGGGGACACGGCGGGAGGGAAGAGTTGAGCGTGGAAGCAGGACGCGCGAGACGCGACGCCCTGCTTGCAGCTTGTCGGGGCGGGCGCCCTTTTTTTTTTTTTTTTGAGCGCTCTCTTTAGCGGCGATGCGCAGTTTAATCGCCGGTGGCTTTGCGGGGTTGGCTAGGTTGGATGCTGTCGAGGTCCGGGATGGTCACGCCTCGGAGGACTCGAAAGTCAATCGGGGGGTGGATGGTGGGTGAGTGGCGCAACGTCACAGCCGGTGCGCCGAACGATCGGGACAGGTCTTTAAGCTTATACGGCGGCGGCGGCGAGGAGGGCTTGAGGCACGCGCACGCTTGCGACCCGCAGAGAGCACTGACCGGGGAGCAGCGCGTAAGGGGAGGTCGAGGGGGGAGGTCAGGCTGGCCGCTCTCGAACGTGTTGAGGAGACGGAGAGAGAGACACAGGGCTTGGTCAAAGAAAGAGACTGGCGAGCGTGGCAGTCGACCAGTAGACCGCTAATCCCCCATACGTCGGCAAAGAGCACGTACCGGGAACCAGGGCCTTGGCCGCGGCCGGGGGCGAGGCTGCGTGTGGCTTGGGATATAAAGTTTTCATGACTTGACAGCTAGCGCCCCGAATGGGAGAGCGCAGGCGAGGGTGCGGAGAGTGCCAATGGCCGCCGCTGATGTCGGCGTCTGGGGCAGGACTGCCGCTGGGCTACGGGCGAGCCTCGGACGGGACAGACGCGCGCCTCCAAATGACGACGATTGCCCTTTCGGAGGAGATCCTTGCCGGTCAAGGATTCATGCTGCAACCCTCCCCGCCGCTGGGAAACGGGATCGCCGCCGAACAGCGGATCCGCTGGCTGCCTGCTCACAAGAAGGATTTTTCAGCGTTGCACTCCGCCCCGTGTCTGCGCCGCGGAGGCCTCTCCTCTGCGCGCGGCCGGTCTGCCAGCACGGCGGCAGAGACCGTCTCGCCCCGGCTAGTAGCATGCAGGTGCGGCTTCGGCGATTCTCCGCGAGTGATGTGCGATCAGGATCAGGATCTGGGTGTGGATGGCGCATCGGCGAGCAGAGCGCTCTGCCTGCAATCTCGAGACACGAGCTCGAGTCAGCGCCCCGAGCGACGACGATTTCCTCGGCTGGCGGACGGCGCTGCCTGAGGGAGGCAGGCAGCACGAGATTCAATAGTCGGCGATGACGCTGACGACAGCGTGACCCTTGGCCTACTTGCGGACGCCCAGACAGGTGATGATGAGTTGGGCTCGCTGCTGCAGGCGGAAATAGGTCACGGGAATTGGGCTGCAGGGGCGCGCATGAAAATAGCTCTGTTGCGAGATGCGAACGGACTCCCGCCTCTCATCGCAATTGCTTTTTTCCGCCGAGCTGCGCGTGCTCTGCTCATGCTCTGCGCACGGGCGGAGGTTTCCTGCCTGTGTGGCGCAACCGGTGCGGCCAGTGCGCTATCCAACGCCTGCTGCCTTGCTGCCTGTCATTATCCTAGCTTTCACCCAAACCGCCGCATTATTGCACCTTAAAATCACCTCCACTTCCCGTCCTCTCGAGCGCTGCCTGCCGCGACGATGCAATCGACCAGGGACTAAAGCGGAACCCTTTGCCCCCCACTTCCGCCAGCTGAGGTCGGCCTTGGTGCCCCGCAGTCGAGGGACGCCAGAGCCGGCAGTAACTACGCGCGCCAAACACCGCCCAACACGCCGCTTCACGCCGCGACCCCGTCCCGTGGCCGACCATTGGCGATCGAGCCTGACCGGCAACCCCGCTATTCGCAAGAGAGCTCACCAGACCCGCGCCTCGAACGAGACCAAAAACGTCCCGCTACGATACATGACTTTCCCTGTCCCACAAGCGCGCTACGCCATGTTCCGGTCCAGATCACGACTACTCGCTCTCATTCGCCACCGCCGTCTTGCCGCCCGCTGGTAAGGCCCGGTCCGGTGCCCGCGCATATTAACGCATGAAGAAAGCCTGTGGGGAGAGTGAAGAAAACGAGACAATGACAGATTCACCAATAGGCATTTGAGAGAGCGTGAGGCCAGCCCCTCGTCACCGCTGTTATCACAAAAAACGCGTCGTCGGCCAGCAACGTGTCACTGCTCCCTCACCGACATCCGCGGACATCCCAAGAAAAATCCGCAATCCTTCTTGGCAAACGTGTGACGAGAACAAGCCATACAAAAACTCGCAAAGAGAGAGAAAAAAAGGGTCCTTGCATTGATCAAGATCTCTCCGGCGGTGTAGGCGTGCATCCTCAAACAGACGAACCGTCACCCCAATTTTCGCCGATCAAACGCGCTCCGTGCTTTTAGCTACGCAGATATGTAGTGGCAAGCGAGCGAAGCTCTGGCCTGTCGACGCAGCTGATTGGCAGCTTCATGCCGACCGGTGATCCGCTCGCCTTTGCCCAGCTGTGGGTATCTTTCCTATCCTGCTTTTCGCCATCGCTTTTCGAGGCGATACGGTCTGAAGTGGGGGAAAGGATCTGTCGTTCGGAAGAAAAAGAGCCTGGAACTGCTGACCGGTCAGCTCCGTCGTGTTGGTATCATCGGACGACGAGATGAGCGGTATCGAGCCTCTGGGAACCCGTGAAAGCATTTGAGGTGGGAGCAGTGCTAGCTGAGTAGCGACAAGCCTCCAAGCTGCCACTGAGAAAAGGCTTCCTCACGTGGGCGAAGCTTTGGCCGGTCGGGCCGGTCTTCGTATCTGTATGCAGGAACCGACGTTTTTGGCTTTTCTTCAGCAACTCCTATGCAAGCTGGCCATCTCCCGTCGTCCAGAGTTAAGGTTTCGCTATCGCGCCTTCCCCGGACCTGAGGAGGTGCTCATGGTGGAGACTGCAGAGACGTTCACGAGTCGAATGTGCGGAGACTGACTAGGGTCGTCCATGCTTCAACACAAGTCAGTAATCCTCAAAACAGATAGAGGGGCAGTCAATGTATGCATTTCGCCGTAGCTACATTATCCAGGATGCTATCCATCGCAATGCGCAAGACAATGTCTTTGGTATCGTATCATAGCCTTTCATGCAGCTCCTCCGAAATCTCAGCCGAGGTAAATTACCCGTCCGTAGAAAGTAGCCTCACAAAAGGCCAGAAAATCCTCCCGTAGTATAAAAGTATCTCAATCTCGGCCAGAGGCCTTCAAAACGATTGGCGTCGAAGATGGAAAGGAAGACGAAATTTTCCACTCTTGTTGCTGAATGGAGAGTTGTCATAGTCTTCCTGCGTCAAACTACAAGAGGTCAGCTACAACTCCATATTGGCCGCCAGAAAAGGGAAACTCACGTCCGAACGCTCACATCCATCTCGTAACCACTGCCATCACCTTTGAAGTCATCAAAAGAACCGTCGGGGAAGCAAGAAGGAGGCATCGGCGAGTCTAAATAGCGAAACCTGAAATATCTTTGCGTTGTATCAGTGTTTTCACGTTAAAGAGGACAACATGAAATGACTTACCAGGTTTCAGGCTTCTCAGGCTTGACGCCACGCTTCTTCAATCCACCAGCGCCGCCTCTGGGAGTGCGCTTGCTGGAGCTATCTGTGACAGCCGTGCTAGCGGCACTGCGAGGACGGCTGGGAGTAACAGGCAGCTTGGAGGTAGAGGCGGAAGCAGTAGCAGCAGTGGCCTTCTTCGTGGTAGCGCGGCCCTTCTTCTTGGGTGATGCGTTGGTTGTGTTGAACTCGCTCTCGCTGCTGTCGTCCTTGACTCCGCGCTTCTTCGAACTCTTGGCCTGGCCATTGCCGACCTTCTTCGCAGTCGAGGCGCCGCCGCGCTTGTTCTGGGTCGTGCGGTTAGCAGCGGGCGCGGCCTTGTTGGTCTTGCTGTTCTTGTCCTCAATGCCGCGCTTCTTCTGGCTGTTGAGCCTGTTGGTGTTCGTGGAACGGTCGTTGACCTCATCGCGGACGACACCGAGGACGACGTCGTAATCCTTGCCAGGAACGGGGAGATTGAGGCGGGCCTTGAAGCGCTGGTTGCGGCTGAGCTCCCTCGGAAACCTCTTCATGCCCTCGCAAATGCAATAGATGACGTCCTCGCGGCTCCACTTCTCCTTCCTGATCAGCTCCGCGGTAATCGCGTCGTAAGGATTGCTGCTGAGGACGGCGGTGCGGCGGGCGCCCATGCCCTTAACGTCGCGCTCGAGCTCGGCGTCTTCATTCATGAGCGTCGTGAGCTTGATACTAATGTACCCGCAGCACTTCACCAGAATCTCACAGGTGATGGGCTTCCAGTGCAAGCAGGAGAAATCCAGGTCGGCTTCGCGCATGCGGCCAGGGCGAGGCAGGAACATGAACTCCATGATGAAAGCCTCCGGATCGTGGTGGAAGAGCTCCATCGGTGGCAGCGGCATCTTCGGGCGGTTGAACTCGACAATCTCCTCGACGAAGTCCTCACCCAACTCCTCGGGCTCGCGTTCGGGCTCGAAGTCGGAGCCGTCATGGTCGGAGGCGCTGTAGTCATCGACGTAAGTATCGCCGTCCATGCCTCTGGCGTCCTTGTCGTAGATGGAGGGGTCGGAGTCGACCCCACCAGAGAGAGTGTTGCGGTGATCCATTGTGTTACGGACTGAAGGTGAGGTTCGGTGGAGGAGAGGGAAGGTCAGGGCAGTGAGAAGGTAGATATTTATGCGCGCTAGCCTGCACGCGGACCCAACCCGGCAATCACAGCGAACTAGCAGCGGGTAACGGATTGGGGAGGAGCGTTGGATGCCCTCTTATGTTCTCCGCCATTGCGCACACACTTTTGGGGGACTCGGTGGCCACACGACGTCACCACCTTTAGGTACAAAACCGCTTGGTCTCAAGCGAAATGCCTTAAGAGTGCTTCACTTGCTCTTTTGTGAACCAGTCTCCTTCAGGCCTCCACTTTCAGCAAGGTGTTCTCGAGACTTCTCCCCACTTTGAGAAGCATACCCATTTCAGACAATACCAAGTCCAGAAACTCCATTTTGAGAATATCAAGCGAATGATATTTCAAGCTATTGTGGTCAGAATACCCTAGAGGGTATCTTGACAGGCTATATATGCGAAACCCATGGTCTAAGCAGTAAGGATACTGCAGTGGCCAGTCATCCTGCTTATGCGGAGATGAAATATCTTTCTTGAAGAAAGTGTTTCTGGAAAAAGTCTTGGCTTGCGCAACACGAGATTGACGCAAAGAGCATGTCGTCGGTATTTGGCCCTTCCAAGGTCACACTGGTTTTCAGAGAGCCGCAGTGTTCATCCGATAGCCATGAGCATTGATTACAATGGTCTCTTACCGGATAAATGACTTGTCCCCATATCCTCGAGACGCCTCGAAACAGCATAATGTTCATTCAAGTTGCCATGCGCCGACTGTATGTGGTGACAATTCCTCCGGTCTGTAACTTCAGAGTCACAACAGCTGGGGACGGCAAATTTCATAGAGCAGCGACTGCTGCCGAAGTTGAGAAGAGCTTCAGGAAGGAGACTCCGTATCACACTTGAGCGCAGACATATACTGCAATCCATATGCTTTGACAAATGTGTGTATGAGAGGGGTATTCATGTTTCCGTCTCGTTCGAATAATAATACACCAAACTTACAGAGAGCCGGCCATCCAAACTCCACTCAATGCGTCATTAAACGAGTTTCCGTGTACTAAATCCATTGTGCCACCACAGCTCAGAAGCCCCAAAACCTCGAGACTCTAGTCTTCACACCCTCCCAGCTGTTCAACTTCGGCCGCACATCGAGATAGAAGTTCAGACTCTTCCCCGCTTTTCTCTCATCCCGTCCCGAGTAGAAATCGATGACATATTCCACCGTTGTTCCGCAGCGGTCGATGACCCAATCGTGCCGGTCGAAGGGCGCCTGGTATCCGAGGAAAGTGTTGAACTTTGCTCTCGGTGTCAGCTTCTGGGAGTTGCCAGAGAAAGCCACTAGCTTGGGTCCGCCACAGCTAAGGTTACCACGTCAGCATACAGCAGCCTTGTCCAATGCCATCACCGAATTGTCCTTACGTCTCAGAGCCTCTCCCTTCCTCCCACTGCTTGATTTCCTTCCAAGCTCTCTCGTTCACGGCGTTGTGGATGGGCACGATGCTCCGCATGTCCTCGACGCGCGGATCGAACTTCTTGCGCTTCATCGCGTTGAAGAACATCTCCTCGCTCGGGTAGATCCAGTTCCCGCTGCCCTTATCCGCGCCGGTATCGCGCTCATTGTCCGCCGGCGGCGCGCCCGCGGCGGTCTGGTCGCCGGGGAAGGCGCGCGGGATGCTCGAGACCTCACGATCCTGACCAAGACCCAGGTAGCCGAGCAGCGTCGAGCCGGCCGAGGATACGGCGGACCTGGCCGGCGGGGATTGATCGAGCTTCGACGAGTCGCAGCCGGGCGCCGTGGCGGAGG
Source organism: Botryosphaeria dothidea (assembly GCA_011503125.2). NCBI lineage: Eukaryota > Fungi > Ascomycota > Dothideomycetes > Botryosphaeriales > Botryosphaeriaceae > Botryosphaeria > Botryosphaeria dothidea. The sequence continues at coordinate 3,190,422 of WWBZ02000001.1, forward strand.
GCGTCGTTGTTGCTGGTGCTGCTGGTATCGGGTGCGGCGGTGCGGCGGCGGCGGCGGCGGCGGAGGAGGCGGCGGAGGCAGCTTGGGCTTTCTCGAGCCATGCGGCGCGGGCTTTGTGGTCGACGGGGCAGACGGCGGGCTGGGATTCTCTGTCGGCAGCCATGGCGGGCGATGATGTTGTGAACCCAGGCGATTGGGGTCTGGAAAGTCGACGCGATGCGCGGCGTAGGACAAAAAAACGTGGGCGATGATGCGATAAAGTTCAGCGCCAAGCGGTTGGTTCGCAGCCAACATCCCGGTCCGCCGCGCACGGGCCCACTTCTGCGGAGCGGGAGTGCGGGAAAATGGTGCATTAAGAACAGGCTCAAATTTCTTGGATACTTGGTCTGCGGAACTAATATGACATGAGTGGAGAAGTGGGCAGCCATCCTATCTGTGGGGAAATCCAGCAAGCACTGCTGTCGTGTGTATATGGCAACAAGGATAACCTACAAGATCTAACTCAGAAGAGGATGTACCATCAAATAGTCAGCTTCCGCAGCAACTTGAACCCGATAGCAGATGAAAATGCGGTAGATGTGCCTCCAGCAACAATGAATTCTTCCCCCATCATTGGTTCCATTTTCACAGCCACACTCAAATGCACGGGGCAATTGCAAGAACGTATTCATTAGATATGACCACTATCCTGCTTTTTTTTCTGTTTTGAAATCCCAGTCTCCAGTATCGTGAAGCAAAAGACCAGCCCGTGACTCCCCCCAGGTTGATCCTCGAAAAGAGAGGAAAGAAAGGACAGATCCGCCTGATTCGCTGTCCACCCGTAATATCATAACGACTTCGTGACCTGTGATAACCCCCATTTTGTTTTTTGCGTTGACCATAAAGCTTGAAAAAAAAAAACTGCTGCTGCAAAGAGGAAACAAGAGTCGAAGGCCTGGATGAAAAGCCTTAAAGGAGAAAAAAAAAAGAACCGCCAAAAGCCATGCCCCGAACTAAGAGCCCAGTCTGAGTCCTCTCCGATAGTCCTGAACAGTGGGGTTAAGATCCAGTGGTGAAACTGGCGCGTCTCCCGAATTCAGAACTAGAGGCAAATGGCTGGGAAGCCGAAAGGGCCTCGAAATGGGCTTTTCGAATGAAAATCGTCTAATCGCGTGTAAATCACTGAAGAAGAAAAACCGAACTGAAGAAGCCAACAAGGTCTTTCGGAGTAATCCGCACTGAAATCTGGCCACATGATAGCACCCAAAGACACACAAGCCTGGATTTCAAAGCTGGGAATTGACACTCCCATGAATGGAAGACCTTGAAGTGTTTTTGAGGATAGGCCCGTTAAAGGGAGGGCAGAAAGACGAACGATTTGGTCATGAAACTCGAGTTGAAGCTTCGAGGAGTAGGCTCGCAAGTGCTGGACAAGGAGCCGAAGGCAAGCCGTTTAAAGAGGAGCCTAATCATGAAAAGAGCCGGCCGAAAACATATGTTCATGAAGAGTAATTCGGTAAAAGCAACCCGAGCGAATAATTCATGAGGGACTGGAAGCTGTACGTAGAGCAACAACAGTTTCCAGTATGTAGGAACCTTGGGAGGAAACTTCAACTGAGGATCCCTGGTGTCTCAGTGATCTTGTCTTCAGAGCAAGATTCAGGGAATGGCTTAGGCATTGCGGTAACGCGTTAGATCCCGCTCGAACTCTCGGGATATGATACGACCGGTGCTGAAGCAAAAGCGCATATTCCAGTTTAGGACTCTGGCCAGACGGTTGAAACCACGTTCTCCGGTCGTAAGGCCTAGAGGAACTGGGCGGCGTTGATCGACGACCGGGTTGCTCAAATCGTTGTTGACGGGGTTGGTGGCCGGAGAGATGGCCAAGGTTCCGACATCGTTCATGTTGGACATGCTGTCTAAAGTTGAAGTTATCTCTGTCTTTATGCCAAGGGGAATGCGTTGGAAATCAGCTTACCAACATTTGTAGCATTGTCAACAGTAATCTGATCCCCCAAATTTCCCTCAGACGCAGATCCCTCCTCGCCGTCGTTGTTAGCGGACTCCATGATGTTAGGCGCCTCGATGAATTCCATTACGTCCTCGTGAGAATGAAGGGGCTGCATGAGATGAAATCCATTGTGACCAGCCGTGGTGACGCCGGCAGGGATGTGGGGATCATGAGCGAAAGCCGGAAACTCCATCTGGCTGTGATCGCCATGTGTCGCGGCCGAATTATCAGGAGCGGGCGGAGGAGATGCAATGCTGCGTCGAACAACGCTCTCGCGGGAGGTCGCGTCGGTGTCAGGGAGCAAGTTCATTCCCGAAAAGGTCATTTCCGGGCCGACTTCGATGGGAGGCAGCATTGACTGACGAGCGCGGTCATGCAGACCGGGTGATGGCAGGAGCACAGCTGACTGTGATGCCCGAAGGTGAGGCTGGATCACAGGCGAGTCGTTGTCGTCGATTGCCTGTAGATCCATGGCGCTCTGAACAGCTGTGTTACGGCGCCTGTGACGACGGGTGAGGTTGAGTGTGTCCTTGATACGCTGGAACACCGACTGCTTTCCCGTACGGCTCAAGTTCTTCTCATCCGTTGGCTCATTAGCCGCGCTAGCATTAGGAGAATATTGATCGTTGAGAGCAAGCTTGCTCATACGGTTAGGGATCTTCGGTACCATAGACCTCAAACCGCGGCTCGCAGTAGTATGATGTGCCTGAGAAGGCAGTGCAGTGAACGAAGGTGAGGTAGCATTAGTGACAGTCTCGTTGCTGCCAAAGCTGGCCTCTGTGTCCTTTAGCGAGGCAGGCGTAATCTCCATGGAGCTGCGCTGCGCTGGCTGCTGACCCTGGCTGGTCTCATCTGGTACATCGGCTGGGATCGTCGGCTTTTGGTTGATGAGTTCAGGGACGCCCCACTCACGCTGGCCCTCACCAGGGTTAGGACGGCGAGGCGGGGTAGTCTCCCGTCGAACATCGTACGGCGCACTAATCTGAGGCTTCTTAGGCGCAGTTGAAAGGCCGAAGGGACGCACGCGCTTCAGGTTAGTGGTCTTCTCAGCGAGGACGCCGTTGAGCCTTCTTAGCAGATTGGAGGAGCTGCTGCTCTTGGCAGGCGAGTCCCCCATGATGTTGTCTTCGTTCTGGTTTGCCATTCTGGTTTTGAATGGTCTGGTTCTTGAGGCAAATTTTTGCTCCAGCGCAATTGAAGAAGCGTTTGTCGAGGTTGTATCAGTGACAGTCGCAGCTGGTTGCTGAACTGATGAGCCCGTCTCTGTGAAAGTGTTTGTTCGATCCGACAATGAGGGCCGTCCAGCGAGGCTATCGGAGCTGTTCGTCGAAGGAGACGGTCCGGATCGTGAGTCAAGCTCAGGTGAGACGTCTACAGTTGCGGGTGAACTGAGTCGGGTACGGTGACAGGTGATCAGACTCAGAGTAGGTGAGGCGGGGGCGGACAAGGTCGGGCTCAAAGTCGAGGTCGGGCGATGCCAGAAGCGCGCATCAACGGGCTCTAAAGCCAAGGACAGGCGATACCCAGCAGGCTTGTTGGTGTTTTCGGACTTTGAGCGGGCGTGCCGCGACACTGAATGGGAGTTGAGCCCGGCTGTCCGGCCAGGTTGACTTGACAGTGGTTGACGCGACCAGCGGACAGTTTCGGGGGATGAGGGAGGCGACGCTCCTAAAAGCGCGTGCGCGTTGGGATCGCAAGGCGGACGGTGAGCAGCGGTGGGGGGAAGCTTGACGGGATCGTCGGAGGAAGTTGAAGAAGTGGAGGTGTTGTGTGCAAAAGGGAAGGGGGTGGATGGTGTTGATCGGGGGGCGGCGGGCTTGGGTGGGCGTTCGCAAAGACGTTCCTCGGCGGGCGGGCGCTTCTGCAGGCGGGCGTGATCTGAATGGGTGTGAGCGAAGCTGGCCGGTTAAGTTCTCCTGTCGCTGGCACGCACTCTGGACTTCCTCATGGCGATCCCCAGGCTCCCCATCGCCGTCCCGGAAGACACTGAACGAGAGCGGGCCGCGCACTCGCCTCCCGTAGGCGGCCATGCTCTTGAAAGATGCCTGCAGGGAGAAAGACGAAGCAAAGACCGGGGCAAGATGGAGTTGGACGGCAGGCAGCACGCGGTCGAAGGCCTTGATGTTGTTGGGATTGGCGTTCCCCGCGGCGGCGGCCCCTCGCACGTGGGGAAAGCGCGGCTGCCATCGCGAACGGTAATTGCTCTGGCCCATGGCTCCTCCTCCAGCTATTCCTGCGGCACCCAGCCCTGCGGTGACAGAGCGCGATGGGCCTGTGTCCGGCTCTTATACAGCCCCATCGCTGTGGGTGCGTCGCTACGCTCCTACCAATAGCTACGTGTCGGCCGCTCCACTTGGCCGCTCCTTTGCCTCTAGCTCCTCACCGCCAAGTTCCCGCACATCCCCCGCGCGTTCCAGGCTCCCGAAAATAAATGGAGGATTCATGGCGGGACTTCTGTGCCAGTCCACGGCGGCAACGGGCTGCTCTGATCGTAGCTGCGAGGGGAGCCGGCTCCGGATGATCCGCGACGCCGTGGAGCGCCAGGAGGAGCTGTGCGCCAGGCAAGCAGCGCCAAACGGGGAGATGCGCGCGCGACCCAAGCGCACGAGAGGCGCCTGCTTGGGATACAGGGCGATGGTGTTGAGGGGATGAGGTCGGAGAAGCGCGCTCGGAGCACTTACTCCGGGCGGGCTCTGATTGGCGGGCGCGCAGGCAGAGGCTTCTCAGCCCTCTACGACGTCACGATTGCCTCGCGCGCGCAGGTAGCTCGGCGATTACAGCAGCAGTCCCGTTCTCGGCCCGCCCGGTATCCTCGTCTATTCTCGTCCACTCAGCGCTGCGCTATTCGGGCCACCGCCGCAGTCCCCGCGCGCTGATTCGCATATCTTGTCTTTCCTCGGCCGCCGCGCCACCCTGCACTCAGACCCTTCTCGTCTCGACCCGCTCTTCCCGAGCCTCCTCCATAATTTAACCCGACGCTACCTCAACCACGCCCTCCTCCTGCAACCAACCCCCAATTCAAGCTCCTTTCCAAGAAACAGCCATGTCTTTCTCCTCGCTCGTCTCCGACCTTACTTACCGCGACAACGGCGACGACCGCCGCTCGCAGGTTTCGCGCGCCCGTTCGTATGCTAGCACCGCTGCCACCAGCGTCAGCATCTCCGGCGACATCAAGAGCCAGCTCCACGGTGGCTACTGCCATCCTCTTGCGCGGTCATGGCAGGCCGAGCGCCAGTTGACCAAGGTAGTCCCTGCTGCGCTCTTCGCCCGTTTCCAAACATCTTGTTAATCGCCTCCTAGTCAATGCTCATCTACCCACTCTTCGTTTCCGATCAACCCGACGAGGAAGTCCTGATCCCCTCCCTCCCTAACCAGTACCGCCGCGGCATCAATCGCCTTGTTCCCTTCCTTACCCCCCTCGTTCGCAAGGGCCTGCAGTCTGTCATTCTGTTTGGCGTGCCCATGGCCTCCGGCGCTAAGGATGCGCTTGGAACCGCTGCCGACGACCCCGACGGGCCTGTTATTCAGTCCATTCGCCTCCTCCGAAAGGCTTTCCCAAATCTCTTCATTACCGCCGACGTTTGCCTCTGCGAGTATACTTCACACGGACACTGTGGCATTCTGCGCGACGATGGCAGCCTGAATAATGCGCTTTCCGTGGACCGCATCAGCGACGTGGCCATGGCTTACGCGGATGCTGGCGCACACTGCGTTGCACCATCGGATATGAATGACGGCCGCATCCGCGCCATCAAGCTCAAGCTCATCGAGGCAGGAATTGCGCACCAAGTTGTGCTCATGTCCTACTCGGCCAAGTTCTCGGGTTGTTTGTACGGTCCGTTCCGCGACGCTGCCGGCTCAGTCCCCTCGTTCGGCGACAGGCGTTGCTATCAGCTTCCTCCAGGCGGTCGGGGTCTGGCCAGACGAGCGATCGTTCGTGACATTAACGAGGGTGCTGACATCATCATGGTCAAGCCGGCCTCGCAATACCTGGACATCATCTCCGATGCCAAAGATATTGGCAAGGACCTTCCCGTTGCTGCATACCAGGTTTCTGGCGAGTATGCAATGATTCACGCTGGTGCAAAAGCTGGTGTTTTCGACCTCAAGACCATGGCTTTCGAAGCCACTCAGGGTATTCTTCGCGCGGGCGCGACCATTGTTGTCAGCTACTTCACCCCGGAGTTCTTGGACTGGCTGAGTAACTAATCCACTCCCACAAACGAGGAGCAACCGAAAAAATGCTTCTGCATAAACATATTTTCGGGGCTGGTTAGATTCAGGGGATTGGTCCATGGTATAAGGCGTTTACAGGATAGGTAATGAGGTTCCGGGATTCCCACTTGCCGTATTTTAAGCATTTTCCTTGTCCTTAGTGGAAGGGCACAAAAGTTTCGGAACGTTTTTCGAGCTGCCTGGCGAGGGCTATTGCCATCATGTAGTAAATGATATCCACTTGAAACTTTACATGCTCTAAAAGTACTATTCGACCTGCTGGACGATCCTTCGTCTCCTGCATGTTGCTACTGCAATTCGTGGGAAGGCTTTCGTACTTGTTCAACGAATAAACCTGCCGCTTATTACCACTGGTCAACCCAATCGACATCTATTATGAGCCCTGTAGCAGGGCCGTACGATTTCAGTGTCATATTCAGGATGTCATACTAGATATCAAAAGCTTCATCTTCCCGGCAAACCGCTGGAGGAAGCCACCGGATTATGATTCCGCGGGTAGGATAAAATGCCTAATTTAACCTGATAAAAGAGGCATGACATTGCAGTAAGAACATACTGGGTTCAAATAAGAATAAGGCAGAGGAGCACCTGATGGTTTCTTGAGCGGGATTTGCGGGATTTTCCAGTGACCGTGGCGCCCAACTGCACGGCGGAGGGCGGCTCAATTGTGTCACTTGCTTCCTCGTGTCTCGTGTATCGCAACCGTAGATGCGTACGTCAGTGCGACCTGGACCCCATTCAGAGAAGCCGATTCAACGGATTGATCCGTGCTCCTCTCCCATCTCTATGATAACATTAAACGATAAGAGCCAACTTCGTGTTCCAGTCTTCCTCGCATCCTACCAATCATTCCTGTAGTTTGCTGACGGAGCTAGTGCAAAATCTCCGTGTGTCCCGAGATGGAATTCTGTAACATTCTACAACACTGTTGGTTACTTTTAATGGACTATGTTTATGGAATGGACAGAAGATCCTCTGCACTTGATTTGCTAATCACCGCACTCTACTCTGGCCCTTTTGAAGTATCTCGGCTTCTCTCTGGTCACGAACAAGTCACTGAAGCAAAACAATGGCCAGTCTTCACAAAAGGATAGATCTACAAGATCATCTGAAATTGATGCCACATAGGCTTTTCCGAAAAACACCGGATAGCTTTAGCAAGGTGTTCCGCCGAGCTCAGAATGAAACCCGTTGAGAGTAGAATAACGGTGACAGGACCGCTCGAACTTCGAACTAAGCCAGCCAACACTGTGTACAATGATTGTGGTAGACGGTCTTTGGGTGGACCCGCTTACTTGAGATCTCGAAGTTGTTGAGCGTGTGGACTAAAAAGGGGCGAAGAGCAGTGAGGGTCCGGTGCAAGTTATCTCCATGGGTCCAGTACTTCTGGGACTATTTTGACTGCTATTGTAATCCGTTACGTCATGAGCTATGTAGGTTTTGTAACATCACCTGCATCGTCGCACGTCAGTCCTTTCCCCGCTGTTGAATGTTGAGTTGCTTAAATTACAGCACTAAGCTGATATCATGCTGTTCTTTGCACCGCGCCTTAGAGGAGGGTTCAACAGGGGCTTTGGAACAACCGCCCACTACCACCACCAATACTGTGTCTGTTCTGTCTGAGTTCCAGTGCAGGTTGACAATGACTTTGCATTTTAAGTATTGTCTGAACCTCCCTTATGTTTATTCTCCAAATGGTTGCAATCCAGATGTCCATTCCTTCGAATTACTGGCGATACCGCTCATTTGACACTGATGATGAAGAACCTACGTAACCTGGGAATGGCAAGATGTGATAGTATTCAACAGATACGTCATGCGCATGAAGTAATTCGGGACTGGATGATGACAAGCAGAAGTTTCTCGTGAATTCAGTGGCTCAAAGAAGCTGGAGTCCGCGGGGTGTTGTGAGAAAACGTGCTGCGGACGTCTGTGAACGTAAATGGGAAAGTGAACAGCGGGTGCGGATTAATGCATGAGTCGGAAAGATTTTCCAGTCTCAAACTGAGTCGCTCCAAAAACGGTGTTCCTTTTCCTGCTGGAAAGCAGAATACGAAGTGCTCTTTTCCATGGATGCCGCGCTCTCGAATCGGAAAATAGATCCCATGAACCCTAGCTTGCCCTGCGTAAGCCGGAAAGGAAAAGAATTGCTTGCCTTTGACGTAGACCCTTGCAAACGGAGCTTCCCCATGGGGTAATCGGGTCGGAAACGAAATTCGGAGATGTGATTGGCGTGGGCACTGTAAGAAGCATTTGGTTTTAGGCGCTTTGCCGAGCCCAAAGCGTTCAAGCGGGAGCAGCAGTGCGCAAAACAAGCACTTTTTACGTCCTGGGGAAAGTAATAACTCCGGCTGAGGAGCCCACTTCCCTCGCATGCAATATCGGATGAATCAACCTGACGAGGTTGGACGTGGACTTCCACTACCCGAAAGTAATCGCGATTTGTAATGGATGACCTGGCGTTGCTCCCTCCCACATGCGCATATCACCCACTAGCGTTGCGGAATAGCGGAAGCTAAGTATTCCCGTAGTGCGTGTTATAACGTGGTGATCCGGACATCCGTGGCGGACAGATGGCGTTTTCGATGAATTGGAGAACAGCGCATTGACCTCAGATTCCTCTCATTTCGTGGGCATGGGCCACCTGCTGCAGAATAGTGGCGTATCTGGCCTATCGGTTGGCATCACTTGACGCGCGAAGCGTCTCACGTCGCGGAAGCAATTGGACCACATAAGGCAGAAGCGGTGGATTGGGGTATGAAGTGACGTGGTATTGATGAGTGCTGAAGGATCTACTTGCAGGGATTTAACACCAATGAAGGGCTGGGTATCAGGCAGCTCAAGCCTCCCTTCCTGTCGAGCAGTAACAATCCCCGTTCCTCCCGACTGTTTTCTCCCTCCAGGTTCCATGTGACGCGACTCGACGCGCCGCGATGCCTTTCGGCGGCCTCCCCCCGGTAGGACCCCCGCTATCATGCTCATCAAAATCCCGCGTCAAGCCATGTGTGCCTTCATAACACTATAGGCTCGTAATCATCGTCGTTAAGGTTTCCCTTCCATGCTTTTTTCTTTTTGGAATTTGTTCTAGTGCGTCTCTTCATTCACGCGAAGAGGCTGGCACCGCCAGACTCGACAGCCTCAATCTCGGACTGACTCCACTGCAGGCGGCCGAAGCGGGGAGGCAGCTCGCTGCGGTCGAAATACTCGCCCTGGCCGGGCTTGATGGGTCCGAGGGCAGAGCCGGACTGGCTGCCAACAGCGCCGCTAGAGAAGGGACGCTTGTTGAGGGGGCCGTGCTGCTGAGCCTTCTGGCGGTAGCTGGCGAAGGATTCGGGGAGAGACTGAGTCGGGGCGGCCGGGTGAGCACGGGGAGTGTGGTCCACGTCTGTTTACACGTGGTTAGTTGGCGGTCACACGGCGAGATTGGTAGGCTCCGAGAAGCATGTGAAAGCGAGTCTACGGGAACTTACGGGCCGGAGGAGTGTGCTTGCCCAAGAAGCGGATCGAGGGCTGGCGCTGAGCAAGACGGCGGGCGGTGGCGAAGAACATGTTGGCGAATTGAGAAATTGGCTTGTCGTGAGAGGACGCGGTGGTGTTGGGGAAGAGGTGGCAGAAATGAAGTCGGAAGAGTGCGCGCGAAGTTGATAAAGTATCGGAGCGGAACGGCTAAAGTCGGCCGGAGCTGTTTGAGGGTGGGTCCGTGGTGAAGCTTGGAGGCCGGCGGGGCGTGGGTTGCAAGGTGGAGCTCTGGAGGAAGAGACAGGTCGAGTGGAGGGAAATGAGGTGGAGGGGACGACGATGCGATGCGGGCGGCCCGGCGTTCAAATGTTGCTCGTGGCAGGCGCGAGGCGGCGGAATGGATTGCGGTTTTCGGCGTCCGAGAGCGAGAACGCGGGCAGTTGCGACGGCCTCGGAGACGCAGGAAGCACTACCGGGTGCAGTAACGTAAGCGAGGCCGGCCGCCGGAGGTAAAAAAGGTGGACTGATAATTGTTCGAGCGGAGTCCGGCGCTGTGGGCGGAGTTAGCGAGGATTGTGCCTTGCGCGACGCGGCCGCTGAATGATGTCGCCATCGCAAGCACATGCCGCCGTAGAGCTGTGTTTCTAAGCAGCCCGGGGCATTGTTTCCCAGATTTTTTCGTGTCATCCGGGGCCTTATCGCGACGGTCGGACCACCCATCCCCACACCACCGCGACTCGCTCCAGTCCGCTGGCGTCAACCGCGTCCAGATCGCCGCTCCTCCCGCCCGCGCCCACGCCCACGCCCACGCCCACGCCCGCGTCCTGGCAGGAACAGCTTCTTCCTGGAGCCGTCCTCCGACCTCGCCATGCCGCACGAGCTGCTGCTGTTTGCACAGCTCCCTAATTCGCGTCATGACCAGCTCCTAAACATTCTCGCTGGCATCTCCGGTGCCCAGCCCCAGCGCGTCATCGAGCGACATGTGGTATACCGCCCTCAGCGCGATCCGCTGCAGCGCCAGTACGCCGTTGGCGCCAGCCAGAATGTGCAGACTACCCAGCGCGCGACCTCACGCGAGCAATTGTCCAAGGATATGTACTACTGGCAGACAGTGAAGGAGCTAGACGAGGCCGATTTTGGCCCTGCGCAGCAGACTCCCACCGCTGCCTCCACCGAGCATTTCCGAAAGGAGGAAGCAAGTCCCGATGCTGAACGCAAGGGCTGGACAATCCTCTTTCAAGACATCCCAGAGCCCGGCCAACGACCCGTCAACATGCGCTGGGTACAAACCGCCGACATCATCGCTGGCGACCCGCATGCTCACATGAAGGCGACCATGTACAAGTATGCGCTTTCGTCATTCAATAATATTTTGGACGTTGCTTACGCTTTGTAGTTACGTCTCTGAGTACATTGACGAAGGTTTCCAGTTCGTGTACCAGAACACGACCATCTTCCTTCACCGTATTCTTCGCCTTCCTAGCCCTGAACAACCTCGCGACCGTCCGCTCGAGATCTTGCCCCCTTTGAAAGACCTTGAACCGTTGGATAGGAGTGGCGCGTTCGTGGTACAAGTCTCGATCAAGATTCATGACAACTATAAGCCGGAAACCCGAGAGAAAGCGCAGGCGGAATTGCTTGCCCTGAAAGGCTCGTTGAAAGGCGTCCTCGAGCTGGACCCTGCAGAAAGATTGGCTCTGGATACCAGAGTCAAGGCTAGACCTGGTTGAAGGCGTGAAGGCTACTGGTGGACGAGCAGCATGGAACATTTACCTGAGAGCTGTCATCATCAGATAGCTCTTCGAATGAGCTTCGTAGTTGAGCTCAACACGCGGAGTGATGATTTCATTATGATGATCAATGTTGAGCTCCTGAACTCATTGTGACAAGGTGAGTGGTCCGGATATAGAGTATGCTTGGGCACCCTGGGCGTTTGGATTGGAGAATACTCTCGGGCAAAGATTTGCATGAGAACAATCCTCTCGAGAAGAAAGGCGTCTAGGCAGGCCAGACCAGGCCGGAGTCAACATGTGTGATCTTTCGACTACATGCCTGGCAAGGAGCGCAGGTTCTTGAGCTCTAGAATTAGCAGAAGTGAATTTATGTACAAAGAGATCCCCTCAAAGCCCATTTTGAGCAGAGGTGCTATGAATGTCCAAAGGTCCAAAGTCGTACGTCATTTTTTGATGATGGAAGTTAAGAATTCACGGTGAAGCCGCGGCGCGAACGTGCACCTTCTGACACCCTTTCCACCAGCGCGTTTGTCAAGCAACGTCACAAACTCTTCTGAGCCACTAGGACTACAAGGCGCTGGTCATGAAATATTGAATGAACGCGGCAAGGCCTAGCTTCACTTTGCATGTGCGCCAAATAGACGCGACGCACGTGCTGACGCGCTTTCGCGTTCGCATCGGGCACGTCAGACCTGCTCCAACCCCGACACCAGCTCGTTCTTTCAGCCGCACACTCGTCCGCTCTCCATCCAAAGTACTCGGTATCGCGAATATGGGCGACAGGGCGCCTTCTCTGAAGAGGGTCCATACAGAGGAACGCTCCGTCTCGCCGCCACCCGTGAAACGGAGGCAGCAGTCCGCCACTACCAGTACGTCCGAAATTAGCACAGCTGAGGCTAATGGCTTGTACCTGACACGCGCCTCCCAGACAAAGCCGTGGCGGATTTCTTTAAGCCATCTTCCCAGAAGCCGAAGCCCACGGAAAAGATATCCTGGATCATCGTCAAGGACAGCCTCCTCACCGGAAAGTATCAAGCTGCCGACGCAACACCAGCCGCCGCAGCAGACCAGCCTCGAAAAGTTGCTATTTTTGACTTTGTATGTACGAACGCCGTCACGTTTCAGCCATGGTCGACGGCGCAGCATTGATTGCGTGGATGAAAGCGTCAGACTAATCCTTGCCTTTGTACATTGCAGGACTCCACTCTCATCAAGACCAAATCAGGCAACAAGTTCGCTCGCGACTCGTCGGACTGGCAGTGGTGGCATGCAAGTGTGCCTACCACTTTGCAAAAGCTGCACAGTGAAGGGTATGTATGCGCGCCACTGTCTCAGCTGACGAACGCTCCGTCTGTTTTTCATTTACCCCTCTCTTTGTGCCACCAGCAGCTGAAGCTAATGTGCCTGTATCATTGCGAATATGCAGCTACCTTATCGCCATCCTGAGCAATCAGAGTGGCATCTCCCTGAAAAGCAACTCCGCAAAGACTCCCAAGTCGGATCAGAAGAGGCTGTCGGACTTCAAGACTAAGGCGACGGCGATCATAACCCAGCTCGACCTGCCCATCAGCATCTATGCAGCCACGGCCAAGGATGAATTCCGCAAGCCGCGCGCTGGCATGTGGCGCCAGCTACTAGAAGACCATGGCCTGGCCAGTGCACCTGGCGCCGTCGATCTGGGCAAATCTCTATTCGTTGGCGATGCGGCAGGCCGATCTGGCAGCACGACCAAGGACTTCTCTTGTTCGGACAGGTTTGTACGCCCTGAGAACGGCCTTGCATCTGCAGCACCAGAGTCTCCACTAACCGTCTGAGGTGGCAACAGGAACTTTGCAGCAAATGTCGGCATTCCGTTTCACACGCCAGAGGAGTATTTCCTGGGTGAGGAGCCGAGGCCGTTCGTTCGAGATTTCGATCCGACCAAGTTCCTGGGCGAGGTGGCTGGAGCCGCAACAGATGCTGGTACGCTCACTCTTGTCATTGCCTTGCTTTTTCCCGAATTACTGGCGTAGAGCCAAGCAAAGCAGTAGGTCTCACCAAACTGCGCATCTAGTGCCGCTCGTCTTCACCAAGAAAAATCCTCTCGACATCGTGATCCTCTGCGGCAGCCCGGGCGCCGGAAAGTCCACCTTTTACTGGAAGCATATGAAACCCCTAGGCTATGAGCGAATCAACCAGGATATTCTGAAAACGGTACGAACTGTTGTGTTCCCCTCTGCCCGCCTTTCACCACTTATGCCGCATATAAGCTTGAATGGGGGCCGCCGCACGTGCTGTGCTACCCAATCCTGCAGACATCGAGCAACTGCGAGATGCAAGCGCGGCACAATTGTACAGTTGACTGACAGCTCCCCGCCACCAGCGTGACAAGTGCCTGAAGGTGGCAGCCGACTATCTCGGTGAGGGAAAACCCGTAGCCATAGGTATGTCAGACTATTCTCGCCGAGAAATGGGAAGGGCGGCAGAAGACTGCAGATGCAAAAGAAATGCAGACTGACCTCCACCGTCAGATAATACCAATGCAGACACAGACACACGTGCCCACTGGGTCAGGCTAGCTGAGAAGCACAACGTGCCGATCCGCTGCGTACTTTTCACGGCAACGGCGAAGTTGTGTGAGCACAACGATGCTGTGAGGGCTTTGAGTGGAGGAGTAAGATAATATCCCTCATCTTCTTTGGCCCCCTGGTTCCCCAACGCCCAGTCCATTCCGCTTTCTGTCCTGCTGTCAGACCATCCCGCGAGGCGTCTCTTGTGACCCATCCTACTTTTTCTCGCATGGACATTGCTGGTGTTAACACGAACCCAATCCCCCGTCTGTTGTCAAACACAGTATTGAGCCTGCAACAATTGGCTGACCGGTCTTGAACGCCTTACAACGGTTTGCACGTAGCCGTTCCATGCAATCTCACCAATCCTTCACCTCACCTTTGCTGTCCAATTTGCCCTATTGTAGAGACCTTACGAGCGCCTTGCCGAACAGGGTAAGCTGACAAGCAACGCGTATAGTCACTGAACCCTGAGGCCCGAAGCATGTTGCCGAAGTTGGCCTTCAACTCGTTCGCAGCCCGATACCGTATCCCGCAACTCAAAGAAGGATTCCAGGACATTGCTAAAGTTGATTTTATGGTATGTGGTCCCGTCCTGTGGTCTTCTCTTCCTTCTCGTTGTTATTCGCGGATTGGCTTTTGCTTTTATCCCTTATGCTTATCCCCCCACAAACCCAAATTCCTCCAATTCGCCACAGTGGGATTGCCGTCTTCTCTCTTGCAGAAGCTTTATTGTTTCCCTTCTTCGTCCACGAATTAGGTGCATTAAAAATCGCATCTATACCACCTTAATGCCGCGATGTTCCATTTTACCTGACACGTTCTGATTTTCTCTTTTCACACCGACAGTTCGAAGGCGGCGAAGAAGAGCGCAAGATCTGGAGTCAGTTCTGGGTTTGAAAGTTCCGCGACTGCGCCACCCCTCGCGGTTCTGGGCCCGCCCCCCCCTCGGCCGATCCTACGCAGGTTCACAAGGTTTTGCGACGAGGGTGAGAAGCGGCCGACCCGAGGACCTGGAAATTCATCTTTTCGCGTTTTCCCGACCTGGATTGCGGCCGATGCGTGTCTCAGGCACGACAGCGTGGTCTGGTATACGACGATCAGCGCGACCGCGACCTGCTTCTACTGCTACTTCTCGCTCGTAAAGCGTATACGTATGGAGTTTGGGGATACTTTAATCATGCATGAATTTGAGCTTTTGCTCGGATATCGGATAGCAGTGTCCTCCGGCGGTGCAGCAATAAATTTAGGACAAAAATTGGCAACTCTATTCTTTTCTTTCTCCTCCCTCGCCTTTTCGTGCTCGAGTAGCGGTGGTGTCACTTCAAGGAACATGGCTGGCACGGATATTGCAACCTCAAGCATGGAATAAACAGCCAATTCTTTCTCGGGGAGATGCAATGGAAATTCTGGATTGGTCCACAAGGCCCAGCATCAAAGCACGTGAAAGTTTTTTTTTTAAGCTTCATGGATTCTTACCGAGGCAGGCCAGCCACTCGCATCCTGTTCCTGAGAAGAAATTTGTGCTATCCTCATCTCACGAATCACCAATGGCAATTTGTCAACGCTGTGCGTGAACGATACGTACCGGCGCAACAGAATCTTCATTCGATTGGGGGCTTTGGGCGTGGAATCACCTCGTGGTGGTCAAGCATGCTCGGCACGGATCACGAGCTTGAGAAAAACCTTTTGCTCTTCCTGAGGAGAACGAATCAGAAAAAGATGTTTTTTTTAATGTGAGCCTTGTAATGCGCATCGGATTAGTAGTTCCAACAGCTGTCGCGTGCTACGATATTGAGTTTTAGTGTTTTTTGCTTTGATCTCGGCTGTGGTAGTCGGCACGTGTGTATTACCAAGGAGGGCAATGGGGTAGAGGAGTTATTGCTGTCAACCGAGTTTGCTTATTGCCAACGGAAATGGTTGCCTGATGCAGATGGGGGACGTTGCGTCGCATATTGAGCCTGCGTAATTTGCTCACGTTGCCCTCGCAGATGAAGCATGATGAAGGATTAGTGCGCGCATTGATTGATGAGCAGATGAAGAAATGGAGCTTTCCGTCGGAGATGGGGTCGGAAGGTCCACCGATGGAATGGTCATGGTTATTCTTGATCCTCAGTCTTTCGACATGCAGCGGAACCGCCTGATACTTGCTGTGTGTATCGCAGCAATGCAAAAATGCAATACAAGCGCTTGTCATTGCGAAATGGACGTCTAGTCGCGGGCAAGCGCATCAAAAGAATAAGAAAAGTAAAGGTTTCGTCAGCCTCTATCAAAGAGAAACAGAAAAAGGAACAAAACTGAAGCGAGTAAAAAACGATAAAGTATATGCAACGTGCTTTTGTGGGGGCGTGAAAAGTCCTGCATACAGCAGGCTGCCATTTGTCACTCGATTCGCCGGACGGTTGAAATGACAGGAGACCCTTGGGCAGGGATTTTTCTGTGTCCTCGGTTCGCGGCACGAAAAAGTCACGTTGGGCGACAATTGACAGGACCCTTCTTCTCCTGCGGAGCAGCAGACAAGGTTTTGTGTTGACGTTATGCTGAAATAATTAGGCTTCCTGTTTGTCTTTCCGATGTTCTATCGCACGAATCGGAGCGCGTGAATATCATTGTCTGAGATTCTCGTATTTTCCGAACGCCGGCCCTAGGGAGGATTGAGTGGAGAGGGTGGAGCAACTGGCGTTCTCGTCCTCCATTGCATGGTTTTCATCGCACTGAAAGCGTACAGATCAACATATTCAATATCATCGCGCCATCAAGTTATCACGTTTCTATTGTACAGTCAGCTAAGCGGAAGATGCCTTGCAATTACCTTCGGCCGAACCTCGTCTTGATCTGGCCAACCGGTACACCTTTTTTTTCCCACCCATCTGTATGAGCCGCGGGCGATAGACTGCAGGGACGGAGCTCGATAGCCTACCGTCCACACATAACGCGTACGAGGCACGAGCTCACGGCTACAGCTCTCCTATCCAGTCATCGGCTCCGCGGCTGTCAGAGTAAAACAAAAGTGGAGTGGGCAATAGCGCATCTAGTGTAGCAGCGTATGTGAGAAGAGAAAAGACCGAACAGAAAAAGTATACAATAGTGCTGTCAACTACGGACGCCTGGTACTATGGACCGGGCACCGCCTTATTCAACAACAGCAGTCGTGACCGGTGCCTTGGCCTCGGTTGTATGTGCAGGAAGAAAAACAAGAAAAAACGCCATCGTGCTGTGTCTGATCGGGCAATCCCGTGTTCGTCGGCCCCAGCTGCATTTCGCCTTTTCGCATGCTCGTCTTCCGGCTTTTGTTCTCGCCTCTTGCCGCTCGCTCATGCCGCGTATCCTCGTGGCCGCGACGGTCGCAATTGTGTCCCCTGCCCAGGATGCGTATGTGGTAATGCCGGTGGGCAGGGCAGGGCTGCGCTACAGGCTCGGCCTCACCCACCATGACGGCATCGGGGCGGGACGGGGTACGGGCAAAGAAAACGGCATGAAGGATCCCCGATGCATTCAGGCACAAATGGGGATGATGCGCTGCAAGCGCGGCACATAGGGCTGGCGAAGACGCGGCACAGACGCTGGAGAAGAAACAAGGCACTTACGTCCGGAGATGGATGAACATGATGTGAAGATAAACGTGAAGAGTCGTCTGTATGGTCAGGATGTGGCAGGATGAATAGGCTAGCCACATCCGATGTATGTACTGTACACGTACCCGAGACTGGTAGGCGGGATGCATCGTGGGTTGTAGCTGTGCGTTGTTCCCAGCAGCGGTACCCGGCAAAATGAAAATGTTGAGCGAGGATCATCGTCAGGCTTCGGCTGCGCGGATCATCCGCTGATTCGCACGTGCACGCGCGCTCTCTCTCTCGACTTCGACTGATACTTTTGCTGCATGAGGAAGAAGGAATGAGATATTGGGCGGTGAGGCTTTGAACGCGAGGCGAGCAAACCGGTAGGCGGAGGTGACCACTATCATCCGAGACTTGCTTTTTTGGCGCGTCCACGCGGTTAGTTCCTTACGCGGATGCTCGCGGTACGTACCTCGAGTCGCGCAGAACTATTCGCTGGCGTGCGGGGAAGGAGCGCTTTTGGCATTTGCTTTTTTCACGCGCTCACCTCACAAATGCGTGATGAGGATTCCCAATCAGAGCGTCTGCTGGGAAGATGCCCGTAAGATGCTGAGCGTTGGAGCTTTTCGACGACTGACATGCCACATACACCCAAGGCTCGGCAGGGACGATGTGTAAGGATGAAATCGAGTAAGGCACACCGAGGCGGCCCAGCCCGCGGTTCAGGCCGTCGACTGCGCTGACCGGAAGCAACGGTGCAAAAGGCTGATCGGGAAAGGTGCCAAACATGGCAGGCACCAAAGCGGTAGGAAGCGGCAGAGAGAACAAGGTTGATGCCTTGCGTTGCGGATCAATCAGAGCGGCTGGCGATCCCGCTCAAGCCGCGCCTGGCAAAGAGGTCAGTCTTTACGGAATAGGGGAAAGAGGAGATCGGAAGGGAAGGATAGCTGAAGTTTGTATGACGGTAGCGAGATTACGAGCGGGACAAAGTGGACAGAAGGTGATGAAGGTGAGGATTGTGGGAGCACACAGGGAGGCGCAAGAAGTTCGCTTAGGCAGCTGCAAATAAGAGCCGCTAACGGCATCGAGTATGGCGGGCCTGGCCATGGTCAGAATCGGGATGTGTTGAGGGAGGCACTGCAGACCTCTCGAGGCGTTCATGTGGGCGTCTATACCGTGTCGGAGTATGGAAATTATCCTCTGGGTGCACTGGCTATTCGCGCTCGTTGCGGTGCAGCAGGGTACAAGGTTGGCGCGCAGGTCGCTTAACCTACATGGTCCTGTTGATACAACGGCGTGAATGGTAAACGCGTCCTCCACATCCAAACACACCTTCGCACACGCGATCCTCGTGCTTGTCGCATCCAGCGAGCTGACGGACACTGCCTGCCAGCCATATCATCTGAGCCGCGTGGGGTCGATGCGCGGTACCTCTCAACTCTACACCTGGACAACGAGATAACCGTAGCTCCACATCTAGTTCTTCGCCCGGCGCAACTGTAATGCTGACTGGCCTACCGCTTCTGCGACGACCTAGTCTCCACGGACGCTGCCAGCGCAGACCCTTATGGTGAAGTCTGAAGAAGCTGACATACATATCTCCGTCGGCGGACTAGGTGCAAAGAGTCAACAACTCTAAAGGGGTATCGCGTGAACGCGGAATTGCCCCCAAATTTCCGCGATGAGCAGACAGGGGCATCGCGCAGGATGAGTGCAGAGCTTTGGTGCAGGTTACAAGCTCCAATGGAGCACTGCGCTCTTGGCCATGCGAAGTAAAGACCCCCGGGATGGTTCCTGGCAAACCGCCGTTTGGCTAGACCAGCACGTGTCTGCCAGTCGGTTGCATGTTACCTGGCTTGGCTGGCCACAGGGCAGCAAACACGTGAGAGAAAGACGTGTCGGAGCTGTTCTTTCGGTCAAGCCATGACCACGTGTGTCAAGTCGGGTGCTGCAAACGCAGCAGCAGGAAGATAAGTAGCTTGTATCCCATAGGTACAGAGGCACCTATCCGGACTGGGGCGTTGTCTGCAGGCAGGAATCCGCAACAGCGGTGCTCACCGACTGTTGAGATATGCGAGATGCACCCCCCGTCCCCCGCTGCCCGCACGATGGGACGGGTGCTCTGTGCAGCGGGCGTGCGATCTCGGAACAGCGCAGCCGGCCCAAAAGTGGCCGAGGGAACCAGATCCGATGCACGTTGAAGCGTTGACGACATGGCCGGCGAGACGCGCGGAGACCGGGCCCATTCTCGCGCGCGCTAGCCCTTGGGATCCTCCGAGCTACGGGCGACTCTGGCTAGCATAGGCGATCGTCTGGGCGAGCCTGTTCTGTCGTCATGGACCGTGGGTCTTTGCGGCGGTGTTCTTATGCGTGGAGCTGGGCTGGTACGCTTGCTAATTCTCGATCAGGTAGATCCTGGCAGCTGCAACGTCGGCAGCTGGCAGACGGGAGAAGCAGAAAGGGACTCAGGGAAAAAAGGCAAAGGGGCCGCGCGCGAACCACGGGCGCTGGCCAACGGCGCTTCGCCACCACGGAGCGGCAGAGAGTCGGGGCAGAGCATGCATCGCGAGAAGACGGCACCTGTTGGCTCTGACAGTGCAGGAACCCGCGCGCGAGAGCGTTGAGGAAGAGCAGGACGCGGCTTGGATTCGCTGGCAAGAGCAGTGGGCGGTTCCTGGCAGGGATCCAGCATCGCTCCGACGTGGCCGGGAGGCACTGTGCGTGGAAGAACCTGGGACTGAGCGAGCCCAGGCCGGGCAGTGGGACAGCAGCAGTGTGGCTTGCCAGGGACACGACCAATGGGCAGGCGCAACGGCTCCGGGCAGCGCATCCCCGACCGGCCCAACGGCGAGCTTTGCTAGGTTTCGCCGCGCGGTGACGAGCGTGGAGGCGTTGGCCTCAGGCAGCGGGCATGATTTTCAATGCGAAACCCGCCAGCGACCCAGGGCCGTGGGCGGGCAGCGCCCCACTGCGCAGGCGTAAAGCGACGACACCCCAGAGCGCAAAAGCAACACAGCTTCGCTTTTGCGCGCGCGAGGCCTGACGTAAAACGTCGCCGCGGCCAGATCCCGGCGCGCCTGGGTTCCACGGCAACTGGGATGGGCAGAGTTTTGCGCCCACGAGCGCAGCCGAAGCGAGGGCCGTTGGTATGACGAGCGGGGAAGGCAGCTCCCGCAGCGAGTCATTTTTGGCTTCGAAAATTCTTCCTGGGTGGAGCTGCGAGCAGCCGTGACCTGCTCTCTCAGTCAGCCTGAGGGCGCCGCTTTGGGAGAGCTGGCTCGGGCTGGGGGGCAGGGGAGGCTGGCCTCATCGCAGCGCGCATCGCGTGTCCGGGCTGGGCGTGGAGGCTGCAGGGCCGGGCTGGCTGGCGGCGCGCTGGCGCATGTGCAGGCGGGCCGCCCGCGGTGCTGCTGCTGGCGAGGGTGGTGGGAGTGGGCACGGCAGCCGCTGCGCCTGGGCAAGCGTTTTTGACGGATGCGCGAGGGCCCATGCCGCCGGTGCAGGTGGGCGGAGGGAGTGTGTGTGATGAGGGTGAGCGCGCGCCGTGACTTAATCATGAGCAGCCGCTGCCCAGCTGCCCGTGAGAGCACACCTGCCAGCAGACAAATGCCCGCCTGTGCCCACCCCGATCCCGTCCACTCACAGCGTCGCTCGCTCTCGTCCCAAAATTCGCCCTCACGCCCCAAGCACGCCCAATCCCCCGCCGCTCGCTCGCTTGCCCGCCCGCCAGCTGTCTCGCCCAGCGTCCGCTTCCAGTGCGCTCTGCGCCCGCCGACGCCTCGCTGCCGCTCCTGACTGAGTCCGCACCGGGTGAGTGTGACGCCCGTCTCACGTGCCGCTAGCAGCCCCGGCTGTTGCTGACCGGGTTCGTCCAGCCGCGCACCATAAACAAATCTGTCAGCGACGTGGTCTGCTAGAATTCGTGCCACCCTCGCTCTCCTCGCGCCTACGCCACTGCGTTGCAGTCACCTCCGGCGCCCGTTCAACTTGATGCCCAGCTCCTCTGCCTGCCCGCAAGGAGCCGCGAACCTCTATCTTTCCATTTAAGTGGTGATGGGAGCCCGGTAGCACTCCACCAGAGCCGCCGACCCGCCGTCTACCACAATGCGCGACATCAAGCCGCTCATGCTTCCAAAGCTGGCCGCTGTCAGGAACCCTCAGGCCGACTCCCCCACCTGTGACGAGCGCTATCCCGACTCGTCCTTCTCCGCTTCCGAATGCTCCACACCATTGAGCCAGACTTTTTCTACCATCGACCATGTCCGCCATTCCAGCTCCCTTTCCTCGCTCTCCTCCTCTCCTCCGTCCTCGCACGAGCACCTGGACAGCATGACCTCATCCAGCAAACTGCCACGCCTGCCCGAGGATCCCATGGAGGGCCCGTTCGCCTCGGACCTGGACGATGACGAGGAAATCGAGGGCAAGCTCGGCTCCTGGTGTCTGTGCAGTACGTTGCCCCGTGCTACGCCGGTCTCTTCGCTTGCTAACGTGGTCACAGGTGTTGCGGAAGGCTGCCCGCACGGCGCCAGCAGGACGTCGACTTCAACCCCCAGCTTAGCCAGCCCTGCTTTCGAGTTCGCCGACAACCCATTCGGCGACGACGGAGAGTCCAGGTCCCTGCCCCGCCGCCGGAGGTCTGGAGATTCCCCTGCAAGCATTGCGTCGCGTGTTGGCGAGCGATTCCCATCTCTCACGCGAAAGTGGAAAGATCGCAGGACCACCTCCGGCTTGTCCAGAGAGACCACGCGCGCATCCACTCCGTCGGGTGGTCGTTCGAGCCGAGCTTCCTCAACAGCTGGATCCGTGATGCCTCCTTCTGTGAACACCAGCCAGACTGAACTTCCCCAAAGCCCAGCCAGGTCATTTGTTGAGCATGACGACGAGCGCACCCCCACCTCACCGGTTGACATCCTCCGCCCGGATGTGGAGACGGACCCAATTGATCGCGAAAGGCTCGCATCCACCCCCTTGCTACCGCCTTTGATGTGCGGTCAGCTTGCATCGTCGGAGAAGAACTGGCAATCCCCGCTGCAGTCACCCACCGTTGCGGACTCCAACGCGACCTTCTCGGCGATGAACAGTCCATTGGGAACCCCACAGGCCCCCCACATGCAGACACCGCCGCTCTCTACGAAGCCTTCGATTGCTTCGTTCAGACATGGGCGACCCAGCCCGATGGTGCCGAGCTCGGACATCCCGCCAATGACGATCAGCGATGAGGATAGCGAGCAAGACGAATGGGCAGAAAAGCTTGGACATGCAAACTTCACTATCCTGCCGAAGCCTTACAGGCCGGCGGTGTGTGATCGCGCTGCACGTCGCGAGCTCTTCACCAACTGGGAACTGGCACGTCTCAACTTCACCAAGCACCTCGTCCGCACCGGGGAACATTTCGGCGCGACGTCCAAGACTTATCGGCTGACGGAGCAGAAGTGGGCGGAGGTTGACAGCCAATGGAAGAAGTTCCATGACTATGCGGTTGCATGCGCAGCCGAGGACGGGCTCGACTTCGCTACTGGCCCGACGCCCAGCGAGCCTCCGCCACTCATGACGCTGCCCGCGCTAGAAGACCCTAAGAAGCCCGGACAGTTTCCAAAGCTTGGCGACGAAGACATTGTCGGACCCATGGTTCAAGCAGCAGCACGGAATCTTCCGCGCAACCGCTCTTCCAAGAAGGCGAACTGGGTCAAGTTCTTCAGCGATATCAAGTCGCCCGGCACTTTCTTCGGGCGCTCGGCCCAGCCAGTCGGCGTCAGCGCCGGCTCGCGATAGTTGCACCTGCCATTTTCGGCATTCTTGAACCTCCGTTGCGATTGTAACTTTACAATTACACCATCTTACGAGGTACGACCGGATACGACTCTGCACCCTAGTTTTTACTTCAGTCAGCTGCGTACAGCTGTAACGTTCCTTGACGACACGAATTTCATTTGTATCTGGGCGGCCATCTAGACGGTTTACACGGCAGATGAACGGCGCATTTCCACTGATGGTTATTGCCATCGGCTCGGGCGCAAAAAAGGAGTTCGCAAAAGTTTTTTGGATCACAAAAGCCGCGGTTCAAAAAGTCTTGCGAGTTTGTTTTTATTGGTGTTTGCGCGGATTACCCAAGCCGCGTTTCGTTTGTCTCTACGGTTGGAGTCTCAGTTGTTCTCGGCGGCTATACCCATCTTCAGACTCGTTCTTCAAAAGTTGAAGCGAGCGCATGGCGAAGCGCAGTCACATGTTTGGGCGGGTCGGAGTCACGCGTCTATTGAGGCAGTGTAACTCGGCTGCCCTTCGAAGTGTTTTTTGTATAATTATTATCGGGGGGCTACTATAGATGCCCCTTGCGGATACAGAGAGGCAAGACGGGGCACAGGACAGAGCAGCGGATGCTCAAGCCGCAGCGCCCGCCATATAGATCAGTGAACAGAAAATGGTAGCGCGATATGTACAGACAAAGGTCGAGACACTTTCACCACATGATGTTTGCATCTGCTGTCACTACCTGCTACTACCTGGAAAAGGGTCGCTGCATGGACGGACCGTTTACGGAATCAGCTGCATGCCGGTATCAAAGGGGTCCAAAGCAGGGAAAAGCAAAAAGGGACTCGTCAATCTCGTGATCGGCGATTTGTGTAACTGAGATATACTTTTGACTGCCGGCAGGATTGCATTGCATTGCAAGCCCGTTGCTTGCTGCTTGCTTGTTTGCCATTCTCCGCCTTCTTTGGGGTCTCCAACCTGCGGGCCTTTTCATTCTCTCTCCACTTCCATGGTGGTTGGTGGGAGAGAAATGCCCGAAGTGGAGTGATTTGTAGTCGAAGCAAAGCAGACGCAAGGCATCCAGTGTTTCTTTTTCCCCGGCTGCTGGTTGTGACTGGTGACACTTTCTGGCACTTTCCCTGCTCGCTGCATTTCTGCCCCTCTTTTCTGCCTGGAGACAGCGAAATATCTCACCACTGAGGACCGGCAGTCCGAAGTACCGGGTGGACCCCAGCCGCATGGGATTGTTACGTGCACTGCCTCCCCATGGGGCAGAAATTGTCGCTGCCCCACCGACTCGTTCCTCATTCCCGTCCAACTCACCTGACATTGTCATCGACCGCATCCGAATGCGCTTTCTCACTCTTTCTCTTCCCTGCGCAGTGACCCGAGCAAAGATGATGCAGCCACCAGCACTGACCGCGCGCACCGAGCACCGCCCTTTGGTTGTCGTCATTGCGGAAGCTTGAACTCCACAAAAGTATTCTGGAACCCTTGAAACAAACGGGCGACGAGACACGTGGTAAAGAGTAAGGTTCATCCTTTTCTCATCCCTTGTTGCAGACCGCGTGAACAAAGATGGTTCGCAGCAACTGAACATGAGTCAATGCCCGTTTCAGGCGAGGGGGGAGGGAAAAGAAATGCCAAGGTTCGTCACCCTTTCGGTGGCTTTACCTGCTGGTGTTGGTGCTGCGTTCGCACAGTATGCGGTGCAGTCGGCGGATGCTTCATGCACCCCGGCCCAAAAGTAGGTGGCCATGGTTTGTCTCAGATTCTTCCCTTTTTTTTCTTGCCCATTTTGCTTCTTCTGGTGGCTTGAGGCTGCTTCCGCCGTGCCTAAGTATTTCCGTCATCTTCAAGCTCTGGACCGACGAATGTTTCTCACCACTTGGTCACCTGGCGAACATTCATGATGTATCCCTACCGGTGTGCAGGGAGCGCAATGATTCAGCCGTTTCTCAGCCTCCTTCACGTTATGCCCAATAAGTCCTCCCTTTGCTACTTCTGAGTCTATTCCTCGGCCGGAGGCTTCTCCGCTGAGACAATTCGGTCATCTTCAGGCGAGCGCAAGTATCCACATTACCGGTCCCGGACAGGCGCGAACAGATCAGGTCCTAAGTTGTGGCGTCGGTTTTTCGCGACCAGGGCGGCGGGGAGTTGCCCGCCGCCCGGCCCAGAAACGCCTTCTTCCCTACGATGCAGGATCAGGGCTCACTCCGAAACACTGAGGGTCTCCGCCGAGATAGCAACGCATGGGCCAGCCGTTCACGATTTGAAGCCTTCTCCGTTGACGTCATGGCGAAGAGTATGGCAACAGGGACCCTTTCCCCAAGAACAGGTCAGCAGGTGCTCTTGTCTCGAACTTGTCTGTCTCTTTTGGGTTTTTGGGTTTGCGCTTCCGAACGGAGGCCTTGCGGCTGAGTTGGGAAAGAAGGTTATTCCACGGAATGATGACGGTCGACGTGGGATATGGCGGAAACTTGTGAGTAAAGAGACCGAAAAGGCCACGCATCGAGGCTCTGCGCTTCCCTTTGTCCTTTGGACCTTGATTTTTTCTTGCCCGGACTGTTTGTCTCGTCTCGAGGCCTGGAGGATGTGACGATCAGGCAGGCCTCGCGTGATCACGTTCCTTCTCAGAGTTCATGTCGTTTGTTGCCCTGTTCATCACCATCACTGTTTTGCTTGTTTTGCTCTGCTGCTACGACGTTGCATCGTCACCCTCGTCGCCAGGGAAGGGTCGGGAAAGTGTTCGGATTTCTTCAGCCGGGCTGGAGTAAAGAAAAATGGATCTCGGGACCGCTTGTCTCAGTCTGCTACAGAGCCTTCCTTTTCTTTCCCGCGCCGCCCAGAAGAAGAGGAAGAGGAAAAAAAAAATAAGCTTCCATCCACAGTATCCGAGGCTGACGAGGCGCCACATCATGTACGACGCCGTTTACAGTCAGCAGAAAATCCGGGTGAGAGAGCCGGCGGCTAGCTGGCCGGCCCCGGTTGCCGAGGAGAGCCGCCGTTCTGTGGTTGGAGAGTCCTGTACCGCAATGAGTTTCCTGTCCCCTTCACGTGGAAGCCGACGACGTCTGCACCCGTCAATACTCGCACAGAGTGATTTCGCCTATCCTCGTTACCAATGAACACGCGCTGTGTATTGCCAAAGAAACGGCTACTCTGATTAGGTACGTTACTTCTATTTAGCTTCGGAACCGGAGCGGTGGTAGTAACGCAGGTCCGCTTGCCATCACTCCTACTAGTACTATTTCGAAAAGGCAGTGTCGCTCTCGTACTCGGTTTCCCGTCATACTTTACACCCGCCAATGCGACGAGGAATGGGCATTGTGGCATTGTGGCACCTTGTACCCTCGAAAAATAAGGAACTTGGGATCCAATCCACGGTAGACGAGACCGAGTAATCCTGCTGATGCACACGCGCGTTGGTTGCCTACAAGATGACGACGGAGGTTCCAGACCGCTTGTACCTGCTCCGGTATCTGCCGATTACTTGAGGTGAGGTGATTGGACCTTTTAGTGCTGAGGCATGCCTGATCCTCCAGGAATGTGTGCATATGCGTCTTTTGACTGGGTGGCCTTGCCTCGGTCTGGCCCGCCCACGGTCCGCGCGCGCTTCCGCTTTCTCCTGTACCGGCGCTCCGGTTGAGCCGCTGCCGGTCGTGGATGGTTTGTGGCTCGGCTAACCGGTATGTCGTACATGAGAGGGGCACGAGAAGGATTCTTGTGCGCCCTGTGTTCACTGTGTGTCTTGTGCGGTGCGCTGGTGGCAGGGGCTTGGGTTGGACGTTGTTGACGTTGATAAATTCACTCTTCTCTCCAAAGGTCCGGTACGGGGTTGGCGGCTAGGTGCATGTGCAGATGCAAGTGGGAATTGGTTGAGTGGTGTTCGTGCGAGACTTGATGAAAAGCGAGCAGTGGCAATGGCTTAAACTAAGAGGTCTTTCTCGGAGACCGGAGGTCGAGTGTCCCTATCATGTGCTTCACTGTACTCCCCGAGATTCATGAGATACATATTGAATGACAAGGAAAGAAACAGAATATGCTGACAGAGGCGCAATTAAAAATAAACGGTATACTAGTGCATTGATCCTGAAATAATAATTTGGGGATCCGTAGGAATTCAGTGACTCAGTTTCCTTTTTAGAAACCCCTCGATTTCCTTGGTTGGAGTAAAAGAACTAATCAACTCTCACTCAAATTTTCTGGCCCGATAGGAGGATAGAAGTTGCACCACATCGTCAAAATCTCTAGCTTACGCTGCCTTAAGAGCACTTCCGTACTTGTCCCCACTATCATCGGCTTCTGCGCCGTTTTGCAGAAGCAGATTTATGCTCTGCTGAACATCTTCTTGAGAATGATGAGCGGACGAAGAAGAGATCGTTGCTTGAAGGGCATCCCCATCCTTGTTCACTTGTGTATTCATATCTGCCCCACTCTTCAGAAGGGTTTTCAACACCTCTCTTTCGTTGTTGCACGGCTGCATGCATAGCATTTCCGTAGCTGTCTCCTTGAATGTCGACATTTGCACCCCCGTCGAACAGTTGCTCAAGAAGGTCTTGACATCCGCGGAGGGCAGCAGTCTGGAGTATTTTCCGAAGCGTGGTAATAAGGGATCTGAATAGCCTATATTAGTTGCTGTGGTTTTCCTGCCGCCGCTGTAGTTTTGTAAGGAAGGTGGATGGATATTACCACGTAGATTCTTACGTGTTCCGTGGGGCAAAAGAAGTGCCGATGAAGGGTTACTAAGCTATCTTTCAAATTTGTCTAGTCGGATCAGCCATTCTCCAGTCCCAGGATGTCTTTTGATGTAGCTCTCTCGGTAGGTTTCTTCATCTGATGTAAATGATACTCATTTCAAGATGATTTCATCTTTGGAGATGATCAGTGTTCCCCTTCGAGAGAATGGGTGGACGCTTGCAATGCATACCAAGCCCCCTATCTCTCCTTTCTTTCTCGTTATTTGCAAGGGAAAGGTCTCTATTGAGAATGGTTGCTCCAATTTCGTCTTGCAAAACATCCATATGATGTTGGAATACAAGCTCAATGGCTCGGAAATACTCGTTGAAATCCCATTGAAACCTCCAAAAGACAGACCAGGACGGCGACTTCCTTTGTTTCCCGTCTGAATCTACGAATATCCCTCGAGCTCCTTGGTAGAAATTTAGGAGGGCCCCATACACACGTGTCAAGAACTCGAGAACTAAGGCGGCAATCCTGGAGGGGGTCAAGAAAACCTCCAAAATGGCAGAGCATCTCTAATAGCTTGTCGAAAAAGGTGATGAAGCCAATGGCGAGATTAAGGATGATACGGATTGCCCCTGTTACGAGAGAGAACACCCCGGGGCAGGACTGGGCCGCAACTGAGACGTCTCTTATGAAACGTTGACATTTTTAAGGGACGGGATGCATTTCCGGACTCTCGAGTTGCCCCCGTGTTGTTCGTCAAGAATGGTGACGCTCCTCAATAGACTATCCGTATCAGTGGAATTGCCAGCGCTCAAAAATGCCTCTCTTTCCATTTCAGATAAGCCGTTGATATGCCGATCTAGCGTGGCTTTGAGGGCCACCTTGTCTCTGAAGCCAGTGGTATTTGCCGGTGACTCCGCGTCTGGGTTTGTTTGGGGAAGAGGCCGACGAACGGCTTCTGGGAGATTAGAAAACTTTGAATTGATTTCGCTTTCGCATCACTAATGCGTGTGGAAACTCAGGTGCGGAGCTCTGGGAAGTCAAAGTTCGAACAGCGTTGCGGCACGATACACATGTCAGCTGATGTTCAGGCTCCAATACCGTATGAAAGTGTAGAATTACAATCGAAGTCTCCCATTTGACTAAGGCCCAGCCTCTTCATTTAATGCAGCGGGAGAATGCTGTACAAACCCTCTTTCAACCGTTCAGCATGCCCCTGAGTGAGGACGGAAGCGCTCCAGGCAATGTATCCATCGGGTCTGACCAGCAACACCTAGCCCTTTCCCAATCCATACAGTTCTTCGAATCTGCTGGTGGGATCGAATAAATCTTCTGATCCATCGAACATACCGTAAGCCTCCATTGGAATGCTTTAGTTTGCCGCTGCGGCATGCCATAGCGAGCCTGCCTCCGTGTAGGGTATGACGAAACTCCTTTTCACGAGATCGAGAGTCGAGATATACTTGCCGTCCCGAGACAGAGTGACATGCGGTAGCCTGGATCATGCAGTAGCTGTAAGGGTCTTTGATTACATGGTTGACATAGCGACTCTACGCGTGCTGGTTGGCAAAGGCAGTCGCCTTCTGGCGCTCCGTGTTGTAGCTCGCGAGAAGCCCATGGGAAGCCTTTCTACTAAGAACGAACGCCAGCTTCCATGCGAGAGTATAAACATCCTGTGTTCCTTGTCAGTTCGCATCCGTTACCCGGTTCAGGAATAGAAGACTCACCTTGATCCCCGTATTTCCACCCATACCGCCGGTTGGTGACATCACATGTGCCGCATCCCCAACCAAAAAGAAAAAATTCTCCATTTCCCCTCCCTGCTCATAAATGAGCCTGCATTGTATGCAGCCATCGTAGAGTAAGAGATCTTCTCAGACTTGAAGCGCTCCACCTTCTCCCAGCCTTCTCCAAACGCATGTCCCACGAATTCCTTGGCCTTCCTCACGCTCACTGAATCTAGCTCGAATCCACAGGATGTCCTCCCTACCTTACCCATGGAACCCGAGCAGGAGTTGTAGGCTCACTGCCACCATAATGGATCCAATCACGATAACGGGCCATGCCTCCTTTTCGAGCGGGATATCGGAGTGGCCAAAGGTATCTGGAAAGTCGACCTTGTGGTGAATCGTCACCTATCAGTCTTTCTCCCTCAACGCATGAAGTTCAATCTGCACACCTCCAGACGGAGGGCTCCAGGCAAAAGAAGTGTATCATCGCGGGAAGCAAATTCGTTGGGACTCTATTGATAGCCGGTTGATCATGAGCTGGTGTTTGCGAACAACGGATATGATGCCGTCTTTTTTATACTCGTGAATTGTCATCTGAACGTGGAAGATCACGGCACTCCAGTGTGGTCTTTTCTTTCAATGGATTGATAAGCCGCGAGAATGTGGGGCCGGCGCCGCCATTGTTATTGCAATTGCTGGTTTCCTGGTTGGAAGTGAGTTAAAAATTATTCGGGTCAATGTTGTCAAACAATCCAGCTAGTGAGGTTCCCGGGTGGTGAGCGGCAGTTCGATTGGCATCCAAGTTTGGGTGTTCAATGGTGTTGTCGAATTCGGCCGCGTTCATCTTTTTGTCGGCCGAGACCGTGGAAGGCGTCGGAGATGTTCCCTGCAATCGACGAGGGTAGGGTTCAATAGTTATGTGATGGTAGATGGGCGTAAAGTTAAACCATTCTGGCGGAAGCTGTGCACGCGGCCACTTAGCCAAACTCCTAGAAATGGAAACATGATCCTATTTCCTGAACAGGAAAGGCGTGCCGGAATGAACAGCCGGTGGGAGATGTAAGTTTAACGGGAGGGTATGCAGGGAGCGAGCAAGACAAATAGTTAAGCAACGCGGTCAATTAGAGAGAATCTCGGTACCGCGTCATGATCACACCACCTTGGCGATTCGACGCAGGTGGTCGTGCGCAGGAAACGTGCTTGGCAAAAGCCTTTCCAGGCATTTGCTTTCTTGTACAGTAGTAGATGGAGCTGAGCCTATTTCGTGGTTATATCGGATGAATGTAGGCGAGGCAGAGCAGCTGTCGAATGAGCTCTGGACGAGTCAACCAAAAGCAACTCCCTTCTTGAGCTGTATTCATGCCCAAAACGGGCACGAATCACCCAAGCCTGCCCCAAACATTATTTCCTTCTTTGCTCTACCGAGATAGATGCCACCGTGGTCCACCTCCGCTCACAACCAGAGCTAGAATGCCAGCCGAGAAGTACTAACGAGGGCTATCTCTCTCTTCCACCCGTAAGCAGCCGTCTTGTGGTCCACTGTGGCTGGGCGGATCTGAAGGATCAGTGGAGAGGGGTGCCTGGCCAAACTAATGCCATCACAGGCACACACCACTGCTGATTGCGATGGTGCAGAGGGAGTCCCGCCGTCTTATCGATAAGGCGCTGCCATCTTCCTGCAAAGCGTGCAAGCCATCTTGTTGCTTTCGTCGTAGGCGTGCAGGGCCGAATGGAACGAGCGGGCGAGCCAGCAGCTCAGTGAACATGCGAGATGGGGTTGCGTACGTGACCTCGACAGCTGCAACTCCGGGGCCACGACTTCATTTCTGGCACCGAGTTCTTGTGAGCCCTTGCAAACTGCTCGTGCAAGATCCGTCGGACGACTCCTACCTGCAGGCGCGCACGCACAAGACACGATGAATCTGGCGCTGCAGCGGCATCGGCTTGAGACAAGCGACGCCCGCTTACGCCCAGGCGCTGCAACACAACCCACCATCAACCTATTCATCCAATCTCACCGGCCAACCGCCCGCCAGCCCCTTCGCTGTGCCATCCCGCGAACTGCCTGCCGCCCTCAATGATACCGCCCAAAGCTCCGCAATAACTCGCAGACCACTGGACTGCGTGCACCGCTACACGCATGTCGTATCCGCCCGGCCCAGCCATGCCGCCCAAGCGCTCCTTCTCCGACGATTATGGGCCGCCTTCCGACCACAACCCTTCCATTTTCCCGCCGAAGCGCCGCAAGACTATCCCCGCAAATGAGTGGCGCCGCCCGCTCGCACCTCAGGAGTGGTGGACCGTCCCCGAGGCCGAGTGGGATAGGATGCAGCCGGCCATGAAGATGAACTGGACACACGTCGGTAGGATAATGGAGACGGAGGAAGGAGAGCCGGCTCCGGCGCCCTGCGAGCAGTGCGTGCAGGCCGGCGTAGCGCGCCAATGCTGGGTCTACTCGAGAGAGGCCATGCGGCGATACGGCTTCAAGACGCACGTTTGCGCCAAGTGTCGCGCCACCGCCAACGTGTGCTCGCTCAATCCGTTTTTCAGGAACAGCGTGGGACTGCGGAACAACAACCACCCTCCTCCGCAGTCGCCGTCGCCATGGCTGGGCCACGGCGGTCATCGCTACACCAGCCCGGCTCCTGACAAGCGGTACCGCTCTCCAACACCGCCGAGTGAGCGGCAACACAGGGCTTATCCCCCGTCACCTGCCCAGAGGCATAGGTTTCCCTCGCCCAGTGAACGTGAGAGGTTCCCGCCCATCCACCCAGACAGACTACCGCCAGAGGGCCATCGATCCGCGACACCGCCGCATCGTCGCCTTCCGCCACACATGCCACCGCCTGACAGACCCGCGCTGAGCCTAGATAGCCTCGCCTCCCGTCTGGAGGTTCTGGAAGAGCAGATGGATCATATGCGCAAGGAGAGCTCGCGCTTGACCGACGAAAATGGCTTCCTTCGCTGGCGTCTCGCCGAGCTCGAAGCTCCCGATGATGAAGAGACGAAGCCGCCCCCGCCGCTTACGACAGAGCAGAGCGCTGTCGAATCACTGGTCATGGAGGAGTCGATTGCATCTAGTCTGCGCGAGAAAGAGCAGGAGCAGGAGCAGGAGCAACGTGACAAGGTGGTCGAGGAGGTCCAAGAAGCGGAGCGGCAGCGGAGGCTAGAGGAAGAGGAGCGGGAACAACGTTGGGCAGCGGAATTCGAGACCCTGCGCGACGAAAATGCCGCTCTTACCAGGAGGGTGTTGGAGCTCGAGAAGGGGCACGAGATTACGCAGCAGATCTTCAGGGACATGTACTATGCCCTGGACGGCTGATGATGCGACGTAGGTTAGGGCACCCGGGTCTCGTTTGCGTTTGCACCTCTAAGGCAACCGCATCTGGGCGCACCCACGGAATGTGCCGGGACAGGCGCCAGTGCCCTATGGCTGCCTTCAAGCTGAAGCTGACGACGCTTCGAGGGTGTGCTGGCAGATAGGCAACTACCTAGCTGCGCCAGATAGTTGGGAGGCGCTGACCGTCGCGTTTGCTCTTCTCTCAGTGCCCTTCCGTTGAGACGGAACCAAGGAGCATAGGCAGCGCCCGTACCATCAGGCCCTCCGTCACTCCATGCGGCACACGCCGGTTTGAGAGTGGAAGCCGGTGATGGGACTATTCTCTTGGCAAACCAAGTGCGGAACATTACTCCTCTTCGCAGAAGCCACATGATCCGATGGAGACATGTAAGGATCGATGTTGACAATCGAAGTTGCTCGGTTGAGATTGCCGGTCCGATCAATCCGACTACAGCTCCTTCGGTCCCAGTCCGGATAGATATCGGACCCCAAATATCTGTGCAGCAGGAATTTCTTTTTGTATACTGTCACTTCCTCTTCCATCGATGGATTGATTGTACAGCTGAATGACCGGCGTTGGACACCGGAGCAGAATATCGAAAAAGTGAACCAAATGGCATTCGTATCGAGAACAGGACCAAGTGTGTGCTGTCGTGTCTTGGTCGTGTTCGTCGTCGTCACCACGGTCTCATGACTACCCAATCCGGAAATAGTGACTGGGGACACCTCGGCAAATCGACCAATCTCTGTGTCATAACCTCAACACAACAGAACGCAGCGATTGCTAAGCAGAAGGGTCTCCGGAAGTGAAAGAGAGACACGGTGGCTTGATTGAGATCCGGTGGACTATACGAATACGAAATATTGTTGTAGCCTGTTGCTGCGCCTGACATGACTGTACCCATGTACCTGCTCACGTGGACAGTCCCAAAGCAGGCGCGAAGTATTGGAACATGCCACCACCACACACCCAGCCGAACTCGGCCACAGCTTTTGCCAGTTGTCAGCTGAACAGTCAATAATCTCGTTCTTGACATTCATTCGCATGTGCCTTGTCTTCGTCCTCGCTCAGCCGACGCAAAGCGATGCAGTCAATGCACAGGAGCATAGATGGTATGCGCCATGCTTTGTTCAGCCACATACAATGCAGGTAAGGAAGTTGTTTATCCATCGGCTCCATGGCCGATAGTTCCGGTGGAGTCATAGATAAAAATAATAACACTACTGCGCATAGGCAGCGCAAGGACGACAAAACCCAGAATACTTTCGTTGCCCGTCAGATATCCCTCTGCAGGTTCGGCTAAGACCGAAGATCTTGTAGGACTTGGACGAGAGATTGACAGGGGTAAAGCACGTAGTATAGCTGGTATAGTGTGGCGGCCATGTGCGGAAGGAGGTTGGATGGGCAAGTTTGCTAGGTAGGTAGCAGCAAGAAACTGTGCAACACTCAGGATCAAACGGCAGCCAAACGAATTGCACTGCCAGCGTCTCGGATGCTTCCATCTCCGCGCCCATTCGTACGTATCGGATTATGGCATGCTTCCCATCATCCTGGTCACCGGGCCGAGAAACACGTTGCATGGCAAACGTCTCGAAAAAAAAAAAATCTCTTGCTTGCTTGCTCGGAATCCCCGTGTGGCTGATGCGATTTTCCCGCCAAAACTCCGGTCCGAAACCCCACCGACCAAAGAACGGCCGCTGCGTTTCCTGTCGCATCCCAGTCACGCATCCCCCTTCCCCAAGCGGTGAAAAGTTTCTCTTTTGTAACCGGCTTTACTGCACAGCCTCCCGCTGCGCCACATATCAGTCCACCAATCGTCGGCCGCGACGTCACTGTAACGTACGCAGTAACCCTACTTTTCGCGAAGATTCTCCGCAGCTGGCGAATCACGCACCATGCAGCGCGACGGACACGCAGGCTCCTGATACGACGCCCCATTCACATGTATCCCCTACTCACTATACGTCCGTTATATCCAGACGGTGAGCCCGGAGCCCTAAGATCTCCATACTAAATGCCTGTGATTGATTGATTGATTGAGGTTGAGAGAAGAATAGGGCGTAAAGCGCAGGGCAACAGTGTGGCGGACGTACGGCCGAGCGTGCGAAAAGACCGATGCGTGCTCTTTACGTACTTCGGCGTTCAGACAACGCTTGGCGTGCATTACGGTAATCCAAATACACAGTACATTGCCCTAGGTCGGACACAGCATGCGGTCCAATCAGAGCGAAGGCGCAGTGCGATAAATGGACGAAAGCAAAAAACGACGAGGAAAAAAAGAAACAAGGAGCGAGAGAGAAAGAGAGAGAGAGAGAGAGAGAGGCATGCATGCCTTTCGCGCCCCACTTTGCTCGTTTGTCTGTTCTTCCTTCCAATCCTCCCTCCTGTTGATCTCTGCCAGCCCCTTCTTCGCGGGGAGACGGGAAGGTGGGAATTTTGAGTGAGAGCGGCGTTTGAGGAGCAGGATGTCTCATACGTAGTCGTGTGGGTCCGCGGAGAGAAGGGCGCGCTGCGCGTGAACGGGTAAGAGGAGCAGGGCAGGACAGGGCCAGGGGTGGGCTATACCAGCATCTCACCACGGAAGCTAAACCCGCAGAGTCAGTGGGTAAATCGCTTGAGAAGGGAAAAGATGAAACCCGATCAGAAGCCGGAAAAGAGGCTCCGGAGGCAGAGCCGCAAACGCACACACGCGCATGCTGCGGGCAAGGTGGGGGGAGGGAGGGGGGTTGGGAAAAGGGGTGGGAAGACGAAGGCAAAGCAGGTTTTTGCGTCACGATAGGCGCAATGATTGACAAACGGACCACCCGAGACCTCGTCACCTTGGACCTCACTCCGAGCAGCAAGACGACTGCTAAGATAACGATTGTGGATGGATTTAGACAGTTCTCTGTATTCTCATTACTTACTAAGATTCTCGTTGCAGCGATCGCTTTCCTATTCTTGCGAAGCAATGCAGCACTAATGCACACGTGCGAATTCGAGGTAACGGTATACAATGAACACTTGAAAGCCGGCTTCATTCGAAGGGAGGGTATATGCTCAATCTTGCCAATCGACTAGGTCCCATCGCCCTGTATACAAAGACGAAATAACAGCCTACCCACAAAACCAAATGAAATTCGCTGATGGTACAGTTCGAAAAACAGCCGCCCAGTCCATTCCCTGTCCTTGATGACTTTGCAGCCAGGAAACTCCGATCAACCCTCAATCTCAGACCCAAAACGAAAATCAGGAGTACAAGGGAAGAAATTACAGGAAATCAACAAAAACAAAACTAGGCGCGGCGCAATATTTTGGTAGATGAAACAAAACTGATAGTACAGAGGGATCTCTTCCGCGGATAAATCAATTTTTTTTACTGCTGCAAATCTCTTCCGTTCGTCGCAGTTCGTCGTAGCGATTAAAACGCTTCCATCGTCATCTTTTACTCGTGCGCAGGGTGCGGTATTAATACAGGTGTAGTAGTTGCGGAAAGAGACTCCCCGTCTTCGCTTGGTCGCTCGCTCGAATATCAGAAAAGAGAAAACAAAAGAACCAGATATGACCAGTGCCCTGCTCTTTGACTTTGATGACGCTCAACGCCCGAAAGGGTAATAGAACAAGGAGATAAGAAATAGAGTGGTGCCGAAGAGAATACGGTGCGAGATATGATATCAGAGGACTATAGGATGGATAAAGCCGTAATAACGCCAGCCACACCCTGTCACCATCGTCGTCATTGCGGAAATGGCAGATCAAGACAGGCGCGCATCGCATTGCAGCGCATGGCGCCGAATATTGGAAGCGAGGAAATCTAAAACCGGAAGCTAAGGAAAACGAGGCGATGCAGCGATGCAATCTCACGAGACGATGATGTCGTCGTGGCCGGGCCCAGTGCGCAAGCGTGAGCAGAGGGCTTCGGAAGTATGTGGCATATCGACGTCGTCGGCGGAGATCATGACGCAGGCCTAGCGTGCGGAAACGAGCGCCTATGACGCGTTGGGGCCCCATTTGGACCGTGGGGAACTTTGTTGCCCAAGGAGCGCGAGGGAGGGGCTCGACGATCCGAGACCTCGGTAGCCGACTCATGACTGCGTCGCTAAGATCGCTCGGTCGAATGAGCGTCGTCGCAGCCGGAGTCACGGAAAAGCAAGCCGTCAAGTTGAAGGAATGCTTCGCCGTGTCTCTACTCGTAGGAGCTGCCGCCGCCCCGTCTGCGGTGCTTGCCGGGGAAGTCGACCTCAGGATGCACGACGCGCATGTGACGAGTGAGGGCGTCGTTGCGGCTGAAAGTCTTCTCCTCAACGCACAGGGCGCAGCGCACCTTCTGTTTGCGGGCGTTGTGGATCGTGTCCTCATGGCGGGTCAGGTCGTAGGGCCTCGAGAAGATCGTGTTGCACGGCTTGCCCGTCGTCGGGTTGATGCGCTCGCACTTGTGTGGGCCCGCCTGCGAGTTGCGCGCAAGGAGCTGGGCTGACGTCATTCCGGACCCAACTCCTGGGGTCGCTGCGTGAGGCCTGTGCCCATCACGCTTGTGCTTTTGCAACTTTTGCGGCGTCTCGAACCGGAGCGTACAGCCGTGGTAGGTGCAGGTGTACGTGCCCGTGTCGGCGTTGGTGTGGCTAGGCCTCTGTGTCGATACGCTGCTGTCCTCGTTGCTGGTCTGCGACGACTCTGGCATTTCGCTCGCGCTCGAGTCCATCGAAGTGAGCTGGGGGTGGAACTGCGGGTTCTCTTCCTGTCCAGATGCAGGCATGCTGGTGACCGATCGGTACTGCGTGTTTGCGCTATTGAACGGAAGACTGTGCAAGACATTTGGCACCGTCGGGGGCTGGAAGTTGAAAGTTGACTGCGGTGGCGAAGGTCCGGAAACTGATGGAAAGCTGGTGCCTGCCTGGCCGGACCAATTGCCGCCTTGACTTGTGGCTGTACTTCCATACGATACTTCCGAAGAGCCATCATACTGTGCCTGGTCGCCACTCGTGTAGGACTGGTCGTAGTCGTTGGCGCTAGCGTCAGGGAAAAGTGGCATCTTTGAATCCTCCTCCGACTCATGGTAGTCGAGCAGAGCATCTTTCGGAGAAATCGTCTTCGGCTCAGACATGTCCGGCTGACGCTGGCTTTGTTGCAGAGCGTAGGCATCAGCTTCTGCCTTCTGCTGCTCACGGATCTGCTGAGCGGAGCCTAGCCGAACCTGCGGCGAGGAGAAGGAGTTGCTCTGTGGGGCCAGTGGCGAACCTTGCCGGAAGGGAGAAACTCCGCGTGACATCGAGCTGGCTGGCGACTGACTGCGGGCTTGGTGTGCCGCCTGTAACCTGTCCGTGATGACGTTCCGGAAAGGAGACAGCAGCTGGTTGCTGGAAGCCTGCGATGACTGCTTGGCAGGTGCCGGAGCCATGGTGTTTGGGTTGAACAGCTCATCCGCATAGATGTCTGTTATGGTGCGGTCGAGCTTGGGA
Organism: Botryosphaeria dothidea; assembly: GCA_011503125.2. Taxonomy (NCBI): domain Eukaryota; kingdom Fungi; phylum Ascomycota; class Dothideomycetes; order Botryosphaeriales; family Botryosphaeriaceae; genus Botryosphaeria; species Botryosphaeria dothidea. The sequence continues at coordinate 3,228,892 of WWBZ02000001.1, forward strand.
ACTGGTCGCATGTCTGGTACATCGGGGAAATGTAAGTATTCATCGATCCAGTTCTCGATCCGCGGGAATAATTTCTCACCATTGGACGGCACCTTGAATCGGTCGTCGCTAAAGACATCTTCCTGGCCGTTGTGAGGCGTAGCTGGAGAGTCAGCACCATAACTCGACACTGATTGTCTGGACGAGTGTCCGAATTCTGGGCAGCTACCATCATTACCGGTCTGATGGTGCTGATCCATCAACGCTTGCTTCATGGCCATGTGAGCTGCCATTCCTCCGTCCGTGTTCTGGGTGTTCATGTTGAAGTTTGTGAATGAGGAGCCGGTAAATGAGTCTTGAGTAGGAGTGTGCGAAGGAGTAGGAAGATGGTTCGAGAAGGCGCTCGAGATATCGTCAGCGCTATACGATGACTCAACTTTGGGAGCCTGCTGCGGTGTGGACGGATGTTGCTCGGAGTTAGAGTAGTAGTGGTGGAAGGCTGGGTTGTAGGCGGAGGCGGAAATGTTCGAGCCGGTGGTCGAAGAGGAAGGTGACCTCTGATGGGAGCGACGGCTGTTGTTGATTGCCGAAGAGTGCAGCGACGATGGACCAGCTGTCAGCTGCGAGTTGTTGCCAAAGGTATCCCAGCTCAGCGCGTTGGCGCTGTTATCCATCATCAAGTTGGCGGTCGAGTAGTTGGCCGTCAGCTGTGGGGCTGGAGTCGACTGCTGGATCCTGATGGATGGATTGGAGAAGTTGTAGGAGCTCGTCATGTACTGATCGGCGTACTGATTTGCGTCGGGTCGCGAAGCGGATGGCAGAGATGTTGTCGCTGATTGCTGCTGGAAGTAGTTGCGCAGCAGTCTGTCGTTCTGGAGTTCGGTGGGAGAGGTTTGGGAGAGGTTGGTGTAGAAGTTGAGGTGCGAAGGGGTGGGCGACGGCAGGCTAGATGTGTCGGCGTGTTGACGTCTTGGATGACAAGCTAGCATGATGTAGGCGGAACGTCTTAGTGGGGACCGGAGCCGGGTCAGGGACGGGTGGCGAATATAAGGGAAAAAGCCAGCGGGCACCTGACTCAGATCGGGCCGGGCTTAGCAAAGGGTAAGGTGATCAGGTAATGGTCGCGGTGGAAAGCCGTGGAAGCCGGCTTGGAATGCGGTCGCGGTTCGGGGTTTGCAGTGGGAGAATTCGGTGGGTGCGCCAAGCGCTGTCGGGGAGAGAGCGGATGTTCGCATGCGCCGAACTTAAAGGGCGTGTGCTGGAGTGTTGGGCGGAACAAAAGCGGTGCCCTCCCATAGCGCCCTTGGACGCGGTGGAATGCTCTCTTGCGTCATGGCTTGGCCAAGAATTCTGGAAGTCAACGATCTGCGCACGGCCGACAGGCGCTTCCCTGTGCCTTCCCTGTGTCATTACGCACGTCCCCTTCAGCCTTAACCCTGCATTTGTGCCCGGCCGCTGCCGATCGAGGCCCTGCAACGCTGCAACCCATCCACTGCCTGCCCATGCGACAAATTTTTTTGCGCCCGCGGATTCGCTGCCCACCCATCATCTTCCTCCCCGCGCCCTCCTAAACCCTCCGTGCTGCCCCTAGATCTGCCAGCCTCCGGCGCCCCGTCGCACCCCCCAGACCAAATTTAGCGTCATCGGCTCGCGGCAGCGTTCCCAGGGCTAAATCCGCCGGCGCTGTCTGTGTCGCCAGTCGCTTCACACCCGAGCGCGCTGCGCCTCGCAGAGACGCGCGCAGGGGTTTCGGGTAGCAGAAGAGCCGCGTACAGACAAGGCCCCGACGCCCGCTCGCGCCGCCCGATTGGTGCCCCGGAGACAGTGCCTTCAAAGGCCGTCGGCCTTGGGAGCGATCATATGCCCGCTCCGGTGCCGCGTGATCGCCCGGCTCTTTCAACGGAAGCTGAACAAGCAGCGCGACTGTGGGGATTGCTGTGGCTGGTGCTTCGGAGTCGCCGCCACACCCTCTCCCCAGCCAACCATGCTCGTGTCGGTGCGAGCTGTGAGGCGCCGCGGGCAATGGGCAGCTCGCTACCAGTGTTGCTTACCGCCCCGGGGCAGCGTCTGCAGCGGGGTGAGGGCACACTAGATCCCTAGCAAAGTGTGGAGGTGCGCTTATCGATGGCTGTCTAAGCCGCGTATTGGAAGCTCGCAGCTGATGACTCGACGACTAGAGCTTGCTCCCAGTGTTTACTAGATTACTCATGATTGGTAATGAGAACGTGTTTACTACTCTTCTAGACGGTCGAGTTGCTTTGCTCATCGTCGTTGACTCGAGATGGGTTTCGCAGAGTCAGCAGCGACGCCGGCTACCGGCAAACGTGCGTGCGGCAGGCATCGTACGAGCGCGCAACACCTAACGCCGTCGGACAGGTGAGAGCGAGCGCGGTGTCTCCACGCTCAGCTAACGCCGCGAGCTCGGCAGTCGGCGAGCGCGGGCGGGCCGCGGGTACATAGTACGGTACCTGTGCGCTGTGGCCCCGTCTTTTTTTTTCCCTCAGGGTCCAGTCCGGATGCAGATCTAGCTGTACAAGGTTCTTACTGTGAACGCGCAGCAAGCGTTGAGGCTCGCACGGGTCGGCTGCACGCGTGAGCTGGCATGTAACAGGCCCGCTATAGGGGCTCAGGAACAGTGGTGCCAGATGGGCGTGGGACAGAGGCCGAGATGCAGTCCCGTTGCTCTCTGTGCAGCGCGACCGAAGGATGGCTTGCAGCGAGGGTGTGGCTGAGTGCATGGTAGGGCTGCATAGCGCACCCATCTCAGCCAAGCCAAGGCCAACCAGCGGGCAAGCCGACGCATGGACCGGGGGTCTCCGGGTCCGAGAAGTGTCCAGGCGGCCGCCGTTGCCCGCCAAGCCGTTCCCTCGACCCGTCCAGATCGCAGCGAGTGCCGAGTCATTCCGGTTTTTGCAACCACGCGACGAAACACCGCGGAGAAACGGGCCTGGCCGCTCCTATTTTTTATTTTTGTTGAGCTCTTGCTGCGACACAACACCAAGACCCAGGCGCGCGACGAGAGGGAAGATTGCAGTCGTCTAAGCCACTGCCGTGTCGGGCAGCAGCGGCACAGCGAGGTGCGCGTAAGCTGTCGAGCGTCTTTCTCCGCTCGCCAGATCGCGTCTCCCTGCTGTACTCAGAAGCGCAGGAGGGGCAGCGAGAAACATCTGGCAGGTTGCGCCAGCGTGGCTCCTGGGGTTGCGCAGGTCCGCGTCGTGTGATTAGCCTGACCATGTGCGCTGCAAAGGCTATTTTTGCGCGTTCCAGCAGTCATCCCGGGGCACTTATCTATCGTACTTTAAGCATCAAATGCTGCATCTCAGGGTCCAGCGGCGTGGCAAATCTCTGCTACCGGCCACGATCCGCCGTTGAACCGCTCTCGGCAACGTTGCAACCCGCAGCCTCAGCACCAATCGCGGACGGCGAAGAGCGCTCATCTGTGCATGGCTGAGCGGTGCCGATGGAGCTTGACACAATGGACACCAATAGCTCGTATAACACTATTCCTTATAGGCAACATAGAGCTGGAAATAGCAGCAGCCACGCACAAACACGAGATACTCGATGTACAAGCGAGCTGCAACCTGCACCCGGCGCCCGAAGATGCTCGCGCGCTGTCGTTGGTCAATTCCAAAAGCCTCCTGCGGCAGACGTGGAGTCGCTGACCGCACATGCTCGACCACGACCCGGGCAACGATGTCATCGCGCATGGGCTGTATAAGGACCCTGAGTCGCTAGTTGCGTCAAGTGATCCGACACGGCGGTTTTCAAAACCTTGGGGCGCGGACGATGCGCCTGATCAAGCACTTGCTCCGCCGACAATAAACTCTCTTCGACCAGCGATATTCAAGGCGCTGGGGTTGCTCGAGCGGGCGTCAAAAATGCTGACCTGGTGAGCGATAAAGCATGAAACTGTGTTCGTCGTAATTGTACCAGTAACTTATCGGAGCGGACTCCAGGAAGTATATCACGTCGATGATTGGTGTTCGCGATCCTCACACGTGCCTCATGCGATCGCCGGCTCATCGTTTTGTCGCGTGTGTGCCGCTGCCCGCACCGCTTTCCCGGCCGCACACAACCTTATCTGACTGCTTTAGCATCGTTCTCCCCACCAGCGATTGAGGACTGCTCGGCGTTCGTGGCTGGTCATCTTCCTATATTTCGCAATGGCAATTTTTGAATTAGAAAAAAAAGAGTGGACGAGGCTATAGCGTTCGTCCACGACAAATCTGTAGATGACGTGATCCCAAGGATTTCTATGTACATTTGCATGGGCGTCGTGGTTTCAGCGCTTCATAGCAAGACTATCTGGCGGAACACTATGAACCGATGCCGTACCTGGCGTGGGGAGAGTCAGTGACCCAGGCTGCTGGAATTTGGCCATGATCGTTGGGCGTCGAGCGGGGACGCAGGCATCGAGGCATCCACCAACGGCATCCAAGGCTTGTGCCGAAGTGCTGCCTCTTGCCCTTCTGCTCGACTCAGCTCCATAAACCAAAAAGCATAGAAATCCTGCCAGGCTTGCACCTACGTCATCCATCACGAAGTCCAAAACAAACCCCGTTACAGGCCCCGAGTTTCATCTGAGACACCAGAGCGTTGTCGCCGGGGACCGACGTCATCGCTCATTTCCTAAGCTCCGCGCGACTCGCGGCCAGTGATGGCCAGAAGCAGAGGCCGCTGCGGCACGGCCCTTTACCTTCGAGCTGCGCACGCTCCTTTCCCGAACGGACGGAGGTCCAAACGCCGTGTTCAAAGCGTTGTGGATCGACGCAAGGCTGCTGGCACAACCACGCTGCAGGGCGCGACATTGCTGCTGCTCTTCTTTTCGGAGGACATTTCCCTAGCGCAAATTTGGAATTGTGCACGTCTCGTGTTCATGTCCAGTATGATGCTCTTCTGCCAACCCCGCATGGTGTGATACCGAATTGCTCCGCGGGGCTGGTGGCCGGAAGGGCAGTGTGTTGGTGATGAATTGGTGATGCTTATCGGAAAGGAGACGATGGCCAACGAGAACGGCGAACAGGGAGATTCTGAAACGTAGATGGGCGGGTTCCTGCCGATCGCATTTAATGCCCCAGCGCGGTCATCAAAGTAGGGAGGTGTTAAATGCCAGCTGGTTTGGGCAAGAGACTTGAGTTGAGGGTATTCGTTGTGCCTTGGAAGTAGTTGAGCAACGCCTCGCGGAGGCATGTCCCGACCAATTGGCGTTCTATCCGAACTTCCTGTTTGGGCCACCATGGCATTCAGAAATGCTTCCAAGACAAAAAGCGTGTCAGGCATACCGCTTCCATCAAGGGCCAGCGTCTTCCGCGGCAGAAGATTGAGGATTGGTTGACTTTCCGAACAGTGATATCTTATGCAAGGCGTCGCGTTCTAGCCACCAGGACCCTGATTTTCGTTTGGTATGCTTTGCCCTGCAGGTTTTGATCGTTCGACAGCCACGCGATGGAGGCGGGGTTCGAAGGAGTGTGCCTAGGTTGAGCGACACTTTAAGATTATACGACGTTGCCTCTATATACTTACTGCGCGTATCGTCAAGACAATGGCGGCTCTCAGCGCTATCAGACCAGATAAACTGTGTTCGTTCCAGTCACGATTGATTGCGGGGTTGGGCAAGTCGATCGCTGATCCCGTCGAGAACGGCGCGGCATCGGCACAACATTTGGACGACAAGAATCTGCCTGAGGCATGCCTGATGCCTGGAATCGCGGAGAAACCGGCGGGGTTTTCGAGTGGGAAGGCCAGACCCCTTTTCCGCCACATGCCGGCCTCCGAACATATTCCGTCGAAGGTGTGATCAGTGATCGAAGGTTACAAACATCAGCATGCCTCGTGACGGGCGGGCTGGTGGAAGACGACGGATGCGACACTGAGGCAGCGTGCGTATCCTCGAGCTTCCGGGCGCGGAGCAAACGGCCAATTATGTCCCCAAGTTGCGCATTCTCCTCCTTGAAATCCTTGACGGCCACCGGCTTCTGCGGTGACGAGCGGCTTTCACAGACAGCGCAGTAACGGCATTAAATTTGTAAGGCGGCGATTGTATCAGCGGCATGCTCCGCGGTTGCACAACCAGGCGCGCCGTGACGCGAAACATGTGGATTCGTCTGGAGTCTTCCCCTTCTTAGTTGGGACGAAAGACCGCGAAGACTTTCTGGGCGGTCGCGCCTAAGATTCAGTAGGTGGCCGCGAATGGCAGGAAGAGCGCTGCTTATGACGACGCAACGCTGCCGCACGGACGCTTTAGAACAGTGAAGGACGCGCTGGAAGGCCTTGGCCGGCACGCGGCTGCGGCTCCAACCGGCGCAAGCCTTCGTGGTGGCGTTCTGCCTTACGCGCGCGGCGTGTCGATCTCGCCGACAGCCGCAATCGATCGAAGACACGGTGCCTGGCGTTGTTGTGCGTTTTTCCGCATGGCAAACGGAGTCGCGATGGATGAGAGATTAAAGAGCGCCCCGGAGAACGACCGCAGTGGGCCTGGGGACCTCCGTGGGGGAATCTGGCAGCAGTGGAGTGCTGGGGTTTTGCGACCTCTCCGGGCAACGGTTGACGCATTGCTTACGGGCGCAGCCAATGGGAATCTTACGGTCGAGCGCTAGTCCGCTAGCCCTTTCGCTAACGGCCGATCAGCCTCAACTCCCACGCTCTCCAGACCCACCATGACCTGATGACGTCGAGAAGACAGTTCCTCCGCTGACGGCTCAATGCCGTGCTCCGGGGCTCTCCCCGCCCGACGAGATCGCGGAGGAGTGACGGTGACGGCGCGCTGATGCTGCCGCAGCTACAAATTCCACCTGTGTCCCCCGCACTCCAGCTTCTGTTTCTCCGAATTTCACTTCTCCGCTGAAACCACACCCACGGTCGCAAAGTTATCCGGGATCTCGGTACTGTCTCGCATAGGGCTCTCTGTCTCTGACTTGCAAACGCGCCATGGGTCTCCTTTCGAGGTTCCGACGAGAGCCGAATGGGCCCTCCAACACTGAAGCTACTCACGATCACTCCGATAATGACTTAGAGTTCAACAAGCACGAAGATGGCCCTCTGCATATCTTTAATTGGAGGGTGATTTACATGGGCATCTTGGTGTCCATGGGAGGCTTTGTACGCCATCCTTACTTATGTACTGTATTGCCCTTGCTAACACTTCTTCAGATCTTTGGCTACGACACTGGTCAGATTTCTGGTTTTTTGGAGATGGACGACTTCAAGCAGAGATTTGCTGATACCACTGATCCCGAAACTGGAGATCTTGCTTTTACTAATGGGCGCTCCGGGACAATTGTCGCTTTGGTCAGCACCTCCCATCCCCTTGAACTTCATATTATCGGGCTAACCCTCCAAAGCTTTCCATTGGAACACTCATTGGAGCCTTAATTGCTGCTCCGGTTGCAGACAAGTTCGGCCGGAAGTGGTCTATTGTCTTCTGGAACCTCATCTTCTGCGTTGGTGTCATTGTCCAGATTGTGACCGAGTATAAGTGGTACCAGATGGCTCTTGGCCGCTGGGTTGCCGGTCTTGGAGTTGGCGGTCTTTCCGTTTTGACTCCCATGTACCAGTCCGAGACTGCCCCGCGTCAGGTTCGCGGTGCGCTAGTTTCCGCTTACCAGCTCTTCATCACTCTTGGCATTTTCACCGCCTACTGCATCAACTATGGCACAGAAGATCGTCAAAGCGCTTCCTCGTGGCGCATTCCAATTGGAGTTGGATTTATTTGGCCAGCTCTGATGGCTTTTGGGATGCTGTTCCTACCGGACTCTCCTCGTTGGCAATATCGCCACGGCAAGATTGACGTTGCCCGCACCACCATCGCCAGGAGCTACGGCGTTGTGGAACACCATCCCATCGTTAATAACGAGATAAATGAAATTCAGGCAAAGCTTGATGCTGAGAGCGCTGGCGGTGGAGATCACCCGTGGTACGAAATCTTCACCGGCCCTCGCATGGCCTACCGCACCCTTTTGGGCATCGCTCTTCAGGCACTTCAGCAGCTCACCGGCGCCAATTTCTTTTTCTACTACGGAACCACGATATTTACGGCAACTGGGATCGAAAACAGCTATGTTACTAGTATGATCCTCGGCGCGGTCAATTTTGTGTGCACATTTCCGGGTCTTTACTTTGTTGACCGCTTTGGCCGCCGCCCCTGCCTGATGATCGGCGCCCTTTGGATGTTCGTCTGTTTTCTTGTGAGTACCCTCATCAGCTCTTGTCATCGCTTTGCATGTGCTAATTTTTGGTGTCAGATTTTTGCCAGCATCGGCCACTTTGCCCTCGACCAGGAGACTCCTCAAAACACGCCCAAGACTGGAAGCGCCATGATTGTGTTTGCCTGTCTCTTCATTGCTGCCTTCGCCTCTACTTGGGGCCCTATGGTCTGGGCTGTTGTCGGCGAGATCTATCCCTCGCGCTATCGCGCCAAGTGCATGGGACTAGCTACTGCGTCCAACTGGATTTGGAACTTTTGCATCTCGTTCTTTACGCCCTACATCACCGGCGCAATTGACTACCGCTATGGCTATGTCTTTGCTGCCTGCTGTTTCACGGCCTTTGTTGTTGTATACTTTTTCGTCTGTGAGAGTCAGGGACGAAGCCTCGAGGAGATCGATACCATGTACATTTACGGAGTCAAGCCATGGAACAGCGCAAAGTGGCAGCCACCGGAGGGCGAGGACTTGACCACTCTGGATAATACCTACCTCGCGCCGGGTGCCCGGGATATCAGAAAGCCAAATGCGGAGAGGAGGGAGGATGTCGGCGACGAGGGTGCGGAGAAGCAGGAAGTCTATCATCCGCAGGTGTAACTGAGTACTGCATTCGCATTGGTACGAGCGTTGTTTTGAGTATTGTAAATAAGGAACCTGCATGATAGAGACGTTGGATAATTGGTAGTAGTCCAAGAGATGCACCTGAACTTTTATCTTCTCCTCGCATTTGCTCTGCCGATGATTGTGTCCGCTCGTCATGTTTCCGAGTTAAGCTTCATCTCTACGCAACATATTTTGTGAACCAACTACGGATGTATGAAACCGTTTACTACCGAAATCACGCATTACTTCCGACCCATAGTGCCGATCTCGTTACCCCGCCACGCCCATTTTCCACATGCACGGTGTAGTCCCGAAGCATCACCTTAAATTTAAACACTTCCCTCGACGGGTTCGGCCGGATGGTTCGGAAGATGGGGTGACCTGAAGTTTGTTCTTTTCCTCTCACCCACGTGCCAACCTGCTCCCTGGGAGAAACCAAAAAGTCTGATCCACTTTGATCCCGACACGGCCACATGTCCGCATCGACTCTCCACGTGGATTTGCAAGGTAAGGATTCGCTCTGACTTGCATCATGCAGCAAAACGCGCATTAGAAAGCATTAGCAAGCATTTAAGTTGAACTCAATCAATTGCTATCTTGCATTGGTGCAGGAGAGTGCTGCAGCCCAACGCTAGCGTCAGTGTATTTTGAAAAAAAAAACCACTTCGCGGGCAGTGGAAGCATTCGTTCGGAAGCAAGGGTATTGCATTTCCAGTGACAAAGCTATCCGAACGAATCCTTCCACTCCCCACGGCGGTCTCTATCTGGCTTGCTCGTGAGAAGATCCCATTTGGCACCACTCGCTGTCTACAATACACATCTGTGCACCATGAATCGAATGCGAGTGAAACAGTGGCATCAAATCACCGCTCTATAAGCTCTGGAAAATACTCTTACGCATTGGGCACTGTATGGAAGTATGTCGCAAAGTCCAACTAGCCATGAAATACATTCCAAGATCCCTGATGTACTCAAGAAATGACGCACGGATTTGATACTCGCTCCCATGCACCTCAGTAGCTTTCTCAAAACCTTGGTGCACGAGCCCTGCAGTGAAACGGCCAGAAAGAGCTTTGTCCATGGTACCTGTATCATTCCGAATCGGTTCGGGGTCCTATCTGTCATCTAATATGGAAAGCTTGATTCTGTCGGACCCTAGGTCTCTGCTCAAACCAATGACATGGGGCTCTACAAGCTTATTGCAACGCACAATCAGTCGTGGAAGTAGCTATTCCACGCAGTAACTTAGTTACCCTTTGCGCACTGGAGCATCCCACAGCCCAGTGATGCGCAGATCGGGGGTTCCGCATGCGATTTTAGCCCACGGCATCTCAAGATCTTTAGGGATTTGTGTAACAGAGCATTGTCGCTAGGGGTTCAAAAAGGAAAGGAAGACCTACTTAAAATCAGATTCTTTATTCAATAAAACCTCCCGGATCCACTCGAAAATCTGTACGAATTATTGCCACGACAGAGACGTCCAGTCCTTGCTGTAATGATGATCATCTGCTTATTTTGCTTCTGGGAAGCCCGTGAACAAGTAGGCCCCCCGAAATCTTACTCATCAGAGGGCAAAAGACTCAGCTATCAATCATGTCGTTGACACATACCCCCAGCTTCATGGTTTCGCTGCGGCTTGAGCACCTACGGACAAAGTAAACCCAACGCTTGTACTTGCCACTGATATCAATATTTAAGATAAAGAGAAGAACTTGTAGGTCCTCCTTCAGCTCGATACCAGAACGCCAACACGCAGCCAGAGAGTGAGTCCACTTGTCAACAAAGGTCCGGATGTCCACGCCACCGAAATTTACAGCATTGATGAGCTTACAAAGAGAGAATTGCTTCTGGTTGGAGTCCTTGTTGCCGCTCCAAAAGCAAGTAAACCCGTACTGCTCCTTGGCGGTGCTCGGCAGTTGATCTGTGATGGGATCGGCTTCAAAGGACTCGCTGACGGTGCGTGCCTTGCCATCTTTGGCATATCGGTTGGTGAAGAGCTTGCGAGCGAGGTCGTAAGCGATGTTCTATCCAGTGGAATAAACCGCCCTCATCATTACCGTACTGTTTGATATCGACATCGGCAGTTTGCTGCGCAGTCCCATTGAGGTAGTCGGTAAGGATCAAGATTTTGAACAATTTATCAGTGATACGGCACCAGTAACGAAAGTCCATAGTTTCATGAAGCTCCAGAATATGGAAATAGAAGCCGGAACCATCCATTCCGAGATTGTGCTGGAGGGTTGACAGTTGTTGGGAGGAACAGGGTCTGATCGAACCAAGGGTCAACACCGAGAATTTGTTATATAGCTACTATATAAGAGAGACCGGGTCACCTACCCTCCTCCTCCTCATGCCAATCTACGATGAACTTCACTCACTATACAAACAACCCACTTGTTCAATAACAGTTCCAGATAGCAGATGATAGTAGGAAGATCTGGATTTTTACGACGGAGGACCGCTTGTTCGAAGGTAGATGGAATTTGTGAGGTAGTTCTCATGCTAAAGAGCAGACCACTACGCAATACGCTGTCGAGTTGTCGAGGAGGACGCGGAGGCAACGGGCTCATAACCTGATGAACGTGTGAAGAATGAATAGTCGTGGAAGATATTGGTTGCATAGCTAAGCTAGCCGCACGTGCTAATACTTTACTTCTGACTATTCATCAAAATTGTATAGGTGTTTATGAGCAAGAAGGTGAGCAAGCATGTAGGGAAAGGTTCAATATCAATGACCCGCTGCTAGCGACACATATGGAAATACACTCTTCGTAACTGTAAAGAGTCTGTGCGATGAATATTTACACAATTTCTGGAGATTTCGTCAAGTTTTCTCTGGATGTTGCGGTTCGGAGTGATCAGAAAGATTCTCAGAGCGGCAAAATCGAGGGGTGAAAAAATATCAAAATATCATTCGCAGTACAATGCAGGCGCCCCCAGACCGAGCAACGTACAACATAACACAAGAACTTGCCCTTTCACACGTGGTATGCAATCCAAAGTGATGGTCAATAGGAATTCCTCGCACCCAACGTTCGCGCCTTGTCAAAAGCACACCCAAGTGGAAACAACCCTCACGGAAGATATCTCCGAAACTTTGTAATGCCGGAAAAATAAATAGCTCTTTCCTTTTCACTGAATAGACTGCAGAGAGGATTTATAATCAGCAATCCACCAATATCAGGACAAGAAAGGATCAGGCAGAGGACGCTATCTTATTAACTATGTGATGACAACTAATGCCATGCTACAATCTTGACCGAGGGGGTTTAGTGAGTCTGGATGAGGGGAAGATATAGATGATCAAACATGTTTCCATTCTCGTTTCAAGAAAGGTCTCTATCATCAAGGCTGAAGGAAGTGTAATGATGTAGACTCACCGTCCTCACTCATGGAAACGCTCGAGAAGACAAACACAGAAGACCAGATGAAGTTCAAGTTCAGTTCGAGAGATCTCCTGTCATCAGCGCGGGGCCCCGTTGCTTTGTCTATTGAAATTACTTCCTTGTCACCATTTATATTGGTCCTTCTCCACCGTCTTTGACTGCATATCGTTCTGATTTTCGAACGACAGACTCCGATCTTTGGCGTATAGTGACAAGTACGTATGGAAAGTCGAAGGGGTCGTCGGACCGTAGATATCATCAAGCGTTTTGCACATTCATGCTTGGACGATCAGTGGAACTGGTCAGAGACGGTCGTATTGATTTCGAATTTCTCTCTTAGTACCAGGATGGTTTGATTGAAAAGATAAGAGGTGCCAATCACTTCTGCCTTTGAGGGCGGAAATGTTCCGTCATACCCCACTAGGAAGGCTTCTACAGCAGCCTTTTCTTCAATACTCGAAAGGTCTTCCCTTGGTAATTTCTCCCTGTCTTTTTGTACATGAAAATTTCCGCGGTGATGCACTGTACGTATTTATTGGCAGTAGAATATCTTCAATGTCTTAGAACTTCATATGGAAATCGCCGCGGAGCTCGCAATCCAAGAAGGACCGCCGTAGTGACCGATGATAACTCCCCGCTGTGGAGCTTTATAGAAATCCCACACGAGTAAACGAACATCTTTCCCAAAGAAGAAGGAGCTAATTCCTTGTGTTCCGTGTCATTCGCGGTCCTTCTCCGCGTCCGAAGACACTCGAAGATTAAAGATCAACCAGAATTCCCACAGAAGCATATGAATTCCCCTCCGGATCTCCTTGGAGAACTAAAGCGCCAGATCATCACCTTAGAGTCAGCTGGTTCTAGCGGTGATTTTTTTTTTTCCAAACGAGAGCTATAGCTAGCTATACGAGTGACCGAGTTGCTTTGCATATACGATAGCTGCGTCACAGTGAGGTCAGAGTGAGGCCCGAGCACTAAGCTTTGGATAAAGACTTAGTCGCAGGTGATTGGCCGTGCGTACGGAGTACCACCGAGAAGTCACACGGACAAAGGCGACCCGAAGGCCTTGCATTCGACCACCGAAGAAAAGGCCACGAGTGCGAGTAATGATGCACTCACCGGTGAGTTGTCCTTGGCTCGGGTTAAGAAGCACCAGCTTTCGGAATCGAAGATATCCGAACAGCACATCCGGATGTGTGTTTTCTCGATCTTCTGACCGATTCAGGGTGACAACTAAAGGAACTTTATTGGACCGGCGACTTACTTGGAGCCAAGATAGCAACCCCGTCCAAAAGTCATGCTGGCTAACATTTCAAGTCCCGACCGCGGAGCTCGGCGCCCTCTCCGTCGCGGGGCCCCCATGATAGGAGTAGAGGACGTCCACGGATACGTCAAGATCGACGGACAAGCCTGACCTAGGCTAAAGTCGGTAGCGGACGGGCAGGAGGAGCACTGCTCCCCCACCTTCGGGTCTTCTCCGAGGGGGCGAGAGGCTGAATATCCAAGGGGGAAAACCGCGCGCCTCGAACCTTAAAATTCGACGAGCGCCATTTTCCCAAGGTTCTGGGCAGCGGAAAAAGGATTCAGGGCAGGTCAAGACGGCAAAACTGCGGCCTTTGCTCCATGTCGGGCCGTCAATTTCCTCCCTACGAGATTCTTCCAACCTTTCATCTACAAAAACCTACTTTTTCGTGCTTGGCGGTCCTGGATTCCCAATCTCAGGCTCAAGAGTGTTGGCAGCGTGGGGTCGAGATTGCAGTTGAGCCTCTTGCAACAAGGTTTCAACGGCGACTCAATAGACGAAACTCCAGCGGCTAGACAACTCGAAGTGGTAAATGGTAAATAGCTGTTGTGGCCTTGAGCGTAGCAGACGGGACTTGCCTTAGCGCGGCGGCGGGAAGGAGCTGAAGGTTGGACACATTCAAGGGCAAATCAGAACCAAAATCAGACCACTCTGTGCAGCAGTAGAGTCCTTGTTTTGCACCCCGCGCGTCCGTTTGTGCGGGGTATATCCTCACTGCTTGAAGCGTGCGTTTGCTGACGAGATGTTTGGCCAGACCAAAAGGCGCGTCCCAAAGGAGAATCGGAGTCTGAGTTGTACACAATTGCATCTTTGCCTCGTGCGGCAAGTGGCATTCCGCAACTCGGCAGTGACGAATCATGCCTCCCTGCGGCGGTGGCCCGTGTCGAGGGTCCAGCTGCGTCTCGACGCCAACAGATCTAGATCTGTAGGGATACGTGATGCCGCCTACTTCTTGTCGCTGTCTTGCGTCGCCACGAACACGAGGCCGGCGTGAGGTGCAGGTGGGAACACCTGCAGACGATCTGGACTGAGCCTGCAGGGAACCCGACACTGGACCCAGGGCCAGCTGAGTGCCGGACTGATGGATCCGGGGGCAGCAGGGAATCGGAGTGGCGTGGCCAGCAGAAACGGGTGTGTAAAAGAACGAAAGGGTCGTTGCAAAGCGAGGCCCTCGTTTGAAACCTGCCGCTTCGGGCGTGGCGCGACCCTGACGGAAAGTTGCGGCTGGGTACGTGGAGAGCTTCGTGATGCTTCATGCTCGATCCTCCACCCACTGCCATCGTCCACACCATCATTTTCCAATCCGAGCAGGGCCAGTCCGTGCCCCTTCAGCCGGCCGGCATCAGCAGAAGGGCATCGAAAGTCTGGTGCCGGGATCGTACCAACTGTTGCTGTCAATGCCGCCCTCATGCAGCGGCGTCAACCATACCTTCTCTCCCTCCTGCCGTTAACTCCAGTTTTGGCTAGAGGATTATATCGGCTTCATTGGCGCCTACAAGATGGTTTGCCGAGCCGTGAGTTCTGCCCCGTCATCACGCCACCATTTCTGTGTGCCCCTACAGTAGCCTTGTTCAGAACCAAACCTATTCTGAGCGACGCAGCGGCTTTCTACGTGGGCTGGCCATAGCTCACGCTGCGGCAGCCCATCGTCTCCCGGCGGAACCGATCGCCTGGCGCGGTTCCGGCAACTGGAACACACAGCAGGAATGGGGTAATTTCGGATCCCACGTGGCTAGGCTTTTTCGTGCGCCTAGCCTTCCTGCCGGCACTTGGAGATTGCCGCACCCACAAAATGAAGTCGCAACAGGAGCCGAGGCGACAGCAAATAGGGATTTGAGGCTGGGCACTTGGGATAACAGGTGAACGGGGCCGTGAACCTTTTCTGACACTGGGGTTGTTTTACCTCCCTTTCGTATCTACCAGCCCAGGAAAGCGGCAGTAAAGGCTAGAGTGGTGCCAAGAAGACAATTTAGCGGCACACCTTATAGTGGGACAAGCCTATGAGACGGGGCGTGTAGGAAAAGAAAATCAAAATTATTTATCGCGGGGAGATGTCCAATTGGAGAACGAGGGTAAATATTTCCTGGGCCATGCTGATAGTCATCTACCGCACGTATGGGCCACCACTCACTAGCCTGCAGCTGCGGCATCGAAGATGAGAGCAGTTCTCGCACTCGCCTTCCGAAACATGGCTTAGTATGCTGCTCCCAAAACAGCTGCACGTGCAGCATCGCCACCACTGCTTCTTCGCCGGCCCAGCTGCGCTTGGGTCCCCGGCTTGATGGCCCGCATTAGGGTGCTTGAAGATAGCATGGGAAGAGCGCCTGCCGAGAAGGTTACCATGCAGTACCATCATGCTGGCGATACGAGAAAGGGTTCAGCGCTAAGGGCGGAGATCGTGAGATGCAGGGTCTGAGCTGAGAACAGGAGATCGCTCGTAGTATTAATGGAGAAGTGGTTCTCAGATGAGCCGCAAGTGGACGCAGTTGGTTTCTGCTTTTGTTAAGACGTCTACGTGTTTGACACGTCGAATGAAACAAACGGGGATTGGCAACGTCTTGGGTTATGAAACAGCGGCTCGTCTGCGCCTGCCAGCGCTACCTATATCCCGAGGGAGACAAGACAGCAATGCTGTGAAGCAATTGTCTTGGGGCGATTTTAGTGACCAGTAGGGCCGACCGGTAGGTGCTGGCAGATCTTGCGCACAACGAGCCGCTGTCTGTGGCTCTTCACGCTAGCAGTCGCCACGAACAGGAAAAAAAAAAAACGCCCAGAAAAGGAGAAGTCCCGCTGAAAGGTTGGTTGCCATACTAAACAGGCAAGTGTTCCGACCGGTCAAGCAGATTATGCTTATGGTCGCCGGAGACAATGTCGTTGATCGCCATCCAGCAAGGTGGAGGGGGATTCGCAGCATACTTTGCACACCAGGACGCCCAGTCTTGGCCGATGCAAGAATGGTACGTCTTTACGTCACACCAGCCTGAGAAGGTTCAGCGATCTGGAATACCGCAGTGCTGGTAGATGGTTCCGCAGAACAGGAGAACCGCCGGGGATCAGGCTGGTTTGCGGGAAGGATGGCCTAACACCCGCCCCGTATTTACAGGTGTTGCTTAGCGCTTCGGCAATCGATACTCGCCATCGGCCCCATCAGGAGTCTTATGCACATCAGTAGTCAAAACCAAGAGCGACAGGGCTTGATCTGTCTGTGCTGATGCTAGAACCAACATGAATACTGTGCTGATGATATGCAAGAGGTGCGGATAAATAGTGAGGAGTGGCGCATGATGTCCGAGAACTCCGTCCAGCCAGCTTCGATGGCAATGAATATGCTCATGTTTCCCGCCTAGTCTTAGTGCAATTCTTACAATATCCATCTCGTATGCCGTACATTCGTACACTTCTCCCGTCTATTATCGGAACAATGGTTGCGCCAAAGTACCCGTTGCAGGGACGGCGCCAGCCTTATCTTTAGGCAGATCGTTGCGTTACGCTTTGGGCCTTCGCTTGCCGATGTTCCATCCCCAGCCGCGTAGCACCTTGACGATCTTGGGCGTAACGGCAGCCGTGAGCGGCACCCGTAGGAAGATGAAAGATTTATGGATTGCGTAGGCGAGGGCAAGCTGGGTCCATATTGCTGCAGGTGCATTAGCAAGGTGAGTGAATTGGTGGTGATGATGAAACCATTGGTCACGTACTGGCTTCCTCCCCTGCGTTAACCTTCTCCGCCTCTTCCACCTCTGCCATGTCGCTTACCGCACCGTCCTGAACCTTGCCGGCCTCCGTCTGCACCGCACCTTCAGCGTGTTTCTGCTGATGTACATTCGGGAAAGCCACATGCACAAGATTCCAGAAGGCTTGGACGACGGCATGCTCCCAGCGGCCAATGCGGTCGGTGCCGAGCATCCGCACGGCGAGGAAGCAGAAGGGGAAGTCGAGCACTGACAATCCCAGGTACACGCCCAACGCCACCCAGCCATACTCGCGCGACAGCTTCCGCATGCGCTGCGAGAACGAGGGAGCGGCGTCGGGGCTGCCTAGGTTGGGAGTCGGGTTTGGGTTGGGAGGCTTGGAGGAGTTGGCATTGAAGCGGCGGGCGGCGGGGCTCCGGAGCAGGCGGGACAGCGGCGAGACGGGTGCTGAGCGGGGGCGGAAAAGGGTCTGGGAGGTGCGGAACAGAGCGCGGGGCAGGGCGGGCGATTGTGAGGTGTGGTGTAGGCGGGTGGCCGTGGTGGTGAGCTCGCGGGCGCGGAGCAGGCGCAGGTGTGACGACATTGCGGGCAGCGGTGAGCGGAAGGAGGCGGCGGCGGACATGAAGCTCGTGGGTTTCATGTTGAGCAGAGACGGCGGCCGCGAGAGGGCACGATGTCGTGGTCGGGGCCGGTGAGGACGTCAGGACTCAGGCGTGCCTTCTGCGCGTGTTCTGCAAAGCTTCTCGAAAATGCTCTGGAAGGCGGCGCGCACGGGCGGCGCTGGCACGCGCGCGGAAGGCGGTAGGCAGCAGGGCAGCGGCGGGCCGAAAAGCGCCGTGAGCATCGGCATTCCAGGCGGGCACGATGCCCGAGCTTGCCGATGCGGCCGAGTCAGCGCTCGGCCGCGTGCGCGGCGACGAGACGAGATCGCAAAGTTTATTTTGATGGTGAGGCATTCCTGCGCGCCGCCAGACGCTCTCAAGCCCTCCGACGCCCACTTGCCGCGTCGTCCTGCGCCGCACCCATGATTCAAAACCCGGAGATGAGCCTTCGTACCTAAACTTTATCCTCCACGCGCTCTTCTCTCCCATCTCGCCAATTTGCGCCTGGCCTGACTGCTCGCTGGCCTCCCTGTCTCGGATGCCAAAACGCCTGGCCGTCTTGTCAAGCTTTGGCTTATGATTCCAGAGCCGCATCACCGCCATGTGCTCGCAACAACTCCGGAATAATGCGGCCCCCATGCCAATAGCAGCATGCTCGCTCGAGGCGCTGCACATCAGCGTGCCAGCGCTCACCGGCGCCCGGCTTCTCTTCCTGCTGGTGCCACCCCGGGAGGCGTGCATGGCGCCTGCATGAAACTCCCCAAGGCGCCGCTGTCAATCGCCCCGGGCCAGCGCCGCCCGGCATCCGAATGATTACTCCCAGCGTGACGTCGGCGCGCGGGCGAGTCAGCGTAAGCGAGTGCGTGAAGCTTAGTTGCGCCGCCTGGATGCTCATTCTGGAGCATTGCCGCTTTCAAGCTCAGCGGCCGCGTGGCGGGCACGCTTGCCCACGCGACGTCCATGCAGGCGGGAAGCATCATTTGCATCAGCGTTTCCTGCTTGACCGGCGGGCTGGCGTGAGCGGCGCGGTTAAGGTTTGCATGAGCGGTGATGGCGCGCAGCAAAGGGCTTCTGTCCGCGGCCAGGGCGTGCAGCAGGACCCCCGCAGGTGTTTCTGCAGTGCTCTCATCGGACCGCGCACTGGACGTCGTCAGGCCGGCCGGCGCGTGGTCTTGCCAGTGCCAGCCTTGCCTGCCCTGCCCTGCCCTGCCATGGTGGCTGTCGGCTCTACCCGCCTGCTGGCGACTTGGGACCACTCCCGTGGCAGGTCCCACGCCCCCGGGCTGCTGTGCGTGGTTTCGTCGCCCGGCCGGTGATGAGGTCGGCGCCCCTGCCTGGGCACGTATTCGCATGGACTCCCAATCGCGGCGGCGCGCTGGGCGGCCGCGCTCCGCCGTCCGCGCTGGCGGTGCCCCTGAGCAGCCTCGTGCGGGCAGCGAAAGACGATGGCATTGACGTCGTGAGGGATCTTCCCCGCCAAGGGCGCGCGGCCGTTGTGCGCTCTCGGCCGTCTGATGCGCGACATCTAACTCTGTTTGTGCCTCTCTCACTTCGCTTGCTCCTCACCCACCAGAAGCGGCGACGCGCCGGACTGACCGCGACCACGCTCGGCGGCGCTGCCCCTGCGCTGCAGCTCGAGCGCCCTGCCCTGCCCTGCCCTGGCCTTCGGCGCCGTTTGCTGCTGAACCTTCGGCCTTGTCACTCCACGTGGGTCCTGCTTTCATCTTCCATGTCCTGTGTTCTTTTATAGCCCGCCCGTCACCCACTCTCCAATGTTTCTCACTCCAGCATTGCACATCTCCTCTGTTGAAGCGCTCTCCCATCCGTGCTACTCTATCTGCTTCGCACCTTCCCGCCCTGTCCTAGCCGTCCCCGCTTGCAACGCGTCCCAACTCCCGGCCCGTGGTACCTATCTCCGCGCCTGCACAATGGGTAACGGCGAAATAGTCAACGGCCACGGCCCAATGACCCTACAAAAGGCCCTCGACATCGCACGCGACAACGAATCCGGTGTCGACCCCTCCATCTACGCCTTCCTGCAACGCGAGCTGCAGAGCGTGTGGTCCAAGCTGCTTGCCCAGCCCGACGACTACGTCTTCACCCGCGACGAGTTCGGCCTGTTCAACTACTTCCGCCAGCAGTACACTGGCAACGAGGTGGCCACCAAGGCCGTCCAACGCTTCTGGAACCACTACCGCAACGCCGATCCGGCCAGCCGGGGATAGACAAGAGATTGTGACTGATCTCTTTCTGACCTGCCCGACGACAGCGCAACAAATCCCCGGTCTTGGCGCGCCAGACGTGACCAGAGGTTGGCAGCAGAGCCCAACCACCGACTCTCGGCCTATAGGATCGCGATCCTCAGCAGCCGTCCCCACCACTTGACGCCTGTCGCCCTGCGCAAGATTCCCAAACGAGCGAATCGACTTCAATTCCCCGCCGTATCATCCGTGATGCGGGAAAACGCGCCCTTCCTCGCTGGACCCACTGATCTCCCCTCGCGGCTGAGCGGAATGCCAGCTGCCTGCGCGTACGACATGCACGAGCAACACCCATCGCCAGGGCCTCAGTGGCCCGCGGGCCTCGGGCCACCCCGATCTCGCGCAGCATCGCCTGTGGATGTCCTGATTACGCCAGCAAGGCCGTTCACCAGGGTTCTCAGCAGCCTGGGCTCCGTCTTACTTCTTGCAGCGCTAGCTCTGTGTCTTGATTTCCGCCTGCCAACCGCAGCAGCTGCTATTTCGAGCCTGAGGCCAGTCCAACTCCACCGTCCCGGAGACCTGGCTATTCGTTCGGACGACACGTCGGCCTCCCTATTGGAGGTCCTCGAAGTCGACCCACCGATGCTGGCGCCGACCCAGTCCGCCTGCCAGCAGACGTTAATGGTTCATGTGTTTGCCTACAGTTACGGCGATCCTTTTGTTGGTATGCAGCAAATTTTTTCGTATGAATCTTATCAAAAAAAGTCCACTCGTCCGCAAATCCTTGCTCTCTGTGTGTCATTTCTGCTTCCGCGAGAATTGATTGGTGATATTCTTGAGGCTTCGCCCTGGATTTTCGGCCGGTGGTTCCATTTTTCGCCTGCATGCATGACGCACCAACACCTTTTGAAGCCTTCTTGTTCGCCAGCTGCATTCTGCGCTGACCGGCATTATCGACCGCCCCTCGTCCCGACCCGTTAACCTTCAGCAAGTGATGCGTGGCTAACCCTGTTCCATCGTAGGCTCTTACGTCCCACCTGCATGCGACTTTAACCGGGTCACGTTCAACCTGACCGTCACCTCGCGGGGCCGGCAGTTTGACCGACTGGCCTTGATGTACTTCAATGACACGGAGATTTTCAGGACTTCGACCGCGGAGCCTACGGCCAATGGCATCATTTGGACGTACATCAAGGATATGTCAGCGTACCTGTCGCTGTTCAAGGAGCCTCAAAAAATCATCTTCGACCTAGGCAATCTGATCGACGACACTTACACCGGGTCATTCAACACGACACTGACCGCCACATTTTATGCTGACCCTGAGTCGTCGTTCGTGCCAGCAGACCTCATCATTCCTATCTCGGCTCGAAAGTCCTCAACCGACTCTCCTAGCGCGTTTAACTTGCCAACAGACAATGCAAGCAACACGCTCACTATTCCCCAAAACGTCAATCGCGCCGTCTGGTCTGCTTCAACTTCGGGGCAGGCGACAGAAGAATTCTTCTGGGCGAACGTGCTGTCCTCCGACGTCTCCGCTTTTGGCTCCGTAACGACGCTCTATGGCTTCTCACCCTGGCGCGAGGTGCAGTTGTACATCGATGGAGCGTTAGCGGGAGTCGTATGGCCATTTCCGGCCATCTTTACTGGTGGTGTGGCTCCGGGATTCTGGCGCCCGATTGTCGGTATTGACGCCTTCGATCTGAAAGAAGATCAGATTGACATCACTCCGTGGTTGCCAGTGTTGTGTGACGGTCTGGACCACGACTTCGAGATCCGGGTAACTGGACTGAACGACACTGGAACCGGCGAAGCTTCCTTAAGCGGCACAATTGGCAGCTATTGGGTCGTAACGGGAAAGCTCTTCCTCTGGCTATCTGAAGATGCATCCTCAATCACGACCGGCGCGGCACCTACGGTGTCAGCTCCGGAGCCTAGCATCTTTGTAAGCTCTGTTGCTGGCGGCTCCAGCCCTAATGGAACCAACGCCACACTCGACTACACCGTCTCGGTGTCCCGCTCGTTCAGCGTCAGCGGCACAGTTGTGACAGCAAACGGCCCGCAAGTCGCATCCTGGTCTCAAACCCTCACCTACTCCAACACAGGCAACTTCACCGATGCGGGCAATGTGCAGGTCAACAACCTAAAGACCACCGGCCTCGACAGCGCCGGTACGAACTCATCCACCGTCACCTACGAGCGCACATATTCGTATCCTCTTTGGGCATACACCAAATACGCCACATCCGGCGATAACTTCTCCATCGACGCCGCCATCGACCGCGGCAAGTACGTCTCGACAATCGGTACTGCCGCCTTCCCCTTAGGGCTCGAGGACTACGACACCAGCGCCACCGGCACCATGCTTGCGGACCGCCAGAACGGCACCGCCACCTACCTGTCGGTCGCCTCGCCCAGCGCCCAGAGCTTTAGCAGCGGCTCCACCGAGCAAGACCTCACATTCTCCGGCACCACCGGCTTGGACGATGACGAGGGCGCACAACTACTCTATCACCGGCACATCCTCGCTGTGAATGGCTCCGTTACGAGCGACAAGCAGGAGCTAGTCGGCGACGGCGGCGATGATAATGACGGCGCAGTGTCGTCCCAGACCACCTGGACCGAGCCCGTGGGCGTGCAGCAGGAAGTCTTGATGAGAGACTACGGGGCCAAGAGCGTGAAGGCAATGCTAGGACGAGGCCCCGCCGCGTCGTCATCTCCCCCATCCGCGTCATCCCCATTGGAGGTCGCGGAGCTCAGGAAGCTGAAGAAGAGGTCGGCTGCCGGAGAGCCGTGATGGCAAGCGTGGGGGATCTGCCACCGGATGTTTGGGACAATTGCTTCTCCGGGTAGGGCGGGGGAGGGAAGTGTATGGGTGCCCAAAGGAGAAGCGGAGGCTGGGGGCTGGCTCGTCGTGCGGCGGTAGTCGTTTTCCTTTAGTACGCGGTTGGTGGCTTGTCTATGGTCTGCGCCCCCCTCTCCCTCCCCGACGAGACGCGGTGATCGACATTTTCCGAACCTTCGAACACCCAGGGGGGCGGCTTTCACGGGCACCGAAACTTTTAACTTTTCTCGACGATCCTTTCAATGGCAAACCAATAGTTGGGGGTTGATAGATGGGAATTTCGGTCGGCAAAAGGCAGGGGGTGGCGCGAGCTCCTACTTCTGGTGAGCCTTGCGAACAACCCGCGAAGGGGAGGAACTATGTTGGTTTTGCCCTGCGAGGGTTTACTTATTTTATGCTTTAGCGGCCGTGGTTTTTTATTGAGTAGGACGGAGATTAGCTACTTCTTCTAGGAAAACAACAAAGCAACCATTGGACTCCTTTTTCCTTTAAGCTTCGAAGCTCCGTTAGTGTTGCTTGTTTATTGCTTTCCTATGCCTTCGGACGTGGCTGAACTCAAATGATCCGTCCAAACTTCGGATGGACGGATCCGCAAAAGCAGAACGGCAATTGTCATCATTATCATTGTCATCATTGTCACATGCGACGGCAGATTCTTGTTCGATATTCGATCTTCTCTATTCAACATTACAGCAGCTTTCTATCTCGCGACTACCCCCGAAACAACCCAAACCTGTCCCATCAAAAACGAGATTGGAGAGGAGATGTACAAGTGGGCAGAGTAGTGTATGTATATGCGTCTGTGTTTGTCTATGCAGAAGTACCAAAACATACTGATTGGGCCGAGAAAAAGGGCAAATTAAGCAGAGAGAGCCGTCTACGCGTAACCATTCGTAAGATGAAAAAGAAAGCAAACTTACACATAACCGCCAATGACGTCTAAAACTCCACCCTATGCTCTATATTTCGACGCTAGGAGAATGAGAGAAACTGCAATAACTTTTTCTTTCGCGATGCCTCTCCCCAAATGCAAAAACGCCTTGCTGGAACGCAAAAATCCACAAATCGAAGAATGTTACTCAGAATGGCCAAATGGTGTCCGTTCTTGTCGGTTGCAAGGATGGTCTGGAGGGTGTTGACAAGTCGGTCCGGGGTAAAATGGTGGAGAAGGATGATGCAAGCGGGCGAAACCCTCGTCGACAGGTCTGCATCGCGCAAATTCGTCGCAAACAAGGGCATCGACTATATCTTGGCGAGCTGCATCTTCCGCATCTCCCGTTCTTGAGCGAAGGCCCTCCTGCTCATCTCCAAGACCATCTCGAAGCCCTCGCGACCCCTGGCGGCGTTCTGCTGGAAGCGCTCGACGGTGAACTGCTCGATGCCATTCTTGACCTTTTGCCAACCACCACACATCGCGATAATTTTGGCGTTCTGCTCGAAGGTGGTCTTGTGGTTGGGGGCGGTGGCGCACGGCTTGTAGACGACCGTCTCGCGAACCGACAACAGGTCGGACCAAGTCATGTTTACGCTAGTCATGGTGACCTTCTTCTCCTTAGGGTCGACATAGGAGGTTTCGTAGACGTGCGACACCTCCTGACCGCCGAGGAAAGAGGAGAGCCATTTCGGGGTGGATTGCTTGCAAGTGATGAGGCGCTCTGTACGGAGCTGGAATTGCGATTGTCAGCACGTGCTATCCAAAAATAACGACGCGAAATGTTGCCAGGTCGCAAAGAGAGCGGGAGCACTCACAATGCCGGTAACAGGGTCGACGTGGCGTGAAAGGGTGTCGACAGCAATAACATGCGGCGTCTTCTCGTTCCAGGGACAGTATTTCCGCCAGTTGTTGATCGAGACCTCCTCCCAGGAGTAGTTGAAGTCGTGGGCTGTCGAGAAAATCTTCATCTTCGCGAGACCGAAGGGGTTGAGGATCGATGAGGAGCGGATGAAGGATGGGTCAACGGTTTTCGGGGATGGGGCGCGGCGGCGATAAAAAACCAGTCAGAGGGAGTCAGCGAAAGTGGATGTGGCGGCGCGGGGGACGGGCTGGCGTCGGCGTCGGCAATCCGGGTATCTCTATGCTGTTCGCGAGGAAACAGGAGTTGAGATAACGTGGTGCGTCTAAAGCGCAGCAGGAATAGAAAAGGTGCTGGAGGTGAGGCGCGTGTGCGATAAAGGAACTGTGGACGCCGGCAAAAGGAAGGATGGAGAATCTCGGAAAGGCGCCCGTGCGCTCATCTAGCGTCACTGGGCCGCGGAGCCATTCAACCGCAAGGGGAAGGAGCGCGCGAGCCCTGATTGGCGAGCGAGGTCGCCGAGATCGCCTTCTCCCACACAGATGACCGGCTGCACTCCCGGTTGCTCCACGAATGCGAAGCCGCGCTGCGTCTTTGTCTTTCAAAAGCCGCGGCTTCTTCACTGCCGGCGTCCTGCATCTCCGCGCCTCATCGCTGCCGCTTCTCCGACCTTTCTCCATCTCTCCGCAATTTCCCGTGCGGAGTGCAGATGAACCTTCCGCCGGACGCCCTGCCGCAGTCTAGCCGGCTAACGTCAGAGCCGGGCGCAATGACACTCTCACATGCCAGATCCCGAATCTTTGCCACACGCGACACCTCTAACAACGACGAAATCCATTGTAATCCTACCCACACTTAACAATCGTGGCGGTCAACAGATGTTCTCCCCGCAGTATCAAGGCCTGCGCATAACGCTTTACCCATATATTAGCAACAAACGAACACATCTCGTTTCCGTTTCAGCCCGCTTCAATGTGACGCAGAAACGACAAGGGCGGTCTCCAAAGATGTTGCTACAACAAAAACAGGTGCACATGGAAAGTTGAAGCATTCATGCAGTTCAAGATATTCAACAAGCTCGATCACATACGCGTCCGGCCAAACATTCTAACTCCGCAGAGGAAAGGCAAGTTCCAATGTTTTTGAGGCCGACCTCTTGTCCACCGCTACTACACCGGCAAGCTCGCGCCCTCAAACGCCTTCTCCCACGCCTTCTCCTTCTCTTCGTACTCAACTTCCCGCTCAGCTATGCTCGCAATTCCGATCGTCAAGTCCGTCAGCGTCCTGCTCTCCGGAAATCGTTCGCGCATGAACGCTATCGCCAGATCTACACCGTTTGCAACGGATCCGCTCGTCCATATCTCGCTCTTACCGTCACCGCCCGCGCTCTTCTCGAACCGGCGTGCCGACTCCCACTTCACGTTAGGGTGCGCGGCGCGAAGCATGGGGAGAAGTCCAACGGGTGCGGTAGCGGTGCGACCTTCGAGGACGCCTGCCGCTGCGAGGGGGAATACACCGGTGCAGATGCTCAGAATGGTCGTGCCATGCGCAACGGTGGACTGGATAAACTCATCAACAGCGGGGTTGGCGACGTCCTTAGGCGGCGGTCCGGGGATGACCAAAATATCGAGTGGTGGCGCCGTGGTCAGAGAGTGCTGCAGGCATGTCAGCCGTGAGTACTACAATTGGTGCTTCAGTCGTCGTGCGTGGGGAAAGAGACTTCTACCGTCACAGCTATCTTGACCTGTCCCGTCAGAGGGAACAGCCCTTCGCCGCCCTCATGGATGTATGAGACTTTCATTGCCACAGCCTGGCTTCGGAGAGGCTCAATAGCCGGCCCAAGAACATCGAGGTACTCGGGAGTAATCATCGTGAGTGTGTCGACGGGTGCGATATCAGTGAATTGGACGGCTTCACCAGTCAACAGCACGCCGACTTCGAGTGTCTTGGCCGTCATTGTTGCGTATTATCTTTTTCCTGCTGGAAATCTTGTCGTGTGCAGCCTTGATGAGCAGAGTTTACTGCGGTAGTCTTGCAAGATGATCTGACAATGTCGACAGAAGATATGACCGCTCACGCAGGCAGCGGTTCTTAAATCCTTCATCAGCCCCCAATACGCACGCCGTCAGAGCTGACAGGATCGAAGCAGCACTCACCAAAAAGGAACAACACCAAAGCAGGGTCGTCTCCACTCAATCCCGTATTCCGGAGCAGTTAGCGAACACATCAAAACTTCCTTTTCGGTTAGCAGCCTTTCCCGTGAACTCCGACTGAACCACCTTTTGCGCACCTCTTCTGCCATGGTTTGGATTCTACGTAGCAGAACAGTCCTCCCAAACTGCTCAAACCCCCTCATGTGGGATGATGCTCGCGGGATTTCCGCCGTCATGCGACTTGGCGTGCGTCCGGCTATAGCCTGAGGCGCCAGGCAGCAGGATTATCAGATCTCTGAATGGTGCCACCAAACCTCTCCGAGATTTCGTTTGCTTTCGGATCCAGTATTCTATGCATCTGGCTAAATTGCGGAACCGACAGCATTGTGGTGACGAGATCGCTGAGCTGCAGTCATCTGAGGTTTGGGTGGCATGGTGCGAAGGAGAAGCTGTCTCAGGTAAGCCGGTTGTTAGCTCTGAGTACGTACTACTTTGATCATCATTACGCTTGCTTTTAAGCTCGTGCGAGGTTAAGGCCGAATACTCAGTATCGGCCGAGGGAGTTCTACTTCAAAACTACTGCAAAAAAGGTGCCAATACGCGTGGGGAGTTGAAGCATTCGTCCGGACCCAAATGTTCACCAAAATCGATAATGCTCACGTCCAAACAAATGCCTTCACTTGCCATGAGTGCACATTGAACTGACCGAGTTCTATTGCTCAGAATGCTTTTCATTACATCGTATTATCTTCCATTGTTTTCGGGGACAGCAATATCAATCTTCCAGCATCTACTCAACCCTCTACATTTCCAGTAGAAGTCTGAACATCTAGTCTCTAACTTCATTCGACCTCAACACTCTATACCTTTCTTCGTTTCTCTCCACTGATTGCGGTTCAGTAGCTCTCTCCTCTATCACCTCATCATCATCGCGCCCCTCCATTCCCTCCACCAGACCCCTTTCCTCATCTCTCATCTCCTCCTCCTCCTCCTCCTCCTTCTTCTCCGTCATCTTACCCTGCTCCTTCCTCACAGCGACATAAATAGCGCTCCCCAAAATCAAACTGCTGCCAGCCCACCCCCATGCATCCGGCGTCGTCCCGAACACCAGCTTGTCGCCCGCGAGCGCGAACAACATCTGGCAGTATACCATGTTGGTCGCCCTACTACTTTTCTCCTGCTGCAGGCCAGCGGCCAGGAGGAATTGCATTATGAAGCCGCAGATGCCGAGGAAGAAGAGGAGGCCCCAATCGTTGAGGGAGGTAGGCAGACTGAAGGGGATGCTCGGCACGAAGGTCATGGCGCAGATGGAGACGAGCGTGCACCAGAAGGCGAAGTAGTTGACGCTGATGAGGGCGTGGGCCCGCTTACCTAATGGAGAAAGTTAGCTGCGAATGTCTTTTTTTTTTTTTGAAAAAAAAGACGCCGCTTCATTTACCTAGCCATCGGAGCGTAGTGTATGCGGTGGCAGCTCCCAGCACTCCGAGCAGCGCGACGGCAACGGCAAGCGCGCGTTGTTGTGGGGTCACGGAGGTGTAGCCGCCGGCGTCGCCGGTTGGGGTGGTTGTGCCGCCGTTCGACGGGTCCGCATCAGGATCAGGATCGGAACCAGAGAATAGAGACGTAGGCCGTGCAATGAGCACAACACCGATGAGGGAGATGAGAGCGGCTACTTGCTCCATCCGGGTGAAGGGTTCCTTTATGATGAGCGAGCAGGCGAAGCAGGCCAGCGACGGGGCAAGGAACGTGATGACGGTAGCATCCGATAAAGGAAGGTATAAAAGAGAATAATACATCCCAAAGACGCCTAAGGTTCAAGACTCGTATTACTTTTTCTATCCTTAGGAGTGGAATAGAAGCGTATGATACGTACCGAAGAAGCCTCCGAAACCACGGAGCGCCAGTAGCCAGCGAACATCTCTCCGTCCAAAGGGCGCATGCTCTACCTTCTTCCACCAAACATAGAACGAAGCAAGAACAAGCGTGATACTCATGCGAGCGAAGAGCACCTGAAAAGGATGGTAGCCTTTCCCATTGTTTCCCTCTATTTCCAAAATTCTTGTGCTGACATTCATCGCCACGCCAAAGAGCTGGCTTACGAGTACCAGAACAAGTCCTTTATTGCGGAGCCATGAAGCCTCCAAGCGACCCCTCCACGTAGTGGGACGTTTCTCATCAGAAGTGGAAGTAGAGTTCTGACGAGCGGGGTGCGAGAGAAGGAAGGAGGATGTTCCGCTGGCATGGACAGAGGGATAGTCCTCAATAGAGAGCGCAGATGGTGTAGGCGAGGCAACGCGCAAAGCACCAGTGCTTGCAACGTCCACGGCGCCTGAGTTCAAGTTGGCGCCATAGCCTTTGCCCTCGAGCTTAGGACTGAGGGGGTCGTTGGCAGAAACGGGCACAGGTAAGGCCTCGCTGCTGACGGGGAGGGCTTTTTTGGACCCATCAGCGTTGTTTGGCGAGTTGCTCATGGTGTCTCGCTGGCTCAAAGGCTAGCCAAGACGAATATTGCATTCAAAACGCGTTCCAGGACGGGTCGAAAGGAGAATCAAAGGCGGCTGGACTAAGAGAAAAAGAGAGAGGGCGGACGGCATGGTGCTCGAACAGGAAGAATCTGGGGAAGAGGCGTAGCGGCACAAGGTCAGGCAGGCTCGCCGCATCCAGACCATTCCCATGCTCGCCGACACAGCCGTAATCGGCATTTGCAGTGCTTGTGACTGGGTGATTGACAGAAGTCGGGGCGTGCAGCAGCCAATCGGAGAGCGAGCGGCCATGATGGATGACGCCCAGTCCAAAAGAA
The DNA here is from genome assembly GCA_011503125.2 of Botryosphaeria dothidea. Taxonomy (NCBI): domain Eukaryota; kingdom Fungi; phylum Ascomycota; class Dothideomycetes; order Botryosphaeriales; family Botryosphaeriaceae; genus Botryosphaeria; species Botryosphaeria dothidea. The sequence goes on from WWBZ02000001.1 coordinate 3,258,447, forward strand.
GAGCGTCAGGCGGCTGAGCGCGGACAGTCCTGCGATCGTGCCGCCGGGAGATCGGCTGCACTTTCTATACACCTGCGTATATGGAAGGACGGCGGCATGACCGGTGAAAAACATGTCTGCTTTGGAGCGCTGCGCGTGAGGTGAAGAGGCAAATCAAGTTGCGGCGGCTTTTGCGTTTCGCTCCTCACTTTTTCGCTCCCGCCTCCGGTGTCGGGCGCCTCTTATCTTATCATGGGGTGGTGCCTTCCCCGCCCACCAACGCCGAATCCTTCCATCAAGACTCACCTCAACAACAATGCGGGTCTCGAGCACATCATCCGGAGTTGAAGCTATCATCCGGCCGTAACTTTTCAGCAAAATCGAGGACGTCTACACCCGAACGAATGCCACAATACTCCACGCTTGGTCGTTCCCTACCCACTGCGAGAACTCCGACCGCATCCGAGATGGTTGTCTTGCGTTCCCCGAGAGCAGTCGTTGGTGCCTGGTGGAAAGAGAGTAACGAGAAGCAGCACGCGAAGTAGAGTGAATGGATACGTTGGAGGTCTCAACCCAACCCAACCCAACCCAGAGTGACATCCTCCGACTTTTTGAACCGGAATCGCCAAAATCACTCCGTCAGACTACTCCGGTCACGGCTAGAACTGAGCCAAAAATCGATAGAATGTGAAGTACGAGATTCTAACTTACGAGAAATCTCTGTTCTCTGTTTCACAGGCACATTGACTCTAGAGCCTAGATGTCACTGCCTCGTTTTTTCCCTGCAGCCTTACCTCCATGCTGCTCAGCCACGTGTGCCCTGGGATGGGCGGGTACTACACCATCTATGCTCTCACGGCACACGTGATCTTCAATTGAGTACATATACCGCTCACATCTGATAGAGAATATCTCCATCACCAAGCATCAATGGGCACAAAATTTTCACCGCGCAAGACGTCCAGCAAGCAGCCCGCGAAAACGGGCGGCATTCTTGCTTCACTCCCGTCATTTCTTCAACCAAAGTCCTCCGAACGTACGCACCATGGCCAAAGCCACGCTAGACCTTTCGAATCCCGCACTTCTTCAAACCACTCAAACTATGAACGAGGTCAACAAGTCGCCCGACAACGATACGTATGCTGCCAATGTCATCCACCTCTCTCAAATCCCACAATCTTCGACGAGTTCGGCTACTGTCGGCAGCACAGCCACAACCGTTGCGACAAGTGCAGAAAGCTTCACCACTTCTGGCCGCTTTGGAACTTCACTCCGGGCGCTCCGGGTCTTGGCCCGTAATAACACATTCCTGCGGTCTCAAACAATACCCAGAGCACGAGCTCAACGACCGCCTTTTATGGCATAACGTGTTACTCATGCGCCACGTATTGCTTAGAAGGCATTATCACGCATGTTGTTGAAAGTCTCATTTTGCATTTGTTTGGCTTAGCTGATGTGAGCGTGTTGTTTCCTCTTTTGCTCCTCTCTGCAAATACCCAAATGCAATTCCTGTTCCCTCAAAGTCGCAGTGACTTTCAGTGACCTGTAAACCGTTGACACCCACCCTGTCGGTATCGCTCCTCAACGAGGTGAACAACTCATCCATCAGCCCACACTATTTTTGCGCACACACAACATCGGCAAGGGGTTTCCTTTCTATCACGACTTATCATCGAACCATCCATCCTATTTCGCCCGGCCGCGACAACTCGTCCCACGTACCACAGCAGAAAGCCCTCTCTCTTCACCCCTCCTCCCTCCTCCCCTCTTTTCGTCAGCCATTTGCTTCTCACGCCGACCGGAAGCGTCTCCGCACACACACCACCCTCCTCTGTCACCGTCCCGCCGATCCTCCTTCCAGAACCGTCGCGGATCACCGAGCAGACGTCGTACCGCACACGGGTGGCCAGTCTTTTGCCTCGTGACCTTAGCAGCGCGCAGAGCCGCTTCGTGCGAGCCGACAAGACCCGAAGTAGCACGGGGTGTCTGCTCATCAAGTGTTGCAGCGGCGCGCCAACCCATTTTTCAACATGTATGGAGAGTGGGAGCATTCATCCGGACGCAAGTGTTCAGCAGAACTGATGACACTCACGTCCGGACGAATGCTTTCACTCCCCATGAATGAAGATTTCTGGAATGAACAGCACACCCGAGCTATCGTACTCTGCGTTGCAGGGAGGTGTGGGAGCGTGAGTTACACTAGACCACGGAGGCTGTGCAATGAGGTGTTTTTGCTGCCTCCGCTGTGCGACTGTGAGATGTGTAGGGCTGAAGGGCTGCTTGAGAAGGCAGAGCCTCACTGAGGTAGCATCGGAAAAGGGGAGGATTTCCCCCTCTGGGACACAGAAACTACCATGAAATTGAAGAATCATGATGAATAGGAAGAGACATTGCGAAAACACCTCTGGGGCAAAGTGGTTTCTCATCCACCGCGCTCTAGGGCTACTTTGCTGACTATGATTCTTTTGGCAGTATAATCAGGCCCTCGAAGGATCTGTCGAATCTGACTGCCCTTCGACTCCTACACATCAAGATTCTCAACGTCCAAATTGCCCAGTATAGCACCTTAGATCCTGGATAAACCCATCCTCGCGACTCATACCTGAAGTGGATGCCCGAGGTGGGTATCAGCTGGCACGGGTTGTCAAAAAAAAAAAAAAGACCGATGGTGATTGGATCGGCCCCGAAAAGTGCCCGCTTTTCTTCAACCGTGTGTTTCTTCTATTGCGCGCGAACCATCAAATGCTCTCTCCACTTGAGGCGCGCAGTGACATGACGTCGCGTACACTTTAGATCCAGACACGTGCATTTTCTCCTCAGCGTCGAGATACCGTAATAAGCAACCACTTGAGGTATTAAGGGCAGTACGCAAGCCGTACTCGTTCAGCAGGGTAGTTGTTCCACTTCACACCCGCAAATGGTCGCGATAAACAGCAAGTACATAAGTCATGGCCGCGCACACGAGTCGTTCGTGGCTGGCGGGCCGGTGGCAATCGACGCGATGCGGCGGACCGGGCCAGCGGGCGCTCGTCCGGCAGAAGCTTATCTGCAGCTCACAATTCTGACCAGCCCCCGTTCTCGGACAGCGTGCCTTTTTTTTTTTAATCTTTCTTCGTCCGCTCGTCATGCTAGTTGACGGATTGACGAGCCCGTCTGCGCGGAGCCGGTCGCCTGTCCGACGCCACCACCACGCGGCTCCCCGTTTGTTTTTGCTCCCTGCCCTGTCGAGCCGCGCCTCTGGGCCGTCACCCCTCGCTTACATCCTTCCTTTTCATTACGCATTTTGCCCCCTTTACTTTACGCACAAACGGTCTAGGTGGATTGGAAAATTCCTCTACGCTCCTGCCAACGGTCCGGCCATCTTCTGCTACCATCTTGGGGAGTTGAAGCATTCGTTCAGCCATATCATCAAATGTGCTAGAAATCCATGTCCGGACGAATGCTTCGACCCCCCACGTGTCCTAGTGCCCTGACCTCGTGCGGTATGAAGTCGTGTCGCGAGCACCTTGCTAGGACATACTGCCATATGCATGGATGCCTCGGATCACCCCTTGGCCGATAATTTTGATCTGAGTTTCTCCTGTACTCCCTTAATCATCTATGAGCTCCGTGGGTACCATTGCTGTCGCATTATTCCCCCGTAGCCTTCCGTAACATTTTCCAACCCGCTCTCGCTCATCTCTTGCTTGTCTGTCTCCCCTGGGCTCCGCAAACTGTAATGTGGATGGAGCCCTTCAGGGTGCAAATATGGTCGGTGACCATCATTCGCCGCCGCGTAAAATCCTGCGTTCAGAAGCTGGTATCTCTCCCCCTGAGGTGGTCGCATGAAACCCGCTCTGTGCAGCCGCTCGTAGTCGTTTTCTGCTAGCATGTCCGATAATCCGAGCATCCCGGCTGTCGGAGCGGCCACGGGCGCCTGGGCGGGATCAAAATCGTGGAAAGGTGCCCAGTTCAATGGGTCTGGGCCAGGATGCGCCATATGCGTAACGTAAGGTCCAGCAAAAGATTGGGCGCCCTCGGTTCCCGCCTCACTTACCATACTCGGAGCTGAGTATGGTTGATCCATGCTTGCGGCTGAGTTTTCCGAGCCAACCATACTTGAAGCCGCCATTGGCGGCCTGTATACATCCCGTTCCGTTCCTCCGTGCGGCAAATTTCCCGATGACGATGTGCTCGAGACTCTACTCGACTCTGGGATTGGCGAGTGATCCAAAACCGATGAAACAACCTGAGCGGCTCGTGGCGGAAGGACTTTGTCAAGTTTCTCCGCGTGCTCCTGGATGATCGTGATGTTTTCCAGCGCGAGCGGGTGGTTCTCGGACATGATTTTGAGGTCAGTCATCTCATGATCCAGATTTTCAGCATATTCGGCATCTGGTAGACCGTGCAGATGCGTCATGCACGTCCACACGAGGATATGCGTCATCATAAGGGCGCTCCTCCGAAGCGTATAGTTGCGTCTGTATATTTTGAGTAAGTCCGAGACGGCTTTTGCGGCTCGTTTGCCAATATTCTCAGGGCGAATGTTGCTCTTAGTAAATCGAATGTTAAGCAACACAGCAAATAGTTGATAGATGCAATTATGGTAGGTCATGCTTGAGAATCATCAGCTGAAGAAACCGGCATCATAGGTTTGACTGACTGTAGAACCAAGACGTGTGGTAATGTGGCGTCTTCTTCAATGACCTGCATCTTCGGCGGAAGCGTTTTATACCAGAATTGATATCGGTTGTAGCAGTCAAGCACTTTGTCGGCGTTTATGTGACTGTTCGGGGCGTAATACATGAATAGCATGTCAGAAGTGATCTCGGATAGAGACGAAAAATATTCGAGAAAGTCAGTCATCGGCAGGCTTTTGTCTGGGCGATTGATCATGACATTATCATCCGCGTACGATTCCCACGCTGGAGACTCAGGTAATGTTCTGAGGACGCTTTTGTCGACGCCTATGGTGGAGTTCGGTAAAGTCGGGATCCTTCCTGCACATAATGCCCAGGCCCTTTTTTGGAATGAGCAAAAGCCAATGCAGAGGTATGCAGAAAGATGTGGGATGTAACGGATGACTTACAGATCGACAGTAAAGCAACCCCAAAATGTAACTCCACGCTGATGGAGCTCCTCGGCAGTGAGTTTTGCTTTTTCATGCAGAGGAAGGTGTAGATGCAGGCCCATCTCAATGACCATTGTCATACAGCGTCTATTATAACCATAGCCGGATCTATCGCGTCCCATTGAAATTTCTCTCATGCTCATGATGGAAAGTGCTTGTGGGGTGGTGATGGACGGGGTTTCCGCTGATTCGGCATCGTCGAGGAGTCTCTTCGCCTCCACCCAGAATGCATTTCCAGCTGTGCGCGGATCCAAGGGATTGGTGCGGGCTTGCGGTCGATCGGAGAAGTGGCAGGCGAGAGCGAGGATGGCGTTGACCAGGAGAGGACTGCAATGGTCGCAGTCACCGCGTTCGAACGACTGGTAGAAGAGGTCCCTGGAACCAACTGGATGGAAAGGGTGACTCCACGAAAAGTAGAGGTGGAGCAAGTGGCGGACAAACTCGCCATCAGAAGTCACAGATGACCAGGTGCTGTCGTCGTAGAGACGTATCTGAACGAGGTTCCGGCGACCGGTGTGGGGGGCGCGAGATCGAAAATGGAGACCGGATGACTTTCCGTAGGCCATGCGGCCGCCGGGAAGCGAGAAAGGCTGCTCGGTCAAAGTCGAAGCGTGCGGCGACGATGAGTCGGGCGGGGGCTGGGCCAGATTGACGGCCTGCAATGACTTTGCCAATGCATCAATATCTCTGCAGCCATGAATCTTCTGGATTAGATCAGCAGCTTCGCTTTCTGGTAACGCCCTCAACGATGCAGCAAGCACGCCCAGGGCCTCGGACGTGGGCTGGGGCGCAGCTTCCTCGTCGACATCGTTCTCGAACGTTCGCTTCCGGCCCGCAGACGAAGCTTCCGCGTTATCGTAGTTGCACTCAGTCTTGTAGACGGCAACACACGAAGAGCAGACGGGTAGAGCGCCATCGCACTTGCTCTTGCGCTTCCTGCAGGGCGCACACTGGCAATGGTCAAGCCTCAAGATTCAGGCAGGGTGTCTCGATGGATGGCTTACGGCGGTTTGGATACACTTCCTCTTCTTCTCCTTTGCTGGCTCTCGGTGGTGGCGTTGGTCGTCTCCGCGGGCGGCTTTGGGTGCAAGCGTCCTAACCATGGCGACTGGTGGGGCCAATGGTTGGCTGTGCGAGGAACAAGGAGTCGGGTTCAGGCTGGAGGAGACTTGGGGAGGGTGCGGCACACGGCAGAGCAATGCAGGGAGCGAAAGAGGGCAGTGCAGGAGCCAGGAGAAGGCGACGGACGGGGGCGTGGGCGGCTCTGGCGCGTGGGGTCTGCCTGAGAAGCGTCACTTATGGGCGTGACGTTTTAACATGAAGGGAGGATGAACGGCAGTACTCCGTAGCCTGAAGCTTGCGCTGCGGGCCCAATGCCAACCCACCACGCTGCTGCTCTTCACCGTGTCCGCAGGGACTGCGGGAGCTAGTGGCCGCACGCCCGGGGTGTTTAGTGGCGTACGTTGTCAAGGCCAGGGCCAGACCTATCATGGTGGCGACGGTCCCGCTACTCACCTTGGCTGCCGGAACAGAAGTTTGTCGCGGCTGGTGTGCGGGCTAGACTCATATATTGTTGGTCCACTCCGGAGCCTGGGGAGCAACAGGGCACATGGGATGGCGAGGGAAGCAGCGCCAAGTCTGCGGAGGTGAGGCTGTCATCTGAACCTGAACCCGCTGTCGGAGCATCCCGAGCTTTGCCGTGCGCGGTAACAAAAAACTTGTGTGCTGTTTTATGTAACTTTTGGTTGACCTGGCCCCTTTCTTGGCACCAGTCTTTCCTTATTTCCGGCGCCAGTCTTCCTTCCCAGCCACCGCTTACAGAGGGACTGCAGCCGACGGTTAGCGCCGAAGCCGGTATTTCCACAGACTGCCATGGGGAGTCGAAGCATTCGTCCGGATGGGTTTGTCACTAGAAATGCCATACACTTACGTCCGGATGAAAGCTTCTACTCCCCATGAAGTTATGGTTGTTGAAAGCCACTGCCGCTAACTCCCGGCTGCAGCACCCCTCCGTGTGAAATTCCGCCTTGCAGACAGAAACAGACGCTAGCACTACGATCCGAACACACATCATCTACCGGTCCGCTTCGACCTTTGCCCCCTCGCCGTTTTCCTGCGCTCCACCGCCTGTCAGCGGCACTGTCTGCTTGAGAGGTGGCAGTAGACTGCGAGCCGTCTGCCGTGCCTGCTGCGCCAAGACAGCATCCATGAGAACCAGCGCCGCCATTGACTCGACAATCGGCACTGCGCGCGGCACCACGCATGGGTCATGTCTGCCCTTCGCCTCCAGCACACCGCTCTCTTCGCCGTACGTTACTGTCTGTTGCGCCTGTCCAATCGTCGCCGGTGGCTTGAAACCCACATTGAAGTAGATGTGCGCTCCGTTGGTGATACCGCCCTGAATGCCGCCCGAATTGTTCGTCTTGGTCGTAAGTCTTGGCCGTCCTGGTGCTGTCTCCGCCTTGATGAAGGGATCGTTGTGAATTGAGCCGGGTACTTGGCAGCCGCCGAAGCCTGATCCAATCTCGAAGCCCTTAGTAGCTGGAATGCTAAGCATGGCGTGCGCAAGCGTGGCTTCGAGCTTGTCAAAGCAAGGCTCGCCGAGGCCAGACGGCACGTTGCGGATCACGCAGCTCACTGTACCGCCGATGCTATCATCCTGAGCCTTGTATTTCTCCACGAGCCGCTTCATCCTCTCGCTGGCATCTTCGTTGGGGCAGCGCACCGGGAGGAATGAGTCGACAGTCTCACGGCTGATCTCGTCGATCAACTGAAGAAACTCGGGGTTCGTCGAAGCGGTGGGATGCTCTGGTGTGGGCGGGAATAGGAATTCGTTGCCAATTGAGGCGGTGAATGCAACAATCTCCACGCCGTACGCCTGACGCAGGTACTTCTCGGCGATCGCACCGGCAGCAACGCGCCCTGGGAAAGAGTCAACAGCAAGACTGCTTATGAGCCAGGCGTAACCTTACCAATCGTCTCTCTTGCACTGCTCCGACCACCACCACTGCTCGCCTTGACGCCGTACTTCTCGAGGTATGTCCAGTCAGCATGGCTCGGGCGCGGGTACAGGTCCATCGTGCTGTTTCCATAATCCTTCGGCCGCTGGTTCTCGTTCATGACACGCATCCCAATGGGAGTTCCCAGCGTCACACCGAACTCAGTACCGGATTGGATCTCGACGCGGTCTTTTTCGTTGCGAGGAGTGGTGATTGCGCTCTGGCCGGGGCGACGGCGCGTCATCTGGGGCTGGATATCGGCCTCGGTGAGCTGCATGCCCGGAGGGCAGCCGTCGACGATACAGCCGACTGAGAGGCAGTGCGACTCGCCATAGCTGCGCACCAGGTCAACTTAGCGGGGTGAGGGCGGGGATATGCCGCAGGAGGACGATACGTACGTGGTAACGCGGAAGTGCGTTCCAAAGGTAGACATGTTGTCGAGGAGGTGGAGTTGGGCGGGGCAATTGCAGGAGGCGAGGGAATGCTGGTTGACGACGGTAATAATGGGCGACGGTGTGACTGGAAAAGTCGTCCGATCGTCGGCGTACAGTGCTTCCAAGGTTCAGCTTATGCGTGGCCCGAGCGCCTCCGCGGGCGCAGAATCGAGCCAGCAAAATATAACGATAGAAAAAAGTACTCTATCGAGTCTAAGAACTTACTTAAAAGTAGCTAAGATAAATAAAAAGAGTGTTCTCTTTAGATCTATCGACTTTTTTTAGTAAAAAGTCTATAATTCTTAGAATATAGAGGGTAGACTAGAGTAGAGAATTCTTCGAGGATCGTAAAAAAGATGCTAAGAAACGCCAAGAGAACATCGAAAACTAACCCCCCTCTATATCTTAAGAATTATAAAGACTTTTTACTAAAAAAAGTCGATAGATCTAAAGAGAACACTCTTTTTATTTATCTTAGCTACTTTTAAGTAAGTTCTTAGACTCGATAGAGTACTTTTTTCTATCGTTATATTTTGCTGGCTCGATTCTGCGTCCGCGGAGGCGCTCGGGCCACGCATAAGCTGAACCTTGGAAGCACTGTAAAAGAGCGTCGGCGGCCGAGACCGTTCCTGCGGTACGACGTCAGGCACCAAAGTGGTAGGGCTGAGCCCTGCAGCACGCTGACCCCTCCTCAGCCGCCCTGACCTCCCACTGTTCGCTGCCCCTCATGCAGCCCACTTCTGTCGTGGAGAGTCGAAGTATCCGTCCGGATGAAAATGCAATTGAAACACCTAAACACTTGCATCCCGACGAATACTTCAACTCCCCATGGGAAGTAAGGGCGTGCTTGCAATACTGTTGGGACCGCCCTCCAACGCACCGGATTATCTGATCTTACTCATCTTAGAGCACAGAACATCCATGCGTGACTGTATGCCTCGAAGACAGATGCATAGTTTTGAACGAACCAATAGAAATAATAGATTAACCATGATACCAGCCTACCCAAGAACCATATGGGAGTCGAACTCATGAGACCATGCTTTTGCGCATGCCTTCAATGACTCTGACTACGTTATCGGCCATCCCACCGGCCTGAGTCTCGATCATCTCCACGTTGACTCTTTCCAGAGCACTTTGCATGCTGTCCACCACTTCTCTCTCCTCGAACACCTCTCCCATGATCCGACCCTCGTCCACCCAATAGGATGCACTGCGTTCGCGCAAGTTTTTATCCCGGGCGACCGTATTCTTCATTGCACCCAGCATGCTCAACTTGCCTCTCAAGCCCTCGACGATGCGTGTGTTCTCTTCGAGGCGTTCCGAAATCGTTGGTGGAATGACCAACCACCGGTTTGTTGACGTCAAATACATGGCGTAGCCAAGAAGGCCGTCGATGACCGTGAACCCGACATAGCGTAGGGTCCGCATGCGCCAAAAGAACCACTCCAGGTCTCCAGAACGCAATGCGGTTGCGTTTTGCTTGTGATTGTACGTTCCTACTGTCCACACCTCAAGAGCAGCGAGAGTGACGCCGGCAAGGGCAGCCCATGTCCTCCAACGCGCACCTTCCGACCCAGAAAGCAGAGGCGAGGTGACAAGGCCGAGGACTACGAGATGTAGGAGGTGGGGAGTCAGAATGGAGGGGAGCGCATAGTAAAAGTAGCTCGACGGCTCGTCGGCGGAGCAGAACGGACATTCTGCAAGAACAGATGGGCCATAGACCAGATATAATAGCCTGGACTCAAGGTTGACAAACTTGGACTTCAGTGCCTCGTCGATGGCGCCAAGCGGGCGGAGTTTGCTGAGGCGCACAAACAAGGTGTCGGTAGGAATCTGTAGACGAGAGGAGGTTGTGCCGAAGATGTTATCGGGAGCGAAGTATGAGAAAGAGTAGATGAAGGAGAGGATGGCGAAGGCATATAGCAGATTGAGCGAGAGGGCGACGGCTGGGGGCACAGGGCGGACGGCGCCATGAGGGTTGCGTGAAGAGGCACGGATAGATCTGTATAGCTGGATGGCCTTTGGCAAGAGCATAGGGCCAAAGAAGATCAACAGGGACTTAAGCCTAGCAGAAAATCAGATCTTATGTACGGATACAAAGCATGTGCGCGCGGAACAATTACCCTGATAGTGTGATCGCGACCATGGTGGCTTGTCGACAAGGAAGATCATGGATAACAGGAGGAGCATGGTTGAGGCGGGCAAGCTTCAAAGCTCCACGTCGCAGTCCGGCAACCACTTGCTTAGCGCCACTAGCCATCCGCACAGACGCGCCGAGGCACCGACACGGCGTCTTGGAGCTAGATACTTGCACCTTCCTGCCCATTACATTAACGCGCTTCCACCCCGACAGCTCAATCTCGCTCGCCCACCATGACGGAGCCGCGCATGCGCATGCGGCAGAAGGGCCAGCAGTTTGACACGCGCGATCGTACGTCTTCCCCTCCTGTCCGCCGCCGCCTGCTTGCCCTCTGACCAGCTCCCAGTTGAGGCATACCTAATCGCTTTCGGTGACGACCGCAATCCGCTCCCCGAAACTGTCCGCGTCCTGGATGAAATCATCACCGAGTATGCTAGTTCCTGCTCCAATCCGGTGGGTTACCTCGCTGAAACTGCTAGCTTCATCATCGAGACATGCCATGAAGCCGCTCTCTGTGCCTCCTACTCGCGCCGCGCCAAGATCAAGGTCGACGACTTCAAATTCATCCTGCGCAAAGATCCCGTCAAGCTGGGCAGAGTCACCGAGCTGCTGAACAAGGAGAAGGAGATCAAGTCACAACGCAAGGTCTTTGCCGTCGACGACGAGCAGATTGGCAAGGACGAGACCCTGAAAGAAGAGGTCAAGAAGGGAAAGCGCAAGGACGAACGTCCCAGGGATGAGCGCAAGGATGAGCGCGCCCCGAAGAAGGCCAAAAGCAACAAAGATTGAGCAAAAGTAGCATCACGGCAGGTATGAGCACGGCGAATGGCGTTAGAACGGCTTCATATACCCCATCACAATCTATGGCTCTATTGATTTCTAATAGCCGACTCCCTGAGCCTCGGGCTTCCATGTCTCGTCCTCGGTGCTTGTCAGGATCTCATCGACATTCACCCTCTCCTCGACGATCTGCTGCCCGTTCACCAAATCGTTCTCGGTGATGCGTTTGTGCGCATCTTCTTCGTCTTTGGCAATTCCAGCCTTGACATGTCTGCCAACGAGTCTCTTGCGTGCTGTGTCGAAATCCACTTCAACAAACCACCGCTCGTCCATAAGTTGTGCTGCTTGCCGCCAGGGATCCCGGTCCAGGGTCAAGTAGTTGCCCTCAAACACAACGATGCGGGTTGTGGGAGCAATGGAAATGTCGTCGGCAACAGGATCCTTCACAGCGTGATCAAAGCTGGGAGCATAGAGTGTGTGGCTCTCTGGTGCCAACGGCTTGCGCAACTCCTTGACCAGAGCGAGGAAGCTATCACCATCAAAGGTAAAATGGGCACCGCGGCGAGCGTGTGCAGTGTACGGATCGGGCATGGCGTCTAGCTGGGCGCGCGATAGGTGGTAACCATCCATAGGAATGAATGCGGCAATGGGCGGTTCTCCAGCGCTGGCTCCCGGTAACTCGGCCCGGTACATCTCATTGATGCGATAGACGACCTTCGCAGCGAGCGTGGTCTTGCCGCTCCCCGGGATTCCCGAGACGCCAATAAGCAGACGCTGCGATCTCGGTAGCTGCTTGTATTTGTCTGCTGCAGTCAGCAATGCTCAGACTATGCAGGGCTTTGTCGCAAGCACATACCCCAGGTCTTTTTGACCAGGCGGTCCACTTGTGCTTCCATCCTAGTCACGAAAGTTTTGCGGCTTGATGAACAACAGACGGCAGAATGGCTTGATGAGGGGTCCTGTCGCCTTTTGACGCCCCCCCGCTATTCCCGAGCAGCTCCACCGCGGGGTCCAACTAGTCGCATGACGTCGCCCGACTTGGCATTTTGTCAACACCCGACATCAACGACCACGGCCGCAATCAGAAGCCAACTACTCCCCGTCACATGCTCTGGCTATTTTAATTGGTTGTAGGACCCATTCCCAGTCCTTTATCGAAGAAAGAAATAGCTTTTTGGGGTATCATCTAAGAACTGCCTGCGTACAAAAGATTGTGGAGATCCGCCATGCTTGGATTTCCGTAAACATCAGCCCAGCATTGTCCATAGTCTGGACAGCTATGCATGATTAAGTCAGTCTGTATGTCTACAACTCTTCTCTGTCTGGAACACTTACTGGACTGGCTCTCGCCCGAAAATGATGTGCCATAGGTACTCGAAAATCCTTCCACTATTATCGTCATCGAGGTCCGTTTCCATCAACCATTGCCTATAGAGCACATAGTCCTCCAGTGACCTCATCATTATTTGGTCACGCGACACTGCGAATTGCGCACAGCAAGGAGCTGCGATCACCTCCGGGCATGGCGTGTCGAAGAAGAGCTCCCAAACGCCTGCCATGCTCCTTTCGTAAAGTCGGTTGAACGGTGTATCTTCTCGAAACGGCTGGACCTCCGCTGGACAGCCGGGCCCTAAAGTGCACCTTAGAGAGGCAAAGCCTACGCGCTGGACGTAGTCGGTTTGCAGAGCCTTCAGAGCCACCATGTTACTCCGTGCGGGCATTCCAGCTCCGTGCCAGAACCTTGAAAACGGTTAGATTGGCGCCTTTGATCACGAGACAGGAGAATCGACGTACCGGTCTTTGTGGCTATGGATGAAAGCAACCGTCGACGGATAATTACCGTAGTTTTCAATCAGGTACGTGAGATACGCCATCGCCTAGAGCTCAGTCGTCAGTCTCGACCCGAAGATGTATTGTACTTGTAGCTTAGTACCTCTTTGCCTTTGTTCATCGGCGTATGCAAGGTTGCGTTCAGGTCATCGACGGCGTAAACGGCGTTGGCCCATCTGGATCTGCTAAGCCACATTCGGAACAGCTATACCCTGACGACTTACTCCGGAAGTTCTTCGACCCAAATTGTGTCTTCCTGTGCAGTTTTTCCCATCACGACGATCTTATCTGGAAGTGCTTCCAGGGATTCACCCTCCGTTGTATCTTCCGCCTCTGCCTGTGGTTCATCTTCTTCCACCACTTCAGGGGTCTCGCCTTCCGCCTCCGTCCCCGAAGGAGGAGACTGCTCCTCGTTGACACCAGATGTCGCCTCTCCAGTCAAATATTCAGGCACCGAGTTTCCATTCCCATGATCGTCATCCGGGGCAGATGTTATAACCGGGCTCGGACTCGAGTTCCAATACGGAGGTGTCGGTTGTGGCGTCAGAACGGGAGATGGTGTTCCAAAGCCAATATACTTCGGATCGACGGTGGTTCTGGAGCCGCTATGGCCCAAGCGGTCTCTCCAGCCGTTGGCGATTTCGTCTTTTATTTCATCGATGTGGTTCCAACGGTCTCTGACGTATTCAGAATGGCGAATGATGATACAGATGACCAGTAAAATAACAAATGTCGAAGCGAGGGTGCCGGCACGTAGGGGAGACTTCATTGTTTTCCTGGCGAGTTTCACTCACCACCTCCGACCAGCAGCTACATCAGCTTTTCTTTAGAAACACAGAACGGCAAGACCACCCTGCATATATCCTGCACCTGATGCGACGAATACATTGGCCACGGCCGAAGCCCAAACGCGACGCGCGGCGTGACTACGAAACCGCTGCGCGGCTGGAGGTCGAGTTCGAATGACATGACTATCGCGGAGGCGGTGCCACAGAGAAACAACCGACAGGCAGGCCAGTGGGGGCCTGTTTCCACCACAACTTATCGAAGGTGCCCCAGGACTACGCGTCTCTGTGGTCTGCGTCGTCTAGCGTCGGTGAATTTTTCCCGAAACAGTACCGAGAGTACGTATACAGGCAGTTTCAAGCGCAACACTGCCAGAACACGGACGAACGTCGAGAATTCGTTTGGTCGCTGAAGAAGCTTGTTTGTGCATGAATAGCTGGAGTGTTCTTAGTGGGCTTCTTTGCATCTCCGGGAAGGGATGCCGCATTCGATGAGGAGGACCATAGTCCTGTCAAGTGGAGCGATCCGGCCCTGTGCGCAGTGCTTCGTCATCTTGGCCACTGCGTTTGCGAAAGCCACAAAGCTTATACGCACTGGCAACAGCCGCACGCGTGGGCAATTCCCTTACATCTGCTGGTCGCAACCCTGATGCGTGGTGGGCCGTGGCTGCTGCGCCCATCGTGCCCTTTTCTCAGCCACGAAACGATCATGAATTAACAGCGCCGCAGACGAGAACAGGGATCATCAAGAGCGATTGCCGAGAGCCTCTCCGAGACACATCCGACTCATCATACTGGACAACTACTTGTTCTGTCCTAAAGCAATGGGGACTGGAAACACGCGCATACACGGGGAGTTCAAGCATTCATACGGACGTGGACCAAACCAGTTTTCTGAACATTTCCGCCCGGACGAATGCTTCAACTGCCCATGGTGAAAGCTTGCAATAACACTGAGACAGTTTTGGGATGGGATGGCTGACAGCTTTATTCACAAGTAAATTCTTCCTCAGTCGAGGAAAAAGAGCCGTCCTCAGGCTCGCTTTCAGCTAATGTTTGTTTTATCTTCTTTCCGTTTTCTTCTCTTTCCACTACAAGATGAGCAGGTAGGGGTTTCGCGTTCTCTCAGGAGCACTACCAGGATTCTTCCCGAAGGAGCAAATGCAGTCGTGATCATGATTATCATATTTGTTTGCCGTTCGACTAATTTGAATTGGTAGGAATCGCATCGACGCCCTCCAGCCGCTCACCCCCTTGCCTCTCGGCCTTCCCACCTAAACCTTTGCGTCCAACTTTGCCTCTCGCATCTCAATCTTACGCTGCTTTCTCCATTCTTCCGCATACTTCACACCGAAACCGTGCTTGAATACTCGCCTCACCTCTTCCAGCGTCATGTTGGCCGCTTCTGGGAAACAGAAGATCACGAACACCCAACCCAAGAAGCATAGGACGGCGTAGAATCCAAACGTCCCAGAGGGCGTGATTCCCTTCATCATGGACAAGAAGGTGGCCGAGACAACGATATTGAGTCCCCAGTCTGTTCGAGAGTCAGATGAGCGCATTCGACATGCGGAAAAGGATTAGCTTACTGCAGCAATTGATGAGCATAGTTCCTGCCGCGCGAACTTCCATCGGCAGGAACTCGTTCGCTTGCCAGGGAACGCAGCCTAGACCGGCGGCATACGAGGCGACGAAAAGGATTATGCAGACCAGAACGATGATGGCCGGAGCCCCGATCTCATCTGCGGTAACCTGCAAAGTAGATCGGTCTATTGGGATCCAATGAAAGGCGATGGCAGCTCCAACGAGAGAAATCGGCATCGGAATCATCGACCACAATAGGATTCTCCTGCGACCCACACGATCGATGATGAAGATGGACAGGACGGTGAAGATCAGGTTGACGCATGCGACAGTCGTTCCGACGGCGACTGGGTTATGGAAGCCCACAATATCGAAGAGGGTGGACGAGTAATACCTATTGAACTGTCAGTTTAAATGGTGCTCATGCTCCATATCTGCCACCAAACCCTGAGGAGTCCTACATCAATGTGTTGAATCCACAAAATTGCTGGAAGGCCATAAGACCACAAGCGGCAATCAAAGCACGCAAGTTGGCTGGGATAGTGAAGAGCATACGGAGAGCAGCCATGAAGGAGATCTCTTCGTTCAATGCCTTTGCCTGAGTAACTCCGAGCTCAATGCTTCTGACCTTGTTCTCCAGTTGCTCCTCGGTCGAATTGGGGTAAATCTTGCGCAGGACCCTGGTGGCTTCCTCGGGTCGATTGTGGAAAAGTAGCTGGCGAGGTGATTCCGGGCAGAAGAAAAGAAGGATTCCCAGTATCATAGAGGGAAGAGCACCGAGGCCCACCATGTATCTCCAACCCTGTGCCAATAAGTCAGCAAACCATGATACGTTGACGACTGCCCCAACTACCCGCGTGCTCTCCTCAAACATCACTTCGATGCTTTCCGGGTTGACCACACCCTCAAGGGGCAATGCGACGTACATGAGCCACGTGCGCAAAGGCAGCATCGAAAGCATAGGCCAACACCGAACCTGTTCCAAGAAATATCATATCGACTGAAATCATGCGGCCACGGAAGCGAGCAGGAGAGATCTCGGCAATGTAAAGCGGGACGGTCTGCAAATGGTCAGCAATGACAGGACGAGAAGTGAAGGGCTACTTACCGTTGACGCTGAGCCAACACCCAGTCCGATCAGGAAGCGACCGACACTCATCTGGATGAGGGAATAGGAAGTGGCCTGCACGATGGCGCCGATGGTGAAGAGAGCAGCAGCGAACCAGATTGCGGGCCTTCGGCCGTATTTGTCGGCAGTCATACCAGCAATCACGGATCCACAGAGACCGCCTGCGGCACACAAAGCAGTGATGAGCTCCTTCTGGGAGCTCGACAGGATCTTGTTGTCCAGATCCGAATCGATGACCACAAGGACGCCGGAGATCACGCCGGTGTCGTATCCAAAGAGCAGACCACCGATGGCAGCAGCAGAGGCAACGAGCCAGACGAATGCACCGGGAGTGCCATCTTCGATGGTGTCGAGATTCAGGTCATCTTGCTTCGAGGGTGGATCGACGTTACTCACGTCTTCGATGAGCTCGGGGCCCTTGATGTCGGTGGATGCCATGATAGGAAACAAGACAGGAAAGAAGTGTGGCCGAATGATGAGTTGAATTGCGGCTCCCCGGTCATCTTATAGAGATCTCGACTGCAGATGGAGGGCCGTATCTGGGGTCCGGGGATGTCTGGGGTCTGGGGAATGTGGAGAGGCCTGGAGAGAGCCGCTCGGTGGTGAGGACAGGAAAGGCCCGTAGCCGTCGGCAGTGTGGCATGTATTCCCCGGACCGTATGCCGGAAGGCGCAATTAGAACCCGACCTCACCGCAACACCACGCCTGAATGGGCTAGCACCTCGGTATAGGTTGACATCGCACGTGTTCCGCTGTCAAATGCCGAATTTGTGGTTGGGCCCGGTTGCTTCTTAGTCCGCAATTGTTCATCTAGAACCAAGCGTCCAGTGGATTGCATGCTGATTTCAAGTCACAGCCGAACGCCACAGCGCCTCCCTCCAATGCATCGGGACCAGGCCTGCAGTCGACTACATGTTCTGTCCAAGCCGCAGCTGAAAGCCACCACACATGTTGTTAAAGGCGCAAATGAGCCCCGCCCGTATAGTTGGTGCGGGAAAACCCTACAGATAACTAACGGTGGCGCGGGACCAGTTGACCTCACAGATAGCCAAAGCGGATTCTGATCCAGCTGGGCGCCTTATGAGGCGGTTTCGGAATCCATCGCAGGCTTAAGATACAGAGCTGTGTTGCAGCTCATAGTAAGCGGCAAACTCCGTGAACAAAAGAACGTTTGCGGAAAGTGGAAGAATTCGTCCGGACGATAATGTCAAGTATCCCCAGTAACGAGGCCATCCGGATGGATGCTTCGACTCCCCATGGTAGTCTGACCTGAGCACCTTCTGGCTTCTCTCTTCGGCAATTTTCATCTGCGGCAACCCCCTTTACCAGCCTGCCGGCTCGAATTCCCTTTTCCTTGACCAGAAAGCGCGCCTTCGGTCGCATGAGACCTTTTCTTCCCATATGATTTATTTGGGGGTTTCCGGACGGCCATCCTTTGAAGGGAAGAAGAGCCTTCGACGATAGCCTTTCCGAAAGACATTCTTTCATGGGAAGCATCATACAGGCATATAAAGAGTTCATGCTACTTCAGTTCCGGTCTGCTTACTCAAGCGCAGTATAGTCTTCTTACATTATAACTTGATCTACACCTTAGTAAAAAAGGTTCTCAGCATCAGACAATATTACTGATGAGCCTAATTAATTTGATTTACTAATCTCGGCTTTTCTGTATATATGATGGAATAAGCCCATGTAAGCGATGCAAGCAGCCAAAGCGAAGTGAATGCCTGGTTTCAAACATGCACTCAATGTCATGATGAAAGCTTGACTTCGTGTCCACCCACATGTCGCAATTCAAACTGAAGAATCGCCCAGATTATGATCTGAGAGAATAAATACTTGACCAATGCGGAGGGAAAGTAAGACCGCGCAAGTCACTTCTTCTGGTGCATTGCTACATTCATAGGCGCTCGTGAATATTTGTCAATCATGGGGGTGTTTCCGTAACCTCTAGTGGCAAAAGTCGGAAAAAAACAACTAGGAGATGCATGAGTGGAGCCGACGTGGCAAGAGAGGGCAAGGCGCGCCAAGTTGGTGTGACGCATGGTTCTCTGAGCCTGTCTGCATGGACCAAGAAGGTGAGGACAGTGTTTCACCAAAGAATCTGGCTTGAATAGCAAGCAACTATTTCGCGTAGAATTTGTACCAACTTGTGGATAACGCAGGCATCTTGTGAAAAAGGGAGAGATTGATTCGGAATGCCGTTCCGCCGCTCACGAGGTTTCGATGGGAGTTCCCGGCGTGGGGCAAGTCAGTGAAACATTGAAATAGATACTCACATGCGAGATTGACTACTAAGCAACATGATAAATTGCCATGTGTTCCGCGGAGACAACGGATACTCTCAACTTGTGTCTCATCAAGATGAGGCTGCTGACCGGTTCCATATAACCGCCCAACATAGTTAAAAAGTCATGAACCTCCAGCGGCATGAAGAGAAGTTGATCCACGACGTCAATGAAGGAAGAGACCATCTTCATCACCCTCCCTCGCGGCTCTTTACCTTTTCCACACAAAACTGAAGCCTGACCTTCGAGTCCGGGACAGCGTATTCGGTTAATTTCCCATCTCCAGCGGCCAAGACGAAGTACAAATGGGGCACCCCATTGTAGAAAGCCACAGTGTTGCCTGATCTCTAATGGGTTGGTTGACCTTCGAGAAGATTTTGACTCCGAGGAAAGTACTGGGGGAATGGTTGCTTATAAAGACTCCGGAAGGTTCGCAGTTCGAATTGCCTGATCACGTGCCGGATCAGGTTTGGAGACCGGTCATGTGGCCTGAAAAAAAAAAGGAAAGCAAGGATCAACACTGGTCGAATAGAACGGTAGTATTGTAAATTGAGAGAGGGTATTGTATGTGCTTTCGGTGGGAAGTTACCCTTAATTCATGCATATGCGGACACGAGATACATGTCTCTCGAGACTGAATGGTACAAAGTATTTGCGCTCAAGGGTTGTCAAGATCTCTTTGTCCATGAAATTAAATTCGACCTTGAATTGAAGCTGGGTTTCTACTTGCAACACTAGGGGGCCTGTCCATTCAGAAAGTCGTTGGACCAATCGCGCGACAGCGGTCGCTTCCCAGGTGACCTTTAGCGGCGGCATGGATTAAGCCCTTATAGAATTATAAGGAGTTGAATCAGGTATCAAGATGTATATCAATGATTTTGAACATCCACAAGCCGATAGCTGCCTCAATCTCCGTGCACACGCCCGCTCGTTCACTACGTTGATACACAATTTTCTTTTATGCATGTCAAGAACAGACGGCCAATGGCCGGGTGAGAGGATTGAGGACCGAGAGTATAATGGTTCAAAGGATGTCTTTCATTGAATGATAATACAAAAGTGCAGGGTATCGTCACCCGATGGCGACATGGTTATCCACTGCTTGCCGCCACTCCCATCCGTCCCCAAGAGGAAAAGAAAAACCTCGTCACATCATGTCTGCAATCTCAGCCAATCGAAGAGATATTGTCCTTTGATTGTCCCGCTCACCCTCTAAGAGAAGGGGTTTGTGCGGGTTCCCCACCAGGTAAGCGTCAAGCTCAGGCCAACGGTCTCGAGCAGCCTGGCAACCGCACCAACACCAACCTGCTCAAGAGGACGCTTCTCGGTAATGATGTGGGCGACAAGCTAAATTCATAAAATTAGCGCCCAGTTCGACGACATTGAACCGCACAGATGGTGTTGCACTTACCGAAGGTGCAGAGCTGGCCAGGAAGATCAAGCTGCCGAGGTATGCGGCGCCCTTGTAGCTGAGAGTACCGGTAGCGTTGAGGAGTGCGCCCACACCGTATGCCTGCAAACCGCTGCCGACAAGCGAAGAGCCCCACGCAGCGGCGGCGGTGGCAGCCTCCTTGGACTTCAGATAGTCCTCTCGGCTATTAGCTGCCTGGAAATCACGATAGGTCTGTCCGAAGATGGGACCAAGCACGGCGAGTGAGACGGCGTGGGTGTAGGCAGTGCCGAGGGCGATGGCCGAGGGCTTGACCGGGGGAAGGTCTGAAATGGTTAGCAGGTGAACCTGAAAGAGAAAGGGAAGTTCCAATGACGTACAGTGGAGAGTAGCCATTGTAGCGGTTGAAGAAGAGAGGCTTGTTGAGTGGTGTTGGTTTTGAGGGTTTGCGATGGAGTTGGAGTTGGAGATGATGATGATGTTCTGAGGAAGTGCGAGGGGCAGGTCTTTATGGAAGGCGGGTGTACCCCGAGCGCGGCGGCTGCTGCTGTGGTGATGACGAAAGCCGCACGCTTTGGGGCCAGCCCCTCGGTTTCCAAGGTGAGAGCAGGAAAGCGCCACGCTAAGGGCTGGACCAGCCAGTCACAGAACAAGCCTGTACGGGGCGCGAGAGACACTGCAATGGCGAGAAGCAGTGCTCAAGCTGCACTGTGTGTCTGCACAGTGTACTCTCTGCGGTCACTTCACCAGCATACAATTGCAGCGTTCATACCGGGCTCCCGTGTTTTTGCGCCTTTCCACAGAGGCCATGATCCATTCCCGCGTCTGGCCGGCTTTCAGCTGGCGTCAAACGTAAAGCGAGTGGTCGCGCAATGGCATTATGCCGTTTATACGTCATGCGGCTTGGCTGTGGCTGGTGCTTGCAGGGAGCTATGGCCCTCTTCCCCCGCGGCCAGGCCCAATCGCCATCTGCATCGCATCGAGATCACAGCTCGCAATATTTCCCTCCATCCTCGTGCCACACCAATCTGTTCTGTGCCATTCTACCCGCTTCGTGCCCGTATATTCGCACCGTATCCCGCGTATTTGCAGCTTACTTCTGAACACTTCGCATCGATTGCTTAAGGTTCAAGTTACTGGTCTGTAAGATGTTATGATGTGCACCGGCGGCGTGACTGGCTTGCCATTAATGACTTTCCCTCGCCGGTGACGCCACATGACGCTCCAAAACCGCGCGTGCCTGGTTCTGGCGCCTGTCATCTTGCATGGCGATTTTCCTCTGTGTGGGGGATCCACCCGCTCAGGAGAAGAAAACGAGCTCCAGAGCCCCACAGCGGCAGTCGTCGAACTCCACCTGATGCGCACATCAAGCGCAGGAACAAGATGCAACATCTCGCGAGATCCAGCAGGCCACCGCCTCAAGTCGACAGCTATCATCGAGATGTAGCCGTCTGCATTGTGCCCAGGAAATTGACACGAAACGTCACCGATGCTACTTCCCGGCAGACACAGGGCGCCCAAATCCCGGTTCCCGGATACTACTCCCCACATCTGATTTAATTTAGAGGGTGACGGCCTCCGACGATCGGCGGCAATGGACAAGCAAACATTCATGGGGAGTCGAAGCATTCATCCGGATGCCTTTGTCACTAAGAACAAAGAACGCTTGCGTCCGGATGAATACTTCGACTCCTTACAGTACTTGATTGCGGAGAATCAATTCGGCGCGAACAACCCGTCTGCTGCAGTGCGCCCCCCCCCCAGAAGGTATGCAAAACCAGATCTCATGCATGCAATGATCAACCCGATGTCAACTCAAAACACTCGGACCCCACAGCCCAAGAGAAATAGCACGTTTGAAGACAATTGTCCAGTATCAGTGAGATTGCAACAAAACCAGAGATCGGTATCAATTTGTCTCTTACAATAGAAAGTCGCCCTCCCGCCATCCCGATCGACTTTTGTCTCAAACAAACAGTCGGGTATTTCTTTCAAAACTTTTCGCTTTCTTGCTTTCATAGCCATTGATCAACGAAAAGACAGCAAATATGAAGCCTTTCAGTATTGTTCCCATTAATCCCAAATTACGCCGACCAGCTCTTGAATATAACCCATTTCAGAAAAAAACACAGAATCGTGAAATATCGAGCGGAGTCTGCCGCTCAGAGGCGACCCCTCTCGCGCTGCTCTCCCCTCTGCATGCCCTCCAGCATCGGAGGCGCCAGACCGGCACTGAGCCAGAACTCCTCCGGAACGTCGTCACGCCGCGCCAAACGTCCTAGAATGTCGCGCATCGACTCGAGCTCCGGGTCCATGTGGCCCAGCGACTGGCTGTCGCTACCGACCCCACTATCGCGCCTGTTCTCAGCGCTTCGCTCGACACCGCTGCTATTCTCCCTATAAAGACGAGGAGCCCTTGGGATGATGTTGATCCTGATCTGCGACGGTGGCGGCGATCGCGAAGAGGCCGAGGGACTGGCCCTTTCGGCGGACGGTCCACGGTCGGCAAATGCGAAGTAGTTCCGGACAAAGTTAGTGGCATCCCGAGATCGCGACCTAACTGAGGAGTGGTATGCTCCCGGATTGCGCGACGGTGGCCCATCCTGCGGCTGCCGGTAGCCGGAAGTGTACGTGCGGTACCTACGGGCATTTGCGCGTGTTCTGTTCAACCCTGGCCTCTCATTGCCCTCCGTATCATTCCCCGACATATCGTCGTCAGTATCACAAGCGCGCTGTGGCAGGAGAGAAGTGGACTCGTCCGGGCTCTGTCGGCGCGAAGGCACGGTGATCTGTGTGTTGGGAGACGAGGTGGACTCAGCGCGCGACGAATCGGAGCCATCCTGGGAATTGTTGGAAGCAGAAAAAGAAGCGGAAGCGGCCGTGAAAGATGAGTCTGCGCTTGGAAGCTGGGTGTCCGGGGTGATAGTGGTGAGCATCGTCTCCCAAGGATCAGTGGGTGGACTCAAGCTACGCTCCCGGTCACCAAGTCCGTCAATGGCCCCAGATGGACTCCAAGACTGGCGCAGTGAACTGGAGGGGAGCAAGCCATCCGTCACCTGTCTGCGGCCCATACGCCTAAGAGGAGGAAGATCGCGGGTAGCATCCGCCAGCTCAGGACCACCGTCATTAGGTACTGGACCATCTTCGACCTCTGCAGAATCACCGGTAGGGTTGGTTGGTGCGCGGCGGTAGGTGTGTCTAGGGAGCTCTCCAAGAGGTTCATGCGCCCTGTTTGGCCATCCACGGCGCCGCCTGTTGGACATCCTGGAAAGCAGATCGACACTGCGGGATGCGAGGCGACTGCGCTCCAAGCTGTCTTGCGCGCGGGCACGATCTGGACCACTGCTCGACTCGCGCTCCGGGGCCGCAGAGCGAACCCGTGTGAAGGGGTTGTTCTCTGGATGATTCGGACCATGACGGCTGGCGCGGATACTGGGGCCATCGGTGCTGATGTACAGATGGACGCGCTCCTCAGGGCTGCGCGTTTGCTCTCTTATCTCAGCAGAGACAGCAGCTAGACGATCGATATCGGAAAGCCAGTCGTCGGCCATGCCACTCAGATCGGTATTCCTGTGCTCCTGGCTGCGCCTGTCCGAGTCGCGCTCCGCATCTTCGTCGGCAGCGGGATGACTGCGTCGTGCAGCGAGCTCGGCGATGTTGATATAGCGGCGAGTATGGTCGTTTGCACCATGGCGCGCATCGCCGCGCCCCGGACGCGCTGAGTTGGGGGAGGGACGGCGAATGGGGGAGCGCGCGGCGGCAGACGCGTCGTTCTTGATGGCCTGAGCACGGCTGTCGGCCGGAGAAGGGGCGCGCCAGATACTGCGGGGTGTGTTAGCGATGGCCGTTGTCATGCGCCGGTGAGGCTGAAGGTACGCGCGCGCGGTCGCGCATCAGTAACAGTGGTGTGAGGAGGCGTACGGGAGACCCATGATGCGGAGATAGCTCGGACGGCTTGCGCGACTCTACGGGAACGAATGACGGATGATGGGCGAGCTGGGATGGAAGCGCGCGTGCGGGTTTGGAGGATGGATGCGGAGGGTTGACTGAGGCAAAGAGACGTGCAGCCGCAGAGATCTGGGGTCAAGCGGGCGGGCGAGCCGGGCGACGGCTAGACCCCAACAAGGCAGGCATCGCCCAGCCCTCCGCCAGCCTCACAGCGTCGGCCAATAAGCGGCCCATGCCCTCTTCGCGTGGAACGGCAGGCGCGCTGCAGGTCCGCACCGCGAGACGCGACCCAGAGCGCGTCTGCCTGTTGCTGCCAGTCCCGCCAGTCCACCGCCCGACAGCCGCAGAAATGATCGAGCTCGGCTTGGCCCGCGTGGGCCAGCTGCTCAAGCACACGCCGCTGCCCTGGCGCGCCATCCACGTTGCCGGCACCAACGGCAAGGGCTCCATCTGCGTTGCAGCCTCTGCCATGCTGCACCGTGCTGGCATCGCCCACGGCCGCTTCACCTCGCCGCACCTGATCGACCGCTGGGATTGCATCAGCATCAACGAGGAGCCCGTCACCGAGCCCGTCTTCCGCGAAGTTGAGCGGCTGGTGCAAGGCCGCAACGAGCAAGAAGGCATCAACGCCACCGAGTTCGAGCTGCTGGCCGCCACCGCCTTCGAACTCTTCACTCGTGCCCAGATCGAGATCGGTGTCATTGAGACTGGCATGGGCGGCCGCCTGGATGCCACCAATGTCTTGCAACAGCCGTTGGTGACTGTCATCTGCAAGATTGGCCTTGATCACCAGGCGTTCTTGGGCGATACCATCGAAAAGATTGCGTTTGAGAAAGCCGGCATCCTCAAGCCGGGAGTACCGTGTGTTGTTGAAGACACAAACAGGCCGTCTGTCATCGAGGTGATCCAGGAGCGTGCCAGAGAAATATCTGCAGGCCCAGTCTATATGGTACACGGCTTGCCAGAGGCGCCGAAGTCGAACCCTGAGTACGAGAGCTTCCTCAAGTCAAAAAGCTTCCAGCCCCACGAGATTCTCAACACGGCCTGTGCTCACAAGGCTACTTTACTGGCTCTGGAGGCCCTCGGCAAGAAACCCGACGATGAACTGAGCCTATTCACCGGTTTGACAGATATAAAACTGCCGGGACGTCTGCAGACTTTGGATCTCGGTCGTATTACCGAGCGGAAGGGTCCTGCTGTGCTGGATGGAGCGCACAATGTTGACTCTGCTGAAGCTCTTGGCCGTTTCGTAGAGTCATGGCGCAAGAAGGGTGACAGTCCAGTTGTGTGGGTACTCTCTGTCAGCCATGGCAAGGCCTTGGTCGAGATGCTCAAGCCACTCCTTAGAGACGGCGATTCGGTTGTTGCTGTGGAATTCGGTCCCGTAGATGGAATGCCCTGGGTCAAAGCGACATCAGCTGAAAGTGTCATCGCAGCGGCGAAGGAAACCGCTTCACTTAAGCAAACAGTTGACTGTGGCTCGGACGTATTGGCAGCACTGAAGAATGGCACACAAATGGCATCCCTGGAGGATCGAGAGGCTCCTCTGGTCGTTGCTGGTAGTCTTTACCTGGTGTCAGATGTTTTGCGTCTGCTGAAGCATGGATGAAAGTATGAGAGAACGGCCCATCAAAAGAGAAAAGGACAATCCTCGCACCCTCGAGCCAAATAAGAAGTTCTGATTTCGCCCAGGAAACACTATTACGGAATGACATGGGCAAAAAAAAAAAGTCGATCATATCTTGATTCGACCCATACACTTGCCCGCACTGCTGCACGACCCATAAACCTATTTCGGACTACACTTCCTTTCCGCATCTTCCCATTTCCTTAGGGGGTCGGGCGCCTGAGGTACGGCATGGTAGAAATTGAGAACCCAAGTATCAAAACCTGAACACGGAATAGAGACCAGAGTCTGACATCGCTCAACCTATTCCTCGAATGACGCCACAACGCCCGCAGCACGCTCGCCACCTTTCTTCAACATCCGTCCCGCTTTCTTCTTCCCTTTACTGAAACGCCCCTCCAAGCCCGACCTCCTCCCTTCCTCAGCATACAAACGTACCCTTCCAAGTGTGGACTTGGCAGTGGCTCGGATGCCACGTGCAGTCGAACACATCCGCGACGGTGGCCAGGCTCTGATCCCACACGTTCTCCCTCCTGATCACCCGGGGCACGCAGAGCTGTGACAGCGTGTCTCCCGCCGCCGCCAGCATCGCCTCCCAACTGGACGCCCACTGCGGCGCGCTGTCGCGCGGAAAGGGGAACGGCCCGCCGCTTGGGGATCGCATGAGGATCTTGTCCGACAGCTTCACGCCTGCCACCCGCAGCACCAGCAGCACCAGCATGACCGCCAGCGCCACCCGCAGCAGGATAAGGAAAATCGCGAGGCCCAGTTGGACCGTGGTGAACACGGCCTGCAGCAGCAACCCGATGATGCGGAGGGGCACCTCGAAGATCTCGCACACGAGCTGTACGACGGCGGGGTGCTCCGGAGTCGATGGTGGGTATTGATCCAGTCCCCAGTCTGGCGGCGGGGTGTCGAGGGAGTCGCGGTGCAGGTTGACTTCGCGCGTCACGATGCGCACGCCGTCGGCGCACGCGCTGATCACGGCGCCGGCGATGATGAGGAGCAGGACGATGATGGCGAATTCGTCGATGCTCAACCCGTCGACTAAGTGGGCTAGGTTATTAGCCATGGTAGAGAGATAGAGAAGGTATTCGGAGTCGTTTTGGATGGAAGAGAACAGGGAAGGTGAAAAAGTAGAAGGTTGAACAAAGAGCTTCAACCACTACCACAGAGAGCATACTTCCGGCTAGTCTGGTACTGGACAAAGAATTGGAGGATAATGGCTCGACTCATCAGGAGAAGTATCAGCATCGTGTATGCTCATTATTCTGTCTCGGCGCCATATGATTTTACTTGCGTGTGCTGCTTATGGTGAAGTCCGAAAGCTTAAAGATACAATATCCATTGAGCTATACGTTTCAACAAACACTTTCCTTTCATTAAAATATCCAAGAAAGTTCAGCAGCCTGCATTTCAAGTAATGATGACAATGGTGCGAGTGTAGAAACCGGGTTCGGGACACGGAGACCCCTAGCAATCATCTCCTTTCACCCCATCACAAGCTTGTTATGTCGTGCCAACATGTCGTAGAGTATCTTTCTTTAGTCTTATGTTCTCTTATGCGAGTTCCGGGAATGAGCGGGTATCACAAAGCTTTCTATTGCAATTCGAAATATGGACCAATCTCTCATATATCTTCATTTGGCTAACTTTTTGCATTAAACTGTTCGTATGAGAAATGTTTTAATATCCGTCACTCATGCCTTCACGGGCTGGCCCTTTTCATCGACGAGGTGCTCAGACACGCTGATGGGGCCCTCGCCAACACCAGTCAGGATGATCCTGCTGACGCCCTCCTTGAGCTGCGCTGCGGTCTTCTCGTCAACCTTGGCCAAAGCCTCGGCGTTCGCCTGCACGGCGGCGCCCCTCTTTCCGCTCCAGCCCTCCTTCTCGCCGAGGAGAGCCTTGAACAGACCCGCAACCCCCTTCTCGTTCTCGTCCAGATAATACACGACCGCATTTGGCCCCGCGTCGAAAGTATACGCCGCAATGGTCTTGCCAGCTGCCTCGTTGATATACTCAACCGCCTTGATAGCTGCGCGCGAGACATCGTTCATGTAGAAGATCGGAGGCTCAGTGTCCAAGCAAGTAGCGTGGAAGCTGTTGCTGTCCTTCATGGTGACCTTGGCGAACGCCTCAAAGTCGCGCGCCTTGACGGCGTCCTCCATCTGCTTCATGCGCAGCGGCACCGTCTCGTTGGCGCGGGCAGGGAAAAGGCTGCTCGTGGCAACGGTCGTCTGCATGCCGGTGGTGCTGCTGACGCCCTTCTTGGCGGCGCTGACGACCAGGATGACGGCGCGCATGCTGGGCCAGTGGGCCGCGGGGGCCACTTCGTAGGCGAGGCTGTCGCTGCCGTCGGCTTCGGTGCCTTTCTCCCAGGCCACATAGCCGCCGAACAGGCTGCGACAGGCGGAGCCGGAGCCCTGGCGGGCGATGCGCGAGAGCTCGGTGGGCGTGGCGGGCAGCTGGTAGAGGTCGGCGATGGCGCGGACGAGGGCGGCGAAGCCGGCGGCGCTGCTGGCCAGGCCGGCGGCGGTGGGGAAGTTGTTCTCGCTGACGATGCGGAGCGGGTAGGCGGACAGCTTGGGCAGGCTGGGGTCCTGGGCCTCGAGGGCGGCGCGCAGGGCCCTCAGCTCGCGGAAGCAGGCCTGGGTGCGGGCACCCGAGACATCTTGGTCCTGGGCGTTGAGGAGCAGCGAGTCGGGGGTGGAGTAGGAGGACGAGCAGGAGGCGGTGGTGTGGGTGCGCAGGTCGGACTGGGCGAGGGTGACGGAGAGCGACGAGTTGGTGGGCAGGTTGAGCTTGGGGTCGCGCTTGCCCCAGTATCTGTGAGTTGCGGCGAGTTTGTGAGTCAATGGCGCGGAGAAGCAGGACGAGAGGCGGACTTGATGACGGCGATGTTCACCGGGGCGGTGGTGCTTGCTCTGTAGACTTGGGAGTCGGCCATTGTTGCTGTGGCAGGTTGTTTACGGGAAACAGAGAGGAAAGACAGAGCGGTGTGGAGGAGCGCGGAGGGGCATGCATCCAGGCATCCAGGCATCCAGGCACCAGGAACGACAGGGTCTCGTCCGCTCGGGCCAGCACGAGACTCATTCAACACTCTGGTCTCCGCACACACTTTCTCCATCTCTCCGCACATGCACGACCTGCATTTCTATCTAGTAATTCATTTGATTCATTCTACGCGGCATCTTTCTCCACGAGCTTCGGACCTTCGATGATCTTGAGCTTCCGCCCTTCCCACCAACACATGAGCCCTGCAAACAAACTGACTCCGCAGCCCAGCCCAATGAACAGGCCCGCTCCCCAGCTCGGCCGATCAATCCGATTGTAATGCCACATCATGAACGCCATTCCGACTTGGAGCAATGTGTTGAGCACATACATCCATACCACAAAATCAAGCTTCCAGTAGGCTGTTGGCGGTGCACTCACCCCTGACGATGTCATCTTCTCCGCCTCTTGATCCTCTTCACGCAGTCGGAACCAGCTTGCGTTGCGCCCAGCAAGATTGCGGAGCCCGACTCTCCCGCTCTCTGGCCCGACTCCCATCCGGAATGCCGCAATGAACCAAAGGTCTCGGAATCTCCACGGTGCTAAGCCCCACGCCGTCAAGCAGAAGAGCGCGTTTAGGATTTGCGAATCGATCTCGATCCAGATTTTTCGCGGTGATGAGTCCGCATCGCCGTTATCCGGATGGTTCATTGCTGGTGCGGCTTTGAGGAGAAGGAAGAACAGCATTGCTCCCCAGGCCACGACGTTCAGTCCGTAGAGCGTTATACAGAAACCAGTGGGGGTGATGACGAATTTGCCAGCAGCGACGAGTCCACGTTTTGCGACCGTTGTCCATGGTGCTTTAGGTTCTCTTGCATCTACTGCCGTGGGAACAGTCCGGAGAGTGGCCGTGTCGGCGTCACGTGCACTGTGGCCGTGTGCATCGAATTCCACATCGTCTTCTTTCAAATCGGTTATGTTTGGGGCATGTGCTACAGCTGTGCCGGTAGCAGCCCACATGCCCAGCTGCGGATTGTACTGGAGAAGCTCTCGTGCGGCCGACACGGAGCCAGCACGGAGCCTGCCGAGCACATTCTCGGGAGGCCTGTTGTCGTCCGATATTGAGGAAGCCATTTATCAATGAAGTTTGAGGGATGAGAGAGAGCTGAGGGGAGATGGAAAGGTCAAGTCTTGCGCCTCCTTGGCAGAGATGCACTCGACGTTTTTTTTTATTTTTTTTTTAGCCAAGGGCGCTCCTGGCTCGAATCGATAGTCGGAGCTCGGTCTCTTTGTATCGTTGCTCACATTCTGGGCGTTCCAGCTGCAAACTTCCAACCTAACTCGTTCAGGGCTAGTAATGGTTCAGCCGCCATCACAGATGCAGTTCGAGGCTCTTGACGCGAGCAGATCCGCAAGTACTTGCTTTATCTGGCCCCAATTTGCTGGGTGTATTGGCACAGAGACCGGATACTCTCGGTTACTCGCATCTTGGGGTCCGCGCTAATTGCAAGCGCTCTGGTCGGCTCTGCGTCATCGCCCTCAGCTTGTGCTCCCACCATACCCTGCCGAAATTGCCGCCGCTCTTGCCCGCCTCCATCCGACAATATCCAAACGGAGGAACCCCATCCGTCAACTCTATCTGCCTACTCTATCGGTCCGCTCTCTGCTTCATCATTCGTATGGCGCCGCAGAAAATGCAGCCCCGCCGTGCCTCTGCAGTACGAAGCCTGCAAGATGATGGACGAGTGGACATCAGCATCAAAGACAGGCTGCCGTTTGCTTTCCTCAAAGCAAAAACTCCATTGAAAAGAAGGTCTACCCGGCGGCCGTTCAGCAAGAAACGAAAGACTCCCGACGAGAAGCTGTTGCATGATTTTGCTCATGTTCCACGGCTAAACCTTGCAATTTTGTTAACCGGATCTCGCGGTGATATACAACCATTCATCGCCCTATCCAAAGTCCTTCAGAGTCCTCCATACTCTCATCGTGTCCGCATAGTCACTCATCCGAATTTCAAGTCATTCGTCGAAGAGAATGGGATCGAGTTCTTTTCTATGGGCGGGGACCCAGAGAAGCTGATGGCTTACATGGTCAGGAATCCGTCAATCCTACCATCATTGGCATCTATGAGGGCCGGTGACGTTGGCATGAGGAGGAGGGAGATTGCCGAGATGCTTCAAGGCGCATGGAAAGGGTGTACTGAGGCTGGAGATGGGATCAGAGAACCCGACGATCAGGATGTGCCATTCGTTGCTGATGCCATCATCGCCAACCCACCCAGCTACGCTCACATACACATTGCCGAGAAGCTCTCCATACCGCTTCACATCATGTTCACCATGCCCTGGTCTCCTACAGGATCTTTCCCGCATCCGCTCGCCAACATCAAGCAATCTCCGAAATCCAACAACAGAGTCGCCAACTGGACGTCATTTTACGAGATCGACCTCTTGCAATGGGAAGGCCTATCTGACCTAATCAATCTCTTCCGGGTACGGACACTGGACCTGGACCCTATCAGCCCCATCTGGGGCCACTCTCTATTCTCCAGGCTTGAAGTTCCGCATACATATTGCTGGTCTGAAGCATTAATTCCGAAGCCTCCAGACTGGGGATCACACATCAGCATCAGCGGCTTTTTCTTCCTCCCCCTTGCGTCTTCATTCACCCCTCCACCTGAACTGCTGGAATTCCTGGACGCAGGGCCTCCGCCTGTATACATTGGATTTGGGTCCATCATCGTGGACGATCCCCAGCGCCTTACGGACATGGCTTTTGAAGCAGTTAGGAAGACAGGTGTAAGAGCACTCGTCTCCAAAGGCTGGGGAAACATGGGCGGCAACACGCTTCCGAACAACGTCTTTCTCCTCGGGAACGTGCCCCACGACTGGCTTTTCCCGCGCGTTTCGGCCGTTGTACATCACGGCGGCGCCGGCACCACAGCAATAGGAATCGCACTAGGCAAACCGACCGTCATCGTCCCCTTCTTCGGCGACCAGCCGTGGTGGGCGAACATGGTATACAGAGCAGGCGCCGGGCCTGAACCGTGCCATTTCAGGAACTTGACCGCCGAGAAACTTGCGCAAAACATCACCGAGGCGTTGAAGCCGGAGATGCAGGTCAGAGCAAAAGAGCTGGCAGCGAAGATCCATGGTGAGAATGGACAGGAGAAAGCAGCACAGACGTTCCAATCGATGCCGCAGATGCGAGGTATGGCATGCTCAATGTGCCCAGAGCGGGTAGCAGTGTGGAAGGATCAAAGGACAGGACTGCCGCTTAGTGCTGCGGCGGGTGTAGTTCTAGTCGGCAAGGGGCTAATTGACCCTCGCGACTTGACACTGTAAGTTTTGAATGCTTCCATTCCCCACGCAGCATTTCGTATCCCGAATGCACCCAACCGCACATTCTAACGGTCATTCACAGTGCCGAACACAAGCGATGGTATGTTGAAGAAGGCCCGCCCGAGCCCGTGTCCGCCCTCGTCGGCACCCTCGTCGGCTGGGTCCGCGCCTACCAAACCGTCTTCAGCGAATTCAAACGCGACCTCTCCAAACCAACCAAACCCTCCTCGACCTCCAACGAGTCCGCCTCGAAATCGAGCCTGGAATCCGACGACTCCACCCTCCAGCGAGTCAAATCCCACCAAGCCCTCAAGATGATCCCCCGTCGCCGCAGCACCAGAGCCAGCGAGCAGAGCGGCAAGGTGGGCCACGCGCTCGGCGGCCTCGCCGCCCGCACCGCGCAGATCACGTTCCTCCGCGGCCCGACGATTTCGTTGTATAACATCACTAATGGTTTCCGCAACGCACCGTCCTGCCTCCTGCGCGACCCGACCGTGCGCAGGCGCGATCGCATCGTTGACCTTCGCTCGGGACTGCGCGTGGGTGGCAAGGAATTCGTGTACGGGCTGGGCGATGCGGTGTCGGGAGTCGTGGTCTTGCCGTACTTAGGGTACAAAGAGGGGAAGAAGAAGAAAAAGGAGCGGGGGCACCGGAGAACGGGGTCAGACCTGGAGAGTCAGGCGGACGGGGGGATGAGGAGGATAAGAGGGGCGAGGGTGCGCGGTGTTGCGAAGGGCGTCGCGCAGGCGGTTGGGGGCTTGGTGTTCAAGACGGGCGCTGCGGTGTTGGCGCCGGTTGGGTACGGGGCGAAGGGAGTGGAGAGGGAGGTTAGCGCGTGGATGGCGGAGGCGGAGAGGAGGAGGAGGAAAGGGGGAACGGTGAAGGTACCGGAGGAGCTTGTAAGGGATGAGGACGTGAGGGAGAAGATACGGAGTGCGGCGGGTAAGACGGGAGGGCATGAGAGCGTGAGATGGATTGTGGAAAAGAGGATTTCTCAGGGCTGTTTTGAAGTGAGGGCGCTGAGAGAGAAGAACGGGTTGGCGTTCGAGGAAGAGGTTGTGAGAAGGTGGGAGAAGGTTCAACACGGAAGAAGGGGGAGTAAAGCCGGATGATTGATTACGATATTGAAGCTGGATTGTTTGCAATGCTAGAGACTGCAGCTATTATGATTGTATAGACATTTAATGCGTCAGAAGACCAGTATTTCCAACCTTCGAATCTAGCAAGAATTACGCCTGGAATCCCCGGACAAGTTCCTGGCACTTTCATGCTCACAACTGCTTCGGATACAAACAATGACTTCAGTGTCTAAGGAAAAGCGATGGCATTCGCGCCCTAACGAATACTTCCGCTCCCCATAAGATCTGTTGTTTTTATTCTAGGGGACTGTCGCATTTGGCGCTAATCGACGGCTGCAGCACCTCTATGTACAGGGCTGCTAACATGGGCGAATAAGGTGGACTTGGTAAGCAGAAATATCAATGGAATCATCTTCGCGGACTGATCTCGATGCTAAATCTAGCATGGTCAAGAAGGCCGGGCAAGTCAGTGGTCGGGATGCCGAGAGTACCGAGTCCCGGCCAAGTGATGGCATTTTTGAGGCTGATCATTAAGTTGGGCCCGCGTTAAGCTTTCGGCCGACTCCCAAGCCACAGGCGCTACGGCGCTGTGCAGTGCCGCTAATCTGAGTCTCCCTTGTTCCGGGAACCACCGTAGATCTACCAACCAGGATTGCGGGAGTATCCTGCGATACCCGGATATGCCTGGCCCGCTCTTGCCCGCATGAGGTCATAGCACCCGCAACCAGCATCCAAGACTGACCGTCGTACGAAACATGCGTTGGCTTAGCTCGTATCCGTTGCTCGGCACGGAATGGTCGCGGACAGTCTTGGTAAGGGATACTGGCGTTTCTGTCGGTGTTCGGTCTCTTGTCTGTAGTGCAGGTTAATGTAGGGGCAGCTACCTGGTATGAACAAAAGCAGGAGCAACCCTCACCACGACTACAACAGAGACAACCCCAGGCTTCCACGAGCTCCTGCTCTTATTACCCAACTTCCTAACCTTATTCCTTCCCCACCCCCCCAAATCGTGCCGTCCATCATGATCGCAGGCGACCGAACCAGCAAAGCCTCCTCAAATGCTGGCACCTATATGGACTCGGACTTTTGGCGTGGAAGAAAGAAACAGTTCGGAGCTGCTGTTACCGCCTCCTTCGTGCTGCTCCAACTTTTATTCCTGACCGTCATCTGCTACCTTTTTGGCTCAGTGTTTCGGCAAAGCACACGCCTCCACAACCTAAAAGTCCTCAGTGTTGACTTTGATGGCGGCATCATCGGACAGAGTCTCCAGGCAGCATATCGAAGCGTGGAAGCGCCGTCTTTCCCTGGACTGGTTACGAAGACCACGGAAGACTACGAAGACGTCTCGGAAGTCGTCGAGGCGGTCAGGCGCGGTGACTACTGGGCAGCCGTGTACACCCACGCAGGAGCATCAGAACGTCTGGCCACTGCGCTGCAGGGCGGTTCAGCCGCGACGAGCTACAATGCCACCGATGCCATCACGTACGTCTGGAACGAGATCCGCTATGCCACTATCGCTTCCGGCTCAATCAAAGGCAACCTGGAAACCTTGATCGCAGTGTCCCGTGTCGCCTACACCCGCATCAATGGAACCGCCGCTCTCTCCACCCTCAACCAAAGTGATCCAGCCGCCGTGGCTGCATACCTCAACCCAATCCAAGCGTCCGACATCAACATCAAACATTCTCCGCAATCCACCAAGATCATCTACAACACCATCCCCATGGTCATGGGCATCATCATGCAGTTCTTCTTCCTCATGGCCGTCAACGGCGTAGCCTCCTCCCTCCAGCTCTACAGCCACATCCCCTTCTTCCAAAACCTCATCGTCCGCGTCTGTCTCTCCTTCGCCTACACCTTCTTCGGCTCGCTCTGCCAATCCGCCTACTTCTGGGCCTTCAAGGAGAACTGGGACCAGCCCGCCTCGGTCTTCTTCCTCGTCTGGATGGCGCTCTGGCTGTACCAGCACGTGCAGTTCCTCGTCTTCGACGTGGCCACCACCTTCATCCCGATGGCCTTCACCTCCTTCTTCGTGCTCTCCTGGGTCATCGCCAACGTGACGTCGACCATCGCGCCCTTCGAGCTGTGCCCGGGCTTCTACCGCTGGGCCTACGCCCTGCCCGCGCACGAGACCTTCGCCACCCTCATCACCATCTGGTCCGGCGGCGCCGTCAACCGCCTCTACCACTCCCTGACCATCATGTTCGCCTGGGCCGTCGTCTTCGCGCCCGCCGCCTTCTTCGCGCTCAAGTACCGCTGCAAGAAGGCCGCCGAGGCGGCCGCCGAGGAGGAGCAGGCGAAGCGCGAGAGGGAGGAGGACCTGAAGAAGGAGGGCAGGGAGTTGGAGAAGAAGGCGAGACGCCCCTCGCATAGGAGCAGGGCTAACAGCACGCTCGATGGGACGGCGGCGCTGGAGAGGAAGGAGTCCGAGTATTTCCCTTCTGCAACGATACCGTTCGAGGGGACGTTGAAGAGGGTGTTCTCAGCCTGAGAGATTTGTCCCGAGGTTACGGTGGGTAGAGAATTTGTGATGGCGAGCACGGTTTACTAGTCGTGTTCAGCGAGAAAGCGTTATGCATTGATTTTTGTCGCGAATACCAGAGCCCGGGGGTTTTTTTTTCTTTCTTTCAGTTTTCTTATTTCCTAATAAAATAGATGTAGATTGAGTATACAGAGTCCTTCAACAAATAGTAAGAAGTCGAAAACTGCTGGATACATACCGTTCCAGGATACAAGAATCAGTGGTCACATGCGATTATGCGAATGAATGTCGTGATAGTAGCACTTTTCTGAAGATACCCCCTTGGGAAGCTGAAGCAACCACTGAGATGCAAACAACACCAATCTGTTTTAACATCCGAAACCACTCGACCGCTTCCATTCCCCATGCGTACTTGCTGCAATACACCGAAGTTTGAAATTTCTATCTTTTCGCGCAAAAGGTAGTCGGTAAACCAACTGCGAGTTACTGGGAAATAGAGACAAGAGATCCGCGTGCGGAAAGCCCCACAACAGGTATGAACACCAAAGGATGAAACAACGGCGCACTCTCGATCAACAGCCTGGTATGGAAAAGCGCACAGGAATACAAAGATCCGCAGTAGTAGCGATGTCTCAATAGGAGCACGCAGAAGCAGAATCCTTCCAAAGAAAAGAAGAAAGAAGAAAGCCGCCCAACCCACCCAAACATGCCTCTCTCGAAACCCCGAAAAGGATGGTGGGGGGGAAGGAAAACCACAAGAATACAGACAGTGGGAAAATGCTATTATCGTGCTCATGCTTCATACCCATCATCCGACTTCTCTCCCCTTCCAACTCATGATTCTTTTTAAAATATTTACCGTCCGTAACCCAACTCCCTAAGTTTCGTACAGCTCGGCTTGGGCATACTCCTCGCCTCCCGCATCTTGGCCTCGTCCACGAAAAACCACCCTTGCGCGTCCTGCATCAGTCTCGTCTGCCGCTGCTGCTCGATGTCGCACTCGACGTTCAGATGGCTCATGTACCGCACCTCCGCCGAGCGGTCCAGCTCCCTTAGTTTCCGGGCGCTCAGGTCCTCGACATCGACGGGGTTGACCCAGTAGGGGATGTTCAGGCGGGCGCTGGTGCGCTGCTGGGTGTGCGGGGGAACGGGGGCATCGAAGCGTAGGGACGGACCGCTGGTCGAGGTGCCAGAACCAGAGAAGAGCGAGGACAACAGCGGCAGGACGAAGAGGAAGAGGAGCGGGAGGAGTGATGAGAGTGTGCTGGTGAGGCTAGGCTGTTGTGCTGCTTGTTCGGCTGCCGTCGGTCGTCTCCTTGGCCGTGCGCCGCCGAACTGGTGCACGCGGATGCCGGGGCCGCCTCCGAGGTTGAAGACGAAGCCTGGACCGGTATCGAAGCCGCCTATTACAGAGAAAGAGGTCCAGTCAGCTACGATGACTGTTCATGCAGCTGGTACAAGTGCAGTGAGTGCTGATCTGCAAGCTTACCGAAGGGTCCCCCAAATCCTCCGCCAAAGAACTGTCTGAACAGCTCCTCCGGAGACATCTCCTCCTGATAGAAACCAGCGCCAGGCGGTCCGCCCGCTGAACGAGCAAAGCCGCTGAATGGTGAACCTGTTGGTGCCGACGCACCGCCACCAAATCTGTTATCCGGGTCGCCGCCGAACTTATCGTACTTCGCCTTCTTATCCGGGTCGGACAGGACCTGGAAAGCTCTCGAGACCACTATTCAGCCCGTCAGTCCTCAATTCAACAAGACCCTCTTCCTCCCAACCTCCCCACATTATGTGCGCAGCTCCCGCACTTCCATAACAAAACAGCCTGGCAACTTACTCTTAAACGCCTCGTCCGCGCCGTCGTACCCATTCTTATCCGGATGCGTTAACAAACTCAGCTTCCGGTACGCCTTCTTGATCTCCGCGTCCGAGCAGCTCGTCTTGCGCTCCTCCAGCCCGAGGATCTCGTAGTAGGCCGTCGGCGAGCACTTGCGGATGCGTAGCACCGCCGTCTTCTGATCGGCCGTGTAGGCGCGCCCCGCCGAGCCGTCGTGGTGCTGCCGATGCCGCGCCTCCCCGTTCGCGCCCGCGTCGGCGCCGCTGGTTTTTGCTGACATCTTGTTGCTTTGCCAAGAGGTCTGGTGATGATGCTGAAGTTGGCTGGTGGGGGGAAGCGGTGGGAGAGTCGTAGACCGGGGGGGGGGGGGGGGGGGGGGGTTCCGAGGATCGTAGGTGGTAGTGGTGCTGCTGCTACCTCGGAGCTGTTACGGCAGATGGTGCAGCGTTGTTGTGAGGGTGGAGGTGGTGTGTTATTGCGGCGGATGGACGTTGCGAATTGTCGCGCAAGGCGGGCCCGGGATGCGTCGTTCTCTCGCGCTTCGGCGCCCCTCTCAGCGGGACCGGCGGTCGACCTCTCGGGGTGTTGCAGCGGCGGGTTGGTCGCGGTCGCGGGATGGGGTGGTGGTGAGTGGGCGTGTTCTGTTATCTTTTTTAAGATGCCACAGTATCGACGAAGGTCCGGCGCTGCATGGGTTCCAGAGACGGAGCGGAGCTCAGACGCCAGGCAGGACCGGGGTCTGAAGCGAGCGAAGCGCAGGCTCAGAGGACCCCGCGGCCTGGCTCCGCTGCAGGTGGCCGCTGCCCTCCGCTGTACGCTGGCCCCAAGCGCTGCGCCGCGGCAACGCCCGCCCAAGTGCTGGCCTGACGCGCGAACACCCCAGCCCGGCTTGCATTGGCGTGTATGACGAAACTGTTGCTCGCGCGACCTGCATCACCACGACCGCCGCCTTCGCTCACTTTGCACTGCACAACCACACGCAATGGCCGGCCAACCCACCAAAGAGAAGGTCAAGACCGGCGTCACCCACACGCTGCGGGCATGGGGAGGTACTTCATCATTTCTACGTCGTTACTGCTCTGGAGCTCCATAAAAAGTTGACTCGCAACCAGACAACCCGCTCCCCGCGACCCTGACGGCCACGCTCATCACCGCACAACACATGCGCCCCTTCCAGGCGCTGCCTATGCTCTTCCCTCCTGTCCTGCTCCTCTCAAGCTATATAAACGTCAACGGTTACAAAAAGGACTCCGCGGGCATCTCCGCCGCCTGGAGCGGCCTGTACGTGTTGCTAGCGGGGAGGAGGAAACATGTCAGTCGCCAACCTGCCCGTGGGAGACAATGCTGCCTTTACTGATACAAATTGTTCAATGCAGAAAATATACTCCAAGTTTGGCGCTAGGGGCATCGTCCGTGGCGCGACGCTGGGCTTGTGCGCCGCGAACTTGGTTGGTGGCGGATTGGCATATGTCTTTGGGAAGAGAGAGGAGGAAGAGTCATGACGAAAGTCACATGGCCTACAAAGCGCGGCGAGGGGAACAGGTGATGATTTATAACAACAAGTGTAATATTACGTGTATAACCATGGGCGGCAGAAAAGGCGTGGAAGGATCAGTTGGTAGCATATTTCAATCGCGTGGGTTGGGAATAACAAGACTCACGAGTGATTTAACATTTCATACGTCTGTCATACACTTTGAGTTGCCGTTCTATGCTACAATAAATCCCTTTCCGTTGCAGTTTGTCATTGATAAACGGCGTTCAAGTCATCTAGGACCTCCGGAACCCCATGTCAAAACGCCTCAAATGCAGAGCTTTACCCCCTAGCTTCCATAAGAGCATCTAAGACGTGTCCATGGGTTCGCCACCTGCAGCCTGGGCAGCTTGTCTTGCAGCCTTCTTCTCTGCCCTGAAGGCGTCTATCTTTGCCTTCAACTCCGTGTTCGGAATGACATCCTCGATCTTCAGAGGTGCACGGTTGAAGGGGTCGTTGGGGTCGCTGAGCAGATGACTCTGAATGACACTGCGGTCGATAGTGATCTTGCTCTTCGGCAAGATAACAGGGTCTTTCATGATGTCGAAAATGAGCGGATCCAA
The DNA here is from genome assembly GCA_011503125.2 of Botryosphaeria dothidea. NCBI lineage: Eukaryota > Fungi > Ascomycota > Dothideomycetes > Botryosphaeriales > Botryosphaeriaceae > Botryosphaeria > Botryosphaeria dothidea. The sequence goes on from WWBZ02000001.1 coordinate 3,298,303, forward strand.
GAACTCGTCCGGAATCTCGCCCAAATCGGCTTCTTCCTGTTCATCCATTTCCTTGGCCTCCTGAACCTGATGTGCCAGGTGCTCCCACTTTGCCAATTCCTCCTCCGACTTCAGGGCGAACTTCCTCATGATGTTGGTAGCCTTGTTGAAGTTCTCTGGTTTGTACGAGCGTCCATCACGGGCAACAGCCGTGCGGAAGTTCTCCTTGTCTTTGAGGTTCAGGTACACGTCGATGATCTCCGATAACATCGACTTGGCGTTGAAACCATACTCCTGCGGGTTCTCGACCTTCAGATTGGTCTGCTTCGGCCCGACGAGAGCATCGAGGTTATAGTCCAACATGTCAGCCAGTCGCTGTACGATTTCCGGCATGGTGAACGAATCACTCAGGGCCTCGGTAAAGAGCTTCAACATCGCCACCGTCTCGTTTGTCAGGCCCATATAGCTCTTCGCCCGTCCCTTGGCAGACTCGAGCGCTTCCTCTTTCTCCTTTCTAATGTTCTCGTCAGGGATAGCGCCTGGATCGCGAAGTTCTTTGGTCAGATCATGGATCTGGGTAAATGCCGTGAAAGACTCGTCGAGCACGAAAGTAACATCGTTAAGGAGCAAGTTGACAAATCGAACGAAAAAATCCAAGTTGACCCTACAGGACTATTAGCGATGCTTGCACAGATTTTCAAGAGCTACTTACTTCGCCTCAGTTCCCAAATGCTCTCGGTACACGGGGTTGCCCCAGACGCACTTGATGACTTGGAAAATCTCGTATCTGATGTTGAATTTGTCGTAAAATTGAGTGTGTGCTCCAGTGCTTTCACACTCAATGTAGAACTGCATCAAGGCATGCAGGAGATTGTCAGTGGCGAATTTGGTTGCAAAAAGGAGATCTCCAAGCACCCCCTTGGACCTGCCGTGGAAAGGCAACGTTCCGTAGTAGAGAATGGTGACTAGACCAGACTTCAAGTAAGGGTTCTTGATGTACGCTGAGCTGCGGAGGAAGGTAAGGCAAATCATAATCAGCTCTTCGCACTGAGTCGAGGTAGCAATCTGAGGCATCATGCGGGTGATGAACTTGAAGTTGTCCACAACGTCCTCTAGAAAGTACTCTGGCAGGCACTTGAATGTTTCCGGCTGCTGTTCAGGGAGTGGAAGCTTGAGAGGCTTCTGAGGATACCCAGGACTAACAAGACGCAGCAACCAGACAATGACATAGCGCATAAATTGCATGGCTCGGCCCTGAATGGTCTCGTCAAGCAGTACTCCCTGGGTTGCCAAAATGGTGCAGTGGGTGCGCTCAATCGCGTCCTTGTACTTCTTCAGCGCATTTTCGAAAAGTGTAAGTTGTGCTGGGTTCTATCGCAGAGTCAACAACCATTTGGAATCCGATTAGAGAATTGAATCTGGCTTACGTGGGCGTATTTGTGCCTCTCCGTCTCGAACTTCTCAAGTTCACGCTCCATCCACTTCAGGTCCTTTTGAAGCTGAGTAAGTTTGCTCTGAGCGGCTTCAGTTCCATAGTGGTGTGCAGCAACGGTCAAGAAGAAGCACTCCGAAATGAAATTATTTTCACCCTCAACCTTTGTGGCATAGAACTCGTCTGAGGCATGTTGGTCGGCGTTCATCTTCGTCTCGTCGCTGATATCCACTCGGGGGTTCCTTCTCAAATAATCAATATCAATACGATCGATTTTCGAGAAAGTGGAGTCCATGAACGGGTCGCAGAGCCTGTCAAGAATCACAGTGACATTGTTCATAAAGCCATCCGACGAAACTTGCTTCGCATCGACACGCATTGCACGACGCTTGTGGTTCTTGTTGACCGTTGCTGCGAGCCAATCAAGCATGTTCGAACGAGAATCCTTTGCTCGAATGAAGCGGTTTGCAACGTCGAACAGTTCATCCTGGTGGGTTGAAAGAGTCATACGAAGGGCTCTCTGAGCGTTGACAATGACCGACCTGTCTCTTGTGCGTGAACCGGCAAAATAGTTTATGGCGACTTCGGCCTGGAGTGGGGAAAGCTTGAAGAAGGGACCCAGAAGAGTGTCATTCTCCAATCTAGGTGCTTCGATATCAGATGGCAAGAATATCGAAGACTGTGAGAGGGCGACGACCAGTGGAGGATATTGGGAAAAGTTACGGAGAGCCTACTCAAGTTAGCTCCTGGAGACGAGACACAGGCGATTTGCTGCGTACCAGCATATAAGGCTTGAATTGATCATTCATGCTCTTCTTGGAAAGCTCATGGCTGAGCTCTTCCATCGCGCCGACCAACGCATCCTTGATGCTTTCATCTTCTTCAAACCTGGAGACAGCCTCTGTCAAGAAGTCATGACAGATTCCGCGTTCATCTTCAGGGTCGTTCAACAAGTGCCGTGCTAAGGGGTTCGTTGCCCATGCATCCAAGCCAAACATGTCAGGCATGTTGACTGCGAACATGGTATAGCTCAAGGTGAGTCTACGAGTTTCCTTCAGCACTTCCCACCTCGCCGGATCGCTTTTGTCTGCTGTGGTTGCACCCCTCGAGACCCTAGAAGCACGCTTCCAGCATGACAGAAGATAGTCCAATGGCTTTCCATCGGGCCTGGTTGATGCCGCCTCCAAGATAGCCGCATCTAGCACGGTCGTGCTGAGCAGCAGCGGGCTTCCAGTATCCTCCAGATCGCCCTTCACTCCCGGAACGTAGGTCAGGCGATTACCATGTGCATCTTGAGTTTGTGCCTCATCCAGCGTTACTTTGAAGATATTGCTGAGTGTCCTATGTTGCCACACCTCCGGGCTCTCTGGGACCGCAGCGGGACGTGGCCGCGGCCGCGACTCAGTCTCATTATCACGTTTCTGAGGCAACGAAGTCTGAGCCTTCTGGGTGATGTTGATCCTGGGAGCAGCGGCCTGCGCCTCTGGTCTAGCGGCGGATTGCGAACTCGATACGGTAGCGGGCGTTGTGGCGGGCTTGGGACTAGCTGTCTGACCGGGCTGCGGCGTCGAAACAGGCGACGGGGCTGTGCCGGATGCGCTACTAGATTCAGCAGGAACTGGGGAAGCTGGGGCAGAAGATTGCCCGCCGAGCTTCGCAAGACGCTTGTTGCGGATCTACTCAGCTGTATCAGCGCAACGCTGGCGGAATGGGCAAGCGGGGCAACGTACCTTATCCGCGTCAGACTGCGCGTCGGACATGACGATCAATACCTGCTCGCGGCCTCTAGAAGGAAGATCTAATGTCGAGTGCGGCGGGCGCAGCTGGCGGGGTGGATGTGAAGATGTGGTTGAGAGGTGGGCGTTGGACTTAGAGCTGTAACGAGGTGCACCTGAGCTAGGCGCGATGATGTACCGCACGGCACCAGGCACCCGCTCCCTGGATCCCGCCCGCACTTTGTCGCTAAACTCCGCGCCTAAGGTGGGTAAAACAGCGGATGCTGCTTGGATATAATAGCAGCAGGCCGTTTATCTCTTATTTTTGTTTGGCCACATTCACTTGCTCAGGAGGCATTTTGCTCTCTGCAGTCGTAACGGATTTGCCATACTGCATACTGCATCTCCCGGGCTGCGTTTTCACCGTCGAAAGCGTTCGAATGTAGAAGTGCTTTTATTACTAACCATTCCGCGGCTTGCTCGACCCCAGCTTTGTCTGCTTTGCACTTCTCCCAAGACGGGGGTCAGGCAGGGGTGGATAGCGGTCAACCCTAAGTTTACATGATTTCGGGGAAGCGGTAGTCCGCATGCTTGCCAACTGCCCCCTTCACCGCACACGCAGCTTACATGTTGAGGAAATCCAAATCAGTTCGGAATCGAGTCCGCCAGCCAGAAAAGCTCACCGATCTGCCAGCTTCAGAAACAGCGGCGGGCGATCCGGCTCGCCAAACGCCTTGTGAGCGCCGTCGGGCCTGCAAATCGAGTTGATTACCTGAGCGTGCGAAAAACTGGGGAAGCCAATAGCAGCAGTGGGTCCTCAGCCCTGCAGATTGCACCGGTGACGGCCGTGGTATCCAGGCGCGGCGGGCTGCCACGGTCAACAGGCGTCGTATCCCTTAAGAGACGACTGCCGAATGGGGCAGGATTGCAGTGTCAGAGGCCGTTCTCATCCACGCCCGCCAACCGCTGCAGCGGGCGATCGGCGCCGCTGCTCGTGCATAAGGCTGCCACTCAGCCTGTGCCCCGAGGGCGCGCGGTCGTCAGCATTGCGTTGATCCGGCGTCCAGCGCCCGTCGAGAGATGGAGAGCAATTCCGGGCAGTGCGAGCCGGGCGCGGCCGACGGCATGGAAATGAGGCCCGGCAAGGGAAGGGCGAGGAGCGGAGCACTGTTTTTCGTACTCGGCAGCGCCCCGAAGCGGAGGCTCGCCACGAGCAGCGCGCCTGCCCGCCAGCGAGCGCTACTACTGCTAATGCTGCTCATCAGGTTGTGTGCTGGTCGTGCACAAAGACGTGCTGCGTCGCTCCAGGCTCCGGCGCCAAGCGGGGAGGACTGCAGCTGGCCCGGGGGCGGCCAGGCAACGCTCGCGCCGGCGCTGCCCTGCGACGTGGACTGCGTCGGCGCCGGGCGGTGATGTCAAGAGGGTCCCCAGCGCCCGGCGCGGTCGCACCTGGAAAACATGCCACGGAGAGGGCGCCACGTGAGGCTTGAGGGAGAGCACGGCGGAGGCGTGGGCGGAGGCAGTTAGCCTGCTTGTTGCTCTGCGGCGTGATTCATCGTTATCTGCTGGCCCGATGAGGGCGGCCCTAGCCGAAAGGGGGCGGCGGTGGTAGAGAGGACGTTGCCTGCCCAGCAACAGCCAGCGGCAGCTCTGCGTCTCGCTCCTCTCGCTCGAAACACACCCTCTCTCTCCTGCACCTGCTCCGTCCTCACGCGCGCATCCCGCCTGCACCGCCATCGCCAAAGCCACCGCCCGGAGCAGCTTTGACCGCCCCCTTAGTCCAAAAGACGTATTTGCGGCTGTGCTGTTTGTTAGCCCCAGAAAGTCAGTACGCCTCGCTCCGACCTTTACCTCCCGCGACACTCAACCACTTCCTCCCCCGACATCACCGTCCTCCATCCACCCGCGCCATCTCCCACGCCTCGACCGCCCGCCTTCCTAACAACTCGCACAGATGGCTGAGATCCGTCGCAAGCTCGTCATCGTCGGTGACGGTGCGTGTGGAAAGACCTGCTTGCTCATGTGAGTGCCTCCCCGTTGTCCGCCGCGCTGCACCCCAGCTCGCCGCCGCCTCCTGACCCGCTGCTAACTGCTGCCGCTCACCAGCGTCTTCTCCAAGGGCACCTTCCCTGAGGTCAGCATTCCCTCTGTCCCCACGGCCGCCGAGCCCACCCCGGGCGTCAGCTCCGCCGAGAGCCTTCCGATCGTCGTCTGGCCCGACGCTTGAGCGCATCGATGCTGATAGTGCGAGCAGGTCTACGTGCCCACCGTTTTCGAGAACTATGTTGCCGACGTCGAGGTCGATGGAAAGCACGTCGAACTAGCGCTATGGGATACCGCCGGTCAGGAGGATTACGACCGTCTCCGCCCGCTTTCGTACCCCGACTCGCATGTTATCCTCATCTGCTTCGCCGTTGACTCGCCCGATTCTCTCGACAACGTCCAGGAGAAGGTTTGCCACCCGTTCGCTGACTACCTGCTCGCTGTTTGCTGACGGGGCCCGACCGCAGTGGATTTCCGAGGTTCTGCACTTCTGTCAGGGCCTGCCCATCATCCTCGTCGGCTGCAAGAAGGACTTGCGCTACGACCAGAAGACCATCGAGGAGCTGCACAAGACTTCGCAGAAGCCCGTGACTCCTGAGCAGGTAAGGCTCCTCCCGCCCGCTGCGGAGAGGGTACGACGGCTTGCTGACAGCCCCGCTCCAGGCCGAAGACGTCCGCAAGAAGATCGGCGCGCTCAAGTACCTCGAGTGCTCGGCCAAGACCAACGAAGGCGTCCGCGAAGTTTTCGAGCACGCAACGCGCGCCGCGCTGCTCACCCGCAAGAAGGAGAAGAAGAAGTGCAGCATCTTGTAAATTAGCCAGGCGAACTAACCGCCACGGCTGCTTCGTCGGGTGTCTACGCTTGGCCGGCTCATCCGTGGCTTGTGACACTGGGCTCATAACCTCGAACGAAGCTCAACGCGAATGATGGAGTACGGTGAATGAAGACAAGCGTGGACGCTTCTCTGAGTTACATGGTCCATTCCACATACTAGAGCTTCTCATTCTCGGCAACCTGAGGCGTTCATCTTGCGCAGGGCTTTCGGATTCAAACAACCGGCAGGAGTCTTCAGTGTGGAAGTCAGATCTCAGGTTAACGAGTAGCGGGTTTGATGGCCTCGGAAATGATGTAGGATTATGCGTTTTCCCCCACCCCAGTACATCCTTCGATCATTCCGTACCACTCATCTCGTGCCTGGTCGCTTAACTTGGTCTGGGAATTGGAGGCACCTTTCTTTTTCTCTAGCAAAACGCTGGAAACCCTTTTTTCGATTGTTGGTGTGTGTGTGTGCTTTGCTGGTTTCCTTTCTGGTCTTGTCCTGTCATCTTGCGCATAGGAGGTGTAATAGTTTCTACTAAATAGGCGTCTCAATCGATCCTTTGAACCCAGCGTGAAGACGCTATGGATCGACGCAATCTGCACGAAATTCTGAGCCCAAGATTCGCACATGTCTCCGGTGGCCGTGACGCTCGCCTTGGCTCAGCTGGCTTTGGTCGTGAAGTGCGTCGGTGATTCCCCCATATTCCATGTTGCGAGTCAGGATACCAAGACTGTATGGGCAACCCCCTATTCGGATGGGGGAGGGAGTGTACGGAGATGGGACTTTCCAAGACAGCGAGCAGCCAATTTTTCGGCGCCACCGGGCGGGAGGATATTGGATTATCGAATGTCTCGCCGCTCACACTGCCGCCTTTTCTTTCTTTCCCAAGCGGTAGGTCTGTGTGTAGGGTTCGGCGCTTTCAATTATGCATGGGTACTGTGCTCATCAAACCTTCTCTCTCGTCGGCCAAAATTTTCGGCAGCGCAATGACAGATGAGGTCAATGTGAGGAAAGGCGTTGCCGTTAGCCGTTTTCCCACAGGCACTTCCTCAGCACTACCTGGACGCTACGCCGCAGTTGCCGTGGAAAGACCCACAAGCCGAGAGGGGAGGCCTGACGCGCGTCTGCCTGCGCAGCTCTCTCAGTACACACGCATTCCATGATCAGCTGAAATCGCAGCAAAAGTCGACCCGGGAGTCAACCTCGCTGCCTGCACTTTTTGTTGGCGGACGACTGGTGTCCAATTAGGCTGACGATCGCCCACTTTTTTCTGTGCCCGCAATCCTTCCGCCGTCCCTCGGGACTTTTGGGGGGCGACAAGCGCAGCAGTCCCGCGGGACTTGGCTCAAGGAAAGCTGTTATCATTTTCCCATTCTACAATCTTGCGGCTCGCTTGATGGGGGAAATCGGGGGGAAGTGCTATTTTTAAAACCGGGGATCAATGCAAACCGTAGGAACAAGTAGCCACGTCCGATAGAAAGTGGTCCTTTTGCTACCGTATGAGGGCATGGGGACATGCGTAAACGAACGGGGGGAAAGCTTGGCTCCCTTCCTGCGCAAACGCCCTGGGCGTGCGCCGTACCGTCCGCAGCTACACGAAGATCTGATGCGGCCGACAGAGGGGCGCGCAGAAGGTGAGATAGACGTTTCTGTGGCGTCCGCTCGCCGTTTGGCCTTTTCTCGCTCTTCATGAGCAAGGAGCATGTTCGTGCTGTGCTACCCTTGTTGGTTAGGCAGGTCGCCGGGGAGGCATTCAAGTTTCTCTCAGAGCGGCTGGCTGGCTCCGCCTCCGCCTCGCCTCGCCTCGCCTTTTCCTCCCGGCTCCTGCATCCTTGTCTGCGTGTTTTAAGCCCCCCCCCAATTGCCCGTCCTCCCTTCGCTGTGCGTTCTGCCGGCCTAGGGCCAGTCTCGACCGCCGGAGTGACGCTGCGCCCTACGCACCCATGGAACAATGCTTGTTCCCGTACAGAGCTGCATGTGAATCTCATGATTTCACGCTCACATGTTATTCCAGCATGGCAAGATCGTCCACATTTCAGATAAAGCAAAAAACCGATCCGCAGCGTATGCATACCTCATTGGACACATGACAAGCCACGTCAAGGTTGCTTATCCGATACCTTTTTCCCTTTCATTCTTCGCCGCGTTTTATATGCATGTACCCGTCGCGCTACATCTCCCTTAGCCGTCTCTCTACACCCCCTGCCCCGGCAAAGCAACTCCCGGGTTTCTGCCAGATCCGCGCCCGCGCTGATGCGGAGGCGGGACAGGGTGTGCCAGGCGGGTCCTCGAGGCCATTGCCGAGGCCGGGGGTATTTGACCTCCTGGAGCACCCTGACCCAGCACGTCAGTGTAGAGAGTTTCCACAGCATAAGTCTAGCCAAAAGGACGTCTTGGGAGCAGGAGAACCCGCATCGCTTTAGGGAGACAATCAAAGCGCGACCAATCGATAAGACCGTGTGGGCGTACATTCGAAACTCCGCCACTCAGAGCAGTCGCCCAGAAATTCCGGTCAGCCCTGATAGGTGAGATTTATGGGGTAGCAGTTGCTCTGCATGGAGAAAGAAGGGCGAGCTGAAAGAAGCAAGATCCGCCCGGACTTAACACGGACGATCCCCGAGACAGGCCGTCGTCCTGTACGACGCCGATCCAACAAGCACTGCAACACCAACTGTAAGTACTTTGGATGTGAGCGTCCCGGAAATTGATTACATTTACGTCCGGGTGAATGTTTCAACTCCCCAGGGCTTTGCCAACTTACAAAGTCTCATTCCTTTTCCCGGACGAATAACCAGCTTCCATCCTCAAACTGCAGCTGCACTTTCGGACATCTCACTTCTATCATTCACGGCGCCAAGACTTCGAATCGTCTCCTGATCCAGCCGGTGGAACAACAACGCAATCGTCGAAGATTTCCAATGGCCCTTCCATTCCTGTTTCTGCGTCTGCAGCGTCGTCACCGCCATGAACGCCACCGTCGACACGTACAGAGCAACAGGTAGGCCAATCTAGCCCCAGTGGGCCTATCCTTCAACGTAGCTGCTGCCCCGCGCATCGCCCGTCGCCCGGATCGCGGCGCTGGGCGAGATGGTCAAGCCCTCTATGTATTGGTTGATCGTCGTCACGTTCGCCGTCCCGTTGTGGTACAGCCCGTAATGCTTTGCTCGTGGAATTTCCTTCCCGGTCGTCAGGATCGGAGATGAGATCAGATATATCCCTATAGGAATGGCAAACTTCCAAAGTCGAGAATGTGACCCCAGAATCATGCGGAAATGTGCAGTTTCCTGTCGGACAGTGCCCTGCTATGCTTTCAGAGGTGTTTGCAGGAGGAGCCAAAAGACCAGTGTATACGGCAACTGGTTCAAAACCATTGAACCCTGATCCAATGCTAGGGTTGTATCCAGTGTAGTTGTTCATCCTTGGTGCTCTTGCTGTCATGTTCGGAACAGGTTGCATACACTTTTAGTATTGGACAACAGCCTATGAACTCTTACTACGGCTTCATGCTTAATAATAATGATAAGAAAAATGCTCTCTAAGGTCTCCTACTGGCTGTATCTATTGTATCCAAGTCCATCAATTTACGTGGCTTGCGGAACCATGACCATTTCAACTCTCTTATTCCTACTATCTGTGAGTATCCTTGTCCCTTTCAATACGAGGTGCTCCATCGTTACCTTGTGCGATCGGTATTATCAGAGAAGCCTTGAACATGGCGGGTAGCATGGCAATCAAGAAGTTGATGGCAAGGAAATCCGGCCATTGAGAAAGCGGCCGGCCATCGTGAATGAGCAGTGTGATTGCTATGGCGGCTAAAGTCGCAGCTGCCAATTTGCAACTCAGGATACGCACATAATCTTCTGAATGTCTTTCAGAGACCGTCATTGTGGCATTTTGGAAAGAAAACATGCATGTACCGAGATTCAATGGCACGAAGATAAGTGCTAGTCAGACTACTTAATGCAAGCCCCAACTGCGGTTATCCCAATGATGTCAGCGGTCCTCTGCTGTACAACGTCAGATGCGCCAAGAGATGATATGCTGCTGGCATTATGGGGGCCAATGTTGTTGGTTTGAATACCGGGGTGGTACTGCAGCCGACGTTTAGCGCTGCATGCGATATCTCCGAAGAAATACTAGACAAAACTCGGGCCAAGGAGACCGTTCCCAAGAGCCGGAGAATTCGTCTAGGTTTAAAAATTCAATACACCTGCCTCTCGACGAGCGCTTCAATCCTCGATGGAGTCATATCTATGGAAGGTCAATCCCGATAACTTGAGCAAGACTGAACCTGAGGAATGGAATGTCGCAGCCAAATTGGGATTACTAGAGCAGGAAAGCGCTGTGATACATGTTCCAAGCCCCAGTTTCATTGGAAAGAGAATCAATGGTGGGTAAAGACCTGCTACTCATCCCCACGCCTGTAAATTTTTTTTTTTTGGCGTGCGCCAACCACGACAAATACATACTTGAGGCCATCGGGTCTGGGCAGAGCTTACGCGCAGCTTACATCCCGCACTCTCCTGCACGTCAATCCAAAGTACCGGAGAAACTACTGAAAGGCGTTAGCTGCATATCAAACGCTGCTCTCCCGTACCCTGTCTTGCCTGTTCGTGCCTTGGCGGCAACAAATGGAGACACATCTTCCGGCGCTTGTCGTGGCCTTGGATCTTGGAACAGCTCGAAACCGTCCCACAACATGAGCAGCACCTAGGTAGACCCCAAAAGTCAGAGGGTTTGTTGGTTCCGCCTGTTCGATATTGTATAATTTCTTTTTGCTTCCTCAGAAACCGCTTCAATCTACGGCTAACTCATAAGATAGACTTTCTGTTTGGCGAGATGATCATATATAGCCCCTCATGAACCGTTCACCCAACGAACGGTGCGCTTGTCGCATTGGTCGTTGTCCCGGCAGCGCTGCTCTGATGAAGAAAATAAAATGAACAACAGATTACGAGAAGACGAAACACAGCCCACCGTTTCCACGGAAAGAAAGCCAAAGATTCTGATATGTTCCAAGGTTTCGGCAGTTGACCCTGCTCGTTTTGCTTGGCACATTGGACGTTCCAGAACGGTCTGCGCTCAGGCATTACAGTTGGGTATTGCGGCCGATGGTTAGCGCCCGGAATCATCGCTGCGTAGGTAGTTGGAGCACTCGTCCGGACGTGAACGTGATTTTCGCCTAGCGACAAGAGCGTTCGGATGAAGGCTTCGTCTCCCCATGATGGCTCTATATCGTGCTTTGGCCTGCTGTCTAGTTACATCACCATTCGCGTGAAACATCATCTGCAGTACACAGATGTAAAAAACGTTCCTGAACACCAAGACCCACCGGTAAAATGAAAACCGGGAACCAGGCAACGGAAGATGTATAAGTGAAACGACGGCCCGCACCTACTCTTTCAGCAGGAAGCCAATCAGGATTCTGAACTACAGCGTCGTATGATACTCCATACAATCTAGAGAAAAGAAGAATTCAAGGCTGCGCCGTTGAACGCCCTCGCTGGAAGGAATATCGAGACGGATGACTCGACCAAAAGGCCCTATCCACTATGCTCCCATGAGACAGTAAAAGTACGCCGTATATGCTTTGAGGTCTCCATGTCTATGATCGTCTGAAGCAGAAAAGAGATGGGGCAAAAGTACCACAATGCCCACAATGAACTCACCGAACTCCCTACGACACCCATTCACAGCACCGCTCAGGCCAAATTGCTCCGCATCGCCCTCTTCCTCTCCGCCCAGCGTCTCAAGCTCTCGTCGACGCCCCAGCCGTTGCGCAGCAGGCCGCCGACATCCTCGAGCCCCAGACCGGCCGTCTCCGGGTAGATGCGGTAGACGGTCCACCAGCAGGCGGCGCAGACAAGCGTGTAGAGGGCGAAGGTGCCGACGGGCGTCAGCGTCTCCATCATGGGTAGGAACGTTAGGCCGATCAGGAAGTTGGAGCCCCAGTTGGTCGCGGTCGCGGTTGCGGAGCCGAGCGAGCGGACGGAGAGGGGGAAGAGTCTGTTGAAAGGTGTGGTTAGCTTTTGTTTGCAATACCAACCATTCCGTAGGGATTCTCCTGATTTGGGGAGCTGGGAGGGAGAAAACAGGTCGGTTGCAATAGTAATGCAGCCCGTCCTTCCCGTGGAGAGCGGAAGCATCCATCCGTATGTAAGCGTAATTGGTCTTGTTGGACACTTGCAGCGGGATGAATGCTTCCGCTACCCACGGGACGGTTACTGCCGTTGCAATATTGGAACCGACCTCGAAGAAGATGCGGGAAATTCGAAGGTGAAAGGGCCCGGGGGGGGAAGAGGTTTGGACGTACTCGGACTGCTGCCAGGGCACATTGCCCATGCCCACCGCGTAGCCAGCGACGTATACCACCATGGCGAGCAGAATCACAAGCGCCCAGAATCCACCGCCCTGCTGTGCTTCTTGCGCCGCCCTCGCCATCACGGCAGACGCACCGTTCGCCTCCTGATCTGGCAGGTCTAAGAAGTTGAACGCAACGCTGCAGAGCCCGAGACCAAGCACCATGATGGGAATGGATAGTAGTAGGATCCTCCTCCTGCCCACGCGGTCGATGGAGTGAAAAGCCACGAGGGTGAAGGCGAAGTTCGTCAGGGCGATGGACAGACTGGTCAGGGTCGGGCTTCTGAAGCCAACGAGCAAAAAGATGGACGCCGAGAAATACATCAAGCTGTTGAAGCCGCACAGCTGCTGGTAGCCCTGCAGCATGCACGCGATGATCAGGGCGCGGCGGTGCGCTCCCACGCCGACCAGCTCGTTCAGGCCATCAGTCAAGGCGGCGATCTTGCCGCGCAGGCCGCCCTTGGGCGTGTCGGGGTGACGACGTGCGTTGGCCGCTTCCTCCTCTTCGAGCACTTCCCGTTCAACGCGGCGGAGCAGGGCCTCGACGAGCTTGTCCTTGGCGTCGGCCTCGACTCCGTAGACCTTCTTGAGCACGCGGCGCGCGCGGTCCTTGCGGTTGGCCTTGACTAGCCAGCGGGGGGTCTCGGGCATGAACCCCAGCGTGAAGAACTGCAGAGCGGCAGGAAGCGCTCCCAGACCGACGATCCACTTCCAGCCGTGCGGCATGGTGGAGAAGAGCCAGCCGATGATGTACGCCACGACCTGGCCGCCGGTAATAAAAAGGCTTGAAACCGTCACGAGTCGTCCCCTGAACGGCGAGGGGGAGAGCTCAGAGATGTACCTGCGGGGCGGGATATCAGGTTAGTATACACATGGTGGCACTCGCAGAATGCACTCTCTGCTCGCGCCACTGCAACAGCTCCTACCCGCTTGTCCGGAGCTTATGCAGTGGGCAGCATCACCTATCCTACAGAAGAACATGGCACGAGAAAGGACGGAGACGTACAAAGGCACCACGAAACTCGCGCTCCCGACAGCCAACCCGACAATGCTCCTCCCCACAATCATGCCCCGCACGGTGCTCGACCAGGCCTGGCCCAGCGCGCCCACGACGAACAGCACGTCCGCCACCAGGATGACGCGCTTGCGGCCCCACGCGTCCGCCAGCACGCCCGTCACCGGGCTGGCCAGCAGCGCGAACAGGCTCGTCGCGGACGTCACCAGCGACTTGTCGAGGGTCGTGAGCGGGCGGTTTGACAGGTCCGTCCCTATGCTGACGAGCGTGCTGGAGATGACGCCCGTACTACAGATCACCAACACAATACATGAGCCTGCTTGATACACGATCTTGTTGTCGGGAATGCCGCACTCACTCATAGCCAAACAGCAGCCCGCTCACGCCCGCAGCGAAAGTCAGGGCCCAGATGAAAGCCCCCGGCGCTGCGATCTGGCTCTCGTCGACGTCGTCGTCATTGTAGGGATCGGAAGCTACGTCGGTGCTTTCATCGTACTCGTAGTCTGTTGGGGAAGGTAGGTCTCGCGATTGGCGGATCAGCGGCTCTTGGGCGGCCGCGTCGGGGGCGCCGAAGTCCCGCATCTCGAAGTCGGAGTCGTTGCGCGGGTCGAGCGAGTGGTGTGCGCTGTCGTAGGAACGTGCTTGGTGGGGTTCGTCGTCAGGAGGAAGTCCGGGGGAATACGGGGTTCGGAGGCCCGCGTGATGGGCGGAGGAGAGCGAGTGATCGGAGGTGAGACTCGGCGGAGAGGTGGTGGTGGTGGTGGTGGAGGAGGAGCCGGGGTTGGAGGTCGAGGGAACGGCGGACGAGGGAGGGAGCGGATTCTTGGGAGAGCGAGTGACGGAGAGAGCGGAGGTGATGTGTTGGCGGTGCTGGGGCATGATTTGTTCCTCCACGATTCCGTTCCACCTATTTCCACCTTCCCCCCCGCCCCCCCTCGGCGAGGGTGACGATTCACTTGCCCCGGCCGGCTGCATGCGGGCAGGTCAGCCCTGCCGACCGAGATCGCCAGGGACCCAGCCCGCCCTGCCGCTTGTCCCACATGACCCGCCCGCAGTCAACCTTAACCTGCTCAAACTCTTTCCAGAACGCCCGCGTGCCCTTCTCTGGAGTCGATTTCTTGCGGAGAGGCTATCGCGTGATGCCTTTGACGTCGAGATGCGTGAGAGCCTCATCATCGTTGAATCGTGGAGCTGAAACCACTACGCACGCCCTGGGATTCCCTTTCTCCATGGAAAGATGGCAAATTGCTCCGGAGCTTTGACGACAGCACGGCCACCTCATCACTAACTGGGAAGTTGAAGCCCGTGTCAGGACGTGTATGCTCTCAATCTGTCCAAACAACTGTATCCTTCGTCGACCGTTAAGCCTGACCGCCATCACAGACATCAGAATACTCAAAAGCAACTCCTGGATTATCTCTTTTTCATTACAATATTATCTGGTCTAACTTCTCTCGCTGCGCGTCTTCGGGGAATAATGCAATCAACGCTCGCCGCATACAAAAACATGATGCATGAGATCGTCCTCATCGAATCGAACGTCTCCCCTCCATAGCAACCCTCCCAACTCGTCCTATTACAAAGCCAACGCCGCAACAATACCACCGACCACACCCACAACAGCGGCACCATTCCTCACCGCACCGCCCATCGCCGCCGCAGCCGACGCCGTGCTCGACGCCGACCCCGACGCCGCGGAGCCGGACGCGCTGGTCGAACCGCTCGCGCCCAGGGGCCCGCCGATCGTCGTCGTCGCGCCGCCGGCGACTGCGGTGGCCGTCTGCGAGACGGTGAACTTGGTGCGGCGCGTCGAGCTGGCGCCCGTGGCCGAGGCGGCGGCACCGGCGCTGATCTTGTCGGCGCCGGCGGTGACGGTCATGGTGATGGTGCCGACCTCGTCGGCTTGTAGGGCGGACGTCGAGGCGGGGAGGACGGAGGTGGCGTGCGCGGAGACGCAGCTGGAGACGTCTGCGTCGCTGGAGTAGTCCTGTGCTTGCGTGAGTCTGAGGTTGAGGTGGGGATGGTCGGGGGCAAGAAGCTTACCAGAGAGTAGCTGCAGTAGTCCGACCACACGTCCTTGCCGGCCGACTGGTAGGTGCAGTAGGCGAGCTCGTCGACGGACGTGCAGCCCATGGTCATGGTGAAGTCGTAGCTGGAGTAGCTGTCGTCGGAGCCGTAGCCGTAGTTGTCGGACACCACGGTGGTGTAGGCAAAGGAGTCCGGGCCGACGGTGGCGGTCAGGGCGCCGCCGGCGAAGACGCAGGAGTCGCCATAGTAGTAGTAGTCGTCATCAGTGCTCGTCGGTGCGGCCGAGGAGGAGGAGGAGGAGGAGGAGGAGGTGGTGGTGGTGGTGCTGGCGCATCCAAACTCGACGACAGTGTGGTCCGCATCCTGGACTTCGATGACGGAGAGGGCAATGTCGTAGTAGTCATAGTAGGACAGCTCATTGGCCGACGGATAGAAGAAGGATATTTCGGTGGTCTGCGCGGCGGCGGCTGTGGCGGCGGCCAGGATAGCGAAGCTGGTGGAACGCATGTTTACCAAAAAGGGAAACGGATGAACCGAGAGGACTTGGAAACGACGGTGGAGCTTCAGGTGGTCTGATAATATCCAACGAATGGGAAGTGTTATGTATGAACACTCAACTTCAGATTATGATCTTGTCAATGTCTTAGCAAGCGAGGGACGACAGTTGAAGCAGTGACTGGAAAAGTGAGATGGTAAAAGCCACGAAAGGAAGAATGACGGGTTAGAAGCAAGCCCAGAGCGCCATGGTCCCGGGCAGCTCATCTTATAGTAGGTAGGAGGCGCTGTCCAGTCCGGCAGCTTGCTGTTCCTGCTGGGCCGCTCGGTTTGAAAAGTCACGATCCTGGCGCGGAGGATGGCCGAGATGCACCAGTAGGATGGAGCCGACGGAGGAAAGCGATGGCAGCTGCCTTGCGCCATGCCGCAATTGTGCTCAATGCCGTCCAAGCGCCTGCCCTGTGATAGCAGCCCCTTGTCCGCAACCAGACAAGCTTAGCAGATGAGCTTGGCGTGATGTCTATCGTCTGGACGCTGTTGCTCCACTTTCGGGAACAACAACCGAAAAGAGAACGTGGACCACGACCTCAAAAGTTGAACTTCGCTCTTGCGTTGCTCTCGCATTCGGCAGATGCAGACAGTTAAGGGTCCCTCCTCGTAGAGAAACCAATGATGCGGACGAATTCAGGTTACAGTCGCACCGCTTCCTCCCGGGAAAGTGCTTGGCATGGTCCGATATTCTTGCTTGTGCGCCCCCAACGTCGACAGCAAAAAACATGAGAGGCGAGAACAGAGAACGGCGGCTAGCGCAGGGGCTCATTTTAAAAAGTGATTTAAAGCACGCCCATATGCAGCTAGTCGCGTGCAGCGGAAAAGCTTGGCATTTGAAGGATTCACACCCAATTTTAGAGCGGTTCTGGCCGCTGGCTGCGCTAGTGGCCAAGACGGACGAATCCTGAGGGATTGCGCATTGGTGACTCGAAGCAAAATACCGAGGGCAGGCACTCCATGTCGTTGACGATGAGGGCGGTGTGGGTGAGATGCAATGACAAGAGATAGCCGAGCATCTGACGATGCGGCCGTATACGAGGCTGATCAAGAAACCCTGCAGTATGCGCCTCTATTTTCTCTTCTGTTTGTTGCTGCAAGCGGCACTTGCCTCTCGTGCTTGTCAAACCGTGCGTGAAGGATGCGGGTACACGGACCGCCTCTCCCATCATTCCACCACGATAAAAGCTGAGCAAGCCAACGGACCTTGTCTTACTCGGTCTTGTGCAACCTTGCTCACTGGCATGTGCTGTGTTGCAAAGGAGTCTGGTTGAACGACATGCCTGTTGACACAATGTGCGTCAAAATGTTGTTGAGTTTATAGTGGATACCAGTTGTGTGTGCGATCCAGGGAACGAGAAGAGCATTGCTTTAGGGTGCAAATACTATGAAGTAAAGCAGCGGCATTTTCAAAAGATGATAAACAACAGTGGATAGGCAGTGAGCGGGGAGCACACAAGCCATAAGCATCTCTACGGCATGGTCTACGATGATCTTGAGGTGGATGTGCAAATGAACGCGAAATAAAGCAATACATGTTCTCATAGGTCCCGGAACAGGGGACCTGGGCGTTTATTATACCCGCTCTCGTAGCTCAATCTGAAAACATTTCAACCGTTCCGCATGAAACCCGTGGGATCATGGTGTACTACTGAGAAAACAAAGGGAACGAGAAAAAAAAAACAACTCCCTGCCACTATTCTCGACGCCTTTGAAATGCCAGGAAGGTATGAATCCAATAATTACTCGCTCAAAGACGCACCAAGAATGGAAAGAGCATCAACAAAAAAAGACAAAATAGATACATCGGAAAGGGCGAGAGGGAGTTGCTCCATAAGAGCGACAAAGGTCGGCATCACCATCCAGCCAACCCAGTGATGCTATTCCAAAACGACCTTGTCTTTCTAAGGGTCGGCGTTGATTGCTGAGCTCGCAATGTTGGTGCGGACGAGGGGGTAAATTGCACATGTGCTCGAGTGGTGACATCAGCGCAGGCCTTCGAAGCAACTGGGCTAGCATTGCTGTATTCTGCTCGCCGAGAAACCGAAGAAGCATGATTGCGATCCTTCATCTGTTTGACAAGCATATTCTCCGAGCTTTGGGAATAAAGTCCAGCAAACGTAGTCACAGTCGCTTTGTCGCGAAGCTTGACATGGTACGTATTGGGATTGGCAATTTTCCGGAGAGGAGATGCGCTATCTGACACGATTTTGCCATCTGGCATGGATGCCGGACTTAGAGTCTCGGGGCGCGACTCTTGCGGATACGAAGCGGACGGCAGAATCGCAACATGATGCGCTACTCATCGTTAGCAGATGCAGCGAGACACACACAAGGCTTTCAGGTAGAAGCATTCTCACCACCGTTTTCGGTGGGTGCCTGCTCCTCCTTCCTTTCCTCTGTGGCCTCGCCTTCCGCCGTTTCTTCAGTTGTTTTCGGAGCCTCGCCCTCCACAGGCTTCTCCTCAGCGGCAGCAGCGGCAGCTGCTGCTTGTGCTTGCCGTCTGGCTTCAGCCTTCTGCTGTCGTCTAGCCTCGGCTTCGAGGGCTCTCTTTGCCTGGAGTTCAAAGACTTCCTTTCGAATTCTCTCGTCTTTGGCAATCCGCTGGCGTTCCACTTCTTCAACTCCGCCGCTCTTCTTGAGCTTGCCTTCCTCCACGAAATTGCCAAGCTCTCTTTGGAATTCGGTTCCTTTGCGACTTTCAAGCTCCTTCTGTCTAGCTTTTTCTGCGCGCTCAATGGCTTCGAGTCGACTCTCGTGGTTAGGGTGCAGGGCCCGGACCTCGTTGAGCATGCCATCCTTGGCCTTTGCGGGATCAACCAGGGTATCCAGAGCAGCAGCGTGCATGTTCCTGCCGCTGGTGGAGCGTTTGTCAGAATTTGAAACATTTTGTTGCTTTGTCGCTTGCTCCACCAATCCAAAGGTCTCCGAGAGTTTCTCCAAATCGTCTTGCAAATCCAACGCCAATTCTTCTTGCATCGTCAGCATTTCTCGGTCTTCCATGACCATCTGCAACTCTTGCTCCCAAATCTTGGTCCAAACAGGTTTCTCCTTCTTCAAGAAGTCCTGGAGTTTCTTGACCTCTCCTGTAGTAACAGAAATTTCCTTGGCAACAGCTTCAAGCTGCCTAGGAAGAGGACGAACGCCTCGGGAAACCACGTCCTTCCGCAGGTCTTCCACCGTGTCTTGAAGATCGTCAACGCGGTTGACAATCTTTTCTGAGTCGTCATTCAGCGTCTTCTTGCCCTTATTGACGTAAAATCTGCCGGTTTCGCTAGTCATTATTGGCACCTCGGCGCTGATTGCTGCGCTCTTCACAGAAGAGGCCTTCGAGCGAATGGCACCCATGCTGGCTTCTATATCCGAGACAAAAGACGAGTAAGTCTGACGGACTACTGCCAGATCGCGTCGGAGATTTTGGATCTCGTCCAGCTGAGCGGCAGAGTCCTTCGGGCTGGCTCCACCGGATTTTATGTTCAAGGCAGGTGTGCGAGGTGAGAGCATCGAAGCACGAGCAGAGGAGGGAGCAACAGCCAAGCCCGCCATCTCCTTCGCAGCCTCCTGTTGACGTTCGGAAACTCGCTGAAGAGCAGACTGCTGGTCGGCCACTGCATTCTTGACGCTCTCCACAAGCTTACGAATGTCGCCGAGACCATCGTCGAAGTGCCGTTTCACTTCGTCGAGCGCTTCCACGTTCAGCACAAGAACCGAACGATCCTTGATATCGCTGAGGTCTTCAAGCTCATGTCGGACGCCGGATACCGGATCTTGAACGTAGATGTCGGGAAGATCAACGCCATTGTTGTGAGTGTTCCACGCGAACTTCTCAATGAAAGCCAGCTGCAGGCGTGCCATTGAAAGATCGTTGTAACCATCTTGCAGCACAAACTTCTTGATCTTACTTTTGTACTGCAAGAACAGCGTTAATTCCTTGCCGGGTTGCGGCGATTGGTCTGGGATGAACTCTTGGCTCTGAGGCGGCGTTGCTGGTTTGATCTTACGCGAGTCGCTGCGAGTGGGCGTGACTACTGCCTGCCGTTTCGCGTGTTTCTCATCACGATCAAGATCCTCGGAGACTTGGACATCCTCAACGGGCCCAGAAACGGTTGCGCTGACAACTGGTTGCTCCTCACTAACTTCATCCTGAGCAGTTGGGTCGTCCGGTGGCGGAACAGCTGGAATTTCCTCTGTTGTAGGCGGAAGAGTGGTACCAGGCGTGGCGGCATCACTTTGGCTGCTTTCTTCGGATATCCTGCGGGACGCCAAAGTGTTTGCGCTCGGAGAGGCTTCAACAGCCGCGCGTTGTGTGGATTGCTTGCGACTGTGTAGCAGCGAGCCGCGAGTACGGACGGCGTTCATGCTCTCGCGGACGTCCCGTCCGCGATTAGGTATTGGAGAGTTCTGCGGCGGCATCATTGGAATGCCGTTCGAAGCGCCAAGGTGTTTTTGGATCTGATATGCTGAGAATCTCCTCGACGCCCTTCTCTCCAGCTCACCACCCCTCTGCAACGCAGCAAGAGCATCCTGTTGCTTTGGCGGCGGGGGCGGCGGGGGAAAATCTACTGGATATGACGGGGATTGCGAAGGCATGCTCTCGTCCTCTGGATATGGCGCTATGATGGGAATGTTCTGGGCGGCGTGGCTCGACAGCGACGAGTCGGAGATGTTCAGTCCATCTCGGCTACCAGTGGTAGACCGGACACGCGGGTTCGAAGCTTGGCTATCGTACTTGCTGGGCGACGACCTGCCATGAGCAGACGAAGTCCGAGGAGGAAGATCCGGACCTTCTAGGCCAAGGTCTCCACTGCCCTCACGGGTTGATGGTCGTTTTCTTTGCGCCTCTTCCTCGCCCACACTCGCATGCCTGGAGCTTGACCCATTGGACCCAGATGATTCTCTGCCGCTTCTTTGACGTAGTCGCTGCTGTTTCTTCTTCAGACCGTGCAGCAGATTGATGATTATGTCTCGTATCCGTGGCAGGAAGCGGTCGAGGCTAGCCTGCGAGGCTTCTTGGCTGAGTGTTTCTTCCAATATAGCTCGGAGAAGCTCCGGGACATTCCCCAGATCCTGCGTGTCCACGCCGATGGCGTTAAAGGCGCGAGAAGCAATGTTGAACTCATATCCGAGGCGCACGTAGACATCGGAGACTTCGCTTTCAGTTGCGGTTCCGCGCGACCACAGGGTGAGGGTTTCGAGAAGCTGCTTCGTGGCGACTAGGAGGTGGGTGACGCTTTTCTCGATCTGCGAAAGTTGCTGTTGGGCCTGTGGAAGAAGCACGGTCAGGCAAAAATGAAGGTGCGGAGCGGCCAGTGGCGCTGAGTGCGGATGCTGCGTGACTCACGTTCATGGGCCGTCGCGACTGACCGCCAGTGGAGCGGTTGGAGGCCGACGAGGCCCTGGAGCCGGCGTCGTCGCCAGCAAGCGTCATGCTGGAGGAGATGGAGGAGATAGTCTGGTCGGAGTCGGTCGCGGGCGACCGACGGTATTGTCGTTGGGCGGTCGGGGGGCTCTGCATGAAAGCTTAGATGCAGGTGCGAGCGTGCAGCATCTGAGCGTATGTCGGATGCTGAGTGTTGCGGATGATGCTTGGCCCTCAGCGTTCAGGGATCCCGCCGGGCGTGGTCGCTTAGACTCCGCTCCGCGCTGTGCGTGCGTGCGTGCTCTTGCGCCACGCCGAGAGACACGGCGGAGAGAGACAGGCGGACAGAGAAAATGCCCGACACGACGTGTGCAGGGGCGCGGGCGCAGGCGTGGGCGGCGGCGAGCTTGTAGCAGAGGGTAGAGACAGAGAACGGGCTGCTAAGGTAGCGTCTTTGTGCGTGGTTGGCCGCGGTACCGGGGCTGGGCTCCCGCGCTCGCTCGCACTGGTCTGGGCTGGGCTGCGGGCACATGCTCTTCGCTCCGCCGCCGGTGCCCTGCTTTCTACTTTGGGCGTGCGGAGTGGCTAGTGGCTGGGGCTGTCTCTACTACATTCAGACGAACCGCACTCCGGCCGAGACAACGGCAGCGCGCAGTAGACTCGGCCGGCACGCAGTTGCAACTGTCGCCGGCACGCTGCTGTGCGGGCACGCTGCTGGTGCTGGCGAGGTGCGTGCGTGCGTGCCTGGGGAGCGGGCGCGTTGGCGGTGGGTGAAGTGGAGCTGCATAAGCTTGCTCTTTGCTTTGTGCAACGAGCAGCAGCGGCCGGTGTGCGCTGCGACTCGACGTGGCTACTCCTATGGCGGTTGCACGCACGCCTGCGTCCTCTGCCTCGTTTTTGCGCCCCGGTCATATAAATCGGCCACATTGGAGTCGTCTGTAAAGGGCGTTCGCTGTAAAGCTCGAGAGTCTAAGGCGCAGGGATCTCCACCGCGCGCCCATGGTAAGGTCCTAGCGTCGTTTCACGCTCCAGCAGAGTTGCCAACGGCATCGAGACGCACCGGACCATCACCTCACTCCAGAGGACACCCTTTCTTGGACCTCGCCCAAACGCCCTCTTCCTCCCCGCCCTGCCGCAGCGGCGACATCGCCTACGTTTTACGTGCTCCCGCCGCCGCACCTCACCCTCCGTTGGCGCTCCCCGGCCAGAGCTCCCCGGCCCGTTGCGGTCCTCTCTCCTCCACCTCCTCCCTGCGTCCCTCCGACGACGCGGCTTCGATTGACCCTCACTTACTCCGAGCATGGTGTCCATGAGCGCCACGAACGGCAACGCTTCGCCCGCAGTCAGCTCTGGTGGCAGCAAGGCTCAGCTGAAGACGACGACGAGCGGCAAGGCCATGGACGACACGCGCAAGCAGGCCGCCAGCCCCATTGACGCTTCCCAGAGGTAAGAGCTTCCCGTCACCCGCACGCCTTGCGTGGTCAATGAGCCTCGTCCGTGGCACAATGTGACCGTCCAAGCCCTCCGAATCCCCTCTGCGCTTGTGGTTCGATTCGACTCCGCCCGAGCTCGCGGTTACACCATCACTGTAGCGATTGGCATACCTGCACTCCCGCCTGCACCTCTCTCCTTTATCTTCAACTACTGCTCACTCAGCCGCCATCGTCGTGCCTCGCGCTCTTTCGCCGTGTCGCATTCATCCTCGACCCCGCCTCCGCGCACCTCAACAACTTTAGCTAACACCTTGCTTCCCCACAGGAAAGCTTCCGCTCCCAAGGCTTGGTCGTCAGGCACAAATCCAATCACTCAGCGGCCCACAAACCCGGCATTATCGAACGGCGCAGCTGGTGCAGGCAAAGGTTCTGCCGGAGCGAAAGGCATGGCAGCTCCATCCAAGGAATCATCCGCCTCGGACAACAATAAACATGCTCACGACCGCATGGTCTTCTTAATCAGTAATTTCGTCGTAAGTGGACCTTCTCTTGTGCTACTGCGCCGTTGAGATCGCAATGGGTGTATCGTTGCTGAGGACCGAGAGTCCACGGCTGGAATTGCTTGGTCGCGCCGCATTACCGCGCTGGTTTTCTTTCTTTCTCAGACATCGCTGACCACGTTCTTGCAGGGTCTTCCGGCTTCAGCCACCCTGAAGAGCGGAGAGCGCTTCTCCGGTATATTCTCGAATTCCTCGCTTGAGCAGCAGGAGTATCGTTACACTTTCAAGATGGTCAAGCGACTTCCGTCGTCCGCCGGTCAGGTCAACGGTGCATCTGAAGGCCACGATGAGTATTGCGGCGTCGGTCCAGACCATCGTATGACATTCGATGTTAAGGACGTTGTTGTGCTGAATGTAGACAACGTTTCTATGGACAAGACAAAGAGCAGGAATGGTACGTATATACTCCGATATTCAAGGACTTGCGCTAACATTCAACCTCAAGGAGCTTCGGTTGGCTTCAAAACTGATAGCGATATCTCCGGTCACCTTCAAGCACGCGAACGAGATCTCCAACGTTGGGTTCCCAGCGCAGATACCGACGTTGACCTTTCCCTCGAGGACACCGGCGCCGGGTGGGATCAATTTGAGACTAACGAACGTTTGTTTGGCGCTACAAGTAACTACGACGAGGATCTTTACACAACTAAGATCGACCGCAATGACCCACGATACAAGGACCGCGCAGCGAAGGCCGAGAAACTGGCAAGAGAGATCGAATCCGGAACTGCCCTGAATGCTCATGTCTTAGAGGAGCGTGGCAATGCCGCCCCGGATGACAGCGGTTTGGATGAGGAAGAGAAGTACAGTGGTGTCAAGCGAGACTTCCCGTCGCTTGCCTCGGGTCAGCCCAACAAGTATACGCCTCCAGCGAGGAGGGCGCCTGTTGGACAAACCACCGTCTCCGGCGCGTTGGTTGATCCTGCTATCATATCTTCGCAGGTCGCACGCCCAGAGGCCACCGTGAATCGTGCCCCACAACCTCAAGCCGGAGATGCCAAGGAACAACAGGTCAATGCAAATGCTGCGAAGCAGGAAGAGAGGCAACCGGCAGCGACTGCGCTTGCTGCGGAACAGTCAACTGCGACGCCTACCGCAACTAGACCGGCGGAAACAACCGTCAACACTGAAGCGACTAAGAAAGCGCCTTCGACCTTGCAGCAAACTCCTTCAGATATGGCAGCTCGAAAGCCAGGACGGACCGGACCCAACACTGTCGAGCATGACCTCTTGGATTCATTCAAGCAATTCTCTGCCAACGAGAAAATGAAGCTGCAAGAGAGACAACGCCATGCTGCCAGACATGACAAGAATGTCAAGTTGAATGATCTGAAGAAGTTCGCAATGAACTTCAACTACAGCGCCCCCATACCGGAGGACTTGATCCCCATCTTGGCCAAGGATCCCAGCAAACAGCAAGAAATCAAACAGAAGTCTCAAAAGGCAGCCGAGGAGCGCAAGACGTCTGTGTCCACGACCACGGAGACAAAGACCGCCACCAGCACAGCCGATGTGAAGACTCAGCCGAGGGCTTCTGGTCCTTCGATCCCGGCTCCTATCAACCAGCGTGGAAGGCCAGGGCAAGGTCCATTCCCTCAAGCTCCCCGTGGCGACAGGAACGCTCAGAATATCCCGGGTATGCCGCCGAGAAACGGTCCGGGGATGCTCAGTCAACGTTTGGCGATCACGCAGCAACAGCACAAGGCTGGTGCGGGCATGCCAAATATGCCTCTGCCGATTCAAGACATGCGCATTCCGCCCTCTGGGCCGGCCGCACCCTCAAGTGGATCTCACACGCCTTCGTCAAGCATCTCCACTAGGTTCAACGTCAAAGCACTTGAATTTCGCCCCAACCCTGCCGCCAACACCTTCACTCCCGGAGGGAACAGCAGCAACGCATCAAGCCCCAGGAAGGAGGCTGTTCCTCCTCGGCCGGAACCCCGCAGGGCTCCGACCTCGAGTTTCTTCGGTGGGCAGAAGCCCTTGCCACCTTCGGAGAAGCCCTCCCTGTCAGACCAATTCAATCCCATCAAACGCATGAAGAAGGAGGTGCAAGCAGACAATAAGACCAAGGAATACTCTGCGAACGGTGGCATTCCTCAGGCATATAGGACTCCCCCTACCTGGGATGTTCCCGAGCACAACCGTGAGAAGAACTTCACGGACCTATTTGAACGTGCTCCCATCACTGTTCAGCCAAATTCAGCTCCCCAAGCTGCTCTCAATAATGTGCATCCTCCTCATCAGCATCAACTTCCTACTCACTTGCAACAAGGCAGCCAGGGCATGCCACAAGTGCACACTCCGCAACACACTCCTCGCCATCCTCCTGTGCAACCACACCACCCTGGAGCACCCCACTTTGATGGCCATAACATGCAGTTTTCGGCATCCCAATCTTCTGTGCATCCGTCGCCTCGAGCCGGTATGCCACATTTCATCCAATATGGTCAAGTACCGCAGCAAATGCAGAACTTCCAACAAGGAGGTATGCCCGCAACCTACACGATGAGCCCAGCCATGCGTGCAGTGCCAGTAGGCCCTCAGCCTGGCTTCGTACAGGCTCCTGTCATGGGTGGTCAGTTCCCTGGACCTCAGATGGCCCAAATGCCCCAAATGCCTCAGATGCCTCAGATGCAGCAAATGATGCAGTCCCCCGCTCCAGGGCAAGCTTATCCTTACCAGCCCGGACCTATGCCTGCTCCTATGGGTGCAAATGGATTCCCCAGTCCTAGGCCTGGTCCCGCGCCCATGATGGTCCATCAGGGATCTCAGCAAGGACATGCTCCGCAGCAGTTCATGCCAATGCCCAACGGTGGATACCCTGGTTTGTTCCACCAGATGCAGCCGGGATCAAGTAAGTTTGTTTCAACACATCAGCTCTATTCGCCTAACCTTCGTCCAGTGACACCGATGAGAGGCCCCTACCCGCAGCCGCACCCGGTCCAATTCGCCCCGAGCCCTCACCAACACCACCAGTATCCACAACCTCACCGCGGAACTCCTAGCGGTCCCTACAGTCAACCTATGATGGCCCAGCATTCATTGCCTCCGCAGATGCCTCCTCCAGCAGGACCCGGTCCACACGTCCCCGAAGCTGGAGAGAAAGCTGAATGAGCATCGTCCATGGTCAGGGATGACTGCATTCGTACATTCAACTTCTAGCTGACCGGGTTTATCTTCATCGCGGAAGTTGACATTGCTATTTCGACCTATTCTCATTACTGGCTTTCATTGCTTGCATTAGCGTGGCTGGGTCTCGTATCGCCTTCTCAGCAATTTGCTGAAACTCAAAAGGGTGGTGGCATTTAGCGGGCGGCGTTACCTCTGGCGTCTTATGGTTGCGGTGGCATGCAGACTACGATGGGCGAAGGTCCCGTGGTCATGTACGCGATGGACGAGGGATACGCGACATGTGTCACATGATGGATACTGGCATAGGATGCTCTTGACCGTCAGCGAGTGGCGTTGCGGAAGGAAGGTGGCTCCGGCAGTTTTCGCGGGCCAGGATATCCAGCGCTGGAAATCAGGGGGTGGATAGGATAGGAGACGGAGGCCGATCAGGATACGGAGATCGCTGAGAGGCAGTTTTCAGATGCAAGTCGAGTGGGGGAGGGGATGGAAATGCCAGAATCATGATAAAACCAGCCATTGCGCCTGTGCTAGTGTCGAGTGACCGGTGACATGAATGAGTGGCATAAGCCAAGAATTGTTGTCTGGCGGAAGAGGACAGATCTCGCCGGCTCAGAATGCGGCCTCGAGCTGCGAACTGCCTCGACTAGACAATGTCCAATGCCGGCGAAGTAGTTCATTCCATACGTAGCTGGTCTCATTAGCCACACTAACTTCCTACCTCGGAAGGGATGGTGGCTGGCCGATAGCGCTAAGTCCGAAAAAATGTCGGGATCCTCGCCAAAGCATCATCATCTCTTCCTCGCGCTCCAGACCCTGTTGTCTCCCGCCTCCGTCCCGTGTCTCGTCGCGCGCACAACCTTCGTACGACCCTCGAGTCTTCCGGCAAAATGCGTATATGATGTCTGGTTCTCCGCTATTCCCCTCCTTGTTCAGGAGAGTCGCCAAGTCCCCGTGGACTTGTAGCACCTGTCTCCGCCAGCAGCAGCAACTCCACCAACCTTTGCGCCAGCGCTTCGGATATGCGACCCAATCTAACGCGAGGAGTATACCGCGGCAGAAGAGAAGGCGGCGATTAGTCCTTGCCGCGGCCGGCGGAGGTGCTCTTGCCGCGGCTGCAGCGGTGAGCGACGATGCAAAGCATGCGGTCACGGCTGTACGGCGGTCAGGCCGAGTTGTCACCACCCTTTTCGTGAATATCAAGGAGTAGGCTGCTTCTTCATCCTCATGACATCTCAAGCTAACCGTTTGCTCCTCTCCAGCTACCGGAAGACGCTCAAGCATGACAATGATCCAGGCTACCCGGAACTGCTCAAGGCATGCCACAAACGCTGTGCGGAGAGGACATTGTGGGCTCTGGAGAAGAACGGGTCGATATTCATCAAGTTGGGACAGCATCTGAGCAGCATGAATTATCTACTCCCAAGCGAGTGGTGCGACACGTTCATTCCGCTTCAGGATAAATGCCCAATATCTTCGTTCGAATCGATCGAAGAAATGGTGATGAAGGACACGGGTCAGACTCTCATGGACTATTTCTCCGAGTTCGAGCCAATGCCCATCGGTGCCGCGTCTTTAGCACAGGTACACCGTGCTATTGTGAGGGAGACTGGGCAGAGGGTTGCAGTGAAGGTGCAGCATCCAGCCTTGGACGAGTGGGCACCGCTTGACCTGGCCCTTACCCGATTTTCGTTCGCGACTTTGAAGAAATGGTTCCCTGAGTATGATCTGACCTGGCTGGCCTCTGAAATGGACATTTCGCTGCCACAAGAGTTGGACTTCCGCAGAGAGGCCGAAAACGCCATGCGGGCGAAGGAGTACTTTTCGAACATTAGAGATGCGCCGTTGATCATACCGGATGTGCTGTGGGCAGAGCGTCGGTTCCTGGTAATGGAGTATGTCACTGGCCACAGACCGGATGATCTCGAATACCTGGATTCTCACGGCATCGACCGTGACGAGGTGTCGGCGGCGCTGGCACGCATTTTCAACGAAATGATCTTTGGCACAAACGCTCCGCTCCACTGCGACCCGCACGGAGGGAATCTTGCGATACGGCACAATCCGTCACGATGGGGTAAAGCGAACTTCGATGTCGTACTCTATGACCACGGTCTCTACAGAGACATTCCCTTGGACCTTCGTCGTTCGTACGCCAAGCTTTGGCTTGCCGTGCTGGATGCCGATGAGCCGCGTATGAGAAAGTACGCGAAGGAGGTGGCCGGGATCCCCGATGAATATTTTCCCTTGTTCGCAAGCGCCATCACGGGGAGAGACTTCACCGCGGTCCAGTCAGGTGTTGACAAACCCAGGAATGAAGCTGAGAAAGAGGCCATCTCCGCTGCGCTCGGCGACGGCATGCTGCAACAATTGGTGGACCTCCTTGGCAAAGTCCCGAGGGTTATACTCCTTATATTGAAAACCAATGATTTGAGTAAGTCGGCGACGGTATGCTCAAACTATACTTTATTGACAAATATACACAGCACGATCTCTTGACGAGAACCTCCATACGCGACAGGGGCCGATACGAACGTTCTTGATCCTTGCCCGGTATGCGTCCCGGACCGTATTTCAAGAGCAGATCGAGGCTTTGAGCGGCAGCATTCTGCGGCCGAGCAATCTCTTCCGCTTCCTGCGTGCCTGGCTTTCGTACGTGAGAGTGGACCTGGAACTTAACCTGTACGAGTATTATTTGTCGCTGAGGAGGGTATTCGGGCTGCATCCAGTACTGTAAACAGAGCAAAGGCGTGCCTTTATGCGGTAACTTTGATGCCCGGGTTGCATGGTTGTGGCGCTGGAGGGACCTTTGCGATTTTTCTTGCAGAATCGTTAGACGATCTTACATATAGATGCAGTGGGAAAATGGAAGCGCAGGCTTGACATGGAATTCACGAGTGCTTTTGGGAAGGATTCGGTGTGGGGCTGAAGATGCAGGAATCGCGGACAAAGGAGACAAAAAACGTCTGCTTGGTGATGAATCCATGTCGGGTATTGCGGCACGCGGCAGGGCATCTCCAGGCTGCAGAAGGCAACGGTGGAGGAATAAGGCGCTCCGGGCTGCGGCACAGAGGATGGAGGCTCCTCCAATTGCGGCGAGCCTGCTGGCGATGGCGACGGACGGGCAGCAGGGAGGGAGGACTCCTCAACGCTGATTACATCATGCGCTCAGCCAGGAGGGGCTGGGGGTTGCTTGCGAGGCCTGGGCGGTGCTGTGGAGGGCTGTGGCCTTAGTCATTCGAGGGCGGAGAGGAGCTGGCTTGGGCGTGAGTGATTGACGGCACGTCCCCTGCAGCGCTGCGATCACTTGTCCGTCAGAAGTGCTGCAGTCGCGCTGTTGCTCGTCGCGCCCTCTTGTCAAGTCTGCTGAGAAGTCCGATCGCATCCTTGCGCCGCGCCCCGCCGCCCAAAGCAGAGGCCCCAGCACAACCAGTGCCGCCAGCCAGAACCTCGACACCTCAAAGATAGAATTGCTCCACGCATCCCACCCACAACACAACCCCCCGAACGCCCTCTCGACCGATCCTCTTGGCCACGCAACCCGTCGACGTACGCCTGCCGCCGCTCCCTCTGCCTTGCTGGTGCTGCCACCGCACCCGCGGGCCGACGCCTGGCCCTTCCGCCGCCGTCGAGAGCTGCACAGCCCCCGGCTATCCTTGACACCGTCCTGCGCTCACGACGCGCTGACATAACCGCTGCGGCGCGCCACAAGCCTGCTCCCTGAAAGACTCCAGTCCTCAGCGACCTCTCTGCCTAAAGCAACGTCGTCGGCACTCGACGAGGAGTCCCCCAAGAGCGCGCCATGGAGCAGCCCGCCCAGCCCAACCTGCGCGTCACCAGTACGTCCGCCCCGCACCGTGCCATAGCTCCCGGCCATCTTGCAGCTAACCGCCGCCCCAGTCATCGCCGCTGATGGCCTCTACAAACGCGATGTTTTCAGTAAGCTGTCGCCCCTTCTGTCTGCCGCCCTGATACTGACCCGACCCCAGGGTTTCCTGATCCTTTCGCGGTGGCGACCATAAATGGCGAGCAGACGCGAACCACCAGCGTCATCAAGAAGACGCTGAACCCGTACTGGAACGAGAGCTTCGACATGTAAGATATCCGCCCGCTGCGCGCCCGGCACCCTGGCTCGAGTAGCCGTCGCTGACACGGTGCAGGAGAGCTACCGAAGACAGCATTCTTGCGGTCCAAATATTTGACCAGAAGAAGTTCAAGAAGAAGGATCAAGGCTTCCTCGGTGTCATCAACGTCCGCATTGGCAGCGCCATAGACTTGGACTCGGGCGGCGACGGTGAGCAACATTGGTGGCCCTTTCCAAAACAAGGGTTTTAGCTCTAACACCTGCTACTTCAGAGATGTTGACACGCGACCTCAAGAAGTCCAACGACAACATGGTCGTGCACGGCAAGCTGATTCTAAATTTATCCACCAACTTGTCGCAGCCTATCAACCAGCCGAACGGTCCTCGGCCCTCTTCCGTGTCTGCGCACTCGTCTGTTAACGGTTTGCCTGCTCCGAATAACCCCGCTACCCCTCTCAGCGCCGGCCCCTCCAACTCTCTACATCCTGACATGTTCCCCGGGAGCCGTCCTGGTGCCGCTGCCGCTGCCGCTGCGGGTGCCCGTCCGAACCAGCCAACTGCTCCGGGAGCCCAGCCCAATGGAGCCCCCAGCAACACCCAGAGGAACACCGGATACAGTGCTTTTGAGGACGCCCAAGGCCGTCTACCTGCAGGCTGGGAACGTCGGGAGGACCACCTCGGGCGCACGTACTACGTCGATCATAATACCAGGCAGACGACGTGGATTCGACCGGCCGCCAATGTCAACGAAGCGCAACAACGGACTCAGATGGAGGCGCAGACGCAGCAGGAACGCACGAGGCATCAAAATCGCATGCTTCCGGAAGACCGCACCGGTGCGAACTCTCCTACACTTTCCGAGCGTCAACCCTCGCCTGGATCTACTCCTTCCGCGAGTGCAGTCTCGATGATGGCTACGGGAGCTACCACGGCCGGCACGGGCGAGCTGCCATCTGGTTGGGAGATGAGGCATACGCCGGAGGGAAGAGCATATTTTGTTGACCACAACACCCGTACTACTACCTGGGTTGATCCCCGTCGCCAACAGTATATCCGGATGTATGGCCAAAATGCTCAGAATGGTACCATTCAGCAACAGCCTGTCTCGCAATTGGGTCCATTGCCTAGCGGCTGGGAAATGCGGCTGACCAATACCGCGCGTGTCTACTTCGTTGACCACAACACCAAGACAACTACGTGGGACGATCCCAGGTTACCGTCTTCCCTGGATCAGAACGTTCCACAGTACAAGCGTGATTTCAGGAGGAAGCTGATCTACTTCCGTTCTCAACCAGCGCTGAGGATCGTTTCTGGCCAGTGCCATATCAAGGTCCGCAGAAGCCACATCTTTGAGGACTCATACCACGAGATCATGAGACAGAGTGCTGGCGATCTGAAGAAGCGCCTAATGATCAAGTTCGATGGTGAGGATGGTCTGGATTATGGTGGTTTGTCCAGAGAATTCTTCTTCTTGTTGTCTCACGAGATGTTCAACCCCTTCTACTGCCTGTTCGAATACTCCGCACACGACAACTACACGCTTCAGATCAACCCGCACTCTGGCATTAACCCAGAACATTTGAACTATTTCAAGTTCATTGGTCGCGTCGTAGGTTTGGCCATTTTCCACCGTCGTTTCTTGGATGCTTTCTTCATCAGCGCTTTCTACAAGATGATCCTCAAAAAGAAGATCACGCTCCAGGACATGGAGGGTGTGGATGCTGATTTCCACCGGAATCTCCAATGGACAATGTGAGTTGTCCCAAGGTCCTTTGGCTAGGTTGTGGAAAACTAACCGATCTTTATAGGGACAACGACATTGATGACGTTCTTGATCTCACGTTCTCCACCGACGATGAGCGTTTTGGTGAAACTGTGACGATCGACTTGAAGCCGGGTGGAAGGGATATCGAGGTCACCAATGACAACAAGAGGGAATACGTTGAGTACGTAATTCTTGAGCCGGATTGTTTGTATCGTGACGCTAATTTGAATTAGACTCATCACCGAGTGGCGCATCCAGAAGCGCGTCGAGGAACAGTTCAGTGCTTTTATTGCGGGTTTCCACGAGCTAATCCCTGCAGATCTCATCACAGTCTTTGATGAGCGTGAATTGGAGCTCCTCATTGGAGGTATCGCAGATATTGACGTAGACGACTGGAAGAAGCACACCGACTACCGTGGTTACACCGAGAGCGACGAAGTTATTCAGAACTTCTGGAAGGTAAGGATACGACGTCCAATTTGGAACGTTGGAGCGTCATGCTAAAATCGCTTTAGTGCATCCGGAGCTGGGACGCGGAACAGAAGTCCCGTCTACTTCAATTTGCTACCGGTACCTCGCGTATTCCCGTCAACGGTTTCAAGGATCTTCAGGGCAGTGATGGCCCCAGGAGATTTACGATTGAGAAGGCGGGCGAGATCACACAGTTGCCCAAGTCGCATACTTGGTGAGTTCTCAAATCTGATGAATTTTCACAGGAAATACTAACCGCCCAATTCAGCTTCAACCGCCTTGATCTCCCGCCCTACAAGACATATGAGGCCCTCAACCAGAAGCTCACAATCGCCGTTGAGGAGACTGTCGGGTTCGGACAGGAGTAGTTGCCAGACTGCTCGAAACAGTACCCGCACGAAATATGTCGCGAGGAGCCGAGAACCACGTATACCCTGCTTTTACCTTAACCGGGATATTTATCGACCCCGCCATTCAACACTTTCCAACCTTATCAATCCCGCGGTCTTTGTATAAAAAAAAAGAAAGAACGCTCTCATCATTATTGTACAGGCCTAGGCGCAAGGAGGAGACATTCTTGTTTTTATCGGGCGCGCGAACACCAGCCGACGTAACGCAGTCCGTGCTATCTTTGGGGTCAAGAGGAAGCGGGGAGAGAGGCTGGACCCTCTGGGAAAGGAGGCAATTGGAGAAAGAGGGAAATCAAACTTTTCTTTATTGAAAGAAGGTGCCGCTTATGGGATTCTTGTAATACACAAATCGCTCCCGGCTCATTGGGGGAACGATTTCATCATCGATCGTTAGGAATCCAGTCCTCGCAATGATTATTGGGCAAGCGGAAATCTCTTTTCATCTCCTCCTGTCTTCCTCTCATTCCCTTCCTAGTTTGGCCTTTTCTGTTTCCCGATTCCCTTCGGGAGAGTAGGGTATTGGTTCATGAGGCAGGAAAGAGGCATGCCAGGTCTGTTTCTTTCAATGATGAGCTGATGTGGGGTCTCGATGGGTGACGGTGGATATGCGTCGGGATACTTTTTTCCTTCGAGCGGAAGATGTAGAATGAAGGACAGAAAAGTACAGTGAAGACTGCAGATTCTTCGTCGGGTTGGAGGTCGAGGAAAATGGACGGGAATGGGAACGAAATGGAGGGACTTTTGGCTTGGTTTTTTTTTCTTTTCTGTTCTGTCTGCTTCTCGTTGTCAGTCTTCTCATCTTGTTGGTGCTGGAGTCTAGATTTTCTTTTGACTGGTTCTCCTACCTTGTTCTTGTCTGATCAATTGATATTTTCTTCTGCGTTGAATGCTCCTTACTTTTGACCGTGCTTACTATTGGTTTAGGATGCTCTGAAAAAATAGGAATGTTTGGCCTGGGTTCCCCCAACGTTGACTTTTCCCCATGTCTTTACTTCTCCTTTTAGGCAGTTGGTTTGTGTAGCTGATCCCTCGCATCAGTGTCTGTCATCTCTCCGCGTTCTTCAAGTCTCTCCTTCCTCGAGTCGAAAAAAATCTCGTGCTCCTGCAATCCATTTCCCGCATTTACCAGGTGACCCGGTAGCTTGTGCTTAGGGATCAGAATAGCAGTGTTTTGTCTTGGACTATATGCAGATCCTTGCATGCCCGTGATGAACGTATTGCAGTGATGTACAGTCGGGTGTTTTAGGTGATATTATCTACAGCTGTCTTGCTGACATCGGCTTAGGTTCCTGCCTCTGAAGATGAGTATCAACGCCATACGCAGACCGGGCCGATGCCATTCTCCCACCTGCATCAACCTTCGTTTATTTCACTCCTCTCGCCTTGAATCATGCACTTCGGGCGGACGAATGTTGATAGGATCTTAAGCTTGTCGAGGGGAATTTTTCATTCGGCACTATCTCTCGGCTGCAGCAACTCTCTGTAGTGCATATATGCATACGTCTGATGAATCACCACAATCCACCTCCGCGGAACAATGCACGTAGAGCTTGATCATTCGCCCGGAGATAAACTAGTCAGAACCTGATGTCATCTGCATACTGTTGAATGCTTGCAATTCCCGATTTTCGGTAAGAGATGGCCATGGTACTGCCTTCACGATTGGATCCGACCGACCCCAGGTCTCCAATAAAGCGGGATCGCCTCTCTTCACACTACGTTTGGTGACTTCGGCATGGGCTCGTTCATATCCTTCAGACGATTCATTCGCAATCTCCGCATATTTAAACACAAGAGCACAAGACTCCCGTGCGGGGTGGGCAGACATCTGTGCATATTCGAGGGCGCGACGATCCGAGCGTAGTCACTCAAGGAGCGTCTGGGATAGATTGCAGCTTTTTGCGGGGGGATTTCGGCGGGAAACCGAGCACAAAGCTGATGTATCCCGAGTAGTCTACGTCAAATTCATACAATCTTCTAAGCTGACTGGGATAGAGTGCGACGCCAAGAAAATTCATGTTCGAGCGTATGCCAGTCATCAATCTCCACCACGCCCAGGTAGCCGCCGCGGCCGCCACCACCGACTGGATTTTGTTGGTGGTGGAGGCGCGGAACCCCCCCTTCCCGGTTCGAAGCCTCACCCCAGTCCGCATTATGCATGGCATGCATTAGTCCTTAGTTACCGCTGCACAAAAAAAAAGTGCCCGCCACCGCCCTTTTTTTTTTCAACAACAGAGCCCCATGACATGGAACGATGCAGAGAATAGGGCGCGTTTTATGCAGGCCCTGGGAGGTGGCTGATGTTGAAAAATCAGAGTTGGTGAGCCGAGATAAGGTCATGCTTGTGTCAATGTGGCGATCACTGATCGTCTTCTGGCGGATCCTCTGCTGTCGCGCACTTTCTACGGCGAAGGCGTGGGCGGGGGTGCGGAGAAGCGGGTGGATGAGCTCGTAACGAGGATACTAGCTGTTGTTGTCTCTGCCGACGGACGGTTCAGTGGGGACCAGCAGAGCCAGCAGGACCCCTCACTGGTTTTCAGGGTCCCTATAGTCGTTCAGTAGTGTGTTGTACGACTGTCGGGCTCCCGAACGGGTGGCGGCTCGGGTGAGAGAGCGAAGGGATGGGGGGACACGGCCGGCGGCGGAGCGGGTCTTTGAAAGGGGCGCCAGCTGGTCGCTGCGGCCCATCAATCCTCGACGAACGTCGGCCCTCGCGGTGAGAGAAAACGAGGTGGCGAGGTGCATCCGCGCATGACAGCATCGCTTATTGCAGCGATCGGTGGGGAAGCTCGCCGACTCGCTTGTCCGTCGCCCTTCGTCAGTTGGGGTGTGTAGGCCGCGATGCTAATGGCCGTGCTGCAACATTATTGGTGCACCCTGGCCCATAGACCGGCCAGCTGGCAGCAGGCAGGGTGATTGGGCGCGGAGGAGGCTTGTGCGGCTCTTTTTTCCTGGGGACGGCCGGGCAGGCATGGCGATGGGGAGGACGGGACATGGATGGAACCCGGCCTAGCGCGGTGGGAGGCGGGCGGACATGCTTCGCTCTGTTTGAGACAGAGAGAGCGCGGTGGTGCCTGCTCTGCTCGGCAAGTGGCCCCTTAACTTTGTTTTCGCGTTTGTTTGCACCTGGGCGCGCGACTGCACGACTGCCCTGCTGTGCTGTCCTGCTGCTGCTCGCGCTGCCGGGCGTCGGTGAGGTGACACGAACACGATGCGTGCTGTGGAGAGAGCGTGTCTCGTGTGTGGCTAAGAATAGGCGTCGGCGCATCCACCAGCACGCAGGGACGGGCGCTATACAAGGCGCTCCATCAGGCTAGTCGCAGTGCCGGATTGGTTCCATGCTCTTCTCGCCCAAACTCAACTCGACATGCCGCATATGCACGGATGCCAGTCCAATGGCTGGCTAAACAACACGAACCATGTGATGCCTCCCTTCCCGAACGCCCCGTCGTTCCATTAATTCCTGTCAAAACCATTTAGTCCCGCCTCGCGCTCCGTCGTGTTTCCACTCTTCCTGCCTCCTCGTCCAAACTTTCTCCCACAATCCCGCCCATCCACTCGCTCTGGGCCCCATTGACCGATCTCCACCCGTCGCTACCTTAAAACCGTACCCACTTCCGCTCAATCCCATTCCGCGCCTACTTGTTCACAACAAACGCCCTTTAATACCG
Organism: Botryosphaeria dothidea; assembly: GCA_011503125.2. Classification (NCBI taxonomy): domain Eukaryota; kingdom Fungi; phylum Ascomycota; class Dothideomycetes; order Botryosphaeriales; family Botryosphaeriaceae; genus Botryosphaeria; species Botryosphaeria dothidea. The sequence goes on from WWBZ02000001.1 coordinate 3,335,124, forward strand.
CCGCATTCCGCTCCCAGCTTCTCCACCTCACCCCCTCACCACACCAACTCACATCCGCCACTATGCGTTTCTCCGTTGCTGCTGCTGTCCTCGCCTCGGCTGGCTTCGTCGCCGCCCAGAGCTCCACTTCCTCTGCCTCTTCTTCCACCTCCACCTCGAGCTGCCAGGCCGCCAAGTAAGCAGTCGACAATGCCCATCGAACGAGCTCTTTGCTAACACCACCCTTTCCACAGCATTGTCACGGCCTGTGTTGATGGCATCAAGCCCCGTACCGAGGGCTGCGGTGGTAACGACTGGGACTGCCTTTGCAGCGCTTACACCGATCTCCTGACGTGAGTAACCCGACGGCCCACGCTCTCCAAGCAAGAGAAGAGAGCATCGGCTAACTGAAGACCTCGATACAGCTGCTACAACAACTGCCCCAACGATCAGACCCGCTCGTCCGTCCAGAACCAGGTTACTCAGTTCTGCAACGCTGCCAACGCGTAGGTTCACTCTCAAGCCTGATCAATTCCTCTGCCTCAATCACTGACACCCCGAACAGCAACAAGTCCACCTCCAGCTCCTCCTCCGGCTCTGCCACCGTCACTGCCACCTCCGCCTCTTCTGCCGCTACCGCCACCGCCACCGCGTCTGCCTCCGGCACCTCCGCCTCCAACTTCGACTCCTTCAGCGGCGAGACCAGCTCCGCCTCTGCTTCGGGCTCGTCCTCGACCGGCGCTGCCGTTCCCATGCACGTCCCCGCTGGCGGTGCGCTGGGTCTGGCCATCGGTATTGCTGCTATGCTGTAAGCAGTTTAAACAGTCTCCCGAAATGGGATTTTAGGGACATGGGTTGTAATGCGTAATGCGATTTTTTGGGCGGGTTGGTAAGAGGGTGTCTCTCTTCTAACCTGTATATTTTCTATCGAAATTGGGGTGGTTTGCTGCATTGCTGAGCCGGCGGGGGGGGGGGGGGTGCGGCGTGGGTCCACTAGCATTTGCTTTTTGTGTTGAGTGTTCGTCTCCGTTGGATTCTCCGTCCGGCAAGACCACTACATATTGCTCTCTCTCTCTCTCTCTCCTTATCACTCGTAGCTAATACTCAATTCTACCTCCCAAAAACTCAGCGAGGCGAGCTAAAAAGTACTTTCTCTCCGTCAATAAGACCTCTGCTTTCAAGGGATCATCTGAATTAGAATTTGCCGCCGTATTGACAATATTGCTTCTCATTGCCGCCACCTAACCGTCCACTCCACCTCAATAAAGCAGGACCACGGTTCGGACACACGCATCGACCTCTAGTCTCAAACGTCCCTCGACCTGCCGAGCTAGTCTGCTTCCTCAGCAATTGCCCAACAACACAAAGCTCCCGGGGACATGAAATCCGACCCGTCTTTTTTTTTTGCCGCCGCTCCGGAATGTTTTGGGCGTCATACACGGCCCGAGGAGCTGGTTCTTCCGCCCTACTCCACGTCTTACAAACACCGACTTTTTTTTTTGCCGAGTCTATCGAACGATGCGTGGTTGGTGTCACGTTCGAGTCGGGTGTTTTGGGTTTGCCTGACCGGTCTGTGGGACCTCACGTGTGCGGTGTGGAAACGTTGGCGGATGGGTGCTTGAGATCCGACCAGAGGAAAGACCAAGGGTTTGAAATTATCGAAGACGGCGTTCTTGCGCTTGCTCGGACTTCGGAAATCTATCTCTCTAGGAGGTTTATCTTTCTAGGAGGTCTGAGTCTCCGAACCAGCGCGCTGAAAAATATTTGCGTGATTATGAGAACCCCATGGAGACTAGGGAAATTCAATGCGCACTACCCTATATCATTTGAGCGCAGTGTTGAAGGGCAGAAATATCCTGATCTACAGGTTCCACGGGCACTTCCCGAGGTCGAGTAGCTTCCTGATTTGCCGGACGAGCAAGTGATGTGTTGGCGCTGCTAGCACGAACTGGAGTGGCCACTTCTGCGGCATTTGTGTGGTATTCATTCAAGCCTCTTCAAGTCGCGGAGAACAGAACTTAGAAGTTCGAAGTCAGTGTTTTATGAGCTCAAGATGTGTCCGGGAGCATAAGCTTCAACGGACCTCGTGAGCGTGGGCTTTGCTGAGCGTTCTGCTGATGCGGAGACTGTGCCGTGGTGATTTTTCGTCTGTCTTGGGAGACGGTGGCACATCCGTAAAAGACGCCCTTCTTTCTTTGTCGTTTGCATCAGCCAGTAGCCTCTTGTATTCTGGGGAAAATTACTTAAGGAAGTAAAAGAGAATTACTGCGCTTCCCGTTCTTGCCAGACAGATACTATGGTCTATTCCGAGCATTGCCGACAATAGTACTTTACACGGGGTCCATGGTTGCTCAAGTTCACCAAACTTAACAGATCAACAATCTCGCCGCCACAATCTCAGGCTGTTTTTCAGCATTATTTTGGGGTTATGAGCATTGAAATCAGCGGTAGATGATGAGTTGCAGCTCATGCCGCGCGTTCAAATGTATAAAAACTCGTCTTGAGAATTGAATGTGCTAGATTGAGCATATCCATCCATCTCCTCCGAGAGCCGATCCGGTGCGCACATAGGAGACTTAGCGGAGGGTCTTGATAGGCGTGGTGCTCGCAACCTGGCACGATGCGACCGGTCGGCTCGACGAGACGGAAATACGGGCAAGCTCTAGGGAAGGGAAACACAGACTAGCTTCGATGGCCCTCACCGACCCTGTTAAGCGGGCGTCTAGGCGACTCAACGGAGGGTCTTAATAGGCGTGGAGCACGCAACCTACGACGATGACATAGGCCAGCGGTGAGGGGAGGCCCTCGAGGTGTCACAGGCCAGTCGCGCAGACACTCAACACGTTGGAAACATAGGCCAGCTCAGAATAAGAGGGGACATAAGCTTGGTTAGTAGGAGAGGGTGGAGCAGGTCGCCCGGCGTGGGATCTGGTCCGTTACCCCTTCTGCAAGACACGGTCGGCCTGTTATGGGGAGACCCTTACAGGCAACGCGAAACGGGGACCTGGTGAGTGTAGGGTGTTGCGCCCCTGCACAACACCTGGGTTTCCCGCGGGGCGTAGTGCGCAGCAGCCACTGCTGGCTCCGAGGACCTTACCCCTTCGCTGGGCTCTGACCCTCGGTGCACCTGGATGGCAGGTAGGATCACGTCCTGGCCGGAGAGACTGCTGCGTGGCTCGAGAGAACGGATACGCGTGTCGGTATGCATAGAGACGGGACTGTTCGCCTCCAAACCAACGCTGAAGCAAACGATAATGAGAACTCGGAGGTTTTAGGACAGCACGCCGGCGATGCATGCTTAAGGAGCAAACAGGGATCACTCAGGCAGGAGGGGTTTGGCCCGGCCCTAACTGTGGAGGCCGCAATGAGAAGCGGCTGAAAACTGGGGTAGGGGCCTGGATAGACCTTTGGGAGACTGGAGGTTATAGGCATGTCAAACCCTACTGCAACTTTGTACATAGATACAATTGTATGATTTCCTGAAAACATGACCACGCCAAAAAATCGACCCCAAGCTACGGCGCCGGGAGAGGGCCCCAGGGACTCTCCTAGGCCCAGCGAGACTCGAAATACCACTCAGAGCAGCTATAGCCGCGTTGTAGTTGATGTAGAAGCCGCAGGAAGGGGCGAACAGCCCCCTCCAGTGACCACCTCTACCCAACCACAGCGCACCCCTAATAAACCGCAGAACACTCAGTACAGCGTAGAATACGTTAAAAGAGCCTCAAAAACAGCAGACACCCTCCTCTAAGCCCTATAAGCATCCGCTGGCCTCCCTTCAGTCCTCTTTAGCTAGGTAAAAAATTTTCTCGATATTGCCAAGATAATCTTCTAGGATTATATTACTATCTACTAGGAGGCGACCACCAAGAAGCTAGGCCTTAAGGATATCCTTAAGGAGGTCTAGTAGGTCTAGAAGGTAGTCAGCTAACTCTAGACTACTCCTACGCCCGTAGTACCTAGCTGGGCCAATATTATAGCCCGAGCAGCCCTAAAGCCCCCTACCCCCCCAACTACTACTAAGCTTACCCTACACTTCCCGGATAAGACTAATAGATAGGAGGTTACCAACCTTACTAACGAGGCTATTATTAAGAAGATCTAGGCAGGGAAAAGCCTAGCTTATAAAAGAGTGCTAGCGGCTAAGAAGCTCCCTAGTAGAGACGTTAAGCTCTTTATACCTAATGCTTAGACTAGAGTAGCCCTCCTCTAGAATTAGGAATAGACTATAGGACTAGGTAGGGAAGTCCGTCCTAACTAGCAGCTCTACTTAGTACTAGTCTATAACGTCCCCCTTAAAGATATTAATACTAAGAACCCCTAGGCCGCCTAAACCCTTTAGGATTAGAACCTATCCCTATATCTAGGACTACGTATTAGTAAGCTAGCCTAGCTAAAAAGGAAGCTCCTAGAGGGGAAGACGTACTTAGCTATTATTCTTAGTACTATAGACCCCGAGGTAGCTAACTAGATTATTACTAAAGAACTTATTAGTAACTATACTCTCTATATAGTAGAGTACTATAGTATAATCTTTATAGTAACCTAGTGCTTTAAGTGCTAGGATTATAGCTATATCTCTATCTACTATAGAAGAGAGAATAGGTACGGCTAGTACGCCGAGGTATATAATACCTACGAGTACTCTAAAGAGAAGACGTAATATATAAACTATAACTAAGAGCATACGGCCTAGAGTAACTCCTACCTAACGCGTAGAGCCCGTTAGGCTAAGGCTACTAAGGCCCGCCTAGCGGTACTAGAGAGATATAGAGGAGGTACCCCTACGGCTAAGATATAGCCCTAAACTAACTAGTTAACGGTTAGGCTAAGGAAGAGGCCTAGAGAAGAGGAGCCGACTAAGAGAGGGCTAGGTAGGCTAAGGGACCTAAGCCGCCCCCCGCCTCCTAACTAGATGCGGTTTACCGGACTTAATAGCTTCTAGTATACCTCGGAGGAAGAGCCTACGAGAACTCCCGCCTTCTCGTAGCCTATACTAATAACCCCCTCGTAGCCTAACTTAGAAATAGAAGGAAGTTAATATTAGATATAGGCTCTCTCTCTATCGTATAGTATAACGTCTATAAGAGTAGAGATAGAGTAATACTCCCGTTCTTTAAGGAGGTTAACCTAAGGATCTACTATATCCTAGCTATCTAGAAACCCTAGAGGAACCTAAGGGTTAAGATAATAGTAAGATACCCTACCTACTATATAGTTTTCCCTTAGAAGAAAGTAGTAAGAACCTACTTCTTTATAAGTAAGGCTATTACCCCCGACTTCTAGCAAGTAATAGCCTACTTACTAGATCTTATTATACTATCTATTACTACTAAGATACGTATAATCTATATCTATAACTACTATAATCCCCTACTAGCCTCCTATACTAGTACGGCTCTAGAAACTCTATCTCTTCTTCTAGAAGCTCTTAGAAAACTAGAGGAGCATATCCTCCTAGGAGACTTTAACCTTTACTATCCTATCTAGGGGGATATAACCGCTCTAAGATACTATATTCTTATAGATAACCTTATCGAAATAGCTACTATAGCTAACCTTAACCTAGCCCTTCTAAGAGGTACTATTACGAGGAGAGAGGGTAGTAGCGAGAGTACTCTAGACCTTATCTTTACTATATAGTAGCTAGAGAAGAGGATTCTTAGTTGCGGAGCTAGTTAGGAGCTTAAATCATTCTCTAACCACCTACCTATCCTTACTACACTCGATTTTTCCCTTACCCCCGCGGAATTACGTCCTCTAAGGCCCTAGTAGAAGAAAGTAGACTAGAAGAGAACTAATAATATACTCTAATTAAAGCTTAAACACCTTAAAGTAGCCCCTCTTAATACTAAAGTAGACCTAGATTACTTTACTATACTACTCTAGGAGGCTATCTAAAGAATAATCTAGAAGACTATTCTAGTAGCGAGACCCTCGCCCTAGGCCTCTATATAATAGATAAAGAAGTATTCGGACCTAGTATACTAGGCTAGAGTAGCTAGAAGAAAGTAGATAGCTATAGGAAGGGAGGAGAACTAGATAGTTTACTAAACTATTACTAATAGTAAGAAGAGGTAGATTAGAAGAGATAGAATAAAAGTATAGCGTAGAATAGTAGCTAAGATTACTTTAGACCTATCTATACTCTAGAAGCTCTTAAAGTGGGTAAGAATAAAAGCATAAGAACTACTAGCCCTACCCTAGTTCCTACTCCTCTAGAGAGTAGATAGACAACTATACTACGATAATCCGGCTATAACGACGGGCCTCTTCTACTAGGCTTCGGAGTTACCTAGTAGGTTCGGGTAACCGAGGGGTTTACCTTGAATGACAAGAGAAGGGTAAAGGATGGGAATAACGGGTAGAAATCACGTGATAAGTAAGTGCACAGTGTGCGAAAGGCTCGTTACCTCCAATAGGGTTATATTAGAACTTTAAGTTAACCACGAAGGTCAAAGTACTATCTAATAAGTGTGGTTATATACAAGTAGGAAAGCTATAACAATCTAGTATGGTGTTTGGATCTTTTCTGATCCAGTGGGTGTTAGATCAGTAGAGATCCAAAGGTGGGTCTTGGATCAGTCCTGATCTAAGGTGGGTCCTCACGTGATGCGGGCGCTTAGACTTCTCTCCCGGATCCCGTTTTCTGATCTTGTGAACGGACGCGATAACCACCTTTCTCTTGACCGCTCCCTGTGCCTCTTGTCGGTTTCCCGGATTCTGCCAGCCTAACCGTTCAGCGTTACCGGCGGCCCTTGGTCGCGTTGTTCCCCTGCGGGTTCTCTAACTCATCGGCGCTTCGCTGGTTTCCTTGTGCCTTGTAGGCTTTCCTCCCGTACGGGCCTTGGTCTTGGCGACTAATCCTTTAAGCGCCGACTCCCTTGGGGCTGACCTTCCCGTGCGGGATCTCTTGTGGTGCGGCTCTGCTAGCCGTGCGGGAACTTGGTCCCTGCGGTGTTTTCTCCCGTGCGGGTTTCCTGCCCTTAGGGTACTAAAGTCCGTGTGGCCTGGGGTTCGTAACACTACCCCCCTCCTTAAGGATCTTCGGCCCGAAGATTTGTTCATACGCTTATATCTTGGGCTTCCTTGTTCTCTTCTCCGCTTCCTTTTTCTTTCCTTCTGTAAGTTCTCCCACCATGCTATTCGAGTCTCGCAAGCGCAAGCGTGATGGTCAGCGTGCTGAGCGCGTGGATTTAGGTGACGAGATTGATCTTTTTGGCGAGGATATGCCCCTTCCTTGTTCTTCTTGTTTGTTGCTAAATTTTGGTAAAGAGGAGGATGATCCGTCGTTTGTCGTTTGTCGTATAGATAAGTCCCATTCGCGTTGTGGAGAGTGTGCTCGTAAGGGGAAGTCGGCCTGTGATGCCACTGGCCTAGATTATTCGGATTATATGCTTCTTTCTTTGTTTTCTTATTGGCTGCTAACTTTCTCAGTTCTTCGTGTGCGACGAGCCCTTGATAAAGCCGAGCAGGATGAAGCAGAGGCTCTAAGGGCCGCTCAGGCTGCGATGGCGCGTCTAGACCGGGCGAGGAAGCAGAAGGATCTTTTAAAGAAGCGCGGGAGCCTGATAATTGCGAAGAAGGCCTCGACTGTGGAGGAGCTGGAGGAGTTGGATCGCCTGGAGACTGCTCGTGAGGCTGGGGACTCTGCTGACCCTGAAAATGCCGGAGAGGAGCGGTCACCAAAGCGTTTACGTGGCGAGCCCTCAGCTGATAACGCTGTGGGTCTGTCCCAGTCTGTCGGTTCTCCTGGCGCTGGTTCTGATGCTGCGCCACCCGAGAGTTCCGAGCTAGTGAATCAGGCGCGGCAGCCTCTGTCTCCTGGTTTTGATTTTGGGCCCTTCTTAAATGACGCGTCGGCGGCATGGGTCGATCTGGGTTTCGGCGATGGAACTCATTAATGAGTTCTTGACAGTCGCATAGTTCTAGGGGTTCCCAGGTGTTGTCCCAGTCTCCTTCCCATTTTAGGAGATATCTGAACTGACCGTCGACGTAGCCGCTGTCGAGGACCTGTTCTACGTTCTAGTCTCTGTTTTCGTCGGCGTCGGGGTTTTCCGGTATTATTTCCTCGGTTTGGCGAATAGGTGTGGCGTTTCTTGGTGCCGGTTCGAGTAAAGAGATGTGGAAAACTGGGTGTATCCGCATGGTTTCTGGCAATTTGAGGCGGAAGTTGACCTTTCCAATCTGTTTTTCAATTTTAAAGGGGCCGACTTTCTTGAAGTCCAATTTCTTGCTTGGTCGGTCTCCTTGCTTTCTTTTAAAATTTTTGCTGAGGAGGTAGACTTTGTCCCCCCTCTTGAGCTTTGGTGCCTCCTGGTGCCGTCTATTGTAGTATCGTCCCATTATTATAGATACGTATTCGACGTCGAGGTGTAGTTGTTCGTGGAGAGCTTTCAGCTGGTCTGCTTTGAGGATTCCTTTCTGGGCTAGAGATTCGCTTGGGATTGGCTCTTTGTAGGCAGTAGGTTCGAATCCGTAATTGGCGTAGAACGGTGACTCTTGGGTAGCTGACGCTTTCGAACTGTTGTAGGCGAACTGGGCGAGAGGTAGCAGTTCTACCCAGTTATCCTGCGTGTAGTTGAGATAGCAGCGCAGGTATTGCTCGAGCGTCTGGTTTATTCGTTCTGTCTGTCCGTCTGTTTGTGGATGTGCCGTGGTAGAGAGCTTGTGCTTGGATCCAAGCTGACGGGTGAGAGTTTGCCAGAATCGGGATGTGAATAACCGATCTCTGTCTGACACGAGCTCGTTCGGTAACCCGTGGTTGCCGAGGATTGTCCTGAGGAATATGTAGGCTAGTTCTTCCGCGTTTGCCGACTTGAGGTATGGCAGGTAGTATGCGTACTTAGAGAGCCTGTCGACGATAACTAGGATCGAGTCGTACTTTACCTTAGTAAGGGGCTCTTCTGACTCTGGTAGATCCGTGATAAAGTCGAGCGAGATTGATTGCTAGGGTCGTTCCGGGGCTAATAGTAATTAGAGCAGCCCATAGGGCGAGTGCCTCGAGGCCTTGCTTCGAATGCAGAGGTTATACTGCGAGACTACCCGTTGGACTATCTTTCTGAGCCCTGGGAAGTAGAAGCTCCTAGTGATCCGCTCAATCGTCTTGTCGATTCCTTGATGACCGTGTGCTGGTGCTTCGTGTATATCTTTGACGAGTTCTTCCCGAAGTCTAACCGGGACGTAGACTAATCCCAAGAATAGGATAGTGCCGTCTGCGTCCTTGGATAGCCGAGGGTCGTTTTCCAGATTCCCGAATTCCTGAATCGTGGAGTCGTCTTCGTATGCCTCTCTGATTTTTCTAGTCCAGTCGTTCTGTTCGAGGCGTATCGCTGGCGCTAGTGTTTTGACCGGGGTAAGCGATTCGTCGAGTCCTTCTTGGAGCCATAATTGTTCTGTGCTATAAATAGCAGCGAGCGTCTTCGGGAGCATAAAGCTGCCGTCTTTCTGCTCTGCTAGAATTACTAGCTGAGGTCCTTGCTTCCCTTCTATGTGGTCTGGTCGTCTGCTTAGCGCGTCTGCGCGTGCGTTTTCCGATCCCTTTCTATAGGTAATCTTAAAGTCGTAGGAGGCTAGTTCTTCTGCCCACCTAACTTGTCGACGGTTTAACTCCTTCGTTGTAGTGAAGTGGGTAAGGTTTTTGTGGTCGTAGTAGACTATAACCCGGTGTTTTGCCCCTTCGAGGTAGTGTCTCCATTCTTTAAAGGCGGTTACGATGGCTAATAGTTCCTTATCGTGGACATTATAGTTGCGCTCTAGTGGTGACATTTTGCGCGAGTAGTAGGCAATGGGGTGGAGCCTGCCCTGCTCGTCGGGTTGGCTTAGAGTCGCGCCGATGGCGTAGTCCGAAGCGTCGGTTTCTACCGTGATTGGTAGGTTAGGGTTATAAATACCCAGGACCGGCGCTTCCATAAACATTCGCTTAAGCGAGTCGAAGGCGATTTGCTGTCTTTCTCCCTAATGAAACCCGTGCTCCTTTTTTGTTAGGTCTGAAAGTGGCGCTAACACCTTTGCGTAGTTTAGGATGAACTTTCGGTAAAAGTTGGCAAATCCTAAGAAGGATTGTACGTCCTTTACTGACGTAGGTGCGGGCCATTCCCTAATCGCATCGAGCTTTTTATCGTCCATGCTGATGTGTCTAGGAGTGATGATGAATCCGAGGAATTCTGTTTTCTGTGTGTACCATTCGCATTTCTCCGGTGCGATCTGGAGATCTCGTTCTTCGAGTGCCTTAAGGACCTTGTGGATGTGCTCGGTATGCTCCTCGAGCGTGTCTGAGTAGATAATAATGTCGTCCAGGTAGGCCGTGCAAAACACGTCTAGATACGGGCGTAAGGTGTCGTTGACTAGGCTCTGGAACGTGCCTGGGGCGTTGGTAAGCCCAAAAGGCATGACTGTGTACTCGAAGTGCCCTAGGCGTGTTCTGAATGCGGTTTTCCATTCTTCTCCTTCTTTCATGCGAACTAGGTAATATCCTTCTCTGAGGTCGAACTTCGTAAAGTACTTTGCGGTTCGGAACTTATCCTGCAGTTCGTCTATTCTTGGGAGCGGGTACCGATTCTTAATCGTAATGTCGTTTAGCTGACGGTAGTCTACGCAGAGTCGTAGTTTGCCATTCTTTTTTGGGACGAACAGGATGGGATAGCCAGCTGGTGATGATGACGGCCGTATGTATCCTCGTTCTAAGTTCTTGTCGATGTATTCCCTTAGAGCCTCGAGTTCCTTCTCTGATAGAGAGTAGATAGGCTTGAACGCGGGCTGCGCTCCTGGTATGAGGGGAATTTCGTGATCCCAAGGTTTGTGCTCTGGTAGTTGTCCTTTGCCTCTTTCCTGGAAGATTCGTGGGTATTTCCAGAACTCTTGAGGTACCGTTTCCAATTCCGGTATTGGTGCTGATTTGTTGATGTTAGGCCTTACAATGCCGCCGAGTTCCCCATATATTTTCTCGCTTGTCGTAATGCCTGCAAGTATAGGTTTTCCCCTTGTTGGGCGACCGTAATGCTTCTGATTGGTCCTCTGGGGGCAGTCTCCTCCGACTGGCTTTGGGATGTTGTTATCCTCCGGGTAGAGGCCCCGTCTCATTCGTGCCATGATTTTCTGCTCGATTTCCCTACTTGGCTTTAGGTAGAGCGTGTATACTCCTTCTCCCCGGCGTCTCATGCGTTGGACTGCTGCGTAGGAGATTTCTTTGACGTCTACGGGGTCGTTGCGCCTCTGGCGGCTCTGGCGTTCCTGGCTCTGGTTTTCTGACTTCTGGCTCTGGCTCTGGCTGCTCTTATCCGTAGGTGTTCTCCTGGCGGTGGCTAGGTGTTTAGCGCATTCCTTGTTCGGAAAGGCAACGGTTCTTTCTTTCCATTTGATGTGAGGTTCGTGGGCTTTAAACCACGGGATTCCTAGGATAATGTCATGCCCTGGTATGGAGGTCACGTCCAATATGATCTTCTCTACATGTTTCCCGATGGTGAGCTTTGCGGGTTCGGTCTCGACCCGTATCCATCCCTTGTCGTAGGAGGAGGCTGATCCGTCTACCGTTCGCAGCGGGTATGGTCGGTTCTTCCTTGTTAGGCTAATGTTGCTTTTAGTAGCGAAGGTATGGCTAATAAAGTTGCCCTCTGCTCCGCTGTCAAGCATTGCTATTGCGGTTCTTCCGCAAATGGTTACTGGTATCCTAAGTACTTTTCCTGAAGCGTATGTGCCGTTCGATGTGCGTGAAACTTGATTGAGGGACCTAGGTTGCGGCCCCTGCGAATGTCCCATGTTTGCAGGGCCGTCTAGTTTTTTGACGATGTGTAGCGCAGGTCCCTGGGTGCGTTATGGATCTTATAGGTAGCCGGCGTTACGGGCTGAATGTCTTCGTTGGCGGGGAAGACGTAGGGTACCCGTGCTTTTGTTAGTTCTTGGCTAATATATTCGTCCCATTCCTCTAAGGAGAAGGTAGCGTTCTTCCACTGAGTCCACTGGCCGCGCCGAATGCGGCGTCTCCAGTGAATCTGATTTTCCTTGACCCGGTACTAGAAGATCGGCATATTATACTTGCCCCGGGGAACCTAGTGTAGCGTGTCCTTATGCCGTGTTGCGGTCCCGTAGCGACAGAGTGTACGTGCCATGTTTCGTAGGTGTTGCCTGTCTTCCTCCTGTTGGGCGCCGCGAGCTTCATCTCGTAGCCAGGCGGCTATCTCCTCGGCTGCATGGATGGGGGCTTCTCTCTAGGGGTACCATTGGTTGTCTTGGTAGAATCGGGAACTGAGCTTCCCGTTATCTATTTGGTATTGCTGCGTGGGAAGATTCATCCTTGGCGCCGGTGTCTAGGTAATCATAGGCGTTAGGCTGGGTTCTGCGCGTCTTGTGTCTCCGTATTAGCTTAGGTATTCCATGATTCGCGAGAGTATGGCTTGGTCCTGCTATTGTTCGGTGCTTCCTGCCTCGCTGGATTCTGGGGTACTGTTATAGAGCTCGCCCGTGTCGCTATTAACTAGCTCGTCGTTATACGGGAGGTCATCGATCAGGTCGTCGATTTCTAACACTTCCTCGTTACGAGTTGCTAGGTTTAGTTGTCGGGGCTCAGAAGGGTACCATCCGGTGGCGTCCTTATCACTCTTGTGGGTTTGGCAGCTATCGTTAAAGCAGGTAGTCCAGCTAAGTGCTGCGTGATTGACTTCTCTACTCATTGTGGACGCCGAGCGAGGCTCTTCTTCGTCTTGCGCGGTTGTTTCGGCGGCCGCGGCGGTCTTGCTTTTTCCATTCCTTTGTAAACAGCGGTGTCCGGGTTCCCATTTAGTAGTGTAGCGAGTGCATAGTCCCTTGTTGTAGAGGTCCTTTTCTTCTTAGGTCCATTGGCGTCGACCTCGCTTCTCTTTTTTGCCTTGTTCTCCTTTTTCGGCGGCGTCGAGTTCCATGGCGTCGCCTCCTTCTTGGGTGTGGCGAGGGCGCCTTGATTCGGACGTATTGGCATGATACCCTTTTTTGTCGAACCATCTCTCTGAGCGACGCTTGTCTATAAGCACGGCTAGCTTGATTATGTCGTTAAGAGTTTCCGGTTCTTCGTGGTAGGTTATGGCTTCCTTGATTTCGTCCTTTAGCCCTTGGTAGTAGAAAGTACGTAGGGTGAGGTCGGAGTGTCCTTCAGCGGTGTAGGCTGCGTCTTGGAACCTGGCGGTATAGTCCTGGACTGTTCCCTTTTGTTTGAGGCTCATAAGGGTACGTGTGGCTAAGCGAGTTTCGTCGATACCGCTGAAGGCTCCCTTGAGTTGCTTCGTAAAGTTGCGGTAGTCGCTGAAGACGACCGTGGTGGTCTCGGACCATAGGTACTGGGGCTTTTCTTGATATTCGCGCTTAAAGGGGCGGAACCACTGCTTAGCCGATCCCCTGAGGTAGGTGCTTGCGTATAGGACTTGGTCGGCGGGGCTGGCGAAGTCGCCTCGGGTGAAGTGGATATAGTCGTCCAACTGTATAATAAAAGCTTGGGTCTTTTTCCGGTCGCCGTAGTAGAGGTCGGGCTTAGGGACCTTGACCTTAGTTGCTGGCGGTGGGCGAGGGACCTGGTTAAGCTGGTTACGTAGGACTGCGTTTTCGTTGCGGAGCTCTAAGATCATGTTGAGGAGTTGCTCGTTGGTGGGCATGGCCGGGGCTTAATTTCCGGTCTGCGTGCCCTGTTGTTGTGCTTGTTGTGGCTGCTGTTGCGGACCAGGCGCTTGAGGCGCTTCCGGAGCTGGTCCGTTGCTTTATACGTCCGCCATGCTGGCCGTAGACATTGTAATTAGCAGTGTGGGGTGATACTACCTTGTACTTGAGTGTCCCTATCCTCGGAACTGCCCTCCCTTGCAAGGATAGTGGTCAAAGTGTAACGACGGGCCTCTTCTACTAGGCTTCGGAGTCACCTAGTAGGTTCGGGTAACCGAGGGGTTTACCTTGAATGACAAGAGAAGGGTAAAGGATGGGAATGACGGGTAGAAATCACGTGATAAGTGAGTGCACAGTGTGCGAAAGGCTCGTTACCTCCAATAGGGTTATATTGGAACTTTGAGTTGACCACGAAGGTCAAAGTACTATCTAATAAGTGTGGTTATATATAAGTAGGAAAGCTATGACAATCTGGTATGGTGTTTAGATCTTTTCTAATCTAGTGGGTGTTGGATTAGTAGAGATCCAAAGGTGGGTCTTGGATCAGTCCTGATCCAAGGTGGGTCCTCACGTGATGCGGGCGCTTAGACTTCTCTCCCGGATCCCGTTTTCTGATCTTGTGAACGGACGCGATAACTACCTTTCTCTTAACCGCTCCCTATGCCTCTTGTCGGTTTCCCGGATTCTGCTAGCCTAACCGTTTAGCGTTACCGGCGGCCCTTGGTCGCGTTGTTCCCCTGCGGGTTCTCTGACTTATCGGCGCTTCGCTGGTTTCCTTGTGCCTTGTAGGCTTTCCTCCCGTACGGGCCTTGGTCTTGGCGACTAATCCTTTAAGCGCCGACTCCCTTGGGGCTGACCTTCCCGTGCGGGATCTCTTATGGTGCGGCTCTGCTAGCCGTGCGGGAACTTGGTCCCTGCGGTGTTTTCTCCCGTGCGGGTTTCCTGCCCTTAGGGTACTAAAGTCCGTGTGGCCTGGGGTTCGTAACACCGGCTAAGGCAGAAATCCTTATTAACTAGTTCTTCCCCCCTCCTAGGGCTACCGACCTCTTAGACCTAGATAGGTATATATACCTAGAGCTAGTAGAGATCCCCTAAGGCGTTACCGAAGAGCAGGTCCTCTATACTATTAAGAAGCTTCCCCCGGATAAGGCACTAGGCCTAGATAAGATTATTAATAGGTTCCTAAAGTAGTGCGCTTAGATACTAAGCGGACTACTTACTAGGCTCTTCTAGGGATGCCTCGCACTTAGATACTACCCTAGATAGTTTAAAAGCTCTATTACCGTAGTCCTAAGAAAACTATAGAGGAATAACTATACTAAAGCTAAGTTATTTAGACTAATTACTTTACTTAATACGCTAGGGAAGCTACTTAAGAGGATTATAGTAGATCGGATCTTCTAGGCGACTAAAGCCTATAAACTACTTCCTAATATATAGATAGGAGCTAGGAGAAATAGGTTAGCAGTAGCAGCTCTCGACCTACTTACGAAATAGATCTATACTATCTAGGCGCAAGATCCTAGGCTAGTAGCCTTAGTCCTTAGCCTAGATATCTTAGAAGCATACGATTATATATCCTATAAGAGACTCCTCTATAATATAAGGATAGCGAGGCTCCCCGAATAGGTAGAAAGATTTATGCACTCCTTTCTATAGGACCGGACCACTTAGCTATCTTTTAGGGACTTTACTAGCCCGCTAATCTAGACCTTAACCGGGATTCCCTAGGGATCCTCCCTATTCCTAATCCTCTACCTATTCTTTATCTCTAATCTACTTACATAGCTACGTAGGGATAATACCTTCCCCCTTAGATTCGTCGACGATACTAATATTCTAGCCTTTAGTAGATCTATAGAATAAAACTATAGGATACTAGAGGGAGTATACTAAGTTTACGAGTACTAGGCAGCTACCCACGGGTTAGCGTTCTCGCCAGACAAGTACTACCTTATTTACTTTATAAGAAAGCTAAGGAGATTTAATATAGTAGTAGATATCCGTATCCCTAGATTTGCTGGACACCTAGAGCCTACGATAAAGATCCTAGGAATCCACGTAGATAATAAGCTTAGATAGGGACCCTATATTAGGGAAATAGGAGCTAAGGCAATTAAATAGTATATATCTCTCTCCCGACTCGCAGTATCCACCTAGGGAGCCTTATTTACTAAAGCCCGCTATATCTATACGGCCGTGGTAAGGCTAGCCCTTACTTATGGCTGTAGAGTATAGCATGCCCCGGAGGGGACCCTAGGGTGGAGGAAAATAGCCATCCAGCCACTATAGAAGATCCAAAACTAGTACCTACGCACTATCTCAGGAGCGTATAAGTCAACCAGCATATAAACCTTAGAGCATAAGACGGGGATTCCCCTACTCTTATTACACCTAGATAAACTAGCACTAGCCTAAACTATTAGAGCTAGAGATGGCCTAGCTGCAGTAGTAGTAGAGGAAACTTACTAGAGTATTAAATAGATAGCTAGGGCTACTCTAAGTACTAGAGGTACCGCTAGCCTAGCTAGGAGATCCCTACTTAGGAAAAAGGCAAACTCCCTCTTTCACTGCTACCCCCCTACCTACTAGAGCCTCCTAGAGCGAATAAGACTACGTATGGTATATAGGAACAAGTGGAAGGAGAGATAGATAAAGTTTACTAGCCAAGGAAAGCAAGGCAAGCTAGTAGCCCAAAGTACACAGTGGAACCCGAAAATCAGACAAATCCACAGCGAACTATCCAAGCCACAGAGCACACTCGCCACCCTACTACGTACAGAGTATATTAGACTAGAGGACTTTCTCTCTAGGCGTAAGGTGCCAGGGCACCTTAGCCCTGCCTGCCCATACGGCTAGCATAGATAAACCCTAAAGCATATCCTCCTCTTCTGCCCCGACTTCCAACAGGGTAGGGCACAGATGCTCCAAAAGGTAGGAACTACGGACTACTATTCCCTCCTCTTAACGAAGAAGGGGATCAAAGCAGCGATAGACTGGTTCTTACGCCTAGGGCTACTTAAGCAATTCAGCCTAGCAAGAGAACTAATCCAGGAGGGTAACCAGGAAGAGGAGCCAGGAGGACCACCAGGACCACCAGGACCACCAGGACCCGGACAACTACGAGGATAAGGACTGAAGGGATAGGTCTAGTAGGTAAATGTAGGGCTGCCACAGCAGCCGCTACCGGTAAGAAGGAAAAACAGAACTAGTATAGGATAGCATGCCTAGAGAGAGAGGAGGGGTTTTGCCAGGCGAAAAGGTTTTCCCCCTCGTGTAAAATAATAATAGATAGCCAGCCCCGCATGGACCCGTAAGGGAGCTATATCGGGAAGAAATGAATTTATCTATCTATCCATCTCCTCCACATCAATTCCAGTATCTTATAAATATTGGTTGTCCAAGAGAAAATGGTTCTTTATGTCTGAAATCTGCGTTTGGAATGGTTGATATCTACGGATCTCGTGAGCGTCGCTGCATGTGTATCGCTTGCGCAGCAGCCATTTGTACAACCATGTGATGTGTGAATTTACACTGAAGGCTATTTAAGAGGATATCTCCACCCCCACTGTCCGCTCTACTATCCCTTGGTTGCTCTTTCGAAGGTATGGACAATTCAACGAGGGTCCCCACTGCGAGAAACCTCCCGGAAACACGAAGCACTATTTTCTATTCTATCAGGGCCCGCCAAGTGATTAGTCTTACACAAGCCCAAAGGTCAGTGAGCAGGCAAGTGTGCTTCGAGGACGTCTGCAACCAATTTAATTCAACAGTTTCCGCTATTGATGAGATCCGCTTCAATCCGTATGCTGAATAACACCGCGATTTACTGTTGTCGGTCAATTCGGGGGTCGTATCACTTCCCAACCGCCCATTTCTCCGCTCCGCTTTGCAACTGGGAGTAATGGACGTAGCAGGGTTGCAAAGCGGCACGAACGAAA
Organism: Botryosphaeria dothidea; assembly: GCA_011503125.2. Lineage (NCBI taxonomy): Eukaryota > Fungi > Ascomycota > Dothideomycetes > Botryosphaeriales > Botryosphaeriaceae > Botryosphaeria > Botryosphaeria dothidea. Next base: position 3,352,664 of record WWBZ02000001.1, read on the forward strand.
CAACAGTGCTTCTGGATCGTCATGTTAATGCTTCCTGCATTTAAACTACACTAAGCGGAAGGTCGGAAGCTGCTACTGTGCCGCTTATATGTTGCAGAGTGAGCTTTTATGCATGAGCTGGCGGAGGACGACCCTGGCATAACCTGCCTCTCGTGATACTTACCGCAATCTAAAAGGAGGTCAAGGTCCATTTGTGTCCTGAGTCTCAACAGACTCTCATGTTGATTCGAAGATAGTGTGAATGACCTTCCAGTGCCGGTAAGCAGACCCATCAATGGACTCGTACGCCTGAATAGCTTTTGGGAATTGCTTGAAATAGTTCAGAGGAAATGAAGACTGATTCATTACGTCTTTTTCTATTATTATCCCCAGTCACCGTAAAGTACACATGGAAGAGAATAGAAGCAGGAGCCTCGGAAGTAGCGGCTCATGCTTCATCGCTGATGACTGTTATCTTTTCCGGTCCTTCCGGCCCCCTATCATCATAATTCGGAGACGATGGAAGTCACGGGAACCTGGAAAGTAACATGGCGAGAGATGATCCAACATGATGCTGTTGTGCTTCAAAGACACCGCCTCTGATTCTGGTGGGAGCACAGGACCCAGCCAATGAAGCCGAGTCATCGTGCTCGGGAATGGCTTCCGGAGAGGAGGAGCAGTATCCCAGTAACAGCTTGCAAGAGCCAAGTCCGTTGAAAGGCCTGGAGTTGTTGTCTAACTTGGAAAGAGGATGGTGGCTCTTAAGTGTCTCCTTTGACCGTGCTGACGAATCTTGATCTAAACATAGGGTCCTTGTGAGCCACCAGTTCATGAGAACGAAATAACATGATTTCTCTGAAGATGAACTTACCAGGAGATTTACTGCAGACCGAAATCAAGGATGCCGATTGTTTCTTGCTCATCCTGGTCCGGGACGTCTCGCTCGTCTGAACGAGGAGTCTGAAGACGTCTCCAAACGCAGAATTTTTCAGCAGAAAACGGAGAGTTATCACGCAGCCAAGTTGGATTGTGGGGATATAGGGAAAACGGGACAATCCCTTGATTCCCGTAGTATCAGCCGTCCACTTTCGCCCGCTTCCGTCGTATTGCCATAGCATGAAAGGAAGCTCCCAAAATTCAGCATGTCCTTGTCCATAGATTAAAAATCCCCGCTTCTAATGAGTTTGGGTGGGGAACACTTATGTATTCTTCTGAGTGTTACTACTGACTCCTAAGCAATAGGCGGAACTGAAGACCAGGTAGTGTAATCTCAACCAGAAACTCTAGACAATGAAATACAAGTCAACGTCTACTGATGAATCTCAGTTCCCTTTCGCTGTACAGGGACTCAATAATGCGTAAGAGAAGCTCGTCTCTCAGGCAAAAGGGCTTGTAAACTAGCCTGTATGTCTTCGAATAGCACGCGGTCCGGATGTAATGCCGGAAAAGAGTGCTCAAATAATTAGCAGGGAAAGAATACTGAGCATGGTAACAGCAAGAGGCACGTGGATGGCATTCTAACCGCTTTCTCTTCAAGCCAACGGTGGCGGATTGAGATACTCGGTGATTCGGAAAGCGTTCTAAGAGAATATGATCTTTGACGCAAGCATTGATGGTGTGAAATACTTCTGTTGGGGTTATTGAAGCGTAAGCCAAGGAGCCGCGATCTCCTACAAGCAAAAGATTACTAATGGAACCCAAAATCACGGTGGATTGCGCAAGTAGAGCAATGATATACCTTAATACTGAGCGTGTGGCCCTTGCTTATATGGTGAGTTCCAGGCAAAGGCACCGTATTGATCTCTAAAAATGCCGATGTATATTGTGGTATGAGATAAGAATTCTATACAAGCGCAACAAGTCGGGGGGCTCGAGGACTCATCGATTCGTTCTGCTGGCCACCCACATTGTGGCAGTGATGGCGCTGTTGAGGCTTGGAAGGAGTTTCGAAAAGCTCTGATATATTCTGTTTTGTTAGCGGATGTGCTTCTCTAGCTGAGTTTGAGCAGATGATCAAGGGTGTCTAATGTCATGGACAAGATTCAGGTGAAGCCATGAAGGTACCGACGGGGCAGCTGACAAGCGGCGTGCTTGGTAGGTGGATGACTCGGTATGTTTAAAATGCTGTCGCTGCTGGTACGTCGTATAGAATATCAGAGATATCCTGTTTGCTGGGTGGGCCGCAATGTGATGGTTCATCGTAATGTCTCGATTCCCGCTGCCGACTTCCTCTTTCGTAGACAGAGTACCGACCGCGATTGCACCTTTCACGTATGACAAGTTCGAGATATGGGCCTTACAATTGAAGCGAATGCAGTTGAGCGTCAATGTTTCCTAATATTGAACAGCCTCTGCAGGAATCTGTGATGACAAATGCCCAGCATGGTTTTGGTGGGACTGACCCAGCACATCCACCCGCGAGGCAGCACAGTCAAGGTGTTGCGGGATTGGCATGCATCACCCATCCCCACTTGACGCCCAAGATGGCAAGGAGTACAGGCATACAAGCAAAGCGGCCAGCCCTCTTTTATATACTGGACTACCACCTGAAGAAGATGATATCGTGCTAATCCTTGGTAAATGGAGTACTACTCATAGATCGAACCTGAAGCACGAAGAGAGATAAGATATGAACTGATTCGACATGCTTGTGCCAACCCCGAAGCTGGACTTGCTCTACGCTGTTTGCTTCGTGTGCACAATACAGGCCAATCTGCACCACTTGGACTCTGGAGATGTCCGGCGCTTGAGACATCATACGCAATTCAAGGAAGTTGAGGGAGATGCGACCGAGCAGCGTTGGTGCGTGATGTTGAGAGTTCGCGGTATTGTATGAAGGCCTTGAGCAGCGGAAGGTGTCTGGGATCATAAAAAAAAAGGCTACAAGGGACAAGAAGCAGAAGCGAATAAGATCGATTTCGACGGGCGACCGTTTCTTCTGATCCACAAGCGAAGCAGACTCGACGGTCTGCGAGGTCGATTCCGGAAGTATTTCAGTGGCAAAGGCAGTAGACACGTATGGGGAGTTAAAGCATTCGTCTGGTCGCAAGTGGTCAGGAAGATTGATTGCGTCTGCCTCCGCAAGAGTGCGTCAACCCCACACGACGCGCACAGGTTGCTATACTTCGGAGACTGACCTCGAAGGTGACAAACGGCGCGGTCCAATTAGTGCTCTCAAGAATGCGCCAGCAATCGGGCCGGACCGACGGCAAGCTGCATACGGTGACGTAGAAGGCGCTGTGCAGACTCATGAGTATGGAGAAAAAGATACAATTCATCGACTGGTTTTTGTAACTATAAACAGAGCTTTTTTCTGATTTTGCAGGGACACAAGGAAAACACGACACCGACATCATCCAAAGGGAATCGAACAAAACTGACCAACTCCACATGTTCATCAACGGAGTAAGACGTCAAAAAAGATGGGGAAAAAACAAAAGGCGCAGGGAAAATGTAGTCCAAGGAGAGACGCCGAAAGTAAGTAGGACACTGCGCGTCTCTGCGCGCGTGCGGTCAGGGAAGAATTGTCACTGACTGTACCTGTCACAAACATCAAAGGCTCGCAAAAGCCTCACCTTTACTTCTCCGTCTCCCCATCCACCTTGGCCGTATCCTCGCCCTTCTTCTCGTCCTTCTCCTTCTCCTTCTCGCCCGCGTCCTCGACCTTCTTCGCGTCGCCGCCCTTGCCGGCGACCAGCTTCCGGACGATCTCGACGGTGGCGTCCGGGCCGCCAGGCTCGGCGGCCAGCACCTTGCCGGCCTTGTCGACGACGAAGACGCCGCGCACGGTGCCCTTGGCGTTGCCGGGCTTGGCCAGGCCCAGCGCCTTGATCAGGGTGTAGGCCGGGTCGCACAGCAGCGGGTAGGGCAGGTTCTGCTTGGTCTTGAAGGTCGTGTTGGACTTGGGCGAGTCGCCCGATAGGCCGTAGATGGAGAGGCCGGTGCTGGTCAGGGGTTCGTAAGAGTCGCGGAAGAGGCAGGCTTGCTTGGTGCCTGTTTTGGTTGGGAAAAAAAAAATGCGGATTAGCGAGGGCCGTCGCCGCGGGATGCGAGTTTGATTTTGATGATGAGGTGGTTGGGCGCGGAAACGCGGGGATAAGTGGAGATCGTCGTGGTTTTTATGCAGGGAAGCGGGAAGACGCAGGGGAAAGATTGGGGAGAGTATTATGGCAGGACTCACATCCGGGGGTCGAGGCCTTGGGGTAGGTGAAGATGACAACGCCGTCCTTGCTCTCGTCGACGAGCTTCTTGAGGGTCGTCTTGGTGCCGTCGTTGGTCTCGATCTCACCGCCAAAGCCGTCGAGCTCGAGGGTTTGGCCAACGTCGGGCTTGCCGGCAGCAGCGGGCTTGGAGGCGCCATTGGTGGCCTTCGCCTCGACGTTGTTCACCGTCTGTTTAGCTTTTGCGGCGGTGGTCTCGACGGCGCTGGCGGCAGTTTCTTTGGCCTTGGTGGCCTTGGACTTGGGGCCGGGCTTCTTCTTCGCAGCCCTCTCGGGGGCGGGCGGCGGAGTCTTGCGCTTGCGGAGCTCAACCATGGTGGGCAGTGATGAAAGGCCACTGGATCTTGGGGGATTCTGATGGCGGGGAGCTCAATGGGGCGGGAATGCGCAAGCTCTGGACGGGCGGTGCGTGGGCACAGCTGCTCGGGCGCGCCGGTGCAACGGTGCAACGGTAACGTCAAGAAGACGGGTCGTGGGTCGCACGAGGTAGGCGATCGAGGGAGCAAAACAAGCAGAAGTCAACCGTGGGCCGAGGGGACAGCAGATGAGGTGGTTGTGGTTGGATATGGGGGAGCTGAGCTAACAGCTGTGGGAGCTATGGCGAGGAACTGGTCCTTCCGACCGCTTCTCCACCCGCTGGCGGACGTTTCGGGCTGGGCCCTGAGCGCGCCATTGCTCGCACACGCGCTGATTGGTCGGGGGCTGGGAGGGTGGTTGAGCCGGATGGGAGAAGCGGGTAGGGGAAGAAGGTGCCGGTTGTGGTGCGTCGAACTTGTGTGTCAACCGGCCAGGTCTTCCGCTCTTATCTGGCACGGCAGCCGGGTCCCGCTTGTCAAGGCGAAAGACTCGCCCTACGCCCCGGTCTGCCAGCATATAACACGCTTGCCGCCGCCACCTCCGGCCCGCGCGCATGAGCGCACTCAATGGCAAGAGCTTGGGGATTTCGACTCCGAAAACGGCGAACACCGCTTTAGCGGCCCTTCGGCGCGCCGGTACCGGGCAACCACGCGCGCTCTCACCACCGCAGACCAACGTCACCTCTCGCCATCCAACCCTCCGCTCGTGTATCCGAGATTTGCGCGATTGACGTCCTTCTGCTGCGCATGCTGCATCGCGCCTGCCTCGCTACCTCGCGCCATGTAGCAGACTTGTCGCTCTCGCTGCTCGCTCAGCCCTGAGCGGCGGCTCTGAGGGCCGACCCGTACCGTGGCTCGCGTGTCTCTTGGAGTGTCCAATCACCAGTTCCCTATTTGGGCCAGCTGTCATCACCTCCGCGCTCGAAGACAGTCATCGCTCTCTGGTACATCCGTGCGAGTCTCTTGCCGAGCACCACATACCAAGATCTGGACTGCAGCAGCGCGTGCCGGCAGTCGCCCCTCTCCGCCCCGAACAGACGGAAACTGCTGCTCCTGCTCCTCCAATTGCTTCCAGACTGGTTCTGTATGCAGGGGACGGCCCATGGCAAAAGCTGGGGGCTCTGCGGCCCAAATACGTAACAAGAAACCACCGCTTGGCCCAAGCTTCTCCCGATTTTCACCTTGGCCGTCGAGATGCTCGACACGCCGCCGTAATCGCCAGACCTCGAAAGCCGTTGCCGCTGTCTTTGACTCACTTTGGTCCTCGTGCTTAGTTATGGTGTGCCGAGGCGGGCCTTGGGTTGCCTTTGCCGGGACGATGCTTCCAACGGAGCCGTCAATGGACCCGCTGTCTGGCCACTAGCCCACTTTGCCTCCCCGCTCAACCGCTCAGAGCCTTCTCTTTTCTTCCCGCCCCTCCCACGATCTGAACCTGCATTTCGCGATCCTCCACTCCGCCTTCCAAAGCCGAAGCAACCCGCCTCTATCCTTCTCTACCCTCCCCAATCTACACCCACCATGGGTGCTCAGGACTCCTCATTCGCCAATGGCGGCCCTACCGAGCACGATCTGTCCATTAGTGCCGCCGCCCCGGTCGTGCGAGACGAAAGCAAGCACAGCGAGGAGGCCGTTGCTCGCGAGACCCGCTCCAGCACCTCGGGAAGCCAGGACATGGGCTCCAATGAGAAACTGCAAGATCGGCAAAAGGGTCTCGACAATCTGGAGAAGGATGATGTGCCGCCTTACCCTGATTCCGAAGCTGTAATTGCCCACTCTCCCATTGGCTTGCCGTCAAGTGCTGATTTAGGAAATCTCAGGCCGGTGAGGTCAATCCGTTCGGCCGTGAAGATGAGAATGCGGAGATTAAGTACCGGACCATGGATTGGTGGCATGCTGGCTTGCGTAAGAACTCTGCTGCCAAATGCTGTAGTCGTGGAGTTCTGACTTGAGGCCTCTTGTAGTCATGGTCGCCGAGAACATCTCTCTGGGTGTTCTTTCCTTGCCTCAGGCTGTTGCCCATCTCGGTCTTTTCCCGTACGTCCTACGCCAAGCAATGGTCAAGGGATAATACTCACAACGTGGCAGTGGCATCTTCCTCATTGTGTTCTTTGGTCTGTTCTCAACGTACAGCGGCTACGTAATAGGCCAATTCTACAACAAGTATGCAACTTCTCCTTAATGCTGGAGGGCAAAGAGGCTAACAGGATTGCTCCTTAAGATATCCCAACACCCATACTTTCGCAGATGCCGCCTTCCTCATGTTTGGCCCCATCGCCAGAGAAATCATGGGCATCGCACAAGTCCTGATCCTCGTCTTCATCCAAGCGGCACACGTTCTCACTTTCACCGTCGCCCTCAACGTTCTCTCCGATCACGGCACCTGCACCATCGTCTTCGGCTTCACCGGCTTCGTCGTCTGCCTGCTTCTCTCCCTCAAACGCCAGCTCGAGAAGGTCTCCTACCTCTCCGCCGTCTCCTGCATCTCCATTATGATCTGCGTCACCATCGCCATGGTCGGCATCGGCATCGCAAAACCTGATGCCGCGAACATTGTCGCCGTGAACCACGACACCGACGTCAAGACCGGCATGCTCGCCGCCCTCCAAATTCTGCTCGCCTACTCCGGCCACGTCGCCTTCTTCACCTTCTGCTCCGAGCTCAAGAACCCGCGCGACTTCACCAAGTCGCTCGCCTTCATGCAGATCGTCGCCACCACCTTCTACGTCATCGTCGGCGCCGTCATCTACTACTACGCGGGGCCGGACGTCAAGTCGCCCGCCCTCGGCTCGGCTTCCCCCATCGTCGCAAAGGTCGCCTACGGCCTCGCCCTCCCGACCATCGTCATCGCCGGCGTCGTGTGCGGCCACGTCGCCTGCAAGTACGTCTGGGTGCGCGCCTGGAGGAGGTCTCCCCACCGCATGCACCAGAAGTGGGGCATGCCCCTCATCACCTGGGTCCTCATCGTCGCCGCGTCGTGGCTCGCCGCCTGGATCATCGCGGAGGCTATTCCCTCGTTCAGTCTGTTGCTTGGACTCATATCTGCGCTGTTTTGCTCGTGGTTCAGCTTCGGCTTCTCGGGCGGCTTGTGGTTGTGGATGAACAAGGGCCGGTGGACCGAGAGCTGGAAGAAGATGTTTTTGACGGCGTTGAATGTGTATGTGTTATGCCAGGGCGCGGCGATTTGTGGGTTGGGGTTGTGGGCGAGCGGGTCGGCGTTGGCGGAGGGTGATGGGGGCGCGGCGTTTAGCTGTGCGGATAATGCGTAAGTTGGGGAAGAGGAGTGCGAGGGGGTTTTGATACCCGAGTGTGTTTTTTCTCTATTGTTGCGTTTTTTTGTCATGATTCTGACGAAAAGAGCTCTGTGTTCCTTTTTCCTGCCTCATTTCTTGTCGTCTCCCTTTCTACAATGTCTTTTGTATTGTTTTTCATTTTTTCACCCGCATCTGTCACCCTTGAGCACCAAGGGTGAGCACTTGCTATGGTTGACGACTGTCCACTTTTGTTGGAAAAGGGAAAAAGAGGAGGAAGAAAAGCACGGATTGGATCATTACGTCTTCACTTGCTTGGTTGAGGAGCACAAAAAGACGCTGGGAGTCGGAGAGAGAGAACGCACTCATGAAAAAAGAGGCTAGGAGTTCATGCCATTGTGGGATGCTCTTTTACGCATAAAAGCCGGCGTGTCTGGGTAATGCCGTTGTTTCATTGGAATCTCACTTGAGACAAAAAAAAGGGGGGCTCTTGTGGGCTTGTGCACGGAATAACGACGGGGTCTGTCATAGAGGTGGGTTTGCGGTGGACTGCAAATATCACCGGTAATTCATGATTTTGAAGTTATTTCAAGGGTCCTGAGGATCATCACCGTTGTGTACAGTTGCTGCGTAGCTGCATGAGTTTGAATTTCGTGCTTGAGAGTGGATGCCGTGGGGGCCTCGACCGGAATGGGGAGGAAAGACGAACCAGGGCACAGTGCTGCTGGCTGTTCGACAGAGGTTGCACAGGCTGATGAATAATGGAAGTTGATATTTCTGCTGAGTTCGATGAGCTCAATGCTTGATGCATTCAAAGAATACCTGACGCAGGATTATCCATCAAACTGTGCCTTAAACTCATATCTCAGACAGCCTGCGTCTCTCCAACCGCCGACACCTCCATTATTGCCTGGAATATTAGTCAGTATGCTCCCACTTGTGCTGCTTCTGCGGTGAACTCACATTTGGTGTAATCCTCTAACAGTAAGTTGACGCAATTCGCCTTCTCATCGTCCTTGAGTGGCTTGTAAACGTTCTGCTCTGACTCCGTCGAAGTGCAGCCCTCAATCCAACTAATGACGAAGTGATACGGCGCCCCGTTTGTGACGGTCTTCCAGTCTCTGGGCGTTGAATCTGCCGTCATGTTGATCAGGCTTGACCCAACGCACGCCCCCATCCCAATGCCTTGCAGTACATATGTTTTATCAATGTCCTTGTGATTACCGAAATCATCCTTGCCATGACATTGCTGCTCACCAAGAGTGGGAGGTTTGGGCTTGGGTGGTGCATGGATGGTCCAGGAGTACTTGCCGCAGCCGACGTCGAGCTCTCCTGACGTGGTCATGATGTTCTGTTCTCCAGCCACATGTCCACCTGAAAGTTTGGCTTAATCAGCATCTTCTCGTAACCGCGTTCGATGGGGTACTCAAAAGGACTGGTGGCAATGAGTGCGTATGCATCTTCGCAGCTTTTGGCGCAGGCTGCGTCTCCTTGCGCAGGCGTCCATTTCAAGTCAACTTTGTAATCCCTGTAGGTATCCGGATTGGGTGGTGGTGTCCTGGTCAGTAGTTCTGCGAAGCGCCGGGCTGCTTGCGATGCTTGGTTTCCACGGCTGTCAACTGTCCACTTCGCCTCTTTCTTCTGGTCTTTCCCGATCTCTGAGCAGAAGCTGCCGTATACGCCGTTGAAAACGTTGAAAGGCATCCCGGAGGCATCATCCATGTTGCATTTGGGGGCCGGTGGCTTGGCTGTCTGTGTCGGGACTTGGGATTCGGTGAAGGAAAAGGTCCAGGGGACGGTGGTAGTGGTCATGAGCTTGCTTGTGGCACCACAACTGGTAACTTCTGTACATGTGGTTTGGCACTTCTCCAGAGCCCCGATGAAGCGGCAATTGACAAAGCACTCATCGGCTTTGGCTGTGGAACATAATTCGCTTCCAGCGGAACCCGACAATGCCGAGGCCGGGATCACATTGGACTTACCAAGCGGAGTTCCGAGGACCAGCACTTGGTACGCCACGGCGAAAGCACCAACTCCCACACTCGCAGCCGTCTCCGCATCCAATTGAAGAATTGATGCCATGCCACGGGCCATCTCCATGACTATGTTCATGGCTCGCACCGCATCTGCTGCGGTCCAAGGAAGAGCACGGGGATGGACGACCAAGTAGTCTGCGAATGCGTAGCCTGGAGCGGCATTCACGAGGATTGACTCCGCGGCGCAGATCACTGCTCCGAGGTCAGCTATGCGCCTGCGGAGCTCGGGATGCTGGAATAATGCCGCTGCTGGACAGTGATCATTTCCTGTGCGGCGAATCATCTCCCCCATGCGCTTAGCCATATCTTCAGGCATTGAGATCACCACATCGCCAGTCGCGTGTCCAGTACCGGCGCTGGTAAAGGTGGTAATTGCAGGCCTGACGCTGCTGCTCGAGGTCAGCTGGTAAATGCCTCGAAGACGAGCGGTACATACCCCGTAGGTGTCGTCGGCTCAGGCTTCGGCGTGATGGTAACTGAGGGAGCACCAGTCCCGGTGGCCACGACGATTTCCGAGGCAGACATTGCAGCTGATACCTGGATGATCCCCTCTTTGTCAATGTGCCAGTGTACTACCTTCTCTTCCTTCTGATTCCATAGATAAGCCATTCCGAGGATCATGTGGAAAACAGCATATGCGCCAGTAACGAGACCGCCCATGGTAGCGCGCGACTGGAGCTCGGTTTCCGGAGTATTGATGACGTCCTTGACATTCTGAAAGCATTTGTCATTGACTTCCTGACATTTCGCTTTCATCGCATTCTCGATTTTTTCTTGCAGCTCATCCGAGACGAAAATATCAATTCCGTCTTCAGGCAAAGCGGTTGCTCCGGCCTGGGTTGGTCCTGCGCCCGAGAATACGAGCGCGGCTCCCGTTAACGTTGGTGTGGCCCCCTAGACATTCATGAGTCTATTTACCATGTCGTGGAAGGCTGAAGTCATGAGCATGCTTACTGCACTTCCAACATATCGGTTCACATCCCCTAACGAAAAGGTCGCCCGATCCGCCGTGGAAGAGGCAACTAAGCAGAGCACCAAAAGTGATGAAAGAGTTCTCATGCTTGAATGGACTAGAGCGGAAATATGTTAAAAAGACTTGACCGAAAAGGGGGAAAAGGTTGCGGTGCTGTGAAGGCTTCGAAAGGAATGCTGAATTTAAGAAAAGCCAGTATTCATATACAACCTAAGATCCCGTCAGACACAATCAAGAGACTCTGCGTTGTAGCCCTGTGAAGAAGCGTCCTGCAATGCTTCGTAGTGGTATGTCCAAAAATACCAAAGCGGCAAAGCCCAACAAGACAATTCATGTTCTGTGTTGGTAAAAGTGCTCTTGGCGTTGGCAAGTTACCATTCCTCCCCCCTCTTTTTTGGGATCGCACTAGCTGTGAACAGAAGATTGGCGGAATGAGAAATAGCCTCAAACATGCCCATGTTGTGTTGCAAGAATAGGTTGTTGGTTGCGGCGTAAAAAAAATGGTGCGGGCGGCGTAGTTGATGGCAGGGATGAAGAAGTAACCCTATAGGGCAGAGTAGCGCGAAAGTTTCTTGCTACATCCTGACGCCAACTCAATTGCGGCGTATACGGCTTGGCTCACATTTGGACATACTGCAAGCGACCTTGCATGTATCGGATCAGGTCATGACTTGTTCTGAATTTAGCTGATATGCATGAAAAGCAAATCAAAAGTTTTGATGATGTGATGTTGGAAGAAGCGGAGATAGGTAAGACTTCCGCTGTATCCCTTCCTCTCCTCTCCACTGACCCGTTTGGGAAAACTATGTACACATGATTACCAACATTCGTCTTCACAGCTTATCTGGAGAGAATGTCGTAAATCTCCATCTGACCTTGTTCCTGAGCCAAATCAGCCGGTGTCCGTCCAGCAAAGGAGTTGTTGGCTTTATCAGCCCCGTTTTCAAGTAGAAGTTGGACGCGCTCCTTATCTCCGCAGCGGACAGCCCAATGCAGCGGCGTTGCCTTTCCTTTCTCCGGTGCATTTACATCGACGCCCCTCTCGATCAAAAACTTCATGGCAGGGAGCCCGCCTCTTCCGCGACGTGATATAGCGTTGTACAGAGCCATGGGATCCATTTCTGCACCATATGAGAGGAGAAGATCAAGTACCTCGACTGAAGGCTCCAACGCTGCTGTTGCCAGCGGAGTAGCGCCCTTCTTGCCACGGAGGTTCGGGTCGGCTCCTTTCTCCAGAAGAAATTTCGTGCAGGTAAAATTGCTAACGACAAGCCTTCCACTGCGTCAGTCGAATCTTAGGATAGAAACGGATATGCATACCTCAGAGCCGGGTCGCCGAACTTTGCCGAGTTGATGTCCCAGCCGTGATTGATGAATTGCTGGAACACAGCAGGTGCTTGGGACATGCAAGCGCCCAGAAAAGCCATTTCGCTGATACGCGCACCATGCGAGAGGAGTTGGGCGACGATTTGAGCTTTGGCTTCCCGTGCAGCGGGGTAGAGAGCATTCGTCAACTCTTGTTCCGAGAAATTCGTGTCGTTTGAATCCAGAATGGTTTTCACTTCGTTATCCTGACCTTGCTCGATGGCTTTACGTAAGTCTTTGGGCTCCATAGCTGTAGATGTGATCTGTAGAGAGAGACGGCTGGTTGGGTTGTTGAGGACGTCGTGTGTTGCAGCCTGGGTGCGGCACGGATTGTATATTTAGCGTTGCCTCGGGCGGCGTAGCCTACCCGGCGAGTTCCCTGTCATCGAAGCTACCAACAATCTACCTACCCTGCATGCAACACAACATGTGGATAACCCGTGATACTCGCTGGATAACATGGATGTCTCTTGTCAATCTAATTTTAAACCCATGGTTTGGTTGGCTCCACACTTGCTGCTGTTGGAACCTACAAGGAACTGCTACGCCGCAAACCCCGATATTGTAGGAATTGGTCGAGCTTGATGGTACTGACTACTTCGTAGGCAAGCCAGGCTTAAATTCGCAACTTTCCCATCATATTCTGGTGGAGTCATCCATGAGGCCCCGACTCCTCAAACCAATTGAACGGCCATCTCTTTCAAACAATGAAAACTACATATTTGCTCCAATCTCTGGCGTTTGTCGCCGCAAATGCCCTCCTCACCACCGGTTCGTAGTTTGTTCCTGTTGGAGACGGCATTTTGCTAATTGATTCGAAGGAAACCATGATGCAGACCAGTCGCACGCCTCGCCATTTTGGGGAGCGCTGGATGCTTCTCCGGACCTGGGCGCGGCTGAACCTCATGCTCACGAGAGGAGAAATACTCGCGCCAAGTGCTCGCTGTGGTTCATGGAAGGCCATCAGGCCGGAATCCCCCGCGATGCCATTCAGGAACGGAACTTCACCCTCGAAAAACGAGTGATGACACTCCCAGGAGGAGACATGACCGAATTTTACAATAGCGAGTTGACCAACCCGGAAATCAATCCAATCATTTGGGAGGTCCAGACCAGGGACGGAATAGAAGACGCCAATACCGCTGATATCGCAACGTTCAATGACGTCGCTGTCAGCTACGGGACCCGCCAGCTTTGCGGTTGTACGGTCTTGCTCATTGTCAGCAAGAGAGGGGTCTACGCAGCTCACTATTGGGAGAATATTGTCTTTGATCCCGACCAATATTATATAGACAAGTACGGGGCGGCGGACAAACTATTCGAGAGATTTGTCATCAAGGGGCTCACTGAAGGAGTCCGCACCGGCAGACCTACACCTCAAGTCTCATTGAAGAACTACAAGGACCGAATTATCGACGACAGCATTAGGGGATTCTTAATGATACCTCGGAGATCAGCGAATGACGTCGAGGATGGCTACAGGAATCGTTGGAATCAGATCAAGAACACAGTGGGGGATCTGATACCTCAGCTGAAGCCCGCTTTGGACGAGCAAGGCCAAGAGACGAACGATAAATGGAGAGAATACAAGTACGACGCTATAGAGGTCGACGATAGAAGGCATACGACGACGCCAGCAGGGAAGGTCCTGATCAAGTATGATCCGGACCATGACAAGAAGAAGAAAATATCAATTTGGATGGAGGACAGCTTGATCTACGATAATGATTGGTAAGGCGGCATTCCATATTTGTATTCATGACTAGTTTCAGTTCTCTGATAAGACGTATTGCTTTGTCTTCTACGTGAGTGCTATGCATCGCGGAGGATATACGACCAAAGTATTCGAGGCCATGGATTCAACCATATGAAGTTTCCTGTAAACTTGTAAAAAGGCCCCCCCCCCCCACGAAGCTATTGTAGAAGAAACATTGTGGAAGAAAATAATTTGATGCGTAAGCTGTTTAAAGGGTGTACCTGAAAAGAGGCTCACCCATGATGACGATCTCTCCTCTCTCCGCTCTCTTATTCAACATATTAAATCTTATTGTGAGAAGCCCAACCATTGTAATAACGACCGCGTTTGCTGTCATAAAGCTGTATATACCAAGGCGATAGTGTGGCGAATCCTGGCTTTTGAAAGTCAGCGAGCCTATCACGCCGCCAGTCGTGACTGCAAGCCCAATTATGGCACCGCCAACCAGACGCTGCGTATGCACACGCACATTGTTTGCTTGGTAGGTCATTGCGGATGGGTAGTTTGCTTTTGATCCAAGACAAGTCAAGAACACGCCGAAGAGTCGAACTCCAGGTGAGCGGGGAAAACTCATTGTTGCCAGGCCGATGATGGTGAGAGCAGAGTTGCCAATCAAGAAGAAATATGTTGAATTGTGGATTATTCGCATTACTAGATGATGAGTGGCATGAGGAGGAGGGTAGGTGACCCTGCAGCCTCTTATATAGTAGCTATCTAGCAAATTTTCGCTGTTGATCCTTGGTACAATAAGACCCTGTTTCTCCTAACAGTTCATAGTCCAACAAAATATCTGTTACGCCATCGGTCGGCGAGCCAACCTATGAAGCATCCGGCAAGGAGATAAGGCGGGAGGAGGGGCACTTGAGCTTTGCTGGTGCCGAAGCCCATGCTTCCTTTGAGAATGAGCGGGAGGAAGTAGACTAGGGACTGGATCGATCAGTATTTCACGGATTCTCTCAAATGATTAAGGCTGAATATCGCTTACATGTCCAGTCATGTTGATGGATATGAATAGAGATGAAGTAGCCAAGATCTCTACTCCTTTGAGGGCTTGCCTATACCTTCACGAATTACCTCTGCAGTATTCCTCTTCACAGGGCTTGCAATGGCTGTGGTAGTGTTTCCCCACCAACGGTGTAAGCTTTCACACATGCGACAGCAACGCTCATACTACCCCGGGTATTTCTGGCCTGAGCATCAAAGGTTTCGGCCGAGAGGGTAAATCTTCCACGTCTCTATGACGCGGGCGAGATTCGTTTTCAGGTTCGGTTTTGCTATGGTAGTCAAGTAAAGGCCCAGGTGAATTCCCGAAGGCGGCAGACACCTTGGTGTTCCTGATCTGAGCTTGACACGTCCCGATAATTGGAGCTCCATCTAGCATAGCAGAACGTCGTAGCCCATTTGACTCATCACATCCATCCAGTCTACCTCGTCTTCAAGTTGCCGAACGTCTCGCTGCCGCCACACCTCAAGTGCAATGCAAGCGGCAACGTCCGCCAAGCCAAACCCATGACGTTGCTTCCTCCGGAACCAGGTCGCAAAGCGCTGCTTCAATGCGGGATCCGTTGCTTCGCTCGCAGCAACCAAACACGGACACGTCACCGGCGCGCCCTGGACTACTCTGGGAATGTCCTCCATCGATTCTAAGTGCTCGATACATTTGCTGACGAGATCCTGCAGATCCTGCGGTGGGATTTGCCGGACCTTCCGCTTAAAGAAGATGAGCGCGGCGTAGTAAAAGACGTGGGCCATATGGAGGTAAACCATACGGCTGGGCTCGCCGTATTTGTCCAGTGCAGGGTCCGCGGATGATGGTACGGAAAGATACAGCTCGAGCTCAAAAGCATTCAATTCCTCCGGGGTCATCTCCGTGGTCGAGCAACAGACTTGTTTGAGCCGCATCAAGACGAGCAGCATTTTCCGAGGAAGGCCGAAGAGCTTCTCCAGACAGTAATCACCTTCCGCGATGGCGTCGCAGTTGAAGCAGCTCTGGCTGGGATTCTGAAGAGAGGCCAACGCCAGAGCACCTTGGAATTGCTGGTACAAGACTGACGAAGGCTGTGGAGCTTCCCACGCCGATGCACTGAAACTTTCGATCCAGCCCTTCCCGCCCAAAAGGTGTTGCCGCCAGGTGTCCAGACTGCCTTTGATGGTTTCTCCCATGGAAAGCATCATGATGGCAGCAAGCAGAGCCTCTTTTTGATTTGGTGCATTGGATGCGAGGCTTGAATGCAGGTGCTGTATGGCTAGACTGTCATGCTTGGCTGCCGCCAATAGGTCACTGGACGGTGATGGGTATAGCCTTCCACGGCTGTATGCTGCTGCGGCGCAGATGGAATGGTATAGTGCAGCTTGTGCACTTGGTTCGCCTCGGTTGAATTGAACAGCCATTGGCGTAAGAATCGTACGAAACAGGTTGTTCGGAGTGTCAATGAGTACGCAATTTGTGCTAAAAAAAAAGTGATCTAGTGATGCATGAGGACTATGTCGGACGATTGAACTGACGGTGGTCTCCAGGAAGGAGATGAGGTCAGTGTCAAACTGCTGGCCGAGGAACTTTGGGTGTCCATGCTCAAGGATGGCGCTGATGAAATTCCATTTTCCGTCAGATTTGAAGCAGCTTCATTCGGAATAGCTGGCAATGCTTCATCGAAGTTCATCTGGGCAGGCTCTGGTCTCGATGTGGAGGATCTCGGAACTTCACCAACCGCAGGGAATGTGCACCCAGGCGGAGACGTGTTGTTAAGCACCGTGTACGGAACGGCTGCATCGTGCCGCGGATTAACTGTGAACACTGCAAAGGGGCCACGCTGGCGAGTTTCGTGAACATTTGTGGGCGGCGCTTCGTCCAAGTCTTCAATCGCTTTCACGAGCTCGAAGTGGTTGAGATTGGACACCGGAGTGTATTGCAATGCGCTCAATGGTACCGTCGCTGTCTCTATCCCAAACAAGACGCACCCCGTATCCCTCGTAGGCGACTTGACAGTCTCGGCAACGAAAGCAGTGAGGGCGCTCTTCATCGCACTTCGCGTGACGGGCTCGGCAAGTCCAGCAGCCGGTGAAGGTCTTCGAATGCGGAATAGGCGTTTTTTCCACGGTTTGTCGAGCGCTCCAACTCCAATCAACTGAAGGTCCAAATTTTAGAAGTATTGCCCGTACGTGCGGGGGAAAGCATTGGCCCGGTGGATAAGGAAACGGAAGCACTGATTGGCCAGACTTAAATGTTTATAGGTGTATAATTCGTCTCTTCAATTGCTGCAGCCTATTCAAATAAACGGTTGTAATGTGACAGGCAAGAGAGCTCTTGGAAACTTCCCTTAGAGCCTCAAAAAGAGCTCATCCGTCTGCACTCAAATACCGCGAAACATGGTTGAAGAACTGGTGTTGATTCTCGGAGTCCAACGCAATAGCCAACTGGGAAAAGCCTCAATGCTTTACCTTCGGGTTCGATCTGTGTGCGGCCAATACCCCGTAGAGACTGGTCTGCCCCTTGACTCCATCGATACGATGGGTGGAATTGAGATTCTTGACCAGTGTAATTTGGAAACATGTCGCACCGCCTTGGCGGGACACAATGGTCGAAGAAGCCAAAAAGAACTCCCAAATGCGGTACCAACGTTTGCCGTACTTTGCCTCCACCTTCTCACGATTGGAAACCCAGTTTCTGTACCAACGCCATAGGGTTGCGGAGTAGTGAACGCCAATGGTATCGACATTCTTGACCTCGAATCCGACTCCCTCTAGGCTGTCAACAACACAACCCAGCGGGGTAGACGCATCGGCTCCCGGAAAGATGTATTTGTTCATGAAGACCCCCCCAGATCAAATCCTCATACTGCCAAGGTTTGCGAAGGCCAGAGTATTGCAGGATCAAGATTCCGTCGTCGCCCAGAAGGTTGTACAGAAGACGCAGGAAGATGGCAAAATTCCGAATGCCGACGTGCTCACACATTTCGAGGCAAACGATCTTCTTGTAGCGACTGCCATTTGCGTGACGCGGGACATCGCGGTAGTCCATGCAAAGGATGCGGGATTGACTTTCCGAGATGGACGCTTCACGCAGTAGGTTGTTGCCCCACGCTGTCTGATTACGGCCAAGGGTGATACCAGTAACATGGGCGCCGTATTTCTCAGATGCGAAAGCGGCGAAGGTTCCCCATCCACAGCCCATGTCGAGCACTGTGTCGCCCTCTTTCAGCTGAATCTTTTCGCAAATGACGGCAAGCTTGTTGTCTTGAAGCTCCTCAAGCGTCTCTTCTCTATCAACGTCCGACATGATACCGGAGGTGTAAATCATACGTTGCCCGAGAAACCAACCGTAGAAGTCATTTCCTATATCGTAGTGGCCGCGGACCTGTTCCACATCTTTCCAATGTCAGCTGATAGTTCTTCGAATTTGACAAACGGATCTTACCTTGCGACCTTGTGTGAAAGACGACTTCAGACACCATTCCAGTCAGGAAAAACTTGAACAGGCTCAGCGTGAAGCGGAAACTCGCCCAGTCATGCCTGTATTCCAAAGCCTCGAGCATGTCTCCTTTCACGTCAACGTGACCATCGAAATACATCTCATGAAATGTCTCCAAGGGTATTTTGTTTTGCCCACGGTATTTGGAGCGGTCGCTTTCGCGGTGGAATTGGAGGTAGTGTTGCACGCCATTTCCGGGGTAGCGGACCTTTGTGTTCTTCCTAGTGACCGACTCGAAACTATGTACCAGAAGGAGGCAAGAATGGGAATTGTGGTGAAGATTGCGTAGAGGGCAGCGGTAAGGACAGAGCCACAGGCGAGGCCAAGCGGAACGGCGACCAGCAAGAAGATGAGCCAAGTGTCGGAGAAGGTGTCGCTACCGGAAGAATCGGCGGGAAGAGGTCTGTTCTTGATTGAAGGATACTAAGTCGCATAGCAGTTTTAGGAGCCAGATTCAAGAAAAAGAAGGGGGGTTAGCAAGAAACCGGCTTACTGCTGTCATCCGCACGCCAAACTCATCGGTGAACGGTACGGGTGGAAGGGCTGGAGGAGTCTCAGCGAACTCGACGCCCATTATCCTTTGAACCTTGGCCATCGCCATTTCGAGGTAGTTTGACACTGAGGATACAACAGTACTGAAGACGCTTGGTTTTGACTGGTCTTGTGGTGCGGATGGTTGAATGAAATGGTGGCATCGCACAAAATTTGACGCCCCGCTATTGTTTCTATACGTAAATCCTCAAAGATTCAAGCCTCGCAAACAGTGGTTCCAAAGCAGGCCTGTCAGCGGTGAGGTAATTGACCGCGAAGTTTACGGGAAACCTGTGTTACGGCATCCCAAGGCAGAACTCCTCTTGTACTAGTGCGTGCGAAGGCCAATGCGCTCGGATGAAAAACCGACGGGCGGGAAAATCAGAGGGGAAGTTGACCGCGAATCTAGGGCGATTTGCCTGCAAATGGCAGCCGATCATTCCGCCCGAATCACACAACGACCAGGATGAACCCACATCTGGTAGTCTTTTCAAATTGGAACTTAGCCCCAGATAACGGACGGCTCTGCACACTTGTCCGGACATCATTCCAAAAGTGTCACTTGAAAATATAGAAGTAGAGGTTCACACAAGATCCCCACCACACTTCATCGGAAAATCGCCTTCGGTCTATGTAACTGATTCGAATGCCACGCCAATGCAAGACGGCAACATGCCCTCATCAAACTTGATCTGGTCCAGCCGGATAAAGCGCTTGAACGGCTGTGCTGTACCGAGGCCTCAGGCAATCTATTAACTACGAGCTATAGCTTGGCGACACGCGCAGCGCTATCTTTTTTATTGCCGCCCTCTAACATCTCAAGAAACCTGGCACTAAGGGTATGCTTCTGCTCATCAGGCACATACGCCCACTCGCTCCGCTCCGCCGTCTCCTCCACGCGCCACGACGCCATCTCATTCGCCAGCCACTCGACGCTGATGTCCGCCGTCCTCCCCACCGCCTCCATCGGGATCAGATGGCCGACGCCCTCTAAGGTGACCTCCGCCACGCGGCCCTTCGCCGCGCCGCCGCTGCCCCCGACGCCGACGCCCGTCGTCTCCACCTTGTCGGCCGTGGGCTCGCAGGCCGTGTAGTGCGACCGGGCCCCGAACACGTACAGCACCGACGGCCGCACGAACGGCAGCATCTGGAACGTGACGACGGGCTCGGCGCGCGAGAACGGGATGCCCGGGACGGCCGCCTCGGCGGGGAGGTCCGCGGGCGCGTACTCGGCCCACGGGCACGCGCCGCCGCCCAGCCGGGCGTCGAGGTCCGGGTCGGCGTGCGCGTTGAAGGCCGGCCGCACGAAGGTGAAGACCTCCTGGTGCTTCGTCGTCGTGAGCGTGACGCCGGCGGCGAACGGGTCGGCCGGCCGCGTCTGCGGATCGTCGTTGTTGCCGTGGCGCGCGTGGACGGCCGTGGGCAGGTCGCGCAGGCCGTGCTCGATCCACAGCGCGAAGACGCGCGGGTCCCAGCTCTGGTAGTACCGCTTCTTGCGGAAGTCGTCGGCCGCGGCGGCGCGCGAGGGCCACACGTCGCGGCGGCGCGAGGAGGCGAGGGCGGGGGTTTGGTAGCCGCCGGCAAATATCCGCCGGTGGATGATGGGGTCGATGAGGACGAGGCTCTCGAGGAGACGCGGGTGGATGAGCGCCAGGTTGACGAGGTTGGCGCCGCCCATGCTGTGTCCGATGCCGACGATGGGGCGGATCATCTGGTCGCGGAAGGTGTTGACCATGTGCAAGAGGTCTCGAGCGTGGTCGAATGCGCAGGCTGCGGCGGTTCGTGAGCACGCCCGTCTTCATCAGAGGATGGCAACGGGGGACAACTCACGCTCGTTGCCGAGCTTGTGCTCGTTGAGCACGCCGCTCGCTCCCTGGTTTGCAACGTCCGCAATCCAGATGCTGCGGATTGAAAATCCCGCCGACTTCGCGCGGCCATGTATTTCCGCCCAGAGTGGCTCGTACAACTCCTGATTGATATGTCAGATTAGACGTAGAAACTTCAGAAGCGGGAAATACCTTTGGGAATCCCTGCGCATGTGCACCGATGATGGTCACGTCGCCGACTTGAGGATTCGGATTGTCGTGGGGGATGTATTGCTTAACGCTGAGGTGAAGTAGCTCCTCCTGCTCGTGCGCGGTGGCGCGAGGATAGCCCCGAATGTGCTGGCAGGGGACAACGTGTTCTTTTATGTTGAATGGAAAATCGGACATGGTGATTTTGTAGGATGGGGCTAGGGCGGTATAACGGCAAGTCAAGGTGACGATATATTTGACTGAGCGAGCTGCCAGTACACCTCGATTCAATACATACGTGTTGGAAACACCAGCTTAACAATTTGGCCGAGCATTTTTCTGGAAAAAACTAGCGTAGCCATGTAATGTCAAGCACGACCAATAGCCTACTATAAGGCTTGACATAGTGTCCTTAGAATACTATTCCTACTATTGCGTAGTACTACTAAGATTACCTCATCTCTTGGTATACTCATCCTTTTCTCACACAGTAAACACTTGACTATAGAAAGATCTCGCGTCTGTCAAACACTAAGATATGCATATGTTTCTAACGAGAATGCCGGCAGGAACTCCTTATCGATCGCCCACTACGCTGCGTTTGCTACCTTCTGTCTATTGCCCGATTAGGCTTAGTGTAGTTCGCTGCGCTGGGCGAGGGGTATACTACCCACACCCGCTACAGTCACCAATCGATCATCTTTCGCCTCAATCGGTTTTATTACTCTAAAAAAAAAAATACTAACACGGACTATCTCGTTAGTATTTGATCGATTCGCTGGCTGATCTCCTTGAGCGAACGACAATTCGTCATCGAGAGTAGCGAGGCCGCAGCTGTGACCAGGCGTGGCTGATGCTCAAATCGCGGCTGCTGGTTTCCACGTAGAAGTAAAGTGGTTAATAGGGACCACAGGTGAGGCATCTGCCATATAATTAGCAACTTCTGGAGGTCTGTATTCGTCGTAATAATTACCTCATTTCGGAGCTGATGGGAGACGACGCTCCAGTTGCCATCGCGATCACCGGAAGCCGGGGCGGTGGACCCCATCTCGGCGAGCAAAAGACTCTCTGCCGACCTAAGGATCTCGTCCTGGTACGCGCGCACCTCCCACGACCCCCACGATCCCGCGTGGCTGCGTAGCTCTTCCAGGAGCTTCGGCAGGCACCGTTTTCGGCTGAGATGCTGGGCGATCGAGCATCCAGACCCCTCGTCGAAGGTCGCTGTGTAGAAAGCGATCATGACCGAGTCGAGATCTTGAAAGCCGGCCTTGTGGGCACACCCGATCAGGTACTCGATCCGCCCTTCAAGCGTCGGTTCGAATGCTGCATCCCCGACTGTCGACGGCTCGTCGTCGCTCGTCGACCTGGGAGAGTGACTGCCGCGATCAAAGTCGCACCAATCCGCCGTGCTGTCCTGGCGCTGACTGCGACCGCCTGTGAAGGAAAAGGTTTCGTTCGGAGTGCGGAGGAGGTGCATGCCGTCAAGCATGCCAAGGTGCAGATCTACGAATGGGGTGGGAGATTCCGCGTGAGCCGAGTTGAGACTGATCTCGGCAGATTGACGACGCTCGCCTGTCTCGGCCCTGGCTTGAGAGTCTGTTTCAACTACCCAGCTGAGCTCGCCGCACATGAGACCGGGGAATATGAGCCTGGCAGACGTACCTCGCGCTGAATTTCCGCCCCTGACGGCCACGTGGCCATCTAAGTTTCCATACAGATGGTCCTTGCGCTGACCGGAAGCCCCTTGCTCGTGACAGTCCGACAGGACAGTATAGAGGGTATCTGGTCTGGCGGTGTCTTCTTGGGGGCTAAGAAGACCACTAGTCGGGCTAGGAAGGGGCGCGCTTGCATCCTGGTTGATGTGGAGTCAGTTTCTGCAGAGCAAGCAGTGGTATCTCAGGGTAAAAACACCTTCTGCCCTTCGTGGGCAGGCCTGCGAGGGTCACCACCCATGTTTGAAACAACCTCACCAATGCTAAATGATGATGCTCCTGCCTGACTAAGTTTTGTTGATTCACTTTCGAGCGCAAGCAGCTTTGCTTGCGTTGCCACCTGTTGCTCCAATTCCTCTATTCTTCGTTTTACATTACGGCCTGCCATCTGATCAGTCTGACGAGCTGGTATGATGCTTTCCTGCCACGTACGATAGTTACGCTGCGCTATGCGGTTTTGGGCCCTCTTCCGTTCGATCCAATCATCATGAGATGGAACGCTCGCGGGTGCCATCCTGGCCGCTGCTCGGTGGGTCATCCTTGTTTGGCGAGCCACGCAGCGTGAGGACAAAGGAGGGTGAAGAAGGCGTACGAAATCTATCTCGCCGGGGTTTTCTGGGCGCTGCGCAAATCGCGGGGAGTCCAAACCTTATACCTCTCCTTACGTCTCTTCGTTCCATCAGTCCAAGCAGCGATAAACCAAGTCGGGTTTCCAGCAATCGATGGGATACCGAGCTTGGATCCGGCGTCCGGCGCCCAGTCATGAACCAGACGCCGCGTACTATGTCAGTGTTCTGTACACGGACCAATGAAATTCTTCGGAATGATAGGGCAGACAGCACCGGCGCACGTGAAACACTTGTAGTTGATAATTGCCGATTCTCTAGAGGTCCGGCTGCGAAACGAACGCGTAGGCAAACGAAACGTGCTGACTCGAGAAGTCGGTGTGTATGTGAGAGCTTGTGCGAATGTACACCGACCGACATGGACCTTACCTCAAAAGGGCAGGTCTATGATAATGTCGATCCTTTCGTGATTCCAGGCGCTACTTTGCTCATTTAGAAACTGAATCGTCGTCGTTTGTCTAAAAAAATCTAGGAATGGCGAACGCTCTCTAATCCTAAAGCAACCGAACGGCTGGAAAGGAGGATCGAGGTCCGAACTTTATCTTTTGCCCCGTTGGCCCTGACTAAAGGACCGGGTCCTGTGAGGCTTACGAAGGCCCTTCGCTTTCCTAGCCTTAACTACCTGAAACAATATCACAAGGCAACGGAGGTAGACTGCAGTGATCAGCAGGCTGCTCCCGAGCGCGCGTGCGCGATTGACGTGGCTTAGATTCCCTTCAGCGACAAGGGGGAAAGAAATCCCGTGCAAAAAATACCCAGCCAATAGAAGGTTGTAGAGCCGCTGCGCACGGGGATCCGCAACGAAATCGCGCTAACAATACTTGTGCCTAATAACGCACTACGGCGACGAGCCGAACCGAACAATCGCAGTGTTGTAACGCACCGGGGGCCTAGAAAGTCCCGAACTTGCCTAGCGCCTTCCTAATGGAGGTTTCTTCGGAAGACATGATGATGATCACGGAGGTATTCAGGCCTTCCTCAACCGGCCACCGAGAGCTCTGCGACTTCGTGCTGAGCACACAACAGCAACAGCCGGTTGATTGTTAGGTTAAGCGAAGACCTCTACCATTCCCACAGCACAGGCGAATCCGTAGTAGCTATCTAGCTGTACAGCCATAAATCTGTATTCTGATTATAGTCGGTATTCTGGGGGCACTGACGCCACAATTACTAAGCGCTCGATCGTTGCAAGCCCTGGCCTGGAAGCGAGTCATCCCTCTCAGCGCACGCTATTCTGCCACTCACCGCGATCTGCTATCTGCTCCACTCACCGCGCTATCTGCTAGGAGGCTCCAGCTTCGGAAGTTAGCGCGCTGCCCAGCTTCGACCCCTCGGGTATCGACGATGCGGTTTCTCCCTTTGTGCTAAGTCATGTCAAGTCGGCACTTGACTTCTGCATCGGCTTCTGCGCCATCTGCGTACTCAATCAATATACAGGCTAGTAGTGCGATACTAAGCGGAGCAACCACGACCAAGAGACCACCTGCACATACTAATGGCAGCACTTGTCATGTGAGTAATCGTCAACCCATCTGTAGCACTGCGTCAGTGTTCGTACCAGCTATCATTCCGAACATAAAAGAAATGTTCTGGTTGGACGTAGCAGACCCCATGACGCCATCATTCCTGTACTATGGAAGCATTCACCAAGAAGATGTTCACGACCTCTAGGTCGTTAACATACACGTTCTACGATTCTTCACCCAAGGCAGGGCACTCAAGTTCGCGGCCGGCTCTCCTCCTTCTCCATGGCTATCCCGATTCGGCGCAGATATGGTCGGAGGTTGCGCCGAAGCTCTCCAATCTCTCCCTCCGCATCATCATCCCTGACCTCCTCGGGTACGGCGAGACGGCCAAGCCGACGGATCCGGCAGCCTACGACTCGAAATCCATGGCAACCGACATCGCCGAGCTGCTAGCGGCGGAGGGCACCGAACGCGTCATCCCGATTGGCCACGACTGGGGGTCGTTCCTGGCGCAGCGCATGTACCTGTGGTTCCCCGAGCGGGTCGCCGGCCTCGCCATGCTGAACGTCGCCTACATGCCGCCCTTCGAGCGCGACTTCAGCCTCGACCGGCTGAACGCCGCGGCGGAGCGCGCGACGGGCCGGCCGCGCTGGAGCTACTGGGAGTTCTACGCCTCGGACGACGCGCCCGCCATCTGCCGCGCGCACGCCGAGAGCCTGTGGTGCGCCATCCACTCCGTGCGCGAGGACCTCCGTCGCGACCTCTACTCCACCAAGGGCGCCCTTCAGCAGTTCCTCGAGCAGGGCGGATCGAGCCCGGTGCGGAGCTACGTGATTCCGGGGAGGGACCTGAAGAGCGAGTGGCTCGCGCGGATGGAGGCCAACGGCTTCGAGGCCCCGCTTTGCTGGTACAAGGCCATCGTGCGTGCCATCACGCCCTTGGTGGAGAGCGAGCTCGACCGCGAGCGGCTGGTGGTGAAGGTGCCAGCGCTGTTCGTCGGGGCGAGGAGGGATCAGATATGCTTGATCGATGCCATCAGAGCTCCTTGGGCGGACGGGTTCTTACCTGACTTGCAGATCAAGCAGATCGACAGCTTCCACAGGCCCATGCTTGAGAGGCCTGATGAGCTGGCGCTGAGCATCACCCACTGGTTGGTGGAGAGATTCGAGTTGCAGCTGCAGTTGCAGCAGACGCTTCCTTAAATCTGGAGACTTTCGACGAAGCGGGATTTTGGATCGTGTTGGCAGTGTAGACTCATCAGCACTCAGTAGCACCCAGTAAGCCGCAGTCAATTCAACTAGTATACTAGCCCCTTATGTGTGCTCTAAGAGCCCTCCCTTATATCTCTATGTGTAATATTTGTCGTCTTTCGCTTGCCATGCTGGCTTGACTACTGTCGAGCGGGTGATGCATGCATTGTGCTGTCTTCCACACTTTACTACCAGGCCATGCCACTGGCCAAACATACCTTTTGGGGATCTTTAGAAAGGAAATCGACTCAGCACTGACGTTTCGTACGCTTGATGTTCGCGCCTGAGTCATCTTAAAAATTTCCATACGATCAACGCTTGTGTCCTTGAGCTTACTTTATCAGAGGGAGCCACAGCACTGGGCTTGGAATCCTCGCTTCACCAGAGCCGCTACACCTTCAATTCTGTATGATACACACCATAACCCTAGTCTCACTGCACTCGGCAAACTGCTTTGGCCCAAAATGTCCACCGTTCAAACCGTCCTCGAGCAGCAGTGGGAGCCCAATTACATTCTGACGGAACACGTATGTCACCTCGCAAACCCATGCCTTCCCAGAGCTGAGACGTCAGAAACAGACCAACACCAGACCTGCCAAAGATCCTGGGAAATGCCCAAGCTTAGGTGATCTGAAACGAGCCATACCTGTGCACTGCTTCCAACCCAGTACTCCTCGCTCCGTAGCCTACCTCGTGCGCGATATATCGATGGCGGTAGCCCTCGCCTATGGTGCGCTGCACATTCGTGTGGAGTCTTCCATAGCCAGCGCTGGTCTCTGGGCCTTCTACGGCTTTGCTCAGGGATTGGTTTTCACCGGCCTTTGGATACTTGCTCACGAGTGCGGTCATGGCGCCTTCTCCCCATACCGATATCTTAACGATACCGTTGGCTGGCTATGTCACTCGTTCCTTGGGGTCCCCTACTTCTCGTGGAAGATTACGCACGCACGCCATCATCGATTTACTGGCCACCTGCGCAAGGACGTAGCGTTTGTCCCACGCACTGTCGAGGAGGTGGCAAGCCAGAAGGGTACCTCCCTTCAAGCACTCGAAGAACTTTGCGAAGACACCCCGATCGTCACGACGGCCAAGCTGATTGCGCATCAGCTTCTAGGCTGGCAGACACATATGATCTTTTATGTATCCGCTGGTTACCAAAGCTGTGTCCGCGGCGATTGGGGTCTTGATAAGGGCTGGCTCTCGGGACGTGTCAGCCATTTCGACCCGTGGAGTGACCTCTTTCTTCCTCAACAGGCTCGGCTAGTAATTCTCTCCGACATTGGGCTTGCAATCGCTGCATACGCTCTTTACATGACGGCACAAGCCACCACTTGGCAGATCGCAGCCCTCCTCTGGGGTCTTCCATACATGTGGGTTCACCACTGGCTGATCGCCATCACATTCCTCCAACACACTCACCCCGATGTCCCGCATTACGGAGACGGGACATGGACCTTCACCCTAGGCAACCTCTGCACAATTGATCGCGACTTCGGTTTTATCGGAAGCTTCTTCTTCCACAGAGCCATCAACGATCACGTCGTCCATCATCTATTTCCGAAGATTCCATTCTACCACGCCACCGAAGCCACCGCCGTGATTCGCCCTCTGCTTGGAGAGTTTTATATCTCCGCACATGAGAGCTTCATACCCAGCCTGTGGCGAACGTTCCGTCAATGCCGGTGGGTGAAAGAGGATAGGAATGCTCCTGCACCCCAGACGTATCATTGGGTCAAGCCATCTTCAAGACGTACAGTTTGAGTTGGTCGCAACGCAAAAGTATAGATTTCAATCACGAGAAATGTTTACATGGAAGCTTGATTATGGGAGATGGGTAACCAAAAGAGCCGAAATTAGAGACAGGCAGGATGGCGTCCGTCCCGTCGCGTCATTCTTAATAAGCATCCGTCATTCCCCGTCACTGCCAATGACGGTGAATGACGACAAATGACGGACGAATTTTCTGTGACGAGACGAGACGGACGCCACCCTGGAGACAGGTCGTTCTGCGTGGGGGAATTTGAGCTTCATTTGCGCTAGCTAGCGTGGCCTATGTTCTTGAGCGAGGCCAAAACTTTGCAGCATAATTCACCCTTCCAAGCTATTGTTCGGTCTCGTAGCACTTAGAGTCATGCTAGTCTACATCTATCAATCAACACTGCTGACCTGAAACGTTGGCATCGAATGGATCACTTGGGAAATGACGAGCACCCGGTGCATGCGTTGCATCCTGGCACAACAGCGACAGGGGTTGCAACAACAAATCCGGGTCGACATCATCCATACTGGAGGTGAGAGGCGAAACATAAACAGCTACGTGGTGCATGCGTTGACATACTTAGTCATATGCCGTAAGTGCGGCGTACGTGGTATGGCCGCCGATCCTGACTCAGTTGACGAGTGAGGTTGATCGCCGCAGTAGGCACGACAAATACTAAGGATCGAAAGTGTGCAAACATGATATGCAACGGAGCGTAACAAAGATCTCTGTTCAGGAGAAGAGCTTTATCACGGAGAGTTTCTGTGGATTGCAATCGTCTGATTCCAAGTATGCACAATCATCGTTCCACAGCATGACATTACCCAGCGAGTAGACGTTACCTCATCCCACGCTCCGCAATGCCTATATGAATGAATCATTCACACCTTCTCAATTGGACGTCGGATACTGCCCGAAGGCCTAGACATGGAGCTAATCAAGAAGTTCTGGACCGCCCGAGTATCGTTTCATCACTCGGAGAACCCCGTATTACTAAAAGACCACTCGAACCGCTCACACGCGCTGCCGGACCTGTGCAAGCGCCTGACGCCTTCGTACCACCCCAGCTTTCTCCTCTTCAGCGGACACCTCCAAACGATATGGACGACAAGGACGCAAGCCAACGCCGCCATCCGCTACAAGCGCCAGGTCTTCGAGTCCGAGAACGACCTCTACCCGGGCACATTCGCGGTCGACTTCGTGGTGCGCGGAGACGGCCAGGACATCGACGGCGGCGGAAAAGACTCCTTTCTGCCGCCGCAGACAACCTACCACCGCGCGGGCGAGCCGCTCGGATCCGCCGACAGCAGGCCGATGCTGATCGTGCTCCACGGCGTCTCCGGCGGCTCGCACGAGGCGTACGTCAAGCAGGTGCTGGCGCCGCTCGTGCAGGCCGCTGATGACGGCGGCAGTGGCGGCTGGGAGGCCTGCGTCATCATCTCGCGCGGCTGCGGCGGCACGCGGCTGACCAGCCGCATGCTGTACAACGCCCGCTCAACCTGGGACCTGCAGCAGACGGTCGCCTTCCTGCGCCACAGGTTTCCCAACCGGCCGCTGTACGCTATCGGCTTTTCCATCGGCGCGAACATCTTGGTGAATGTGAGTGCGCGCGCCGCCTCCTCCCTCCCCCTCCCTGGCTGGCTGGTCCCTAAGGAGAAAGGCTGATGGAGCAGGAGCGAGGGTAGTATCTCGGCGAGGAGGGCGACAGGTGCGGCATCAGGGCCGCCGTGGTATGCTCGAACCCTTGGAACCTGGAAGTCGTTGACCACGCGCTCCGGCGGAGCTGGATGGGCCTCAATGTCTACTCGCACGCCATGGCCCGCGGGATGAAGGAGATTGTGAAACGGTGAGGGAGAAGTCTTCAAGAACTGGGCGAGTGTGAGACGCCTGACGTTTGGTGCAGACACGCCGAGATGATCCTGAAAAATCGGAGGATTGCCGCCGCTGCGGTAGAAGGTATTCGGTACTTCTTTGACTTTGACAGGTATGCGTGCCATGGTCCCCGCCGCTGTCGGTATGCAAGCTGAGTCTTTAAGTGCTGTTCAGTTACCCATGTGGGGCTATCCCACGAGAGGGGCTTACTACAGGGATGCGTCGTCGGTCGATGCCGTCTTGGCCGTTAGAGTTCCGCTGTTTGCCATCAACGCGGAAGATGATCCGGTGAGTCGACTCTTCACTGTCTTAAGATCACTGACCAACAAGGATATGAAGATCTCTCATCACGAAGCGTTGCCATTT
Source organism: Botryosphaeria dothidea (assembly GCA_011503125.2). Taxonomy (NCBI): domain Eukaryota; kingdom Fungi; phylum Ascomycota; class Dothideomycetes; order Botryosphaeriales; family Botryosphaeriaceae; genus Botryosphaeria; species Botryosphaeria dothidea. The sequence goes on from WWBZ02000001.1 coordinate 3,382,662, forward strand.
GAGGAATTCCAGAACAACCCCTATACTGTCCTTTGCACGACGTCTTGCGGCGGCCACATTGGCTGGTTCGAATCAGGTGAACAAAGATGGTTCACTAAACCGGTACATGCCCCACGCAGAGAATGAAATGAAGAAGAAAAAGGTATAAAACACAGTCTTGAGATTAACAATACGTCCAGGTCATCTCGTTCCTAAAGGCTTTGCATGACGACATCGACTGGGCTAAGGACTTCACGTTCGCCTCGCAGATTCCGAATCCAGCAATTTCCTTCGAGTATAATCCGGTCCGCCGCAGAATGCAACCTGCAACAGCCGAGTACTTTCCAGGTCAGGCGGAACCTATATAGAGGTCTCTTTCTAGTTATGCCGATTGAATACCCGCCCATGGCTCCTTGTGAAAGGCGAGAAGATATAGTCGAAAATGCAATATTTTAGGTAGATTTGAAAAACACACTGCGATATCTTAATCTACTTCATCTAATTCTGAAACTTACTCTATGAACAGAATAGTCACGATAACAGGCCTCTTCTCCTAGGCTCTAAAACTACTTAATGGTCTATAACCCACAAAGATGTAGTCGAGGAGTAACACGAGTAGAAGTATGAGTAGCAGAGTCAAATATGTATATTTTAATTTATGTCAACGTGGCTATGTGACTAATTCAACTACTCGCCCGCCCCTTACAAGTTGTAATCTACGCAGATGCCCAAAGATTCTTCCGATGACCTTTACCAATATATGCGCCTGAGGGGAACTGTGGCAAACGGGCAATTCAGCCAGCCAGTGAGCTTGCCGCCGGCCACGAGGTCCTCCGGACGGCGGTGGCGTAAAAGTTCGAAGGCCTGATGTTGTTGAACTCCGGATCATATTCAACCGCCTCCTCGCTGGCATCGAAGAATGCGTAGCGGTAGACCAGCTCGGCCACTGCGACCTTGGCCTCCAGCAGGGCGGCGTTGAACCCGATGCATCCTCTGGCGCCCGCTGCGAACGGCACGTACGCGGACCGGTGCCGTCCCTTCACGCGGTCCGTCGACCAGCGGTCCGGGTCGAAGCGGTAAGGGTCGCTCCAGTGGTCGGGATTCGTGTGCAGGTGGGGCAGGCTGGGGATGATGATCGCGCCCTTCGGCAGCCTGTAGCCGCCGGGCAGCACCACGTCTTGCCTCGCGTTGCGGGCCGGCTGGAACGAAGGGCTGTGCACGCGCTGGGTCTCTTTGACGAACGAGTCCAGGAAGGGCATGGCGTGAATCTCCTCGTAGGTCCACCTCTTGCCGGGCGCAGCGCCGTGGTCGACCAGCTCTTGCAGCAGCCGTTCTTGCATCCCGGGATACACGACGAGCGAGTAGACGAGCCAGGACAAGAAGGCCGAGCTAGTGATGAAGCCAGCACCGAGTAACACGAGGACGTTGCCCCGCACGTATCGGCTCGTCATCTTCTTGCCGGACCCGTCCGTGGCGCGAAGCATGTAGTCCACCAAGCAGGTGGATTCGATGGCTGCGGCCTGCAGAGGTAGGTTGGTCACGTCGTTGCTGTCGCAGTCCAGAATTGCTTGATCGATGTAGCCGTATACCTCCTTCAAGGCCTGTCGGAGGAGTGCCGGGTCTCCTGCTTGGGATCAGCTGTGATTATCGAGGGGAATTGGGAACGTACCAAACGGGAGGTACGAGTACAATTTTCCTCGCACTTGAAGACGAGTGTTCAGCAGGACTGCGCGCTCGATGAGGGCCATCATTCGGTGCATTGGCGAGTCGAGTGAATCGAATTGGTGTAGATCAACGCCTAGCACCAGCTTGGCCGACACCTGCGAAGCCAGCTTTCCTGCGTACTTGAACACGTTGAATGCTTTCCCCAAGGACTCGGTCTCGTCCAGCACGTTGAAAGACGATTTGACGGCGTCTGCTATGATGGGCAGGTGATGCCGCATGGCCTTCGGAGACATGCTGGGAGGGAGGAATTTGTGGGCTTCCTTCCAGGCTGGGGACTCGGTGTCGCAAAGGAATAGCGCAGATGGATCTTCAATCCCGTGGAGGGGGTGGCCTGGAGATGTTGGTGACTTGGTAAAGTAGTCGCCATCTCTGAAGACCAACTTCGCGACCTCTGGGTCGTTGGTCAGGTAGAAGGTCCGGCCAATGTTGTGGACCTTGATTACGCCTCCGTAGGTCTCGAACAGGCGGCGATAGTTGCCAACATGATCGGGGTAAATATCGAAATAGTTTCCAAAAAATGGAACACCTGCTGGTCCCTGAGGATCTCTGACCTTACGGCCGCCAATCGCGACGCCAACCGGACCACGTTCGATTTCATCCAGCTGATGCAACTTCTTGGGTCCCTGATAGAGGGTGATATCCGCTAGGAGCTAATGAGTATTCCGTCCCAAGCCAGATGGACGTCGTACTTTACCCTTCTCAGCCAGAATGCCAAATCTCTTCAAAATGGCAGCGCGGAGATCATCCAAGGATTTGAACGTGTCCAGTTGGATGTTTTGGGCAGAGCTCTCGCCCAGTCCCAATAAGAACACATCAATGCTTGTCATTTCGTTGTATGCAACGTAAATTTGGATATGGCCAGAAGACGATTCGAGTTTGACTTGCGCCGCGGCAACGTGGGCCTCACAGAGACAAGCGAACGTATACAGATAAACCGGGCGTTATCTTCTAATGCCACTCGATTTGGGGTGCATGAGTCAGCACAGAGCGAGGAATGACGGAAGGGAACATGCCTATTAGCTCATGTTTTGAGTCAGCCGAATGCCGCCGACTAGTTAGGGCCTACTAAAACCCCACTCGCGTAATTCCGCACGGATGCTCTCGACAAGAATAAGATGTCTGGCTCGATAGCCCACGGTGAATGGGCGGTGCTGATCTTGCAAGCATTTTGAATTTGTGTTTTTATTTCACCCGAAGCACGAGAAAGGAAAGATAAACAAGCATCATGGTCGCGATACAGAAGCTCTCGCTAGCAGAAGTGGCCAGACATAACCAAGAGAAAGACCTGTGGATCTGCATCCACGGAAACGGTGGGTTTCGTCTTTCTGTGAATTCGGAAATCTAGCTGAAACAATACTGGCAGTCTACAATGTGTCAGAATTCGTAGATGAGCATCCAGGAGGAGAGGAGGTGCTCCGTACACTTGCAGGCACGGATGCCACGGAAGCATTTGAGGACGCCGCCCATTCGGAAGATGCGAAGGAAATAATGGATGGGCTCATGGTTGGGCAGCTGCCCTCAACGGTAAGTCGGTGCGAGCGTACGTGATAGACGCTAATCAATTTATTACCAGGAACGGCATGATGTTGTGGAACCGATTCAGCCACTACCTCAGACGGCTCCAACTCAGCAATCCGACCGGACATCAAGGCAGAACCATGCAGCGCAGAAGCGCTCGGTGAGCAGATTCAAGCCGTCTCTCTGGGCGATTCTTGCTATCGTGGTTGTTTTGACGCTCATTGCGACGGGGCTTGGACCTATAATATTGTTAATGGTGGCCGGAACGATGACGCCTATAGTACTTTTAGTGTACTGTTTTATAGCAATTATCTCTCGTCACCGAGGAGCCGATGCTTACCCAGACTATATAAAACCGAGTATACCTATATAGATAATACCTTATTATCGAACGGTGCGAGAAAAAATACACCGCTGGCTTTCTTATTATTGCTATTGAGGTCTGCTATATACGTATAATAATCAGATTTACGGAAATACGCATAAATAAGGTAAATGAGGTGTGTAGGGGTAAGTGTATAGTGCGACAAAAAAAACAAAGAAAGAACGCGTGTATAAGCAAAAGCAAAATAAAACACGTGATCTCGGGCTGATGTGGTTGACACTTATCGTTTTAAAATCCTATCACTATAAGTGCAAGGCTCCGAGAGACGGTGAGTCGAATAGAATCGTGATATAGGTAAATTGGCAGACGATTCCTTAGCTTTCTAAGAGGACTTGTAGAGAGCTAGCTATATACTCGTAGGCGTCTCGCCGAAGGCTCGCAGGTGAGACTTAAGGGCCCCGCAGTGGGAGCCGTAGCCTCCCATGCTCAGCCTCTTAGCCCGCATAAATGCTACTGTGCGATCGATTCTTGCCCAAGAAAATACACTATCGGTGTGTGTAAGAAAATCCGAGCTTGAAAAAGGTAACCAATTGGATTCGCAGAGCGCATCAAAACAACCCATTAGAGACTGGGAACTCTTTCTCCCAGTACGGTATTAGTCATATTACCATGGTGTATTATAAACCCAGATCATTTGACAAAAGGGCTCATCCGCACCAGGTTATTAGGGGAAAAGCGCATGATTTAATGGTTGAGAGACACGTCTTCGCTGATTCCAGCTGCATGATACTGGTATGTCTCTAATGTCCCGTCAACAAGATGTGAAGGTACTTGCAAAGTGATTACATAACCGCGCATATCTCAGGGTGATCATCGCTAATAAGACATAGAGATTGTGCCGGAGTGTCATCGTCTTGCACCGGCATGGCCGCAATAGCTGTTCCAGGATCATTTCCTGAGCACCGGTTCGCTGCCTTGACGGAAATGTTGATTAAATCAGAGCCTTTGATGCGGGAGCTTCCGGTGAAGCTGCCGCCGAAATGAGAGTCCTTATCTGCTATAACGAAGGCACAACCATTCTGTTGAGCCACAAGACACCACGATCCGAGTAGCTCACCATTTTTGTTATAGTTCTGGCCGTGAGATATACAATTTTTGTTTGGATCCGAGGTGCAGATGTCGATACTGGAGCTGAGACGTTGGCCTTGGACTACGGATGAACCTTCGGGCCAGATACACTTCAGCATGGTGGCACCAGATCCGTCGTGGTCCTCTCCGCAGTTAATCGTACCATCACTTTTTGAGGGAATGATGACTGGGAGTGGACTTTTGTTGAGGATTGGTGAACAACGATGATTCATTGATGATTGGCATGAGGAGGAAGGGCGTAGGTGGCCCACCCTCCTTATATACGTAAGTGAGTGACTAAGCTATCTGGTGTTGCAAAAGCAATATGCAAAACACGTGATTTCCTACAACTTTTTAACGGTTTCTCCGAAGAGGATGGCTCATGCTTGGCGCCTTCGCCGTTCAATGGCCGAAAACCAGTCTCGTAAAACTGCCCGTAATCGGGGCCATTCCACCAGCCTGAAAAATGTTAGTAAATATGCAATTGATTTCATCCGAAATATATACCTTTATTGGGTCCGTTGTTGATGCACTTTTTTATGATGTTCTCTGTACTATCCCAGCACTGTTGCCACTGGGAACCTTGTGAGGGACTTCCGCGGTAGACCCACGCCTCGATATCTCCATCAATGTCAACAGAGATTTCACAGTCCGTTTTATCATCGTTCTGATAAATTATAACGGTATCGTCGGCTATGCCAGCGGGTGTCTCGCATTTATCGTTGCACACAACTAAAAGAGAATCAGCCTCGCTAAAATGTAATGAGAAATTCCTAGATTACCTTCACGCAGGCGGTAAATCAGAGTGTCAGGATCAACCACGCCGGTCTGAGTTACCATCTTGGCTGGGACAGTATTGACGTTGTCATTCCAGCATGTCACTTTGCTCGCATCGGCGGATGGAGATGGAATCGGGGACGGTGATGCGTTGGAAATTTCAGGGAGACCAGCGAGAATAGCCTGAGCCTTTTCGAGGTCTTCTATCGTGAATGCTTTGTATGGATGATTCTCCTTAGTATCATCCCAGCAGTTACAGTCTTTCCAGAGATCATTTCGATCAGAGAGCTGCTCTACACTTTAGTCTACAGCTATGTCTACGCATCGGTCTTTGGGTACCTACACCTTTGCACTTTCCGTGACCATTGTCACCTCCACACTCACTACAACCGAGTGGTTCGTCATCAGGTGGACATGGATAATCTGCTTCGCATTCACAGTCCTGCTGAGGACCCTTTCTCTTTCTTAGCAAATGCAGGGGACAAGTTCTGAGTGAAAGTACCTGAGTGCATTTTCCTCCATCATCGCCTTTACAGCTCTCATCTGAACAATTTGGTTTTTGATCTTCTGTTGTGCATTGCTCTTGGCATGGAAATCCGACCTAAGATCAGTATTAGACCAATCACACTTCCAAAACAGCTTGCGCAAGGTTCATACGTTGTCTCCTGCCTGACACCAACCTTGTTCACCCTCACATTCCGATCACTGAGGAGCATTTTTTCTTCGGGTTTGCTGTACCAGGAGGTGAAACAGGGAAGCCAGCTGGCGCAATAGGGAAAGGGATGATTGGAGGCGGAATGTCCACGCTTAATACTAGTGTCAGTTTACTGGAACTTGGAAGAATGGGTATCTCGGACAAACCCTCCGTCAGAGCCGCAAGCGCAGCCCTTATAAGAGCTGCTGTAGCTTGAGAAAATTCCCAGACAATTGCCGTTTCCGTCATCACCTCCGCAATCGTCGCACTTGGAGATAGCATCGGCTGGGCAACAGGCACAATGCACAAACCCACTCTTTCCTGATGAATCTTTGAACGGTGTCTTGTTGTCACAAACGCCTGAGATCGTGTGTTCCCCACCGCAGCTCACGTCGCCACATTGAGTTGTGCTTTTCCCCTGGTTTTCTGGACATATGTTGCTCCCATCTGTTGGATATACTCAATTGTCCGCGTCGCAGGAGCATCCCTGATAAGCAACGGTGGTTGATCCTGTACCATTGCAGATGCCTCCACCCGCATCCCCTCCACACTGCGAACATGCTAGAGAGTCTGAAGCGGGGCAGCAACCACAGATCGGGAAGCCTTCTTGAGTCTGTATATGGCAAATACCATCTTCTGGGATATCAATGCAAACCTTGTTGGTGCATATGTCTATCATAGCTTTTAGCCGCTTGTCTCCCACCCTTAGCTCCTAAAATCACTTACGAGGTGTTTGTCCGTAGTTTTGTGGGCACGGTCCATTGTTCGGCGAGAAAGTTAGTTGTTGCCGTGGCAGCAACCTGACTTCGATATCTGAATGTGTACTTGCGCTGCAGAGAAGCGCGGCGTAGAGCAAAATCATCAAAATCTTTGGAAGATGGCCCAACATTTTGGTTTACTGAGTAACCAAATTCTCGCAACACCCGCTGGACTTATAACATGTACTGGCCCTAATTCCCAGTTTTTTTTTTGGCAATCTAAGAATAGATATTCTGTCATGTAGTAAGAACTCGCATACCTCAGCTGCCGTCATACAAGATCTTCATTGTCTCACATATGCATCTCAGCCCCCGACTTGGATCAATTCCAGCCTTGCGCCCCCGTTTCATGGCGTCCCTGCAACCGAATCTGATCCTAAATTAATAATTGCAACTCAGAATGTGTAACATATTGGGCGCCACAAATATTTTACAGTTGCCCAGCTGTATTCAATGCTTTTTTCTCAGAACAAAAGTGAGAGACACCTTCGTGTTATGCAAGCCACGAAGCATTCAAGAGTCTTTCAGCTGAGCTATTTCGGTTGTTGACTCGGAGTTTGTATCATGCACAAATGGCCATTCGGCCTTGAAGCTTTTCCTCGTATCCTGCCCAGTTATAAGAGTCGAGGTTGCAGATGCCGAGTGGGCTTATAGCGGGAATAACTATTTGCAACCATTTGGATAAGCCACTGGCCGAACGCTTGCAAAATGCATTTCTCTGCTCTCAATTTTGCCCTTCTTGGAGTTTTTGTATTCCTTCAGAATGCGAATTTCTCCCACGCTCTCACTTATTGGAAAGACATGACTTGCAATCAGTACGATGGGGTTGACAGAGCAATCAGCGAAGCCATCAACATGGCCGGTCGCTCCGATACCAGACTTGGAGATCCAAGTGACAAGGACATTGCCACTGCTTTCTCAATTATCTACAGTACGTCAACTTCTGACGTGGATTCGGTGGGCACGGTTTGAGGTAAATATCTAAACCCAAGATGCAAAAGACACGGCAATACTGAAATAAAACTCCTGAGCCTGCAGATATCATGAACGGTATTTCGAGGCTCACACAAGTTTTTGATCGTCAGTCTTCCGACATACGCATCTATTGCGACGAAGACAGCAAATGGGAATCGCGATCAGACCATCCAAAGGAGACAGTGAAAAACTCAAACAAGCCAGCAGAAGATCAATTCTGGGTCGATGAAGTGAATAAAATGATGTACAGAGGTCCACCAGGCTGCAAAGACCCCAGTACGTTCGCAGAGACCTTTGTTCAGCGCATGCCGAAATCTGGCTCAGAAAAGCCGTATAGAGCAACCATGACAATATGCAAAGAGTTTGCGGTTGCAAGATTTACCACGTTGGATGAACAAGACAACAAGGATTTTAGCCGCGTACCATTGACGGCGGAGGATTCCGAGAACGGGGTGCTGATGACTCTGCTTAGTGTTACACTTTTACATGAGGCAAACCCCTGTGCAAACAAAGAACAGGCATTTACTATGCTAATAAATCCTAGTTTACCCATGTCCCCGGGTATGGCAGTAAGTTTAACACATTTGAATATATTACGGAGAAATTTCAATCTAACATGATGGTAGCAAAGGATATACCAGAAGCGTATGAGTGGAAGAATGTTATTCGAAAGTCCACCGAGGATGCCTTGAAAAATGCAGAGAACTATGGTCGGTATTTCTTCACCTACATGAGTTTGACAAAGACACTGACTTAACAACTTTCTTCTAAAGCATTCTTTGGTCTTCTTGCCCTGTTGTTAGACAAGGGTTTCAAGTTAAGCACAGTCGCCACTGAAGCTAAAAGGGGCATGTTGGTTCGAACGACGGCGACCAACTCGAAGCGTTGGCTGGAGAACAAGTCGCGAATGAAATGCAGAGATCACACGTACAGATGGTCCGAGAAGGAATGCGACTTTTCTATGGATTAATGGAAGGGAAAATGGTATATATCTTAAGACTTTTGCGGATAGCTGAAATGTGCGACTTGGTATTGGTATAATGGCTACTCGAGGCCAGTACACCCCCCCCCCCCCCCCCCCCTTTTTTTCCTTTTAATTGTTACAGCAACGTTAGATCATCTCTTCCAAAACTTTTGTTGATGAAACTGCCTGCTCTTATCCCACACTATCTGAAAGGAGTGAGCCCAGGTCTCTGGAACAAACGATGATACTCTTTGCTGGTTCGTGGAAGGTTCGTGTGGTCCCGGGAATGATAAGTTCGGGTGCATTCCAGTATCTCTGGGTGGGTGAAATGGCCAGGGAGAGTCTTCCATAGCTCCGAAGCAGTTGAGCTCAGCCGACCGGACGCATCATCAGCTGTATGTGCGGTGTTGAGCTTTGGAAGTCATCCTGCTCCAAGCTTGCTGGATAGTACCGAGAACAAGCTTACAAGCTTCGATTTGACAAACACGTTACCATCCTTTCTTCATGAAACATCAGCCGGAACTGGCCTCTCTGGCTGAGATGAAAAGCATTCGCTTCAGAAAAGGCATATACATCAGTTTTGCCAGTCACCTTCACTAAGTGCAGATGCATAGTATCGGCCAACATCTCCAGGCGATACCCACCAGCACCGAGTGCTGCGTTCTTCTACAGGCGCGATGCTTCGAGGTTATCCTCTCAATACACGTAGATCCAAGTTGCAGATAAGCTCTGCGAATCTCTGAGCTGAAACAGAGAGGTGCCACGAGTCAGCCGGAGCCGCAGGGGCTTTAAAACTTATAAATTTTAGACCGTTGACGACTGGTAATATGCTCTCTGAACTGATTGCACATATTATCTGTTGGATTTTTAGACATAGGCTCTCTCTCCATCGTACAGTATAACGTCCATAAGAGCAAGGACAGGGTAATGCTCCCGCTCTTCAAGGAAGTGGACCCAAAGATCCACCATATCCTAGCTATCCAGGAACCTTGGAGGAACCCGAGGGTCAAGACAACAGCAAGACACCCTGCCTACCATACAGTTTTTCCCTAGGAGGGAGTGGCAAGAACCTGCTTCTTTATAAGCAAGGCCATTGCCCCTAACTCCTGGCAAGCAACAGTCCATTCACCAGATCTCATCACACTATCCCTCATTACTAGGACATATACAATCTATATCCATAACTGCTATAACCCCCCACCTGCCGCCCACACTAGTACGGCTCTAGAAACCTTAGCGCTTCTCCTAGAAGCCCTTAGAAAACCAGGGGAGCATGTCCTACTAGGGGACTTTAACCTTTACTATCCTACCTGGGGAGGTATTACCTCCCCTATACACTATACTCTTATAGACGACCTTATTAAAATAGCTACTATAGCTAGCCTTAACCTAGCCCTTCTAAGAGGTACTATTACTAGAAGAGAGGGTAGTAGCGAGAGTACTCTAGACCTTATCTTTACTATATAGTGGCTAGAGGAGAGGATCCTTAGCTGTAGAGTTAGTCAGAAGCTCGAATCCTCCTCAGACCACCTACCTATCTGATGGAATGCATGGACTGTAGTGGAGGCCATGGGCCTGGAATGACTCTTCCTTTGTTCTCTTTGTTCACTCGCATCTCCAAGACCATTGGCAGATTAGCTCTAATAGCTCGCTTAACGAGCAGAGCTTGGCAGTTGGGTATATCAACCCCTGCCAACTCTCTCTTCAATCGATCATCCTTTCGCACCACATCCATCACTATCCTTACTACGCTTAATATCTCCCCTACCCCTATAGAACCACGCCCTCCAAGGCCCCAATGGAAAAAAGCAGACTGGAAGAGAACTAATAAGGTGCTCTAAATAAAGCTCGAACACCTTCAAACAGCCCCTCTTAATACTAAAGTAGACCTAGATCACTTTACTGAACTACTCCAAGAGGCCATCCAAAGGACAATCCAGGAGACTATCCTAGCAGCGATACCCTCGCCCTGGGCCTCTATACAATGGACAAAGGAGTGTTCGGACCTAGTGCACCAGGCTAGAGCAGCTAGAAGGAAATGGACAGCCATAGGGAGGGAGGAGGACTGGGTGGTATACCAAACTATTGCTAATAGCAAGAAGAGGCAGATCAGAAGGGATAGAATAAAAGCATGGCGTAGAACAGTAGCTAAGATCACCTTAGACCCATCTGTACTCTAGAAGCTCTCAAAGTAGGCAAGAACAAGGGCACTAGAGCCTCCAGCCCTACCCTAGTTCCCACCCCTCTAGGGAGCAGATAGACAACTACGCTACGACAACCAGTCCAAGGCAGAAATCCTTACCAATCAGTTCTTCCCCCCTCCCAGGGCCACCGACCTCTCAGATCTGGATGGGTGCACATACCCAGAGTTAGTAGAGATCCCTCAAGACCTCACCGAAGAGCAGGTCCTCTACACCATTAAGAAGCTCCCCCTAGATAAGGCACCAGGCCTAGATAAGATTATTAATAGGTTCCTAAAGTAGTGCGCTCAGATACTAAGCGGACCACTTACTAGGCTCTTCTAGGGATACCTCGCACTTATATACTATCCTAGGTAGTTTAAAAGCTCTACTACTATAGTCCTAAGGAAACTATAGAGGGATAACTATACTAAAGCTAAATTATTTAGGCCGATTATCCTACTTAACACGCTAGGAAAGCTACTTAAGAGGATTATAGTAGATAGAATCTCCTAGGCTACTAAAGTATACGGCCTACTCCCTAATATATAGATAGGAGCTAGGAGAAATAGGTCCGTAGTAGCAGCTCTCGACCTGTTTATAGAATAGATCTATACTATCTAGGTATAAGATCTAGGGCTAGTAGCTTTAGTCCTTAGCCTAGATATCTTAGAAGCATATAACTACGTATCCTATAGAAGGCTTCTTTATAATATAAGGATGGCAAGACTCCCGGAATGGGTAGAAAGATTTACTTAATCCTTTCTATAGGACCGTACTACTCAGCTATCCTTCGGAGACTTTACTAGTCTACTAATCTAGACCTTAACCGGGATTCCCTAGGGATCCTTACTATCTCCGATCCTCTACCTATTCTTTACCTCTAACCTACTTATATAGCTACGTAGGGGTAATACCTTTCCCCTTAGATTCGTCGATAATACTAATATTCTAACCTTTAGTAGATCTATAGAATAAAACTATAGGATACTAGAGGGCGTATATTAAATTTGCGAGCGCTAGGTAGCTACCCACGGATTAGCTTTCTCGCCCGATAAGTATTATCTTATTTATTTTATAAGAAAACTAAGGAGATTTAATATAGCAGCAGAGATCCGCATCCCTAGATTTACTAGATACCTAGAGCCTATAATTAAGATTCTAGGAGTCTATATAGATAATAAACTTAGATAGGGACCCTATATTAGGGAAACAGGAGCTAAGGTAATTAAATAGTGCATATTACTCTCTAGACTCGCAGCATCTACCTAGGGAGCTTTATTTACTAAAGCCCGCTATATCTATATGGCTATGGTAAGACTAGTCATAACCTACGGCTGTGGAGTATAGCATATCCTAGAAGGAACCCTAGGGTGGAGAAAAACAGCCACCCAGCCACTGTAGAAGATCCAAAACCAGTGCCTACGCACTATCTCAGGGGTATACAAGTTAACCAGCACATAAACTTTAGAGCACGAGACGGGGATTTCCCTACTCTTACTCTACCTAGACGAACTAGCGCTAGCCTAGACTATTAGATCTAGGGATAGCCTAGTGGCAATAGTAGTAGAGGACACTTATTAGAGCATTAAAGAGATAGCCCGGGCCACACTAGGCGCCGGAGGCACAGCCGGCCTAGCTAGAAGAACTCTACTTAGAGAAAGGGCAATAGCCCTCCTTAACTACTACCCCCCTACCTACTAGAGTCTCCCGGAGCGAACGAGACTACGTATAGTATATAGGAATAAGTAGAAGAAGAGATGGATAAAGTTTACCAGCTAAGGAAGGCAAGATAAGCTAGTAGCCTAAAGCATATAGTGGAACCCGAAAGTTAGATAAATCCATAGCGAACTATCCAAGCCATAGAGCACACTCGCCACCCTACTACGTATAGAGCATATTAGACTAGAGGACTTCCTCTTAAGGCGCAAGATGCCAGGATACCCTAGCCCTGCCTGTCCATGCGGCTGGTATAGATAAACCCTAAAGCACATCCTCCTCTTCTACCCCTACTTCCAACAGAGCAGGGCATAGATGCTCTAAAGGGTAGGGACTACGGACTACTATTCCCTCCTCTTAATAAAGAAGGGAATCAAAGCAGTAATAGACTGGTTCTTACGCCTAGGGCTGCTTAAGCAATTCAGCCTAGCAAGGGAACTAATCTAGGAGGACAACTAGGAAGAGGAACCAGAAGGACTACTAGGACCACTAGGATCCGGATAACTACGAGGATAAGGACTAAAGGGATAGGTCTAGTTGGTGAATGTAGGGCTGCTATAGCAGCCGCTACTGGTAAGAAGGAAAAACAAGAACTAGTATAGGATAGCATGCCCAGAGAGAGAGGAGGGGCTTTTGCCAGGCGAAAAGGTTTTCCCCCTCGTGTAAAACAACTATAGATAGCCAGCCCCGCATGGACCCGCAAGGGAGCTATATCGGGAAGAAATGAATTTATCTATCTATCTGTTGGATTTGAGAGTGAAGAGTTGTGAGGTCAGAAAAGAGAGTAGATTCTGCCTGTCTCCTGAAGGGGAGGTTGGTAGGCTTGCTTATATACATAGGTGATAACTACATAACCGAGGATACTAAAGATCCGAGAGAGAGTGCCGATGCGGGGTTGGGCATCAAAGAGTGTTGTTATATAAAGGATGGAATATTCGAGATAACTGGGATGCCTGAGGTAGTAAGGCAAGAAAGTCTGACATTATCTGAGGCCTGCGGTGCTCACGGTGCTACGGTTTCTCGCCAATGGAGCACTTTAGGAGTATACAAAACATCTGACTAAGCCTGTTTGGCAACCGAGCATAAGTTGCTTTTCTAGCTTTTATCGAACTGAAGTCCTCGATGACTTACTTTCTGGCAAGTCGCTTTTTGGATTAAACACTGTTCTCGAGTCTTCCGCTGGCTGTCCGCTTCAGAACGAGTAAACAGATGTCATTGGATACACCATATCCTTCTTGATAAAAAAAAAATAATGGATGTGAAACGCTCAAATGATGCTACCAGGCGTCAGATTATGAAAGTTTTGGAGCAACAGGGAATTTTTACAATTGCCTTGCACGGGAGAGGAACAGAGGCAAAAACACGGACAGGTGCGCTTTTACCTGTGCGCAGAAACAGAGGAAATGAGCCATTATATCTGATTGTCGACCTGGAAGTTGGTGAACCGAGTGTGGATAAGAGCAATAGTCCCGCATGTAACTTTACGGTGTCGGATAAGCGATCTCACTACACATCATGATTTGCCAATTGATGCGCGGAAATTCAGGAGTCACATCTTCGGTCAACTGCTGGAGGTGAGGGTCGACCATGTGCCGATAGGGTGTTGCGGTTTTCAAAAGTGAGATAAATTTCTTACAGAGAGCTCCGCCTTTCGTCTTGAACCAAAGAAGAATCCTGATTCAAAGCTAGAACGTTAACTCTCCCGTCACTTCCTCTTCTCCCGTGAATATCTGAAGCTAATGGTTTTGAGACAGGCTTTGGCTGGACGAGGAGGTGGTTCCCAGCATCAGTGAATAGTGATAAGCACAGCCGATAGCATTACAAGATGTCCCGCAGTATTGACCGCTAACGATCGATGGAAAGGATATTGCAGGGAAGACTGTGAAGAAAGGAAACAGAAACGAGAGCAGTATGGTTCTTCAACGCCAGCAATGACCACGGAGTCGATCCGACGTGTCCCGCTTGGTGGAATTTCTAAAGATGTGGTTGGTTGTGAATGGCTGGTAGAAGAGAACTCTGCTTCCAGAGTCACCGTGTCAGCAGAACAGAAACGTAAGAAATGATGATTTCAGCTGACAGGTTGTGAATGCAGAAGTCTGATACGGTGGAGGCTAAATGGATGGCACCGGATAGTTTCGTGATTTGCCTTTACCTACGGCTGAAATCGAAGTTTTGCGGTTGAGAGAATGAGCCGTGGCGAGAATTACCCAATCGGGCAAAGACAAAGAACATCCGACATCATAGCCACCTCAATGAGCCCGCGGTATGCAGCGGATTTAGCATGCGAGAGAAGGGACGTGTAATCGAAGAAGGAGCAGTAATAACGATGAAATCACGCGAGTTAGTGGCATGCAACGTCGGAACGATCGGAAAGCGAGAGGTAACATAAAGCAGCGATGACAAGGTTATGCTGAAGTCTCTCAAAAACGAGAAGGTCACGAGATTCGTAATAGGCTACCATCGGCCTCGGTATCACAGACAAGAACTTATCAGTCAAGCTCAACACCATTTTACCTGGCTGTGATTTTACCCCGCTTCGCAACCGTGATTACTCCGCAATCCCGCGTATCCCCAACTTACCAACAAAGCCACGTATCCTACTTCGAAGAAATTCCACAACGGTGTATGCAAGAAGTACAGGACAGAGACGCAGACAACAAAGAAAAAGACGTGTCCAGACGCCACGGATACCAACCGTCTCCCACGTGGCCAGACTCCACCAAAAATAAGCAGCGACCCTACCTCAGCCTCATCAGAGAAGGGCGGCCAGCCTAGACCTGCGCCACAAGCTACAGCTGCACGCACGCGAAGAACCAGCCGCACCTTAATCCCAGGGCCCCCCGCCAACGAAATCAGACAAGGAACGCCCTGTCTCTCCCATTAAACGGAAGCATCCCTACCACTTCCACCCTGGGGAGGAGCCTTGTTTCATTTCTGTCAACCTGCGACGCTGGCTCTGCCGTTCTTTATTATTTTCTTGTGATCATCTGCGGCTTCTCTGCTGACGCAAAAGGGGAAAGAACGGGGAAATATAGGCGCCCCAGGCAAGAAATTCGCGCTTCGTACCGTGTGTAAGACTCTTTTCTTTTTTCTCCGACCGCAGAGTTGTTAGATTGTTGGATGTGGATGCCTGAGGCGCCAAGTTGGTGTTGGCCATCCAAACTAGTGGACGCCCGCGCTATTTTTTTTTTCCCCCTAGTCCTTTCCCACCAACGTAAATGATCCTACACATACCGCCGAATCTCAAACGCGCCGGCGCGGCGCCATGTGGTTATTCATAGATCCTTTCTACTATGGTGCTTCTTCCGGCGCATCGTTGGCACCGAAGCAGCCAGCCGGGCGCAGATCTCCAAACAACCTCTCACGCGCGCGGTTTGAGAGTCGTCCGTAACGACGGATTGTCGGTCGTCGATCCTCAATAGTGGCGGCTGAGTTTTTTCCTGCTCTTTCATGCGCATGAAAACGTCATCGTGAACAGCCGAAAGGAGGGAAAACGGAGGACCCAGAATTCGTGATCTCAAACGAAGCCAAGACTCGATGCTTAAATTTCCCCCATGAGCCGCAAAGAAAAAAAAACAACATGCGGCAGTTGGCGAGTCGCGAGCTCGCACGGGCGCGTCAGGCTAATACGACTGCGCCTCAAACCGCTCGCTGGTCCTGCGTGAGAATATGCACGATGCCATTAATCTCAGATATCACGGTCACAGAATTGCACATGGTGAGGCACAGAAGTGTGTTGTGAGATCTGGGAAACTCCGTCGAGGACGTTCCGTTCTTTTTTCCTTTCTGGATTTGAAAAGCTATTCTGATGTTCGACACCTGAGAACAAGTACCAAAATGATAATCGTCTTCCCCCCTTCTTCGCACCTCCTCCTCCTCCATTCCTTGAGGAAACCAGTCCCAGAGCGATGTAGAGAGTAAGAGAGAGGCAGAGAGAACAAGGAAAAAATTGGTGGTGCTGTTATGGGTATAGGTAGAAGCAGAACAAGAGAAAAAGAAAAAGACGAGCTCCGCAACGACCCATGCAATGCTGATATGTGATGATCAAGGAAAGGAAAGATGCCCAGTCGCTCAGTAGGGTGTGGTCGCAATGACCTCCCGGCTACTTTCTCCGTAAATCATGACAAACGACAAAAGGAAAAAGCACAAAAGGAGGTGGCTCTCCAGGAGAGAGGCACAAGAAGGTATGAATATACAAAAAAGGAAAATCAACCGCGCACCATCCCACCGTTCCCTTTTTTAAACCAGGAAAAGAGCTTGGGAGTCTTATATGGAGAAGCGAAAACTTAAAAATCTTGGGGGACATCCCTGAGATTCTATCGACTTGTTGTATCCAATAGCTTAACAGAGATTCGTGATTGAAGAAAGGAAAAATCGGTCGGGCTCACTGAGCCACGGTCCAGATGCACACCGACCAGCGATTAAGGATATAAAAAAAAACGCAAGCAAAAAGTGGTGATCATATATGCAACTCCCAAGCCCTTCTCCTGTACTGAGTCCAAAAACGGTCCAGCGCCTTTTTTGCCAAAATAATATGTACCGCTACACTTTCATACATTTACTGGCAGCCGTTCACGCCCACCGGCTAGAAGTTTAGTACTTCTTAGCGGGGAAGCGGTAGCCGCTAGGGGCGGCAACACCGGCCTTGGAGACGGTGATGAAGCCAGTACTAGCGCAGGGAGTGCTGGAAACGGCAGCGGCATCAACTTCCTGGGAAGGAGTGGGGTAGTAGGCGCTGTAGCTGGACTGGAGGGGAGCGACGGAGTGGCCCGTGGGGGTGGCGGTGGCCGTGACGGGGCACACAGTGGTGTAGAGCGCCACGGTCTTGGTGACGACGTGCTCGGTACCGGCGGAGGTGGTGGTCTGCACCAGGGTGGTGTAGACGGTGCTGGTGGTCAGAGGAGCCTCGCTGGTGGCGGAGGCACCCTCAACGTCAGCGGAGCTGGCACCAGGGGTGACAGTCTGCGGAAAGTTAGCTAATGGCTGGGATGCTCGGGAAACGCGCCGGGATACATACCACAGTGACGGTCTCAGCGGGCTGGGTGACGGTGACGGTCTTAGCAGCGCAAGTGCCATCGGCAGGAGCGGTCTCAGCAGAAACGTCGCCGGAAGCACCAGGGGTGCCAGAGACGGGGTAGACGGTCATGACCTTGGTGGTGGTCGAGGTGGAGGAGATGGTGGTAGTGGGCTGAGCACCAGAGCCAGCGGGGGTGGTGGGCTTGGTGGCGTAGATGGTCTGGAGACTAAGTCAGTTGATGCGCATAAAGTTCGAAACGAAACCAATTAAGCTTACCGAGTACAGAGTCTCAGTGCTGGTGTGCTTGATGGTGGTGGTCACGACGGTGGTCGAAGAGCCAGTGCCCAGGGTGTAGGTCAGGGTGGAGTCGCTGGTCTTGGTGACAACGGTGGGGGTCTCGCCAGCGGGGGCAGTCTCGGCCTGAACATCGCTGGACGGGCTGGGAGCGGAGGCGCCAGTGCCAAGAGGAACCGAGAGAACGGACTCAGCGGAGACCGGGGCGGACGGAGTAGGGTAGGGAGCCTGGGCACCGCCGTCGACAGTGGAAGACGGCGAGGGAGTGGCGTAGGGGTTCTCAGCACCACCCTCGACGGCCGAGGAGGGCGAAGGAGTGCCAGCGGCCGGGGTCTCGGTAGCAGTGACGGGGCACACGGTGGTGCTGATGGCGACAATGCTGGTGACAACGGCGGGGGTGCCAGAGCGAGCCGGGCAGTTGGTGACCTCGGGGGCACACGACGTGATGGTGTGCAGCTGGGTGGCGTAGACGGTCGAGGTGGTGAACTGCGAGGGAGTGACGGCGGCGGCGTCAACAGCGGCAGAGCTGTTGCTGTACTGCCTGCGCTCGAACTGGTAGGGAGCGTTGGGCGAGGCGGCGGCGACGGCGGCGAAGGCCAGGGAAAGGGCACCGGTGAGCTGCATTTTGATGTGCTGGGCTAATTGACTGCTGGGCTGGACGGAGTAGTCGTGATTGGTCGTTTGTGCGAGCAGAAATCAATTCTGCAGAAGCCGGCGATTCCCAGAATGAGCGACTGGAGGTAAAGAGAGTAAGTGTCTCGAAGAGACGTTGAACGAGTGTGCAGAACGAGAGCTCGGTGAGAAGGCGAAAGGAAAGGGTGGAGAGGCGGGGAGAAGGCTCTAGTTTTGAAGGCCTTGGATGGTGGCCCGGCGGGCGAGTGGTGCGGCCGGGGACCCTGCAGGCTGCAATTTCACGATGGATCTCCAGGAACAGGGCTAGCCGCACAGGGCACTAGGCAGGGGCTCCCGGTCGCCGCCTGTGCGTCGCCCGCCCAATCGCTGCGCCGGCCGCTGCAACCCGCCGGCCTACCACAGCCCGTACCTGCAGCGGTCCGCCGATGCCAGAGCCCACCATCGGGATGTGCGGCGCTTGCGGCCAGCGTGCGCGCAGCAAACAGGCAAGGCCCCGCGCACATTGGCTCGCACCCCAACAGAGAACGAGGGCAGCGTCCCGGTAAGTACGAGGTGGTGGCGGCCTGTTTCGCTGGGCCTCTGGTGTCGCGGGCGCTCGCCGTCGTCTTGCCCGTGTCGCGCCGGCGTCCAAGCGCTCGCTGCTCCGCCTCCTGAGTCGCATCCGGCCGCTGCCTTGGCCGGGCTTGGTGGTGATCGCGGCCCCCGCATGGCAACCTCGTTATCTCAGCATGTCAATCTCGTTTCGCAGCGGCGTGCTTGGCCGCGAGCTGGCCGCGTGGTGGTCGCGCAATGATGCGTGGATGGATGCGCCCGGCCGATCTGTCGAGCTGGCGGACAATCAGCAGCTGCCAGTCCTCGCTGCATCCGTACCTGCATGGCGATGGCGCGCGCGATGATGCGACGCTGCCGTGCCACATTGTCTTCTCGCCGACTCGCCTCTGTGCGCTCTGGTGGCGGTCAGCGGGCCGAGGGCATGGCTGGGTCTGGAGAGCGAGAAGGAGCAGGGTGCTGTTTCACCATCCACCAACATCATCAACGCCGCGCCACCGCCCAAATCGCCCTGCCAGCTGCAAATCTCCGAACCCTCACCACACGCCCCATCCATCATCCCGTCCACCACCGTTATTGCACCACGCGCCTCCCGCTGCCTGGCGCGGATCTGTCAATCCGTGGATGATGTTGCCGCCGACGTGTGCAGAAAGATGATATCGGATGTGCTATCGCTGCCTCCTCGCATCTCGCCGCCGCCGCGTCCATGCTGTGGCACCTCCCGCGCGCACTGCTCAAGCCCGACCCAGCCCGTTTTCGCTGTGTGAGCGTCCAAGCGCGCCGCTCAGCCCGTTTCTCAGCCGACGCCCTCGCTCACCGCGGCCACGTCGTTGTGTTGCTGCTGTCTCATCAAACCCAGTGCTCGTGCCGTGCACCAGTCTGTCTTGCAGAGTCATGGCCAATCGACCGATTTTTCATGTTATCCATTGCGTGTGCGCCGTGCTCGAAGCAGCTGCCACGCCCGGCGCCATCAAGCCCGGCCAAATTGCACCCCCAAATATTGCCGGCTCTTTTCCTCTTTGCTCTCGCTCTCCCGAGCCTGCCGGCTGCCGGCCGGCGCGACGCTATCAGCCAATGTCCGAACCTTAATCCAGAGCCAAATTCCAGCAGCACATGGGCCTGCTGTTCATCTTCTCTACAACAATGTACCCTCAATCTTGCGCACATTACAGCCGTTTTGCTTTCTGCATCTCCGACCGCCATCTAGATCCTCATCCGAGTCGTCTCCTTTCGTCACGCCAGGCGAGGCTGCAAGGCTGAGCCCGTCGGTTATTTATTACAGCGGAGCCCCTAATCTCGACCGCCGGAGAAGCGCATTCAACCGGTGAAAAGCCCAGGTAACACTTACCGCCTATAGTAAGAGCCATAGATGGTCCAGCCGTATTAATTCGGCCTAATATATTTCCCCTCGTCCCATTCGACGTGCCCACTTCATTTATTATTTTTCCTTCCTACCCCCGCTATTGCGGCTTTGAGTTGAATTGTTCTCGTTATCGTGTCTTTCGATCTTGTACATCTCTCTCGTATCGCGCGGCCGTGAGGAAAGCCACACGTTTCGTCATCCAGCCCACAAGCTCTGCGCAAATTTCCGCCCTTTGCTTGCTGATAGTGGGTCGACTTGGCATGCAGCGAAAGAAGAGGACTTGAGCGTCGAGAACGATGCGTCACAGGGGGGCAGGAAAAGCAACATGCACGGCACGTCCCTCTCAACACAAGAAGCCGACGAGGGTGGACGATCTGTGTGCACCGAGTGCCAGAGCGCCGGGCGTCTAGAACCTTCTCAACGGCTTCACCGACAACGGGGATCTAGCGCTGCTTCGAGCAAAGTGATTTCACGGTCTCCGCTGTGGCGGGCGGGGCGACGCGTGCAAGGGCGCAGTCGTTGCTTTGCTCCGCTGTCGTCGCCGAGGGACTGTGCGTACGGTGTATGCCGTCCCTTGACCATACGCGACTCCTTTCTCGCAACACCACTTCCCTCAGCCCTCCTCAGACTCACACCTTTCGACACAGGATTTCTTCTCTTGCAGGTCTCACTTTGCATCCTACGCCCAGCCTCGTCTCACCATCCGCCGCTGCGGCCCGCGTTGATCTGTCCATGCCTCGGCAAATACCATCGCGCGTCCACCTCTTTATCCAAAGTCCCAAGACGTTTCGAGATGACTGTATTCTCAGGACTTGTTCTCCGAGACCGGGAAGTCTCTATTCGTATTTGTCTATGCTGCCGTCCGCTGTCCTTCTGGATGCGTCTCAGTTATATTGCTTGCATTACATGAACCGTGAGGTGGCGTTGCGAGACTGGCCATCAGGCAGGTGCTAATGAACAGTCGACAACTTTTCTGATAGCGTGGCTAGGGCAATGTTAGGAAATGATATGAGGTCGTGGTGGCTATCGAGAGGAACACTCGAGTGAGGGGACCTGGCAGCTAAGCAGCTCAACCTGGACGAACGATGCGGGTCCTGATAAAAAAAACGTCAACCCTTTGGTGGCATTGATGAAGGTAGGATGTGGTTCGCAAAAAAAATGCGATCCACTATTGCCGGCTGATCCGGATTCTCCACTCGAAGGCGCAGCGGGTGAGGCATTCGTCGTGAGTTTCACTCATCCCATGCAGATCAAGGATGCATATGGAGACTTCTGGTGGTGGAATCTCTCAAAAATATCCGGTTTCTCCGGCAAGCAAGTGCTCCAGGAACCTAATGATCGTTCGGTCTCTCCATCACCGACTCTCAGCCCACCGCCTTTGCCCACCAGGGTATTGAACCGCACTCGCATCCCTTCCTCTCCTTCTCGATCTGGAAGTCACCAACGATTCACTTGGAGTGGCTGCAGGCCTGTCTTGCCTTGGGCACTCCCAATCTCAGGGCTATCATTTTCATCACATTGGCCCAGGAAGCATTGAAAAGCGGATGACGTTCGTGCTGCAGAGAATTGTTTCTTTTGGCGGACACTGCTCCGTTGGCTTGAAGGAAACGATTCCGATCGGAACCTACTTCTTCAAACACTTGAAGCTTGCAAATCATGAAAGGAAGATAGCTGATTCGCTTGATTTGCAAGGCAGTTGCACTATTTTTCCTCCTTTGTCCCGTTTGCCATGGAATTGGATTCAATCCTGCCGTGCCCGCTTCAAAATTTGATTCCGCATTGCTACCAAAGGGTAGTGATTTCCACCATAGTTTAATGGCACTAAGGGGTAATTTCGACGGTTTATGTTGCCTTTCATATTGAGATGGCTTTGAGAGATGCGACAAGAAACGTTCACCACTGCAGTAGACGACCAAGGCCCATGCCAGAGTGAATGCAATCCGTCTAGGCAACATTGCTGCTTCCAATGCTGAATTGGCTGACCCAAGCAGCTGTTGAAGTTGGAGACGAACGCATCGGCACTGCAGGATGCTTATGAGATGAGTGTCATTTGCATGTCAGTGGCACCAGTTGTCCCGAGCTTTCACCACAGAAATCACATGGCTTGCATACTGGAACTGGGCGATTGGGCATATAGAGGCCTCGAGTGCGCTCTCGACCGTTTGACCTGAGCTGCAGAAGCGGCTCCTGCAAAGATTCGTTGCCGAGAGGCGACATAGCTGCCAGCCTCTTGGGGGCACGGCGTTACCACGAGAGTATGACATCGGTATAGTCAACAAGCTATAGTATGGGTTTCAATTGCTTGAGTCACACGAAAATACCACCCCCTGAAAATCTTGTCGACCCTGCTGCCCTTTTCATTTCACTCATAGCCATGCTACTCAATATCTGATCCATTATATCCTTGCCGCTGGAGTCCAATCACATAGCAATCTATCTCGCCTGATAACTCCTAAAGCTTGAATTGGTCAAGCAAAAGCCCCTCCAGTTTGGATGGTTGGCGTCTTTATATATTTCTTGAAACTCATGCTTCCCCGCTTCCCCGCATTGCTCGGCTCCTTGGATAACAACAGTGTCCTTCGCATGTGTCATTGGCGCCAGTATTCGTCGATTAGGGCAAGTGAATCGCATTGGAAATAATGAAGTTTCTCTACCCTCAACTCGACATATTGGAAGACCGTTGTGCGTTGGTCCAAGTCTGCGCATTCATTGCTCTGAAGTGACGATAAAGAGGAGTGGTTCCAACGTCATGCTAACGCTTTGTGGACTACTGTTGGACTCCAGTTACTTGTCAGCGAATCGCTTGATCGATTAGTGCCTAATAATATTCTCCATGCAGCACTGCTGCCTGGGCTTGGCGACAACCCATTACAGTACTAACTCCCCACATCCTCTCAACACGCTCTTCTTCCACCACCAGCGCCCAAAATTCAATTTGATTTCCGCACCAGGATTCAAAGTGGCGTGGCACCCACCCCGCTCAACCACGTCAAAAATGGAGAATGTTGACGCCTCTATCTTGCGCCCGTGGGCTCGCGCTCCATACGTTGCGAGGAATCACAAGAAATGCCACCCGTTCCAGGATATCGACGACACAATGGGCGTGACCTATTACAAATCCTCGCCATTTGACCTGCGACCGCTGGTATCATTCCAAGTTTACGTTACACATAATAGACAATGGGCCAGCGACGCCAAGCGCAATACCGATATGGCAGCGCTGGCAGAGGCGCTGTATGCCGCGCTGCTGGCCACTACCGAAAGGAAGCCCATCCGCCTTGATATCCATTTCCTCGGCGCTGTAGACCCTGCGGAAACGGTTGACAAGTGCATTGCCCACTACCGCGCCGCTCGACAAGCGCATGCCGACGACCTGCAAATGCGCTTGGTGCCGTCGTACGCGCGTCACGCTTCGGAACACACTGGTTTTCTGATTACCGTACCTACAGCTGACTGGAAGGAACGCGGCGGCCTGGGCCTTCTCCACTTCGATCGCGCCGATGAGAATGCGGTGGAGACTGAGCTTGGAGATGAGCTTCTGCCGGACCCTTACTACGTCTACCCCATCCATTGCAAGGGTCCCAGTCAGCAGATCGCTCCAGAACTGGGGGACGAAGGTCCATCCTGCTTCGGTTTCGGGAATCTCTGGACACGTCATATTTTGGACATCTACACACCAATTCCTCTTCTGGAGGAGTGGGATGAACTCTACTGGAAGGCGGACCAAAAGGAGCGGCTGATACATGACGCCGAGAAAGACTTAGAGAAGAAACCCGCCGATGAGAACAAGTCCGAGGAATTCGACGAAGCTGCAGCCTTGCACTATCTAAAGACAACCTGCCGAGACGCTCACCTGCACGAAAACACATTCGTCCGTCCTTTTCAGAGCCTCAACGGCCGCCTGGGCTTCTCTTTCTACGGAGGCGGCATCGACGCCCGGCCCCTGCTCTCCATCCAGGTCTACATCACGCACGACGCATGCGACGACCTCGGCGACGCCGGACACCTCGCGCACCGCGTATTTGGCGAGCTCTTCGAGCGGCACGAAGGGACCGCCCGGCCGAAGCGCTCCAACATGCAGGCCCGCCACGCCGTCCGCCCCGACGTCCACTTCCTGGGCGCCGTCCCGGCCGGCGCCGCCGCCTGCATCGCGCACTACCGCGCCGCGAAGGAAGCCCGCGCGCGACCCGGCCCTGCGCCTCGTCCTCTCCTACGCCGGCGCCGCCACGCCGTACCACGGCTTCCTGGTCACTGTCCCCCGCGACGAGTTCACCTACCACGGCGGCCTCGGCCTCGTCTGCTTCGACCCCGCCGCCCCCGGTGCCGCGGAGGGCGTCAAGTTCGTCTACCCCACCCGCGCGCTCCGTCCCGACATGCCGCCCGTCGAGCGCCAGGCGCGCCATCTCGGCCTCTCCGGGCACCGGACGGGCCTCTGGGCGCACCCGATCAAGGAGCTGTACGACGGCATGTCGGTGCGGGAGGAGTGGGAGAAGCGGTACCGCGAGACGTACGACAGAGAGCTGGATGTGTGGGCGCGCGAGGAGATGGGCAGGTGGGGGGGGGGGGGGGGGGCGGAGTGGAAGTGGGCGCTGGGTGAGATTGCGAGGAGGAGGGCGTTGAAGAAGGGGCATGAAGAGGGACACGCGGATGGAGTGAAAAAACTACGAGTCTGAAGTGGCTGTCGCCAGCTACTTCGTTTGAGATTTGGCGGAGGCGGTCTGACGGCCATGCTTACTGAGACTATATTTGTGGCCGTCGTTGTAGAAAAAAAGGGTTGGACGCTGTTTAATATACAGAGTTCAAATGATTTCAGCGGGGTGGCGAGGCGCCGTAAAGTGCCTCTGGAGCAGGCGCGGGATGATTGAATGGGGTATCATAGAAATTTATTACATTATTGATTAGGTATTGAGCACGAGACGAGTGCCAACTATGGCACAAAAGTCCCCGACGTAATCGATGCATCATTGGCGTCGGCGGTGAACATGTCATCAGGCGAGAGGCTAGCAGGAGAGTACCACGCGAACCTCTGCCTCCCCAGACCAGCAAAATCGCTCAAGTACAGACCAAGCCACGGAACGTTGCCCGGATTCCACGACATGCCGCTCCGCCCCAGGTTGTACATCTGGTAGTACTTGCCCACCAACACGCCCGGCCTGTCCTCGAAGACGGTCAAGGAGAACTGGTAGACGCCGCTGCTGTCCTTCGCGGAGGAGAGGGACCAGTCGAAGACGATGCTCCGGTGTCCCTCGGAGCCGTAGATGGTAGCCTTGAGGTGCTGATCGGACGGCTGGCGGATCACCGGGTCGTCGCCGTAGAACCCATTCATGTACAGGAACAAGTTTTCGTCCTCAGACCCGTAGATACCGCCCCACCCGGTTCTATCGATGACCATCTTTCTGTTGCTGATTCCGAATCCGCTGATGGGGAACGGGAGGATGAGCTCGACCTGTTGGTACATGTAGTCGGTGCTCCTGCCGGAGAAGAGGACGGTCTGGGTTGGCGCGGCAACCGTGGTGGTAGTGCCGGTAGAGATAGTCGTGGTGGTTGTGGTAGATGTGGTGACGGTTTTTGTTGAAGCCAGAGTTGACGTGCTGGTCTGCGTGACGGTTCCGGTTGCGACGCGCGAGCATGCGGCGGAGATCTTTAAGGGGTCCCAGCCGCTGACCGCCGTGGGAGTTGCCACACCTGCGACTATACGCTTGGAAAGCATTGAGTTGGCTGCAGCTGTCATTGTCGCGTTGCTGGCAAGAAACGTAGGTGCAGGAACCAGATCCGAAGAAGCGGTGATGTAGGAAACAACGATGACGTTGGAGTTGGAGTTGGCGGTTGAGCTGCCCTTGACATCTCTCTTCCCGAAGCCTCCGGTAGCGGTAGTTACTGTCTGGGTAATGACAGTCGTGGTTTCAGTGAAAGATGAGATCGAAGAGATAGTGGCGACAGGAGTGACAGTGGTGGTAGTGGATGTCGTTGGAGCAAGGTAGTTGATGTATGAGGTGCAGAAATCGCCGCCATCCTGCTTGAGGCCTGCAAGGTCGGCGTCGCTCACAGGTTGTATTCCGGACTTGGAATAGAAGTAGCTGAGGCTGTAGGTGTATTTTGTCATGATGGCATCGTTCCAGGCAACAATGTTGGTCGCGTATTTAGCATCCCACGCAGAGGTGTACATGGTGCACATCTGGCCGACAACTGAGGATTTCCCAGTGTTCCGATCCGTAACGGTAAGCTGGTATGTTCCAAAAGCAGCACACAAAGGTGTGTATCCAGTGGAAGGAGGATGGGCAACGTTGTACTGGGTCTGAGCATCGCAGGCCGCGGCACAAAGTTTGACATCGAATGGACCATCCTGGAAAAGTTTGTAGCCCAGATAAGTCCAGGTGTTGGCGGCGTCGTACAAAGGAGCTTGCATTACCGCCGTCCCCAAGTCGAGCGGACCAGACCATCCATCGAGCTTTCCACCAATCTTCTTGGACGTGTAAGCATTTGATCCAGCAATGGCGACCTCGAAGCCGGCGCGCCACTGGCCTGTGTTGGTGGCAGTTCTGGAGTCCAGCGCACTGCCCCAGAACGAACACTTGATGTTGGCAAAAGCGGGAGGATTCGTGCAGCCATCACCAGGCTCAATGGTCGGATCCCTTTCAAAGTATATGTTGAAGGCAAGACATCCGTCTTTCTTGTCGCACTGAGAAGCGCAGTAGTTGACATCATAGCCGGTGTCAACAACAGTGTAACCCATGTAGGCGTAGGCACTGTTTGCTCCGCCAAGGTTAACAAAATTGTTAGAATAACCATCAGGGCATTTAGCAGCCTTGGCGGCATCTGAGATTGCTGTGCTCGCTCTGAAGGCACTGGCACTGCTCAAATCGATGCTGTACTTGCTGGAAATGGTGGGTTGAGGATCACATGCGGCACGCCTCTGGACACCAGCCAAGTCACGCTTGGCAGCCGTGGGAGTAGGCAATGCGGTGGCCTCACCTGCACCATCACCAGCAGCGTTGATTGCGACGTCGGTAACAGCCGGGAAAATACTGAGAGGGGTCTCGGACTGGGCAGCTGCCACTGCAGCGATGGCTGTGGCCGCAGCGTACGGCACATCTTTTGAGGACGTTGAGTAAGTCGGGATCTCTACATTGGCCAAGAAGTCAAGAGGCAGAGCGTCCGGAGTCGGGTTGACATTTGTGGGCGTCTCAGTGGTCGATACTGGTATAGCGGCAGCCAAGCCCGCCAGAAGGGGAAGAATTGCGGAAGAGTGCATTTCGAAGGAGTGACGAGTCCTGACGGACAACCCAGGAGGGAGAGAAAAGACAAGCAGACAATGCCGATGGAGTCCGATGTAAGCTTTGCAAACTATCTACCTACTTATAAAGAAGTAAATTGACGCAGCTGAGCTCTCAATCTCCACAGATGCGAACGCCCCCCAGCATCCACATGCTCGGTTACGGTGACTCCGGACGCTGAAGCCATGGTGGAATAGCTTGGCCAATTCATTCCCACCACATCCGCAGAGCCATTCGGAATAAGTAGGACTAACGGAACAGTTCCATCTTCTCAAACAGCCCATCAGCCAGCCTCGGGAGGAGGGCGCAGAAGGAGCAGTTTTAGCCATGGCGCGGGGCTGGGGGCGACATTATTATCCGGGCCTCTAACTAATTACGGGCTGAAATGGGGTCCAAAGTGTATAGCTTTGACAAGCGCTTAGACGGAGAGACTTGGCTGTTATGGCAGTAGGCCCGAGTACTTTTCCAGTTGTGACATTTGGTCCCTGAAACCGGTGGAGGGAGTCAGCCATGTGGCTGAGGCTGAGCTTCAAACCACCAAATGCATACGGCAGCCAGGTTTTGACTCCGTTGATGCCCTTGTGACCGAGTCTCGCACATTCTTGGGGAAACAGACGATGACGTTGTAGAAACAAAGAGGCGCTGTTAGAAGAATTGATGCGATTCGCGTTTCTTTTGCTGTGCTGATGGTGGCATGAGCTTTCGCCTTCCCTGGTTCGGAAACGCCACGAATCCTACGCTTGCTTCAACGCTTGAATGTGGTTAGTGGGACAATCGGCTCATTCCGTGTTCAAGAACAAATCCTCGGTGCTTTCCAGCTGTGTTGACATGCCAGCAGCACCTTCAAATATCCAAAATTGTTTCGTCCCGGCCCCAAAGACTTCCTTCGCGCACCCATCCAGATATTTGGGCTCCTACAGAATGAAACCAATTCCCAGAGTATCCCTATGATATTACTCCTTTTTGAAAATAAAGCAGATGACTGCCATACAAGCAATTCACGTGCGCTGTAGAAGTGCAAAGGCCAAGAGAGACGTCTTCGGCTCTCTGTTATATCTCCCTACAGTCTGAGAACGAGAGCCCAGAAAGAGCAGCACCATGACATACACAGGTAGGCAAGCAAAGTTTGACGGCAGGTCCCTGTTTTCCTTTCCGCCCAGTGGCAAGCAATACCACGCGGCCGTGCCCCTCGCTCTGTCAAGATTTTTTCATTTTCCAATCAGGCTGTCTACCAACACTTCTGCTGGTCATGCTTATCAGTAAAATCTGACGCTGCGTATAATCGTGTTTCTTAAGTAAGCATATGCAGCTCGAGCGTAAATCGTAGAGCATCTCACTGCTTGGTAAACCTAAAAGCACATTGAGTTAAGCGGCCAGGAGGAATGGGAAAGTAAACGCTTTAAGTTCGGTTGTGTAGAGGGATACCTTTTCCATGATTCAGGTACAAGAAATCACATAGATAGTCCTCTAGATATATGTACCATTCAAATTCGATTAAGCTCTTAACGAATGCAAATGAACGGATATAACTGGATATAACCATGCCGACCATCGACGAATATTATAAAACAGTAAAGCCACACTGACAGCATATACCATGGAAAAGCTAATTCGAGCTTCTAGAGATGGGCAGCTTCAGAGCGCACTTTATCGGTGGAAGCATAGAAATAGCATACGCTTCCTCGTCCACTATGAACCATCACACGATCAACATCATAGCACAATTTAACTTCACAACACTGAAGAGGCACACCCTCGTTGAACACCATCATTCTCATACCAAAACGTACGACCGTCTCTCATCTTTGTCTATCCAATCATGTCCATGTAACAAAATAAAAAACCAAAAGAGTAAGCCTCCGTCAACAATCTTTCTCGAGTGATTCGAACGTTTACAATCTTTAGGCGCACTCAAAAAGAAGTGATAAGTGATAAGCGTTCAGGCTCGGTGTTGAAGAGAGTATATATGTGTGATGATGTTGATGTGTTCGGTAGAGAGGTGTAGTAATATAGAAAAATAAGAAGAGATAACAAGTCTTTCAAAAGGAGATCCGTATCATCCGTCCATCCCAACCACCCATCCAGCCAAATCGTCCGTCATCACGTCTTTATTCTCCACCAACAACACGACATCTACCGTCCCACCCTACCCAACATTTTTCCATGTTCCTCCGTCCGTCCCATCCTTCCATCCATCCGAGCGCAAATCCCCCGGACGCCAACGCTTAAAACCCAACAACAAGGACGCACAACAACACAC
This sequence comes from Botryosphaeria dothidea, assembly GCA_011503125.2. NCBI lineage: Eukaryota > Fungi > Ascomycota > Dothideomycetes > Botryosphaeriales > Botryosphaeriaceae > Botryosphaeria > Botryosphaeria dothidea. The sequence continues at coordinate 3,412,794 of WWBZ02000001.1, forward strand.
TGTATGGATACACGGAGAAAGAAGAGAGAAGTGGGTAGAGATAAAAGAACAAGGTAGAAAAGCCTCTCTGCCACTCGTTTTCCCAAACCGCCCAGGCTCATTTCCAGAGTCTGCAGCGATGCGGAGAAACAGGAAGAGAGAGACCGTCGGGTAGGTAGGTTTTAGATGTTTGTGTGTTGCAGTGCGGAAAACAGTAAAACAAAAAACACAGAGTAGAGAGTTTAGTCTTTTCATGTTCGTTCCAAAAAAAAAAAAAAGTGCTCAAGAAAGGACAACGTAAAACATGTAGCGCGACAGGGGGATTTGTAAACGCAAACAGCACAGAAAACAAGAAAGCGTTCATGCAGATAAAAGGACAAAGGCCACCCCGTCATACAACGATCCCAAAGACACGCACCGAAATACGTAGACCAGCTTTTTTCTTCTTCAACTCGAATCTGCACTCTCACTTTACCTCCTTTCCCAATTTTCATTCAGCCTAACATTCCAGTCAGGAAGAAGCAAAACCGCAAAACGAAAAAGGTATCCATACGAGGTTCGAACAAGACAAGAAGAACCAAAAGGAGGAAACTGCTCTTCCTGAAGCGGAAGAGCATAGGTAATAAAAAAAGATTAAAACGAGAGCACAATCTTGCGATGGTGTCCCCTGACTCATCCGATAATTATTCAGACACAAGGGTTCTCGGAGGCCTTTGTCTTCAGAGTCATTCGGCAGAAGCCAAGTCTTTTTTTGTTTTTAAAAAAGATGCTCACTTCCTCGACGAGCCGGCTTTGGGCACAAATCCCTCGACGCTCTTCGCTCTCCTTGCGTCTCTCTCAACATCACTGCCATCCTCAACGACGACGTTGTCAACACCGAAATCCTCGTCCCGCATGGTCACGCTACCGCCATCCTCCTCATCATCATCATCATCCTCATGGTCCGTAACAAGACCAGGAGCGGAATCCAATGTATGGGGGCTCAACTCCATAGTCGGAGACTCCAGATTGCCACCAGCAGTGCTGCTTGCAGAACTGTTGGTGTGCTGGAGTGTAGGAGGAGCGCCGGAAGCCGGGTGCAGACCAGTGGTGGCAAGGGAGGCCGGTGCCATTCCGCCACGAGCCGGTAGACGGCTAAGTGGCGGCCCGCGGGGCTTGGCGTCAGATGAACCCTTCTTGACGGAAGCGGTAGATTTCGGAGCGGTACCCGGAGATTGCTCGGCATCCTCGTCACTCTCCTCGGTGTCCATTTCAGCCAGGTCAACCTTGGTGCGAGCAAAGTCAACGAGTTGGTTCAGGTCGCCAGCGAAACCCTGCTTTTGCAGCAGAGCATTCATGTAAGGAGTTTGAGGCGAGGGCACAAATGAAGAGCTTGGCATCTTCGGCTTGGCATCCGGGGTCTGTACATTTCCAGAAGAAACAGGCGCATCTTTCTTGGGCAATGCACGCGGGGGCAGCCGCTTTGACTTGGTAGGAGGATTCGACTTGATGAGCGGGTGGACGAAAGGTCCGTTGAGGTTGGGAGCAGCAGTGGCGGCAGGGGTTGAGGGAGTGGCTTCGCTGTTAGGCAGCACAACGCCCACTTCGTTGACGTCGACAGGAATACCGCACTCGACGGCAGCCTGGTCGTGGCTTTCGAACTTCTGGTTGTGCTTGATGCGACAATGGTTGAGGAAGCCTTGGGTGTTGGAAAAATTGCTGTGCCGGCAGTCGGGATGGTGGCAGAACAAGCGCACCCACTTGCCGTCGGTCGAACGCTTGTGCAGCAAGGGATCGATTTTGGGAGCCGAAGGGTCGCCCAAAGCTTGGAGCTTCGATCCGGCGGAAGCACGTGACGATCGCGATTTTCCAGCCATCGGCAGCTCGGCTAGGCTTCCCCGAGTCGCGCGTCCCTCGGATAGGCCAGCGTGAGAGCGACCACTGGAGTGCAGGCTCGCAACCGGTACGGAGTCGAACTTGGGATCCGGGATGAGCCACTTCGCGTAGTGACGACTGTACGGACCATCCGTCACGCCCCAAGGCGCAGGGTGCTCGGGAGTCGTGAAGCCTTGCCGAGGCTGCAGCGCAGGACCCACGCCGCAACTGACGTCCGTAGACGCCGCATCCGTTCCAGGATACGGAATCAGCTGACAGCGACGAAGCTGCTCCAATGCGACCTGGCACTTCGCAAGCTCCTGCTCAATCAAACGAAGCTCGTTGTGCTTGAGCAGGATTTCCTGGTTGAAGTGCGTCTCAATCGCAGTTTGCAGCGGCGAGTACACGGTCGGATCCGCCTCGACGGCGTTCGTGGGTGCTGCGGACTGCTCCTCCTGAGTCGTGGAGCTTGGCTGCGAGCTCGGAGAGGGGATCGCTGTAGGCATTGAATCCGCACCTTCAAGCTTGATTTCGGACGGCTTCGCCTCGTTTCCAGGCGCGAGCGCGTCGCTGGGCTTCTCCGAGCTCTTCACACGTGGCAAGGCTGCCGGCGCAGGCGTCAGAGCATCCACGACGGGTCTTTCGGGCTTTCCTATCTCAACCACAGGGCGCACCGCGTTGCCGTCGGCGTACTTCCACTTCTTAGAGACATGCTGCGGGCCGTAGGCGGGTGGGCAGGGCTCAGGGCTGTCTGTCCTCTTCCGCTTCAGCTTGCTCAGCAGAGGGATATCGACGACCGGACGCTGCTGCTTGACCTGGTGGAACTGGGCCTTGTCCATAGCCGGGTTCTCGGTGCTCCATGGTAGGCGGAAGACCGAATGCATGGCGTGGTGAGGGGTTGCGACCGCGATGCAACGGTCATCTGAAGGCGTGAGCAGCGTTGGTTGGCGTGGGGGCTGGGGTGGTGATCGCGGATGCGGTGGTTGCGCGACGCGACGTTGGGTGTCGCAAAGCGGTGACGATGTCTCGGCAGCGGGCGGGTTGCGAGGCAGCGCGCACGTCAGTTAGGGGGGGAAGAGGGAGCTCAGATATTAAAGTTGCTGGGCGCAGATCGCTAAAGAGTGGAGAGAAGAGAAGGGCCGGTTGGCGGTGCAGCGTGCAGTGTGGGTGGTGGCCAACACGGTGGGCAGGCAAGCTGCGGGCGGTGGGAGAGGTGCTGCAGCGGCCGGAGGACAGAGCTCCTCCTCAGCAGGGCGAGCTCTGGGAGAGCCTGGGGGGCGCAGATAGCGGGAGAAAACGGAAAAGCTCGGGGACTAGGCGCGCGATGCGCAAAAGCAGAATAAATAGAGCAGGCAGGCGTGCTGCAGAAGGAAAGCTGCGGACGGGCGCGCGCGCGAAGCTGGTGCTTGGAGCGCTGGGGGAGGGAACAGCTGTCGTTGCGTTTGGGCGATTGCTGCTGCTGCGGGAGGGTTTGGGAAGAGAGATGGGATGGCAGCTGGAGATTGAGCGACGAGCGAGCGCCCTCGGCGGCCGATGCCTGGGCGGCAGCAGGGGGGGCTAGCGGCGATACGGCACGCCATTGGTTTGTCAGGGGCCAAGCTGAGCCGTGCGCCGCTGAGCTCGCCCTGTTAGCCTACGTGATGGCTATGATGCTTCGAGAACGCGGAATGACAGTCGCACGGAAACCGCGCCCTACCCTGCGAGCCCAGCCTGCCCTGCGCCGCACGCAGAGCTGCCCGGCGAGCAACCGGCCCAGCGCAGGCACGTCGCCCAGTGCTTGCTGCTCGCCGTCGTCGTCGTTGCTGCGCCCGCCGCCCGCATTCTTTGCGGGCAACCGCACACCCGCGGCGCCCGCGCGCCCAGTGCTTCGCAGCTCGGCAGCCATGTCATAAAAGTGGATACGCGATAGCTGTCATCGGCCTCAGGCCCTCAAAACGCGCGTTTGCGACACCATGAAACTCAATTCCGTGCGGGAAACGTGACCGGCGCCGTCTCGCTCCTGCGACGCTTCATGCCGCTGCCTCGCCGTCCGGCAGGCGTCCACAATCTCAACCTCAGACTGCTGCCGACTCATCGTCTCAAGCTTTCCCGTTGCTTTGGCCCTAGCTGGAGAGCGCCCGCGCAACTGCCCGCGCTGATGCCAGCTTGACGCACTCCACTTTCCAGCGCAGGCTGGCTGCACCAACAACAACCCACCGCGTCCACCGCTCTTCGCTAGCTAGCCATTCCTTCCTCTCCCCAGCAGCGCGGCCGCATCCGCATCCGCACCACGTCCGCACGCATCGCCAGCACCCCAACTCCACACGGCCGGCCAAATTTGGCCATGGAAAATACGCCGACTTGCGGAAAGCTTGCGGATAGCGATCTCCCACCCTGATGGCCCCGGCCAATCACCTGCCAACACCCGCGCCAGCCTGCCGCGCTAGTCTCGATCGTCCCGTCGACGCCGGCGCCCGCTACTGTTGGTGCATGCGTGCTCCTGTCTTCCCCGTGCTGGGTATCCTGCTCACCATTCACCACCCACGTCGGCGGCGAGTTCTGCATCTGTGAAGAAAAAAGCCCCCAAAGCTTGCAGCAAGGCCGCCCACGACGCCGCTCAGCCAATGCACGTCGTAGAATAGTGTCTGGACCGTAACGCTGGCAGCGTGAAGAGTGACTGAGTCCTGACCAATATTTATTGTTCTTGCGCCCTGTCTCCCTTACGCCAGCGTTTAAACGCCTCCACGAACCCGCTTTTCCTCTCCGGTTGCCCGCCTACCGCGCCAGACCCTCCACCAAAGCCCCCCAAGCCCCCGGCCACATTAGACCCCGGGTCCTTAAAGCTCTCGTCTCTCCCTTGATCCACTGTGGTCCCCAAATCGACCAGCGGCACCATGCTTGGTCTGCCGTGCGCGCACTGGAAGGGAAATGCGCATCTAGCCAGTCGCGCGACAAGTTCCTGACACTGCGCCACCGACAATGCGTCGTTGAACATGATGGCGCTCCTGCAGGCCCGTGAGTTCAGTAGCTCCAACATGCCCTGCGGGCACGAGCCGATTTCAGCCAGCCAGGAATGCGGCTCTGCCTTAGTGTTTATCGATCTGTGTTCCGGTGCTGTGGATTTGTTTGTGCGTCTGGCCGCCGCCGATTGCGTGCGATCTTCTGCTAGCTTCCAAGCCTCGGAACGAAGGAGGGACAGCAGTAGCTTTGGGTCTGTCTGACATCGTTCTGACACTCCCGGCGGTAGCGTCCTGACGATGAGAATGTGTCGAGCGCCGGATTGGTTGAGGTCGTAGACGATTCCCCAATCAGCAAAATACCCCGCATACATGTCCAGCAAGCGCGCCTCTTGGGCAGAGACTTCAGAGTACACTGGGTCAGAAATGAGGCTGGTCTTGATGCGTGACATGTGACCGAGGTTGGAGTGGCATTCCACATCTTCGGGTGAACAAGGTAAACACAGCTCAGCAAACAGCTCTTCAACCCGGCAACGCTCATCGGCAGCATGCTGGTCAATAATGACCAGCAACCTCTTGTTCTGAATCATTGAGGGATCCGAAGTGGTTGTAGCTGGTGATTTGGTTGCTTCCATGACTACCAAAATAAACTTTCTGTCAACTTGGGCTACCACTTCGGCCTTTCTCAGTGCTTGCTTCGAGAGTTTGTTCTGCCCGATCGCGGAGGCTTCAGCGAACGCCTCCTTGATGCTGCTTTGGCAACCGTGTCCTTTGCGGCCGTGGAGCAGTGTATTTGCCTCGTCACTGAACCCGTAAAGATTGACTTGTGGTATGGCAGAGGTTTGCGGGCGGAAGACAGGGTTGTCCCACCCGCCCAAAAAATCTTCCAGCCACGTCTTTCCCCCGCTTTTACTGCGAATGCCTGCAGGATTACGCGAGAGACTCAAAGACTTGTTGAAGCTGCCAGATATGCTGGCTGCTGTTCTTGAAGATGACAACGGCGCCAATGCAGGATGCTCCACGTCTTTATCTATGACTGTTCCTGTGCGAGAGTTGACGGTGTGAATCTCATTTGTATACGGATCAGTCCAATTCGTTGACGCATCTTGATTAGATTCTTCACGGGGGTCGTGCATTGTTTCGTTGAACTCCGTGTCGTCGGGAACACCCACGTTCCGCACTGTACTTGCAGATCGATGAAGTGACCCAAGTTCCCCTGGCATGACAGGGTCTGTCTGGAAGAACGAGGAAGCAATTCCGTCTTGGCCAGGTGATGCGCGGGCCGAACCGGGCTTTGAAACGGTAGCTGATGCAGTCCAGGACTTAGGCTGATTTGCAGTTGATGCTGAAGACGGCTTTTTCGAACTCCAGACATTTTCGTAAAATGTCGAGTTTCCACTCTTGATTCTGCTCCAATCACTCGGCACTGGTGTACTCTCTGGATTGGTTGCAGAATTGGCGTTGTTCATACGTTCATCGGGCCTCTTGCGTTTTTTGCCTGTGGGAGACTTCGTTTCTGCTGTGGTGCCAGCAGACTCGTTGAGCCGAGGTTGCACTTGCAAATCCTCTCGTTCTTGTGATGCGGGAGTCGATGCACGACTTGAGACTGATTCTGGTCTGCTCCCCGCCTTTCTTGGTTGACGATTGCGGGGTCGAAAATGCTGAACTTGAAGCCATTGAGTGACCATCGCCCTCAGGACTTCCAAGATGGGATGTAGCTTGGACTCGGAGCCCAGTACGTCGTCCTCATTGGCTCCAGAATCTGCAATGCGGATGTGCAGACAGAATTTTGGCCATCTATCAATTCCCTTACGGCCGCCTCTAAGCTGTTTGATCGTCGGTCCATCCGTTTTGTATCGCTTATCTTGTGCCCGGCGTTCCTTTTCTCTTTCGTCAAGTTCGGGTTCATCATCAACTACCCCAAAACTAGAGTTGTTGAATAGGCGATTAATCTCGTCAAATAGCTCGTTGTGGCCTTCATCGGAGAATATTGGCTTGATGCCAACTGATAAAAATTGGACAGACTTGCTTGGTGCAGGCTTCACGGAGATGGCGCCTTTGACTGATATTGAATTTGTCGAGGCAGAAGCAGGTACCCAGGAGGCCCACTCATCTGGAGTGATGTAGGAGGCTTGAGTTAACGTGGCGATGAGGGGCCGTAATGCAGCATGAATCTTCCTCGTATCCCCTGGAAGTTTCTCCGTCAATGAAACGGGCTGCTTGTGGTTCGCACTCAACGTAAGGGTTCGGTTGCTCTCGAAGTCTCGGAGGTGGAGAGATACCGGATGTTTCCACGCAAGCAACGACCCGGAGATAACTTTTTTAAGGGACTCCCACTGACGCTCTTGCTCGCCTCGGTCATCTAGTAAAGTAGCACGCTGCTTTACGCGGACTGGCATGCTGCCAAAGAGATCTCTGATCGTAACGCGAGTGCCATGGCCACGAAAGCTCAGTTCCTGCTGCCGTGGAGCGGGGATCTGACGAGAGATGACCTGGGATCTATGCAGAATAACGGTGTTGTGTGACCGATACTGGAAGTGGTGCGACGTAATTGTCAGGAGGGACAAGGCAGCCAGAGATGCAAGAAAGGTTCCATGACGACCGTGGACTGGTTCATGGCTGTCATGCTTGGAAGTGCCTGGCTGATGTGAGCTCCAGCGTACCCCGCAGCGTGGGTGAGACTTACAGTACGGTCTCCCAAGGCCCCCCTCTTCTCTGAACTCTGAAGGGAGGATTCCAAAACCATCGTCCTCAATCGTGCATCCACCGCGCCGAACGTCCACCGAAACCTCGATCCTTGTTGCACCCGAATCAAGGGAGTTCTGGACAAGGCCTAGTATCACGGTGGCGAGGCTCGTGATCGCGGTCGAAGATTTGATCTGGGCAACCACATCTGGAGGCAGAGGAGCAATTGGTCGCTGGGAGCGTTGGCGCGGAGTCACATTTTGCTGAGGTTCAAGATTCATAGAGACCAGCGCGCAGCAAAGCTTGTCAGCTTCGGCTCGAGGGTTCGCAGAATGCTACCGCTCGCGGCTGATGCTGTGTCGGCGGGCGGAGCAGCGGAGAGCAGACGGGATGCAGAGGCGGAGCGAGTCGTGCCGACAAATGAGCGGCGCGAAGCTTGCGCAGGCCCGAGAGGAAAAAAGAGGGCCGATGAATGGAGTACGAATCGGTGGAGGGTTTTCGGGGTATGACGCAAGCGCAGACGCATTGGCGGCCGCTTTGGCTGACGGCTGCTGCTGCGCGTGCTGGCCAGAACAATGCTCCGCCACACGACGCAGCGCAACGCGTAGCGCTCCGAGAGGACCACCGGGCGCGCGGCTCTGCGGTTCGTTGTGGAGGTGGAGCGGGCAGAGCGTCGGGCGTGGAGGAGCGTGTCTCGGAGCGGCTTGGCGATCACATTGAGGCCTGGAGGCCGCTCGAGGCTGCATGCGGTCGATCCGCACTGGGCGCCACAGTCACGGACTCGCTGTGCGCAGCTGGACACGCCTGTCTCCCCATTGCTACCTGAGGCGAGCAGCTGCCTCCAGACTCGCTCCACACCCGCAGTGAACCTCTCCAACGGCGACCGTCACTCACCGGGGTGCCAAGATGGCTACCGCCGAGCCAGCTGCCAGCCCGCAAGGTAAGCCTAAACCCGCCCACGCCCCGGCCAGCACGTCCATATCCGGCCCAAACACCTCATTATTACACCTGCGCCCGACCCTGCTCACCAAGCCATGAAAGACCGTCACTCTCGCCGCCGTCCCTTCGCCGCCTGGATCAAGCGTGTCGCCAACCTCAAGGGCTCTTCCAACAGCGCCCCGCAAGCCTCCGGCAAGAAGAACAAGTCGACCCAAAAGAACAACCCGTACCCCGAGTCTGGCCACCTGCACCGCCCTGCGCCCGCCGCAACCAGCACGAATGGCCGCCTCTCCTTCTCCGAGACTGTTTCGCGCCGCGAGAGCTACGACTCGGACGCCTCCGACGACGATATCGAGCAGGGCCAGCCCGTCAAGTCGGCCGCCCCGACCCTCGCGACGAACCCGGAGACAATATACTCGGACGCAGGACAGTCCAAGGCAGAAACGAGCAATACCAGGGGCGGCGCCTTGAGTTCGCACGATGGCGGGGGCAACAGCACGTTCTCTTCCCCGAACCACTCTGAGCGCTCCCTGACGACCACTCTCACCACCATACAATCCACCGCTCCCTCGGCCTTACTGAACGGCGCATCCACAACCACCGCCCCTCAGAATACCCTACACCCCCAGAGCGTTCATTTCTCCCACCAATACCCCGTTTCGCCCGCTTCCGCCGTGCCCGCGCATCTGCAGCCCCACCCGCATACCTACCAGGCGGCTACCGCCGGAAACATACTATCCGACAACGCCTCGATAATGACCCTTGCCTCCTCGTCAAAACGCCGTCGCCGGAACTCCCTAGACACAAATGCCTCGGTCCGTGCCCTCGCGCCCTCCTCCGTTTGGGGCGGCAGTCGTGAGTCGCTGCCCCTCTCGGTTCTCAGCGGCAACGTCGACGCCGGCAGCGCTGCCGGCGGGATCTACCAGAACCAGAACCGGCCGGGCGTCGGCGGCGTCGCCAGCGCAGAGCGTGCGAGCGTGTATTCCTCGTCCGGCGCCGTCCCGGCCCTGAACTCGGAGCGCAACAGCTACTACGCGGCCAAGCAAGGGGTGGAGAACGGCAGCGTGAGGAGCGGTCTTCACGGACATGGTCGTGCAGAGAGCTTGTCGGGCAGCGTGAATACTGGCGTCGGCGGCCCGGCCGTCAGCCCGCTGGCGAGCCCGGTGTATCCCTCCGGGCCTGGTCGCATGGGCAGCCGGCGAAGTAGCAACAGGCGCGAGGACGATGATATCGAGGAGCATGAGGAGTTGACCAAGGAGAATAACGATTACGATCACGATGATGCTGACGCAGCCACCTCCATGAACGGCGACAGCGTCAAGGCGCCGATAAATGGTGTCTTGATGAAGGAACATGATGTCGCCACGGATAGCAACTAAATTGGGGCCAATCTTTCTTTTCACCGTGTCTACAACCATTCGAGTCCGCTTATTTTGGGGAGGCCGACTAATTCTTGGAGGAGGGCGTTCATAATGCATGTTAGCTGCGCTTGGTCCGGCGTTCTGTTGTCTTTTACATCTTGAGTATCAGCGGTTTGAAGATTGCACACACGCACAAGTGCTCACACGACTGGGATTCTTGCGTTTTATTCATCAAAGGGAGAATGGGCAGCGGGAGCTTTGATGATCGTTTTCTGATGGGATGGGATTGATTGCGATACCGGCCCGATGGGGCTTTGTCACTTCATAGTTGTTCTCTTTTTTGCGTTGTTGTCGTGTGTTCGTCTATGTGGTGTGCACTTGAGGTCGGGGGACGAAACCGGAATATACCCTTACTACTATACCAGCCGTCGTTCGAAGATATAGCTGCTTGCTTGTTATTTTGGGTTTGATAAGAATGTCCATACTGCTTTTCGCGCTTGGGTTGTTTGTGGCTCTCTTGTTATGTGTAGACTGGCTTGTTCCTGATCAGATCTCACATCTAGTGGTCTGAAACCCATTGAGAAAGCAGTATGTTGTATTTCTTATTAACATGATCAGCTCTTGCAGTCTCTTTTCACACCCATCTGCTGATTGGCGTTATTTCAGTCAAATACAAAGGCCAGCATGATTCAACAGCAAATGAGGCTGTAAGGATTTTCTTGCCACCTTGTCTACATCAAGTAAACCCGAGAACCCGTCTCTCCCTTTTCAGCCGATCCGCGGATGTAGCAACACCATCGTTATCGAAGTGGATCAAGCCATTTGAGATCCCGAAGGATCCATAACCTTCCGCAATCTCTCAATGAAGCCATCCGCAACGTCTCTGACATCGATGGACAACCCTCCGACAGTTCGTCAGTGTCACGCCTTCTAGTTACCGACACGCTCATGATAATCGGTGATGCTCAACTTGGCCCTTTGCATAAAGTTGTTGTCGATCTTCCGGAGTATAACGGCCATGAGGAATGTGTTCGGCAACTTCTTGCGCAAGATGGTCTCCACTTTGGTGTCATCGCCATCCTTCGTAAAGTTGAGAGCGTAGGTATCCTCCAGCCACCGTAGAAGTGGCGAGGAAGAAGGCAGCTGCTCGTAGGCAGTTATGACGAGTACGTAGGAGAGGTATGGACCTCCGACACACCAGGCATCAAGGGCTTCGAGAGTCCCATTCCGGAGTTTGGGGATTTGGAACGTCGTTGCAAAGATGTAGAGGTCGACACCCTTGGCACAGATCTGGTTCTTGTAGTAGCGTTCCGGGTACGCCAGCTCCAGGTCGCCGCTCTTGGTACGCACAAGCGTGCTTGCACCATGGTCATACACGCTTCTGCCCATGTCTGGAATGATGCCGGTGTACATCCAGTGGAGGAAATTATGAAGGACTTCGGGTTTGTTGTCCAGTTTCAGCTCCCTTGCACCGCTTTCGAGCAGGGTGCGGAATACGGGCGACCAATAGATGAGTAGATCGGTGTAGGCGCTGAAGTCCTCGCCTGAGCGGAGTTTTATGGGAGTAATGGCATAGCTGAGCGTGCCTTTCCTGCTCCGACGTCAATAAAATGCCGGGTAATGTGGTCGAAGTATCTAACGCACTGAAAAGACGGCGGTGACGTGGCAGCCCTCTGAGATTCGGCCGGATTGGTACCTGCCATGGTGTCGCTTTCGTACCTCGTAGAGTTTCGCTCGAACGCAGCGGGTTTGTGATTGTAGTCTGATGTGGACGTGTAAAGTTTTGGGGAGGATGGAGCCACGGACAGTGTTCAGTTGCTGCCGTCCGCTCCGGGCGAATTTCAGCGGTACCCTGCATCACATCACTTCCGTTTGGATGACTACTGAAGGCCCGCACCAAACCAAAGCGCTGTCGGCCCCTCTACACTGCTTCGACGTTCACTTGCTGTCATTCTGCAACTCCAACCTTGCGCGCTGTCCTCAAGGCCTCAACCATCACCTCACGAATACCATAGCTGTACGAATCCATCATGTCCCGGTCCAGCGCAGCCGTAATTCCGCAACTACCTGGGGCTTCGCTGTCTATCAAGTATGCCCTGCTCACCGTTGTCTCTCACTGTCATGTTATTGCTCGAAATGTCGATTGCTGACAACTTACAGAGATGGTACTCTCGGAACTTCTCTCACATGCGTCAAGATCACTTCAGGGAAATCCTTCACCGTTCACACAGACCTTCTCCGATACTGGTCTCCGAAGATGTGCCTCATTCTCAAGAACGAATCTACAGAACTGAATGTAGAAGCGAATGATGAAGTCTGCTCAGCTTTCATTGGTTGGCTCTACATGCAACATTCGCCGCCGTTAAATAATTACCGACATGACGATGTTGAGTCTTGGGACAATGATATCGAAATTGAAGAGACCGAAGAGCTAGAAGACTATGAGCGCTTCTATAGGACCTCTCATGGATCACACGCCTTAGATGTTTACATCTTTGCTACTCGTTACGATATCCGTCAGTTGAAGAACGACGCCATGGATGCTCTGGTTAAGAACAGAACGTGCATATTGTTCCCTTACAGTATCGTCATCAAAACTTTCGATATGCTCTCTCGTGGATCACCTTTTCTCGAATTCCTGGTTGCCGCGTTTGCCCGATACTACAAAATCGACACGGATAACGAGCGACTGGAACTCGTACTTAGGCAAAGGCTTCCCAATTCGTTCTTGGTCTCATCACTTCTGCTTAAGAAAATGGAGGGAGAATGCAAAGTGGGAGACCCGCTGAACATGTGTACTATCACGAGCATGTTGGTACAGAGAGAGAAAACTGCAAGCTCACATACGCTTCTTGCGACTTCAGTGGGCCGAACAAGACGAGGATAGTGGCTCAGAGACAGTGAACTCGGGACGCCAACCGGTTCTATAGCAAGCAGCAGGCTTAGAAAGAAGACCAAAAAGGATGATACCGAAGGCAGAGGGGAATGGCGGTGGTTCACTAAAAGATGGATGATTGGTTGGATGGAGATTCATAGGTCATATCAGCCAGCTTTGCGCCCGCCGTGGAGCTGATCCAACAATCGATGGCAGGCTATTGCGGAGCGGATATTAGCTCATCTAAAGATGAGGAAATGGCCGCGAGAAGGTCTGACTTCATATTGCAAAGGCGTTCAAAAGGAAGAAATAATATGATGGGAGACTACAAAAGCTTCGATTGACCAGATTAAGGTTGACATAACATGCGAGCTGAGCTAGAAATCGCGTCCATTGGTTCATACGCTCAGAATCCGACAAGGCACAGAATTAGAACAATGTGCGGAAGTGACTCCCATCTTTGACGGGGTTTCAACTTGTAACATTGTTCCAAAATCTTGACCCCACTACGTTGGAGAGCGTGGCTTCCCGTTCGGTTCAACCGTGCACCGCGCCTGCCTTTAAGCCAAGCAGGTACCTGTCCAGCTTCTGCCTCGCATTTCATCTTCTGCTCACAGAAGATCATCAACAACAATGGCCGACACCAAGACTGCTGAGGCACAGGTGGCCAAAGCCACGCCGCCGTCGTTCGTGTACGTACTTTGCATTCGCACATCCTGCCTTCCTCTGACTAGGACGACCTGCTGACGTCTCTCAGCGATGGAACACTGAGCAGTGCGATGACAACCGTCACAGTCGGAACGGAAAAAGAGCTCTTCATCACCTACTCCGACCTTCTCTCGTTCTACTTGCCCAGAATCCGTAAAGTCTTCGCTACCTTTGGCCGGCAGCAACTCAAATTGCGCGATGTTCACCCGTCAACCTTCAAGGTCTTCCTTGACTGGGCCCGCTCCGACGGAAACCACCTGCCCAAATGGGACGTCCACAAACGATCCGACACAGACCTTGATGAGCCCCGCGAAGTCGACAAGACCGAGTCCGTCGAAGACCTTGATGCATACTACCGCTCGCAGCCCGAAGCCGAGGCTGTCGATTGCTATATCTTCGCCTACAACTACGAGATCCGGCAGTTTATGAATGACCTCTTCGACAGCATTCTCGAGATCAATCCTGAGAGCGACCTTGTCCCCAGCTACAGCGTTGTGCTCAAGGTGTGGCAAGAGCTCCCCGCCACCTCACACCTGCGCAGATACCTGATCGAGCTCTTCGCCCGAGTCTGGACTCACAAGACCGACGTCGGCTACCGCGAGGAGCTCATTCTACGCAAGCAAGTTCCGTCTGAGTTCTGGATTGCCATGCTGGTGCAGAGATCTGAGAATGACGAGTTGGACGATTATCCGCCTTGGGAGAACGACCTCTGCCAGTACCATGACCACGAGAAGGGAGAGAAGAAGCACTGCTATTGGCAGCACATCAATGACGGAGAAGGTTATTGCACTGATTATTCTGAAGAGAGTGGCTCGGACATGGACGAGTACGAGTCCGACTTCATCGACGACGCTGAGCCGGGATCGGACAACGAGGAGAGCATGACCAAGGAGCCGATTGATCGAATGGATGAGGACCTGCCGCCGTGGACCGAGGACGATTCTTCACCCGACAGCCCCGACTCGTCCGTTACTGTCTCCTCCTGAGGCGATTACTGCAAGATAAGGTGTAATCAGAAGGAGGGGCGAAAAGGTTGCGAACAAAGCAGGAATAATTGATTGCATAGCTTGATTGTCTTTCCAGGCTCCAAGAGATCAGATAGCAGCATCCAGACATGTTCGAGATAGTACCTGCTTATGGATGACAAACCTTAATTCGCTGTTCTTTTCTCCCGTGCTGTGAAGATCTTCTGTATTTCTAGGGAAATTCACTTTGAGTTCCTCTGTTGCCATCTCAGCATGCTTTCATGTCCCTCCTGTCTCCTGCCGGAGGAAGCCAACAAGCCATACCGCCTCGCTCAGTTTGCATTACGGCTTTCTTCACACAGACAAATACCATGAGTTGCCCCTCGAAATTAATTATACCTTGCATATCCGGCACCCTGAATCAGCCGCCGCCCCAGAACGCCGTCGCTTCCAAACCGAGAAACATGTACGAATCCGCGAATGCTCAGCGGTCGGCGCGCATTTACTCGCCGACGAAGAGAGAAGCCTGCACCGTGTCATCAGTGAACCGTCCCCTCTCCCCCCACCAGATCTTGGGGTATTGTGAGGATTCACTCACGGCCATCAGGATGCAGCATAAGCTGACATACGGGCTCAGACGCTCTCCCACCCGCGCAAATTTCCAGAATATACCAAAGACGCTGCGATTGTCTGCGTTAGCGGAGGCGGTTCGGTCCTGCGGTCGCGGATGGATTCGTGTTCACCCGTCCTTGTTGCGGTCCATGATGCCAGGCGCGACGGCGTGCACGTAGGTGCTCGTGCAGATGAGCAGCAGGATGACGAGCAGGAGGGATTGGAAGTTGAAGAGGGCGGTCTGGCGGAGGAGCGAGTGCGCGCGGCGGTTGATTAGCTTGCTTGGAGCCTGGAGGGGATTGTGGGGGTGCAGCGCCCGGCGGGGAGGCTTGCGGCGGCGACGAACCATTTTTTGGATTTGGCGGCAGGTGCAAGGCGGTCGGGCGAAGCGGTTGGGGAAGCGTGGTCGCGCGGGACTGTGGTTGTGGGGTGGGACGTGTTCGTTCGCGGTGACGTTGGCGGGTTTTGGAGGAGGATTTCTCGGGGAGACGGCAGAGACCAGTGGCGAAGAGTCGGGAAGTCGTGGCCGCTTCGACGCCTGGGTTGGATCGAGAACGTGACTAAAAATGCCTTGCAACCATGACAGAAGCTTTATCCTCAAGCATCATGGCGCAGCTATTGGAAAGGAAGTTCGCTATCTCTTCTTACGTCCAAGCTTTGCGAGAATTAGGGCAATGCAATGCCTGGCAGTCATTGCTGCCAAAGACCTCTGCGTGATCTTATTCGATAACAGCATGAAGCTTCTTGGGGCTTTTGACTCTAGCAGCTGTGAATTGTACTTCTTAAGAGCTTTATTGTCTGGTTAATTCTCGGCGAGTAATTGACCCATCTATATAATGCTCAAGAATGTGAACCGTGAAAGTTTTACTCCATTGCATCAACTGCCGCATCGAACTTCCTACGAACCACTGCCTCGAAATCTTCATTAATTGCTTCATGAAGGCGAAAGTGTGAGTATGAATTTCCTTTGTCCAAAGGAAGAAACTGACTGAACGCAGGGGTGGACCTATCCGATTCCCAAGCGCAATCAGACCGCCTTATCGCACGCGCCTAGCCACCTTCCAGCTATCCTTGTCGACAGGGAAATCTTTCACTCGAGAAGGTACTACTTCAATGTTCCGGTGATTTTGATGAGTCATATCCAGGCGGGTAGGCTCTCTGCAAAAGAAAAAATTTGCGAACCCCACAGCGCAGGACAGCCATCAACCTCGGTAATACTTGGCAGGCCGGACGGGAGATCACTGAAAGAAGGCTCAACAATGTACGGATTGACCTGCGTGGCAGCAGTTCCTCTGATTCCATATCCAATAGCCACCGCGGTGGGCAGAAGACTTTCCATTGTCTCTCATTTTCTCAAGGCGAATGTACCTGAAACCTTATGGACCCAGGTCCATCATGCTTTGGCGGCTATGCAAGAGTTCCGGCTCAATAGAAAACAGGATCCCACAAAATCTCAATGGACGCCGCAATGGTCAATCGAATGTGGTTTCAGGGCCGTATGAGACTTGGTCATGGCGCATTGAGAGTGTTGAGCTATTACAATGCACGAATGCCGTTCAACTGCAGATGCGGAATTCATTCGCGGTGTATCAACTTACATCGCGCTTCCTCTACATGCCCTCCACCATTATCCTTGGCTTCGGACCCATGTGCGAGGAACGCTTGGGAATTGTGCATTGACCTATTATCCGAATGTTGGTAGATATGGTTCAAAGCATAGCCTTCCAGAATGATGAGCCATGCGGATGCCTTACGAGATTCATGATAGCCAACTGAGTACTGTATACATGGTGTATTCTCTTCCTCTCGTTCAGCTGGCCAAGTACCAACTAAAAAGGAGAGCAATGTATGAACGGCACAGTCGTTTCAGTGCCGTGTAGATGCATGAGGACCCACGAAATATACCTTAGCTTGACATCCATGAAGCTGGGAAAGTATCCCGTAGTTTGGATCCAGATGCACACTGAGCCGGCAAGGTGTCGACCCCACAAGTGAGTATTGTTCATCATAATGCATGTTTTTCAAGTCCATTCAACTTGAATGGTGGGCCCGTTGCCATACGTCATGTTTAAGGGATGTGTTAAGCTGCACCTTTGAGATCTGCCATCAGCGGTTGCTGTTTTTCTGCATAATACTTTGTTCTGGTCGTTGATAAGAAACCCCACTTTGGTATTTCCAACGTCCTCTGATTTTTTTTTAATTTGACAGCAATGTATGTAATTTCTGGGACTATGTTCAAGATCTCGTGGAAAACGATGATTTTTTTGTTTAATTTCTTTCACAATAGTAGTAATGAAAACATCGGTGGGAAAAAAAGAGAAATATGTTTTAACTCACTTTTGACTGATACCACAGGCGCATATTCTATTCTGCCAATTTTCTCTATTGTTTCTAAAGCCATGCGCTTTTGGCTCTTTCTTCTTCAACAGCCATGCTTTCACTATCATTTTTCTGGTCAGCAGTACATTTCCTATTTTCGGGGCATCCGTACTTTAGCCCATCACTGGATTCTCAATGATTTGTCCAAAATCACTCAACTCTTTCATTTCATTTCTCATCTGTCGGACCTCTCGTTTGCTCTCGTTAGCCCTTCAACGTCTTTTCGTTTCCTGTTCAACAAGATCCTCGAAGTCATCAATACACGTTTCTCTTTCCCGTTCCTCCAGGCCTCTGTCTCTCCCTGGCTCTGATATACAGTAAGATAACTCTCTTCAGAGTAAGATTAACCAAATGCAGAGGGCCCCCATCCAGGACAAGGTCGGCACTCAAGGATGCGAGATACTTCTCAGAGCAGAAGAACTCTCATAGTCCTCGACGGGAGTGATACTAGTACCGAAGCGTATCAAGCAGTGACCGAGACTGGGTGCGGGAATCCGTATGCTACCACACGGGACTTCCGGACTTGGAGACTTGATGATGTATGAGAGCTGATACTATGAGGTGCTTAAGTGCTTGCCACTACACTAGTAAAATATGTCTGTTTACACAACTGAAAGCTTGTGAACCGGACACAGATTCAGGAGATTGTGTTTTTAATCTTGAAACAGCGAAAGGCTGAATTGATGCTCAGTACTTGCGGACGGCAGTACTAGAGGACTTTGATGGCACATCCGGTACCTTCATTGTTGGACGGCCGATTGACCCTTTTGTAACCCTTGCGCGGACCACAGAAAGCTGAAGAGCTCCAATGCTTTTGGACTCTTGGAAATCCCTCAAAAAGGATTCACTTTCAGGAATATAGCGTGGCAAACGATCGGGGCGCTTTTTGTGAGTTCAAAGCTGTCCTTCCAGGAGTTTGAGGCTCGGAAGGCCAGACTTTCCTGAGTTGAAGGCATTCGCCCCTGAGGTCAGTCACAAAACAGTCAATCCTTGCATATCAACATAAGATCTGAGTACAATAGTAGATCACATGTGGGCGATACTTCGGAAGCAATCTTGCGTCCAGTAAGTCCAGCGATGGCCGGACATAGGGGAGGGCAAATTTCTCCCTACGGTGTCTAGGATATGCATGCGCTTTGTCGGAGCTGAGAAATACGCGACGCACATGCGCCGCTCTGCTGACAACTCCCTAAGTCATGAACCCAAGTATCTTCCTCCGCTTCAGCATTTGGAGTGGAGTGATGGGTCTTGTGTCCCTTCTTTTCCCATTATTCAGGCTGGCAGAAGCGGCCGGGAGCGTTCCGAAGCTCCAAAGCCCCCCATCAAAGCGGGAAATTCTTGCAAGCATCTGCCTGGTTTAAGCTGTTACATTCGTGTACGCCTGATGACCTCGAGTCAGGAGCAGAATGTCTGCGGCGAGGCCGGGAATTCGCCCATCGTTGTTTGACGGCCGGAGGTTCGACCAACAGGCATTCTGTTGGGAGGAACAGGGTCTGATTGAACCAAGGGTCAATACCGAGAATTTGTTATATAGCTACTATATAAGAGGGACCGGGTCACCTACCCTCTTCCTCCTCATGCCAATCTACGATGAACTTCACTCCCTATACAAACAACCCACTTGTTCAATACATTCTCAAACTTTCAAACTTTCAGGGTTATAATGAGCCGCCTTGGCTGGTTTGATGAAATGGATGTGGCGAGGAGGTAATTCTGGGAAGCCTCCGCATCAAACGATCTTGATTCTCTCTTCGGCTCGAAGGTATTGCATATGCCGGGATGGTAGGGCTGCGCCGCGGTGTCAGTGCAAACTGCGATGAGGCAATATGATTCTGTTGCTATCAAGCGGAAGGGCCGTCTCGATGGAGAGCCTCGAGAATATGAGCGCCCATATCCATGGGGTTATTGTAAGGTATTTACTGCAGAGGCCAGCCATCGACACCATTTGGTAAGCCTGCCAATGCGGCATAAGATAGAAACCGAGCCTGCGTTATGTATGGACACAATGTTGTCAGCGTGGCGCAGGTTGCGGTGGAGGTTGTAGGAGGAGCTAAGTCTGTGGAGGACAAGGCGTTGAGAGCACGGATCCGCAATCGCATATGGCGACTTTTGCGGTCGTATGTGTTTGTCGGCCGGGGGAAGGGGCGTCTGAAGTTCGCGTAAGGCAAGTAACGCGTTTCGGCACTCGTCAAAGTCACCCAGCGCTGCAGAGCCAAACGGATGAGCAGGATTCCCCCCCCCCCCCCCCCCTCCGGGGCTGACCGACCGCCGAATATGCTAATGATCCGCCCCCACACTCAATGCTTTGTCGTGCCTTAGAGTAGCCCCAATGCGGCGGCAACCCAAACACTTGTCGGAAGGCCATCTGGTCTGGGAACCTTGTGGACTTGCTCCGTAGGCAGAGGAAGAAATTGCTTGGCTGGCCGGCGAATATCAGGCTCAAGGGCGAGTGCAATGAACCGCACGTCTCTCAGGTCGTGGGATGTCGAGTCACCCTCCATCAAATCATGGAGCTGGTAATGTGTGAGAGTATTATGGGCTCAGACAAGACAACAGAAGAGGTATTGCGCGGCAAAGAAGTCCGTTGCTTTGGAGCTGCCTCATTCCCGAAGAGGTCAAAATAGATAGAAAAGGCTGTTGTTTGCCCGGAATGAGCGGCCGGTCAAAAGCGACCGGGCATGGAGTTCATAAATAGTTCACGATGAATCACTTCAAGGCATAAGTTCATGACCGGTTCGTCGCGACTCGCAAGCAACGGGCGGTATCGATACTGCTAGTGTACTTGATTAATAATCTTGATCAGATTTCCTCACGCTCTTTCGACTCTGTAAGTATGCACCCTATCAATAATCCATCTTATACTAGATGCCTTTAATTAATGCATGGGCCCTCGAAGTACTGGCATGTAGGGGAAGAGCACGGTTAATATGTCCTATTTGCAAGCCATAAAGCTACATGGATGTCTTCTCCGCTCGGACGAAGGTCATCGACTTCTTTCTAAACTAAATTCTCACGTATAGTCAAGCTACGTTGGGTAGTTTGAAGTAGTGTACTTGAGCGTCGCGGTCGTTGCTCAGCCATGATTGAGAGATGATGTACAATATTCCACTGAATGACACAGAGCTCCTGCCTTGAAGGTATCCCGTTAGAGCCTGGAAGTCTCAGTGCTACGTATCGCTGAGAGCAAGGGAAGGCGGCAATCTGTAGGCCAAGAATTTGCAGATCCAAGCTCTCAGCTCATTGTGAGAATTCATTCCTATACGTGCCAAGCGGAGAGATATGCCAACATTTTGAAACGGGAGACCATGACCTACAAAGGACGTATATTATGTCTTTGTTGGCTCTCCAAAGTCCTGAGTGGCGTCAGCATTGTGTTGAATCATATGCACGCATTGCTCATGCTGATGACAAAGCAAGAATAAACGGCGTCAGAGAGCATACAAGCTTGACATTATCATATCAATTGAGGAAACTGTGCTGTGCTGATATGGATTACTTGTTGTTCATGATGTGACCAAACCATCAAACACCACAGATATCCGGGGTATAACCAAAAACTCGTTCTCGGAAGACCCCAAAAGCTGGAACAACACCACCAATATCAAAGTTCATGAGAATAGTCTCCAACATGAAAAGGGAAGACTGTAATCTCACTCTCCCGCCATTTTTCCAAGAACGCGGACGATGTAACAACCACTAGAATCCACCAGAATCCTCCGCTCAGATACCCGAAGAACCCTTCAAGGGGGCGTACACATTTGTGGTCCCCCAAATCCTGATGCCTTCCTTCTCCTTCTCATCGACCCAAGGCGTCTCAACGGTCTCTAGATGCGCAAGGTGCCTCTTCAGCGCCTCCAAGCTCTGTTCAGTAACGAAGAACTCCGTATCGCCTTCGTATCTGAACTTCTCCAACTCCGCCAGGTCCAGCCAGTGCGTCCTCTTGCAGTCGACATAGCAACCCTTGGGCAGCTTCTTGTCGCCCTCAGTAAACATGACCGGTAAGCCGTCGTGGTTCTCGGTGATGCCGTTGTAGAAGAGCAGGAACCACTCGCGGTACTTGGTCGGATTGCGCGCGTGAGCCCACTTCTCTTCGCACGTCTTGTCGCCCCAGGTCGTGAGCGTGGTGACGAGCGCCTTGTGGCCGTTGACATTGATGACTACGCCGGGGTGTCCGCGCCAAGACTTCTCGCCGTCGGGATTCTTGACGAAGAGCACGCGGCGGAGGGTGAGTTCGTGTGCGTGGAGCTTCTTGCTGACAAGCTGCATGTAGCGCTTGCGAGCAGACAGATGCGCGGGGATCGGAAGCTGCGGCGAAAGAGTTGGTGGGAGTGCGACGGGAATGGTGGTGCTGGACGGTGCGGTGGGAGTGGGTGTGGTTATCAGAGTTGTGGAATCTTGGGCGGGCGGCCCAGGAGCTTCCTCCTTAGGCGCATTGTTATTGAGCTCGGCCAGGGCGGCAAAGCTATTCGTCATTTCCGCGATCAGGGACGACGTATTGGAGTTTGTGTGGGAGTACGAGCGGGACGAGGAACCCGGACCCGTCTGGCCGCTGTTCTGAGGGACGGAGGAATGCTCCCGGCGCCAACTCGAGGCCGTCCTCCATGGCTGGGAATTTGCGGGAGAGCTTCTATTCGCCAGAGGACGTTGATTGCGGGCGCCGCTTCCGGAGCGCGTCCAGGTCTCGGTGCCTGGGCCACCGTTGGAGGAAGAAGAGGAAGGATAATTGCCTGCCAAATGGTTTAGGACGTTTTAGCTGAAGAAGCTGCTAGTCAAGCTTGGAGAAGGCTCTTCCGTGGCATACCTTGAGTATCGCTGTTGCGGCGCCAGAGCGGGACGTTGGCACTGGAAGACATCTCTGGGAGCCGGAAAGATGGGGGAGGAGGGAAAGAGATGGTGGAGTTGAGAAAGGAATGTATGAGGGAATCGATGGCGTAGCGGAGTGGTGCGCCGAAGCCGCGAGGTAAGGATAGCTCGCCGAACCCCAGTCCAAGTCACGGGAGCGCGTCGGGATCGCGTGGAGGATCTGGAACCGTCCAGGACACAAGCTCTTTGAGCCTGCCGAAGACATCCCGGGAGTGAACCCTTTACCGCCTGCACATTTATCATCCCATCTCAGTGAATGGGCTCCAAGGTGCCGATCGGTAAGTCACTCCGCGGTGGCACTGTGCTGACAGCTCAAACAGGTCAAATCACTCTGCGACATCAGGAAACCTCGCAATGTTGTCACACCAATCTTCGATGTGCCATTAAACCTGCGCTGCGGTTGATAGGGAATTGAACAAGCAGGCTATCGATCTGTTCGATTCCCAATGCTCTCTCCCCCATTCGGCAGCGCCTCAATCCCGTTCGCTACGACATATGTACAACTGAGTGCGTGAATTATACTACCTGAACAAGATGGGTTTACTCCAATTCGCGAAAGTATATAATCATCAAGAGTTTGAGGCATTGTTTGCGAGATAATTGCGGGCTCGGGTTCAGACGTGTTGCGACCGGAAGCTCAGGTACACACAAAGCCGAAGACTAAATTCAGATATAAGCATTCTGAACCACAACTACGCTGCCCTTGTAGTAGTTCGGCTTTATGTGTTTTTTGAGTTTTGAGCTTGCAAACGATGCAGTCGCGCTGTCACGGTGCGAATTGGCGTTCGCGCCATGCCAAATGTGGAAGTGCGCTAATAATTGGCACTAACCGAAACTGGCAAATATACTTCCCTCAGATTCGACCACGGATCTCTCACGACTAGAGTTTTGCGAAGACATCAATACCTATACTACGCATGATAAAGAATCGAACCCTATCATTACATACCTTATACGCTCCGCAAACTTACTTTACCCATACAGCAATTTGCAGATGCATCGTAGAAGAATAAAATACCAAACTGAACACCAGTCGAAATCGATGCCTTTTCATTTGTAAATCCCTGGAACTTCTTTGGCCTGATTAATGAAAACAAAATGAAGAATTTCTGATACTGCTGGCCTGGGACAAGGTGTGCAAATGCCCCAAAGCCACCGCCCCAATCGCTGCTGCCATGACCATTCCCCCTGTCGAGTGAAAGGATCTCTACAATGTGTCTCAGAAGAAGTCAGCACGGAATCTAGATAGTTTCTCAGAGCCAGGGAATGTGTTGGTGCCTTTGCTAGCACCCCCCTGGAAGGGCCATTCCTCATTGGGGAGAACGCCGGTTCGCTTGGCCTCCACGTACCGGATGATCGTGGCGAGATCAACCCCGTTCCACGGGTACTCCCCAGAATCCAAAATCTCGCTGATGGTGCGGCCTCTAATCATCTTCTCGAAGAACTCCTCTGGTCATTCGAGGTCCTCCTCGTTCAAGAAGGCCTCCTTGTCCGTGGCCTCCTCCTCCACGTAGCGCTCGATCTCGCTCACGTGGACGAACCTGACGGCACGGCAGTCGAGGAAGGTGCGGTACGAGAAGATCCTACCAGGACCATATCGCACCATGCCCACGTCATCGTGGTCCAGCTTTCCACGGTGCGCAACGAGCGGGAAGAAGCTGCGCTGGAGCTGCGGGTCTTTGGCGTGAGCGAGCTTCTTGTCGCGCCCCTGCTTGCCCCAGGTCGTTGTCATGATGAGACCGACCACGCTGCCCCATGCCCCCATGATGACGCCTGGATGGTTGCGCCAGCCCTCAGCTGCATCAGCCTTGCTGTCACGCTCGGCTCTTTTGATTTGGATAAACCGGCGGGTTGTATACTCGTTTGCCCGCAACGTTTTGCTGAAAGGTCGGCACCCAGATACTGGCTGGTTATTTCGGGATATTGAAGACGATGGATTGGCAGACAGCACGTTGAATATGATCGGCGTTGTACTAAGCAGGTGTCGAGCGGATTGTTGCTGGGAGCTACTCCTGGTGTGCAACTCGCCCTCAGAGCTGGAGCTGGACTTCTGAGGAGTTTGAACTCCAGTCTCTGAATGCCCCGCGTCAGTGTTGCTCCTGATTCCTGCAGAAGAGCCGGAAGGAAACGAGTTGTTGTCCATCAGGGTGTCAATGTTGATGGTGAGGGCTCCTACAGGCACCACGTTGTTGCGTTGCTTGTTGCTAGCCAGTTTTCGATCTTTTCTGGTGCACTTTGACGACTTGACTGATGCGCCGTACATCTGCTGCAAGTCCAGTGGCGTGGACTTCTTCAGCTGGACCTCGCCCTTCCCTTCCTGGCTCAAAGACTCTAGTGAACTACACGAGGATTGTCCATTACCCTTATTGTCGCCGCCGTGATCCTGGATTTGCTCGTCACTGTCCGGAGTATTGACAGGGCAAGCCTTCGTAGGTGCACACGAGATTCCCGCCGAGGCGGAACCACCAGTTGTAAGAGTGCTTGAACCCCTTAGCGTGGTGCCGCTCAAGCGGTGTTCCGAAAATGTAGTAGATTTGAGCTTCTCATTGGCATTACCCTTGTTCCTGAAAGTCCAGTAGAAAGCTGAGGCCTTATCGTCGGAAGTGAAGGAATCGGCTCTTCGCTCTCGAGAGGCTTGTGTTGCTTGACTTTTTCTGGAGATTGCGGAATCGCGGCCTTTGGATTGCTGCACCTGTCCAGTTGGAGAAGGCCATTATTCTTCTTCCTTCTTCTCGTGGTGTTGGTGGGCCTCTCGACGTAGGTGAACTTTCCCTTGACCATCTTCGCGGGTGGTCGTCGGTGTGAGCGGCGGTCAAGCGAGAAGAGACGAGTCCCTGTCAAAGCTGCATCATTAGCATCAGTGCATGCACTCAAAGAAGGAGAGCTGCTATCTCACAGGTCGGTAAGGATACAAGTCCTCTGTGTAGGGGTAAGGAGTCAAAACACCGGTAGCTGCTCTAAGGTTGTGATGCAGAAGCGGAAGAAGTGCGCAGGATTGCAGTGGTTCTGGCAATGCGGGTCGATGTAGTATGTAGGTCGATGCTGTGGAGAGGGAGTGGGTAGCCGCCGCGGCGCGTTCAGTTGTTTGGGGCCTCAATGGAGGGCGGCGGTCTCGAGGGCGCGCGCGCTTCGGCATTGCACACAAACGCGCCGCTGACACGCACCACGGCCGTGACGGCGTAACACGCTCGACCAACTGCGCTCATTCGTACTTGGTCAAGATGGTTGCGCAAAGCAAAAGGCGTGTAGTAGTGCACAATGAGACAATCGTAGGCCAGTTTAACACTTGGCCCTGCGGTTTACTTTTCTCGTTACAGAACGTCCTGACGCGCCTGACTGCAAAACAAAAGTACTCTCTTCATCGAAAATAAAGCCGTAAGCGTCATAGAAGCACTCTGGGAGCAAAAATATACACGTTTTGTCGGATAATGAAGTAGAAGTTTGTGCGCATTCTGTTATTTGCAATAGTCCCGGTAAAAATCAAATGAGTATCCATCCCATAGCTAGGCTCATTCACCCCAGTAAAACAATATTCTGCAAGTTTTCTATATCGCAGAGAGCGGCTTTAGATAGCTCAGCCTTCGTCAGGAAGTAACCCAGTCTTCTTTGCCTCCAGATAGCGGAAGATGGTGGCCAAGTCACGCGGGTTCCATGGATAGTCTCCTGAAGCTTTGATATCTGCGAAGGTGCGGTCCCTAGTCAGATTACCCCGAAAATCCTCGACTTTATTCAGCGAGGCCTCAGTGAGGAAAGCTTCCTTGTCCGTTGTGTCCTTTTCCACATAACTCTCCAGCTGCGACTTGCGGACAAAGCGGCATGCACGAATATCGAGCCAAGACTTTGCCTGGAATATGTTCTTCGAGCCCTCGAAATTCAGCATGCCGTACTTGTCGTAGTCGAGCTTGTTGACGTATTTTAGGAGGGGAAAAAAAAGCTCAACCTCAGCTCCCGCTCTTGGATGCCGTCGACCTGTCCAAACTTGTCGTTCCGGCCTCCGCAGCTGTTCCAGGTCGAGGAAGCACAGACAGCAACCAGATCGCCCCACGTCCCGAGTATAACGCCCGGGTGTCCGCGCCAGCCTTCGTGTGTCTTGGTTGGCGACTGTTGAGATCTGGACGATGCGACGCCGGGTATACTCGTCGTCTCGGAGTCTCTTGTTGGACTTGAACGCGTCGAGCTTTGGTCGGCTCTGCCTGCGCCACTCGGGTATATTTGACTGTACCTTCACCGCGGTACTGTGCTGCGAGCCGATAGGCAGCGAGCCATTGATGTCCTCCAGTTGGCCTTCTGCACCCGTATGGTTATGAAGAAGAGAACCAGCGGGATGAGAAAGTGCCGAAGACAGCTGTGGCATTGCGGAAGGGCCGAGACTTCTGGTGGATAAAGCGGGCTCTGAATTGCTACTGACATTCGAGAGATCAGTTGGTAAATTTTCAAGGGCTCCAGCCGGAGAAGAAAAGGCGGAACTCTGATCGTCATTCTTGATCAGGATCTCGAGGTGCTTTTTGGCAGCGAGATTGGGTTGAGTGCTGAATAGCGACGGAAATGAAGGCGGTGGATGCGAGCGTCCGGCCTCAGATGCTTGGAAGCGTTTGGTGGACTTGGCCGCACACGAGCCTCAGGGTTCTGTGGATCGTCCGAATGGTCGGAGGTACTAGTCTCAGCGGGATCTGCTTTTCCATTTCTGCGTCTCTTCTTCTTAGAAGATGTGCTTTCTGGCACCGACTTGTAGGGAAACTTGACTCTCCCCATTCCGATCCTTCCTACGTATGGTATAACATAAGACGCTGTGAGCTGGAAAATGGTCAGATCTATGGGATAAGAATGGTCAAAGCCACTTGAGAGCTCGTGGGTAGTGGCGTGGCCGACTTACAAATGGAAAGAGAGAAGTCGCAAATAATATGGCGCCAGAGAAGAATGAGACAGACACCGAACCAAGAGGAAATCCAGAAACAGAGCCCCTACAGTAGTGTGAGAGTAGTCTGTCTGAGAATCCAAGTTGACGTAGAGGGTGGTGCTGTAGAGGAAGTGGGCGATATGTCGTGTTGTTGATGTGGGATTATATAGCTTGCAAAGGGAGCGAGAGCGCGCACACCTTGACGTCGAGCGCGCCCGTAGCAGGTACCCAGGACGACCGCACGGAAATCATGCGCCCGGAAAAGTAGGGAACTCATTGGTTCACAGGCTGGGAGATATGACCGCGCGGCGCGTAGATGCGCCGTAAAACAACAAGGACACGTAATTCATGAACAATGCATGTTAAGACACTCAACCATCGACGCCCATGGGGAGGCCAACTGTGAGCAATGGGAAATAATTCTTGCTAGAGAAAAGCGTTGGTGGTTTTATAGGCCGTTGCATTGCTTCTGCTCCACTGATGGCACATAGCCCGCGGTACAGCGACGCTGCAAGCACTTCGCATTTGAGCAGAGGTCCTGCGCCAACCGCAACGCCTCGAAAACAGACGACGTAGCTGGAGACAGGAATTTTTTTCTTGAGCCGAACTGCAGATGAGCGGCTAGGCGTGCTTATATATGCTTGAGGTCCTGGAGACTTTGCTTCTGGCATTTGGTTCATCTGTTCCACCACGGTCACGCACCTGAGTCTGGCAACACTTGTGCCGCTAGAAGTGCAGTGGGAAATAGCCGCACTGATAAGTGCACGACCACGTGCAGGGAGGGATGGAACACATGACCGAAACTCACAGCCACTATGGCAATCCACAACCTGGCTACTATCAGCAAGTCACGGGAAGGCGCCGCAAATGCGGGGAGCTCATTGGTTCATCAAGGAGCAGCTACACAGCCAACCACTACTATTTTCTAAAGCTATCAATGCCAATGCGCTCCCAGACGATAATTATTGCATGATTACATCTATCTGCGCAAGGTGTTCTGCGCTGCCGAATCACCCTCGCAGAAGACCTAGAGGCGACCGCAGCATGGCAGGGTCCAAAATTGCTCCCGCCTAGAGTATCCAGCATCGCTGATGTACAAA
The DNA here is from genome assembly GCA_011503125.2 of Botryosphaeria dothidea. Lineage (NCBI taxonomy): Eukaryota > Fungi > Ascomycota > Dothideomycetes > Botryosphaeriales > Botryosphaeriaceae > Botryosphaeria > Botryosphaeria dothidea. The sequence goes on from WWBZ02000001.1 coordinate 3,440,947, forward strand.
CCCCTTCATCTTGCCACAGAAGTTTGTAGCGGAGGGATTATTCAACAGGAGAAGACAACGTACAGCAGCCGTGTCTATTGCGGGACGATGAAAGAACAGCGCGCAAGCGGGGAAACTGGGAGTTCGTTGTTTGAATTCATAGAAAGAAACACAATGGAACAAAGAATCACTGACGAACTTGGTATCGGGAATGACCCTCTTGCGACATGCCATTCCGTGCTGTGATGGAAAGTTAAAATTCCACAAATTCCATTTGATTGCTACACTGACACCAACGTTTAAAAGCTTTCATGTGCGGTAGCAATGGTTTTACTTGAATGATCATAAAACCACTGGAGCTTACAGCTCTGTGGGAAACAGTGTCACAAGGTATGAGATACAGGGTACAACAACGCCGTTTGGGTATTGGTCTTCAAGCAGATAGTACATACAGGCATCGCGTGTATACTTCAGCAGGATGGCATTTTGTTTAATGTTTGTTCATTGCACACAACGATCTTTCCAACCATCGCTTATCATTCCAGTAAAGAGCATTCGGGGTATCATGATCTAAAGTAGGATAAACCAGAACACACCACCGCATGATACCCAAAATTTCTAAGGACGCTGATGAAATCCCAATATAGACCCAAAATGCAAATGATCCCTCCACTGAGCTCAACCGTGCGTAGTCCTCTTAGGCCACTTGCGCCCCCAAACCAGTGCCGCCCGGTCCTGAAAGCGACGGTTTGGCAACCTTCAGAGAACTTGCCAGCCTCAAGGCTGCTCCTTCTCTGCCACGAGCCGGGCGAACTCCTGAAGACACCTCTGGTCCTCCGGATTCCAAGGCGAATCCTCGACGTAGGCCAGCTCGCACGCCTTCTTCCTGACGAACGCAAGGTCCTCGGGGCTCAGGCGAGCCTGCTCCTGCGTGCCGTTGCGGAAGTACCTGCGCAGGTGCCTCTTGCGGACCCGGCGCGCGCCGCGCAGGTCGAGGAACGTCTCCTTCTCGAAGATGCACGCGCCCTCGAGGTGCACGACGGGCGAGCGGTCCCCGTTGTCCCGCAGCCCTTGCGCGTCGGTCGACTCGCCGATCAGGCAGAACGAGCGGTGGTACAGCGGCTGGTCGTGCGCCTGGTCGAACTTGCGGCCGCGCCCCAGGTCGCCCCAGCCAGTCGCCGTGAAGACGAAGACGGCGTCGCGGTTGATATCGAGCGCGACGACGGCCGGGTGGTTGCGCCAGCCCTCGTTCTGGCACGCGGGCACGGCGGGGTCGGCGTTGACGTAGACGAAGAGGCCCGCGACGCAGTCCTCGCGGCGGAGCAGCTTGAGCTGCGGGTCGAACTTGGACGGCGAGCGGCTGAGGCGCAGAGAGCGCAGGAGGTCGGACAGCGGCCGCGAGCTGATGGTTGGCATGGCTTGGAACTGGCCCATTGGCTGCTGTGACATTGGTAGAACGGGCCGGTTCTCCTTGTCTGCGGTGCATGACGCTGTGCGCCCGCGAGATGGTGCACGCCGGCGCCATTCTGGTGTTCTGGTGGCTGGAGCAGACTGAGAGCGGTCCGTCTGATGCAAAGCTTCGGACCGAGGATGTTCTCTCCCAGCTTCACCGTCGTTATCCGAGGGACCATCGCTAGGCGCTGTATTGCTGTTATCGAGCGCCGAAGCAGTTGTCTTGCTCCGCGGCCGATCGACAGTTAGAACCGAGTTCTTGTCTCCATTCTGGGGCGAAGAAGGTCCAGGGCCTCTCTGTTCTTGCATCATGTGCTACTTGTAGGATGTATGCAAGAAGGAAGCTAGGTATCATATGTCAGCGGTCTGTGTCTGGATTTGTGTCTGATCGGAAGAGTATCCAGGCAGAGACCTACCAGGGATGCGATATTGACAGGAGGCAAGGACGCAACCGACTGGTCGAGAAAGGACTCGATGGGAGGATTTTGGGCGCGGCTGTTGGCAACATCAGTGAATTCCACGCATAAGGACGGCTGAGGGTGTCATGGGCGTGGCTTACAGTGTACGATGAGGGCAGCTATCGTTGTGTAGATACAAGATTGGTAGCCACAGCCGACGAAAGACGTGCCGATGATGGTACAGTAGCGTCAAGAAAGGAGAATTGGGGGCGAGTGCGTGAAGTAGAGTGGCGGTGGGTGGGAATGTTTAGAGTGTCGTTGTCGCTGCTTGAATGGAAGGCTTTATACGCGCAAGCTCGGAGAGGCTGGGAAATTAGTGAAATGCGCGTCCGGGGTCTCAATAGACCGCGCTGGTGAGCAGATTGAGCCGCGCGTACGAATTCACATCCACCATGAAGAGGAATGAACCTCGAAGCCCATGGAATGGTCCGGTGCGGAACCAGCAACGGACAGCGGCGAACCCAGGAGGCTCTTGAGACTGATAACTTTTATATGATATGATGTAGTTGTTTATATGAATATCCAAAGAGCAAATAAACTATCTTCTTATCAATTGGCACACAAGAGATCGGCTTGGAAAGTTCGTGCAACCAGGGGATTCTTTCCAGACAATGCTGTTATCATTTAATTCATGCAGTACGGTTGAGGTGCTCTTGTATCTTAAATGCCAACCTCTATCCTACAGTCCTCTCAAGTGTAATTGATAATGAAGAATAAGATTAAACAAACGGAATTGATCAATGACCCGAATCCCTCAAAAGAATCAACAATTTTTAACCCATTCCCGAATCGTCTCTTGGTCGTGAGAATCCCACTGCAGATCATCGCAACCAGCGAGCATCCGAAGATGGTTCTTAACCATCTCGAAGGCCTCCTCGGTCAGAAACGCCTCCCTGGTCGTGCCATATTGGAAGTATTTCTCCACTTCCCACAAGTCCACCTCGCGGACGCCACGGCAGTCCAAAAAGGTCTCCTTCTCGAAGAGGTCGGCGCCTTCCATTTCGAGGATGGGAACGTGGCTTGGGATGCTCATCCTCCTCTCCGCGGACGCAGTCCTCCCGAGCAAGCAGAACGACTTCTGGTACGAGACCAGGTGTTTTGCATCCCTGAACTTCTCGTCGAACCCGAGCGTGCCCCATCCGGTAATCGTGAGAAGCAGTACTTTGTACCCACGACGCCCAATTATGAGAGCCGGATGGGCATGCCAGCCCTGCGCCGACTTGTCCTCTTTGTCTATCTCGGGGATCGGCCGCACGAAGATGAAGCGCCTGTCGGTGCATTCATCCTCGACAAGGACCTTGGCCGAGCGCTGGACACAGGTAAGCTTCGTAGGAGATATCCTGCCATCCTCAGCCGGTTTTGTGCCGTTAAGCCTGTTTTGGAGACTGCCTGGAGGTTGCTTTACGCGGATAGGCTGGTCTTTGGCGCTGACTGGAGTGCTGTTGCCCCTCCACCACGAGCTGGCCATCAGATCTGGCCGAGACCTGCTCGCTGGTGGAAGCTTTGGTCTGGAGGGCTGCTGGCGGGAGGTATCATTGCGGTCTCCCAGCGGGCCAGGACGGAGGAAGGGGGTTGCAGGCGACGGAGTCTTTAGGTTCCTACACTGCTGCTGGCCGCCCGCTGGTGTGATGGACAGTTTATCAAGCGCTGCCAGCTTCTCGGAAAGCGTGGATGACGTGCCTGAGGCGCGGGTTGGTGCCGTATTTGAGTTTGTGCTCGCCGTGTCTTCCGTGGATGCCGACCCGTCGGAACCGGCCGTGCCCGGGCGTCTGAGCAAGCCTCCGCAACGAGGCACCAGCAGATTTCCGGGCTGGTGGAGAGGTTTGTTCTGGTCGGGCATTATATCTTTGGGAGAACCCTGAATCTGATTCAAGATCTTTAAGCCTGCGACTGAAGAGTCAATCATGAAGAAAAGATGGATGGATGCAAAGCTGATAACCTACTAGGAATAGAATTCGATAGACGATTCCGAAAGCAGGAGGGAAGCGCAACATAACTTTATGTGTTGTTTACTACCTCAGAAGTGTTCGGGGGCTGATATACGGTTCGAGCTGCCCGATATGTCAGTGAACATATTAAATGCGAAAAGTGAAGTGGCTCCGCCGGCATTGTTTACATACAGGTCCTGATTGATGGAATGTCCGGAGCGAAGAGGCGTGCAATGTCACTGTATACAATGTTGAAACCCTTGAGAATGCCGCAGGAGACGGATGTCCGGTGTTTTTGGTTGATGGCGACTGTCGTCTCGAAAGGCTGGTCGGTGGAGGGGGAGGAAGGTCTTGGAGTTGACCGCGGCCGCTGCCTTTTCTGGGCGCGTTCGGGTGGCTGGATTGTCGACAAAAGTAATTCTAGAATAGTGAATCGAAGACCCACTTCTAAGTGATTGTTGGTGTTAAGTGTCCACTGGCTCAAATGGTGCAGGCGTCCACGGAATGACCGGGAGTATACCAAGGGAGGGAAAACAGAGTCCAGCAGCACTATATTATGGAAGAAATAGATGGAAAGATGTGAAAGAGAAACATGAATGATTTCATTCAGCAAAATCTACTTAGATTGGCCTCTCCAACGGATGAAAGAACCAAAGATCCAAAGCGCCTTTCGATTGCGCGGCATTCCAACTTTCCAATTTGCATGGCAGCTACCGCCAGTTCCAGAAACGAAGAGCGGAAGAAATCATTTCCTGTGCTCCGAATACCCATATCCGAAGACCTTCAAAGCCGGCATTGAGAGACAAGACAAGATAGAACAAACAACGAAGGTCTCAGCTGAGCCATCATCCAACTGGTCCAAAATGGCGTTGGCGACCAAATCCCTCAAACATCCCAAAAGTCTTGTGTATCGTGCATATGGAGACCTGCAATGCTCTACAACATCTCCAATGCCATCTAAGCGCGAAGCTGAGCGCCGGATGACGTCCGTGAACTCCCTCAGAGTGCTTCGTCCACCCCATGCGCGACGTTCTCTCACTTCTCCCTCCTCATCGGTCCCTGGAACTGGCTCAACACGCCGTCAAACTTCTCGGGGCTGACACGACCACTCGTACTGCTTTGTCGAGACATCCCTGCCGTAGGAGCGGGCAGAGGCGGCACCATCATCGGCGTGCTGGAACGGTCGTTATCCTCCTCCTCGTCGCAGTCGTCCGGACGGTAGCCCTGCTGCACCATGCGCTCCCTCCACTCCCTCAACAACGCAAAGTCGGCCGCCTTCCACGGCGACTCGGGCAAGCCGCCCAGCCGAAACAGCTGCGCCGTCAGCTTCCTGCTCTCCGCCTCGCCGATCCACACCTGCTCCCTCGGCCGGCCGGGCAGCCGCTTGCGGAAGTACTTGGAGCACTCGGCGGCGAACCGGTCGACGGGGATGCGCCGCACGCTGCGGCAGTCCAGCCGCGTCTGGTCGAAGAACGCCATCGCGCCGCGCAGCCGCACGACGCGGTTCTCGCCCTCGCCCGGCGCGAGCGCGTCGTGCTCGCCGACGAGGCGGAAGAACCAGCGGTGGTAGAGCGCCGGGTCGTGCGCGGTCTGGAACTTGGTCGCGATGCCGTCGCCGCCCCACGACGTCGTGCCGAGCAGGTGCACGTTGCCGTCCCAGCGCCCGAGGATGAGGCCGGGGTGCCCGCGCCAGCCTTCGTTGGGGTCGTCGTCGCTGGTGGTGGTGGTGGTGGTGGTGGTGAGGGCGCGCTGCTGCTCGGGCAGCGGCTCGATCCAGACGAACTTGCTGGCTTCGATGTCGGTGGCGCGCGGGATCTTCCAGCGTGGGCGTTCGCGCTGGGCGGGAGACGGAGGGGGTGGTGGGGTGGAGGCGGCGGCGGGTCGGGCGGGGAGGAGGTGAGAGGGAGGGGCGAGGTATGGTGAGGTCGAAGATGCCGCCGGCGAGGGCGCAGGAAGCCAGGCCGGACGCACTGGGAGGAGCGGCGGCGGCGCGTCGGCGTGCGACGTGCTGGACGATGCGGTGGCCTCTTCCTGGCTGCTGGAGCCGCTCTGCTGCTGCGCGAAGCCCGTAAGGTCGTTAGGAGTATCATGAACGGTGGAGGTGCGCTGGAACTTGCTCTTCTTCGGCTCCTTCTGGCGGCCGCCGGCCACTGCCGCCCACGAGCGCTTCGGCCGCGCCTCCTCCAGAGGCGCAGAGCCGGGCGCCGTGGGTGCAGAGACAGCGGCCGGAAGGGCGGGGAAGGCCGAGTCGTCGGCCGCGTTGAAGTCGGATGGGCGCAGGCCCTTCTTGGGGTTGTGAGGAGGCGCCATGGTTGTGTGTCTGGCGGGAGAGGGAAGACAAGCGGAGCTCGAATAGAGAGAGATGAGGCAGAGAATGGAGTTGACTGGACATGGGTGTGCTAGCTATCTTGGTGCCGGGCGATTGGGGAAGTGCGAAATTCACCTCTCGCGGGTGAATGGTTGTGGTGTTCACTCTCCCCAAGCACCGGCTGCTCGCATCGCCCAAATTCACTTTGCGATTGGAGCTCACCGTGGGTTTCAAATGAATGATAGAACACCGTAGACACCCTGGAGTTCTCCCATGACCTTTGTGACAATTCAGAGTAGGAATATCTAAATGATTCATGATTCTGGGGCAAGACATGCGCTGCTGCTCGGCGATGCGATGCGATGCGACCTCCAGGAACTCCGCGACACAACAAAGAACGATTATTCCAGAATGGAGGAAAAAGAGCAAGCGCATTGTGTTAATGGTACAAGCGCCTCGCGCACCATTTCAGCGCGCAGAGTTCCGGTGTTACTGCCTTTCTCGCCCTAAGCGTCAGTTCTCAATGGGACCTCTTGTAGGCCTAAGGTGTCGTTTTTGCCTTATTATCCGTATCCCGCAATGCGCCATATCTGCTGCCTGTGCTCTGATGTTTTGCATATCACCGCTTTTGAATACGGCGGCGCTGCGGCATCGCGGAAAGCCGTAGGAGCCAACGGTGATGCTTTTCGCGCTCCACACAACCGCCACGTCGGCCTCGACTTCATCTGATGACGTCACGGAGAAGCAACCACCGCACGCAACTTGTACGTCCAATCAGTACGCCAGGTGGCATGACGCTCCCGGAGGTAGGAATAAGTGTACAGAGGGCTTTGCTGCCTGACTCGTCATTACTGCGGGCGACACCGGTTAAGTGATGTGGTTACACTAGGGATCAATCTTGTAAGCAGTAAATTCGATAAATCTGGTATTAGTGCCTTCTCAACGTCAATCTCTTGTCAAGATACATTCAGGTGTTGGAAATGTGTTGAGACTGAGTCTGGCGTACAATTGGAATTGCAGACGAAGAAAGTAGACTGATCATTTGCATGTCCGTTGGACTGAGATCTTGAATCTACACGTAGCTGTGCTGGTCTGCTTTTATACATGTCAAAGTACGTCTCAGAACATGTGCAAGGAGCACATGGACCCATTGTCACACTCCGCGGTCTGTCAAGCCATTTGCGGGATTGTATCAAGCTTATTGCTACACCAAACGCCATCCAGCTGACCATTGTCCATTACTTACAAGCAGCTCGTCTTAGTTTCGCCTATCAACGCCCCTGGAGCCCCCCTCCCTCCGCCCTCCAACAGCATAGCCTGCCGCTCTCTGCGCCGCTCCGACACATCCGTGAACGGATAGGAGAACGGGAAGATATTCGCATCCACCAGTCAGACCATACACCGCAGCAGATTCTCGAGGTTGAAGCAAATAAGGCGGAGCGGTGCGGGGGTAGGCTGGGTCGTGCGCCACGGTGGGAATGGTGCGCCATGGCGGAAAGCGGTTGTGGCGCTGCGGCGGAAGATCTGGTGGCAAATCACTGGCTTCTGAATCTGCTGCAGGGGGTCTTCTTACTGCGATCTTGAAGCGAAGACATTGCGTACAGCTTGCTGGTTGTGGATGAAGTGGTGTTGGGAAGCTGTTGTCGTCGTTGCTGGAGAGAAAAAGAGCAAAGGATTGGAAGAGGTATCGCCGCATCGAATATCGCTACCAGATACTTCAGTCCAGCTAGCACTGGTTCAGAACTAGGTATCATCGTTTGAGCAGGATTCGATATCATTTCCACGAAAGAGGAAGAGGCCGCTGGCCTCACTCTTAAATGTTTATCAAACAAGCCCGCATTGGTCACAGCGTGATGTTGTTTCGAGTCATAAGATATTTTGGAATGAGCATCATAGATGACAGGATTACATGCATCCTCAGATACCACATCAATATGCATAAATGTCTAATTGCCTAACGGATTCAATGGCTGCAGCGTGTTGGCTGCTCGAAGCCTCATCACTGCCCCTCCATGTCCAACCTCGGCACCCAACCGTTCCCTCGTATATCATGGAACTAGTATCTATCTCATCCCTCTTTATGTCCGGCACCCTCAATCCTTCCTTGCTGTTTCCGTTGGTGTAATCGTTTGACCGTTCAAGTTGATGTTGTTCAGTGTTCATCCCCTCCGCATTTTGTGAACTACGGCTTATCCACGCTACAGCCAGCGTGATCCATTCACCGCATCTCTTATTCCTCCTTCAAGAGCGGCCATGTTTTTCCCGGAAAGTGTTTCTCCATGTATCGACCGAGCCGCTCCATGCTCTCCCTCGCAACGACCGGGCTGCCGTACGCCCACTGTAGATCGCTGACATGAAGCTTCCCTGTAGTGTGCAGATCCACATAACTGCCTGGTCGGACCCAACCTACCTCCATCTGCAGAGGAGCCTCTGAGAGGTGGTTCTTAGTCTGCCCGTCGTCATCAACGAGCACGTAGCCGCCGGCGTCGTAGATGCGCCACCGAGGCGAAGTCGTGAGCTTGACCAAGTAAACGTAGTTGTCCGCATCCCACTTCCAGACCATGGTGGGGTGGTTCGAACAGTCGATCCTGTCGTGCTTCGGGATGAAGCATACGAGACCGCGCTTGAGTCTGCCAAACGCCAGCTTCCGCTGGAAGTTGCCGTTCCAGGATGGTACGCCAACCTTGTGCGTCTTCCGTATCTTCCTTCCACCATTATGCTTGTATCCGTGAGCGAGGGGGGCTGGCGGACTGGATGAGGTGTTGGTCTCAGATAGCTGCTGCTTGGAAATACTTGGGGTGTCCAAAGAGTTGTGTGCCTGCAGCGGAGGAGGCTGATGTTCTTCTGGGTGGAACCAGGAGACGTAGCTGCGGCTCACTTTGACCGAAGCTATAGGGGACAGGGGCTTGGTAGGCTCCTGGATAGGCGTCAAGTTATATTCTGTTGGCTCTGTTTCTTCGGTCAGATAAGGCGAGTCCACTGAAAGTGTTGGACTGGCGCCAGAGCGGTCGGAATCAGAGGACTGGTGTATGTCAATACTCCTCAGGCTTGTTGATTGTTCGGCTGGCGCCAGTCCATCGTTGTGGTCATTCTCTGCTTTAGGAGATATATTGGTGTTATTTTCCAAAGCTGCAGGTTGTCCATCGGTAGCTGGACCGTGGGTCGGTTCGTCCAGATCTCCAGGGCGGAGGATACATCGGTATGAATGGATGTCTGACGGCGCTTGAATACAGTCCATCGCTTCGGAGGAGGTTCTGATTCGGGAGGACCATTGAAGACAACGGACAAGTACGTAGGGTGCCTGCCTTCTCCATGGCTGATTTGTCTCCTGCGCGATACAGTGCTTGAGACGTTACCCACAAGTGGAGGGAAGTTTTCTGTAGCGGACTGTGTAGTCGATGTGGGCTTTGAATCTACTTGGAGTTGGCATGCAGCGCTGCGACTGGGTTGTGTTCTTACCTTTCGCAGGAGAGATGGTCTTGCTCTCAGGCGCAATTGATATCCAGGCGTTCGACATGTTTTCCGGGGTCGCAGATGGGAATTCGAGTGTCAGGAGAGGCTTCTTGTGCTAGAGACGCTTGTCAGAGTTTGAGCGGGAAGAAGATGGACGGCAGACACCGTGATACTCCAGCAGGGCGCGCTGGAATGGCACCGCGGCGATCACTCATGTAGTGCGCTAACCGAAAAAGGTAACTCTAGCGATATCATGCAGTCTCTTGGAGCTGTTCTGAGCGACGGGACGACGTCATGCAACTGCATACTAACTTGGGGACAAACGGTTGAATGGACCATTTATAGAAATGAGCTGCACACACGCACCTATACAATGCACAACACAAGCATATCAGCCCACATCCCATTGTTCAACTACACTGTACTACAGCAATGCTCTGTGAGCGAGAGCACCAGATGTGGACGGTGACTCTTCGTGCATACCCCACGCCGTTGCTGTGTCCATGACTTGAACAGGAAGTATCCATTTGCAGAAGCCGAGAAAAATAGTCAATTACAAAAGGGAAGGAAGAAAGAAGAGAAGCAGCCTGCTTTGTAAGAGCATTTGAACGGACCGTACCCCCCGCGCCATCATCCGCGCTCCTCCGCATCCAACATCCTCTCCAGCGCCTCCACATCCTGCACCCCGACCCTCGGCATCACATACGCCCCACCGCACCTCATCTTCCGCACCTCCGTGTAGTGCACGTACGCAAGCGCCCCCGGCCCCGCATCCACACACGTCGTCGTCCTCGCCAACGCCCCGCCGCCGCCGACCGAGACGCACCACCGCCGCACAAACGCGGCGGAGACGTCGCGCAGGCAGACCGCGCCGGTGGAGAAGTCGACGCGGACGACGAGCGCCGTCGCCGCCGGGCGCCGCGACCGGCCGGGCACGTGCACGACCAGGCCGGGCCGCAGCTCGTGCAGGTAGAGGATCCCCGAGGGCGAGTCGATGGGCGCGCTGGGGAGCGGGCGGTGCTGCTGCTGCTGCTGCTGCTGTGGCAGGTGGCGCGCGGCCGGGCGCGGTGGGGGCAAGATGCCGAGGGCTGCGCGCAGGCGTTTGAGCGGAGATTCGTCTGGGTTGCTGGCGGTGGAGGAGGGTCGAGGGTCGGCCGCGTGCAATATGGTCCTTCGGGCACGAGGTGCGTCTTGCGGATGGTGATGGTGAGGCATATGCGTGGGGCCACGGCTCAGGCTGCTGTAGTACTGTTGTTCGAATAGTTCCTGGTTGAATTCATGGTATCGGAAAGCGTGTGTATGCTGAGGGGCATGTCCCTGTGTGGGTCTCGTGGTATCGGCGGCGGCAGACGTGGAAGTGCTATTCGGCCACCAGGACATTGTTGAAAGGGATTGGGAGGGTTCCGAGTCTTCGCTGTGACGCTTGTTGATGCCGTCTTGGTTTGGGCGATTCGGGAGTTGTGTCGTTCCTGGAGAACTGTCGAGCTACCACGGAACTTTATATGAGTGGATAGTCAAGGAGGTTCAGTGTTTAGAAAGAAGACTATCTGATTGAAAAGTCTTTGCTCCGTCGTTCGGGCGCTGTGCATGAAGGCGCCTTCACGTGATGTTAATGCCGCGCTCATCAACGAGCAGGCCAGGCTGATACCCAGGCAAAAGCCGTGATCTGCAAGCTTTGGTTGCCATGAACGAGGCATCAAATCAGTAGAATGAGGTGTAAATAAGAAGCCAAGTTTATTAGCAGAAAGGCCTATTGCCTTCTTGAAACGCATTGTAGTATTAAAAACAATCCAACTCCATGTCGTAATAGAAACCGTCGTTCATCAATCTCCAAGAAACCAATCGCCTCATTCCCTCCATTCCCCCTGACCCGATTCCATGCCACCTTCAGCTGGATGCCACCTCTACCAGCTGAATTCCGGGCAGAAGTCGTCCTCATCCTCATCGTCATCCGCAGCTCCGTCGGTCTGAAACATCTCCCTCTTCCGCTCCATCTCCCTCCGATGCTTCTCGTCCTCCTTCAGGTACCACTCCGAGTACCTCTCCAGAAGATCCATCTGGTCGGCCGGGAAGAAGATCTCCGGGAACTTCATCGCACGTGAATACTTCGAGAAGTAGTCGATGTGCAACTCAGTGTTCCCGTGGATGTCGAGATAGGACCCCATCTCGGACATCCGCTCGCCGTCCGCCAAGCGAAGCATCGGAGTGTCATCGTGCGGTTTCGTGATGCCGTCGTCAACAAGCAGCCACTGCTTCTCGTGCCAGCGCTTCTGGTTCTTGTTGACGTACATGCCGTACTTGTTGTAGAAGCCGCCGATCTTCTTGAAGGACGACTGCTTGAAGAAGGTGATCTTCCTCCGGGCCTTGTCGACAGAGCGCACCACGGCCGGGTGGTCGCTGTAGTCGATCCCCTCGAGCTTGTCGATGAAGATGACCTTGCCGCGGTAGCAGTCGTCGATGTCCAGGCAGAAGGCCTGGTTGCGGCGGCGGCGCGGAGACGGCAGCGCGCGCTCTTCCGGCGAGTCGGGCGCGGGCAGGCTGACGCTGTAGTCCGTGAAGCGCACGAACTTGCGGCGTCCACCGCGCGCGGAGGGCTGGTCGTCCAGGCTCGCCGCGCCGAACTGCTGGGACAGCTGGGAGGCGGCGTCCTGGCGACGGCGAGACGGAAGCTCGCTGCTGCGCTGGCCGGACGGCTGGCTGCCCAGGGAGGGGAAGTCGTCCTCCCTGAACGGGGCTAGAGCGGACGGACCGGACGGGCCGCGAGGAGCACCCTGGGCAGCCACAGCAGGGGAAGGGCGCGTCGGGGGTTGGCGAGTGCCCTGCTGCTGGGAGTGGCGCGGAGGAGGATGCTGACGTCCAGGCTGTCCACGAGCGGGTGTGTGCGCCCTGCGCTGTCCAGCTGAGTAGCCAGACGAGCTTCCGGAGGGCTGCATGGGCTGAGCTTGGTACCCGTGGCTATATGGCTGGTCGTAGGGTGAGGACTGGCGCGGAGGAGGTGCAAGGCCGCCGAGCTGAGGAGCCTGACCGTAAGGAGCCATCTGGGGGGCACTAGTGTTCTGGTAGCCGTAGCCACCAGGGTAGGTGCCCGCACCAGCTTGGTCGCCACCGTGGCTGGGGTACATCTGGGGCTGGCCGACAGTGGGGTAGGCCTGTCCCATACCAAACTGGTTGCCGCCATACCCTTGTTGCTGCTGAGGGTACTGGCCGTAGCCCGTGGTGTTGTACCCCAAACCTTGGCCAGCGCCGTAGGGAACTCCAGGCTGATTCATCCCGGCCTGCTGGAATGGGCTCGGAGTGCGCTGGTCGAAGGCAAGTTGAGTGTTGCCCTGGATTCCAACGTAGGCCGGGTTGAAGAGGCCGGGAGTGTTGCCCGGAGCATGGTATGAACCGGAAGGGGCCATGTTGGAAGGGTGGTTCTGTTGACCACCTTGCTGGTTGCGCCTCTTTTTATTTAAAGGATCAGCTCTGTGCTGTACTATAGTTGGGATTGGGATGTGAGATCAAGATGTGAGGCACTTACGGGTTATTTAAATGCTCTGCGGACCTGCGGTTGTTGCGGCTGTTGCGGTTGTTGCGGCCACGCGAGTTGGGCATGTTTGCTGAGTGTCAAGCGAGCTTGCTTGAGATTGTGGGCGGGAGATTGTGGACTGACTGTTTCTTAGTGAGCAAAGACAACTAACTGCGCAAATGGTAGAACTTACAAGAAGGCAGTCAAACGGCGACGATGAGCAGCGTGTAGAGCAGGTCGTTAGTGCAGACTGTAGAGTTTGGTTGCAAATTCTGGGTCTGTGTGCCAGTTTGCTGTCGAGTGTCGTGGTTTGGTTTGGAAGACGCTGAGGAGAAGTAAAATACGCAGCGGCGGAAAGGCGTCAAAACTGTCAGCCCCGTGCACCACCAGCCCGTGCCCGCCCGTGAACGCCTGGCGCGTGGAAATGCATGCTGCCGCCGGGCAATTGTCACGGGCACCAAGCATTGTCTTGGATTCTACTCTGCGCTTGCTTCGTCACAGCACAAGCCCGTGCGCGGATAGGACAAATCTTTCACTTCGCGGCCTTGCTGCGACCACCCTTCCTAGACCGTTTTGAACAGGCACTTCACATTGAACAGTCGCTAAATGGTAATTTCGATGATAAATTTGCCTGCAAGGTCTTCAAATTTGTGTCTGGACAGGAATGGTCGATAGCCTCAGCCTCTGACCTGATCCAAGACGGGGCTCACGACCATTTCCCTACCCATGTACGATCCATTTCTGAGGTTATGAGCGAGAGCATCATGTGTCCTTGAGTTTTTCGTGATGCCAATGCCCCCCTGAAGGTTTGCATGTGCGTGCTCTTTCCCCACACGAGACTTAGAGATCCACATCACCAGCACCTACGCAAAGGTAGAGATGGTTCAAATATCAAACTTAAATGGCACATGTTAGCTCATCACGTCATTATTTCGGTCTGCTGCTTTTGATCCAAAGTTTTGCTACTTGTGTCTGCCGTGTGCTTCCCGTGCAGTGCTGAGATTCTTTGCCGCGTCTGCCGATATCATTCCCAACCCAGAAGCCTGGCGGCTAGGTTCAAACATCTTAACCGGCCGGTGGTGTCGATACTCGTTCACTGCATCCTAAACTCCTCCTCCCAACCAGAAGCCAGCTGTTCATGAGCAGCAGAAACCCCCTCCCCCATTAGTCGTGTCAGATCCCGTCGACCATGTACTCAAAGAAGCCCACCCACTCCCCGCTGTAACTGTCCAGCCGGCCGCCCTCGACCGACGGAACGAGGCTGTTGCCCTGGCGCTCGACATGCTTCCTCAGCTTCAGCATCTGGCCGACGGGCAGCCACATCTCCTGCAGCGAACGGCCGACAGACTCCCGGCAAACATGCTCGAACGGCAGCTCCCTGACCTCCGAGGTGTCCACGTACGACGTCTTGGCCAGCTGCGCGCCCTGCAGGCGGACGACCGGCGTGCCCAGGTGGGCCGCGGTCCTGCCGTCGTCGATCAGTACGCAGTTGCGCATGTAGCGCTCGCGCAGCGGGTGCTGGGCGTAGTAGTCGTTGCTGTACTTGGCCTCCAGCCCGCCCGCTTCCGAGTACGAGAAAATGCACCAGATTCGGACCTAAGGGTTGTTCGTTGCGCGTCAGTTGCTTTGTGCTGTGATTAGGGAGAGTGGGTCTACTCACGCGCCGGGCGGCCATGTTGACGCCGACGACTACGGCTGGCCGGTCGCTCCAGAACAGCTCGTCGACCTTGTCGGTGTGGACCTGCAGGTGTTTGATCACATGTTAGCTGCTTTGCATCTTTTGATATTTGGGATTTTGGTTTACTGACGACTTTGCCGAAGGTCACCTGGCTGAAGTCAAGGTTGAATAAGGGGCGGTGCGTGCAGCCCGGCGGGAGCGGTGACTTATTCTCCTGGGGGTGGCCGTGTGGATGAGAGCGGCGAGGCGAGGAAGGGGCGGAAGAAGAGCAAGAGAAGCGCGGGATGTGGAGGCGGCGCAACGCTCGTCCACGGGGGCCAACAATCTGCCAGTCGGGGCCGAAGTCCTCTTCATCATTGTGACAGTCTTGATCTTGGAGGCCCTCTTGATCCTTCTCGAGCTGTTCGTCTTCATCAAGCTGCTTGTTGGTATCTCGGGAGCCTGACAGCCGGCGACCCAGTCGTGTAGGAGCCCTGCCCGGAGCTCGCCCGAAGTCCAGAGGCTTTGTCCACGATCCCATCAGCTTCGGCTTTGGATGAGGCAATGGCATCTCGTCCTGTGCCTGTTCATCATCAGACTGGAAAAGGTAAGGTGCAATGGCAGAGACAGTATTGAGTCCCGCCTGGCCGGACGGAGGTGTCTGAACGGGGCCGAGCTGATTGCGCGTCTCAAGCGGTGGGAGACCGTGGTTGCGCGGATGCGATGGACTAGAGGTATTATCTGCACCATCCAGCGGCATCGGGGCGTTATTGGAGTTGAGCGGCTCGCCGTAGGGATCCGGATCTACGTGTGCAATAAGGTCGCATGGATTCAGTAAGGCATGACCGACTTACTTGGCCGCGAGGAACGACGAGCTCCTGCTGTGCGATTGGCTTTCGCCTTTCCAGACATGATGTGAATAGTGCGAAAGATTAGAGGTCTTGCTTTGAATGCCGTACGACGCTCAGCGTGAAGACAGTCGGGAATGCAGATGCAGTGGGAGGGGTGTTGTCGGCAGCTTGATGTGCATCCACGTCACATAGCGTGGCGCTACAAGCCAAAGTCTGCCGCGACCTGGAAATTCTCGAGTCGGTGATTGAATTTAGCGTCGTTATCAAAAGCTAAAGAGCGCGCGGGCAGAAGTCTGTGCCTGCTCCCACCTGCAGCACTGTGACCCCTCAGAGCCTCAGTCACTCGAGGAGGATTCATTACATGGACTACAAATATAGGAGCCAAATTTACGAGTTTTGAGACATCTACAATTTCGGTTTGAGCAAGGAAATTTGGTATTGGAATAGTCTCGATGTTGTTGACGGCTTGAGCAAACTGCCATCTCTAGTTATGTTCGCTCGTTTTTTAAAAAGGAGTCTTTCCTTTAGAGTGAGAAATCCGAGCTCTCCGATCAATACTCATGTCTCAAAGTACTCGCACCGCTTTGTCCTTCGGCTGTCAAGTTGTCGTTCAAGCAAGTACCGTCAGACGAATATCGAAAATGTTAATGTTGTGATCGTGTGCACACAATGTAACATTGTCGAACTACTTTCCTTAGGCGCTGACTTTATATTCCAAAGCACGTATCTCAAGCGTCTTGTTTTCTGATCATACGCATCTACCATCATGGCGGACCGTACGACGTTTCTCACCTTTCCCAAGGTGATTCTTGGGCCGGCCAACGTCTGCGATTTCTGCAAAAACACCCTTGCCTGCTACAAAAATCCTTCTGATCCTACATTCAGACTTCCCTGCGGATGCATTATCGACCTCTCATGCATTACCTCTGCGTTCAAGATGCAGCACTCCATTGCGGTCTTCTTCACTTGCCCGTCGTGCTTGGTTGACCTCGAAGGCCCTCGCACTCAGACCCTGTATCCTCCAGACGGTGACCTGTTCCGCGTAGAGTCCATTGGCGAGAACATGCAGGTTTCCACCTTCCACGATGAAGACACTGAGAGGATTACTGGACACCTCGTGTACAGGCAGCATTATGATTCCAATGCCAGTACGCTTACTGTTATGATCAATCTGGTGCCGGAGAACGACATTTGAGTTGTCTGCGCTGATGGATTAAGGGTTCTCATGGAAGAGATTATATTTTAGTTGAGCATTTTCTATCTGGATTCATTCTTGATAAAACTTATTTTCACTTCATGACATGCTTGAAAAATCCCGTCACTGTGGCTCGCAATCGGGCTCACATTCATCTGCGGGGTTATGTGCAATTTTTGATGTGATTTCATTGTGAATATAGACCCGATTGCAGCTAACTTTAATGAATTGTCTTCACATTTCGTGAAGCCCAAAACGCTACAAATCTTCAAGTCCTTTCTATCAATAGAAACAACACTTCCCAGACCTCTTCCTCTAACCTGGCCTTCCTTCTCTTTCCTTTTTTTAGTTTAATTTTCAGTTTTTATATCCCCGGAAACCAAAGACCCGTTGCTTTGCTCCGCCTCTACTTGGCCCTGATGGTTACTCTGTGCCTGCTCCGCAGCCTACTTTGCTTTCTGAGCGTCAGACAAAGCCCGAACCTTTGCCTTGAAGCTTTCCCGACATGCTTTGCAGCGATCAGGGTCAGCAGCTTTCTCCTTCTCCAGTCGACTCTGCTCTTCCTCCCTCTTCTCCTTCTTGATCTCGATCTCGGCTTCCAGCTCCCGGGCGAACATCCGATACGACTCGAAAAAGGCCATGTCTTCGATGACATACCTGTTCTTGAGGCCCGTCTTGTCGTTGTACCTGAGTAGGTCATCAATCGAACACTGGAACTCAAGGTAAAAGTTGACGTAGGAAGACTTGTTCTCCGGTAGCTTGCCCCCTTTGAACTTGAGCACGGGAGTGTCCAGGTGCGGGCCGACCGCGCTCTCGCTGTCTGCGAGCAGGTACAGGCGCATGCGGTCCTCCCTCTCCTAGTCCTCCTAGGCGGTGTTGCTCTTCTTCTCCATGCTGCGTCCCTGGAAGGTGGTTGCGGACGTGCACCAGATGGTGCGCGTGTTGATCCATCCCCGGACGATCGCTGGGTGGTCGCCCCACCACTCGCCGTTCGGAGGGACGTAGACCAGCAGGCCAACTTCCAGGTCCTTGCGCGTCAGGTGGTATTCCTGCCGGAAGGAGGCGCTGCTTCGCGGCCACTTTGGCGCTGGTCTGGACCTGGATGGAGATGTCTGGCCGGGGGAACCGGGCGGAGGCAAAGACTTGGCTGTCGTCGGAGAGCCGCCGGCCAGAGAGAGGCTGCCCGCTTTCTGCCGGGCAGTCGAAGTTGCGGTCACTGTGGAAGGGCTCCCATTGCTCATGGAGAGGCGGGCAGTCGTGGCTTGGCGACTTGGTGTCGGCGGCGGCGAATCGGTTTCGGCGGCGCGCTGTTCCCTCGATGGAGTCTGGCTGTCGGAGCCAGTTGTTGTCTCAGGCCTGCAAGTCTGCAGCGGCATGGTTGGCAGTGTATACGTGGCGGAAGTGGGTGCTGGGCTCCTTTTGGGAGTGCTGGGCATAGCGCTTCTGCCCGGTGACTTCTGACCAGCGGAACCCGGCTGCGGACCAGGCTCGTGGCAGCGCAAAGCGAGCAGCGGCCTTCGGCGAAGCGGTCTTTTCCGGTTTCTGGTTGGCACTGCGCATTGCTGCAGGCTCGGTTGGTGTGCCGGCGGGAGGAGATCGACCGGGAGAGGGTTCAAGGCTCGGAGGCGCGCGGATTGGGAGGGCCCGGTTCGTACGAGGTGTTGTGGGCTTCTCGAAGACACCGTATGAGCAGGGTTGACAGCCACTCGGATTGCAAGCATAGTAGCCGTATTGTGTGAAGTACTCCTGCATTGTTGGCACCCCTGGACCCTGGAATGTCCGGTTGGTGTAGTATGGGACAGGAGCTACGCTATCAACGCCGAGATGGTACGTATGGAAACCAGGACCGAGACCGATGGATGGATACAGAGGATTGTTCACATCCAGTATGTCAGAGGTATCATACTCGTGCTGAAGCTGGCCACCGATAGAATGCCGCGGTCCCGAGTGCATGTTCGGTGTCGGCAGCATTGCGGCGGAAGCGCCTTGTTCATCGTGGTGGTAGGTCGACTTGCGGCGCGGTCCCTTGGGAGGGTTGAAACTCTTCGGCTCCATGATGCTCTCGTGGTGACCTTCTTGACAATCCCGTAAGCAATGCCCGAAGAAGGGAGACTCTGCAATCTTGCCGATTTCGAGGAAGTAGCAGAAGACAGAAGGCGATGGATGAGCAGAGCATCCAAATGAGTTAAGCTCAGTAGGCACTTGCAAGCAGTGGTGGGTCGGGATCGGAAGCAGCGATGTCGACGGTGGAGTCGGGCTTGTGTTTGGAGGAGTCGACAGGGCGAGCGTCGGCGGCGAGTGAAGCAGCCATATTTATAAACACACACACTTGCCATTCTGAGGAGTGAATGAGGATGCACGCAGCAGTTGCCTGCGTCTCGACATAGTGGTGAACATCAGGAACGATAGGGACAGGAGCACAGCAAGCACAGCACATCGTTCTCGACGTAACATTCCTAGACAAAGATATAACAAAACCCCTTTTACAGCCGCTACTTGAGAGACAAGTAATTGAACCAGAATCCACCAATGACGAAGAAGTCTTGAAGTGACCAAGACTTGGTCTACAGCATCGACAACTATAAGAAGTTCAATCAGCGGGAATGCCTGGTAAAAATTCGAAAATAAAAAAGGTATAGTTTAGTATAGAATGTGGGATATTGCTACTACAATTCGTTATAGAGCATCGAAACTTTATGGCAGCAACTTTTGGGGTCTGTTTTTCTGTGCCATGTTGTTCCCGTGTCCGTAGCGCACTCTCATCCTCCGCTTTTCTGCTTGGTTCGTAACCGGAGGCGCGGCAGCATAGTCTATGCATCAGCCTGAGCCTGCGATCAACCAATCAATCCTATCTTTGGCCAGAGAATGTATCCGTGGAACTTGCGCTGAGCTCCATCTGCAGACTGGAGACGAAGGATAGTGTTGTCGCTGTTCGTTTTGGCGGGTAATTGCATCGTCTACAAACAATGTCAGTGCCAATGAGTAAGACTGCCCTAAAGGGGTCTTACTGCCGAAGGCTACGGTCTTTAGAAAGCATGGATAAGATTTCCCTTCAGCAGCTTCTTGTGCAGACATCGCAGGATGCCGCCAAATTATAATGCAATGGTAGTACATACAAGCGCACGAGGAGATCAATCAAAAGGTGCGAGCGGCGCATGTTTGTAAAGATTTTCGATCAAGTTTTATTAAAGAGCTATTCATAGGCGCATATCTGGAAGTGTCTCCCAGGTGCTTGCCTAGTCCTCCTGATGTATGCGACCCCCAAAACCCTCCGTGCAGCTTTGTGCTTCACGCGCACTTCTTAGCTCGAGGGTCTCCGCTGCGTCCACACTGGTGTCCGCATTGTCCCTTCCAGCCGTGGCCGCCTGCTGCGCGCACAGCCTGTAATGAGCCTTGGTCTGGACGACTTCCGCAATCTCCGCCATCTTCGCCTCCGTAGCCTGCGTCTTCGAGAATGGTACGTCGTCCAATGCCATCTCGTATTTTCTCTTCGCAAGGTTCATGTACATGCGAGGAAGATACTGCTCGATTTAGGCATGGACGATGCTCTTGCTGCGATCATCCAGGACGAACTTTCGGTTGAGGTCCACACCATCAGCATACTTGCGGAGTTGAGAAGCCTTCAATTTCCGTCGGTACTGGAACCACACGTATGTAGGCTTCTTCATCCGATGACCGTCCTTGAAATGGAGCAGCGGCAGGCCCAGATGCGGCGTGGGACCATCCTCCCGATCCTCGATCAGCAGGTAGTCACGCAGATGTATGTCCAGCTGGCGGTCCAACCGGATGTTCGCGAACTTGACGTAGATATCGTGGCTGCTGGAGAATCCAGTGCAGGGGAGCAGGTAGATGTCGTCCTCGCTTTCCCAGTCGAATATCAGACCGGGATGGCTGCCTGTCCATTCGCCTGTCGGGATCATGTGTGCGATCTGGCCGTCCTCGATCTCGTCGAGGTTGAACTTGAATTTATCCCAGGACTTCTTTCGCTTAGTGTCGATCCAGGGTTGTGGCGGACTTTGCATCGACTGAGTCTTGGATGTTTTCGAGCGATGGGGAGCTTGAGGACGAGATGGCTTCTGCTTCGGACGCCGTATGTCGTGTGCGTGTCTCCTAGATGCGGCAGGAGATTGCGGCTGCGGCTGCGGCTTGGCAGACGCCGATTGTTGTCTCGACTCTGAAAATCCCGAAGTGCCTTGGCAAGACCCATACTTGTTGTGTCCAGCTGAGTACTTGACGTCTGCCGATGGGTAGCTGTGAGACATCCTTCTCTGCGCGCTGAAAGAGGCCGTGGATGACACCTTCGGGACAACAGCGCATCCGTCATATGGACCTCGCGACGACTGATGGATACCCTGTTGGAAAGGCGTCTGATTCCTTATCGTCTGGGGCGCTATATACGCATTATCAGAGGAGAGGCTGTGCTGAACCGATGGCTGTATGTGCTGAACAGGTGCAAACCCGTGACTTGGGATTCTCCTTTGAAAGTTGTACTGGTTCAGCATGTTTCCCGCCGGGTGTGTCTGGTATGGGTGCTGTATTGGAATACAGTACCTAGGAATCATCGCGGAGGGATATGGAGTGGTGGATTGCCACGACGGTGTTGAAGCCGATGTAATAATCCGCGTAAAAATTCCGCCGCTGCATGGCCCCCTCGATAGGGGGTTGTTCTTGTGAAGGCCGCAGGGCATCCATCCAGCTGCAGCAGAGAATGCATGAGGCACAGGAGCTGGCTGCATTTGCGGCGGCATCACTGGTCCATTTCCACGCCAGCCATTGACACCGCTGGTTTGACCGTTGCAGAACGTGTTCTGCACGTGGTGCGCTTGTGCGTGAGGTGGCGGGTTGAATGGCACAGCGGCGTTGAGCGGGGGGATTGTGCGCTGCTCGTGGAACCCCGGCTGGCTAAGCGCAGGATTGCTTGGACCCGTCGTGTAGAAGCTACCGTGCGTCTGCCCCATGTTGTCTGAAAACATTGTCAGTGTCATGAATGCCCAGATCTTGAGTCTCCTTACGGTTGCGGGCCATCTGAGATGAGTAAGAGCTGGAGAATTGCGGCGTCATCTTCGTTCAGAGCTGAACAAAGTCGGGAAAGGCTCAAGGTGATACGATTGGAATACGAATGGTGGAGTGGAGCAGTTGGAGGGCGCGAGCGGCGATGGAAGTCAGTGGAGTGGTCTCGCTTTCGCGGCGACGGAGCGGCTGTAGAGCCCCTGTCTCCATGCCGACGAGTGAAAGCTAGTTGATCCGGCCACCGAATTGCCGCCTCAAATTCATGGTGAGTATAGTTTTGACTGCCCTTGGTCCGCTGGCGGAGCGGTCTGTCCTCCAGGCGCCGGGATTTCGAGTGGGTTGCACTGCACACGCGCAGCGCGGCGGGAAGTCCCCCACTTCCAATGCATTGCTTCTATTCCATTCCCCAAACTAGCCTCTTCTCAAGCACTGCGCAAAGCCATGCGAGACACCCGCATTTGAAGCGCTGTGGTCGTGTGGTCGGCCGAGAGCAGGCACCTCGTGGCTCCAGTGTCTTATCAGATACCGGAGGGATCTAAAAATGAATATCATCGATCGGAATCATATAGTAAATGAACGAACAATATTTTACAAGGCATTTTGCAGCATGAGAAACTTTCGTGTGGAAGTTTAATGAGAAGGGAAGACTAAATTCTGATTCAAGATAACCAATGTGATGTATTCAATCAGGACGCTGTGATGTGAGCCCAAGGTAAAGGCCGCTCAGAGTCTCACTGGCTTTCACAGACCAAGTGCCCGCATTAATGTGGTCGGTATACCATGCCGAAGGCTTCTGCGAACCTCACGCCCCGTAGTAGCGATGGGCAGACGACGACAGGTTCGTCTGCGGATGCTGTGCACCCTGCTCCGACAGCATCGCCTGCTGCCGTGCCTCTTCCGCCCTCCTCTTCTTCTCCGCCTGCATCGTGGTGTACCAACGGAAGTACGCCTCTGCGGCATCCATGCTCGCAGCAGTAATGTGGTAGTTTCCGGACTTCTTCCCGTGCGACCAGCGCGCCAAACCCTCCTTCTTCACCGTAGCGCTCCCCGCGACCATACTGACGTAGGTCGTCTTTGACAACTTCTCTCCATTCTCCAGCTGCAGAACTGGCAATCCGTAGTGAGGCTCAGTCTCGCCGTCGTCAATCAAAAGGTAGTCATGGCAGTGTTCGCGGTGCTTTGCCGGCTTGCGAATGCCTTCGAACTTGCGTCAGATGGTGCCGCCACTCTCCGAGAAACTGGTGCCGGTGAAGACGGAGATGTTGCCCTCACCGTCGATGTCGCGGATGATTGCGGGGTGGCCGCCGTGCCACGTGCCGTTTCGTTTGAGGTACGTGAGGAGGCCGCGGCGCAGGTCGGCGGAGCGGAGCTGCCACATCTCCCAGGAACGGGGCTTTCCTGGCTTCACCCAGGCTGAGGGAGGCGGTCGGCTGGTGGAAGCGATGTTTATTGTTCTTTGCACACCTTGCTGAGACAATGGAAGAGAAGCTTTATGTTCGCCCGCGGCGCCATTGTTCTCCGAGCTACTGACCGGGTCAGACAAAGGTTGGAATTGTAACGCGGAAACAATCGGCCGGCCTGGTACGAACTCGGGCGCGTCTGCCCGCAGGCTGCTGGAGTGCCGCACAGGCATCGGATGGTGAGCAGAAGGTCGGTGAGAACTTTCAGGCATGGTATCCAGACGGGGAGGCGGCTGAGGACTTGCGGGAGGGAAAGCTGCCTCAACTTGGCCAGATTGAGATTATAGATAGTAGCTCGTTCGCTGTCGGTGAGGATGCGCCTGCTGGTGACACTCCTGTAGAGGTATCGATGATTCTGTACGAAAGCGACCATTCACGTGTAAAGGTTCTCCAGAGCCTGTCTCACTAGAAAGGTCTTGAAAAGAATTTGAAAGTGAAGGGTCTGTTTTGGGAGACTTTGAACCATGTATGAAATCAAAAGGACCGGCGGATTACGCTTACAGGCGTAAACGTCTTCCTACGAGTCATGATGTTTGGCTCCATCCTGCTCTTGAGCGTTGAACAAGCACTGTCATGTGTAGCAGACAGATAGTTGATATTAATGGTTTTGAGGAACCGTTTGTAGTAGACTGAGTTCGTCAATGAGGAGTACGAAACTTGAGACTTTAAGTAAGAATGCTCAATCCCAACTAGTGTTTGCTCAAACAGAGCCACTATCAATGATCATATCACGGGAGACCGCAACAACCGTGGATACACTTGTCCAAAGTCTTTTGGGAGTAAATAAATCTTCAAACTATCAATCACAAGAAGTTTTCCATTTCCATCCATACAACGCAGGTATTGCCTATTGTTATGCGCCGTTGAAGCATTCATCTTTGTTTGTTCCCCTTTGTACCCCCTCAAACAATCCAGAATCACATGTGGTTTCCTCCCCGCACCTGCCGCTGCAGTGCCTCCGCTCGGTCACGCCGTCTCTGCTCCTCCGCTTGCTTAATGACCGTCGGCCAGATGTAGCTGCGGTAGCTCCTCAGCGTATCCATGCTCCCCGGCGTCAGGCACCGATACTGGAACTTCCTGCCGCCCGTGAACTCCATGAGCTCATCAAGCCTGACTGTCTGGATGGCGCCAAAATTGACCCACGAAGCCTTCAGCATCTGCATCCCGTCCTTGAGCTGCAGCTTCGGCAGTCCGTAGTGGTTGGCCACGCCCTCGTGCTGGATGAGCAGGTACACGCTGGCGAGGTACTTGCGGTGGCTCAGGTTGCGGATGTTCCCGAACCGCTTCGCCAGCGTGCCCCTCTGCCCGAAACTCGTGGTCAGCGCGATGTCGACTTCCGCGAGGCTGCGAGCGTCCACGATCACGGCCGGGTGGTTGCGCTGCGGGTCGCGCCTGGTCGGCTTGGCGTGGACGATCAGGCCAGGCTCGAGGTCCTCGAACTTGAGGCGCCAGGGGTTGGCCTCGTACCAGCTTGCGCGAGCGGCGGTGTCCGGGCCGGTGTCGGGCGGGCCACCTTCAACATTGGTCTCGCTGGGCTCGGCATGAACGACGGTGGTGGACGTAGTGGCAGTGGAAGCGCGAGCCGTAGCTGCCGCTTGCTGCGGGAGGTTCACGGCTTGCTGACTCTCCTGATCACCATGCATTATACTATGTTGATTGCCAGCCGTCATCACCTGGTTCCCGTAAACAAGATGGTAGGATTGCTGGTTGAATTCCGTACCACTGAAAACGGCTGGGTGATGTTGGGAAGGCAAGGATTGGTTCATGCCGAAAGTGCCAGGTCCTTGCATGGCACCATGTTGATTCTGATGACTAGCATCCAGAGGACCGCCGTTGTTGTCACCGTTCTGACCGAAGTAGCTGGAGTTGTGCTGATAGGAACCATTACTACTGTAAGGGTAGTATGCGTTCTGTTGGAAGGAGGTGCTGTGCCAGTGGCTGTAGTCCGGAGCGCTGCCAGTCCAAGAGGAGTAATCGTACGGCGCTGCAGGTGCGAATTGCTGGCCATCAACCCCCATTGCGTAGGACGTGGAACTCATCATATGGCTTTGATGGTACATCGCAGTGGTGCTCTCGCCGCCTCTGTTCGTGGCAGGAGGAGCAAATTTATATGGCGATGGCACCGTCGGTGCTCCTTGGTACGCAGTGGGCCAGGCTTGGCCGAAATGGCTCAGATCTGGGTGGAGATCGGGATTATTGCTGAACTGCTGCGCCGAGCCAGCGGGAAGATCGAACTGATGGCTACCTCCATAGCCTCGGGCAAAGTAGTCAGCGCCGTGCGGCGTGGATGGGTACTGTTGCCCCGACGCGGCCGTTGGAATCCACAGTCCATTTGGCGCGAAGCTTCCGGTCATCCCATGAGCCTCATTCAGACTTTCGCTTCCGCGGCCGTTCTCATGTTCCGCGTGGTTGGTTTCGTTGCTCGAATCTGCCGCTGTTGGGTCAGCAAGTCCTAATCCCATCCAAGAAGTAGTAGACTTACACGTCATGTTTGGGTGCATACGTCTCCTGTTATGCGAGGACATAGCGAGCTCAGAGCAGTGCGATGTATTAGGTAGTCAACGTTCGGTGTGGGTCCGCAGTTTATAGAACTGGTCGACAGTGTCGGAGGATGGGTGGCAGTGGAGAGGTTGAGGGCGAGAGTGGCGAGTAGAGGTCCTTATGGCGGCCGAGTGGCCTTTTTGCAGACGGTGACCGGCGGTGTTACACTCTTGACTGGCTAGGCGGAGTTAACACTCACAAATGAGTGTGCTGAGCGGAGTCCAGGCTCGCCTCCCTCACGAAGCGAAACCAGATTTGTTCTGTGGCAGAGAAGAGTAGGAGGGTAGTATTGGCGGCTCTGCGGGCTCTGGATCAGACATTCCAGGGGCTTTTTAGAAGCATCCGGCTGCCATTACTCCCACTGTTGATTCCCATCCTCGCGGTCCCTTCATATATAGATCAACAAGATCCCTCAAGCGTAGCGATGCAGCTGTAGCTCAAGGTATGTGCCTGTGTCCGACGCAGCAAAACGTGCTATATAGTCGTAGAACACGGAAACGGCTCGAAAATCGGCATTGTATCTCTGCTTGGTCAAGAGGTGCGCTCATTCTCATTAATCGGAGGTCCTCACGGTTTCGCACGCTTGAGATTACCAGCGAAGCGCGCCTCCATGACGAGGGCAACGAGACTGTTTCTGCGGCCGTCCTGGCCACAACATTGCCCATACTTCTCTCAATATATACACGCATGGAAGAGAAGCTTATGAGCTCACAAGAACAAACAGGGCAAGGCAATCAGGTGCACGTCGGCGTGGTGATGATTTCTCTGGGCGATTGCGGCGTGCGGAGATTCTGATTGGTCGCTTGAAATTTTCCTTTTCAGGAAACTGGCAATCTTTCGCAAACGGAGTGCGCGCGAAGCAAAGTACTTCAGCCCAGAATATTCCAAATTCAGAAAGACATATAGGGAACGTGATAATATGAACACCATTGTTTAAGGCTGTGCTGATCGCTCGCCAGACCCAGTACAATGTTTCTGTGTCGCCGCCGCTTTACTACAATGTACACATTTGGTTGATCCGACTCCCTTTCGATACTTGCTCTTAGCCATTCAAACACATCAATATCCTATGCCTAGGTCCATGTCCATCAAAATCATCTCTCTGATATTTCGCGGACAAATGGGCGCTAAGAAGGACGTGCCGAGGAAGCTCAGCTTCTGCCGCGCGTTGACCATAGCTATCGGTCAGCCAGGACGATTGACCCACACAGCGCAAGCCAAAGGCAAGTTTTAATAATCGCTACAGGTACCTTTCGGGTAGCCGGTTGGATCTGCGAGCATCTCGATATGCCCAGGCACCCGGAATGGCTTTCCGGGATTCGCCTGTCTACGAGCGCCCAGATTTGCAATGCTTTTTCGCCAGGCGCTCCTTGTTTTGGACAATGAAGCTGAACGCTTAGTTGCCCAACTCAATATTTCATACGAGTATGCCTATTTTGAAGCTTGTAAGGGGCACCTCACAATAGCGGAGGTACGGCGGCATGCTGAATCCTCGGTACATACGTACAAATGGATCTCGGATCCTGTTTCTGAGATTCCGGCCGAACGGAAGTCAGACAGCCGTATCGCAGAAGACTCTGATACGCCATAAAGTGCTGGAGATTGCCTCATGTTGGTATCAGCTTCATGGGCTGATGCAACGCATCAACGCGGTACTTGACGTAAGACCATCAATGCTGCTATCACCGAATGGTGTAAGCGCATCTGGAATACAAAGCCAGTGTCACGGACGCGTATTGCTGTTGGCTAGAACCAGATGGCTTGAGCTATCAGCCCGGCTACGCAGAATCTGGCCTGGGCTCTTTCCCACAAGATTGCGAAGTTCGCTGAAAACTTATCGCAAACGGCCCGGTGGCTTCGGACACTGCCGCGCAAGAAGCCACAATTTCTCCTTTGCACGTGTCGTCCACAGCGGGTTCTAGAGCGCCGTCTTGAGGACGGTGAAGCCTTGAAATCCACCCCTCTCCCCATGCGATTGTGTGCTAGATCTCGACTGGTAAATGCGGCAGCCTGGCCAGCCCAACGAACGCAGATCCACATCAAAGGGGTGAGGCGAGACCGGCGTGATGCCCTACTCAGGAACAGTCTGCGTGACAAGCTTTGCATAAGCTCTTTGACAGACAATCTTCTGTGCCGGTGGGTGTGGTGTGGGTGCGCGTTTGAGAGTTGAGAAGAAAGTTGAAGTGAAGACTAACCAAGTGATCTATGTATGTAGGAAAACAATGTTTGCAGCTCGTGAATTTGACTCCTGTACAAAGTTCGACAGCAAAGCGGGGAAGAAGGCGCACAAATGCCGAACGATAATCTCCCAGGACGGTTCCTGGAGGGTGCAGAAGGTTAAGGTTTTCCGGGAAGCAGGGAAAGTGGAGCGATCGTTGCAGATACCCATGTAAAGCTTTGAGCGCAAGCTTCTGTTCATTGAAGTCGCTCGACGATGCCGCGGGATGTTGGAGCAGCAGGTTTTGTGCGCTTGGTGTTTCGATCAGGTCGTCTGTGGGCTGCAGCCTCGTTTCTATCTCGACGGAGATTCCTCCGACGCAATCGGCTAATCGGCGCCACAACGTGTGGGCTGGAGCGTAGACGGGAAAATCTCCGATCCGGATTGCAATTCGTCCGCCATTAATAGGCTCTTGACGGATGATCCTGGGGATCAGGCCAGGGGGAAAGTGACAATGATAGTCGTGAAGCGTAGATCTCCATGATCTCTATGGGCGGGTCGCTCGGAGCGCGTTGCTTTGTGTTGACTTCTCTCTCCTTGCGCTATCAACAAGCGCTAATGGAATATCAAGCCTGGTCCACCCGTGTCACTCAACCTTCTTCTCCTTCTGCTTGTCGGCTAGTGATAGATCAGCATTTCCCCGCATTACCTGATCGCTGACCTCCGAGAATCCGACACGCTGATACCAGCACGACTCAGCATCCTCGCACGCGGCCTTTTTTTTTCACAGCTTCCAATTCGACCTCTTTGCGTCAGGAGCACGATCGGCCCTCCAAACTGATACACAAATGACTCGGTGTTGTGGCTTGCAAGCGAGCGACTAGCAGGTCTGGGCGGGACGGTGCAAGGAACACGTCAGTTGTGCCGCCAGGATTGCACTGCCGGGGAGTTACGCTTTGGCGGCCGGAGGCGCAAAGTCTAAATCGTCCAAGGACAAACCAGGCCCGACTCCTAGGCTGGCAGGATTCAGGCCGTTGCGCCTCGCTCGACGCCGGCGGTTTGCAGCTGCGCCTGCAATCCCACTGCAAGGCACGCGACCCCTTCTGGAAGCGGTGCCGTATGCGAACCTCCCCAAGCCGTATGCGCGTCAGCGCTGTCGCCCAAGCCAGCCCTGAACGCCTCACGGCACCTCCGAAACTGCCCCCCCCCCTGGTGCGTAGCAAGCACAACCTGGCAACCCAATTCAGGGCGCGCTTGGGCACGCCTACTTTTCGAAATTGAATATGAATGCCCCAAGCCCCCTGGCCCTTTTGAGATAAAGACTTCTCGTGCCTGGTTCGCGACGAGCCCCACGATTCAGCCGGTCCCCACTGCGATTTTCAAGAGTCCCGCCATCATCGCCATGGCGCTTCCGGCCATTCTCTTGGAGCAGTGGATAGAATACCCCATCGGTGTGTGCGTGAGCCTTCTCCGCCTGTTCGCCCGCGTGCACGTCGTCGGCTGGCGCAATCTCTACTATGACGACCTCTTCGCCTTTTTAGCAATGGTAAGTCGACGCATCTCTGACCGTTCAAGGAGCCGGCTTGACTGACAGGTGTTGTGTAGTGTTTCTGGAGCTCCGAGGCGGCGACGATACATATGCTCAGTGCGTTTCCCAGTCGTTCCGCATCACTTGTTCTTACTGACTCCTTCAATCCAGACGCATATGGCACCCAGATTGGACTCACCGCCGAAAAGGCAGATGCCCTCACAGACAAAGAAGTGAAATCTCTTCGAACTGGATCCAAGGCATTGTTTGGAGCATGGCTAAGCTACATCTGTCTGATTTGGTCTTTGAAAACCTCTGTGCTGTTCTTCTACAACCGCCTAACGTAAGTGTGCAGCTGCCCTTTGTGCATCGGGCTCCAACACCTCCTTCGCCATTACCTTGAACGGTGCACGGACTAACAGTGGATGCTCTCTAAAGGAAAGGACTGAAAGAGCAAAGGCTGGTCAGGATGCTCGGTTGGTGTGTCGGTGTCAGTTGGCTCGCGATGATCCTACAAGTCTTCCTCCAGTGCCGGCCCGTCCAGGATAACTGGAAGATCAAGCCCTACGTCGGCGGTAAGTTCGCAAGCTCACGTCCAGCAGGACGACTCAGTGTACTGACACACGCCCAACAGACGGCTGCACCTTGATCTACGCCCGCTACTACCTCCTCCTCGTCCTCAACGTCTCGTAAGTCCTTCCCACCCAAAAGAAAGCCGCACACAAAGCCTAACGAACCCCCCAGCACCGACGTCGGCCTCATGGCCTTCATCCCGGCGCCCATCCTCTGGAAAGCGCAGATCCCGATCAAACGCAAGCTGCTCGTCGCGCTGCTGCTCTTCTCCGGCATCTTCATCGTCGTGGCCGCCATCATCCGCTGCGTCATGTCCGTCAACGACATCCGCCACATCGGCACGTCGGGTGTGTGGGCCATCCGCGAGACCTTCGTCTCCATCTTCGCCGTCAACGCGCCCGCCATCAAGCCGCTGTTCTCGCGCCGCCGCCGCGGCGTGCTCGGCAGCGGCGGCAAGAGCGGCAGCAGCGGCAACAAGTACGGCAGCAGCAGCGCGCGCGGCGCGAGCCAGAAGCTGTCGCGCCACACGCCGCACGAGGCCGACGAGGTCGAGCTGCGCTCGGGCGCCCAGTGGAGCGGCAAGGACCAATACAGCATCCAGGACATCGAGCGGGGGAGCTCCGGCGTCAGCGACGACGACCTGCCGGCCGCCGGGACGACGCCGCCGAAGACGGACGGCCTGCGCATCGAGGTCACCAAGGCGTTCGCGACGTCGTCGGAGGAGGGCCTGCCGCTGCAGGGGACCGAGGGCCCGCGGTCGTGGAGCGGGGCGGCGGGCAACGTCATGCACGACAACATGAAGGCGAGGGACGGGTGGACGAAGCTTGGGGAGAGGGGTCGCGGTATGACGAACGCGACCGTGACGGCGGAGAGGTAGAAGGGTTCTTTTCCAGGCGTTGGGAGGCGGCGTCTTTAACAAAAAGCAACAACATGATATCCCGAGGTATTTACAAGGGTAATGGGCCAGCGAGTATCCGGAGTGGAGAGGCTTCCTTTCTTCTTTTTCTTTTGTTAACCACCATTCTGGCGGCAATGAAGTTTGACGAGTCTCCTTGATTACTGGGTAAAATCAGGATCGGAAACCGCGTACGGGAACAAATAAATTTTTGTATACTTTGGCTCAATATGAAGCGTCTGTTCATCCACTGATCTTCTGCAACCGAATCCACCAGATGCGATCAACGTCTAAAATGAGAACACATCGAGGAAAAGCCAGAGAACAGAAAGTGGAATTTTTGAACTATTTGCGCTATAGGTGAACGAATCTCAAGTTCTGCTCATACAGTACATGGATGCATGAGCAAGACATGAAAAGAACAGTTGAGGCTCAGAGGGGCACTTGGTTCCCGCTACCATAGCTTTTGCAGTTGAGATGAATAGGGCAGTAAAGGATCAGAATGATCCATCTCGCCTTCGACGATTTCGTAGAGGGTACCCGCAGGGAGATCCCCTCCGCAGACGATCGCGTAACAGCCTGGTGGAGCAGGCGCGGGAGATGGCGCATTTTTGGAGAGTATGGTGTGTGTGCGTTCGCTTCGACTCAACAGCGGTCAAGAACGGTACGCCAAATGGGCCTAACGAGGAGATGATAGGGGACGTGGAGGTCCCTTGAAACGAGCGGTCCGTGTTGCGAGCTGACTCGAGCGGGGCAAAAACCTGGGGATTGATTTTCGTCTTCCCCATAACGTAAAAGCCGGCTCTATTATTTGCCGCTTGGCCTTACAGTCGGCTTTCCGACTACTTTGCACATAAAGACCGTCGTCGCTGATCTTTTCCACTCCCACGACGAAACCGGAAGCCGGCTCCCCCTCGCCAATTATGTGTCTGAGAAACGCATCCCGGCCGAGTCGTGAGCTTCCGATTCGCCCATGCATCGACCGCGCCGGCCATGCTCGTACATACAAGAGCACTGGTACCCTCTTGACTCAAGCAGTGCAGCTCGGAGAGACGTAAATACGCCGCTGTGCCCAGCCGAGCCGAGAGTGTACGCGGCACTGCCTCCCATTCGCCTCCCCTCGGCACCACGTCTCCGAGCGTTCGTAATTCAGCGTTGCGCCTGATTAGCAACACCGCCCGCGAACACGGCAAATCCACCGCCTTTATAGTGCACATCACTTCCCAACCAGCCCGTCCCGTGTCGGCAACTGTTACATCCTTCGTCTTGCATTGCGGCGCTTTCAGCTCGTCCGTTAAGGCCGCGAAAACCGGGGGCCCTTCTTCGGGCGGCCCGACAGTCTCCGCATTTCGCCTACGTACTCTCCCTTGCGAGTACGGAGGCTGGGTACCAGCAACCTGGTCCCTCCTTGCCACATGGGGCCTAGTGGCCAGTGATCACGATTTGGGAGCGCTCGGTGGACCTCGAGCGTATTGCGACGGGCCGTGCAAATGTATGGGAAGAATTGGCCCAGATGACAGGGCTCCAATTTTTCCGGATGAATGCGCCGACGACTCATGATAAGAGCATGTTGCGCTGTTTTTTGAGACCGATCTCGTAAGAAGACGGATGAACCTTTAGCGTTGTGTATCATGACCATGTATTGCGCTTCAGGCAGGAACAGGAACCCAAGCCGCGCGTGAATCCACCAGAAACCTAACCACTGTCATAGAGAACTTCGCCTGACGAACTTCACAAACGGAGGATCGCTGTTCAATATTTTCATGTCATTATGGATCGAAGAAAAGGAGTGTCTGCAGCGCTTCAGGGGTATGAAATGTGTTCGTAGAGAAAGAACAGCATTGTGGCGCATGGTGCAGACCTCAAGGATGTCTGACCCGACAGTGCCTACGCGACTATCAACCGGAGCGCTGCTGCGTGCTGAAAACAGACTATAACCAGCTCACAGTCTCTTTGTCATCAAACTTGTGCCTCCTGCGCGTCGGCGCCTTAGGCAGCTTTCTAAACGGCTACACAGCCTCGGGGATGGGCATGGCGATGAGGCGGTGCGAGTGGGTGTCTACAGTGGTGGGTGGAAAAGGACCAAGGACCAAGTTTTTTGGGACAACCAGCGCCCAGGAGATATGGATATGATGAATAAAAAAAAATCGTACAATGTGGTTGCGTTGGCGCCGTGGTTGAGGAGCGTCAGGGACTGAGCATTGGGACATCTCTGGCAAGCGCAGCACCAGAACGCACCGCCTCATGACTCCCCAGATTTTCCGCACAGCCACACTGTCGAGCATTCTCCTGGCAGCCCTTCAACTGAGGCAACATTTGTCACTTACCCCGGTCTCCAATTTTTTACTTTGGAAGCCAGACACGGAATTGCTGTACACGCTCTGGCAGGTGTGCGCACCCATGGCACAGGACAAGCACCAAAGCGGACTTAAATTCAACGTCTCGATTTTCCCTCTGCAATCCTCGCCTGCACAGCGTTGGATTTTTGGTGGTCATTTTCCGGTGCTGCAAACCCCCCCCCCCCCCCCCCCGCTCAAAGGTAAACGGCCCGTTTGTCTTCGGTGCTTGTTTGGCTGTGGCCCAACCAAGGACCAATCAGTTACACAGATAGAAAATCTCTCAGGTTCGCCTTTTGGAGATCGGTACCTATAATCGACTCGCGCTGTTGAAAATTTGCATCCGACCAGTCATTTGTAGGGCCGATCCCTATACGCCGAGCATGAGAGCTATTGTGGTCTACTCGCAAGCGAAGAGCAATTATTTTCACATTCTATAGAATTCTAGAACAACGTAAGATAGAACACAAATCCATAAAATTTTGTTCTCTCCGTTTTCCTACCTTTCAAGTTTTTCTCATAACAAGATACAAAATCCCGACTTCATAAAACGTAGAGTGTGAAGGTCGTACTTTTTGAGCACTTCTCTATAAACAACTACAGAAGGGGATTTACTTTATGTTAAAGCATTTTTATTTTTTAATCTGCAAGGTAGATATAATCCAATAAGAGTTATAACGAAAAATATTTTCGCGTGTTCGTTGGGTTGTGTTCGTTCACTGAGCTGTGGACTCCTCGCAAGCGAATAGTCCACTCCACGGAATTCTGTCAGCCCTCAGTGCTCAGCCCAACAGGAAGTAAATTGTTGGATATTCATGGTGACAAATTCAACAATAGGCCGTGGAATATGATTGAAGTGGAAAGAACATCTTTTGTCACATGAAGTATATAGGCACAACACAGCTCAGTACACTCGTATTCATATCAGATAGCGAGACAAAACACCTTGAATTGTTTCGAAACCCCCTCCAGCACAAGCGCCGAAGAGCCCACCCACCCCTGCCGACATGGGCGCAGACCCCGAATACATTGATAAAAACTTTGAAGAACCAATACACCAAAAGCTCCCAGCCAGTACAATCCCGAATTCCCCCGAAGCACAATCCCTGAAACTCCCAGCACAATTCCGATTCAAGTACGATTCCAGAACCAGACAGGGTATCAAACAGAAGACAAATCCGAAAAGGACAAAGTGAACAGAAGCAGAAACACAGCGATAAAAAAGTGGTCCGAAGTGGGGGGGTTGTTTTTTGTGTTTTGATTGTCTTGGTTGTCTGCCTTTGACCCGCAGTTGTCTTCAAAGAAGTCGTATCTCTCGAAGAAAATGTAGTAAATGGACTGGGTCAACAGGCGGAGTTCGAGTCGTGGAAGGTCCGGAAGACCAGGCAGGCTTGTATGGAAGACTTAGCGGTTTAAAATACCCGCGGTCATCTTCCCAAGCAGCGGTCGGTGGATTTCCTTGACAGCCAGTGTCGAAGATCGTATCGAGATGAGCCATGTAGAAAGGATGCACACCGACGCTCAAGAGTCTCGATCGAAAAAAGACGAAAGGCGGGCGCGCACATAAAGTGGAGAAGCCAAACTCAATCAGAAATGGAGAGATGTGGCTGAGTCGGAAAGGATTGGAATGCTGAATTGGAGAGTAACGAGCCTGCAAGCAGGTGTCGCTGTGTTTCCAAAACGGGAATGATCATCCAGCGCTGGAGCTCACGAGGAGCCGCTTGCCGGGCCTGTCCATCAGGGATCCGACGATACGAGACCGCGAGCTGGTCGTTCGAAGGA
Source organism: Botryosphaeria dothidea (assembly GCA_011503125.2). NCBI lineage: Eukaryota > Fungi > Ascomycota > Dothideomycetes > Botryosphaeriales > Botryosphaeriaceae > Botryosphaeria > Botryosphaeria dothidea. The sequence goes on from WWBZ02000001.1 coordinate 3,476,019, forward strand.
AGTGATGAGAAATGGTGGTTGACTTACGGGGTGTGACCGGCCCTTGCCAGAACACCTTTCAGATGAGGTTGTTCACCACCTGATCTTACAGGCTGCGCCATGGCCTTGTAAGATCATTTGCACCACAGGGCGTTGGAACTTCCGTCTTCACATCCTCCTCCTGGTCAACCCATAGATGGGGGGCGACGAAGTTGTTCAACTGGAAATTGATGTATTGACGTGCGGAGTGATCGAGAGCGATGTTGGCGTTCCACTCGAAGGTGTACGGCTTGAGGCAGTCGACTTCGATCTTGAAAATGCCGTTCGTGATGTGCAAGTACGACCTCTTGCGGCAGTCAGTCGGCTGGGTGAAGCGGAGCGTCCTTGTGCCGTGGTGCGGTTTCTCGCCGCCATTCTCCAGCATGAGCAGCTGCTGCAGCTTGATCTGTCTCCGGTTGTATCTCATCCTCGACCACTTCTCTTCCGCCCGCTGGCCACCGTACGAGGTTATGGGGATGACTTTGACGATCCCACGCTCGTCGGGTGCGCTCCAGATGAGAACCGGGTGGTTTTCGAAGCCGCTCACTCTCTCCCGGCTGGTCAGACGCTGGCGGATGATCGAGTTGGATCCGATCATCCCGGTTCCGAGTCAAGCGAGTCTGCCTGGGTAGGCCCATTCAGACGGGCTGAGGATTTTCCTGGGAGGGGGCGAAGGGGAGAGTGGGGGAGATGGTGGTGGTGTCCAAGTGGCAGAGGAGAGTGAGGAGTTTGATGGAGAGGGAGGTGGTGAGGCTCGCTTGAGAACGGCCGTGAAAGAAGGAGGAGAAGGAGGTGGTGTTGATGAGCCTTGCTTGACAATTGCCGCAAAAGAAGGAGAAGCAGGAGGAGTGGCCGGGGCGGGAATGGTTGCCGCCATGGTTTTTGGATGGTTTTGGATGTAAGTTGGTCGGAGAGGTTTTGGAAAGATGTGAGTTTGTGGTGTTGAGAGTTCTGATGTATGAGGCTTGAATGATGTTGGTGAGCGCCAAAGTTCAAGTATGTGAGCTTGATCAAAGATGCCGGGGTGGGATGGACTGGAGAAGGAGGGCTATGAGGGATGGAAGCGATTTTAAACAGCAAACCTCATGTTCAGGCTGCCAACCCACGGCTATCGTGAAGACCTTCTTCGTCATCGTGTATGGCCTTTTCCTGGGTCATTACGTGCAACTGATAAAACTCCCACCGGGTCGTATATCCGTTGTTGTGTGCGAGAATTTATCCCGCAAGTAGATGCAACTGGTTCGGCTGAACCAGATACAACAAGCGCCGGAGGGTCCAATTGACTCACAAGATTTCGGAGTCGTTCGGCGTTATAGGCGTAGTGCGGATCCATTGCTTAGGAGGCGTTCTCGGAAGGGATTCTGTCGTAGCTACTCTAATGAGCTGCTCTCATATATCCAGCAAGACTTAAAGGTGTGCCATAGGAGACAGCGTAAGCATTACGATACTATCCCGGCTATTTGATCATTGGTCGTAGTAATTGGAGGCTTATACTGATTATTTTGGACCACAACGGATGTGGCCTTAGGCATTGTGCGCTCAGTGGTTCCGAGGGACGCGTGTTGGTTCTGCAAACTTTGGGAGCCGGAAAGCTGGTGCCTGAATCAATCCCCCACAAACATGCGTCTGCCAGGATGCGGACCACACTTCCGCAGGCCATTGCAGTGAGTCGGCCTTTTCCGATCTAGTGCGTGGCCTTCTCGTCAACTCATCGCCGGCGAGCTCTAGGATCCAGGAAGGATTTTTTTTTCTCATTCATGGTTGTCGCAGGCAGAACTTCCATTTTTGGACGGTGCGCATGATTCGTTCGCTGTGGGTGTGGGTGCTTGATCCGACACGCGAATATCGGATTTGGTGGTAAAGATGACGACAGACGCAGACGTTTTCTGGAGATCGTCGGTGAGCTGCAGTGACTGAGTCCCGTGAGTCTTGGAAACGTAGCTCTTCTTTCTTTCTGGGAAACGCCGGGGGGGGATCTACTTCTTTAATACCCATTGCCACCATCGGTAGTCAAAAATCAGATGATGCTTAGCTGCTCCATGGTTAAAGGTCACTATCGCTGCAAGAAATTTCCAATCCTGCCCAAATTTGAGGAGGGTACCGACGAAACTCTAACGCGAACAGAAAATCCTTTGGTCGAAAAACCAGAGGCGCTGCTGTTCAAATACATCAGTTCCTTCATTGCAGACGGGACTGCTGCCTGACAGAAGCAGCAAGGAGAGGCGGCGAGGACCATCAGGGATTGTTCGTGTCTGTCTTGTCAACATTCAGAATACACCAGTGGAGAAATAACGCATTTTTAATTCTCTGAGCTGATAGTAGTAGCACCATGTTGCCTGTGATTGTGCTGCTTACTGTGAGCATCTGTGGTCTCTCGCGAGCTGAAAGGAGGCGAATAGTGATAAGAATCCTCAGGCGAAATATGTCTATATCTTGTCAAGGAAATAATCGAGAATTCAAATAGAGCAGTGACAAAGAGGGCGAGTCAGAAGAGAAAAATGGAAGAAGATATACATTGGAATCCACATTGAACTGTTCACTTCTGAATCAGGAAAGGCAGCATGTTTGAAGCCATGGGTGCGAGACACGTCCCAGTTGAAACTCAAATGTGTTGCTTGATATAATAGGCCCAGCTCTGAATGAGAGTCAGTTGTAAAGTTCCCAAAGCTCTCATGGTCCACCCGTTATCGCATTAATTACCTGCGTTTCTCATTGTGCATCCTTTGCCGGACCCCGAGCTGTCTCAGAAGATGCCGTCTCAAAGGTTCCGACAAATAGGTCAGCTGAGCTCATGGCGGCAATTCGACCGTCCAGGGCACCCTTCTACTCAAAGACCCCCGGTTGTGTCGGCTTGCTCATTCATGTCCATTTCTGCTTCAACCCAAACCCCACGGTCTTCTCCAGCGGGAGTGGCAGAGGAGAGAGACGCGAAGGAAACGATGACGAGGCGTGAAACCTCATCTGGCCAAGGGTCCAGGGGCTCGGCACACTCGTCTTGGTCAGTGCAGGCGAGATCCAACTCGGAGAGATCCATTGCTCGAAGGCCACGTTCTGATCCCGGACCATGTTCGCGCGGACGGCGGTCTGGCTCTCTCTCGCCCGGAAGAGTCAAGTCTACTAAGAGTCCCCAGTCTGATTCTCAAGTAGACTTGACACCCGAGAAGATGGCTCCGGGTCGGATAGTCTGGGTAAAACGGATCAACAAGGGCAAGGAGCGCACTGTGTCCTCGGAGATTGAAGGGAAAGATGCCGAGGCAAGAAAAAAAGAAGGCGCACGGCACCATCCTGGAGTAATCCTCAGGATCGATGACAAAATCGGGGTCTTGTCCATTACCTCTTGGGACGGCAAGACAGTAGAAGAGAAATGGGCCAAAGGAAAGGGTGTTGAGTACCAGAAGCACTATTTACTCGTCGATCACAAGGATGAAGAGTCTCAGCGAGCCAGGGAGGAGGGGAAGTGTGTGCTATCACTTCAAGACGGAAAGGTGTTGCGAAAAAGATGTTGGGTTTCGGTTCGCGACGACGTGTACGAGTACGAGGTGGGAGATTTGGCCCTCTATACGGATCGGGAAAAGAAGGACGATGACTTTTTTGTTGCAGAGGAAAGTCTGAAGATGTTGAGCGAACGTTACAACAAAGAGCTTTTGTCACGCTTATCGAAATAGAAGGCGGAGGTGGTCAGTCAGTGCTCGCTCGCGCATGGCGTGTGCTCCTTCCTCCAGCGACAGGCGCTGGTGCCTTCCGTCACGAGCAACTTGGGCAGTCTCGCTGCTACCTTGTCCTCTTGCGTCAGCTCAGAAATCCTCGACCTCGCATCTCACAGCCCTAGAATTCATTGAATATGCCCAACTTACGCCTTGCGCAAGAGCACGATCCGGACGATGTATTCGAGATACCGAGCGATACCCAGTCCAGCTCTGAGGAAGCGACCACTAGAAGCGGCTCAACACATCGAGACGTCAGCACTCAGAAGGCAGCCGCGCACAAGTCGTACGGATCTCCAATCTTGGGCTCACCATCGCTAACGTCAAGGACTTCGGTGGATACTCATCGCTCTATGAAACGAAGACGCGGCCCTGAACCAACAGAGCAACGACCAACTTCATCATCAGCCGCTTTTCCCCGATCAACAGCTTCGGTAGGCCGGCAACAACCTCACTCCCTCGGCACAGATTCCCGCACCCTGCCCGAAATCGGAAATCCAAGAACTCTTGATCTGATGACCTCTGAGAGATCCAAAGTCCGGGTTGACGAAAATGATACATCCAAGCCGTCTTCTTCACTGGATCCGCTGAGCCTCCGGCCCAGCCTTGAACACTCATCCTCAGGTACTCAATGAGCTCAGCAGAAGGAGCCAGTAACCAACCAAGACAAACTTCTAATCTTGGACGCAATTGACGAGCTTGAGGAGGAGCAGCAAGAAAAAGTGGCCTTGTTCATTCAGATGGAAGATCCTGCCTCGCGTGTAGGCCGATCCCAATATCCAGCACGGCTGTTTGAATACTGTTGGAAATCACGTGTTTTGCATATTGCTTTTGCAACACCAGATAGCTTAGTCACTCACTTACGTATATAAGGAGGGTGGGCCACCTACGCCCTTCCTCCTCATGCCAATCATCAATAGATCATCATTGTTCATCAACATACCAACAGTTATGAGCCCGGAATCACTTCCAAAACTCGTTATCCATCGTTTGATCTCTGTATAAGCGTCTCATACGCTTATAACGTTCTCTCTGCGGCATCCAGAAGAACACTGTATTGTTGCACCCTGCTGTAACACACTGCGACCGTGCGACGGCTTCCCTCCACGTGTCATTTCATCAACAGTCATCACGACACAGCTATTTGCCTCAACATCGAGCATCTCAAGTGTCTAATACACGTTCCTAGCTAGCTTTAACCCTTTTGGTTAGCTGTACGACGTCAACTGACGAATAGCACCTATTCGTCACCCACCATGTCGTCTTCGAAGCCAATCATCGTCCTCAAGTCTTCGCAAGACTGGGATGAATGGTTCTTCATCGTCCAATCGCGTGCAAAGAAGGCTCGCTTATACGACTACATCGATCCAACCAAGGACTCACGTCCGCAACAACCAATCGCGCCCACCAAGCCTCCTCTACCAACAGGCAACATCACCGACGCGGATCGTGAGGAGCACAAGTGGAAGCGCGAGGACTATAAGGAGGATAAAAAGGAGTACGACAGGCAGATGCGAGAGCTCAATGACCTCTCATCACTCATTGAAGACTCAGTGTCTCAGCCACTACTACCACTCCTGCGCAAGGTCGAGGATTCACATCCTTACGCACAGTTGCGCGCCTTACAAGCACGACTTCAACCTTCCACCTCTACACAACAGGAGTTCGTTCTTAATAAGCTCCGCGAGCTTAAGAAGCCTCCAACTACCCAGAGCACTGAAAAGTGGCTCACACAATGGGAAGAGTGTGTATTCAAAGCACGCTCTCTTGGCCTCTCTGATGTCGAAGGCTCTCGAGGAGTAAATGCATTCCTCAAGCCTATTATGTAACACGACTCAGAATACGCTAGCCCTATCCTTCGTGAGCTGCGACTCGGTACTAAGACGCTTGACGTTTCAGATGTCATTGTCGATTATCGTGAGCATGCTCGCCAGAAGCAAGCGCTCATAACGAACAAGACTCATGCGACCTTCGCAGCTACTCTACGAGGCGAGGAGCAGCCGCAGAAGCCTCCTAAATGCTTATGTGGACTCCTACACTGGTACTTCCAGTGCTTCTATCTCAATCCGAACGCGCCCAACCGTCCTGCCGACTTCAAACCAAACAAGAAGGTCCAGGATAAGATCCTTAAGCTCATGAAGAATGACAAGATCAAGACGCAAGTTAAGAATGCACTCAAGCGCGGTACACCGCCAACACCTCACACACAAGGTAACAAGGGTAAAGGCAAGGAGCCTAAGCCTGACACGCTTGCAAATGATGACAATAGTGATGACGAGCAAGGATCTATTAAGTCCTTCCCAGCCGTTGTTGCGCAGTCATTTGCTACGCACCGAGACTCGCGTCCAACCACGTTGGAGCTCTCATGGATCGCAGACACTGGTACCACTCATCACGTGTGTAACAGATATATGCGCAAAAGGTTTATCAAGACACGCAACGCAGGTCCAGATGACTTCGTGATCTGCGGCAACACGCGTGTGCCTATTAAGAGCTTCGGGAATGTCACAGTCAATGCCCGCAACGGAAAGAAGAGCAAGGTTATCACCCTTCGTGATGTAGCCTACGTCCCAGCATTCATGGGCAACTTAGTCTCCATTTCTAAGTGCAATGAGAAAGACGTTCATATGGACACTAAGAGTCTTCGACTCTACAAGGACGACACTACAGTGTGTGTCCTTACTCCGTCTGAAGGACAGTTCTTTCTTGAACTACACCAAGCAGAGTCCGTACCAGCCATTACGAGTGCTGCGACCACCCGTAGTCTCCCAGCTGAACAGTGGCATGGAGTCTTTGCTCATGCCAACTACCACGCTATCAAGGCGTTGCTCACAGCTGTTACCGGCGTAGAGTTCACGAACGACGTCGTGCCTGTTCACTGCGACACCTGCTCGCGAGCAAAAGCTCATCAGCTTGTTGCGCGAGACTCATCACCAGAGGAAGCTCGCAACGAGTCATTCTTCCGAGTCTCATTTGACCTCATCCAGATGACGCCCGCCTTCAATCAACACGAGTGGATCACTCATATCGAGTGTATAAAGAGCAACTATGTCTTCACCCGCACCCATATGCTCAAATCAGACTACAACACGCTCATTCTCGATATTCTGAGTATGATCGAACGTCGCTTTGACGCTCTCACTGCGTTCTTTCGAACTGATGGCGAAAGATCACTTAACACCGCGTTTAAGGCTGAACTTAAGCGAAGAGGAATCACAATAGAGGTCTCAGCACCCTATACACCTGCTCAGAACGGACATGCCGAGAGAACTGGTCAGTCTATTATCATCAAAGCACGAGCAATGCGTATCGGGGCAAACCTCCCTGAACGCCTATGGCCAGAGACAGTCCTGGCAGCAACGTACATACACAATCGGACGCCAAGCAAAGTCCTCAAGTGGAAGACGCCCTTCGAGCTTGCTCATAGCATTAAACCAAACGTAGCTCACATGAGAGTCTACGGATGCAAGGCCTACGCCCTTAACAAAACCATCCCGCGTAGTAACAAGCTCCAAGAACGAGCCCTCGTTGGCTATCTTGTTGGGTATGACTCCACCAACATATACCGGATATGGTATCCACCAGGGGACCGTATCATCCGCTCAAGAGACGTCAGTTTTGACGAGTCATCAAAATACTCACCAGATGAGCAAGAGCAGTATCAAGAAATCGAGGATATAGAAGAGGAGCCTCAGGAGGTAATTCCTCGCATCCGTCTGGGCTCTGAGGACCTCATCACGTCAGATTCGTCATCCAGTGAAGATGAGGAGGTTACTCATGAGCAAGCCACTGATATAGAAGAACAACCTACTTCGTCATCAGATGGACAACAACAAGGCATACTGCCTGATAAACCAGATATACAACACACTCAACTACATACACCATCGCCGTCCACCACGGACAACAGCATACCACACCCACCAAGCGATGACGTCTTGCCGTCACCTACTCTCAGAGACTCGCACACCTCAGGGGGTGAGGAAGACGAACAACAGCAAGAGGGACGCCTTAGTCGTCTCCTCCCTGTTCAATACGATACTAAGCCTGACCCAGGAGCAGCACGGGGCAATCGTGCACCCCTTGCAGCCAATATCAACGCGGACCCCAACCCGAACCTTATCATCGAAGGTCCAAGGAATCGAAGAAGAGCTACGCATGCCGCGAAGGTTATCAGTAACGCTCACTATGAGCAGACCTTTCTCGCCGCGAGCATGTGTGCACTGCTTAAACACGCTCCTACGGGTAATCACGAGCAAACATCTCAACCTACTGCACACGAGGATCCTCCACCCTCATATCAGTTAGAGGAGCTTCCTCCTCTACCACGCATTCATCGGGACGACCTTCCGCCCGAGCCTCGTTACTATAAGGACATCCTCAAACACCAACTCAAGCCTTATCTCTTTCAAGCACTCTACCGTGAGCTGCAGGAAGGCAATGGTAAGGGGGTGTGGATCGTTGTAGACGAGGATCAAGCACGCAAGGCCAACAAAGAGGTCATTCCTCTTACATGGGTCTTCAAATACAAATTCGATGAGAAGGGATATCTCACTAAGATCAAGGCACGAGTATGCGTACGAGGTGACCTCCAAGTCTCCTACCAAGACACATATGCGGCTACCCTTGCCTTCCGCATCTTTCGCACGCTTATGGCGATTATCTGCGCATTCGACCTCGAGATGTGGCAATACGACGTCGTTAATGCCTTTCCTCATGTCCCTCTCGATCAACCAACCTTCTGCCGAGCACCAGAAGGCATGACACTTCCTTATAGGAAGATCTTGTTGCTTAAGAAAGCTCTCTATGGGCTTAAAGAGTTGCCAGCGTTGTGGCAAAAGCACTTTCAAGCCACGCTCAAAGACCTGGGACTTGAGCCTGTGCCAGATGCTCCATGTCTCTACGCAAACGAGCACCTCTTTGTATTCTTCTTCGTAGACGATATTATCATGGCCTTTCCTAAGAAGGATGAGCCATTCGCGCACGTATTCGAACAAGACCTCTTTCAGCGCTACGAGATGCGTAAGATAGGAGAAGTTCAGTGGTTCTTAGCTTTACGAATCGTCCGTGATCGAAGCAAGCAACTGCTATGGCTATCACAAGAGTCATACCTTACCAGCCTTAGGGCTAAATATAACGTCAAAGAATCATCGGTTGCCACGCCTCTTCCGATAGAGGACCTACCTACCCCAAATAACGAGGCTCATGCAACACCTCAAGACATCCACACGTTCCAGAGCAAGATGGGATCTGCCCAGTTCGCTGCTATTAGCACGAGACCTGATATAGGCCACGCCTGCTCAGCCCTCTCTGCGTATTTAACGAACCCTTCTAAGCGACACCTCTATCTTGCACACCGCCTCCTAGAATATCTCGTAAACACGAAGGACCTCGCAATTATGTATAACGGCAACGTGGCAAATGATCAACGCATCTTCGTGCCTAGCAGTGATGCATCCTTCGCAAATGACACGGCCACACGCCGTAGTTACCAAGGATTACTCATAATGCTGTTCGACGGACCCGTGGACTGGAAAGCCTCCAAGCAACCAACAGTGACGACCTCAACAACGGAAGCAGAGCTCCTCGCTCTATCAGAGACTGCTAAGCAAGCATACTGGTGGAAACGCTTCTTCAGAGGCATCCAATTTGAGCCAGGTCACCTCGTTCAGATCGAGTGTGACAACACACAGACGCTCCGCCTTATGGAAGAGAACGTCGGAAAGCTTGTTACGAAGCTTCGTCACGTTGATATCCATCACCACTGGCTTAGGCAAGAGACTCAAGCAGGCAACGTTCACTTCAAATGGACACCAACAGCTCAGATGATCGCAGACGGTCTCACAAAGCCGTTAACAAAGCAAAAGCACGCCCACTTTGTGCAAGGCTTAGGCCTCTCATTACTACAACAGTGATTATAAGCGTACACACCGCTTAAACCAGATTGTCACCATTTTATTTATATATTTCGGTAATCACGTTCCTTTCACACTGTTAAAGGTCAACACTAAGCAGATTATCGCGCACTGCCCGATCGGACACCACGCGAAGGGGGTGTGTTGGAAATCACGTGTTTTGCATATTGCTTTTGCAACACCAGATAGCTTAGTCACTCACTTACGTATATAAGGAGGGTGGGCCACCTACGCCCTTCATCCTCATGCCAATCATCAATAGATCATCATTGTTCATCAACATACCAACAAATACTGACGAAGAAAAGAACATAGATGACATCACCGGCTACGAGCGTGCACTCATGATCGGTTCCCTCCCCGACGAGATGCTGCACTCACTCCTCGCGTATGTCAAGGCAGCCAATGCCGAAGCCCCATTCCGCGCTTTTGCAACCGCGCCCACCGGCAATCCTCCCTCGCCGTGCCCGACTTCGATGCAACCACCGGGTACAGACGAACAAACCCCCGCAAATCTGACCACGTCACAGCAATCCACGGTTGGTGTCAGACCTCGCTCAAGCATCTGCACTCCCTCTGACTCCTCCCACCTGACCACCGTAGCGCTCGAGGATGGTCTCATGCGTAGAGTCAGGAAGGTCACCGTCACCTCCGTGGTTTACGACCTCTACCCTATCGAACCGGTTCGTTTCTGAAATTTTTCTTGTTTGATACCTATGTGGCAAGCCAATCGGGCGATGGTACGACATACCGTCAGGGATGCCTAGCGATGCTAGAATCTGCATGAGGAATAGTTGCTGTTTCTACAAGTCCGAAGGGAGTATTGCGTTATGGATTTGCTTTGAAGATAGAAATGGTTCATTTATTCGGAAGAGATGTTCTGCATAGCACAATGGATAGCACTTTCAACACAGCACTTCACAATGAATAACAGTTCCACCACACCATCTCATCTCCCTCGCCTGCCTCCCATTTAGCTCATCCGTCCACCACCCTCTTCAGCGCCTCCCCCTCGCCCGCACATATCTTGCTCTGTTTACAGAAGGAGTAGGACACTGCAGAAAGTGTTTTGATCAAAAGTGAAAGAATTATACAGGCTTCCTGCTATCGCAACGCCGCTTCCGCGAGGTGTCGTGCTCGGGCATGGGCGATGCTTTGGATGATGACTGAGAAAGTGCACGGTCATTATCAGACGAACAGGCAGGCGGGTGTCACGGAATGGCCACAGAGAGAGAATAGATAGAAGAGGATTCCGCGAGGTTTGGCAGGTATGAGAGCGGAGTTGCAATTGCCGCCGATGTCACCTGGCGGCAAAGATCGTACTCCTTCTTCCGACCAACACCAAAGAGTTTTTTCCCATTCTGCTGAAATGTACATGTATCTACCAGGCCGTGTGTCCACCATCTACCCTCAGATCGGCCCCCGTCACAAAGCTGCTCGCGTCGCTCAGCAAGAACATGATGGCTCCCCGGTGCTCGTCTGCACTGCTCAATCTCATCATCATGTTTTGACTGCACCATTGCCGGTCCATTTCCTCGTCCTGCAACATTTCGGACGTCAATCGCGTCCTGATATACCCAGGCGATACGGTATTGACCCGGATAAGTGGGTAGCTCTTGTTACTGCCCCACTCGGCCGCCAGCGACCGTGCCAGCTGCACCACCGCTGCCTTCGACGAGTTGTACGTCGCCGAGTCGGCACCCTGCCATGAGATTAGCACCGCTATTATTGAGTCGGTCTGTGAGCTTGCAAGCTAGCCCACCTTGTTGCTGCCGTGTGCGCTCATGCTCGCTACGAGAACTATGCTCCCTGCTACCCCCTGCTTCTGGAATTCACGGCCTGCTTCCTGTGCACATATGAAAGTGCCAATGTAGTTGACATCCATGATGCGCTTCACAGAATCAATGGCCGTGTCGACAGCTGGACCGACGCCACTAATGCCTGCACACGTTACCAGGCCTCGCAACGGGAACCTTGCGGCGGACAGTGCCGTCTTGAAAACACCACGGACATCAGTCTCGTTGACGATGTCGCAACTGTGGTACCATGCCTTCGTCCCATACTGCTCAGCGGCCACGAGCACTCTCTCTATCTCAGTCGAATGTTAGTTGTGCTCAACTCCGAGAAGCGGCTGGATCGTGACTGACCCCAAGGCTCTGCAAGGGGCTTTTCTGCGCGATCCAAACAAATGACGTCACCTCCGCTCTCGATCACGGCGCGGGCGACTTCTAGGCCTACAGAACCACCACCTCCGGTGACTTTTGGCGGTCAGCAGCTTTTCTATGACTTGGGCATTGCAACTCACCGAGCACTGTTCTGCCGTCCAGCCTGAAGAGATCTCCGATAGATTTCTCTGGCGCGCCCAGAGACGGCTTCGCCTCCCGTTCCGATGATACCATTTCAGCAACTTCTGCTCCCAGAAGAACACTCAGAAAAAAAGGCTATGAAATGCTCTCGAGGCACTACGACTCTCGAAGGACGTTCGGCAGTCTTATGTTACCACGGATTTCTCACGTGTCTGGCACCGCGGGTCATCCTTGCATCATGCTCCGCGACGGCGCCGTTCCTAGGACAGACCATCTTCCACCACCGATCGCTGGCATGAAAAGTAGCACTGCCAAACGCGGCCAAGTGGCGGCTCTGGCCCGTCCTCGCGTGGTCCGTGCTGGTCGATGACCTGGGCGGCTTCTGGCCCAGCTGGGCTGCTGCACGGCGGACCGAAAATTCAAATATCATGCAAACAGGACGGGAGATGATCTGGAGATAAAAATGCGGGATCAAGCGGGGACGTCTGATGAGCAGGGCCACCGGCCAACCCCGGATTTTTATAGGCCCCGCCAACCGACATCGGCCCAGCACGACAGCTAGAGTCTAGTCTCACTTGATACACATCACTTCGGTTGCGACAGCTATCCGTTGATGCTTTCGTCGCCGCTCAACACAGCTCCTAGCATCTCCCTCTTTGATCTGATGTCACAAGACACCTGTACGCACGAACGGCCGTATGCGGAGCTGGATTTGCTGTTTGAGAGGGGGTCGCTGGCGAGGAGGTTTGGGGGGACAGTTGCGGGTGCGTTTTGGGTGCAGGTAGTGGCGGAGTTGCGGGTGAAGGCGGGGAAAGGGGGACACCAGGAAGCGGCGAGCCATTTGGAGATGGTGGAGTAGGTAGTGAAAACCAGTGCATACCACAGTTTATTGATCTCAGTTGAATTGAATATTTTTTCTCTTTGTATGTACAGAAGACATGGAAGTCAGCGCTCGGAATATCAAGAGCGCAAAAACAAAACAGCTATTTAGCTCTTGCAGTATAACTTAAAACTGTACAACCACGCGAAAAAGGCGGCCGGCATCTATTTCTCCTTTTCCTTCTCTCTATCCTTTTCTACCTTCTCTCCTTCCTTCTCGCTTTCCTTCTCTCTCTTCCTCTCCTCCAATCCCTCCACCCCCTTCCCCCACGCCCCGGCCTTCTTCCCCCACCTCATCGTCCCCCAAACATGCGTCCACCCAATCTTCGGCGGCGGGCCCGGCCAGGTCCTAAACGGGCTCGCCGTCCCATGCCTGAACAGCACCTCATCCTTCTTCTCGTCGACCTCGTTCGCCTCGCCCATCCCCACGTCCGGCGCCAACTCGGCCGCCTTCCTCTCCAGCGCCGCCCTCTCCGCAGCCGGAATCTCCCACCTGCGCACTTCTTTGGCCACGGGCGTCCACCACGACAGCTCCGGGCAGGCGCGTGCCCACCACCTGCGGCCGCACATCTCCCACAGGCGCGAGCGCGCGCGCTTGTACGCGAAGCGCTCGTCCTCGCCGGTGAAGGCGCCGGCCTGGCCGAAGTCGGGCGCCCGGAAGCCGGGGATCGTCGTCGTCCTGCCGCCGCCCACGATGGTGTCGTAGTCGCGGTCCGCGCCGAACGAGCCCGTGTACGTGCCGCGGCGCACGCGGTTGGGCGGATCGTCCTCGAGCGCGTCCTCGGCCAGGATGCCCTGCAGGCGGGCGTGGGTGTAGTCGACGACGGGCTCGGGCTCGGGCTCGGCGGACGTGCCGGCGCCGTCGTAGGACGAGATGTTGGGGCGGAAGGGCGCGGTGGCGTCTTGGTAGATGTCGGAGAAGGTTTCGGAGTAGACGGCGTCCTGGTCCTGTTCGGCGGCGACGGCGGTCTCGCCGTTCGTTGTGGGGGACTTTGGTTTGCGCGATTCGGGGAAGAAGATGTCGTCGGGGCCGGCGGCGGCGGTGATGAGGAGCTTGCAGCGGGCTTCGTAGAGGGCGTCGAGCAGGGTGATGAAGCGGCGGGCTTCGTTCTTCTGGAGGAGAGAGAGGACGGGGACGTCGGTCAGGACGAGGGTGTGGAAGGTCGAGGCGAGTGTAATGTAGTCTGCCGGGCCCAGCTGACTGGCGCAAAGTTCGGAGAAAGTCCAGGAAGTCACACCATTGTGCTGGCGCGGGATGTGCACTTGGCGGCCATAAACGCGCATTGTGCTGGGCGACCAGGGGATGTCTGCAGATCTGACGCCAGTAGCAACGGATTCCGCTTCCTTGAACTTGAGTAGCCATTCTTCGTGGTCGGAGGTCGACGCGTCCGTGGTTGGCTTAGCGAAGTAATGCTTGGGTAGAGACGCCATGTCCGGGATGGAGTCGTTGTCCTCGGAATTTGCAGATGTCTGCACGGTCTGGCCGCTCTCTAGGACCACTGAAATAGGAGGAGCGTCTTCTAATTCGCGCTCAGCATTCTCCAGCACAGCTTCGGACTCGCTTCTTCGGTAGTCCTTCCCGCCCTCCATTTCCCACACCTCGCATCTGGCTTTGAGGACTTCCAGGAAAGGGGCAAAGTCACCCCTTCCAGCGAACATGTTGTCATTGCTCATTCGCCTGGCCCCAAAGCCCCATCTTAAAGAGTCCATGCGGCTTGGTGGAGGCGTGAACTCCATACCGGCAGCCTTGGCCAGTTCCTCAGGCATACGATTGCTCGTTGCGATGAGCACACCGCCCAGGTGGAAGAAACTCGTCATCAAATTCGACATGATCTTCGAGGCGGCGCGATCCGGTAGTTGGAATTCGTCAAGAAAGAGAATGGGCGAGGTCTCGATCATGTCACGTGCCAGAACGAGCAACGAGTGCTCCTCATCAAATATGGAGCCGCTAGAAATAGTCGAGGTGCGAGTGCGTCTCAGAGCCTCGAGCTTTGCAAGGGTCTCTAGCATGAAAGTGTTGAAGTGCCAGCGGCGTTTCTTGCGATTGGGGAGGCAGTCGGCGAACAGATCTATTAGCATGCTCTTTCCGGTGCCGACCTCGCCGTGCAGCATTAAGCCCTTCGGCGAGTCGAGGCTCATGGCTTGTTCATGGCTGGTCAGGACGCGAGTCAGAGCAAGGCTGTCACGCTTCTCCTTTTCGGCGAGCAACGAGGACCAGAAGCCGCGGGGGCGGACCTCACGGTTCTCGTCGTCGGGAGGCTTGGCGGGGCCATTGGAGCCGACTGCGCGGCTTATTTGGTGCAAGCGGTGGCTGTATTCTGCGGTGGGCTCATAATCCTTCAGGCGCTCGTACAGCTTCTGCAAATGGAGTGCTGGGGCGAGTCAGCTGGCATTGGCCCGACGACGTGGTCGATAGGACGGCGAGCTATGACGTACCGAGACGGTGTTGAGCGGGATCAGGGCGGATGCGGTTGGTGGCCAGCAACGCACGGTAGAGCACGAGCGGGTTGGTGATGGCAACTCCGGTCGAGTACTTGCGGACCAACATGGAGCCTCAAAGATATTTTACGGGCATGCGGGACAGGGCATAGAAAGCGCTGTTCCGACGTCGGCGGCGACGAGGGCGAGGGAGAATATGTGCGTCTTGGGCGTCTGTGGGCTGCCGGGTGTGCTGCGTCTACGGCGAGCGCTGGCGACCCCCCGCGCAGCCGCGGATTTGCGTCGGCTCCAACCCCGAAATCCTCGAAATCCGTGGCCGCTCCCGCCATCGCCTGCTCTCCCACCTCCCCCGCCTCTCAACTGGTCAGGGTAAGTCGTGTGCACCATGCGGCTGAAACAGGAAGCTGAATATTCGAGTACTGGAATTCCCCGCAGTGGTCTCGATGCTGACCGGCCCCGCGCTCTCCAGACGCAGCGTCATTAGGCGTCCGCCACGTGCCCGCCAGACACCAAGCTTCTCGTGTCCGACAGTCGGTGCAGAGCCAAATGCACGTAGACGTTGGAAGTTGCGGCAACGCCCTCATCCTAACCGCCTGCAGCTCCCTTTCTCGTAAAATCATTTGCACTTCGACCGCCGCCTGCCCGGGATGCTCCGCTCGCCAAAGAACACCCCGGGCTGACCACCCTCCCTCGCGGCATTCCCGCCGCCCAACTTTAAATGACACGCTTGCCCCAAGGAGTTTCGGAGCTTCTGAATGGAGAATGGGAAGGTGCCAGACGTTCGACCTTGAGCCTTGCCCTGCTCGACTTTTTGCCATCGCTGTCCTTTTTGGGCCACTTGCATATATGCCGTTGCCCTTCATAGCCTGTCCCTGCTCGTGAACCATTATTCTCACTGGGCGCTGCTCATTCTCCTGCCGTGGCTGCATATTGGATGTGCTCGATCTGCAGGATCGCTGACCATCACCACATTGCAAGCGAATGCCAGCTTACTTTCTTCCTTTCCATGGCCTTGCTATCTCTTGCCTAATTAGAGTTCTGTTTCTACTGCTACTCCAAGGCCTGTATCCTTGTAGACTTGATTACGAGACCAAGCGGTCCAGCCACTCAATTTCTTTGTCACGCTGGTGCCTTCCTGGATCCCCTTCGTTGCGGTGCTCTTCTATTCCGCCAATCTCTAGCCGGAGCTTACCCGCGTTGACACAATGGTGCGGTGATCTTTGGGGCCTGGGGCTATTGCACGAGCATTTCGATCGGTACCTGAACAAGTATGTACAGGTAATCCAAAGATTGAGGAAATCTCTGCAAGCCTGTGCAGAAAATCTCTTCTCTATCTTCTGGTCGACAGGTTGAGCAAGTTTTACATTCGTGGGGTTGATGAGGGGCTCCGTTCAGCCAAGATAGACACAGGCTCATACGCCTACTCGACCGCTCGCAGCTAGGTCACTATCGAATTTCAGTAGCCTTACTCCGTGATCAAGGTGCCTAAAGGATACCAACATTGTAGACAGACATCGAAGGGAGCTTTTCCGTCATGCGGCTCTATTGCTCTTACAGCAAAGGCCTAGAGAAGCTCCAAATCGAGACGAAATCCCTCTCAACAGTCATCATGAGCAGAAGTGCTTAATCGTTGTTCAGCTCCATCCTCTCCTCGATCACGCTTACAATGTCCTTCCATTCCTTCATGCCTCCGGTCCCTGTATCCCCACACGCTATCCTCTTCTCAACTGGCCGCAGCACTTCCACCCACCCACCGTTCCCGACACCCCACTCCTCCTCGAGCACTCTAATCTGCTTAGCCGTGATCGGATGCACCCACATCGCCGTATTCATCGCCGGCGCGACTATTATCCTCTTCTGCCTAGGCGCCACCAGCCCTGCCTCCTCCCCCTCCGCCGTCCCCAGATTCACGCCCCCACCACTCGCACTCGCATCGCTCTGCGGCAACCGCACCGGATCCAGCTGGCCGGTCGTATCCCACGCCCTGACCACGCTCAGCAGCAAGCCGTCCGAAATCCCGTTCACCATCTTCGCCAGCGTGTTCGCGCTCAGCGGCGCGACCACCATCAGGTCCGCCCACCGCCGCAGCTCGATGTGCAGGATCGAGTTCCCGCGCACCCACGGCTCGCGCCACTCGTCCTCGTCCAGGTAGACTCCGTCGACGTTGGGCAGCGCCGCGATCGCGGCCAGCGACGGCTGCTCCGCGGCCTGGCCGTCGAGGAAGCGCGAGGCCGACGGCGTGAGCACGACGCGGATCGAGAGGCGCGGGTGGGCGGCGAGCGCGGTGATAATGTTGGGGATCTTGATGGTGGCGACGGAGCCGGACGCGGTGAGCAGGAGGTGCGGCTTGCCGTCGTTGTGGGCGACTGCGGTCATGGGTGGTGGGGTGGGGCGCGTCGTTGCGGACGGCGCGGTGGTGGACGGGGACATCACGGGAGTTTTTCAAGGCGGAGCTGGAGGATGTTGGGTTGTTGAGCTGTGCGAGGTCAGCGGGCGGAGAAAGGCATGTTTGGCGGTCTGTGTGTGTGCGTGTGTGAGTAATCGCGTCTGAGGTCGAGTCAAAGGCGTGCGATATGTCAGCCGCCGCGATGGCGATGTCATGACTGCGGGCGTGTGCGGCGAACTTTCTGTTTGCCGCATCCCCGGACGAGACCTCCACTCTACCACGCACCTTCCACCACCGCACACGTCCTCTACCGCCCGCAATGTTGTTCTCACGGACAGCCTTCTCGAGCGTACGCCTCTCGATTCTTTCGCTCGTGTTCACGCCGCTGACAATCGCACAGGCTTTCCGCGCCGCGACTCGCCCGTCTTCGCGGACGCTCGCCAACCCGATCGCGCATGCCCGCCTCACTCCCCTCCAGATCCGCTTGCTCTCGCAGGAGACTCGTGCCGCGATAGACAAGGCAGTTGCCTCGGCACCGGTTGTTCTCTTCATGAAGGGCACCCCCGAGATGCCGCAGTGCGGCTACTCGCGTGCCAGCATCCAAATTCTTGGCATGCAGGGTGTGGATCCGAGCAAGTTCACGGCGTTCAATGTGTTGGAGGATAATGAACTGAGGCAAGGTACGTTGAGACAATTCTTCACGGAGAGGTGAATTGTGGTGAATTGGACTTGTTGACGGTGTTGGCATAGGTATCAAGGAATACTCGGAGTGGCCTACGATCCCGCAGCTTTACGTCGACAACGAGTTCGTGGGTGGCTGCGACATCCTGATGTCGATGCACCAAGACGGCTCACTGGCGAAGATGCTGGAGGACAAGGGTGTGCTGGTGCCGGCTGAGGAGGAGGGCAAGCCCGAGTAGACTGCTGCTGGGAACGACGAAATGAAGCCATGGGGAGCTTGTACTCTGACGGGTTGTTCCTATATATAATTCTCCTGTAACTTTACGCATGCGTGGTAATCACTCGAATGCGAATTTCTTGTTTCGCGGTTCTCTCCTGTCACGTTAGAGCTCCGATTACGTCTCGTTTCTCTGTTTTCGTTTGCTGCACCTTCCTTCTCCCGACCCCTCTCACCCAGTCACCCCTCACTTCACTTTCTCCACGCCCAACTCGTTTTCTCTGGCTTGTCTCGGTATGTTCTCACGGAACTATGCTCCTGCCGCATCAGGCGTCAACCGGTTCTCCAAACCCACCAACGTCTTTCACACATCCAAGATGTTCAAGAACCCTGCCCAGCGCTCGACCACTTCCCGCAGCAAAGCTGCCCCGCTCTCCAAATACGCCCTCACATCAAAGCCCCACGGCATCATGAAGAGCACGTCACGCAGGCGGCGCTCTCCGTCTCCCAAAGACCGCGAGAAGCGCCAACGCCAGCTCGACCACCCTCTCTCCGGCCAATTCATCGGTGAGCGCTCACCACGTCCCCCGAGCACTCCCAGCCCCTACTTCCGCACCAGCTCCCCCCTCCGAGCTCACCACTCATCCATCACCCTCCAGAGACGTCCGAGTCCTACCGCACCAACCTCATCAACACCGCCGAAACCGCCCTCCGCAGCACCCGCCGCGGCCTCTTGGACCGCCTCGCCCACACCAACGGCCCCACGGCCGACGCTGACCGCGCCCCTTCCCCCTCCAACCGCCTCCCCACAACCACCGAGCTGCAGGCCTCGCACAACGCCGCCATCGCCCGCATGACGGCGCCCTTCGGCAGCGAAACGATCCCGCACAACGACGACGACGATGACGACGCCCTCGTGCAACCCAAAGACCCCGTCACTCTCGCCGCCAGCATGGCCGACTACGCGGCCGTCGTCGCGCACGAGGAGAAGAAGCTGAGAGCGCTGGGCGAGGAGTGGGCGCAGGTGATGGCGGAGCTGCGGATGTTCGGCGATGACATCTTCGGGAAGGAGATTGTACGGGGGATGATGACGGGTGGTAAGCGCGCAGGTGTTGGAAGGGCCGGGATGGGCGAGGTGGAAGTCGAGGCGTTGAGGGAGGCGGTGGCGCAGCTGGCGGCGGAGGGGGCGCGGGAGTGCGAGGAGGTGGAGGAGGCGGAGAGAAAGGCGAAGAAGGGACAGAGGCGGAATTTGATGCAGACTTTTGCTGTTTTGATGGGGGATGGTTAGATGGTGGGTGAGGGGCGGCGGATATGGAGGAAGAGGGCCTGCTAGATGGCTGATCTGGTTATAGAGAGATGATTATACATGGCTGGTAGCTTAGCTAGGATATATATGGCAGACGAAGACAATTGATTTTCCTGGGCGTCCTGACTTCGCTTGTACAATGATGTCATCCAGAATTCTTCTTCCAGCTATCTTCAAGACGAGTGGCTAAGTTCCAAATCACCGACGTATCGGTACAGCCACGGTCATGAATTTTTAGTGTCCATTATGCTCTTCAAGCTGACCCAAGTGCACATTTTAAATGACTACTCGGCAATATATTCCGACCGTATCCTGAGAAAAACAATGTCATTTTGCGGGAGAGGAAAGATTAAACACTTAAACTCGATCGCGATATCGCCACAAGTCATTCACCCCGTAGCCGACATCCTGAGTAAGATGGATGCATGTGGAAAAAGTAAGAACACAGCAAGGAAGAGAGAGCGTTGTGTACCTACGAGTCGAGATAATCACCTGACTGAGACTTTGTGCGCTCCATGAATCGGACTCCTTATTTGATATGCTGTAGAACTCACAAGGATTCGGTTCTTGTTCAGATCACCAAGTTTGCAACCCCACGGTGAACGCCCTTCACGTGCTTCCCACCCCGTGCGATTCAATTTCAGTTCATCGTACGATCTCTTATTTAAGTTGAATTAAACACTGCGAGGTCCTGTATACTTGCGATACATAGTAATCTTCCACTATAGTGTGAAAATGCGCTCACACTATCAAAACATCAACTACGATGACAACACTTCCACAGCGGCCCTCAGATCTCTGGCACATGCCGTGCTTCAACATCTCAACGTCAAGACATGAACGCCAACATCATACAGAGCCGCTGCTGAGACCCAACGACGGAAACAACTGATCTGTCTCATTATGCTCTACGATGTCATGTTCCGAGCTGCTAGCCCACGGAATAAACTTTCAGAAGACAAGCGGCCGACGACCCAGAGTGCTCGACAGTTCTATCCCGGCAAAAACATAGTGATATGCCGTCACTTTTGTGTGGAGAATACAGACAACCGACAGCCAACGCCCCTTTTAACACCATCCAACAACCAAAAAAAATTGCGCCTCTGGCAACCACCCACCACGTGGAGCCCGCCCCTGCCACTTCACGCGAACACAACCCCGCCCCATCATGCGCCTGGTCTCGATGAAGGGCCAAGCAGCCTTTAAAAACACACGATCCTCTCCGGTTTGATTTCGCCGTGCAGAAATTTCTGCTTTTCAGGATATGGAAGGGTCAATGAAATACACCGGTACTGTTGGGTCTTTTCTCCAATTACAGTTTTTCAAGCTTCACTTGGATGTTGTCTTCCCCGAACTCTTCCTTAGGCACATACTATTTCCAGCAAGTAAGCGATGAGCACCGGCATCATGCAGAGGTGCTACTCAGCAGAGCCATATTGTGCTGATGGCGCTGGAATTTAGCCAAAGATGAGGCTGGATATCTACCTTGGGCGGACCACGTAACAAGGAAAGGCCAAGGAGAGAAAAGTTTTGATGTAGTCGTAGTAATTTAAAGTGATCTCCGTGAGTTTGAAGATTTGCTTAGGAGATTCGTTAGATGGATTTGTTTCAACGAAGGGAATGAAGTGGCCTCAGTCGTCAGCTTAAAACCCGCGCTCCGATCCGCACACCTGGTCTCGTGAGGTTCTCGGAAGAAATGCGTCATTGCATTAATCACTTGACTAACAGCAATGCTCTAATGAGAAGTAACCCGCAGGCGTTGGTAAGAATACACAAACAACCAGCCGTTACTTTGAGGAGGAAAGAATAAAGAAATTAAGTGGCCAAGAAAAAGAAGGAAAGGGGGCCATGAGAAATGTACAAACGTCGTCATCAAAAGAAAGAAAAAATGTGAGAAACACCCAATCAACCACAACACATAATGCCCGTTACAATGAATCAATCCCATCAAAAGCCTACATCCAAAAAACGGCATCACTCTTTTACAACTCCCCCCTCTCTTTCTCCTTCCCCAACTTGACCAACTTCTCCGCCGTCCCCGCCCTCTCCTCAAATAACCGCCTCAGGTCCTCTACGCTCTTCTTTTTCAAATCCAGCTTGCGCGGATTGTCCTTCGGAATTGGCGGCGGTTCAAAGCTCGGCATGCGTTTAAGGAGACCCGAGGACATAGCACGAGGCTTCGTCGGCGGTTCGGGAGCCATGGTCGCCGCGCGCTGAAGGTTGCCATTATTACCAGAAGAATTCGCGGGGTAGACGGGGCGGGCAAGAGAGTTGATTGTGGGGCCGCGTGAGCGAGAGTGCTCGCGGGTGTACTCGGAGCCAACGTTTTCGGCGGAGAGAGAAGAAGTGGAGGTACGGCGGGACAGGTCGTTTGTAGGAGAGAAGGTCGGAAAATCTATTGGTTTGCGGGATTCGGCGTCTTGTGGAGACAAGGAGGGGAAACGGTTGCTGAAAGTCGAGGGACTGGTGAGATTGGGTGATTGAATGGGGGAAGCAGAGGGCTTGCTTGAGCCGCTAGATCCAGGTCTGGAGGTGACGGGCTTGCGATGAACTCCACCAGCAGCAGCGGCTGCACCAATCATCTCAGCAAGACCGGGGGGCGCACGGGACTGGGCGGAGAAGGGTTGGTTGCTTTGGGCTTGGGTAGGAAATTGGGTCGCAGAGACGGTGCGCTCTGGGGAAGAAACAGCACTCTCCGCGCTAGCGATCTGCTCCGCAGTCAGGGCTTTGCGTTTTGGCACGATAATATGAGGAACAGTGGGACCAGGAAGTCGCGCACCAGACTTATCCTGTTTCTTCTCGTCCACGCTCCACCCTGTACTGCGGGCAGGGGCAAATCCATCCGTTGTTGCGGCGTATGTGAGAGGTGATTCGGAGCTTCCTGCCATCTCGTCTGCGAGCACAGTCGAATACCGCGGCGGCACCTGGACGGTCGGCGCTGGCTTACGTCTTACTGATGAATCGTCACTACCTGACGGACTCAGGGGAATGTTTTTGGAACTAGATACCGAAGGGCGTGGAGGCAATGCGGGTGGTGGTGCATCATCAGTGTTGTCTTGCATGATGATTCCAGAGAACTGCTTCTCAGAATCGGCGAACCCAGCATCTTCCTCCGAAGGCGATTCAACACCAAAATCCTCGGATCTAGGGCGAGGTTTGCGAGAAGCCTCCAAGGGGTCTTCATATTCCTGCGGGGTTTGCGGTGGCTCCAAATCACGTTGAAAGGTAGAAGCTTCAGCACCACAGTCTTCGCGGAGCCCCTCATCCCACAGGTCGATGGCCTCGGCCAAGATACGGCGCACCACACTAGAGATCTTCGCATCCTCAATCTGGTCAGGACCACAAACAAGCGTGGGCGCAAAGCACACGGCCAAGTTCTCGGCAGACATCTTGTTCTCATCTTGGTGCGCAGCGACAATGCTAAGAAGCGGAAGCAGATGGCGAACCAGAATTTCCCGTGAAACCACTGGAATTGCGGACCATTCCGACTTCGGAGATATCAACTCCGCCAATGTATTACGCGTCGGGGGTTCGTCGGGATTTCCGAATAGGCTTCGCACTTCGCGGTACGACGATTGGGGAAAGATCGGCTGGCGCAGTTCAGCATACCAACTCTTGATCAGACCCGCTGCGAGGTAGACACCATAGCAATCCCTCGAATCAACCTCGTTCACGATAGCCAATGTGGTTTCCGCATTATCAAAGGGAGGAAGAGGAAGCATGGCACCGTTCTCCTTCCACAGAATGTACCTCTGGCCGCGATCATACGCTTCCTTCAAGATCTCCTTGAGTCTGGAATGTGGCGGGATTCGGAAAATTCCTTCGGTGCCAATGTTGGCTTCCATAAGTAGGAACGTCGTGGTTTCGCGTAACACACGCGGTAGCCTGGTGTCACCTCTAGCATTTCTAGGCAAGGGCTGCTTGACGGAAAAAGCCCGGCGGCCACTGGCGAAAGGTGCGTGGATGTCTGGCGATAAGCGTCGATCATGGAGATATGCGGACGGCGGTATCAACAACGTCTCCACAGGCAGATGTACTGCTAGCTGGGTCAAGGTAGAGACTGCGATTCTCGTGTCAGCACAATGCCTCAACCAGCCACACCCGTTCCATGCATGTAAGCCAGGAACGGCTGAGCTCAGCAATTGCGGACTCCTTCGCTCGTGTTCCCTCAGCGCTCACTTCTCTCGTATGAGTACGGAGATGCTGCGGTCGATTGCGCGCGTCTTTGACGCCCAGAATTGCGCCAAGACCGTAAGCAGCCGGCGCGGGGCCCACGCGGGCAGTTCCCAAAAATGGTAAGCACTCACCATGGACGATTTTCCTCCTGAATTTGGGACTGGCGATGGTTGAGAACATCTCCACCAGGATCCTGACCCAGCTCCTCTCGTGCACAATGTAAAGTTTCTGTAGGCGCTTGCGCATGGCACGGCTCAGGACATGGTATGCCTGAATGAACCAGCCCCAACCCGGGCGATTCTTCTTACCGCCAGCCGCACGCTCCGCATCCCCGCCAGCGAAGAATATGACCTCGTATTCGGTTCCGCTGAGCAGCTCTTCCTCGCCCGGCAAACGGGCGAGCACGTAGGGGAGTAATGCGTCGAAGTCGTGCTCATCGGCGTCGGGCAAGGCGGCGGCATTCAGGATGTAGATGGGGAGTCCGGAGTCGGAGGGCACAGGCGTGCGATAGAGGATGCTGGCGGCAGCCTTCGCCAGTTCATGGTCGTAGTCGGCGGAGGTGCGGGGAGGAGGGACGGCGCTGAGGGAAGTGCTGCGCAGACGGCCTGCGCGTTGGGCGAGTTGAGCGCGCATTGCTTTTCCAGACCAGGTTAGCCGGCGACGTATGCCCATAGCAGCCGAGCTGTGGTGGTCGTGTTCGTGATGGTGTTGCAACTTCATGCTCCACTCTCTTTTGCGGCTTGGGCGGGACGCAACAGACAACAAAGGACTGGAAGAATGAAGGCAGGTGCGCGGGGTGTCTGGGGCTATATTGGGAAATTTGCGAGACTTACTGCGGCAGTGGCTTCTGGAGGATGATAAGAGAGTTGGCCCTACGCTACCCCTGCTGGTGTCGAAGAATGTGCCGTCTGAAGGGACTCGTAATGCAGGCGACCCTGAGCGACAATGCTTGCGTAAGGCAGGAGGGCGGAAGGCGCCTCACAGGGCTGAAACCAGAGCTTTTTCACGGGCAGGTGGCGGCGGATCTGCATTCACTCGGGCGACTTCATGCTGTGATGCCCCGCAGGCTTCGACGTCAGGCGGTGAGAACGGAGCGAGGGTGTCTGGCAGCAAGGATGCGGTGGTTTAGTCGGCCCCTGCACGTCCAGCCAGGTCGCCCGGCCGACGCGTACCCTGCCCGCCCTGCTCAGGATCTGTATGAACTGGCGTGTCCTAGCGCCGCCTACGTGTCCGTTCGCTCGTAACGTGCTGTCTATTTTTTCTCTAAACTACTGACTACTTCGCCTGTTTTTACTTTTAGGCTTCCCGATCATCATGCCCGCACGGTCTGCTAGATAGCGCGAATCGGCACGCTCCCACCAACAGCTTGCAGTGCCTGATCGACCGCCACGCACAAGACTATCTATGCCGCAGGATTCACATCCCTGCCGCCTTGTGTCCCATCGTCACCAGCTCCGCCGCCCTCCGCTTGGTCCCCCGTGGCGTGGTGTTGAGCCTCGGGCAGGTCAGCAACCGGCTCGTCTAATTCGCCCATCATCTCCATCTGGTTCTGCAGCTGCTCAAAGCGTTGCGTACGCTCCCAGAACTCCTGGAAGGGTATCCCGCGCTCCATCATCCGCCTCACTACTTCTTCGTCACGCACGTCCGGTTCGAGCGGAGGCGTCTCGTCGAGTCGGTTAGCCGCCCGCTGCTCCCCCGCAGCCTCCTCCTCGCGCGCTTGGAACCATGGCATGAGGCTCTGAAAGAAGGCCCGGAGATTGCTGTACTCTTCCCGCATTTCCGCCGCTGACTGGCCCTCGCGACGTCTGCTTGTCATGCTCGGGCTCGGGTCATACGAAGCCAGGTTGTCGCTCGGAGGTAGCGGGTCCGATGTTGACTGAACTTTGGAACTCAGGGATCGCGGGACTGCACTGATGAGTGCCGGGTTGTCGGTAAGTATGGTGTGACGGGCCATGTCTCGGGTTATGGTCACTTCTGCAGGGTCTTCCATTCTAGAAGCCTGCACCGCCGATGCCACCTCCACCAGCAAATTCTTGGCTTCTGGCGTGTTCCAAATGTCCTTGGCCCGGATGACGTACAACTCGGTTAGCAGATGCTCGTAGGGCGAGCGAGGCTGCTTTCCCCAGACGCCTGGTGGTATGTCGTTGATCTCGAGTTCCTGAAATAGACGAGCCGCCACCCAAGGGAACTTGCCGACGGCCGTGTAAAGTTTCTGTTGTCCTTTGCTTCGCTCGTTTGCCTGGACGTGCACCAACCCTGACGTCAGCTGTATGTTTGGAAGCTCAGCCCATTTCGATTTAAAGAAGTCACTCTGGGATAGGTTGAGGAAGTCCTGTTGCTGTCTACCGCGAATGGCGTACTGATCGATGACAAGGCGAACACAATAAGGATCATTCTCAGGATCCAGGCTGAGGAGTAGCTTTGCCCATTCGTAAACAGTCCGCCAGGTTGAGCGCATGCCCAGATTGGCAATGTAGCGCCATGCAGCAAGCCAGAATTCTCTGTTCTCAGGCCTCCGGAAATCCAACCTTGCCTTTCCCTGCGATAGGTTGTTGGAGAAAGTCGAGTGAACCGAGCGACCAAAGGAGAATAGAGCACGCTCGAGAAGGTCGCCAGACGTTGCGTGATCCCGCTCTTGCTTTGCGATTTCTGAGACTTGAAGGAGGGTAGAGATGTGGTATGGATTGAACTGAAGCAGCTGTACCAGCCGGTTTGGATCCATGGAGGCTACGCAACTTTCGAATTGCCTTTGTACGTCCTGGTACGCTGTACTGTGTATAAATCTGTACTCGACGGTGCCATTTGCGCGCTTCTCTACGATCTCCATGCCCAGGCCACCGCTTGTCGCTCTGGGCCATTCCTCCTTGCCCTGTACGAATATGTTCCGGCGCAGGCCCAGCGACGCAAGCCCTTGCCCTCCTGGCATGTTGCGAGCAGCTACGGCTTGCGCGAGGCCAAGCTGCTGGGCACCTCTGCCACGCCTACGCCCACCACCAGGCTCGTCGTCTGTCCTGTTATCCAGTGCGGCTCTCCCGAAGAGCTTACGCATTTCATTCTGTGCATGTAGGCCCTGTGTATCGATTGCCAGCAGCTTGAATAATTCCTGCGCCATGGCGTCGGCCGCACTCTCCTCAGCCGACTTTCCCTGATCTTCCGAGTTGCCGACTTTGAGGGACTGCAGCGCGAGGTCGATCTCATCGAGTTCGGAGGCTCCGGACTGATCCTTTGTGGGCGTGTCACTGGCCTGCTTAGCTGACTTTGCCTTCTTCTTCTTTTTCTTGCGCTTTGCGCTGGAGGCCTTGGGTTTCGGTGCCTCCTCTTCGCTTTCCTCTCGGGCTTCGGCCGGCTCTTCCGGTTCTTGCTTGTCATCGTCGTCGTCGTCGTCTTCGTCTTCGCCGCCTAACATGGCGAACATGCTAGCCTTCGCGGGGCGGGCGGCGAGAAGTTCTTCTTCCGATTCGTCATCCTCATTTTCGGCGGCCAATTGCTCGAGCTGCTTCTTCTCCTCAAGCTCGCGCTGGAGCTTCCGCAACGCGCGTGCAGACATGGCGGTGAGCGAGTATGGTGGTGTGAGTGGCGGTGCTGTGGGAATAGAGTCAGAGAAGAATGGCAAACGCCGCGGTGTTTGTACTTGTGCGCGCGGTGATGACGTGGGGCAAAGCACTCGGCCGGGGGTGGACGTGCGTCTAGCGAAACGGGCCGAGAAAGCCAAAACGATCGGCGAGCGGTGCGGGAGCCTCAACACCAGCGGCTCAGCTCAGCCCATCCTCGTCTACCTCCGACAAGCTCCCTTCGACACCGCCTTCATCCTCTCCCTCGACTCCACTCTCGCCGACTCAGGCCATCGGGCGTCTTCCAAATGCGTCGCGCTGCCCTCCAGACGTGCCGCGCCGTTCGTCGCCCGGGCCTTCACAGAGTCGTCCGCGCCCCGTCGAGCCATGCCCTCGGCTCGCGTGCCATCTCTTCTCGCCAGCGGAACAACCACCAGATCCTGCAGTCCTCAATGCAATTCCGTATCTTCTCCTACGCTCTAGTATCGACTGCTGTCGCCACCGGCGCGTGGCTCGCCTACCGAGGTGATTCGGGTAACCCCGTGCAAGGCGTCTCGCCCGTCTCCTCCGTCTCCACGGCCGTCCAGCAGACCAGAGGATTGTCTGCATCGAGCGTTTACACCAGCGCGGCGAACACACACGGGCCCACATCCGACAAAGCTCCAGACGAGGGCAACAAGGTTCTGGTCATTCACCAGGGCGAGGTCTTCACGGGCACGCTCCCAGCCGACGCTCCTTTGTCGAAGGCGACAGACGACTACGGCCGGAAGGTCGTCGAGATGTTGACGCCGGAGCAAGCAACACAGAAGCTGAGGCGGAATGAGGAGTCATGGCTTGTTGGGCGAGGCAAGGGAGTGGTGCGCTACGACGTGGTGCAGATCCCTAGCAATGACCCGATCGAGGACGACCACGCCGAGAAGATCATTGAAGTGCCCCAGAGCGTAGCATCGACTGATGACGGCTCCTCGAACAGCGATTGGATGTTCTGGGGCGTCTTTGATGGCCACAGGTATGATAAGGGTGCGGATCAGGCAATCGTGACAAGTGTTGACATGACGTTGTAGCGGCTGGATCACCTCGGCGAAATTGCGCAACTCGCTCATCTCATTCGTGGCCCGCGAGCTGAACGCTACGTACAAGTCTGCCCTCGCGGACCCTGCCGTCAAGCTTCCAACCGCCGAGTCGATCGACAAGGCCATTAAGACCGGCTTCCTACGTCTTGACCACGAAATCGTTCATGAATCGGTTCAAAAGGTAATGAAGGCGCAATCGAAGCGTGTAGCTGCTGAATTGCTTGCTCCTGCGCTGGCTGGCTCTTGCGGTCTGTTGTCTTTCTACGACAGCAACTCTAAGCTCCTTCGGGTGGCCTGCACCGGTGATTCGCGTGCTGTTCTCGGAAGGAGAGGCTCGAACGGCAAGTGGACGGCAACTGCCCTGTCCGTAGATCAGACCGGAGGTACCGAGGAAGAGGCGGCACGCCTGCGGAGAGAGCATCCCGGCGAGCCCGATGTGACCAGAAACGGTCGCATCTTGGGCGGCCTTGAGCCCTCGAGAGCTTTCGGAGACGCCATCTACAAGTGGAGCATTGAAACGCAGAGGAAGATCAAGGAGGTTTACTTCGGTCGCTCTGCGCCGGCTCTGCTCAAGACCCCGCCGTACGTCACGGCCGAGCCTGTTGTCACTACGACGAAGGTCCAGCCTGAAAAGGGTGACTTCGTCGTTATGGCTACAGATGGCCTTTGGGAGATGCTGACCAACGAGGAGGTTGTTGGCCTCGTCGGCCAGTGGCTCGAGTCCCAGGCCGAGGGTAAGAACGGCCAGAGCAACGCTAACGCGTGGCTCAAGAGCTGGTTCAGCCAACAGAAGGGTCTGCCTATTGAGAAGGATGGCGCCCAGCAAGATCTCAGCGGCCAGCGCGCCCCCATCAGGCAAAGGCAGTGGGGCGTTAAGGGTTCTGAGTCCGAGAGGTTTGTCGTTGAGGACAAGAATGCAGCAACGCATCTGGTGCGCAATGCCCTTGGTGGAAAGAACCAGGATCAGCTGTGCGCGTTGCTCACGCTGCCGAGCCCTTTCTCCCGTCGCTACAGGT
Organism: Botryosphaeria dothidea; assembly: GCA_011503125.2. Taxonomy (NCBI): domain Eukaryota; kingdom Fungi; phylum Ascomycota; class Dothideomycetes; order Botryosphaeriales; family Botryosphaeriaceae; genus Botryosphaeria; species Botryosphaeria dothidea. The sequence goes on from WWBZ02000001.1 coordinate 3,505,686, forward strand.
ATGTGATTTTCGATTGAGTGATGTGTGAATTGGGCTAACCCGGACACAGGGATGATCTGACTGTCGAAGTGATCTTCTTCGGCGAGGGTGAAAACACGGGCAATGTCCAGCTGAACAAGGAGGCTAGTGCATCGACAGATGTCAAGGCCAAGCTATGATTTTAACATGCTTCGAATCTAAGCAACACTACCATAGCTGATACCCCGTGTTGCTATATATGGCTCTTGATTATTGCTTCATTCTTAGTCTTGCCTCTCACGAGACAAAAAGCCTGGAGTGAATTCTGGCGCAAGGTTGGTTGGGTGGGCCAGGGATGCATTGTGGTGCATGCAAATTTTCGACCTCATCGGATAATGAGATCGACACTACATGATAGTGTACTATTACTATACATGTGCTGAATGATAAATTCGCTTGATGATCTGGACCCATGAAAACATGTTGGATTTTGAGTGTATCGGCCGTTTTCCGGCTTTGGTATTACATCATAAACCTTTTCTACCACTGAGCAACTTCTTCAGGCCTGAGAATTACATGTTGCCGATACCGGGCGTCCAGGTATCTCCTATCCTCTTCACCTCGTTGATGAAGCGTCGGCTCGTTATTTGTGTCGAGCCAACAGACTGCTCCGCGTTGGCGGTCAGAGGAGAATGCTGGTCCGGGTCATAAAAGGGGTTGCGCAGCAGTCCGATATATGCTGACTGCAACGCCTTGAAAGCCTTTTCGCCCGCATCAGCGCCACCAATCCCAAATGAAAGAGGACAAAACTCGCAATAGGGTGACAGCGATGTAAGACTTACTGGCTTCATGTCGGCATCCCTCAAGCCGATAGCGGAGGCGTTCTTGGCGTCGTTGGCGGTGGCGGGCCTGCCCTCCATGTCGACGACGATGACGAACTTGACGCCGGTGTTGGTCATCCAGCCGTACATGGCAAGGCGCTCGTCGACGGCCTGCAGAAGGCCGAAGTCCTGGTCGGCCGTCTTGTGCGGCATGCGGGCCTCGAAGATGTCGAGGGAAGAGGACAGGAGAAAGGAGAATTCGAGCGGGGCCCGGGCCTCAGGCGGGAAGAGGGAGACATGGAGAGGGTTGTTCTTTTTGCATAAGTTTGATTGAATTTGAGCATTGAAGCAAGCTGCTACGTACATGCTTCCCTATGATGCCGATGCATGCGATGGAGGGCATGCGAGTGGCTCCTGCCATAGTTGCCGCAGACGAGATTTTCACATGCGCTTAGGGGAGGATGTAGACTTGGGGAGTGAGGCGACTTGCAGCACCGGTTGCATTTGCACAGGACACAGACGCTTCGGGGTTACCTCATTGCTCGGGAGGTCGATGTGGTCATCAGGGACGTCGTTGGGCGAGCCGGGGTTCGGAGAATCGGCGGGGCAATGGCGCGGCCAAATCAGATCGCAGGCTATAGCGCTCCCGTAAGATCCAGAGCCAAGCACCAAGCGCAAGCGAGTCTTCGTTCCCTACCGACGTCGACGACATCGACTCGCTGCCCATCCGCCACCCGCTCCTCCGCGTCCGCCCACCTCTCCACTCCACTCCACCCATTTCCTCTTTCGCCGTCCGCATCGTGCCCGGGTAATCACCACCGCCATGCTGTCGACGACGAGGTCTGCCGCCTCAATGGCGCTGCGCGGTACGCCTCCAATTCCCTCTCGCCCGCGCCTCCCCCGGCAGCTCCACCTCGCCGTGGCAACCAACCACCAACCCAGACGACTCCAATGCTAACGTGTACGACCTCCTGCAGCCAAGCCTTCCACCGCCATCACTCCCTTCCGCGCCGTCTCCGCAGCATGGATCTCGAATTCGTCCAAGAACAACGCCACCCCGATGCAGAAGCCCGGTCTGGTCGCCGACGGCCCTGGCGCCCCGCCGCCCATGAAGAAGGCACGCCGTGAGGTGCCGCTGCCGAGCCAGGAGGGAAAGAAGGGTGTTGTGCAATACGCGCTGTACGTGTGGCCCCGCAGTGGTTGATGAAGGACGGTCGATGGAAAGTGGCAGGAAGGGAGCAAAAAAAGCATTGCGATGTGGGAATAATGCAAAGAACAACAGAGTGCTGACAGCCAGGACCGACAAACAGCACCACGCTCGACCAGATCGCCAACTGGGCTCGCCAAGGATCGCTGTGGCCGATGACGTTCGGTCTCGCCTGCTGCGCCGTCGAGATGATGCACCTTTCGACGCCCCGTTACGACCAGGACCGCCTAGGTATCATTTTCCGTGCCTCCCCTCGCCAGTCCGATGTCATGATCGTTGCCGGTACCCTTACCAACAAGATGGCGCCCGCCCTGCGCCAGGTCTACGACCAGATGCCCGACCCGCGCTGGGTTATCTCCATGGGCAGCTGCGCCAACGGTGGTGGCTACTACCACTACTCGTACAGCGTTACCCGTGGCTGCGACCGCATCGTGCCGGTTGATATCTATGTTCCTGGATGCCCGCCCACCTCGGAGGCACTGATGTACGGTATCTTCCAGCTGCAGAAGAAGATGAGGCACACCAAGGTAAATTCCACATTAGCCACATCTCACAGCGGGCGCGAGGCTAACTGAATCTCCAGATCACCCGCATTTGGTACAGGAAGTAGAGTGGCAACGGATTATAGCGGAGCGACGGTCAAGGGCGAGAAGAACGGAAATACATCATGGATCCTTCAAAGGCGTAGTAGAACTTCCTTTTTTATTATTTTGGACTTTTGCAAAAAGTGCCGATGTACGGCGCTTAGAGTGTACAAATCGGGACTCGTGTATGATACACCCAAACAAGGCTGTTTTCCTTTGTTGTCCCAAAGGCTTTCATTTATTTCTCTTTGACTGAATTCACAATGAGAAAAGTCAAGTCACGCTTCACGAAAGTTAGATGTTCATTTCAGGTTTCAACAACTGCACGTGCTAATCTGAGATGCAGAATCATGGATTTAGCTCAGAAGAGACTCTGATATTTTTCGAAACTACGTGTCGTCATTGACCTCAGCTCCCGAAGAACAGCCATTCCCGCCACTGAGGATCCATCAGTGCCAGTACAAGCGTCCGTGTGGGTAAATATCCATCATAGTTCTTGTCCTTGTTACGACTTGTAGGTTTTTTTTTTTGGTTGACCTCAGCATCCCTTGTGTACGCGACTCTTCTTCTCCGAGTGGAATAACCAGACGATGTAGAAGAGCCGAATACCAAAACAGAATTTGCTTCATCATCGGTCTATATTTAACAACTTTTAGCTTCCCGTCGTTGTTTTCATTCCTTCTCCGGTCACCCTTCTCACGGACGGATTTGGCTGCTGGTTTCCTTGCTTCGGTTCCTGGTCGTCCGGGACGGGGAGAAGAGAATCGAAAAAAAAGAAGGGTGACCGCACGGTCGCGGCCGGGGGGGGGGTTCGATTTGCGCGGAATCTGCGCGGAATCTTGAACGCGCTCGTGGTTGCCGTGGGTGCGGCCGGTGTGGTACGGAGTCTCGGTCGGCGGGGCGGCGGTTGTCCTCCAAAGCTCGGCTTGATCTTCTGAAGTGCTGGTCAGACACTTGATCGGTTTCGATTCGACGGGGGCGGTGGGAGGGGCGCGCGCGGACGACAACAGCAATCGAAGCAGGGAACCAGCAGTCGAATCAGCGGGAGGCCGACCGGATCTGGAATTATTTCTGTGTCGACCTCAGCACCCAAAATATCCTCGTCATTCCCGAGCGGCCTTTTCGTGTTGAGCCGGAATCTGGAAGGGGACAGAATGGGTCAGTATGCATCACCGGTCTTATGTTGTCATGGTTTTGTTTTCCGGCAGTGCTGGGCCGGTGTATAGACGCCCCTTCCCCCCTCGAGAGAACACTACAAACGGTTTTCCGGAGAATGCATAAGAAGATCACATCGGAGAATCGTTCGGAGGACCCTTCCGAGAACTCATCGGAGAATCCGTCGAGAAACCATCAGTGAACCGTCAACGAACCCGTCACCGAACTCGACGGAAGCGTCGGCAGAACAATCAGCGGAACCATCAGTAGAACACATCAGCGGGACCGTCCGTGAAACTCGTCGGCAGACTTCTTCAGCGGAACTCGTCAGTGAAATTTGGCTGCCCAGCTCCAGAATATCCCTTTGTACTTCATCGGAGGGGGGGAAATGAGATGACTCAACAAGCCTCCGAGCGCCCCTGGCTAGACGCTCCGGCAAGCCATAATCCCTCGTCCCCACATCCACGCTTGGCGGTCTGGAAGCGGTCGAATTCATGTTCGTCGGCATGGACCGTACCGCGTTCGAGAGAGAAAAGAAGCAACGAAACAACAACGAACATCGCCAGGACCGCAAAAGGGGAATGCAGAGGGCTCGGGGGTTTTTCTGCCGGCGCGTCTGGATAGCCGTGATCAACCTGCTTCCGTGTCTCGCTCGAAGCGGCTGTCAGGGCGGTCCTGGACCACGGCGACTGCTATACCGGCAGAGATCCCGTTCTTTTGTCAGGGAAAAGGGACAGGGCGAATGATCTGCTAGGTGGGCATGCTGGGAGGACGGATAGGTGTGTGTGTGTGTGTGTGTAGCGCAGTGGTGCTAAGTTGCTTGGGAATGGGAGTTTGGAGCTCCTTTTGTATGCAAAGGTGCGTTCAGGGTCTGATAAGTCCCATGGTTCGACGCTCAGAATTTTATGCAGAGCCAAAGGTAAAGGTAGACCTCAAGGGTCCAGCCTGACTGCGTCAATGCTCCGAAGTCCCTGCAGCAATTCACTGAAGAACAGGGCTGGATGGTTGGGATCTCACAAGGACGTATCAAAGTGTCGATCCGGAGTTGTTTATGTTTACTATAATTGCAATGCGGAGCCGTACGTTCCGGCGTGTGAGTGAGCTCATGAGAACATGTCTTTGCGAAGTAATTTCTTTGTCCTCTTTTCGAACATGAAAAATCTCATGAAAGATTGTTCTCTCTGGGCGACGAAGGTCGAATACTCTTTTTACTCAAAGGACATTGTATTTCACTTCCAAATTGTCTCCGAATAAAGTGAACAGCACAATTGTAGGAAACGGACTGTTGGATATAAGATTCATCGTGTCTGATCTCAATAACCACATCTATCTTCGGAAAAACCTACCCACAGTCGGCGAAGCAGGTTTCACAACTTGTCAAACTACCATATACGATTGACACCCCTAATCAAGCCTCTATTCAACGACACCATGGCTACGGAACTGTGGCCTCGCAATGTCGACTTGAGAAGAAGCTTCAAGACAGTCCCCTCGGCGTACAACCAAGGTCCGATCTCCTTTTCCCTCATGACATGGTGCTTCAACTGCCTCAATCGTTCCTGCACGAAGCACGGTCGGCGTCTAATGCGCCCCTCCAACGTGGATGTCAACATCCAACTTACGCTTGATGCAATTAAACTGATTGGTAGGCTCCCCGCGGAGCTCAAGCTTGAAGTCGCCGACAAGATAGGCGTGCGCACACACTTGAGCTTACGGCATGCCGAGATCCCTCCCGAACTTGGGGATCCTTGGGCTGAGAGCGAGAGGCGCCGTATCCAGAGGCTCTTCCGCCGCTTCGATGACGAGCTTGTAGTGTTCCCGGCTGTTGCACCCCAGAACAGCACCACCATTCGTGGGGGCAACATCTACGGCGAGGGCAAGATTTCCCCGTCTCAGCACCTTCTATTTCTCGAGATAATCAATCGCAACACGACCGCGATGATCGACTTCTTCACCGAGCGTCTCCGCCTCGACCACAAGCGCCTCTCTTCCCAGCGCCCCATCATCCTTCATCTCTGGCGCATCTTCCTCGTTCCACCCATGACCCCTATCGACGGAACCTTCCGCATGAATGAAGTCTTCACCTACTTCCACTCGCTCTCCCGGCCCGTTCGCCAACAGATCCTCGACTTCATCCGCGAAATCGGCCGGGCATTCGCCAGCATCCACCCGATCGAGAACCCCATGCTCGCCGCGCTTAACGAAGCGCTCCAACAGCAGATTATCGCTCGTTGCACGGCGTACTTCGCCATCGAGTGGCTGCGCGTCGGCATGAGCGAGCTCTGGCGGCGGGTGCACACGGGGGGCCACAAGACGCCCAATGTCGCGGCCGCCTTCAGCCGGCCCGCAAGCATCTACCAGCCGGGCTGGACGCCGGTCGGTTACCCTTCCTATGTTGGTTGGAAGATCATCGACATCGATGCTTGGACGTACCGCATCAGCTTGCCGCCGGGCACGGACATTCACCTCCTTCCGCCTAAAGGCCAATTCCACGACTTTTACAAGGCGCTGCTGTATGCGAGCGACCGCCCGGAGACCGAGCAGCCTCTGAGCTGGACGCAGTGGCTTAGGCATCAGAACGGGATTCTGAGCTGGCATTTGCAGAATCCGGAGCAGAACCTGTAGGAATACAGGGGTGGAGAGCTGTTGGAGTTTCTCCACCAGCAATAGTTCTTGGTAGTGGTGAAGTGGCCTGGGAGGTCGACTTGAAGGGAGTGTTTTCAGCATAGCTTAGCGTCTTCTGATTAACCGGCGTTCTGGAAGGACTATCCTCGGTATGTATGCATCAACATTCTCCTATACAGCATAGAAATCAGCATTTTTATCTTATTCCTGTACCATGACTGCCTTTTTAAAACTTGTGCGTTGAATGTGAGACTTTAGCGAGTCAATCAGAGAATCCTCAGCGTGATAGACCCCTTAATACGACAGCTTGTGGCCGGTAACGTAAGCACCGCTGTCGCGCCTGCGCCATTTGAAGGGAGAGAGCAAAACAATAACCCCCAGAGAAGGAGGGAAAGGACGAACAGGAGGGAGGATTCTCCTGAGAATTGAATGTACGCTTCACTGCCATCTGTCGCCGTCTGAAGCCTTCGAACTTTTGTGATACGTATATGCCATCGCTAATCTTCCCCGGTTTTTCTCACATCCTCCCTCCCAGTGCGCCGCCGAATCACCGCCCAACAGCGCCTTTGCCCCCTTGCTGTTCCTCCACCTCCACCACCACACCATCCCCCTTACTGCCCCGTTCTTCTTCACTCTCCTCGCCGGTGCCATCACTGAACCCTTCCGCCACCAAGTCCTGATGCCGGTCCACGTACACCTTCATCCCCAGAATGACCAGCCCGCTGAACACCGCAAACGCCGTCGCGAGCGGGAAGCCGACGGGATAGCGCGGACTGTCCGAAGTACGCCAGGCGCGCAGCGGGATGGTGGCGTGGCCGACATACACCAGCGTCACGGCAAGGCCGACGGCGACGCTGCGGGCCTCAGGCTCGCGGCGCAGAATCTCGGCCAGCCAGGCGACGAGGGAGTAGCTGCACCGCACGATTAGCCAGAGAGACAGAAGGAGAAGGGGGGGAAGAAGCACGACTTACCCCCACGCGGCGGTGCTGAAGGTGAGGAAGTAGAAGGTCATGATGGTGGGCATCGAGCTGGGCCACGCGGAGAGCACGGCGCAGGACAGCGTCTGCGCGGCGACGGCGAAGATGGAGACTTGCCAGCGCCAGTTCTTCCAGTCGCTGATGGCGTTCAGGCCGATGGAGCTGACGACGGAGAGGCCGTAGCCGCCGAGCGGGATGAGGTTGACCTTGTACGTGCTGTACATCGGCGAGCCGTCGGGCTTCGTCAGACCCTTGAGGTAGAGGAGGAAGTACGAGTTGGCGCGCTGGCTCCAGGCGTAGGGGAGGTAGGCGAGGATGAAGAGCCAGCAGACGGGGTTGATAGCCATCTTGCGCAGCTTGACTACCAGCAACTTGGGCTTGATCATCTTGGCCGTTTCCGTTCCGTGGTCTGCCATGCGGGTACGGGAGAGCTCACGCTCCGGACGTGTGAGCCAGAGAGCGCGGGTGATGGCAGGCGAGTCGGGAATGGTGAAGAGACCGAGGAATCCCCAGACCATGGTGATACAACCCCTTTGAATGAGAAGCAGCATGTCAGTAGGTGTGTACAGGAGGAAGGCACTAGTTTTCCCCCTTATCATTTTGGGGATCTGCTTGGTTGTAGAAACTCACGAGACGATGAAGAGCCACTGCCATCCCTCAAGCCCATTGACTCCATTGAGGTTCTTGTAAAGAGCAGCTTGAAGGATTCCAAGGAACATGTTGCCAACGACTCCGCTGACGCCGAAAATTGCGAGGCGAGTGGCAAGTTCTTTGGGAGTGTACCAGTTGAAGATGAGGGCAACGAGGCCGGGCCATGACGTCTGGAGTTCAAAATGTTATCAGCCTGGCTCCTTGTTTGATTCGGAGCGCATTTCACCTACAGACTCAAATATACCAAGGAAGAAACGAATGGCGTAGACTGTTTGGGCGTTTTTCGACTTGTATGTCCTGTGGCAAGAATTCAGTTTTGGCACCTTTGACCTAAATTTGCGCAGAGAAACGTACACTAAAGTGAGAGCTCCCCATATTATTTCACACACAGGCAGGAATATCGAGGGACGCCACTACACCAGACCAAAGCTATTAGGAAGCTGTGAAACGTGAATTACTAGATCCTAAACCAACCATAGTCTGAATGATCTGCGCTGGCACAATTCCAAGGGCGTAGCCAATGGAGAAGTAGGTCGTGGATTCAACAAGCTCATTTCCGTTTAGGCTGAGAGCTTCCTTCATCCCCGAGACATAAGCCTGGGTCGTTGCTGATTGGTCCATGTCCTGTATGTGTGTAATCAGTACGTCTTCCTACAATTATCACCTTCCAATTCTGCTCACCTTGGTCAATCCCGCAATGAATGCCCAAGAAAGAAGACATGCATCTATCTTGAGCAGCAATCGCCGCTCAGGGCTCTCGAATGGCTTGACGAGTGCTCCCCACCATGATGGATTTCCACTCTTCGAAATAGACATGATCACGGCGGTAGCCTCGCGTGGAGGAAACAGAAGAGTGAGAATAGGGAATTCACGAATGAGCCATGACATACAAAATTCATTTATCAAAATATTCCATGATTATCCCAGATCTTGCTGCGAGAATTTGTGGAGGTTCCTTACAAATTCGAGCCGGATCTCGCGTCATCGGCAAATGTCTTGGAGCAACGCTTAGTTTCGCTTACCCTTCCCAGACCCTGGAGCCTCAAGAAGTACTCTTGCATCAAGTCCTACTGTTGTGGACGGATAGTAAGGTGCAAGAGCATCGCGCTGTCGAAGTGTTTCAGCGAAAGAAGTCGCCCTTTGTTTCTACGATTTCTTTGTCCAGGTCACAACGTTCAGTTCGGAAAGTCAACATCTGACTGGCACCTGTCGGCGTTTTGATACGTATTGGTCGGCTAATGCAGTATCCTTAGTCATGCTCCCGCATAGGAGGTGCAGGTCCAGGTGTCATGCGGACCAGCTAATGCAGCTTTACAGGGACCCGTACCAAGAGCCGCGTAAAGCCCCGCGGCGGCCCGGGGGGCAGGAACAACTTCCGTCCATGGCAGGGAGCCGGGCCGTACCGCGGGCAAGCCGAACTGAAAATTCTTCAATCAAGAGCGCCGACGGGGAAGGAAGGGTCTCGGCCGGCTGATATAGGTGCACGACATGGTATGCACAAGCGACAGGCAAATCAGGATGTGCAGAAAATCAGCAAGGCTGAGTATACCTGGATGCCCAGAACGGTCTCCCTGCTATCAGACCCCCACATGTTGAAAATGGGGTGATGTCGCCATTGGAATGTAGTGAGGCGAAAAAAGAGTCACGATGCGGGTCCAAGCTGATGTGCAAATAACAGATCCTTCTTGCGAAATCCCTTGGCAGGACCCGCCGGGGAGAAGCAACTCGCCATCCCCGAAACCCCCAAGATCGACGTTTGCGCGCCCCAAACCCGGGCAGGCGCCTGGCTGTCTCGAGTAAAGCGCGCGGGAACTAAAAGGACTGCAGGAGCATCGCTGACGGGTCAAGCCACCGCACACATGGCATGACGGGCGGAATACAAGTCGCGTGCATATTATTGCTGCCCTTTGCCGCGCGCGGCGTGTGCCTGAAGAGCTGGCGACCACACCCAAATCTCCTCTTTGCCGCGTTTACCCGACAGTTAAAGTGATACTACACCATGGTTGCCACCGACACCTCCTCTTCCGAGCCCCTCTACCCGCACTACCTTCCCACCCGGCCCGAAGGCTTTACGCCCACGCTCAATGTGCCGCCATTCGACGCCACCGAGCCCGGCCTGCGCGCCGATCCGGCGAAGCCGGACATCTTGGGCGCGAAGGGCGTCGGCGTCCAGCACATCACCCCGCGCGTTGGATCCGAAATTCGAGGCGTGCAGCTGAGTGCGCTGTCCAAGGCAGGGCTGGACCAAGTGGCGCTGCTGGCCGCCGAAAGGGGCGTGCTCGTCTTCGTAAGGCAGTCTTCCTCCCAGTAGAGCGTGCTCGCGTGACGTGTGTGTGAATTTTGAATGACTGAGTTTCTGGCTGTCGTGGTTGGTGGGAGCTGCAGAGAGAGCAGGACTTCGCGGACATAGGCTTCGACAGGCAGCGCGCGATAGCGGAACACTATGGCCCGCTTCACAAGCACCCCACGATGGGCTATCCGGAGGGGACGGGACCGGAGTTCCACGTCGTGTACGCGGATGAGAAAGTGTGAGCATAACTTACCTTGCCTTCGCCAGCAAAAAGAACGCACAGCACATCTTTTGGAAGAGCAGCACACTCACCACATGACAAACTACGCAGAGGCAACCTCCGCAACCTCCTGGGCCCCCGTACAACCTACGATCTCTGGCACATCGACCAGACATTCACGCCCAACGTGCCCTCAACCACCTTCTTCTGGAACCTAGAAACCCCTAGCACCGGCGGCGGCGACACTGCCTTCACCTCGCTGACGGCCGCCTATGCCGCGCTCTCGCCGACCTACCGCGCGACGCTGCACTCCCTCAAGCTCCGCCACACCAGCGCCTCCGTCGGCGAGGTCGCGCGTGTGGGCCACGAGCGCGCCATGCGCGAGGCCGTGAAGGCAGAGCACCCGCTCGTCATCAAGCATCCCGTGACCGGGTCCCCCGCGCTATTCGTCAACCCGACGATTGCGCGGGAGGTGGTGGGGTGCTTGCCCGAGGAGAGCGCTCACATATTGGGTTTCTTGCACAACCACGTCAGGAGTCTGGATTTCTCGTGTCGCGTGCGCTGGGAGAAGGGGACTGTAGTGATCTGGGATCAGGTGAGTTGCCTGGAATTCTTTCTACACATGTGCTTCAGGTTATTGGCGGGTGTGTTCGTATGCTGATCCTGGACGCCTGTGTAGAGGAGTGCGGCCCATACGGCGATTCCGGACTTCGAGGACGGATCTAGGAGGCACATGGTCAGGCTGCTTCCCCACGGCAGCATACCGCAAGCGTACGCGCCAGAAGCCGTTGATAGGCAGTAAAATTTTGCCCTTGGCAGGCCGCCAGCGAGGTGGGGGACGAGGTGTAGATTGCGAGGCGCCTGGACGGCCTAGATAGTGGTCCCTGGGCGTTAAGAATTCGCTTGTTGGGGCTTGCAGTCGCCTATGCCGCACACAGTCAGTGCTGAGAGTGTCTAAATTGCAAACATTTGCAGAACATACTGCATGGTTTACTGCGTGTATTATCGTGTAGGTGCCGGACTGTCGACATGCTTGTCTGGGCGTGAAAGTGTTTGGGAGCGAGGAAGGCTATAGCACAGGCGACGATCCCACTTATTCTACGTCGCTGTGTTGCGATCCTGGTGCCGGTACCCCATTTGCTATTCAAAGTACTCCAGTGGCGTATGCGTAGGATATGTGATCTGAATCTGTCGTTTTTGGTGGTTCCCGGAGAAGCCGAAGACGCGGCACTGCCTCGAGATGTACCAATTGTCGCCACTGAGTTGATACTGCTCAGTAAGGGGTCGTACTGGTAGTGAGCGATGATACATGGCTGCTGTGGTTCTATAGAAAAGGAACTTCAACTGTCATGTGAAAGTCTTCTCGCGAGCCCCTGAGCCGAAACACCCCGGGTGTCACGAACCCGCTTCGATCAAAATTAAGCACTGAGAGGCTCATATTTAGTTAGTTGTACAGAAGAAGTTTTGGTGGTCTTGTAGGCTCTGCTTCGAACCAGGTTACACGGCCTAGAGGTTACACAGCCTACGAGCCCACCGGCGTGAGCTCCAACGTCAGAGTCTTGTGCGAGATCCACACTCACCACGCATGCATCTGAATCTTCCCCAAAATGTCTCTGTAGCAGCTTCAGCGATTCCTTGAGCGTCGTTCATCGTTGCTGGTGACCTCCTTGCGTGATAGCTTTGCATACCTTATCATTCCCAGCATCCCCTGCCAAAGCCTTGCGAGGCTCCCAGAAAAGGGCGAGTCACCTAATATTTCGATCCATCTCGCACGAAAAGTAGCTGCACGAGCGGCAGGGGCGAGAAAATTGACGGAATCGATCGGATCGCGGCTCAAGGACGACTGCGTCGCTCGACCTCGAAGGACTAGACTGTGAATGATGGAGCAAAAAATCTCGCGCTCCAGCAATACTCATCGTGCCGATGCAGTAGAAAGACATTAGTTTGATGGACGGACAGAAGGATAGCGTCGATCCGCAACGTGGGCAAAGATTAATGTTGCGTTTATCCTCGACCGGCGTCGAGCAAGACCCAAAAGTAATGACGCCATGTATGATGACCAGCCTAAAAGAGCGGTGTTCAGGTGTTGAAAAGTCGTTGCCGCTAAGAAGAGCTCTTATGGCCCCGTCCCTTAGTTCGTTAAAACCGTTATAATGTTGCGCCCGTAAGCGTTCCCACGCCGTAGGCGATGCTATGTCGCACCGCCCTCGCCGTTACTTACCTGCTATGGGGACTTTCCCCTTATGCAGCGGGAAGTGGTCAAGCTAGGAAAAGCCAAAAGCACGCCATACTGGTCCAACCACGAAAAGGCGGGCAGCCACGGCTTTCGCTGAACACGCCAGTTTCGCCGCCTCGGTCATTTCATCGATTCATGCGCAGCACACGACTTGACCTCGTGTTCAGCCGCTGACGGTCGGCCAGGAGAGGTGGCCACAGGTTGCACAGCGGTGGGCTCGGGGGGCTCTGTAGTAGAACGCGGAAAGAAATCATTTGGGTATAAACATCAAGGCCACGGCATCCACAGCCACTAGCATCATGAAATGAAAGTGAATAAGGCCGTGAAAAGAAACATCTCCCTCTGTTGCTATACAACCTCCGCATTACTTCGTAGATGGCTAGCCATGTGCGGACCTTGAAACTATCCCATAGTTGAGACGAACGACGAGAAGTCTAACCAGATGCTCCTAACATCACCGTGACGGGCGCTGTTGTGATCGCGGTGTTGACGGGGCCCATCCACTGTCGCGCCGTTTGGTTGGCGTCGCCTTCAACCCCGCACGCGCCATCGCGCCTTCGCAAGAACAACGAGAAAACAAAAGGAACAGCGGTAATGCCGGAAACAATATGCTGAGTTCGATTCCATTTAAGCCTTCTCAGACTTGGTGCCGACGCCATCCTTGTTTTCCTCCTTACTTCTCTCCTCCTTGCTGTTGTCGTTGCCGATAAACTTGCGGTAGAGCTCGGCGAACTCGCTGGTGTTCTTGCCGTCGTTCTTCTCGGTGATGAGGCCCTTGAGCCACTTGTTCTCCATTTCGAGCTGGGCGACACGGCTCTCGAGAGAGGAGACCTTGTCCGTCATCTCCTTGGCGGTCTTCTCGAGCTGCTGCTCGCGCTGCTTCTTCTTGATGCGGAAACGGGCGGAGGCGGCGGTGTTTCGGCGGCGCTTATCCTCCTCGGCGGCGAGGCGGGAGATCTCCTCGACAGAGAGGCCGTGGGTGCTTTGAGGCGTCAAGCCATCGAACTTGCGCTTGCTGCTGGAGGCGGTGGGCGAGGTCGCAGAGATGGGCGACGAGGTGCTGGTGCCATTCTGGTGCTGTACCGGATATGGGTTTGGCTGGTGTTGGAAGTTGGGGTCGGGCAGCCCGCCGACCGGGAAGGAAAAGTCGAGAGATTGGAATTCGCCTTGATAGTACGACATCAGTACGGTATACTGGATAGGGCAGTTGTCTATACAGAGACTAGAAATATGGTGGTGGTTGATGATGGCTCGGACAACCCGCTAGGATCACGGGCGATGGCGTGCTCCGGAAGCCCACTAGAGACTAGATACGCAGGCTGGGATCTTGCATCCCACACAACTGCGAGCAGCCTAATAGGTGCATCGCGCGGCAAGCTTAAGCCCGACGCGGTGATCGGGGCCAAAGCGACGGGAATTTGGAGATGATGCAATTTCACGATGAAATGGCACCGTTGGTGGAGTTCGTAAGGACCCTGCCAATCGCCGAGACGGCGGGCCAGGGCCGCATGAACGATGCAAAAAAGTGCAAAACGGAAATTAAGACTTACCAGTGAAGTTGAAGTCCATGTTCTTGCCTTGCTGCTGCTGCTGCTGCTGCTGCTGCTGCTGCGGCTTCTGCTGCGACTGCGACTGCGACTGCTGCTGCCCGTACGAGGCGATTGAGGCGTTACGACGCTGCGCCCGCTCCTCGGCGTGGTGGTCGAAGTTGTCGAGCGAGGGCGCCTGCGAAACGTCAGGGAGCGATGTGCCGAGGTCAAAATCGAAGAATTCCGTGTTGGTGAACAGCGAGAGATCGTCGTCGATGCCAAAGTTGTCCTGTTGGGGCTGCTGCAGTTCCTGGGGCGTCGGCACGGTGTTGAGATCCTGGAGGTACTGGGACACGTTTGGTGCCCTGCGGCCGGCGTATCCGGACATTCTGGGCTTCACGCTGGAGAGTTGCAAATGGCAGCGCTGGCGCAGTCGAAAGGGAGTGTCGCCGTCGATGGTCGCGATGGGGCGCCTATGTCGGAGGAGGGCGCTGAGTAATCGTCAGAGGGGCGATCACCCACCGCGGTCGCACCACTTGGTCAGAGACGTATCGCTGACGTCCACACTGCGGGCTGGCGGTACGCTTGGGTCCTGGAGAAAGCGTCGTAGCGGTCGCTGCTGCAGAGTCGACGGAGGGAAGTGGATGCCTCGGCTGGAAGATTGTGGGCGGACGAGTCGATGAGGTGGAGAGTGCGAAATACTGCACCGGCGCGCCGCGATCGCCCGGCGGGTCCCAGCGAAGGCGGGTCTCTCGTGAGCCACTTTCTGTAGTCTTTGTCGGGAGGTGAAAGAGTCGCCTGCAAATCTGCCAATCACTGTGGGCGGCGAGGTCGGTGGTGCGCTCAAAGAAAGGATGCGCCTGCCATTACGACGCCCTCTTTCTTCACCCCTCACCCGCTGCTAGTTGAGGTAGCCCGCATCCCACATTGCCCACCCACGTGCGCGGCCGGCTGCCGCAGTAGACGCCGACTTTGATCCGCTTATCAGTGCCGATGATTCAATCTGCGCCGCCCTGCATTACTTGCTCGCGCCCTTTGCAAATCCGAGTTTCTCCGGGAAACGCCGCCGGGTACCCTTGCCTAAAGCAGCAGCCCGAGCGCCCCCACGTCGGTCGCAGAAGCAGTTAGGCCTTGCAGCCCGCCGTCGGCACCTTAGTCAACACCACGGCGCGTCTACCGCGAACGACCGCGACGCTGTGCGCTGAGCACCACGAGCCCCAGCACGCCATGTCGCGCAAGACCCTCTCCGTGCCCACCAATGCGGCTTTGCCGCATACCCAGCGCCTGCCCGCCACAAGTCCCGACGTCTCCAAGACCCTGTCGCGCCTTAGCCGCCAGTCGCTTCTCGAGCTTGTTCCAGAATGGCTCGACGAGAAGAACCGCGAATACTGCCAGCCTTACCTGGCTCAGGCAGCCGACGAAGATGACGAAGACGCGCCCTATACGCCCGCGACTTCCGAGGAGGAGATCGTCGAAGCATACAAGGAGCTCAAGGCGCGCAAGGGCGGCAAGCGCGAGGTCCTCGACCGCATCCTCGACGGGGACTGGCGGCACGGAATCACGTTGTACCAGCTGGCCATGGCCGAGACGCGCTACCTTCTGGATCATCCAAACTCGTTGCGCTGGAACGCTCTGCAACTCTCAAAGGTTACAGGCTCTGGATCATCCTCCGCCAACGACAGCGTCGAGGTCATCGACGAGAGCGCTACTACTAGTCTGCCACGCTTCCATGCTACAACCTTCGTCCTGAATTTGCAAAAAGAAGTAGCACCCGTCACGAAGGCCCATTATTACATCACTCGCGTCAAGGCTTTTGGTATTTCATTGCTGCGTGTGCACATTCATGATTCCCCCTACGACCACCCGCTCCCTGGTGGAGCCAGCAGCTCGTCAGATGGATCAAAATCAGTGTTTCTCGTGTTTCCCGACGGTTCTCCGTACGTGTACGTGTCCCTTGCTACAAATCTGGGCCAGACTGTTGGAATCGAAGGTCGCAGCCTGAGGAAGGTTGTTGTTGATGTGAGTTATGCCACCAGCACCACTTCCCGCGCACCCGTTTCTAACAGAACAACAGGCTGTCCCGAAAGCCTTGTCGCGCCCGCACAGCCGTTACGCCTTGACCACAACTTCTCTCTCGTCACGTTCTCTTTCTACACTGCTATCACTGCGTGGTCCTGGCCGTAGCAATGCTGCCCCAGCTGGTTGGTCCATCTTCGCGGAAAACAGTTTCGGTCATGATACACTCGATTATGATGTAGGCCATAATCGCAGGCGCGCATCAGATGCTAAGCCCGCCGCAGAAAAGGAGAAGATAGCGGAGTTGAGTCCGTTCAACGGTGGTCCAGTTGGTGGTGCCAAAAGGGGCCGGGGAGCGAAGGATGACGCTGCGACGAAGAGGAGGAAACAGGTCGCAGAAGCTCGATTCGGTCCTTCGGCCAAGGAAGATGATGGAAAGGGTCTTGAGCGCCTGGACGTGCGTATGGAGGATCCGTTTCCCTCTGGCAGCGCACAAGCGGAGACCGAGGACGAATCTTGGACGCCAGATATGCATCTTAGTTTCCAAGGTTCGCACGTTTTTGCCGGGGTGCGACAGCTCGTTGAACAAGGAATTGTGGACGGCGAGAAGATGCCTGGTTGGATGGCAGGCGACGCTGGTGTGAGCGTGGGGGTGGTGAAGGAGGGAAGGGTGAAGGAGAAGGCTTGAAATTCGCATTGGATTAGGGAGGGGGCATCATTTTGGACGGCGCTGACGACTCTCAACGGCCTGAGCATACGGTTTCTTTTCTCACGATACCCTGATTTTGGCTGGAAATGGCGCTTTGGATGGCTCTGAAAGGGACTTATTGTTGCTGTTTTGGCATGACTCTGGTCAGCCATAATTTTAGCATGAAGCAGGCGGATGAAGTTGTTTCAAGCATTGCAGAAGCAACCCTCGGTCGGAGAGAAATGCAGGACAAAGCTTCTAATTGGAGAATTTTTGATTGGATGAGTACTCGATGGTGTGCTGTCAGAAATAGGCAAGTGCCAATACTCCACGTGCACGTGAACGCATGGGGTGGCGCGTCCGCGCTCTCGTCCCGCGTCGCACAGCCAGGCCTTATCCAGACCTCATCTGTTGAGTCTCGCGACTTTCCAACGGTTGAAATTCGATTCGATTTTGACAAATTACTATTGGCCCTTGTCGAGATCAGGTAAGATGATTCCTGTACGGTCATCCCATTGTCTTTACCACAACCATCAAAATCTCGAATACCGTGTGACGTTTCATCAACGCACTCTACAATCTTCAAGTATCGAGTCCTGTTGCTTGAAAAATTGAAAGTTCCCTACGACCTCTAGGAACAGTACGCCCCGCACATGAGAAGTTGAATCATTCGTTCGGGAGTAAATGTACAACAGGATCGAGAACATTTACATGCCGGCGAATGCTCCAACTCCCGCGCGTACTTCCAATCGTTGTTCGAAACAAATCAAAACTGAATTTTGTTTTCGAACGGCAGACACACTGACAAACGTTTTCCTCAGCCGCAATCCATAGGAAAAATAATTCAAATTCTTTATCCAACCTATTCCACACACACCATGCCACCGCACCCCCTCACCCCCATCGCCATACCTTCCTCTGCCTTCCTCGCCGCCCTCCACCGCTACCCCTCCCTCGTCCCCGCGCCTCTCCGCGACCTGGACCACGCCCGCTACACCACCGTCCCCGCCGCGCTCGCGTCGCGCCGTCGCGACTCTCCTTCCTCTTTTTCGCTCACCGCCGCCGAGCTCGTCACGCTCGTCGAATGGAAGCTCAAGCACGGCACCTTCCGCCCGACGCTGCTGGCGCTCGTGCGGCAGAACTCGGCGGAGAGCGTCGAGACGGCGACGGCGACGGCGTTTGCGGAGTTGGGAGAGGACGTGCCCAGGGCGCTCAAGACGCTGACGGGATTGAGGGGCGTGGGGCCGGCGACGGCGTCGTTGTTGTTGAGTTGTGCGGAGCCGGCGAGGGTGCCGTTTTTTGGGGATGAGGTGTTTAGGTGGGTGTTTTGGGAGGATGAGGAGGTGAAGGGGAAGGGGAAAGGGTGGGGAAGGAAGATTGGGTATACGGAAAAGGAGTATAGGGAGTTGGTTGGGAGGGTGAAGGCGGTTGTGGAGAGGGTCAATGGGTGGGGTGTGGAGGAGGAGTTGGGAATCGGCGAGGCTTTAGCGGTGGAGAAGGTTGCGTGGGTATTGGGTAAAGAAGGAGTTGACTGTGGGAAGGGATTGGTGGAGGGTGGAGGGGAGGAAGTGAAAGTCGAAGGGAAAGGGAGGAAGAGGGAGGCAGATAATGAGGGCCAGGCGGAGACGAAGAAGGTCAAGAAAGAACGGGAAGAGAAGAGCGGGGATGTTGGACAGCGGGAGACGCTGACAAAGCGGGGGAAGACTCAAGTGCAGAAGGCTGCGGCCGAAGATGCACCTCGAAGGCAGACAAGATCCTCAACAAGGAAGAAGGCCTGATCACAGAATGTGCAGCGTTTGTAGAGGTCGGCAACTGAAAAGATTGCATGAATTTCGTATATGTACTTCACCAGTCCGTTTGTCTCTTTCTCAAGCATTGATCTATCTTCCAAGCGTTTTACGACTTCGAGACAATACACAAAGGTATGTAATATCACGACTAAAAGGGGAGTTGAAGCATTCGTCCGGTCACAAATGCATCGTGCTTCTGGAGACAGAAGTATCCGGATAGAATACTTCGAATACCCATATATGTTCGTCGAAGATAATTGCCACTAACCATCCTCTGTAGCACCCCTCCATACTTTGACATCATGGCCTTCTGAAAACCACTGATACTAACCAAGCTTCAGAATATGGTCTCTAGTAACGTGCACTGTGGATCCACAGCGCACAGTCACGTATCAGAGATAGTGACGCTGAAAAGCCTGATAGACAGCACCGTAACTTGTGGTTGATGTCCAGAAAGCGTGCGGAGCATCGGGGGGGGGGGGGGGGGCGCACTGTTTCGCGGACCAACCTACAGGAAGGCCGTGCGCTGGACACGCAGCTTTACTTCGCCGTGGTCGAAGACGATATGGAGGCTTTCTGTGATATCGGCCGGGTCCAAAGGGTGTGAATCTTCGAGCGCTTATCTTCATTCTGCAGTGGTGCCAGAGCTAGCCTGCTGGAGCAGTGGAGCAGCATGCTGGGTTGGAATGCGGACGAGCGTCTGTGGGAGCGGTACATCGGCCTTGGCATCCTCTTGGGGTTCTTGTTCCTCGGTGTCCTTGGGCTTCGGGATTTTCACTGATCGTTGTTAGACATCTGGCGCAAACAGTGTGAGCCATACATGACCTACTCGATGCCATGTTAATGGCGCGCAGAACATTGTGCCAGTTCGACAAGACCGCGGCGACAGCTGTGAAAACAATCAGCCCCCGCTCATAGCTCACGATATGCAATTGCGAATAGGCGCACCTTCAGTGCCGTCGGAGAGAGTCGACAGCTTCCGTTCTAGCATTTCAATCTGGTCGGCCAGTCCTGCACTGAGAGCCTGGAGCTCCTTGAGATTTGCAAGCTCTTGCTTTTTCTCGTTTATGCGGGCAAGTAAAACGGGGGACGCGCCGGAAGAGGACGCGCCGATGGACTGTTGTCGCAGGTGGGATGCGAGCGGACGCGATATCGTTTGACGCTTGTTTTCCATGGCGGCAAGCTATTCTGTGCGGGGCAGATGCGCGCGATGAGGCGAGCGTATGCTGTGGTCGGGGCTCGAAAGCTCGAAGGCTAATGCGAAAGGTGGTTGTGGACAGCGGGTGGAGGGTGTTGGTGTTTTGGGCGGATTCGCGGGCAGGGCTGCGCTAGTGATGGGCGGGCTGCGGGCGGCCGCGCACGCGAGTCAGTGCAGGCGGTTTGTTTACACGCGAACTTTCTTGAGCTCCATCTCCACCTCCGACATCATTCCCCATTGCCTATCGCGCCCCGCGGCCGCCACGACT
The DNA here is from genome assembly GCA_011503125.2 of Botryosphaeria dothidea. Lineage (NCBI taxonomy): Eukaryota > Fungi > Ascomycota > Dothideomycetes > Botryosphaeriales > Botryosphaeriaceae > Botryosphaeria > Botryosphaeria dothidea. The sequence goes on from WWBZ02000001.1 coordinate 3,525,899, forward strand.
CCTCCATCCGCGCCGCCTCCTCGCCGGAACATCAACTTTCTCACATCTCACCTTGCGCCCATGGCGCGACTCAACGAGGCCCCTCCGCCTCAAGAATCCGTCGATCAGCGTATGTTTACATCCAGCCGGGCCCGAGCAACCGCCGCTGACCAGCGCTACAGTCAAGCGACGATTCATCAGACAAAATCGCGAGCTCGCAAAGTATGGCTCTAAAACATCTTTAATCCTTCTGCACATCCTAATGTCAAGCGTTGCAGGAACAACTCGACCCAATCCGTCCGGATCCGCGCCCTTGAGACCGAACAAGCCCGCCTTCTCGCTGAGAACCTCTCCCTGCGTGAACAAATCATCCAATTGCAAACAGAGCTCGAACATAACAAAGGCCACCATGCTCTCCAGCAAATCACGTCCGTTAAGGACCAGCTGGAGTCCAAGCTGATGGAAATCGGCAGCTTGGTCGCAGAGCTGAACTCGATCCAGAAGCCATCTTACAAGACGCGCCCCTCCGACGCGGGCCCTTCCAAAGCCGTAGAACACTTTGAGTGGAGGCATGCGATGAAAGAGCAGGCAGGTGAACAGGATGATGACGAGGCCCTGCCCACCATCAGAGAAGACAAGTACTTCCCGCGCCGCACGCTAGAGTACGTGGACACTACGCTATATCGTAGAAGCACACAGCTGATGGTTGGCAGCGCGGATGAGCTCCGAGCAGTCCTAGCGACTACCACTGATGACTCCCCCGACTTGGGCCCACCCCCTGTCGCCCACTTCCCGGATGAGGATCCTATCAAATTCGACCCTAAGCCAGCTGCAGAAGAAGCAAATGACGACATGGACGTGGACCAGAAGGAGGACGAACCCCTTCCTGCAAATATCTCTGTAAACCTCGAGACCAGAAGAAAACGTAGAGATAGCTCCAAGCTTGACCTCCGGAAGATGTCTGTGTTCCAATCACCTGATGAAGAGGACGCGGCTATGCGAGGCGATTTCGAAGAATCACAACCGTCGAAAATGGGGAGAAAACGAAAGCTGAGCGCCACTGCAGAGGAAACGAACGGAGACGCCAATGAGAAGGACTACAGGGATGACTTCCGCTTCAGCCGGAGAGGCGGTGACAGGGAGAACCGCCAACCACTGGAAACATCTTACAAGCAGAATGCCAAACTGGATATGCTCCTGAACACAGAACGCAAGGCGCTGGGTGACAGTACGTCATTTCACCTTAATCCACGAGGATCTCATGTCGCTGATTATGATTACAGAAACCAACACATCACCGAAAAAGGTCCAGAAATCAGACTCCAAGTCTGATGCCAAAAAGCAAGATACACCGAAGGAAGCTGCCCGAAACCGCGTGAAGGAACGCAAAGCGAGGGCCTCCATGGTGCACATTGCCCCCCCAGAGCCAAACGATGTGGTCGAGACAGCGGACATTGCAATCGAGGAGGCACAACAGCCGGAACAGCTAGAGCTTCCACCGAAGACTCCGGCTGGTCTCGATCTTTTCTCACCAGCGTCGACCGAACCATCAGCTGCTCGCCAGGAATCAAGAGACACTCCGCCTCCGGGTGATCTTGGTGCCTCTGTAAACTCCGAGGCAGCCGCTGGAGCACGCCCCTCCAGACGTGCTCGTCCTCAGGTCAACTATGCCGAGCCGAACCTAATCAGCAAGATGCGTCGCCCATCCGAGAAAAAGGTCGATGCCGTGGTAGACAGTCGACGTTCGTCAGGCGCGCAGGCCGAACCAGGAAAATCTGCGCCAAATTCGTCAAATTCTATGCGCACTGTGGTCATCAAGAGGGAACGACAGGACGACGCGAACTCTGCGTGGAAGGCGCTTCCCGAATCATCCCAGCAGCCCGAACCTCACAGCCCGCTAAGCAACAAGACAGCCGCAGCTCAGCTCGCCACAGAATCAGACACCAAAGAGTCGGAAGACAAGGAGGCAAAGCAGGCGGACGACAGGCCTTCCAAGTCCGCAGCCGCAGTCAAGGAGATGCTTTCCAGCTCAACGAACGGAGCCTCTCGCAACAGGAAGACGACGAGCAAGACCTCGTCTTCCTCAACGACAGATCCGGCCGCACCACCAAAGGATCACCCGGACCTCGCCATATTCGACTTCAACGTGACGGACGGGTCCTCGCCATCTGATGACAAGGACGGCGCCGGATCAAAAGCCGACCCGAACGTAGAACAGATCATGAAGAGCAGCAGGGCTCTTGCGGCCAAGACGGCAGCTGCAAGGGGCAGTAGGCGGCATTCATCGGTCGTGACGTCGTCCTCATCGAAGGAGAGGGACGGAGAGAGGGTATCGAAGAGCGTGAGCTTCGGAGAGGACCCGGTTGCTCATAAGACCAAGAGCTCTTCGAGGCAGGCAAAGACCGCATCATCCTCCACGGCCGAGGAACGCGCGCCTCCGGAGAGAAGCGGATCGACGAGACGAAGGAGTATGATGATTTGAGTGAGCCGGGACCCTCTGAGTGCCAGTTTAATATGATGAGATATGAGACGAATGAATGGGTTCGGGTTGGGGTTTCTTGGGCAGGTCGTCGGATGACCATGAGGAAATTGGTAACGGCGCTGGATGGATGGATGGGTTGGATGGTTGGAGAGAGTGCGGTCAGACTATCCTCTTTGTCTCATCTTCTTTTCTCATCCTCTCCTCTTTTTTGGAGTTTCTTCTTTTTCCCTTTTGAAGTGTTAGATACCAAGTGCCGTTCATTGCTGATAATTGATTTTTGGATGTTGCCGACGATGAATTATTTTCCCACTCCCTGAGAACGCTACCAAGAAAAAGGATGAGGGCGAATTAGCTTGACGTGATCAAGGATAGGGTGCTATAATCTACGATTCGCGTATATTCTGTTCTCCTTTCGCGAAGAGCCCTTCAGGACACAGTAGAAATGGGTCCCTCTTGAAACAGGAGATCTATGATGGCTCGGCAAGATGCGCCCAGCTACGAGTGTATCGTCTCTCTATTAATGCATATTCGGGCTCAAAGCAAACTCCCGGGACTACCTCCAATGAGATGAATTAACTGATGTCTCAACGCTTTTCAATATGTCCCATCACGCAAAACCACCAAGTGCAACGAACATCAAAATTAAATTGACTCTTTTACTCGCTAATGACACATGAATATTCTTACCAGCTTCGTCCACGACCGAAACCGTTCTCTCTGCCCAACCTTCTTGAAACATTTCCTCATGGCATGCGGAACCAATACCAGGAAATTTCCTGCTTTCTCTCTCCTTGCTCTCTCCTGTGGGGAATCTTGCATCGTTTCTACAGCGCCATGACCCAACCTTCCCTTTTTTTTCGTCATTCAAGCACACTTCAATAGATGGCTTGGTAACATCACGACCGACCAAAAGGAAATTAGTTGGTACCGGAGACAGCCAACCTAGGGGAAAAGAGTCAGTGGTCAGATTCTAGCAAAACGGAGCGAAGAGTAACTTACTTCATCAAGTGGTCCATGAACGTCTGCAGCGAGACATCATCCGTGAAGATGGTCTGCGCCGTCTGTGCAACACCACCGTACGAGCCGGTGGTGTGGGTGGTGCTGGGGTTAAGCTTGGACAGCAAGAAACGTGCCTGGGAACCACCTGCGTCACAAACAATGAAACGAGGCAGCGGGAAGCGATCCTGAATCAGTTCCTTGGCGTCCTCCTTTGGTGCTTCGAGCAGGGCGCGGAAGTTCTCGTAGCCCTCTTGATCCTGGTAACCAGCCTTCCGCCATTCGGCCATCGTCTCGCCGTGGAAGATGAGAATGTGGAAGAAAGTGTCGAGAAGGAGGACGGTCTGGTCCTGGATGGACGTAGAGTCGAGGAGTACGGGCTGACCACCCTCATGGTCGAAGCCGTAAGAGTCCAGAGTGGGCTGGATCGAAATGAGCGAGTTGCTGACATCCTCATGATTCAGGACGTGGCGGTAGAAAGCAGTCTCATCGGGCGAGTTGTTGAAGACCTGAAGGAATTGACTGCGGCGAAGGTGGAACATGAACTGGGGGTATAGGGTGAAGTTCTTCTCGAGTCTGAAAGAGGAGGGATCGTCCTTGCGGTACTCGGCAAAGCGCGAGCAGAGCCTGATGAGCATACGGTCGACCCAGCGGAGGACATCGGGGCCGTCGTCAACCTCGGCCTTGAAGACGGCTATCCTGGACATGAGGACAGCAGCAGCCTCCTGATCAAAGGACTGAGCGATGGCGGGGTCTCCAGACGGTCCGCTGAGGTTCCGGGCAACAGTAGTGACTCTCAGGTGGTACTGTCCAGAAGAGTGTTGGTAGTAGGTAAGGAACTGCATCATTCCCTTCTGTGGGCCCTGCTGCATTTGGCTTGGACCACCCTGGCTGGCGATCTCGAAGTAGATGCCGTAGCTAGCACCAGGGTCGATACCACACATCTTCCACGAGCAGGTGTTACCAATACCACATTCGGTCTCGCCAACGGAGGCGGACTTTTTGTTCAATGAGACGGCGTGACCAATCAGGCCGGTGACCTTGAGCTCCTTGGTGGTGAGGACCTCGAGAGAAGCGTTGAAACCCATCAGGAGATTGTCGTCGCCGTCTTTGTCGAACACACGTGCAAACGACTGCTTGAACATGGAAGCTGTGAAACTATCCGTCAAGATCATGTGTCCACCGGTAGAGTTGGAAAGTCCCTTCATTTCGAGCAGGCCGACCTGGTCTAGACAACCCGCGAAAATGTCGATGATATGGCCGTTATGGGCAGTCCTCTTAGCAAGGGCATCGTAGAACTATGAATGACGTATTAGTTGTTGGTTTCCACCATGCGAGATGTTCACAGTCTCACCTTCAAAGCCTTCTTGTAATATTTGATGTTGTCACGATCAATGTCGTGGTGGGAACGGATGGGCTCCCTCAGCTCGGGACCAACGACAATACCGGGACCCTCAGTACAAGGTCCACCAGTAAAGAGCATGATCCTGCCACCAGAGTTCTGGAAGGACGTCTCCAAAAGGCCAACAGCAACGCTCAAGGCGACACCGGTGCAGCGCAGGGCACGCTTGTCATTCGCAACAGGCCAAGGATCCTTCTGAAGCTGCTCTAGGGCGTTGGTCAATTGGAACTCGCACTGCTGGACGGGGAGCAGGAAACGAGCAGCAGGACCCATTGGCGGAGGAGCGCGGCCAGGCTGGGGCTGCATGCCCGGCCTCAGTCCAGGCGCCATCAGACCGAGCATCTCCTGGACCTGCTTCGCATTGTAGTCCTTGCTTCCACGGAAAACATATGACTTGGCGCACTCAGTGTAGCCAAGTTCGTGGACCTGGGTGGTAGTGCCATAGGTGATGAGACCGACAAGAGCCCAAGGCGGGAGCAGGCTCAAGCTCATAATGATGGAATCCTTCAACGCCTTCAAGCTGTCCTCCTCCTGGCAGGTATCCACGACGAAGACGAAGATCGGGGGCGAAGGCGCGGGGCGGGCGAGGCGGTACTCGATGGTGGTGTTCTGAGGGTGGAGCTCAGGCGGAATGGCCTGGTCGGAGATGTCCTTGTAGTGGGGAGGAAGGGCATTGCGCTGGAGACAGAAGGGGCATATCCATATCCTCGCGCGCATGTCGACCTGGCTGCAGCGGCGTCAGCGAGATGGCTTTTCGGGCGACGCGGATGTACAAACCAAAACGGGTTGAGGACAGCACGGCAAGGAGCCTTGCAGGAGACAGGCTCATATTGGAGTAGCGGAGTATCGGGCTTCTCCTTCAGCGGGGTGTAGAGAGCTCCGATGGGCACTGTAGGGGTTCAGCGATGAGTTCGGGCAGCGAAGATGCATCGACCTACCAACGAGTCGCGAAGCTTCCTAGGCGGTGGTCAGTAGAGCGTGCAGCGGGGGCAATCGAGCGACGTACCATGCGCGAGCTGGGGAAGGTGTTCCAGCTGAGCCTGACACCATCCTGCTCCTCGATGTCGCTCCATTGCTCCTTCAAGGCCTCGTAGTCCATGGCGGCAGCTGGACAGGGTTGGTGGGGGGAATATCAGTGACGGTCGCGGCGAAGCTGGGGGCCGGCGATTGCGAAGACGAGGCGGGCGGGGGTCGCGCTCAGGCGGAGCTCGGGGACCTTGGCCGTACTTGAGTGGGAGAACAGCTGCAAGGTGGCTCGCAGATGGACAGCAGGGCGATAGTTTGGCGTGGAAGCGGAAGCGGCCACATTGAGGTTCCAGTGTAGGCGGTGATCCCGAAGAGGCCTAGCCCTCCGCCCGCCAATCGGGGCCCAGGGCGGCGGCCGGGGGGCCCTGCGCTGCGCCGCGCTACAAAAGCGCACGTCGCGCAGCCGCAAATCTTTTTTCCTCATCAACTACCGCCGGCAACAAAATCACATTACTATCGACAGCTTCACCAATCCCGTATGGATGCTGTTTTCGCGCCGCGCGGAGAGTGACTACCCATGGCTGGGCGCCTGACTTCGATGGGTCGTTTCGACCTGCAGGAGATGTTGGGAATCAGCAGAGGTTACATGTCCTTTCTGCACCACTGCGCTGCTTGATGCTACTGTTCGTGACCACCGCCAACGGAAGCACTCCATCTGGCTATGTACCGGAGCCTCATCGCGCTCGCTCGGGCTCATTGGATGTGTGGTGCGTTTCCAAGCGCTGTGTGCCAGACGTTCCGTCGTGTCTGCTCCTCCGTGCGTTCTGCCATGTGAGGCTACCACGACGTAGCTTATTACTTCCCAGGCCACACGAGCGTGTCTGGTCATGCAGGTCGAACAGATGTGCTTTCGTGACCTCCAGTGCCTCACGCGAACTTGTCGAGAACAACGGGTTGGGACGCGGAAGCGGAGCTTCGGGCTTGAGCTGGCTGATACTATGGCTAATTGCAACTATGCCATCTTCCCTAGTCGCAGTAATACATAGCCTCTGCGGCTTAGAGGCTTAGCCTTTCTCAAGATCTGCAATTGATTGTGCGCGGCGAGGACAACTCTATCGAGCGCGTCTCGATGAAACCATCTGAGGCTAGGGAGCGCAAGCTCGAATGAGGAGACGAGCAGCTCGAAACAACGACAATTTACTTCAGTTGGCATACATCCTTGCCTTTGTGATTTATGTGCTACGGATGATTCAGCGTTACGCTGAGGTGTTGGGCACCGTCTAGTGGAGCGTCTCACCTGGCCACTATCACTTCTATAGTACGGGACACCTCAAGCGAGTGCTCCCGCATGTCAGTCCCAGAGGGTTGCTCGCTCCTGCTTAAAGCATGAGAGATTCGAATGTACCCGCGGGGCCCTGCATACTCTGCACGTGGTCGCCGCTACAAACGGGGCCAAATGATAATAAATTCCGCCCTCATTCCCAGTCTCCAATTCTTCTCCACCGTACCAAATTCGCACTTTCGCCGACAGCTTGATCCATTCTTCAACAAATGTGTATAGCCATTGTGCTATTGATATGTCCACGTTGAGCGGGCGTGGTGGTGAGGCTTACTCAGCTTGCTCGTTGCGGCTCACCCAGATGTTCACCGTACACCACAGCGCTTGCCATCACTGCGTCACCGGCCACTTAACAATAGGAATTTTACCCCGTTCACTCAATATGTGTTTCAGGTTCGTCTTAATGTTTCAGAAACCTATTGTGAGCCCCATTTTCACTCTTCCCGCCACAGAATGCTCATTGTTCGCAGCGCACATGTCGACCATCTTCCTATCCACGCTTCCAATTTCGGTTTAGAGAGCCTCGGACGCGTTTCAGAAATGTTCAACACCATAGAACCGCTATTTTTCTACGAAATGCCATTGATCACAATGGAGCGAAGACTGCTATTGTCGATAGGCCTTCATATACCTCTTCGCTGTGCCGTCTTCCAGCGTCTCCTCCTTTCCTCTTTAGAACCATTCCATTAACTGATTGACCGTCTGCGACTGTCTTCATCTTCCTCTCTGCTCACAGCTTCCATCGTCTCACACAATCTTCAAGCCTCTCACCAAGCAACCAATCCTCTAACCATTCCATCAAACAACAACAACAACACTACTACACCATGTCTTCTTCCAACAATATGACCTTCTTCAACACCAACGACAACGAAATCTCCTCCGCTGACGACCATGAAATGTCTGCGTTCTTCGACTTCGACCTATACGCCTCTAACAATGACACCTCTTCCTCGAACGACACCTCCTTCACCATGTCCTCTAACAATATGTCTCCTCCCCACAGCACGTCTTCTCTCAACACGTCTGCTCAGGGTGTTTCCGGCAACAAGGTTGAATACCGCGCCACCTCCCCCAATGTCAATTATAACGACATTTCTCCTGGCCTTTCTGGTTTCCTTGTCCGTGCCGATGGCACCCGCACCAGTGTCAGGTTCGGCACCCCCTTCAACATTACTCCCCCCGATGCTATGATTGGCAACGCCCGCAACGTCACTCCCTCCAATGTCAGCACGGGTAGCTTCAGCAACGTCCCTCTCTCCAACATGAGCATGGACAACTTCGGCAGCGTCCTTCCCCCTGATGCCATGGTTGACAACGCCCGCGACGTCTCTCTCTCCAATACCGGCATGAACAACTTCGGCAACACCTCTTCCTCCAATGTCAGCCTGGGCAACTTCGACAACTTCACTCCCCTCGATGCCACGACGGGCAACTCCTTCAGTAACACCCCCACTCGCCTTGGCCTCCTCCCTGCCATGTCTGAGGACCAGAAGAAGGGCATCCAGAACACCTTCCAGGACATGAAGGCCAACCACAAGTACCCGCTTGGCTTCCCCATGGCCGAGCTTCGCTGGGCTACGCAGGCCCCGTACAACATGGACGGCCCCACGATGAAGAAGTGCATGGAGTGGGCTCTCGCTGAGCTCTACCCCAACGAGCACGCCGCACTCACGGGCAATGGCCTCAACCCCAACCCCACCCATCTCACGGGTGGCGAGCCCCAGAAGCCGCCGTCTCAGACGCTCTGGGACGACCAGCTCGCCCTCGCCGGTCTCCTGGACCCCGGTTTCGACTGGGACTCGGAGGTGCCGGTGGGGGAGAGCTGGGTGGACCCCGCCTGGCTGCTGAAGGAGGGAGAGGATGTGATGGGGGAGAACCTCGAGGACGAGGAGAACGAGGATGAGGATGAGGATGAGGATGAGGAGGAGGACGAGGACGAGGACGAGAACGAGAACGAGGAAGAGCTGGGAGACGAGTCGGAGAAGGGGGAAGAGTCGGAGAAGGAGCTCTCCGAATCGGGGTCGGAGTTCCAATCCGACTCCTCCTCCGACTCTGACTCGGAGGAGGAGGACGACGACGATGCCCGGGGAAGTGGTGGCCTGTCCAGTGCTGCCCCCAGGAAGACGCTCCCGCGCCAGCAGTGGGGTGGCAAGCACCCGGAGACCCGGTGGGACAGCATTGGACGGGTCATCTACAACCCGGGCGCGGCCTTGCCCGCAGCCCCCTCCGCCGCCGCCAACCTTGGGCGCAACTCCAGCTCCCCTCCCGTCGAGGACCGGTCCGGTCTGCCCTGGTCTGTCGAGGAGGAACAAGCAGCCGGCCGAGCGATGGAGTGGGTGCTGGAGCGCTGGGGTCGGAAGGGCCTGACCATGGACCAGAAGTACCAGGAGTGTGCTGAGCGCCTCCGGGCTGGGTTCAGGTTCTCCCGGCCCTGGCGGGCTCTCAAGGCCCAGTACTCGCGCAGCATCCGCGCGAGGACTGGAGTGGACGAGCGGAGGACCGTCAAGCCGCATCGGATGCAGACCTGCGTCCAGAAGACGGGGGAGCGGTCGAAGCCTCAGTGGAAGGCTGCGTCCGATGCGGCGGCGGCGGGCAAGGCCGCAGACGAGAGGGTGAGGAAGGAGAAGGCGGAGAAGGCGGAGAAGGAGAAGGAGGAGAAGAGGTTGGAGAGAGAGAGGAAGCGTCGCCGGGCGGCGGTCGACGAGGAGGTCGAGGAGGCCGAGGAGGCCGACGAGGAGCCACCTCGCCGCGTAAAGCGTGCGAGGACTCACCCTCGTGCCTCCTCTTCGTCGCCGTCCGGCGACCTTGACATGAGGGAGGCGGCGGTGGCGGATTTGCCGGCGGCGGTGGGTGCGGCTGGTGAGGAGGCTGCTTCGGCAGCCCCCAATACCCAGGCCCAAGTGGCCGCGGACGAGGAGTTGGCACGCCGACTCCAGGAGGAAGAGGCTGTCAACGCCCGTCCGCGCCGTGCCTACCGTCGTTAGGCGGGGGTAGTGTTTAGGGGTGGTGTTTTGTGTTTTTTTTTCTTTTTGCAAATTTGCATGGCCTGGGGTGCGGTTGCTTTGTTCTCTTTTTTTTTTAACTTTATCATCATGGGCTGGGGAGCTCTGGGGAGTTTTTGGGCTTCGGCCGCTCAAAAGTTTTGTTTGTTTTTAGTGCAGATCCAACGACGATTGCTGCTGCTGCAGCTGCTTCTTGCAGCAGCAAGTGTTCTCCCACTCGAATTCACCGCTTGCATTTTGTGATTCATCATCGCCGCCGTCGTCACTTCTGAATTAGGCCTTGCTTGAAGTAGCAATCCATGAACAGCTGATAGAGATGTTAATATGCAAGCTCAACGTAACGCATTAGATCATGCAGCCGTTGATGAGAAGTGCGCTCGCCATTGAATTAGATAAAGCACCTCCAGACGCACAGAGTCTGACACTTTGCAGCCGGAAAATATGTGGAAATTGGCGGAGTTCTGACGGATGCAGACAAGGCACACCCGCCCCCACAGTAAGTGCGTATGAGGCATATTTCTATCGACAGATCAGGAGCGTTCGGCCGGAAGGCAATACTTAGGTTCGCCAGTACCTTCCGGTGGGCTTGCAAGTCCGGCTATGGCTGCTTCAGCGGGGGAGATCTGGAAGTTCCAGAACAACAAACGCCCAGCAAAATCGCATGTTCTTGCCGCAAACCTAGGGGACGATCAAGCTTTGGGGAAACACGGAGAGGCATCTAAGACTCGTAGTGTTGGAGATGGTGGTAAAACTTGCTTCGTTTCGCGGGCAGTGCGGCGCTTGTTCCGCAGGTCTCAGGTAATCGGGCAGGTGCACGCGTGCATAAGGCAGAGGTGATTTCAGGACGCGCACATCACTGATTCAGCGGGGTGTGGGTGGGAGGCAATGTGGTGGAGCGAGAGGGTTGAGGTCGGTGGATCGGGCAGTTTGGGCGGCTCCAGGCCAGGCACGCATTCCCGCTAGCGGCACCTGTGGCCCCTCGACGCCGCACGGGGCATCCTCAGCCAACGCGCCAAGCTCCAGTCCTCCCGCCGCTGCGCTGCTACTACCAGCCCGCACCACAGCCACCGCGCGCTCTCGCTCTTAAGCTCCGCCAGCGCCGCCCTCTCCAGCTGCCTCCTGACACCTCGCTCGGCACCATGGAGTCCAACAACGTCCAGCCCGCCGGCGGTTTCGCCCCCAACAACTTCGCGACCGACACAATGAACGCCGACATGGACATCGACATGGACATTGACCTCACCACCGCTGACGACATTGACGCCTTCGACACCGAGGGCATTACCATAGTGCGCCCTCACGCACCGCGATACCCGACCGCTCCCGCTGACCCAGACTGCGCAGGATGACCAGCCCGCCGCCCTCACGGCCGTTGGCGCAACTGAACAGGCCCCGGTGGAGCCTCAGCTGGAGAAGGTGAACATTGAAGGCGTGGACGACCTCACCACCGCTCAGATCAAGGCCTACGCTCTCGATCACTTCCCTTCCGACCAGTATGTTCGCATTGAGTGGATCGACGACTCCCACGCGAACATCGTCTACCAGACCCATGAGGCCGCCCTCGATGCTCTCCGCAATCTCATGCAGCCGCCCAACGGCGAAGACCCTGTTGCTTTATCCGACACATTGGAGATGGCCCTGGTACGGCGCCAGGCCAAGCATTACTTCGACAAACCCGAAGTCAACTTGTCTGTCAGGTTGGCTGTCACCACCGATGTGAAAGCCCCGCGAGCACATGAAGCCAGCCGCTTCTACCTCATGAACCCGGATAAAGACCCTCGGGAAAGAAAGAAGAGGCAACAAGGTGACCGTCGCAATGGTGGCGGTGAAGGATACAACAGAAGACGCTACGATGACCGCGAGCAGCGGCGGAGGAGAGACAACGAGGCGTATGATGTTGACATGTATGATGAAGAAGGTTCCTCCAGGACTCGGGCTCGGAGTGGTGGCGGAGGCGGCAGACGTGGCTCGGTGTCGGATGATTCGTTGGACGACCGCAGAAGGGGCCGGAGAAGGGAGCCACGCAGCAAGAACTTGGACGATCTACTTCCATCCAAGTCTGACGGACGCCTGCGTGACCGCAGCGCCTCGCCCCTCCGCGACGGTGATGGCCGCTACGGCTTCGATGAAGATGAGACCGCTGCGCTACGCCGGACCCGCAGAAGGAGCTATTCTCCCCCGACGAACCGCGGTACGCCTGGCAACAACGGTAAAGAGCTTTTTCCCAGTCGTGGCAGCACGACGAAGGAACTCTTCCCCAACTCCACATCTAAATCTACTCTCCTCTCCTCTTCCGCCTCTAGCCCCAACCCCTCCACCGCCTCCAACTCTACCAAAGAGCTCTTCCCCGGCAAAACAGGCCACACCCACGGAAAGCGCTCGCGCGAGCTTTTCCCACATAAGACAGCCCACAGCAACCACAGACGCCAGGATGCTTACGATGCTCGCGACTTTACCGAAGTAGCTTTCATCCAGCCTCGCAGCCTCGAAGAACGCATCACAGGTGGACCCAACAGCAACGGTCATTCGAACGGTCGTCTAAACGGCGACGATCAAGGCTTCAACGTCAGGGGCTCAGCAGATGCCGGTGGCTTCTCCATCCGTGGAGCTGCGGATGTCAAGGAGCTGTTCCCGATGAAGACCGGCGGCGGCGGCTCGAACGCTGGCAAGGAGCTGTTCTCGGAGAAGATCAAGGGCCGTGGTGGCCCTAGAAGAAAGGCGGAGGATATGTACTTTTGAGTTGCTTCCGTGCGCCTAACGAAAGGTCGCTCTTTTAATCTTCACAACCTGTCATTTTCGTCGACTTTCTTTAATCGACATACTCGATACATGGCACGGGCAAAGGACAGGAGGTTGTTGGCATTGCATTGCATGGCTCGATTCGGCTCGGCTTGATTTTTTCTCTTTAAATCACAGATCTACATATGAACGCAAGGCGCTCTGGATGTTATCTTTCTTTGTCATGATTAGGGGTTTCGCCTGGGGATACCATGAGCTCTTTCCTTGTATTCTGATCCGTCATCACACTCAGATTGAAAGATAAATGAAGGATGGTGGGTAGTAATCACCTTGATGCGGATATTATTGGCTCGTATGAAAAGAAATGGCTACTGAGAAGATTGGGGAAGATGGTAGAATGACCGAAAAAGATTGAGTAATGCGCCTGCATGCTTGCAGCAAACCCCATTCAGACTTTCATGCATTTTCTCGTGTATTCCCAACTGTGCCTTCCCGTTCCCATTCGCCGAGTAATGCTACGTACCACACCAAACTCCACAAACTCATCGTCCGTCCTCTCTCTCAGTTCTCTTCAAAATTATCAGTCACTCCTCCAAACAGACACCACGCTCACGCCTTGATAGTCCCGTCCTGCACCATTGCCCTCATCGCCTCGATACTCTTCTCCACCGCTATCCTCGCCCCGCCCGCATGCTTCTCCCTCAGCCCCTTCTCCTCCTCCGACCCTTGCTCGACCCCGTCATGCTTCCAGCTAAAACTATACGTCATGTTCAGCCCGCCGTCCGCGTCCGTCGAGATGATGTTGCTGATGGTCGAGCCGTCCGGCTGGTGGAAGTCGACGCGCGACGGCCCGTAGCTCTTGCACGTCTCCTTGACCTTCGGGTTGCCGCCGGGGTGGAAGCCCTCCTTGAACGTCGCTTCGCGGACGACGGTGGGGACGGAATCGACAGGGTCGGTGGATTCGGAGAGCACGGTGGTGGACAGGATCACCGGGACGAAGGCCTCGGCGTGGCGGATTTTGTGTTGGAGCCCGGCCCAGCTGTGGGTGGGTTGGGTTAGCTGGGGTTTGGTGTTGAGTTTTTTTCTTTTTTTTTTTTGGAAACAAAAACCAGAGCGAGAGAGAATAGGGTGCAGGGCATTGTTGCACTTACACTTGTTCGATAGTAAGGACGGGTGTGGCGCCGGGCGGGTTGATGGGCGCGGTGAATGCGATGTTGATGACGACCATTGTGGATGTGGAGCGTGGGTTTTTCGCCGGGTGGTAAGCTGAGACGTCGGAAAAGGTTCCTATGCGCAAGGCTGACGGGGGGCGAAGTGCGCGTGGTAGTAGTGGTGGCGGTATACTACGTTGGGATGTAGATCCGAAAAGTGTATGTTCAATGGCGTGTTGATCGTCCGGAGTTAGGTGCGATTGCCGGTTGTTAGTTGCGCCTGTTTTACGGATTTTTAAGAGGGCAGGCTAGATAGATTGTAGAGGGCGGGGTGCGGGGTTGTCATCAGCAGAGAAACAATCCTTTCCCTGCCAGGCAGAGCGACGTGATATGGAGGTGGATGACGTCAGCGTCATGCAGGTAACGCTCTTACGGGGACGAATATGCAAGATAGGAAGTAAGTGGAGATACCCGGCCATTGTTTGAGGCATGCGTGTTGAATCAGTCGACGGACTTTTGCTCGTACGACGGGATGATGGAAGTCTCTTGCGTCAGTAACGCTGACGGAGAGGAATTGGTGCTTATGTGCCAATGAGGCTTGTAGCCCGACCGGTGCTAACGTCTAGCGTGGGGCAAGGAGTTTCTGAGACATGGCGGTCTTCTGGTCATGCTGTATGGTACTACTAATGTACGTTGACCCATCTGGATGGTTTCGGCTGGTCTGGTTGGTGGCTTATTGGTCTTGCCTCAGCGTGAACGCCGAATACCCAGGGTGAAACTCTGAGACCGACTGGGATTAAGGGGGCCAAGGCAGATAAACGAATCCGGCCTTTCAAGGTTGAGATCAATGGTTAATATATGCGCGCGTATAGGGGATCTGCCCGCTGCACTATTAGAACACGATGGGCCCGAAACAGGAAATTGAAAAGCTGACTCGGAACCCTGCTCAAGCACCAAGGATGTCAGGCGCACTGCATAAACGAATCGGCCCTCCTTCTGCAGCAACCGTCATGACACAACGAGCTTAAGGCGACCTCAATCAGCGCCCTGAAGTATTCTTATTGTTGTTCTTTGTAGTCTCAAATAACAACCGTGGCTAGAATGCGTGTCGATCCTACAGGAGATATCTGTAGTCAGGACTCAAGTCACCCATCTCCGTCTTCTCGTACTCCGTCAGCCCCAAATCAGTTGGCGTCTTGTCCCTCTTCCTGTTGGACCACGAGCAGAGAACCCAGTATATCGCACAGCTCAGTGCGCTCAGACAGATGAATGCTATGCATATGCTGTGTCCGGGAGTGTACCTTGGCTAAGTGTGGTTCATCATATGTCAGCTTCCTCGGATTTTTGATATTAAGGATTGACTAAACTCACCGCGTCCTTGGAAAGGAAGCTGAAAACGGCTATAATGCCGCCGATCTTTGAGGAAATTAGCATTCTTTGTCTTCTACAACAAAGAGAGAGCTTGACTTACGTTGCCAAATCCTACCTGCCACGCACTGCCGACACTACGTCTGTGGTGGCCACCGAGGTTCATGTTGAACCAGCACACAATGACCGGCATGGCCGAGTAACAACCCATAGCAACAAGGAATAGGGCGGCATATTGCAGGTCCAAGTTGTGGTGCTCTGCAAGCAAGATCGCAAAACCAGCGATGGCCACAGCAATCGGCAGGATGGTGAAGAGGAAGCGATGCCGCAGTTTATCGGAAAGATAAGCCACGATCATCGCAAAGCCAAATGCCGCGGCCCATGGAGGCACACTGTGCAGTTGTGTCTGGATAGCGGAGTAGCCGTAAGACTTGATGATGGCCGGAGAGAAATAGGCGTAACCGTATGCAGGTACGATCAGGCCGAAGTACATGAATCCGCCAATCCAGACTTTAGGATCTTTAAAAACATGGCCGACGTCGCGAAGAGTTATTTTGCGTTCTGCAGCGGAGCGGCCTTGGTCGGCTTGGAGACGGGCTTTGACGTATCTCTTCTCATCCTCACTGAGCCACTTCGCCTCCTCCGGGAAGTTGGGGATGAGAAAGAAGAACACCAAAGAAACGATGACGGTAAGGAGGCCTTCGAGAATAAAAATCCTGATGACAGTGTAAGCCTTGCCTCCTTGAATGTAGCTGGATTCCAGTTACCATCTCCATCCCTTGTAGCCACGGACCCCGTCCATTTTTCCAATTGCCGAGGCAAGAAGACCACCGAATGCTCCTGCCAAAGTAGTACTGCTGAAAAAGAAACTGTAACGTCGCTGGGCTTCATGGCGACGATACCACATGCCAATAAGGTAGAAGCATCCAGGGAACATGCCGGTTTCGAAAACGCCGAGGAAGAATCCTTTTGCTGAGTCAGAGCTGGGGAAGTTTAACAACAGGGGCCAGTGCTTACGTGTTGTCAGGAGACCGGAGTAGTTTCGAACTAGCCCTTGCAGGATGGTGACCAACCCAAAGAAAAACATGCATCCGGAGACTAGTCAAGAAGTCAAGAAGTCAGCATTGCGTGCTGTGAGGAAGAATGGGTCCCACGTACGCCAGACATTGGGCTTGAATTTCTTCATCAAGACATTGCTTGGGATTTCGAACAGGACGTATGGCACGAAGAAGATGACCAGTGCGGTGTTATACTTCATGCTGTTTGCAGAAGCGAGCCCCAGCTCTTCCGACAGACCAAAAACATTTGCGTTGGCGATGTTGACTCTGTCGAGGAAAGCTAGTAGGTAGAGTATACAGAGATACGGAATCACGCGGAAGTCGATGCGGTTGACAAGACGGCGCTCTGTTGTATGCGGCGGGCACTCGACATGGAGATCGGAGTCGTACTCGACGGCAGCCGGGTCCTGGACGTAGGCGCCATCTTCGCTCGAGCTCCGCGGCGCGACGGCAGCCTCTGCCGGGAAGTGTCAGAAAGAGCCGGCGGTGAAGCTGAAGGGGAAAAAAAAGTCAAGACCGTGGGTGCTGCACATACTTTCTGATCTGTTTGATCTCGAGAACATGGCGATAGGCCGTCACGGCGCCCACAAGAGCGAGGAGGAGAGCGGGAAAACACGAGCACACATTCTGTCAGACGCCATGGGGACGATCCCTTATAAATTCGCCCGTCGCACCGCGAGCTGTCAGCCACAGCTGCGACAGCAGAGTCACTGGCGCCGGTATCGCTGTGCTAGTGCGCGAACAACGCGGGGAAGCCGTGTTCCCGGGGCGGTAATTGTGCCAGAAACGGATGGGGTAGGCGACATAAGGTGGTATTGAGCGAGTCTCATTGGCCTCGTGGTGTGGAGAGTAGCAGATCGCGCTAGGCCGCGGTGAACGAGGGCGGCCGGGCACTACTGGGGCACTAGGGCGCATCAGCCGCGGGCTGCATGATGCCCGGCCACGTCTTTGACCGCAGCCCTGAGCCGCGGTCCACGCCCGGAGGAGCAGCAGTGCAATCTCAAGGCGAGTGGCGGCCAGGCCCGCTATGCGTCAGCACGCGGGCCGCTTGGCGACAGGCGCCGGCCAAGCGCAGCGCCGCCTCTCGGGCTCCAGCCCAGGCCCTGCTGCTGCGAGGCCGGGGCCAGGGCCAGCGCGGCGGTTTTGCGCGGACTGTAGGCCGGATGCCGATCTAACGAGCACCTCAGGGCACCACCCTCGCTGACTGACTTCACATTAACACCATCCTCCCTCGCCTCACCACGCCTCCCAGACCGCCGCCCAAGCCCCTCCCCAACAAGTCGCTCGCTGCGCTCGAGTGCCTCCGACTCCGCCGTCCCGTCGCTTGCACGCCCATGACGCCGTCCTGACACCAGGCCTCGGCGCCTCGATCCGTTTGCCTGTCATGCAGCCTTTCCACTTCTCGAGACCCCAGAGTGAAGTCAACGCTGCCCCGTCCTCGCTCCCGCTCGCCTACCGCTCGTCCGCCGGCTCCAGGAGCGATGCCCGCCTGGCTGCCGTCGCTCGCTGGAGCGCCCAGTGGCACAACGGGCACCTCTTTCTCCGGGACCCCATCCGCGGCTATATCGAAATTTCCCCCCAGGTGATACCACCGCAGACCTTCTTCAACGACTCCACATACCACGACGAACGCTCCGATGTCTGGCTCTCGCAGGTCGACCATGCCCAGTATCTCTACACTGTGCGTGAGGATCACGGCATTCTGGCCTTCAAGGTGCAGCCCCAGCTCGCCCGCCCCACTCTCCCCGCTCCGGAAACGGTCCTGGGCAAACGCGCCCTTAGCAGCGAACTCAGCACCCCGCCGCCGCCCCCGAAGAAGAGCAGGGCGACGGTCAAGCACGCCGGCCCCACTCGCATTCGGAAGGATCGCCGGGTACAGACGCCCGTCTACGATGACGTTTGGAAGAGGATATTCGAACTCAGCGATCCTGCCATGCTCTTCACCTACGAGAGGGTGAACAAGGCTTTTCGCGGAGCACTCACAACCTACAGTCACATTTGGAAGAACAGCATGATCGACCACTTTGGCGAGGACCTTCCGGAAACCCCGAAGGACCTTCAAGACCGCCAGTACGCAGACCTCCTCTCTGGCCAAGGCTGCATGTCATGTCGCGAGCCGAAGGCTCGCAAAACCTACTGGGCTTTCCTTCGCCGCTGGTGCACCAAGTGCTTCAGCGAGAAGGTAATTAAGGTTCGTCGCAATTTCTTGGCGCCCGCTTGGCCTGATTAAGACAAGCTAACTCCTGTACAGCAAGAGGATTGCTTCGCCATCAACCGGAAGTTCCCTGGTATACTGGAGTGCATTCCCTGTGCAACTGTGGATTCTTGGAATCACTATTCTTACGCTGGCTGGGGCGACGAAAACGGCCGCTCGACAGCCTCTGGCAACCAGCCTGTATTCCTAAAGGACGACGTCAGTGCAATAGCCGCTGCCTATGAGGACTTCCTGAGCACTCTGGAACAGGAGGATCTGTCCGATGAAGAGAAAGAAGAGAGGAGGACGGAGTGGATCAAGGAACGTAGAGAAAGGGCCAGGGAAGTCATGGATGAACGACTGGAAATCGACAAGTTCGAGAAAAAGTGGATCGCTGCCAGAGCCGCGAAGAGTGTGGACTTGAAAAACATGCGCAGGGAATTCATCATCCGCAAGGCCAAATTCCTTGATCCTCCGATGTGTGAAGAGGTTCTCAAGCTCATCCCGGCATTCCAAGAGAACATTAAGATCAACAAGGAGTTCAAGACGGAGAAATTCTGGAAGGTCCTGATGCCCAAACTGGAGGAAGCTCGTCCCATGGCAGAGAGGCTATTCGGAATGGAGACTACGGCCAATGAGATTGGATATTGGGATCTCTTACCCGGGTTGCAGAACCAAACCAATCAAATGAGCGCCTGTGCCCCTGCCGCTTACCACCAGCTTATGTCATTAGTTGACTTCTCCCTTAAAAAGGCCCTCAATATGGGGGTACACAGGAAAGGAATCGGTCATCAAGAATTTGCACTTCGTGTCCTGAACATGGTCCGCCGGGCGTGGGATAGTACACAGGTTGCCGCCGGTTCGCAGATTCCTGACCGTTCTCCTTTTGCCAGCTTTTACCCTCAGAATGGCCGGTACGTCCTTACGATCGAGCATGCCTGCAGGATATACGAACAGAAGATCATCCCTCAACTCTCTGAACTGTATCCTGAGTTTCGTCAACCTACGCGTAACGTTCAGAAGTTCAAATGCCCAGGTTGCAAACGAAATGACGTTAGCAAACAGCGTACATTCAGACAACTCATGAACCATATTCGCGAGGATCATGCGACTACTATTGGCGATTTCCAGGTGTTCCGACTGGCTGGATTCCGGACTGAGCCTTACTTCTGCGCGGTCCCTTGGCCGCTTAACCTCCCCGCCCTGACAGACAAGCAGAAGTCTACTGGTGGCTGGGACGCCAATGCACAGCCGGAATACGGCATAGTCGATACATCGTCGGAGCAGCCACAAGATCGCCTTCAATCCGCTTTCGCACGTAAAGAAGTCTGTGCTCCCGAGTCACTTCCTGATGCTACATCCAAAGGTCCAACTGACTTTGTCGGAAACGTCCGCGATGCGCTCCGAATCCTTGAGGGCACCGGTCTCGCTGCACCCGTTCGGAGCAAAATCGTTGTCGAATATGTCGACCGTCAAGTAAAGAAGGCGAACGGTAGAGAAGCTGTACCCGATTGGCTCACCCTACGGTTTGAGGTTGATGCATTTCTCATGAGCAGCAATAACCACGACATCCTGGACAAGATGTGTTGTGGTGTGTGTCGTAAAGCTACGGATGGCAAGACACGCGGTGGAAAGAATTATGCCAGGATGCCTAGCTCCCGCGCCGAACTGATCAGGCACTTTGGTACCCATCATCAATCGAACATTCAAACTTGGCCGAAGGATATGTTCACGCTGCCCACCGATGAGGAGGTCACTCGTGCGCTGAGCGATGCTACGGTGCCAGAAGCTATGAAGGCCTTTAGCACACTCTTTCCGGATTCGAAGGAGCCACCAAACAGGGAACTGGTCCGGATGGACGTTTTGGCTACTGTCGCGAACCAACAGCAACGATTTAAGGGTCGTCCGCCTAATGTTACAATGGCACAATGGCGCCAGCAACATCCTGTACAGGATCCGATGTCCGCTCAGCATCTTCGCCCCAGTGTACCTCAGCCGTTTAGTCTGCAGCACCAGCACCAGAACCAGCATCAGCACCAACACCAACATCAACTCCAACTGCGAGATCATCATACAGCTCCGCAGCAAAGTCACAGCCATCAATCCTTGATGCCTCTACATACTCAGCACGTCAACTCACACAACCCCATACCGCAGCATGCACAGCAGCCACAGCCGTTGCACATGCACGGCCAGTCCTCGCAACAGCAGCAACAGCCGCACCACCACCAACACCAACAACCTCAACATACTTACGGCTATCAACCCGTTCATCATCTTCCACCTTCACGAACGTATCGCCCTTATCAGGCTTAATATGCGTTGCGTCGAGTGCAGGATTCGTTCATTCTCCTCACCATTCACCACGGGTAGATGAATGTACAGCAGCCCTCTGGCTCTACCCACTGTGTCGTGCATAGACTATATCCTTCCTAGTTCCTACTCAACGCCATAAACGACCGCCAGCAACCCGAATGCTGCCGCTGTGGGTGCATCTGGCTGAGCACCCCACAGCTAGGTCCACACATTTTCCCTCAGTGTTTTCATCCCATACTAATACCATCGGTGTTGGGTTTCGGTCTCGATTCTTATCAGGCTAATTCTGGCATAGCGTCTGGCGGGCCTGGAGTGACTGGATTCTGCTTTCGTTGTTAAACTGCATAAGACAACCCCTGGACAGCGGCATCACGAGTACCCTCCGAATTTCTCTTTTGATGCTTTCCTGTTATTGGTTTTTTGCTTTTTGTTCAGCATTTGCATGTGGGCACGGGCATTCTTGGATTCAGCGATGCTTCTCTCTAATGGTCTTCCTAATTGCCTGCCGGTCGGACGGAATTTTCTATCTGAAAAGATCGATCGGTTTCTTGATGCGTTGCTTTTGTTATAGACGGCACGGATTGGTCTGGGTGGGAAATCTGGCTTTTTCGGTTTGAAATATTCTTATTGACGGAGATTGCTGGTCTTGGTTTGGGATTTCTGCTAGACGTAGGTAGTCACGAATGACAAGTTGGCTTTCTCCTAAACTCATGGTGCTGATGCGGGATATGGGTTCAAAAAATTGGTGAGAAACATTTGATAGGTCCTTCAAGCATTTGAATTCTCTCTAAACCGTTCTGCGCTCACTTCACCTTCTAACAATGTGGTGACTGTGTTGGAAGATCATAGTGCCGCCCGGATTCTAACTATCTGTGTCGCGGCTAAGTTCTATGACTGTCTCGTGGTGCCTTAATTCGTATACCACTTACCGCCGGCGAGTGACCGGGCGGATTTCCTTTTCGGGTTAAGATCGGAGACGAGGAGAGACGTCACAAAAAGGCGCGGCCGGGCATGGAAAGTCATCTACTAAAACACACTTTGCTTCCCTATGCTTCCACGTCGCGCATTTACTCGTTTTATACAACTGACACAGACATCGCCGATACACCTCGCTTGCACGCCTAAACACGTTCGAGACCTCCGTTTCAAAAAATTTACTCCAGGCCTCGCCCTTAGACCGCTTGCACAGATGTCAACCACGGCTCTCAGCAGCGATGCCGCTGCTGCACCCGACGCACAGAATGGCTCACGAGAGCAGTCGAAGAGGCTGAGATACATCGATGTTCGTTCCCGTACATGAGATGCAACAGGACTTTCATTTCCCGGCTGCTGGAAAGTTCGAACATCCGCACGTGATATGGCTGACTTCCTTGTTCTTTTCCCCAGATCGGTATCAACCTGGGCGATCCCATCTTCCGCGGCGTGTACCATGGCAAGCAGGCGCACGAAGATGACTTCGAAGGGGTGATCGAGCGCGCGAAGGCCGCCGGGTGCGAGAAGATGATGGTGACCGGGTCGGATCTGAAAGAGTCGGAGCACGCGGTCCAGATCGCGAAGGAGCATCGTTCGTCCACCCTTTGCCCAGCATTTCCCTTTCTCGTTTATTTCCTACATTTCAACGCCTGTTTCTTTTCTTGCGTCTAATTTTCTCCCCTTCGTTTTTGTTTCTCCACAGCCGGCCTCTGCTACGCCACCGTCGGCGTCCACCCCTGCTCCGCCAACCAATTCGACAAGCACCCGGGCGGCCCATCCGCCCTGCTCTCCGCGCTGCGCTCCCTCGCGAAGGAGACCTCCGAGGCCGGCCACACGGTCGCCTTCGGCGAGATCGGCCTCGACTACGACCGCCTGTTCCTCACCCCGAAAGACGCGCAGCTGCGCTACTTCGAGCAGCAGCTCGACCTCGCGACGGAGCTGCAGCTTCCCCTCTTCCTGCACTCGCGCGCCGCACACGAGGATTTCGTGAGGCTGTTGGGCGAGCGCTTGCCCAAGCTACCTAAAGGCGGCTTGGTGCATAGTTTCACGGGGACGGTGGAGGAGATGAAGGGGTTGGTGGCGTTGGGGCTGGATATCGGGGTGAATGGGTGTAGTCTCAAAACGGAGGAGAATGTCGAGGTGGTCAGGCAGATTCCGCTGGAGAGGTTGCAGATCGAGACGGATGGGCCGTGGTGCGAGATGCGGCCGAGCCATGCGAGTGCGAAGTTTTTGAAGGAGGGCAAGGTGCCGGAGGTGCCGAAGGCGGTTAAGAAGGAGAGGTGGATTAAGGGGGCGATGGTGAAGGGGAGGTATGTGGTTCCTTTGTGCTCTGTGGGAGGCGTGGTTGCTGATGAGTTGCAGGAACGAGCCCGCGACGATTCCGTTGGTGGCGCATGTCATTGCGAGGATCAAGGGGGTGGAGGTTGAGGAGGTTTGTGAGGCGTAAGTTGTCATCACTTCTCTTCTCGGTTTGATCAAACGCTAACTTGTTATTTTTCTTCTTCTCAAAGAGCTTGGAATAACTCGATTAGGATGTTTGGTTTGGGAGAGAAAGCAGAGTAAAGAAGCTGGGAGAGTGACAGTCTGGCTGCGCGAAAAGATACCAAGAAACCAGCAACCTCTCGAGAAAATGGAGGAGTAGACCACTAATAAAGACATACACACAAAGGGTTTATTGGGACTAAGACTGGCCACATTAACTCGCAAGTCAACACTTCCATGGAAGTGCCTGAGGGCGTGAAGAGATCTGTCAGAAGAGACTTGATCAAAGGCCACTATGAATCACAAATAAGATGCATGTTTAATCGTTGAGCATCGTTGAGTTCTTTTTTGTTTCCCAGCACTTGGTATATCCACACACATACTGTACAAGACACCGCACACATTTCTCTCAATTCTACGGATGAAGAAGTGCACCTCCCCGCGCTTCTTGGCCAGCGTCGGTTGCTGGTATGCTTTCTTGAATCTCTTCTGTAGCCGCCAAAGTTGCCGGGTCGGCACTCTCCAGAGCTGCTGTGCTCGTCTCGGTGCCGCTGTACATGGCGGCCAGTGCCTGGCGCTGCAGCTCGATTTCCTTGATTGCCCAGACCTTCCATTCCTCGAAGGCCTGGTTCTCCAGCCCCATACCGACCTCGAGCGGGCCTTTGCCGAAGTAAGCGCCCACGGCCTGAGCCTCCTCCTTGGCGATGCGCTGCTCGATTTCTTCGCGGTGGCGGTACTCGTAGAATTCCTTGCGTGCTTGGTCGTAGGCCGAGGCCTTGTCTTTGCCGGCATGCTGCATGAGCCATCGCTGGCGTTGGACGACACTGCGAGGGAGATCAGTTGCCGCTCTCAACATTTTCAATGAATTTCAGGGCTCATTTGATGCCTTGGATACCAGTCCTAGTTTTTGTAGAAATGAATGTGGCACATACCTTTCACCGTCCAGCTTCTTGCCCCGCTGCACAATCTTGCTCCAATCCCACGTCTTGCTGTCGGCGCCACTATTCTCGAGTATAACCCTTGGGCGAGCGAGTTCCCAGGGATGGTCCTTGAAGAACTCCAGCCTCAGCCTGTCCTCCTCGTAGGCCAGGCGTTCCGGCTGGAACATGCGACTCGGCTTCCGAATGTTCTTGCGGGCATCTTTCTCAGTGTAGGTGCGCTGAAGCGGGCGGACAAGTTGCTGCGTTGGCGGCACATCGGCGACAATGTCGTACCATGGCGGAGGAGCCTTCATGCGCTTGGTTTCGAGGAGCTGGGTCGCGGCGCGATGCACGCGGGAAGCCGCGAAGTTGTGGCGGCCCATTGTCGCGTGAGTCCTCGCGCTCTCGCACGACAACGCTCACAGGTGGAGAGGGGAGGATGCCGCGCTCGGCAGATAGGCAGCGACAGCGGCAAGTCCGCGGGTGGGAGGAATTGAGGTGTGGTGATGGGTAGGTTGGAAAAGTAGCACGGCTCGGAATGGAGCCGAGGGGAGATCTCCGCCGCCGGGCAAGAAGCTTGTCGCCGCCTGCAACAACTCTTTCCTCTGCCCGGCGGCCAAACTCCACGCATTTCGACTGCCCCCATCCGCCCACCCCTCTGGAGCACCACGCCGGGTTCCAGCAGCCGCCGTTCCTCGAGACCATTCCGCGCAGCATTTGCATCTCCAATGGACCCAAGCCCCGCTGCTTAGCATCATGTCCGCGTCTCATGTCCCTTCACAAGCCCTCTCCTCCGGCGGCTGTCTGCATGATAGCATCCAGGCCACTCCTCGCCCTCCTGCTCTGCCCAACCGCAGGACGACACCATCGCGCGGTCGATCCTCCGCAGCGACGCGCTTACCATCGCCGTCCCGATAGACCCGCCACCAGACCCGTCCCGCTCTCGCCGACGCAAATGGATAATTTTTTTATCAATGCCCTGGTGCAGGCTGGCTCGTGCCGCAAACACGCCAAACACACGCAGACATGGCAGGATGCAAGTCTAGCTCCGTCGCTGCATCATCGTCCGCGGCGGAAACGGTCAATGGGCGTCGAGGAGAGCGTGAGGCAGTTCGGCCATGCTGCCAGATCGCGTGGCCAGCAGCCCGCCGCAGAGCCTGCGCAGCCCAACGAGCCAGAGAAACAGCAAGAATCTGAGGAGGGGAAGTCTACACAGGAAGATTTCAAGAGCCTCGTCGATTTCTACGGCTCCGGGGACATGCGACTGGAGACGTGGAAGGAGCAGGAAGAGCGAGAAGCCAGAGAGGCGGAGGAGCAGGAGCAGGAGACGGAGGCGGGCGGGCCGGTGGGCGACGAGGACGCGCACATACCCTTCCACGAATTGCACCGGCCGTGGCCGAACAACGACGAGGTGGAGAACGAGTCGATCGGCGAGCTGGAGGAGCTGCTGGAGCACGACGGCCTGTCGCCCGAGATCGCGTATCAGATCTACACCACGCTGTCGTGGCCGCGTGCCGCGTACCTGTCGTACTCGACCATTCGGAATCTCTTGCATTGTTTGGGCGTCGTGCAGCACCGTACCGAGGCGTCCATGATGCGCTATCTGTCGGTCATCGACGATCTGAAGGCGGCGGAGATACCCATTGCCGTGGCGGATTGGAACATGGCGATACAACTCGCAGGGAAATGCTTCCGGAAGATCACGAATAACGAGGTGGAGTCTGCGCTGTACCTGTGGCGAGAAATGGAGCACAAGGCCGGGACCAAGGGGAACCACTTTACCTTTAATATTCTGTTCGACCTTGCGGTGAAGGCTGGGAAGTACAAGCTGGCGGAGATGATCAGGAACGAAATGCGGGACAGAGGATTGAAGATGGATCGGTATTTCCGGACGGGCGTGATCCTGTGGCGCGGGCTAACGCGGGACGGGGACGGCGTCCGAGAAGCTTACAAGGAGCTCGTTGAGGCTGGAGAGATTGTGGATACTACCGTCATGAACTGTGTCATTACAGCTCTGATCAAGGCGAGGGAGCCGGCGGCGGCAGAACAGGTCTTCTTGCGGATGAAAAACATGTATAGCTCCCAGTCGAACAGCAAGCCAACGCCACGCGATTGGCGGCAGCGACGAGAACTTGGGTACATGTTGGCCAGGGCGACGGAGAATGTGCGAGGCAACACGCAAGCGCAGAAGGAGATTCAGGAGGCATCTCCTGTCGGGCCGGACTACGCGACCTTCAAGATTCTGATCAAGCACCACGCGATCACATCTGGAAACATTGACCGGGTCACGGAGCTACTGGATGAAATGGACCGTGTCTTCAGCATACCGCTGCAGGGCGACATGTTCTACACGCTGCTTTTTGGGTTCTACCACCATGGCGGGATTCGGTACACGTCGTGGACCAAGGGCAGACTAGAAAGCACATGGCGCGCCTTCATGATGTCTCTCGAAAATGGTATCGAAGACTTCTACCTTGACCGTACGGTTTCCACTGCCGCCATTCTCGCATTTTCGAAGTGCATGGGTAAGGAAAAGACGTTGCAAGTGTGGGAGGAGATTAGGAACAAGTGGAATCCGCCCGAATCGGATCTGGAGGATATTCTCAAGCGTCTGGCGCTGCTCTTTCCCGCGGCATCGGCGCCTGCATGAGAGGCGCAGTGTAAGCTATATTTGGGCATATTGGGGGATCATAGAATTGTAGATACGGGCACAGGGAAAACTGGGCATTTGGTAGCGACTTTGTTTTTGTAAGAAAGGAACTTGGGGGTCTGTACTTTATGTCGAAAATGTACGATGCCGTCGCGAGAGCGAGTGTGATGTTGAAACTGCTGCATGGGGAAAGCTCGGGGGGGCAAGTGTTTGCCTAAGCAAGCGACGGCCTGGCCTCGCGTCAACGCGTCTCAACCTTTCCCAACGCGTTGCTGCCTTCACGATTCCACGATAACTTCCCGGATCGCCCCGTCTGTGATGGCTGAAGGAGGCAGATGACTGCGTAGAAGTAAAAATAACAGGCGATGATGAGATTCGACGCGTGGCTACGCCGCTACCTTCTCCGCGAAGCCTTGGACACAACACTGTCTCCCGTCTTGCCAGCGTTCACATCGTCGCTCAGAATCCATTTCCTCGACTTCTAGTCCTCTTGCTTCGTTCTCAGTACTTTCCATTCTCTTTCAACCCAGTCTATCTGTTCGAAATGCCCGCCGACAGGAGGACCGAGAGGCGAAATTCTCGCCCTATGATCGACATCGATTTCACGCTCAAGCGGATCTTTGGGAAGAAGACGTTCAGGTTTACCTCCCCACTTCCAAAAACAACCGACTCTCTTTCGCTAAAGGTTTCCGTTTAGACCGCTACAAAGAGAAGTCATCAACGCAGCTTTGGACAGGCATGATGTTTTCCTCCAAGCGGCAACCTCTTTCGGCAAGAGTCTCTGCTACCAGCTGCCTGCCGTGATAGATCACGGTCGTAAGTTTGCTTTTCAACCCTACCTTTCTCCAAATGCTTATACTTATGGATCTAGTCACCATCGTCGTATCTCCGCTTCTGGCTCTGATGGTAGGCCTGCTTCACCCTCTGAGCTTGGATAGCCTTAACACAGCCAGAACAACCAAGTTGCCGCCCTGAGAGCCGCAGACATCAAAGTCGCAACTATCAACAGCACCACGCCCTACTCCGAGAAGAACGCTATCATGGAAGACCTCCAATGCGGCCACCCACGCACCCGCCTGCTCTACATCACCCCCGAATACTGCCAGCTCGACTCATTCCGCCGCATCCTCCGCATCATCCACACGCACCGCGAACTCGCCCGCGTCGCCGTCGACGAGGCGCACTGCATCAGCGAGTGGGGCCACGACTTCCGGCCCAGCTTCAAGAACCTGTCCTTCTTCAAGCACGAGTTCCCCGACGTGCCCGTCATCTGCCTGACGGCGACGGCGACGGCGCAGGTGCGCGAGGACATCGTGCGCACGCTGGCGCTCGATCCAAAGAACTTGAAGCTCTTCACCATGACGACCAGCCGGCCCAACCTGCACTACGAGATCCGCTTCAAGAGCGACGAGGAGGACCACTACGACGACTTTGTGGCGTGGCTGCACGCCGCCCAGGCACGCCGCTGCAAGGACCCCGAGAGGGTCGCTGCCCTCAGGGCCGCGGGCAAGCGCCCGGACGCGCTGTCGGGCATCGTCTACACGTTGTTTCGCCGCGACTGCGAGGCGCTGGCGGCGCGCCTGCGGACGAGCGGGATCGGCGCGAGGCCGTACCACGCGGGCCTGTCGAATGCGGAGAAGGACGCCGCGCTGGCCGGGTGGGTGGCGAATACGCCCGGCTCCGAGGTCGTGGTCGCGACGACGGCGTTCGGCATGGGCATCGACAAGGAGGACGTCCGGTTCGTCGTGCATTGGCAGCTGCCCAAGAGCTTCGAGGGGTTTTACCAGGAGGCGGGCAGGGCTGGCAGGGATGGGAAGGCTGCGGCGTGTATTCTGTACTATGCGCGGGAAGATCGGGATAGGGCGGTCGTGATGATGGCAAGGGATATGCCGAAGGAGGGGATGGGCGGGGCCGTGATGGAGAAGCATAGGAGCAGGGCAGAGAGTCTGAAGAAGTTGGTGGATTACTGCGAGGAGACCAGGAAGTGCAGGCATAAGTTGATTGCGGAGTATTTTGGGGAGAGCGGGAAGGAGGTGGTGTGTGAGTGGGCGTGCGATTGGTGTAAGGATGCGAAGGCGTTGAAGAAGAGGAAAGAAAGGGGTTTGGCGAGTGAGGAGTGGTGTAGTACGCAGATGGAGAGTGGTGCGTATGGAGATGGGTATTGGGATTGAAGAAAGAGGGGACGAAGAAGGGCTGCGCTTGCATGATTATGGATTGTGTTGGTTGATGGGCCTGAGGGCTCTTTCTTTGGGGATTTGAAGCAACAGTTCGGATGAATATTTTAGACACCCCATAGAGTTACACTTCTTGAAGAGTTTTATTGCTGAGAGTCGGTTGCAATACTCCTCTATATACCATGCCAGTAAGTATACTCCACAGTTTTATTTCAAACCCATCAAGAGACATATCGGCGGCCACTTCAACGGCAATAACCACCTCAAATGCAGCCAAGACGTTCCACATCAAAAATTTAGTATCGACCGCATGATCTGACAATGCTAAAGTGTATCTTGCCGCGTGCCCGTAAATCTACCTCAACCCAGACGAAAGCAACGCAGCAGGCCGAGGGACCAACCAAATGTAGTCACGTATGATCTTTGCTCACACAGTGCTCTTTCTGCTACTGTCCTCAAATAGGGAGCAAAACAAGAATAACTGACCGAGTGGTTGGCTTGCTAGCCGCCCAAAAAAGGAGTCGAACCGCAAACAGACCCTGCCCACAAACCAGTTGTCCGTCATCCAACTGGAACAAGAAAGTGATCTGGCTTGAAACGCTCAAGACAGTGAAGAGGAGAGAAGAGAACGGCAAAACAAGAAAGTTGGCGATTCTGGCCGTGTGAGTTGCCTGCCGTGCTGCTCTCGCTTGCTCCAAACGCCAGTGACTGGAGTTTTGTTCGTCGAACTTTTCTTTTGTTGGTGAGGACGCTGGTGCAGGTAGGTTGTGTTGGTTGAGGGAGAGGGAGAGGTGGATGGTAGTCGGGGCTTATAAAGCACGGAGGAAGATGTGAGCGTGTGGACACGGGATAAGCTGGAAAGTACTGTGTGTGAGTAGCCGTGAGCATGTGTTTGAAGTTGGCAGCGCGTGCGCGGTTGAGGAAGGGCACGCGGGAGGGTGGTATCGAGAGTGGGTGCTCACGCGGACAAGTAGAGTGCACGAGGATGGAAAGAACACACGGATATGGCTTTCGAATTGTTCCACGAGTTGGTTTACAGAGGTATGCTGCATACAACGATAGGCGCCGACTGTAATGTTCTCACAGTCAAAGATCAGATCAGGCGTACTACAGGGTGTTGAAGCATTCATCCGGACGAATGTTTCAATACCTCTTTCAATTAACCATCTCCACCGCTAAACGTCTGCTGAAGGGGACTTCCGTAGAACGCGTATGTGATTCCCGGTAGGAGCAAAGGCAAGAACGTAAGTGGACGAAGTCCACGATCTGTCTAAATGTGCCTGAATGTGAATAGGTGCATAGAACGGTGGTCGCGTGAGTAATTTCTCATCGCATGAGGGACTCAGTAGTAAAGAAATAGCGGAGCGTGTGGAGTATTAATGTAAAGAGAAAACCACGCGTACGAATGCACCGATCTGAGCTTTAAGGCACGCGCCAGATGGCTTTGTTCCATGGCCAACTACTCTAGCATGTAAAAAGCCCGCATAGCCTACAACTCCTATCCTCATCGTCCACGGAGCAAGCAGTGGCAGCCAAGGAGCGGGCAATGTTGAGTCTGGATCTTTCTGATATGGCATCATCCAATCCACTTGCTTTTGTGTTGATAATCCAAGCAAGGAAAACGACACTGCAAAGAACACCAGCAAATCCGATGACTCGTGAGAGTCGGAGCGTTTGGGTCTCCAGTGATTCTGCTTTGCAGTCTTCTATTACTGAGAAGACCGTACCACACTGTTGACCTATACGCAACTGGCTTCCGACGACTGTGTGGTCGGGTCTGATTGGTGCTGCTGGTGGATGGGCTCTACTGCTTGAATTCGGCCATGATTAATACTCAACTGCGGTCTGTGCTGTTTGGGGGAGATCTCTTCGACCCTCGCCATTCAGCCGGAGCGCTTCAGCATTGTTGTAAAATGCTGAATACTATTAAGCCTCCACGTTGAGAATGATTTCAGTACGATGTCGGACGGAAACAAAGCTCAGGTCGTCAGAAGCAATTTAATTGATTATTTGTTCATGAGGTCAGGCCCAATGGTATCGTTACAACAAGGGCGAAAGCGTGAGGATTTGAGGCATCCGTCCGGATGCAGGCGTTCAGGAAGACCGATTACATGTGCGTCCGGACGAATGCTTCCACTCCCCACGGCAAGGGCATATTGGCATACTTTTGAAATTGGTCTTGCACATTCATCTCTTTCCCTCGCTGATCTGGGGAGTGCATGTGCAGCTAATCCAATACACCAGAAAAGCCAATCCGCGGCCTCTTGAAACGTTTTCCCCAACACAGACTGACTCAATCCATATGTCGACCATTTTCTTAGTACCTGTACGGCGTTCCCTTCTTACCCTTGCTCGGATCCAACGGGTCGGGGTAGACCTTCTTCTGGTACACTTCTTTCACCTCCTTGCCCTCTGCCGTCAACTTATCAAATTTCTCCACCAGCTCCTCCATCTCCTCCTTACCCTTGTCGCCACGGAACTGCACGACCTTCTTCAAATTGGCGCGAGTGATAGGAGTCTCAGGAAGACCCTCGGCACGTTGGCGGGCGACGACCTTGGCCATCATGGCGAAGCGGATATCCTTAGGCGAGTCGACCAGTTCGAGAATGGCAGAGGCAGCTTGATCCTCCTTGAGCGGCTCGACGCGCAGCACACGGGTGTAGCCGCCGGGCCGGTCAGCGTAACGCTCGCGGAGAGGACCAAAAAGTTTGGGGATAAGCTCGGCGGGGCGCTATAGATGTATCAAGAATCAGCATTGCGCAATTGGGACAGACGCTGGTGCCGTCCAATCCATGATTCACGCAGGCTATACGGGGCTCAGCCGACATACGTAGAAAATCGCGCCCGCCTTTCTCCTGCTAGCCTCGGTGTTCTTCTTGCCCATGGTGATGAGCTTATCCGCTAATCTTTGCGCCTCCTTCGCCTTGTGCCATGTTGTGTTAATGCTCTCGTGTTCGAACAGCGACGTCACCAAGTTGCGCAGCAATGCCTTCTTGTGCGAGCTCTTGCGCGAGAGATGCCGGAACTTTGCGTGGCCGCCTGTCATTGCAGTGGTGTTCTAGTGATTCGAGGGCGAAAGGGTTGAAGATGCGGGCTTGCCGCGGAGGTGGGTCACCGGGACAGGTCTGAACGTCGCGGCGCGTTATTGGTATCCAGTCAAAACGGTCGATGAAGTCCTCGGCCCCGTGCGGCAGGGTCCAAGTGCACAGTGGGGTGGTCGAAACGGAAGCGCAATGCTCGGGAATGATGGCGGTGATCTCCCAGCAGCCGCACGGGTGGTGGTCGGAGAAATTCACGCCCAGGAGTCCGTGCGCCGCAGCTGCTCGCGCGCGCTCGCGCTCTCCACACGACGCGACTCCAGACAATCTTCCCGCAGGAAATCACTTCGCCATCTTCGCCCACCCACAATGGCGCTCCCTCTACCATCGGGGCTCACGCCCTCGGAAATAGCGTTTCTTTGCGAAATGGAACTCGTGACCGTGATACCACGCCAACGCCTCGAGAGCCTCGACCTGCTAGGAGTGAGTAGCTAACCCCGCCGAAGCAACAGCGTCGTCCAATTCGCAGTACGTTTCTTCCGCAACAAGGCCTACTCGCAAGCAATCCCTCCAAACCAGCCGCTAACATCCCCTCCGCTCTAGGGTCCCACACCAGCCCTCACCCCGCCCCACCGCGCCGACCTCCCGCTCTGGCTCGCCCTCCTCCTCAAACGCCAACGCCGCGCCAACATCCTGCCCCCTCCCTGGCTCCTACCCGCCTCTCTGACCGCCATCCTCGAATTCGAAACCGAGCACTCCGCCGACGCCTTCTCGCCGCCACCGCGCCTGCCGGCCCCCTCCACAACAACAACCGCCCTCCCCACCTCCCCGCCCTTCCTCCCCAGCGCGACCGCCACCTCGCCCGCCGACGCCCTCCCCTACCACTGGCTCGAGCTGGGCGAGATCCTGCTCGAGGCCGCGCCCGAGGACTTCGGCGACGCGTGCGACGGCGTGCGGCGGCTGATGCGCGACCTGCGCGAGGTGCGCCTGGCGAAGCTGCGCGCGGGCGTCGACGTGCTGGATGCGGGCGGCGGCGTCAAGATGAACGGCGTCGGCGGCATGGAGGTCGCCGAGGGGCGCAGCTTCATCGCCGGCGTGGTCGACGGCCTGCGCCGCATCGGCGCGAGCAGGGAGCAGGCGAGGAGGGAGCGCGAGAGGGAGGAGGCGGAGAATGGGTATCCGGGGGGTACGGCGGGTGGGTATGATAATGATGAGATGGATCTATGAGGGAAATAGGAGGGACGAGGAACGGGAGAAAGAAGAATCCTGGGGCGAGAGAAGCTCGACCGGTTGGCTCGCTGGAGCGGAATACCTGCGTGTTCCGCGGGCAATGCTGATATGCGACTGCTATATACATACCTGGTCAAAGGACTTAAGACTCCCACGACCAAGGTGTGGACCCTTGGGTTCTACGAAGATTCGAGACTCAAATATCTTTCGGATGACTTTGGTTGTGAAGAAGCAAGAATCGGCGCGCCTCTGGAGTGCATAGAATGATTTGGAGGTCTGCGCCGGATTCACTGCTTAATTTCGCTCTCCCAAAGTGGGAATTGAAAACCCGAGATATGGAGGGAAAACGCTTTTAGAGCTACGAAAAGTTATGCAAGTCAGATACGATATCAAGGGAAAAAGATTAATTTCGGTGTTTACGTATTATTTTTTCCCTTTTAGAGGTCTGTTGCTCCAAGCTACAGCTACAGCATTGGCTTATCAGTCATTGAAATGCTTATTAAGATCAATGCACCGTGATTGAAGCTATATCAATGACGCAGCATAAGGCCTCTCAAGTTTGCATTGGAGATTCCGCAAAACATGCTCTTCAAAACATTCGAATTGGCCATCCTTATTACCAACATGGAAGATTAGGAACTTTCACACATCTCACGATAACACAGCAATCCTGAACCAGGAAATATTACGGGGGAGCGCCAAATATGACCATCAGACGGGTCTCTTCATTTTCCATCCTCAAGCTAAAGCAAGAAACGTCCAGCAGAAATTCCGGCCCAGCCCAATTGTCCATTGACGCCCCCCAGCCCAGGAACCAGAACTTTTCTTTCGCAGTCCTTTGGTATAAAAATTTCCATCATCCACTAGTCGCCCCCGCTTTTTACGAGTATTTCATCTAAGCGTCCTCGACGACGGTGGTGGGGAGACCCTTGGGGTCCTTGACGTTGACGGCCTGGACGTAGGAGTACAGCTTCTCCTTGGCGCCCTCCTCGTCGTTACGCTTACGGCTGATGCGGACGCGAAGGCGGAACGGAACGCCCTTGATGCCGCTCTCCCAGACCTTCTTGTTCAGCTGGGGGTCGAGGCGGACATCGGAGGTGCCCTGTGGGAATACCATTAGCAACCCATCGAATATAAAAAAAAACGATGCTCCAAACGTACCATAGCCTTGGTAGCGAAAGCCCTAATCTCCTTGATGGCGCGGGGAGCCCTCTTCTTGAAAGCAACGCCGTGGACCTATTGTATTCCGGGATATCGAATCAGTCTTCCGCCCAATGCCACATGTTGATCGGTGTGACCCTTTTCTGGACTTCACCAAACTGATTGTTCGAAGAGGTGGGCGGGACATACACGCTTGTG
Source organism: Botryosphaeria dothidea (assembly GCA_011503125.2). NCBI lineage: Eukaryota > Fungi > Ascomycota > Dothideomycetes > Botryosphaeriales > Botryosphaeriaceae > Botryosphaeria > Botryosphaeria dothidea. Next base: position 3,560,719 of record WWBZ02000001.1, read on the forward strand.
CAGGTGGATGGTGTACTCGCGCGCGACGACGTCGGCGATGGCGCTGCGCTGGGCCTTGCCCGTGGCGGTCTTGGTGGACTTGGACATTTCAATCTGTCGGTGAAGAGAGGGTCAGCGACTCGATCGCAGATGCGGGGGGAAATGGCGATGTGCGCGGCAGCTGCAGCACTTGCACCACCGGGCCATCTTACTGCGAGGGTTGTCGGATGGACGAAGGGAAAACGTGGGCCGTGGATGTCGAGGTAAGGTCGTCGCGGAGGATCGAAAACTTCGGTGGCGCGGCGGATGCGGATTTCGAGGTGGTGTGGGCGTCTCTCGCTTATGCGGATGCGGCTGAATGTCGGAATGGGTGGATCCCTGTCGCGTTTCCAACTTCCAGAAGGCGAGCACGGCAGTGAGCGAGGCCTCTACTCTCCCGCTTTATGTACTTGCTAAAATTACGCTCGAAAAGGGGAATTCCACAAGGGGCGGTCAAATTGAACACGGGAGAACAGTCATGCGCTCTCGACCTTCCTGACAAGGCTGACCGGCACGTCATTAATTCCCCGCACTCCAGATCGTGTCATGCCATGAGTTCGCAGAAGCGTCTTTGCGCTTTTATGAATGTCGATTATTGAAACAATTTACATGGTCGTTCGCCCAACCAGTCCCCCCAAAAAGGTATCCTGCGATGAAAGAGAGGAACAATGTTCCGACCAGGACACCCTACGAAACTCCCAATCCCAACCCATATGAAATACAAGAGTCGTGAACCATACCTGCATGCGCGCAACGTCCCAACTCCCCAAATAACCAATCCCATGCCCATGCTTCCCAATGATGAAATATCGTGCGGTGCTGAGTGCCTGATCCCATGACCCTTGTCTCCCTGCATCAAATCGTTCGTATCCTAGTGAATGTTAATGAGGTACATGCGAAGAACCATAAACCCCGTCGCCGAAAGATGCTGGTAATCGAAACTTTTAGCGATGGCCGATCAGATCAAGGCCATCAAGCATGTCTTCTTTCGCGTCATCAAGCTCCTCGTCCTCGTCTTCATCTTCTTCGTCTTCGTCCATGCTATCGTCGCTGTCTTCGTCCTCGTCATCTTCATAGGCTGCATCTTCCATCTCGTCGTCCGAACCACCCAAGAAACGCCGAACGGGCGACAGAGATCTCACACGCTGTAGCATCTCGAATGGCGAAAAGGTCGCCCCATCAGCTGAAGAAGGTCGGGCAGCCGCTTCTCTTTCGCGGGCTTCTCGTTCTTCGCGTTCTGCGAGCAAAAAGTAAGAACCAGAAGATCTGCGCTCGATAATGTTTGCTGCAGGTGCAAGGAAAGAACGGGGTGACGATGGAGCGTCGTTGGGCGCCAGGTCCTGTTCAGGCTCATTGCCGACAAGGAGGCGTAGCTCGTTCGTATTGAAAGATTCGCAATGGGCGCATTGGTTTCCAAGCCAGTGGTAGGATGATGTAGATTTTACGGAGCAATCATTGCAATGGATCACAACTTTGGTATCAGCAAATTGTGCGGGCATAGGCTGACTCTCGATGGCGTCGCGGAGTTTACGCCACTGCAACTCCATATTAACCGCGCTCTTCTTGCACATTGGGCACTTGTAGTCAGACTGCATGTACGCATTGTAGCAGTCGCGGTGCATGTAGTGTCCACATTTCATGGACACGACATCTGTCGAAGAGGTGAACATGTAGTCCTTGCAGATGGGACAGTCCGCATCGGTAGCTCGTTCGATGCAACGATGATCCTCGGCAAACTTGATGCTGATGCAGACATTGCATTTCTTACAGAAATTAGCCCTCACCATCGAGTTTACTTCATCGAGTTGTACGCACCTTGCAGTGGATGAAGTCCTTTCCGAGGCCTTCTCCACGTCTGCAAATCCCGCAATCAGGGCAATGGTAAATGCTTTTGGCACTGTCGTTGTCCCAGAGCTTGCAAATGTCACAATAATACCAGGCTGTCCGCACCTGACATGAACGGCAAAATTCTCCAGCCGGTTGTGGAGTAGCGCAAAGCATGCAGAGCATGTGCCTCGTCTTCTTCCGATTCAACTGATGATCTTCCTCTTCATCGTGACAATGACGACACGTGTGCCAGTGGTTGCAGTCGAAGCACTGTATCTTGACATTCCTCTTGTAATGCTTGCAGCCGAAGACGGGACCCTCATCCTCATGCTCACCATCGTGCGCCTGCATAGCCTCATCATGTTCATAGGTATTTTCAGGTACAGGATAGAATGTAGGGCTGAGGTCCTCAGGCATCAAGTTATAGGGGTTGTCGCCATCGTACGACGAGTACACCGAGTTCGGAGTGGAAACGTGCATCTCAGAGAGCGTCGAGCTCGGAGTGAATGGCCTTTCATGCGAAAGGATGCTTGAGGGCGAACGCGACCGGCCCTGCAGAGCATTGTACCTCTCCGTCATGAGGGAGTGCATGCGCCTGGCCTTTTCATCATTCGCGACGCCAAGCTTCCTGATCTCGTGTATTCTCTGGCGGAGGAGGCGCATGCCATCGTCGGCAGGCAGCGACTCGGACATTGTGACTTGGGCAGAGCTGATCCCCAGCGGGGGGTAGGAGAGCGCGCGGGAGGCTTCTCGGCGGGATTGGTCTAAAGTGCTGGCGCTACTACCCCGCGGGAAACGGCTGGAATCGGGGGTTCCCGCCGTGGGACGAAAGGGAGCGGGGATGCCGTGGGCAGGATTGCTGGAGCGCTCGTCCTCGAAAAGACTTGCGGTTCGAGAAGAGGGAGCGGTCGTCCTCGCAGGCGATTGCGTGAGTCGAGCATGACCAGCAGCAGCGGTGGATCTAGGAGGATCTTCGGGCTCGGTGGATTCGGGTGTCTGGACAGTGGCGAAGTCGGAGCTCGCAGAGAGCGCGGTCGCGGTCGCGGAGGCGGCAGTCGCAGCTTCGTCGCCGCCCGCGGCTAGGTGTGGAGGGCTGTCGTCGTCTTGGAAGGAGGCATCTCCGGCGGAGAAGCTCGTCATAGCCCGTCGCGTTGCTGGTTTGCGCTCTGAGGAATGGTTCCCGTCCGCACGTGATGGTCGGGGGGAATCGTCAGGGATCGCCGTTGATTCACCATGACTAGTGGTGCTTTGTGCGGCGCGAGCTTCTGAGAATCTGCGAGCGTGGCGGACAACGGGCTCGAAGATAGACGAGATGAGGTTGGTCATGAGGAGGTGCAGGATTTGGGGCGAGACCAGCGATGCAGGCGTCGGACTGGAATCTGGGAACAGAGGGTGAGCAAGTACTTGGAAAAGCTGCACTGTCCGCCGCAACGCCTGGCCAACGTGACACGCCTCCGGCCGCCAGCACTACTCCCAGGAGGCTCAGCTCCACATGTGCTGCTGCCGATGACGCTGCACGCTGCCCAGACGCTGCCGGTCCGTAGCGACCGCGTTTCGCCTCCCGCTCAGCTTGCTCGTCCCGAGTGCTTTCAGCCGCGGAAACGAAGCTATCACGGATGCAGCTTGCGCTTTGCCCCCTCTGACGCGCAATCAGGGCGCCCGCATGGGGAAGCAGCCAAGCCCGTATCCGGTCTTGCAGGACTGCTGTCCTTCGGACAATTTCACACTCCCTATCTCTGCGACGGCGATACTGACCCAATTCGCCGATGCGTAGCGAGCGCGATCTGCCCGTAGGCGCCCCGGCCATGGTGGAGTTTCACGAGTAGCCGGTCAGCCCCTGTCTTGCCTAGTTAGTAGGTATGTGTTCTGGGGGACTTCCTGCACAAAGTGAGATGTCAACGTTTAAAGTAGCCGTTAGGTCTGCTGAAAGACAGCACGACCAGGATGGACAAAGTCTACTCTCAGACGGGCAAGTAGATCAGCGTCCTTCTGCAGCCGTCTTTCCCGAAATGGGAACACCCGAGTAGCCGCTGACAACAGAAAACGTCGAGCCGCATCTAGTTCTGGGACTGTATCTGCGCCACCAGCTGTGGAGCACGCTCTACAGGGTACAGGCCCCAATGAGACAACAGACTGTACACAATGGCATTCTTGTTCCGTCTTATCTCCGAATGATGGTCCAATGATGATGATAATGGGAGTGAACCGGTACGATTCGTGACATCCCCATCGGGAGAGGCGGGCACTTTGCATGCAAGAGCATCCCCGCTGCATCATACACCTCAGACGGGATAGCTTCTATCGGACTTCTATCTATATTGAAGCACCGCTCGCGTGCTGCTGATTAATATGACGCAGCCCGTCTGTCAAAAAAAAAATCCCAACCGCGGACCGGGGTCTACCCAACGAACAGACGCGTGGGGCAGCCAAACTTTCACCAAGCCGTGCCCCACCTCACCATTTGCTCAAGGCCGCCGTCAACCTCCACACCACACCTAAATTACACAACCGTCCAAAGAAAAGAAAAGAAAAAAACAGCCAGTCCTCCACCCGATTTCTGAGATAATGGCCACCTCCCCCACCCCCTCCCAACAAGACCCCTTCGACGCCCTCCTCTCCCTCGAAGACCAATACTACGCCGAAGGCCACGCCCTCGGCGTCGCCGACGGCTCGCGCGCCGGCCGCATCGAAGGCCGCGTCTTCGGCCTCGAAAAGGGCTTCGAAAAGTTCCTCGCCATGGGCCACCTGCACGCGCGCGCTGCGGTGTGGGCATCGCGGCTGCCTTCCTCCCGAGAACAAAACCCATCATCATCATCGCTCCCAGCCCTCTCGGACAACCCGCGCCTGGCCAAGCACGTGTCGACGCTGCACGCGCTGTCGGAGCCGGCGAGCATGTCGACGCAGAACGACGAGGACGCCGTGTCCGAGTTCGACGACCGGCTGAAGCGCGCGCAGGCCAAGGCCAAGGTGGTCGAGAAGATGGTGGGCGAGGGGCAGGACGTCGGCGAGCTGACGGGCGAGGAGAGGGGAGGGGCGTCGGCGGCTGGCTCTTCTTCAGCTGGGCGAGCGGCAGGCAACGGTGCGGGTGCGGCGAAAGGCCCGAAGAGGATGGGTGGCGGTGTCAAGATGGTGCGGAAGGAAGGTCGCGGTGAAGAGAGGAATATGGAGGACTTTGGGGCGATTGGAGAACGTCAATCTTGAGAAGTCCGGTGGACATCAGAGCATTTTTGTTCAACACCGCAAGGACGCATTGGCTATGGCTGATGACGATAATCCGCGAGCGGACAAACATTGGGAAAGACCGGCCCCGCAGAAGATCTCTACCAGCCCTACGACCCCGCCACGGGCTCAGCGCGTCTGAAAATGCTTCCTCGGACGTCATAGTAAGCCTTGTGTCCAGGGAAACGCTGAAATCAGGTAGAGAGACGTCACTCGCATACTAACTCACGTTGGGGGGTTTCATCGCGGCTTTCGGGGTAACCGTGTATTGGATCTGGGACACGAAGTAGGATCACGAGCTCGGTGGAAGAAGATTGTGTCTATGAATATGCTCATGGAGCATTGAAGGGGTATATCGGCGGGACTGAATGATGGAGGTGGTACCTAGGCAACCCGCAGTCCTGCAAGATCTTCTATTATAAAAATGTCCCTCAAGCACAAAATTGTCCATGAATCCGCCTCTATTCAGAACCTCGATATCCGGTAGAGAAAGCCCCAGCCTTTGGGAATGTTGACCGACGAATGAGTTGAACCGAAAAGCAGATGCTTAGAAAGCCGGAGCCTCTGGGCCTCTGTGACGACGCTCAGACTCGGAATACGGACGCATTGAGAATGGGTTAAAGTAGAGCCTGCGCCGTAATCAAGGAGTCCCAAAAAAGAGGCTGTAGATATTGTCCAAAACCAGATCTTACAGCAGGAGGATGGAACCGACAGCAAAGGCGAGGGCGCCGACGCCGAGGATGCTGGCTGTGAGCTGGCGCTCACCGTTGTTGCTCGGGGCAGGGGTGGAAGAAGCGGCACCGGCGGTGGAGCTAGCAGAGGACGAGTCGCTGCTCGAGCCAGTAGAGGCACCAGGCGTGCTGACAGAGCTACCACCGGTGGTGGAAGAGCCGGTCGCAGAGGCGGACGCGGACGCAGAAGAGGACTTGGTGGAAGAAGCAGAAGCAGAGGTAGCTTGAAAGTGGGGGTGTCAGATCGTACTTCAAGAGTAGATATTGCGCAGTGAAGTTGGACGAGACACTTACCGACGGTGACGCCAGCGTCCTTGCAAACGGAAGCGAAGGCCGACATGGCCGCGGACTTCTGATCGTCGCACTTGGAGCTGATGTCGGACGGCACGCTCTTCTTGTTGCAGATGGTCTCGACGTCGCTCGGGTCAGGCTGGGCGCCGATGACGTCAAGAAGACAAGCAGGAGGAGTCGCGGCGACAGCGACGTTGATGAAGCCCAGGAGGGCGACAAACAGGGCGAAGAATTTGGCCGAGAACATGTTGCCGGGTATCTCGAATGGTGCTATAGGGAGCGACTGAAGTGAGGATGCTTGCAAGGAATGCGGGCGTTGTCGAGACGGCGGTCGGCGTTGGCGAACAAAAGGAGCGTGGTGGTGGAGGAAGGTGTTTAGGTTTGGTGTTTCTGGGGGTTTATATGAAGCGGCTCGCGCGACAGGGCGGCTGCAGGGCACGCGCGCCGACGCAGCCAATGAGGACTAGTGCTGCCTGCATGGGTGAAGGAAGCTGGGCTTAGCGGATTGGCTAAGGTTGGAAAGGGCGGGTCGGCGTTTGATCAACGCAGCAGTGGAGGATCTTCATGCGCTGTCTGACCCAATCACTTGAACACTGCGCCGCAGTCCCAACAGCGGTGCGGTACACGACAGCTGTCCAGCTAGGCGCCTGTTTCGCTCCTCAAGAATTTGACCTGTGGCACAAACGCAACTGGAAGGTGTTGCTCGCCATTTTACAGGTCTTGGCTGGCTCGTATTGGAATGGCCCATCTCGCTCCTGGCGATCATGGTTAAATATACGCTTCTCCGTATTCCTTAATGCGAATAGCGGAGAGTCACCGACTTTAGGGAGCAAGCTACCCAAACACGACTGCTCAGCTTACACCTCACCTTCGCAATTGCCTATTCTGTCATCTGACCTAGTCATTCTTCTGTTTCCGAACCATAATTCATTCCTGTGGTGGCCCGTGCATTCAGCGCAGCGACAGACCGCTCTTAAGGACATGCTCACAGCTTTAAAGGGCTGGGCAACTAACAAATGGACGGAGCCATGTAGCCGACCACAGGCGGCAGACGTTTTCAACAAATGCGACTTCGTGAGGAGTCGAAGCATTCGTCCGGATAGCTTCATCACCAGAAATGCGAACACTTGCGTCCGGCCGAATACTTCGACTCCCCATGCCAGCATCGATCCGAATCATTTCCATCTTTCTTCGGAGCAACAGATCACGCAATACACGACTGAGGTGGGTGGGGGCAGGGCATGCAAGTAAGCAAACAAGTTTGATCTTGTCTAGAAGCTAATCTAACAGCAAGCCAGCCAGGTCTACAGCCTTCTTTCTCATCTTGTCTTATTCTTGTATTGATTCTCAATCTACTCAGAAGCAAATCAACAACAGACCCTCGTACATAAGCTTCATCCGGACATTTTACCAGACTCCGTCAAACCACAGAACCATTAAGAAACGGAGGTCACGTCAAAGACAGCTCAGTCAAAGCTGCTCTTGAACGTAAACCTCGCATCCTCACCCGTCTGGAACGGCACACCCAGCTCGAACAGCCTGGTGACGACGCTCGAGAAGTCCTTGAAGAACGCATCCTGGTCCTTCGCGTACGCCTCGACCCACGGCTTGAACTTCTTGTCCTGGACGAGCGCGTAGTCGGTCGGCAGCATCATCAAGCTCTTCGTCTTGGCGTCCTGCAGCTGCTTGGGGCCATTCCACTTCCTCCACTGCCACTTCTCGTCGAGCAGCAGCTTGAAATAGTCGTTGGTCAGCGTCGTCGGCGAGAAGGTCCAGGGGCCGTCGAAGCCGCTGCGGTCCGTGTGACAGCGTCCGAGTGCGTGCGCGCCGGACAGCGCCACGATTTCTTGGTCATTCCAGCCCATGCGACCGAAGATGGCCCTCAGATGATTAGACTCTTTACTAGCATCGGGCAGCCTTCCATCTGGCGTACAAAATGACACATCACGGTCGGAGCGGCCTGGCCTCCAGGGGATCTTTGGGCCTTGCATCTCCTGTACGGCGGCGACGCCTCCTAGCGTCCACAGATCCGAGTAGGTAATCCACGGGAACTGCTGCTTGATGGGCTCGAGAAAGTCGCGGGCCGCCTTCAGGCCAGCATTGGCGCCGTGGTCGGACTCGGGTGCGAAGCGCATGGTTGCGCCATTGGAGCCGCCAGTGCCAGTCTCCTTATCGTAACTGGGAGAGTGTCAGCTTTCCAACGTACATACCATTCTTTTCCCCGTCCGCTTCAGCAGCAACGCTTCCATGTTCACCGGTAAGACGCGGTGGGGTGGCGTGGGAGGGAGAAGTGTTGGACGAGATCACTCACGTTCCGCTGGCGTGCCACGCCAATCTCAACAAGACAGGACCATAGCTGCCATCATCATAGTCGTCGTGCTCCTCCAGAGCCTTCGCAATGACATCGTACACCTTCTGGTAGTCCTCGTACTTCGGAGTGAAGGGCTCCTTGGAGGAGACCTGTGCGCTGGTACCCGAGCTGTATGCGTAGTATCCGGCGCCACCGAGAACAGCAAGAGCACCAATCCAGACGGCAGGGTTGGGGCCGTTAGACTTGGAACCAGTCTCAGAAGAGTAGCCGCGGCGAGATTGCTGGCGGAAAGCTTGGGCGGGGACGGCGAAGCGAGAAGAGCGGGCAGCATTTGTCCTGACGGAGGCCGAGGCGGAGCGCAGAAGCGCGTTGCGGGTGAAAACGGACCTGGCGGCGGAAGCCATTGTGTGGGCGGGAAGAGTGGCGTGAACAGAGGCGATAAGAAGCTGTGGTCGGGGCAAAGGCGCGGGCAGAGATAAGAGTCAGTGAAGGGATGGGTATCCTTCGCGCAAGGGACGTCAGGAGGAAAGAGCGAGAAAATCAAGAAGGCAAGAGCCGGCAAGAATTGGGCAGAAAACGAGGGCGACGGCGAGCTTATATCCAGCTTCGGATTTGTGAGCACTGGAGCTCAGGGCAGCTGGCGGGAACGCGTTACGACACTCTCGGGCTTCCTCGTTGATCGCCCCGTTCCCTTGTGGGTCTCCGGCTTCATCTGGGCACCAATCACGGCGACGATATTAGCATAACACGTGCCGAATGATGCGATGAGGGCCGATTCCAGCCCCTACCAGCTTACTCAAGCTCACTCCCAGCATCAATCTCCCGAGGGGACCACCGCCGGCCAATCCGCGCTACCTTTGCCATCGCGAAAAAAAAAAAGTTGAAGTCGGCGAACACCAAAAAAATCCTAGTAAGCAAAGGCTTAGCGTCAGCCTCCGGCCCAAAGCGGTCCCAGCAAGGCAGAGCAGAGCCGCATGACGGCACTTTGCCGTAGCAGCGACCGTTGCCATGCAGGGAGGGGCTGCTGTCTCATCAGTCTGGTTGGTCGGGACGGCAGCCCTGGCAGCGAGGTGAGGGGAAACGGACGGCGGCTCGCCCGCCATGCCTGCCGCTTGTCCACCTGGCAGTAGCCCCTCGCGCCCGCCAGAGGAACTCAGCCGACCCAAGACCCTGAGAACGGCAGTTCAGCATAGCCGCCGCACTTCAGCCCGTTCGCTTCCATAGCGTTCCCCTCTGATTTTTTCTTCCAACCTGTTCCTGCGTCCGTCAGCGTAGCGTAGCGTGCCAATGGCGCTGTGTATCTGTGCAACCCTCCCGGGTCCGGAGTGTTCTGCGCGCTTGCACACGTTCCGCCCTGAACACGTTGGCCTGAGACAAGAGAACAGTGCGCGCACGACCGAGTTTGTTTCGACGCCTGCCGCCGTTCTCCGCGGACCTCCGACTTTGTCAGCAGCTGGCTGGACTCTCTAGTGCTCCAATTTGCTGCATCAGCAAGAAACATAAAAATTGGCCTCCTTCTTTCCAATGCCATTGCTTCCGATCTCGCAGTCTTATTCATTGACTCACGTCCGCATGACATACCGCAGGCCACGTCGGCGACCATAAGCTGACTTTCTCACACCCAGCAGTGTTTCTTTACGAATATTCGGGATCGCGAGACATTCGCCAACGTCACTCTGATCGGCCCTTTTCGGGACGGAAGACCGCCAAGTATGCGGAGAAGCGACAGGGGTTGCAGCATCGTGGCCCACTTTCCGATGGCGAGAAGGCCAATGGACTCGCTGCATTTCATAAGCAAAAGGCCGAGCTCATGTGTGCTCCATCTGTTATGATGCCGTGTCGTGGCATTAAGGGTCGTGGTCTGATGAACATACCACTCCATGCCCTTTATACGCGGTGGATACCAAACTAAACAAAATAATCCGCAGAGAAGTGCTGCAGGCGATAGTTAGCGCCATAGAAGTCTAAATCAGGATTGCTCACGGTGGGTTGAAGCATTCGTCCGGATGGTTTTGTCACTAGAAATGCTATACACTTGCATCCATACGAATGCTTCCACTCCCCACGAAGTTGTTGATGAATGTTTCATGAATTTTTCGCCATCATTGCGCCTGAAAATCTACCCGTCCAAGCATCTACAAGCTTGAATAATCCGCCCTCTCGCTATAATCATATGGAATTTTTCATCGCCCGCTGCCGACATCTCACACTTAATCAGACAACTCAGCCTGCCTAGTAATCTCCTCCTGACTCTCCCTGCCCATCCGCGCCAACAAATTCAATGCGCTACCCGCCAAAATGAAGCCGCACTGGTCCTTGCTCAGCGTGTGCTTCGTGCTGATAAGCTTCTCCTCGCCGCTCCTCTTCTTCAGCCTCAGCTTAACCTCGCCCTTACCGCCAGCCTTGAGCACATCGTACAGACCCTCCGTGCTCATCTCGTCGCACGCGTCGATCAGGTCGTAGTCGGTCTCGTTGACGAAGGTGAGCGGAACGACACCCTGCTTCTTGAGGTTGGTCTCGTGGATACGGGCGAAGCTCTTGGCCAGGATGACGCGACCGCCGAGGTACCTGGGCTGGAGGGCGGCGTGTTCTCTGGCGCTGCCCTCGCCGTAGTTATGCTCGGCGACGACGAGCCATTCCAGGCCCTCGTTCTTCCAGCGCTTGGCGAGCTCGGGAATGCCGCACGAGCTGCCGTCGACGTCGTAAGCCGTGTTGGTCTCCCCGGTGGCGGCGTTGACGGCACCAATCAGAGTGTTCTCCGCGATGTTGGGCAGGTGGCCCTTGTACTTGAGCCACGGACCGGCAGCGCTGATGGTGTCGGTGGTGCACTGGCCCTTGACCTTGTAGAGAACGCGGAGGCCGGAGAGATCAGAGTCGGGGAAGGGCGCGAAAGGCTCGAGAAGGGCGAGACGAGAGGACTTGGGGTCGACCTTGACCTCGACACTCGCGTCAGGCTTTCCTGGAGTGGGGAGGAAATCGGGGTTGCCAATCTCGAAACCAGCGGAGGGGAGGTCCTGGCCCCTAGGAGGGTTGAACTTGAAGGGTGCACCAGAAGCAGTAGGAATGGAGTCAGTCATTGGGTTGAAAGTGGTGCTGCCAGCATAGCTGAGAGCAGTCACAAGCTCGGGCGAAGCAAGGAAGTTCATGGTAGCCCTGTTGCCGTCGTTTCTTGCGGGGAAGTTACGGTTGTAGCTGGTGAAGATAGCATTGGCTTCGCCCTTCTTGACCTCGTCAGTGCGCTTCCATTGGCCTATTAAAGAGTTAGCATGGGTAACAGCCCATCGCATGTTAGTATCGGTAGGCAGGCTCTTGAAGAAGGCGACGGTAGGAGGGGTAGCAGAGGTAAGAGTTTCAAACAGGTTTGAAGCGAAGACCAGAGACACAGCTGAGAACAACTGCTCTAGGATGGAACAACTTCCAATGATTTGGCCAAAGATGGGATGCTTCTGGTTGGCTGGTGTGCCAGAGATACAGCGCCAGGTAAGCTGCAGAATGAGCTGCACGATGGTAGTTGCCTCGGGAAACATCTTGAAGGACAGGGCTGGAGACACGACTTGACGGCTGTGGTGCTGAAGGATGAGAAGGCTGAGAAGTTGAAAGAGGAGACTGGCCATGAGGTCGTGAGATAGACGCTGTCCGATTCAACTCAGACGGCAGGTCAATTAGACCAGCGGCCGCCAAGTCGGTCCAGAAGGCAGGTCCATTGGGCCAGGGCGCGTCCGGATCGATCCAGAGGCAGGTGCATTGGAGTTGGAGGAAGGTGCGACGGGGTGAAAGTGGAAAGAGGAACACAAATCAAAGAAAAAGGAAGTTATTACCAATACACGGACCTAGGGAGTGTCAGCGAAGCGTGCATGCGAGTTAGAGGACAGAGTTGACTTACCACAGGCATTAGCAAGGACGACACCGCCAGCAGACGAGAAGGTATCAAGAGTCTGATCTCTCTCAAGAGTTGCCCTGATCTGCTCGCTGCCGGGGGTGATGAAGAAATCGGCCTTGGGCTTCAAACCAGCAGCCTTTGCTTGCTTGACAAGCTCCTCGGCGCGGGTCATGTCCTGGTAACTGGAGTTGGTGCAGCTACCGATCAGACCAGCGCCAAAAGTCGTGGGCCAACCCTTCTCTTCCACCGTACTCTTGAACTTGCTGAGAGGTGTAGAGAAATCGGGCGTGAACGGACCGTTGATGTGGGGTTCAAGCTCCGAAAGGTTAATGGTGATGACCTGGTCGTACTCTGCGCCAGAGTCGGCACGGAGGAGATTCTGTTGCTGCGGCGAAGAGGCGATTGTGCTGGCGGCGTTCGCAACCGACTCACGATAGGTAGCACTCAAATAGGGGATATGGCCTCCAGAGAACGGGAACAAGCTAGTGGTAGCGCCCACCTCAGCTCCCATGTTGCAGATAGTAGCCATACCGGTGCAGCTGAGGGTATCGACACCAGGACCAAAGTACTCAATGATGAAACCAGTGCCACCACGGACAGTGAGCTTGCCAGCGAGAGTCAGGATGACATCCTTGGGACTAGCCCAGCCGCTGAGCTCTCCCTCGAGCTTAACACCCAGAATCTTGGGGGCTTTCAGTTCCCACGGAGCATCGACAAGGGCGTCGACAGCGTCCGCACCACCAACACCAATGGCAATAGCACCAAGACCACCGGCATTAGGAGTGTGACTGTCGGTACCAAGCATCATGAGACCCGGTGCGCTGTAATTCTCCAGAACGGTCTGGTGGATAATACCAGCGCCCGGGGGCCAAAACTCAATACCGTACTTCTTCGCGGCACTCTCCAAGAAGTCGAAGACCTCCTTGTTACCCTGGATGGAGCGCGGCAAATCGGTATCCGCGCCCTTCTCGCCGACAATCATGTGGTCACAGTGGATACTGGCAGGCACAGCCGTAGTGGGGAGGCCACACGACATGAACTGTAGCAGGGCCATCTGCGCCGACGCGTCCTGCATAGCAACCCGGTCGGGCTTGAGCTTGAGGTTTGCAGCTCCACGGACATCTCTGCCATCGTTTGTACCGGTCAAGAGGGACTCTTCGGGGTTGTCGAGGTGGGAGTAGAGGATCTTCTCGGCGAGAGTGAGCTTGCGGGCCGAGCCCAGCACGTTGCGGACTTCGGCGAGTTTTTTGAGCAGCTTCGGATACGGAGGGGTGCGGGAAGCAACATCGAAGTTGGGCGGCGGCGTGGGCCCTTGTGCGGTAGCCAGATGCCTTCTGCTTTGCAGCAGAGGACGAAGTGGCGCGCTGGCCGATGACTGGTGATGCGTCAGAAGCGGCCGAAGCGGATGGCACCGAAACTCGAGGTTGAGGAACCAAACTGACCTTGGCTTGGGCGATGCGGGCAGCCCTGAGGGCATGCGCCCGCATGGTAATTGCCTGGCCTGCCATTGGGAGCTGAGGACGCGAGCAGCAGAGCGGGCGATGGCGGCCAAAAATTCACGATGGACGAGCGAAAGCGGAGGCGGCTCGACAAATTGCGACATGGCCATTGGCAGATGCCCACCTCGGCCCGAAATCCGGGGCGCATGCGACAGCACAGTGCACTCTTGCAGCTCAAGGGTATCAATTGGCATCTCTATGTTGAATTGCCATCTCGTCTCATCTTAAATGCTCATAATACACATGAAATCGCGCCTTCGCCCATTTCAAGCACCATTTACGAGGTGTGCACATCCGCCTTCTCCAGGGCTTCCGTCACCTTCTCAATCGACGGGTCAGCCTCCTGCTTCTTCTCCGCGGCCTCAACGCCGCCTGCGGCAGCAGCAGCCTTCTTCGCCGCCTTCTTGGCCTTCTCCTTCTCCTTCTGCGCCTTCTTTGCCGCCCTCTTCTCAGCCTCGAGCTGCTTGGCTTTCCTGGCCTCCTCGCCACCATATGCCTCCCTCCACTCCTGTTCCTTCTCAGCCTTGATCTGGCCAAAGAGATATGCGGCCTTTCCAATCTTGTGGCCAGGCTTGATGGTACCCGTAGTCCACTTCTCGGGGATGGTGGGGATGGGCTCCACATTCAGCTGCTGGAAGATGCCCGCAATGGGCTCGCCCTTGTCGGTAACGCCACCGCGCGCTGTCGCTGGCATGTATGGCTCCAGAACGCTAGCGAGAAGGTTGATATGGTTCAGCGCCATGCCCACAACGGCGGCACACCTCTCGGGCTCCTCGGAAAACAGTCTATTATCCAACTTGTTGTCTTGCAGCAGCTTGTTGCCAAGAGCAGAGATGTGCATGACCGTCGAGAGACCCGCCTTCAGCTTAACATTCTCAAGATGACCCTGGTATGTCTGAAGAAGCTCGTTCACAGCCTCTTCGTGCTTCTTGAGGTACTCATCCTCATCCTTGTACTTGGTATAATCAGGAACGACTGCAAGGTAAAAGTCAGTATTTTAGCGATGTCAGATGAGCTTATGGGATAACTTACCAGAGTCGTACTTGGCGGCAACAAACTTGACGACGCGGTTCACGAAGTTGCCGAGGTTCTTCAGCAGGTCGTTGTTGTTTGCGTCGATGAAGTCTTTCCACTTGAACTCGGAATCGCTGGTCTCAGGCCTCCTCGAGAGCAGGTAGTACCTCCAGACATCAGAAGGAATGCCGGTATCCTTGGCGTTGTTACCAAAGACACCAACGCCCTTCGACTTGGAGAACTTGGTATCCTCGTAGTTGAGGTACTCGGTGGTAGACAAGTGATGAACCTGCGTCCACTTGTCGCCGGTACCAATCTGGGAACCAGGGAAAATGATGGTGTGGAACTGGACGTTGTCCTTGCCCATAAACTGGTAGAGCTTGACATCCTCCGGATTCCTCCACCACTGCTCCCACTCCTCGGTATAGGTCGCAGTGATTGAGGGATAGCCAATGCATGCGTCGAACCACACGTACATGACCTTATCCTCGTAGCCAGGAAGGGGGACGGCCGTACCCCATTTCAGGTCACGGGTGATGCCACGAGGCTTCAAGCCCTTGTCGATCCACGACTGGGTGATCTGAATGCAGTTGGAAGACCATTTGCCCTCGGTGCTAGCCTTCTTGAACCACTCAACAATCTGATCCCTCAACGCGTCCAACCGGATGTAGACATGCTTTGTTTCCCGCTTGACTGGAGCAGCACCATCAAGCTTGCAGCGAGGGTTGATGAGGAAGCCGGTGGCCTTGGCCTCGCCGACCGGCTCGGGCTCATCGGAGGATGTCGGCGCCTTTGCCTCGGGCTCGGGCTCGAGAGGGTCGAGAAGATTGCCGCACTTGTCGCATTGGTCGCCGCGAGCGCCATTGTCGCCACAAATACTGCACTCGCCCTCGACGAAGCGGTCGGCGAGGAAAGAGCCGTGCTTCTCGCAGTAGGGCTGAACAGTGGTCTTCTCCTCCAAGTATCCGTTCTTGTGAAGCTTCAGGAAAATGTCTTGAGCGATATCGGTCTGTTGCTTGGTGGGCGTGCGGCCGAACTTGTCAAAGCCGATGTTGAACCACTTATAGACGTCGGCGTGGATCTTGTGGTACTTGTCGCACAGCTCTTGCGGAGTTAGACCCTCGTCGATGGCCTTGGTTTCAGTGGCGGTGCCATACTCGTCGGAGCCGCAGATATAGACGGTAGGGTAGCCGCGTGCCTTGCAATAACGCGAGAAGACGTCGGCGGAGAGAACGGAGCCAATGATGTTACCCAGATGGGGGATATTGTTGACGTAGGGCAAGGCACTGGTAATCAGGATGTTTCGCTTCCCTTTCTGGGGTAGAATTGGCTGGGTGGTGGCCATGGTGGAGGATGTGGACCGTGATGTGGAATGCGAAGATGGCTCACAAAAGCGGTCGGAGAGTTGACTCAAAGCTCCCCGCCGCTCTGACGTGAGCCCGACCTCCGAAATCTATGAGCCCCGCACTATTCCTGATACGGAATAGCACCCCAGCTCACATCTCCCTGTCTTGCACCTGTCACGCCATTTGTTGCATCCAAACTTTCACATCGACATCCAAACTGAGAATCCGGAAACAGCAATTCTCTCGAATGTGCTGGAATTCTCGATACGTCCGAATGGAGGACAACTCTCCATTGACCATCTAACTGATGTACCTATGAACTACCGCAGCGCGCCCTTGAGAAAACAAAGTACATGACTGAATCCAGTTTCGACGAGACCTTTTAGAACATCCGAGAAGGATCCGTCAACCTCTAATGAGTCTGGAAGCTATTAAGCGCTGGCGAAGAGGAAATGTGCGCTACCCACAAACCGCTACTTCCTTGTATGGACCGTCCTCGTAATATTGCAGGAGCTGGGAGTTACTGACGTTCGCTTGTAGGAAGTTCACGCTCTCCCTGCACGCTCAGCGCCTACAGATTCACAAATTCCATTACGGCGTGAGCGATGGGAAGGCATATTTGCACTGGTATGCTTGTATTTTATAGCTTTGTCTTGTCTAGACTGAAGACGGCTAAGTGGCGCTCGCCAGCGGCCGATGTACCTGTGACTGACTTTCCTCGGAGTCAATATCTGCAAGTTCCTTTCTCAAGAGATAATGTGGAAAGGCCAAGCACCAGTCCTGCTGTGCTCACCCTCTTCCCCATCGTATCTCCTCAACTTCAAAGCGCTGATACTCTATTCATGGCTACTTAGCCGACGGATACATTTCGAAGCAGGGGATTGCCGAGAAGGCGGGATCTTCCTATACCCTTTACAGTGATAAGCAACGTACACTCGGTATGTCAGTAAAGGGGATTGGCAACTATTCGCTCGCAGCCCTATACTCGATACTAATCCCAGTGTAAGTGATTCGCTCTGCCCAGAACGAAAAGTGAAATAATTCTGGTTAATACCAAGTTAAAAGCTCTATTGCCCAGCCGGCGGTCAACGCCCTGCCGATTTACTGTTTAAGTCTTAAGCCGTAAAATCCGTACTCATCATAACAGCGCAGATTTATGAAAATCAAGATCCCCCATCCGAGCATGGTGATTCCCCGGTCTTCCGAGTTCGCACACTCGCCTGGCAACACTTCCAGCTTTCAATTACATCCATTCAGGCTGTGGGGGCTGTATGGACTTAGAATCCCAGGAATCTCCTAAGACGCGCAGCAGCTCCTTCCCCCTTACCGGCAGCAGCAGCTTCAGCGCCTTCGCCAGCAGGAGGTCCTTCAGCTTCCTTTTCAGCAACAGCAGCATCGGCTCCTTGAGCAGCTTCGCCCTGAGCGGCCTCGCCCTGAGCGGCTTCACCCTGAGCGGCTTCACCCTGTGCTGCCTCGCCTTGAGCAGCTTCGCCCTCAGCGGCGCCTTCCTGTCCGGCAGCGGCTATGATTCGTTAGTGACCGGTCTGTAAGATTCACTTTTTCTTTAAAAGATCTTACCTTGCTCCTCGCCGGCCTTCGCCTGATCTGCAGCAGCGCCTTCACCTTGAGCGGCAGCGCCCTGGGCAGCTTCGCCCTCTGCCGCAGCAGGGTCGGCAGCTATGAAGAGAAGCTCATCAGTGATTGCTCTCAAGTTTTCGAATCTCTTATCTTACCTTGTTGGTCATCAGCGGCCTTCGCCTGCTCTGCAGCAGCCGCATCTTGAGCAGCCTGAGCTTCTTGCTGAGCCTTCGCGTCCGCAGCAGCTGTTGTTGGTATGCGTATCAACAAAGTGTCCTCGTTTTCTTGGAGTCGGTCAGCTCATCATACCTTGCTCCTCAGCAGCCTTCTGCTGCTCCGCAGCCGCCTGGTCTTGTGCCGCCTGGTCCTGCGCGGCCTTGTCTGCCTCAGCACCCTGGTCTTCGCCGCCCTTGCCGCCTCCTGATCCACCGCCAACCACGATGACGACATTGCTGCCGCTGCCACCGCCGTCGACTTGAGCCTGGAGTTGCTCGATCTGCTTCTGCTGCTCCGCAACCTTGGCCTCGGCATCAGCCTGCGCCGCCTTGGCCGCTTCAAGTTCCTGAGCTGCTTGCTGCTCCGCGGCGGCAGCTTGCTCGGCCTCTGCGGCAGCTATTTTCGACCAGCATTAGCGAAAGCGTCGAATATTATTGGCTCAAGGCGTGTTATGGACTTACCCTGCTCATGAGCCTGGGCCATCGCGTCGGCTTGCGCCTTTGCGTCCTCGGCGGCCTTCTGGTCTGCTGCGGCCTGCTCTTGGGCCTTCTGCATCTCTGCAGCTGCGGCTTCTTGAGCTGCCGGGTCTGCCGGTGCTGCATTGGATTTTAGGACACTGTCTCGATTTGACAATTTCAGCACAAGAAGAACTTACCAGTGGCATTTCCAGCCGCCGCAGGTGGGGTAGCAGCAGCAGCGTCGGCCGCAGCAGCGGGAGTAGCTTCAGCTGCTGGGGTCTCAGCAGGAGCAGCCTCTGCTTCGGCGCCAGCGGCTTCGCCCTCAGCGGGAGCGGCCTCAGCAGCAGCGTCTTTGGCGGCCGCCTCATCTTCAGCAGGTGCCTAGAATTTTGTCAGCCACAGTTCCGACTCCACACCAGGGAGTTCTTACTGCTTCGGCGCCTGCCTCAGCTGGTGGACTCGCACCCTCAGCAGTGTTGGCCTGCTCTGGCGGAGCAGCTGCCTCTTGGTTCTCTTTTCCAGCAGCAGCAGCAGCACCCTCCGCCTGAGCAGCTGGAGCTGCAGCTGCAGAGACAGCCCCGGCCGCGGTACCGCCCGGCTGCGGGATGGCCGCGCCAGAAACCAGGGCGGCGGCCAGGAAAAGATTAGTAGCAGTAGAGAAACGCATGGTGGCGAAATGAGGGTATAGGCGAAGAAGACCGAAAAGAACGAGGAAAACTTTGCCGTCGCAGACGATTCCTTAGTTTTCTGTGGCATCTAAGGCTGGTGGGCCAGTCTGCTTCTTTATATGCATGCTGCCGTTCTGTGGCTATAGGCCCAGGATGCCCGGGGTATCGAGATGTTAGGGCGTAAGGCAATGGTGACACGATGCCCCGATCGGAGCCTTACCATGTTCGTTCTCAGTCTTCAAGTGTCGTGAGTAAGGCCCATGAATGGGGATCTGGCCGGATGTGTGAGAATGGCGCCCGCATGAAAAGACCAAGCCTTCGATCACCTCATGGCGACATCAGCACGACATCGAATAGGAAGCAGAACTGGAGCAGTGGACGAATGAGGAGCGAGCATGTCTAAAGCATTTGGCGTTTGCGGGTGCCTGACTGGAGGGCTAGGCATCCTCAGCCAAGCTCTGGAAAGTCTTGGCCGGAGAAATCTTAAACATCTTGGCTTTCCCCTCGCCGCAGTCGTCAAGTGGTGGAGCGGAAGCGATGGCGCCCTCGGGACGGCCGCGGCGCCCCGATCGACAGTACGCGGAAGTCGGCTCGAGCCTGGCTCCACTTGTGTGGCTGGTTGTCGATGTTGTGACGTGCCCAGTAATTCGGGTAGCGGCACGCGAGACGTGCGTGGTTTGGCCGATGCACAGGGGGCCTACTGAAGAGGTTAGGATCATCTTAGCGAGACAACTGTGCAAAAGTCTTGTTGAACTGCACTGCAAAGACAGTAAGGGATGAGTAATTCATCGCGTGCGTTGCTTCATCGTTCTTTTCTTTTGAAAAAGTGCCGTCTCTTCCGCCTCTTCCATCTCTTCCCTCACTGCAGCACAACACCTTCCAACAATGTTCGACCGCACATTTTCCATCAAGCATACAATCTGGGGTATACCAAGCCACTACCGAGTTTTCATTACAATCGTGAAATAAGCTTAAAACTCCACGCGCGCTTGGTAACGCCACAGCTGCACTCCATCACTTGTGCGGGGTTGCTTTGCCTCTCTTGGTATTATGTCCTCTTTCGCAAGCATTTGAGGTAGGTGAGACTTGCACGTCACACTCTTTACGGTACCTGTATCAGCCCTTTGGAATTTTTAGAAGCAACCATTGCTTGAAAGAGCTCGACAATACTACCTTGCCGGCGCTTCTCGACACGTGCAGACCGGTGCTCCACCGCCATGAAACCGGTATGTTATTCTTCCCGATCAAACTATTCAATATTAAGGGCAGTACTTTCAAGCAACCTGCCACGTTCTGTGTCAACACCACGCGCAAAACGACATCCAGAAGACATGCCGAGGCGCGGGTGATCGTCCGCGTTCAGTTTTCGCACCATTTCAAACGTTGGCAAAGTTCGACACTTCTCGCTCTGAATCGCGCTGTGCAGATTGATGCTGCAAAACGTAGACTCATGAACACCTGAAAAGCACATTGGCACGAACTGACGGGCGAACGCTTTCCGGCTTGGCTATGGACGCGATTGAGGACCAAAACTGAACAACCACATCCCTGTCGGCCTCCGCTCCACCCCCTCTCACTGATTCCTACGCTGTCGCAAGTGGAAAAGATGCTCCCCCGAATTTGGTTGCGTGCAAATATACAGACACACCAAACCAGTCAACATAAGAAATTTCTGATGTGCCGTTTTCCGGTTGCTTCGATGAATTGAGCATCAGAATGTGCTTCAACTTGACTCCTCCCTGCTCCCTTGATTTTGTTCGCACCACTACGACCCTCTGTTGTCCTTTGCCACTCGTGTCCTGCCGAATATCCGGAATTCTCTTACAGCCGCATTTGCACAGCCTCCCCGCGCCGCGTATGTCTTCAGCCCTTTGCCCCCCCGCAATCAGCCATACCAGACCTCGGCACATGCGGTTCAAAGTATACAAGTAAGCTCGCTATGGATTGTAGAGCTGCAACGTTCCTGCCCTACTTTGTGTGCTTGTCTGACCGGGCCGGGATAGGGTAGTGTAGAAGAAAGGTGTTGGATCAGCTGCTGCATGTTGCTTTTCAGCGAGGCACCAGAAGGGTACAGCCGATGAAATTCTTAGAACCATGGTGGATGGCTGGCTCCGAATGATGATACAAAATGTCTTACCGGTATTGCGCGTAAGTCAAGTCTTTGAGAGAGTGTGAGAATAGTCCATTCTGCTGCAGTATGCCGAGCAAGGCGACCCACAAATTTTACGAATGCCTGCAACGAGTGCTGTCTGCTTGCAACCACCGTGATGAAAAGGATGTTTCTCTACGAGGTGGATGGCTTGTATGGAGGGTGTGACAGAATTTCATGACAGATCTATTCGTGTTGCTTTCAGGAGAAGCTTAGCTGAGCTAACTCCTCATCGGCTCTTGTGCCTTCGAGGCCGGCCTTTGAGCTTGGTGAAAATACAGTATTTCAGTACGTTGATTTGTGGTTACAGCAATTGTACAGAGAGGCAGCTTGCATAAGTGGCTTCGCTGACATATGGGAAGCAAGTGACTTACCAAAGGCAAGAACAGAAGAGATGCTCTCTTATTCTATAAGATTTCCTACCACATAAACCTCTGCACTCTTCCCGGCTCCTGAGGCCATGAAAACCCCCAATTCAAGAAGATGTACCCCGTTACCATATTGACCAGCAAAAACCAAGCCGTCTCGCCCCACAATGTCTTGTTATGCGCAACCACCTGCTCTACCGTCTGCTCCCCCTCGTCCTTACCCTCCGTCTTCTTCGCAGCACCCAACACCACCTCCTTTCCCCCTTCCGCATTGATCGGGAAATGTAGTCTCCACATAACCCACGGCACGATGAAATACCGCGGCTCAACCAATGGCGCCGTAACCAAATTCAGCGTCGTCGTTGCCAGCCAAACAAGGACGAAGCTGGCCTGGCATCCTTCTTCCACAAGATCATCCTGCGTGATACCTGGCGGGAGCTCCGGCTTGTCCTTCTTCTCATCTTTCTCTTCGCCCTTACTCTCGTCCTTGGGTTCCGAAGACGCAGGAGGCACAGCCTTGATCCTCTCGGCCACTGCCGCCCTCGACGCCGAACCTAGCGCCTGAATGCAGAGCCAGCCGCCCAACACGTACACAGGTACGGCGAGATACTTGACCGCCCAGTGGATACGGAGGATGCGGAAGACGTAGAAGACGTAGTGGCGGTTGTCGGCGAGCGTGAAGGGGTGCACAATAGTGTTGAAGTGCACGGCTGCAGCGCCGACGACCATCCAGAGCGCGAGGACCCAGACCCGGGGGAGGAGGTGCTTCTGGCCGGGCTGATGGAAGGAGGTAAGTGCAGTGGGGACCATTGTCGGCGGGAGGATGGAGAGAAGGGTGGAGAGGACGGAGGGTGTGAGTATCGGGAAGGAGAAGAAAGCGATGTAGGGCCAGATATAGAGCATCTGAGGGGTGTGGAGGGTGGCAATGTGGTTGGATTTGTCACCTATGAGGGGTAATTAGTGAGACATGCTTCTGTGTTAAAGGGAAGGGAGCCCACCGAGAACTACGCCGCCATTCCAGGCTACGAAGCCGCCGAACAGGGCGACAAGGGCGCCATAGGGAGTGACAGAGTAGATAACCGTGACGGGATTGCGCAGAGCTGCTACTGCAAGCGAGATGACCATCTTGAGGTAGTCTGGTTTTCCGTATCAGCAAGGTATCGTGATGAATGGCAGCCGAGAGTATTTCTTTACCTTCAATGGAGGCGTAACGAACTGGTCTATCATAAACACACATGTGCATTAGACTGTTCCGCAGAACATCACCGATGGTATCCTCTTTAGCATCCTCAGGGGTAGGATGTGCCGACTTCTTCAGCGCCTGGACCACGGCAAGACCAGCTGGGAAGACGGCAACCCAAAAGATGTTGGTTTGTCTAAAGAACAATGCTGCGACGCCAAGCACCACGGTGTTGACGACAGACGGGAATTTCATAAACTTCCTTTTTTCTTGCTGGGTCTTCAGAGCAAGAAAGTAGCTCAGTAGCACAAAGAAAGTAGAAGGGACGTCGGTATAGTAGAGACCGAAAAAGAAGAACAATGGCGGAAAGAGGCATATGTTGAGGGCCGTATGTACAGCATTGGTGAAAAGGGCGGTTTGTCTCTCATTGGAGCGCGCGGTAACATCAGTAGCATTCTTCCGTTTCAGGAGACCATAAAGCCTTGCGAGAATGGAGAATGAGACCTGGGCGATGAAGAGAGCGAGTGAACAGTTCAGGGCACGGAGCACGTAGATGTCGCAGCGGCCCGTGACTCGGGAGACCAGGTATGAGAGGAGATATCTTGAATTATGTCAGCACAATTTCACATGTAATATATCCGCACGCATACATACAGGCCTGGAGGAGTTGTGATCTTGGGATCCCAATGGGAGAAGTCTCCGGCGCAGTAGACCTGAGCTTGGCCAACATGGAAGACCTCATCCTGACGACAGAGTAAGTATTCGAAAACGCGCTAACCTCATTTCGAAATCAGACTTACAAGATACGGCTCCCGGAGAGCATGAGAAGTTTTCGAGAGCCACTCCCAGGACGGAATGAGGAGCAGGGTGAAGCCCAAGGCCAGGACTTTGAAGCGGGCGGAGGGATCCATTGCGGCGAGTGGCGGACTGCACAATTGGGCCACTGCCAAGCCACGTGCGGGAAAAGAGAGCGGGTTGTAGTTTGAAAGTGATGGCCAGTGACGCGGGCAGCTCCACGAAGCCCGTTCGGGAGAATTTCGGGGCTGAGGTCTAGCTTGCTTGCGAAGCTCGTGCTCCGCTGATAATCTCTCTCTATCGCCGCCGTGCTCGGAGCTCTAATCAATTCCTCGAGACTTTCTCGTCTGCCACTCTGCATACTGCTCGCGAGTCCTGAGACCCGCACAGCTTCGGCGTCACGTCAGCATCATCTAGCAGCTTCATTCGTGTTGCCCGCTTCCACCCGCGCACACCAAGCAAAGCACGCTGCCCGCGCCGCATCCCACCATCCCTGTGACGCAACATCACCGCGCAAACGAAACACAGCTACCAGCTCTCTTCCTCGACATCGCTTCCAATCCTCAATCGGATTTACAAACATGGGCTTCACCGGCGGCTTCGTGCGTTCTCTGCCCCCCCCCCCCCAGCCAACCCCCTACACCATGCCCCGTCTCCCCACCACGCGCCATCGCTTTGCCCTCCCCAACACAACTCTCTCTACTTAGTACCTAGACTCCGCATTAGAGGATTTTTACTGATAATATATCACAGATCAGCGGCCTCGCCCTTACCTCGTCCGTCCTCTACCTCTCCACCCTCTTCCACCAGCGCAACCGCCTCCAGCAGTCCCTCAACTTGCGCACCTCCTCCCACACGCTCAAGCAAATCTACGACCCCGACCGCATCTACACACCGCCATCGCTGCGTATGCGGAGCACCGGCATAGGGGACATCGCGAAGGATCGGTGGAACTCGGAGGTGGAGAGGGCGGTGCGGCGAGTACAGGAGACGGACTGGAGGGAAGTTGGTAGCGAGGTTGAGGGAGCCGTATGGGGATTGATCGAGAGGGTTAGGAAGTCCTCCCGGTCGGGCGGGGGCAAATAATTGAGGGGAGAATAAAAGGAGCAGGGGGGAATTATTGAAAGGCTAGCGAGACGCCTGGGCGACGGGTGTGGAGATACGGAGAGTTGAAGAGCGATGCGGTTAACGTTGATGATACCCTTTGTTCTTCTGCTAGGGCGTATGGGTTCTTTCGGATGGCGGTTGCGTAGAGGAGGTGCTGCATGATTTTAATGTCTCCCTTAACATCAGCGAGGCGGTTATGGACCAAGAATGCTTCCTATACGACTTCAATTTCCTACGTTCATAGAGAATACACATTATCTTCTTCTACGTGGGTCATTAATCACTACCTCTCCTTACTCGCTCCACGCTTTACGCTCTGAATCCCGAAATCCATGACACCGTCACTACAGCACCGCCACCAATAAACCTAGATCAACCCCGGAATCGCCGCTTTCCTGTTCCCGACCTTATCCGCGCCGAACTTCTCAATATACCACCTCTTCCCCTGGATCGCCCTAGGCAACATGGTCGCAATCTCATTAATCAAAAAACTCCTCGCCGGCGCGCACGCCCACCCGCCAACCATCCAGAACCCCGCCCACTCGATCCACTCGCACAGATAATGCGCATACAACACCCACCTGAACAGCCCGTTCTTCGGCAGCATGTACACCTTATCCACGCTCGCCGCGGGCTTCCCCGTCCTCTCGGCCTCCTTCTTCTGGCGGCGGGCGGCGGCGCGGCGGATCTCGCGCAGGTCGTCGTCGTGGTACATGTTGGCGAGCAGGCCCCAGCCCCAGATGACCAGGCCGATCTCCATGTAGTAGAGGTGGCCCGCCCAGTCGTAGGGGGTGCGCGGGCCGTGGCCGGCCAGCCAGCCGCCGATGCAGAGGCCGTTGGCGACCTGCCAGAGCACGGCGCAGAGCCAGACGAGGGGGTGGATCGGCGACATGCTGGGGTTGAGGACGAGGGGGGCGAGGATGGCGCGGTAGAGGTAGTGGATCGTCTGCGCTCGTCCGTCATGGTTCAGCGGGCTGCCGTCACTGCTGCAGAGGGTCGTGGAGGATGGGAATTGGGGAGGAGAGCGGCCTGGTGTGCACTTACGAACATGCCCGCCATCGTCCAGTTACCCCAGGGCAGCGGCTCGGTGATGCCGAGCTCTTCGGGGAGGGTCCACATGATGTACAACAGCGTGAGGAAACCGGGGATTTCCATGGTGAACCACGCCCATTTGCCGGGCAGGTTCCATCGCGAGTCGGTGGATGTCTTGCCCTGCGGGTACCAGTCTATGAACCATTGAACAGCTGTAAACTGTTCACGGGCATCTCCTCGTTAGCATGGACGCCCAGGAATTCACGAGATATCTCGGAGAGGATCATGTGGAACGACTGTGCACAGTGGTGCGGGCGAGAGCGAGAGAGTGCAACGCGTCTCCTCACACCATGACACGAGCCTCGCGCAAACATGAGAAGCTCCATGTCCGACGTACCAGTGGGAACAGCTGCCAGATAGAGTTGACAAGCTCCCAATTCTCGCGGCTCGGCGGGAGCCAGTTGTGTACGATAGCCATGGCGCGTCCAGTGTGGTGTGAAGTAACCGCGACAACGAGAAGTGGGGAAAAATGCGTGACCCAGTCTCAACGGCGGGGATGACAGCGCATTTATTAGCTTATCAAGCTTTTGCTGTTAATATGAACAAAGCTCTCCTGTGTGGCCGACTGCTGGGGTCGTCAGGCGTTTAAGCTCAAGCTCATGTCGTCACCACACGTCCGCCTCGGTCGGTTGGCTTGACCGCCCTCCCGGACCGGCCCTCCGTGCATGCATCCTCCCGCACAGATCCGGATCGCATGAACACTGTCTTTCCCTCGGATTCCTCCCCCCACCTCCCGCCTAAATGTTATCGTCCCCCAACGGATCGACACCGGAGAAGAACCCGGTGAACACCTCCTTCACGAAACCCGTCCCAAATATCTGCCCTGTGCAAAATCCGATCTCGTATATTACTATTAGGTACGATCGCGCTCTTGTCCCGCCTTGCCATTTCCCAGCCCAGTAACTCCACCGCTGCTTAAGCTTCCACATAAACTCTCGACCTACCGCCAATCACGCCCAACTCTGTCATATTAAAAATCCGTGCACTAATTGCACTTCAACCACCCGATGCTGCTATGGTAAAAGGGAAATATTCGCGAGTGGTATATGATGCAATAAAACACAAAAGACCAACCGAAACCTATCAGTGCCGTCTCCTCTGTCACTCCGGCAACGAGTGGGCTCACCTCAAACCGCGCCTCCTCCTCGCCCTTCCCCAGCGCCAGCGCCACGCTCCAAAAAACATCCCACACGCCAAACACACCGCCCACCTCCTCCATCCGCACGTTCTCCAAATCCGTGCCCGCGTCCTGCCCAATGGCCGCTTTATCAAAAAAAAGAAACAAGAAAGAAAAAGAAACCCGCGAGTGAAAGGTATCATGTGCTCTCCAGTCCTCCTCTTGTAACCCAGTTATTTATCCAAAAAAAAAAGTAAAAAGAGGCGTTAGATGTGTGTTCCAATGCTATGCCATGGTCGTGCAGTCGTGCCCTGCTAATGCCGCCGGCCCGTCTCCTGATTTCCCGCTTCTTGAACCTCGAGAGAAAACGCCCCCTCCTCTTTGCGCAAACTGAAAAAAAAAGATATGAGGGCTGTCAACAAAGCCCGGGTATACGCGCTGAATATCCCCCGCCCTCACCTTACATCAGCCCACCCAAAACCACTTTACCGACGCCTGCAACCTCCTGTTTCACGCCCGAACGACTCGCGTCTTCAAACTCGCGGACCACCCCCGCAACGATGATCTTCCTTATCTTCGTGTCGGCCTTCATGAAGAGCTCGCCCACGCCGGGACTGCACGCTTCCGGGCCGTTCACCAAGCTCATGACCTTGGTGTAGCAGTCGATCAAGGCATCGCAGAGGGTCGAAAATGTCTCGAAGAAGTCCGGTTCGAATGGCAGGTGCGGTGTCATGAGATGCGTGTACTCCTCGCCCGGAAGCAGCTGGTCATTGTGTTCTCCGCTCGGCACCATCATGGCCGCCCCGTTCGACCCACTGTCGCTGAATTCCATCAATCCGATCTCGGTGGCCGAACTCTGCCGTCGGCCCTTGGCCGCTCCGGACGCGGCGTGCGTCGCTCTCTTGAACATGCCCGCCACGCGACCACGGCTGAGACTGCTGGGCATGCTGCCGTCCGGCGGGTGGATCGACTGGTACGTCTCGAATTCGACGAGCAGCGCGTTGAGGGCTCGGAGGTAGTCGGTGGCGTTGTTGGAGTTTAGGTCGAGGATCGTCGGGAGCGAAAAGCCGAGGAGGAGATAGTTCGTTGCGCGCTTCGAAAGATTCCGCGGCGAGAAATACGGGAGCTTGTTCAGGTCGGGTTTGCTGAAGAGCAGCGTATTGAACCAGTAGACTCTGCCATCATGCCTGCCAGTGATTGTGAGCGACGTGAGTCCATTGATGTGCGAGCAAGACTCACGCTTTCCGTAAATAGTCCAAAGTGGATATGCGCTTCGAGGACATGTCATGGATATGCTGAAAGATGTGGTGGGGGTTGTGGCCGCCCGCAGCCGTCGGCACCGAGGAGATGCTGGCGGGAGCACCCAGCGGGTTGGCGCTCTGGCCGAAGTTCAGATTCGAATGCGCGGTGCCGGAGGGGCGAGAGGCCCAGAGCGGATGCACTTGGCCTGCGCTGTTGGCCATTCCTGCAGACAGTTTGGATTCCTCGTTGATCTTGGCTATTGCTGTGGCGTCGTGGGATTTCTGGCGACCGCGAACACTGAAAGTGGCGAGGGAGAGGGTGTGGTGCTTGGACGAGGCATTGGCAGTAAAGGTGGGCTTGTCGGGGGAGAGGGTGGCCTGGGCCAGGGAAGACGAGAGAGGCTGCTCCTTGGCGGAATTGGAGGACGACGAGCGCAGGGAGGCCGACCTGCGCAGGCTGGAGCCGAAGTCTGCGACGGAGGAGGCGAAGCTGTGCCGCGAGGAATGCGTTTTACGATGCGACGGCGAGCTCGTCGAAACAGGCTCTGACTCGTCGACAGGCGGGACGGGCGTCACCGATCTGGCGGGCTGGGGCGTGCTGCTGCGGGGAGGGAGGTCGGCACCGTCCTTGTTGCGCGAGCGGTCCCGGCGGAAGATGGAGGGCTTTCGCGGCAGGAACGAGTGCGAAGATGCGCCCGAAGTCGAGGTGGGCGCGGTCGAGGAGGACACCATCAGGGGCCAGGGACGGGAAAGGCTGTGGTGACTGTCGGCGCCTCACGATTGGCTTAGGCGCGCTTCTCAGCTACTCTGGGCTGGGCTAGGAGCGCGGCGTCCGGGGCAGGCAAGCGGAGTCGGAGTCGCAGTGGGACATGTCTGGCAGCGCAGCGCGCGCATCTGCTGATGAAAGACGCGCACGAAATTGCGCTGCTTAGAGCGCGCAACATGATCGTCGAGGCATTGAGGGCTGGCGGACGTGCAAGATGGTCCGCGCCCGCCGAGTCATGCGGTGGCGCGTCAGTCAAAGACTCAGGGCAGCTGAGGTGTGCCTGGCCTGGTTTCACCCTGGTCCCTGAGAGAGAACCCCGCGCTGCCCCTCGCTCAAGCCATGAGCCTCGTCTCAAGCGCCGCCCTCACACCGCCGGCCCTCCGCAAGCTCGCCTCCGTCGCCACAACCTCCGCCATGAGCGTACGCTACGAGTCTGCTGCTCTCTCCACGCTCCGCCCTGACTGACGCCCGCCCAGGCCGAATACGTGCCCCCGCCCGGCCAATGGCCCGTCGATCCGCAGGAGGACGTCCCCATTGCCGACGACCGCATCTGGATTGACGGCTGCTTCGACTTCAGCCATCACGGTGCGCTCTCCCACCGCCGCCCCTGAGCGCACACGCAGTAACCCTCCACTCGCTCTAGGCCATGCCGGCGCCATGCTGCAGGCCCGCCAGCTCGGCAACGAGCTGCTCGTCGGCGTCCACTCCGACGAGGCCATCCTCGAGAACAAGGGGCCCACCGTCATGACTTTGGCCGAACGGTCAGTCCGAACTCCGCTCCGCCCGCTGGCTCCGCTGACCTCGAGTCCAGCTGCGCTGCTGTGGACGCCTGTCGCTGGGCTACCAAGTCGATCCCCCACGCCCCGTACGTGACTTCGCTGCCCTGGATCTCCCATTACGGCTGCAAATATGTCGTGCACGGCGATGATATCACATCGGATGCCTCAGGCGAGGACTGCTATCGCTTCGTGAAGGCTGCTGGCCGCTTCAAGATTGTCAAGCGCACGCCGGGAATCTCTACAACCGATCTGGTTGGACGCATGCTGCTGTGCACCAAGGGGCACTTCATCAAGAACTTGGAGAAAGTGCTGGCTGGTGGGGAAGGCAGCGGCAGCGACGAAGAGAAGAAGCGTACGGGAGAAGAGCTGAAGGAGAGGATAAAGGCTTATTCGACGGACCAATCTGGCCTGGCGCCCGGTAGTGAGGTTTGGGTTTGGCATGGTGACCAGAGCAACGCAGCAGAACCAAGTGAGACCGATGGCACAGGAAAATGCATTAAGATGGTCGATGGCACTGCTCCTCGGAAAGGCCAGCGCATTGTATACGTCGATGGTGGCTTTGACCTATTCTCGTCTGGGCACATTGAGTTCCTGCGGCAGGTGGCAACCCTCGAGGAAGAAGATGGCAAGAAACGTGGATGGTACTCGCCTGAAGCTACCAAACAACGCGTCTCCGAGACTGGTTCGAATTACGGTCCTTACTACGTCGTTGCCGGTGTCCACGATGATGAGGTCATCAACCACTGGAAAGGGATCAACTATCCCATCATGAACATATTCGAGCGTGGCTTGTGTGTTCTACAGTGCAAGGTACTGGTTTTACTTGATATGAAAGGCCATTTGCTAAACTTGAGTTCAACAGTATATCCACTCTGTGGTCTTCTCCGCCCCTTTTACGCCCACAGCCGCGTTCTTGAACTCGCTACCCTACGGCACTCCTAACGTGGTTTATCATGGACCCACATATTTCATGCCATCCGTCGAAGATCCCTATGTGGACGCGAAGGAACTCGGAATTTACAGTGAAGTTCCTGCGCACGACTTCCAGCACGTCAATGCCGGTGAAATTGTTCAACGCATCATGGCTAGTCGCGCAATGTACGAAGAGCGTCAACGCAAGAAGGGGATTAAGGGAGCTGGCGAGGAAGCGATTAAGCTCAGAGAAGAGATGGAGAGAGAGGCCAATGCCAAAGCGGCGGAACGTGAAGCTAAGAGGCAGAAACAGTCGTAGAGACCGACTGATTGTGCTTCCGGGGATAGAAAGAGCAAGATATGAAAGAGAAGGCTTCAACATGCCCATGGTCTAGGGAGCTAATGACGGTCGGGCGCAGAGGCAAAAGTTCAACATAATAGCAAGCTGTGATGCTTGTGGAAAAAGCAGTAAATGAGAATAACATTTCAGCGCTCACACAGAATCGATGCGACGTGGTTCGTGGATAATTCTCAGAGATGCCAGGACGGTCCAGCCCAGTCTTATTACTGTGATTTACAGGGTCTCCAGTGTTTATGAGTCGATGTTGGAGACTCACGATACAGGGCAGGTATGTCCGTACAGCCAGATCCGCGTTGGGAATATAATCCCGACTGCCGATGTCGGAAAACTCGGCCGGTCTTCTCACCGGTGCTGCCGAAACGCACCGCGCGCCTCCCCGCAAATTCGAGCAAGTGCAGACGCCGCTCGCCGACGTCACCCGTCTCCGCCGCCACCCCGCGATCCACCAAAGCTCCCCGGCCGGCAATTGACGATACTCGGTGGCTTGAGCTTCGTGGTGTAGCTTCCATGGCGGAATCAACTTTCCGTCAATTGGAGCTGTTGGAAGCTTGCACCGATGCCTCTTAACGCTCTGACTCCCAGTATGCCTTGATGAGTCTTTGAATTGAATCTTTCACGCGCTTCTATCTTCTCTCCATTCGACCTCACATCTTTTGGTACCTACAGTTTTCCACCATGGCGGACCCAAAGCAGCTACCATACCGGATAGAGGACCTGGAGGCACAGCTCAACATCACGCCCTCGCACCCACCAGACGCCAAGCAAGGGTTCGTGAAGCCGCCGCCTACGGCGACGCAGGAGCTCCAGACGCACGCAAAACCGCCGTTGGACACTCTGCTTAACGCATATGACTTCGAGTCGGTGGCCTCGCACACGCTGGCACAGAAGACGTGGGCGTTTTACTCGAGCGCGGCCACGGACGAGATCACGCGCGATGCCAACAAGAGCAGCTTCGACCGCATCTGGTGGCGGCCGCGCGTGCTGCGTGACGTTGCGAGTGTGGACACGCGCACCCGCATCCTGGGCTGCGACGTACAGGTGCCGCTGTTCGTGAGTCCTGCGGCGATGGCGAGGCTGGTGCATCCGGAGGGCGAGAAGGCGTTGGCGGCGGCGTGTGGGAGCAAGGGCGTGGCGCAGACGGTGAGTTTTCCTGCGGTCCTCAATGAGACGATTAGAGACATTGGGTGGAGAGAGAATAATAGCAGACGGACTGACGGATGCACTTCAGATCTCGACAAATGCTTCTTACCCCGTCGACCAGATCCTACCGAATGCCCCGGCCGGCCACCCGTTCTTCTTCCAGCTCTACG
Organism: Botryosphaeria dothidea; assembly: GCA_011503125.2. NCBI lineage: Eukaryota > Fungi > Ascomycota > Dothideomycetes > Botryosphaeriales > Botryosphaeriaceae > Botryosphaeria > Botryosphaeria dothidea. Next base: position 3,592,952 of record WWBZ02000001.1, read on the forward strand.
TCAACAGGGACCGCCGCGCGTCAGAGCGTCTACTCGCCTCTCTGCCAAAAGGAATAAAGGCTATTTTCGTCACCGTCGACGCTCCCGTGCCGGGCAAGCGCGAAGCCGACGAACGCGTGCGCGCCGACGAGAGCCTCTCGGCGCCAATGACCGGCGCCAAGGCGCTCAACGACAAGAAGGGCGGCGGCCTCGGTCGCATCATGGGGTCCTACATTGACGCGAGCCTGTCGTGGGAGGACCTGCGGTGGCTGCGGAGCGTGACCGACCTCCCCATCGTGCTCAAGGGCATCCAGGGTGCTGCCGACGCGCGGCTGGCGGCAGAGGCGGGCGTGCAAGGTATTGTGCTGAGCAACCATGGCGGCAGGAGCTTGGATACTAGTCCGCCAGCTGTGTTGATCTTGCTCGAGCTGCAGAAGTGCGCGCCCGAGGTGTTTGATAAGTTGGAGGTGTACGTCGATGGCGGTATCAGGCGTGGCACGGATATTCTGAAGTGCTTGTGCTTGGGTGCTACGGCGGTGGGCATGGCAAGGCACTTCCTGTATGCGCTGAACTATGGCAGGGATGGTGTGGAGCATTTCATCGATGGTGAGTACTTTCCCCTAAACGTTCTTGGGTATCTTTATTAACAAGTGGTTGCAGTGATGCGCGACGAGCTCGAGACGTCGATGAAGTTGCTTGGTATTACGGATTTGAGCCAGGTACATCCAGGCTTGGTGAATACGTTGGATGTTGACCATCTGATACCCACGACGATTGATCACCCGTATGCGAAGTGGTCGCCGAAGTCCCGCGCTTTCCCAAAGGCGCGGTTGTAGAGTTTCATTTTCCGGATAGACGGCGCCATATAGATTGTAGAAGGAAAAGAAGTGCTGGTATTATTAGAGTAATGAGAATAGAGAATACAGTAATTCAAGAGTAGCCGGTGGCGCTGGCGTTGGTGATCTATCTTTTTTGGAAAAGTTGCTATTCAATCACGGAGATAGTCCGAAACTTCTACATGTCCTTACAACCTGAAGTAACGACAGGTACGTCTCGATATTTTATCACATGCTACCAAGGTAAGCTGTCGGGTGATTGAACAAGCCTATTCTTCTTTCCCCGCCCTTCAATCATTGTTGTCCTTGTTGTGCTTCTTCAATGCTCAAGATTCCCCAGAGTTCCTCAAGATCAGTCGCGCCTGTTTTACTTTTTCGATTCTCTCCGCTCGTTTCAAACTACTCATCATCATCTCGCCCGCTCATCTTGGGCATCCAGATCTGATGGTGTGCATCTCGAGCAAAGCTCGTTGAGTAAAACATATGAACATGACCATCTTGTATTCCTCTTTGCGCATACTCACCAATTAGATCTGGTCCTCGGAGGGCGGCGGAGCGAGGCGAAATACGAGAAAGCGCGATTTCTGCAAGTCTTTGAAATACCGGCTTTGTGCAGGTACGACGGCATTGCTCGGCATTGACTATGGAGTGTTTTACCTTCTCCTGAAACAGCAACGCTCTGAGGTTTCTCTTCCGCGGATCGAGCTCATACAACGCAGCATCGACTCACGTGCAGAAGCCGTGTACTTCTCCGGCAAGCAGGGCGCAGCAAATGACATTAGGCTTCGACACCGCCTGAGCTAAATTTAATCAACGCCTACAGCCACTAACCTACGCGTAGACTAATGCGACGTTGAAATTACTGGAAGCGGACTAGACGCCAAACATACATCGTCGCCCATTAGCCGGGTCTGCCAGGCCCCAGCTACCTTAACCTTTGCCAACTTTTAATGAAACCGCTCAGCCCGCCCGTTACGCCATCTCGACCTGACGAGAACAAGAGGCCAAGTTCCCACGCCACAGCCGAGGCCAGGCGAGCAACGTCAGTCTCCAAGATGGCCGACCGCAGCCGGACTGGCCGGCCAAGCGGTGTTTCCGCTCGGCGCGGACGCGTACAGCGCAGAGTTTAATTATGTAAGTTGCCCTCTCCCCGCAATCAGCCGTCGCGAAGCCACGCTTGGCTCCTTCCCGCATGCCATCATCGTCTTCTTGTCTGTCTTGTGTCACGTTGTTTTGTTTCTTGGACGCACATCTCTCCAAGGTACGCAGAGACATTCTCTAACGGTCGGCTCGTAGCTAAGCCCTGAGCACTGATGAGTACGCAATTCCGGCCATGATTCGCGAAACCTGTGTTGGGCGTCACTCGTCGTCGTCCTCGTTCTTGTCGTGGGTAGGCCACCCACTCACAGCCTCGATCTGATCGTCTCCCGTGGAGACATGGTCAACGTGGGAAAGCCTGTGGCCTCTGGATGGCGATGAAATGTTGCCAGGAACAGAGTCAAGATGTGTTGAGCGCCAGGTATATAAGTCCGTCCGTTCACGCCTCAAAGTGGTCCTGAGCATCAGGTCAATCCACTGCAAACTATCAACACAAGCATACCAAGAAACATCATTCGAACCTCACAAACTCGTCATACCTTGATCTTTTCTCTGTCTCCTTGAGTTCTTACTTCAGCATTTTCTTTGCAAGTAACTGCCATCACAATGCGCTTCACCACGACCACCAACATCCTCCTCGCCACGGCCCTCGTCCGCGGTGCTGCCATTCCGGCCAACCCCAACAATGTCAACACCAACGGCCAAAATGTTCCTCAGGGCTTCGATGACAGCCGGTTCGCACCGGGCCCTGGTACTATCAACAACAACAATAACAACCCCTTCGGCCTCTCCTGGGGCCAGGGTGGCCGCGGCCGCTTCGGCAACGACTTCGACGACGACCAGTTCGACGACCAGTTGGACGACGACGACGACGACGACGACGGCTTCGACGACCGCCGCCGCTTCCGCATCAAGGTGCGCGACACCCTCAAGAAGCGCATCGACGCCGACGACACGCCGCAGGCGATCGCGGCCGACCTGGAGGACGAGCGCCTCGATGACGAGGAGGATCGCCGTGAGGATGAGCTCGAGAGGCAGCAATTCGAGCGCCTGAGGCAGGGCCAGAACCAGCATGCCAGGAAGCGTGATGAGGACGACACTCCCGAGGAGCGCGCTCGCGAGGCGGAGGAGGACCGGCTCGACGATCTGCAGGATGCGGAAGAGGACCGGCTCGAGCGCGAGAGGAAGGCGCAGCGCCTGGAGCGCCTCCGCCAGGGCCGGCCCGCCGGGAAGCGCGACAAGGACGACTCGCCGCAGGAGATTGAGCGCGAGCGGCAGGAGGACCTCCTCGATGACCAGCAGGATGCTGAGGAGGACAGGCTCGAGCGCGAGTTCCGCGAGCGCTTCCGCCAGGGTCAGGGTCGCGGCCAGGGCGGCCACCAGTCCGCCAAGAAGCGCGACGAGGATGATACCCCCGCTGAGATTGAGCGCGAGCGTCAGGAGGACCTTCTTGATGACCAGCAGGATGCTGAGGAGGACCGTCTGGAGCGTGAGTTCTTCGACCGCCTTCGCCAGGGCCGCCAGGGCCAGCGTCAGGGAAGCAACAATGGCGCACCCGCCAAGAAGATGAAGGGCAGGCGCTTCGACATTAGCAACGCGTTTGATGATGCTGGCAACGCTTTCGAGAATGCCCGCAGCCAGGTCGATGAGCATGCGGACAATGCCGAGGACTCATTCCGCCAGCTGTTCCCCGGCAGGAAGATGCGCCGTGGATACTAAATTGTATTGCACATCTGATGGCAATTTGTGAAGCACGGGTTTGATAAGGCAGTATATCCTGGAGGCTGGCGATGGGAAGTTTGGAGGGAATCTTGGGTTCTGCGGCTCCCCTGATGGCAATGTCCCCTCTTTTTACGAGCTATGCCGGCGTTTCCTTTTTCTTTTTCGGATCAAGCAGATTGCGGATAGGTTTCCTCAACACTTAATAAATCTTTCGACAGATTATTGACTGAAAAATCATGGTCCTTTGTGCGGTACGCAAGAGTTCGAAAATCGTGCGGACGCAAGTGTATTGCCGCTTACCAGAATACGACAGGCCGCTTCGGACTTCGGACCCATCGTGTCGAAGTCCATGAGGTTAGCTTTTTCTATAATTGTTCCCGCTTTGGATAATGTAAAAGGGAAGCCATAAGACCCGATTTCTCCTGCTTTCAAATGCATGCATGTCAGCTTTCGCTAAGCTACAATAGCCGGGGGCTTGAAGTTAGTTGAATTTGCAAGATTCTGTACGGTTTGCATATGGCAAGTCCGTATGAGGAGTTTACATGCATCTAAGGCGCGTGGGAAAATGTTCAGCAAGCTGCCCAAAATCGTGTAAAGATGTCAATCATTCAACTCTGCCTACTTGAGTAAGTCAAAACGCCAATTTCCCCATACACCCTTACAGCGCCTCCAACAACTTGAAGTCCTCTGTTAAATGGAAAACGAAGCCATACCAGAGCAGAAGTGACATGAACAGGCAAAGAGCAAAGGCGGCTAGGGAACCCCTCACAGAAAAAGAACAGTAAAAGACCGCGCAAAACAACGGTTGGGCGCCTTGGCTACAAATGGAAAAAGCAGGGACATGCCAACAACCCTAGATTTTGCATGCAATCACCCCCAGCTATACCGGCCCAAGCGTCGCCACAGCGATGAAGCTTCTGCCCGGTCCATAGGTGCCGACAACTTGCTTGTACCCGGGAACACACTCAGAGACGAGCGTGGTGATGAGATCGGTTGGGCGGACAGCAGTTGCGAGAGTCGTTGTGACGGAAAGCGTCGGCACAGACACGCTGGGCACGGGCGGCAAGGATATTGAAACGCTTGGCAACGAAAGAGAAGAGGGGGATACGCTAGGTAGAACGGAAATGGTCAAGGATGGGAGAGTTGAAGATGGCGCAGATATGCTGAAAGATGGAAGGGATAAAGAAGGAGATAGAGTAATACTAGGGATGGAAATTGAAGGTAACGTGGCGCTTGGAATGGACGAAGAGGGTAAAGTGATGCTGGGAATAGAAATAGAAGGGATTGTCGCAGACGGGAGCGAGATAGAAGGCAGAGTAGGGTTCGCGATAGACAAAGAGGGTAGAGGGATGCTGGAAATAGAAATAGAAGGTAATGTTATAGACGCGACAGTTGGGAGAGAAACCGAGGGCAGCTCTACAGAAGAGATCGAGATAGACGGCAATGTCGCAGGCGGTAGAGAAGGCGAGGGCAACTCCACAGAAGGAACTGAAATAGATGACAACGCCGCAGGTGGCAACCCAGTGGGGACGTTGACGAGCACGACGGTTGTGGAAGCCAGCAGACTAACCATCGTGCCAAATATGCTCGTGAATGGAAGTGACCCGGACGTCTGGACAATTGTGAGGAAACTGGCCGGCGAGCTGACTGGTGCGCTCGTCACAGATGGCAAAAGCGGGACACCTGATGAAGAGGAGACTGCCGGAGCGGAAATTGAAGGTATTACGGGAGCAGAGGACGCAGACGCTATCACGCCCGTTGTACTGGCACTTTCAGAAAGACCTGATGAAGGAGGAGCTGGGGAAGAGCCTACGTCTGACGGACTTGCGCCTCTTGTCGGTGAAGAGATTGCTGGAAAAGAACCGGGGGTGAACGTAGGTGTCCCAATTACGACCGTTGGGAGATTCGTATCAGTAGGGATAATAGTAAAAACAGAAGTAGTACTCCGGTCGATACCAGCTGTGCGGGTGGCCATCGATGCAGTAATGGGTGCAGGAAGGCTGGTTGGGGTCAAGACGTAGATAGTAGGTAGACCCAGCTGCCTTCGTCTCAAAGCAGCAACCCTGTCAAGAGTAACGATGAGCTGCCTTGCTCCTGGTGTGTAACCGGCCGTCGGGATAAGATCCAGGCCAGAAGGCAGAGGGGGCAAGGTCACTGTGGGAAGGTCTGCGGATATGCTGATTCCTGCTCCAAGCGACGCCCCGACGGTAGCCGTCAATGTAACGTCAATGCCAATGGGTAGCGAAGCAGCCAACGAAGAAAGCTCACTAATCTCTGTGCCGATAGCTGTGGTGAGCGGGAGCTCCAGGGATGTGGGTAAGCTGGTCGAGGGTAAGCTCACTTGCGGAGTACTAATAGCGGGTAAAGAGACTGTGGGTATCGATACGGATGGCAAAGCGGTCGACAAACTGTTGCTGACGCTCGGAAGGGTTGGGAGAGCCGTCGGTACATTGGGCAGAGTGAGCAGTGTTGTAGGCACCGATAAGGGCGAAATTGACAAGCTCGAAGGGAGATTAAGGCTCGTTGGTAGGCTGAGGCTTGTGGAGAGATTGGTGCTCGTCGGTAGGTTGAGGCTAGTTGGTAGACTAAGGACCGTTGGCAAGTTGAGGCTTGTAGAAAGATCAATGCTCGTGGGAACATTGATGCTTGTTGGTAGACTAAGATCTGTAGGAAGGTTTACGGTTGTTGGTATACTAAGATCTATACCCGTCGGTAAACCAAGGATGGTAGGTAGATTTAGACTGGTAGGGAGGCTAAGGACGGCAGGAAGGCTAATGTCCGTCGGTAGACTAACACCGGTAGGCAGATTAAGGCTCGTAGGGAGACTGATGGCGGTGGAAATACCAAGATCCGTTACGAGACTAAGGCTTGGAAGATTCAAGCTCGTTGGGAGGCTAATGCCTGTAATTTCAGTCGGGACGACCGGAGAAGACAGCACCACGCTAGGCAGCGAAAGTGATAGAGTCGGGAGACCAATGCTTGGACTGCTTACGCCACTTGGGATGAGCGAAGACGGAATTGCAACGCTGGGCAGTGAGAGTGATAGCGATGAAAGACTAATGCTCGGAAGGTCTACCCCGGTTGGGATGGATAGTGATGGCAGCTCGAGGCTCGGTAACGATAGAGTTGGAAGATCGATAGTTGAGAAGCTTATGCCGGTTGGGATAACAGATGAAGACAACCCAAGACTTGGTAGCGACGGAGAAAAGGTCGGAAGATCGATGCTCGATAGACTCACTTCTGTTTGGATGGACAGAGACAGGAGTGAAGGCAGAGCAATTGTAGGCAAACCAGGAAAGGTCGGTGGCAACGACGAAGTCTCTGCGGAAAGTCCGCTTGGAAGAAGGCTTGGCGATGTCGGAATAGCTAGAGAAGACAATGAAGGTACTGCCAGGGAGGACACATCAAGGCTAGGAATGGGACTGAGGGAAGGTGGTGGAAGCAGCGTCGGAAACTCCCAGTTAGATGCACTCTGGGCCGTAAACTTTGGCTCGGAGGCCAGAACCGTCGGCGGCATACTGATGCTGAGCGAGGGAACGCTGACCGGCGGAATTGTAATTGATATAGAAGATAAAGAGACCGCTGGTAGACTCAGGGAGACAGATGGCATGGAAAGGGATGGGAGACTTAAGGATGCGGTTGGCAGATCGGTCAAGAGGCTCGAGGGCAAATCCGTACTCAGGGGCAAGTCTGACGAGCTCAACGAAGGTAGTGCCGAAGTCGAAAAAGAAATATCCGGAAAGCTGATCGAATTCAGTGCGATTGTTGGTGGAGAATTCGCAGGCGTGCTGGCTGAGGGCAATGCTAGCGTGGAAATAGACACGTCAGACAGACTCAGTGACGGTGCTCCAGCGGGCAACGGCAAAGAGATACCTGAAGACAGGCTCAAGGATGGTATGGTAGCGCTCGAAAATACGAGAGAAGGGAGCTCCGTTAGGAGTAAATAGCTAGTCTCGCTAACAGATGGCACCGCAATCGTTGGGATAGAAACTTCGGGTACGCTCAACGAGGACGGCGTGGCCGGAAACCCAAAGGATCCGCTGGAGGCTGGGCTCGATGATGGCAAATTTGCGCTCTGTAAAGTCAAGGAGGAAAAGTCCGTTTGAATAGAGATGTCGGGCAAGCTCAAAGAGAACAATGCCGTTGGCGGCTGCACAGAAATACCGAATGGCGTGCTCAAAGATAACACGGTTAAGGACGGTACGCTTAAAGAGGGAAGTTCGATGCTCGAGAAAGGGATTGATGCGATCCCTGTCGAAATTGAGAAGCTCGGTGCACTCAATGAAGGTAATTCAAGCGTTGGACGAGGTATGCTGGGTAAGTAAAGTGAAGGAACGTTTGTCAGGAGCGACAAGCTCAACAAAGGTAACGCGAGCGTTGGGAGAGATATACTGGGCAAGGAAAACGGAGGGATTTCCGTTGCGAGAGACAAGCTGGGTAAGCTTGACAAAGGTAGTGCAAGCGTGGGAACAGAAAAACTGGGTAAGGTCAACGAGGCTGGTGCAGTAGGCAGCAGAGATCCCGCATCGCTACCGCTCGCACCACCAGTTCCAGTGATTCCAGGCAATGCAGTCGGGAAAGTTAGGCTCAGCGTCAGCCCAACGCCCAATGTCGGCACCGCAGCACTCGGAATGAGCACAGCGGCGATCTTGCTCGGATCGACGACGAGGTCCGTTGACTGGGTGTAACACTGGCAATTGTTCTGGTTGGTGAGATCGAGATTGATACCGGCGCCCGCGTAGCCGAGGAGCACGCAAGTGCCCAGGCAGAGGCCGATGTCATCGCCGCCGCTGCCAAAGAGGCGCGGGACGGCGAGTCGCAGGCCGATGCTGACGCCGCAGCGGATCTGGAAGGTCAGGCCACCAACGGTGACGATTTTGCCGTCATCTGCTGGGCAGAAGAAAGAGGGAGGCGTGGCATCGGGAGCACCTGGAGCGGTTCCGGATGGGACGACGACGGAAGAGAGGCCGGAGGTAGGAACGGAGATAATTGTCGGGGCAGACGCGCCGGGGGTCTGGACAGAGGAGAGAACCACGGATGGAATTAAGACAGCGGGAGTCTGCGCTGAAGAGAGAGCCGCGGATGGGACAGAGAATCCAGGAGTCTGGAGCGAGAGAGACGCAGACGGGATGGATACGGTGGGGATCTGAACTGAAGAGAGGGCCACAGATGGGACCGAGACTACAGGGCTCTGAATTGACGGAGATGCAGACGGAATAGAGACAGCGGGAGTCTGAAGCGAAATAGATGCGGGTGGGACAGAGGCAGCAGGAGTTTGAACTGACAGAAAACCAGATGGGATGGATATGGCTGGAGTCTGGAGCGAAAAAGACGCGGATGGGACAGAGACGGCGGGAGACTGCAACGATAGAGAAGTAGATGAAATCTCGGGAGTTTGAATAGAGAGAGTAATGGAAGAGATGCTGAATGATGGAACTGATATCGAGGGTGATTGAATAGAGAGGGAGATTGATGGAAGTGCGGCAGAAGGGATAATGCCTGATGCCACGGAAGTTGAGACGCTAAGTGCTAGAGCAGAAGTAGGCGCCGAGAGGCCCCCCAATGTGGACGACTGGGTTGGAATAACAGGTGTTGAAATGGTGAGGGCTGGGGGAACAATTGATATTCCTGCCAAGGAGCCAACAGACGATGATGCGCCAACAGGTAGCAGCACCAGTGTGGAGGACGGCAGAAGGCTGGCGGACGAAACAGAGGCGGAAAACGTAGGAGACGCGATGGAAACGCTTGCGCTGGCGCTGGCGGATGCTTGCACAGTCACAGCAGCCGAAGCACTAACGGCTATCGGGACAGCGGGGGTAGTTATGCTCGCGGGGCGGACAGTTGAGCTCGACGGAGTGGACGTAAGGACGATCGAGGGAATAGCTATTTGCCTTTTTTCAAGAGCTGGTGCGGACGGAAACTGGACTAGAGTTTCTAGACCGATGAGCGTGCTGGGGAAGATCGACGCGAACACACTAGTAGGCTTGGGGACGGATGGAACGCCGATACACTTGTCAACAACACCCAGCCTAGTTGCAGCGCATGCGATCATCCCATTAGCCGTCAGCGGCATGATTTGAAGGCACTCTTTAAATGCATCCAGTCTGCGGTCTGGTCAGCGATTCTGTTGAACTCCTGCAAGATCGGAGCTACTTACGTCTCAGAGTAACAGAGATTGAGAGCCGCGTTAGCCGGACCGCAAGCAGTAAGGTCTAGTGGATTGTTCGAACTTTGGCATATCTGCTGGGTTGTATACCTCTGTTCGCATATCGTTGTGAGGATACATTGAGAGCGGATTCCGAGGTCGGGAACACAGTTGCTATCATCTGTGGGGCAGGTGGTGCTGATCGACTGTTTCGCCCAAAAAAAAATTAGTACATCACTGAGAGAGCTTGGAGATGATACTAACTGCTAACAATGTCCCAATTTCGCCAACTAGCGTGGTATCCCATTTCTCTGCCTCGCCTGGAGCACGTCTTGCCAAGAGAAAGTCTTCTGGCAGCAATGCACCACTTGCTGGGATAACCGAAGAAAGAAAATAAACGGCCGTCAAGAACGTAGAGTAATACATCTTGTCCGTGTAACGAGCAGTGATAATCCCAGCAAAGACCGAGAAATGAGGAAGTCACTGCAGCAACTTGATGACGGGGCAACGATGCTGCGGTTCCATAGTTATATCCTCACTCGAAGCACGCAATCATATGGAAGGAATGCGAGTCTTTGTGGTGCATTTGACTTGGCGTTGTTCAGAATGAGGGTGGCCACTGATAATCTGATCTGTAGCTGGTTAACTGAAGATTGCCAATACGGACGCACTCCGAAGCGTCTGGGCGTCCGCTAAAGAAAACAAGATTGAACGGAAACCAAGATTTCTCATTGTACTTGACATTCTCGTTGCAAGTCACAACAGACTTCAGTTGGCCTAGCCAATGAGAATTGAAGAGGAATGAGGCTGATGACAATTTTGGAAGTGGCATAACACTCGAACCGGGAGGAAAGCAACAGTACTAACGGACTCGAGATTAGAGATCATGGGAGCTAAAGTTGCACCTGCCAATGTTGAGCTTTGGAGAAGTCCATAAGCTCAAGCTGTTAGCTTTGTCTCTGGTCTCTGTATCTTATCCATGGCCTGCAGCCAATGGAGTACACACTGTCACTGCCCCAAAAAAGGTTTGAATCCCATTGATGACAATGAGCATCCCCTATCAGTAGGCAAACTCTCACAACACACCGGAGGCCGCTCCAGACGTTTTGGAAATCGACGCCGAGCCACTGCGAATAGACGAGCAAAGGGGTTTACTCGGCATCAGCATGCGAGTATTCAACCAATGGAAAGGAGGCACCTGTGTACAAGGTACCACCAAACGGTAATGTTTCAGAGAAGAACTTGGGGGATCGAGATCCATAGTGCGACCTTAGATCCTGGTGTGGAACAGCGTGAGAAGAAGCACAGCAACAAATTTACGCTGCGACGCATCTCGCCCAGGTCCTCATATATATTTTCGTCAGTGCCTCGGATAGAGACGGTAGAATCAAGAAATCTGAGGGTTTACTTTGGGACGAGAACCAGTTACACAGAGTCCAGCGTTAAGCCGCGGGCAGTGAAGAGGAGGCAGTGGACGATGGCGAGACTGGCTGCCCTATGGACCCATCGGTCGATGCTTATTGATCCTTCGACTGGCTGTGAATGGAATGCAGGACGTGAAGACTGATGGGTTGTACAGAGGCCGTATCGGTAGGGACCGAAGCGAGGGGGGGTACTGCATATGGTCACACAATAACGGGGTGGATTCTATACACGTTCGCCTGTGTTTTCCTTGCAAAGTCACTCAAGCTGGATCGAGCCGTACACGCCACTTCCAGGAATTGCAGAAACTCCGTGACTGGCTAACGAGCAGGCGATTGTGGTAGCCGTTCACCAGCTTGCATGTGGGTTACGGGAGAAGACGGACGGACTCTAGCTGACGTCGTAGAGGAAGGCGCACATTGTTTTAAAGTTCGGCAATGGCAGGCAAGCCCCGTTCGGCTCCGATCTTTTTGAGAATGGATGATGCTGACGCTGATGCTAACGCGGGGGGCGAGACCGAAGACTGACGAGTCATGCACCAAGGCGGAGAGGGCCGGTGACGGTGGAGACCCCATGGGCGACGTGGCGATGGAGCGTGTGGCTTGCGGGCGTGACCGGCAGAGAGCGTCGAGAGGGTCGAGAGGGTCGAGGAGCCGTCGGTGCGCGGCTGTCGGCGCAGGGAGAATAGTAATCCCGGCTGTGCCGAGGTACTTACCCGATTCATGGCATCATCGAGCCGATACGTACTTTAACTGTCGCCGTTCTCCACGATGCTCTTCTCGCCCCTCTCCCCAGCAGTCCCTCTCCTCGCTACCCCATATCCACCAGCATGGCCCCCATAGTACCCACTCCCGACTGGGTCAAGGCCCTCAAGCCCTCTGGTCCCCAAGGCCACGAGCTTCTCGCCAAGGAGCGCGCCCAGAGCAACATCCCCGTCGAGAAGCTCTCCGAGTTCCTCTTCACCAAGGAGGCCCTCGAGCGCAAGAAGAGAGTCCTGAAGGTCCTCGAGTCCGAGAAGGTCTTCGATAAGTCGCAGAACTACTTCCAGGGCCGCATTGACCGCATTGAGACATCCTTGGCAAGGGCTAAGAGACTGCGCCAGCTCACTGTCAAGCATGGCTGGACTGAGGATGACTTCCGCTGCGCTACCGACCTAATCAGCGAGCCCACCCCGTATGGTCTTCACGAGAGCATGTTCCTGGTAATTCCCGCTCATTCCGCCCTTGACTCCTTCTGCTGATGTCCTTCCAGGTCACTCTCCGCGACCAGAGCACTCCCGAGCAGCGCAAGCTATTCTACGAGAAGGCCGCCAACTACGAATACATGGGATGTTATGCACAGACTGAGCTGGGCCACGGCTCTAACGTGCGGGGTCTCGAGACCCTGGCTATCTGGAGCCCCGAGGACAAATCTTTCATCATCCACTCCCCACACTTGACCGCTGCGAAGTGGTGGATTGGCTCGCTGGGCCGCACTGCCAACCACGCCGTGGTCATGGCTCAGCTGGTCATCAACAACAAGCCATATGGCCCGCATCCCTTCGTTGTCCCCATCCGGGACCTCAAGACGCACCAGCCGCTTCCGAACATCCACATCGGCGATATCGGACCCAAGTTCGGCTACAAGTGAGCATCCCTGCAGATACCCTTGCTGTTACCCGGAAAGGCAACCACTGACGTCTACCACTCACAGCACCATGGACAATGGTTTCCTGCTCTTCAACAAGGTCAAGGTCCCCCACATCAACATGCTCGCGAGGTTCTCCAAGGTCGACCCCAACACCGGCAAATACATTCGTCCCGAGAGACCCGCCTTGGTCTACGGTACCCTGACATGGGTCCGAAGCAACATTGTCATGCAAGCCGGTAGCACCCTCGCACGTGGTGTCACCATTGCTACAAGATATTGTGCCGTCCGGAGACAGTTCCAGGACAAGGATGCGACGGACAAGAAGAGCGGCGAGACTCAGGTCCTCGACTACACAATGGTGCAGATCCGTATCTTGACACTGCTGGCTGCCACTTTCGCTCTCCATTTCACCGGCAAGAGTATGATGGCACTGTACTCGGAGAACCAGAAGCGGATGAACCAAGATGTTGGGAAGATGGGCAGCACAGAGCGCGGTGCTGGTCCCGAGGAGACACACTCCGGCAGTGACCTGCTTGCTGATCTCCACGCCACATCTTGCGGCTTGAAGTCGCTGGCCAGTTCCACTGCAGCTGAAGGTCTGGAGGTGTGCCGCCGTGCATGCGGTGGTCATGGATACAGTGACTTCTCCGGCATTGGAAGGTGGTACTCGGATTACCTTCCCACCGTGACTTGGGAGGGCGACAACTACATGATCACCCAGCAGGTCGCGCGTTACCTCTTGAAGTCTGCTCGCAGCGTTCTCAACGGTGACAAGCCTACCAACGACACCACCACCATCCTCAAGACCTTCCTCGACAAGTCCGACATGGGCGCAGCATTCGATGTGCTCAGCAAGGACGAGGACATCGTTGCTGCATTCGCCTGGCGTGCTGCGTTCCTCACCTTCGAGGCGCTTAAGCACCGTGATGAGCAGAAGAAGGCGTGGAACGATCTTCTCGTCGACTTCTACCGCCTCAGTAAGGCGCACTCCCAGTACCTGGTGGTCAAGAACTTCTACGAGTCCATCCAGGCCTCCGAATTCAACCGCGAGCTCGACCCTGAGACGCAGACTTTGATGTACAAGCTCTTCCGTCTCTACGCCCTCCACACTCTCGAGAGCGAGGCTTCCGAATTCTACACCTCCAGCGCTGTCACCGTCCGCCAGATCCAGCTCGCCCGCACCAGCGCCGTCATGAAGTTGCTCGCCGAGATCCGGCCGCACGCTGTGCGTCTCGTCGATTCTTGGGACTTCCCTGACTGGCAGCTCGACAGCAGTCTGGGCCGCGCGGATGGGAAGGTGTATGAGGACATGTTCCACCGCGCCAGCGAGCTGAATCCGCTGAACAGCATCACTTTCGACCCGTACCCGGAGAGCCCGGTGCTGTTCAAGGAGAATAAGAGCCAGGAGTTCAAGGCCAAGCTGTAAAATTTTCTGAACATTTTTCGTGATGATATGTATAATTTTTGGAGTACAGCCTTTTGACCTATTCTACCATTTGTGCAGGTTGGCATTTTGTCGTTATTCTTGGGAGCGTAGAAATGATGAATCATAGAGAATAGAGTCAAGATCTCCTGTCCACATCAACACCTCTTGCATGTGCTTCTCTTTTTGCGTTTTTTCTGCCTCAATCCCTATCCCTGCGCTGTGTCGTGCGGTTTCCTGACATGTGAAGATGACCTCACACCGGCCACCTTGCTGTCCGCGTGCAATCTTATCTCTTCATCAACATTCCGAAATCGGCCCTTCTGTTTCCCCCACGCGCGCATGTGAATTTGTCTGAGCGCTGCCACCATAATCAACGGCTTTTCTCCCGTGTGCTCTTTCTTTTGCTCGACGCATGACGGGCGGACGGACGATGGTGTTTCAGCCTCTCAGCCTTGTGGCTGGCGTGGTGGATGATGGCTGCGCCGCGCGGACAGGCGGAGCTAGGCGCCAAGGCTGCCAAGGAGATGCAGAAGTAAGACACGTTGAAATGCTGCCGTTGCTGATCATTGCTACGTGGATCAGGTTGATACGATGAAAGAAAGCTCGCTGCTGCAGCCTGGTGTTGCTGCCTTGCCGCCGAGGCGAGCGGTTACATACAAAGTACACTGCGCCGAGCTTGATGACTTGAGTTGTCTCTTTCAGACCTCCAAACATTTCCTTTCGATCTCGACCCTTTGCCTTGGTTCACTTTTGGTCATCCGATGAGCTTTGGTAGCTATGGGAGTAGTATTTTGCGTGCTTACATTCTCCCTTCTTTCTCAGCATTGCGGTGTCGGCGCCATTATGTCTTGTGCTTCTTTGCATCTCTGGAATTAACTTCAGCTCAGCGGTCAAGACTGCATTGCACAGTCATATTCTGACCAGAATTCAGCAGCTTGAAACTCTACAGGCTCGGCAATCTGTGACGTGATGAAAAGGATCAAAAACTTCCAAAATGAGACGCAATTCCTTGACGAAGCGGACGAGCAATTATCCACAGACGAATCGTGCGACTGTTCCACATGCGACGTTTCCATCTGAGGTGGTGGTGCTTTCTGCTTTACTTGTGGAAGTCCCGTCATCGATCACAGGACAGTATCCCGATATCCCATCAATAGGTCAAACTTTAATCTCACATTGTTCCGGAGCTAACTTTTCACCGGAGAATCTACCAACAAGCACATCTATGATCCCTTGACGGAGAATGAAGTTTGCCTCCTTGTCCTCCAACCTGGTCAAGACGACGAGGATGTAAGATGCACCTTGGTCAATACGAGTTTAGACAATCTCCCTCCGTTCGATGCTATCTCCTATACATGGGCAGACTCCAAGGGTACTCAAGACAGATCTTTCCGGGTCCACTGCGGGCCACTGCAGCTGCCTGTCCCAATAACAGCAAATTGCGAAACCATGCTCCGTCGCATGCGGCTACCGTCCCTCAAGCGCCTCGTTCGGGTTGATGCCATTTGTATTGATCAGGCTTCTGTACAAGAGCGCAATCATCAAGTTCGCGAGATGGCGAAGACATATAAGGGAGCTTCAATAGTGCTAGTATACCTGGGAGAAGCCGACTAAATGGACAATGATTTGTTTGACTTCCTTCAAGGAACAGGTGGACTTAAGCTTCTGTATTCGACTGAGACCTACCCAAAATATCTGAAAAGACTTGTATCCCGAAGCTGGTTTGATTGCATTTGGGTGATGCAAGAATTCAGTCTGGCAAGAAGGGGATTCTTTATCTGTGGAAGCAAGGCAATTGCGCTGAATCAAATGTCCCTCGAAAATATTCAATCCATCGATCCACCAGTCAAGGGTTACGATTCTCCTTTCCTCAAGATTCGGACCGCATCGAGTAAGTGGTTCGGCGGTCGTAAATTCTGAAACCTCTTGCAACGCTCCTGAACTTGTAAATCGGAGGACCCCGTGGATCAGGTTTATGCCTTACGTGGTATTGCGGACGATATAGTAGAGACTGAGCTAATTCCCGACTACGGTAAATCTTTGACCGCAGTTTTTGCTAAAGCGGCTGCTTTCCTTGTCAAGCTCCACGCCTGACCGAAGTTTATTTTCTTGCGGACCCCAAACTATTCGGCAGAAAGAGCATCTTGGATACCTGATTTCACTTCAACCGAGTGCGTCGACAGCGAGATGGAGAAAGAACCGTTATACCTGAGGTCAAAGAGGCTCGTAAAATGGAATCAGCCGTTAGCTTCCGTTCTCAAAACCCCTGCCGCACCGGCGCATCCGTTGCTGGAGGTTTGAGCCACAAGCTTAGGATTTGCCCGGAGAATCAACATTTCTGGCGCTCAAGGACCGCACATCGACCACCTCATAAAATCACGGCTCTGTCCTGGGGTGCTATCATATGAAGCTTCACTTACCAGGCGGACTATCACGCAAATTCTCAATACGTTCGATCGTAGTTTATGCATGGGTCCGACCTACGGGAGTTCTATCTCAGATGACATCGTTTCCCTCGTTCGGTTGACAGAGCAATATGCTTCGTACTATCCGTACGATTTGCGACTCGAGCTATGGCCTCTTTTTGTCTGCTGCGTTCATTACGGATTAAGTCATATAACCAAGAGGCTCAGCACCGCGCATAGTTAGACGCCCGAAACGCTCCGCGAGACAGCCTACTCATTTCTTTCAGCTCAAGCCAGGGACACCGACTCGGAAACATGTCGCCAGATACCTTTGGTTCAAACCAAGAGTCACACAAATTGTACAAAGATGAATCCAGTACGTTACAGGAGATCATCACCCTATTCGAGTCCGGCAAGACTCCGCAAACTGGTCGGTTCTATATGACGTACAATCAATGCACTAATTTATTATCCTGGAGATACTCGGATAAAACATTCCAGGAAAAGATCATGCAGACAACCGCCTAGTCCAGAATTATGCACATACGCTTCGGAGACTTCTATCAATACTGCCGTGACACCTTACGAGCCCTGAGATGAGAACACAGATGAGTGTCCCAAAGCCTTCACGCATTTGGAGGCACTGGAGAATGATCCCAGCTATCCTGATCCATTAGCATACTCAGAGGACTTCTTGGGTTCGCCTGAGCGGACCATATCCCCTGAATGCAGCCACCAGTTGCAGTGGTTCCAGGGCGTCTTGAGTGAGCGTGGACGCGACTGGGCCCTGCTATTCACTCGAACGGCGTTGGTGTTGGCCCTCGCGATTGCAATGATGGAGACTCTTTGTACTTGGTGGCTGGCGCAAGCTACTTGGTTGTTCTGAGAGCGGAGCAGGAGGGCTACAGGTTCATCGGTCCGTGCTGGCTTCTGGATACGCAACCAATCAAGCTGCAAGTAGTACAACGGAAACGCACGGCTACCGAGTCAAAGGAAGTACTTCGAGGACAGAGGGTTTACAGTCGAAGGAGTGAAAAGGTTGAGTTCCGTCGGACTTCAATTCACCAAGTTCGAGGACGGTGGTCTACTTCAAAGCAAGTGAGCGAGAGTGTGGATTTCAGCACTCGCATGATCAGAACCATCTTGATCATGTGACTGACTAAAATCACGAAGACTCCCTTATTGACTTTCACTATCTCGCGAGCATCAAATTCGGAAAGGAAACATGCCAAACAACCGGACATAGGCGCAAGATACGTTTTTGCTGTGAAGTGGATGTTATAGAAAATGGAGAAGGCAGGAACGAGACTTCTGAGAACTAATCTAACCACAACCAGTAGATGCCATTTAAAAGGCAGATTTGTGGGGTAATGATATCTAATTTTGTTAGCGCGTACACAGCCAATGGGTTGTGAAATGTAGGCGCGGGCTTCGTTGCGGATCAGCGGCAGCGGACCCCACCATCCCCACCTTACGGCGCTTATTTCTTCGTTGCCTGATGGCCGTAACAACAAAAATACGACTCGGGTGCTAAATAAACTTCGGGTTTGTCGTTTTGTCCCTAGTCGCTATCTTGACTTCCTTTGCAAAAAATTCTCTCTCAATCCCCACCATGCTTTGCGACATTTGTTCTGGTGTGCTACGTGATCATGCTGGACGGCGGAAGAACATCCTTCATGAGCATCGTTTTGACCACCATTTGGGAAAGCAGACACTATTTACATCTTTGGAACAAGGTTGCTCCATATGCTCGGTACTCGCGAGGCAACTGGAAAGGAATGGTGTTGATCTGGGGGATGGCGGCGATATTTCTCTGCAGGCCAGCCTCTCCGTTACCTGGGGACGACAAATAAAACGACGGTATTACTCTCTGGATTTTAGGTTGAGGAATAACGTACTCCGAACCTTTGTTTTGCAGCCAAAAGGTGAGTTCTCAAGGATTTGTTCAGAAAAGGAGGGGTGTTCTCACACTCATCTGCCAACAGATCGGAAACGGCCAAAGAGACCTACCCTCTCCTCAATTCACACGTGCTCGAAACAGGTCTTCAAGCTTGCGGAGAAATGGATCTCGAGTTGCAACTGTGCAAGTCCGAAACAGGAATGGTACCCCGATCGGCTGCTTGACCTTCGGGAAGTCAAAAACGCCGTCCATTCCAAGCACCGTGACGTCTCCAAGAAGAGGGTTTATTTACTTCAAAACTCTGAAGAATGGAAGATCAAAGAGTCTGCGAAGCCTGAGAATAATCGTTTCGTTACTTTGAGCCACCGATGGGGCCTGAAAGGAGTGCCTCTCGCACTGGTTGCACACAACATGAAAGAAATGATGACCAGAGGTATCGCGCTTGGGGACATGCCGAAGACGTTTCAGGATGCAATCGTTCTGGCGAGTCATCTTAAAGACGTCCAATATGTCTGGATTGACTCACTTTGTATAGTTCAGAAGAGCAAGGACGATGGCGGACTTCACGCTGAGGACTGGCAAATGCAATCTGCACTCATGGACAAGGTGTACCATCAGTCATACCTCAATATTTCTGCTACTACATCTCCCGACAGTAGTGGTGGCCTATTCCAAAAGAGAGATCTCGTCGCATTGAACGAAGAAAAGGTCAATCTCAATGTCAGCGGCTTGGCAGATTTTGAGAATCCCAAGACGGAGAAAGAAGAAAATACCCACGCAAGGGCAATGAAAAATTACATTAGACGGGCTCTCAGCTGCTTTCGACGAGTCCGTCGGAGTGGAGGTTTGAGGAAGTGCACTCTAGTCGACGTTTCATTGTGGGATGATTTGGTGGAGCTCTCCATGGTGAACACAAGAGGATGGGTTTACCAAGAAAGACTATTGGCTCCGAGGATCCTTCACTTCTGTGACGGTCAGATTGCATGGGAATGTTCTGAGCGAAATTGTACGGAACGCTATCCTGAAGGTATTCCGTACTCTCAACTCAAATCCGGGGAAATTGTCGAGCAGAGCCTGTTAAAGAGCTTCGAGCCAGAAAGAGAGGGGAGGATGCTTCGTGAGGCACGATTAGATGGAACCGAAGATCCGGATAGAGATTTACCAAGGCTTCACACCTACGAACTATGGAGGCGAATAGTCGAAGTTTATTCCCAGAAGAAGCTCACTCAGCGTGGGGACAAACTCATGGCGCTTTCCGGAATCGCCAAACACTTCTTCGATACGAGACTGAAAATGGACCCGGACTTACCAAAAGCTCATCACCCATATTTCGCCGGCTTGTGGAGCGAATACTTGGAAAGTCAGCTACTCTGGCGCGTCGAACCTGTCTTCGAGGACGGCTATGCCCGCAATCACTCGGAGCGCTACGAACAGCGTGCCCCTTCTTTCTCATGGGCCTCATTGGATGCACCACAGGGAATTATCTACGGAGAATTCACTAACAGGGACCTATTATTCCAAGTCAACGATATACACGTGAGATACGTTGACGGAAACAACGAATATGGTCTCGTTGAGGGACACGAATGCAGACTGTTACTAAACGCTCATCTGACACCGGTTAGGCTGCAAAAGCTCGAACCCCCAAACATTGTGCCGTATTGTTGGCGGTTCATTGACGGGCGCAACCTCCAGGATCCTTCATCCAGAGAGCTACACACTCATCTCTTTCTCGACTGCCCCGATGGAGACAAAGATATCTTTACGCCAGACGCAGAGATATTCTGCATGCCTGTTGCACGAGGGGAGAGAATACTGAAAAGATCTGAGAGGTTACTGGTGTGCCTCTTGTTGCAACTCAAAGACGAGGAAAATGGATATCGGATGTTCAGACGGCTCGGGCTTACAAAGCTCGGCACGTTTGAAGACGAGAAGTGGCAGAATTCCTTACAAGATGCAGAACGCGAGGATCTATATTTATGTTGAGGCATAAACTAAAGCGCGCTGTCCCGCTGAACTTTAGAACATCTCTTTAAATATACATTCATTTGTGCCATTCATTGTACTTAGAGCTCTGAGTGCGTCCATCTCAAGCTCCAGATTGCGATCTTCCACTTAGGTCTCAAGCTTCCCGGCTTTATCCAAACGCTCATAGAGGGCCCACGTCGCCATGGCTTTACTATCATTCGGACTGGGCTCCCATCCCGCATCGATGCTCAGAATATTGAAATCAGCTTCCTCCTCACCCAGCACCTCTTTAAGTCTCTGTATCTCGACTCGATCGACCTCCTTTTCGAACAGCAAGGTTTTCACAAATCCATGCTCTGAGTCTGGCCCGTCATACTTTGCGTCCCCCAGATGCTCTTCCAATGCATCCTTCTCCACGCCTTTTAACTTGGAGGGCAGGTCGATTACGTCGTTTTTCAGGATTGGACCAAGTGGGCCGAACGGTATTCCGGAAGGCGTGGCGAGCTCGGCGAGGGAGACTTTGGGCAAGGAGAGAGATGTGGGTACATTGGAATTGGATGTAAGAATGAAATAGCGTTCATGGCGCGCATCGTTGGGGTGGACCAAGAAGACGAGATATGCGGTCGTGGATGGAACGAGGGTTGCAGGAGACATTTCGAGCTGGAATATCGAGATGAAAAGTAGAAGGGCTCAATTGGCTTTCTGGCTTGAGCAGCGATGAAGTCGATGCGAATTTTAAGGACACAGCAAATCTGTGAGCACACTTATATCAACGAGCAGAGTGCTGCTTATTTCTGCCGGCGCATATGCACCCAATTCCATGCGAGTGGTAAACGCGCGCAATCTTCAGGCCGATCTTGCATTGACGATCCACTGTGGCCCCCAAAGACCCACCTCCTGGCGCTTATCTCCCATGCCAAGACATATTCAGGAAGAACAAAAGGTCCTCGGCGCGTATCGGTCGCACTAACTGATTACCGGCAATTGAGTTAACGCATTTCTGGATACTTGATTGCACGCTTGTTCGAAACCATGCCGGCCATGAGGATATCATTTGCCAGGAAGGAGATAACCTGAAACAAAATTTCCCGTCAGCTTATGTCTCGAAATAATGTTGGGAGTCAAGAGGGACGATCATTTGCCCAGAGATAGACTATTGGATGACTACAAGGCTCAAAAATGTTTCTCTGTAAACGATGGGTCCATAGCAATGAAGCGGGCGTAGACAATTAGGCCTTTGAGCCGAATCGCAGCTCTGCGGCAAAGAGCCCAGGTGACTGGCTTGCATTTCCTCTTCTCAAGGAATTAGAAGCTGTTAGTGCATTGTTCAATGAAGAGAATCAGTAGGGCCCTCTTTTACTTTGCCCCTAGTAAATAGAAATGTTGGTAGTTTGACACCACGACACAACGCACGAAACTGCACTGCTGTGCTGTATTGATTGCTGTGTTCGTGGTGTGGCGTGACTGGTTAAGCATGAAGCCCTGACCTTTTAACAATTGGACAAGAAGAGTCGACAGTTCCGAGGGTGGACGGGTATTGTGGAGGTCTGAAGGAGGGACGGAGTTGAAGAGACTAGACGAGGGGAGGGGAGGGCAAGGGTCCGTGCAGCGCGGCGGGCCGAAAAGTGGAGAGCTCAGAGCAAGCTCCCCAGATCACTCCCCATCCCTCCGCGCATCATCCAGCGGGGCCTGTTTGCATCTCGCGGTGACTGAACGATCGAGGTATCCCGCAGCTGCATGCATGGCGATGGGCCGCTCACGCGAGACCAAGCCGCGGGTTGGCTATCGGAAAGCGAGGCGGCCAGCCTCACCAACCGACCAACCTCGCCACTAAAATCAAGAAATCGTCGATGCGCTGTCGCCAGCCACATCTCTGCTGACAACTACTCGTAGAATTACTATTCCCTTGAAGCCGCCACCGCCGCTTCCGCTCTGCTGCATACTATACCAACCTTCTCTTTCCTGTAAAATATTCTTATCCCTTCCGCCGGTTCTTCAGTCGCCTTCTCTTGCATCGCTTGCCGCGACCCGCATATCCGGTCCCAACCCTCACCCATGCCGACCTCTTTGTTCTCGCTGCCGCCATCATTGCTCGTACTACTATCTTCCACCTGCCTCGCCAACGCCGAACCCTGGCCGTACAACCTTCCCAAGCACGAGAAATACTGGCCTGAGCACGAGGAGTTTATCAAACGCGATGCACACATACAACAGCGGTTGGCGGGGCAGAGTCCGGCTGGGATCCAGAAGATGAGCGGGGATCCTGGTGAGAAGTTCTACCTCCACTACTGGCAGTTCGAGGACGCCAGCCCGGAAATAGGACGAGGAGACTCGGACAGTCTCAGAGGGAGAGCGCAAGCTGCGGATACAAATGCGGAGGAACATTACTTGAATTCCTCGATGGCAGAGAATCTGCTTCCTCCATTGCTTCTACATTCAGAGGCGCACCAGGACTCAGGACGGGGCCTGCTCAGATTCTTCCAGCGCGACTTGTTCGAGAAGCGAGACTTCCAGTGTCCAACGGGAACAAACAGCTGCGCAAACATCAACCGCCCGGACAGCTGTTGCCCATCAGATGAGACGTGCGTTATAGTCGAGGACACTGGTCTGGGTGATGTGGGCTGCTGTCCGGCAGGAAGCACATGCTCTGGTGGCGTCTCGAATTGCAACACCGACGCTGGCTATACCAGTTGCCCGGAGAGTGACAACGGCGGCTGCTGTATTCCGGGTTATACTTGCCAGGATGTTGGCTGTAAGTTCCGTCACCATCGGACGAGGAGCTTTGTGAACAGAACTGACTCGCTCCAGGCATTGTGAGCAATACTGTCACCAAAACCACGACCCTTCCTCCAGCTACCCCCACGACCAGCACAAGGACAACCACTTCTACGAGGGCCAGTCCCACCACAAGTAGTGAGGTGTCGACAACATCGACCGCCGAATCTTCCAGCTCGACAACGTCCGAAAGCAGCTCGACAACCAGTACCAGCACCACGTCGCAGGGTACACTTACTTGCAGTACTGGCTTTAGGTCTTGTCCCGCAAGCTTGGGTGGAGGGTGCTGTCCCACAGACAGAGCATGTGGATCTGCAGAATGCCCCGCACTATCGACAGCTTCTTCAACATCCAGCAGTGCTACTAGCGCCCTCCCTCCCGTGCGTCCAACCAGCGATGCCGACAGCGTCACTCAAGGCCCTTCTTCTACCAGGAGCATTAATGGGTGTCCTACCGGCTTCTATGCTTGCTCTGCTTATTACCAGGGAGGCTGCTGCCGCGTGGGTCGTGATTGTCAGAAGACCTCGTGCCCCGCCGTCTCGACCACTGGGCTGGTGAGCAATGGCGTCACAATTGTCGCACAGACGGGAGCATCCTTTGCCACTGAGAGCGGTTCTTGCGCAACCGGCTGGTTTAGCTGTGCAGCCAGTCAAGGTGGAGGCTGCTGTCCTAGTGGATACGGGTGCGGAAGTAGCTGCACGTATACGGCGGCTGGAACTGCTTCGGCAAGTGCTGTTGCCAAAGTGGCACCCAGCGCAGCACACGGCGTTGAGGTTTGGAGTTGGTTGCTAGCATTGGTAGCGCTCGGGAGCGGGATCGCGATGCTGGCGCTGTAGGCATCTCGGTGGCCGACGAGTGACGAATTTTATGACCATATAGACAGGAGCCTTTGAAAAATGTATATCTATTCCTTGCATGAACCAATTGCAGCGCCCGAAAAGATGGTCGGTGGAATGGCCGGCCTGACGTCGCACAGCGGCAAGGATGTCAGGCTGAGATCTGGTGATGTGCGGCTCGAAGGTGGGTCTGCATGGGTTCTCGCGGCGCTGAACAGCGCGGCAGGGAGATGTCGCGCAGGTCTCAATTGGATTGTGCGGCAGCAGATTAAATAGGCCGCGGGCGCTGGGGCGATGGGACGAGGATGGGCTGAGCGAGGGCAAGCGTCAAGCTCACATGCTGGGGCGCATCCACACAGGATGAAGAGAAGCGTAGATCAGCGCGTGTTAGCCGACCCTCGCGCCCCCCACATCATCGCCCATGCTCTAACGTCAACCACGCATCTTCTCAGGTCACATCTGACTCCCGCCCGCCAACCAACGCGCCTGCCTGCCCAGGACCGCTGCCCTCGTGTTTCGCTCCTGTCAGTTCGCCCCCCGACCCCGCAACACCACCCAGAGCTCAACCGCTGCCAACGCCGTCTCCGCCACACGCCCAATTCACCTCCGTCGTGCACCACAGCACCGCCCGAACCACCCCCGACCGCTGCCGCGCGTCTTGATGGAGCAAACCTGGCTGCTGGCCTCATCGCGATTGCCTTGAAGACCTAAACTGGGTCTTCAAAAGCTAGCGATAGCCAGCATGCCTTCCTCACCCCAGGATGATGGCGCTTCGATTGCGACTCCAGGCTCCGTCTCCAACGCCCTCCTGGCCTCCCATGAGTACCGCCGCTTCTGCAAGAGGTACAGGACCGAAATTGCCGCCAGCTCCAGCAGCCTGCTTTCCACCGTCACGGCTGTGAGTAGCTCCTCCGCTTTCCGCGCCCTGACCCGGCTCGCCTTGCTGACGCAAGATCTTCTCGCAGTACCCTCTCGACTCCGTGAAGACGCGCATGCAAACGTAAGATATTCAAGCCTCCGACTCATCGCTGCAGCTCATGCTGATTTCCATGCAGGTACAGCAATAGATTCACCGGCGTCGTCGACTGCGTTCAGCAAACCTACAGGACCGAAGGCACCAAGGGCTTCTGGCGCGGTAAGCTCAACCACTCCTCAATTGGCCTCTCGCAGTCACTGATAGCGGTTCTGTAGGTGTTCTCTCCCCGCTAGCGAGCATTACACTTGTTCGCACCGTTTCGTTCTCCGTCTACCAGCGCGCCAAGTACACCTACGATGCATGGATGACTCGCGTGAGCGGCAGCTCGCCTCTGGCGATAGCGAACACGAGGGGTGCCAGGCCCAACCTCAACACCATGTCCTGCTTCTTTACGGCCGGCGCTACGGCCGGTGCGGTCATTACCTTCATAGCCTGTACGCAAACACCTCTCCGGACGAGCGGATACCTTCATTGTTGGAGCACCAGTGATAACAGGCAGATATCTAGGTCCTTTCGAACTCACCAAGATGAGCGCTCAGATTTCTGTGCTCGCCCAGTCCAAGGAGGCCGGCGCGAAGCCCAATCCCATCGTTCAAAGCTACGCCGAGCTCGGCACTTTCCGCACCGCGCAGATGGTTGTCAAACACAGGGGTATGGGAGGCTTGTATGCCGGCGTCCACTATCACTTGCGTGAGTGCTACCCCCAAGCTGGGCTCGAGATACACTTTTTTCTGTGGCTGCGCGCTAACCACGCCGTAGTCCGTGACACTATCGGCACCGGCATCTACTTCATGACGTACGAGAGCTCCAAGCAGCTACTCGCCAACGCTCGCGGAAACTCTCCCACTTCACCAATGGCCGTTGTTGTAGCTGGAGGCCTTTGCGGTCTCGTCAGTTGGGCTTGTGTAAGCTTTCGAAAATTCAACAATTTCAGTCGGATTTCCTGATCTAACTGGTTTGGCTCTAGATCTACCCCATCGACACGGCGAAGAGCATCTACCAGCGCAACTGCTTCACTCAGCACAGGGATCGCACTCAGAAGCAAAAAATCCAATTCTTCAACCCCCGCATGTACAAGGGCAAGTCAATCCTATTTCCACTAGATCGTAGAATATTCCTGAATTAACACAGCCCACCAGGTCTCGGAGTTTCCATGAGCCGTTCCTGCGTCGTCAACGCCATATTCTTCTCGGCATTCGAGCTCATCAAGAAGCGCATCAACCGCCTGGACTACGACGAGGAGCTTCTCCGCGCCCACGGAAGGGGCAAAGCCTGAACGTTTATCTTCCATCGGCGTTCTTTCTAGGGACATCAATACAACAAGATCATCGAGAATCACGGGCCTCAA
This sequence comes from Botryosphaeria dothidea, assembly GCA_011503125.2. NCBI lineage: Eukaryota > Fungi > Ascomycota > Dothideomycetes > Botryosphaeriales > Botryosphaeriaceae > Botryosphaeria > Botryosphaeria dothidea. The sequence continues at coordinate 3,619,417 of WWBZ02000001.1, forward strand.
CGACTACAAGAAGTCTTTGAGGTTCTCCAAACTTTCTTCTCACTGTCTGGAGAAAGAAAGGAAGAAAGAGAGATGCAGAGGGCCACTCCATTATACTCGGAATACATGACGTCAGAGGAGGATTTTCCGGGGTTTTCTTTTTTCTTTTTCGTATCATCTGGGCGATTAAGCGAGATCAACAAACATGAGGATGTGGATGTGGTCTTTTTTCTTTCTTTCTTCCCCCAACGGCAGAATCGACCAGGTTCTTATCATCACAAAAGGAAGGGGGGGGGACAAATCCGGGCTGGGAAGACAAACGAGGCACCGACTGTGTACATTTCGAGAGAAGAGGAAAACGAGTCCTTCTATCTTTTTCCCCCTCGTAGTTCCCCCGGATTCTTTCTTTTTCTTCGTTTCGGAGGAGTATTATGGAGTAGCGATCAAGGGGGTGGTGGAACGGACGATGCATTCTCAAAGGGTCTTACACACAAAGGATGAAGGATTGGATCAGGTGGGAACCTGCATTAAAGGGAAATGCTTCAACATCTTCATACAGTGGCTTCTCGCTTGTGCTCGAGTGTGACGTGATGCTCTTTTTCTGACTTGAGTGATGCTTGGAGGTGATAGCGAAAGGCTCTGTTGAAGCAAACCTACTTTCCTTTACTGCTTGAGGAGCTTGTTTTGTGTAAACGCGATCATGCGGGAATGGTTTGCAGAATTTCCTTTTCGGTCTTGACAGAAAAAGGTCAATCATGTGGCCGCGGGAGATGAGGGCAAAAACAGGGAGGAAATACGTTGTGCACGAGCGTGGCATAGTGTACCGCCATACACGTGGGAAGCAATAGTTCCTGTGTCACATTCCGGTGCTTGGGCTAAGGTATAAGGGGATTCTTTCTTTACTCTCCTAAGGGGTCGAGGGAGGATGAAAGCATGCATGCAGGGAACCAACGGGTTTTTTACTCCTTGGATATCCGGCCGTTTGCTGGTGAAAGGTGCGGCGGAAGTCGTGCCATTTAAGGTGTGTGTGTGATGAGGATGGGAGTGGCTGAGATATCGAGAAACTGAGAGAACGTGCGACGGCGCTTCAATGACTAAGAAACAGTCATCGATTATGGCGGAAATTTGACAAGAACAAAGGGCGGATTGCTTTATTTTTAGTCGGCCGGAAACCTACTAGTTTAGGCAATGCTGCGTCGTTGTTATTAGTTGGTTGGGTTGGTTGGTTTGGTTCCCCCTTGTTGGTCTGCACGTGGGTGACATTCCTTCAACGACGACAATAACGTGACCCGACGGCCCGACCCAAGCGGTTGTCTCGGGCGGGTGCCGTGATCGGGTTGGGAGGAGGAGGGGATCCGTTGGGTTGGTTGTTGTTGGTGGGATGTTTCTACAGTAAATGGATGGGTTCGTTATTTTTGAGCCGAAATGGATGCGCTGGCATGGCGGTGAAAGAAATGATGCAGCTACCGCATGGTGCAGATGTGCAAGACACTTGTAGCCGCATGGCGGTCGCACTGTTCCGGTCACAATTGGGAGGCCGCGTTGATAGTGCGGTTGTGGAGACGAAAGGCAGCCCGGATAGGTCCGTTCAACCATCACGGTGTTTCACTCTTGCCTTGCCGTCTCGCCCGAGAAGGCGAACTGGTTCCTTTGGTTCGACAGTCGCCTGCAGATGCCGAGGTGTGCCGTCTACGGTCGTCGTGCCGTCCCAGCCACGGGCCGATGTCGGACCATGGTAGAGCCAGACGATGAGATTGGGTTGTGGTAAGCAATCGGATGACTGGAACGGTGGAGGGAGCAATAGTGGATGGTGAGCTGATTATTACTAGAGCGGTGGTGCGGTGGTGGCAATCGAGGGCAACGCGCGCACAAAACAGCGCAACAACGGCGCCGAGAAGCGGGTATCGCTGAAGTTTGTACTGCACTAGAAGGCGCGAAGAGCACAAAACGCGTTGACCGGTTGAGCCGCCGATCCGGCTCGTAGCGCAATCTGCTAAAAAGGGACGCGACCTATTGGATGTGATTGCGACTTTTGGCGGCGTGCATTTATTCCCCAGCAAAGTAAGGGTATACAACAGCGCCGGAGCGGATGTCGGTGTGAAAAGCGCGCGTGTGCGTCTCGGTGGTGCACGGATGGCTCGCCGCCACCACCCCTGCTCATCAGAACGGAGGCTCGAGCTCTCGCGTTCGCACGCGTCTCTTCCCCTCCCCTCCCCTTCGCGAGCGCAAATCTCTCGGCCTGGTGGGGAATGGCCGATGGGTCCCTGCATTTTGCCCGGTCAGCCTTGCTGTGGGAGCAGGAGATCTCACTCGCAATGCTTGGGGCTGAGGAGTCGTTCCGTCGCTGAGGGCGCGGAAGAGACGGGCCATAAGCATGCATGCATAGATAGGGATGGGCTTGCTTATTTTCACTGTGCTATGCATGCCGCAGCTGCCGGAGCCGCATTGAGCAGTTCGACGACCCAGACCAGTGGTCTTTTTCTTGACTAGTGGCTCGGGAAAGTGCGGGGAAACGTTGATTTGCTGCCTTGAGGGTTGGGGTTTAATTGCTGGCTTTTTGTGCTGAAACTGCAGGACGGGCTGGCCCTTGTGAAATTCCAACGGTGGAAGGAAGGAAGCCAGGGTGAGCTGCCTGTTGTGCCTCTTCCTCGTGTTCTTGCATTGAGGCGGGCAGCTGAAAGCTTGATTGATGGCTGAAAGTCCTGGGCTTATCTCTGGTGAAAGAGGCATTGGTCATGTGTTCGGCTTTAGGGCCACGCCGCCTTGAGGCTGGCTGGCGTGCGTTTCGAGGCGGAGGGCTTGGGCGGGAGATGGCGCAAATCAGATGGCGCACCGGTTCTCTTTTCGTAAGCGTTTCTTTTCGGCGGCCGTCGCAGAGCCCTTCTCGGACGAAAGAGGGAGTATGAGTAAGATAAGGGTCCAGCGCCAGCACAAATCGGCGCTTGGCTGGTCTACGCTGCATACCTGCCAAAGCAGGGTTGTGGCACGCGAGCGCCCGCAGCCCCGAACGTTAGGCTGGTCGAAGGAAGGAGAGGAAAGGAAAGTGAACGGCAGAAAACGCGGATGTCGAAGCGCGCAGTCACGACTCGTCCACGTTTCTTTCCCTTACCCCACCCAATCGAAAAGTTTGAGAGTGATGTGTAGGACCCTTGAAGCAATTGCTGACCGGCGCGCCTGTCAATCTGTCCGCTGCTAGTCCACGAGGGTGGCCCTCGTTATCTGCCGTGACAATACTGGAGCACGCTCGGAGGGCCGAAAAGAGAGAGAGAGCCACGCCGCCGCCGCGGCGCTCAGACCCTGACGGTCGAACCAACCGGGGACACGCCCGGCGTCGCTGACCCTTACCCTTTTCCGAAGCCCCGGCCAGGACCCTGCATAAGCCTGGTCACAGCTTCACTCAGCAGCATCCCTCCCCCGGCAAGGCGGCGTGACTCCGCCGTGTGGTGAGCATTCCGAGATGCACCGGGGCGAGGATGTGCGCGCCGCGGCGGCGTTGGCCTCTCTTATTGCTTCCGGGGAGTCAGACAATGCCTATAAATACCGCTCCCCTCTCGGCGTCTACGAAGACCTGGTGTTATCCTCCACATCACACAAAGGAATCCAATTTCGCCGGAAAAGGAAGTCGACGAAGGGTCGAGACTGCGAGTCCAAAGCGCACATACACCGGTGTACCGCACGGTCGGAAGAGACAGGAGAAGGATATATTCGGTACATTTGCTGCATCGTCGCGAGAGGCTTATATCTTGAGCCCGTCAATCATTCACCTGTCAATCCTTCATTGCTACTCATCGCGAGTTGCGGCTCTCTGAAGAGTGAGTTCTACCCCTCAGACTTCAGGCCTCCCGGCGCATTCGGCGCGCGAAACCAAGGCCACTTCAGCAGGGCTCAACTAACACTTCCGCTCCTGCAGCTCTCTCTTTACCCAATCGCCGATTCCTTAGTTTGGATTCGTTACGAGCGCGCGCCGACAAACCGCAGCAATGTGTTCCTACACCTACAGCTGGTACTACTGCAACCACGACTACTACATCTGGGCCAACAGCATCGAGATCTGCCCCAACCGCTTGCTTAGCGGCTACTCCTACGACGCCTGGAGCATCGACATGTGCAAGAACATGACTGTCAAGTGCGGTGGCTTCTCCAACTACTACTGTTCCGACTGCTCCGAGGATGTCGCGCTCGAGTACGAGCTAGATGAGATGTAAAGAAACCAACAGCAACCACAGACGAAGACAAGAAATTGCGATGAGAGATGAGAGAAACGAAGAGAAAAAAGAAAAGATCTAGAACATAAACTCAAGCGAACGGACATTCCACGCGACAACAAAAGATATCTGGAAGGGAAGGGAAGGGCGTCAAAGAGAAGGAGAAGGGACCATGGCAGTAGCCGATCTCTTCCCCGATAAGCGCAGCCCTTATCTCCTCTGATCGGATTTAATCGGAGACAAGAGCCCTCGGTTGTTCGCCCAACCATTCCGTCCCGCTTTCTCGCCCTCGACCCTGAATCCTCCCAGTTGGCGCGACATCGGCGTTGTTTTTGGTCTTGTTCCTTCAATCGGCGCGGAGTTCGTTCCTCTTGGATCGTGGGGGACCGTTTTGCAAATGATTTCACACGTGTCGCTTCACGCAGCCTTCCAAGACCCCTCGTCCTGCTTTGCTACATGTTCGACATCCGCGTGGTCCAATTAGCGTGTGCGCATTTGGTGTTTTGGCTGGTTCACGATTGGGCTTCTTGTTCACCTGATATTTTTGCTTTTGATTTGAGCTTCAGATATCCACAGACCGTTGTCTAGAATTTTTGAATTAAACGCAGAAATCAATCTATCGAAAAAAATAATGTGCGACGTCTGGAGATGAAACCATGTATGCTTGTGTGCGATGTGTTTTAAGCACATTCCCTCTACTCGGTCACTCTTTCCTTCTCCCCCGGATCAACGCGCTCGCCTTGCACAAGCCCAGAGCCTTCAATGTTGGCCTGGACCCGCTTTACGCGGCGACGAGCGTCGACATACATCATGAACTCCGTGTAAGTCTCTGGCATGACCCTCACATCTTTCTCCACGGTGAATGTATAGTTGAATTGGCCGGTGGGCTTGGTCACTCCGTGTTCGACGTCCCGCACCTTCGAGTCAACCCTGACCTGCACCCGCGTATACTTGCCGTTCTGCTGACCTTCATCGTCCGGCGCCGAAACAATCGGAGGGTCGGTGTACACAACCGTAGCGGTTAGATACAAGACACTACCAACCGGAACGGGATTCAAGAATGTACTCGGATCCAGCGATACGAATGTCGGGCGGGCGTGAGCAAATGATGCAGCGCAGCAGAAGGCAAGCTCAAATGTCTGTTTTAGAAGGAAGCCACCAAAAATCATGAAATGGTGGCGATTCCGGTACTGTGGTTGCATAATACTGGCGGTTTGGAGTTTGGTGTCTTTCATGAGATACACGTTGGAAGGCCTTCTCAGAGGATCGTTGGGGTCTGTGTATTGGTCAGCAAAACGAGTTGCTTAGCGGCATGGTCGTGATATTGAATCAATACGCCAAGTTTTGGCTTATGCTTTCATGTATACCAGGACCATTAGACAAGGATAGCCATGGATGAGTGCGAGCGATGGACCAATGGAGAATTTGGCCCTCTCTCACGCCCAGATGAGAGAGGCGCCACCGGTCATGGAACTATTCTCTGCAGATCGCCCTCAAGATCTGATAACAGGCAGCGGGCGGTAAAGGCAAGACAGAATGTATTGAGGTGCGGGGATCGGCACAGGTACTCAAGTTCACACGAAACTCTAAGGCGAGGGGTGGGTAACTGACCGTGGTACTGCAGTTGTTTCTGCCATAGTGCATGAATGAGATCACTCTCCAAATCATTTGGGGTGTGCTTTATCAGAGACTTCGTTTTCAAATCCTTTCGGTGCTTCGAATTCTGCTCTCCAATAGCGAAGAGACGTTTTTCTTCCTCGGTCTCCGGGAGGATGGGGTTAACATTCACAGGCCTAATTTCTTATCAGTTGAGAACTTGCATGAACCAATTGGCGGACGAACTTCTTAGTGCCAGGATCCAGGGACACCATGGTAAACGTGCAATGCAACAAGATATCTTCATCTTTGGCCTTCTCGCCCTCTTTCGGGGCCTTGGCGACCTGCAGAGATATCTCCATGCTGCTCCGACCTGTTGCATAAGTCACCTGGCCGCTGTACTCGAGATCACAAATCTCGGTAAGCGGATTGCGGATGGTGATCCTATCGCAAGCTGCAGTGACAGTTGTAACAGCATCACCAGTATGCTTGTAAGCGACTATTCCAGACAGCGCGTCGAGGTCCATGAAGATAGTGCCAAGTCTGATGTACGTCAGCCGCTGTGACCAAGACAACGCAATCTGGTAGGAATAGAATACCTGATGTGGCCGGAAGAATTCAGGTATGTATCTAGCAACCACGGATCTTGAGCAAGCGGCAGGACCTAACGCTGGATCAGTGAGGTTCTTTTCAAACCAAGGCGAGATTGTTGACTAACAACTCGGTGATAGCTATCGGACATTTTCTTGGGTTCAAGCTTGCGGTCGGTCGGGACTTGAGGTTTTCCAGACGGCTGAGTAGGATCTTCTCCTTCTCGCTGCTTCTTGCGCAATGCCTCTACCCATGGTGTTTGTACTCGGGACTCGGTCAGGGCACGGAACACTCCGTCGGTAGCCTTGTGAGAAGTGAGGCTGAACTTGCGACAATTGGGTATGGCACGCGAAATTGACGAGCGCCGTAGCCCTTGGAGAGCCGATCGCGGTAACGCAGCCATGTTTCGCGATGGTGTTGATGCAGGGAGTTGGGTGTTGGAAGGGTGACGGGGGGATGACATCGGCCCGCGTCCACCCGTCTTCTCCCGCCCACAACAGCCGCGGACTGTTCCTTCCCGATGTCAGCGCGGATCGTTCCCTCCTTATTCGCCCAAGTCCTCCGCCTCCAGCACAACGGCTTCTGATGATATTCACGCCCGCAGAACTCGGCACCGGGAAGGCATTGCACCTCGCTGTAACTGATTTCCCCAATGGAGAGTACCGATGGCCGTCACATTGGAACTCGGGCAGCTCTGCCTGAGCCATCCTCGTGCTGGATTGCGGCTGGCTGCTAATGTCCTAGCCACAGCATCTTTACCTCAGACGACCAATGAGGAGATGGCTAGCGCTAAAATACCAGCAGCACTAACCTCAGGATCGGCTTGGGTCTGCCGTGGTAGAGGCTTCCACTTGGCATTGAATGTGTCGGTGAACGGAAGTCCTGCAGACAGCCATCTTCAGCAACATCTGCTGAACAGCATATGCAGTGCAGATGCAAGTAGCTTTTTGTGGCTCTTCATCATAATGCTAACATATTCTATAGCTCTGGGAACAGCTGAACCTGAAAGCACGCTTGCCGCCAGAGCCTATTCTCGGCGAACATATTGCCGCGTTGGCTGAAGGAAAAATTGCAGTCCAACTTACGCACTCCTTTGAGGCCCCTCTCAATTCGCGTCATCGTCTGCCAACCGGTGCTTCGATATCAGATGTCCAGCCTCCGCACGGAGTCGATATTGTACATTTAGAATCAGTCAGACTAATCCTGGATCTGTCATCAAGCATCTGCAATAAGGAAGGGGCAAACCGGAAGGCAAAAGAAATTCAGGCGCAAAGCTTATCGGCCGCATATGTCCTGATGCATGACGATGAAAGTTTTGCGAGAAATGATCATCAGTCGACGATCGCGCAAGAGGAGGTCATGCTGCTGGACGACTTGCCAGGAATGGCGGCTGATGCAACCTTCTCAGCCGAGGACGATCTACTTCTTCCGAGAACCTTGACCATCTTCCCCCGGCGTATCGATAGTGGTACAGCATTTACGGATGACCAACAAAGCAAGGGAGGCGCAGCGCCGCACGAGCTTGGACAAGCCAGCCCTGAACACATACTCGAACTGGTCGACTGTGCTCTTCGTTTAGCAATATGCGAGAAGCCGCTTAAACTCCCGTCCGGCATCAAGATCACCCGTGACAACGTTACAAGGCTTGCCACCGTTGCTCCCGCTCTGTGGCGTCCGCATCATCTAAAGGTATTCTCTGCTAAAGACCACAGTATTTATCATGCTGATTTCATTTACAGGCCGTCTCGGAAAGGGCACCATTTCTACCGGCAATCGCTCATACTCTTTCCCACTCACTTCTCGTCAATGCAAGGTCGGCTCCGCTGAAACGTAAAACTGCAGAGCTGCTAGGCCGCTATCCGCCTGCTGTTACCCGCACCGGACCGCTTTCCCCGGGTGATGCACGACAATACAGGGATCCGAAGCTCGTTTACGAGGCCGCGTCAATTGAGCTGTGGCACCTTCTGCAGCGGAACAGCTTTGACTCAGGGGCCAATTGGCGGCTTAAGCCGCTCAAGACACGGCCGCAAGACATTGGCGTCAGGGATCCAGGCGAAAGCGATGAAATGCTTTACGAAAATATTAGCCACTTCCACCCTGGCTTGAATCATTTTGCAGACGCAGATTATTCGATTGACTCTCCGTACTCATTTCAAGACCGGGAGCCTGAGGAAATGCTCTGGGAATTGAACAAGGAACCCGACGAGAGCGAAATGGATTCAACCTATACGATACCACCGACTCCCTCTGAAAAAAGAATGGCCCGGAAAATATCTCGCTCAAGTAGCACCGACCAAACAATGCTTCTCGATTGGGATAATGCGGTCAAATTCGGCCATAATCATGTTTCTGGAAATGTTCTTGAGGCGCAGGGTCCGCCCGCAACGTCCAACCCCAAGGTTGCAGTACCTTTTGATGACGTAGACGGGGAAGTCTCACTGTTTGAAGTGACGGGCCAGATTGAAACGATTATACCGGTAGATGTATACGACCGCTTACCTGCAGATCCTGAAATGCTGTTCGACTAGGGATCTTGAGGAAGGAGCAGTAGCGCTAGCGAGCGACCCTTACCGGATTATTCCAGTTCTGCACTGTCGAAATCTGGACCATCGTCTAACACCGCAGCCTTACCCGTCATACTTTCAGGAATCCTTGTCTTACACCGGCTACAACTATGGCTTTCCTTGTGGTACTTGACCTTTGGGGAGATTTAGACAGAGCGGCAGAGGAAAGATCAGGGCGACAAAATGGCGTGGCAAGCTAATTCATGATTATACTTTCACCAATGGTTGGGAATGGTGAAGCAATGGTGCTCCTCAGGCCGCGGGAGGCGCCTCAAGGATTAGACGAGGAACAGACTCTTGTACACACAGAAGCGAAGAGCATGATAGGTCTTTGGACGTCGCGGTAAAGAATTTAGACTGACCGAGGCGCATCGCAAGAGCAGCCACGGCCCATGCCAACAGCGGACACTAAACCAGTTCCTGAAGTGAGGCACGGCATGGATGGAGATGTCAAAACAAGCGAGATGCGGGTAGGCTGGGGGGGGGGGGGGCGGGGCAATTCCAAGGGGTGTCCACTGGGGCATTGTCAGGAGATAGACCGAGATGGAGTTAAGAGGCGGGAGATCCACAGTTGATCTGGCAGCTTTGGTGGCTGACTGCAACATCTCGCCAGCGCCAATGGTGGAACACGAAAGACGTGCCGAGGGGCGGCAGGATCCAGCCAGTGGCAGAAGCGGTATCGAGCAGGGTTGTAAAGAGATGGGTCAGGCAGTCGCCAGTGCGCTCGCTTGGGCTGCACGTCAGATTGACGGCAGCCGGATCGGCGGGATCGCTGGCAGAGAGTCCCCGGTACGGCACCGTGCCGGGGGTGGATGAGGCTGGACAGCACCAACAGACAGCAGCAGTAGCAGCCGGACGCGCTCCCTCCTTGTCGGCAGCCCCAGCGGCAAAAGACAAGACAATGATGCGCTGGCGGCATCCCTGGACAAGAAACAGCAGGCGACGCGGCCCTGAGGCCTGCAGTTCGGTCTCAGTCAGGGCTCTGCCGTCGTGTGCAACTGTGTGCAACACGAGCCTCTGCAGCCGCCCCTTCGCGCAAGCCGAGATGCGCGGGACCACTTCCCCTTCCAACGCGCCTGCATCTCGCGCCCCGGCTCCCAGCCAGCCGCCCGGCCGCGGCGTCCAGGCAGCTGAGCAACACTCTCCCCAGTCGACGATCCTCTACATGATGCGCGCGAGTGCCGGACCAGATGCGCAAACAGCCTGACGCCCCAACAGCCAAGAGATGCCGGCGCCGACGTCAGCGTCCAGGTATGTGCCCCAATTTCGAGGTGAGTCCTGCCGTACCACTTACCCCATGTCCGGCGCGACGGTGGCTCAAATGCAATGCAAGGACGACCAGCTGCGCTCGCTGCCCACCGCCCGCCCGCCTCGAGAAATGGACTGCTCCTCCATCACGCGCAAGCTGCCTATTCCTCCCCCTTTCCCCATGTAGCACGCTATCGCCGTCTGCATCGATACGGGACGTCGGGTGCTTCGAGCATCTTCCTGCTGTGCAAGGGCGCCGCCTGAGAGAAAGTACACGGTTGCTGAGTGGGACCCTGGAAGTACTCCACCCACGAATCCCGCTGTGTCACCAACGTTCTCCGCCATTTTGCTGGGTTGCTTTAATTCGCACCACCTCGCCGCTCGCTCACTTTGCTTTCCCTTCGGCTCCGCCCTGCAGGGAGTTATTCTCGATTGTTGCCGTCTGCAAACGCCGCGACCCACCTCTGCGACGCGCCCACACTGCCCTTCCTCACTGACGCGCTTCCGTTTCCTTCAACCGTTCACCTGCCCGCAAACCCACCGCAGTCTCCACTTTGTCCCGGTAGTTTTCCCGAAGCGCTTCTGTGAAATTGAAAGATTCTAGCGTCTCCGGCTTGACTTTGGAAAAGAGCACGTGGGTGGTACAATTCGGAGCTGACTTGCGGATATCACCACCTTCCGCCGCACCTATCGCGGCCGTCGTAAGCAGTACACGACAAGTTTCGACCCGAGGAGCGCAATTCCTGAACTCTCGCGAACAGTAGGTGAGCGTCCACAACGATAGCCTACGGATAGGGAGCTGTCGCCACGGCCATTTTCGCAGACTTCTTCTCCAGACCTCACTTCGACTGGGAACTGAACCTCACCTTGACTCTCCGTTTTGGCAAAAAGGCGGAGCATTAGCTCACGTGCAAAGGCTCCCGGGCTGGCCCTGTTGGAAGTTCACCTTATGGACTTATCTTAGCTTCGCTCAACACCGACCCCCACCACATTCAATACCTCACTATCCTTAAACTTCGGATAGAGGTCTTGGATCACCATGGACATGGATACGAGTCCCGACACCAGATATCGTCTCGGCGATATGGTCCCCTTCCACGTTGACCCTTGGATCATCGTCGCCTCTTGGTTCGTCAGCTTTATCGGCTCCACTGCGACGGTCGAACTTCTTCACCGCCGCCGGTCTGGTCAAGGATGGCGTAACTGGTAAGTCACTATCGTCCTCTTGTCGCGCTTCAGCGCGCATCTCTCTCTTACTCGTGGGCTCATTTTGAAAAACAGGTTGCAGCTCGGCGCTTGTTCTGTCTCCTTCGGAGTTGTCGGAATTTGGTGTATGCACTTCGTCGGCAATCGTGCGATTGAGCTGGGTGACGGGTCGAAGGAGATCCAACTCTACTACAGCCCGGGCTTCACTGCACTGTCCGTCTTCCTTCCGGTCATCTTCCTCTTCATCGGTTTTGCGGTTGCCGAGCGCTTCAATCGTACCACACGCAGTCTGTACCTCTCACTTGGCATCACCGGTATTTTCGCTGGTCTCGCCATTGTGGGGATGCACTACATCGGCAACTTCGGAACGACGACTTACAACCTGCAAAATGATTATCGGCACATCATTGGCGCTGCTCTCATTGCAACTTTCTCCTGTTATGTCGCCATCACCCTTTTCTTCCATCAGAAGGAACAATGGATAAACACATGGTGGCGCCGCATTCCGGTTGCCGCCATTCTCGCGACTGCTGTCTGCGGCATGCACTGGACGGCTGCGGCTGGCACAAGGTACAGGTTGAGGCAGTTTTACCACGGAGCCGAGCAAGCCAGAAACAATAACTTGATTGTGGCTATTTCCCTGGTGAGTCCCGTTGATGTAGAGGTAACGAGTCTCCTAACGTTACTAGTGTGTTGCGGCGTTATTCGTGTGTTTCCTGCTTATGTGGTTGACATCCCGTCGCCGCAAGCAATTGGCCGATCGTGCGCAGCATGTCGTTCTTGCCTCGGCCACCTTCGATCCTGACGGAAAGATCCTTGTGACACAGGAAGGTCTCCTGCCTTGTCAAAAGATTACAAGGAAGTACAACCAGCGTGTACGTATCTGCCGCCCCTGATTCGTCTGGATAGAAATCCTTGATTTTTAATAGTCACCGTAGTCCTTTAACGACGAGTTCAACGTCGCACATCCTGTCTTCCAGTGGATCTTCCGTGTCACCCACAACTGGGATAGCGTGGCGGAACTTATCGGAACGATGAGACAGCACCTGCGCGCCGTAGGTAGTTTGAGAGATCCCTCCACACCAGCTAGCCGTGGCAAAGGTTCGGTCCACGAGAAGGCCGAGTTGCCTCAGCCTGAGGTTGATTACTCAGTCATTTTCCGTGAGCATTTCTGTGTTGCCGCAGCGGAGCTGGCCAGCAATTTGGGAACGCAAATCCAGAATCTTGGCACACTGTGGGAAGAGATCCTGATGACGGGAACCACGGCAGCTGAAGTCAAGACAAAGTCCATTCGTCGGTCTTCCAAGGCCCCCCAGGAGGATGTGGAGGCGGGTCTGACAATAGCCGCTCCCGCGTTGTTCGGCCGAGGTCAGCTGCTGTTCGTCGTCCGCACGCTCCAGAGGAAGGAAGAGTGCGCCGATCTCATCGCGAGCGGCTACAGATGGGCGACTATGGAGCAGGTTGGTGACATGCTCTCCCGTAGCATGCAAGTCTCGAAGATGGAGCTGAATAGGACGGTTGGCCGGCTTCGCACGTACAATACTCGCCGCGATGGATTGGCAAACCCGGGAACGTGGCTGGCCTTCTTTGCCCTGCGTCCGGCGTTGAAACCATCCACCGGAAGCTGGGATGTTCTCGTGCCGAAGGAGGAACCATATCACCTTCCTAAGGTCAACATCTCTGAGGAAGCTCCCACGGATTTGATGTACTCTTTCCTCTCTCGGATGGACAATCTCTCGGTTGCCGATTGTGGACGTTACCTCAGCAGCGGTCTCAAAGCGCAGAGGAGCGAGAAGATCTGGTCCAATGATGAGGCGGCATTTGCAGAGGCTTTCCGAAACGCGATCAACCAGCTTCAAGCTGCCGTCCCCGAGCATTTCTTCAGGCAAGCCCTCTTCTCTGCGCGTCCTCTCAAGGACTACACAGCTGGCACCCCTCGCCCTGCCACGATCTTCTCATTCTGTATTATTCCAGATGTCCACATGTCATCTATCAGGTCTTCGCATCTCATGTACACACCGCTCAGCTTCTTCCGTTGTCGCCAACATGTCCACCGTACCTCACCCGATCACGCCGTCCTCGCTCACAGCATCCATCGGGAGTTCAACGAGATCCGCTCTCAACAACAGAAGGAGAATGGCCAAAAGATGACGAAGGTCGGTTCGATCAGCTCCACTCTCCATAACAACCTTTCGCGTCAGAGCAGTGGACTGCCACGTTTCGGTACCGGTAGCGGCCGTGGCACTCCGGGTGGTGGCAGATCCAAATCCGCTGGCATCAAGGCGTGGCTTGGAGGTATGTCTAGTGGCAACTCTAGACGCGACAGCGGCCTCCAACCGGATAGCGCATCAGAACGAGAGCTGGTGTCCATGGACGACATGCTGAAGCGGGTGTCGAACGACAGCAGCGACCACCGCAATCACCGCAACCACAGCATGGGTGCCGCGTTTGGCTGTGGTGGCGGATTTGGGGGCATCATGGTTAGCCAGGATATCCGCATCGACGCCGACCAGAAGGAGGATTCGGTTATGGAGATGACGGACTTGGGTGTTCGTTGCGAGGCGGGTCAGGGAGGAAAGGAGGAGGAGACGTTCGCGGACGAGCTCTTTGAGATCACGAGCGCCAGGTGGCGGCGTTCGTAAGAGCTTTCTCATCCCCTTTTCTATTGAGTTCGCATCCGATTCTGCTGACGCTTTTGATGAAATTTTTAGACAGGCTCTTCGTCTGAGATCTTTCCGCCCGAAGCGACTGAGTCTTCGGTTCTCTTGCAACTTGGAGGGAGATGATGACGGAATCTTTTCAATCGAACAGACCGTCTCTGCTTGGGTTTGACAAGAGCCAATTGGGCAAGCATCGCGTCATCTGTTCTCCTCTACTTCTTGCGCATACTAGGGGTCTTGTCCGGTTCTTTTCTCTTTCTTGCACTTCTTTCTACAATATCTTCTTCTCCCCCCTTTCCTTTGATTCCCCGGGCTCTAATAACTCGAGACTCGAAAAGACCGGGCATGGGCAACGCGACGTATGCGGTCATGATGGATGATGAAAGGAGGGGGGTTCAAAAAAAACGGAATAGCGAAGGAGCGTCTTCTCGGCTTCTTTTTAAACGAAACGGATACCCATCGTGCATGCATAGTAGCTCCTGATTTCCAGATCAGTAGTGCAAAATAAATATTCTAGAAACCTGATGGAAAATGAGCTCAATCACCTCCGTTATCTATTATTGGATAGCATATTAGCTTAGTCATTCATTCTGAGACGTCTTGGGGATCAATACCACGAGCGCCTCAGCAACCAGGCAATCAAGTCACTCATTCATCGATTCCGACCGATCAAGCGCAAATTCCATCAAAACCCCTCATCTCGATGGTTCGTTCAGTTATGATGTTTGTAGACGTGGATGGAGTAACAAGCCGGCGACTCCAGCACCTAGGAAGGCTGCTTTAGAGTGATGGAATCCGCCCGGGATGTGGTATGACGAGCTCAGCAAGCGAGAGGATGTTTGAAGAGGTCAGTCGCGTAGAGGTGCGGATTGACTTCTGTTAGCCCGCGGCGCGAGTCAGCATTGGTGGGTGCGACGCAATGGCCGCGGCGATGCCGGTGCCTTTTTCGCCGATGACGCTTGCTCCAATCCAAATTCTGAGGTTATCAGCAAAACAACCAACTGCCCCGCGCCGCCGCCTTTCCGCCGAACGCCTTTCTTCCTTTTCTAACGCGGCGACTACTCGTGAATTCACCATTGTTTGGCCAATAATTTCTCGCTGCAAGAGCTATACGAGCGCAATTGAACCACTTTTCTCTCAGCTCTTCCACAAGCTCTCCAGCCTCGCCTGTCCAATCACCCACCCAACCACATACCTACCGACCGACCGACCGCCCCTCAGCCCCGACGCGCCTCACAACACAGAAAGAAATCACATCTCCTGCTCCCCTCCCACAAGACAAGAAGCACATTCGCTGCAACCATGCCCTCCGCCGACGACCCTTCTTCCTCCGCCCCCGCCACCGAGGACGCGACCATCCCGCCCCTGCACGCGCTCGCGACCCTCACGCCCGCCAGCTCCGCGCGCACGTGGATGAGCGCGCCGCACCCGTCGCTGCCGCTCGTCGCGACGGCGTCGTCGGACAAGACCGTGCGCGTCTACAGCCTGACGTCGTTCACGCAGGTGTCGACGGTGGCGGGCGGGCACAAGCGGTCGGTGCGGGCGTGCGCGTGGAAGCCCAACAATGCCGGCGAGAACGTGCTGGCCACCGGGTCGTTCGACGCGAGCGCGGGCATATGGCGGAAGGGTGGGGAGGGTGAGGAGGACGAGGACGAGGACGAGGAGGATTGGCGGTTTAGTGTCATTTTGGATGGGCACGAGAGCGAGATCAAGAGCGTGGCGTGGAGCGCGAGTGGGGTGTTTTTGGCGACATGCTCGAGGGACAAGAGCGTTTGGGTGTGGGAGGAGATGGAGGATGATAATTTCGAGACGGTGGCCGTGCTGCAGGAGCATGAGGGCGATGTCAAGTGCGTCGCGTGGCATCCGAGCGAGGAGTGCCTGGCGAGTGCGAGTTACGATGATACTATTCGGCTGTATCGTGAGGATGTGGATGACTGGACGGCGGTAGCATGTTTGGTCGGACACGGGGCGACAGTCTGGAGCGTGGACTTCGAGGTCGTGGAGGTGAGTGGCTTGGGAGTTGAGGATGGACAGCCGGATGAGGAGACGAAGAAGAAGAGGGCAGAGTTGCTGCAGGAGAGAGTAAGGTCGGGGAGTCGGCTCGTGTCTTGCTCGGATGATTTGACGGTTAGGGTGTGGAGGCGGGTGCCGAAGGATGACAATACCCAAGTGGGAAGGAATGGAATGCCGAGCATTTTGCGGACAAACAGCATCGAGGAAGAGTGGGTGGAGGAGGCCGTTCTACCAAAGAGGCATGATCGTGCTATTTATTCCGTCAGCTGGAGCAAAAACTCGGGTCTCATCGCCAGTTCAGGGAGCGATGGAAAGATTGTCGTATACAAGGAGCAATGGAGGGTCGGTAGCGACGCGACAGATGCGCCGAATGGAGACACGCCAGAAGATAAGAAGAGCAGCCCGCTCACCGAGTGGGTTGTCGTGGCGGAAGTAGAGGGCGCGCACGATGTGTTTGAGGTGAACCACGTTGCGTGGGCGCCGAGGAGGGACAGAGAGAAGAATTCGGACGACGAAGAAGTCATCATCAGCACGGGCGATGATGGCGAGGTTAAGCTCTGGACTCTGGGCTGAGAGAAAGAAGCAGGTGCAGGGTTTCACGATATGCTTGAAACATGAGTGGATAGTGCGGACTGGGGCATATCCACAGCATTGACTGACATGCCTAGAAAGGTAGCTATCGGAGAAATGGCACATGGGTGCTGCAAGACGCATTCTCCAAACACGAGAAGAGCTTGGCTAAGGGGGGACGATGCATAGCAATAAGTCTGCTGAGTTGCTTCAGCCAACTTCATGTTAGGAAAATGGATTATCGAACAGCTACTAAGGGCAGCATCGAGCGGAACCGGACCCTGGTTGTTCTCCCTCTCGTAAGAGCATTACTTGAGATGGCGGATTAGGTGGGTGTCAGTCCTACAAAATGTGATTCGAAGTCTGAGATCAAAAGATCAACATATTATTTTGAACTCAGAAACAGGGCCCTTTCCTCATACAAATGTTTTTGCTCTCTGCACATGACATCGGTTTACTATAATGACTGTTTTCATTGGTAAGCATGGTATTGGGCTGTCGTCGCAGTGTCGTAGGTACTCGTCACCTGTTTCACGCAGCAAGCATTTACCTAGTAGTTAAATTTTGCGGTTCACCACGCACAGAACATGAAAGAGTAAGAATCATGTATTGGCACAGGCAAGACATTCGTAGGCTCATAGCATTTACTCGATTCGAACAAATAGTATGATGCAGTGTTTGCAACAGCCCAAACACAAGAAGAGAAGGCGCAGACGTCCAAAATGACGCACAATCCCGCACGCCAACGCCACCTCCCGCTTCTCCGCAACGGTGGCTTCGGAAGCCAAGTTGTGCTGCGATAAGGTGCGGGTCTTTTCCTGGTCGCGTCAAGCTTTCGCTACTTGGCGCTAGGCTTAGCTTAGCGGTGTTCGCCATCGCGCAGTATGATATCACTCACGCACACCCTGAATCCGGCCCACCCCGTCGTACTTGCTGACAGATTCGATCGAGACAACAAGCGGCAAGGTCGCTAGTGCCGATCAATGATGATAGTTTACGCAAGATGTAACTTCTAGACCGGAGATTTCGAGGCTTTTCTTATCAACTACCCCCGTACCGCAACTCATGTCTCACCGTTTTCTGCCATTGTCTTCCCAATCGACTTTTCTCATT
The DNA here is from genome assembly GCA_011503125.2 of Botryosphaeria dothidea. Lineage (NCBI taxonomy): Eukaryota > Fungi > Ascomycota > Dothideomycetes > Botryosphaeriales > Botryosphaeriaceae > Botryosphaeria > Botryosphaeria dothidea. Next base: position 3,637,162 of record WWBZ02000001.1, read on the forward strand.
TGATTCCTTTTGCTGAAGACTTTTGTAGATTTAGTTCACAGTAGCAAATATGGACGCCAAAGGCCCGAACAAGGACACCAGAACCACGCCCCAGTGGGCGCTTTATCAGCGCGAGAACTTCTGGACAAACAACGAGGGCAAAGTTCCCATCTTCGACACCGGTGCGTCGGGTCGCCACGCATTCCAGGACCTTGCAATTCGCTAACGCTCCGCAAATGCAGACCCTGGCAAGCTCGAGGAATTGGCCAAGGAGAAACTCACCCAAGGAGGATGGTACTACGCATCTAGCAACGCCGGACAGTCATACACGCATACGGCTAATCGCCAGGCCTTCTACCGGCACCGTATCGTGCCGCGTATGCTGGTCGACACCAATAAGCGCGACACTCGAGCCGAGATCTTCGGGCACAAAGTGTCGGCGCCCATTGGCTTTGCGCCTATTGGCATCAACAAAATCTACAATCCAAGAGGCGAGCTTCCTGTGGCCAAGGTTGCCAAGGAGCTGAATTTACCATATTGCTTGAGCACGGCAGGCTCACAGCCGATCGAGGCAGTGGGCGAGGCGAACGGAGAGGGACCGCGGTTTTTCCAGTTGTATATGCCGCACGATGATGAGTTGACTGTATCGCTGCTCACGCGAGCGTACAAGAGTGGGTTTTCTGCATGCATACTTACCGTCGATACTTGGTGAGCGGTCCCACTATTGAGTGACACCGGAGGAATTGAGGCTAATAATACCCTTGAATTTTTAAACGCAGCTCGGTTGGCGGCATGACGATGTTGCAACCAGCAATTACGCATTTTACCACGGCATTGGCGCGGATCTAGGCCTTAGCGACCCGGTTTTCCAGAAGAGGCTGGCCGAGGATGGCATTGACCCTGAGAAGCAACCCAATGAGGCTGGCGCTAAGTGGATCGACAATGTCTGGCATGGAAGAGCACATTCGTGGGAGAAGATTCCGTGGCTCATCAAGACGTGGAAGGAGATTTCAGGCGGGAAGCCATTCTGTGTCAAGGGCATCCAGGATGTCAATGATGCGAAGAAGGCAGTGGAACTGGGCGTGGACGGGATTGTAGTCAGTAACCATGCCGGACGGCAGGTGGACGGAGCGTGTGCGAGCCTGAATGCGTTGGAGAGGATCGTCGAGGGTAAGTCCAGCTCCCGTCGGGGATTGCGGCAGTGCCGAGCTAATGCACATGCCGTTCAGCTGTCGGAGACAAGACTTGTATCATGTTCGACTCGGGGGTGCGCGGTGCCTCGGACGTTTTCAAGGCGCTAGCGCTCGGGGCGAAGTTTGTCTTTGTTGGCCGGCTTTGGGTGTGGGGTCTCTCCATAATGGGCGAGCACGGTGTGCGGCATGTCATGAAAAGCCTGCTGGCCGACTTCGACATTTTGCTGAATGTCGCGGGATTCCAGACCGTCGAGCAGATCGACAAGAGTGCTCTGGGTGAGTCGACGCGTCTCTGTCAGCGACGAGGGTGCCAAGCTAACCGTCAACAGAGAGCTATCAGCCGGGATATCCGCTTCTTCCGCAAAAGTCCAAGCTGTAAAGGCTGTGGAGGCGAGGTTTGATGAGCGCGCGTTGAGGTAATGACGAGGAGGCTATGCGAGCCCGTACGGCACTTGGCAGGCATGAGATGGGCGCTGGTTTAAGTGAGGATGGGCGCGGAAGCCCAGAAATAGACAGACAAAGACATTCCCAGACGGCGTGCAGGCGTAGCGAAGTGAAGTCGACGGCTCAGCCACAGCTGGGGTATGAGGAGGCCCAACGGGAAATTGAGCACGCGGGCTTGCGAGATTTGAGCAGAGCCCAGAATAGTCGGTTCAGTGACGCGGTGTGCAATTGCTCCTGGTAGCTCTCTCCTGAGTGTTGCTAGTCGCGCGGTGGTGTGCTCTCGCGCGCAGCCAAGGGGCAGCCCGCCAGCGGGCGGCGGGCGGCAGGGCACACGAGTAAGTCGGCGAGCGCTGGCAGGAGCGCTGTCGCTGGCGCGGAGGGCGCGTCCACGACAGGCTGCAGCAGGACAGAGAGGGCAGGGCCGGCCGCGTTCGGGGCGCGTCGCTGTTCGCTCGCGCCGGTATCGTGACAGCAAATCTCTGCAGTGCGGGCGCGGCTAGGATGGAAGAAGGCGCCTGGCGCTGAGTGGCTCTCGGGCCAAAGCAGCAACACCTGGGCTGACTCTTCGTCATCCAGCAACCGAGCCAGCCCAGCGCGCAACCTGCACTCCACGCGATCACCTCGCACTGGTTCCCGCACCTATTTCGCGGCTTCACTGTGCTCTCCCGCTGTCCACGCGCTCCGCTCCGCCTGCACGCCCCCGAACCTTCTCTTCTTTCTTCGCTTTTTGTTGTCGCCCACTCCACCTTCCGCTTCGAACCCCGCCCCGCCAGCGAGTTTTCAACCTTTATGCTCACTCAATAGCCACCGAACACGCTGTCTCCGATACCCACCGCCGCCCTCCCCGAACCCTCTCCCGCCAACCAACCCAACCTCGCCCCAAATGGGTCAAACATTGTCAGAGCCGGTCGTCGATAAGGTGTGTTTCTGCGCCGCTGCACTGAGCCCGCCACGGCTGCTCCTCGTTGCCGCCCTCACTTGCCCTCGCCCCAACGCCCTGCTTTAGCCGCCGCCGCGAGAGCGACCCGCCCCTCCGCCTGCCTGTCTGCCCGCCTGCCACCCGCCCGTGCTAACTCGTCCTTTTGCTACCGACAGAAATCGGCCTCCGGTCAGGATGACCGCGTCATCTTCGGCGTCTCATCGATGCAAGGATGGCGCATCAGCATGGAGGATGCGCACGCCTGCGTGCTCGACCTAAAGCCTGAGGGTGCTGAGAGCGAAGACAGCAAGCCCACTGCAGCCAACCTCCGCCTGAGCTTCTTCGGTGTCTACGACGGCCACGGCGGCGACAAGGTAGCCATCTACGCCGGCGAGAACCTCCACAGAATCATAGCGAAGCAGGACGCGTTCAAAGAGGGAAACATTGAGCAGGCTCTGAAGGACGGCTTCCTGGCCACCGACCGGGCTATCCTCAGCGGTGAATATTTTCCAGTGTGGGCCGACTGCGCCGCAGACGTGAGGCTGACAACAATTGGTAGACCCCAAGTACGAAGAGGAAGTCTCCGGCTGCACCGCTTCGGTCGGCGTCATTTCTGGTGACAAGATCTTCGTGGTATGTCCCACAATGGTTTTTGACTGGCTTTGGCTGATGTAGACAGGCCAACTCTGGCGATTCCAGGAGCGTTCTTGGCATCAAGGGCAGGGCGAAGCCGCTGTCCTTTGATCACAAGCCGCAGAATGAAGGTATAACAACGTTTGTCCACTCAGCTTACCCCTGCAGATTCCGCTAACTGCACCCAAGGCGAGAAGGCCAGAATCACGGCAGCAGGTGGCTTCGTCGACTTCGGCCGCGTCAACGGCAACCTTGCGCTTTCCCGCGCCATTGGCGACTTCGAATTTAAGAAGAGCGCCGACCTCCCTCCAGAGCAGCAGATTGTGACCGCGTTCCCTGATGTCACCGTGCACGAGATCACCGACGATGACGAGTTCCTGGTCATTGCTTGCGACGGTACGTGCATTCCAACCCTAGACTGCGGACAGGCTCACTGACACTTGGCCAATAGGTATCTGGGACTGTCAATCCTCGCAGGCTGTCATCGAGTTCGTGAGACGCGGTATCGCAGCCAAGCAAGAGCTGCAGGATATCTGCGAGAACATGATGGACAACTGCTTGGCGTCAAACAGCGACACGGGTGGTGTCGGCTGTGACAACATGACCATTGTCATCATTGGTCTGCTCAAGGGCAGGACCAAGGAGGAGTGGTACAAGACGATTGCGGAGAGGGTCGCCAACGGTGATGGACCGTGTGCCCCGCCAGAGTATGGCAAGTTCTGAAAATCCATTCCTATAGATACCCCTAGGCGCGAATTTGATCCTGACTTTATTCTTTGTATAGCCGAGTTCCGGGGTCCCGGCATTCATCACCGGTACGATGATAGCCCCGATGACTACGATATGGACATGGGTCGCGGTACGAGGATTGGACAGGGATTGGGCGGGCGCATTATTCTGCTCGGTGACGGTACGGAGCTCTCTAGTGACTCAACCGAGAGCGAGATGTTTGACCATGATGAAGAGGACAAAGACCTCGAATCCCAAGTCAACAAGAACCAGCGGGAGGAGACCCCCGCCCCGACGGCTGCCTCGGAGGCAGGAACGCCCTCGTCGAAGGGCCAGGCGCCCTCAGCCTCGCAGGACTCGCCTGCCTCGGACAAGATGGAGAAATCGGAAAGCACGCAGGAGCCCAAGCTGACACAGCCGGCAAAGAGTGCGCCCAGCAAATCGACTAACGACAGCACCGAGAAGAGCAAGTAAAGAGTAAGACCATGTTGAAGAGATGGAAGCGTGCAATCAGTCATGGTCACGTCTTTTGATATCCAAAGGTTAGAAACGACTTCACGGAAGGGCCCGCGACCGGCGGCAGGGAAGGGCTGTTGGATCATGCGTCGGGCGATGGGCTCTTCTGGCACCAGTACTTGCAAGGATGACGGAATGGGGGTTCATGGAGAAAGCGGGCAAGCGGGCTTCCTTTGTATGGGATTTGCATCAAACTCTGCGCCTTTCGATACCTCCTCACATTCAAGCACCACGGCTTCTCTTTTTCAGCCCCCCTGTCTGCCATTTCTCTGCTTTCCCCCCTTCTCCCTCCGTAGGTGCCATCTTGCACAAGACAAGTATTTTTTTTCTGCGATCATCTGAATTTTCCTAGACGTGCATGCTGCCAAGTCTGCTTCAACTCCCTATGCGTATTTAGTAAAGTTGTAGAGTCGAGGCTCCTCATGTGAGTGAACTAAATGCAACCGGGCAGGCGCAGCTGCGGGGTGCGTCGCGGCACTGGTGAAAATGACGGCGATGACGTGCGGTCTGCGCCTGGGACACATTTATCAGGTTCTGGACGCCTTGCGGCTCTGCAGTGGCGGCGGCACGGACTGAAACAGGCCGGGGAGAGCTTGGCGTCCACGTGATTAAATAGCCCGACGTGTGTGGCTCTTGCCCGGTGCGAGCTCTGACGTCTCTGCTGCCGCCGCCGACGGGCACGTCCCTCGCACCTCTCGAATCGTCCCGTCCCTTGGGAGCTCGGGCTCACTCAACGACCTTCCACACGCGCCTCCATTGCGTCTTGCACGCCTTGCATCCCCTACGTGTCCCCGACTTTCTCCGCGTTCCTCCATCCTAGAATTGCGCGCGAATCGAACTGTAAGCTCCCAAAACCTGCTCCACCACCCCGCATGCGCGGTTTTTCATCATCCCAGCTCGAACAGACCACGGACTGACCGCCTGGCGCCCGCAGTGATTCATTCAACGCTGTTTCAGCAGCAACGCGCCCTCTTTCTTCTCCGTCCTCATCTTTCTCCAAGCACTCCCTGGTAGAGAGGTCTGCTCCCCCACACCACCGCGATGCCCCCGAAGCGCAAGCGCACCAACACCGTGTCTTCGTCGTCCGCAGCCGCAGCCGCCGTCGACGTCCCACAGCCCTCATCCCGCGATGCCTCAGGCGAAGACACCGAGGATCCCGTCCTCCAGGAGCTGAAGCAGCGCCAAACGGAGACGAACGCCTCGGGAAAGCGCGCCCGCTCGAGTAGTAAGCCCGATGCCGATGACGATGACGACTCCAGAGCCGCCAAGGCCGCTCGCACCGAGGAGAAGTCCAGGGAGGAGAAGGACGATGAAGGCGAGAATGGTGAGAAGGGTACTATGAGGATGTCCGATCCGCCGCGCGCCGGCCTTGTCGACCCCGTGGGATACAAGACCAACCCGCCGCCTGAGGGCCGTGCGGTGCGGGTTTACGCGGATGGAGTGTTCGATCTGTTCCATCTCGGGTATGTGGAAATGGCTCCGATTGGCTTTGTGTTCGAGGTTACTGATTCCGGTGCTGGACAGACACATGCGGCAGCTTCAGCAGGCTAAGATGGCCTTCCCTAACACGCATCTGCTCGTGGGCGTCACCGGAGACAAGGAAACTCACAAGAGAAAGGGACTCACCGTCATGTCGGCGCGCGAGCGGGCGGACAGTGTCAGACACTGCAAGTGGGTGGATGAGGTTATTGAGGACTGTCCCTGGGTTGTGACGCCTGATTTCCTCGAGAAGCACCAGATCGACTACGTTGCGCACGACGACATTCCATACGGTGCCGATGAGGGCGATGATATCTATGCGCCAATCAAGAAGGAGGGTAAGTTCCTCGTTACGCAGCGCACAGAGGGTCTCAGCACGACGGGCATCATCACGAAGTAAGTTTCTTGCATTCCAGACAATTTGGGGGAGCGTGCGCTTACACTCTGTCAAGGATTGTGCGTGACTATGACCAGTATATCCAGCGGCAATTCAAGCGTGGCGCATCCCGTCAGGAGTTGAACGTGTCGTGGTTGAAGAAGAACGAGCTGGATTTCAAGCGCAACATGACGGAGCTACGTGACAGCATTAAGACCAACTGGACAACGACAGGACAGGAGTTGGGCAAGGAATTGCGCCAATTTTGGCAGACCAACATCAGCGGAAGCAGACCCGCTAGCCCCGCCCGCAGTCCCGCCGCCACCCCCAGTCGGGAGACGCCTCCGACGCTTAAGCGCCATCTTAGCCACTTGGATACTGGAAGTATCAGAGGCTCGATGAACAATGAGCGGGCGAACGATTTCGCGGCTGGCTACAATCTGGGATTGATCAGCAGTGTCAGGGGATGGGTACGTGCTTCGGATCTTCGCAACCGCATGAAAACAAGATGCAGATGCTGACAAACAACCAGATGGCTCGTAACCGACGCAACCTGCGCGAAAGCGGCCCAAACAGCCCCGGCGACAGCGACGCTGAAAGCTCTGGTGATAGGAGTCCCAGGAGCCCCGTGGGCAATGACGTGCCATCGCGGAGAAACGGTAAAGCCAGTGACGAGGTGGAATTGCGGCCTTAAGAATTATCATTGGATCGGGTGCGACTTGGTGCGTTGTGGCTGATTATTCCCTTTACCAACGTGTCTTCTTTACTTTTCCTCAAATAGACTGGACACCAAAAAGAAACGAAGGACTCTATTTTCTCTCTTTCTCGTACCATGGTCTTTTTTGCTGGCTTGTTTGCGTTTATGTCTCAAAGGGACCAGCGTATTGGATCGGACACTGGCGCCTCACAGCAGATTGTCAGGCCGTCTTCTTTATGCCTTGATTTTTTGAATGTATCATGTTATTTTTCTTTGCTTGATTGGTGTTACTAAAGAAATAGGAGAGCAGCGTTCTCTGGACGAGCGGTGATATGTACGACATGAGCGCATCGGGATAATGGAAATGGGACGTATCTCTGGTAAATGGAGTATGATGCTCCGCCAAGGTCGGCTGTGCGTGATGATTGTCTTTCAGAACGCGGCTTTGATGCAGGATGGAGGTGTTCGGCAGCAGTGCGCTATCTTGCAGCTCCTTCAGAAGGGCATGTACTGGCAATCGTCCCTTTGATGTGGAACAGGCAACCGCCATTGTTGGGCAAACAGCTTACAATGGGGTAAGGCAGGTACAAGTGTCACGCACTCTCTCAGCAGTCAGACAGTAGCAACAGCGAAGTATCAACTCATTGCGTTCAGGTACCTTTCGACACCCAGTCCTCTTGCTCATGAACAGCTTACTCAGTAATGAGAAGGCAGCTGTTAGAAATCTCAAAGAAGATATCTGACAAGAACTCTTTACCTCCTCCATCAGCCATTTGACGCTTTGCCTGCCAACACCAGCAGTGGGAGCGATTCTTGATTCCGAAACACAAAATCTCCTTGCAGCACAGAGACAGCAGGACCTTTTCCAGCAAAGCACGCGTCCTCCCAAACCAGCGAAGCCCGTCAACTGCTCAATCGACCACCCTCATTCTGCCCACATCCGCGTACACGCCCTCCCTCGAGCTTTGGCAACCCTCAAAGTACTTCCATCGCCATACCACCGCTGGAGATGTGCCACCTCACTTTCGCACGCCCGTCCTGCGGCTGTCCGGCTTACCCTTGTCCGCCTTTCTACGTGCTGTGCAAGAAGGCGGAGGCAGTGAGGCCGTTGCCGAAGGCTTGTCCGGTCGGGACGAGGAAGGTGTTGTTTGCGGATACGGGGAGGGGGTGTGGGCTGTGCTATGAGGTTGTTGATGATACGATGAGGGGTCATGGGAAGGAAAAGGATGATGGGGATGGGGGAGTTTGAGTGGGGCAGACGGCGTATTGAGTGGGATCGCGAGGGTCATAGGGTGTGGAGAGGTGGAGAGGTACTGAACGGAAAGGGGAGAATGCAGTAAGCAAAGGAATGATCCTGTCTGCGAAAGATCACGTATTACGCACACCAAATATGGAAAGGACTCTCGGTTGCGTGCGGATACCTTTCGAAGACACGTGGAAGTTGACACTTGGAATAATTCATCGCATGCAGTAGATCCGAGCAGTATTCCATGGGTGGCTAGAATTAATCGAAGAGACTACCAATTTGATTGGCGCCATTGAAAGTTTCTTTGGGCTTCGCGTGATGGACGAGCGCAAGGCACGCTGCAAGGCTGAGTTCATGGCGAAGTCTTCTTAGTCCCGCTTGGCAGATGTGTGGGAACCGCGTCTGATTTGTCGTTGGTCTGCTTTCTCACGCTGTGGAGATGCTGCTGTATGCAGTCGGCAAGCGAGGCTCCCCAATAATTATGCGCGTACAACAAGGCTGTATGTTCATGTTGTCCGAAACCCCTGTGTGCTGTACGAGGCTGAAAATCGCGTGTGAGCTGCACAGGAGGGTCTTGCAGCCGACGGCCAGCGGCGACGGCCTTCAGGGTTCGAGCTCGAGCCAGCACGCCGCTTCCTTCAGCCTTGTTCCTCTTCCAAGAAAAAGTTGTCTCTTCCTCTCTCGTGCACGGTGATTAGAACGTATTCTTTTTGATCTTCCCGTGTTTGAAGCACTTATTTTGTCAGGCTCACCTTTATCGTGATGTCCGGCGCGGAGTTCATCGCCGTCATAAGCCTTGGCGCTCCTCTCATCCAGGCTGCCGATGATCGATATGGCTTTTTTTCCCTTCATCAAGGGACTTGGCAAGTTTCAAGGTCCTCCTCGACTGCGTCAATACAGTCAAAAGAACGTCTCCGGGATTCCTCGTGTTTGCTAAATTAATGGTGGGATGCATAACGCCAGAAGACGCGCTCCACGAGATGAGGGATCTACGCGCAACAGGATTGGTAGGGACCGAAGACATTGTTCACCGCTCTGCTGGGGGTTTTGTCTCAGTGAGCATATAAAAATGGCCTGTTCGTGAATTTACTAACGCGTTGGCCATTGACAGCTTGCGTTATCGGCGCTATACGCATTTGGGCGCTCATCCGATATGGTTGCCTTTCTGGAAGCCCTGGAACCGGTTGCAGAAATTTGTCGAAATGGGCATGGCTCATACGTACTGTAGTGTCTACGGTCGCAGTATAGTCTATCCTATATCCGTGGAAGGATTTTACCAAAGCAATGAGAATGAGTCATGGAACAAGAGACAATCGGAAGACATGCGTGAAGAAGCGAAACGGATCCAGGAAGAACAAAAGCACCTCAGGGATTTATTGGAGGAGGAATACGGAAAATTCGAGGAAAAGCAGTCTGGTATGGAAGCACAAGGCTTACTTCACATCCTTGCACGTCGGAGTGTTACCATGGAAGAGAGTCCTTACAGCCATGAAAATACCAGAACACGATTGTTAGGGAGTGTCTTGTCCGTGGGTTCTCATGAAGCCAAGGATCTTGGAAAGAGTGCTAATGCTGAGACAGGGGAATCCTCGCCTCATCGTGGACTATGAGAATGACCTCGTAGGAATGGGAGGAGCGTATGAGTATTGCCAAATGGAGTCTGCCGTGAAGAGATACTTACAGGTCATTCACAAGAGACAACCGCTTTATCGTAAGCTGGGACAGGCTGCGTCAGACGATACGGGCTGGGTTAACCTGAATCTGGAACGGGAAGGACTCTGCACTTTACTCTTGGAATAGGTTGCTCGTGTTCGAAGAGCGCCCTTAGAAAAAAAAGACTGGGAACCAAATTGGTACTAGTTATCATCGCCAATCTGGAGAATCCACAGTCGATGTATTCCTCAGACATGGCATCCTAAGGTCAACCCCCTCTTTACCAGCAAGCACGCCACGCGCAATTAGGTACATAAAACGAGTCATGGCGCATCATATATAACTACTGGACTACGGTCTTAAGGGCGGCATAGCAAGAAAAACTCAACAAGTTCAAACTCAGGCCTTTGCCAAAGGTTCCCGTTGTTTCACGGTCTCAGCCATCCTCGATCCAACTTCGCTATTCAAGGCTCGGAATCCCTTAATGACGCCAGCCCGATCCGCCGCACCCATCTCCTGGCTCATCTTGAACCTTCCCTCGAGCCTCGTGATCTCGATCTCAACCCCAATGATGTTCTTCTTCAGCAACTCGATAAACCGCTCCGGAGCATCACCAACCCCCCACGGCGGCAGCCTTTCCCCGCCGGTATACCCCATAATATCCGTCTCGGCCATGTCCGACAGAGCGGTGACCTGGCGCTGCAAGAACGCGCCCGTCTCCGGGTCGTGCGAGTTGCAGTAGACGCGCGCCCTGCCGTACGCCTGCACGGCCGTGTAGTCCCACGTCGGCACGACCTTGCCGGTGGACGGCTTCGTGTCGACGTAGAATTTGGGCGTGACGTAGTGGTGCACGGGGCCGTTGAAGACGATGACGACGTCCTCGGCGAGAGGGCCGTTGGAGGGGCCGTCAGGCGTGCTGGTCGCTTCGATCAGGGCTTTGGAGTGGGGGTTCATCTTGGCCATGTGGCCTCGAAGTCTCCCGAGCCTTGGGTCGGCATCGTCGGTTGGGATGTCGAGTACCCAGGGGACGTGGGAGAGCTGGATTGCGGGGAAGTTGGGCGAAGGCAAAGATGTGATGATGATTCCGAGGGGATTGTCTTTGATGAAGTGATGAAGAGTTGGGACGTCGTAGTCGGCGTGGTCGCTAGGGAGATACATGATGTCGCTTTTGGATCCAATCTGAAGGACCGCAGTTGAATGCTTCAAGAAGAGCTGGTTCATATACTCGGTAAAGACGGCCGTCTGGATGAGATGACAGATATATCGGGCTGGAAGATAAGCGGTGTCTCCCTCAATCAGGGTATAAATTCCAGCCCTCCGCGGATATCTTGCGTAAAGTTGAAAATCAGGCCACGGGAGACTAAATTACGATGAGTTATCTCTTCCTTTCCCAAGACACAGAACGGGGTCTTATCGCCTGTGAAACGGGATGATCAGACAGAAAGGCTCCCGCTCGGCCGACCTTTGAGCCACCCAATGGATTGATAAGGATTGTTGGAGGACGTAGTAACTTTTTCTTCGAAGTCATCTGTGGGGTCAGCAAAGAATTGATTTGTGAGGGATCGACTGGCGAAGCTTCTGATTCCTGCTGCGGCACCAGTCTCCTTCAGGCAAGTTTAACCTTATAGCATGTGCCGAGCCGACAAAGCGACAGTTCCCCGCATTTCATCAGCACTGTGTAGGGCAGGTAGTAACGGCTTGACCTAAAAGGCCTAAAAGTGTCAGGTCTAAGTGGCGTCGGCTAATCCCATTCGGAATGTCCTTCCGATAGAACAGCTGTTGGAGCGTTTAATCGAACAACACTCCATCTCTTCCACAGCGAATGAAAGACATGCGATAGTCATCTTCAGGCCGGTCCGGGCGGTCCGCACCGGTCCGGCGTGAGTCCCTGGGGTTCTGCCCTGCTCAACTCCGCCTGAGAACGTCGGGAGCTGATCGTCAGTATTGCTTCCAGGGCCCGTGTGAGCCGTTCCATACTGTCCCGCACCTCCCTGATATACGATAAGGAGGAGACAGCGGTTGATTGGGAGAATTCATGATCATCCAACATCCCCTCACACCCTACCCAAGATATCCACAGCAGCCCAGGGCGCGTCCTCGAAATCAATGCTGATATCAGAACTGTCATGTAGGAATATAAATAAGAGCGCTTGAAGTGTTTTCTGAATGCTAACTTCAATGTCAATTGAACGGCAACTACTCCACTCTCAATTGTTACTTACTCAAACACTTATTCCAAATGGCCATTTATTGAACAAGTGGGTTGTTTGTATAGGGAGTGAAGTTTATCGTAGATTGGCATGAGGAGGAGGAGGGTAGGTGACCCGGTCCCTCTTATATAGTAGCTATATAACAAATTTTCGGTGTTGACCCTTGGTTCGATCAGACCCTGTTCCTCCCAACACCATTACATCAAACCCCTACGTTGTTCACGGCGGTAGCCAGAACCCACCACCGACCGAGTGGGTCCCTTTCGAGTGGAACGAACCGCGTCTTGGGAAACAGATCCACGGCGAGGTTGCGGTTTACCGCCCCGAGGGCGTCTCCGGCTCGCTCTCTGCCGGCTTCTGGAGGACCGGTCCCACTTCCCCGGGCGCGGCGAAAGACGGATCTCACAAGATCACATACTCATCCCCTCTCGGTGACGAGACGGCGTGCGTCATCGACGGGTCCGCCACCCTCACTGTGGCCCACACAGGAGAGCGCTTCGAAGTCGGGCCTGGATCGGTCATCAGTTCTCCAAAGGGGCTGGAGATCCAGTGGGAAATCCAAGCGCCGTCCTTCAAGAAGTGGTGGTGCATTTGGAACGGGACGGAGCCTACAGTCGATCCGCCGGCGACGCTGACAGTTCACCATGTCAGCGACAACCCTGATGCCTGGGACGAATACCTCTTCACGGAGCCGAAGGAAGGCGAGTTGAGCGCCGGCGAGCTGTCCTTCATCCGTAAGACGGGTTCTACTGGGACCATGATGAGCGGCATCTGGCGGTCTGGGAAAGGGATTCCTGGCTCTTCAGTCGATGAGAAGGGTACACTCGTGACACCGTACACGGGCACGCTGGGTGATGAGACGATCTTGCTACTTGAGGGAGAGGTTGATGTCGTGGAGACTGACACGGGCAAGAAACACCATTTCAGGGCTGGCGATGCCATTGGGCTTACTTCTGGCATGCATATTACGTGGACCTCCCGTGGGCCCTTCACGAAGAAGCTATGGGTGATTACTCGTGATGTCTGTTAGTTCGAGAAAACAATCCAAATTTTCAAATGGGTCGTTGCAATTTCACAACCTCACCTCCAATTTGCCATTTTGACGAAATGGGTTTGTGGACAAGTTTCGTTGAGGGACAAGGATTTCAAACAGCCTCCTCAAGTGTTCTTTCGTGCCGTGGCAACTTTAGTATCATGCATATTGCAGCAGGAATGGAGTACTGTCTAAAACTTGGTTCCGTCAGCCTTTGCATTTTCATAAACAAATAGACCCACAACTCGCCTCGCCTAATTGCGCTTGGTGCAATGGATTTTGAGGCCACCTCGTGGATGCTCAACAGAAGCATCAAAGAAGAGTTGCTCGTTTCCTCGGCCCGCATTCGGTGGGCATGGCGCATGCCGGGTTGCCCAAGCGTTCGGAAATGACGCCCCAATCACGTCTCGCCGCCCCGCGACGATGCTTACCCCAAAGAGCAAACGCCGGCATGCCAGTGCCCAGCCCACGTGGATGCATGTCGCGCCATCGACTGGCGCGAAGTATGTCTTCCAGAGAAACTGGTTGCGATAGTGGTACCAAGGCTTTAAAGACTCTTGATTCCTCAAAATCTCTCTGAGCCTCAATAATATCGACATTCGTTCAAGGGACAAAATGAAGCCTTCAAAAGCTATTTCTACCAGTTTAATCCTCGCTGCCGGCACCCAGCTCTCTGGTGTGCTCGCTGCACCCGCGCCTTTACGACAAGAAGTTGGGTCTCACCAATCCAACGGCGGAGCCCTTGACAGTGCCCCGCGGCATTTTCCTGCGCAGGAACCCATCATCCAACAAGCTTCTGGAGTTTCGACAGACGCAAAAGCACAGGACGCTCTATTCACAGAAGTGGAGTCGGTCGAGTCCGCGCCAGCACCTTGGGACGACTTCGTTGAGACAATACTTGATGAAGAAGAGGTCAACCGACACGAACGCGAGGTCCTGACGCTCTCCGTCAAGTGTAATGAACTCGTTTTCATATAATCAGATCTAGATACTGACATGCATACAGCATCACGCGTCCGCATACCGTTACTGGAGGATCCCAGCATCAAACTTCAGTACAAAGATCTGCCTGACAAACCAATCGACGACCCCACAAGGTGGAAAGCAGCGAGAAATGCGGCACGATGATGAGCCATGTAATAGAAAACGCCGGTCGCCATTCAGATGTATTCTCATTCGCAGCACTGCTTGGGTTATAGGAACCTATACCTCGACATCGTATACTGTTGTCCACTCCTCCAGAAGTGCATCAACTGGATCCATACTATCCAACCTCTCTGCTCTTCTCTTTGCTCTTGATTCCAGCGCCTCTCTCTTCAACAAGTCTTCTCCCGCGTCATACTCGACTTTCGACGAAGCGGCCAGTGACCGGGACGCAAACTCCCGAATTCCCCTTCTAGAGCTAGTCGAGTCTTCCAGAACCCGCTCCGGGATACCTCTCGCATATCCTCGAGTTTTACTCGAAAATGTTTCCTCAACTTCGTCAGAAGCCATGGCATCGGTGCTTATCCTCCCTTGCTCACCGTATGTGAAATGCGGTTCGAAATTGCCTGCACAGGCGCCCAGCTCGATATCCGCCAGATCGTCATCGCTGTACACGGCCTCCGCCGCAGAAGATCCGCGGGGTGATGTAGGCCTTACGTTGCTGTAGCTGCTGAAGAGGGTGTTGCAACTGCTCTCTCTACGTTCCTCTTCCTCGCCCATTTCCAGAGCCGCCAATCCAATAGCAAGTTCTGTGTCGCTGTCGTCGGCTACACACTTCTCAAAACAATAAGCATCTTCAAGGATCTCCTGCTCAGGTGAAGAAGGCTCTGCTATGGTCTGAGCTTGTCTTGGTTCCTGTGCGTTGCTATCTGAAGATTGAGTTGACGAACTATTGCCCACTGCAAGAGCAGCCGAATCGCCACGAACAGAGACCACTTCCTTTTTCGATCTCTTTGATGCCGGTCGGACCGTAGCACAGCGGAGAAATCCGGAATCTGGCCGAGGCTTCTTTTTCCGTGCCTTCGGTTCTGGCGAGCGGACGACAACAATCTGGACCCCGGGCGGCAATTCATCGACTGGTGGCGCCGGAGGAGGAGGAGGAGGAGGAGGTGGTGGTGGTGGTGGTGGGCCTTGTTGCGCTGGAGGAGGTATGCTACCTCTTGACGCCGGTTCTTTACCCCTCACAGAGATCGGAGGTGGAGGAGGCGGAGGCGGTGGTGATTTGGGAGCCGGATTTTCCACTGGCCACATGTGCATCGTAATATCCCAGTCGGGCTGGACTACATTTTCCCAGACTTGCGGCAGAATAATTTCTCCGTCAGGGCCAATAAGATCGTAGTGTCCATCGTTGACGTGCTGCTCAAGACTGTCTAAGTGAAGGAATGCACTTTTGATCAGCTCCTCCATACCCTGCTGAAGCATTAGCAAGTAATTTTAGCAAGCAAAATGTGGCTATAACATACCCTCCATGTGGAACAAATTTCCCAAGGAAATTTAAACCTCCGGCCGACGGCATCTTTAAACTTGACAGGCGGCTTTTTCTCACACGCCGCTATACCGGCAGCCTCTTTGGCCTTCTCCTCTTCTTCCATGGCTCTAGCCGCATCGTCTGCGTCCTTTCTCTCCGCTCTCTCTGTGGCTTCCTTCAACTCGGCAACTGCCACTGTCTCGGCAAACGCTCTCTTGTATGCCTTCTCCTCCTCCGCTCTGGCCTCTTCTATGGCCTTGGCTTCAACCTTTTCGTTTTTCGTCTTCTCAGCCAGAAGCAGCTTCGCGAGATACTGTCAGCTTCGTAATTCGGAAGATACACAATCTTCAAGATCTTACCTGCGCGGCACTTTCGTATGACCGAGAAGACCTCGTGCTCGCCGCCTTCATCGCCGTATCCTTGACATGGCCTGCACATCTCCTCTGCAGTACTTCTTCTCGAGCCTTGCTGTACAGCGCTGTCCGCGAGGAATCCGCTGGACGATTAGTGTCGGCTTTTTGGCGTCCCAGCATGACTTTTTCCAGTGCTTCAGTAACTTCCACATGAGAGCGCTTGGTAAGGTAGGAGGAATCTAGAGGGACTATGGCGGCGTGATCCCAGTGCTGTTGCACCCAGCGGATATCATGGATTAGTTCTTGGATGATCTCGAGACAATGGTCTAGGTCCTTTGGCGTAATTGTATGCGAATCTGCAGTTGACTGGCTCTGTGGAACTGCCCCAGATGTTGTATTAGTTCCTTCCATCTGATCATTCCGACTGCCTTGAGATTGAGGAGGTGAGACCATGGGAAGCTTCGCCATCATGACCGATCGCGGACTGAAGGATTCATTTGTTTGCTGTGCAAATCCATCAGTTGAAGGGGTGAATGGCTGGGTATTCATCAAAATCGCCTCATTCCGTCGCTAGAGAAAGTTGAGCTTCATCTTAGCCTCGTCTTTGGCTCTCATCAACTCCCTCAACTCATCCCTCTTCTTCTCGTCACTGGCAATGTGATACGCATGCTGAAGAACCGCGACCAATAGCATGAGCGTGCTTTTCAGCCTGTCCAGATTCGCGCTCAACATGTCCATTTTCGGCTGCCGGAAAGGCAGCAGCAGCTTGTTCTTTCTCGCTTTCTCGATCGACTGCTGTATCTCTCCAAAGACGCTTTCGCAAGCCTCGAGCGTCTCGTGGGCGGTAGCGAGAGCCTTGTCCTTTTTGAGAGCTTTCGTGGCGGGGTGATTGAAAACGCCTTCGAGCTCACCCACGACGTTACATGTAAGCCGTACATCGCGCGCAACGTCTTTCAACCGTTTGTCTGAATTTTGATAGGCTTCCGCGTAGTCGTAAATGTTTCGCGCCAGCTTGAAGCCAAGATCGGCAACCTGTATTGAAGAGGCAATCACACCAAGGGTTTCCGCCATTGTAGACTCCGTTACCGTGGCATCGGCCGCTTAAAGAACAAAAGACGGGAATAGGGAACTGCAAATGGACTGATAGATGTTTTTGTGTTCGATTACCTCGAGAAGTCCAGACGAGGGTGGTACGGTAAGCATGGGTAGTGAGGAATGAGGGCCGTGGTTAAAAGCGACAGCTCAGCTCAGCTCAGCTCAGCCATAAGGATCGTAGCACGCATATGCGGCCTTTCGCAACTAACCCTTTTGGTACAGCCCCGAGCACGCTGCAAATAAGCACTTCATCAAGCCTTACAGAGGGGTGCTGCAGTCGACGGCTGGTGCCAAATGCGCGACGGTCCCATAGAACGCCAGAGAAAGCTGCTATTATGGGAGTCGAAGCACTTGTCCGGACATAAATGTTTAGGAACAGAGATGACATTCGCGTCCGGATGAATGCTTCGACCCCCCATGAACTTATGTCAATTGAAAGCCGTCACCGCTAACCGTCGGCTGCATTACCCCTCTACACAGCTATCCCAGAGTTCTTCAGAGCTTAAGCAGAGGCCGAGAGTGTATGCGGATAGAGAATTACAATTCAGACCTCAGAGGCGGGGAAATCTCCTCATGTCCCTTCATGCCTGTGAACGTATAGAGTAAATAATTATCATGCATGTGGTAAACAAAAATAAGGATCAAGAAAAAGGTAGTTAAGGTCAAAAGAAAACTCGAGAAATGCGCTGGGACCATGTCGCTTTTAATACTGAGTGTAAGCTGAAATCGGAAACTAATAGACATAAGGACGCCGATTTTACCAAGGAACACCATATGGGAAATGCTATTTTTAGTTGAACACATTCGTCCATCTTCGGAGAGCCTCTTCTGCTGAACTTGGGATATCACACGAACCAAGTGAACCCAGAAGAGACTCATCACATCGAATAATGCAGCTCTCGTTGTCGGATTCTGAAGCTGTAAAGCCTTGTGACAATACTCTCACACTCTCTGGTTCCTCATCTGGATCGATTAGAACAGGCGGTGGGGGTGGGGGAGGCGGCGGTGGTGGCACCGGCGACAAGCTGCGCCGATTGCCGCATCTCGACTTCCCTCGTGTCCGCGGACGTGGAGAGACATCAATCAGAAGAGCCCTCGTTGGGCTCAATCCTCTTTGCGCCATATCTGTAGCAGGGCGGCGTGCTAGACTGGCGGTCCGGTAAAGTCCGGCACCTGGCGCAGACATTGCTTTCCTGGACATAGACTGCCGACGGCCCAGTCCCTCTTGAGGGATGACTTGGACACCTGCTGGCCCCTCGCAAACATCAATTATGACCGACGAATGGCTTCCTCTTCGCTTCAGAGAACGGCCTCGGCTGAGGCTAAAGTTGAGCCAAGGATCGTCCGAGAGGACGATGGGCGGTGCATGAGAGATACGTGCATGTTCATTCATCCCATGCATCCGCATTTTGATGGTCCAACCGGGTCTGACCATAGTCGTCCATAGCATAGGAAGAATAGTTGCACCGTCAGGCCCAACAAGGTCGTAGTTCCCTGTGTAGACGCGTTGGCATACTGAGGCATCAGATGCGAACGCCTGTTTGATAAGATCTTCCATGCCCTTTCAACCGTCAGCAACATAAGCTTCAACCTGCAGGTTTCGTTCTCAATAGCCTACCTTCCAGGTGCAGCAAAATTTCCACGGAAAACTGAATGTCCGATCGAGGATGTCTATAAACTCGATAGGTTGATCGCATTTCATTCTAAGATGAAGGAAACGGGAGGGCTGCCGGAGACGTGATCGAAGCCACAAAAATGACATGGTTGCCCACTTGCTGGCCGCCTTGCGGTCTTCTCCAACCTTTCCTCCCATTCTGGACCTCCATCTCTTCAACCTTCTCTGGTATGGCGGAGGGGAGCTTCCCAAGCCGGTACTCGCATCAAGAGAGCCTGAGTTTGACTCTCGCCCAGATAATTCTTGTCGCACGTCAGGTGGTCCGCTGCCTGCCATGATCCGTTCAAGGACAGCTTGGGTGCAGGAATAAGCGTCCATGAGGTCCCGAGCTTCTTTTGGAGACAAGACATCCCCATCGCTATCGCAGTTCCGTGCCTCTTCTATCTGGTGGAGCACACTTTGAACGTGCTGCACGCAAGATTCAAGGTTGACTGAAGGAATCCGTTGTTCCCTCCTAACTGTATCGTCCAATATCGGTTCCCCAGCATTAAATCCTACTGCGGGTGAGCTATTCGAGGAGAATGCGGAGGCCCGGGCTTCGGGGTGATCAGGAGAAGGCGGGCTGTCGTCAATATATGTGAACTCAGTGCTCCCGTTGGGATCAATAACAGGAGAAGATTTTGCGGATGGCTTTCTGGGAGTCGAAGTCAGCTTATGGAAAGTATAGTCAACTGAATTTGGGACAATAGCTAGACTCACGAGGTTGAAGATCCGCCTGTAAGAATAGCTTCTGTACGGACAGCCTCCAATCGTCTTGACGACGCTTCAAGGGCCGACATGAGCTCCTCCATCTTTCGTATACTAACGTCTTTCCCTGAAGACGAATTATCCTTGGCGTTGATAAGGGAAGCAACTTGAATAGTTAGCAGTAGCAGCTGCATCCCTCCGTTCTTTAAGTCCAGCTCGGCGTTGAGTATTTCAAACTTGTGCATCCCAAATGGCCAAGCGGACCTTTCAGGCTGTCCTTCCTCCAGCACTGCATGGATGTTTTCGAGAATACCGTGGTAACCGTCAATCAGATTCTTTGCCGTGTTTTCAGCATCCGTGTTTCGCACATCTATCGTTTCAGGGTTGTCGAATACCAGGACGGCATCTTGAAATACTCCCGAGGTCAGTTCAACGTCTTTCGCGAGGTCCTCGATGCGGCCATCAACGTTTGAGATGGCGTCCGCGTAACTGCACAGCTCTTTGGAAATACGGAGGCCAAATTGAGAAACTTGGCCGCACGATGCTGCAATGTCGGATTCCTCTGTCATCGCAGAGGCATAATGCAAACGGAGAGACGTATTTGTGAGACAAGTTGGGCTGAGTACCTTTTCCTTCGGAGGGGCAGAGCGCGAAGAGCAGTTCTTCCGGGCCTACATATGAGTTGAAATTTTCGCATCTGAACCCTCGCGTTCCACAAGTGGGTAACGCGAGCGCTTAGTCGTCTGCAGCATGCTGCGTAGGTCTGAAAAAGAAACACGGAAGATCTTGGCACCAGGTCTCACACTCGTGGCCCTAATGGAAGACAGGAGGTAGAGAACACCAAATGCGGGTGGAACATGAAACCAGTGAGCCCTGGCTAGAGTTGTGAAAGATCACGAAGAGGAGAAACGCGTCACGACTTGGAGCCAGCAGGGAGGAGCTCGCGAAAAGCGCGCACGGACCAATTCACGGGGATAAGCTATCAGATCGCCGAAACCTCGGGCGAGCAAGCTCCAATTAACGCGCTAGCGCGAAAACGCGTCTCTCGTCAACATCATCGACTCTCTGCGCGTCTTACACCCTAAACACTCCCCACCTCGACAACACGCCAACTCCACAACCAAGCGCGACCATTCCTTCTACCACGACCTATACAGTCTATACGCCTTGCCCCAATCACTATGCTCGCCTGGATTCCCTCTGCTCCGCAGTCACCGCACGCTTATATGCCGTCGCACTCTTCGCCTCTCGTGCCCCGACACACCAATGCCGCGCGCCGGCAGCCCCTCGCTCCCAGCACTAGTCACAACACCTTCCCGTTCAACATGGACCCGCCTTCGAAACTTTCTGCTGGCGCACCGCCGCAGCGCGCCTTCAAGCCGAACCCGCTTGTCCAGAGGAGCGTTGGCGATGCGGGCAGGGAGAGACGACGCGACATGTTCCTCAAGAAGGTCGCGAATGAACGGGACGAGAGGAGATGGGCTGGGAGGGCTCAGCAGGTGGAGCAGGTAAACCATCCGCCCCTTTTTTTGAATTCCGTCGCGCAAGACGTGTCTGAGGACTTCGAGGCTGACTTGGAGGAAAACATGTAGATCATGCTGCTGGACTACAAGAAGAAGGAGAGGAGCCGGCAAGAAGAGCTTGAGCGTTCGGCACCCGTGATTGTGGAGCCGTCTGATGACGAGGAAGAGCGCGATGAGGATGCTGAGAATCAGGATCCGATGCTCGGCAGCAGCCAGGTGACGAGTGGAGCGGGTGTTCCGACCGTGTTCAACAACTATGTGCGCTCGTCTCCGCTGCAGACGATGTGGAGCCAGGCCTCCGAGGCCGAGGTGGAAGCTGTTGCACAGCAAGAGGACGAGGAGCTTTACGCATTGTTGGCGATGATGGAAGAGGATGAGCGGCGTGCTAATGCCTCTGGCGAGGACCCAGCCAACCAACACCTTGGCAGCGATGATGACGAGTATGACGACATCTTTTCGGATTATCTCGCTGCTGAACAAACGTCACAGCCGGCGCAGCAAGGCCATGACGAGTACATGGTCATTGACGATGTCATGGACATGGAATTCGATTGAGAAGGCCAGTTTGCGTATGTGGTACACACTGGGTGTCAATAACTTTGCATGATTCGGCGCATCGATAGCGGGCTTGTATATTCTTTGTAGCATTTGCTCGGTCATCGGCTCGGAGTCAGGCGTTTGGCATCAACAAGGCTCGCACACTTCACGCAGTCATGGGTACAGAAGCATAGATCGAACACGCGTAATTATTATTGTGTTGCGCATCCCTGATCTAGCTCTCCTAGAGCTTCTTGTGCTGCGGTCATATCGCCAACCAAATCCTGTGGCGGTGATCCCGCTGCTTGCATCTGCATCCGCGTCAGCTAATTGTCTCGCCATTAAGATGTTAGGTCTCCCTACCTTTTGCATTCTCTCCACAATGAACTCCCGGTCCGCCGAGCTTTCATCCGAGTACCCAGGCCTCTCGAATCTTTCCACGATATCCTTGACGCACCGCTGCTGCTCCTCGTATCTATCCAAATCCGCCTTCTCCGTCTTCTCCCTGTTCTTGGCCAGCCAGCCCGGAAACTTGTCGTACAGCTCCTTCATCGGCTCGTACAGAATCTCCTTGTTCGTCAGCTGCTCCATCATACCCATCAGCATCTTGCTGAAATCCTCGTCCGACCCCAACTCGCCACCCTCGCCGCCGCCAAACCCGCCCTTCTCCATCTCGGCCAGCATCTGCGCCAGGATGTCGTCCGGATCGTTGCTGGAAGCCGCGGCCGCGCTGGCCTGCTCACCCGACGCCTGCATCCGCTCCATCGTCTTCCTGATCTGCTCCTGGAAGTTGTCGCCCTCGGCACCACCGCTCGGCGACTTTTTCGCGCTTTCCCGTTGTGGTTGTGCCGCAGGTTTGGGAGCGCTACTACTGCTGCTGCCGCCCTCGCCTGCTCCTGCGGCGCCGAGCTCTTTCACGAGATTCTCGAGCTGCTGCGCCATTTCGGGGGAGTCGCCCAGCCCGCCGAGTAGCTCGGCCATGCCTGCTTGCAGCTGTTTTGCGAATTCGTCCTCGTCGATTTCGTCGCCGGCGGCGGCTGGTGGTGGGGGTTTCGATGGGCCGGAGGGCTGCGGGGCGGGTTGCGCGTGGGGTGCGGGAGGTTTCGCGGCGGAGTCGTCGATTTTGGTGGCAGAGAACTCGTCCAGGACGTCTGCATCAAAGGATGAGCTTTGGGCGCAGTGGATAACCAAGAGAGTGAATCGTAGGCTCACCGTCGAGGTCGTCCAAGTCATCTTCGTCCGGGTCGGGAATGTCTTCGACGCGTTGCGCGGGAGGCGGCTGCGCGGCGGGGGCGTCTTGCTTCGCGGCTGGGTTTTGGTCCGCCATGGTGAATGCAATGCGCGGGCGGCGGTGTTGGTTTGTGCCCGGACGAGGATTGGGTTGATGTGGATTGTAAAGTGCGGCAGGCGGAGAGATGCCGAGGGCTGGCTGCGTCAGTCAAGCGTGCGTGCCGACCGAGACCGATGCTCGGTGCGCGGAGGGGCAGAAAGTGCACGGGCCAGCGCTGAAGCGATGTGGGGTCACGCGTGGTCGAGGCCTGGACGCGCTGCAGCAACACCGCCAGTTTGAACTGGATATCGACAACCCCTTTCCGACCATGTCAGCCCATCTGGAGGTGTCGAGATTTCGGAAATGTGGGACCAGACCGACGCTCGCATTCGTTGTGATATACCAGATAAGCGAGAGCTTGGCCCTGCTTTGACGTTGTCCAGAGTCTTCCGATATACTTAACCTCTCTGGAAGTCATTGCTCCTATCTAATTACGGTCTTGCTGCAGATAACCGCAAGAGCGTTGTGACTGAAGATTCTCACTCGAGAGTACACAGAAGCCGTGAACAGGTGACATAAGTCCATTCTACTCTCGATTTCTGGGTATCATTGCTCTACGAATATGTCTGTAGAAAGGTGGCTGTAGGCTGACCACCAACTGAAAAAAAATCCATATGCAACCGCTCCTTCTATTTTAGTAGCTACATTCACCAACCCAGGACTACCGTATGTGCCTCATCTTGTCCCTATCCTATTTCCTGAAAGAAGTCCGATGTATTCCTGGATCAAGGCACCATCACTATCGATCGGTCTAAGCAATCGAGACTGGCGACCCTACGGCATTGTACGCCTCATATGTGCCTACAGAGGCTCCGAGTGCGAGAAGCCACTCACTCTGACATGGCAAATTTCCATTGCCACTGTATCGGCGATGGAAGGCTCTAGCAACCCGGTGCTAGCAAACAACTGCTGCTTCTCCAACGCACATCATCGATGATCAATGGGCCTATTATAAAAAAAAAACAAGACACCCTCGGTGTTAATTTATCCAGATGCGCTACTCGATGGCTTATCTGAATAGATTTTTACTTCAAGAATTCAAATGTAGCTAAGGTTAGATCTCAGCTACCAACCAGTCAGATGGGGTTTCAGAATATCCGATTCATACAGGTCACATCGAGATTCAGTCATCAGCTACACTACCCCTTCATTCGATCGCCACCTGGATGCTGGAAGAGTCACAATGAGCATATTATTCAAAGAAGATCGTGGGTGTCCAGGCAACTTGGCAGCTCTCTATGTAATGTCACAGTGGCCACCGTCGGATATTCCATAAAAGTCAGCAACGGAACTGTCACACTCCGCCAGGGAGGAACAAACGACACGGTCGAGCTGCGCTATCCATCACATCCAGTCCAAGAGCTTGGTCCAGAGTATTCGACTCTTCGAGCGTTCCAGCTAGCATTGTCCCAGCTTTCCGCAAGCACCATTTGGGCTCCGGGATGGTCAAACTTGTTGAGTGACGAGGACCCTTGTTGAACTCATACTTCCGCTCTGGTGAGTATGGATCATGCCACATGACGTGGTCAAGCCCCCTGGACGACATTAAGCGTGCGCCGAGAGAGCTTCCATTCATTTCTTCCGTGCTCGCGTCGAACAGCAGCTTCCACCAAGATGTCCATAGAGAGGAGACTTGCTAGCATAATGTCTACGTCTCGCATCCGAACTGTCCCTTATGCGTCCTGACAACCATGCTTAGCAATACTCTTGTCATTCTCCTGTTCTTCGTCGGATGGCGGGACCTGGGCGGGCCAGTCTTTCACTATGAGCCCACTCAAGATTGCAAAAGCGCCCAGGAGTCCGTTGATAGAAAAGTACGGGAGTAATGGGGATATCGAAAGGTTGCTGAGAGGTATCGGGCGGAAGCAGGCCCGCTATGGTGAGATCTCGACATCACACGGTCTGGAAAAGAAGAGGGTAGTATTTCTGAGAGGAGGGATTTGGAAGGTATTCCCAATCAGAGGAGGCGAGTCTTGGGTATCGACCGGCTTGAGTCAACGCAACCGCCAACTAAGGAAGCTATGCACAACTGGGCCGTCAAACCCCCGCTTTTGATGTAGCGAAAGCGCACCCAGAAGAGGGGTATAGTTCGTTCTGAGACATCATTTCCAGGCGATTGCATGCTGGAGGGTTCGTAGAAGGCGCCTTTGGGTCGGATTGGAATTATAAATGGAACACGGATGCCCAGAAGCATGGGGCAGGATCTACAACGGCGGTGTCATGATGCTTCTAAGTATACACACAGCGGATCTAATTCTTGCTTGCGACGTTCGAAGAAAGGCTCGGGAGGGGCCGTGTCAGCCAGCTCACAAGGCTGAGCCGCGGCCGGGGTGATGCCGACCGCCGATTCTCGACGCCGCTCGCTGTCTTTCCACCCTTCCATCCTCCCGCCAAGCTGTACCGTCGGCCCCTTCCCTTGTTCATTGACCAAACCGCTGCCTGCCCCCGCGCCTGGTGAGTGCCCGCTCTTTACAATGCCCGCCCGTGCCCTGCCAAACACCCGCTGATTCTCCACACAGACTCACCTTCACTCTCGCTCGCTCGGAACTTGTGACAGCCTCGGCGGCCAGCGCGCACGACACCAGACAACCTCCACCATGTCGCTCGCAACGACCCGTCTCGCAGAGGAACGGTAAGCGCTCCCCGCCCCTCAAGCCCCACCGCCACCGCTCCAGCGCAAGAAAGACTACCCCTCTTCCTCCATCCGCCCCATCGTCGTCCTATCCGCATCCCACGAGCCGCTCGAACCCCATTCGCGATCTTTTTATAAATCCTGATCTCATAAATAACAGTAAGCAGTGGCGCAAGGACCACCCCTTCGGCTTTGTCGCGCGCCCCATGAAGAACGCGCAGGGCGCGCTGGACCTGCGGAAGTGGGAGTGCGCCATCCCCGGTAAAGACCGCACCATCTGGGAGGGCGGTGTCTTCAAGCTCGAAGTGACATTTCCTGAAGGTAAGAACAGATCTCGCTCTCAAATATTTTTGGTCGCCATGCTGACAACCTTGTTTTCACACAGAGTACCCTACCAAGCCTCCCAAGTGTACGCGAACGCTCACCTCACCTTCTGCTCGTGAAGGGGCGAGATGGGTTCCCATGCTGACGTAGCGCAATAACCAGGCAAGTTCGTGCCGCCACTCTTCCATCCCAACGTCTACCCATCGGGGACCGTGTGTCTGTCGATTCTGAACGAGGAGGAGGGCTGGCGCCCCGCCATTACCGTCAAGGAAATCCTGCTCGGCATCCAGTCCCTGCTCGACGAGCCCAACCCCGAGTCGCCCGCGCAGGCCGACGCTTTCAACCTCTTTAAGAAGGACCGCACTGCATACGAGAAGAAGATCAAGCAGATTGTCAAGGACAACTCAGGACACTGAACAACCTCGAACAAAGGGCATCGATGTGGGGCGGGCGGGTGAGATTAAAGAGGGCGGGCGGCACGCTCTCCGGTGGCGGTGATGACGGTGAAATACCCTAGGTGACGAGACAGTTTCTTTTTGCTCACAGCGTCGTGAACGGAACACGCAGGTGTTATCCAGGCGGGATATCTGCCCGTGAGGCTACGCTCCTCAGTCAGAGATTCTCGCGGGCGTTCAACATAGGGAGGAACTCGATGCTTTCTTTTTCTTTTCCGGTAGACAGAATGGCGAAGGACGGTGGGAATGCAGCCTGGATATGAAAAACGGAGCACTTGCCCTTTCCTTCCTTTTGGTCGTGGTGTTCTGGCGCAACGTCCTGCGACAGAAGGCAATCCATTCCACGGCGTCAATTTTGGGAAGTTCCGAGGTTGAAGGATTCCTGTTCTACGCATATGGGGCAAATGGGTGGTGAACTTGAGTTTAGATTGACTGGGAGAATATATATGCATGCAATATGACAACGTTGGCGGATGGCAATGGTGGATGAAAGAAGAGATGTTTCTCGGAAATAATTATTACACTATCAAGAAGGGAAGCTAAGATGCAATCTACCTCCTCCAACCACTGCAGCCTTCCGTCTTCCACCCATTCCCCCTTCTTCCCACAGGGATATACGCGTAAACGCCCATGAATGCCTAAAACTCTTCTTCATACCCTCTTCCTATCCACGTTTTAATCCCACGCATCTCCCCACCCCTCATCCATCTCTTCTTCTTCCGCCTTCTTCTTCTTCTTCTTCACCTCCTCCTCAGCCTTCTTTCGCTTCTCCTCCGCCTTCTTCCTCCCCGCCGCCGCACCACTGCCCCCTACCACGACCGGCGCGCTCTTCTTCGCCGTCCCCGCGCTGCCCGTCGTGCTCGCCCTCACGCCGGCCGCCGGCCTGCTGAGCCCTTTCGGCAGCGGCTTCTTACCCGGCCCCTGCTTCGCGGCGGTCTGCGCGGTGAGCCAGCCTGCGAAGTCGGGCTCGCCGTTGTCGTCGAAGGGGACGGATTCTTTCTTCGGTTGGGAGGCGGGCGTCGAGAAGGGGTCGTCGTCGGTCGAGGCGCCCCAGCCGTCGTCGTCGTCGTTGATGGCGGCATTGTTGTTGGCGTTATCGTCGAAGTCGTCACCCCACGCGGCGCCGAAGTCTTCGGCTTCGGCTTCGTGGTCGTCGGACGGGGCGGGGGAGGAGATGGTCGGGGGCTTGAGGGTTTGGCGATGCAGGGTCGAGGCGGTGCTGGTGGAGGAGGTTGGGCGGGTGGATATGGTGGGTGGGGGCATGGAGGAGGATCGTGGTTGCGTGTCAGGGGTGTGGAGGCCGTTGTTGGTCGTTTGAATATCGCCGGTCGCGGCGGTGAGCTTGTTGGTGAAGGATGAGATGGCCCAGCCGGCCCAGGAGTTGTCTTGTTGCGGGGTGGACATGCGGGGGATGGCACCGCCGGCGGCGGTGGAACCGGCTGCGTTGGGCGGTGAGAGAACGGTGTCGGGCATGGTGGTTTGGTGTTTGCGGACGCGGGCGAGGTAGATGTCCAGGGTTTTGTTGGCTTGATCGCGGACCAATCTAACGGGGGATCATGTAAGTACGTGTAGGGACGAGGCACCGAGATCTTTGGAACCTACTTCTCCTTATCCACCAAGGACGGGCATATACCAGGAAGGAGCTTCGCCGCACAGTCTTCCTCAGTGTAGAGATCGGCTGTCGCTGCTAGGGCTAGCAGAGCAGCATTCCGTGCGTGAACGAAAGGATCGCGGAGGGCGCGACCGAATGCTGCAGTCAAGATCTTAGTCCGTGAGCTTGCCCCAAGGTTTCTAGCTATTTTGCCCAAGCATATCGTGGTGTTGGTTCTGATTCCAGGTTGCTCGTCATTGGCAGTCTTCGCAAGGTGTCGCAACAGCTCTCCGTTGACTACACGATCCGAAAGTTTAGGTACGACTGTGAGTACTGCTTTGACAGTTTGCTCTCGTAGTACCGGTGCTGTGTCGGAGAATCCGGTGACCTTTGAAGAAGTTAGTAACGGAAGGAGTCGCGGCAGTCCATGTGTCGTACCATCTGAGGGAAGATTTTGTCATTGACAATCTTATTTGAGAGATGGTCAATCATCAACGGAAGGTTGTCGAGAAGGCAAACGCGTATTGCTCTATCGGGGCTTTGGAAGAGCCTGACGATGACAGGAGTAATTTGGGCATCATACTCTTCATCCGACAGTTTGGAAGCAATCTTCATGACAAGACTGAAGACCTTGGGCCCACCACCGCCAAATTCAACGGACTTCAGTAGCTCAGGAAGAACCTTCATTTTGAAGAATTCTTCGGGAAAGTCGTCCGACACTTCCTCAAGCTGACCAAGCAGCTCATCTCTCTCAATCTCGCCCTTTAGTCCAAGATTCTCTATCCCGTCTGTTAAGGAAATAAGAGGCGTCTGGAAGAAACCTCCCGCCCGTTGTCCTTGGTCCAGGAACTGACCAACACTTGACCTTGCCTTCGGGCTTGGATTGATCAAACGCCTATAACTCTGCTGCATTGTAGGTGGAACACTCTTGACTTGTCCAAGCTGGTCTGTTCCTTGAAAGCTGCCATTGAATGTCTCGAACACCACAGTACCAAAGCCATATGCGTCGATGGCTGTAATTGGGTTGCTCTTGACTACTTCCCATCCCCCCTTGGCAATCTCGGGCGGTACGTAGCGATTCGAGTCGGGCACCAAGCTTCCGAAACTATAGATGACAGCATCATCCTCCTTCATGGAGCTCAGAACATCGAATCCGCCCAGTTTCCATTCGCCGCTCTCGCTCGTGAATATTGAAGAGACGCGCACCGAACCGTGGACGGAGCTCGCCTCGCTGTTAAGGAACTTGAGGGTTTTGGCGACGTTGTGCAAGCCCCATTTGATTGTCTCCTCGGCAAGGGCTTTCCGGCGCGTGTGCCAGCTGAGCGGATTCAAACGTTCAGTCGCGATATAGATGTAGGTCTCCGTTTCCACCGTGTCCAGCACCTTTATAACGCCAGGGTGCCTGATGGTCCGTAATTTACGCAGCGCGTTCTTCGCAAGGGGGAGACGAGACTTGTTGGCGGTGATATCGAAGGAGAAGATGCTGCATTTAGAGCCATCTTCCTGCGCATATCGCGTAAGCATCGCTCGGGCGTGCGCAAGGGGTATTCAGCCATACTCTCTTGGTGCCGTTATGGAGGGTCCATATTGACTGATCAATGTCAACTCTGTCGTCGAAGGAGTAGCCGAATGCAGGGCCTTTGGAGATTGCGGAGGCGACCGCAGACTTGAGGAAGTCCATCGCGGCGCTCGGCGACCAGAGCAAAAGTGCAAAGCAGGAAGACGATCCTGAGACGAGGGGATAATAATAGGCACGATGATGCCCCACGACACGGACACGAGGCGTTGCGACTGGCGGTCCTTATCGATAAGCGCGCGCCTGCCCAAGTTCGGATTAGTGCACAGCGATCACCGCGCGCCTTCTCTAGAGGACGTGCGCGTTGACACCCGCATCTTCTCACCACACTCCGACTTCGATCTGACAGGTCGACTCGCCACCCTGCGTCTCGTGGAGATCCTCGTCACACCAAGAACAGGAGCTGCTGTCACTCAAATTGCCCTATTTACAACGTGTCGACCTTCACCTGGGCCTTTCTCCTGTCAAACAGTCACGCTAGTCAGTAATCGCTCGCCAACGCGCGCATTCGCTTTGGCCCCACGATACTCTCCCTGAGCTTCTCCACTCTCGCTCTCACCTCCGTTGTCTTTCTGGTGCTGAGTGACGTCGCCCGCTCTCGCCCCGATTCCTGAATTCGGTCGCCGGAAGAGTCACTGTCTCAGCACAGCTGTTACCCGCAACACTTCAAAGCTCTACTGGCGACCGAACAAATACGAGGTAAGCAACCACTGTTTCTTTTTCATGTGCCTTCCGACTCTCTTCGTGTACCCTTGCCATAGGCAACGAAGAGAGCGTCTCCCGTCGATGATGCGTAGGTAAAAGGTCCGATCGCAAAGTCCGCCGATGGTTCCGGATATTCTTGTTTGTTTGACAACAGGCTACTAAGGAGGCTCTCAACGCGATGCTGCAGTCTAGATGGCCCTTGAATGAACTCTTCAATCGACTCTGCATGCCTCTATTGGCATTCGGATTCGTTCCTAAGAGGACATCAAACTCGCAAAATGAGCGACTTATTGGAGTTCTAGCCCTAGAGAATTGCCTCAATGGGTCCGAACTAATGGCAGTCGCAAACACCCGCGAACCGTTAGCTTAAAGCTTCCAGGTTCCAGGAAACAGCATTCTTGGGTACCATGGACTTGTACGCTCGCTTGAACGGCTGAGGTGCCTTAGTTGGTATGCAACGAAGTTCGAAGCCTCGGCGGATGCGAAATGATCATTCAAAAATAAACTGAAAAGATCTGAGACGGATTTCCACTTAAGAATGAAAATTACTCGAATCCAGGCTAGCGCTAACTTTCAGTGTTAATAGGGTCGAAATTTTCAGCAGTGATAGCTGGACTCAGACATTCTAGTGCTGCTTTCCAGTTTCTTAATTACGATCTACTTTGATACAATGCATGACGAGTGGCATTCATGAGTCAGCGCTCTGAAAAACCGCTTCTGGGTCTCGACAATACAGGTTCCTTCTGGATCATTCACTACCAAACTAACAGCGACGCGTCAACCTTCATTATCAATAAGACGGGTCCGAACATCGGCTTGGAAGAATTACTGGACACAAAGAGTGAAAGTCTGCAAAGTGAGAAGCTTCAAGAACTCGAAGTCAGGTATTTCGAGAAAGCGTGGTACATCGAAGACATCCAAGCTTTCGAAATCGCATGTGGGGTTGCCTGCGCGCAGAGGCTCCGCGAGAATAGGCCTCCCGGCTCGAAGCTAAACAGGTGGGATTGGGTGGTTGAAGACGTCGATCTGAGCAAGGGGCTTCTTGATAAGGCAAACCCAGCCCCATCGCGGGCAGAGGCAGGCTCAATGTCCAAAAGGCTGAGAGATTCCTCGCCCGAGTCACAATCTTGGTCGAAGAGACGCCCTCTGGAAAAAGACGCGCCCTTTTTTGCACATGCAGATACTTATAGGCCAAACTATGGCCCCAAGGCGACGGAGTCCGTGTCGCCATCAACTAAAACAAGGCGCGATTCAAACTTTTCGACGTCGTCTTCCCCCCGTGACCGAGGGGTGAACGATGGTGTAGGTAAATCGAATCCCAACGATCATCTTGATCAAGCCAAGCGACCAATGCAGCAACTACGACAGATGCATGCCTCGTCGGCAAATGGCCCTTGGAAAATGCATCGCGAAACTTCAAGTGCCGCACCCAAGAATCCTAGTGGAGGAGACAGATATCAGAGCCACACGGACTCCACGAGCATGAGTTTCGATTTCTCAGGAGTTCCCCGGGGACCGAAACATAACCCTCGTCCACGTCAGCCTCAGTCGACCTTCACACAGCAGAGGAAGTATCAGGAGGCGTTGGATGAAAAGCATCCTTGTGTCATACGCCAGGAAGATGCACTGCAATTGAAAGACCAACCTCATATCTTCATTTCAAGCTCGCACCTGCCGTTTCTGCCATCAACAATTCCGCACTTGCAACGACTCGTAAACAGGGAGTTCTTTGCATCTGTAACAGTCAAGGCGGAATTAAGCGGGTGGTACTTGGTCTTCCCTGCCACTAAATCTGGAAAAAGGGATTTGCGGCAATGCTTCGAGAAGTTCAACAAGTCGCTTCTGTTCGGAGAATACACGCTACACATGGATCCTCATGTTGATGGAGAGACGACAGCAAAGTACCCATCCAAGAAAAATGGCGAGAAAGTGTCACAGAAGCGAGGCGAACCCATCTTGGGGTCCGAGAGCCGCCTTGAAGGACCAATTGCGCTAGTTGATGGCCCAGCGGTTTCCCACCTACGACCCAAAGCTGATGATGAGATTTCTATGTCAAGTACAGCAGCGCCCTCAGAGATTTCTTCCGGTACGACAAGAGCGAAAACACACTGCGCTGAATGCAAAAATGCCCACTTCCCGGCGTATAATCCGAAACATAGCTGTAGCACATGTCCAAGACATTACCACTTGATGTGCCGGAAGCCCCAACTCAAGATTAGCGAAGATCCGTAAGACAAGCTTCGAAAACTTTGTAAGCGCTTCTGCTAATGCTTTCACAGTACCGCTTGGCAGTGTAACTATTGCATCAAGAAAAAAAGACCGAAGCCTGCATCCACTCAACGAAACGTGCAGACCGAATCTTCTGCTTCTGCAGTGCTAGAGTCAAGCAGCTTGCATAATCTGATTCGGAACGCAAACCAACAGCCGGGCGGACAGATTCGAATGGGGGTAGTGTCTCAAGCAATGAACAGCACAGTCCAGGGAGAAAAAGGCAAAGTTCCACAAATATCTGTTGCGAAGGAAATAAAGTCTCATGGTGCGGTTCTGGATCCTCGCTTGCACGGCAGGACATTGACTAGAGACCCTCGGATTTGGGACGGGGCTGCAGTACGTTATTAATTTTCCCAGTAAATGTTGCAGAATTCTCTAATCTTCCTTGCAGAATGGGGCTGCCACGCCGCCGGAGTCACACGAGCATTCCTCGAAGTCTTGGGCGGACAAAGTTCAGCAACTGGCAGTTCATGACCACAATGCACGTGACGATGTCCAGCGCAAAATGCAACAACATTCTGGCTTCCCGAAAGAGCTGGATGCGCCTACTCAAGAAAATATCGCCGAGGCGCATGAACCGGACACTCAGTTTCCAACTCAGAAAACCAATCTGGGGGTTGGTCTTCACAATCAGAAGGAACACATTCATGACGAGCAAGTAATGGGCAACAGATCAATGCTGCAGCCTTCAGAGGAAGAGTTACAGGAGCGCTTGCAGTGTGATGGTCAGCAAGCGGACCTTGAACCAGAAATTCCAGACTTGTCTCTGGAAATTCCTGAAGCCTCGACAGGGAGTGTTCCAGCACGCATCCGGAATCTCGCTGGAAGGTTCTCCGAGGAAATAAGCCGCGGGAAAATCTGGCAGTCTACTTCTGTTGAGATTCAGGCATCTTCAAGCAAGCCTCAGCCGGAGAAACGCAATTCATTGGTGCGTTGCAGCACTTGCGGCAAAATCATCTTCTCCAAGGTTGCAAAGGCAGAGGACCCCACATGGTTTGTTTCTCCCCCACCAACCAGATGCATTGTGGAAAACTAATGTGACAATAGCGCAGGCTGCAAGAATCAAAGGCAACCGGCGAGAGGGGACGGTGCACGGGAACCTTGGATTTCTGAGAAAGCCGAAGAGGTCTGGCGGCGAAGACTGGAGGCAGGAAAACGGCAACTTAATGGGCACCTCTCACCACACCAACTCAATGGCCATCCTTCACCAACGGCAAAATCTGCAGGCGACCCTGGACCTTCCCAGCTCAACAGAGAGGCTTCAACTCTCGAGCAGTCGAGCCACAAATTTCATGACGACACGAGCACGCAGCCGACAGACGCTCAGGTGAAGGCGACAAACGGTGGCGCTCAGGACCCACGAGATCCCTCACCGGCCGCATGTGAGACACCCAGCGCCGTCACTAACCCTACAAACGTGGTGAGCGACGGTGAGAATGAAGATGCGGAGATGATGGACCAATCAGCACAAGCGGTCAGCAGCGGAGGCCCGAGCTTCGAGGCCAGCCGGCTAGTGCGCCGAGCTCGTTCTCCTGTCAACGAAAACATCAACAATGACACCGCGGGAATGGGATCCGACCATGCACGTTCTGCCATCGAGTCCAGGGGTTTCAAGAGTACGCACGGCCATGCAGAGAATGGCGCCTTATCGCTTGACCCTGCCAGAGACTCCAGCGACCTGTCTGCGCCTTGTGCCAAGTTGCCCGCGAGCTTCAGCTGGCCAGAGCTGATAGGATTTGCCCTAGCAGAAGCGAGCGATCATCGCATGACTGCAGCCCAAGTCCATCAATGGATCGTGGACAACGTCGAAGGCTACGAAATAAACAACACTACTCACAGAAGCAGCATAGCCGCTACCTTGAGTCAGCAGAAAGCAAAGTTTCCCAAGGACGACGCCATCATGGAGGGCTCCCGCCAACTCTCGCGCTGGAGGCTTGCGCCTGAGTTTGTCTCCGGCTACAAGACCGACTTGAAAGCTCAGCGGGAGATGCTCCGCAAAGAGCGTTCCCTCCAGGGAGCCCGCAGTAGCTTCTTGTCTCGTCGCAAAGAATCCAACGACTTCGCCAAGAGCCCCCACGGTCCATCGCTCCCAAGGCCGACATCCCAGCAGAAAGACGCATCTAAACCCCCTCCACAATCCACCGAGACGCCCATGTTCACCCAGCGCCATAGGGTCGCTTATGACGCTGACGGCCGGGACATTGTTGCCGGATTCAAGGACATCCCAATCGAGAGGTGGACTGAACTTGCCGAGGTTGAGTCATTTAGAGCAAAGGGTGTGAGATTTTACGTTGGCGACTATATCAAGGCACCTCTCCCGAATCGCTTCAAGTTTGCCGATTACACTCATAAGCCTTTGGTTCAAACCATTGCCCAGATCGAGGAAATCAGGCAGCGGCGTGATGAACCTGGTTATGCCGTGCTCGTCCAGTGGTTCGTCACCAAAGAGGCCGCTGAATGGTGGAAGTGCCGCCATGTCAAGTCACTGTGGCCAAAGGATGAGAAATCTGGCATGTATGTTCCTGCTACTGTCTGGGACGTCCTTACTTCAGACTTCATAGCTGAGCAGGAGAAATCGGATCCCGAGGAGACCAGGCGCGAGATCATACCAAATCTGTTCTTCGAATTGGACACAGAGGTGTGGCTTCTATACCTCAAAGAAGGACGTGGTCCAATTTCCGGTCCAGGAGTTGCTTTCGGTCCTCGATCACCCTTCCCGGCAGAACAGGAAGCTGAAAATACTGAAGCAGGTCTGGAACGTACCGACGAGCATCACCGCAGCATTTTACGTCACTCTGCCTTGTTCCAGGAACGGAACGCTGCACAGTCACGAATCACTTTGAGGACTAAATCAATGGCGGAAGCAAACCAACCGTCCAAGCAGGGGCCGATTGCCAAACCTCCTGATGATCAAAGCCAGCTTTCATCCCACAAACAAGCCACCACTATAAAGACGCGCCGGCCGGTGCCTTTTGTTGAGGCAATGCCTATTCCATCTGAGCAAAGCCAGGTACGGAAGTCAACTTTAGAGCGGACCTTATTCACGCCATCTCCTAGCAACGGCCCAATCAGGAAGGATTCAAGTACAACAGAACCGAGACTTTCGAAAGTTGCATCAAAGGCACGTCGTAGAGAAACTATGCCATCCGCCGAACCTGCAGCCAAACGACAAAAAACGACCGTGACGCTGGACGAACAAACCGCCGTTCGGGCTTTCCTTCTCAAAGAGCAAAGGAACGCCAAGTATGAGGTCAAAGACCTATTCGCCGCGGCGCCAGATTACGATCCGGAGAAGGCCGCGTGGGACCGTGAAGCGAAGATCGCAGAGATCAAGGCACGCCCCAGCCGCAAAGCTCGCTTTACCCGAAACCTGGACTACGTGCGTCATGAACGCCCGCCTCATGCCTTGTACGTCGAGGTCGACCGCCAACTGCCGAAAGCTTACAAGGCGCCGCCGCTCAACCGTCCCGGCAGCGGGTACAGCAATCCCGAAGTAGCTCGAGCCACGAACGACCGCCGCTCCTCCCGCGGGAACATCAACAATGACACCTGGCGTTTCAACTCCGACCCGGACACGGACATGCCCGATGAGGCGACGCAAGCCACTAGTACGTCGGCATTGATGGCTTTCACGCAGCAGACGGCGACGACGAATGGAAGCAGCGAGTTTGATCCGAACAAGCCGGAGATCTTCGACACACTGGAGGAGCTGCTGGGTTTGCCGAGCAATATGGTGCCGACGTTGTATGAGGGACGGTTGGCGTTTAGGGATGGGACGATGGGAGCGGAGGGGAAGCTACCAAGGGCGAAGAAGGTTTTCAAGGTGGGGAGGAACGTGCCGGGGGAGTTGAAGTGAAAATGCGGTTTAGGGAGGTGATTCGAGGGCATGATGATAGGGGTTTGCGGCTATTATGCGGGCATTACATGGCGTTGTGTGGAGTCTTCGATTTCTTTTCCTTGCGAAAGTCACAGATGGCTCTTTTCATGGCATGGCATGGGGGTTAAGCATTATCATGGGAGCGAGCAGACTTGTGCGCTTCTGCTGCAATATTCGGCACACTTGCAGGGTTCATGGGCTTGAGCGATGGGGATTAGCGGGAGTCGTCTATTCCTTTCTGTACTTTTTTTTTTTTTGCTTTGACATATATACCTATTTGGGCTTTCGGCATAGGGGATTCTCTTCCGCGGGAAGAGAAATAAAGGGAGAATGATACCCAAAACCTTTCATATTCATCGTGCTGGTAGCCGCATGAACGGTGAACAGAAGAGCTAGCTTTTATTTCTTTCCAAGGGTGGTAGCGTGGCACACTTCTACGAAATAACACGATAGTCAAGACTTACACATGATGTGACTCATCTCCTTTGGCGACGCACGTGGCTCCTGCCCGGGCTGAGTGTGATGAGAGAAATTCTTAAAAAAAAAAAAAGTAATAGAAGTTCTTGTCCACAGCTTAATAGCAGCGGCATTGTCCGATTTTGAAGGATTGGGAAGAAGCATAGAGAATTTGACTATCTTGCAGTTTTGTTCTTTCTTGCCGCACAACTAGTTTGAGGTTTTCCTGGAGACAAGTCTTTCGAGAAGATCCGTGGATCCAACTCTCGAGGGA
This sequence comes from Botryosphaeria dothidea, assembly GCA_011503125.2. NCBI lineage: Eukaryota > Fungi > Ascomycota > Dothideomycetes > Botryosphaeriales > Botryosphaeriaceae > Botryosphaeria > Botryosphaeria dothidea. Next base: position 3,674,082 of record WWBZ02000001.1, read on the forward strand.
TAGGAGCAAGCCACAATCCGAACAGCATATGAATTCTCACCCACATTCCTCCAGTCGTGATTGTGGTTGGGAGAGTGGGATGAACACAGACAAGTCCTCCCTCTTAAACCAAACGCTGGCCCTGCTCAGGAACACAGCCACGCGGCACTGATGTCCCGTGAGATAATGCCCCCGCCTTATTAATCACTTGATACGGCTCCCTACAGCTTCGGTGCCTCACAGCTGAACCACTGAATCGTCCACCTCATGTGTCCGCTCAAGCTATGAAAGTCTGATTTTCTTAATTCATCCAGGTAATCTTTATCGAACCTCCCAATCCGCATGCACGCTTCACCTTTCCCTATACATATACAGCGCTCAAAAAAAAAAAAAGGCATAAGCTAAATATTTTCTCATTCCTCCCAGATCTCCCAGTTCTCCCTTTATCGGCCCTACGCAGCTCAAGAGAAAAGAACATCCCTACCCAGGCGGCCATTCTACCTTCTTACTACTCCTCCTCCTCCGTCCCCACCTTCACCCTCGCCAACAACTCCTTCACCTCCCTCACCTCCTTCTCGCTCATCTCCATGCCTCTCAGATACATCTCAAATACGCCCAGAACCTCCTTCAACCCGGTTTTCAGCGCCTTAGCCACCTCGCCCACCTCTCCCAGCTTTCCGTACCTCTTCCCTGTCCGCTCATCAAACATCACATCCGTCCAATGCACATCCAAGCCCGTCTTGACGAACGCGTCCACGCTCGCCAACACTGCCGCGAACGTGCGGATGATGACGACAACGTCGCGGTTGACAATGCCGTACACGTCCTCCTTGATGCTGCGCAGAGCCAGCTGAGTGAGGGCGGTCACGGCGTTGACGATGTTGTTCGCGCAAGAGTTAGGTGCACCGAGCGCGACGGCGGCCGCGCAGCGCGAAAAAGTCTGACGGAAAGGAGAGCCGAACGGGGAGAGCAGGAAGGCCTGGAAGGCGGCGTGGAAGGCCGTCGGGGGCGGCAGCTTCTTGGACGTGTTTTCGAGTAGGCGGGGCAGCTCTTCGCGCATCAGCGGTGCGAACGGGTGCGGGCCCGGACTCTTGCCGTGTGACTTGGCGAAGTCCTTTGCGCGGCGGAAGTTCTTCGCCGCGCGGCCGGCGGGCGCGTCGACCGGGGCGAAGATGTCGTCGTCTTTGAGGGGGTCGGCGATGAGCGGTTTGTTGGCGTAGCCGATCTGGAGACGCTGCTGGGCCAATTGCTGTTCTGTCGGCGGAGGTGGCGGCGGCGGGGCGCTGACTGCTTCGATGCGCTCCTTGACAGCTGTGATTTCAGTCAAGCATGCATTCAGGACCTCCTTGAATGTTGGGCGTTCTATTTCCTTGTATATAGTCTGCCGGCGATCCTCGAAGCGCTGTGAAATAACAGCAAGTTCCCAGAAAGCGTAAGTCTGCATGCAACGCGGTCAGAAACTCTTCATACACAAGCGAAAAATATTATAGCTTACCCGGAGCAGTTCCTTCTTTGCCCTCAAGCCGCTCAACAAGCTGCCGTTCGGATCTTTCGAGTCACTGGTGATGGGCTTGAGCTTGAGTTCCTTGTCCTTCTTGATCGGCTCCTTGGACAAGTAGATGGTCATGGCCGTGTTCGCGAATTCCCATAGGTAAGTCAGCATGATACCCTCGAAGACCAAACGACCAGTAAGCTCGAACGGATTAAATCCAGGGCGTGGTCTGTAACCAGAAATAGTACTGTCGCGAATCCTAGCGATCGGATAGCCGATTCTCCAAGCCGTATGCCTGAAGAAGATGAAGTAGGTAGCATTGCCGAAGATTAGGAACAATCCAACGCGCGAAATGGTATCGTGGATCATGGGAAGAATGCTCTGCTTGAGCGCGACGCGGCGTGACCGAGGCGGTGTACCCTCTGCTGATGCTGGATCCGTGAAGGGGAGACGAAGGCGGCCGTAATCTCTGTAGAGGTGGACAAAGGCCTGGACGACGGCGAGCTGGAGGAACATGACGTAGAGGTAGAGAGGGCGTTCATTGAGCCTTGCCCTTTCATAAGTCCTGCAACAATCCAATGTCAGCCCTCTTCTGCGCGATATCCGTAGGCAAACACTCACTTGCCCGGGTCCACCATACCCAAGTTCGACTTGGCAGGCTGGGACCATATGTAAACGACGCAGTACCAGTATGCGGAGGCGCCATAGCAGACGAATGTGTTGATGGTGGAGAAGCTGTAGAGATATTGGAGGAAAGTCTGGACTTCGGAGGGTGTTGTTCGCTCGCCAGCTGGGTAGTGGTCAGCGCGGGCGTTGCTCCGGCAATTGGAAGAGACTCACAATGGGCATGTGCCATACACAGGCAAAGAGTGAAGAGTAAAGCAATGAAAAGAAGCAGTGCGCGGACCCCAGCGAGGAACCACAACCAGATCACTGCGGAACATGTTAGTAGCTGAAAGTATATTTGGTTGCAGGACTCGCGGCATACAGCTATTGAATGAGCCCATCCATATGGAAAAGCCATAGCATAATATCAGAGTCAGACCCATTACATAACCGAATTGGCGATGCAAAAAGGGCGACAGGAAGTTCCTGTAGGGGGGCGGCTTGGCCGCCATGATGCCAGGGTGCTGGAGCTTGTAGTTTGACGGCGTGGGTTCGCGGAGGTGAAAATCGGATGTTCGAGGGAGGTGGGAGTGGTGCTCAGTCCATGACACGTGGCAGCCAGGAAGGGCAAGGAAGGAGTGGCGCGGCGGGCAGTCGGCGGCGGATGGGCGAGATGGGCGCGTGGAGAGCTTGAGCTGGTGTTGACTTTCGCGCGGAACAAAACACATGGGAAGGCAGCGCACGGACGCAAGGGCAGTATGTCATCTGCTGCGCCCACGCTCCGACCGCCGCCGCCGCATCACCACCACCAACCACCAACAACGGCAGTCAGGCACCCGCATTCCGCATCCACCTATACCCCGCGCATCCATCGTCTGGCACGCATCACTGCTGTCTCGTTCGCCTTGCACATTCCGCCATCATGTCCTTCGACGATTCCTCCCGGCTAGAGTCCCAGCCCACCACCTGGCGACGACAGGATGATCCCGAATACGCCGACGACCCAGAGTTCAAGCGCTTCACCACCCAGCTCTCCGATCAGCTCTTCAGCTTGACCTCCAATGTCACCCGTCTATCCAACCAGATCTCCCTCCTCGGCACCAAGCGCGAGACAGAGCGGGTTCGTGAGCGGGTCCGCGACATGATCGAAGAGACCAGTTCAGGCTTCAAGGAAGTTGGCGAGGGCCTGAAGAAGGTCCAACAATGGCACGACCTAGGAGTACGTTACCGCCCATTCCTCACGTTGAAAGGCACTCCAAAGACCACAAAGCATTGTTGCTTTCTACAGAAAAAGACCTGTATCAGATGTTTGCTCCAAGACTGTATACTGACATCCTCTCCTCCCAACAGCCATCCCAAAAATTCACCCAAGGCAAACTGAACCGCGAATTCAAGGCCTCCCTCACCGAATTCCAAGTCCTCCAACGCCGCGCCATCGAAAAGGAACGCACCTCCGCCGCCGCCGCCCGCGCCGCCCTCGAAGACTCGCACGACCCTTCCCACCAACAAAGCGGCGGCCAGCAGCAGCAGCAGCAGCTCCAGGAGCAGGACCAGCTGCGCCTGGCGCCGCAGGACGAGGTCGACTTCCAGGAATCGCTCATCATCGAGCGTGAGTCCGAGATCCGCAATATCGAGCAATCGGTGGGCGAGCTCAACGAGCTGTTCCGCGACGTCGCCCATATGGTGCACGAGCAAGGCGAGCAGCTCGACATCATCAGCGAGAACGTCGAGGGCGTGCGCACGGATACGCGCGGCGCCCATGTCGAGTTGACGTCGGCCAGCAGGCACCAGAAGGCCGCGCGCAACAAAGCATGCTGCCTGTTGATGATCTTGGCCGTCGTTTTGACCATTGTGATTTTGGCTGTCGTCCTGGGGTGAGCGAGTAGGATTTCCTTTTTTGTTTCTGCGTCATGACTGGTCATCGCGTTTTCTTCTATTAGTACATCCTTGCTTTGAAAGACATCGGTCGGCCCGGTCGGCCCTCTGGGAGATTTGCTTTCTTTTGCTCATCACGTATCCATCATCCTTTCCTTTTTTGTTTGTTTGTTCGTTCGCTCGCAGCAAGTTGGCGGGAAAGTTGCTGTGCCACTCCCGATGTGATATATACCCGGCGTCTTGGAGAGAGGGAAGATTTCTTATAAATACGTTCCAGCTTTCCTTTTGTCTTGTATACTCGTTCGAGTAAGGCCAGTGAGCAAGAAACACAAATGTGCGCGAGATTCCAATGCGCGCTTGTACACATGCCACAATGAGAATCCTTGAGTGTTCGATTCGTCTACATCTCTACGAAAGTGATACAGAGCTTACATGGAAGAATTGTTCTACACGGCTGCCTGGGAGCCGCGACCTACGCTCTTCCGTAAGCAGTGCCTGACAGATCTCCCAACACACTACGCAAACTGGCACGGCAGGCATATGGGTGGTTTCCTACGCCTTTATCTTCACATCCCACAACCTCATAACCAGTCAACCCGGACCCTTAAGAGAATAATGTGAAGCGGAGCAGTCTCAACCTCGTCATCGCGTAGTTGACCACAGAACATGTGGAGCTTCATCAACATCCACAAACGGATCGCGAATTGATACTCTCCTCAGCAATCCGGAGCAGTGTTTTTCCACAGAGCGCCCCGAAAAAAACAGGGGAGTCGCTAATATATCGTCGATCAACCCTCCTATACTCCCTCTGGTCCAGCTCGTCTCGGAAACGTAGAGAAGTCGTCACTCGCTTCAGTTTTTCCCGCACAACCAGGAGGCAAAGGCACGAGCGCGAGAATCAAGTGGTTACACCTTTGCTACTCCCAGGAAGCCGAGGAAGAAAGTGTATCCTCAACGAAGTAGCGAGTAGGGAGGCAGCCTTGTTTCTTTACTCCGTATTCTTCAAATCATAGTGCCCTTTTCTGTTTCGTTCTTTGTTCACTTTCTTTCGTCCTCTTTCTCTTTGTCTAGACTTGGTTTCTAACGTCCAGGAGTACTTGCCTCGGGATTGCAGCAGAGAGGAGCGGGGCAATGCGACCTACCAGTTCCACATGTTTCAACGTTTGTTCCTCTCTTCTCTTGAGCAGAGGTTCTTGATGATCTGCTGCCGTCATGTATTTTTTTCTCCACAATAACAGTCTTTTTCTCTCCGTGATCTTTTGCGTACGACATAGGATGGAGTCGGTCATGATGATGCCTTCTTTTTTCTTTCTTTTCCGGTGGAAGAGTGAAGGGTATTAAAATCCCCCGAGTACGGAAAGCAAAGAGGGAAGCAGTAAAGGAAAAGTAAAAAGAAGGAAAGGAAAGGAAAGGAAAGAAGAAATGAGGGCAGAAACTCCTCATAAAGAAGCCACCTCCAAATCCCTCAATCAAAAACCGACAGCACCAGTGAAAGTTCTCCTTCAGATTTTCTTCTTTCTTCCCGGAAGCAAACCTTTCGCGAAAAACGAAGGCTTCGCCCTTCACTCAACCCCCACCCAACCTCAAGAAGCTCAAGCAGACAATATAATGTCCCCAAGACTTTTGGTGTGCCGTAAAGAAGGCCAAATTTTTGGTCATCGGTCTCTCCGTGATGTTTCTTCTTCATCTTTATGCAACCTATCCCAGTTCCCCGCCGCGTGTCTGTCATTGCGCTACCTGTTCCCCGAGAATGTGTGCGTCTTCGTCCGCGTCATGTGAGTGAGCCGATGTATGCACACCTTCCTAGGCTGCACCTCGGAAGAAGCTGATCGTTAGTGGTAACCAAAAGTAGCCGGAACCGCGGGAGAAAACGCTGTAAACGGCCTTTCCGAGCAAGAACAATCTAGTAAGGCGAGTACCCTCTCCCACGACCACGGTAACCGCCTCGGTAACTAGGAATCACCGCTACATCAGTATATAAACGACTTCTTGCAGCCATTCTAGACTCAGATAGTCGATGACTTACCCGCCACGAGGGGGAGGGGCGCCGTAGCCACCACGTCCACCCCAGCCGCCACGGCCACGGGGAGCACCACCACCACCACTACCACCGCGGCCGCGACCACGCGACATGCCAGGAAGGTTGGTGCGCTTAGGAACGACCTGAGCAGAAGTTAATTCTGTTGGAGAATGAATTACAAAGCTGATAGCCTACCTTGATGTTACGACCGCGGAAGACGCTCTCGTTGAGAACGAGGGCTTGGGCGACAAGGCTGGGCTCCGTGAACTCGACATACGCATACCTGCATACGCCCCGTCAGCGTCTATCTGTTACTGCGCAGCTCTTGCCAGGTAGCGAAGATATCTTAAAGGAAATAAGAAAATGGCGTAGTTGGGCCGCCGTCAACCGGAGGACTTGGCGCGCTCAGCCTTGTGTTGCAGTGCTGCGTCCGCGCCCCGGCATCCAGCATTTGGAGCCAATGCCAAACCCATGCCTGTTCTCAGAAAGGAAATCCAACTCTTGGTATAACTAACCCCTTGGGATGGCCGGTGAACTTGTCGAGGAGGATGGTGACGCGGTTGATGGAGCCGCAGCTCTGGAAGTGGGCTTGGATCTCCTCTGGCGAGGCGCCGTAGTCGACGTTGCCAACGAAGACGCTACGAGCATCGATATCTTCCTTGTTCTCGCGCAGGGTCTCGGTCTGGGAGTCGAGCGAAGCCTGCATCTCGCGAAGCTTGGCAGCCTCGGCCTCCATCTCCTGCACGCGTTTCTTCATGGCGGTGATTTCTTCCTGCGCACTACGTTAGCATTCAGTGGTTTCAAGCACTTGCGGTCGGGATCGTGCGCGCCAGAGCCGGGCAGTCCGAATGCGGTCGAAGACAAGGCTGGGCGGAATCTCTGTGCGCGGGAGGGAAGATCTAACCTCGTCGTTGTTGTCGTCATCCTGGACCTCAGGGCGAGGCTCCTCCTCACGAGTGGGCTCGGTGTCAGCCATGTCAATGGTGCGAGAAGCGCGGTAGCGAGCTTGGTTCCTAAGATATTCCGCGACCTGATCTGGCGTCATTGTTAGCAACAAGGCGCAAGATGTTGAGGATGCCGCGGCGTCACGAAAATGGTGTGGTAGGGAGAGCGACTCACAGTGCGCGTGCTTGGAGGAAGATGGGGTGAGAATGTGCGAACACGCGGGGCAGATTTCGGGTCTGGAGTAGGAAGGCGCGTGAAGGAAGCGGGAGTAGGCAGCTCCAAGTCTGGGGTGGAATTGGGAAGTCGCGTCGAAAGCTTGGGCCCGCCGGGGTCCGTCCTAGTCCGACCCGCTCGTCTGGGCACTAAACACGCTAGCGCATATGCGAACATCCGCACCTGCTCGCTCCAGCTTCAACACCAACTCAAAGCTCGCATTTTCTTATCACCTGCTGGGCACCTAGTCATCACTCATCTCTGTCAAAGCCCTTCTTCTCACCAGCATCCATCCCGCCGCATCCCCACATTGCTCGTGGACTTATCTTATTATTCCTCATTTTCGCCAAGCAACAATCCACCTTCACCGCCATGGACGAAGAGAGCCAGACGCAACCGCTTCTCGGAAGCAGGCGGACTTTCACTGAGTTCACCGACCAAACTGTGCACCGCTTCATCTCGCCCTCTCCCGATAGCACTATCGGCGAAAGCCGCCGCCAGACCCAGCGCTTCCTGACTTCCAGAACCGGTCACTATTCAGTCTTGGCGCTTGTCGTAGCCGACGTGGCATGCATTTTCGCAGGTAGGTCATGACATGTATCGCCAAAACATTGCATTCCAAGTTCTGGATAGCTCAGAACGATAGATTTTGTCATTCAACTCTTCGTGTGCGAGAGCCACAAGGCAAACACCCGCTGGAACGATGCCCTCGATGCTCTTGGCATCGTCAGCTTGGTCTTCTCGTGCCTCTTCATGGCTGAATTGCTTGCTTCCGTCTGGGCTTTTGGACTTTCGTACGTGAAATCTACTTCAACCCCCTGATGCAAATACGTCTTCTTACTTTTGCGTTGTAGCTACTTCAACTCTTGGTTCCACATCTTCGATGCTCTTGTCATCATCGCATCGTTCGTCCTCGATCTTCTCCTCCGTGGTGTCGAAGAAGAAGTTGCCTCTCTGGTCATCATTCTTCGTCTCTGGCGTGTCTTCAAAATCATAGAGGAACTCAGCGTTGGCGCACAAGAGCAAATGGAACATTTGGGGTCACAGATCGAAGAGCTCCAAAAGGAAAACGCCGATCTCAAGAAAGAGATCAGGAGGCTCAAGGAAGATTAACTCGTTCGTATATCCTTGTTCCATCGTTCATCATTCTTGTACAAGGTAAACCAGTAGCACGATTCGGGAAAGCAAAGCGGCAAGTATAAATCACCCACCCATTGTATGACAGTCATGTAGAGATATATGTACAAATCACGACAATACGGACCAGTTGTCCACACTGATAGAACTTTTTTGCATCTTTTATTTCATTGCCTGTGACTGTACACCTAAGTCCTCCCTTAGGAATCGAAACATTCCGCAAACTTCGTCTGATGATATTAACACAGGCATCCAAACAGTGCTTTTCCAAGTAAGAATCCCTCTGGGAAGCCTCATCTCCAACTTTTCGTTGCTGCCTTACCTGTTCAAGCAGTTTCCCCACTAACACAACAATAAGTAAGCTTCGAACAGGAGCTCACTTGCGCACTCCCTCTCAATCCACTTCCATTGCATCTTCCTCTGCGTGCGTCGGGACCTCACTCCCACCTCCCGCCACACCAGCCGCCAAAGCCAACAGTTCCTCGTCCAGGTTTCCTTCTTTCTCCAGCGTACTTGCCATCATCTCTCTCCTCAGCTGCGCATCTGGACCGTCAACATCCCCATCCTCCATATCCTCACCGCCTTCGTCCCCACCTGCAGTCTCGACTACATTTTCATTGTCCTTCTTCTCGGCCTCCAAAATCTTGACCCTCTCCCTCAACCTGTCTCCCTCGGCCACCAACCTCTCCCTCATCGCGCACAGACGCATAATTTCGGCACGCAGCTGTACCGTCGCCAGTTTCTTGATCGGCCTATGCGCAAACTGCTTCTCAAGCTCATCGGCTGTAGGAAGGGCACGGACGACAGAGTCTCCAGTTTCCTTGCCGTCCTGCGTGTCTAGCGATTCGATGAACGGGCCCGTCGTATCCGGGGCATCGGGGTGCTGTTTATCAGACATGCCGGTAGCCACGGCCGACTGGGTGGACGAGCGCCTGGCTGAGATCCTTGAAGCCGGTGCCGTGCTGTCTGCGTCGGACGACGAATGGGGCTGGCTGTCAGCCAAGGTGGAAGGCTGCTCGGCCGAAGCACCGCCATTGCCTCCCTGGGTCGCAGAAGAAGTGCCAGAAGGAGCGGTGGCATCTTCAGAAGGTCCGGCAGTGCTGGTAGCACCCATCTGCACCGACTGCACTTCACCAAAGGAGTCCCTAATCTTGACGCTTCTTTCCCTATTCGCCAGCACCATACCATGTTCCTCCTGAGCCGTTGCGTGTGCTTCATCGATGTTCTGTCCCGTCTGCATGGCAGCTCGGAAGGTTCTGAGTGCAGCGTTGCGTTGTTGAATGTCCTTGAACTTGTAGGTTTCGCTGCCAGATGAACTACAGTATCAGCATGTTCTTTGAACGGCATGATGCAACAGTGAATAGTGGAAAAAGAGGAGGGGGAAAGAAGTGTGTGAAGGGAACACTCACCCGCCAAACGTGCCCAGGATCGAACCAGCCTCTTCCTCACTTTGAGACTCAGTGTCTCCCTCACCAGCATCACCAGAAGTGTGGGTCGCGGTACCTCCACTGCCGCCCTCTTCCCCAGCCGTATTCAACGCCCCTGACATCATTACATCGCCCTCGTTGTCCTCATCAACAATACCGTCCTCTCCTTTCTTCGCACCCTTATCATCATCAACAACAGCGCTACCCAACATCTCCGCCTTCAGAACCTCCACGACTCCAGCCAACCGCTCCCTCACATCCGCCGCGCTCCCCGCCATGCCCCTCAAACTCCTCAACCCGCCCATCAACTCGTCCCTCACGAACGCATCCAAAAACGCCTCCTTCCTCGGCAAAACCGGCCAGCCCTCATCTTTACCGTACATGCCAACCACACTCGCAAAGTCTAGCGCCTCCGAAATAACGATCCACTTGTGCAAGTCATTGTGCTTGAACTGCGGCGCCGGCCAGGCTATCGGGGCACCGGGCGTATGTTTGGGAGAAGAGGGAGGTGAAGTCGTTGCCTTCTCCTTCGTCTGGGGCGGTTTACTCTTCTTCTTCTTCATCTGGGTCTCGACGACGGCAGTGGTGGGTGTGGATGTCATAGGCGCCGCTGCGGCGGCGGAGGTCGTTTTGCTGCGCGTGGAGCGCGGCGGCGCACTAACCGGGGCGTCATTATCACTGGCATCCTTCTTGTTCTTGCCGTCATGGGCGTTGGCTGCTGGCGTGGTCGTGGAAGGCAGCGCCGTGGCAGATTTGTTCCTCGTCACGCGCGCACTGGATGGCGCAGGCGTGGAAGCTGCGCTGCTCGAAACAGCAAGAGCGGCAGTTGGGGTAGTGACAACAGCAGTCGGCGTAGCAACAGCGGGCTGATCAACAGCGGAGCGCGACAGTTCGGCGATGCGGGGAGACGACCTCAGTGTCTTTGTATCCTTGATCCTCGCGGCGGATGTCTTCTTCGTCGCGCTGCTAGCAGGAACGGACGGAGCACCTTCCTCATGAGAAGCGCTGTTGCCAGCAGCAGCTGATGACGGCGTGACCTCTTCCTCTTCTGCGCTAGACTGAGGCGTAGCAGCAACAGAAGCAAGCAAAGCGAGCCGACTCGAAGCCCGCCGACCGCCCTCGTAAGGAGCGGGCGTTGCGGGCTTTGCGCCACTATCCTTATTCTTGCTCGCCGGTGTGTCGCTTCTGGCTGCTTCCTTGTCTTTGCTCACTTCGGACTGCATCTTGCTCTCGCCGCTCGTGGAGGCCGGAGTGCTCTTCTCGTTCTTCTTCACCGAAGCGCCCTTGCTCTTCTTCGAGCTAGCGCTAGCATTCGTCGCGGGTGTGGTGAAGTGTGAAGTTTGGCTGCTATCATTTTGCTGCGTCTCAGTGGTCAGGCTGGCGATGCGGCTGGCAGTCAGGCGGAGGTTGCGAGTCGCGGTCACTGGCGTTGAGGTTGAAGACGTCGGCGCAGGAGTAGACAATGACGACGCAGGATCTTCGCTGTTCTGAACGTTGCTTTGAAAGTTGCTGCTACGCCGGTTCGCGCGCAAGGCGCGCGCTGTGGGCGTGTCGACCATGGTTGTTGAATTGAAGATCTGGTCGCTGCGCTGCGGAGAATAGAGATGCTGTGTGAAGATATTCGGTGGAAATGGAGTCAAAAGAAGATATTGAAAGGTCTTGCCAAGTTCCTGTGTGGTTTCCAGTCTTGACAGTGCGTGTGGAGTAGAGATCGTGGGAGATTCACATGAGTTTGTAGAAGCGGACGACGCGTCGAGGTCGCGTGTCGAGGCTGGACTGTGAGTATGAGCAAACACCGGGGGATTGAATCCACCGAAGATCTGCGATGGTGAATGAAATTCATTTGGAAGAAGATAGAAGGAAGTCCGTGATCACTCTCACTTCTCAACCTATCACTGCGCCTCCCATGGAGCAGAGAATCAAGTAAAATGCCAAAATACATACTGCAATACCACTCACCTCATTTACCTGTTTTTAGAGTAGATCTTTCTCTGAATCAGCCAGATTCACACTTGGAAGCGTGTGTTCGTTCCAAGTAAAGGGCGGTTGATGAGACAACTGCATTCACAAACTGTAGCTCGCCTGGCTATCAATAACAGTTAATCGACGTTCCATCCAGCCTACTTCGCCGCTCCTTAAGCAAGGGAATAGAAAGTACACCATCAGACCTGCGCGTTTCTCTCAATCTATGCAGTAGTCGCATGATATTTGGTTGTGACAATTCTACTATCTTTATCTGTCTTTCTCTAATACCGAACACCCAGACTCTTGGTCTATACCCACTTTCTTTGATTCGCCATTCGCCGGATGAGTGAAAATGTCAAATCTGTACCAGATTCTCTGGTAGGAGCTCACGGTCAACTAGACCGTCCCGTTCCTACGCTTCGTGAGCTTGAGCCTGCCAAGCTATTAGCATCTACCCAAGCCATAATTCAAAACCGGCGTGTTCTCACAAAAAGATGTTCTCCCTGCCATAGATATCCTTGTCCGGATCATCCTCCACGACATGCACGTCAAACGTCTTCTTGATCGCCTTGACGAAGTATAGATCCGCCCTTCTCCTCTTCTTGAAGCAGAAGTAGCACACGGTATTCGGCCCGATCAAATCCTCCAATGTCTTCTGCAGCAGCGGGAACGCCGGCTCAAAGTATACGCAATCGGCGGCCAATATCACATCGGGCGTCACGGGAATCTCGGAGGGCGGGGCGGTGCCCCAATCGTAGATGACCGGCTTGACGCGGGCGGTGAGGTCGTTTAGCGCGGTGTTCTGCTGCATGAGGGCAAACATGGGTTCTTGATCCGTAATGTAGAGCGGGTGCTTCTCGTCGGCACCGGTGGCGCATCCGAGGGCAACGGCCAAACCAACGAGGCCGCCTCCAGCGCCGAGCTCAACTCTACGGAAACAGTGCGTGTCAGCGCTTCGGCGAGCTATGGCGCGCGGGAGACGTTTCTCTGAGGCGTACAAACATTGAGCGGCCGCGAAGGTCGTGCTTGTGCTGGCGCAGCAGGTACTGCGACAGCACCATACCGGCCGGCCACAACTGTCCACCGCATCCTCCCTTCAGGTCCTCATGTAGCTTGAGCGGCGGGGTGAGCAGGCCGTCGAAGTCGACAGTTGAGGTGCCGGCGGCCTTGTACTGCGGCAGCTGCACGAAGTCTTCGGAGAAACTGGCGAGAAAGCCGTCGTCTTCGGCCATGGCGTTCAGAGGTGGGGTAGAGAGAGGCGTGAGGTCGGTGAAAGAGTCAAGCCGCGGTCCGGCCCTTTAAATACACCCAGCGTCTCCGGCGCCACTAATTATTGCCCATTTTGCGTCTCTCGCTCGCCGACGACATACCTTATCTCCTTGCCTGAGATAAGATCAAATCACCGGGACATGGTTGCCAATGCGGGTGTGTCGGGGCCCGAGTCGTCGCACAGCAATGGCCAGGACGTTGTCCGACTGGCTATCCTGTTTCCTCGTTAGCAATGGCGAATTTGCCGGATGGTGAAAAAAGAGTTCTGGAACGTTAAAAAACGTCACTGCTGGAGCGGCCCGATGCGCCAATCAGATGTGCAGATGTTGCAAGGGGCTCCTTGCAGATGTGACCAGGATTCTGGACGAGACAGCGAAGATCACCAACAATCGGAGAGGCATACAGAGGGAACGGGCTGAAATATTCGACCGAATCATGCGTTCATGGCATTCCGGCGCCTGAGGCAGAAAGGCACGTCAGCTGATGTCCGCAGCAGACATGCGAAATTCCCACCAACAATTCAGGAAGAAATCTGATCGGGACGGCTATGAGCACGAAACCATTCATCCGGACGAATTCATGTCAAGGGTATTCAAATTCAAATGTATGTTAAGTGATGTTGATATTGATACTTGAGATCCCCGCAAACGTTCTCAAGAAAGTGGCCACCAAAAGAGAGTCCAAACTTACCTACGCACTCTTCACTCTTCTCTTCTTCAGTGGTATGATCCACAGCGACTGCAGAAAATGTGCCAGCAATCACACAGATCGGTGCTTCCGTTGGCCCCGCCGCATTGGCAGCAAATCCACCTGCTAGGCGCCTTGCTACTCACCAGCTCACTGTTGTTGTGCTTCTGACACATTTTGGACTGCTTGAAGGAGTGGGAAGCGTGACCCGGTGTGTCTGGTTACGAACGAAGGTTGCAAAGTGATGGGAATGTGTTTCAGACAGTGTATGATGGATAAACCGTCTCTGTTGAGAAATGTAGCCATGTACTTATCGCTAAAGGCTTCTTATATAGGATGGATGCCTTCTTTTAACAATTCTACTGTTGGAAATTGATCTGTAGAGTTGTTACATGGAACTTTCTTTGTCCAAAACAAAGAGTCCGTACAGTCATTTCATGAAGATCAGGATCAGAACTAATGTTCTTTGTGCTTCCTCATCGTGAACATGTGGATACTTCATTTTGCATTGTAATGGATGATATTTCTTTGTTGCAAATATGCTGATTTACACTACTGCTCTTCTATGCCAATATCAAACCGATTCGGACATTGCCGGTTGAGTGGCCAAATTCACTGAACTGAACATAGACTGACTGAGCCTCAAAGACGTAAAGCGAAAGAAAAGCGGATCCGAACGATTGAACTACGCCAGAGTATTCATATTTTCATGTTTTGAAAAGGTATTTTCACAGGCTGAGGTTTCAGTTGGTGGCCAGAGAAGACTGAGAACCTTGGGCGCTTATCCTTTTCAAGACCAAAAACTGTTCGGCTTTCTCAGCCAACGAATGTCAGCAGCACGAGTGTCAGAACTAAACCTAATTCAATCTTCTTGAGTGAACTCTCCCTGACTATTTTCCCCTCAATCTTATGGCCAGCGTCTGGAATCAGTCTGCAAACCTAAAGTCATACGACTCCACTCGGGTCCAGATCCAGGAGCTCCTGCAACTTGGCCACTCCTCCCGGTCTGTAATCACGATCTCCATGATATCTGTCACTCTCATTCAAGTAGCAAACACTCTTACAAGTTTTTGTGGATGGAGATTGTGGGGTAGCATAATAACATGACAAGTGGTTCAAGCACTTACTGCTGCCATAGCTCTCCATTATTTGAAGGAGTGGTAGGGCTTTACCTGTTTGTTTTATAATATGTTCGTGGCTTGCCAAACGCAATTATAGGATACGTCTGCGATGTGAGGGGAAAGGACGTTCTGCAGCGAGTTCACATAGATACCCCAGAAATTTCCACATTTAGCTAAAATGGAGGCTTGCTTGGCGCTCAAGAAAATGAAATTAAGTATATGGTCCGATCAGCAGTCCGGTCACCATATGCAGCAAGGTGAGCTACACATTACAGGCTCCGATCCCGAGCTGGTCCATGATTAATATATCTACCTTCTGGGAAAACAAGCTCCATCACTAAAGAGTTCCCGGAAAACGTTGCCAGTGACTGCGTATAGGGTTCAAGATAATCATAGCGGTGGCTTTTGCTCTCTTGTCTACAGCCATGTTTGACCTCTTGACCAAGTATGCCCCCCCTTCCATTTCGGGAAGGCAACTGAGAAAGATGATGGTTTATAACAATAACCACCTCTCGGCCATCATGTGAGTACTGGTCAGCACTGATCTGTCTTTTTGGTTATCTTCTCTACTAGCAAACATCTATTAATCGAATTTCAACGAGCACCTGAGAAAGGTTTACTCATGAGATGTAAGAGTTGAGCCCAGTCGTCTGTGACAAGTTCGTGTTCCATAGCCGCACTTTTCAAGCGCCCGACGTGCAGACCCGGCAATAGTGAGATCTTAGCCCTTTTCAGCGCACACGCCTTTCTCTTCCGTGTAAAATTGATTGTATATAGCCATTCGCCAAAGCAAGAGCAAAGAATTACACACAACATGAATATGAAGGTAGCAACATATTATATCTAAAGTATTCCGTGACATTGAGGTACACTCCCCTACCCCGTAAGGCTATCCGTCGACGGAGTTCGTATGAGAGAACCCATCCCGGACTTCCTCCACCACTCACTGAGAGTTTTTCCCATCAAAGGCGCATCTAATGCCTCAATTTCTTCATACCTTGGGCCTCCAATCGTCATATCCTTACCCCTTCTCGCTGCTTCCCTTTTTTCCCGCTTCCGTGTCAGGGTCTCCTGATGGTCTTTCCATGCCTCGATTTTCTGGCCCATTGACCCACGAGGATCCCAATAAGTCGTCCAAACGGCCCTGGTGCTGCCACTACCACCCCTCCTCATAGTATTGAATACCGAGTCCGACACTGACTCGAGACTCCATAATGACCGTCTGTCCCATTCATCATCAACACCATCTCCATCCGCAAGCGCCTCTTCCCTGATGCCGCCCAGCCAGGTGCCATACATCTGACCTCTCACCGTTCTGAGCCTTGTTCCTTCATAAAGATTCTCCCCAGGCTCGAGCGGCTCGCCTTCTTTCACGGCTGGCAAGTCATCCAATCCACCTCCCCTCCACGTCCGCTGCCACCCCTGCAAACCCTCACCTCCCTCATTCTCTACAACCCACTGTAATACTCTCAGGCCCAATGCCGACGGACCAGCCGGGCGCCTTCTCATCTTCCAAAGCTCCGCCAGCCTGTCCACCTCCGGCTCTCCTAGCTGCCTGCAATCCGGTTCACTCGCGCACTCCCTCTCACTGCTCAGAAACGCCAAGTTTCGCTCCGTCTTCCGCATCGTCCCCGACCGCATAAGGATCTCTGTCCCGTCCACGTCGACGAGCCGATCCTTGTGCATCCGTGCCGCATTGGGGTTGAGCTTGACGAACTCCCTCCGACACGCCGCCCTCGAGGCATCCGCCGGCCACGACAACGTCACGAGCCTCCTTCGCTGCTCTTCCAAGAACCTAAGCTTAGCACGGAACATCCTGGCGTTCCACAGGTCATCGTCATCATCGCCATTCGCCCTCGTCTTGTCCTCATAATCACCCGCGACCACCGCCATGGCGCTGCTGCCGCATTCATCCTCATCCTCATCCTCATCCTCATCCTCATCGTCATAATCATCATCATCATCATCATCATCATCATCTCCCCAGCTCGACGCCGCAGCACCAGCAGGCGCCCCCATCTCAATACTAAGCCCCGTCGCCGCCGTCTCCTCCTCACTAAACGACAACGGCGCCCGCGGCCTCGGTACCGCCGCCGTCTGCGCCAGGAAATCCAACAGATCAATCTCCTCGGCCCCCGAGGACGACGACGCCGAGGACGACGACGGCGGCAGCGCCAGCAGCTCCATGCCCGGCGGATCCCAGTCGTCCTCCCACCCCCGCGGCCCATACCGCAGCCCCATCGGCGCCTCGGCCGTCGGCGGCAGGCGGTTCACCTCCGCGTTGCGCCACCGCGCCACCCGGCTCTGCCGCCAGGCAGAGCGCCCTGCGGGCGTCGGCGGGGTGGTTGTCGACGCGGGCGGGGTGTGCTGCTGCTGGCGCTCGCGGGTCGAGAAGAAGCGGCGGAGGCGGGCGACCTTGCCGCCTTCGGCCTTTGCTGGCAACGGGAGCGGCGGTGGGGCGGCCGAGGGGGTTTTGAGGTTGGGCACGACGTCGAGAGCCTCTGGGGAGACGAGGAGGTCGGCGCTGTCGATGCGCTCGTGTTTCTTACCGGCATGCTCTTTCGTCGCCGGCTGCTCGGGCGGTGGTGCCAGCGCAAGAGCGTCTTGCAGCTCGTAGTCAGAGGAGGATGAGTCCGTTGGCGTTGGCGCCTGGACAATGATCTCGGGGGATTTGGGGGAGGGGTGGGATGATCCGGAGTGGTAGTCCGGGAAGACGCTGACATACTGGCTGGTCCAGAGCGGCTTATCGGGGGCCGAAGTTGTCGTTGTAGCAGTCGTGGTGGTTGTCGGGAGGTCGTAGATGGTGTACTTCTTCTCGCGTCTTCTCTCCTCTGCCTCCATAGCTTTCTTCTTCTCTTCAGAAGAGGAAGACGCAGGCTCGCTGTTCTCGCTGTCGTCGTTATCCTTGAACCTGTACAACCGCTCCAGCTTCTTGTCAGGCTTCAAATTCAATCGTCGCATGGTCATCGTCGTCCGCAATGAAGACGTGTCGTCTCTCTGCACGGAGCCTCCAGCAGCTTTCGAAGACGACGAGGATGTGGTCGTTCCAGCGCGCGACCGGGTCGTTGTCAGTGGGCTGATTGGCTCGATCGCAGAGGACGCCCTCTTTTGTGAGGCATGGGCGTCGCTGACTGCCGTATTCGAAGACGCGGTCGTGTTCCAGGAAGGCCGGTCTTTCCGGACGCTGCGGACGTAGTCCTGGAGTTCCTCCTCGTGGGCCTGGATCTCACGGTACAGGTCGGTAAGATCACTGGGCAGTTGATGGTGGTGCCCGCCACCGCCGCCGCTGGCAAAACTTACATACGAGGGAATGGCGGTGCTGGGAGTGCGCATCGATTTCGCGGACGCGGGTCGGATGCTTTCGTGAGGGCTGCTGTGGCTGGCGCGCATACCGGTCTCAAAGTCGTGTTTAGCTAGCAACGCGGTTCCTTCCGGTGGGAAAAATGCAGACTCTAGGTGGATGTTCAAATGTCTCACGGTCCGGTGGCTCACAGAGCCCAGAAGGGGGTTGCCGTCCTGGTCGAGATGTCCGGGAAACAAAGGTGGCCGGAGCAGCGGGAGTGAGGGGCAGGAGGAGGAGAAGTGGAGGTGTTGCTGAGTACTACTGTGGCTCTGTGGTCAGTTTCACTTGACTCTCTCTCCCTTTCTTAAAGCCCGCGTTGCGCGGAAGGAGGCGCGTACATGAACATGGGGTAAGGCATGATGGCTCCTTCGCTATTCCCTTTATGATAGACAAGTCAGCAGACGACCAGGTGGCAGGACTCGAAAACGGGGTGACGGGTCTCTCATGATGCAGAGATCTTCCCGTGCGGATGAGGAGAGAGTTGCAAACACGGTTCAAAGCGGGAACTCTCATGCGGAACAAGCTTCCATGTGTGGTTTCTGTTGAAAAGCTTAGCTTTTCGGGAGTCGTAGCGTTGTTCCCCGTTTGGCTCGCGAGCCAAACAGGCATTTGTTTACGTGTTCTGGTAGTTTTAGGATCGACGTTTGTCGCAGAAGGTTGCATGCGTTCGTCAGCTCCATCTGCTTTCGCTTTTCTTAGTGTCCGACTGCATACGTCAACACCAAATGTTTGTTTGCCCATGGAAACTTGAAACACAATACGGGCCGTCGCAGAACCTTGTTTTGTCAGCAGGAAAAAAAAAATCACGCGGCTGGCCTGAAGAAATAACAAAGTCGAAAAGGCCACCTTGGCCGGAAGCCTGAAGAATGGAGGGTCAATGGAAAAGACACTTTGATTGCTCGCTTTAAAAGGATAATACCTGTAGGTCAATGCTACAGGCTGCCGCCGTTCTGAGAAAATTTCTCCCAGGCAACCCCTTGCGTGTCCGATTTCGAGGGAGACAAGAGAAGATAAAAAGAAAGACATCTGCCATTGAACGGAGCGCAAAATGCCGACCAACGCTTTCAGTTCTTTGTAACGCCCAACTCCTTATAGCCCCACACAAGAAGCCGAGGGATCAATCCGGTCCGCAATGCAGTGTATGTACAGATACGAAGAACCAACATGCAGGGCTTGCTGGATATCGTGCACTCGAATGAAATCCACACCTGGTAGGCATACGCACTGGAGATTTCCGCAACTCAACATTTGCGCATTCATTCCTCCTCTAATGTAGCAGACCCTGCTTTCTGCATCTCATAGCATGCTTTCTTCAACATCTCGAACGTCAACATCGTCGTCATCGCGGCCGGCACGGCGCGGACCATGTTTGTGCCCATGCCGTTGTAAAATGCCTGCCAGCCTTCTTCGCGGAGAATGGTCTTGCACGTTCTGATTATGCCGCGGTACCTTGGCATGTTGACCATGCCATCGGACGACGCGGCACCTTGCGGATGGCGGCTCTTGACATGGTGTGCATCTAGACCACCGCGGAAGGAAATTTCTTCGTGGGAATGTGATGGAATTGCGCGTTGTTGTGTTTGTAATCGCGTCCTGAGGACCTCGTGTGGGTACGTTGCGGAAGTCGCGCAGATCTTGCTGAGGAATGTGGCGGCCAAGATGCCTATTGTGTGGGTGTTTTCGCTCTCGGCGGCTGTGTTCTGGCCCATCTCCAGCCCAGTGAACTGAGTCTTGAAGTACTCGTATAAAGGAAATTGGATAGCCACGTGGGTCAGTCCAAGCAACGCGGGGCCCAAGCCGGAGTAGAAAGCCAGTATGCCTTCGGTGCGGTACATCTTCCGAGCGGCATCCAGAGTCCCTTTGTAATGCCAGGGAGGGCGCGCGTCTTCCGCGGCGCGTGAGCTAACCTGCGACATGAGGCGGGTTTTGATTACCCAAATGGGGTTCGTTGTTACTGTAGAGCAGGCGCCAGCTGTGATGGACGCGCACACGCGGGCAAGCCACTTATTGTCTTCACAGCCGTTAGTCAGACTGATAGCTACCTGCAAGACCCGATTACGCACCTATGTTATTATAGTAGATGTCCTTGGACCCTTCGTACACACTCATGTACACGGCCCAGGTGGGTAGGTATCCGAGCAGCATGGGCCCGAGACCTCGATACATGCCGCGCACGCCATCTTCCCGCCAGATCACCCTCGCAGTTCCAAACAGACCGTGATATAGTGCCTTTGAGGGCGAAATCTTGGCGCCGTTGTTGGGGCGGCGGAAAGACCCCTGTGCTTGCAGCTTCGTCTTGATGACGTCGAGCGGGCAGGTTACGATGCCGGAAGCTACGCCGGCCATGGCGCCGCAGAAGCTGTTGATGGAGGATGGAGGCAGGCGGGCGAAGTAGGTGGCCACGCTTTTCGGAATTGGGCGGCCATTGTGGGCGGCGGTGGGATTCGGCGCGGCAGAAGTTGGAGTCGTCATTTTGGCAAGCGCGCCTGTGGGATTTAGTGAGTAGGCGGCGCTCGCGTTTGCATTCGCTCAAGTAGATGGAGCCGCACCTCCCGGTGTTGGCGCCTCCGCAGTGTGCGGCCCCGCGGCACTTGAGGGTCAGCGGTTGACGGTGGTATCCATTGACGGTCTTCGGAGCTGTGGGTATGGCGAGTTCGGCGAAGTGGGGAAGCTGGCGACGGGTGGGAGAGATGGTCAGCGCGGGACACACTGCGGACGGGCGACGAGCGCTGGAGGCAGGTTGTCTGAATATTCGGGCCTGTCGTGTGTTGTCTGTGGACAATGGGCGCGCGGGCGACGGACGTCAGAAGTGCCTGGGTTCGATGGGTGGGGGTAATTGCAAGCAGCAGCCGCTAGAAAATAATGCTGGCCGACCGGGCAGGCAGCTGACCATGCGCCCCCGGCCACGAGCTGCGCGCACGCATAGAACCGGCCCGGCATCGGCCGAGCGGCGCACCCAATCAGCACCTGCCCGAAGTCCTGACGCCAAGCCGTTCCTTGAAGATGACTAAGCTGCCTATTGTCCGACATCACCAACTTCTTGCCCAGCCCATTTGCAGCCAGCCGCAGAGCCTCGAGCACGTCCGCATCTCCACTCCCACGTCTGCCCCGCGCACATCGCCACAATGAGCCAGCCCTCCCTCACCAGCTTCATTGTCAAGCGCCCCTGGTTGCGCAGCTGGTTCAAGCCGCTCTCCACCTGGTACACCGATGTGCGTCTAGTCGCCGACCACCCCAGCTCCGCCCGCGCCGCTGACCCATCTCGCATTGTAGCTCTCCGGTTACCGCAAGCTCGGGCTCAGGTATGCCGCCTGCCATGGCGCCCAATGGCCTGCCACCAGCCCTCCACCCTCCGCTGCAGAATCCTCAGCCTCCGACACGCTCCACCAATTCTAACACCTCCCTCTCCGTAGGGCCGATGACCTGATCCCCGAGGAGTCCGAGACCGTCCAGCTTGCTCTAAAGCGTCTTCCTCCCAAGGAGGCTTACGACCGTGTCTTCCGAATGCGCCGCGCGTTCCAGGTACGATGAGCAATCGCCGGCTCGAAGGATGAGGAACATGGGCTAATTGAAATTCAAGTGCTCGCTTGCGCACCAGCTGCTGCCCAAGGACCAGCACACCAAGCCTGAGGAGGTATGCGATTGACCTGGTCGAGCATTGACGGAGGACAACATTCTAACCGCTTACAGGATACTCCCTACCTCAGCCCCATCATCAAGGAGATCGAGGCCGAGATCAAGGAGCGTGAGGACCTGGAGGCTATGGTCGTCAAGAAGCCGGCGAAGCGGTCATAAATACCAGGCGCAGAAGAGGAGATGACAATGGCAAGCACATGTGTATAGACAGACGCTGCGGGTCACAATCGGTGTTGCTGCAGATCCTTGTGCTTTAGACTGTACACTACTAAAGAGGAATGGTGATTGGATGAATTTCCACTTATTCGAACACTTGTACAGACTTATGCGGTAATGATTCGACAAAGGATTGCCATGATCCATCAGCTCATTGCGTCCAAACTCAAGGTGACATCTTCCTTGGAACTTGTATGCTCTAGGCTTACTCGTCCTGAAGATTCGAAGGGAAATGTCTGGACTTGTTCTGTTGTTGATATTTTACTTTGAATGGATCTCTCTAGCTAAAGCCTGGACGAGTTATGTTGCTGCCTTTCGGAGTCAGGCACGAGGCGCCAGTGCATTTTCAACTGAACATAGCCACTAACAAGCATGAAGAAGCATCATTTTGCAAACAAATTGAGCACCATCCGGACGATCGTTCCTACTCAGATACAATGCGACGGGATCTTTTCTTCGTGCGGAGTGGAAGCATTCGTCCGGACAACTTCATCGTTGAAAATGCAATGCACCTGCGTCCAGACGGATGCTTCCCACGAAGCAATGTTTGTTGGAAGCCACTGCCAACAGGACCCCTCTTTAGATTGATCTTGATCGTTGCCATCCAAAACAAAGGTTCGTAGAGGTAGAGAGTAAATGCCGTGCCTAGGCATCGATTTCTCCGCGCCATTGACTCGCGTTGCTAGACAGAGTTCCTGATTCATCCGACCCCCGTCGACCAAGACATTTATATTCTTGAGCCATCCGCACATCCGTTGATGCGAGTGGGGGTCCAATCACCCAGCACTGAGACGGCCATTAATAATGCGCCAAGGATGGAGCTGCTTACGAGACCAATTCCAGGCAGAAGCAGGCCATGTGACCTCGCGACCACCCGCTCCCCGCGGCAACGTCATATCCGTCGCGACTTCAACCTCATCGCGTCGACCACCAGCCCATGCCGCAAGTCCTACACGCTGCCAAATACCGGTACCCCTTTTCACTACGCCTCAATTCTGCCCGCGAAAGCAGTCTGATCACTTCTCGTTTTATTTCCAAATCGAATCTCTCCATCCCTCCAATCGCAACTATGTCTGGCGCTCGAAGGTCTGCCCGCATTCAAGCCAGCCAACCAGGCGTCCAAGTCAGCCCAGACCTGAAAGCCTCCACTGTCAAGCCCAAACCCGCAAAGAAGGCCAACGACCCAACACCGCTACCTCAAACTACAAGCAAAAAGCGCGGTCGCCCATCCAAAAGCGCCGAATCAGCAGCTGGCAAGCCGCCCAAAACAACCAAGGCCAGCGCGGCCCCTGATCCAACAACAACAACAACCAACACAGAAACCAACGTCTTCGTCACGCCCCTGACACCAACAGCCAAGCGTCGCAAGACTGCGCCCCATGACTCCCCCATCAAGCCCCCACCCTTCACCCCTACGCCCTCAGCCGTCGGGTTGATCGCATCCACCACGGCTTCCTCGTCGCCGCTCAACCCGCGCATGGTGATCCCCCACGCTACCAACGCGCCGCTCTCCACGCCGGGAGGTTCGCGTGTCGTTGCGCATTCGTCGCCGGCCCCGGAGGCGAGCGAAACGACGACGGAGAACCTGCTGGAGAAGGCTTGCGCGCATCTGATCAAGGTCGATCCGAAATTGAAGACCGTAATTGAGAAGTATCGATGCAAGCTCTTTTCGCCGGAGGGGCTACAGGAGGAGGTGGATCCGTTCAAGAGCTTGGTCAGCGGCATCTTGGCTCAGCAGGTGAGTTTTATGCGTTTCATTATTCTTGTATGTTCTACAGGGCTGCTGCCTTCTTTATGGCTATATGCTTTAGCGTGAGCTACTGCTACAAGTCTGAAAGCTCTAGATGGACCTCTAGTATACATCTTCGTGTGGAGGAGGGAAATTTGTGATATTTCGATTCATGAAGAATCCCTCACTTCTCTCTGTGTGGTCATTTCGTTCCAGTGCTTCGCGAGCCCTATCAGCATTGATACGAGCGCGCGTGGTCGGAGCAGCTGCTCGATGTCACTTCTTCCATTGCGAAAGAACAAAAATCTTCCTTGTAAACAAAAGGTAATTACTTAAATGCTAAAAGATCTATCTCTACAGGTCTCCGGCGCAGCAGCCAAATCCATCCAAAACAAATTCATTGCTCTCTTTCCCAACACCACGAATGCTGCCTCATTCTTCCCCTCCCCGGCTCAAGTCGCTGCCGCAGACCTATCTCTCCTACGCACCGCAGGCCTCTCCGGCCGCAAGGCTGAGTATGTCAAAGGTCTAGCCGAGAAGTTCGCATCTGGGGAGCTGTCGGCGCAGATGCTCGTCGAAGCTTCTGACGCCGAAGTCCTCGAGCGCTTGGTTGCGGTACGTGGACTCGGTCGCTGGAGCGTTGAGATGTTCGCGTGCTTCGCGCTCAAGCGGACGGACGTGTTCAGCACGGGTGATCTGGGCGTGCAGAGGGGCATGGCGGCATGGCTGGGTAAGGACGTTGCGAAGCTGAAGTCGAGTGGGAAGGGCGGTAAGTGGAAGTATCTGAGCGAGAAGGAGATGCTGGATCATTCGGCGCCTTTCGCGCCGTACAGGTGAGTTTGCTGCCCCTATCGTTTGTCGGTTTCTCTTGTCATGTTCCATCTCCTGTTACTGCTTGCCTGGCTCGAATGCCGTTCGTCACAAGAAAGGATCACATGCGAGGTGTTTGTCCTGCATGAATGAGCGGATAAGGCGAGACACGAAGATCAGTAGTTACTGACCACCGCGATACACAGAAGTCTGTTCATGTGGTACATGTGGAGGATCGAAGACGTCAATGTCGACGCCCTCCAGGGCACCTGAGCCTCACCTTATCCCTTAAAGCATCTTTTTCTTTTGTCAGCCCTGCCCAAAGGGACGCGGAAAGAGGATCGATCACGTTCAACATGCAGCATCGAGACTTGAGACATTGGCACCTGACAGCACTCGACCCGAGTAGGTTGTCAGAAAATGATGATTCAACGTTGCAAAAGCCTTCAATTTCAAAGCTAGACAATGCGGTTGCTGCCGTCATTTGCACTTTCTTCTAGGTAATGTGACATTGAGGTTTTTGGTTCCGTTGATCGACATGTGGATGAACGCTCCATCACCGACACCGCAATTTCGTATCATCCACCCATCCATGATGGAAGAAAAAGGAAAGACAAAAGGGATCCGTCTTTTTGTCGCAGCACCGTTCATCATCGTATCCTCGACGAACCACACCGGTATCTGAATTCCACACAGCGCCACCTTTTTGAGCTCGGCACACATGCTTCCCTGCGCCACCACCGCCTCAGAAAAAAAAATCAATGTCGTGTTTCATTTACCGCCCGAGAGAAAGATCAGGGTTCAAGACAAGACTCATCGATCACGCACTAGAACAACGCCTCAGAACTGCATGCGTGCCCGAAAAAAAAAACCCCCTCGGGTACCTGCTTCGTTTGAACGAGCGTGAGGACCTTACCTGGTCGATCATTTTCGCCCGCTTGTCCGCCCGCGCTGCTCGGCTGATAATGGCTGGCTGGCGCTGATTGATCGACCGATAGATGACCATCTCTCTCCGTTTCATTAAACAGAAGGGTGGCAAGGCGCCCCATGCTGGATCTGTGCTATTCCGCACACCCTAGTACCCGGCTGATCTTTTGGCTTTTAGTCCGATCATCCTAGTTTTTGGGGTGCAATTTTAATATTGCCTTGTCACCGCTACTTTGACGTCTACTTTTTTTTCTCATGGAGGGCCGGGTGAGCCCCTGGGAGGAAGGGCAAAAAAAAAAAACGGAGGACGAGATAAGGTAGTTCGGAGAATAGTGAGATGACGCTGCGGCACGGGCGCGTGAGCGGTTGCGAGCGAGGTTCGCGAACCGTCAATGCAGCGGCAAGGCGGAAGGGTGTTTTTGCTTAGGGCAAACAAAACTGAGGACGCATTCTAACCGTCATTGCTAAGCCATATCACGCGCGTGCGGGTAAGAGAGGGTGGTAGGGAGAGGGAAAAACTAAGATATTGCCTCCCGCCTCCGCTGCTCGCTGCATACTGTACACACATGCGGTGTAAGCCTTGCTTACCTGCGTCCAGTTTTCCTCGACCTCGCTGTGTTGTACGAGGGGCAGGTAGAAACGGAGGGAACGTCCTCCACATAGCACGGCGGGTCAGCAAGCAGGAAGGAGGACACGGCAAAGATGGAAGGACAGGGAAGACATTCGATCAATACACATGAACAGGTCCGTGCAATGGGTGAAAATTTTTTTTATTGATCACAAAAGTGAAGGCCCATTGAATATGTGCAGTGGATGCATGCCGGTAGTGCAGAGCGCAGGAGCGGAGCGGGATGAAGGGGTGCAGGTAACGGGAAGGACGGCGGGAAGGAAGGGAGGGGAAGAGAGGGGAGGAGGAAAAGGTGGCGGCTTTGTGTAACGATAGGACGGAACGGAGAGATCTGCTGAGATTGTCTTGCTTGTGCGGAGGTTTTCAACGATGGGAAAGATGAAGCGAGTAGCAGGATGGATGGAGCAATGGTTGAGGATGATTGGAAGACCACATGGCTGCAGGACATCATCACAAAACCTCCCACAGTCGTCATCGGTGCCTCTAAACCTTCGAACTGCGGACAGGACCTCCTCACTCACTCTCCTCACGCCACTCATGCTACCCAAAGTGCTTCTCTGGACGAAAAGAATTCTGTGCTTCTAGACTAGCTGAGCAGGGCGCTTCATGAGGAAGGCAGCTATCGGCGCCGCCACTGCCGACTTTCTCTTTTCGACCATTCTCTAAATATAGCTCATTCAGTGTAATACACACAAGAGGAGCGCGTGAGCGATTGGACACCGCTTCTTTCTCTGCTCGCGGGAGGCGGGGAGGGGTGCTGCTGCACTTTATGACGTGCATTAGCTTACCTCTATCCATAGTGGAGCCGACATTGCGGGGAAAGGGGTCGATGGAGGGCTTCCACGCTGCGGCTGTTGTTGCTTGCGCTGACGCGCGGATCTGAACTACTGCAGGGCTGGATTGGGGAGAAAGCGCGATACGGAAAAAAAGATGGCAGGGTATCCATGCCGAGAAGCCTGCGTGAATGTTGCAAGGGCAAGCTGAGAGGTGAGAACGAGGAGATCCAGAGATCTGAGGGACCAGGGAATGCTGAAAGTCGGGCGCTACCACGGCTTCCGCGCATGCGCGACCCTGCGATGGCGCGTAGGCCATCCATCGTCGCCTAGCGTGGATGCGGCTCTGGTCGGATTTGTAAGTCTGCAGAGCCCACCGCAGAACGTACGACGGGCAGTACCATTCACCAACCCCTCCATCTTCCATGCTTGAGATACCTTCTGCTCTCTGTTGCGCATCCGTTCATGGCCCCTCTTTTCTATACTCTTGGCTTACCTTTCACGGCAGCCTAGCCTCCTGCTTCTGCTTGCGCGTGGTGTGACTTCTGTCAGAACCTTAACAGAGAGCATGGATGCATGTATGTGCGGGAATAATCGGGATCTGGTGAGGTCAGAGTGAAGCTGCTGCAAGCAGGTAAGTGGATGCGCATGCCATCATCATCAGCAGAGGATTGCCTGTCATTGCCGCAGGAACGTGGAAGATACAGGCGTTATGGAAACCGCATCCACAGACGTTGGCAGCATAGGGGAATACTGCAGCCGAGGTGTAGGGTCAGATATTATGCGACGCAAAGCGGGCCAACTAAGTGAAAGTTGAGAACACAATAGGTTTGGACTTTTCCTCTAGATTGCCGGTTAGTGAGACCCAAGGTCAGTTGACTCCTGATCAGATTATTCAATCGACCATAAGATGCGGCTTAGCGAAGGCCGTCCATGAGAGACGTCGACTGCAGCACCCACTTGTATGCCATGCGCTCCTACGGGTCCGGTGTCTCGCAGCAAGCAGCAGGTAGGAGAAAGGTCCTGAAGATGAGACCAAATCATGGTACAGGAATTATGGCAGTGGAGGCAAAATCCCAAGATCTGTATTCTGGGGCCAATGTCAGATCTTGCCGCCGACCCTCGTTCGATGTGTTGGCAGAGGCCCCAGCTGAAGTCTGGAGTGAGATCGCCAGTCTCATGAACCGAGAAAGCGGCGGCGGCGGCAAGCGCTTTGACAACGAACGAGAGTCTCAACGAAGTCCAATGGCTTTCTCCAGTGCTGTGTTGCACAAAAACGTCGTTGGCAAATTTGGACCCGCAGTCGATCGTTTGTTGCCAGACCAGATCCAGGCCAGGATGAACGCCACCGAGCCATCGAACCTGGAAGCAGGGCATATGTAGGAGTACATTGTGTACAGACAAGAGTTTTTGGTCAACGTCCTAATGCCATTGCGTCGTCTCTTGCCGCTGGCCGCTGCCCAGGCTCGCGTTTTAAGGTTCTGACACGCAGGTCTTCCGGCGCAAGCGTCGGCTGGCCCCGCTGTTGTTGTCGCACATATCTGTGTCTCTGTTACGTTGCGAGATGCGACGCGCGCGCGTGCGGAAGCAAAATGAGGCATTGCCGGAGGGTTTCGGCTGCGGGCGACGGCGACGGCGACGGCGAGGAGGAAAATGCAGGCAGTAGCAGGGCTGTTGACAAGCGCCGCATAACTGGCGGTGGGAGGCCCCTGGAATGCACCTTAGTGTAGGTGAAGTGCGGTGAGCTCATCCGGGCTCGAGCAATTCCGCATTTAGTGAATGTTTACAAATACGCGAGAGCCGACTGCCAGATTTACGTGAGCCGGGCCTGTGATGGTGCTATAGCCGCTATGCTAGGTACTGGCAAAATTGACGTCGGTCAGTGTGGTGCGGACGGTCTTGCGGAGATCAATTGCAGCTCCTCACTTCTCTCCGTAGCACCAAATGGATTGGACGACGCCACTGCACGTCCACTCCTGGAGCTCCACATATTTTGGCGCTGTTTCGTGCCTTCAGACGACGGGTAAAACGCGGTAGGGGGGCCTATGACGCTGCGAGAGTGATAGCTAGGCCGTTGCCGCGCCAGCAAAGGCCCGTCTGGAGGGCGTGCGTGGAGGATTGACTGGAGGAACATCTCCCTCCAGCGCTTGGCAGGAAATGGACCTCTTCCCTCGCCCTACGGGTGGAGCCCAAGCAGAGAGAAGAGCTCATCAACCTACCCTTCACGGGAAATAGGAGTTGGCGTTCGGAGCTTGAGCTATTGATATCTTCATATCGCGTCGAGTGCTCGGACTGCGCAGCAACAAGCACAGCAGCACCGGGCGCCATACGGGGCGCAGGGAGCGAGGCGCGAGTGTGGCGAACATAACCAGCTAGCCCTGTGGAGCCCGGGTTGACTCTGAGACTGCCGGTGACGAGAAGGCTTGGCCCAGCTGCTTCTTTTTCTTGCTTTTCCAGCCTTGCATGACTGGACATGAAACGGACAACCGAAACCTGGTTACAGATTCATCATGCCCCGAGTCGACAGCATCAGCAAAGGGTGCGAGGTGCGGGCTGCAGCGCACGTGAGCGCTGCGAGCGAACAGCCGGCAGACCAGCGAAGGGGAGCGTAGGAGGCGTGAGAGGCGTGGAGAGAGGCCGCGCAGCCCCTCGCTCGCGGCTGCACGCTGGGTGCTTCCCCGTGCGACAACTTGCCTGATCAGGTATGGCGACATGCAGCTGCCCGGAGCCGTAGAGCTGATCGACGGCGGCTTTTGGTCATCTTGGTAAAACCCGTCCGCCTCCTCGGTGGTGATTGGTCGGCGTGGATGCTAGTGCAGCTGAGGCCGAGGCCGTCGCGATAGTGGAAATAGGAGTGGGGCGCCGTGCTGGTCGCTCGCCCTCCAGTAGCTTCTGGTCGTCGTCGCCCGCCGTCGTGGAGCTGGAAAGTCTGGTTGCGGCGAGCGTTGTTCGTACCGCACCGGGCGCGGGGCCGCTTCTCTCATCACCGCTCACGAGCAAATGTCCCCAAACTTTCTCGGGCTCGTCCGTGCCGCCCACGTTGGGAGGCGTGGTATCCCGATCGGGCAAGCACGAAGCACCGGTTGCGGCGAGGAGAGATGACAGGGTGCGGATTGCGAGCCGTTGAAGCCAGGGCACGCAAAACGCTGTTGCAATTTGCGACGCCGTCGCGCGCTCGAGCGCCCCAGCATGTGCCAAGCGGCGGTGATCATGATATGAGCACCCTTGCTGGCGGCCAGCGGACGCTGGCGGATGATGGCATGATTTACGTCTGCGCAGAAAGGCGGAGATGAGGAGGCTCGCTCTTGCTGTTGCAACCTGCGGCAGATAAAAAAAATTCGACGTCGGGCGTGGTTCGTCGCCGTGATGGGCCAGCATCCGAAATTAGCGGCTGCCAGGACTCCAGCATATGGCTCAGGGCCCGTGACCCGTTTTCATAAACGATAAAATGGCTCCTGCGCATTGACAGCACCGCCCAGGGCCTGGCCGCGAGCAAGCAAGCAAGCGGAAGCAAGTGTCGGCAGCGACCAGCGTCATCGCTGTCGCCGTGAGTTATGCGTGGCGGCCGGCGAGGGCGGGCGAGCGGCGAGGGGTGGTGTCTCGCCGATGGCACACGCGGCATCGCGGCAACGGGGGGCCAATGGCTATGTGTGGGTTCTGTGCAGAAACCGGGCGCCAATTGCAGCTGTCAGCGTCCGTTTCGCAACGGCGAGGGTCCGCGGTGTTGGGCTGGACGGGACGGCCGTCGTGCTTCTTGGCTGCCAGAGCCTCTAGCCGTCCAGCGAGGGCGGAGATCCATGATAGCATCTGAAGCGTCCTTGATTCGCCGGACGCGCCTACATGTGACGCTCGCGCTCCGCTCAAGCTCTTCGAATTGGCCAATGGCCGGCGGGCCGTCCGCGTCGAGCAGGCCGGCCGGAGCTGAGGGGTGAGGCGATGGAGAGATAGCGGATGGGCGCGAGCTGATAGACTACTGCGAGTGCCACAGCCGGCGCGCATGGTTCATGGAGGTGGAGGCCTCGTAATAATGTCGATGCTAGTCCGTCGCGATGAGGCGCTGGCAGTGGGCACGCCCGCCTCCTCGCCCACAACCAAGCGGGGCGGAGGCTGGGACAGCGCGCGCATCGCAGCGTCAATCATTCTCCATTCCAACCACCGCGAGCAGCGCTGTTGGCAGCGCTGAGCACGGCGAAACTCAAGCGGCCATCTCGAATGCTCCATGGCCTGCAAGCGCGATCGCCAGAAGCGGGCACTGGCCGCGCTAATGAATCAACCTCGAATCAAGCCACGCCAGGCCGCACGAGCTCGGGCCAGCGTTGGCGTCCAAGCGCCGGCTCGCTCCTGAGCGCGCTGCGCGAACCTCCCTATTTTCCCGGCCTCCTTCGCCTTCCTTCCAACAAAACACTACTCTTCCCACCACCTCCTCGTTCCGCTCAGCCACGTCTCCAGCGAGCCTTCCATCCTCGTCGGTTGCCCAGCTGCGCCTATTTCTCTCCCTCGTTTTCTCTTCCAACTTCTCGACGCTCGCTCGCCCGTACATCTTCACATCCGTCATCCCATTTATCCCCGAGGCGTCGTCAGCCAACCCAATTGACTACCGTGCGTACTCCACCAGCCCCCCGACCGCTACATATAGAACGCGTCGCTTGCAGAGTGCTAACTCTCCACTGCTGTTCAGAACTTCGCTCTACTTTCAACGACAATGATTGCGAAGTACGCTCTTCCCGTCATCGCGGCGGCCGCCGGTGCCAACGGTACGTCTTTACCCCAACCCTTGACAGTGTTTCACACTTGTTCAAGCGATTGCACGCTCCCCATATGTTCGACGGACTGCTAACGAATTTTTCCGACCACAGCTGCCTGCAGTGCTTCGGCCACCACCACTATCCAGAACTCCGGTGATGCCACTGCCATCGCCTCCTGCTCAACCTTCTCTGGCTCCATTGCGATCGCCACCGAGGCCGCAGGCGACATCAGCCTGAACTCTGTTCAGGAGATCACCGGCACCCTGATTGCCAACAACGCCACCGGCTTGACCGGTCTCAGCGCCGACAGCCTCGAGAAGATCGGCACCTTCGAGCTTACCCAGCTCACTGTCCTCCAGACCCTGAACTTCCCCAAGCTTGCCGAGGTTGACAAGATTGATTGGACCTCTTTGCCCGCTCTGTCGCAGCTCAGCTTCACCAGCGGTGTCAAGCAGGCCGGCAGCGTCAACATCCAGAACACCTTCCTGAGCTCGCTCGACGGTATCGACCTCGAGGAGGTTGACACTTTCTTCATCGCCAACAACAACTACCTCCAGGACATCACCGTCCAGTTCAAGAACATCAACGAGGCTCTTACCCTTTCCGCCAACGGTGACAAGCTCAAGGCTGAGTTCCCCAACCTCGAGTGGGCTTTCAACATGACTTTCCGTAACGTCAGCACCATCTCCACTCCTTCCCTGGCTACCCTGAACGGCTCCCTCGGTTTCTATGGTGACAAGATTGAGAGCTACGAGGCTGCCAACCTTACCCAGGTCGGTGGCTCGCTCTCTTTCGTTGGCAACGGCAACCTCAAGAACATTTCCCTGGATGCTCTTGAGAAGGTCAGCGGTGGTTTCCAGATCGCCGACAACCCGAACCTCGGCGGCAACGTCAGCTTCCCCGCGCTCAAGTCTGTCGGTGGTGCTCTTGACTTCTCTGGCAACTTCTCTAGGTAAGTCGCAATCATTGTTCCCGTCGTTTTCTGTTTACTAACCCACCACAGCGTCGCGCTTGAGAACCTGGACGATGTCCGTGGTGCTTTCAACATCCAGTCCAGCGAGAACATCGATGACACCTGCTCTCACTTCAAGTCCCTCTCCGGCAACAGCAACGTCATCAAGGGCAAGTACCAGTGCGCTGGTAGCCAGGCCAACCCCGGTGGCGCTGACAGCACCCCCACTTCGACTGGCTCTGGCTCTTCTTCCACCAGCAGCGGTGCCGCTGGTCACCTCGATGTCACCAACGCCGCTGGTCTCGGCGCCGCTGGTATCCTCGCTGCCATGCTCGGCTTCTTCTAAAGGTGATCAGATGATGCGGATGCTGGCGTTTTCCTTTTTCATGTTCTCGATTGAATAGACTACACTTAATACGGGGATCTACATTTCCCTCCGACAGTCTAAGTTGGGCATTTTCACTCATGAAACCCCCAGTTGCGCTCATGTGGTTTCTGGTATTGGTTTTGACGGAACGGCCTGCGCACGCGCATGAGCCAAGCGGAGCAGTCCAGGGGACGCGGGGAAGTGGGGGTGCGGGCTTGAGGTAATATGGTGCTTTAGCAGAATTTTACTCGTTAGGAACGTCCAAGCCGCAGTACACAAAAGCCCTCGGGAGATTTGTTTGTCTGATTTTATCGTCGTCTGGGTGAACACGGGAATGTCATTCTCTTTGCATTGTGGGAGGGTGTTCTTATTCGTAATCAGTTGTTAATGCTTTTTGGTTTCCTTCCATGTGTAAAGGTATGGTCCGCTCGTTTCGTGTATGTTATCGCGCAGAAAAGCATCGCTTTCTCCCTGACATGACCGCTGCTGATCTGCTGGGTGTGACAAGGGTCCGCACACCCGCCTGGCCCTGGCGAGGCCGGTCGGCGATATTTGTGGACGGCAGCACAACGACCTCAACACCAAGCGGGCGCGTCCCCACAGCATCGCCGCCGTCCTGACTCGAACCGGGCCGGCCCACGTCTTTTCGCTCTCATTTTCTTTTCTTTTTTGCCTGCTGCCCTGCCAATCTGGCCGTGTGCCTCGAGCACACGCGCCACGGCCTGGCATGACGGCGATGGTGGCTCGTCCGCGTACGGCATCTCTCGCATCATTTCTCCCTGACATGCAATGCCTGCTGATCTGACGAGTGGTAACCAGGGTCTGCACATGCCGGCGGGCATCCAGAGGCCGTCGTCGACCTGGGCGGAGCAGCTGCGGGCAGTCATATCAGGATCTCTTGTACGACGGGCGCCGCCGGTGCGACCTGTCAGAATGGGCGGCTGCACGGTGGCTCGACCGCATCTGGCCCTCGGCATCGATCAGGAGCGTCTGTCTGCATCGCCGGCCGGCTCTCTGAATCTACCTGTTCCATCGCTTCTGTGCTGACGTGCAGCACGATCCGATACCCGAGACGGCATCGCGTCCACTTTGGGGAGCGCCGGCCTGCGCGCGCTCGCCCTGGAGCCCGGCTGGCGGTCGAGGGCGGCGGCCAGATGCGATGTGAGATGGGATCGCTCGTATTTGCAGGACTTCAGGCTCCGCTTCCCGCTGCACGTTCAACGACGCTACTAGGGCCCTTCTGCTCGACCGTTGGCCCCATGCTGCTGTGCGCCCGCGCTGGCCGTTGAGCAGCTGCTGCCGGCGCGGGGGTCGCACGCCGAGCGGTGAGCAGAGCATCGCATCGCCTCGCCAGTGCGCGGCAGATCGGCTGCCGGGCAGAGTGTGCCTGCGTCGCGCTATGGACGGCGGAGCGTCTGCGATTCGTCAGGCAGCGCGGGGAGACGGGCGGCGAGGTGACTTGCATGAGAGCTGGTGTCATCCACCGCGCTGTCTCATGTCTGACCAAAGGGCGCCAGAGGCCTGCCTCACGCAAGGGCGCGCGCAGAGCAGAGAGCTGCCAATCGTTTTGGCGCGCCCCCACCGAGCTGGAGCTGCAGAGCTGCCTACCCAGTTACACCCCCGTGCCGTATACAGCCCGCCTGGCAGAAGGTGTCCGACCGCCCCCGTCTGATTTGGCCGCCTGCCTATCCCCACTGCAACCTCGATGCTGCTCAATGGCGCATCCCATACCGGCCAGATGATGCACCCGGCCCTTCGCTTCGTCTTGCTGTCCACGCCGAACCCATGTCCAAACATGCCCAAACCGCGCGCTGTAGCGTTTAAAAGACTGAGCGCCCGAGCAAGCAGCGCCTTCCTTGTCTTTCATCATTCCGTCTGCCGTCGTTCACATCTCCTCAAACATCCTCGGGTGCTCCTCTAATTGTTGCCGCGCTCGTTGCACCCGCGCTGCTCCTTCACTCCCTCCAACTAGCGTTGTTTGTCTGCTCTTGTACTCTCCTACCACCACACCCTCCGGTCATGGTGACTCGTGCCACTGCTCCTCCTGCAGACGGCGACCAGCAGCTGCTGCCGCGGCTGCCCGCTGTCAACCTTCCGTCCATTCACGACCTGAATCTGGGCTCCGAAATGTCCCGGGAGGCTGCTGGACGACCGCCATATGCCGCCAGAGTGCCCCCGGGCTTTGCCTCACACCTCCCGAACCCGCCTCCCCATCGCCCTAACCTCCCTCATCTCCCACACTCCCAGACCTTCAACTCTCGACCTCACCTTCACACCGAGTCCTTTGAGCAGAGGGACCGAGGTGCCGTTGATTCCGCCGCCCCGTCGCCGACTCAAGCTCTCCTGAACACACCATCAACGCCCTCATTCCCCTCTGTGCAGATCAAGGATGAGTGCTCTCGATGTGGCGCACCCCTGAGCTCGGCACAGGCTGAGTGCTCATGTGGCCACTTCCGTTTCATCCACCCGTTCCAGCCACACTCCAGACATCTGGGCGCTGGCTTCGACGAGTCTCTCCAACTGGGTTCCATGTCTCGGCGGGGGAGTGGCGCCCGGAGCTCTTTCGAGTCGCTCCCTTGTGGCTCCAACCCTCCTTCACGCCGTGGCTCCTGTGTGGCGTACCCTGGTGTGGCTAAGAACACGTCTCGGAGAAAGTCAACAGTTGTCTCAAGGAAGACGTCCGTCCAGCAGGAGCTCCAAAAGCACAACAAGGCCGACAGGGAGAAGTCTTCCCGCCGGTGCCTTAAGCACGAACACAAGAGGATGGAGATCCGTCAGCAGGCTCGGGGGTGGACTGCAATCACCGACCTCAATTCCAACAACAAAAAGAATTCGGGTCTGGATGGAAAGAAGCTCGAGATCTTGCAGCAGACCAACAAGGACGCACGGAGGCAAGACATTCATCTTCTAGAACAGTACCACAATCAACGACGGCTGTTACAGCTTTTGGCCGAGAATATTGATATGACAGCAGACGACTTTGCCTGGACCAGGGAGCTTGAGCGTGAGCTGGAGAATGATTCGAGGAAGCTGGTCAAAGCTCTGGAGACGGAAGACGTGGGCATCCAGCGGTACTTCGATAAAGAAGCAAAGCAGGAGGCAGAGGCTTTGGCAAAAGAGCGTAAGAACGGTCGATACCCTACGCCGCTGTCATCTTCAACATCCCCGAGCCCG
This sequence comes from Botryosphaeria dothidea, assembly GCA_011503125.2. Lineage (NCBI taxonomy): Eukaryota > Fungi > Ascomycota > Dothideomycetes > Botryosphaeriales > Botryosphaeriaceae > Botryosphaeria > Botryosphaeria dothidea. Next base: position 3,710,118 of record WWBZ02000001.1, read on the forward strand.
ACACCAACGTATCCCCACTGCATGTAAGGCGACTTTCCATAATACTGGGGCTTTCTGTTCCGACCACTTTGAGCCAGTTATCCCCATCTGGCTTGTCATTACATTCTTCTCCGGCCAGACGCTTCGATTTCTTGGATACCTAGAATATTGACTTCGCTCCTCCGTATCGATGACCTGATCACTTGGAAACTCTCAAACCTTCCCCTTCGACCACCTCGGGCCAGCCTAATTCAACAACATACCAAAGACGTACCGTCTTTTACCTTTCCTTGACTCGTCATCACTTCAACGGCGCAAAATCGGCACGGCTTACAAAAATGGGAACGGTTATCAACGGACATCGGAAAAGTTTGGGCGGTGTCTTTGCTTTCTTGCAATATATCATATCCCCTTTTTCTGTTTCATTTTCGCATGTGCGGTTCGCATCGGTTCTTCCTGTTTTTCCTGGCATTGGTCTTCCTCCAGCGTTTCATCTATCACGGCGGCATCAGCGAACATGAAGCATCAACTTATGGGTACGGCATTGTGTCTACGTTGGAGGAGAGGCAGCGCGCTGTGCCCTTCTCCCCCTTTTCCTTTTCATATCCCACGGTATTTGCCCCTGTCATACGTTGGGAGCTGGTTACGATGAAGAGGTCAAAAGATTCAAAGATCTTTCGGTGCCTGTTTCTCTTGTTTGGGATGTTTTTTGGGCTTTTGTAGTTCGGGACGGCCTCTTCTTTTCCGACTTGTGTTGTGTGGAGTGCGATTTCGCTCGGAAGGATTCGCGCTAGGCGGCCGAGACGGTTAATGGCGGTAATTTCTTTCATTTATTTTTCGGGTAGGATGTCTGAAGAGAATACATCTCTATCAGGAGAGCAAACTGCCTCCTCGATAATGCAAATGACCAAGCAATTCGTACATGCTCGCATCATGCATGGTTGACATGGTAGTGAAAATTTTATCTGCCCGTCGTGTGACACTCTCAAATCGATCACGAGTCTCAAAGTGGCCTATCGTTCTACGACTGACCGAGCTCTGCCAAAGCCGACTCGACATTAGAAGATGTGCAAATAATCAGTGGACTGAGCGTACTGGTAAGAATGGAGCTTCGCCGGCATTGAGCACTGGGTGGTGGATGCATGATACGATGGATGTGCTACCGACCCCAATCCTTCAACGCGGAGACGAGATGCACGGGCTCCGAAGACAGCGAGGTTCTAGCCCTTTGACGGCTGTGTACAGGCTTGAAGAATGTGTCGGAGGGGTCTGCGGCGTCGCAGAACATCACACGGCGTACACAAGTGCCGATCCGTTTCGAAACGGCGGCTTCTGGCACCGGACGAAGTATGCCCTGAGCCAAAGCCGGCAGTTGTCTCTCCTCTCAGCAGCGGCTAGTCTGCGGCCACGGGCCGCGAGTCGCAATGCGGATCTGGAATATCGATATGGGATACGAGGACATGGGCTAAAACACATGATCTGCACGCACTACCGGACCGTTGGACACGCAGCCGGTGTGGGGGTTGGGATTGTTCGATTGGCCTGATGTTTTGTCGCGAGTCGCAGGCAGCTTCAGGCGCAAACTCTATAGCGACGTCGAGCTTCAGGACCAATATGCGGGCAGGATAGACTTTTGCCCAGCCGCCAGTGCTGACCGAGGCGCGGCACAAGGGCGGACGGGGAGAATCAGGGAGGCGTGTCAGCATCGGCGGATTGTCTGCTATCAGCAGCTCCGCACGTGATCGGCTGCTCGGCCTCCCTCGCGAGTAGCGGCCGCAGCGGCAGGCGCAGTGCAGCGCTCCGCCGTCGCTCCATCTGCGCATTGCAACTTTCCGCCTGCAAGCGATAACCGACCCCGAAATGCTGCGCTGGCCCGGCGGTGCTCACAGACAGTAGCCACGACCCAGCGCATCCCGCGACATCTCACCACGACCGCTCTTCCGGCTTGTCGTCGATCGCAATTCCATCCCCGAGTCCCTGACGATTGCCAACGTCGCCTCGAAGCAGCCACTCGTACAAGCGACTCCCGGCCGTCAGATCCGCGATCACCACCACCGCCTTCTCCTCTCTACCCCCCCAACGCTCCCAGCGCCCACGCTCGTTACCTTCGCTTCTCTTCTCATCGCTCTGACCGGCGCGGGCGATCCTGTTCTTTCCCCCAGCCTCTGCGAGCGCCCAGGGCCTCTTGATTCTTCATCATGCTTCTCCCCAAGGGCGGCGTGAACTGGAAGGCCGCCAAAGCTCGGCTGCCACCGTCGAGGGCCGTCTGGCACTTCCTCACCCGCACGCGCTTCCTTCTCTTCGTCGCCATCGCCGGTATCATAGTACTATTATGGAGGGGGTTGAGCGACACAGCTGGCGAAATGCAGAGGTACGTAGGCAGCTACATTCAGGCACCTCAGGAACCAGTTTCATCTGACCTTAGCGTCCATTACCAGATTCGTCTGCTGGGGCCCGGCCAAGTCACCCATGGACATGTCGATCAATGAGCGCGAGAAGTGGATGGCCCACTTGAGCACTCCCGTGATATTCAACCACCACAACCCCGTCGAGGTCAATTCCACCACGATAGAGCGCGTCGACCTGAACCCCATCAAATCCAGCCCCAAGGCTCTCCAGAACGATGAACGCGTCCTCATCCTGACCCCGCTCCGCGATGCTGCTCCCTACATCAACCAGCACTTTGACCTCCTATCACAGCTCACTTACCCGCACCACCTGATCGACCTCGCCTTCCTCGTCTCGGACACCAGCGACGATACGCTTGCTGTGCTGGCCAAGGAGCTGGAGCGGGTTCAGAAGAACGAGAATGTGGCCTTCCGCAGCACCATGATTGTCGAGAAGGATTTCGGTGTCGAGACCAGCCAGGATGTCGAGTACAGGCATAGCTTCGAGGCCCAAGGGCCCCGCAGGAAGACCATGGGAAGGGCCCGCAACTACCTGCTTTCCACGGCCTTGAAGCCGGAGCACTCGTGGGTGTACTGGCGTGATGTGGATATCGTTGACAGCCCGAAGAAGATCATTGAAGACTTCGTTGCTCATGACCGCGATATCTTAGTTCCCAACATCTGGTTCCACCGCTACCAGGAGAGGGACGGCAAGATGGTCGATATTGAGGGCAGGTTCGATTACAACTCGTGGGTTGAGTCTGATACGGGCAGGAAGCTTTCGAATTCTCTGGATAAGGATGTTGTCTTGGCCGAAGGTTCGTCTTGATTGCCCTGAGAATATTGTGCTTCAATTCTCTGATTATCTACAGGTTACAAGGAGTACAAGACCGACCGCACCTACATGGCTAGGATGGGCGACTGGCGCGAGAACAAGGATGAAGAGATTGAGCTCGATGGTATTGGCGGAGTCAACATCATGGTCAAGGCTGATGTTCACCGTTCAGGTTTGTTTTTCCTCAACTTGCTTCTGTCTGAAGCATCCGCTCACAATTCTTTAGGCATCAACTTCCCTTGTTACGCCTTCGAGAACCAGGCCGAGACAGAAGGATTCGCGAAGATGGCCAAGCGTGCAGGCTACAAGGTCTACGGTCTCCCTAACTACGTTGTCTGGCACATCGACACCGAGGAGAAGCCCGGAAATGCTTAGAGAAAGGTGGGGGACATTGACGGGGACGTAATGGCAGCGACGACATTTAATTGCGCAGAGTTTTCATACCCACTGCGATCATCATGCGTTGAGCAGCCTTTCTATGTCTGGAATTGGGGCACCATTGTTTATGGCATTTCTTCGCTTTTCCATCAGCATTTTGAGGTCCGATGGGAGGCATCTTCATAGGGCTCTCTAGTATTGGGGAAGGGCGTCGGTGGTGGGTTGCGGTGATGGTCGTGATATTTTGTTCTGTTTTCCTTAAAAAGGGCGGTGGTTCGTGGGAGCGCACAGGATGTCCGCCGTGTGAACCTACGCTTTCTTTGCCGAGTTGATGACTTGTTTTTTTCTTCTCATCTTCCGAGCCTGCCACTTTCAACCTTCTACCACCTTTTCCCATGACGCTTGGTGGGTTCATACCGCTGTCGGTTGCATTTGTCCCATCGGACTTGCAGATTTTCCTTTTTTTTGATGGTTCTGCCATCTGCTGTATGCTCTACATCAAATACTCTCCCAAGTGGTCATCCCACATTTACATCATGTTGGTATAATGCGGGTAGAGGATTTATGACCATGTGGATTAATGGGCATGAAAGGGCCTCAGAGCTTCAAAATGCAGAAGAACGCAGTTAACTTGCACGAGACGATATATAGTTTCTTCATGGGACAACGAGCTTCATCCTAGAGAGCTACGTGCAATACCTCTTTTATTCAGCATGTCTGAGATGGACTGCTTGAGAGGTGGGCATCAAGGCTTACACGTGATGCGGCCGTTTCGCGTCCGCTCGCTCTTGCATCGTTTCCTCCGACTCGCCGACACCTTTCGACTTTCCACGACTCTACTCAACTTTCCCCATCCACGCCGTCCACCTACGCGCGCGCACTCTCCCTCAACTTCCCGGCGCTCAAATGAAACTGTGGGATGCGTCGAGTTCCCAGCCGGTCCCATCAGTAATCTCACCGACGATAACGCGCATCGAGACGACCGGCAAACGCTACTTTCGAATCGCGCGCGACTAGCCATCAACCTTTCGACTTCGAGGTCTCACCCAACCCACCAACCGCCCTGCCGCCCGAAGTAATCTTCATCCATCACACCTGACCGGCCCGCCCCACGACAAGCTCCATCATCGTCACACATCATGGCGTCCATGAACGACGCCCGAGACATCATGGGCCTGCAGCCCTCCGCCGGCGACGCGCTGCCGAAGCTGGCGGCGGCCAAGAAGCAGAAGACGTCGCAGCCAAAACCGAGGATCAGTACGTTTTAGTGGTCCAGGAATACTCAGGTAGTCATTGTTTGAGGGTAGACTGCGGGAGGCTAACTCTTGGGAATGATTTGCAGCTGGCATTAATCGCGAAGTGCAGGCCCTCTACGGCGAGCGCGCGCCGCCGGTGGCGGTGGTCGAGGCCGGGAAGAGCTACCAGCCCAAGCGGAGGTGGGGCGCGAATAAAGGGCCCGCGGCGAAATGGTGTGTTTCTTCATTACTTTATGACATGGAGCGGGGGAGCTTCTGCTGGTTTGGTGGGGCATTTGGGGGGAGAAATTTTGCTGATAATGTTTTTTCCCCAGGGCCCTGACGCCTTTCACCAACCCGGCGAGGACGGACAATCTTGTGCTCAGACACTGGCGTAGGTTGCAACCTGATGACGGTAACGAGAATGGGACGGCGGGAGAGGATGTTGTGATGGGGGATGCGGGAGGCGAGAATCAGCAGCCGCCACAGCAACAGGAACCTGGCGCCCCCCGATTGGAGACAAATTACGAATACGCGAGATTCAACATCCAGGCCGAAGGACCTGAGTACGACGACGAGACATATGAGGCACATCTGCGGAGCGAGGAGTGGAGCAAGGAGGAGACAGACTACCTGATCGAGATGGTCAAGGAGTATTACCACCGCTGGTCGGTCATTGCGGATCGCTACGATTGGCAGCCCCAACAGCCGAAGGTCGATCCGGATGCTACCGAGGAGGGAGGGGCGGTTGCAGCGCCAGCGGCTCTGGCGAAGCCGAGGACCATGGAGGACATGAAGGCGAGGTACTATCAGATCAGCGCAAAGCTGATGGAACTCAAGACGCCAATCGCCTCAATGACGAACGCGGAGTTCGGCCTGCACGAGACGCTGACGCGGTTCGATCCGGACCGCGAGAAGCAGCGCAAGAAGGTGGCGGCGGCGCTGCTAGAACGGTCAGCAGACGAGATCAAGGAGGAGATATATCTACTGGGAGAGCTGCAGCGCATCAACACCAACTACGAGAAGCTCGCGGCGGAGCGCGAGGAGGTGCGCCAACGGCTATTCACGCCGGCGACGCAGGGCAGCACGAGCAGCACGGCGCAGTTCCAGTCAAGTCACGCGCTATCGCAGCTATTCAATCAGCTCCTGCAGCAAGACCGCAGCAAGAAGCGCAACGGCCGCCTCTCGCTCAACACCGCGGACCAGATCTCCAACTCGCCCAGCGGCCAGCAGACGCCCATGACGGCCGGCCACAGCCGCGGCGACTCGTCCCTCGGCGCATCCGCCAACAAGAGCCGCGGTGGCGTCAACACGCCCGGCGGAAGCGGTGCCCAAGCAAGTGCTGGCGGGCCCGGCTCGTCGGCGGCGCAGCAGCAGTCGCAGCCCCCGCGCACGCTCACGCCGCGGGCGATGCAGCGGCTGGGCGTCACGCACCACGACCGGCTGTCGTCGGGCGTGACGTTCAAGAGCGACCGGCTGCACAAGCTGCGGATGGCCAAGTCGACGATACAGACGCAGAAGATCGCGCAAGTGCTGCACGAGCTGCGCATCCCGGAGATCATCGCGCTGCCGACGGCCGAGGTGTGCGACGAGTTCGAGGTGCTGGTGGGCAAGATCCACCGGCTGCTCGACCTGCGCAAGCTCCTCGAGAAGGAGGAGGCGGAGGTGAGCGTCGCGGAAAACGTGAGGAAGGAGCGGGAGAGGAAGGAAAGAGCGGAGAGGGGGGAGCCGGAGGAGCCGGAGGAGCCGGAGGAGGAAGACCAAACGGGCAGCCAGAAAGAAGGGAGTGGTGACAGTGGCGTGGATCAGGATGCTGATGGCGAGGCCGATGCGGATGCAGATGGGGAGGTGGACGATTCGGCGCAGGTTGAGCAGCATCCCGGAGGTGGAGACCAGCAGCGAGCGGAAGCGAAGTCGGATCAGCAACAGGGAGATACGGAGATGACAGATGCGCCGGCGGATGGGGAGAGTCAGCCGCAGGAGACGAATGGCGTCAAGGAAGAGGTCACGAGCCCGGCTGGTGTTGTTGGGGAGGAGGGTGGTGGAGAAGTAGGACAGAAGAGGAGCGCGAGCGTGGCGAGTCAGGCGAGCGGTGGTGGAGGGAAGAGGAATAAGAAATAGACCTAGTGTAATGAGGGCGGGCAATGGGAGAAGATCACTTGTCACTGAACTCGGAGAAATGAGATGCTTCTCTCTGTTGACATGCATGGAGTTGCTTGAGCTGCTGATGAGATTGCATTTGGTGAACGATGTGATGGCGAGACTACCTCTGAATTGACTGGGCATCTGTGCAAAGGGTGAATTTTCCATGATGCATGCCGAGTGGACTACGGTGAATTTAGCAAAGGGCGTTGCTCCAGAGGTATTTCCCCTTGTGTCGGCTCTTTTTGACAGCTCCTTATTCTTCTGTCAAACATACATCTTGCTCAGGAGACAAATACGACGAAAAAGGCTCAAGAAGTTCAGCACCAGGGTTTGAAGAACAGCTCATATGAGAGAGTAGTTGATCCGGAAGCGATCTGGCCCATCCTGCACTTATGGTACTTTCTCGGGCTCTCCGTCCTTCGTACAGCAAGCCATGGGCAGTATCAGACCCTCTGGATCCATTCCTTTGCAACTTCGCGGATCAACACTTCCCTTTTGTCCTCTCCTTTCTGCTTGTATATGCACGTTCGCGATTTCACACTGCCTTTCCTGCCATATCGCCACTTTGAAGGTTCGTGAAGCGTCGACAAACTGTAGTGATGGTGGTTGGTGACAGCAAGATCTTCCTGACGTTGCTGTTCAATGATGTTGGAAACTTATTTTCGAAGCTTCTGAACCTGTGATTCACAGGTGATCGCAATTTTTGATTTTCATCAAATACAAGACTGAAGACATTGTTAAGATACTTCTCATAGTCCAGAGCTCTAGATAATCTAGAGACACGCCTCGTAGCATTGAGCTAGTCGGGAGTCATGTGTCAGCCAAGGACTCTAGGTGGAGGCCAACGTCAAGACTACAGAGCAACTTCGCCGATGATACTCTTATCCAGGCTGTGGGGTTGTTACAGGCATGCCGGCGCCGGTGTCTCAGATGGTGTAGCAGTTTCCTTTCCTGGAAGAGGGTTTGTACCATGTGTGTTGTTCTAGCAATCCGGCGCATTACCCGATGTGGACATGTCAACAGTCCAGTGGCAAGAAGGAACACAGTTCCAGTCCACGAGCCATGAATGTATTTCACAAGTTCGCTGGGCTGGGCCAAATCTGAAGGCTCAGCCGCACGTTTGACGGCATCCTCCAGCAGTGCGGCGGCGCATGTCGGCCCTTACATATCCAAACGCGCAGCTCCACGCGGCAAGAGATCGCCAGCGTTCCTCAGCATCGGGAGCTGCGCATCAGCAGTCTGGTCGTGCCGATCCCGATCCTCGACGTTCGAGGTTGTCTGGGGGCAGGACTGGTGACTTACCCGATCGAGCGTAGAGCGTGGCTGCTGGATGGTGGTGGCGTGGGTCTAGAGCGCTCGCCCTATATGAAGCTCAAACCATCTTTTTTTCCCACAGCGGTCGCAGATGGTGTCCGCTACTGTGGTTTGGGTTGCGTTTGAGCATCGTGGCGTGTTCAGATAGGTGATGTGGATGTGGGCGTTGCTGGTGGATTGCGACGGGTGTGTTGAGCCACGTGTGTGAGTGAGTACAGCCGCTTTGTGTGATGCGGGAGTGTGTCCGCACGGGAAGACGCAAGGGCGGTCCACTTGTAGGAATGAATATTACGCGCCTCGACCCAGCTCTTCTCAGACCACTTTTCTTCCCTCGATGTTGCTCGTCATCGGATGTCCATTGGGGTGGGACAGCAGAGATTCGATGGAGGTCGGACCATCCGGCACAGACTGCGCCGCACCGGAGCGCTGAGCGCGTGGTCGGCAGGAAAGCGGGACGCCGCGGTGGCGTGAAGGGGCTCTGGCGATGCGCAGGAGTCTGGCCAATGAATGGAGCGGGCACGTCGATATCGAAGGCCAGAAGGGCTGGCGAGAGCGCTCATCTCGATGAGGGAGGCGATGAGGCGGAGGTTCAACCGATCGCCGAGCAGCGCCATCCAGATCCGCGCGCCAGACCCCACTCCAGCCCGCTCTCCGCACGCGCGCCCGTCTCGGACAACCTGCCAGTTCCACGCTGCAGCTTGATTTGGCCAGTCTCACGGCCAGCTTGACGGGAGTGTTATGGGTTTGTTCCTAAAAATGCAATACGCCCGCGTCCGGGCGAATGCTCCGACTCCTACAAAACTACCATGCTTGATTCGCGAGCACGATGGTTTTGCGCCGCACGCCCCGGACGAGAAAGCCGTTGCGGCCGGGCCGAGCCTTTCTCTCTAGAGCTTCCGGAGAGTCGCGGTAGTAGACAAGACATGCACGAGGCGCTAATGTGGCCCGGCACGACTGTCTCTGCAGCGCCTGCCTGTCTCGTCCGGTCGATTGACCGCTAAAGTCTGCGCGTTCTTCACCCCTCGCCCTCTTCTCTTCCATTCCATCTCCTCGGTACCACTGATTCTCCTGCGTGACAATCGACACCCTTGCCGCTCCATTCTCAGCCGCCATGTCGACCCAGGCCGGCCACATCCCGGTGGTGAGTCTGCCGGCGCACCTCTGCCAGTGACCCTGCCCCGCTCACGTGCTGCCCAGGACGACGACAGAGATGATGATTCCTCCTACGGTGACAACGATGTGCAATCGTGAGTTTGCCATTCTACTCGACACTTTGATTGTCTGTCCAAAATGTATTCACGCCTTCAGAGCAACCACGTCGCTCAAATCCTCCATCATGAACTACCATTTCGAAAATGGACGCAGGTATTCCGCATACAGGCAGGGCCAGTACTGGTAAACCACCACCACTTCACAAGCCCAATAGAACCCCGACAATAACACCATCTACAGGGGCCCCAACGATGAACAGGCCGCCGACCAGCTTGATATCTGCCACCACATCTGCAACCTGACCATGGACGGCAGCCTCTACCTCGCCCCCATCGGCCCTAACCCGCAACGCGTACTGGACGTTGGCACCGGCACCGGCATCTGGGCCATGTACGCGAAGAGCCGCCCGAAGCCACATCCAGAACTCGTTCTCTAACACATCTGCGCAGGGACTTCGCCGACCAACACCCCTCCGCTGAGGTTATCGGCACCGACCTGTCGCCCATCCAGCCCCACTCGGTGCCCCCCAACCTCAAGTTCGAGATCGACGATGCCACCCAGCCCTGGACCTTCTCACCTGAATCCTTCGACTTCGTCCACATCCGCTCCATGTACGGCAGCGTGGCCGATTGGTCCGCTTTCTACGGCGAATGTTACAAGTAAGCTATCAACATCCCACCCTTTTATTGACATGCATTTTTGCTTATTAATGTTGAGATAGATCACTCAAGCCCGGCGGCTTCATCGAGCAGGTCGAGATGTCCGTGGTTCCCAAGTCCGAGGATGGCACCGTCACGCCTGACTCCATCTTCGCTAAGTGGGGTGAGGTGTCACTGGCGGCCGGCGATGCGTTTGGCAAGTCTCTGCGTACTGTCGACGAGTCGAAGCAGGGAATCATCGATGCGGGATTCGAGAACGTGGTTGAGCACCGCTTCAAGTGGCCCGTTGGTGGATGGAGCAAGGACCCTAAGTTGAAGGAAATTGGGCTGTTCAACAGGTGCGTTGCTTTGGGTTCCCAGTTCCAATGCAAAAGTTGCTGATGTAACTTTCCTGAGTAGGTTGCACTGGGAGCAGGGTATCGAGGGCTGGTGCATGTTCCTTCTGACGAACTACTTGCACTGGAGCAAAGAGGAGGTCATAGTGTACTTGGGTAAGATGCGCACGATGCTGAGGGATAAGAAGGTGCATGCGTACCAGGACATGTAAGTGCGCCTTGACCTTTTTATGGAAATGCCCGACACTGATAGCATGATATAGCTCGGTGGTGTATGGACAGAAGCCACAGGCGACCGACTCGGCGTGAGCGGAGTTCTAATGATCAACGTTATCAGATGGCGGATTTTCCGGGCAGTCCAGACGATGAACGGAAGTAGCATGATACCTCTTAAGCGAGTTTCTATATCAGATTGTGGCAGCGACGACATGTAGCCCATTAATGCAATCCCTTAGCTTCATACGATTTCTCTCTCTCTCTCTCTCTCTCTCTCTCTCTCTCTCTCTCTCTCTCTCTGATTGACTGAACTGACCCAAAGATCTGTTCAACGATACGCAAGACAGAAAGCCTTATTTTCTGAGCCTGGGCGTGGAGATCTTATCGAATCTTGCGACCTTGCGGCCTTGACATATCGTCCAATATTCTGGAGACGTCAGAAAAGACTATTGGAAACAAACAGCTGGCTGTCGACGTGAAGGGCAAAGATGCAGAGGTATCAGTCGACCGGCACCTCCAGTTTCACGTAGCCCTGATTAACGTTTAAACAGTCGACTATGGATACACGACATCCCTCAACCAACTTCGAACCCATTTCGTCGGTGAGCCTCAATCAAGAGATGTTCAGCCAGGCTCTGCTAGGAGTCGTTGGGAAGATCCAAGTCAGACCCTGATCCAAAAGCTTAGCGTGAACTCTTCGAGCTTGCATCATGATAAAGACCCTGCGTCAGACTATCGAGCCCTTTCATATATGATAGGCCACCTACCGAATCTCCTCAAACGTGCCGATAAGCCTGCGGTCCTCTACCCTCCATCTCAAACCAATGATGACGGAATCTCGTCCACTCGGCCCGTAGCCAGCTATAACCACAACCCCCTACCCATAAAACTTGCCGCATCCAGCAAAATACCCGAGACAAAGAGACCAAAACCAAGGACTAACCTCCGGTGGATGGGGGGAATAAGTACGAAACGCGGTCCGACCAGGAAAAACATGCTTCGCCACCCCTTGACGTCAAGCCAATGATTGGGTGAACAGTGCGTGCCTAAGGCGTTCTCCGTGAATGCTATTTTTGAGTCGTACCGACGTGCCTTTCTTGCTAGGCAAAGGCGGACACTGTCTTCCTCCCGACTGACTCGGTTCCAGACGTTGAGGGCGACGGAGATCGCAATTGCGTCATGGCGAACAACTTGGCAGGGCAGCCATTGACGACGGGATTGACGGTCAACCTGCTCTCCATACGGCTGATGGGTGAGTATCACGGATTCAGCCGCTGCCAATGGCAGAACAAGGCAATAGACGGTATAGAGGGACTCGAAAAGAAAAAAAGAGGATTTCTTGTTCATGCTGGTTCGCTTCTGTCTATGTGCGGCCATTTCCTTCGTAGTTTTCCGCCCTCCTTGCGGCTAATACAAACTTCCATCCGCTCTCGACTTTTACGCTTGTTTATTCAAGAGTAAAAGTTCAATAATGAAAAAAAAAATGAGACGCTAGGTACCAACAGCGGACCGCCTGGACAAAAAGAATAGCCAGGCTCATGAAATCGCTAACTCTCGACGTGTGTATATATGTGTGATTTTGTGTTGGGAGCGGGAAGTAGTGTCTGTACCGGCGGCAGCATTAAGACGTAGTAGTTCCAGAAAATAAAAGAATATGAGGGTAACGAGCAGCTCGGAAACATGGAGGAAAGGAAAGAGCAAAAAGAGCAGTAATACAATCGATATCGGCCTCTCGATCAGTTCCCGCCCGTTCAAAAATGATAAGGGAATGATACGAATGTGGTATGCGCCTTTTATGATGGTTCGGGGAACTGTAACAGTTCATGCACAATCGACTCTCGAGCAACCCAAAGGCAGCCCACCTCCAAAAAGCAAAATTGAACAGAAGGATATAACGCCGTGAGCCCGCGACGGGGTTGGGTAATAGAGACAGATGGTCGCAAAAGAACCAACGAACGAACAGAATCGACACAAAAAGGGTATCACAGATCAGAAGTTTTGCGCAATGCCCGAGTTGCCTTGCGGCGGGTAGTGCGCCGGATTCTCGATCCGCGTGTTGCGCCTGGCCGCTACGTTCTGCACGACGGGCTGACCATCGTAGTGCGGGTTGTATGCTTGATAGTATCCGTTGTCGGCGTAGTACTCTTGCGGGTTGTTCATCTGCATGTGACCGTTGTCCGAGCTGTCTGACCTGCCAGCGCCGGAGTAGGAAGAAGAGGCGTTGGAAGGACCACGGTGAATGTCGGACTGTCGGTTGTTATTGGTGGAAGGGCCTTGGCCAAGAGCGCCAATGCCTTCCGAATCCAAAGTCTCCCTGCGGTTGTGCATCAATGGCTCTGCAGAGTCGGCATTGCTAGGGTTGGTGGGTGAGCCAGGGCTGTGATATCCTCCAGGCTGGCTACCGGTGTCCGAGAACCCAGTCAATCCACCAGATATGGTCGTGGAAGCCTTGCGGTTGGACGTGTTGGTGGTATTGCCCCAGCCACGGTATCCGCTGGAGTCCTCTGCCATTTCCGAGCCATAGCCACCGACAGCCGGGAGCGTTGGGTCGTGATTCGGGTTGAATCCATACTCCTCAACCTCCTTCCTGCGGTCCTCCTCAGCGGCCTTCCTTTGCTTGCGCCTCCTCCAAAAGAAGATACCAGCAGCAACAAGTAGCGCGACAACGACGACTGGAACGACAACGGCCACTGCAGTCTTGCCGCCCGTCGAAAGCCCACCGCTATCGGAGCCCGAACTGCCGTTCGACTGGAGTGACGCCCCCTCGGAGTTGGTTGCGGAGGCAGAATCGCTGCCGGATGTGCCGGTGGGATCAGAAACGCTCGTAGCAGTGACAGTAACAATAACAGCGCTGGCACTTGAACCGGTACCACTGGCTGATTGCGTGACTACGGACGTGTAGACGGTGGTGCTGGGAGTTCGCGACGTGGTACGAGTCGACGAGGTGTTGGAGGATTCGGTTGTTTCTGCGATTGAAGTTGCTGCTGCAGAGCTGGTTGTTGCTGCAGTTTCAGATGTGGTAGGGGCGGTTGATGTTGGGGCTTCGGATGATTGGGTGGTGGTAGGGGCCGTGGAGCTCGTTGCGGCGGGGGCAGACGAGGTTGCGGCAGAAGTCTGCGCCTCTGATGAGGAGGGAACTACGGAGGAGACGGAAGATGATGGGACGGAGGAGGAGGGAGCAGAAGAGGGTGCAGAAGAAGAGGGTGCGGAAGAAGAGGGTGCGGAGGAACTGACCGCCGACGACGACGACGGGGCAACGGACGACGCGACAGAGGAAACGATGGACGAGATGGCGGAGGTGGCCGACGAAATGGCCGAAGTCGAGTCGACGACTTGAGGAGTCGCTGGGTTAGCTGAGGAGGATGAGCAGTTGTAAAAGCAAAAGAGGGGAGGGTAGGACTTACGGGTTGAATTGGACATGGCGGGCAACACTCAGGCCGGGTGAGTGAGTGGAGGGAGAGGGTGAGATTTGCCGCCTGCTACGGGGGAACGAGTCGCTGCAGCTCACAGCCTCGTGGGTCGCATGCGCATGGAGGAGGGAATGAAGGGGTGGAGGAGAATTAGGTGGCCGCAATGTATGTACACGAAGAAAGGAGGCCTGGTATGTGGTCGGGAGATGGTGGAGGAGTCGTCGAAGTGTTGTTGGCGACGACGCAGGGCGTTGGGCTGGACGCGACGGGGGAGGCGTTATGGCTTGGGGCCTGGGTTGCGTGGGTGGGTGTGGGCGATGCTTGGAAGACGGGCAGAAGCGCCGGCTTGGTTCGTCCTGTTTCGTGACGACGGCGTTATGCTAAATCGGGCGTCCGGCAATTTTGCAGGCTGCTAAACGATATGCACGGCGAGGGTCCTGGCTCGGACGGCTATGCGGCGAGGAGATTTGGGCGGGATGGCAGAGCGAGACAAAACCGGGCGGGGAGCGAGGGCGCAGATAAGTACGTACAGTCGCGCGCTTGATGATTCCTGCCTTCCCGCGGTCGCTTTTAGCACGCTCGCTGACACTGTGTCGTGAGCCAGCTGCAGCGTCGCGTTGCGTGCCAAGGGGGCCCTTGATTCGCGGGCGATAGATCTCCTGGCTAGCTCCATAGCGCCCAGCTGGAGGCTGAGTGCCGCCGGTAAACTGCGATCAGCGCCGCCCTGCCCACGATGCTGCGCTGTCCCGTCGAGCTGTCGCCGCTTCAATACTGCTGCCGGCCTGAGGACCGACCTGAGCAGCTCCTACTCGCGCGTCGCAAGTCGACGCGGTCGCAATCTCGCTTCTCCGCACGTGAGGCAGGCCGCGGCGACACTGACAAGTTCGCTGCGATCGCACAGGGAAGCCCGCCCGCCCGCCGGCGCTCCCGCCGCGGTGCGTTGAGCGCCGGTGCCTTGGGCTCGTTTGGCATTAGCCACTCCAAAAATGGACACGAAGACGCGCCCGCGGCACGTTGCAGATGCTACTCTGCGCACACTGCGACGCCGAAAACTTCGTAAAAAAACTGCTGAGTCCGCCTCCACCAGTCATCCGCGCCCGTGACGGCCAATATGACGAGACGTCTCCGCACCAAGCGCCCCTGCGACACCGCTCCCACAGCGGCACTTGAGACGGCCGCCGCCGCCGCTCTGAAGTCTTCCGCCAGGTCTCTGGCCGCTGACGTGCGCCGTACCCATCGACGCGCTGCTCACTGGGGCCCGTCTGGCCTCTGCGCACGGCTGTCGGCCACCTGAGTGGAGAGAGGTGGGATCAGCTTATCCACCCTCGGCAATAATCGTCGCCAGCCCTAGGAGATCAACTCTATTGGAACAGGCAGGTCGGTGCGCGTGCTCTCCACACCCAATTCACCGCAATCCGTACTGTTTGCAGACCACTGCCGGGCGCGTGATGAGGGGAAAGAGAGAAAAAACATATACGATTTTGCTCGACGTGGCCCACTCCAGCTCGTACAACGATGGCCTCTAACACACCATTCTGCGTGCGACGTCGAGTTGCACACTCAAAATCGCAAGAGCGCCCTCGTTTGGGCATGGGCACGTGTCGATCTTGCAGCTGCTGCGAGCGCAATCTACCCGTTTGCCGCCGACACGCCTGCAAGCGCGGCCGAACACTTCTGCCATTCCAGATATCTAGGTCGATCTCATGAGTGGTCATGATAACCGCATCGACATCCATGCCTGTTTGATCAGGTGGGTAGCCGCGATAGCGAGTTATCCGTTGCGGAGCCTCTACGCCGCACCGGGTTCGCAGAACGATGGTTTACCTAGTGATAACTTCCCCTCCGCGCTGAGCTCGGAAAGGCAAGCGGGTTCGATGGCGCCACCACCATTGGCAGCCCACGACATCCTTACATAACATGCGGGGCTCCCATACTTTCTTCAAGGTCTCACCCAGACCGCATATCAGGCTCATCAAATATTTTAGCTTTCTCGAAATTGCATCCCAACCTTCCCGCTCTTGTTAAGCTTTAGGATCCTCGAAATCTGTGGCTTAGTGGCTGAGTGACTGCGCCCCCATGTATAACAGAAGCTATATTCATTTTCTCAAATGACCGAAGCAATCTCATCAAAGGGTTGGCAATTTTTAATCACTTCATATTTTCGTGTCATCATCCCAGATTTTGCGCGATCCAGACCGTTTGCAGCCGCCTTCAACACCCCGATCTCTCAACGATTCTGATGGATGGAAGCAAGGGGCAGCAACTCCATTCTCGCGTCGCAGTCATTCCTTTGACAGGTTGTTGAGCGTCCCAGGGTTGTGAGCGACGGGCTTCCCACGCTGGTCGGTGAAAAGAACCTACACAGATAAACGCCTGCGTCAGCAATTGCCTCATCCAATCGCAAATCGCATCAGTGTCGACCCCAGTTACTTGTCGCATGCTCAGGCGTCCCACGCGGCTCAAACTGGGCAAAGGAAGCTGAGCAAGCTCGGCCAAGTAACTAGCTCTGCATGAGCCGTGGCCCCTTAAATGGCAGGAAAAGCAAAAGAGACGTCGCGGAGAGGAACATGCATCCCGCAACCCTGAATAACAGTGCCGCCGCCGCCGCAATCCTTCACGCGGCCGTTGCGGTGGGGTGCCGATCAAATGGCAAAAAAATTGAAGACAGAAAAAGAAGAGCATGAGCAAAGCCACCACAAAAAAAGATGAGTGGCTTATGTGGAACTCCAACCACGTAGTCAATAATACTTTCTTTTTTTTATTCACCTTTGGCGGGGTTTTCACCCCAGCCTTTTCAGCCTCGTCCTGCGTGATGACAACCTGCTCAACCTACAAAAATGCGGCGGACCCGTGGATGTCAGCCAGCCATCTTTTTTTTCTGTCTTTGTGTTTCAAGCGTCCCGAAGAGCCTCAGGTTTCGCGAAAGACAAAAAGAAAGCATGAGACAGGAGGAGCTTGGCATTGGCGCGACGCGAAGTGTTTCCAAAGTGGAAACATCGCAGGTGCCACAGGCGCTTGTAAGCATGGCGCCGCCGAATAAAAGTGTCGGCCTGGGCTTTCAAGAAAAGGTGACGGCGTGACGCGCACGCACGCTCACGTCGGTGGTGAGCAGGCTTGGTGCAGCGACTATGTTCCGTGACGTGTGCCGACGAAACATAGGAGAAACGCACGTGAAGGCGCCGCTGCGAACCGCGGGTGGGCGGAGAGCAAGTGAAGTAGGTGAAGCCGATGGCAGTTGGTGAAATTTGGAAAAGGGGGGAGCAAGTATGAGAGAATGAACCTCGAGACTCACATCGCCCTCGTGTCGTCCACCTCTGATCTTCGTATAGACGTGATCGCCCTCTTCAATAGGCTGACCCTCCTTCGAGGTGACCACCTGCTGGTTCTTGTTGTTCTCGGCTGTCATCGTCTCGAAGCGCGCTCGGGACTCGTCGATCTTTCGGGCGAATTCTCGGTGCGCTCGCTTCTTGAAGTGTGTGATCATTTGCAAATGCGAGGCAGTGGGTTGCTAATGTTGCCGTGGAAAACCGTGAGACCGATGTGAAGTCTTCGTTGTGATTCGAGGTGAGAGATGTGACTCCGTTCTTTTGTGACTGGTTGTATGCGTGACGTAAATATGATGGCTCAACTGGGGTTGGTTGACAAGCATTGGCACATTCGCAAACACCGGACTGCGGCATAGCAACAACACAAACACAACTTCACTTCATGCAATTGATTCTTGTGGAAAGAATTGTTTGTTTTTTGAACCCCAATTCTTTGTTGGGGTAAAATCCACTACAATATTTACAGCGAATAAATCAGCAAGGCCAGGCTTGCTGTAGGATGGGGTTGAATGCTGTTTGCGCAACGTATGGTATGTACGCGGCAGAAGCATTGTCAGTTCAAGATGCACCGCATCCAAGACAACAGCCCGCCCGGAAAGATCAAAGAAAGAAGCGAAGAGTCACCAGGTTTTGGGACCAAATGCACCGTTTCCTTCCCAGAAAGGGTCCGACGAAATTCCAGATATTTCGCCCCAAATCCGGGTGATATCCAATCGTAAGTCGTGAATGAAGCTGCGCTGGACTAGCCGCGCAGAAAAAGTCCGAAGATGCACCTATCCAATGCTGCAATAGGAAAATGCTGGATGGTATTTCGGGTCACGGACTAGCTAGCCGCTTAGTCGAAGGTCCAGGTGAGACCGTCGATGCGGCCAACACCGAGATCACCGGTAAGCGCCTCGAAGACGGGAGGAGAGAGATCAATGTCCCAAGTACCAATGCAGCCGGGGCAGCTATCGACCAGCTTCGCAGTGGTCGACTTGCCCTTATAGTTGAGGGTGATGGTCTTGCCACAGATCTCAGACTTGTACTGGTTGAACGTGGTCGACTTGAGGGCAACAACAGACTCGCTGTCCCAATGCTGAGTACCGCAGGCGGCATAAGCGCCCAGGGTGTTGTACCAGGTGGCCTCGCAGCCACTTTTCTCGGCACCAAGATCGCCGCCCAGTGAGCTAGAGCTTCCGGAGGAAGATGCAGCAGTCTCAGCAGCGACGACGGCGGAGGTAGTAGAGGAAGACGTAGTCTCAGGAGCTGGGGGAGCAACGTAAGTTGAAGTGGGAGCCTCGGTGGTGGTAGGAGCCGGAGGAGGAGTGTAAGTCGAAGAGGGAGTCTCCGTGGTGGTGGGTGCGGGCGGAGGGGTGTAGACGGAGCTGGAAGAGGGCACCTCAGTGGTAGCAGGAGCCTCCTCAGTAGTGGTGGGCTCCGGAGCAGGTGTGTGCTCAGGAGCCTCCTCAGTGGTAGTCGGCTCCGGGTAGTCCTCAGGGTCAACCCACACCGTGGTGGTCTGGACGACGGTCTCAATGACCTCGGCGGTCTCGGTGACCCAGACCAGATCACGCTTAGCCTTGTGCAGCTGGTGGTGCTTGTGAGGAGCAGCGGCGGCAAGGCCGAGGAGAGACAGAGCAATGATTCCGGTGGTCTTCATTTTTGCGGATTTGTTTGTTTACAGTGCTGTAAAAGCCGTAGTGACTGGTGATATCTGCGGGTGATGGTCTGCGTTCAGCTGGATGCCGTGGGGCTGGATGAACTGGCTGGCAGTTATGATATTGCACTCGAGCGAGGCTTGATTTCTGGTTGACGGAAGCCGGGGCTGCTGCTGGAGCGCCTGTAAAGGACTGTGGGGAGATGCTAGATCTCTAAGGAATGTCTGTTCAATGAGAGAACGAAGAGCTGGACGCAAACACAAGACCTCGCCGGGTTAATGAGCGAAAGTAGGAGAGGAGCACGGGGGTATTTGAAGGTTTGCGGAGAGACGAGGGCTCGGGGGCATTTTGAGAGAGCGCTGAGCTAACTCGTTAGGCCTCAGCAGCGGCTTGCAGGGCTAGTGCAGCGCGGCCTGTCAGCCCGGCGTCGGCGGGATCGGGCAAACAGCGCACGCGCCCCACCGGGAAGAGCTGGCCATGCTTCGTCAACGCACCGCTCTTTCTTGCGCGCCCTCGTATCCCTCCCTTCACCTGCTGCAGCAACGCTCCGCCGTGCCCAGCCCTGTCTCCGCCACGTCAGGCCCAAGCAGCTCCCAGCACGTCACTCGTCCGGTCAGCATCTGCCGTCGCTCCTGGCGCGTCCTGCGTCCTGCATCCAACCCGTCCGGTCGCCTCCGCACTCCTGTGCGCGTCCGTCCCGGCCACTGGCAGCCACGACTCGTGCCGCCGCTGCGTGCCTGGCGGTGCGCTTCGGGCCATCTGCAGCGCAGCAACGGTTGTGAGCTTACGTTGTTTCACGCCTTGCTGTTCCGGTGTGTCCTCTGCCGGACGCTGCAGCCGCATGCCTGACTCGGCCGCCCATCTTGGCCAAACGAGCAAGGCCTATAGGCGGGGATCCATGTGGAAGGTGCGCCACAGGGGGTGGGATCGACGGATGCGCTCCGACTGTACCTGAAAATCCACGCTTCTCCAGGGATGGCTCGCTCCAAGGCCCGTTCCTGCGGTGTTCACCGAGACCTCAGTGCGCGACACACAGCCCGTCCAAGTGGCTGAGTCCGCCGTATTTTGGTGTATAGGTCGCGCTCTAAGACAGCTTCAATTTCACCTTCCGAGCCGTCCACCAGCCCAGCCTCCGGTCTTGGGTGCAACCCTCGTGCCAATGCCTTCGCCAGGGAGCAATGGTTGTTGCGGTCATCGACCCGCAACGGCGTCTTGTCAGCCGTTCCCACTTCTGTGCCTGGACTCTGGATTCTGGACCACAATGCCTGACGGTTGCAAGCGGCCATGTTGGAAGCGGGACCGTGCGACCCACCGCGGCAATATTAGGCTGTGTGCCATTGGATGCGACGCTGGTGATGATGCCACCTCGGTCGACGAATCGACGTGCGGCATCGTCTTGCAGCCCCCATTCGGAAGCCTGCCACGTCCGCTTTGCTCCCTCGGCCGCTGACATGACTCTCCACGCCTGCGGACCCGTGCGCGATTTGTCGAACGTGCTTGCATCAGCCCTCATGCAGTCGCTTTTTTTCTCCATGACGAGAGTGTGCAGCGGGAGATGAAGCTGGGTGGGGCTTATGCAGGCCATCGAGCACGCTGACTGGTCGCTGCCCTGTCGCCCTATAAGAGTTTTTCCCACCGTTTTGTGCGGAACAGGAATCCGAGCGCCCAGTAAGGTTATCCGTTGGGTTATCGATACCCCACAACTTCGTCCTTCTGCTCTCTGGGCCTTTCTGGAACCCGCTGATGTGCCTGGCTAGCATCCCGATCAGTGGGTCGCGCTTGTCAAACCTTTCGTCGTGCCTAGGCTGACGTGCGGGCGCCCTTTGTTGAGCTGCCTGGGACAGATGCCGGCCGTCTTCTTCCCGAACGCTCCGTCTCCGCCAAACTCTCCACTTCTGGACTCCGCTGTGGTTCAGGCCGGGCTGACCGGTCAGGGCAGTCGCCTGTATCCGGCGCGAAGAACGCCACAGACATCTTGAAGTAATCGCATGCGAGGGCTCTAAAACTCTGCAAGCCACCATCCGCACTTACGATGCTCATTCACGTGCGGGGTTGCTGCAGAAAGATTTTCAAGACTCTGCAGAATGGTTGAGCTTGTGTACGCACCACATTCCAAATAAGGTTCGACATCCCTCTGGGGCACGCGGTGTGCTGAGAAATCATAAGCCTACCCGCTGGAACGTCACGTTGACCTAAACGCCGTCGGCATTGTGGTTCCTGCTGTGTCCCACATTCTCCATCAACAGCGATGTCGATCAAGTGCGGCGGGAACTCGGCCATTCACCAGCAATCACCGTATTGCGGAACACGGCTGTTTCCCGTCCGGACGGCGTTGCCATTGGCGTTGCGTCCCCGCCGAGGAAACATCGAGGTACCAAGCGGTCCAGAGCCGTGGAGATCATCATCCAGTCTGACATTTCCTTCAAACGAGCGAGTGGCAAGTTGACTAGAAACGGAGGGGCATCGGATAGGAACAAGGCTCGCCGAGAAGTGGGTCTGCCTTGGTGACTTCACGTCGTTGATGCGGACAGTCATCCGAGGACGGCCTGATATCGACACTCATGATCTTTGGAGTGCTACTGCATGGCCGATATTAGGCCATCGGAGTGTTGGGTCCAGAGACCTGTTCATCTTCTCCCTGTTCCCATCACATGCGTTCTTGGCGCTTCTCGAGAAGAGGAGGTTGGAGGATTTTGTTGCACGGCATACCCAACCACCATTCCGGGAACATCAAATGCTTGGCCCGTTTCAAGTCTGTGAGTTGCTTTTTGGATGCAAAAGATCATGCGCTCCATGTTTGCAGGTGGCCTTTTGAATCTGACCGCTCGGGTCCGAGGTTGTCTGCATGTCAAGTCCGAAAACCGTACGAATATGTCTAAGATGCAGTCACATCGACGTACCTCGTTTGTTCCACAACTCAAAACGAACGTCTAGCCAACAAAGTACTGCAGCTCAGAACGGTGTACAGCCTCTCCTCAGTCCACATTCTTACTTTCATTTTGCTCTGCGTGACTCATTGCATTTTCAGGAGCTTTAATCACGCCAGCCCTTCGTTGGATGTGGAGAGGCAAAGCACCAACGGACGCCTGTGTTGGACAGAATGCGCGTACGCAAAATCAAGCAGTGTGTCCGTCGGCAACTTCCCTGGACTCTGCGATTTCTTCGTCCAATGACCACTCAATCAACGACCGCCCGCCCGGTAAACAACACCACGATCTGCACAGCAACTTCCTTCGCCGGATAGACATGCGGCAGGCAGCAATTGCTTCGACAGTCTCCCTTACGGTCATGCTGCTTACTTTGCCGGGAAGGCTATCACTTCGTTGCAAGACCCTCCACACGCTACCTCGATACTAGCTGCACTCCTGGTTGTGCGGGTTGGTTGAGAGAGTCGGGTTCCCACTATTGACGCCCGAAGATTTTTATCCTCTGAGTTGAACGACGACCGATTTCGGAAGCCAATCGGAGCAATGCTGTCTTGCACAGTTTCCTCAATGAGATGTCCAAGTTCCTGGCCTAAAGTTTTGACGTATACCTGCCTCAAACACGATTCCAATTCCGTGCTTTAGCACAAACTGACGTAAGCATCGTACAGCCAGGAAATCAAGGATGGAAATGTGGCGGCTGTCGTGTGGATGTCGCCGTCAGAGGGAAAGAGGCGTGGACAGTGTCAGCTGAGGTCATCCATAGCGGAATCTCGAACATTTTTCAGCCGCCAACAACGAGCGCCTCATTTGATTCTGACGGATGTCAAAGATCCCTCCAAATCGTTGCAATAATTATCGTGGAGAGTAACGGGGTATGTTGGCCACCTGGGTTCCAGACGGAGAAACCGAAGACCGGCCGAATCCGGAAGCTGTCGCCCTTTCCCCGATGCCTCCCACTCCACCGTCAAGCGCAAAATGGGTCCCATTCGACATCATGTCTCCCTATCGTCTTTCGCCTCCCACCGGAATGAGTCCCGCTCGATGAAAGGTGGCAATTGTTATTGACCGTGTTCGCGCCGAAGCTGAGCGAGTTTTTTTTCGCTAGTGAGTTTTTTACGTTTTTGCTGCAGGGCTTTTCTCCGCGGTGAAATGCTCGCACGAAGGCTTGTGCAGGCGGACCTTTCCGCTGCGTTACGATCACCCGAGCTTCTTTGTCTGCTTGCTTCTTGACGTCTCTTGTATATCGTCTGAGTTTCTGCGTGGTCGCCATGTTGTCTGGATAGGTATCTGCTGCCATGTGTTCTTGTTAAACGCTTTCAGCAACCACTTTTCCCACGTACGACCATAGGTCGCAGAATATAGGGCTTCCCGTCCGCTCAGCCGATACTCAAGCTGCGAACCGGCCGATTAGTACTCAAGTGGGTGACCATTGGGGAATCCCGGCTGTTGTACGTTTTTGTCATTTTTTTTTTTTGTAAAACCTGGGTCACTTTTTCCGCCTTCCCGAGGTTCCTCTAGCGTACTGAGTAACTTCGACTTCCATCGTATGCCGCAAGGAAGTAGGGCCTCGTTGAAGCTACTGGTCTTCAATGTGTTCCGTGGAGGGATGACGTGAAGGTCCGGGTCCAAGTCCGGGTCAAAATCGAGGATTGAGTCAAGCGTCCGGTCGGTATGCTGTTCAGGGAGCATCACCAAATCCAACAGTAAGGCTGATCTAAACTTTCCATCTCTTTCTTTTCGTGGTCCATTTTACCAACATCTCTCGGCCAGTTCTCCCGTTCGTTCCATCTGCTTCCCTAGCTCTTTCAATCTGTCGTCCTTCTGTTTTTTCTGGGGGCAATCAAGCATCTTGCGCTCGTTGTAACATCAATGGAAAAAGAAGTAAAGATAAGAAAGAATAGCAAGGACTGACGAAAAGAAAAATGGCCAATGAAGACTAAATGGAATTGATCGACGAAGATATGCATACGGCAACCTCCCTTGGTAATGGTATGTACAACAAATGGTTGCCCACTATAATTCCACTTGTCTTTTATCTTTGACCTCTTCGCTTCAGTTGCATTAAACAGTAAATAATTCTTTGTAAATGCCTTTATGCATTATGCACTTACTTGCTTGAAATTTTTTCCCTTCCTTTTTCTCTTTTTCCCTTTTAAATCATAATGCCTCGAGGGAGATAAATGGTATCACAGTTATGGTAAAGAAGATCAACGAGAGCCAAACCGCAGGCAATGGTCCATTGGCCACTCCTGCAGCACTTGCCGTTGTTGTCGTCTCCCCCTCCTGCGTCCGAGTGGCGGACGCAGATGCAGTCGACAAGGGATCACCATCGCCACTCGCTGCCGTTCTCGTACTCGTGGCCGTCGCCGATCCGGAAGGTGATGTAGATGAAGCTCTCGCCGTCGTCTCAGTCTCGCCGCCATCGGTCGCCGTATTCGCAGTACCTGTCGAGCTCCCGGTGGCGCCACCACCCAGCCCCTCGGCGATCAAACCTCCCAGCCCGCCCGGATCGGCTACCACCAGCCCGCCCGCTACCATGCTGACCACGCTGCCCTGCATGGTCACTGCACTACCCCCGACTGACAGCGTCGTCGACCCGCCCAGCACTACCGTGCCGGAACCGATTGGCGTTGCTGTAAGCGTCTCGTCGCCGTTGGCAAGCGTGACGATGGCGCCTGTAGCTGCACTAGCGCCCCCAGTGATCGCGGAGAACGAAACGGTCATTTGGCTTCCTTGGGCTCCCGCTCCTGCACTAGTAGATGCCGAAGTAGGGACGCCGTACGTCTGCCCGTCGATAACAACAACTGCTCCGCTAGCACCACCAGTCGCCGCAGGAACGACAACCTCTTTTCCGCCTATGGTGGTGGAAGCACCGGGTGTTAGCGTCGCGCTGCCGCCGATTACCACGCCCTTGCTCGGATCCTCAGGATCAACGGGTGCGATGGCGATGCCTGAGACAGCAGCAGCAGCAGCGGAAGTAGCCGTGGGCAGAGCGTGCGTCTCCCCTCCGATCACCACGGCGCCTCCGCTCGCAGGGACGACGACAGGCACGCCGTTCACCGTCGTCGAAGTGCCTGGCGCGAGGGGCTGGCCGCCGACGAGCACGCCTGACGAGTTCGACGGGTCGATGGCGACAACAGCGGATCCGCCCGCAGAAGCGGGAGCGCCGGTGTAGAGCGGAGAGGTCGTGCCATCTACGACGATGGCGCCACCGGTGGGCACGATGACTACGGTGTGCGAATCGATGAGGGTGGTGTGGCCGGGGGTGAGGGTCTGGGTGCCTATGACGACGCCTCCGGCGGCGTTGTTGTTGCCGCTGCTTTCGCCTTGATTTCCGTTGGGACTGGGATTGGCGGCTGCGCTAGGGACAGCAGATGCGAGGGCAGTGCCGATGGTCACCACGACGGGGGCGAGGGTGGCTGCTTGGTTGTTGGGGTCGTTGTTGCCTGCAGGCGCGATGGTCTCGATGACGGGCAAGCCGCTGCCGCTGCCGCTGCCGTCCTCGTTCTCGTTCTCGTTGTTCCCAGAGTTCGGCTGTGGTTGCTGCTGGCCACCTCCGTTGTTGTTGGATGATGGCGGATCAGAGTCGCCTCCGTTTTGTCCAGTGGTGGTGGTTGGCGTTGGGTCGGCTGAATTGGGGTCAGCAGCAGTTGGCTGGCCGCCGCCCCAGATGCCGGAGATTATGGAGCCCAGATTTCCCCATGGATCCGAGCTTGACGAATCGTTTCCATTGCTTCCGTCGTGGGAAGGATCGGAAGAGGCAGGTGGGTCGACAGGTCCGGTAGGTTGGGGATTGCTGCCTCCAGCGTCATGGCCGGCCTCATTAGTGGGAGCAGTAGGAGCAGTAGTAGGAAAGCCAGCAGAGGCGGTACTCGGCGCGAATGGCGCTGTCGTTTCGGTCACTGGCGCTGCCGACGTGGTGATGGATTCAGGATGCCCGTTAGTCGTGGTGGCTGCTGCGCTTCCAGGCGGAAGGAGCGCACCGGCGGTCGTAAGGGGGATGGGTGGGTCGAGGACGAGTTGATTCCACACGACGGCAGTGCAGTTGGCAGCTCGAGGATCGAGGTGAGTGAACATGGCTGGATTTGTGGGCATGACAATATCGGGCTTGTAGTCGTCGAAGACTATTTGGCTTCTAGTGAGCTCTTGGCCTGACCAATTTTTTTCTCCCTCTCTTCGAGTTACAGTTTTCACTTACTTGTGCTGCAGTTGTCCGCTCTCCACCACTGACAGTCCCGCATGCTTTTGTAGGTAGCCGCAGGCACTGGATAGTCCATGTCCGCCCAAGTCAAGGGCACCGTGGTTCTCGCAGTGTCACCAGTGGCCGTTGTCGGGCGCGTCTCTCCAACCGGCTTGAACACGACGCTTGAGAAAGACTCGGGCGGTGCAGACAGCCAGACGTTTCTCGTCAGAGGCAGCACGCAGGGATATCCTTCAAGACTCTGGAAAGACATGTAGATGGACGGGGACGTGAAAGTCATGTCCTCGTAGACGGCCGTGACTAACCCTGCTGGTGGTGACGTGGGCGTGGGCGTCCCCAACGCGTTTTTGGTGCGCGTGCAGAGCCACTCTTCATCCTTACTGACGGGCCAGTAGAACACCTTCATCTCTCCGGAACCAACTCTGCACGCGAACTTGCCCTCCTTCGGGAGCATGCAGTTCGGGCCCCAGAGGCAGTCCATGTCGGTAGGCTTGGGCGGGCCCGGGTACAGACCGTTCACAGAGGCAGAGACGAGGAGCTCGCAGCCGCGGGGATTGTAGGTGCACTTGGGGGGCGCCTCGCTAAAGCTGGGGTATATGGTTGATGTCGTAAACATGGTCGTCGTGATGGTGGGCGAGGCTTCGCCCGTTGCGCGCGGCACGCCATCGCAGAGCGTTGTCAGGTTACCGGTGTAGGTTGGGTAGAATGTGTGGGACTCGCCCGTGAGGTAGGCGCCCGTGACCGTGGTGCTGCATTTACCGACATCGCAGGCGGTGGATTGAAAATCCCACAGGCGCGATCTCCACGCGATGGACTCGGACTGACATTCGGCCACGGACGAGACAACAGCAAAGTCTGTGCCTGCCCATAAGAGTTCCGAGGAATTGACGGCGAAGGACGTATAGCTTGAGCCGCCGACAGTGTTGTTCGAGGGTGTCTGGGCCGGTGGGGAGGTTGTTGTCAGGGCCGTCGATGCTGCCGAGGACGAGGCTGGCGTGATGGGGGTGGTGATGGTTGTTGTTGCATTGATGGGGATGAATCCAGCCGAAGCTACATTCCACCAAAGAGAGAAGAACGATGCCAAGAGGATCCTCGAGGAAGATGAGGGGGAGATTGGTAATAAAGACATCTGGAAACGAGAAAAGCGAAACGAAGGAAGAAAAAACGGAGACTCAAAGAGGCACGGCAGCGCTCAGGCAGGTGGACAGTGCTCCCAACACCAACACAAAGCGGAATGAGGCACAGGCGGTGGGAGGAGTGGTGCCGATGTTGCAAGTGTTGTGGATGCGGCGTTGCACAGGATTAAAAAGGGTACCATTTCTCTTCTACGCTCCGAAGTATAACTGCGCCGCAATCAAGCGGATGAACCAGCGCACCGGGAAACCCATTGTCAGTGTGTCGCCAGCTCTCGCCTGAACGGTGTGCGGGTCCGTCGATGGGCGGCAGGACTGGCGGCGTGCAATGGCGAAACGTGAATAAATGCCCGGCCAGGTGGTTGTTTGCTGTGCCGCAAGGCGTGGAACTGCCTGAAGGAGAAAAACACTTAGACGATCTGCCAGGGTCCTGAATAAGAGCGCAACGCACCCTGGCTGTCTCAGAGCGACCGCGCCGCATTAGACGCCCGGCAGCGGCTCGCTGGGGCCTGCGATTGGGCGGCTTCGGGCTTCCGGCGCTTGCAGTGGGGGCGTCACAGTAGGCTTGGCGACGCTATGGTTGTATTTTTACGACGTCCATGTCGCCTGCTCCTTGCTGTCCGCCCATTTGCAGCCTGGCTGCTCTGCTGGTCGATGTTGGTCCGCTGTCGCCCGGACATCTGACCAGCCTCGCGGGCTGTTGTTTCCTATGCAGCCTGCCATCTGCGCTCCCCGCGGCTCGCAGCCGGGCTCGTGCTATCTCACCAGCCCTCGTCATCGCTTCTCGGATCTCTCACCAGCTGGTCTTTATGTTTCCATAGTCGCTGCACTATGTCTGTTTTTGGGCCCGCTTCGAACCTTGCGAACAGCTGGCCATGAAGAGGCGCCGTGGTGAAGAAGCACGCGTGTACACACTGTCCCGAGTGTTGTCCCTTCTTAATTTACCGAACAAGATCCTGGAAAAGCAAATCTCAATCTCGTGAACTTCCCTCACGACTCGCACACTCTCTTACACGCTCTTCCTTCCACTTCCTTCTCAGATGCGAAGCCCATCATTGTTCACCTACTTCTATGCTCTGCATTGGATCCAATCCTTGCAAAGGTCAGGCCCGTGGCGCTTTCGATGCAAGAAGGCGATACTGCCGGAGGGGTCTGAGGGGGGCGCCATGACGCGACATAAGATAGCGAGGTCTGTAGGACATTTCTTGTAAGAAGCAAGAAATTGTGTAAGTTATGTGGAACCCAATCATGGTCCTGTTGTTCGGGCGTAGGAGATGGTATTTTCTCAGGGTCCCATCAAACCACGGTATGACCATATCGAGGCGAAATTCATTGAGTTCTGCCTACCAGTACCTGTCTACATATGCCATAAAGCTGCCCATGCATTACCATCTTTCTATCTTCCTTACTAGTCCCCATTCTATCTCGTCTTCGCTTTCTTCGACTCCCTATCGCGAACATGGCCCGTGTCGCGACGTTCCGACGACCCCGATGGGTGGAGAAAGCAGCAGCAGCACTCTCCCGCCAGTAACACCGTCATCTCCGTCGTCGATTCAACTCTTCTCTCCCTCCCCAGAGAGCTTTTTGACCAAGTAACGAGCTTCCTCCCTTCGGAGTCCGTCGCCGCGCTCATGCTCACCTGCCATGGGCTCTACGTCGCGTTTTCCCCCACCCTCAAACTCGACATGGGCAAGCCCGCCAAGATCCGCTTCCTGCAGCTCCTCGAGCAGCAGTTCCCAAAGCATTATCTCTGCCACGGCTGCGCGACCTACCATCCCCTCCTGGCCAAAGACGAGCCGCGCAAGTATGCCAAGTTTCTCATGCGTACTAATATGTCGTTACTACTGCAGCCATTGTCATACAGACATCTGTATCTCACTTTTTGCAAAGATCAAATGGAATTCAGGGAAGGGGACGGGGTTGACAGTGCATTTCTGCAGGAATTTGGGGGCTGGGTATTCACCGGAGGGTCTAAAATGGCAGGCAGCAGCTGAGGTGTATGGGAAGCCTATGAGAACGCAGCGGCTTAGAACGGCGGAAAATCATGTCGATGTTTGGGATGCATGGTGGGCGGACAATGAAGCCAAAAAGACTGCGAAACAAAAAGCGGAAGAGAAGAAGTAAGAACTTAGACCAACCAAAGCGCTAAATGGCTCTGACGTACAGCCACTGGAGAAGAAGGCACGAGGAGCGGCGCGGCCGTGTTAGCGCGCGAGAGAAGAATTGCTACGCTGAACAGCTCAGAGATTCGAGGAGCAAGAAGCAAAGGGATCAGATGTCGGAGAAGGATTGGTTATCGGGACTGCACTTCACACTCCCAAATATCAGAGCAAGTAGGATGTAGTGCATAGGATGAATCTCGTGAAATTGAGAAATTTCTTGGCTACATACAAAGAGAGACCAACAGCTCCTTCTTCCCTCATTCTGTGAATGCCTCTCATCAATGCACGCCATTGCAATTCGTACCAGATGTCTCCACCGCCAGAAACAGTCATTATGAGTGTGTTCTGGAGCGTCGAATTCTGTATGAGTGTTTGCTGTCTTGCAGAACTGCGAGAAGTGTGATGTACGAGTATGTGCCGCCCTGGGAAAATGAAGTGTGTGATGCATACCGAGAGAGCGTGCAGTGCCATCGCGGACGTGGAGGAGGTGCGAGAGGAGGCCTGGGAGGAGGAAAGGCCTGAAGAGGCAGATGCCGCATGGCTCAGGAGATACTTTCGGACACGAGGACGGTGAGCTTCCATGCAAAATGAGAAGGAGAAGAGAAAACTTCCCAATTCATGGTCGCCATCGAGGGTCCCCTGCTCTTAGCTTCACCTGTTCAGGCTACTAGACTCCAGCACTGACGCTGAAGTGGCAGGGTCGTCGCTGGAGCGCCACCCGAAGGTGACGCCGTCCGCCGTGTTCAGAACAGGGTCGGGCGGATCTTCAGGGCTCAAGGCCCTGGGCCATCATGCGATGGCTGCCCTTCCGTCGGGCTTGACGCGACTTCGTCAGAGGCCTGTCTACCTGCAGGGAAATCTCTCATCAGCACACCAGACTCCTGATCGTTATTCTGTGCTTCGTTATCTTGGGACTGCTTGCGACTGCAAGCTTGGAAAATTGTTAACATCACCTTGTAGTTGCTCAAGAGCACGCCGAGCCAAACGCCGACAAGGAAGAAGGCCGTTAAGGTCTCAATCAGTGTCAAAGTCATTTTGGCTCTGAGGAGAAAAAGAGAACAGGAAGAGGAGAAGTTGGCGGCGCTTATATGCCCAGCGCGCGGCTCGGACGTAGCTACCTGTTTACTGCGCGGCAGTCGCTGTTGGTGGGTGACCTCCTGCAGTTGTTGCTCTGTTCTTACTCCCTCGAACCTGTGGCTGTACTTCCCATTCGGGAAATCCGCGTCTCCCACAACAGCACCCAAGCACGGATTGTGCGCAGCGCATTCACACCACAAGCACCTCTCCTACAAGTTCGCGCTGCTTTTTTGATATATGAAGCACTTAAAAGTCGCGCGGTGGTTGGTAGAAATAGAAATACTGCAGTGATGTTGCTTCTCCCACCACGGAAAGGTTGGTCCGGCACGCCTGCTCCTCCCCTTCCAGGAATGGACGGTGAAGACAGCTGAATGGAGGCAACATGCCGCGCGCAAAATCGTTCCATGCTGGCGCCATTTCGGGCTGTTGCATCCAACCTCAAACTCAAGACCTTCAACACAGGAGGTAATCGCGAACAAGTGGCTAGCGGCAATGGCCTTGAACAAGTTCAACTTCATGGGAGCTGAAGCATTCATCCAGAAATAAGCGTGTTAAATTCACGATTATGAAGCTATCAACATGATTGCTTTAACCACCTATAGTAGTATTGATGAAACCTTTGTCTGGTCCGTAGATGCAAATATCGTATTCGACGCCAACCATCCGCTGCAGCACCCTTCTGTACGGCAGCTTGGTAACAGATCGTAGTTGCATACCACTCCCTAAGTCCTCCGGTCTGATGCACATAAGCTCCAGCATAAAGTAAAAAGGCGTCCAGCAGTTCGGGGCGAAAAGGTGATGCTTGGTTGACGGAGACGATCGGAGCTAAGGATTCCAGGAATCGGCGCAATACGGGTACAACAACCACGAACATTGAAAATGCGGGGATGCGCTTTATTCCACGAAAACCGCCACGAAAATGGTTCTGTACTTACGAGCTTAGTGAGTCATGCACGTGGTAGTTGTGACCGCAATGAACCATAGTATGCGAACAGACAACAGAAAATTGATGTCTACCTCCTTCAAGCACGTACAAGTCGAAGTGATGGAAGATGTACAGCACATGTTCAAACAAAATGACAGCAGGGCTCTTCGCTATATCCAAACATGTAAAAAAAAAAAGAGAATCCCGCCCAGAATATGTAGTCTTCCCTTTTTACAACTTGGCCTTCGGCTTTTCCTGCTTCAGCATGGCGTCCGCGACATTTCTCCTCTGAATCTTGCCGGTGGCTGTCTTGGGCATGATATCCGTGAAGAAGACCTTCTTGGGCAGCTTGAATTTCGCAACGCGATCTTTGAGCCAGCCCTTCAACTCATCTGCAGATAGCGTCTTGCCCTCCTTGAGCACAACCGCAACACCGACATCCTGGCCGTACATCTCGTCCGCGATGGCGAAGCTGACAGCCTCAGAGATTGCCGGGTGCTGTGCAAGGACATTGTCAAGCTCAATGGGAGAAATCTTCTCGCCACCCTTATTGATGAGCTCCTTAATGCGGCCGGTAATGATGACATAGCCTTCCTTGTCGAGCTTGCCCTGGTCGCCCGTGCGGAAAAAGCCTTCCTTGGTAAAGCTAGACTTGTTGGCTTCCGGATTGTTGATATATCCCTTGGTCACGTTCTCGCCACGAATGCAGATTTCCCCCTCCTTGCCCTGCGGGACTTCCTTGCCCTCCTGATCGAGGATCTTGACTTCCACACCCTGACCCACACCAACACTGCCAGGCTTACGCGGACCATTCTGAGGAAGAGGGTTTGAGGTCATTTGGTGTGCGGCCTCGGTCATAGCGTATGCCTCGAGGACTGGCGCATCAAAAGTCTCTTCGAGCTCATGGAAAGTCTTGGGTGACAGAGGGGAAGAGCATGAGCGGATGAAGCGAATGCTGGGCTTAGGGTTGGGAGGCGGATTCTTGAGCAGAATCTGGTGGATGGTCGGCACTGCCGTGTACCAATTCGCCTTATGCTCGATGAAATCTTTCCAGAATTCGTGAGCCGAGAACTTGAGAGGTACGATGACGGAGCCGGCGGAGTGAAGCGGCGCAAGGAAGCCTGCCAGCAAGCCGTGTACGTGGAACAGAGGCATGACCAACATGGTGCGGTCCTGGGGAGAAAGCTGGTATGTTGCCTGGATGTTTTCTGTATATATGTTAGCATCCTCTCTAAACAGTACTGTGTGGATGCATACTCATTGTCCTAGTAAGGTTGCGGTGGGTCAATGGTACAGCCTTGGGCCTGCCAGTGGTACCACTGGTGTGAAGAACGAGGGCCACATCCTCAGGCTGAGCCTGCTCAACCCTTTGGCTTCCCTTGCCCTTGAGCTTTCCATTGTCCTTAACATCCAAAACAACCTCTTTTCCGTTCCAGTAGCACTCAGCAATGGCAGCTTGGTATTTCCTGGCAGCTCTGACGGCGGGCGAATCCTGAGCGAATTGTCCCTTGGGAACAAGAGCGACGGCGGAGCTCAAATCGTCGATGTAGAACTCGAACTCGCTCTGCTTGTATGCGGGGTTGAGAGGGGCAGCAATGGCCCTTTGCCATGAGGCAGCGAGGAAAGAAACGATAAATTCATAGCTGTTCGGCAGAGCGATGGAGACAGCCGAAGCAGGGGCAATGCCGAGGGCGGCAAGCTTCTTCTGGAATGAGGCAACCTCAGCGCTCAGCTGCTGGTAGGAGACAGACAGAGCTGGCTTGCTGGGGACTATGACCGCGGTGGACTGCGACTGAGCCGAGAAAGCGTTGGCGAGAGTGGTGGCCATAATGGCAGACAGTGAAGAACAGCAGATGCGAGAACGGCAGGAGGAAACGGGCTGCTGGCAAAAAATCGGGCGCTGGGCGACAGGAGTATTAAGTATGCGGTTATTCGGAGCAGAAAACGGGCGGCACGGTTGATCGGACGGGAAGTCGGCAGAGGGAGAAGTCGGGATGGATATGTCTCGCCGATGACACCATTGATACGCGGGACGTGCGAGGCATGCACAGGCCCCAGCGAGCAACTCCGCGCGCCGAGCCCGCAGCCTCGCGCCCGCCATCGTCCCGCCGCGAGGCCGCCCGAGCCAAGCTTGCGCGCGCATCCACTCCACTGCGACATCCACCATCACACGCGCAATCACCCGCAACACCTCCCGTCCTCTTCCCCTGTCCTGGCCCGCTCACTCGCCATGGCTCAGGACAACTCAGACAACCCCCAGCCGCGGGGCTTGTCTTCATTCGCCAACCTGCTTGGCTCCAATGCCGGCACTATCTCCAGCGCGCCTGTCATGTACAATCAGCAGTCTAGTCCCGACGACCAGCAGCAGCAGGACGCACCTCCGGCCAAGAAGCAGCAAATAAATTCAGGTACCTATAGCGCGCCTTTAGCGTTTTGCTTTCAAGAAGATGTAGAATAGTGACTTATGCAGCGTCGTGTTAACCCGAGCAGCAGCGCTCCGCTTCCAGCCTACCAAGCGTCCGCAGATCCAGTCGCAGAAGAAGACTAAGCCTGCTTTTCCAAAGCCTGCTGCCCCGACTCAGTCCTCAAGCTCGCCCGATCCTCAAGCCCAAGCGAACAAACCCGCCGGCGCTCTCAGCATTGTTGCGCTAGCTGCAAATCCGCCTTCCAAAGCCTCGCTTGCCGACTTTATTAATGATGATGATGACAACGGCTTCTACGCTGCCAGCCAGCCCAGAGCCCGAGGCGGACGCAAGAACAAGAAAAAGAAGCGAAAGAACTACGAGGAGCAAGAGCAGAACTGGGATGACATCTACGATCCCTCCCGTCCCAACGACTATAACCAGTACAAGAACAGTGAGGAGCAGATGCGCGAGATTTCCGACTGGAAGGATCTTCTCTACCGCCACAGATCCTTGAGGGACATGTCGAAGGAGAATTCAGAGAGCGAAGAAGAGGATTACCAGCGATCGCGCATGAAGCGTATGTCGAAAGTCAGTCTTGTGGCTAAGGTGTTCTGGCTGACAGACTTCCAGCTCAATTCGCTCCTCCCAAGGCCTATAACTTTGCTCCACCGTCCAATCTAAACACGCCAACTCCTCCCGCACCTCCAACTCCTGCCGATATACCCGATGACCCGACCGGCGAAGATGCATACGCGCGTCGCTTGCGCCTGAGTGGTTTGGGCGCTCCACATCCCCCTCCACCAGAAGAGCTTGCGAATGCAGCACCTACCCCGCCTGCAGACGCTGCCTCCCTGGTTCCGCCTGCTGGAACAATCTCTCGCGCTCCCGTCCGCTACAATGTTCCTGCGCCCACACCTGATAAGCCCTCAGACTCGCAAGCAGACCAACAGAATGATGAAGCGGCAACTGAGGGGGCTGCTGATCAGGAATCGGAAGATGGTCCGCGTTCGAAGACTCCTGGTCAGAAGGGCTTCGCCCAGCGGATCATGGAGAAGTATGGCTGGGAGAAGGGCAAGGGTCTTGGAGCCAAAGAGAGTGGCATCATTACTCCGCTGGCAATGAAGGCCGAGAAACGGAAGAAACTGCCTGATGCTAAGGGCGGGGGTTGGGCGGGTCCTAGCGGCATGGGCAAGATCACTGGTGGAAAGAAGGCGAAGGGAAACGAAGAGGAGGGCAAACATGGCAAGATGAGTGCTGTGGTGGTCATGAGCAACATGCTGGTTGGTCTTGATTTGCAGCAAGAACTCGACGATGGTATCCTCATGCAGGAGATTGGTGAGGAGCTGGACAAAGCCGTAAGTTCTACATTTTCGACACTTCTGAGGATCGCAATGATAATAACAGCGTACAAGGGTGGTCGTGTCGAGCGCATCTATATCGACCGCTATGCGACGTCGAACGATGTCCCAGTCTTTGCAAAGTTTACCAACGAGTTGTCGGCTTTGCGTGCGGTCAACGCCATGGACGGAAGGATCTTCAACGGCAATACGATATCCGCCCGCTACTTTGACGTTGACAAATTTGAGAAGGGCGACTACACTTTGGACCTTTCTAGAGACGCGAGTGATAAGTCAGAGTAGGTTGCATGGATGAGCAGCTGGTCTAGCTTTATCGTGCGGGATCGAGAGAAATTCGAGGCGCTGCATCTGGATGTACTAGTAGGATTCTGGTGGGGGAAACGAATATCATGAGATGAAGCAAATGCTCCAATAGGAGACCCTTTGACAAATCCACAGTGCAAATCTCTGCGTAATGATGATCTTGAAGCATCCCGGGCATCTTGGATTGAGCCCAATGTCATCTGGTTTGCCATTGCTTCTAGTATCCTTGCTGCTGGATTCACCGTCTATTCGGAGATCGGCTCTGAATTCTCAAGGTAGCGCTTGTATGGTCTGCCTCTCAGGTCAGACGGAAGCGCAAGATCCGGATCGGGATGGGTGGAATGCAGGGCAGGTGGGTCGACACGTGGAGCAGGGCAAGTGCCGCAGTGGCGGCTTCAGGCGGTCGCTAAGCAGCTCAGGCCAGAGTCACCCTACGCGTCTGGCCGGCGCCCGCTCTATCGATAGTCCCCCGGCCGTGAATTTCACCTCCACGTTGTACCTCCGCAACCTTTCTTCAATCCTCCACTCGCTTTGTGGAATTTTTCTTTTCGTTTCTTCGTTCCTTTTCCACCGTCGTCCATCATGCAGTCGTCGGTCACAACCACAACGACCGTCGAGCCGAAGAAGAAGAATGTCGAGCAGGACTTCTTCTGGACGTATACCGAGGAGCCGCACCGGACTCGGCGCATGGCCATTATCAAGGCTCACCCGGAGGCACGTCCAGATCCCGCCCCCTCTCGCTCGCATTGACTTCTCAGAAGCTAATACTTTCGCGCCGCAGGTTACCAAACTCTGCGGACCCGAGCCATTGACCAAGTACGTCGTCGCTGGCGTCGTCGCACTGCAAGTAGCCTGTGCCTACCTCCTCCGCAACGCGCCCATCCTGTCCTGGCCCTTCTTCCTCACCGCCTACATTATTGGTGCCACCGCGAACCAGAACATCTTCCTCGCCATCCATGAGATCTCGCACAATCTGGCGTTCCGGTCGCCAATGGCGAACCGTCTGTTCGCCTGTTTCGCGAACTTGCCCATAGGGATTCCGTACAGTGCCTCTTTCCGGGTACGTTTTTATATTATACTCAAGGCCATATTGCTTGCTTCGAATAGGCTACCATAGAGTTGCCTTATACAGATTGCTAACAATTCGCCACACGACAGCCGTACCACCTCACGCATCACAAGTCCCTTGGTGTCGACGGCCTTGACACCGACCTCCCTACTGCATTCGAAGCCGTCTTCCTCGATTCGGTCCTCGGCAAGTCGTTCTTCGCGACCTTCCAAATCTTCTTCTACGCGCTGCGACCCATGTTCATCTACCAGCTGCCCATCTCCAAGATCCACCTGTTCAACATCGTCGTGCAATTTGCCTTCGACTACGCCCTCATCAAGATGTGGGGCTGGAACACCTTCTGCTACTTTCTCGCGTCGTCGTTCCTCGCCGGCTCGCTGCACCCCTGTGCTGGCCACTTCATTGCCGAGCACTACGTCTTCGAGCGGCAGCCACCAGAGGCCCGTGACGCCGCGACGGCCGCCGCCATGAAGCTGGCGCCTCCCCCTGAGACTTTCTCGTACTACGGCCCGCTGAACTTCTTCACGTACAATGTCGGGCTGCACAACGAGCACCATGATTTCCCGGCGGTGCCGTGGTCGCGTCTGTGGGAGTTAAACAAGATTGCCAAGGAATTCTACGACCCGCTGCCGCAGCATCCTAGCTGGGTGGGTGTGATTTGGCAATTCATTTGGGATAAGGAGGTTGGAATGTGGTGCAGGGTTAAGAGGGCTGAGGGTGGCAGGAAGGTGGGAGGAGGAAATGGACCAAAGTCCGCACAGGCCGGGTGGAAAGAGGAGGAGTTGGGGGCGAACGAGGCTTCGTCGATCCCCGGTGTGAAATAAGTCCACTGAGGTCGTTGCATTATAGCAATGCTGTTAGTATGATGGGCGCATGATTGGGTGGAAGATTAATGGGACATGATCGTAGAAAATGGAAAAACGTACATAGGCATGAAAAGGCATGATCATGATGGTTGGATATCACTAGATGGAAGAGAAAACACTCAATGACCTTCGTTATAGCATGATAGGCAAAGTGATACCCTGAACGCAGCTCCACTCACCCCACATCCACTTGCAGTTCCTCCCTTACAGCTTCTCCTTCCTCTTTACTTCCACTCCTTCTTGGCCGCCACCGTCAAGGAGCTCGTCCACACTCACGCCATCCGACATCTTCAACAGATAACCCTGATACACCGGCGCCAACCCATGCGGCATTCCCCGCGCCGCCGCCTCGTCCGTATACGCCGCAATCAACCTGCGAAGAAGAGGCGGTTTCTGAGCATCATGACTCCGTCGTGCTTCAGCCCGTGCAGCAACAGCACGGAGGAACTCCCCGTCTGAGTCGGACAGCGGCGGCAAGGGGAGCTGGAAATCGGCGCCGTGCTCTTGGTGAGTGATGTTAGTGGGTCCATCGCCGCGGAGGACGTCCCCGGCTTCCTTGATGATGCTGTCGTTGTCGTCGCCGTCCATCGATGGGCAGTGGACCTTGTTTCTCTGAGAGCAAGATGGTTGGCGGGATATTTATTTTTCCCTCACTGTCTTGGTTGATGGCGATAATGGAGCTCTCTGAAACGAGCTGTACGTTTCAGGATATGCAGTGCGTAAGCAGCCGGGGACGATTGGTGACGTCCTTCCTGCTTTGGTTCTGGAAAAGAGAAAGCAGCAAAGCTCGGGGTTGTGGGATGGGATTCGGAAATGCCGTGACCCGGTTCCGCTGCAATGACGGAACTGCCCGAACTGTTTCATGCAGCAGGAAGCCCTCGTGTGTGTGTGTGAGAGAGAGACGGGTAAGAGCAGGTCTGGTGAGCTTGTCATGGCAAGCCGCAACCCCGCCGGGGGCGCACCGCCGAGGCTCGGGGCGCGCCCTGCGAGGATTGGCGGGGTGGTGGGGCACGAATCAGTTCCCTTCTTCGCACATACGCCCTGCGGATTGCATGAAAACGGCCGCAGCAACACGCGGGAAATCTTCTTTCCGCCGAAACACGCCGTAGCATTTCTAACCCCATCCACCTATCTTTTCTTTTTTGAGGATTTTCCTGGTGCACAGTCACGCGAGTAGGAAATATTCTCGGCCATCTTTGGTGCTTCCATCCCCTTTGCTTACCTTAGGATCACTTGCTATAACATCCCCCTCACATCCTCCACATTCAATCCCTCCTAAGCTCACCAGAATTCCTCCGCGCGAGTCCATTGGGAGTCGACTTCATGAGCGCCGTCTATAGCCGCCGCCTCTTAACTATCGCACGCCCATCCGTCTTCCGAGCTTTGCCGTCGTCGGCTACTTATTCTGCCACCGGTACCCCACTACGTCCTTCCTTGATCAGCAACTGCGTCACCGCCACAACAACAGCAGTCAGAAAAATGACCTCCTCCACCGAGCCCCAGAAGTACGAATGGCTCGTCATCCTTCCTGACCAGCAAGGCGCTCTGCCCCGCCGCATGGAAGTCCGCGGGTATGTATTTACCAACAGCAGTTTCCCACCCCACCCCCACTCTTCCACCACCAACTGGCAACGACCATTCTTTCTGCTCCGTCTCGGAACCCCAAAATCCAAATCCCTGCCCATTCTCTAGTATCCTCTGGAGCCCCGCCGCAGATCAAGACATAGAACACATACTGACTCTTGACCACAAAAGACAACACCTCCAAAACCTGCAGACCTACCCACCGGACTTTTGGCTGTGGGGTGGCGGCTTCCTGGAGGAGGTGCCTAAGGAGGGCGAGCCGATGAAGATGCTCGGCTCGGCGATGCTGGTCTGGGCCGCCTCTAAGGAGGAGGTGCTCGAGAAGCTGAAGAAGGACGTCTACACCGAGAACCAGGTCTGGGATTGGAGCAAGGTTAGTCTTATTTTTCCTCTCTCTTCTCCTCTTTTCTCGGAGGCACAAAAAAAAAGGATGAGATTTTCGGTAAATAAACACCAGGAGCTGTAGGGGTGAGAGTGCAGGAGATTCATTGGAGACAGATTTTGCCCTCTTGGCAGGGGGTGCTCTGCTCGCGGGTTCTGAATGCTTTGGGTTATCTCTTGCGGAAACTCTGGCGCTGACTATCATTTTCTCCAATAGGTTCAGATCTATCCGTTCAAGAGCGCCATCAGGAAGGCGTTGTGATGAGAAAATGGAACTTCCAAATTGAAGATCTAACATTCGATAGAGGAATGTATTGCTTGACATGAGATACGAAGACACATATCTTTGAATTTGATATTTTTTGTATACTTTTTCCATAGCATGGCTACCCATACATGTTGGTATGCGATTAGTGAACAGATTCGACCAGCATATCCCTCGAAGATACCAATCCATAATTGACGCTTTTTTCGTAATCCGTGATTCTTTAGTAATCATCACCGCGGCTAATGACCTCCTTGACGGTAGGGCGAAGCAAGATGGTCTGTAGGGACAATCAACACTGCGTACGGCGCAAGGACATGCAAAGATACTCACGTGTTCGAACTGGGCGGTGTAGGAGCCCTTAACATCGCAGAGTGGCGGGTACGCCTCGACGATACCACTCTGGACGAGGTTGTTGAGTCCGAGAAGGTACTTGTCGTTGCCCAGACGATCCAAGTACCTGCGGCAGAAAGGCAGGGTGCCGAAGTTCTTGGTGATGGAGTTGAGCAGCGTCTTCGCCGACGAGACACGCAGTGCAACCTTGGGGGCGTCGACGCGCTTGGCGTAATGCGAGGTCTCCATCTGTTTGAAGTGGTCAGTTTCAGCCATCCTCGCGTATAGCAATTTGAAGCACGTACATCGTCCCGGACGTAGCCCTTGCCGGTGCTGCCGAAGGTCTCGATGGCGAAGGTTTCACCCTCCTCCATCTTGGTCTGGTCGGAGCCCTTGACGATGGGCACGCTTTTGCCGCCGTGGATCTCGAATTGGTTGATGTTGTGACCGTTGAGGTTGCGGATGCACTTGACCTGGTGGGTCTGGCCGTCGAGCTGGACCTCGTAACTTTCCATGACCTCTTGGATGGCAGCGCCGATGTCAGACATGCGGACGTCAATACCAGCTTCCTGCTCTACAGTTAGTCATTGACGTTCCATCAGCACGAACTGGTTGTGCTTGCCTTGATACCGGTGTTGGTCGCCTCCTTGACAGCCTGGAGCAGCGGGTCGTATTTGTGGTCGAAGGCCACGGTGAAGGCACTATCGACTATCCTGCCGTTGATGTGAACACCGAAATCGACTTTCATGACATCCTCCTGCTGCAGGACCATCTTATTCCCAGCGTTTGGGGTGTAGTGCGCGGCGCAGTGGTTCAAGCTGAGGCCGGTGGGGAAACCCATTCCACCCTTCAGGTTGTCACCCTCCTCCAGACCCAGGTGGCCGGTGAGATGGCGCACGCCGTCCTCAATGCCCTCGGCAATCTCGGTAAGGGTCATGCCCGGCTTGATGTTCTTTTGAGCCCACTGGCGCACCTGACGGTGGACTTCGGCGCCCTGGCGGTACTCGGTGAGGAAGTCATTGTTCATGCGGTCGAGATGGCGCTTCTCCTCGTTGGTGGTGCGGTACAGGTTCTCGTCGCGGTACTCTTCGATCTGGCCCTCTGGGTACACGCCGCTGGGAAACAGCTGCGAGATGGGCACACGCGGAGGATCGGATTGCTTGGACGCGCCGGTGCCGGCACCACCCTTCTTCTTCTTCTTCCTGGGCTTCTTCTTCTTCTTTTTCGCTTCTGTTCGGAGACGAGGAAAACGTCAGAATATATGCACAGAGCTACACGTTGTGGAAGAGAGCAAAGGGTGGGGAGCGCGGACCTCCCGTAGCGGCGCCCTCGGCGGGAGCGTCGCCTTCTTCGTCGTCGTCGCTTTCTACATCGCCATTTGCGGGCGCGCCGTTAGCAGCGGCGGTCTTGCCGTTGGCCTCCTCCACTAGTTGAATTAGCAAATCTAAGAGTGTTGCAGCGGAGACGCGGGCGCGACGAGCGTACACTTGAGGCCCTTGATTCCCTCAGTTGCAGCAGCAGCCATCTTGTCTGGTGTGAGGGAGATGGTGGATTGGAGAACGGTGGGGCAAGTGGTTTAAGAGGCGAGCGGCACATCTTGAGAGCGGGTCCGTGCGGTGCGGCGTTCGAGCGGACTTCCGGCGTCCGACTGGACTGCAGGGCTGAGCATCCCTGAGCCAGCTCTCTTTATATCTTGCCGGAAACCGGACAGATTCAAAGTGAGAGGATGGAGACTGCATTCGTCACGTATCCGACAACGGAATGTCTATCTCGATAGAGTTGCGCGGGCCTTCTTGGAATATAGCGAGACACCGCCGAAAGTCGTTGCGCAATGGCTTTGCGGCACTGCGCCGGACACAGGGCCTATGGCCGCCTGCACAGCTCTCTTGGGGATTTCTACATAGTGCAGATGGTTTCTGAGTTGCTCTGGAGGTTTGTGCCAGCTTACGTGCTTATCTTCACCTCTCAGAGGGCAGTAATTGAACTCCGGATATCTCGAGCATGGCGTTGGAGCGGCCACGACTGGGCAGGGCGGGCTGCCTACCGGTGCGCTGGGCCCGCTCTGCTTAGCGGGTCCGCCGCCCGCAATACCCTCGTGCACTTCCGCTGTCGGAGACGTCATCATGGACTACAACTACTTTCCACCCCGACACCCTCCCTAAATCAGCCCTCAACCCTCCCTCTGACCCTCCGTACGGCCAATTCAAGAATGAGGCATGCCACGCCTCGCGTTCTCTCTGCGAAACAACAATCCGCTGCTCGCAGCGCCCCGACGACAGCAGCAATGCAGCCACGGCACGCGCCAATTCCACGCTTCGTCCGTCCGCCGCGACAGCGCTGAGGCTCAGAAGGACCACTACGAGGCTCTCGAACTCCCCTATACCGCAAGCGCAGCAGAGATCAAGCGGTAAGCCAGTCCCCTCTTCCACCAAAAAACCAATCACCAATTACCCCCATCCTCGCCACCAAAAAGAGCACGCATCATCCACCCACCCACCCACCCACCCTACTAACTCACCCCAGCCAATTCTACGCCCTCTCCAAACGCCACCACCCTGACCGCAACAAAGGCGACCCCTCCTCGTCCTCGCGCTTCGTCCGCATCAGCGAGGCCTACCACGTCCTCGGCTCGCCCGAAAAGCGCACTCGCTACGACCGCGACCTCGCGCGCTCACAAAACCGCTCCTCCGCGCACCACCACCATCACCACCCAGCCTCCTACGCCGGCCCCGCGGGGTCTCGCCCCCCATCAGGGCTCAGTAGGCGCCGCACGCAGTTCCGCGGCCCGCCCCCCTCCTTCTACCGCAACGGCGCGTGGGGCGCGCACAGCGCCAAGCGCGCCGCGGCGGGCGGCTTCGACGGGTCGGCGACACACTCCGGGTTCGGCGCAGGAGGGGACGCAGGAGACGAAGCACCGGGGCAGTCGACGTCCAGCTCGACGGGCGGCGATAACACGTACGCGGGGGCGTTCTACACAGCGGGAGGAGGCGGGTTCGGGCCGGGCCAGGCGGAGCGCGGGTGGGACAACCACATCCCGCACTGGGACCGGGTGGCGCACCGGCGGACGCAGGAAGGGATTGCGGCGCGGCTGGCGCGGCGAGCGCGCGTGAGGGGAGAAAGCGTCGAGGAGATGAAGAACGGCGGCGGACCGTGGAGCTTCATGCTCAACTTCGTCGTGGTCAGCGGGGCGATCGCGATTGTGGCGAGCATACCGAGCTTGTTTAATAATAAGAAGGAGAAAGTCGCTGTGAAGTAAGGGGATGGGTGCAAGATGGTTTTATGATTAAGTTACAGTAGAAAAGACGGAGCCGTTGAGCGTCTTAAGTCGGCAACGAGACGATTGAAATGGGTCAAAGGGTGGACTAAAGGGCATTGGGACGGCGGCGAAGACCTGGGCATCATAGATTGCAGGCGTTTACCATTTTCGCATGCTGATCATTTGTTTACTTTTCCTCACATGCACGCAACCGTACGTTATCTCGGATCCAATGTAAATGTGCACATGTTCTTGATTTTCTGAGATGGTTTCTTCTGAGTGTCAAGATACTCTAGCAATTACAGAACTTCACCAAACGTTGGAGAGAAAAGAGCTAAAGCTACAGAGAATAGTTGGAATCTTGCTCTCCTCCCAGTTCTATGTCTCCTTCCGCAAATGCTTTTGATCTGTTTAACCCTCGAAGGTGAAGCTGGCGCCGATCTGGAAGAATTTGTCAGCTCATTGATCGCACCCCACCCTCATGGAGGATATCCTACCTTGTGGCCGGCCTCGTTGAGCTTCTGGGTGTCGAGGGAAGCGCCGATACCGAAGGTGAAGCCCTGGTTGATCTTCGTGTTGTAGGCGAGGGACGCAATACCGCGGTCGTTGATCTTGGCCTGTTTCGGGGAAAGAGTTAAAGCCTCAGCCCTTGCAAGTAAGCTCGTGGCGCCGGATTGGACTTACCTTGGCGAAGGAAAGGGGGTCGAGCTTGTACTTGCTGGCAAGCTCGATGCCGACGGCGGAGCCGGCCTTGGCGTCCCAGGAGGCCTTAGCACCGGTCTCGACGGCAGCGTTGACCTTCTGGTAGTAGGAGGCAGTGAAGAGGTTCAGGTTGTTGGTGGCGGTGATGGCGGCGCTGTACAGCGGGGTCTGGTAACCGACGGCGGCCGAGTAGCGGGTGATGGCAGCCTTCTGGACGTCGTAGCCAGCCTCACCACCAACGA
This sequence comes from Botryosphaeria dothidea, assembly GCA_011503125.2. Lineage (NCBI taxonomy): Eukaryota > Fungi > Ascomycota > Dothideomycetes > Botryosphaeriales > Botryosphaeriaceae > Botryosphaeria > Botryosphaeria dothidea. Next base: position 3,754,378 of record WWBZ02000001.1, read on the forward strand.
GGAAGCCCTCGTGACCGACGACACCGTCGACAACGGCGGTCAGGTTGCCAGCGGCCGAGTAGTCGAAGAAGGCGCGGGTCTGGAAAGCGGGCTGCTTGAAGGTCAAGTTGAGCTTCTGGCCCTTGTTGCCCGACGAGGGCGCGAAGACCGAAGACAGCTCGGCCTTCAGACCCTTGGTGAAGGTGTTGTCCAGCTCGACCTTGGTGTTCAGGATGTTGGCGGTGTTCCAGGACTCGGTGACGGTGATGCCTGTGTTCGTCGAGATACGCATTAGCCCGGACATGTCCATCCTCGGGGCCGCAGGCGGGCCCGGCACCCCCAGCAATATGAAGTTGCAGCTGTAGCCCTTTCTCTTTCTGATGGGTGCCAATGATAACGAGAAGCGTTGTAGAGAAATACCGTTAGAGAGACCCTTCTTTCCCTCGACCTGTGGGCGCGCGCAATTGCTATCAGCAGTCGCTCGGAAGCGCGCGTGCTTGCGATAGGACTTACGGAGCCATTGATGGGGCCATCGTGGGCGGAGGTGCCCTTGGTGGTGACGGCGACACCGTTGGGGGATTTGAGCTTGACCTCAAGGACCGCTGTCGCATCGCGTCAGTAGGAGGCCAGAAGCTGGAGAACATCGTCGCGGGGCATACCAGCAGCGGCATGGTAGAAGTCCTTGTTCAGGAGCTATGGCACACAGGGTCAGCGCTGGGGGAGCAAACGGGCTTGGCCAATTGCGCCAGGACAGCGCGCAACGCGGACGTACGTCGTTGGCCGACTTGGGGATGTCGCTGAAGGCCGGGACGGACATGATGGCGGTGTTGCGGAGGAGACGAGGGTGGAAACTGCCAGAGGAGCGTCAGAGGGGCGGCGAGATGAGATGGGGTGGTGATGCAGGCCTACCGATGATGTGCTTGGGGGAGGTGGTTGCGCTGGGGGAGTTGACTGGCGAAAACAAAAAGAGCTTGGGGTCCAGTCGTCGGCAACCGTCGCGGAGCAATTCGGGGCACCACGTGCCCATGCCCTCATGCACGCACTGGCTCGCGGTGAACAGCCCGGTCTCTGCGCTCCCCGCGCCTTTCTGTTGGGATTCCCTGTGTTTAACCCCTCCGTAAGCGGCATCGCGTCGGTGCTGACTTGTCACTCTTAAGCTGCTCCATTGGCTGCGTGCTCGTCGTGCGTTGTCTTCCTCTAGCACAAAGAGACGAGAGCTTCAGGTCCTTTCCTCTTCCTTCGCGTCTCTGGCCGGCCATGCTCGCAGAGAAGCTATGACTCCTCACCCGACCCACTTGGTCATGTTGATGTCAACCCGTCACAGTCTCCTTTTGTCCGCTTGCACCGGCCACAGGAGATGAAGCGCCGCTCTCGCATCACATCACAACTTGGAAGAACTTCTACCCATCGCCTGATGACTGGAATAAATAATACTACTTTTTTCCGAAGCTGTGGTTTCCACGTGCCAATGTTGGCTCTTTTCCCGCAGCCGTTCACCCAGACGTCGTCCGCGTTGAGGTCGATTGAAGAATCTCAGTACTGAGGCAACCCATTTTGGCTCCAATGCAAATGGCCAAGCTTTTGTTCGCAAAGAGGCAAGCTTGCTAAGGAGACATCAAACCGAGAACTGTCCACCCTGTCATGCTTTGTATACCGGCAGGCTTCCCGTGTCCATCCCTTCCTTTTCCCAGTTCTTTATCAAAACATCATCCCACTTGTCTCCAAATTCCTTCGTCAGTTTCTCTCTTAGCCATTCGTCGAGACCCTGGACCAAGCTATTGCGGATGCGGAATGCTCTTTCCTTTGTAGCTTTATGCTTTGGTACGTTGAGGTGCACACGCATCAGCGTCATGTATGCGTCGTGAGGTTTATCGAGATCTTTCTTCCAGACGAGACGGGCGTAGTACGTGACTTCGGCTTTATCCGTAGATTCCGCGGTGTGCACTAGTGTGGTGTATCCAATTTCCAATCTGCCTGTAGGCCAGAGGCATTGGCTTTGTGCTGCATAATAATAACAATAGTGAGTCTTTCATGTCTCGGGGTCGGCGGTATCTTCTCTTACCAAGTATGGCCTGTTCCCAATGCGAGACACATGATTGAGCATCGGGCTCGTCGTTTGTCCACAAAGTTTTCCAATCACTTTTGGGTCGACATTTGCTTTTTGTCCTTTCTCAGTACGCAATTTTCATCTCCAAGGGCACAAACACAAAACTGACTTGAAGGTCACAGCGTGCCAAAGCTCCCGGATGTTGATCATGACGGCCGGATCAATCCTGTTGCACAGAAAGGCCAGTGGCGCCCGTAAATTGAGGTATCTTGCTTTTATTTATAGTGTTGTCTGAGATTTCTGATGAGCAGGTTTCCCAACAACGGACTTTAAATTCTATGAATTCCAAGCTTTAGTGTTCTAATTTAGGTCCCAGACACCTAATCTTGCGGTTAGTTATTAGGACACCTTAGAGGGTTTGCAAAGAGGCATAGAGCCATTCCAGTGGAAGTTAAGAGCGCATATTACATCGCAATTAAACTAACGCGTGAACAATAGCTTGGTACATCCCATTGAAAGGAGCTTCTCAATGGTATATCGGTCGGTGTGGAGAGTATTTCCAAGTGTGAGGTCAGCCACAACCAAACTCTAAGTCCTAGGTTCCATAAAACCAGAATCGCAACTTGCGGACCAACCCCGCGTTGGGGGGACTTCCCACCATCTACCGTAAATCGGGGGCTCAGTATTTGTCGTCTCCCTGAGCTCTCTTCACTGGTTTCCTCATAATGATATTCTGATCCTCCCATAATATTCACTCTGAAGAGAATCGAAGATCTTGCGGTGTAGCGTCTCCAACAGGAGCGCCCGATTTTTCCATAGCGTTCTATTTGTAATGTGAGCTATTCCAAACTGGCCCTCATGGAGATTCCGTAGGCGCAGAGGGAGAAGGAATTAGCAGTCCTGGCATCTTCGTTTTCATAAATTACCAGACAAGACAGCATGAAGTCGGCGCTATCGTTGAGCCATTAAGAGCCAGAAGAGCGGCACGGCACATGTGCTCTTGGAAAGCCGAAGTGTTCTGCTACGACGGGAAGGGGGGTTCTGTTGCCAAAGTCGCGGGGAATATTCTCTTCTTTCACGCGGAAGGAGTCTGGTAGAAAGTCTGAGCGTCTCACTTTCGCCATGGAGGCGAGTTGTGTTGATGATATGGTGCTCTATTGTAGTAGCGACCCATTCAATTGCCCTTAGTCTACCGAACAGACTATTCGACGAACCCATGACCATGTGCAGCAAAAAGAACAGCCAGGAAACTGTAGTCCATTTTGATTCGCCGACCGAAGACCCGAAAGATAGTAGACCCAAAACACCGTCGCTTGATGCGATGAAACTGACCCCAACGCCCCGCAAACGAATGCAGTGTCATTTCATTCATGAATCCTGAACTCCAACCCAGGCCATCAGTCACCATCGACATTCAATTGTCAGTGCTGCCCTTGTTCTTGGTGTAGTTCGGCATCTTCTCATATGCGTTCGGGCTTCGCTTCCGAGCCTTCTTCGGTCCGCTGCCACTGCCGCCATGGCTATGGTGATGCGGGCGGCCGCGACCGCTGTTGGTGGGACGAGCGGTGCTGTTGTCAGGCTCACTGTCGGAATCGGAGGAGGAGGAAGAGTCAGACGAGGATTCGTCAGAGGATTCGCCGAACTCGCGTTGCTTGTGGTAAATGCAGCAGACTGGAGGCGCATTGTTAGCTTTGTGCTTACGGTTGCAACCATGAGCGGCGTCTGCCCCTGACTACGGGGGCGGACGGGACGGAATATTGTAGCGCGTACCTTTCGACGACTTCTTGCCCATGCCCTCGTTGTCAACGACGTCCTCAGCCCATTGGATGTGGCGCCGCGGTACGGTCTCGGCCCGCAAGCGCAGGGTACCCGATGGGAGATTCAGCGGCGAGGAGCCCGGTTCGGTAGTGACGATGGAGCCGTTTGAGGCAGAGGCCTCGGCGGTGCGCAGCGCAGAGGAAACAGGGGTGTTGGCCATGGTTGGAGGAGTCAAAGGGAGGGCGATCAACGGTTGCGCAAAGGAGGAGGCGAAGGCTTGTGAAAGAGGCGACGAGAGGGCGAAAATTGGCGATGGGCGAGTGGTGGGCTTGTCTGATATGCGACACAGACGCGCCTGCTATTGGAGGAGGTTGGCGAGGGAGCGCGTTGTATATGTACGGCTTCGTTGTCCCGTGATGATTTGCCTGGCCGGGGGAAAGTGAGGTGACGACCATGCACGCGCTGCAGTGCCTTAGCGCCGCTTGGCTTGGGCGAAAGCTTGGGTTCAGTCTCCGCCGCGGCGCGCCCAACTGTGGTCTGCCGACGTCATACCGCCTTTACAAGTAGGTTGATTTTCACTGCATTAACAGCCTGGCGGCCCTTCGCCGCCTGCAGACGTTGCTTGAAACGACGCGTGATTCACTTTGGCTTTTGTGCAGGGGCGCACACTGGTTTTTGCGGGCTGAAGACCCTGGAATTGCTGTTCAAAGGGTCCGTAAGCACTCGATCTCTGCCGCACAGGCGATCGCAGCTAGATACTTTCTCCCTGCATCTTCCCGACAAAGCTGTTTATTAGACAGCTCCGGCGAGCGCCCTAGAACTGCTGGCAGCCAGCGCCATCTCCAGTAGCTCCTCCACAATGGCCACGTGCCACGGTCTGCCTTAATTTAGTCTTTTGGCTCTGTTATGGTCGAGGCCTGAGGCGCTAGACGATGGCGGCCCGCTACCGCTGTTACGAAATTACAAAGCGCGGGGTCGCCGCCAACCCTTCAGCTCCGCCATACCCGCACTATCGTGTACTTCTGTTTACGGCGTAGTTGCAGACGAGCGTAGGCAAGTTGCCGATTGACCGGTCAATCCATTGTTTGCTCAAATCGTGCTTCTGGCCGAGTGCTCCAACCCATCAAGTGCGCAACAGTGCCATGTTGATGTCCGAGCATTGTGCGAACAGCAGTGCAACATGATGTCATGTTAAAATCAATTTGTTAATCATAACTTCGGCAATTAACGAAAGACTCATGGACATGTGTTTTTCCTCTGATGCACAAAAGGTAGAATCCCTCAATTTCCAGATCATAAGAACAACCATGCACCCGGTTGTTGATGCACTCCCCCGAATAAACATGTTCAGACATATTAATGGCATTTGCATCCTGATCAGTTGCTTCAACTCTCTATAAGAAATAACGCTGTTGCTGAAGGTTGTATGCACGTTTCCTCCTCTCGCGCGGCAGGAGCCTGTACAAGTTCGCCAATCATTGACCCAGCCGTCTACTCAGTGCACAAATGCAAATGCCCGCCAAAGAACATCAGACAACAGAACGAGACGCCAATTGGCTCCGATATACGGAACCAGGTACATCTGGACATTTTTTCCGTATCCGACCAAAGAAGAAAAAGATGATAAGCCACATCACTACTCACACGTGGTGCTTGGAAAAGTGTGGATACAGGACAACAGCGTGTCTTTAGCACGGTGACTTCATTCCAGAGAGGCAGCAGGCACGAAGCTGTCTTGAGAAATTCTCTTATCACCTTTCATAATTTTAGGCAGCGGAAGATGCGGATGTTCCTGCTTCCGATGTCTCATGATAGGTCTGTGTGTGTGTGTGGCACAGCTACAGCGGCCAGGGTTGCTGGCCGTGATAGAAACTACAGAGTGGATAAAGTAGTTGAGCTCACGGGCCAGGACTGCCAGCTCGCCCTATGGATGATGTTGAGTACATACCCCGCGCATGCTAGCGCGCCGTCGCCAGATAAATACTCCACTATGGGTTGTGCCGCATCGTCTGCGTGTTGAGGCGAAGTGACGGATGGTAAAAAGGCGGGTGGTGAGACTCGCTCCAAGAGAGTGGATGGCGCTCGGAATTTCTAAACGGCGCGAGGGCGGGGACGGTGAAGCAAATGAGAGGGCTGGCGATGGGGAGTGGAGCTTTCCAGCAAATCCTGTAGCTCAGCTGGCAGCTCGGATAATTGTAAACCCCCAAACCGTGCTGTCTCTGTGAACGCAGAGGAGCCGCTACTGCAGTCCCTCTTATCCGCCGTCACCTTTTCGCGTGCATCTGCCTCTCTTCTTCGCTACGTCGAACCCTCTCCCTCTCTCAAGCACCGCCCGCCCTCGCCGCCGCCTCCTCTTTCACGCGCTTCGCGGACGCTCCACCAGGCAGCCTGTGCCCGCGCGTCCAACCTTGCCCCGCCATCCATCGCGTTACGTCCCGCGCCGAGCAAACGTACCTCACCCGCCCCTCTGCGCATGATCACGACGCCCCGGCATTGAGCGCGCGCCTTTGCATACTCACATCCTCGCCACTTCTGGTCTAATTCAACCCGCATCTTCACAGTCCAGCTCTCAAGATGTCGATGTCAATCGAGGAGCTGGACGCTACCGTCCGCGCCTTCTATGAAGGTAGAGGCGACACTGTACGTGGCCCGAAGCGTCTCGTCTTGCAAAAGATGCGCAGCAGCTAACATAAGTCTCCTCACAGCAAAAGCAAGCGCAGGCCACGCTGAACCAGGTACGAGCGCGCGCGCCGTCACCCAACCAAGCCACTATGACGTTGACTGATTTGGCGTACAGTTCAAAGAGAACCCGGACGCCTGGTTGCTGGTCGACAAGATATTACAAGACGCCCAATACCCGCAGACGAAGTGCAAGTACCCGCCGCCACCCTCGAATGGCTGATGACACTAACTACTGGATAGATTTGGGTCTGCAGGTTCTGGACAACGTTATCATGACGAGGTGGAAGGTTCTGCCTAGGGATCAATGTCAAGGTACGTGATGGCGAATTCCATGCGCCTTCGGAGCGCGCACTGACAGTATGCAGGTATCCGCAACTTTGTCGTCAACTTCATCATCCAGACTTCCAGTACCGAGGAGAGCCTTAGGAACCAGCGCACTCTCCTGAACAAGCTGAACCTCGTCCTCGTCTCCATCCTGAAGCAGGAATGGCCCCACAACTGGCCCACCTTCATCAACGAAATCATCTCGTCGTGCCACAGCAGCCTTCCCATCTGCGAGAACAACATGGTCATTCTAAGGCTGTTGTCGGAAGAGGTTTTTGATTACTCGGCGGACCAGATGACCTCCACCAAGACGAAGGAGCTGAAGCAGAGCATGTGTGACGAGTTCACCTCCATTTATCAGCTTTGCTCTGAGGTTCTGAGGACCGCCGAGCAGGCATCCCTTATCAAGTCAACTCTGGAAACACTATTGCGTTTCCTCAACTGGATTCCGCTTGGCTACATCTTCGAAACCCCCCCGAGTGGAATCAGTCTCATCGAGACTCTCCGCAGTAGATTCTTGGAGGTACCCGAGTTCCGTAACATCACCCTCAAGTGCTTGACCGAAATTGCCGGCTTGCACACTGAGCCGGCATACAACGAGAAGCTGGTTCAGATGTTCACCGAGACTCTCACCGAGATTTCTAAGATCATCCCGCTTTCGATGGACCTGAAGAGCACATATGCGCAGAGCAACAGCAGGGATCAAGAGTTCGTTCAGAATCTGGCTTTATTCCTGTGCAACTTCTTCTCGATGCATTTGAGCATTATCGAGAACCTGCCCAACCGCGATTTCCTCATTCACGGACACTTCTACCTTATCCGTATCAGTCAGATTGAAGACCGTGAGATTTTCAAGATTTGCTTGGAATACTGGACAAAGCTTGTTTCAGAACTGTACGATGAAATGCAGCAGCTCCCGATTGGCGACATCAACCCTTTGATCAACATGGGTATCGGCGGCATGGCAAATGGCGGCGCTCGCGACCCTGCGCTCCTTGCTAATTACCCCCTGCGTAAGCACAAATACGCCGAGGTGCTCTCCAACCTACGGCAGGTGATGATTGAGAAGATGGTTAGGCCCGAGGAGGTCTTGATTGTCGAGAACGACGAGGGTGAAATTGTTCGTGAATTCGTCAAGGAGAGCGACACCATTCAGCTGTACAAGTCGACGAGGGAATGTTTGGTGTTCCTGACCCACTTGGACGTCAACGACACGGAGCAGATCATGTCTGAGAAGCTTGCTAGACAAGTCGACGGTACGGAATGGTCGTGGGCAAACTGCAACACACTTTGCTGGGCCATCGGATCGATTTCTGGGGCGATGAACGAGGAGACTGAGAAGAGGTTCCTGGTCACCGTCATCAAGGATTTGCTTGGTCTGACGGAGATGAAGCGCGGCAAGGACAACAAGGCGGTTGTCGCATCAAACATCATGTACATTGTGGGCCAATACCCCAGGTTCCTGAAGGCCCACTGGAAGTTCCTCAAGACCGTTGTCAACAAGCTGTTCGAGTTCATGCACGAGACCCACGAGGGTAAGTAGAAGTCTCTCATTGTGGAAGTAGAAAAACTGACAATTGGCAGGTGTTCAGGATATGGCTTGCGATACCTTCATCAAGATCGCCAACAAGTGCAGGCGTCACTTCGTGGCCCTCCAACCCGGCGAGACGGAGCCCTTCATTGACGAGATTGTCCGGAACCTCCGCAAGATAACCATGGACCTCTCTCCCCAGCAGATCCACACCTTCTACGAGGCTTGCGGTTACATGATCAGCGCGCAGGGCCAGAAGAGCATCCAGGAGCGTCTCATTCAAGAGCTCATGTCCCTCCCCAATGCTGCGTGGGACTCCATCATTCAGTCGGCAAACAACGATCCGAGTATTCTTCAAGATGGCGAGACCATCAAGATTATTGGCAACATCATGAAGACCAACGTGGCTGCTTGCACGTCCATCGGCAGCTACTTCTATCCTCAGATCGGCCGCATCTACCTGGACATGCTTACTATGTATCGCGCAGCCAGTGGCCTGATCGATGAAGCTGTTCAGCGCGACGGCAACATCGCAACGAAGATGCCCAAGGTCCGCGGCCTTCGTACTATCAAGAAGGAAATTTTGAAGCTCATCAACACCTACGTCGAGAGAGCGGATGACCTGGAGATGGTCCACAACACGCTGGTTCCCGGCTTGCTCGAGGCCGTGCTCCTCGACTACAAGCGTAACGTCCCCGATGCCCGTGAGGCTGAGGTGCTGAACGTCATGACGACCATAATCAATAAGCTACATGTACGTTGGAGACCCAACCTGAGCCGATTCATGCAAACATTTGTATTTGCATTCCTCTTATAAGTGAAAAATGTCTGCTAATGTTTCACAGAGTTTGATGGAGGACCAGATCATGAACATCATGGATGCGGTTTTCGAGTGTACCCTGGACATGATCAACAAGGACTTCTCAGAATATCCGGACCACCGTGTAGAGTTCTTCAAGCTTCTGCGTACTATCAACCTCCGTTGCTTCCCTGCGCTCCTGAAGCTCGACGCCCGCTCATTCAAGTTCGTCATCGATTCGTGCATGTGGGCTAGCAAGCACGACAACCGCGAGGTCGAGGGCGCTGGTCTCATGATGTGCTTCGAGCTCGTCACCAACATGTCAGAGACGGATGCACAGACGTGTAACGCCTTCTTCCAGAACTTCTACACGACTATCCTGCAGGACGTCTTCTTTGTTTTGACGGACAGCGACCACAAGGCCGGATTCAAGCACCAGTCTATGCTGCTTGCCAAGATGTTCTGGCTTGTCCAGTCCGACAAGATTGCCGGTCCCATCTACACTCCCGAGATGGCACCTGCTGGTACCTCGAATAGGGACTTCCTGAAGAACTTCACCGGCAACCTTCTGGCAAATGCATTCCCCAACCTTCAAGCGTACGTCATTCATGTCACCTGAGATGTAATCACGCAGCTAATTTGGAGACAGTGTACAAATTTCGAACTTCATTGATGGTCTACTCGCGAACAACTCGGACATAAACCGCTTCAAGCTTATTCTCCGCGACTTCCTCATCTCTCTCAAGGAGTTCGCGGGCGACAACGCGGAGCTCTTCGCGGAAGAGCGCGAGCAGGCGGCCAAGGCGGCCAAGGACCAGGAGCGCGAGCGTGCAATGAAGGTGGGCGGTCTGCTGAAGCCGTCGGAGTTGGATGATGACGAGCTATGACTTGACCAAGAGCTGGAGACGAGCGCCGCCGTTCGAACACAGTTTGACAAGAGCACAAACACGTCTAGTGGATCCAAGGTCCGGCGCGGGAGTGCCGACCTCGACGGGTGGGACGCCTACGGGCTATGAGCGAGCTTCTTCTCGGCTGACGCCTAATTGCAGCGTTTGGCGTCCAGGGTCATTTTCCGAATTTCAAGCGAAGGAAAGGATACCAGCTCTCATTTGTTGTCTTATCAATAAGTTTCCAAGCAAAACATGGCAGAAACGGGCAGCGGTGGGGAGGGTCAATTGGCCGACCCGGAAGAAGGAGTTTTGGAAGAGCATGTGCAGGGAATGGCAATCCCATAAAAAACTACAGACAGATGAAAGGCGGCTCTCAAGACGGGACGTGAGGAGGGGCTTCGTATAGAATAGTTTGTCTAGTCCTCCTGGACGGCGGTTCAGACCTTGAAATAACCCTCCGCTGCGCCTTGCCGTGTTCTTGCTCACGCGTGATCGATTTGAGCGGGCAGGCTGCTGCACTCCGAGATCGGAGTGCCTGCCTATGCATCTTCATCTGTGTTGTAAAAATGGCGGTGACCCCTGCCGATGCACATGGACGACCCAGCGACGCGGTTTGGGCAGGAACGCATGTGACATGACGTCATGGTGCACACCACTTTGCTGTTTCGGCATCACCGTTTTGCGGGTTGGCGCCGCGCCGCCCTCAGGCACAGGCGCTCTCGAGAGAAGCCGGGCATGGTGTTTGTGCGAGCGGCGTTCGTGGTCCGCCGTAGCCACACAGGCCGGTTTCGGGATAGCGCGCTGCAGGCTTGGACACGTTTTCGAGCAACGGCCGTCATTGGCCGACTTGTGGCTGACTACTTCCGCCTTCTCTGTCTCTGGACGCCGGCCGACAGGCCGACATGGGCTCCAACGCTCCAGCTGCATACCACCGCAATTTGAATTTTGTCTCCGCCGCGTGACTCTCACATGCACGTCACCCTCGCCCGTCCAATTGTTGTGCAGCCACGAGTCGCCGTGACCCCGAGCAAGACTCAGGGTTCGCCATCGACCAAACGTCTTCCGTTTTTGACTCCTGCAGCGGCCAGCAACCTCTTGACCACGGAACTGCCCCGCCTGCTACTCTTCGGTCCCGCCTCTCTGCTGTGAGAGACTGCGGCCTCTGCAGAACCAACGTCTTCCGCGCCTTTGTCGGTCCGCCCGTCAGGCCGCCGTGCACCCTCCGCCCATCCGACCAGAACGAGAGCTGCATTCGCCAGCTTGATATTCGTGCACCATGTGAGTCGCCCTCGCCGCGCACGTACGACCATCGCCCACCACCATCAACCCCGTCCTGCCCCGAAATGGAATGGTGCTGATTCGGTGCTTGTCTCAGGAAGTTCGGCAAGCACATCCAGAAGCGACAGCTCGATTTCCCAGAGTATGCCGCAAGCTTCGTCGACTACAAGGCCCTCAAGAAGGTTTGCTCTTCTCGTTTTGCCGCGCCATTTTCCCGTTGCCTGACCCGCTTCCCAGCTCATCAAGAAATTGAGCGCCACCCCTGTTATCCATGCCCAAAATGAGCCTAGTCTGCTGGACCCACAGGCCTCCCTCCAGGCGAACAAAGCCACTTTCTTCTTCCGCCTCGAACGGGAGCTTGAGAAGGTCAACAAGCTCTATCTCCAGAAAGAGGCTGAGCTAAAATTGCGCCTGACCACCCTCCTGGAGAAGAAGAGATCGCTCCAGTCGCAACCCATCCCCATCTCCAAGCTCTCGTCGAAATACGTCATCTTGGAAGAAGCCTTCCGCCTCTTCAGCAATGACCTCAACAAGCTCCAACAGTTCGTCGAAATCAATGCCACTGCCTTCTCCAAAATTCTCAAGAAGGTATACAGTCCCCATCCTGATGTCAAGCTGATGCATCGTGGTATTCCCGCCCTGGGACTCTTTCGATAGTGACTGACGTCTTGACAGTGGGACAAAACGTCCAAGGTTCGCCTGTCCATCCAGCCCCCTCTGACTAGACTAACGTAGCAAAGTCCCGTACAAAAGAGCTTTACATATCTCGCGCCGTTGAAGTACAACCATGTTTCAACAGGGACGTCATTAGCGACCTTTCCGACCAGGCGACGACCAGCCTCCTAGATTTTGCTGCCTGGGCCGAGGGTGAGCAGATGCAGTACACCACATCAGTCGCACCGGAGTTTTCCACCAGATTACACGATGCCGACACCGATGCCGACACCGATGCCGATCCCCAGATCATGCAGACCATCACATCTGGAAACATTTCAGGTGTCGAAGAATGGATCAGCCGCGTCGTTTCCTTGCCTGATGCCAGAGATCGCATTACCAGGGCATTCCTTGCTACGGCGTATGATGCGCCGGAAGCGGCCCTCAAGGTCATGCTTGACACGAACCTCGTTGATCTTGACCAAGGTGACGATGTCAATGCAAGAAACTGCCTACACAAGGCAGCAATCTCCGGTCGGTCTCTGGTGCTGAAGATCGGACTCGAAGGAAATGCCGACGTCAGGGCTTCTGATGTCTATGGAAGAATACCTCTGCATTACGCCTGCATGCATGGCCATGTTGGAATGATTCAAGACCTGGTCACAGCAGCTCCGGATACGGTTAACTTCAAGGATCACGATGGCTTCACGCCTCTCATCCACAGCATCGTTCACAACCATCTTTCGTGTGTCCAAAGTCTCCTGAAACACAACGCTCGCATCGATCCCGCAGGAGAGTCAGACCACATCCCCCTCAACCTTGCTTGTCAACATGGTCTACAGCCCGTCGTAGAGCTTCTTTTAAAAGCGAACCCACAAGTCCTTCCCGATGCCGAAGGATTGTACCCACAACACCTCGTAGCACGATCTGGCAAGAACCCGCAAATATGTCTGTTGTTGAGGGACTACGGGGTGAACTTAGATCAGCCTGACAAGCTTTATTCATGGACGCCACTGTTCCACGCAGCGAGCGAGGGGCATGTTGGGTGCTTGAAAACTCTTCTGGACTGCGGGGTCAGCGTAGATGTCAAGGACGAAAAGGGCCTCACAGCCATGTATTACGCTACATGGGAGGGTCATCTGGAGTGCATGAAGCTGCTGGCATCTGTGGTGAGCGATGGCAACATGGCACCTCCGCCTAAACCAGCAGCCCCCATGCTCTCCGCAGGACCGCCACCATCCAGTACTCCTCAACCAATGGCGATGGAGGTTGATGGAATACCCGATCTATCGCTGCCTCCTCCCATCATCCCCATCCGAAGATATGGTCATAACTTCCTCGAGAACAAGACATTTGTCGTCATCAACTTTGGCGCCTTGGATTCTGAGCCGATTAGGTTCTACGAAGACAGCAAATACCCCGCCGCACGCCTGACCATTGCGTCGAAATCATCCGACTTGATCCCTCGTAATATTCTCCTCCCCATATCCGAAGAGAACAAGGTCATTTCCTTCCAAGTGGACAATCTCGACACTTTCAGCATCGATTTCGACGTTTATCCTACCTTTGGCGCGAAAGTCATCGCAAGGACAGAGGCTTCCTCTACTGTCTTCAGGAACAGGGAAACCAGCTCAGGTTTCTGCAACTTAGGCCTCTTCGATCCGCGATTGCGAACTATTGGTCGTATAAAGTTCAAATTCAACATCATAACTCCCTTTCCCGGACCTCCACTCGAAATCTCGCATTTTGCGACGTATTGGAAAGCCACAAGTCAGCTTGACGAGTCTCCGAGTGCTCTCATCACTGGATCGAGCCTATCCGGTGACTATGTCAGGCTATTCGTGCAGATAACATGCGATGGTGTTCCGGTGCTGTGCCCTCAGTGGAAGGTGAATTACGGGATACTCGCCGTACCTGTCACCCGTCTGACGTACGACGAATTCCTCTACATTGGTTCTCAGCATGGTGGTGGTGAGCCCTCGCTGGCGGCTTTGTCACATACTCCAGCCCATGACAGTATGTTGCCTGTCACTTTTTTTCTTGTTTGGTGTATGGTCCTAACAATCGAGCAGTTTCAAGTATACACAAAATCCTTGCCAACTCTTTCATCAGCCTCAAAAGCGCGCTCATTCGCCTGCCCGTCGATGTTCGCGTTGAGCTCCATATTCTCTACCCCAACCGTGTAGAAGAAGAAACACTGAGACTCGGACCAACACCAAACATCAACCAGTTCGCGGACACACTTTTGAATATAGTGTTTGCCCATGCTCGCCACTTGCGTGAACAAGGAGATACGATTGCGAGGTCCATTGTCTTTTCCAGTTTCAACGCTGACATGTGCACGGCCCTGAACTGGAAACAACCTAACTGTCTGTTTTACTATCTTTTGAGTCGTCAGCCAAACGCTAACGAGCTGGTAGATCCGGTCCTTCTCGGAAACGAGCTTGGTGCAGACCCAATCAACGCAGCTGCAGATTCGCAGAAGGTGCACAGCAGTGGACGCACCACCATCTCTGTCAAGGAGGCTGTTCAGGTCGCACAAAACAACAATTTGATGGGCTTGGTATGCAGCTCACGCTTGCTAGTATGTTCAAGATCCTACTTTCTGAGCTCCAGCCAAAATTTCCGGTTCCCCTCTAACCCGACGGTCAATTCCAACAGGAGCTCGCACCTGCACTCATCGAATCCGTCAAAACGGCCGGCCTGGTCCTCATCGCAGATCTTTCCACGCAAAAAACCTCGCTCGCCAATTCGACTACTGTTGACAAGATTGACGGATATTTCAAGGGTGAAGGCGTGCTGCGCTTCAATGAAACGGTGGACATATAGACGTTCCTCTCAGTGGAAAAGCCCTTGGCAATATAGACAGGACAGGTGTTGCGTGAGGCTCATAACAATATTAATCGGTCTGAGAGGTAGAAGAGGCTTCCTGTTTTCATTTTTCCTACTAAATTGGTCGGTTCTTCCGCCTTTTCTTTCTTGAAGATTGAAAAGAATCCACAAACTCTGCTCAGTTCCTCATCTGAAAATATTTCTACTTCCCTGCGAGAAGAAAAGTATTCTACAACGGTGGGAGTAGTGACCTTTTTTGTATGTCGTTATGCCGATACGACGAATGGGCTGTAGGAGTTGGGGAGGTTTTCTTTTTCCTTCTTCTTGACATGTTTCTTTACGTGAGATACCACCAAAAATTGAACTATCGGGCGCTTCAGAGGCTTCTCCTTTCTTCCCCTTTACTCAGTCTCCTCATACTTTGGCTGTCGTTGTGCCCCGTTATGGAGCCCAAATCCACAGCACCTGTCTATTCCCCTCATCTCCTACAGCATCCCAACAGAAGTATACCGGAAGAGTATGAACATTCTTTCCCCCTGGCACTACTTCTGTCAGTCCGCGGTCTTTAATCAAGAAATAACCGTCGATGTCACGCACCTGCATTTTCGCATATCTAAAATCTCATATAGGAAACGAAGGCTCGGTTCCCCCACATGACAAAAGGCTGCCCACACTCACCCGAGATCTCGCTGCAATCAAACCGCAGATGAAATTTCGGGGCCCCACATCTTCCCCGCGCTTCGGGGTTTATGAACGAAAACGAGTCAGAATGAGATCTGGCCAACGCTAGACTATTTCTTCTTTCGTTGAGTATGCCGCTTTTTCAGGCGTGCCATTGGCTAAGATGAAGTATCGGCTTTTGAAGCGGCTGACAGCTGCAGCAGAGAAGCCGGGGTCTTCGGGATTTCCGAGACTTTATTAGTTGAAGAGATGCCGCCTGAGCAGACAATACATGACTGGAGCATTGGGTTAAAATGGCTTGCTTGAAGATGCTAGCGTCATTGGTGCTTCCTGTATTTGCATCAGCTTACAAACATGGAGACAGCACACTCATCCTTCAGATTCCTCAGAAGCCGTCTCCAGAAATTCAAAGCGTCGACTCTACATTATTCTGTTACTCCATTGAGCTCTCCTACCTCGTCGACTACGCCGGAAATCTCAGGTACACGCAATAGCCCCACCGCACCTCTCTTCCCCACAACCAAGCACCCTTCAACCCTTTTAACCTCGATACAGCCACCCGAACACTCTCTCTCACCGCCTTCTCTCCAACATCCAATCTATAACCAACATACCGCCTCCTATCCGCGTTGGCGGCACAACTCAGAACCACGCGACTTACCTCCCAAACCAGACCTCTGCCCTGATTCAGTACTTCTCCACGCCCGGCGCGGACCAGCCCGATTCCCTGACTATTAGCTCCGCTTTCTTCGAGCCATTTAAGACTTTTCCCAACGGCACGAAGTACATCTACGGGCTGAACTTCTTTGACGGTGATGCTGGGAAGGCGCAGGCGTTGCTGGAGGCTCATAGTGCGTGGCAGGCGTTGGGGGAAAGGATGGAGGCGTTTGAGATAGGGAATGAATTTGATGGTGAAATTCCCTTTCCGTATATCCTCCGTTCTGCCGGACTCTTTCTCTGCCCCCCTGCCCCTCCCTCTTGATGCTCTTTCTTTTGAGTCCCATTCTAGACTTGCTTCTCTTGCTTGGCCATCAAATCTAACACAAAGCCTCAGTCTTTCCCGTGAACCGCATAAACAGCACCTGGTCCCTCGAAACCTACGTCGCCCAATGGCTTGACTATACCTCCGCTATCAGCACCAATCTCTCTTCCTCCGACCCCCTTTTCCAAGCGGGCGTCTTCACGACCGCATCGTCCGGCCTGCAGCAACTAGGCTCCACGCCCTGGACGGCCGAGACCGCGCTCACGAACGGCATCGCGTCGACAGGGCAAGCGAAGACGTTCGCCGAGCACGCCGTAAGCCTTCCGTCTCCTTCCTCCTCGCCCCTGGCTGACTTACGCGCGCGCATAGTACATGGGCGCCGCCTGCGCCGGCTCCCCCACGCCGAGTCTCGACCAGAACCTCCTCAACCACACCTACCTCGCCCACCACCTGCAGTACTTCGCGACCCAGTCGGCTGCCAGCGTCGCCCGCGGCCTCTCCTACGTCATCGGCGAGACCAACTCGATCGCGTGCCAGGGCCTGGCCGGCGTGTCCGACGTCTTCGGCGCCGCGCTGTGGGCGGTGGACTATGCGATGCACGCGGCGGCGAAGACGAACGTGTCGAGGCTGTATTTTCATGGCGGGACGGGGTATCGGTATGCGGCGTGGCAGCCGGTGGATGTAGTGAGCGCAAATGGGAGTGTGAGTGTGGAGAAGGGGGTGAGGCCGTTGTATTATGGGCATTTGGTCGTGGCGAGGGCGTTGGCGGGAGGGGAGAAGAAGGTGGTGCAGCTGGTGGGGGAGGAGCGGTTCATGGCGTATGGGGTTTATCGGGCTGGTGGGGGGGATGGTGGCGAGCGAGAGGCGTTGAGGCATGTCGTGCTTTTGAACTTGGGCGGCGGCGCGGGGAATAGCACGATGGAGGCGTTGGGCAGGACCGTGAAGCTGCCGGAGGTTGTCGGACGACGGGACCTCCAGGTACGAAGGCTTGCAGGGCTGGCGGTGGATTCTGCTGAGGGAATCGAATGGGCTGGGCAGACGGTGGATGAGATGGGGCGGATTGTTGGAAAAGAGAAGGTCGAGAGGGTGTCAGGTGGTGGTACTGTAGTTGTCAAGTCGGGCGAGGCTGTCATGGTCTCATACTAGACGGCGGCTTTTGAGGCTAGGGCTCTTCCCGTTGAACGTATTGCGGAGAAGTGTTGCTGATACTGACACGAGTCGTAGCAGATTATAGTCAGAGGAAGCCAATGTGTACATGCTTGCATAGATAAAGAGCAGCATTTATGTCAAGCATTTCATCTAGGTGGGCGAGCAACTATAGGTGATTCGAGGAAAGAAGTGTTTGTAAATTCAGACGTTAGCTGGCTGTCTTGATGCGGCTTCGGTGTTCCTGATGTGTGAAATGAAAGAAATTTCGAGTTTTGTTGTATTTGTATAAAGCATATATGGGGGTTCGAAGCAGTCTACAAATGTCACCAATATATTTTGACATTTCATCCTAATAGCTGCTTCAACTCATCGTCAAAAAGAGGCTGTTACCATCAGGCTGCAGGCGAATTTCCGTGGTTCAATGCAGCAGATGGGCCACGCAATCAAAGATCGTAGAAAGACTCAGATTGGTGCATGTATTCGTCCGTAGGAAAGGAAGAGAGAAAATGAAGGCGTTGCGCACAGAGGCTCGGCACATTCCACCCCGAAATAAGAGAATGGACAATCAGCGAATCTCCTGATCAAAATTTTTGAAGGTCCAATCGCATTCCTGGTTGAACAGCCTGCTGGCTAATAATACCGGGAAAATAAGCTAAAGTAAGCGTCTGCATGCGAGAGGCGGGTCCGGTTGTTGGGGCGAGGCATCTTCGGCTATCTTTCCCTATGGTCCGCGCACCCAAACGCCACCAAAAAAATATTTTCTGATCCATGCGGACTCAACGACAGCACCACGGATACCACGAATGGGCAAAAGAGCCCAAAGAAAAAAGAAATGACCACACCAGGGGTCGAACCTGGAATCTCTTGATTCGTAGTCAAGCGCCTTGCCATTGGGCCATGCGGCCAGTGTTTACTGGATCAATCAACCATGCTATGCTACTCGGTTATTGATGAAGAGATATCCGCTTTTGCCCTTTATATACCACAATTTGGATTGGCTTCCAGGTGAGATGCTGCCAGGAGATGGCAGTTTGGGTTAAGTCATTCGTCCCGATGTCGAAGTGATCAAACACTTCCATCCTATCGGATCCTGTTAATTCCACGCGCATTGGCATGTGTTGGTGCTATAGGGTTGAGACGAACTCCGTAAAGAATGATGGAGAAACCTGCGCCCTGGGGTAAACTGTGATCCCGATCGGATGGCAAAGAGTGATAGATGGCCAAAAGTTCCCATCGTGCTGACAGGCCTGAGTCCCAAGATGGAATTCTCTCGACTGGTTGCTGGCCTGGTCGTCCGGAGAGGGCCCACTTGGATCGTCGAGCTTGCCAGGTTCTCCAGGGATTGGAGGCCTGGGTTCGCCTCATGTGGAGATGGAGATGCACGTCATGCTCGAGTTTTTTCCTGGATGACAGAAGAGATCGGCCACCGTTTGTTGCTCTCGATGCCACGTTGTGCGATTGACGTAACAACCTACCGCGCAATGCCAGCAACTTTCATCGAAACCCATCCAATGCTCTTTTTCATATTGGACGTGGACTGCCTGACGGTGGGAGAAAGGGGATGATGTGCATTGAACAATAAGCGAAATAGGGGTGGGCGTGCTGGAGGGGCGTGCGATCGGGGCCATGATCGGAGAAGGACCGGACTTAACGTGGGAGATTCGATGAGGGCGGCGGCGAATTCACGATGTATGACGTGTGTGGGTGTAATGGAACGACGGAGTCTCCGCTGTTCTCCAGGCATGGGAATCTTGGAAAAGACTGGAGATTTGGCCTCAGGCACGGCGCTGGAGCAGGCGACATCCCGGCGACGATCCCGGCACGACGCTCCGACCAGCGGGGAGCTGTGTGGAGCTGGACAATACGAGCAGACGCCCAACACGGGGGATTCTGGAAGGTGTTGGGCGTCGTGCAGGAGGCAGAGATGAGCATTGCCCCATCGAAAGTCAGGGGCGCCCGCATTGGGGGTGCTCTGGGCTCGCTTGGCAGTCTACAGGAGGAGTCGCAAGATGAGGCGGCGGAGCGTCGAGACCGGCGGACACGGAGTCATATGGGCGGGAAGCGGGCGGAAGGCAGGTTTGGCGAGCGGGCCATGACAAAGATGGAAGGATCTCGACGGGCGGATTGGGTTTTGTCGCAGACCCCAAGGGGCAGCCGGCGCCTGAGCTCATAACTGTGGAGCGGAGGAGCGGTGCTGCGAGGGGCAGCACCAGCGTGGCGCTCGGCCTTCTTGCCGCCAGCGCGCTGCGTCATTGCTCGCGCCCAGCACAGCAGCATTTCGCCCACAGCTTGGAGCTCCAGAGAGCCCAGAGCCGCGCAGCACCCATCGGGAAAATTTCGCGGGCCCCCATTGATTCGATTGAGGCCCGCATTGCGCCAGCTCTGACGTGCCCCGCCGCCCAAGCTCCGCGACACGTGCCCCCGTCTACCCACCGCGACCCAGCTCCCTCACCCACGCCTGCGCCTCACCATCCACCAATATCTACCCGCCCGCCCCGGGCGAGTGATCCTCTCCCCTCCTCACTCCTCTCCCTCCGTCCTGCCCCCCAGCAATGGCTTCCAAAGGCGCCCGGCGCTTCCTAAAGCCGGCCCTCTACTCACTCGGAGCTGCCACCGTCGGTGGTGGTGTCCTCTACGCTTCCCTGCGACCCCGCGAGATCCCCGGCAGTGAAGCTGCCGCCGTCCCCCCGCCTACCTACGGGCCCGGCGGTGTCTTCAACCCCCCGAACTTCCCCAAGGTCAAGTCGCGCGATGAGCAGATCGCCGACCTGAAGGCCAGCGCCGCCAAAAACTTCACCCAGGCTCTGGACAAGGCGAAGAAGGGTTTCTCTGGTTTACTCGGTTCAAGCGATTCGGCAACTCGTGACGCTAATGGCGACGACCCCTATGATCTCCTGGTCATCGGCGGTGGAGCTACTGGTACTGGTATCGCCCTGGATGCTGCTACGCGCGGCTTGAAGGTGGCTTTGGTTGAACGCGACGATTTCTCTTCCGGCACGAGCAGCAAGAGCACCAAGCTCGTTCACGGTGGTGTCAGGTATCTGGAAAAAGCTGTTTGGGAACTCGACTACTCGCAGTAAGTTTTTTTTTTCCCGCGCCAATTCCGAGCTCCGCAATCGCGATTAATCCCAAGCCCAGGTACAAGCTCGTCGTTGAGGCTCTTCGCGAAAGGCGCTACTTCTTGGACACGGCCCCGCATCTGTCTCAATGGCTCCCGATTATGATTCCTATCGATAAGTGGTGGAAGGCCCCGTATTTCTGGGCTGGAACCAAGTTCTACGACTTCCTGGCTGGCTCTGAGAACATCGAGACCTCGTACTTCCTCACCAAAAGCAAGGCTCTCGAAGCCTTCCCTATGCTGAAGAAGAGCGATCTCGTCGGTGCTCTGGTTTACTACGGTATGTAATGGAACTCAGCCATTGACCCAGCCGTCACTAATTCCTTGCAGATGGTGCTCACAATGATTCCCGCATGAACGTCTCTCTCGCTATGACTGCTGCCCTCTACGGCACCACCGTCGTCAACCACATCGAGGTCACGGGCTTGGAAAAGGATGCCAATGGCAGACTGAACGGTGCCCGCGTCAAGGACTGCATCGACGAGGCAAACGGCAAGGTTCCCCAGGAATTCACTATCCGCGCCAAGGGCATCATCAACGCCACTGGTCCGTTCACCGACTCCATCCGCAAGATGGACGATCAGAATACCCAGGAAATTGTTGCCCCTAGCTCTGGTGTCCACGTCATTCTTCCCGGTTACTTCAGTCCTTCCAACATGGGTTTGATCGATCCTTCTACCTCTGACGGCCGCGTTATTTTCTTCCTTCCCTGGCACGGAAACACGATTGCTGGTACTACCGATGCTCCCACCGAAGTCAAGCAGAACCCCGTCGCTGGCGAGGAGGAGATCAACTGGATTCTGAATGAGATTAGTGGCTACCTCGCACCGGATATCAATGTGCGCCGCGGTGATGTCCTTGCTGCTTGGTCTGGTATTCGTCCCCTTGTCCGTGACCCCAAGGCCAAGAAGACTGAGGGACTCGTCCGCAACCACCTCATCACTATCTCTGACTCTGGACTTTTGACCTGCGCTGGCGGCAAATGGACGACGTACCGTGAAATGTCTGAGCAGACGGTCGATGAGGCTATCAAGGAGTTCGAGCTGCAAACCAAGCCCATCACCAACCCCCCTCGTATTTCCGGCACCGACATTATTGATGACAAGGCTACTCTCGATGGAACCTGTCAGACTCACAGAGTCAGACTCATCGGCGCTCACGGTTACAGCAAGACCCTGTTCATCAACCTCATCCAGCACTTTGGCATTGAGACGGATGTAGCCAAGCACCTGTGCATTGCTTATGGTGACCGCGCATGGACCGTCTGCTCCCTCGCTGATCCCACTGAGCAGCGTTACCCCGTCAGGGGCAAGCGCATCTCGCCGCTCTACCCCTTCATTGATGGCGAGGTTCGTTATGCTGTCCGTCACGAGTACGCTCAGAACGCCGTCGACGTTATCGCAAGACGCACCCGTCTGGCGTTCTTGAACGCTCAGGCTGCTCTCGAGGCTTTGCCCAATGTCATTGATCTCATGGCAGTGGAGCTTGGTTGGGACAAGAAGAGGCAAGAACGTGAGTGGCAGGATGCCATCGCCTTCCTTGGCAGCATGGGTCTGCCAAAGGGTAAACTCAGCCTGACCCGCAAGGAGGTTGAGCAGGGCAAGGTCGGGAAGTACATCGATGAGGAATACGGTCTTTACTCTAGGCATGGTAAGTACTTTGATTCTGTTTCCTTTCGGCCAAGTTTTTTCACGATCCGGAACCGCCCTGCCCCACTGTTGCCATGGGTCAACGATTCCAGTGCGACGATCGTTGAAGGTGCCGGGTGCACTGCATTGGTGTCATGTACACGCGGTGACAGTCAGTGCTCCTCGGTGCTACCGTCACACGAACCATGGATGGCCTGCACCTCGCAACACTGCTGCAATGCATGAAGCACACGCACCACTGTCGTACTTGGAGGGACCAAAGATACCTCCGAAGCAGAGAAGATCTCCACTGGCGAGACCGCGCCATGGCAGCATTGACGGCTACATCTTACGTCATTGCCAAGAAACGACAAACAGATGAAGCTAACGCATGCACAATTAGATAAACCTGGAGAGACCCTCACCTCAGACTCGAAGTTCCCGTCTGGCGTCAACCCCGTCGAAGGCGCCGACTCACCCGTTAACAAATAAACGACCGGGGCACACACTAGCATGCGACCCCTCACGCCTTGAGTTACTAACCTCCATTGGTGCCCTCCATCCGACATCCTCTTGATCGCATTAGCGCGCGCCTTGCCGACCAACCGTCCGCTAGACGCCACAACGGTGCCCCGCGGGCCGTGCGTGCATATTCTCTGACGTTGACCCTCTCTTTGCTTTTTCGGCATGCACGTCGCCCGATTGGGATGCAACGGGTGAGACGGACGTTTCGTTAGGACCGTTTCCTCAGACATTGGGCGCCACGTGGAGATGCGTCGTACGGTGGTCGGGGTCTTTCTCATCTCGTCACTTCTTTCTCGAATCTTGCGTCTCGCCTTGCTGCTGTGTTACAAGCAGGAGGGAAATTTTTCTCTTATGATGAAAGGTAGGGAGGTTTTGTGATAGCCCGAGAGGGGTTGGTTGGTTGGTGGGGAGACATTCCTGATGGCTGCCATCTCTCTTTTCCCCACCAATTGGTAGTGGAGAGGTTGGTGTCGTCGCTTCCTCGCATGGCCAATGGTGCCATCTGCGAGGTTAACCCGGGAGATGTGCTCGGCAGTTTTGCTTTTTTGGCTAACAGCTGCTTCACTGTTTGGAGAGATGTCTATCCCAAAATCAGCTGAGCCATGTTTTTGTTTATCCTCTATTGCATGTGCTGTTGTATCATATTTCTCGTTTTTTTTTTTCTTTCATGCAGAGTCAAGTTGGGCCTTTGGAAAGCACTTGATGTAATAGAATACTAGATGAGGAGGAAGAGGGGAAAAGTGAAGGAAGGAAGTGGTATCGAGTTATTATGGCGGCACGATCATATTCGGTGGAAGCAGGCAGGGTGTTCGCTGGCATAATTGGGCATTTGGAAGGAGTAGGTGCTATGGAGGGGCGAATTGAAATACGAACTTGATTCCGAAATTTTCTGATTTATCTGTTCTATTCATGTCTTTGAAAGTATCTCCTTTTCTATCACGCAGGTGATTATGTCGCAATCAGTTTCTACCCATAATTCTGAGGCTTGCAATCTGATACACACCGAGTCATTCTTTATTTCTTTTTATTCCCGGAGCGATGACGATGGTTCCTTGTTTCCGTGGTGTGTGTTGCGTGTGATCATGGTGGGGGAAACCCGCTTTTCTACTTTGATATTTTGAGTCGGGATCTGCGTTCACCACAGTCGATCGATGATCTTACTCAAGTCTTCTCCTTTGTCGCCCTCCTAAAACGGCACAGAAAAACAATTAATGTGTACTAATCCATACCAGTCACGAACCGTCGCGACCTCTTTACTAAACCACCGGCCGCTTTATCCGACATTAGTGATGCCGCGTTGGGATGTTTCAACATACAAGCGAACACACTATTGTTGCCGTGCTTTTTTCTCATCGTCGATGGTCGGCGCCACGCGGTGGGGTTTTGTCTTGGTTTGCGCTCTTTTTTTTTCTTTGCTGGTGCATACGTACAGCGTATTGGGTTTAGGCTTTTGGGTATGAGTGAGTTGCCAATACGCGAGTAGGGCGTCAATAGTTTCGATTGGTGTGCATGACACGCAATATACATACCTAGGTACCTTGTTTGGCTGGACGGGTGAGTGTCTTTAAGTCAGATAAGGCTACACGGCTGACATGACTTGTGGCGCATGCAGGCGGTGAGTTGGGCAACAATCGGAGCCGCATTTTTATGGGGCGCGTCGTTGAGTAGTGGAGCGTGGAGCAGAGAGTCATGTTTAAGATTGGATCGGTGCTGAGTCTGTTTTGTGGTGCTTCTTGGGTAGACATGCACGCGACGAAGCGCTAACCACCTGTCAAAAGAACAATGTCTGTTTTGGGTAAGAGGAGCAACTCGGTGCGTGGTGCGGGGTCCGCGATGGCGAGGGCGTGTCGTCTCGCAGAGCCGCTGCATCGGCAGTCGATGTTGTAGATGAGACATGTGCCGGCAAGATATGCTTTGCACGTCGATGTACTCGTGTACTAGTGAGCTGATGGGTTTGTTGCCACCCGCCGCATTCTTTTTACCACAAATGGCAAGAGATCTCGAGACGGGGCCCTCCCCGTCAGATTCCAGAAGACAAGAAAAAACGGGACAAGACATCCAGGAGCCGCAGAAGCCCCATGCTTGCACCGAACATAAAGCATACTTTCCAAACGCATGCCACGAAACGTCAACACTGCCGACGCGCATGCAGCATGCAAGTCTCCAACGCAGTGAGAAACTGTAAAATAGCTGGGCGCGTGCTATTCTTGCTTCCTTCCATGCGCCTTCTACCGCCTTCTTTTTCTCTCTGAATCGTGGCCCTTCCCGTCTTCCCGGCCCGCGTTGTTGTCGTGTCCGAGTAAAAAGAAAGCCAACTGAAGGATGCCCCGCATGTGACGCCAAAGTCAATTGAACCCTGAGAACATGGCAAGACGAGAGAGCCTTCAACGAAACTAACCTTTGCCAGACGTAGAAAGTCGGATAAATTTTCAAGGCAACGACTCACTGTCCAGAACGCTCGTGATGTGTAAAAGAGATAGATCTAGATGCTCAGAGTCGGAAGCATCGTAGCGAAGGGAACGGGGGCCTGGAGCTGCCGCTTGTGGCTTGCGCATCACTCACCCCATCACGAATCGCGCGTCGTCAATCTCGCTGCGAGAGCGGCGGGCGGCGGCGCTTGTCCATCTCCCGCCGAAGCGACGCCAACACAGATCTTCCTTCTGCCCACCTCGGGTCGATCGCCGTCATCGTACAGTCGTGTGTTCTCGTCTTCTCCCCGCGGAGTCCCGGCTTCTCTCTTCTCTGCAGGCTTCGGCCCGTTTCAATAAGAAGATTGGTACGCCTTGTCAGGTACGCCGCCGTTGCCTTTCCGCCGTGCAAGTCGCCGTCGCCACCGGTAGCTCGTAGATCGCGCGTACCAGGCAGAGAAATTCCAGTAAGCCCGGAAATCAGGCGTCCGGTACATACGATTGCCTATAGTCCAATGTAGCACTTCGGCGGCATCCGACGGCATTTCTCGTTCAACCCCCCCCCTTTTTTTTTGCTTCCCGTGAATTGCTTGGTGGTGGCAGAGCAAAGACGCCTTCTAGATTCTTCAAGCGCGAATGGCGGAAAATTCGTTAGCGAGGATTATTGCGGCGTTTTCTTACGCCACAAACGCCTGCTGAATGCGCATTAGGCGCCGCGGCGGCATACAGGAGAAGGAACCGAAGGAGCGAAGAAGCGAAGAAAATGTAATAGAGCATTGGTCCAAGCATACTATACAAACATCACCATGGTAACCGATAGAAAGCGCTTCGGGCAAGCCGGCGGAAAAAAAAATTCCACTATCCGTATGCACAGATGCCATGGCGTTGAGAAGGAGTAAGAGCAAGACGAAAAAGAAGGACCCAACAGATTAAGCGCAGTCTCGTATGTGTGTGGCATTGCTGCTCGCCTGGCTGCCTAGAGAGAGTGGCTTTTTTTCCCACGCAATTCTCAGCCTCGCTCGCATATCTCACCACCAAGCATCATCATCGCCCCAACATCATGCACGCAGCCGCCGTCGCCGCCAGCATCCCGAACCCGGCCGAACGGCCGGCGAAGAATGCGGCGTACTCGATTCTGACCCTGTTCCTTCCGACACACCTGCTCCAACGAGTTTTGTTTCTCCCTTGTCCGCGGCACAGGGTCCAGCGGCGCGGTTCCCAGCCCGCCTTGCGACAGGTCCCCCTCCTTCCCGTATCTAAGCCGCCTCCGGGGCCTGTGCTTTCTCGCAACATCAGCCGTTGCATGAACGTAGAAGGAGGAGAGGGGGGTTTTTTTTTCCCGGGCTCTTGGCCACCCGGCCTTCCGCCCCGTCGAATACGAAAAAAGCAAACCTGTAGGTGGGAAAGCTGATGAGCAGCCACCAACTGCCCAACCTAACCTACCACAACGTTCGGCGGGGCGTTCGTATGCATACATGTGCGAACCCTTCCGTCTCACCTCTTCCATCCTTGCCACCCCAACAACAGTCAGACTCAGATATCACACACGTGCTGCAAAGAAAAGACGAGAACAAGAGGTAATCTTGCGAGAAATGCGGCTAAGTAGAAAGATAGCGCGAAAAGTGTGCAATAATACGTAGCCACGTAGGACGAAGTAGTTGGAAAGAGGGGGAAGAAGTGGACACCTCGATTCTGACAGGTCCAAATACAATCACAAGCACACACATCATTGGTCAAACAAGAGGAAAAGTCAGCAGGAGGTGAAAAAGCGGATTGGGTTTGGTCTGTCCACCAAATCCGTGATTCAATCATTGTCTAAGAGCCTCCTAAATACCGAGAGACGAGTAATCATCCTGAAGGCGGTCGTTGTTACCCTATACTTCCAGCCATGCTCGTTCGTTGGTAATGAAGTAGAAATAGGAAAACAGAAGCTCTATCTATGCGTGGGTAGTTAAAAGGAAAAATAGCGACTTTGGGTACTTTCGTTTCGTACAGGCGGTATAGGGGAAAAGGAAAGAAGAAGCCTCCTTAGGTTTTCACACCTCCTGCTTAATCTGACCAGTGCCCTGATACCCTTCCCCCACTCGTTCGGATAGCAACGCTAAAAAGACAAATTGAAAAGCCGAAGCTCATGCCGCCCCTGCCATTACGCCTCCGCCGACGTGATGAAAAAAATGAAAATAAAAATGACAAGCAAGAGTATCCATAAGTCATGAGAGGAGAAAAACGGACCAGACACCACAATCAATCCGAGAGCGAAATTCAACCCGTTCCAGTCATCAGCTGTGCATAGCTGTGACTTGTTTTGGTTTCCAACGCCGATGCAATGAGTGAAGAGAGGACGTGTTACCGTGCTTCTTCAAGGTCGTGTCGTGGAGCAGGAATGAACGGATAACGCGCGAGAAATGACAATTTTGTGTGCCAAGATCATTCTCCATGAACCGTGAAGGACCATGATGATAAGACTGTGAACATGAAATGCGCTGTGATGACAATGATGACGATGATGAGCGATAATCGTGATGCGATGGCGACAATAATGTCGACGAAAGAACACCCAGTGATCCAGTGTCTCGGATCCATGGCACTGCTGTTTTCGTCGCCCGAATAACCAAGAGTTGCCATGGTCAAGAGAGCGCCTTCTAACGCCGGTGCAAATGCTAATTGATGCTGATCGTATCTCGCAATTTGAAGGTCGTTAAGGGTAATGCGGATGGAAGAAGAACATTCGGATGGTCCGTAATGTCCATGATGAGAGCGGTAACGTGATGCTGAGAGTCGAAGGTTTCAAGATGTAAAGACGTCCGAGTCATGTCGTGGATAGAGGTTTTGGTAAGGTGCCTGGCATTCCCGGCTTTATCCGGCATGCACTGCGGGGTCGCGCTGGGTCCAAATAGACTTCGAGCCGTACGCCGCCAAACCCTGGTCCTGGGAAAGGTTAACGACGCCGCGGAAGGTCTGGCTACAGCGTCTGAGGGAAAGCCAAGAGGCAAAGTATTGTGGAATGGAGACCCTGAGAGCTGCGAGTGAGAGCTCACCGCTCATTCGCGTCGAGCTTTCAGAACATGCCTCCCTCCATTTGCTGGTGTTGAGCTTGTTCCTCCCGGATCTGACCACTGCTCCTCTTCTTCCAGCCCAACTTGCTGCTCATCCTCTTCCACCCACTGCCCTCGCGCTCGTGCCGACTGTTCCTCGGGCTAGGAGTGCCATTAGCGCTGGGCGGATAACCATAGTCGCTCATTGGGGGCGTTGTGGGTGGCGTCATAGGATCGCCCAGGGCGCTAGGGCTACTAGCGCTACCCGAGTCATCCGTGAGACCGTCGCGATCTAATGGCGATGCTGTGGCCGATGAGTTCACGGAATGCGGGTGACGGTGGTGCGAGGAACTTGCGAAACGGGCGTGTGCTGCTGCGCCGAAATTGCGCGTGACATTGGTGAAGCTCGTCGTTAGGGATGAAGGTGCCGACGCGCGATGCTTGTGTGGCACCTCAGAGCTGCTTTGAGTTACCTCGCGACGGAGAGCACGCTCGTCGTAGGACCGGGTGTGGGAGTGCGACAGGTTCTCCTCGCTTGTGTTGTAGTCGCCGGCGCTCTGGGGGGAAAGGCTGTTCAGAAAGGGGACCAGCACGGACTCTTCCATCAATTCGTAGATCTTAGCGACAGCGGTGTCTAATGTCGAGGGGTGAGGGGGAACATAGGGGTTCGACAAAGCCAGGAGGCTGTCCCGCACATCCGACGGGAGGTTGACTTCTCTTGGGCCGTTGGGCGCTATATAAGCGTCCAGCAGGCGCTGCCAGAGCATCTTGACGTAGTTGCATTCTTCGCTGTTTGGCGATACGGGCGATTCGGGTTTCTGGCCAACCATCTTGTTGTAATGCTTCCTGTAGCGGGATGCATCCATGGTGAACTCGAGCGTCTCCAAGCAGTGGTTCTGCGAGAGGTAGGCCATGAAGGCGCTCAGGGTCCATGGCGGAGAGGCGGTGTTTGCTAGTATTTCGGAGAGGTTCGGGCGTCTGGGACAGTAGGGACCTTGAGCATATCCCCTTGGTATTGCGACGGAGAGGGGCCTTGTGGTTGTTGTTGTGGTTGGTACATACTCATGAGCCGACATCTTGAATCCTCCCTTTTCTTCCTTGTCGTCTTCGGAGGGGGAGGAGGAGCGGGTCGAGGGCGCGGTAGAAGAGGGGGTGGTTTTGAGACGGAGACTAGGCGGGACCGACTTGCGGTGCATCACATTCCACCACGGCTCTTTACACCTAGTTGCCGGGCTGCAGAGAGTATCCCGGGAGTCACAGGCGGTGGCAGTTCCGGGACAAACGCAAACTTGCGTGGGGCGGAGTCTCGACGCCAGCTTGAGAGACGGGGTGCGGAGCTGCTGTGGGGAGAAGCTGTAATTAATGCGACAGTGCTAGGCGCTGCGACAACATGGACGGCTGCGGAGTCGAGTGGTGTCGTTTAGCAGAGTCGCAAATGCGCAGTGCGTGTTTAGTGCTTGTGCTTTTGGAGTGTCGCTTGAGAGGGCTTCTGGAACGGGGGCACAAGAGGCAGGCAACACGGGAGAAGTGAGGAGGCGGATGAGGGCGAGAGAGGTTAGGAATTGAGCGAGGTGACTAATAGGCGCCTTTGGTGGTAGCGTCGCCTCAGGCGTGTCGGTGGTGCTGGGTAGCGCTGTCGCAAGACTCGGCCTGAAACGAGCGGCAGGAGCGGTGGCTCTGGTTGGGGCGTGTTGGCAGAGGGAGTGGCAGGGGTGGTGTCGCTGACGGAAGCGGGAGGAGTGGGTTGTGATGCGCAAGGTGCAGACACTGAGCTCGTCTGATCGAGTTTGGAAGGGCGGAGGACAAGGGACGCGGCGAGCGGTGCCGGGGCGGAGGTTTAGTAGCTGGGCGGTCGCAGTGCGTGGAGAGACGGGCGGCGCTGGAAGGGACCGGGCAGCAATCTCAGATGCACACGGAGCGCGGAGAGGTATGATCTGGATAGTGAAGCGGAGTGGCATCAGCGTCCGCCCTAAGAGCCGACAGGCGCCCTTCGAGAAAAGACACTAGGGCGGCGCTCACCAATGGCATCCCTGCGCGCCTGCAGCACGCCCCCGCTGATCGAGCACAAAGAAGCCAGAGAAGGCCGCGTCGAAGCGCGCCCGAAGCAGGCAGGAGGCTGTGGGACGGCGACGGCCATCGCCACTTGCAGCACGCGCGTCGAGGGCCTGCCGCCCGCTCGTGGCTCTGCTGCACGCACAAGCAAGCACCGGCCAGCCTCTCCACTCCACTCACGCGCGAAGACGGCAGCTCCATGCGCATCTCACAGCCCGCGCCGATCATCGCGCGCCCCCCAGCACCGCACCAGCACCGGCTCCCGCACCAGCACCGGCTCCCAGCACCGCGCTGCTGCTCAAGAGACACTGCGCAGGCGACGAGTCGCGACAGAACGCCCGCCCAGCGCCCACCGCAAGCAGCCGCGCACGTCCGCCTCCGACTGATTCCGCCGCGGGCGTGCTCTTTGTGCCAGCCGCGAAGATGATGCCATCGCTGATAGGGCGGCCGGCGCTGACTCCTCCCCTGCTGCTCCTGCTGCTGTTGCTGCGCGCCCGGGCCAACGCTGCCGGCCGTCCTTTGTTGCCTTTTTGCCACGAGCCACAGGGCCGGGCCCGGGAGCTGTTGCTGTTGCTGCTGCAGCACCGACGCCGCCAACGGGCCTGACCATCGCAGGCACAAGGGCATGCACAACAGCCTGATGCGCGAAAGGAGAAGGGGGCCGCCGGCTCCACTCGCGCGCGTTCCCCTTGTTGCGGCTCGTAACCAAGAGTCCGCCCCAAGAACTGAGGGTAGCAGACGGGCGGCAGGCCAGGGTCCCATCGCGTGCGACCTGCCTAAGCCGGGCGGTGGAGCCCCCTCCCAAGCCTGCCGGGGGCTGGCCCAGAGCGCGCATCTGCGTGTGAGTGGTGACGCTGCAAGATGAGCGGCCGTCAAACTTTTCCCGCCCGGCCGTTTTTCTTCCACAGCCCTTCCAGAAGCCTTCCGCTTCGGGCCTGCTGCAGCCCAGCTGCACGCCAGGGCAGATCATGACACTATCGTATGACGGCCGGCCACGCTCCGAACGCTATGCCCACGCTTTTGCTAATATTATGGCCGTTGCTATGCCACTGCGGACGGACATCCACCCGGCAAGCGAGCAAGAGCCTCCACCCGTGACGTCTCGATGCACCGGTGCTGCGCAATTTTTGGTCCATCGCTGCCGGAACCGGCCCAAAACCGGTCTCACGACCCCAGCGGCCGGCCATGTTTTTGCCCCGCCCATGCGGTGAGTCCCTTTTCTCCAAATGAAAGAACTGCATCTTCGCGAGCCTTCTGAATCCGCCCTGCCGCCATCCGAACTGTCCCGTTGCCTGCCGTGCCTGTGACCTCAACCCCTAAATCTGAGCCGCCATGTCTAGCTCTGGCGGGCGCCGCCTCCGCGCTTCAAAGCGAGCATCTCCACAGACCTGGGCCCAGCCATTCGTCTAGAGCAGCCGTTTAATTACATGCCAGTCGACCTATCCGCGCCGCCAGCCAACGGCTGCTCCTTCAGGCTGAGCTCCTGTCGCGAGCCGAGCGCTGCGACAAGCAGTCACACTCACTGCTTTTCTGACCACAGAGATGCCCGCACCGCAGCGCGTGTGCCCGAGTGGGTCTCCAACGCTGCAATGCTCAGGTCCCAGCCCGCCGCCTCCAACCGTGCTTTCGCTGTGCCGCTGCCCGCGCCGAACATCTCGCGCGTTTGCTCTAGCGTCAGCCGCAGCTCCAACTCAACATCAGCGTCGTCGCGGCTGCTGTCGGCCGCACTGACCCTGCCTCCGTCGTACTGTTCTGCAGCCCCGGCCGCCTGTCTCAGACCCTGCTGGAACGCCGCTGCCTGTACACCCAACTTCCCAATGGCTGTCGTGCTCCGGCGCTTCCCGCTGCCTGCTCCATGGCGGGAAGCCAGCAGCAACGCCTGAGTCCAGGCTTGAAGCTGGTCTGCTGGCTCACAACTCTGCTTGAGAACGATGAGCGCCTCGGACCTAGCGGAGTCAAACCACAGTAGATACGAGTCGTGCTCGAAAACCTTAAGCAGCCTCGATAGCGACACGTCGTTGGCCGAAGCGCCGCTCTCGCGCACCACTGCTCCAGTCTTCCGAATTGCTCCTGGTCCCCCAGACTCCGCGCCTGGCAGCCTTGCCACAATGTCGGACAGGCGAGCCCCAATCCTGCAACGCCCAATTACTTGATCGTCCGCCCAGCGCAACGCCCCGTCCCGGACTTCGAAGATGCGCTCCTTCTGCGATACTTGTTGCGGCGTGAGGACCTTGTCGTGGGCGAGAAGATGGGCCATGACAATGTTGGCACGCTGCCTGTTCAACGAGCGCATGCTGACAGCTCGGACGGCAGCGTAGTTGGTCGCAAGGTGAATTGTCAGCAGCAGCAACATTGACATCCATGTCGCTAGCGGCGACGAGACCCATGACACGACAACGCTACCAGCCTTATGAGTATCATTAAGAGTCAGCACTTGCGCTTCTCGAAACCCCCGTGTTTCCACAAACCCATCAGCTGACCTGCAGGGATCGAAAGGAATGGGAGTAGAGAGGGCGCGGGCCATTCTCAAAATGCAAGAGCAAGCGAGATGCTTGTCAATCGTCTTGTTGACGTGCTGCGTCAGGGATGTGATGAGTTCGTCAGCACCAGCGCAGTGGCCGCCGGGTTTGCTGACCATTGACGCCTGGTTGTGCGGCGGGGAAGGCAAGGGAGGTCTGTTCAAAGGATCAGGCGGGACTTACCAGCATTCCCATGAGAGAAATGATCGTCTCCTGCGAGGAATCTTTCTAGACGACACGGTCCGTTAGCTAGCCAGTTCAGCATTCGGATGGGGACGGAATGCCATGAGAAGGCACGACGTGAAACGGATCTAGGCGGGATCTAACAAGTGCCGGACTAGTCTCCTTCGTAAACCTTCCCCGGATACGTTTCAGAGATATTAACATGAGAACAGAACTGCCGATCCCGGTCACAGAACCAGACGAAACCACCGTGCGGGTACATATTTGGAATCTCCTGGGCACGCCCACGAGTAACTGGTTAGACAACTCACCGCATTTAACTCCCCAAGATTTTGCATACGAGCAAAATGTGCACTTAGGCTTGCCTTGCTAGACCCTGCAGCGACGCCACATAACGCGCGTAGGATGCTGCTGAAGCTCAGTACAGTGACTCGCGCTAGCCGCGGGAGCGCGGGCGAAATGCAGTCCAGTAGCATGGCGGCGTCGTTGAAGAAATCAGCGGCCAGTCTCCAAGCTTTGCATTCAGGCTCCAGGCTGGTTCCCAGCCGTGCTGCGAATAGGATCGTAGCAATGCGTCCAGTCGATTCCTGAAGCACTGAGAGAAGCAGAGCCGCAGTAGGGGAGGCCGTAGCATCGCCGACGCCGACGCCTGGATATAGCGTCAGTTACCGAACATGGTTAGGAAACAAAGGAGAAAAGCCGGAGTGGGGCTGAGCAAACGCCAAGGCGAGGCGATGATAGAGATGCGTATAGAAGAGTGAGGCTACTAAAACGCGCAGATCGTCGCAACCTGGTCGAGTGATCGCGATCGTGATCGCCAAAGGTGCATATGTGGGGAAGGGAAATTGCTGCTGCGTTGGCGATCTACCTTCGAGAACGGCCCGAGAAGAGAGTAGGCCGGCAATTGAGCTGGAGAAGGCTTGGAGAGAGTCCTGCGATAATGACGTGTACTTAGCAGACCGCGGACCGAATAGTAAGACCTAATAGAAGCAAGCACCGCCGAAAAGAGGAATTTAGGCTCTGAGAGGTTGACGAACATAAATCTGATATCTGCTCGAGCAGAAAAGTCAGTCAGCACTTTAGCAGCGGGTCGATTACTCGAACGGGAAATGATTGCGCAATGGGCGAAGAGCCAGGTGTTTTGATGGAAGACGGGTAGGACGCACGGGAGGTAATCCTCCGTCACACTCTGCGGGTAGCCAGCGGGCAGGAAAACTTCGAGTGTCTGGTGCAGAAGGGACTTGCGTTCTTCAGGCAACTGTCAGAGAGGGGTTAGCTTGGCGTGAGGTTGGATCGTGATGCTGTTGCGGTGAGCGCGATGCCCTCTGCCGTGCTTACGATAACATCAATGCGTGGGCCGGTCTCGACGTAGGTGGTCGTCACTTTTCCCGCATCGTCGTATTCGGCGATTTCAAGCTGCGGAGACTGGGTTTCCATGGTGTGCGGCAGTGAATGTCAAACGAGGTGGGGAGGTGGTGTTGGTGCGATGTTGTTGAGTGGAGCGAGCCGAAACACCGGGAGGCGGAAGCTGCGGGCTTACTCCTCCCTCCCGCAGACACAGCTGGACCTGCCTCGCGCGCCGTTCCGACAGCGTGTTTACAAGAGATTAAGGCCCAATTTTCGGCTGGCGCGCGAGTTTTGTTTAAACATGTCGAATCTAGGTTTTCCACGGTCGCCGCACGCCAGTCGCACTACTCATGCTCGGCTGACAACTTCAATAATGGACAATCAGTATACCCTCCTCTTGGCCAACGGATTTCGAAGGGCCAAAGTTAATGAATGGCTATACTGTGGGGTGCAGCGGTGAATGTTTACGTAGCTCAAGCTCATGGAGTCAGTAGGCGCACATCTCCGAGACCGCGGCGTGGACTCTTTGGGTCGAGGGTGTAGCTACTTTTCCATGCCAATTTGCGTTAGTACGCAAGGAGCACTTTCGACCTCAACTGGTGAATGAAAACAGATATCCAAACACCATCTCGCGATTAACATCCCCTGATTCCTGGTAACAATTAGTTCAGTTACGAATGCCAGGCTCGACGAACAACACCCTTATAGACTTGAATACAGAGGGATGCTGCACCTGAGAGTTGTGACGAAGCTGTCCAGACAAATGCTTCTACCCCCCACAGTAGTCCTCATCAGGCCTACTTCTGGCTCCTTGATGGAAATGTTATATTTGGCGCTAACCGTTGGCTGCCGCGATTTCCAGTAGCAAGAGTGTGGTTGACTGCTCAAAAGTGGTTTCTTCTCAAATCAATCCAGGTAGGGCCAGGAAAAAAAGGGGGGTATCGATAGTCTATGG
Organism: Botryosphaeria dothidea; assembly: GCA_011503125.2. Lineage (NCBI taxonomy): Eukaryota > Fungi > Ascomycota > Dothideomycetes > Botryosphaeriales > Botryosphaeriaceae > Botryosphaeria > Botryosphaeria dothidea. The sequence continues at coordinate 3,789,734 of WWBZ02000001.1, forward strand.
AGTGTCATGGCAGTCTGTGACCCCAGCTCATGGAAGGTCATCCTTCCTCTAAATCCCACATCTCAGTCTCATCAACGTTCTTCTCAATCATGAACGCCTCCCTCGCTCTCTCTGCTTCTCTTTCAACGTCTTTCTCCCCGTGAAAAGTCAACCCATTTTTTCCGGGTCACCGATCTTCAGCGTACCGAGAGGAATGTGGAGAAATGGAGTTACACCTTGCTTGCCGTTTAGTTGAGGGGCGCCATGGATGGAACAGGTCTTACCTTGTTGAGAGCCATCGTTGCATAAACAATAAGCCATCTGTCCCTTCTCATTGCTTTGATACATGTCCTTCGCGCTCCTCCCAAGTTCGTCCGAATCACTGATGCGGCTCATTGTGTCGCAGCGAAAGAGCGAGACGTCGGGCGGAGCTGCGCGGCCATGCGCGTCCATGAAAGCTCTCATCTGGTTTTTGAAAAAGGGCTCATCGAGCAGCATGGTCGAAAGCTCAGCATTGTGCTCCAGTCGAGCCGGCGCGATGCAGTTGGCGAATTTCACGGCTATCAGCGGCTGGGCTGTTTCAGAGTCGACTAGGAAGACTTCGGCAGATGTAATGGCTGGCTTTGATTGCGAGGTGTCGTTGATTGGCTGCAGGGGCTGGACAGCTGAATTGGACCGTGTCCGACGAGCATGAACAAGCTGCTCCTCCAGAGTCGTCTTTTGCTGGAGCAGAGTGGTCTTCTGCCTAGTGAACTCGGCTTCGAGGCATTCCATTCGGTCCAGAAGGGCGACCAGCTTGGCGTCTCGGTATCTGCCCACGATCTCGGCATCTTCAAGCCTCCTCTCCAGAAGTTGAAGCTTTGCCTCCATCTCCTGTCGGTAGCGGTCGCCGAAGAAGTAGCTGTACAGACGGCTCATAATGCGGCAGTGATGCAGGGGTTGAAATAGTGAATCGTTGGATGATTGCTGGATGGGACCACAGTTGCTAAGTGAGAGCAAACGCGCGGGCAGAGCTTGTGAGAGCAAGTACAGACACTGCAGGATGGTTTGCGGAAGGCTACAGGCGAGCGCAGCCAGCAGACAAGTCTTCGTGGATGGCGGCACAGCAGCAAGCTAGGGTGAACGGAAGCTGGGTGGGAGAAAAGAAGCATTGCAGAAGGATGGGTACCAAGAGGCGATGAGCCTGTGATATCACGTGTGACGTGGCATGCCGCGAGTGAAGCCGCGCACCAGATAGGTATCTGCTCGATAGTTACATGTGCTTTTGCTCCTGCATCATCCACCACCGCCAGCGTCGACAACCAGGCACCGGAGCAGCGGGCCGGCAAAGCTAACGCTCTCAGTCCCTTCGGATACGCCAGGAACCGCAGACCCAGCCCTGGGCACAGCCGATGGCGCCGGCCGTTGCCATGCCGGCAGTGCACGAATTGGTGCGCGCGTTTGACGCGCTCGATAACGACATGATGATCCAGAAGCGCGCGCGCAAGCACGAGCACGACTATGACGAACACCAACAGATAGTGAAGCCCGGCAGCGCGGCAGTCGAAACGGAACGGGACACTCTTGTCGAAATATTCCGGGCGGCATACAAGGAAGTTACTGGCGCAAGTGAGTTGTTTCCCAGGCGCCGCGGCGCCAATTGGTTGATGGAGCGGGTGTTGCGTCGTGGAGCGTTCTGCTTTGTGCATCGCCCCTTGCCGCCCCAGTGTCGGATCGCCGACCGGCCTCCACGCCTAGCCCTGTACCTGCAGCTCGACTCTCCAACAGCCACCATGCTCTCCCACCATGATCTTTGAGGAATGTCCTTACTACACTCGCAGGCCCCGAACATGCCCTCACTATGAGCGAAGATCGCCCTCCCCTCTCGGACGACGAGGTGGTCGCGCTCGTCCGCAAGACCATCGAGCAGGCCCGCGAGGACACTACGCGCCGTACTGAGCCCGACGTCGTGAAGGACCTCGCCCAGCCCGGCATCACCATTGATTTGGGTCACCATGCCATCCGCCGCTTACCCGAGGAGGTCATCGATATCATCAAGGCCGACATTGAGAGGTGCGTTGTCGCTTGCCGCCCTGTCACAGCCGCCGCGCCAGGAGCCAGCCTGAGGGGAAAGCTGATCACTCGCGCGTGCACGCGATGGGGGCTGGATACACCTTGAGTCCACACCCGCTTACTCCAGTCTGCGGTTGTTCCTGCAGCAGGCGCACACTACGCGGTGACGTCAAGGCTTTTTCCTCTGCCCTGGAGCGCCTCGGCGGTGGTGGTACCCCCGCGCTGCAGAGCTGATTTAGCTAACGCTGTGTTGCAGGCTGGCGCTATCGCACAACTCGTTCAGCACGTTGCCTCTTCGCATGTCAGAATGTGCCCGTCTGCGTTATCTGAATGTTCGCTACAATGCTCTGCGCGAGTTTCCTCCGGCGGTGCGTGGAAATAGGAACACACTATTGTGGAATGATTGCTGAGTATCAGGGCTAGATTCTACAACTGCCGACTTTGGAGATCCTGGATGTCAGCAAAAACAAGATCAGGGAGATTCCGGAGGAGATCTCCAATCTCACATCGCTGAAGGTGCTCGCTATCCAGCGGAACAGAATCGAACGACTCCCCGTCTGCCTCGGCGATATCAGCAGCCTCCACATGCTCAAGCTTGATGGTAACCCTATCGTTTTTCCGCCGCCGGAGATATGCAGCATCAAGGACAAGGCTCCGGCGCCGGCTGGAGACAACGAGCGCGACGCTCTTATCACTACCCAGGTCAAAAGATATCTCCGCCAGGTCGCCACGCGAGAACGCCTCAAGGTTGAATCTGAAGGAGACTCGAGGTAAACAAGACCATCAGTCTCTGCAACTTCGCGCTGCCAACTAATATCAGTTTCAGTGAAAGCAATGTCGAGACGCCTCGCCCCACTCGTTCCAAAGGTGGTGGAGGCGGCGGTGGAAGGTTTCCTGTTAAACCTAGTATCAGCAGTATGGATGCTTTTGGAGACCTAAAACCGAAGCCGGAATCACCCAACAATGCCCCGGCTCCCCCGATTCCGGCACGTTCCCACTATCGAGTCCAGTCCCAGCAGAATGCGAGTATGCGTCGACCCGCCATGGGTCCTCCTACCGTCAATGGTAACGAGCGCAACCGAAGTCACAGCGAAGGTGCCGGGGCAGCAAGCATGCGCTCGAAGCGTATGGGCATGGTCACACGTAAGGCAACGGACCTTGCACCGGTGAATGAGGGGCGACCCAACGGTTCTACACACTCTCGAGGTTTTAGCCACGGTTCAGCTCCGTTCGACTTTCAGGGTAACGGTTTCCCCAATTCGTTAAACGGCGATCAACCACGATCCAGGCTGAACTCGATTCGTCCATTATCAGATCTCGTGGAGCACAAGCCATGGTCGGGCGATTACGACGATACTGTTCAAGCTTGCCGCTTGACCGCCGAATCAGCAATCGACTTTCTCACCCCTACCGAGAGATTACTGCGACGTGTGAACCTGCCGAGTCAACATGCTCTCATGACCCAGTTCCAGAAGACACGCGCGAGCGCTTACGCTCTGTCGGAGTTGGTCAACCGCTATGAGGCCTTAACTGAGGACCAAGAGGATGAGGCCGACAACCTGTTCAGTAAATTGCTGGACGAGAGTGAGGCTTGCATGGATCTACTCATCGAGCTTGAAACACAAATGCATGACTCTGAGGAAGAGGTTGGCAGAGCAATCAATGCTCCTGGCGTCCGCAGCGCCTGGCGAGCGCAGGTCAATGCGCAGTACATGGGTGCAGTGGAAGCACGCAACGCATGCGAAGTACTCGGCGTTGAGTTTGCAGAGCCTACAAAGATCGATGCTCGTTATGCGCGATCATCTACCACACCTACTCAGACAATGCCAAATCCGGACCAGCGATTGACGGCAGCACAAGCAATGAACTATGAGACGAACGGCAATTCGAACGGAGTTTATGGTCTGACACCGCCGATGCATCCAAACAGCCGCACCAACACTTTGACTAGTATCACTTCGGCAGCTACGCCTCGTTCAGGCGAATCTTTTGTTACTTTGGGCTCTGTTTCCATGTCCCGCACGAACACCACGAGAAGCATGGACGATGCAGACGAAGAGCAGATCTTCGAACGGATTTGGCAGAAGCTTAGGAATGCATGTGCATTCACACTGCAGAATCTTCCGGTGTGCCACGAGAGGTTCGAGCATGCGTGTCTGGCCTCTCGAGATGACGGTGAGCGTGGCCACATGGCATACCCCAGATGGATGAGGGTCCTGGAACGATCTACAGAGGCACACCAAGCAGCAATGTCGCTCAACGAAGTTCTTAAGACCATCAAGCTAAGAGATGCGGAGTTCCGAAACTCTCAGCGTTTCTGGGAGCTATGCACGGCTTGGGTCAAAGCTTGGAGTGACCTGGCTGTAGCGGTCAAGGAGCTCGGACAGATGGGTCAGTTGCCCGAGGACATCAAACAGGTAATGAAGCCAGTTCAGAAGGCTGTCAAAGAGGCAGGCGGTGCGATTACCGCTTCGCCATGGAGCCACCTTGCTGTGCGTAACGAGTCTTCGGCCATGTTCCCACCTCAATCGGCGCTCTCGATGCGTTCGTCGGACACTCGCCACTTGGGCCATGGTCTCAGTGGTCTCAGCACGTCTTCGATACCTGGACCCATCAACACCTCAATTTCCATCAACACTAATTACAGTCATAGCGCAACTCCGTCCGCGACTTTGGGCTTCGTCACACCAGTGCCTGCTACTCCTCTCAGCGCTGCTCTTGGCGCAGCGGCACAGGCCACTATCCCCAGTACACCTGGCCACGCACCAACGTCCACGCCTGTTGACCCACCCATGACAGGTCGCTTTGCTGGCAACGTCTTTGAGAGGGCCGACCGCCTCCTGCAACAGACTCAACGCCGCATCTAGTCCAACTCAGCATCATTCCTTCGTGCGGAAGGCGCTTTGAACCTGACCTGGTTTATATGATCGACTTTTATTAGCTTCTTTCCGTGACTTTGTACGGAGCATCAACCGATACTGTTGGGTCGTGCAACTATGCCGGCACCCCATCGGTTCTCTTCCGCGATCGGATTCAAAAAAGGGATGCTTGTTCGGACAAGCTAGCATTCTTTTCTCGTTACTGATGAAAGATGATGACGCAATGGGGCGTTTAGGGTCTGAAAGCATCCTGCTTTGCAAATTCATAACAAGCTTGCTTTTTTCGGTTTTTTTTTATTTCCACTACATTTGCATCAGCGAAAGGAGTTTACAAGGAGGGAACAGTCAGCAGCGGGCGGCATCTCAAATTTCCTCGTACTCATTCTCTGTTCCTCATTCCAATTTTTCGTGTTTCTGGTCGGCGGCGAATAGGGAAGATTTTTCTGGGATTTCAAGTTCTTTTGCCCTCTTTTGCTTTCTCACGATAGAGCTGCAGCATATCGGAATCAAAATGAGCGAACATGGACATTTGCTTGTTCTTTCGAACCCGCATCTACGTTCTTTTTGAAATTCATGTGACCGATAGAACATATGGGTCTCTCTCGCATGAATTTACACCAGGACTACAGCTCAGTCTACGTGCTGCTGTTGTTCCTTCTCAGCCCTGTATCTAGAGGCCTTGTTTTGGCTGTTGCGGTTGGCGTAGCTGCCTGCAACGGAATCAGGGTCCTGAGCTCTTGCCTAAGCAAAACAACGAAGTGGAGGACAGACCCGAACACCTCTCTCCAATTCTGCACACCGAGCAGAAATACTGCGATGATGCAGTCGGAATGAACCGTTTTCTCATTCAAAAACTGCCTTCCTCGCAGCGCAGCGCTCACAGCAACCCATTGTCCACTCCGCCATCCTCTTCCGCCTCGCATGGCACCACCTCGAACTTCGCAACATCCAGCGCCGGCGGCTCATTTGCACGTGGTACAATGAGGCCGCAATCGTCGGCAAACCGTCGACCCGCGCTCGGGTAAGCAAATCTCAGTCAGCTCTCACTTTCATGTCACGCTCGCAAACTGACATCACACAGCAAATTGGGCACAACTTTCGTCACCCTCCAGCTCGGTCCGGAGGAAAAGAAGTTTACGCTCCACAAATATCTCCTTTGCGAACAGTCACCATACTTTCGCGCCGCCTTCTCCAAGAACTGGAAGGAGGGCATCGAGAACTGCATCACCCTGGAACACGCAGACCCAGACTCTTTCGAGGACCTCATCATGGACTGGCTCTATACTGGAACATGGAGCGAGGCATCTGACGAAACGCTCACTCGTGGCTACATCTTCGCTGATATTCAGGACATTCCCAAGCTGCGCGAGGTCATCATGGCTGAGTTCCACCGCTTGTACACCTCGGTAAGTAATCCAAATCTCCATAAATAGTGCAAAGTAAGTAAAATGTGATGAAACACCTTCAGGACAAGTATGCGTCCGCTCTTCCGGAGTACTCGGTCGTCGGGGAAGCATACGACAACTTGCCGGGTACTTCGAAGCTGTGCAGTTTCTTCCTCGATATTTACGGCGCCCGATGGATTTGTGGCTATGATGACGAGGAGGAGGCGAAAGAGCGCGAGGCTCTGCCCATGTCGTTCTTGATGCCGATTATCGATCGGTTGGGCAAGCGTGTGGCGAGCAACAGAAAACCTCTGCCTGGTGTCCGCAAGTACCTGGAAGAGCCTGGCCTTGCAGATGCGAAGGAAGAAGATAAAGAGAAAAAGCGAGTTATTGTTCGAGTGGGACGATGATGGGACAGAAGACTGTTGGACGGCTAGAGCTGTCATCATCCGGCGTATGTTCTGGACTGTGGCTGGCGTTGCTGACCCTAGACTATCATGAGGGTGTTGGCTTTCTAAGTGGCTCGTTACATGTGCAGCCTAACAATTGCTGCAGGTCCAGATGTGGTAGATTATTTCAAGTTTTTGCTCATATTCAAGACAAAAGACGTAGGAGTATATTATTTCAGACGTTACTCCACATGCTTGCTTAATTATGAAGGCTTATAAACTCAGAGACACATGCTATCACGTATGCAGGGTAGGAACGAGTAGCTGGATATACATGTTGAATGGGAAATAACTTTAGTACCCAGATAAGTACTTCAACTCCAGCCACATAAGGTATTCAGGTGAGGTGAAGCGGCGCTCGAGGATTTGCAGCACAAGTGACTCTCAGAAACAAGAATATATGGTCTCTATGAGAGACTTTCGCTTGGGGCCATTGCCGGATCGAACATGTGTGGTTGAACACGTCTTCCGGTCGACCACTTTAGGTCACCAAGATTGCAGACATATCTCTGGTGTTGCAGCCTTCACATTTGGTGAAGTTATTTATTCGACACGTTGGGCTCTCTAAAGCATGTGACGTGCTATTGCTGCTGGGTATATCTTCTTCCACTCACGCTTCTCCGCTCCTCTACATCCACCACCACCACTTCACAGCTGCACCGCATCTTGACGCCAGCCCAACAGGACACACAAACTCACAGCCACCAAAAGGTACGAGAAGGTCAGGATGACAGGGCCTGACGATCGCGAACTTGACTTTGGGTAAGCAGTAGCTCGTGGACTTTCAGAGCGATGCGGCAGGATGTGAGCTAATTTTCCATTGAAAGCGAACTCGACCAGAACATTGCCGTTTTGAAGATAGGACCGGAAAAATGCCTCTTCAACGTGCATAAGTGAGTCCTCTGCAAATGGTCTCCTTACTTCAGAGCAGCATTTTCGGAGAACTGGACGGAAGGCCGAGAGAACAGCATAACACTCGACGAAGCCGACCCCGAAGTCTTTGCTAATTTCGTCCTCAACTGGTTCTACAATTCGAAAAAACCCCAGGGCCTATGATGACGACATTATCCTTACAAAAGTCTACATATTTGCCGATCGTTGCGACATTCCACAGCTGCGTCAGGATGTATTATCCTGGAGCTACTACGAGTACTACAACACCGTCAGTTGTGATAACACACTTCCAACGTACGAAGTTATCACCCTAGTATTTGACAGTCTCCCGAGTAGCTCAAAGCTTTGTGAGTTCTACGTTGACCTCTATACTTCCCGTTGGGATCCTACGTATGACAACGTTCAGGACGTGAAGGAGAGGGAGAAGCTGCCCACGTCTTTCCTGCTGCAGCTCGTGACTCGTATCAGCTTAGGAAACATAATCTGCAGAAGGGGCTTGAGCAGTACTTCGAGAAAGTCAACGAGGGAGAAGACCAGCTGGCAGAGGGGACTGGATGCTGAAATGCGTCTGTGCTCATTTGCGGGGAACGGTAATAAACAGTAACGTGCTGCGGAGTGGTGGCTATTATAGATGGGTTCATTCTCAACTGGCGCTCTTATAGCAAATGTCATTGCACATTCAAAGCAAATGAAAACTTGTGCTTACTCCGACCCAGTTATTGTCTTTCACTTTCCATGGCTTTCAATTACTTGACGTGACAGCCGCCTAAGCTGAGTGAGGTCAAATCCAGGCACCTGCCGTATGTGATCAAAGCACGTGCACGTGGTGATGCGCGGGTAGATATTTCTTCGTCCTGTCACCCCCACCACCGTCTCCACCACCGTCACAACACCTCAATCCGCCACCAAGCGAGCTTCGTCCTTGTTGGTCTACGACGCACACCCCACGAGCAAAATGCCGCCTCCAGTCTTCACTCCTTCCATCGGGTAAGCAAATATGGATAACTTTGCAGGCAAGCAAGAAGTGACTAAAGTCGCAGTAGTAAGATGGACCAGACCATCGTCATCCTCGAGGTTGGACCCGACCACGAGATATTCCAGGTTCATGAAGGAGTTCTCTGCGCGCAATCTCCTTTCTTCGCGAAGGCCCTCTCGAACAACTGGAAGGAGGGTCACGAGAAGCGCATCGTCCTCGAGGATACATCGGCCAAGATCTGGAAGCAGTACATTCTCGACTGGTTCTACAAGGGCTGGTTCACGGAGAACAACGAGGAGGTTCTTGTTGAGGGTTACCGATTCGTCAGTAAACCGATCTTCATATCAAAGTTCAGAGCAACTGATTTGTGATCAATCATCTTTAGGCCTTCATGTACGATGTTCCTGGCTTGCGCAGCCAGATCATGAAGTCAATCTACTCGACTTACATGTGGGAGGACGGTTCCACTCTTCCCAGCTACAAGATTGTCTGTGACGCTTTCGACGGCCTGCCCGATGGCTGCCACCTCTGTGAGCTCTTCCTCGACTTGTACGGCTCTCGCTGGGATGGCACCCACGAGCACGACGAATGCGGCGAAGATATGTTTGACGAGTTGCCGGAGCTTTTCATCAGGAAGCTGCTGCTGCGCCTGGGTAAGCGCACCGGCGATATCGCGTCCATCGAGTACATGTCGTACTACCTGGAGGCCACCGAGCACGAGGAGTAAGGGAAAGTCAACCGCGGCTCCATTCAGATTCGGATACGAGGCTGATGCATGCATTCACGCCTAACGACATTAACAAAGATAACAATCCTGTCCGGAAATTAGCCTAATCCCTCGTACACGGCCATATGGACGGGCCTACGCTTGCTTGGCTCAGTGGCATGCAATTTGCAATAGCAATGAAATAACGGGTCTTTCCTGAAAAAATACCTCTTGCCTCTAGTGATCTGCGCCTGCAAAGTGATATCATTTGCTCATGAAGCTCGCCGTATCCACACTCTCCCCATCCCCCCAGATCTCCTTGCTCTCCTGCTCCACGCCCTTCATCGCCTTGGCCACCTCCTCCAGCTTCGCTACCACGTCCAGCACGCCCGCATTCACCCGCTGAAAGTACCGATCGTTTGCCTCCCTCCTCTTCCGCGCCAGCTGGATGTCATTTTCCGTGTCCCGTTCCAGCTGACTCTTCGCGCTCGTCTCCGTCCCGCTCCTCGGCCTCCCTCCACCACCCGCGCCCGCACCACCAGCACTTCCCGTCCCTCCCCCAGCGCTGCCCCCGGCGAGCTTCTGATCGCGGTCGTTCGCAAGCACATTCGCTGCGGACAGCGGCTTGTTAGCAACAGCAGGCCTCCTGTCTTCCTCGGACTCGTCCTCGTCGGCCTCCGACCGCGCCCACGCCTGTGCCAGCGCGATCTGTGCGGTGCGCAGCTCGTCCAGCGCGGACGAGTGGCCGGGGCGGAAGACGTGCGTGCCGTTGAGCGCGCTCAGCTCGACCTCCTCGAGCGTGTTCTGCATCTCCGCCCAGATGGCGTCCGTGCTCGGTTGCTGCTGCAGCGTGGCCTCTGCGGCGGCGGCTGCCGTGGCGGCGACGGTGATGCTCTGCGGGGGTGGGGCGGTGGTGTCTTTCCGGGAGAGACCTCCAGCGCCGCCGGCGCTGGTGGTGGTCGTTGGGCTCATGGGGTTGCTGTCATTTTGCGGGTCGTTGCCGATGCCGCGCTGGGAGCGCTGGCGCGCTAGAGCTGGTGCACGCGATCCGGGGGTGATGCCGCCGGGAGTGGACGTAGGCGGAATGATGGAGGTGTTGGAGGCATTCCGAGAGGGCGGGCCAATGAAGAGGGAGGGCGCGGGCAGACGGTTGGCGTTGCTTGAATTTCGGTTGAGCCCTGGCTTCGATGCCATGATGTCCGGTGTGTGAAGGAGTGGCCTGGATCCGGTATGAATGAATTCCCCTAGTCTTCACGGCGCAATTTATTGATATTCCGGAAGCCGGTGATGATGCGAGATGCAAGGCAATCTGCTTCGGGATGTGACAGCAGGCCTTGACTGGCAAATCAAGGCGGGAAGGAGAGATTATGCGGAATCAGCATCTTCTGAGCGGCCCTGCAAAACACACGCACTTCCGCAGCGGAGGTGTGAGACGGCCGGTGAGGTCTGAAAGGGGAGATTGGACGGCGGGGCCCCGGCAGCAGAGTTGATCCGGAAAGCGAGTGCACGTGATCGCACAACTGCGGGCGTCCGCGAACTTCAATTTTGGCCCGACCCACAGCCTGCTCTTGCCGACAACGACGACCACCACCCAACCCTCCACAACCCATCCGCCGCGATCGCTATATAAGTCGGTGCGTACGCCCTCTGCAACCCCCATTGTACGCCAGCGACACAATTTCCTGCGCCGCCGGTCTCTTATTCACCAAGCTCCTGTACTGACATTTCCGGGCGTGCAGCAAACATGGGTAAGGGCAAGCCGAGAGGACTCAACGCCGCGCGCAAGCTGCGCAACCATCGCCGTGAGGGTCGTTGGGCCGATCTTCACTACAAGAAGCGCCTTCTCGGTACTGCCTACAAGTCGTCGCCCTTCGGTGGCTCTTCCCACGCCAAGGGTATCGTCCTTGAGAAAGTCGGTGTTGAGGCCAAGCAGCCCAACTCCGCCATTCGCAAGTGCGTCCGTGTCCAGCTCATCAAGAACGGCAAGAAGGTCACCGCTTTCGGTACGTCTACATACAATCACTGGGAAAAGGGAATGGAATGATAGCTTCTCGGAAGCTCGGGTGGCAATAGTCTGAGCATCGACTGACATTTTCCTCGCACACAGTCCCCAACGACGGTTGCTTGAACTTCGTGGATGAGAACGATGAGGTTCTCCTTGCTGGTTTCGGTCGTAAGGGCAAGGCCAAGGGTGATATTCCCGGTGTCCGTTTCAAGGTTGTCAAGGTTTCCGGTGTCGGTCTTTCCGCTCTGTGGAAGGAGAAGAAGGAGAAGCCCAGGTCATAAACGCGTGCGCGTCATCAACACACACTCGACCCAACAAAAAGGATGGACCGTTTGTGCGCTTGGCAGTTCTGGGAGGGGCGGGGAGAAGCATTCGACGAAAGACAACCGGCGTGGATTTTATTCGGATGGGTTTCATTGCTTCTCACGGCATGAGCTTGGAGTAAACGGTTAGGGCAGAGAAATCCAACCGTTTAACAAGCACGAAAAGCTGCGTCCAAAAAACGAATGGAATAAGAGATATCAACGACCTGCACCTGCTCTACCATCACAATACCTTTTCAAGTGTCTTCCATGGTCTTGTATGAACTGGATAATGCGCGTCTGCCTGGATGAACCGTTTTTCGTTTGTCAAAGGATGTCTTTGGCTACCCAAATTCATGATTATCATGCGACCAAGCTTGAATGCCACCCAAACAAGACCTCTTAACCACAGAGGACCTGACTGGATGTCTTTTAAACCTTACAAAACGAGAGACTGGCAAGCATGAAACAGCAATCAGTTCAATATTTCTGATACGCAAAACGATAACAAACTCGCACATGAGCTTTGCCGGCAAAACGCCCACCACGTAATTACTCATGCGGGCTTGGATCCGTCGGCAAAATATGATTGTCACTGATCTGTGTAGACGTTAGCATCCGAACCAATGTTTCAAATTGTTGTGCAATTTGTCGCTGTGCTCATAGTGCTCGGTATCGTCATCTTTTCGCGCCCCAGGAGTAATTCATTTGAAGACGGTGAGTGGCGGAAAAATATCCTGGTGCCGATCACGGGATGTTTAGTTGAGCATTGCATTTGCCCGACAGGGAAATATTATCACGGCTAAGAAGCCCTTATTCGAAAGCACGTTGCAGGCGTGTTGTACATGATATTCCTCGACGTATTCTACAAATCCCTCCGATCCCTAAGTGCAAGAACACAGAAGAGATACTTTTTCCATAGGAGAAGCCACACCATATTCTTATGCGTGAGCGGTGGCGGCCTTCTTTGCCGCTTTGTGAGCTGCCATAGCCTCTCCAATCTTCGCTAGAGCTTCGCTTGGTAGTGGTTGCTTGCCTTTAGCTCTGTTTTCTGCCCTCTGTCTTGCGTGGAGTTCCTTGAGCGGCGTGATCATCTTCTTCGCCCACAGTTCCTTCTGCTTCTCGGCTTCATCCTCAGCCAGCTTCTGCTCAACCCATTCAGGATCATGCCTATCACGAAAGTAGCTGTACTTATTGCGCAGCTCATCAAGGACAGACGGAGGCATGGGTGGACGCAGCAAGGTAGGGACGAAAGTCTGCTCCTCGCTCAAGATGCGGAACGTGTCGCTGGCCGTGTCCTCCTTAGGCGGGGTCTCGTACTTCGGGTAGGGAAGAGTGATATTCGTGCCGGGGACAAAGCGGGTATACCGGTCGTTGCCGTCCCTGTCCGTGCCCGTTCTCTTCCGCACAACTTCGTTGATGATGACGTCGCGCCGCTCGCCGGTCTTGCTGTCACGGAGAGCCCATACCAGGCGGACATCGGAAATGGGGATCTTGAGCTCGACGGTGCGGACTGGGGCGGTGTCGCCCTCGTTTTGCCGCATGTATTCGGGGATAAAGACATCCGCCTGCAGGTGGAAGTATTAGAAACTTGGCCGGACGAACATCTCGTGCTCAGATTCCACGTACCATATTCAAGTTCTTGATGCGCACGGTCTGCGTCTCGTCGTCGAACTCGCGGACCACGCCAATCTTGCCCTTGTCACGGCCTTTGAGCAAGACAACGCGGTCGCCCTGGGCGAAGGGAGCGAGCTCCAGCTTGGTGTCCGGGTCGGCAGCGGGCAGCTGGGTTCGCCTGGCGTCGATGGTGCCGTACTTCTCCCTCAGCTCGCCGACGTCGCGGCGCGGGGCGAGCGGGCCCAGCAGCCAGTCCTCGCGCCGGCGCTTGCGAGCGTCGACAATGGTCCTGTTGGCCAAGGTCTTGATCTGCTGCAGCTCTTTCCGGTTCGCCCTCTTGTCGAAGGCCTTTTCCATCTCGTTGGCCTTCTGTGCCTTGCGTGCGGCCTGGCGCTTGACCATTGCCGTCCGCTGGATGACCTTTTGCATGGTTGCGGCGGTATAGGAGGTGGTTTTTGTGGTGGACGGCGGTGGTGCGGAGGTGAAGTGGTGACAGCCGGGGCTCTCGAAAATGCGACAGGTGGACGACGCGCGTGAACCGGGGCCACGCAGGTGAATAGAGCACAATAGGACTCTTCTGGATCAATTGCCTCAGCGGAATCAAAAGGTGGGCGACGGTGGCTGCCCTCGACTCGACAGACACGGCGCGGCTGTCGTTGCAACGGACTGCGGTTTGCTGACGGACCTCGAATTTCTCGCGCGCGCGCTCTCGTCACATCTCTCTCCCGCCCGCCGAGCTCGAGCTCCCCCCCAGCACACACCGACACCATGCCCATGCTACTACGTCGCAACTTGACCTGCTTCTACTGCGGCGCAAAGTCAGAGCTGAAGAAGAGCCCGTCGATACGCCAGTTCGACTGCAAGGAGTGCGAGGCCACCAACTACCTCGATGAGGTGAGTTCCGCGCCTTTTTGTTTGACCCGCGTCGCGCCGCAAGGAAGAGAAGGTACAACTGCTGACCAGGGCATTTTTCTAGAACGGCGAGATAACAGATCCTCCTGTCGCTGAGTCGGCCCAGCCTGCACGCTTCGCACACTATATTCCCGCACGCTCACCGTCCCCAAACCTCGCCGGTCCAGAGCGCAACCTCTTCTGCTCGACATGCCTGAAGAACCAGCACCTGCTCACCCAAACGCTAGCGGCATACTTACCGCCTCCTTCGGATCCGAACTACAAGGCCTTTGAGCACTCCTATCCCGAGTACCGACGCAACCTCGAACGCCGCTATCCTCCGGTCTGCAACGACTGCGCGCCCCGCGTTCGCGAGCGCATCCAGGCAGCCGGCTACGCCGCCAAGACCGACTACTTGAAGCGTTTACTGGAACGCCCGCGGAGGGATGTGGACAGGAAGTACTGGACAGGCCCGACATGGCAGAGCACCCTCGTCTATTGGGCAGGCTGGTTCTGGTGGATCAGCACTACAATTCACTTCCTCTGGAGCGTGCTGGGAGCATATGCCGTGAAGGGGCGTCTAGGCGCGGGAAGAGATGAGATGGAGCAGGCGTTGAACATCGCTACTTGCAGCAAGCAGCTGTGGAGGTATGGCGAGGTTCAGTCGGACTGCATGACTACCTTTTCTGGGGAGATGAAGTTTTCGCTGGTGGCTATGGCGGCAACATTCTGGTGGAACAATAAGTTGCATGCGAAAGTTAAGGGGTGGACTGGTGGAAGGCTTGCTGGACTGAAAGATCATCTCATGATACAGGCGGTCATGCTTATTTTGAGAGCTGGAGGCTATTGGATGTTGCAGGACCCCATGACTAGTCGACTTCATATGCAAGCATATCGGGGAGCTCATGTCTTCCTAGCTTTTATCTTGGTGGCGGTAAGCTCCCCACAAGATCCTCTTTATGTCGAGTTCTAACAGGATGTAGGCAACGATTTACTCCTCCGTTATTGTCCAGGTGGAGAGAGCTCCTCTTTTCCCCAAGAAGACTCAGGAAGAACCTCTTGTTGAACCACCACTTGAAGAGAGTCCTCAGAAGCCCAACCCGCTCTACAACAACCCCTCTCCAGCCAAAAACTTCCAAACACAATCACCGGCTTACGTCAAGCCTTTCCCTATCAACAACCTCGCCCAGCCCCTCAGAATGCCTGAAGAGCCTCCTTCACCAACACCCTCCTACTCAACCCGCTACACAGCATTCACGACCGAAGCCACGACACGCCGTTATGACGAAGACGAAGACACGATGGAATGGACGCCGACCCGCCCCTCCCAAACAACCTACTACGACCTCCGCCCCCGCAACAATCCCATCGCCCAGCGCCAGACGCAGCAGCTCCAGAATCTTTTGAACAGTTCGAGAAATGAGCCCTCACCCTTCCGCGGGACTCTTCCCCCCGCCCCAATCGGCCCCGCCCATAAACTCCGCAACCCACCCAACCAGCCCACGTTCAAGAAAACGCCACTGGCCAAGCAGAAGGACTTCTTCAGCAGAATGATGGGTTCTACCGCCGCAGTAACAACCGCCAACACCAACCAAAACTATCTTGACGAGACCGCCAGCACCGCCGACTCTGAATACCTGGCAAACATGTCCCCCCAGCAGCTGCAACAGCACCGCATCGAGATGGAATTCGCCGAGCCCAAACTCCGCCTGCAGCCGCAGCACCCGGTCGACACGGGCTTGGAGGCCATGTTCGACAGCGTTTTTAGCATCAGGGATGAGCCGGAGGAGGTGCAGCGGCAGCGTGCTGAGGAGAGGGAGCAGGGTAAGGGCTGGGTCGATGAGCTGTGGGACGCGCCGACGCCGCCGTGGGTGGGCGCTTTGCTGGGCGGTGCAGTGGGGTTGCCGTTTGTAGTTTTGGCGTTGGGGTGGGCGTGGGGGTGGATAAGAGGGGCAGCTGTGGAGGAGGTCTGAAAGGATGTTGGCGTTTTTGTCTAATGGTTGAGTGGATGGATTTGAGGTGGTGCATATTCCCATTTGTTGGTTTCACTGCACCGAAAAAGATGAAGAACAAAATTTCTTTGCGAACGTTGGGGACGTCGGGTTTGCTCCTAAAAGCACACTCTTGGCGTTTTCTTTTCATGCATGGCTTCGGAAGGTACACGGGATCTTCGGATGGTTCCTTTTTCTTTCGTGCTTTTCTTGTTCTTTGAAATCACCCCCTTTGGCGCTCTCCCCTGGTATACCCTCAGAACCCCTGGTCATTAGCATGAGTCTTTTTGCTTGAAAGTATAGCATGAGTAGAAATGAAGAGCAATCTTGGATGAGCGCACCATGAATGATTTGCGATTGACATGATATTATTCATCCTTTCATCGTTATCTATGTTGTACAGTGAGGTGTATGCGTTTCTACAGCATACGCTACATGTAATCCGCTCAATCCACAAAGCAGCCATGGGCAAGTCTTTTCTTCCACCAAATGGCATACCGTAGGTAACTCCACAGTAATGCCACTGTCCCTTGATACCGGGTAATCTTTAACAACGCCTGCCGTCACACGCTCTCTCTCGGACAGCACAACAGGGGGGCTTATAAAATTCAAACAAGCACCCCCAAAAACTCGCCCTTCCCACCCGTCTTCTCCACCAGGCCCTCCCACTGCACCACGAACCGATCCACCACCCGCAGCAGCAGCCGCCCACTCAGACTCAACCGCCGCACCCGCGCCCAGCTCTCGACATACACCGTCCTTATCCTACTCGTCCCCTTGCCATCCCCAACGTCCACAAACCGCAGCAGCAGCGCCGTCAGGATCACAATGACGGCCGTCCCCGGCCCATTCGTCAATATCAGATCCGGCGGCGTCGGCTCGCGCAGCACCGACACGCACGCCAGAAGACACTTCAGCGCGCTCAGCGGCGTCGTCAGGAGGGACTGGTGGATGCGCCGCGCGCGCGGCACGACCCGGATGTCGTACGAGCCGACGTTGACGACGTCCGCGGCCGCTTTGGTGGACGCGAGCAGCGACTCCTCGTACTCGTGCGCGCGCTCGGCGGACAGGGCGTCCCCCGCGCTGACGACGTAGGTGCGGCGCGACCAGCTGCGCTGGAACTTCGCGGGCGCGAGGGCGCGCAGCATGGCGAGCATCTCGGCGGTGTGGCCGCCGCTGCCGAGGACGACGAGGAGGCGGGTCGGGCGGGTTGCGGTTGGTGCGTCGTCGTCGATGGTGGTGCTGGCGGCGTCTTTTTCTGCTTCTTCGGCGGGATCGTTTTGGGGGTTGGGGTTTGGTGGGGCGCCGGGGCGGCGGCGTGGGCGCGGTGGAGGGCGGAGTGGCGGGAGGAGGAAGAGGACGCGCAGGGCGATGAAAGGGATCGAGAGGAAGGCGAGGATGAGGAGGCCGTTGAAGAAGAGGAGGGACGGCGGCGGCGGCGGGGTGGTGGCCGCCATTGGTGGTTGGATGGCGGGGAGGCGGTGTCGTTTTAGGAGCGCTGGGACTGGTCTGGCTTCAATTCATTGTGGACGGGAGCAATGAGGTCGGGAGGTATGAGAGGGGCGTGTTTTGAGAGGGCTCTCTGGCGGCGTCTGGAAAAGTGTCGCGGAGTTTAGATGCGCGAGTCATGCAAAGCCCGATGCACATGTGGAGCTTGAAGCTACTCGAAGCCCGTCCTTCACATCGCTTCCCCTCCGTCAATTCACTTTGACCCTCGACAACGACTGACATGACCGCTACAGATAACGGCTTTAGAACTCGAGACGCTTCTCGTAGGCTTCCGCACCCGAGCCTATAGGCTGGATCAACGTGTAGCTACGCCCACCGCTATTGTTTTCCTGAACTCCGTTGAGCAAGTACAATGGCGTCATTTCCGGATCATTCGAGTCAAAGTACAACTTCGGCCGTTCTCTCCGATACAGCACCGTCGATGTCCCATCGTCGTAGTTGACTGTCGTGTTGTAGGCCAGTGTCTGCTTGTTAAAAGTCCACGGCCCGGTCAGGTTCCTGGCATAGAGATGGGCGCCCACATTGGGCCCCTTCTCATTCCTTTCCTCAATATCGATCATGTAGTGGACCAGGATGTGCCAGTGTCCGTGTTTGTCACGCCAGAGAAATGGATCCTCGCTCCAGGGCTGACCGGAAGGATTGAATATCCGCTCACACGAGGCATTGAAGTTTTCGGCGACGTAGATGAGATTGTCCTCGACTGCTAAGGCGAACGCGGAGGTGTGGTTGCCTTGCGAGTACAGCGGCCAGGGTGCCGGATTTGTTGCGTTCGTGAGGATCTGTTTTCTGGCCGACCACGACTTCAGATCCGGCGAAGCGGAGAATGAGATGTTGTTCGGCCCAATTGTTCTGGATCCACAGCTATCTGGAACTTGATAGTCGACCCCGATGAAGTACAAGAGGTACAGCTCATCAGCCGGGCTCCAGAAAGTTGTTGGGTTGTGGTAGAAAGAGCTGAAGAGTTCCTGCGCCCAGGTGTAGGGACCACGGGGGCCAGCGGACGACTCAGCTCTGATGATGGTGCTGAACGGCTTCCAACCGCTTAGGCCGCACCCATGAGCGAACTGTGAGGTGATGAGGTGGAATTTGTTGGGATCTTCGCGGTCCTGGAGTATCTGGCCGCCCCAGGATGAGTTGCCCTTAGTCCCTCCTTCGTAGGCGTCTGAAGCGTTGGCGTTTGTATGGTTGTATCCCGTCCATTTGGTCGCAGGATAAAGATCAAGCTCTCCGCAATCAGCCGAACGCCATCCGGGATCACAAATGCATGACCCGTCAGAGCATACACCATTTAAGCTGCAATCGTCCTCTGTCGTGCATCCTTTGACAACTACAAGAATGAGAGCAAGCGGTGCTAGAATAGTTATGCCGAAAAGTAAACGCATTTCGCTAATGCGAATATTCTGCCTCAAGAAATGGTGTGTATCCCGCTGGCTGCCAGTGCTATGCTCCTCCAGGTGGCGGTTTAAAGTCTATTTAACCTTGCTGAATACGACATACATGCGCGACTAAAGCTTCGGCTCTTCATACAAAGATATCCCGAATGGTTTTCGAATTCCTAATGTGGCAACTCCAAGATGTGGTCATTTAATTTCTCCGTCTTGTTCTTCCCCGCATTTGCAACCTCGCTTCTCGTATATGCGGCCGAGATACAATGATAAATGGATGCCCCGCATTTCGAACATAGCGTGTAGGCTTCACATATCAACCTGATCATGGAGGGTGACAAAAATATCTTTTACGCCATAGATAATAGGCCTCCATCCTTGTTAGGATGGTGATTGGGGGAGACCATTGAAGAGGTTCGTGGTAGGCTCATCAGAGTGTCAGCCTCCATACAGACATTTGGGCTCATGGTATCGGGTGGCTTCTGTTTGGATACCGGGATATATGGATCTCTGTCGTGAGGGTAAGTTTCAATGGGAGGTATAAGACACGTCAGAAGGCTGACTAGTCTCAGGCGAAATCGAACCGATGACAATACATCACTTGGACAATGTCCATCAGACCAAATTTAAAACGCCGTGTTTTCTATCCAGACCCATTGCTCTTTTTAGCTAGAACTTTTTTTTGTTTTCCCCGCTATAAAACCCAAAACATGTACACAGTTGTCGGTCGTAAAAAGTGTCCGAACGTGACAGACATACAAAATCTCCCAAACGGCTCAAGACTAAAGCATTGATCTCGTTTTCAGTTGCCGTCGATCATCTTCCTGATGTTCGCAACCTGGTCCAAGACGGAGGACTTGCTGGTGCCGCCCTTGGTTGCGCGCATCTCAACGCTCTTCTCATAGTCAAAAGACTCAACAATGTCACGCTCGAAGCGAGGGTCGACACCCTGTAGTTGCTCAAAAGACAGCTGATCCATGGGGATGCCCTCCTTCTCGGCAAGTGCGACGACACGGCCAGAGATGTGGTGGGTCTCGCGGAAAGGAACGCCCTTGCGGACGAGGTAGTCGGCCAGGTCAGTAGCCAGCATATCAGGAGTCAAAGAAGCACGCATCTTCTCGGGCACGATGTCGAGAGTGGAGATGACGCCAGTGGCAATCTGGATGCTGTCGGCGACCGTCTTGACGTGGTCAAGCAGAGGCTCAACACTCTCCTGCAGATCCTTGTTGTACGTGCTGGGGATGCCCTTGATGGTCATCATCAGACCAGCCATCTGGCCGAAGGCACGGCCAGACTTGCCGCGGAGCAGCTCCAAGCTGTCGGGATTCTTCTTCTGAGGCATCAGCGAGCTGCCGGTGCTGTAAGCATCGGCTAGCTTGACGAAGCCGAACTCAGCGCTGCTGTAGATGATCAAGTCTTCAGCCCAGCGGCTCATGTGCAGCATCAGCGTGCTGCCCCACTGCATAGCCTCAAGACCGAAGTCACGGTCGGCAACACCAGCCATGCTGTTGTACAGCACCTCGTCGAAACCCAGTTCCTTGGCCAGAGCGTCACGGTCGATGCCGAAGGGATTGCCAGCCAGGGCACCGCAGCCCAGCGGGCAGCGGTTGACCCTCCGGATGGTCTCACGCAGGCGCTGAAGGTCGGTAGCAAAAGCCAGACCGTAGCTCAGCATCCAATGGCTCCAGCGGATGGGCTGGGCACGCTGCAGGTGGGTGTAGCCGGGCATGACGGGATCAATCTCCTTCTCGGCGCGGGCAGCGACAACCTTGAGGAATTCGATTAGGTAGCCCTCAATCTCGCGCAGCTTCTCACGCAGCCACATGCGGATGTCGGTAGCGACCTGGTCGTTGCGGCTGCGGCCAGTGTGCAGCTTGCCGGCGATGTTGGTGCCAATGATCTCGCCCAGACGGCGCTCATTGGCGGTGTGGATGTCTTCATCGACGCCAGGCTTGATGTCGAAGGTGCCGGTCTCCCACTCCTGCTTGACCTGCTGGAAGCCCTTCTCAATGGCGTGGAACTCGTCCTCAGTGAGGATGCCGAGCTTGGTGTTCTGGCGGGCGTAGGCGAT
Organism: Botryosphaeria dothidea; assembly: GCA_011503125.2. NCBI lineage: Eukaryota > Fungi > Ascomycota > Dothideomycetes > Botryosphaeriales > Botryosphaeriaceae > Botryosphaeria > Botryosphaeria dothidea. The sequence goes on from WWBZ02000001.1 coordinate 3,810,825, forward strand.
GGAGCCGGCGATGTCCTGGGCGTAAAAGTTGCGGTCGTAGTAGATGGACTCGTTGTAGGCGACCATCAGCGGGTCGAGGCCGCCTATGCAGGGTGATCAGGACGTGGACTGGAGCTTGAAGCGGTGGGGCGTGCCAATGGCGGATTACCTGTGAAGCGGCCGCCCCAGAGCATTGTCTTGCTAGGCTTGTTCTCGGCCATGGTGGGCAGAGGACGGTGGTGAACTGAAGGGGGGGGACGCTGGAGCTGGAGGGTGCCAATGAAGCGAACTCACGGCGGGGACTGGGGAAAAGATAGCGGGCGTGGAGTCAATGCTGGAGGGTCTGCGCGCGAATCACCGACATCGCAATGAAATTGTGAGCTGCTTATCGATAAGAGCACCCGCGGCTATCTGCGGCTGCCCCAAGCGCCCGAAGGTCAGGCCCGCGCCCAAGCTCAAGCTTCGCGGTGACGTACACCCTCCCACAACTCTCCTCCACTGGAACTGAGCGCCTCGCTGGAGAGCTCCGCCCGCCCCGCCATGTCCGCCCTCCAGAATGTCTGGCACCATCGCCGTGTGGCCGACGCCCAGGCTAAGGCCTGCTGGATCTGCTTCAAGCCCTCGTCCAGCGTGCTGATCACTCCGGACAACAAGGTCAGCATGCCGCGCCTCTACATCCGTCCAGCCTTACGCTGAACCCTCCAAGGACTTCTTCTACATCTGTCCCGGTCACCTGAAGGATCGCGGCTTCTGTGAGCCTGATGCCGACGAGGCTGCTGCCGTGGCTGAGAAGAAAAAGAAGGAGGACATGGACCGCGAGATTCAGAAGATCAAGGAAGAGTACGAAGAGAAGCAGCGCCGGAAAAAGGAGAAGCGCAAGCAAAAAGAGAAGGACAAGGGGAAAGACAAGGAGAAGGACAAGGAGGCGAAGAAAGACGAGGACGACGAGGACAAGAAAGACGAGAAAGAGCGTGACGACAAGGCAAGCTCACTCGCGTCTGACTGCTATATCCGTGAAGCTAATGCATTACAGATCAAAGCTCTGTCCGATAAAGGCGAAACCAACCCCGACGACGGGCCACGCATATTCACCCTCAAGAAGTACGTATCCATCCCGTGACTCGGCACAACAAAACAGCCCCTCAGCATTCCCGCTCTTGCTCAAGGCACATCTATACCAAGCTGGAGCATTCATCCGGACATCTAACCCTGAATTCTTTGGCTGCCCGTCCGCAATTCTGCCCTGTGCTCGCTTTCGCATACAAGACCAACTCTCCAAGGCTCCGAGTCATGATGTACATGCGTCTGCAAGGAAAGCGCCCACATCCACGGTTCCTTCTGCTGCGTGGGACCGCTTTCTGTGGGGCATGGTGCTGTCTTTGCAGTGATGTGACATCCCGCCATCCATCTACTCGATAAGAGCCTGGTTTTTACCCACGACGAAGCATGACTAATGTCATCACAGGAACTTCTACCAGATGCGCATTAAGCGTATCCGTGACGCTGAGGCTGCTCGGAGAAACAAAGAACGACTTTCGAATCCCTCGTCCTTCCCTTCGGTCCCTACTGGTGATCTGTAAGGGCATCACAAAACTCCGCCAATCCCGCATGCTGCAGGTCGCAGCATCGCCCAGCTTCCTCTTGCGTTCTCACGATACCCGTCTGACTCGTCGCAAATATCGAAATCCATTGCAAAGATAGGCGCTAGCAGCTTCCTGGCGCACATCCTGCCCGATGTCGCTAAGCCCTAGTGAGGTGTAAGATGCAGTCAGCACTTAGCGAGTGACACGAGGCGCTCTGCTGACGGCATGGTGCACAACACCTCTCCGCCGCCTCCTCCGCGCTCCATCTAGCCACCTCGCCTGTCCGCGCTCCATCTCACTCGTAGGATCTGAAGAAAGCTGCCAGTCCCCTTCGACACGAGACGAGGCAACCGTAGGGATGAAATGAATCCAAGGCAAGAAGCGAAATCTACCTATTGTCATCAATCCTTCCCATCTTGCTTACTCACGATATGGCTCTTTGGATGATCTTCAGCCCTGTGCCCACCTGGCCCACAAAATCAACCGTCCACCACGCTGCTTCATCCGCCACAGAAGCTGCAAGCAGGGATCGCGCAATCGAGCCGTCTGCAGCCATAAATCACTCCCGCCTTTCCGAACCGTGAGCAACCTTAGCGTTTTTCGCCGTGATACTCGTTGTCCCATTGGCGGGGCCCGGTCGTCGGCCCTGATTCCGTTCTCCTCAATGCTCTTTGCTTTTTTGCCTTCCCACTCAAGACGTTCGGCCGCACGCGCTTTCAACGATTTCTGGTATAGACCTGCGCCATACAGCTCTTGGCACATTTCCACCGAAAGGCACCTCGTGGTTTCCACAAATCCCCCACGCGCACACCTGATCTCCTGTGCTTACGGGTGCCGAATGTCTCCACATTGCGTTGTCTTGTCGCGCGACGACTCGATCACTAGGTATTGCAAACATTTTCCCCCTCGTATTCGTGCATGAACGAGTGTCACTGTTAACGGAATACCAAAAATGGTAAGGGTCTGGGTATCCGTGCATGCTGGTCTTCCGTTTACCCATCCTACGATGTTTTTTTTTTTCCTCCAACGACCTAGGAAAACAGAAAAGCTTTCCGACGTGGGGGAAGGATTTGGGACTTAATCCCGATTGGCTCTCGGCAAGTCCGTCGTGGACCACCTTTTGCCTTTCTTTATTTTTCATGCAGGTTTGGTAAGGGTGGGGTGGGGGAGAGGAGGGAATCTCTGTGCCCATGCTCGGCTTTTCTCCTTTTACCCAACAACCTGGTACGGAGAAGATGCAATTTGCTCGCTGTACTACCTTGACTTGCTAGGTTTTTTCCTTCGCGTCGTCATGATCCTCTTTTGTCTTTACTTTTCGACGAGTGAGGGGACTTGAGTGGTCCCATGATCCATGTCCGGACTCCGTCAAGTCGAGTCGCTTGTTGATTGCGTACTCATCTGCGGGTCTCGGTCCGCTGGTTTGCATTGTGGCGGGTGCTTGTCAACGTGGACGCCAAACCGCCTGCGCAAGGCGGTTGTGGTAGTTCACTCCGTCCTTGGCGGACGTATTTAGTGGAAGACACGTTAGAAGTGGCACGCGTTCATGCGATTCTGGGCATGCGGAGGGCAATGAAGTGAGGCTTCCGCTACTGGTCCTATAGGCTCGGGCACGGTGGCTAGATACTGCTCCGGGAATCTTGACGCGGAAGGGCAAAAAGAAAATTTCTGCTTTTCTCTGTGGCTAATAGCCTTGACCTTAGACTTGTCATATGTGAAGCGTTCGCTGTTTTCTTTACACTTATTCCGTTCATCATTTTGGAAATAAATTCCGTGGTATCATTCGGTTCGTGGCGTCGCTGGGACTTGTTAACGCATTCTGCTAGTGGCATCGGGCGCTCAGAGGGAGAAAAGAAAGAATGGCGAATTGTTCCGGTGCTTCGTACATTTTGATTGCTATTCCACTAGTTCTCTACAATATCCCCCCGCGCTCCTATCCAAGCTCATGGGTAGATTTTTTTTTTTTTGATTGGAGAACGAAGAATAGGGAGGATTCCATCGATCAACGGGAAACTGACGGAATCCTTCCTTTTCTTCTTTTCCTCTCTCTCTCTCTCTCTCTCTCTCTATCTATCTACGAAAGCCTAGAACAGCGAAGACGAAGACAAACAACAAGAGAAGTAATTTCCATAGGACCGGGAAACACCGCGGCGGTAGCCGTGGGCGGGCGTACATGCGTTCTTTCCCCATAACGCTGAAGATCTACAAAATCCACCGGAGGAATGGGCTGATTATTTTTGTGGTTGGACGCTTTTTTTAAATCCTGAATTTTGATTTTTCTTTGGGTGGTGCTAAAAGTCACACAAGAAGTGATCGTCAGTTCGGCATCTTTGTGCGCCGTTTGCTCATTGGTGGTGTGCATGGTACATACGTATGTGTGTATGTACAGTGTGTGTGTGTACGTATATGCGTGCGGTAGCAGGGTTGCAGAGAGGAGTCTTGGGGGTAAGCACTCGGGGCGTCATAATCCCATCCCGTTTCCCCGCTTCCCGAACATGGGGAGGATGAGATTCATGGTAGAGAGACTCTTTTTTCTTTCGCACGAAGTCAGGGTAAAGTGGCGTGCGTTGCATAAGGCTCATCGTAGAACTTTCTACATACTCGCACAAGAGATCGTAGGGCTGTTTAATTAATGTCGATAGGGCAGCGTTTAAAAAAAGTTGCTGCTGCGCGAGCAGATTGGTTGGGGGCCGCAGAGAATACGTCAGGGCAACGCGTGGTGGTGGTGGGGGCCAGTTTGCAGGGATGCGGAACAGATTTTGCTTGCTGCAAGGCTGAGACACATGTAAGGATTTTTTCTCTTCTGCCTAGATTTTTTACATCGGGTTGTTCCTGGTTTGCTTTTTTTGCCTTGCCTTGGCATTGCGGTACGTATACGCAATTCCGCATGTGCGTTGTCCGCGGAATCTAGCAACAAAGGGCACTGTGTTGCGAGTTGTGGGATGATGACGGCTCAAGGCAGTGAGGTGATGGAGGAACGTTGGCTCGGGATCTAGCAGGGGCATGGGCCTCTCTGAATGGGTGAAATCTCGAATATGGTGAGAAGGAGATCCAGCGATGGTGTTGTTTACGCAAGAGTCGAGTCAGATAGGATGTACGTCTTACCCGTAGGTGCATACATACATAAGAGGAAGGTCTAGTTGTTCTTGGCATGTAACTTTAGATCAGATCCGTGTATTTCAATTGGATAGCAGACAAAGGCTCGAAGGAATGCAGATTGAACGCGTAATGAGCAGTGTGGGGAGCTAGTTGCACTCCTGCAGTGATGGGAATATAGAGACAGGGAAAGATAGGACGAAGGCAACGCCTCGCGGATACGAGAATAAGCATTCGAAAGGAAAGGCATCATGGAGAAGTCTGGCTATCAAAGAGAAAAAGACGCTACGCGCGTCAACAAGACAGCCACGCGACCGCCAAGCTTCTCTCGTCATTACAGAATGACATACATCTGAGACTTCAGACGCGGATCATTCTTTAGTGCGGACGGGAAAAAGAGAGATTTCTTGATTTTCCTGCGTTCTGATTAGCCGCGGGGAGGTATGTTGTTCTGGCGGTGAGTGCTGACTATACGGGGATATAGATAGACTAACATGACCAATACCGACCACTCCAGCTCATTCCGCGCCCTAACTGTGCCATCGGTCTAACAGCTGCGCGCTAGTATCGATCGTCGCTTTTAATCTTCTACTAACTCCGGGTAGTCGCTGATCGGGAAGAAGTCGATTGTAAATCCGAAGTTGCACTGGAATACGCAAGGCTGCAAGTGCTTGCTGATGTTTGAGGCGGCAACGCCGAAGCCACGAAAGAATTGAAAGCGGGCACCAGCCATACTTTCTTCCTTGCATTTAGGTGGTCTCCAACCCAATGCCCCGCATCTGTCATGGAGCTGTGCGAGTGGACGTCTGCTCAAGGCCAACGAGTCCCAGGCCTGCACCTACATGTTCCCATTTCCCTCCGATGTGTAACCTCAACAATATCCCTGAACCCAGACGCTAATCATGCGGACTTCCGGCAGCACGGCAGCCAGTTGATCTCCTTGCCGTCTGTTGTGAGCCATTAGGCGGGCAAGCATCATAAACCCGGAGAGCATGCGAAAATAGTAGTATCATGCCGTGACCCCTACCACCGCTTCCGAGCCTTGGAGCTTGTGATGAAGAAAAAGAGACAAGGATCCCGTAATGTCAGGAAAAGACACAGGGCAACCCTTGTCCACGAACTTGCAGGACGTTTTAGAAGTATGACTGTGTGCGGGAAGATGCTGTATGTATGCGGGACGGGAGATATGGCGTTACTTGTGTATAGTAATCCATCGTCAGCACAGTGTTCCTTCTCATCATTTTTTTTAATTTCCTTTTTGCGTATCCTGTTTTCGATCGGATGAATAAGAGACAGGTGACTTGTTGTCACACGAAGATCCGGGAGCGGGGACCGACGGGAGAGCTCCGGGGCGCAGAAGACATGCAAAAGACGTGCGATCAGAGCTGGAGTGCGGATCGGATGCAGTAGCGGCGCCATCAGCAGCAAGGCAGCAAAAAGAAAGCATGCCGTCCGTCTGACATACAGGCGTCTAGTGAGTACCACGTCCTACGTTCAACACAGAGAGGAACTGGATGATAGGGTCTCAGTTATCCATTTTGAAGGTTGAGCAACGAGGACGCCAGCCGTTAACTTCCTCTTCAAAGTTACTCGTCCAACGGCTTGCCTATCCAGGTTCTGAAGTGCTGATCGGGACCTTAGATTTGGTTGTCTGGTCCTCGTTTGTCAGTGAGGACAGCCTATCGTTCCGCCAAGAAAAGGCGGGACGTAAAGCCACTTCCCTCAACAGTCTATACGGAGACGAAAATCACCAGTATACACTTTGGTGAGAGGGCCGGGCAGCCACCAGACCGGCTGAACCTGAGCAGGGCGTATCGAGGCCATGCGGTGGCGCTTTATCCTGCCTCACGCTGTGGAAGGAGGCGCGGCATGGCTGATCTGTCGTATCGCACGCGCGCAGCGCCTTCACACGCACATTTACTGTCCTTTGGTCGTCGTGCTCCCATCAATCGCCACTTTGAGACAGTCGTCATCATTGACCGGTCTGTGAGGAACGATCATGCTCATCAACGGCATCACCCGAGTAGATGACAAGAACGGCAATAAGAAATAATAGATATGCTGCCCGCAGTAAGCACTGGGTGACTTGGACCCTCAAACCCAGAAACTTTAGTGCCTACCCTAATTCCGCCTTGCGTGTTTTGGGGGTGATTGGCATGACGTGCGAGTTCTGGCTTCAAGCAAGCAAAATCCTCTGGACGACGCCTGCACTTTCCGGCTGTCGGCCCGTTGAAAGGAAACGTGAGCAAAGAAGTTAGGGCTGGCGTTAGGCCAGCAGTTCTAGTGCGTAAACCCTATCTAGTATATGGATGGTGGAGCAGACGGGAGGATGCCCTCGTGCGGGGAACGAGGGCAAATACACGTGCGTATGTACACCTTTCCTCGCAGGGCCATGTGATAGAAGGCATGGCGACGGAGATGAGCGGCCAGCGCGGAGTGGATGAGGAGCAGTAAGTAGAGTGAGCATGGAAGGCTTCCGTCCTGCAGAGGAGTCGCGGCAGCAGCGGGGTAGGCGGAAGCTGCGGGAGGAGCAGCAAGGCGCGACGCTGGACCAAAGTTGGGGTCAGGCACCTGGGTGCCGGCTTGGGCGCCGTGTGGGCGGCTTGTCTGGCCTTGTCACTTGTGGTCCTGAGTTCTGACATGACTTGCCAAGGAATGATGGTTGCGCCTCCGTCCGGAGCTTGAGGCAGGAACTGCAGCGGGGAGGAGCAGATGATTGTCTGATGCACGCTGCGACGCAAGTTGTGCTGTGCAAAGCAGCATGTGTTGGGAGCGGAGGGATGTCCTACAATAGGCGAGTGCCAATATTGGTTTCCGATGCCTGGCAATAGGAGTCAGCGCAGCACGGCAGAGGCTCACGGTACGTAGCACGTGCGGAACAGGACTAAGGAACGGTGATGAGGAAACCACGCGGCAGGCAGGGCAGAGGGCAGAGGGCGTTGCAGGGCAAGGAAAAACTTCCAGAAAGGTAAACTGACGTAAGCACGGACCGGTCGTTCACAGCTTCAGCCGTCCTCTCGCTGCCCTCCGCTGGCCCTTCATCACTCAGCGTGCATGACAGGCGCCGCAGTCCTCATCTCTACAAGGACGCAGCGCGGCGGACAGGGCGGGCAAGGGCGAGAAGTGCTCAGGACGTGCAGATCGGGAAAGTGATCGTACGGAGGCCGCACTATACGTGGGTCAGCACGAGTTTTGGATGTGGTCTCGCTTGCGCAGCTTCAGCCATCCCGGCTCTCGGCGGATTAGGGCGGAAGGAAGCAGCTCTCCCAATGCGGAGAGACGTTTATCGTCAGAGTAGGGGGTCGGCCGAAAAGGAACCATGCCAATTTTGCTCCTTCATGCGCTGCCAAAAGGAAAACGTGCTCGTTCGGCCGGAGAAGCGCGCGGCAGCGGGACTGTTGTTTCACCGCAGACGATCGCGCCAGCCCCTTTGGCCGCCAGTCCGTACTCCTCTCGCTAAACAGAGGGCCGTGGAGGGCCATGAAACAACGCCGCCAGGAGAATAAGGTCATGATCCGTGCTGCTTGCCGGCCTCGCTCCCAGAACGGACACGAGAGACTACGGAATCAACCGAGAGCCTGAGTTGACGGCGTTAGTGGCCGTGGTGCAGCTCCGGCGAGGTTCGCCCAAACGGTGCCATTCATTTCAAAAGCCGGCCGGCAGGCGGAGTTGAAATATGCTTCCGGATAGCCCGAGTAGATCGCTGGCGCTGCTCTTGCGCGTCCGCACGGCCCCCATCCGCTGTGAATGTGAGCTAATCATGAACCAAACTCTGGAGAGAACAGTCACAAGTCACAGAACACATGGACAGACGTGGACAGATAACCCAGAAACCTTCTTTGCGTGTGCCTGTGTACTTTTTCCCTCTTTGAGGATCGCGGCGCCGTGATCTGACGCTAATTACGGCGGTATCTCGTGCATCGCGACCTGCAGATCAGTGGAGATGCTGCTCCTCAAGCTCCTGCAGGTGCGCGCCGCTCCAACTCCAACCATCCAATTACTTTGCTTCCTGCCCACCCAGAAAAGAGACCCGAATAACACCCCGAATATGAGAAAGATGAAGGATCGATCGAACCGTGATGATTGTTGTGTACGAAACCGGACAATGGTACAGTTGCATCCGCCGAGCTGGCTGTATGCGTCTGGAGAGTGTGTGATTGTGCGTGTGCTGGTATGCGTGTGTGCAGAGTGTGAGTGTGCCAGTAAGCAGATGCAACGCGCGTAGAAAAAGGAAAGCCCTCCCAACAGCCCGGAAACCGCCCACATACGCCGTCATGACATCGTGAAGACCACCAAGTACGAGACAGCCTCCTGCATGAGTCAGGAGGGAGAATCCGTGAGAAACCTCGAAATAAGTACTTTTATCCACCAATGCCAAACAGAGATGTGTTTCAAAACGACGACCAAAATCCCCGAGCCAGCAAAGAACTCTCCTGTCCGGATGACTTCAAGCTCCTCGGGGTGTGATATGTGAATGGTTCTAATGACGCCGCGACCAAATGCTGGATGACAATCATACTCGCTCAGCAATCGCTAGTCAAATTCGCCCTGTAACGCCCACTCAAGACTCATCACGCGCTTCACTGATGACGCCGGGCTTAGGGGCGGCTACTGCAGTCAGCGTGCCGCCTGGGCCCATGGTCGATCCGGGAAGCGAGCCCACTGAGCTCAGCCGCTCCTTTGGCGGAGGCTCGTCTTTCATACATGCGTTCTCCAGCATGTTGGTCCACTTTCCGCTCGTGCCAGCGTGGCTGTGTTTGAGATGCTGCCGGAAATGATCGGCGCGGAAGAATTTCTTGGCCTGGTTGCATTCCCCGAACTTGTGCACGTGATTGAGGTGCTCCGCTCGTACGTCCCAATCCGCGGGGTTTGGAAACTCCTCACCACAGTACCCACAGACGTCTGCTACCGTGGGGTGGACCGTTGACGGGTGGAACGCTGCCTGCACCCCCGAAAGCGCTGCGCACGACCACGAATGACGCCGTAAGTGCAACGAATTCTGGTGGCGCTCGGCCTCGTTCTTGTTCTTGAACCGGTTCGGGCAGTAAGCGCAGGTGTATTGCTTTTCCATTTCGTGCATGCTGTTGAAAGGGTGTGCATTAGTAAAACAATTCCACCGTGACAGCTGGATGGGTTAGAGGCATACCGTAATTCCTCCTCGCTATCGAACTTCTTCGGCTTCTTCGGGCAGCACTCGCAAATGTAAAGGCCTTGGATTTTCGACACGCTGTTTTGCCGTGAGTGTGCTAGACTGTCTGCGGAGAGTTTGCGAGCTTGTATGGCATCTTCACCCGACAGCCCGCGCGAGTGATGCGATGCCTTGGATAGAGAGCCGCGTGGGCTAGGATTCAGTGATCTGTTCGTCGAATACGGAGAGACAGGTCCAAATTCATCGATGGAGGGCGAAAGTGCACCGGGCGAGAGACGATCGGTGTTGTAGCTCGTGGCGCTGCTTGCAATTGACAGGCCGTACGAGGATCCAAGTGAGCCGTTTCGCTGCCCTAGAGACGAGGTCGAGGACACGGAGCCGTGGTTGGCGTGGAACCGTGAGATGGGCGAATTGCGATTGACCAACATCTGGGCCGATCGGCGGTGGTAGAGGTCGTTGCCGCCGCTGGGGCGGTCTTCGCGATTCGCTTCGGTGGGCGGCGACGATGCACGCCTCTTCAGGCCGCCGTGGGTGCTGAGCTGATACTCGTCCGACCCAGCAGGGCTGCGATCGTTGAGATTCAAATCCCGCATGCCGTTCTCTTCCATGGCGAAATCAGGGTCTAAGAAAACACTGTGGTCGTAACTGCCCCTGTGGGAGTGAGGGTCTTCGTATCCACTGGGGCCTGAAACACTGCCGTAGGGGCGCTGCGCAGGGTTCTCGCCTGACCCCGGTCCGTAGATGGGACTCCGGAATCCCGTTTGGCCCGGCGAGATGGCACCCGAACTCGGTGGCCAGTTCGATACAGAGAGGTCAACCGAGCTCAAGCGGCGGTCTGGCATAGACAGCGGCTTGAGCTGGCCGTTCAATTTGCTTAGCGTGTTATGTGGGCTTGTGGATGTTTCTTGCGCGCTCGTCGACAGGAAGCCGGTGCCAGGGCCACGGCTCGGCGTGTTTGGCCCGCCGATCTTGGAGAGTAGTTGCTTATCGTATGCTTGCGACGAGTCCTCGAGCGAACGCTGGCCCAGTTGTCTCTCGCTTTGGAGCCTATACGGGGGCTGTATTAGCAGAGGATACACAGAACACGAGGGAGCAGGGAGCGGTGCTTGCCATGAGGCAAAAGAGTACGTACCGGTGGTTAGCCATGGATGGGCGCGGGAGATCAGGACGATCTTCGTCGCTGTGGTGACTCAGGCTGTCGGCGGCCATATCTGTGTCCTGAGGCTTCACTGTGGACAGTGAGCTTCCTCTCCGAGCCCAGCTGCCAGGCTCGCCCTCTTCTACGGCCTGGTCCCGTTTCACTTGACCGCCCAGGAGGCTAGAGCCAGGCTTCACCGAACCAAAGGCATTCTTGCCGAAGGACGAGCTATTCGGGCCATTGCCCCACTGCCACCCGGGATCCTGTCCATCGCTCAATTCGCTGATGTAACGCGGCGGAGGCAAGGGCGGCGGCGGAGAGTCTCGTGCATTGGGAATGGCCATGGGAATGGCGGTCGGCGAGGCATACGAGGACGACCGGCGCGGGATGGCGAAATGAGAGTGGTGCGCGCCGGAATCATATATTCGTATCGACGGCGTCGGTGTTGCGTGCGACATGTCCATTAGGGGTGACGACGCGGGAGCCGCCACCAGCTGAGTCGGGGGATTAGTGGCGGGCAACTGCTGAGGGCTGACTGGCGCTGAGTGGCCGGCTCGCGGGCGCCACAGGCAGGGCTGCCAAGGAAGGAAAGGGAAGGGGAGCGAAAGGCAAGGAGGCAGACAGGTGGAGGAGCGGGAGGGATGATGGTGGAGAAGAGATCGTGGAGCGGAGGAGGTTTAGCGGGCGGCGTGAGGCGGCGAGGGGCTGCGCTGCTTGGGTGCCGTATCGTGTCGTGATACTGGATGCACGGGTGTCGGCCGGGAACGCTCAGCCCTACAGCATACGGTAAGTGGATGGGGGGCCAGGCTGAAGACAGCGGCGCACCAGCGGCAGCACTTCGCCAGCAGGCAGCGCAGAGCCCACTGTTGCAACACACACAGGGAAACTTACTTTCGGCGCACCGCTGCTGAGTCCAGGAGCTTAGCCGTCAGTGAGCTGGGCGGCGATCATTGCATTGCAAGCGGTTGCACCAGCATGCGCAGGCGGGCGAAGGAGCGTGCAGGGCGCTTGGCGGATGATTGGGCGGCGGTGGCAGGGCGAGCTTTGGGGGGCGCGTAGGCAGGCAGCTGGGTTGAGAACGGGCTCGATGCAGCTGAGGAAGACAGCAAGCGTCGAGCTCAACGGCGAGGGCATCGCGAGAGGACATTTAGTGGGCGCTGCCGCTGGGCACGCCCACGGCCCATTGGCTCGCGCCGCCCGCGACTCCACCGAGGGGGGCGCGCCCTGGAGACGGGCAGGGATGCAGCAGGGCAGAGAACAGATTCGAGAACCGGCGCGCTGGAGTGCCGCCGTTGCCAGCGCCCTACGAGCTGCGGCGCCCTACGCGCGCGCTCCCTGCATGCTGCCCGCCGGCCGGCCGCCTTACGACGAGCGGTCCGCGGAGGCGCAGCGAGGCTTACTTTGCTCAGGTCGCGCCCCGAGAGCACACGTAACTCCGTAGGGCAGCGCTCACGGCTGGGGACTCGCAGGGCGGCCCCTAGCCAGCGCTCAGCCTTACCGTTCTTCATCCCCACTCGCCGCCAAACGCACCAACCCGCCCAAAACGAGCCTCGGCCCCACGTCCTACTCGCCGCCGAAAGGGGCGCCTGGAGCTGCTGGCTGCAGCATGCAGCGCAGCGCAGCGCGGCGCAGAAGGCAGCGTGCAGAGTGCGTCGTCCTTCCTGCGTGACCTGCGCCGAGCTCCCGCCGGCCTGGTTGTAGGGCGAGCGCTCCGGCTGCTGCTAAGTTACTGCTGACGGTCCCTGGCCGCCGCCCGCACTGGCGCCGTCTCGCTCGTACTGGGGTGCTCACCTGCCGCTCGCGATACTCCACTCTCAGGCCACGCGCAGCGGCGTCCGATGTCTCAAGCGCGCCGCGAGAGAGGAGCAGAGCTCTCGATCATCCCCTAGGCCCAATCTGCAGCGAGTTGCATCCGCAGCGGGATCGGCGATGGCCATGCCACCGCGCCCGCCATCTATCTGCCATCTCCAGTGCAACACCCGGCCGGATGCGATAGCCGCGCGCGCTGCAGAATGATTCCAGATGCTAGCCAAACCGGCGCCGCGGCTGCTCGAGGGATTTTCCTGGCCGCGGCCGATAGGGCTGGCCAGCTGTGGCTATGCGCGCACGCTTTTGCCGAGTCGAAATTTGACCCATCACCAGCGTGACAGCAACCTCCACCCACCAGCCCTCTGATCGCCCGCACGGCCGCTGGCGTAGCATCTCTCCCCAGCTTCCGCCGTCCCTAGCCCTGCGAGGTTTCAGCTTTGTCAGACACGCCCGCCTCGCTTCAATTCCACACGCTACCCGAGGTAGCACCACCGCCTCTCTGCCATAGCTAGCTACCATCTCCACTGCCCACCACGAAGCGCCATGGCCCTGCTCGACAAGGTGCCCGGCGACCTGAACCTCTACATCGGCGGGTACGTAATCGGTCCCAAGCCCGACGCCCCGGAGCGCTGACAGAGCTGCCTGCAGCCTCTTCACCCTGCGCCGCCGCGAGGCTCTGGCCCAGGCAAACATCACCCATGTCGTCTCTGTGCTACGCCTGCCCCTCGACAGGGACCTGTTTACTCCCTTCACTCAACACATCGTCGAGGTCGATGACGTCGACGACGAGAACCTGCTAGAGCACTTCCCGCAAACGAACCGTTTCATCCAGGACGGTCTTGACCATGGCGGTGGCGTCCTCGTGCATTGGTAAGTGAACCTTGGCGAGCTGAATTATGCACATCTCCCACATTTTCCCTGCTCAGATCTCTGGCTTGGCGCGTTTGCCTCCATCAAAAAGCAAGTCGACGTCTGTACCGTCATACCGGATGCGACAAAACGGTCTGCACTCCGCGTGGCGTCCTCCACTTTCCTTTTTGCAAGTATCATCTGCATTTCTCCTGCGTCCCTCGCCCTCTCCGGGCCAATGGCCGCGCACACCGTTTCCGACTTGCACGTGACTTTGACCGTTTTCATCGCATCATACCAACATGCTGCAGTGCTATGGGCAAGTCCCGCTCGGCCACGGTGGTCATAGCTTACTTGATGCACAAGTATCACATCTCGCCCGCTGAAGGGCTGGAGCAACTCCGCTTGGCCCGCCCGCTATGTGAACCCAACGAGGGCTTCATGAAGCAGCTGGAAGTCTACCACCGTATGAACATGTCCGACAACATCGACGAATCGCCCGAGTACCAGCGCTGGCTGTATCAGCGCGAGGTCGAGCTGAGTCGCGCATGCGGCCAGGCACCAGAGGCAGACAAGATCCGATTCGAGGACGAGCACATCAAGGAGGCTCAGGCGGAGCTGGAGCTGAGGTGCCGGAAATGCAGGTACGCACTATCCCCCCTCGCGATTGGCAGCGGCCCGAAGCTTGCTGTTGCTCGTGCTGCCGATCCCCGTCGGGCCTGGTCCCGAGACCCTTGGCCCTTGACCTCTGCCGCTCTTCACCGTCCTCCTTCATTTTCCGTTTCCTGAATGGAGTGTTGCACCGACTGGCCTCCTCTCTCAGCCTCGTACACTGAGAGGCCGCATGCGTCAGGAAGCGAGATGGACGCGCCTCGATATAGCCCAATAACACCAATCCGGCATGGATGGCAACTCCGCACGGACAGATCAGACAGGACTTTTCCGATTCGCCCCAGTCGGGCAGTCCAATATCACAGCCTGTGCTGCATCAAGCTGTGCACCATGGCCGGATGCTTTCTACCCATCCAGGCCGTGGGGGCGCCATTGGTCCATCTCGTTTCCTGACATGTCTCAGTGGCCCTACGGCATGTGGAGATGGATGGGTGTCTCCTGCTTCATATGACACAATCTGACGCTGATGTCCGTTTTAGACGTCCTCTGGCCGCCTCCGCCTTCATCAACAGCCACCCTGCGGCCAGTAATGAGGCCGGTCAGCAGAAGCTGGACGCCTCGAGCTGCTCCCACTACTTCGTCGACCCCCTGTCGTGGATGAGGCCGGAGCTCGAGCAGGGCAAGCTGGACGGGCGGCTAGAGTGCCCCAAGTGCAAGACGAATGTGGGCAAGTACGCCTGGCAGGGCATGCGGTGCAACTGCGGCGACTGGGTTGTCCCCGCCATTAGTCTGGCGAAAGGGCGAATCGACGAGGTGCGCAAGCGCGCGGGGAACACGGAACAAGTGGCGAGTATCAGGAGACCGCCCGGTGTGGGAGGAGGCGGCGCCGCCGCGATAGGGCCCGCAGCAGGTGCAGGTAGGGCTCCGGGGATGGGCAATCTATAGTGGCAGATAGCGGGTAGCGGGCGAAGGTTCGCAGGAAAATCATGTTGATGGCTTGCTCGGGATGCTTGGTGCGAAAGGCAAGCTGCACGGCACGCTCCGAGCAACAGCGGCAAGGCAGATTGGGGGCGACGATAGCCGGCGCAAGCACATCCGATGCAGGTGGTGCTCTGTCCGTCAGCAGCCCCAAAACTGGGCGATCGGCGGGGGGTGGTTGTAGGGACAAGGTCGCTTAGATAGTTTAACGGCGGCAAAAGGATGGCAGCAATCAGGCAGGCCATGTGCCATCCCAACCACACCTCCCCACATTAACCCCGGGAAGCGAGCGACAGGTTCGACCTCTCACCTGAGGTTGCGAAGGTGTCAAGAGGGCTAGTAGACTCCTGTACTCTGCATGCCCAGCCGCATAAGCTCGAAGCCAACATGGCTAGCTGCATTTGGTCCCTCACCAACGGCGCTCCACACGCGCGCCATTTTCAAATCTTTTTTATACTGTGCCATTATTCCCTCTCGTCTGATTGCAGTCGAGCCCCTGCGTGGCTAGAAAAGCCGGTGCCTGCTCCGGCCAGCCCTGGCAACCACCAAAGCAAAGCAAGCAAGCAATAACGATAAAGAAAAAGTGCAAGCATGAACGCCAGAGTGCGCTGCAGGCACGCCACGCCACCAACATCATCCAAGCAAGCAATCACTTCCCATCATGCAAGTAGGTCGGAGCACGCAAGAGACAAAGTAAACATAGCCTTTTGCCAGCATTAGTACAGCATTAGCACGGCTGGCATGAACCGCAAGCCCCACGCGCATGACCGAAAGAAACATACGAGCTCATAACTCCACAAGCAAAGTCGATTGACGGAGTGACGGGTTTTCCCCACAATACTCAATGGAGCAGGCGACTGATATCACCGCATCTGTTATACGCGTCTTTTTTCTCTTATGCCCGTACAGTACTACACTACCACTCATCAGTAAAGCAGGTAGGCAAATGTTGCCCACACACACCCCTTCTGCCCCCTCCCCTCCAAAATCGGCCCGAAAAGCCTACATTGCGCAACTGAATCGCCCACATCCTGCGTCCCTGAAAAAATCAAGCGCCATCGGGATTCTCCCTTCCCGTCTTTTCGTCTCTGTGCGCTTTCGAAATGGACCCCCTCTCTCTCTCCCTCTCTCTCTCCCTCTCTCTCTCCCTCACACACCTACCTTCTCTCCTCTCGGGCCGTTCCAACGCTTGATTGAAAGAGCTCAGGGCATGCCAACATCATCGCTTCCATCGAGCCGCAAAAGCACGGGCATTATTCCGTAACTTCCCGTATTGTATACCTGGGCGGAGCCTGGTCCCCGCTTTGCCTTGAATGAAAAATAAGTACCGCGCGCCTTTTGCACGGAAGGGGACGAATACGATAGGGCAGGGCAGGGTGGGGGCCCGCGGGCGCCGGAGGACGAGGAGAGAGGGGCATTGTAAGCTGGCGCCCACGACATGAGTCGTGCGGAATGCTTGGCGGGGGTTAGGGAAGGGGAGGGATGTGGTTCCCTCCAGCGAGAGACGAATGACACGTGAAGGAAAAAGAGACGGCCGCCTCCATCATTACGCTAAAACTGACAAATAATTTACGATGCCCTCGTGTCTACTCGTTTAGGGGACACTGGAAAATAGTCTGTGTGGATGGGATGGGTGGAAAGTCAATGTCCGCACAAGTCCGCTTTCAGCCCTAAGAAGCGGAGGGCTGTTTACGAAGATGACGTTGTGAAGCAGTTCGGGGTAAAAGCTCCGTCTCCACATGAACGTGCCTGATGGCGGGAAAACGACAACGACAACGAGAAAGCGAGACGCAGGCCAAAGGGCTCGAACGTTTGGATGCTACACTCTCTGGCTCCTCGGATCGGATTTATGGGGCATTGTAGTGTTAGCGCAGATCGGTGGCTCATCCGAATCGCGATTGTCCTCTTCTGCGACAACAAGCCACGACTGTTGTTTCCTCAGTCCTTGAGTAATTTAGCTGGAGGCGAGTCTACGGGAACAAAGGTGGGGATGGGATGGGGAGTGAGGGGCTGGACTGCGTGAGTTTGCGACAGTTCGTGATGGTGCGGGCACCGAACGGAGCGGCTGGCGTCAATATTCGGCGGCGCGACGGGCGTCGGATATCCCGATGAATTTGGTGAGGGGAAGAGCTCGAAAAGAATGGATGTGATTTGCCTGCTTAACGGGGACCCTGAGGACCCTGAGTCAAGAAGCACAGGGTGGTGGCAGCTGGCAGCTGGGCAGCACAAGGCTTGCTTCCAACAGCAGCACAGCAGTTTCTCAGGGCGCAGGGTGGGCGGAGTGGTGGTGCAGCAGCCGGACCGCCGGCGGCGGCGGCGCCAGCGCCAGCGCGTACCAGCGCGTAGGGCTCAGGCTCGTCAAGGAATACGACAGGGCGACTGGGCGACAGGGCTGCTGGGTAGAGGCAGATCGGCCGTGCGTGTCGCGAATCTTAGGCCTTTTCGAAGCTGATCGTCGGCCTTGACAACGACACACAAGAGCTGAAGGTCTCAGGCTTGCTGCCCGTCTTGCACGTCCTCCTGCCCGACACGGACGGCAGTGCTCGGCGATTTAGCAGAGGCAGAACGAAAATTTTCCAGAGTACGAGCAAGGCGAGGGCGGCCGAGACGAGATACGATGCAAGGCCGTCAATAGCAGCTGTCGCTATCAATACTCTGCCGTATCGTGTTCGAAGGCCGCGTGTGTCTGCTTTTCCCAGCTTGCTCGAGTCTCCGTTCCAAGGTGACCCCCAATCAGCAAAGGCTCGCGACCAACCCTGGCAATAGAAGCAGAGCCCTCCCTTGTGCACAGCCTCCTCCTTATTGTTGCGTCCAATATCCGCGCCAGCATGTACTATCAGTTAGTGGTAGATCAAACAAGAAAGCTTGGTACCCGTAAGGCAGGATGAGGTTGTCCGCAGTCCGCCCGCCCGTCCGCGCGCTCGTGCTGCCCATCAATCATCGACAATGCAGATATGCACAAGCACAATGACGGACCGAGGACACCGCATCCCGCCGGTGCCCTCCCTTGGAGTGGTCGCGTTGAGTGAGACCCAAGCGGCGCCGTTTGCGCAACCAGCAGCTTTTGTATGCCTCAGCCTCAACCTCCTTCGTTCTTGAAATTGCCATGATTGCTTTTTCGGGAATAGCCAATGGTGGTGCGGCATGTGTTGTCTAACGGCAACAGTGTGCTTGCGGTTCTGGTGTGATGTGCATACATATATGGCGGGGGAAGGAGAGACAGCCATTTTTTTTTCCTGCAGCAGGCGGTGCGTGCGCCGGGAGTGCACAGCATCGTCCAGGGTGGGAGCAAAAAGCAACGAGCTTGTTGCCGCAAGGCTGGAGTAATACGAGGCTCCCGGCTGGTGGTGGTGCAATATCGTACGCGAGCCTGACTGAGAGCTGACATCCCATGCGATAGCAAAAACACGGGCATAGCCGGGCGAAGGGAAAACTGTGAGACATGATCGTGTATGTCGTCTGCGCGTGGTGGTGCGATATGCAGCAGCAGAAGCAGCGCCATGGCAGGCACACACAAAACAAGCAGGCGCGCGGGCCTTCTCTAGCCGGCAACCTTCTTGACGGGAGGGACGCACAGAGCCACAGTCCAGCCCGCCGCGGCCCTGACACTCCCATCATCAATCCGTCGCCAGCAGCCAGCCGCCCGAGCCCGCCGCACTAGCTCGACGCCAGATCGAGCGGAGATGGCCCGAGATCTTCGGCAACTGCGCGTACTGGTCGCGGTCTTGTGTTGCTGGTGCTGCCGCCGGTGGCTTGCAAGTGTTTCTCGTTGCCGGGACTCCCTGCCATCGTCCAGCGGATTGGCGACCGATCCTCGCCTGTCGCTGTTAGTCGGCCTCCTGTTTTGTGCGCGCGGCTTGGAGGCTTGGGCTCCCGGCTCCAGCGAACAAATGAGGAGCTCTCGCGACGATGATGGTGATGACGATGACGCCGTTCCTCGACCATCTTCAATCTCCGGTCAGCACTCGCCCACTCGGAGCTTTTTCTCTGCACGACAGCTCATTGCCCATGCCTAGCGCGCCGGTTACAGCATCGAAGCCTGGACCCCGAGCGACCCTGACAAGCACTGCCTCTTGCGCGCGCTTCCACCGCCCATCCTCGCTCGCCAAAAAGACGAAAGGGAAGATCAAACATTGCTGTCTCCCTCAAACCGGGTCACTCCCTCCCTGCCGGGATCCCGAAGGGCATCCAAGACGGTCCCTGCTCCGATACCACACTGGCCAGTAAACTCTCATGGGGACACCCGGCAACGGGGCCACGATGCGCCTCTTAAATCCGGCGCCATCACAACCCTTATTGATATTATACCTTCTCCATTTCCGGTGGCAGCCTCGCACGCCAGGTTTCAGAGACAACGTTGGAACCCTAAACGGGCGGACTTCGAGTTGTTTAGGGCCAGCATCGCGAGGAGCTGGAATTGCGATTGAACTCAAGCCCACGCCGACAGGGAAGAAAGACATGACGCGGCGCGGGCACTCAAAACACCCCGCTAACACTTGTGGGAGCGAGATGAAGTTGTCGGTGAGAGCCTTGCGGCCTCAGGCTGCTTCAGGTTTATCTTGACCCTTCTGCGTCTCCTAATTGCGTGTATCATGCTTCGGGCCACCGGCTCGGCACCAGCAGTAGGGCCGGCGATTCTCCGGACACGTCGTTGGGCTGCTGCTTTGTCTTAGGGATGCAAGCAACTGATCCATTGACTTCGCCGTCAGGCCAGGCCACTTGTTGGATATCTGCTGCTGGCTTTGCCGATCTCCTCATCGCCCCTGTCCGATCGCCCATTTCTAGACCCCCTCGATCCGCCCAGTCATGTGCCTGGTAGGGCAAAGTGAAAAGGATGAAGCACTCAGTCTGCATGTCCTGACTTGCTGGCAGGCGATCTCTCGGGTCTGCCAACGGTGAAGATTGGGGTCTACGTCGCAGATATATTAAAATCAGCTCAAGGTACACAGTTACTCCTACAGGCACGCAGCGATCGTCGAATTGGTGCAGAGAATCGACAACATCAGCCACTGAGAGCGGGTCACTGTATCTCCACATCCACTTGGCCTCGGGCGATCAGATCAGAGGAAAGCATGACGATGATAACCGTCAACAAGCAAGACCCCACTCTCTTTCGTACAGGGCTCGCTGGCAGAGATGCTGGCATCAGCGAGCACGTGCGAGACATGACCACACACACAAAGCATTCTCTCCAACAAACCAACACAGCAAGGGTCTCCAGGCCAACACGCATCTGCCCAGTGACGTTCCCGAAATCGTCGTGGGCTCTTTTCGCCACCCATCAAGCAAACTTCGTTACTGTGCCGCATCTAGCCTCATTTTGCTCACTCCTCGCGGCCCCGCACGCACTTTATTAAGATTATCTGACAATCAGATGCGCACCACCGACACCACTTGATCAATCGATGTGTTGGTCCCTTGCATCCAGAAGCGACGGACCAGCGAGACAGCCTTGTTGGTTTGATGGTGCCTACCGGTGGGCTTACCGGCTAACCTGCATGCATTCAGGCATCCCTACCCCGGACGGGGGTTCGTTAAGGTTTCGAAGGGATCGCATCCGATCCTTGGCGATTGGGGGGGTTGTGTCCGCCTCGTCTCGTGCCTGATTGATTGCCTTGATGCTCAGGTTCGCTTGACTGGACCTGTCACTTTTGCTCATTCTTTACTACTGTCGCCGGTGCGCTGAAGGAACATTGTCAGAACCGAGTCATGCAGCGTCAGGGCATATCATTGGAGACCATTCCCTGATACTAACAAATTATGTAGAGGATTGGCAGCATTTGCACAAACTCGTAATTATCCAATCGGACGATGATTTCTTGTCAACAGAGCGTTATCCGTGCCGACAAGTTGAACACTCCAGGCGTATCAGGCCCCCAGTAAAGGACGGTCCAGATGGGGTTTGGGTATCTGAGTTGTGTTTGGACTAAGTGACAATCGCCCGACCAGCGAACCTCTCTCCGTACCGCCCGCCCGCATCGCCCCGCGCCGCGCTGGCCAGTGCGTTACGGTCACAGCAACAACGCTGCACAGACAACTGGGAGTTGCGGAAACAAAGAGAGACAGGGAGAGAGAGGTGATTGATCATTTGCAAGTAGTGAATGCTTTGAAGACACGGAACGGAAAGCCGGCTCGATTGCAATCCGTCTGTCCATGGCTGATCCTGGCTGCGCGATCTCCGCGGCTGCGCTTTAACAGGATGACCGGGCAAGGATCTTAAAGGTGGGCCAATGTTGCCGATTCCGGGATGTTGCCATAAATCTTCGCCATCGACGTGATTTCACGTCTTCCCCCGCCGCCTACCGATCCTGTGCGTTCAACACTATCGCGGATAGTAGAGGCTATATGAGAAGACGAAGAGAGAGGCTAAAAGGACCTTGTTCCTTCGTATTCGGAGCGTGCGCGCCGAACTGGCCTAAACCACATAGGTAGGCGCCGATCGATAAAGTGCTTACCATTCTACTGCTTTGGGCTATCCGAGAGGTCGGCCATCCAGGCCTTTTGTCCACGATGACCGGCAGGCAGCCTTACCACATGGTACGATTGGTGTAGGTACCTGCCTATCTCGGCCGTAGCTCGTGCGCCGGCGCAGCTTTGCTAGGTTTTTGTGGGCCTAGCATAGCCGCGGAGGGCAAGGTGTTGTGTATGCAGACGGATACGAAAATGGATAAGGTGGGAATGTTGTTTTTTGAGGTAATCCGTAAGGGCAGGGTGGGTTTTGGCCTTGTGACGTAGGAGTAAAGGACGAGCCGAGGATTAAAGGGCATGGCGAGGCGGATGGGAAGAAAAGGATCCAGTTAGCGTGGAGACGCCGATGAGGAGGAGAGAGGGGCGAATGAGACAAGGCATTCAAAGTTGGTGGCTTCAGAGCTCCCGGTTTGTGCATTTCCCGTGCTTCTTGCCGAGGAGGCGAAGTGCTTGGATGTGGAGACAAAGAGGGACGGGAAAATTGAATAGGCATAACAGAAGACGCAATGCACAGAAGCTGAGAGAAAGGCAGCAAGTGAAGTGGTTGGGATAAAAGTGGGGGCCGACCGTCGATCTTTCTGCAACGTTCTTCTCTT
Source organism: Botryosphaeria dothidea (assembly GCA_011503125.2). NCBI lineage: Eukaryota > Fungi > Ascomycota > Dothideomycetes > Botryosphaeriales > Botryosphaeriaceae > Botryosphaeria > Botryosphaeria dothidea. Next base: position 3,833,079 of record WWBZ02000001.1, read on the forward strand.
CTCTGAAGGGTGCAAGGAACCGACAATGTAGGGATCGCGATAGTAGCTACCCGGACAGGTGGAAGCGTGCCACGCAATATGTCTTTGAACGGCACATGTGGCCTTGGAAGTTGATTGTGCCGTAGACACTCGGCCCGAAACGTTGTGTGTCTTGGTGGTGGCGGAGGCCGCACTTCAACCAACAGTGGCAACTACTCGGGCTAGGGGCATGGCATCAACTCACAAACGGCTTCGATATGATGCTGGCAAAGGTTGAATGCCCCATGTGATTTTGCGTTCGCGTTTCTCCTTTCTTCAGACAGGGCTTTCAGCCCAGCTGCAGAGCGGACGCTTAGCGCCGGGTAATATAGCAACGTTGATGCATAAGCGTCTTGCTGATACTTCTCTGCCATCTTTTCTGCCCGCTCTTGCGAAGACCTTCAGCTGCCCGCCAGGTATCAAACTCTATTTCTTTTGTAGTCCTTTTTCCGTTCAGCCTTGCATGCATGTTGATCAGCACGGCAGGCGCTCCCACGGGGGTCACTGGATGGGTTTCTGGAGAAAGTTTGGGCATGCGTAAAACTTGGGGCCTCAAGCGGTCTCTCTAACCTTCTCTGTCACGAGAGAAGCGATCGAGCTGGTAGCGGAACAAATAGCTGGTGTGCATCCTCGGTAAATGTTAAAGCCGGCCATGAGCGAGAGGCGAAAGGAAGTGTTGTCGAGTTAAGCAAAGCAAGTTAAGTTTCAGCAGCCGGTGCTTGACCACCTTCCCCTTGCCCTCTTTGCCGAAACTAAGAGACGAGAAAAGGGAAAAGACCACCTTAGAGCCGCGGGAGTACAAAGCCATGTGTCTTTGTCTTTCCACGGAAAGTAACGTTCGTATGTCATGCTTACGGAAGCATAAGAAATATGCTGATGCCGTCATTAGAGTTTAAGGCTGAAGCGGCTGGATAGGGAACAAAGCCAGAACAGTAAGGCTCAACATAGAGAGTAGGAAAGATCCTTCCGACCACTCCCCGGGCAAGACAGGATAAAGTAATTAATACGAGATACGGAAGTCTATACCTGGATCTTGCCCCAACTTAAGATGCTAGAGCGAGGCTCGAAGTTCGTGAATAGGCTTGTTACCTCGGAAGTTTGTAATGTCCGAGAATCCGATATCCTTTTCCCTCAGACTTTCCCCGTATAGTTCGAATATATTCTTGACAGATGGGCGGGTGCACTTCGAAATCAATCGAGACCCGGCTTCTGATTAATTCGATACGACCTCCATTTGTGTGGCGGTGGCTTTGAAGAGTGAGACCCTAGATACTTTACGTTCCACTTCATATTTGAGAAAGGTACTTTCATATTGCGCTTGACCCACGGTGCCTCTGGAAATCAGTGCGGTGTTTTTATTGCGTGGAAGGGAGGATTGCGAGCTGAATTGTACGGTAGTAAGTATGTCCGGGAAGCTGAAGAAATTATCTAGCTAAAGATATCACGGAGAATGTTGACGCGAACACATTGATAATTGCTTCATCTACTAATAAGTGATAAAAAGGAGATGTCTGGGGGGTTTTTTTTGCTAAGACCCACAGCACAAACTTATCGTTTCGCATGACGATGGTAGGTAAATGAACGTGTTTTCTTCACCTTTGCGTATTAATCTATGGGATAGTGACCCCGCAAGGAAAATAGTAATATATGTCACATCGATTTCTGTGGATTTAGCGATATCAATCCGCCTTGTCAGGGCGCGGTATTGCCTGGCTCAAGTCACTCTATATTTTTGCTTGTGCTCTTTCCTCTTTACGCTGTAGACTGGATTTCACAAGCGTCCTTCCACATGTATACTTTGTAGGACACCGATTTATACCCAGTTGAACAACAGTGAAGGCGAACGAGGCATTGGTCACTAACGCCCGGACTCTATACTCTTTAAGTAGAAAAGAATTATCAGTAGCCCATATATACACATCCTGGTGCTGCGTGTGTACAATCTCGATCATCCAGTTGAATAATGAACAAAAACGGACCGACCCATAATCCCCACCCATTCCCAAACCGTGTAAGCCTTCCAAACTCCAGTCAAAACAACAAAGCTACGACTCTAAACCACTCAAAAAAGTCCTCATACTCATTCCAGACACCTTCACAACCTCACATGCGCCCCAATTCCCCCGCCAACAAACCACAACCTCTCTTCCCACTTCCCCAGTTTGATCCCGACAGTGGCGCTGGCATTCAGCTTCAGCTCGCCACCCAACGCCTTCTTGACGGCGTCATACCCGACGCTGCCGAGCGACCAGTCAACGGGCAGGCGCGGAGTCTGAGAGATGCCCGGGGGCACCTTGAAGGGGAGGTCATAGAGGATGTGGCCGACGGGGTCGTCGTGGTAACGGGCAGTAGCGTTGAGGTAGGTGATGAAGATAGTGGATTCGCGGAGCGGTGAGGAGAGGGTGAAGATGGCAGTTGAGGTGATGAGGTGCATCTGGATTGAGTTAGCAAAAAGGGGAATATCAGTGAATAATTTCGCTGCTGTGAAGCAGGGTAGGAATGCTGGAAGAAGGTTTTCAAGACATACCGTCGCATCCTTGATAAACCTTGGTTTATCGCCGTTCTCGCCATCGTCACCATGCCTCAGCTTCGGCGTCGGCAAGTCCAGCTTCAGCCTCGACAGTACCTCTCCAAGCGCGGGCTGCGATGGGATCGTATCCTTATGCGTCTTCAACGTCAACGTTGTGTTGAACCCTGGACAGCCGTCAGTCTTCCGTCGAGCCCTTTTCAAAACCTACCAGCAGCAAACTTACCGGACAGATACTGCGACAGTAAATCCCTCCCCACAATCCTCCCTTTCTCCCCACCCATAGTCAGAGGATCCCACAGTGCCTCCACCAACACTCCCGTGTTGTTCCCCGGTACGACCGTCAAGTTCTCCGCTGTGACGTGGCCCATGGTAGTATCATTAACCTGAATATTGATATTCGCATACGGCACCGTGGCAGAGTAGTTGGTGGGGTTCGTGAAATTGACCTCGGCCTGGAACTTGATCGAGCTGGGGCCTGTGTCCAGAATCTTCAGATTCCCGAACTTGGGGGCGACGCGTTTGAACATCTCGCCCTTGCCGCCGTGACCGCTACCATTGTTGCCGCCGGAACCGATGGCTTTTTATCACGAATAAAGACGTAAGTCAGCATTTTTCTGACCTCGAAGTAGGAAAAAAACATTGGAATACTTAAAGTACAGTAACGAAGCGCGATGTCGCAAAATATCTATGGCATATCTCGTGAAAGGGGACAATAAGGGAAGGGAAGGAAGCTACCCACGTTTGACTGGTACGGTACCTTCGGCGGGTATCTTGTGCACTTTGAACGTGCCTAGCGAGGTGACCATCTCGACATCGACTTCCGCCTTCACGCTCAAATTCAAACTCTTGCTACCGAACAATAACGCTTGCACAACTTCAGAGAAAACGGCCTGGTCGGTGATGTTCAAAGGCGCATCCTTGACGGCAGCCTCGACGAGGAGACCTGCTTTATCTTTGTTCTTGGAATCGATTCGGGTGGCATTGGCAGGCTGCCATTTGTGGAGATCAAGATTACCAAGCTTCTTGCCTTCGTGATATATGTTGGCATCGGCACGAACTTTGTCGACATTGACAGGGAAGTTGATTTCTTCAGGGAGTCCAACGAGGGCCTTGATCTTGGCGTCAATTCTGGGATTTGCCTCTGGAGTATCAGGTTCGGCAAAGAAGCCAGGAAGATGGAAGTGGACATCAGTCAGAGAGAAGTTCTTCAGCAGATTTTCAGGCAAACGGCCGGGGAACGGCACAGGGACGGTGATATCAGACATGAGATCCGTGATCCATTTTGGCGTGTCGACCGATGGAGAATCGGATCCACGGACGTAGACATAGGCATCACGCCCGTGAATAAAATCGCCGAGGAGGATATCTAATGGGGTTTCTTTCGAGCCAGGGCAAGCCGCCATCAGAGCATCCGGTAGTCGTCGGACAAATCCAGCCGCATTGACTAGGATATCCTCAAAGGGTTCGATATTCAGTTCCTGGGTGGTGGCATCGGCGACCATGATGTAAGGGTCGGAAGGCAAGCAGCCTCCTACCAAGATACCAAAGCCCAAAGGCGGGACGGTGAGTTTGAGGGGGAAATCGTTATTGACACTAAGGCTAGTATTGGCCTCTAGGCCTTTGCGACCATCGGGCAGATCCGCCTCATGGACGTTGAGCCTGGCTATCCTATAAGCGGGGAGAGAAGGTATCGTATTCCCTGTGTTAGTGACACTGTTAGCGGGTTGTCCCTGTAATCAGCCTCCCACCGCGTAACGCCAAAAACAACGGGGAGGGTCTTACCTTCAAATTCCATAATCTCTTCGATGTGCTGTGTGCCAAGCGAAATGATGCCTGATTTCAGCGGAACGTCGGCCTTGCCCTTGACCTTGAGTTTATCCAGACGACCCTTCATCCAATCATTTGCAACGTCCCTGATGCTGGAGAAGTCGCCGGGATGAAGGTCGGCAACGATATCAATGTGCGTGGTGTGGCCATTTCGGAGGTTGACCTTGACGGGTGGGATGACGGCGCTGCCGACGACCTTGTCGCTGTAGGCAGGCAAGACGACCTCAACGTGAGACTCGCCGCTCTCGACCTCCTTGGCGATCCATGTGCCAAAACGGCCGAAATCACGAACGGACTTCTTGTGGACCCTTGAGGCATCCATGGTGAAGTCTGCCTGAATTCGGACTGACACGCCATCCGACTTTACCGACTCGAAGCTCAGACCAGTGGGCTGGAAGTCGATGGCCTCGTTCGCATATTCCTCGACGGCAGCGGGGGCGAAGAAGCCCAAGACCATGATAAGAACAACGCCGATGCATAGTATCAACAGAGCTACCAGGCTCGGCCACCGGTGTCCCTTCTTGGTGGAGTCGGCTGACGCGTTCGAGTCGCGGCGAAGGCAGGTCAACAACGAGAACGCAGCTTGTGAGCGCGAGGGGCGGGCGTCCGTTTCTTCATCGTCGACGTTGTTGTTGTCCTCGCGGGCGAGAAGGGGGGTGTTCTCGGTGTCCTCGTGCTCGTCGTCATCATCGGGGCGAAGGTCGCGGGAGGAACGGGTCGACTTTGCGGACTTGGTTGAAGCAGGGCGGGGGCTCGGCGTGGCCGTAGAGCCCCACGGAGTGTCGGCCATGGCTGAACTCTGGTATGTGTTTGTTGACAGGGTGGTGTCTTGCCTCTAACGCATTTTCTGCGGTGCCAAAAATGAAGTTGAAGCAGGCGAGGGGTGAAACAGGAGAAGTGTGGTAGGAGGAGGAGCTGGGGCGAGTAGTGACGCGAGGGAAGCGGGCAGGGCAGATAGGGCTGCGCATTGACGTTCGCGGGAGCGCCATCCCCGCGGCCAATCATAGGCCGCTAGAAAGCTGGGGTGCGGGAAGGTCCATGATCGCCGACGCCGCCAAAAAAGCATCGGAACAGTCACACCTCAAAACCCTCTCTTTCTCCTCGTGCCCTTCCTCTCTTGTCTCACACTCGATACCCTCTACTGCTTGCGCTCTCAATTACACGCGTCTTTCATTCCCCTTGCCCAATGCCTCTCATTCGCCCCTCTCCCGTCGCTCTGCGGAGCTTATCTAGAGCTTCCGCCCGCTTCTACTCCTCCCCCGCCTCGCTGCAGACCTCGCCCTTCGCCCCGCGACACCTCCTCTCAATTGCTGACCTTACTCCACAAGAGCTCGTCACCCTTGTCCGTAATGCCTCCTCGCATAAGCAGGCAATCAAGTCGGGTTCCATTCCCAGAAACCTGCTGGGCGCGCTGTCCGGCAAGACCGTCGCCATGACCTTCAGCAAGCGCAGTACCCGCACCAGGGTCTCGACCGAGGGCGCCATTGTGACAATGGGTGGCCACCCTATGTTCCTGGGCAAGGAGGACATTCAATTGGGCGTGCGCACTCCCCATCCACGTTAGAGCTCTTTCTCTTCCTCGCACATGCTCACACCACTGCCAGGTCAACGAGACGCTCTACGACACCTCCGTCGTCATCTCGAGCATGGTCTCCGCCATCGTCGCGCGCGTCGGCCCGCACTCGGATGTCGCAAACCTGGCCAAGCACAGTAGCGTCCCCGTCATCAACGCCCTCTCCGACCTGTACCACCCGCTGCAGACCATTGCCGACTTCCTGACCGTGCACGAGGCCTTCTCGTCCTCACCGTCCGCCGGCCCGACCCCTAGCCTCGGACTTGAGGGCCTCAAGATTGCCTGGATTGGCGATGCCAACAATGTGCTGTTCGACTTGGCTATCGGTGCCGCGAAGCTGGGCGTGGATGTCGCTGTCGCCACACCCAAGGGCTACGAGATTCCTGCGTCGATGCGCAAGGTCATAGCTGATGCGGCAGCGAGTGCGCCGAAGGGCGGCAAGCTGATTGAAACGACAGTGCCGGAGGAGGCCGTCAAGAATGCGGATATCCTCGTCACGGACACTTGGGTGTCGATGGGACAGGAGGAGGAGGCTGTCAAGAGGATGAAGGCCTTCGAGGGCTTTCAGATCACGTCGGAGCTGGCTAAGCGTGGAGGTGCAAAGCAGGGCTGGCAGTTTATGCACTGCCTGCCCAGGCACCCGGAAGAGGTCAGCGACGAAGTCTTCTATAGCCCTAAGTCGTTGGTTTTCAAGGAGGCGGAGAACAGGTTGTGGGCTGCGATTTCTGCTCTTGAAGCCTTTGTTGTGAACAAGGGCAAGATCCAGTGAGTGTTAGTGCCTTGAAGGCTGTAGAGAAGCAATGGTGGAGCGGAGGATGTAGTGGATTATCGCCTTTTCGGAGTTCTTGGCCAAAAAGTTTCTCTTCACGTGTAATTTCAAAAGTAGTCTTGACACTGGACTGATATGAAGGCACGATTTTCGATTGATAGACCATAATTCAACACGCTACTCTATACAGATCCAGGACGATAAAAGAAGTACAACCAACTCCAGTGAATTTTTATTAACAAGTCCCTTTGATCTACTTTATCCCGGGGGGAGCATGCTCTGGTCGACAACGTCCTCAATCTCCTTCTCCTGCACTTCATCAGGACCGGCAAGGGGCGAACGAGGCAGCGCCATGAGACCTGGAAATGTGTCAACAACGACTGGTTCTTATGAGTCATGGTCGGGCACTTACCGGTTCTCGCGGACTCGAGGATACCGAACGGAGCGACGAGCTTCATGAATGAGTCAATCCTCGCCGGCTTGGCCGAGACCTCGACAATACAGTTGTTGGTGCTGATATCGAGAACCTTGCCGCCGAACTGGTGAGTCAAGTGGGTGATGGCCTCCAAGTGCTCGTGCTTGTGCCTCAGCGCTTGACTGGCAGCGAGCTTGCTCGGGTGGAAGTCCTTCTTCAACGAGTCGGTGGCAGCACGCTGAGCCGCACGCTCCTTGTCGGCCAATTCGGCAGCGCTCTCACCCTCCTGGATGTAGCCGGGCGAGTCGACCATCTCGCGATGGTGCTGCATGAGCTCCTCGAAGTACTCGGGACCGAGGATAGAGACCTTGGCCAGGAGCAGCTCGCGCTGGACGAGCGGCGCCTGGGTGTAGTCAAGCACGGCCCAGACGGGGACGAGGTCCTCGAGCTGGCGGCGGGCCTGCTCGACGACGCCGTCCTGGCCCTGCAGCACGATAGTCATGCGCGACAGGTCGGGCACCTCGGTGTTGCAGACGACAAGACTGTCAATGTTGAAGCCGCGGGCGGCGAGAATGCCCGAGACGCGCGACAGCACACCGGGCTCGTTCTGGACCAGGCAGTTCAGCACGTGGCGCTTCGGCGGCGCCTGCGATGGCAACGGGGTCTCGTAGAGGATGCTGCTGACGGCAGCCGGGGCGGACCACGAAGGAGGAGCGTCGCTGGTGGGTAGCGGGGCGATGCGACGATGCAGGGCCTTGTAGGCGAGGGCCTGAGTCGACGACGAGCTGGTAGGCTGGTACCGCGGGCGGACGGCGGGCGTAGCGAAGGCCGGAGCGGGCTTGTGGAGCGCAGAGCGCAGAGGCAGAGCATTCAATGCTCGCCGGGAGGCCATGCTGGCTCGGATGGTCCCCTCGGGCGGGGTCCTGGCAGTGCGGAGAGCGCTGGGGAGAGTGCCGGAGGCGCGAGGTGTTGAGTGTGGAGGAATGTGAATCACAGGGCAAGCTATTTTCCAATTGAAAGCGAGCGATTTCGGCATCGCAGCGCGGTAATTGGTGGCCGCCAGTGGCCGGCCTCGCAGCGCACTGGCCGGCCGCGTCGAAACGCGGGTCGGCGCGGAACTTCCCGACCGCCGACCTGCGCCTTGGGCTGTTTCGTCGTGCTGTCGCCTTTTGTCGTCTTTGCGCGCAGCTCTGTCCACGCCTTCAACTCGCCCCACCACCGCGGCCGCGCTCCCTCAATCCCGACCGCCATCATGCCTGAGGAAGGCCGCAAGCGCTCGCGCTTCGACCAGACCGAGCCCGAGCCCAAGCGACAGTCGCGCTTCGACCGCCGCTCGCGCTCGCCATCTTCCCGCCAGAGCGAGGCCCGCCGTAGCCGTAGCCCGTTGAACCGCCAGGACAGCGACAGTCCTGCGACTCAGGAGAAGAAGGATCCTGCTGCTGCCGCCGCCGCAGCTGCCGCCCGCATCAACGCTCAGATCCAGGCTAGGAAGGGCATCCAGCACGTCGATGTTCCGCCGATTCGGTCCACTGCTAGTCCGGTCACGGCCAGGTCCCCTTCTGCTGCCGACAGCGGCAACGGTGCTTCGGGTGAGGTCTACCAGCAGGATGGAGACTATATAAAGGATATTGAAGTCAACGACCTTCGCAATCGTTACACGCTCACCAAGGGCTCTACTCAGAAGATGGTAAATACTTCAGATCATAGCCTACTGATACTCCTAGGAACATGCACATCTCTACCCCTCCACCCATCCTTTCTACAGGTTCTCGTTTCCTTTTTGCATTCTGCTTCGTCGCAAAATATCTTGTGGGAAGCGCGTAGAAGCTCACTTACTACCGCCATTTAGCTGCTGTTCCCAGCATCCCCCGTTTGGCACCTGCTGACCTCACCCGTGTGACATCTAGATCAAAGAAGAAACTGGCGCCGGTACGCTTCACTACTGAACACACACATGTTGATTGCAGGATCTCTGACTAAGTGGTGTCAAGATGTCACTACCCGCGGCGAGTACTATCCCGACAAGAGCTTGGCCAGGCCCGGTGTAAGTTTCACCCTTGCTCGAGTCTCGGTCCTCAACACTAACCGGATATCAGGCGCCCCCGCTTTACCTCCATGTTACCAGCACCACCAAGGAGGGTCTCGAGAAGGCCATCGTCAAGATCGAAGAGCTTATGAAGCAGGAGCTACCTAACCTCGTCGACGAGAGGCGTTTCCGTCGCAGGGAACCTGAACAGGTCGAACGTGACGAATATGGAAGGGTAATATTGCACAAGGTGATGTATTGCGATAAGACGGTAGATACACTGACCCTTAGTAGCGTAAATGGCCCGAAGAGAAGATCCCCGTCGACCTCGAGCCCATTCCTGGTTTCAACCTCCGCGCCCAGGTTGTCGGCCACGGTGGTGCCTATGTTAAACACATCCAGCAGGAGACTCGTTGCCGCGTCCAGATCAAGGGTCGTGGCTCCGGCTTTATCGAGCATAACACTGGCCAAGAGAGCGACGAGCCTATGTACCTCCATGTCGCGTAAGTATTTTGCCGTTGCCTCAAATTGTTTTGACCTGACGTATTCGCAGTGGCCCGAACGCCGATGATGTTCAGAAGGCGAAGGAGCTCTGTGAAGACCTCCTCGCCAATGTGCGCTCGCAGTACGAGCAGTTCAAGGAGCGCGGTCCCAGCCGCCGCTACGGTGATGGTGATCGCTACTCCGGTGGTGGTAGGAATGGAAGCCGTCAGGATAGCTACGGCAGCGGTTATGGCGGTAACAGCAGTTATGGTGGTGCTAGCAGCTATGGCAACCAGCAGTCTCCCCCGGGCTACGGTTCGGCCATGAGCCCTACTTCCGCGACAACACCCGCTACGCCTTCTACTGCTGCCAGCGATCCCTATGCTGCGTATGCCCAGTACTATGCTGCTGGTGGAGATCCGTACGCTGCCTATGGTGGCTACCAGAACTACGTCAACATGTACTATCAGTATGCTCAGCAGCAACAGCAGCAGCAGGCATCCGCTCCGCCGGGTTCTGAGGCTCCGCCGCCGCCGCCTGGCTCGGCTCCTCCGCCACCCCCTGGTGATGCCCCGCCACCACCTCCGCCTTCGGGCTCGCCCCCTGGTGGCTACAGCGCGGTAGGTGTATGCAATAATTGCGATTCAAGAGTCTACTATTAATCAAATTCACAGGTCCCGCCGCCTCCCGGCTTGTAAGCTGACAGCATCACGTCTGTTGGTAGGCGCTGGATGGCAGTACATAGCTTACCTTTTCCACAGGGTTTTTTGAACTTTGGTGAAAGAAGGCGTAAACTGACTTAAAGGCTAGTAGCAAGAAGGACTTGGGATTTGAAGTCAATCAGCATTATTCGAAGCGGGAAAACTACTCAATTTTTTCTACAGATGCCCGAAAGGTCTTCTTCTTGGACACAGTGTCGGCACTTTCGTGGCGTAGAGGTGGGGTTCCTTCCATTTCGTGCGGAGTGAACGGGGCTCAACTTGTTGCTGCGTCATTTTCTTTGAACAGTAACGGCAGATTCATGATACGGTTGTAGAAGGTCGGTCGGTAAGAGACTTGACGGCATGCTAATCAATCAAGCCCCTAATTCTTCTTTATGAGTGTGATATCTATGAGCATGGATCTTGCAAGATTTTTATCCTCCTACAAGAGCTCATGGCTTGTGGTCCGTTGAGGATCCGTTTGACCATGTAATATTGTTACGAGAGACAGATATTTTCTTTGGTCATCATGAAACTGTCTTGAGTAAAGTCTAGGTATCATGCTTCATAACCACATGCTCGCTTCCTCTGAACGCTCAACATTACCTCTTCAGCCATTCCTTGATTTCTCTCCATGCAAACTTTGCACGAGCAACACAGGTGTCACCTTCAACTCATGGTTCTGACCGCTGCGCGTACACGATGTGGCTGTTGAAACGGCAGATCAGTCAAGAATTTTTTCCACGCACCGACTTAAGCAGACTTACAAGTTGAGCTGCCTATGTCTTTCCTTTTTAACAGCATCCTTTCTCACCCTCTCCAGAAACACTTGCACCTCCTCGGCTGACCAGCCAAGAGTCCTCGTAAACAAGCCGATGGTGAAGGCCTCAATGCCCTCCATGAACTGCACCTGGTTGATTGCCCCTGCTTTTTTCTGTTTCCGCCATCTGATGTCAGCACATTTTCCTTTTCCCCGAAAATATCGGTTTGTTTCAATATTCCTCGGAGAGGATCAAAAAAAAGGGGAGGGTGTCGGCCCACATGTTTCTCATTCTTCGCCCACATCCCGAACGGAACGACGCGCCACTCGTGCTTGACGTTGACGAACCCGGCATCCTTGACCCACCCTCCAGCCGCGGGCCGGGGCGCACCGTCCGGCCGAGCTTGTCGGTGGCCTCGACGAGCAGCTGGTGCAACCGCAGTACGGCGTCATCCTCGGGCACCGACCCGTCCGTCGCGTACGGCAGCAGATCCCAGTCGGAGCACTCGACCCAGCCGCCGGGCTTGAGCGAGTCGTAGCAGTTGCGCAGCAAGCCCGGCCAGTCCTTGATGCTGCCGGCCATGTAGCGCGCGTGGACGAGGTCGAAGGGCGCGCGTCCGTCCGGCCACTCCGCCTCGACGTCGTCGACTTCGAAAATCACGTTCGGAGGCACCCACCGCGGCTGGATCGGGCTGAGGTCGTTGCCGAGGACTTGCGCGTCGGGGTGCTCGTCGCCGACCTGCACCGCCCAGAGCCCCGTGCCCGTGCCGATGTCGAGGATGCGTTTGGGGTTGGTGATGGGCGCGAAGAAGAGCTTGTCGTCTTTGACGACGGTGTGCAGCGCGTGCACCATGTCCAGCCGGTCCTGCTCGCGGTCGTCGTTGGGGAATTGGTAGGAGCCTTCCTTGTAGGCGTGAAAGCGCCGGCCGTGGATCCACGGGTAGGCCTCGACGCTGGAGGCTATCGAGGTGGTGTAGCTCTGGCTGCCGAGGGAGAAGGTGTGAGTGAATCAGAAACCGTGGGATGTGAGGGGAAGTGAGAGAGAAAGCGCGGTACGAACAGGTCATCGCCGTACGCGGAGTCGTTCCCTTGGAGCTGTCATTTTAAAATTTTGTTAGCACTATGAAGAGAGATGTCCATTGCGAAAATCGTGCGGCTCATGGGTGACGAACCGTCTCGTCGACCTCAATGCTGGCTTGTTGGACGGGAGCGGCCATTGGTGCTGAAGTAGCACAAAATTACGATTGTGGAAAAGGAACAACCGGAAAAAGTAAAAACTGGGCAGGAGTCTCAAGGAGGCGCGGAGCGGGCCGGGGGGGTTTATAGGTGGAAGGCGGCAGTTGTGTTTACGAGTCGGCAGCGGAGCTCAGTGCCGTATAGGTGCGTTTTAGTTGTGGCACAGCTGCGGAACAGGCTTGCGTCGGGGAACAATCCTCCGCTTGGTTTACTTGGCAGGCAGGTGTGAGGCGTGGGCAGAGATCTGTCGTGCGTGGACCCGGTATAGTGGTTCGCGAAATGGTCTGGAAGTTAGAAAGCTTCGATAGTAGGCCTGGCTTGGAATGTATTCATTGCAGGTGATCAATTGCATCTTCATGGTGAGTGCTAGATGGTACATGCGTAATTTCCTTGCGAGATATTGTCGTCGTGATTGCTGGCAGGGAAAGGCGCGAGGTTCCACTTTGGCTCGGAGACGCGCGGAGGCCACTCGAGATGCAGCTCTCTGCTCGAGCTCCAGGTCCAGCTGCGCCGCGGAACTTTCCCGCAAATCCCCGGCCTGTGCCGCAATTCATCCGCTGTGCCTTCCCCTCATCGAGCAGCACGGATTGGGAGAGCTCTCACCCACCTTCAGCACACTGCCTGCAGCCGGTGCATTCAATCCCAGGAACCTGCTCAGATATCTCGAAGTATCTGCCCAACCATGTCGTCTTCCGTGCTACGGGAGTGGGGTAGCAAGAACACGCCATTCGCTTGCTCGATGATTCCCCGCTTACACCTTGCTCGAATTGATAACAGCAGCTTCGCGCAATCCTCAGCCTCGTGAACACTCGCCTGAACTCCCACTACAATCGGCTACATCCAAATAACAACATCTGCCTGCTGAAGCCCAACATCACAATCGCCATAACCCACAATGACCACCCTAAACGACCTCAACCTCGAAACCCGCTCCATCCTCACAAGCCACGGCACCATCCACGTCGTCGACACCGGCGCCGCCCCTCCCGACCCCTCCCTCCCAACCCTCCTCCTCCTCCACGGCAACTCCTCCAGCTCCCGCATCTTCGAGCCGCTCCTCCGCCTCTCCGCCCTCTCCCCGCACCTGCACGCCCACCGCGCCATCGCCCTCGACCTACCCGGCCACGGGCGCTCGACCAACGCGCCCGACCCGCAGGCCTCGTACACGCAGCCGGCCTATGCGCACGCGGCGATCCAAGTCCTCGACGCGCTGGACGTGCGCTCCGTGATCGTGCTCGGCTGGAGCCTGGGCGGCCACAACGCCATCGAGATGGTGGCGCAGCTGGAAGAGAAGAAGCAAGGCGACCGCATCAAGGGCATCATGATCACGGGGACGCCGCCGGCGTTGGGGCTGGAGCAGGTGAGGCGGGGGTTTGGGTCGTTGAGCTCGCCGGCGGAGGGCGGCGGGAAGGCGGCGAATGGCAAGGAAGAGGAGGAGGAAGAGCATATCAACTTGGCGGGAACGGAGGTGTGGGAGGAGAAGTATTTTGATGATTTCCCCTACGAGGCGGCGCGCGGAGAGCGGGCTCCGTGGATCAAGGAGACGGCGAAGCGGACGGATGGCCGCGCGAGGCGGATCATGTTCGAGGCGTTCGAAGGTGGGCGCGGTGTCGATCAGGTCAAGGTGGTCGAGGAGAGCAGCGTGCCCTGTGCTGTGGTGAATGGTGGGGACGAGCCGTTCGTGAATCTGGACTACTTGGACGGGATTAAATATAAGAATCTGTGGGAAGGCAAGTGCTATAGGCTGCCTGGTCAGGGTCATGCGCCATTCTGGGAGGAGCCGGAAACTTTTGTGCCGTATTGGGCGAGGTTTGTGAAGTACTGTTCTGGTGATGCTTGAGGAGTCGGTGGCTTGTCGGAGTGCATGTCGAGATGAGGGGTATCGTTAGTCGTCTTCAAACGTATACGTAGTAATCTCACAGCCGATCAGATAATGGATGAAAGGAGATCAGACGGAAATTGCTGGGATGAAAGGAAAAAGACTGATATACAAAAGCGTTGATACCTCGCCCTCTAAAGACTGTACCAATCCAAAGGGCCGTTTACTTTCCGGGGTAATCCTGTATCCGATGCCAGTCTCGTGCCGACGACGCCGCACAGATGAGCAAATTTTTTTCTGTACCAAGAGTGATCAAAAATGCCACAATAGAGACAATACGAACGATAGTCCCTGGGGCAGTGTCCTTTCCCAGAAACCAAGAAGTTTAAGGTACTCCAGGCTCCAACCGTATGATGCTCAAGCGCTAGCTGCACAACATATGCCTGCAGATCCAAGTGCCATTTGCCCTTCCATTCTCCTAAACCCTCTCCTTTCTCCAAATCCAAAAATAAACATAGGGGGGATGCTACTCCAAGAAGGAAGAAAATGTTTAGAGAGCAATCCACATGACGTTGATAACAACGTCAAGGCCCTTCTTCTCGCCGCCGTCGTACTTGAACGACCACATGCCGTCCTTCTCGCTGTTCCAGTAGGCGCCGGCGGCACTGTGCATCCCGCGGCGGCCGACCTTGGCGAGGCTGGCGGCCTGGTCCTCGGCCGAGTCGCTGTCGGCGGTGCGCGAGAAGGTGGGCGCGTGCTGAATGATGGTGCTGTTGACGGCGTACTTGAAGGGCGGCTGGTTGTTCGGGCCGGTGCTCGTCTCGCTGATTAGCGACTTGAGGATCGTGTTCTGCTTGCGAGAAAGAATTCACACGCGGTTACTATGGCCCCTTGCTGCTAACTCTCTGGTGCTACGGGCGACCTGGTGCTACGGGGATGTGTTCTGCTCATGGTGGTGGTGGTGGTGGTGGTGGTGGTGGTGTGTGTGTGTGTGTGTGTGTGTGTGTGTGTGTGTGTGTGTGTGTGTGTGTGTGTGTGTGTGTGTTTATCGGGCTGTGGAGCGGCTGGGGTTGGTGCCACGCACGATGATGGTGTTGTTCCACTCAGCAGTCTGCGCGTGGATGTAGCTCTCTGCGCTTCCGACGGCGGCATCGCAGGCCTGTGGGCAATTTGTTCAGCAATCATGACTCCGGCTTTCGTCTGAAGAGGCGTGGGACGCATACGTCGGTGGCGATCTGCTTCAGGCGGGTTTCCGAGACAGGCTGTTGCGGAGACGGGGGTCAGCGATGGTCCAAAAGGAGAGGGAGAACACGTAGATCGTACAGGAGCAGCCATGGCGAAGAGAATTTGCGTGTGGGCGGCGGAAAGATCGAAACGTGAGTTTAATCTGGTTGCGACGGGTTGGCGGGGAGGACGGGATGAGCTGTCTAGTGCAGTCTGGGAGCTTTCGCGCGTTGTGTTGTTGGCAGAGACGGACAGGAGCCGTTGCGGAGCGACGGACACGCGACGTCAATAGATGATTGGCCCGCGCTCTAATGGACGAATCAGAAAGCTTAACCTTCGCCTCGTGCGCTGTGCCGCAGCAGCAGAGCTCCATCATCCGTCCCGCTCCAGTAACCCTCCGCCGCCATCTTGCGACTGCAGAATATCTCCGCCGCAGCGCTCGAGTGCTCTCTTCACCTTCTCTTCTCTCGTCGCTGTCCTGTCGCCGGGCAATTGGTGCTGCAGCGCTCACTCCAACCTCATTTCAGAGCACGTCCGCGCCCGTCGATCCGCAATGTCGAGCCAGCCTCTCCTCCAGACCGCGCCAGGTACGCAACCTCCGCTCCGCTCTCCCCGCGATGCGTTCTCGCAAGTCTGATCGCTAATACCTCTGCCCTCTCTTCTAGGCAAGCGCATCGCGCTCCCCACCCGTGTCGAGCCCAAAGTCTTCTTCGCCAACGAGCGTACCTTCCTCTCATGGCTCAACTTCACCGTCATCCTCGGCGGCCTGGCCGTCGGCCTGCTCAACTTTGGCGACAAGGTCGGCCAGATCAGCGCTGGCCTCTTCACCCTCGTCGCCATGGCTGCCATGATATACGCCCTCATCACCTTCCACTGGCGCGCCAAAAGCATCCGCCAGCGCGGCCAGGGCGGCTTCGACGACCGCTTCGGCCCTACCGTGCTGGCTCTCGCCCTGCTTGCTGCCGTCATCGTCAACTTTGTCCTGCGTGTGACTTCGAATTAGAGTATGGCTAGTAATATGAAGTCTGAGGTCGATTGGTAGGTTGAGTGACATCCGGTGGCATGTATGGATGGGTAGCATGGCGTATTTTCCTGTACTTGAGCAATTGTGCATTCGCTGTTTTGGCTTTGGAGTTCGCATGGTGGGTTGAGGCTGATTTCAAGGCAACCTCTTTTAAAACTGGCTCAGGACTGTTAGTCTTTCTGTATAGGTTAAGTAGCTCACGCGTCAACATAGATACTGCAACAACTGCCGCACAACCCGAGTAAAGATGTTTTACCTTATCGGATCCGTCGTCTTGTTGTGATTGCTTCTGAAATCTAAAAGTCTACTCCTGCATACGGCTGGAGAAAGTGATAGTGCACGCTATCATCTTCTACGCAAAGAAATTGCATTCTTCCAGGCAGAAACTGGTATTTATGGATACCTGAACTTGCTTGATGCCCAATATAGAGGAGTGCTACAGCCGACGATTAGCGGCAGTGACTTCAACAAACATAACTCTATGGGGGGTGGAAGCATCCGTCCAGACGCAAGTGTATTGCAGTTCTGATTACGACCCTGTTCAAGTACGAATGCTCCTCATCCCTACGGCAGCCTATATTTAGTTCGTCTACGGTAGTATCATATTCAGTGCTGACCGTTGGCTGCAGCACTTCTGTACGGTGGTCAACGGGTACACGCACTGGCCAGAAACTGACCGTAGATCCCGATCATTAGCATGCCCGATTTGTGTTTGAAGCCGTCAGCGCTAGCAGTCGTGCGAAGCCGCTAGATATCCTGTCTCGGAAGCCCGAATATGATTGCGCATCCTACGACCACTTCAGGCCAGCCGGAGAAAGAGGCCTGCTTGAAAGATTGACCGGGTCACTCGGATGGTAGAATTAGGAGTTCGTGCTTTCACGCGCCACACGCAGGCACGTGGATTGGTGTGGCGTTCGCTTGCATGCTTCAACCCGGGGCGGATCAGCAACGGCCATGATATCGAAGCTTGGGGCAAATGAGCGGCAGATGGAGCGGATCTTCCAGGGAACACAGAGAGGGTCTATGGACGTGGATTCGCCATTAACTCAAAAACTAACAGTAAATGAGGCTTCGAGGGATCGAGTTTGGAAGTTGCCCCAGGTGGAGTAATGCAGGGTTCAGGGATACGGATGGCGTTGCTCCTCAAGGACTGCTGCAGTAACTTTCTTCTTGGGTGACAGGCACGCGCTGAAAAGGATTTAAGACACGTTCGCTAGATCGAGAGAGGTGGTTCGAGGAGCGAAAGCTGCCAGAGGCGCAAATATATGATTTGATTCACCATGGGTGAGACAGAATGTGGGATGATGAAGGCCCTGGTATCATCCCCGCCGTTGCGCGCAGGGAAAAAGGAAAAAGCTCAATCAAAGAAAAACACCTAATCTAGGTACTCCGAAGTCCGAAGCAAACGCCGGCCCGACGGCCTGGACAGCAATACGCCTCCGCTCGCGAGCAGCTCAAGGGACTGGACTGGGCCAGGCTATTTCTTTTTGCCATCACCTTGCTTCTTGGCGTCGGCTGCGTGCAATACGTGTCAGCGGTAGTCCTTGCAGGAGATCACAGAAGAGGTGGCCGCGGGTGGAGCGAGCGGATAGCGCACCTGCAGCCTGCTTCGCACGCATGATCGCGGCCTGGTCTTCCTTGGAGCGCTGGAACTCGGTTCCGGACATCTGTAGGGATCGTTAGTACCGCAAAAGGGCCGCGGGAAGCGTTCGCAGCCAGAGACATACCGTAGTCTTGTGTTTCTGCAGCGGGGGGAGTCAGCACGACGGTGGGAGCGATAGATGGGCAGCTTGCGAGCCACTCACCTGGCCTTGCTGGGCCTTCATGTTCTTTTCGCGGGCCTTCTCGCGCTGGTTGCCACGGGCCATGGTCGCTGATTGAGTCGCTACAGGACGATGGGTGGAGAGAGGAAGTGACGATCCTGAGGCTCTTCGGGGAAGGGGTTCGTGGGCGCTAGCGGTGTCGGCAGGGGCGCCAGCAGGCTTGCACGGGGTGCGAGGCTGAAAAAGCTGCGAGAGGACTCGGGGGAAGTGGTGGAGGGCGAGGCGGCCGGGTTTAAATTTAGCTAGCGGCGCTGCTGAGGTTCTGGAAGCTCAAAGACGCGATCGGCACCACTCATAGAGCAGAGCAGCTGCCTGGTGCGGCTGTCTGGTTCACCGACTCGCCGCGGCCAGTACTACAGTAACACTTTAGCTTTCCTCTGCGTTCCGCCCTCACCACCACCGCCAAAGTCACCCAACGATGCTCGCCACCGACAACGGCGCGGATCGCGGGGGTCGCAGCGCTGGAAATTGCGGCGGAAGCTTCGCACATTGCGTTGCCGGGGCGTGTCTGGCAGCGTGCACGTTGGCGCCCAAGGATGGGCTCTCTGGGCGCGTAGTGCTGCGGAGGCTCTCGCGCATCTGAAACGCGGCGTCGCTCTCTCAAGCTCACGCGCCAGCCAATCCCTCCACGCTGCCTTGCGACAACCTAGACGCGCACTGTCGCTCCTCTGCCCACGTCGCCCCCGGCCTTCCACTCGCCACGCGGGAGCACCGTAGAAACACCTTGGTGCTTCATCGCCCGCCTGCTTCCCGCCCCAGGCCGCCGTTTCATAGGCTGTGAGAAAATCCCCAGTCCGGATGTCCTCCATTGGCCCTTGGAAATGAAGTGCCCGCGAGCTTATTCGCCGTGAACCGGTTTGAGCGGCCTGTCACTCAATAACTAATGTCATTCTCTCCTCCCTCTCTCACCTTCTCTCCTCATGTTCTATTGTGCCTATTGACGCCTGTCTTTCCTATTGTCGCTGTTCACCTTTCCAGTGAGCAGGAGGATAGCCTTTGCCCCAGCGGCTCTGGACTGTTCTTCTTCTCTTCTTCCTTCAACAATCCTTTGGCTATCATCGCCCATCCTTCGTTGTCCTCGCGTCTGCAGAGCAGCCCACAGCACATCCACACCACGCGCGCGCGAACTCTGCATCCAGTCTCGACGACTGCCACCGAACCAACCTGCAGAAGACCTCACCTAAACAGCATCTCGCATCTGCAATCTCAACTCCACCATGTCGCTCCTCATTTCGAAGAACCTGGCTGGCCCAGCGTATCTGATTCTTAATGTTATCCGCGCTCTGAACATCATCGGTCTTCTCCTGGTCGCCACTGCCAGCTTCCTCATGCTGGTCAAGACCATCGTCGTCTCCAAGTTCTTCTTCTTCGACGGCTGCAGCCACGTTATCACCGCATGCATCAGCTGTAAGTTCCTCCCACTCGGCCTCTGCCAACACAGCACAATTCTTGGCGCACATCCCCCACATCTGCCCCGGACAACCCAATGAGCAGAACACTCTATGCGGGTGAGGATGCTCTCAGGACGAATGTGTGTTCGCCATTGACTTTCGCTGCTGCACGTTCCTCTCACTTCGGTGGCGACATGGACTGACTTTGCCAGTGTTCCTCGTCGCGTCAGAAGCTTGTCTGTTCCGAACCTACTTCCGCAGGAACTGGCCCCTCTTGAGCCCCGAGCATGGATTCGTTACTCTGGGTCTCGCCATGATCCTGCTGGGCGTCAACACCTTGGGCAATCTGAACAAGGATGCCACGAGTGCAGACCACTTGGGCATGCCTTTCTGGAGCGTGGTCATCAGCTCCGGCATCATCATCCTGGTTTTGGGTTTCGTCAATATCATTGCCAGCTTTGTCTTCCGCGACAGTAAGCTCAGGATCACGGCCCGTAACGTCCGCTCCTCTGGAGCCGTGGCCGTCCAGGATGCTGAGGCCCAGATGGAAGCGGCCAAGACGCTTAGCATCAAGACGTCCATGCAGAGCATGACCCTCAATCAGTCGCCCTTCACCCCGTCCAATAAGTCCCCTGCTCCCTCCACCTCCCCTCGCCCGACCTACTCGCCCACTCGAACCATCTTCCAGCAAGCCCGCGCCTCCTTGCTGCCCTCGCACTACCGCACCTCCCGCTACACTGCCTCCAACTACAGCCGCTCCTACTACGCCGGTGATGACGAGAAGCCTCCAATCCCTCCGGTTCCGCCGTATCCCACTTCTGAGGCCGGCACCACCGTTGCACCCTCGATCCGCGAGAAGGCAGGCAGGCACAAGAAGAGCGGGAGCAAGGACAGCAGCAAGAGCAAGCGCGAGAGCAAGCGCAGTAGCTTCGGCCGCTTCCCCATCAACATCTCCAGTCCGCTCAACAGCAACCCGCGCTTCGCCCAGCTCGTCAGCAGCGTGAAGAAGCCCGATTTGGCTCACCATCCCAGCCAGCGCTCGCGCAGCACGACCAATGACAACCCCTACGAGCTGCCTCCGGACTTCTGAGCGAGCATTCCTGGAGAGCATCACGACGGCGGGCAGATGGCAGGGAGATTGAAGAGCACTAGAGACTTCCCCCTCCCCGACCTCACAAGACAAAAAAGAAGTAATCGGCGGCGGTGGTATTTGGAAAGACCGATTGCATTGCTTTTCAATTCTAACGACCTGACCCACGATTTCACTATACCCATCCCTTTCGCTTCTTCGAACAATTTGTTCTTTTTGAGATGCAGCGGCGCGCAAATTAGCTAGTCACTCCTTACTTTCTAACTTTTACTCTTCACGGCTGGATTGCGCTTGTCCTTTAGGCAAAAGCATCATTTGGCCTTCCTCTTCTGGGCACAGCTTGGCGCAAGTAAACACATGGAATGTGGGTGGCATTTTTGGGAGGACGGATGGGGACGATGAAACGGGTCCGTTCCTTATTTTTCTTTTCCCCATTTTGGGTGGAACGAGGAGGAGGGTGTGCCAGCACCGATACACGATGGAGACGGGAATCTTGCCCTTCATCCATCTCGCGCGTTTTGACGACCTTTCTTGCTGGCACGAGGGCTCTCTTGGTCGTTAATGTATACAAACGAAGATAACGCGGTCTCGGCAGCCGAACTATACGATCTCTACCTGAACAATGATCCACTTTCGATTGACAGTGATGTGGTGATACCTGACGTCACAATATCTTGATTGACATGTGCTTCTATCTTGACGTTGAAGTGACTATGCCTGATCGGCGCATGGGAGGAGCCTGGCAGGGTCCAACATCTGCATTAGCACGGTATCAGTGCCAAGACAGAGCTTCCTCCATAGGGTGTTTCGGCACTGATCCGCGGCCCTGAGCCGTCGACCTGTGATAATCCGGCATTTGTAGTGACGACCTATCTGGGTGGGCAACGTGTCCGACAAGTATCATATCATCTTTGGTGGAAGAGGATGGTTGGACATTTGCATCTGGCGATGAGGGACGTGGTGTTGCAGAGATGTTGCCCTACATTCATGCTCTATAGCTGAATCCACTGACTGATGGTCGCTATTGGAGCCGCGTTGAAGAAGCTGCAACTCAACTGCATATGACACGTATGGGAATGCAGGTCATCGATGGTGTTCTCTCAGGTCCTGTCACTCTGCATCAAGAAAGTGTCGCGGATTTCGGGTGGAAGGCAAGAGGCATGAACACCATAATAAGAGTGAGAGGTCTAATCACTTTGAGCCGTCAAAATAGCAAAAGAACAAGGTCATGGTCGGTCGAAATAAGATTTGCGGACGACACGTTATAATGCGCCCCTTGTTATGATCTTCGACTGATCTCTGACTTGCGTTGTGTCCGGCGCTAAAACATCTCTTTTCTAAAGTTGAGACCGTAACTTCTTTAATCCGCTAGCCCCGGCAACTTGTAACCGTTTACGTTCGTCGTTCTTTTTAGGAAGAGTTGGAGAAGGTTGAATGGAAGGATTTTAAATCGCCCCGGCCCGCCCGCAACGCCTAGTTCAACCCGCTGATGCATATATGATACACTTAAACCCCCGCGTTCCTGCTACCTGCCAACACGTATACACGCGTATTCCTTAGTTGCATGATTCAGCACGAACACCTGTTCGGCCTTTTGTGGACTACGCTCTCATTTTCTCTTTCGTGCAGTTTTTTTTCTTTTTCTCAATCATCATCCTCCGAGACCCGCCTGAACGGATCGGGTCCGCTGGCATCGAGCAATTGGATGGTCCTGCCGTCGTCGGTCGTAAGACTCCATTCCAGGGTCTCAAACTGAATTAGAGAAAAGTCGCGTTAGCGTTGCCGTCCTTTGTCCAATGTTGCTAGAAAATTGATAAGAGTCACCCGAGACAACACGGCATTGCTCAACCTTCAGACCCCGAGCTGAGTATGTCCTCAGGCAGCCATGCTTCCCGGGTTTCTTTGTACAGGTTCCCCGGTGTATTGTCTTCCTCTTGCCCGTGTGCGTCGTCGCAGTAATTCTTTCCCGCCAATCTCCCTCAGCGTGCTGACGAAGTTTATGGGCCAAGAAGACTGTTAAGAAGAGAGAAGGGAGCATCCGCCCGGCCGCGCGACTAGCCCAAAGACCGATTCGGCAGCCCAGATGGCCAATTCCGTCTTCTGAGCCGCCCCATTGACACCAACAGGACCAGCATTGCCAATCAAATCGTAGAAGAGAAAAAAGGGACCACTCACATAACCCATCCTCTTCTTCCTCTCACTTCTAAACCTCATGGTGCCCTTCCCCGCTTTTCCCTTCACCCCGTACGAAATATCAATCCTCCCATGCAACTGGTCAATCGACCCTTGTATCCACGGAATCTTGCTCGCGAAGTAAATCTCCCCGCCCAGCGCCTCCCGCGCGCTCGGGTGCGTCCGCAGCGCGTACATGGTGCTTTCGACCACGGGGCTCGACTGCTTCTGGTAGTTGAAGATGGCGGCGGTAGCGCCCGCGATGATCAGGCCGAACAGGGGGATCGAGAGTTTCCAGCGCAGCGAGGAGCTGTTGACGGTCGGCAGGGCGCGGTCGGCGCGCCGCTGCATCAGCGGGCCGGAGCCGGGCTTCGGGGCGGCGACGAGCGTGCGCCGGAGGAGTGGCGCGGCATTGGCAGGGAGGCGCGGGCGGAGGCCCATTGGGAGGAGCGGACGGAGGGACATGGTGGCTGGTTGTGCGCGGAGGTTGTGTGCGGTGGTGTGGTGGATGGTGGTGATGGCCGACTCGAATGATCATCGGAGGTTTGGGAAATTTAGTGGTTGCCGCCGATGCGGACTGAAAGACAGGCACCGAATAATCACAACGATCTAGGCGCATACATAAACGGTTTCTGAGACCATCTTTTTGATCAGCTAACTGACTACGGAATGGAAATGTTCAATTTTGTTCTACTATAGGCTTTTGCGAGCAGAAAAGATATGGTAGTGGTTCCAAGGCCCCAGACACTCACGCGCTTTGGCGTGGCCTGCTGCGCGTCTGCGTCATGCCAGCCAAAGCTCCCGCGCATCAGCGCCAGAAAGCTTCCCAAAACAACTGCAACGTGAGAATGGCCACAACACGCCTACGAAAAGCTTTTCGCTACCCGGATGATTTAGATGAAGAGCCAGCTGAGGGAATCGATGAGCAAGGTCTGTATCCGCGACCCGCGCTATATACATCATCTACTGTTGCTGGAGATTGCCCCGCTAAAGGCTGCCTACAGAGCAAGAGAAGCTCATCACCCAGATCCAGACCGAGGATGTAGCCAAAACGGAGTTCTATAAGGTAAACCCTCAACTTCCGCTGCGATTCTATACCATGCGACCTGCCCACCCGCATGGAAGGACGCAAAATCCGAAGTAGAATACTGACAACCTTCCCTGTTCCAGAAAGCCTTCCTCGCCCTTCCAGCGCTCTCTCTGCTCCTCTACCTCCGCCCGCTCATAGCGCCCTCGTCATTCTCCGAGTTGCTTACCGCCGCCCTTGCTCTCACATCCCTTGCCGCATCTGCGTATACGTTATACTTCGTTCCGCTGGGGAACCCGCCTTCTTCGCTGCATGGACGCGTTTCGATAGGAGAAGGTACGGGCCCAACAGTACTTGACAAACTCTTGAGGACACTGGGGACTGGAGGTGTCGATGATGGGCCGGTGGAGAGGTTTTTGCCTCTGCTGAACATGGCACTGTGTCTCGTCGTATGGTTGGAGTCGTTGGCGGCGAAGGCAAAGGTTGAGGGTTGGGAGGGGTATTTGCCTGCGAGTAAGTTCACGCTTTACTCAGTCACTGATATCTGAATCTGGTTGAAGCTGACGGTCTGGATAGTTGTTCTCGTATTGGTTTTTGTGGTCAGGTCCCAGCTTGCGCCTGTGGATGTGGTGGGGCTGGAAAGGCTTAGGTATGGATATAAAGGTGCCTAGAGTCGGACCAATCGCAGCTATGAAGGCTACATAGTTCAGGGGCTCAGGGGCCTCGCAAAGCGGGGCAAATTAGTGGAAACTTTGAAGCTTCACTTCATCCTAACAAACCGGGCAATATTTCCCTGGAACAACCTCTGAGAATCTTCAACCACGGCCGATGAGCCTGTGCTGCGCCTGCGTAGGGATTTCTAGCTCGGGTCTCTTCGATCGCCATACGGAGTAGCCATCGACCGAACAACCATGGGAATATGTGCACCTGCAAGAAGCAAGCCTTTCACTATCATCGGCTACATTTTGCCCTCTATGTTCTCTGATTGTGGAGTCGTTTATCGACCAGTTGCAACTTAGCAACCGAGACAGCTGGGAAGTACTGTACCAACAGCTCAATGGACCTTTAAGGATACTGCTGCATGCTTCCGATATGTTGCTTTATGTCCAGTACAAGGACGATGGTCCCGAGCGAGTCATAAGTCCAAGGCTCTGTGTATCCATCAAAAGAGGTGATATTCCTATATATCTTACTGTGATTTCATCTGATCCAGCAGTTTTTCAGGTAGCACAGCCCCCGCGAATTTGAACTTTTACAGATTCCCAACTCTAAGCGTGGACTCTACCGAGGCTTTTGGTCTTGCCCAGTACTGATAGATGATTGCCGGAGGAATCATAAGAGCTGCAAGACTGGTTTCATTGGGCGGAAGGTGGACTTGAGTGACTTTCCTCTCATACCTTCCCGTATCATAGATGTTGGTCTCATTGCCGAGAATCAACGACTGAGACTGATAGAAGGCCACAAAATGGGCATCAGAGCGCGTTACGCTGCCTTGAGCCATCGTTGGGGAACCGAGCAGAGTCAGCCGATGACGACAACGAAAGCAAACATTCGGAGCCATCTTTTTGAGGGACTTCACATCGAGAACCTCTCATGGACCATTCAGGATGCCATTCTCATTACCCAGAAACTTGGGCTAAGATACCTATGGGTTGATTCTCTTTGCATCATACAAGGCGATCCCTCGGGCTGGGAGCGCGAATCAGCCATTATGGGTGCCATCTACCGGGACTCATACATCACAATTTCTGCTAGTGGGGCTTCTGATGGGTCTCAGGGCTGCTTTCTGGAGACGCTGTACTTTGACGCCGTTGAGATATCTGTCCGCTCATCATCTGGCAACCCTTCTCTAAATACGTACTTTTTGTCCAGTGCGAAAAGCCGACAAGTTCAACATTCACTTTCTCTTGGACCACTACATGAAAGGGCTTGGATAACCCAGGAGTGGATCTTGCCTCCACGAGTAATCTACTACACTCAGGACAGAATGGTCTGGTCATGCCGTGCAAAGACTGAGTCTGAATTGGGTATATTGCACGTGTCCAGTCATACCCGCGGCCGACAGCGGAAAGAAGGGTTCTTTGGCCAGCCTTCAGAGAAACTGGATTCTAGCAAGCTGCTTCCCGCGCCTAGCGTATATCATAGCTGGTGCTCGGTGGTGAGCGCCTACTCTGCACGGAAGCACACCATCATCACCGACAAACTAGCGGCCATTCAGGGATTAGTGAATGAGATGGAGAAAGGCCATGAAGAGCTCGTAAGGAAGCAGGACTACTATGATACCGATAATAACGTCAGTAGGGATAGGTACACGTTCGGGCTATGGCAAAACAGGCTCGTGACGCAGTTGGCTTGGAAGCGACCATGGAGAGACGGTCCGATCCTTCGCCCACCTGCGCTACGGAAACTGGGCATTCCTTCTTGGTCATGGGCTTCCGTCGATGGGCCGATCAAATTCCAGGTGAAAAGAGCGAAGGACGTGCAAAAGTATCAAAAACGCTCAAGCACTGAGCTCGGTGATCTCTACATGGGGCCAGTTGTCGAATCTTCCGGAAGGATTTCGCTACGTGTGCCCTGTGCAAGAGTCTTGGGCGGCACGCATCATCTGGGAAAGTCAACTGCAGTGCCCGAGGTAGATGATAATTGGGCTCTTGTTGATGAGCTTAAAACCTATGTCGGGACGGCTCAAACCGATGACGCGAGATGCCCATATGGAAGTTATCATGCGGTCACATTGTACACTAAGCGGGCATCGGGTACGGAGCGCATATCTGTCCTGCTTCTGAAGCCTTGTCAGGATGCACCAAGTTGCTATGAATGACTAGGACTGGTCTCAATCGAAGTAGAAAATCTGTTTCAGAGGGCGCCTGTTTGGATGTAATAATTGTATGAATTTCCCTATCGTGAGATAGAGGACAACTGAAATATCACATATGGTATTTGGCCAAAAACTCACTCACTACTGCGCTCTTGCACTCCATGTGAATGTAGTGTACTCACGATAGAATATCATCTCTTACAAGCTATATAATACATGCATTGCATTCCTTTCTCTTGGTTTCTGGGCAACCTCTTGGGCATCTATGCCGGCAAGATCTCTCTCTTTTCCTTCTCATCTCCGTACCAGCCAAACAACCTCGCCAGATAATCCCCGAAAAGCCCCGCCGAAATGGCGCCTCCAACCATCCAACATCCATTGTTGAACCACCACCAGCAACTCGCCACGCTCTTCAGCTTGACTTTCCAAATCATGGTCCCCAACGTCGTCACCGCGCCACCCACGCTGCCAACGAAAAACACGGGACCCGCGCCCACCGCCATGCCCGCCCCAGCCAGCAGCGCCACCTGCACACCCGCCAGGCCGGCCAGCACGGCCTTGGTATTCTTTTCGTGGGCCAGCGCGATGCTCTTGATACCGGCCCTGACGTCATCCTTGATATCCATGTGCGCATACACCATATCATACAACACCGTCCACGCCACACAACTCGCATACAAACACCCCGCCGCTGTCAGCGCGACACCGCCCGCCAGCAGGTCGACGCCCAGCGCCGGGAACCCCATCATGGCGCCCCACGAGAACGTCAGGCCCAGCACCGCCTGCGGGTAGTACGTCACGCGCTTGGCCAGCGGGTACGTCGCCACCAGCAGCAGGCTCGGCGCGCCGTAGAAGAAGCACGCCGGCTGCGGGAACTGCAGGAGCACGGCGAGCCCCGTGAGCAGCTGGGCGCCGGTGAAGACGATGGCGGCTTGCGGCGACACGGCGCCGCGCGCGATGGGCCGCAGGCGCGTGCGCGCGACGTGCGGGTCGAGGTTGCGGTCCCACAGGTCGTTGATGGTGCAGCCGGCGCCGCGCATGACGAGGGCGCCCGTCGCGAAGAGCAGGGTTGTCCCGAGGACGGCGGCGGGCGCGGCGATGGGGGTCGCGAGCGGCGCGGCGAGGAGCGTGCTGAATACGCAGGGGAAGAAGAGGTAGTAGGTGCCGACGGGCTTGTCGAGGCGGACCAGCTCGGCGTAGGGGACGGCGGCGGAGGGGAGGTGGGCGAGGAGGCCGGCGGTTGGGGGTTGGTATGCTGGTGGTGGTTGAGTGTCCTGGATGGTGGTTGGGATTGCTGTTTGCGCCTGTTGGATGCGGGTGCTGGTGGTGTGGAATATGCGGTTTGGTACGCAGTTGTTTCTGTCGGGCTTTGTTGCAGCCACTTGAGAGAGTGTGGGGAATAGAGGTCTTGAGGATGCACTCTGGCGACATCCAAAGGCGGATGTCAATGTGCCTGGGAGCGCATGGTGGCGGCCATGCTTCACTGCGCGAGACAGCAGCATATCGCGACGGGATGATTAGCTGAATAGAAGAAGTATAACCCCCAAAACCCCGGGCTCTTTTCAAAGGAAGGTGCACACAGGCCTGATGCTACACCTGGTCCCACTGCAGAGTTTCTTGGGGGAGGAACAACTGACCAGGTAGAGACTTTGCCTCCGACCACAGAGCTCAAAGTCCCCAAGACTACCAACAGGAAGCAAATGGTGCTCCCGGGAGCGCAGAAACAGACAAAAGTGAGAGAGGGACAAGCTCCGGCGCGTCGCGATTGACTTTCTTGTGGGCTTACTGGTCCGTGCACGCGGCCCGCCCTACATACGTGAGCGCGACGCCTCCGAGTGGGCGGAGCTTCTCTCTGCCTTCTCCAGCTCGGCTCCTCTCCACCGCGCCCGCTCTTGCTCCTCGCGCACCTTCGCGGCCTTTGACCCATTGACTGAACTGCACGCGCCTCTCGCCCTCCAAATGCTATTGCGAGTATGAAAACACGAGCGCGTCGCAAGATCGCGTCCTGATCCGCATCCCCGCGCCTCCGCCGCATCTTCACCTGCCGGCAACATGCCCGCACAACGCCCACGCGCTTCTTTCGAACCCATTCCGCCCGATTTTGATGTTCGCAGCCTCGTCGAGTCCACAGACAACTTCCAGTACGTCGACCGCATCTCGGTCGACCAGATCACGCAACAAGGCGTCTCGAAATTTGAAAAGCTCGTCTTGCTACATGTCGTTATTGGCGGCAAGCCGCTGGTGGTCGATGGCTTCGAAGATGTCCTTGATCCCTGGACTTTCACTCGCGAATGGCTCATGGCCAACTGTGGTGATAAAGTGGAGAACGCAAGAAACTTGACGGCCAAAGAAAACCTGCCGCTCACCATCCGTCACTACCTCAAGAACATGGGCTTGCTTACAAACCAGTACTTCGAAAAGCCCGAAAACTACAAGGACAAAACCCGCCAAAGGATCTATCTCAAAGATATCGACTGCTCCCAAGTTTGGCAAGATAAGCTGAGAGAGCATATTCCGAGCGGCTTGTTCTACTTGAACGAGAGTACAGGAGACATAGATGGCCCTGGAGCTGTGGATGAGCCCGCAAATGCGCCAGGTGGAAGAAAGAAGGGTCGCGGAATTGCCCGCGCCGGCGACTTGATGTCCAGTTTGCCCCCGGAAATGCGTGCGGAAAACCTCATGTGTTATGTTGGCCATGAAGGCACCTACACCCCTGCTCACCGCGAGATGTGCGCTTCGCTCGGTCAGAATATTATGGTCAATGCTTCAGGCACCGTTGGTGAGAATGGCAAACCTGAGAAGCCCGGAAGCTCCATATGGTTTATGACGGAGACTTCGGATCGGCACCTGGTTTCTGAGTATTGGCTTTCGGTTCTGGGGCACGACATTGAGGTCGAAAACCACTTTGCTCAGGTTGCCGCCTGGAAACGTGCACCTTTCAAGACATACGTTGTCGAACAGAGACCTGGTGACTTTATCTTGATCCCGCCTCTTGCGCCTCACCAAGTCTGGAACCGCGGCACTGGGACGATGAAGGTGGCCTGGAACAGGACCACTGTGGAAACCCTCGAGATGGCCTTCAACGAAGCCCTTCCAAATGCGCGCATGGTCTGTCGTGACGAACAGTACAAGAATAAGTCCATCGTCTATTACACTCTACTAAAGTACTCCAACCTCCTCAAGCAGGCCAAGGCCCAGTCGGAAGCCAGCGCGGAACAGGCCGCACTTCTACGGTTGAGTGCCAAGGTTCGCCAGGTGAAAAAGGACTTTAAACGCCTTTTCGAGTTATACAAGCACGTCTTGCTGTCTGAGATGTACTCCCCCGACTTGCCCGGGGAACATCCGGAATTCATTCAATTTGAGAGTTTTGTGACATGCGCATATTGCCGCGGCAACATCTTCAACCGGTTCTTGACATGCAGATCCTGTGTCTATGCGCTAGGCACAGAGGTCGAAGAACCATACGACATATGTATGGACTGCTACACGATGGGGCGGAGCTGCGCTTGTACGTCTGGGCTGACCTGGGTGGAGCAATGGCGATGGAAAGACTTGCTCTATAAGTACGAAGAGTGGCGAAAGCAAATCCTTGATATCGACAATGGCCGTCTTCACGAAAAGACCCCAATGCCCCTTCCCGAGGAACGCCGAAGCCTGCAAAAGAAGACACTTGCTCAAATCTGTCAAGAGCAGCTTAGAGTGAGGCCGTGGGTGGACTACCGGAACCCCCTTGGAAACGAGGAGGAAGAGAAGAGCGATGAGGAGATTATTGTGAACGATGATGGCACTGTGCGCCGTACAGCCAAAAAGCGGTCCAAAGCCTGGCTAGCCAGCCACCACAGCTGCCACACCTGTCTCAAGAAACATCCTAAGTGGAAGATGGCTAAATGCTCGACTTGCGACCTTTGGTATTGCTACGGCTCCCTGTTCCGTGCCCACGATCTGATGCCTCAGACTATCATGGAGAACCCACGATGGCAATGCCCCCATTGTCAACGGGTCTGTAACACTGGCGCTTGCAGGAGGGATCCGCGACAACGCCCTTACGAGCCGAAGGGTACTCTTCTAGGTCATGATACGAAGAAAGTGGCAGACGCTCGAAGTGTTGAAGCCCTCGTTGATTTCAGTGTGTCTAACCTCAATTGGCTTCGGGATGAGGACGCTGCTCCGATGCGAAAACGCCGTGAGGAGGCAGAGAAAGCTAGGCAGGCTGATCCTACGAATGACGACCGGTTTGATGACGAAGGAGATTTTGAGGAAGGCCCAACTCAAATTGAGTACTCACCAACAGGTGAGGATGAGAGCTTTTTGGATCCCGCTCTTCGCTCAAATGAGGCCGCCCTCCCAGGGCCCTCAGCTATGCTCGATGGTGCAAGGCCACGTAATGTCGATTCTCCGCTACACGTTGCTCAGGAAGAGAATGAGAATGGCATTGACGCCAACGCTGGTCCTTATAATGATGACATGGAGGCTGATGACAATTCTCTCTATCCTGAACTGGATGGTAATGAGAGTGTTCAAGTCTTTAAGAGCGCTAGCAAGCGTGTCTACGAGGATTCTGAGGACTACATCAAGCTGATTCAATCCTCAAAGAGGCGCAAGACTGACAACCCCAAACCAAAGTCTACACAGACGAAGAACGACGCCACAAAACAATTCTTGAAGCAAAAAGAGAAACAACAGCTGGAGAAGGCCAAACAAGACGGTCGGTTCATCCAAGTCTGGGGTGCCATGAAGGGTCGGAAACTGGTTGTCACTCTTCGAGGCCTTCCCAGTGAAAAACTTGCGGAGTTCAGGAAGCGTGAGCTCGAGAAGCGTCGCAGAGCGCAGCTGAGTCTCAACAGCGACGCAAGGGATTCCGCGTTGCACAATGTTGCTATCATCCAGTCTGACGTCGCTGCTTCCAAGGGGCAGGCACCAGTGGGGGCTGCCAATGGCACTAAGAAGAAGTCGAACAAGGCTCGGATTGCCTTAGAAGACGATGAGGATTACAATATTAGGACGGCCGAAGGTGGTAGGAGGAGGGGACCTCTCAAGAAACGTTACGAGGAAATCGACGTAGGCTCTGACGACGACGAGGAGTCGGAAGATGAGCACTATGCTCCTCGGCAACGACGTCGGCGTGAGGACAGCGATGAGCTAGTACAGCTTCCGGAAGACTGGAAGGATGGCAAGGTAAATCGTCCTGGCAGAAAACGGGAATCCATGCCTGCTCGCTCCACCGGTGCACAGATTCGCCCTTCTGGATCCAAGCCCGTTCGTGCATCCACTGGCAATATCCAGGTCATCTCCGATGACAATGAGTCGTCGGATTCTTCTGCCCAAGGTGAAGGAGAACCGTTGCCACAGCAGCAACAGCAACGTCCCCAGCCTGTGGCCCCGATGAACCAACAAACAATCACCAGCCAAGCCGAGAAGGACAAGGAGCAAGCGGAAACGTCCCGCCTTCGTGCTTTGGAAGAGGAGAACAACCGCCTGGCGAAACTCCAAGCCGAGCGGTGGGCGGAGGACGACGATGACGAGGAAAACGATGTCGGCAACAACCAGTTTGACGGCGCCAGCTCACCTGTATCATCATCTCCCCCCCCCAAACGCGCCCCCGTCGCGCCCATGCAGGCGAACCCCAACCCCGCGACCTCGAACGGGGGTTCTCCCCCTGCTCCCCCGACGGCCCGACCCAGCATCTTCTCCCGCTTCGGCCCCAATGCCCGCGGGAAGAAGATCAAGATCGTCTCGGCGGCCAGCAAGCGCCAGGCTGCTGCTTCGTCGGCTTCGTCGACTCCCGCTCCGACGTCCATCGCTGCTTCTGTTGCTATTGCTACGACGTCTACGAAGGAGACCGCGCCTTTCGTGGAGAAGGCGCCAACGGCCACGACAAGCGGCTTCACGTCCGTCAACAAGCCGCGCAGGTATGGAGATGGTGCGCTGAGATTGAGTGACACGGAGGACAGTGACGACGACGATGCGGGTAGCATTCCGGCGAGGGCCACGCCGCAAGGGAAGACACTGCCGGTGAGAGGCGCTGGTGCGTTGGCTGGGAGGAGTAGGGGAAGGGGACGGCCGAGGGGGAGGCCGAGGAAGGTTGCGTAGATGGAAAATGAGATTGTGGACGGGATGGAAAGTTTGGGGAGATTAGGTGTTTTTAACGAGGGGTGAAGAATCAGGGGAAAGCCAAGTGGCTTGGGGATGAGATTTTTCTTCATCGAGATTGAGAGGAGAAAAGGGTCCAGAGAACGATTCGCGAGGGATCTTTAGTTGGTTCGTCGAGACACGAGCGGAAATTTTGTTTGCTCGGGGGAGGGCATAAGCTTTTCATTCGGTAGGAACGGGAGAACATTTTTTCAACTCAATCTCTTCCCCTTCCCACCATTTGATACCCTCCTATATGTGCACAGCTGCAGATTCCTCAACTAACTGAGCGACTACTTTGCCGATAATCGTTCAGGTCATGTGGCGTTTTGATCGACATCAAACCAGCCCGCAAAGTCCTGCCACGCAAGGATGCTGTCGAAAGTCATCGCGTCCATGGCGAAGGGATCCCCTTGACGCAAGCTTTCGTACGACTCTTCGCTCGACGCGTCCGGCATTGTGTAAGCGCCACACGCCTCATTAGCCACCGTCGATGCAGAAAAAGACTGTGGCGATCCATGTCCCCTGTGGGCATCAAACGTCCCATTGACCATTCGGCGACGTGACTCTCGGGCCTTCTCTCGTAATGGGCCCAGGATTCTCCAAACACAGCTCGTCCTGCCCTTCCTCTCATGCGCCTCTTCAAAGTCCGTCAAGCACAGCGAGTAGTCATCCACCGCCCTCCAGGCGCGCTCTGCCTCCGGTCTGTCGGGCCCGTCCTTCAGCGCGTGGAGCGCGAGGAAGAAGGCATACAGCTGCGGCCGCTGCTGGAACAGCCACGAAAAGTTCCCGGACGCCTTGCCGGACTGGAGCAGATAGGCGTTCTCGAGCAGGTCCACCGCCGCGAGGAAGATCCCATCGGGGAGCCGGCGATATCGGGACGAAGCGGCCGGATCGACGCCGGAGGTCGACAGCCAGCAGCGCAGGTTGCAGAGGAAGAGCGTCTTCAGCACGGCGATCCGCAGCACCGCGTCGGCGGCCTGGCAGACTGGCTTCGAGAGGTCGGCGAGGCGGAGCCACCGCCGCCAGAGCAGGTCCTGGGCGTTCCGGACGGCCTTCTCCTGCTCGGCGATGCTCTCCGATCTGTTCGCGGCGACCGTCTGCCTCAGCGTGCGGTGGATGTCGGTGTTTGCGAGCGAGAACGTCGTCTCCGTCCACTCCGCTTTGGCGGCCGGGAGAGCCGTCATCTGCGGGAAGAGATCGGCGTCGTCGACGTTCAAGGGCGCGCGGAAGGACTGGCAGCGGTCCATGACCGTCGAGTCGAAGCCGTGGTCTTCCGGGGCGGTGGAGTCCAGCGCGCCCACGTGCCACCACAGTCTGCATCGGGTCTCTGCTTCGAAGGGACTCAGCCCGAGGCGCATGCCGTCCTGGTGCACGCCGAGGGATTCTGCCAAGCGGATCGCGATTCCGCCAATCACCCAGAGGGTGCGGGAGGTGTCATGGGTTCGGAGAGTGCTCTGGGCCTATCAGCCTCAATGTTGGCATAGAAGAGAGGGAGAGTTGTTGCTACCAAGTAAATCACAAGAGCTTGCAAAGCCTCTACGTTGGGGTACATCAAGACTTTTGCCTTCGTCAGGGAAGCGTCGAATCGATGCATCAGATAGCGTAATAGCGTTAGCCTTTCGAAGCCGAGCTGCTCCTTCGTTTCCTGTTTCGGGATAGTGGCCGTGGCAGCAAAGCAGACTGCGTATAGCAGAGCCATGGTTGTCTCATTCGTCTGGTGCGGGTTGATTACCGCCTCGAGTACCTTGGGATGCGCCGTCGGTACGTGCAGAATCTTCATCAAAGGATCCACGTTCTGTAAGTAGATTTTCCACAACTTAGTGTAAGCCTGAGGAGCTATACACAATTCATCTACCTCGTGCCCGAAGACATCGGTAGCAACAATGCCAAATGGTTGAGACGGGTTATCTGCGAGACGTCGTGGCGGCACAGGTTGTGGGTGTTCATCTTTGGGATCCTGGATCTGTCAACTTCAATTTGAGTTCCGAGTAAAGAAGTCATGCTTACGCCCAGCATAACTTCGGCGAAGAGTGATTCGTCAATGTAGTTTCCTCTCTCACCTCCCCCGATGAGGAGCTGTTTCCCACGCGGCCCATTGCGTTCCTTTGGAGCAACGGCAGTCTCCTGTGCAGCTCGACCTGCTTCAGCCACAGACTGGTGGAACCTGCCTGAACTTAGAGAAGACACAAGATCGGACAGGAGCCTTTCAACATTCGTAAGTCTCTCCAGGATTTCCTGGTTACTCGGTTCACCCGTCCTTCCACCGAAGCTGTCATCTCCGGATGCAGGCGGTGAAGACACAGAGTTTGGAGATTCTGACGCTCCGGAGTGAGCTTTCAGAGGCGCTCGCCTCGATCTCTTCGCATAGACGCATTGAAGCCGAAGCCGGGAGCAGTGACCGCAAGGGAGCTTCCTGTTACAACGGACTTTGCGTTGCCGGCAAGGCTCACAAGTGGGACGCGCTCGGGAGGCGGGCGGAGCTGCGCCCCCCACTTGGAACGATGAAAAGCCGGCAGGCATGAGCAGCTCTGGATGGGACTTTTGTGGAAGTGTCAGAGTTTCTGTGGTCGTAGGCTGGCCAGCCGCCCTTAGTAAGTGGGATTTGGGCCAATGACGTCTTCAGTCGCTGCTGCTGCGGTAAGTTTTTGCCGTTTCTGGGCTTTGACCGATCGGCCGATCGGCCGTTCGGGGCCCACACGTGAAGTCGGTGACTCCCTTCACTCCCAGAGGATGGCTTGAAAATATTTATTTATAGTAAGTAATTGAGCAAGTCGCTTTTCAATATGCTGTAGCTCTCGGTAAGTTTCTTGAAGTTAATTCAATCGCCGAGCCCAAAATGGGCCACAGCACCTTGGAAGCGGACAATGAATCAGTGGCTTCCAGACCGCAGATACTGTTTCCAGAGACCGATTTGAGCAGAGAAATCGTGGGATGGGAGGGGCAAAATGATCCTCAGAATCCGTGGTTGGTGCTCTACTCACGAACGACCGTTCAATTGCATTGACACCAGAAGGAACTTCTCTGCCGCGAGAAAATGGATCATCATGACCGTCCTTACCTTCATGATAGTACTCACGTAAGTAGAGCTCGTGTGTTTTTCTTAGGCTGTGAGGCTAAAACAATAAATCTCAAGCTTCCTGGCCTCGTCAATGGTTGCCCCTGCAGCTCCCACTATCGATGCTGAATTCAACAACAAATCCTCAATTCTCTCTTCCTTCATTACTACTATCTTCACATTGGGCTACATGGTAAGTCTTTATCTTTACACAGAACCTGAGATACGCGATTGAATGCAGGATCTTACTGACTCCTTTGCAGATTGGTCCCCTCGTGCTTGCTCCTCTCAGTGAAATGTACGGCCGCCTTCTCCTGGTCCTATGCTCCAACATCCTTTTCACGCTCAGTCACGTCGGAGCGGCTTTGGCACCAAACATTGGTCAGCTTCTCGCATTCCGACTGCTGTCAGGAATTGGGGCCTCTCCTGGTCTCTCCGTCGGGAGCGGCGTCATAGCAGATCTTTTCGATGTCCACGAACGCGGCGTAGCAAATGCCGTTCTGACATTTGCCTCTGTATTGGGTCCAGTTCTGGGTCCGATTATAGGCGGCGTCATCACGCAGCGCGCCAGTTGGCGTTGGATATTCTGGGTTCTTACCATTGCATGTGGAACGGTTACAGTAATTATGGGCTTCTTCATGCAAGAAACGAACGCGCCGGTAATCATCAATGGCAAGACAAAACGTTTGCGCAAAGAACTTGGTAGGCAGGGCCTACAAAGTGTTTACGATATCGACGAGAAGTCGAAAAGACCAACAAGCATGAAAGACGTATTCGTACGAGGACTATTCCGTCCTTGGAAGATGTTCTTTCGCTCCCCTATTCTGGTTATCTTCTGCATCATTGTCGGCTTCACCTCCGGGCTTCTTTACATCCTCCTCACCACAACATCCTCCTTCTTCCAAGACGTTTATGGCTGGCCCCTGGAAACGTCTGGTCTCGCATATCTCGGTCTGGGGACCGGCAGTCTCATCGGCTTGATCCTGTTCGCCAAAACCTCCGACCTCATAACGGTGCGTCTGACCAAAGCGAACAACAGCATCTACCAACCGGAGATGCGTCTCATCACAGCCTTCCTCCCCGCGCTGTTCACCCCGATCACATTCTTCTGGTACGGCTGGTCAACGGAGACCAAGACGCATTGGATCGTGCCATTGATCAGCTTGGCACCTTTCGGCTTTTCTCAAATTGGCCTCAACGCAACTGCCCAGGCCTATTTGATTGACGCTTCCGGCCCGTACGCAGCGTCGTCCATTGCTTGCGTAACGGCTGTGCGCTGCCTTTGTGGTGCTTTCCTGCCACTGGCTGGACCGAGCTTGTACGAGACTCTTGGGCTGGGATGGGGCAATTCGCTGCTGGGGTTTGTGAGTCTGGCGATGATGCCGTTTCCCTTGTTGTTGTACCGATACGGTAGAAGATTGAGGGAGAGGTATCCACTGACCAGCGCTTGAGACTCTCGATCTAGCGAAACGCTTTCTACGGCTGAGCCGTAGCATACATATTTAGATCTCCAGCTGTCTGTTGATATTTCAGTGAAATTGAAAAGTAGTGGAGGGTTTCGATCGGTAGTACAGATAGAGGTGCCTCTTGTACCTAAAGGTGATGACGAGGTTGAACAAGCTAATAGAAAATATATATCTGGATGTAGTATATCGCATGATTTACGCGATGTATAGGGCAAGGGTACCCCGTAGTGATCGGAACCGTGAACATGTGATCCTCAGCCTCGTAGAGGTGAAATATGAGACTGACGCCATGTTGCAACGACAAAGGTTTATCCGGAATCGCCAATAGCAATGGTGTCAATTTTGCAGCCGCCCTATCCTGAGCGGAGTGGTATTGCAACACTCCATTTTATGTTTAGTAATGTAGATCATATCGCAATGCGCAAGGAAGTGTCCACCCGCGCCACTGCCAAGCTCTTGTTCGGTTTCCACGGCCCTGGAGCCGATGGATCAACCCGCTTGTTTTCCTCTTCCTCAACGGCCGAGACTGGTTCTTTAGGTCATGATCAGCGCCTGAATCGTTTTCCTTGTTCACTAAAGTGACGGCCTGCGTCCGACCCCTACAGCGAGCGCATTTGGCCCCCAAAGTCTTCAGCAGTGTGTGTTACTGAATTTGTCTCAGATCCAGGCCCCTTAAAATAGGACTCTCCTCGCGCCCGACAGCCTTCGGCTCCTGGACGTTGCCCCGCAACCGCCATGGATCAAAAAACCAAGCACGAGCATAACGATTATAGCACGCTCGAAGTCGACGAAAGCGTAAATCTGCCCCAGGTCAAGTACGACAATGTTTTACCCGAGGTAAAACCCAGCCATGAACCACCCCAGGCCCTGCCAAGCCACGAGGATTTCCCGGAGGTCGTTCGAAATGGTAGAAAGAATGCCACATTATGCGGCTTGCGGAGAAAAGCGTTCTGGACAACATTGCTTGTGGTAGTCTTGATTATAGCCATCGCTATTGGTGTTGGCGTTGGTGTCGGTGTGACTAGACGAAGTAATTCGCCCTCTGCAAAGAGCTCGGCTGGAGAAAGCGGTGGCGCCAATGATGGATCAAATAATGGGAGCAGTACAAACACTTCCCAGCCCGGTTATCTGGCATCTTTTTCACGCCTCGCGGCTGCAAACTACACCGATAGCCAGGATAGGGAACGTGCTCTGGTGTACTACCAGGACAACTCTCTCGATATCTGGAAGGCCGAGCGCGCAAGTTCCTCAACCGCCTGGTCACGCGAACTTGTAAACATGAGTGGAATAAACCCTGAGAGAGGAACGCCCCTTACCGCCTTCTGCTTGCCCGAGACATCAGTGAGTGTATCAACAAAGCAGTTCCACGTGAGCAGAAGCCTGATCCAAAAACACCTACATAGGTCACCCTTCTCCATATCTATTTCATTGACGCGGGCACCAACCGTGTCCGGACCATTCTCAATGAGGGCGCCCGCTGGTTGCCGACCAGCGCCGGTGACGACACATGGACGGCGACGAACGGCTCAAGTCTTGCCATGTACGCCAACGAATGCAAGAACGACACCTCGTGCGGGGACAAAACGGCATTTCTGATATTCCATTCCTCGATGACCAATTCCACCGTTCAAGCGTGTCCCTATGGCCAATGCAACTTTGGCTACTTCTTACCGGACAACGTTGATGTGGATGATGGCCAGAATGGTGCCGATCCGACTGCATACGCGCTCGCGCCAATCCAAAGAATCCAGAACGACACCCACCCGTTCGTCGCGCTTTACTTGAGCGTGCAGGGGAAGTTGAAGGAGTTTCACTTCGCGAACGGGGAGGCGTGGAATGAGACGGGATTGGACTGTAAGCAAACTTTTTTCTGTCGCTTTTGTTTCTCAGGGTGTTTCCGTAGTGTCTCCCAGTCTACTTGCACTGCTTTCATACCCTCTATATCGGGTTTCATTTAGCTGAGACGTCCTACCCGTTACGTGCAGTACCGGACTTCCCCATGCCCACCGGATGCCAGCTCGCAGCCATGTCGTGCGTCCACGACGATCTCCGGTACGTTCAAGTGTTCGTCACCCAACAGAATGGAGGCGTGGCGATGGCGTACTTGGACGGCGGGCCTGACAACCCCTGGAACTCAACAATCTCCGTAGCCGGAATGGAAAACGTGATCCCGCTCTCGCCTATTGCGGCTACGCGGGCGGGAAGAGTGTACGCGCTCGAGCAGAGGGAGAATGGGGTGCAAATCGCGGAGTTTAACAGGACGTCAGTGACGGGGCTACCCGTGTTCGAGCGTTTGGGGATTGTGGATACTCCGGAAGGCTAATCGAGATGTTGGGGGGAAATCAATGGGAATAGCCGGACGGGAAAGAGGACCGGCAGCTGCAGGCAGTCTTGATTCTTTGTAAGAGCGTGGAACATGCCGAAAGTGCCGAACATCGGCACGGTCGCCGCGCCGAACTACTACGACGTTATGCCGAAACGTGGTATTTGCCCGTTACCACAACGGGTCTACCCACCTAAAAGTACGCGGGATAGTTGATTTGGAATTTTCTGAGTGGTCGATGCTGACCTTATCGTACCAGATCTGTGCTCCTCTTGCACGGGTTATACCGTCGTTTGTTCATATCAATGACCATATCATGGTACTATCACGCTATTCCTCGGCTATCAGCAACTTTTCCTATCTTCCAGCTCTCCTATTTGGTCCTTCAGAACTTTGTGAGGCCATCATAAATTGTATCAAATCACGTTATCTCCACAACACGCCCGCTTGCTCCGAACATTTCCCTAGCATGACGCGCTATCTGCCTTTTAGAGGAAAAGCGGTCAGATCAGAGAGAGGTTTTCCAGAATGAGATTGTCATTGATCTCCGTCACTTCGCAAGATATAAAAAGTAGTGGATGCATCCCAGTGAAAGCTGGTTCAACCGACCACTCTACTGAAACAGCCTTTTCCCCTTGACCGGCACTCGAAATGGGGCTCATCACATTTACGAAGGCTCTCGGCTTTTTTTCTGCGGGGGTTTCAATCACTCAAGCAGCTGCTACATACCAAAATGGCTCAACGATCAACAATGGCTCGGAGACCTGGTCTTGGATTGATCCAGAACACTTCAAGGTTGCCGCCGTTCGTCAACCTCCAGTTGGTTTTCCCCTTCCGGTAGGGGTAAATCACAGTCTCTGGACCTCACTTGACGTCAACGGAACTATCGATCTGGCTGTCAAACAGATTCAAAAGGCAGGGGCTGAGGGCGTTAACTTGATTGCCTTTCCTGAGCTTTATTTTCCTGGGTACGTATTCCTTCTCATGAAATTGTCTTGGAAGCACCGTAAAGTCGCAATTATCTGCATACGGCATCTATGGAGATTGGGAATCTATGCATAATAAAGCCCTTTTTGGTATTGTTGGGCGTCCGCGTCCGGTCAACTGCTTCAGCTCCACATGTGCACTTCCGCTTCCTGAGCATCTCAGATACCCAAGCTTCTTTGAACTTCTCAAAATGCTAATCACCGTCAAGTTTCCCGGTCGCGCTGAACTACTTAAACTACACACCCACCGACATCGCCTACTACGTCAACCAGTCCATCACATTCGACGGCCCAGAGTACAAGCGACTCACCTCTGCCGTCAAAGCCGCTGGCCTCTTCGCCGTCCTCTCCTTCTCCGAGCGCACCGATAACGCCATATACATCTCTCAAGCCCTCGTCGACCCGAATGGCGCCACCATCCACCACCACCGCAAGCTCCGCCCCTCCGGCGCCGAGCGCAACGTCTTCTCCGACGGCGAAACCTCCTCGCTCAAGGTCATCCCGACATCCTACGGCCGCATTGGCACGCTGCTCTGCTGGGAGCACCTACACCAAACAATGAGCTTCCCCATGCACGCCCAGGCTGAGCAAATCCACGTCGCCTCCTTTCCGTACGTCGGCGGCGACGACTACACCGGCATCCCCTGGTGGGACCGTGCCGAGACGAGCACCTCCATTCCCCGCGTGTACTCGATCGACGGCTACGTCTTCACCGTCATGCCCGCTATCGGCCGTGCTACTATCTTCGGGGCAGGCGGCGTGCCACTGAACGTGTCGGATGCTGTCTCGGATTTCGAGTCGCTGCCATATATCACGGCGACAGTGAATGCGTCAGCATTTAATCTCACGGAGACGTATGATGTGGATGGGGAGTTCAGCTGGGCAGCGCTGAGCCAGATTCGGGATGCGTATCCGGCGTACATCCCAAGGGTTACGAGCAAGTTCTTTGAGCATCTCGTGAATCCGATCAAAGTCATCACTACCCGGATTGTTAAGAACATCGGAACTTAACGGATTTCTTATTAGAAGGAAGAGTAAACGTTAGAATAATCAACAATTTAACAATTACCATCTTTAGTTTAAAATCCTCTCGTTATCTGTAACGGCTGAACGAAGAAGTGGTGTTGAGGCAGTGCACGTGATGACGTGTAGGCATCAGACGCGCGTGCACGCGGTGACGTCACGTACTTCGCAACTTTATAGCTCTCGCTTGTACGTAGACTCTCGCACTTTGTGCGACCTCTCTGTAGCAGCATCGAGTCTCATTACATTATCTGTCCAAGACTGCCTCGCACAATGACATTGACGTAAGCAGAGCTTACAGCTCTTGACTCGCGAATAATTGCCCAATTTCCAACGCTGGCCCACTTAGTGCTCCATCGGAAGCTCAATAGAAAAAATCAATTGGACAGATTGTGAGATGATAAGGCTGACACTAGTACTTTGCTCAGGTCTAATTGGAGAATCTATCGAAATAGGCTGGGACTAAACGGCCTCCTACTGTGTGCCTCTCTGGGCCATGACCGCTGCCGATCCA
Organism: Botryosphaeria dothidea; assembly: GCA_011503125.2. Taxonomy (NCBI): domain Eukaryota; kingdom Fungi; phylum Ascomycota; class Dothideomycetes; order Botryosphaeriales; family Botryosphaeriaceae; genus Botryosphaeria; species Botryosphaeria dothidea. The sequence continues at coordinate 3,875,304 of WWBZ02000001.1, forward strand.
TCATCGCCACTAACCCGCCATTTGATGTTTTCTGCAAGATCAATGCTTTAGATAACTCCGGTCCGTCTAAACCAGGTACAGCCGCACGCATCAAACCCTGCGATATATTACATGTACATACAAGGCTGAGATGGCGGAAAGTCCCATGTGTCACGCTCAGAGCGTCGAAGGGCGTAGTCATTCATCACTTTCTCCGTTGCTTTCTTTTTTTCTTCTCTTTTTGAGTGAGCGTGTAATACGTTGTACAACGATCCTTTCAGCGGCCGTCCAGGGATTGAGCCAAGACATACGCGGCCTCTTGAAAAACTTGACCTAATGGCCAACCTGAGGATGCGGAGGACTACTACAAACTGAGTCAGCACCCGAAATCCCTTCCCAAGAACGTAAAAAAAAGTCATTGAGTACGGAATGCGAAGCTTGTTCTATCCAGGGTTCGCAGGCAACGACGACAGCCAAGACGGGCCAAGATTCGTCAAGGCGGAAGTCGGCAACCACTCTACCTCCTCACGCCACTCATTGGATTCACCATCGGAACAGAACCTTGGCCTGTGGCGCGTACAAATCCTTAGCAAAAGTGGTATAAAAACGTCATTTTGACCTGCATCATGTCTACCGCTCTCGCGGGCCTTTCTCCCCTCCTTGCATTCTTGCATCCCCACTTATTATGTTAGTCACACAATATCTCAAAAAAGTTGGCGGTTGGCTCGCTCCGCCTGCCGAGAAGTCAGATGAGGGACGTGATCAATGGCCTTCGCGGGCCGCCTTCCTGCTTGCCGCCATGGGTGGCTGTGCGGGCCAAGGCAACCTGTTGCGATACCCTTCTGTCGTCTACAACAACTACGGCCTTCAATGGTTCATTCCCTACCTGCTGGCCGTTACCATGATTGCCATTCCGGCACTGGTCCTGGAGATATCCGTTGGTCAAGCATATCAAGGCGGGACACTCATTGCATTCAACAATGTCAACCGGCGGCTGAAAGGCGTCGGTTTGGGTCCCGTTTTAGTAAGCTTCATTGTCGTCCAATACTTTACTGTCAATCTGGCATGGATCATGAACTATTTCCGGCACTCCTTCACGAGCCCGATACCGTGGGAGGGTAGAATTGAAGAGTTTTACTGGAACGATATCATCCACAACGTTGACTCAGTTGAAGGTAGCTTGACTCCGGACAACAGCCAGGTTGCAGAATACACCAATTATCCAGGTATATCTGTCATCGGAGAAGCAGTCGGCTGGAGCGCCTTCATCTGGTTCCTCATCTGGGTCTCCATCTTCCGCGGCGTCGGCCTGACTGGTCGCGTTGTGTACTTCACCATGGGGTTGCCCATAGTCACAACCATAATTTTCGTTGGACGTGCGCTCTCTCTTGAAAATGCTGGAGAGGGAGTCAGGCTCCTATGGGCGACCTGGAGAAGTGACCAATTAGCATCTGGAACTGTCTGGCAAACTGCGGTGGGACAAGTCTTCTTCTCCACTGGCATTGGCTTCGGCTACTTTACCTCCTACGCATCATACAACCAAAAGCACTCAAATGCTGTCATGGACGCAATCCTGATTTGTGGCAGTAATGTTCTGTTTGAGAATTTTGCTGCTTTTGCTGTGTTTGGTGTAGTCGGATATCTTCGGAGGTGGCCGCAAGACGGCGTCCGACTAGGTGCTTTTGTCGTTGGTTTCCTCACACTTCCGGAGGCCGTGCTTCAGATGCCAGGCTCCAACTTCTGGGCCATACTCCTTTTCTTCACCCTCGTGGTCCTTGGATTTAGCTCGGCCTTCGTCATGCTGGATGCTGCTGTTACTCTGGCCGTTGACTCTGGGCTCAAGATTTCACGTCCCATCATCGTCACTACTCTCACCATCTTGTCGTTTCTTATGTGTCTACCATACTGCACGGAATTCGGCTACTACCTTCTCGACGGGATCGACAGATGGATCAACAACGTGGCCCTGATTTTCGTGGTCTGGTCCGAGGTTGTGAGCGCCACCACTGTCTACCGCTGGTCCGATGTTGTCAGCCAAACGGGGTTACTAGGGTTTATCGTCTACAATTTTGGATACTTTGGAGGCCAAGTTATCGGAATATCTGTTGCACACGGCCTGAATAACCCTGGAGCAGGAGCAGGTGCTGGGTTTGGCGTCTACATCGTTTGTGCCGTCACCTCTGTGCTCATTGCAAAGACGCCCGATTCGAAGGCGCCTCGTTTCTGGGGTGCCAGCACTTTTCTCGCCCGGTTCTGGTACCTGGCTGTCTATTCTGTAAGCCTTCATCAACACCAATTCTCCAACCCAACTAAGCTGACCTCCACCTTTTAACAGGGACACCAATTACGGCGCGACCTCAACCTGATCGTCGGCGGCGGGAAGAACTGGAACATCCCCGCTTTCCTCCCTCTCCTGCTCAGATACATCAGTGGCCCTACTCTGGCAATCATCTTCAGCTTCGCCTATCCTGAGTTCTACTCACTCCGTTACGACCCGATGATGATAGCCGGGTTCATCCTGGCGCATCTCTGCATGTTCCTGATCATCCTTGGTTTCATCATGCCGAGATACTACGACTGCTTTGTGCCGCCTCGTAGGCAAAATGAGGGCACTGAGGTGACTGTTGTCAATAAGAACAAGGGAGATGACGATATGAGCGTGTAACGGCATTTTGCCATCTGTCTGTTTCATTGAACCCCAGTACCAAAAGAGGCAGAAAGAAATCCAGACCTAGATATATTGTATGAATAATTGGGAATAAACTCAGGGAGTTGAGCGCTCGAGATCGACGCCGCTTGCGAACCTCCTTCATCGTGACTGCACCAAAGCCCGTCACGACCAATCTGCGCGCAAGCGGAGAAATGTCTCCTCGAGGAAAACAAACTCTTCCCCCGAATTTACTAGGTACGGCGTACATAATCCCACTGGCGTAAGCATTCTTCCACCTAAGGGTCTGCGAAAGCGGGCCTATGGTGCGAGGGCCGGCATTGTTTTTTTTTTTTTGGAACCGCTGGCTTGTCCCATCTGAGGATAGCAGTGCTGAGCATGGACGCGTCACTGACACTAGTATGACACGTCTGAGGCGGTGCAGTCAAAGGCATTGATACGGGAACTTTGTGACAAATACCTCCGGCAAGCTCAACTGCCGGATGATGAGGCGTTCAAAAAATTAATTGCAGGCATAATATAGGGTTCTCATCCAGTACGAGGGAGATTTGTGAAGTATCAAGGGTTTTTGTATATTTCAGAAATTATTACGTCTAATCGAAGCCCGCGAACAGCCGTTCAGCCACATCATCACCAACTAACCGCCAGTGCCAAGGAAATCCATACACCCTGCACAGCAGATGTTTTCCCTTCAGGTTGAATGGGTGAGAAAGAAATTCCTGCTCAACGCTCGCAAAGCAAATGAGCCCGTCTCTGGGGTATACCCTCCACGTTTCGAACAGCAAGCTGGTCATTACTCGAATGCTCCTGGGCCTCGTGGCCGAAAGCGAACTGAGAGTTTACTTTCCAGCAGGAAGCATGCCTGAGAAATTCATCAGTATTTGACTCTTATCTCCAAGCGTAGGGCTTGAACTTACCTGCAAACCCGCCAAAGTTGTTGACAGCAGCTTGCGCAGGGAAGCTGTTAGCGCCGCACAGGCAGGAGCAGGTGCAAGCAGAGCCATCAGCGCACTGGCCGTTGCCCTGGGCGACGGTCGCTTCGGCGGCGCCTGCGGCGAGGGTGACGGTGCTCTTGACGGCGGGCGCGGGCGTGGCGGCGATGCCGGCTGTGGTGAAGTCGGTGCCGTTCTTCTGGATGGCCAGCTGCTTGTAGTTGGCGAACGACTTGTCGCCGCTCTCGACGGCGTTCACGCTGAAGACCATGCCCTTGCCGCAGTGCGTGCCGTTCTTCTGCTTGCAGTAGGCCCCTAATAGATACCATTAGATGTCACTTCCTTCCTTCGAGAGTCATTGTTGTTTGTGGCCACTCACAGACTGGCTTGGTGTCGTTGATGGTCATGCTCCAGGTGACGCCTGCCGCTCCGTCGGGGTTGGGCATGAAGCCAGAATCGAAACCGCCGCTCATGGCTTTGCAGGGATCCTCGAAGGTGCTCTGCGTGACGGTGTGGTTGACCTGCATGAAGTGGAATTCGACGGTATCGCCAACGGCCGCCTGGATGTTCTCGGGCTGGTAACTCAACATGGGCGTGGGCTTGCCGGTGGGGTCTGTCGGGGGCTTCGCGCCGCCAACCATGACGGTGTGGGTGGCAGCGAGGGCGCCGCTCGCGGCGAAGAATGGGAGGAAAGTCGTAGGCTTCATTATTGCGGCGTTGGTCTGTCCGATGGAAATGGAAGAACTGGAAATTCAGAAAACCGCGCTGCGGTGGGTATCAAATGCGTTTGTTTGGGATTGAAAAGAGAGAGACTGGACTCCGAGAAGGCCCAATGAGAGAGTTATTATTACAGTAGCTGCTGAAGGAGTGCGTAGGGAGGCTGGGTAGATGAGGGGAGGTCTTTATTAAGTGTGCATTGAAGATTGCAGCCGCCAGTGGCGGGGGTAGCGCGTGTCGCAAGAGTGCAAGGCGAAACGCCACAGCCTCTCGGCATCACACAGGACCGCAAAAAGTGGTCTGTCTTTTCGAGGCTCTCTAGCCGCAACGGCGGATTTTTGGCGTTGCGGGGCGGCGGCTCTGCAGGAGGCTCGACATGTCGTGTGTTGGGAGCGTCTCGGGTCGTGTCGCAGGTCTGTGTCAGCCTCCGCTCCCCACGAGTGCCTCCGCAATGCATGCCTGTAACCGACAAACCAAGCTTTTCCAAGCTTTTGCTCGCTGGCCGACAAGACGGATAATCGGTAGGCTAATGGTGTGCGCGGACCGACAAGAATTCTTTGCATCCATAGACTCTCTGCCCAAGGCCTTCGCCTCCGGATAACTTCCCGTCCGCCATGTCATCGCTCTCGCTTCCCGCTGCATCCTCTCATCCTTTATTTCGCAGCATTGCGCCGATAAGAAAGTCAAGAAATGATCAGTCCCGACTATCCACGGAGGCCTTGGCCATCGAGAGTGCTCATCTGTCTCCCAGTGATACCCAAGGGTTTCCACCCAATATCCAGGTTCGCATGAGGTCTGAAACCAACGTCGATGTTCATCCGAAGCTGGAGCAACTAGTGCACGCAACATGTCGAAGGGCGCGCCAGACTCCTGCTGTGCGAGAAGAGAGAAGGCCCGAAATCCGGAGCCTTAGCGTAACGCAATAAGTCTGCATGGGGAGCCGACGAATTCATCTAAACATGGAAGTTCAGACAGATTAATCGTGTTTGCGCCCTGATGGCCTACTCAACTCCACATAGGCAATGATGAGATATCAATCCTGTTACTGAATCTCGCTGGTGAGATCCTCTTTCCGCGATAGGAGCTCTATGCGGCGCGTCCAAGTGCCGTTGCATGCGCCACAGATGTTAAACAGATCGCAGACTCACCAATTTTCTGAGATCTTACGCGGGAAAATCAGCAGCCTAGCGTCTCGGGACGAGCGGGAGGCCCGCATGCTTCCAAGCAACTCCAATTAAGCTCTTAATCTGTCAGCGCAGTCATGATCCTCACCTCCCAGTAAGTTGGCACCATTCAAAGGGAAATTGAATTTTGATAAGGCCGTCGCAGCCTGGGTATCTATAGTTTTTGTTGAGAATGACTTCGGCTGATGACGCACTCCCGGAAAACTACCTACCACTGAAGAGAAAAGAAGTTACAGTTGAACCAGTCCATCAACCAAATTGGCGGGCGGTGCGCTGCTGCGACTCGAACTGACACTGATAGTAGCCAGCGTAGAACCAAGCCATGTTCATGTTCCGCAGGGCATCGTCTTGACCTAGAACAAGATCAGCCACAGGTCCTGCAGGGAAACGCGGAAAGCGGGAGTTCCGCATGAATCCGGAAATGCATTACCGGGTGCGGCGGCAAAGGTGGGTCCCGGAATGGGAGGGGCCTGTGGCGCGGTAGAGACGCCTGGGCGGTGCTGGTAGGATTGTTGTTGCTGCTCTTGGATGAGCTGGCGCTCGGCAGCGTCGGTTTCCTCAGAAGCGCCAGTGACAGGAGCGGCATCTGTCAGCGAGACATCGGCGGATTCGGTCTGTTGAGCCTGGTAGGCGGTGCCATCGTTCTCCATATGGGCGTCCTCGGACTCGTTCTGCTTGGCAAGAAGCTCGGCATCGGAAAGGTCGATTCCCATCTCGGCGAGCTCTTCCTTATCGGCGAGACTAAGCATAGCCCTGTTAATGTCATCGATGGCCCTCCAAAGAAAATTGGACTGGTTGGGATTAATTACTCTTCAAGATCAAAGATCTCCTTGGCGGTAAGATAGGTAGTGAGAGGCGCCTTTTTGCCTTTTCTCTGGAGGCTATGATACTTCTGGACAGAAGATCTTGTTAGCGTTTCTCGTCATTTACAGCGGATTTGAGCGTCGTACATTGTACTCCTTCACCTGATTGTTCCAGCCTTTGACCAGGGCCCGGTCGTCCCAGGCGCCGGCGGCGAACATGTCGACACCGGACATGTTGAAGAGTATAGAAAGGAGCAGCTGAAAGACGGGCAGTCAGGTTGCTGGAAAGTGACACCACAAGCGCAGAAGATCTGCGGTCTGGAAGGCCTCGTTGAAGTGGAGTTGTTGATATGGCTAGGCAGTCGCCGCGGAGGAACAGGCCGGCGCTTCTTCGGCGGGCGGCGCACGTCGCAGAAAAAAGTTCGGGCAAGCAACTCGCAGCGCGACACCATCGCCTGGCCTCGTCTGCACAACGAGAAATCTCCCAAAATGGCTCCTGAGACCAAGACAAAGAAGCGCAAGAGTACGTATATATCAAACTCCGTTACCATTCCGCTAATTGACCCTCCCCAGGTGGCGGCGCCGTTGCCTCACCCAGCACCAAGAAGCTCAAGAAAGCCGAAGTCCCCGTCGCCGAAGAGCAGCCCGCCCCGGCTAAGCCCAGCAAGAAGTCCAAGAAGGACGTTCCTAAGCAAGAAGACGAAGCTCCCACCACCAGGTCCAAGTCATCCCGCAAGCGCGCATCCGATTTCTTCGACGGAGCCGACGAGGGAGAGAAACCTGCCGAGAAATCTGCCGGCAAGAAATCGAAGAAGGCCAAGAAGGACGATGACGAGCCCGCTCCTGCTGTCAAGGCTGTGAATGGCAAGAAGCGCAAGGCTGTTGAGGAGCCCGCCCCGGCTGAAGAGCCTGCCGACGAGGAAGAGTCGGCCGCCGAAGGAAGCGACAGCGACAGCGAACAGGACGAGGATGATCAGACCAAGGCTCTGCTGAAAGGGTTTGAGAGCGACGAAGACGAGGAGGATGGCGAGGACGAAGGCGACCTGTCTAGAGTTCCGGCTCTGCCCGACTCAAAGAAGCTGCGTAAGAAGTTAGAGAAGGCGAATGAGGACAAAGGCACTGGCGTGATATACATTGGGTGAGTTCTGATCTCGCCTCCTCAAACAATCTAGTGCTAACTAAAGCTGCGCAGCCGTATTCCTCATGGTTTCTATGAACATCAGATGAAGGCGTACTTCTCCCAATTTGGCAACATCTCCCGCCTCCGCCTGTCGCGCAACAAGAAGACTGGTCGCAGCAAGCACTACGCATTCGTCGAGTTTTCTCACGCCGACGTCGCCAAGATCGTGGCCGAGACCATGGACAAGTACCTGATGTTCGGACACATCCTGCAAGTGCGCTACATTCCTGCCGACCAGGTCCACCTCGATCTGTTCAAGGGATCCAACCGCCGCTTCAAGCCCGCTCCGCGCAACAAGATCCAGGGCCGCCACTTGCGTCTTGGCATGGACCGCGAGACCTGGGATAGGAGAATTGAACGCGAGGAGGAGAGGAGGAAGGGCAAAGAGGACAAGCTCAAGGAGATGGGCTACGACTTCAAGGCTCCGGCTATCAAGAAGTCGAGCAAGGTTCCCAAGAAGAGTGAGACAGCAGCTGAGGCTACGGAGGAAACCCCTAAGACCCTCACTGAGAAGCCGCATGACGAGGAGGATCCGGAAGTTGCTGAGGCCATGGAGATCGTCAAGGCAGAGAAGAAGTCAAAGAAGTCGAAGAAGAGGGCGAGCACTGGACCGGTAGCAGAGGAGGCCGAGCCCGAGCCCGAGCCCGAACCCGTCAAGGTTAAGGCTACCAAGGCGAAGGATTCCGGCAAGGCAGAGAAGGCGGAGAAGAAGTCTAGCAAGCCGAAGTCGAAGAAGGCCAAGACCTCTGCTTGAGCAACCTGGTGCTCATTGAAGGAAGACATGTCTTTCAACGAAGACTGGACACATGATCTAAAAGAAGCTATATCCATGACGATAGCTTCTCTACCTGGCGCTGATTCATTCAGCAACGCACGTTCACCTTTTCTTGGCATAATCTTCTTGAGACCTAATCTGGCTGAGGATTTCCGGGTCACGGCATTCGTTCAAAATGAGGGATCATGGGTGGTCTTTAGATGAAAACTTCGGTGTGGTCAGGTAGATAAAAATGGGGTCATAAAGGAGTTTCAGGAGACCTGAGGTCTCGATCTCGATTATTCGAATAAATACCATGAGGCTTTTCTTCTCATTAAACCCATATTCTCATGACCTTAATTTCTTCTCATTCTGTTTCTGATAGCACCTCTCCCAAGCCTGCAATGCCCATGCACCTCTTCCTGAGTATGGACTACAACAGAAACTAATTCACGACGAGCGCAGCACTTGGCACCATGCCAGCCTCCTTCAGCGTCTGGCCAAAGTCTGTCTGATCGAAGACCTTCCTGGGAAAGTTCTGGGTGAAAGAGGTCACGGTGAGGCCGCTTTCCTGAGCCAGCTGATGCGCCAGTTCAAACAAGGTGGTCTCCACTGGAAGCGTCTTCTGAACCGTACCATTGGGCGTCTGCAGTCTCAATCTCGCTTCGGTGTACGCGCTAGAAGGCTTGGAGGTGGTCGGCCCTGATGAGGTCGCAGCAGGTGCTGGCGCAGCAGGTTCCGGGGGTGCTTGACCCAGTCGTGCAGCCTTCTCCGCCTCGGCCTTGCGCTTGCGCTCAAGCTTCTGCTCCTCAATCTTGGCCTGGACACGTTTCCGGGCCTCGATTTCCTCCTGCTTCTCCCGACGCTTCTTCTCCGCTTCCTTTATGCGCTCCTTGACCTGCAACGCCTCCTTAGCGTCCTGTGACTCCTTGGTTGCCTTGCGGCGGATTTCCTGGAAGACGTAGTCAGCCCAAAGCCACAAAGCATGATTGTAAGGCTCTACCGACCTCATTTTGCTTCTTGTCGAGCTTATCCTGCTCGGACTGTCCGGCGCGCTTCGCGGCAAGCTTCAGGCGCAGCTCCTCCAGCTTCGCCTTCTTCTCTTCTTCGGTGAGTGGCTTAATCTCCTCGGTCGACTCCTCGAAGTCGACGTGACCTGACTTGCTGGCGTGGAACTCAGCCTGGGCGTGGGTGCGGAAGAATTTGCCACAGTCATTGCATTTCAAGCTGTGGGCCTCCTCGCCGGGGCCGGGAGGCGGCGGCGAGGCGTCTGCGGCAGCGGACGAGGCGGACTCCTGTGCCTTGATTTCGTCGAGCGACTTGTCCTGGTTCTTCTCAAGCCAGTCGATCGCATTTTGTACTGATCTCGAATGTCAGCAACATCCGGAATTGCTAGCTTGAGGCGCAAGCCGAATGGCATGGATTTGAGGAGCTACGGCGGGAAGGCAGACGTACGTGAGCCAGAGCTCTTGAGGGCGATGGAGGCGCGCTCCTGGTCAAAGCCCATGTCGACGAGCATGTTGAGGTCTGAGGACGCCATGGCGACTGTTGCAGAGCGAAGGAAGTCGACAAGGTTGTAAGGGAGAGTAAAGAATTGATATAACGTGCGGTGGTGCAAGCTGGCGCGGGGAGCAACACAGCGCCGCGGATCGGCGTTAAGCGGTGCCACGGTTCTAGAAGTGACGTACCCGTTAAGTGTCGACTAAATAGGCTTAGCGTTAGGTTTATTGTCCTGAGGCAGGAAGCACATAGGCGCGAGGCCGCATCCCGGGGCCAGCCACCACACGGCAGTAGTACTTCCCGCGGCACTTCCAACCCACCTCTCCACACCCGCTTTCCCGCACGTTTCGAAGTGCCTCGCGCTTTGTTTGCTGCCGCCCCGCCACGAACATCACTCTCCGCCAACTCCATCCCACCTATTCCTCTCCTCCGCAAGAGCCCCTGCCACCTGGCGCCCACGAGTCACCATGTCGGTCGAACTGACGCCGCCCGAGCTGGGCTTCAAGCGTATGCCTCCCACGCGAGCAGCCTTGGAAAGTCTAGTAGTGACCATGTTACAGGGCCCTTCACCCAGGAAGTCTCACAGAGCCTGCGCCTGCGCAATCCTAACAGCGATCCTGTCGCATTCAAGGTACGTCACCTCCCGCGCCGCACCGAACTGCTCCACGATCCCTGTCTGACGACTTCTAGGTCAAAACCACCGCTCCGAAGCAGTTTGTCCCCCTGTCCGACCTCGAAACCGTGCGTATCGCTTACCGTCGTCCGCAGATACTGTGTCCGTCCCAACTCTGGCCGCATTGAGGCCGGCAAGGAGGTCGAGGTTCAGGGTTAGTATATTATATGGCAAACTTAGGGGAATTAGTAATGACGTCTTTGCAGTGCTCCTCCAGGCCATGAAGGAGGACCCTCCGCCGGATGCCCGCTGCCGTGACAAGTTCCTCGTCCAGTCCGTCGCCGTGACTGCGGATATGGAATTCAGCAACGTCGCTACCATCGTATGCCATAATATTGCACATCACACGAGGTCGGGGGCTAATTGGATTGCAGTGGAGCCACATTGAGCAGACGGCCAAGCACACCATCCAGGAGAAGAAGATCCGTGTCATCTTCCTCCCCGCTGACGGCACCTCGGGCGCCCCCTCGGTCAACGGTAACACGTCGAACCACGACTTGTCGTCGCAGCGTTCTCCCTCCCCCGAGGCCGTCACCCCGCAGCGCTCCACCACCGCTGGCTCCGTCTCTCGCTCCGATTCCCGTCCCTCGTCCAGCAAGCACACCGGCGAAGCCGTCAGCTCCTCTTTCAACCCTGCCAACCAGTCGACGGTTGGCGCAGCCATTTCGAGCGTCACCAACGCGATCCCTACGTCGACGGAGGAGCTCAAGGCGCAGCTCCAGGAGGCGCGGGCAACCATTGCTCGGCTGGAGTCGCAGGCGGCCTCGGGCAGCGGACTCAGGCAGCGCAAGGGTGAGAGCGTGAACAGCAGCTCGAAGACGGAGACATCGAACTTGGCGGTGCAGCAGGCGCCGGCGGGCGGAGTGCCGGTACAGGTGGTGGCGGGATTGTGCTTGTTCAGCTTCCTGCTGGCCTACTTCTTCTTTTAAGACAGACGACGCGTCGACGATACCATACACGCGGGGCAGTTTTATATAGGTCCTGGGGCAGCAAGGACAAAGTCGGGCATGGCTCGGCGCATTCATTTGCATTTCTGTTTTCCTTGATTGTTCTGATTCTGCTTCGACCATACCGCGCACTAGCACAGGCCTTTTCTTTGGGTTAAAATAATGAGAATTCCCGGGTTTCTGCCGAGTTTTAGCTTCCTTCCTTTTTCTGGGCAATGTGGAGTCTTGAGAGTGCTTTATCAGGGCTTGTAGTCATACATTACTGTCTTACAAAACTGCGCCTGCGCGCTATGGCCTGACTTTTTCTCGACACGATTGGTCAACTCTACCTGTTACGTCGATGCGAGGAACAGCAACATAATTCCGTCTTTAACTTCACGGCAAAACCGATTAACTCAGGCGAAATGAACAAGCTCTCCTGTCGTAGCGGCCAGCTGGCGGGCATCGATTCGTGGCGCTTTAGGGAAAAAGACACAGCCGAGGAATCCGGTCTGCGGCTCGCATGCGTGTGCGACATGTGGTCGAATGGCATGCGGTGTAGTAATCCGCATGCACAGATGCGCGCGGGCCGATCTCGCGTTGGCGGCGACAGGGGTAAGGGCGGCTTTAGCGCGGGGCTCTGCTATCAGTCGCCGCTCTCGGCCCTGGAATTCCTCGCCGCCATGACATTTCTGTTGCACCGTGCGGGCCTGTCATTAGCCCTCCCCAGTGACTCAACACCCTCCCCGCCCTACTTTCCCGCGTTATTTCTGCCGGACGCGCGCTGCTGCTTGTTCATTTCCCTCAACACTCTCAATTACCTTCAATTCTTTGTCTAGCAGCGCCGCGCGCACCCCGCCGTCACCATGTGTGGAATTTTCGCCTGTCACCGGTATGCCTGCTCGCCGCCGCGTGCGCCGTGGATGATAAGCTTCTAATGCGCGACCAGTCATCCCGATGTCCAGAAGTTCAAGCCCACCGCCCTGAAGATGGGCAAGGCGTATGTGTTCCTGCCATTGAGTCTCTGTGATCATGCGCTGACCCTTTGTGTAGCATGCGCCACCGTGGTCCCGATTGGAGTGAGCCATCCCGCTGAGCAGCTTGAAGACTGGCAGGATACTGACCATGAGCAGGCGGAAACGTCATTGCCAACCACACCAGTGAGTTTTCTCCAATAGGCTGCTAATTACCCGATTGCTAACTTTCGCGTAGTCCTTGTCCACGAGCGCTTGTCCATCGTCGGTGTCGGTACGCTTCGCCTGACTCCTCGCACGCGCCCTATACTTTGCTGACATCCGCCCAGATACCGGCGCCCAGCCGCTCGTCAACGATGAGGGAACCATCTCGCTGGCCGTCAACGGAGAGATCTACAACCACAGAGTGCTGAGGAAACAGCTGAAGAAGCCCTATAACTTCAAGACTCACTCCGACTGTGAGGTCATCATTCCTCTGGTATGCAGTCGCTTGTTCCGTTGGTCCGGCATACACTGATCTAGTATAGTACTTGGAACATGACATCGATGCGCCCAAGCACCTCGACGGCATGTTCTCGTGGGTCCTCCACGACAAGGCCAAGGACAGGGTCATTGCCGCACGCGACCCCATTGGCGTTACTTCCATGTACATGGGCAGGTCCAGCTCCATTCCCGGTGCCGTCTTCTTCGCTTCTGAGATGAAGTGCCTACACCCCGTGTGCGACAACATCGTTACTTTCCCTCCCGGTCACGTCTACGACTCCGAGACTGACAAGCTCACACAATACTACGTCCCCAAGTGGCTGGTCGAGCCCAGCAGTATTCCCGAGACCCCGGTCGACTACAAGGCGGTGAGAGGCGCGTTGGAGAAGTCTGTGAGGAAGAGGCTGATGGCTGAGGTTCCTTTCGGTGTCCTGCTGTCGGGTGGTCTGGATTCCAGTTTGGTTGCTTCCATCGCACAGAGGGAAATTCAGAGGGTCAACGAGGTGGCCAAGATCCAAAGAGACGACCCGTCCTCGGGTGATCTGGTCGGTATCGACGACGACAACCGTCTGACCACCGTTCAGATGCTACCTGAGCTGCACTCTTTCTCTATTGGTCTTCCGGGCGCTCCTGACACCAAGGCCGCTGAGGAGGTTGCTAAGTTCCTGGGTACCAGGCATCACAGCTTCACTTTCACTCTTGAGGACGGTCTCAACGCCCTCTCCGATGTCATCTACCACCTCGAGACTTACGACGTTACCACCATCCGCGCATCAACACCTATGTTCTTGCTCAGCCGTAAGATCAAGGCCATGGGCGTGAAGATGGTGTTGAGTGGTGAGGGTTCAGACGAGATCTTTGGTGGTTACCTTTACTTCCACGCTGCACCGGACAAGAAGGAGTTCCACGAGGAGACTGTCCGCCGGGTCAAGAACCTGCACCTTGCTGACTGCCTGCGCGCCAACAAGTCAACAATGGCATGGGGTGTCGAGGCGCGTGTTCCTTTCCTCGACAGGGAATTCCTCCAACTTTGCATGAACATCGACCCTCAGGACAAGATGATCACCAAGGGGCGCATTGAGAAGTATATCCTCCGCAAAGCGTTCGACACCACCGACGAGCCCGAGACCAAGGCATACCTGCCCGACAAGATCCTCTGGAGACAGAAGGAGCAGTTCTCGGACGGTGTCGGTTACGGCTGGATCGACGCGCTCAAGGACAACGCCGAGCTGCACGTCAGCGACGAGGATATGAAGAACCCCAAGCCGCACTGGGGTGACGATGTTCCGGACACCAAGGAAGCGTACTGGTACCGCTGCATGTTTGACGAGCATTACCCGCCTTACTGTGCGGGCACCGTCCAAAGATGGGTGCCTACCTGGTCCAAACAGACTGATCCTAGCGGTCGTGCAATTAAGATTCACGAGCAGGCTTACGAGGAGAAGGAGGCATAAACCAGAGAAGTGTGGTCGAAAAAGTTTGATAGTTCGTGCCCTGTTTTATTGAATAATAGACCTGGAGAAATTTATGCTGCGGATGTAAACCTGATCAATTCTGTTCACGTTGTTGTCGAACGCGCTCTTGTGAGATGACTATTCGGAACCTCATTGAAGTCGATGCGTCACGCATCCCCGGATTATCTCCGCCATCCGCGAGATCAGCGCATTTTTTTTTTCCCTTGACGTCGTCATAGCGCGTCAAGGGCCCTCCCCTCCACGCGAGCGGGCGGCAGTTGACATGCAACGGCGTTTCCGTCATACACATGCTTCATGGTGCGGGGCACATTTCTCTTCCATCTTCGCACGAACGGCGGCCAATCAGCCCCCAATTGCCCAAGACCCGAGTAATTCGATTGAGATCTAGATCTTGTCGATCAGAGAGGAAAGAGAAATACCCGACTTGCGAGCCATGCGAGATCTTTAATACGAAAGGCGAGCGCCCAGTCGGACGTGTTCTACTTCGGCCCCCAAAAAAGGTGGGATGAGGTCATAAACAGTAACAACCCCGCGATTTACGGTGCTCCTCCGGACGGAAGAGGGGCCACGACGGTGCTAGTGAAGGAAAGGATGATGATGATGCGGTGTTTGGGAAGTGGGGAATGATCGCGGCTGGTGATAAAACGGAGCGGGATACCGTCGGCTTCCTTTTGGCTGCTTTTCTACTTTTCCACAGTCACTGCCGCTGCGTAGAGACATCCGCTGGTACAAAGCATCGTCTTCCACTATCTTCCTTCCAGATAGGAAAAGAGCGCCTCAGGTCTCCTTCCTACCTTTCTCACATACCTCTGCTCTCCAAACCCAGATAGAAGAATTAAAAGGCCATGGCGCCCTCCTCCCTCCCGCACCCGCTCTCCCACGCCGACACCCTCACCCTCCCAACCCCCTTCGCCGGCAACACCGCCATCACCGCCTCCTACGCCACCAGCTTCCCCCGCGGCCACCTCGACGCCACCAAGCCGACGATCC
This sequence comes from Botryosphaeria dothidea, assembly GCA_011503125.2. Taxonomy (NCBI): domain Eukaryota; kingdom Fungi; phylum Ascomycota; class Dothideomycetes; order Botryosphaeriales; family Botryosphaeriaceae; genus Botryosphaeria; species Botryosphaeria dothidea. Next base: position 3,890,542 of record WWBZ02000001.1, read on the forward strand.
TCTTCTTCCATTCCTTCACCACCGACACCACGCTCTTCGCCCCGCAATTCGACGACGCGAACTTGACCTCCCAAGCCAACCTCATCGCCGTCGACCTGATCGGGCACGGACGCACGCGGATCGGCAAGGCGGGGGTCAGTAGGCTTGCGGAGGATGGGTTGGCGGGCGGGGAGGTCGGGTGGAATGACGAGGGCGTGCTGTGCAGGGATCATTGGACGTATTGGGACAGCGCGTGGATGGCGCTGGGCGTGCTGAGGGAGTTGGGGGTTGAGAAGGCGTTTGTTGCGGGGACGAGCCAGGGCGGGTGGGTTGCTGTGAGGTGCGCGCTCTTGGCGCCGGAGGTGGTGAGTTTGCATTCTTTTCCTTTGGCTTTATACTTCTGGTGGATGGTGATGGGGAGAGGTGGTCGTGATTTGAAGACGAGGAAATAATTGTCGCGCACTCGGAGAACGGAGAGAGGGTGCTGCAGCACGATTACCGAGAGATGAGAGGGTTCTGGGGGTGGAGAGACCAAACAGTCGATACCACAATGCTTATAAAGAGAGGGTAGCCTCACAGACGAGGGCGAGGAGAAAGTCGAAGTCGATAGGATTGTCTCGGAGGACTTTGCGGACGTTTATGCAATCACTAACAACGCGCTATCCACAGGTCCTCGGCCTCATCCCCATGGGCACGTCCATGGACCACGAATCCCCGCTCTCCATCTCCCTGGGATGCTGGGACGGCCACGCTGCTGCCGCCGGTCCCATCGCCATCTGCACCTCTGCCACGCCCACCCCGGACTTTGCGCCTCCCGACGCCTACTGCGACTACCTGATCGACAGCGGTCTCGGCAAGGACTGCGACCCCGCCGCGCGCCAGTACTGGACCAAGCGCGTCAAGGAGAACTACAAGGGCGACGCCGGTCGCAGGAGGATGCGCGGCGCTGCGGTCAACCTGGCAGAGCGGGACGGCTTGTATGGACGCTTGGGAGATATCAAGTGTCCGGTGTTGTGGTTGCATGGTGATAAGGATGAGGTGTATAGCGTGAAGAACGCGGAGGAGGGCCTGAAGCATTTTGGGAGTGAGGAGAAGAGGCTGGAGGTTGTCGAGGGAGGTCACCACTTCCTGAGCGGGAGTAGCCCGGACGTGGTGAACCCGAAGATTGCGGAGTTTGCGAGCAAGCATTGGCGTGGCGGGAAGACGGTGCCGGGCAGGATTGGGACGCCGGATGTTGCCGAGAGGGTAGCGTCTGGTATTTGAGGATGGAGGAAGGTTTGGCGTGAGAACAGAATGGAGTATGCACACCTGTTGATGGCTTTTGATGGAAGTATGTAATAGTGAGAGCGGTTCTGGATGGTGTTGAGTCTCGCGGCAGGAATGCCGGATTGGCAGCAATTCGCGGACAAAATTGATGTTAAATGTTCGTTTCGACGCGTAGAACATTACCTCACGGTTTCTGCTTCATTGTGTTTGTGCAATCCTGCAAAGGCACCGTCATAAGTATATGACCAGCTTGGGAGTGTATCGGATACGCGGCTGTTGAAGAAAGATAGATGTATCCATTCGTGGATGCAGGGAGTTTTTCGTGCCCCCTTTGAAATCGATGATACTTCAACTTCATGAATATGATATGAAGGCAGACAGCAGTGCCGGCAATGGGTCCTGCGCGTTGATGTTTGCGTTTGGGTCTCACTACTTGCAGCGTCCGTATGAATACTGCAAGTGCCTCGTCTTGGTATAAGAGCGTTGAAGGCTTTCTGGAACTGTCGTACCGGATTAGCTTGCTTAGGGTCCTCGGCTCCCTACCATCCCACCGGAGCAGGCTTCGTCATTATCACTGAAATGTTGAGATGAAGTGAGTGAGGGTAAGATATCCGTGGTGAGCAGCAGAAGAGCTGGTATGAGGGTTCCTCCGTGAGGTACATTCAGATGTACGTATTCACTATGTTTGTTGGGAGTGTTAACTCTGTTCTACACTGATCAACCGATCAATGCCACGAACAGCTCACCGCCGCTCGGCTTTTCCGGCGTGTAGGTAACCTTGCTGCTGATTTTTGGGAAGGGGTTTCCGTCCGGAAACCCGTATCACAATTGAATGGCAGGACCTGCTGAAATTTCCGTGTGGTGTGCGTGCTGGCAATACTCGTACGGAGCCAATGATCCGATCGATTCACGACTCGCAAAGGGTGGTTGGATACGGAGTACGGAGTAGTCAGCACAGTGTTGAGATGTCACCTGAGTGGGCCCGGGGAGGGGCGAAGAGACGAGCGAACGGACCCCAGATTTCGGAGTTGTGATGGAAGTTCTGGAATGGGACTGTGGATCAGGTCCGATGGCGCTACTGCCGGGCTCTCTCGCTTGCACCATGTAGCGGCACTGCTTACTGGGAGTTCTGGAAGGTTGGAGAAAGGGGTTCTACGGTGAAAGTTGATTGTAGGAAAGGTGACTTGGCATCTGGTGAGAAGCGGATCTGGCGGACAGGTCTGAGATGCGGGACCACAACGCACACCATTCATTTCATCGGCGACGGAGCTTTTCGCGAGCTCATGGACCCACGTGAGAGATAACATGGTCCATCACCGAGATCACACAGCAATAAGAGCAGGCCTGGACAATGTACTGCATAGTGAGTGGGCGCGAATGGGAAGGGCTGGAACAGTAGGAGCGAGTCGAGGGTTTCCGTGTTGGCCCCCGTCCTCATCAGCCAGAGCGAGGCGCGGGATCGAGAACTCATCACCAAGCAATCTCCACGGCTTGGCATTTGCATGGCTGCAGTAGACTAGCGGCACGATGCTGACGTTTCCCAGGGCGGTGCGGCGGGGTGCATGGCTGCAGCGAAGGCGACCCGGGGCACGTTCTACGGCCGAGTTGCGCTGAGGGAGGCGGCGTGGTGGTAGTGGTCGGCGCTTCTGGCGCTTCTCGGCGAGAAAGAGGTGTGGTGGGGGAAATTCGGCACGCGGCTGGTGATGGGCGCCGGGGTGGAGGAGTTGGTGGTTTCACTTTGAAGCGACTCTCGCTTAAAGCCCCACTTCGGGCAGGCGCCACACCAGGCGGTGGACGAAGGGGCCAAGGGGCTGCACGCTCGCTCGTCTGCTGTAGGGCTGCCGGCCTTTGTTCGCACCTCATCTCGCACTCTCACTCACTGATGAGACATGCATCACGCCGCGCCGCCCGCCCGAGCCCCGGGCTGGGCTCTGGGCAGGAGGCAAAAGCAATGCGAAACCACTGCATGTTTTGTTTGATGCCGACCATCCGCTGTGCCATTGTTTGATGTTTGTTTCTTGCCGTGTCGCTGCTGTGCTGGTCTTGTGCTGATCCCATCCGCTGGCGATACCGAGCGGCGCTGGGCCCGGCACTTCCATAAGTCTTCACGGCAGCCGCCGGCATGCCAGAAAGAGCATGGAAATTATCCGGCGGAGGCGCTTCCCGTGCCATATTCAAGGCTGGTCGGTCCAGCGCGCGCGAAAAGGAGACGAGTTGGTCAACTGTTGGCCCTGTGCGCCAACGCCATTGGTGGAAACGCGCTAGAACTTTTGCTCCACTAAACGTCAAACAGCAAAAGAGCCCATCATGCGAGAGAACGCCTATTGCAAAGGGCTGCCAAGCCCGGCTGGTGGGCCTATACGGGAGACACTCCCGTGGTCGGCTGCACCAAGGGCAGCCCTGTGATGCTCTCGACACTGGCGCCCGGAGATTACTGCGCTCAATTCGGACTCACGGACCGGTTCTCGGGAGCTGCCGCCCAAGCTTCATTCCCGAAGCTTGTGTGCCTGCTGTGTTGCCAGCCGAGTCTCCATGTTTCGAACCACCACATGGCTGTTTTGCCGACTATGGTGGGATCCGCCCAGCGATATATAAGACCTGGACGCCTTGCACATCAACTACTCTTCCAGTCCATCAATCCCTTCCATTCTTTTACTTCACACTCGTTCAAACACCAACATGAGGCTTTCGCTTTTCTCCATTGCTCTGGGAGCTCTTGCCCACCAGGCTGCCGCCGCTGGCGTCGTCGGCTCTGCTGAGGGTTTCGCCAAGGGCGTTACCGGTGGCGGTTCTGCCACTCCCGTCTATCCCTCGACCATTGCCGAGTTGACCAACTACCTGGCCGATGACACCGCCCGTGTCATTATCCTGAACAAGGAGTAAGCCCGCCTTTTCCCACACTTGCTCCTCGCTCGACAACTGACCGCCCGCCAGGTTCAACTACCTCGGCTCTGAGGGCACCGTCAGCGAGAAGGGCTGCCGTCCCGCCTCCAACAAGTGCCCCGGCAACGGTGGCCAGGATGCCATCAACCACGCCAGCTGGTGCGACAACGGCAACGCCGGCACTGGCTCCACCTCCATCACTGTCAAGTACGACAAGGCTGGCGTCAGCGGTCTGACCGTCGGCTCCAACAAGTCCATCGTCGGTGTTGGCTCCAAGGGTGTCATCCGTGGCAAGGGTCTCCGCCTCGCCAACGGCGCCAAGAACGTCATCATCCAGAACATCCACATCACCGAGCTCAACCCTCAGTACATCTGGGGCGGTGACGCTATCACCCTTGATGGCACTGATCTCATCTGGTAAGTTCTAATAAATTCCATTGACGTGGTTGGGTGTGGTGACACACTATACCCAATCGGGTGATACCCGGACCAAGGTCGAAGCACTTCAGCACAACACGAGAATTACATGCCAATCGTTGTTCTTTGCTACTGCTCAAGCTTCTATATGATCTGAAGTTCCGATCTGCTTGGTTTCTTCGTCTGATTTGGGAGGGAAGACTCTGGTCATTCCACATGTCTCCCCACCCACCCGAGGCACCCCAACACTTCCCAGCGACCTCTAGACATTCTCCAAGGCATTCTGAATGATCCGATGCTAACAATATGGCTCGAAGGATTGATCACGTTAAGGTTTCTCTCGTCGGCCGTCAAATGCTTGTCCTTGGCAACGGCGCTTCCAGTAAGTCTTACCCTATGCGACCCTCCTGAGCACATCCCAAGTGCTTTCTGAGTGCTTCCGAATGCTTTTTTATGCTTCCGTGACTGATATTTTGCGCTACAGACCGTGTTACTGTCTCCTACAGCGAGTTTGACGGCTCCACCGATTGGTCCGCCACCTGCGATGGCCAGTACGTAAACCCCTCCCTTTTGTTGGACATTAAAAAAAGCTAATAAACGTAAAGCCACTACTGGGCATTATACATGACTGGCTCCTCTGATCTTGTTACCTTCAAGGGTAACTATGTCCACCACACCTCTGGTCGTTCCCCCAAGGTTGGAGGCAACACCCTGCTCCACGCCGTCAACAACTACTGGTACGCCAACTCCGGCCACGCCTTTGACGTTGGTTCCTCCAACTCCAACGTCCTTATCGAGGGCAACATCTTCCAGAACGTCGTTACCCCTCTCCTTGAGAACAAGGGTCAGGTCTTCGCCCCCAGCTCCGTCAGCACCTCCTGCTCCAGCGGTCTTGGCCGCTCTTGCCAGGCCAACGCCTTCGGCACCTCCGGAACTCTCACCGGCACCCAGACCAGCTTCCTGTCCAACTTCAAGGGCAAGAACATTGCTACTGCCTCCGCTGCCTCCGCTGCCGTCAGCGGCAAGGCCGGTGTTGGCATCGTTGCTTGAGCGTCTGCTTTACCATGTTGGTATCAGTCATTCTTTTGAAGACTCACACTTCCTGCGGAAGATTGATGAGCAAAACAATAGCATTGCGTCCGCTATAATCGCCTTTGGCCTTCTTGTACATACTTGTTTATCCTGGGGATGAAAACCATTTGATGGATGTAAAAATTTAAACGTTTTACCACGCAAAGTTTGCCTCTTGCTTATTCCGAATCATTTGAGATAACTTTAAGCTTCTATTCTAAGTTTTCTGTAGTAGATTGACTGCCTTTTTAACCTTAAGTGTACGCGTAAGTGATGTGCAGGGGGTCGTCGCACAAAGGCGATCAGGACATGGGTGTTGGTGAACCCTTGCGCTGATGACCAGAATGGGATATCCGTGCGTGATCATCTTTGGTTTGAGACCACAAGCTTACTACACGTGGGGAGTTAAAACGTTCGTCCAGACGTAACTGTTTGGTAGATTCCAGGACACTTGCGTCCGGACGAATGCTTCAACTCCCCACGTGCTAAGCTTTCACCACCATGCCATCTCCGCAACACCGCCGAAGGGAACCAGCCGCAGGCTTAAGTTCAGTTCTCCAGCACGTTCTTTAATACTACTCACTATGCTTTAGCTAGAACCACTTCTACTCACACTATACGGGCCAAGTGCGTTGACTCCGAGACCACCAAGATATGCTCTGATCTCCGAAGGAAGACTTTTGACCAGCTGGGTCTTTGCACATGCAGCTGACAGAAACGACGCAATGCCACCTGTTTGTGCGGCTACCCGCACCAGGAAGTTGCGCGCACATGCTATCCGACCTTGGAAACTGCTCGCACCTTTAAATTTCCTAAACTCGCTCCTTCCATTTACCTTCACCATCCGTACCCGGCCTGACTCCACCTCACCTCACTTCTCCCAGTAATCACCACAATGTAAGCGCAAACAACCCGCTCACCCACCAACCCAACCTCACCCACCCCTCCACAGGCCACCCGATCACACAGCCAGCGCCTTCTGGGGTGAAGACTTCTTCCAGTCCGACCGCGACCTCGACGTGCTCGACTTCTTCACCGCCGAGCTCGGCACCGACTCGCTCTACGTGCCCAACGACCGCGCCGCCCTGCGCCGCCAGCTCGACGCCAACAACCTGCTGATCAACAAAATCGCCGAGATCGCCAGCGGCGCCCGCGACGCCGACCCGCAGATCGCCTTCTGGGGCCCCAAGCTCGTCGTCGTCATCCTCGGCGTCGTCGCCATCGACTACGGCGCCAGGCTGCCGCACCAGCTGCGCCAGACCAGCCACGACTGCCTGAAGAGTCGTCTCGGCCTGTACGATAGCGCGAAGGAGGAGATGCGGAGGGCGCTTGTGCAGTATGTGGATGGAGAGGCGTACGAGTTGCGCGGCGCCGGTCTGTATGATACGATCAACATGTTCAAACTGATTCCGATCAAGCGCCATCCGGATCAGACGGGCGTCAACTTCCCGAATCCAGTGTGGTGCGCCAAGTACGAGACCGCCGAGAATGAGAACGTTTGCGGGAAGTGCGGGAAGAAGGAGGCGGCGAAGCTGAAGAAGTGCACGAGGTGCCTGAGGATCAAGTACTGTAGTGCGGAGTGCCAGCGGGAGCATTGGGCTGAACACAAGAGGGAGTGCAAGAAGGATGGTCTGGTAAGTGCAAAGACCTTACGTAGGTGTTTCCCCCGGAAAGTGTTGCTAATGAGCGGGGTGTTTGGTAGCCGCGCAAGGTCTCGCCGGTGAAGCTGCAGACGTACAGGGTTGATTCTAGAAATAGCATAGATGGTACGCCTAAGTGCCATCTCGTAAGCGAGTATTCCCGTCAGAGTCCGGCGCCGCAAAAAAATAAGTGAAGAACAAGCGGAAGAGGGTGAGGTGATCAGGCAATAGCACACGATTTCGACTTATTAATCTAATCATAGAGATGGTAGAAGTGGACGGTTGATCGGGATTGACCTTCATGATAATACGATACTACCATGGGGAGTGGAAGCAGTCGTCCGGACGTAAGTGTTTGTAAGATTAAATTACGTTTGCATCCAGATAAATGCTTCCACTCCCTATAGAGAGAATACAATAAACGATTCGAATGATCACTCAAAATTCTCACGCTGTAGTGCGGCAGAACGTCCTAGGGCATAGTTTGCTTAGTCATTGCTTCATTTAATAGAGTATATAGCTGCACCTCTTGCGTGTGACGCAGGAGGCATCATCATCAACTACCGGTGCTCTTGATAACCAGTTGATATCTTGTGTTTCTTTTGCCTTGTGAAGGCCCTTACGAAGGAAGATGGAGGCCTATAAGGAGCCTCTGCCGGCCTCTGTTGGTTGCTGCATACGCTATCTACTCCCCTCTTACGTACAGGGGCTGGTTGTTGTGTTTTGGTTGTTTCTTCTCGTCACTGCAAGCTCCTCTGCCCTCTGGCTTACCAGGCGTTCACACACTGAGCGTCACTCCGCACAACAACGCTAACCGGTGGATAGCTCCATCAGGAGTCCCTGAGAGGCCACAAAAGTAGTAGTTCGATCACAGCTTCAGATTCTGATGGAATTTGCGCTTGATCGGTCGGAATCGATGAATGAATGTGTTGCAGTTCCCTCGGGAACTTGCTGAATGCGCAGCATATCCTTGCGTGCCTAGGGAGAGAAAACGAAGATGTAGAAGACTCTGATATCTAAAGGTAGTAACTATGGTGGCTTAAATACATGACTGTTGGGTACAAATTGGGTAGAGTTAAGGTAGTGATTGGGCAGATATTGGGTAGTGTTTTTAAGCACGGAGCAGGTTGGGTAGTAGGTAGGTGCCTGAATTGCCACCGTATGCCCAAGTGATGCCTAAACCGTTACAGAATGACTTGATTGCTTGATTGCTGAGGCGCTCGTGGTGTTGCTCCCAAGACGTCTCAGAATGAATGACTAAGCTAATATGCTATCCAATAACAGATAACGGAGGTGATTGAGCTCATTTTCCATCAGATTCCATGCGGCTCATAGAGGCATCTCATCTCAGTATATTCTTGGCTTTCAATGATGATAGGTGATGGGAAATACGTTCATGAACCTTATCGTGTATCACGTCCTCACATCATGGTCTCCACTCAAGCTCACATCTTCGATGGATTAAAAGAATTCCACAACCCCACCCCGACCGCTTGGTACTGCCTTTAGAATCTGTCACTACATACCCCTTCCTACTTGATACTCCTGCCCTGGGTTCTCTTTCCTTGGTCCCTTGAGGTCGAGTCACCCTTCCATTTGGCTGCTTGCCCTGTAAAGCCCTTCCGTTCACACTTGCTCCCTGAACAGCCTTTCCGTTCGGCCCCTTCAATTGAGTAGACATCTTGTTCAAATCGCTCACCGAGGCAGGCGTGTTCTTTATTTCGCCCACTTCCGGATTGTTTGGCTCGACCGTCTCCTTCCCGGGCGTGATCCCAATTAGGCGTGATGCGTGGCGCGCAGTTTTCGTAGCGGCTTCGTCGTTTGATTCAAATGCTCGTATGACGTCTTGGACTCCTCTGACGAGCTCTGATGGATATGTGGGTGTATTTAGGGCCTCAACATAGGATATGACCTCACACGAGTCTTCGACCAACTTAGCACTCGATTTGTCAAGGGCCCTACAGAGGTCTCCGTATCTTGAAAAGTCAGTTCTATTTTTTAAAATAGATACATTCTTGATATGCTACCATACTCAGTGCCCTGCTTGGACTCATGTCTTTCCTCGATTGCAGTGATGTCATCCGAGACAACCTCCAGTTGTTCCGGGATTGAGGCTACCAGGTCCGGAGCTGGACTTTCGGCTTTACGAAGGCCCTCCGTATCTCTTAGGTATTCCTTCTCCCATAATCTGAGCCGGTTGTATAGATCGTGAAGGTGCAACGGCGTTTGACCAGCCACTACGATGAAGGCCTTGTTGCTAAGCAGGTTGCGAAGTCGTTGAACCACGCTCGTATCGTTGTCTGGTCGGTGAGATGCCATTTTCAAGGACGAAGAACGAATAAGGCTGAGGCAGAGAGTTTGCATATGGCACATGAAAACGGGGCGGGCCGAAGACTGAGTAAGAGGAGATATGTGGCAAGGCTGGAGCCTGGCGTCCGGTCAGCAGGACCATCGAGCGAATAGTTGTCGGACACATCTCTCACGTCTCACGGGTCTCACCGGTTGAGCGGTGATCGATAAACCTCACTAAACTTTATCCAATGGATTTTGAAGATCGTTTTCGAGGAATGCCATGCTGATGTTAAGCCACTTAAAGCGGGGATAGCCTTGATGCCGCATATCAGACTTCTTCACCCAGCCTTTTGCACGCGCAGTGAAACCATACTGCAAACCCTGTGAAGAATATTCCTCAACTTCCAAAAAAGCTGATCGCAGCACATTTCGACTGTGCGTTGACCCGAAAGTTGCCACCCACGTGGAGATCAAACGGAAGATTATATTCGCCATACAAAGTACTCTCTGACACTGCCATGGCTGAGCCTCTCGCTGTTTTGGGTGCCATTGGAACAACAGCACAGCTTTTGGGGTTTCTTGTCACAATTTTGGGGACTGTACGCTCCTTCATTCGCAATGTGGAGAAGTATAAAAAGGTCGTGAAGGGCTACCTACTTACCATGGATGAGGTCAGGCGAAGAATCAGTGACTGGCAAAACCTCTGGATTAAACCTGGGCGCAGCTAGACGGACAACGGACTCTACAGTCGTCTTTGGGGAAAACAAGGGTTCGACAATATCTCCGTGCGCTTGCGCAGGCTGATGGAGGAAAATGAAAGACTGCGACTAGAAATTCGGCAACGGGCCAAATTCATCCCCCAGAATAATCATGAAAACCATGGATTCGAGAGGTTACTGCAGACATTGCAAGAGAATCCCAACGTGAATGGCGACCGAGAAAGGTGTCTTCAGATCCTACGCGAAATGTACCTGGATCCCCAGGTCTCGCGTTTCGGATTTCACACTGCCTGGTTTACTGTGTGGCACAAAGGTGTACTGAATTCTGAGGTTTATAATCTGAAGAAAGAAGTTGACGAATTCGTCGATGTAACCACGAGATATTACATTCAACGCCACGGAGATAGCACTTCACAGTTTATGGAAGGAGGTTTTCGCAGAAAGACAAATACATACAACCAATACGCAATCTTGAATGATAAATTAAGGACGGGTCATGAACGAGACCACTGGTTAGTTCTAGGAGAACCGTCACTCAAGGATGCAACCGAACTTCTCGAGGAAGATCACTGTCCGAAAGTCACCGCCATGAGCGAAACGGAAAGTCAGCTCACAACGTGGAAAATGCCGCCTCCCTCGGACGTCAAATACATCGATATCAACGAGAGGGACTTTAGATGTACGAACCAGCAGCGGAATATGAAATTGTTCCTGAGGTCCTTCGCCGATGAAACCTGCGACAGGAAGAAGGCGCGGTTTATGTGTGCATCTCTTGCGGCAAAGCTGGCAAACACAATTGTTCTGGTCAATCGTACACCTTGGGTTGATAAACCATGTCTCTGCGGCATAGCCGTCTTTCATACGAGAGACCAAAAATATTTTTCAGTATTCCGAGGAAGGCCCAAGCAAGCAGACTGCAACAGGGCCAGCCATAATGCGTCAGTCTTCTTCAACCTGGCAATAGCCATCAGCGAACTTCTTCTCCGGAGACCAGTGACCATCGTGAACAATAAACCGGCGCAAACAAAACCCATAGAGGCCGATATGCTGAAAGTTGCATCGATCTGATGTGTGCTTGCTGTGAGATCTTCTTTCGACTTCTCTCAACGAACAACTGAGACTGATGAGGGGTTTGATCCTCGTCTTCTGAGAGACTCAATACAAAAAATCATTACGCCGTAAGTTGAACCACCCAACTTTGAATAAATAACTACTAAGGTTAAGTAGGTGTTGGATTATTGATGAACAACGATGATCCATTGATGATTGGCATGAGGAGGAAGGGCGTACGTGGCCCACCCTCCTTATATACGTAAGTGAGTGACTAAGCTATCTGGTGTTGCAAAAGCAATATGCAAAACACGTGATTTCCAACAGTAGGATATTGGATTTCTCCAATACTATACACGAGCAAGAGGAAAGAAGCTTACTGGAGCGGATATTCAGTACGTTTCGTGATACCTGGACGTTGAATTGATTATATGGATTGCCTTGCAATAATTCAGCGGGATGTTTTTCTTTGACACGTTAATGAAAACGCGATAACCCGCTCTTTCATCCCAAGTATCTACAATGAATCACTCTTGCCACACCATCTATTGGTCTTGTACACTCGGGTGCTAGCGCCGCGTACGGATAATTGTTGTGGTTTTCATCAGGAGTATAACAGGGACGGCAATGTACAGAGGGGTATTGCAGCCGAGGGTTAGCGCCGAATGTGAAATTTCCACTGACAGGTCAGAGAAGTATCTAATAAAGATTAAAGACTGCTATGAGGAGTAGCAGCATTCGTCCGGACGTAAGTGACTGAGATGTCGAATTACGTCTGCATCCGGACGAATGCTTTCACTCCCTGCGGAATTATATTTATTGACCATCGGCTGCAAAACTCGTCTGTATGAGACCATTTGGCAATAGGATTAGCTTGGAAAAGTGGTAAGGCTGGCTATCCTAATGCTTGCTCCCCGCAACCCCATTTGGCCCCTTCACCTCCACGCTGACCGGACCCTCACCAACAGCGGTCAAAATCACCCTCTTGACACGACTCTGAAGCGTGGAGACGGTTCCCTCATTGATGTCCAAGACCGAAGGCTCAATCTTCTTTCCCCTCTCGCCATCCCATCCCGGCGTTTCGCCCAGAATCGACCGGAACACGCCCGCCACGCGATTCCTGTTCCCGTGCAAGTAGAAAATGACAGCGTTCGGCCCAGCATCAAATGAATACGCCGCAACAACCTCCCCCGCCGCCTCGTTGATGCGCCCGACCACCGCCACCGCCGCGCGCGACGCATCATCCATGTAGAAAATCGGCGGCACGCTATCCAGACACAGCGCATGGAAGGAATTGCTATCCCTCATCGCCAACGCGCCAAACGCCGCGAAATCCCTGTCCCGCACCGCCTCCTCCATCCGCCTCATCCGCTCCGGCACGATCTTGTCCGCGCGGTGCCAGAACAGGTCGCTCGTCGCCACCGTCACCTGCATGCCCGCCGTGCTGCTCACGTCCTTCTTGCGGTCCCGCGTCACCAGCACCAGCATCCGCATCTCGGGCCAGTGCGACGCGGGGAAGGCGGCGTACGCCTCGCTGTCGGCGCCGTCGGCGCGCTGCCCGCGCGCCCACCCCGCGTACCCGCCGAACAGGCTGCGGCTCGCGGACCCGGACCCGACGCGCGCGATGCGCGACAGCTCGGTCGGCGAGGCGGGCAGCGCGTACAGGTCGGCGACGGCGCGCACGAGCGCGGCGAAGCCGGACGCGCTGCTGGCGAGGCCGCTGGCGGTGGGGAAGTTGTTGCGCGAGGCGATGCGGAGGGGCAGGGCCGCGAGCTCGGGGAGCGTCGGGTCGGCCTGTTCGAGGGCGCGGCGCAGCGCGCGCAGCTCGGCGAGGCAGGCGAGGTAGCGGGCCGAGAGCGGGCAGGGCGCGTCGTTTAGCTCGAGCGAGTCGTGGGCGTAGGAGCGCGAGCAGGAGGCTGTGGTGCGCGTGCAGAGGTCGTCTTGGGAGAGGGTGACGGAGAAGGAGGAGTTGGTTGGGAGGTTGAGGGCTGTGTCGCGCTTGCCCCAGTATCTGGGTTTTATTAAATTTAGTTTGTGTTGCGGAGGGCGTGGTTTGGGGACCTACTTGATCACTGCTATGTTGACCGGGGCGGTGACGGTGGCGCTGAACACCTCGTCCGTGTTTTTTTCCTGCGACATCGAGATGGTCTGTGATCGGCGTGATTGGAGCACTGATGTGATGGGCTGATCAGTTTTTCTGGGAAGCTTGAGACTTTAGATCCTGGAATGCCGACCGAATTCGAAAGATGCCCGAAAGAGCGTCCGGGGCCAATACGACTGCTGCACACAAGACAAGGTATGGAACACATGTTCTAAATCAGCGAAGGATTGCTACGATATAATTTCCATATTTGAGAAAACTCCGAAAGGTAAGAACCCTCAAGTGGGAATTCCGAGGTCTGGCTGACAAGCGTCTTACGAATGGATGCCGAGCAGAAGGCGGCCGGTAATCCGCATGGGGCGTAGCTACTTGTGGCAATGGAGACGTTGCTTGTATTTGCAACAGCAACATTAATAGCGGATGCGAGTTGCTGCCGAGGAGGAAGCGGTGAATTTCCAAAAGTCGTCTATTGATCAATTCTTCCGCCTTTGCAACTGCGGTTTCACATCACTGAATTTTTTGCACATCACCCTTCATTCACACTTGTTCCATGTCTCTGCAATGAGCGTGGCAGCGCCTGCAAATCAGCTGGCGCCTTTGCCGATCGAAAAAATCACCAGCTTGCCCTCCGAAGACACCGCCACGATTGGTCTGGATGATGTTGACTTGTCCGGCTGTGACGAGGAGCAAATCCGCCTCATGAATGAAATGTGCATCGTGGTGGATGAGAATGACAAACCCATCGGCATTGGAACAAAGAAAGCTTGTACGTCGGCTCCACAACTTTAGGAGATGGCATGCCTGTTCATGTATGTTCGGGGCATTACTGACCACCAATGCGGTTGCAGGCCATCTGATGGACAACATCGAGAAAGGACTGCTCCACCGAGCTTTCAGTGTCTTCCTCTTCGACCACGACAACCGCCTCCTATTGCAGCAACGTGCCTCGGAGAAAGTAACGTTCCCGGATCTATGGACCAACACGTGTTGCTCGCACCCGCTTGCCGTTGCTGGCGAAATGGGTGTTGATTTACCAGCATCCATTGAAGGCGCACAACGCGCAGCTCAGCGCAAATTGAGCCACGAGCTGGGAATTCCCGAAGATGAAGTCCCACTGGGAGAGTTCGAGTTCCTGACACGCGTCCATTACCTTGCCGCTAGTGATGGGAAATGGGGAGAGCATGAGATTGACTACATCCTATTCTTGAAGCCGACAAGAGGTTCCCTGACACTAGATGTCAATCCAAACGAAGTGAGAGATACGACTTGGGTTTCCTCAACAGAGCTACGGGAGATGCTTGAAAATCCGGCTTTAAAGTTTACGCCTTGGTTTAAACTCATTTGCGAAAGCATGCTGTTTAAGTGGTGGGAACACCTTGACCGAGGACTGGAGAGGTTCAAAGATGAAGATATTAGACGAATGTAGAAAATAAGCGATTAATATGTTCATTTCTTCATGCTTACATCCAGATAAAACCTTCTGAGAATGTCTTTAACAGCGAGACTACAGTGTGACGGTGACTACGTTTCCGGGTATTTTTGGGTCTGTCGAGTCGATGCAGCTTACAACATCTACATAAATAAGCTGTCCCAAGATGAAGAAATAAAATAAATAGACCATAAATTCTTGAACTGATCAATCTGCACTTATGACCTCAAAGAATGTGCACTGGAGCTTGGGTGGCCTGTGCCTTTCGGAGATTTCCTTTTAGAGTAAGGCCGGAATGTCGAGCGAGAGGATCGTAGTGTTCACTCTTCACGGTTTCTGTTTGAACACGGGAGTTGCTAAATCATTTTGTGAAATTCGAACTGAATTTAATGAGCGAATTGACGACTTGTACGTTTATCAGCCTAAAGACAATGTACATTTCATGAAGTTTGAAAGTGAAAGCCAAACATAAACAAACCGACAATGATGTTCCGTGTACACCAGCAACACCATGTTAAACCCAAAACCTGCAAAAACAAACTCGAGAAGAATCGTTTATTCCGATGATTTCAGGCGCATTGCGTTCAAGATCGCCGTCATCCGTTGGCCTGCAACACCCCTCTCCTCGCTGAACTCCTCTACCATCCGCCTCGCACGTTCCATCAACGTTTCCAACACGCGCTCAGTGTACTCAAAACTGCCGTACTGCCGCAGAAGAGAGACAGCATACCTCTTGACATCGTCATCCCGCGGCCTCTGCTGCACGATGTTGAGGAGGCGGTAGTCCGAAGTGTCTGCCTGAATGCCGTGGATGATCAGGAACGAGAACTTGCCTTCGGTAAGGTCCTCGCAGAGCCCCTTGGCGTCGCTGTACTGCGCGCTCGCCAGGTTAAGGTAATCGTCTCGGATCTGAAAGAGGACTCCGATGACGTCCGCTAGGGCGCAGAGATCCCTGGGTGATTGGTTAGTGACGGGCTTCAAAAGAAAGCGCTGCGGGGGGTAATTTGACCACTTACAGCTTGCAGTCGCTCTCCGCCTGCATCAGCTTGATGGCCAGCCGGAATAGCCCGCCGGTCTTCTGAGCCACCATGCTGACGTATTCAGCCTCGGTCGGACACCTGAACGAATCCCGCCAGAACAGATCCAACCCCTGGCCACGGTGCAGCTCGACGAGCTCTTCGCCAAAGATGCGCACAGCGTCTGGATTATCGAGCTTGAGAACTTCCTGCAGCGCAAGGAAGTAGACGTAGTTGGCGCTGTTGATCGTTTGCGCCTCGCCGTAGATGCTGTGCGCCACAGGGATGCCGCGGCGCAGCGTCGAGAAGTCCTCAATGTCGTCGACGAGCAGCGAGGCTGTGTGCAGCATCTCGACCACCCGCGTGATGCCTTCCAGCTTCTCGGTGGGGACGCCCAGCCACTCGTTGAACGCCTGGATCAGCTGTCCGCGGATGTTCTTGCCTTTCTGCTGCAGCAGGTAGTTGTAGGGAGCCAGCAGGACGTCTTCTTGCCGCTTCGTCCACTCCCGGCCTTGCTGGGGGTCGAGCTCTGCAGTTCGGCTTCCATCGTTCAGCGCGGAGTCCGTCGTGTCAGTGGATGCGTCTGAACTGGCGTCTTTGCCCTTGGGAATCCCAGGTGCAGGAGGCATAGCCCTTGGCAACATGGAGCTCTGGTCGCGGGACTGCCGCCATATCGACATGGATCGCAGGTTACTCAAGCTGAGCCGGCCCTGCGGATGGGGCTTGTACGTGCTCATTGTAGCCATCTTGGAAGGTGATAATCGGGAAGATCTGTATGGTGTTTCAACAAAACGAACAATGAGTGTTCGAGTGGTCTGATCATCTGCGGCCTCATACTAATATCTAATCGGGACGGACAAAGAACGTGGAGCAATATCTAGACGGACAAAGCACGTGCAACAATACCTGGAACATCTCACAAGCAGCATTGCCCGATGCAGGCATTCTGGCCAGCAAGCTCTTTTACCCCTCCCCTCGTTTTCTCGGGCCGCGAGGACTGAAGCGTCGGACCGACTGCTTTTTTTGCCACATGGGGTTAGCAGCCTGTCGGTATTGCGCACGTCGTACCCTTGTCCAGACAGTCCGGAGGAACCGGCACAATGGTTGAAGTCCTTCGAAGTGAGGCATTGTGTGTATCTGAGAAGAGGTTCAAGAGATGTGTTGCATGGGTAGTGATAAAGCACTCATGAAAACCAGTTGCGGCTGCAGCACAGACCGGGCACTCATCATCGCTCGAAGACTACATTTAAGAGTTTACATACTTTCTCTCTTTCTAGATGTGCGCTAAACTGCTCATACTGTGCTGGAAAATTAGGACATCGATGTCACTGGTCATATGATTTACTTTATCAGAGCTAAATACACGCAAAGTAATCGGAAGATCGAATTTTCAACAGTCAGGACAGCCTTGGTATACATTTCATTGAGTCCAGGGATAGAGGTACAAAGGGATATAGTGTGGTGGCAAAATTCCATGTAAAAGTCGAACAAAGCAAGTCATAGGCAGAAATCGTAGCAATCATGTGTTACAGCTTTGGCTCATATCAGAATTTACTTCAATGCATTGATATTGACACTATGAAAACATAAATCCTTCCAATCTTCTCAATCTTTACTAGTGTGACACAAAACGGTTGATTGCTCCCAATCCCTCTCTATCATCTCTAATCTCTCGTTCCCCTTCCCTTCTACTCTTCTTGTCCTCCCTGTGACCTCGGTATATGCATTTTCGACACAGTTGAAGATTTAAATAGATGCTGCAAAAAGTCAGGACATTAGATTGAGCTAACAAGTCAGTCTTGCTCTTCGAGCGCACCTGGGGACGTTCCATGAACGCTTATCGAGATCACGCTAAGAAGCTCTATTATTTCACCAGAACCCTAAAGCCCTTGGACTCCAGCTTGGGGAGCGGAATGAGGAAGTCATGAGTCTGCATGATATCAGACTCGTCCGTCTCATACAACTGAAGGTTGGGGCCACCAGGACGGAACATGAGGGCCATGAGGATGTTGAGTTCTCCGTAGGCCAAGCTGCAGTATGTCACGTCAGTCATTAGGGCCCAATGGATCAAAGTGGCGAGAAACGTACCTCATGCCGAGGCAAGAGCGCGAACCCTTGGCGAAGGGGACGTAGTTGCGCTTCAGGGCCGGGTTGACGTTGTCGCCCAGCCACCGCTCGGGAATGAACTCGAAGGGTTTCTCGTAGACTTTGGGGTCGGTGTGCATCATGAAGGCGGACATGCCGACAGGTACGCCGCGCGGGATGGTCCATTCCTTGTACTGCAGAGCCATGTCGGGCGATACGCGGGGCAGGCGGTGCATGACACCGTAGCTGAGACTATGGGTCACGTTAGTTAATGATGTGGAGCATGAAGAGAAGTCATGTCTTACCGAAGACCCTCATGGATGACTGCCTGAAGGTAAGGCAGCTTCTCGATCTGAGCCCAGGTAGGGAACGTATTGGGATAATCGGCCATGATATCCTTGAGCTCGAGCTGCAGTCTTTCCCTGATGTGTGGCTTCTGAAGGACGTAGAAGGTGATAAAGTCGAGGGTACGGGCAACGCTGACACTGCCAGCGCCGAAGAGGATCTGTGCTTCCTTGACGAGGCGGTCGACGGAAAGCTCGGACTCAGGCATGTCGCTGTCAAGGACGTGGCGGAAGAGGGAGGTGCGGCTGCCGTCTGTCTTGGCTTCCTTTCCACTGCGCTTGTCGGCCATGGCCTTCTCAATGCTTCTCTTGGCAAACTTCCAAAGAGTCAGTCGGAATCGTAGTGACAATGCTGCAGAATGGTAGACCTACCTTCTCAAAGTCCTTCGGTCCTTCGCTGTGCGGCAGGATCCACGAGACGACGGATTCGGGGATCCAAGTGATGATCTTGACAAGCCAAGGGAATGCAACCATGACGGGAATGGACAAGATGACACCGTGGACCAGCTCAAACCAGTCACTGGCGAAGTTGGGATCATCCAAAAAGTCAGGAGCATCATCGGTACAGATTCTGGTGATGACGTCTCCGGAGAATGCGAAGAAGGCATGATCCAGGCGGACGACGCGGCCGGAGCCACTTAGCTCTTGAAGGCGCTTGTCAAGCTTCTTAGCGAGTTCGCGGAGCATGGGCTCCATCTTGGTAGCTCCAAGGCGGGAGAAGAAAGGCTCAAGTGGCTTTCTGCGTCTGCGGTGGAGGTCGTGCGGAGTAGTGAGGAAATGAGAGTCTACACAGTCAGCGTACTGATCAAGCGCGGTAAGAATAAGGTCTTACCTTCAAAGTTCAGGCCTTTGACAAATTCGTGATAGTTCTCGGTGCGACGGACGCTGCCAGCGACGTAGAGAGTATTGTAAAACTCTCCATCATCGATGGACAGCTCATGGGGATTGATGCGCACAATGGGTCCTTTGAAATATCAGCAGAGGTGACTAGCAATGGCGAAGACTGGCCAGCTTACCATATTTGTTGTGAAGGTCCTTGATTTTGAAGACATACTTGCCCTGCTTGATGACGTCGTAGTAGAACTCGTACCAGCCAGTAAGAGCGGCGATTTTGGGGCCAGGGAAGCGGGCCAGCGGGGAAAGAAAGAGGCGGTAAACGGAAAGCCAGACCAAGTAGCCAGCAGACAGAACGGCGCCACTCAGGGCTGCTCTGCCAACGAAAGTCTGGGGAAGACGAGCGAGCGCGGCCTGCGTGACCGCAGCAGCATTCACGGCGTCAATTGCAGGCGGCATTTTCAGAACACCATGAAAAACATGAACTTGAAGGTTTCGCGTGTTTGCAACTCGAGGAATATGACATTTAAAGGTACCTGTAGTCTGTTGTTGTTGGTGTTATGTCCGCCCGGCCGGCGATACTGTTGTGCCAACACTTGCGCTCTCCGACATGCTCTTCGGCCCACGGTGCTACTCCGAGAGAAAATGCCCCATTAAGCAACGCCGCAAGTAATTCCACCACCGGACCTTCCCGATTATTTTCCGGCGCAGGAACACCATGCCAATGGCCGACTCCGCAGGCCGCTAAAACACAGGACTCTAGCGCTTCTCATGTTTCTTCGACAACATCTATTTAGTTCAGAACGCCGGCCTGCAAGCTGTCGTTCACTTCAAAACCACCTCCATGAGCGCCAGTGACTTCGTTTATCTTACTCTCCTCAACGTTGTCCTTCTCAGCTTCTACATTCTTCTCCAGATTTCTCTCGCCCAGCAAGATGCAGCTCCTCTACTCTAAGCTTGTCGACCCGTCCGAGTACGACATGGACGGGCTCAGCGACCCTCAGCTGGACCTCCGTATCAGCAAGTACGCCGACTTCGAGGAGATTGGCACCATCCGCGCCCAGGAGGACTGGAGAAAGCATGTTGGCGGGATCTCCGAATTCTACCGTGGCGGTCTGGGCCCTAGGTTCAACTTCATGGCCATTGCCGTGCCTGAGTGCCTGCCTGAGCGCCTCGAGATCATCTCTTATGCCAACGAATTTGCTTTCCTTTACGATGGTTAGCCACCCATGAACAACCGCTCGCAAGCGATGAAGCTGACGGAGGGATGCAGACATGGTCGACAACGTCAGCAAGGAGGATGGCGATGAATTGAACGACCAGTTGATGGCTGCCTTTGCTGAGGCTGCCAAGACGGGCAAGATCACGCAAGCATTGACAGGGAAGAGATATGTTCAAGCCCAGATGCTGCTTGAGATGATGGCCATCGACAAGCCTCGCGCCCTCGTAGCCATGAAGGCTTGGGCCGAGTTCGTCCAACTGGCGTCCGGTCGTGAGCACTTTACCGATTTCCCCTCCCTGGACGACTATATTCCTTACCGCATTCTCGACGTCGGTGAAATGTAAGTATAGAATCCCCACCAGAGCCCCAGGCTCGGGTGTCGGTTCCAGATTGAACGCGCTGCTGACTTTCTCCAGGTTCTGGTTCGGCATGCTCACATTCGGCATGGGCCTGACAATTCCGGAGGAGGAGATCGAGGAGTGCCGCCGCCTCAGCCGCGACGCCTACATCATCTTCGGTCTGCAAAACGACCTCTACTCGTGGGACAAGGAGGTCGCAGCGGCCGAGAAGATCGGCCAAAAGCACGTCGTCAACGCCGTGTACGTCATCATGAAGGAGCATGGCTGTGGCGTCGAGGACGCCAAGCAGATCTGCCGCCGCGTCATCCGCGAGCACGAGGCCGAGTACATCAAGATGCTGCGCGTCGTCGAGAAACGCACCGACCTCAGCCCAGATCTCAAGCGCTTCGTCGAGGCCCTGCAGTACAGCTCCACCGGCAATGTGCTCTGGTCCGTTCTGTGCCCCCGCTACCACAACCATGTCGACTTCAATGAGCGCCAGTACTACCGCATGAGGCACGGCGCTACCTCCGTCCCGCCCACCCATGACTACGGTATCAAGACTGTCTTCGAGCCTCCGCAGCCTTTCCTGGCCGCGCCCGCCACTTCCTCCATGGTGACCCAGTCTGTTGAGGTCAAGGCGTCTGCTTGATCGTAGAAAGAGCTATCATGGGACTTACTCGACATTACTATCTAGCGATTTTCAGCGGAATACTTGCTCGTGTCTTTCGGCACACTCGCAATGGAAGAAAGGAGGACCGAGCAATGCGGAAGTTTTTGGCTGGGCTTGATTACTAGTCATCGAAGAATTTCACGCGTCAGATTAAGGTTGACATCCAGCCTCAGAAGTACGACGTTTGGCGCACTGGGTTTCAACGGAAATTGGCAGCATTACTTTAGATTCAGACCTTTCAATGGAACTCAACTCCTGCATGTACAGATCAGTCGTACGAAGATGCTTAGTGATAACCCTCCTGTTGATTGTATTGACTACCTTTCCACCAACAGAGCTTTCATTTACCCCTTGCAATCCTTTTGAGGCATCGTGGTTTCTTGCCATCTGGGGCCTCTTCACCAGGTAAACATTCTTGCTTCGGCTACTATAACGTTAAAACATCTAAAAATGCGCATCAAATGGCTTGTAGGCATTTGGAAGCGGATATTGGTGCCTTTATATTGAATCCTTAGAAGAATCCAACATAGGAGTTCGAATAAAGGTAGGGTTAATCCTCGGGATGCAAGTGTTTGAACTCAATGGATTATCCCTCTAAGGGTCTCTACAAGTCAGCTAACTACGGAAGATTCAGACGTATGCGCTAAGCTCCTTTCGGATGTTCTGTTTAGACTAAGCTACTTGTGGAGCTGGGAGACTTTCAACAGCAAGCATCTATTTGATTCTGTACAACTGTGTGAGAAAAGAGTTGATTGCTGGTATCTCATAATTATCGCAAAACGAAGTTTTAATGAATAAATTATTATAAGGAGATATGGTTCGTCATGACCGTCGGCAAAAAGCGAGGCTGGCCATCTCGGCGGAGGTGTTTATCGAAATCCGTGTTCTCCAGAATAATTCCGGACATACGCACGTTTAAAAGAGCAGATTAAGCTGCTGAGCGAATGAAACTCTTGCTTCCGCCACCATTACCAACCAAGGAAGCCATATTCAATTGCAGCGTTCAATGCGCTAGCCCAAGAAGGAGGTTCGAGGTTCACTCAAAACTGTTTTCTGCCCGACGGCAGCGCACGCCTGCCCAGGAAGAATGAAAGACTATTGAGCAACAGAAGAGGAAGCGTGATAGATACCTTCCGCAAAGTGAACGGATGAACGGAACATACGTGTTCCTCGGACCTTCTGATTCGGGTAGGTTGTCACTACCCTCCCGCGCGACTCATGAAGCTTCCGCGTCGATGATACCCGGAGTGTCGTGGCAGTCGCGGAATAGGACCAACCATCCAAAATCAATTGCGGACATTGGAAAATTAGTTTTCTTCTCACATTCGGATAGAGCAGCAGTTGTTTCTCGGGATTTGATGTTCTTTTGTGGCTCGCCGGTCTTTTTCGGCTTTCGCGAGCAAAATTTACTCGATGCGGACTGAGTGCGAACCGTCTCCGAAGTGGCTGCGCCCCCCCCCCCCCGAATTTGCTCGACATCGCGGCCACCTGTCCTTCATGGTCTGTATCTGGGTCAGTCCCAATGAGTGGCAGAGTTTAAAGCTATTAAAGACAAACCCAGGAGTTCTCAACAGCACACGGCGGTAGTCATACGAGTCCATTTTTGCCTTCGCTCTTTATTCAGCCGAAATCCTTTTCCGTACTCGGTCACCAACATGGCACCTCAAAATATCGGTATCAAGGCAGTTGAGCTCTATTTCCCTGCTCAATGTGTTGATCAGGCCGACCTCGAAAATTTTGATGGCGTGGCCCAAGGCAAATACACCATTGGGCTCGGTCAAACTCGGATGAGTTTCTGTGATGATAGAGAAGGTTTGTGCCGCCTTGATCTTACTTTTCTCAGCACCACTGACTTGATTCTGCATAGACATCTACTCTTTGGCTTTGACTGCCGTTTCGTCGCTGTTGAGAAAGTACAATGTCGACCCCAACAGCATTGGGCGTCTTGAAGTCGGCACTGAGACCCTAATCGACAAGTCCAAATCTGTGAAGTCCGTGCTGATGCAACTATTCCCGGAGAATTCCAACATCGAGGGCGTGGACACGGTGAACGCCTGCTACGGCGGCACAAACGCCGTCCTCAACGCCGTCAACTGGATCGAGTGTTCGGCCTGGGATGGCCGTGACGCCATTGTTGTAGCCGGAGACATTGCGCTTTACAAGAAGGGCAACGCGCGCCCAACTGGTGGTGCTGGTTGTGTCGCCCTGTTGATTGGCCCGAATGCGCCCGTTGTCTTGGAGCCCATCCGCGGCTCTTACATGGCGCACGTTTACGACTTTTACAAGCCCGATCTTACCAGCGAGTATCCGTACGTCGACGGCCATTATTCCATTCGTTGCTACACCGAGGCAATCGATGCCTGCTACAAAGCGTACAACTCTCGCGAGAAGCTCGTCCTTTCCAATAGCACGTACACGAAAAACAGGACGAATGGTGTCAACGGAGTCAACGGACACAAGCCCGTAAACGGGACGAACGGAGCCAATGGAGTCAACGGCCATAACGGTACCAACGGGCACAGCGCCGCCGCCGAGGCGAACGGCATCAACAGCGTCCACAAGGAGGTGCCACTGGACAGGTTCGACTACATGGCCTTCCACGCCCCCACGTGCAAACTCGTCAGCAAGTCGTACGCGCGCATGCTGTACAACGACTACCTCTCGGACCCGAAGAACCCCCTCTTCGCTGAAGTACCCGAGGGCGTCCGCGATCTCGACTACGCGGCTTCCATCTCCGACAAGACCATCGAGAAGACGTTCATGTCTCTGGTAAGCCCGAGCCCACAGCCGCAACGCCCGGCCCGCAAGCTAACGTGCAGCAGTCGAAGAAGCGCTTCGCCAGCCGCGTCCAGCCGGCCATCCAGGTGCCGACCATGTGCGGCAACATGTACACCGGCAGCGTCTGGGCGGGCCTGGTCAGCCTGCTGAGCAACGTCGGGTCCGACGAGCTCCAGGGGAAGCGCATTGGCCTCTTTAGCTACGGCAGCGGTCTCGCGTCCTCGCTGCTATCGTTTAGAGTGAATGGCAGCACGGCGGAGATAACGGATAAGGTGGACCTGCACCGACGCTTGGATGCGCGCGAGGTGGTCGCTCCACAGGTGTACGATGACGTAAGTAGCCCTCCGGCAACAACCAATGGAAAGATGCAGCCGCGCTGACAGTGCCGAAAAGATGTGCAACCTCCGAGAGGAGGCCCACTTGAAGAAAGGTTTCAAGCCAAAGGGAGCTGTTGAAAGGATCCTGCCGGGTACCTACTATCTGGAGGAGGTGGATGAGATGTTTCGAAGGATCTACGCCATTAAAGCCTAGATGTCTGTGATGACTGCTGATTGGAGTCTTCGACTTGTGGCGTTATGTTGCTTTTTCTTTATGGTTCTCTTTACGCATTTACTTCATCATTTTTTGTTACTTTCGTTTGCAACATAACGGAATATAGAGTTAGATTCCTCATCTAAAGTCCATTTGAACACAAGGAGTACCCAAGCTTGCGCTTCGTTGAGACACCAGTTATGCGATAATATTGATACTTGACAGCTGCTCCGATTAAGATGGGTTCTATGAAATTTGCGGTGATTGCGCTGCCATTTCGGAGGTTAGGGGATGCCGCCTTTGGTTATGATGGCGCTCGGCCCGAGCGGGCACATGTCCATTGGCGCGTGGGCTTTCTTTTCCAAGTATCTTGTCATTTTGCATTTGGATGTTCCTGGTCTTCTTTTTTAATATAGCCCCCATCGTTTTGCCCATCTGCAGTGAGGTTTCGATCCAATTGTCCCGCTTACAATTGGCGCGACCCCTGTTCGTGATGACGGCATCATTCCTTCAGCTTGGTCTTGTAGGCGCCTTGGCGCTCTTCTCGTCAATCATCCTTATCATTATCTGGTGGTCTTTTGAGTTTTGGAGATACAACAGCACTCTGCGCCAATTTGCTTGGGTGGACGTCAACAATAAGGAATGGTTCCCCAAATTGAAAGCATTTCTGCGAGGGTTCTCAAACGCGCGAGATGTCATTACCAAAGGATACGAAGAGGTAACCAGCCGATTTTCAACGCGAATTATCAATACTGACTTCCTTTCAAGTATAGCAAGAATGGAAAGATGTTCGTGACGATCGACCAGACCGGCCGCCCGCAAGTCTTTATTTCTCCTGCGCACCTGGACGAGGCATTGAGAATCGACGGCACAGTCCTGGACGAGCATTCTTTCTTCCCAATGACCATAGCCGAGAAGTACACATTTGGCGGATACGGGCAACCAATTGGCATCAACGGACAGCATGTTGTCTGCATCCGCGGACTTACCCGGAACATGCATCGTCTCTCAGAAGACCTCAGCGATGAGACCGAGTATGCTCTGGGGAAGTACTGGGGGCATGAATCGCAATGGAAGGAGGTGAAGCTTGTCGAAACTTGCAAGTTTCTCACTGGTGCAGTAACGAGCCGGATGCTTGTTGGCTTGCCATTGTGTAAGTCTTTAAGGTTCATATCGTGGATCAAACTAAAGCTGATATGGTACAGGCCGGAACGAAGAATATCTCGATGTATCCCTCAGGTGGAACAACAGCCTCATGCTTACTGCTGGGCTTATCAACCTCTTTCCTGACTCTCTGCAGCCGTACGTCATAGCTACCCTGATTACATACTGGCCACTAACCTCACACCCTGCAGGCTCATTGCACCTCTTCTCATGATCCACACGAAAAGACTTACCGACCAAGGTCTCAAGTTTCTGGCCCCTCCTGCTCGAAGCCGTATTTCGGATCGGGAGAATCAAACAGACGGCAAAAGCTGGGAGGAGCCCTTCGACTACATGAAATTCCTCCTGGACGAACCGAGCGGATTCAATAACTGCATGAACAACAATCCAACCGCTTTAGCCCGGGGCGTCATGATGATCAACGCTGCCGCCTTCTTCGCATCCGCATACGGCGTCGTGAACGCCTTGCTCGACATCCTGTCCGCGCCGCCGGAGCTCGACCTCATGGAGAAGCTGCGTGCGGAGTGCGAAGCCGTAGCCAACGATCCGGAAGACAACCTCACCAGCAAGGTCGGCATCAACAAGTTGGTCCACCTCGACTCGGTGGTGCGGGAGAGCATGCGCTTCAACGCCCTCGACTACACTGCGATGCACCGCTTCGTCAAGCCGAGGGAAGGGTACACGTTCTCCACCGGCGAGCACCTGCCGCAAGGAACGCACATTGTCTTTCCGTCCGGCCCGTACCAGCACGAGGACGAGCTTTACCCTAATGGGGCCGAGTTTGAGCCATTCCGCTTCTCCGATGAGACTGAAGGGGCTCCCAAGCATCATGTAAACGGCCCGGTCAATGCGGTTTCCACTGGTAAGTACCACTTCCCGTGGGGCATTGGCAAGTCGCAGTGCCCCGGAAGGTTCTTTGCGGTGCACGAGATCAAGATCATTCTTGCCCACATTCTCTTGAACTACGACATCAAGCCGATGGCTAGGAGGCCTGCGAGCATGCCGATTGGCACCTTCGCGCTTCCGGACGAGAGCATCACCATTTCTATCCGGCGGAGAAGCACTGAGAAAATGGAAACGTAGGGCAGTTCTTGTTGTCACGTAGTATAGTCACCAATGTTTGTTAGAGTGCGGGCGGACTAGGTTCAAATTTTATTTTGGTTAGCTATTTTTGCGAAGCGCGAGCTGCGCTGGGATGTGACAACACGCGCACATTGCTGCTCTTTGAAATTATGTACATACGAAATCCTTAGCATAGAATTGCAGCATTGTTCCACAATCTTTGTAACGTGCGGGGTATGTTGTTAACACGTAACCCTGAAGGAAGAGTCTGCCAGAAGAGGTGTAAAAACACCCGGACCTTCGGCGAAGACGTGGTGGTCTGTTACACGCAGATTTTGCTCATGAAATCACCTACATACAAACGTAGTAATGACCGACACTCTTCAGGCCGACCAAATCCGGACCGAAGTGCTTCGCTGTTCGTGAGCATGGACGAATCCGGAGTCGCGGTGGTGTATAAAGGCAGCCTGATATTCCTGTGCCTCTACTATACCACAACCTAATCAAATCAATCCTTTACTATTCCAACTACATCTACCCGAAAGATACAAAGACGACCATCATGCCTTCCGCAACCGAAATCAAGAAGAACTCCCTCGACATCTTCTCCGCCCTCTGCGCCGGTGACTTCACCTCGCCCGTCGCGCAGAAGCACCTCTCGCCCAACTTCACCTCGACGCACGGCGACGAGCCAGCAACAACCAACCTCCAAGACTTCATCGCCAAGTGGCAGGGCGCCATCGGGCAGATTCCGGACCTCAAGGTCGAGGTGCTCGACAGCGTCGCCGAGACGGACGGGGAGAATGGCAAAGTGTGGATCTACTCGCGCCTGACGGGCATGCCGGGCGTCAAGTTCGTCGACAGCGTGGATATCATGGGCTGGGTTGGGGATCTGTGCGTCAGCAACAAGGACGTGCAGCGCGTCGTGGTCTAGAAGCGTCGTCCAGAATTCTCTTGTACACTAGCGTTAAGCATACGAAATACGATATGAAACTCTCTCCTCATACTTTTTTGTCGATCCTTTGTCGCGCCGCAAAACAAGAACTGTGAGATGAGTCAGAACGTGCTCACGGAAAGTGAAATTGAGGGGGTCGTGTCGAAATCTTGGCGTTGGTTCCGGAAGGGGAAATTTCTCGCTCGGCCCGAGCCGACGTTGCCTAATTTAGCGCGCTCCGACTGTTGGCCGCTCTTCGGGCCGGACGCTGCATGCCCTTCTTCGGAAGGAAAAATTACTTAGGTAATGTTGCAGACGATGGAAATCTCCAAGAACAGTATGTCTACATTAGCATGAACTTTGATGGACCTTCACGACCCCATAGGCCGGAAAGGAATCTCGTCAATGAAGAGAAGGGAGAACGAGTCGGAGAGTTTGGTCGGCAAAATATGCATTTTTATGGACATCAAATTAAGTTTATCTAAAACGAGAGTGACTTCAACCGCCTTTCCAGCAAAAGAGGAACGGTGATAGAGAAAGGAAAAAGTCCCAACGCACACTCCCTTGAACCATCCCCGACCTATCATACACATCAATCCCATACACAACAACGCACGACCGAAACCCATCACACATCGACCTTCTCCCCCGGCACCACCACCCCCTCCGCCTCCACCCCCGACACCGTCTTCTCGCTATCGTCGTCCTTCTTCACCAGCTCCAGCTTCGTCCACGGCTGCGTCGCGCCCGCAAGCGTCGCCGCCGCGCCGCACGCCGTCGCGAAGATGAACGCCCACTTGAAGCCACCGACGTACGCGCGCAGGATCGCGTCGAGCTGGGCCCCCTCGAATGACTTGTCCAGGTCCTTCGCGCCCGCGGCAATCACGGCGTGCGGGTCGAGGTCGGGCGCGTACCGCGCGATCAGCGCGAGCAGGCGGTTCTGGAAGAGCGACTGGCCGGCCGAGACGCTGAGGGCGCCGCCGATGGTTTGGAAGACTGGAACGCGTCAGTGAAGGCGGGAAGGCGGGGTGGTGGCGTGTGACTTACAGAGCGCCATGGCGGTCGCCGTCGACGTGTCGGCGGTCGCGGCCGTGTTCTGCACGGCCGTCATGGGCACCTGGAAGGCCAGGCCGTTGCCGATGCCCGCGATGATCTGGTAGCCGATCCACTTGCCCGAGGGCGTGTGCAAGTCCCAGGTGTACATGAGGCCGCTGCCGATGGTGACGAGGCAGCCGCCGATGACGAGGAAGGGGACGAAGTGGCCGATCTTGCCGATTATACCGCCGGAGAGTATGGTTGAGAAGGCTGGGTGCGGTTAGATCTGAATGTTGGTTGAGTGGTATGAGAGCGCGCGACTTACTGTGTCCGAGGATGAAGGGGATGAGACGCACGCCGGAGGAGATGGCGTCGGTGCCCTGGACGGCTTGGAAGTAGATCGGGAGGTAGTAGAGGAGCACGTAAAACACGCCAGCGAGCCTATTCGGTCAGTTCTACAAGGAAAGTGAAAAGAACGCAGGTGGGTTTACAGGAAGTTGAAGGCAAACGCGTGAGCCAGTCGACGGTTCTTGAGAAGTCTGGCCTGAAGGAGGCCTCTTTCTCCTTGAATCCAGAAGTTGTTGTAGATGAACGCCGCAGCAATAAGAACGAAACCAATGAGAAGGCCGAAGACCTCGGAATTGTTCCACGCCTTCGACACGCCTCCCCATTCAAGCGCCATCAGGTAACAGGCGCCCGCAGCACAAATGAGACAGCAGCCGATAGGGTCCATCTGGAGAATCTTCTCCATCAGCGGGGCATCTACCGGTTTCGCGGCATCGGGAGCGTGGAAGAACATGGCAATGACGGCCGCCGCCGCACCTCCACAGGGAAGGTTGATGTAGAAGCTGAATGCCATCAGTCAGCGTTACCTAAAATCAATGCGGATTTACATACCACCAACGCCAGGAGACGTGATCGGTGAAGGCACCGCCGAGAAGGGGTCCCACGACCGACGCAATACCGTATGCCGCTCCTAGAAGACCGAGCATCATCGGCAGCTGGTGCGGCGGGCTGGAAAACTTGATGATGATGAACGTTCCCGAAACCAAGCCGGCGAGACCAACGCCGACGACGGCGCGACCGGCGATGAAGGTCGGGCTGTTTTGGGCGACACCTGTGCAGGACACCTCGTTAGCAGTGGGACGCGGGTATCACTTGGAGAAAGGTGACTGACCGCACAACAGACTACCGAGTACGAAGAGACCCATAGCAACGAGGAAGACTATTTTCAAGGGAAAGTATTTGTATGCCTTTCCCCAGACAGCCTGGGTGGCGGCGACGGTGAGGAACAGCGCTGAGCCATACCATCCAACTTGGTCGAGACTTTGAAAGTCCTCAGTAATCTTTGGGATGGCCGGCGTGATGATGGTCTGCGTCGAAGTTTAGTAGAGAGTAAGTCTGTCACTGGACAGATGCTGCTCACCGAATCTAGAGAAGCCTGTTGTTTGTCAGCCCAAACTTCATCGCCTTTGCATTAATTGAGGAGTTTTCTCCACTCACCAAAAACATTGAAAGACCTAAAGACAGCACAATGGCGAAATAGGAGAACCCGGTTGGGTATTGCGGCGGAGCCGCATCATCTTCTTTGATGGAACCCATCGTGGAAAATCAGGAGACGCACTTGACACCGTGACAGAACGGAGGCTGCGAGGAGAGAAAAGGCGCGGCTTCAAGAGCCAGCGTTGGCTCAAAGAACACGAGACGACTTTCAGAAAGCAGATAAAAGCAGGACTCCGGCGATACTTGTAAAGCAAGGCGTTGCCTGTGCAGACCACCGAGTCAGGCCGAAGTGCCTGCTGGCATGTGTTGAAAACGGTATAGGTGCATGAAGTCCATGCCGAGTCGGGCCTCAGAGTAGCAGACGGACGGTATTTCGGACGAAATACTTCGGACCGGCTGGGCTTTTACTAGGGCGCGAGGACGAAATCCGGATTGGCAGGTCGGAGGGGCCCCCGGGCAGTTTCGGGTTTACCAGATAGGCGCCGCTATTTGAAGAGTCGGGGGGGGGGGGGGGCACACGCCCCGTCTGATAAGCCATTTTCTTTTCCTCTTCAAAAAAAAGGGTAAGTTTTTCGATTGTTGACTTTGCGCGAGATGATCTGTGGCCTTGATATCAGGCAAATCCGGGTTTCATTCGCTCCCACCTCGATCCGACCCGACTCGGTGCGGCGTTGGTGGCGTCGGCACGACCCGCCGTGCTCAATCTCGGAGTAGAGCCCAGTTGGTCCTTTCGGCATCTCCAAACAAAGTAGGTTGACGGCAAGCCGCCCAGGCAATCGATACTTTGTGCTATGCAGCAATCCACAAACGCCTCTTCAATCCTTCACGCAAGCGCGACCCCGGTCCCGCACGCCTCATCCAGCGCCATGTTGCGCATCCCGCGTGCGCCACCATTCTGCTGCAAGTGGGGATATTGTGGGGGTTACGCAATCCCCGGCATGCAGAAATATAGGAGAAAAAAAAAAACCCTTGCATGTTGCGTGCCAGGCAACAACTGCGGTCCCGCATCGTGCTCCTCAAACGAGGTTTCGGCCCCCAAGATCAGGCCATACTTCGAGATCGAGAACCCTTGTTTCCAAGAACCGGAACGACTTCCGTTCGCGAAGACCCTAGAAGGATGCTGAACCCGGTTTTCCTCGTTCTTCCCGCACGGCGTGCATTATCAAAGGGACAATATGGGAGAGGCGTTGCGGGCGCGATGCGCCACCGCCAGTCGTTCTTCCGTCGGCTACGCGTCCAGGACCCTCTCTGTACGCAGGGAAAGGATTCCGTATGTCCGACGGTAAGTGGGGTCTCCTGGAGGGGTGACAATCTTCCGCCTAAGGAAAATGCGGTGTTATCTAGAAAGAGGGAGAGGGGAAGAAGGAAGAAAGAGACAGAGAGACAGCTAGCCGATGAGACTGTTTCGTGGGGCTGCGCAGCGATCGTTTCACCGGCTAATTGGTTGGGCCTTTTTTTTAGGCCCATTCCTTTGCTCGGAATTCGTTGGTGCCCTAAGCGCTAGGTTTGTTGCTTAACGAAACCCCGCTTCGCGGAAGGTTGAAAATAAGCGCTGAGTTGTAACCTACCCGACGATGCGGTTGACTCTCACGCCAGGAGCCCTTCCCGGCGGTTTATCAGTTTGTCCGTGACCTTCAAGGTTAATTCATACAAGCCAGGAGGTAGGTCAAGGCGTCGGAATGCCCACAGAATGGTGTGGATGGGATTGAAAATTGATGGTTACATAGAAAACTTCGTTGCAAAAGTAGTAATTACAGCAAGATATCGTGCTACGAGATATATCTAGATAAAGTACTTGGTAGAAAGGCTCTTCTGAAAAGGAATGCCGCCCATCAATGTTGCCATCTTATCATATGTATGTAACCAAACACCTGGAGAGCCAAAACTAACTATGTACGTTGCCCTCATGGAAATGCGCCGGATTCACTACGCCTGCTAAAGTCCATGCGAGAAGTAGGGAATGCTAACAAACGGAAAATGGAGTGCTGCGTTCAAAGTTCGTCATGAAAGTCCGCAGCCGATCCTCGAGTTGTTGTATTATCTGAGCCTGCGACTCCTCCTTGGACGAGTTCACCCTCGCCCGCACTTTCATCAGCAGCCGACCGAGCCGCGATAGCTGAAACAGAAGCAATACGTCCATAACCCGCGACCACTCCCCGCTAGAGTCGATCTGGTAGTCGCCAAGGGAGAGGCGCCTGTATTCCTGGTGGGCAGCGTTCACGACTTCTTC
Organism: Botryosphaeria dothidea; assembly: GCA_011503125.2. NCBI lineage: Eukaryota > Fungi > Ascomycota > Dothideomycetes > Botryosphaeriales > Botryosphaeriaceae > Botryosphaeria > Botryosphaeria dothidea. Next base: position 3,923,138 of record WWBZ02000001.1, read on the forward strand.
TTGAAGGATAGAGGACGATGAGGAGGAAGAGAACGGACCGACGCGGGACTGGCTGAAGGCATGTATCTGCCGGAATGAGGTAATGAGCTTGTCGAAGATCATGAGCACCAGCATCATGACCGATGAAGGCGAGGCGCACCGCGTACACGCCAACAACGTCTCGCACTGCGTAAGTGATTTCTTGTGTGCTGCGAGCGCCGACTGTGCTAGTAGGAAACTCTCTGTCTCTGTCCATACCGCGGCTTCTTCAAGGGCCGTTATTGCCAGCTGGACACACTCGCACTTCGGAGAAGACGAAGATGTGGATGAAGTTGACATCGAGGAAGAGAAATTTGCCGCAGAGGACGAAGTAGTGTCAGTATTCAAGTGAGCGTTGGTGGATTCCGTGATTTGCGTTTGCGGTGGAACTGCCGCTGTAGCCGTAGACTCCTGCGACGGTAATGTCGGCTCGAGCCAGCCATTGCTCCAGATAGTGGAGGCGAGAGGGGAAAAGGAGTCCAGGCCGTAGAACTCAAGCTCGGCGGGTGAAAATTCACAGTCAAAGTCCGAAAGGTCTGAGAGAAGCACCGTTAGCAGTGAAAATGGAACTCAGAAGTAAGTCGCGCTCACTGAATGCTGGATCTGCATCTATAGACATTGCATCAGCGCCGATGGATTGTGAGCGGCTCTCCCTGCAGGACCCATTCGACGTTTCGACCGGAGTTGGTAATTGGTTGTCGCAATCGAGTCCGTCCTCCACGAGCGTAGTCGTCCCGAACATCTGGGCCTCCCCTGATGCCGAAAGAGCGCGGTCTGGCTCGGCAGAGCTCGGTCTTGACGGTGCAGTGTTTGGGACATCTGGGATCAGGTTCTTGGTGTTCTCAGCCGCCGACTTCGGGCTGCTTGGTGACCGATCTTTGTTCTGGGCTGGGCCATCGGCCGAAGCGGTGGCATTTTTATTTGACCCAGCACGGCTAGCCCTCTTGGGATACGTGCACTCAAGGCCCTTGAGCTGGCAGCGTTCACATGCCGGGCAGTCGCCGTTGCACCGAAGCTGCTACAATCAGCACAATCGAGTAAGATGGAGAGGCTAGGCCCAATTACCTTTTTCTTCCGGCAGTTGACGCAGGCCAGGCGCGATATAGTTGTCGACGCACGTCTGGATGGGGCAGTATTCCCCACTTGGGACAGGCTGGACTGAGGACGATACTTGAGAGTTGCAAACATACTCCTCGCGCGGGGCCGGGACCAGGTATCAGGGTAATTTGAGTTTGACTAGGCTAACTCTCCAGCAGAGCGGACCAAGGCGCTCTTAAAAATGCATGCCTCGCCAACTGTGTAGGATTGTTCAGCCGGATGTGAGGAAGATAACGGCGAGTAAGCTGTACGAGTCGGGCTCGCTTCAATGAAATGCTCGTCTCACCAGGGTGCATCAGGCGAGTCGTGGGAGCAAGGATACGCTGTCACGGGCTTCGTGCATCTAGTTACCACGGGTGGCAATAGTACAACGCTGCAGCAAAAGCCTCGTCACTTGGGCGCCTGAACAGGCAGCTTCTCCGTATACGTATAGCATCGCGGCCCACATGTCAGCAATCCTCTGAAGAAGTGGATATTGGCCCCTGGAGACCTTCTTGTATGTAATGGTGCTGCCTGCGCTGAACATGAATGGCGGGTCTGGTCATAGGGAGCAGGCAAAGGCATGAAGCGGGACTGTAGCCAATGGCATCAGATATGCCCCTGACAAGCGTGCTACGCGAAAAGCCGTTTAGGCAATCGCATCCTTCCCAAGAGCAGATGGCTTGGCCGGTAAGATGTATTGTGGCTTCTCAAGTTGCGACGGGAAGCAAGAGTGGAGGGTTGGAAGGGAGGGTTGCGGTAGGAGTCGGAGGCATCGTATTGGGTTAGATTCGGGCATGGCACTCCCGCCGGGAGGCCGTCGGCCAGTACAAGAGGACTGCGGGGTGTACCGAAGAGTACCGGGTAGGCTGGAGAGCGATCCAGGGACCGCGTGAAGCACCGTGCTCGTCGGTTGCTGCCGTTGCTGGATTTTCGGCACTCCTGTTGATTCATGCGAACTATTTCGAACTGGCCCAGCGAGCCGAGCCCGGAGTTGGCTCCCACCTGAGCGCTCTGGGCCCGAGGAGATGGCCATGAGAGATATAGAGTGAGGCAGTCAGCACGGAAAAAAAAGTATACGACAAGTCCCTTTGTCGCTTTCCCACGCTTATCACGCTTCCCCGTGTCAGTCTTCACAACCAAGCGCCACGGTCCCGCTGTGAGCTTCAGCGGGTCCACGGACAGATGGCAGAGCCTCGTCGCGGCCTTCTCTTCAACCAACACGATAACCTGGGTTTTCACCGTCCGATTGGCCATCTTTGCGCTAGCAGTCCACGGGCTGCCCCGGGCGCAAAGTATGCTGTTCCTTGCACTGAATGGGTTGCTCTGCGCAGAGGGGTTGCTAGCATTGGGACTCAAATTACAACGTAAGTCAACAGCGCTGCATTATTGTTGGATACGGCCGAGGCTGACTAGGCAGTGCACCTGGTCCGGCCGTTTGTGCGCTTGACAGGGTCCATCCACCTTCGATTAAGCCGCAAAGGCGCGCCGGACGCGGAAGTGGTCACTATGGTCAAGTGTACCTGCGGGATAACAACACTAAGCCGGGACGATAACGACAAAGCTGCTGAGCCTCCAGTGGCAGCCTCCAAGGACGCGGCAAAGAAGTCGGAGATTTTCTCCATGGCCATCAGCGGCAAGCTGCCGATCCACAGCCTCGAGTCGGCGGTGGGCGACCACACGGCGGCGGTGGAGATCCGAAGGGCGGTTGTGTCGCAGTCAGGGAGCATCTCGCAGTTGCCGTTTGCGGGCTACGACTTTGCGGCTGTGCACGGCAGGTGCGCGGAGAACGTGATTGGCTACATGCCTATTCCCGTTGGTGTTGCCGGCCCGCTGGTGTTGGACGGGGCCCGCTACTTCGTTCCCATGGCCACGACTGAGGGCGCGCTGATAGCCAGCACGTGTCGCGGCATCAAAGCCATCAACGGCGGGGGAGGAGTTCGGGCTGTGGTCACGGACGACGGAATGACGCGTGCGCCGTGCCTGCACTTCCCCAGCGTAACTCAGGCGGCCGCCGCCAAGGCCTTCATCGACTCGCCTGCAGGCCAGTCATTGCTCCGCCAGGCGTTCAGCTCCACGACACGGCATGGCTCGCTGACCAGTGTGACGACGCGGCTCGTGGGCTCGGACCTGTACCTGCGTTTCAAGGCGCGGACAGGTGAGGCCATGGGCATGAACATGGTCGGCAAAGGCGTGCTGGAGGCGCTGACGCGGTTGCAGCAGCTGGCGTTGCCCGAGTTCGCCGAAATGCAGGTGGGCGCGCTGTCGGCCAACATGTGTGCGGACAAGAAGGCAGCGGCCATCAATTGGATCGAGGGCCGTGGCAAGAGCGTGTGCGCTGAAGCCATCATCCCCGCGGTGGTGGTACACAAGGTGCTCAAGTGCGGGGTGAGCGAGTTGGTGCGGCTCAACACGCGCAAGAACCTGGTCGGGTCCGCGATGGCGGGCGTGTCGGTGGGCGGTTTCAACGCGCAGGCAGCCAACATCGTGGCGGCCATCTTCATAGCCACGGGCCAGGACCCGGCGCAGGTCGTGGGCAGCAGCAACTGCATGACCCTGATGGACGAGTAAGCCCCCCCTGTCTCGCTGAGTGAGCTGCATGCTGATCCGACTTGCAGGTGTCCGAACGGGGATCTCAAAGCGTCGGTAACGATGCCGTCGGTCGAGGTTGGCACCGTTGGCGGCGGGACGGGGCTGCAGCCGCAGGGAGCCATGCTGGAGCTGCTGGGATTGCGCGATCAGGCGGCGCCGGCAGGCCAGAACGCGGCGACGCTGGCCAAAATCGTGGCAGGGACCGTCTTGGCTGGCGAGCTCAGCCTGTGTAGTGCGCTGGTGACTCAGGACCTGATCAAGAGCCACATGGCGCTAAACCGCAAGTGAGGCGAGATAGTGGTGTTTGTATGGGAACACGAGCCTTATCATCGCACGATTGTGTGTTGCAGCAGAGAGTCAGTGAAGTGCAGAAGATGTGGCGTCAGATCCCACCCGTGCGTTCCCGCCCCGTCCGTTGGCTCCCAAACTCCAGCCGGCCTAGTGCGTGCTGAGCTTGGCCGAGAGCTTGATATGGATAACCCTGCCTGCGCGCGTACCTGCCTTGGCCAGCGGTCGAGACCGCCCAAATCGTACCTACGTGTCTCGCATTCGCAACGGCTGGCAGGCCGACTCGCCCCTGCCGCGTCCAATCAGCGCTGCGGCAGTTCGGAAGTGGCAGGGGCAAGCGAGACGCAAACCTACCAACGCACCCCGCAGAAACAGACCGCACATTGCCTTTCGTACACGGCAGCTGTAGCATGTCTCATGTCTGGCTCCTATACTCCAATTGCACAAGTCCGGCTGACTCATTGGCCGAACCATCTCCAGACGTTATTCAAGCAGTGATTGATGAGCAGATTAGCAAGCTGATCCTTCTTCCCATGTGCTCGCCCATTGAATCTCATAGGTCGAAATCCTCACCAACAGCATTCATTGACTTTCCCAAGCCGGAACCGCTCGATCAAATCCGCTGGATTCAAGTAGATCGGCGGACCTTCTCGGATAGAGCATGTACGTACGTGGAAACTTATCCCGCAAATTCGCGCAGCTGCTGCGCATTAACGCGTATGCCACTTCGGTCGGCCCTATCTTCTCGCCCGAGTCCGTTCGGCAATCCGGAGAAGTTGAGAACAGCTTCACGGACTCCACTTTCGCCCCCCCAAGCAAGGTTATATTTCGGTTGGACAATGGGCCAGTGAATTGGCGGTGACATGAGCCATATCATACACCACCATGCTGGCGAGCAATTCCCTGTAATGCCGAAGATTAATGCTCATCGAGGGAGAATGGAGACATGGAATCATCATCTGTTATGCAACCTTTACACCGTCATCCGAGACAGTCGCTCTCTTTTTGTAGAATCATTTCCCGTTCATTTGGGAGAACTTCAATGATACATTCTCTGCATGGTTCAGCACATCAGAAAGTAAAAGGCTTTTCACTATAGGCTCCCTTTTGTCGTTACCTGGAACTTCATAGTCACCCTAGCTGATTCGCACGATATGTTGCCATAAGCATGATTGAAACCATGCAAGTCTAATCCACAAAGTAAATCATAATCAACCAATCACGCCGATACCCATCTTTGATTCATCGCCTCCAGAATCTCCAACCATCCTTGTCAGCCACTGTGGCCTTGCTGTCAGAAGATGCTGCGGCTGCGTTCACGCCGACCAACTTCTCGATGGCCTCCTTGCCCCGAGTCCCGAGAAACCTCTCCCTATCAATGTCCACAACCCTTTCTTCATCGTCGGATCGGATACACAGCACCGCTGGCCAGAGCACGCCAGCACCATCACCCGCGAGCGTCGTCTCGAGCATCTCCATCCCCTCATCCGCCAGCATCCTCTCCAGCTCCACCAGCTTCCGTGAGCCCAACCCCATCTTTTCGAGTGGCCCCTCGCCCTCCCCCTCATCCTCACCATCGCACAGTTGTCCCACCGCAGAGTGACTAGCAGGCTTCAGCAACACGATGGCACACCCGCCACCACCAGCCCCCGTCAACTTCGCCCACCCAACATCCAGCTCCCCAACCAGCGCACTCACGCGGTCCAGCTTCGGATGCGACACCCCCAGCGCAACCAACAGCCCATGGTTAATCGCAACGAGCTGTCCCAGCCTCCGCACCGCCTCCCCGCCAAACCTCCCCCTCGCAGAAATGAGCCTATACGCCGACCGCGTCGCCGCATCAATCGCCCCCATCACCGCATCCACCGCCGGCGGCGCCTCCGCCCGCAATCCCCTGACCGCCGCGATCCTCTCCGTCGCGCTCCGCGCCTCGCGCGTGTCCACGACCAAGAGCGGCAGCTCCGGGAAGCGGCGCAGCGGCAGCACCGTCGGCGCCTTCAGGGGGTCCTTGCGCTGGTACAGGACCGCCTTGCCGCCGCTGGCGACGGTGTTGTCGACGCCGCTCGGGTTGCCGTGGATGCACGTCTCGGCGACGAAGGCCCAGCGGTTGATGAGGTCGATCTGCTGGGCCGTCTTGCGGGCAGGGTGCGCAGCCGGCGGGCGCAGCGCTTTCGACTGCAGGAGGAGCGCGGTGGCGAAGCAGACGGAGAGGCTGGCGCTGCTGCCGAGGCCGGCGCCGACGGGGATGGTGGAGCGGACCGTGTAGGTGCAGGCGTCCAGCGCGCCGGGCGAGCTGAGCGAGAGGAGGAGGTAGAGGAAGGCGAAGGCGGAGGATCGGTGGATCTTGCGGGCGTGCTCGGAGAGGGTGGGCGAGACGGCGTTGATGTGCGGCTGGAGAGCTTCGACGAGCTCGAGGTCGAGGGTTGCCAGGTATTGGTTCTTCTGGTTGCGGCCGAAGCGAGCGTCCCAGGGGAGATCTTCGATGTTCCAAGTATGGTCCAGATCGATATCGGGGGAGACGAGGGAGATGGTGCGGTTGGACTTGGGAAGGAAGGACACCAGGAGGTAGGAGCGAAGGGATATCGCGGCGGCGATGGCAGCCTGGATGTTTATTAACTTTGAACAGGGGCTGAAGAGGTATCCTGACCTTGCCGTATACAACAGCGTGTTCTCCACAGACGATGACCTTTCCAGGTGCCGAGACCATAAAGGAAGGAGCGGGGGTAGATGGCTTCATAATGTGTGATCGTTGATTGAGACTCCTGATGCTGGCTACCTGAAGTTCTGTTCTCCCAAAAGGAGGAGGGAAGTGGGCATGCTGGGGATGAGATTGCGACCACGGTGACTTAAAGAAGATAAGGTTGAGAAAGAAGCCAAAGAGCCGACACACAATGACGATGAGAAATCGGAGCTAAGGGGAATGAATCCTTCAGGGGCCAGTGCGATAACAGGCCGCAAGATTTATCAATGCGGCGTCTTCAACGCGGAATACTGCGCCTACTTCCCGCGCATTGAACGTGGTCTCGGATAGTAAACCGATCATTCAGATCATGTTTGTAAAGGCCGATCCTCGCGAGTATCTCTGCTTCAAAGCAGTCCAGATAAGTTTGCCGGTTATTAACAGTTACATGGAACATTGACTTTGTTTCTGTGCGCAGTCTTTTGAGCTAAATATCCATCGCATGGAACCTCTTCTGGGATAAACGGCGCTTTTGCCCTACTATGCATATCAAATACTATTCGAGATGAACACCGACCCGCTTCACATCCTCAATATGAAACACCTAAACACCTTCAACATCCCCGACACAATCTCTCGTAATGATGTCTACAAAAGGGCTAATGTTTTAAAGGTGTATTGAATACTTCGGGTGTGATTTTTGGGCCGGTGGAGATGACCTTGATCTCCGAAGTTGCAATATTTCATGGGAGGTAAACTACCACTTCAAGAAGCCGTCCGAAGTCAACAGACCTAGCCTATGCAATGTCACCCAAAGTATATCGGTAAGACGAACAAAGAAAAGATCATGGAAAGCAGAGGTGTAGTGATGCTGACAAAAAATTTCGGCCTTACTCGAAGAGGAAATATCCGAACGCACGGACATCCCTTTTCTGATCAAGCATTGGGGGCTTCATAGCATCACGTCACGAGAAGACTTGGTTGATTTCGGAATTGAGTCCCAGTGTTCCTCATATTCTTTGTGCTCTGGGATGGGTGCTCTAGGATGGGTACTCGGAGAGGAAAGTCGTGTCTATGATACCGGTCTAACTTTGCTAAATGTCAAGAAATGGTTTGATGACTGCTCTTTGCAGACACTCCCGATTGAATTTGATGTAGCCATATCCATCGCCTCTCATATTTCGGCCGCTGTGCCTATCTGAGTGGTATTTCATGATGTTTCTGAAAGGAGAAGCGGCCGGAGGCCGAACAGGTTTGTGCCGAAACGGAGTCTGTTTGCCGAGATTGGCATGCAACCTCCAGATCGTGACACTTACAAAGGCTTAGTCACAAAATTTAAGCCTCATGAAATCCATAGACGTTGGAAAAGGTTCAAATAACTACTTCGGGGCGATCGAAGCAGGTCCGGCTTTGGCTCAATCTGCGTGCATTCTACCGTTCTCAAACTGTTGAGCAAAGTTAGTATACAGCTTCATTGCCACTCCGCTATGTGGGAAGTCACCTATCTGACGTATCTAAAGCATACAGCGACACACCATTATCATGGCCGTTAGTCTTGAGGAGTTCGAGGGCGTTTTCCCAAAGTTGGTCCAGGACCTACTTGCCCACTGCAAGCAAAATGAAGCACCTGAGAATATCATCAATTGGTTGGAGAATGTACGTAAAAAATATCCCAAACCGATCTTAAGCCACAACCGCTGACAATTTAGAACCTGAATTACAACTCTCTGGGTGGCAAATGTAACCGTGGGATGGCAACTGTTGATGCCTGCTCAATCTTGCTTGGCCGCGTCTTGAGTGAAGAGGAGTTCTTCTTATCTGCTACCCTTGGCTGGGCTGTGGAGCTTCTCCAGGCTTTCTTTCTCGTTTCGGATGATATCATGGACTCGTCCATCACACGTCGCAACAATCCGTGCTGGTACCTTTTACCCCAAGTCAGGATGATTGCGATAAACGATGCCTTTATGCTCGAGTCCTCCATCTACGTTCTCCTGAAGAAATATTTCCGGAGCCATCAGAGCTACGTTGACCTCCTCGAGCTTTTCCACGAGGTCACCTTTCAGACTGAGCTTGGGCAGGCCAGCGATTTGCTCACTGCCGAGGAGGTCAGCTCTTCCAATTTCTCTCTGGAGAAATATGTCTTCATCGTCACCTACAAGACCGCATACTACAGTTTCTATCTTCCAGTCGCTCTTGCTCTACACTTCTGCAACAAAGCCACTCCGAAGAACTTACGAACGGCAAAGGAGATCCTCATTCCTATGGGAGAGCTCTTTCAAGTGCAGGATGACTACCTTGACAACTTTGCTGATCCAGCCGTACTCGGCAAAGTTGGCACGGATATCAAAGATAACAAGTGCTCATGGCTTGTTGTCCAGGCACTGATGATTGCTACACCAGAGCAACGCAAGGTGCTTGAGGACAACTATGGCCGGAAGGGAGATAGGGAGGAGGCTGCGGTGAAGACGCTGTATGATGAACTCAATTTACAGAAGGCCTATGAAGATCATGAGGAAAGGCGAACAAATGAAATCAGGGACCTGATTTCGAAAGTTGATGAACATGAGGGCCTGGAGAAGGACGTGTTTGAGATGTTTCTCAAGAAGATCACCAAGCGTAGTAAATAGCTGCATTCTAAAATTGAGTTCTTTGCTTGCAATATGAGAACATATTCTCGAATGAAATCTCTTCCATGACTATGGCACTTGATGCTACTATCCTCATAGATAGCTGTCGCGTCCTGATATCAACATCCCTCAATGTAATAAATTTACTCAGCTTGACCTCAAATAAGACATAGATAGCTTGTAAAAAGGACAGATAGCTCTATCCCGCTGAGAGCGAGTACACACGATCTTGGGATTGTCGAACTTGAGGCTGCAGAGAGCACCCTCAAACAAAAAGAAGTCAGCAAAGATCTGGCAGGAAGAAGAAAGGGAGCACAGTCGAAGGATCGATGGAATTCAAGGGCATGAAGATATTGATTCAGCGGGAGATAGCAAAGCTATTCACTGCAGAGACTCTATGACAATCGCAGATGCACCACCACCTCCATTACAAATTCCAGCAACGCCAATCTTGCCCTTTTGCTCAGAGAGGACGGTCAATAACGTAGTAACTATACGAGCGCCGGAACAACCAAGAGGATGACCCAGGGCAACAGCTCCGCCATGGATGTTAACTTTCTCCTCGCTGATCCCGCAGAGCTTCATATTCGCAAGAGCAACAACGGAGAAAGCTTCGTTGATTTCAAAAGCATCGACCTTGTCGATACTGATTCCAGCGTGATTGAGGGCCTTTGGTACGGCGAGAGCAGGAGCCGTAGTGAACTTGGAGGAGACTTGAGCGGCGTCGCCCCAGCCCTTTATCACGCCGATGGGCTTGAGACCGTGTTTCTGCACGGCCGCAGCCGAAGCTAGAACAACAGCTGCAGCGCCATCAGACAAGGGCGAGGCATTGGCAGCAGTGACCGTTCCCTTTCCTGGAAGAAAGGCGGGTCTTAGGGTCTTCGTCTTGGCCTCGTTGAAGTTTCCGGGTTCGTCATCCTTGTCGACGGTGATGTTGGGCTTTCCCCTCCCGCCACTGACCTCGATGGGGGCAACTTCCTTGAACAACCCGTTCTTTTGCGCCTCAATGGCCTTTTTGTAAGAGCGAATGCAGTAGTCGTCCTGATCCTCGCGTGAGAATCCGTGCTCCGCGGCGCACTCTTCGGCCAAGCTTCCCATGTGTTCCGCGCGATAGACATCCGTCAAACCATCCTTAACAATGCTATCGATCACTTTCAGGTCACCAAATTTGGTCCCAGTGCGAAGGCTTGCGTAATGGGGAGCGTTGGACATCGACTCAGTTCCGCCGGCTATGATGATGTCGGCATTCCCGGTCATAATGGTTTGTGCACCAAGGATGATGGCCTTAAGGGCGGAAGCGCAGACTTTATTTACTGTTGTAGCAACAGTACTATCGGGCAAGCCAGCGCCAAGAGCGCACTGGCGGGCAGGGTTTTGACCGAGACTGATGAATGTTAATGGATTTGTTATAGAATGACAGAGGCTGTCGATTAACGCACTTTGCGGATAGAACATTACCGAAAAAGACTTCTTGAACGTCTTCTGCATTGAGGCCGGCTCGTTGAATAGACACTGAACAATTTACTTAGTTGGGGGATTGTTCAAACAGAACTGTAGTGGGAGATAATACCCTTGATAGCATGTGAACCAAGCTGGGTGGCACTCAAGCTGCTCAACGACCTGGTAAGTAGTCAGACTTGAGCGAAAAACAGGCGTTAAAGACTGGAACCTACCCTTGGAATGACCCTAGTGGGGTGCGGGCAGTGCTGACGATGTACACCGGAGAAAGTGAAGACATGATACGCCGAAACTATTCGAACTTGATGGAAGAAGCTCCCAGATGATGCAAGATGTTTGTCGATTTTTGGAGGGATCGAGACGAGGAATCTACAGCACACATAGTCATTTGATCTGGGCCTCCAGCCCGTAGATAATCTTCTTACAAAAACGGGCTTTGCTGAGGTTCATGTTATCGATCTAACCCCAATAAGCCTGTGATTCTACACTTGCGAAAGAGCATTTCGATGGCGAGAGTGTTCTAGGGCTTGTACGGGCAGGACTACTCAAAAAGGCATGGTACAGCATGACGAGATAGGTTCGGGGCCGAAATCCCCGCCCCGAAGGGTCTTACCCAATCAGGAATTCAGCCGAACCGTCCGAAGCAGCCACATGGCGCGGAGTTCGGCAAGTCCTTATATTGATAAAGCCGAGAAGTGACAAGACGTGTCGAAGGTGAGGATCACTACAGCATAGTTACTTTGGCGTCTCCTGGCAGAATAATCTGGGAAAAGCGTTTGGGTGCACTAAAGATACCCGGACAGGTGGGAATATATTGGTAGGAGAGTGACGTGCCGTCACGTTCCTTTGAAACAAGCTGAATTGTACTCATACTGAAATGGAAGGAAGACGAAGACATTGTAACTCTACCTATATAATACATGTTCCAGAATTAAATTTATCAACGGTAAAATTTCTACATGAAATCCTTACCACGTCGGGTAATATTCGACCCGGAAAAATACCCACGATCCGAAACTCCTCCAATTACATTGAAGCGAGCGAATGAGAGTGGGCCAATGAAACAGCCACCAAGTTCAGCTTATAAGAACTGATTCACCATTCTATTCTCTAGGAGTCATTTCTTTACAAAAGTTACATTTTTTTCCATTGACTTCTTTTTCCGTCATCATGCACGTGATCCTCACTGGTGCTACAGGCCTCATCGGCTCGGGTGTTCTCGCCCAGTTGCTCGCGCACATGAAGTCTGGTGGGCCAATCACTCGTGTCTCTATCCTCAGCAGAAGCCCTGTACCGATGGCTGAGGGCAAGGCAAATGTGGTGGTTATTCGCCATGCTGATTTTAAAAACTACCCGCCGGAGGTACTGAAAGAACTGTCTGGTGCTGAGGCATGTATCTGGGCTCTTGGAGTCAGCCAGACGCAGGTTGGGAAAGAGTAAGCTCATAACACTGCGCGCATCATTAAGCTGATGATTGAAGAAACTAATTTCGGCACAGGGAGTATGTCACAATCACGCAGGATTATCCACTTGCAGCTGCACAGGCCTTGTCAAGACTATCTGAAGTGTTCAAATTTGTCTACGTATCAGGTTCGTTTTTCTTCATGTCTGCAATGACAACGTAACAGGGACTCACGGCTTTCCAGGAGAGGGTGTAAGTCCAACCTCCAAAGACGGGCCACTTTTGTAACCATGAGAACATGCTCTTAACCTCTTACCTCAAGGTCACACAAACACCAGGCTACTTTACTCCCTTCTTCGCTCGCGTCAAAGGAGAGACTGAGACCCAACTATTGGCCCTCCCGAAGACGTGCCCTTCTCTCCGGCCCTTCTCCATACGGCCCTTTTACATCGACAGAGCCAACCATCCGGAGGTCATCGAAGCCCAGCGACACCGTCCCAGCATGAGTGACTACTACGACATACTTGGCCCGGTCGTTCGTCGTTTCACTAGTATACATTCTCCAACAGAGCTGTTGGGTGACTTCATGATCAAGTTGGCGGTTGGTAACGGGGCACCGCTCCAAGGTGACGATCTCTTGGGTGGTGGGCGAATCATACCAAACAAGGCGTTCCGAAGAATTATGAAGGAAGAGACAGGTGCTTAACGGTTAATCGCGCCGATTCTTCACTGGAGAGGAAAATTATCTACTCTTTGACAGTGCGTTGAAGATGCTCTTGAGCTTGATTTTTGGCTGACTACTCTACCAGGACAAGAGATGAAGGATATACAACAGACAAGCAGCTTTGAAGTAGTCCTCCTTACATCCCAAAGCGTTGCAAGGTCATTATGAAGCCGTTTTCAACGGAGAACACTTAAGAGGCTAAGAAGTTGAGCTCCTGTCTCCTGTCGACACGGTTCACATCGTTTGATACAGGAGCCGTCACGCGCATCCACTACTTGTTCGACACGTCAGTTAGATCAAGAAACTTTGAGAGAGTTCACGTATTCAATATGACAACTACGAATAAAGAAGTGGAGCATTCCAAGGTGTTTCTACACAATGACTCATGCAACCTTCCGGAAAATGCTCACCCGGGAGCCACACGAGCTATGAAGCAACAGATTGTTAAACATCGTTCCGTTTCAATGAGCTCTTTTTCTCTGCAACTACCACGAGCTGACCCAGATGCCAACGAGGCCGTTCTTCAAGTCTAGCGCATGCTTGTAGTCCTTGTACATTCGATGTCTTTGCAAGAAATGTATCATATGTACAGGCAGATGACTAATCAATAGCGAAGGCCTTTCTCGCCTCGACCCCTCTCGACTTACTCGTCTGACGATCCATGTCAACCTGATCCCCTTGAACCAGCTTCGACATGTTATAGAGTCACGTAGGCATCCACCATGATGGTTTCGGGGGATCAGAGCTCTCGGTAAGCCGTCAGTACTGCTACCATTTCCGTTAGCGCGTCCTTTTTCCACCCAGCTAATCCAAACGACAAGACTCGACACAAAGACGTGCGCGCAGTCTCGCGCGAAAGAGCTCATATCGGCCGCCGCGAACGATCCGACGATAATGGTGCAAACATGCGAGCTATACGAATTCGCCGACACCCTCCCTCCGCTCACATCCCAGGAACTTATCGGCGAGTGGTCGGGAGGCGGGTTCAGCACTGAACACCCGTTTCATATCTGGCTGAGATCTATCAACTGGATTGGCGTGACAATCCGGGCTGAGGACGACGTCCAGCCCATCGTGGTTGCCGCACATACGAGAGACGGACCGCACAAAAGAAGAAGATGGTTGGATGAATGGGGAAACGGAGAGGTGAGTCCTTCTCACGGCCCTTTTGCGTGCTTGAGCATCAGAAACAGAACAGAACTGCGGATAATGCAAAATGGGAGCAGCAATAACCCGGAATGACAGGTTCTCGAAGTCAAGTACAGAGGCGTTGTTTCTGCAGCATTATTTTGCGACAACCACCCTGTCGTCACTCATTTCCGCAAAGTCTCTGATACAGCGCTGTTGGGTATCATGACCGGAAAACTTTACCGCGAATCTGGGCCGTTCTTTTTCTATCTGACTCGATAACACCACAAGATCATACGAGCACCCCTCTGCCCATACCCGGAGACCCCACCTCCCCAGTTTGCAAAATTAGAAGTAGGCATGAGGAGTCACCATCGGAAGAGACGCTGGAATTTTTTTTTTTTATGAAAGAGGAGGCCCAAAAAGGCACGTGTTGGCGTTTGCAATCCGGAATCTATCGTTTTTCTTCCGGATCGTCAGTTTCTTTCCCCTGGGCTTTGAGTCTTTCCAACTTTTGAGCGTACACATCGAGCTTTCTGTGGTCGAATGCATTCGTTTCATCCGCGATGGTTGATTTTCTGGGAATCAAGTGTTGATAGAGGCTCAAATTAGCGCTGAAACAATTGCACAGCCTCTCCGCCACTCTACACCTCCATTGAGCACGAGCACCACCGGGCGCACGGACCCACTTCTTCATGCCGAAACCCTGCTTCAACTCCATCAAATCGCCAAGCTGTTGACCGTCCGACCATTGGGGTAGGTCTTCAAGGGACTTGGTCATGTCGTATCCGGAGGAGCCGGTGGTAGCATTGGATTCGCGGAGCACTTTATGAGGGTGAATCTGCAGACGCCAGAACCCTCACCGCACCCTCTCGGGAACACGGATGTCAACATCGGCCGAGACAGATATTGCGCCGCCCTGCGCCGCTTTGACACAGGCAGCACGTTCAGCGACAATCTCTGAATGTTCTCTTCTTCGCCATCCTCGCAGGCAGTCGTCTCTGCCTCCGTCCAGAGCCTCACGCAATGACTGGTTCGCCCGAATTGGAACCATTCTTGTGCAGGCACGGCGGCACAGTAGTGCTGAGCCTCCACGCCGCTTTGAGATGGATCGCCAATATTTCCTGGTCTCCACTCGTAGGTCACGGGCTCATCGTCAACAGGCCGTGCATTGTGCTGAAGACACTGCTTAGCAATGGCTTGGAGGGTGACAAGGCATTGGCATCTTCAGTGTGGGTATGGATGATATAAAGTCACTTCGAAGTCCGCGTTAGACATTGACATGTGTAAGGGTCTGATCGACGTTTTTTTTTTATAAGAATTCATATGTAATCGGCGAATCCTGCGAGAAAATATCTGCTTGACTTTCAGCTAAATACTCGGGTCTCTTACAACGTTGAGCGGCTCCTGCGGACGCTCTCGTACATGGAAATCTTCTTTAGCGGTGAAACGTGAGAAAACAAGGGCTGGAGCAGAGAAAGATGACGCAACAAAAGGCAGCAATGCAGGGTACAAGAACCGAGTCTTGGAGAGATAGATGCTAAGGCGTTTCGGGCAAGTGGCTGGCTGAAGCTATCTGAGTAAGCGGCAAGGCTGAGCACCCCAAACACGGAGGACGATCAATCTTCACGAGAAGGATTCTACGTAGCTTTTTTGACTTTCTCCGAAGAATCCTTCGGCGATGCTGCAACGTTGATGTCTTTTTGAACCAATGAGAGACGATTAGTATGTACAACGGGCAATCATGCTGTTGAATACGTGAGCTGGCAATTAATTGCGGAGGTGCTCCGCTACGGTCCTGCACGGTCCTTGAGCACTCTCTCAATGCCGTCGAAACTTAACCTTAATCCCCACCAATCGCCAGCACAGCGGCCAACTGGCGGCCTTTGAATTCCTCCATCAAGAATAAATCTTCCACAACCGAGCTGCCCCATTACTCAGGACACCTTCCGCTCTTACGGCAGCACTACCAACGTGAATGCCTGGGGTCGGCTGATACAACCAGATGCGGGGCCTTTATCGGAATCTATTGCCTCAACCCCTGCGGAACCCCGGACCGCCAATCACGCTGGATTCGCACATGCTCACTGAGGATCAAATCCATAGAAACCCTCGTATAGGATGTCTGCCTACGGCAGCCTGCAGATTCCATATTGAATTCTGCATCTGCAGCTGCCCATATTAAATGTGCGCCTTTCCCGCATGCAAAGTTGAAGCCACCTTCGTCGTCCCAACGCCTTTCACAACCGCCAGCATGGGGATCTTTTCGAGCCCAGTTGTACTCGCAACCTTGGCCGTGGTGGTGACTTTGGGGCTATACAAGCTCTCGCGAGTCGGCCGCCGCGAGCCTGGCCTCCCTCCTGGACCGCCGACCATTCCAATCCTTGGAAACATCCACCAAATTCCAATGAGGGGCATCCACAAACAGTGAGAAGCTCTCTTTGCCCTGCCGCGTTGATAACGTGTGGATATTGACATCTCCCCAGACTTCTGGAATGGGCTCGGAAATACGGACCAATCTACTCTCTCAAGATTGGCCCGGGGACCATGGTCGTCCTCACCGGCCGCAAGGAAATCCACGACATCATGGACAAGCGCAGCGCCATCTACTCCTCCCGGCCGGCCGACTACGTGGGCGAGCTCATCACGGGCGGCGAGAAGATGGAGCACATGCCCAACAACCACATGTGGCGAGCGCAGCGCAAGATCGTCGCCCAAACCGTCACAGTCCGTGAATGCTCTCCCGAAAACCGTCACTGCCAATACTAAAAAGCAGCACCCAGCCACGCACGCTCGACGCCAAAGTCGCCCCCCTCCAAGAAGCCGAGTATCCGCACCCTCCCCCTCCCCTCTCCAGCAAACCCACTAACCCGCCAACCAGAAACGCCGTCCTCCTCCACGACCTCCTGCGCACCCCCGCCGACTTCTCCCAGCACGTCAAGCGCACCGCCGTCTCCGTCGCCAACATCATCGTCTGGGGCCACCGCGGCCCCACCTTCGCCTCCTTCTGGGGCGGCACGCCATACCGCTCGCTGGCCGGCTTCTCCGCGGCCATGGAGCTCGGCGCGAACCCGCCGATCGAGCAGTTCCCCTTCCTCAAGCTGCTGCCCGCGCGCCTCGCGCCGTGGGTCCGGCGCGCCCGCGTCCCCAACGCCGCCATGAAGCGCACGTGGGGCAAGGCGCGGCGGCTGGCCGAGGCGCGGCGCGCGCGCGGCGTCCGCCGCGAGGCCATGTTCGACCGCATTGTCGACGGCGAGATCGTGCCGGACGTGCCCATCGGCGAGGCCGGGCTGAACCACTTCCTGGGCACCATGGTCGAGGGCGGGTCGGAGACGTCGGCGGGCCAGATGTTGACGTCGATTCTGCACCTGGCGCTGCATCCCGAGGTGCAGGCGAAGGCGAGGGAGGAGTTGGATGTCGTGTGCGGGCCGGATAGGTACGTGGAGTGAGCTCGGAGTATGGGTTCCTGGGCTGACGGCTTTTGCGTAGGGTGCCGGTGTGGGAGGATTTCGACCGCCTGCCGTATATCAACTGCATCGTGAAGGAGGGAGTGCGGATTCGTCCAGTGTACGTCCTCTATTGGAAATGTCCCTCAGTGGATGAGCTGCTAACTTGGCGGAAGCGGCGCTCTCGGTGTGCCCCATAGCAACACCCAGGATGACTGGTACGAGGGCATGTTCATCCCCAAAGACTCGATGATAGTGCTGCCCATCTACGCGGTCAACCGGCTAGAGTCGAACGGGTACAAGGACCCAGCCGTCTACAACCCCGACAGGTGGATCGGGCAGACTCGTATAGCGGCAGAACTGGCCGGACTTGCGGACTACGAGAACAGAGATAAGTGGCATTACTTTCCCTTTGACATGGTTCCAGGGACTGACAGCCGAGTGCACATCACTACAGCTACGGAGCAGGAAGGCGTGTTTGTCCCGGCATGCACCTGGCGGAGAGGACCATGTGGCGTATGACAGCGAAGATTCTCTGGGCTTTCGAAATCATCCCTATTGATGTCGACCCGGAGAACTATGACGAGGGCATCATGCATGCTCCGGAGCCGTACAAGCTCGAGTTCCGGCCGCGCAGCGATGCGCACGTGAAGACCATCATGCGCGAAGCCGAGCCGGCACTGGAGTTCTTGGCAAAGTACGAGTAGTTTGTAGTTGACATGGTCGAGTTTAACTAATGGCCAAAGGCTTGAAGAAAGTCAGATATAATGTACGAAGGAGAAGGGGTTAACTCAGAGGGGAGGGAAGTACTCACTTTCGGATATTCCTGATGCATCCGCTATGTAGAATGCGATCTGGTCACAACCAGAGATTCACCTCCTCAATGACGTTCCTTTCCAAATATCAAAAATTAAGCGACAAGCTCGCTGAGCAAATGCTATCTTTAATCCTATCCTCTACATTCTTCATCTCTTCCACCACATGGTCCCTCACGTCCTCTTTGATGCCCATCAGCTGCTCATCTATCCGCAGATCGATCTGCTCGTCCGTCCTATCCTGCAAATCCTCCCTGTCATCGTGCGCTTCGTCTCTAAGCTGCTCTGCTACGTAGTCAATTCTCGCTTCGAGCTTGTCCTCCAACTCCTTCAGGCGATCCTGCATCTCTCGGCGCAATTCACTTCTAAAACCATCAAACGCTTTCTTGCATAACGACGCTACGAGATCTTCAAGGGCTTGCTTCTGGGCATCCAGGTCCTCCGGCGACGGATCTAGCCTAGGCCTCTTGGCGCGAGGGCCCTGGGTGTGGGAATCAGGCACTCTGGCCTTTGATGACTCTGCCGGCGGAGGGGGCGGCGAGGGAGCGAGCTCGTCGTAGGACGGTGGGCTGTCAGCCGGAGTAGGTACATAAAGGTCGACGCCTTCGACAATATCGGCACCCTTCCCGCCGTTGAGACTTGTCAGGTCCAACTGGCTGGTAACGGGTTTAAGTCCTCCATCACGCGCCATGCTACATAATGTCGACAACCGCTGGTGCGACATGTGTTTGCTCGGGAAGAGCAAGGTGAAATCAGTAACCTGGGCGAGCGACTGCAGCATGTTCAGGATAGTACCCGAGGCGGTGGTCGCGGGTGCGAGGGACGTCGATGCAGGCACAACAAGCACGGATGGCTTGGAGAGGGAGAACTGGAGGCGGGTGATATCCTCAGACGAAGAGCACGCGTTCGCCTGCACTAATCCCCGGCGCACAGGCTCGGGTATGTTTGCATCTGAGCCAGGAGCAGTGTCAAGGCTTAGGATGCGTTCTGGGAGGATGAAGACGAAAATGTTCGTTTTCTTGGCGCATGCTTTGAGAGCGACAGGGAGACGGAGCTTGAAGAATGCGGCGCGTTCAGACTCTTCAAAGCGGATCTCAAAGGCTACCTGGCAGACAGGGCGAGGATGGCGGTGGCCGATGTAGGTGGTGGCATTCTGGTCGGGGCAACGCCATTCCACGAAGGCGGGGACGAAGGCAACGGGGCGCGTGGAATCGGGCATATATACAGATCTGCGAGGAAGAAGAAGTCAGCAAGCGCGGCCAACAAATTGAGAGCCCCTGCGCGATAATCGCACGCAGGAATCCCGCCCACCCAGGCTTTGCGGACGTGTTTCAGTCCGGAGCAGCCTTGGCTCCCGGCGCCCACGCTGGCAAACCGGACGACGCGCGGCGGAGAGCGCAGAGACGCAGACGGTGGCCGAAGCCCCTACAGACCCCAGGTCTTTCGACAGAGCGAGCGTCTGACGAGAGCCTGGCACAGCTGGCCTGCTTGCGAACATCCGCGGATCCCCAGCGCGCCATCCAGCAGACAGCCCGGCTACCCGTCGCAGGCGCGAGACAGCGACGGGCACCTATGGAACAGCCCAATACCCACCCCGCCACCCTCCGGGCTCTTGATGACGAGCAGCCCTGGCTCGTTTGTACAGATCGAGGAGTGTATGTACCACATGCGGAAGGCGGTTGCGGCGCGAGAAGCAGCTCGGCGGGGAAAGGCGTATGTGCGTGGCGATGGGAGTTGGATGCGACCGATGGTGATGTGGGTGACGATGATGAGAGGGCGGCCCTGTGGCTCAAAGGTTGGAGGAGGCTGGGGCTTGGCAAAGAGGCACGTGCACTCGCGTTCGTGTTCGCGTCCGACGCGTCGCCCCCTCTCGCTTCCCAAGTACCCGGCGAAGCTGCAATTTCATTTGGATGGCTGAATTTTCCACTCAGCTGCACTACTGGCATGAGAAGGTAACTATTATTCCACAGCATCTAGCCTGATCTACGGGATCAAGTAGGCATCAGTCAAAGCAGAGATAACGCGTGTGCTCCCCAAGCACAAGGCTCTCGACTGCATCTGTTCCACTACCTCGCGATAGAACCATTGCGGTCTTAGATCTGGGAACTCGCGCAAAAACACTCCATAACCTTGCTCTACAGAATTGAAGCAAACAGAAGCCAGCCGATGCCGTGAGTCTTCTACATCGAGTCTGCTCGACGTGAAGAGCATGTTTGCGCAGGCTATCTTCCCCGTTAGTTATGGCAAAACAGAGCGCCGTCCATTGCCAGTTGTCTAAGGCATTCACATTCGTTGGTTCGTGATCTAAAAGGATCCGTGTACTGCCTTGGTTGCCATAGTATACCGCTTTCATCAACGTAGTCCGGCCATTGACATCCGGCACGTTGGGGTTAACACCAGCCTCAAGGAGAACTTCGACAACGCCACTTTCATTCATCCTGACGGCATGGGAAAGTAAAGTTTCGCCGAAATTATCCCGGATTTCCAAGTCGAATCTTTGAGTCGAAATGCAATAATTGACGAAGTTCTTCGTAATGAGACATCTGGGACTGAGAATGATCATACGCATGAGAGGTGCCCGTCCATCAGGATCGGCCAGGTCTGGCTTTGTCTTGCAACATTGAAGAAAGCAGTCAACTATTTCCGGGCTCTGAGACCTCAAAGCAGCCACGAAAGGCGTCAACCTCTCTTCTAATGTCTCGTTAGGGTGGTTCCCATCTTCCAACAACAGTTTTACAGACCTCTTGCTGCCACCGCGGAAATCTCGATGAACAGCACAAAGACATATCTCTTTGGCCATTTTGTGGTCTTCCATAAGGATCCTCAGCAAATCTTCATTGCCATTAATCGAGGAACATTCCAGTGCTTCGATCCATGACTCCGGAAAGTACGGATTCGCCCCTGCATTTTTTAATACCGAGACCATCTCTTGATCTTTCCTGGCCTCTGCCATCCAGATGGGGGAGCCCGGCATATGACCGCTCCCCACACAAACTTGGTTCACTTCGGCCCCGGCACTGATCAACCGTTTTGCAAGGTCGACTCTTCCATAAGCCACGGCCACAAGCAGGGGACAAAGGGGCCCTGACGGGTCCAAATTGACGTCCTCGGTCGTGAGATACTCTGGAAAATCCTCCAGACTTATATCCGGAGTCGCTAAAAGTGTGGTTAAGAGTAAAGACTTTTCCACGCTTTGCTTCTCATTGCAGGTTATGGGTACTTTGACAAATGCCTGTCTCCTCATGCTCCTCAAAGCGCTCCTGATGCCGGCAAGTGAAAAGAGGATCAAAAGATCGGGAAACGTTTCAAGACTGATCCAAGCACTGACCAGAGCGTCGTAGAAGGGATCAAAATTGTCTCCCCAAGGATTCCATGACCTCTCGAATCCAAGAGGGCACTTGCGATACTCATTTTTTGGGTCTTCCTTATCACAGCCCCAGGCATCCTTAAAACGAGCATTATCCTCATGAAAAATATCAATGATATTCTCGTACCAGTCGACATCATCAGCTTCACCCTAAACTGGATGCATGAGTAAATGTAATCCAGGCATCTTGTTTTCGTTGTTCTGGAGATATTCCAGGAAGTTCTTTTGGTCGATATCTGTCGATTCCACGTGCATGGTACGCAAGATCCAATAGTTACGAATATACTCGGCGAGAGGGAACCGCTTTTCGAAGGCAGAGAGTAGCTCCCGTTGCTCACGGTCGGGTTTCAAAGGAGGGACCGACATTTCAGGTAAGAGGGCATATCTCACACAGGATCGAGAGATGAGAAAGTGACTTTCTCCAACCACAGAAATCCGGCTGGTCGACTTGATAAGTTCTCCAAGGCCACCTTCTGTGATTAGATAATCAGATACTGACTGGTGGATGAACTGGGCGATTTTAACCCCATAATGCCCTCTTATTTCCGCAAGGCCTTTCGAAAACGTTGTTGTACCTTTTTCTGGATCGACAAAGTTGGGGCTGTTATGGAAATCGTGGATTGAGCCAGGCATATCCTCATCTGCGACAAGAGCGTATTGGAGTTCCTCAGCGGTGAGAGGCCGGATAGAAAAAAGAATCCAATGTAGCAACTTGACAGTTTGACGCTTCTCATCCTCTTCGATAGCTTGCAGAAGGGAGGCGTATAGCTTGTGGAGATCTGAGGGTAGCTCTTCGATAATTTTCTGAAGAGCGAAAATCGAACTTCCCAGTTGCCGGTGCTTGTCGATAATAGACCTCGTGACCAATATTGCCCACTGAAACATTCCATTGGCCCTTCTAAGAATTGACTCTTCGAGGCTGCTGGCGTCGCCACAGTTTTCGAATTCCTCACCCAGAAGTGAGCGTACCACAGTTTGAATGTCGGCTTCATTCCCCTTCTCCATGGATATTAGCCTGCAACCTGTCTGCAAGATTGGATATCTTCGACACGAAAAGATACTTTTGACTTTTGTCGAGGTTGTCATCCTCCTGAGAAGATTGACTATGTTCTGTGCAGTTTCCTCTCCGCTTTCATCTAGAGCATCGACGAGCAGAAGTATTCGTACGTTTTCATCGAGCTCTCTAAT
The DNA here is from genome assembly GCA_011503125.2 of Botryosphaeria dothidea. Lineage (NCBI taxonomy): Eukaryota > Fungi > Ascomycota > Dothideomycetes > Botryosphaeriales > Botryosphaeriaceae > Botryosphaeria > Botryosphaeria dothidea. The sequence continues at coordinate 3,945,948 of WWBZ02000001.1, forward strand.
GATATGTGTGAGAATTCTTTCCAGCTCTGCTTCTGTCCATTGGATTTCTGCCTCCTTAACCGCGGTGCTTTTCTCTCCATAAAACTGCAAAAAGATCGCGAGTGAATCCACGAGACGGCGCAGTACCTGATGGAGAATGGAACGCAAGAAGCCAAGTTTGGTCTTTTGTAAGGCAACGCCACGCCCGTGAAAGAAGTAAGAGATAAGCACGTAGTCGATGTGCCACTGTTGCTCTATGACGTTGAATACATACTTCATCATGGTAGATTTGCCTGTTCCCGGATTTCCAACAATCCAGAGGAGTCTTTCCATTTTGTCTTGCGGATCGAGCCATGTATTGAACGTTTGGTTTTGAAGAAGCCATTCGCATGTGCTTTCAGCAGAGCTGATCTCATCCCGACGCCAGTGTTGTTCAGGGAATCCCAATGAACGGAGAGCGGTTTTCTCGTTTTCAGCCAGTTGCGGATGGTGTAAGGGTTGCTTTCTTCGGCACGATTCTTTTAACTTCCTCAGTCGATTAAGGACAACGAAATAATCGTTGTGCTGGTATTGAAGCTTCACAATCTCCGAATTGTTTCGGTTGATCGGCAAGCTGACATTACAGCTTAATGTTGCGGAATGCTTCGAGACCAAAAGAGCCGGGGGACCAGTCATTCTCCATCTCTGTGGTTGCGGTACCTACAGTGTGCTATTAGAATCAAGGTGACAGGGTCAGATGAGCCAGACGTACCTGCTCCACGGTGGGTGTTTCTACTGTTTCAAAGAAGGCAATTACCTCCACATTCCTCAACTTCAATCGTGCCGCAGCGTAGTCTTTCTGATGAAGTTCGAGAAATTCCGATTCCGTCTTCAAACAGGAAATAAGACTTTCGTTCGGCTGACCCTGGACCATGGGTAGTAATGGTCTATTCAACATCCCCACATGCGGAACTCCAAACAACAGAAGTCCTTTGAGTGCTCGGATGATTTCTCTGTTATCACGATCATCCTCCACAAGATTGACTATTGCCTTTCATCCATAATTAGCGTGAATGCCATGATTTATGGAGTTAAATGTACCCACCTACTCGATTATGAGACCCATAAGACTATGGCCGATCAACAGAAGAGCCTTCGTAGGCATGACTCTCCATCTCGGGCCTGTAAAAAGGGCTTGGAGAGTTTTGGCAAATCTCGCGCCTAGATCCAAAATGTTTTTTCTGGAAAGGCTGGCGATCATGCTGGTATCATAGCCGTAAACATATACCCTGGTGTTTGGTAGATCTTTTGGCAACGCATCCCAGAGCCACATAAAGTTTTCTGACTTTGATTTGAATGAGCCAAAAGCGTGCGCGTTCAGACCTGAGAGAGCAATGCAGCTTCATGATCATCAGTAAATGCTACGAGGCCCTCAGTCGCTCTGTCGCGGTGCAGATGAACTTACCACGTGTCGCAGTCCTCGTCTGAAATATGATGCAATGGGGTAATTCCATCGAAATTTGTATCGAACACAATATCCGGAGTGCCATATTGATGGAGAATGCTATCCTGGAATAGCCATTCATTCGTCCCGTTTTCAAATAAGGTTGGTCGTTCCTGTAGATTCAATGTTGCGACCTGTTCCGTCTCTCGGAAGGGATGGCCTGCAAGTGACCGCACCCAGATCGCGCCAACATCCAGGCCCAGCAACCGAGCGACCAGCTGAGAAACCTCAGCCTTTCCATAGTGATCCGGTATCCCCCTCAGTCTGTATGTGATGTCCGATTGCGACACCATGCCTCGATAGATCGGTCGGGATTCGTGGTGGAGGTGGTATTACAGGCGGGGCCGACAAGATCCACGCAAAAGATGGGAGTTACAAAGACATGAAAAGAGATGTGAGATTTGCCTTAGCCGGGCTTGTTCCCTGTTGGATTCAGTGTCATTCTGAGAAGCATGTAATGATAGAGGTGGTCTCCTCACAGAGATTAAGTGTTGCTGAGAGCTGACGTGGGGCAACACGAGGCCAAGTCGATCTTGGGTTACACAAACAATGGGTTGCCTGCCTCGGTTACCTTGCGCTTCTAGCCAATGGATACTGCAGGGGCAGACCAGCTACCCTTTCTTTGTTCGATTGCGGGTTTCTGTAGGGAGCATCTTGATCCCCATGCAGTTGCACATGATTTATCCGGGTGAGGTCGATTTGCTCAGAGAGAAAACTTCACACACACACACACACACCGGCCAATTGGCATCAAATGAACAGAAAATTATAAATCAGTTCTGAATCTACTGCAACTCGAGCCTCAAAGCGTCGTACTGGACGTAGACCTGCTGCGGCAGGACCGCCGACTCGTAATCCATAGCATCAGCTGGCAGCCGGAGAATAATCTCGTTATCCTTCTCTTTCAGCAAATCCGTCTCAAATACGAATTTGTGGGCAATGTTGTAGCAGCTGATGGCAGAACGAACGGCGCAAGAGCTGGAGTGGAAGTATCTGCACACGATTAGTAAAGCACGCAAAACATAGAAATGCACAAACTTACGGAATGACCCACGGCTCCAGCTCATTCCCGTTGACCGTAACCACATACGGCAGATTCGAATACGGCTGCGTCGCATTGAACACATCCGTATTTCCCGCCGCCGTCTTCGCGCCCGCCAACTGCACCGTGAACGTCGCCTCATTCTTTCCCTCCACACTCCTCTGCAACTCCGCGGCGGCCGCATCAAACACGATCGTCCAGTTGTTAATCGTCGGCGAAAACAGCGTCTCATTCCTGATCGCATTCGCCTTCCCACCCACCGAGCTCCAATGCACATAATTCCAATCCACCCCCTCCTTGCTCTCCCCAACCTTGAACCTCACCCCCTCGGGGAAATCGGTCGGGAAATCATACCGCGCCCAGTAAATCCGATACTGCTCGGGCCGCAGCGGCCTCGTCGCATCCAGCTCGACCCCATGCCGATACTCGCCGCTCGACCGATCCGGCGTCCCGATCCGCCACAACTCCCGCCCGGCGCTCTCCTCGACGACCGTCGCGTTCGTCACCGCCACCTCGCCCGCCCGCACCACGACGCCGTCCTGCACGTACCCGCCAAACAGCCCGTCCGCCAGCACCGTCAGCCTGTACGTGCCCGCCCTGACGCGCGGGATCTCGACGTGCGCGACGCCCGCACCGCCAGCCGCGACGTCCAGGTCGCCCCAGTACTGGTACGCCCGCGTGTCGACGGCGTTGTCCTGGAAGTCGACGCCCGACGCGGTCAGGACGGCGAGCGGGCGGCTCCACGCCGCGGTGCGGTTGTTGCTGGACGCGGGCAGCGCGATGCTGCCGCGCCACGTGCCGCGGCCGGCGGAGGGCACGTAGTTGGGGACGTGCGGCGCGATGGCGTCGTAGAAGCGCGCGTTCCAGGACGGGTCGGCGAGGGGCAGGGCTTCGGCGCGGAGGGCTTGCAGGGTGGTGCCGGGGCTGCCGCGGTTGAAGTGGTAGTAGAACTGGTGGGTGGGGTGGTTAGTGGGGTGCGTTGCGTGTGCGCGGGAGGGGTGGGGTGCTCACGGGGCCGAAGGTGCGGTCGAAGCCGTCTGTGATGTTGGGGGTGCCGTTGCCGTGGTGGTTTGAAGCTGGGGTGTGTTAGTGGCGCGGTTTGCCGGGGGTGGGGGAGTGGTCTGTTACCGATGTAGTTGTAGACGATGCCGTCGACCGTGAGATCGGAATTCTTGGGCCCGTTGAAGTACGTGTCGACGCTGTTCATGACCAGCCAGGCTCCGAAGGTGTTATTGGAGTTGCTGGTGCTGCCGTCGGAGAACAGACCGTGGACCCTGTGGTCTCTCCATTGGGCCTGGAAAGTGTACTTGGTGAAGTAATCGGCCCATTGCGTCACATAAGGATCGTCGGGCGTATTCAGAAGGGACCAGGTAGCGTCTTGCACAACAACTTCGTTGGCAACGGCGTTCTTGGACGGCAGAGGCGCGTATGTTTTATCGTTGGTAGCCAAATGAGTCCAGAGCTCGGTGTTGGGGCGGAAGAGCGTCCGGAACTCCTGCAAGTTCCGGAGGAAGGGCGTCGTTTCGTTGTAGTACGCCAGGCGGGCGAAGTTGTGGATGCCAGTTTCTCCTTCACGGACAAAATAGTAGAATTCGAGCAGTTGGCCGGTCGCCGGGTAGGTTTCGCCCATCACCACTCCAGCGTACGGAACACCCTCCGGGTCGACATCCTGGAAGATTTGATACTGCGGGTCTCTGCTGCCGGGAGTGTAGAAGCCCGACGGGGTGCAGTAGCAGTCGAGGTAGGGACCGATGCCGGTTGAACCAGAAACAGGACCGAGGAGGTCTTGGTCGTCGAGAGTGAGGCCAGAAATGACGCCCTGAGACTTGTCCAGTGCCACATAAAGCCGGTCGTTCGCAATGACAATCTGCGTGGACGTCTCGTTGACCGTGAGGACAGCTAGCACGTCGGCGCTGAAAACCAGAAGCGCAAGGAGCAGGGAGCCAAGCACGCGAGGGAGGCCCGAGTTCGCCATGGATGATTGCGGACTTCTGAGGGATGCCTGGGGTTTTCTGAGCGGCAGACGCGTGCATTTAATACTACATGATCCATGATTCAATATCCGAGCAGCTGGTTCCTGCAGACGTGCGTAATCACGGCGAATACGGGGGACTGGGGTAAGGGTGTGGAGAAGTCTGGGGGAAGGCGGACCTGCATAACTCGGGGAGAGATTGCCCGAGAGCGACACCGCTCATTTCTCCGCAAGCCACCAATACTCGCGTAGCCCATATGCCATGTCCGAGCCTCCGTTTCTTGGCTAAATCCTTCAGGTGTTTGCTAGCGAGGATGTGAGGCTGATGTCAACAAGAAACATCTATTTCCATGAGCCTATTTCGAAACACAATCCCTGCGTCGCGCGTTTCTGGTAATAATGCCCCGCTATTTCACGTAGAAGACCTCCTCAGCGACCTTCCACCACGGGCCAGCGGCACTGCCCTTTGCGCCTGGGTGCGGGCTTTCCTGCATCTTGTCGGTCATTGCCCACCACTCCTGCACCTTTTTGTTTGCCGACATGCGCGCCATATCTGCATCCCAATCCTCGCCCACCCATTTGAATGACGCAAACAGGATGGGGCGGGGTTCGTCCGTGAAAAAGATTGAGTCTTTCATCATTGTCAGCCTTGTTGCATCTTCCAAATCACACCTCGATTAATGAAGCAACGAGTAATGCTCAATTGGATGATGTCACTGCGAGAACTTACAATCCACAATGTTCGAGTCCTTAATCTGTTCAAGGACCTCGGGCCAGACCGCAGCGTGGCATTTCTTATATTCCTCCAAGTGTTCGGGCTTCAAGTAGACGAGCTGGCCGATGCGGCGAGGCTCTTTGGAGGAAGACATGATGAACAGAGGCGCTTTGAGAATTTTGTGGTGATTCTGAGTGATGGAAGGCATCTGAAGGTGAGGGGCTCTTTAGCCTATGGCCGTTTCGGTCACTCGGCCAGACTACGTCCGAATTCGGGTTAGCTCTCGCCGCCTCCAGCCGAGGGTCCATTGCACCAGGAAAACAATATATCATGTCACAGCACTATCGATGTCTTCTAGCAACTCCTACTCCCATGCTTTAAATCAAGAGCCTGAATCCGAACAAAGTGAGAAATGATCTGTGTTAAAGCGCCACAAGATCTCTTTGATAATTGAATTCTACGCAATTCTGCCTTACCGGCATCAACCATATTATAAGTAACAGCACCGATTTCAACAATCTATTTCCCAACCCGTCCATCAACTTCAAGGCACAGCACTAAAACCTTCATCAATAAGTCAACAATCACTCCTGGGACAAAAAAGACCCCACAATCAGCAATCCTCCAAAAAAAAAAAAAAAGACCCCTAAAAAGAAACAGCACTTACACAGTCTGAACCGGCGGCGCGATCGTCGGCAAAAACACCGTGCCCGTCGTGGGGAAGGGGAAGTCCGTGCCGCTCGCCTCGGGATCGAAGTCGCCGCCGCACGACCCGAACTCCTCCTGGCACCCCTCGCCGCAGTACACCGCGCTGCTCCCGCAGAAGCCGTAGGGCGAGCAGCACCGGCCCCACACGGGGTCGTTCGGCGGGCACGACTCGAACGGGATGGCGCCGTGGCCGGTGCCGCAGTAGGCGTTTTCGCGGACGGCGGTGGGTCCGCTGGACGGAGAGGAGGAGGTGGTGGACGTGGACGTGGAGGAGGTGGATGAGGAACCTGGGGGAGAGGGAGGGCCGGAGGGGCGGCCAGAGGGGAATCCGGACGCGAGGCCAGACGGGGGAAGAGGAGGGCCGGAGCCGGAGGGCCGGGGGCCGGGTGGGTAGGGACGGGATGTGAAGGAGAAGGCGGATGACACGGGGGCCGAGGAGGATGAGGAAGAGGAGGAGGAAGAGGAAGAGCTCGAAAGATATCCGGAAGAAGCGAAATAGAGAGATGAAACCGAGCTAGAGGGATATGCAGAAGAGAGGGCAGGAGATGATGACGGAGCAGGGCCAGCGCCAGGGTTCTTCGCCGCGTAGCAGCGCCCGCCCAGAGCGCCGCTCTGCTGGGCTACCGGTGTCAATAGGACGCACTTGTCTTGTGCGTTGAAGTCCCAGAGTGCGACGGTGCACTTTTCTGCGAGCTGGTTGCAGAACGATATGCACGCTCCATAGTCATCAATTGACTTGGCGATTTCGGCGATGACGTATGGTGAGAGCCCGCCTGGTGAATCGGCCTGCTCACAAGCGACGGTGAAGACTGTGTCCCCGAACGTGTAATTTCCAGGAGGGTAGTCGAAAGGTAGGGCAGTGGGCGTGGCGCCGGTAGTCAGATCCAAAATGTTAAAGATCGAGTCCTCTTCGGCGGTGGTGGTTGGCACGGTATCATCCTGGCCATAACAGATCTTGGACAAGAGCAGAGCGCCCAGTGAGAGGCGAACAGGACCGAAGCTGGACATTCTTGCAATATCCTGAGGACGAAACAATCTGTTACTGAAAGTCGGATGGTTCAGTGTGTTACTGAGATGCGATTGCGTGATATCCGCTCAGTATTAAGTACAGCGCCGTTAAAGGACCTTGAAGGCAGGGAACCGAAAAAGTTCTTGTTAAATTCCTCGCTTGTCTGCAATGACAGGCTACTCGAAGAGATGGCTTAAAGCAGGAACGGGGGAAAAGCAGGTTGGTCAAATGAACGAGCATTCCGACCCACATTCTCGCAACGGCTTCTCTGAATGGAGTTTGAGGGGCCGCGGATCTCACAACAAAAATGCACTGAACTAACTTTCAAAACTAATTCGAGCATATGAAGCAAGAAGGTATGAAGTGACTGCCATCTTTATTCTTCAGCAAGAATGTCCGCATCCAGTGTTTCAATCACTACAGCAGCAGCCACTGCAGTGCTATTATATCTCATGAAAAGCTGTTTTCAATTGATGAGACGTCAGCCGAAACAAAAAAAGATCTTCCAAATTCGCCTGTTGAACGCTTGCAAAGAAGCCATGAACAAAGCAGGTCCTAAAGAACCCACAATATATGTAAAACCAAACAGTAGGCCTGTATGAGAAAATTAAAAGTAATCATCCAATGGGTTCAGCTCCGACTTCTCTCTTGGAGCTCGACATCATAGTACTCCCTGTCTTCTCCAAAGTGCTCCGATGGACCGGCTCTCGGGTATTCACGGGGTTCTTGAGATTCTTCAATATGCTCCGAAGACTCTCCCTGCCCCGTCATTTCCTTCTTTGCTTTCTTGGTCGCTTTTCTTTCTGCCTTGAACGCCTTCTTTTCCTTCCGCGACAGTCTCGGAAATTCGCTCTCGGGTCCCACAAGTGAGCGGCCAGGATGGAACACGGCCAGAACCAAGATGGCAACCATCATCGGAAAAGCGTCGAGGGAGTAAGAGTACGCTTCATGGAACGGGATGGGGTTCGACGGCTTGACTCCACCAGCGAATTCGCAGATACGGTAGATGATGCGGACCTGGTTAACAAGCGCGTCAGCAGAAACCATCGAGGTAGCCCGGTTGCAATCTTACGGTGACAGCGACGAGAGCGCCGTAGAGCGCGAATAGCAGCGCCCGCCAGCTATACTGACGGTGCGTGAGGCCGCACGCATCCAGCTTCTGCGCCTGCCGCTGGAACACAATCATGAGCCCAATGAAGCACAGGATGAACGCCTCCTGCAGCCCCATTCCGCCCATGTAGACGTTGATGCCCGTCTTGATAATGTCGGCGGAGGCGCTCGGGCTCGCCATCAACCCGCCGACGGCCTGCACCAAGAAGGCGACGATGTCGGCCCAGACGAAGTACTTGGCCAGCGACACGCCTTTGATGCGCCAGACAGTCTTCTCGGGCAAGAAGTAGTGGACCATGCGGGCGAAGGTCATGTAGGCGAATGCGTTGATCCAGAGAGGCGCGAGGAGGTAGAGGAGCTGATGCGCGGTTGCGTAGCCGATGTTTTGCTGGTCGTGGGATCCGAGGGCGTGCATGATAAATGCTATAAACTCCCATGACGCTCCCATCACGATGACCCAGCAGTAGCGCTGATGAGCGTTGGTGTTACTTCATCGTCTTGGCAGTTGAGCTTGATCGGAGGCTTGATTTACCTTCTTGAAGACTATTGCCAGGACGAGATGAGCGCATGTCAGAATCCCGAAAATCGCAGATACTGCAATGGCAGGAGCAAATTCGGGGTTGAAGTTGTAGTATGCGTTGCAGGCGTCAGGAGGAACGTTGCCATATTTGCCGGGCACTGCTGTGGTGCAGCTGGGCTCTGAAGTTGCAGAGGTGGCTGACGCCGTTGCGTTCGTGGTGCTGGTAGCCATCACTGTATAGGACAGGCAATACGATGGCCTGGAATTTTGTTATGAGATGGGACAAAAAGCGACTGGGTAAGAGGATTTGGAGCCTGCCGTGTGAGGCTTTAATGTGTCTTCTCCAAAAGCCGTCTCCCAAGACGGCCTCGCCAAATGTGGATGTATTCTTTCGTCGCGGCCATGGCGGCTGAGATGCATACGTTGTCAACACAGCCGTTGGCGGCGCAGTTTCATTCGTTGTAGCACTGACCGCAAAATGAAGGAGGCTGCTCCGATTGTACCTGTGTGCAGGGCGCCATAAGCTCAAAAGGCTTCAGAATAAGCTTGCAGGATGCGGAGGATTTGCATCCTGGAGTTGGATCTTGACTCTTGCGGCAGCTTTGACGCAGGACAACGACTGTCGTGGGGGCGCAGTCAGCAGCCCTCGAGACACTGCCACGATCCAACGCTGTTGCCTGTTGTGTTGTCAACATCAACGCGCCCTACGCTTGCAAGATCTTCGAAGCTTCACCGCTGTACAAAATAGAACTTTGGGATTTGAAAGTTTCTCATAGCGCGCAGTTGGTGGATTCTGCCTACTCTTCTTGTGGACGACGGTTGATGCGTTCTCGCTTCCTCCAACAATCGCCCTTGCGTCTACAGCCAGCAAAGCTATGCACTTTTAATTTTAGCAAGGGAAGGGAACCGGTATCCGAATTGACGGCATTGAGAATGTGCCAACGGACGAGTGATCTACAACTTGAAACCGGACACACAGCGTGACCACCACATGATTACGCTTGGGCCTGGAATGTGAACGAGAAAGACCACGTTTTTTTCATGCTTCTACAGAAATAATCAGGCAGATCATCATATGCTGATTCCATGCTGAGAATTCCGTTCGAATTCAGTCCTTCACAAGTGGAGCTTGCGACAACCCAGAATGCCTAATTCTTGCACACAATCCTTCTTTTTGGCTACTCCACGTCAACAACTGGTAGCGTCTTCGCCGAATGTACTCCTACTTTTGGATCATTTACATTGAAAAAAAAAAGGGAAAACAAAGTGCACGCTCAGTAGTTCGACCACGTCCTCCTCCTCTCCATAATGCTCCTCGCCTTCCTCGCCGCCCTCCTCAGCTTCTTCCCCATCATCGAAACCGACGTCGCATAATCGTCCGTACCGCCGTTCGGATCGGCATCAGTGGCAGTGCAGGTAGGACCGCTCTTCCCATCACCATGCTCGCCGTCGACCTGCGCGAACTCGCGCTTGTCCGACGCCTGCATCATGTTCTGCGCCGCGTCCTCGAACCACCCGTTGATGAAGTCGCCGTGCATGCTGTAGCTCGGCCCGGACGCGAGCTCGAGCGGCGGGGCGCCGCTCCAGCCATCCGGCAGGATCTTGCGGAGGTCATAGCGAATGGAGAACCTGAGACGCGGGATGCGGCTGTAGCCGTCCGGGCAGTAGTTCTCAGTACCAAACGAGCCGGAGCTGTAGGTGCTGTTGAGCGAGCCCGCGTCGACGCAGTCGTGGAAGCGGAAGATGGTCTGCAGGTGCGTCGAGCAGGTCGCGGTCGGGAAGGCGGCGTCGTCTTTCTCCTCGCCGTCGTCGCCCTCGCAGAACCAGGAGAGGCCGGTGTCGGAGTCGAGCTCGGCCTGGGTCGTCGCGGAGCTCTTGCCGGCGATGACGGAGAAGTCCTGCGGGATGGGGGCGTCGGCGTAGCCGATGTTTTCGTAGTAGGTCGAGAAGCGCATGGGCTGGATCTCGGTGCGGGTGTCGCCGTCGACGTGGTAGAGGGTGGGCACCCAGTAGACGGACAGGTCGTTGGGGTTCTCGCCGGAGGCGCAGCCCTTTTGCAGGTCGGCGGAGGTGGGCTTGTCTTTGGTGATGGCGTCGGAGCCGAAGAAGGAGTGCATGTGCGACTTGTATTCGCCGGGGACGACTAGAGGGTCGATGTTTTTCTTCATGAACTGCTCGTGGGTCACGACAGTGTAGGCGTTGGCGGCGCTCACGGCCGAAAGAACGGAAAGGGTAATGCCCAGCATTGTGAATATTTCAAGGAGTGTGATTGGCGAGCAACTGAAAGACTAAAAGCAAAAACGATAGAAAGGTACAGGACGAAGAAGTGCGCTGTCAAGCTCAACGGTAAGACATCTGCTGGGCGTTTATAGTGAGCACATTGGGGAAAAGCGGACCTCCCGAAAGGAGCCAATCTCTTGGCAGTGTTTGGTGTTCACTGGGGAGGCGTTTCAAACAAGGCAGCCCCGTGACGGAGCGAGTATACCAGAACGGTGCCAAGACTGCAATCGGTGGACTGGGCGTTTGGAGTTTTCGAGGAGGGTGCCCCTTTCGAGAAAGTGCATGCAGCATACAGCCAATGGAAGATTTCGTTTCCCCCCAATCAAGTTAGCGCCCGCCAAGGATGAATCTCAGGATACGATGATCCACAACCCGAGGACAGCGCTAATCTTGAGCGCCTCCTTGCCGCCGCCGTTATCAACGTCATGCAGGCGCCCAAGCTATAAGAGGCACCCGAATAGCTTCGTGTTTTCCGTTTTCAGGCGCCCATTGATCATGCAACGCACAAGGGAATATAGCACAGCAGCATTGAAGGGTCGTGGTCTCGCAAAGGAACTTTTTTGGGCGTGCATATATCAGCGAAAATAGATGCAGATCATATTGACACTTGAGGAAAAGCGCGAACGGCACAGCAAAGAATGTGCGGAGATCTCTTCGGAGCTCCTGTTTCAGATTGCAATGCAAAGCAGACCCACACGCCTCGCGGAGTACCGGCAACGCCATCGGAAGTATCCAAGCGGCCTCCACTTCGCGGATAATCGGTTCAACATCAAGGGATATAGCGCAGATGTAAGCAGAAAAAAAAATTTTTTTTTTTGACAATGCCTCTGGTTAACGCCGCTTTCAATGGTCCATCTTGTCTAAGGCCTGCGGGTCGCCGCTCTTTGCGAACAACGTCAGGAGTAACGCCGCTTCCACGCCGCCCTCCTCGCCCCAGAAGCTCGGCGATTCGGCCTGCTGCATGGCTAGATGGTAGCAGTTGTCAAGCAAAGCGTTGTCCGTCAGCCGGCCGCCTGTCCGTAAGCGCATGCCGATCGCCATCGTCATGAATACGTAGAACCGAGCCATCCGCAACGAATAAGGGGTTATCAAAATCTCGGCGAGGCTCGGGTCCTGGGTCCGCATGTCTTCTCCGGAGAGGTCGTACACGAGATCGAGACAGGTCTGGTAGAATCCGTGGTCAACCGGGCGCTGACTTTGTTGAACTTTATCGAAGAAAATGTCCGATAGCGTCTCCGCTTCGAATTTTGTTGGCATCTTGGGACTTTGCACCCCGGTCGGTGTTGTTGCATGAGGAGTTGACGAGTTCTGAGAGCCCCGTGACTGTGGCCGAAATGACTCTGGGAAGTAACCCGGAGATGGAGGCTGATCCTCAAAGGGTGAGAACTGAAGACTGATGGAGTTGAAGTCGTTATCCAGGCCAAGTGATGAGATGGACGAACGTCGAGAAACAGACGTCTTACTATGGTCGGGCGGGCTGAGATACCCTTCGTTCCCGTCTCCATGGGATAGTTGCTCCCAAGGAGGACGTTGACACGCGGAGACGGGGGGCGAGACAGCAGATCCGAGCATGGGCAGCGCGAGAGAGGGTCCTATCACAGGCGTGGTAATCGAGTAAGGTTCCGGAGTGGAGCAACGAGAGTTTGCCGAGAGGAGCGAAGGGGCAGGGGACAGCATGGTTGGAGACGGGCCTCCACAGTCAGAGATTTCGATGGTGGGAATTCTCCGCTGTGTCGAGCTCTCTGCACCGGCTGAGTCCGCAAAGTCAAAAGAGAAGGAACGCTGAGGGGGATCGAAGCTCGTGTCTACGTGCAACGACGGCGGGGCAGGCCGTGGAGTTGATGGACTTGAGTTCCACAAGTCTTCTCTCCAAGCCGGAGAGCCTACAGTGGAATGCGCGTCGCCCATCTCAGCCAGCTGAGCCTCGAGGAACTGGATGCGGCTCGCCAGGGCCCGATGGGCACCACTGCATGCTGTCTGTTAACCACCGTACATCTTCGGGAAAGAGAAATGTTGACAAGAACTTACAGGCCCATTCTGTCCTTTATTTTTGGCGGCCGCACACAAGCCACGCAGAAACGGATACACGTGGAACAGGGGCCGACCTCTCCATCGCAGCGGATTTTCCTGCGCCTGCATCTCTCGCAAGCGTTCGAGACAGACTTGGCACGAGGACGCCACCGATGGGTGGATGACGGCGAAGGCGTCTCACCGATGGTGGCGCGCCTCTCAAGGGGGCGAGCAGCAATGCCGTCATCTGCAGCAGTCGCAGAAGCAGCACTGCCCGGTCCGTCGGTCGTCGGCGTCGAGGAGCTCATGGGTTCTCGCATCGCCCAGCTGACATTGGTGTCACGGATGATGATGATTAATGTGGCGGCTGGCTGGAGAGAGCAAGTGGTCTCAGCGTGGCCAGCAGTGCTGTGACGCCGCGCCCCATTCAGCCTCGATCAAGTGCGTCGGGTGTGTCGCAACCCGCAAACTGCGCCACGGTTGAGGCGGTGGCACCGGGGTACCTGCGTGTCGAATGGGCGATGGTGGAGTACGATGTGCTGGTCGAAGTGTGCAGGAGCGCCCGATCGCACTGAGCGCTGCTCCGCAGAACCCGGTAGGCAGCCGGGAGTAGAGAGGGAAATGCTACTGGTCTTGCCGCTTTGCTTGCCTCGTCGCCTGAGTCCGCCAAAACCTGAGGGCGATGGTTCCATAAGAGAGAAGAGCCGCCAAGAGCAATGCCACACTCCGCCCAGCCGCCTCGACCCCTCTTAGCTCGCTCTTGTCTGCCATCGAGAAGCCACCGATGCTGGCCGTCGGGAATTTGCCAGTGAGACATGGAAAATACAGGACTTCGTCGTGTTGCTTTACGGTCGTAGCCCAGGCCTCCAGCGGCGAATATTGCTGCGCCCTGAGCGGCGAAGAGCTGAAGGCGGCGGCGAAAGCATTCAGCACTCAGCAGCAGCGCTCAACACAATGCTCGGACTGGGAGCAGTTTAGCCGGGCGTGAATGGTGCCATGGCCGTCCCGCGCTGGGCACGTGGGATGCAGGTGGGGGATGGAGGAGGAGGAGGAGGAGGAGGAGGAGGTGAGGAGGAGGAGGAGGAGGAGGAGGAGGAGGTGAGGAGGAGGGCGAGGTTCGATGATGTCGGCTGCTGAGTTGAAGATGCCTGGCCTGTTTGAAGGAGCAACCCCGCAAAGCCAGAGAGCCCCTGGACGTCATTTCACTTAATCACGCAGCCAGAGATCGCCGTCCGCCTGGCAGCCCGGGATGGGCTGGCCTGTGACGTGCTCGGCGGCCGCAGTTGCGCCTGGGCCTGCGGCTCCTCTCGCTCGCAGCGCGGAGGCTGCGCCCACGCCAAGAAGGCGCACTTCGGGCTGCTTCATGGGCGAAGAGAGAAACTGCCTTGTGCCGAAACCGAAATGGTCGGACGTGCCGCAGCGGCAGCCGACGCCCGCCTCTTCTCTCCTTTGCGCGGGGCGGAGGCCGGCCATGTTCAGGCCTGCACGCGCGGGCTTGGCCTCCGCCCTTGGCACCACCGCTGGCACTCACTGGCGAGTTGGCGCCATGGCTGCTGTTGCGCGCTTTGTCGCGACGGCCCTGAGGTCCGCTGGGGCTCGCCATTGGGGGCGAGCACAGCCCCGTCGACATCCAGTAAAATACCCACCCAGATCCGGCCTGCTGGTTGCTGGCAGATCCAATCTGGCTCCACGCGCCACCACACCCCGGGTTGATGCAGCATAGCATCCACCATGGCTTCGAATATTCCCCCGGCCGGCAACGGCCTTCCGCAGATTACCATCGAGATTCCAGTATGTGTGCAACAGTGAGCTCCCCTTTCGGAACTACTTTCCTGACTTCTTGGTCCAGGATGGCGACAGCAGCAACACTTCCAACAACAATAACACCACACCTCCCGCCACCGACTCACCGGAGACTGCCATTTCTCCGAGCAACCTGACAGCAGAACCCGTCGGCGGCTATCGCGACCGCGCCATGAGCGGTAGCACTTTGGCGCCCGGCAGCCCCCATCTGGCGCCGCCCAAATCCGCTGGAGGCACATCAATCAGCAGTGGTGCCAGCCTTTTTTCCTATGAAGAGCAGCAGGATGCGCTGAGGCCTGATCCTGGACAAGAGGCGGACTTCCAGGTCGAGAACAACCCCTTCGCCTTCTCGCCCGGCCAGTTGAACAAGCTGCTGAATCCCAAGTCGCTGCCGGCATATGTGGCTCTTGGAGGTTTGTCTGGAATAGAAAAGGGTCTGCGGTCTGACCGGAACGCCGGCTTGAGCATTGACGAGACCACGCTTCAAGGCAACGTAAGCTTCGACGAGGCTACAAAGGCTTCTTCGAAGGCATGGGAACTAGAGAATGGGGGCACGAATCCAACGGGAACCGCAACGGCCACAGCTGCTACCGATACGCCCGCTGCCGCCAACTCCAACGCCTTCGCCGACCGCATCCGGGTTCACAAGCGCAACGTTCTTCCCGCAAAGAAGCCCACGCCACTCTGGAAGCTCATGTGGCTTGCGTACAACGACAAGGTCCTCATCCTTCTCACTGTTGCCGCCGCCATTTCCCTCGCTCTTGGCCTCTATGAAACCTTCGGTGTCGATCACCCGCCGGGTTCTCCCATGCCTGTCGACTGGATTGAAGGCTGCGCTATCTGTATCGCCATCGTTATCGTTGTTCTCGTCGGAGCTCTTAACGACTACCAAAAAGAGCGCGCTTTCGTACGGTTGAACACCAAGAAGGAGGACAGGGAAGTCAAAGTTATTCGCTCTGGCAAGTCTTTCCAGATTTCGGTCCACGATCTCCTCGTCGGCGACGTCGTCCACCTGGAACCCGGAGACCTCATTCCTGCGGACGGTATTTTCATCACTGGACACAACGTCAAGTGCGACGAGTCCTCGGCAACGGGCGAGTCGGACCAGATGAAGAAGACCGCTGGCGAGCAGGTCATCCGTCTCCTCGAGCAGGGCCATGCGAAACACCAGGATCTGGATCCGTTCATCATCTCTGGCAGCAAGGTCCTCGAGGGCGTTGGTACCTACATCGTAACTTCGGTTGGTGTCAACTCGAGTTACGGCAAGATCCTTATGGCAATGCGCCAGGACCCCGAACCCACGCCTCTCCAAGTTAAGCTGGATGGCCTTGCTGGTGCGATCGCCAAGCTCGGTAGCAGCGCCGCTGCGTTCTTGTTCTTCGTTCTGCTGTTCCGGTTCTTGGGCACGCTCCCCGGCAGCGAGCTGACGGCGAACGAGAAGGCGTCCAAGTTCATGGACATCCTCATCGTCGCCATCACCGTCATTGTCGTGGCTGTTCCCGAGGGTCTACCGCTGGCTGTGACTCTGGCCTTGGCCTTTGCGACCACCCGCATGGTTAAGCTGAACAACTTGGTCCGTATCTTGAAGTCCTGCGAGACGATGGGCAACGCCACCACTGTCTGCTCCGACAAGACCGGTACCCTCACGCAAAACAAGATGACCGTTGTTACCGGAACATTCGGCGAGGATTCATTCGACGACAAGAACCAGCGCGGCGACGAGCGCCGTTCCACGGCCTTTGCCAGCGACCTGCCCTCGGAGCACAAGCGAGGTCTCATCGAGGCCATTGCCATCAATTCGACGGCCTTTGAAGGCGAGGAGGCGGGAGGAGAGGGGTTCGTTGGTTCCAAGACTGAGACCGCTCTTCTCGGCTTTGCGCGCAATGTGCTTGGTATGGGCTCTCTTGGCGAGGAGCGCTCGAACGCGCAGGTTGTTCAGCTCATGCCCTTCGACTCCGGCCGCAAGTGCATGGGTGCAGTACAGAAGCTGTCGAACGGCTCATACCGCTTCCTCGTCAAGGGCGCTTCTGAGATTCTGCTTGGTTTCAGCACCACTCTTTTGACTGCCAGCGGAGAGGTCGCTCTTGACCAGGGCCGCCGTGAGCGCTTCGAGGCCATCATCAACAACTACGCCGAACAGTCCCTCCGTACCATCGCCCTCACCACCAAGGACTTCTCTCAGTGGCCTCCGGCTGGAACTGCGTCCGAGGAAGACCCCAGCATAGCTAACCTCGACCTCATCCTCAAGGACATGACGCTTCTCGGTGTCGTTGGTATCCAGGACCCCATCCGCCCCGGTGTTCCCCAGGCTGTTGACAAGTGCAAGCACGCCGGCGTCTGCGTGCGCATGGTCACTGGCGACAACGTCGTTACCGCGAAGGCCATCGCCACCGACTGCGGCATCTACACCGACGGCATCGTCATGGAGGGCCCAGTCTTCCGCACTCTCTCGGACGAGAAGATGACCGAGATCCTGCCCCGCCTGCAAGTCCTCGCCCGCTCGTCCCCCGAGGACAAGCGCATCCTCGTGACCAAGCTGCGCTCCATGGGCGACATCGTGGCCGTGACCGGTGACGGTACCAACGACGGTCCCGCGTTGAAGGCTGCCGACATTGGCTTCTCCATGGGCATCGCCGGCACTGAAGTTGCCAAGGAAGCCTCCGCGATCATCCTCATGGACGACAACTTCACGTCCATCCTCACCGCGCTCATGTGGGGCCGCGCCGTGAACGACGCGGTCCGCAAGTTCCTCCAGTTCCAGCTGACCGTCAACATCACCGCCGTCATCCTGACCTTCATCTCCTCGGTCTCGGACTCGGAGATGCGCTCCGTGCTCACCGCCGTCCAGCTCCTCTGGATCAACCTCATCATGTAAGTGTCCTCCACAAGGCTGAGCCCTCACCGTCGACAAAGGAAAAAATGCTGACACGCCCACGCAGGGACTCCCTCGCCGCCCTCGCCCTCGCCACCGACCCGCCCACCGAAGAAATCCTCAACCGCAAGCCCCCCGCGCGCAGCGCCCCGCTCATCTCGATCGTCATGTGGAAGATGATCATCGGGCAGGCGCTCTTCCAGCTCGGCGTCACCCTGATCCTGCACTTCGGCGGCCCGCGCTTCCTGTCCTACCCGGACGACGAGCTGCGCTCCATCATCTTCAACTGCTTCGTGTGGATGCAGATCTTCAACATGTACAACAACCGCCGCCTCGACAACCGCTTCAACATCTTCGCCGGCGTCCACCGCAACTGGAACTTCATCGTCATCAACTTCATCATGGTCGGCTGCCAGATCGCCATCGCCTTCGTCGGCGGCAAGGCCTTCAGCATCGTGCGCATCAACGGCCCGCAATGGGCCATCTCCATCGTCGTCGCCGCCTTCTGCCTGCCCTGGGCTGTCGTCGTGCGCCTGTTCCCCGACCGCTGGTTCGAGGTGAGCGCCAAGTTCGTCGGCAAGCCCGTCGTGCTCGTGTACCGCCCGCTCAGCCGCGGGAGCGGCCGCCTCGGCCGCTGGATCAAGAGGGTCATTTTCAGGCGGAAGCCGAAGGATGCCGAGGCGGAGAACGAGGACGCGAATGGAAGCGACTCGGAGGCCGTGGCTGTGCGCGGTAACGAGGATCCGGAGAAGGGCAGAGGGTCGGCTTAGATTCCCGGTTCATGTGCACGTTCGGTACTGTGTTTTTCTGATGGCGTTGTTCCCTTTTTGTTGGTCCTCATGTCCGATACGAATAAATCCTGAATAGATTGTGTAGAATTCATATACCCAATACATAGCTTCACACGTATTTTCCGACGAATTGACCTGCTGGTTGTGAAATCATTGGTGAACACTTGCGAGCGACCTGGGGCTCGCAAGTCTGTCAGGTGAGGGCGGCTTTCTGCGCCGCTACAACTTTGCATTGGGGCTCAGAGCCCTCGCGACTCCCAGCGCGCTGACGTCCCACAGTCAACGCCCTGCCGTCTTTCTCAAGTCAAACTCCGTATTTTCTTTTCGCGGCGCCGCGCGCTGCTCCCGGTCGTACCCGCACCACTCGGGCAAAATGCCGCAAAAAACGAGTCCGCTTGTCTCGCACACCCAAGCCTCTTGGACGGTGTTCCAGAACCCCTGCCAAACGATTCGTTCAAGGCAGACCAAAAACCGAGAAAGGAGGCAGCCGAGAAGACCGAATCCGCCAAGCGTCTTCGTCTGCATAGCCCCCTCTTGTGCCTATCATGCCAACGAAGTTTTTTTTTTCCTCCCTTCCCTGGCCAGCCAACGAAGCCGCATGCATGTCATTCCGCCTTGCGGACAGCCTCGTGGCAGCGTCCCCGATGGGTGAGCGCTCCGGGATGTGAGCGACTGCCGAGAGGCACGAAGGCTACAGCATGATTCTCGTGCTTTCCTTGATTGCGAGACGTGTACGTAGCAGGAGATGGTGGAGCTGTGTCGGGGCTTCTCCTTGCTCTCGCGCTTCCTTGTTTTCGAGATGTGTACGTAGAAGAGTGCCCAGCGGGAGAGGGGCTGAGTCAGCCCTAGACACGTGGACCTTGGTACGATTTGCCTCCCCTATCGAGACCGGAGCGTGGCTCGGGCGGCCAAGATGTTAGTGAAGAACGAGCACAGCCCGTCTCATTTCGGGTGTTGGAGCCCAAAGGCTGACGCTTTGATCTTGGTGACGGAGGTGGAGATGTTGTGTCTTGGACGTGACCGGCTTCCACAAGTCCTAACGTAGACGGATGTTCAGACCAGACAAGGCACGTGTTGGAAACAACGCTGCCTGATTCGCAATGGAGGTGATCCGGCGCTTGGGTGAGATCCTCGATTCTTGCAGAACGTGAGTGTTTCCACCATTTAGGCAAAATCTCTACTTCGGCCTGATGGCGAAGGTCCAAGCCTCCGATTCCGATATAGGCCCGGTGTATAGTGGCTACATCCGAGATTTAGATTTTCAATCTGGATTACATCTTACTCGGCAGCACAATAGGGGTGGACTGGTGGCCTTGCCGTGGAAACGGGAGATCTGGCCGCCTCGGAGCTTCCGGCGTAAAGCGGTGGATGAAGCTTTTGTGCGTCTGGAAAAAGCCGCAAGTACAGGCTTATGATTTTCACTCAACGTGTGAAGATAGGGCCAGAAAGGCGGCATGGTAGACCTGATCAAGGCTAGACTTTCCTGGGACTTTTGTGTGGGTATTCCATGACATGAGGTCCGGTTGTGCTTCGTGGCAGTTTTCCTGGTCGGTAATCCACACTGCCTCGATGGTGCATGATTTTTCCTGGAGCAAGGTTTGGTAAAATTCCGAGAGTGTATTGAATCCAGGAGAAGCCCGCGTCCTTGCCTTGTGTCAGCCTGGGGAGCTATTGTTGGAAAGCCAGCGGCGATGGGCGATCTTAGACATGACGTATGCTTGGCGTCTGCGCGGTACTGATAGACCCTGCACGGATGAAGCTGGAATGGCTTAGCGGAGTGCAGAGGAAGGTATACCTGTGTACGGAACAGCTGGATGTGATGCTGTGGGGGAAGTTGAGGCTCGAAGTGGGCGAGGCAAGGCTGATGAATGAGCCTTTCTCCGGGTAGATCGGCAGCCAGACCGGAACATCGGCACTGTTTCGTGTCAGCTGCACGTCACTGCGCTTTGCACTGGACATACATACATTTCTCAACCTCAAACCGAGAATCTGATTGGCTCTTCGAAAAATAGCACTGATATTTCCTCTATGCAATACATCTTCTCTCGCCCTACTCCTTTTGACACTACTCTTCATGCACCTGACTATAGTCTCTACAACATAGACTAGGCCCCAAAGGAGCAATTATCAGCCTAGTTTCCTTTCCTACACCCGCACACCACCATCCTTCCCGCAATCCCAACCCTTGCCCTCATCATCGACCAAAAACAGCGCCGCAGCCACCGCCTTGACCACCACGCTGACCAGCAGCGCCAACCCGGACCCCCTGCCCTTGAACGCCGCCGCGCCCGCGAAGCTGCCCGAGATCAGCGCGAGCAGGAAGCCCGCCCGCCTGTTCCTGCTGCGGTTCTTCGCCACGCCCGCGAGATTGCCCGGGTCGATGCAGATGTCTACCCACGCTGCCGTCGCCATCGCCGTCGTCATGTCCGTCACCTTCAGCTCGCGCACCATGGCCACCTGCGCGCCGGCCGCGAGCGCGAGCAGCGCGAGCACGGCCTTGCCCAGCGCGGTGGCGTTGGTCGTCGCGGCGTGCGGGTGGCGGTGCTGCAGCGCCGCGGCGGCGGCGCTCAGGGCCGTCTGGGCGAGGCTGGAGGCGAGGAGCCACCAGCGCGCGTGCGTCGCGCGCAGGAGGTTGGCGAGCTGGCCGAAGGCGAGGACGCCGCCGAGGAAGCAGCCGAGCGAGAGGAGGATGGTCGGGACGGACAGCATGAGGGAGGAGGCGCGGTCGTCGAGCAGGCCGACGGCGAGCATGACCGTGTTGCCTGCAGGGCTTGTTAGGTGCGGCGGGCGCCCGGGGAGCTGGTGCGGGCTCACCTGTCTGGTTGGAGGCGAAGCATTGGAAGTCCGGGTAGGAGACGGCGTCTTGGATGCCGATGGCGAAGGCGAGGAGCAGGAGGTTGAGTTCGAGCAGGTGGGAGCGAGGGTTGATGTCGCGGCGGAGGAAGTCTGCCAAGGCCTTTCCCGGTTTGGTGATGCAGGGGAGTTTGGGTTTGGACCGGCCTTCCATTGCGATGAGGTGCATAAACGTTTGAGATTGACGCTCAGGTTAAGTCTAATTGAATCAAGGTTATACACTTATAGGGTATGTGGTACGGTTTCTACATGATGGGCCAATGGGAAAGGGACTCGCCGAGCTTCGGGGACCTTACGTGCAGACGGCGATGTCTTGATAGACGGCGTCCTCGGCCAAGATCTCTCCTGATCTCAGCCAAGGAAAAATGCTGTCAGGATGCCGCTGCCAAACATTGCCGCAACGCTGACGAAGCTTGCCCAGGAAAAGGTGACCAGTCCACTGATTCCATGTCCCGATGTACATCCTCCTGCCACACGAGCACCGAACACCATGACCAGCCCGCCGAAGAAGGCTGACACGGCCGAAACATCTCCACTTCCAGCCACGATTGCGTCAATCGCTGACTGCGGCGCTGCCCTCGTCACCAGCGCACTGCTGGAGAGGATACCCGCCGCGAACACCAGGGATGGAGTGCAACGTGACGCAGCACCACCGAGACCGACCACACTGTAAATTGCTTGCGCAGCATTCTCATAAGCAGTAGACACGCCAATCGTGTGTCTCGTCAAAAGAACCGTCGCCGCCTGCGCACCACCAATCATACAACCACCAACAATCGGCGTTACAAGACCTGCACCGCTACCTTCATCACCACCCAAGGTATTCGCCAACTGAATAAACAACACACACATCACCTCCCAAGCCAGTAGCAGCACATTGGTGCTGAGTCCAAAGGAGCCTTGCAACGTGGGTTCTTCGGCGGAGCTGGTGGACGCCGACTTGTTGAGAGGTGTGGTCTCAGTCGGCGCGTCGTCCCGCTTGGGATGTAGGATGGGAGAAAGTGCGAGGTGCGCGAGGCCGCCGGCCACGCCGCCCAGAACCACGTAGAGACCGCTGCGGAGACCTGAAGCCATCTGAACCAGTGATGTGCCTGGGCAGGCCCCTGTGAGAGCCATGCCCATTCCGAGGAGTGCGCCGCCGATGAGGTTGCCGTCGTAGGTAAAGAGACCAAGGTACCGCGGGACCCGAGGCTTGATCGGTGCGAAGCTTAGGCGGTCTGCGAGATGTACTGCAAGGCTGCGGAAACACTTGTGATAAGTATGAGAGGTACGGTGGCAAGTGTTGGACGACTTACGCTCCAGATGCGCTCGCGGCGACGAAGATCTTGAGCATAGTGAAATCTGCCAGGTGCATCTGAGCCCTGATAAGGGCAGGCGAGTAGATGCCGGCGGCGGAGAGGGCTGATCCGAAGAGCGCTCCGGCTGTGAATTCGCCAGCGATGCTCGACATGGTGGCGATATCGGGATGATGTCAGCGTAATAGGTACCGAGTCTGCATTCAAAGTTGTGCTCTGAAATTTCGTGCTTTATACTGAATGAACGAGTGCTCGATTGGAAGTTGGGTGGTGAGAGTAAGTACATGGCTGTGCGTATCCGGAGATCAGTGGTCGCCGAAAAGAGGTCGCCGAGAGGGTTCAGATGGTCGCCGACATTAGCACGCCTCAGCACGCAACGCCGTCGTACCCTTGGCATCTAGCGTAGATAAACCGTGCATTAAAAAGAGGCTATCTGGAGCTATCTCTCGTGCCATAGCTGATCTGGTCTCGCTAATCTCTAGCCAAAATGACCACATCCGCTTCGGCCATGATGTCTTCTAAACTTCAACCAATCATCCACACACACTTCGAGCGCGTTACCGGCACATGGCAGTACATTGTGGCGGATCCGAGTTCCAACCACGCGGTCGTGATCGACCCCGTCCTCGATTTTGACCCCACAAAAAATGCAATCTTAACCACTTCGGCGGATCTCCTTCTTTCCAGCGTCGCCGAGAACGGCTACACAGTGGACCGCATCCTCGAAACCCATGCCCACGCTGATCACATCACCGCAGCGCACTACTTGAGAACTCAACTTGGAATGAAGCAGTCCTCCGTGCCTCAAGTATGCATCGGCGAGGGCATCTCCTCCGTGCAGGCTTTGTTCGCCAAGAAATACGGACTCCCCGAAAATGAGTGGAGGAACTCATTCGACCACACCTTCGCCGACGGAGAGAAGTTCCGGATAGGAGCGCTCGAAGCACAAGTCGTCCACCTCCCAGGACACACGCCCGACCACGTCGGATACCTCGTCGGGGATAACGTCTTCTGCGGCGACTCCATCTTCAACCCGGACATCGGTTCCGCGCGGACCGACTTTCCACAGGGTTCCGCAAGCAGTCTCTGGCAGAGCATGTGCAAGCTTTTGTCTCTTCCGCCGCACTACCGGCTCTACACCGGCCACGACTACCCGCCGAAGGACCGTGTTCATGATGGCACTGAGGGACAGCCCCGTCCGTTCGCCACAGTGGAGGAACACAGGCAGAACAACAAGCACGTCAAGGATGGCACGAGTGAGGAGGATTTCGTCAGCTGGCGGACAGAGCGCGATGCGTCTTTGGCGAATCCCCGGCTCATTCACCAGTCTCTACAATTCAACATTCGCGCTGGACGCCCGCCAACTATCTCTCCTGACGGTACACGCGTTCTTCACATGCCGCTGGATGTTCCGGAGCATGTATTTTGAACACATCTTTTCAAAGATTCCCCGCAACTGTTTGTTTTCATGTGGGATTTTTGCTTTACGTCGGCGTTCGATTATGATTCACGATACCTGAATTTCAAATGCCAATTTCTCAAGACTCCGTGTCATTCAAGTGATGTGCTCGGCCCAAGTCACTGCGGACCGGCCGATCTGCCGTTCGGAATAAGGCGCTGATTCGCCTGCCGGATGAGGGCTGAATCCTCCCGCTTCTCCGCCAGAACGAATTTAGTCACGCAGACGGGTGCGGATGGTCATTTACGGTAGTCCCCTATTCATTTTTTTTTTTTGGTCTCTTCTCAGGAGGAGGATAAGACAACAGCTGTATTTCGTGCCTTAGCGAGTATGCCGCCAACGAAAACCTCCGCACGACGCAACCACCCGACGAATGTCCCGGTTTCCGCAGCTCACATGACGCGGATAAACGGAAGGCGAGGGAACAAGCCAGGCCGCCTCGTGGCAAGCATGGGGACGAGAACCTTCAGACAGGGCACTTTGGGCTGTTCTTTGAAACGCAAGCCGGAGAAAGTTGCTCATCGCGCTCGCGGCAGGGCCTGCGACCGAGCGCGGAACGAGAAGAGGCCCTCCACCCGGAATTGGCGGAGCGGGCGGTGTTCGAAGAACGCGAGATTTTGCTCTTTTCCCACGCAACCTTATATACGCGAGCATGACACTTTCCCAATAACGATGCGGGGCGGCGCCCATCCTTACCGGTACCCGCGCGACGTGGATGGCCGGTGAGCAGCACATTCGGCCCGTTGCCAGCAGGAGGATTCGGAAACTTTGAGCTTCCTCGCGTCGCCCAGACTCTGCATGCGGGGTCCCATTTGCTGTTTATCTCCTGCCGATCCCTCGCTGAATCTTTGCGAGACTGATCGTTCTTCGTTGTTCTGTGTTTCAAGATGGGCGCGGTCAGCTCATCGGAATATCAAGCTCTGCTTGAGAACACACCCCCGTATAAGCAGTACGATCCCGATGCGCCGGTCGTCCGGGTCAGGCACGATGCTATAGTAGCTTTGTTGTGTATCTCCAATGCGCTTTCGCGTACGTTTCAGCCGGGCTTAGTGCAGAGAAAAGCTCAAGGAACTGACATCCCTCTGCAGTCATCATTATGTGCGCGCGAATCGTTGCCCAGTGGAAGAGGTTCGGCAGATTTCGCCTCGAATGCTGGTGGAATGCTCTCACTGCTGTTGGTTGACACGCATCTTACAAGTCATTTATTTGATACTGAACTTGCTTAGGTCATTTTGGTGCTCCCGTTCTGGGTTTCCCAACTCATGCTGCATCATTATGGTTCCGGGCTCCATATGAAGAATGTGAAGATGGAGTGGAGGGTCCCACATTGGCGCGCAAGTTTTGTTATTCCCTCCGGGATGCAATATGCTCACATTGAACAGTGGACGCTTCCGTGGGCTTCATTTTACGTTCTCGAGGCAATGGTGAAGATGTCGATGTGCTTCACGCTTCTTCATTTGAGTAGGTACCCATCAGTAAAGGTTGTGTCTTACCGCTGACTGTTGACGTAGTTCCTCTCGGCTTCAAATCTTTCCGTCGCGCCATATACATCGTGTGCATGGCCATGCTCGGTCTGGGGTTTGCTGTAGTCTTCGTCTGGATATTCCAATGCCGACCGGTAAAAAGCAACTTCACCTACGCTGTAGAAAGAGACTGGTGTGCCGATTTCAATGCTGTACGATCCTGTGAGTCTTTCAACCCCGCCTACAAAGCCCGGAGTTAATCGAAAAAAGCATGGGTTGGGATAGCCATAGCTATTGACATTGCGCTTGTCTACATACCGCTCAAGATCATCAATCTGGTGAGCCTGGGGCATCGTGAGAAAAGAATCCTCCAAGCGGTATTCTGCGGGAACCTTCTTGGAACAGCAGCCTCGTAAGTTCCATCCCATGCAGACATGATGTTGCCTGAAGTTGACGTCCGCGGAAGGGCCATTGCGATATACGGAATCTGGGAGAGCCGCTTCCCCGAAGCTGAAAGGGACCTACATTGGAGGGAAGCAATTCTTGTCATGTACAACAGCGTGGAAATCCTTCTCTACACCATCGGCGGATCGCTCGTCGTCTTCTCTCGATACCTGGTCGGGCGAGTCGCACATGGGAGCGGGCGGCGAGACCCTGAGGGGTGCCATCGAGATCTACCTAGGGAGCACGAACAGGATCGAAAGGGTGCGAAAGGCCAGGTATGGTATCTACGCTCGTTCGATATGAGTAGGAGCGAGCCTGTCACAGCTCGGTCAATGCGTGATCCGGGCGTTGAAAGCATCATGAGGGACGCAACCGATGTTTCCTTACGCCAGAACCAAGATAGGGACTCACTGTTCGAAGCCGAAGAGACGAGTATGGGAGAGAAGAACGGAATGACCGGCCTTTGAGTGCCATATAAATGGCAATGCACATGTAAATTAACAGTATGAAATCTTCACGCATGTGGTTTTGTTTTTGTAGAGGATTACTGAGATAGATGAGTGGCTGAAAATAGAAAAATGGATCGCGATGCAAGCCAGACCCGGGGCAGAGCTCGCCTGACGTAGTCACTAAGCAGATTGCTTGGCCCCAGGCCATTTGCATTTTCTCATGACCGGGGGAGCATCGTGATACGACGTGTCATTTAAGGCATCCAACTATTTTCCGCAGCCGGGCTCCGTCAGAACAGTCGAGATTTTCGCTTGCTGCTAGGGCGATAATAACGGCGAAGTATATAGCAGACAGTCTGCCCTATGTGTCAGTAGCTTTGAAAGAGCCATGTTGGAGGAAGGAAGCTCTGGGCTCAGCGGTCTGAAGGCTGACGGATCGCATACGGCGGCGATACGATCGTCGGCGATACACGCAGCAATGAAAGAGTTGGGCTGTACCCAACCAATATTCGTCCTGGAGCCAGTCTTTTCGGGGACAATCGGTCCCTGTTGTAGACGCTCAACATCAATCCAGTTTTGTTTGAACTAGCCAAGGCCACCCTGCATGTGTCGCACTACGTGTCTGACAGCCCGGGAATAGGAATAGCGCGCCGCCCAAACCCGCGTGGCTAGTGAATTAACTTTAAGGTTGATCGACAAGCAGGCGGATAGTGGGTTTCCCGCCCGAACTATCTTTTTGACAGTTGTCGCCTCCCATCGCCACTTGCCCTGCAGACTAAGCTCTACGTTTGAACACTGTCGCACCTGTCGGCTTGTGGGGGTGTTTGCCGACGAAGCCTTCCATGAGATCTCCCTCGCCAATCGTCAATCATTACTTCTTCTTTCGTGGATCGGAAGTCCAGAAGGTCGCCGGGTTTCACAATCGCAAATCTTGGCGTATTGGTTCCTGGCGTATTGCGTGATTCTTCCCCAACTCTTCTCGTCTCCCAAGCTCTCG
This sequence comes from Botryosphaeria dothidea, assembly GCA_011503125.2. Classification (NCBI taxonomy): domain Eukaryota; kingdom Fungi; phylum Ascomycota; class Dothideomycetes; order Botryosphaeriales; family Botryosphaeriaceae; genus Botryosphaeria; species Botryosphaeria dothidea. Next base: position 3,973,202 of record WWBZ02000001.1, read on the forward strand.
AACGCCCTACTTGGCCGATGACGGGCGCCTTGTTACCAATATGCAGTGAGTTTCCAGATCTCGGTAGATCAATCACCGGCCGCGTCTTGCACAGCATCCGCATTCTGCACAGCATTAGAACTTCGGTGCCCAACTTTGCCGAGGCAGAAGTCTGCCGTGTGTTGCAGTGCGTCCTCTATTTCAGAACTTCACCGTCTCTGGATGAGCCTTGCCTAGCACCAAAAGTGCCGCCCGTACAACGAGTGTCCGAGCATCCAAACAACTCATGTCCGACATGATTTTGACTCAACGAATTGCACGAGAAGCCGAACGGGTAGCTCGAGAAGCAAGGGTCTGAGCCACCAAAAGGGTCTTGCGCGCACATGGCTCCCTTGGGTAGGTACCAGAACGGGGAGTGCTGCATGTTCTCCCCTGACTTACCATGTAGAAGCTTTTCAGTCGGAAGTGACTCCTAGTCATGGCAAGGCTTTGAAATATCTCTTGGTTGACCCTCTCTCTCGACATCCTTCATGTCCCCGCACTCTTGCGCATTGCTTCAACTCCTCACATTCAATCATGACAGTTCATGACAATCCGGAGGTGAGTCGACGGCGCTATACTTCGAAGAACAATTATTTACTGACATTAGCGGCACAGTTTCTTCCGGAAGTGTGGACCCTTTACGGCATCGCCGTGGTCGTCTTTGCGCTGCGATTCTTCGTACGGATACGCACTCTTGGAATCGGCGGTCTTTGCGGCGATGACTACTTCGCCGTTCTCAGTGTGTTCTTCCTGACCATAGACGGAATTGTTGTGGACCGTGCCTGTATGTGTTCCCCTGAATATCCCGTTTTCTCCCTTATGATTTTGCCTTGCGTGAGGCTAATTTTCCACGGCCTCTGATTGGCGCAGTCCACCATGGAACCGCAGTAGAGTTTACAAAGGAACAACTTAACGCTATGACGGATGCCGAGATCGACAGTATTGGCATTGGATCCAAATTTGAGTTTATGGGGTGGTTCTCTTATCCGGGGTTGATTTGGAGCATGAAGGCCATGATGTTGTTCTTCTAGTATGTGCCCCTCTTTTCGCGTTGGATCGACACTGGCTGACAATCTCCCCAGTGGCCGGCTCACATTCAGGCTTTGGCAGCAAAGGCTTGTGCGATGGCTATCTTTCATCGTGTTCCTGACCTACATGGCAATGCTGTCGACAGTCATACTCAGCTGCAGGCCCTTCACCCACAACTGGCAGGTCAGGCCGCAACCGAGTCTTGAATGCACCTTCCACCCCCAGAACGTGGCCGTGGTGTCGACACTCAACATCGCTACCGACGTCGCTATACTCACCATTCCGGTCCCAATGCTCTGGACCCTCCACGCCTGTCTACGAAAGAAGATCATCATGGGATGCTTCCTGCTCGGTGGAGTCTTGGTCATCGTTGCCGCCATCATTCGTGTGATCATCACACTGGGGTCGCATCCGTCTACCGTCACCATCAACCTGTGGGGAATCCGCGAGACCGTCATCGCCGTGATCGCCGTCAACGCGCCATTGCTGCGACCCCTCTTCACGCGGGCCTTTTGGTCGATGACTTCGGAACCAACCGAGCTCACCAGCTGCGGTCTCAACAGCTCTTCGAATAACTCTCGCAGCCGTCCTATCACCGCGCAAGAGTTGTATACGAATCAAATCACGGGAGGAGGTGGAAAGCTGCCTATCGTGATCGAAAGGCCCTCGAAAGAGGGGGACAGCCGTGTGAACACTCCACAATTCGCGCCAGACGATGCAGACAATGAACAGCTGTTAGACACACCGGACAGAAGTGCGTGCGGGGGGGTGGTTGTGGAGGTGGAAGTGCAGGTTGAAAGCGAACAGCGGAGCGATCGCGTGAGCCAACGAGACGTGGAAATGGGACACGCAACATGGGCCAAGGGCTGGCGATGACCATGAAAATGAAAAAGAGTAATAAATTGTTTAACAACTAATAATTTCGTCATCCTCCAATATATATGATGTACTTTTAAGAAGTTAGCGTATCCTTCTGACTCGAGCACCGTCTGAGGCACACCACCACCAAACCCTGCCACGATCCACCAGCACGCAGAAGCTCTCGGTCAAACAGACACCACTTCACAACTCACGGCCACTCCCTGGCCCCACCCACCCACCCCTCCGGCACTCCCCGAAACCCAAAACCTCGCACTCTCCACCAGCACCACCTACACCATCTCCCTAAACACTCGCCTCGCTTCCCCAAACCGCCCGAACCCTCCGTCCAACCATACGGCCACGCCCTCGCTCCATCTCCCACCACCCCAAACCCTCCCGCTCAAATACCTCCACACCCTCTCCTGTCTCCTCAGCTAAACTCATGTCACACTCACTAGTCCCTCGGTTCCGAGCCCAGACCGCCTCTTCCGGTCCCCTTTCCCCCCTCCCCCCCCGCGGGGAGACAGTTACGTTCGGTGCGCACGCCCACGCGGCTGGCGCTTCACGTCCGGGCCGAGCATGTGGCTTCTCGTGCGGGTACGGCAGGTCGTTATTGGGTGGTGCAGTCGGGATGAGCGCTGTGGATGGTTTAGGGAGGGGCTGTGATGGTGGTGGTGGTGTTGGCGAAGGGGAGGCCGGGGTATGTAACGACCATTATACGTTGGAGGAGAGAAGAGGATGCGTGAAAGAGGGGAAGGGGCGTGGACGAATTGTGCGCAGAGTGAAGGTGAGGGCTGTGGAGAACTTGATGATGGCGGCGACGTTGAGCGTTGGGGGGGGGGGGGGGGGGGAGGGGGATGCGGATATGGAGATTTTGATTGAGTGAAGCTGATAGGTAGCGGTTAGCGGAGCATGGATTGAATGTGAAGTGCTGTATCTAGTCCAGCCATTTGGCCGAGAGCTGGGCTGGAAATACACAACGCTATTTTCCGATTCTGAACTTAGCTCGTATATCTTGTGTTCCTCCAGGCAGCAGCTCAACGGTCACCAACCGTTGTTCCGTTGGATCTCTCGTTGTTCAGCCCTACGAGTTGTCGGCAAGGCAGCCGTCTCACGAGCCTGATAGCGCCAGATTTCGGACAACTGACGGCAAAGGCACTGCCGTGTACAACATTACTATGCGACGTTATCACTAGAGAGATGAAGCGTTCATCCGGATATCAGTGTTTGAAAAATCGAAATATATTTGCATCCGGATAAATCCTTCAACTCCACGTAAAAGAGAATATCGCAATACTCTGAGAGGAATCCAGTACAATTCCGTCTACATCTCTGTTGCGAGAAAATCCAGGGCTCGCCCCACGCATTCAATATATTGCGATCGGTAAATTAGTATGGCTGTACGGATAAAACATACATTCCCCTGCTGCTCTCGATCCCAAATTGTCCAAATTCACTTTGCAGTCACATCGTTTCGTAGGGAAGGACAAGTGGTCACAAAGTGTCTTGACAGGGACGCGCAAGCCTGACTCCAGGTCACCCGTACATCAGAGTGCCGGGTCAGTCTCGGGAGTCCCACTTGCATTTGAGGGGCACGGAGAAATAATTGGCTATAATCCCGGCCTTCTAACCTTATCAGGAATTACTTTCAACTCGCCAGGCTCGTACGGATACGGGATTTGGCATAAACGTGCGCATGAAGGCGCAAAATTTCCATTGCAGAGGCGAAACCTCGGGTGGCTTTCCTTCTCCCGCCGCCAATTGCGGCAGGTATTAGCCGACCTTTGCTGACAGCCAGGTATAAGTATCTCCTTGATCATTGATTGCAGCGAGTATCGTTCATCAATGGCCTATATTCTCACACTTGAGACGATGAATGCCAACCTCTCCAGGAATCTGGACTGGAAGGAAGTGAGCCTAGGCCGCTGGGAGTGTGATCTTGATGAGGCCGAACAGTTCTACACCTCTCTTGTAAATGCGTATGAAGGAAGCGGCCGAACCTTCTTTGCCATGACAAGACACCTTTTCTCTCTCTCTATCGCAGTCCCAGAGGACACCAGCCATCGAACAATGGAGCAGCGTGTCATCAAAGCTCTCCAAAGTGTATGGCTCGCACTTCGCTACGACCATCCAACGATCGCTTCTTGGGTGGAGTATGACCATTCTCAAAGGAAATGCAGAAAAGTCTACGAGACCCTCCCCGGACGTGAGCTTGGGATTGAGCGAAATAATTGGCTCAATACTACGTTCTCCATTATCTCCGATGCCCGGCGGGGCCATGAGTGGTGCAGCAATGACCCGCTTGTTCCTTTGCTTCTAACCATCTTTCTGCTCAAGGCCCCATCATCAAACATTAATGGGAGAGTGCTAAACCTAGAGCTTGTTCTTCGCTCTCACCACGACATAATCGACGGCATCGGCACCCTTCACCTCTTCAACAATCTCCTCAGCCACACGGCCTCAGCTTTCTCTCAGGGCTCATCCTCTAAACTCCCAACCTTCGGCCCCGAATGGACAGCCCTCAGCCCTCCCCTGCGCATCGCCGCCAACATCGTGTCCCACCTCACACAAGACCAAACCACCCGCTACGAACAGACAATCGCACACAGCGCCTCCCTCCACCAACACGCCGAAATCATCAACATCCCCTTCCAACGCGGCCCAACCCTCCCCGGCAAGCGCCAACGCGTCGCCCACACGCTCTCGCCAAACCGCTCCCCCCTCGCCCTGCTCCAAGCATGCCGGACCCAAGGCATAACCGCCACGCACGCCTACCACGCCGCTACCGCCATGTGCATGCGCGACCGCCAGCCGCGCGGCCCCACCACGACCCCGACCCGCACCGCGCGCTACATGATCAACCACCGCCCGGCCAACCCGCGCGCGCACCGCACCCCGCCGCGTTCCGGGCGGCGCCTGGCCGTCGCCCTGGCCGTTGCGGCGCGGACCGGCGCGACGAGTTCGGGGACGTCGCGGTCCGCGACGGCGCGGGACGCCTGCCGCCACTGTGCTGGGCGCTCGAGACGCTGCCGTGGCCGGAGGAGGGTGGCGGGGCGGGGGCCGTGCCGCCGTCGGTGTCGATTTCGCGGGTGGGGGTGGTTGACAGGGTCGTCTTCTCGACGCCGGGGCCGGTCGAGGTGGGCGATCCGTGGGTGATGGGGGAGGAGTTGGGGAGCGGGTTGGAGTTGTGTTTGGGGACGTGGAGGGGGAAGTTGAGTTTGAGTGCGGCGTATAATGATGCGTGGCATGAGAAGGGGGATGTTCTGAAGTTCTTGCAGGACTGTGAGGATACTGTGTTTAACGGGCTGGGGGTTTAGATACGTCATTGTCTTCTGTGGAAGTGCGGCCGCGTGGTGGTGCAGCTGCAAGCACACGGTTCAGCGGAATCACTCTACGTAAGAGATTGATTGCAACATGACATCTACCCGACCTGTAACAGCTTCTTCAGCTCTTCTGACACCTCGAAAGGCCTCTCTTCAGGCAGCAGACCCCGACTTCCCAGCTCGCCCTCCGAAACATTCGGCTCCGCCTCAAGTGCTGCTTTCAACCCCTCCGCTTTTTCTGTGACATCTTCAATCCCCACAATCCACTCATTGATCCACCTCTCGCACAACACCGCCGGTATGCCGATCTGAATGCTGCGGTGATCCAGCCTCTCCAACCTCATATTCCTCTCCGGATCCCACTGCACCTTCACCGTCGCTTTGTTCTCTCCATTTCCTCTTTCTGCGAGCACACCATGGGAAAGAAGCTCGCTGAAGCCTTGGTGTGACATCTTGATGGCAAGGATGCGCTCCTGACCGGCGTCTTTGTACGAGTAGCCCGCGCGGTACATCATCCAGCACCAGCTGGGTTTGATCCACGTCATGCGGGTCATGCGGAATGCGGGCGAGGCGTTAAGCTTCTGCTCCTGGACGGCCGGGATGGCGATGGCGGAGCAGTATGCTTGGTAGACGGTGATTGTCGTCGAATCGTACTGCGCGCGGATTTGACGGTACGGGATAGCTTCAGCTTTCTGTGACGACATTGCGAGACTTTTCGGCAAGTTTGACAGAGACTTTTGACGGTGGGGGTTTCGAGACACAGCACCACGAGTTATTCACCATTGCTGGCTGCAGAGTAAACGGTGAGCCATAAGCAGTAATGCGGTGCCTTTTGCGGTGTGCCAAGCCCCATTTGTTTAGCTCCTGCTGCGCCACCACGCCCTTGGGTGGACTAGCAGAGCACGTTGAACACTAGCCAAGCTAGGGCTAGTCAGAATGTCTATAGGATCAAAAGTAAGGTATTACGTAGGAATCGAGAGGGATGTGTGCTCGTCTATCGGGCCGAGACTTCATTTCAATGTTCTGACCTGACGATGAAACAAGGCTCATAAATGATGAGACCCGAAGTTTTCCGAGTATGGCCGGTATAGAGCGTATTTGTAATTGGAAGCAGTGTGAGAACATGCAAGACCCATGGGTCGCTCTAAGGGTGCTGGGCAGCGCCTCCGGATGTACACTTTGCGGACGGCAAGAGCGAGAAGATATGGAACCAAAGTATCCCGAAGCGCAATAAATATGCTCAAAAGGTAGGAGAAACTTGACTTGTACAGAAAGAGCAGGTTTTCTCTTGAGTCTAGTCCTTGCAAATACTTGAGATCAATGAAAATGAGGCTCCTCAGTAATGATTGATTCGGAGTGAGATTCTCGGCATGCAACCCTGAAAATTTATAATCCATAACTTCGCCCGGGTGCCGGATGCAGCTTCTGCCGGATCCACGATGTTTTGGCTGCCAGAACGGATGAATGGCTTGATACTCCATAAGGAAAAGTAGAGCAGAAGAAATATTTAAGGCGCCGGAAAGGGCGATTCATATTAAGCATAATCCCCCATCCGTTGAATAATAGAATTTCAAGCTTCATTCCACCTACAATGCAATCTCAAGGTCTATCCCAGCAGGTTGCGATCGTCGCCGGTGCATCCCGTGGTATTGGTGCTGCCATCGCCTTGGAGCTGGCCAAACGTGGCGCAAGGGTGAGGAACCACGAGGCAAAAGACTTGCACCGCGCATTAAACATGGATGACAGGTTCTCATCACATACGTTTCGCCCAGTGCAGAGAGCACAGCCTCTCAGCTCGTCACGAAAATCAATGGTCTCGGTCACGGGGCGGCCGCCATCGCGATCCGCGCGGACATGCGCGACCGCGAGTCTCCCAAGAAAATCGTCGAAGCATGCGTGGGCACGTTCGGGAGCACGATCGACATACTCGTCAACAACGCCGGGACGGCGCTCCAGGCCGCCCTCCCAGAAACGACGCATGAGCTGTACGATGCGGTCATGGATCTCAACGTTCGCGGAGTCATCTTCCTCACCCAGGCCGTGCTCCCCCATTTGCCTGCATCGGGGGGCCGCATCATCAACATCGGGTCCGTGGCTTCCCGCATCCCCGCCTCGGACTGCGTTTATTTGGCGTCGAAAGCGGCGCTGGAGGCGTTGACGCGGTCTTGGGCAAGAGAGCTGGGGCCGTGTGGATGCTCGGTCAACACGGTTGCGCCCGGAGTCACAGAGACCGAACTGCTTTCCGGTCAAGCTGCGGAGAATCCGACATTTGCAAGCTTTTTGGAGGGCTTGAAGGAGCAGACTGTTATGCAGAAGAGAATGGGAACGCCAGGGGATATCGCGCTTGTGGTGGCAATGATTGCTGAGCCACAAAGCCAATGGATTACCGGGCAGTACATCGCGGCATGCGGAGGTGTTATCATGGTTTGAGTCAGACGAGTGTTTCCTTGTATTATCTCGCTTATGGAAGGCGTGCAAGTTGTCTCGCTTTGACATTGAACTTTGATGACAGTTGGGAATATAAATAGCCATGTTACTCAGGCTTCTGGCCGTAGACAAAATGACTAGCCACTGTGTTAGCAAGTGAACCAGTACCAGTGCGTTCGGTGACTTACCAATCATAGTACATATGGACATCCTTCCTCCTCGCTTCTTTCCTGACCTCAGCCAACAGAACTTGAACCTCCTCAATACTCCATTTCAATACAGTGGGAAGAAGGCCGTATGTCATTGCCTCCAAGCCGTCCAAGTAACTCATCAACGAGCAAGCCCCGGTTTTCTTCAACCTCTGATCTTTCGGCCACATTCCAAGAGGCATCTTGAAAACTCTCTCCGTCACATTCACATAGCCAGCCTCTTCCATTCAACCCTTCAACTTAGGACCAGGCAACGGTTCTTTTCCTATTTTCTGCGCTGCTTCAACGACCAATTTTTGCAGCTTGATAATCTTGTTGTCTTCGGCTGCGGAGCCGTCGTCGGATGTAGGGACAATATTCCAGTCCTGATATTCTGCGTAACCCCCGGGTTGCAAGTGGCTTTCGCAATCAGTATCACCCTTCAGCAAGTTGGGAGGAGAAATACCTGAGTGACTGCCGCATCAGCCTCGGCCAATCTGACAAGGAGCAGACCATGTAGCGGCTGTGAATAAAGTCAAACGGCGTGGAGTAAGTCCACTCGGATTCGATATCGTCGACTTCGAACTTGACGTTTGGAGGAGTCCATCGCGGTTGAATGGGAGACAGGTCGTTGCCGAGCTTCAAACTTCAGCATTGCGTTCTCTTCCACAAGGATGCGCTTTTTCATACCACCGTCGCTGCCGGCCAGATTTCGCCTGTCATTCTGTCCAGTCAGATAATTGCGGTCGCGTCGTCAGCCGCCATTGGGAACACGCACCCGCCTCAATTGCCCAGATGCCCGTTCCAGTACCCAGATCTAGTACCCTGCCTTCCTTGTTGAACGGCGCAAACGCAATGACTCCCTCGCACAGCATCTTGCACACCTCATGGAACATGTCCAGCCGGTCTTGCTCTTCTTCATCGTTGGGGCTACGCGGATCAGCCAATGCTCATCGCAATCTGATTGGAGCCTGCGTACAATCTGTACGACCCTTCTTTGTAGGCATGGAAGCGACGGCCGTGTTCGAACTTGTACGCCATCACGCTGCTGGCGAGCGAGGTGGTGAAGCTTTCACTGCGCCAAAGTCAGCGCGAACGAGTCGGACAAACGTGGGGCGCGCGGGCGCAGCATACTCGTCGTCCCCGTAGGTGCTATCCGCGTTTTCGTGATCGGCGTCGACCTCGATGACGTTTTCCGCCTGCGCGGAGGGTGTGCGTTCTGGACTCGTGGACGGCATGTTTGGGCGGTGACTGTGTTGGATGTGAAGCGTCCCGCAGCCCCGAGAGGGGCGCACCACATTTGAATGGGCGGCTGTGCCAATTTGTTCGGCGATGCTCGCCATCAGTCGGCCTTAAGGCTGCTCAGAGGCTCAAGACCGTCTGCGCCGCTTCGTCGCGTGAATAAGGGGGGGCCCGGTGGGCCAATGATAAGCACGTGTGCCGAGGAACGGTGCCCATCCTTAACCAGAATCGTTATGCGAGATCCCCATGTGGACTTACGATCGCCGCACTTGGACCCAATTGTTTTCTTGGCACGTTTCCGGTGCGAGCCGAGCGTTGGTGGATTCTTCATGCATCTGCCGGTTGAGGAAGTTCATCTTGTACAGTGAGGCATCAAATGCGGTGTCGACTGAAGAAAGGTTGCAGAAGCGGACCGTATCGTGAGCGGAAGAGACTAAATATCAGGAGATCACTGTAGAGAAAGAAAATTCAGGCACTCTAGAGAGTGGCTCATCCTCTTTTATGGACACGACTGACGATCTCAAAACACCACCTCTGTCTGCATGGCAGGGGATACAAGCCCTGGGATCTCTGCACGCCACAGCTACCCGGCGGAATTCAATTTCTGCCGTTGCAACCATCACGAATCGTTGAGCACCTCTGTGCACGTCGCGAAATTGTCATTCGTATTCAGTTCTACAGAGGTGGAAACTTTCGACACTGGGTTCGTATTTCTTGGCCAGGGATTCTTCGCGAGCTCGTCGCAATCCAATTGCTCGTCTACGTATGCAAAGTCATGGGCCCCGATTTTTCTTTCTACCACCATACCCTCCTCCATCTTCATCTCTGTGCGCGGATCTAAAGACATGATAAATTGGAAGTATCGAGTTAATGAAAAGCGTGTAGATGCAATTTACAAATGGTCTATGACAGGAATAAAAGATCTGCTTTCTAGAGGGGCACTGCAGCAATGCGAGATTCCCACAGAAGCCTGGTAAAGATTTTATGGGGACCGCCACAAGTAGTTGAAGCGTTTGTCGGGCGCATGATCCTGGTAACAACGTCATCCAGTTGAATGCGTTGGCCTGTCACGAAAGCTCCGATCTGATCTTCACATTGGGCGCCGGACTTCGGCTACAAAAGCCTTGTGCAGCTAACACCGTCTCGTCTGGGCTTCAAAGTAAAAAGGTACCCAGCATGCGGGGTGCAGAGGCGCGTGCGTTGGGGTCGCTCCGGCGGAAGTGCTGCTTACTCACCCACTCAAGTTCCGGCGGAGACTTTGCACTGGTGCTCCGGCGGACCGTTGGGCAGGTGCTCGGGAGCTCCCCGAACTAGCCCCCCGGTGTCGAAATAAACCATATGTATATACAAGCCCCGCGCACTCGACATGACTTCTTCCGGTCGTCAAAATGGCTTACAACATCATCGATCAAACGGCGGCGCCACAGGTGCGTTTGCCGTCCAAAATCACTCGAAAGGGATGCTCATTGTCTTCAGGTGAATGACGCATTCGTTTTACGACCAGGCGGACAGTTCTACTACGAGGAGCGACCAGCACCAACAGAAGCCACGGGGCGAGATGTCCTCATAAGGGTCGTGGCAACGGGCATCTGCGGATCAGATGTGAGGAACTGTCTCCACAGATGCTGCAGACGCAGCTGACGGCAGGCCGCAGGTCCACTACTGGCAGCACGGCAAAGTCGGACCCTACGAAGTCACCGCGCCCATCGTGCTCGGGCACGAGTCCTCCGGCGTCATCGTGGCCGCCGGCCCAGACGTGCGCACTCTCTCGGTCGGGGACCGCATCGCCCTCGAACCCGGCGTCAGTGAAGCTCCTCCCTCTTCATCCCAGAGCTAGAAACACTAACACGGTCACAAGGTCGGATGCAACGTCTGCACCTACTGCCGCGCCGGCCGCTACAACCTCTGCGCATCCATGAAGTTCGCCGCCACGCCCCCCTACGACGGCACGCTCTCGACCTACTACCGGCTGCCCGAAGAATGCTGCTTCCGGCTGCCGGACAACATGTCGTTCGAGGAGGGCGCGCTGATGGAGCCGCTCAGCGTCGCCGTGCACTGCAGCAAGCTCGCCGCCCTCACGCCCGGCGCCTCCGTCCTGGTCTTCGGCGCCGGGCCCATCGGCCTGCTGGTGTGCGCCGTGGGGCGCGCGTTCGGCGCGGGCGCCGTCGCCGTCGCGGACATCGACGAGCAGAGGCTGGCGTTCGCGCGCAAGTACGCGGCTGCCGAGACATGTCTGATCACGCCGGGCGAGGCGCCCGAGATCCTCTCGAGGACGGGGCGTGCTGATGGGTTCGACGTGGTGATCGAGGCGACGGGCGTGCAGTCGTGCATCAACGAGGGAGTTGGCGCGCTCAGGCGGGGCGGCACGTTCGTCCAGGCGGGCCTGGGGTCGTCGCAGGTGCAGTTTCCGATTGGATTGATCTGCGATAAGGAGGTCAACTTCAAGGGCAGCTTCCGCTATGGCCCCGGCGACTATGCGCTAGCCATCGATCTCGTGCGCAGAGGAGCTGTCAGCGTGACAGAGCTCGTTACGCATAGGTACTCGTTCACGGAAGCCGAGAAAGCCTTCCAAGCGGTGGTCAGGCGGGAAGGCATAAAGACCGTAATTTATGGGCCAAACGTCCAGGCTGCTGAAGCTTCAAGCCGGTTATGAGGGAAGATGGGGAAGATGAGAAATAGAAAGTGACGGAATAGATCAGACATCAATCCGGAAATTTTCTCGTACCAAGCTATCGTCGGGCAAGCGCTTGGTTGCTCAAACTGCCCTGCTGTCTACCAAAACCGGCCACAAAGCACCCCAGCAAAAGTGACGCAAGTTCCTTTTCACGATCATTGCTTGTCGGTGTGGTACAACAGAAGATCTGTGGGGTATGCCTGAGCAGTGGGCACTACTCGATGAAAGAGACAACCTCATTCGGCACCTCCAATAAAGGGCCTCCGCTCTTCTCCGCTAAACCGGACCTTGGGCGCCGAAAGCAGGCTTCGAGGCGGGCCTTAAGCAAAGCTGGAGTAAACATGGCGGGGAAATGGACCGGAGCTGACGTCGGGAAGTGCCTAGCGGATGGATTCGGGCTTCTTGGCTCTGGATTTTGGACGCCGAATTCCCCCCGCGGCTCCCGGCGGAGGTTTGGTCTAAAACCCAATATCCCTCTCCGTCATGGCCGCGTTCCATGCCCATTCGCTCCACAATGTCGTCCAACCAGCCCCAGCTGTCCTCCGCCGGAAAGGTTAGCAAGGCATGCCAGCGCTGCCGCCGCCACAAGAGCCGCGTATGTCACTGCTTTTGCAGCCCCGCATTCTCTACCGTCCCACTGACCACGTGCCAAGTGCGATCTCTTCCGTCCATGCACGCTCTGCCTCCGGGCTGATGCAGAGTGCATATCCGACTCGGGTGACACCCGGCGCCGTGGCAAGTAGGTTCCTCTTGAGTCCAATGCACTTCCATGGATGTTGACCGAGTTGCCGGCCCAGACGGCGAAGGCTCTCTCGCCCCGGCACTAGTCAGCCGCTGCACGAACAGACAGCCGAGACCCCCTCGGTCGATGTCCGAAGCCCCAACACCACCAATCCAACCTCTATAGGCACAGTTACTACTCGGGATGTACCCGAGACCGACTTCACAGCCCGGACTCCGCGTCCCATGCGGGATCTGTCCGATGTTGATGATTATGGAGAAGCCGACTCCACCATGAGCATCACTCGTAGGGTATTTAGCTGTCCTTCCCCGACAGCCGAACAGAAAAATCGAATTGATGGGATACTGCGTAGATATTCCAGCTGAGCAGCCGTGATATGGACCCGAGGGTCACCTCAGCCATACCCGACGGTGAAAATCTCGCTCGCGGAGCCCCTACGCCTGCTGAGACTCGCGATGTCTGTCCGATATCCAGTATCCTCGGGTATTCTCTGCCATCACGTCCTGTCATGGAGCTGCTCCTGGAAGAGTACTTCGACAGCGTGCACTGGTTCTCGCTGGTCATCTACGAGCCACTGTTCCGAAAGGAGTATAACAGCATAGCCGATGGCTTTGCTTCGCAGTCTCAAAAGGGGTTTCTGACTCTACTAACCGTTGTACTTGGCATGGCTGCTTGGTACAGATCTCAGAGAAATGCTGCCGAAGAAGATTTCCCAGGCGAAGACTTCGGGGCCTGGAGCTCGGAGCTGCTGCGCCAAACTGAGCTGCGGCTGTTCGATTTGATGAATGACGCGTCGTTAGCTTCGGTTCAGGTTTGTATCTTGTTGGGCTCGTATGGTGTTTATCATGGGAAGCCGAATGCGGCCTTTGCTTTGCTGGGAGCAGCCATCAAGCTGGCGCAGACGCTTCGCTTACACCGGGAATCCAGCCGTGGCGACCCAGACAGGATCGAGGAAAGGAAGAGAGTTTGGTGGACCATATACACATGGGACAGGTATTCACCTTTTCTCGTTGGCGATTGAAGAAAAGCTAAATGCGCGCAGGTTCGCTTCCATAACCTACGGCAGGCCTCTTGGAATCAACGAGAGAGACTGCAACGTATCGATGCCTTCGAACGTTTTCGAGAACCCCCTGTTCAAACGCGAACACGCGAACGGTAATGATCTCTTGGTCCACTATTCAGCCTACCAGTGTGAGCTGAACAGGCTCTACCGCATCTCGTCGCCTATGATCGAGATTATTTTCGGTGCGCGCGGCGGCGACGTCTCAGCCACGGCCTCCCAGAGCGAACGGTTTGCGGTAGTCGCAGACATAGACCAGCAGCTGCGAAACTGGCGCCTGAATTTGCCTGCCCACCTAGTCCTTGATCTCAATAACGACAGCCGAGTTGATTCTTTGGCGGAGACGAGGGCCCATCGGCTTCAGGCCTTGTCCCTCGAGCTGACCTACGAAAACATCGTCATCGTTCTGCATCGGCCTTTTTTCGCGCAGCAGGTGAATAACCTCACAAGAGTCTTACCTGGCAGCCTGCAAGGATCCATTTCATCCCCATACACAGTGGATACGCCGCAGTCAATGGCCATGCCCAACGGGCTGAGCTCCGAGACCTGGTGGAACGCCGCCGTGAGGACCTCCCGCGTCACGGAGCTGCCGAACCTGGCGCAGCTAGCCACGGAAACGCACCTCGTCGCCTTCATGGCCATCAACCTGTTCAACTCGGCCATCGTCATGGTCGTCTGCGCTCTCTCCGAGCCCCTCTCCGACCGAGCGCAGGAAGCGAAGCGAAACATCACGCGCATCTACCGGCTACTCGAACTCCTGGGGTCGCGGTCGAAGCTGTCGATGCAGAGCAGCGTCATCCTGCAGGACATGATCCGCGTCTTGCTGAACCGCGAGGCCGAGGCCATGCTGACGTCTGTGGTGATGCCGCCGCCGGCCCGATCGCAACCGGAACTCGACCCGTCCCTGAGTATGGCTTCACATGGACGTTCTCGCACGGTGGAGGATGCCTTGAGATTGCCGCTCGATATGTCCTCTAGTGCTGTTGATTCCTCCGAGGTGACGGGTGATGCTCAGGCCGAGCACTTGCGGGATGCTGCGCGGATGAATGGTGGTCTGGCATCCATCCAAAGAGGTATTTTCTGTTACTGATATTGATGCTGCGAATAGTTGGCTGACCATTGTGGCAGTACTACCCTCTAGCAGAGCCGAATCATTCAGCTCCGCAGCATCACAGAACGGGCTGGGCCGCCAGCAGCTGTTACAAGGCAGCTTCGATAGCCACGCCTCGTACAGCGGAATTGAATCGACTTTGGGTAGCGGACTGTATGGAGAGAAAGACCTGTACTGGATTTGGAGTTCGGTGGCGGATTGGCCGTAGCACTGCTCGTTGCACACCTGATCAAACACCTAACTATGCAGTACTAACGGCGGCAACTACCGCATGGAGACGTCAAAGTGTTTTCGGGTTCGGGTACGACAAAACTCTCCGTTCGAGCGAATGCGAGTAAAATGCGAAGAAAAAGCTAACAGAACGGAAAGGTGATTGGCCAGCATAGGCCGGGGAAATCCAATCGCTTGGCTGAGCAGGCGCCGGCGGCACTCAGCAACCCCCCTGTCTTTCCGGCGGTTACAACCACATCTCCGCCGGAGCTTCACACACAGATACTAGCCTCCCCCATGGGGATCTCCGCAAAACGCTGCTTTGGCATAACAAGCCGCATGCAGCGGTCTGAGCATTTAAACGACCTGCTTCCCCGCATTTTGCCTGAAGTTTCACATCAGCTCACAACTCCTCTCTCATCTCATCGAGCATCTTGTCTTACGAGTTATGGCTACTACTGAGAAAATCGATGGGACCACGATGGAGGGTCCGACTCCTGACCAGAGTGCTCCCGCTGTGCAGGCACCAAGCACGAGCTGGCTGGAACGCACCCTGAAGCCGAAAACCTACAAGCCTCGTTACCCATTCGTTGGCAAGCCACTCCTGTGGATGACTTGCGCGTTTGGAAGCTTGGGAGATGCGCTCTTCGGCTACGATCAAGGTATGAGACCCCTGACGACCATGACTGGAATGCAGCTGCTGAATCTACTGCACAGGTATCATGGCTGGACTCCTAGTGAACCCCGTGTTCATCCGCCGCTTCTTTTCAGAGCACGGTGGAATGGAGGGCAAGCATGGAGACGTCAACCCATCCATCACCGGCATCACAGTGGCCTGTCTTCAGGCATCCGCAGCAGTTGGATCCCTGATCGCCGGCAGACTGGGAGACATAATCGGGAGGAAGAAGTGTGTCCGCATCGGCGCTTTCATCTACTTCATCTGCGCCTTCATCCAGGGCTTTGCTCCTAACCTCGCCTGCTTCATCGCCGGCCGAACCATCCAGGGCCTCGCCGTTGGCTTCTTGTCCATGACCGTACCTGTCATCCAGACCGAAATCGCTGCACCTCACCGCCGTGGCCTCATGGTCGGCGTCGAATACACGTTCCTGATCGGAGGATATGCACTGTCTTGTTGGGTAGATTACGGATTCTTCTTTGCGTTGCCCAGCAACGTCTCCTGGCAGGGTCCGTATTTCGTGCAGATGGGCTTGGCATTCATCCTCTTCTCCATGTCTTTCTTCCTGCCCGAAACACCTCGCTGGCTGGCGCGGAACGGATTCGCCGAAGAGGCTCTTCAGACCCTGGCTGATCTCCATTCAAACGGAGACATCAACGACCGACACGTTCAGAGCGTCTTTTTGGAGGTTCAGGAAGCTGTCCGCTACGAAGCATCTCTCGGACAGTCCACTTGGCTTGTAAGCTGGCAATACGAAGCGAAGATACGATACAGCACTAACAAATCACCAGGAAATGTTCACCAGATACCGCAAGCGGACCTTCGTCGGCTGCACCGCCCAGATGTTCGCCCAGCTCAACGGCATCAACGTCGTCTCCTTCTACCTGCCCAGCACGCTCGGCGCGGCCGGCTACTCCGACAAGAAATCCCTCCTCTACACCGCCGCGAACTCCGTCCCCTACGTCGCCGCAACAATCAGCGCTTGGTTCCTCGCCGACCGCTGGGGCCGCCGGCCCCTCCTCATTCTCGGAGGTAAGACCCCAGCCCCCCGCGCTTCCCCCCCCTCCCCAAACTCTAACTAACTGAGAATCCAGGCATCGCCATGGCCGTCGCCCTCAGCATCGTCTGCGCCTTCACCGAAGCCGACCTCGACATCCTGACCAAGGCCAACGGCCTCTACGCCTTCGTCATGATCTACAACGTCATCTACGGCTTCACGTGGGGCCCCATCCCGTGGCTGCTGCCCGCCGAGATCTTCCCGCTGCGCGGCCGCAGCAAGGGCATGGCGCTCGCGACCTGCTCGAACTGGATCTTCAACTTCGTCATCGGCATGTCCTCGCCCGACGCCTTCGCCGGGATCGGCGGGTACTACTACGTCGTCATCGCCGGGTTCTGCCTGTTCTCGACCGGCCTGGTGTACTTTTGCTACGTCGAGACGGCGAACCACTCGCTCGAGGAGATTGCGGTCGCGTTTGGCGACAAGGCGTTTGCGCTGGACGACGAGCAGGTCATGCAGGCGGCGGCGGCGCCTGTGGGAGATGAGAAGGCGTGATTGATGCGTGATGCATGTATAGGGAGTAGGAACGGAGCACGTTCAAAGGTGGCAATGGTGTTGCACATGTCTGTTACGAATGATGTTTTCCTATCTACGGCAAAATGGCGTAGTAAGTTTACAAGTCGCTTGTGCTCGTATGTTGTAGCAGAAATTCACTCAAAAACAAAAGTCAAGAGCGCAAAGACTGTGGCGTGGAGGTGGTTCTGATGTTTGTAGATTTGCCGAGGCAAGCCTAAGTTGATTATCGTACGAGTAAGAGGTGGAGAGCTCAATTTTGACTCATGGTCACGGATTTACCATTTATATGGAGCATGGATGTTGAGAATGTAACAATTACCGATCGGTTATGCTCTCGAGCTCCCTGGATGAACCTAAAACAGCTGATGTTTTGAGGAGGCGGATGGGTAGAGCTTCTTTCTCGGTTAGGAACCTACGATTGATCCCAGAGGAGATCACCATCGTGTGTATTTTTCTAATTTTAGCATGTGTATACGGTATACGGCTTCCAGTGGAAACGCTAGGAGGTGTCCAGTACGTCTGTCGTCGCTTCGGGGGGAGCCTACAGAGTGTCTCGTTCAGGGCTGTCGACAAGCCAAGAGAGCAAAGCCGGGTGCCTAACCTTCACTTTCTTTGTCTGCAAAAAGGCTGTACTTTACTATTTTAGCGCGGATTCGGAAGAGATGTCCACCTTATTTCGCAATTTGAACATTTGATCTGGAAAACCTTTCCCTCATGACGAACCTACAGACCCCCAAAACGTCAATTATAGTGTAGATTTGATCTTGACTGAGCCGCAGCAAATAAAATTGCGCCATTATCGCGCCAAGTCAGTCAATAGTGTTGTTTGACGTCCTGCCGCAGCGCGCAAGCAGTCGGTCGTCGCGATAAACACACATCAACAGTTACCAGAGCACTGGTAAGTTCTGAGCAGAAAAACAGTATACGCAGATACCACCGTCCTGATCTGCACGAAAAACTACCGTGCCGGTCACACGGCTATTCTTTGCGGCTATTATTGAGAAATCCGACCAAGGACTATTCGAGTCAATTGAGAGTGCGACGTCAAACTATATGAATAGTGTTGCCGTGGTGTTGCGGAAGATTAAGCTAGAGGCAAGTTGGGTCTTTCTTGCCTCGCATGCCTCGATCATCTCCATCTCACCAACCATTCAACGTTAGACACGAGGTTCTCAAGAGCCTAGCTGATTGTCAGATATTTGTTCCGTTAAAGTTCTGCCAGTAAAAATCACTCTGTTCTATGCATGTAGTGCACAAAAATTTGCGACTGTTTGCGGGATACATGCCCCCTTAATGGGTTTCTCTGTGGCGGCAGTTGTCGCACAAGTGTAGCAGCAACTTTGGCGGCCTTCGGTCAGAAAGCGGATGTTCTGAAGCACGTATTTTCTGAATAACATAGGACTAGCACTGATAAGATAGAGAGCGCAAATGTATTCTTAGCTACAACACCTGCGTAAGATACCAACATCCAATGGAAAGTTTCTTGCTCCATCAAATTGAGCAATGCCAAAGGAGCTGCCATGAAAATAGGACCACCTTCTCGGATAGCAACGATAGCCTTATTCTGGAATTAAGCTGTTTCCTCCGCTTTTGTTGCATAATTATAGAATGACGCCGTCGCGCCCGCAGGGCAGTTCAATGCTCTCATCACCTCTGCTGATCGACATTTTGTGATCCCACTGCAGCCTCTGTTATAAGGATTCGCCTGAGCACCAGTCCGGCAATTGTAATAGCTTGGTCCTCTGCGGGAGCATGGAATACTGTTCCTCTGGACCACTCCATAGCTGATATATTTGCACCTAAACTCTCCTTGTTGTTCCGGTGCTTCGGCTGCTGCCGCGAGCTCGGCGTTGTTGGGGTCTTGCTCCATCTGGCTGGAGTCCAGAAGGAAGCCACCATCCTGAGGGCTGGGGAACGGATCGGCGACAGGGACAGCGAGGCCGGTTTTGAAAACCAGCAGAAAGGTGGTGATGATGATGGAGAGGAAACGCATGTTCGTCTTCGCGATAAGTAATGAAGGCGGTAAGCGCTGTTAAAGAATTGATTTGTAGAGGCAGTGGGAGAAGTCTGTGGTCATGAACTCGGGTTCTAGAGCCACCATCTTATATGTTGATGTCAGACTTTCTTGCCTTACTACCTCAGGCATCCCAGTTATCTCGAATATTCCATCCTTTATATAACAACACTCTTTGATGCCCAACCCCGCATCGGCACTCTCTCTCGGATCTTTAGTATCCTCGGTTATGTAGTTATCACCTATGTATATAAGCAAGCCTACCAACCTCCCCTTCAGGAGACAGGCAGAATCTACTCTCTTTTCTGACCTCACAACTCTTCACTCTCAAATCCAACAGTTGAGCAGCTGCTACTCAAGAGTTCCCGCTCGACTTTAGGCTGTACTGGCCGGAGAACCCTAATTGCCGGCCCTGTAGTTTTCACAAGCTTACTCCCGTTCGGCTTCGAGGAAACTTCGATTGCGAGGTAAACAGTTCGGTATCACGTCTGTCCTGGTTACAACAAGGTTAAATCTTATGCGCTTATAACTCGGAAGGCTGTTAAGGAATACGAGAAAACTAGGAGGCAAGTCGATATTCACTATAAATAAACAATTCTCGTATTTCGCAACATACCCGTACATGACTGTTCACGCTTTTTATTAGGAAGTTGTTTAATTGAATTTTCTCACAGTTATTCCACAGGGCAGGAAATGGTTCGATGCAGTATAGGTTGTCGACTGGTTGATTCCACTTGTAGGCCCGCCATCCGACGGAGACTCAATCACATTTATAAATAGTAAAATCATGATGTTACCAAGGAGTGACAGAGACATTGGCCATTGATTATAATTGGCTAAGAGGAAACAGCTGGCCAAAACGTGCGGGAAAGGCATTATAGCGAATGCGGTAGTTAGAACGAGGCCAGCTTCTAGACACTGCAACTCACGATCACCTTAAGCTCATAGGAGCCTATAGAAATACTTTTTTTGCTACTCAGAGCGTCAATTTTGTACCTCGTGCTAGAGACTGATCGGCTTTAAGAGCTAATGGCTTGAGGTTGCTGGGGGCGAATTATCAACTCTAAAAGAAAGCGAAGAGCTGGAATGCAGAGGGCGAAAATGACCTAGTATACCAATCTGGACCTGCGATCCCCTACATGTTTGCGTCTTTGCCAGTCTGTCGCGTCGCGACTACTGCGTTAGCAGCAAGCAGCTACGCGCCTATTAGACAGCTTTCGGATTGTTGATCAATTTATTTACGAAGTTCTTTCTATATTTTTACCTATTTCCTCGAGCGAGAAAAGTCAGAATGAGCTCTTAAGTTAAGAGAAGCAACTCTACAATACACTGAGCACGTGGACGTCTCTATCTTCTGACGCCGGTGCTTTCACCAGCAAGTTAGTCCGTCGGTCATCCCAGGTTTCGAACACAGTTCACGAGAACATTTAGACGTATTTGTCTCTTGGTAGCATTGCTCAGCCTCTCTCATGACTGGGTCCCTTCCAGCGGACATGAAAGACATTCAGGATTTCAAGTTGCGGGTCTTCATGACAGAGTGGATTCGGAGGCGGAAGGTGAATGGCTGGCTTAATTCGAGGGGCCTGCCCGTCGTTAATATAAAAAATTCTTCGAGCGATCGGATACTCTTGTCAATACTTGTGAGAAGTTCCAAGGCGTGACGGTTAATTTTCTACACGTCCCGCGAGAATTGAATACGGGGGCTGATGTGCTTGCCAGCCGAGTTCTGGACTGGGAAGGCCTCGCAATGGAACACCGCATCACTTTGGAGAATAGCAGGGTCGGGAGGAAGTAATGGAGCATTCCGAGGGCTAGCTCGAATTCTTTTGAGCACGGAATTCATTTTTGAGATGTTGACTGGAAGGCGTGTCTCGAAGGGCGTCCAGGGAGTATTTTCACGCGCTTGAAGGAGTACGTAAAGACGCGGAAAATGCATTTCCTTATTGTACTGATGCTTTGAGTATGCTTCAATGCAATGAGCTTCATCCTTAAAAGGAAGGTTACATGAAATCAAAGGGTTGCGGCGGTTCCACATTTACCGTCCCGCAAACGTTCTTCATGACTCAGCGTGCGCTGAATTACGAGGCAAACCAGGATCAGTATCAGCCTTGTTTCAGTTCCATCAACTTTTGCAGTGGCGAAATAGTTGGGATGACATCGATGACACGGTCCGGGACACACTACACGATACGTCGGCACCAAGACCAACAGTGCAGTTTGATCTCCAGATCTCCAACACTATTTATTCGATGGTTCGAGACTCACTGAAAAATTCCGCATTTCTGGCGTGCTTCTCCATCCCAGTCTCAACTTCCCCACAACGTCGGCTGCCGGATGTCTGTGCGGGCTCCACCAACGTCTTCACACGTGTTCTTCTTGTCTCGTGCGCCCAGCGCACAATGCCGACTGCTCACCATGCGTCCTTTTCTTCAAGGTTCCGGAGCTCCGACCCGCAGTGGTTGCAGTCTTGCGGTCTGAAGAAAGGGAGCAGTTTCTGACCGCACTGTAGGCAGCCGTGAATAAAAATGGGGGAAACAGCCCTGCCGGGCCTTCCCGTTGCTTCTCAATTTCCGTGTCATTCGTTTCGTTCCCGAGCTACTTTGTGTTTGCCGCATTATCCGATGTTCCTGTGCTTCCTTCCAGCGTCTGTTGAAGGGAACACTGTCTGCTAGGCCAGCATATACCTTGCATTCGCTATCACCCATCCTTACAGCACAGAAAACACCATCTTTTCCTGGTATGCTGTAGATTCACAAACATTTTTTTTTGGCGATTATGCTGATGCATCTGACAGAGATATTGAGTGTCAATTGTGGTGCCAAAAGCCAAAGAGACAAAAAGCAAGCGCAATGGATCACCACTACCACAAGACCTGCACCGAATGGTCGTCAATGCGTCTCTACAACCCCTACCCGTCCATCAAGCTCCAATCTCAACCAAGCCTCACCTCCTCAGCCTCCCCCGCCTCATCCACCACCCTCACTCCCACCTCCCCCAGCCCCGCAACCACACCCCCCAAGACCTTCCTCGACACCAACATCCTCTCCACCTCCCCGCCTTCCTTCTACCCGGAGCCATCGTCCACCGCAGGCAGCAACGCCCTCACCCTCCCCCAACTGGACGCTCTCCACGCCGACCTCCCCTTCACGCACCTCCCCTGCCCCCACCCGGACGACCACGACCACGGCCCATCCCCGCAGCCCCTCGCCCTGCACGCCGACGCCATCCTCGTCTCCTGCACGGGCACGTACCGCCGGCACAACGGCATCCCGCGCGGCGCCGCGTCCGTCCACTTCTCGGCCGCGTCCCCGCTCAACGCGGCCTACGCGCTCGGCAGCTCCCCGGACCACCCGCCGCTGACGCGCCAGCGCGTCGAGCTGCTCGCAGGCATCAAGGCGCTCGAGCGCGTCGAGGAGTACGTGCGGGCGGCGGAGCAGGAGAGCGGCGACGGCGGCGGCGGCGGCGACGACGACGACGAGCAAGGGTCGCTGTCGCAGGTGGTGGTGCGGACGCACTCGCAGTACCTGGTGCGCGGGGCGGTCGAGATGCTGCCGCGGTGGAAGGAACGCGGGTGGACGAACTCGCGCGGCAGGGTCGTGGCGAATGTGGATTTGTTCTGGTATTTGGATAGGCGGATCACGTGGTTGGAGTGGATGGGGGTGGAGGTGCTGTTTTTGCTGGTGGGGAGGGAGGACAATGCGGGTGCGGTGGGGATGGTGAAGGAGGGGCTGTGAGGTTTGGAGGTGTGTGGGATTGGACGGGGGGTTTGGACGTGTGGGGATGGTGGGTTTCTGGGGACGAGAAAAGAAGGATACGGAGAGGACTTGGGACACGAATTCGTTAAGAAACGAGAGTATGAGTAACATGAGAGCAAAAGCGAACGGATACTTCCACCAAGATCTCATGTCACTCCACCGGCGTCTTCCTGTAGACATCCAGCGGCTCCCCCTCCAGATACGCCTTGATCTGCAACGCCAAGAACCTCGAATGGTACCGGGCAAATCGTGTATCGCCGCCCATGTACCACACGTTCTTCTGGCCGATCATAGGCTTGCACACGCCTCTCAGCTCGCCCTCCTTATCCACACCCCAGAAATCCTCCAGCCTCGCGCCCATCTCCTCTCCGACGATGTCCGCCGCGGCATGACGCATATTGCCCACAAACCCTGTGGCGTACACAATGACGTCCGCCTCCACCTCACTCCCATCGGTAAACCGCAGCCCCTTCTCCGTGAACGACTCAACAATACCACGCTTCACCTTGATCGACCCATCCACAATCTTCCTGCTCGCGCCAACATCATAGTAATGCCCGCCCATCCGCTCATACAGCGCGTGCACCAGATCGATCTCGCGATCAACGCTGAACCCCGCCCTCTCCAACTCGTCAAAGTACTCCGGAATGGCCGCTGCCGACACCCTGATGCCCGCGTTCACCATCTTGTGGACGACGGGCAGCGGCGGGCTCTCCATGACGCGGTCGACCAGCGGAATGTTGGCGCCCTCGTGGTAGAACGGGTCGAAGCGCTCGCGGAAGAAGGACTCGGGCATGACGGGCGTGCGCCCGCGCTGGACGAGCGTGACGCTCGCCAGCCCCGCGTCGACCATGTCCGAGGAGACGTCGTGCGCGGTGTTGGCGGCGCCGACGATGACGCCGCGCTTGCCGCGCCAGCGCTCCGCGGACGTGTAGTCGACGGAGTGGATGGCCTCGCCTTGGAAGAGGGCGCGGTTGGGGATGTCGGGGTATTTGGGGACCTGGCCGCCCCCGCCCATGGCGAAGATGAGGTGTTTGGCGTGCAGGGTCAACGTGCTGCTGGTGCCGTTGGGTTCGTGGTTGGAGTGCTCGATCTGGATGGTCCATTCTTCCGAATGCGGGTCCCAGGTGGCCTTCTTGCCGACGCAGGAGAGCCAGATGTTGAGGCCGAAGCGCCCGACGAAGCGTTTGTAGCCATCGGCGATGTTCTTCGCGGTAGGGAAGTACGGGTCCTCTTTGGTGAATCCGCCTCCATAGGGCAAATCACTCAGCGACTTCGAGGTGTGCAGCGTGAAAGACTTGTACCTGGTGAGCCAGTTGCCTCCGACCTCCGTGTTGCGGTCGAGCACGACGTGTGAGACGCCCAAAGCTTTGAGACGACTGGCGATCGACAAGCCGCCCTGGCCACCTCCAATCACCACGACGTCGAAGCGGTCTTTGCCGGAGGAGATGCCGTTCGCACTTCTTTCTTTCTCGCTTTCCTCTGGAGACAAGAATTCCATCTTGTCGCT
This sequence comes from Botryosphaeria dothidea, assembly GCA_011503125.2. Taxonomy (NCBI): domain Eukaryota; kingdom Fungi; phylum Ascomycota; class Dothideomycetes; order Botryosphaeriales; family Botryosphaeriaceae; genus Botryosphaeria; species Botryosphaeria dothidea. The sequence continues at coordinate 3,997,618 of WWBZ02000001.1, forward strand.
CGTGCCGTACCCGTCGATGTCTTCCAAAAGCGTGCACACCATCCATATCTTCCACTCCTCTCCTACAGGCATCACTTTCACAAAACCGGAGCAGTTCTTCTGCCTCTTGCCCTGCGGACACAGCGTAAAGACAATCATCGCCTCAATCCACTGCAATTCAGGGCCCATTCGGACAACATGGGAAGAACCTGGAATCATCGAAAAGACTTGGGGCTTGTTGGCAGCAGTGAGCTCCTTCCACGCCAGCTCAACCATCCACGAACCATAAAACGTGCGGTAAATCCCGGTAAGTGCAACCTGGTCTCGCAGCATAGCGTCGTCTTTCAAGACCGAGGCGTCCAGATTGTGCAACTGCTCGACTGCGCGAGCAGCGATGCTTGCATGGTCGACATCGTCGGAGATTTGCGTAGACGGCAAAGGCTCGCCAATTTTTGCCAGCGGCACTTGGGGAGTCTGGTAGGTTGTTTCGCCGATTGCCATCTTGGTCTGAGTGTTGCTCGTGGCTGGGGATGAGTGGTCCAGTGGCTAAGAGGACTCTGAAGCAATAAATACACGATTTGGGACTTGATCTGGACTTGTTCACCGGCGCAGAGTTAAGAATGGGGCCGTCCTAAAGCCATTTTCCTTGCGTGCGGTTCCGACTGGTAGACTTCAAACGGACCATCTGTTCTGATGTAAGAGCTAAACATATCTAATGCGGGGGTTGAATGAGGGGTTTCACTAACCACACAGGGCCGAGTTGTCGGTTGCACCCGCTATGAACCTCTTCTGGATAAATGGCCCGTAGTGCGGGGATTAGCTCTTCCGCTAGGATGGTTAGCCCTGTAACATTTGATTCATGTGGTGAGAAAAAGCAGTTCAGATGGGCGACTCGTTTGCGTATACACCTTTGCGCCGTTCACTTGTTCTTGAGACAACTGTGCCGAGTGGAGACTCAATGCTGACCAGCAAAGTCTGAGTTAAAGGTCTATGTAGACATCACCGTGCATTACCTGGTAGAACACGTTCGTGACTTGAGCCCCGTGAGCTCGTATGAACAGCAAACCTGATTGTAGAGGTCTCATGTCAGAACGCCATGCTGACAAGAGGTCCGGTTAGGCGTCTGGCACCTCGTCCAGCCAAGGAATCGCTGACTGTGCCCCGTTTCTTTGCACAGTCTGGGCCGCTGCCCTATTAGCAAACGCAATGGCAGCATCGATGTCGAATGCACCCTGTGCCCTACTCTTGGCAACAGCAACCGCGTACGCGCCAGCGAAGGTGTCGCCAGCAGCCGTGGTATCAACGACCTTGACCTTCTTGGCGGGAACAATGTTCCCAGGCAAACCTTCAGCATGGCGAGTCGCAGTATGATAGAAACAACCCTGCATCATGTAAGCACACAAATACATCACCAACAGCGTTCTTCAACTCACAGCAGAGCCCAACGTGATAATGACGTTCTTGACGCCCTTCCTCACGAAGTCGGCCGCAACAGCCGTCAGATCCGCATCGGGGTAGATCTCTTCCGCCGGCCTGCCAGACAACAACGCGGCCTCGGACTCATTAACAATCAAATGGCCCAGCCCCAAATACACCTCGTCCGACAGCGGTACCGCGGGTGCCGGGTTGATTACGACCTGAAATTCCACGTCATCAGCACTCCCCCCCATCCATCAACCCGCAAATTTCCCCAACCCCACCCCCCCTCTCTCATCAAAAGAGAGAGAGAGAGAGAGAGAGAGAGGGAGAGAAATACACTCACATCAATCCCCCTGCTCTTCGCATCCCGCACATTCACCTCCACCACCTCCATCGGCACCTCCAGCTGCATCACCACCACGCCCGTCCCCTCCGGCACCAGCGGCCTCGCCTCGACCCGCCAGTTCGCGCCCGCGTTCACCATGATCCGGTTCTCGCCGCTGGCCTCCTCGACCACGATCACCGCCGTGCCCGTGCGCTCGCCCGCCACGACGCGCACGCCCTCGACGTCCAGCCCGTCCGCCGCCAGCGCGGCCCGGAAGTCGCGGCCGAACTCGTCGTCGCCGACGGCGCCGACCATGCGCACCTCGACGTCCGCGGGCGGCGACGGCGGCGAGGAGGTGGAGCGCCCGCGGCGGCGCGACAGGCGCGCGCACGCGACGGCCTGGTTGGCGCCCTTGCCGCCGTGGCCGGTCGAGAAGCCGTTGGCGATAATGGTCTCGCCGGCGGCGGGGACGCGCGGGGTGCGGGTGACGAGGTCGACGTTGAGGGAGCCGAGGACGGCAATGATGGGGGGAGGGGGCGGCGATGCCATGATGAGAGAGAGAAAGAGAGAGAGAGAGAGAGAAGGAGAAATTCTGGAGTTCTTTTTTTTTCTTAATCGCCTGAAGTCTAGGACCGAGAAACTGGAAATCTACGCCGGAACGGACTCCAAGGAAATGAGCAAGAAAATCTTCTCGTATACAGAGACGGAAGTAGGGATGACGATGGGAAACAAGTTCGTGGCAGGGCGGCGTTTTTGCGGAGGGTTTGTGACGACCACCTCGCAAGCCCCACGCTCGTTTCCGGTTTAGCGCCTCATCCCAGACCCACACCCCCAGACTCGTGCCCCGCCGTGGTCTCCGTCTTTCGGCGTGGCAGTGGCTTTGTTCTGCTCCATGTCGGGTCTTAAAATGAAAGTTGGGGTTCCTATTCGCAGGACCAATGAGTTGCCCGTCGAATTATTCCCATGGCTTGTGATTTGAGTAGTGCTGCTCTGAAGTCTCGATGTATTTTTCTACCCACTTTTCTCTCTCCTTTCTAGTTTCAAGTGCTGCCAATACACCCACAAATGTCAGAAGAAAGCAGGCTATACGACATCTCGCCATCGCCAACGCGCCATGCTCTAACCGGTGAAAACGTATACAGCAGCGAAGAAGAACAACGTATTCGATACAACCACCACCTCTCCAAAACATGGTTTATTCCTTCCGCCTTCCGTTGTCATCCAAAATGATGATTTTTCTATCAGCCCGCACAACCAAACAACCCACAGACACCAGCTCAAAGCTTACTCTCCAAGTCCTCAAACTCACTCAACTCCCTCACCGCCCTCGGTCCCCTGCTAACCTGCAGACCCGCCTTGAAATCACGCACATCCGTAATCTTGACAGCCTCCCTCTTCGCACCATCAACCTCCTTCGTAGCATCGGTGATGTTGACACCCAACCCAGGCAGCGCGGCCCCAATCACCTCTTGACCCTTCTTCAACACATCATCCGCCCTCGCCTTCTCGACCTTCAAGTCCTCGAGCAAGTGCGCCGAGATGGCCCCGACGATGCCTCGCCCGTCGCCCTTGACAACGTCGACGCTTTCGAGGCGCTTGGCGAGACCGTCCGCGTTCGCAGCCACGCCTTCCGAGTTGAGGAATTGAGTGACGAGGGTGATGAGGGAGGACACCTTTTGCTCCGACGTCGTGCTGTCCTGCGCCGAGCTGGCGATAGCAGCGGGCGAGGATTGGGCAAGCATGTGGACTGAAATCTTGGCACGGGTGCGCGAGTGCGGGGAGATGTAGTGATGGAAGAAGGACAGGAGATCAGATTTGGCGAGCGGGGTAATGTGGGCGATATCCTGATCAACTATGGACTGTCAGTATTCTATGTTCCTGATTGGAAGAGGGTATGATTTACCGAGTTCAAAGTCAAAGCATTCGCTGCAGACGTGCGTCCAAAGCCTGTTAGTCTCTTGGGTGAGATTCTTCAGCTTCTCCTTCCTACGGTTCTTGACGCTCTCTTTGTGCGACTCGAATTCATCGTCCGACATCTCCTCCAACAGCTTGCCGGCATCCAGCAGGAACCTGTCAATGCGCTCTTCCAAGTAGTCAGGCGACCTTTCGCTCTGAATGAGGATGCGATAGCCCATCCACGTGTTGTTCTGGGTCGTCCCGCTGAAGACTACGTATCCAAGCTGCTCCTTGGTACGCAGCTGGTTGAAAGCAGGCTCGTCAGTGATCTGGGCCCACAAGAGCAACTTGGCACGCAGATCCCGGTTCTGGTTGTCACCAACGGAGCAAGCATATTCGATGCAGTGGTTGACGTTGGCTGGATCCTTTAGAGTACGCTCGTAGATGTAATCACTGCCCTCGGGGAAGATGACGTTCCTGCGGATAGGCCACTGAGAAGGCGACAGCGGTCGTGCTTTCAGCGTATTTTCCACCAAATCCGTCATCTTGAGCGCATCCTCTTTGTAAAGATTGCCGTGGGCAAGCACTTCGATGTGAGTCTGCCTGAGAAGCTGAGGGTAGAAGTGGCTGATGTCTTGGGCTGTGACATGAGGAAGCTCGGCCAGATAATCCTCATTGATCCATCCTCTCTCAGCGCTCAGCCAGCGAGTGTAAGTGCCAACCTGATAGTAGGGCTGCTGATACTCGGTGTTGCGGAACGCCCGGATCAGCCTCTCCTTCACAATGTTGAATCGGTCCTCACGGACTTCTAGGTCGCGCATGGTGGTGAGGACCTTCTCAAGCAGAATTGACATCTTGTCGTTGTAGCCGCTGACGGAGATGTCGACGCCCAGAGAGCTGTTTGAGACACGGTATGCGATGCCCGCAAGTTCTGCATCGTAAGAGTATTCCACCAAAGAATCCTCGACCAAGTCCTTGTACAGATGCGCCATAACCGCAGCCTGAGGAGTGGATGTGAGAAGCGGAGTTCGAAGCGTGACGTGGACATTTGCCTTTGGCACCCAGAAGCGGTCATCTTTCTTGTACCAGAGACGGACCTTTCCATCATTGCGAATCAACTTCGGTGCAATCATTGGCTCATCAATTTCCTTCCTCTCAACCTCGAGTCTGGTAGGAATGAACTCGTTCTTATGCGGAAGATGAAGATCTGACGGACGTGCAGATGCAGAGCTCTTCGCAGCATTGTGGATCTCTGCGAGGAAGTCTTGCGGTATCTTCTCGTACTTATACTCAGTACCGTACCACTTCTCCCTCTGATCCCACTCTCCGGGGACCTCTTGGCTGACGATAGTCATACGGAAGTTGTCGGGTCTCAGACAGGCGAGTCCTGCCTTGATAGCCTCCGGGTTGAACTTACGGATGAGAGCAGGACCACTCAGGAGATGGTCGCGCTTGTATGGCTTCTGCATGATACCGCTGAGAGAGCTTGCGGTGCTGCTCGCGGGACTCTTTTGTCTGAAACGGAAGTCGACCTCGCTCATGCGCTTCATCTCTTCGAAGATCCACTCCTCGGGTTTGTGCTCGTTCAACATCGAAATGTATTGGAAGATTGTCTTGACAACTTCCTTGTAATTCTTAAGGCCATCCTCGGTCAGGCGGACAGAAATGCTGAAGAAAGCAGAGCCGGGGCACAGAGGCACCGGGCCGGCACCCAATCCACTCGCCCAGCCCTTTGCCTTAATATAAGCCAAAACGCTACCAGGTCCCTCATGACCAATCAAATGGCTGAGATAGCGACCAGGCTGCGACTCGTAAAGTTCTTCCTCGTCACAGTAAGGGAAGTAGAGATCAAGGTTCCGCATGTCAAACACCGGTTTTGCGAATACCTGCGTGAGAAGTTCCTTTTCGGTAAAGGGCTGAACTCCATCCCACCTGTTCCGAGGAAGATCCTTGTTCTTGACTTCTGAAAACAGCTCGGATACCCAAGACTCCAGGTCATCAAGGCCCTCGCGCCCCAGAACAACAAGCTTCATGCGATTCGCCGAATAATTTTTCTCGTAAAAATTAATGAACTCATCCCTGATCTTGACGCCACGTGCCAGAGGATCGTCGTGAAGCGTCTTGTAGCTGCCGGTGGAGAAATGGCAGAAAGGATGCTTAGGGTTTGACAGTGTCTTGTTGAGCTGATGTAATCTCCACGTATCGCTCTGCAGATTCTTCTTGTTCTCAGAATCCACGGCCTTCAGCTCCCTGTCCAGAGTCCCCTCCAGGAACAGCGGCTCGACAAAGAATTGAGCGAATCTGTCCAGAGCACCGTAAAGGGGGGAGCCGTTTCTGGTCGTCAGATCCACGCGGCTGCTCGTTGCTGAAGAGTTCTCGCTGGCGGGTGGGGTCTTGGACTGCGCAGCAACTTCGAAGTAGTAATTGGTCGATGTAGAAGCGGTAAAGGCGTTGGAGTGGCCCGAGTGTGCGGTCAGATACTGGTTGTACGCATTTTCCTTGGGGTACTGCAGGTAACCAAAACATTAGCACGGTTTGAAGTATTTTGCGAGCACCTCGTGCACACTACTGCTATTGTCTCATGCGCAGCGCAGAGACACACAGCGAATGCACCCCACTGACCTTCTTTGTGCCCATGAACAGCAGATGCTCGACGGCGTGGGCCATGCCTGGCATGTCATCGGCATCGCTGAAGCTTCCCACGTTGACGTCCATCGCAGCGCTGACTTTGTCTGTATCCGGATCATGGATGAGCAGGGCCTCGAGCTTATTCGGCAGGCGGATGACACGGTAGGTGCGGTCGTCGAGCGCAGGGCGCTCCATGTTCTCGGTCAAGCGTTCGGGGAGCGCCTCGCGACTGTTGACCAGCTCAGCCATTGTGGTGGAATACGAACGGCGGTGGAGGAGCGAGGCGGTCGGGCGCGTTGGTTTTGGGCGCTGCAGCGATTTGGCGTGGTAATTTGTCTGAAGCACGTCAGGGCTTAGCGGCAGTGTTGGAGTTTGAAGGGAAAGGCCGCGGGCGGATGAGCTTCGCGGGCGGTGGCGAGGGAGAAGCTGGCGGCTGGCGTGTTCGGCGATTCTCGTCGGGTGGTACGCATGCCCCAGGCGGTGCGGTTGCGGTCGCGGTCGGAGCAGGGAGAATGACATACGCAGACGCCGGGAGCTCGTGCCTGCTTGGGGACAATGACAGCAGCGGCGGGCAGTCAACGTGTGCTCTTTGACCAGGCAGGCGCTGGGTCCGTTTGGGCGCGGACGGAAGTATGCGGCGCCGGAATCTGGGCCTAAGTTGATGGCGGAGGGAATTGGCTCTTGGCTGGGCAGGAATGCTGAGGAGCACTATCCATCAAGGTGCCGGCGAGTGTTTTGGAGAACTACTGGTTGCCAGCGGCGTCGCGCGTGCCCTGAGGCCAGCCCGCCCGCCTGCATAACCTACCCGGCGATCCCGGCGATCCCCCGATGCGCGCCATCGCTCGCCTCTCGCCCAAGCCTCTCTCGCCCAAGCCTCTGCCTCCCTCTCGCCTCGCTTCGCGTCGTCAGCGTCTTTGGCTGCCCCGCTGTTGGACCAGCACGCCCCCGCCGACGCCATGGTCCTCGCCGCTGGCTATCCCAACACCACCGGGTTTCGCAAGGTCACAAAGGCCACCATCATGGTCAAGAAGAAAGACGGCATCTCCGACCAGGCTTTTGTCGACCATTACACAAAGCACCACGCCGAGATGGCTGCCCCGGTCCTTCTGAAGCACAAGATCATCTCCTACTCCCTGGTACGTCACCGCGTCTGTGCATAGCCGCTCCACTCATTCCCCACCGCCCAGACCTTTCATCTGCAGCACGACCGCACCGTCACCCAGGACATCATGAAGGGAAAGGCCAAGCTGCTGGACTACGATGCCATCTGCACCTTTGTCTTCCCCGACTACCTGAGCTTTGCCAAATTCCTCTACGACAAAGAATCACACGCCCTTTCGTCCGACCACGACAACTTTATGGACGAGAGCCAGATGAAGATGATGGTGGGTGACGAGTACATGGTCATTGACGGCGGCCAGAAGGTCGAAAAGCCGGACGCTAGCGCTGTCTAGCAATTATTGCATTCCGGGCAAGGCCCTTTCCTACGATTTCGATATCCCAGCATTCTCTCTTTTGCATGCTTTCGATGGTGAAGTCTCGGGGATATTGTGGCAAACTTCACTCTGAAGACGTACACTCCTGGTGCTCAATTCTACTCGAGCTTGACCACAGTTCGTTCACTTCGTGGACTCCATTCAAAGCCTCCATCCCTTCTTTCTGGCGATCGCAGTCTCTTGTCTGACAGCCAGATCCGCGAGAATTTCCTCGCTTCCGCCTCCTGTTACCGGAACGTCAGCATTGGTGTCCATTCACGAGTGGGCCATGATCAACTCACCAACAACCATCATTCTCAGATCCCGACCAATCTGCTCGACTGTTGCACCAACCCCGCCTTTCTGGTAACCGGCCCCACCAAACACTTGCTGCGCTTCCCTATTCGCCATCTCCAGGAGCCTTCCGCCCTGGACCTTGGCCAGCGCAATCCTCCCTGCAATCTCCGGGTCGTCAAACTTCTTCTTCGAATTCTGGATATGATAGGCCAATTGCTCCAGCCAGGCCCAATGGCTTTCGATTTCCTGAGCAATGTTGGAGATCTTGTGTCGAATGATTTGATGGCTGATGAGCGGTTTGCCAAACGTTTGGCGTTTGTGTGCGTATGCTAGAGCGTGCGACATACACGTCCTGGCTTTTCTGTTGCACCCGACAGCCATGATGTATCGCTCCTTGTTGAAGTTGGTCATGATTATCTTGAAGCCGTCATTCTCCCGCCCGATCAGATTTGCAACGGGCACTTTAACGTTGTCCATCTCGATCCACGATGCTCCTCCAGCCTTTTGTCCGCTGTTCTCAATCCTGCGCCATGAGAAGCCTGGCGAATTCGTCGGGATCACCAACACAGAAATACCACTCACGCCGGACCCGCCGGTGCGCACGGCTGTGGTCATATGCGTTGCCCATGGCGCGCCGGTAATCCATTTCTTGTAACCGTTCACGACGTAGAACTTGCCATCAGACGACTTCTCTGCGGTCGTCTGAATGTTGCTAACGTCGGAGCCACCTGATGGCTCGGTGACACCCAAGCAGAACGACGTGGACCAATCGAACAGACCTGGTAACCATTTCTGCTTCTGCTCCTCGGTGCCCCAGTTGATGACGGGCGGCACACCAATCACGGAGGCGCCCGCCAGCGCAATGCCCACGCCGCCCTCAACCCGTGAGCTCTCATCCGTCATGACGAGCAGGTGAAAAGTGTCGAGCTCTTTTACCGCAATCCCGGCCGGACCGGGGATGTGCGCTGGCCGGTACTGGGCTGGCACATCTGCGAACGGTATGCCCGATGCGACGTGTTCGTGGGCGACACAGCGGGGAGCTTCACCAGCCGCCTCCCAATCCAGCGCATAGGGTAGGATTTTCTCATCATAGTAAGCGCGAAGATAGTCACGCAGTCGGCGGTGCGAGTCGCTATAATACGGCGACTTTATCGAATGGTGCCATGCCGGCTCGCTCCAGGGCGCGAGGTTGGAATTAGTGGGGATCGTTACGGTATCCTTTCCTTTGGCCATGGTGGTGTGGGGGACTTTTGCACTACGCCGCCCAGCTGTCGAAGGGTGCGGCGCATTTTCATGCGAGGTGTGGCTTGGGTGAGGGGCTGGGATAGGCCCTCGGATGTGGCCACGACGCACCCCGCAGTTGCCGCGGTCCGGGCAGATCCTTAGTTTTGCCTGTGCTTCGACTTAACCTCCGCGACGACACCGTTCGCATTGGGTGTGGTCCAATCACGAGTATCGAACAACTTGGGAAACACCCGTTCGGTATTGCTCGGCTCGATCCTATCATATCGGCGTCCACCCATTCTCTAATCAGCTCCAACCAACATCGCTATTGACCTCATGGTACGCATGCACTCCGTCTGAACGCTACCAGAAATACACCATCGCTTTTAGTCGCACTTAGCAGATGTCAATAATTCAGAGGAGTGACCGAAGCTCTTCTTATCCAATAGATCCATTCGCTCCCATCTGGTCCAGAATCCGACGAACACCTTGGCTGTTACGGGGTCACCCCGATCTCTCTCACGGAAGCAGATTTGCTCAAAGTCGAACCCATCCTGCCATCGGAAAACCAGGTCACGTAGATCCAAACGAGCCGCCTGCAGAACACGACGTGCGTGCGTATGTCTTCGGTAAGGCTGTCGGGTACAGCCGACGGCTGAGACAAAAAGCGGAGACGATACCGGAAGCCGCAGAGCAGCCTATCGCATCGCGGCCCTCTCATCATGCGAACTGTCCCTCGAGTTGACGGCTGAACGGTGTCTTATTGGATGTCTAAGGACAGCCAGCCTTGCTATCGTGCACCCCACACCGCAAGACATGCCTCAGATTCCATGCCGCAACCTGAATGATTGCCGTTTTGTACCGATCACCGGGCCCTCCCTCTTTTTTTGAACTTCATGATGGCTGTGGCATTCATACTACTCAGTTACTATTTGTTGATGGCAATACCACTGTCGGCCTCTCTTATTGTTCCGTAAGACCTTTCTTTATATTTCTGGCCTTGTCCTCTTACCCTGCTCTACTACGCAGTGAATATTTTATCTCGGCAAATCCAAGCATAGAAAGGTAGCTGCAGTACTTTTCCAAGCTCTGCTGTTAAGGCCTCCATATATCTTTCTGATAAGTATTGGTCAACGTTAAGATTCCAAACTAATATCCCTAGCAGGCTACAAGAAACAATCGCGAGACTGTCAGCGGTAAGGTGCAACGAAATCACTCGGTTGTGTTTTTCTTCCATATCTTCGCCAGCTCGTATTCACTTCCAGGAAGAAAAAGCAAGACCCATTGTGCGTCACAAAACAAAACAAAAAAAAACGTGAAACAGAAGAAAGCGAGAAACATTGATCCCTTGCATATATTTTGAACAGACAGCAATGATACCATCGAGTGATAACCGCAGTTCAAGCCTTTCTTGCAATCCACCAACGCGCAACAGGGATCTTTCGAGATTAACATAACTCATTCCATGAACCCTCCGTATATCTATGGCTATGCGCGACACCCACCACTACTAACTCCTATTTCCAGCCTACATACCACATAGATTCAAAGTGAGTTGCTCTGCTTCAATGATGCGACATTGGTTGAGACAGGCTCCAACCTTCCTTTCCGGGGAATCATGCTTGCGTAATACCGATTTGCTTAATTCCGATCTCTTTCCGACATCCTACAGTGCGCAACCACGTATTTGAGCTGAATACCTTCTTCCCCCTCCTCTCCGTTTATCAAGCTTCCAATACCCTTCGTCGGATCGTACTTACCATCCGCCCGATACGAGAACAATCTAGGTCGCCGAACCAGGTCTAAGACTATTGTACTAGAAATATAGCCCAATGCACGCCTATTCCCTAGTGGATCCTGGTCTTGCCATACGAGGGGGTAGAGTTGTCAGAAAAGCTTGTTTCAGCCCGACCAGTCTTGAGCTCGCGCCTCAGCCCTCCATCTGTCACCGGTTCATTCTTGGCGTCATCCAGCACATTAAACGTGTCTGGCAACCCCACAATTCCTTAATGGATCAAATTCTTCAAAGGCGGGAACCGGCTGAGATATCCTGCGAAGCAACGAAGCCAGTACATCATTTGTGCCTGCTACAGATGATTGACTCGGTCCACATTCATGCTCATAGCAACAAGTCCTGAAGATGTGTTCTATGATGAAGACTCCACCACCTTCACTATTCCCACCTTAACTCAGTTCCTGATTTGAGCGACTTGTCGAGGGCTCCATTGGAGATAGCATCAAAGGTGAAAGCTTCGCATCTCGGTCAGCAACACAAGCCATGGAGATTCCATGCACGTCATGTGTCGTAGTTCTCACCGCAAATACTCGTAAACCCTTTTTCCAGAACGTGCTCGCACACATCGGCTAATGCTCCGATTCAGGCACCCTGTTGCCAATAATGGGCGTCTTTCCGCTCCGCATGATCAGCAACATCCCTTGCCAAAGCGTGTTTCTTTTTCAAACGATGGCACCTGCCTGTCCGCTGAGCCACTTCGTCACCCAGAAGAAAAACTCCCCACATGCCGATCCGTGACACTCTTCACAGTCCGCACCCATCTGGGATGTCTCCAGATGACGACGCCTTTCCGGTCAACCACAGTTAAACTCTCAGAAAAACTCAAGAACCGAAGCGCTTGTTGTTCTCTCTTTCCCTTCCTCCGTAGACACGTCTCGTCTCCGTTCTTTCGGCTTTCCGCCCCATATTACCCACTCCACTCGTTTCCTTCACACCAGTCACAATGCTCTCTCCATCCCTTTCCGCTCTTTCCATCTTCCTCTCATGCCTCCTCGCCCTCACTCACGCCTGGCTCCCGAACTACCCACCGCCCGGCACCGCCCTTCCCGCCTTCGCCGCCAGCAAGACCACCAAGATCCGCGGCGTCAACCTCGGCTCTCTGTTCATCGTCGAGCCGTGGATGGCGCGCAACGAGTGGGCCGCCATGGGCTGCGGCGCCGCCGAGGCCGAGTTCCAGTGCATCCGGGACGCGTACGGCGGCAACATCGACAGAGCCAGCGAGGTGTGGAAGAAGCACTGGGGGACCTGGATCACGGCCGCGGATCTGGACGAGATGGTTGGAGCGGGGTTGAACACCATCAGGGTAGGTGGTCGTTCATTTCGTTTGACTTTCCTGTTTGAGGGTGGTGGTGGACGAGGGGTCTGATAAGGTTATGCTTTCCGCTGCAGGGATGGGCGTGGTGGGCGCGGATAGGGCTGGCGCTTCGGAATCGACGGTTGACCTTTTCTGATTGGTGCATGCGCAGATTCCGGTTGGTTGGTGGATGAAGGAGGATCTCGTGCAGCCGTGGGAGTATTTTCCGAGAGGCGGGTTTGCGTATCTGCAGAACTTGTGCGAGCACGCTGCAAGCCTTGGGATGTACGTCATCATCGGTCAGTATCCACGACCACATGGCACTGCATTTGTATTCCTGCATACTGATCGAGGAGCTCGTGCTGTCAGAGATGCATGCAGCTCCCGGTACCCAGAACGCTAAGCAGCCATTCACCGGTAATGTAATACCTACCCCAATATCACAGTCTCACTTGCATACATTCCGGCAACGCTGACCTGAGCCTCTTTCTCGTCACAGTACTCAGACAACCCCTACTTCTACCAATCCGACTACCAAGCCGCCCGCGCCTACGTCCGTCCTCTTCCCTCCCCACCACCAACACCAACTAACCACCACCCAGTCCTTCCTCAGCTGGCTCGCCCTCGCCATCCACACCCACCCCTCCTTCCGCACCGTCGGCGCCCTCGGCCTGCTCAACGAACCCACCTTCAACTCCCCGCTCTCCCCCCACACGCAATGGACGCTCAGCACCTTCTACCCGACCGCCATCGCCGCCATCCGCGCCACCGAGGCCCACCTCTCCGTCCCCTCGCCCTGCCTGCTCACCCTCACCATCATGGACGACCTCTGGCACGACCTCTCCGGCGCCACCGACCCGGCCGCCGACGTGCGCCCCTACCAGCAGCACGCCCTGCTCTTCGACGACCACAACTACCAGATGAGCCCCGTCACCAACAAAACGCCGGCCGGCGTGCTCGCCTACGCCTGCGCCGACGACCGGCGCACCGCGCGCCAGCCGGGCGCGCGCAAGCTCGTGGGCGAGTGGGCCATGAGCGTGACGCAGAAGGGCGCCGGCTTCACGCCCGAGGTCGAGAACAAGCGGTTCTGGAGCGCGTATTTCGCGGCGCAGCAGCGAAGCTACGAGCGGACCAGGGGCTGGGTCTGGTGGGCGTGGAAGGCCGAGGCCGGGCCGAGGTTGGGGAACTGGTTGCAGTGGAGTTATAAAGGTGAGTGCACTTTTTTTTTTCCAGCGTCGGGATGGTCGAAGGTTTGCTGGGATCTTTGCTGATGTTGGGAGCAGGGCTGGTGGAGAACGGGATTGTGAGGAGAGATTTGAATGCGCAGTTAGCAGCTCATCCGTGCGCGGAGTATGAAGGAGGTATTGTGTGATATTTGTCTGCAGGCAAAGATTATGGAGGGATGGTATTGCATCTCAGACGATTGGTCAACCGCCTTTGCACCGGAAACAGGTAGAGTCCATCAGTTCAAAGAGAGCTGTATATAGGAAGATTCTTTCGTTATTTTATCAATATAGAAAGTTACCATTTTTTCAAATTCATGTGACTGTGCATGGACTTGTTGAAACGGAGACCTTTGTGGAGATGGTTGCTTCGAGCACCTGCTGATCAACGCTCCTGGAAGCATGCTGCATGGCGACACGCTAGACGGATCGAAGGCGGCCTTCAGCATGCAGGCCTGATCAGCGCACCGCTGTCCCGTCCTGGATGAGAGTGCCTTCAGCCTCTGTGAATGTACACTGATGATGGTTAAAAGTAAAATATAAGAAAATGCAAAAAAAGTATGACACTCCACCGGGATTGAACCCAGAAGCCCTGGGCTTATCACAGAACCTCCTTCCCGCCACGGGCAACTTCAACGAAACGGGGAAGCCCGGATTCAATCCACTGCACTATGTCAACGGCTTCCTCGTGTCTGAAGATGGCAGCTGCACAACTCGATTATGTGTCCGGGAACACCCAAACCCCGCCACAGAGAGCGGGCTGCTCTACAATCACCCGCAACAACCCGCTGATGACACCTAAAGATAGTCTGTACAACTTAAATCACCGTTACTTCTCCGAGCAACTCGTCATCTTCCGTCCGGGATAGCCCTTCATCTTCAAGGAATATCAAAGACGAACCCAAATTCTATAGTGTCATAGGCCGAATATATACTCAATTCGATGAAGAGGAACGGATGGAAGGTGAGGTCTTCTTTTCGAATGCGGAGGTGTTTTTCGGAGGTGGCGGTTGTGAAAGGAGCTCGGCCTGAAGAATATTAAGATGGGTGCCATAGAAAATATTAGTGGCAACGGTAATGGACACATACTCACGAAAGCTGCGAGAAGCAGACTGATGCTTGTTATTTGCAGGAATCTTCCCGCGTAAATCCGTTTCGAACACGCCAATAATGAATGAGAGCACTAAATGCGATAGGAGTCTGAGGTGGATTTGTGGAGAGAAACCCCTATCGATGTGCGCGTGAGCCTGCCACGTCAGCCCGAGGGCAATAAGAGTCAAAGGAGACAGAAATATTATTGGACGCAACAAAAAAAAGCTGCCTCTGGATTGCGCGTCAACTGCATCCATACGTTTCCCTCGTCTTGCCCTACTGCCTCACTCACCTAGAGTTTACAGGCAATCTCATTGCTCAAGAAGAAAAATGCAGCATTCAGAAGTCCGCTTACTATAGAAAACGTATCAGCCAATGATACCGCCGGTATCGTAGGAGCGAGGCGCTCACACACTCCACTTTATACCGTGCTGCGGTCGCTGCATTTTCTTCAGAAGGTAGGAGCTGTCATGGATCTTCTGCAGTGATCACATATCCTCTTCGCGTCGGACATCACGTTGGGACATTCCGTTGCCACCGCGATCAGTGAAGGCATGCTTCAGCTCTTCGTATACCTGACCAACACTATCATTTTGAAAGGATCAAAGGAAGGCGCTCAGTCAGGTCATCGGCGTAGATACTGAAGCTGCTCCATCGGAGTGGCGTCGGCCGCATCCGTCATTCGGCTCCACGAGATAGGTGTTGCCCAATTTATACGGGAGAGGATCGAGTCCTTTTGTGCAAATTATAGAGTGACAGCAAGCATGATGTCGTGAATCGCAAAATGAGATCCAGGGATAAAATTTGCGTCAGTAGACAATTTATAAGGGAGAGTGCAAGTATAGATGAGTCTGGCCGTTGAAGATCGGCGCTTTACATCACCAAAAAGAAGTGCAGTGAAGGGGTGCCTGGTCAGATAGGGCACCACTAACGGGTGCGGATAGCTCCTAGTCCGTCGTCTCAGCTCGGAGGCCGATGCTATCGTGACCTCATAGTTCAGCGGGGACGCGTCATCTGGGCGAGAGAATGGTACTGCCGGAGGAGTGAGGCTCAACTCATTGAAGCTTTCCCCATTGGGGTTTCCGTACATGAATCTCGTGCTTGCCTCATCTCCGAAGGATTGGTTGCTAATAAAAGAATGAGCGGAGTGGAAGTGCACTCTAGCCCTAACATCACGACAGTCGAGACTTGCCCAAAGTTGTAAGATTAGTGTACACGAGAGTGAAATCCGCAGCCCGAGTTTAAGGCAGCAATCTCGGAGACACGATTCTCGGAGATCCGAGTGTGTTGTGGAGCAGAAAGGGGGTGTGGAGTTCAGCTCGGTTGAGAAGTGAGGGCAAAGAGGCGGGGAGGAGGTCTTGCTTCGTTCATGTGCAACGGTAATACAGACGATGCCGGCCAATTGCGGATGTTGCAGTACCTGTGTGGCCTCCGCCATGCAAGGTCGCGGAGTCGGGTTGGGCTGAGAAGTGGCGACATTGCGTGTAGCCACACTGCCCACGATACATACGTATCTTTTGTTCTTAGCAGGATGGAATGAGTTGTTCTACGGCCATGACATGAATGGTTGTAGTTGTCGGCGAAATTGTCTTATTTAGGAAGAGAAAAAAAAAGCAATTAGTCGAATATCGTACAAGTGGCGTACCTCGTATTGTCGCAAGTTGCTGAACACGACAAGCACGGTTGCTCGAAACGATCAGCTCAATCTTTGATGGGGACGGGAACTGTCTCGCGAGCACGAGAAGTGAGCGTGATGCTTTGTGACGCGCCTCTTCACATCTGTGCCCTAAAGACCCAAAGCGGCAGATGCCAAGGACTGACGTCGGTCAGACAGTAGGTGAAAATAGAGTAATTTTGCCTATAGCGCTTTGTTGCCTAGGCGTTTCACGCACGCCAGACCGGGAAAAATTAGGACGTCGGACCTTAGTTGCCGCAACTCTGATATGACAGCGGAGAGAGTGTGATTTATGCGAGGAATGTCGGATGAGGTCCAACCACACACAATTCGCACGGGCTGTCCTGGCGGCGTAATGGCCCGGGGCCTGATCTGTGGCTCTTACGAGGCGTTGCTATAATGGAGCGAATGGATCCAGGTTGGCTGGGTACTTCAAAGATGAATGTGGGTTGCCTTACAGTGCAGGTGTCGTGGCCAAGGCGCAGTCTCTACGAGCTTTACGAGTGCGTCGTGACGTACAGTCGGTGTAGGCTTTCTGTTTAGGCAGCTAAAGCGAAGACACGCTAATGGCGCATCACGCTCTCGATCTTTCATGCATAAGGGACACGCGGAGTAGGCCTTGTGAGATCGTGACTCTACTGCGGAAGCCCGGCAGTGACGCCTATTGCAGGTCGGATAGACTTGCCCCGGCTTGATCATGACTAAGCTTCGAGTCCCGTCAAGCTTTGGGAGGCTCTAGAGCGGAGTCGGCAGGTATGGCTCCAATGGCAGAAGCCCCGAATGGTGGCTCTGCAAAGTCAGATACCTGTGGGATGCGGGTGTAACGACTTCCATGCGCCTCGGAGATGGCAGAGAGGCTCGGCCGTGCTTGAAGGTCGCGGTTGGGCGCCAGTAAATACCGAAGCAGCGAGTAAGGACGGGAAGGAGCCGCCTTGACAGTGGATAGGACGAAACGCGGATGCGAGTGGAGGCACTAACGCAAGATTAGCTGATAGCGGCAAGCCAAGAGAGGCAGTCGCTGCCTAGAAGCCGGAGGACCTGTCGTGCAACCGGAGAGTTTGAGAATCAGAATGTGGGCGCGATCCATGTGCAGCGATCGACGTGGGCAACCACGGTATCGGATAGCAGAAAGCGTGACAAGATGGATCAGGTCATCCACGAAACTACTTGAGTGGGCGGTGGGCCGCTGCCCTCGCTGGTTACTACTGCAAATGGCGGTCTGGTCAATCCGACGTTGCAACTCGGTCCAGTTGAGCCTCCACGAAATGACGGAAAACGTTGAAAACGCCGGGGACGAGGATACCGGGCCTGAAAGAACAGAGGCGACATCCGAGATTGACGGCACGGGACAAATGCGACGCAAACAAGCTTCTTGGGGGTCAATACCAGATAAAATTGCCTCAGAGTAATGTGCCGTAGATGTGATTGCTGTGATAGAACGCATACCGAGATGCTAGATTGCGACTGTGGAGGTGAGGTCTGCCTCTTGGGGGCCAAAAGATTCCCAGGAAGGGCAGGCGAGAAAGGGGGAGGGTGCGCACACAGTCGCAGCCTTGTGGCCCGACGCAACGGCGGCCGTGTGACAAGCGTCTGTTCGAGGGTCTGCACCGGGCTCGATGGATGCCTTGCCACGCGCCTGTCCGGCGCTACAGGCGGCTTGATGTGGCGTAGATAGTTTCGCAGGGGTCGTGGCCTATAGGCGAGCTGGTGATTCTTTGAGGCTCAAACCTCCTTCCTTGGCTGACTTTGTTCTCATAATTTGCCAGTACAGACATCAAGTACACTCCGACTATGCAACCGATGAGCATACTAATCGACTGCTCTTAACATTATCCGATTGGCCGGTGGTGCCACCGCAAAAGTGACGGGTTGGTGAATTGAGAAAGTTTGTGGTTTCTATCATCCAAAACGTATTGTCAGCACAACGACATAATGTATGGCAGGATAGGAACAGTGCTGATCCCATCGGTTTGTCACAGAAGCGCCCCGCAAACATGCGATCAACCCAAAGAGCTCAAAATCCGGGGTGGAGGGGCTCCAATGGCTCGGATTCGTCCAGTCCGCGGACGTTCGAGCCTTCTAATGGGAAGACAGGGGAGAGCTGCGGTGAATCCGAGTCCGAAGCTTAGCACAGAGGTTACTCATGGCTGGGATCCGTTAGCTCTGCGTCATTATCGTACGTGAAGACGCGTTTTGTCCGGGAATTGATCTCGGCCGTGGAGGGGGGCAGGCTTCTCGGGGAACGGAATATTGCCTCAGCCCGGAAAGACATATTTCCTTGGCATTGCCTGATCATGGACTTCAGATGTAGGCGTGGGGTTTGAGGATCGCTACCCTGCACGCCCTCAGAAAGCTCTGACCTACACTCTCACTGCCTTGTCGCCATGTCTCCGGAGGCATCCGTCTGACGGGCCTTTCGGTGTGAGCGATGGAGGTGAGTCGGCATTGCGTATACTCTCGATTTCAAAGTGGCACAGATGAGACGACGGCGAGTGCCCACTTGGGAGGCCTTTTTATGTTGGCAAGTATATGAAGGTCCGTTTCGAAGGCCTATCTGGGGGAAATCAACATCGTCTTCAAAGTCATTCCAGGAAACGGTAAGTCCCATTGAGTCTCTGATCCTCAACGACGAACGGAAAGAAAGAGGGAGTCGTTGATGCAGCCAGCAGACTATAACCAAATCACGAGCCCACCGCGAGCAAAATCATCGAACAGCCATTTGTGACGCTGGGTCAAGTAAGAACACCATACAGCATCGCCATAATATTTACTTACCTCTTGTGTCAGCCACCAACTACCTCCAAAGCACAATTTCCAGAAAATTGCGTATCGACAAAATGAGTGGCACCTGGTACTGCTGCAACTGTGGAGATGGCCCAATGGTGGTCGCTCCATCTTGCCAAAACTGCGGGCATCCTAAATGCGGCACTTGCTCACAGTGAGGCCATCTCGCCCCTCTAAGGGGCAACAGTGGTCGATAACGCACTTGTTTGCGTTGAAACGACTGAGGGAGAGCAGGTGGGGGCTTCCTGTGGGTGGAGACATGGGCGCAGGTTAGACTGGACACGAGCAATCGGTAACAGTGGGTCTGGGTCAGGACACTCTTTTGTCTTCTAAAACAATTGAATTTTTCCCGGGAAATTTTGATTTCACTTGGAAATCTGAGGGCGTGCAGAAACCATGCCAAGCTGAGAATGGACTTACGGCATGTTCAAGACACATTCAATTACCCAGCCACAACCCAAACGCCATACTACTATATCTTCCTTTACCAATAGACACCCTCCTTGTTGGCTTCCGAACCTCTCTCGGTAGCAACATCGCCCTCCTTCTTGGCCTTCAGCGGCGGGAAATCAAACTTCTTGCTCTTGCCGCCTGCCAGCTCCTTCCAGGCGCCACCGTACTTGGTGACCGGCGGCCAGTCAGCCCAGGTCAACAGACCCACCCAGGGCTGAACATTCCAACCTAGATCCAGCTGGACATCCGTCCTGTTGGCCAACTTTCCAGTAATGTCGGTGATCTGGTATTTGGGACGCTGCTTCTGGAGATGGAATTCACCAGGAGGGTAGGGCGACTCCTGTTTGCCCTTCGACCTCGAGCGCTTAGTCTTCCCAGAAGCCTTTGGGTCGGGGTGAACGTAGTGGTTCTGGTGCCA
Source organism: Botryosphaeria dothidea (assembly GCA_011503125.2). Taxonomy (NCBI): domain Eukaryota; kingdom Fungi; phylum Ascomycota; class Dothideomycetes; order Botryosphaeriales; family Botryosphaeriaceae; genus Botryosphaeria; species Botryosphaeria dothidea. The sequence goes on from WWBZ02000001.1 coordinate 4,017,595, forward strand.
TGGGGCAGAGGGCGAGGCGAGAATCGAGTCCCAAATGATGGCTTGGGAAGGAGGCTCGGAGGGATCGGTGGATGGGTAGGTGGCAGTGATGTAGGCGAAGACTTGCTTCGTGTTCCAGTTGAACAGCGAGGTCAGATCTAGCAGCAATGTCAGCTCGGATGATGCTTTGTTTGCAGGCCAAGGGCGGTGCATACCGGCATCGAGGTCGAATTTGATATGAGCGTACTCCTCCTTCTTAGAGCTGTAGTAGTGCGGGCGACCGCGGACGCTATGGAGAAAAGTTGTTAGCCGCGAATTGGGGCATTGTAATTCGGGAGGCCGTACATCTGGACATTCTGGAGCTTGATGGAGCCGGAGGGTGCCTGGGGAGCGACGAAGACGGAGAGGGCAATGAGAGCAGCGACGCAGGCTGCTACAGTAGTGAAGTAGCCGAAGACATTCTGCGCGCGGACCAGCGTGGAATGCATGGTGACGGCGTGCGCGAATTTGGAGCTGGGAGTGGTGTTGGGTGACGCGGACGCGCTGCGGAGCTCCAAAGGCAAGCGCGAGCGTTCGAACACGTTTCGGGAAGCGAGCTCTCGACCCGGCCACCACTTCCCCGACATCATCCACCCATCTCGCTCTCTCCTCCTCCTCAATCCTCCCACGCACCGGCAGGGTCCGGAAGTCCACGGAGCAGGACGCAAGCTGTTGATTCACGTAATTTTCACCCATGGCGAAGCCCAAGGACCCTGCGAAGGCACCCAAGGTCAAGAAGCCGTACCACATCAAGAAGGCCGACCTCCATCTTGACGAGTATATCGAAGATCAGAACTCCAAGAACCCTTCGCTGCTCGCCCAGCGAGTTGTCGCTCACCTCAAGGCCTCTTTTCAATTCAAGCTCTACCTGGCGCTGCAGTTTGTCGCGGTAGTCGCCGGCTACGGGCAAGCAATGCTCATCGTGGGCCTGCTCTGGGCCATGATCGCGAACACAGGAAAACGGAAAGACGGCGAACTCAGTGCCTATTCGCTCTTCAATGAGGATGTCCAAGCGTAAGTTTGCTGCTTTCAGCACTGTCCTGCCTTTCGGATCGGGCCTAATTTTGGCTGCCGATCCCGATACTGATTGAGGTCATGCAGCATCCAAGGCAGCACCGACATGGAGGCTCTGGAGAGGGAGCTGCGCACTAGGGCGCTGTGACACTCCAATAGTCGCACTCCATCGGACTTACGGATTTATGTAGCGCCAATGCGCATCCGATCTTTACACTCTGTCCAATGCTTATTCCGTGCAGGAACCTCGCTCCAGTGAGGGGTCCCGACGGGTCTTGCTGCATCCCTTTTACCGCAACTGTCTGAGCTGTCGTTGATCTCAAGCGCGCCAAGACATGCTACTGAACAGGAGAAGCATGTTGTGCACGGCGTCCATACCCTGAGAGAAGAAAGTGTACACAAACAACAAGTCTAGACCAATGAGGATTAATCTCGGCTCAATGTGGCGCCTAGACACGCGTGCTGAGAAAAGGAAGAAGTGGCGTTGGAGAATGATGCGGGGTTCCTGGAGGGGCGGCTGTGGGGAGAATGACGGAGCTTGACGATCGCTCCAATCCTCAACCCCGCCCGAGCTCCGGCATCTAACTGCCGCGACGCCTACGGCTGCACCGGGACAAGAGACTAAGCGGGAGCTTACTGCTGGTGGGAATCACAAGCCTGCTATTTCTGTCTCCGCAGTAATATTTGAGCTCTGCATCCGCCGCTTTCTCCATTTCTGCATCTCAACCCTTCCTTCGTCCCCACACATACTCCGAATCCGGAAACTCGCCATTGCTACATCATACACCTATCACACATCACTCCTGAGCCAGGACACACCATGGCCAAGACAGAACGAAAGATCAACCTCGTCCGCATCGCACACGTCTATTACAGACACAAGGAATGGGAGAAAGCACACCAATTCCTTCTTGACTTTGGATTCGAGGAGCTCAATCAAACGGACGATAAGATTTACTACCGTGGCTACGGTCGTGAGCCTTTCGTCTACTGCCTGATCAAGAGCGACAAGGAGGAGTTTGGTGGTGCCGGTTTTGTTGTTGAATCCGAGGATGATCTTAATTACGCCGCCAAGGTACTACCGGACGCCACCGGACCCTACGAGCTGGATGCACCAGGTGGTGGAAAATGCGTCACGTTCAAGGAGCCCGTGGATGGCTTTGAGTGGCACCTTGTCTACGGCCAAACCCCCGCGCCTGACGAGAGAGTCCTTCCGCAGCTGTCCTTCAACTTCCCCACCGACAAGCACAGGCCCAAGGCCCAATTTCAGCGCTTTGAGAAGAAGCCTGCTCCGGTTCACAAGCTTGGCCACTTCGGTCTCTGCGTCACGAATTTCAACAAGGCCTACGAGTTCTACCATACACATTTCAACTTCATTGACAGTGAGTTGAACCACAACGAGAAGGGCGAGAATGTGACCGTCTTCATGCGCCTTGACCGCGGCAAGGAGGCTGTCGACCATCACACATTTTTCTTCTTTGAGGGACCTAGAGCTCCGCACGTTCACCACTCCTCGTTCGAGACGCACGATTTCGACACACAGGTACTCGGTCATGACTGGCTGAGACACAAGGGCTATGAGAACTGTTGGGGCGTTGGCCGCCACATCATGGGTAGCCAAATCTTCGACTATTGGTATGCACATCGTGATTGTTGCACAGGAATGGATCCGCTGACTAGCCCGTAGGTTTGATCCTTCTAGGTTTATTTTGGAGCACTACGTGGACGGTGATTTGCTGGACAACGAGCACCCAACGAACGTCACGCCAGCTAGTCCAGACACTCTGCACGTGTGGGGTAAGTGTTCTGAACTGTCTACTGAAAGAAATATCTTCTGACTCCGCCTGTCACTACTAGGGCCCGATCTTCCGGACACTTTCCTTACTTGAGCGTTCTATTCACATGTCATATACCACCGATCGTTCGTCTGAGCCCTGTCGCTTGCTGCTTTGCTAAGTCGTGCCCTTCTGAAATGGGTTTGAAGCACATAAGGAATTGTGCGTATAAAATAGACAATTCCGGCTGATGCGCGATGTTCGTTGCTGAGCAGAAACGTGATACATAATTCCTCTGCTACTCTCTGGTTTCTTCTCTTTGCTTGCGAAGGTCTATGGTCTTTACACAGAGCTTCCGGTGTCCGAACCGCAAGGCATATAACGCGGCTGGTTTTGATGCTCCCTGCTTGGATTGCGACTGCATGATGCAGGAATGCAGCCAATGAAGTGCTCCGCCAAGACCACCTGCGGGCAATGCTATGGGGGCTGAGCTCACCTCACCTAGGCACAGAGAGGTGTTTTCCATTGTCGAAGCCTTTTCAAAGCATATTCCACATTCTCTCCGCGAACTCGCAAACGTTGATCATCTCAGCAACGATCGGACTGCTCTGTACGTATCACCTACTTCGCACGTTGCTTGTTACCATGAGCATGGATGCCACAGCTGCCGCGCCAGCTTCAGCCTCGGCGTTATCGATTGAGGGACTCGAGAAGGTCGTTGTGCCAGTCTTTGAATCAATATCTCGCGCCGCGGCTAAAAACGATGTTCTGGGCGAGAGCGTCTTCGACAAAATCAGCGGGCTGTTGAGGTTGGTGGGAAAACACGCTTGGGCAGACCGACCCAGGACATACACTATCTTACGGCTGACCAACCGCGTCGACGCCATGAGCTTCTTCGTCCACAATGGCTTTCTCGACATTCAGTTACCCTATTCCGACTGCCGTCTGCCTGCGGAACTCACTAGAGAATCGCGACAATTATTTCTGGAGAAGCAAGCCGTCGTCTTGACAGGAGCGAACGAGCTCGAGCTTGAGACGGGCCGTCACAGGCATTTGAAGGTCGATGGAGATACTTTCTTCTCAATCGTGAACTATCTCGGCGCCGGCAAATTCGGCCGCGTCGACCATGTCCGCAGTAAGCTATCTCTTGAAGAATACGCCCGCAAGAAGATCGCTCGAGCCAGGACTTTCTCCGGTGATAAGGCCGCGATGCGAATGTTCGAGAACGAGCCCACCAATCTGAAGCGCCTACGTCACCACCACCTGGTCACTTTCGTTGGCTCTTACACAGACCCGCGATACATCGGGATGCTCACCACGCCAGTTGCGGAGTGCGACCTCCAGCAGCTTCTACAAAGCGCGCCCTCGAACCCATCACTTTTACGCCAATTCTTCGGATGCCTCTGTTCAGCGGTGCAGTATCTACACAGTCAGAAATGCAGGCACAAAGACATAAAGCCGGGAAACATATTAGTGAGGAAGGGAACAGTTTTCTTGACGGATTTTGGAACGGCGCTGGATTGGAGTGATAGATCAGGTGGCACGACTGGAGGGACAACTGGGCCTTTCACACCTCGGTTTACCGCGCCGGAGGTTTTCAAGTGCGAGAGAAGAAATGAGTCGTCAGATATCTGGTCTCTTGGTTGCGTTTACCTGGACATTTTAGTAAGCTTTTTTCCCTTCAGCACGATTTAGCTTGCACATTCAGAGGATGCGGAACCAGTATACCCTGCGTCCTGGATGCGCTGACTGTTCACAGACTGTATTAAAAGGAAAGCATATCGAAGAAATGCTCTCATTCTTCAAGAACCACGGAACTGACTACAGGATCGCCTCAAACAACTCAGAGGCTTTACAACAATGGCTTGCATACCTGAAAAGTTCGGGGTCAAGTGACAACGCTCCTGTTTCGTGGATCCAACTGATGCTTCAACATGAGCCTACTACGCGCCCCTTATCAACGAAATTCTGGATGCAATCCTGCTCTATGAAGATGAGCATATCTATTACAGAGCATGTTGCGCTCTGGAAGAAGACACAAGTAGTACCTACCATGGGTCAGTCTTTGCGGCTGGTGGCCTGCCAGCTTCGAACCAGATGGACGATTCGACACAACTTTTTCAAACTTTCAACTCGGCTGCTAAAGTCCGTAGAACAGATTCGGTCTCTGCGAAGTGGTTGGCAATAGGGTCTGTCGACGCGAACCTCCTAGAAATCGGGAACTTCCAAGATCCGGCGGATGCGCGCGAGCAGCCGGCTCCTCAAGATGTAGGCCAGGGTCCTATATCTCAATCGCACGAGAGCATTCCACCACCCCAACAACATCTATCGACTTCAGAACGGCTTGATCCTACCGTACTACACGGCCAAATGGTCCAAAATTACCTGAACGCCAAGATAATACTCCAGGAGATGGCCGTCGGTAACTTGCTTGGCCCAAGGCGTCCGCTTACTGACGGGCTTTTCAAACATCGCACCAAGGACAGGTGTGGAAAATTAAGGATCATGGCAATGGATCAAGATTTTGATCCGTACTCATTCGGACGCTGGTTTTGTCAGCGCGTTGCGTGGCACATGGGGACTGATGGTCACCCTTTCAAACTGGCGGGCCGGATATGGTTAGCACTGATTTTCCTCGAGCTCAGGCTCAGTGTACAGGCTGAATTATTGCGCATATCCGGAACAACTCGTGTGGAGTTTGATTCGGACTTGACAGTTCCATGGACCATCATCGAATATGATGCGCCTTACTTGAGAGCAAGACACCACATGTGCACGGACTTATGGAATAAAGCAAAGAATACATTACAGTGAGACCATACCACTTTATTATCCACTATGGATCTGACTAATGATCATCACAGAAAATGTGTCGACTTCGCCAACAAAAACTCTACATCAACGGCTGTACCTCCGTCCTCCTCTATCGAGTTTATATAAGAAATATCTGCGGCTACTTTTAGATACGTGGAGAAGATTTTGGAAGATGGTCTGCCTTTTTTTATCCATCGAAGAGGACCTTGAGCGGCGTTGTGTAAAATCCTGGTCATGTTTTCCGGCGAACATAATGCAATACACGTGAGCGGACCAACCATCACTCTCGTCTCAGCACACCGCTGACTAGCGTGTTTTCAAAGCGAGATAGTTTCTACTTATCCTGCCGCAAGTCAGCTCGTCGATAGCAGAGTTCAATGCGATCAACCTTTCTATATGGCAACCGTCAGCTCCTTATCCCACCCCGATGCCGAAATAGCACAAGAAGATGTGACTCACAGACGAAGTGCTACGTGCTCCCATAAGACGTCAATCGAAACAGAAGCAGTTTCCCAAAGTTTGCATGATGATCTGCTCCCAGCACGTTATCCTCAACTTCATGAAACTCGCACAATCGGACCCTGCAAAGACTACGGAGAGGTAAGCATTCGGTAGATAGACTGGAGTCTACAGAGACCCGCTGATCGAACTCAGACCGTGGAAGATGGAGAATCACATGAGCTTGGTACATGTCATTCTTCTCCACAATGTACTTAACATACACTCCCATGACAATGGCGTATCTTAGAACAAGTCACTTAAAGGTACGCAAAATCCCCTTGTTTGGTCTCCGGAAGCAATTTTTTTCTCCCTTTTTGTCAACTGTAGTTTCAAACCTGCTTGAGGAAGATTACGCTCCGGCCTCTCCTTTATTTTAATTTCTCCAACTTACTCAACTTGCATCCCTCCACCCCCAATAAGCTCTCGCCGTAATAACCCTCCTGCTGACAGTATTCTTCTTTTCTTGCAATCCTCACGTCCTCTCACTCCCGTTCACTATGCTCTTATACCGACGCTTCCTCGCCTCTTTTACCCGGTCTCACCATCATCAAAGTCTCATAATCTTGGCCTTTGATTTCCACCGTGAACTCATCTCTCTTCTCGAACCCCAACCTCCGGTACGTCGACAGTCCTTCCGGACTGGCCTCAAGATACGCATCATATCGCGCGTTCTCCGGGTTGTCGGCCAGCACGTGGTTGATCAACTTGGACGCGGCACCACGGCGCTGGTGCGAAGGATGCGTAGCAAGAAGCTCGAGGTCTATCGACGACAGCACGTCAGCACGAAACCCAAACAACAATCAGAAACAAAGAGGCAGAATTCACACACACCAATGCGCCCTCATGCCCATGCACTTCTTATGCTGCCGGCTCAGCTCCCCGAAGTAGCGGTTGAACAGGTCGCCGTCGACCTCCGGCGGCACGTCCGTCGGGAACTCGACCGCGTCCTGCGGATCCACGCCTTCCATGGGGCGGAGCCACTTGGCGAAGGCGACGATGTTGCCGGGCTTCTGCTGGTCGGCGAAGGTGGGCGTGTCGGTGCCGGCGGCGTACTCGACCAGGTTGTAGAAGGCGGCGCCCTTTTGGTGCTGCAGCTCGCCCGAGATCATGTCGCACCACCATTGCCGGACGGTGGGCGTGTCCGGGAAGCAGGTGCTGCCGAAGAGGTTTTGGCCGAAGGCTGCGAAGTAGATGTCGGCCAGGACGGGGACGTCGGTGACTTTGGTGGGCTGGACTTTGAAGGGCATTGTTTGGAATATTTTTGCCTTGCGATTGAATGACAAGATGGTTGGTTTATTCTGGTGCTTTCCAGATTGGCTGCCTGCGAATATTGCAGAGGCAAGAAGTAAAAGTCTCTAGAAAGATATCCCACAACGACAGCAATAATCAGAAGTAAAGGGGAACTGCTAGGAATTAAGAAAGTTGTATTTATTTAGAGACGCTATCAAAAGATTCTCCAGAAATACGAGGCCACTGTACGAATTGATGCGACACCACGCGGTGTCTGGATACAACTGCCAGGCTGTGTAAGCAATGCTCGGCGAGTGGAGGAGTTCTGGTGCAGAGGAAACGCGGTTGTTGGCGGCGCTTGAAGCGGTGCCCTTGATTGGCGAGGGAGCGGCGACTTATATGGCAAAGCGGTGGCGGAGATGGTACCGAATGCGTTAGCTGCACATGATGCGGGACGGATACCGTACTACCGGTTCCTCCAGCCGCCGGGTTCCTTTGTGGAGTACAGCAGCAACCGCTGGGTCGCAAAAAGTGGTGTGAAACCTTCGCGACGACAGCAAGACAGATAAGGCTTGTTTGCAGGTGATCTTCGTCAGACTTTGCTTGCAGCCTCTCCAGTTGATCCTCGGGTTGCGATTCCTCCAAATCAGAGAACGCATGTAAGCGCCGTGGCGTCAGAAGCAGCCCCCTACTCCGCATCAGACTTGGAGGTGAACTGGAAGTTATTTTGCTTGCGAATCCTTCGAATATAGCGAAACGACATCTCAACCCATGTCCCTCTCCGAACGGCTCCACGTCGACTGGCTCGGTTTCGCACGTCCGCTTGCAGATCACTGACCATTGCGTCGGGCAGCGAATCCAAGCCCTTGGGGCACTAATTTCTTTGCACGCTCACTCTTGCCCTGGCCCGTCAGCAGATGTGACTGAATTATACCACCTGCAGGAGCCTTCGCTTGGCTGTAATCTTTGGGCTGACTTAACAGATAACCGCGTCGCTATCCATGGCAAGTTCCGTCCGAACAGCCCATGAGAGAGGACGGGAAGGTCGAAGAACTCTGTCCACGTACGAATCAAGAGTAGCACCAAGTGGTGAAGCGCATGAATGCCACGCGACGGGTTCCAGCGTGCAGGGTCAGCTTTCAGTGCCATGCCGTCCCGAAAGCGAGATGTTCCCCTGGCAAAGGACTGAAGGAGGTAAGCGCAGAGGGTAGAAGAGTAAATAAGCGGCAGGCGACGCCATTTCGTTTGAGTTCATATGCCACCATCTCAGAAATCTGCAGAAATGCTGCCCGCAAGCAAAATTGTTCTGGGAGACCCCAGCTTGCTTGAGCATATTCTTCTCTTCTGTCCTCTCGCCACTATTCTTCATGCACAAGGAGTTTCTCGCACCTGGAGCACAATTATACAAACATCGCCACTTCTTCAGCAAGAGCTTTTTCTCCGGCCGAAGCCCCGTGCCGTCAATGAGCTTGGTTCAACTGTGTGGCAGTACAACCCTCTGCTCTTCATGGCGTTTCCGTCCTGGTTTACGCATCCTCGGAACCGATACCACATGCCTGATGTGAGAGCGTTCGAGGAAATGGACTGGGACAGGAGTCCGCAGCGGCACAAAGCCTTCACAAGGGCAGAAGCAAGCTGGAGGCGCATGCTCCCGACTCAGCCTGCCATCGAAGTCCTGGAGATTGTCAACTTTAGCCACGGAAAGACAATGGACGGCTTAAGCAATGATGTGGCGTATCTCGAGGATGGTCTCCGGATGGGCATCCTGTATGACCTTTCTAAGGGACATTTATCGCGCCATATTGTGAGTTCTTTTGCTGTAATCTGGCCAACTGAAGAACTGGCTGTCCACATGGACATTTCGGTCGGATACCACGAAGACGACGTCGAACGAAAGCGCGGAGAAGAAAACGACAACCCGCCGCCGCCTCCATCGCCTCCTCAACGGCCAACGCCGGCGCCCATCAAGACGGGCACCCACGACGGCGCAACGGTGAATACTGATTCAATCAGTACCCCATTACCATCTCCTTGGGTAATTGGATCTCTGGTCTCTACAAAAATCAGAGAAGGAAGTGAGAACGGAGTCGAGCCAGCCGGTGGTGAAGAACCAGAGAACGAGCATTACTACGACGATGAGAGTGACGTTGACTCCGACGATGGTACTGACTCGCTCTGCGGTCAGACAAACTACGGCCATCACGTCACACTGGTCCTCGCGCATGTGCAACAAGTGCATCCGGGCTCATTCCCTCGGAATCGTATGTGGAAGAGTGAAGGTCAGGAGGCAGTTGCAATCCATATTGGAAAGTACAGATATCGGGACCATGGCGGCTCTTGGAAAGACATAGAGACGGAGATGAAGACGATACAGGAAGCCGCACCGGAGGCAAAGGACTAGACAGGTCTAGAGCTGGCAGCGGTCTTGGTGTATGGTTCTGTAATTACTTTAGTATGTATCGGTCTCTTTTTCCTGGTTCGATTCGTGTCAGCACGGTCTGTGAATGGCTGGGAGTGTCCATTTTCCTTCTTTCATTCCACTTGCTACCCCATAAATACCACTGGTCTTGTCGTCTTTTCGATCGGTTCAGCATAGCGCAAGGAATTTTACGAGTGCTTCATGGCTTCTTAGCATGGGAGAATATGAGACCGAGTCCAGAGATACCGCGGTAGAGTGTGAGGTTGAAGCAGCGTCCGGGTGTGGATACTAGGATAACTCGGCGCCAGCTCCATGCAGACGCATTTCTTACCCGCGCATACGCGCCTAGAGTTGTTATTCTGATGTATTTGTGGAGGATTTGCTGTCGGTCAGGGAGGTGGCCACGACTTTTTCCCTGCTCGTCGGGATATATGTCGGACACCAGAGTCAGCGGCGTGCTAGGCCGAAGGCAGTGAGCTTCGAGGTGGCCAGCTGATCCCCAGACGCGCAAAAGTAAGCGGACGGTAGTGCACGAATCAAGCTTAGCGAGATGATGGAGGTACATCGGTCGTTCGCGATGGACGGCAGCTTCCAAGCCCGGCGGTCAGTTGTAGCATTCATTTCAAAGTCTCAGCAGGCACAGAAATCCCACAGCTCACCCTTATTGCACACGCGCATCGTCGAGGCAGCTTCGCAAATCTTTGTTTTGAGTTGGTCTGTCGCGAGCGGGGCGGATCATTAGGCGGCGCCAAGCGACACTGCGACAGGGTACGTGCAGCTTGTGACGACCTTCCAAACAGCTTGCCCAACCCATCTCGTCAACCTCCAACCTAACCCTCCGCCCCGGGTGCATGCTTGGTCTTCGTCCCCAGCTCAAGTCCCGGCCCTCTCTCCTTGACCTCGTGTCCAAAACTGCCAACCCTACCGCCTCCCGCCCCTCCACGCCATTGCCATCGGAGCTTGACGAGGACGACGAACGTCCACCGCCCTACGAGGTCCCACTTCCCGAATCGCCCCAGTACACGCGCTCCAGACAACCCATCAACTCTTTAAGCTCGCCTGCTGACGCCAATCCACCTGCAGAGCTCAACATGCCTCCTGTAACCATAGCATCCCACAACATTGACGGCGCGGTAGCTGATGCGGTGTCCAACAGAAGCAGAACCAGCGCAAGGTCCAGGAAGCCGGCGAAGACCAGTATGGTATGATGGACCTCTCCATCTCGCCTGCCTTCAAATGCTAACAATGATATTCTCACAGGCTCCGTCTTCTCGGTTTCCGGGTACGTCGTTCAAGCCCCACCCTCCTCCCGCACCCTCTGATAAACATACAGTCCCGTCATCGTGGCCGAGAACATGATCGGCTGTGCTATGTACGAGCTCGTCCGCGTCGGTCACGACAAGCTAGTCGGAGAAGTCATCAGGATTGAGGCCGACAAGGCCACTATCCAGGTCTATGAGGAGACTGGTAAGCTTGCCATCCCCGTACAAGCCCGCATCATAAGGCAGCCATTTGATACCTCGCAGCTGGTGTTACTGTCGGCGATCCCGTCATCCGTTCAGGAAAGCCTCTGTCCGTCGAACTCGGCCCCGGTCTGATGGAGACTATCTATGATGGTATCCAGCGTCCTCTGCGCAGCATCGCCGACACCTCCAAGAGCATCTATATCCCCCGCGGTATTGATGTTCCTGCCTTGGACCGCACGGTTAAGTGGGATTTCACTCCCGGCAAGCTCAAGGTCGGCGATCACATCACTGGTGGTGACGTCTTCGGCTCCGTCTTCGAGAATTCCCTCCTCAGCGACCACAAGATCCTCTTGCCTCCTAGGGCCCGCGGTACCATTACGCGCATCGCTGAGAAGGGTAGCTACACTGTGGATGAGAAGATTCTGGAGGTTGAATTCGAGGGCAAGAAGACTGAGTACAGCATGATGCACAACTGGCCCGTCCGTGTGCCTCGCCCTGTGAACGAGAAGCTGTCCTCGGACTCGCCGCTGATTGTCGGCCAACGTGTGCTGGATGCTCTCTTCCCTAGTGTTCAGGGTGGCACCGTCTGCATTCCCGGTGCTTTCGGCTGCGGCAAGACTGTCATTTCTCAGTCTCTGTCCAAGTTCTCCAACAGTGACATCATTGTCTACGTTGGTTGTGGTGAGCGCGGTAACGAGATGGCTGAAGTCTTGATGGATTTCCCCGAGGTATGTTTCTGCCTCACTTGATGCTGGAGCAATTGCTAACAACGTGCTAGCTTACGATCGATGTCGGTGGCCGCAAGGAGCCTATCATGAAGCGTACTACCCTCATCGCTAACACCTCTAACATGCCTGTCGCCGCAAGAGAAGCCTCCATCTACACCGGTATCACTGTCGCCGAATACTTCCGTGACCAAGGCAAGGACGTCGCCATGATGGCTGACTCCTCTTCGCGTTGGGCCGAAGCCCTTCGTGAGATTTCTGGTCGTCTCGGAGAAATGCCTGCTGACCAAGGTTTCCCCGCGTACCTTGGAGCCAAGCTGGCCTCCTTCTACGAGCGTGCTGGCCGCGTGACTTCTCTCGGCAGCCCCGATCGTAAGGGTAGTGTCAGCATCGTTGGAGCCGTTAGCCCGCCTGGTGGTGATTTCTCGGATCCCGTCACTAGTAGTACCCTGGGTATTGTGCAGGTCTTCTGGGGTCTCGACAAGAAGTTGGCCCAGCGCAAGCACTTCCCTTCGATCAACACGTCTCTGTCTTACAGCAAATACACTGGTCCCCTTGAGAAGTACTACCAGGAGAACAACCCCGAGTTCCCCCGCCTGAGGGACAAGATCAAGGAGCTACTCTCTACTTCGGAGGATCTGGATCAGGTCGTGCAGCTGGTCGGAAAGTCTGCGCTGGGTGACCCAGACAAGATCACGCTGGATGTGGCATCGCTCCTCAAGGAAGACTTCCTCCAGCAGAATGGCTACAGTGACTATGATCAGTTCTGCCCGCTGTGGAAGACGGAATGGATGATGAAGGCAATGATGGGCTTCCACGACGAGGCGCAGAAGGCAGTTTCGCAGGGCCAGAGCTGGGCAAAGATCAGGGAAGCGACGGCGGATATCCAATCGGCACTGAGGGGCATGAAGTTCGAGGTGCCCAGTGAAGGCGAGGAGAAGATCACGAAGAAGGTACGTCACAAGTCACGTGGGCGATGGAGGAATCAGGTGCTAATTCTGTCGCAGTACGAGGAGCTCTACCAGAAGATGCAAGAGAAGTTTGCTTCTGTGTCGGACGAGTAGGTTTCGGCGGGCCAGTGGAGAGTTTCAAGCGGACCGGGGTCGATGAGGCGGTGTGTCATCGTGAGCGGAGCAACCAAGTGACTTTTTCTTGAGTTTTTTGTTCGCAGTCAGGACACGACTGTGTAGATAGAATTGTACATGACGACTCTTTGATGTTCTCCGGTGGAAGTCTGACCGCAGTGAAGGTGCATACGAGGTCGGTACGAAAATGGCGGGAAAAGCACAACCATTTCTCTAACCCGCGTAGATATTCGAAGCCCTCACTTGGACTGGGCTATAATATGTCTGCCTGAACACTTTCATTCACGTGAGTGCTTCGTTTTTCTCCCGCGCGCATTCGCACATGCTGTGGCAATATTGTTGAGACCAGCCTTGGACTTGATGCCTGGTGACTGGAAGGTTTGGGCGCGTGGGACCCGGTCGACGCCACCCCTGCGGGCTTGCGTCGCTGGGTCGGGCCCTGTCGCTTGGCGGGCTGCGCTCTCCTATGATGAACGTGCCAGCAAGCTCCAACAACGCACAACTTTCCTTCCCACACTCTTCATATCCACGCGCATCCGATTTTGTCACGGGCGCGAACGGCCTGCTTTGACCCGTTCTCGACCTGCTACACGGACTCCGCAACACCACTGACGAGCTCGCCGCCCACCATGACGGCAAACCCCACTGCGTATGGCTCCTGCGCGCGCGCTCCAACGTGCATCTGGCTAATGCGATCGTGTGCAGCATAAATGTCAATGACCCGAGCTTGATTACGCTCGTCAACAAGCTTCAGGATGTCTTCACCACCGTCGGCGTACGTCATCGCCCTTCGCCAGACCGCCGCGCACCGCCGAAATACTGATGCCTTGCTCCAGGTCCAAAACCCTATAGATCTGCCCCAGATCGCTGTCGTCGGCTCGCAGTCCAGCGGAAAGAGTTCAGTGCTAGAGAATATTGTTGGCAGAGATTTGTATGCCTTCGTGGTCCCTGGGGCAGTGCCCTCCCTGAATTCCTGCGGCCTAGAGCTGATAACTACAACCTAGCTTGCCCCGCGGTACCGGCATAGTAACTCGGCGTCCTCTTATCCTCCAGCTCATCAACCGCGCCGCCCAGACGAAGCAGGCCAATGGAACCAGTGAAGCCGTCGAGACCACCGATGCCGCGTCCAACGCCGATGAGTGGGGAGAGTTTCTGCACATACCTGGCCAGAAGTTCTTCGACTTCAATAAGATTAGGGAGGAGATTGTACGGGAGACGGAGGCGAAGACCGGTCGCAATGCTGGCATCTCTCCAGCACCTATCAACCTGCGTATATACTCGCCGAACGTGCTTACGCTCACGCTGGTCGATCTGCCCGGTCTGACGAAGGTGCCCATCGGCGATCAGCCCAGGGATATCGAGAGGCAGATTAGGGAGATGGTGTTGAAGCAGATTAGCAAGCCCAATGCTATAATATTGGCTGTTACTGCCGCCAACACCGACTTGGCTAACTCGGATGGTTTGAAGCTGGCCCGCGAGGTTGATCCCGAGGGACAGCGGACCATTGGTGTGCTGACCAAGGTTGATCTTATGGACGAGGGTACCGATGTTGTCGACATCCTGGCTGGCCGCATCATTCCCCTGCGTCTGGGTTACGTTCCGGTCGTCAACCGTGGTCAAAGGGATATCGAGAACAAGAAGCCTATTTCCTATGCGCTGGAGCACGAGAGGCAATACTTCGAGAACCACAAGGCGTACAGGAACAAGAGCGCTTACTGCGGTACTCCTTACTTGGCGCGCAAACTGAACCTGGTAGGTTTAGCTCGAGCTTCCCCCCAAATGCTGGTAGGGTGGTAACTTACATTTCCTAGATTTTGATGATGCACATCAAGCAAACCCTTCCCGACATCAAGGCGCGTATTGCCTCTTCCCTGCAAAAATACTCTATCGAGCTCGCGCAGCTCGGCGATTCCATCCTCGGCAACTCGTCGAACATTGTCCTGAACATGATCACCGAGTTCTCGAACGAGTACAGGTCTGTGCTGGAGGGTAATAATCAGGAGCTTTCCAGTATCGAGCTGTCTGGCGGCGCTCGTATCAGCTTCGTCTACCACGAGCTGTATTCGAACGGTGTCAAGGCCGTGGACCCTTTCGACCAAGTCAAGGACATCGATATTAGGACGGTCTTGTACAACTCATCTGGTTCAGCACCTGCACTCTTCGTTGGCACTACTGCTTTCGAATTGATCGTTAAGCAGCAGATTAAGAGGCTTGAGGACCCCAGCTTGAAGTGCGTTTCGCTCGTCTACGACGAACTTATCCGCATCTTGAGTCAGCTCCTCGGCAAGCCTATGTTCAGAAGATACCCTGCCCTGAAGGAGAAGTTCCATGCTGTCGTGGTTCAGTTCTTCAAGAAGGCCATGGACCCCACCAACAAGCTTGTCAAGGATTTGGTCGCCATGGAGGCCTGCTATATCAACACTGGCCACCCTGACTTCATCAACGGTTCTAGGGTAAGCGGAAGCATTATGTAGCAAACTTGAGAAATAGAGCTAACTGGTATGTGAACAGGCTATGGCGATCGTACACGAGCGCCACAACGCATCCAAGCCCACGCAGGTCGATCCGAAGACCGGCAAGCCCCTGCCCCCCAGCGCCGTTCCTCCTAGGGCCGGCAGTCCATCTCTGGATGGCGATGGCAATTCCGGCTTCTTCGGCAGCTTTTTCGCCAGCAAGAACAAGAAGAAGATGGCTGCCATGGAGGCACCGCCGCCGCAGCTCAAGGCAAGCGGCACTTTGTCGGAGAAGGAGGCGCAGGAGGTTGAGGTCATCAAACTCCTCATCAGCTCGTACTACAACATTGTCAGGAGGACCATGATCGACATGGTTCCCAAGGCCATCATGTTGAACCTCGTCTCGTAAGTGTTGTCCGAAACGGCAGAAATTCCAGGAGTACCATGGACTGACATGAACGGCACAGATTCACCAAGGAAGAGATGCAGCGCGAGCTGTTGGAGAACATGTACCGCTCGGAGGAGCTGGATGACTTGCTCAAGGAGAGCGAGTACACTGTCCGCAGGAGGAAGGAGTGCCAGCAGATGGTGGAGTCGCTAACGCGGGCGCAAGAGATCGTCAACCAGGTGCAGTAAGTGCACCGAGCTTGGCGGGGGAAGAAGGCGGGCCGGTCCAAAGCGGCCTGGCCTTCTCAGTTCATGTTGTCCCTATTTTCTTCCGGTCACAAAGAAGTAGGCTTTTTGCGTTGGAGGAGCTTGGCAATGCGGGATGGGTTTAACGTGTTAAGACTAGAACATGATCAGGCGAAGGCGGCGGCGCAGGTAGCTTTAGTGAGTTCGTGATGCCGTTGGTTTATGCTTTGGCTGTTCAGAATGAGGATGTGTTATGCGATACCTTCTAGGATAAGACTGTGGGAGCGTAATCAATTGTATTCTTGTGCACTTTAGCAACCGATTTCTTTGCCGACGTCATGGAAGCTCCGGTCTCGCTCGGAATGGTGCATGGGGCATCGGCATACCTAAGTAGCTTGCGTGCCTGGGGCGGGTCGGGGTCGGTACGTATCCGAAGCGGAGGGCCCGGAAGTCGGCGGACCCTGGCTGAGGAGTGCGTGTAAGGCAGTCAGTGCTTGCCTGACACAACAGCCCATGTCGTCAGCCCCCGCCGTCCAGCTGCGCCGCGCCGCTCTCCACGAAACAACTCCACACCACAACCCGAACCTTTGCAACGAACCCCCCGAACGACCAACGCACCCTTCGATGCCGCAAACATGGCTGGCATCGTAGAGCAACTCGATCACCAGCTCGTGGAGCTTTTTGCCGGATGGAACTCGACCACAACCCTGCTGGTGCTGGCCATTGCCGGCTTCCTGGGCTACAGCATCTACCTCGGCCTCGAGGACCCGGACATCCACCCCATGCTGCTCCAGCGTAGCTCCGTCGCCGCCGGCATCCGTCAACCTGGCGAATCGGCTATTTACCGCAGCCCTCACGTCCCGCATGGCTACCCGCTCCAGTCCGGCCTCAGCATCCCGGGTCAGCAGCGCTACGAACGTCGCGACGGCGACCTGCGTGATATCTGGCGTAAGGTGCTTGGCCAGCTGCCAGCCGACCAGGGTGAATCGACCGCCAGCCCGGGCAAGATCCTTACCGTCATCGGGAAGGAGGTCGTCGAGCACGGCTTTGACGAGGTCACGAAGGAAATCAATATTTTGGGAAGCTATGTCAAGGAGCACGGCGGCAAGCGCGTGGCTGTCTACCTGCCAAACTCCATCGAGCTGCTTGTTACTGTCTTTGGTATGTATTCTGTTCCCTCCTCTCATGGCTTTGCTTCGTTAGGGACGCGCCAATATGAATTGAACACGTTCGGCTGATAGTATGACTTTCCCTCTAGCTGGTGCCTTCCATGGCTTTTCCCCCGTCCTGATTCCCTACAACCAACCGCACAATGTTGTCGTGGCTATGCTCCAGAAAAGTGGTGCGGACTCTCTGATCGCTGAGGCTGGCTCCATCCCGCTGAGCGATGTTGCCAAGGGTGTTCCGAACCTGAAGCAGGCCATCTGGGTTGTCGAGAAGACTAGCAGGCACGTCGACTGGAACGAGGTTCCTGAGGGAGCTGGCGGCAAGGTCGAGGTCTCGACTTGGCACGAGTTGGTGCAGGATAACCTCGCTGGTGCTAGCTCTCAGCTGCCGCAGTACTCGACCGGTGACAGGGCTGAGAACATCGTCACTGTGTGGCAGGACAGAGAGGGTGCTGAAGGCGAAATTGTTGAATTTACTCAGCAGGTGGGTGTTTCCATGGTCTGATTCCGTTCATGATGCTAATCTTCGTACAGAACATTTCTGCTGCTATTGCAAGCTTGATCTCTGCACTGCCCGCCGGACAGCGCCTAACTCCTTCGGACCTTTTCCTCCCCGCTGACTCTCTAACCAACACGTATACCCTTTGCCTTACCATGGCCGCTCTCTTCAGCCATGCCTCCGTTGCCATCACGTCCATCGCCGGTCCCGGCGTCGAACTCAGCCTGGCCACCCGTAGCATCGCCCCCACTGTCATCTCCATCTCCGCCGAGACGGCCGCCAACCTGCACAGCGCAACCTCCGCCGGGGTGACCAGCGGCGTCAAGAAGCTCGCCCACTATACCGAGACGCGCGCGCTGACGTCGTCGGGCAAAATGCCGGCCAACACGCTCCTGACGAAGCTCAACGCCCCCACCCGCGCCGCCGTCGGCACCACCCCCGGCAAGCTGCGTCTGGTGTACGTGGCGGAGCGCGCCGCCGCACAGGACGCGCCGCCGCTCAGCAGCGCGGACTTGTCGGACCTGCGAATCTATCTCAGTGCGCGCGTCGTGTACGCGCTGACGGCGGCCAAGGTGGCGGGTGCCGTCGCGCAGACGAACGTGTTCGACTACAGGAGGGAGGAGTTGCAGAGCAGTGGCGCCGGTTCGAAGGGCAAGCAGTACAGCCATTTCGGCGCCCCGTTGAACAGCGTCGAGCTCAAGTTGGTGGATAGGGATGTGCATAAGACGACGGATGAGGAGGCGAAGGGTGAGCTTGTGGTTATGGGGCCGAGTGTCGCGGCCGGGAAGACGATCGTGCCTGTCGTGGCGAGGGTGAGGGATGATGGTTGTTTGGCTTATGTTTGATTGGGCTCGGCACATCATACGTCATTCTTGGGAGTAGGGAGCTAGCGGTGGGAGCGGGGGGAAAAGTATATAGATATTGCTTTTCTTGGATGATGGGAGTGAGTATAGCTACTAGCCATTATGAGAGGTATGTATGTATGCATAGGTTTGCATCTTTTTCGGACTGGGAAATGGAATATAACTTGTGGACCAACCGGCATAGAACGGAGCAAATCACATTTCTTTTTTTCTTTTTCGATCTTGCGGGTCTTGATGAAGAGTGGCTTCTCAGCTGGCTCTGTCCGGCGTAGGTTTTGTTTTCTTTGGGGGATCGCTTCCAACGAAAGTCTCAGAATGGACAAAGCAGGCGCCCGAGTGATACCCGGATATTTAACGTATTCACTTCCATCGACTCACGCCTTATAGATACTACTGCACGACGCTCTCCTGAAAGATTCATTCAGAGTACGCAAAATCAAAGAGTATTGGCACACGACTACAGGATAAAGCAACGAGATTCCAGACAAGCCATGATATTGTTTATTTCGGAATATATCAAAGAAGGACCGCAAGCACGAGTTCCAAGCGGACCAATGATTCCAAAAATAATAGATGTACTTGAGTGAGAAGGATACGCGGCCTTCTGATGTGCAGCAGAGAAGACGCAAGATCTTTATGTTTTTTCGAGCCAGCCAGCACGTCTCACTCTTATCCTGTTATCCCTGATGTCATGATCGATTGAGACAAAAAGTTAAAAGAGTAAGAAAAGCATCACGAGTTCCGCTGCAGTCGGACTCATGACTTCGCGTCATCTGCCCACCCTCGATCGCCGTCCATGCCACAGCAGTTGCCGGCGGTGTATCCCTTTGGGCTCCAGGTCGCGATCTCTCGTGAGGCAAAAAAAAAAAAAATCATGTCAAGGGAACAGAAGGCCAACCATCCTGGCTCAGCGATGCGCTGTCCGGCGAACACCCGTCCGTCCGTCAGGCCATCCATTCAAGGCCGTCCATCAGTCACCAGATAGACAGTCTCCATCACTATCACGCCTCCACCGGTTGGGCTCCACGGGGGAAAAAGACTATAAAGATCGAGGCTCAAGCGGCAAGATCGGTCTCGGGCCTCGCCGCCCACACATACACAACCGGTGAGGCTGCTGAGTGGTGTCGGGCAGCCAGAGGGTACGAGAACGAAAGACGAGCAAAGAGAGCGGTGAAGGCCCGACAAAGCCAGCAAAGAACCATGGACAGATTGTGGGCAGCGATGACACGTGTAGCGCGCGCGTACGTGTGGCTGGGAGGGGAGAGCGATACCAAGCATTTGGCCCTTCGAGCGGGTCACGCGCGCGGCTCTCTGTACTCGGAAGGGGCCGAAGAGATGGGTGGCGGCAAAGTAAGACTATGCGGCTAGAAGGGAGATAGGAGAAGGAAACTAAAATAGTGCGGATAAACGGGGGTTGCTTACTCGCATATGGGCTAAGAAGCGTGGCGTGGCGGTGTGTGTGGGATTTCCTTTTTGTATGACGCAAGAAAGCGCCGCCGCCGCCCGTCAGACCGGTCGAACACTACGGACATCTGCAGGAAATGGTCGAGGAAAAAGAAAGTAGCAACGGGAAGATAACAGGTAATTGAATCGTACGCTTCAAAGTGAGGCGTCCGCTTCTATGGATGGTCCCTGTTTCTCGATTATGAGGTTGCGACTGATGCTCGATCTGGAGATCCAGGCAATAGACCTGGATTATGCCGAGATTTTCAATTGATACTGATGTTCTCAATCTGCCTTCAGAATTAGAAAGTAGATGAGAGAGATATACACTACACATCAACGCGACAAGCTGCTACCGGGAATGACAGTGAAGAGTCCAAAGTGTCCAAATGCAAACAAATGCGTCCCTTTTTTTGTAAGATCCAGATTTTGCGCCACGATAATATGCCATCGGTATGGAGATTTATTTTTTGATCCCGTCCCTCGTTTTTCTTTTTGGGTGTGGTCGGAGACAGGTCAAAGCATTCAACTTGCATCAAACTGCTCATCTGCTCCCTTCAGAGCCTGCATAGCTCTTTCCAACTCTTCCTCTCCAACCATGACCGTGCCTGCTCGTGCCGTGCTCAGATAGCTCATTTCCACTGCATCACTGCCTTCTCCCTCAAAACCACCCATACCTCTTGTGCCACCGACAAGCCTGCCAGCTACACCACAGACAATCCCTGTGCTTTCCAGTGGAAGTTCACGCAAGTCCAAAGTGATTGGAACAAGCACGTCCTCCTTAGAACCAAGCAGAACATCCGGTGCAAAGTTGGGAAGGAGGCGCTTCTCCAGGAGGACGGACGCGGGCTCGGCGTCGGTCAGGGTAAGGGAAAGGAAATTAGGACGCGGTGCACTGATGAGGCACTTGACGAGGCCAAGATGCAATGTATCTTCAATGGACGGTTGGTGACTGCGGCTAGCAAGGGAGCTCCCGTTCAAGACACCACCGCTCGCAGGGCGGGCGGAGGCGCTGTCTTTACTGCCGGCACATTGGACGAGCTGGATGGATGGGTCGACAGCGAAGACAATGTTGCGGCGCTTGAGAAGGGAAAACGTGCGGGTCTGAAGCTCGTGGATGCTGGCGGGCGGGGGTGTGCCTGGGGGCGGAGACAAGGATTCGAAGGACGAGCAGCTCGATTTGTTGCGCGTATGCGCGTTGAGCGGATTCGCAATGGGGTTCACGTAAGATGACGTGGTCTGCTCGAAGGCGAAGCCGCGGTCTTCAAGGGCTTTGATCACTTGACCCCGCGCGCGGACCGGGACCAGGATGTAGTCGGAGAAGTAGGTGGTGATGAAGAAAATGGAGCTATCGGAACCAGAGGTGTGAGAATTGCGCGGTTGCTGAGGTTGCGTGTGCTGATGATTCGGATGACGACGTGCAAGAGGACTGAAGATGGATTGGATGTGGGGTTTCTTGACGAATTGGGGCTGGGGCTGAGGAGAGGTGGTGGGTGAGGGGAGGTCGTGAAGGAGTTGTACGCACATCCCTGCCATTGCGAGCGGGCTCGTTAGCTCGAGGACACGCTGACCAGCGTCAAGCCCCTCGCCATCGACTTGCATGACAATGTAGTCTTCATTCGTGATGGACACCTGATCTCTATTTGCAGGATCTAGACTGTCGCGCACAGGGGTGAAGAGATCCTCCGCCAGTTCCCGCGAGCACGCTATGGAGCATTCGACAGGCGTCACGGAAATGTTGGTGAAGGGATGCTCATAAGCCCATGACTTTCTGGTGGAGCGCTGGTTGCTGCTGCCATTTGTTGATGTACTGCCCGAGCTGCTCGGCCTGCTGGTGGGGAGCAGCAGCTGGAGGATGGGCTGCAGGAAGTTGGAGTAAAGGTGCAGCGGAATGTGTATCAGTGCCAGCTGGGTGTCCTGCAGCGAGAGAACCATGTCAGCAAAGAGAGAGGAAGGGGGTGGAGGGAGGAGTGTCGGGAGTCGAGCCAAGCTCCAGGTGCAGGCAACACAGGCACGACGTGTCGGGGCTTATTTAACACAGCCTTACATGGCGCCACCTTGTGTGTGGAGGCGCGAGGGATGCAAGGTGCGATTGAAGATGGAAAGAGGGCGCATTGTGCGGCGCAGAAAATATTGAATGGAGAAAAAAGCGGATGCGACGTACGAGGAACTGAATATGCGCATTGAGCAACGTCATGGAGGAGTCCATAGCGGCCGGGAGGCAGCTGGCCTTGGGAACGCTTCCGGAAGGCAGCAGGCGCAGGGTAGAGGGGGGAAAATTATGACAGGTGACAGCAGCCAGGAGGGCAGGCTGGCTGAGCAGCGCTGGCGGCTGTGCGGTGCTGGTTGGAGGAGCGCCTGCCCGACCAGGAAAGGCAGAATCTGGGGAAGCGACAGGCTGGATTCGGAGAGCTGCAGACGAGGTCGCGGTGGCTGCAAGACAGCAGAGCAAAAGCAAGCTAGGGCGGCACCCCGCGTGGAACGGGAAGCTGGAGGAGGTGCTATAGTTTGACCGGTAACAGACACCCCGGCTCAGCGGTTGATGTGCTCTTGTCCTACGGGCCAGTGGGAGGTGTCGTTCTTGAAGTTCATACCCGAATGCCTGCTGAGGGGAAATGAGCTGGCGCAATGCTCGAGGACTGCTTGGGGCGAGGGCCAAATAAAGCAGACGGACGCGCAGTGCTCAGGTGACTGGGTGACAGTGCGCAGTCCGGGGTTGGGTGTTGCGCAGGAGAGGGGCTGCTTGGGCGCTGCAGGTTGCACAATGGCGATGTGGTCGTGGGCGTATGGGAGCGCAGCGGGAGAGGGCGTGGAATTGTCGAGGGGCGCTGGGGCTGGCGTGGGGGAGGGTGCTGGGATGCGACGGACCCTGTGCACACTAACGCCTCTGTCCCAAAGCGCAAAGTTCCAGCTGGGCGTTGCTGACGGGCCAGGAGCGCTGGACGGGTGAAGATAGTGGTGAGGGGCGTGGGAGATTTATGTTAGGCGGCGCTCTGACTGTGCAAGGCATGGTCGCTAGTGCGGTGCAATCGCCGCCGCCGCCATCAGGCCGGCGCAGCGGGAGATGGTCGGTGGCGGGCAGGCATTGGGGGCAATCATCACGAGTCCTGCTGGTGTTTCTCTGTCGGCTGCAGCGCCCAGCGCGAATCGCCCTCCACGTTCCACCCACGCAGCTAGCACCGCAGTGCAGCGCATCCAAATGACGTGGGCGCACCGTGGGCTCAGGCCGGGATGGGCGCGCGTTCCTGAATGACGAGAAGCGGCGCGGCAGGGAGTCGGAGGGCATGACTTGATCTCCTCGGCCAGCCGACACTAAGCGCAGCTTTCTCTCCCGACTGCTGCCGACAAGCGGGTACAGCGCTTGAGACTCACCATCACCGCTGCTTCGGGCTAGGGGGCAGGTGCGATCGCAGATTGTGCCCTCGCCCGTGGCGGCTGTCTTGAAGTCGCGAGCTGCAGCGCGCGTCGATGTGCCAGACCCTGTGCATCACGGTGCGCACACGAAAGCTTGGCTCCAGCGCAGAAACCCCGCCCGCTGCACTTCCGAACCCCTACGCGCTACGACGCGCTAGTCCCCAAGACGCGTCCGCTGTTGCTTGTATCAAACCCCCCAACGCTCTCTCTCAACTGCAGCCGCCCGTCCCGCGCCCATGACATCAAGACGGCCGTCTGCTCACGGCGTTCCATCTTTAGATGTCCAGCCAGCCATACGAGATTGAGCCCTGGTCGCCGTCAGCACTCGCATGAGCCGAACACCTGCATGCATCCACCCCCGCTCACGCCAACTGCGCCAGATGAGCTCCCCTCCTTCACTCCCAATCGCCTGCCGCTCTGGACCTGCTCCGTCAGCCGCAACAGGTGGGCGCGTCTCCCGTGACCTGCCCCCACATCCCAGCTGTGCAACCTACGGCGAAGAATCGCTTCTCTTCTCGGCAATCCGCTGGCTGGGGGCTCCACCCGTTTCGAAACAGAACCCCTCTTCCAGAGCGTGGGGGATCCTCAGCCATCGTCATCACCAAAGCCTGCCTGGCACTTTCCCCACAAAAGAAGATGTGCTTGCCTTGCATAGCGGGGCTGCTGGCTGTGAAAGCTCCCAGGGCCGCTGCAGCCGCGTACGTATCACCCATCTGCCGCACCTATAGCACCGCCCAGTCCGTCTGCTCGGGAAGCTCCATTTGTACTTTCCGGCGTGCTCCTGTGCGATGGTTGCTGAGCCAGCGCGCGGGTATTCCGCCATCCCGTTGGTCTTCTCGCGGGGTCGCCCGCTGCGCATGACGGCTAATTGCAGAAGAGCCAAGCCCAGTGCAACCGCGTGCTCTTGTCCTCGTACGGCGCCCATGGGCATTCTAGATGCCCATGGCCCTATTGACTGGACGCCATCCGTTTCGAAGTAAGCAGCAGCCATCCTACAACTCCGCCGCCTCGTGTAACGTGACGAAACACGGTGGGCCAAATTCAGCTGGTCTTGGGTCCTGGATCCTGCTGAATCCTCGGATATCTCTCACGTCACTGCTGTGCTCTCACTCGCCATCCCACTTGCCGAACTCATGGGCGTTGTCTCCGCAAAGTCACACCCTTCTAGGTTCGGCAGTTTCCTACGCGGCCCTGTCCCATTGTCACAGCTCCGTTACTCAACTGACTGACGCACACGCACCACGCGGCTCTCGGACTCGACTCCGGCTCCGACAAGCGTCTCACATCAAAAATCTTGTCACTTCTTCTTCCGATGCTAAGCTGGATACATACCATCCGCCCGCGCGCCCGCCCTCTCGTCAACCTCTACGCGCAGAAGACGCTGCATCCGCACCCTGCCGCGTCCGCCATAGACGCAATAATGTTCCTTATCTCTCGGCGCGGTCCAGGCGCGCCTGGCACGGTTCGCAGCTAGTTCCGACGGCCGGACGAGACTGGAGCAGACTATCGGAAGAGGGGAATTTTTCTTTTTTTTTGTACCCTGGAAACCAAACGCCGATGCGCGCCGTGCCGCGTCCGCGTCATTCCGATCAACGGCCCGAAATCTTGGCTTTATTTTTTTTCGTTCGCTGCAGCAGAGGGGTGTGGCTGATCGATAACATTTTCGGACGAAGGGGGTTCAAGGGTTGCTGATATCTTTCGGTGGTATTTCCGGCGTCACATTGATGACTGTGTGCTGCGCTCGGATCGCAGCGGCTTATGACTGTTGATGTGCAACGAGCGGCAAATGCGGACAGCAAGGTGAGTAGACGCAGGAAGGAATAAAAAAAAAGAGTTTGATTGCTCCTGTAGGTCGTCGTTTTTGGAACGCTTTCGGCTCATGCTCGGCGCGACGTGTGCGGTTCGGAGACAACACCAGGCTATTACTCCCACCCAATGACGACTTCACATGGTGTTGTTGCCTATGCTCCAATCTTTTTCCTTCGGGAAAATGCGCGACGCTGCTGCGGCCAATGTCTGCCGGCGGAGCATCTAATCAGATGCCATGGCGGAGAGATATCGCGCCATCTTTTCGAACAAGGAGACATGTCGGGTGGGAAGTTCCGATCATTGGAAGGGGAGGTGGGTGTACGAAGCGTTTGAGGTGACAGCACATACGGCTCCGCTCGACATGAGATATGTCAAAGTGGCAAGCGGCGAGATTGTAAGCAGGTGAGTGGTTCGCACTTCAAAAAAGAGATGATTGGAGGGATTCGATAGCGGTTGGTCGTACAACAGTAGGGCAAGGCAGTCGCGGATCTTAGCCATGCATCCTATGCAGAACTGTCCCTCGCCTTTTTCCCCTCGTCATGCGGCTCGTTCCTTCGACGTTTCACGGCAAAAGCAAGATTCGGGAGTCCCTCTCAGGTGGACCTCGAACACTTGCTGTCTCTTCGCTCTGAGTCCGAATACATGTCACGGAATCGCCCGGGATTAGTTGCCAGGAGATTACAACGAGCCATCCGCATCATGCATCATTCGCTGAAAGACCTCTCACATACTAGAGAATGCTGTCAAGGACGTCCGTCCAAGTTTCTGATGAAGCTGAGCAGAAATGACTCCTTCTTCTCAATCTTCACTTCCTTGAACGGCCTCAACGATAGGTAAAAGGCCCAGAAAGAATCAGTTGTTTCGATTAAAAAATAAGAAGAGATGAGGGAAGCAAGGCTGAAAAACGGGCAAATTAATTGGTCGAGACCCGGCAGCAGCACCGTTGGGGCTATGACCCCTCAGCATCAACAGACGCGCGCCTGCCTGTCAGCACGCATAATGGCTGCATCTCAGGGTGCACGACAAGACGTCGTATGCCTCGTATGTATGCAATTTGCGTGGCTACGTGGCAGCCCAAGGCAGATCTTGGCTGCAGAATCAGATGCAGGCAATGTACACGAGGCTGAGATCTGCCTCGAGGTACTTCATGCATTAAAGAACAAGCCCTGCTTAGCATTAATGTTATTTTCGGCCTTCCTAGTTTTGCATTCATCTCCAACTTTTTCTCGCGTATTTCCTACGATCCGCTGGAATGGATTCTGCGCCACATCCACTTCGTGTCCGTGAACACTTTGAACCGGATCCTGGGGAAGCCTCCAGCAATCGAGACCAGTCCACGGCCCTCCTCGAACGTAGGAGAAAGCAACTTCACCTGAGGGACTCCGGCCACCAGGAAGCCACAGAACAGTCGGACAGCGCTCTTGACATGCCCCATAGACCGCAGGGAAGAAGCAGAAAGCATCAGAGGCTGCCAAATGCGGGTCGCAACTAATATGAAATGTCAACAGCACTAGATTCTTACGGTTACCCATCCACCACCCCCAGCGTCTTTGAGAGCCAAGATTGATTTTCATATTCCGACCAAGTACGCGCGCAAGACATGGTGCCGTACGTGCCGTGGAATCAATCGTCAGATAATTTTCAAGCTACCGGTCCATTCGGAAGATGGAGTTACCATTGGGACCGTACGTGAAATACTCTCAACAAACAATAAAATTTCCGACTTTCGAGTTCTGTGAGATGCATGAAATCGACCCGGCCAAGCTTGCGGCATGGAGAACGCGAGGCTGGACATTTCAGGAAGGAATGCTCTCGAGAAGATTGCTGATATTTGGGGATGATGTTGTAAACTGGAGCTGCCAGCTCAGTAGTTGGCAAGAAGACTTGATGCGGAGCCAGAAGTTGTGGAATGCCCTCCATTAACTGCGGCTCCCGGGTTCAACAACCTACGTCTACAAAAGTGGCCAGACATTGAGGCATGGGTATCACTTGGTGAGGAGTCTTGCCGTCGAAGGTTCACTTTCGAGACTGATGTAGCAGCAGCTTTCGCCGGGATTGAGGGGATACTCTCAAAGACTTTCCTAGGAGGTTTCTGCTACGGTCTCCCGGAATTCTACTTCGACAGCTGTCTTTTGTGGCGGAGCACGGATGCTCTGAGCAGAAGGTCGACTGACCATGGGGATTCATTTTACCACGCACCTTCATGGTCATGGCTGGGTTGGGGAGGCCGCATAGATCTCAGATTTTCTTGTGCATTTGAATGGTTGAGGGAAATAAGTATGGTCGGAGGTTCTTATCCTTACAGTCAAACATTCGAGATCAGACCTATCGTCGAGTGGTTTCAACTACAACCTACGAGAAGAGGGATGGTCCAAGAACGGCGGATCAGAAACGACTATCACTCCTGGAGAACGTTCCAGAAAAATAAGCCTTGCAACGTACAGGTGAAGTCCGGATGGAAAAAGTGGTCAACCTACTGGACTCATGCTGCTGCACCAAGTCTCAAACATTTATTCAGATTGGCCTCCATTTCTTCGACTTCGCTCCAAGAGAGCGTTCTTCAGATCAATAATATCATCCTGGATCGGATGGAGGACAAGAATATCAGCGTGGGGCTCTCCGGTCCCAGTGACTGTGACCAATGGGCTGGTATTCTTCACTTGAATACGAGCATGGAGGACGAAGTGTCGATGTCGCAGATATGCGAGCTAGTGGCGATATCATACGGCAGCATCATGTAGGATGATCCTGAGGGTCCTCAGAATTTGGAAGAGCTGCGTTGCAATCTTCGACCCACATTAACCGACAAATATGAGCACTACAACGTCATGTGGATCAGACGAGAAAAACATTGGGTTCTCCGAGGCAATTGGACGGGTGGAGAAGTCAATCTGGGATTCTTCAGAACTTGAAGACATCGATGTGGAGCTGCGATGATATACCTGCACACGAAAACGCGCTATCAACATCACGGTGTATGGTTGAGAAAACCTCACGGTTACTATTCTTCTGTCGTATTCCTTGCTTTCCGTCAGCCCTGGGTATTTGATGAGTAATGATATAAGATAATGGTGGTTAGAACGTAGTTAATACAAAAGATTAAGCGAAGTAATAGGCTATTTGTCCTTCTGTTTCATCTCTTCTCCTGGTTATGTTGGATCAAATCTTTATGGCACCATGAATGACCCGTTTCCTCAAGTCAACACCTCATTATTACGAAACAGAGTAACCGTACGAAAAAAGTCCGCAAGAGAACTCTATTGCACGCAGAAGGGCATCACAAAAGAACCAGATCGAAGAACTCTCGGACTGAGATTGAAAAATATTCACAAGAAAGTAAGCTATGTTCAAGAAAAATGTTTAGAAAGCGCCTCATCTCTCTTCCTGATTACACGTCGTTTAAATGCACTGTAGTATCAAATTAGTAAACAAACACAGCCAAGAAAGTCATCATAAAAACTTACCTGCATGTAGTCAGCATTGCCCTCGTACGACGTGCACGTTAGACCCTCCGCGCAGTGCCTCGATCCGGCCCAGTTCCTGCCACCGCATTGGTAGTACTATAGAGAGAATATCGTCAGCATACGCTCAACAATGAGAAAGAAATTCAGACGCCGAACTCCGTTTCACCATTCGAAGTCCAAGAAGAAATTCAACATACGCCCTTTCTCGGCTGCGCATCTCCCACGACCACACCACACCATTGCCCCGCAACAACGCCTCCCTCAAACATTTTTCATTCTTCAACTCACTTTCTGAACAGCCTCGGCAGGCTCGGAAGCCAGGATCTTCTCGGCAGCCTTCTCAGCAACGGCGACGATGAGTGCGGAGGGGTTGGTGGCGACCATGCCGGGGAAGATAGACGCGTCAACAACGTAGAGATTGTCGGTGCCATAGACGCGCGTGTTGGTGTCGACGACGGAGGTGCCGCCGACGAGACCGCTATCGGTACCCATCTTGGCGGTGCCCATCCAGTGGTTGGCACGGCGCTTGGAGGTCGTGACGGGCATCTTTGTAAATGGTCAGCGATTTATACATGTGGTGGAAGGCGGCGAGGGGGCCTACGTCGTTGACGAAGTCCTCAACGGTGGTGTTCGCCGGGGGCTGGGTGAAGACAATGCTGGGGTCCTTGGACAGAGCGGCCTGCAGGTTCTTGATGCCCTGGATGACGGCGGCCTTATCTTCGTCGGTGCGCAGGTACGGCACGGTCGAGACTTGCATGGTCAGGCCGGAGGTAATGGAAAGAACACCGCGGGAGGTGGAGCCGCGACCGAGGTACTGCGAGATGGTCATGGAGGTGTTGGTGTCACCCTCAACACGAGCAGTCCACTGGATTTGACGGGTGATACCGTCACTGCCAGTGATCTGATCCCACATGACCGGGCCAATGTTGGGAGCGGAGGTGGTGAGAATGCCAGTGCGGTCGTTCATGTAGGACTCTTCGTCAGAGGCGATGGGAGCCTTCCAGGCGCCGTAGAAGTCGTAGAAAGAGACGTTCTTGTGGGTGATCTGGAGGTCGGTGTTGGTGTGGTCATCGAGGTTGTGGCCAACGGGGAGGTTGATCCACTGTGAATCGGCGATCATGGTGTCACCATCGACGGTGCTGGCGTTGACAACCTTAAGCTGCTCCTCGGGGCCAATACCACTGCGGAAGAGGATCTTGGTGGAACCGAAAGTACCAGCGGAGAGAATGACACGGCCGGAGCTGGCAGTGACATTAACAGTACCGCAGAGACCACCATCGCCGTTCGACTGAACCTCGACACCAGTAACGTGGCCACCGTTGCGGACGACACGACGGACAGAGGTGTTCATCACGAGCTTGAAGTTGTTGCGGGCGGCGGCATTGACAAGGTAGGTGGCCATGGGACCGCCACGCTCACCATTGGCGTACATGAAGGGGGCGTGGGCGAAGGTCTTGTTCTTCGAATCGGGAGACTCGTTGGCAGTGACCTGCTTCCAGTTGCCAGCAGCGAGGGCGTTGGACAGGACGTTGAAGCCCTGCTGATAGTAGAGCTTGCCATCCTTCGAGGGATGGTCGGTCCCGGGAATCACCTCAAAAACACGATCAACGGCCGGTTGCATATCCGCAGACTTCCAGCCAGTGGGGAAGTTGTAGTCCCAATCAACGGCGGGAGCCTTCCACCACAGGGCAGCGTTTACAGCGGTACCACCACCAAGGAGACAGCCAGCCATCTGGTCAATGTCGTTGCAGGCAATGTTGGCGGAGTCGACCCAGATCTGATTGCAAAGGCCGGGAACGTCGAAACGGGTCAAGTTGGTGCCATCGAGCCACGAAGGCCTCCAGTTGGTGAAGGGCATGTCACCTTCAACCCAGCGGCCGGAGGAAGGAGGGCCCCTTTCGATCAGGAGAACACTCTTACCAGCCTCGCTGAGCTTGTCGGCGAGCGGAATACCACCGGCACCGGCACCGACAATGATGTAGTCATAGGTGTCGGTCGGGACGTTGGTAGCCGTGCAAGAGGCAACGGGAGCAGACGTAGCAGTAGCGGTCGAAGTGACATTAGGAGCAGCAGTCGAGGTGGGCACGGTTCCGGTAGCAGAGGAAGCCCAAGTGGAGTAGGCGGTGTTCCTGGCACTGGCAACGACGTGACCATACTGACCCATACCATTGTCGTGCTGAACAATGGTACCAGCCGCGTCATCCACGGGGCTGGGGGAGTCGTTGGCCTGAACCCAACCAATGACCTCAACCTGGCCGGTGGGGAGTTGAGCACCAGTTGCTCCGTTGTGGTCCCAAGCCCAGCACCACTGGCAGCGGTAGATAAGGGAGAAATGGGTCTCGTTGATGGAGTGCGAGATCTCGGAAAGAGTTGCGTTACCGGTGTAGATTTCTGGGGTGGTGTAGCCGCTGGCATAACGGAAGGAAGTTTTGATGGTTTCACCGTCGACCCAAGCAAGGAGCAACAGGGCCGAAGTCATGCCACCACCGTGGGAGATACCGGACCAACCGGCTCCGTCCTGACGAGAACCGACGAGGTGACCAATGTACTCATCGTTGGTACCGCCGGCCTCGCCGGGCAGCGCCAAACCGAACTGGAAACCACCAGTGGTCTGAGCAGTGGGGATGGTGTACTGCCAGAACTTGATGCCAGTATCGGCATCAGTGTAGTAAGCGCCGGTTTGGGCGGAGACAACAGGGAGAACTGTATTTTTTTTAGCATGATTTTAAGCTTGAAAGTGGGCGAGGGGCAGACGTACGGAGAGACGAAAGTAGGGGCACAGCCCTGAAGACGCTGGAGAACTTCATGATGCAAGCTGGCGACCCGGCGCCGAGAAAGAAAAGAATGACGAGAGAAAGAGTGGTGAACCTGGGCTCAAGGCAAAAAGAATGGTGCCTATGCTGGAGTAGATATACTGCGGGCAGCAGCCAATGGGCTTATATGTATTGACAACTTGGGAGGTGCATGGATAGATTGTCAGGCCCGCCGGGGGCGCTGGAAGGTAAGCCGTGAGGGCCGGGCTCCTGTTGGCCACCAAGCTGGCGGCGTCGAGGCCCGTGGCAAGCGAGGTTCGCCATGTTTCGAGCCATGCTGGAGGCGCAGGTCGAGTTTGCGGGCGCTGAATCAGAAGCAGCAGTGTTCGAGCCGTGCCACGTTTGTGTGAACGAGGTTGATTGCTGCCAAGAAGGGACAGTCGCTGGGGGAAGTCGCGTAGGTTGCCGGATGGGGCAAGGCAGTCGTGCCCAGAGGCAGCCTTGTTTCCACTCGTTTAGCCGCCCCTCCTGTCATTACACTCCACCGGCCTCTTCTTCCGCCAACAACGTGCCTGCTTCGTCGCGCCGGAAAAATCGAGACAAGCTTTCTGATGCATCTCCCCCGGCGGCTGTCGCCTGCTCTCACTCGTCTGGAATGCGCCGGCCGCCCCGCTCGCCCGCAGCTGCGGGAACGTCGTCCGAAAGCACGAAACACCATCATGCACGCCAGCCAATACCGGTCGCGCTAGATTGCTTATACAGACGCCTGCTCGGACCGCCGATGCGACACCCCGGCCGTTTCTCGCGACTCTGTCGAATGTTTCACCCGCCGCTTTCGACCTCGCTTGCCTTGGCCTCTCCTAAACCTCTCGACGCCCCAGCCACAATTGCCTCTTTCCACCACCGCTGGCCGAGATCTCGCTAGTGTATCTGGTATGTTTTGCTATATCAAACACACTATAGTCGTGCAAGGTTGGGCTCCTTTACCCAGATGAACATGCGTCACCGCCATCGCTTGCTGCACCAAGTCTCGTGCCCCCCCGGGGCCCGCTTCCAGACTCAGTCCCATTCTCATGCGTCTAGCGGCCCACGACGTTTCGCTCCGTTTCCAATTGAGCTCATGGCCCCACGGAGTCCTCTGCCGCCGGCAGCCCTCTGCTTTCTCCGTCTATCCTCATTAGCCAAATAAATACGCGATCCGCCGTGCTGTGACTGAGATGCCTCGTCCCTCTCCAAATCACCAATCGGCAGCGCCGTGACCTATTCCTCGCATTTTCTGCAGCTGTGCTGGTCTATTCTCCACCATGAGGTCCATTCTCTCTACTTGTGCGCTGGTCGCTGCTGCTTCCGCGCATACCATCTTCCAAGAGCTCTATGTGAACGGCGTGTCTCAAGGACACACTACCGGCATTCGCGTGCCTGAATACGATGGGTATGATTCTTAGACTTTTCTTGATTCCACAATC
Source organism: Botryosphaeria dothidea (assembly GCA_011503125.2). NCBI lineage: Eukaryota > Fungi > Ascomycota > Dothideomycetes > Botryosphaeriales > Botryosphaeriaceae > Botryosphaeria > Botryosphaeria dothidea. The sequence goes on from WWBZ02000001.1 coordinate 4,050,605, forward strand.
CATGGCGGAAATCTTTCTCAACGAGGACTCTCCGAAAAGTATCGCAACCGCATGTGGAAATATGCAACAAGGGGTTCAAAGCATTCGTCTGAACGTGAATTTGACTCACATCCGGCTGAATGATTCGCACTACTCATAGAAAGGTGTACTGCGACTGTTTTGGGAAGACCTCGTGTCTACACAGCCTCGACCCCTTCGATTCATGCTTAAACCTTCACAACTACCGAGCAAGCACTAACGTTATCTGCCGCCAGCCCTATCACCGACGTCACCTCCAACGATGTGATCTGTAACGGCGGTGTCAACCCGCTCAGGACGCCTCTCCCAAGCGATGTCATCAACGTATGCTCACCTTTAATTCGTCTCCCTCCTCAAACACCGGGCTCCGTCACTGCATGACACGCACCATTCGGGGCACCTGCTGCCAAGTCCACGGTGGAGAGTCATGAAGCGTGCAGCCAAGCCTCCACCAACAAGTCTCCTATCTTCTCAACGCTATCCGACCACAATCCGAAACACGCATCATAATTCCCCTATCCAGCATACTCGGAGAGCCTCACCCCGCGCACATACCACCACCAAAGAAACCCAGCCCCAACCCACTAACCCACCCGCCTAGGTCCCCGCCGGCGCCACCGTGACCGCCGAGTTCCACCACACCCTCGCCGGCCTCGACGCCTCCGACGGCGACGACCCGATCAGCGCCTCGCACAAGGGGCCCATCATCGCGTACCTGGCCAAGGTCAACGACGCCACGACGACCACCGTGACGGGCCTGTCGTGGTTCAAGATCTACGCGGACGGCCTGGAGGGCTCCTCCGGCACGTGGGCGGTCGACAAGCTGATCACGAACAAGGGCAAGGTCGACTTCAGCATCCCCAAGTGCATCCCGGCGGGCCAGTACCTGCTGCGGGTCGAGCTGATCGCGCTGCACGGCGCCGGCAGCTACCCCGGCGCCCAGCTGTACATGGAGTGCGCCCAGATCAACGTCACCGGCGGCACCGGCAGCAGCGTACCGTCCGGCGTCAGCTTCCCCGGCGCGTACAAGACCAACGACCCCGGCATCGTGTTTAACCTGTACTACCCGACCCCGACGTCCTACGCCATTCCCGGCCCGACTGTTCTCACCTGCTAGAGGGCCTGCTGTGCTCTTCGGGAGTTTGGATGAGCGGGGTTGTGGTCGCGTGGTAGGAGCGGGGTGGATGCAGTTCTTGTCAATATCTTGATTTCGGCTCCTGGTTGAAGTAGTTTGCTTTTTCTGTAAATATTCTCCGACGAAGAGGGGCACTGTAGATAGTCCAATGAATATTCCGAAACCGAACGCTCAACTCGCCAGACGATCACAAACGTAGAAACAAGGATGCAAAAGAAAAGAAAAAAAAAACTTCTCGTCTCGTACAGGGTTTCTCCTAATATTTGAACAGTGAGCTGACCAATGTCTTGGTGGGGAGTTGAAACAATTTGGCGGACGCACATGCACAAGGAGGATCAAAACATGTAGGAATGTGTTTCCCTCAACTCCATGGCAGGGCCATGCGTTGCATTACTATGTGGACTGACCTCGTAGAAGAAGGATCTGATTCCCCACCGTGCCACACATCTTATCTTCGCTTCGAGCCTGGCTCCATATTTTGACCCATGACAACCCACACGCATGATTACCCATGCTTTTTTACACAAAAAGACGCAACTCCTTTGCAATGAACCCCCAATCCCACAAATCAACAAGAAACAGACGATAATGTGAAGTGGAGAGGAAGGGGGCGAAGGATTCAGTGGATCTAATCCAGTCCAATCCACCCTTCACTCCCGTCATCACTGCCTTCTCCCTCTTCGACTTCCATCTCATCGTCCACGAGGCCGAGCACATCGTCCGCGCCCAGTGCATCATTCTGCTTGCCCACGGGCTGTGCAAGCAAAAAGTCAATCGCGTACACATTATCTTCAGCAAGCCGTGCGACTTCCCTCTGCACCTTCGCGACAACCTTCTGAACAGCACGCAATTCAGGGGCGAACTCGCCTTGGCGATCCTTGAGCGCCCGGCCATGGCTGGTCAGCAGCGCTTCAATCCAGCGAAGGTTGAACTCGAGGTGCGGGCTCTCGTCTGCCTGGGCCGCCACAAAGCGTAGCAGGCGGGCGAGGTACACCTGAGGAAGGTCGCGTACGACCAGAGCGACATCTTGCAGAGGCGTGGCGTAGTAGACCCTGGCGATGAGGCCGCGTTCGTTCAGGCGGAAAGCCATGGCCAGCGCGCGAAGATATTGACCTTCCTTTACAGCGGCGAGTGTCGAGTCGGGCGTCACCGTAACATCGAGATCGAATGGGTCGAACTGCAGAGTATTGTCCAGACTGTATATTAGCAGACCCTCCGTGCTTGCGGCGCAGAAAGCGCGTCCCGTTGGTGCGAAAGCAACGGCCGGCACGCGAACTTCCGGGCGAGTGCGCCGCGAGCTCATATCGCCGCCTCGTTGTGCGCCAGGCAAAGTCTTGTCGCCAGCCAGGCGATCCTCCAGGTCCGACGCTTCACCTGTCTCGTCGATAAGGCCGCGAGGTCCAGCTTCGGTTAGCAGCTTGCTGTTGAGGAATTCCTGTGTGCCGTCTAGCGAGAGGTTAACGCTGACAGTATATTTTTTCAATAGTACACCTGACTGCACGTCATACAGGCAGATGTATTTGCTGTTGCCGCCGGCGAGAACGCATGTTCCATCCGCGCTATAGGTGACGGTCTGAAAAGACTTGGTGCCGGCCACGTTCGCCGCGGTCCGTCGGTCCGTCATTTTACGACCACCCGACGCGTCACGACGACCATCTAGACCACCGACTTGAGTTGCCTCGGAAACTGACCAGAAGGACAGCTGACCGTCCAGAGTTGCCACCGTAACCTGTTTCGAGTCTGGACGGAAAGCTAAGCTGAGGACGTCCGACTGCAATTGAAGAGGCTCGCTTGTTTGTGTTCGTGCGAAGATGTCCCAGATCCGGACGGTGTGATCCCAGCTACCACTGACAATATTGCCACCATTCGGCGCAAAGGCCAAGCAAGAGACGGGTGCCTCGTGTCCGGAGAGAGTATCGAGCAGCTGCCCGGTCTGGACGGACCAGATGTGGATGTCGGGGTCGTCACGCGAGCCAGCGCAAATAACCTCACCACTAGGGTCGACAGCGATTGAAGAGAACGAGAGGCGCTTCGGTGCGGTGAAAGTGCGGAAATTACGGTATCGGATGAGATCCCAGGCCCTCACAGAGCCATCGAGCGAAGCCGTGAAGAGAACGTTTCCGCGCTTCGCAAATTCGCAAGCTGTCACGCCGCTTGTGTGCTCGGTGAATGTGACGATGCAGAACCCTGAGGCAACGTCCCACACCTTGACCTTGCCATCGTCCGCACAGGTGATAATCTTCTGGCCGTCAGGCGAGTACACGATCGAGTTCATCGAGTCGAAATGTCCCTGTTGCTTGAGAATGTAGGACTCAGACTGCCACTCCCAGACGAGCAACTGCCCAAGTTTCGATGCGCCGAAAGCCAGCCATTCGCCAGTCTTGTTGATCGTGACAAAGTCAATGTCATTTTGCGAAATGCTGTAAGGGTCAGCGGGGTCGAATATCGGTGAACTGAAGTTCGTACCTAAGGTTTTGGATGGTAGAGAACTCAGGCAGTTCGTGGATGCCAAAGATGCCATTGGAGAAACCCACGACCAGGAGATTTGTCTCAGCATGAAACGCAGCACATGTGACATGAGCATTGTTTTGCATGAAGAAATGCTTCTCAGCTATTCTCCAGCGCTCAGTATCCTCTTCGGATTCATCCTCGTCCATGTTCGGCTTCGGGAGATATTGCCACTCGAAAAGCGCGCCATCCTTGCTAACCGTGTACATCTGCGGCACAATCAGTACTCATTGTCCCAACCTCGTACGCCAGGATCGTACACACCACTTCTTGGTCTTTTGAGAACCATGCACCGACGACAGCCTGTCTGTGTCCGGCCAATGTTGTGGGAACGAAGCCATCTTCCGGATCTAAACTCCATATTCGTGCAGTAAGGTCTTTCGATGAGGTCAAGAAGAACCTCGAGTCTCCCGACCATTCTATACTTTCAACGCTATCGTAGTGTCCAGTGTACACTCTATGGCGCACGAACGGCGCAAATTCCAGCTCACCATCGGCGCCAGCATCCGGGGTGGAAGGCGTGTGCCAGACTTCGACTTGGCGGCCAATTGCGGCGGCAAATTGTCGACCGTTGGGCGCAAACACGATGGAGGATACAGGAGACCGGAAGGAGAAGTGGTAGAGTGCTATGCGACGGGGCACGTTCGTTAGAATGGCGCGGCCATCTTCGTCGACGGACAGCAGCAGGTTGCCGCGGGGATTTAATGCGATGCGGGCGATGTTGCGTCGGTGGGAGAACGGCAAAGTATGCGATTTGTTGCTGGGAGCTGGTCAGTTCTTGGGCAGTAGATTTGCGCGCGCTTGGGGGTGAGTCGTACTTGACTAGGTCGAAGACAGAGACGCGGTTGCCCACGGGCGACAGCAGACAGGTGCCATCGGGGGTGAAGAGAAGGTTGCCGCGGCTGTAGACGGTACCCAGCAGGTTCGAGAACTGATTGGAGGTCAGCGACAGGCACAGCGGGATATGCGGAGGATTTGCGCACCCTAAAGTCGGTCTTCATGGCTGCGCGGACTTATCGATTGCGGGCTCGAAACTTTTTGGTGTTGCAGCAGCAGTTGGGCTTGGCGGGCGGGCAGGCTGCGGTCCGAGCGCGCGTGCTAGCGTGGCCCGACGCGCTTTCCCCCAGGGTCTCTCGCTCGCCGAAGGGGAACCTCGACTTAGGGGCTTCCACCACCGCTCTCCACTGCTTCCCACCCAGCGCCGCCCCATTGACGTCCGCCCGTCCTCCAACTTCTTCCGCTCGCTCCACCAAAGTCCGCGTCCTTCTTGGCCTCGGTCACCACATTGTGAGCTCACTCTGCTCAGGGGCTCCCTCGCGCATCCCGCTTACGCTCGCTGCAGTCCATAGTTTTCTCCTACCACAGCCCAAGGCAACGCGCCTCAACCACTCAATATGTCGGAGTCTGCGTCCCCGATTGGCATTGCCAATGTGAGTCGATCCTTTACTCCCATATGCCGAACGAATGCTGACCTGTACATAGCTCCCCAACCAACGGTAAATAGCTATCTGCCACTCCTTGTTACCCCGTCCGTGATACCTGACCCAATCGCAGGCACAAGATTGTCGCCAAGCGTGGTGCTGCCTTCACCATTATGGTACTTACCCAATCGACTCAGGAAAAAGGACCTGGCATTGACGTGGTGTGACAGGTTGCTGGCGAATCCGGCCTGGGAAAGACGACCTTCATCAACACCCTGTTCTCCACCACCATCAAGAACTACGCCGACCACAAGCGCCGTCACCAGAAGCAGGTCGACAAGACTGTTGAGATCGAGATCACCAAGGCTGAACTCGAGGAGAAGTTCTTCAAGGGTTAGTATAGGAGACCTCGCGCCGATTGATGCCAACATTTCGCTTATCCGCCCAACAGTCCGCCTCACTGTCATTGACACCCCTGGCTTCGGTGACTACGTCAACAACCGCGACTCGTGGCAGCCCATCATCGAGTTCCTGGACGACCAGCATGAGTCGTACATGCTTCAGGAGCAGCAGCCCAAGCGTACTGAGAAGATCGACCTCCGTGTCCACGCTTGCCTGTACTTCATCCGCCCCACTGGCCACACTCTGAAGCCTCTCGACATTGAGGTCATGAAGCGTCTTTGCACTCGTGTCAACCTCATTCCTGTTGTCGCTAAGGCCGACACCCTCAGCCCCGCCGATCTGGCCAAGTTCAAGGCGAAGGTAGAATTTGCGCATCTCATTTGTTGGATGTATTGCTCACTGATTGGTTTTGTAGATCCGCACGGTTATTGAAGCCCAGGGCATCAAGATCTACCAGCCTCCGCTTGAGGAGGATGACGAGGCCGGTCTCCAGCACGCCCGCAGCCTGATTGCTGCCATGCCGTTCTCCGTCATTGGCTCCGAGAAGGATGTCTCGACCCCCGATGGCCGTACCGTGAAGGGCCGCCAGTACGCCTGGGGTGTTGCCGAGGTCGAAAACGAGGAGCACTGCGACTTCAAGAAGCTCCGCGCCATTCTAATCCGCACGCACATGCTCGACTTGATCCACACGACGGAGGAGAACCATTACGAAGCCTACAGAGCACAGCAGATGGAGACGCGGAAGTTCGGCGAGGCTCGGCCACGGAAGCTGGACAACCCCAAGTTCAAGGAGGAGGAGGAGGCACTTCGCAAGCGCTTCACGGAGCAGGTCAAGGTGGAGGAGCAGCGTTTCCGCCAGTGGGAGCAGAAGCTCATTTCGGAGCGCGACCGCCTCAACAAGGATCTGGAGCAGAGCCACGCCGTCATCAAGCAGCTCGAGGCGGAAGTCGAGACACTGCAAGGCAGCGTTACTCGCTCTCACGGCCGCCGTTAGGCCACTTTCGCCCAACGCATCTGGTTTTTCCTTTCTTCTGATACCTCTCATTTGCAGTCTTTCAGTACGTTTGTAATGGCGCTTAGCGAGCTTCAACCAAAGCTTGGCTTGAAGCTTCGCGAATTTGCGACTGAGCCTTTTTCTTATACAACGCGGCGGGGGATGGGATTCCGTTTTGGCGCGGGAACCGCTGCGTAGTTGGGAGCTTTCTAGCTGGGAGAGAAGCATAAAATCTGGGGGAGCATCAGTTAATATTGCATCTTCCACTTCTCCTCCATTGTAGATTAATGAACTTTTTTGCGTTGCCTCTGAGCTAAGATTGATGCAACGTGAGTGAAGACCCCTCAATGATGCCAGGACCCTGGTGCCAAGAAAGCGCAATCGCACCCAAGCTCCGCCTGCACCTCCGACATCACCACCGACGCTCCGCATTCCAGATTTCCAGCGACATGTCATGACGGCGCAATTCCCCACCCGGCAGATCGCAAAGCTCTCCGGCCACAATGGTGAGTGTTTATCAAGCTGAAGAAGCTTCTGCTGCTAAGAAAGGCACGTCGAAATTCTGACACAAGCATAGGACCCGTTCACGCCGTGAGCTACAGCGCCGGCCTAGGTCAATACGTACGTTCAACGCCGAAGACCCTTGGCCTCGCCCCAAGAACCCTGACGACATGTACTATCGACGATACTTTCAAAAAACTGACGACCGTGTCCGCCTCGCTACCCAGGTCCTGACCGGCTGCTCCGACCGAACGATCCGCCTGTTCAACCCTTCGCGCGGCAGCGGCGGCAACGCGCTGATCCAGAAGTACGAGGCGCACGGCTACGAAGTGCTCGACATCGCCGTCGCGGACGATAACGCGCGCTTCGCCAGCGTCGGCGGCGACAAGACGGTCTTCGTGTGGGACGTCGCCAGCGCGACGACCATCCGGCGGCTCAGCGGGCACAGCGGCAGGTGCAATGCCGTAGCTTTTGCGGCGGATGGAGGGGTGCTTGTTAGTGGTGAGTCTTGTCCTTCCGATGTGGGAGAGAGGATGAGGCACCGGAATTGTGGGCTGATTAATGGATTGTGTAGGGAGCTTCGATGCGACGGTCAAGCTGTGGGATCTTAAGAGCCAGTCGCATAAGCCGCTGATGACGCTATCCGAGGCGAAGGATAGCATCTCGGCGGTGTGCGTCTGGGGCAACGAGATTTTTGCCGGGTGCGTGGATGGGAGGGTTAGGACTTACGATATCCGCATGGGGCAGGTGTTTGTCGATGTCATTGGCCGTAAGTCATGATTGTCAAGAGATGAAGAAGGCTGATCTGGAGTTAATTGGTGTGCTTCACAGTTCCGGTCACTTCCATCACGCTTACTAGGGATGCGGAATCTTTTTTGACCAGCACGCTTGACTCCACGATTCGCCTGATGGACAGGTCGAATGGAAAGTTGCTACAGTCGTACAAGGACCCTGAGGTATGATCCTCTTGTCAGTATTTACATTTATCTTTCATTTACTGATTACCAATCCCACGCAGTACACCAACATTAACTACCGCATTCGCTCAACTCTTGGCCTTAAAGACGCCATAGCCGTGGCAGGCAGCGAAGATGGCAGCATTTTTGCCTGGGATGTGGTATCAGGCACGGTCCTGCACCGTCTTCAACACGGAGAGTCCAAGGGCGCGTCCAAGAAGGACGTCGTCAGTGCCGTGGCGTTCTGCCCAAGTAGGAAAGAATTCGCCAGTGCGGGCGGCGATGGGAATGTCGTGGTCTGGGGAATTTAGGCGAACAAAGGTGGCATAGGTCCCAAGAATGCCTTTAGACTTGGCAAGTATCTTGGGTAAACATTGTAGATACTTGGAGTTTGATACCTCTCGAGAATGTACATGGGAAATTCATGGAGAAGTACAGATACTTGACCACTGATCTCCTCAAGGAACCCATGACCTTCGTATTTGAGCCTCATATAGATCGGCGCACACGCGCATACTTGCCGGATTGGGAGAAGATGTGGTATGGAAGCGCGAATCAGTGAACGAGACCGCCTTTTAACTTGTAGATTTTATACAACCCCTACATCATCCCAATACCTTATTGCACAAGACTGGTTTGTGAGACTTGTGATGTTCGTTTCTCTGAATAGCACCACTCTTTCCTCTTCGATCTATTATAAGCTGTGACAGATATGGGGTTTCACTGCCTTAGCCCTTTTGCATTTGTTCTTTATGAATAAGTGAAGGACATTTGAAAAAGATATGCTCGAACAGAAAGCTCGCTCCCACCACTTGTGGCTTTAGGAATAATGCTGCACATGGACGTAAGAGAAAATGCATAGGATATGTATGAGATCGGGTTCATTTGAATTTGGAACACTTGTGCCTAAAAGAATACCTCGACTACACCAGCGTTGACGCTTGCTACTATTTTCCCCCCTAGTTCCGATCTCGCAGTCCACTTTTAAATAAGGAGCCAAGTATAGGGTACGTATCCGCCGGCATGTTCGACACGAGCAGGCGGAGTACCTTCCGGATGTGGTCTCATTTAGGCGGACAATAAATAGCAGCAGCCCGCCGTGCGGTTTCAAATCTTAAAAGAAACCGAGGGTGACGAGTATCACAGCTTACATTGAACGTGATGGAGCGAAAAGGGTGATCGTTTGCCCATCTTGCAGGGACTTGGTACGTCCGCCTACCTTGACTGGCTCAGACAATATGCGGACAAAAACAAGGGTGGCAAATCTTCAACCGTAGAGGCAGGCGGAGCTCCACTTGCTCGTTCGGTGGCTGTGAGGGAATTCATCTTCCGAACGAAAGAAGCCCGGTCCAGCCTTCCACAGTCATCAGAGTCATCGATAGGAGTGCTGACACTCCGCAGGGTGGCTTTGAGTAGTGCGCACTTTTCCATGGGTGATATGGCGTGCGCTATGGGCAGATGTCACACCTGCAGAACACTAGTACAGGGGTTGGCGGGCCAATAGGAGAGAAGACATTTCAAAGGAGGATGCAAGAAAGGAGGGGTTCGCAGCAGAGGCACGGAACGGCTCGGGTTGCGTGGATGAAAGGAGGCGTAGCGCGGCAGATATCGCGGGAGCAAGCCGGGTGCTTGGGCAGGCGGCAGGCGGGAGTAGCCGCGTCATTGGCAGTCGTTTCGTCTGCTCTCGTTTCGAGTTGACGTCTTTTTTCGCACCTCACCTCAACCCGCACCTATTGCTTTTTCGATTTTGCCCGCGCAGCCGCTGGTGTGTCGCCCACACCTTCGGTGCCTGCACGCCGAAGGCCGACGAGGACCGGCCTTCCGTCTTTGACCATCGTGTCCCTGGCCCAGCCACAGCGCTCGCTCCTCGCTCATTGTCAGCCCATAATTGCCGCGTGGCACGTGGAGATGGGCGCAGCGGGCTCAGAACTTCCGGCCAAGTAGCTGGAGAAGCGTGGAGACTGAGCGACTCCTGATCTGTCGTCATTTCACGGATCCTCATGTAGCGTTGCACATCACAACCAGGTACATCGTCACTGTGCAGCATCTGCGGGCCGGGCAATATGCGCGAGCAAGTGCAGGTGCAGGATGGCCTGAAAGCAAGCGCTACAAGCGCCGAAAGCTAAAGCAAGCAGGTCGGCAACCTCTCCGGCAACGGCAGCTGGGGTGCAAGTGAGTGCAACCATGAAGCATGGCATAATAACGCCGGAAGAAGCACCGGCAAAAGCGCCTCTGTTGCCCAAGACGGTGGGGGAAAAGAAGGGCGGCAGCATTCTGGTATCTCACGCGGGAATGGTGTGCTCCCATGTGACAGAGGGGCTGGAACGGGTGGCTCGAATAGGTAGGCGGGGCGAGCAGTGATGAGCAGCGAGGCCGGTAAGAAGGTAGCCGTGTCGCCTGACTGACAGCCCATTCTCACGTTGGCCCCGGCTCGCTCCTTGGCGCAGGGGCGGCTCTTCTTGCAGGGACTCAGCAGAGCGGAGCGCGCCTGCAGCCTGGCTCGAATGCTGGCCTTGCGTGTGAAACATATATATCAATTCCCCGCGTCGCCAACGGTGCGTCTTTCTCGAAAGTACCTGTTTGCTCGACTGTTCCTGAGATCTCGAGACCCTGTACTCCTAAAATAACCCGACTCGCCCGATCTTCCTCGTTGTACGGCCCGTCTCGGCTTTAGCGCCGGTATTCGTCAGTCACCAGCTCAGCCCTGTTGCGGTCTGGCATCATAGTCACCATCTAGTGAGTCCCTGTTGCCTGTCATACCTCACGCCAGTGTCCACAAGTACATAGGAGTCGCTGTACAAAATGGCGCATCTCCCGGCCACAGAATTCACCTTCTACTTCCACCCTCACTCTTCCTTCCGCTAGCGCACCCAAGCCTCGCGCTAACATTCCGCTCTCTCCCCGCAGCCTCGAAGCACCTTGGAGTCCGTCCAAACACCAAGAATTTTGTCCAGCAGCTTCTCTCTGCAAATCAAGAATCCACACAAACAATGTCGGCCCTCAGACACGCCATCCGCCGCTATTCCTCGGGCGCCTACGTGCCGCGCTACTCGCGCCTGCAGCTGCTCGTTGCCCACAGCGCCATCACTGCCGGCGTCGTGCTGCCCTTTGTGCACCCCTACCTGCAGACCCGTCAGGCAAAGCGCGACGGCACCTACATGACCAAGTAAGTCAACCCCGACTCCATTTCCTTGCTTTTCTCCTTTGCCGTCCCCTTTTTGTGTTTGGATTGCGCGTACCGCCCAATCGCAGCACGAATAGGGCGCTTGGTCGGCAATATTGGGGCAACGGTGGAGCTCCACCTGCAAGATTGTCAACGTAGCGTCCACAGGGCTGACAGAGCACTGCTATCCAGGCCGCCGATCGCCTTCACGCCCAGCCCGAAGTTCTAGAAGGGAAATGGTTAGGGGAGCTGCCGATCAGGGAGCTTTCTCATGATCATCTTTCTCATTCTTCATTTTCTCGGGATTGGCAGTTAGAAGGGAAGCGATTCGGGGGTTCGTCGGCGTAGGAAATGCAGCGTAACTGCTATTCAGAAGGGAGGGGCCAAGGGCTGGTGAAACCCTCCCGTTGAAGCATCACATTGGCGTTTGAAGGTAATATACCAGGACGGGAATTCATTTGCTATCACCTGTCGCTCTTTTGTTATGAGCGGCTTGCTTTGCCTTGGGATTGCACATGTTTCGATAACCTCACAGTCGAATAAACAATTCAATAGATCAAATTTGTACATGGAGAGGAGAAGGTGTTGAAAACAAGCAAAAAAAAAAGTGTCTGCTCCATGACGCCATACAGTGCCGGATCCTCGCTTGGAGCTCGAAAATAGAGAATTGAGCCGTTAGTCTGTGCAGACCATGTCCCCAGAGACACACAGAGAACTCGCTGTTCGTGATTGAGGAATTGACGTTTTCTTTTGTCGAAAAAGACACATAAAGGTCCGGAGAGATACCCGCATGCACGTAGCCATCCGGCCAACCTTCGTTTCAGCCACATACGAAAGGGGTGTCCCCAGCTTTTCCTCCTCCGCATTTAATTCTCCACTTCTCCCGCGTCTCTTCTCCACAAGGCATTCGTATCTCCACAGGGCCCCTCACCCCATCCCTTATATCACACCACCGCCCGCTCCCGGCTCCCTTAACTAAACCGGTCTCCCTTCCTGCTCCTGAACGGCTCACTCGCCTCGTACTTGCTCTTCTCCCACACCTGCTGGCCGGCTGTCTCGGGTGCGTGTCTCGTGGGTGCTGGATCCTGACTGGCCTCTTGGCTGGGGTTGGCGCCGGCGCCATTGCCAGTGACCGTGGCGGGAGTGGTGTTGCTGCCGAAGGCTTGCGCCTCAAGCTGCTGCTGCTGCTCCTTGCGCCGGCGATCGGCGAGCGCTTTCTCAGCGCGCTCAGCGTTGATTTGCTTCTTCGCGAAGTAGTAGGCACCACCGCCGGCTATGAAGTTTTCGGGTCAGTGGAGAGACCGGAATTGAGAGTCGTTGAATTGTGGAGAAAGCGAGGGAAAAGAGACGGCGGAGGGTTCATAGGCGTAAGACGTACCGACGATCAAGACGCCCCATCCGTAGCTGTTGGAGATAGTGGTGAGCGTTGGTTCTGCGGACGTTTTCGGGAATGGCTGTGAATGACGTACGCGGTAGATCTGACCTGTGCGGGCGTCAGTGGTAGCTACACTCAGCATTGAGGCGGCGCGGAGCTTACAGTGTTCATGGCGACGAGTTTAGAGCAGTAGGAGAGGGTTGTATTGCGGTCTGGGAGGCTTTCGGGAGAAGGGAAAGAAGAGAAATGGGCGGTTTGGGATGCCGACGGAGCTCACTGCAAAATAGTGGATGAAATCAGGCCATACTGTAGGGCTGACCGCGCACCGAACACGGAAGGTCGAGCCGCCTATCATATAGCTCCCGCTCGTCAACCAGCTCTAAATCACTCACCTCCGTCTCTTGGTCGCCGACCCGACTCGCTCTCAGTAAATCGCCGACTATTCCTTGCAACCAGCATACGCTCTACTCGAGTCCTCATCGCCGATATTTCTAAACGGGAAACACGAGCAGCGGCATCCATTCATCATGCACGAAGACCGTACGCTACAAAGCTCCCCCCCACCATCTTACCAACAACCTCCGAAATTGACCACCATTCCTCTCCAGACCCGCACACGCTCCTCGCCCAAATCCCCCTCACCGTCTCGCCCTTCGTCTCCCTCCCGACCGCCACCCCGCTGCCCTACACCTACAAGCAACTCCCCTCCACCCTACCCCCCTCAGTCACCGACCCGCCGCCCGACGCCGCCAACAACGACACCCAACAGCAACAACACCCCCCGAAGCCCGCATACGTGACGTCCGCGTCTGGCCAGCACGCCGCGCACCCGGACGACATCATCGCGTCGTGCCGCGCGCTGCAGGCGCACCTGACGCAGCTGACCGAGGACGCGCGTGCGACGTTGCGGCGCTGGGAGGACGGCATCCACGAGCGCGACCTGGCCGAGAAGAGGCGCGTCGCGCCGGGCTGGCTGGACGAGGAGGTCAAGATGCTGGTGCCCGAGCGGAAGGGCGGCAAGCAACAACAGCAGGGTAGCTTGTTGGATGGGGGTGTGCCGGGGCAGGAGGGTGGTGCTGCGGCGGGTGGAGAGGCGATGCAGGGGGTTGTGCAGAGCGATGAGGGGGCGGAGTTGGATAGGGCGTTTGGTGGATTGGGGATTCGGTGATGGGGCTGCCCGGATGTTGCGAGAGTTTGCAAAGACCAGCTGCGAGGTACAAGTCGTGTCTGAGCTTTGGAATCTCAAGCAGGCCTCTTCGGATGGGTCAGAGGTCGGTTCTCCGTAACGTTTGTGCTGGCATTAGTTGAAGGTCTTCACTGTTACAGGCGTTTAGGGTGTCATGGTGATATGGATATGAGTAAGGACTGAAGAGTCAAATTGAGGCGTATAAACTTCAGGAATTTAAGGAGAACAACGTCGTTACAAGGTTTCGAATTTCGGTTTTTGGTTAAGAAGGGAAGACATCAATCGCTAGATAAGAGTCCCGACGTTGAGTACATGCCGGATGGCTCTCGGGGTTGTTTAACCAATATCATTACCTCGACATTTTATTATTCAATTCTGTACATGCTACAATGTGATGACCTGAGGATTAGCAGCAGAATCTTTCCATGCTGTTCTGAATGGAAGTAATTATTCGACCAAGAGGGGTAGACCCTGGCTGAATGATGCGGAGCGGGAGATCAGCGGCGGACTTCCGCGCTGCGGTCCAAAACCAAACCAACACCTGTACCTCAACTCTGCAACCTCTCCTTCACACCCACCACACACCAAAAGGCGCGCCAAATAAATGTGACGGCCGCCTTCTTTGACTACAGAAGTTCAAAAACGACAAATTATCCTAGAACAAAATCCCACCCGACCGCAACAATGAGCAAATTCGAAGTCCGGCCACCTCCCACACTACTCCACCAATGCTCCCGCAGCTAACCTCCAACCCCGTCCACAGCTCCCCTCCGAAAACACGTCCCGCCCCTCGACGCCCTCCTCCCGCCCGGCCCTCTCCTCCGCCGCCATCTCCGACTCGGACGACGACGCCGACCTGCCCTACCCGGAGCCGCTCCCCCGCAGCGCCTTCTCGATCCCCTCCTCCACTTTCTCCGCCAGCGCATATCTCTCGACGCTCTTGCACCGCCACCAGACGCTGGGCGACCTGCGCGCGGACCTGCGCGCGCGCAGCACCCTCATCAGCAGGGAGCTGCTCGACCTGGTAAACGCGAACTACGCCGATTTTCTGAGCTTGGGGCAGGCGCTGCAGGGCGGCGAGGAGCGCGTCGAGGAGGTGCGGGTGGGGTTGCTGGGGATGCGGAAGGCGGTGGAGGACGTGCGGGGGCATGTGGTGGGGAGGGAGGAGGAGGTGAGGGGGCTGTTGGCTGAGAGGGAGCGGGTGCGGAGGGGGAGGGGCGTTGCGCGGGCACTGTTGGAGGTGGAGAGGAGAGTGGGCGAGTTGGAAGCAGGGCTGGTTGTCGGGCAGGGAGGCGGCAGTCCGGCGAAGAAGGGGACGGATGCGGGGAGTGTGGAGAGCAGCGATGAGGAGGAGGAGGAGGAGGAGGAGGAGGACAGCGACGACGATGACGAGGAGGATTCGGGCAGCAGCGTCTCGCTGCCGAGACTGAGACGGCTAGCGAGGCAGTATCTGGGCGTCCGGCAGATTTCCCAGAAGATTGGCACGGAGCATCCGTTCTTGGTTGCGCAGGAGCCGCGGCTTACGAAGGTTCGCAATACGCTGTTGCTGGATCTTGGAGCGGAATTGAAGCAGGCGAAGGCCGCTGGACCACGAGGAAAGAACAGAGTTCTCAAGGTCATGAGCATCTACGCGGAAATGGACGAGGGCATGGAGGCTGTCAAGGTCTTGAAAGGAGGATATTGAAAGCTGTTTAATTTCTCCATGTCAAGAGCCTCTGAAGTTCCCCAGATCGTCGTCTTTACGAGCAGCGCACAATACCCATAAGCGGGCCATCCGCGACGTAGCAATTGAGTTTGAAAGATCAATTCATGATAATACATATTTTCCATTCCCGCTATAAATCCCTATATCTTCCACAAAATGCCTCGAAAATTTACACAGTTGCCAGCTCCTGGGGTTTTGGCGATTCGGGCCCTCTAAATTCACCGTTCAAGCTGAAGCCGGGTGAGTGCGTCGAGCTCAGCACCTGAACCAATACAAGTCAGCCACCAAATATATCTCACATTTAATCCGAGTCCGGAGACTTACCACTTCATGGACATCTTTGGCGATGCGGTCGCTCAGCTGCGCGATATCCTTCTTCACGCTGTTCATAAAGAACTTGATGTTCTTCTGCAACTCCTCCGGCGTGAAGCCCAGCTGCCCGATGGCCATCCTGACAACGCCCAGCCTCTCTCTGTACTCGGCAGCGCCGACCATCTCCTTGACGGCAGCGCCGGTATCCTTGATGACGGTGCCCGTCTTCGCGCTGGGCAGGAGGCCCTTGGGACCGAGGATGCGGCCGAGGCCGGCCTTGTTCATCTTCTGCAGCGAGTCGGCGTGGCACAGACAGCGGTCGAAGTCGATGCGACCCTCCTTGACGGCCTCGAACACCTCCTCCTCGCCGACCACCGCCGCACCCGCCGCCAGCGCCGCCTGCCCCTGCTTGCTGTCGCGCGGCGCGATCACGCAGATGCGCAGGTCCGTCTTGACCGGGTGCGGCAGCCGTAGCCGGTTGCGCACCACGGGGCCGTTCTTGAGCGTGCGGAGCTTGACGTGGAGCTCGTACTTGGGCGACGTGGGGTTCTGGCCGACTTCGAAGGCGCGGATGTACCTGCGTGGCGCAATTGGGTCAGCATGGCGGGTTTTGAGAGTCGTGTGCCTTTGTGGGAAGCGCGCAGGTCTCCGAGTTGCTGCGGCGTCGCTGGTGGGCGGGCTGGGCGTACCGTATCGCGTCCAGGAGGGCGAATTGTTCGGCATCTTTGAGGTCGTGGGTGAGGTATGTCGACCGGGTCTTCTTCTTCTTCTTGCTAGCGCTGTCGTCTTTTTTCTTGTAGCCTTTGCCGGCGATTGCGAAGCGGACTTGTTGGATGGGTATTGATGCCGGGGCGGTTGTGCGGCCGGCGGCCGGTCGTATGGAGGTGTTGAGGATATTCCTGCTCAGATGAGCAAGACACCGCTGTGTCGAAGCCATGGTGGCGCGTGGGATTCGTGGAGTCGTGTTGCCCGCGACTTTCCAATGAAGCAGCGGCCGGAGCTTGACGAACGACCGGTCGGCAGATCTCCGGTCGAAACCTCACAAGGCCACATTCGAGTCAGCCGTACCATTTCCATTTTAGGAGCATCATTGGTCAATTGCTAGTCACGAAGAGGCATCCGGTCGGTTCAAAGAACTATTAGCTATATTGCTAGTTTCCAACTACAGACTGATGCTTTTCCAAGACGTGTACCATGACGGCATAACATCAGAACTTCGTGCACGATATCACTACACCACCTGTATCCAACGAACTCCACTCGCCAGAGTGTTAAAAGAAACCAAAGCCATGACACATGAACACCAACCCAGCAGCCTGTTACCTCTGCTTTTTACCATGTATCCAGCCCCATGTAAAACCGAATCGCTTCCAAAACCGCGCTAAAAACAGACAAGCCGAAGATGAGAAGAAGCCAAGACAAACGCCGACTAGAGATCGCTGGCGATTAAACAAGCAGCAAGCAAGGATTTACAGTAGGAAGGGGTATAATACTGATAATACCTCGCTTTGTCACTTCGTTAGAAGTAAGGAAAGCATGCTTAGACCTTAGTCGGCGCAATTGGTTCAGTTGTTTCATCTGCGTTCTCGTCGTAAATAGCAAAGGTTATGCTTTCTTCTGGTGAGGAAACCTCGGGCTCAGTTGGCACAGGTGCCTTGTCGCTCACTTCGGACAGAGGCGAGGACTTGGCCGAAGCCGCCTCCTTCTGCTCCTTCGTGGGGATGTCTTGGAATGTGCATTCCTTCGACAGCGACGAGGGCTTCTCGGGAGCAGTGCCGTCGACAATGACATGCGAGTTCGCATCGAGACCCTCGCCGAAAAAGTCGGCAGCAGGGAGGTCGGACAGCGGCGAACGATCCTCCTCCATCGCGTCCTTCTCAAGGCTACGGCGATGCTTCATCTTGCTTGGCTCGAGAGCAGCGTCAGAGGCGCCGGCAGAGCGAGAGGCCGAAGCAAGGTGGTAGTCGGGAGGCGGAATATTCTCCTTGCCCTTCTCGCGTGACTCGTTCTCTGCGCGGGTGTCGGAGTCGTCGTCGGACGAGATGTCAAGAATAGTTGCGGAGTGCTCCATCATGTTGGTGGCTTCTTGCTCAGGGCTGTCTTCGTGGATTTCAAAAAACCAGCCCTTGGGCATAGCCTCGTCGAGGGTGGGAGCGGGCTTGGGCGTCGCAGCCTTGGGGCTTGGCGCGTAGCTAGGAATGGAACCGCTCAGGGCAGCGTCGATGGAGAAAGGCAGGCCAGAGGCGCGACGAGGGCTGAGGCCAAAAGATGGCGGGTCAATGCGAGTGGTGCGGCGTTTAGAAAGGAGGCCGACTCGCTTGTGCTTCGGAGAGCCGCGGCTGGTGCTAATAGATGGCTGGGTCGGAACGGAAGATGTCCGCGGCTTCTCAGAGGCTGAAACAGGCTTGGAGCAACGGGCAGAGGACGACGGGGTAGGAACAGCATCGGTCTTTAGGATGAACTTCGAGACCTTCTTGGGAGTGCCGTCCAGGTTCTTAGAACGCTTGGTGGGCGAGTCGAAGAGTGCGGGGTCGACGTTCTCGCTGTCGAATTCATCGTCAAAGGCAGACGAGGCCGTGTGGCGACGCTTCGACGGCGAGAACTTCAGTTGCTTGCCCTCAGGCGATGAGAAGCAAAATGAAGACGAGGCGATGGCTACAGAGGGATGAGCACTTCACACGGATCGACGCCGAGGGCACACAAGAGCGGGCCGACGCGCGATATGAGCAGATTGGCTTACATTTCTGGCGGTTCTTAGCACTGGAGAGGGTGTGCAAGCGAGGGCCATCGAGGGCCGCGAAGGGCTGGCGTGCCGCAACCTGAGCAGTCATTTTCCTGCGATGGGACTGATAGCCGGGGCGTCGAGTTGATGAATGATGAGCTGCAGTGGAATTTGCTTGTGGAGCAGGCAGCAGGCGCGACTCATGCACGGGCGGTGTTGACGTTGTCCCGCGAAAGGCAGCCGATAAACAATCGATTGAGCGGGGAACGGCCGGTGCGTCGTGAGCGGCAACCACGGTGGCAATCAGCAATATCCAAAGTCGAGTTGGAAACGCAGGAAGCGGAGGACTTGAAGGGAGAGCGAGCAAGCCTGAGGAGGAGAGGGATGGAAGCAGGGCGAGCGCGAGGTGATATCCGAGCAGGGCTGCGGGCGCGCGGGCGTCAGACGGTCTGACGAGACAAGCCACGATCGCGAGCTGCAAGGAGGGCGCGTCCACGGCGTGTCCAGTTGGTGTTTGGCGTGCAGCGGCAGCTAACCCAAAGACTCCTAGCCGGCTGATCGATAACAGGTTTACAGCTGCCGTCGTTGTCGCATCAGGCCGCAGCCTGCCCTAGCATTGGCTCCCAGCAGCCTTCGCCGCCCAGCCACCTGCATTTACGCCTGTACTGTACATGGATACGCCAGAACGCGAACGCGACACGACGCCCGCACCACCGCGTTTGTGGCACAATCGCGATGCCATGCCCTGCTCGGTTCGCTAGACGTCCTCTCTTCCTTTCGCTGCATCGACAAGCGCCGAGCTGATGCTCTCGGCCCTGGTCTAGCTATCCCACCACAGCCGCCAATTTCGCTCGCGCTGCCAGCTCACGCACCCGGAGCGCTGCTGCGCGCGAGCCCGACTGCCCTTACTCGCGAGCTATTGCCGCCGACGCAAGGCGAGCGCGGTAGCACAGAGCATTGCTGCTGTTTCAGCGCGTCACGCCTCGCCGTAGACATGGGTCGTGATAAGCCGTTCCCCGGCATCCGCCCCGCTCAGCTCTTAATTTAGCGCACCTTAGAAGCCCTATAGCTCCCAATGCTGCCCGCGTGGCTCGGCTCTCTGAGGATATGATCTTCTCCGGCGTCCACCGTACGAGCAATTGATGTGTTTGAGGTAGACATCCGGACTATGCCTCATCGCCTATTCCGGACATGGTTTCTGATACGGCTACCCCGACGTGTAGCTGATTCGCGCTCCGCTGACCTGCCCCGCGTGTTGAGGTTTCAGGTCTTCACCTTCACGCGACTGCAGACGCTCGGCGAACTGCCGAAATGCTACCTATTTGGCCCCCGCCCAGTCATGAAATAGCTTTGACGCAGCGCACACCGCTTAGGCTCATGAAGACCCACGGATATTCGCTCAGCAGGCCCGACAGGAGAGTCTCTTCCGTTGATCATAGTCCCGCCGAATGCACCTTCTTGGACATGCGCGTGAGTATAGCTAAACCACTCACTATCGACTTGCCCCCGCTTCGGAAGTATTCCGGCGATCTGCTGGAGTCCGCCGAGGTCGGCCCCAGAGTTATTGCAACACCAGACAGAAATACACATGGGTAGTTGAAGCACTCGTTCTGAACCGAATGCAATTGGCACCTACATCTGGACGAGTGTTTCAAATTCTGTAGGTCAGGGCAGTTTGCAATATCCCAAAGACCAACCTCGTACATACCGCCGTCCTCCCACCAATGTAGCCAATCGAAAGTGTGCTCCGGAATCCGTGGCATATCCGAATGAACTTACTGGAGAAATTGTTAAGTATCTATCCCATTCATTCAGAGCGAATCACGTGTAGCCAGCTTTTCTACCAATGATATGTTATGCGCCGCCACACGTGAGGGTAAGCCAAGGCTGCTCAATGCCGGTTGAACCGTGATGACGACTATACATTGGAAACTAGTTGACCTCAGATCAACTCGACCTCTTCAACACCTTGAACTGGTCCCACGTCTGAGCAATCCAAGGTCATGCTGTACAGTCAGCTGCGATGATGGAATCCACAGTACGTCACCCCACCGGATGGCACGGACGTGTGTGTCGGATGTGCCGGGATATCTTCTGAACATTCATGCAGACAATACAATTCCGGTCACTTGCGGACGCGGTGCGAATCAGCTTCATTGTGCTTTGTTCGACTCCCACTTCTTCAGGTCATGCCGCGTCTGACTTCTATGTTTGAAGCTATCCTGCATTTGGGCATTGCGAGCCCGCTACAGACGACCTCCTCTGTCGATCTCCGTCTGAACCACATCCAGGTCATCGGGACGCATAACAGCTACCATCGCGAGGCCTCGATATTCGCCAGACCCGCCTTTGAGCTGCTTGTTCCAGCTCCTCAAAATTACTATTACAGTCATGCATCACTTCCCGACCAATTGACTGACCAGTCGGTCCGGAGTCTGGAGCTCGACGTCTTCGCCGACTATTCCTCTCCCGGCCAATTCGCAGACCCGCTCATCAACCGTCTTGCGCAATTGCCCAGTCCGCCAGAGAAATGGCAAAAGCAGATGCGCGAGCCCGGTGCAAAAGTCATGCACGTGACCGACGTCGACATTGGTAGCGTCTGCCCGACTTTCAAGGTCTGCCTGTCGGAGCTGCGCGACTGGTCTGAGTCGAATCCGGAGCATGTGCCCATCATCATCGATGTCGAGTTCAAAACTGTAGATGAGCGTATCCCGACGATCGGCGGTGCGCCAGGCGAGCCCTGGAACGCAACCAGTTTAGCCCTTCTGGACGATGAGATTCGCGAGGGTCTAGGCAACGACAAGATCATCACTCCGGATGACGTGCGGCTGGGACGCGTCAATGGGACCGAAAACGCGAACGCGAACCTTACCCTCGAAGACGCGGTGTTGCGGTTTGGTTGGCCTTTGTTAGATGCGAGCAGAGGCAAGTCCCCGTTTTCGACGATCCCATCTCGCGCCTCGTCCTCACTAACGTGAAAACAGGCCGGTTCCTTTTTATAATGGATAACAACCCTATCCCTACCCCGTCTCTTCGCGACATCTACCGAGATGGACGCCCGAATCTCGAGGGACGCGTCATTTTCACCAACTCGCTTCCTGGTGAGGCAGATGCTGCGTTCATCAAGCGGAACGATCCATCTGGCGACAATCTGGCCGAGATCCAGGAGCTGGTCCGGAAGGGATATCTCATCCGGACGCGCGCCGATGAGCCGATCAACTCCGTCCTTACTGGAGACGACGTTGCCAACGAGAGGCTGAAAAGAGCCCTCGAGACCGGTGCCCAAGTCGTGAGCACAGACTGGCCAGGCGTTGGCATGGCGAGCAGGTACGATAGCGACTACGTCGCGAAGCTGCCAGAGGGAGGTGTCGTAAGGTGTAACCCTATAAATTCTCCGGATGGATGCAATGATATCGACCTGGAGCAGTATGTAGATAACACAGCGCGAGGAAGGCTTATCAGGCAAGGTGTTTAAAAGTAAGTCAGATTCGTATCGATCTGGCTTTCTGTCTTGCTCACCTTGGACTAGACTGTCAGCAGGGGCTTCCTGTTGGAAACAGCTCGATTGGGAGGGACATTAAAATCGCAGCCCCATTCTACCTTGCAACCTAATTTAATTCGACATTCTGTGATTTCGGGATGGTAACTAAGTAATATGTGGCTAACATGTTGTCCGGATTAGGTGAACGTGGTCCGAAGCCTTATGAAAGCCTATCTCTCCTTGAATATACCCATCTCCTCCGGCTGATCTATAAATACAAGAGAGGCCGGAAATCACTGCTTGCAGATTCCGGAGAAGTACTCGTCAACCTCATCAAAATCATCCAAATCCGCAGCAAATCCCAAGTACGTGTCCGGTCTTAGCACAACAATGGCGCCTGTCTCATGTGGGATGTCGTACTTCTCGTGGGCTTGGAAGTCTGGATCGAGGAACATCTTACCGAT
This sequence comes from Botryosphaeria dothidea, assembly GCA_011503125.2. Classification (NCBI taxonomy): domain Eukaryota; kingdom Fungi; phylum Ascomycota; class Dothideomycetes; order Botryosphaeriales; family Botryosphaeriaceae; genus Botryosphaeria; species Botryosphaeria dothidea. The sequence continues at coordinate 4,072,948 of WWBZ02000001.1, forward strand.
TGGCGGTCCACCAAGTGCACTCCATGCGCTGTATGCAACACCGGGCACAATGGTTATGAAGTCAAGCAGGTGTGCATACCTCTTCGCAAAGCTTGTTTCCCAAGCCAGAGCTTCACGCAGACGCGTAATGCGAGGCACAGTCAGAGATGTGTTGCCGGCAAAAACGATGACCGTCCACTTCCCAGGGGCTTTATTGATCTCGTAAAGGCGCGTCCTGTTGGCTTGCGAACCAGGTTTCTGCAAGAGCACATCTGGGGCGCGACCGCCCTGTGGCAGCATGAGCTTGCGTTGCACAGGACTGTTCAGCGTAGAGTTTGAATACTCGATCCCGAGACCAACGGTGAACTAAAGTTGATTGTCATATGTAAGCTTTCCCGTCCTTTTGATATTGAGGATAAGCTAACTTACAGGTGCGGTTTCTTGAAGAATCATACACAACACTTCTTCTGGACTGTATTGCGCGGCAAGCTGCGCATACTTGGGCGGAATTCTGCCGGAAATAGCAGCGGATCCAGATTTGTCAATCTCGATCAGTTTTTCCGCGGACGGACGCCTCTCAGCCTCGTAGGTTTGCAGAACTGAAGGGTTGTACCATCCCTTCAATTCTCCGGCCAATTTCCACGCAAGATTTGTCGCATCGTGTATTCCGGCGTTCATCCCTTGAGCGAAACCGGACGAATGCGTATGGCCAGCATCTCCGGCGAGGAAGACATAATCCTTGAAATGGAGATTTTTGGCAACCCGCTGACCAATCCTTGGGCAGTGTCAGCATAAAGTATCAATCGAACCTTCACGGAGTGTCTCACCCATAACATGTCATCCAGTCCACTCGCTCAATCTCCAATTTGAAAGGCTTCACTGCTTCGACAGCTTCGTATTTGGCCTGCTCCTCGGTGATGTTGTCGCCATACTTCTCGTACAGTTTGGGCGACAGGACGTACCCAATGCGGTATGCATCATGGTCAAGGCGCACCCACAAGACGTTTCCGTGCGTTTCCGTCTCAATAGATGCGGCACCAATCTCGGAATTCGGCATGTTCGTCTTGAACCTGCCATCCATGCGGACCCACCTCAAAGCTGTGTTGTCACCCTCCATCCGAATGTTAGACAGTTGGCGGATCTTTGAGCGCCCACCATCTGCACCAACCAAATATTTGCTGTCGAAGTTGTGAGTATTCATTCCAATCCTCATTGGTTATTGATACTGACCATCTGACTGTTTTCTCCTCTTGAGTTTCTGCGTGTTTGATCCGGACCGAGATGTTGCAACCATCACCCAGGCTAGAATCCATATCGTACTGCACCACTTCCCACCCATACTGGACCTCGTAGCCGAAGGATTCATAGTTCATGCGCAATAGATCCTCGGAGTATTTTTGACGAATATTGAGAATGTACGAATGATATGAGTCCTTCATGGCCTTGAACAGGATTTGCCAGCCGCGGCCAGGCACAAGCTGACCGTTCTTGTAGGTCACAGTATTGTGCCCAAAGAACCCGACCTGGGCCATCTGATCAAACATGTCCTCTCTCTCTAAAAGCTCTAGCGAACGTGGGTATAGGGTTGTAGCGCGACCGTGCTTCTCCTGCAATTTGCGCTGATACAATTCTGCTGGCTGTCAACACTGCTCCATTATGTGAATGGCTATACTCACCAGCCACCTGAGAGCTTATGCCTTGTCTGGCAAGACTGTATGCAAGGAGGAGGCCAACGGGACCTGCTCCGCAAATGAAAACTTCTGTACAAACATGGTTTCCGTTCGCCATTCTCTCGTTGAGCATTCTTTCGACGAGTGTTTCTGTCTAGAAAGTCTGGACATCTACTATCTGATATTTATTCGAATCTTTGCATGGCTGTCTCCACCTCACGTCAGCACTAAGGGCGCGCGTCGTCGCTAAAGACATGATAGACAGAGCACATTCCTAATGCGGTTATTCATACTCGATTTAGGTGAGCCGGTCTTATAGGATGGTCGACGCTGATTTGTCTGCTAGGAGACTAATATCTTAGTCGTGCCGGAAGGGTTCATCGGATTGGTAGATCTTTGGAACCATCCGCAAGCCGCGGTTGTGGCTAATGCTTGGTCGACGCGTCGGTCGAATAGGATCCGGCCCCCAAACGGATTGCATCGGGTCTTTCGGGAACGCCCATCCTACCCCACTCCAACACTCGGGAATGACCGGTGCAAAACTCTTATTATTGGACTTCCCCACAACTTTCGGCAAGCAGAACTCTTTCTGATCACTCATCGAGCCTCCGGTCAAAGTTTGGTTAGTGGGCGTCACCAGGTTACAAGATAACGACACGTGAGTATTGATATTTGGAGTAGCAGGATTCGGAGGCTTATGAGTAAGTAAATGGGGTAGTACGTCCGTGGGAAGGATCGGGTTCTCCGCTGCACGAAACGTCCATTATGTCAAAACTCAGATATTGCTCGCATACACTAATTTTTCAGGGTACATGTGTATCGCCTTCTGGTTTGTTGCAATACTCCAATCATACATCATCTTTGCTTCTTTCTGCAGATCCTTCCAGCGTCTCCAACTCTGATCACCTTCTTCGTCTATTCTCCTTTTGTTTTCTCCCTGACACCCCCTTCTGTTTACCCTCGTCCCAGTGTTATATAATTTGCATCATCGATGAATGCTCCCTGCCCTTTGTCTCTCAACACCATGCTCCTTCTCATGATATCTCTTCTCCACTCCATATGAGTCCGGTGAAGCATTCTCCGGCAGCGTCGGAGCACCACCCAAGCTTGCCAGCACGGCCGAGTTGTTCGCTGTCAAATCATCCAGCACTTCAAGCTCCTGTCGGGTAAATACCCTTGGCAGCACCTGCGTCCGCAACGGAATCAGAGCACAAATGAGGACCGGGAAACCTATGTGCGGCGCTCGGTCAGACCCACGAACCTCGTCACGGGGTGGGAAGGCAGAGCCACTTACCAATCGCGGCAATCGTTTGAGAAATGGCCACGCACGCGGCGACGCCGAAGATCTGGAAGCCGATGTAGTACCAGACCTTCCTCTTTTGGACCTTCAAGAGCGGCTTGTCCCGCTGGATGAACCTGTTCTCGGCCATCAGGAAGATGAGCTTTTGGAGGATGCCGTTGGACTCGATGGAGCCCCACTGCAAAACGGTCCGTCAGCAAAAGACCGGCGTAACGTACGCGAACAGGTATGAATAAAACACATACCCCCACTACAAAGAACACGCCCGCAAATACAGCCGCCGGCATGGTGTGTAAGACAATCAGGAGTGGCCCCGTCATCGTCCCGATCAGCGCGAGGCCCATGAGGAAGTGGGAGACACGCTGCTCGACCACGGCGGTGGCCTTGACGATCGGCGTACGAATCTCGGCGCCCTCGCCGCCTTCGTTGGTCGAGACTGTTTTCAGTTCGGTCTCGTAGAAGGTCAGGGAGTCCGTGTGGACGGGCGCTTGCGGGACGAGACCGTTGGGCATGGGCAGGCCGAGGATGCCAGCGACGAAGGTGGTGCATCCGAGGAGGAAGAAGTCCCAGTGGAAGCCGCCGGGCTTCTTGAGCGGGAATTGGCGGGCTTGGGCTGTTAGGCTGCTGACGTTCTGTAAGGATTGTAAGTCTCGTTAGGTTTCAGAGGTCAAGGACTTCAAGACTGCTTACATGATCGTAGTAGAAGAGCAGCATTATGAGGAATCCGAACGGAAGAGCCACGAAGACCCATTTCACATCCAGATTCCAAAAGTCGATGAGCCAATCACGCGGCTGTGTGGGATAAAAGGCTCTTGTGATGGGGACGAAGGTGATGTGAGTTGACTTCAGATTTCCCGGAATATGGGAAAAGCCAACCCAGAAAAGAGTTCCGATCTACGCACAAATTCGTCAATCCAAGTGAAGGGAATCCGGATCAATCGACATGGCACATACCACGTAGGCGTAGTCTGCAAGAATGCCGCGGAACCAAGGCTTCCAAATGACACCGGCGCCGAGCTTCTCAAGGCCATATATGCTTCCGAAGTACAGTATGGCAATCACACAGGCCAGGTAGCCTGCAGTGTTGCCTTCAACGCTGAATTCATTCACGAGCTCCTCAACTCCTTTGACTGTATCATGAATCAGCGTTATGCAGGTGACGCCAGGTCAATACACAAAAGGTGGGTCGTGATGCGAATTTGCCACACTTACTCATGTAGATGATGCCAACGTACATGCCGAACGACTCGCTGGAGAAGTCGGTCACGTACCGCATGTAGTCACATAAATTCCAAATCCCGGCAAGCCAGTGGAAGATAGCAGCCCAGATGGCAGTCCATGCCATGAACTGCGGGTATATCGAAGCGTCGTATTGGATGATGATGTCGTAGATGGTGTAATTGAAGAGAGAAATCAGTCCAGTGATGCCAACGATGGTGAGTGGTTGCGCGCCAAGGATGCTGAAGACCATGGCCGCAAGTGCGGAGGAGAAGAGTGCCTCATTGACGCCGAAGAATTCTCCTGTTCGGCGGTACATGTCGAGCGTATATGCCAATGCGGGCAGAAGGCTGCATTGAGGAGTCAGTCATCCGATATGCGTCGTGTGCATTGCGTGAGGACGTACTTGACAAAATACATTCGAATAGTGCTTGCTACTGTTCTGTAGGTCCAGGCATCGGTGATATCGCTCCAGTAATATGGTAAGCGCCTCTTGATGTCGTGATACATGCCGCGACAAGGCTGCAGCACTCTGTATCTCCGCCATCCTTTCAAGCCGTCGAAGGTGTATGGGTCTGCAAAAGACTTCTCCCGCGCTAGAGGCGCGCCTACCTCCGCTTCAGAATCAGGGCTGCTGGCAAAAGTCGAAGCCATGATAAATGACAGCAACAGCCAAGTGTTGCCAGGTAAACTCCAGAAAACAGAAAGGACAAGAACAACAGAACAAGAACACTCAGAGAAGTGCAGAAAATTTTTAAATGAGTTTGGGTAGCGCAATGCGTCACTTTCTTAGCAGGAGGCGCAGTGATATTAATATGGATGGATAGTCGGTCTGATGGAGCGTGGATGACCGCAAAGGGGCTTGGCGCGATGGCGAGAACCCTGCCTCTTCCGTGACGGGTCATGGCAGAAGTGGCGGAGATGGGCATGCTTGTGGAGCCACGGCGCTTTGTCGTCGGTGCATACCGCTAACTGCATCCGTTGCAAGGCAGGCCGAGACATGCATGCCGCATTCTCAGGGACGAGAACACCAGATTTAAAGAGTGTTGCCGGACGGACTTCACCGAAAATGTCGATTTGGAGAGGAAGTATAAGCAGTTGATTGAGTTTCCCGCGATGAGATGACCGAGCGCCTAGCGTAGGGTAAAAGGTAAGGCGGGAGGTGTTTGACGCTCGGCAGTTCCTCCGCAAGTTCCGCTGCGCCATTGGCCACCAGCTCGACCATTTCTGCTGCCCGGGCAGAAAATGGCTCAACCTCGATTACCAAGCCCTGCCACTGTTGGCTCTGCTACGCCGTCCATCGGCCCTCATTTTCTGCTCCCCCTCATCGATCATCACGGTCGCTTCATGGAAATTAAGCCGGTGCAGACATGCAGTGCGATCAGTCTCCTGTAGCGAGACCCTCTTTCTTACCCATGCGTCTAGATGGATTGATTATCACATTGTTGGATGGTTACTTGAGATTCAAACCTGCGGAGATGCATCTATCCGTGCATTAGAGACGAATACTGAATCAGAACGACGCAGCTAGCGCTATGATAGCTCTGGAAAATCCACATAACAAACTTCCAGCACATCCATCCTAAACAATGTCTGTGCTCGTGCCTTAGCCACACGTCGGATACCGCTTGGCAGTGTCCCTCGCCAGCCCGAGGCCGTCGTGGCGGCAGGATTAAGTGAGCCGGGGGGATCTGTTTACGCGTTCCGGCCAACTGTACTTCTACTGCCGCCTCTTCCGCTTTTCTCCGTCCCATAACTTGATGGATCTCGATCATTCGAGCCTCCTGCAACGGAAAATCATCCCCCCTTTTGCTTATATCCATCGCCCAAAGTGGGTAAAGGAGATAGCCGCTTACAACTTCGCTTGCAGAGAGCGTCATACTTCCCCGCTCCTTCACGATCGATTCCAAGTCAACCAAACCTGTAAGCCTTCCCCTCTTTTTAATTTATACTGCACAAATTAGGCCTATATACACAGAACTAATTGACAGTGAATAATAGATCACCAACAGGGAAAATACTTACCTCTCACGAACAATTGTTCGATAAAGGTGTCGCAGAAATGTCCAACAACAATACCCTCGCACCAACCAACAACAGCGCATTGCTGCACTCCGTGATACCATGGCCCGGCGAGCCGAGAACGTCCCCTCCTCACCGCCGCACAAAACAGGCCTGCGACAACTGCAAAGCCAGGAAAGCGAAGGTATGTTCGTGATGCGAGCCTACCGTGACCACAATACTTGACCACCTGTCCAAACAACTGCTTCGAAATTTCTCGTATTCTCTCCTAATCTCCAATACTCCCTTTCATCGTCAAGATTTCTCGGTTTTACTTGAACATAAAATGCACATCCGAATTCCAAGGAGCTGACGGCTGACATTGGGGTTTTCCCTCTTGAATAGTGCAGCAACACCAAACCATGTACCAACTGCCAGGAGGCTGACATTCTTTGTACTTCCGTAAAAGCAACGAGGAAAAAATCGACTCGTGACTGGTATGTACCACTCCATCTCCACACCAAATCCTCTTTACCCTTCGCTCTCTCCTCCTTTCTCTTTCTACGTGCAAGAAGCAGTCCGGACATCCGTGTTCGGAAAGACTGATTACATGTGCGCCTTGATGGTTGCATCAACGCCCCAATTCCACGAGCCTGAAGCTACAATGGAGACGCCGAACCCACCTGACCAACCACCCACAGGGAGATCGAAACGCTGCGCGCGGAGCGCACCCGTCTCGTCAACGCCGTTAAAGTCCTGCACCAACAACTCGCCTCGCGCGCACCCGACCTCCTCTACACCACCAACAGCTCAGACCCAACAACCACAACAATCCCTTCATCCGCCTCTTCCCCCTCGCTCCTAAAACCCGACCCGGAGAAAATGTCCGTCAACGAAATCGTCGGGCTGATCGAGCTGCGAACGCAGCAGCAAAAGAAGCCACAAGGCGGCCACGGCACGACTGCCGAGAGCAGCTCTTCCTCGTCTCCCGAGTCGAGCCTCTCATGCACGTCGGAGCTGGACGCCGTGTCATCGTCGTATGTCGGCGGGGGCTTGGTGCTGCTGACGCCGTCGAACGCGTCTGAGGAGAAGACGCGCGCGGCGGGACCGCAGCAGCAGCAGCAGCATGTGGACTTTGGATTTGATTTGTCTGCCATCGACCATCTCAACTGGACGTGGCCGGAGGAGTTGGGTGGCGGGGAAGGGACCTCGGAGGGATTGTGGAGTGGGCTGCGGGATTTGGCAGGTGATTCGCGGGAGCTGGATGGGATTGATCAGGTGTCCATGGAGTGGGTGGGTGAGTGGCAGAGCCCGTGGCAATGACATGATAGGCTTTTTATTTCATGCATGTAAGGATCGATGGCGTGGAATGAATGCGCCAGAACATTGTCATGGCTGCGCTTATGCACCCAAGAACCAACAACATACCTTGATGATGCATTTTCATTATTCTGGCTCTTTCGTCTCAACTCTACGCCCCCTGTTGCGATACCTGCAGCAGCTCTCGCCGCACAGGCACTCTTTATCCAGATTGGTCCAGTACCGCCCGGAGTAGTCGACGGTGATCTCCTGGCCTGCCTCGATTCCTTTGGAAACCAGAATGATCCGCTGCACGCCCAGCCAGGTGAATTTCTCGAACTGGCTGTTAGGGTTGCAGGAGTGGTTGACGAATCTCGTGTAGTTGCCCTGACGTCCCTGCCAGATTTGATATGTCTTCCCGTTCGTCTCGCCTTGCATGACGTCCATGTCACGCAGGCCCCTCGTAACCAATCCAACAAACTCCCCTATCGCTGTGCCCCTTTCGAAAGGCTGGGTGGTGTCAGAAAAGAAAAAGAAATTTCTGAGGGCAAGGAGACACTTACACAACAAGCTATGAGTCCATTATTACGTCCGTTTGGCGTCCGAAATACCTGGACTGGGCACGGATTCTTCGGTCCGCCGTAGAGATTAGGGAAACACCGGCAAGAATTCACAGCAGGATCATCCGCCTGCAACTCTCCACATACGGTACAAATGAAAGATTGTTGAGGCTTGTCGGAAGACACTTCGCGAGGATCGGAAAACCCCCACGTTCTTACGTCTACGATGGAAGAATCGATGTGCTCGTAAGAAAAGTTTGGGTCCCATTGGAGATAGGTAATAGACAGGGGAATAGGGCGGCTTTGGTCTTCGACTACCCAGTCATGAGCATGTCCGTGGTACATTCGTTCAGACGACTCGCCGATGAATGATAGGAGCTGCCTCCACTGGGGTTGCAAGGTATCGGCTGCCACCTCGAAGCGGGATCGGAGACAAGCTAGGCGCTGCATTGCCTCCTTGTCGAAGCTGATTCGGTATTTGCAAAAGCGGTAGATGCCCATTCCAGCGAATACTAGAGCAACCCATCCTGCTGCTTCCTTGATCTCGTAGTAACCTCGCCATATTGCCCTGATTTTCAGATTAGTGTCTCAAATTCTGACAAAAAGGAAGATAATTTTCCATGGGAGAAATTTCTCACAACGAGAGTAGTAGAGGATGAACCTACATTTTATTTCTCAGATCCTTTTCACTCCAACCAAAGTCTTGACAAGCTTCCATCAGTGCAGCTTTTCGACTCTTAGTGGGAGATTGTTGCGGATTTGCATCACACAAAGCCTGGATTCTTGCGTCGAAGCATTGGATCCAGTAAGCTTGAACGATGACCTCTAATGATCGGCAGCACCGACTGGCAGTGGTAACTTTTCGACACAAAACGTTCATCTTGTTGAAAGCTGTTGATCTGGGTCCTATAGCGGTGACATCTATTTGCGTGTTCGTGGTACTAGCCTCGATACTTTTTGGTGTTGGTCCAGGGTCTTTCCATTGGTCAATCTAGTCGTAGTCAGAAACATACTTAAAACTTTAGGACCTTGTCAATGTAGCTGTCACGGGTGCTCTGCTCTCGAAGGTACTGCCAAGACGGAACGGTTTGCGCGTGACTTTATGAGTGTTCTATCGTGTGAAGATTGCGAAAATAACGACGTATAATATTGAAGGTAAACGGTGAGATTATGTGTTGAATTGCTTCTTGAAGACTTACTACAATCTGCGGGTCAAAGCTGATACTACCGTGAATCTGCTCCCAGATGCCAATAATCAGACGATCCAGGGTCGAGGGCTGCATCGGACGGACTTTCGGGGCGACCTTCTTGCGCTGAGGAAATTTCCGGGTCTCGGGCTCGATCTGGCGCGCTGGAGCAGGCTCGCTTTCCTCGGGCTCGTGGCCGGCGTTTGAAGGGCGACTCAGGCGGAGGCCGCCCGTCTCCTTTCTGCGCTTGGACGTCGGCTCTGGGTCGGACAGATAGTCGCGCGGCGGAGGGCGGCGGGCGCGCTGCGGGCGCGAGAGCGCGAGCATGCCATTGCTGGTGGGGTTACCGCCGCTGGGAGTTGGGGAGTCGTCGGTGGTGGTTGCAGGAGTGCGCGGGGTGGAGGAGGCGGCTCTTATGGCGGCAATGTCGATCGAGCCCTTCGGAGACGGGTCCGGTTCAGTGCGCGGAGCAGCAGAGGTGGCGTTCGAAGGGGGGAGAGACGTACGAGGTTTATGCGGCGAGGGACAGTTGGTGTACCTGCGCCCTCCCAGGCCTCATGGATGACACCTTCGATGCGGAGGGTGGGCTTCACGAGGCCGTCCGAGGCAAGCAACTGCTCGTGGAGAAGGGCGGAGAGTTGTTGTTGGATGGACCTAACGATGTGGGCCGAGATCTCGGCTACCTCATCGCTGGGAGAGCTCATGGTCCCGTGGTGGAGGAGGAAGAAGTAGATGAGAGCGCGGGCTCATTGCCCTCTTGGCTTGAGGATTTGCGCCCGTCCGGGAGGCCCGATAATTCGGCTGTGGAGATGAAGCGATTGAATCCGAAGAAAACGACCGCAACTGTCTCCGCTTCCGCGATTTGCGTCCTCGAGGCTGCTTCATGGGCGACGGCGACGATGACGATGACGATGACGGCTCAAGGTCAAGAGTTCGTTATAGGAGCCGAAGCTAGTCATGTCGATCGCTAGTGCTCAGAAACGGGCCTGATCTGGACCGCGGAATCGCTCCTTCCGACTGCACCAACACCTGAAAATCGTCCGAGTTAGCCTCAGCCCGTAAGCTTCTAGTACACACTATAGGCCCGATAAACGCCTCTTTTGACACTTCCTACATACAACCCTCGCTAACTCGACGGGATGAAACCCAACCTCCTTCTTTCAGTGGCCGGTGCACCCAACCCTCTGAAATTGAGCCTAACGGACTTTGTTTCTTAATGCCTAAAGAATGCACTCGTATGATTTAAAGAGAGTGTGGGGCATTGACAGGGAGCTTTGCATCGACGGATTTTAACACATTACTTCATGGAGAGTGGAAGCATTCGTCCGGACGCAAGTGTAATTCAATATCTCATACACTTACGTCCGGACGAATGCTTCCACTCCCCATAACAGTTGTTATCTTACGTCTCGAATTTGGCACTAACCACCGGCTATAGTAAAGCTCAGGTTCGGCTTATGCGGACTATCGTCGTAAGTAAATGTATCTTAGTTATAGCAACTACATTAATATAAATTTCCTTATAAAAAGTAGATAGAAATATAGAATAGAGGACCCTCTATAATTCTATCTACTTTTCTTTATATATATATTCTATAGAGCTGGTCGAGATATTAAGGAGTATCTTTAGCGAACTTATTTTAATGTTCCCGCATAGGCCTTAGCGACTTGCGTTCCTATACAAATTCCTATAGCTACGGTCACTTACGCTAACCCGTCCGCATAAGCCGAACCTAAGCTTCACTATATAGTATACCTCCGTAAACTTAGTCTGGTCGGATCTTCCTTTGAGTCTGGTTACTATAGAGGGGCGATGCAGCCGCCAAATGTGAAATTGTCTCCAACTAGTTTGAAAAAGATCTAATCAAGACTGCTATGAGGAGTGAAGCATTCATCCATATGAACGTTTCGACTTGTTCTATGTGCTACATTTGGTAACAACCGCCAACTTCAGCACATATTTGTAAAAGTGGTCCGATCGAATTTTCCGTAGTGTTAGGACCAAGGTCCATGAGGCACCAACGCCCAGCAACACCTCAAGCCTAATGCACTCCCTCGAGCCCCGGCGTCACCACCGCGAGAAGCATGCGTACCACACGCTGACCCCCAGCGGACTGCCGGCCGGCTGAGGGCCGCTACAAGGCCGAGATGGGAGACCACGGCGCCCACTGCGTGGCCCGTGAGTCTCGCCTGCGAGCCCTCGGCGAGACGCCTACGATTTTATAGCTAGCCATCTACGCGTTCTCTTAGATGGCTAAGGAATCGTCTGTCTATTGATTTACTTATCCAGCCAATTCGACTCCCACGTGATTCTCTGTCCGTCAGAGCCTCATAGGTAGGAGCATTTTGCAATAATTCTGAGTCCGACTGCTACTGGGGGAGGGGTGGGTGTGCAGCCGATGATTAGTGCTAACTGCGAAAAATTTACGAGGTTAGAAAAAGATCTAATCAAGAATTTTACAAGGAGGGAGTGGAAGCATTCGTCCGGACGTAACTGTCTGAGATATTGAATTACATTTGCGTCCGGACGAATGCTTCCACTCCCCATGAAGTTGCATTCATTGGAGACAGTCACTGACACGAAACAACTTGCGGAAACAAACCGACTGTGGATTTGAATGGTATCATAGGTATAACGCGTGCGTCAAAAGGTCAAACATCAACGATTCAGAGCCTGAAGCTTGCTTAGCAGCAGGATCACACAAGACTCAAGCACCCTCCACGTGCCTTACATTAGCCGATTTACCAGGCTCCTCGTTGCCGTCGTCGACCGACTTCGCACTATCCACCCATCCGTCATCATCGCTTCCAAGATGGTGGTTCTGCAGCTTCTTTGCACGGCTGTATCTGGGGATGGTGTCCTTCGTTGCGCCCGCGATGATGTTGCCGTCGAAGAGGAGGTTGACGCTCTCGAGAGGAACGCCCTTGGTTTCCGGAACGCACAAAATTGCGTAGAACAACATGATGATACAGCAGGCACCGAACAGAAGGAACGTGCCGTATCCGATGTCGTCCAGCATGATGGGGGTGATCTTGGCGATGACAAAGTTGAAGAGCCACTGCGTCATCAGAGCAGCAGCCATGACGAGAGAACGAACTATTGAAATGTTAGTATTGTGAAATTCTAAAAATCCTGCAGGAATAGACGTACCGTGGTTGGGCGAGCACTCTGACGACAGAATGAAAGGAATCGGGCCCCAACCGAATGAGTAAAAGACCACGAAAAGATAAACGCAGATGATAGCGAAGATGTTGTTTCCAGAAAGGCTCTTGTCATCGGGGTGAACGGCTTGGTTGACGCCGATATAGAACATGGCAAAAGCTTGGCCAAGAGCACCGGTAATAAGCGACCACTATTGAATAGTTAGCGAATAAAATATCGAAATTGTTTATCGAGGAACTGACCTTTCGTCCGGCCTGCTCTACACCGAGCATAAGTCCGAGAGATGTGAAGACGACTTTCACAACACCATAGATTCCCGTAGCGAAGAGACCAGCCGATTGACTTGCCAATCCAACGCTCTGGAAAATCTGGGGCGAATAATAATTTATCGAATTCGTACCAGTCCATTGTTGGCAGAACATGAGGACAACGGCCATGCTCGATTGGTAGAAGATTTTTTTGTTGGCGCAGACGGCTTTCATCTGGGTGGCGAGAGAAAGCCTCTCCTTGCCGTGGAAGTCGGTGATGATTTCATCGAGCTCCTGCAACAGCGTCGGATCATCTTCGGACTTTCCGCGGACGTGTGCCAAAGCATGCTTGGCCTCAGCTAGACGGTTCTTTTCAACGAGCCAGCGAGGTGACTCATTCTGGAAGAAGACCAGGAGAAGTAAAGCTCCTGGAAGCATCTGCAGCGCGAAGGGAACACGCCACTTAGTTGCATCGGTGGGGCTGGTAATCTGCTTGGCAATACCGTAGTTGACAAAGTAACTCAACATGATGCCAGTGACGTTGAATAGCTGCATGCATCCAATGCAGCGTCCACGAATCTCCTTGTTCGCATTCTCTCCGATGTAGGTAGGGACGACAGCACTGATAAGACCGACACCGAAGCCACCGATGAAGCGGCCAACGTAAAGTTGTGCGAGATCTGTTGTGCCGATACCGCAGCAAGTTTGGATGATGGAACCGATGATGAAGATGAGGTCGGCAAGAATGAGGGCCCATTTGCGGCCACTGTTACCGTTCAATCAGCTCATTGCAACTTCGGACGAATTGGCATGTCAAGCTTACACTTTGTCACTCAACCAGAAAGAAGACGCGGCGCCGAAAAAGCAGCCGCCTTGGAGAACCGAGACGATGTTTCCTTGGAGGTCGGCGAATGAAGAGCTATTCTTGTCAAGGTTGAAAGAGTGCTGAAATGCGTCCATGGTCAGGACACCACCGATCAGACCGGTATCCCATCTATCGTGCGCATTAGCATTTGCGGCAATCGAGAATTGAACAAGCTTGTGACTCACCCGAAGAGCATGCCGCCAAAGGAAGCGATAGCGGTTAGAAAGTATGCTCGTCTGTAAGCTTTGACATCCTCCCACATCTTCGCAACTCCACTCTGCTGAGGGACACGGGGATCAAAAGAGTCGGAAGACATGATGGGCTCTCGAGTTCCCAGGAGTGGCAGAGGGAGCAACAGAGGGATGGAGGTGGGCGACTACAGCGACATGGAGGAGGACGGCGGTGAGATTAAAAAGTGTAAAGTTGCAACAACAAGCCAGGGTGAGATGCAACGGAGAATCTATGCCCGTTCACGTCATGGGCTCGCAGTCCCCGCTGGGTTCAAAAGCCGACAGTCTCGCACCACGCGACGCGCAAAGGCGGGTCCGCGATATGGGGCCCCAGATCCGTGGTGGTGCACACCTTGCCCTGAGCGGGGGCCGATCACCCGTTCAGGCTTGGTGTCTCGTCTTTCTGCCCACTCCGCTGCGAGTGGGCCGCGGGGAGATGCGGAGGAGGTGGGCGGGACGCGTCCTCGGCATTCACATTCGCGCGAGCTGACCAAACGCCGACGCTCTTCTCTTCAAAAGCCGACGCGCCATCATGCCTTGGCCCAGCATATATCGCGGGTGGATGGCCTGAGATGAGAAAGGTCGACGAATGTTGACGAGCGGGCTGGCATCAGCTGTTGGCGGAAAGCGGCTTAGATCGGATGGATGAATGGGTTACGACGGCCCCCTGTGCAAGCTCAACTTGGCAGCACTTATCTTGCATGCTTAGTCTCCACCTACGCCGAGCCCATCGCTGCCGAATGAGGCGAGCCCGCTCCGGCCCGTGAAACATACAGAGGGGTGCTGCAGCCGACAATTAGCGGTCACTGCCTTCGACAATAAAAATCTTTCCATAGGGAGTGGAAGCACTCGTCCGGACGCGAGTGTATTGCATTTTTAGAGACAAAGCTATCCGGACGAATGCTTCTACTCCCCATAAGACTCGTAACTAGACCTTTGTCTGACCTCTTGCTAGGAATATTATGCTCGGCGCTAAGCGTCGGCCTTAGCACCTTGTGCCTTTCGTTACAACTGTCGTAAGCTGCAGCTGTTCGCCGCCTCTCTGGGTGTGATCGGTGGAAAAAGTCCTCGAATGGAGACATCCGTCCCCTGCTAGCCAACGCTTCGTCCCGTACTGCATGCATGTAACGTCTGCCCAGGACTGCGCGGCCCATGCAGAGTGCTCGAACTTCTTTGTCATCCGGATGAAAATTCAGCAATCCGAATTATGCCCATCAAGAACTGAGAACGTGCGCGGTGAGAGACCCACCCATCTCACTCTGGTATTTCTTCCGTCCAACCGCCCATTGAGGAAAAGGGAATCGATGCACGATAAAAGACTGGAATTGTTTGTACGTGCATGCCATTACGTAGCGTCTTTCCTGATATTGGGCTCAAAAATTGCGTACTTTTATTCAGACCTTTCCTCCTTCTCTTTTCGCTCTCGTATTCTCGGCCTCGCCAAGCAGAGATTTTGACAGCAAGCGATAGTATAGAAGAGTGCTGCAGCCGACGGTTAGCGCCAAATACGAAGGTCGGGTCAAAACTGTCATGGGGAGTCGAAGCATTCATCAGGACGTAAGTGTTGCGTATTTCTATCAACAAAGTCATCCGGATGAATGCTTCGACTCCCCATGGTAGTGCTGATGTGATATTTCTATCTTGTCTCTAGTGTTGAAGCAGTGACCTGGGTGTATGTTTAGAGACGTTGCCGGCTTTTACGTCCTGGCGGCCGTTTTGACTGTCCATATGTACTGCCATTCACTACTTCTGGACAACTCGCGCAAACTTCTATGTTTTGCAATGGGGGCAAAAGCACAACATATATATCTGAATATTTTGGGTATTTTTTTTTTCCAACAGAGACTGAGGTTCTGGCCATCATATGTACTTGTAAGGATTCATGATTCCCTTCTGCTTAAGCGTTAGCGCAGCAAACTTGGAAGGTGCTTGATGAACCTACTGGGTCAAAGGTATCCTTTATTTGCTTCATCAGCTTGATCATAGTTTCGCTTCGGCTGTATCCGATGTATGGCTTCTTGGTCAAGCCAAGCCCGTGTTCGGCGCTAATGCTTCCGTTCCTCTTCGCGACCCATTCATACACAAAAGGCTCAAGCTGCTTTTCCACAGCCTTGTCGAACCTCCTCGTGGGAACGTTCAAGTGAAGGTTGCTGTCACCCATGTGACCATATCCAACAACATCAACAACGGGATAATCGTCCGTGTCTCCAACAAGACCGGCCTTAGTCAGACGGTCGCGAGTGTCGTCGACAAGCTGGTAAAGCTCTTCCAGCGGGATCGACAGGTCATATTTGTAGACACCGCCCCAGTGACCCAAGCACTCGGTTATACCCTCACGGCAGGACCAAAGCTCCGACATTTGGGTCTGGTCTTGCGCGAGAACGCCATCTGCCACAATTTCCTCACCCATGACGTGTTCAAGGAAAGCGGATAGCTTTTCGCTGTCATGATCAGAGTTGGAGCCTCGTGTCTCAATCAAGCAGTAGAAGGGGTATTGACCCTCCAGTGGTAACTTCTTGCCGACCGTCTGCTTCAAGATGTTTTGACTCCGGCCATCCATCAGCTCAAAAGCGGACAGAATTTCCGACAGCTGACCCTTGGCTTCACGGAATGCTTGCTGGCACTTCTCAAAGCTCTCCACACCGAAATATGCAACATTCATGGCGGGGGAAGCTTGTGGGCAGATGATAGAAACACCGGTGATGATGCCGATCGTACCCTCGCCTCCGATGAAAAGTTGCTTCAAATCGTACCCAGTGTTGTTCTTGCGCAACTTGGAGAGGTCATCGACGACTGTCCCATCAGGAAGGACAGCCTCAATACCCAAGACGTTGCCGTGCAAGCTTCCATATCTCAAGAGCCTCAGACCACCTGCGTTCGTAGCAACGTTACCACCAATGTGGCAAGAGCCCTTCGCGCCCAAGTCTAGCGGGAACACATAGTTCTTCTCCTGCAAGAAGTTGTCGGCCACCTCTAAAATGACACCCGCGTCCACGACCAGGATACCCGAGACCTCGTCGAACGACCGAATCGTGTTCATGCGAGACATGTTGACGACAATCTCATCAAAAACGGGCACGGATCCGCCAACCAATCCACTGTTACCGCCCTGGGGAACCACCGCGAGCAAGTTGTCGTTGCAGTATTTCAGGATCTTGCTGACTTCGTCCGTAGAGCCAGGCTTGAGCACGAGCTTGGTATGACCACGGAACTTGCGCATCCAATCGCTGTTGAAAGCCTCAAGATCGTCCGACGCGTCGGAGGTGACACCATCGATAACCGCGGATTGGGAACCGAGAAGCTCCTTGAAGTGTTTAACGTGGTCCAGCGTGATCTCTGCGAACTTGGAATCGCGCTTCAAATGCGGGTACCTGTGGTTATGTTCAATTGTATATTTCGCTACAACTAGGTGCTGGGTAGATGTACGAGTCGGTGGTGAACTTGACGGTCTTCGATGGAGCCGGCTTACCCTTCACGCCACCCTCGCTGTCCGGCTGGTGAGGTTCACTGGTGGCGGGAGTAGTCCCCGCCCAGCGGACTTGGGTAGCAGGGCGCAAGCGTGCGGCCTTTTGCAGCGAGGCAGGAGAGCATCGCGCTCTGCGCAGCGCAGCACCGGCGAGTCTAGAGGGGCATGCCATTGGGACGAAGGCACGCAAGAGTAACAAATCTAAAATATCCAAACCGGAACGAAGAAAGAGATAGAGAGGACAATGGAGGCAACGGTGGGGTTGCGGAGTAGAGACGGGAATTAGAGCAGAAAGATGGATTGCGACAGTAAAAAGATGTCATGGCCGGTGCCGGCACCATGATGCGGCGGCGGGCGGGCACGGAGCTTGGGCAAGCTCCGCCGGATCTCAGTCTTGGCGTACCTCTGAAGGCAGCTCAGCACGACGCGGCTTCACATCGCCATCACCAACTGCCCCTGCCCGCTCCCGTCCGCTCCCGTATCCGCTTCCTCCACCCTAAGCATCCATTTGCGAGATCCGGCCAGCTATTCCACGCTTTTGCAAACTTCCACACGATGGCGTCCGGCTACGACAGAGCGTTGTCCGGTGAGCTCGACCAAGACACCATCAGCTTCACAGCATAGCTAATTGCTCTACCGTATCTAGTCTTCAGTCCCGATGGACACGTTTTCCAGGTCGAGTATGCGCTGGAGGCCGTCAAGAGAGGTATGTTACCCTGGACCAGCCTCGCCTTTGCACCGTGTTGACATCACCAGGTACTTGCGCCGTTGCTGTCAAGGGCAAGGATATCGTCGTCCTCGGCTGCGAAAAGCGTTCCGCGATGAAGCTCCAAGATACGCGCATCACCCCGTCGAAGATCTGCCTGGTCGATAACCACGTTGCCCTCGCCTTTGCCGGTCTCAACGCCGACGCCCGCATTCTCGTCGACAAGGCCCGGTTAGAAGCACAGTCCCACCGTCTGACCGTCGAAGATGCTGTCTCCATTGAGTACATCACCAAGTACGTTGCCGGCGTGCAGCAGAGGTACACGCAGAGTGGTGGTGTCCGGCCCTTTGGTATCAGCACGCTCATCGTCGGCTTTGACCCGAACGACAAGACGCCTCGCCTGTACCAGACTGAGCCTTCGGGTATCTATTCGGCTTGGTAGGTGGCCAATGATCACAAGCGACGTATCGAGGATGCTGATTAGTGTACAGGAAGGCAAACGCTATCGGAAGGTCCAGCAAGACGGTCCGCGAGTTCCTGGAGCGCAACCACAAGGCCGACATGGACCGGGAGGAGACGATCAAGCTTACGGTTAAGTCACTGCTGGAGGTCGTCCAGACTGGCGCGAAGAACATCGAGATTGCCATCATGGCGCCCGGCAAGAACATCGAGATGCTGCCTGTAGAGCAAATCGAGAAGTACGTCGAGAGCATCAACACGGAGAAGCAAGAGGAGGCTGCTACCAGGCGCGGAGGAAGGACGCCGGGCACCGGAACTGCCGCCATCTTGACGCGTCCCTCAGGAGAGGGCTCCGGCTGAGGATAATCACAAGACATGGGTTACGGGCAGTGATGGCAAACAGCACAGGCGTTCGGATGATCATAGAAATGGGTCCTCGAGCCTGTATAGTAAGCACGAAATTATTGAGAACATGCACAACCCTCTAGCTTGCGTGTTCACTCCATGTCTATCATGCTTCAGTTGAGCTACGCCTGCTCCCACCGTGGTGTATCCGCTACTCCTAATAAAACATAAAACGCCGCCCTATGCACATCATGATTTGCCCAACCCGCGCCGATGTTGCATTAGCTTAGCCAAGCCGGTCCGAGACGTTGATATCCCAAATAGTCTTGGGCTCTGTTTTCTGGACGCGTTCGTCCTTGAGCATTCTGCGTGACGTTGTTAGCCTAGGCTACACATGATGTAGCCACCTCATGCGACATGCGTACCTGCTATCGATGCGCACGTCGTCGCCCTCAACTTCCAGGCGCGCCTCAGGAGTCTTGGCGTCGATGACGAAGTGGTTGTCGCAGTGCGGGCAGTATTCGTCGCTCTCCTCGAACTCCTCGGCGTTCTTGCGGAAGCACTTCTTGCACTTTTTGCAGGCGAAGACCATCTCGGTACTCTTCTGGAGATCGTGGTCCTGGGTCTCGGCATGGCACTCAGCGCAGTCAAACCACTTCTTGCAGCAGGGGCTGCGGATGGCGACTTGGGCGTTGAGGATGTGCTTGCTGCGGCGGAGCGGCGGAGGTCAGCGGCGGCGCGTAGGGGGCGCGGAGCAGCGGGGAGCAACGAACCACATGGCGGCGGGCGTGTGAACAGCAGCAGAGGTAGCGGGCGCGTCGGGGGCCTCAGGCGTGTGTGTCAGGCGTGGGGCACAGAATCGCGAAAGTCGAGTTTGGCGTGGGAGCCGGGCTGAAACTTTAGGGTCTGGCGGCGTTAATTATTGAGATGACATCGCGTCGCCGCAAAACGCCCTGGGCAGCACCACGCGCCGCCTTGTGGGGAAACCCGACGCCGTTGTGCCCTACGGTAGTGTAGTTACGCCAGCATACGCACGCCCGCGCTCACCACAGCCTCACTTCACCTTCGTCACCGCGCGCAGCAACACTTTTGCTCGCCGCACACCGCCACATTCTCAGGCTCGAATTCCATTACACTCGCTCGCGCGCAGGGGGCCACGCCTGCTGCAAGGTACTGGTCCAGGACCCCTCCACCTCCGGCCAATCCTCCTGCCGCATCGCCAGCCCAAGCCGATCCACAACCATCGCACTCCGAAACTTAGACTTCTCGCTCCTCCCGATCGCGCTCTCACTCCCTTCCGGCCTCTCTCGCGTTGGGCATGCTACCACTGTCTCCCCGACCTATCCTTCCGCGCCGCCCTGGCCACTTCCGATCATTATAATCGCTCAAGCTGGGGGCATGAGTCCGTTGACGCCCGCTCAAGACCGAGTTGTGCTGCTGCCCTAGCTGAATGGTCATGGATAAGCCTCCGGGCAAGACGGAGAGCACTGATGGCTCCTCCATCGTAAGCGCAGCTTCTATGCGCTGCGAGGCCTTTGCTAATGCTCGTTTTATAGAAGCCCGTGTCGTCGCTCCGGAGCCACTTCGAGAACATGCTCAACCGCCAATCTTCCACGACCCCCGACCCACCACGTTCCAATAATGCACGACCAAGTCTGGGAAACATCTTCGACGGGCCCGAGGAGACCCGCGCGCGCCCGGATGGCCGCATGTCGTTGGACTTGCCACGTCCCAATGTTGGCCTGCGAAGCACCTCTCCGAAGGGGTTGTATGCGCCTCCGCGAACACCAGAGACAAGGGGCATGTCCATAGACACGAACAGATCGCGACCCATTTCCATGTATCAGCTGTCTCCACGAAGCTCGCCGCCAAGATCCCCAACGAGGTCGCCGCCAGTTGTTACTGTAAACTCTCCTAAATCACCTAATCACTTCCCTGATACCGAAATGAAATCCCCTCCTCCGAGGAGCATCCAGCAACCTCAGCCATCTCCCTCTCCTCTCTCCGGATCGCCGCATGGAAGCGGTTTTCGGCATTTCCGTGTCCAAAGCAAGCCCGCAACCCCAGCAATCGAAGCTCTCCAGGCACCTTTCCTGCAGGCAGCTGGGAAGCCTATACCTTCGCCCGATCCTTTGAAGCTGGCAAATGCGCCATCGGAAAAGGAATTCGGCACCAGGCCTCCTTCTGTGGTCTCAAGCGCTGGCGGTCCACCTCCGATTAATCGCGCTGGCAAACCGAAAATACCTAGCAAACCTGCTTCGGTCTCAGGCGCGTCGGTCTCAGGTGCAACTGGAAAGGCATCCCTAGCTGTCGATGCTGGTAATGCTTCTGCCGAAGAGCGATTGTCTCCTTTTAGCACACCTCCAAGTAGCGACGAAAGTGGACATCATTCGCCGCCTCCACCAGGTGCTCAAGTCAACAACATCTCTGCTAGCGTGCCCCCAACAAAAAGGGGTAGCTATTTTCAGCAACCACCTCCGCAGCGGCCACAGGAGGCGAGAGAGCTGCCCAAGCAACCTAGTTTACGGTCTCTTAAAGCTCCTACAGACTTTTCCGCCGGCGAGGCTAGTGATTCTCTTGATGAGCGACCTGGGTTACCCCCACGACGTGGTGGTGACATTCGGAAATCCAAACCGCCACCTCCTGATCCACCGCCGGCGCGTCGATCCATGGATACTTCTAGAGCAGCGGTTCTGGATGCTGCGCGGGTAGCTGCAGCTAACGAGCCCACACCAAAACTGCCAAAACGCACGGCCACGTTTGGGCCATCGAAATCTCCGAACCTGAATGGTCAGCAAAAGATTCCTCCTCAACCCTCGCCGAGACCAGTCCAAACTGCACAGCAGCCTCAGACCCAAAGATACAGCGCGCTTTATAGGTACGATTCAGACGAAATGGAACAACAGTCCTCGGACAAAGCAACAACGGTCCTCTCGGAATATCCCGACTCGTCTCAAGCCAATAGGAGGCCTCCCATGTTCAGGCAACGCCCGCGAGAGATTTCGCTGGGGTACGATACGAAGCTGTTTGCCGTTTGCGGCGAAATAGTGTGCTCTTCTGGCTATCTTACCCGCGCCTGGAACCTGGTGACTGGCGAGATGATCCTCAACACTGCTTTGGGAGAAACCTGCAAGATGACTGCTATGGCCTTCAGACCATCGACAGATGTAGAAAAAGAAGGAACCAGGATCTGGTTTGGCAGTGAGAAGGGTGAGCTCTTCGAGCTGGATGTTCCTTCCGGGGCCATTATCGCCGAGAAGCGGAGCGCCCATTCGAGCAAGATCGTCAAGATTTACCGGTACGCTGCGGAAATGTGGACTATCGACGAGGATGGCAAGGTGGATATCTGGCCGCCGGACGAGACTGGTTCTCCGACTCTGCAACAAACCCCGAACAGTTTCCGGATATCGAAGAACCATAGTTGCTCTATTGTTGTGGGCAATAAGCTTTGGGTTGCCCATGGAAAGGAGATCAGAGTCTTTCAAAGGAGTCCGGAACACAATGGCTTCTTCCCAGTACTTACTCAAACTCTATCCCATCCCAATGCAGGAGAGGTCACCTCTGCGGCAATGATTCCAAGCCAGCCGGATCGGGTGTACTTCGGACATAACGATGGCAAGGTCACCGTTTATTCTCGCAAAGATTATTCATGCTTGGGCGTTGTCAGCGTTAGCTTGTACAAGATCAGTTGTCTAGCAGGGGCTGGCGACTACCTCTGGGCAGGTTACAATACCGGCATGGTCTATGTGTATGATACCACGCAAACGCCCTGGCAGGTCAAGAAAGATTGGCATGCGCATGACAATCCCATTTCAGGGATCATTGTAGACCGAAGCAGCCTGTGGAAGATGGACCGCCTTCAAGTTGCCTCGTTGGGAACAGATAGCGTAATACGGATATGGGACGGAATGTTGAAGGACGATTGGCTCGAGCAAGACATGCAAGAGCATGACACGGAATTTTGCGACTTCCGAGAAGTATCAGCAACAGTCATGACATGGAATGCGGGCGCGTCGAAGCCGACAAGCCTGAGATTCGAAGAACAAGATGGTAATTTCTTCAGGGATTTACTTTGCCCTGAGAATCCTTCAGATATTCTAGTTTTTGGATTCCAAGAACTTGTTGACCTGGAGGATAAGAAAGTCACTGCGAGTAAGTTTGTTCTTCCATTTCCTGATCAGGGAACATTTGCTTACACATCCATAGAAAGCTTCTTTAAAAGCAGCAAGAAAAAGGACGCATCGGACCAGGAGCACATGAGTCGCCAATATCGTGCCTGGAGAGACCATCTTGTCAGATGCATCGACGACTACGTCCCGGGCGAGCAATACGTTCTCTTGCATACGGCGAACCTCGTCGGCCTTTTCACATGTGTCTTTGTGAAGGAGTCTGAACGTATGAGGATCAGTGACTTAAACGCTGCTGAAGTCAAGCTTGGTATGGGTGGCTTACACGGAAACAAAGCAAGTAAACACCGAGGCCGAATGATGGAAGACTACTAACAGACGGTCTAGGGAGCATTGGTTGTTCGGTTCATTCTGGATGACAGCTCCGTTTGTTTCGTGAATTGCCATCTTGCGGCCGGACAGACTCAAACAGTTCATCGCAACAACGATGTCGCCGCCATCATGGAAACATCCGCTCTTCCGCCTCAGATGGACCTCGGTGCACGCGCAGATACGTTCATCGGTGGAGGAGATGGATCGATGATCATGGACCACGAGATTTGTATCCTGAACGGTGACTTGAACTACCGCATTGATTCGATGACACGCGACGCAGTGATCAGGTGTGTCAAGGACGGCAATCTTACTAGGCTTCTGGAGAACGACCAACTTCTTCGCTCCAAAAGAAGAAATCCCGGATTCAGGCTGCGCGCATTCAAAGAGTGTCCTATCACTTTCGCGCCCACCTACAAGTACGACGTTGGGACGGATAGGTACGATACCAGCGAGAAGAAGCGCTCCCCTGCGTGGTGCGACAGACTTCTCTATCGTGGAAGAGGACGCATCAAGCAGCTTGACTACCGGAGGCACGAAGTCCGTGTTTCAGACCACAGGCCGGTCAGCGGCAGGTTCAAGATCCGCATCAAGACAATCAATCCCAAGCGTCGGGCGATCGCGTGGGAACAGAGCGAGCATAGGTTCGAGGAACTGAAGCAGCGTCTTGCGACGGACATCAAGTAAGTTGAGGAATTGATGGATATATGTGAGCTAGGACTAACTTCTCTAAAGGCTCGACTACCTGATCAACGTGTTTGGACTCAGCTCGAAGGATGCGATGAAGTTGCTGAAGTTGTAGCGGGGTTGACTAGGGGGGAGCGAGGTTTGATGATGATGATGATTTTAGTGCTGCATGGCCTGCATGGGTGCATTTGCGGGGCGTTCATTTTTCTTCGGAGAAGCGTATGGGCGGCAGTAGTCTCTACAGCACGGAAGCACTTGGGTGTGAACTGTCCAGTCCGTCTAGTGGCATTGTTGGCGAGTGCATATCCATACAGGAAGTATCTACTATACCCAAACCCTATTACAGCTGAATGCCACATTATCCCTACAAGGTGGGACCAAATTCCCCACAATCGCGCTTAAAAATTCGATGATGCAGTGATGGGAGTGTTGACGCCGGAGACCTTAGACTAGGGCACGCTGCGAGCGATCGCCCTGTCCCTTGACACCACATGACGTAATGGTGCTCGCATGCCGCTTGCTCAAAAGCAATTGCATCAGCTCCCAATTCCACACCTGGGAATGCATTGAGAAAAGTCTTCTTCATGTCTTTTGCTCGGCTTTGCCTCAGCAAACCCTTCAGCGCTCCGTTCTGCTCTAGTGCCGTCCGCAGTGCATCGAAACCGTCATTGGTTTTGCTCACGCGACAAAGTAACCCCGCCAGCTCCAGAAGCTTCCATACAACCGCCATGCACAAGCACCAATCGAGAGGACAGGAGACCGAGGGTGTGAGTGAATGGAAGAAAAGGGCGCCTTACAGAGTTCACGAGCCCAACGAGAAGTTCGACGTCAAGTACGAGGCCAACTGTCACTGCGGCCGGGTCAAGTACCAGCTCAGCCGCCTAGAGCCTCTTGATTCGAAGCTTTGCCATTGCACGACCTGCCAGACGCAGCATGGTAAGAAACCCACCTAGCTCCTTCTCGACCACGTTGGCGCTGACGTAGCGGTGCAGCTGCACCCTTCCAATGGGCTGCCATTTTCCACAAGGAGGACATCAACTTCACCAACGGTCACCATGACCTTGAATGGTATGATCCGACAGAGAAATCGATCGAGCACAAGCTTCCTTGCAAGGTCCGCTGTTCGTACTGTCATTCGCCAATCATGGACGAGGGCCGCAACATGATCCTACTCTTCCCTAGTCTGATACACCTGAAGACGGACGAGGACAGGGCTCATTTCAAGCCTCGGTGAGTCGCTAATGCAGGCCCTATGATTTGGTACTCTTGCTGACTGCCCGTATGTACAGCTGCCACATGTTCTACGGTCAGCGTGTTATGGACATTCCGGATGGTTTGCCCAAATGGGACGGCTTGACCCAGGAGAGCAACTTGATCGAGGACAGTCCACCGGATCAAGTTCGTGATTTGGAGCGCAAGCGCGAGAAGGAAAGGGAGGAGCGTTTTAAGAAAGGGGAGAATAAATGAGCATCGACAGCGGGACAACGGCGTTGAGGTATGAGGCGTAGGCTGGGAAAAACAACGAGGGACTTTTATTTTTTTGCATGAGGTCTGACCAGACGGCGTGAAGTAGCGATCAAAAACAAACGGAGATTTCGGAAACGGACTGACGGTGACAAATGAAGGTGCGGTTGTAGTTTCTGAATGATCTGTGACACCAAGCGAGTGTGTCTGATTGCTTGCCGGTACCCTTCCTTCCCTTTAAGACAGGCGCACGGCACGCGCACTCCTTCTCGAACGATGCACGCCCGCGTCACTTCCCAAAAAAGATTTCGCTTGCACTCGATAGTTCACTCCGTATGCATCATCCGCGCGGAACTGAGGGGCGATATTGCAGGACGTCCGACACCTTTTATCCTTTCTTTCACCTGCGACACTTCTGCACCATTTTGTAAAGCGACCCGAGCCAGCCGCCGCCGAAATCCCCCTCCCTTGCACTTGTCGATCGTCCGCGCGAGCCGATGCGGGCTTACTGGCGCACGGTCGGTGAGGCGGACATTTCCGAATTTAGAGCTGTCGAGCCGTGAGTCGGACCCTTGCATCATTGGATGTCGCGCTGATGCTGCCCGCGTTTCTTCTGTGGTGACGCGCGCATCATCACAACTCTCTTCCTCACCCGCTCTACCACCATGGCTGTCTCTTCTAACCTCCTTCACGCG
Organism: Botryosphaeria dothidea; assembly: GCA_011503125.2. Taxonomy (NCBI): domain Eukaryota; kingdom Fungi; phylum Ascomycota; class Dothideomycetes; order Botryosphaeriales; family Botryosphaeriaceae; genus Botryosphaeria; species Botryosphaeria dothidea. Next base: position 4,098,989 of record WWBZ02000001.1, read on the forward strand.
TATAGCTCCTTCCACGGCTGCGGTGTCCTGACCGCATAATGGCGCCGGACCGAGCCAGCTCCAGCAAGCGCAAGCGCTCCAACATTCCCGATTCCCACGAGTCTGCACCGCGATCCACCCCACGCAAACGCCAGAAAAAGAAGAACGCCCGGGAGACCGAAGAAGCTGCTGAACCGGTCCAATTGACGCAGTCCTCCAACGACTCCGAGCCGTTCTACGAAGCGCGGGCAATTCTCAAGGAGACGAAGAACAAGTACCTAATTGACTGGGCCGACAACCCAGAAACCGGAGAGAAATACCAGCCCACGTGGGAACCGAAGAGGAACGCAAATAAGCAGCTTGTCGAAGATTGGAAGCTCAGGAAACTTGCAGAGAAGCAGCCCAAGCGGCAGGGGCAGGAACCCGCATCTGCTCCTCGCCCCGCTACTGCTGGAAGCTCTCAGGCCGACGGAAGCCCTGCGCCGGCCCTTCCGTCTGCGACAACTCCCAGGAGGACTCCGCGCCCCCCAAAGCGCCACCACGTTGTCCAGAGTTCTTCACCGGAACCAAGATCTCAGGCAGGCCAGCTTCCTGTCCTCAGCTCCTTCCCCGACGACGGCGAGCGCGTGATCCCTGAGACAGAGCCTAGAGACAACAAGCCGCCCCTCGAAGCTCAGGTTGTTGTAACTCAACCCACTGACTACAACCCTTCTGACTACGAGCACTTTTCTGCCTCGCAGATTCCTTGGGGTTCATCGCAAGCATCCATTGCATTCCCTTCTACTACTCAGTCTATAGTCAATTCCTCGAAAGTGCCCGAAGGCTCGCAGGCCGGCTCTGAGAGTTATTACATCTCCGCAGAGCAGCTTCTGCATCAACCGCGTTTTGGAAACGGTGCTGTCGTTCCGGATTCCCAGAGTCTTCACGCAGATTCGAGTTACGTTCCCTCCACTCAGACGCGTTCTGGTGCCGAGAGCCAATTGGCTCAGAGTCAGCCCCAGCCTGTCGATCCTGCGGCTACCCGCACACAGCAGGACAGTTCAGCCTCAGCCTCGGCGCAATTCACAAACTCACAACACGACTCATCCGCGCGTGTCCCCGAGACAAACCCGATCGAAGACGTACCGTCAAGTCCGGCCGAGCGTAGTTTCCACGAGGAGCAAGTTCCTTTGCAGCGCGAATCACCTTTGCAGACGGCTAGCTCGACTTCCTCACCGCCCCCGACAGAGTCGCCCGATAAGTCAACGCAATCGCAAAACCAGCCTAGAGATAGCAATTTTTTGCAAGAAGGTGGTCACGTTGATACTCACCCGGTAGTAGCGGACGAGCAAGCCCAGGAATCAGAAGCGGAACCCGTATCAAGATCACTCAGCCCGAAGACAAGGCTGGAAGGGCAGGACCAGGTTGCACCCCAGAGTACCCCAAATCAAGAAGAGTCTGGTGTAGAGCAACCCACCGAGGATCGTGAAGCAAGGGAAGAAACATTTGGCGTTCGTGACGTAGCTGTACAGACTTCACAGGCTCACAGACAGGAAGAGCCTGCCCAACAAACGACTAAGCCTCGAAACGAGGAATCAGAATCAGATCAGCGTGAACAAGAACCAGACGAACCTGCTCAGCAGACGACTGAGGCTCAGAACGAGGAACCTGAATTCGGTCAACGTGGGCCGGAACAGGAAGAATCTGCCCAGCAAACGACTAGGCCTCAGAACGAGGAATCAGAATCGGATCAGCGTGAACAAGAACAGGAAGGACCTGCTCAGCAAACAACTGCGCTTGAGGAGGAGGAATCAGAATCGGCTCAGCGTGATCCGGAACAGGAAGAAACAGCCACCGAGAAAGACGACGTTAGGGGAATTTATAGTGCCGAGGTCAACGCGCAGGGGACTGTTACCGAAGAACACTTGGTACAGCAACAGACTGGGACTCCACCAGAAGCATCTGGAGACTCCAGGGAACTTCAACGCTTTGTTACCTGCCCCGAAGGTCCGGAACTTGGTGCCACTGAACCTTCCAACCCGGAAAATACAGTAGATTCATCGCGACAAGATCCGGCAGAAACCTCTACGCAGGACTTTATCGATCCTGAGAATCCCGCGGGCCTCCAATACGCACAGAGAGAACCTGCCTTCGAGCCGACTTCCAGCTCGACCACCGGACAAGTTCGCCCAGAGCAGACAAATAGCCAGCAGTGGCAGCCTGCTCAGCACGTGCCTGAGATTGATTTGGACAACCCGCGATCCCGCGATCACACAGATTCTACCTATTCGAAACCGGCAGAGCCTGGCGGGGACTCAAAGCCAACGCAAAACTTCAAACGGAAGGACTCTTCTCAAGACAGTGTTGAACCAAGTGTGTTGAGCCAGACTGACCCGAACGTCGTTCGCCGCCCAGCTCAGCAAGTAGAATCCGACGTACTCAGTCCAAAGGATATCGTGCAGAGCATTGAACGTCGGACAGAGTCACCCATCAGAGGCTATTACAGAAAATCATCACGAGGCATGCCGCAGACTCCACAACCTGATAGTTCTATTAGCGGTATCGATCCATCTACTCCGAAGTCGTTGACAGAGCAGATTCGTGAAGTGCAGTCACGAAGCAAGGCTGAAAGAGAAAGGAAGAAGGCCGAACTCTTAGCCAGCAGATACGACAACACGGCGCCGAAGTCACCCTCTCTCGAAGCCAGCACAAGGTCCCCTTCAGTAATACCTCCACACGGCCCCCAGCCAACCATGGAGCCGCAATACACGTTGATGCCATCAAATCTTTCGGCGGAAGCTCGGGCAAACTCGGAGAATCCTCATACACAAAACGAACACAATCTCCCTGAGATCCATCATCCCGGAAGTGATACCGAGATGCATGACGACAGCTCACCCAGCATCCTCCTCGAGGAGCCATTCATTGGCGAAGCTGAATACCTTATAGGTCTCTCCATGGAGGGTCTGCAAGGCGACCAGTATCGGCGAGAGATCAATTTCAAAAAGGAGGAAATCACCGATTTTACGGAGAACGACAGGCCGGAGGAGTCGTCCATCTCTGGAGTGCGTGAGTTGCTCGAAAAAGTTGGAAATGTCATAACCCATATGGACCTCGGCTACGCGAACGAGGACTCTCTGACACAATACGATGACAACTCGAAGGTCTTGGTTGCATGGAGCAACAACAGCAGCACAAAATTCCGCTTCCTGGGTGGTGTACTTGACCGACTGCGCTATTCGAAGATGCATTTCGTCATTTTGGGCAGGGCAGGAGCTCTGATGGATATTATCGAGACATTCGTGGGTGGTATGGACATTCAGTATGCGCGCGGAGGCGATCTTGATCACAAGGCGTTCGAGGTCCGGGATTCACTTTTTGTCACCATTCTCGCCACAGACCTCGAAGCCGTCGACACTCGTATTCCGACAGCACATCTCATCTTCGCCATGGACTCGACAGTGCGATGCAACGAGCCTAAGATCAAAGCGCTCAGGAATCACCTCCGTGGTCCAAAGGATTCTATTCCGGTGATCACGCCGATTGCTACGAACTCGTTGGAACATGTCGAGCGCTGCATCTCACCCTCGCTGCAAGGACTGGCCAGGGAAAGGCTCGTTGTTCGTTTTATGACGGAGCTTAGACAGTTGGCTGGCAGAGTAGATGTGTCTACCAAGGCTGACCATGCGGTGAACCTCATCGTGCCAAGCATCGAGACCGACCTGGACCACCATGAGGCCTGGCCGCTCCCCCGTGTCAGTAGCATCAAGTCAGATGTCCATTTTGATGAGTCAATGATCCCTTCACTTTCTGTCTCGTCCTCCGTTCCTATGGGCACCATGAATCCCTCGGCAGGCCAGAAGAGGCATATCGAGATTGAGGAAGACGAGCCGGCGAAAAGAGCGCGGATAACGCCACAGCCTGAGCCGGGCACCATTAACCCGAACGACATCACGCGCGTCAGCGATTCTGTTCCGGGAATTTCACAGGCACATGGCGTCTCCTCTAACTCAAGCCTGGATGAACATATCCGAACTTATCGCAAGGATGAGAAGCTCCGAAAAGGGCTCAAGTACACCAAGGAGCGCCTTAAGGAGTTTGAGGAGGCGCTTGAGACTTGCCAGACCGAGAAAGAAGAACAGAAGGAGCTGATATTCCACTTGAAGAAGGAGACCACGGACCTCAAACAAAGCCAGATCAACTACAGCGAACGCATCAGAACTCAAAACGGCACCATCGAGGGCCTTCGTAACGAACGCAACACGCTCAAGCAACAGCTTGACGAAGCCCGCAACCAACTGGCCACGTCAACCGTTCCGGAAGTCGCCGAGCGGGAGCAGCTCCGTCGCGAACGTGATGACGCACTGGCGAAGCTGGAGCGGGCGCAGAAGATGCGCGAGACGGAGAACAAGGAGTCAGAGTTCTTCCGGTCGCAGTACCAGGACGCGTCGAACCGGGCGTCGGAGCTGTCGGGCGAGGTGACGTCGCTGACGCAGCAGCTGCGTGAGTTCGAGCGGCTAGCCTCTGGCGAGCGCGAGCGCGCGCGCCAGCTCACGCTCAATGCGGCGACGGACGCGTACAGGGACGAGGTCGAAATGCTGCGCGCGCAGTTGCGCGACCGCGAGGACACGATCAAGCAGAAGACGGACGAGATCAAGGCGATTCGCGGAAGGCAGGGTGTGGGTACAAGAGCGGGAAGTGTGCCGAGGAGCCCGCGGATTACGGGCGGTCCGGGAAGTAGGGGTGGTAGTCCGGCGCCGAGTGGGCTGGGTGGACATGGGAGGTTAGGCGCGTTGAGGAATATCAATGCGTAGATTCGGGAAGAGGCGATTCTTTGGTCCTGGCTGCGCCTTGTTCCATGCTAGGTCTGCTGCCTTCTTTATTGGCGGTTTAACGGACAAGGTTGGGGGTATGGGTGGTAAGAGACATTTGACTGCGAGAGAAAGCGCGGTTCATTTCACGGGTAGAGATAGTTGATATTCCTTTCTTTTCTCTCGGACCGTGATTGCTGATATGGCGTTGCATTGGCAAATGGATTGGGGTTATTCTAGCGAATTCATTGAACCGTGGGTGCTCGTGTGACTACAATATTGTTGCAAGTGACAAGATAAGAACTGAGATCAAAGCCTCTGCGGTGAGATCCCCTTTATCTAGCTAGGTGTGAGCAGATCTAACTTGCCGGTATGATTCAAGCGAACTCAATTGGTTCTTCCGAAGTATTCGGAGGCAAGCTCTATAAGAAATTCATATAAATTTTCCTATATGTTCCGCTTTGTTGTGATAGCAGCGGTATAGAGATAGCTTGTGGAAAAGATATATTTTTTTGTTCTACCTACCGTGACCACACTGGAAGATATACGTGTGGGTCACGTGCTATACTAGTCCTGTCTAGGAAGGCCTAGCAGCCCTTAACTAGTCTGCTCATCTGGCATTACCGGATGACCAAACCACGGCCAGTACGGCTGTTTTCTCAACACGCTTAACTATTTCCCTTGTACGGCGTGGTTGTTGAGCGGCAATATGTAAGCTCGGCGATACACTCGCGTCCGTCTTGTAGCGATAAATCCATTGATCAGCTCCACCGTGGCATCCTTCTGACAGTTTGCCATGAATGTTCGTGAAGTCGAGCTTCCGTTTTGATAAAGTTGTGGAGAACAACAGTCAAGCTTACCGCAGAGGCTCGGTGGGTCTGCCGGTCCTTTCACTCGTCTTAAATACGCATGATTTGCACCGAGGACTTGAGCTCATAATTAGACAATCAATCAATCTTCATCTTCATCATCCTCTTCCTTCAACTGAGCTCTCATTACCTCTGCCGCTTGAGTCATCTGCGTTACATCGTTGACCTTCAGATCCTCTTCTTGCCAGCCCCGCAATTTGTGGAAAAGGTATGCCAGATTCGATGATTTCCACAAGACGCACTTGTGCTCGCTGCTCTCCTTCACTTAGGCCATGAGGTGGATGATAGAAAGGAAGGAGGCCGCGAAAGGAAAACCATCTAGGCCCAGCGCACTTTAATAAATGTTTATTGCACCAGTGCTTCCCCGACAACTTTTTTGCTTGCAGAGCGTATGTAATTGGTGAGACCATGAGCTATCCTCTGCATGATTTCCGTGATACTGCCGTTTGAGTATATTGCAGTTGCAATTCCGACAGTTCATCGTCCGGTGACGGCAACTGGTCATTTTCCCCGTCAAAATTTCTCCTCGCGGTCGAGAAATTGAGGATTGCCCCGACATAAGCTGCAAAGTACGTCGATCTTGGATGGATGCCAAAGCCGTAGTTCAAATTGCTGTTGTATGGAGTTTCCGCGAGCTCCAGAGACCAGTACTACCCTTCATAACTGCTTTCAGGATCAATCTCTTTACCATTTAGATTTCAGCCCGTGGGATGCTGATGGCTCCGTTTTGAGGTAGGCCGAAGATACTTTGAATCACCGCACTTCCAACTCGACCTGAATCGGTTTCCAGGAATGTAAAATGACCAAGCGCATTCTTTGTTGCGACACCTAAATTAGAAAATATCTCCCTCGTAGAATATACAATTACTTGCTACACGAAAGGGTCCACCGGTAGTGTAGAAATAGTGAGGACAGCACCCCAACTAGCAGCCCAACCAATAGTTTCTAGAAGAAGCAGCAATCGGAGGGACCCCCAAGGGCGCCTACTCGCCTCATCATATTTTTCCAACTCGACGATAGGATGTGGCGATTGTCGGAATCATGTCCACTTGGCCTGGCTGATACTTCTGGAGACTGGAACCAAAATCGAAGACTTTGCGATCGTCATGAAGATAGAAATGAGTAAGTTCGGTTGAATGGGGAAGGCCCAGTTCCGGAGCGGCGTACCGTTTATGCGAACGAAAATGATGAAAATCGCGACGATGCAAGCGCTACTTAGCAGGATGCTGCCGATCTCCCAGAACCACTAGTCGTCGAGAAGATGTGTCCAGGAAGGCCGATTCGGGCCCCGACAGCGGCGTGGCAATTCTGCTGGCCTCTACGGATCTATGTTTTCGTGACTTGAGACAGAGATGGATGCCGTCTGAGTAGAAACATCCTTATCTCGATTGGGGTACTAGCACTGAGAAAAGTCGCATCTTGAGAGCGGTTGCTAGAAGGCTGGTTGTAATCGCCCAGGACACTACCATACTGCTGTTGATCATAAAAGGACTCTCGAGCAGAGAATCTGCTTAATCTATCGTTCGGATTTGTAGACTCGACGTAATTGTTCTCTGTGCTGAAGACCATGTTGTGCTGAGCCTGCCCTGTGAGGCTGAGCGGCAAGGTGTAAGTTCTAAGTATCGTCACTTATTGATCGCGCAGCTGTAGCGAGAACACTTGTACTGGGCTCATTCAAGCTAACAGTGAAGGGCTCACGAACGCAGGTAGCAGTCAGATATGAGCATGACGAAGCCTTCATCTTGTATACGACAACACTTATCCTTTGTTTCCTTTCACTTTCACTGACACGATCGGATTCCCTCGGACCCTTCGGTGCTTGTGACAATGTCAACTTTCACGCGACACACGACGATATGTGACCTTGGATGTGAACGTGTAACATAATCTTAGCAGTGGTAAATATTTGTTACACATTCGTCATAAGAAGCTCATACTCCATCATTTAGTTGATGAAGTGTCTCCGGTGTGGCAAGTTTCCATAGAATCGTGAGCTCGCATGTGGGTAGGAACAGCCTCAGATGGCATGGCCAACGCGCATGTTCAAACCAGCGTAGCATGTAGCTTTGTACCTGATGCAGTCGGTGACGTTTAAATCACGAAGCCTGAAGGTTGTTATGACTAGGAGGGCACCGGAGCCATCTCCGACCCATCCAGCGTGCTCATGTGAATATTCTGGACTACGAAGGTGAAGGAACCATTGAGGAAATCGATAGATCGTGGTGGTGGAAAGGTCTAAGTTCGAAAGCCGCTTCTGTACTATGAAGTTAATGTTCGTTGTGTAAGCAGGTACATTGGAGTTGGTGGTGAAAGCAGTGAATGAGAAGGGGTAGCTTTTACCCCGAAAACCAATAGGAATGACGCAGGTTATCAACAAATCTCCTAATACTCAAAGTGTTCGGACAAAGGAGGCAAGAGATTGTTGGTATGGAGCGGTGCAGGCCGGCCACCTATGATGCCGTCTGTCAGCATCTCAATCAAGATAGCGGTAAACGACTGCCGGGTGGCGGGAAGACGTCACACAGACGAAAGATGCAAAATCGCAGAGATTATTATTCTGAAGGCATCTTGAGATCGCCCCTGCGATCTACGAAAGGACCCCCGTTCGATGCAATCGAGATCGAGTATTAAGTGGAAGCGCACAGGCGCACTATCCTCGTCAAAAATCAGAGAGGTGAGGGCGCCGGAAGCACGAGCGATCAAGCAATACCACCACGTACGTCAGAACAGTATGGTCACAAAGAGGTCGTTGCTTGTGAGTTTGTGTTGCGTGAGTTGCATCTGTGGCATGACGGAGGAGGGGAGCGAGGTGTGGGATGATGACCCGGTGTTAAAGCCATCGCATGCGCTATCCGCCATGTGCCTCTCCCTGCAGGGTGCATCACACCGGCACGGCACCAGAAAGGTGTATCTACCGACGCTTGTATATTCCTGAACCCACCATCACGAACCTAGGTTGTAGAGAAAAATAGGAGTGAGAGAAGGAGGTGGTACAGTGTCGCATGTGGGCGTTCGTGTGTACGCGGCGGACTTGATGCCGGCCCCGAAGAGGAGGCCGACCGAGACCTGATGCGGCGCACATTGGTGGGGAAGAGACGTCAGATGTACGTCTTTTGGCAGCAACCCTGCGGAAAGGGTGCTGCTAGAGTTGAGGGGCGCTCGCCAGGCAGAGTGGAAGAATGTATACGAGACCGAGAGCAATGCAGCCAAGCGGGCGAAGCAACAATGAGCAAGTGTAGTACCCTCACGCCCCTTGATGGATTTTTCCGTTACCCGGTTCGGTGTGCAGCAATAGGGGGGTGCGCTGTTGCGCAAGCCGTTGCGATGGGGCTACTTTAGCCCGGCCGTTACAGGTGGAGGCGGCGTGTGGGATGATGAGGATGGACAGGCAGACGGTATTGAGGTGGTGCGGATATGACGTGCGCGTAAGACGGGGTTGGCGACCTGTTGAGAAGTTGGCGCAGAGAGAGTTTAGCCCGTTGGTGGAGGCTCACAAAGTGATATCACGGGCTGCGTCAGCGGAGGCGGACAGGTGGCCGCGAGCGGGAAGTGTATTGACAGGGCGGCGGAGGTTAAGCTCATGCCGCCTGACGTTCGATCGCCAGGCGGTGGTGAGGAGCTCAGAGGGCCGGTCGGGCTTATGACATCAGAGGTGGCGTCGTCGCACCAGCAACAGCAGCGCTCCAGAAAGGCGCCAGAGAGAAGTCGGCCCTGGACCACGGGCCCGACGGGGAGGAACAGGTCGCAAACAATAACAGGCGGGTCCGCCGTGTCGATCATGATGCGCTGCTCTGTGGGGAAAGCGGGTTGACAATAGACAGCTACAATTGAGGGAGCGACAATCACCTAGCCGTGTTGCCAGCTCGTCTAGCGAGTGGCAAGAGCGATGATGGGGTCTGATTTAGGAGAGGGAAGATTAAGCGTTGAAGTTCGTGCCGACGGTTTAGGCGAGGAATCGACCGAGAGAATGCAAAACACGCGGAAAGAAACAGATGCCAACTCTGGGACGCTAGAAATTGCGATCAAATGCAGGAGTATGAAATCTATGGCACGCATGAGGAGATTCCGAGCGGGGTGAACTGGAGTTATTCTACGCGAAGCTACACGCTGACTGAGAGCGTGGGCGGACGCAAGCAGCAGCAGTGGTCGAGGTGCTGAGGAGGCATGGTCGCGCAGAGCTGGGTCGCGGAGATGATCTCTGGTGAAGCGTTGAAGATGTGACGCACTGCGGATCATCAGAGCCAGGCCAGGGCAAGGCAGGAGGGCGGAGGGCTGGACGGAGCCGCGTCGGCGGGTCGCACCCTGGCGCCTTCCTGAAGTCTCGACCTCGGTGCCATCGCAGAAGCAATCACTCGCAGCAAGCGAAGAAGATCAAACTGCTCGGGGACGGGGACAGGACGGGGACAAGGTCGCCCGGGAGCAGGGCATTCCCCTCGCGGCGGCCAGGAACCATGAAGTCAGCGCCGGGTGTGGGCTCTGGATGCTTGGCGCGCGCATCATTTTTCACGCGCTAGCTAACGCAGGGTTCGCCCGCTGCGTCATAGGCTTCACCTCCCGCTCCCAGCTCAACGCCGCCGCCTGCAGTCCTCACCAACGCTGCCCACCCGCCACGACCTCTGCCGTCTGCTCGCGCCATGCCGGTCTCGGCTTCTTTGCCAGGCAGTCTGACTTCATTCCACTCCTCACGCCCGTCCGGAGCGCCCCGTGAGCCCGGCTGCGCCTGCGCTGCCTGCCCTTCCACGTTGCACACGGCCAGTCCGCGTCATGCCAGCTCTCCTTGCAACAGAGGCACCGTTTTGCCGGCGCGTTGCCGCAACTGGCCATCCGCCGTCTGAGCAGCGGGAACTCGCTTGCACCCTGCCCGCCCGCCTCCGCGCTTCCGCCAGAGAGCTGTCAGTGGCTTGAGTCCCCTGCGCCTGACAGACACCAAGCAGCGCCTTCACCACGGCGGTTGCACCGTGGCCGCCGCCGAGCACAGTGTGCCACGCGGGCGCACGCCCTCAGGCACCCTGGCTGCCCGTAGAAGGCAATCTAGCATCACTTGGGGTCCGAACGAGGCCAGACGAGCAGATCAGGGTCCACCGCTCACGCAAGAATGCCAGCTCAGCCAGTCGAAACCCAGTGATCCCGGTGCCCGCGCGGGTGCTGCCCTTATCGCCCGTCTCTGGACCCTTAAAGACTGCGGGCTGATCGACACTATGATATCGCTGGACGCCACAAGCGTGGCCCCGACTCCCCTGCCTACCAGGCCTCCCCCGCCCGGTCCATGTGAGCAAATGCCCGTGTCTCCTCACTATATATGTCCGAGCCATGCCGCCCAGGTCTACCCAGTCATCACCAGTCTCCTCTCGAGTCTTATATCTACCAGTCGTCTCAGCCTCGCTGCAAGCTCATTTCCTCAACCAACTCTCCAACTTATCAACACTTCGTTCCTCCTTTGGCCATGTCTACTGCCCACGCCAGTGTCTACGTTTGCGACGACTACTCTGCACCCATGTCTGCTCAACACAACTTCGCCCACCAGTATGATTTGGATAACCCTACGCAGTCTATGAGCATCTACGCTCGGTACGCTTTCGCTTGCTAGTCATCAAAATGTTACTCTTTACTGACTTGCACAGTGTCATGCATGAACACACCAAGCATCAACTCGAGAATGCGACCAACTCTGCCCGGAGACGGTCGCAGGGTGGTAGCAACGCCAGTCTGTCGTCCGACTCAAGTCGCGGTTCTGTGAGCTCCACCGCATCATAGACACGACACCGACTCTCATTGTCATCAAAGATTGCGATCATGGCCGGGACATGATTCGCCATTCACCAGTTGTATAGCAAGGCGGCATGGGTTACCGCAAGTCATGACTTGATGTCTTTCCAGCGCGTCGGAGGACGGAATACGGCGTATCTTTTTGGGCGGCAGCATCTGAACGGAGTTTCGATTCATTTTGAGCGTCACATTTACTCTGACGCTGCGTTTTAGCGCCGCGGATTTTGTATATTGGGTGGCTTCGTCGCAGGTGCGGCGCGTGTCGGGCGGTCGGAAAAGCACCAGAACTCGGCAAATGACGTACGGAATCTACTAGGTTTTCACACCCATTTTATTTATTTTACTTTATGCTATATCTGTGTCTCGGGTTCATGTTGTCGTCACGCGTCCCATGATGGGTCTTTTTCCTTTTGATTCGTTTCATGCAACAGTTCATGCTTGCATTATCTGATACTTTCGCCTTACCCGCACCTTCACTTCGAAGCCGGCCGGCAACAAACTACTATCTCTAGGTCCTGAGCGATATGCTCCCTCTTCGGCACTTGTTTCTTGCAAAAGAGCGCTTTTGCCCGCACTTGGGTGCCACGGCTGCATCCACAGCATCACAGTGCAGACAGGCAGAGCGGAGGATCCACCAACGCTCTGGTGGAGCCGCCCGTCCGTGGCTGACCTGACGCATCTCCACCCGCGACTCTGCGGATCCTTGTTCGATTTGGCAAGCAGGACCCTCCGTGACTTGCCCAGACCCTGGCAGAGTAAGGCGTTGATCTTCCCAACTTCGACCTTAGATTCTTGGCATACATCGTTCGCCTCACACAAGTGCGTCTGTTCTGGCCACTCAGCGGCGAAGACGTACCGGGCTAGCGCGGCGCTTTGCAGCCCGAAGGCAAGCCAGACAATGGCGTCGTCTTCTGTTGTGGTTGGGGAGCTTCGCTGCCGCCTTGCTGCCGCCCGAGACGATCCTTCTGCCGACTTGCTGTAAACCGTTACACCCGGACGAGAAAGGGCGGTACTCGCCGAGGTGTGTTCTTTGCACACTCTCTCGCCCAATTCCGCCCGGCCCTGGTGAAGGGTGGATCGTCCCTGCTCGGGCTCGTCGGGAATTGAGAACCCAGCAGACCCTTGCGCGGTTCATTGATCTGCCCAGGTACGTCCCACACGAGCGCCGTAGATACTCCTCTGGGGGTCGAGAAGGGAAGAAGCCTGTCAGGCTTTGTTGACAACTCATCAGAAGCTAGACTACACTGCACACTACAGAGCGACAAATCAGGACTATCATGAAATACGTCGTCGTCACCATAACAATCCGTCGGCGTGCCCTTGCGCCGTTGACGGCTTCAATCGAGCGACACTCGTCAATGATGGCTAAACCAACGCCACTCGGAGACGGGTCAGCGAGCTGTTTTTCCGAGACGGATGCCGTCACACATGGTCTGTGATGCACTGTCGCCTGCTCACGAGACGCTCACCAGAGAGCGTCAGAAATGCCGGCGCGCGTGGCGTCGGACAAGAAAAAAAAATTGCACCACTGAAAAAAAAAATCGTGTGTGCCGTTCCTGCGCAAGGCGCCAGAAAAAGGAGGAGAACAGAATCAGGGTCCAGGCAAGGGCTAGGCACCACATATTCTTTCGGTGTAGGTTGAAAGGGCCAACCCTAAACGGGATCCAGTAAGCGTCAGCGAGCAAGTGGAGACGGTCTATCGTCTCGCTAATCGTGTTTCGTCCATGTCGCTCCTCGCGGTCAAGCCGCTGCCGTCAACACTTGGTCCCCACGGGGGTCCCACCTGCCGGTACTTCCGCCTTTGCTCTGCTCGTGAAGCAGAGAATTTTCCAATTTTCGTGAGGCGGGAAAGCGGTCAGCTGTGATGGGGAAATACTTTCCTGCTCGCGGATGTACGCGCGCGCGCGCGCGCTTTAGCGTCAGGAGAGGGAGGGAAAGACCTTGAGGCTATGCGGTCTGCAAAGGCCTGGTACACTCCTCCCTTCTTTTCTTTTGCGTGATAAGATCTTTGTTTTTTTCTTTCTCTATTCCACCCGCCTTGCATCCCTTCCTGCAGAATGCTCAGCCCGAGGCACATACGCAACCGGTCATCCTTGGTTCTCCCTCCGTCGTCGATCAAACGCGTGGCTGCAGTTCGGGCTGTGGCAAAAAACCCAAGCTGCAAGGAAAAGAGAAGGGAGAACCGCGCCGCTGTCACACCATCATTTGGCCGAAGCATTACAACAATGCCTTTTCCACATTATCCACCCGTGCCGTCACTCGGAGCCCCGTCCGCTCTTTTGGCCCCCCCGGTCGAGGGAAGCATTGAATAGCCAAGGCATTGGAAAGGTCTGGTTCATAGCTCCCGACATTGTGTGGGTCTCCCCTTCTATCGATCTACGCGCCCGACAATGGGCTCTGCCGGATTCACCATGTTCCTCCCTCGAATGCAGGGCAACTTGCGAGACACGACGCCCTGCTCGGCATTTTGATGCGGAACTGATTCATGAAGCTGGTGCTTTGCTGTGCGGTCGGGTATCACCGCTCGCTTTCAATGGGCGAGAAAGGAACGGGGCGAGCCAGAACGCCTTAACCCAGGCGTGAGGGTTCTCGCTGTAGATGCCCGACCGCCGCGCGCGTGTGTGCCCACCAACGGTGTTCACCGTTCTTGTCCCTCGTATTTGTCTTGTCTCCGTTTACCCTTGACCGTCGAATTCCGAAGGACTCCGTGATCCCGGTCAGTCCGGGCTACTCTGGCTTGAGGGGTTGGCTGCGGAGTTGGCGGGCCAATTGTTCTGAGGTGGCAGCTTGCTCCCAGCGCGACCTCTCTCTCTCTCTCTCTCTCTCGTCCTCCGTTTGGTGCCCTCTTCACCGGCTCTTCTGTGGATCTGGACCGTTCGCCTCGCTTTTTCTCATCAGAGATCGCCATCTCCATGGCCTCGGGGCGGCCATGACTCCTTTTTCTTTTCAGCTTTCCCCTCTGCTGACGCGCAGCCACGTCTCGTCTTTCCTGGATCAGCACGGGGGTTGCTCGTCCGCCTGGCAGAAAACATACTGCCGCCGTCGCCCCCGCGCTGCTACACGTGTGCACAATTGGTGCCGCGAAGACTAAGTCATGCTATATTGAGTGCTGGACGACCTCGGTGTCGGTATGGTACGAGGTTGGCCCAGAAGGAATAAGCAACAACGAGCGGGGCTGCATGTGGGCAGTTGGACCATTCATTTGGACGAAAGTGTTCGAAAGCATCAACTGGACCGAGATCTGAACGAATGCTTCAACGACCCATTGGTGGCTGCGGCTTACAGCTGGCTCTGAGGCTGGCCTCGGAGTGAGCGGCGAACGGGGTGTAAACTCGCCGTTAGCCCGGACTGGCATTGAAAGATGGTGATGGGCAACGGAGCGACAAATGAAGCACAGTTCGGTGCCATTTCCCTGTTGATCATCTTCCATCTCGTTCTGCGGGTCGGAACTGGCAGGCTGCGAGTCATGCAGAGTGGCAAAGGAGACGAGAGTAATAAAAGGAAGAAGCGTGAGTTGTAAGTTCACATTACCATCGGATCAGCGCGTCTAGCGATCCACCAGAGGACTTGAAATACTGTTGGTGTTTTGTGTCTTCTGTTCTGCCTTGCGGTTCTACTTGGAGATAAAGTTATGATTTTTCAAAAGCAAGATCTTGATCCTTGGTTGCATCCCCTGTCGTATACTTACCCTTTATAGGCTAGCGTTGACGTCATTCGTCACCGTCCCGTCCCGCACACGCGACCGCACCACTACCAAGGCACCCTCCCCGTCTCACATCACAGATTAGGCTCAACACCACGCTTTCGCGCTCGCCTTCTTCGTGGGTCTTGACATTAATCCCTTCCCATGGCCTTCTCAATCAGCTTCAATGCAGCCATGACTTTCTCGTCAAAGTGCCGTCTCCCAACCACCTGCAGGCTGATCGGTGCGCCTACATACCGTTCAGGCATATAGAGGTTATGATTGAACCTGTCCTGCTCGTTCATGGGTGTGTAGGTCTCGTCCCGCTTGTCTTTGATAGGATCAGCGAACGTCACCGGAAATACCGCAGCAGGGTAGTCGAGCAAGTTCCAATGCGCCGTGTGCGGCCAGTATCGAGCGCACTCATGCGGGGGGTGCTGCCCCCGGAATTGCTGGGCAAAGAATCACGTCGACTTCCTGCTCATCTTCGTCGGCCGTGGCTGACCAATGCGCTGCGTATCTTGCCCGATATTCGTCACGTTCCCGGCAGAGCTTTCTGGGTGTCAGTCCATGCTAACTCCTCTCGAAAAGGGTCGACTTACCGCCCACAGCTCCTGAATCGTAAGCTTCTTCACTCCCGGCTGGTTGATGATCCACTCCGTCAGAGGAAACATCGGCTCGCCGCTCTCCCTGATAACGTTGACGGTATCCTCGCCTCCGTCCGGGAAGTACAGTCTTGAGATGAGACTCCACGCCTTCTCGTGCTCCAGCGAGACCCAATCAACAACCCTCATCGCAGCCGCGCGGCACGCCTCGGCGACCTCCCTCAGCGCTCGAAGCACCGGCGGATGCGGCCTCACCACGCCGTCATCCCACTGCACTCCAACCTTCAACGGCCGCTCGAACGCCTCCACCGGCGTCCACCCCTTCGGGACCAACCACGGATCGAACCGCCACGGCCGCGTCCGCAGCACCACATCCATAAACAGCTCGAGCATCGCGCGGCTGCGCGCCAGCGGCCCGAAGGTCGGCAGCACGCTCTCGTTGCCGAGCATCGTGCACTTCATGCCGGCCAGCGGCAGGCGGCGGGCGCGCGCACGCTGCCGCCAATGTCGCCGCCGACGCCCAGCACGCTGGCGCCGAGGCCGAGCAGCGCGCCCTCGCCGCCGGACGAGCCGGCCGGGGCGAGCGCGCGGTTCCACGGGTTGGCCGTCGTGCCGGTGATGTTGTTGGCGCACTCGAGCTGCATCGTGCTCTGCGGCTCGGTCGTGCGCGCGTAGAAGACGCAGCCGGCGGCCCAGAGGGCGTCGTTGACGGGGTTGGCGGCGCTGGCGTGGCCGATCCAGGCGACGTAGGACGCGTGGCACGGCTTGTCGCACATGCCGTGCTGCTGCCTGATCGAGATGGGCAGGCCGTGGAGGGGCCCCGCGGGGGAGGGGAGCGAGTCCAGATGGCGCGCCCGCGCGAGGGCTTCGTCCCACATGAGCTCGGTGATGCAGTTGACCTTTTTGTTGGGGCCGTCAGTCGTCACGAGCGTGCGCAGGCGTGGAGGCTGGAAGCGTCATACGGCATATTGGGCGAGTGCAGCGCGTCGAAGGAAGGCTCGCGTCGGCTCTTCGGAGGTGAGCTCTTTCCGCCCCAGCATGCCCAGCAGCTGGACGGCATCGAAGTTCTGCGTCAGCTCATACTCCCGCTCCGTCAGGTGCTGCTTCGGCAGGTCTTGAGAGCTCAGAGGGAGAGGATCGGGAAGGGGCCCGATTGGCGGGTTGACTTTGGCTAGAGAGGCGTCACGGTAGTCGCGCGCGGATTGGGCTTTTTCTTGCCAGGTGGTGATGGTCATTTTGGATGAATTGATTCAATGCTGCTGTAAGTCTCTTTGAAAATGCAGGCTGATGCGCCGACGGGGTCAAGTCTATCTGACCGCATGGCTTGGTATTTACGCTTTGCGTGGACGTGTAGTCTTTCGACGGGCAAAGTTCCCTGAATCAGTGACTTATCGGCGACGAGGGGCTCAGGATTGCCCATGCGGGGGAGACGGAAATCAAAAGTGGGTGTGAGCGCCGCGCGAACGCCGCTGGAACTCCGCGAAGACTGCGAACTGTGTAGCACTGCAAACAATGGGGTAGGCGATGATAACGTCCAGAGATAAGGGAGCCATGCCGGTTTGGGCGGTGTCTCTGCGAGGGCATGCAGCTCTCCCGCCCGAGGCCCCCGCCGAGGGCTGCCGACCACACCTCACCTCGCCGCTGCCAGACCGTGCTCACACCTTTACAGGCCCAATGGCAGATGTTCGGATGCGAGGTAAGACAACAGTCTCTGCATGGGAAAGCTCTGGCTGATTTTGGTTCCAGCAAGCAATCGCATCGCACGCGCGTGCTCGAATTGCCATGCCCGCAAAGTCAAATGTGACCTTGCCGCACGGCCTCTCTCGCCCTGTACTCGTTGTCAAGATGCGGGTCTGCAATGCAATGTCATGTTCCGCCGAAGAAGGATCATTCGCGCTGTCGAGTCCATCTCGAGGGACTTCGGAGGGTGAAGCATCGCTATTGCTGTCCAACCCTTCCGAAAACTGATGAAGGGGTGGTAGTCCTGAACAACCTAATGCTCAGACGAGCTCCACATCGCCAGATGATGCTGGTGCTGTCATGAGTGGCGAGGTTGTGAGCTCCTTGGGTGAAGGGGATGAGCCTCGCCGCGTTGAAGTCGATGGACGCCATGACATCTCGAAACAGAAATCCATACTGGTGGAATTCCTTTCCCAAGACTTCGCCGATGCCGACATAACAGATTATCATCCCACGTTCGTTGATGACTATGCAAGTATCACGAGGCTCCTCGGCCGCGAATTTGGGCGCGGCTTTTCAGAAGGCGTGCATCACTACAGAGACGCACAGTTCGTCGAGAGAACGTATGAAGGGATACCGCGGTCTATTGGTCCAGCAGAGAGAGGAGTTTTGGAACAGTATGGTTCCTTTATGCTGCCAAGTCCCTCAATCCCCGATGCATTCGTCACCGCTTTCTTTGACCGTGTCTTTCCCACCATGCCAATAACGGACCGTTCCATCTTCCTCAAGAACCTCCACGGGGCTGGACAGAGCGGGACGAAATCTTCCCTTCTGCTGGTCCAAAGCGTCTTGCTGTCAGGGTCAACAGCCTACGATCATCCAGGAATTCAGCTGCTTCCAGATGAAGTGTCAGCCAGGCTTTACGCAAGGGCAAAAGCTTTGATCGATACCAAATTCGAGCAAGACCGCTTGATACTCGTGCAAGCACATCTCCTCATAAGTTCTTTTACGGCCGATAGCTGTGATGACACTATCCACTGTATGTGGCTGTCTCTGGGCACCGCAGTACGCATAGCTCAGGGAATCGGAATGCACCGGGACCTTGGCCAAGCAAAAGCCAGCGCTTCGATGAGACGTCAGTGGAAGCGGATATGGTGGACCCTATTCATCCACGACACAATCTGCTCTTTCGAATGGGGCAGGCCCAGAGCCATCCACTTCGCCGATACGGACGTACCTTTGCCGTCGGAGGCTGACTTCGCTCCAGACGAACCAGGCGGTCTCCCTTGTACGGAGCATGTACAGTTCTTCTTGTGTCTTTGCCGGTTGTGCTCCATTATTGTAGATCGGCTTGAAC
Organism: Botryosphaeria dothidea; assembly: GCA_011503125.2. Lineage (NCBI taxonomy): Eukaryota > Fungi > Ascomycota > Dothideomycetes > Botryosphaeriales > Botryosphaeriaceae > Botryosphaeria > Botryosphaeria dothidea. Next base: position 4,117,717 of record WWBZ02000001.1, read on the forward strand.
TGCGCCGTCCTGGTCACACGTACTGGGGCCACGGTAGCTCCTCCCCCTCCACTGATCAAGTGAACTCAATAAGAGAAGCATTAGACTCATGGGTTAGAGACCTCCCGGTAGCAATGCAAGCACCACGTCACTGCAGGGGGTTCTCCCTGTGGACTGGAATCCTGCACATCGTCTACCAGGCCATCATCCTCCCCGTCTCCGCATCATCGTCCGGGCTCCTTGCTGCCGGAACGGCGCACGACGCAGCCGTCAGCATCCTGCAGATTGGCGCGGACCTGGAGGATAGTGACGTCCTCGGATCGCTCTGGGGCTTCGGTATACACCAGTTCGACCTCGCCATGGGCCAGCACGCTCGAGAGACAAAGTCAGACGAACAGGACGCCTCCGAAACCGCTTTCTCAAATCTCCGGAAAGGGCTGCCGCTGATGCAGCAACTTGCCCAACGCAGCTCGACGGCGGCGCAGGGCCTGGCGTTCTACGAGGCCTTACTTGACGGGCGAGGAAGGTTCGGAAAGCATGATACATCGCCAGACATGCGTTTTCCTGTCCCGCAATCAGAATTGCAGCGGACATGCGGTCAGCTGGATAATGCATGGGGTAGTCAGAGCGGAAATCTGGCAGACTTGGGGTTCCTCGACTGGGACACGGACTGGCAGGCATAGCAACTCAACTCTCAACGGCAAGGACGTTCTCAAAGGACTACAACGTTCCATATATCAATTACCCATCAAAAACCCCGCCCGAGCTACGCACCGACCGAGCCTTCGCCTCCACTTCCTTCGCCCCCCGCCGCCCCAGCCCCTCTTCCTCATCCGCCATAGCACCAGCAATCACCACGGCCGACTGCTCCACCCGCCGCGGCACGACCACGCCCTCCTCCAGGAAGTAGTTCGTCTCCCGCACGCAGCACGCCGTCACGCCGAGCAGGCTCGCCAGCCCGCCCGCGTACGCGCACAGCTGCGCGGCCGCCTGCGCGCGGTACGCCACGCCCTCCGAGTCCAGCACGAACGCCACGCACATGACGAGGCTCACGGTGCCCTTGAACGCGCCGGCTCGTTGCTCAGCGCGCCCAGCGTCCACTGCACGCAGATCTGGAAGGTCGCGTAGACGCCGCCGAAGAGCGCGTGCAGCACGGCGCCCGCGGCGAAGCCGCGCTCCTGCCAGTCGAGGCCGGTGGAGGGCGACGTTGCGAGCCAGCCCAGCAGCCCGGCCGTGGTGCCGAGCGTGGTGAGGCCCATGAGGGTGGAGCCGGCGAGGCCTTGCAGGCGGCGCGTGGGGATGCGCGGGTGGGACATGAGCCGGGCGTGGGGCGTGGGGATCATGGTGAATTGGAAGAGGAGGCTGTTGAGGGAGCGGGTGCGGAGGTTGAAGTAGTGGCCTTGGTGTGGGTTCTCTGTTAACCGGGGGGGTTTCTTTTTCTTTTTTGATGGTGGGTGGGATTTACCGTTGACGCTGCTCACTAGTGCCAGGCACATCTCGGCGACGAACATGGCTGGCAGCAGCATGATGATCCTTTTGTCTGTGAGGATTTGGAGGAGGCCGCGCATTTCGTCTTTGAAGGTGGGCTGCTTGAAGACTGCGATGGGCGTCCCGTCGTCGCGGCGCACGTCAGCCGGGTCGACGATGCAGAATACTGCTATTACCATGGCCCTGTCAAGGCGAAGGTCAGAAGATTTCAATTGGAGGAGAGGAGTGGGGCGTAATTACAGTCCCATGATTACCAGGAAAATCACCCACACGGCGGTGGAGACACCTGCTACTTCGTTCTTGTCTCTGTTCACACCAAAGGCAATGAGTGCACCAACGGTGCTGCCTGCTGATGTCAAGACCCATTGCCAGGTGATGACCTTTTGATATTTGAATAAGTACATTTCTCAAAAATTCGTCAACTGCCCGGAGAAAAACTAACCGTTGCCTTTTTCAGATTCTTCCGCATAAGCGAATTGAATAAAACCTGAGGTAGTCCATATACAAGCAGCACAGAACCCCAGAATGAAACCGCCGAGCAGCGGGAACCACTGATGGCCTGTTCTATCGTAGTACCACAGAGATCCCGCATAGAGAGGGTAGCCGATAGAACCTATCAGAATAGTCTTTTTGGGCTTCAGGAAATTCAAGATGGAGCCGGCCATCCAGCCGAAGAGGGTATAAGGCCCGTAAAGAATCGAGTTCGTCAGTGATGCTACCCGCTGCGATGAAGGCTTGCCTCCGCCAGCACCCAACGCCGTCAGCGCCAAGTAGATGCCGGGGAGGCAGAAAAGAATGCAGCCCATGATGAAGTTTTGGCGGAAGGGACGGTTGAGCCGAAATTTGCTCTTGCTGTCCAGACTGAATATGGTGGCCATTGTAGAGTAAATGCCGGGAATTCTGCAAGAGTGAAAGGTTTGGTCAAAGAAGGTGGGGAAAAGCAGAAAACAGCTGAAGTAGAAAAGGTACACCTGCAGAGAACATGTTCCTGCCTTCGAGTCAGCTTATCTCGATATCGTGGGGTCTATCAGGGATAAGCTTCCGGTGGTGCCGCATCCATGCTCGGCCTCGGAGCGGTAACGGCATTGCGGAAATGCAGCGGTGGTTGCCACATCTGGAAACATCAGCCTTCCGGTCTCCACGTCAGTACGTTTTGGAGAGGGTAGAAAGCATAGATAAGGATGTCAGATAGCAGGATCAAGTTCAGATGCCGCAGTACACGCAAGTTATGTCTCGGCATAAACGAACACCATGGTTGCCGACGTTCAGAGTCAGCCGGCGCCCTCCAATGCCAATTTTGCTTCTCCAAAAGTACGGTACGAAGATGTCTACATCTAATACGATCGCATCCAAGAAGCACATAATACCAACAAATGGCCACCGTGAAAGCACATCCCAGTCCCTGAGTACACAGCTCAATCCACACCAGCCGAAGTCGCGGCCGGTCTGAAGCTCGCAGGCGGCGTAATCGTGCGCGGCATTCTCTCCCGGGACGCCATTGAGCGTATGGAACGAGACATCCGGCCGCACCCAGAAGCTGACATCCCTTGGGAGGCCGGGAACGACTTCTTCCCACCCTCCACCCGCCGCGCGTTCGGCTTGGCAGGCAAATCAGACACGGCGGCCATCGAGCTCGTCGGCAACACGCTGTACCAGGCCGTCTGCCGGCAGTTCCTGACCACCAAGGCGTACAATTGGTATGGCGACCGCAACGAGATCAATGTCAGCCTGTCGCAGGTCAACAACACCATCGCCTTCTCCGTGCGTCCCGGGGACAGCTTCAACCAGCCTCTCCACCGGGACGACGATATCCACTATCCAGATCGGCAGCGCGTCGAAGCGTATCCAGAGCGGACCAACTCAAGGGAGTGCGGGATCGGGTTCTTTGTTGCTGGTACGAGGACGACGAAGGCAAATGGCGCCACGCGATTTATTCCTGGGAGTCACTTGGAAGCTACTGAGCAGCCGCCCGACGAGGCTTTCGCGCAGTTCGCCGAGTTGGGCGTCGGTGATGGGTTCATCATGTTGAGCAGCTGCTACCATGGCAGCAGTGCCAACACGACCAAGGATGAAGAGAGGCTTCTGTTCAGCTGCTTCATGACTAGGGGGTACTTGAGGCAAGAGGAAAACCAGTACATCGCAGTACCTGTCGAGAGAGCAAAACAGCTGCCCGTCAGGATACAGAAACTTCTTGGCTATACGATTAGTGAGGTTAGTCAGCTTTCACGGATACGTAGGGCATTGTTCAAGTTGCTGATGACGGTTCTTGTAGCCGATGCTGGGTTGGGTCGAGTACAAAGACCCTCGAGTCCTCTTGGACGCGTCGGCGCCACGAGTTGCTCACGGCAAGGGGCATGCCGAAGAAGAAGTCGAGGAATAGTTGGAATAGAGACTTGAAATCGAGGATTCTTCATATTGCTTCTATGTCCTTTCTGCAGCCGACGATGATCACCACCGAATGTGACATTTCCACCAACATTTCGGGGAAAAATCTATTTAAGACTCCTATAAGTAGTCGCGTAGATAAACGTGTCGCAAAGATGCAATACATTTACATCGAGGTGAATGCTTATGAGTTCGACTTTGCTAGAGGACACCGCCGCTAACCACCGGCTGTGATTAACCCCTGCAACGATACGGCCCCCACTCATTGCTGACACATTGCTTTGCCAACCATGGCCGAAATCGCGTTTTGCAGCCTCAGCGGATCCTTCATCTCCAAAGACTACCTTGGCAGACAGAACATTTCCTGCCCGGTCAACTCCCAACTTCACTATGGCTGCCAAACTTGACAGGGTAGCCACGCCTAACCGACTCTGTCAGCTCTGCAAAGACCTGGTCGCAGCGCAACAGACTCTTCACTACGGGGTAGACGTGGAAGACTTCCACCATCATGAAAGTCTCAGCGCCTTTTATCAATCAGCAAACAGCAAGGAATGCCACTTGTGTTCGATCATGCTCGACACATTCACCGCCAATTTTGGGAAAGATCGATTCGATGGTCTTATTACAGAACCCCATCTCAAAATCTCAGATCCATTAGAAACCGCTGATGCATATCTTCTGGGACCAATATCGATCTACATCCGCTCATATAGGGGCTATCGTGGAAGAACAAGAGTGCCGGATTGCCAAGACATGACAGCGTTGACAGTATTTCCTCGAAACTGGCCAGTGAAATCCAGGATCGATCACGACGTACCCATTCACCGTCATCAGAAGCGGTCGCCGGAGAAGTACAGAAGATGCAGGAGTGCTTGGGAGAAGCCGCAAACCTGCTCGGAGGAGATTAATTATAGTCTGTCCGCCTCTACGGGATCCCCAGCGGCTTACCAGCTGATCAGGAAGTGGATCACTGTGTGCCAAACAACTCATGAAAAATGCGCTGTCCGGGAAGAGGAATGGCGGCCCACGCGTATACTCGATCTACGACCATTTGACTATTCTGAAGACATCCGCCTTGTTGAGGGAAACACCACCGGGAATGAGCCCTGGGCGACTCTCAGCTACTGCTGGGGCCTCGTCAATTCGCTTAAGCTCCTACCCTCCAACAAGGCTGAACTTGAAGACCGCATCGGATGGAACGACCTTCCAAAAACCATGCAGGACGCTGTATGCATCTGTCGCAATCTTTCAGTCCGTTATCTCTGGATAGACGCTCTGCGCATCATCCAGGGCCCACATGGAGATTTCCAACAAGAAGCAAGCCGCATGGAAGCTGTCTATGCGGGTTCGCTCTTCACAATTGCTGCTGCAGCTTCTGACAGCAGCATCGGAGGCTGTCTGCGATCTCGCCCTCCTTTGCAACGAACAGACTGTCTCCTCGCCGAAGACAGCAACTGGGTTGTCTTTGCTGAAGCTTGTTCAGCATGTAACATGGATAACAACACTCCAGGCACGTGTGTGATTGATACGCGCGGCTGGGTTCTCCAAGAGAGGATGCTATCCCTCGCACCGTCTACTTCAGCCAAAATGGCATTCATTGGGAATTTCGGACTACCATACTCTGCGATCGACCGCTTGAGATTGGCAATGACCACAACACTGTACTTGGCCGCCGATACCAAGCACTCAAGGAAATTTACTCCAGGCTTTTGTCCCTACCACGAACTCTTCCACCGTCTCCGGTATTTTGTCTGCTGCCCAGCAGAAGCTCAAACTTGAGATTTCATTCGGCATTTGGACTTCTTTCCTGCTGGATGATCTTCTTTGGTACATGGATAATCCAAGGCTTAGCGGAGAATGGAAGAGTGACTTCTTCGAAGGTCTTCCAAGCTGGTCCTGGCTCAAAGTCAAGGGAGTGGTGAGTACAATAAGGGAGTTTTCTGGTTGGGGGACGAAAGCCACTGTTGCTTCCGCCAGTGTCCTGCTTGCTCCCCCACCTACTCCCTTTGTTCCTCTCCCAACGCTTGTAGCGCAGTATCCCACTCCTCTCCGTCTGTTCGCATACGCGGATGTCTGGCAAAATGTCGAGTCCTCACGGAAGAATGTTCTTCTATAAGATGGGGCCTGACACTTGAAACCAAAGTCGAGTCACATAGGGATGAGCGGACTAAAGAAGAAGACGATGACTACTCTAGTGATGAAGAGACACTCCCCGAGCAAAACAATTTCCGGCCAGACGACCCTACCTTTGAGCCCACTTCTGATATCTTTTGCCTCCTTATCAAACGGGAGTTCACAGCAGATGCGCAGGGTAGATGGAAGAAAGACCTTCAGTATTCACTTGTAGATCACGGCCTAGTGCTAACATCAGAAGCAAGCGGAGCAAGTCGGTATCGGAGAATTGGCATGTACGAGGAGCGCTGGATGAATCGTCAGAGTTTACTTCTGTCTAATCAGCCCGCAGCAACCACAGAAAGAGTCAATAGGTTCGGCTACAACAGAGTTTGGGACTGCAAACCCGAAGATGTATTGAACATCTTGAAACTGTACATGAGAGTCTTCCCTGAAGACGGTCCGGAAGAAGAGGTTGAGGTCGTCTAGGCTAAATATTGGTTTTCCCTAAGAAATAACATTTCTGGATCAAGCCAAGGCTATCAGGGCCCGTTGGCGTTGTGCCTTCATCCACGCCTCTTCCCCAATACTAGCACTGGTGACTCTACAGGCGATTCCGTTTTTCCTTATTATCTGTAACGCCAACACACGTGACGGAGGCACTGGGCCTCTGTTATGAGCCACAAGGATGAACTCGTAAGGTCCAGTGATGTCCTCCACCGCAGCCGACTCGTGCCCGTCTGAAGATCTGCCCAGCTCGCCAACGACCGTCCCGCTGTCATCAATAACCTTACGCCAGGATGTGGCAAACACTTTGTCGTTTTTGTACCCAGAGTAGAACATCGCTACCTCCGTCCAAAAGAATATTAGTTGATCATCCGGTGTTTCCGAAAGCTGCATCCAGGTAAAGAATGGAAGATTGTCATGGACTTGTTTCAGCGTGACGGTGGATGAATCAATTGGCCAAAATGCAGTTTCCGGGTCATAATTCTCATTATCCGACCGTATATCGCTCACCTTCAGCAGCCGAAGGGGTCGGTTGCGCAGTACGTATGCGGACACGCCTGGTCTCATACTGTCCGATAGTCAGCTGTGTTGAAATCTGTTGGAGAGTGATACGAACCCAAGCTCGATATCGGTGTCATCGCAATTGATGAGCAGTTCGCCAGTCCACCCCATCCACGTCCAGCTCGGTATCGGGACCCGCCTGTTCAAAGACGTCCTCGGCAGGGTTGTGACAGCTGTGCGACGCGCAACAATCTTATCCTCTGCTATCGATTCCCAACAAAGTGCGAGCTCGAAGCGAAAACAGGGAAGGCCCCATAGCAAGGCTTGGCCAGACAAGTCAGAGTACTCTTCCGTGACAGCTGCGAAGGCATCGGGACGGTCTCCTTCATATGACAATTCCCTTTTGTTAAATTCAGAGAACATTTTGACGAGCCGTGAGAGATACTTGTCTTCCCGGAGGCGTGTTAAACTCTCTACACCTTGGTCCAGAACAGAGATATGCTGTGTGGAATAGGCGTATTCGACCGTAACAGAATCATCCTCCAGATCCACTTCCTCCTCCCATTGCGTTTGTCGACAGGACCAGAGAATTTGTTGCTCGGTAAAGGTCAGCATGCGTCTAGAAAGGACGCTCTCTTGATAAGTCCAGCCGCGACGATTCCATGTGACCGTCCCCAGAGGCTGTTCTGATGGTGATTTAGTAGTGCTCAGCACTTTCATAAGGGAGAACCCCGGGCGGCCATCACCAGGCAATTCCACGACCGCTTCATTTTGTAATTTCGTCCTCGGAGATCTGAGACCTGGAAGACCGTGGTTTACATTACTCCCTGCGGCAGCCACGATCGTCAGGACGGCCGACCTGTAGATTGTGGCCATATACTCGATCTGGATCTTTTTATCCTCCTCACTATCCTGAACGATGCACAAAGCATCAACCCAGAGCAAGTCCACTCCGAGCTCCCTCGTCACCAATGCCGCATCTTTTATCGTCTGTGCACACCGCTCATCGATGCTTCCACTCGTCTCAAGCTCTGCGTAATTTGTGGTTGTCAACATCATTTGCTGACCCGTGCCCCAGACGTAGCTCAAAGCTGTGTACTGCTGGTCAATCCAGTCCACATCCATGAATGTCCGGACGCACATTGCGTGGACATCAATCAACCGGAAAACGCTTCGATAATGATCAGCCATGCTCCATAGCAGATGGCCCCCACGGAGCCGGCTAAAACCTACCTTGCTTTCCCAGAAGCTCGCGACGCTCTCGGCATGCACTTGACCCCATGGCACTGCATACATTTCCGCAGCCATCTCCTCGGCCACTCCATATCGACCAGCTCCGGACGCTTCCTGCCGGCGAACATGAGCTGCAGAGACTCCTCGCGGCCAGAGAAAGGGCGTTCAGCATCACGCCGGCTCGCACCAATCTCGCACGCCTGAACGCAGTTGTAGACCGTAGCCGGCCGATCGCCACGCTGCTCTCCAAAGACGAGGCCCAGGCGACGCGTGCGGTACCGCATGATGTCGCCGTCGGTCCGGCGGAACTGGACGAAGTTGACGAGCTGGGAGAAGCAGACTTCGCTCCGCGCCCCTTTCGAGGCCAGGATGTCGGGGATGCCGGCTTCGTCCAGGATTTCGATGAACAGGAGGCAGAGGCCGCAGGTCTGAGCCGATTCCCGGATTCGATCGACGGTTCCCAGCTTTGTGAGTTCGGAGGCGCCCATCTGGTTCCTGAATGGATGGAGGGAAGGATTGTAGGATCCTGCACGCAAGTTTTGCAGGTCTTCCTTGGTTGGTCCCCGCAGGAAATCGAAGTCATGGGCGGAACAGAATTCGCACAAGCCCAATTCGTCCATTGTGACGTAGTAGTGAAGTAAGCAAACTTCAAGTTGGAGGAAGTATGATGAAGCTGTCTCCCTTAATATGAAAATGAGCCCCAGGCTGTGTAGTACTCCTCTCAAAAGTCTTTGTGCCTGATCTGGGCTGCGAGCACAACGTTGAAGGGACAATTTGTATTGAAGGGTGAGAAAGGACTGCAAGCTCCAGAGAATAAAATTTCGCATGAACAGAGCACGCTAAACATGCGAGCTGTCCACACTTGGCAGAGAAGGCTGCGGTGTCTCAGGTTGGTAATTACAAGCGATTAAGCTTGGGAGTGACGCACGAGGAAATCCGCTTACACAAGAGGTAACCGCCGCTGCGCTATCCTTTTGAAGACCAAAATAGAGCGCCTGTCAGTATACCGCAATTGTTAGAGAAAGTCGGCTGTAGCCAATCTAATACCTTAGCTCCGTTGGAGGAATCAGCTTTACTTGCTTGAGAAGTGAGTATATTGAGGCTTGGAAAGCTCTCTGGACATAGTATTTAGTGAAACGGTGATTAGACTGTGGAGACTAGAATACGTGGCGTGATCGTCACTAGGAGACGCGCTATTTCCTTTGATTGGTTCTGTTGGCATCTCCTTACTCGCTCATAGTCAACATAATATTTGGCCATTACCTTCATGCGTTTCAGGGATTTTCTATTACTCATCCTTTACCGAGAAGTAAGCGTTTTATAGATGTTACGAATTTGTGCAAACACATCGTCAACTGTAACAGATATTGGTCCTTGCTATATCGTTCATGCGATTACTATTAGGCTATTAGCTACATACCTACAAGTAAAAAATTACTTTGACGAAAAATCCAGCAACCATTCATCCCAGCCCAACCGTCCGCCGCCTTGTCCTCGGCACCCTTCTCATCTCCAACAATCGTTCCTTCGCGCCTTGATCAGTTTCCTGCGTGGTGCTCTTTCCGTCTTGAGCGGCCTGCTCATCACCGGCACCAACGCCGATGAGCCAACTGAGTCCCAGTCCAACACCGGCTATGTCTCCTTGATCTTCTTGACTCATCCCCGCTGTAGTCTTTGCGCTTAGTTGCTGTTGCAGTTCCTCCAGCGATCTCGCCCGCCTCACCACAATCGTCCCACTGCGTGAGATGCCATCAACACAACCCGCTGGCGCTGCCCCATCATTGCCAGGTGACGAAGCCGACATCAAGCACTGTTCTCCGCCGTCCAGTTGGTGTTGTTGCAACAGCAAAGGTGTAACCTTTCCAGCCGCCAACACGGCTTCCAAGAACGACTGCTGCGAGAGAGCAGAAGAAGCCGCCTTGGGCACGAGATACCCGTTCCAAGAAGGCAAGAGGAATCCCCTGCTCTTCTCCGACAAGTTGCTGCGGCGATTCTCCGAGGGACCGCTGCTGCTCTCCGCCGACGACTCACCGCACGCCGTGACCTCCAACTCGACGCCGCTGTCCTCCCTCTCACTGGCCACCACCGGTCCACCCTCTCCTTCACTAACGCTCTCCTCCCCCGACGCATTCCTCACCCAATTGCGCCCCTCAAACCCCAAATCCCCCTCCGCCTCCTCCCGCACCATCGACCCCCTCTTCTTCTTCCCTCCATCCCCAACTCCCCACCCCCTCCTAACCCTACACCACCTTCCACTCCTCTCCACGCCCCTCACCTGCTCCACAACCTCCAACCCCCCCCTCGCATCTCCCTCATCCCCAAGCACACTCCTCCTCACCCCCTCCGCAACCTTCATCCCCTCCCTCAACGCCTCAACGTCAACCTCACACGCCCTCACCATCGTGCTCAGCGGCGAGCTGCTACTCCGCATCGTCCCCTGCGAACTACTACTCACGCTATACTGGCTCGCCCCGCAACAAGCACTCGGACCACCACCATTCCCAAGGCTCCGCCGCGGCCGCAACCCCAGCGGCCGCTGCCGCGCCGCGCGCTGCTGCAGCGACAGCAACGCCGGCGAAGGGGCAAGCGCGGGATAGGCGTACGGGTCGTGCGCGGGCATGGTCTGCTGGACGGGCGTGCAGGGCCTGGCATTGTGCGCCCCGCCACTCGACGGCGACGCGGCATCGCTGACGACGGGCCGCACGCTCGGCGGCAGCGCGGGCGGCGGGCCCGAAGGCGTGAGCGTGCGCGTATGGCGATGGTACGCGCGCCGCACGTGTGGTTGTTGTTGTTGCTGCTGAGTAGGAGGAGACGGCTGCTGCTGGGCTGCGGTCAAGCTCGCCAGAGCGGCCGTTGTCAGCGCGACGCCCGCGCCCGTTCCGGCGGCGGTTTCGCCTGCGAGGCTCCGTTGCAAGAGCTGTTGCTGCGGCGGCGAGAATTGCGGCATGCTGGGCGGTCGGGCTCGGGCCTTGGGAACGGTCAGCATGCTCATCCGGGCTGCTGCCGTGGAGACGCCGATTGTAGTCCCGACAGCAGCGTTAATCGGCGGGTGCGGGTGCACCGCTCGCCAGGCCGAGTCGACTGGCGGAGGCGAGCGCGCCGGGCGGGGAGGTGTTGTCGGGAGCGCTCCGCTGGCCATTGGAAACGGAGAAGGCGCCTGGCCGTAGCTCCTGGAGCGACGTTGATAAGCCTGACGAGGATGATGGGCGGGCGTGTACTGCAACGACGAGGAGACAGCGGGTTTTTCCACCGATTCCGCGCTCGAGACCCTGCGCGGCCGAATGGGTTGGCGAAGAGGGGAGCCCAGAGCTGGTGTCATCATCGATGAGATTGTGAGTGCGGGGATGGGCACGGCTGGGAGGAGGGCTGCGGCGGCGGCTAGTGCAGGGGGCTTTGAGGAGATACCGAGATCGTTGCTGCTACTGCTGCTTCCTGGGCGAGGGCTGGGGACCCAGCTGAAGCGGTGGGCGCCGGCGTCTCCGGTAGAAGGAGTAGACGGCAAGGAAGGGCCTGGGGTGGAGAGCAGGCTCGCTGCGATGCCATTGTTGCTGTTCCTTTCCTCGGCCATAGCTGTGTCTGGGCGGAAAAAGGAGGAGGCCGTAAGGGAGGTGAGAGTTGAGGTAGAGGGGTGGAGATGCTGGAGGGCCGGATTGTAGACACTATCTTCAGGATGACAAAGTTTGCGTCCTCGGTAGTAGCTTGTGTAGTGATCTTGATACTTTGGCGAAGCTGAGGAAGAAGGGCCAAGAAGGCCGGCTTCAAAGGGACGCCGGACAACGGCAAGAATAGCGAAAAGGGTGCAGGATGCAACACTATGGGACAGTTGTAAGCATTCAATCTCGTATGGGAATTGAGATACATACAGTGCAATGAATGATATGGCGGCGCTGAACCGTTCAGCCGCACAGGAGCTTCCCACTTTCCAGCTGTCGTTCGCACTTATTGGCGATGATTCTGAAAGGCAAACGGGCTGGCGTGCTGCAATGATAAAGTTCCACCCGGACGTTAGTAGCCACAGAATGCATAGCGTGACAGCGAGCCTGATAGAAACGTAGCAAGCGTTTTCGAACTTTCTAGAGATGGGTCTATGTTGTAGCTTATTTTGCCTGCGTGCAACGATTGAATGCAGGACGATGTAGGAAATGGACGCGACAGCCTATAGAGCAGGTCAGTAAACAGGTGCGTAGTGAGGATAAGTGATAGAGAAATACCGAAACAATAGTCAGTACTGTCGACGGCAACACCGTAGTGTCAATTTTCTGCGCAGCAAATAGAGCGATCATCGTAATGAGTGGGATAACAGAACTCCAGAGCAGGACATGCAAGCATATCGTGACGGTGAGTAGAGTCCAGCGTCTCCGTTTCACAGACTGCTGTTGAGAGCGTATGGCAGGTGTCGGCTTCCAAAGTCTCTCTAACCCTTGGACTGACCTGCGGTGCAGGCAAAGCCAGTCAAAGCGGAGGGAGAAGAAGGTCATTTTAACAGTGTGGAATGTTTCCCAAGTAAAATGACCTCTCGACCTGGGCTCTCCGATCGAGAGATGCGCACACCGCGTGATTACCGACGACTACACCGCGAAAAGGGAGAAAGGTAAGTGATAAACCAAAACGGGCTCAGCTATTTGGTTGCGAGATTAGCAGAATGAGCTTGCGAAAGACAAGGTTCCTCGGCCCTCGTTGCTAATGCAATCTGTTGGCAATCGAGCAGCGTGTGGCCTGCAATAACGCTCTGCTCACACGGCGGATGAACAGAAAGCAAGGAATCAAGAGAGGAGCCAGCAGGTTCCTGGGAAACGAAGCAGGCTGCCCCATCTTGAAGAAGCTAGATATGGTACCCAGGAAACGTGAGGCTAGCAAGGAACTTGCAAGAGGTTGGGATGATATGAATGAGGCCAGTATCGGAAGCATGTCGGCAAATCGAATTGGCCAGCCACTGTTGTTAGAGTAGGAAGTATTATCAGGCGGTGATAGATGGCAAATGTTAGCTCGAACCGCATTCCTGTTGTTGCCGGAGGCTGGATTTCTGGAATGCGCCAATGTTTGGGATTCTCGCGGAAAGGAAACGTATGAGGAATGTATCCTAAGAGCCTCGACCACTCATATTCACCCAGAGTGCGGTCTGGAGCTGCACGTGAAGCCTGGGACCAGGGGAAGAAGCGGCACAAAAGGACAGATGTGCTGTCATGGTTACCTATCGGCCACTCTGCCAAGAATTCACACCTGCATGCGTTCTGATCTGCGCTTGCTTGTAGCAGCAACATCTTATTGTTTCCAGTAGTATGTTCGTAAAAGCGAATTGGATTAGTCGATCGATGTGTTTAGCAGGTTTTGGCCGAATTCCTGCGAAGGCTTATCGGGGCTGTTCCAAGCTAACCCTCCCTCAACACATGTAGCTGTAGGCGCGCATCAGAAGGGGACTTTAGTGTTGGTGGTAGTTGATGATCCATCATGGGATGGCCGAGGTCCTACCCCGACGACTCTCCCTGCTTCCGTGTCTGGCCCCTTCTGTGGGACTGTGGCGCCGGAAGAGTTGACCGCTTCCCAAGTGTGAAGAACTTCGGGAAGGGTTACTGCCCTTAATGGCTGCCGTCCAACGAGGAGCAGACCGATACGTGTGAAGATACTTCTCCTTGCAACGTGTCGAAAGGTCCCTTGCCTAGGGGCGATAGGAGAGTTAGCCGATGAGCTATCGATAGGCTGATAGAGACATCTGCAATCACAGCAGGGAACCGATTGCGAGCGCCATCGAGTACTCGCTGTGACAAGGATGAAGAGTCTCAGCGCAGACGATCGTGAGATCTCCAGAGTTCGCGCGAATTGGGCGTCGGTAGCTCCGTCCTCCTGCTCATAGCTCTCATCTGTGCCAGTGGTGGTGATCCGGGTGATGATATGCCGACTTCAGAGAACGACAAGTAGGACCAGGATGACGATGAGGACGAATATCAGCATCGCAATGCAGCAGCTGGAGTACTTGTCTGCAAACCCAGCACGTTAGCATCACCAACCAAAACCAGATAAAATCCTCCAAACTCACCCTCATTCTGCTGTATCACCCACCCCACCCTCTTTAATCCGTTCTGCAACTTCCCACCCACCCGATCTGCCACCGTATCCACCTCATCCAGCATGCCCCCCTGCTCCTCCAACTCCCTCCCCATCTCATCCGCCTGCATCCTCAAATTCCCCACCGTCCGGAACACGCCGTCCAGCGCCTGATCCTGTTCCTGCATGAGCTCCATCTGCCGTTCCTGCTCCATCTCCCTGTACGCATCGTCCCCCTCCCCATCACCATCCACATCCGCAAACCCATCCGGGTCGGGCAAGACATCCGGATTCCCGCCGACCGCACCCTTCCCCTTCGACAGCGTCTTCACCAGCTCCGCCCGCATCGCCTCGACCTCCTTCCCGACGTCCTCGACGAGCCGGCGCCGCCGCTCCACCTCGTCGATCTCTAGGCCGAAGCGGTACGGGTCGCGCTCGACGGCGCGCACGCTGTCGACTAGATCCTGTAGGTCGGCGCTGAGGTCCGTGAGCGACTGCTCGAGCTCCTGGCGCGCCTCGACGAGCTCGGGCGACGTGGGCGACGAGGCCGAGGAGCGGATGCGGAGGTAGGATTGGAAGAGCGGGCGCGTGTTGTTGAGGAGGGAGAGGACGTCCCTGTCGCACAAGAAGGAAGACGTGTTAGCGGGTTCTTGCGCATTATACGATTGAGGCTTTTCCAGCAGGGAGGGCTCATGGTGGCAGCATCGCCTGACAGCGCGCAAAGCAGTGCGGGTTGGATGCGGCAGAGAGCGGGAGAGGATACGTACGCCTGCACCTGGAGGAAAGGGTCCTCGTCATTCGTCGCGTTCATCATCTTGACGGCTGTTGGCTTCGCGGTTCTGTCAAGTGGTAGAAGTAGAAGGAAAGGAAAGATGTGGTCGCGAATGCCTGTTGTCTTTTGGAGTTGTAGCTGCGACGGAGCTTGGGGCGCGCGTAATTACGGGACCCCGGTCTCGGTTACACCTGCCGGACTCGTCACATCGATTCCGCGCCCGTTAACGCAAACGACCTTGATCGAAGAGGAACACAAGAAATGCTTGAGAGCCTCGGAGAATATCAACACATTTGGTTAGGCCGCAGTCAGTGGAAAGCCCTAAAATATGGAAGCGAAGACCGGAGTTGTTGGAACAGGTATTAACTTATTACTACTTGATAGACATAATGTGGGAGCCTAGGTCTACCATCAGATGCACTGGTCGACAAAAGAGGTCATCTTGTGAGCGCTTAGGCTGATCGTGGTATCTCTTCATGACAGAGAGGGGGCCTTCACCAGCTTCAACCTTACAAGACCGTAGATAGAAGTCACGGGAGGATTGCTGCGTATGCTTTCCGAGAGGAGACACATCAGCATGTATCAATTTCTCTGGCCCATACCTACCTTCGCGTCTAAACGCGCTACCTAAGCTATCCTCTGAACCAACCATCACCACCATCCCGTTCCCGTAGCCCTCCATAAGAAAATTTCCCACACATATCTTTTTTTTCTCATTGAATGAAGAACAAAAGTCCAGTCTAGAAACGCCTAAGCCACCTAGAACAGAAGTAAAACGATGCATAGAATCTCACAAATGGATGCAATACACTTTCAACCAACCCACCTCCTCGCACTCTTGAACATCCGCACCCAAGGGCCGAACTCGCCCCACTGTTCCTGCATCTCCTTCGGCGCCCAGCTGGTAACATCCTTCAAGATGGTACGTTCCGGGTGGGGCATCATCGCGAGGACCCTGCCGTCGGGACTCCTGACACCCGTAATACCGTTCGGGCTGCCGTTGGGGTTGAAGGGGTAGCGCTCAGTTGGTCTCTTGTAGTTATCCACATACCGCATAGCGATGAGGCCGTCGTTCTGCAGCTGCTCGGGCGAGCTCTGCGCGGCGAACGTGGCGCGGCCCTCGCCGTGCGCGACGACGATAGGCAGCATGGAGCCGTGCATGCCGTGGAGGAAGACGGACTGTGGTGTTGTCGGCGTGGCCGGAGGGTCCTGCACCTCGACCATGCAGACGCGGGCTTCGTACTGTTCGCTGAGGTTGCGCTCGAACGTCGGCCAGGACTGGCAGCCGGGGATGAGCTCCTTGACGCGGGACAGGAACTGGCAGCCGTTGCAGACGCCGAGGGCGAACGTGTCCTTGCGTTCGAAGAAGGTCTGGAATTCCTTGCGCGCCTCGGGGTGAAGGAGGACGCTCTTAGCCCAACCCTGACCAGCACCCAGAACGTCAGCGTACGAGAAACCACCGCAAGCAGCGAGACCGGCGAATGAGGCAAGGGAAACACGGCCCGTGAGGATATCCGTCATGTGAACATCAATGGCCGAGAAGCCAGCAACATTGAAGGCAAAAGCCATCTCAGCTTGACCGTTGACACCCTCCTCACGAAGGATGGCAACGCGGGGCCTGGCCGCAACCATCGAAGTAAGCGACGTTGTGATCGGCAGAATGTTGTCCCTGGGGTTGAAGGTCAAGTTGTAGGCAAGACCAGGGTCGACATCATCAGTGATGGTCTCGTACTCCGAATCGGCGCAAGCAGGGTTGTCGCGGAGTCTTTGCATGTAGTACGACGTAGCGGCCCACTGGCGCTGGAGCTCCTTCCGGCTCTCCTTGTAAACGACGCGGGCATCTTTGGTCAACACCAAGTTCTGCTTGGTAACAACAGGTACACGACCAATCTTCTTGATCATACCAGCGGGCGGGCCGCAGGTAGCAAAGCACCTGCGGAACTCAATCTCATCCTTCTTCCTGACCTGGAAGACGGCACCCAGCTCTTCGTTGAAGAGGGCTTCGATCATGTCCTTAGTGTCCTTGCTAAAGCTAAGGTCATCCAACATGACCTCAAGACCGCAACGGCCAGCGAACATCATCTCAACCAAGGTGGTGAAAAGACCGCCGTCAGAGCGGTCGTGGTAGGCGAGAACGATGCCAGCCTCATGAAGCTGCTCGACAGCATCGTAGAAGTCTCTGAGCAGATCAGCATCCCGAACATCGGGCGCCTCATCGCCAACCTGTCCAAAGACCTGAGCAACGGCAGAGCCACCCATGGCCTTTTTGCCTTGAGCAAGATCGACAAAGAGGAGAATGGTTTCACCAACATCCTCAAGGCGCTGAAGTGCAGGCGTCCAAGTCCTGTCAATAAGGTCTACCGGGGCAAAGGCGGAGATAACCAAGGAAAGAGGAGCAGTGACTTCCTTGCCCTCCTTGGAGGCGGGATCCTGCCATTTCATCTTCATAGACATGGAGTCCTTGCCAACGGGAATGCTGACACCCAGCTTCGGGCACAAATCCATACCGATGGCCTCAACAGCCTCATAAAGAGCTGCACCCTCACCAGCGTGGCTGCTAGCAGCCATCCAGTTAGCAGAAAGACGAACGCGGGAAAGGCGCTCAGGAATGCTTGCAGCAGCCAGGTTCATGAGAGACTCGGCAACAGACATGCGGGCGGAAGCAGCGGCAGAAATGAGAGCAATGTTGGGTCTCTCGCCCATAGACATAGCCTCGCCAGTCTTGACACCCGGAAGAAGTGAGGTTGCGGTCACCGAGACGTCAGCGACAGGGGTCTGCCAAGGACCGACAATCTGGTCGCGGACAGTGAGACCACCAACGGTACGGTCACCAATGGTGATAAGGAAAGACTTAGAGCCAACCGAGGGCAGAGAAAGGACCCTGGAGACAGCCTCAGAGAAGAATCCTTCAGAGTCGACATCGGAGATGTAAGAAGTCAAGCTAGTGTCAAAGACAGGCAACTTGAGCTTCCTCGAATCTACCACCCTCGACATCTTGGGAGGCTTGCCAAAAAGGACGGACATG
The DNA here is from genome assembly GCA_011503125.2 of Botryosphaeria dothidea. Classification (NCBI taxonomy): domain Eukaryota; kingdom Fungi; phylum Ascomycota; class Dothideomycetes; order Botryosphaeriales; family Botryosphaeriaceae; genus Botryosphaeria; species Botryosphaeria dothidea. Next base: position 4,135,761 of record WWBZ02000001.1, read on the forward strand.
GGCAGATCGATCGGCTTGGGGTATTCCGGAGAGTCGCGGTCCATGAGGATAAGCTGGTTGTTGTGAGAAGACCTCTCACCAGTTGCCTCACCGACAACAGAGAAACCGCAACGTTCTCTCTTGCAGATGCGCTTAAATTGATCCAACCCATCGGGCCCAACAGCCAAGACGTAGCGCTCTTGTGCCTCGCAGCACCAGATCTGAAGAGGGCTCATGCCCTTGTCCGCATTGTCAACTTCGCGAAGCTCGAAGGTAGCGCCGAGTCCGGAGTCGTGCACCAGCTCGGGCAGCGCGTTCGACAGACCACCAGCGCCAACGTCGTGGATGAACTTGATGGGGTTCTGAAGACCCAGAGACGTGCAAGTGTTAATAACTTCCTGAGCTCTCCTCTGGACTTCGGCATTGCCTCTCTGGACACTTGCGAAGTCCAGTTCGACTGAACCCTCACCCGACTGAACACTCGAAGCAGCACCGCCACCAAGACCGATCAGCATAGCGGGACCACCCAGAACAATGAGATGATCACCAGGAGTGACGAGCTCCGGATCCTTCAGCGCAAACTGCGGCCTGATAGTGCCGACACCACCAGCAATCATGATGGGTTTGTGGTAGCCCCTAACCTCGCTATCCTTCTCATTGACGGGAATCTTGGTGGTAAGAGTGCGGAAGTATCCAGTAGTGCAAGGACGTCCGAACTCGTTGTTAAAAGCGGCGCTACCAATGGGAGCCTCCAGCATGATGTCCAAGCTGCTCGCAATATGCGCTGGCCTACCAACATCCAATTCCCACGGCTGCTCAAAACCGGGAATGTGGAGGTCCGACACGCTGAATCCGCAAAGACCGGCCTTAGGCTTGGATCCCCGGCCAACGGCTCCCTCGTCTCTGATCTCACCACCCGCACCAGTAGCAGCACCGGGGTAAGGAGAGACGGCAGTAGGGTGGTTATGGGTCTCAACCTTGGCCAGAAAGTGCACAATCTCCCTTGTCTGCACCCACTCCCCGGTTGCGTTGTTAGGAGCCCACAAGCTAGCATTGTCGCCCTCCAAAACTGCCGCATTATCACTATACGCGCTGACAGTGTATCTCGGGTTCTTCTTGTGCGTGTTCTTAATCATGCCAAAAAGGCTCATGGGCTTCTTCACGCCATCGATTGTCCAATCCGCGTTGAACTGCTTGTGCCTGCAGTGCTCCGAGTTGACCTGAGCGAACATGAACAGCTCCACATCCACGGGGCCTCTCTTCAGGTGCTCGGAGTATGCCTCCACCAGGTAGTCCATCTCGGCATCGTCCAGCGCCAATCCCAGCTCCCGGTTCGCCTTCTGCAGCGCCTCCTTAGGCGTGCTGCCCTCGGCTTGCAGATCGACGCTCGTCGCGGGCGCGGGCTCATGTTCTCCAAAAGTGTAATTCAGATTCGGCTGAGACCTGCTGATCGTCTGGGTCATGCGGTCGTGGAGGAGGTCTGGGTGGGGGATCTCGTTGGCGGAGGGCCGCTTATCCTCGGGGAAGGTAGCAGCAATGACCATACCGCGCTCGACGCGCTTCACCGACTCCTGGAGGCCGCATACATGGGCAATACCGGTAGCCTGGGTACTCCATGGCGAAATGGTGCCAGGGCGGGGGGAAACGTAGAATAGAGCGGTGTTCTGGTCGCGAGGCTCGCCGTTGCGGGTGAGGGCGTCAAGGATGGTTTGGTAGAGATGGTCGTCGGCGCGTGGGACGTCGCCGTAGTACAGCAACTGCTCGAGGGTCTTCAATTGGTCGCTCTCCAGCTCACCGGTGGGGTTGACAAAGTGAAGCCAAATGGCGCGCACTTCCTCCGCGCCCAATTCCTGCGCGAGCTTCGCACAGCGGAAGTCGGAGAAGGCAGAGGAACCTGGAATAACCAGGTAGGGGTCTTGCGTCGCAGCCATCTTTCAGGCGGCGACTATATACGCGTGGCGGCGTTTGGCGTAGGACCGTGGGGTGAAGGGTTCACGGCATAGAAAAAGTTCGGAGGCAAGAGCTTGAAGAAGTAAAGTTCGTGGTGGGGGCGGGGGTCTTTGATCGGCCCGGTCTTTCATGCCAAGCGCTGCCCATTTTCATGCACCGTCACCGCGGCATCACGCTGGAAACTCGAGTGCACATTCCACATAGCTAGCTCTGCCCGTCCCCTTTGCTACGCGTAGGTGCATCCGTAAACAGCGCGTGGATCTTCCGTTTCAGCGCCTTCGGACGTCAATCAGTCGTCCACCAATGAACGTCGAGTCGAATGTAAATCCAGCCCGCAATCGGCATCATCGGCAATCCCACCGTCACCGCCCGTTGCTATGCCTCTGAGATATCTCATGACATTTCTCAAATAGGAAGTCTCTCTGGAGCAGGAGTCTCAGCTTGTCGGTGGGCCGCAATCTATGCGAGACAAGCGCTCCTCGATCTATCATCGTGAAGAATGTGCCAAAGCGCGGAAAAAACAGTTATATGTAGATAGGCATTGAAGGTGGACGGCCAGGATGATCGCAAGGCTGAGCAAGAAATCCAGGACGGTGCGGCACAGAGTTTTTGACAGCTGTACATTTGCCTCGAAGCAGCGCAAGAAAGAAACGACTATTGTACGCGCACAACGTCTCCATGCCGGGTGATGATGATACAAGTCGCCCTCCTCGCACTTTTTCCGCCCTGCCTACTGCCTGCCAACCGCTCGACAGAAGCCCTTTGATCCCGCGCTCTTGTTCTCCCTCACACCCAACCCACAGGGCCGACCATCATTCAACCGGATTTGCTCTAAAGAGGGAATTTAGAATCCGTCTACTGCGTCTCGGGGTAGAGCGACTCCTTAAGAGCAACACCGAGCTCTTCCCGGAGAGGCTCCAGCTCCTTCAGGTACTCCTCGTACTGGCCCTTGTTCTCAACCTTCGCCTTGATGCCTATGACGCGAGATCAGCTTGATTCTCCTATCGCTAACCCAATCACCATCGCAGCAGCCTTGTGAGAACGCTCTTGACGTTGGACGAAGACTTCGGCGGCGGAGGGCGGAATGACGGCAACGCACCCTCGAAGATCCTGACGGCAGTGGGGTAATCGTTGACGCGCCTGGCAGCCTTGAGGGCGGCGGTGATGACGGAGGTGGAGGGAACGAGATCGTAGGCGAAGGCGTTGTTCAGGTTGCGCTATCCATCGAAGTCGCCGTCAGCTTTCGCGTTTTTGCGCGTCATTGTGAGGGGGCTGGTCGTCGATGGGGTCGGCGACCTGGCCCGCACAGGCCGAGTATCACCGCGGATCAAGGGAAAGCAGGCAGGACATACCTGAAGCTCGAAAACATCCTGAACAGCATCGAACTCCTTTTCGTACCTGTCAATGGCCGCAATTCACGTCAGCTCGAGGATCGTAGTGGGTCCTGCGGATGCGACGGGCGCGCAGCTTGCGGTACGGTGACAGCACGGCAGAGCCTGCAGAGACCCTCTCGTAGCGGCAGCGCAGCCATTGGCGTCTTAGAGGGCCCGCGATTCGGTCGTTTCGTACCTGGCAGTGAACTCCTCGAAGCTCTCCTCGTGGTGGTCGTCGGAGGACCTCCGGACGGTGGTGCTGAAGCTCTTGGGGAAGCGCACAGCAGAGACGGGCGCAGCGGTGCGGACGAAGGTCGGGCGGCTGGCGCGAGCCGCGACGCGGAAGATGCTAGCGGACATTATATAGGCCGGGGGGGAGTGGGCTGGAAATGTGATGCAGGAAAGGTGTGGGTGCGTGCTGCGGAGATGCGAGGGTTTGAGCTGTTTAACGCAAGTTGCAGCGAGATACGTTGGTGGTGTGAGTACCGGCCCTACGGCTTAACCTAGCCTCAATTTCGCTCCAACAAAATCACGTGCAGCGCCCATCGATGCGAATTGCAGCGACCGAGTTCCTCCTGACTCATGCTGCTGACACGTCCGCTCACCCCGGTATTGGTGCCAGTGCCATTGGATATCTCCATCGTGGTGCCACCTTCCCGGGACGCTTTGCAGCCTCAACAATCTGCACCATGTGCGAGCGAACCAATTATGCATTATCCACCGCAGTATCTAAGACGCCCATCTCCACGTCCTCTCCATGCTATACAATACATCTATGCTACTCATTCATACATAACGAAGGGTGTGTGTTCTTATTACAATGCTGCTAATGCCATGCCGCCGTCTACGCGAGGCTGCTCGCACCCTCTCAATCAGCACAGAAAACAAAACGCCCCAAAAGCCAATCACCACTTTGAGCAGCCCCGCGATGTCTTTTGATCCGGGATACCTTCCAAGAAACCGGAAACCAAGGGTTCTAAAAGTCGTATCCATGCCCGCCCGCCCATCATGCTCCTCTCTATGCGAAGAGTTTTGTTGTCAAAATAGCGCCGCAGCTGCCCATTCCGTTCCCTAATCTTTGTGCCTAAAGAATCCAAAAGGTTCGACGCATGAACGTAAGTGCGCGGCCAGGCGCTAGGGAGTAGTTGTGCGCTTATGCCTTGCGCGAACGCGTCACCCTGCCGTTCGGGGTGGCGGCAGCAGCGGGTGAGGAGTAGCCGTTGGCGAGCGATTGCGACGCACCGCTGAGACGGCGGCGGACAGCACCGACAGTGGGAACCTTCTCGTCCTTCATTTCGACCAGAGCGCTCTTGGCACGGCCACGGCCCTTGGGAACCGGCTTCTTGTATGTAGCAATGTAGAACAGGATGAAGAGGAACAGGTACGAGGTGAGAATCGCAATGCCAGCGAAGGCCGCGAATTCCTCGCCCGCGCACCTGCCGGCGTTGGGGAGCCAAGGGAAGTAGGTGGAAGTGAAGTAGGTCCAGGACGCGAAGTAGACAAAGCCTGAACACAGAATTAGACACGCAGGTGCATTTGACACGGAAACGCTTACCAAGATCCAGGACGAATTGGATGATTTGCATGATCGTAATGTACTTCTTCCACCAGATCCTGATGCCACGCGCGCTCTGGAAGTAGTACCAGTACATGACCACGTGGACGGTCAAGTTCAGGGTGATGGGAACCCAAGACACGGAGGTATGGCCAATCAGCTGGGTGTAGCAGAGGAGGGCGGTCGCGCCATGGTGGTAGGTGTGGAGGAAGGCTGTGATGGTCAGCTTATGCATGATTGGGCGCTGCCTGGGGATACAGACTCAATGGCTTCTTCTTCAAGAAGAGGAACACGGTGTCGATGAACTCGAGGTACTTAGTGAGGTAGTTGAGCTATGCAGAAAATTAGCAACCCTCACCGCAACATGAGCAGGATGCACGGAAACCCACATAGTACAGGATAACCAACTTGTCGGTCCAGCCACCTTCAATATCGCAAATGGCATGGAAGACGCCGTTGCGCACGAGCTCAGGGATCAACTGCTCCAAGAACAGCACCAGCAAAACTCCGCTGATGGCCGTCAGGTAGAAGTTGTGGATCTTGAACAAGCCATTGAGCTTCAGCGCGGGGTAGTTCTTCATGACCTCGCGGCCTCCGAATATAAGGACGTAGTAAGAGACGAGCATGATGGCGCAGGACTGCAGGGTAGACAAGGGTGTCTCGCCCTGGTGGAAGCGGAAGTCCTGCGGCTTGTAGCCCTTGACCGTCTCGAAGGCCTTTTCGAAAATAGGCCACAGCTGAATACCGAAAGGCCGATCGAGGGTCGGCGCGCCGACTTGGATCCAGTCTGGCTTCGACATGGCGGTAGATGGTGCTTGTAAGACGCGTGGGTGCGAAAGATGCGCGCGCAGCGAGTTGAGAGTTAAAAGTCGCGGCTGGAGATGTTTCGAGGGAACCGCGGGGGTCGGACTTGCTGGATCTTATGCGCAACACCTGCAGCGACGACCGGCCTTGCTCGCGACTCTGGGCAAGCAAGCAGACGGCAAAGGAAAGACGTGGTAGAGGATAAGAAACTTTGCTGCGGAGAAACTGAATGCTGACGTTGCGGCTGAGTCGCGCGGTTTAAGGGGCCCGTCGGAAATTGTGAGAGCGGCGCCGACCAACAAACAGCAACCCGGCAAGCCGGCGCGTCTTCAACGCTTTTCTCTCTCCGCCCCCAGTCCAGTGTACGCTCGACGACCCGGTGGTCATTGCGTTGCGCATCGTGACATGTGCATTCTTGGCGCCTCCCGCTTTGCGCCTCGGTTCCTAGCCAATTCCGCGACAATTCCACCACCTACTCGGCCGAGGACGCATTCTGATTGATTTACGCCACCAAATTGGCGAGCTCGCTACTTGCTATCCTTTAAAGCATCCGCCGGCTTTCGCACGTTACAATCATCTTGGCACGGTACAAACTGTCAAGCGACCATCTGTGATTCCTAGCATGGCATAGCGTGAAGATTTGGCAGATGCAGGAGCTACCACCGGATCTTCCACCCCGCCGCAGCCCGAGCCGCCCGGATGCAAGCGGCTCTGCCAAACCTTCCCATGCAGTGATCACATCATCGCGATGTTGTACCGAGGGATAACCTCTATAAGATCGTGCTTCACCAATGAACCAAAAGCCTTCTGCTACTTCGGACTCACGTCATGTGCAGAAGCCAAATACCAATCAGCATAATGTCACGCCTGCCTCAGGCCGGATCCCATGATTTCCGAAAGAGGCAATGTTGTTGCGAACGCTAAAGGCCGGAACGCACGGGGAAGCGACACCCGCGCTATTGGCAGATTGCAATACATAGGGCTCAGGCTCGCAACTCATTTCCAACACCCTGCAATCCGCAAACAGCAGTCTTATTAAGCGCGGTGCATTGATTGCTTTTCTTATGTATCGACGAAAACTGCCCCGTCTAACACAGCCAAACACACACGATCCAGCGTCAATCAGAGCCCTCATTCGACCCTGCTGGCCCTCCACAACCAGCAGGCGTTGCCGCGTTTTGTAAATAAGGGAAACGCCAAATTAATCAACACTGCGAGAAACGGGCAATAGGTAGGAGAAGTGACAGGAACACAAGGTTGATGATAAAGAGGAGAAACGCTCCAGAACCCACGAATGATAAAAAGGTGTGCATCCCCCAACCATGACTCGAGCAGATGCAGCGAAAACAGAAAAGAATCGAAAAGAACTCCTCTACTGGACAGCAGATGAACGGAGCCATCCGTCCAATTCCCCAAGCCATCGCCAGAGTACAGTTTCCATCCGCAAAACATTGTGTATGCCGCAATGGGTCGAGCCGAGTCCAGACACGACCAACCCTAGACCCTGGACAACCCAGGATCTCCGAAGAGAAAAATACAAATAGTCGCCATAATGCGCCACCCTTAACCAACCTTCTTGACGCTGTTGCTGGAGTTTGTGCGCGAATTAGGTGCAGAGCCGCCGGCAGAGTTTGGCCGGCTGTTGCTGCGAGGTCGACCAGACCGCCTGCTTTCATCTGCCGATGCCGAGTGATGATGACGCCTCTATTTCCAAAGGGCGGTTAGTTGGTCCGTCCCGACCCTCAAGAAAAGAGAGATCACAGAGTCGGTCTGTACATGACTTCGCATCCGTACAAGCGCGGCGTAAGAACGGAAAGGTTTTCTAAACTGCTCTAAAGGTGGTGTGTACAAAGCCGTCGTGCGAAGTGAAGAAAAGCGCTCCAGAAATGCATCGTACTTGAGACAGACTAACGTACCGCGTAGTCCTTGGGCCTCCGCTCCCTGTTAGACATGGCATCGTCTTGGAGCCGCAGGGCCTCTAACCTCCGTTGGCTGTCCTGGCTCAAGGGGTCCTGGTCGTCCATGCGCATGGGGGATCCGACCTTGGTTCCAGTGGAGGGGAGTGCTGCCTTCGCATCGACCGCGCCGCTCTTCCTCGCCGCGGCCAGCTCGGCAAGCTTGTCCCATCTTTGCTTCCGTGCTTGTTCTTCCGACTGCGCATTCTGCTGCTTCTCGGCGTATTCGTGGGAGCACTCATCAAACAGCTGCGGATTAACTTCCATGAAAAGCTTCATGGCGTTGTACACCATGCCGTGAATAGTCCTAAAATTGGTAAGTAGGGGTCAAAATTGCGCGGATTCGCTAGTTGATGATCATACCTATTCCAGTGGCCCTTGGAGTTCTCGTACAGAGGAGCGAACATGATCGGAAGGATAACCTCGACATTGTCACTGACGAGGTTGCAGAAGTACTCATTGTTCCAGAAATAGAGAGCACGCTCGGCGACCTACAATACGTTAGAACATCAGCAGTATCATAGGTAAAGGAACACTCGCCTGGAAATGCGGGCTAGCAACAGACTTGGCCAACTGGCTAAACAATGGCTCCTGGACCTTGGCAAACTCGGCGGGATCCATGACCTCGAAGATATCTTCGACCTCGTTCAAGAACATTACTTCCTTTGTGCTGTTCACCTTAGGCCAATAGCGGAGGAGGCCGAGCACAACCTGGGAAGTGATCAGCCGAATTTCCACTTAAATGAGTACGGACACGTAACAAACCTCCTCGGTCAGCGCAGCATCCTTCTCCAAAAATTGAACAATACAGTAGGCCAACTGCGGGTGATACATGCTGAGACTCTTCACCTTATGGAGAGGAATCAGTACACGAGTCAGGAACAGCTTATGCTCCTCCTTGAGTGGCAGGGCAAAGCCGTTGATAATGGAACCTAGAATTTCCAACAGCTCTGCGATGCCATTGAAGCGCTCGGTCTCGTAAATGAACTGGAAGAAGACGTTGTTGATGGATCTCCGAATGTAGGATCTGAGGTTGAGGAATTTGCCGTATATCCTGTGAAGCGTGGTCTTGAGGAAATCGCGTTCCCTGGGATCTTCCGAATCGAAGAGCTCGAGAAGCTGATTAGTGTTGCGCTGGGTTAGCTCAGGGAGTTCCTAACATTCTTAGTGTTAAATTTCCCTACTTACCTGGAGGACGAAACCGTGGTCGATGTACTGCTTAGCGATATTGGTGTTGAAATCCTGGCTCTCGATGAAGCGCAAGAAGAACTCGTAGACGACCTGAATATGGGGCCAAGCAACCTCCAGAACGGGCTCGTCTTCCTCAGGATCGAAGGCCTCACCCTGGGGATTCATCGGCGGGGGAATAGGGCGGAACAGGTTCTTCGCGAACATCTCGACCACACGCGGATACATGCGCTCCGTGATGACTTGCCTGTTGTTGGCGACGTAGTCAAGCAGCTCATGCAGGGCCAAGCGCTTGATCTCCTTAGACTTCATGTCTCCACTAGCATCGTTGAAGTCGAAGATGATGTTGCACTGATCAATCTTTTGCATGAACAGATCCTCCCGCTTGTTGGGCGCAACCTCGTGGAAACCAGGGAGCTTTTCCAACTCGCGCTTGCTCTGATCAGAGATGTCGAAACGCGACGAGTGCTGTCTCTTGGGAGTGCGAATCCCTTCAGCGACATCCTTAGGGGTAGTCTGCAGGCGGTCGAAGAGCATCGACTTGCTGCCGGCTTTGGGTGGAAGAAGATCTCCAGGCATAGTTTCAGCGGCTCCCGGCGGGGGTACGTGCTAGGTTAGATCATGTCAGTGAGGTTCATTGTCGACGAGCAAGCGGAGGGGGTGGGGCCCAGGACGCAAATGCGCCGCGTCGGGGTTGGTGTGTGGCGGGATGTGAGACATGGATACTCACGGGTGCACTGGGGCTGATGACAACACTCGGTGCCAGAGATGAGCCTCCGCGGTTTGGCGTCCCTGGGACTGCGCCAGGCAAGCCGTTTCCTGCACCCTGGGCCAAGTGAGGCTGACCGCTCATATATTGTGCGCCGGGCGCAAGCGAATTGGGTACACCAGGCTGAGCTGGCTGCGATGGGGCCGGTTGGCCGGTTGATGCGGCGGCGTTGTCATTCGACGGGAGCGGCTTGTTGATAGGGAGTTGGGTCTGCGAGGAGGTGGGCGTAGCGTGCGCGGAGCCGGCAGGGGAATGGGTGCCCGAGTTCCCTTGCGACGGGGAAGAAGTGCCCGACTGGTCCTTTTTCTTTGATGTTTTGGAGTCGTGGGCGCGAAGCTTGTCGGTCTGCATGGACTTCAGCAAGGACACGGGTGACGCGGCGCCATGTCGGACGCCGTTGTGGGCGGACAGGGAGGAATTGAAGCTCACTTACCACTCTCTGGCGAAAGCCTTTCATAGTCATGGAGGCAGGGCGCAGTTGCGCGGCAAGCTGTGTGGGATGGTCTAGGGAAGTAGAAGGAGGTGCGGCGGTTCCAGAAAGCGTTCCAGGTCAAAGGACTCGGAGCGCGACACTGGCCTCGCCGAAAGCCAGCTGGATTTCGCGACAGAGCGACGGGCGCCGGGAGATGATGTCGGATGCAAGATCAAGGCGAGCCGACGGGCATGGGGTGAGGCAGACGAGCAGGAGGTGGGTGTTGTCGCTGCGAGTGTTGAGCGGTGGTTGCCAGTGCCTGGCAATGCGATGCGGCCGGCGACAGCAACGCGGGCGGGAGGACGCCGACGTAGAGCCGAGCGACGTGGATGGCCAGGTTCCGGCAGGCGAGTTGAGAGCGGAGGACTGCTGGATGCGGGCGGCCAGAGGCAGGGCGTGCGAAGGGACGCGGTGGAAGGCGTGTGCTGGCTCTGTAACGTCGAGGAGGTGACGGACGTGATGTTCAGGCCGCGAGCTTGCTCGGACCCTACGCTAGCGCGTAGATGACCGCTGTACTGCGGGGCTTCCCATCTTAAATTTAGTCAATCCGACTCTTGCATCCATCAGCCGCGCCTGCACTCCACGCCACTGCCGCCATGGACGACGACGATGTCGACCGCCTCTACGACCCGCCCGCGGCGCCGCTCCGCCACCAGCCGCAGTCCCAGGCAGACTCGTCGTCGCCCGCGCTGCTCGTGCCGCCCGACGCTGTCGTGAGTATCGAGCACCCGTGCATCGTCAAGAACGTTGACAATGGCATCAAGTCGCTGGGCGGTCGCGCCGTGCTGGATAAGGTACGTGACGCTTCCCCGCCACCCGCCGCGCCCACCTGACCAGCCTAGTTCCTCAACACCAAGGACCGGGACAAGACCGTCGGTGCCTCTCTCCGCCCAGACGACCCAATGGCCAAGCCCATCATGTCCAATTTCATTAAGACGCAGAACTTGCTATTGCGCGTCTCAGTGCCTAAACGGACGGGCAGGAAGCGCAAGAGGGGCTCTGACGACCCGTGGGTCGAAGACGCTGGAGCGAATGACGCTCCCCACGCGGACCCTCAGATCCTCCTCCAAAGCTTACGCGACAACCCTGACAGCTACAGCATTCGACCCGTAGGTCTGGCGCATGAAAACCACCGTTTTCGCCAGCTGCCCGACTTCCAATATGCTACCTCAACACTCCCGTTGGCGAATATGCTGCGCCAGACTTTCCTTCCCTTCCAGTATCCAAAGCTGAAAAGCTTCAAGTTGAGTGATGAGCGCGGTAATCAATCGGAGCCGGATGTTGGCCCTTCCGCCCAATTCTCCATGGTTGAAGTGCCGTACAACTACTCCTACCGACAAAACCCAGCTGTCAAGATACTGCAAGATGAGCAGGGTCGACAGGTGATGTACAACCCAACTGCGAGCCGCAAGTTCATCATGCACTCTGTGGAAATTGATGCCGAAAATATCTTGCACGCTTCTCCGGTTCCTCTGCCGCCAGAGGAATCCTTGGAGCCGCATATCCGCGAAACTATCGCCAATATGCGCAGGCTTCTCGACGAGAGGCCCATAATGACCAAGCGTTATCTCATGAACCATATTGAGGCCCCGACTGACGATTCAATCCGAAGCTCTTATGCCTACGTTGGCTATTCTTTCAAATCTGGCCCTTGGCGTGACACACTGATCAAGTTTGGAGTCGATCCGCGGAAGGGCGCGGAGTACCGGCACTATCAGACAGTCATGTTCAAGATTGTAATGCCATCAGAGAAGGATTCGAGCGAAGACCCCAACAAATGGATGGATGCTCGCAATGTATGGCGTAGAGAAGGAAAGCCAAAGGAGAAGAACAAGAACACCCACATTTTCGATGGCAAGACTCTCACCCCTGATGGCAAGGTTTGGCAAGCATGCGATATCACAGATCCACAGCTTCGTAAGATACTCGACACAGAAAACCTACGCTCCGACTGTAACACAAAATCGGATGGCTGGTACCTCAACGGCACCTGGGCGAAGGTCAAGGTCCTGATGCGCGAAAAGATTGCCATCATAACGAAGGGTGGAACGCCCAAGGACGAGGACTACAGGCGGATCGTCGAGTTTCCAGATCTCATCACACTTGAGAATCTTGAAGAGACGTCGATTGGTCGGGATTCTACAGTCTCGGAAAAAGAGTCAAAGATGCTTGCCGACATCCGCAACCTGGCCAAACAGAACTTCCGTCTTTGGCGCAAGGATCTGGGCGTTCAGAACACCGATGTCGAGATGACGGATGCAAATTTAGTTGATCGACAGTCTCAATTAGGCGCGAACAGCCCGACTAGGGATGGAGATGCGGATGATCGACCGGGCCGGCCTGACAAGGACCCCCAGGAAGAGGAAGAGAGCGGTGGTCACAAAGATGAAGATATTGAAGAAAATATGGATGACCGCGACTCGGCCGTCATTGTCGGAAGCGAGGATGAGGACTCTGAAGATGACGAAGATGGCGTGGATGATCTGATGGGGCCCATGGATGAGGGTGCAGGTAGCGAAGGATCACAGGATGACGATGATTGACTTCGTTGCATGAGGTCGATCAGGAGGGAGTCTAAACTAAGAACATGAACCTGCTCTTCTGCACATTCCACATGATGCTTCCCTTGGCGCATCAGCCGACTCAGCTCCGGACGCAAAAATCTTGGCAGTGACTGACACTAGTCTATGGAGACCAGAACGCGAGCTTCCTCGTTAGGATTGTCTCTCCTTTCGTTGACTCTTGTGGTACCCTACAATGCGCCGCTAGGGTGTTGCACGGGGATCATTGGCATGAAGTATCCGCCAACAGGTCTCGGCCAAGATACTGGGTCCGTTCCCCGCATTGAGGTCAATTTATGCCTTAGTTTTTGCTCATGCATTTAGAGCCAGCCGACTCAACTGAAACTTAAGCTTTTTGAGTCGTTTTGCCTGCCAATCATGTGGGAGCAGAGGCAAGATGTCGGAGCAAGTCATGAGTCGCTTATCTGACATTGCCGCTTGCTCTATTCTTACCTCAGTCATACTTTTTAAGTTTGCCTGAGGATCAGCACCTTTCTGCGCGTCAATTTGATTTTTTTTTTAACTTTGCGCAACTAGCAAAGAGAGAATGTGGATTGAGATAATCGAACGGACGGAAATGTACATACATAAACAAATACACATGCTAAAGACTTTATATCACATATTTACACCTAGCGGTATCTTTTCATAGCTTTCAGGATAGGATCCAAAGATGGTAGGGAAGAGTATTACTCGCATCAATGTATGAAGCTCCAACATGGTTCTGATTCGTGTTTGCTGTATGCAGTAGTACTAACAAGTCACGTGTGGGAGAATAATGTGTTCAGTATAATATCACGGGCACAGCCATGTATCGTATGGTAGAAATTATACGGATCGGAGATTGCGGGTCTCGCGTCTTGTAGAAATTACGGCATGATGAAGGTCACGAAAGGAGTGTTAAGACATCTTGCTAAGTCCGTGCGCTGGGTATACGAAATTCTGGAATAATTGCCCGTATGGGTAGACTGCTCGGTCCCAATTCTTGCAAGTTTCCATGAATAGTTTCAAATGAGAGAAATTAATCGCCAATTAGGAGATTGGTCTGTTGATATCCTTGTTTCGCAGTAGCAGATTAGGTTCCCAACGTCTTCACAACTCTACTTCTATCAAAATTTATACCAAAGAGAAGTGACAGATTCTCCATGTGCAGTTCTGACGCACTCCAAATCTCGTCATCCCGCTAGTAAAACAATAGACACGACCTCTGATTACCAAACCTGAATGCATGTAGTAGCCAGCGGCTCCCTACAACTTCGCCTTGATATCTTTTCCCTTCAAGGTCTCAGCATCCCTCTTCGCCCACTCTCTCATGACCTTGCGCTGAATTTTTCCAGATGGCGACTTTGGTACTTCATCAATGAACATGACACCACCGAGAAGTTGCTTGTGCTTTGCAACGCGGCCTGCTGTCCAAGTAGCAATTTCTTTCTCCGTGGTGTTACTTCTTTTCGCGTGCTCTTTGAGGACGACATAGGCGCGTGGAAGTTCCTCATGATCGCTAAGCAGGGTGAGCAAAATGCCTGATGGGCAATTGGGGCCGCAGGAACTCACACTTGTACACCGACAACGGCAGCATCAGCAACATTTTCGTTCTCCAGCAGTACCGCCTCCATCTCCGCAGGCGCGACTTGGAAGCCCTTGACCTTAATCAACTCCTTCTTCCGGTCCACGATCCAATACCTCCCCTCTCCATCCCTCACCGCCACATCCCCCGTCATCAAAAACCCCTCCCCATCAAAGACCTCCCTCGTCGCCTCCTCATTCCGCCAATACCCCGCGCAAACGTTCGGCCCGCGCACGCACACCTCGCCCCTCTCGCCCTCCGCAACCTCCGCTCCCTCATCATCCACAAGCTTAACCTCGCAATTCGGATCCGCATACCCGACGCTCCCACTCCGATCGTCCCTGCCGCCCGGCACATGCATGCTCGAGCACGTCAGCTCCGTCATGCCCCACGTCTGCACGATCTTGACGCCCAGCCCGTCGCTCACCTCGTTCTGCAGCTCCGCCGACAGCGGCGCGGCGCCGCACAGTATGTTCGCCAGCGACGAGAGATCGTGGTCGCGCGTCTCCGGGCGCTTCGCCAGCATCACGACGACGGGCGGCGCCGTCTGGATATGAGTGACGCGGTGGGTCGCGATGAGGCGGAGGAAGGACGGGTAGGAGAAGGAGCGCATGAAGTAGGTGGGGGATCGCGTGCGCAGGGCGCCCGAGATGGACCAGAGCTGTCCGTAGGCGTGGTAGAGCGGGAGGAAGCCGAGCCAGCGCTCGGGCGGACGGCTTGTGGGCGTGTACGGCTGCTCGAGGTCGCGCATGTAGAGGGATTGCGCGGTATTGGCGATGATGTTGGCGTGCGTGATGCGGACGCCCTTGGGGAGGCCGGTCGTGCCGGAGGAGTAGTTGAGGACGGCAGTGGTGGTGCGGGAGGCGTGGGGGGTAAAGCGGGGCCAATGCCAGGTGGAGGCGGTGGTGGGAGGAGAGAGGAAGGCACGCCAGTCGGGGAGGTTGTGGGCGGGGGTGCATTCGGTGTCAGAGAAGAGGTAGATGCGGTCGCGGGGGAAGTTCGATTTAGTGGCGGCTTCGAGCAGTATGTCGAGGAGGGATGGGTCGACTAGGATTGCTTTGGCGCTGGTGTTCTCGATTTGGTATATGGTTTCTAGCCGATTATCAGCGTCGATCCTCTGGACGATCTCTGGAGAGGGAGAGAGCTGTCGTGTCTCCGTTTCAGGCTTCGCATCGAGCGGATCACTTGAACGTGACATGAAGCCCCCTCACAGTGCCCCGAAGAGATAACAGAAAATGGTGAGAAAGAAAGGTAGGCGAACCTGATACGCCATACGCTGGATTGCATCCGCTGAAAATGAAACCAGCACCGGCTATACCGCAGTATGCAACGGGGACGAAAATATGATTCGTCGAATACACCATAACGACATCACCGGGTTGCAGGCCCAGGCTTTGAAGCCCCGATCCTAACCTCTTCACGCATTCTAGCAACTGCCTGGGCGACAACGAACGGGCGGGGTTCTCAGCATCTATCCATATGGGCTCCTCAGATGGCTTCTCGGTGGGTGGGAATAGGTAGTCGAGGATATTGCAAGCGGGGATGTCAATTTGAAAAGGTGACTTGTGTGGCATGGCGTCGGATTAGGCTATCAGCAAAGGAATATGTACATGTAGGATACGAAGTGATGCGCATGTGGTTCCATAGCGTTGGGTATTTGAGGGCGGGCGAGGCGGGATCCCCGCATGGCCAATGAAGGCATATCCGAGGAGCTGACAAGCGTTGGGTGTCGTCATTACTTCTGGGATGCCGGGGCTGGACATGCGCCAAATGGTGGGGGAACGCGCGGGGAAGCGCACTAGAAGCACCCGACGACGATCATGGCCCGGACAGGTTGTCTCATAGGCGATGGTGCTGCGGATGAGCGCGGAGACGCTGGCTGACAACAGGCGACTTTTCTTTTGGCTGCGGTCGAAGCTTACATTTCTGGCGCGCAGGGCTGAGCGTGGGGCGGCAGGATTGTGTCGGGACTCGGGAGCTGGATTGAACCGGGCCGGGGCCTTTTGCCTGACTGACTGGGGGGTGGGCCCCAATTGCGCCAATCCATAAGAGGTACACCGCTTGCTCAGGAACACCTTTCTTTCGCGCGCCTCACCCCGGAGCTATTGTTTTCGCCAGCAGTAGCCGCCGCCTCTGCGATGCTCTGCCCAGCCCAATCAGCATGAACGAGTCCCGTTCGCACGCCGCGAGAACATGGACGACTGGGGCGACCCATGGCAGGACGATGCAGGCCCGAAGCATCCCCCGGCCATCGACATCCGCATCCTAGCCGACGAACCAAGAAAGGAACGCGTCGTGACACCCGTCGTGACCGGCTTTTTCGAGGACCAGGCAAAGTGGAGCGAGCCTACAGACGACGACGTCTGGGCCCAGCCAACCACCGGGCCTTCGCCGCCGCTGAGGCCTGCGAAAGCTGCTGAGGACCCGTCCTGGGACGTCCCGAGCCTGGAGCCTGCCGATGCAGCGGACCCAGCAGACGCCCCCGAGCAAGCAGAACCCGCGGAACCATACACAACGGTCGAGCACGAGGCGCCGCAGCCTTCGGAAGAAGCAAGGAGCGACCCGCCCGTCGAGAGCCCGTCTCACGAAGCCACTCCGTCGTCTGACGCACCTGAAGAATCAGGGGTACCGCCCGCAACCCCAACCGCGCCTGAAATCGATTCGTCCGACTCGGGCACTACAGTTGGGCCCGATGTTGCTGGCTACACCGCCATAGTCACTTCTGCGCCCTCCGCTTCGAGACCACACTCCGAAGAGTTCGAAAGCGGCATTTCCACCCGTCCCTCGACCTCGCCCTCCGAACTCAGCCACGGAGATGTCTTCTCCGATTCCACGCGTACCTCGTTCGACGAAGATGCGGAACCATCGAGCGCGAGCACGAACGGCGAGACGGATCAACACAAGGAGGAAACCGTAGCTGTAGAGGATGCCGAGGACAAGGAGTCCGAGGCCGAGAGTCGGACAGCCACTCCACACCCACTTGTGGAGGAGTTCACAGAGACACCGAACGAAGCACCTGTGGGGAAGACTGAGCCTCCAGGTGAGACCATAACTGAGGATAAGTCTGAAGAGGTTTCGGAGGATATATCCGAGGACACCACTGAGATCAAACCCGAGGGCACAGCTGAGGATGCGTTCGATGACGACGACTTCGATGACTTTGGCGACTTTGAGGAAGAGGAAGAGGAAGAGGAACCGGATCTCCACGAACAGTCTGCGAACGAAGCTAGTAGCCCTGTCGAGTCCAGCCCTTCGTCACCAGTTGATGAGCGTGCATCAGCACTCGACTTAAACGATTCCGCTCCGAACAGCCCAAGACCATTTGTCAAGGCGGACTTTTCGCCCGAGCTTAGTCTAATTGGACAGCTATTCCCTGACAAGACCACTGAGAAAAAATTGCCAGAGGTGGAAGATTCACCGATCAAGCCAACAAATGCCCGCAAATCGTGGTATCGCCTCACTCGGGTGGAAACCCTGCATGAATTGACAAGTGGAAAGAGTCACGATAGTTATGTTCGCGTAGGGTGGCAAGGCTCAACTATACGCACTGAAGTCAATCAGATTGTGGGGAGGTGGACGTCCGAAGATCGCATCAACGGGCGCACGCTACTTGGTGGCAAGCCGGGTGCTATGTTTGGCTGGGACTACCCTATGCCCTCCCCTGCCTCAAGTATGTTCTCCGTCAACTCACACAAGCGGAATGCCTCGGCAGCTCCAACGCCGAAGAAGGCCGCTTTCGACGTGGAAGAGACCAAGCAGAGGCCGATGTCTCTGACTGTTCCACCCCCACGGAAACCGTCAATTTCATCTACGATTGATATTCCACAATTCAGCTGGAGTTCTACAGATGAGGCATCGAAGGAGCCGGCGACTTTGTCAGCACCGCATTCGAAGACTGCTTTTGGCTCACGCCCTTCTAGCAAGAGCAGCAATCCATGGGCTGCACCGTTCGCAGATAAGGCACCTGCACAAATGACAATCATGCCAATCTCGGCGCCTCCGATCAAGACGTCCTTCGAGGAGAAGATCGATTCCGCAGCCGCCAAGACTTCTCTCGAGGAACAAAGTGACGCCTGGAAGCCTGCAGAGCCTGCACTTAATGAGAAGGATGCCTGGAAGCCAACAAGGCCCTCCTTCGAGGAACCCAACGCGTGGAAATCGGAAAAGTCGCCAGTCAAGCAAGACAACGCTTGGAAACCAGCCGAGCCTTCCCTTGATGATGCTGACGCTTGGGGCCTGGCCAAGAAGTCTTTCGAAGAATCAGGTGCGCTTCAGTCAGGAAAGAAGTCTTCTGAAACAATAGATGCCTGGAAATCCTCGAGGAAATCTGAGGAGGCGGATGGCTGGAACTCCGAAGAGAAGTCTTTGGAGGAAGCAGATGCCTGGAAATCCTCGAGGACGTCAATTGAGGAAGCAGAAGCCTGGAAGTCTGCGAAAGAGTCCGAACAGCAGGAGGAACCTCCGCAGCCGCCGCAAAAGTCTCTTGAGGATTTGTCAACGACATGGGAGCCCGTCAAAAATTCACAGGACAAGATTATTGGGTGGAAGCCCGACAAGGCTTCTGTGGAAAGGATCAAGAACCAAAGGCCGCCGCATACGCGTACGGTTTCGGATTCTGGTATCCTTCACGGTCCGTCGCCATTTGACAATCCCTTCGCTCCTCCCGAGCCTGAAAAACCAAAGCCGGACGAGGCTGATCAGCAACCAGTGGAAGACAAGAAAAAGAAGAAAAGACTTAGCTGGCTGACGTTTCCTAAGAGAAAGAAGAACGACTCTGCCCACAAGAGGTCCGTGTCAAACGCCAGTTTTTTGATGGCTTCAAGTGGATTGTCTGTTCCAGCTAAGTCCGAGTCATTGCCATCCTGGGAAAGTCCGTGGGCCAGAAAGGCGTCAAAGTCGCCCTTGGCGAACGAGGCTACCCTTCCAGACCCCGAGCCAGAAATAGCTCGTAAAGAACACGAGTCGGAGATCCCCCTTGGGAAACACGAGCCGAATCCGTGGGACAATGCGTTCGATAACGCATGGGCGAGGCCACCTACAGCAAAATCCGGCTCTTCCCACAATGACTTTGGAGCTGCAACTTCCAAACCAACCCTTCCGACCATTGACACCGCTCCACGTCCTCCTTCTCCCAAGGTTGAGCTATCTGCTCCTCAGTCAAAATTGCCGGCAATTGAAACGAACTTTCAACCGCCAAAGACTGAGGCACCTCTTCCAGAAGAAAAGACCTGGGGTGGAATGGTAGAATCGCCAATGGCATCTCCAGCGATCATGACTCCCGACGAGAACCCATGGGGTGATCCATGGAAGGCTACATCGGTAGAGCCTGCGCCAGTAACTGTGTCCGTGGAACCACCTTCAGCATCAAAACCCACTACTAAACTTGCACCATTGGATACTAGCGTACAACCTCCCAATGTTGACGACGATGATGATGATGATTGGGGCGAGATGGTTGAATCCCCCGCTGCTTCGTCGCCTGTCATTGCGCCTCCGCCGCCAGGCCAAGTAGGACTTCCACGCAGTGTATCGCCGATCAATCTGCCCATGAGTAAGACTGCCCGCACTCATCCACCAAGTCCGCTGGTGCCTGAGCCGATCCGCTCTGCTACGATGCCTATTTCGCCAACTACTTCAGGAATGACTCCGCCGCGCACGAACCCATCAAAGTCAAGTGCCTGGCTACCCAAGCCCACTCCGCCGCGACCACTTAGTCCTCTTAACCCAGCACGCTCCTCAACGCTGCCCGTCACTCAAGCCGCTAGCAACGCAACACTAGCATCACCGTGGCTCCAACAGCCAACAACAAGCCAAGCGCTCTCATCTGCCACAGGCACCACTTCATCCGACCCGTGGAGCGCTGTCGATTTGTCCATCTTCGACAAGCCCGCCCCTTCTAATGATGTATCAACGAACGCACGCAACCGCACCTCATCCAGTCCTGCTTTCCCCTCTGACTCCAATCCCTCCGCCACAAGCTCTTCAAACACCCCCGTCATCACCTTCGACGGCATCCTCGGCGGTTCTGCCACTCGTACAGACCGCTCCAGCTCTACCCCCATCACCTTCGACGACATCCTCCAGCCTTCGCGCTCTGGATCCGGCTCCGCGACGACTTTTGACGACATTCTCGCCAGACCGGGCTCTCTATCGCCGGCGACGTCGCAGACTGATCTCAAAGCCGCAGCGGCGGACCAGGCGCAAGGTCGGAGCCCCAGTCCAATTGCTGGTGGCTGGACGGAGCAAGACAAGGTTGCCGTGAAGAACTTCGTGGCTGGGTTGCCCAATCTGGGGTACATGCTGAGGTGATGTGTCTTTTTTTGTTATAGAAGAAATCGCTACGCATCGAATACGTGCGTATGTACAGTAGGGATAACCCGGCGTTTGGGCTTTTGAAATTTCTTCTCCTACCTCGCGCATCTTCTCTTTTCGATACTCCCTGTTTTGTATGTTGTGTGTACATAGCACTGGCGTCTCGCGCGCTTTTTGTACCTCATCGTCTGAGGAAGAGCGTGTATTGATCGTTGTTTTTTACGGTGCGGCAAAAAGAAAGGGCAGCAGGCGTCGTTTTTGCAGATATACCTATGTACTTTGCATGGACGGAGGGTTGTGGTCGCGAGTTTTTTTTTGTCGTTGCGGGTTTTGGTGGTTTTGATGGGGATGATGTAATGTGTATGAGAAACATTCTTTTGTCTATATCCGACTGTCCGATGTGATGTGACTGGGCCTGCCAGTCGCAGCGTGCCGTAAACACAGCGTCCAAACGGAAGAGATATCAACCTAATACTTCAAATATAAACTCCTGACTATAACATGGAAAATAGAATCCCTATTTCAAAATTGTAATGCGATGTTCAAAATCTCACTTTGATCATCTCCGGTAAGAGAATGCTTGATGTCTTCGTGCTCACTCCTCAACCTCAGCTTACCTCCTCAACGTTCAGAAAGACATCCATCAAATCGTCATGGTCGTCACTGGCCTCCTGTTACTTCCCGGCATATGATCCAACAGGAAGGTGATCATTGTATTTTGCGAGTCGCGCTGCTCTTCTCAGCTGATCCTGATCCTTTCCTCCCTCTGCAAACAAGCAGGTCTTTCCTTCACCTTATTTCTCAGTCCTTCACTCGGGTCATCTCACCTTCCTAAGAGCCCTTTACTCAGCATACTCCGGCCGCTCACCGCAACAGCACTTCCTACTCAGTCACCATGTATAAGAGCTTTGGTTCTTTCGACGCCACTCTCAAGTGCCACGAGTGCTTCACCGCGCATGATGGCACGCATCAGGTCATCACCGTCTACCAGGCCGGCCGCTGGAAGATCCGCAAACCATTTGCTTTCCAGGTCTACGTCACTTTCGACACGTCCTCCTACACTGATACCGAGCTGGAAGACGTCGTCGACACACACTCCACAATCAGTTATTCGCCCGGCATAACTTTGAAATGGAAACGACCAGGCTTGACGTCACCTTTATTGGTCATGTCCCGCCAGAGGAGGTCGTCAGCGTCTGCACCGCTCACTACCGCGCGGCCCAGACCGCTTGTGCTAGAGACAAAGCAAGGCGTCTCGTCTCCTCGTACGGAGAAACGGTCGAGGGCTTCGCAGGATTCCTCGTCACTGTGCGGTCACCAGACTGGAAGGTGAAGACGGGCTTGGGGTTTCTGTACTTCGATGAGACTCAGAAGGGATCGGCACCTCGGGATCATCATTTCTTTCTTCCGACAGATTCGCCCCAGAGTCCGACTACATTGGATGCATGGAGGCACAGGATTCAAAAAGCTTACGATGGAATGCAGTACGAGTTGTGGAAGGAGTGGGTGGAGGAATACAATCTGGTTGTCGAATGGGCTGACAAGAGAGACCGGTATGAGTTTGAGATTGCGCTTGCTGAAGGCTCAACTACTCAGGAAGGGACTTGAGTTGTCCACGTGGCTGAGAAAAGGGAGTGGAGTCAATTGGTTCTACGATGAAAAGTAGAATTGATGCTGGAATTACACAGTGCGGGGTATGAATAGAAAGAGAACAAATCGTTAGCAGATAAATCTAATTGGCATTCCAACCATGCGTCTGAGACTCTTTGAAATTGCCTTTCACTTGTGTTGGATTCGTTTGCATAGTGAGGAATGCTTCATTTCTGCAATTTTTTTGAGCAAAGATGACAGGACATGGTGACATTTTCCAACCCCAAAGTACCAAAATGTCGCATCCACAGCAAGCTCCGTTCCCCTCACTTCTCCGGATACAAATCAGGATTCAGCTCCACCGCCATCCAAACGTCAACACCCGCCTCGCCATCACCGGCCTGCCACTTATGCCACGGATACGCAACGACCTTGTCCGGGCGCCTGATAGGCCTGCCGTAGCTGTCGCGCTCCCACATGCCGCCGTGCTCCTCCAGCGCCTTCAGCACCAGACGATCGAACGCCTCATTAGGCAGTTGCTTGATCTCTACCTCAGAGAGACCCGCGTACTTGTCCTGCAGGCGCCCCATGCCGCCGTTGCCGGTGCCGGCGGAGAGCGAGACGTGCATCTCGGCGAAGATATCGTGGCTATGGTTGTGCACGCCGCAGTTGACGTTGGTGCCTGGTGATTGCGTCAGTCCATGTGTGGAGTGGGGAATGGGAGGGTGGCGTACCTGCGGTCCAGAATTGGATGTGTCCAATGGCTGTCTTGGACTCGAGGAAGCGGAAGTGGAAGCCGGACAGGTTGTAGAAGTCGACTCCTTTGAAGCTTTTGCCCCATGGCAGGTCCTCGACTTTGATGAATTTGAGAGGCGCCAGTGAAAGGCCCTGGTCGAAGAGATCGAGCAGCGTCTCGACCGGTACGTCCTCCGCTCGAGGCCAAGTAGCGTTCATGGCGTCGTCAGACTCAGGTTTCAGACGAAGTAGGATGGCGCCTGTTTTCGCATCGGCATCGGCCTGGTTCGGGCCATCTTGGGAGGTAGTGCTGAACGAGGTGAACGGCTTGACAGAGAACGGTGTGCGCGTCTCTTGCACCCCATTCTTGAGTGTGATGGAGCCGTGTAAGACTTTGACGCCTTCTCCTTGGGCTATCTCAATACCTTGGTGACCCTTTGGGTATACCTCAACGCTAATCTCGAAGCCACCCACACTGATCAGCGGCAACTGTGCCGGCTGGAGAATGTGTTTGCCAGCATCCAGCCCTGGTTTCAAGGTGTCTTTGGTGGAGTAGAGCGCAGGGTCACGCAAGTAAATTATCCCTTCGTCACCCCAAAGACTTGGAACGATGGATGAGAGCGCATCGATGCTATTTCTCGGGGCGAAGTCATTGACGAAGAGGGAGACAACAGGCGAGGGCTCTTCGTAGTAGTTCTTGACGTTGTACTTGATGGACGCAAAGTCAAGCCGACCGTTACCAGTAAAGTCCCTGCGGTTACTATCAGCGAATACTTGAAATTTGATATGTCGGTAGAAATAACGAACCCAACAGCAAGACGAGCTGAGGAGTCGCCAGATACTTTCCACTTTGCAAATATGCCGTTCCTCAAGTCCATGGGCTTGTAGTAAAATATCCCCTTCACAGTCGTTAATGATGATTATTGAAGAGCGAACTGAATAAACTGTACCTTGTTTGGACCAGGTTCACCGGTGAACTTTCAATACTTGTTAGCTGCTAGTGTGGAGTAAGTTAAAGCGAGTACGAACCTTCATGGGCTCTCCCTTGTCGTCGTACTCAATCGTCCCGAAAGCTGTCACCAAGAACTCATCATCACCGTCTCCTGTACATCGATTAGCTGAACAAGGACTGTCCCGGAATTTGAGGATGTTAGTACTTGCCGTCAAAATCACCACACACCACGTAGTGTAATGGTCCATCTCCCCACTTCATCTGCTGAGCCGGAGTTCCAAATACGTCTAGGACATGCCTCTTCCACTTGTAACTGTTCATGCCCATGTCCACTTTCGTGTAAACGCAGAGAATGTTGCCGTGGAATGGCTCGACAGAGGCAATGTATGCGAACGGGTCAACACCGACGCGGCCTGCGTCAGATCCTCCAGTGCCCCAGTGATCACCTGAGCCAGGGGACTCGCTATTCAACAGCTGGCGTGCCTCACGTGGCTCGCCTTCACTGATGTGGTCACGTCTCCAAATGCCGCCTTGGTAGTAGAGCCTGGTGAGGCCTTCTCGTGATGCGATTAACATCGAGTCCAGACCATTGGGGCCGTCGAACCTTTTTTTTTTTTAATCAGCCAATGCTTTTGTTTTTGTCAGAGATGAGGCGGGGTATCGGTACTTATTCTGGGTGACCTCGTGAATCACAGTGAAGTTCTCATCGTCAATCACGTCGTGGGGCCATTCAGTTCTGGAATAATCAGACGTAATCATGAAGGTGGACTGGAGATGGACCTACGCTTCGAGGATCTTTTCAGGCGCCTGGAACCTGATGACCGGGATCGGCGATGCCTTGTTGTGAGGCCCATAGACGACAGAGGCGGCAATGATCTCGACGAATGATCTGTAAATGATTGTGAGACCCCATACCCAGACGAGAATGGCCATTCTACTCACTTCTGCGTGAAATGTCCAGCCTTAATCCTGTGCATTGCTGGCCATCGGCCAATGAACCGCTCCTTCCAGTGCCCATTCTTCAATCCATCTCTACCGGGATTCTCCAGCCAAGTAACGAACCCACCCCGCGGGTCGCATCGAAGCATGTGTGGACCATAGTCGTGACAGATGACCAGGTCAGTCAATCCGTCGCCTGTGATATCCACAGCAACGACCGCGACGGGAGAGTCAAATTTGCCAATCTCATGCTTGGTCCACGCCGCTGTGTGCAAATGTCAGTAACGGCACTCTCCAAAATGGTTGCCTTCTCACCATCTTTCAGGACAGAACCGGGGTCTTGGCCTTTGTACTCTGCCCCTGCGAGTGGATTCTCAAGGTAGGATATAACACCGGAGACGAGGCCAGATCTAGAAGGCTCTTAGTATTAGTCCAAGGATTACGAGAATGGGGCATTCCTGAGGACTGACGTGATGACACCAGGAACACGGTCTTCTTGACTGAATTGGAATTTCTCTACCCAGTACCCGTCACTACGGTTGTCTTCAATGACTGTGGAGGAGAAAGAGGGCTCGAGAATGGGAGGTTGGCCCTTTCGGGTTGCAAGAGTCTGGGCAGCCATGGTAGGGTTCCTGCTGTTTTGGGAAGCTGGGGAAGACGAGAAATCTGTTCCGAGATTTTAGGACATCATTAAGTATCTGGAGAAGCTGCGTCGATAGAGTGCGTCAGCTTTCAGCTACAATCTGAGTCATCGACGGTGAAACTGCCCATCTCTCCTGCCTACATGGCATGCGAAGGGGGAAAAGAACCAAAACAGCAAAAAGGCGGGGGGTTTTGGTGATTG
The DNA here is from genome assembly GCA_011503125.2 of Botryosphaeria dothidea. Taxonomy (NCBI): domain Eukaryota; kingdom Fungi; phylum Ascomycota; class Dothideomycetes; order Botryosphaeriales; family Botryosphaeriaceae; genus Botryosphaeria; species Botryosphaeria dothidea. The sequence continues at coordinate 4,161,306 of WWBZ02000001.1, forward strand.
TGGCACCAATATGCACAGGATTCCGCTTATTTCATGGTTCAATTCTCTTTGTTTCCATGCAATTGCAGAGATACGAGCAGCTAAGCCCTCGACAGCAAGAGGGCGGCATGAATGGTGGAGTCTGTATGAGCTGCTCTCGCAGCAAGCAAGGAGAAAACGCACGTAATCAAGAAAACCGTGGTGTTGGAAAGCGAATCCTACAGCTAGCCACCAGAAAAATGAAGGTGCGCTGCATACGGAGCTTTGCGTGCTTGGCGCGGCGCGGCTGAAGCGTGAGGCTGGCTGATTGAGGCATGGTCAGCACTATGCATGCTTAGGGCATTTTTCTGCAGTTCAGCTGTTGCTGGCGGGAGTGCGCAAACACCTCATCAGATCACAGTTTCTAGCCTGCAGATAGACGGTCAACTCGTGCCAGACCGGTGACGCTCTTTCGCGGGAAATTGCCTGGTAAGGCAAGCGGCTGCAAGGATTGACTGGGGCCGGGAACCTCCGGATTCTTTGTACATACAACGAGGCAGTTTAGGCTCATTCGAGTATGGGTTATGCTAAGAAGATAGGTTCTTTCCCAAAGCGCTTGTGTTTTGCCCAGAAATCCTCTGGAACGGCCCGTGACGATCTGCGAATGAGGGCCATCCTTCGTAGGATTCATTGGACTCCGGTTTCGCGCAACACACGCAGCGCGAATGCACCCCACAACGCGGATCTGAGGGGGTTTCAATGTAGCTAGAGCATCCAGTGTCGCACCACATCAACCACCAGCCTTCTTCAACGGCTGTTTGCAGCTATCTGTGATCGATGCCAGCTTGGCTGTGGAGCGGGAGTGGAGCGATATCTGGTTGCGAGGCCATATTGAACCAGCATGATGGTGTGATAATGCGGCTTACGCCATGCAGATCGCTGTTTCTGGCGGGCTCATGTACGAGTAGCATCCCTGATCCATGATGGAGATCCTGAACTTCCTCTGTAAATGATCCTGGATCCGATCGCGGGATGGCTGCAATCTCTGTGGTGGGAGCGCCATTGCGACTTTATTACCTACGACACTTGTTTTTCATTAGCTCTCTTGATGATGACTGCTTCCTGCCTGTTACTCCTCTTTGGCGCCTGCATTCGTTTCCATGCACAGCCAGTCAAGCTCGTGTCGTGCTAGAGTTCCCCTCACCGACGATTCCGAACCTCCTCACTGGGACGCACTACTAGCGAATGGCAAAAGCAGATCCTTCATGACTGATGATTACTCCTTCTGTGCTCCTGCAGTAACCATGGGAGAGCCATGGCTGTGGTGGCTGCATCTCTCCCTCTTCATTCTCAAGGTCCGCGACGCTACATTAAAGACGTCGTAGAATCCATGCTCCAAAGCATCCACACAGCCTTCCATTGATCCTACACCGGCTCCCCACGTTAAGGAAGCCTCCCACAAAATCCATTAATTTTAGTTTGACTTGCTTTTCCAATCTTCCTGCGCTTTCGCGTTCTCCCATTCACCTTGTCTTGACTTTTCAATCCCTCAAAAAAAACAAAAAAAACCTGCACATACATCCATCAAAGTCATAAAGTGAGCCAGCTATCTTGCCCAAAAATGCCTTGGGACGGTAGAGACATTACGGCATCAACTCATGACGAAAATCACCCCAAACATCGCGATCCCTACCGCTTCATTCCTGCAGATGACTTCTTCGAGAAGGAACTTCTCTCAGAGACTCAAAGGCCCGATTCAATTTCCTTTGACCCAAAAGATCAACGTGATGCCACTGGAAAGGCGCCTAATCCAGCATGTGGGCACGGTCGAGTGTTCCGGCTCAGCACTGGTGCTGTGATCTTGATTCAATTCATGCGGCCTCTGGTATGGCGCATTCGGTTCCATCCAAGCTACAAGGAAGGCCACCAGTTCAATGACTACAACACGTAAGTGGTAATCTTCAATTGAGATGTTTATCGCTGATAAGATTGCAGGAGGACTATCATCAGGGGCGACCTGTCAAGGATGATCGAGATCCTGGACCGTGCCGAGGGAGTCGATTGGTCCGTTCAGTTTGATGATTCGAATCCACGGTATTACGTCCTCAAGTCCGTTGACGGCAAGGGTAATCCATTCGTACAGCTCTGGATTCAACGGAACCCTTTCAGGATCATTGCCACGCGTACTATCAAAACTCCATCAAAGCTCAAGATGCATGTGCGTGACGACGAAGACAGCCATCTCCCCATTGGTGCTCCCGCAGAATCCGGACAGGCCGTCATCTGGAAGACCAAGCCGAAGCCACTGCTGTACCAGGACCGTGCGACAGTTCTTTGCGTTGAGAAACCAGATCCTGCCAGATACATGGGCTTCGGTGAGCAGGGAGGCAAGAATCTGTTCAAAGACAACACCTACATGAACTACTTCAGTATTACAGCCCGTTCCAACTCCCGCTTTCCTAGACCCAGAGCTGATGATTGTTGTAGACTTTGACAACATGCGGTACTACAATGTGTATGGCCGGGGCCCCTTTGAGGATGCCGAACCGTTGTACCATTCGGGTGAGACGTACCATAGTAAACATCATTGCTCTTGCTAATGCCCTACAGAACCGTACTTCATTGAGGTCAATGGACATCCTGGCTAGTAAGATTCCTAAATGTCTTGCAATATTATCTTGTGTGTGCTAAGGAAGATCGCAGTATGTCCCAGCTGGCAACCTTCATTGACAACTACTCGCAAGTGTGCGTGGACCTCGGCAAAACCAATACCACCCAGGTTCGCATCGCCACACGGTTCAACAGCTTCCAAGGCATATTCATTGCCGGCAACGAAATCGGCGAGGTCATCCGCCGCTATTCGTCTCTCATTGGACGTCCGAGATTGATGCCACGCTTCGTTCTTGGAAACCATCAAGGCTGCTACGGGTACGACAGACAGTACAGGGTTGAAGAGACGGTACAAAAGTACCGCGACTATGGCATCCCGTTGGGTATTTCTTCCCCGGTTCTCCCGTGGCGCACTTACTTACAAGAGATGCAGATGGCATGCACATCGACGTCGATGTCCAACGTGACTACAGGACCTTCACCATCGACAAATGGAAATTCCCCGAACCCGAAAAGATGTTCCTGGAGCTGCGAAAGAAGGGAGTGCGTTGCAGCACCAACATCACTCCCGTCATCAATTCCCGACCCGACGCCGAGTACAGCACATTGAATGAAGGCCTGGCCAACAAACACTTCGTGCTCGATCGCCGCAACATTGACCCGTCTGCGCCAAACTCGTGGGATCAGCGCTACATGCAGTATGGCAAGTCTGATCTATACTATACCCGTCCGTTCGAACAGGGTCAAGACGAGCCTGATGATCCCAATGACTTCAACGAATCCTTCAACAGGGCCGACGAGGGCCGTCTCTTCCGTGGCGGCGTAGCGTATGGCAACAAACAGGGTTGCCCTGGCTATTATCCGAACCTCAACCGGAAAAGAACACGCGACTGGTGGGGCAAGCAGTACGAGTACCTGTTCAACACTGGGCTTGAGTTTGTGTGGCAGGATATGACATCGCCGTGCATGGCCCAGCGGTATGGCGACATGAAGTCGTATGTACTCACTTCTGTTTCAAAGTATCTTAACGCTGACATCTGGTTCCAGTTGGCCGTTTCGTCTGATGCTCGATTCGGATGGCTGGCCGAGTGATGCGACCGCGAATGAACAGAAGACGGCCATTGAGATCTGGTCTCTGTACAGCTACAATCTGCACAAAGCCACATTCAAGGGGTTGAACCATCTTGAGAGCCGTAAGGGCAAGCGCAACTTCATCATTGGCAGAGGCAGTTATGCCGGCGCTCAGCGTTATGCCGGATTGTGGACAGGAGACAATGCCTCAACTTGGGACTTTTTGCAGATCTCTGTGGCTCAGGTCATCGCTTTGGGTCTTGCGGGGGTGACGATTGCCGGTGCTGACGTGGGCGGGTTTGAGTCTCCCGAGGGGAACCTCACAGCGTTCGCCGACCCCGAACTGTTGATCCGCTGGTACTGTGCATACAGTCTTCTGCCTTGGTTCCGGTATGTTCAAGAATATCCGTTCAATGGCTCAGTACTGACGAAATTGTAGCAACCATTACAGTGCAAAACATACCGGCAAGGAAGATATCGACAGGGGAAAGAAGGATTTTCAAGTAAGCGTTACAGTTACTTGTTATGTAACACCAATGTTGATCTCATAGCAGGAACCATATCGGTACTTCGAATGGTATCAGTCCAATTCTTGGAAAGTTGCTCCCAATGAACACAGGGTGTATCAATCGGTCTTGCCTGTTACCAGATACTACATCCGTCTCCGCTACAGCCTCATGCAACTGATGTATGACGCCATGTTCGAGAACGCGGTGACAGGATTACCGGTTGCAAGGTCTCTTGTCGTCACTGATCCTCTTGATGGTAGTTTGTTCTCAAGGGTAAGTGGAACATAATTTCTTCATGACCCTACTCCTTAATTGCCATTTTAATCTTTAAACAGCATGAATGGGCAAATCAGAGCCAGTACATGGTTAGAAACGACCTTCTCGTGGCACCAGCCTTGTTCAAAGAAAGCGACTACCAGAGACGGGACATTTACCTTCCCTCATCAAACTCGTGGTTCCAAATGAACCTTCGTCCTCATAATGATGACAACATTGGAGAAGCTTTGGGCCTAAAGGTCCCTGGAGGGTCAAACATTTCGTATGACTGCCGCATTGCCAGCGACGATTCTCAGCTTCCCTACGTCTGCCCCATGTACGTCCGTGAAGGTAGGTCTACCAACCACTCACAACGCCTTGTCCGTCCATAACCTTCTTCAGGCGCGATCATTCCCCAAATCCAGGTGCGGGACTTTGTGCCGGACCGCACAAGGCAAGAACTCCCACCAGAGCCCGCCAATCCAATCACCATTAACATCTACCCTGGCCACTCATCGGTAAGTTCTCAACACCGATCTTACTTGAGTGTGACTGCTCACATTCCCTTCCAGCGCGGCACGAGCAAATACTCCATGTACCTCGACGACGGCATCTCGCGCAACAGCGCCCCCGACGACGGCTACCTCTTCCAGCAGCCCACAGACACGATCGACGAGAGCCAGGCGCGCTCGAACAACGAGTACGGCGACCAAGCGGCGCGCAGTAACTTCCGCCGCGTCGACATTGAGCAGGTACGCACAACCATCCAATCGCGACATCGGTTGCTGATTCGTTACAGGACATCTATGACTTGGATAACGCGGAATCCAACCACCGGCGCATCAAGCTGTTCACATACTGGAAGGGCAGCGTGGGCGACGTTGAGGACGGGGAGAGGTATGATGATGCGCAGGTGAAGCGCGATGTCGGTGATGAGTATCGGCTTGTTATTTGGCACGAGGCCGGGACGGACATGGGTAAGGTGTCTGTCAATGTGGTCTCTGATGGTACGAATGATAGTAGGGTTCGGGTGGTCAAGGATGCGGGCAAGAATGCTTCTATGGTGTGGGTTCCGACGGAGAAGAACGTCACGGCGGAGGTGGAGGTTGCTTACGGCTAAAAGCGTTTATTGCTCTTCTGTTTCGGAGCAGTTGAGGAGAAAGGCAGCGATCGTTTTGTTTGAAGTATATGCTTAAATTGAGGAAGGTGGAATGGGAATTTGCTGTTGGCTGGTGATAAGGAACGGAAGATGCTCTATTACTGAATGATGACTCTCCGCTGATTGGAAATTCTTCTAAAAATCTGCCAACGGTAACTTTGTGGTGCTAGATTTCAGTGTCCCTCACCAAGTTGTTGCCTGAAGTACCCACTAGAACAGATCCTGCCTGCATGGGGGCCAAAAGACGCCGATTATCCAGTTGTTGAGGCTGGCACTGAACACGTGTTATAATAACAGGTGACACTCAAACTGGGACTCTGCAAAGAGGATAGTTAAAGTAGCCACGTGATCCTCGCATGGAAGGATTGGTAGCAGGTGAAGTTAGATGATCCTGATGCCAAGCATAGCTTCCATCAATAGGAATGATTGCGAACTTACGTCGGATAGCGACCGTTATCTCCACATTCAGGGTCCTGATACTGTTAGCTTCGATGACTAGTAGCGCCGAAATTATAAGACTCAAGCTCAAGATCTAAAAAGAAGCAACAAAAAACCGCCGTCTCTAGGCAGCAACGAATGTACCTGAGATACGAAAAGTCGTTGACGTCATAGCCCCAAACTTGCGTTGCCTAAGCAAACAACACACCATCCTTCGAAACCTACAAGAACACCATCAATTCCGCAACAAGTGACCATGTAGTCCCAAACACAATCAAAATGTCTCAGTCAATTCTCATCACAGGCGGCGGTATTGCCGGCCCCGTCCTCGCATACTGGCTCAACCGCGCCGGCTACAAATGCACCATCGTCGAGCGCTCCTCCATCCCGCGCAAAACTGGTCAGCAAGTCGACATACGCGGTGCGTCCCGAGAAATCGTCAGGCGCATGGGTCTGGAAGCGGCCATCAACGCGCGCACCGTGAAAGAGGAGGGCTTCGCGATTGTGGACTCGTCGGGGAAGCACCTCTCGGAGTTCCCCGTGACAGAGGGCGCCGCTAGCTTCACTTCTGAGATTGAGATCCTTCGCGGGGAGCTGGCAAGCGTGTTCTTCGACGCCACCAAGGACGACGTCGAGTACATCTGGGGCGACTACGTTACGGGTCTAACCGAGCAGGATGACGGCGTCGTGGTGCAGTTCTCGAAAGCGGCGGAGAGGAAGTTCGACCTGGTTGTCGTGGCGGACGGCATGAATTCGAAGACGCGGAAACTGGTGTTCGACGACGAAGACGCGCTGTACCATCTCGGACAGTACATGGCCTTCTTCACCATCCCTATGGCGGAGAACGACACATCTTTCGCGACTTGGTACAACGCGCCCGGCGGAAGACTCATCATGGTCAGGCCGGATAAGGAACGCAATAGGACCGGTGCATACTTTGGAATCTGCGGCAACGACACTCCAAAGGATTACCTCAAGCTCACTGTCCCCGAGCAAATGAAGATGTGGGAGGAGCTTTTCAAAGATGCCGGCGGCGACGCGGAGCGCTTGATCAAGGGCATGTACACCTGCGACGACTTCTACATGCAGCAAATTGCTCAGGTCAGGATGCCGCAGTGGTCGAAGGGACGGGTGGCGCTCGTGGGCGATGCGGGGTATTGTCCTTCCCCGATATCCGGTCTCGGCACGTCCTGCGCCATCGAGGGCGCGTACATACTCGCTGGGGAGTTGATAAAACACGGCGACTACAAAGCGGCGTTCGCAGGATACGAGAAGGCAATGCGGCCAATTATCAACAAAGCGCAGAGGCTTGTTCCAGGTGGTCCATCTCTTGCAAATCCTCAGACTTCGTGGGGTATCTCGATTCTCAATGGCATTGTGGGGTTCATTGCGTGGTCGGGACTGGCCACCTGGTTTCAGGCAAGAAGTACTTCAGAGATCGTGAATCTTCCCGAGTATGACATGAAGTAGCTTCCTAGTGGTTGGAATCTTTGCATTTTCTTTACACTGTATCTGTAAGGCGTTGATAAGCACCCTGCGACGATAATTGGAGCATTATTCCTGTATTACATTATAGTTGAGTGCCTCCTCCACATTGTCTCTAATGGACGTCTTATTTCGCCAATCAAAGGTCCAGCATCTCAATCATCTCTTGTGATGGTAGACGCTTGTTTAATTCGACATCGCTGAACAGATTCATAGAAGGACGAAACAGATACAGAAGCAAGATAAGCTTAAATACATAGCCGCATGTAGAGCTCCGGTGGCTTTCCTTTCGATTTCGATGGATTGTCTGCGCATGTAACTATGACGTCAACGCAGCAACAATGAGCATTTTTGCTACATTTACTAATCAAAAGGCGCACGAAGTAGGCAATCCCCTCATCGACGAGCATCTGTTTCAAGGCTTTAGACTGATTAAGTCGTGTATCCATTCGGTCCTCATGCTGTGGGAGAGAATCGGCAAGAGTGCTGATTTCTCAGAACGCTTCCAACATATCGATCATAACTTTGAAATTGTCGTCTCGAAAGCGCATCCTAGCTCTGAGAGAAAGAGCTCGCGCGTAGAAACCTGCGATGACTGCAACAACAAATGTGAGAAGTCCGACCACATTGGCCGCAATAGAGAGGGGACTGTCGTCAGCCATGAATGCGGGCGAGAGGAAAGGCAGTGGAAACAGAGAAGGAAGAGGAAACCAGGAGAAGTATTGCTTAGAAGGCTGAAGTCGCAGTGTCTTGTCAACATCTGCTGAGTCATGTCGTGCAACCTTGCCATGCCATAACCATTGGCAGCTTTGCCGAGACCTGCTACAGTGAGTTCCCAATCCAGCCACTACGCCTACTCGAGCCTCAATCCCAATAACTCGACGGTCAACTGCGCCCCAAACGCCTCATGCTCAATCGCCGTCACGAACTCAAACCCCAACCCCTCATAAATCCGCCTCGCCGCCTCGCTCTTCTGCATCCACACCACCACCCTCCTATACCCGACCCCCCTCGCAAACTCCACCGCCTCCCTGACCATCCTCTTCCCCACGCCCCTCCCCCGCGCCTCCGGCTCGACCAACAACAACCGCAGCATCGCCGTCATCTCCACCTCCTCCTTCTCGTTGAACAGCATCACGCAGCCGACGAACGATCCGTCCTTCTTCCGCTCCGCGATCCACAGCCGCTCGTGGGCCGGGTCGCGCGTGTCGACGAAGTCGGCGCAGGTGCGCGCGACCAGCGACTCCATGCGCTCGTCCCAGCCGTACTCGTCGGCGTACAGCGCGCCGTGGCGCGACGCGACGTGGCCGATGTCGCCGGGGCGGTGGGGGCGGAGGACGAGGTCGGTTTCGGGGTCGAGGGTGTCGTCGTGGGCCATTTTTTTTTTCCGTCAGGTGTTCGTTGTCGGTCGTAGGAGTGGGTGTGTTGGGAGGTTTGAATCGTGGAGTGTCGTTAGAGTTTTCGAGGAACGCAAGAGAAGATTAAGATTGGCGGTACGGCGGGAAGTGTAAATAGAGATTTTAAGCTTTTCGGTCTATGGTGCTCGGCTCGGGGGTTTCTTGCTCGCAAAAATGCTTCCGAAGCTAGATGCAGGTACAGTCTTGGTATATATGTATCGGCTGGTCGGATCGTCTCCTGCTCTTGCAGATTCGGCCCGCTCATTCGCTGCTCTCTCTGGGCGTGCCGGGCCGAAGGGAGCGTGGGACATAGCGTGATAACAATGGGAACAGTTCCTCGAGAAACCTCCAAACGGCAATTCTTGATTCGCCGAGCGCACCCGCCCCGGAATAATCTTGAACGTTCGCGGATCAATCTCCGCTGATAAGTATCAAGGCCTCCAGAGCGGTGGGGAGTCTCTCGCGCGTTTCGTCCAATCGCGCAGGTCGGAGATTTCTCGACCGCTTTTAACTCACTTCCATATGCCCCGTAGTCATGTCGTACTTCTGACCTTGCAATTCGCTAATCTGCCTAGGACGCATCTGCCGATCCCTGCTAGCGATCTTCGCTAAGCAAAGGCAGACAGCCGTGCCCTTCACATCGTCAAATTTCAGCCGGGCCAGCTACCGCCATAGCCGCGTCCCGCGTTGCCTTAACCGCCATCGGCGCCGAGTCGGCTGAAGCTCCTACAGATGATGTGCTGCAGCCAACCGTTAGCGCCGGATGGGAAGATCAGATCAGGACTGCCACAGGGAATCGAAGCACTCATCCGGATGGTCTCACTATTCAGACGCAACACACTGACCTCCCGACGAACACTTGAGCTTCTCATCAAATTTCATTACTTGAAGGCCATTGTCGCCAAACGTCAGCTGCAGCTTCTTTATGTAGAAGGTGGTATCAGGAATACTTCACGTCTCCCGACCACCACCGCCTGACTTCCCCTGCGCAGCCTCCCATTCCAACCTCTCCGCCAAAATCTCCCAACACCTCTCCCCACCCGCCCTACTCACTCCCCTCAGCCCCGCCACCACGAACCCGAAATGCTGCTCAAACGTCTCCTTCATCCTTCCCAATTTCTGCTGCATCGCCCCCCTTGACCTCGCCCTAGCCCTTCCCTTCTTCCTCTCCGCCGCACCGTCTCCATCCTCTTCCCCGTCAGCATCATCCTCATCCTCAGACGAATCCGACACCTCCGCCAGCGCGACCTGCAGCCCACTGACGCGCCTATTCTTATTCTCCGGTCTTTTCCGCCCCCCACTCTTCCGCCTATTTCCGTCTCCAGATCCAGTCGAGGACTTGAATTCCGAGCCACCAGTCTCATCGCCCGTCAGATCCGAGAACTGGACGCACAGATCCAGCAGCTCGACGAGGGCGTCATGGATGGGCGATAGGCGCGACGACAGTAAAGAGCGCTCCTCGAGCAACTTGACGTGCTCGGCGTGCACAGCGGCCATGATGTCGATATCAGCAGCGGCGGCCATTTCCTTGCGGAGATGTGCGGTGGAGGCGGCGATGACGGTTTCGGTGAGGTAGGAGTGGAGGATGTCGGCGAGCCAGAGGAGACGGTGGCGGAGGTAGTATTGCAGGTGGGTGCCGTCGGAAGAGGATCGGCCGTGTTGTGGTTTTGCTATGGTGCTGCGCCAGAGGGGCATGGTGCGGAGGACGTAGCGGGCGCGGTAGATTTGGAGGAGGAAGACGAAGACGCGCTGGTATGTGGTGGAGGATTTGCGTTGGATGACGTTGACGATGTGCCAGGGGAGGAAGTAGTCGACTGCGATGGTAGACAGCGCTTTGACGCTACGTGGACTCGTGCCCTTGTCTTTGACTGCGATTGTTCGTACGGCAAGTTTATTGGTGTGGACACTGGGAACGGTGCTGTAAATGCTTCGTGCGATTTCGCTCATGACGTAGCGATCATTCCAACCACTACGCCCACGGTCCAGCTTCTCGAAGACTGTGTCGGCGAACGCCTGCATGAGAGAACCATCTTTTGACAGGTAAACGAATTCCATTGCGTCGATAGACTCCCAGAGACCATACCCAGAGAAAAGCCTCTCTCGCAGGATGGAAGAAGCAAATGTGTATTTGCTGCGGATCCAATCCTCAAAGGCCAGGCTAAAGAGTTCCGAGAAGGGAGCGAGAGGAATCGAAGAAGAGTCGTATATGCCGGCGTCACAAACAGACTCGAAATCTAAACGAGGTTCTGTCTCTGCGGAAGTCTCTGAATCGTATTGACCTAGTTCCTTTAGGAAAACGACGCTCTTGCCAGAGTTGAAGATCTTCTTGGCTGCGAAGTGTAAGAAATTGGGCGCGTGCAGTCTGCCGGCGGCGTTACGACGAAGGGTATATTGATCATGCCATAGCGATGCGGCTTCGCTGCTTTTGTCGGCCAGGCCAACGAAGAAAACCTGGTCATTCACACCGAGCTCGCCTTCCTCCATCCATCGTCTAATGGGCTTGAGGTAGGTTTGCAAGCATTGAAAGAATATTCGTGTAAGGCAAGGGAAAAGGTCAGCATCTCCGGCCATCTGCACCATATTGATCTCCTCGTAGAGACCTTCTAATAGGACGAAAGGGCTGCGTTGAGAACTCTGAGAGGCTTCAGCAATGAGCTTCCTGAGGCAAAGTAGCGCGTTTGCTCGTGACTGAACTCTCGTAGTAACCTCAATGAGGCTGACCGTAACTTGTTGGGTTGACCCAAGACAACACTCCTGTAGTTGCGCAATGAATTTGTCAAAAGCCCTGACTTCGTCTATCACGGTTGCTCTGAACATTTGCAGCAGAGCGATTGATGGCTCCATTTTCACCCAGGACCGGAGTTGTAATAGCGTAGTGCCAATGATAGCTAAAGTCTGAAGTTGGTCTTGCCAAGTGGGTATCATAACATGGCTCATGGCATATCTCTTCGAGAACTCCATTCTCTTCATATCCTTGTTCAAGTTGAACAAAGAGGTCGGCAGGCCGGCAAGCATGAACAGAGTCTCCCGGACAGCCTGGAGTTCGGTGATATGGGTTTCCGGTTTTGGCATGAAAGAGTCTCGCTTGTGCTCCTGGCGCCAGAACTGGGCATCTCCGATCTCTTCAAGGGCAGTTGGGTCCGGCGAGGCGATACAAGCCTCAGCAGCAGCTGTGAATTCATCCTCGTCAACCACAGACGATGCTGGGGTAACATCTCTAGTAATCGCACGTTTCCTCTGCTTCGGAGAGGGTTCATCGTCGGACGATCCGGCGGCGTAGTCAATGTCATCCCAAATGCCCTCTTCGTCTAGTGGATCGTTGGCGATGATATCGGCCCACGTGAGCTCAGCTTGAGGCTCGGGAGGCTTAATCTTTTCAAGGTCTTCCACGTTGGCCTTCTCGACAGGGCGATCGGACAGACTCAGGAACATAGCCAGTATGTCCGGGGTCCATCTTGTCGTGTGTTTGATCAGCTCCCTCAGGCGGTTCTCCAGGGCTTCGGCCAGGTCCTCGCGGTCCAGGACGATGAACTTCTCAACAAGGCCCTCGTAGCTATCCTGGACATCGAACTGGTTGACGCGCTGCCATTGCTGGGCGCGCAGGCCTCTCAAGACGGCATCTCTTGTTTTGCGGAACTTGCGCGGGTTGTCCTGCTGGGGGTAAGCAAGCGGGACGCATCACAGGATGACGGGCTGACTGACCGACGCAGAGGGACCGGCTATCTTATATATCAGCTCGGTTGCGACGGCGTTCAGGCTCGCCGAATGCGCCATGTTGCTCGGGGGTATCACATCTTGGGGAAGTCGTTGGGTACGGGACGCGCACGGCCGGGGGAGACGCGTCGGCGCGGGAACAACAGCGCCGGAGAAACCACGGCAGAAGGCGACTGCGGACCCTGGCCGCGCGCTGCCTACGTAGGACGGAGAAGACAGGTCCTGGCTGCCTCTCTGTCTCTCCCTCCGCAGAGCGCCACTAGCCTCATTCTTCCCTCCATCCATCCTCCACCATGGCGCTTCCCCGGGGCATGCGCGCCCTGGCCGCCGTCACTCTCGTGCTCTTCGTCTTCGTCCTGTTCCAAGTCTTCAAGGGCCCGTCATCGCTGTCGCTGCCCTCGTCCAACAAGATAGACGATTGGGTCAAGGACCCCCAATCTGATCGTAAGCACACCACGCCCGCCGTCCCTGACTGCTCGCGCTGACATCATTGTAGCTTCAGGTGAACCTGCCGAGCCGCTGCGACGAGTCGAAGGAAACAACTATGCGCCCGATAACCCCAATTCCGACCGCATCAACGCCACCATTATTGCCCTCGTGCGCAACAGGGAGCTGGATGACATGCTGATGTCTATGCGCGATCTCGAGAGGACATGGAACCACAAGTTCAATTATCCTTGGACCTTCTTCAACGACGAGCCCTTCGATGAGGAGTTCAAGCGGAAGACGCGTGCCGCCACCAAGGCCGAAGTTCGCTACGGTACGTTGATGCAGGGGATGGATGAGAGTCAGGCGGGATACTAACTGGCGGCTACAGAGCTGGTCCCGAAGGAACACTGGGAGGTGCCGTCCTGGATCAACATGGACCTTTTCCACGAGTCGGTCGAGGTGCTGAAGGAGCAAGACGTCCAATACGCCGACAAGATATCTTATCACCAGATGTGCCGCTGGAACAGCGGCATGTTCTACAAACACCCGGCCCTCCAGAACTACCGCTGGTACTGGCGCGTCGAGCCGCACGTCCACTTCTTCTGCGACATCGACTACGACGTCTTCCGCTGGATGGAGGACCACAACAAGACGTACGGCTTCACCATCAACCTGTACGACAGCCCGCAGAGCGTGCCGACGCTGTGGCCCGAGACGCTCAAGTTCCTGGCCAGCGACAACCACGCGCAGTACCTGCACAAGAACAACGCCATGGACTGGCTCACCGACAGCAAGCGCCGCGAGCAGCACAACCTGCTCGCCAACGGCTACAGCACCTGTCACTTCTGGTCCAACTTTGAAGTCGGCGACATGGACTTCTGGCGCAGCCGCGAGTACGAGGAGTACTTCCAGCACCTCGACCGCGCCGGCGGCTTCTTCTACGAGCGCTGGGGCGACGCCCCCGTGCACTCGATCGCGCTCGGCATGTTCGCGGATAAGAGCAAGATCCACTGGTACGCCATGCACCCATTCACCTTATTTTTAATTTGATGCTAATTGGGTCAATAGGTTCCGCGATATTGGATACCAGCACATCCCCTTCTTCAACTGCCCCACGTCGCCCAAATGCAAGGGCTGCACCGCCGGCAAGTTCACTGACGGCGAGGCCTGGCTAAACAAGGAAGACTGCCGGCCCAATTGGTTCAAGTTCGTCGGCATGGACTAGTTGGGTTGACTCTTTCTTGCAATACATCATAGAGGCGGCGTGGCGGCGTTCTAAAGTGGGAAAAGGAGACGAAGCAAGCGAAACATGACTGCAACGGGATTTTTTTTTAATTTGGACTCATGGAACGAGGACACGATAGGACTGGACGCAACCAACGTCTTCCTGAGAGTTTTTGATAACCTTTTTTTATGGGCGGGCCGGCTCACTCTGGCTTGGCTGATGTAATACTACTACTACTACTACTACTGCATGCATGTGGAACGCACGATTGTGGGGGCATTAGGGAGGCAAATTTGAACATATTCGGTGCATCGGCATACTTACTTAGCGTCCTGCAGTGTGCAATAAGGGAAGTGTGGCATTCTTCCGCTGCTATAGCACCTTTTTGCACATCTTTATTTCTCACCTTCTAGGATGGTTGCCTTGCCCTGCACGCCTTCTGACTCGGTGTGTTTTAGGACGCCGGCCGTCCATTCATGCGCATTGTCGTTTCTTGTTTCGTCCCGCTTTCTCGTGGTTGGTGCACGTTTCCCACTTTTTTTTTTTTTCTCCGTTTTAGGCTTCTGCTGGTGGTGGAGCGGGGTGGGGAGACGGCGGCGTTACACGATTAGTGGAGCGGGAAGGGGGTGACGCCCCCCGGGGGAAGGAAGAACTCGGTCGGCTTTGCGGTTCGGGGCCGAAATATTGAAACAAGGGCTATGGATAGGAAGTGTCGCAAGCGGCTGGGCCTTTAGTATGCGGCATCTGTTTTTCATACTGCAGACAGGAAGCATGCTGATGGTGAAGTCACAGCGAAAGATAGGTTTTTGCCAGACGGTATAAAAATTCGCTATTTATAAGAAGCTACACACAGCCCATCGCTGGTTCTCACACCCCAATCTGTCTGTTTCGACACAGAAGAACCGCAGATGTCCAAGACGACGGGATAGAAATATGTAGAAAAAGATATAACAAGAAATCGGGAGTCTGAGAGGCAGAACTCATGCATGTCGAAAGATTTTTCGCCTTTTTGCTCGTCTCTTCTCAGCGTTCATCCTCTCATGAAACCATCAGGACGCTTAGTTGCCACGGCCCCAGTTGCCCCAGCCACCCCAGTTGCCCCAGGGGTTGTTGGTGGCAGAGGGAGCAGCAGTGGTCTCAGCCGCCGAGGTGGCGGTGGGAGTGGCCGCGGTGGACCTGGCCGAGGTGACCAGGGTGGACACGGCAGGCGTGGTGGGGGTAGCAACGGGGGTGCCGGCGGGCGTGGAGACGCTGTTGACGGCGACGTTCTCGGCGGTCTTTGCGCCGGAGAGCGGCGAGATGGGGGCGACGCCGGGGAAGTAGCTGGCCGGGAGGGTGGGGATGGGGATGGAGACGGTGAAGCCGAAGCTGTCGTCGAGGTCGTCGGGCATCGAGTCGGCCTCGTAGCCGGTGGGCGCGGAGGTCAGCGAGGTGGTGGTGGCCGAGTAGCCGCTGCCGGAGCTGCCCGACTTCAGGCAGGCGCCCTCGCCGTAGCCGGACTGGCAGCTGTAGAAGATGCTGTCGCCCGACTCGGTCCACATGGCGAAGTCGGAGATGGTGATGTCGGTGCAGGGGGCGCTGTCGGAGCAGGCGACCTTGATGGGGCCACGCTGGGCGCCGTCGGCGCAGGTGCCCTTCCAGTTGTTGAAGGTGATGTTGGAGAGGGCGACGCCGTCACCGCTCTTCTCGGACATGGAGGCCCAGTACTGGTCGATGTCGAGCGAGTAGGCGTTGGACTTGCCGATGAAGTTCTCGAAGACGACGTTGGACACGGAGCCGCTGCCGCCGTTGGACTTGATCATCATCATCTGGTTGGACTTGTAGGTGTAGACGTTGCGGTACTGGATGTCCGAGATATCCGTGTCCTCAGCCAGCGAGCCGAAAGCACAGCCGCCAGACCAGTTGCAGTAGACGTTCTCGACCAGGATGTTGTGGGCGGGAGACTTGACGGTAACGCACTCGTCCTTGTTGGTGACCATGACATCGTGGATCCAGATGTTGTCACTCCAGACGTCAATGCCGTCGAGACCACCGTGGTCACCGCCGCGGATGGCCAGGTTGTAGAGCTCGCCGTTCTTGCAGGTGTCAAGGGAGAAGTGGAAGGAGGGAGAGTCAGTCAGAGCCAGGTCGTGGACGGAGAAGTCGGAGACATCGTAGAAACGCAGGATACGGGGGCCAGAGATGGAGCCGTCCTTGTGGAACTCGTAGCCGTTGCCCTGGAAGGCACCGGAACCAGTGCTGGAGAAGACCTCAACATCGCTGGTGTGCTCAATGAAGATCATGTTGCCACCATCGGTACCGGTGCGGTAGATGACACCGTCCATCTGGAGGGCCCAGGCGGAACCGCCGTTCAGCTGGACCCAGGTGTTGATGGCATAGTCACCCTCGGGAACGACAATGAGACCACCAGCCTTGCAGTCGGCGTGAGCAGAGGCAAGAGCCGGGCCAATATCAGTGGTCTTGTCAGCCTTGGCACCGTAGTCGGTGACATCGCAAGTCTTGGTGGCCTTCTTGTCCGAGGCAGAAGTGAGAGGACCGACAGTGCCGGAGAGCTGGCCCGCAACCAGTGCGGGCACGATAGCGAGAGCAGAAACGAGAGTGGTGGAAAAGGAAGGCATGGTGAGCACGGCTTTGCTACCCAAAAAAGAAAGACTGGCAAAAGAGGAAAGAGGGAGAGGAAGATGATGGAGGCCAAGGAGAAACAAGAAACAAGCGGACCTACCGTCTCCTATGTACTCTTGGTGCTACAGGCATTGGGGAAACATCAAACATGGCCAAGCCCCCGGACGGCGTGACACGGGCATGGACGCGCCATCCGGGGGGCTGCAGAGAAAGGGCAGAAACGGGCTTGGGCCAGACTGATGGAGCGACTCAAGATCGCTGGCGGAGCGGTGGTCGAGGAGCAGCTCGGGTGTGCGTGCGAGCCGCCGGGCCTGAGCAGCCGCCTGTTCCTGATCATCTCGGAGGGGATTGATCCGCAGTTGGCTGGCAAAAACGGCACATCTCATCTACTTGAGGACAAGCGGGCGGCGGCAGATGTTTGGAGGTCGGAGACTCGGGCGGTTCGTGGAAAAAGTGCCGGGGCGAGAGCGTTTCAAGGGGCATCAGTGGCGGATCCCTAGCACGGATGCAAGGCCGATCCCGGATGCTTGCGTCTCTTGGCCGTGAATAGATTGCCGACGAGACCGCCTGGCTGAACGACGTAGATTGGGTTTGCCTGGCCGACGATGGAGCTGTAAGATTAACGCGTGGTTGGCTGCGCCATGTGGAGATGGAGGTGTCGGCGCCGGGTTGTCGGCAAGCGGAGGGAAAGCAAGCATTGCATCCATGTTTCTACCTCCTCGGTTTCAACTCCAAGCCGGGATCACCGCGACAGCAGTTCGTGATTCTTAGGGCGCGGTCGCTGCCGCCTTCGGCAGATTGCGACAGTCGGTGACATGGCATTGTTTCTATAAGTGTCTGCGGGCCTCACTGCCATCCTATACTTTGCATGCTATGTTTCGCGTAGTAGTGGATGTGCACCAGGCGCCTCGCTTAGCAACCGACCCAGGCCAAAAGCCTCGAAGCCAAACCCAACTCCCATTGTCAACAGTGGCTGCTGAAAGACTAGGGATTCCCCAGAGACCGAGTAATTGCCCAAGACACAGCTGTTTGTTTATACGAAGGCCAAGGCAAAAGTAGGAATTTTCAGCGCGGGTAGCGGCATGCTGACTTTACAAAGCTCTGAAACAGGGTGGCTGATCATTATTCGACTCCTTTTTATCAGATCATCTCCTCCCCACCCCCAACATTTCATCTGTCGCTCCGATGATGCTTCCGCTTCGGCGCCCAGGCTCCCGACGGATTCGTATTTAGTAAGTCGCCGGCCGATGCCGATTCGGAAGAGTCCTTGTGGAAGAAGATGTTGCTACGCCAGAGAAATGTCCGTGCGACGCCCGTTTAACGCCGTCGGTCCTGTCTTTTGTTCGGAGATACCCAGGCCAGTCAAGTTCTCTGACTCCTGAGAAGCTACGATGGGAAAGCCCGTGGTAGAGGCTCTCCCGATTGGGATCAGTCAACCTCTCAAAAAGGCATGGCTATCTGACCATCGCCTCGTCCTGAATCATACTCCATTCCCACAAAGCTGTCTCTCGTGTGGAATCTGCTGCGCAAAAACATGCCACTGAAGACAAAAACTGGCTGGTCCGTAGATCCGTGCACGTCAGAGGGGTCTCTTGGGATTTCAAGCAGGTTCGGCGAATTGTGTACAGTCACACCCAGCTCCTGACGGAGGTTTTGGCTCTGATGGTCAAGTGAGTTGAGACCAAGCTTAGCGGAAAGCCGCTATTCTTTCTCCGCTGGCTATGGCGTCAGATGCAACAGCACGATGTGGAAAGGTGACTTTGACACGACCCAGCCGAGATAGGAAATCTTCTGGTGGTGGTTTTTGAGAGCATTTGCAGGTTGTATCTCCCAAGAAGAATTATGTGTAAGTCTGGGAGTATCATCATAAACTTCTCAGTACTTCTGCAAGAACGATTGTCCCTATTCTCACCCTGTCTTGTTTTCCACAGATGTCGTTGCTTTCTCAATGCTGGCCAGCGTCGTGTGGGTGATCGCCGGAGATGCGAGCGTGCCTGAATTTTTGGCGAGTCATGCTCGTTGACGAAAGTCCCCAGCTTCGCGACAGGCACCAACTCACAATCCTTCCGCGCTACACCCCTCCAACAACCCCGCGATGGCAGAGACGAAGCTGCACCGGCTGCCGGATGAAATGCTCACGTTCGAAGTGCTCAAGCCCGCTGCATCTCTGGCCCCTCGCCTAGGCAGACTGTCCATACCTGGTCGCGCGACTCTCAACACACCCCACCATATCGCCATCACATCCCGCGGCGTTGTTCCCCACCTCGCCCACGACGTGCTGCGGAAACACACTGATATAAACTCTCTCTACTTCGCGCTTGAGGACTGTGAGCTTCCCCCTACCCTGGACTCGCTCAATGGCTAACACATCAGCTCTTGCTGGAGCTCAGAAGTCATAGAGAAAGCACCCCAACAGTCGCCGCCCGTCTTCAACACACCATGCCAGCCTGACGAGTCTCCACTTCGCCGCTTTACTGGCCTCCAGATCGAACCTTTGCTTATCCTCGGCCCGCGCCGCATAATACCTGTCGTAGCCTCCGCCTCCAACACCAATACCACCGTCTCCGTACACACAGCCGTGGGTTTCCAGGCTCTTTCTTCCCAATACTATGCCTCAGCCGCCCAGAAACTGAGGCCTGATATTGTAGTCGGCCTGGGAGACATCATGCACGGCCACAAAAGACCCAGCTTAAAACGAATGGACAAAATGGGCGATCGCACATCTGTATGGATGAAGGACATAATAGCCGGCAAAGGCGGCTTGGACAAGACGAAGAAGGACAGCGTCTACAATGTCTTCGCGCCCATTCTGCCCATCGAGAAGGAGCTGCAATCATGGTACCTGGGCGCATTGGTCGACGAGATGAAGCCCAACATCTCCGGCCTCGCCCTGTACGACTCGTCCTCGCTGGGCGACATCCCCGACGAGCTTGCGGAGCTCCCGCGACTGACTCTCGATAACCCAGCAACGCCCCAGAAATTGCTCCACGCTGTATCTCTGGGGATGGACCTCTTCACCATCCCTTTTATCAGCCAGGCAACGGATGCGGGTATTGTTCTGGACTTCGAGTTCCCCGTCAAGTCCGCGCCTCCCGCTCCGGGCGCGGAGCGCAAGGCTCTGGGGATTGATTTCTGGCTTCCGCAACATGCGGCAGACTTGTCGCCCTTGACGCCTGGGTGCCAGTGCTACGCGTGTACGAGGCATCACCGCGCGTATCTGCAGCATCTCCTGGTCGCCAAGGAGATGCTCGGATGGGTACTTGTTCAGGTGCATAATCACCATGTCATGGACCTTTTCTTTGCTGGCATACGCCAGAGTATTGAGAAGGGCACGTTTGAAGAGGACAAGGCGGTGTTCGAGCGCGTGTATGTGAACCAGCTTCCAGAGAAGACTGGCCAGGGTCCGAGGTGAGTAACAAATGTTTTGAAAGATCGTAACCTTGGCTGATTTTGGTAGGTTGAGAGGCTATCAGTTCACTTCGAGCGGGCCGGGAGAGGCGAAGAAGAACCCTTCAGCGTACAAGATGCTTGATGAAGGGAAGGAAATCCTGGAAGAGTCAATCACGCCTGGTGCCAATACGGATGCGAAAGACCTTGAGGAGAAGGGTTTCGCGGAGGTTCAGAAGTGATCATCTACGCCCGATAGAGCTGAGGACAATGATCTGCCTAATCTGCGCCTTGATGTGCTGGTCAAGACGTCCGCGCAGCCGTCCTCGACTGAGTGCAACAATTTCCGGCTCTCAAGCTCGACCTGGCGCATGAATTTCCATCCTTATACCCAGATGATCGTGTCACCAGGCTTTCAGTCTCTTTGTAATGCAATTTGAGATCCAGTGTCAATTTTGATTATACTACGAGATTCCTAATGATTAGTTACAAGTCATAGGCCTATTTCTACTGTATTCTACCGAACCACTACGCCGAATACGAAGATGCATTCAACTCTCAAACCATGTTAGGTAGATTCTGGAATGTGGAAAACATCAGTCCGTTTAGATCTGTTTTAGACTATACGATCTCGTTAATACTATCATACAAGTACTATGTCTTGAATAATGTCTTGAAGCAAGATGTTCTCGCTACTGGGAGCCTAACTGAGAATTAAAACTCGTTTTCCATAAAATAACGGAACATCAGTGTCAAATCATCGCTGAAGGCTCTCGTGAATTCAGGAGTAGTGAACAAAAGAAACCTTGTCAATGAAAGCAAAGGTAGGTCTGGATTCAATCTGCGGCGTCTAACGCGAGAACAGACCGTAATGGTGACTATGACAAGTTTACATGCCCTGTAAAATGCGGATGAGTATCCGGACTAGAGCTGGAACAGCAGGCTTACCATTGACTAGGTTTACTAAGCGCGTTGAGGGCATTCAGAACCTTTGCCTCGCAGGCCACCCTTACAACGGAGAAAGCGAGTCCCCGAATGCCTTTGAGAACCATGATAGGAACATAGCGTGCGCCACGAATTACCGCTTGGATGCAGCTGTACGGTTCGTCTTTGAGATACTTAAGAGTTCGATGTGTTCCGTCTCTGAGATATTTAAAAGTTTGCCGTGGGCTGTTTTTCAAGGTTCGAGAGTGAAGCTGATCAGCCTCTGTTTCAAGCCCTGTGTATCGGGCACAGTAACGGCGTGTTTAATAAAAACCTATATAGGCAAATGGTCGACAGCCCATAGGAGAATCTTGTATCTGGCTGGCCTTTGGCTCGAGGATATCCATTATGGACTACTTTGGGAGGCGTGAGAGGAAGGGGGGTCTCCAAAGCTTTCCGGCTGCGAGACACCGACTTGGTCTTGGGCAACATATCTCTCGGTTGTCCGTTGGCTTGGTGGATTCGAGAATATGGAGAAGAGCTGTGAGATTCTCGGTCTGATTGACCGGGATGAAGTACTCTACGATCTGAAAGAAGGGTATGATCCTGGATTTCGGTCCCTTCAAGGCCGATTTTGTGTGCTCAACACTTGTTGCCACCTGAAAATACTCGGGAAACGTAGATATGTCTTTTTGAAAGGAGAGTTTCCAAAAAATGACCTCGAACATATTCAAGTATGGACGGGGGTCGATAGAGACATTTCTGACCATCGATGGCGCCCTGTGTATGATGCGGAGGACCATAGGAGACAGGCTGTCGTTGGTTGGGCATCCATTGAGGATGCTTCGGTACATGCCAGATTGACGGATGGAGGCGCTCTCCTTGCCGCTCTGCACATTTCAACAACTACTGGTATGGCTGGAGGGATAGAGTTTGGCTACTTTGGATTTACGCATCCCGTCTATAACGCCATTCTTCTGCAACAAGCCAGCGGCAGTCGGTTCCGGAGAGTTGGCGTTGGCAAGATTTTCTGTAAACGGTTTTTTGACACCGGGACAGAACAAGAGGTTATTTTGGTTTAGGAAGCAGGCCTGCATTATGTCTCACAGAACCACTGATGCGTAGGGGACGTCCATAAAACGAGACTTTGGGTGTTCTCGGGTGACCGCATATTTATGTGTTGACCTTGACCAGATAAGGATGTTCAGAAGGTGAATGGAGTGAAGCATATAAGTCAAACCGCCAAGGTTTTTTTCCATGACGGTTGTAGGTGATATGGCCAGCACGGTACATGATGTAATATTCCATGGTAGCCGGGTAATCACCGAAGCCGGGCGGAAGTAGGCTAGGTCGTTGGTTCGATCTACGGCCGAACCATTTTGCATTTTGTTTCCTCTGGGTCCCTTTGATCGGACAGACAGACTACTATTCTCTTTTGCTACTTCCAGCTCGTTGAACTTGCAGTAGCTCCAGAGTTTTTCTCCATGAGGAATCCTACGCCCATTATATTTTCGGCTTTGGCGTGAAGCTCAATATCAATGATGACTAATATCAATGATGACTTATAGATTTTAGATCCAATCCACCATACAAGTTCCACCGAACCCATACTATGCTTCGGCCATATCCTCCGCTTTCTGCTTCTTCGGAGCCTCCTCACCCTTCGCCTTCACCCCATAATTATCCCACTTCTGTCTCGCCTTGTCCTCATCCTCCTTTGTCCACTCCCTGGGCAGCACCGCAAAGCATAGATAGCTCGTATGCGTCTTGATCTCCGGCTCCGTTCTGTGCACCAACCTACCCTCTTTGAACGTTTTTCGCTGCTTCTCCTCCTTCTTGAGACGCTGCAGCCGCTGCTCCTTGCTCTCCTTGCCCCACCCCTTGACCTGATCCGAATCGCCGGCCTGCTCGCTATTCTCCGCCCCTGTTGCAGCATTGCCGTGCATTGTCTCATGGAAGTTCTTGATGCGACCCTCAACCTCACGTAGACGACCGAGCGCTTCTTCAACGGTGGCAGGTGTAGCGTTGACGCCGCGGAGACCCTCTTCGCGCAAGCCGATGCGGTCGCGGCGGACTTCAATGCGGCGGTGCAGCACCTCAACCATCTCGATATCTACCCAGCCCAGTCGCCGCATTTCGGAGGTGGTGCGCTGAACTTGTTCGATGCAGGGGGAGAAAGTGCAGATGCGGACGGTTTTGCGGGGATTGAGTGGTGAGCGCCATTCTGACGACCCCTCTGACGAACCCTCTGACGTCGGTTCGGGAGTGTCTGTATTTGTCGTTGCAGATTTCGCGGCGGCACGGCTACGGGTAAGGTGCTTCAGAGCCATCCAGGGAGCAGGCAAGTCCAGGAATACAGCGTCAGCTTGTGGGACGGTACCGTCTTCCGGGTTGCTGAAGCCGTCGTTGTACACATCGGCATGGGTCACGGTGACCAGTTGGTCCATGCCGTGATCCCTCAGCTCCTCCTTCAGTTTGATGGCGCGCGGTTCATGGTATTCGAAACTGTAAACATGTCCAAACTTCTTGCGCTTCTTCTTTCCCTTCTCCGCGCCGTTTGTTTGTGCTGCCTCTTCCGCGAGAGGGTATCCGCTGAATATTGCGCGCACTGACGCGTGCGTGAAAGATCCGCTTCCTGCACCTGCCTCGATTATGGTATCGCCCGGCCTGGCTCGTAATCTTTGTAGAACGTAGCTGTAGTCTGGAGTATACACCACTTGTGTCCGGTGCGGCAAGGAAATAGTCCAGGTCTCGGGGGTGGGAGGAATCAGATGTGTGAATCCTGTGGAGGCGAATCCAACTTCTCTCCTGGCTGGTGTCAGTATAATTTCTAGAGTGAGGAGAGCAAAGAAAGGCTCACGCTGTGCTATCGTCGTCATCACCTGGAGTATCTTCGTCACGTTTCCGCTTCTTGCCGCCCTTCTTGCCCCTCCGGCCAGTGTCGACGTTCACGGCACGCACTTGCATACCCCATGGCACATTCACAAGCGTGCTGTGGGGGAACGAGCCGAAGCGGGTGTTGACGACGCAACCTTCGGCATACTCAGATTTGGCGTCCGGCGAGGCATTGAGGATGACGGGGGTAAGGTGCTCGCGGCTGAGGTGAACCAGGGCTAGCTGGCCATCCTGCGTCTTTGCGCCGGGGTCGAGGAAGGGCGAGGGTCGAAAGGAAGGCATTGTTGTTGGACAGACGATGGTTGTGACGTTTGCGCAGAGAGTCGGGGCGTCGGCGTCGAAAAAAGTCGCGGATGCGGCTGCCCCGCGAAGCGATCGGCGCAGGGGTCCCTGCTTTCACAGCTGCGTCAAAACGAAGACGTGCTCCACTGACTCACCCCAAAAAGTACGAGCAACAATGAAATAGATGCCACCGTTGCTACTTCGCCGCCTCCAACCCGCCTTCCTCGCTCCCGCGCCTCGATTCCGCTCGTTCGCTTGCCTCCGGCCCTTTGCGCGCACCATGGCCGCCCGTACCCAGCCTCCGTGGCAGCCGCCGCAAGCCCGCCCCGACCTCCCCCCGCTCCACGTATACAACTCCCTGACCCGTTCCAAGGTGCCCTTCGTGCCCATTGAGGACAAGAAGGTCACTTGGTATGCCTGCGGTCCCACCGTCTACGACGACGCCCACTTGGGTCACGCCCGCAACTATGTTAGCACCGACATTATCCGCCGCATCATGCGCGACTACTTCAAGTTTGATGTGCGCTTTGTTATGAACATCACCGACGTCGACGACAAGATCATTCTTCGCGGCAGGCAGCAGTTCTTGCTCGCCCAATTTACCGCCAAGCACCCCGAACTCGACGACGAGACTCTGTCAACCACGAAGCAGGCTTTCGAGGCATACCTGAAGAAGAATCTTTCCCTGCTTCCTACGGACCTGAAGCCTGATCAATATGCGGAGGAGTCAAAGAAGGCATATGGACACGTTTTGGCAGGCAAGGCTCTGGAGGGAGACGGCCCTCCGGGAGACAAGGAAGCTAAGGTCAAGATGCATTTGAAGACGGCATCTGCAGCTGCTGAGGCTCTGATTTTGGCTGGAGCGAAGACCATTAATGTCACGGATTTCTACACCAAGACCGAGGACGCGCTTCTGCCCTACCTCGACACTCTCTACGGATCTACCATAGACGCCAATGACCACAGCATCTTCACCAGGTTGACCAAGAAGTTTGAGGACCGCTTTATGGACGATGTGCGCGCGTTGAATTGCTTGGACCCGGATGTTGTCACCCGCGTCACCGAGTATAGCCAGCAGATCGTGGATTTTGTGGAAAAGGTTGTGAAGAATGGCTACGGCTACGTCACGTCAGACGGCTCCGTGTACTTCGATATCCAGGCATTCGAGCGGGATGGCAATCCCTACGCCCGTCTGGAGCCTTGGAACAGGAATGACAAGGACTTGCAGGCCGATGGAGAGGGCGCTTTGACTAAGAAGAGTACCGAGAAGCGGTCAGACGCTGATTTCGCGCTGTGGAAATCCTCGAAGCCCGGTGAGCCTGCTTGGCCAAGTCCCTGGGGCCAGGGTAGGCCAGGTTGGCACATTGAGTGCTCTGCCATGGCTTCCGATGTCTTGGGCGCGAAGGTCGATATCCACTCCGGAGGTATTGACCTTGCATTCCCTCACCACGATAACGAGCTGGCACAGAGCGAAGCTTTCTGGGCAGAGTGCAAGCACGACAACCACAGTCACCAGTGGATCAACTACTTCCTTCACATGGGACATTTGTCCATTGCAGGATCCAAGATGTCCAAGTCTCTCAAGAACTTCACCACTATCAGAGAAGCACTTGGCCGGGGTGACTGGACTCCGCGTGGTCTGCGCATCGTTTTCCTATTGGGCGGCTGGAAGGAGCCTGTTGAGATTACGGAAGGTCTGGTCAAGGAGGGAGCAGCATGGGAAGACAAGGTGGATAACTTCTTCTTCAAGGTCAAGGATCTCGAGAGACATCCTTCACCCAAGAATGTGGCATCAGCAGAGGAGGACTCTGCGTTGCAAGCTGCTTTCAGCAGCGCACAAACAGATCTGGACAAGGCCCTCTGTGACTCATTTGACACTCCAAACGCCATGCAGGTCGTGTCTCGACTCATCACTGACTACAACGCTGCCGCCTCGCGTGCCTCGCTATCAGACGAGACAGTCCTGACGATTGGTCGTTGGGTCACAAAGATCGTCACCATCTTCGGTCTCGAGGGCAAGGCCAATGTTACTGACGCAAATCGCATCGGCTGGTCTGGCATCAGCATCCCGGAACCGGCACAGCCCTTCGTCTACCCTGTATCCGCTCTCCGCGACGCCGTCCGCGACGCGGCCAAGTCCGGCTCCCTTGACCTGACCGCGGTTAAGCAGCTCGCTTTTGAGGAGCCTGCAGCCGCCGCAGAGCAGCCAGCCGAGGCTGTTCCCTATGCTGAGGTCTACTCGCAGTTCAAGGAGGACGTCAAGTCCCTCGCGGACAAGCAGGCCCCGGCAAAGGATTTCCTCGCCCTCTGCGACAAGCTCCGTGACGTCCATCTCTGGGACTTGGGCATCTACCTCGAGGATCGTGATGCCCAGCAGCTGCCTGCTCTGGTGCGCCCACTTTCTGCAGACTTGATCGCCGCCAGGGAGCAGAAGGAGGCCCAAGCGAAGGCGAAGCAGGCGGCGAAGGAGAAGAGGGAGAAGGAGGAAGCGGAAAAGAAGGCGGCATTGGCGGAGAAGGCAAAGCTGAGTCATCTGGAGATGTTCAGGTCGAGTGAATACAGCGCGTGGGATGATGAGGGCTTGCCGATTAGGGATGCGAAGGGAGAGGAACTACCGAAGAGTAGGACGAAGAAGTTGAGGAAGGAGTGGGAGAGACAGAAGAAAATACACGAGGAATGGTTGGCGGAGCAGAAGAAATGAGCGCAGTTGGAGCATTTTGCCGGTGGCGTATGAGTGAGGAGCCGTGGCGTGGATTTTCGCCTTGATTTTTCAGGTGGATCGCTCATCGTGTATCCCTCAAAGAGTTAGTACATTTGTCGTTCAGAATCAAGTTGTCTTTTCGTAGTCCGAGACACTCTTGACGTTGTGCGTTGTTGTTGGTGAATCTGTTGCTGCTGGACAAAGAATCATGCAAGACTTGAAGAGACGATGGTGCGTGTCTATGTGTCGGACACAATCGTTTGTTCGATGAGGCAGACCATTTTTGCTGGCTTTGTCTCCCGCTCCCATATATTCCGCAATTTTGGAGATTGGAATACAGCATCGACTACGCTCACTTCCAATTCTCCTTCTATTCCAGTCTCCCGTCTTTCATTCGAGTGCCCCATAAAGGTTCTCTTTTCCTACATATTCATTATTTCTATCTTCCCCCTATCGGCAAAAGAAGGTATCCACACGTTTTCCTCAATAACGAGGATTTTGCGTTCGTTGGCATACACGGGGGCGACTTCTTGGAGTTTCCACTCATCGTTGGGGGTGCGGTGCATGATGGTGGTAAGTACTTCCCAATCATTGGTGGGGACTGAGTATAGTGAAAATTTGGGATTTAGAGCTGATGTGAAGGGATATGGCTTGCAGAAGACTGGTGAATGTTTCACCGAAATGTCTGCAGGAGCGCCGAACGGATCACGCATCCGGAAAAGTCATCGAACAGGTTTTTAGCGTGTTCGACAGCTTCGTACGGGATCAGAGATGGCCGTCTGGTTGATCTGCTCTCTGGTGGGGAGAGTGCAAGTAGTGTTTCGGCGTTTTGCTCTGTTTTGAGCCTTCCCCTACCCCTTTGCTTTGCGGCTCTTGCTTGGTCGAGACTCTGCAGCTGCTTACTCGATGTCCTTATCCCCCCCCCCCTAACTGCATTTTATTTTTACACGTATTGTTTTTCGGTCTCAATTCCAAGAGCCTTTCTGTTTCTGGCTTGACACGTAATTTCAATTTACTTGGTGCCTTGCGGAATTCGGCTGTCCGCAAGAACCACCAGATTGCGTGGATATATGGGAATATCTTGCCCATCATATAGCTTGCCCCTTAGGACTTCTCTCTCCACAATCCGAAACATGTCATGTCTGCAAGGATTCCGATCCTTGTAACAATCGGGTTATTGTCGGGCGTGCATGAAGGGAAGCTTGAAGACCAAACCGGCTTATACCTCAGCTCCTCATAACAGGACCATCTGTAAGCAGCAGAGCTAAATCCCTTTTCGCATGATCTATTTTGATAGTCTATCCAATTTTTTTTTTTTGGTAAAATAAGATCACCTTTATGTCCGTATCGTGCGGACTTTAAGGTCACAATCTGATCGTTCCTGTCATTCAGCCCCCAACGATCGGCACTGTGGCACACAAAACAAACCAGCCCCCACCATTAAGCCGAGCAAAAACCTGGTCTCGGTCAAATTAAATGCGGTTGCACTTCCAGAATGATGAAACGCCGCAGGTAAAGACCTAAAGATAGCCCTACAGTATAAGGACCCGACCCCCAGTCGCCCAGCCTCGTTCTTCCACTCTCCCGGTTGCACGAAAGAGCTCGTAGCCCCGCGGATCCACAGTCACGCGAAACGCTACCATCGCATGGTAGGTAGCATATGGATAAGTCCGTTCACTCACCCCATCTTCTACAGCAAGGAGATCATTACTGGCCTCAGTAGCATCTCAAGCGTAGAAGATTCAACGCTCCAACGAACGCAGATGCTGGAGTCATGACAAATCAAGATGGCTCCTCGAAGGCTCGATCCACTCACACTCACCCTCATCATCTGGAGCAGAGTGCATCGGAAGATACACTCATGATGGATGCTCATTCGACTGCTTTGGGGAAGACTTACGAGGAATTTTGGTGGTCCCCATTCAGCAGACGAACACAAGGCTGGTGGCTCTGGGAGATTAGCGGAACAGTCCTCAGCATAGCCTGTATGGTTGCGATCCTAATCATACTCCCATACCTGGACAATAGCCCGCTCAACGACTGGCGCTTTTCCGTGGCCCCCAGTACGATGATATCCACATTCATCACTGTCGCAAAAACTTCCATGCTGCTCGCGGTTGCAGCCGGCATAAGCCAGTTGAAATGGCAACATTTCCACGAAGAGACGCGGCCGCTTTACGAACTAAACATTTATGATGAGGCGACGAGAGGCCCCTGGGGAGCTCTTGCGTTCATATTCAGAATGCGTTTGCGGACGGGGACCTTGCTGGCCAGTCTTGGGGCGTTTGTGATACTTTTTTCACTTACAATGGAGCCATTTGCTCAGCAAATTCTTTCTATACAAACTCGTTACATTCCCAAAACCGGAGAGAAGCCTTGGATCTCGAAGGCCAACTCTTATGACCATAGCCACTCCGAATTTGGTAAGCGAACGAAGCAGACTCCACACTTGATCAGCCGAGCTAATCCTTGGTGTAGTCAGTGGCAACATCGGTTTCCAGAGTGCGATTGTCACAGCCCTCGTCAACTCTCCCCTTTCCTTCTCGTATACTTGTTCCACGGGAAACTGCTCGTGGCCGGACTTCAACACCCTCGGCATCTGCAGCACATGTCGGAATGTCACTTCCGAATGCAAGAAGAAGCCGATCACATTGAAAAGCCCCGATCCTGCGAAGAACGAGAGCGGAACGCCCGAGGTAGTCAATCAGTACATCACGCCCGGTGGCATTGTCCTCAACATTTCGGCGCCATTTGAGATTTCAGAAGAGGAAGATGGCATGACTACGACTTATGGGTACAATCAGGGTTCGGGGAATCTCATAACCGGTAACGTGAGTGATTCCGAGAGCCAATACGATGCGAAGAACCAGGGCATCATTACTTTGGCGGTGGCAAATACGTCACGGACATCGGATAAATTTGACGAGGCTGGAATGTACGGGCGTGAGCCTTTGGTATATAGCGACACACCGGATATTCTCGAATGCTCGCTGGTGTGGTGCGCGAAATCTTTCCGGAATGTCAGGGTGGTAAGTTGTCATCGAGCGCAGTCCCTCGAATTTGCCGTTGGCTGACACGACCAAACACAAGGTGAACGGAACCATGGGTCCTTACATGGTCAACAATGTCGAGCTCATAAAGAACGAAGCACTGTCTAGCACAAAAAACAACTCCTGGTCGACGAAGGATCTAATGATCTTCAATGCAAACCGCTCCGACATACCAGACAACTTCACCGTTGCTCTGATGGACAACTTCGACCTGCAAGACTATCTAGAAGCGTTTTTCGAATTCCAAGTCGAGGGCTACATGGACTCTTCGTCGTTCAACACAGGACTGAGCCTCCTATCAGTCAAAAACACCTCCGCGACCATCGCCGCAGTTGCAGACGCCTTGACGCTTCAGCTCCTCTTGGGCCCAAATACCACTCGTCATGATGGAACCGCGTATACTCCGGAGATCTACGTCAAGGTCCGTTGGGCATGGCTGATCTTTCCAGGATTGCTTGCCATCCTTGGCGCAATTTTTCTGACCACGAGCCTGATCATCAGCCGCCGGCACCAGGCATCGTATTTCTGGAAGTCTAGCCTGATACCGTTGATGTTCCACGGTATCAGCGGTTGGGATGAGGGTGGTTCGAGTGTTGATAATCGAAAGGAGATGGATGAATTGGCGAAGGACATGAAGATAAGGTTGACGAGGACCGAATCGGGAAACTTGAAATTCGTTAAGATCAAACCGGAGTAGTGTCGCTTGAGTTAAAGTCTGTAAGTTGTAAAAAGTCGGATGAAGGTGATGTCAATAAGCTCTCTGGTATTCATGCTCGCTCGTTCGCATCTTTCCCCCTCTGCGCAGCGCAATAGTCACACTTGGCCTCATGCTGCCAAGTCAGAAAATTTTTCCAAAAGTCAAGATATTTGTATTGGAAGAGTGCACCAACCGCACAATGATCGTTGTATACCAAAGTCATACGCTTTGTACTGCAGGAATGTCATCCCGTCACAAAGCTCTCTATCAAGTCCGCGCTCCGTTTTGTTTTCCGATTCCCAATCCCATTCCCCAGGCAGTCGTAATCATCTCATGCGAACCCGCTATGCAGAACCACCATCAATCGTCGAAAGCAGACAAAAAAAAAAAAGAGAAGCAAAAACCAAAATCAGAAGTGATGAAAATCAAAAGGGGGTATCAGTAAAAGCCCAAAAGAATCTCTAGTCCGCCATCTCCAAAAACTCCGCATCGCTTTTCCCTCTCTTCCCCTGTGAAGTCGTCCAGCGCACTCCACATACCCGCAAAATGCGGTCATCAAAACCAGCCATCGAACCCGCGACCCACTCAACCCTCGAACAAGTCCTTGTACTCGTCGAAGTCGAACGTACCGTCCAACAAGTCACCGAAGCTCTGACCGCCATCACCCTGGACCTCCGGCGCGCTCTCTTGCTGCTGCTCCGCACCAGCCTGCTCAGGCGCAGAAGGAGTCGCGGCGCCATCGTCCTGCGGAGATGCGGTAGCAGCGGGTGGCGCGTTGTTGCCGTCACCGCTCTTGGCAGGGTCGAGCATGTCGTGCCAGCGGGCGGCGAGACCGGCGGTTGTGTAGACGCTGCTCTGGCGCGGCTGGAACCGGGGAGTGGAAGGACGGGCTGCGGGCGTGGGGTTGGTGTTGTGGATCGTGCTGGGGGTAGCAGGGTGGGAGGTATTCTGTTGCGTGCCACCGGGGAAGACGGGGGTTTGGTCGGTAAGGTAGGAGGGGGAGGTGTTGGCCTGGGCGGGCTGGGCGGCGGTGGTGTTGTTGGGAGCGGCACTGGTGGCGCTTTGAGCATTGGCCTGGGAGTAAGGGGAGAGGTCGAGGTAGTCGGGGTAGTCGGGGTAGTCGGGGTAGTCGGGGAGTTGAGTGTTGGACTGGGGCGTGGTGTTGCTGGCCTGGCCAGTGGAAGTGGCCGACATCTGGCTGTACTGATCAGGAACCGAGGCCATTGTGCTGGTGCCGTACTCATCTTCGGGGTAGTCTGACAAAGGAGGACGACTCTCGACGGCTGTGGGGGTGTTCGAGCTGCCGTCAGCCTCCAATTCTGTGAAAGTGACCTTCTTCCCCTTCTTGCCGCCACGAGGCTGCTTCTTCGGCGCCGTGCTCTTCTTTGGTTTACTCTTCGCAGCTGACTTCGGCTTCGCCGTCGTCCGGCTCGACGCCTTGGAAGCGCCGACCTTCTGCACGCCTGCAGCAGGCGGCGACATGTCTCCGCCCGGGCCAGCCTTCTGCCGCTTGTTCCTCTGCTGGAAACCAGTCCTCAGCTCAGCATCGCCGAGCGTCCTCGAGCCGGTGACCACCACATCCTCGTCGTCGTCGTCGTCGTCATCGTAGTCCCCCTCCTCGTCCCCTCCCTGGCTCTCCTTCGCCCCCTTCTCCTTGGTCTCCTTCGTCCTCCTCATCTCTCCAACCGCGTCGATCACAAACTCCTCCCACTCCCTGGCCGAGGGGCCGCGCCACTGCCGCAGCTGCACGAAGTCCCAGACGAGCAAGGGCAGCGGCCCCGTGCCGGCGAGCGCCCTGCCGCACACGGCCCGCGCCTCGGCGTCCAGCATGCGCAGCTCCTTCGGGCTGCCGCCAGGCACTTCGCCTTCGGGCTGCCACTCCGGCTGGCCGTCCTCGTCGACGCGGCTGGCGCGGGCGTACATCATGCGCACGCGATGCCTGTCCAGGCGATGGCCGCTCTCGGTGCGGGCGGCCTTGAGGGCGTGCAGGTAGGCGGCGAGGTATTCGCTGGCGGCCGGGTCGAGCGGCGTCTTGGCCTCGTCGGAGAGGTCGTGGTAGTTGAAGTCGAGGAAGAGGCGCTGCAGGCTGGACGCGGTCGTCATGGAGAGGCAGCGGACCAGCCGCTCCGGGATCGGGTGGTGGATGAGCATCACGTTGTTGATGGAGTCGGAGAGCGGGTGAGGCTCGATGAGCGGCGCCTGGATGGCGTTCGCTGGGATGGACGGGGTTTGATGTTTCTTCTCCTGCTGCTGCTCCTGCTCACTCTCCTGCCGCTCTTGCTGTTGCTGCTGCGGTTGCTGTTGCGGTTGTGGCTGCTGCTGAGGTGGGGACTGAATAGCCTGGAGCTCTGATGAGGATGGTACTGTGTGATTGTGGTATTGTTGCTTGATCTGCTGTGGGTGAGCTCCCGGCGCCAGCGCCGAGGGCGATTGGATTCCATGATCAATGAGGCCAGCAGCTGTGAAAGAGCCTTGGGGATGACGGCCCTGCTCGACAGAATATCCTGGCATCGCTGAATTGCTGTTTGACTCCTGTGAGTAGAAGCCCGGAGGCTCACCCTGCATGGCAGGAGTGCCGTGACGTGGACCTGCGTTGCTTGAGACCGGCCGCTGGTGTTGCATTGCGGGATACCCCGCGGGATATGTTGACTGGTATGCCGGCTGCATGTTGGGATTGATGAATTCAGCTGGGAATGAATGCGCACTGCCAGTCATGAGGTTGTTCGGCGTGGAGGAGGTTGATGATGACGGGTGTTCGGCGGAGGTGGTGGGATGAGGTGAAGTGGATGCATCAGCGAAGTTGGAGACTGATGAAGCTAAATGCGTAATAGAAAGTGGGCGAGGTTGACGAGTCTGAGAAAGTGAGGTGACGGGACCGCCAGTGCGGCCCGGCGGGCGTGGGAAGTGAGAGTCCATGGCTGCAACGCTCACTTATACCGACTGATTCAGTGTCAATGGAGGTAGCCAAGGCCTTGATCGGTTTGGGAACCCTTTGATCTTGCCTTCCAATTGCAAGAAGTTGCAGCTGCCGCTCGATGTCGATGTCTACCAAGAAGAAGAGCCGCAGGAAGAGCGGCAGAAAGAATGCTATGTATGAAGGTGTGTCCCATTGTGTCTATTGTCTCGTGCACTTCCAATTGTCACGTTTCACCTTCTGGTATTGTGCCCGTGAACTACTATGAACTTGAATGATCAATAGAAAAATAGAAGCACGTGTGTTCCATTCCAAAGTGCTCGTGGAGGAAGCTATTCTGCTGATGTTCAAGCATAAGTCGTATGGTCTGGAATTTCTACGCAGCCGGATATCTAGAGATTAAATTTAGCGGAGAAGTTACCAATGCTCTGGTCTGACAAGGGCAATCATAAATTGCTGAGCGAGTTTTCAATAATGCACTTGATGCAGCCTGCACGATACTTCTACCTCAGCTTCTGACACATTATCATTACGGGGAGAAGCCTCATTGAACTCACAGAGATCAAACTCGATACTCCAATGAATTTTGATAACGGTATACTCAAGACTTTCATACAAGCCGAGGACGCAGTACCTCAAACAATCTCCACATCCTTAACTTCCCCGTACCCGTTGTAAGCGCAACCCCGCAAGTTCCACTGCGAACGCTTCTCCTGCATATTACCCGCCTTATCAGTAGCACGGCTCAAAAATTCCATTCCCTTCCCTCTCTCCACCTTTACTTTGGCTCTCCATAAACACCACGCCCATTTCAAGCTCGTCCCGTCCTTAGCTACGTCGCCACTTCCCAAAAGCTCTGCATTCCGCCAGGTCTTCCCGCCATCTGCACTCACCTCAACCTTTACTACAGGTCCGCAAGTCCCACTCGGAAGCGCGTATCCCTTCACTTCAACCATACCTGCCTTGTCTCTACGCACATTTGCCCCGTTTGCTGGCACGCCGATGACGGAATTGACGGGCATGTCCTGGATTGACGGGACTTTGTGCCAGAATTCCTTTGCCTTCTCTGGCGAGTCGACCTCCGGCGGCAGGATCTTGTAGTCATGCTGCTGGTAGAAGTTGGCCGACTCGACGCTCTGGACGGTGATACGATCAAGCCACTTCACCGAACGCGCGCCAGCGATGCCGGGCGTGACCACGCGGACGGGGAAGCCGTGGTTCGGCGTCAAAGGTGCGTCGTTCATCTACGCCGGCAGAGTCAGCAGCATCCAAAGCGATGCAATCTTCTCATTCCTCACCTCTAGTGCGACCAGCACATCCGCATCCTCGCTCATCGCCCGCGCCAGCGGAATGCTCGCCCCGTACCACTCGTCATCCTGGCACGGCGTCTGGTGGCACGCAAACGCGACGTGCGCCTCGACCTCCACGCCGGCGCTGAGCAGCACGTCGCGCAGGCGCGGGCCGCGCCACTTGCAGTTCATGACGGCGCCGTCGAACCAGTCGACGCCGTTGACCTCCTTCATCTCGGTGCGCATGGTGTGGCGCCTGTTGCCGGCGCATTGGAGGGCGCAGATGACGCTGTGCTGGGGCAGGGACTGGAGGTCGGCGAGGGAGAGCGAGAGGGGCTTGCGGACGGCGCCGTCGATGGCGACGCGGTGGTTTTTAGCGTTGATGATGGGGATCGGGCTGGGTGGGGTCAATGTCGGTGTTGGAGTGAGTTGGGTGGTTGAGGGGGATTACCCATGGTTGCGGTCGTAGCCATCTTTCTTGGTGATAAAACTGCGAGAGAGGATGCGGTCAGTAGTGAAGCAGACGAAGTGGGCGAATAGTGGTAGCGGTTGTGGCGACTAAAAGCGAGTTCCAATGGGCGCTTCTACGGAAACAAGGTGACATTTGTCGCAGCGTGGAGAGTCGCGACGCGAAAAAAAAAGAGGCACATGGAAACATATACGACAGAACTCTTGAACAGTCGGAATCCGAAAGATCTGCGGTTGAGCAGCGCTTTGTTTTACTCACCTGGCGATCAGCTCGTCGAGCGGAGGCTCGCGGTTGAGCGGCTCTTCACGGTCGTACTTGTAGTCCTACACCAGAGCATGACGTCAGTGTGTTTGCGGTTCTCCAGAATAGGCAATTTGTAGAACGGGAGCGTTGCGGACCTTGACAGTCATGATGGGGCTTTTGTGGAGCGTGCTTGCGATTGCGTGCTTTCGCGTGACGGGGGCGAGGAGCTGCAGTTTTCGAGAGGAGACGGATCAACCAATCAGAACAGAGCAGCTTCGAGGCCCGCCTTTTCTGCTGCTATTTCTCGCCCACGACGCATTTATAGTTTGTCACTAGGTTGTGAATGTAGCAACGTCATCGATAAATGTCTGAGCAGTCATCGACTGGCTGTACGGCCAAGAAATGCCGCTGATAATTTCTACCACTCTCAACGCGAGCGCAGCTGCAGCATGTACAGGTTGTCGTGCCAACACACTCCGCATCGGCGAAGACCAACGAGAGGCTGCCACTGGGTCTGCATACACGTTCAGAGGACGGGGCAATGCAGCCACGAAAAGGCTGATAAGAGTCAGTGGGAACTAGGGCAAGATTAACTCGAAACAAGCATAGTGATCTTGTAATTACCGACTGGAACCATGGGCCGTTGTTACCTATTTCCTCACAAGTCACGCACCTGGGTATTTCTAATCTTATCAGATGGATGTTGGCGGTCTGTTGGTTAGTCATGGCCAATTCCGAGATCGGCCAGTGTCTAGCTCAAAGCATAAGGGCTGCTTGGCTGAGCCCCGAGGGGTTTCTGCGCGCAGGATTCAGATTGGGGTCGGGCAGGCAGAAATGTCCGAAGCCGAGAGCGAAGTCCGGCGGGGCTCCGATGCGGCTGTCCGACCGAGGCCGAACTACTTAACCACCACTCCCCTCGCTGCCTCGCCCGCCCTGCCCGGAGCCTCAGTCTCATCCGACCCGTGCATTCCCCGAATGGATCAATCTGACGACCAAACCCCACACCGGAAGCCCAGACAGCAGCTGAGTTGCGTCCAGTGCCGCCGCCGCAAAGTCAAGTGCGACCACGAGCGCCCGTGCAAGCGCTGCCGGATCCGCGGATGGGACAGCCAATGCACATATCCGTTGCTCATTCCCCCAGGCCCTGCCGATACAGAATCAGCGTCTTCCAGCCCCAGGAGAACGAGCATCGGCCGAGCCCTGTCCACCGCCACCCCTTCCCTCGTCAATCGTCCTGCTCCACCAAATTCAACATACGGCTCCCCTTCCGCACCCACCGATCTAGCAACCCCGGAGTCCATTACCGCTAATCTCGACTCATTCAATGCATTCGCTCACGGGCGCTCCCCTGGTTCTGCTCCGCCGCAACTAACCAATCCCGAGCCTGCCGCTTTGGCCACCCCGGTTTCTGCATCTCCCCACAATTTCCCCCGACCACCATCCGTTGCTCACACCATCCTCAGCGAGAAGCAACCGGACCAGGACCGCTCGAAATCCTCTCCATCTACTGCCGTTGAACCAAGAGATGCACCCGAGTACGCCTTATACCTGATAAATGGAGAGAGCATCTACTTCGGTAGAAGCAGTTGCCCTTGGCTTATATCAAAGGTAAGAACCATGTAGCTTGTGTGACATGCCTAAGGATACTGACATAATAAGTTCTCTCACATCATGAGATACATCGCCGAACAAAACGGCATGAACGATAGCGAGCGCTTATCTTACATCCGCATAAAACGACTGACTAGCCAGAATCTGATGATTCAGGAGCAGGAAGAGATTCCCGCTTCCGGTCTGGCATCTGAAGTCCCTTGCCGAGAGGTTTCTGACCTCCTCGTATCAAATTATTTCAAAACCTTTGAGAGAATGTACCCTCTCTTTGATCCACCGACGTTCTGGTCAGAGTACGAGAGCTTCTGGCAGGCTCCAAACCAAGCCAGGCTCGTCTTCGTCATCATACTGCTTCTTGTCATCTGCACCGGGAATAGCACTTTTCCGAATGATCAGCGGCCTATACCTCGCAGCAAGATCGTGAAATGGTGGCGACTGGGTTTGACTTGGCAGGGTGCGGCAGCCGAGACCAACGAGCGCATGTTAAGTACTCTGCAAGCCAGTTGCCTCATTGTCAACCTCAGGCAAGTCTATTCACTCAGTGAAACTGCAGAGTGGGTATCTTCAGGCTCGCTTGTGAAGGTCGCGTTAGCCATGGGACTTCATCGAGACCCGAGTAAGCTTCGAGATATCTCTCCAGAAGACTACGAACTGCGACGAAGACTCTTCTACACGGCACTGGAGCTAGATCTCCAATTCTGCCTCAACGCAGGCATGCTTCCCACCATCCGCATTGGCGATTGGGATACATTTCTTCCAAGCGTCACCGACGAGTCCGCAGATTGCTGCCCACACGAAAGCAACCAGATTCGCGCCGATAGAATATCGATCCAGGGACGCATGCTCAGCTCCTTCAGCACACGAATGAAGATAGCCTGCTCCGCCAACGCCATCGTGCCCGAAGACAACTACGACAAAATCCTTGACCTCACCAACCAACTCAGCGAATCCTTCCACGGCCTCGAGACGGAGCGCCCAAGCTGCGGGAAGGAAATCCTCAAGTTCCTCTACAACCGCTACATGCTGACTCTGCACATCCCCTTCGCCCTCGGCGGCGACCCCCGCTTCGCCTACTCCCAAAACGTCTCCCTCACCGCCGCCCTCTCCATCCTCGAACAGATGGCCCCGTCCGATAACAGCGGCAACAACGACCACCTTGCCGATCTCGTATGCATCACCTCGATGCGCACCTCTGGCATCCTCTTCAAGAACGCAGGGTTCTACGCCGCGCTGTATCTCTGCAACGAGCTCATCCGCGATAACGACATGACTTCTTCCACGCCCAACCTTGTTCGCGCGCTCCCGAGCATCAAGCACCGCGTCGTCGACCTGGTCGAGCGTTTCGTCAAACTCGCGGAGGAGAGACTGAGGGCTACGCAGTTTGCAGGCAAGGCGTTCCTCATTCCGCGCATGGTGCTGGCGTATTACCGGATCAGCGAGGACGGTGAGGTCAGGACGAGTGAGGAGAAGGAGGAGAGGTTGCAGGAAGCGGGCAGGGTTATTGGGGAAATTTGCTTCAATATTTTCTGCAGCAACCCGGATGTTGCGAGGGTGCTGTAGTGGATGGGAGGCGACGTGTATCACAACTGGGACCTGGCGTTGGATAGACGGTGCGAAAATGGCGTACTGTCGTTTTCTTTTGTTACTTTGGACGATACCTCGACTCCGCTCATGATTATGCGCACAAGTATCCCCTATCAAATGCAAAATTCAGGCAACCCCAGCTAACCAACCATGCTGAGGACCTTTCCGAACCACAGTAATCCGGACCATTTGACTTTGCCCCGCCGTTAGACTTCGTAGATGCGACGAAAAGGGGACGTGTAAGCAGATCATCGCCCCTTTTGGTGGGGATGCTTACTCTAAAGGGAAAGGTTGCGGGTTTTGTCTGGGCAGCAGCGTGTGCTTGACATTGCGATCGCCTGCAACTTCCAACGTAGAGAAAAAATGGAGTTTCCCGTCGTGGTAAAATATGCTTTTTCTCGTTCTGCTGTTGTCCGGGGACCTGGGAGGGTGCATCCCGGATCGTCGGCCGTTGGATGGGTGGGATTCAGCGCTTGGATCGGCTCGGCGCCGCGCCAGGTACCCGGTGGGTAGGTGCGTTGAAATGCTGTTGGGAGCGAGCTTGCCGTGGGATTCCAGAGGCTTCTGTCGTATAAAGGAAGCGTAAGGTGCACCGGGCGCCCTGCATGGAGCAATGTCGTGGGAAAGACCTCCCCATCACGGTCACTGATTGAGCCATGCATCCTCCAAAAGCTCCTTCGCGGTCTTCCTCTCCTGCGGCAGCCAGCACAGCATCTTCCGCATGAACTGCAGGAAAAGCTTCAGCTCCTCCCCTTGAAGTCGCTCCTCAGCGGACTCGAGCGAGATGCGCGGCGCCTCGACACCCCTCAAGCTGCCTGACCACCGGGTCAGTGAGCCCAGCCCAGCCCATCAGAGATCTCACCGTCCTCGTGGAAGAACAACCACCCATCCCTACGCCTCCGCAAAAAGCCACGTGTCGGGTCCCCTAGATACGCCACCATCTGTGCCAGCTGCAGTGCGTTGTCCAACCTCCCCTCTCCGTCTCTGCTCTCGAAGAGATGCCTCCCCTCGAACAGATCCCACAGCTACAACTGCCGCCAGCCAACACTCTCCACCACCACCACCACCACCACCACCCCCACCACCACCTCCTCCTCCTCCTCCTCCTCCTCCTCCTCCTCCTCCTCCTATCCACCTAACAGACGTGCCATAACCCCGAGATTTCAGACGTCAAACCTGCTGTGCCGCTTCACATGCAGGATCACCTCGGGCGCGCGGTATACTTCCGGCTGAACGTCATCGTGCGCGCGGTTGGCAACGCGCGCCTCGCCAAAGTCGCAGAGGATGTGGGGGGGAGGGGGGCGCCCCACTCCACCCCACGTCTGTGGCGTGAGCAGCGCGCGTGAGCGGTAGATGGCATGCTGCAAGTCTCGGCAGAGCCGTACCGTCGAGTAGACCCCGTATCCAAGCCTTTTGTCACGATTCGGTACTGCGAATTGAGCACTTCGCCAACGTGGGCTGGGCAGAAATTGCGATGCTTGTAGGTAGAGAGGGTTTCCTCTTCGATCTCTCGTGTGCCTTCTATGAGCCGAATTGGGCAATTCGACACGCATCTTGGGACGGATGCCGGGCGCGGACGCGTCGAAGCCAGCGTGCGTCGGAGGACTTTGAGCAGAGCAGCCTTGATCAGGTACGTCCGAGCAAGGCGTACGCGCAGAAGAGTTGAGGATAAAATAGGGCTTGATGATTGATATGATCAGATGGGCTTTGCAGACGGCTTTCAAATTGTGAGAGGGTCTTGCATCGTGTTGCAGCCTCGCACCGCCGGGGGCCTCCTGAGCGGCACAGCACACAGTAAGCCTAAGCGGACAGCCAAGCTCTCGTCGAGTTCTCCTCAACTTCAGCCTTCAAAAGGCTCAGTACGCTTCTGTCCCGGGATCTAAGCTTGTTTCTAGAAATTCTCACAATAGCCTTTTACCTAAGTGATGACTTTGCAACTCTCGTGGACATCGGGAAAAAGCAAGGCTGAGGAAGGTACAAGTATTTGTTGGTGGCTGCTGCTCGAGCAAGCTGAAGCCTGACAAGCAAGACTGTTTCTACGTCCGTTTACCGTTTATGGTTCAGTACTTCCGACATCTGAAACTTAATCCAGAAAATGGTGCTGGGTACTCCTTGGGATCTGATGTGGCAGCTAATCCGCCTCCAAAACACTAAAATGGTTAACGCGCCCTACTCAACAAACATAATCTCTTGGCAGCTGAGAAAATCAAGGTTATTTCCAGGTCTGTTCCCGAGAAAGAGCCTCAGAAAGTCTCCAAAACCGTCTCTTTGAAACTTGAAAAAGAAAATCTCCAACAGTTTGAGGCGCTCTGAGGCCACGCATACGAGGTTGCTATCAACCAACACATCGATGCTTTGACGAGCATTGAGAAACTCCAAGTCTCCTTGTAATGAATTAGACTGTATAAAATGATAGAGCAAGTGCCCATGGAAACCAGAATTGCAGCATCAGAGCTCTTCCCTTCACTTCACCAGATCAAAGCCCCTTCGTTCTCTTCCTACCACTCGCAACAGTCTTTTCGATTTGCTCATCCCCTCTCTCATTCAAATCATCAATATGTACTCTGCTCTGCGTCTCGCTGCCTTCGGCATTGCCGCCTCGGGCGCAGTCGCTGTGCCCACTGGCGAAGTCGAGACATTCCGTTCCCCCAGACACGCACTCAGCCGCCGCGACTGCTCGCCCAAGTTCGGCGACAAGCCCACGAAGACTTACGGAGACTACTCCGGCTGCTCCAGCTCCTTCTCCGACGGGCAGGGCACGTGGGTGCGGAGCGACGACGTCTTCCACTACGGCGTCATCAACGCCGACAAGTGCTGGACGGACCTGGTAAACCCCACTTCCCCACGACCACTACTCGAAAAAAAAAAAATACTCACATTGGGACTCACCAGTTCTACGTCTCCTCCGCGCCGCACCAAGCGGCCTGGACCAAACTCGAAGGCGGCGGCGTCGACTGCGGCGTGACGTCCGAATGCAGCACGGCGCAAGAAAGGGGCACCGAGACCTGCACGAGCACGACCTTCTCGACGAGCGCGAGCGTCGACTTCAGCATCGTCAAGGACGTGCTGGGGGCCAGCGCCAGCGTCGGCGCCGAGTGGACCGACTCGACGTGCAACAGCTCGGGGCTGACCAACAGCTGCACGTGGGACGACCAGGAGTGCCACGCGCTGTGGGCGAGCGAGTCGCAGACGCTGATCAAGGGGTACATCCGCCGGCGCTGCAACTTCCACGGCGACGATGCGGGCGATGTGACGGTTTGGTCGACGGACTACGACATCTACGTGCCGACGGGCAACTCGGTCGCGGGGTGTGCGGCGCTGTGCAGTGATACTTCTTACCCGGGCTCGCTTCCTTGAGCTATTCCTGTGCTTTGTTGATCATTCTGGTCCCTTCCTGCAGGCCGGAGAAAAGTTATTTCAGTTTGTTTAGTGCTGCGTAGTGTTTGTTGTTCTGTTTTATCTCTTATGCTTCTTTGATTTTTCTTGTTTCTTGTAGTAGACTGGCGTATCCAATGAATCTCATAGATTGATCTATTTTTCGAGACCTAAGGTGAATCAGCCGAAATGTTCATTTGATTACATGATTATTTCAATCAATGTTTATGGACGATCGTCGGGATTACAACCGGTTGCATTCTCCGCTTTTTGAAGGTTCCTGACATGATTTGCCAACCTCTCAGGGCAGTGGTACTAGCTAAATCTGATAAGTAGCTCTGCACCATTGTGTAAATGATGGACTCGTTAAGACATGAAATTCGTAACGCCAAAGCGCTCAAAAACCAGTTCACTCCGGCTCAGCAGCAGCAGGGGCGGCTCCCTCACGGTAGTACTCCGGATAGAGGTGATTGAGACCGAGCACCCAGTTACCAACGACCTTACCCGTAAACCACACAAAAGCAACGCTCACGAAGCGCGGGACAACGGGCAGCACCAGAATGGTGTCGGCCTCCCAAAGAAAGAGCACCAGCTGGAAGAAGTTGGGCGACCTGCCGTGCTTGCCGCAGTCGTCGAGGTAGCCGTAGAAGTGGCGGAAGAAGATCTCGTCGCCGAGCGCCTTCTTCGGATCCATGGACAGGTCGACGACGAGCTCGTCGTCGCTCTTCGGCTCGGCGGCGTTCTCGAAGCGGTGGATGGCGCCGCTGGGGATGGTGACGCTCTGCCCTTGCGAGATGACGGCGCGGCCGGAGGGGATGGCCTCGCAGACGGCGAGCATGCGGCCGCGGATGACGTCGAAGGTCTCGGTCTGGTAGCGGTGCCAGTGCGGCGGCGGCAGGGCCAGGCCGGGTCCCGCGGGCAGCCCCAGGCGCATGACCCGGCGGGCGGCCGTGGGCGCGTAGAAGTGCATGGTGACGGGGCTGGAGCCGGCAGCGGGACTGCTCAGAACGACGGGATTCTGCGAGGCCGTATTTGTGCGGGGCACGTGGTTGACGAGAAAAGAAAGCATGGTGCGCTAGGTTTTCCGCCTCGTGCGGCTGAGACACTGGGTAGTGGTGGTGATGGTGAGAGGAGGGCGCTGGTTGAGTGTGAGGGGCGCCGGCGGAAAGCGTGTTTCTGGGCAAGGCTAAATGCTGACGGAACAGGCGTATTCAGGCAGATGGAGGAGTTGACGAGGTGCAGGGGCGGTCCAATAGCGCGGTGTTGACAAAGGCTTATTCAGAACTCAGCTCGACGTACTT
Source organism: Botryosphaeria dothidea (assembly GCA_011503125.2). Classification (NCBI taxonomy): domain Eukaryota; kingdom Fungi; phylum Ascomycota; class Dothideomycetes; order Botryosphaeriales; family Botryosphaeriaceae; genus Botryosphaeria; species Botryosphaeria dothidea. Next base: position 4,204,900 of record WWBZ02000001.1, read on the forward strand.
CAGGTACGATCGGAGAGCGATTGTGGGTCGAGTGGGTATGCAATGGTGGAGCAGGTGGATGCGAGATGAAGAGGGCGTGTTTGATGGTGAAGATGGAGCTGGTGGATAAGCAGCAAGCAAGCGGGGCTAAAGATAGAGAGAGCCAGCATCCCGGTCGCGCCTCGGTTGTGAGCTCGGGCCGGGCCTTTTCCTGCGCCCTCCAGCGCCTCTTCTGCCTCACACCCCGTCAGCCACCAACACCTCGCCTGCCCGGGCCAGCTGCCACCTGATGCCCCTTCTCTCATCACACTCTCGCTATGCATTTTGACTCGCTTCCTCCCGCTGCAGCCGACCCATTACTCACCGCATCCGGCAAGCCTCAAGGGGCTGCCGTTGCACCACCCAAGGCGAGCACAAGCAAGGCCGCGTCCAATTTAACTCATCTAAGCAATCTTCGAAGCTCACCTTCCATTCCTAGCCAGGAACACCCGTCGCATGCCGTCCAGCCTCAGCTGCAGATCGCGTCTCTTGCATTACCCCTTTTGGCAATCCGTGTGACTCTAGCTGTCCTCCCAAACCCCGGATGACCGCTAGCTGCAAACAGCCCTGCGGCCCCGAAATTGTAGCCCACATCTCCCCGTACGGCATGCCTGACGGGGCTTTAGTCGCTGCCTTCCATGCTTGCCTGCTAAACGTCTCACCCCGTCTCACTCCCATTCATTTCTTTTACGTCTGCCGAAATCCTGTCGTTGCCTGAATCTGGAAGGTCTGAGCGTCCATCGTGCTGACCAAAACATCGACGTAGCATTGTTCCGCCAAGAGCCACCGCGCAGCCTCTTTCCCTTGCCCTTTCTGGCGTGTGTATGCCGATCTGACCCTGACCCGGTCCCTGGTACTCTGCACACCATGCACCCACTCCAGATCACTCAACTGAGACTTTCTCGGATGATCTGCCGACCCACTGACCCGGAGATGATCAGGGCGACGCCCCATCACCCATGACCAGCATCCGTATACTTCATCACCACCCCAAGTATAAAATCTTTCTTGTCTGCCATGTTTCAACACCCCAGCACCACAGAGCCTTCGCAGTCTTTGAAGGTGTCTTCCCTTCCTTAATCTTTCTCTTCCCTTCCATTTTTGATCATGCGATCCTTCTCTCTTTTTTCTGTGGCCCTGGCCATTGGCCTCTCCGCCGCCGCCCCCACCAACGGCACCAACTCCACCAGCCCGGATGCTGCGGAAGCATCCGCCCATGCTCTTGACAAAGCCTATCCTTCGCTGGAATACTCGCCCCACCCCACGTATGTCGTATTCCCCCCATGTCTCTAATTTTTGTGCTCAAATAAGAACAGGGGCATTCCCTACACTTCATTCAACGAAACCAAGGAACCCTGGGTCTCTCTGAACACCCCTCCTTCCAACTCCACCAGGCCCAAGATTCTTGCTGCTCAAGCTGCTTGCAGCCCGCTTACTGCCGATAACCCGAGTACCTACTGGCTGCAGGGAGTTACCCACAACGGCAAGTCGTCGTTTCTGAACTCCGACCAAGGCGATTACAGCCCCTTCCGTAATGTGGTCGAGGACTTCGGTGCCGATAACACCGGAAAGACTTCGGCCACGACTGCCATTCAAAATGCCATCAACCGTAAGTGTCGAACGTCATTGAGGCATAGCAAATTCTCTGACTGTAGCAGGCGGTCCTGCCAATGGCAACGGTCGTAACGTGGCCAACAACGGGTATGGAACTACTGGTCAGCCTGCCATCATCTACCTCCCCGGTGGCACCTATCTCCTCGACAAGCCACTCCAGCTGTACATCGGTACCGTCATTGTCGGTGATGCAGTGAACCCGCCCGTCCTCAAGGCCGCTTCTGGTTTCTCGGGCGACCACATCGTCTACGGCAAGGACCCCAGGCAGTATTTGAACGGTGGTACCATCAACTTCTACATTGGCATCAAGAATGTTGTCATCGATTCGACCGCCATCCCTGCTTCTACTGGCATCACTCTGCTGGACTGGACCGTGAGCCAGGCAACGCAGATCACGAACGTCGTTTTCCAAATGCCCAACTACTCGACTGGCCACATCGGTATGAGGACCGGCGAGTGGGATGGCGACCAGGGTTACAACAGCAACATCATCATCAACGACCTTACCTTCAATGGCGGCAAGGTCGGTGTCTGGGCAAGTGGTCAGCAGTGGGTTTTCAAGGGCATGAAGTTCAACGGTTGTACCACCGGTATGCAGCTCTCCGGAAACGATGTCGTTGTTACCGGCAGCACCTTCCAGAATCTCGGAACTGGTATTGATGCCAATGGCATCGGTGGCTCATTGGTTGTCATCGACTCGACCACCGCCAGCATTGGCACCTTCATTTCGTCCGGCAGTGAATACCAGCCCAACAGCATCGTCCTTGAGAACATCAAGCACTCCGGGACCACCGTCTCCATGAACAGCAAGACTCTCCTCACCGGCAACGTTGACGACACCTGGTACCGCGGAAACGCCTACCCGACTCCCGGAAGTGGCACCCACGCCTGGATTCCTGACGGACAGAAGGGCACGACTCCCCGCTCGGCCTCCCTCCTCTCTGGCAACAACTACGTCGCCATCGCCCCGCCTACATACAAGGAGTACTCGTCCAGCAAGTTCATCAACATCAAGTCCGTCTCCGGTCTCCCCGTCTACGGCGATGGTGTGACGGACGACACCAAGAACATCAACGCCATCCTGGCACAATACGCCGGCTGCTCGATCATCTACTGGCCCGCCGGCACCTACATCGTCACCGACACGATCAACATCCCGCCGGGCACGCGCATCTTCGGCGACGCCTACGCCTCCGCCATCTCCGCCACCGGCAGCAACTTCTACAACCCCAACTCCCCGCGCGCCATGGTCAAGGTCGGCAACAGCGGCGACGTCGGCGTCGCCCAGATCAGCGACATGCTCTTCACCGTCGCCGACGTGCTGCAAGGTTGCAAGCTGCTCGAGGTCAACATGGCCGGCGCCGCGCCCGGCGACGTCGGCCTGTGGAACTCGCACTTCCGCGTCGGCGGCGCCAAGGGCTCCAAGGTCCAGACCAACTGCGGCGGCTCGCCCGCGCAGTGCAAGGCAGCGTGGGGCCTGCTCCACCTCACGGCGAGCTCGTCCGCCTACGTCGAGAACATGTGGGGCTGGGTCGCCGACCACGACCTCGACGGCTCCAACAGCCAGGTCATCGCCGTCGGCCGCGGCGCGCTGATCGAGGCCACCAAGGCGACGTGGCTCGTCGGCACCGGCATGGAGCACTGCACCCTCTACCAGTACAACTTCTGGAACGCCAAGAACGTCTACACCGCCATGCAGCAGTCCGAGTCGCCGTACTGGCAGGGCCCGAACGGCTACGCTGCCGCCCCGGCCCCGTGGCAGGACAACCTCATCGCGTCGGATCCCACGTTCAGCGACTGCAACGGCGATCCGTACTGCGGGATGGCGTGGTTCGAGCGCGTCAACTCGGGGAGCAGCAACTTGTATCTGCATGGCGGCTGCGTGTGGGTGTTCTTCAACGGCGGCGTCAACAAGGGCTGCTCCGGCGACAATTGCCAGAAGAACGCCATCGAGATCCAGGGCGCACAGCACACGTACCTGTACGGCACGAACGTCAAGGCTGTTGAGCGTATGATCATCAGCGATGGCGGCGCGGCGGTTGCGACGAGGGCGGACAACGGTGGTGGTTGGGGTGGCGTCATTGCGGCGTACCTGTTTAACACTTAAATTGGTGATGGTCCGTCTCTTCTTCCTTTTCCAAAGTACATATTTCCTTTTTAACACTACTACGCTCGCTCTTCTGATGGAAAGAAGGCTCGAGAAAAGGAGCACTGGACGGCCTGTCGGCTTCAGTACTATTTTCTTTATTTTCACTTTTTGATAAATTATTGAGATACAATAGATCATTTTGCTTGTGTGGCTATCTTGCTACATTCGTGTATGGCTTGACAGAACCTGCTCGTTCCGCATCGAAGACCCCAAACGCGTTATCGCTCCAGTTTATCCTCCAACGCTGTGACCAGAGGTGATGGATATATGATTACGGCCATTACAAAAACTAAGAAGCTCTACTAAAGAGAGTAACCACCGTCGATGGTCAGCGCTGAATGCGAATATCAGATCAAGGTGGCCATGGGGAGTCGAAGCAGTCGTCCGGACGCAGATGTTCTCTGACAATTCTAGTCATGTGAATAATTCATGGTTGTTTTTTGATCCTGGGGTGTCCTGATCGCATAGGTCTCATGATGGCTGCGTGGTTGAGGTAGCGGCAGGGCCAATCCGGATCGCAATGACGATCTGCCTGGTACCGAAGTTCCCGCCGTGACTATAGTTGTGGCACCGTGAGTGGTGCGGGCCTTCCCGACTTTCGGGGTTTCGCTTGGAGATGCTGGTGGCTGGCTTGGGATGGCGGTCTCCAGTGATACTGCGATGGAAGGTTCCTTTCTCGGCAGATTCTGCCTGTCTTTTGAGGGAGGTGGGTAGCTCGGGGTCGGGAAGCCGGCTGTGTTCTGAGCGGACTCTGAGTTTCGGTGGCTGTTCTCATTGACGAGGGCTGCGTGGTGTCGGTTGTACCGGGTCTTTTTGCAGCGCTTCAAGAATCACTAAAACGGGTGCCTGCCTCGAGTGGAGTTTCTTTAAAGATAAGTGCAACTGCTTCGACTTGCAACCCAGAGCTTTTTCCATGGCTTTTGTCGCCGGCGTTTATCCACTTCCGACTAAAGATTGCGGTCGAAACCGCTGGAAGAACGTTCGGCATGAGAATAGATCGCCTATACGACATCTTCGTGACGGACGAGATTGGCGCGGCGAAGAATATCGGCGATCATTATCCAGAAGAGTTCATGCAGGTCTGCGTTGAAGACCTTGTCTAGTATTTCCTGGACATTTTGGACGGTAGAGAGGAGTGCTGATTGCCGGATGCCGAGGCGTCCGAGGCGGAAGAGGACGTTACATGACGAAGATACAAGCAGGAGTTCGGTTCACGCTTTCTGGATGCTTTTCTGATATTAGGAGATTCTACGAACGAGCGGTATGCGGTGCGAAATGAACCAGAGTCGGGATCAATCTTATGTGATAAGAATAAACAGAATGGAGAGTGGTATAACCCTACGCGGCGCCTTGTGACAAATAGACCTTTGAAGCGCCTTGCCTTACCCTAAACGGTCCCACGGGAATCATGACTCATTCTTAAACTTTAGCTTGACCAAAACCAACCACCTTTCTTATCTAACCCACCTTCCGATGCCGCGTTTATGTCCCCGCGGCTGGTGTTGACAGTTTCGGAGGTCTCTTCACGACCGTCGGCGAAGCGTTTCTTCAATGTGACCTTAGTAGTGACGGTGCCATCTGGCGCAACATTGCGTTCCGTAGTTGTCACTGTTGACAAGATCGGCGACCCGGCGACGTCGATTTCTGAAGGAGAAGACTTGCTTGCCGAACCAGTGGAGGATGTTTGATGATGGGAAGATGAATCGCCCAGGAACCGTTCGTACATGTCAAGCTCTTTCTTCGGATCTGCGGTGTGTGTTCCCAAGAATCGCTCGTACATGTGGTCGCGTGCCTCTCGTTCCTTCGCAGATTCGGCAGGGTCTGATGGAGCTTCGATTTGCTTCAGACCGGCTCGCTTCTCTGGGACGTACCAGTCGCCCCCTTTCTCAACATTCTCCCAGAATTCTTGAGTATTGGGGTTGCGGGAGAAGACGTTGGATAGAAGACAATAGCTTCGTGGCCACAAGCCCCGCTCCCAATCGTTATTCCTGCTCGGCAGGCCTCTTTCTGCGCGCAGGAGATCTTCGAATGCATCAGCATATCTGGGTGCTGCGATGCCCTTCTTGATGGCATCCGCTTCCAGGATGGCCGGGGAGTACGGATGCTCGAGCAACCAGCGAGTACGGGGATTCGAATAGTCCAAGAAATACGACAAGGGGTGGCCCAATCCGCGCATCATGGGAAAGCCGAAGGAGTTGCCAGTGGAGTGAACATCATCCAGGATTTGTAGAATCCGGCTTCCCTCTCGCGCCTCGTCGGACATGCGTAGGTGGCTCCATGGACCACGGCCGAATCCGGAGAAGCTGTCGCGTACGTTGAAGAACTCGTCTTCGAGCCTCTTCATACGGTCGTCCATATCGCGCCTCATCTCAGCCCTCCTTTCCGCTGACAGATTTTCCCTGAGTCCAATCCAGTCGAACAGATTCTGAGCTCTGCCCGACTGCTGAGCTTCTTCCCTGTCGTCCGCGCCGAACCAGCCCTTGAACATGCCTGACAACTCCTGCAGTTCCTTCTCCGCATTCTTCCTCGCCTCCTCGTAATTTTTCCGCTGCGTATCTTCCAAGTCCTCCCCCTTGTCGTTACCCTTCGGCGGCCACGACCACGACGCACTCCAATGCCACGTCTTGCCGCCATCCTTGTCCTCGGTCACCTCGGGCTTGACCTCCTGGCCATCAGGCTTCCAAATCTTGACCCACCTCGATGGATCGTCCTCTTTCTTCTCACTCGCAGCATCTCCGTCGGATTTGTCGCTCGACCACTGCCGCACCCACACCTCTTGCTTGCCGCTGCCGGTGGCGTTTTCGTCATTCTGGCGAGCGGCGTGCCAGCGCTCGTGTTCCTTAGAGAGGGCGGCCGGGAGGCCCATGACGGAGCTCATGAGCGAGGAAATCTGGTCGTCGGCATAGCGGCGGAAGGATATGAACGGGTTGGTGTTGTCGTCGCCGGGGCGGTGGGGCTTGTTGTCGTTGCTGACGGCGTTTGTGTCTTTCGGCGATTTGGGGTCGTCCATCATGGTCGCATAGTACGTATTGGCGGTCCGATATATGATGGTTCTTGAAGATGATGAGGAAGGAAGAGAGAGAGCGGGAAGAAGTGAGGTGGCAGACGGCGGATGGCTGACGGCGGGGAGCTTGAGCAGGGATCACGGAACGCCCCGCGCGCGCTCTTCTGTGCTGTTCTACACCACCCACTCGTTGCCACCCTACTTTTTCTTCATGTGGAACGCGATGCATTTTATCTTTGAATATAGTTCAGAGCCGAAGTGCAGAATTGCCTGAGGCCATGAATGCTTATGGCCCTTTGTGAACTTGAAGGAGGACCATTCCGTGATTCAGATGGTTAGCCACTGCAGTAAGCCTGTGGCAACCGCCATGTCCGTGTTTTTCTGCTAGAAGGATCCGTTATTTAATGCAATGACTGTGCACTACATACTGCTGACGTCTTGGATCTTGACCAAAAGCAGCGTGAGGTTGCGGTGATGGATGGCTGGTGAGTAGTTAATTGGCCGGGGCACTTGGCACGTGGTCGCGCGGCTGCGTTCCCACGGCGAAGACGCGAGGCTCGAGTAAACACGACTCTGCAGCTTGGCCCGTCGCCAACACACCAGCACCCCGCAATGGCTAGACCGTCCTCCCCTTCTTACTAGAAATGCCCTGGACTTCTCGCAATGGCCTCGTTCTAGCGGTCAGGGTACTGCGCCTTCTCCCACCACTGCCCTCGCTGCTCCGCCGAACCTTACCCTCATCCTCCGCCGCTATTGTTCGACGCCCGCGATTCTCACTTCACCATTCCACCGTCGCTCCAATCCTCCGGGCTCGCTATACTACCAGCAGCGCTGGTCAAGCCATAGACATGGCTGATGGGCAAAGAGAAAGTGGCTGTCACGATGATGTTGCCGGAACAGAGGCGGGCTCACCACGCCCTCCGCCGTCACTGAAGCCTGGCGATTCCTTCGGTTCGGATTTCTACGGGGAGCTGAAAGACTTCTCTATTGACTCACCGGGAAATACTGGGAACAAAGCCGCTGGCGAAGCTGAAGATGCCAATGCTAAGCAGGACGTGGACATGGAAGATGCGAAGACGGAGCCGGACGAAGAGACAGAACCACCTGTTGTGCTCTCCTTCAAGAGAAAACCTCTCCCCCCAGCAGTGGCTGCGAATGAGATTCCAAAGGCCATCCCTCCAAGTCACTGGTCGCACAAGCTCTACTGTGGTCCCAACGGTGAAGATGTTATTGTGGAGTACTGCTACACCATCAAGCAGTCAGAAAAGACTGCTCAGAAATTTCTTGAAGAGCCCGTGTTGGGACTCGATATGGAATGGTACCCGTATCCATCCGATGAGCTCAAGAAGAACGCCTCAGTCCTCCAGCTTGCCTCTCAGAGTAGAATCGCCATCTTTCACCTTGCCCGGCATGAAGGCACAACGGCCGCCCAGATCGTTCCTCCCTCTTTGAAACGCATCATCGAGTCCGCCGATATCCTCAAAACTGGTGTTCATATCATCGGTGCCGATTGTCCGAAGTTGCGCGACTGGCTCAAGCTCAAGCCCAAGGGCCTGTTTGAAGTGAGCCACCTATATAACCTGTTGTCGAATCGACGCAACGCTGGCGGTTACGTGTCCCGGAAGTCCAAAAAGATGAGCGAGCAGGTCGAAGAAAAGCTTGGCCTACCTCTCTTGAAAGACAGTGTCAGAACAAGCAACTGGCACCGGCCACTCAACCAGAGCCAGATAGACTACGCAGCCGGGGACGCATACGCTGGCTTCATGCTGTTCCATGTTATGAATGAGGAAAGGAAGCTGTTGAAGCCAACGCCGCCAAGGCCCGGATTTGCAGAGCTTGGTCAACCGATCATCGGAATACCAGAGGACAAGGATGGTGATGGCGATGATCCATCGGACGAACCGAAATCCAAGGCAGAGGCGAAGACGAGTAAAAGAGACGCCAAAAGCCCCAGAGATGAGCTGAAGGGCTCCTCTCTTCTCCTGTACGATGCTCTCGCGGCCAAACGAACCGACGTGGCGGGCGAGAAAGGAGTGAAGCATTATCAAATTGTCACAAACCAAGTCCTGAAGCAAGTCGCCGTGACCCGACCCCAGACAATTGAGGATCTTAGGCGGATCAAAGGCCTAGGGGATCAAGGCATCCGAAATTTCGCAACTACTATGATAGATACCATCAAGGCCTTGCCCGCTGAACAGGATCTACCCGAAGAGGACCAGGATATCCCCGAAGACGTCATAATAGATGATCCCATCATAACGGAGAAAACACGGAAGACCAAGTCCGGACGAGGTACAACAGACGTTACTGGCCTTGACAAGTCACTATACGATGCTCTTCGTGAAAAGCGTAAGGAAATCGCAGCCGAGCGGAAAATTGCAGCCTGGGAACTGTACAGGATCGCCAGCAATGGTGTCCTGACAGACATCGCAAAGATGCGGCCCTCTACTCTTGATCAATTGCGAGAGATAAAGGGCATCAGCAACTACTTCGCAACACAGTTTGGGCCATCCTGGCTATCGGTGATCAGGGATTTCGAAAGCGCTGAGAGTGCTGGGCACACGATCTTGGATCATAAGACGACTGAGGAGAAGGCTTCTCAAGATGAAGATGAGTTATCCGAAGACGAGGACTTGTACATTTCTGCAGACACTCTTCCGCTTGGCGCGGAAAGCTGCCTTGCTGGCGAGCGGGTAGTCTTTACTGGCATCTTGGATATTCTCGGCCGGACTGGGGCTGAGAATCTTGCCTCAAAATGCGGTGCAGAGGTGATCAAGAAGGCAGACAGCGAGACCACCATTGTCATCACAGGCCGGAACGTCTCAGAAAGCAAGCTACAAGTTATCAAAGAACAAAATCTCCGGACCATGAGCGAAGAAGAGTTCATCACCCTGGTTCGCCGCAAAGCAGATGAAGCAAGCTCTACTGCTCAACGCAAATCCCCCCTCGCCAGCCTTTCCACCCTCGACGGCAACAACCTCGTCTCCGCAAAACCTGTCGTTGATATTCCAGCCGAGGATCGCCCTTTCTTCAGTGCTCTGAGAGCGTTTCGTACACAGCTTTCCCGCCTAAGCAATATGCCAGCAGAAAGCATCTGCTCCGACGGCGACCTCCTCACCATCGCCATTGCCAGGCCGCAACGGCGTTCCGATCTTGTCCGCATGCAATGCGCTCGCTCTCTGGACAGGATAGCGTGTCAGCACGGTAAAAGCGTTGATGCATTCCTAACGCGGCACAATGAAAGAGCCCAGTCAACTCCTACATCGACTGAAGGCGCTAGACGGGAGCCCTCGAACGAGTCAGAATCCGATGGGTCCGACAAGGAGAACGTCTTCGAGCGAAGAGAGAAGAGTGCTTCGCCGCTGTCAAAGTGGAAGTACGCCGAATTCCCGGCGCCTCCACCGGCCACGAGCGGCTCAAGGAAGAGGAAGTTTTGAGCTCTTCTGTTTTGGGGAGCGTTTCTTGATGGTTGGCAGTTCTTGATGTGATGGCTATTTATCTTTGATACCCAGTGGTCTTATTTGGTAGCACATTTTCGGATCGTAGGGGGTCCGTTAAGGAGAGTGAAGCATAGGAAATGCGTCGGGAATGACTGAATGACAGGCTTGGAGACAGCACTTTGCATGGAGCATTTCATTGGCGCTGAGATTCAGACAGGAGACTCCACGAGTCACATATATCATATCAGTGAATGAAGATATTCTCCCATTTCCGTCTGTCCCTACGGTCATATTTTTACAAGTGGCTACAATTGGGATTTACATCCTCAGGGTTGAATCTTTGAAAGAATTAGCACAGGCTTGGATTTCCCTTTTCTCATCCATAACATCGCAATTCCAGCGGGATTCTTTCCATGGTATTGCTCGGATCTCCTGACTGAGATCACTCATCCTTCACCTCCTGCCATGCTTGATAATCGCCATGCTCCTCGATGCTCTGGTTTTCGTGGAGGTTCTCCCGCATGGTTTCAATGGCGCGCTCAATTTCCCCCCGCAGCTCAGTGGCGAAGCGATAGGTCTCGGTCTTGTCCAGGGGCATGCTATCGCCCAAAACACGCTGTGAGAGCGTCAAGGCGTGCCAGACGGGCACAAGACGGCGTAGCCTGTGTCCGGCTCGCGAGAAGCTGCGATAGCGGATCTGGGACTGGCGGATTCCTTCCTCGGCTTCCGTCCTCGCGAAATCAGGTTCCTGGACCTGATGTATCCAGTCAGAAGAAAGTTGTGTGAAGCGAGCGTTCCGAAAAGGAAACAAAAAAAAAGGACACCACATACCTGAGCACCATATATCTTGAGATTGGCACACAGCCTCTCCGCATACGCCTTGACGAGCCGAGCCTCATCCACACCCTCGTTATGCCGCGCAGCCCGCACGGCCACCAACTCCAACGGCGTCGCAATGACGAACGGCAGCGTCCTCAAATCGCCCTTGACCACCCACACCCTGCCGCCGCAATGCTCCCTGCTCTCCATCAGCTCGACCACCTGCTCCGCCCACATCGCCGCGCGCTCCATCTCCGCCTGCGCCCACCCGGCCCGGCTGGCCTCGCCGCGCACCTCCCACAGGACGCGCTCGACCATGGCGGCGCTGCGCAGCCGCACGCCCGTGCGCTCCGCGCGCTGCAGCGCCCGCACCACGACCTGCAGCTGCCCCTTGGCGGCCGCCGCGCGCACGAACTTCTGCAGCCACTCGTCCCGCAGCTTGACGCCCGCGTCCGCCAGCCCCTCCATCAGCAGCACCACGTTCTCCCAGTCGCCGCGCGTCTCGGCAAGCCGCAGCGCGTCAGCGTAGACGCGCCACCGCCGCGGGATGTCGCGCTGGCGGTCGACGTGCTCGAGCTCGACGTCGGCGCCGGCAACGGTGCTCCACACGGGCTCCGGGGCCGACGCCGACAGGCGCGCGCGGTGCTTCTCCCGGTAGACGAGCGCTTCCTGGGCGGCGTTGAGGTGCGCGGGGACGAGGATGCGGCGGCGGGCGAGGTCGAAGAGCTCGGTGAGCTCGGGGGTGGAGGAGGGCTCGAAGGTCGGGAGGGCTGGAGGAGGCCGTTAGCATTGGTGGTTCAATGGGGTTGTTTTTGGGCCGGGTTCCGCGAGATTATTGGTGGTGGATGGGAGAAACGCGAGGGCATGTCGGAAGTTTGATGGACGGGCAAATTCATTGGACCTACTGTGTCGTTGGCGGATGGCGCTTGTTGTGAAGTTCTGGCGACTGGCTTGCCGCAGCGCAGCGCGCCAGCTTCGTGTTGTTAAGCTCATTGCGAGAGGGGATGTGTGGAGGGCGCAATGGTCGTCGGAGTGACGCTGGTAATCGAAGCGTCGGCGAACGGAAGAGTCGCGCGAGCTTCGTTGATCGAAAAGTTCTGCCGCGTGCCACCGCCCTCAGGACGCAATCGAAGGGCATCAACTCTCGATCGAAGAGATACAGTCCCTCTAAAAGGTTAGTTTGTTTGCGTCCATTAATACATTTGTGCACCATTGATGATTGGTCTAGAGATAGGATCACGGTCGCGAAGACTAAATGTCATACCATCCAATCATGAACCACCTGGTTCCTTTCACGCTATTCAACAGAGCCCTTGACAGGCTTGGACCTGAGAATTCTCGCAAATACTTACGGCGTATTCACTCAGTATATATTTTTCATATAAGATAGTACCGCATAGCGGTGGTGATACACGTATATTTCTACACCGTCTAACCAGTCATCTCTAAATCCGTGATTACTTAAAAAGGAATCCCCAACTCATCATTCCACAGATTCCCACATCCCAAGAAGAAACAACGTCCCCGCTTACACGGTGTCCCTAAACTCCTGGTCAACACTCTCATAATGATCCAAGAAGCCCTGGAAAATCAGCACGCCCAGACCGGGGTCCAAGCTGCCCGTCGTCGCGCGGATGCTGTGCATGCTCAGCTGCGGGATACCGGCATCGATGGCACGGATACCCGTGGCGGCGCTCAGCATGGGGCCGACGGTACCACCGCTGCGGCTGTCGTTCCTGATCTGGAAGACCTGGAGCTTCTGACCGCTCTTGTCAGCGACGCGCTGCAGGATGGCGGTGCTGACGGCGTCGGTGGTCATGTGGCCGTTCGAGTCGGCCGAGACGACGAGGCCGACGTTCAGGCGCGGCGAGTGGTTCTCGAGGTAGGCGTTCAGGAAGTTGGGGTTGACGGCGTGGATGACGTCGGACGAGACGAGGAAGGAGTTGGCAAAGGTCTGGGAGAGGAGGGATGGCGTGGGGAAGCCGGCGAAGGCGTCGACGATGCGGTTGATGATTGATGGGAGGAAGTTGCTGCGGGCGCCCTGGCGGAGCAGACTGCCGATCTCCTCGTCGTCGAAGAGGCCGACAACCTTAACGATGCTCGAGGATGAGGTTGCGGAGGTCTCGGAAGAAGTGCTGTTGAGCAGGGCCTGGACAGCCGCCCACGAGCACAGCTTGTCGTCGACCCGGCCGGCGAAGATGAACTCCTTCTCAATTCCACCCACCTGCGCGGGCTGCGTGTCGAACAGCTCGAGTTCCCAGTTGACGATGCTGCTGTAATCGGTGATGCCGAGCTCCTTGGAAATGGCCTTGACCAGGCGTTCCGGCTGCGTCGAGGTGAAGGCACCCTCTCCACCGAGAAGAGCAGGCTTAAATTCGGCATCGTCTCCCTCCTTCTTCACACCCAAGATATCGCTGTTGTCCAGACCGATGATCGGCACCATCTGCGTCTCCTTGTTGAACGGGCCCTGGGCTGCAGCACCGAAATGAGGAGCAAGAGTAGGAACGCGAGCAACTTTTCCAGCCATCAGTACACGATCCGCAAACCAGTTGGTAATATCATAGAGAGAACTCACTCGGCCAATCCAGCTTCACCAACTTGCTCACCACCTTCCCGCTCCCCTCCCTGACCAGCACCCTGCCACCAATCCCCAAATCCCTGTCCCACCACGTGCTGTTCAGCGCGCCCGCATATGGCGCCACGCCCAGCTGCTCGTAACCGGCCTTTGTCCGCAGCGTCGGGATGGGCTTGAGCTTGGCCGTCAGCGCGTCGATGTGGCCAGCCAGGATGGCTGCGCCGTTGCCCGCCTCGTAGTTATCACCGACGGCGAACGCAATCAGCGACGAGCCGTTGCGCTCGACGAAGTACTTGCCGCCGGCATCCAGCTTCCACACGTCGCGCTCCGACAACTTCTTGTAGCCGTGGGCCTTGAGGTCGGCCGCCACGGCCTCGACGGCGTGGAACACCGTCGGGTTGTCCGTCAGGAAGTCGCAGAAGGGCTGGGTGTAGTCCTCGGGCTTGACGCTGCGGAAGGCGGCGGGCGAGGCGGCAGTGCTGCTGGATGACGACGAGAACCTCTGGCTGTTGGAGGGCGTGGGCTTCGCGGCGGCGGGACGCGGCGTCTCGGGCACCTTGGGGGGAACGGGCGGGACGGTGCGAGAGAACATGGACGAGCTGAAGAGCGTCTCGCCCTGGGAAGGCTCGAGGAGGCCGGGCCAGGTGCGCTGCTCAGACTCCCAGCCGGGTGCCGAGGTAGACGATGGGGGTTGCATGTTGTTGCTGTTATCGATGACGATGGGGGACTGAGACTCGGACTTGGGGCGGAGGGTGGGAGGATTCTTGGTCATAATGGGAGCTTTGGGGGAGGAAAGTCTGGTGCGGCGATGGTAGAAGGCTCTCTCCAGCTTCTTGCTGTGTCAGACTGGAGAAAAAGAATGGGATGGGGAGGTTGTTGACAATGGCGTGCGCGTGGCTGGGGTTTAGTTGATAGATGTCATGAGGGCATCTGCACGTGGTGCCTGGCACAGCTCGCGCCTCGGGCCAAGCTTCAGAGCTCCCCTGTCAACGCCGCCCACTCTTTGCACCGCCTCATCTCTCCGCAGCCAGTAGTCAGGTACGACATCGCTTCTTTCGGAACGCCAGCTCTGAGAATGTCACACACCGCAAGTCATACCCCAGAAGCCAAGAGTCACCACCAGAAGTTGTGTTACTTTGCATCATTTCATTTCTCTTCAGTATTCTAAACTCTGACGTCCAGATGTGAAACACAGAGAGAGAGAGCTCTTGCAATGCTCTAGCATGCTTTTTGAATGCGTCCGAAAAGATATCCCCACAGTCTCGCCACAAAGAGAAATTTCACATTTAGACCTTCAGGTCCTTAACTTTGTCCGCAACATCGCCCGGCGCAGGGACCTTGGGCTTCGGGCCAGAGGCCTTGCCCGCAGCCTTCGCCGAAGTGGTGTCCTTGGGCAGCTCCCTGACGAAGGGCAGGAACTCGGGTTGGCCAGGGATGTACTTGCGCAGGACCTCGGGAACGCGGAAACCGTCCTCGGTCTGATAGTTCTCGAGAATGCAGCAAAGGCAGCGCTCGGTTGCAGCAAGGGTGGAGTTCTGGAAAAAGACTTGTTAAATCGCTCCATGCTTGGTCAAATAGGATTCATTTACTCACCAGGGCGTGCACGTATTCCTTCCTGGTGGCAGTCTGCTTCTTGGTGCCGTACCGGATCTCCAGCTCACGGGTCTGGTAGTCCGTGCAGTTAGAGCAGGAGACCAGCTCCTTGTACTCGCCCTGGAAGGGGAACCATGCTTCCAAGTCGAACTTCTTGGAGGCGGCGTTGTTCAGCGCGCCGGAGACAATGGCTACAACCTGGTAAGGCAGCTTCAAGGACTTGTAGAACTCTTCTGAAGTGTCGATCATGCTGTCGAACGCGGCCCACGACTCGTCGGGTTTGGTGATGAGGAACTGCTCGATCTTCTCGAACTGGTGGACACGGAAGATACCCCATGCATCCCTGCCGTGCGAACCAGCCTCCTTCCTGAAGCAGGTTGAGTAGCCGGCGTACTTGATGGGGAGCTCGGCGGGCTTCAACCATTCCTCGGAGTGCAGGGCGGACAACGGCTGTTCTGAAGTGGCAATGAGATACTTGTCGGTATCCCTGTTGTTCTCGTCCTCCGTGACCTTGTACAGCTCTTCGTCGAACTGCTCAAGCTGCGCGGTCTTGGCCATCTGATCCCGGAGCATCATGAATGGCGGGGCGTTGGGCTGGTAGCCCTTGTTGTAAAGAAACTCGAGACCGTAGTTGACAAGGGCCACTGTTTGATTTTTGGTTAGCATTACGAGCTCGCCCAGGGCGTGTGGAGATACCTACGGTTCAGGAAGAGACCCATGCCAGTCAGGCAGTAACCACGGTGGCCGACAACCTTGACACCACGATCGGGGTCGTAGCCACCCAGGCGATACAGGACTTCGTGGTGGGAAAGGCATTCTTTCTTCTCGACCGTCACGCCCTCGGGGACCCACGTCCTTATTATCTCGTTGTTCTCCTCATCGTTGCTGACCGGAACCGAAGGGTGCACGTAGTTGCCCACCGTCTTCACCTTCGCTATCGCAGCAATCAGTTCCACGTCTTTTTGGGCACGCATAGTCGTGCGACGCACCGTTCAGCGCCTTCAGCTTCTCGGCAGCCAGGTCTTCTTGCGCCTTCTTCTTATTCGTGAGCTCCTCCTTCTGCTTCAGCAGATCGTCCGCATTCTCCTTGGCCTTCTTCTTCTGCCCAATCTCCTTCTGCGTCGCGTTGATCTGGGAGCTGATCTGGGTGGCCTCGTACTGGGCTGTGAAAACAGAGGGTCAGCAAGAATGTCGCCCGAATTTGTGAGTGCGGGCTGCTAACTTTTCCTGTGGTCCTCGAACATGGCAATGATTTCGTCGACAACCTCGACCGGGGCGTTGCGCTTGCGCTGCGACTCCCTGATCTTCTCAGGGTCGCCGCCGCGCTCCTTTATGAAATCCTGGATGTCGAGCATGGTGGCAGGCAGTCAAGGCGAGGAGCAATTGGTGAGGAGCGAGCGGAGGGTTGGGCGCGATAGGCGGCGGAATGTTTGAGTAGAACGAGGGACCGACTGACTGTGCTGCCCCACTAAGTGCCCTGTGGCCTCCGTCTGGAGTCATGACTCAGTCAACCCTGCCCGTTTCTCGTGGCCGTCCATCCATGCAATCCATGCGAGCGATCTCAACGAGAATCTTTTTTACTTTCCGGCCGATACCCGGCTTCGAGGCACATGAACCGTTTTTTTATGCGTTTAAAAAACTCAATTATCTTCCACACGCCACTCACAGCATTGCGACAGAGGAAGTTTTCCGGGTCAGCCTCAAACTCCAAGGCATAAATCCGGAAATCAATCACTCTTTCCACGCACAAACCGAAGACAATGTTTTTTCAGAGCTGATTGACAGCATGTGATCACGTCAAGCACCATGCGAAGGAATGCCTTATCAGGCATCATTCATTTGTGACGCAGCCGCTGAACTATGAGTACACCTTTGGAAATTTCAGTGGATTGCAAGACCGAGAGTTACTGATATCGCCCCTGAGAAAGCATCTCGAACAAGACCTGACACCGTGCACAACAAGATTGCAGAAATAGCAGGGCGGCACGCTGAAGAATCAATAAATGTAAAGCAACACAATGAAAACGGAGTTTTGCCCGCATCCCACCCGAAAATTCATCCGTGTAATTCGCTCCGGATGTGACTTCTTTCAGTCGGATATCAATTGCCTTGAGTAATGACAGAATCAACAAGAAGAGTGGTCGCAGTGGTCGATAAAAATAGAAGAAAAAGGGCTCGTGCCCAGGAGCAGTATCCGTTTTTGTGGGCGGGTATTTCATTTCCGCGTGTCTATAGGCCTTGGCGGCATGTTAAGAATTCCGTGAGGATTTTGAAGTCTCACACAGCAACTGGAATGTAGATGAACGGGTGTACTTCGTTGAGTGTGGATTCACCGGCCTCTTGGCGAATCGGTTCACTTCTTCGAGGGCATTTCTGTGGTGGGTAGTCCGTTGGCGGACTTCTCGTCGCGGGGTGCTGAGCTGCTGGTGCGCGAGCGACCCATGCTATCCAACCATTTTTCGGCACTCTTAATGGTGCTTTCAACCACCAAGCTGACCTGATCGATCATGTCTAGGCCTTCTTTGGCGAACGCAAGCATGCGATTCGCACCTCTGACCTCGGCGGGCTCTCCATGCTCACCTTCATGGCCATTCTGAGTAGATGCCGCACTGGCAGCTTGCCACCGCTGGGGTACAGAGAGCAATTGTCTGCGGACAAGGTTGCTTGCATTCTCCGGAAGAGCACCACCGGTGTAGTGCGATACAGACGCGCAGACCTTCTTCAAGGTCTCCCAGATATCTTGGCTGAGAGCATTAATGCGATTGGCAAGACGACGGCTCTCTTCTTCGCGATGCTTCTCTTCCATATCGCGCATAAGCTGCCTGGAGCCTACGCCCTTCTCGTCGGATTGTTGTTGAGTGGACTTGCTGGAGCTAGTGGCTTTCTCAAAGTCCTCAAGAACCATTCGAAGAGCGCGCATAGCAGTGCCAATATGTGCCGTTGCCTCGCGAAGAAGTTTCAAGCAGAACTTCAGACTGCGCAATGACTTCTCGGAAAGAGCAACACCGAGACCAGATGTCGTGATCATCACGCGAGTGGACCAATGTGATGGCCGTGAGCTTTCGCCACGCTGCTTATCAGAGCCGTTAAGCAGGGCAAGTTGTCTGTGCTGACGGGCGTGGCCATTAGTGAACGGCCTTTCCTCGTACTCCGGTGAGCGTTCAGTGTCATACGGAGGGAGTGTCTCCTCCCGAACAGACGAGATATCCGAGTCCCCTCGGGTCCGAGCTGCGCGCACAGGTGGGGTCTGAAGGCCTTGCTCAATGTCCATCATGTCATTATCAGTCCTCCGCCGCTTGTGACTTCCGCTCTCGACCTCATTTGCCCCCTCTCCAAGATAGCGCCGGATACTGTTCTCCACACCAGTGCGCCGACCAACTGTGCCTACGGTGTTGGCAAAGTTGCGCTCCAGAAAGTCTGCACTGGATTGCACAAATCGGGGAGAATATGTCTTGGTTGTTGAGTATGCCGAGAGTGAGCCGTTAATAGTGTTACCAATCCACGGGTGGCGTGACGTCACGAGGGAGAGTAGAGGCTCGCGTTCCTGGCTAGACGATTGATCCGAAGACGGGGGCAGTGTCGCGCTACGGCCAGGAGGGGACATGACATAATCTGTTCCGGTTAACAGTGAGCGCTCAACGAGGGGGTGCGGGCTGTACCTGGGTTGCCCAGACCAGCGATAGCCTCTGCAGCGAGGAGCTCCTTCTGGCTACGAGTCGACGTCTGAGTATTGCCGTTGACCTGATCATCCATGCTCACAATACTCTCAGTGTCCATGGGGCTGCCCATGTCCATCTCAGCGGCGCTGCGCGGCGCCGTAACAGGCGCGCGGGGCAATGAAGCATGTTGGAAGATGCCTGGGTTCTGCCATTGCTGAGTATCGGCTGCGTGCTTGGGAAACAAGGGTGATCCGTAGTTATCAAGAGAGTTCGAGGCGCTTCGAGAGTGGGTCGAGACGGGAAGCCTAAGAGACTTCAAGTCCGGAAGGTGCACTCCATTCGTAGCGGGAGACGGAGCAGCTGGTAGAGCTCGTGGAGGGTCTTGAGTGGGTACCGAAGGCAGTTGAAGCGTGTCGGGGTCGTTGTGGGCATAGGGCGGCGGTCGCTCTTCCTGCACCTCCATGGCGGGTGAGGTTGGCGCCGTCGGGTGACGCAGAGATTGCCGATCGATGAGGTGAGGCGGAGCGACACAGACGGCGACGAGTAGGGATCTTTACGACGGTGCGCAGGCGCAGCAGACGTGAAGAACGTGTCGGCGACGTTGTTGAGCTGGAGTGATTTTGAGGCCGGGCCGGGAGTATCAGCGGCGGTTCATGCTGTGAGTGGAGGCAGGCGGCACTTCTTGTTCTGCGGCGGGCGGGAAGGATGGTCATTTATTGACATGTGAACAGTCGGAGCTCGATACAGCGACCCACCGTAACGGGACTAGCTCGGGTAAGACGATACGACGTCTCGAAAGGAGTAACGATCGCTAGCACGGTAATTCTGTCGCTTGCTCGCTTGAGCGGCTATCACGGGAAGGGTGAGCAGCTTTCATTGGGCAAAAGGCTCTCTCGTCTTGGAGTTGCCTTTTCAACATAACATTAGTCAACTTGTCTCATCTGATCTTTGGGTTGTAAAGAAAGAGCCCGAGCTCCCGGCGCCCAGCAGCAACTGGGCCAAGCTTGCCTAAAATTGCACTCTAGCGCGTCCCACGTGAATGTGCACGAACGTCCGACTTCCTGGGCGTGCCGAGTCTAATACTCTCTAACCGCAACAGCCAATCATACACGTTACAGGCGGACGGAGGGTTCCGAAAGCAGCGTATCAGGTAGGCAGGACGCAACTCCTGAGGATTCCAACAAGCCACCCTTCGCCTTCGTCATCGGGATGGCCTCCCCGAGTTCTGTTTTGGGTGGCACCGCGGGGACGGGCAATATGCACCCCAGATATATCCACCAATGACGCAGTTGTGATAGGCTCTGACATGCAAGCCGTCTGCGGCTTCCACCGTCGACACATGAAGGTTCAAGTAAGGAGGGTTGAATAAAGACAACGCTGCCCACAGGATTTAGGTACTTCAGCTGGCCTCAGCTCCCCAACGCCAGCCTCTGCGACCAATCGATGCTACCTCTCTGCTTCTAGTACCGACGCGCCTACTGGACGGACGCACTGCCAGCACAGCAAAGGCATGCTTTAATTTACCTCTTGCATGGCGGGTCTCCAGTCCTGAAGAACGGCCTGCCGGTACCCATGATCTGTTGCTTTGTTTTTCCTTGCTTCGCGCCGCGACCACCTGGGCGGCTCCCGGCTCGACACCGGCAAGCAGTCAACGCCTTTCTCGACCAGCGAACTTCGAGCTTGCGAGCGATCCATCCGTTACTTTGCACCGCAATCTTGGGCTCCAACGGCGTCAGAAACCGCCTCAAGAAACCGCCGAGGAAAATTAGTCGACGTTTGGTGCGGATTGCAGCGACATGGGCTGTGCCCCTCGCTCCGCATGTGAAAACCGAGACGATCCGCCTGGGAAGAGGAACGCCCACTGACTAGCCTTTCCGACCGCATCGTCCGGAATTACGTTTCTCCCAATACCGCCAGCTGCAGTGAAAACGCTTGTGATAGCGCTAGCGGACTATGTTCTCCGGGCCTCTCAAGCTGCCTTGTCTTTCGTTATGTTATCGCAATAGGAAAAAAGCAATAAACCATTGATCAGTCACGACGAACCCAGCTTCGTGGATCCATGGGCCAGAAAACGACTGCACAAGCTACAGCAGCAATAATACCGCGAATATGGACATACCGTACCTGTACTTTCGAGATTGTCTGGGAATTTACAAGGCCCCCTGTCGCCAGACGGAGCTGCAGCCAGTTTCCAACCGTTACAAGGCCAATTTCTGGCGAGACTTTTTCTACTCACACTTCGGCCGCTGGACATCAGGAAAACAGACATGATCCACGTTTGGGTTCATGTGCCACGCTATCATCGTCCACCACAGTTGACAGAGCGGGACATGGATTTGGATTAAAGCGAGAGACATGGTTTGCGCAAGAAGCGCCGTGGCTGTGTCAAGAATAAAAATGCGCGACGGTCTGGAATTAAGGGTGGGTGTTTCGACGTAGCGACCGCCAACTGAGACGGTGAGCGGACGGAAGCAGCTCAGATCATCGCCATTCGAACGTCGTGGCGTCCGTTTACGATCGGCAATTCGGCATGGCCTTTGCAGGAGAGCACGGCAGCTGCGTTGGACGAGGCGCCAGCTCATTCGCTTAAAACGAGTACGTGTCGCGAAATGGCCCCCTTTACGGCGCTCCCCCAGAGCGAGCGCAGGAAAAAATTTCGGCGTCGCGAGTGCGGCGACATTGGCAGCAAGGAGTGCGCTGTCAATTGCATGCTGTGGAAGTAATCAAAATGCGGCTTCCCGCGGCATGACGATTGAGGCTGGACGAAGGTTGTAGAGGGACTTGTTCCCCGCGCAATGTCCGCTGACAAAGACAGCAGATGACCGCCTTTTTGCACGTCTGCGGCTGCATGCAGCGGGGGATACGGACAATACCCCGTGCAGTCGGGCCAATGGTCTGGCCGAAGATAAGGAGGCAGTGGCGGTCACAGCTGGCCGCGGACTCCACGCACGAGAAAGTTCGGACGGGGGGCCGCAAGATGTTCGACGCTGTTCGAAAGAGCGAGGCCGACGTGGGTGTGCGGCCCACAGGATGGACAGCCAAGATCTGAAGTCCCGCAGGCGCGTACCGACCCGAGAATCTGCCTGTAAGCCTCAGCCTTGTGCGACTCAGGTGCCGCATGTCAAGCACGCTCAAGGCACGCGTTCGGAGTCACTCAAAATGCGCTGATTGGCTGCGCCGCGCATGCCAAGTCTGATGAGTGCATTTGATTCATCAGCAGCGGTCACCTTGTTCCCGATGTGGAGACTGACGCCTGCGGTGTCCCGCGAGCTGTCAACCTGCGGTCGCCGCCCCTCGGCAACTAGCAGCAGGTAGCGAAACCTCTGCCGACGTCGGCCACACGCTGTCGGCTGAGAGGAGCTTTGCGATGAGTAACCGCCAGTCCAAGACTGCCCGCACCATGGCTTGTCACCGGTGTCCAGATCGGGATGCTTCTCTTCAAGACAGCCAGGGGTCCGGCTATCTGGAATGCGAGCTCCACCACGCTATCTGGGCCTCGCCGTCCGCGCTGGGGCCCTTGCGCTGCACTCAGGTCCACGGATTTACGGCTTTAACGACAAAAGAGGCCCATTTTGCCCGACCGCCGCCAAGAGCCCTGCAAGGGTAGCATCCTCCCCGGTCACATTTCTCCAGCTCAAAACCTCCCCGCCGTAAACCTCTCTCCCTCCTTTTTCCCTCAAGTAGTGCGGCGGCCGCCTTCATTCTTTCTATATAGGCTGCGTGGAAGCCTACCGGCCGCCCTTTAACCTTCTTTTTCCCGCCTGTTCGAGCGGCTCTACCAACCATGGATCGCCTAGACCCTGAGCAGCTGCAGGCCGAGGCCATCCGCCGCCTGTCCCAGCAAAGCGGTGGTTTTGATCCCAACACCCTCCAGGTATTCACTACCACCTCTCCTGGTGGTGACATGTCCGAAATCAGGTCAATTCGGACTACTCATTCCGACACTCGCTCTGTCGTCCACTCCGAAACTCGCTCTGTGATCCGTTCCGAGTCCCGTTCAGAGCTCCAGGGCGTGGGCTCCCAATCAGACCTCCAGCTGCACACTAGCGGTTCCCAGTCAATCATGCGTACCGGATCGCAGTCTGCCCTTCGTAACGAGTCTTTCTCCGCCGACTCTCTTTCTGAACTCCATACATCCGGCTCGTTCTCGCAACTGCGCGAATCCGGTTCACAGTCCGGCCTTCGTTCAGGCTCCATAACCGCCCTCCAGTCCTCGGGCTCTCTCGCTGCCCTCCACGAAGCCGACGACCACGCCGCCTCCCACGCTACGGATGCCCAGCTCGCTAGCCAAGCGGCCAACGCACAATTCTTCGCTCAACCCTCTGAGTCCGTCACTGCTTTCCGCTCCGCCAGGAATGGTAGTGAGGACGCTACTTTGGCAACCAAGTCCTCTGCCTTCGGCCTTGGTTCTGGCAGTGAGGCCGGTGCGTCTGCAGCCCGTCAGGGCAGCACATCCGTCTCGGCTCGCCCCGACAGCCAGGATGCTAGCACCACCCTCCACA
The DNA here is from genome assembly GCA_011503125.2 of Botryosphaeria dothidea. Taxonomy (NCBI): domain Eukaryota; kingdom Fungi; phylum Ascomycota; class Dothideomycetes; order Botryosphaeriales; family Botryosphaeriaceae; genus Botryosphaeria; species Botryosphaeria dothidea. The sequence goes on from WWBZ02000001.1 coordinate 4,228,273, forward strand.
CGGCTAACTCTGCATACTTTGACACTACTGACGCCGCCAATGCCAATGAGATCTCGCCGGCTCAACACGAATACCGCTCTGTTGTCAAGTCTGATGCCCACTCCGCGCCATCGGAAAAGCCTAATAGCGAGGACGGTGCTACCCTTAACTCCAAGAGCTCAGGTATCGTTCACGTCAATGATGGTGTGAATGTTGCCCGTGCCGAGCATGATTTCCAGGAGCTGAGCAAGGAGCTGTCGCGGATATCTCGCTCCCAAAGCCACAAGAACAAGAGCGGTGCGACTGATCTCGAGAAGGCTGCCTCTGCATCTGACGGCTCTGAACAAGAGCAGTTTGATCTTGAGGCTGTGCTGAGAGGAAGGAAAGATGAGGCAGAGGAGTCGGGTATTAAGCCGAAGAAGGTCGGTGTGGTCTGGGATGGCTTGACAGTGAGTGGTATTGGTGGCGTGAAGAACTATATCAAGGTAAGCATCGCAGTTTGTTGGAACGATGACGGATTACTAATGTACTGTAGACCTTCCCGCAAGCATTCGTCTCTTTCTTCAACGTCTACGAAACCGCCAAAAGCGTTCTTGGCGTCGGCAAGAAGGGCCGTGAGTTCGACATTCTCAAGGACTTCAAGGGGGTTGCCAAGCCCGGAGAGATGGTCCTCGTTCTCGGTCGTCCTGGATCTGGCTGCACCACTTTCCTGAAGGTCATTGCAAACCAACGTTTCGGTTACACCAAGGTCGAGGGTGATGTTCAATACGGTCCTTTCGACGCCCACACTTTTGAGAAGCGCTACCGTGGCGAGGCCGTGTACAACCAGGAGGACGATATTCATCACCCCACCCTCACCGTAGGACAAACACTTGACTTTGCCCTTGAGACCAAGGTTCCTGGCACTCGTCCCGGTGGTCTGAGCAGGCAGCAATTCAAGGAGCATGTTATTGATATGCTGCTCAAGATGTTCAACATCGAGCACACTAAAAACACCATTGTCGGAAACCCTTTCGTCCGTGGTGTTTCTGGAGGTGAGCGCAAGCGTGTCTCCATCGCCGAGATGATGGTCACGAACTCTTGTATTTGCTCGTGGGATAACTCCACTCGTGGTCTTGATGCTTCGACCGCTCTTGACTACGCCAAGTCCCTGCGTATCTTGACGGACATCCACCAAGTCACTACCTTCGTCTCCCTCTACCAGGCTTCTGAGTCCATCTATAAGGTATTTGACAAGGTTATGGTGGTCGACTCTGGTCGCTGCGTATACTACGGTCCCGCCAATGAAGCTCGTGGCTACTTCGAAGGCCTCGGTTTCCTTGAGAAGCCAAGACAGACAACCCCTGACTACCTTACTGGCTGTACTGACCCCTTTGAGAGAGAGTACAAGGCGGGCCGCAGTGAGAACGATGTCCCGAGCACACCTGAAGCCTTGGTTGAAGCATTCAACAAGTCTGAAATCTCTACTCGTAACGATCGGGAAATGGTGGAGTACCGTGGTCAAATCGCTCAGGAGAAGCAGGTCTGGGATGATTTCCAGACTGCGGTTGCTCAGGGAAAGAGACACGCTTCCAAGCGCTCCGTTTATACCATTCCCTTCTATCTCCAGGTTTGGGCTCTTATGCGTCGTCAGTTCTTCCTGAAGTGGCAGGACAAGTTCTCCCTTACCGTCTCCTGGGCTACTTCTATCGTCGTTGCTATCATCCTCGGTACCGTATGGCTTGATCTCCCCAAGACCAGTGCTGGCGCTTTCACTCGTGGTGGTCTTCTGTTCATCTCTCTGCTGTTCAATGCGTTCGAGGCTTTCTCCGAGTTGGCTTCCACTATGACTGGCCGACCGATTGTCAACAAGCACCGCGCATTTACCTTCCACCGGCCTTCAGCTCTTTGGATTGCGCAGATCATGGTCGACACCGTCTTCGCGAGCGCAAAGATTCTGGTATTCAGCATCATGGTCTACTTCATGTGCGGACTGGTCCTTAATGCCGGCGCCTTCTTCACGTTCGTCCTGATCATTATCTCTGGCTACCTCTCAATGACTCTATTCTTCCGTACTGTTGGATGTCTCTGCCCGGATTTCGATGTTGCAATTCGTCTTGCGGCCACGATCATTACTTTCTTCGTCTTGACCTCGGGATATCTCATCCAGTGGCAGTCGGAGCAGGTGTGGCTGAGGTGGATCTTCTACATCAACGCCCTGGGTCTCGGTTTCTCTGCTCTCATGATGAATGAGTTCAAGCGGCTGACTCTGACCTGCACGTCCGATTCCTTGGTTCCTACTGGCGGTCTCTACAGCGATATTGCTCATCAGTCTTGCACGCTCGCTGGTAGCACGCCCGGAACTGATCAGATTTCCGGTAGCGCATACATTGAACAGGGCTTCTCCTACATTCCTGGCGATCTCTGGCGCAACTGGGGTATCATGGTTGTTCTCATTGCTGGATTCCTAGCCACTAACGCCCTTCTCGGCGAGCACATCAAGTGGGGTGCCGGTGGAAAGACCGTCACTTTCTTCGCTAAGGAGAACGCTGAGACTAAGGTGCTGAACGAGGAACTTCAGCGCAAGAAGGACAGGAGGAACCGCAAGGAGGAGACCAAGGATGCTAGCGACGGTTTGAAGATCAACTCGAAGGCCATCCTTACCTGGGAAGACCTCTGCTACGATGTTCCCCATCCCGCTGGCAATGGTCATCTGCGCCTTTTGAACAACATCTTTGGTTACGTCAAGCCTGGTCAGCTCACTGCTCTGATGGGAGCTTCCGGTGCTGGAAAGACTACTCTCCTGGATGTTCTTGCCGCTCGTAAGAACATTGGTGTCATTTCTGGTGAGAAGCTCATCGACGGCAAGCCTCCCGGTATCGCCTTCCAGCGTGGTACTGCCTACGCCGAGCAACTCGATGTTCATGAGCCTGCCCAGACTGTTCGTGAGGCGCTTCGTTTCTCTGCCGACCTTCGCCAGCCGTACGATGTTCCTCAGTCTGAGAAGTATGCCTACGTCGAGGAAGTTATTTCCCTCCTGGAGATGGAGGATATCGCCGATGCCGTTATTGGAGATCCCGAGAATGGTCTGGCCGTCGAGCAGCGTAAGCGTGTCACCATCGGTGTGGAGCTTGCCTCCAAGCCTGAGCTGCTTCTGTTCTTGGATGAGCCTACTTCCGGCCTTGACAGCCAGAGCGCGTTCAACATCGTCCGTTTCTTGAGGAAGCTGGCTGCCGCCGGCCAGGCTATTCTGTGCACGATCCATCAGCCTAACTCCGCCCTCTTCGAGTCCTTTGATCGTCTCCTGCTTCTTCAACGCGGCGGCGAGTGCGTCTACTTCGGCGACATCGGCAAGGATGCCCACGTTCTTCTCCAGTACTTCCACCGCTATGGCGCGGACTGCCCGCACGACCTCAACCCTGCTGAATGGATGCTCGACGCCATTGGTGCTGGTCAGACCCCTCGCATTGGTAACAAGGACTGGGGTGAGATCTGGAGGGACTCTGACGAATTCGCCAAGGTCAAGGAAGACATCATCCGCATGAAGCGCGAGCGTGCCGAGGAAGTTGGATCCGTCCCCGAAGTGGAGCAGAAGGAATATGCTACTCCCCTGTGGTACCAGATCAAGCGCGTCAACGCTCGTCAACAGCTCTCCTTCTGGCGCACTCCCAACTACGGCTTCACGCGCCTCTTCAACCACGTTGTCATCGCTCTGTTCACCGGTTTGGCCTTCTTGCAGCTCGATGACTCTCGCGCTTCTCTCCAATATCGTGTCTTCGTCATCTTCCAGGTCACTGTCCTTCCGGCTCTCATTCTCGCCCAGGTGGAGCCCAAGTACGCTATCTCCCGCATGATCTCCTTCCGCGAACAATCCTCCAAGGCCTACAAGACCTTCCCCTTCGCGCTCTCCATGGTCCTTGCCGAGATGCCGTACAGCATTCTCTGCGCCGTCGGCTTCTTCCTCCCGCTCTACTACATCCCCGGTTTCCAGAGCGCATCCAGCCGCGCCGGCTACCAGTTCTTCATGGTCCTCATCACCGAGATCTTCTCGGTGACGCTGGCCCAGCTCATCGCCGCCATCACGCCCGACCCCTTCATCGCCGCGTACATGAACCCGTTCATCATCATCGTCTTCGCCCTCTTCTGCGGTGTCACCATTCCCAAGCCGCAGATCCCCAAGTTCTGGCGCGCCTGGCTCTACCAGCTCGACCCCTTCACTCGCCTCATCGGCGGCATGCTGGTCACCGAGCTGCATGACCGCAGCGTCACCTGCACGAGTGGTGAGTACAACCGCTTCAACAGCCCGCAGGGTCAGACTTGCGGCGAGTACATGCAGGGGTTCTTCGCGGCCGGTGGCCCCGGCTACATCCTCAATAACCAGACCTCCGAGTGCGAGTACTGCGCGTACAAGGTCGGTGACGAGTTCTACCAGCCCCTTGGCTATGAGTTCACGAACCGCTGGAGGGATCTGGGTATTCTCGCTGCGTTCATTGGCAGCAACTTGATTCTGCTGTTCACTGCTGTAAGTTTTGCCGTCCTCGCGAATGACTATACGAATGAGAAGACTGATGTTTCGTTCACAGGCTCGTTTCCTGAACTTCAACCGTCGCTGAACGGGGAGAAGCAAAAAAATTATTTTCCATACTAAAGTTTTAATCATTGGACAGGCGTTTCACAAAATGTCTAATTTGTCTGCATTCAGTTGGATCATTAGAAGGCATAGATCTTGGACTGCTCATCGCCTGCTTTTTTGTTCCGCTTCTACAATTAGCGTGGGGTCGGCGACAAGAAGTGTGTGTTGGTACGATCATAGACAGCGCATGGGATACCCGGCGTTTGTTTTGGATCCAGTGAGGACATTGCTGGATCTGGAATTTTCTTTATTTCAATAGTTTGATGTGACGGAGATACGTTTGGTTACGATGAAGCATGAGAGATGTTGGAAGATGGAGAGTTGGGGGAAAGAGTAGAAAAAGCTTAAATTATTTAATGCATCACGCTTGATTAGTTGTCTCTAATCCATGTTTATCAAAGAGTTGCTACTCAGACTACCTCTGTGAGACATTTAGTTCAGCTTCACCTCTGAGTGTTACTAAACAGTCCTTGAGTGAATACAAAGCGGTTCAGAATTGGAAGGGCGTCACTTCATATACACTGTAGGCTACCATGCACATTTTGATCCCCTCGACGCCACAACAGACCAATTAATTTGGAAATATCTCTGTAACTTACTTGGATCATGATGGATCATATATTCATATACAGTTGAAACATCTTTAGACCGACATGAAAGAGTGGTGTTTATGAAGAAAACTTTCGCGCCGTTCTTGTTCCTCTCGTCACATAAATCAAGGTAAAGGAGCAACATATCCGGACAAGCCGCGATGACATTTAGGTTCCGACGGCACTCCAGATTGCAAGTAGACCGGGCTAAAATATGAGATGGGGCTGGGTTGCCGTGGAGTCCATAGGCTCTGCAAATCAAAGAGAGAGGACATCTCGATAGAAGCATGACTTGATAAATTCGGGAATAAGAAGGGACACCAAGCGCTCTTCCTGAGGCACCTGACAAAGTTACGGGGGTATTAGCCCAGCCACTATGGTCTGCATAGCCAACTGGACAATGCTACCATCCATGCATTGTACAGAACAGAGCAGGCCTAGACTCCCTGGAGAGCTGTGAGCCAGAATCCTCAGAGCATTCCCTGAACAATCCACTGACGTGTCACAAGGCGATCCAAATTACCAATTCCGACCAGGGTTGAAGGGAGAGTTGCGGACATTTATAATGGCGGCCAAGCAATAGCTCTTGGGCGCTTCTGCGGAAATTCGCACCTCCTGCTTTCATACCTTGAGATAAATATTACGTGGGGGAAACCTACGGCTTCAGGAAAATAACAGCGGAGTGGGAGGTGCAACGTTTTGTAAGGAGGGAGGAGTTGATGTATCAATTATCATTACTAATCACCTTTTTCATTACCGCTCATATGAGACTTCAGATTACCGCTGAAGACCACGAGCATGTGCTACAGTGCATTGCCACCGCCGGGTACTATTTGTGTGGAGATCGGGCGCATCGGGACCAGATGCCGAACGTCGGAGCATGGCTATCAGATTCCGTGGATGATCGGGAACGTCCCGAGCCACCTCCACGATTACCCCAGGCTGGAGAAGCCAAAAGTTCATTGGCCAGCTGTCGTACTATCTTCATGCCAATAGAGGGACCGGAGCATCGGCTGCTCCTCGGGGAGCCACATCATCACTTCCGCATCATTCTGCGATACCAACCTATCAGGACCCTATGCCAAATCGGGTTGTGAATAGTTCACAATGGCACCTCACGAGACCTTCGAGCCCCAGATTTCTGGGAATATGGAGGACCTGTATACCAAAACAGGTATCCGAGTCCTCCGACATCCGGCAACGGCTCCATGAGATCGGGGTTTGAGGATTCTATCGTGTAGATGGTTCTAATGACCAGAGATATATCAAAGCTCAGCAGTGCCTCTTGCAAAAGGCCACTTTTAAGCAGAGTTCTGAATAGCTTCAATCAACAACTTCAAGAGAGTCCTCCCGTCCGGACACAGATATCAATATCACTATCTCTTATCTCCGTTCAAACCAACTCAACCAACCAACAATATGCCTGGCGCCATCATCGATACCATTCTCCCCCCTCCTCCGCCCAAGGTGGTTGCGTCTTCAACCAAGCGAGCTACCCGCCCCACAAACAAGCTGCCTCAATCCTTGATCGATGGCGCCCAGATCACGAAGCGTGAAAGCTTCGACGCCAAGAAGCACCTTGTCTACCAGCCCCCCTCGAAGATCTACACTATGAAGGATATTGGTCTGGAGGGTCACGGCATCGCGCCGACCGCTGTCTCGGAGCCATTCCCCCTCTTCAGCGGGGAAGCCATCAGGCAGATACGTGCGGAATGCTTCAGTGACGAGGTGATGGAGAACTGCCAGTACATGTCGGGCTTCACCAAGAACATGATTCGCGGCATGACCTATGCGTAGGTCGCCACAACTCTCCTCCGTTTGTTCAATCCACTTGCTGACAGATGATCCAGCCGCGCTCCATTCACCTATGATGCATGGCAGTCGCCCGAGCTCCTCGCAAAGGTCTCGGAAGTTGCTGGCGTCGAGTTGGTCCCTGCCTTTGACTGGGAGATTGCAAACATCAATGTCGCCGTCGACGAGCCGAACAAGGATGGAAGTTTCGCCAAGGCGCCTTCCGGTGATAACCTCTCCACCTTCGCGTGGCACTATGACAGCTTCCCCTTCGTCTGTGTCGTGATGTTATCGGACTGCTCCGGCATGGTCGGCGGCGAAACCGCCCTGAGATTGCCCGACGGAGAGATCATGAAGGCGCGCGGACCCACGATGGTAAGTACGCGCGAACATCATGTCCGAGAACTTCGACTGACCTCTCTACCAGGGCACCGCGGTCGTCATGCAGGGTCGCTACATCGAGCACCAGGCGCTGAAAGCCTTCGGCACCGGCGAGCGCATCACCATGATCACTGCCATGCGTCTCAAGTCTCCCTTCATCAGGGACGAGACCGTGTTGGCCGGCGTGCGCGGCATCAGCAACCTGGGCGAGATCTACAGCCAGTACTCCGAGTACAGGCTCGAGATCCTGGAGGAGCGCATCCGTGCCAGGCTCAAGGCCGAGCGTCAGGCCCAGTTCGCTAGGCGTGAGTTCGACATTCAGGGCATGCGGAACTTCTTGACTGAGCAGAGAAACTTCATCGATGCGATGTTGGATGAGATCTACGAGGTCGAGGACGATGAGCCGCAGAACTAAACGTTGATGAATTTCGGCCTTTTTTGACTTCTCTTATAAACTGTTTTTCTAGCGTAACGGTTCTTCATAGCAATGACTCTATTTCTCTATATACACAAACTCGCTTCATTGTGCATGTGGAAAGCCTTGTCTAGTGATTTTAATCTAGAACGGGAAGAGAACAACGTATGCTGTGGTAGCCAGCTGTGGCGGGTTGAGAGTGCCCTTTCATCTCAAGAATACTTGCTGCGCCATGACTTCGAAGATCTTGCCTTAATTATGTATTCGTATGAGGTTTAACATCAGTATGTTACACTGTCTTTTGGAATTACTCGACCCGTTACACTGACCGTACGACGTGCCGTTGGTGGCTACGAATGACTTATCGAAGCTAGGCTGACTCAGCCACTTGGTAATGTACCTTGCTAAGATGTTGAACGGGGTTATAAAGCGTCACAGAAGATCTCGAGAGTAGTCGTGCGAAGTGAATGCATTGACAATAAAGCTTTTGAAGTATTTTCCATGACTACATTAAGTATGATGTTTTGATGATTCTATCTACAAGCTGCTCCTATAAACGGTGTCAATACCACCTGTAATGACAGTCTTGTAGACCAAATAGTCCTCGCAGCCGTATTTGCTGCCTTCCCGACCGAAGCCAGAATGCTTGATACCGCCGAATCTGTGACTAGTCAGTATGTGTGTATTGCAAATCAGAACGGAGGACTTACGGTGCGGCAGAGTCCGAGATGACACCTGTGTTGACGGCAACCATGCCAAACTCGAGCCTCTCGGACACGCGGTAATACCGCGACAGGTCGGTGGTCATGACATAAGATGCCAGGCCCACATCCACGTTGTTCGCCCGCTCGACAACCTCATCCTCGGTCTTGAACTTACTCAGAGCCGCGAGCGGACCGAAGGTCTCCTCATGCATCACTTTCATGCTGTCGTCAACATCCCCAAGGATGGTCAACTCGAAGAAGTTCTTGCCGAGACTAGTCAGAGGCTTCCCGCCCAGAAGGACGGATGCCTTCTTGCTGACAGCATCCTGAACGTGCTCGGCAGTCTTGTCGATGCTGGTGGTCAGCGGACCGTGAGTAACGCCCTCGTCCGTACCGTTCCCGACGCGGAACTTCTTCACCTCCTCGACCAGCCTCTGCGAGAACTTCTCGTAGACGCCCTCCTGCACGTAGATGCGATTGGCACACACGCACGTCTGGCCCGTGACCTTGAACTTGCTGACAAGCGCGCTCGCCACGGCCGTCTCGACGTCGGCGTCGTCAAAGACAATGAACGGCGCATTGCCGCCCAGCTCGAGGCTCAGCTTCTTCAGCGAGCCGGCCGACTGCCGCATCAGCAGCCTGCCCACCCGCGTCGATCCCGTAAACGAGATCTTCTTGACGGCAGGGTCCTCGCACAGCGCGAGGCCGAGCGCCGGCGTGTTCGCCAGGGCCGTCACGACGTTCAGCACGCCCGCGGGCACGCCCGCGCGCCCGGCCAGCACGGCGAGCGCGTTGGCCGCGAACGGCGTCAGGCCGTCCGGCTTCAGCACGACCGTGCAGCCGGCCGCCAGCGCCGCCGCGACCTTGCGCGCGGCCATGGCGACGGGGAAGTTCCACGGCGTGATCAGCCCGCACACGCCGACCGGCTGCCTGAGGACGGCGGTGCGCGCGGCCGGGTTGCTGTGCGGCACGACGTCGCCGTAGAGGCGCGGCGCCTCCTCCGCGAACCACTCGAAGAAGCCGGCGGCGAAGAGGGCCTCGCCCTCGGCGTCGCCCTTGGCCTTGCCGTTCTCGGCCGTGACGATCGCGCCGAGGTCGCCGCGGTGCGCGACGGTAAGGTCGAAGAGGCGGCGGAGGATGCGGGCGCGCGCGCGGCCGGGCTGCGCGCGCCAGGCCGGGAAGGCGGCCGCGGCGGCGTGGATGGCGGCGGAGAGGTCGGCCGGGGTGCATTCGGGGCACGAGCCGAGGACGGCGTCGGTGGCGGGGTTGCGGACGGCGAAGGTGCTGCCGGATTGGGAGGGGACCCACTGGCCGTTGATGTAGGCCTTCTCGACGAAGAGGCTGGGGTCTTTCAGTGAAGAGGCGAAGGTTGACATGGTGGTGGGATGGATGCGTGGAAGGTATCAGGGAGGGATCAAAAGTGGGAGAGAGGTCAGGCTGAAGTGGATTGAGAGACAGCTGAGACTATCAGCAAGAGTGTCTTCCATGCATTTGAGATGGATGAAGCTGATATTCAAGGCTGGGTTCCGTACAATTTGTCCACTTCTGGCCAGGTGCTCCATCTATCCAGCTCTGTTGGTCCCCGCTCGGGACCAGATCCGAGGACGCGGTCTCCCCTCGGCCTCTCCCCGAGCTGGCCCGGAGCGGGGTTGACAAGTGACAAAGATAGGTACATCAAGTTTCAGATAGCTACGCCTTCCACACTTTCCTTCTGACATCACTCCCTCCCTCGGATACGCTCAGAATGTCTCCAATGTTGCTGCAGTTGTTGGTCTGTCCGGCCAGTGACCCGAAGATTGGCATACGCTCCATTGCTGCGCCGCCTGACCCGCTGTTCGAGGGACTCAGGACCAAGTGAAAGGTAAAATTGGTATATTTGGCAACTGCCGGAACGTTGGTCACTTTCTTGACCCCTGAGTCGGAGTGATCCGGGGTGGACGCTGCATGACTGATAGCCAAAACTGCATCAAACACGGTAGATATGGCTATCAGCAGCATATGATTCTCAAATGATAAGCGTCGCGCGTTGAGAAGACCAAGTTCTGCTTATGCATTGAAACGGAATTTAGCCCCGTCTCGCAGGAAAGCCATCCCCCGCGCAGACCCGTATTTTGTGGCCAAGACCATCCTGTGGCTACCGGACTCCAGCCCCCTACAACCACCATCTCTCAAGCCTTTGACAGAAAGGAATGTCCGAGCTTGTCAAGCTTTAGGAATCTCCTCACAGACTGCCAGAATCCAACGTCCTCAGCCTCAGCGAATAAAGCCTCGTGTTGGTCGATAATTGGACGGGCCCAGACCAGGTCGGCTTCCTCAGGATTGACGAATTTGGTTCGCTTCAGCGTTTTCCAGCCGGAAAACAAGCAGATGGCGACAAAAGCCATGGTGTAGCTGCTGAAGAAAGAGCCGATGTCCCAATTCCCGTCGAGGAAGACTGCATAGCCGTAGAAAATCTCGATGAAGGTCATCCAGCCCAGAGCAATCCAAGCTGAGTAGGGCTGAAACCAGCCCTTGTAAGGGAGCGAATCTCTGTCATAGTTCTGCGCCTTGAGCGCTCTATAGAAGAAGATGTAGTTGATGGTGATGGTGATATATGTTACGATTGTGCCGCCAGTGATCAAGTTCGTCAACCTGTGCCCTCGATTAGACATTGATGAAGCTCTGGGTGTGCTGAGAGCGCCTTACCAGGTAAGCACCTTCATGGCGCCGCTGTTCAGCTTCAAGTAGGAGAGGCAAGCGAAAGCAAGCGCTACTACCAAGCAGTTGTACGGAACACCTTTCTTCGTCGTCTTCAAGAAGATTTTGGGGGCGTGACCGTTGGAAGCAAGGCCATAAAGACTGCGGCATGTGGTATAGACGTAGCAGTTTCCTGCTGAGTACACGCTAGTCAGGAGTAGCGCGTTGATGATGTGAGGCAGAACGGCGACTTCCATGTTCCTCATGGCCATGACGAAGGGCGACGAGGCGCCGGTGCCTGTATTCCCGGCGCTAAACACGCTCACAAGGGTAGGATCGTTGGCGGGAAGAACAATGCCAACGCAGAGGGCACCGCCGACGAAGAAAACACCGAATCGCCAGTAAACCTGCTTGAAGGCATTTGAGAGCGTCTTGCGGGGTTTCTGGGTTTCACCGGCACATGTAGCGATGTACTCGGGACCGACGACGATGAAAGCAGCCTGCCACAGTGCGCCCAGAAATCCCTGGAAACGGCCCAAGTCACCAGTCGAGAGATACTCTACAAAGGGGAACTGTTTTCATCGATGAGGTCAGCAAGGTAGTTCGTGCTAAAAGACTAACAGGGCGACTCATACCGGTTTCGACCAGTTCGAGAATCCGTAGGCATGACCTTGCGGGTTGCCACCGCACATGGTGACGAACGTGAAGCTAAAGAGTAGCATGATGAGGAATATCTTCCCAATGGATAGCCAGAATTCGGCTTCGCCAAAGTATTTGACCGCAAGGATATTGGTGATCCTGAATAATCTCAGCTTAGGGATGGCCCTCTCAAGTGCCAAGGAGATAAAAGAATTTGGGACCAACACACCCATAAAGGACAATACAGGCAGAGATGATTGCAGCCGAGGGAATTTCGTCGCTCCAGAAAGTCAAGATGAGGTCGAAGGCGGTGATTTCAAATGGAATGAGTAGAGCTTCGAACAAGAAAAAGTTCCATCCAACCATGAAACCCATGGCCTTGTCCACCCACACATCGGCGTGCTGGATGAAGGCGGCACTGACGGGCATGAATGTTGTCATTTCTGCCAGGCAGTTGTTCACCAAGCCCACGATGCAGGACTGCATGATGAAAGCGATCAGAAGACTGGCGGCACCTCCGTGCAACAGACCGTAACCGATGGTGACAAAAAGGGCCGTTCCAATGGCACCGCCTATAGAGAATAGTTGCACCTGACGGGGAGTCAAATGGCGTTGCAACGCCTCCTCGTGTATGATTTCTCCAATGGCGACGTCGCTGGGCTCGGAATCGGTCTCTTCCAGTTGAGGAGCCGGATGCTTTGACAACGTTGATTTTTCGGCCGATATGGTTGTTGCTAGATGGATGAGTTTCGAAGATTGAGCGGAAAGGGGATGGTCCCGGCAGCACATACACGGTATGACCGAGCCTCTTCAGACACAAGAACGATGAAAGAGAGGTAGTGAGAGAATAGTGCGGCCCCGTGGGTTGATAAAGGTCCAAGAGAGTAGGGTTGGGACGAAGGTGTCTGGGAGGACCCACATATCTATATGAAAACCTGCTTGTATGGGCCCTGCGTATCAACTCCGGATAGATAAAGCATTGATTGATACAGAGAACCGCGCTTAGCGTTATCAGTCTTGCTGAGGCGCCGCCACGAACTTTAGTACCGCAAGTCATCAGCTTGCTTTACTAAATGCTAAGAGGGAAAAGCCGGCTGGGCGGGCCAAACAGGATCCTCACAAACCTTAGAATCATGGCGTTTGGGCTGACTACGCACGTATCATATTAAACAGGGAATATGACTAGGACTTGTTTAGGTGGGCATCCATTGATGGCATATAATGACTGCGGTAAATACCCAGCAACTGTTTCACAACGGCAATTCAGGCCCATTCCTCTACCCAGACTGTCGTCATAGCTGTAATGCTCGGACACTGGGTTAATTTGCTGTGAATGGCAATGAGACGGCTGTGGGGTCCACGTGTTCTCTTAGATGCGGAGTCCCCGGATTTCTCTCTCCCAATCAGAGTTCCTCCGTTGCAGTTTTTCTTTGGCCACCGGCTCGGATGTGTTGCGGGGCCCGGGCGGGACACCCGAAAACGACCGGGATCGTCTTCTTACGGAAGGCAACGCATATAGAGTCTGCCTCACCTCTGAAGAAGGCATAGAAGTGGAGCTACGAATGCGGGGAACGTCGAGGGTATGCGAGGAGAACACAGGTCACGTTGCAGTTATCAGACGCTGAAGACACCGAACACTTCCCGAGTCGGGTTTGTTGCCGCACATTGTAAGACAAACCAAGAATCCTCCGCCAAGGCCCTCTCGGAGATTGCAGAGAAGCATTGACCGAATCTTTGATGCGTTTCGGTGGTATTCAACGGTTACTAGCTCAACAAACAAACAACACGTTGATACTTAAACCGGGAAACCGGCATCATGACGCTGGTGAGTATGGCCTTGGCAGTTGCCTTGATTTCATCTCACCTCAGACTGGCTGAGCCGTCCAAAGAAAGTGCTGAATCGAGCTTACCGTCTACCCGAAATGAAAGCGTGCACATGCATGAAAATGCTGCTCGTAAGAATGGGAGTGATCTGCCATCATCGGGCTTACAACCTTGCCCTTGGACTTTGCTGCTGGAGAGCCTCAAGTACTTCTTGAGCGCCTTGTTCCCCTGAACAAAGAGCTCCCTCCATGTATCCCTTCCACTCAGGAGAAAACTCTGTCCCAACGAAGTGCAGGTTGCCAACAGGCTTGCCGTAGACTGAGTCGAACTTGGTGTAGTGACCAAGTGCTGTGACTGGCGCAAGAGCGCCCCTACTGTACGGCTCATGCTTCCAGATCTGCACGAAGAATTCAATCGGACGGTATACCTCTGAGTCGGGGCCGACGTCGTAAAGGGTGGCGAGTTGGTCCAGTACAACACTTCGCCGCTCATGGGAGTGCAGCTTGCCCCATTTCTCCCCTTCATTGCCGTTGACAAAGCAGGTCAAGGCATAGAAGCGCTCCTCGTCGACGCTGGTATCGCGAGCAACAACCACAGGGCCCTTGTAGCTCATCACGAAACCGTTGTACCCCAAGTCTCTCCACCATGGCTTGTCATAGCAGACAATAGCCTTGTTGTAGTGTCCCAGCTGCGTGGAGTTGGCCACCTCTTGTACTGCAGGCGGGAGAGGGGGAGAGATGTTCAAGTCCTGGTACAGAGTGCTGGGCAAGGAGATGATGCACCTCTTGCCAACGAAAGTCTTGCCGGTTGCCGTGGTGATGGTAACATGTGTCTTGCGGTCATCGATGGATGCGACCGGGGCAGACAGATGGATGTTGCTGTTTCCGATCAAACCTGCTAAGCCGTTGGAAATTTGTTGCGTGCCTGTTTCATTGGGTCAGTCCCCGCCTATGCTGGTCGAACCTTGAGAGAAAGTGTTATCGACTCACCTGCCTGAAGCCGTTGGTATTGTCCACCTATGTGATTATCTGCGCGAATGGCCAAAAGTCCTTGGTTGCGGCGACAGTAGTCAATGAACCAAGCCGCTGACTGTTGGGAAGACTCGAGACCATGCATGACGCGAGACCAAAGGTTGACCATTTTTATGGTCTTGGGAACGGCGCCAAGGTTGCGCACATATTGATCGAGAGTTACATTGTCGTCCTCGGGGCGGGGCGCCTCCCGGCGCAGTGAAGCGTCTTGGATGTGATCGCGGATGAATTCAAGATTCTTCTTCTCTTCCGGAGTGAACTGTTGAACAAGGCCTGGTGAGCTAAAACGGAGGACACGGGAATTCGTGGATATGAAACCTTACGTCGGGGGTGATTCCGAAGGGGAACACAAGCCTGTCTCCTTCTTCTAATTGCATGACGGCGTTGCCCTCCAGCCTCTGCTCGACTACCTGCAGACCGAACTGCTCGACGTAGGCCCAAACCCGCTTCTGGAGCCTGCCATTGATCCATGCGGCTCCAAGGTCGGCAGTGCCGCGTTTGGATGCCAGAGGCACGCTCCAGACCTTGCCTCCAACACGGTCCCTGGCTTCGACGACGGCGACTGAGAGCCCTGCATTCTGGGCAGAGTAGGCCGCTTGAAGACCACTTAGCCCAGCTCCAACAACGACAAGGTCAAACATGGTAGCGGCAAAATGTGAACGAGAATTGTATCGTGGTGATTGGTACTATCTCAAATTGAAAGTCGGTAGGAATGATTGCCGACTGCGAGCAGAGCAGTTCCTTCAAAGAGGCACCTCTGCTTCATGGCCGGCTTCTGAACTGTCCAATTGCATTTCCTGCCCGAAAATGGAAATTTTAACTACATGCAAGTCTCCGCTGTTTCTTTATCGTATATTCATAGAGCGTTTACCTAGCGGCCGATTTTGCCATGTTCATGTCTGCGCATCGGAGCCTTGCCGCGTGCCTGATGTTGAAGAGCATCACGCCTCGGATGCCCTCCGACCCATGTCATGCGGGGCTGCCGACGTCCCTCGGCGTTGATTGCGATCCCTGCAAACCCTTCGGGTCCAGTTCCCAGCATTATCTTTTTGCGGCACGATCGGAGGAACAGGTCGATAGGCAACTCTTCTAGAAATCCTTTCTTTACTGTTACGTGCCTGATACTATGTAAGTCTGTGGCTTTTTCGATAACTCGATTTTCGTTTCTTAGTAACGGCTTAGCAAGCCTTTTCACTGATCTTTCGAGTAGCTGGGTCCGCTAGGGCGGCCACTACTTATGACTAAGTGCGCGAGCTCTGTGACATCCACCGCTGATATGCGGGGCTGCTTTGGCTTCCCTCTTCCAGTAACGCCGCTTCCACAAGAAGCAGCCCATATCTAGCGCCCCGCGTTCCCAGATAACAGGCGGGGTTCGGTAGATCTTCTTCACCATATCTCGGCATGCATCTGCCCTCGTTATCATCCGTAGAATCTTCAATTATCCCGCTTGTTGTGTGAAACCCCAGACCTCTAAACCGGATGATTAGTGGCCGCAATATCTCGCTGTTTGATGAAACCTTCAAATGAGTGCGAACGTACCAACTGAACCTCGTAAAGCACGAAGGATTGCCAACGCGTAGGAAACCCCCTCTGCATCCGTCCGTATCATGCGTGTTGACACAGACCATGTCGCAGTTGCATTGCGTGCCGTCAGAGTAAGATTAAATGCTCCGGCGAAGAGCCATGCCACAACTGCCAGCGCCGTGTCATCACGTGCCGATTCACAGATGGTGGTAACAAGATCACAGTCTCTGAAAGGTATATGCAAATCGAGTCAATCTGGAAACGTCGCCGAGCATTGACATGATGAATTAGCTACCTCCGAGAATTACAGAGGCTGTCCCAGGCTTCACATCAACGCTCGCCTGTACCATCTTCACCTGCAAACCAGAGTCAAGGCCAAACTGCAGGGAAACGGCCTAGCGAGACCGCCTTCAGATCTAATGCGGGCCTTGATGGTTAGTGCAGATCTTCCGTCCCGCCGCATCCCTGTCCTTGTCATTGCCCTGTGCTTCATCTGCTGCCCCGTCCTTTTTCTTCTTCCAACAAGGCAACCTAACTAATAATATTCCTTTAAGTCGTAAGCTCGGTATCTGCAACCGATGAGTTACCGCCATATGAGCCCGTCGACAGCGTCCTCAGCGTCTGGACTAGTCCTTTTACTTCCCCATCGGCTACCACCAAGAACACGCAACCAAATTCGCGCAAGTGGAGTCAGTCCCATCGTTCTTTGAGCATACTATGCAAATTCTGACGCATCGCTCCTAGTATGGCTCTCACCTTCATCGCCATGGTCCTTCACTGTCCGCCTCACCCTCATGATGACCGAGAAGCTCCATCTCGAAGCACCAGCAACCCCACTCAGCTACTCCGACGGAGATACATATCCCCTGCAATGGAAACAATGCTCGGATGATGCCCCACCGGACATCAGCGGCCTTCCCTCCATGGACCACGCCCTCTACCTATTCAACACCGTCAAGTTCCATCTCAGTTACCGATTTTTCGATGATGGAGAATTCCTCCGAAACGTTCACGAGTTTTACTACGGCACAGCCCAGGAGAAAGCAACGGAATCCCGCCTGTGGTTCGTCCAGTTCCTCATCGTCTTAGCCTTCGGGAATGCGTTCCTTTCCAAGTCGAGGAACCCCCGAGAACCACCAGGGGCAAAATACTTCGTCCGAGCCATGTCTCTCATGCCTGACCAGGCATCGGTGTGGAAGGGGAGCTTGTTGGCCATCGAGGTGCTGATACTGGCGGCTCTCTATCTCTATGCGATCGATCAAAGAGAATCGGCGCGTGTTTATGTACGTCCCATCCCACCCAGCCTATTGATTATCTCTTCTGGCTAACAAGGTTTGCACAGCTCGGCCAAGCAACACATATAGCACAGTTTGAGGGATTACACACCCGTCTTCCGGAGGAAGAGCTTGGGTCTGAGATGGTGATACGTTGTCGTAGGCTGTTCTGGACTCTATACGTCATGGATCGTCAGTTCTCGACATCTCTGGGCGTCCCGATGTTAACAGCCGACAGCGATATCACGACTTTGGCAAGCCCGACTAGCACAGACTCGCAGGAAGACACCGCCATCGGTCTCCAAGTGAAGCTGTCGCAGTTGTCATCGGTCATCCTGACAACCATCTACAAGACAGAAAAGACCCAGTTAAGCGTATTCCTCGAAAGGACAAGATCGATCTTACACGTCATGGCCGGGCATGCTCAAGAAATCGAAAACGTATTCCATGAAAGGTTTCGAAACTCGGTTGAGGCTATGCCACTAGCAATGCGCCATGTCACATTGCTGTATCATCAGTGCGTCATAGTCGCAACAAGACCTCTTCTGCTGTCCGTTCTCAAGGAACGTTTGGAGAGACTGGGCCGTGCGAGGGAAGACTGGCAAAGCTTCTTGGCTCATACAACGAGCCTGATATCCACCGGCATCAAATCCGCCGTCAAGACAGTTCAGATCCTGTCCAACGAGGACACCGTTCTTGGAATTTTCCTACCTTTCGACCTCGAGTTCTGCTTCGGGGCCGCGTTGCATTTGATCATGGCGAACGCGCTCTTCCCCGGTGACGCCGAAGACCAGAGTTACCAGGCCGCACGCGAGATCCTGGACGAGATGATTAGGGAAGGAAACCGGGTTGCCCATGTGCGAAAAGCGGAACTGGTACATCTGGAAGACTTGTTTCGGGAGCTGGCCATGCAGTCGGAGCGGAGAGGGCTTCAAACGCTGACTTTGGCCGCTCCGGAAGCCCCAGCAGTCGGGGCCAGCAACAGCACCACAACTACAGGTGGGCCTGAGCCGGCAATATCGGCGCCAGATATTGGAGCGATTCCAGTCTCCGTACCAGAAGACTCTCAATCCTCGCCACCCATCATGGATCCACACGCGGGGGGTAATTTTGATTTCCTGGACAACATTGGAATATCGTCTAGCGAGTTTCTTTCCATCGTGGATCAGATGGGAAGCCACGATATTCTCCCCTACGGTATCATGGATGTTCGACCAAATTACAGAGATCTGTGAATTTGAGCGGGCCGCATCTCTTGCCTGGAATTGGTATGGAGTCCTTGTTCTCACTAGCACAAATTGCCACGAGCTGTGAATTGTTCATTCAATTCAAAAAAATTTGTAGCCTATTTGAAGTACTGTATCTGATTTCAACCCAATTTGATGACGCCAGGGGACCGGTTCTAGCTAGCCGCGAAGACTAGGTTCATCTTACTAGAAGCTCTAGCCCATTCGCTGCACCCGAAACATCCGACTCCATCAGAGGAGTTTAGATTTACAATCCATCAGTAGGACTGTAATGGTCCATCCACCTCTGGGCTTCTAATCAGCATCAGTCATGAAAAGTGACGAGGGACGTCTCACCTTGTCATGCGGCCGAGCGGAGTTCACGTATCGAAGATCGGTTGCCAGTCTGATCCTATTCGAAGGATCCTCGTTGATAGTAGAGGCGTGGATCTTTGAAAACGTCAGCGAAGAAGAACCTTTTTACAGCTTATTTCCGAGCCTACCATGTGCGGCTTGTGCAGCGTCACATCTCCAGCCTCGTAAGCCGAGACGAACCATCGTTTCTTGTGCTCGCGCCCAAATGCGAGAGGGCCATCAGCGAGCCAACCAGTGGTCATCATATTTTGGTTGAAGCCATTTCTGGTTTCCTCCTCCGTCAACCCCGCTCTCTTCGCCCTCTCGGTGAACCCGTTCTCGATATCCTGGCCAACTTTGTCACCTGGAAAAGGCACAATCAGCAGAGGTGCTCAAGCCGTGGCAAAAAGATTGATGACTTACCGTCTTCCATGTAAATCAATCCACCGCCCTCAAGGGTGACATCGCCAATGGGCACCCAAGTGGTTATCGCGGTCGGCTCTCCGTACCGCAAGAAGATCTGGTCATAATGCACACCAATCGCCTTGTTCCCGGGGGTATTGTTCCTCAACAGCGTCCTGCGGAGCGGCAGCGTATCCTCACCCCAGCCACTAAATTTCTTGATGAAATCCAGCAAACCGGGGTGGCCACACAGACCCTCCGTGTACCAAGGTTCCTTATGCGCCTTGATTGCCAGATCCACAAAGGTGACTGCGGTGTTGTCGGTTCCCTTGCCCGGGTTCGTTGCCGCGCCGACACCGGGGTACAGGTTCTTGTCCTTGGCGTCGTCGAAGATGCCGTCGCGGGGATTTGTGCCGGGCTTTAGAACGCCGGTGGGGGATAGGTATTTGAAGTATTCCTCGCGGCATTTGAGGACGTCCTCCCGAGGAATAACGCCTTTGAGGAAGAGGTAGCCGTCCTTCTCGTATCGCTCTCGGAGGACCTCGACGGGCTCGGGTGGGTATGATGGGCGGAGGGGAAGGACTTCAGAAGGGAGGAGCGTGCCATCGTTGACTTTGAGGTCAATTCCAGGCCAATCCGGTGAGAGGGTCTTGGTGACGGTCTCGGTCATGGTGGCCATGCTTGCTTGATTCTGAATCCAAATCAGCGTTGTCGGGTCGCATTACTCGGCGTCCCTTTGCACTCACTATTGCGTCCGGCAGGTCGTGAGCTTCGTCAAATAGAAGAAAGCGGACTGGCTGTTCCTGCTATGATGATGATTGCGTCCTTGCTGCTCACATATTTATCTTCTGTTCGTACGGGAAGACTTGCTGCTTAGGTCTTGCCCCTTTCCCCTCATGATTGATTAACCAGTGTGCCTATTGATGCACGTCGATTCTTCCCCACTGTGCCACCAATTCTCCAGCTGACTCCCTGCACAATCACTGGTCGGTCATTACGTAGCGTTGGCATACCAAGGGACTGCATTGGCAGAATACGGCTTTCTGATTGGCTAAATAGCAGAACTATCGGGCGAGATGCCCGCTGCCACATGTGGAGAAATCGAAACCGGTGGGGAATGTGTACTTTCCGCTCCGTGCTAGCCTGTATGGATAGGTGGAGATGCTGTTGATATGTGCTTCATGGGATGATCTGTTAAAGAAATGTTTTCCGTAGCTCCGAGCCTTGAGATCTGCCCATGCGCAGAGCTAGTGCAGATGTGGGGTAGAGCGACCGCAGATGGAGAAGTCTCCCGCTGACTAATGACGGAGACATTTACCTCGTCTCTCCATCCCTTACCTAAACAATCCTCTGTTCCCCTCCTTGGCCAATTGTTTTTTTCGCACTCGGAAAAATGAAGCTATGAAAAGGCTCGGACATCGGAAGGCCTGGTGAGTCCCACAGCGTCGTAATCGTTCCGCACTGACGATTTTAGTGACGCATGCCACCGTCGACATATCAAATGTAAGCATCGGTAGTGGTCAGTACTTGGATCCCCCTGACAGTTCGTGTTAGGTGACGGCCGGAAGCCCGTTTGCACTTCATGCGAAGAAAATGGTTGGATATGTTCCGACACAAATGCATGGTCCAATTGTTTCCGCCACGACCACAACCCTACAGCTCATGCATCTGTCGCTGAAGAACATAGGAAAAAGGTGAAATATAACCGTCAGTCGTGGGTTGCCGTACCTAGAGATCGTAAGTGCTTCAGTGGTGTTTGTTGAGACTTTATCAGCTACACCATTTGGGAAACAGTTGGCAAACCCGTGGATGGGAGTGTTGAGAGCCTAATCAGCAAAGCAGTCGCCTTTGTAGAACATGACTTCAATGCCTCTTTTGGCCGGGATATCGAAGAATCCAATGCTTCTGATGAAGACAGAGAGCCATCGATTCCTGAACTTGGACGAACTGAGGATTCAGAATACTCGGGAACACCGGATAGATCATCACACTGGCAAAACTCTAATCAGCATTCCCCTCCGGAAGAGGAGCCGAACTCACAGCCAGAGACTTCGATAAGCCCCTCGCTAGTTCCGCCTCCTAATCCCGAGATTGGTACAACTCCAGCGTCTCAGCCATGTAGTAGCCATACATTGGAAGAGCTTCCCGAAATCAGCGCAGTTGGGCCATCAGCAACCGAGTACCTAGAGACGTATGAGTGGCTAGCACCTCAATTATACAACCAAGGACGTAACGAGGATTCCGGACACTCAACAGCGAATGAGTTGGACGACATCACCTTCGACGCAACATGCGACCAGGCAGGACTTTGGCCATTGAGAAGCGACGATGAAGCCATACTTCTACGGTACTTCATCACTGACCTATCACACTGGGTAAGATTGGTAGACCATTCTCTCCAAAGGTTGTCCTTGTTATGATGGACGTATTCTGAAAAATGAATCATCAGTTCGATTTCTGCGACAGAGACCGACACTTCGGCACCAGTGTTGTCCAGGCATCCGCTACCTGCCAAACCCTCCTCAACGCCATCTTTGCCGTCTCAGCCAAGCATCTCAGTCTGCGAGGTGAATTTGATCCTCTAGCATCCGACCGATACCAACGAAAATGCCTCCAAATCCTCATCCCCGCGCTGAACGACCAGTACGCCATCCTCGAGTCGACTCTGTTCGCCGCAACAGCCATACTCCGCCTCTTCGATGAGATGACCGGTGCGATACACCACCATTCCTCTCCTCCCGTCCTTGCCAAGCTTTCATCTGACCGCCAGACCCCGACACCACGCGCCCCACGCGCGGGCACATCCTCGGCACACACATCCTTCTGCGCGCCAGGGAAGAGACCACACCCTCCTCATCCCTGCGCGCCGCCTCTCTCCTCGTGACGCTCCGGCAGGAGATCTTCATCTCCTTCCTCACGCGTACGCCCGTCCAGCCGCTTGCTGACTTCCTCCCCATCGACCGCACGGCGACCTCGCCGGCGGACGACTACACCTGGGCGGTGCGCGCGATAGCACTGGCCAGCGACGTCGTCACCTTCTGCTACGGGCCCGACGGTCGCAACGTCGAGACGTGGAACCGGCTGCGCGAGTATTTGGAAGACTGGGAGCGCGGCCGGCCTGCGTCGTTTGGGCCGCTGTGCTACGCGAAGGATGGGCATGGAGCGTTTCCGAAGATATGGTTTGCGAATGACTGTCACGGTGAGTTTTGCCGTCATACAAGTGCCGCTTTGGATTCCAAGAGAGGGGCGAGAAGCGGCTTGTGCTGATGATTGGACAGTTGGCGCGCAGCTCTATTCTGACGTCTGCCGCATCTTGCTCCTGGTACACGACCCTCATCTACCGTCACTGGGGCTGGATCGTGGGAACGCGGTGCGGTATGTCGATGAGAAAGTCAAGCAGTATGTCCGGCGGATGTGTGGGGTAGCCTTGTCGCATCCGCAGAGCCAGCCGGCCATTTCCATCACGGGGATGGTGATTGCCATGTGTACGTCATTGTCATCCCGCCGTTGTTTTTTGAAATCAGTTGTGCACTAATATATATGTCTAGGTGGTGATCTATTCACGGATAGAGCAGAGCAAGAGACACTGCTGCGTGTCTTGAAGGCTTCAGAAGAGCATCTGACTTGGCCGCAACTGAAGGCGTACGAGCAGCTGAGCAAACACTGGGGACGGGAGGCGGAGCAATTTGACTCGCTCGCGACGGCCCAGGCATCTTCACTTTCGGTGCATGTCAGAGAACTCGTATCTGCGGGCTGACAGGTCGGAAAAATAGGCTCTTCAGCCACCTGACCGACCATCGCACGCTCTACGGTACCTTCCTGACTATCCAGCGCGCTCCAACACTTTGCCCTCCTCCACTCCTCCACTGTCCGAAGCTGCAAACCCACCGCAGACAGCCAACGCCTCCCCATCGCCAAAACAAATCAAACTCAACCACCACCAACAAACCAACCATGCCGCCGCAAACAACAACCTCCTCGCCCCCGACCCTCGACCTCCCCGACCTCCCCACCCCACCACCCTGGCTCCTCCCCACCGCCATCCTCACACTCGCCCTCGCCGGCTTCCTCGTCCTCTTCGCCTACCACCTCACCATGCACGGCATCGGCGCCGAACGGCAGCCCGACGACGACGACGACGACGACGACGACGACGACAAAGGCCACGACTTCACGTCCACCAAAAATGCGCGCTCGCCCGGCGGCGGCCTGCCTTTCCGCCGCGGCGGCGGACGCTCGCTTCGCCGCGGACACCGGAGGACGAAGAGCCGCATCCAGCGCATCTGGGAGGAGCGGTCGCGGGCGAAGGCGGGAGCTCGGGGTCGCGAGGACGGAGGAGGAGAGCGGGTGGAACTGCTGCCGCGGACGCCGGATGCTTGGGGGTGTGATGAGGGTGGGGGGTCGGCGGTTGAGATGGTGGCGTGGAGGGGCGGGTATGTGGGCGTCCCGGAGGAGGATGAGGATTCGGGGTATGATGGAGACGCGGGGAGGTTGGGGGCGAGAGGAAGAAGGGAGGTGGGAGGGGCAGGTCGAGCTTTTTGGAGAGGGTGAATGCGGGTATCAATTTGGCGGTTGAGATGCTTGCGGCGTATTTGGATGATGATGCTGGAGAGAGAGGAATGGTGTTCCCGGTCACGGAGGAAGAGAGAGGGTATGTGCAGGAAGACTTTGATTGAAGACGGATCCCCAAAAAAAGGGATGAAGGAGCATATGAGGAGAAGAAACAAAGAGTGTGTCTGATTTGATACAGAGCGCTCACAAAAAGTAAAAGGTCTTCCTGGTCTACTCTTGATCGTCTATCACGAAGGAAATCTATTCTACTCTATTCAGTAATCCTGCTCTTTTCATCACTGCCTTCTCTTTCACAGCCTCGCCTCCTCCACCTCCGGATCAATGTCACTCAGCACGTTCTTGTTCACCCAATCCGGCCGCGCTCCCTTCACATACCCTTCCTCACTCGCCGGCCCCTCCAGCGCCACCAAGCTACCATCATCCGCGAAGCCATAGCGGCGGACCTCGCAGTTGCAGAAGCCAGTTCCCTTTTTCGGATCATAGTCACTCCAGTCCTCCATCAGGTAATGCAAAAACGCGCCGTGGGTGACTAGCACGACATTCTCCTCCGGCCGCGCGCGCAACCAAGCGCGCAGTAGAGTGGCGCGGCGCTCGACGGCCGGGAAGGACGGTTTGTAGATGCCACTCTGCGTCGCATCAGAAATCGAACAGATGAGAAGCTCGCCTTCTTCATAGAGCATAAAAATGGGATTAGGCAAAAAAAAAAAACGCACCTTCGAATTCCAGCCCTCCTCCACCAACCCGAAATCGATCTTCCTCAGGTCAAACGGCACCTCCCCCTCCTTCACCAACTCGGGGACCGCTCCCCTCAGCTCGTCCGCGGGGAACCCCGTGTCGCACGGGTTGGCGGCGACCTCCTGGGCGAGCGGGACGAGCAGGAACGGGACGTCCGGGCGGGCGAGGGCGGCGCCGAAGCAGTAGGACGCGGTCTGAATGGTGCGCTTGAGCGGCGACGCGAGGACGAGGGAGACCTTGTCGTTGTCGGGGAAGGCGCCGCGGAGCTGGCCGCACTGCTCGTGGCCGAGGTGTGTGAGGGGCGGGTCGCGGAGGTGGTGGCGGCGCTGGGGAGGCAGGTTAGTGATTTTGAGATGGGAAGGATGGCTCCTTGATTTCATCACAGGTTCTCATTTTATTTTGACTTTCTCTTGTGGATCCGTGGCACAGACGAATGAAAGAGGGTGATAGAGACCAAGAGCGGTGCAGGAAGGCTCGAAAAGGCAGCTTACGTTGACGTTGTGCTCGCCCTCGGCGTGGCGAACCAGATAGAGTGTTGGAGGCATGGTGATAGGGCTGAGGGACTGTGCGCAAGTGCGGAGTGTGGAGTGTGAGTATCAGAACCTCAAAGAAAGGTACATCTGGGCGCTAGGCCTTTTAATCGTGCAAAATTCTGTTTTTCACCGCCGTCTCGGCCTCGCGTCGGTCTGGGCCGAGCCAACGCAGTCATTGGCCCCTGATAACGAACATGACTGAAGCTCTGTTCGAAGTTCCGTATGGTAACTATGTCCCTGTTTCTTGGTATCGGACATCAATTCCCTCCCGGCTCGATGGCATCCTTCAGTAATGCAACATCCCTTCGAATGAAGAAACGTGCCCAGACAGCAAGTTCTCCATCTCTACTAGTAGTCATCGCTCACTCTTCAGACAACGTCGAACTCCACAGTACCCCAACCCTCATACGTGCAAGCCCAATGCCCCGTCTCCCTCATCGGCATCGCCTGCAAGCAACTTCCCGGCATGACGACCTGTCCGGGCAACAAATCAACATCATACTCGGCCAACCGATTGACCAGCCACGCAACGGCAGCGAGCGGGTTCCCGAGGATGTGCCTGGTGTTCCCCGCCATGACCTCGACGTCGTTGAACTTCAGGAACCCGCGGGTATTGCTAAGGCTAAGCTCCGTAAGCCTTCTGGGCGTGCCCCCCAGTATGACCGCGCCCGTCGACCCATTGTCAGCCAGCGTGTCCTCCAGCGCAATCGCCCAGTTCTTCACCCGCGAATCGATGATCTCGACGGCGGGCAGCGCATAGTCAATCGCGCCGATGACGTCCGCGACGGTGACGTTCGGCCCCCTCAGCGGCGCCTTCAGCACGAACGCCGGCTCCAGCTCGACGAAGGGCTCGATGAAGTCGCCGAGCGGGATCTTGGTGCCCTCGTGGAGGAAGGTGCTGGCCATGAGGAAGCCGTAGTCCGGGCGGTCGACGCCGAAGGCGTCCTGCATGGCCTTGGCGATGTTGCCGAGCTTGTAGCCGACCATGCGGTCGCCCGAGGCGAGGCCCAGCTCGACGCTGACTTTTTGGACTTCGAAGGCGCCGTGGACGTCGAGCTTGGGGTAGTCCTTGGATGGCGGGGAGATGGGGGTCCGTTTGAGGCGGGCGGTGCGCAGGGCGGTTGCGATGTCGCGGACTTGCGAGGACTCCATTTTGTTTCTCTTTTCGCCTTGAAGGTTGCAGACTTGTGAAAGGAGTTGGCTTTGAATGCAGTGTAAGAAAAAGCTTTAGTCCTGATTGGCCGATGGTACCTTGGTTTGATAAAGTTTCCTTAAAAAGGGTAGGAGAGAATTAAGTAGTCCACAACATACCCGACTACTCGTTTTTGTATAGAACTCATCTTCAGAGACCATCATTAAACGCTGAATTCGTCAGGTTAAGGTAAGAATCCACTGGAGGTAGCCGGAATAGACGTGGTGCCCAAAGCCGACATGTGCGACCATCAATAGCCGACGCTCAAGGGTAGAGAGACCGGGCTCGGGAGTCGCTCCCGAGCCCTGCTGATATGCAAGCGCAAGGAAACACGGGACCCAAGCACATGTCATAGCGCGTCTGTCCGCAGGGTTAGACATACCTTCTTTGAGTATACGAGTCCATCCGGCGCGGTGATAAGCCATACTTCGCGTCGACCTCCCACTCTACGTCACGGGCATCTGCGCTTCGAAGCGGGGGATTGTAGATCTGGTCGACTTGCAGCAGTCAGTCCCTCCATCATTGGATGCTCCGCCTGGGAAGATAAACTGCCCAATGGCCCCCTCGTTGTTTATTTAGGCTGCCCCTCCAGAGCGGCGAGCTTCCTTTCCCGCGTCAACTTGTCCTTGCACGACGAGTCGTGCCATCCGCAACCGACAAGGCCATCAAATCGCCATCAGGAGTCCGAAAATGGGCGTTCCCAGACACCCTCCACCAATCGACCCGTCCTACAAGCCCACCGGACACGTCACTTCAATTCCAGCGACCGCACCGCTGGAGGAAATCCTTGGCGTCATCGAAAGAGATGGCGGCGTCATCCTCACCAACTTGGTCAGCCCCGAGGAGCTCGCCGCAATCGATGCCGACGTCGAAACCCATCGCAAGGACACGCGATCGACAGAGGGCGGCGCGCTGAGCATCATCCCCAAAGAGACGCTCGCAGTGCCGGGTCTGGTTGGCAAGTCGCCGACCATCGCCAAGATTTGCGAGTCGCCCGTCCTTGAGAACTTGCGAACGTCGATCCTGGAGGAGAGGTTCAGCGTGTTCCGCGAAGACTACGTCGAGGAGAACACCATCGATCCGCTGTTGAGCATAAGCATAACCTTCCATGTGGGGTACGGGGCCCCGCGTCAAAGGCTCCACCGAGACGACAACGTGCACGGCATCAGACATGATGGCAAATTCGACCTCAGGAAAGCAAGCCAATTTGCCTGCCTGATTGCAGGGTCCAGGACAACACGTCAGAATGGTGCAACTATGTTCATACCAGGTTCTCATAAGTGGGATGACAGCCGGCAACCGCAGCTGAATGAGATATGCTTTGCCGGTAAGTCATTGCAATATTCAATTCAGAGAAGAAAGATCTAATTCTTTTGCATCCAGAAATGGAACCAGGTTCCGCTCTCATCTTCCTTGCTTCTTGTTACCATGGTGGTGGTCATAACTCTGTGCCTGACGAGGTTCGCAAGATCCACGGCTTGTTTTTCATCAGAGGAAACTTGCGCACCGAGGAGAATCAATTTCTGGCGGTACCCAGGAGCAAAGTCCTCACCATGAGCGACAAGATGCTCTCTCTTCTCGGGTACAAGAAACCCTCTACGGTTTTGGGCATTGTTGATAATGAGGATCCGGCAATGAACCTGCAGGGGATGTTTGACAAAGCAAACGCATAGCTAAGAACACATTTCATGTGAGATCCATTCATTCGTCCTATATCAATACCGAGTCAGCGATCAAGCTCATATCGAAGTTGGTTATTGACAAATGGTAGCGACAGTGAATCTCAGAGTGTGAATACTCTCAACAGGATTTTCAGACAGGGATAAACTGTATTGAAAAAAAAGATTGACTCATCATTGGAGGTGGTGCAGGCAAGGGAAGATACGGGATACAAACAGAAAAACGTACCTTGATGGACAGGTGTAAATGTGCAGTGGCATTGAGCTCTCACAAGCGAAGCCAACATACAGCATTGCATTGTCACGAAGCGCATCCTGCACAACATGTGTTCATCTCATCTAATATGCATTTTCATATTCTGGACGTCTATGGAAATTCGTCATAGTCGTGCTGGGGATGCCAGCTGCTTATTTCTCGTAGATCCAGGAGTGCTGAAGAATTGTTAGCCAGTTTGTTTGCAGCAGAGTAAGTTGGCACACGTACCTGGGCCTGGGTCCAGGACTGGACCTCCTCAGGCTTGAACCAGAGGGCAATCTCCTTCTTGGCGCTCTCGACGGAGTCAGAGCCGTGGCACACGTTGCGGCCAACGTCAATGGCGAAGTCACCACGGATGGTGCCAGGGGCGGAGGCAAGGGGGTTGGTGGCACCGAGGATGACACGGCCGGTCTTGACGACATCACGGCCTTCCCACACCATGGCGGCGACGGGGCCAGAGCCCATGTCTATGTTGTGTCAGTGATTGCCGAGAGAAAGAGGAACGGTGCAACCTACAGGCAATCAGACCGGGGAAGAAGGGCTTGTCGGACAGGTCGGCGTAGTGCTTCTCGAGGTGCTCCTTGGAGGGAGTGGTGAGCTTGATGGCAGCGAGCTTGAAGCCGCGGCCCTCGAAGCGGGAGATGATGGTGCCGACAAGGCCACGCTGTCACACGGCGGGTTAGCAGGGGTCGGGATCTTCAGGGTCGTCGATGGCGATCGTGGTGTTGAACTATGGCGGGGCACGGCTTTGAGGCGGCGTAGGGCAGCGACGGGCAATGCTATGGAGGCATTGAGCGATGGGGAAGCTGCGACGTACCTGAACACCGTCAGGCTTGACGGCAATGAAGCTGCAGAGAAAGTTAGCTTCACCGCTGTTGCTCGTCCACGAAGCTCCACGAGCTCTTGAAGCTCGCGCGTGGAAGACTTACGTCTGCTCGGAAGTCATTTTGGCGGATTGGTGTTCCTGGGTGGCTCTGGTGACAGTGAGGGGGACTTGAGGACTGGAGAGGGGAGAGGAGGAGGAGGAGGGAGGGGCTGTTTTCCAATCTTTTGAAGCGCGGCATGGTGGGGCTGCACGCTAGCGCGGAATCCAGCCAACGGGCGATCGCTCCGCACACCGCCGTTCACGTGCTGCCAAGCTCTCCGCGCCCGGGGAAAGCTGTCATCTACACCGAGCTGTCCAGACCCAACCTTCCTGCTGCATTGCCCCAGACCTCGCTGCATCCGGACTGCAGCCTGGTATCGCCCATCATGCCGTCCGCTGCACCCATGTCCCGCCGCTGGACATCAGTCCTGCTTTTGTTTGCCGTTGTTTGCCTTCTGTTTACCCCCGCAGGTGCGCCGCTATCGTTCGAGAGCTCCCAGAGCTCCATTGCCTGACCCTCATGGCTAACAATTGCGCCACAGCGTCCGTCAAGCACGAAAATTTCAAGACCTGCAACCAGTCTGGCTTCTGTAAGCGCAACAGAGCCTTCGCCGACACTGCCCAGCAACTGTCCTCATCGTGGCAATCGCCCTACAAGCTCGACCCCGCCTCCATCACCTTCAACAAGGGTCAATTGTCCGCCACAGTCCTCAAGAAGATCAATGATAACGATGAGGTCCGCCTGCCACTTACCGTGACATTCCTCGAGTCCGGCACTGCTCGTTTCACCCTCGATGAGGAGAAGCGTCAGAAGGGCGACATTGAGCTCCGCCACGACAGCAAAGCCCGCAAGCAGCGCTACAATGAGGCAGAGAAGTGGGCTATTGTCGGTGGTCTTGACGTCAGCACTGGTGCTGCCATCAGCTCCGAGGTGGATGAGGGCTTGACCAAGGTCGTCTATGGCCCCGGCGGCAAGTTTGAGGCCGTCATTCAGCACTCTCCCCTGGCCGTCGACTTCAAGCGTGATGGAAAGACCCAAATCAAGTTCAATGACCGCGGACTTCTCAACCTCGAGCACTGGAGGCCCAAGATTGAGAAGGAAAAGAAGGAAGGCGAGGAGGGCGCGGCTGAGGAGGCAACTCCCGAGCCCACCGAGGACGACAGCACTTGGTGGGAGGAGTCTTTTGGTGGAAACACCGACTCCAAGCCACGAGGCCCCGAGAGTATTGCCCTGGACATCACCTTCCCTGACTACGCTCATGTCTATGGTATTCCCGAGCATGCCAGCTCTCTGTCTCTTAAGGAGACTCGGTAAGCTCAATTCTCAAACAATGCCAAGCTTCAGCTAACACCTCCTAGTGGCGGCGATGGTGCCTACTCTGAACCCTACAGACTTTACAATGCCGACGTTTTCGAATATGAGATGGATAGTCCCATGACTCTCTATGGCGCCATTCCTTTCATGCAGGCGCACCGCAAGGACTCCACCGTTGGTGTCTTCTGGTTGAACGGTGCTGAGACCTGGGTTGACATCGTCAAGTCCAAGAGCGCTGCCAACGCTCTCAGTCTCGGAGTCGCCGGTCACACCGACACCCAGACCCACTGGATCTCTGAGAGCGGTCTTCTCGATGTTTTTGTATTCCTCGGTCCTGAGCCCAAGGACGTCATCAAGAGCTACAGCGAGCTTACTGGCTACACTCAGCTTCCCCAGGAGTTCGCCATCGCTTATCACCAGTGCAGGTGGAACTACGTGACTGATGAAGATGTCATGGATGTTGACCGCAAGTTCGACAAGCACAACATTCCTTACGATGTTATCTGGCTCGACATTGAGTACACGCATGAGAAGAAGTACTTCACCTGGGATCCCATGACCTTCCCCAAGACCAAGGAAATGCACGAGCAGCTCGACAAGCATGACCGCAAGCTTGTAGCTATCATTGATCCTCACATCAAGAATGTCGCCGACTACCCCATCATTGACGAGATGAAGAGCAAGGAACTTGCTGCCAAGAACAAGGATGGCAACCAGTACGAGGGTTGGTGCTGGCCTGGCTCTTCATACTGGGTCGACTGCTTCAACCCTGCTGCTGTCAACTGGTGGAAGGGTCTTTTCAAGTATGACAAGTTCCAGGGTTCTTTCCCGAACACCTTCATTTGGAACGACATGAACGAGCCTTCCGTTTTCAACGGCCCTGAGACTACCATGCCGAAGGACAACATGCATTTCGGTGACTGGGAACACCGCGATGTTCACAACATCAACGGCCTCACCTTCCACAATGCCACTTACGAAGCTATGCTTGAGCGCAAGAAGGGCGAGGTTCGCCGTCCTTTCGTCCTTACCCGCTCTTTCTACTCGGGTAGCCAGAGACTGGGCGCCATGTGGACTGGGGACAACCAGGCCAACTGGGACCACCTCGCTGCTTCCATTCCAATGACTCTTAATCAGGGAATCTCCGGTTTCCCCTTCGCCGGTGCTGACGTCGGTGGTTTCTTCGGTAACCCGGGCAAGGACCTCCTGACCCGTTGGTACCAGGCGGGAGCTTTCTATCCCTTCTTCCGTGGGCACGCTCACATTGATACCCGTCGCCGCGAGCCCTACCTCGCTGGCTCTCCTTACACTGAGATTATCACCCAGGCTCTCCGTCTGCGCTACTCTCTCCTGCCGGCCTGGTACACCGCCTTCCACGAGGCTAGCGTCAACGGCACTCCCATCATTCGTCCCAACTACTATGTTCACCCCACGGACGAGAAGGGCTTTGCCATTGATGACCAGCTCTACCTCGGCTCGACCGGTCTCCTCGCCAAGCCCGTCGTCGCCGAGGGCGCCGAGAGCGTCGACATCTACATTGCCGATGACGAGCCCTACTACGACTACTTCGACTACACCGTCCACACCGGCCCGGGCACCAAGACGGTCGCCGCCCCGCTCGAGAAGATCCCGCTCCTCATGCAGGGCGGCCACATCATCCCGCGCCGCGACCGCCCGCGCCGCAGCTCCGGCCTGATGAAGTTCGACCCCTACACGCTGGTCGTCACCGTCGGTAAGGAAGGCAACGCGCAGGGCGAGCTGTACGTCGATGACGGCGAGACGTTCGACTACCAGCAGGGCGCCTACATCCATCGCCGCTTCCTCTTCGACAAGCTCACCAAGGCGCTTACGTCTATCGACATCGGCACCGCTGGCCCCAAGACCCCGGCTTACCTCAAGCATATGGCCAAGGTGCGTGTCGAGAGGGTTATTGTGGTTGGCGCGCCCGATGAGTGGGAGGGCTTGGAGAATGTGTTTGTTAGCGAGGAGGGCGCCAAGGAGAGCCAGAGGAGGAGGAAGGTCCCGATTTCGTTCACGAAGGGCAAGGGTGGCAAGGCCAGCTTTGCGGTCGTCAGGGACCCGAAGGTTAGCGTTACGAAGGGCTGGAGGATTGACTTTGGTGGCGAGGTGGAGGAGCAACATGGGCATTCTCATTAGATGGATTGAGGGGTAGATAAAAGGAAAGGATGTGAGGGAGGGGAAGAGGTGGAAAAATCACGATAGATATGAGGCTTTCTTTTGCGCAAAATTCAGAGGCGTGTTCTTCTATTTGGTTGCGGGTGTTGTTTGTGTCTTGGTAGAGCCCGTGTGTTGATTGTAGGCTGGCTGTAGATGTTCTAGGGGGCGTAGGTGTTCTTGTGAATGCCAAGATTCCTTGTCATTTGAGCGTGTGGTGAACTCCATGTGCATCCGTCTTGAGCTTGCGGACACTGATGTATTTAAGCCGCGTAAGCTGGCCTCATCTTCAAACCCATTGGACTTCGGGTTGTTGAATCAATCAATTCAACCCAAACGACCATACTGCGATGAATCTTACCTGTCCTTGATTCAACTTGCGTTGCGGTTTGTCGTCCCGTGCTGTGCAGTTTGGGTTTGGTAGGAAGTCCCTTTTCTTGTGCTGTTGCGCATCCTTCAACGATGCTGGCAAGCGCCTTGAGGGGAGTGACGGGAGGCAGTAATATCAGGAGTTGCTGTGTGCTGCTCTGGTCCCGTGACTGAGGAGGCGAGTGGAAGAAAGCTGCGTACTTTGGCCTTGTCTGACTCGATTGAACAAACATTGAGGAGAGTTTCATAGAAAAGAAAAAGGATACTAGTGACGAATTCGAACTAGTCTCGGAACAAATGACATCATCTAGTTCGTGAAGTGTCAAAATCTCATTGCTTGAACCCTTCTCACAAATCCCTCAAAATCCAACTTTCTCAATTGTAGCCGCCGCCAGGGATTTCAAGAACTCGTCAGTCTTGCCTGGAGTGAATTTCAAGTCCATCCTGTGATGCTCTTTCAAGGTCGTTGTCTCGATGTGGATGTCAAAAGGTTTCTGTTCAGCCTTATCTGCGGAGAACGTTCCATCCAGTGATATATGCGTGATATTGCAAAGTCCAACCGCCGCGGAGACGAGCTCAGAAAGCGAATGATAGACAGTAGTTTCAACGTTTTTCGCGACGGCCAACCCGGTCTTGGCTGCTTCAAACGCCACGTTGTTGTTTTTCGCAATTTTCAGCTGGTCGGCGGCTTCTTTGATAGTGTTTTCGATTATTGTAATAATCGATCCCACTGCTTCTTCTGCTTTGAGCCAGATTTCTTCCAGCTCCCGGAAGATGGGCGATTGCATGACGTCGAGCGCTGTGGTGAGCACTCCAGAAGCGATCTCCAATCCTATGAATGCCAAACCTCTTTCAGCCTCAAGCACACCAATTTGGAAATACGGAATACATTGTCAGTAACAGGTATCAGGAAAAGATGGAGGATCACTCACAATATCGAGTGCGAGAGCTTTCTGATACCAACTGAGATTCTGCAGCTGGCCATTTAGATTACCGATCTGGACTTGAAGACCATTGAGGCTCACTGGCCCTTTGAGTTCGTATGACAACACTACAAAGGGTCTGGTATTCTTACCTTCTGCTCCAGTAAAAGTCTCCCGGGCACGCTGAAGTGAAGCCTCTGCATCCCCGAATCTTGCATAAAATTCCTGCCGTCTCCTATCTCTTTCCGATAATTTGTTATTACGTTCTCTGTCACCCTTTGCCTGTTCTTCGTTGAGAGTTTTTTCTTTGTTACGGAGCTTTGTGCGCTCTGGTGCCAGCTTCCGCTCCATTTCGATCGTAGCATCCGCTTCTTGTCTGCTCGACTCGGCGCAAGCCTCTTCGATCAACATTTTCCTATCTTTTTTGCCAGCGGTAGTTGCTCTGTCCAGCTCTCGCAGCTTTTCTTCAAGTAGGTTGTTCTCACGCTCGTACTCGGCACGCTTCTCGTCCAACACCCTCTGTGCCTTTTCAATAGCCTCTTTGTACTGCCTTTCCGCTTGCTTAACGCTAGCGGTGGCTATGTTGAGACCATCTTGAATTCTCTTGTGCACCGCCTCGAGCGCTTTTTGGACGGACCTCTCCAGCTCCTCGATGATGTGTTGTTCAAACTTTGCGCTGACAGTCCAGTCTGCAGATCCTGGGTCGGAGATGCTGTTTTTGGTCTTGCGTATCATCTCGGCGTGCAGGCGAATCTCCATGAGTTCACTCCATTTGAGAAGGAAATAAAAATAGAACTCAGGCTCCGGCATCAGCTGACAGTGGACGTCGACGCTAACCTCCAGGTCGAAGACCTTGATATAGCCGTTCATGAGGAAGGACTGCCTGGCGGCATCGAGGTTCATCTCAAGGAGTGCGTAAGTGCCGGGCTTGTCAGACAATGTTACGGTCCCTCCAACTTCCAGTGGACCGAGCTTGAATTATTGCAGCCAGGCCTGGAGATGGAAACCCTCTGATGATAACGTGCAGTCCATCCCGGCCTCATGGCCACACACGACGATGATCCCCTTCAGGCGGAATCCGGGAGGGTAATACTCTGAGCCGAGTTTAGCGCCCATACTGGCATATATTTGAACGTCTAGAATCGTCATTGGCGGAGGACTCAGGTTCTTATCCATGGCGGCTGCTGCAAGCTCAAGAAGTTCGTCGTAGCTGAGCTTGGGGCAATTCATTTTCAACAACATCTTGCTTGGATTTTCACTTAAGACCATAGCCATACTGTATGAGTCATTTTTCGACTTGTCGATTTAGAAAGACCCGTTGAAGCCGACTTCGTTCACTCTGAAGGGGGCCCAACTGAGCCCAATGGATCCAGCCAGCACAAGCCCGATGGTCATTCGTTTGCTAAGACCGAAGGGGTTATTGATATCTCCTTTGAACTCCCTAAATATCGTAAGTGAAAGTCATATATGAGAACTGCTTGACCTACAGGGTTCCCGATGCGCTGAGAGCGTTTCCCTCAACCATCAAGGTAAATTGGACCCACTCGTTGGCCTCGTCTAACCTGAATTTCAACGTACCAACGAAC
The DNA here is from genome assembly GCA_011503125.2 of Botryosphaeria dothidea. Classification (NCBI taxonomy): domain Eukaryota; kingdom Fungi; phylum Ascomycota; class Dothideomycetes; order Botryosphaeriales; family Botryosphaeriaceae; genus Botryosphaeria; species Botryosphaeria dothidea. The sequence continues at coordinate 4,263,895 of WWBZ02000001.1, forward strand.
TTGAGACGTATACCAGTTGGTGTTGACGGATCCACCAGGAGCTGAAGACGTTCTGACTGGAAGCGAGGTCCCAGATCGATCTGCTTCGGTAAGTTTCAGAAAGTCTCCTCAATGTAACGGAAGCTCACCTTGACGGACTCAGGTAGGAATATCGCAATGCTTGGCACAGCAGATGCCTTAGTGAACCCGATGCTTAGGTAGCATTGATCCCCCTTGGCCACTGTGCTGTTCTGGCCTCCCTCGATGAGCGGCACAGTTTCGAGTCGAGCACACAAGTAGAAGCCTGCTTTCTCGTCAGCTGTACAAAACTTTCCATAAATAGCCAAAGAGCTTACCCTGTTGGATCACGTAACCGTTCGAGTCGGGAACACCCTCTGGATTGTCGATATTCGAGTCAAGCAGCGTTACTCCTCTCAAGCGAAGGTCCAAAGCATCTCCTTTCCCGATCCCCGGAACAAACTCATGGAGCCTCTTGTCTGAATCGAGCTGACCACAGGCAGCCCAGGACCACTTCCCCTCTGATGTCCTCCGAACCATCAAGGCGGCTTTGACGTTAATGTTCTCGACGGATACATCGCCACTTACCTCGAGGCCGGCTTCGAAGCCCGACTCTGGAGAAGGAATGGTACTACTACCAGCCTGACTCTCACCGGGCTCTGCAGCTCCCTTACCAATTTGCAGGGTTAACGATGCATTGTGGATCGTCAAGAGTCCGTCATCCGTGACCCATTCGTTGACCGAGGCAGTGATCGAAAGCCCACTGAGTGTAAAGGAAATCTTGGCGGAAAATATTGGCCGGCGATTGATTGTGAGATCGCCTTCCAAAAAGAACTCCCCCTTCGAGATCTTTGCGACAAGCCTCTCGCATGTGATATCATGCTCGGTTTTTTCCAGTGTTTTGCCATGAATTGCGGAGAAAATGTTGCAAATGTCGGCCCATGTAACGTGCTCCATCTCTGCTTGCAAGTACGACAGATCTGAGGATAATCAGTGTGGGGTAGCTCCCTTCGAGATTTGAGGGCCGCACCCTTGTTATTCTTGTATACAGCTCCCGTGAAGGAGATCTTCTTCATTCCTGGGTTTTCCCACATTGCAGTCACGGAGGCTGATACGACATCCTCTGAGCTCATGAGCTCAGCAGGCCTCTTTGTCCCGACAGCTGGATCAGCAGCCTCGAGCCTGCGGATCGGAAATTTGGCCTTGAATTTCACACCTACGAGCTGTGAAGGGTTAACAGGTTTGTCGAAATGCAACTATTGAGTCTTACGTTGAGTGATTGTGCGCCCAAAGCATTATTCCAAGTCCCGCCGGGGATCGTCATTTCCATGTGTACATGAGTATCGTTCTTGATGCCAGCCTCGCAATCCAGTATGAGTGGAGTTATCGACCCGGGAAGAGAAAACTGCACAGTGCCGCAGACTGCCCAGTCGATTTGGTTAGAGGCGCGCACCGAGCCACTGGAGCGTGTGCCAACCGTGAGGCGAACGCCAACAGAGAGTATGGTGATTGTGTCGAGGACAGGAGGAAAGGCGATCTTCAGTTCATGCAATGCACCTTTCAGCTCAAGCCCGTCGATAATGTAGCTTTGGTCAGGTGTTTGCTGCAACCCAAGGTACGCAGACAGTCTGAGAGTAGGCTTGGCATCTTCTCCGATGAAAGCTCGAAAGAAGGTGAAGATGCCATCGAGTGCACCACCAAACTCTACTTCCGTGCGAAAATACAATCCTGCAGGTGAGCTTCCAATTGGCATCGACCAGTATTCAATGGCCGAGTGGGTAAATGAAACGGCCCCGAAGGCCGAGGAAGAAAGCGATGGAAAAAGAGAGGCAACTGAAACACTCTCGTCAACTTCGTATTTCCAGAATTTGCGGGATTGTCCCTCGGGAAGTTCATTCCTTCCGGCAACATCTTTGAATACTGGATCTGCCCAGAAACCATCCCATCCTCTGACTGTGGGAACGTCAGTACCAAGGTCTTCAGTAGCCTGAGAATTTCCAATTTTGGCAACTTCCTGTTGAACTGGCTTGACCGATGGGGGCGGAGGCTGAGCAACTTGCTGAAAAATGGGGTCATTGAAGAAGTTTCCGTCGGAAATTTTGATAGCGCGTAATTTTTCGTACAAGAGTGTGTTATTCCTTGTTCACAATTGACTCTGACCAGATAATCTCATCTCACCCTCCGCTGAAAATTCTGCGCGTATAAATAATATCACGCGGACACTACCACACATTGAGAGGACGTCATCAACTGTTCCTCGCATCATGGTCTTTGGTTTCCGCTGGTTGTGCAATATTGGCAGTTCCTTTCCTTCGAACTATCGAAGCTGTTTTCGGTACGTGTTCCCTGAACTAAAAAATGGCGCGGGATGGCTGGTTCTTTCTGGATCGTGTTCCAACGGAAAGCCTTCCGGAAAAGATCCGAGGCCGTGCGATTTGTCGGGAAGGCATGACATTCCAGGTTGCCTCTTGTGAACGGCAAGTTGTAACACCCCTTTACTTCACAGTCTTCCCGGAAATGTGGAATGATGGTAACAGAAGCATGTGTTCAGTTGATGTAGTAAAGTAAGTTCATATTGTCTTGCAGAACTAGTTGACCGACGTCAGATACGCGCTCTTGCCCTACTTTAGCTATTCTAAGGTAAAATCAAAGACTCTGCAAACGAGTGTGGTGTCCTGCAGCACTTTTGAATATACAGTTGTAGCAAAACATCCTTTAAGAGTCCTCATAGAGACCTTAGAAAGCTCTAAGGGGATCTCCAAAAGCTCCCTTCAAAGCATCTCCGACTTGATTGACCTGAGTATAGCCGGCACTGGAAACCATTCCCGCAGCTATGTTCCCGAACTTGGTGACAGTAGATTCAACGAAGCGATGCTATGCCATTCAGCACTCATAACGTTTATTCGTGCGAGGGATCTCATACCTGAGAAGGCCTGCGTTCCTGATCATGGTAGCAAAGCCACCGCTCAGTTCCCCCCTTCTTCTGACCGAACTGGAAACTCTCATCAACATTGAGAGTGAGTTGATCGCCACCAATAGCCTTCTTCTTCAGCTCATCGACTTTATCCTTCTGAATAAAGATCAGGCCTTCACGCTCAGAGTCGTTCGCTACAAAGAACTGTTATTTTCTCATTGTCATCAGTGCATCTGGATACTCACGCGTCTTGTTCTCATACTTGCAGATAACATAGGTTCCTTCGCGAGTCTTTAGGGCCTGCGACCATTTGACATCGACTTCCTTCTGGCCGAGCTTGTCGGCAGGGACGAAGATTGTGTCACCCTTGGAAACGACCATTGTGAGAATTGAAGATGACAGAGTGTCTGCTGAGTTGGTAGTGAGCTTTGATATGGATTTGATGAAGTCAAAGGCTATTGAGGCTGCATGGATCACACTTTATACTGCGGATGCGTTTGGCAAAATCTTGCTCGGAGAAGTGAAGATTTACGGACTGGGTCAACACGCGCCCCTCACACGCCCTCTCGACCTGCGGACCGCTGCAGGACTTGCCAATCAGCACTCGGGGGTTGGATTTGCGAAGTTGAACCATGGCTACGAGACGGCTTCATCTGCTGAGAACGGCTATGACAAGGAAGGCACCTTGAGGCACAGACCTCAGGTCCGTTCAGCCAGCTCGAGCCATTCCGGCCCAGTTGTTCCATCGAACGCGTGCAAAGGGCGGAGTCACAGACTCTTCTCGCTCTGTTCATTAGATTCAAGGTACCGAAGAGGTGTTTAGGGAGAAAAGTACGCTTCGGGTAAGTCGAAAGTGACTGTGCGGTGAAGTTGGCCGCGTTCAATTGTGAATGTGCTTCCGATTCAGATCTTGCAACGTGCGGCATTTTCTTCCCTTTCTACTTCGGAACAGTAGCTGAGCGAAGCAACTGAAATAATCTGGACACCTCACCCTCAATGGCGGAATCCTTTTCATTCCCAGGGGATTAGGGTCCGCATCAGGTAATTTCAAACTTGGTGACCCCGCAAAACGGTAGCGTTGCTCCAATTTCATTCCTTGCAGTACTCAGTGGCGCCACGTTACGCATGCCTTCCCATAAATCTTTCTCGAATTCACCGGAAGGTTGGGGTCGCCGTGAGCTCCGCCAGACTTTGGTGTCCACTCCTTGGGGATTGTGGAGCTGAGACTCAAGCAATCTGGTTCATGGCTCCTGTCACCAACAGACATCACTTTATTGGTGTGGCCGCGAACGTTGACCATATCAAGGGGAGACCTCATCGAAGAAGTGATCAGAAAGGCCGAAATCGACGATCGAAGCCACTGTGCGAAGCAAACTTGTGGCTTGCATCCCTTACGAGTATCGACCGGTGAACGACGAATGCAGGCAAGTAATTGTGAAACGTGAAAGCCAATCTTAGTAAGCGACTTATCAAACCAACATAACAGCTTTGCCTGAATCATTGTCTTTCTCTGCCAGGCCTTCTGATGCGAAGTCTTCTCCGGATGAGAGGCAGGACTATTTTCACTCATCGCTTTCCTTCATATGGGCATCGAACACACCTCCTTTTCATAAGTCTGTCAGATAGTTGACAGTTACGACTTGGTGATCAGGCCATGAATGAAGCCTCTAAGTGAGTTTGAACAATTCCGTCACAAGGATTAGCTTTGGGCATTTCAACAGCCTCAAGATACGGTCAGCCTTGGCTCAGCAGCGAAGCGGAAAGTTTCTAAGCCTTGAAATTGAATATTGAATTAGAGCAAATTGAGTCTTTTGCTACATATGTAAGTGGTTATTATGTGTTTATCTGGCTTGTCTCTTGCTACTAAAGCATATGAAAGGATGCATGCCAACATCCAACGCCTTGTAGCACGTTGGAGCTTCTTATGCTCAGGCAACCTGACAAATACGGGGCAGTATTACAACTTGACATCTCTCTTTCTTCACGGCTACTTGACTTTTGTATTTGCATCGGATCACCTGGCGTAAGATAATCGAAGATCATCCTGTTGAGTAGGAGCAATGTCCGCTTTGATGGGCAGATTGTTTCCCTCAATCATCTCCTCCAGCCTTGAAATTATACACGAATGGTGCTAGCCACTAAGTTGTCGGCTGTAAATATCGTATAAATCGTAATCCACTTGGCTGAGAAATCTTTCGCAAGAACGCTTGACGAAATACTCACGAATCAATAAGAAGGGAATTCCACTTCCAAGGCATAGGCGCCGCCGAAAGGTTCGAAACCTCGAAACTACTATGAGAAAGATCGAGGTTCTTCGAGGCTGCCGGGCTGATACTATTGGATGATACGGACTTAATGAGTTTTCCCGGCTAATGTCAAGCAAAAATGGGGTGTCGCCTTCAAATAAGTCTGCATAAGTCTGTTCTTTGGCCGAGCAGCATGGTAGGTGGTCCATGGTCCGATGAAAGAGAACAGTTGAGGTCAAGAAGTCTTCCAGGCGGGCTATCCACGTGGCGAAGAAGCTGTCCCGTCGGTGGAATGTGAAACACACTTTGATTATTCCCCTGCCTTGAACTCCAGCCTCAGCCAAAGCTGGGAAATATGTATCTGCCAATGTCTTAGGTCTAATGGCGGTCATATGATGTTTGCTGGGACTATGGTTCAATGTCGCACTGAGATGACTAGCTCTAGTTTTATGATACCTGCGTCGCATCCGCCTGGTCACTATTCAGAAAAAGGGTGAGTTGTCAAAGTCGCCGGGCAAGCGAAGCGCGGAGCCGTGCCATTCGCGCCAAGACGGGAGCGATCGGGGCCCCAGCAGAGGCGCGTCACCGAGCACCCAAAAGTTCTCCGGTCGCCGCAAATCCACCGTTCCGCCGTCGCGCGCGCCGCATTGTACATCCAGCCACCACCCAAACATCGCGACAATGAGCAGTTTACCAGGCATGCTGCCGGGCGGCCGCCCCATGGGCGCTATGGGCGCAGGTATGCCCGGCCAGAACCCCCAGGGCATGAGTGAGCAGGAGCAAGCCATGGTCAAGGCGGTACGTATGAAATCTTTCCATGCAGTCCTTTCTTTTTGCGCACTGCGCAAAGAACTTGACACTGCTTTGAGCATTTTGTGGTCAGCCAGACTGTGGATAACCATGCTGACTTAGCTTTTCTCACAGATGCAAGCAGGCATGGAGTCCTGCTTCACCAAGCTCGTCATGTCCGGTGTCGCAGGTGCCGGTATGGGAGCCATCTTCGGCCTGTTCATGTCCAGCGTACGCCTTCCCTCTCTTCCTCGAGAGCTACCTCTCCCGAAAAACCCCCCACCAAAAGCCTCTAATCCCCGATTCGTCGCACTCAATACCGCATGCCCACATCTTTCGAGAACCGGCGAGCACACGACACGAATCTCAGCTGACACACCACCCAGATGCGCTACGACACGCCCCTCACCCCACAAGGCCAGGAAATCGCCAAGCTGCCCCTACGCCAGCAGCTGCGCGCCGGCTTCAAAGAGATGGGCCGCGCCTCGTACAGCTCCGGCAAGAACTTCGGTCTGATCGGCGCCGTCTTCTCCGGGACGGAGTGCGCGATTGAGGGTGTAAGAGGGCCCGCACGACTTTGAAATTCAAGGAGGGAAAGCTGACTTGAGCAGCTTCGCGCGAAGAACGACCTCTTGAACGGCGTCGCGGCCGGCTGCATCACCGGCGGTGCGCTGGCGGCCAAGGCGGGTCCGCAGGCCACGGCTGTGGGATGCGCTGGCTTCGCAGCGTTCTCGGCCGCGATTGATTATTACATGAAGCTGCCGCCGGACGAGACGAAGAACCCTGTGATATAAATAACGCGATTGAACGGCATGGGCTGAGGATGGCAAAGCAACATCTTGAAAAGATTTGCACGGGAACGACTGCATGGTAGATATATCTAGAGGAGGGATGCTTTGCTACGGACAGCGCAAAGCACGGCGTTGAGGCGGTATATACATGTATATTAAGAGCTTTGGGAACGGCGTTTGGAGACGGGAAAACAAACTCGAAGAGAGGTTGGCTGTATTACTAGCTTATGGGAATCGACGCTCCGCACTTCCAGACTATTCCTTGCTACAGCCTTACAGTCCGCCGGTCTGCTAGCTTTTCTGATGAAAAACTTTCACCCTGTAACGATAAATTACTGTCCGCAGTGTGTAAGATCCGGAACTTGAGGTAGCAGACGCTGATAGAGCGCCTTTGAAGACTTGATAATAGTCCATGAGGGGAAACCAAGTAGCAAAACAAACTAATGGGAATTTTCAACAACAGTATAGAGGGTATTCACGGTACAGTTCGACGGTAAGATTCTGACAAATTATGAGAAAGCTCACTCTTTCATTCCGAGCCATTTGAATCAGGCATGCATGGACAGCTCGAACATGACTCCGGCATGCCTTTGAATGTTGCATCCTCATGATATTACGAATGACTTTTCCCTTGAAGCACCCCGATGCTCCACCAGAAGCGCCAGAACGAAATAGTAATGCCAGGGAATCAAGTCTGGGAAGTAAACTCGAACTGCGCATGAGAAGCTTTGTTCTGCGCGTCAATATCATCAGGGAAGGTGTAAAAGTGAACCAAGCAAGGCTCCTCATCCTTCCGCCGCACATCCATTCGTTCAGTTACGCATCCTGTTCGCAACCCATCTCTTCAGCACAAACTCCCGCACCTTGAACTTCCCCAAAAACTCTCCAATGTCCTTCACGGCCCCCTCAACCGGCGGCGGCACCTCCACGTAGACGAGCACCAACGTCTTCAAAACCTGGCTCTGCACGCGGTTCACGCAGTGCAGCCACCACCAAGAATTCGTCTCCTTCTTTTCTTGGTCCTTCCAGTACGGGTCTGAGTAGCTCGGCACGATCTGAACCGCGAATTCTGCATGTGAAAATACAGGACCGCGGTTATAGATCATGTAGTCGACGGAGAACTTGACGCCGTCGCGGACAACCCAGCCACGGCTGCGGTAGTGGTGGTAGACGACGTACTTTAGAAGGAAAGGATCGTCCGGGCGGACGAGCAGGGCCGACGAAGGCGGGAAATAGGAGAGGGAACGGCAAAGTTGGAAAAGCTGGAGGGGCTCGACGATTTTCTTGGTGCGGGCAGCGACAACCTCGAGGACGCCGAGGCCATAGGTGAGGAAGAAGGCTTCTTCGAGGGAGAGCTGAAGATGTTCTTCGTTTTGGACTGGCTCATCGAGAGCAAAGTCGGTTGAAGGCCCTGCAGACTTCTCCGACTGAGCAGCCTTAGTAGATGACTCGCCAGAGAGCAAAGTATCCGTCGATTCTTGCTGCGATACGGATTCTTCTACTAGCTTCCCTTCCTTTCGCAATTGTTCCTCAAGAACTTCGCGCTCTTTGCGAGCTCTCTCATTCTTCATCTCCCTTCTCTCCTGTCGCCTCTTGTTGGTGTAGTCCTCTGCCTTGATCTGACCAGACAGGATACCACGCCGATGTTTCTCACGATCAAGCCATGTGGGTTCGCTTCGACTCAAGCTACCCTTCCCGAAGAAGCCTTGCTCCCATAATGCGCGCACGCTCGCAGGGTCTGTAACATGGATTGACCTCGTCTCGTATGAGAGATATGCAACGTGGCGGTTTGGCGGATGGGAGGCAGGCGGGTAGAAGTATTGGGAGCAGATCAGATAGGCAATGCGAAGTAGAGACAGCGGGTTGTGTGGAACGAAGGCCGGCAGAGGATGTGTCACAATTGGAAGCGGTTGGGCATGGATCTTTGCATGGTTGGGCCTTTTCGGGCGCTGCTTTGCGTTGGGCTTGGAATCCTTATGCTGGGCGCCTTGGCCATTGGTTGCGGAGTCTACGCGGCCATTCTGATGCTCTACTACAGGCAGCGTTGAGGCTGAGCTGTGAGGCTGATCGGCCATGATGACTGATGTGGAATACTGGCAACCTTTTTCGCAACAAATGTCAGCAAAGAGCCTCAGAAGAGTATGAAGTGTGAGACACAGGCGAGATTAAGTGTATGGATCAGATACCGTTGTAGTCTAATACACGAGACCACCATCGAGAGCAACAAAAGTCAGTGTCGCTCCCATTGTGGGATTACAAAAGGTTGTCATCATCTGAAGGGAAGAGGTGCATGTGATGGAAAAAATAGCTGACTCACCGAAGAGCGTGGGTTACGCGATGGGAAGCCTATCCATTGAGCAAGGCGGGCGTCTGCCTTGCGAATGGTAGAGTGTGAAGCCTTTCGGCAGCAGAGTGGCTGTGATGGCGACAAAAGTGTCGGGTTCTGCAGGAGCTCACATGGTTGCGGTGGTGAGATGTGGGAAGCCGACGAAATTTGCGGCGCGAGAAAAAGGTTGTTGAAGCCGAGAATGCGCCGACAGGGCTGAGCTAGACTTCTTCGAGCGGCCCTTCTCCATCCATCTCCCATCATCGTTCCTTCCCGTCGACGAATCCTGTGCCCGCGCCGCCATGGGCCATCTTTCTTACAGATACTTGCTAGCATAATCGGTAGGTACAGGATTTCTCCTTTTCTATTCTTGTCGTTTCCCATCCGACTGCGTGTCCTGTGTGATAAGAGCGGTGGCGACCTCATGGCAATTCCACCGACTGTGCCACTCTCGTCCCCGTCTTTCTCCATTGGATTCGTGCGGTGGCTTTTCATCTCCAAACATCACCAGCGCATTACGTGGGGATCGTATACATTTTCCTGCATGTCCTATGTATATGTCACCCAGCTCGGATACCTCTTGGCAACCGCGCATATCTGCCAAAGCTTGAATCTAACGTCTTACCTCCACCGCTTTGCCAGTCCGTTTTTATTCTTGTTTGGAGCAACAGAATAAATTACAACAGAAGGCTCCGATCTTCATCATGCCTCTATTAAGACTCCCCGTCCGGGGGATGTCTCGCACAATAATACTTCGTACGCCAGCAAGGGCGTTGGCTACGTCAGCACCTCTACACTCCATTAGATCTGCAAAACAGGCAGGGCCTCGGAATCTAAGACGTTCTGCACCAATATCTCGACAACAGCTCCCCAGCACTACACCCAAGAGCGCTCCAGGAGCAACTCAAAGAAGCAATTCTGAAACACCAGAGGATGCATCTCGTCAGCAGCCAGAGGATCAACCTGCACTGTCGAGAGTTCAAGCTATATCTGCTGCTCTCAGAGATGGTGCAGAGAATTCAGAAAATAGTCTCAATGCTCCTGTGCATATTCCAGAAGACCCGCACAGTGTCCTCAAGACAGATCATCCAGCCACGTCGATTCTCGCCAACTCATCCGTTGTTGTCCAGAGACAGCTGGAGATGATGAACGTACTCATGGGCTTCGAGCAAGCAAACAGATACATCATCATGGATGGACAGGGGAACCACATTGGCTACTTGGCTGAGCAGGAGAACGGATTTGGCGGCACCATGGCCAGACAAATGTTCAAAACGCATCGAAGTTTCACTACACACGTATTCGATAAGCATGAGAAGGAAGTTCTGAGGGTAAGTTTTTTCTCTCCATAGCCGACTGAGGACTCAGCTGACACAAACAGTTTCACCGTCCATTCAGCTGGATAAACTCCAAGATCCGTGTCTATGACGCCGTTAATGGCACGGATCAATCATACTCCCCATCAGACGCCCTCCAAGGCACAAGTTCCACATCCCTCATCAACCAGACGTCGGCGCAAATCTCCCCTCTCCCCCTATCCGCCATGCGAATCATCGGCGAAGCCCAGCAACAATGGGCGCCCCTCCGCCGCAAATACAACCTCTTCCTCGCCCGCGACCCCACCGCCATCGAACACGTCGACGCCCCTCAACTAACCTCCGGCGACCTCCCTCTCTCCTCTTCCAAATCCCTCACTGTCGCCTCCCCCAGCACCGCCGATCCCACCCGCCAAACCTTCGCCCAATTCGCCTACGTCAACGAGCCATGGCTCTCCTGGGACTTCTCGCTCCTCTCCGACGACAGCCGCCTCCTCGGCTCCGTCAACCGCAACTTCGGCGGCTTCGCGCGCGAAATATTCACGGACACGGGCGTCTACGCGCTGCGCATGGACGCGGCATCCCTATCACAGGAACCGAGCCATCTCATCTCGCACACCGCCCGGAAAGCAGCGCACGAGCAGCCTCTGGGCATGACGCTCGACCAGCGCGCCATCATGCTCGCGACGGCGGTGAGCATCGACTTCGACTACTTCTCGCGCCACTCCGGCGCCGTCGGCGGAATGGGCCTGCCCATCCCCATCTGGATCCCCGGTGGTGGCGGCGCCGCGGCCGAGGGCGCGGCCGCCGAAGGCGCGGTTGCGGGCGCGGGCGAGATCGGCGCGGCGGGGCGTGCTGCCGGTGGTGTGGCGGGGACGGACAGCGCGGGTGCGGTGGCGGCGGGCGCGGGGACGATGGTCGGGTATGAGGCGATGCAGAGGCAGCGGGGTATGGGTGCGGAGGAAGGAGATGGACTTCAGCATCAGGGCGAAAGAAGTCAGCCGCAGCAGGGAGAGGAGGTATGGGGAGAGCAGAACCCCTGGGATGAGTGGGGCGGTGGTGGTGGTGGTGGTGCTCCGCCGAGTGGTGGGGCGAGTGGAGGGGTAGGTGGTGGTGATGGTGGGTTCGATTTCAATGACTTCTTCTAGTGGCGTTGCATTATCACCCGGATAGCTCTCTACTCTGCTGTATTGGATAGATACACATTATTTCCTTTCAATGACAGCGATTGTACCATTGAGTTACTGTGTCGATACACTCTGAAGTGGATGAACAGCTACTGTCATGTTTAGAGCATGTGGGCAAGGGGATAATACATAAACTCGCACTGTAGAGATTCTTGCGCCAACGGGCTCCGTCAACAGCTTCTTCCACATCAAATAGGAGACAAGGTTCGAAACGAGGGACCTGAAATTTATTTGACTTGCGGTTCTGGGCTCCGCTTTTCTATTGCCATCCCAACGCGTGTAGATAACAAACCATCACGCAGGACCACGAAACATTCAAGATATGTAAAAGACATGAATAAGGAATGATGAATCTGTCCGCCAATGTAAAACATGCACGGCGCTGTTGCCTTAATTACTAATATTTCTCGCTTTTGATTGTACGGATACCGATGTTGACTTCAGGGATGCAATGTTGTTATGATATCCGCAAAATATCTAACAGCAATTCACGTCTACTGTGTCATCATCTCTTAGTAGTTGAAGAAGATGAGCGAAGCCAATTCTGCCGATTCAAAATAAATGAGTAGAAAGGGTGCGTACTTTTAAGGTACCAAAGCAGGTTCCTCCGGGTCAGTCACGAGGACGATAAGAAACAATAAAATCATCAGATGAAATTGGAAGGAAGGTTAGCAGATGATGTGAAAATTTATTGTGTACGAAAAACCAGAACAGATGGCTTACATCGATACGTGCTCAAAGTTGATCAGCACATGCTTAATATCATTTTCGACTCGCTAAGCTATATTAAAAGCAGCACCGGCCTCGCAGCTATCTAGACAGCTCTAAGATTCCTTCGTTGTCGAAGGCAGCAGATTGAAGGAGATGAAATTTTGTGGTAACTGCCAACATATGTCCAAACTCGGCTCAGAAATGAGATTCAGGCAATTCCATGAGACATTATGAGCCGTGGTGAAGACGACCAGCACTATTGCAAAGCTAGAATGCAAATAATACTTACGTTTCGCCAGTCCCTATCAGCATTGGCAAAATAAACTCAACAAGAAAGCTAAACGCTGCCTGGCCCCGCTTTGCTATTTTTCATAAAGACACGCAAGTCATTCGAACAAAGAAAAGGGCGAGTGCCCGGTCACCTGTTGAAGCAGTTTTGACCATTCCCGACTCCGATATGTTGGTACGAGTGATCGGGAACAGAATGCCAGAGGTGAGATGGACGCAGGCTTCAAATACTGCCGATCCAGCGAGAAGAGAATAGCCAAGAGTGTGATAGAGCAGGTGACGTTCCCATGATCAATACATAACCTGCCGACTCACCAGTATCCACCCAGAAAAAGAACGCCAAACCCGTTGTCTACGCACCATCCAAAGTTAAGAAGCATCCTCCCGACTCCGATCATGCATCGAAACCAACACCCTCCCCTTCAAAGACCCAGCCCTCTCCTCACATTCTCCCTCACAATCCTCTCATACTCGCTCCTCTTCTCTCTCCACATCCGCGCCGCATCCACATTCGCCGGGCTCTCATCATTCGGCTCCGCCAGCATGCTCATGACCGAAATCAAGATCTTCTCCACGCTCTGGATGGGGCTCCACCGCTCCGACGCATGCTCGTAGTGATTCGGGTCGTCGCCCGGCGGGTGCAAGATGGAGATGCACACCGTACCATTCGGATAAACTAAATCCACGCGTCAGCCCGGGCCGGCCTCTCCCACTCGAAAAGGAGAATCCCTCACCATTCGGATGCCACATGTCGCACGTAAACCGCATCGTCGGCGGCGCCAGCGGGTAGTCCTTGGGGAAGCGCAGCTCGGCGGGGAAGATGCCGCCCTCGAAGGGCGTGCCCTCGGGCCCCTGGATCAGCGCCTCCCACACGAACATGTCGTCCTCGTTGACGGGCCCTGCAGTGATGCCGTCCGGCGGGTCGTTCGAGAGGGCTTTGTACTCGTGGAAGAGGCGTTTGGAGGCGACGGAAGTGGCTGCCATTGTGCTGCTTTGTGAAGACTTGCGCGCGGGGTAATGTTGTTCGGTGCGGATGGTGGAGGGGAGGTGGTTGCGCGAGGATCCGGAGCCTGAAGAGAGAGTGGTGGAAGTGGTGCAGGTAGAGGGCGTTTGTCGTGCGGAGTTGTAGGTGAGGTGTGCAGTTGGGCGGGGCGGTGTCGACTGAGTCGTCAAGCGCGGCGTTGACACGGAGGTAAAGAGACATGTCCGGTTCGCCGGGTTATTACCGCGTGGGGTAGCGCAGAACTCACAGCACTATTAATTTACGACAACCACATGAGCTTGAAAGGCAAAGCGTGCTCAAGGTGAGACTCGACCATTTTGTGTCAATCCCAGAATTTCCTGTACACTTTCTCCCTGTTTTACATGAAAACCAATGCCCAACCCAGATTCCTTGCCGCATAAGCTCAACGATAGCTTAGTTTTACAACAGCAGATGTTTAAACCTGTCCGCGAATGAACATTGCAACCGTCCGCGTCTCGTTCTCACACCGCAATCACGCTTATTTCTTGCCCTTCCTTCCACGCATACCTCTCCTCTCCGCATTCTTCGTCTTTCTCGCCGACGCCTTCCGCCATGCCTTGAACCGATCACCCGGCGTGAACTTGCTGACCTTATCCGCAACACCCGCCCTCTCTGCAACCCGACCAATCTCCCAGTTGGCCTCCCTATACATGTAACCCGGCCGGAGCGACAAGTTCCTCTCCGGGAGATTCTTCCTCTTCCGTGCAGGCACCTGCTTCACATTGACGTTCTTCGCCGAGACCTTCGCTGTCAAATCGCCGCTCTCCTCCGCCGCGGCCTCGGCCCTCGGAACGGCCAGCATACCGAGCCGTCTCCGCCGCGCGGCGTGCGGCGGGCTCGGCAGCGTCTGGGTGCGCTCGAAGACGACGCCGATGTAGCGGCGCTTGGGGTGCAGGGCGGGATTCTTGTAGTACTTGACGTAGCCGGAGGCCGTCGCGTGGATCGTGTGGTCGCGGCCCATGGCGCAGTTCTCGCCGGGGAACCATTTCGTGCCGCGTTGGCGGAAGATGATATTGCCGGGGACGACGTATTGTTCTGAGAGCAGGAAAACGAATCAGCAACAGAAATGAGATGATTGCAAGGCTTGGTGTAGTTTGTGGTGTTGGAGTGGCATTGCGACATGCAAGAGGTACGGGAATGCGTACCGCCAGTCTTCTTCGCTCCCAATCGCTTTCCGACACCGTTCTTGGGGCCGTTGGCACGTCCTTGGGCCTGATGCGTGGCATGACGGACGAAAGTCAGGTTCGGCGACGAGGACGAGGCGGCGAGCGAGGCGCGCAGGACATCGAGGACATTGAGGGATGCGGCGGGCGAGATCGAGGCGTGCGCCGCACGCGATGCAGCCAGAGCAGCCCGAATGGGCGCTTGGGCGCGTGGTAGGAGCATTGGGCGGATGTGGTGTGGCGGAGGTTGAACGTGTGTGGACCACCGAAAGTCCGCAGTTGGATTGTCTGAGCTCGGGAAACTTTGGATGCAGTCTTGGCGTTTCTCACAACATCACGTGACTTTCTCCAGCACCCCCGACGGGGCTGTTCATCGCTCGGGTGGATGCTGCCGTGGGTACCTGATCTACGCATGCTGATGCTGACAGGGACAGATGAGCTTAATTTCGCTCATATCTTTCATCTTAACCAGATCACCCGCTTAAAGCCGGAAAAGTGCCATATCTATTTCAAGGCCCACAGTTCCATGCGGATGAATGGCCATCGGACATCAAAGGCGAACGCATAATCACTTCTTATTCAATAACATGCCGTATTAAGTCTTTCATTCATGGTAACGAGGCTCTGTGACAAATTCCCGATCATTGCGGAAAAGCACATCCTTTATGGCAAATACACAAGACGCCAAAACTCCATCGCTGTATCATGTCTGCCTATACATAACTGCAAATAGGCCAGCTGAGGGCAACGCAGCCTCAAGCTTTGAGTTTGGCCAGACCTGCCCGCAGTTCCGGATACCAAAATAATGTGAAGCAAAATAAATGCGGATCATAAATCCCTCAGTCATCATCATGCCTCGCGACCGTCTCAAAAGAGGTGTCATCATTGGCAGCATGACCATAATCGGCAACAGCGGAAACGGAAGAATTTCGGCTCAATCGCTTCCCCGCTGTAGCAGCATCGTGATCTGCGACCGGAGCAGGCATGGCCCAAAGAGGATGTCGAAACGCGAGTTGAGACGACCAGGCCTCCAGAACGGGTAAGCGAACGAGGACACGGCGGAGCGCAAAGTCCGGGAGGAACAAGGAATGGATCAACAGGCACGGCTCTCCATTCGTGACGGGCCGGTTCGTCGTTGATGGGGAAAAATTAAGCATGGACAAGACGTCTCGTCTGTGCTTCGAAAGCGTAGGATGACGTTGAGCTAGGCCCTTGGAGCGGCCAGACGGGGCTTAGCGTCAGAAAACAGCAGGCTGGCGGAACCGACAACCAGGACGTGGCGAGTCGCTAAGTTTGCTTGCTTTTTTGTTGATGCTTCTAGGATCCGGTCTTCTTCCGAAGTAGAGCCATCTTCAGTTGCAGATATGCCAGTATGGCGGGGTCGGATACGGATGGTTGCTGGCGTTGGGTGTGGGCCTGGATGGAGCGGCCAGGAACAGACATGTTCCAAGATTCAATGGAGGAAGCGTGTCTGGGCTCCAGATAAGGGTGGGATGAAGAGGACTCGGGCGGTGAGGTTGCTCGAGGCAGAGCGTGGATAGGTGCAGATGGAGTAGGCATTTTCGGTGGCGAGCGTGAAGAAAAGAGACGTGGTTGTCGGACGCAGATTTCAAAAGAGCACTTATGTATCCGGAAGGTGACGAGGACCGTATGTATAATGCCGCGTCAGATGGGGCAGCGCGGGAATCGGAAGGGCTTAAGAGCCAGCGGACTAAGAAGCAAGGTAGGTGGGGGCGGAGCATGTATTGCAATTCCGGAAGTCAAGAGCATGCTTGGGATATAGTAGCGCAGAGATTAAGTGGGCGGAGGACGTGGGTATGGAAGCAAGGGCCAATGGAGAGGGCTCATGCTGGGCAGGCAGGAGCGGAGTGACAAATAGACAGCACGGACAGAGTGAAACGAATCGCGGCGGAAAACAGTCGGTCAGGCGTTGCTGGAGATGATCCGAGGGCGAGCTAGGGTTGAGGGTCGTGTGGTGGTGATTTGGAATACTAAACAAGAGCCAAGGCAAGCGAGAGGCGCCGCCGCGGACCCTTGGAAACTCGGGCCACCCGCCGCTGAGCCAACCATTGCACCCCGCGCTCGCCCACTGCTCCTCTGTTGCTCCAACACCAGTACCAGAGCTGCATCAATCCGCGAGAAGGCCCGACGCCAAAGCGCTGCTGCATCGACAGATCGATCCTCCAACACCACCACTCAGTAGCGCTGACAGCAAGGTGCATTGCGCTGCATTGCTACCTGCCGTATACATAGCTTGCCCTACTGCACGTCTTCCTTCGACTGTTGTTGGCACCGGGCGCGCGCGCTAGACTACTGCGCCTACATCACAAGCCTCTCCCGCCCTTCGACGTTGGGCAGGCGGCTTCGAATGCAAATTCCCTCACAAGCCCGCAAATCCGATCTGTGTTTCCGGATGATTGCCACCAGTCCAACCGGCGCCTCCGAGTTGCGAACGTGAAGCAGTGAGCACAAGGCGAAACCGTGGCTTTTCATAAGCTCGTGTCCCGTACCTTAGATCTACCCAAACGGCAACTGCTGCCGTGGCGGCACCGTCTGTATCCTGCAGTAGCCTAAACGCCTCGACAGTCTTTTTGTCATCCATCTCGTACGTTTTCCCACAACTCACCCGGGACTCACAACGCCGCATGCCATTTGCCTGCGCCACATGGGACGAAGACGCCATCACCATCACCACACAGCTTCCGCGAGGACCTAGCGCTATCGCCGTCACCGAAACCACGGCGCCAGCCAGCCACGACGGCGCCCACGCGATAGACATGTAAAACCATGCAGCGAAACAACCGACAGCCATCTTCAAGTAACCAGCGCCGCTGATTACTCTTCAAAACACTCTATTCCCACATATCCCTCACTCATGAGCAAGAACTTCCAAATCCTCAAACATTTCCCCCACCTTTCCTGTGCCCGAGAATTGAAACACAGTTTCGAGGCGTCTAACTCTGCTAAACTTACCAGCCGTCGATCTCGACGCCTGCGACATGGAGCATCTCTGGCACCCTAATGAAAATCCGGCGGGGAACCTTAGACTGGGCCCAAATCGACCAGCTGAAGCATGAGGCATACTCGCTCAAAGCCGAAGCCCTAGATGCAAGGCCCCAACATTGTCGGCTAAAGGATATAGCGAAAAGAAGAAAAGGGTGATAACGTCCCTTCTCTCAGTTCCGCGTCGAACCTTAATCTGTTCCCAGCGGTTCGGAATTCGAAGGCTTGTGCTTCCCGCTGTCCGTGCGACCACGCAGTGCCGTCCGTCTGGCAATGACAGTTCCCGTCCACAACCCTGTAGAAAAAGAACAAAAAAAAAGACCCTGTCGCCGATAGCCCGACTTGTCCGATGAGGCCGACCGAGTCTCGCACGACCACAGTACTGTCATGATCGAGGGAGATACGTACCTCTCGGTCGCACTCGCGCGTGTGCGTGCTGCCAACCAGACGTTACTCAATACTAAGAAGAAAACCACGTGCAAGAACGCGCGCGTTAGTCATGAATGCAGTTGTGACCTCTGCGCTACGTGCACTGACATGACAGCAACGGCGTACGGCCACGGAAATAGCAACAACGAAGGATGATTGATACTTTCTAACTATGTATGGACTAATTCTATACCGACGATATGTCTTCTACCATATATTGTCAACCGTCAAATCACGCTCTGTCATGCTCCGCGTTACAAAAGCTCGCGACCGACCCAGCGGTCTCCCCAAAAATCAGTCCAAAAGTTTAAAAGAGTGAACGCATGTCGTCGGCGGCGTCGTCGAAAGTAGCATCGAGGCTGAAATTTTCCAGCCTAGAGACTCGTGCGCGTGCGTGATCGTCTTTTCCAGGTCGTACAAAAAGGGAAGGAGGAAAAAGGCAAACAGAAAAAAAACTTCAGAAAGCAAGGACGGAGGGAAGACCATCCCATCCTCACGCCACCACACCGTTGACGCTTTACCCCCAATGACAGATATCAACGACAAAGCATCAACACAAACAAACCAGAAAAAAAGACCGATGTAACACACGACGACACCACGATCACGAGTCGAACACCGGCCCGTACGCAGGCACGCCGCGGCTCTCCATCTCATACACCACCATATCCACGACCTTCTTATTCGAGATGATGCTGATGGCCTCGGCGCCGCTCTCCTTGTACACGCTGTACGCCAGCGCCGGCAGGTCCGGCCGGCCCGTCTCGTCGGTGTCGATGATGCGCGCGTGGGGGTCCGCGTTGCGCACCGCCGCGATGACGGCATCCCCGTAGGTGCGGCGCGGGTTGCGCGTGCTCCAGATGATGCGCACGTCGTGGCGCGGCTTGCCGACGAAGAAGCCGAGGCAGGGGCCGATGCCGCTACCCGTCGCGATCATGACGACGGGCGAGAAGAGCTTGGTGATGGCGGCCATGCCCTGGTTGGGCCCGCTGCGCACGTACAGCGAGCGCGGCGGGTGCGCGATCATGCGCTTCGTCCAGTCGCCCGCCGCCGACACGACGACCGAGAAGCCTTCTTTCCCGTCCGTCCGCGGGATCGTCGCGAACGCGTGGTTCTCGACCATCGGCCGGTCCGAGATGCGGATCGCGCTGCACAGCGCCGGCCGGAAGCGCGAGAAGTGCAGCCGGATGGCGTGCGTGGAGAGCGGCTCGGCCTCGACGGCGCGGCGGCGCAGGCGCGCCCACGGGTAGATGACGAGCAGCGTGGCGGCCAGCAGAAACCAGAAGGCGGGCGACGTGATGAGGATGATGCCGGGCTGCGTCTGCAGCTTGCGGCCGCCGAGGATGGCGGAGGTGATGAGCTGCGCCCAGAAGAGCGCGAGGACGGTCCAGCCGGCGAAGCGGTGCGTGCCCTCGAAGTAGTCGTGGTACTTCTGGCGCAGGCTGGGCAGCGCGAGGATCACGATGGTGACGAGGAGGGAGAGCAGGATGGCCGAGAGGATCACGAAGACCGGCGAGGGTTGGCGGCCGCTGACGTACTCTCGGATGACTACCCCGGTGTAGACGGCGTACCAGACCGCCGAGGCCGTTGAGCACCCGCTGTGGAAACCGCCATAGCTGTAGATCATGGCGCACGAGCGGCGGAACCACAACGGCATCCAGTGGGGAACGGCGAGGGCTGCGGAGAAGAGCACGTTTATCACGTGCTCGTTCCTCACGGCGATGGACACCATCACGTTGACTGCCACGGCGTCGGCTACCGAGTCGGAAGCATACTTGCCGGATTCGTAGACATCGTCGCCAAAGTTGCCGAAGGAGAAGCCGACGAGACCCCAGAGGAGGTTGAGCAGAAAGACGACGGTGTAGATCTTGCGGTAGACGGAGAAGAACTGCCATCGGAACGCTCGATAGAGGGGATGACCTTTCTGCGGCGGAAGCTCGAGGAGTTTGGAGGGATCGTAGGCCTTTTCCAAAGAGCTATTTGAGGAATTTGTCGAATCTCGAGGGCTGGTCTTCTCTTTGCTGGCCTCCTTCTCGAAAGAAGATACGCTGCCGTTGTCACCGGAGACACCGAACTCTTTCGGCTCATGCTCGGAGTCAGGGATGAGGTCCGAGTTCGCAGCTACAACTGCCTTGGCAACTTCCGCCCCAGGTAGTTCCGGCGACGTCGAGTCAGTGGCCTCCCCGGCCTTGGTCTCCACGGGATTCATGGGACACTGTGCTGCTGACTGGTTAGATTCTTCTGCCTTGAAGAAGATATGCGTCAATATCAATTCTCGAATGGGATTTGGAAAGGACGAGCTTACGGATGTCTAATTAAGAGCAAATCCGTTTCCCGCGCTGTTGCGGATTAAAAAGACCTAGCAGAGGGGCACGATAAGCCTGAAAATTGAATAACTTTTGTTAAAGATGGTCGTCTTGATTCAAAGACAAGCAAGAGTCAATCTTGAGACGTTTGCCGACAAAGAGGCAAGGGATTGGGAATGAATTGGTCAAAGAACCTGGCGCACAAACCGTGATTCTGGAGATGGAGAGCCCATGGAGACACGTAGGCATACAACTTTATAGTATTAGATTAGGGACTGAGACGCCGAGCTATCGAATGACGCTAGTTCGCTGTGTGGCAAGTGGCTGGTGATAAGCGTGCACAAGGTGGAACGTCCAGCGGGGTACCAGGAAAAGAGGCGCGTTGTAAAGGCGCCATGCGTGGTAACGATGGGCGAAAGCCGAAAATAGAATAGAGGTGGAGGAAAGAAGTGATGAAATGGCGGAAAGTCTTCCTGATCTGGTAGATCCGGATCAGCGAGTATGCTTAATCACGCATCGGCGCTCAAGGATGCAAAAGGGAATAGATTGGAAAGTAGTTAACGATTGTCTCAAGTTTCTGGGAGAGGGTAGTTGTTTACTGCTTGCCGTCCTTCCGCTTTCCGGATTCCTTGGCGTGCATAGGCCCGCGATACTGCGCACTTCTACATTCCAAGAACCCAAGTTTGCCCAGCGATCTACCTTAGCTGTCCAACTCCTCGGGAAGGTCTCGACTGTCGAGAGCCTTGGATGCGGTAGCGTCAGTGTCAATTGCTTGGAACATAGGGCACTCTCCAGCGCGGTCTGCTGCGCTCGGATATATCGGATTTCGGACATTATGGTGCTGCAGGTGTCGGGTATCCACACAGAACCACGCGTCCGCGAATGGTGATGAGTACAATGAGCAAGAGAGGTCTCGGCTGGGGCACATGCGAGTCGTCAATCCGTAGACGCCTTCACATGTGAGTAGGACGGAGATAGCAGCCGTTCGATTCAATCCAGTATCTTCTGTGAACTCGGACTTGTCGGAGGTGATATGGTGTACGGCATGAGAATTGGCGAAGGAGATGAAGCCAGCCAGCTGAGACATCTCGATCTACGACTGAGAGCAGTGGACTCCTGCTTGGCGTCATTGCCACTCATATTTCGCTATCTTCGCTGTGTGTTGAATCTCTGCTGAGATTAGTTGGCAGTGCAGTATCCTAGCTCTTTGCTTGCTCGTCTGTTAACAGTTCTTCCAAAACTGGATTAGCGAGCTCTTCGCACGTCACCGCGGTTGATCATATCCGTGCTGAGCGTGGACTGGAACCCGCTTAATGATAGGCCGGAGACAAGGAAGACATTGTGGGCTGCATATCTAAGAACACGGAGGTGTCCCCTGTATGTGCCAAGTCAACGTAGAAGCAGACAAGGACTTCTTGACGAGAAGTGGATTGGTTGAGATCCTACCAGGGTAAGTCGAAGATCGGTCATTATCTGATGGCAGAAACAGCTGCGTGAATTCAGGGCCCACAACGTCAGGCCCGGGACGAGGTTTTCATGGGCGACTTCGGAAGCTGAGCTGCGGCGGGCAGACCTTCGTCCTGAACCAGGACGTCCGCATTGTGCTGTATTGCGAGTCAGGCTATTCACACAGTCAGCAGACCAGCAAGATTATTTTGTAGCTTCATATACGTCTGAGAGGCAATTGGAGAAATGCTGCATTGCGGAGGCGGTTGTATGGAGAAGGTGGAGGAGTCGAAGTCTGATTTAGCGAGGGATGGCGTTGGCGCCACACCCAAAGCTGACCAATGCTGCGCATCCGGACCGTTTCCGACCCTCCATCACAACTCCACCATATCCGATCTCGGCACGAGGAATGCTGGATACTCAGGCAAATGCACCTTGCCGCCCTTCGCCTGTCTGTTGCAAAACTTGCACCCCCGCTTCGGTCCTTCCTAACAGCTACTTGCACCAGCCGTTTGTCTCTCTTCTTCCAATACTCTGTTTCCATTGTCTAATGGCTTTGCCAAACGGGCGGCCACCGGCCTTGAGGCACACCCCTCACCGGATTTTGCGGGAAGTACGATTTCAGTGCCGCATTCAGCCATGGACAGCGCAGCACGATTCATTCACATTCGCTGAGAACAGCTTCCAGGACTTTCTGGACAACTCCAGAAGCAAATGATCTTGGGAACGCCAGCCTGGCGAGAAGCATACCAAGGGCAGGATCAAGTCAGTAGCTAGCGAGCGTCCCAGACGATCAACAATGTGTTAATCGCCCGGTCGCTCATTGCATAATGCACTTACAGAGTGTTTGTGGGTCACAGCCCACACAACAGCGCAAACTGACAGAAGAAAAACCAGGGAATGACTGCACTCGCTATCGAGTCCTTGCTAGACCGGTGTTGCAGGAGGAGCAATTTGCTATGCATTAGCTTGCACCTGTAGACCCACTTTTGCAGGGTCTGGAGACCTGGTGGCTAGGCTTTCACAGGCATTTCTCGTGCGGCACTTACTGGAGGCTCGTTCTGGTAGCTCGCATAATTCGTTAAGAATAGCGGTCTTTGATACGTGACCGATACCGCGCATGCTGTGCTCACATTGTCAGGCTGGAAACCTGGGAATGTTATCACTCGAATCCGGGCGTCATCTGGCTCCTGCTGTACGATCGGAACGCCGTCCATGATCCATGCGTATGATGCAATGCACTGCCAAGTGCCTGGTTCAACCCCCCCTGTCGCTAGTCTTCCACGCAGTGTCTCGCAGGACTGCTCTGGACGATGGAATCTTGAATATGTCAACTTCTTTCCGCATACAACAATTGCAAATGTCGACAACCCAGACTACAGCGAGAGTAGATGGCATCATTCATTTGGAAGAACAAGAAGCTCCCACCGTTTGTTTTCACGAATCTGGTGATACTTTGTCACGAGCTTCAGTCACGCTTTTTGTGCCACCAACGAGAGGCGAAACTGTCAGCCGGTTTCGTGCAACAACGCGCACACGGCATCACCAATGCGCACCGTGTTCGACTTCAGCAATATCAGGCGAAAGCTGGGATGCGGGCTGCAACTCCCGCCCGAAGCTAAGGACCCTCGTGGCAGGTCTCATGCATGAAGGAACATTAAGATGGAAAACATGCTCGTGCTACCGTAGATCCGGCGCGGGCCTCGCCTGGCTGAAGCAGCCACGCGCGCGTGGCGGTGGCGTTTCTCCGCGCTTCCTGCCACAGAGAGAAGGCAGAGTGATACGGACGCTTGAGCCCCACAGGTATGAAATCATGCATGCGTGTACAATCACTGCTTGTCTCTTTTTGTCAGTTTAGTCGAAGGTGTTATCGTACCTTGTTATTGTGGAAGGTCTTTTTCTCATCATGTCTCTCCGCGAAAGTGCTCCTCGCTGCATCACAAGCAGCACCTCGAAGATCAGGTTCGTGAGAACGGACGAAGGGAGCGGCGGTATCTCTGCATCTGGTAGTTGTCGAGGAGATTGCTCCGTCTTCCATGTCGACTTGCTTTACCGTATCGGCAGCGATAGACTGTAAATGCATCATGATTGGAGAGGCGAACCTCGGGACGCTTCGAAAGAGCTGTCAGGTCCACGTTGCTTTTCTAAAACGACGTCTTGTCCTGATATCCTGCCGCTGATCGCCATGCCATGCTGCAAGTATGCACGCGTCCATTGGTTGGATTGGCGAGGTGTGGCAGTCGCCAGAGTCGAGGTAGTTGATGTGCTGAAAAAGTCTAGACAATAGGAAGCGTATCCGAGAGCTCGAGACGGCCCATCGTTTACCATTGGCTTTCCTCAGGCTGCGATTGCATCAAAATATACCCCAGGTGAGCAAATTAAAGCTGTAGATAACCCAGCAATCTCGCGAATCAACAACTGCAGTGGTCGTAATGAGGACCTGGCCGACACAGTAGTTGGAAATTGCAACTGCGTGAAAGCCGTTTCTCATTCTCGGGATTCAGGCCAAATGTTTCAAGCGACTAGATGATTGCGGGAGTGCCGAGAGCCCCAGGCGACAGGGACGGGCGCGGTGGAGACTAGGTGCGTGATAGGACAGACAACCGAACGGCATTGCGGTAAGGCAGAACAAAGCCAGCAATATGCAGGTTGAAGTTCCTCTGGATAGGCAATTTCCGATAGTGTGAGTGAGATGTCTCGATTGTATGTACCAAGGACGAGAGCATACATTCATGACGAAGGTGCGACTGCGTTGTATGTACATACGTGTTAGCGAGCGTCGAAGAAAAATGGTGGGTACTGAGAAAACGAAAAGTCTTGCACCTTCCTCTTCGACTCGGAAAATATTTGATCGAGATTGCTCATGATAGTTGACGGAGGTTGTGGGCGCCAAGAAAGTTGGACAGGTGGCATGACCATGCAAGAGCAATGCAGGGGGCAGGAATCTGGACTATGCCGGAATCAGGGAGAGTCTGGCGAACCTGGTCGAAGCTACATCATTAGAGTTCTGATGCTTGGTGCCTGCTTGGACGTTATCACTTCTTCATTAGGACTAAGATGGCCGACAAGACGGAGAATACTCAGTTTTGAGCGAAGTCGCCATGAGGTACCCATTTCTTTTTTGGAATTCCATTTTCCGCTCGGCCACTCGGCAACAGGCATTGGTCTTTGTCGAAGCGACGGGCGACCGGGGATCGCATGCGGAAGATCGCCAATGAGGCGGGTTAAACAGGGGCGCTAGCCGGAGGCAGCAGGCGCAACGGATCGTCCCTTCCCAATCGCAACTCTTTTTCTCGATAAGGTTCGGCACGCGTTCTTTGCTCAGTGATAAGTTGGCTGCGGAATGCAGCGGGCGCAGAAAAAGATATGCGTGGTGCCATCATTGCGTGAGCTGGCGAGGATGTCCTCGTATAGAGACTGAAAAGCCAACCGGTGGCTGGATTGTCTTGCCGCGCGGCTGAAGACCAAGGCACTGATAGGCAGGTGAACGCCACCCCCAGCATCCCGGCATCACATGCCAGAAAGACCCTGCATCGGAACTTGTCCTGCGGTGCTCGTCAGTATGGGCTGTACGTCACACAATCATGCTTGTCTATGTCACGATTGGTGATGTTGCTTTTTGCTCTCATGTCGAGCAGTCTGGTCGCGCGCGAAGGGGCTGCCAAGCCTTTCCTGGCTCAACGGTCCTGAAGCCTGGGGGCTCGCCCTCCCCCTCTATACATTTCTACGGGCGCCGTTCCTTTAGTAGCTCGACCGCCTCTGAGGCTTAGCTAAAGGACCACAAGGGCGTCTGGGAGATGATGAGTCGTCGTCCGGATGCAGGTTCTCATTGGTCTTCATCGAAAGCGGTTCCCGTCGTGCCATTGGAACGCCCAAAGTCAGTCTGGACTGATCGAATGTTTTCTCACAAAAAGAACGGAAACGAGGGATGAAGTTAGACACCAGCGAAGCACGTTTCGCCTCCATGGAGATTTTCTCTACTTCTTTGTCTGCGACTTTTGATCGACAGCGTCTTTAATGGCGCTTTCTGGCATTCTTCTCGTTTACTCGTCTCTTACCCTGTCTCATTAAAATCAGTTGACGTGCATAGGCAACTTACCGGGAAGTGACCAATGGAGGGATGGACAAAGCCGCATCTTGGGCACGTCATCAGACACAGCTCACCCCTCCTCTTCGCGCACGTGGATCCAAGCTCGTCGATCGTCGATGCCAAAGATCCGGTGCAGATTGGATGGCATGCGCTGGCACCAGCACTCGTCTTTACGTTATTGGCCACGATAGCTGTGGGGCTGCGGTGGTATTCGAGAGCTCGTTTGACTCGAACGGTTGCCCATGAGGATTGGCTCATCCTCTCAGCCCTGGTATGTTCAGGCTCGAACGCGATTGAGATGATACTGACCAAGCACAGATTCTGTCAATTGCAATGACGGGTGTCATAGGCGGCGAGGTACACGCAGCGTCGAAGACGGTTGGCCATAGATGGAGTGACGAAACGGAGAATGTTTCGGAGCTTGCAAAGGTAAGGTGCTCCAGGTGTTTCTGTTATTGGACTGTACCGATAAAGCTAACAATGAATACAGTTGGTACTCTGCAGCAATCTGTTGTACCAGGTTCTTATCAACGTGACCAAGTCATCTTTTCTTCTTCAATACTTGCGACTCTTCCAGGATCGTTGCGCTCGATGGCTATGTTGGGCCTTCTTGGTCGTACTCCTAGGAGCAGGGTTGTACGGATTTTTCGGAGCCATCTTCATGTGTAATCCGGTCGACAAGTATTGGAATCCTCGCGTGCCCGGGGCCTGCATGGATGCTAGCACGTACTGGATAGCGTCTGCCTCGATTGGAATTTTCATGGATTTTGCCATTTGGGTCATTCCAATGCCGCTTCTTGGGGCACTGCGCTTGCCCTGGAAGCAGAAGCTCAGCGTAGCGGCCGTGTTCGCACTTGGTGGATTGTGAGGTCTCCGTTGAGGACTTCAGAAACTAGTCCTGCTAACAGCAAGCACAGTGTATGTATTGTTAGCGTGTTGCGGCTTTCATTGGTCCATATTTATGCGGCAAGAAACGACATGCAGCGTAAGTTGCAAGCAGATTGGCGTCTAGGGCAGCTGCTAACACAAGGAACCAGGGTCTGGTATTTCTGCCATTGTGTGGTCAACGATAGAAGCCAACGTGGGGATCATTTGCGCTTCGCTAATGGTAATGAAGCCGTTGATTGTGAAAGCGTTCCCTCGACTCCTTGATTCCACCGGATCATCGCGCCAGAACCTGCGGTTACCGACAATCCAAGAAAGCACCTCGGTACCCTGGGTTGAGGACTGGGGGTGGGGGTCGAGGAGCACTGAGTGTAGACCGTCGAGGATCACGAGTTGGATTGACCCGCCAAGCGATGCAGATGGCATTTTAGTCACCAAGAAGTCGGTGGTAGAAGCGAACTGGACCTCTGAGGATGTGCTGGGAAAGCCGCAGAGGGCCTTCTCTCGAGACTCGTGTATTTGAGCGTCTGGAGGGGGGCTGTCGCAGGATTTTCACTGCTCTGACGATAGATGAAAATGAATTAGAGACCAAGATTGATGAAATGGCTCTGGTGATGATGATGACGTCGTCTTCTCATTGAGTGAGTGTTTTGGTGTTGAGGCGCGTGATCGCCGGGTGAGACAGAGGCAGCGCGTCATTGAAGCTCAGCCCACTCCCGTTTCGCTCCTGTTCCCTTGCGCGCGCGCCGCTGCTGCTGCCGAACTGCAGCTCGACCTTCGCCGACGCGCCTTCCTCCTCGCGCCACTCCCACAACGCTCACCAACCTGCGCCTGTACTCCTTCTCCACCATGCAGACTACATCTTACTCGCCATCATAGCCTTGGACCCTCCAGAACACCTTGCCATGGCCTCGGTCGCCTCCGAGCGTATCCCCATCGCGACCCTCCACCCTTCGCTCCCGGCCCTGGCGACCAAATCTATAACCGCCCTCGTGACGATTCTGTGGCCCTACTCCTCGTCCACCCGAACATGCGCCCTGCTCCTCTGCGAGCCTGACTTCCGTCTGCGCCGTCGCCGTGGCCAGGTCCGCGTGCAGTTCTCCGGGGATGCCGCCTACGCCGTCGCAACATCGCAACTCGGTATTGGAGACAAGGTCGTGCTTAAACTCGGCGGTGTACAATGGCTACAGTCCAGTGGCCAGGAAGAGGTCGTGCGCACTCCGGGAAAGAGCGTGGATTTCGAGCTGGGTTTCAGAGACAGATTGGCTATGCTGGTGACCCGCGATCAAAAGCAGTTTGCCAACATTGAGGTGGAGCGCAATACTCCAGAACAATCCGAAGAGGAGCTAGAAGAGGAGGCCGTCTACGATACCCCGAGTAAGATTATTGGCAGGTTCCGCGCTGAAGGCTTGCGTTTCAACACCTGGTCGTCGCCTGCTTTCCTAAAGCATAGCCGTTTATCCGGGGAATCCATCTCGAGCTACGATCTGTTCGACGATGATGATGAGTCCAAAAGCAGGAAAAGAAGGCGGACTTCATTCAAAAATGTCGGCGTTTGGACCTATGCTGCCCGGACACCGTCGCCCGAGGAGGAGGACATCATGTCCCTAGATATGGATGCTCTTGCCAGTCCTAGCGAAAGGACTACTGCTCACGCTCTTCTCTCCCAGGATCTTGAGCTTCCACACACACCATTATCTGCAAGAATGACGCCTGCAGAAGTGTCAGCCGACCAGGAAGATGAGCTGGTGCCTGAGCCTGCGCACGAGACCCAAGTTCCTGGTGAACACGCCGCGCAAAACGATCTTCGGGAACAAGCGATCCAACATGACGATGCTCTTAATGAACAATTCCTTGAAGAAGTTCATGAGGGACAAGAAGGTGATACAGAGGTGGACGGACATTCGGACGAACCAGAAGATGAGCTTGTAGCCCAATTTTCTGTTCAAAATGCTCGGCTGGTTCAGAACAATTTCGAATCAGAGTCTCTACCATTCGTGATGCCGGATATCGATGTGGCCGTACCCAGTGCCGCGGCTTCTATTCGTGTTGATGATTCCGTTGACAATACCGAACAGGATTCAGCCGTAGAGGACTTTGAAGTTGTTGAACAGAGCTCTACTGAGGCAGACTCTGAAGCAGCTTCCGAAGTACAATTACCTGAATACTCAAATACTAGAGATCCGGAATCCCAGTCAAAAGAAGAGCCCGTGTCAGCCCGCATTCGCCAGTCAGAAGACAGTGGTAATGTTGAGAAGACACTAGCGGTGCCATCAAGTCAAGGTCACGATGGCTTAGATGAAATTCGGACTATTTCTGATCAAGTTCCCGAAGACTTATCATCAACCTGGTCTGAAATTGACAAACGCGAACACGAGGATACTCATGACAGGTCTGAAGCATCTGTTAAACGTACTGAAGATGACGCCGACGAGGGCGAACCGCAGAAAGAAAGTCAAAAAAGATCATCTGGACCTAAACTCACTGAAATAACTGTACAAGAAGCCGAGGAGTTGGCATTGAGCGGAGTAACTGCTGCTCCTATCATGCCGCCACCGGTACTTCCACAGCTGCAGACCGAAGTAGCATCTTCAAAATCTCCGGCGAGAACGCCACCAATGGGCCCTGTCAATGCTCCGTCTACGCCTCAGTTGCAACCGGTAACTTCGACAACTTTGCCGCTACCATCCCCTTTTCCCGCTGCAGCGGAGGCAACATCGTACATGGATGCACGTCCTATCTCGTCTATTGATCCGTCTACTTTCATGACTACTGGCCAAGAGCAACACGAGCTTCGCCCAGCAACAGCAATATCTGTCGCACAAGCTGCTCATGAAGCTTTGAGGGATCCGCAGAACCTTCATCCAAATGAAACTGCACTTGATCCTGTGCTTCAAAGGACAGAGCAGGCTCCTGGAGCTGAAATTGATGATTTCGGGCATGGTAGACCGTCAATTTATCTTCAATTCGGGTTTGACGGGTCATCGCAGTCGGTTGAAACCAGAAAAGTCCCCGACATTGTTGATCTGCAAGACACTCAGCTATACGATCCTGTTTCTACTCCAGATGCAGAAACCATGGAAGCAGAGGAAGACCGTCCAGACAGCACCCCAACAGTTCAAGCATTGCATGGTATGCCAAGCTTACCCACTCACCTACTTGGAGGTGAGGAAGGCCCTACTTCAGAGGTTCCTCAACAGATGGCCCAACAGCTTGAACCCCAGGACTTGCAACTGTCAGCGGTACCAACATCCGACGGCCTTTGTCAGAGCGATGCCACAAAACGGTCACCGCAGCCACAGATGAAAGAGACATCGGACCCCAAGACGTTTGAAACTTACAGGGAAACGCCCGATAAAGCAGAGGAAATAGAAAAATCCATGCAGTCGGCTCCTGCCAGTGACGATGTTTATTTACCAGTATTTCAGGACGATGACTGGGATATATCTGATGCGGAAGCCCAGGCTGGCAATGATTCAACCCCGAAAGCTACAGATTCCGAGAGACAGACTGGAGAGGCTGAAATCACACCTACCGCCACGCCACAAAAGCGGATAACTACCACCTTGGCTTCTCCTGCAATGCAGGCCCCCGTCTCATCAGCTGCGGAGATTGTTGATCTGGGAAGTGACAGTGTTGGAGAAGAAGCTCAGGAGACTTCTCAAGTCGCAGTGGTTGATGAGATGGGTCCTCCAGCTGCTTTTCCCGGTAAAACAGCCGAGAATTTAGCTTTTGTCGAAGATTCTATCCTCCATCAAGAAGTCACGCCATCAGTTGAGCCTGTAGTAAAGCAAGAAAGGCTCCGTTCTTCGCCACCGGTCTCACCTCCTCGAACTCGGCGTAGGACCAGACAATCCACAATTGAGACTGTCTCCCAGGCTGATGCGTTGACCCCTCCTCGCCGCAGGACTAGACAGTCCACGATGGAGACTACCTCTCAATCTGAGAGGTCCACACCTGCCCGTAGTCAAAGACGCAGTTTACGCTCCTCACAAGCTTCGCGTACATCATTGCCACCACAAGGGATTTCTGGTGTTGCCGCCCGCGTTGCTCAAAGACGGCGAAGGGTTGAGGTTAAATACTCGGAATGCGAATGGGATTCCAACGCTTCCATTTCGACCCAGCGCCCATCATCCCCATCGGTCCCATCTGACCCAGCGTCGCTTCACGAGTTCGTGCCATCGGCCGGACCTGAGCCAAGCCAGGTTCTTGGTGAACTCTCACAGATGGAAAGGCATACTCGGGAAAAGAGCATAGAGCGACCGTCGATTAGTCCGATAAGTGATGCTGCTCCAATTGTGGCTTCAGACTCACCTCCGCATGCTGCGCAAGCTCCTGAGGAGGATAAGCAAGAAGCTCAAAACATGAGGCTCCAAAGTGAGCTGGAAGGCCCGACGACTGATGATTTGGCCACCGAACGTTCTTCTTCCCCCTTCCCGGAACTGAACTTCGAATGGGGTCCTCGGAAGCAGAAGGCCAAAGCAGATGCCCAAGTGCATGTCCGACCAGATCATTCTTCTATCCTCCGGGATGAGTTTGACCATGCCGGGCCTACCCATTCTTCTATACTGCAAGATGACTCGAGCGTGCTGCGGGCGATGAGGACCTCACAATTCCCATTCGGAACACAACGAGCGCAACAGGACACATCCTCGGTTGAAGACGAGAGTCAGCAAATCGCCCTTGCTGAATCTCAAACGCAAGTTGCCAACAATCAAACACCGAGTCTGCCTCAGGCGCGAGCTACATCATCTCCGAAGGATGGTGAAGAAAGTCAAGTGACACTTGCCGCAGCATCGCTCCGTGAGGAAGTTGAAGAATCCCAATTTGAGAAGGTAGAATGGGTTGATAGCCAGGATGCTCTGCACCTAAAGTCCGAGGCACCGCCGCTTTCAGCTACAGCGCAACATCCGCCTTTGGCTGAAGCCACTGCCACGTCCAAGCCTGTCACGACCGAATCACGAACTCTTCAGGAAAGCAACGTCCTCACTCCAGAAGCCAGCCAAGAAGTCTCGCAAGTGCGAACGACCGTGCAAGCCGATCATATGGACAGCGCCCTTCCGCCGACTCCGGGCGCGACACAAATGACTTCCGCAGCTCCGATTTTTTCCCAAGACGATTCGCAATCTGCACAGACACAGATTCTCAAACCAAGCATGGAGCAGCGTGAAGAAGCAGCAGATGTACACACCGCCAAAGTCGCCTCACTTGTGGACGAGTCGAGTTCGGATGAGGCTACGCAGCTGGAACCTTCCCAGAAGTCTAACTTCACTCGTAAAATCAAATGGACGCCATCCCAACTCTCGCAAGGCACCCGCACGTCCTACTCGTACTTCACGCCACTTTCTCACCTTGCTTCGTATACAAATTCCCAGTCCGGCAATGTCGACGTGCTAGCCGTCTGCACCGCTCCCAACAAGGCACCTGTCCGAGCCACTACCGGACCCCGCGACTACACGAGTCTCTTCAGCGTCACTGATATGAGTCTTGAGAATGGCACCGAAGTGCGCGTGCAGGTTTTCAGACCATGGAAGGCAGCCTTACCAGAGTGCGACGTTGGCGATACAGTCCTCCTGCGTGGATTCCAAGTTAAGAGTAGGAAGGGCAAACCCTGCCTTATCAGTGGCCAGGATAGCGCGTGGTGCATCTTCAGGTATGGCGCCGTTGAGAAGTGGCGGAGCGCAGGTGCTTCGCAGGCCAATTCACAGGAAGTCGCCGATGCTGAGGGTGAGGACGGTGAGAGGGGTGGCAAGAAGGGCCATGCCAAGAGGAAAAGCAACATCATGGAGTCAACGAAGCCGATTTGGGCAGATGTGATGAGCGGCCTTTGGGGTGCGGTGGCGAGTCAGGAGGAGAAGCCGGCTCCAGAGGGAGAAACGGGGGACGCAGGCGATAATACTGCATCCGTTGAGACGCTCCACAACAGTGTTAGCGGGGCTACGAGGGAAGAGGTGCATGGACCACCAGTGGAGTACGGCGATGAAGAAAGAAGAGAAGCGAAGGGTCTGAGGGAATGGTGGGTTGGTCTTGGTGGTAGGAAGGGAACTGGTAAGGAGGTAAAGCCAGAGAGGCGTGCAAGATACAATACGCGCCAGAAAACGAAGGATGACAAGGATATGGGGGGAAAGACTGATGAGCTGAAGGAGGAGAAAAGGGAGAGCTTCTCATCCAAGGACTTCTTTAAGAAATTCTTGTAATGGTGCTCCGGCGAAGCTTTCTGGCATTTCTATTCGTTCCAAGAGTACAGACATGGTATTGGATTCAGGACGAGGATTAGCATGAACATAAAGCTTCTTGAAAGCAGGCACATTGCAGTTTTACAATTCAGCTTTCAGGTACTGTGTCTACCCGAGGGATTCTCGCTAAAGCATGGCGCTCCCTTCCAGGGCTCAGCCCGCACGAGCGCTCGGCACGGAACAGCCGCTTCACGGCATTTAAGTGGGCCCTCGGGAGGCTTAGATGAGCACATGGCGCGGCTGCCTAGCTTCCAATAGAAAGAAGTAGGAATGCCAACCCGGCCTCGTGATTAGCTGCAGCTGTGTACATCACTACTTAAACAGGGTTCGGGGAACTTTTCTGGATCTGCCCCGAATCTGAAGCTTCAACTTCAACAAATCCCAGCACACATGGAAACTTCGACCAACGCATCCTTGGATCCTTTCAAGCTTTCGATATCTGAGATTCGCTCTGTATCAGCTTACCTTCTCTCTTGAAGATGGGTCCCCGATACAACTCAAGAGAACCACCAATCGAGATCGTCCTCAATGAACCGCGAAAAATCTACACATGTGGAGACGTCGTGAGCGGAACAGTCAAAGTAGACACACGTAGCAAAACAACGCGTGTAGCAATCGCTTTCGAGGGAAAGACGGAGACCCGAGTCTCACGGGGAGGTGGCAACAACCGGAAGATATATAAAGCCAGGATTTTTCTTTTCCGGTTCGCCAGCCTACTCTGGTCCGGAGACAATATCGAGACCCTCGGCACCCCAGGCGACCCCTTCGTTACCTTCCCTTTCAAGTTCCGCTTTCCATCCACTGTGCGTCTGTCCCCGGGATATCTGAATTTCGATGCGACTACAATCTTCGAGAGCGCCGCCGGGCATACGCTCCCACCAACCATGCGCGCCAATCTTAGCACACTGGGCGAGGCATCGTCCTATGTGGAGTACTACCTCCAAGCCCGCATCGCCGACCGGCCGCACAAAATCCTCACCTTGCACCTCGACAAGAAGGCGCGCAGCATCCTCCAGTTCAGCCCGCCCTACGCCGCCAGCCCGGACGACGGCGACCCCGATGCGCCCGACCCGTGCCTCAAGCAATTCACCAACGCCGTCACCCGGCACTCGCACCGCCTGCGCCCGGGCTTCGACCCGGCCAAGCACGGCTTCCGCTCGCGCCTGAGGGACATGCTGCCCCGCGCCAAGGACCCCTCCGCCACCTTCGCCATCACCACGACCGCGCCCACCGTCGTGCGCGCCGGCGCGAGCCCGCTCGCCATCACCCTCAGCCTCACCCACCGCGACCGCTCGCCCGAGCTGCGACACGCGCCCCCGCCGCCCGTCTTCCTGCGCGGCTTCCGCGTCCGCCTCAAGGCCCACTCCGCCATCCGCGTGCCCTACCAGGGCTTCGCCGGCCCGCACGACCTCGCCGACAACGTCACCGACACGCGCGACCTGTACCAGCACCACTTCGGCGGCAACAACAACAGCGACGACGACGCGTGGGACCGCACGCCGCCGCCGCTGCTGCCGCCCGACGGCGCGCATGTGCTGATCGACGATTTGCAGGAGGGGCGCGGCAGGTGCGCGGTGGGGAGGCTGGTGGCGCCGACGTTCAAGACGTACGGGATCGCGCGGGCGTACACGCTGAAGGTCAAGCTGTGGGTGGAGTGTGCGGGGAAGGTGTTTGAGATCGATGGCGTGGGCTGGCATCCGCTGAAGGTGCTGCCGTGGCCGAGCGCGAGGGTGGACGAGCCGGAGAGCAGGGGCGAGGCAGAAGCGCCACCGGTGGTTATTGAGGAGGCGCCACCGCCGTATCAGGAGGCTCCGCCGGAGGCTCCGCCGTATGAGCCGTGAGAGGTTCGGGATGAGGTTTTGGTGGACGGTTGGAAGGCGTTTTTGGGACGGACTTTTCGATACCCTGGATTGTGACTTTTATGATATCAGCCATGACTGCTTTTCTGTTCTTGCATTATGTTATAAATTGTATGTGGGGGAGTCCGAGATTGTAATGCGTATACACGACTGAGCGTTTAATAGAGAAGGCTTTTTGTTTTCACATTTGCAGAAGAGAAGTGACCGTTTGCAACATGTCCGGAGAGCCGTTGCAAGGAAGTTGTATTTTGGGTATATCCCTGGGCTTCTGAACCACTCAGCTGTCCTGCCATCGTTTGACCGGAACGCTTGATAGATAAGATGCGGTTGAGAAGATATTGTAACGGATTGAGCTCATGCTTCACTCAATTCCTCCGCGTCGTCTTTCTGTGGGGTCTGAGGCACGGGCTGGAAAGGCCACCTTCTACGAGCCTCGGAGAAGCAGTAGTCTCGGCGGTATCCGGATAAACGGCACTCTGCACATCAAAGCTCTCCTGACACTACAGTCAAACACTAATCTAACCTCTACATACCCGCTTCTCCAAGTCTCCGGATTGAGACCGAAAGATTATCTTTCTACGCCAGGGAATGACGCTTCAAATACCCACTGACAAGCAATGAAGAGAGGGCATGGCCTTACAAGCCTTGTCGTGATGCTTCGCGTACCCGGGCTATTGGGAGCGGCAGTTTCCTTGCGACCAAAAAAGAGACTTACCTGATCTGGTAAAAATGTCGCTGTCACGCACTGATCTCATTGGCCAACTTAAAGACTATGCGTAACACCCGTTCCGATAAGACTTCGGCTTTCGGAGCCTTTGGCACAACAAACTCCCGGAGTGGCAACGGATTCCTCCCTTGTACTTCTAGACCGACCTGTGGAAGAGTCCGAGATAGCAGTGCGTACTGTTTTGTGTCGTGTTCGGCTTAATCACCTGAATCGTTGACTGGATGCCTAAGGAACGATCCCTTATATGTTCAAGATCGGCCAATCAGGCGTGCCACTTTCGCTATACAATTATCGAAAAGCGGTCATGTAGTGGGCCTCTTGAAAATGACATCCTGTTGTTGGAATGCTAGTGAGTCGAGGCACCGACTTTCAAGCTGATTATCCGGCGATGAGGCCCCAAAGCCATGTATATATAAGCTGCTGGCCTTGCCCATCATAGTTCTCCAAGTAGAAAAGAACAGCAGCGCTACATATTCAAACGCCAATAGGAACTCCGTACTCTCTGACAGCGTATGTAGGCTCCAGAAGTCTTAGATCAGCCGCAGGGATCTTAACATACCTAAACAGATGCTCTTTGCTGCCCTTCCCCTCCTCCTGACTGCCATCATGGGCACCGCCCAGGCCGCCAACTCCTGCTACGAGTACGCCAGGCGTAGTGACGACGCTGCCTCCAACTTTGTCTTCGAGGACCTTGGAAGCACCTGGCAGTGGAAGTCCAACACCTGGGGATTCTACGGCACCACCGTCTATCCCGGCAACTACGTCAATTTCGGCAACCGAGCACTGGTCTCTGTATGCTGCGAGTACAACGATGGCCACACCGGATGCGTCGACAAGACCAATGGTAACCAGTGCAACTTTCCCGCCCAGGATATCAAGAATTGCTGGGGATACTCGACATACCACTGAGTGGGATTTGGAAACGGCCTATGAATTTGATAGGACCTTTCGAGTGCTTCGGGGGTAACAAATCTATTTACGCCATGTACTTTCTAAAATTCGTGTTTTTTTCTGTGTACAATGATCATGCTTTCTTCTCAACCTCAAGCTTCCGAAATACTCAAGTAACTAAGCGTCTTACAGAATATCTTTGGGCCAAGCAGCTTCGGACCTTTCTAGTGATCCGGCTCTCTGAACCCTGAAAAATGGATTTCCCACATCGGCATCAGCTTATTCACATGGTATCTTTAATTGACCTTGAGATACGAAGAACCAATGGATTTAGTAGTGTCACGAGGTCGTCTAGAGCATGAGTTTTATCAGTGCCCATGCCGCCCTTAGTATTTCCGTTGCTTTTCTTTGGTTCTTTAAGATCACGTAGTAGATGAACACTGGAGTTCCATCAGATAGAGAATCTTCACATGGTTAAATTTCTTCACTAGCCTGGCTGACGCAAACCATTACACCAAGTGAGGGGTAGACAGTCCGATAGCCTGCACCTAACTCAAAGAGGCCATTTTATACCCATGTGGGATTACATGCAGCAAGCTGAGCCACAGGCAACAAGGCTAGCAACTTGAACCTCGACTCAGCTCATCGATTTGAGATAAATAAAGTAATGAGCCACGTCTGCTTGCAAACTGCTCTGAAGATTTCTTATTCATAGACCACTTCGTCCGTCTTAGAACGAACAAGAATCTATTGATTACTTTCTGACCGCATTGTAGATACCAATATCAAAAACCAAATTACCGTTGCCCGCTGAGATAACAGCCCTTGCTCATGGTGCATGACAATTGCGGCCTCTGATCATGCCAGTGTTTGTCTTCAGCCTTGCACCTTTTACTTTACAGTGCCGCATGACGTATTATTTTCAGCCAGACTACAGCCACTGGCAGGGTACAGTCGAAGCATGAACTCTTATTAAATGCAGCTTCTCCGCTCGAATTATGTTCGAAATCAGCTCAAATTTACTCCTGCCTCTCACGAACTCAACATGGCAAGTGCGCGAGTTACGAGTGACGTGTACGCGTCTACAATACAATCAGCTGCTTCCGCAATCTTTTCGTATGGGCATTTCGGGGTCCTATGCCATCGTACATCAAGAAATCAGGATCTTGACCTGTTCGTTATGTTCACGTTCGTCCCCATTCTTTATATGTGTGAAACTGTCATCAAGTTCTGCCCTGCATTGTACCGATTTGCAAAATTATCCTTTGCGAATTGAAAGATCCCACGGGATGACCCTTTGGTTTTATGTTCTTGGTATTCTTGGTCTGTACCCAAAAGACTGGCCTCAAGAACGGGCTGAGACCTGGACGCTTATCAACATGGCCCCTTTCCGACTGAGACGGGCACAAAAGTCCGAGAACTCAGGCTTCCGATGGACCGTATACATTGGAAGAATAATTGTCCTCATCGTCTTTCTGTACCAAGGGATCTCCGCTTCCACAATCTACATTCGACGCCGGAGTTTGGATAACGCAACACTCATTTTCGATCATCTGACCGGCATCTACGCCATTTCCGGAACGCTTGTTACGATCGCTACTTTGATTATTCACACTCAACCGTTCGAATGGACCGTCACCAAGCGCGATAAGAATTGTCCAGACTTCGGCCCATCAAATACCTGCCTCATGGAAATGTTCGTGGCCAGGGCTGTATACACCACAGGCTGGCTCTTTTATTCCGGCAGGGCTCCTTTCGCGTTACTCATGCTCTGCGCTCGGTTGCTCTTCATCTTTCGCCTTTATGGATTCGTCTTCCTTTGGATGATTGTCGCACTGCATCTTTTGGTTTATGGTATCATCCAAGTATTGGGAGGAGCAAGGGCTTCTGGGAGGCGCATATCTCCAAGACTGATGGCATAAATCCCCACATCTCATATTCTCTGCGTCCCCGCACAATGGACTATAAACATACTTCGCTGTACCCAAATGACCAATCTTCAAGCCTTCCATGTCGTCATCATCATCCCCACACGCAGTCCAATTTCTATATACAAGAAGCCAAAAGCACATCGCTTTTCGCGATTATCAACATTAAACAGAAAACAGAACTCCGAAGTCATCGTTTCTCGCGAAAAAACAAAGCGTTCACATCGTCTTTTTAGAAGCCAAATGATGAAAGCGGTGGAACGGGAGTGCATGCCTGCACTTCTGTATGAATATCTTTCTCCTCGAAGGAGGGAGTCAAGTAAGAAAGCCATCAATCATCAAGATAGGTTCGGCCGGTTTCAATGAAAAGGCATATTCGTGGGTTTCTGCGCCAGAACAGACAAATTTCAAATGAATGACGAAACCCGAAAGAAAGAAGGACTGGTATCGGGATACTGAAGGTGGGAATCGGCCTATTCAGCCTTGCTGTCCTTGGTGGGAGAAGTCACGGAGGCTAGGTATTCCTCTAGTGCCTCGGCTTCGGCCATGGAGCCCTCGGTGGGCGAGGTGATGCTCTTTTCCCATTCGTCCATGAAGTTGGAAGCGGCGCGCTTGACGTTGCTAGGTGAGAGCTTGCTGAGGGCGCGCCACGGAGAGGATGGGCCCGTCGAGGAGCGCTTCTCCTCGCGAATTGTGCCGAGATCGAGAGGTGCTAGTCCGAGGACCGAGCTGTGGTTTCTCAGTAAGCAACAGCTCGCGTACTAAAGGACAGAAAGTATTGATGGCGTGAAGACGAATTGGAGAAGGCCACAAGTTCAAGCTTGAGTGACGGGTGTTTCTTCATCTGCGATGTTGCCACCACAGCGACGGATTGTTTTTCGTGAAGCCTGACCCTCGATAACCTGAACTTGACATACCTGGCCTCGCTTCGTTACGTACCTAGTGCTGGTCCGCGGACTGCTGCCATCAGAGCACTGCGAGTTGCGACCTTCAGAAACGGAGCTATTCGTACTCGAATGGCCGGGGGCGAACTTGTCCTCGTTGCTCGGCGTGTCCCAATCTTCCCAGCTCTCTTCAAAGTTCTGGCTAGCTTGGTTCCGAAGCTTCTGCGGCGTGGTGTTGGGCTTGGTAGACTTCACAACAGCGGGCTTCGGAGCCTCGATCCCATGTTCTTTCCAGAAATCGGTCTCGATATCGATCAGGGTTGAACCATCACCGGAGGGTTGGAGGGTCTTCGGCTTGCGGGCATGGCCCGTGCTCTTGGAGCGTCCGAGACTTGTAGCTGAGCTGGATCCAATGTTCGCTCCGCTAGGTTGGCGCCGGAGCTGCTGGCCGGTGCCGGATCGCGGAGCGCCATTGATGGCCTCGTCACCCACAGTGGCTTGGCGCAAGTCCTCGAGGAACGTCCAGAGACCATCCTTGAAGTCCGATGCCATCTGTTTTCCCGTGCGCACTAGCGCTTCACTCTGATCCGCCTGCTCGGCAGAGTCATTTGTAGTATCCGGGGTGGTCGAGGAGCGCCCGCGAATGGGAAGGGTGGTTGGGACATTTTCGGGGTCTTTCCCGGTGAGCTTGTTAAGGGCAGCTTCGGGGGACGTTTTATCGGGGGAGAGCAGGGAAAGGGTTCGAGTGTGGCGCGATCCGCTGAAAACCTTCCGGTTCGAATTGCGCTGGCCATTGAGGATGGTCCTCCTGCGCTCCATCTCCTTCTGCATCCAACTAGGACCGTCTGGGTCATCGTCAATGATGCCGAGGTTGGCCAGGTTGGTGTTGATGGGCAATGGATGAAAGCCGTAGCCCTCCTTCTGCCCCTTACGGGCAGCCTCCTGGTTCGCCCATTGTTTCTTCAGCTCCTTCAATCGATCCTCGGCTTTTGCGAGCTCCTCCTTCAATTCTAAAACACGTCGTTCTTGGGCGGCCAGCGCCGTGAAGAAATTGCCGTCGGGCGGAGGGGATGATAGGGAGGGTTGGAAAGGCTCGGGGCGCACGGGAGTGGCGCCAACCCACGAGGCTGGACGAGCGCGTCGCGGCGAAGGAACTTGGGCTGGTGAGGCGGGTTGCACGGAAACGGGGAAGTTGAGAGAGAGGCGCTTGTTCTGGCGGGAGGTCGCATCGGCATGCGACATGGAGCGAGCGTGGTGCGGCATTGGCGGCGGGTGAGAGAGCGTGGATTGGGGTGGCAGGGTGGTGATGGAGGAATGAGAGTGACGATGCCCCCGGGGACTTGGACGAGGCGGAGGAGGCATGCTGAATGAGGAATTGGCTCGTGGGAGTGGGCCCCCTGAAGGCGTGAGGTCTGGGTCGCGTTCCGGATCTTCTCTGTGCTCAGGCACGGAAGGGTGACGCGCGGCCGGAAGAGGGACCATGATTTCGGCACACTCAGTCAAGAGCTGCTCTTTGCCCACGGCATGATGTTTCGAGGCAGGCAGCGGAGGAGAGGCTGGAGCGGGAGTTGGCGTTGGCGCTGGTGATTGCGGGCGGGCACGCGGCAACAGCAGGCCGCCGAGAATCGCTAGTAGCGAGATTTGCAAGCCTATCCGCCGCGCGCGCCAATCGAAGACGCCGCCTGTAATAACGCAAAGACTTCCAAGCACGAGAAGGTTCCTGCTCAGCGCTGCCGGCCAACTGAGAGAGACGGAATCGAACATTGGCAGGGAATGGCATAAGGACGATCATCGCGTCTTATTTGCTCAGGACTCTGGTGGCACAGTGTGCGTGAACGCCATCTCCGGGGATGCAGCGTGCAGGATGCGCGCTGTCACCAGAGCAACGCACGGCTAAAACGGCCGTCAGCCTTCATGCGCGACATGATTTGCCGTTTGTTTCCTCTCTCAAAGCCACACGAGGACCCTTAGCAACGGCCGCAAAATCGGCTTCTTCGTCCTAGGTCTCAGAGGAGAGCGGCCAAGGACGCACAACGACTTTGTTGCGCCAGGGCCATCCGCTACGCATGAAAAGGCAAGATGAGCTCCGTGAAGGTCTGCCGATCTCGTGTCGCTCCACAACACCGACCGTTGACCGAGGCCTTCTAGAACGCTGCGCGTCCATCTCCGCACGACTAGCCGCAAGAGATACCCACATCCAGCGCCCAGTGTTTACATGGTTACGAGCATTTCATGGGGCGCAGGAAACGTTCGTCCGCGGTCGCAGGATCACCTCGCGTGATGAACGTCTTTGGTTCAGAAGGCCCTCCAACGGTCGGTCGCCTTGGGTTTTCTCAAAGGGTCTAGTGCGCCTGCACTTCGAGAGTAGGCGTCTGCACCAGTGAGAAGCGGTGAAAACATCCGTGGTTCAACTCAGTCTCACGATCCGCTTCCGTCTGACATCATCAAGGACCCGCACCCAGTGGTTCGCAGCGGGCCGATGCGTTCTGAGAACAAGGCGAACTGAGGAACCACCGGATCGTCGGCAGAGTCGGCCAAAGAACAAGGCTGTCGATGCAATTCTCGGACGATTCACGCGTGGAGCAATCGGCGTGTTTCCTTCGGCGGATCACCGCTGGACAGGCACATGACGGCGATGGCCCACTTGGTGGTGTTGGCTGGGGTAGCTTATCTGCCAGGCGGTGGTCGCGTCGAGACGCGCGAACGACGCGATGCCTGCTGAAGCTGCTTGCGACGTCGCTGCGCTCTCATCGGGCTGGTCGATGTGTGCCCGACGATATACAAATTTTTCGTAGTCGCTCTGTGCTCAGGGCCGAAGGAGTCGCAAATCACGGGAAGGCCCTATTTCCGTATTAAAAGCGCGCGCAGGCGAACCACAGGAGCCAAGGGTAGGCCCTGTGAGAGGGTCTGCCAACGGGTCCCTAGACTTGTTCAGGCAGCAAATAGACGGTTGATGCCTGCTAGAAATTGGCGGCGCTGACACGACGTGGCGCGCTTGTCAACCAATAATCCTCCAAAGCCCAACTCTGTAGCTGCTGCTACAGCTACTACTGCAGGTACGATTTTGCCGCAGCAACTGCTTTCCCCTCATCCTTGGTGTTTGTTGCAGCTGCGCCATCCTGCCACTTTTTTCCTCCGCGTCCGCTGGTGGCTGAACCGGTCGCCGGCTTCGTTTCAAGTGGGCGCTTTTTTGGAGGTGGCTGGCGTTGGGCTGGTGGCTCGGACGCGCTGATCAGCCTGCGCTCTCCTCGCTCGCTCGTTACTGTGGAGATCGCATCGTCACCGCTATCTGCCTGTGCTCCGCGCCCATGCTCACCAGCCCAAACCCATGACTTGACAAGCCCGCCCGCCCGGGTTTCCAACCACCAGCATTCATATTCCGCATCCCTAGCCCCCAAGCTGCCTCTCGCAAAGAGTCTCGCGCCTGGTGCTACCCACCGCCTCCTGCGACCCCGACAAAACAAAGGAACAATGCAGGACGCCGACAACTACCAGGTGCTCGAGGAGCTCGGCAGTGCGTCTCAGCCTTTCCCCGCCCGAATTGCTCGTGCTAACTCTG
This sequence comes from Botryosphaeria dothidea, assembly GCA_011503125.2. Classification (NCBI taxonomy): domain Eukaryota; kingdom Fungi; phylum Ascomycota; class Dothideomycetes; order Botryosphaeriales; family Botryosphaeriaceae; genus Botryosphaeria; species Botryosphaeria dothidea. Next base: position 4,306,890 of record WWBZ02000001.1, read on the forward strand.
ACTCCAGGCGGCAGCTTCGGCGTCGTCTACAAGGCCATCGAGAAGTCGACCGGCGACATTGTTGCTATCAAGCATGTGCGTCCACCCCGGTTCCCCGCCTCGTACCTAACGCTGCCTGAGCACATCCTAACATCATGTATACAGATTGATCTTGAGGGCAGCGACGACGACATCCGCGAAATCCAGCAAGAAATTGCACTGCTCAGCACCTGCGCCAGCCCTTTCGTCACCCAGTACAAGACGAGCTTTGTGCGCGGCGTCAAGCTATGGATTGTCATGGAATTCCTGGGCGGCGGCTCATGTCTTGATCTCGTATGAACCCACTTTCCCGACGCCATTGACAGGACACACCCTAATTACCGAGCAGATGAAACCCGGTCCTTTCAGTGAAGCCCATACCGCAATTATCTGCCGCGAACTCCTTCTCGGCCTCGACTACCTTCACCAGTCCGGCAAGATCCATCGTGATATCAAGGCCGCCAACGTCCTCCTCTCCCAGACAGGCAAGGTCAAGATTGCCGACTTTGGCGTCGCCGCACAGTTGACCAATATTAAATCTCAACGCATGACTTTTGTGGGAACACCGTACTGGATGGCGCCTGAGGTTATTCAAGAGATGGGCTATGATTTCAAGGCCGACATTTGGTCTCTGGGCATTACAGCGATGGAGCTGGCTAAGGGAGAACCTCCGCATGCCGACACCCACCCCATGAAGGTCCTCTTCCATATTCCGAAAGCGCCTGCCCCGCGCCTGGAGGGCAGCGACTACACCAAGGAATACAAGGATTTTGTTGCCTCTTGTTTAATCAAGGACCCGGACAGGAGACCTACCGCAAAGGAGCTTCTGAAGCACAAGTTCATCCAGCGCGCTGGTAAGGTTGAAGCGCTGCAAGAGCTTATCGAGCGGAGGAAAATGTATGATGCGGGGAACACCAAGCCATCGCATCCAAAGTACTATGAAGAGACAATGTACGTGTCTTTGATCATAATTGCAATATTGCTACTAACATTGGGTTTAGGCGCAACATTTCCCCCGCGACTCTTCATGAGGACGAGGATGAAGACGAATGGGTGTTTGACACCGTCAAGCCCGTCAAGCCGCAGCGGAAACGGCAACCATCAAAGGTTGAATACCCTGAGGAGCTTATGGAAAAGCTGGACCTCAACTCAACTCCTCTCGGGACATCTGCACCGACAAATGGTTCGACTGGATATAAAACGGCCACCAGGAGGCCATCATCCCGTCACTCGAACGCAAGCTTTAACCAGGGATCAACTGTTTCAACTGCACGTCGAGTTAGCGGAGCCCGGGAGCCTTTAGGTGTCGACATGTCTTTCGGAAATGGCAATTCGACCGTCCGACAGTTCCGTCGCGTTTCTTCAGCCGGTCTGGAAATGCATCCTGAAGAGGTTCCTCCAATTCCCTCCCGTCCCGCGAACATCAATGCCTCCTTCTCTTCCGCAGATACACTGATCCCCGAGGTCCAGAATGAAAACACTCCGCCACTCACTGGAGGTCCCATGGGCACTGTATCTCGGCTGACCAAGGAATCCCTTATGGGCCGTCGCGCCTACGTCAAGGCCGTCGATGGCGCTTTCCAGGAGACGCACGCTCAAACCGGCTCTCAACAGAAGCGAGATGCTCTGGCCAAGGTTGCACAGGCTTGGGCCGCGCTCGACAGAGTGGACCCAGAGGGCGAATTCTTGCTCCTGCGTAACATGGTCGACAGGATCCAGTCGGATCCCAAGCTTGCTGCAGCACTTGGCGTTGCCCCGTCCGGCATGCCTGTCACGCCCATGAGCTCGGCCAAGAGCCATGCACCGGCCGTGCTTTCGCCCACGTCCACTTCGAACGGCAAGGCCAACGACCCCTTTTACGCGGACAACTCAAACTTCTCTCCTACCTCGCCTGCCAAGCAGAACGGCAACAAGCTTATCATGGCTCAGAGTAACCCGCATCTGAAGTCTCATCAACGCCGTCGCCAAAGCGCTATCAGTAATGCAGGCAGCGACCACAGCAGCAGCAATGATAGCAACGGTGGCGGTGAAAAACGCAGAGGATCCGGCAACATCGACGAAAAGAAGCTGCCTGGCTACGTCAAGCCAGGAATGGAGCACACTAGTCTCCTGGCAGACGTCCTGTACGGGCGGTGGACGGAGGGTCTGGCTGCTAAGTGGGCTAGGACTTGAACCTTGCCGTACAGCCAGCTGCCGATGTTGAAATACCCCAATTTCTTCTTCACTTTCTCTTCAATGTGAATATCAACAGGCTCGGATTTTTGCGGTGGAAACAAGAGAAAAAAAAAAGTTAATTTCTATTCTTAGTCAGCTCCTTGTTCCTGTATACCTGTATCGGTTGGGTCGTTTTTGAGGGTGGGTTATCGGGTTTTTCGCTTACAGTTCTTATTCATTTGCATAGCGGCGGGTTTCTCTTTTTCACACTTTCTGAATGGCAGGCGTTTTCGTTCTTCTCTCGCGTTATGTCTGTCGCTTCAGTCACGCACACTCATTTTTTGAGAGTCGTTATGTCCGCTTCTGTCCCATGCATTCCGGCATATAACGAAGACCCACGACCAGGAAATGTTTTGCTCTTGCCGTTGTATACCACCGAGCATCATGACATATCATTAGTGAGAGCGGGCATCTTATGGACATGGGTTATGTATTCTTTTTCTACATCTCCATTACTTGATCTCGGGTCTTGCGGGATCGGAGAGGTGGGTCAGATTGGTTGTGAGGAGAGGAGGGAAGATAAGACTGTTTTGACTATGGGTTGGTTTTGCCTGGGTTTGGGTTGTGGATAGACTTTTTCTCTTCGTCTGGTCAAAAGGACAAACTTGAAGAAACAATAAAATATCTTCCATTCTACCCTTGACATTCCTATGACTGCTGTTGCTCTTGGCTCCGTGCTCTGCCTGAGCTCGATGATTGTCGGGGAAGGGAGGACTTGAGAATCTAGACCCAGGTTGTGTTACAAATATGCATGTCAGCCTTGCTGGCGAGATCATTCGTGGGACTTGGAGCAATAGATCACACAGCTTTTTAACCAGTAGATTACCCCGCACCCATTTCTCGGCCTCGCAGCATCGGGGATAACTTGAGCCGCATGGATTCAGTTTACGCCACTTCGCAACAAGCCATTTATTTCACTTACACATGTGCCATATTGCCATCTTTGATTCAAAGCGTGTGAACATGTCCTAATCCCCATCCTTCGTACACTTCCCCTCACATGGTGGATTGCCTTGAATCCTTACCAGCCCCATTTCCACCACATATCCTTGATCCGGTCAGGGACCTCTTTTACGCAATGGAGCAAATGCCCCATCAGAGCATCGACCGGGATCATCGGGACTCAGGGATCAGTGTGGCGTCAGAGTCCACACCTAAAGCCAATCAATTTTGCAGTGTCGACATTCCGACATGCACGTTGTGTGCGGTAGCATGCATGTGTTGTTATCGTGCATAAAGGTGTGCCCCTCGAGTTTGAAAGCTGTCCGGCTGGCGGGGTTAACATGTCTCTCAGGTCTCAAGGATAGCCTGATCTTCATAGTTGGGCCTCAAAATGATTGATAAGCCACGGGATAAATATCCTGGCTGGCTAAAAGATAGTTGGAACTATGGGTGGCTCATCAAAGAATCTAGGCTTGTATTTCACATGTCAGCGCTGACCTCTGTGCACTGATCATGGCGCTGGTTGCGCGGGATTGTCCAATCATGAACAGGCTGGTCCACAGGCAGCCTGATCGCGAATGCGCGAAGGCCCGGCCCGCAGCACAGCTGAAAGCTCTGGCCTGCTCAATTGTGAAAGCCGTAGGCCAGTGAGTAATATGCCGGTGCATGAAGTGGTGTGGCTGTATCTCGATGAAGGCGAGACCGGGCGTCGAGATCGGGCGTTTGTCGACATTGATAAAGCCGGTTCCCCCAAGTGCTGATGGTTCCCGATGATGGCACCTTGGATCTCTCAACTGCAGACCTGTAGTACCCCAGTATCTTGTCATAGGTCAGATGGACTTGATGCTTGTCAACGGGTCCCTTTCCTGATCTAGTGTCTTTCGCCTTTCTTTTGCGTACCGAAACCCCTCCCCGTTGAATGAACTGTTTCACTAATTGAGCCTCAAGCATACGATCCTCCATGTACAAGGCCTAGCGCATCTCGTTGGATAAGATTCTTTGGCGCGAAACTTAGTCATCCGTAGTGGTGTCTCTTATCCAAACACGGATGTTTCGAACTGAGGCTCAAGTACCTCCCAACGACGCCAAGTGAAGCGACATCCGACTATTCCGCCAGACAGGGCTACCACCCTTACCATCCGCACCACCTCGGTCACCGGTGAAGACGCCGCAAAAAACAAGACATGAGAAGATACTAGAAATGGTCGCTTGCTGGCTGCAAGATTGGTCCCGACGCTTCTGCGAAGATGACAACCAACGAATCACTACCAGGGATGGGAATCACTAGACTCATTATAAACTGCAAGGCGTTCAGATGAAACGGGTACTCCCTGTGAAACTCCGCGTCGACGCAGTATGTTCTGTCTCTCGGACAACATCACTTCCCGAAGGACTCCTTCACGAGGCGTACAGATGCGGGGCACGCGGGCTGTCGAGTTCAAGTTGCGGTAACGGAGTCCTGCCATGCAGTTGCTCCCCCCTTTCTGGGAATCATGCACTCTGGCTCATCGTTGATGTGGTTGGTATAAAAAGTGGAAGTATTTCAGCGCAAAATAGTTCAATTCCAACATTACAACATTTCCCAGGTCTGAAATAGTACTGCCTATTGTTTCTCAGATCACTTGTGCAGCTCATTATGATGGGTGGTCACCGTGGTCATCAATTGAACTTTGACCATAAGAAAACAATCAAGTCGGTACGGCCTCGCCGCTCTCAAGACCACCACGCTGATATCATAACTGACAGGTGGATACCCATAGTGATTGTCTGGTCAAAGAACGAAAAGTGCAGGGTCGGCTTTGACTTTTCCCGGAAACGCAACCGTAGTCTCACCGACCACACCTATCTACCAAGCGCAAGCAACCCCAAAAAATCTTTGACAAACCATCACTGCCCTCACTGCCCCCACTGCCCTCATAACCGAATTCGAAACGAGCACTATCATCCGACGACACCAGAATATCATCGGAACCCACCAAGCACCGGTGACTTCAACGTTTGGAATACCCGCGGGCATTCCAAGGTGTCCTCGTCAGGGCACATCGACAATCAAAACCCCAGCAAAAGAGCAGTGTTAGCAACGAGGTTCCACAACTTGTTCCGGACACGGAACAAAACTCCTTTTGACATGTCGAATCAACGCTTTCCAGAAGGTGATGCCGTGCTGCGACCTGCGGGACTTCCTTACTATAACGACTCGGCCATATACCAAAGCAACGATCAGAGCTTTAGTCCCTTCGGATATGCGAAACCGAGTGAGCTTGGCGATCTAGATTGCGAGGTATATGAGATGTCTGCTGCTTGTGTCTATCCTGAACTCCCGGGATACACGCCGCCGGACGTACAAGAGCTACCAACCAACTCTTATCCATACCTTACTGGGATGGACCCATCAGCGAGCTCTAATGTAACAAACAACTTTGATACATTGGATTTTACTTCAACAACCTGGGCATGTAAGATGCCTTCTGAACCCGATTGGCTACCAGGACTCCCTGTGCCTGAGCGGAACATGTCCCAAGGCTTCAATTCGAGATCGCCAACCAATCCCGACGCAACATCGATGCCTCCTCCACTCTCCCTCCGTCCAACAAGTATGTTTGTCCACTCTGACACCACCTGCAAGGACGCAGATACTGCCTCGGACGCAGCCGGGAAAAGGGGTTTCCCTTTACGCTTGCAGACGGAGTACGGAATGCCGCTCAGAAGATATATTCCGGAACAGATCCACAACACCAAGCAACAGTCGCCCATGAGCTCTACCTCAACATTCTATAGCACGGGACGCGGATCTTCTGCTCTCGAGCAATTTCTCCCCGGACCCTTCCCTGTTCACCCCAGCCACTCCTGCCTTCTCTTCCAGTGGAGACTCTGGCTACCACAGTGCAGTTTCGCCGTACAATCCTCAAAGCAACTCTCTACCTGCAGGCAACCTTCACATGCAGACCTCATCTGAATTCTGCGTTCCCCCGAATGCCACTTCCCCGCCGGGCAGTCGACTGCTCGACACCGTCCTCTACCCCGTCTCCGACTGCAAAACCGCAAACTCACCATGCAAGGAGAACCACATCTACGGCAAAGTTGGAGAAAACAATCAAGCCGATATATTCCACGCGCCAAACCGTTGCCCCTATTGTAAGAAGAAATTCAGCGGCCGGCCGAGCTTCGTCAAGCGAAACCTCAGGAGACACAAGCAGAAGCACTGTTCGCACTTGAAGCACCAAGCGAGCAGAGCCGCTTGCCAAGTTCTGGGCTGCGGGAGTACTTTTTCTAGACCTGACGGACTGAAAGAGCATATGGGGAACCAGCATAGCGGTATCAAGGTGGATATGAAGCGCCGGAACACCACTACGGCCCTTATTTCAGCACGTTGAAGCGTTATGTGTGGTCTACCTTTGTCCCGGGATACACCTTTGATTCCGTTCATTTTTTCCTAATTACTTTAATTTTTCTTCTTCCGAATTTCCATATAGGCATCTTTTCATCTTTTCGTCCGGGGGTTTTGACAAATTATGATATCCCGAACATAATACATGAACAATACAAATTTCCATTTGACTACTTCTCCGAACTGAATCCATGTTTTATAGACAAGAAACAGAAAAAACAATAACTCTTGATGGTTCAAACGAGCGCGATCTTTTCAACTCTGTCTTTCCAGTCACCCATAAGAGCTTCTCCGTCCATGAAACAATCAAGATAGCAATTTCCAATGACAGTGAATGAGGGAAGGGGTTTGAGCCATCCATCTAACCTCACTTGCCGGTCACTCCGGCGGAGAAGCAGCTTGCCGCTGCTTCCGAGAATCACGTAGATTTCATCTTTTGGAGCAGCCTCTTAATATGCTAGTCCAAATTGACCCCCTCTCGTGAGGAAGATCCTCTTGCTCCGGACGAGAGCAACACCCGTATTTGGTGCCATTCAGGATCGATACTGTCACAGGAGAGTTTCCCGGGTTCGAGGTCGATGTTGTCGTGTAGGAGACGGCCATGAGATTCTGATGGGGCTCGAGGATAGCACTGAAGACGATAATGTTGCGGCGACTGCAGAGAACAATGAGTTTGAGCAGTGGGCTAAGAATAGGGTAGCGCTTGACAGAGTGAAAGTTGAAGAACAGCTCTGTCTGACATGGCGGAGGTCAACCTCGCGGAGGCACAGATGATGAAGGGCCAGTCATGCGATGCTGACCTCGCTCACAGCTGATACTGGGGGAGACGCCTCTGTGTAACCTAAGGTCAGCGAGAATGTAAATATTGTGGCCAGTCAATGGTTTTGTGTGCTGAATGTTGTAACAGTTCAAATTTATCAAGGAAAAGAGTTGAGTTTCGTTCGGATATCTACAACATACACATCATGAGCTATGTGACAAACTCCCACCCATCCAGTCCCATCCAGAGACTGGCTGACCGCCAATCTATACAGTTGAACACCGAAGGAAGAAAACCCCCGCATGCACATCGTGAAGGCCAACGTCACCTTTGCTACCTTCGTCGCCCCAAAGCTCGTCGTCATAAAGAGTACATGTGATTTGCGGCGGTGTTGCTGTGTGGGATATCAAAAAAAGTGGGAACCAGTTCTCTTTCTCTTCGTCTTCCTCCTCCCGCCTCCATCCCGTTGTGGGTTTCGTCAAATTTTTTTTCCCGAAGAAATTCAAAATCCCATCTCGTCTCAACCCTTAGAATTCACCACCTCCGCTGCCACCCAACATCGCAGCGCCCCATACACCCACAAGGCCCCAGAAGCCGACCCTCCAGCCACGCACCAAGCCCGGTGTACCTTGGCCCTTGTTCACCTTCTGCTGTTGGTACCGGACCACACCTGCCGCTGTTGTGCGAGCAACAGGAGGGGCGCCCGGGCCCGGCCCGGTGCTGCCCTCCTCGCGCACAATGTACCACATAGTACCCAGCAGACCACGGTAAGGGCCAATGTCGACGACGGTAGGAAGAGGCTCCAGTTCCAGGGACGAGCGTTTTGTTGGGCTCCGCGAGCGAGATTGGCGCGACGATGATGACGAGCGGAAGTTGGTGTGGGCGGAGAAGTCGGCCTGGCGGGCGGCGTGCTCGGTGAGGACGGAGGCTTGGCCGCGACGGAGAACGGTCTCAAGGGGGAGCTTGATGAAGAGCTCAGTCGCGGAAGAGAGGAAGGTGCACACAGAGTAGGTGGCGGGAGTGAGGACCGGGTCAATGTGGAGGGTGGAGCGTAGGAAGATTGGCGTTGATGCGGAAAGGAAAGTTGGGATTGTGGAGTGGAGGAGAGTAATAGGAAGGAGTGAACTCGGAACGGTAAGGGAGGGAAGAGAGCGAAGATTGGGGAGTATTGCGCGGGGTGAGACCGTGTGGGGTGTCACAAGTAGGCTGCGGAACGTTAGTGACGTGATGATTCACATGAAGAAGCCAAGCTTCGGTGTTGGAGAGCTCACCGTGTGCGGACCATGTCAAGTGGGGCCAGCACGAGGCCTGTGATGCCGGCCGCGGCAACTGCGACAGCCAGACTCGTTATGGGATTCGGGCTATCCACCACGTCCAGGCCGCCTCCACCTACGCCATATCCCCCGAGCAGGCCGGGGTCGGGCACGTTGAGCAGTGCAGAGAGCAAACTCCGCATCCATGTCTCAATGGTCTTGAGAAGGAAATTGTAAACAAAGGTGGAATTTGTGCCTTTCCACACTCCCCAAGCGCCTTCCTTGGTCCAAAGCTGGGAGAGAACCTCAAGCAAAGAATCGGACTGCTTCAAGTCTAGCTTGTAGGAATGTGTGAGTGTTTGCTTGGGCGGCGGGGCAGCACGCGCGGCCTGTCGATGGCGCGGAGAACGAGAGTCTGAGCGGGACGCCGCCGATAGGCTGGAGCGAGGTGCAGTAGAAGAGAAGTATGAGGGAGAGTCATCGCCAGAGTCGGAGTCGGAATACTGTGCACTGTGGTGAGCATGACTCCAAACAAGGAAAGAGATCGCATGCGGAAATCAAGATACCTCTTGTAAGCGGGCCCGGGCTGCGGCGGCAGCGCGTCTTTTCGCGTCTTCAGGATCGAGCAGGCCACTCTGCTGGTCTGACCGCGGCGAGTGCAGCTGTAACACGGTTTTTGCAACCTCGAAGGGCTGGGCAAAGAGTACTGATGTGTAGTTCCATACGGCCTGGTCGAGCAGCTTCTTGGCCATCTCGGCGACGGTCGGACTCCCGTCGCCCAAGCTTAGATCGACCCCATAGTCGAGATCGCTCAAAATATCGCGGGCCTGCGAGCCGAAGCTAGGCTTTGGCGGAGAGGCGGAGGGCTTCGCGGACGGGGAGACGCGCGGGGCGGCATTGGGGACAGGGTCGTTGGGCAGGCCGATGGATGGCGGGATGTAGTATGGGCGCAGCGGATTGGGCTGGTCGCGCGAGGTGGCCATGAGGGGTTCGTGCGCGTGGTTTGCGCGGGCGTGGTAGATGTTGTCGTCGGCGGAATGCATGACGACGGCAGACGGGATGTGCTTGGCCGTGGTGGTGTGGCTTGCGTGCAGAAGCTTGACTGTCCAGCGAATCGCCGTGCTCCGAACCGCATGAAATAATCCAGCCAACGCCGATCGCGCCTTTACGCTGAACGCCGCCCACCCGTTCCCATCCAGACCTCTCCATCGCCCTCGACAACCCGGCCGGAGCCTCGCCGCCCTATCCTCAGCCATGCCATCCCCCTCCTGCGCTGTGCGCGCTCTCCTTCGCACCTCCGTTCCTCGCGCCCGTCCCGCCGCCGCCAACGCGCAGACGTCATGGCGAAGATTTATCCAGACAGCGCCGAAGCCCTCCACTCCCGTCACGCCCGCATGCCAATTGTCGCGGACATGTAGAACTGAAGCGCTCCTGAGAATGACTTCCATTTCCCAATTTGCTCCTTCGAGGAGGAAGTTTTCCACCACGCCCGCGAAGCAGCACGGCCATCTCCACACGCCGAAGCCGGGAGAAGAGTAAGCCTCCGTAATGCCTATAGTCCAATTGACGGCGCTCAATGAGGCACCAAGTGCACTGGACACTGATCCTGTGTCATCGAAACAGGCGGCAAGTGACGTTCGTTGACAAGGACGGCGACGAGCACACTTTCGAGGTTGCCGACGGCGATAACCTGCTCGACATTGCTCAAGCCAATGATATTGAGATGGAAGGTACATGAGTCCCCTGATTCTGCTGTTTGCGCCTGCGCTGGGCTTTGCAATCGATACCCTATACTATGATGGGCATCCGCTGACTCACTACTCCCAGGTGCCTGCGGCGGCTCATGTGCATGCAGTACTTGCCATGTTATCGTCGAGGATAGTGATATGTACGATCAAATGGAGGAGCCTGACGACGACGAGAATGACATGCTGGACCTCGCATTCGGACTCACCGAGACTAGCCGGTTGGGCTGCCAGGTCAAGATGAACAAGGAATTGGACGGACTTCGTGTCAAGTTGCCGAGCATGACGCGGAATCTGCAGGCCAGCGACTTTGCCGATAAATAATCAAGGAACGTGGTCGCACAGCAGAGAATACATACGGGGCTAGAGCCGGGTCCCAGCGCGGAAATGTTGGATAAAAGGACCTCTCAGGACGACGTATGGGCGATGCCAAGTCACGAGGATCGCGGCCGTAATGGGTCATTATGAATGAAAGAGGAACATGCATAAGCGGACAAGTAGGGAGCTACCGCCATGCCCCGGAACGATAGCTTGGGTCTTAGACGGACTGTACTATATATGTAGGAGTTTGGACCATCCACGGATGTATAAAAAGGCTACACTCCACTGTTATCGAGAAACTGGAAAATGCTTAATTTTTTCTGTTATTGCTGCTCGTGCATGTTCTCAGTGCAGTCGACAATGCTTTCGAATTGAATCCAAGCAGCCTTCACCTGGAACTTTTTGGCGGGGCGGAGCGGGGCGGCTTGGCATGGCGCTCCGAAAGGCGGTAACGGTGGAGCGAGGGCGGAACCGGAAGCGGGCAGCGGCGTCGATTTGGCATCTACGCGCAGCTCCTCCACCACCGCATCTCACTTTCGACTGCGCAATGCCACGCACTTAAAAAGGTCTACCTCCAACACTCGACCCTCGAATCGCTAACTTGCGCGCTACCCACCCATTATGGCCTCCGCCGTGTTTTTCCTCGACCTCAAGGGCAAGGTAAGGCCAGAACACCAGCTCTGCAGCTCTCAGGAGAAAGCAACGCGCGATGCTAACGCCTTAGGCAGACCCTTCTTGCCCGCAACTACCGTGGCGACATCCCCATGTCAGCCGTCGAGAAGTTCCCCGTCCTGCTCAACGAAGCCGAAGAGGAGAGCTCTGCCGTCCCGCCTTGTTTCTCGTCAGAAGGCATCAACGTTAGTCCTGCCCCGCCTGCGCCTGCATGCCAGAAATTCGGTCACTGACAGCTGTGATGCGCCCCAGTACCTCTACATCAGACATAACAATTTGTACTTGCTCGCCCTTACGAAGCGCAACACCAATGCTGCCGAGATCCTCCTCTTCCTGCACAAGATTGTCGAGGTCTTCACCGAGTACTTCAAGGAGCTCGAGGAGGAGAGTATACGGGACAACTTTGTCGTCATCTACGAGCTTCTCGACGAAATGATGGACTTCGGATACCCCCAGACTACCGAGAGCAAGATATTACAAGAGCACGTGGCCCGTCGCTCGTTCTTGAACACCCCGCTGACCAAATGGCGCAACGTGCAGGTACATCACGCAAGAGTCGCACAAGCTCGAAGTCCAAGCCCGCCCTCCTATTGCTGTCACCAATGCTGTCTCGTGGCGTAGCGAAGGTATCCGTTACCGCAAGAACGAAGTCTTCCTCGATGTCGTCGAGTCGCTCAACCTGCTCGTCTCTTCCAACGGAAACGTATTACGCTCTGAGATCCTGGGTGCTATTAAGATGAAGTGTTACCTGTCCGGTATGCCCGAACTACGACTGGGCTTGAACGATAAGGTCATGTTCGAAACGACTGGTAGGGCGACGAGAGGAAAGGCGGTCGAGATGGAAGATGTCAAGTTCCACCAATGCGTGCGGTTGAGTAGATTCGAGAACGACCGGACCATCAGCTTTATCCCGCCGGACGGAGAATTTGAGCTCATGAGTTACCGGTTGAACACACAGGTCAAGCCTCTGATCTGGGTTGAGTGCATCGTCGAGAGCCACTCGGGAAGCAGGATAGAGTACATGCTCAAGGTATGTATACCCTGCACCAACTTTGCAAACTCCCACCTTCGATATTAACAGCATCCAGGCGAAAGCACAATTTAAGAGGCGCAGCACGGCGAACAACGTGCAAATCATCATCCCCGTTCCCGACGATGCCGACAGCCCACGCTTCCGCACCAACATCGGCACCGTCCACTACCAACCAGAGACGTCTTCCATCGTCTGGAAGATCAAGCAGTTCGGTGGTGGCAAGGAGTTCCTCATGCGTGCCGAGCTTGGCCTGCCGTCTGTCCGCGGAGACGATGAGAAGGGTGGCGGTATGATGGGTGGTTTCGGCGGCAGCATGGGCGGTGTCGGAAGCGGAAAGGGCAAAAGGCCGATCAACGTCAAGTTCGAAATCCCCTACTTCACCACCTCCGGTATTCAAGTTCGGTATTTGAAGATTATTGAGCCGAAGGTATGTTATCCCGGTTCTCCTTTTACACTTATAGAGCTAACGTATTTCTAGCTGCAATACCCGTCGTTGCCGTGGGTCAGGTACATCACGCAATCCGGCGACATTGCCGTGCGCTTGCCCGATGTACAGTAGACAAATTGATCCGTGATGGGAACGGTGGTGTTTTGTGTGGCGTTCTTGGTGGGGGGGGGGGGCAGAACTACCGGCTTCTTGATGTTCTATTTTTCTCGAATGAACGGATGAAGACGAGCATCCGAATATGATGCATGCATGCATGGCTAACCGGCCTGGATGATTTTGTGTTCTCTCTTTTTCTTTTCTTTTCTCGGGAACTTGATTCCTCCTTCAACTTAAGAGAGGACCGGGAACTCCGGGAGCCAGTTTGTATTTTTTTTTTTTACCAAGGTTTATAAAACCTATGATAATGTCGAGTTTGATATGAACATGGGATATGATGAAGTATGAGGATAGGCTTCATGCCATTTGGGAGGTGAGTGTAGAGATAAGTCGGTGTTGCATCAGCGTCCAGCGTAAGTACGGACGGGCAGTGTTGATGGTCAAAAATATATTTGTGACAGAAACATGATCCATGGAAAATTAAAAGCAGACATTCGGATGCGAACGTTGTGGAATCATCTTAACATCTAGATCTGGATGAATTCTCCAGATACACATGTGTACTAGTTCCCATAACCCCTTCGGACATCAGAAGCAGCACCGAGTGTGACAAGCGCGGTAACAGACAAAGAAGATGAAATTATGTTGCGTCTGGCGGCCGACGTATGACGTCTCTCTCGCCTCAGCGGAGCATGCACGACGCAACCAGCACATATAAACGTACAGGATATACAGTCCGTTATCCTTCCTCACTCTCCAATCCCATCCATTTCCTTTTTGCATCTCTACTTGTCCAGCCCCTCCAACGCCCTCCTCGCCCTCCCCACAGCCTCCCTCGCCGCGCGCCTCTCCTCCGCCCCCACCGCATCCGTCTCGGGCCTCCCCCTCACATTCACCACCTCCCGAACCGCCTCCTCTGTCTCCTTGAGCACCTTCCGTCCGTCCTCCCGCACCTCGCCAGCCCACCTGCTCCGCGCGCCCTCCCACGCGCCCTGCATGCGCTTCAAGCTCCACGCCGCGCCCAGCGCCACGACCGTTCCGGCCTCGAACAGCCCCGTGCTGACGCCGAAGTGCAGCAGACCCGACAGGGCGAACGTGGCGCCGACGGTGGACAGGGTCTGGACGACGAGCTTCTGGGCGAGGGCCTCGAGGGAGGGGATGGAGGTGGCGGAGAGGTGGGCGCGCGCCATGGGGATCTGCTGGGGCCAGGGCTTGAGGGGCACAAGAGGCGCCGCGTCCTCACCCGCAGCGGCGCGGCGAGCGGCGTCGAACTTCTGCAGAGCGCTGGGGCGCGGGGCGTCCGGGATGTTGCCAATTTGCGCCTCTTTCGTCGAGGGGCCTTGGAGGAGGGAGACGCGTTCGGGGAGGGACGCCGCGTCCGGGTCGTTGGCGAAGAAGCCGGCTTGCTCGATGCGGCCGGCGACCCAGATGATGTCCTTTTCGGCGGAGACGAGCCAGCGCCGCTCGAGCAGCTCGGAGAGGATCATGCCGACGTCGTCGACCCGCCAGAAGAGCTTCCACCATGCGAGCTTGCGCCATGGCCTGCCGTCGAAGGCGAGGTCGAGCTGATCGCGCAACTCTGTATGCGCGAGCTCGGCCCAGATGGCAAGGGAAGAGAGGATGGCAGATTTTGTAGATTCGGAGATGGAGGAAGCGACGAGCTCTCGCAGGCGCTGGGTACCTTCAAGGGTAACGGCCTCGTCCGCATCGGTCAGCAGAGACTCAATCAGGTCTTGAATGGCAGGCTTGAGTGCAGCGGCAGATTCAGTGCTGGTGCCGTGCGCTAACCAGCCCGTCAGAGCGGGGAGTCCGCTCCTGTGCCAACCACGTTCATAGAAGACGGAATTGGCGATTGATTCGCGGAATTTCTCCAGCGCTTCAGTACCCAGATTCACATCAATGACAGCGTATCTGTCAGATGCTTTCTGGTCCTGCTCGGTGCTCGGCGCGGGAATGTCCATGGCAACTTTTACCGTCTCCGGCGGCAGGTCCTCCTCCGGTTGCACCGCGGTGAGTCGCCCGTATGAAACACAGCTCTTGAGGCCTTCTCCATAAACGATTGCGCGGTGTACAGGGTAAGTGACCATGGTCATTCGGCCGGTCCCCGAAGTGGGAGTCTGTAGAGTAGGCACAAGTATGGCATCTCTCGGCTTCTCCGTACTCGAGGGTGATGTGGGACCAGTGATGTTGGCATTGAATGAGGAAATCAGGATTTCGATGTTGTGTTTTTGCAATGTCCTCGACGAGGCGGAGATGGTGCGGAGGAGAGGGTTGTGGGGGTGTGTATCCGTGTCGTCGCCGAACCTGCGGGCGTATCAGCAGACATAATAATTGAGCAGCAGCGGAACGGACATACCGCAGTAAAATGGCCTGGCCACTGCCGGTGTCGCGCTGCTCGAGTGCCTTTTCCCAGCTACCCTTTTCAGCGAGCGGGTCTGCAAGAAGGAGTCTAGCAAGCCGCTTCGCTGACGCCTGGTCGCCCAAGCTTAGGACTGTACTCGTAAGCTTTTAGACCCTACGAAGATTTTCCAGTGCCTGGGTTGCGATTTTACCCACCAGCAACTCTCACGACCGGATCATCGGTCTCCAGACCCCTCAGCGCCAGCTGCAGTCTGCTCAGATTCACATAACTGGCGGCATCGCTCTTCAGCGCGTCCAATGCCTGATACAGCTCCTTGAGTCGCGGTGGGACGTTTATTGGAGCATTGATGGCAGTCCGGGAGGCAAGAGAGGCGGCATGGCGACGTCGGGCGGCGGAGAAGAATCGCGCGTGGAGCGTAGTCGTCGCGGCGGTCGATTGTCGCTCAGCGAGGCGCCATAGCGAGCAGGACGGGCAGAAGTAGAGGTCGGCTTTCGATCGCGACCGCAGCGCGGTGGAGAGCCTCGCTACGGAGCCGATCCGTGGAGGCATTGGGGCCGCTTGGGCGCTGTTGCGGTACCTGGGAGCGAGCGCGGAGAAGATGTAGAAGTTCAAAGCTCCGCCAAAGTCGCCGCGTGCCTGTGCATTTCGTCATGTCGCCAAGACTCTCACGCCCGCGTCTGTCTCATTCGCGCAAAAATATATTACAGTAGTAGGTGGAATTTTCTCTTGTTTGCAGTACTCGGTCATCATCATCAAGTACACTCTCGCACAGTTTTAACGACTATGAGCTGAGGGAACGCCTCCAATAAGGGCCGCCGTGCTCCAGGTCCCAGCTGTATCCCGTTCTTACCAACCTCTTGTATACCCTCGCTATGGAACGAATCAACAAAAGATGACCTTCTCTACTGCCGGGTATCTCAGCGCTTCCTGCTCGAGCCAGAGGACCTAGACGTTTGTTAGATTACGGCTGCAAACCCCTGGGCTTTGTCCAACTTACATGCTAATTCTCCGTGCAACAGTGGCGAGTCCGGTGTCATTCTCGGCCTCCTTTGCTGCCTTCTCCAAAGCTTCCTGTCTGCTCTGCTCCTCGGACCGGCGCACCTCCTCCTGGCTCGGCGGCAGACGTTCGTTCTGCAGATCAACCTTACGCGCATCCTCAAAGCTATGGATTGCTTGCTTGATACCTTCCGCACCAAGCATGAGCGTTCCAGCGGGCAACCTTCCACCAGATGCCGTCTTCAGCTCCGTCACACGCTCCGACTCCTCACGTAACACTTGGAACACACGCGAGAGACGGCCAATAGCCAAAATCTTGTTCTTGATCGCCCGGCGCTTGAACTCGGTCGATTCGGGATCCATGTTGGAAAGCGGCGGGGAATTCGGTCCAGAAGAGATCGAACCACTCGGCGTCTCCTCCTCCAACTCCTCTTTCGAGCAGGTGTTAAGAATGGCAATAAGCATGTCCGTGACTGCGAATGTGTCAGAGATCGTCGATAGCGTAAGAACAACCCCCACTTACTCTTCTCGCCAACGAAAGGCAGAGACCAGGTGAAGACATCCATAAAGTTCGGCAGCCAGTACGGGTGCGGTGTGCAGTCTATACAAAATCAGCATAGGAGTTTTCAAGGAAATTGTGATGGCGCTTTTTTTTGACGTACTGAACTGTCTGATGTTCATGACGTTGTTCTCGTACTTGAGCACAGCCGCCTTGTTGTTGTAGACATCCAAGTAATTGGGTGCAGAGAAGATGGTCATGACACTGGGGAATCCCGTTGTCCTGGTCTTCCGGTACATGCGATAGCCGGCATCCTGCGCTTCGTGGGCCCGAATGATGGAAAGGAGGTTGTTCTTCTCCAAGAACGCGCACGCGGCGGGATAAGAGAAGAAGTAGGAACAACCGCGCACGTGGTTGTGAATGAAGAATTCCGACGTCTTTTCTTGACCAAACTCCTCAAGCGGGTCTGCCCATAGGATATCGCACATCAAGCCATGGGTGGGGGGCTCGCGGAAGCGGTCAATCTGCATACGGTCAGGACCAAATCACACACCCATTGGTTTAGAAGCACCTACAGTCTTCAGATCCTCCAAAGTATGAAGCTCCGGGCTCAAACCTCCGTGTATACACAAGAATTGCTTGTTCATAACTGCCGCCAGCGGCAAGGCGCAGAAAGACTCCATGCAAGCTTCGTACACTGCTTCCGAGTACTTGTGTTTGCACTCCAGTTTAAAAGTGAAGTAATCAGTCAAATGCCGGCACTCGTGATTGCCGCGCAGAAGCCAGAGCGTGTTGGGATACCAGATCTTCAGTGACCACAGGTACAGGACACACTACGGGACGGTTAGTCACCTAGCTGGGTGCACGCTTATCGGAATGAACATACCTCAATACTGAAGTAGCCGCGGTCGACGTAGTCACCCAGGAACAAGTAGCGCGTCTCTGCCGGATCTCCACCAACCTCAAACAACTTCATGAGATCGTAATACTGGCCGTGCACATCGCCGCAGACAGTAATGGGCGCATCCATCTCCAGCAGGTTGGGCTCAGCCTTGAGAACCTCGGTACCCTTGTGTATGATCCAGAGAGCCTGCTCCTCCGTCAAGCGACCCTCACGATAGAAGTGCTGCTTCAGGAACTGCAGGTTCGGCTTGGAGTTGTCACCGGGCGCCCAAAACTGTTCCATGGTGGGCGGGTGAAACGCGGGGGCCTGGACATCTGCGCTCGGGCGTCAGCAAGGCGGGGCTAGCAACGCCATTGCACTCGGGGAGTACCTTTGCAGACGCGCTCAAGCGTGCTCACTTGAGTGCCATCCTCCATGGTGTGCAGGGTGAAGTCGATCTCGGGGACGGGCTTCTTCTCGCTGACGGCGCGCACAGCATTCTCTATGTACTGGTCGCTGTTCATTGGCGTATCGGACTCCATGATGGCAAGTGGACGAGAGGCTCGCGGGGGGTCGGTAAGCCGGTGAAGAGAAGTCGAGGGGTGAGAGGGGAGCTAGGCCCCGGTGGCAACGGCGAGCTGGTGCTTTGGCGAGATCTGCTTGATGGCCGCCGCAGCAGTGCTGGTCGAGGGCAGGCACGAGGTACGGCGGAGGATTGAGGTGGCAGGCGCGTGTGGTGGGTGGGTTGGAGTTGGGCGGTAGTAGGGCTGAGAGGCGGCGGCGAGAGTACAGGTGGGTTGCAAGCGACAGCCTAGCTAGCAAAAGAAGCCGCGGGACGGACGTCGTCGATCAAGCGGCCAAGGGTCCGGCTGTGGCGGTGAGATTTGATCCGGACGGTGCGGCAGCGGAGGAGAACAGGAAAAGGAGGCGGCAGTGCACTTTCAAACACGGCGTCGCTTGAGCTTGCGAGACGAGACGGAGAGTTCGCGGCTGAGGGGGCGAGAGATCTTGGACGGGCTGCTCGCTCGTCGGCCGCGCTACTTGCCTGCAGCCAGCCAGACGACATTATTCGGCGACAACGCCATTCGGCAGCCCGTCAGATGGCAAATCCCCGGCCTCTGCGCGGGGCATCAAGGGATAGGAGGAGCCTCGAGCCCACCAAAATTTCCACCGCCCGCTGATCCTCCTCCATCCAGCTGCGATGTCCATCTAGCTCCCGTCAACCTTCGTCGCCTGCCGTCCGCCCACCGCGAGTGCGCCCGCGCGGAATGCGGACGCTGACCCCGCTCTCCCGCTCCCACGGTTCCGCGTTTACAAACACCACAACTTTGTCAAACCCGAGGAAACCCCTCGACCGTGTTTGAGACATCGCACGTGGCGTGCAAATCATGTTCGTCCAGATGAGAACAAAAGCTGCCTGCCGCGTAAAGTTGAAGCAATTGGTCGGATGTCAATGTCCTCACATGTCGATACCTCAAGTCGAGACAATTGCTTAGATTCGCATGCAATTCTCCAATGACCATGACATACCCTCAATCCTTCGTACCAAAGTAGTAAAACCTGCTCAAGACTCGTGTTTCTCATGTCACGTGACCGGCGATTTACAGTCGCACGACATATGAGCAACCAATAGAGCTCTCTGCTTGGACAATCCGCCCAATCCTACAATTTCTCACCGCGTCAATACTGAAAAAACTGACCACGAATATAATTCACTGCAGGCATCTACCTCTCTATAAAGCAGTCTACTTCTAACTCTATCTAAGACTTCCACTACCGAATCCTCATAGCAGCTCCTTCGCCTCTGCCTCCTTCTGCTTCTTCCACTCTTCAAAATCGAACCCGATCTCTTGGAGTTCCCTGACCCCCTTCCTCTCTTCCCCTCTCTCCGTGAATGCCTTCCTGATATCAGGAAACCTCTCCCTGCACCAATAATGCCATTCGCTCCACCGCGGCGGTGTCTTACCCACGCCACTGCCCTCGTTCTCCGCCTTCAACGCCCAATCGTGCAGCGTGTTGATGTAGTCGGCGTCTTGAGGAAACCACAGCGTATGGAAGTCGTTCCCCTCGCCATTGACAGCCAATGTGTGCAGCTCCCACGCCCTCATCTGCGGCGCTGCCGGTAGCGTGAGACGGCCGGCGAGCGTACGCGCGACGACCGCGGACTGCACCTCGGACGTAGGGAAGGGGATGATGCGTTGATTGAGTACGAGGAAGGTAAGCGTGGGGTGTGGCGTGTAGAAAACGTGCTGGTACGTGTTCTCCACGCGGGTGCCGTCCGAAACTAACGCAGGTTCTAAATCTGATAGGAAGGGAAGCGAGTACAGGTAGCCGGTGCAGAAGACAATGGCATCGATGTCAGACTCGGTGCTGCCATCTTCGAAGGTCGCGGTGCGAGTGCTGGCGTCGAGGTGCTTGATCGGCTGCACTTCCTTCTTGAACTTCGGAGGCGGACCTCTCGACATGTACGACTCGCCTTTGATGGAGTTGATGAGGGGTAGCGAGCACACGGTGGAGATTTGTCCACCGATGTCGAGCCCGGACGCACTGTTGCCGACAACTATGACTTTCTACGGAGGGTCAGTTCACATACGCTCTGCTGATGAGAATTCTGTTGCTATACTGACCTTGTCTTTGAACGAATCCGGGACCCTGTAGAACTTGGAGTGGGTGATGCTGCCAGGGTGTGCTTTGTTCCACTCCTTGATGCCAGAGATCTCCGGTATGAATGGTATGTAGAAGTGACCGTTTGCCACCACAACCGCATCGTAGATCTCTTCTGTCAACTCTCCAGTTACAACGTTCTTGGTGACGACAGTCCACTTCTCCTCCAGCAAGCCATCAGTCTCCTTAGACTCTAGTAGCTTCACATCGACGACCTGCGTCTGAAACTGGATAAGATGTTCCACTTCCTTGGCATAATCTTTCAGATATCGATCGACTGTCCAGTGCGTAGGAAACAGCTGGGATTCTTCTGGGAACGCGAAGTCGTGGAACTGCATGAGTTGCTTGGGAATGTTGGTCTCAAGTCTCTCATAGACAGGCGAGAGGAACTGAGCCTCCTTCTCCTCCCCATTGACCGAATGGCCGTTGGGGCCACCATTCGGAGCAGCCTTGTTCTTCCAGATGGGCTTGTCCAGGTCCTCTTTGGTGGGCCGAGTCTTGGGCACAGCAAAGGAACCGTCATCACGATCCTCGGGCGTATAGTTCCACAAGCCTCCTGGTGAGCTGCGCTGCTCAAAGGCAACCAGCTTGTCGAATTTCTTTTCAGCGCTCAAGTACCTATATCCAAGTAAGTATTTGTCTTGGCCACCAGGGATATGCTTGTGATATAGACTTACTTGAGCGCGGCCAGACCGCAGGGTCCAGCTCCCACAACAGCAACCTTTCTCGCATTGAAGCGAATAGGATTGCTGGCCACAACGTTTGCAGAAGACATGGCGCGCGAAAAGAGTCGGGGTATCTGGTCTGCGAGCATACGAAGCACCTGACCGGACGAACGGCAAAGAACAAGATCCAAACCAACCCAGAAGTCTACCTTGTTCAAAGTCTACAACGTGGGAGTCACACGAGAGTTGAGGAAGAAAGAGTCAACGGAGAAAGAGAAGGCGCGTATCAGAGAAAAGGCATCCCAGACAAACGCTCAGCCCACTTTCTCGCGCCTTTTCACCTGACTCGGCGGGCGGTCATTTTTTTGGGGCGAGGCGCGAACGACGACATCGGATGGGTATCCGGCTGCCCTATCGATAACGATCACGCAGTCTCCGTCTCGCGCTCGGTTTTTCGCGGGTTCCAGGTCAGTGATCGTCATCGAATTTTAGGCCCGGGATTCCCCAAGCTCCTCCGGAAGCTTCAACCCTCTCCCCTCACCATGTGGTCTTTCCGCTTCCGTGAACCTTTCACTTAAATATCTCTCCCTCTCCCTCTCCCTCTCCCTCTCCAATTGCGGCAACGATGCTGCGCTCCTCAATCCGCGCATTCGCCCCGAGATCGCCAACTTCCCGCCGCGCCTTCTCCCCAGCAGCTACAATGGCGCAAAAACTGCGCATTGGCTATGTTCCCGGTAAGCCTCGCGCTTCTCGCTCAAATCGATCAAAGCTCTCAAGCTAATGCTCGGTCTAGAGCACTTCTCCACGCCGCTCCACTTTGCGCACAAGCACTACGGCCTGCAGGCCGACCTTGTGCCCTTCCCGTCCGGCACGGGGCACATGATTCAGTCGCTGCAGGGCAAGGAAATCGACGTTGGCATTGGTTTGACTGAAGGATGGGTTGCGGGCATTGGCAAGGCCATCGTCGAGAAGAGCGATGCCAGTGCCGCGGGCTACAAGCTGGTGGGCACGTACGTCGAGACACCGCTGTGCTGGGCCATCAGCACAGGTACGAAGAGGGACATCAACGGCGTGGAGGGGCTGCGGGGTAAGAAGATAGGCGTCAGCCGCATTGGCAGGTCAGTACAACTGGTGAATAGAGATAAATGCAGATGTGAGGCTAACATCATTTTATTTGCATAGCGGATCCTATGTGATGGGCTTTGTTCTGGCCGACCAGCATGGATGGCTCTCCCAATCAAAGCCTGGCCAACCTCCCTTCGAAGTCGTCCCTCTCAACACATTTGCCAAACTCCGCGAGGCGGTCAATGATGGCACCGCCGATTTCTTCATGTGGGAGCACTTTACTTCCAAGCGCTACTATG
This sequence comes from Botryosphaeria dothidea, assembly GCA_011503125.2. Taxonomy (NCBI): domain Eukaryota; kingdom Fungi; phylum Ascomycota; class Dothideomycetes; order Botryosphaeriales; family Botryosphaeriaceae; genus Botryosphaeria; species Botryosphaeria dothidea. The sequence goes on from WWBZ02000001.1 coordinate 4,329,213, forward strand.
ATAACGGCGAGATCAAGCGGATTGGAGAAATCTACACTCCTTGGCCTAGCTGGCATATCGTAGCTCGGGATGCCAAGGATCAGCGCCTTCAGACGATGAGCGACGCAATCAACAAAGGTATCCAGCATTATAAGGAGAACCAGGAGGAGGCCATCACGTACATCTCGACCGAGCTGGATTACTCGGCGGAAGATGCCAAGGAATGGACCAAGACTGTCAAGTTTGCAAAGGGTGTGGAGGGCGTCGATCCGAGAGTCGTCGAAAAGACTGTTGATATCCTGAGCAAAGCCGGAGTTTTGGACGCCGGAAAGTGTGGCGTGGAGGAGATGGTCGCGATCAAGCGCACTGAGAGGGCGAAGTAGACCCAATCCACGGTCCCGTGAAGCTCGCAAAAGATGCCATCAATGAATTCCGATGTTGCCATTACGCGGCTGCTGCTTTCTTTCCACCGCCAGCAATCAAGTCGAGGAATCCCTTCTTGCTCATCTCGGTGACCTTCTCATCCCTCTTGTCCAACCCAACCACGCCCTTCGTCTTTGCTTCCCTTGCGGCAAGCTCACCCTTGACTTGAGCAGCGCGCACAGCATTGAACAACTTGACAACACCCCTCTGCGCAGTTTTCTTCAAACGGCGCTCCTCCTCTTGAATCTGCTGAGTCGACACGTCCGCCGTGCTCAATCCCATCACATCCTTGACACGGCCCTTTTCCAGTAGCGCATGCTTCTCCTCCCGCAGCTTATGGCGTGCCTTTGCATCTAGTTTCGAATCTGCAAGCTCTTTACCAGCGTCCTGTGCGACTTTGCTGCGCGAAAGGATGGGATCAGCGCGTTTGGTGGTGCTCAGCTTGGAGCCGAGAATTTTCTGCATCGACGTCGCGAAAGCATCGGGATCGTTGCGCTTCTTCTTGTTCTTGTATGGAGCAGTGCTGGAAGCAACGTCTGAATCGTCGTCTACGTCTTCGTCGTCTTCGTCATTCTCGGAATGGGAGCCTTCATCGTCGGAGCCGTCGGCTGGGGCATCTTCAAGCTCGGCGTCGGAGGATTCGTCAATATCGGCAGTCGCATCAGGTGATTCATCGGCCTCGTCTTCGGAGGCGGCAGACTCGTAGGCGTCGGCGGCTGTAGACTGTTGCTGCTCGTCGCCGCTGTCGTCCTCGCTGGAACTGTGATATGCGGCCTGGCGTCTGAATTTCTTGGGGCGCTTGGTAGTCTTTCCGCGCAATTGCTCGGTCCTCTTTCTCTTGAGAGCGACGGGTGTTCTCGACGGGGCGGGCATGGTTGCGTTGTGTGGGTGGTTATGGAGTTACACTCTTACTCGCCGAACTTTTTTGACGCTCAGCAGCGCTCGGACCACTTTCTTTCGGGCTTGGGTCTCCGCTCCCCGCCATCGCCGCCGTGCTCCATTCGCGGCTCGAATTTCAACCACGTCGCCGCCTCCGACAAGTCCCAACCCCGGCTACCTATCCCCTCCGCACACTCTAATACAAGCCGCCCATCATGGTCCTTCAAGACCTTGGACGGCGTATCAACGCCGCTGTGTCGGACCTGACCAGGGCGCCCAATCTCGACGAGAAGGTCGCGCCGCCCCAGTCCGCCTTGCGCGCCCACCGCTAATTATGCCCGCAGGATTTCGATCGCATGGTCAAAGAGATTTGCAACGCCCTCGTTGAAGCCGATGTCAACGTCAAGCTCGTCGCTGGCCTACGCGCCTCGATCCGGAAAGCCGTTAATTTCAAGGATATCGGTCCCGGTGTGAACAAGAAGCGCTTGATTCAGAAGGTACCCCATGCCACGCGCAAACTATACTGGACCTTCTTTGCTGATATTTCCATGACAGGCCGTCTTTGATGAACTCGTCAAGCTCGTTGACCCGCATTCGGAGCCTTTCAAGCCGCGCAAGGGCAAGTCCAACGTCATCATGTTCGTCGGTCTCCAGGGTTCCGGTAAAACCACATCGTGTACGAAGCTGGCGCGCTGGTATGCCGTGCGCGGATTCAAAGCCTGTCTTGTTTGCGCCGATACCTTCCGTGCCGGTGCTTTCGATCAGCTTAAGCAGAACGCGACCAAGGCCAAGATCCCCTACTACGGAAGCTTGACCCAGACGGACCCCGTGGCTGTAGCGAGGGAAGGTGTGGAGAAATTCAAGAAGGAGCGCTTCGAGATCATCATCGTGGATACTAGTGGAAGGCATAGGCAAGAGCAGGATTTGTTCGATGAGATGATTCAGATTCAGCAGGCTGTGGAGCCCCATCAGACTATCATGGTCCTCGACTCGTCCATCGGTCAGGCCGCAGAATCCCAGGCTCGCGCTTTCAAGGAAACGGCCGACTTTGGTTCCATTATCTTGACCAAGACGGATGGTGCTGCTGCCGGTGGTGGTGCCATCTCCGCAACTGCTGCAACACACTGTCCGATTGCTTTCCTGGGTACCGGAGAACATATGCTGGATTTCGAAAAATTCGACCCGCAGCGGTTCGTTGGCAAGCTGCTCGGTATGGGTGACGTGCAAGGCCTGGTCGAGCACGTTCAGTCTCTGAAGCTGGACCAGAAGGAGACGATGAAGCACATCCAGGAAGGTATCTTCACCATCCGCGACCTGCGGGACCAGCTCCAGAACATCATGAAGATGGGACCCCTCTCGAAAATGGCCGGCATGATCCCCGGATTGTCAGGCATGATGGGCGGTATGGATGACGAAGACGGGTCTACAAAGCTCAAGCGCATGATTTACATCTGCGATTCCATGACTACCAAGGAACTCGATTCGGACGGAAAGTGCTTCACCGACGAGCCTTCTCGCATGACGCGCGTGGCCATGGGCTCCGGGACGTCGGTGCGTGAGGTCGAGGAGCTGCTCTCTCAGCGCATGCTCATGGGCGGCATGGCAAAGAAGATGGGCAAGGGTATGAAGAACCTCCAGGGCAAGCAGGGACAGGCTGCGCTTGGCAACAAGCAGCAGCAGGCCGCTGCCCTCAAGCGTCTGCAGTCGATGGGAGGTGCCGGTGGCTTGCCTGGCATGGGTGGTATGGGCGGCATGCCGGACATGAGCTCGTTGATGAAGATGATGGGTGGTGGTGGTGGACCTGGTGGTGGTGGTGGTATGCCGGATATGAGCAACTTCGACATGGGCAAGATGATGTCTATGCTGGGTGGCGGTGGTATGCCCGGTGCAGGAAGAGGACGGAGATGATCGTGATGAAGGAGTTTCAGACCGAAAGGCGCACAGGACTGGGACGGTTTGTGTATTGTGGACGCGATCACCTCAGAAGAACCCCTGTCTCTGCTTTGTGGTGCACGCAACTCTTCGCTTCCCGTTGAGATGACTCGCTTCATGGGATTTGAGGGCATACGCGGAGTCCGGCACCGTTGAGGCGGTATACGTATCAAGGCGTTTGTGGGACATGAGGTTGCTAGGAGGGCGCATCAAAAGGCTGCCCTATTACGCAGCCTTTGCATAATTCTATACTGCTGGAAGCAGTACATTGTAATATGATCATGATGCATGTGACTGAACAGCATGCGGGTTGTAAAACTCCAGGTTCTTATCTCAAACGCCGAAAGTGATGCACTATACAAAGAAAGACTACGATAAACCAACCCAATATATGACTTCAGACTCGATGGAATAGCTTCAGTGTTGAAAAGTGTTTGAACTGGCTCGACACGATATTAATCTTCTTCGTTCGTCTTTATCTACAGTTTGTAATTACTCTTTGATTTCCTTGTTCGATCAATTAGTACCAGTCCTCCGTTCTCCACATTGTAATGAACGCCCTTCTTCCAGCCCATTACTCTCCCTAACAGCTCTTCCCCGCCCTCTCCGGGTCCCAATCCCGTATCCACCCATCCACTTCCCTCGAGACCTATACCTTGCCCCTCAGCCACCGGCCTGCCGTCTGCTTGACCATCTGCGATGGCCCATCCCGGCGAAGACTTCAACGTAACGGCAGGCCTCTGATCATACCCTGCGCTTCTCAGCTCCTCCTGTGTGACGACCGGCGTCACGCAGGCATCAGTCCCATCGAACACGTCCTCCCACTCCTTCCTCGTCTTACTCCTAAACTTGGCCGTAAACAACATCCGCAAGTGCGGCCAGACTTTCCTATCCTCCCTCGGCCCAGGAAACTTCGCCGGATCAACCTCCAGCCCCTTACACAGCGCCGCAAAGAACTGCGGCTCCAGCGCACCCACAGCAACGTACTTCCCATCCTTGGTCTCATACGTATCATACCACGGACACCCGCCATCCAACACATTCTCCCCCCTCTGCCTATCCCACATGGGTGTGTTCATCATCACCCGCGGGAACGTCGCCAGATACGCGCTCCCATCCACCATGTTCGCCTCGACCACCTGCCCGTACTTGCCGCCGTTCCTCCCGCGCTCAAACAGCGCCATCACGATGCCCACAAACGCCATCAGCCCGCCGCCCGCGAAGTCGGCGACGATGTTCGCCGGCGCGTACGGCTTCGCCGTCTTCCGGCCCAGCATGCCCAAGACCCCGGAGACGGCGAGGTAGTTGATGTCGTGCCCGGCCATCGCGCTGTACTTGCCGTCGCGCCGGAAGCCGGTCACGCGCGCGTAGACGAGGCGCGGGTTCAGGCGGCGCGCGCGGTCGGGCCCCAGGCCGAGCTTCTCGAGCACGCCGGGCCGGAAGGGGTCGATCAGGACGTCGAAGTCGGGCAGCAGCGCGTGCAGCAGCGCGATGCCTTGCGGGGACTTGAGGTCGACGGCGATGGAGGACTTGCGGCGCGTGAGCAGGTCGTTGGTGGAGGGGGCGCGGTCGGTGGTGGTGGTGGTGGGGCTGTGGTGGGAGGAGGGGTGGGCGCGGTCGACGCGGACGACAGTGGCGCCGTAGTCGGCGAGGAGGAGGCCGGCGAAGGGGCCTGTGGGAGGAGGGGTTAGTGGGAGGGTGTTGGGGGAGCTGGTGGTAGGTGCATGCCTGGAGCTAGGCCGGCGAATTCGAGGACGCGGATGCCTGTCAGCGGGGGTGGTGAGTGCGCCATGGTGAGTCAATTGTACAGAGACGGGAGAGTTGGATGTGTCAGGAATATGATCGATTGACTACGCACAAGAAGCAGAGAGGGAGAGGGCTGTATAGCTTCCGTGGGAAATCTGGGGAAGCTCGGCGGCGGGGAGTGGAGTTGCAGCTGCAGCCGAGGTTCGCGCATGACTCGCCCGCTCGCCGGGTCGCCTTCCCGCGTCCATCTTTCTGTCATCAAAGAATGACAGCCATTTCTACGATTCCGCCTTGCGCGGAATACTGCGCTGCGAGGATTTCCGGCCTCTTTGAGATGAGATTGGGTATATTGGTGCTGACTCAAAAAAAAAAAAAAAGATAAGACTCCCGGCCTGGTCTCTCACTTCTGCGTTCGTGGAGAACATCTTTCTTAGAACGCTCCCAGTCGAATCCCGCATACAAAAAAAATTTGGCAAGCAGAGCCCGCTGCAGGTACACAAAATCCGTCCCAAGAAGTCTTGCAATGTCTAGTGGAAGCCAAAACGCCGATCAATGATGCCAGCCGATGATTTCGCCTACACCAACAATCCTTGATCCATCGGGATTGTTTTCTTGGATTTCTCGTTGGCGCGCCTCGATGGAGTGTAGTTGTCCTGACTCTTCTTGCCCTCACTGTCGCTTGAACTGCTCTCGGAGCTCGTGTCGGTGTTCCTTGATTTCTTTTCGCGGTCGTACGGGTGTGTGTACTGGTCGTCCTGCTCGTTCACCGCCGGATACATGATCTCTGGCGGCCCATCTGCAGAGGGTTGGAGCCATGAGAAGTCGTCCTTCTTGTGGATGTTGGTTCCCACCGGTGCAACCGGTACCCTGAACACTGCTCGTTGCTTAGCGCTCAATCCGCAGCGCTCTGAAGGAATTTCACTTACGTCGCTGGAAGAACGTCTTGTCGGAACCCATTTTGGAGGAGCGATTGTGAGAGCTGCCGCAGTCGGGCTTTCGACGGAAGGAATGCTTCTTCAGCTGCGTACTTATCCCTGCGATCTCACGGGTATTTATTTATTTATTTATAGAAACTCACATGTTGTCGCACAGACAGAGACGGATGCTGCCTGCCGAAGGATTCGCCAAGTACGTCACTCACACGACCACTAAGCTCACGCTAGAGAAGAACAGGATAAGGATCAACGGTCAGCACTTAAGACATCACCAGTCCGCTGAGCATTGAACCAATCCCTTGGTTTCAGCTGAACTCTTGTCGCAGTGCACAGACGAACGCTTGAAGATTGCTTGACGACGGAAACATTGAAATCAGGCTCTTCACTCCAACACAGAAATTTCATGTATAGCGAGGTCATGTGCTCGCTGCTGAGTATCAATCTGACAAGGCTATTCAACGTCGAACCCCCATAAACAAAGATGGACGCCTATCTCGCTCGCCACCAACGATTCTTCGGAAACATCATGCAAATTCCCTGTCCAAATTCGTCCATCCCACTGCTTGCACGCTTGTAGCGGCCACTCTCTCGCCGGGTCATACCACAACCCCGTCTCGACACTTTATGCGATCATTTGCTCTACCACTTTCTGTGGACATAGGGGCTCTGGCTCATCGTCATGCCTGTAAGCATGCTTTTGAAGGGGTTTGTCTTCGGCGTGTTTTTCTTGGCTTCTTCATGCGTGACGCGATCCTTTTCCAAGGACGCCTCGGGCACTTTCACCACACCGAGAGCTAAAGACGATTCGTCAGTCGTATATCAGAGGCGATAATCCAGACCGACGTACCGATAAAGTTCTTGATTTCCTCCTTGTTGACCATTATGAGGGATCTGTCTTTGATGTTTGAGGATATAGATTGACAGGCTTGCGGATATAGATTGTGATGTTTGTTGACGTTCCATTTGTGCTGGCACTTCGTTTGCCTATATACTATTCTAGAAGACCTACCGAACATGCTTTTGGAAATATTCGCGTCTGCATGTGTCACGTCACTCACGATGCACAAGCACAGACGGTGGAGAAAGGAGGCGGTGGTGCAGGCAAAGCTGAATGGTTTTGGCCCCCAGGCCCTCAAACTCAGCCTCAGCCTCAGGGGAAACAACAACAAAGAACAACACACACTGCAGAAGTGGAGACCAAGAGTCCCCTAAACAGCAAAAACCCAGCCCCCACGGCGACCTCCAGACAAGAAAGGCAATCAAACATAAGAAAAAAAAAAAAACAGTGGGAACGAAAAAACGGTCATGGCATCGTCAAAGAGCGCCCGATGATCAACACCTGCGCCGCTGCAGCCTACACACTGCGCCTCTCTCTCCACCCCACCAACCCCACAGCCCACGGTCCCCGAAAGCCCCATCGCCCACGCCACCGCTTCAAGCCCCCATCTCCTTCAAGAAATTCGGCGTCGGGCTCCGCGCCCCCGGGCGCGCGAACCGGAAGTACTTCTTCGGGTAGTTCGGCGCGCCGTCGCGCTGCACGCCCGGCGCGCCCCTCAGCGCCTCCGTGATGCTGATGCTCACCCGGCTCGTGATCGTGATCTCCCCGCCCTTGCCGGCGCCCCACAGCTCGTCCTCCGACTCGTCGCCGCCGCTGGCGCCCCTCCTGCGCCTCCTGCGCGTGGAGCGCATCTCGTGCCGCTCGGCCCCGGGGGCGGACGGCGGGCGAAGAGCGCGCAGAGCGGGCAGGTTGCCGGCGAAGACGTAGACGGTGAGCTCGATGGTCGTGACGATGGCGACGACGCCGAGCGTGTAGGGGTAGTCGGTCGACGCGGTCGTGGACCAGTGGTAGAGGACGGTGATGCGCAGGAAGGAGACGATGACGCCGGCGCCGCTGATGGTGAAGAGGGCGATGGTGGCGGGGGTGCTGCGGGCCGGGGTGGACGGGGGTTCGGGAGAGGGCGAGGGGGAGGGGGAGGGGTTTTGTGGTGTCGGTGATGCGGTGGTTGCTGGTGTGGTGGTTCCTTGATTTTGTGCTTGTCGGGCGAGGGTGGGGATCGGGAGGACGTAGATGAGGAGGTTGACGGCGGCGTTCTGGGAGGCGCGTTAGTTGGAAGGTGTGCAGAGTGGAGAGAAAGAACGTACTATCGCGGTGGGAACCGAGTAAGTGATTCTCGAGGAAATGCAGGCCGCATTGGGATACCCGTCCGGATGGAAGAAGCCAGCAAGAGGCCTGCACTGGAGGCCGTAGAAGATCCAGGTGGCTATCGTCTGAAGAAGAACGACTAGAGCCACGATTCGGATGGCCGTAGACAATCGTGGGGTATATAGTGCACGATGAAAATAGACGAGAAAGGAAAGCTTGATGAAGAGTTGGACGGCGTAGTAGTAGAATTGCTCGATGAATTGGTACTGTGGCGTGGTGAGTCCTTCAATTCGTTGGGAGAATGGGGATGGGATTTACAAGTCTCATCTTCCTGAGTCCTTCAAAGGTGACTGATTGGACGTGTCTATCGCCGGTCAGGAGATCTCGGTATTGACGAAGGCGAAGGAATAACTGACTTTCCAGCCCCTAGAATCAACCATTTCCAGCATATGTATTGTTGTCCGATCAACAATATCTGTCAATGTCAGCAGGGAACTCTTCAATGTAGGCAAGGTCTCTTACAAATGCAATCGCCATGAATCTATCATCCCAGGCGAAGGACCTGAAGACAAATCCACGCGCGTAGACGCGCAAGGCAAATGAGACAGCGCATAGTGTAAAGAATGTAATGGTTAAACCCCAGCTGAGAGGACCCAAGTCCTGGTCGACGCCCATCGTTGCAAGTGACAAGGCATGGAGAGGAGTGGCAAGAGTAGGCGGGTGAGTGAAGCCCTGTGGCGGTCTCTCCAAGAAAAAAAGACTAGGTTCCGAGCAGTGGGAGCGGTGATGAATGGCCTAAAATCCGCAGTGCATAATCTTGGCTGGGGGCTCTTTGATGCTTTGGACGGGAAATTCTCCGCAGATTTAAAACTGGTCGGGGTTCTCCAATCTTAGACCGCGAAGATCTTGCCGGCAAGGGCGTTTGTTTGGCCGTCTCTCTGGATCCGCCGCGCATCCTGGGGCGAGGATCAGACTGGGAAGTGCCGTGGATCGTGTTGATTGAGCTTCTGGAAGTCGGATTAACGTCATTCGGAAGGCAAGGAGCTGATGGGGATCTGTGTGTATGGTTTTAGCGAATCGAGTCACACTTAGAAGTCCTGCTCAATTCAGCCTGTTACTACTGAGATTGAATTCTCATATCAGCGTGCCGTCGTTTCTGACACGATTGAGTGTTCCGCTTTGCAGGGCCGGGGTCGTCGTACGGCGACCAGGGAACGGATAGGCACCACGTATCACCAAGCGGGAAACAGACTGGAAACGGCAATTGCTCAAGTCAAGCACACACACCCCGAGTCGCAGGCCGTGCAGGAGAAAACTCCGACGACAGACGGAGTTGATGGGGTCGAATGACGCTCTGGTAAATCCGTAGCGGAATACGACGACTGGTGATATCTCAAGTTTCACCATCACTTCGCCAGCTCGTCTTCGTGCCGTGATTATTTTGATTGGTAGGAGGGAGCCTTAAGGGAAGGCGTCAATCTATCTGGAGGCGTTTTCGGGAGAGGCCGCTACACAGTGGGGCCGCAGAGCCTCCACGTGGTTGGGGAGATTGCGCAGACAACTAAATTTGAAACTCACCTCCACCACCCTTCGCTTCGGCGGCGTTCTGCCCTCCGTTGTTTCCTTGGTGGTAAACGACATTATTATGCGACCTGTCGCGATAAGCGACGGTTTATTGAGTGGCAACAGGGAGAATAGTGAGTCGAAGTTTGCTCCGGCAGAGTGCATTCAAGGTTGAGAGGCGCCGCTTGTTCGGCAGAAACTCGAAAGCCTGTCAAGAAAAAGCATCACGACAATATTACGGCCCGAAACTTTGGAGCCGGCTCTTGCATGCGTGCAGATATTGCAATGGCATGTCTGCGAGATAATAGCAAAAGGAACTGTCCAATTTGAGTGTGCAAAGCACTTTGCAGCAGCGGAATCCTTACCAGTGCTTTGGGCGCAGTGAAACACTTGACGAAACCCTGCTATGAGGAAAGACCGCAATGTCTCTGACGGTTCAAAATGTACGGTTGAAGTAGCAGATCATTTTTCTCTGATCGGATTCCGTATTCCATGTTGTGCATCATTCGCTTATGAGCGATCTCTTCAGTGCAACTCTCCGACTCGGATCCTAAAATGAAAGCGAATCTAGACCTCTCAGTATTTAACGGAATAGATTCTTCACTCCAACGTGACCTTTGCAGAGGCGGAAACTCTCGGCTCTCGGGTGAATGCAGGTACCCGATGACTCACGCATGGTAATACGATCAGGGCAACTCGGAAGTTTCCATTTCGTCGGCAAAAGTCCACAGGTGTGTTTTTTCCAGCTCAGCTGGACCGGAATGGCAGTCTTGGAAGTATCCATAAACTGGTGCTTGGTGGCAGAAGAAATTATCTAATGCTTTCCGTGTTTACCAACAGGCAATCTGGCAGTAATCATCGATTTTTCAAGATGGAACTATGTTTCAAGAAGGAAAGCTTCTCGCAACCTTATCGAGAGAGCACAAGCTATAGGCTTCGAAATAGACAACGGCAATTAAAGCTTGCAGATTGTTCCTGGACGAAGCTCGATAAACATAGAAGTCTGTTCGGGATGCGCGGGAAGGTTTAAGGTTGGGTTCGTCTCGCATCGGAAAACCTTCCACCGAGATCGACTGGGTTACGTCAGAGACATGAGTTTTGGCGGTGATCGGGTCATTCGGGGGTCCTGGTTCCTGGCGCGATGCCAGAATCTGACAGCGGGTTTTGCGGGGAAGGTAACATCCAAGACCATCTGCCATGTCTGCGTTACCCCGGGCGGGGTAGCGTCACAGGGTTCCCACGCCGATCACCGCGTGCACAACAATCACCCGCAGCTACAAAATGCGTCGTCCTCCCCGGTACCAGACGAGCTCGCGATCGTCGTCCGGCCCACGGTGAGCTGCAGCTGCAAGACATCTCCCGCACTCAGGCCTCCTCCGTCGATCCCATCCTCAGGACCTCCATCTTCCAAACATGCGCCAAGCTGCCATTCTGCTGCCCGCTGCTTCGCTCCTGCTAAGCAGCGCAGCCGGCCAAGAGTGCCCAGACTACCTCGACTACGCGAAAGAGAAGCATGAACCGTTCACCAATGGCACTTACCAGCTGCCCTTCCAGCGCCCAGCTCCGGCATGTCGTACCTTCAACTCGTCCGGCGTTGAGCAGGTGATCGACCGCATGGAAGGAGTCATCGCGGATCCGGATCTCTACAGGCTCTTTGAGAACGCCTATCCGAACACCCTCGACACGGCTATCAAGTGGAAAGGAGTCGCAGCCAACAACTCAGAGGAAGAGCTTACCTTCGTCATTACCGGAGACATCAACGCCATGTGGTTGCGTGACTCGGCAAACCAGATGCAGTCCTACCTGCCGGTGCTCAATGCCTCGGACTCACCAGACAGCATCGCCTCCCTCTACCGTGGCGTCATCAATCTCCAGGCACGCTACCTGCTGACCTCGCCCTACTGCAACTCGTTCCAGCCACCGGTCGAGTCGAACATTGCTCCGGACACAAATCCTTCGGCCAGTGAAGACACCGTCAAGCCGCAGTACAGCAACACCAGCGTCTTCGAGTGCAAGTACGAATTGGACTCTCTGGCTGCCTTTTTGGAGGTCTCAGACAACTACTACAACGCAACCAATGACCTGGACTTCTTTGGCAAGTTTCAGTGGATCTCGGCCATCCAGGCCGTCGTGAAGGTCGCCAAGGACATGAAAACACCTACCTATGCTGCTGACGGGCAGGTTCTGGATTCTCCGTACACATTCTCCAGAATGACGGATCGTGCAACCGAGACGCTGGCTAACGATGGCCTGGGAAATCCCGTCCAGAATGGCACAGGACTCATCCGGTCGGCATTCCGTCCCAGCGACGACTCGACCATCTACCAGCTATTCATTCCAGCCAACATGATGTTCGCGCGCTACCTCGAGACTGCTGCCACAATCATGCAACAGCTCAGCAATGCTCCGGCCGGCCTTGCCGAGGAGATGGGTGCCCTCGCGACTTCCGTCCGAGCGGCCATTGAGGAGCACGGCGTGGTGCAAAGTGCGAACGGTCCAATCTATGCCTTCGAGATTGACGGTTACGGCTCGACGACCATCATGGACGATGCCAACATTCCGTCGCTTCTCTCAGCGCCATTCCTGGGCTACACGGACGTCAACAACGAGGTCTACCAGAATACGCGCGAGCTGGTGCTGAGCGCAGGAAATCCATACTTCATGCGCGGCCCTGTCATCAACTCCGTCGGCGGACCGCACGTCGGGCCCGGCATGGCATGGCCCATGGCCAGCATCGTGCGCATTCTGACGACCGATGACGAAGCGGAGATCACGACGGCGTTGAAGGAAATCGTGAGCAGTACGGACGGATTGGGATTGATCCACGAGAGCATCAACAGTTGGAACGAGAGCGACTGGACACGACAGTGGTGAGTTGGCAAGAGCCTTTCTTTTGTGTCACCGTCTTTTTTTACATTTTCCGTTGCACCGCCGCATGCGCGCCTGGCTGACGCAAAGACCACAGGTTCTCGTGGGCGAACGGACTTTTCGGTCAAATGATCCTGGACCTGGAGACGCGGAAGCCGGAGATCTTGGGGCAAAGCTTTCAAGAGTAGCGGTGGTGAGAGCGTCCTAATGCAGTAATGTAATCCTCCGACAGGAATTGATAATGCAACGAGCGCCTCGTGCAGGCCCGTGTTTCCGGTTGCTGTCGATCATGCTGTTGTCCAGAACTCTTGCGCCGACCGGTGAACCATGCCGTGACTCACAGTTCGCGCCGTGGTGGGTATGTTGCTTTCATGTGAAGCGGGATTTCAGCGGAGGTGGTGTCCGGTGGGGAGCGAAAGCGGACGGAGATATGGAGCAGAAGATCCAATTGGGAGACCCACGAGGGCTAGAGCGGGAGAGCGGGCCTTGGAGATGGGCTGTTTATCAGGTACACCGCGGCCCAAAGAGCGGCTCCTGGTATTTTTAATGGTGGTGGCGGTGCGGGAACTCTTTCCCGACGGTGAGACGGTCGGGCACCACGAGCATGAATTATGGGACCGCGCAGGGACTGAGAAAAGTCTGCATGGCGGCGCAAGAAGCACTGAGAGGCTTTTGATAGAGGGGCGTGGTGAGGGAGGTGGTCTGCGGCGGGAGCTGTTGCTGTTTGGCCGCAGAAGGGGAAGGCGACGAGAACGGCGCGGGAAACAGAGCCCGAGACAGCCAGGAACGCCAGGAACGGTCTGTGCGCTGACTAAGGCGGGGAGGCTCTTATCGACGCGAAGCTCAACACCAATGCACACCCTTGACATCACATCCCGGCGCCATCAGTGGGGCCGCTGATACAATCTCTCATGAGAATTTTTTGATGATTCTGCGATGCCGGCTCGACATGACGGTGGCGACGGCCCAACATGGCCCCTCCATCGCCCACAAACGGCCCAGCGACCATCCTTTAAGAACCTAATGCGCACTCTCACAAGATTTCATTGACCCACCGATTTCTCTCTCACCCCTCTGCCATTCGCCCCCTGTCCGGGAAGCAGAGACTCAAGAATGCACCACGACCACGAGATCCGCATGTCGCAGGACGACCACGGCGAACCCCTCACTCGTCGCACTTCAGCTCTTGAGGAGGTTCCTACGCTCGTGCCGCCCACCGGTCTCCCTGGCATTCCCATTCGCCGCACGAGCACCACTTCGCGCGTTACCTTTGAGGATGAGCGCCCAGAAGGTCTCGAAGCTCTGGCCAGGAGCGCTTCGGCCATCAGTGGGCACCATTCGCAATATCGCCGCGAGTCCCAAGACAGTGTCTTCGAGCTCCCTTCTATCCAGCGCCCAAAGCCTGCGAAGCCCGGACCATTCAGCACCATTCGTGAAGTGCCCTCCCAACTCAACACCCCTTCGTCTACTCGACCCCCGTCTCCTGTCTCCAACAAGGTCGAGATCTCCCGTCCCCCTTCGCCCGGAAGCTCCTCCGGAACCCGCACTCCTGCCGAGTATGAAAACGGCGTTGGCCAGGCCTATCCAGACATTGGCACCATCGCGTCATGGCGCGGAGCTATGATCCTCCTTTGTACCTGCGGTGCCCAACTTATGGACAACGTTTTCATGACTGGTGTCAACATTGCCCTACCTGCCATCCAGAAGAACTTTGATGTCGATGGTGGAGACCTTCAGTGGTTGATCTCCGCCTACACGTTGACCTTTGGTGGCTTCCTTCTCCTGTCTGGAGTTCTTGCAGACAGGTTCGGCCGGAAGTTGATCTTCTGCATTGGCATGGCCACTCTTAGTGTCTGGACTCTGGCCGACGGCCTCGCCACATCTTTCATCCAGCTAGCTATCTTCCGCGCAATCCAGGGAATCGGCGCCGCCATGACGGTACCTTCCGCAGTGGGCATCATTAGCAATTACTTTGTTGCCAAGGATCGCACTCTTGCTTTGACCATCTTTGGAGCTGCCGGCGCTGTGGGATTCTGCCTTGGGCTCATCTTCGGGGGTTTCCTTACATCATCGCTTGGTTGGCGCTACATCTTCTATGTCGCCCTTTGCGTCACCAGCACTCTGGGTGCCCTTGCCTGGTTTACTCTTCCTAAAGACAGAATCGACGGGAACTCGCGTCCCAAGCTGGATTTTGCCGGCGCTGGGATGTCCACAGCTGGTCTGATTCTGCTCAGCTTTGTACTTTCTAGCGGAGGAGAGTATGGCTGGGGCAAGGCTTTTATCATCGTCTTGCTCATCTTGAGTATCGCGCTCCTTGTTGCCTTCACCTGGGTGGAAAAGAAGGTATCCAATCCGATCATGCCCCTTTCTCTATGGAAGCTCGAGAACTTTGCTGCGCTCTGGATTGGGGGATTCGGTAAGTTTACACTATTAGCCTTGTCACTAAACCGGAACTAATATCAACTCAGTCATGTATGGCGGATACCAGACGATCATCTACTACACGACTCTAATTTCTCAGGAGATCAACCACTTGAGCGCTGGCCAGACTGCGCTCCGCTTCCTCCCCATGGGCTGCACGGGCTTTATTTTCTCGCTGTCCATGTCCCGCATGCTTGAAATTTTCAACACGAAATACCTGCTCATCGTCGGCATGGCCATCTGTGCCATTGCACCTGTTCCCTCCGCCATGATCAAGGATGGCGACATCAACTTCTGGAAGCACGTCTTCCCCAGCAGCATTCTGAGCGTTGCTGGAACGACCATTGTCTATTGCACTATCACCGTCGTGCTTCTGGCTTCCGTTCCAGTCAACGTCAAGAGTCTTTGCGGAGGCATGATCAATACGGCTTTCCAGATTGGTAGCGGTGTGGGCCTGGCTCTCGCTAGTGCTGTTGTTCAGGCTGTTGACACCAGCAAAGGCCACAGCACGCTCCAGCAGTATGGCACCGGCCTATGGTGCTGCTGTGGTCTTGCTGGTATTGGGATGATTGCCAGCGTGGTTGGCGTAAAGAATGTTGGAAAGGCCGCGAGCGGCCCTGTTATGGCGCACTAAATGATACCCCTCAAAAGTGTTTTCTTATTGTTGCTAGATGGAATTGGGTAATTACAGGTTTGGTTTGAGGGTTGGATTGGGATTTCGAAAAGCTTTATGGATTTCGGATTAGATACAAGCTTAGAATAGAGATAGCTAGGACTTTTTTGTTTATTCACCACGGCCGAGACGATTTCGGTACCTTTACGAATTTATTCACATCAGATTCGCTTCATCTACGTATTTTTCATATCCAACCCATGATTGAGAAAATGCAACTCAAGCGTCCCCCTTGCCATCAACAAGATGAGTCTTCGCCCTCGCATCCACGCCCAACCACAGAATATCCGGCCTCGAATAATGGCCTCCCAGATCCAAAAACCCCTTCGACTTCAACACCTCACCATCGACATCACACTCGGCATACAAAATGCCCTCCTCCGTCGCCTCCAGATCCTCCGTCAGCTTCCGCCCATCCGGCCCATACACCGCACTGCTGCCCCCACCAGGCCTGTTCATAATCGCCCCGCCCGCCGTCCCCATCGCCTCAACGCCCTTCTGCGTCAGCACCGCCGTCGTGTGCAGCACGAACGCCTGCGACTCGACCGCGAACGTTTGGGAGAGGTTCCGGCACCCCTCGCGCGACATGCTCCACAGCGTCGGGTCGGCGGCGCCGCCGTGCGGGTACACGGGCGGCCACGCGGCGACGTGCAGGGCCGGGCGCTGGAGCGCGGTGTGGTACTTGAGCAGCGGCTGCGCGTGCTCCCAGCAGGCCAGCGAGGAGACGTTGGTCGGGGAGGGGAGCGGGAGGGTGGCCGTGTTGAGCAGCGTGTTGGTGCCGCCGGCGGCGTCGCCGAAGAGGGTGCGCTCCATGTGCTGCGCGGATGGGGTCAGCCAACGGGTGTTGCTGGGGATTGATTCTTTCTTTCTTGTAGGGGACTTGCAGTGGGCTTGATCTTGCGGCGGTGGGTCAGCAGCTTGCCGTCGGGCGAGATGATGGCCTGGGCAATGTAGATGCTGTTCTCGTGGTTCTCGCTGAAGCCGAGCACGACGGCGATGGAGTGCGCGGCGGCCGCCGCTTGGATGGTCGTGAGCTCGGGCGAGGGGACGCGCAACGAGTTTTTGATGTACTTGCTGGTCAGGTCGAAGTCCACGGGGCGGGACCTGTGGGGTTGGCTGGGGGATTAGTTGGGGTTTTCTGCTCGTGGTTTGATGGTTTTCCTTCTTGGTTTTCTTGTGGAGTACGAATGTAGTAGTATTTTGGGTAGAATAAGATGAATCGTGAACGAAGACTACAGGGATATAGAGCAACGGAAACACTGAAAGAAAAGGAGGGATTCTAACCAGATCCAAGCTGGATATCCAGTAATCCAGACCTCAGGGAATGAGATGAGCTTGGCTCCGTTGGAGGCTGCTTCCTCGATCAAAGCACATGTCTTCTGCACTGCTTTTTCGAGATCCAGCCACTCGGGCTCAGCCTGCGTCACGGCCACCTTGATGGTGGTAGAAGATTTGGAATCGGCCATTGCTGGTTGGAAGACTGAATTGAAAGTGGAGAAAAGGTGGTGCAGGGTGGAGAAGAGATGCAGGTGGAAAGGTGGTAGCAGTCTTATGCAGATCCCCGCATGCAGCACTCAATTGAGGGGTCGTGTAGATCGGCATCCCCGTTGGATGCTGACACTGCTTATATGCATCTGAGGCATTCCTGTTATCAGCATCATTCGCCGAAGGCTGAGCTATAGTAATTAGTCTTGATAGGAAGAGGTTAGCTATCGAGCCTGAAATACGCGTGCCCGTCTCCGGATGGGCGAGCGACGAGGCCATAAGTAGTTTCGCGGGGTGGCCGTGGAGTGGTTATCAGTGCTTATCACCGCGGAATGACGGCGTCGATGGCGGAATTGACAGCAGTCAAAAGGCGCTTTTCCTACCTGGTGTTTAGCAGACCCTTTCCCGCGGCCGCGGCTTTCCGATGCAGCGGAACGAGATACGCGCGTCGGCCTCGCGCGGTCGCCTGACCGTCAGTACAGAAGCCGCTGCCAAGAAGGCGGCTGCGACGAGCCGTCCTCCATCTACCAGAAACGGGCGGCATCGTTTATTGTATCTGAGACCGGGACAGGCGGAATAGAGAGGAAGCGTGCCTGGCGAGATCTCTCTCCGCCGAAACACGACGCAGCCCAAAAATAGCCTTTCCTTCGCTGCCCGACTGCCCCGCCGTAAAACGGTCGCCGCACGTCCTTTTGTCTTGGCCGCGTGCCTCTAGATGCGTCGATCACTCACCACGCGGATCGGGCGACTGAGGAGTCTCGGAGTGCTGGACAATGCTCCTTTTCTCCGGCCTGGCATGCTTCGATGCTCATGAGACTTCTGCAGCACGGCAGCGCCTGTTCGCAGGCTATTCCATATAATCCTGCCCGATAGACGGTTCAGTATAAGTGAGTAAGACATTTGCAGGAACGGCAGGGAAGAGGGCTGAAGAAGCTGCGGGCTAGAAGCCACTTTGAAACGTTCCTAGTGCACGAGGCCCAACGCTTGTTCGGACGGATGTCCTCCGCAGCGACGGGAACCATGCTCAGTCGCGTGCGGCATGAAGTTGGCTGTGCTGCTCAAATGAAAGGCCTGCTGAAGGATGAGGTAGGATCGCGGGCCAATTGCATCACTTGTAACAATAGGCATCCTGGGCCGTCGGAAGCGACCGCGACTTCCCCGAACCAGCAGCATGGTAAATGCACGTGTATTCTGGACGTCGCTCTATAGCTCGCATGTTCATTTTAGCGAGCTCGGGCATTGACCTGCTGCTGCAACTACCCCGTCAGCATATGTACTGAGACATTACCCGACGATGAGATATGCGGTATCCCTTCGCTCGCACTTACATGTCTCGCGGCATCGGTTTTCGCACAGAAGAACCAAGGGAGGGGGCGTCGAAGTTAAGACGTCGATCTTATGAGCTTCGCTGCCGCCGTGGCTTTTTTGGGTCTGCGGACTGCCGCCGATCCTCAAAGGGACAACTCAATTGCTGCGACAGTAATCTAGAGCAGGCGTTACCAAGGTATGTGTCAGCACATCAATCGCACTCGACAGGCCCACAAATGAGTTGACAACAGTGACACGGCGGTGGGAAGTGGGCACACTGACTGCCACGCAGTTGATCGAGAAAAAGTTGTGGAGCATTTTGCTAACTGTTGCGTCAGCCGCCATGAAAACTCGCAATTGAACGACAAAAGAGTCCCTCAACAACTGAGCTTCTCATCCATTTCACCGAAAAGTGACGGTGCAAACTCTCATCTTGCAGATCGAAAAAGGAAAGCAACCTGGCGCCAGCACTTTGCGTTATTGCCCTGATATTCTCCCCAACCCTCCGACCCAAAGAGGCAGCTGCAAACGCTCCCTGCATGAGCGCAATCAGCATATCGGCTTTCTCTGTCCAGCATCTCCATCATGTGCGCCCAGTCTCCTGTTCAGTAATTCATGACTAGCACATTACAAATGCGAGCCATCGCCAGTCTCTCTCAGCACGTCCCGCTGCACAGTCCGAATCCCAGTCCGCTGCGCTTTCGCTCTCGCGTAGAGAGACAAAAGAGTGCCCGCGCCGCACAAACGCCGCTCGTCGATCAGTTCTAGTCCACAACTCGGCCCCTCTCTTTTCCTCCCTTTCCATGCGACTGTGCTCCCCGGGGCCACTCGCCCGGTGGTATCTCCCAAGTGGCCCGATCCAGTCTAGCCGGCGAGCCTGCTGCACCTCACTTCGTCGCCTTTTGGCCGCGTCCGGCGGGCGTTGCTGGGGGCCAACGGGCCAACCCCACAGGCGCCGACGTAGGCAGCGAGTGAGGTGACTGCCGGCGCGCTGCCGTGGACTGATTTTTTGTGTTTGCGGTGGGGAAAGGCAGAGGGAAAGGGAAATTATTTTCCTTTCACATGCTTCGGTGGGAAGCAAATATCCACAGTGTCTGCCTGAAGGAGATTTATTGTTCCTTTTCGAAAGTAGGCATCACTGTGTAGCATCAACACACATGTGGGCAGGAAAAGTGGCACATGACCGTTGGACACAGACGCCGTTGGAGCCCAACGCAACTTCTTTTGGTGGTTGATCAGGTCGCGCTCTGACCGCTGATTAATGAGGGACGAGGAGCGTCAATGCTCAAAGACGTTTGCGCTACGTGCTGACCACTCGCAAGACATCCAACCGGCAATTTTCCAGCAGAAAGCCTAAATGGGAGGTGGCAATCCCTGTGCCGGGGGCCGTGCCGATGATCGACGCCCTGGCTGCTGCAGGTTGTGAAAGTGGTTCCAACATGCGAGAGAAAAAAGCACGCTGCTACCTGAGGAGCAATTGATGAACACCGAGAAGAGAGCGAGCCTCTGAGCAACAAGCCCACGTCACAGTTTCAATAACGGAGCGTCTCAGTTTCAATATCAAAGAGAAAGAAAGAAAAAACTTTTGATTCTATTCCTACAATTCCTGCGAATGACAACAACAAAAGGGTATAAAGAAAAGACATCTACAACAACAACAACGTTGCGGCTATTTTCTTTCCCGTCTCAATGGTCTGTTCCAACTCCTTCTATCGGCGTCATACTTCATCTCTGTGGGACCATCGTCTGGTGACGTGCATATGTGGAAGAACGGGGGGAGGGCCGGCGGGTGGGGAGCGGGAGGGGTGGTTTGGCAGGGAAAAGCCTGCTTCGGCGGTGGGGTATTATCACGCTCGTGTTATAGCCTTGTTCCACAGGCCTTTTCTACTCGCCGCAGCCGCAGACGCGCACCATGTTTCCGTTGCCGCACGAGCCAATGGGCTCAGAGGAAGGCGTGCGCTGGCCGGGAGCAAGGAGAGAGAGTTTGATGAGCTGTCCAAGCACGCGTCTCCACAGCATAGCGCGGCCTTGCTTCGCTCGTGACCGGCGGCCGGGTTTTGCACACGACGATGGTTGGTGATGGTGATAATGCAGGTGGCTGCCACGCGAGTCGTCAAGGCGGAGTGCTGCCGTGACTGCCGATTGGGCCTGGCGGACAGCACAGCCCTCAGGCCGCCCAATTGCAACCACGCGGCCCGGGCTCGGATGGGTTTTTTCCTGTTCACCATTGCTCTGGCAAGGGCTCTGTCTGCACCTGCTGGCGCTGCTGGCGAGTCGGACGATGCGGCGGCACAGCTTGGCACGAACAAGAAGGGCAAGATCCACTTTGCGCGAGAAAAAAAAAAGTTGGGCCGGGTTTTGTTTTGTCTGTTGCTGCCTTTGGGATCCGCCGGCGCTGATTTGGCAGCGGTTGCGCGATTCCGAAGTTCCGAAAAAGCTTAGCTTCCGCAAAAGATGGCTAGCTCAACGGTCGGCTTGCTTTGGTGGGGGAGGTGGTGCGGCGCGAGAGAGCGAGAGGCGGGTCGGCGTTTGGAGGGTTCGGGGTTTGCTTGGCCGTAGGGATCAGGAAAAGAAGGGCTTGGGCTCCGGAGACACTGAGAGGAGCACTGCAACGCCGTCGGGCGGGCGGGACTTTGCGGAGCGCTGAGGACGGACAGGGCCATGACTCGAGAGAGGCATGCTGGTGGTGGCTCCAAATCTCGAGCGGTGTGACGGGTCGGCGCTGGTGCTTCTGGGCGGATGGATTAACAATTGGAGGAGGGGGAGGAGAGGGAGAGGCGCGGTACGTGTTATTGGTCGCACTTGTCACAATTGCCGCCGTGGTTGACGTTCTTGGTGTTGAGGACGCCGCAGGCAGCGGTCCTGGAGGCGGCGCAAGGGGCCTTTTCGACAATCTGATGGCCGCAGCCGTACCGGTGGACGACCTGGGTGCACATTTGGGCGAGATGGGAACTGGGACTGGTGTGTCGGAGCAGCGGTAGCAAGGGCGGGCGAGTTTATATATGGATGGTGGTTCGAGAAGGGTCAGGGCTGCTCTGTGGCTAGCCGGTTTGGACAGAGGCCCCGGAAATTCTTCAGGCGGTGGTGGAGAGAGAGCGGCGCATTGGGATTCGCGCAGGCTGGGCGCGGGCACGACACGGGCGCCCAACGCAATTAAGCTCTGCGAGATGCGCCAGCGCGCGAGGGAAGGAGGCCAGTCCGCTGAAGAGGAGTTAGGGTGCGTGGATTGAGCGCGAGCGGCAGCGGGGCCCACGGCCGACGAGCCGCGCACGCGCACGCACACCGAGTTTCATGAGGAATTCGAGGACGGCGGCAGCGGGCGGCGGGCGGCGGGCAGCAGAGGATGGGCAGGCAGCCAGGCAGCCAGGCAGCCAGGCCGGCCGTGGACAGCAGCAGCTGCAGCCGGTAGCACGCGGCCGCGTAGACTGGGGATCTGCAGGGGCTCCATCGAACCGTAACGGCGGCGCTGGAGAGGGAGAAGGAGTCGGCCTCAGACACAGCCATCCATCGACGATCCGGCCATCGCAGCACGGGCTCGGCAGTGCGCGGAAGTGCCGGCGAGTCGAATATAATGTATTATTGTCGTGTCGTGTCGTGCGGCCGTCGTTAGTGCGTCGCGTGGCAGCCTCAATATTGCCCGCCAGGCACAAGCTCAGGCTCAGGCTTAGGCTCGCGCCCACGCAGTCCAGGCCAGTCCGCCAGGACAGCCGCCGCGGTTGCGCCTCCCGCTCCACCGTCAACCACAACGTCGTCCGCCGCTCGTCGGCCGGCTCGCCTCTTCCGTCACTTTCGCCGTCAGCACCCGCCGTCGATCCACCTCCTGTAAGCCGTTAGCCAACTACGCCCTCACACAGCCTTGTCCGCCGCCAGCTGGCCGATCTGCTGCCTGCTCAACCTTCCACCCTCCACGAGTGGCACAACCGCTCCCACTCACCACCCTACACGACTCTCCCCCCCTCTGTCGCTGCTCGCCACTCCTGTCCTGCTTCGAAAATCTCAATCTCGATCGATCGCTGGCTGACACTCCACGCCTGCCCTGCGCCGCCCACCTCACGCCCGTCATCCCGCCAGCCGCACATGAGCCACATCCGGTCAGCCTGGACGGGAATCAATCGTCGTCCAGCGGCTCGGCCCTTCTCTCCTGCATCCAACTGTCAGTCATTGCGGGGCCCGGGATGTCTTCCCATTGGGGGCTGACTACGATCCTCTTGGCCAATTGCGCCGAGCATTCAACCTTGCGCCGCCTCGTAAAACATCACCAGCTTCCCCAAATCCTGCCGCCTGCTTCCGTGTTTCAGCATCTGACCTTTTCCTCTCTCCTCGACCGCTTCTCATCAAACCACTTCGCTAGTGACTGCTCCCATTTCCTCTTTTCTTGATCTTCTGCATGTCCAGCTCACCACCATACCTCCCACGTAGCCACGGACGAGGCAATATGTAGTCAGACTGCTCGGAGAACCGCGTCTGCGCGTCGAGGCGGCGCAGGGAATACCCCCCTGCATGGCCTTCTCATCCAAAGCTGTCGTGGCTCACCAACCTCCTCGGACTCATCATCGGTATCCAGGCTGACTGACACGATGCTGTGCTCTCGACCGCCCCTCGGGACTCCACGATACATGGTAGTGGAAAGGAAGACAAGCCGGTGAAGGAGAGGGTGAAATTTTTGCCCACGATTATGCCACGAACACTGCGCCGAAGAAGATCCGCCCATCGGCCAATCTTTTTCTCTTTCGGTCTCATTTCCCTCGGACGTGAGCCCCAATCGTTGGCATATACTCCGAATCTCTCTCTGGCTGTCTGCTCTGAATATTTGTCATCCTCATGTTCGGCCCCCAAGTCGTAGAGGCGGCTACATGAGCAAGTCCTGACACCAAAACGTCTTCGAGACAAGTGCTCTCATGAAAAGTGTCAACCCACTTGAAATTTCATATCTAGCAGTACGTGACAGGCCGACGACGATCGACCTGTCGCTAGAAAAGGTCGTCTTCCTTGGCCAATAAATCTCTGCTCAACTCGCCCAAGCTTCGTACGCCAGCCAGATGCATGTTCATCAGCAGATCTCCGCATAATGCACGCAGAACATGCCTCACACCATCTTCACCGCCAATTGCCAGGCCGTAAGCGTAAGGCCGTCCAATGAAAACGCACCTCGCTCCGAATGCAAGGGCCTTCATGATGTCGGCTCCGCACCGCACTCCGCTGTCGAACATGACCTCCAGCTTGTCTCCAACAGCATCTACTATCCGTGGCAGCATGCCCAAGCTACTGACACCTCCATCCTGCTGTCTTCCTCCGTGGTTGCTGACGACGATGCCCTGGACTCCTGCTTCCACTGCCTTCTTAGCGTCATCAACGCTCTGAATTCCCTTAAGCACGATCGGTCCGTCCCAATGCTTTTGCAGGAACTCAAGGTCTTCCCAGCTGTGAGAATGACCCGGAAAGACAATTTTGGTCCACTCCTGCGCCGCCTGTCCGACGCTGTCACCGATGTCGGAATGCTCGTGATCCGGTGTCTCTCCGATATCAATGCCGTGCGTCTCTTTGAACTTTTTACGAAACACAGGATCCGTGAAGCCGAGCTCGACCCCAATTCTGTCAGCATGAATAAACGGATTGTATCCATTGTCCATGTCAGACGGCCGCCATCCCAGCACGTATGTGTCCAGCGTTACGAAGAGGGCAGTGTATCCAACAGCTTTTGCCCGATTGAGTAGAGAGATGGTGATATCGTTGTGTTTCCGGCTGGGCCAGTAGAGCTGGTACCATCGTGTACCGGAACCATTTGCCTTAGCAACATCCTCGATGCTGGTGCTGCTTGCGGTGCTGAGTGTATACGGAATGTCGACAGATGCAGCCGCCTTGGCAGCCGCCACTTCTCCGGCCGGGTTAAAGATCTTCTGGACACCGATAGGTGCAATGGCGATTGGGAACCTCAACTTCTCGCCCAGTACGGTGGTGGTTGTGTCGCTGAACAATTCGTTGCCGTTCTCGTCTTTGCGACTTGGGACCAGCCGCTTTGGAATGATTGAATAGCGGGAGAATGCGGCAAGGTTCTTCTGGTACGTCTGTCCCGCTCCTGCGTTTCCGTGGATGTATCCCCAGGACTGGGCGGACAGCGTCTTCTCCGCCATGGCCTCCCATTGCGATGACTGAAACGTGAAGGGCGGACGAGCCGAGTGAAGGCCGGCTTGAAAAGCCGACTGTTCGTATGCGATTGGATCCGACTGGGATTGCGCCATGCTTGCTTAGATCTCTTGGCTCGAATGCTTGTGTTGTCGTGGGTTGCGCTCTCAGCACATTTATTTACGAGCGCCTGCCGGGTCAGTCCACCGAGCTACGTCACTCGTGTCGTCATAATGGCAGCCCGTCTGCTTCCATGGCTTTACCAAGCTCAGCACATCGCGCTTAGCACCCCTCAGTTGAGTAGTCTTCCAAGCCGACCGAAAGCGCCGCAATTGAATTTGTGCTGACACATCTCTGCCCTGGATGAGTAACTGTTTGGTGTTTAGTGTGTGGTGCAGCCGATCAGCGCGAGATTTGCCTGAAGGAGAAAGGCCGAACGCAAACCCCTCTCGCCGGACAGACGGCCTTGCAGCCTCACCTACCCTGAAATACTTCAACCTCGACCAGGACAATGGAAATCGGCTGCCAACCAGGTTCACGGGCGACGTGCTCCGGTCCTTGGTGCTCGGGTCGACTTCATCTATCCCGACATGATTGGTTTTTCCAACGTAGACCGGGCGTCGCCAAAAGCAATCCAACTTCTCATCTCAGCACAACCGCCTTGTTTGGCTCGCTGATGTCACTACCACCGAGAGATTGGGAGAAGCTCTTCCTCCAACCCGTCACCGGCGACAGAAAAATTGGGCGGACCGACGTCGAGCTTGCTTGGCCTTTTGCTTTTCGAGACGCCCTCCGCATTAATGCGTATATTATTATATGCCTCTCAGCCCAGGAGCTCGCATCACTTTACTTCCTTGGACTCTCACCGACCGGCCATCTTGTGCTTCTCGAGCTGCTGCGCTCTGACCATGGTATCCATGTCGAACGCTATGAACATGAGCGCCAGTGCAAAAACGGCTGGTTGACGAAAAACAAGACCGTGAAGGCGACCTAGCTCAACGACGGCCCCGCTCGGCACCAGCAAGCGGGGTTATCACTCATAGCAGGATGCTTCTCGATATGAACGGCGGTCTGGCCTGCTGCAAGAGCTGGAAAATGAGGTCCGCCATGGTAATTTTGCAACTTCCAAGATGATGCAGCTAACGTGCAGACAGCAAAATGAAGCAGGAGAGGTGCAGAAATTTTCAGAGGGGGGTCGTCTGCAAAGAAAGCAAGACTTGACTTTGAAGAAGCTTTACTGAAGTCTGGAGAAGCAATGTGGCTTGCGGAAGTCCCTGAACAAAACTAGGGTAGAATTGCTCTTTGCAGAAATTGCCCGTCGAATCACCGATCAGCTCGGTTCAACATGATGGTTGACGATTTTCAGCAAACCTTGTGAACATGGGAAGGCAGATCGGCGGGTGATTCTGAGGTTTCCCACCCGCTACCGGATTAGCCTCCGCCGAAACCACTCATTGCTTTTCCACGTTCATCCCATCCATCTCACCGGCGGCGGACTGGAGTCCGAGCACAACCGAATCATGGAGAAAACGGAGGAGACCGTCGAAGCCGGTGCCATGGAAGTGGAGCCGAAGGATAGGCAAACACCTAGCAATTAAGAGTCAAAGAACAGGGCGACGAGACAGAAGGATGAGTAAAGACGGCTCGGTTCATAGTCATACCGTTGACACAATCCAAAGCCGACGACGATTGCGCATGCGCTGATGCGACACAAGGGGTCACAGCCATACGATTTTAGTGACTGTGGACAGGGGTGTCGGAGAACGGAGCCCCCAACGCCCGCAGAACCGCGTTTCTGGCCGGTGGTTGGGCGTTCAGTCCGCGTGCTTTCGAGGGTCGACCCAGTAGAGCCTGCCTCGGCGAGACGGATGGTTGGCGCTATCCCGGGAGGGCTCGGGACGAACGGCGCCATTGGCGGATCCGCCCGGAATTAGTTGCTGGTAGTATCCCTGTATCACCACGTCTTGGCATGGTGTTGAAAAAGCTTACCTCGCTATACAGGGTGTTCAATTGTAAGGCTACCACTCACGAAACGTGCTTTCCGGCCGCTGCGCCTATCTGACTGCCGTTCTGAGGGCCCTGCATGAGCGTCTCTTGCAGCTCCCACCGCTTGCAGCTGGCGTGTAGCCGCGCCACGACGCCGGGCAAAGAGCCGCCGTCGCAGCCCAACGTTGTCCGCAAGTCGTCCAGCTGATGGTCCCACGAAGCGCTCGCGTGAACGGCCGAAGTAGGCGCGCTGCTGCGGAGAAGGTGGAGTGTAGAACGAATCAGGCTGAGGTGAGATGGACGACCCTGAATCATCTTCCCGCAGACGCGGTGGGCTGACTACTGCCTGTAGCCGCCGCGCGCCTCGGTCTCTTTGTCCGCATCGCGATCCCACCGTCCGCCAAGGGAGGCTCCCGTCCGAAATACGACAAGCTGGAGGCCAGATCGGTAGAGGTGTTGGGAGCACGGAATGGAGTGGCCGGTCCGCTGGGAACAGGGCGGCCGATAAGGACCCGTTCCAAAGAATGCAGCAGCAACGAAACGGCGGGATCAGAAGGTTTTTGTGACTCGCTCCCTGGGGCTGGTCCCATTCCGGCGGCTGAGACAGCTGCTCGTCATGCCGCACGGGGGTGTTGCTGGCGCCAACGCCATGATGACGCACGAGCCCGTATTACCCAAACAGGCAGTTTACCTGAGGGTGTGCTAAGGGGGCAATCGATAAGGTTCTCTTGCGACAGCGGCGCCGGTGCGCGTGCTTCTTACTCGTGGCCGAAAGGCTGAGCGGCCGGAGACGAGGGCAGGGCAGTGTTTTCTTTCTTTTTTCAGCCCCCCCCCCCCCCCCTATGCGCGAAATTGCCTCCGCCGCACCCGGACGCCGTTGCGGAGAGCAGACAAGGACCCCGCCAACGCCTCCCTGCGCATACTCCGCAGAATCTCCAGCCAGAGCTGCAATGGAACCCAACTAATTGCGCCAAGGAACGGTCGTTGAGCGCGCTGCCGCAAAAGGAAGACCTTGCATGGCTGCCCTATCACATCCCTGGCCTCCAACAGGCGCCCCTGCCCGTCGCCGCGGCGCACTCGCAGACGACCTCATGAAAAGCATACTTCTCATCAACGCGCGCTCCCGTCGCCCTGAAACGTGCAAATCTGCCGTTGATCGCAGCGCCCATCATACGATCCTGGCCCCTGTGGAGCTGAGCGTGCCGATTTGCTTTTTCCTGCCACACGTAGCAGCGCGACGCTGTGAAACCCGCCCGCCTCTCACGTATCACGGCCACAACGTTTTTGACAGTCCGTACCGGATGGCCCGAGGTTGCTGGCGCCGCCCGGAGTTTGTCCCCGAGTGGCCATGAGGAATTGATGCTTGTCCATGTCGAGATTCCCCGGAGAAATCTGACGATGGCGTAAGCCGCAGCGGATCCGCGGCTACACTTCTCTATCAAACCCCCCAAGATGGGCTTTTGAGCGAGATCCGGTCGTGTACAGATGCCCTATTTCTTGTGGCCACCGGGTGTGATCCGGGAGACGTATCATATGGTACCGCCAGGCTGCAGCTGCGGTTCCAAGGCCTTGAGCGGTGCACACTGCACACCTCCGCGCTGGCAATGTCTCGCCATAGTGACTGCTGGGAAGCTCCCTGCGCTCCCAGCGTCCTCATGCACCTGCCAATCCTTTTCTCCACCTGTCTAACGGACCGACGTTTCTTTTAGCAGCCGAGGGCATGTCGAGGTGCTTCTTGTAGGACAAGGCGGTGTCAAAGTCCCATGCGCCGACCAACAGCATGGCCGCAGCCATCCCCACTGACGACCACCACCGACCAGGGATCTCCGATCACCCTGATACGCCGCGATGATGCCCAAGACGCGGACCACTGCTGGCATGCTGCTGTAAGACCCGCCTCAGAAGACTGCAGGCCCTATTGCTCAGAGCTGCCCAAGGCATGACGTGGAGAAGAAACTCTGACCGTCATCACCCGCCTTCTTTCCCGGGATGATCAATCGGGTGGCTAGAAGTGAAGCATGGAGGCAAATTCTCACGGACAAGCTTAAAAGGAGGCACGAGGAAGCTCACCTCCAGAGCCTTTTATTCCAGACATTGTCCCTCGATCAAGTGAACATCTTCAACTTACAACTCTTTCCGCTTCCAACACACGCCAGAGGAATTTCTCCCTGAGCATCTTTGCCATGTCATCCTCAGCCTACAACAATGGACCTGCCACTGAGTCTGGTCGTCACTGGGATGCAGACGACAACCCAAAGGCCATTCGTCACTCTGAGGGTACGACGATGAACGACCCCAGAGGATCACCGGAGGTGGACGAAGTCGGTCTTCAGGTCAACTCTGAGTCCAAGCCGCTGCCTTTTCCTTTCAACAGGATCATGGAAAGCAGCTTTGGAACGTCTCCGTGGAAGAACCGTAAGTGACCGTCCTTCACTTCATTGGGGGGCTCGAAAGACGGGCACTGAATTGACACGATCGCCACTAGACGTGATTGCCATGATTGGCGAAGCTGTTGGCACAGGATCTTTCCTGTTCTTCGCCTTTGCAGGAACTGAGGTTGCTCTGTACGGCAAAGCGTCCGGCCAGACCGATACCTTTGACCCGGCCGTCGTCCTGTACATTGCCTTGTCCTTCGGTCTCTCTCTGATGGTCAACGTCTTCATCTTTTTCCGGGTGTCCGGCGGTCTCTTCAATCCAGCCGTAAGTTCTCGTGACCGTACCCACTGCCCAATCGCCCCCATTTTTTTTCTTGGTACTCACATTACTCGCACGAAGGTTACGCTGGCCATGCTCCTCACGAGCTCCATCCCACCTATGCGTTGTTTCTGCCTCTTCGTCGCCCAGATGCTGGCCTGCATGTTCTCGTCCTACATCGTCTCTGTCCTGATCCCGACTGAGTTCGGTGTTGTGACGGCGCCGTCCAACGGCGCCTCTACGGCTCAGGCCGTCTGCATCGAGTTTATCCTCACCGCCTACCTCTGCATGAGCATCTTCATGCTTGCCGGCGAGAACCACAAGGGCAGATTCATGGCGCCTGTCTGCATCGGCATGGCGCTGTTCTCGGCCCACCTGGTCGGCGTGCAGTGGACCGGCGCCAGCCTGAACCCGTGCCGCAGCTTCGGCCCCGCCATCGTCAGCGGCAACTGGAAGCAGCACTGGATCTACTGTAAGTCAAAACACCTCACTCTCTGCCCCTCCATTGGCTCGGTTGACTGATGTGGCATGTTTCTAGGGGTCGGACCGGGCGTCGGCGCCATCCTGGCTGCTGGCCTTTACAAGACGCTGAAGCACATGCGCTATGAGGAGGCCAACCCTGGCCAGGATGCTTATGATGAGCCTGCTCCCAGACGGTTCTCGTTGCATCTTGGCAGGAAGTGAGCTATCATTTGCATACGGCTGACACTTGCATGATGCTACGACAAGCGATGTAGCTAGGGGATACCTGGTGCACAAGATGGTGTTGAAGATGAGGAATGTCAGATTGGATCAGTCTGGCATGAGAGGCACCTCACCCTTTCGGTTGGAGAGAGAGAGGGGGGGGGGGGGGGGGGTGGGCAGATCATGTGCAGAGACGCAGAGAGTGGTGGACGTAAATTTTTCTTCTTGCCTCTCATGACTTCGGGGTTTTGTAATCTACACTGCCGGCGGTCACGTTCCTTCCATTTGCACCAGCATGATTTTCTTTATCAGATATTATGGTCTATCAATTTGAATGAACTGTCTCATCACCACCTTCTTCTCTCATCGCATTTCTGTCTTCTTCCCGTTCAAAAATTTTACACTTCGCGACGTCATTTCTCGTATCTCATTTGTTGAACAAGGTTCCCGAGATTAGCGCAGGAAATGCGCCATCTATCGTAGTTCAACCGTTCCTCCCGTCACGAGTCAACCCTGCGCCAGTCGACCGCGGAGTCGACCGTTCCGTCCGGCCGCCGGCGGAGGAAGAGGCCTAGTCTCCGGGTTGCCTTGCGTGGCCGCGGGGGGCTGAGCAGCTCGTAGCTCGTAAAGGTGTTGCAAGGATCAACCGTGAGGCGTACTGGAAAGCACTCAAGGATAGCTGTTGCTCGAGAGCTCATCCTTGCTGCGCGGACTGCCGGGAATAACAGCCTGCTGTAAGTTCGCACGTACCGGGCCTGGAAAGCACATGCTGACGGGAACAGGCAAGCAGGTACTGCTGCTGGTCGGGCAGCGATGCGGCGACGCGTGACTTGATGGGGCTCTCTGGGCATCCCCCCTCCACTGCGGCTACCCGTTTCGGAAGGCACCCGAAGAGAAAAACGCATCACACGTTTCCTTTGCGCGGGCCGCGACAGAAACGGCCGTGCGGCTGTGCGCTGCTCTATCGTTGCCTACCCCGCGCCCGGCGCCGGCGGCAGCAGCAGCAGCTGTGGGTCTCTTTTGTCCACCCTGTCCGTAAGGTACACTTGGGCAGCCTCACTTTTGTTTTGCTGGATGCGGATTTCCCTGCGTATGCAGCTGTGATCCCGACGGCGCCGCATGCCATTCATGCTTCGGCAGGCGGACATGGAGTCGCGAGGGATGATTGCAGGGAGGGGCAAAGCCAGCCACGGCCATGGGTTCAAAGGCACGCGCGAATTAGCAACTGAAAAACATAACAGATGCGGCTGACGCAGGGAACGGCTCACGCACAGAAGGAACGAGCTGTGAAAGAAACGAGCTCTCTTCCTCTGCTCTGGTCAACCAGGTCAACCGGCAGGCCTGATCCATCTCATCTCTGCTCCTCGTAGCCGTTATGACGTGACGTTCATCTCGATCTGCCCATCACCCAGGCTTTGCTCAAAGAAGGATCGGCCCGTCGCAAAGCAGCGCAGTTGCAGTAGATCAGCGCGCAGGTTCAGATAGCCTCCTCTCAGTGGATGCTAGCCTGGAACGGTCTGCCTAAGCGCCAGTCCGGTCCTGCATGCTACTTGTTCCTTCGACCTGTCGTGCGGCGGACCGATGCAGCATCTATTGGCGACACACACCACACAAACACCGCATGAGAGCTGTCAGGCAGACCCTCGAAACACCGCAAACACAAGCAGAAGAAAGCCTGTCGGAGCTACAGCAGCGATCACAAACCCTCGGGGCCTTGCACGGAGCTCCCATGCCGTCTCACACTTGGATGCTCCCCCCCCCCCACCTTCATGTAATGCAACAAAACATGTCAATCGGTTCAGCCCCGATCGAACCCTCCGTTACCGTCTCAGGTCGTCCCGAGCACGTGAGTCGGAGAGGCGACAAAGGTCCATTTAAGCAGCAGAAGAAATAAGCCATCGCCACGTCCTGGGCACCGCCACCACTGGACCCTGCCCCCACCTCGAACCCCTTTCGCCCCACAACAACTGTCCACCCGCTCCAAAAACAAAACTTGTGGGGTAAAGGGGTAAAGGAATGGAAAAGGAAACAACCGAGCCTCCAGCCGAGGGGCAAGGCTGGCACAAGCGAGCAGGCCCAGCTCGGAGCTGGAGCCCTTGTGTGACTGTGGCTGCCGCTCGTTACCCGGTACGTACATGACGACCAGGAATATCCGATCATCCAATCAGTCATCCAGCATCCAGCCATCTGGCCGTTCCAGCCAACCAGCCCCTGGTCCACATATGTCTTGCTTATCCACTACCTGCTCTCTGTCCTCCTCTTTCCGGCCCCACCCTTCTAGGAAGATCGTGATACCAACGGCGGGAGTGGGCCTGATGGCTTACGCACTCTTGATATGGGGCACGTAAAAAAAAAGGGTTGGGCCTCAATGCAAAGCAAGCATGCACGGAAATGCAAGCGGCAAGGTACCAGGTATCGGGGCTCCATGTGAGCGCGATGCAATTCCAACCCTGGGATTCTCGCGTTTTCCCGATGCGAGATTTGCAGTCTCCGCTGTTTTCCTTTTTCCCATGCTTCCTCCTCGCCAGCCAGGAGGATTGCGGCGGCGCTGTGGCGAACGTGATGATCTGCAGGGAAGAAAGGGCCTCGATGTGTGGCGGACGACCCCGCATATTGCTCTGTTGGCACTCCTCATCCCACGGTGTTCTCTCTCTCTCTCTTTTCTTTGTTTATGGGGGCGATACTTTCATGGTCGCACCTCCAGCTTGACCCAAGACAGATGACACATGCTCTGATCTCACTCAGATGTCGCGGCCGCAATGATAAAGTGGCATTCGTGTCACGTTCGGGAATAAGGCGGGTGACGGGCATGCGGCGACATATGTCGACGCGGGAGGGATCAAGGTAGCAGGAGGAGACGTTCGCCATCAAGATCCAGATTACCCAAAACGGACCACTCAGCGATCTGAAAACTACGGAAGAGAAAAAGGTCAACGCAAGGCCGTCTAGAATCTCAAGAAAGCAAGGGTAACCAAAGCTCACAACCCCAGCAAACACGACAATCACTCTAGACAGGTAGCAGTGCAGGAGGCGAAACCCCCCGCGCGTCTGTCTGTCTGCCTGACCACAACCGCCCCCGCTCTTCTCATCCCTACAATTTCGCCTTCGCCGACCCGGCCAGCGGCAAGCCCGCCCACGCCTCCTCCTTCCAGAACTTCAGGTACTTGGCCATCTCCTCCTGGCCCACCGTCTTCGGCTCGCGCAAGCTCGGCGCCGCCTTCCTGCTCTCCGTCATGTCGAGCGTCACCACCCTCGCGTCCGACGGCAGCGTCTCGGCCAGGCCCTCGACATCACTCGCCGGAGGAGCAGGAGGAGCAGCGCCATCGCCGGCCTCACCACCATACGCGCCCTGGAACCAGGAGAGCAGCTTCATCGGCGGATTCTTCTCCGGGTCCCGCTCGCTGCGCTCCAGCCTCCGCACCCACTCGGGCCCCGGCAGCGTCTCGAACCGCAAGCCCGCCCGCCTCAGCGTCGGCAGGAAGTCGTCGTCCCACGAGATGGTGCGCGGATGGCAGACGTGATAGACGGCCACGCGCGGCGCCGCATACCCCTCCTCCGCGCCGTCCAGCAGCGCCAGCTCGACCACGGCGCGGGCCACGACGTCCGCCGGCAGCCACGACAGCCGGTCGCGGCCCGGCGAGCTGCGCGGCAGCGCGCCGGCCGTCAGCGCCGCCAGCACCGTCAGCGGCACCGCCTCCTTCGGGTTCCACATGCCGTGCGCGCTGTCGCCGACGATCTGGCCGATGCGCAGCAGGCGCGTCGCGATGCCCGTCTGCGCGCTGGCCGCGGCGCACACGCGCTCCGTCACCCACTTGCTCTGCGCGTAGCCCATGGCGGCCGCGGCGGCCAGGGGGTAGAGGGTCTCGCGGACCGGGTCCTCCGGGCTGCGCGCGACGGTGCCGATGGTCGAGACGAAGGCGAAGGCGGGCAGCGGGTCGAAGGACGAGCGCAGGCACAGGCTGAGCAGGTGGTGCGTGCCGGCGATGCAGTGCGGCTCGAAGCTGGAGAGGCCCATGTTGAAGTTGACGGTCCAGGCGTTGTGGACGACGGTGGTGACGGCGGCCGCCATCTCGTCGTAGGCGGCCGGCGGCAGGGCGAAGTGCTCCTGGCTGAGGTCGCCGGCGAGGGCGACGATCTTCTCCTTCTGGCCGGGCGAGAGGCGGGCCAGGAGGCGGGCGCTCTTGAGGGCGGCGTAGATGCGGGCGAGGGCGGCGTTGGGGCTGTCGGCGCGCACGAGGCAGTAGACGCGCTGGACGCTGGGGTGGTGCAGCAGCGTGTTGAGGATGTGGACGCCGAGCGATCCGGTTGCGCCTGTGAGGACCTGCTGGTCGTGAGCTTTTCACTTGTCTCTTTCGGGGGCGCGAGGATGGATGAGCACTCACCACAACTTCCTTCTCCGGCCTCCTGGTCGTCTGCTTCCGACTGATGGCCGGGAACTGTGAATACTTCTTCACGAGGCCCATGGCGACTTCCTCCTGAGAGCTGCTCGTGGCAGCTCCCTGCTTCATCTGGACGAGGAACTGCGCCATCCTCGTGACGCTGGGATTGTCAAAGGCCACGTTCTGCGGCAGCTCGTCTGCGCCGACACCGAGCTCTTTGGCTAGGACGTTGCGCACTTGGGTGGCCTGCAGCGAGTCCATGCCCAGCAGGAAGAAGTCGGCATCATCAGTGAGTTCGCTAGCGTCCTGCAGTTGCAGCGTCTCCCGCACCGTCCTGCGCACTAGGTCGCGCATCCCTGCCTCGGAACGATCCCGCGGCTGCTGATGCTGCTCGACCCCGCCCCGCGCCATGCGCGCGTAGAAGGCGTCGATGTCACCCGCGAACTGCTGGATGAAGGCCGCGCGCTTGAGCGTCGTCTTCTCCGTCAGCGGGAACGGCGTGCCCGCGTCCTTCACGATGACCGCGTCCTTCGAGATGCGCGCGTACGCCGGCACGATCTTGTTCGCGCCCTCGAGCCGCGGCCAGATGCGCTCGACCATCTCCTGCTTGGGCACGCTCGCGGCGTGCAGCTCCGGGATGACCATCATGCCCAGGAAGTCGCGCTGCGTGCCGAAGCCGACGGCCATCTGGACGTCCGGGTGCTGCTTGACGGCCTCCTCGAGCGGCACCGGGTTGGCCTTCTCGCCGTTGACCAGCACGATGGTGTCGTCCTTGCGGCTGACGTACTTCCACTTCTTGGGATCTGTCGGGTGCGGCCGGAACAGGTCCTTGGTGTCGTAGCTGCCGTCCGGCCGCGTCGCGAAGAACTTGCTCTCGAGGCCCGACTTGACGACGAGGTGGTAGACGCCGCCGCCTTCGTGCTCGAACTCCATGAACGGCTCGGCGTGCGGCAGCGGCACGAGCCAATTCCACTGGTCCCGCGACCGCACCATCAGCCCGCCCGTCTCCGTCGCCCCGTACGAGTTGCCCAGCGGCACGCCCGCCGCGACCAGCCGGTCGCCCAGCTCGTCCGGGCACGCCGACCCGCCGAACTGCACCAGGTCGAGCGTCTTCATCTTGTCGATGGCGCCCGGCATGTCGGCCACCAGCTTGAGCGTGTACGGCACCGTCAGCAGGCACGTGCACTTGGACGCCTCCAGCGCCGTGAGCACCTGCTGCCCGGTGATGGGCAGGCTCGCGCTTATGATTGCCATCCGCCCGCCGAAGACGACCGAGCCCATCAGGGTGAGGATGCCGAACCCGTGGTAGAGCGGCGCCGTGATGAGGGCGTTGTCGAATTGCTTGTGCAAGTTTTGGTCGTTGAGGAAGGGCAGCCACCGATGCCACCATGTGGGTACCGGCTTGGGGAGCCCGCTTGAACCGGACGAGTGGATTATGCCGCCGGGAATCTCTTTCTCCCTCACCGGGTCGAAGTGGAGGTCCAGGGGTTTCATGGCGTTCATGATGGCCGGGTTGAAGAGATAGGTGCCTTCGAACATGGGGACCACCACCAGCGAGCCGCCGGTTGCCGTCTGTGCCCTTTCCATGGCGGGCTGGTACCGGCTCTGCACGATGACTGCCTGGCATTCTGTTTTCTCGATGAGGTGCGAGAAGCCTGCGTCCGAAAGGCGTGTCGAGAGGAAGAGCGTCGTCAGCCCCAGACGCTGAGCCGCCAGGAAAGTGATGATATACTCCAGATTACTGACGCCGAGGAGGCCGATCGTCTTGGGCGGGTCGTCCGAGTTCTTTCGCAGCGCTCGCTCGGGCAGCGCGCTGACATAGAGGCTTGCTGCAAGTTCGACCATGCGGGCAAGTTCCTCTCCGGTATAGTCCTTGAACTCTTCGTTGCCCCTGGTCGGATAGGAGATCACTGGCATTTTCTTGGCACCACCATCGTCATACAACTGTGAAAGCCGTGCGCCAAATGCGCGGTGACAGGCGTCCATTTTGGCGATAATTCTGGCAAGGGTTGTGGTGACTTGATTCTTGAAGCAACAGCTCGATTGGGCGATATCGCATCGAGTAAGACGTAGATCTGTACATGAGACAACGTGAGGCCGAATCTCCCAACGGTGGCTCTATCCTTATACGCCATGGACAAGGCGGTTTCAATCCGCCGACGAGCTCGGTAGTTGAAAGACTCATGCATGCTGTGAGCCTAATATTCAGTGTGCAGATGCGGAACGCTGCGATTCGATCGGCAGTGGTGTCTGCGGTAAGCTATCTCTCAAGAAAAACCCCGCCTGCCAACGGCAATAAACGGGAATAGAAACATACTTTCGCATGTATCACGTAGTTTAACTCTGTTGACCTTCCGAATTAGCCGGTAAGGTTCGGGAGTAATTGCCGCATGCAGATGACAAATGCAAGCCACTCACAATTATACAACAATGTCAATGTTATATGCAAAGTCGGCGACCTCTGCTTTTCCGTTGTCTTCCACCCGAGTTTACAACGGGGCGGAGTGGATGGCGACAGGTGTAGATGACGTGTGCTTGCGAACTCAATCCAAGTCGTAAGAGCAAATTTCTTTTCCAAAGCGACCCCGCATGTGGGGCCCTCGGCCTGCCCGAAGGAGGGTGATGAAGAGAGATATGGTGTGGTGGTGTCTGCTCCTCATTAATCCTCGGGCCTGACTTAAAGCCGAAAGACTTGGAAAATTCCACAAGCCTGATGCGGCCAATGATCTACATCCAGCCTGCTGCAGAGTGCAAGCACATGCAGGTGCAAACTTACAACTCCCAGAAGCTTGGTCTCTCGACGCAGTAAAGTTATCTGACGTATATCTGCGAGTTAGTTCCTCGTACGAGGCTTATGCCGAACGGGCGAACGAACAAAGGCATCCGAACCCATCCAGGGAGCAATGAGCTGGCGAAGACAGTACACCGGGGGCCTCGTTTTGCAGAATAATCTTGTTGAGCATGATGTGGCCACATGCTTTATTAGTTGTGGGGTGACAATCGAGGCAGTGTGTACATGCCGACGCGGGGTAGATAGGGGGAACAGAGCAACTGACTCACTCGACAGCAGCAAACGCTTCTCGCAAGATCCGGTGTCCGAGGAACCCCATGTGGCTGGAAGTAACGCGGCAAGCTGGAAGAGTACTCTTCCGAGTAAAAAGAAATAATGAAGGCATATCTCATTGCATCGTCTCTGTCATCATAAGTCGTAATTCGTATGCGGAACGCTCCAGAAGTCCTCCTGTCCTTTCGCCCAGTGAGATATAGAACAAAATGCGCAAAACCCCATCGTATCTACAATGAAAGACATCCAGCATGGTACATAGTATGCGGATAAACTCCGGAGTGTCATCGGGTTGTACATACATCTCCATGTGCCATCGGAGGTGTCAATAGCGCCTAAGTGATGCCGGTGGCCACAAAGCAGGGCTCGCGGTAAGGATGCAGTCTTTTTTGGTCATCGCCCTCTCATGATAATCGGTTCGGTCGTGATTTGGTCGTGATTCATTGCAGTTTTCCGGTGGCCAAAAGAAACTTACGGGGAAAGCAAAAGACCGACATGACGACGCCAAGGCAGTCGGATGTAAAGCAGGATGAGAGCAGACAACAAGAGGAATGCAAAGTATTAGGCGCGCCGAAGTCGGCGAGAGTAAAGTCAACGTAAGAGTCGAGAAGGCAAGGGAAGCCCTATGGAAGCCCACAGCGTGTTCGTTCATCAGCATATACGCCAGGATGATGGCTGTGGCTGGCATGGGCAGCTGAGCGGCCGAATGAGGCTCATGGATGATTGGCTCGTATTGGTCGGTATCTTGGCCACGTGCTGATGGGCGTGGGATGTCTTGGATTCACGTGCGTGGCCCTACTTGTTGAACGTCGCTGCAGGACAATTTGAGGTCAACCAGCAGAGCCTATGGGCTTCCGCCCTTCATTAGACGGCGCGGCTGTTCGGAGCAGTTCCTTTAGCCGCTGCTCAGCGGTAGTGCCGACATTCTGGTCATTGGGTCCCGGCCCATGCGCATGGTCCGGAGGGCGCGGCTCTTCACCTGGCCAAGGTAGCCATCTGGAAAGCGAAGTGGAACGTCGGCGTTCTGCACGGTCTGATGTTGCAGTGCCATTGAGTGCTGAGGCAGCTCTTGTACCCATAGGTTCCTCGGAGGTGGCCAGGGAGACGCGGGGGGAGGCAGCTCGTGCAGCGGGGCCGGACGATAGGGTAATGGACGGATGTGTTGAATCTGACACGAGCCAGTGCGTGGTGTGGTGGAACCCTGTGGGCGAGGGAGGTTCGGGATAATCATCACCGTCATCATGGCCGTCGTTAGATCCAAACAGGGCGGCTAGCCCTTTCCGGGCATTGCCGTCTCCGGACACGATGCTTTTTAAGCTCCCGTAGGCCGAATTCTTCCTGCCGCGCGAACTGTGGCCAGCAATCGACGAGACAGAGGCACGTGAGGCAGTCCGGCTGCCGACCAGACGCTCGCTGCTGCTGCTGCTAGCCTCAGGCACGGCAGCCAGGGCAGTGTCCCTCACAACACTCCACCAGCGCTGACGCTGCGAGGGCGGGATGGGTATTGCCGGGTCGAAGATCTCGTGGGGCGGGCGGTGGGCAGTGTACTCGTCGGCCAGGCTCAGCTTGCTGCGGGCGCAGATGGTGGCAATGGCGTCAATTGCACCAGCAATCTCGGGCTCGACGGCATGCAGGATTCCATCGAAAGAGAAGTCGGCCGCCGGCGGCAGGGTGGAGGGCCGTTGGGGCATTTGCGACGACGACGACGACGACGACGACGACGACGACGACGCGTCGACGCGTCGGTGAGAGGAGGCGCGCTGGGCGCGAGAGGAGGCGGTGCCGCCGGAGTAGGTCCTGACTATGACGGGACGGGAGGAGACTGAGGTCTCGGTGGTGGTCGACTTGGGCTTGCCGCGAAGCGAGGCGCGCCAGGATGCAGCGCCGCTGTAGAGTTGGCGGAGACCGGGGAACCGCTGGACGGCGGTGGAGGACGAGTCGTCGTTGATGGCGGTGGTGGAGGAGGCGGAGGGAGGGGGCTCTTGCGACGAGCCTAGCAGAGGCAGAGCGGAGATTGCGCTGTGGCCATCGGTGTTTCGACGACGGGCTGGTTGGTCGCTCATCGCGTCGGTGTCAAGGGCAACAGAGCCGGGTCGGGCTTGGGCGTGGGCGAGGGCGCGGGCGCGGGCGGGCGTGGACGGCGACGAGTCAGCTTGGGCCATGGTTGCTGTACAGTCTCACGGCGCGCTCTGTTCCAGTGACTTGCAGCTCATGCGCTGTCATCGCTTGCGGCTCGCTGCTGGTTGGGTGCGTGGGTGATGGCGGACGCGATGGACTGCCGTGATGAGTTGTCGCGCGCTGCGAGCGGGGGTGAAGCCAGCCTTGTCCCCAGCCCGTCCAGTGACCGCGCGTGATGTGCTGCAGCCCATGCAGTCGCCCTACGCTCCGACACCTGTTCGCAGCCGGCACGGCCTCACCGGCCGCTCTCCCCATTGGCGCTGCCATGATCGGCGCCTTGGTGTTGACACAGTGAGCGGCCGCCTTGTGCGAGGCCACGGCCGCCTCCGATGCCCTACCTGCTTGCCTTACACCGGCGCGGCGCTGACAGCTGCCCGTTGGCTACAATTGCGTACGCCTGCATTGCAGTATGCAGCTCCGAGGACAGCCTAAAGCTAGCTGCATTGGTTGTCTATGTGCGTACACGAAAAACCCTCATGGCCCAAACGCCGTTGCCGCACGAAGGTATTATTGCATGCTCTTTTGCCCCGCCGCTGCTCCGTAACGCCGCAGTGCCCCATAGTTCATCACAGAGCCACGTCCGTCTCCAGGATCTGTGCAATTAGCCGTGGCCGTCCCAGCTCCAGCACCCTAGCCCCCATCACCTCGCCAATCCTATCCACCAGCTTCTCCTTCGTCGCCTCGTCGCTCGTCACCCCATTGGCCAATGGCGCTGCCCCGCGCTCGAGCGATTGCAGTCCGCGTAGGATCACCGCTACCACCATTTCAGCCTCCAGCTTGCTCGCCTCGTCCGCCAGTCGCTCCTTCAGCACTGCGTCGAACAGGTTGAGGTTCGGCAGGATCAGGAACCTAACCCCGTCCGGGCCCATGATGCCCTGTAGCCCCAGAATTGCTCCGTAGTGCGTGCCGCACGGCTTCTTATCGTCCAGGAAGTTCTTGCAGAGCGTGCCCGCCAGCCGCTTCTTGAGCGTTTGTGAGGAGTTGCCGTACCGCTTCGAGATCTCGATGATGATCGTGCCGGCTAGCTCTCGCAGGTCAAAGTGCGCCATCGCGCTGCTGTCCGATCCACTGCCCAACCGCTTGCCCATCAGACACGTCAGCACCGGCGCGACCAGGCCCGTGATGTAGGCGTCCATGTAGAGGCTCGGATTTGTGAGCAGCGCCGACGTCATATGCATCATCTGCGTGAGGATGAACAGGTCCTTCATGTTGTGCGTGACCTTTTCAGAAATGTACTGGCAGAAGTACGGCACCAACTGGTGCAGACCTGGGTCTGTCCGGAGACTGCCCAGTGCTTGCGCCCGCCACTCCTCGTTATCAGCATCCCCGAGAGCGCTGACTATGCGGTCGAAGTACAGCTGCAGCTCCTTCGATATGACATGCTTGACCAGCGGCTTGACGGCAACGTTGTCATAGCCGTTGACGGCAGCGAGGTGCGGATTGGCGCCAGGGCCCTTGGGCAGCAGGTCCTGATGCCTGGAATCGGCCGAGGTGGGGTTCTGCGCGATGGCTGGCTGAACGCCTTCGAGCGCGAGCCAGTGTGCTGCAAGAGGTCAGCTCAAGGACATGCAAGCAGCGCGCGGTGCAGACACTCACCTGTGAAAGCCATTTCGCGCGGAACCTTGGGCAGCGGGGCGTTTATGAGCTTCTCGAAATCAACCTCTTCGTCCTCAACATAGAACAGCGGCTGGCCGGGGCCCATGGAAGCTTCGCCGAAGCGCAGCGGACGTGTCGACTCATAGCCATACAGAGGCTCGACGTCCAGTACACGTAGAGCCTGGGAGATATCCTGGGTACTGAGGGTGGTGCGCTTGGAATGGCGCATGAACTTCAGAGCCTCCTCCAGGACCTGCCCTATCCTGAACTCAACGTCGCGCGCCAGATCTTCGGCCACATCGTCACTGAGTGAGGCGATTCCCACCGACTCGGCGACATCCTTGATGTTGTCGGGATTCCAGACCGACATGATGTTGGATTTCGTGGGCGAGAGAGAAGGTGGTTGAATGTTCGGACGGGTCTCGCGATGGCTCTCTCGTGGGCTGTAGTATCGTCGCGATGGGCAGACCTAAGGGCGCATGGCGAGGATGGCTGCGACAGCGGGAGGGGCGTCCGGCGACGTCGTTGAGGCTGGCGGAAAGGTGCGTTGTCACGCACGCAGGTGATGGAAGCTCCAAGTCAAGAGAGTGACGGAGGTGTCGCGGCACGCGTCGCAAACGCCAAGGCTCCCCGCGAGCTCCCCAACCCTTCGTCCCACAACCCTCCGCCTCCATTTCTACCATCGTCCTCGTCGCTCACACTCACGATTCTACTCAAGGACGGCAAAAGACCAACCGACCAAGTCAGACCACTGGCCGCCTCTCCGTCGCCTATGGCCGATCATACATTACATCTTGGTGAAAGCCTGACTTCAAAGCGCTGAACAGCGTCGCTAGTGATGTAGGCCAATTTGAATCCGCCTCTGGACCAGGTCAGCAGTCGGTGGCGCTCATTCTGTACATCATCCGCGTCCCGGAGAGAGTCAGTCCGCAGCCACTGCCGGTACGGCCGAACAATCCGCCCGCCCAGTCCTGTTGCATGATACTGCTCATTGAATCTATTCCTGGGCTTCAGTCGGCTGAAATTGTGCCTTGGGTTCCATCAATTCGTCCGTGATTCGACAGCCGACCTGTAGTTGGAGATGTTGATCCCGATGCTTCACCCTTCTCCACCATCTCTACCCGCTTCTAAGCAGTCCAAAAACCTGCACAACACTAATCCAGGCTCACCATACGAGGATAATTTGCCAGAATACGATCCGCCGCCCCAATCCAACATACCAACCTTCCATAATCTCAAATGTGTTCTCTATTCCGCCCATGCCGAATTCGCAGAGGACCAACTCCACTCCGGCACGATTCTCACTTTCCACACCCTCCTCAGAAGCTTCACGGTTGGTCCCGTCCTTTCGTTCATTCCATTCTCAGCAGTTTTACTACGGAATGCCCCCTTTCGTCGTCCAACCTCCGCCGGCTCTCTGGGCACGCATCTTTTAAGGTATTCGGTAGGGGGTGCTGCGGCTGGTACCGTTGTATCTAGCATATTTTTAGGCAAGATCTTGTGCGGAAAAGAGCTGATTAAGTAGCGGGATGTAGTTAGAGGATTCTAGCCAACCAAGGCCAAGTAGAGGTTGATTGGTGGTGTCTCGGTGGCGCAGGACTGGGCGCACTGGCTGCGACGACCCGAAAGAAGGCATATCCGCTTGTTAGAATGGGTGTCAGGATGCTGGCAGGAGTGAGTTTGGGTTCTTTGGTCGGGACCGGATGTTACATGGTCGCCCGATATGGATACGGTCTGGGGAAAGCGGCACAGACGGCAAAATGACGACTCGGTGAGGGTGAGTATGGGCCTGTTCACATGCAATTGCCATCTTACAATGAATGGGCGTTGCATAATCAGGTTCTTGCTTCAGAACTTGCGTTCGCTAGTGCAAATCTATAAGATCTACCCTTGCTCTTC
This sequence comes from Botryosphaeria dothidea, assembly GCA_011503125.2. NCBI lineage: Eukaryota > Fungi > Ascomycota > Dothideomycetes > Botryosphaeriales > Botryosphaeriaceae > Botryosphaeria > Botryosphaeria dothidea. The sequence goes on from WWBZ02000001.1 coordinate 4,372,171, forward strand.
AAAGATCATGAGCACTTGAGTTGAGTACCTCAACTAACTTTTACTTTACAAGACATTCAATTATTATCAGCTATGGCTGGACTTATTATCTGGTGGGTGCTTCAATGAGCGGGTGTCCATCTCGATCAACTGTACGAAACTCTCGGCCTCGGTTCTGGATGCTTTAAAAGAACGGATGCCCCGTGGCGTATGGGAACTCCTGCCCACCGTCCTCGACGGTTCGGTTGCCGTTGCTTTCGCGGTAGATCCAAACACTCTTGGGATAACCCGTCCCAACAAAGACCTGATGGCCGGCATGTTGGTGCACAGAATGCCAACGTCGACTTCAATGATGGACCAGTATCCACCATCGCACCAATCCCCTATGATGTGTCAGAAGAATTCGTTTCAAGAAGAGTGGTGGGCATACATGTTGGATTGTATGTGGTCGCAAAACTAGTCAGCATGATGGCGCGGTATATGCTCACTCCGGTGATGCTTCGGCTGTCAGTGCCCCATCTTTACGGACTTGAAGGTTGGGACAACATACAAAAACCCAGTACAGAACATTGCTGATATCTGAAGCCTCATACGGATGGAAGACTGAAGGCTGACAATTCCCGGAATAGGTAAAACGATGATCCAGAAATCGGCGCAGATGTTCAGTGCAGCAGCTGTCAGAACCAATACGTTGATGTTCACGCAGAATCCAGGCTGCTCATCATCCCATCCGTGCCATGCTCGGTCTATCGGGGTGCACTGGAAAGCGAATGCGAAGAGGGCGGAAATTCCGAAACAGATGGCGAAGACGAGCGTAGCCCCGACGACTTTCCGAAATGTGGCATCGGGGAAGATGCGGAAGTAGAACAGGAGAAAAGACACCTTGACGAGCACCGTTGAGATGACGTAGAGATGCTCTTGTATGTAAAAGATCTGGAAACCATGTCAGGATATGTCTCGCCACTCCTTTGAATGGAACAGAAGTACGTAGAGGGTGTTGTCGATGCTGTGAAAGGGTAGGGTCCAGATATCTTTTCCAAGGCCATTCTTTGCAACTAAATCGTGGATGGTTAGGAAACGCAGGATTGCATGTCAGAAAAGTAACTCACGTAATATCGCACCAGCGGTCAAAGGGGCGAGGAACACCTAACCAACGTTAGCATGAGAGATAGCGTATGTGGGCAGCTACGCACCGCCGTGGCGATAGTGGACCAATCGTCTAACCCAAGGTCGCCTTGAGTGATGAACTGACGCGTGTAGAGCCGAAGGAAGATGGAAATGTAGGCTATGACTCCACCGACGGCAGCTACCCAAATCACTGTTGACCTTTTGTCTCTAACTTCAGCCTCGCACGCTGTCGTCGTTGCGTTTTTTGCCGCTGTTTACTTGCATGAGTTCTGTTCTTGGAATTATGCGATACGTGATGAGCTTACTCAAAAACTCCCTCACCGTACAGGTGGCGTCCATGCACCCTTCGAATTGGTGGAGGAATTCATTGTTCGTGCAGAGACAAACGTCATCTGTCGAGGAGCATATTTGTAATTCCAGCGCTGCATCGAGGCATTGGGTCTGATCCGTTAGTGGGCGAAGGCAGGAACCTGGCGTCAGATACTCACCGCGCAAGTGTGCAGCTCCAGACTCGTCAACGATTGAATTGCGTAAGCGAACGGGAAAGTCGATATAGCAATGACCAACAGTCCGCAGATGATCTTCATCGCTCTCCTTAATGGCTTCGCAAAACGGCGAAAAATCAACCCTCCGTCAGAGGAAGGCCGCCTTTGCCCTACAAAGGAAGGATCCGGAACCCGAGGCGTGATGACGATAGGTGTATCGAACACACGAAAGCGATGCAGCGGGAAAGGTAGGGGTAGATTTAGCACGCGGCGCGAGGAACGTGCAACAACAGGGCAGATATCACTTGCAATTGCGGGGCCCTTCCGCCCACGCGTTCGGCTTCCAAGACAATCACCATGTGGCCATCTCTCTCTCTCTCGATCTTCTAATGGTACCATTTTACTGGGGCTACCTCCAGGTCCAGTTAGCTGGCGCCCGGAAGAGATCAAACTCTCGGGGACAAGCTCGGCGAGAGGTGTTTGAAGAGGCAATGAACTGCAAGTACCGACGCTGCCCGCAAGAGAGGCTAGACCCCCACATGGATTGTTCCGACATATCGTGCAGAAGGTGGCCAATGGGGGGTCGCCTTCTCCTGAATCTGATCTGCAAAACTGCCCGAAGGGGTTAGCTGTGGTGTAGGCTCGGCAATTTTTCAGAATCCAACGGTCATCGCAAGTCTAACGGAGAGCCCTCCGGTTGGGTTGATGAGAGGACGCTGAAACATTTGAGTCGGTGGGTAGACTTTGCGCTGGTCATCAGGCGCACCGCATGAAAATTGCGAGTCAGGACCATCTGGTCTCTCGTGTCCCAACAGGCACACGTGTTGCCCCTGGCTGCTTGCAGGGTCCGCGCTGTGCTCTCTTCAGCTGTATTTCTCAGCGGACAAGACACTGCACCAAACATCGTACAGCAGCTGCAATCTCGGTTGTATGTAAAGCTGAATGGCACTTGCTAGTCATGAATAACGGCGACGTTTCAATCTGGAGGCGTCGCGGCACAGCAGGAGTCTGACTAGCCAGCTCCACAACCCGGAAGCACGCGCCAATCAGCCAGAACGCGTTTTCCTAGATACCTATGAGGCCGATCCCCTTCACCCAAATCTTAATCATGTTTTCCTCCTCCTGATTATTCCATCATCCGACAAAATGACGGGCGCTTACTTCAACAACCACGGGGTGGATCTGTTCTACGCCATCGAAGGGACAGGGGCTCCGATTCTCCTTCTCCACGGCTGGACGTGCGACCATCTGGACTGGAGCTGGCAGCAGCCCTTCCTCCAATCGCTGGGCTTCCAAACCATCGCGATCGACCATCGCGGGCATGGGCGGTCCGCAGTCCTCCCGGGCAACGATTACGGGCCCGAAACTCTCGCTGACGACGTCGCCGCGCTGCTCTCCCATCTTGGCATCGACAATGCAATCGTCGTGGGCCACAGCCTGGGCACCGCGATTGCATCCGCCCTGGCGGTTCGGCACCCGGCGAAAGTGAAGGCGCTCGTGCTCGTCGATCCCATCTATTACCTTTTCGGAGAGCAGCTGGAACCCTTTGTGCAATTTATCAGCCAACCCAACTCGCCGGAGAATGCGGCCACCTTCTTCGACCAGAACTTCTACACAGATTCAACGCCGGCGTGGCTCAAAGCATGGCATCGTCACCGAACCTGGGGAAATCCGCCCCACGTTGTCTCTGCTGTCATTGAACAGCTCTTTGGGAAAGAGGACAGCATCGGGCGTCGGGAAAATGCTGTCACGTACAACAGGAGACGGAACCGCCCAAGACTCGTCACGTGTGCTGACCAGCTTAAGGTTGATTTGGAGCATGAAATTGGTTTGAATGAGCAGACGGATAGGGTTGAGCTGATCCCCTCAGGTCATTGGCATCACCAGCAAGATGCGGACAAATTCAACGCAGTGGTGAAGGCCTGGCTTGAAGCGCAAAAATATCTCCCCGAGCAACGCAACTAATGCATATCTCAGCAATATTACAGACGCAGAATTCCGATTAAGAATAAAATCCAACATCATCCAAGTGGTTCGAAACTCAGAATGCGCCGCCGACTCCATCATGGTGACGCAGTGAAGTGTTCCCAGGTCTTCACAAGCCATTACTAAAGACTGATGAGATGATGGGTTGTTCACGTCCAAACGGAGTGTGTCAATCGAAGAGCAGTCGCTACAGTTCAGGATCTTGCTGTGATCAGGTTGAGCTCCACCTGCAGCGGCTGTGCGTTGAGGAAAATCCTGAAGGCCAATTTCCCAGCCGTCCTGGGGGATGAAAAGAGCTCCGCGTCACGGGAGCATCACCTTCTGGTCTCTACACCGCGAAATCTATTTGATATTAGCAGGAAAGCAGTTATGGCGCATCTACAAAACTTGATGCAACTTCGAATTCCGCAAAGATAGGAAAGATTTTCACTGATGAGTCTCGCGTATCTGAGCTTAGGCATCAACGCCGCCGGGAAGATCGCCGAATGTACCGAAGTCAAGCAACCTCAATCGAGCTACAAGTGGAGCCAGGAATGAAAGCGGCTGGGCGTACAGGCCAGCTCCCTGATAACTTGACGCATCTCCGTGAACGCCTTAACGCGCAGTCTCGCGGGACTGTGTAGCATGTCGATGTCCTCCTGACGATATTATGTATTGGTAAGTTGCAAGCTCAAACGGCCGGAAAGTGGCGCACTTTTCCTGTATCATCTATTTCCCCAAGGTTGAGCCGTGATCTCCAGGAACATGTTACCCGTGCCTGCAAAGCTGCCTGACCCGCAATCTGGCCAAGCAGTCGGAACACCCGAAAAGCTTGGCCTGCCCACCGGAGCGCTCGGCCTCATGTGAAGATGGTAGAAGAATATTCTGGGGAGAGGGCAAACGACCAACTCCTTGCAATATTTCTGGCTGCTATCGGCGTTGACGCTGAAGAAGTGGGCATGCATCATAGTCGTGTGGGTGGTATATGCAGCAACGGGCATGGTCTCGCCAGACAAGCGACGCAGGGGTTCACAGTGGGATGAATTGCATCTGTTAAAGCAGGACAGATTCTAGAGGTAGCCCAATCATAAACAAGCTGGAGCGATCCCGTCATAAGAAACGCGAGTCATTATAGAGGTATTCGGGACAGATTAGACCGATTGCAGGATGCACTCCGAAACCCCGAGGACGACACGGGATCCCGAAGCGGATAGCGTAGCGAGCGGCCCCCGCGGCTTGGGCTTGGGGTTGGCGGCGGATGCGGGGAGAGGGATGGACAGGCACAGCAGCCAATCGGTCCCCCAAACAAGCGAGCCGTCGGCCACTCAGCCGGAGCAGCAGCAGATCTGGCGCTCCCATGCACGGCTTGATACGAACCGCCATCTTCAGGAACCATGCCAAGTGCATCGCCCTCCCTGCGTACCCTTCTTTTCCCGCGCCTCTACCATGGCACTCTTTCTCAACCGCGGCAAGGGAGGACTCCGCTGGGCAACTTCTCTCGCTCACGCCATGCATATGAGTAGATAGCGAGCCTGTCTATGGCCCAATGCGGCAACATCCGACAGCGAACATGCTGCATACCATGGCACGCGAACTCCAAGACCGACTCTGCCCCTGGTGGCGCTCTCAGCTCATGTATAATCGGCCCCAGGGTCTTCTACTCTGCCTATCCGGCGGCCCGCTCCCTTATAAGCTTCAACCTTCTCCCAACCATACAATCGGTCTCCCCAAGCTTTTTCTCACGAAGTCTATCTGGAGTCACGACTCGCCAGTAGTTCGCCAATCACAAACACCGAGCCTCCATACCTCCCCAGTCCTCGATCTGCACACCTGGGCCTTGTGCCGGCACGCTCTCCCCTCCCACAGTCCAGTCTCTCCAAGAAGACGTCTCAGTAGTGAGCATCAAGTGCGTTCGCCAAGCTTGTTGCTCACTTGCCACCTGCCTAGCACCTCTTTACTCCTGAACAGCTTGAGCAGATGACTCGGTGACACTCGGCAGCTGACACTCCTTTGTAACGTACGTATTTGCACCAGGCATCCATGCACAATCTGAGGAACAAGCCCACAAATCGCCCCCCCCCCCCCCCCCCCCCCCCCCTCTTGCTGCAACGCACCAATAGACTGACCCATTGCAGTCAAACATCATGATAACAGCCAACGATGCAGTGTTGGCTTGCTTCCTGAGTGCAGGATTTTCGACCGTGTTCGTTGGTCTTCGGCTTTATGCCCGCTTCGCCTTGAGACGCCACCCTGGCTGGGATGACTTGATGGTGGTTCTTTCTCTGCTCTTCGCATTCGCACTGTGCCCAACCTATCTGCGCCGTAAGTGATGTTTACCATTGTCACTTTCTCTGGGGGCTCACCCAAGAACAGAAGTCGAATACGGCTGGGGAAAGCACATGAACGAAATCCCCCTGCCAACCCTGAGCTTACAAACCTACTGGTTTTGGACCTGCACCTGGATTTACCTCTTGGGTGTAGCTTTTGCGAAGCTTGCCATCCTCGTTCAGTATCTTCGCGTGTTTGTAGGCAAATGTACCAGGGTGGCGTCATGGGCCACGATCGTCTTCATCGTGACTTGCTGCCTAGTCTGTCTCTTTGGGGGAATCTTTGCGTGCACACCAATCGAGAAGTTCTGGAACCCATCACTTCCAGGGACGTGCATCAACTTTCTCATCATCTGGTAAGCACTCCGTTCACTGTACGTTTCTGCGCTGACACTGACAGGTATCTCCACGCCGCCATGGCCACTTCGACTGACTTTGCCATCGTTCTGATCCCGATTCCAACAATCATAAACGTGAATATGGAGAGCAGAAAGAAATGGAGTTTGGCTTTCACGTTTGCACTGGGTGGATTGTACGCACCTCGTCGCCATACCTCATACCTCGCGCTTGCTAACGCCTTGTCCAGCGGATGCGTCACGTCCATCGTGCGGCTGTACTACCTCCACTACCTGAACACCATTCAGGACAAGACATTCTACTACCCCATTGGAGGAACATGGTCAGCCATCGAACTCAACGTCGTCATCATCTGCGCCTGCCTCATAACCTTGCACCCGCTGCTGGCCATCGTCCTGTCGCCCATCAAGCGCTACGCGTCACAGTACTCCCAACGCTCTCGAAATACAACGGGCATCGCCCCAGCTTCCGAGGTCCACAGACACACGTCAAAGGACATCAAAACAACCATACACGTCATGGAAGAGGGCGAATCTGCCGAACACCTTGCGTCCGAGGATAGCCATGTCATCAAGGTGTCGACGACGATCGACATGCGCACCGATCGAGAGAGCATCAGCGAAAGCCAACGTTCGTTGCGGGGCGCCCGAAGCGAGAACGATTTCCGGGGAGGGATGTGGCAGGACAGCTTGGAGATGCATCCGATCGCTCAGTCAATGTAGTTTCAAAAGTTTTAATAAATTCTGGTTTTCAATTTTTTTTTTTTTTACATGTGAAGCTTGAGAGAGCATACCATCCGGGTTGGCGAATTGGATTGATCCACACCCTCGATATACCGACTCCACGGGTCGATTTCGCGCATGAGCCTTGGCAGGTACGTAAATGCGGAGGGCTGTTTTTTTATTTTTTGAAAGTTGTGGTCCTTGGCGCCTAGGAATGGTCCCTGTACAGAATTCCTGTGAGTTGCAAAGAGAAGGCCGTCCGGCGGCGCAAATAAATGGAATCAAGCAAAGATATGGATCAAGGAAGACAACTCATCGAAGCAAATAAGCAAAACCATGAAATTGACTAGTATAGAGAGAGCTCTTTGAAAACTTGGATGGAGTTGACCTCCCAATACGCCTCCATGTAATCCTCAGGGTGCGCTCCGACGTAGATAGCACACGCATCGGAGCCATTTCTGCCGTACGCGGACGGGCAACTGGACGGCCACTTCCGGCCCGCCCAGTCGCCGCAAAAGGTCGTGTCGAAGATGAGACGGTGCTGCTTGAAGCGCGCGTCGACATTGCACCCGCGCCCGCCGAAAAAGGCGGCCTGCGGAATGCCGAAGCCGGAGACGTCGGGCGAGTCGCACGTTCCGTCAATCGCATCCTGGGCCGCGGGGGGGATGGCGTATCGCGGGAAGAACCACATCTTGAGGAAGCGGCTCGTCCACTGCATGGCGTAGATGCCGCCGCCGTTGGCGTTGAAGCCGTCGCCGTAGTTGTCGGGCACCGTCCCGTTGGCGTAGCAGCCGTCGGTCGTGTAGTTGGTGGAGCACTCCCCGGAAGCGACGCCTCGGACCCAAGTCCTGTTCTTGGGATCGTGGACGGGAGAAAGCGCAGCGCCGGGCGGGGTGATCATGGTGCAGTTATCCGAGGTATGCAATGTGATCTGGTTGTTCACGTTCAGGTTGATTCCCTCGATGAGGTCGATTTCTCCGTTGTAAGGCCATGCTCCAGAGCCGAGGGTCCAGAAAGCCGGCCAGACTCCACAGGATTGGCCGGGCATGTGTGCAATGTCGGCCATGAAGATCCCGTGGGTCCAATTCCTTTTACTTTCGAGGCGAATGCTTGGCCTTCCCCAGTCCCGGCCCAGCGTGTAGTTGTTGATCGTGTCAACACCCCAGCGTGGAGTCCCATAGGCGCCGAATTGGATGAGGCCTGTGTCGATGGCAGTCCTCTCGTCGACGTAGTTGACGAATCCATTGGTAGGGTCAGAGCGATTGAGCGAGCTGTTCATGTACTGCTCCGAGGTAACGAAGTCAAAGTTGTCGAAGAAAGAGGAGCCATACCAGGACGCATCGCGAGTATACTGGTAGTTGCCACTCTCGACTTCAATAGTAATCGAGGTCGTATTTACTACAGGGAAAGGACTGTCTATTGTGTTGGCCGTGGTGACAGTGGTAAAGAATGATAAGAGAGTGCTAGCTCCCTGCAAAAAAGAAAACGAGGGCATTTCGGAAGGCAACGGAATACAAAATGAGCGTCTGTAAATTCACCGCAAACTGTGGACGAAGATTTCCTGGTCTTAAACCATCAGGCTCTGCAACCGCAAAAGAGATGCGGCGCCGTTGTCCGAGTCGATGGTGTAAAATGAATGGGGAGATTCAGCATTTAGGTCGGCGGTAGGGGAAGGAGGCACCCTTTTTATCCACGTGTTTCGGCCGAAATGAAACAGTAAAGTTTAAATGCACCGGATATTATTGCCACCACAACATCGGTTCAATGAGTAATCCGAAATGCCTTATACATGAATCGCACACGTTTCAATGTATCGCATCGGAGAGGGTTCTGAACAGTTCACCGCAAGCCGTGTACAACAATACTACTCCCTTGCAGTCGTTCGAGACAGATACACAGTAACAAGCGTAGGCCACAGATATGAAGAGGGAAAAGAATTATAGTTAATAATCATCATCATAAGACATCCAAATTCACGTCCGGATCAATGCATAAGATCATTGTCAAGGCATATTGCAGTATGCGCCCCTCATATCAATTTCAAAGCCGAATTCATGCACTTCCTGGTTTGGAGTAGCTTTTGTGAGTTTATGGGGTTGTGGTAGTGTTATCATTTGCCCGAAAATATGCATCTGGGAGCCGCATTCCTCCTCCGTGCGTGACCAATGGGCTGAAGGGTGGTAACACCAAATAGGCATCCGTCTGATATGCAGGTCGCGCTGCACAAAGGATTACTGCAGCCGAATGGCCGCGGCAATTTCTTTTGACTAACGTTGCCTCATAGAAAGTGAAACATTTGGCCGGAAATAGTTGCATGATATCACTCAGTCACAAAACTATCTGAACGAGCGCTGCGGCTTCGAACTGTAATTTTCTTCTTTGTTTCAACGAAAGGCTCGGCGCTGACAACCAGCCGCAGAAACCTATCTGAAGTGATGAGTCGGACGACAACTTCATTGGCGGGTCGCATTCTCATCTGCAGCCACTATTTATCAGAACGGCATGAGGGCCGGGACTTGTGCCGGACAGGTCACCTGCGCCTCAGCCTCAACTACATTTCACTCTCCCTTTCGCACTTCATAACCTTCCTATTCAGTCTTGCCCTGTCTAACGCGTCAAGAACCTGACAACCCAGCTGGCCTTCATTCATTTGAAAGAGCATGTCCTCAATTTTTCATCATTCACACAAAAGAATCCTTCACAGATGTTGCGTCATAGACCCAGTAGCTCCCTCGAGGTGAAGATATGGAAGCGTTCCCACTTCCGACATACGCGGAAAATGAGGTCCTAAAAAAGTCGACAACACTTCTCAAGTTTCAGTCAAATATGGATGAGAGGCGCACGAAATCATTTGACCAGTGTTAGTCTTTGCAGGTGCCATGACACACTACCAGGTGCGCGAGATGGCGGATTTCGAGAGATCCATGAAGACGTACATCGAGTTTCCTGAAGCAAGAAAGCTCTCCAACGGGTTCGCTGCAACTGCGGAAAAGTCTCACCAGGGAATATTCAGCACAATTTGCACGTACAGTACGTCCAAGTCACCTACCAAACTGTTGCACATTGAGAAGAGGTCTACTTATTCCACACAAGGAGCCTTTGAACACCGCCTGGAAACCCCAATTTCCTTCTCTTAAGAATACTCTTGAGCATGGCCCTTCAATCAACACCCAAAGTGCCTTCAAATTCAAATATCCCAACAAAGGGACTCTAAAGGGGTTCATCACTAGCCTCCATACTTACTTTTTCAGACATTTTGGGAGACCACCAAAAATTGAACAACTGAAAGTTTTCATCTTTGAGCACCAGCCGCATGAAATCCTCATAATCACAGAAGCGCCGCAAGTGAGTCTCAGATGGCCAGCAAACGGAGTGAAAGGAATCGCCATCTATCCACGGGAAGATTGCCTCTTCCAACTTCTGTCCACTATTTTATCGCATGTGCATATGCAGAATTCCAACTTCCGAGAGAGATCCCGGGTAGATTTCATGCCGACCGTAAATTCTTCCCACAAGCTTGCAGCGGAGATTTTTCTCTAAAAAGATTATCAACGCAGGTTGTGGATGGAAGACTGTACCCACCTGGTAGGAAAGCCCACCATCTTCTCGGATTGTCGAAGACGTGTTCTAGACGCATGCGGTGATAACATTCAGACCGTCAATGGCTACCCGGCTTACTTGAACAATCAAACAGCTTTACCTCTAAAGTAGGAACAGCATACTCAAGTCGAAGAATGACGGCAAATGGGGCTTCAAGGATTTTTTGAGCTTGTTGATCGGTAAGCCGGACATGTCGGGTGAAAGTGGTACAAGTAGGACAATTCCATCACTTCTCTTCGTCAGCTCAAAGGACAGCCTATCATTCTGGAACATCACCTGCAAAGGCACGGCACACGGCACGGCACGGGCCGCTACGTTACCAAGCGTACAGGGGGGTTATCGCAACCGACGGGTAACGGCAATGACCTTCAACATACTCAACTTCATAGGGAGCGGAAGCATTCATCGGGAGCAAGTGTATTGCAAACTCCAGACACGAAGCCATCCAGCCAAATACTTCAATTCCCCATAGCAGTCTTACTCCGGCCTTTATCTGGCCTGTTGGTGGCTGCAGTATCCTGCATTGCACACCCGTCCTACCCGAGCTTGAGGAGAACCGACTGCCAAGTGGAATCTGGGTACTCTCGGCACCGCAAAGCCGATGCAAGTCAGTTTTGAATCTTGAATTGCCAATCGAATGACGCCACGAGATCTCTCCCGAGCTTCAGGTTGCACCTTTCTTGCCATTTTCGGAGCTTCGCAGACAATACGAGGATGATTGCAAAGTATTACACCATGACTTCACCGTACAGGCTGAAGGATCCGTCACGATATAAATATATGCCATCCATCTTAACGACTTTACCTGAAGTTCTACGCGCTTCGTTTGAGGTCAACGTCTTGTGTTTTTTCTCACCGCCACCAAAACAGCGCAATGATGGCAACCACCAGCTCAGCAACAGAACAGCCTCAAACTTCGTGCGCCCTCCGCCATCAATCTCCCAACTCCCCACACATGTTAACTAATCCAGGCGCCGCCCCATCAGCCCTTATGCCGGCCCGATCATCCAACTGACCTTCCGCAATTCGCCCCAGCGATGGCCCGTCCACTCGGCCTTCCTCTCGCGCCACCCCAAACTCTATTCCCTCCTGCAAACCAATCCACCCACGCCAGCCAACGCCTCTTCCTCCTCCGACATCCACCTGCACCTCGAGCACGCAGACCCGCAGATCGCACACACCCTCATCCACTACCTCTCCGCCGGCAAATACCAGATCCTCCGCGCCCTCGACCCGGCCAGCGAATACGAACGCGCGCTCCTCGCCTACAGCGCGGCGGGCTGGTACGAGCTGCGCGGCCTGCGCAAGCTCGCCGTCGGGGAGATCGAGCGGGTCGGCGCCGCAGTCGCGCTCGAGGACGCGCTCGTCGAGATCGGGAAGGCGGTCGAGTGCGCGTGCGCACGCGACCAGGAGTGGCTGCTCGAGCACCTGGAGGCGCGGCTGAAGGAGGCGCATGCGCAGGATAAGAAGGTGTTTGCGGATCGGCGGACGTGGCGCAATTTCAACCCTTTTATTCGGACCTTGTTGATGGTCGTGGTGGCGCTTCAGGGTGGGAAGGGTGAGTCGAAGGGTGAGGATGGCGTGGATGACGGGGAGGGTGAGGAAAACGCAGAGGATGAAGAGGTCGAGGAAGAGGAATGAAATCACCACCATTGGGGATTTATTGAAGAACAGAAGTTTTTTTTTTTTAAACAAAACTAGGCGAAACATAGGGTTGTATGATAAATTTACCTTTGATTACCCCAGATTACAAATTCAGTGATGTTTTATCGAGGCGTTGAGACGATTGCCCAACGCAAACACAAGCCCTCCGCCCTGTTCAAATCTGTTCTGTCGTCCACGAAACTTCCACACCGTTGTGAAGGCCCTCCGATTGATCCAAGATAGGAATGGTTTGCTCTTTGAGCACTTTGTAATCCTCATCTTGCCTCTTGTTTGTTTTAAAAAGTAGTAAGTACGGGTGTGTTCTCGCCCTGAGGGTGCGGATAGTATGTTACGAGGCAAGTAATCCAGTCATTCCAAGGAGCGCTGAAGAAGCTGCTAAGATACCTCGAGGAACGCCGTAAACGCCCCAATCGCGAATTCGCTGCAGTGCGCTGGCATCCATTTCGGCATCCTGGTATTTGTTGCACCGCTCCACCTCCGCGTGTAGTGCTTCATTGATAGGATAAACAACAGCGATTGATTTAAGCGTAACTGTTACATATGCACTACTTAGAAGTTATCAGCAATTGTGCATAATTTCCAGTCAAAAAAGGTATTGACGGGAAAGTGAATCATCAACAACCTTTCTCCCTACATCCATCTGTATGTATGGGATCCGTAAGAGGGGGCTCTTGGTAAACGCAGTAGCCATAATTGCTGCATATCCTTGCAGTTTATCGACTCTGTACGGATTTCAATTGCCACAAATAGTAACAACGTAGCAGAACTAACCCATGAGGCCTGCTGCTCCTCTTTGCTACACATTCCCGAACCTTCGCACTCTTGATCACACTGTACTCTATTGTACCGATCAAGCCGTAGTTAATACCTATATTTCTTCGTCACTACTAATTGTGAAGAGTTAAAATGACCACGCCAAAAAATCGACCCCAAGCTACGGCGCCGGGAGAGGGCCCCAGGGACTCTCCCAGGCCCAGCGAGACTCAAAATACCACTCAGAGTAGCTGCAGCCGCGTTGTGGTTGATGTAGAGGCCGCAGGAAGGGGCGAACAGCCCCCTCCAGCAACCACCTCTACCCAACCACAGCGTACCCCCAATAAACCGCAGGGCATCCAGTATAGCGTAGAATACGTTGAAAGAGCCTCAAAAACAGCAGATACCCTCCTCCAAGCCCTACAAACATCCGCTAGCCTCCCTTCAGTCCTCTCCAGCCAGGTGAAAAATTTTCTCGACATTGCCAAGACAATCTTCCAGGATCATATTACTATCTACCAGGAGGCAACCACCAAGGAGCCAGGCCTTAAGGATATCCTCAAAGAGGTCCAACAGATCCAAAAGACAGTCAACCGTATCCAGGCTACCTCTACACCCACACCCAACACTCGCAGCTGGGCACAAATTACAGCCCAAGCAGCCCCGAAGCCCCCTACCCCCCCAGCCACCACTAAACTCACCCTCTACCTCCTAGAGATAGTAAACAGACAAGAAGTAGCCAAGCTTTCTAATGAGGCAATTATCAGAAAGATCCAGGCAGGGAAAAGCTGGGCGTGTAAAAAAGTACTAGCCGTCAAGAAGCTCCCTAGTGGAGATGTCAGGATCTTTATACCGGATAAAGCAACTCGAACAGCCCTTCTCCAGGACCAGGAATGGACCGCAGGACTGGGGAAAGAAGTCAGGCCCAACCAGCAGCTGTACTCAGTGCTAGTACACAACGTTCCCCGAGAAGGATTCAATACCGCAGACCCCCAAGCCATCCAAACTATCCAGGAGCAGAACCTATCCCTACACCCAGGATTACGTATTAGCAAGCTAGCCTGGCTAAAGAGGAAGCTCCCAGAGGGGAAAACTCACTCGGCCATCATCCTCAGCACTATAAACCCCGAAACCGCCAACCAGATCATTAATAAGGGGCTTGTTATTAACTTTGCTATATATATAGCGTAGTACTATAACGCAGCCTTCATAGTAACCCAGTGTTTCAAGTGCTAGGCCTACGGCTATATTACTAACTATTATAAAAAGGAGGAAAAGTGTAGACAGTATAGCAAGGCACATAATACCAGGGACTGCCCTAAGGAAAGCACGCAGTGCGCAAACTGCTCTCAAAGGCACACAGCCTAGAGCAGCTCCTGCCTAACACGCAGAGCCTGCCAGACTAAGGCCACCCAGGCCCGCCTAGCAGCACTAGAAAGGCATCGGGAAGGGCCCCTGATAACTAAGACACAGCCCCAAACTAACTGGTTAACCGTTGGACCAAGGAAGAGGATCAGGGAGGAGGAGCCGGTCAAGAGGGGACCAGGCAGGCCAAGAGACTTGAGCCGCCCTCCTCCTCCAAACCAAATACGGTTTACCGGACTCAGCAGCTCACAACACGCTTCAGAGGAGCCAATAGGAACTCCCCCCGCCTCACAACCCACACCACCAACCCCCTCGCAGCCCGATTCAGAGATGGAAGGAAGTTAATATTAGATATAGACTCCCTCTCTATCGTGCAGTATAACGTTCATAAGAGCAAGGATAGGGTAATGCTCCCGTTCTTTAAAGAGGTGGACCCGAGGGTCTACTATATCCTAGCTATCCAGGAGCCCTGGAGGAACCTAAGGATCAAGACAACAGCAAGACACCCCGCCTACTATATAGTTTTCCCTCAGGAGGGAGTGGCAAGAACCTGCTTCTTTATAAGCAAGGCTATTGCCCCCGACTCCTAGCAAGCAATAGTCCATTCACCAGATCTTATTACACTATCCCTTATTACTAGGACACATACAATCCATATCCATAACTGCTATAACCCCCCACCAGCCTCCCATACCAGCACGGCTCTAGAAACCTTATCCCTTCTCCCAAAAGCTCTTAGAAAACTAGGGGAGCATATCCTCCTAGGAGACTTTAACCTCCACCACCCTATCTGGGGAGGTATAACCTCCCTAATACACTACACTCTTACAGATAACCTTATCGAAATAGCTACTATAGCCAGCCTTAACCTAGCCCTCCTAAGAGGTACTATTACGAGGAGAGAGGGTAGTAGCGAGAGTACCCTAGACCTTATTTTTACTATATAGTGGCTAGAGGAGAGGATCCTTAGCTACGGAGTTAGCCAGGAGCTCGAATCCTCCTCCGACCACCTACCTATCCTTACTACGCTTAATATCTCCCCTACCCCTGCAGAACTACGCCCTCCAAGGCCCTAGTGGAAAAAAGCAGACTAGAATAGAATCAATCAGGTACTCTAAATAAAGCTCGAACACCTTAGAGCAGCCCCTCTTAATACGAAAGCAGACCTAGACCACTTTACGGAACTACTCTAGGAGGTTATCCAAAGGATAATCCAGGAAACCATCCCAGTAGCGAGACCCTCGCCCTGGGCCTCCATACAATGGACAAAGGAGTATTCGGACCTAGTGCACTAGGCTAGAGTAGCTAGAAGGAAATGGACGGCTATAGGGAGGGAGGAGGACTAGATAGTATACCAAACTATTGCTAACAGCAAGAAGAGGCAGATCAGAAGGGATAGGATAAAAGCATGGCGCAGAACAGTAGCTGAGGTTACCTCAGACCCATCTGTACTCTAGAAGCTCTCAAAGTAGGCAAGAACAAGGGCACTAGAGCCTCCAGCCCCACCTCAGTTCCTACCCCTCTAGGGAGCAGATGGACAACTACGTTATGACAACCAGTCCAAGGCAAAAATCCTTACCAACTAGTTCTTCCCCCCTCCTAGGGCTACCGACCTCTCAGATCTAGATGGGTGTATATACCTAGTACTAGTGGAGATCCCCCAAGACCTTACTGAAGAGCAGGTCCTCCACACTATTAAGAAGCTTCCCCCAGATAAGGCACCAGGCCCAGATAAGATTATTAATAGGTTCCTAAAGCAGTGCGCTCAGATACTAAGCGGACCACTTACTAGGCTCTTCTAGGGATGCCTCGCACTTATATACCATCCTAGGCAGTTCAAAAGCTCTATTACCGTAGTCCTCAGGAAACCATAGAGGGATAACTACACTAAAGCCAAATTATTTAGGCCGATTACCCTACTTAACACGCTAGGGAAGCTACTTAAGAGGATTATAGTAGATAGAATCTCCTAGGCTACTAAAGCATACGACCTGCTCCCTAATATATAGATAGGAGCTAGGAGAAATAGGTCCGTAGTAGCAGCTCTCGACCTACTTATAGAATAGATCTATACTATCTAGGCACAAGATCTAGGGCTAGTAGCTTTAGTCCTTAGCCTGGATATCTTAGGAGTATACGACCACGTATCTTATAGAAGGCTTCTCTATAATATAAGGATAGCAAGACTCCCGGAATGGGTAGAAAGATTTACTTAATCCTTTCTGTAGGACCGTACCACTTAGCTATCCTTCGGAGACTTTATTAGCCTACTAATCTAGACCTTAACCGGGATTCCCTAGGGATCCTTACTATCTCCGATACTCTACCTATTCTTTGCCTCTAACCTACTTACATAGCTACGCAGGGGTAATACCTTCCCCCTTAGATTCGTCGATAATACTAATATTCTAACCTTTAGTAGATCTACGGAATAAAACTATAGGATACTAGAGGGCGTATATTAAATTTGCGAGCGCTAGGTAGCTACCTATAGGTCAGCTTTCTCGCCCGACAAGTATTATCTTATCTATTTTATAAGAAAACTAAGGAGATTCAATATAGCAGTAGAGATCCGTATCCCTAGATTTACTAGATGCCTAGAGCCTATAATTAAGATTCTAGGAGTCTACGTAGATAATAAGCTTAGATAGGGACCCTATATTAGGGAAACAGGAGCTAAGGCAATTAAATAGTATATATCTCTCTCTAGACTCGCAGCATCCACCTAGGGAGCCTCATTTACTAAAGCCCGCCATATCTATATGGCTGTGGTGAGACTAGTCATGACCTACGGCTGTGGGGTATGGCATATCCCAGAGGGAACCCCAGGGTGGAGAAAGACAGCCACCCAGCCACTGCAGAAGATCCAAAACTAGTGCCTACACACCATCTTAGGGGCATACAAGTTAACTAGCACACAAACTTTAGAGCACGAGACGGGGATTTCCCCACTTTCACTCTACCTGGACGAACTGGCGCTGGCCTAGACTATTAGATCTAGGGATGGCCTAGTGGCAATGGTGGTAGAGGACACTTACCAGAGCATTAAAGAGATAGCCCGGGCCACACTAGGTGCCAGAGGCACAGCCAGTCCAGCCAGAAGAACTCTACTTAGAGAAAGGGCAACAGCCCTCCTTAACTACTGCCCCCCCACCTACCAGAGTCTCCTAGAGCGAACGAGACTACGCATGGTATACAGTAATAAGTGGAAGAAGAGATGGACAAAGTTTACTAGCCAAGAAAGGCAAGATAAGCTAGTAGCCCAAAGCACACAGTGGAACCCGAAAGTCAGACAAATCCACAGTGAACTATCCAAGCCACAGAGCACACTCGCTACCCTACTGCGTATAGAGCATATTGGATTAGAGGACTTCCTCTCAAGGCGCAAGGTGCTAGGATACTCTAGCCCTGCCTGCCCATGCGGCTGGCATAGACAAACCCCAAAGCACATCCTCCTCTTCTGCCCTCACTTCTAACAGGGCAGGGCACAGATGCTCCAAAGGGCAGGGACCACGGACTACGATTCCCTCCTCTCAACGAAAAAGGGGATCAAAGCAGCAACAGACTGGTTCTTACGCCTAGGGCTGCTCAAGCAATTCAGCCTGGCAAGGGAACTAATCCAGGAAGACAACCAGGAAGAGGAACCAGGAGGACAACCAGGACCACCAGGACCACCAGGACCCGGACAACTACGAGGATAAGGACTGAAGGGATAGGTCTAGTAGGTGAATATAGGGCTGCCACAGCAGCCGCTACTGGTAAGAAGGAAAAAACAGAACTGGTATAGGATAGCATGCCCAGAGAGAGAGGAGGGGTTTTTGCCAGGCGAAAAGGTTTTCCCCCTCGTGTAAAATAACTATAGATAGCCAGCCCCGCATGGACCCGTAAGGGAGCTATATCGGGAAGAAATGAATTTATCTATCTATATTTCTTCGTCGATTTATTTGCGCAACTGTATCAAGTTTCCGGGCATGTTGTCCCAGGATGCGGTGCTTATTGTATCATTGTTCGATGGATTATTACCGCGTCGGAATAAGCTGCTCGGCTCGTCGGCGAACCGCCGAGTCTCCGTCATCACTTCGATGGCATTACCCAAATTGCTGATTAGCCGGACCATGTGCGGGGGAAACGGGGTGGCTCAGCCACATGTGGAAAGATTAACGATAAACCCCACGTTGGAGATATGGCGGGGTTAACGAGGCTGTGGCTGAGCTGCCTCGCCACAAGGTGACCTTCTTTAGGATGGCTTCCTGTGGACATCTTGCATCTCGTCTTTTCAAACCTCACGCCGTGTCCGTTTAGCTGTTGTGCTGTCGCATCATGGAAGAAATATCATCTATAGGCGAGATGGAAGCTGGAGCCGGGTCGTTGTCTGCCAGTGCCGGACGCCGCAGCATCAGTACAGGTTCCGTCCCGAGATTTCGAAGCCTACGGCGGAAAGAGTGTCGAAAGCACCGTGGACTGACATGTGCGAACTGCCGCGCAAGAAAGGTGTGTCGCCAAGGAGCTGCATCGAATTGACTTGCGGGCTGACCATGGTGGTGGCAGATACGCTGCGAGGGCAGCCAACTAACTTGCAAGACATGCGAGGCCTACCACGAAAAGTGTAGATATGAGAAGCCGCCTCCTATGTCCCAGATTTTAGCCATGGCAAAGCAACTTCAAGATGCGGAGCAAACCATCGTAGAGCTCCGGAGAGCTGCTTACGAGGCCGCGCCTGATGCACTCCATCATAGCTACGCTCCCACCGAGACCGAGCCTGTCCAGTCGCGGGAAGTTTCTAGGCAATTTCCGGGCCAGTGGAAGATAACCCTCGCTCACACCCTGGCTCAGCGGTTTCCTCGCCCGAAGAGATACTTCCAGATCTGAGCCTTGATCGGGATGGCAAGATCTGCTTCTATGGCCCAACTTCAGCGCTACATGACCCTCCCGCTTCGGGTACGCCCTTGCCACAAGCGTCAAACTATGAAACGCACGCTAGGGCATTACTGGCTGCCAGAGCGAGCGAGGCGAGAGTTTGGGAAGGGTTTGCCCTGGGAGGTGCTGCTATCCAAAGTGACATCCCCGCCAAGTCATAGCCAAGCTACTGAGCATCCACTGGACATGGACCTCCCCTATGTTCATGTGGGTATATCGGCCTGCTTTCACCTGTGAGTTCCTTCTAGGTAAGCAATTTATGGCAGGACTGATTAGTACAGACGACACGTCGACTGGAGGCCCTTATTACTCGGAGTTTCTCCTGATCGTGCTGTGCGCACATGCCGCCAGATTTTGCGACCTCCGAATAGCCGACAGGCTGATATCGACAGCACGGCTCCGGCTTGGGAATGCTATCCATCAGCCCAGCTCGATTCCTACAGTGCAACCGCTTCTCCAATTGAGTGCCCGAGACTTGGAGTTTGGGTCAATTTCCCAAGCATGGCTGTACAGTGGCATGGCCTTCAGAATGGCCTCCGACCTCGGTCTGCACCACAGCAATCCGGCCGATCCGAGCCTCAAGGACTTGAACCCCGTGGATATAGAGGTACGGCGGAGGCTTTTCTGGAGCTGCCAATTCTGGGACAAGTAAAACCATCCAAAGGATAGAAGATTAAGTTGCTGACAACTCGGATGCAGAGCCATCAGCCTGTATACTGGAAGGATGCCGGCTTTGACAGACGTTCCGGACAATGTCAGTTTTGTATTCCGTGAGTCAGTCATATCAGCTCCCGAGCTATCCTTCGTGCTGAGATGCTTTAGTAGACGACTCGTCGGAGGCTGAAAGCTGGTCCCCCTTCTGTGCCGACTCCGTTGCCATGACCAGGCTGGCGCCTGGCGAATACCCAACACGGAAAGGCCACTACGTTTCCTGCTTCGCGAACTCTTGCAAGCTATCTGTTATCATCAATGACATCATCATCAACTTGTACTCTCGACGTGGTGTACGAAATTTGAATGGTGATCTGGAGCAGATAACGACGAAGCTTGCCGCATGGAGAGCCCAGTCGCCAGCACACCTGAAGTACGATGCAGAGGATCTTCCAGAAATATGTCCCCCTCCTCATATCATATCACAGAAGTATTTGACCTGGCAATACGCGTCTTATTGACTTTCGTTAATGCTACAACAGCCTCCTCTATCACACCAGTGTGATCCTCGCGCACCGACCATTTTGGTCCGGTCCTGCTCATTACGAAGCGTGCGTGAGCGCCGCCCAAAGCATCGAGAAGCTCCTGCTTCTGATTGAGCGAACCTTTGGATTTGATAACATCACGTGCCTGATGGCCTACTGCGTCTACACCGGCGCGTCGGCCCTGCTGCGCGATGCGAAAAGCGGCAACGCCGATGCTGCGGCGAAGGTGCAGACGTTCACCCGGGCGCTTAGAACAGGGGCTAAGAAATGCCCGCTGCTGGAACGGAGCCTAGATATCATTAAAAAAGGCCTCTTCAAGCCGTCACCGGCTTAGAATGCACCGCCCGATGCCCCGCAGAGCCTGGTAAACCCCCCAACGACCATTCATGGTTTTATCCCCGCCTTCCCGTTCTCCAATTACACAGCGCCCGGCGGTTATGACGTGACGGCTGATCTGGTCGGTACGAGCGCCGCTGGGTTTTCCATGCTGGACTGCTTTCCGGAGGCGCACATGGACTTCGGAGACTGGTACACAACCTCGATGTAACATGGCGCGACCACGAATGGAGAACGACATAAACGGTCGCGGCAGGATAGGCAGAGAAATATATTTGATTGGTGCCGGTTGCTATTCAGCCAATGAGTGTAATTATTATTGAATCATAAACAATGCCAGTGTCATGTCCAGCTACTCCACCTACAGTCTACTCGGGATGTCGGCCCTGGTTTCTGCCAGCGTGTCAGCTTTCAGTGCAGGTCGGTCGGCCTTTCCAGCAGTGGTCTACAGAACCGAAATCAGCTTGGGCTCCCTGGCCAGTTTTTCTGACGTGTGATGGGAGAGAGATCTTACGCCTCCGTCGACAGGCATAACTAAGCCAGTGATCCACCCTGCTTCTTTGCTTGCCAGGAACAAAATTGCTTGCACCGAGTTTTGAGTTAATATCGGCTTTTTCCCTTTTCTCGTTGATGGATCTTACCGTAGCCCACGTCCCAGCCGGTGCCCTCTTTCTTCATCAGGTTTTGGTTGATTCTGGCCTGCCTCATCTCGTCGTTCATGCCGCGTCCTCGGACCATTGGGGTGTACGCCATACCAGGAGCAACACAGTTGACACGTATGCTCTCCTGTCCATGCTGCGCCGCCATCGCCCGCGTCATCTGGATGATGGCCCCCTTGGTAGTCGGGTAGAGGAGACTGGGGTTCCCACCAAGCACTGGATAGAAACAAAACCGCCGGTCAAGTCAATATTCCTTTTTTTCCCTCCCTATCGTTTACATTGCACTTTGGGCTTACTCACGGCCACTGACGGACGACATGTTGACGATGGATCCGCGCCCTGCTCTTCGCATCTCGGGTATGGCGTACCGGCTCATCATCACCATGCTTGTCACATTGATGCGGAAGTCGCGGTCCCAAGCGGTCAGGTCAATGCGGGTGGCATCGCCCACGGCGCCTCCGACTCCCACTGATCACGCGTCGGTCTTTGTTCTCAATTTCCGCAGACGTTGGGTGTTCTCCCGATCGACGGCGTTCAGCCTGTGAATAGGAACTCACCGATGTTGATCAAGATGTGCAGGGCGCCCCATAGCTCGACTGTCCTGGCCACGGCTTTCTTGCACGACTGCTCGTCGGTCACGTCCGCCTGGATGACTTCGGAGATGCCGCCTTCCGCGTCAATCATGCGCTTCGTCTCGTTTGCCCAGTCGACATTGAAATCGACCAAGGCAACTTTGGCGCCGTGCCGGGCGAGAAGTATAGACGCCGCGCGACCGTTGCCGATCTCTCCTGTGTTCGCGGTATGTTGATTAACATGATAGCGGCTGGAAGGGAGGCTGTACAGACAAATCTCTCACCGTGCATGCGCGAACCGGCGCCAGTCACCAGGGCCACGTCGCCCGTAAAGTCGAAAGCCCTCGGCGGTGCCATGGTGGGAAGTATCGTTTACAGGCTCCTCGAACAGTACGGGATACAATGATATTTCACCTTTCCTGGCCGCGCTGCGCACTTGTGATCCATGTGCTCTCCGACACCGAGATTCCGCGGCAGGTCGGCAGCTCTCCGCTCCGGTGTCCAACCCCGCAGTCTAAAAATGGGCATTGATGTATCTGGTAGCTCATTGCTTGCACAGGGGTTTTCATACACTGCTAGTCTCTGTCGGTCGAAATGCTACCGAAGGCGCTCGCCACTCTCCACATTAGTGGACGAAAACATCGTATTTTCTACCAGTAGTTTAAACCTCCGTTGGCTCCGCCAATCAGCTTTCGCATAGCGAGTGAGGAAGAAGACATGCAATATTTCCTGATCATGCGGACCACGACTATCACATAATTTAACTCGTCCCAGGAAAGAATGAAGAGCTGGCGAGCATGAGCATCGTGCAAACCTCGCTGCCCTACAATACGTAACGGAAGTTTCTGTTCTCGAACTCCGTTTGATCCAGCATACCAGCCTCGTCGCTTTCCTCCTTGTTGGCCGGGCCGTACGTCTTATCGCGCCGCCGGTTTTCCAGGAACATGTACGCTGTACAACAGAGGATCAGCTTTCTTGCGCCGGTAAATGCGAAGTGCCCGAAACGTACCGAGCAGCAGAAGATGACAGCCTAATTTGATGCAGTATCCGACCAACAAGCCGATGCTCGCCCCCTCGTAGTATGGTGCCTGCGACTCCTTCACGACGAACGGGCCGGCAAAGTTGCCCCAGCAGTAGGCTGTGCTGCAGTAACTGTTGTCAGCCGAGCAGACCGGTCTCGAGGTTTGTTTGGCTCACAAGACGAGTGCGCTGGCCAGGGACCGGTGTGTGTACCCTGCCATGTTGGACGAGATGGTCGTGAGGGATACCGTGAAGCCGACAGACTGGGCGTTGACCAGCCAGAAGCACACGAGTCTGCCCCAAGTGTTGGATCGGGGGAGGTAGGCCAGCAGCGCTGCAGACACGGTGCAAAGGATGTTGGCCGCAGTCGCCGTCAGTAATCTTGCTACCGACGGTCAATATATCTTGCATGTCAGCGGAGGCAGCCAGTAACACTCACAGTTGGGTACATTCAAGGTTATGGCGCCGCCGATGAAAAGTGCAACAATTTGGGTGGCATCGCCGACAGACTTGAGTTCTGTCGTCTTTGTCGTGCCGAAGCCCATGTCGCGAATAATGATCGTTGAGAAGGAGTTGACGACGCCGTTTGGAATGGCACTACGATGGATATTCCCGTCAGAATACATGAGACAATCGGGAATAAAAATTTGGCTGATTGAAGGTGACTCACGCGGCGAATACGGAAATGAATAGCAATATCGCTTTTGGATCCCTAAACGCTACGAAGGCTTGCTTCTTGTCGAAGGACTTGTTCTTGATTCCGATCTCGTTGCTTACGACACGCTTGACAGCAACGAGGCGCTCGCGCTGGTTGAGGAACCATGCACTGGACGGTGAGTCAGGAAGCAGAAACCAGACGACAAACGCCCAAATACAGGTCACCCCGCCTAGCTAAAATGACGAATCAGCCAAGCTTCCTTTCAGCGCTCTCTGACCGCAATTCCGAACACGTACGACAAATAAGATAAGCTCCCATCTCTCGGGGTGTATGTCGGTTGGCAACTTGGATACTCCCATGGAAATGTAGGAGCCAATCTGGAAAGTGTTAGCACATTCCTCCAAACTTGTTTCAAGCCGGATAGTTTTGAACATACTATACCGCCCCAGCCTAGAGCAGAACTAAAACTGGAGTCAGTACAAGCCTCCACGCAAGAAAAGCCTCCTCCAAGTACGTACTACCAAATACATTGACGTAGCGGAATCTCCCTCCTCGTAAACCAGAAGCCAGTCATGAGAGTGAGGCCGCTGAGAACGGGCGAAGTCAATAATACTATCTTCTCGCACGCAACTATCTATTTCAGGAAGACTCACGGCGTAACGGCAGCCTCAAAGATGCCCATAAGGACTAATGACGCTGTCAATATTACAGAATTGGCAGGTGATGCAGTGGCTGTTTTTTGACGTACATCGTACGACCGCTATAACGATGAGCCTCCATGTTGTCCAATGGTGTCAAAAATTCGTGAGACTTACCAGCACTTCTATAAGTTCGACACTGTGTCATAATGAGAACCAAGGCTCCCCAGCATAAAATACTAACAGCCATGATCCTCTGTGCTGGAAATCTGCCTAGGAGCCAGCCGCAAGGATACTGTCCAAAAAAGTAGCCGGCGTAGACCACTGAACGTTGTCAACTTTAGGTCAAGTATGATCCCGTTGGAGGCACAATTATGTGCAGTAGACTCACAAGCAGACAAGTAGTTGAACTGCTGCCCCTCGAGACCCAGAGCTTTCTGGTATCCAAAAAGGTTGGCATAGTTGAGTGCCGTCTTGTCCATGAATTGTAGAGCCTGCGTGATCAGGAAGGCAGGAAGTATGACGAGATCAATCTTCCATCGCACGGCACAAGCCTGAGACACGTAAGACGAGCTCTTCGCAGTCGAAATGTTAATTCTGCGGATTGTGGCCCACCTCTCGATCAGAAACTTGGATTTCGAGGCCTTCGAGGTACTCTTTATAGCCAACCGCGTTCTTCTGGAGCAATCACCATCGTCAGCACGGTGTTCAGATATGGACGTAGCAAGACACGCACCACGTGGACAGCATCCTTTGCGATTTGGGGTAGCTGTTTACCCTCTACTCTGTCCAAGTGCTCTTCCGTCTCCTTGGAGTCCTTGACGATGTGTGCCATGCTGAATGTTGCTTGTTGGAACCTTCCAAGCACAGCAAGGGCCTGGTTCAAGGGGAATTTGCCGTTCAAGGAAAAAGAAGTCCTCGGAAAGAGTGCAAGATCCTCTTTCATACAGCTGGATATTATCTGAGTTTGAGACAGGGAGTAGGGATGTTGTGATTCCGCTCGCCTATCACTTGTCACCCGGGATATTGGCTTAGTTCACCCCGCACGGCGATCGGCGAGCGGGGTGGTCGGGGAGATACCGCGGGAACAACGCGACCAAGCGAAACAGGACACAGGTGGCAGATGTCATCGAGCTCCCCTTCTTGGAGATCAGCAATATTGTTTGCGTGAAACCCACTTCTTCCTTCCTCATCAGAGCTGTTGCGCTCGTCAATCAATCCGTCTCTCCGCAACGATGGCCGACAACGGATACCTCGCCAAACCGAGCGGCGAGTGTTGCCTCAAAGGCTCACTACACAGTGGCGAAGCACGCGGAGTCTTTGAGACGGTTGCCGAAATAGAGACATATGTGTCTCAGCCGCCGCCGGACAGATCGAATGGCCACATCCTGTTGTACTTCCCAGATGTGTGGGGCATGTTCCCAAACGGCCTCCTCGTCATGGACGGCTTTGCAGATGCGGGCTATCTCACATTGGGTCTTGACTATTTTCGTGGCGTACGACACTGCTATTCTGACTCATTTACTTTGCGAGAGATGTGCTGAGCGCGTATATCAGGATCCTGTCTGGAAACATCGCAAGAACCGACACGACAAATCTGACCCTACTTTCGACTACGAAGCTTGGAAGCGCAAGCATATAGCCTTCGCGGACGCTGCCGTACCGCGATGGGTACAGGCCGCGAAAGCACAGTATGGCAGTGTCGGCACAAAGTACGCATGTGTTGGATATTGTTTCGGGGCTCCGTATGTATGCGATGAGCTTGCAGGGAACACAGTAATGGCTGGAGCGTTTGCCCATCCAGCGTTCTTGAAGGAGAGACATTTCCTTCAAATCAAGAGTAGGTTTCCATCGACGAAGTGTCTCCTATACATGAGAAATAGAATCATCCGAGGTCCATTTTGTGTCCAAGTGCTGATACGTCCCCTGTAGAACCTCTGTTCATGTCATGCGCAGAAATCGACCACACGTTTAACCAAGACGCGAGACAACAGGCGTTGGAGATTTTGCAGGGAGAGAAGAAGACGTGGCATTTGCAATTATTTTCTGATGTTGAGCATGGCTTTGCTCTACGGGGAGACCCAGACGACCCCTACCAACGTAAGTCTATTCCTGTGAGACCATTACGAGCACAGAGGTTTATCTGACAACGAACCTCAGGGTGGGTAAAAGAAGAGAGTCTCAGAGGTATAATACAGTGGTTTGACTTTTGGCTTTCTAACTAAGGTACTATTCGCACCCCGTAAAAATTTATTGGTCTTCATCTAATCTAGATTCCTGGCCAAGTCAAAGTCCTGAACGCAAGCTATACACCATAAAACCAAAACAACAGATACGGTCCCACCTTACAGGCCAGCGAAACCTTCGACATTTTAGTGTTATCCTAGAAAATATTATTGATGGAATGCATGGACTGTAGTGGAGGCCATGGGCCTGGAATGACTCTTCCTTCGTTCTCTTTGTTCACTCATATCTCCAAGACCATTGGCAGATTAGCTCTAATAGCTCGCTTAACGAGCAGAGCTTGGCAGTTGGGTATATCAACCCCTGCCAACTCTCTCTTCAATCGACCATCCTTTCGCACCACATCCATCAATTATGTTCTATCATCGACTTGCGCCGAAAACTTAGGCCAACGTGTGAAAGAAGCTGCAACCCCTAGTTTACTTTTGGAAGCTGTTGTATGTGATACAACTCTGCGTAATCAGTAAAAGTATTTCAAATTGCCCCTCTAGATAACTAAAGCCTCGCCCAGTTCCCTCAAGAAATCACATCTCTTCGTCCGTCCACCCTCCCACGTATCCGCAGCGACGGTCCTGAAATCCGTCTTGACGCCAGGGTTCATGTATAACGTAAACCCCAGAGCCTGAAGCGGCGTACCGCCCGAAGAATTAAGGTTCTGCATCAAAGGATTCTCCTTCCGCGTGCCGCGGCCAGTTGGACGGAGTGTTGTCCGTGATGAAGCCGCCATATGCCCTTTGAAAAGCTTCCGCAACCTCGGCAGGACCGGGGAAGCTGAGTGTGGGGAAGTAGTACAGTGAATCGAGCCCATGAAAGGCCGGCGTGGCAGAGAACTGCTGTCGTTAGTTTGAAGAAGAGAGGATGAATTCGTGGAAGCCTCAGACCTGGTATTGGAAGGCTTCGCCACTGTTATTTTCAAAGGCTGGTGCGAGCCGGTAGGACGGGCAAACGAAAGTATTTTTCCGTAAAAGTTACAGGCAACCTGTTGGTAACCGCTGGCAAGCTCGGATTGATTTACAGCCGTGGGTGGATGGTCGCCTGTTGTAGGGAACTTTGTGGCGTTGGGACTATCTGGGACGTTGGGAGTTGAGTATACCCCGAGTATTCTCGTGATATCAGTGTCGTTCAGGTGCGGGAAATAAGTACGCAGATACTTCACGAACTGGACCTGAGTTGTGATGTTCCACGGAGTGAATATGTAGCCTTCGTTGGCACTGTTCTGTTTTGAGATACGCCAGTCAACTCTTTTCGCTCACACGATTGATTAAAGCCGCCTGACTCACGCCTGTTAAAATAAGTCGGCCATTCGTACGGCCCTTGAGTGCCTGGCTGGGTCGCTTTTGGATAAAGGCACCATCTACCACCGGCTTCCATTCGAAAATGCCCATGAGGGCCGATGCCCTTATTTGTTCATTCGCAGACATCAAGGATTCGCTAGGAGCTGTTTGCAGGCATTCAAAGATGGCAGATTGATTTCCGCCGCAACCAACAAGTGTGGCAAATTCATGGAACCGGTTGACGACTTCTGGCGAATTGTAATCGAAATACTGTGGGAGAAAGGGGCTGGCGGTGATTGCCTGCCACCAGTGTGAGTCTGAGCTTCCGCCGTGAAATTCGACCTGAGCATACGTTGGACCATAAATGATCGCCATGCGCTCCTCCGTAGGCAATGGCGAGATTCATCACGGAGCCTGCGCCCGCAGACTCGCCTGCCACTGTAACGCACGCCGCGTCGCCTCCGAAAAGACCAATGTACTGCTGGATCCACTGAAGAGTCATCTGCTGGTCCAGAAGACCAGCGTTCAGTGCTCCCTTTTGTCGCACCTCCTCAGAAGACAGGAATCCGAAAGCACCGAGGCGGTACTGGATAATTACGGCAACAAAGTCCTTGTTATTTGTGTTGATCAACGCCGAAGGATCAAAAGGCGAAGTACCGCCAATCTCATACCCGCCACCATGGATCCACACAAAGACAGGAAGGTTCTGTGCGTTCTCGGGAGCGTAAACGTTCAAAAATAAGCAATCTTCGCTGGGGGTGCCATCGAGGGAAAACATCGATCCCAAATCAGGGGTCGCAAAAATGGCCGCAGATTGAGGACAGATGGGTGAAATTGCCGTAGCGTTCTGGGGTTGCCTGTTGATATGTGGGACTTCTGGCGCCCGGAAACGCTGCGAGCCCAGAGGTGCGGCAGCATACCGGATCCTATATCACCGTCAGCAAGCCATCGCTAAAGGAGGCCGGTAACATACCCCTTCCAGACGTTGAGATCAGTAGTGGAGCTATGGTAACCTTGGTAGATTTCATAACCCAAGTCAACCTTCAAACCATCCGCCACGGGAGGCCACCTTCGGCATACGGAGTTATACGGATTTTTTAGAATCAGGTCAGCATTGGAAAATGACGAGAGGGCTACCAACGCAAAGGTGAATTTCTTAAACATTTTTGGGAAGAGCAAAGAAGGCTACACTGTACGATGAGGATAGTCTGGGTATCTATAACTCTTATATACCCATCTTCTCTCCATCTTACTTAGTAAGAAAATCTTTTACAACTGCTAAGTACAAAAAATTCGTCGGATACGAACAAGGTGGACGGCGAGGCGTTTATAAGTACGACTCAACCTTGTCGCTTCTTGTCCCTCAGCTCGTGTGTCGAATTGCCATATGAAGTAACGTCTGCGAGCTACTAACGGTACGTCTACCGGAAAGGAATAGGAACGTCACACGCGGGATCGCCCGTCGGGAATTAGGCGAATTCAACTGTGACACTGTTGAGTAATGTGCCTGAAGTAACGTACGTCATCAATGCAAGATCAATTCGAGGGTTGGAGCGAGTTCCAGTCTGAGTATTAGGAACCACTAAATCCTTCTAGTGCAGATAAATAAGAGCATGACATGTTTGGGCACAGCATAAATCAAGTTTTGGTGGATGGGGTGTCTCATTCAACAAAAGGCAAATGGAAGGCCTTGAATAGTTAGGTAACCGTGGCTTTCAACCTTGCATGAAGTCTAGCTAACAGAACAATATCACGCGTATCTCACGATAATTATTTCTTGGCCAAACCATCTACAGGTAGAAGTCCTTTTAATCAGCTACACATACAAAACGAGCATATTTCGCCGCCTATGCGACCAAAGGGTTATTAAGCAGTCATACCTACATACGCAGGGGCACATGTGCGGTTACGAAGGTGATGTAACCAAGTGCCGATATAGGAACCATGCAAAGAGCGAATTGCAGAGCTGTCGATCTGCATAGCTCATCTTGGGCAATGGCAAAAAAAAAAGATGATGGGTTGCACGTCTAAAATTTACAATCACTGGACAAAAGTCTGCGCGAGTCGCGTACCAAGGCGATCACCCCAATGAAAACCAAAGTCGCCTTTTCTCAATGCACGCTTCCTGAAGCTCGTAGTAAGCTACTACTAAGTCAGAATTGACCAGGGAGATCGATTTTCGCCTTGGTTTTATACTAGTACTTCGTATGCCAGCCCTCTGCCTGGATAACTGCCTGGATAACTGCCTCACACCTCCGCTTCATACTACCTAGTACATTATCAAATAATAACTGTGGTAATGCCTTCCACGCCTCTTATAATGCCTGCCCAAGCTTCTCTCTAATATAATCTATATTTCCACGTAGTTCACTAAGCTCTGGATAGAGCCTTAAGACCATAGCCTTAAGGTGAAACCAGAGGTGTTCGATAGGATTTAGATCTGGACTATATGGTGGCCAGTCTATCATATTAACACGCTTTTGGGTGAACCAATCGCGTACTTTAATAGCTGTATGGATAGGCGCATTATCCTGCATGAATAGCATGCCTCTGCGCCAAACCTTTGGTATATTTTGCTCTAGTACTTCAAGATAGGAGTCGGCTGAGTAGCCACCCCTCTTGGATAACGGATCACGTATCATTACGTGTAAGGGTGACCTCCCACGCTTGCCAGAGAAGCCTGCCCATACCATAATAGATATATCCTTACCCTTTTTATATGGCTGGATCATACCTGGGTCCCACTTCTGGCATGGTGTGCGAAAAACCCACTCCCTCTCTTCGCCCTTGCCACGCTCTGCAGAGCACTCATCTGACCAGATAACCTTAGCCCATTGCGCTTCAGTCCAGTCCACATGCTCAAGCGCCCAGGCAAGCCTGATTGCTACGTGCTCCTCACGTAGCTCTGGGCGGCCTGCAGCGCGCCATTTCTTGATATTATAGGTGTCCAGGAACCGTGAGAGGGTACGGGCACAGCAGGTTACGCCTGTGGCTTCTCTGACCTCCTGATAGGTGAACTTTGGATTATTCCGTACGATGCGTAAGATATGCCTTTGGTCTTGATCTGAGAGGACCTTTGGCCTGCCGGAACGTAGTTGTGAGCGTCCTTCGTTGCGTAATGGCGCGCGGGAGAGGGTGGTGCGAATTGACGATTCAGGCGTGTGTAGCTGCTTTGAAATCCAGGTGGTTCTGTGACCCATTGCACGCGCGGCAGCCAGCATTCCACGTTGGTATGGAGAGAACTCATGATTCTTATTATGCTCGCCAAAGAGCTCTTGTAAAGGAGTGCGTTGTGGAGGCATAAGGTGGTATGCAAGGAGGAGAGGTGTGACGCGTGTTGCGCGTTTTGACGCGTCTCGCTTAATTTCGCGCAGACTTTTGTCCTAGTACTGTAGGTGCTCATAGTCTCGCAAGCAGATATGCAGCTACTAAGGTCATACAAATGCTCATGGAGAAGACCCACAAGATGTCATCTAGAGGATCAGACGAGCCAACAGCTTTCAAAGCCTCGAAGAAAATACTTGAAGCCCCCGTAGCCAGTATTTGCGGAAACGCTATGAAGGTGTTGTGCGCGCCAAGTAGCACGCCAGTGCGGGATTCCATCCCCGCAAGCTTCCTCCTATCTTCAATCCGGATCACTTCGTCGTTAGCTAAGACGAAGGGTACCCACTGAGTGACACACCAGCACATTCCAGTTAGCGCGATAGCTAGTATCGTGAGCAGACTGGACTCGTAGAATGTGGTGGACACCAGGGCGGCGAACAGCATCTGCGAAGTGAACCACAGCTTTTGGAGCGTCCGTAAATCCGGCCTCGCGCGATCTTGGCCGGAATAGCGCTCGAGCTTCCCCGCAGTCGACGATGCCCTGCGGACCAGAGCGGGCAGTAGGAATGACATCAACAGTGCAACACAGGATTGTTTGAACAGAGCCGATGCACCCGCCGCCTTGCACGGATGCTCCGCGTCTAGTGTTGCGCTTGGAGCCGCAAGTGAACAGCCTAGTACCATTGGCGTTCCGTAACACATACGAATCAATAAGACTCACTCATTGTATTTATGAAACTAAGCGCATTAGCATGCTCTCTTCCATCGCAGGGCTGGGGGCGATTACCTTGTAATCTGCACTAGGACGGGAAACCAAGCAAACCACGAAAAGAACTGTGCAAAGTATATGCGTCGCAGCCGCAGAGAGAGAAGCTTCCACGCGGCCAGTAAACCCTCGCCCGCCGCTTGTTTCTTGACCGCAAAGTCGGTCTTTCTGGATTCTGTCACCACACAGCAGGTGACGCTCAAGGATCCTATCACGACGATGATGCTCAGAACTACCAAAGCCTGTAGTTGAGTAGATCCGATGGGAACTATCCCTGTCACATCACTTGCAGCAGCCAGATATGATATCATACCGGCAACGTGATTGATGCGGCTTGCCCAGGCGTTCGCCTCAATCTGCTGGCCGGCGTGGCACTTGTCGACAACCAACGCACGCAGCCCCGACTGCACCGGCTGAACGGAGACATTCAGGGCCACGAAGAAGAACAGGGCCGACAGCTGTGCGAGCCAAGCTGCCGCCGCCGAGGCTGATGCCTGAGACTCGTCGGGCCCGGAAATCAATGCCGCCAACTCAGGGCTCCAGGCATAACCGACAAGGGCTATGACGATCCCGAGGCCGCCGAACACTATGAACGGCTTGCGGCTGCGGCATGCATCGCTCCAGCGGCCGAACAATGGTTGCAGGAAGGCACCGCACGCCGGGGGAACGAGCCAGATCAGAGTCGACGCGGACTGGCTGACGCCCAGGGACCGGAAGTAGGACTTGGAGACACCTGTCAGCAGATTCTCCAGGGCCTTGAATAGTCGGGAATTTCAACGCACAATACCGGTGGAGAATTGTATAGAGAATGCAACTTGGACCCTTGAGGTGCTAAATGTAAGCTGCAGGCCTCGTAAACACATTCGGAAGCTTACCCTGCCATGCCGAGAACAAGACAGATGATATAGGATCGGCTGCGATGCCCTGGATCCGGTATATCGACGTCGCAGTCGAGGGGCGAATCCGTATACGATGGAGAAGTGGGCTGTAAGGTGATTGACGACATCTCTGCTGGAAGCTGATGCGGAGAACCGCGCGTGATGTCTTGCATCGAGATTTGTACCATCCCAGCAAGAAGAGAATTAACGACAAGTTACCCTAGAAACAGGCACTGGGAGATAAAATTTCATTCGAAATATGAATTTTGAAGCATCGAGGCGAAGGATCTGAAGCTTCTAAAACCTGTCTCGATGGTCCGATTTAGGCGTTTGGACCGTACAAATGTAACAACGCTCGGGGTAATTCGCATTCCCGAGTGGCATTTCTCTTTGTAGGACAAATTCCGGAAAATATTGGCGCCCAACCACACCGTCTCTAAAACCCCAGTTCTTTTTTCTCATGTGGCTGTATTGATTGTCCTTTACATGTACCCCGAACGACGCTCTTGACAAGCCAAAGATAGCTGCCAGACTAATGAACATAATAAGCAGAATTCTTATTATCACCCTTGCACTTAGTTGCTGACGCTGTTAGATGTCATGTGTATTAGGTGATCAGTCATTGGATCAGGTGATGAGGAAGCGACTCTGGCGCAGACCTTCTCGTCTTAAGGCACGAAATACCTCTACCCACAGAGTTATAGAATCACTGTCACGCATGGAAGAATAAGAAACTTTTTAACGGCCGCAGATTCCGACGACTTGGTTCCGATTGTGATGTTACGAGCCAATAATCAATGTAGCTGTGCACTTATTTGCCGAATTTCCGAACTGCCGACCCCACTACTCCCCAATCTTCCAACGAGAGGCCAAGGCGGAACACATTCGAAGTCAGTTTTATAAAACACAGCACATTGCCACAGCAGACTAACTGGGGCCGATTTTTAACATCTTTCGTTTTTGTTATTTAGACGTGACCTGCGATTAACCTATCTCAAATGGCCTCCCTACTCCAAAAAACCGAATATGAGGCGCTGCAGGCGCGCCCTTCTAGCGAGTCGGATGAAATAATGGAGCAGCAAACAAGCAATAGAGCTTCATACGAAGGAACTTCTTACGAGAGATCATACCGACGACTCAGAGTCGTCAACATCTGCTTGATTATCGCCCTACTATTGACCATCCCTTACACGTTGTATGTGCGTATGCATATGCATTCGCATGGTAGCGATATCCCACTGGGAGCTGACCCATTCGGATATGTACCTGTCGGTGAGTCAGCAGTATCAGTCTCCCGGAGAAATCTATTGAATTGACGGTGCAAAAGATGTCGGTGAACCTCCGCAATGGACCATGTTCGACAAGCACGACCCTTACTACATCGAGTACGATGTCTTCGAAAGCATCGAGAAAACAGAAAAGGCCGTGCAGACGTTAATCGATCTTGATTATCGTGAGTCCTCATCATCGTTTCTCAGCACTGGGGCTAACGATCAAACAAGCTGGTATCTTAACCCATGGGAAAAACACCACTTACCTCGGTGCCGATGGCCTTTTGCATGACCTTCGACCCACGATTGCCTATCAGGGGGAAGTTCACTTCCCGGTGTACTTCATTCGAGCCTTTCACCAGATGCACTGCATAGTACGTACCAAGTTTATCACTCACGTTGGCCCGTCAGCTAAGCAATGCCACACTCCAGATCATCTTCACTGACGAATACGGTCACCGAGTTCACGGCCAGAAGACCAAATGGGACCCAGAGCACATGGCTCACTGCATAAACATCTTGCGTGAAGCAGTCTCATGCTTGGCTGACGCATCGGTGGCATCGTTCACGTATCATGGGGATAACCACATTGCGCATGACCAGCAATCCCGTTGCCGCAACTACATGGCCCTACGAAACTGGGCTGATGACCCAGAGAGAGCGGCTCGTTATGAGAACGTTATACACGACTGAATTTAGCTCTGCGATAATGAGCATCAAAAATGCTAGGATTGGCAGACTGTCGGACGTCACTTCTGTCTGACTTTGTTTGCGTAGAATAATGCCACCAACATCTCCAGCGTTAAGAATTCATCCAAATAATGATCAAAATTCGGCATAGACGAATAGGTGAGCATTGGCAGCTGACCATGCGATATTACTCATCGGGTATATGTTCTAATTCACCGCGTTAAAGGAAACAGTCGTCTATAGCAAGCTCTGGCGGAGGAACTATCAAATCGAATTGCCATCCAATGTTGAGATACCGCTAATGCTGCTAAACAAATATACTTGTTGCGAAATGGAAACACGTTCAGGTTTTGAGACAATCTGTTGCTGTGACGAATGAGAGCATATGTCTTGTTGAATAAAAAAAAAAGAAGTGGGGGGGAGGGGGGGGGGGGGGGAGTCAATACACCCTACTTCGGTGGCTCACAGATCGAGGATCGCAAGACATCTCAATTCCTAGACTGAGGAGCTCACTGAGACTGACGTGTCGAGTTTCTGAACTACAGGGACTATCTTCAATATCTATGTTTTCACTGCACCAGTTTTCCCTCCCGCAGCCAAGGTGTAAACCAGTTTCTTTCCACTAACCTTGCCCCGCATAAGCTCATCAAGGCCTTCCAACACACCCTCGAGACCGCCACTTCTGATATCCGGCCGATGTACTTGGAACATCCCTTCGGTCAAGAGCTTTTCACTCAACTTCCAGAACTTTTTACCAAACTCGTAATCCTCCGCATTCGCTGGGAAATTTTCGGGGCCTAGCTCAGGCTTGGTGAAGGATTCGCCGAAGATGGTGTGGGCAACCGTGACGTTCACCTGGACGTCATCACGCGGAAAGGTGCAGTAGAGCACCGCGCTGTAAATAGGCTTCCTCTCTACCACGTCATTAGAGAGCGCGTCGGCGCAGATACGTGCCGATTCGTCCGTGGAAACGCAGTCGAAGACGTGGTACAACCTGTTGTGAGTGAGTTTTCTGATGTCTTCACCGACGGTGGATGACTTGTAGTCGAATACCGCATCAGCACCTAGCGATTGGACCATGCTAAAGTTGTTCGGGGAGCATGTTGCGATGACGTCGAGGCCGGACCTGAATACACCCTGTGTCAATGTCTGAGATCGGTGATCGCGGGGGAATCTGATCGGGGTCGCACATTTTAGCAAACTGGACGGCCAATGCACCCGATGCAGTACTTGCACCATATACGAGAAGTGGCAGGTGCTCATGACGTGGTTCGGTTGGGAGTGAGAACCTAAGGGACTGATATAGACCTTGGCAAATCGTCGATATGCCAACACCCAGCGTGGCTGCCTCTGCGAAGCTCACGCGCTCCGGAATCTTAAGCATGATGCCTTCTTTCGCCACCACATAATCGGCAAAGGAGCCGTCCTCCCGGTTGTTGATGTTTCCTCCGTGCGTCCATCCGGCGACGCGGTCGCCGGGTTTGAGTGTCGTGACTTTCGCGCCGACTTTTCGTACCACACCGGCGAAGTCAGATCCAGCGGTGCAGCCTTCGGTCCCGGGTACAAAGCCAATGTGCTTCCAGTCCACAGGGTTCAGTGCGACTGCGACCGTTTTGACGAGGACGTAGTCGGGGCGCAGCCTTGGAAGCGGCGCATCGACTACAGCGGCCTTACCGCCTGGTTGAATCTTTATGGCCTTCATGTTGGCCGGGCAAAGGTCGAGGTTGAGGGGAACTCGGGGTGTTGGCGAAGTAATCGGGGCATGAACACAGGACTCACGTAAGCTATTACCAACCAAGCCACACTGGGAATGGTAAATAAGCTCCCAAGGAGACACTCTGCGCGAGACCACTTTATCATGAAAATCGTTGGAGCTCGAAGGTTTGCTGAGTAGTGAAAAAGCCGGGGCCATCCGACGGGCTCCTCCAGACTACCACGATGTAGACACCAGAGAATTATCCGAACACATCGTATATCACATGTGCGAAGTACCACATCTGCTGCAAGTGCTCTAATTGGACCGTACTACAGGTAGAACTCCGAAACTACTGTACTTTCCTCTCCTACTTCCGTTCCATTACTCGAAGTATTCATCGCGTATCCACGCATCAAATAGTGTAAGGTTGCTTTCCAAGAAGCCACCAAATGATGAGATCAAAATCCTTCCACGATTTTTGGTCACAGCATACATCAGGAGTGAAAACCGGCAGTCATGGAACTGGTCTTTCGTTACTTCTTATCAACATTTGCTTGCGTATGACTGCTTTGACTCGCCATGCATCTGGAAATTTTCCACTTGCAGTGCGTGAGTACGATGACCCTCGTGAAGATTGCCATGTATAGCTTTTTCATCGAAATTGGTTTACGTTGGATTGCTAGCAATCATCGCTCGCGGAAAAAACGCCGGATGCGAGGTCGTCGGCAATATCGCTTTTACCGGCCGCTCTGGGACGCGTCCCTCCGAATTTCACGCCGCGGCTTCAATCATCATCGTTCCCTGACCGAAGCGGTATTCGCTGAGGCTGGGTATGATACCACTAGTTTGTGCGAATCTGATTGTAGCATCTCCGCACCAGTATCAATATTCCGCAAGTCTGTGATCAGCGGTAAAAGCCAATGATCGAATGAACAAATCGACCAACATCGGTGCTGATCAAATGTAAGACACACGAGAAAATGAAGCGGTTCATCACTAATAGTTTCGTGACATAGGAGTAAAGAAAACGAATCAGAAGAGACCCAAAGCTCAATGTGCAATCAATCGCAATCGGATCCTTCCGAAAAGGAGTTTGGGAGGTCCATGGGTGGTGGCTATGATGATTACCCTCTTCAATACGACGCACCCTACATGTACGACCGCCGGAGACAAAAGGTCAATCATACAAGACGACCGCCGCCTCGACCAGGATCATTCAGGGCTGGTCGTGGAGGGTTTGGGAGAGGTCGATTTTATCACGGTGGCGCGAGGCACCATCGATACGCACCGTACTTCTACCACAAAGGGAAACTCTATTGTAGTAGATTTAATGCTTAATATTACTAAAGAATCGATCTTGGAGACTTTTGTAAATTAGGACTTTATTGCGACACGCCTATTCCCATCTCTTATGCTTTTTTCGATCTGGGATTCTGCCATGCTTCTAGAGACTTTTCAAACTACGGACTGTAGATAAATACTGAACATTAGTTGAGGTTCGCTATGCCCAACTCGCATATATATAATTAGAGAGCGTATGGTTCCCAGAGAAGTGAAGATTAAGGCGCTGCATTTCGCCCGAGATGGAGCTCCTTTCGGCATTATCAATCGAAATCCGTGGTTTATAAAATATGTTTGGCATAGTGTTAAGAAGAGCTCAAGTGGGGTGGCTTGTTGGTTTTCACATCTAACCGTGTGGGCCCTAAAAGCCTGTGCTTGTAAAGACAGTGGTGTTCCAACTAAGTTGCTTAGTCCAAAGAAAAGTAACATACAACAAACGACGACCACCGGGTCTAGCATGCCGGAAACTCTACTCTGATCTCAAAAGCGATCTCATCAGATGGCACCTGCATCGCTAAAGCTCCGGCACAGAGTTCAGTCTCCGCGTACGAGCTTATTCCAGTCGGGAGGCTCTTTCCCAACATGATGGCCCGGTGCATCCTCTTCCATGAATAAATGCAGTGGAGCCTGCGGTCCTCATTCGTCAACCACGCCTGTTTCTTCTTGCCCGTGCCATTCGACCATTTTTCCTCCGTCCTGGTTTCCGTTTTGTTCTTGTCTGCATACAAGGTCCAGTTCGTGGTGTGGAACTCATCGATCAATTCGTGATCCACACAGTCCGTCGGAAGCCAGGAGAATGTTATTGGGTCAAAATGACAACCGTGTCTCTTAGCCTGCTCGGCTGTATCTCCGCATCTTTTTGTTCGCGGATCATACCTCTCATATGCGTACGGCTCAAGGCTGCTCGTGCTGACGGTCACAAGAGAGAACCCCACCGTACATAGTACAAGGATTCCCAAGATTGAGCCCCATATCAAAAATCTCTTTGATTCGCCTGGTACTTTTTGTTCGTAGTGTTCTTCCTCCGCGCTCTCCCGTAACGGTTCGTAGGTAGGCCCTCTTGAGCGAGATCCGGAGTTCCCCTGCCGTTTCTTTTTCAAATGCGCAAACATAGAGTTCGACTTGCTCTGTTGGATCCACTCGTGGTATTAGATGTTGCGTGAGGATCCAAAGCTGATGGTGTAAAGTTCTTATCCCAGAGGGCGCGATCCAGGAATTAATAAAGTCCATAAAGTCTGGAAAGCGGTTGGTAGACTTTAAATGTAGCAGACAATGCATGTCAACTCTCCCACCTCGGATTTATAAGTGTGTCGATTTGAACTCTAGAATGAAGACGGTGAACTCATTGCCCATAGGATTTCAAGTCGGTAATAACGCGCGGGTAAAAGGAAATATTTAAAGCAGCGGCTATTCGGGCTCTACCGTCATCATTAAACCCCCCGTACCATTAATTATACTTACTACCCCTCGTACCCATTAATAGTATAGTAATTTTGGAAATGAGAGTTGGGGCTTCATCATCTTACTTCAGAACACTTGTATAGAACATTGGGAAGGCACTTCCTTGAATATACGGAAGGAGCTTACAACACGACCGCTATCAGCTGATAGATCGGAGTTTTGGCCAAAATCCACAGGCGAGACGAAGCACCATGGAGAGCTTATCAACCATATTTACGCTTGCAATGATACGGTTCTATACCGAGTTCCGCAGCGCTCGGGGCTTCGGATAAGTGTAGAGTACATCCAGATATAAGAGATTCCCATGCCGGCGGCAATAACCATTGGATCAAGACTATCGTCCAACAATCGCCTCTCTAAGGTCTATCATCTGCGTTCAGTCTTCCCTCTACTTGAATGCCACCTTCTTTCAGTGTTCCTACCATGGCAGAAAATCATCGACTTCTCTCCGACATCAGCGGGGAACGACCTTCCAAGGAGAGCTGTGATCGCAATGGGCCTTCTGAGAAAGATTCAATCCGCCACAAGCTGCCATTTCTCACACCTCGTGTGCAGAGAGTCACCGACAAGATTGGCATTTGGGCTTTCGTGCTGACGCTGCTCGTACTGCTGTCGGTCCTCACGGCAGGGGCATATCACCTCGGAACAAAAAGCTCATACAGACCTCTACCGGAACCTACCAACCTAGGCTCATGCGGAGCCACACCGGAAGAAGGTCGAAACAAGGGATGCGTCTACGACTTCATACTCGGAGCCTGGATTCACCCCGAGTGTATGGACCATGCCATGTATCAGCAGTACATCTTGGAGTGGAAGACTCTTAACATGACGGTCTTTTCCGATCCAGAAGGTCTCAAGGCAGATGGCTTGGAGTATGCGATGGAGGGTGATTACGAATTCATTTGGGCAATCGGGACTTTCCATTACCTTCACTGCGCGTACGTGATGGAAAAGAATTGGAAGCTGTTGACACATCAGATTCACGCCGTGCCAAGTAACGCCGTGGAGGAGGAACATATGTATCACTGTCTGAATATCACCGGCAAACCGTCGGTACCGGACCTTACAGACTACTCAGTGCGTCAGATCTTTGAGCGTGCACCAATCCTCGACTGCCTGGTGTATCATTAAGGATGGCAGAAACCTTTGGTGGAAATAGTTAATGCGGCTTTCATATATTCCCAATTCATTACCAACTCCTTCTCTTGTCCATGAGTCAAAGAAATGTTACCAGTGGACAGAGTGTTGTCTACGACAGAAGTGTCTTGCTCATTGC
Source organism: Botryosphaeria dothidea (assembly GCA_011503125.2). Classification (NCBI taxonomy): domain Eukaryota; kingdom Fungi; phylum Ascomycota; class Dothideomycetes; order Botryosphaeriales; family Botryosphaeriaceae; genus Botryosphaeria; species Botryosphaeria dothidea. Next base: position 4,412,734 of record WWBZ02000001.1, read on the forward strand.
TTCGTACAAGCGGGAAGTGAGGAGTCGTAAACACGTTTCGACATGAATCACAATACCAGAAGGCTGCAGATGATACACACTGGCATAATTGTTCATTAGCTTACCCATGAGCGGCATTTCATTCGTACGGAATGCGGCTATTTTGTGGTTATCAATAGCTGGGACACGCTTGAAGCCACCATGAGTTCAATTACTTTAATTTTCAGCCTTCGGTATACAATTCGCGGACCCCCCGTCTTCCCTCACATCGGAAACAACTTTATGGCTGTATTTGAGCTTGTTAATTCTGACGAGATTAGCAGGCAAATATGCTATAACCGTGCTTCTTGGTACTGGTACGAAGTTCCGCCTTCGGCAAAATTGGTTTGAATATGACACAAAATTACTCATAAGATTTGTCATGCTCATTGTTTGACCAGTATTCAGCTTCTAAAAGAGACCCTTGTCCAGAGACCAAATGGTGAGGACCAAACCATGCATTCGACGGCCTTACTTGTGTGAAAACGCGCATCCCTCGCCCTCCCAGAACCCCCCATCTCACCGATCAAAACACCTCATTGTGCAATAACTTCGTCGATGTTTGGATATAGTTTCGTCACACTCACCAAGGAGGAAGCCATCCACCGCCGCGAGCTCTTAGATCTATATGCGACAATTACACAATTCTCACCAATCGTCCCAATATTTTGCATCCGTATCTATCGCGGTGCTCGGTGAGGCTCTCGTACGATATTTCCTTCCTCCTACTTTCGACACGCAGGGTCATATACGCAAGACGAAAGGACATGGCTGCCCAGTATCCGGTTGAAGCTTGGTCGTTTACACTTATGGCTGGATAAGCGGACTGCAATAGTGTTCACGAGAGGCGAGTGTGAATTTTCAATCATCTGGACAGCCTGGCTTCTGTTATTGTCCATTCACAGAACCGGGGATGGTATGTGCTCTCTGAAGAAACCGTCCAAAGAAATCAGCCATGCTAAGAAAACTTTCTGCCTCAAGACTTCATACATCTTACCCGGCGACTCGGGATCGTCGGAGTGGCCCAACTCCCACTCCAATACTTATTAGGAAGACGATCGACACAAGCTGCCGTACATCTGCTGATGGGTCTGTCATATGAGCGTCAAATCACCCTGCACCGACTTCTTGGAGCAATTGTCTTCGCTTTTTCATCCCTTCATGCAAGCCTTTACACATATTTCTTGGTGCAGTCTGACCTCTTTCCGGCCCTTATACAGGACATGGACGTCGCTGCAGGTGTGTGCGCCTGTACTGCGATCTTGCTGTTGGTTTTGACGTCTTCCCGCGTCGTGTCGCATTGGAACTACAGGCTGTTCTACACGGCCCACGTGGTGCTCAGCTCGCTCATGGTCGTACTGCTTTTCCTGCACACGCACCACGTCCGCAAATACGTCGTGGAGATGCTCGCGGCGCGCGTCCTCGACGAGCTGCTCCGGCGCAGCGGCACGCGGAAGTTCTGCGGGACCATCGACCTCCTGCCCGGCACGAACCTGGTCCGCATCACGGTGCCGCTGCCCTCGTGGCGGGACGCGCGCGGCTTCAAGCCGGGGCAGCACGTCCACCTGGGCCGCCCGCTGGCGACGCAACCCCTTCACCGTCGCCTCGCTGCCCGGCCGCGACCGCCGGCTGCTCCTCGTCGCCCGCACGCGGCGCGGCGGCACCGCGCGCCTGGCCGCCGTCGCGCGCTGGAGGCCGACCGCCGCATCCCGCTGTCGATCGAGGGCCCCTACGGGCGCCCGCTCGAGAGCGCGGCGCTGCGCGACTGCGACCACGTTCTCGTCGTGGCCGGCAGCGTGGGTGCGACGTTCGGCGTCCCCGTATTCCGAAGCCTGGCGGCGGCCAGGAAAAGAGGGGCCGGGAACGTCGAGGTCGACCGGGGCGGGCTTTCGTTCGTGTGGGCGGTGAGGCATCTCACAGAGGCATCCTGGACCTTCCCGAAAGAGTCGGAGAGATCGGAACAGCCGTCATTGCTGGGAATGGACGAAGAGGTGACGTTGTACGTCACTGGCCGAGCTGGCGGTGATAACGCCGTTGCAGATGCAAGCTTGTCGGGCGGCCTTGAGCTCGGAGAGCGGGACGAAGGACTTCCCGAGCAGCAATTGCAAAGGGATGCCCAAGGAAGCGTCGTAAAGCTTGGACGACCATGCCTACGTTCTATCGTCGATCAAACATTTGCTGCGGCAAGCGGGAGGGTGGCTGTGGTGGTCTGTGGCCCGGATGCCATGGTAGAAGAACTTCGAGCATGTGTAAACAATTGGAGGACCAAGGGGAGGCACGTTCTCTGGCATGCTGAGAAATTCACACAGTAGGACCTCTCCAAGTTGCAGTCATCGACGGAGCGAGGGAACAGAAGGTTAAGAAAAGTTTAAATGTTTCCGCTGCTTGTAGACTGACGACGGTACCCCGCTAATCGCCGCGTCGGCGCCACCCGCCGACAATATGCACGTAGATTATAGTGATCTAGTACCGATCCGATCTGGCCGTGGCCATCTAGATCGTAACATGTGCACAGGTAGTCTCTCAAGTTTTGTAGATAAAAACTAAACAAGATCACTACTAGATACTTAGCGTTCGTGATAGCACATCGCGTCGACTCTCATCGTGCTTATCAGCTCTACTCCGCTTCTCCTTAGAGAAAGACAGCTCGGTTACGCGGCCGACTAGATAGATCCGAACTCGAATCTAGGCAAACTGAAGCCAACGAGTGGCAAAGGCCTCCGTCATACCCCCGTTGCACCCGTATCTTCTCTCCTGCGATCTTAGGCAACTTGGCTAACACGTTTCCTTTGTAGGTACTCGTACGAGATTCCCTTGGCTCAGTGCAAGCGGCTACTGCAAAAGGGATTGCAGGAAGGCCTAAACTCTTGGCCGCCGTCCTGGGTTCTCGGAGCTGGGCCCGGAAGACGTTCCGGTTCAGTAGTCGCCGGTCAAGAGAACAATCGCGCTAGCAATGTAAGGCGTCCTTGGGTTACGAGTATGGCGTGGAGAAAGAGTCAGGAACTCGAAGGACATGGTTCCAGCAGAGTGTACGGCGTGCTGTTCTTACGGCGACGGTCCTCAGGAACATCCTCGGTTATATGCGGAGTGTTTACATTTCCTAGAATGGACTGGGCAGTATGATCGTATTGCCCAACGTGTCTCGGTCAATCAGCGTTGGCGTTATGCGTGCTGAGGAGCAGTATATCGGCCCGACTGGCTACTCTATTGCCCCACCTACATCTCCATCGCGGAACACTGCGGATAGTTGGCCCTGGGCCCAATAGCTTCGTAATACTAACAGATAGTCTTTTTAAAGAATCTAGGGTGTGCCGTATTGATTCGCCTGTATACGGCAATCACGACCATGGAAACGCGGACGTATAAGCGTCGTCCCGGCGCTTGCGAGGGCTGCAAGAACCGGAAACTCAAGTGTAAGTCCTTAACGAAACTTCGAAACCGAGTCTTACCGCATGCTAAAAGACGGCAACAGGCGATGGAGGCGAGCCTACATGCAACAAGTGCCAGGTAAGTCGTGACACTGCACTGCAAAGGATATCTCAATTGACGTAGTACAGGCGAACGGCCACACTTGCCGCTATCCTCCCAGAAAGAAGCGTGGGAGGCCCAGTAAGTGCCAGCAGCCGGAAGCCATGCACAACCACTACTCACGAAAGGAATGAAAGGTCGGAAGTCGATATCATCCACTGCGGCGGCGTCTTCAATGGCTTTTGAAAGCCCGATAATGCCATTCAACCAAGCAGAGAGCCACAGAAGCGATGTCCAAGGGATCTGGCCATCACCTCCGACATTTGATATGGACGGATCAGGTGACCCCAGTTCGACAAGCTCACATCAGTTTGACGATCTTAGTATCTCAGACTCGCTGCTTCTAGAGGGAGGCCAAGACAGCAATGTGATTGATCTCTTCGATACCTCCCAGCGGATATTCGACAACGTTAGTTTGACGGCACTCTCTCCTATCTCGCCTGAATTTCGCACTATAGATGGGAAGTCAGAGTTACAGTCCAAAGTTGCAGAACTGTATCAGAGTACGTGTGCTGTTCCAATGTTCTGCGTCTGCCATCTCTGACATCCCAGGCAGGCTTTGACGTGGTCGACTTTTCCGGAACCACCCTCTTATCACGAATAACCACGTTCAATTCAACCCACAATTTGACTTCTGAGCCCATGGAGAAAGCTATCCAAGACATACTTTCTCAAATGAACCTCCCGGTCGACAAACCAGAAACAATCAACGGGAGCATGGGTCAAGAAGACGATCCGGGTCTCCTTCGATCATGTCTCACGAGTAAGTCTAGAGACGACCCCTTGCCTGAGCTTGTTGGCTAAAAGCAGGCAAAAGCCTTTCTCGGGCAACCGTACATGTATGTTCCCAGGAGAAGCGCCGCGAAGTCACTCGCTAAGCCATTTGGCCAGGGGCGCGAACTTCATCGACAGGGACAGGCTCTTTAGACTTTTCGACGAGATAGTAGTCAACAAAAGAGATGACGCCGCTTCTATCGCCTTGGTATACGGAGCGGTTGCGACAGGTGCCAAGCATGAACGCGTGCGAAACCCGAACAAGTGCAACGACCCAGCCATAGCCACACGGCACTTCGAGAAAGCTGTCGGAATGTTCCAGCGATTAGGAGGAAAGTATACGATCACCAAATTTAAGGTAAATTCACTTGCCCTTCAAGAATACAGCATTAGCGCTAACATATCTCAGGCCGCTCTAACGCTGGTAAGATGCCACAGAACGTTTTCTCCAATGTCCCATGGGCTAAAATTTAGGAGCTTGCATTTGCTGTGCGATGGGTACCAGATGAGGTTCCGAGGCTCTTGGCAGATTGTACATTCTACGCACAGGCTCTGCGACTGAATAGCAGACGTACTCTGAGTGTACTTTGCCGCGATCCTCAAGAGGAGATGCAGCTGAAAGAGGGCTTCTGGGTCCTTTATGTCATTGAAAAGCGCCACTGTATGTGGACGGGTCGGTTCTCTGTGCGTCAACAAGCTGTGAGAAGCCGAACAGCACGCACTGACATAGAAGTTCCAGGTACTCCCGGACGATTACATCGATCACATACTTCCCGGTCAGGATAAGTATCTAGGTTGCCAGAACAAGGAATTCGTCACACAATGCCTATTTGCACGGCTTTGCTCACACGCGATGCAAAAAATCCATGGTAGGGAGGCGCGCAATTTGCTGTTCGCGTGCCAAAGAGACGAATGCCTACGCCTCCTCGAAACTTGGAAAGACTCTTCCATCACTGAAAACGGCCATGGTGCGTCACACACGGCATTCTACAAACTTTCTACCAGCATTCAATATTTTGAACTGCTGCTATGCATCTACGCACAGGAATTATTACAACCGGTGCATTCGAGTCAGTTTGAAAAAGCCCGGCTCTCGATCCTCAAGGCTGCGCAAGAAATTCTGGGATCTCTGAACGATATGGACAATTTTACCGTGGCTGCTGACTGGTATATTCAACCACTCTTTGGAGGAGGCCACAATGATAGCTGACATCAATTCAGGGGATTTGTAAGAACGATTATCTTGGCATTCTGCGCTTCAGCCAGTCTACTAAGGGTGGTGCCAGAGAGGTCAAATCTACTTAAATACATGGGGTCAGCACTTGGATATTTTGCTCGTCTTTCCATGGTTTCAAGCATTCCTTTTGAGAAGTTCAATTTGATAATGGCTGAGGCTTTCCGCCTGAGCAGTGATTGGGCAAGTTAAAAACAGGGGAACCCAAGTGAACAGAGCGCGTATCTTTAGAAGAGAGAACAACTCGTCAGCCAGCACTACCCAATATAATTGGCTCAGCGTCGCTGTAATTCCCTTACAGAAGTGAAATTGTGCATTTGCGGTTTCGGCTCCTCATATAGTCGGATAGACGGTATATTTGATTTTATCAGTATCAAGCCATTCATATTTCACATGACGGTTCCTGCCGCATCGAACTGTCATTTCAGCGCTATGTTTATCCATTTGTCATTGCTGCACGCTGAAAAGATACCCATCTCGTGGCATTTGAGGTCCGAGATTGGAACAAGAGCCATGATGATCTTTAAGGAGGCTGGACTTGACCACTGACGTAAATGGCTTGAGATATTCAATTACAGGACATTATTCATCATCTCCGATGCAAAGTCGTGCCCTGTGAAGGGATTCGGTGGATTTCCCGAAGGTGTTCCAGGTATAGTATTTGGAGGCGGCGGCTCGAGTGAGGATGGAGTTGGCTCATCATAAAGCTCTTAAGGTGTTCTTACTCCTTGTTATGAACTTGGAGGGGTGTCTCGTGTGTTGAGAAAGGGTGGGTGCACCGCTCAATCTGTTGTTTAAAACGTCGACTTGAATCACCTTGACGTAATCGAAGGGGACAGTGACGTCTCAATGGAAATCTTCCCCTGTTTGCTGAAGTTGTATGACAAGCCTTTTTCAAAGAGAGTTGAATCAGCTTTCTATTTAAAGATCCAGGTGCAGGGCGAGATCATGGCCGAGGCAGCTTGGTGGCAAGCCAGGTGTTATCCTTCCTGTACTTGGTATTGAGAGCATGCTTCATGGCTTCGACCCAGTCTCGTGGCTCTGTTAGCAAGCTATTGATCCTGGGCGTGGCAAATCAATATGCCATGATTTGCGGTGGAGGTGATGGAACGTGCATGGTTGGGCACGCTTCCCGACACCTGCTCCCAGATTCCTCAAGCCAATCTCGCGTTCTAAAGAATGAAGTAGAGAGATAGTGAGGTCTAAAAATAAGAGCCAGGGTGATTATGTGCTACGGTCTTACTTTTTCCGACCAGAAGGATACAATAAGTAATAAAAGAATATCGAAAGTCTACAATAACATCTTTCGAGTCTACGTAATGTCACCTGATATTAGTAGGGAGCATTTCCTACAGCCGAACGTAGTTTGAACTTTCAACCAATATCTCTTTACTTATGCTTATTCTCGAAAGTTACAAGTCCTAAGTTTTCGCCAAGGTACAATTATCCGAGAGTTCCGGAAGCAATCGGTAGTAGTATCGGTTATTACAGGAATGAAATCTTCCGCAATCTCTTCCTCACTCTACGAGACCCATATACATTTGACCTTCTTCCCTTTTCGCACTCTTTTGCCGGTCTTTCAAAGTCTTGACGAACTGTCTGGCTCAGAAAAGCGCTATCCTTCCGTTCGAGGTATTTTTCCCACATCCTTGATTTCAGATCCATGTCTTCAATACAGGCGCAACCAAGATTTTCCCTCCTAAGAATGGAGGAAGATGAATTGCAGTGTTTTCTTGATGAAAAACTAGAAGAGGTGGACATTGACCAGGTTTCCGAGGTGGAGGATATTTACCCTTGCGCGCCCATCCAGGAAGGCATCCAGCTGAGTAAGATGGATCCTTCAGCGCCAGACTACAACGTTGTCGCTACCATCTCCATTGACCCTATCCGAGATGACGATGTTATTGACATGAAATTGGTCCGCCATTCTTGGCAGCAAGTGGTTGATCGGCATCCCATCCTACGAACCATATTTGTGGAAAGCGTGGACTACGGCCGATTTTCAGACCAAATCATCCTTTTGCGCTCTGAGGCAGATATCCGAGAAGTTCAAAGTCTTGAAGAGTGCACCGATGTGCTTGAATTTCCTGAAAACCGGCCGGCACATTGTCTCACCATTGCCTCCAAGGAGCGGCGGAGCGTCCACTGCCGCCTTGAAATCGATCACACCCTCACAGACGGATTCTCTGTCGCAATCTTGATGCGCGATTTGGCCCGCGCATATGTCGGAAAATTACCACAGGCACCGGAGGCACGGTACAGCGAGTACATTGCCTTTCTCCAACGCGAGGATGGCGAGGCTCATCTACAGTATTGGGAACACTTGCTGGCTGGAGCACAGCCATGTTTGTTCCCGACCCTGTCGAAACCTCTTGCAGGCCAATCGGAGTCCATCCAACTGACAGTTCCTGTGCCGAATCTACGATCTTCAGTCCTCCATGCCTTTTGCCGGAAGCTCAACGTCACACTATTCAACGTCGTGCAGACAGCCTGGGCCCTTGTCCTTCGAAGCTACACTGGCATGAACGACGTTTGCTTTGGATACGTCACGTCGGGTAGGGACTTGCCGATCAAGAATGTTGAAAAGATCATGGGACCCCTAATCAATACTTTGATTTGCCGTGTGCGGTTGGGCAATTCGCAGTCGCTCTCGGGATTGGTGAAGGACGTACAGAGACAGTTTCTTGAGAGTGCTGATTACCAAACAACTTCACTCGGAAGTATTTATGACGCTCTTCAAATGAGACGACGCCGGCTTTTTAACACCGCTGTCCTCTTCCGGCCGCTGCACCTGGACAATGTCAAAAATGATACGGTTTCGCTGTCCCTTATTGGCAGGAAGTCCTACACAGAGGTACGTTACAAAAAAACCTTCGACTGGAGATAGTGGGCTTAACCGTGCTTAGTTTGACCTCACTGTATCTCTCGAACGATCCGACAAGATTGCGATCAACTTTTATTATTCCCCTGAGGCTTTCTCGGTGCAGAGCATTGCAGCGGTAGCCTCTACGCTCTCACAAGTCCTTTTGATGATGCCGAGATCAGTCAAGCTTCCTAACGCCACACCACAGCCGCTCGCATAGTGTGGAAATTCGCGAAGACGTCTTGCACAAAGAGCACAACACCGGCACTGGTTAGGTTCTTTTAGATAGAATAGTGCCAAAGCGGAAGACTTACTTTCGACGGGTTGTTTCTGCTACGGCGGGGAGCTGGGGGTTTGGCACAATGTGAGAGCCATGTCTTTTTAGAATGAATAAAGAAACGGACGAGAAAGTAAGTCTTCCGCTTAGGTCCACAGCTTGGCCAGGAGAACATCCCCAAGTTCCGCGTTGCCTTTTATCTGCACGGCAAGCACCTCTAGCGCCTCGGGAATATACGATAAAGATACTAAAATGAAGTTTAGCCAGATTAGGAAGGCATTTGCGGATTTAATTCTCCTTATGGCGGAATGCAGACGGAAACGTTCATCTATCATTCAAAAGTCACTACACAACTTTGCAGGATAGAAATATCTTTAGAATGTGCGGAAGGGCTTCCCTTTTCAAATCAATTATGCTCACTCTAGCCATTCATCAACGCGTATTTGAAACCATCGGCGGCCAATGAGATTGACGGTGGATCTACAAGAATCATGCCGCTCGCTATTCGTGAGGTTGATCTTCAGTGTTCAACCCCAATGCGGAAATTCCGCCGCCACTTAATGACCTTCTTTTGCAACGTAGCATCGACTTCGGCGAGATACAACCAGCTACACCACTGCCAAGGCTGCAGAACTCTCATTCACCAAACGAGCAGATTCATCATCATCACTGCTTCCACCTCCCACGATGATGTTTTGACACTATGTATCACATCTCGCTACCCGCTCATTACAGCTACTAACTGTTTGTGATGTGGCAACGACGGGCTTTGCTTTTGGACTCAAGTGACCGCGGTCACGGCTCGTGCTAACGATTGAATTGGGCTCGCCATAAAGGTCCCTACAGATCACTCGATGAACGGACCGGGCACGGCGCGACCACCTCGACGCCTTCCGCACCACCGCTCTGAGCGCCTCGCCACGTATCAGCTCTCCTGTAGTCTATGCTACCATGACAGGTAGCTAGTTATTTGTCTTGGTTGTCGAACATCATCGTCGAGACAGTAGTACCACAACGGGAGGCACAATCGAAAATGCAGCAGTGATTGCTGAAACGATCTTTAGTTATCACAAGACCTCCTAGAGGCGTTCTCTCCAACCTATAGGTACAGCCCAGCTCCTGAGCGCTTGTATGAGGCCAGATGAAACAGCCCTCTCAGGGAGCATTTCCAGGCCCACTCAATCAACCATACCAACTAGAAGTCGTTTTTCAATTGGCCTGCTAGCACGCCCTGAATCGCTCCATCCGGCCAGCTCACAGGCATCCCCTGCATGGTTCTGTGGCTCTCCTCCCTCGCCCGCCATCACTGCCCGTCCAGTAGTCTCCACGACACCTGAACAAACAACCTCACAGCAGCCGTTGACCCAGTATTCACTGTCAAGTCGGTACAGGTTCAAAGGGATTTCAATTGGGCAACGCTTTACTGCTGAACTCCGATACCAAGAAAGTCTTAATCTTCGGCTGCACATCACCGTACGCCCAAGGATTCCGGCGCGGGAAGGTATACGTTTTCCGGTCCGCAAACGGCAATGGGCCATCGAGGGGTTCGCCTGAAAAGTCACATTCGATTACCTGATTGAAGCCGTACCCGTCGTTCAGGATCACTTGAGGGAATTTTCTGAAGCCTTTCATTTTGAAGATCGCGAAGCCTGGCATATATCGGTAGACGGCTTGCAAGACTTTATGTTTGACGAGCTTGAAGTCAGGGGCTGCTTCGGTGAAGTAGTAAGCATACTGCTCCCAGGGGTCTGGTGTCGGCATCGGGTACGGTGAGGACGATTGTACAGGAGACTGCTGCGGTTCGTAATAAGTTTGGTATGGTGGGTTGTGGTTCATTTGCGGATAGGCGCCAGCAGAGAAACTCGGATGAAACGGGTTGGATACACCATGGTAGCCATTCGATGCTCGGTAGTCCGCATCAGATGTAGTACGTCGACGGCCAGCTGGGGGCCTGTCTGAGGAGCACGGGCGGGCTTTGAAATCAGTTGTAGCACGGTGCGGCTGCTTCCGATGGTTGTCTGATTTTGAGTAGCTTCTTCTCTGATCGTTGTGGTTCTTCTCTCGTGGCCATGCATCCAAACCACTCCCTACTGGGGATTCGTGGCGCATTCGGCGAGACGCTCCCCCTCCAACTCTTTGATTTGCTTGCTGATGAGACATGTCGTCGTATTCTTCCTCCATGTATTCATCTGATTCCCAGCTTGGTTGATCAATGAAAACAATTGTTGTTTCCGTCTTTCTCTTCGGTGGCTGGTCCATTTGTATGTCATGAAGGTGGGTGGTTCCACACTCCGCAAGCGCCGATTCGTCATCGAAATCCTCCTGATGAGAGCCCTGGATTTGTTGTGCATAAAGATGTCGCGCCATTGCATCGGTGAGCTCATCATCGTCGGAATCGCTCATTTTCGGAGAGCCTGGTTGTGAGTTCTGATGACTCGGGACTACCTTCAACTGATTAGTTTTCCTTGACTGGGTAGTGGCCTGGGCTTGCGTGTTGTTTCTCTTGCCGAATGGGAGGAAATTTTCGAGGAGTCCCGCTTCTTCTTCTGACTTCCTCCTCAAAGTATTGTAGTCCATCGCGATGACTCAATAATCCATTTGGAAAATGACATTGATTCAGTGGATCTTCGATCTCGGAATGAGGCCTTTCTGTAATTTCAAGCTTCTTCTTTTTCTTGCCAACCAGCTCCAATAGAGCAGCTTCATCTTCTCTGAAGACCTCGTCCAACATCTGAATTGGCCCGGAAATTTCTGGTGGTGCAGGAGCACTGGTAATGGTAAGATCGTGAAGATCGTCTCCACCAAATACAGAGCCTTGGTAGGAGCTTTCCACATCGGATGACTCCTCTGTAGAACAGCAAGGCCCAATGTAAACAAATTCATCCTCGTGACTCAATATTGTGTCAAAGAGGTCATACGCTGATGGACGTTTTAACCTGGAGCGGTCAAGCATTTGGCGTATCCACTTGAGAGGGGCATTATCGCCTTTTATTTCCAACTGTACCAGCCACTTCTCGAGGGCTTCATAGTTGCAACTTGCCGGCTTCCTTCCAGTTCCGTTGTTTTCGAAGAATTCCAGCATCTCTTCTACCTTGTGGCCTCTGAGAATGCACTGAGAAGTGTAAGTGACATCTGCATGTGAAGGTCTGACATTTTCCTTACCAGCATTTCGAGATACACACAGCCGAGAGACCAGACATCAGACGATTCATTCCTGTCCTTCTCCTGAATAACCTCTGGCGCAGCGAACCGCGGCGTGTATGGCCCAGTTGGACCACTGGTCGTGCCTCTGGTAAGCTCACTCCAATCGCGGGCGGTCCCAAAATCCGACAGATACACCTCGTGGTTCTTGAGCAGAATATTTGCAGGTTTGATGTCTTTGTGTCTGCATCGACTTTTGTGGAGAAACCGGACTGCTCCACAAAGGCACCCAAAGAATGAACGGAGGACCGAAAGTTCATTCGGGGGAAAGGGGTCTTGCGAAAGGTATTGATGAAGATCGCAATCAGCCACAGGTGTCATCAAAATCGCAATGTACTTCCTGTCGGTGTACGACCCGACGAACGAAACCAGATGATGATATCGGAGTCGTTTGAGGCTTTGGAGTTCGTTCTCGAATGCTTGGACGGCCTCTTTGCGACGCTTGAAATTGGAAGATTTGTGCAAGCGCTTGCGGGCGAACTCTTCCAAAGAGAGACGGGACTCTACGTGATCCACAACGCCAAACCTCCCATTGCCCAACGAGCCCCGTATATGGAAAAAGCAGTCCGCGTCGCAATTGAAGTGGCGGTGCCGTCCATCCTCCACCTCGATGTCTCTTGCTGCCGTGAGAACTACGTTCTGGTATGTCATGAACTTGTGTCGCGATGCTTCGTTCAAGCGTGGTGGGAGGCTCGCTACGTCGCGGTAAGGAAGATGGACATCGAGGAGGCCGTTGGTAACGAAGTGGTCCATGTAATGTGCCTGGTTGATCATGCGTAGAACAGTGTATGTCCTGGGACGTAAGCTCCTTTCTCTTTTGCCAAGCTCAGCCAGTAATTTACCGATCTTGACGAAGACGGTATCTTGCGACGCGCCTGCTTTGCGCGCTGAGGCGACGAGCGGGGCGAAAGCCCGCTCAAACTCAGCCTCAGTCAACCTGCCCGATTCTTCCATGGCTCTCGAACGGAATAATTACGAGGCGATGGTGTATCAGCAAGAATAAGACCTTACCAAAGAAACGAAGCGCAGAAAGAAAGTTGTTGCGTAGCAAAGGAAGACAAGTCTGGCACAAGACTGGAAGCGGGGCATATGCACAGTAAGCAGGCACACTCGCCTTCCTCTATCTCAATGGCCGAAGCTGTGGCACCCAACGCCACACTTTTCCAGGCACCTGAATCACCAATACGTCTCCACAAGAAGCCGGACGCTAGCATCAATCTAGATTTCCTTGGGGCCTATGTGGTTCCGCACTGCCTACTGGTCAGGTGGTGGCGTGGGTATCCGCCAACGTGTTCGTGCATGCATGGCTGCGACTGCGACAGGCATATTACGCGCCACTCCTGCCGACGCCCCAGGATAGAACTTCTCCCGCAACTTTCAGCAACAGTATAGCCAACTCTTTATCAGACAACTTGAATGCGTTTTCGCTTTGAATTTTATCACATTCAATAGACATTTGATCATCTTCTGTTAATGATTCATTAACCGTTAAACGTTACATCGTAAGCAACTCTCTACCGTTTTTCTTTTCTTTTGTCTCTACTCATGCCCCCAAAAAGCTACCCTCATACAACATCCTCTTCTCCGCGCCGGCACTCGTGGTCACATTGCCCACAACCGTGCCGCTCTCATTCTCCTGGACACTCCACACACTATCCAGACCCCAAACCGCCACGCTAACCTGCGCTCCCGCAGGCAGACCAGTCGTCCTGACCGAGAACAGAGTCAACGGCTGGACCGGGAAGAACGTCGCAGTTGCGCTGTAAGTGGCCCTATCCAAGAAGACCTCAATAATAGAACGATCAATGACACCCTTGATGTTCCACGCGCCGCTCGGGTCGAGGAGCTGCGAGATGCTGAACTTGTCGCTAAAATAGGGGTTGTCGAAGCCGCGGGTCTTGCCGCGGTCGAGCCAGAAGGGGTTGTCGCCACCGAAGAAGTAGCCGCCGGAGACGCTCTCACCGCTGACGGGAGAGAGCGCAGAGAAGTTGAGGGACGCGGTCGAACTGATGTTGGCGACCGCCGGCAGGCCGGTGACGTTGGCCTCGAAGTATATGGCGTTGCTGGCCACCTCGCTGTAGTCGATGACAAGGGAGGCGTTGACGAGGGAGTCGTTGGAGCCGAGCTCCTTGCCGACGACAGGCGTCAGATCATACGGCTCTGAGACGAGCGTCCAGCCGAGACGCGTGATGTTGGTGAGGTAGTTGCGGCGCGGGAGAGACATGGCAGAGCGCCAGCCTTCGGAGCCGGTGGGCGCAACTTGAGTGTACTGCCAGTTGCTGGCCCAGGCGATGGAGATGGCGTCGGAACCCGAGGGTGTGCCGTAGAAGAATTGACCGGCGTAGTTGTCCTTGGAGAAATCGGCGATACGGGCGGCGGCATCCACGGCGGTGAAATGGGTGCCGTTGAAATAACCGGGGAAATACTCGGTGATAGAGCCGCCAAGAGGAGCGCCCGGGTTGATGGAGATTGTCAACACGTACATGGTCTCGTCGGTACCGTTAACGGGGATCTCAACCATGTTCGGGCACTCGTACTGAAGACCCAGCAGGCCATGGTGCGAGAAGTTGGAAGCGTGAGTCCATACCTTGAGGTCAGGAGAAGTGAAAATACCAATGACAAAGTCTTGCGAGTAGGCGATGACCATGACCCAGTGGTCCTCAAACCATATGACCTTTGGGTCACGGAATTGGGTCGACGTGCTGTCGATGACGGGATTGCTTTCATAGGGAGTGAAGGTGTATCCACCGTCGTACGAGTAAGCAATCTCCTGGATTTGCTTGGTGGGCGTGTTCAGCGTGTAGATGGCAACGACTCCGTTATCTTGGTCAGGGAAGAAGCCGGAAGTGTTGTTGACGTCAACAACAGCGGAACCGGAGAAGATGTTGGAAACGTTGTTGGGCGGGAAGATGGCAATTTGCTGGTTCTCCCAATGGTACAAGTCTCGGCTCGTTGCGTGGCCCCAGTGTTGATTGCCGGCGACGATACCGGTAGGATTGTCTATTTGGGATGGTAAGCACTTGGCTCTTGATGATCACGGACCACTTCGGATGAGCAAAAGTGGGGTACAAACATTGGTAGTAGAGATGCCATGTGCCATTGGCGTCAAGGAAGCAGCCATTGGGATCATTCATGAAATGCTGAGCAGTGAATTAGTATTTAATTATTTCCATGGACGAGCACGACATACCTGCGGAGGAGAGAAATGGACTTGGGGTCTCAGGCCACCGGTGTAATTGCCAGGAACGGGAGTTCCGGTAGGCACAGTTGGCTGGACGTATACGCTGGTACTGCTCTGGGCATTGGCGCTGGCGAGCAAATAGGCGCCAGCAGCGGCCAGCTGAGAGACCTTCATGTTGTTGCAATTTACAGATGAAGGACTGGGAGGCGAGGAGCGGTTTGCTGGAGAGCTGGTTGAGGTTCAACTGGGGCGCGGGCATGGAGCTTTTATATGTGGAAGAGTGACGTATCTGCGGGCTGGGATGGAGTCTAGGCCAGGCATGATGGTGGTGGTCAGGCCCCGTGGCCATCACAGGTCGAGTGAAGCCACCGGCGAGCCGGATGACGCTTGCACGGGCGCCACAGAGGCGGAGACGGACAGCCCCGCAGACTAGCCGTTGGAAGGAACGAGGCTCTTGTGGCCATGTCTGCCGAGAGCTGTGAGTGGATGTCTTCGGCAGCTGGCATGATGGTGGAGCAGCGGCAGATCAGCGATACCGCGCAGTTCCGCAGAGGTGTGCGTGGAGCTCGCTGGGCTGATGGCGAGACGAGAATGAGAACAGCAGCGGCGAGATGCTTAGGGTGGGCAGACAAGAAGCAGGCAGACAAGGCACGGTGCTGGGGTGGGAGCGGGTGCTGACTAGCGTTCTGTGGGGCTCGGCGCGGCGAGTCGAGAAGGCGCTGGCGAGGCGTCTGCGCGGGGAAAACAGTCTTGTTGCTTCAATTTCTTCAAGCCCTCAAGCCACACCCCTCTTCATCCACCGTTTCCCCGTATTCCAGCCCGCTTTCATCACTACTCTCGTCTCAATTGATCTTGGTGCACTTGACGCACGCTTGACGAACTGCACCCGGCTGGCAACGGATCGTTTGTCTCACCCGGGCTGTTTACTGAAAAAATTGGCCGCAGCGGCATTTGCCAGGACGCTCTGCGCTCCGCGGCCCCACGCCAAACTGCCCCGGACCTTCTCCATCCCTTCCACTTCTTCCGTGCGTACTCTCCCCGTCCTCCTTCTGGACAAAAAAGCCGCGCCTTCAACCAATCTCGTCTTCCATTGGCCTCTATCTGAGGGACGCCTGAAGACCATCCGCGTCGTAAACCCAGCATGATCGCAGTCATGGCAGCCTTGGCCCTCGCATCATCGCCTTGATTGGACGGCTGCCATCCCGAGAAATGTGACGAGAAACGAGGTTGCCGAGCCTCATCGGAGTACTTAAACTATGGGCCTCTCCTCCACTCTGAGCGAACGACCTCCACAAATCTTGCTCAAGCCACCACGAGCCGCATCATCCTCCCTCCACCACTACCGATTGCCTCCGTTTCGGCCACTAACCACCATCATGTCACCACCACTGGTCCAAATCCGGCACTTTCCGCCATTTGTCATCCCACCAGCCTGAAACTTGTCGCCATGCCCCTGCCAGCACTTCAGCACATCGAATCCCGCACTGGTCTCTTCTTTGGATGCGGCCGACGAAGTGGTCGTCTAGTCACAACATTGACCAAACTCGCTCACACCAAACCGCCCCAGATGACTTGTGGTAGTTTTCTATTTTCCGTATCCAAAGCGGGGACTTCACCGGTGCAAGGCCCTTGCAGTCGTAGCGGCGAGACTTACCTTTACCGGATCTTAGATTCGGTAATTGATGTTTACTAGTGGACCTGGACACGATCAAGTTGGCACGCATCACTGCAATTTTTTTGCAGCACCCACTTCGACCGCTTCGCCAAGAGTATACTCGCTTATACCTTGTGTTGCATGCGTGTGATGCATGTGTGGAACACTCTCTAACCCATATCATCAGTTAAGTATTCACTCCACAGTTCCGGCGCCTAAAAAGTGTTGTGAGCAATGGAGCAGACTGATGGTAGTTGCTCATGGCCGAGCCGAACTTCCTGCGGCGGTAGTTGCGGCGTTGCTAGCGCCCCGCCTCTCCAATCCTTCCCGAATCTTATTTCCCCATCCTCAATGGTTTCCCCGACCCGCAACGCCCGTTTCTCCGACCTTGTTGTTTCCCCGGCTGCGGTTTCGCCGTTCTTGTTGCTTTGCTAACGCTCAGTTGTGGGTTGGCAAATTCTCCAATGTGCAGACAAGGACAATTTATGGGTATTTGTGCAGGTGAGACTTTAGTTGCTTAAGCGTGAACTAAAACCCAATAAATTGTAGGTATGGTTGTCTGGGTGTGGGAAGTCTCTACTCGGAAATGAGTAAAATAGCTTCTGGTCAGAACGGCGAATAAGATGACGCTTTTTCCGACAATCTTGACAGGCACATTCTGGACCTTCTCTTGTGCTGGATCTCGAACGACGTCACATATTGAGCGCCGCTCTCTCCGGATCTCCAGGGCAGTTCAATCATGATTTTCCAGGCCTCTCACATGGACTTACTCGATTCTTCCTGCAACCTCTTCGCACCACGTCATCTCAACAGCATGCGAAAACTTCCGCTCCGGGGGCCCCTTTCTCCCTACCCTCTGGACAGTCGAGCGTGTCCGTCCACCTCAGTCGAGCATCACCAGACCTCTTCGAAATCCATAATGAAATGCGCATAGACTACCGAAAGATTCCGCCCTCCAAATCCCGCTGGGCAAAACAGCGAGAGCAAGGCCCGCAAAGCGCATCCTAGCCAACTCCCTCCGCTGTACAGTCTCAGCAACGCACAGCCAAGTCCGCGACCTGCACACCGCCACGTCGTCGCCACGTTTACGATGCCTTCGTCGTGCCAGATGGCTGCGCCACCTCGGACGGCCTGTCTACCCTTCTTGGACGAGGGCTGAAGGGAGTGTCGGAGCACAACCGTGTGCTGAAAGGCGTGGTTCAGCGCGTGTCGGCGTCGTGATTCAGATCCATTAAGCAGATCTGCCATTTGCCGTTGATGACTCAGGTCTATCTTGGATGGCTTGCTGTCGTGCGACGACGCTCTCGCTTAAGCAGGCTGCTGGTTGGTGGCTCGTCCGGCAGTCTGTGCGGTTGGTTGTCGCTTGTTTGCAGACGGAAAGAAAAACGTGCGTGGTGTTGCGTCGCATTGCATCGCGTCGCGTTGATAACGGCAGAGGAGTTCCACCAGCTGCTCGCCGGGTATGCCGATGGTTTGTCGTGTTTTGATCTCCCCTCCTTTCCGCCAAGATGATTGCGTTCTGGCATTGGACGCGTCCCATCGAATAGGCTTCGAAGCCGAAAGGGATCCAGGTCGAGGTTACTCTATGCAGTTGACAACCCTCTAGGGAAAGGAGCCCATGGATCGATCATCCGTCGTTGCCGTCCCACACTCAATCGCAGTCACGTAACCTCGCCGTATGGCGTATCGCGAGAACGCGACGAAGCAAGCAGCCAGCCAACCAGCCACTCCTTTCCCGTTATCCGTCGCTTATTGTCTACCACACAGTCGGCCACAGCACGAGGGCCAAGAAATGTATACTCGGCAACCTTCGCCAAGCGCGAAGAAAAGGATACGCTTTATGGGAGCACACTGCCAGCTATGCACCAGCTCCAAACATTTCCGGAAATAGGAGCCCTCCGCCGTCGATGTCTCCACCATAGACTCGGCTACCTCACTGCTGCACCCCTCATCAGCTGCATCGCATGAAAGAATCGCATTCGCGTTTTCTTCCTACCCACACCGAGACCTTTGCAGTGGGATTTTTGCGGTTCATGCAGGTTTGCGGGGCTCCTGCTTTGCCGCAATCGTGCATTACATGCGCCTGCACGCGCTACATCACAAAAGAAAAGGCGCCGTGCCCCCCCCCCGTCCTCATCCCAGAATTCCGCGATCGTCGCCGTGCGACGCCTGGTTGTCCAATACGCGCAGCTCTTCGCGCTAAAAAGGAAAAAAAAACGAGACATTCTGCGCGAACGCCCTGCTCCACCAACGCATTACTCGCCGGATTCGCTGGGTGTCAGGCATGCGAGTGGTCTCGCACATCGCCTAGCAGACTCATCACACGCAGCAGAGGACTAGAGCTTGACACGCAGATCGCCTTTATTTACCTTTCGTTAGCCAGATGCGTCGCGATCGCAGATGCAAGCGCGATCTGCGCCTGGGTTCATCCCGGAACGCTGGCGCGCTAAAGATCAGACGGAGCTAACGGACAACCCGGGAAATATCTGGGGACTCGTGGTTTGCCGACCGGCCGGCCGGCCGCGAAAAACAAAAATGCCCGCACTAATGGAATGTCGGAGTTCTTCCGTTTGGTCGCGCCGTAGGATTCGAAGGGATGCAGTAGCGCGGCAATAGGACAAGTAAGATGGACTAGTATTTGATATCGACGGAAGAGGGATGGAGGGTTCTTCTGTCTGTGGTACGTGGAGGCGATGCGGATTGTTCTCCCGGGTTCTGGAAAGGAAGGGAAAGCTGACGGACCGGGTTGCGAGATGGTGAGGCCTGATTCGCATTGCTCCCTGATGGTTGTAGGAGGGAAGCAGGTAGGTAAGCGGAAGAGGGAAACGTGGAAAGAGGCAGGGTCGCAACAGTTTCATGCGATGAAAGTGCACGGATTGCATCGCCGTAGAACGGACTTGTCCTCGTCCTCTCATTAAGGTATATGCTGAAGAGAAAGAAGAGGCTGGCCGTGCAAAAGATCGCTCGAGTTGCTCCACGCCAAAAACTTACATACACGTCAGTTCTTTAAAGAAAAATTATAGCTCATTCAAGCAATCTGTGAACATCAGCGCATGCATGACCCATACTTTTTTTCCCTGTATCAATTGGCCGTGTCAAACGTAGCATCGCTGCTTCCTGCCGTGGTTCCCGTATTGAACAAGGTATCATCTAACAAGCTTTGGGGAGGATGGAGAATGACGAGAAATCTGAATGCTGAAGAGGGAATCTAAAACAAAACCGCCAATGCGTGAACTTTCAAAGCAGCCCAATGCGGTAAATGCAACAATATGACCAATTCCAATGAAGGTCCCAAACTGAACGAGAGCGTGATGACAATACCGCACCTTTCACTCTTTCCTTCATCTTGCCCAATTCACTCCGGCTTTTGTCCGTAAATGATGTAGAAAGGCATGAAACTGTGCGTGTTCGGGTCCAGGTAGGCCTTCCGCACTGCGGCCAGATATACCGAGATTTCCTCTTTATTCCAACCCAGACCTCGGGTCATGGGACCCAGTGCGATGGCCTCCAGGCCCTCCATCAGCACCGCACGCCAATACAGGCCGACCTCCCGGAGATGGCGGTTCTTGGGCCAGGGACCAATGGGTGTGTAGAAGATGCGCTCGGTGACGTTGGCGAAGCCGGCGTCCTCCATGTAGCCCTTGAGCAGCGAGGCAGAGCGGAAGGGGACGCCGACGTTGGACAGGCCGTCGGTGACCATGTTCCAGTAGTTGAGCATGGCGTTGTCGGGGGAGAGCGTGTCGTCATGGCACATGGGCATGTGGTCGATCTCTTGGCATTCGAGCCAGGCTCCGGGTTTGAGATGTCTGACAAGATTTTGTTAGCGATGATTGCTGGCAGGGATGGGTGTGGTGACCGGGGTAGGCGGGTGTTTGCTTACCGTAGTGCACGCTCCATGAGCTTGGGCCAGTTGCGGAAGCCTTGGACGGTGTGGCGGGTGTGGATATAGTCGAAGTGGTTGGGCGGGTGTAACCACTCGTCTTCGGCATCGTCGACCATGAATTTCTTTTTTTTTTTTGCAGCTCGCGTCAGTCATGTCCAGCTTCTTGGTAGGTGTGGCATGTGCGGATATGCGAGAAGTGGGGCGGAATGTCAGATCAGGTGGATTCGTACCAGATTGGCGGGCACCCATTCCGTCTGGATGGGACTCAGATCTATCCCGAGCACGTTGGCACTTGGGTATAAATCGGCAACTGTTGAGCAATTAGCGAATGCTGCGCCGTGATGATCTACGCGCATGTCTGCTTACAATCGATTGCCCAGATTCCCGTGCCGGTTCCCAGATCGATGGCGTTGATGTTCCTCGCACCGTCCAGCGGGGCAAAGTGCAGGCTACCGTTGAAAAGCTTCAGATACATTGCGTGCTTTAGATCCTCGCGATCCTGTTCACTGTCGTCATTGGGGAAGCTGTAAGAACCCTCGCGGAAGCTGTGGTAACGCCTGCCGTTCTCGTAGATGAAATTGCGGGCCGAAGAGGCGAGCGAAGCAGAAGTCGAGGATGCGCTATCTGACTCGTAGCCCAGATCGTCCTCGGACGTGAAGTCGTTCGCCTCAATGCCATCCTCAGCTTGTTCGAAGGCATCTGCCTGCTCTTGCGCCGTAATTGTTGACTGGTGTCCAGTCACAGATCCTGATGTGTCAGACCGCTTTGGCGGGGCCGGGTCATGGTGGGTATGTTGTTGGAAGTGGTGCTCGGTCGAGGCGGGCTGATCGAGAAGCGAGTCGTGGAGCGAGTGGGCGTCTGACTGGGGCAGCTTGGGGTGTTCGTGATGCTGTTGGTCGGCCATGATCGGAACGGGCCGTGCCAGGCGATTTGCGACGAGAATCGGGGGCAGAGAGGGACCGGGCTTGCGTATCAGGACGACAGGCTCGAGCAGCGTGTTGATTGTTTTCGCGGGGCGTGAGGGGAGGGTCGAGGAGCAGTCCACAAATGGCGGATTTGACGGACCGGGCGTGACGGAGAGAAAATAAGTGCCGGGGCGCTTGGGAGGTGAACTGCAACGGCGGCGGCGGGCAGCGTGCGGATTTAGTGGCTTGGGCACAGCGCCAGGCACTAGTTAGCTGTCGCCGCCGCTCACATGGCCGCCCTGGACGCAATGGCGTGCAGGCGCACACGGCCCAGCTTCGCGATCCAGCAATCGCTTGGGTGGCGTCGGACCAAAAGCGCGATGGAGGCTGGCCGCGGCTCTCGTGCGGGCCCCGGACAGGCGTCCCCAGCATGGCCGCCCGCACGGCCCGAGCAGCAGTCTGGGCCATGCCCATCTCTGCGGGCACGCCAAGGGCTGCCGCGCTCATTGGGGAGCATGTGGGCTTGCTGCCATAAAGGCATCTCTCTGCAGACCCGACAACCCAGCAACCCCTGCTACCCCCCTTCCATCTGCTCCAGCGCGCTGGATCCACACCCTCTGATCCAGACAAACAAGGACCAGCAGGCAGCACGATGTCGCGTCTGAGCGAGCTGACGGCCATTATCCAGGCCGAGACGGCGAAGATTGAACAGTACTTCCAAGCCAATGGCCTCTCTTCCCTCTCCTTCGACCCGCACGCGCCGCTCGACTTCCCTGTGCCCGCGAGCAACACCGAGATCCAGCAGGCGCGGCGCGCCGTCATCAATGCGGCGAAGGAGCTGCATGACCTGATGGTTGGCCCGTCGGAGAGCATGCGCTGGCTCGCGTGGAGCGTATGTCTCTGCCCGCTTCTGTTTTTCTCTTGTGCGACACGCCGCTGATAGATCCGCTGCGCCGGGCCGTGACATGACAGTACAACGACAACCTCAGCCTCCAAGCCCTCTACAACTTCCGCCTGCCCCACCATGTGCCGCTGGAGGGCGACATCTCCTTCGACGACCTAGCTCGCGCCACCAACGTCGATGCTGTCAACGTCAAGCGCATTGTGCGCCATGCCATGACCAACCGCATCTTCTGCGAGCCGCGCGACGGCTGCGTCGCCCACACTGCTGCGTCGCGCGCGATGCTGGACGACGCGACGCTGAACGACTGGGTCGGTCTGTGCAGCTCAGACTTCTTCCCCGCCGCCGCACGCACCGTCGACGCCATGGAGAAGTGGCCGGGCTCGCAGGAGCCAACGCAGTGTGGCTTTTCGGTAGCCTGGAACATAGACGTGCCCATGTTCGTTGAGATTGGACGCAACCCTGCACGCGCGAAACGTTTTGGGCGCGCCATGCAGTCGCTCACCGGCGGCGAGGGCTACGAGGTCGACTATCTCGTTAACGGCTGGCCGTGGGATGCGCTCGGGACCGCAACTGTAGTCGACGTGAGTTTTTGGCCTGATTTAAACTTCCGCGCCCATGATAATCAACGAGAAACTGACCCGGGCCCAGGTTGGCGGGTCGCACGGTTTTGTGCCCGTTGCGCTCGCCAAGCGCTTCCCCGATCTCCGCTTTGTTGTGCAAGATCTCCCCAAGACCGTTGCCGATGGTCCTGCTCACATCCCCCCGGAATTCGCGGACCGCATCGAGTTCCAGGCGCATGACTTCTTCACCGAGCAGCCCGTCCATGGCGCCGACGTCTATTTCTTCCGCTGGATTTTCCACAACTGGTCCGACAAGTACTGCGAGAAGATGCTCAAGTGCCTCATCCCTGCCCTCAAGCCTGGGGCCCGCATCCTGGTGAACGAAAACATTCTGCCGAACCCAGGATCCGAGAATCCCTGGGACGAGAAGATCATCAGGTACGTTGAGATGAGATTCCAGATACCCGAGATCAAGCTCCCCGATTTGGCTTGCGCCACGTATGACACATCACATGGCTGACCGTAAGCTCGCTTGTTGTGCAGGACCATGGACATGACCATGCTACAGCTCCTCAACGCTCGCGAGCGTGCCGAGGAAGATTACAAAGACCTCTTCCACAGGACTGATCCGCGTTTCAAGTTTGTGGGCGTCAAACGTCCCGAAGGGAGCCGCACATGCACCATCGAGGCCGTTTGGCTCCCTGACCTTGACACCGCCACCGCCCAGCCCGTTGCCGAGGAGACCAACGGCGCCCCTGTGGCGGTCCAAGGTGAGAAAAGGGACTACGAGGCCTTCCATTCGCCCGTGACGGCCGAGAGCAACGGCATTGTCGACGGCACGAAGGAGAACCCCGCAGTTATCGCCGCCGACACTCCAATGGATACCACTTTCCCGAACAAAGATCTCCAAATGACCGGCACCACGCCTTCTCAGGAGGCCGATAAGCTCGACGCCGCCACGTCCGCTCCCATCGTTGGGAATGAACACGCCACGGCCATCGATCCGCCAGATAAGGTGGTCGAAAGCGCCGCTCCTGCCGTTCGGGATGCTGCAGATGCTACCGCTGGCGCGCCGAAGGGTGCATAAACTCAAAGACCCTTTCGAAGCATGTGCGATTCGATACGATCGTCGACCAGATCCGATCCGGCGCTTGCGGCGCCGAAGTGGGAGATTCTCTCAGCAAAACTGACTTTATTAAATGCAGGAACTAGGTGGCGTGCGCACACGAAAGGCTTATTTGCATGACACGATGGATATCGGCTTCTTAATTTTCCTTGGCTGTCCGTTTCGGCTTTTGCTTGAATCAGTGGTCCATCGCCTTCGTCGACGATGGATGGTCGGGTGTTTGATACCACTTCTCTTTGCTCGTTTGCCGACAGGAAACGACTTTAACGGCGGCGAATCTTTGATTTTTCGGTGGCGTATGATTTCTCTCTTCCGTTCGCCGCGACCCACGAAGCTTCAACGCTTTTTGGACATCCTTTATTTGTCATTTTTGGCGGCCCGCTTCTTCCCTCGTACCCCGTACTCCCTTCTAGGGGATACCCTTCTCGGCCGCCAAGCTACGCTGTTGTCTTTTGCCGCCCTTAACTTCCCGGTTGATCTCTGAACTCTGCCCTTTCTTGGCCCGGTTTGTCACCGTATACTTGGCACGTATCACCGCTACCCGGGAACGTGGTTCAGCCGTCGTGGACGGGGTCCCTCAAAATTCCGAGCACCCTTGGAGTATGTATCGCCTGCTTCGTCGTCCGGGAGCGGAGATTGGGTGTTTGCGGAGAGGTAGGGCTGGTTCAACCCTTTTCTATCTCCCACGTTTTGAGGCAAGCATCCACCCAGATTCAATCGGCGGAGACCATGAGCAGGTCTACAAGGGACATGCACAGGGTAACAGGATAGCGGTGTGAGGTTATTATATCTTGCTTTAGCGTCCATGGAGATGGGATGGGTTCAATGATACCAGAGCAATAATGAATGTTGTTTTTAATACATGTAAATTTCACTTCGTATAAGATTTACCTCCCCATTGGCCTCGTGAAGCAATACGACCTTTTGACCGGGGGCTTTGCTGATGTCCTTGAGGTCGTATTGTTGGCCAGCACGGGGACTTGCTGGATCCGCGGATGCTCGATGTCAGCACTCTTACCTAGCCATTCTCCAATTACGTGTGTGTCGGCTCGATTTCAAGGCCGAGATCCTTCAACTGAGCACTGGTGGCTTCACGGATCCTGGCACGATAGTTGGATGGCAGGCCCGCCATCTGTGTAACATCATGGTGCAGACATGACTTTCATTTCTTGAGGATTTGCTCGTCTTCTTCGGTGCTGTTGATAGAGGGATGGAATACAGCACGCCGTCGAGCTGCATTGTCGTAATATAAACAATTTTCTAATAACGACATTGCCGGATTCTTCTTAGCATCTGAAATAGTGTCGTCGGTAAATCGAATTATTTCCTGGTGTGAGGCACGTACCCAGGCTCTCGTCTGTGTCTTCGTTAACGTAGTTGGTTAAGGCGCCCTCGGCTTTTGTGAAGAGAGAGGCTTCAGCAGCTCCGACGTGCCAATGAGACGCGTCGTGTCACCTGGCTCAGCCTCGATCCGCTCGGCGGACCGCTCAGCAGACTGATTCATCGGTGTCAGGTCTATGGGTTTTTGAAGCACATTGCTTGGAGAATTATGGTGGGGTCATCATGACCCCAGAAGCTGCAGCCAACGAAGAGGACCAAAGATTACGGTCGATGGTAAGGAAGAGAAGTGAGAGAATATGATGATACAGAAGCTAAGAGGGACCTTCACGTGTGAAAGTGTCACGAGGATCAGACTTACTGGCAATGTTCCGACTGGGACGCTGCGTTCGCACACGTTTATATTACTTGAGTATTCATTCAAAATAACCCGTTACATCATGGGACACACAGATGCGTACGCGAAGTGGCGAGGTCGGGCGGTAATGGGCGAACATCACTACCAGAGATTCTCAGCCATTGTTCTTGCCTGATGAGGAGACATGCAATCACCTCGTCGGCTCGGGCAAGGGCAAGACCCAGTCTATGCGGATTCAAAGGATACAATCAATTATGCGGTACTTGAACACTGTTAGTGTGATAGTCTTGGTGTTTAGGGATCATGAATTTGCTGGATAGTGGTAACCTGACGTCACTCATTTCCCGTTGGGCCTCGGAAACACCCCGGGAGAATTGAGGATATAACTTTTCGGTCATCCCTATTTCTAGAAGCAACATCATATACGCTCCATTCCGTATCGAAACAGTAGCCAAGGCAATGACATGGTGTGTGGCAGCCGACGCCGCCGCACCTGTTCTTAGGTTGCAAGGTGGCTTTCTGCTGCTTTCTCTTGCACATCGCCTTTCTGGGTCAGGGTCCTACATCGCATAGATAAAATTCCCACTCAGATCGATCCTGTTACCACGGTGCGGTTGCCGATGAATAGACTGGAGCTCAGAACTCAATTTCTTGGTTGTCATAAATGCTTCCCATCTTCCTCACCCTTCAAATACTCCAACTCACCAGTCAAGGGGATATGCTGCTTCTCTTGGTGCCCGTTCTCATCATATGGATTAACTACAAGCTAGCTAGTTACGTTTTTGGCCCAGGAGGATACTTGGATCGCTTTGCTCAGAATCTCAACCGGACCTGGAACGCTATGGAGATCCATGTCAAACGTGCAGAAGCCACGGAACATAATCGCGCTCGGAGCCATCTATACAGGTTACCTGCCGAGCTTATCTTACTGATAGATGAGTGTCTTGAACTCGGCAGTTCATCGCTCGCGTTCCGAGCCACGAGCGCAAAGTTTCGCGAGATACTCGGGAAGTTCGAAGCAGAGACAGCAACGAGCAACGACCGCACCAAGGCCGCATTCTGCGATTTACTGGACCGGGACTACTTATCGGAGACAATCAGACGCGAGCGCATCGGCGAGCTGGACGATGAGGGCCTGAGAGTGTGCTCCGGCTGCAAGAGGACACATTCCCGCTCGGCATTTTCGGCAACACAACTGAACGTGTCGCCGGAGGAAAGGATCTGCCGCGGTCATGAGGGACGCATGCGCATATGCAGGCATAAGAGCTGCTCGTTCAACGAGCTGGTCGAGTTTTCGCTGGTTCGGGCAGAGAACTTCCCAACGAAGCAATACTTCCCCACGGATGCGATGAGCAGGATCGTTTGCACGCATCCTTCGCACAACAACCTCACCGATCTCCCTATAATCGTTCGTTTTTCCGGAGATGGGACGCTCGCATACCAATATGCGAGCCTGCTTTTTGCGACTGGCGACGACGACGGGCCATCCTCGGAAGACCTACGCACACGCCTGACCGAAATGAATGTATCCGTATGCCCGCACAAGACTGTGAGCGACCCGGAGCTGCTAGCAACGCTGTCGAGCCCAGAGATCCTGAAGTCTCTGCATGCCAGCAAGATGGTGCGTCCTGACGCCCTTCCACGGTGTGAGGATTGCACAAATCTTCCCTCCTCGTTCCAACACTCTTATATCGCACTGGGCAAGTTCAACAGTCCCGCCGGGACACTACGCGAGGGGCTTTTTCTGCGCGGGCGTCGTATTTTCCGGCTTCCCAAGAGGGCCAATAGTCCCGAATGGCTTGCCTTGATCGAGACTTCGAGTCGGCAAGCATGAGGTCTGAGCTAGACTACTATTCAGAATGAGACTTGTCAGGCAGACCGACTTCAAGCCCCGATCTCAGCTAGCCTTTTCCAAAGACACCGGCTCGCTGGACAGAGTCTCTATCGCGAATATTGGGATCCGGGCGTCTCGAGTGGCTTGCTGTTAGGATTGGCGAATGGGTAGCCTGGTGACAGCTCGGTTTGGATGTTGAAAGGGGTTTCCAAGTCCATATGTGCCGGCGGAAGGCGAAAGGCGGGAGGTCGGCGTTATCTCGTGAATGCTCGGATTTCGTGGCTCTGTGGTTGTGACGGCGGTTCTGATATGGGATTGAGCATTTTTCACGGCTTCTATGATGCCGCAACAGACTTGTTTAGGGCTTGGGGATAGAAGGCTGTTCCTGTTGCTTCGCAGACTGGATACTCCGAGACTTGCTTTGTCCTAAGATCAAACAGGGCCCCGCGTATAGAATGAAAGGGATTGTTCGAAGAGATTGATGACTTTTGCAACGGCCTAGGACTGGTGGCAGGAAGACACCCATCCTGCTGCGGAAGAGAAGCTGTATCGTCGTGGCGAGTTTCAGAGCTGTGGTCGAGGAGTTGGTTCGGCGCTTTGCCGTCGATCCGGCTGTGCTCCAGGTGACCTCCAGATCGAGAGATCTACAGGCAGCTTTGTCCTCTTGCTGTGTTGTGCGTTAACTTCCAACGTCTGCGGGTATGCTCACCCTTGATACGGGGATACGTGGCAGTGACAAACCTCGTATTCTCTGCCGCTTCCGCCGCCACAATGTCATGCGGATCCGCATGTAAGAAGTAGTCTCAAAGATATGGTCGAGATCACTGGCATTTGACGCAATGGCTGAGGGGCATGTAGGTGAAAGCGAACGATTTCTGGTGTTCTTGATGGAAGTATGCACAACCGGAAGTTTAAGGTTCGTTGACAACAGTCTTCATTGGATGACATTAGTCGACGTACGGGGTGCAAAGGAGAAGAGAACAGTATTCTATGCGCAGCCCAAAGGCGACGACTTTCGAGAAATCAGACGGGGAAGGTTTCCTCGGCTCCGCTCTTCTGGAACACAGCAATGGCGTACGGAAAGCCGCAGTGCGGTCAAGAAACCGACAGGAGGAACGTGCTATCCATCGGACCGGTGCCGGCAGCTTTGAGATACCCAGTAGGAGATGCCCATGACTCCCCCTTCGCGACCGCCACAAATAGAATCCGTAGCCACCTCGACAACACCTCATCTATCAGCAGCGCGGATCCGCCGTCCTGACCGCAAAGAAGGTTGCTCGCCTAACGCGCACATCCCTCCCGACGACGCCGCAGCTGGGCAAACCACGACGTTTCAAGAGTCAAGCGAAAGAAGTAATTTTATGCGGCACCGCTCCGCTATCAAAGTCATGCATTGCATCATCGCAGCCATTGGTGGCTGCGGATCCGCAAGAATCAGCCCACCTGCCTCAAAACGGTTGTGTTGCGGCGTTTCTGTGGCGTTCCTTCTTCGGCCCTGTTTTCTGCGTTCGATCGCCTGTCAGCGTTGCATGCACCACAAAGAACAATTGTCCCGAAGCACGTCCTTGTGGGACGCTGATCAAAGTATTAAGGTGCTTACGGAGCCGCACCAGACGAACGAAGTTGCGGACGAGAGCCCTTGAAAGAAGGAAGGTGCCGGTTTTGGGGGCCGCACACCGTCACCGCCACCGGGTAAAAGCACGTTGATTGTCGGAGCCGACAGCGAAGCAGGGCAAGTCGGTGCGGCCCGGGCCGTTGGTGGTGGTACATAGTCCGTTTTGGGGGAATTGTCCCGACAGCGGGTGGTGATGGTGGTGTTCGGGCGAGAAGTGCGTTCTGCTCGGTTGTCGATATCCGCAATCTTGAAACAGCGCTCCGGGCGGAGGGAATACGAGTGCATAACCTTTCCCGGCAGCCTTTTCCCTTCCAGCGGAAGTAGAGGGGATTCTTCGAGAATTTCGCAATTGATTTCATTGTACTTCCGAGCAAAGCATACTATCTATCCATTGACCTTCGGTAGGTATCAAGCCCTGTCCGGTCCCCCAAATTCCTGAAAAGAGTTGGTCTCGTCCTGTCCGTCTTGGTTGGTGTCTGGCTTTTCAGGCGGCCTCGTAGGTTTATGAGCTTAGCTGAGTACCGCCCACCTTGGCACCGGTCAAATCCACGCGGACCGACGTGTCCGGGTACCACTTGTCGAGTTGCGGGTGTAGCTTGGTGAAGCCGCACATAGCAAACACAGCCTCGTCCAACAGAAGCTCCTTGTTGTCATCTCCAATCCAGCCAATGTAGCCGTTGCCGAACTTGCCATAGGCGGCAGCGGTCAGGTCGTCGCGGCTGTCCTCGGTCTTGGGATCCTTGTACAGCGCCTCGGACGGGTCGACGCCCTTCAAGAAGCACGACTTGATGTTATAGTACTTCTTGAGGTAGTTGTTTGGTGGGAAGTTCTCAAGAGCCGCGGGCTGGTACTCGACTACGGCACGGTGAAGGGCCAGCCAGACCCAAGAGCGGTTGAAGTGGGTCTTGAAGAAGGGGCCAACATCAATTGGATGGGCTAAGGTGAACTAAAAGCACGTAATTTCCATTGTCTTCTTGGTATCGACGTTCGGTCGACTTACGTAGCAGCAGAAGATGGCCCTACCGCCGGCGGCAACGTACGTCTTGAGCTTCTCCAGCACAATACTGGCGGCGGGCTTGTAGCAGGGAGACGCGGTGTCGCGGACGGTGAGGGCAGGGTCAGTGACGATGACTGCCTGCGGATGGTCGTTGGTGATGAAGTCTAGGGCGTCGGCAGCGGTGAAGGCGGTCTTGATGTCAGCCTCAGTCTTGAGGAAGCCCAGAAGACGCTGGCAGGAGTGAGGGAATGAATGGTCCTGCTCGTCCTGCGGACCCAGGAGACGCAGAAGGACAACCTTGGGCTTTGGAATGTCGGTGGCCTCGGCAGCACTATCCGGGGTGATCTTCTCGGTGCAGGGGGGCATAGCCCAAGGTACCTGGCCGGAGAAGGTGTAGAACTTGGTGTCGTGCTCGATACCCTTCTCCGGATCGCCATCCTTGGCCCAGATGCTGAGCTGGTGCGCCATTTTCAACACGCCTGGCTCGTCGTTTGGCAGTTGCTGCGACGTCATTTCGGAATCAAACGGCGAGGCGCAGAGCGAAGGGCAGAGGAGTGCGTGGGTGATGTCCCCAGCGTAGAGGTTGGCGGAAGAGATGCGAAAGAATTGACACACGGGTTGGGGGAGTAAGATTCCTATCCCATTCGAGTCACCGGACTAATCCAAACGCCGTTCGCCGGGAGGATACCCGTGTGTTGGTGATTGAGGCAGGTTTGAGCGTTTGTTCGCGCTTTCTTCTTCTTCTTCTTCTTCTTCTTCTTCCTTCACGACCGTCTATTTTCGGCTTAGCGCAGGCGACGTCAACTGCATGGCTGCTTCGATCCTTCGCACTTTCAACTCACTCCATCAGCTACTCTACTCTTACTTCACTTGATTATCGCCATCTTCACAGCATGGACGGACGCAAACGCCCTCCCTCGCCTTTACCTGAGCCACGCAGGAAGTTCGCTCGTCTTGAAGACAACATCCGAGAACGCGGAAGCCACTCAGCAGCACTGATTCCTGTCACTGAGGCACAAGCCTCCGCAAAAGATGTCCTAGGGCCTCAATTACGCTTGTTCGCATCTACCCCGAGTCTCCTTGGCCTCCCTCGCGAGTTGCGCAACATGATCTACGATGAAATCCTCCAGAACAGCATTCCAAGTTATCTGCGGAAAGCAAATCCGACGACGTTGGAGGAACTGAAGAGGTCCTGCATTAGGCACTTCTCCAGATCAGACCAATTGCACACCAAGATCATGATTGGGCCGGCGTACCACAAAGATATCGCCTCTCTACTGCAAGTTCATCCTAAAATCAGCGAAGAGGTTTCGGAAACCAAGAAAGTGCCGTCTCACCTCCTCCTCGCGATCCATTGGAATGCAGATCTGTACGGGACGCAGTGGCGCTGGAAAGACGGCGGGAGAAGTACAACACGAAACGAACATGCACACTTTGTGAGCCAGGATATCTTCAGCAAGACATGGAACAGGGTGGAAGAGTCACTTGATACGCTCCCCGAAAGTATCAACCCAAAAGTCTGCAACATAGATTTTCACTACACATGGGATAAGGACCCCAGATTTGAGAAAGTGGGCGGATTGTTGCAAAAGCTAATTATACCACTCTGGGTCCGCGTAGCTAAGCTGGCTTTCGAAGAGGTCAACCTCCGAATTATCGTTCCAGAGAGCCGCGCCGTACAATGGGGTTCAGCAGTGGGAGCTCCTGATCTACGGTATCTCCTAGCTGTTAGAAAACTGTTTGGCCTTTTCTCCGGACATGTAAAAACGTTTACCACAACCGTCAGCACCTCCAAGGACGTCATGATCGCCTGTTTCCGTCAGTGTTACAAGGACGAAGATGTAGGATGGCAAGAAATAAGCTACGAGCATCCAGGCTGGCAGGTAAGCATACTCCTACTTTTCCCAGCGCCATATATCTGATTGACGGGGTGCAGGATGGTAAAGGCTGGCGTGATGGAGCGGAATACCGGACTTGCTTCTGCGACTTTGTGGAAGGACGTGTACGGCCAGTTTACAATACAGATCCAGTGTGGGACTTCTGGCCCCCGCCGTTTCCCAACGACCTGGATTCTCAATCGGCTAGTCTCCTAATCAAGCCTTACTGGGCCGGATTCGCAGAGGTTTCAATTGCCGGCAGCGATGAGGAGTGGGACGAGTACCTGGAACATGGCCGCAACCGCAAAAAATGGCAGGATAAGAAGATACGGAATATCAGAGGAGATGGAGGGCAGGAGTTGATGGTTCTTCTGGGGACGGAGAAGAGTATGGACGTCTCTGGTATAGCTGATTTGGTTCATGATGGCGAAGCTGAAACTAAAAGAAAGTAGGCGTTTAGGACAACAAAATGGTACGCCTAAAAGCCGCGGCACGGACATGAATGGTCGGGATTCAAGAGAACCCACGCCCGGTCAACTGCTTCAGACACGTCGGTCTCGCGCGGTCGAATCTTAGCTACCAGACCAGAATCATAATTCATTGACACTTTCCTTCCTATCTTATACGAGAGTTGGAGAAGGATGCAGCGATTCCAGCGGGGCAGGAAGAACGATGAACCGGGGAGTGGCTGACTCATGACGATGGCGTCACAGTGATGGGCTGACATCAGTTCTGACGCGCGGGCCAGCAGCGCGGGAGCATGCGAAGCTCCACGAGAGAGAGCCGGGAGCCTCCTTGCCATACACTCGCCAGGGTCATGCGCTGATTGAAGACGACAGCAGCATGGCCTCCACCTCCGACACCATCACCGCCGTGACCTCCGTCCTCCTGCGCATCTCCATCTACGTATTCTTACGATGGGTGAGCCCTGTCGAATCGCCATCCCCGCGATCCTGCTGACCTTCCTGTAGATCCCCACGAGCGTTCGTACAGCCCAATGCCTCCCTACTCCACCGGATCTGACCAGCTGACGAAACTACGCCAGATCGTGCCGCCGCTCGCGACCGCTCTCATTGCCATCTACGTCCCATCCTTCCTCACAAGCTTCTGGTCCACCTCTCCCTACAAGGTCGTGTCCGATGAAATCGATATAATTACCAAGGAGACCGTCGCCCAAGGAGATGATTCTCCAGAGCAGGTCGAAGGCACGCAGCCCAGGCCATTGGAGGAGCTGGACGTAGAAGAGACCATTGTTGTCCAGGAGAAGGACCCACAAGTCTTCAAGACCCTCCTGACCGGGCTTCCAAGCCCCTCATCCGCGGTATGGAGCTGGATAACATTTTCAATCAACATACTTTTGGTGGGAATGATGCTGGACCTCATCTATCGCGCACCGGTGCTGTATCCCCAGCACCATCTTTCGTTTGCGCGCGTTGGGTACGTGTCGGAGAAGTCGGCGAAGCTTCTTGTGCGCGAACCCAGCGTGAATAAGCTTCCAATCTTCGTGTCTTACCGGTTTGCGGATCCGCCCTTCAGCCTGGACTCGGGCCACCGCCCGCAGGACACCGCGTGGAAGCATGCCGCCAGCATTGACTGGCTTTCCGACGAGACGGACTACACCTCCGCCGTAGAAATCACCCATCTCAGGCCGGATACCAAGTATCAATGGGCGCTGTCAAACAACCACACCGGTTATTTTACTACCGCGCCACCAGTCGGAAAGATTTCCACGAGGGAGGGCCGCCAAGGCAAATACACCTTCCTCCACTCCAGCTGCATCAAGCCTCGCGTGCCCTACAATCCGTTCCAACACCCCCTCTCCATCCCCGGCTTCGAGCACCTCGCCAAGTGGATCGACAAGCTCAGCGCGCACTTCATGCTCTTCCTGGGCGACTTCATCTACATCGACGTGCCCATCCGCCACGGCCAAGCCCACGAGGACTACCGCCGCGAATACCGCCAGGTCTACTCGGCGCCCGAATGGCCGTCCGTCTCGGCCAAGCTGCCGTGGATCCACGTGCTCGACGACCACGAGATCGAAAACGACTGGGACCGCAACGTCACCGGCGTCTTCCAGGCCGCGTACGAGCCGTGGCGCCACTACCAGGTCGCCGTCAACCCGCCCGCGCCGCGCGCCGGCGACACGTACTTCACCTTCACGCAGGGGCCCGCGTCCTTCTTCCTCATGGACACGCGCCGCTACCGCGAGCCCGAGCGCGACAAGGACCCGTGGGACGCGTCCAAGAGCATGCTCGGCGCCCAGCAGCAGGAGGACTTGCTCAGGTGGATCGCCGCGCCCGTCAAGCCCGGCGTGCGCTGGAAGGTCGTCGTCTCGAGCATCCCCTTCACCAAGAACTGGCGCCACGGGCCCTCCAAGCTCGACACCTGGGGCGGCTATCTGGCCGAGCGCCAGCGCCTGCTCGAGGCCATGTGGGATGTCGGCGCGGCCGGCGACGTTGGTATCGTCGTGCTGAGCGGCGATCGCCACGAGTTCGCGGCTACGGCCTTTCCGCCGCCGAAGGAGGGCAGGTGGCCGCAGAGCGCGGCGGTGCATGAGTTTAGTACGAGCCCGTTGAGCATGTTTTATTTGCCCGTCAGGACGTATGAGGATACGGGGGATGAGGAGGATGTGTGTTTGAAGTAAGTCATGACCGCGTCGTTGATGAAGTAGAGGAACTGACAAGTGTCCCCGCAGGTACATCCCCGACGGCAACTCGAAGTTCGGCGCCATCGAGATCACGAGCCCGAAGGCGAGCGAGCAGAGCATGCTGCAGTACAGGCTGTTCGTGGATGGCGAGGAGACCTGGAGCTATACGGTCACGACCCCGCCGAAGGCTGGGGGCAGAAAGGGTCAGGATTCGCTTTGGGGTTGATGGTATGTACCATTGGATCTGAATTGGAACGAGGAGTTTTTCTATATCGACGATATATCGGGTACCTGCTTGCTTATATAGTACAGCATAGTCTTTTTGGATCGGCGCAAATTGCATTGCCAGGATCGGCTGAATTGGTGGATAGATACATGCAGATAGCCGCGGAGTATTCTGGGTGCGAACGACGAAGAAACAATGAATTTGTTCCATTGATGTGGAATTGATCTCGAAAGGATTCGAGCTGATGCATGGTGAAATTGGTCTCTGGAAGCTTCGGGGTAGCGCACGCACCACTCCACTTGGATGTGAATGGGGTATACATTTGGAGGCTCTCCCACCAGCGCATGCCTCAAAAAATTATTTTTTTCCGCCCACCCACCCATCCAACCATCTATGTCTACCTCCGTCTATCCCTCACGTACTGCTCTACTTCTTTAGCCCGACCACGACAAGATTCCGCGGGCTCAGCTGGTAATCAAACACCGGCTCCACCCAGGCGCTCTCCACCTCCTCCTGCTCCTTCAACCACAACCATCTATCCACCACGATCATGGCCTCAATCACACCCGCTGAGAACGCCATCAAGCTCCACACAACCGCGAGCTGCTTCTTCCTCTCACGATACTCTTCTTCATACCGCGCAATCTCCTCATCCGTGATGTCCGCCATGTTCTTCCTGATGAGCGCCGCCTTCACCGGGTGCTGCTCGCCGTTCGCCTCGATCTTCGCCAGCGCGCCGCGCACGTATGCAACGAAGCCCGTGTAGCAGCTCTTCCTGAGCGATCCGATGACGATGGGCTCGCCCCCGCTCGAGCAGCCGGCCGGGCTGACCGACCCGCCAACCGCGCGGCCGTTCTCGAACGCGTTGTTGTTGTTGTTGTTGTTGTTGTCGCCGTCCCTGTTGCTCGGCGGCGGCTCGACGACGCCGCGGTCGAGGAAGACGCGCTGCAGCAGCGCGCGGAAGAAGTGGCGCGTGAAGAAGGCCTCGCTGTCGACGGGGCCCCAGTTCTGCGGCGCCTGCACGGCCATCATGCGCGCCGTGATGTTCAGGCGCACGCCGACGTCGTGGGTGCCGGGGACGCGGTAGGCGGCGTAGCGGTTGGACATGGGGAAGCCGTGCGGGTCGAAGGCGTTGGCGGTGGCTTCGAGGCGCGGGTGGTTGGGCCGCAGCTGCGGCAGCTTGTACGACGGCGGGCCGAGGCGCTCGGTCATCAGGTTGTAGCAGCAGCCGATCATGGCGACGGCCTTGACGTTGGGGTTGAGGACGAGCGAGCGCAGGCCGTGGTGGACGAGGTTGCCGCACGAGTGGAGCGAGATGACCATGACGTTGGGGTCTTGGGCGCGGGTGTCTGCGTTGACCGCGGTTGTGGAGGTGAGAAAGGGTTGGCTGGCGTCTTCTTTCGTCTGCGTACTCTGGCTCTGTTGCTCTGCTACTTTCGTTGGGTCGACGATTTCCTGGATGACGTGTGCGAGGTTCCCGTCTTCAAGCCTGTGCTCCACGTATTGGATGCTCCCAGAGCCGTTCTCCAGCAGGTGCAGTTTTGCCTTCTTGGAGCCCTTCGGGATACCGTTGAATGTTTCTTTCGATTGATCTTGCACGAAATCTGCAGTTCCTTCAGGTGCAAACCCTGCAAAGGCGTCGTCTTGCCTCTGTACGGCCTCAGCGGGCTGTGATGTTGTGACCTCTTCTGTGACTTCCTCTTGGACTTGCTCTGGCATCTCCGTCTCATTCACACCACTCTTCTCCGCTGCACCATCCTCACAATCCGCACATGCATCCTCGCCTTCCGACTTCTCTTTCTTCTTGAATACCAGCCCGTCCCTCTCTTTCTCCTTCCTCCACTCCTTCTTGTTCCTCAACACCAACTTCTTCGGCGCCAAGCCCGCGAGCACGTCAATCCCCCTCGCGCCTTCAATATTGTTCTTCCGACTCTCAATCCCAATGATCCTCTTACCATACGGCTCACTCGCCAGCGCCCGCCCCAAATAATTCTGGCCCGACCCAAAGTCCGCAATATGCGTAATCGCGCCGCCCTCCCCCTTCGCCTCGCCAATCCCCCTCGTCAGCCCATCCACAAAGCTCGCAACATGCTGCACCTCATGCTGCTTCTTCACATTCATCCCCAGCGCGATATGCCTCGGCAGCTTCCCGGCCGCCTCCTTCCCGGCGCTCCGCGGCGCCCACTCCCTCCGCAGCAGCAAGCCCCGCACCTCGCGCACGAACGCCAGCAGGCTCTCCGGCGGCGGCGCCACCGCAAACCTCTGCCGCAGGCACCCGTCCCCGAGGTCCACGCGCATGCACAGGTCCAGCACGTCCGCCATCTCGACGTCGCCGCGCGCGAACCAGCACCTCCACTCCGCCGGCAGCACGAGCGAGTACAGGTCCGGGTCGCGCGTGAAGAAGTCCAGGATGTGCACGCCGCCGCACAGCGTGCGCAGCATCGTCGACGTCGTGCCGAAGCGGAGCAGCGCGTCGACGTAGGCTTCCGGGTCGCCGCCAGCGAAGTTGGGCGGCAGGGGGAGCGGGTCTTCCGGTCCCATCTTTACTCTCTTTCTCTCCTTTTTTTAAAAAAAAAAAAATCAGGGTTCCCTTGTGGTCGGTGTTTTGCTCTTTTCGAGGTTACGGACTCTCAGCCGCCGCGAAAATTTTTTTCCTTTGCGGTCGCTGTTGGACTCGTGGATGAGATGTGGTCCAAGTGTATGTTTCTTTCAATTCCAAGTTTCCTAGCAGAGATATGTGCCCTGCAGCTCTTTCAAAATGACTGTGGTGGAGGCGCTTGATATTTTTAGGTGTGGGGATGAGAGAAGTTTCGGGCCAGGATTTCTTGACGGTGAAAATGACTGGCTTGTCACGTGATATATCTTTGAGTCCAATGTTCGCATCAAATGCGTTACGAAAGGCAACATCGGCTTTGGTTACTCCAATCTGATTCTTGTTATGATTATTTATACTATCCGAAATGTCGAGTGTGGTACAAACATAGCCGGGATGGCAGGCAAGTAATGCCACTCAACGAGCCAGTCTGATTAGTGAGTCTATAAATTATCATACAGCCGAAGTGCTTCGAAACCGGGTCTTTTAAAGCTGGACGTCTCTTTCTATATCCTCGATCGTACTTTCAATGTTTTCAATGTCTGCCTCGTGAACACCACTGGGTGAGACAGGCAGGATCAAGGCAAGGAGGCACGCCTCAACACAGCTGAATGCCTCACACCCGTCTCACATTTACAGAGACATCAAAGACAATTTCCAACTAAACTACTATTGCAAACTACGTACTGTACGGAATAGGTATATAGCTATAAAAACGATGAGATAACAAGGATATGCAAGCAGATCGTCCACAGGCGACACCGCTATACAGGAGGGTACTTCTCCCTGCAATCCTATCCAAGAAGACTCGTAACGTTGCATCATCTCAACTGCGGTGAGGCTCTTCGTATGGCAGCTTTACTCACCGCTCTGTCCAGAATCGAAAAGAAAAGGGCCATGTGCGGCGATAACGGCAGTAGTAGCCGCTATCCATGTACGCGCCCGCAGCCCTTCAAGAATAATCCCGGCGTATTTTTCATCATCAACCGGGGTTTCCGTCACGGGAATTTGGAAAATAAAGCCTTTTCCCCCAAGTGTAAGTCATCATCATCATCACCTGATTTCCCTTTGCCCCGATTTTTCCAAGCCAAGAAACGTGAATGCGTCTAGAGTGAACATATACAGGGCGTTTGTGTGGAGGGTAAAGTGCGGTATTACCGTGACTCGAGGATGCGGAAGGTATGTAGGAGTGTGGTGGCGAGTGGGTGAAGAAGGTTGAATAGAAGGGTTTTGTGTGATGTGTGGTATATGTGCGAATAAATGTGGTAATTCCAAAAGATGAAAGATGCGAAACCGTCGCTATGCGTATAAGCAGCATGATGCAAGGTGCCAAAACTGAGGAGTCTATGGGATCCTCTCCATCTCGTCGCGAGCCCGCAGGTACTTGGTGGCCAACTGGTCTCCGCCGCGCTTGGACA
The DNA here is from genome assembly GCA_011503125.2 of Botryosphaeria dothidea. Classification (NCBI taxonomy): domain Eukaryota; kingdom Fungi; phylum Ascomycota; class Dothideomycetes; order Botryosphaeriales; family Botryosphaeriaceae; genus Botryosphaeria; species Botryosphaeria dothidea. Next base: position 4,451,745 of record WWBZ02000001.1, read on the forward strand.
TCTCCATCCAGTGCTGGGCAACGCACATGGTGATGGGATCGCTGCGGGCAGGATCTTCCCGCTTGCGATCACGCTGGAGCAGCTCTGCCTTGAACACCTCAGTCGGCTTGGTCAGAGGCAACGTGGTGCGTGGCAGCAGATCAGGGTGCGTCAGGTAGAAGATGGCGAGCTCACGCTCGGCCACCGCATCACCTTCCTTGGCAGTGATGATCAGCATGCGTGCTGCATCCTCCATGGTGAACTTGTTCAGCGGATCATCCGGAGATGGAGCGACCGTGGCGCTCGTGACGCCAGCCTTCTCAGACGCACCACTACTGCTGTTGGCAGCGTGTTGCAGGGCCGCGGAACGGTTCTGCGTGTTCAACGCAACGATGTCGTCAGCAATCTCCACCATGATGCGGCAGATATCCTGCTTCAGACCAAGGGCAGCAAGCCCCGCGTCCCAAAACGCCTTGCCACGAGCAGTCTTATCCAGCATTTGTGCAGGCACAAACGATGCGATGTACTGCAAGTCGCGGAAGAGCGTCTTGGGCCGGATCTCTGCATCACGGAACAAACCCGTCAACACGTCGACAATCATGTCGGTGCTGGGCGGCCCAGGCGGAGAGCGGGCACCGTTGCGGTATGAGGCCGAGGCAGCCTCATCACCGTTCATCATCGAATGCGAACGTCTGCCTTCGCAATTGGCGATCGCCTCTTCCAAGTTCTGGGCCTGGACATGATTAGCTGTAGCTTCGCGGGAGCTATACTCAGGCACAGAGCCCAAAGTAGGCGACTGCGGCACCGTTGGCAGCGTCTCTCTGCGGCTGTAGCTGCGGCCAGTGCGGCTGCTGAGCGAGGCGATGATCAACAACTCAAGCTCATACAGCGCATGGAGCTTCGAGAACGGATTCGGGTGAGTGGCAAACTTATGCAGGAGGCGACGGAAAGCAGAGTTGAAGGGAAACTCAAGAAGGCCGGCCTTCTTTGCAGATATGGCAGAGGAGCGGGCAGTGGCATCAGTTCCGGAACTGGAATGCTCGGTGGAAGAGTGGTGTTCCGAACCCGGTCCACGCTGCTCCTTAGCTGCACTTCGCAGATTTCTCATGCTCTTCTTACGGGCAGCACGCTTGCGGCGCTTCTCTTCCTCTTCCTTACGGGCGATGCATTCCTCGCCAAGGTCTCCAGAGAACCATGCATCGGTCTCGCTGCCACTGCTGAAGACAATAGTCCCCAGATCGCTGAGGAGCAGACCCGTGAGGGTCTGCTTGAGGTCCAGCAAGAACCGACGCTTGTCTTCATTCACAGTTGCCGATTGCTTCAACATGACTGTGCCACGAGAGGAGCCAGGACGAATGCTCGTCGCACTTGTTGGAGAAGAAGCAGCCTGAGTCTGGAAGGGAGACCAAAACGTATTGGAGGAATCAATCGACAGGACAGGGCTGGAGCCGCCGAAGTAGTCCTGGGAGTCCATGAGATCGATGGGCCTTGATCCGCTCCACTTACCGGAATCAAAGCTCTGCTGAGAGCCGTTGCGATGCACAGAGCGCAAGCTGCTGTTACTTGGGCGCTGCGCAAAGTCAAGGCTTCTCAGACTCGACTTGCCTGGATGCGATTCGTATTCCTCGTCGCCAGCAATGCTCAATGTGCCCACACCAGTCAAGAACAGATCGCCCTTCTGACGACCGGTATCGAGGACTTCTTTGTCACGGCGGTAGAGCTCGCTGGACCAAAGGACGGGTCCATCGAGAATGCCGTCGCCAACAAGCTTATTGACACACTTGTCAATCTCAAGGCAGAAGCGATGTATCCGCTCCTCACCCTTACAGAATGAACTCTCGATTGCATACTGCTTGAGCCAACGCAGAGTCATGTCGGACTGTTCGTCCGCTAGCTTATTGGGGCCTCCATGGTCGGTGGGTGCAGCCATGAGGTCCAGAACCTGCGCCTCGGTCTTCAAGAGGAAATTGTTGGCGACCTTTGAAGGGTTGCGTGGTCGGTGGGTTTGGACTGGCTTGCCATCCGGCGTCTTGGTCGGCTGACCCATGATCTTCAATGCCAGCGCAACGTTCTTGGCTTCCTCGTACCCAGCCGAGTTACGTACATCGGTGATGTACCACATCTTGTCTCTCAAGGTCTTCATGCCGGCCATCATGTCCTCAATGGCCTCATCGTGCCTTTCTTGTGACTGCTTGAGCCAGACAAACCATGCCTCGAATTCCTCGATGGCACTGGATGACTTGGCAAGAGATTCTCGTGGACCACGGCCAAAGTAGTTGAGCAATGCAGCGTATCCATTGCGGGTGAGAGAGGGAGACTGGATTTTTCTCAGATGCTGCAAGGTTTTGAAGTACAGATGCGCATTGACAAAATCCGACCGAGCCTGGCATTGGTTCATGGCAGCCTCGAGCATGATGATGAGGACGGAGGGTTTCTCGGCTCCAGAATCCTTCAAGTCAGCATTGGAGTTGGTCCGGCCATGTGCCCTCATCCGCGAAGGTGGTGTTCCTCGCTGGCTGGCGAACATGGTTGAGAGCTGACTTTGGCTAGCACTGTGATAGGGGTTTCTGTCACCGAGGGGTGCTGAAGCTGCCCGGTTGGGGCCCATGGGTCGTGCTTCCCGGCGAATAGCGGAGGTGCGATTGCTAAATCCCTTCGATTCACTCTCCGGAGCAAGCTCCTTCGGGATTTCATACTCCTCAACGAGCTTGACGATCGCAACCTTGATGGAATGGTAATCACTCTCCAGCTCCATTCTATCGTTGGCACCTTCATCATCACTCTCACTTTCGGTGGAGTCCTCATCAGGTTCCTCTTCACTCTCAGTGTCCTTGCGCATCCGGGTCCTGAGCTCTTTTCCTCCCGAAGAAACGTAAAGAACAGACCACTTCTCAGCACAGGGATGGCAAGAGCCTGTCGCATCCAGACCTAGAACTCGTGTCATTTCCGAACACGTCGATCTGATCTTCCGGCCATACTCCTCGGTTGGCTCCACCTTACTCTCATGCCCAGGGTAGTTGTCCCCTGTCGTGAGAGGATGGTGGCTCTCCACAGGACCGACATGCGGCTCCAAGAGGGGCTCTCTGGAGGTGGTATCGCTGGTCATGGATGATGCAGCACTTTGACTCAATATTGAACTAGCATCCCCGGAGATGGAAGGATTGCGGAACGGCAAGGAAACACCGGAGATGGACGATGCACCCGAGGCTAAACCACGATGATGACCATCCTCGGTATGGCTAGATGATGGCCGTCTCTCAGGATACAGACTGTTGACAATGGTGATTATATCGGAGGGGCACATAACTACGAAAGGTTGAACCTCAACCGTTTCGCGGGGAGAAGTAATGGCTTTTGCGGGGAGAAGGACGGGCTTGGAATGGCTACGTGTCTTGAACCTGTTCATGATGTTGTCGATGTGGTGGCGAATTTCTGGCAGGATCGGAACGGCTTGTTTCCTGGATCATCCCGTTAGCACCAATTCTTTATCAACATCGACGTATTTCAGAAACTCACCAATTGTACGTCATGTCCAGAACTTGCTTCTGGGCCCTGATAGCGATTTCCTTCAGAATCTTCTGCCGCGCGTGCTCCGTGATGTGATGACCAGTCATGATGCCTTGGCTCTGCTGGATGTGAGCTGCTAATCCGTAGAAAAATACGAGGTGGCTCTTACTTCAGGATGAATGATTGCATTGAGAAGATACGTTGAGAAGAACCATCTCGACACAATGAAAGTTTGAGCAGCAGTGCGATGCTTTCGTGAGTCCTCAAGCTTCTTCAGAATTGCCATACCTATCTCCAGAATGCCTTCAGGGATACCTCCAGCACTTGGCTCATCATCGATGACTTCGAACAACCTCAGGACAGACCTATCATAGAACTCATCGGCTGCGATGGTGTCCTTGGTGCTCCGAGTTTCCGGCTGGCCCCGTTGCCTGGCTGGCTCCTCGGTTTTCTCAAGAAGGAACTGGCCGTCCTGAAGGACCTCCATGAGGTAAAGCTCCAGGTTTATTTTTCCAGGCCACTCCCGCATACCGGCCCATGCATCCAAGACACTCTTGATGAACTTGTCACTGCCGGGCTTTCCTTCCGTGATCAGCCTGGCACAGGTGGTGGCCCAGATATCCGTCCGGCGGAGGTCCTCGGCGGAGTCTGGCCCAGAAGAGTTGGCAAAGATGGTGTAAATGAGAGCTGAAAGGGGATCATGACGCTGGAAAGACAGTAGACGTTCTACTGCCGAGGAACCAGACAAAGCCTGGGATTTCTGCGCACTGGGGACAGGTTTGCCCCGAGCTTGCAGCGCCATGACGGAATCTATGGGGTCCAGCGCCTGGCGGAAGGTGGTTAACGAGGCCAGCTCCTGCTGCGAAAGACTGGTGATACGGGTAGCAAGAAAGTCTGGGTTAGTGCGCAACTCCGAAAGAAACTCCAACAGATCATCCCGGGTTTTGGTGGGTATCTCATGCATAAAAGTAGAAAAAGAATTAACGCGCTCATTTTTCTGAGTTTTGGCCTTTCCAAACTCCAAGTCGGGTTCCAGCAACGCGTAGCGCCGAGTAGCGTCGCACGAGTTTCGTACATCGTGGAGCGCATTGTACAGCTGGGCAAAGCTCTTCTTGTCGTCGGACCGGAAGTGGTCGACCAGTGTGCGGTGTACCAGCTCTCCGCAGTGTACCAGCCGGGCGGAGAGGGCGTTGGCTACGAGTGACCGGTGCAGGCGCACGCGGGCGTGGCAGCGGCGCTGTTCTTGATAGCTCTGCAGGCGGATGAGGTGCGCGAGCTCGGCGAGCGAGGTGGACGAGGTGGAGACTATATCCGAGGGGAAAGCACCGTCTGTATACTGCGAGAGGTCGGCCGGGAGCAAGCGCGGGAGACGGCCGGCGGGGGCGGAGACTGAGGGGTGCATTTGCGGCCGCGGCGCGGGCTGAGGCGCTGGCTGAGGCGCTGGTCTCTCATGGTGTTGTTGTTGTTGTTGCTGCTGCTGCTGCTGCTGGTCGGGTTCATGAGTCGAGGTCTGCGCCAGCCGGCTTCCCATCTTCGAGGCGTGGTCGGATGGCGTGGGCGACCTGTGCGGGCTGGGGGACCGGCGCGCGGCGTCGCGGGGAGGGTCATGGATTTCGGGAGGGGACGGCGTAGGGCTCCTAGAAGAGACCTGAGTGACAGTAGGTGACACGGCTGTATAGGCTTCCTGTCAGCGGATGCCAGCACATCATACAGAGGCCAGAGCTTGACGCTACGGGCAGCCGAGGGAAGCGGCGCAGAAACGTACGGGGAGACGAATAAGCCGGCCCCGGCGGCGAGGAGGAGGACTGGTTGCGTCTGATCATCGCGCCATGGGGAGGCGCGCAAGTGATGCCCGAGACGCTCGAGGGCGGACTTCGTGCTGGCAGAGGGGACGGGGGCTGAGGGCTGCGAGCTGCGATCGCGACGGCGAGGCGGGCTTGGGGAGCGGTCGCCGGTTGGTGATGCTGCCACGGCGGTATCGATAAGGCAATTGCACGCACCGCTGCCGCTTCCTCACTTGTTCTCAGGAGGTGGACACGCCAATAGAAGCAGGGGCGCCGAGGCCAGTCGAGGCAGGAGCGCCGAAGTTATTCGCGCGCAGCGAGCGCGCACATAGGCCGCCGACACCTCAGCCAGTGGCGACTGCCCGAACTCCATGCAGCCCGTCCTCATACCTCCATCCATGAGGCCCGCCAGCTGGCACCGGAGCCCAACGAATGGGGGCCCAGCACTGCCGCTCCAAAACTACCGGGGTGCAAAGCGGCCACCTGACGCGACTGCCTGGCTTGCTCAAAACAGCATCGTGCATCGTGCAGCCCCGCGACCAGGCCGTGAATTCACGGCGACTTCGAGTGCCGCTCCATCCCAGCCTCCCCAGCCGCCCGCCGCGCTGCTGCTGCTGCTGCTGCTGGCTGCCCCAGGCATTTTGCGCCGCCGGGCTGTGGTTCTGTCGTCCTAGTGGTAGTTGCCGTAGTAGTCCAACGGCCGGGCGGACAGCGCAGCGGCTGCCCAGTGCCCGCCTGTTGACCGCATCTGCGACCGCCGCCCGCCGCCCCGCTCAGCGCGGGACTGCGCCAGCTCCAGCCCCAGCTCCAGCGCTGCAGCGGTCGACGAGAGCGTCCGCTGCGTGCCCCATCGCAGACCAGAGACCAAGGCATGACCACTGATTGACCGCAACGTCGATGGGCAGAAAAGCACGCTTCCTCGGGTCAGTGGATCAAGTGGACCGCCCTTCCTGCACGGCCCTTGATGCGCTGTCAATGCATGTTGGCCGTCGCGCGCGCTGCACTCGCTCGCTTCTCGCCTTCTGCAGGCCAACCCAGCCCGGTCCTAGAGAAAACGCCTCCTCTCCAATGATCGTGAACCAATCTTGCCCCTCGCTCTCCTCCGGCCTCGAGCTTTGTGAGACGGCTCCCGGTGGCCCAGGCGGGCGATGCCTCTTGCGAGATAATCCGTCGGTCTTTCTTGCGCCGCGCGAACCGTTGAACCGTGGAGAAGCCGCCCTGTTCTTCAGCATGCGACTACGCGCATACAAGCGCTGTCGTGCCATGGCTGGCTGCCGCCCTTGACTCAGATTTTTATGCGCAGCGAGCAGAGGCCTAGAAACAGGTCGTGCGCACGCACTGCTGCCGCGGCTGCACTGTGCCATGAGGACCAGTGAATTCATTGACCACGCGCCTTCTATAGGCGGCGTTCTACTGCGCCCGCTGCAGCCGGAAATGAGGGCAAACATCCGGCTCATTCTCGTGACAGACCTGGTCAATGGAAGGTGGTTGGAGAGACAAAAAAATGTAACCTGTGCCATGCAGGTAGCCGCAGGGAACCATGCTGCGCTTCCCAGCCTCAGCCCGCCACGCCAAGCCGAGCTGGCTATGGAACCGCGTCAGTTTGCTTTTGCTCTTCACGACAGCTGGCACTGCAACAATTATTCTCGACGTTCATGGGTACCCAACGTTGCTTGGGCAACGCTCCGGCGCCTTGGAGTAGGTACCCAACCACGTCCGACCAAGCGTGATCTGGGTTAGGACTGCTGATCTTGCTGTCCCAAGGGAAAATCATTTCGGCGCGGACATTTTGCTGCGCCGTACAATCTGTCTGAGACGCAGCATCGAAGCCTTACGAATGTTCCGGGCGCTTAGCAGAAGCCCAAGGTTATCCCAAACAGGTTCGCCGGTCCAGGAGCCCCCGCTATATTTCTACGCGGGGCTCCCCTTTGCTGTCCGTACACGCGACATCACCTGAATCCGCGACACTTCGCCGCGCGGCTAGCTCGTCCATAGACTTACAACCAGCTCATCGAGGTGGAGCCGGATGGATACGCCGAAGGACTTCAGCAAACGCCGCCATGCTGTGGTGAGACTGTCGAGCAACCACTCAACTTTTCCGCATGGAGCCGGCCATCTCGATCCCGGAAGCCTGAGAGATGCTCAGCAGCGGACAGGATACCGACGATGCTGCTCACTGAAACCGACGAAAATAGCACCCAATGACGGCATCTGAGGCCGGTGAAGCAGCTTATGTATGTCTGTGTTTGATTCATGCAATTCTCTGCAAATGAAGGAGGCGACTCCTGCGTGAGAAACTCGCGCTTCGCATGTATATCGGTGAACGTTAGGGCTAAATGTGGATTGAGGTTGTCAACGGATACACGTGTCTGCGGAGCATCCTTTAGGCCTCTCCGCAATTGCCCGAATGGGCCACGATGTAACCCTGTCTCCGCTGGCGCCACGACCGTACTCACCTCAGAGCCTCATCCGAAGTCGGTTGCTGGCGCTTAGCCTCCTGTTTTTCAGCCCCGCGCCATTGGCGGGGCAGCGGTGCCGTCACCTCATCTTCTCTCTCAGCAGCGGCGCGACCTGCTTGCGGCTGGCGCCAGTATTTCCTTGCCGCCACACTTTCTTCCATCCCGGGTCGCGGCCGGCGACGTGGTACTCGCCCTCAAGCTCGTGCAGGTCCAGCTCTTTAGCTGCAGATTCAACGAACGCACGAGCATGCGCCTCTGAGCGATCTGATAGAGCCCAGAGCAGCAGCTGCCTGCGAAACTCACCGGCCTCAGTGGTGAATGCCGTCATGATGGCATACAGATCCAGTCCCCTCTGCTTGGCGAATTCTCCGAGGGCGCCGCAAAATGACAAGTTGCCGTGCTTTTCCTCTTTGGCCTTTTCTTGCAGGAAGTCGAGCGGCTTGACAACAGAGCTAATGCCGAGCTTGACCCCGCCCTCGTTCCACTGCTTGTAGTCCTTCCGCAAGATGTCGTTTAGCGCCAATCGGCCGATGTCCTGCTTTGCATGGTTGATCTCGTCGTAGAATTTGTCCCTACTGAATTCCGGGTTCGTCCTGTTGCACGACATGATCTTAGCTTCCAAGTACCCGGACGCGGCCACGTCATGCTCGGTCGTTTTCTCCTCGGACGTCAGATTCGTGGTATCTATCAGGATGCTGGCCAACACGAGCTGCGCAGCCTGCGCGTCCCACAGCTTGACTTGGGCCGCATCGTTGGCAGCCCCATCAGCCTGCCCATGAGAGGCTCCGGAGGACAAGGCCGCAGACGATAAGGCGTCCCACGTGGGCCGGAGGTATTCCGTGACAAGACTCGAACAGCTGCCTGACTTTGTTATCATTCGAGGCTCATCGCCGGTGTCTTCTGGAACTCTGTGCTCGTCCTCATGGTGATCTATTGTGCCGCCGACCCGCCCCCCGTAAACCTTGCCCAGGATGCCTTGCAAAGCATTGTGGTCGACAGTTATCCATTTCGTGTTTTCCGACGGCAGTATTTGCCCGATGGAACCCAGAGGCGGAAGGTCGTCGAGGGTGATTAGGTGCTGCGGCTGCAGGTTGGCGTGGGGCAGCAGGGCGAGGAACTCTGGTCGGAGACTGAGGTCGGCAGCCGGGATATTGGTGATGGGAATATAGAGCGGTGAGAAGGCGTTCTGGGGAGGGCGCTGGCTGCGGATGTAGGCGTAGAGCAACGAGCAGGTCAAAGAGTCGAGGTCTGCAAGGCGTTACCAGGGCTTGTGGCGCACGAAAACGGATTCTGGGCGCATACCAGCCGACTCGTTGCCGATGACGAGAGTAACACGTTCATGGTTGGTGATGGCGGTGTGCAGTTGGCTTTTTGCGTGGACGAGGAAGTTGCGGATTGAGTTACGCGGAAAAGCACTCATTCTGTCGGCAGATGGAACGGATTGAATCGGCGTCGTCTTGCGGCGCAGTTGTCGACGTTCTGCGCTGCGCGGCGTGAATGCTTGCTCAGTCGCCGACTCACTCTGATGTCACCGAGGAGTCCCGCGCTCGCGCCCCGATTCGACCCGGCCGCAAGCCTTCATCTCTCGCTTCTCTCCACCACGCGCATTTTCATTCATATTGCGCGCTTCAAGCCATTCCTATCCACACCAGCCGCGCCATGGCGGATCCCGCAAGACCCCAGGACTCAGCCGTCGCCGACGGTCGGACGCAGTCGGAACGCGCCATGGAGCACCTGGAGTGGCTTGGCGGCAGGCTGCATCCGCTCGAGCAGAGCCTTCTTCTGAACAATCTCGAGAAATTCATGAAAGATTCCGACGGCATGGTTGCTCGCATCAAGCGCGGCGAGCGGCCTGCTGACGTTTTTGCATCGCCCGACGCTGCCTCCGCTGACACCTCGACCCGTCCCGGACCGCCGCCAACCGAGTCAGCCGGCCTGGACGCGGGAGCTTCAAGACGACGACGCCTGAGTTCTGGTCAAAGCAAAGTGCTAACTGGATCTGCCGCCGTTTCATCGGCATCGTCAGAGACGGCACGGCGCGGCCTGTCAAGCCCTGAGCAGGGCGTGGCGCCAGCCAACCCGCGGAAGAGACACGCGGAACAAGGTAAGCACGCTGACAGGGATTCTATCAATGCTCCTCCTCCCATTTTCCCATCACATTCGTTGCTGCATTGGCGTCCTGCACCGTCTGTTGATCCGAAGCTCGATCACCTTGGGTGGCGCTGATCTGCCTTTACCCAGATTGATGTTTTCCGCATGGTCCAGCTCCACTTCTCTTCCGTTGCGGAGGCTTCCACGACACAGCGTCCCCAATCAACGGAAAACATGCCGGGGGTGGTCCAGACCAGATCTGCCTTCCTATTTCCTGCAGAGCCTGCTCGAAATGGTCGTGATGCTTTATGCAAGCCAGCCGAGACCCACCAAGAAATCCTCCGATGCATCGTCATCTCCCCTGTGTCCGTATGCCTGCCATTGGCGATGACAAGGCGTTGCTTGTTTTCCAGGACCACATGGCCATTCTTCCCAGCAATGTGGATTAAAGGGCCATATGACGCGGAATTCGACCCACGAAGAGCACAGCAGTGGCTGGGAATGACCTTAAAAAAAGATTTTCAATCGTATCACCCATGTCTAGACGACAGCGCATAGAGGCATCTTCTCCACCATATGACACCACGGAGTTCTAGAGCTTAGAAAGATTTCACCGGTCCACAGATCAGTCAGCAAGCCTGGTATGGAGAGCGCGCCGTGCCAACGTGCATCTGCATTTGTATGTACAATTTCTCGGGAAATGGTAGAAAGCGGCGCATACGGGCATTATCAGTGCATCCTCCACAGAAATCAATGATCTTCCGGAACCTAGGCCGAGGCCCGGATCGTACGATCTTGTGGGGATCAAGTGGACCGCTTCGCTTGACGTGTATACGAAGGAGCGCAAGAGCACGTAGCCCTAACAATTATGGACAACTTGCATTCAGCCTACCGCGATCTTTCTTCTCGCGTTTCTCACAATCAATTCTTTGCATGTTGATTTCCTATCCTATGTATCCGCTCGTCCGATTCTCTCCCGAGGGCACATGAGCTCGCATGTGCACGCTGAAACCTGCCCTGGTGTATTGTTGTCTGTCCTCTTGCGGGAGTATCAGTATGTTTTCTCTGAGTTACATGGATACCCTCATTGTTGAACCCACGTACACTTCCTTGCTGAATGCTTTGCACTTTCTTGCCTTGTCACAAGAAGGCTACCCTTCTTGCTCTCTTATTCTCGTCCTATCAGTCTTGTTTCCATCCAGGACCCCTAGACAAGAATTCACGGCATGTCTCCAGTGTCACTCGGGTCTACGTTTCTCCCAACGCTACGGAGATCCACCCTAACGGCACAGAGAACACTCGGACCAAGACATACGCCGTTCTTTCTAGCAACCCTCAGTCAACATGGCCTCCTTATGCGTGTCTACATTCATTTCCATCAGTAGTAGCACCAGCATCTCTACATGAATTTCTGATCCTCTGCGTCAATCGTCAGCCGTTCTAGGCTCACTCCCATTCCTCATACTTTTCTCGTCGGGTCCCTTTTGAGATAAAACGACCCACCTCCGGCTCGCCACCGCTACCGATCGCTGCCCCTGGCTGCCTTTTGCAGGCTCTCTATCTTGCTTACATCCAGCTACGCAGCTAACGCAATGCCAATTCATAAGCGCCACGTGGACGATTGTCGAGAATTGCGGTGCGGCAAGTACCTTCCGGCGGCTTACCGCGCTTGTCCCTTTTCCCGCGCGGCTGCGGGTGATGTTCCGATGGCATAAATCCGTCTTCCCTGATGTTGCGCGCCAGCGAAAATACCAATGGCAGCCAATCAACTTGCTGCAGGCTGACCATCAGCATTGACACCCGGCTGGATGTCAGCAAACTAACCACAAATGTTGCAGATGACGACACGTGCAGCGCGGCTCCAGCGACAAAGTTTCCCTCTGCTCCATACTTTGGCTAGTCAGGAGCAGGAAGATCTGCGAATTTTATTGGACGAGCCCTGATCTAGAGCAGTCGCAATTTCTTCCAAGATAAGGTTATCTTCCGCACCTGTCGGCTTTTTCTGAGGCTCATCGTCATTTAGCGGCGTCTACTTGCGGGCCCGCGGCGGAGCTTTTTAGGCATTGATGTATAAACAACAGACGATCCCGGAGGAAGCTCCGTTCGTCCCTCATGAGACTCGCCATTCTCAAGAAACAGCCCAGAAACCCTCCTTGAAGATGTAAGTAGAATGCTTCAGGAAGAAGCTGTCGCAATATGCCAAGGCTGATGACAGTCCAGCCGACATCGGTGACGGGAACCCGAATTCAAGCCCTGCTACCAACGATCGCAATACAAAAAGCTCAACATGCATTTCGCAGACTACGTCGAGGCCTACAACCTCAACGACGAGAGTGCCAAAGGGCAATTTTTTACCGATGACATCGTCATTGAGGGCGCGCACGGCAGCTTCCAAGGCAAAGAAGCCGTGCTCGCATTCTTCTCCGACGGACACAGGGAGGCCAAAGAGCGTCTGAGCCCCCGCGTCGTCGTCGAGCAGGGCGAGCACATCATGGCCGAGTTCGATGCCGAGTTCGTGGCCAAGCAGGACTTCGCGGCTGACAGCATGCTCGGGGAACTGAAGGAGGGAGAGGCGGCGAAGTTGCGGTTTTTCGGGGTTTACAAGTTGAGGGACGGCTTGATATGTGAGATGCGGCTTGCTATCTGGCCCCATCCGGAGAAGATTGGGCCTTTCTGAGGGTAGAGGTGGAAAGGCTGGAGTCGGTTGGATGAAGGCAAGCGGGTGGAAGTAATGACCAGAGACATGCGTCATGTAAGCTTAAAATCTTGTCATGTCCGCATGGCCTAAAACTTTCCTGCACATTTGAAGTTCTGTACTCGTATTTATTAAAGACGCCACTGATCGACGACGCCGCACGCCGCCTAAGTTGGCAAGCGAAATGCTTGGTTATCACCCAAGCGTCAGATCTTATCTCACTCTAGCAGACTTATCTCCTCGTCTACGTCTTTGAAGATCTATCCCACCGAGGCTGGAACGTCTTCCCAACTTCATAAGGGTCGGCGGCAATTCCGGCGTTCCTGTCAGAACACCGAAAGGCACTACACATGGGCGCCTTTACAACAACTCAGTGCGCGCTTACCTCTATGAATGCGGACGGAGCAACCTCCTCTCATGGTCTGCGGATAAAGTTCATATACAGCTTCCAGAACGGTACTCGGGCCCAACCATTTTCCGCATCGAGATGTGGGGGGCCCGGGATTGTGAGCCCGGTTGCATGAACGCTAAACATGTGAGAAACGAGACTACTGTCCTCACAAACACTACTCCTCTATGCATACCTCTCTTGCGACCTCTTACTACGGCATTGAAAGATGCTTGGCTAAAGGACGCGAGAGAAAAAAAGGCGTTCCTGACCTTGAAACGCCGTCGAACGGGCTGAAACATGAACTCCCCCGCACATGCCGGTCCCTACCACAACCGGCTACAAACAGATAGCTCGCTTCGCTTCCGAACGGCCAAAACAGATATAGCCAAACACGTTTCACCTACCTTCCACATACGGCATCATTGGTCCGAACGATATTGAGACTCGGGCAAGAGACGGTCAAAGGGGAAAATCAGGCCAGCACAACCGAACGCATACACCCTTGGCAGGGGTCGAAGTCCTCCAAAATGCACTCGCCCACCAGCCCACCGGACAACACGGACGTTTTAAGAGAGACAGGGCCAAGTCGCGATTGGCGGGCTTTGCTTTAAGGTTATGCAGGTCACCCGCATGGCCCTCTTCTCTCTCGTTAATTTATCCCTCTAGTTTCGCCTTCCCGAGCGGGCTTGGTGCACCTTGCGGTCGTTTCGTGGACGGACGATTCCAAGGGCGGGTTATAAAAGAAACGACGCTTTACCCGCCGTCGCGCGCTCTCCCGTCTCTTTCTCCACCGTCTCTATCACAGCCCCATCCGTCTGAACAATCGCAGCCATGAAGTTCCTCCTCCCGACCGTCACAACCCTCGCCTGCCTCGCGCAGTCCACGCAGGCGGCGACATGGTACTTCCTCCGCTACTACTCCGCGTCTGGCCAGAAGTTCACCGGCCTGACCGGCGAGATGGTCGTGCCCAAGCTGCCAAAGGCCGGAACTTACTATCTGTACGTTTTAGAAGCTTTGTTGCATACAAAGCCAGAACACTGACGATAAACAAGGTGGCCCGGTCTCCAACCCACCGACAACAGCGGCGTGTACCAGAATGTGCTTGACGGCAACAGCGGCACGTGGTGGTTCGGCAGCGGATGGTGCTGCTCGAACCCCTCGCTCCCCTGGGGCGGCGGCTTCAACACTTACGCGGGCGAGACGATCAAGTTTGAGAACGTGTTGGACGGTGATTCGTGGAGGTCGTCGACGACGCATGAGAGTACGGGCACGGTGAAGACGGATACTTTTGCTCTCTGTAAGCTACTTTATCCCTTTTTTTTTTACTCTCTTGTACTTTCCGTTTGATTGGGAAGACACTTGCAAAAAAAGAAAGGCGCAAGTCGAGAAGAGCGGAAGAAGGGTCGGGAAAGAAAAGAAATGCCAGCGGATGAGGTTTATTAGTTTTTACCGTGGTTGTTTTATCCGCATCATTGCGTTTCCAGGAAGTACATTCTTTTCTCAGAAAACATGGCTGACTCTGCCAAACACAGCATCCAAATCCTTCAACCAGGTGCTCTTTGCTATCGAGCTCACTGGCGTGTCTTGGGACTTTGGCCCGCTCGAATTCAAGAACATTGTCATCGTAAGTCGTCTCCGTTCCGTCTTCGTCTCAAGCCAGACACGAATCAAAGCATAATTCTAACGCACACAAAAGACTGCTACCGGCACGGACAGCTCCTGGTGCGACAACACGCCCGAGAACTACAACAGCGCCACCAAGTTCAGCATCTCCGGCATCACCAAGAGCTCCAGCGGCGGCACGGTCACCTGCAAGATCAGCAGCCTCATGTTGCAAAGCCCTGCTTAAAGGAATATAATCCTTGCCATGTTGTCGATTGCTGCCCTATTATGCGTCGTCTTCTGTTTGTTCAAAAGCGGAAGACTCGAGTCGTGATCTGATTGGCGGTAGGCGTTTTTCACAGCCGAAGGAATACGCGAGGCAGAGGTTTAAACGTTTCTCATGTAAATGATTTTAGTTGACCAACTTGTACATACAATACCAACATATTTGTTTACCTTACGAGCGAATACGCTGGGATCGACTGGTTTGAGCTGTCTGGCCAACCAACCATGTTTCATCGTTCTGCGTCCGATATCATGCCATCTCAAACCGCCTGAATCGTCGAATACGCTTCAACAGATGACAGGGCTGACACTACAGATACGGCCTCCCTGGAATAGGTTTCTCCACCGCGTCGCTAGAGAAACTGCAGTGTCCAACTACTTCGGTCCCGTCCAACCCACTGTGCTCCGGAATCGCGCCCCACATCAACGGCTTGGTCTCGTCCGTCCCAGCCGGCGCATGGCAGGCCGCCGAGATAGCCGCGCTGCAGGTAGACGCTGTAGGCATTCCAGACGCGAACCTTCTCCGGGCGGCAACAACAAGAAAGATAAGGAAACAGATCAGCGGCGGAATAAGCAGAAGCATGCCCAAAGGAGAAAACGCTATGAGCGTAACATCATCCGGAGCGCTCCTCTCTCCGCCGCTATTCCAAACCGCGAACCTGACGATGAAATAGCTCTGCGACCCGAGCCAGTGCACGCCGCACGAGAGCGTCAGAAACGGCAACGCGTACCGATACGGAAGCTGCAGGAAGTACGTCGAGCGCTGCGAGCCGCGTCGCTCCGTCACGCGGAGCGCCTTCCTCTCCTCGGCGAAGCTGTTCCACTCGGCGGAGAGGCAGATGTTGGTGAGGAGCGAGTTGAAGACCAGGTACATGCAGGAGAATAGCACCTGCGGAAGGTTTACGAGAACCGCAGCGCCCATTTCCGGGGCTGAGCCGCGCAAGAAGGACCCCCCGGTAGACATGTTCTCCCAGTGTATCTCGCCGAGCCCCAGCTGCCATATCGCAGCTAAGCCTCTCTCGTCGTAAGACTTAGATAGCCAGAATGATATACCTACTACGTTTGCTACGAGAGCGCCAATGGCGCAGACGAAACTTTAATCGGATCAGCATGTTCGTGTATAAAGGTAGGAAGCTTAGGCAGACTTACGCGAAACTACTCCTGCCCATCTCATTCCTCTGGTGCCCTGCCACCACCTCTTTGCATCATCCGGACTTTGGTATGTTTGTGGGGTGTTATACAGCCTTGGCCACCCCTTACTCGGCCCCTCCCGTTCGATCATCAGGCTTTCGGTAAGGCACATTCCCTTGGTCGTCGCATCCGGCGCACGCAGAAACGACGAGACCGCATCCCCGACGGTGATGAGCGGGTTTTCGTCCATCTTGAAGCCCACAACAGTCATGCAGTAAAGCTTTAACGCGTTGATAACTACGACTGTGATCATTATTGAAGGACTGAAGAGAACATCACACGGCCGATCCTCGGTGCGCTCGCTGAGGCAGTAGTCGATCAAGGTTCCATTACCCCATCCAGCGCAGGATTCGGACTTCGCTCTGGATCCAGATTGCGTCCCTTCGTTCGCGTTATCCCTGGGCGGATCACAGATGTATAATTCTTTCTTGTAATTTTCGACATACGCTTAGTTTTAGAGGTGTATTATCCAATCATACTCATATGATAATCTGTCTTCGGCGCAATCAGGATTTTTGAAGTTGGAATTCGGATTATGTCTTCCAGCGGGCTTCGAACAGATCCAGTAAAACGTGGTCCCAATATTATCGGCGATATAGTACTGAGATATCCCAAAAATATGAGATGTTGGTAACGGATCTGTTGTGGTGACTTTCAGCGACCAGAACCACATTTTGTCTCGAGGTGATGAAGCTTTGCGCGTAGACACTCATACAATCCGAGTTCCTGAGAACTGAGAAAGAAGAAGTCTTCTTTTTTATATGGGAGATGTTCGACGTTAACGGCGATTTGTGGGTGAACGAGGCATAGTTGATCAATGGCAATTTTGGGTCAGAGGTCCAGTTGTCGGAGGGGCTAAGAAACCCCGGGGGTACTACGTAAATGTCGTACTTATTGTGTGGCTGTGTCACAATGAACGCTGAATTGTAGCTCTTCTGTGTTAGTTCCCTTTTCTCACTGCGAAGAGGGAGCCATCCGAGACGTACAATAAATGAATCAGTGCAGATGATATTCCAAGACACCACCAAATCACGACCTTCAACCGTGGGAGGTACTTCAAATTCCTCGTACTCGAGATTTCTATATTCAGCCAGTCACCGTTCCAATGAGCTTTGTCGATAGCTACCCGTGTGGGAGCGCAAACGGCCTGCATGCAGTAATTGCTGCCTCCAAGGAGGATGGTGCTTATCACGTTGATTCCGAGATGTAGTAATCCGCTGACATGGCGAGTCTTCCTGCAATTGCCGCTGTAGATCGACGAAGCGGCGAGCCCTCCCGTAGCGTCTATAGCCCATATCAAAACAGCAATGTTGAGAGTGAGAGCAATGCCGGCCAGCAAAGTTCCAAGGCGTGCTCCGAACCGCCAGCCTTTCCATCCGTGTCGATGGCCTTGGCCCGAGGAGAGAGATTTCTTGTCGTATCCTGGTTCAGCGTGATTCTCGGAAATGCCGGACATGATGGTATAAAGGCGGGGCGAAGATGCTGCTTTGAACGGATTCGAAATTCTGAAATGGAAGCGAGATACTTGGAAAGGAATGGAAACCGGATAGAGTGCATTGCAGCCCTGTTAAGCCTCATGATAACCGCACAGGTGAGTAGAAATATCCTCCTTGTATGACCTTGTATCACCGACTAAAAATATATGCCTCCCACAGGACAAAAAATGTCGTGCCAGCCTCAAGCCTGAAACTACGCTCAGAACTCACCTGGTAAAGTCAGAAAGTACAGGACTAGCGGGGAAACGCAATTCATGCTCCACCACGTATTCTATTTTGGTGTCCTGAGACAGTGATTCCATAGGCCCATGAACATGATGATCAATGAATAACATGTTATAGCATGACCGGTATAAATGAGCGCATACAAAAAAGTACACATTAAGTGAAGTTATGCTACTCCTGTGAGCGACACCCAAGATCGGGCATGTAAATGATGGGTACATGAAGGGTATAATAAAATGGCTGACCCCTATTTACAAGATGACGGGGAAGGGTTTCAAGAAGAATATCAACACGAGAGGCAGAAGGAGAGAGCGTTCAATGGCCGTGTGACTCTCATTTTAGAGCTCGGTGGGGTCTTGAACTACCGGATGTTTGGGCATATTGGGCTTGTAGAGCTGTTTGTCATTGGCAAGTTAGCTTTCCATCTTTTTTGTGTTCCACAGGACGCGTAAACCGCCG
Organism: Botryosphaeria dothidea; assembly: GCA_011503125.2. NCBI lineage: Eukaryota > Fungi > Ascomycota > Dothideomycetes > Botryosphaeriales > Botryosphaeriaceae > Botryosphaeria > Botryosphaeria dothidea. The sequence goes on from WWBZ02000001.1 coordinate 4,469,909, forward strand.
ACATCGGCAGGGACGAGTTTTTTCTTCGTGTATCTTGGTGTATGACTTACATTCTGGCAGCGAGCATTGTACTCGCTGGTATCACCGGTGATCACTTCCGTCTCGTTCCCGGGCACACCAATCTTGGCAAGAGGGCCGCTCGTAGGCGTAGCCTTGTCCCAACCGGGACCGGCGGTAGGGTTCTTGATCCATGCAACAAACCAGTCATTCACCCAATCCGCGAGCGCCTGTTGCTCTTCGGTCACATCCTCAAGATCCTCGAAGCACTGGTTGCCACCATGGAAGAAGGGAACCTCAGAACCATGCGAAGCGCCCATGCTGGGTACACCAAGAACGTTGCTGTAGTTACCAAACCAGCGGTAGATCCAGGTGGGCTGTTCGGACGCACGGATATCGAGGAGGTAGTCTGTCGGGCAGAAGAAGCGCGCATCACCGTAGCTAGCGCCGCTCATGAGGGAGACTGACTCGTAGTCCGACTCATTGTAGCTAGCAAAAAGGTCCTCATCCGGAACATGGGCGAGATCAGCATCAAAAGTGTTGATCCACTCGCTGAAGTCGGTGTTCTCAGCCGAGTATACTAGGGAGAAGATTTTGCCTTCCTGATCGGAGTTTCCAACAATGAGAGGGACGTCCTTCGGGTAGTTACCAGCAGCAAAACGGCCCGGGTAGTCCTGGAAACGGGTGATGTTGTCCACGATCGGCGCGAACCACGTGTTGTAGGTGGAGTTGAAGCTGGACGTTTCGATGTCGTAAAAGCTGATCTGGCGCAGATCATTGAGGGTAACGAGAGCCTCACCGGTGGAGTTAGCGACATCGGCCTTAACCACGTTGAGGCCGACATCCTCCGGAGCGTAGCCTGGTCCGGACTCAGCGTTTGCCGACATTTCAATAGCGCCAGCGATGAAAGTGTCGGGGTGGTTCCACAGATAGTGGTCAACCATGACCGATCCGGAGGAATGACCACCGAGGACAATGTGGTCCTTGTTGCCGCCAAAAGCTTGTTTCTCTGTTAGAAAACAGTCCGCGTAATTCTCGCCCAACGGACTCACCGGCAATATTGTTGTAGATCCATTGCACAGCAGCTTCGACATCGAGAATGTTGAAGTTTTGTGAGGTGCCGTTCAGCTCGCCAGACAATTCAGCTGCATTAGGAGCGCCAAAGATTGACTCGCGGTAGTTGAAATTGACATAGATGACGTCCTTGGAAGCAAAGTTGCTGCCCTGCCACTGCGAGTTGCTGGAGCCGCCAGTGACCATAGCACCTCCATAAATGTAGACAAAGACCTGCAGCGCCGTTAGTGATGGGCATGGCAAGTTACTCAAAGGAGTGAGGGAGGTATGCGGGGTCAGTGGCTATTGATGCTTACGGGAAGGTTTGTACCGTTGGCAGGGGTCCAGATGTTGAGGTTCAAGCAATCTTCACCCTGAGCGGTTAAGGTGCTGCTGACGCTGGCCTGGGCGCATGTCGATCCATATTCGGTTGCGTTGAACAGGTCCCATGACGTCGCGGGGGAAAGAGGCGGCTTCCACCTGTTGCCGTCGGCGGTGGAATCGGCAAAGGGGATGCCTAGGTAGACGTAGTTGCCGGTGCCGTCCTCAGTGAAGCCCTGCACAAGACCTGATGAAGTCAGTGCAGTGGGGACGCCGTCGCAGGTGTTGCCGGCCTGGCCAGTGACAATGGCGGAAGTGGCCAGGGTCAGGCAGGCGGCGGTGTCGATGAGAGCGTCGACGATTCCCATGGTGTTGGCCCTGGATTAGGTTTGCTAGGCTGGACTGAACGAAAGTCAATGGAGTCGATTGGCGAGCAAACGAATCGACGCGGTCGGCAAATCACAACCTAGTTGGGAATGAAACGAACGAGCGTAAGAAATAGAGCGAGGGAACGTGGGCAGAGAAGCAGAGGGGCGTGTTCGGGGCCTCGACCTTTTCACAGCCCAGGGCACCCGACGGGCGTTAATGCGCGGCGGCGCATAGCGAGGAGGCAGACTAAAGCGGTATTTCCCGCGGGCGATGGAGGGGAATGGGGCGGTAGGCAATATTGAAGTCCTGGCGGGGTGGGGCGGGGAGAGAGGTTTGCCGATGGGGTGGTGGTGGTGGGTTGTGCTCGATTCGGCTTCTGCAGAGGTGGTGCATTGAGAGAGCAGGAGCCTTCTGGAAGACCGGGAGCCTCCCGCTAATCTCACAGGGACCAGGAGAGGTCAGATCGGTCGTCTCACGCCACAGAGCAGCCCGAATCCACTGCTCCAACCACGGCCTCCCTGGAATCTCCGTGGGCCAGTTGCGGGCGGGCGGCTCAAGCGGGCAAAGGCCGTGGTACCGAGGCTCCTGGGGGCATTGGGAAGGAGATGGAATCAAGCCCGCAAAGAGATGACGAAGACGCACGATTCAGAGGGTCGGCAAAAGGTCGGAGGGGGAGGCGAGCAGTGCGGCGGCGCTGCAGACGCCAATTCCGCCGGGTGACCACGCGCGGGCGGCGATCGGCCATCGGCTGCAGGAGCTTGGCGGCCATGGCGAGTCGAGCAGCGCAGCGGGTGATGGCGGGACGCGTGAGGATGAGAGGAAGCGAAGCGTTGACGGCGGCGGCGGCGGCGGCGGCGGCGGCGTTTGTTCCCAGGCGGCGCACCGTGGACGGTAGGCGGGAGGCGCAAGAATAGCAGGCGCCACCCTTGCCGATGAGCTAAACAAAACCACCACCGCGCACCACTCCCGGCTACCGCTCTCGTGGCTCGCTTCCCGAGCTTCCGCCTCCGATGCTGCGTTTCCCCTTCCGGTAGGGCTGACCCGCGCTCTGCTCTCCGCTCCCCTCGTCTCGCGGCTGCGCTCTCCCAGTTCGCGACTCGACCGAGGTCTAAATCACGCCGATGCTCTGGCCTGCGAGCCTGACTCCTGAGCGCTGCCGCCTGACCAATTCTCTGCACCAACACATCTCTCATTCCCGATGGGGCGCTGCGTCGCAATGTCAAGCAGGCCAGCTCGTGCACCGCCCCGGCGTTCGCCTGCAGTTTAGCGGCCCAGAAGCTGCATTCGGTCCGGCTCGTTGCGCTACCCAGGGATGCTTCACTAAACCTCCTACGTCGGATGTCACCCGCCCACTGTCTCCCATCACTGTGCCCCTGCCGCTACCTCTCCTTACGCTAAGTGGCAAGGTCGAGAAAAAACGCTTGAGCCTTTTCGCAATGTCGCCCGTCTGAGGAACAATGTCCGCGGCCTAACCATCCGGATCTTCCTCCACGTCCGCATGTCCATGCCTCAGCCATTATGGCTTTCTTCAGCTCCGAAATGCTGCCTCGCCCGCCGTGCTTTGGTCCTGGTGGACCACTCAGTCCCGCTCATTTGCGGGTGCAACCCTGAGGCCTGAACGATCTGCTGGAGAACCGCGTGGCCCCGACCTTGATGCGACGCAGGGATCGGTCATTGAAACCACGACAGATCATCTGAAGTGAACCATGATTTGCACTCGTCCCATGGCTGGATCCTCGCATAATAATTCTGGGGATCGCGTGTAGCCGCGGCCCACGCCAACTAAAAGACGGACGGCTTGCCGATCTGCCACATTTCTCTCAGTTTGGCTCCTCCTTCCAACCGTCTTGCAACCTACAATGGTTGAAGATACGTTGGGTCAAGTGGTACGCATCCATCCCGCGCTTCCGAGGAAGGAGACGGTCCGCTCCGAGACCCTCTCAATCCTGCCATCTCCTCCACTCTTCCCACCTTGCTAACTTCAGTTGAAGATATCATGGTACATCTGCACAGTTGCCGCCGGCCTCTTTCTGGTCACGAGGCTCTGGGTGAGATGGGACAACATGGGTGGCTTGTATCTTGATGACTACCTCATCAGTGCTGCCTTCTGTTGTCTGGTAGCCGACCTGGCCATACAGCAGAGGATGTGGGATATCGGTATGTCCATCTCCAACTGATTAGCTACCCTTGATTAAACACTGACAAGTCTCGAGGCCTGAAAAACATGGCTGCCACCACTCCTGAGCATTTTGTCGAAATGATGAAGGTATGTTCAGCCTGTCCCTACAGCTGAGCGTATTCGGGTGCTGACCATGGTTCTTCAGCTCATTTACCCTGGCTCCATATTCTATACGCTCTCACTTTGGATGATCAAAGCTGGCCTGGTCCGTATTGCAGCTCTCAACTGTCTCAACTCCATCGGTGCATGCACTTACATTTCCAAAGGTCATTTTCTACAAGAGACTTTCAGGCCATACCTACAAGTATCTTCAAAAGCTGTACAATGCTACTCTCGTATGGCTTGTGGTATCGTGGCTGGTCATTTTCTTCGACACCATCTTTCGATGCTATCCTCTCAGTCGGACCTGGAGCCAGGATCCGAAGGACGCTTGTCCGCCCAGCGCAGCAGCAATCAACTACTGGATCACCATCACTTGTAGGCCCTCGTGGTTCATAAACTTCCTCGCTGTGTCACTGACCGATTCCTACGCAGTCAACATCACTACCGACGTCCTAATCATTTGCCTTCCCATTTCGATGGTGATGAAGCTAAAGCTTCCGCTAAAGCAAAAGTTCGGTGTTGCCGGTATCTTCGCGCTTGGTTTCGTTGTTGTCATTGCAAGCAGTACGTTGCACAATTGCCCAGCGTGGAATGGGGATGGCTCGCTGACACGTCCAGTCGTCCGCGCCGTCTATTCACACAGAAATGAAACGATGCTCACCTGCACGGTGTCAATGATCGAGACATCGATCGCAATCATCGCGACTTGTCTTCCAACCCTCCGTATCCTGATTCTCGGCCATACATCTCGCAAAGGAACGTATGCCAGCGCTCGTCGCTCCCGCGTCTTTGAGCTCCGCGAAGCGGGCCATTTCAGTGGTACGAATCATTACTCCAACCACCAGACTACAATAACGGGCGGGGCACAGCGAGATTCCAGGCGAATCACGCGGCTGCAGATGGGACGCAGCGACAGCGAGGACGAACTGGTCAAGGAGCTGCACCAATATCCGGCTCGGGCCAGCCCTACACATATGCCCCGGTCACCAAGAGAGGTCAAGAGCTTTGACGAGAGGATCAGCGAGGAGACATACGTCAACTCGCCGAAACCAAACGCAATTGAGATCACGACCGAGGTCACGGTCGTACCGGAAGTTGCGGTCACGGCAATTCCAGAGGAGGCGCATACGAGGGACAGTCAGCGAAGCCCCTCATTTATGTCTGTGCGCGAGCACTGATCAAAAAACAAGACACAAGCATTTCTGGGGCACGCTTTCTACTACATCCATATACCTATTTCTTTTTGTCAACGTCTTGTTTGCCTTCTTGCAGTCATGTTTTGCGCAATTTCTGGTCATTTGTGAAAGTGTCAGGCCAACGACTATGCGGGTACGATTTATTTTTCTTTCTCTTTTGCCGTTCATGAGAAGCGTATTTGGAGTCGCGCGGAGTTCACGCTCGGAGCTCGGGCATTTCAACAGGGCCGCACTGCGTCCTCTTTCTCTCTTCCATCAGCAGCGTGGGGACCACATTTATGGCGAATACGGATCATCGAGGAAACGCAAGACACGGCCTTTGCAGTATTCGTAGATAAGACTGCGAAATAGCAGATCAATTTCCGTTTAAATGAGGACGAGGTCGGAGCTCCAACAACAGTGTTCCCTGCATTCGGGCCTTGGAAAGTTTATCGAGGCGCACAAGAGATGAGAGATCTCCGCTGATCCGCGAAAGGGACCAAGGGACCACGAGTAAGGCCGGACTTAAACCTGGCAATTATTTCCGCCCGAGGGCTGACAGAAACAACGACTACTTTCCTTTTCACGGACCCGCTTGAACGATGGCCCGCCAGCCACAACTTAAAAGGGATTGTGTCGCCCATGTCCGAGTCGATCTGTTGCCTTCTCGTTGCCTTTCACAGACTGTTGGGGGCCAATACCCGCGTATTACGCTGTTGCGGATGACTCGATCTCAGTCGGCAAGCCCGATCCGGCCCCTGCTGTTCCATGAGCGGTCTCTTTCAGCTGCTTCTTCCCACGTGCAGGAAGGAGGGTGTGCTGATCCGCGCCCAACATGGCGACACTCCGCGAGGTACAGCACCCAGAACGGCACATCGACAATCGCCGGGCTGTAGAAACGCCGAACGCCTGAGTATTGCATGCGGCAGCCACACGTGCGCCTGGGAAACACACATCCGCGGCGATGGTTTCGAATTGGGAGGGCTGGATGCGCTGACAAAGTCCAGCCAAATTGCCAGGGCAACGGCCGTGGCTGATCGAAGATTGTGACTGTGCAAGAGAGGGCAGGGGGAATGCGAGGGTGCTGCCATCACACGCAGCGAATGGGAGGGACTGTGTCGCTTACATGCATCCAGCTACCCACATTGCCGGGCTCGATGCAGGGCTGTCTGCCTGCCACTACCCGCAGATGATCAGGGAGGCCCATCTGCTTTTCTTTCTCTGCCTCTTCTCGTTCGCTCCAAAGCAGCTGTGCCGTAACCGCTTGGCACGAGCTCTGCATCAATTGCCCACATACCCCAGTCCCAGCTCGTGCTCCATCGCTTTCTCCGTCTTTCCTGTCTGCTTATCATCCTCGCTTCTTGCGCGAAGCTTTTCAGCAAGTGTTTAGCCCTGCGCATCCTTTCCATCGTCGAAGCTTTTCGTTCTCGCCTTTGTCTCTCATCTCTTTGCTTGCGTGGGCTGGCGGACATGTGCCCTCCATCATGATACTTTCGCTTTCGCGCGCTAGTTTTCCGGCGACTGTCTTCTCGCCATGTCCTTTTCGTTCTTGCGCTGGAGCAGGTTCCTATACCTGTCACTGAGCGCGCTGAGTAATGGGGCCGTTGCCCAGACGTCAACGCTTAACTTTGCCAACACCACCGCTCTTGGCTATGATCCGGTGCACTTGATGTGTGCTCGTTGGGAGCATCAATGTATGATTTTGGTTTTATAGAACTCACCTGATTATCTCCGAGCATCGATTAACACTCCCGCACAGCCGTGCTAAAAGGAGACACATTATACATCGACGGCGGCCTCGAAACTACATACGACGGTGACGAGCGCTGGACCGATGAATTCTTCCTCAGCCTGAGTACCGAAAACCTCGATCCCCCCTCAACCCCCACCCACTCACATCTCCCCATCAGACTACTACCTCCTCGGCATCGACATGTCCACGACCTGGAACTGGGAAGAAAACCTCACCACCACCATCCACAACAAATCCGCCTCTTCCCCCCGCCCGCCCACCACCCTCCGCGGCCACCTCTTCCAAGGCCTCTCCTCCGACCCGCGCATCTACCTCTACGGCGGCGCCGACTTCGCCGACAACGACACCGCCCACGCCTACGCTTCCCCCAACGCCGGCGCCCTCTGGTCCTGGAACGCGTCGGACCCCGGCTCCGACTGGCAGCGCCTCGACGTCGGCGACGCGTCCCCCTGGCAGCCCGCGCGCGGCGCGCACGCCGAGGCGCCGGGCCTGGGGCTGGCGTTCTACCTCAACGGCGAAGCGGGCCGCGTGGCGTCGATCGACGTGTGGGGGAACCTGTCGACGCAGGTGGCGCACCTGGAGGGCATGGTCGTGCTCGACACGGCGAACGCGACGGGCCGGACGGCCTGGAACGTGTCGACGGCGGGCATGACGGGCGGGCAGCCGCGCGCGGGCGCGGGGATGGTGTACGTGCCGGAGTTGGGGGAGAAGGGGGCGCTGGTGCTGGTCGGGGGCATCGCGAGGGCGCCGCTGGTGACGGACGATCCGGCGTCTGGAGAGCTGGTGCGGAATGCCCCTTTTCCTTGCTGCCGTTGAGGGTGCGTGCTGACGACATCGACAGATCAACCTGAATGCCGTCCAGATCTGGGACCTGGCTTCCTGGCTCAACGATACCTCCGGCGCAGGGACGTGGTACGCGCAAACGGCGACCGGCGACGTGCCCGCCCTGCGCACCGACTTCTGCGTCGTGGCGGGCGCCGCGAGCGACGAGAGCAGCTACAACATCTACCTCTACGGCGGCAGGAACCCGAAGTCGGGCATTATCTACGATGATGTGTATGCGCTGTCCCTGCCGAGCTTCACGTGGATCAAGCTGTTCACGGGGCAGAGCCCGCGCTGGGGGCATACGTGTCACTTGGTCCCGAACTCGACGCAGCTGCTGACGCTGGGCGGTGCGCTGGATTTGAATCGGAGCACGTGCGATTGGGAGTATGCGGGCGTGGCGGTGTTGGATAGCTGGACCATGACGTGGAATAGCGTGTACGACGACTACGCGAGGCCGTACAAGGTCACACAGGGCATTGCGGAGGTGATTGGGGGTGGGGATGAGGGCGGCGCGACGAGCACGGCGCCGCCGGCGGGCTTCGAGACGCAGGCAATTGAGAGCCTGTTTGCCCGCGGGGCTACGACTACGCCTGCGGCTTCGGGTGGAGGTGGGGGAGGGGGTACCAATACTGGCGCTATCGTCGGGGGCGTTGTGGGGGGCGTTGCTGGGCTCGCGCTTGTTCTTGGTTTGCTGTTTTTGCTTCTTCGCCACAGGAGGAAACGGAAGTCAAGGGGCCCAACAGTCGAGTTGGAGACGCAAGAGGCTCAGAGGTATGAGGCTGAGGGGACAGTGCTCGAGCGTAAGCCGGAGGGCCCGAAACATGTGGATTCGGAGCTTCCGGGGGATACGCCGGCGCAGGAGATGGATGGCGAGGATCAGTTTGAGAGGATTGTCGAGCTGGGGGCAGGGGCGGGGCATGAGAGGTTTGAGCTGCCGGGGAGTGGGGTGGAAGGGAAGGAGGGGGAGGCATGGGAGCAGAAGAGAGAGCAGCAGGATAAAGAAGCGGGTGGGGATGGCGAGAGGGGAGATGTGTGATTAGAAGGGCTTCGGTTAATGGGGCAAAAGGAAAAGAAAGAGAAGAAATGAGTGGGGGCATGATGTGCAAAATACCCTGGGATCTCTTGAGAATGGGAACCTATTCTATCTACGAATGCTAATGGACTTTTTACTACTATCTCTACGTATCGTCTGGTATCTCTTCTTAGGATTCATGTACAGAGCCAATGGCGCAAGAAGGTGTGTAAAGAGTTCCTGGAGCATACTCGAGTCCTCAGCGCTGTAATCGTAGATTATGCGGTGAGAAGAGTTGCTTGCTGCCTAAAACCTCAATGACGCCCCCATCCCTGCCCCTGCCCCTGCCCCTGCCCCTGCCCCTGCCCCTTGTCAGCGCCCTCATCATCATCATCATCATCAAGCACCCCGACTCCCAGCCACCCGTCAGCCCCATCCGCCGCCACATCACGGTAGCATCACATCCTTGCTCTGACCAAAAACCAATAAAGTTACATTGTACCACCTTCTACAAGGGAGAGTGCTCTGGACCCCGGCTCGGTCCTTTCCGACCTTCAGTGCAAGCGAGCGTCGTACCAATCAGCCACCGCACCAGTTTCCATTTCTTAGTCTCAGGATGGGTTCATAGCGGCGTGAGTTTGTGGGTAAAGTACCACGTAGAGTGCCTTGTAATCTACATGTGGGAGTCGATTTTTTGGTGTCAGTTTCCAATGCAGATGAAAATATTCTACAGAATGTTTTCCAAGAGGACGACATCTTCAACTCAAAAACCACTAAGCCAATCCTAAGCACCATGCCAGGAAGTGGCGTAGAAATTTCGTAAACGCTCTAAAGAACCGCCAGAGAAAGACCACGAACTCTTTCCTAACATTTTCTCTAACTCTCCAAAGTATAGTCATCAACTCGCAAAGAAGATTCCAATTGTCCGGTCATCACCTGCAAAAATATCGCTAGTTTCCGGACAACGCATATTCTGGATCCAACCTGTATCTCCATCAGCACGGTCAATGACCAACCTATGCTTCGGAACATGTTTGACATTATGCTTTTGCTTAGCGTGTTAGGCACAGGCAAGGAAGCGCTTCCCCGCTCGGGGAGAGCTGAGCCAAGTCGGGATGATCGTATCGCCCAACTGGCCAGCCACCCGTCATTGATCGGTACTCACTAGACTCCAGAGCCGCAAGGGCATTCAAAGAAGCTGAAAAAGCACTAAATCCCCGTTACTTGGCGGTCGGAAATTCTCAGGACCGGGCATGACAAGGTAAACAATTTCGACTGTTTTGTGGTCAGTCTCCAAGTGAATCATTTTTTTTTATAAACTTTCAGTGCACCATTTTTGTCTCACGATGTCCTTACGGTGACATCATTGGTTGCTCCTCTATTGCATGGTTGCGTAGAAAGACAGTCTTAGTAAGCGTTACATTAAGCTCTGCAATCACATCTGTGGACCATTTCAGCGGCTCTTCTATCGTACGCCCCCGCATAGGAGCACCAATCAACTTCTAGACGCTCTCGGATCTCCGCAACGCTCCCCGAAAGTACCTCTACAAACTACTTTTGACTTCCCACCGTATAAAAAAACAACTAAGTCGCCGTGTTCCATCAACCATTCAATCCGGAAACAAGTCCGTTTTTCCTTACATCTACGTGTTCTTGTGCATATTCTTAAACCCTCAGTCCACTCGAGTAAGCTCCAGGCAAACATTAATGATGTGAGACATATAGTGCACTGTGATTGGACCGTCTCGGCAGGCTGGGCTTTGGAGTCCGAAGCCACAGCAACACCTTCAGCCGGAATCCCAGTCATCCGCTCAGCCTTGTCAACCCTGAAAGTCCGCACATACTCCGGTAATTGAAACCCCTCCTCTTATTTTCAATCTCTAACGTAAAATCCAGGGCCTCAAACCGCAAGTGGCACCTCCCGCCATGGAAGCGACAAGCTCGACAGCGCATGAGAGCCCGCGAGAATCCTCTATCGAGTTGACAACCCTCACACCATCGATCGACAGCTCTCTGCACCAAAGGGATGACAGTCCAGCCACCGATCTCCCTCAAAATGACTCAGATTTGGCGCCGCTAGTAGCTCATGATGCTTTGTCGCACAAAGGGCAACACGAATTACATATGACATCTCAGAAATGCGAATTTGAGCTTCTCAGGACATCTCACGGCCAGGCTGTAGGGCGAACGGCCATGCTGATGCTCATATTAAGCTCAGTCGTCATTCTTACCGGCGCAACATTGTTGGCGTACTTATGGATAGGCCAACGGAATACAGCAACAGCCGGTCACTTGTGGAGGCTTATCGTTCTTCGATCCTGGACGCCACAAGTGGTTACGACGTGTACACTGGCGCTTCGGTGGGCGTTGGCTATTCAAGCTTGCCTATTGACGTCTATGCTTGCTTCCGTGGCTGTGGAGAACTTTGAGGTGGTCATGTCCCAAGTGACGGCCGTGTCCATCATGCGAGCAACCAGTGCTGAGCCTCGAGAGCTCCTTTGGGCTCTGCTGCAAGGGAATATGTACATGCTTTGGGGTGTCAGAACGATAACGCTCACGGCCATATTACTCCTGCTCCAGGCCTCGTTCCAATTCTCGTCGACTATACTACTCTCCGATATCCGAGCCGGACGTATACGAGGAGATGATTCTACCAAGATGATTCCATATGGCCAGAGTGGAGGCTTGTTGTCAAGTGACCAGGCCAGCTACGCCGTTGATAATCCATGGGGCTTCAAACCTCCATCATGGCCGGCATTCGCGGAGTATTCGGAGCCGCCTGTCCAAGCTGATGTCATGATCGATACTGGATTTGTCGTCAGAGCTTTTCTCCCCTACACATTAGCACAGGACAGGCAATCGGTTGGAAACTTCTCTGGAAGAGCAACCATCATCGCAGCTCGGGTTGCTTGTTCCCAGCCAACGTTCTCCAATCTGAACCTGACGATTGCTCGGGACCTTGGCGATCAATCCTTTGGAGTGATCAAAGGAGACCTTGAACTGGGAGAGGTTCCCTTTGAGGCAATGGGTGGATGCACACGTCGTCCATGCAGAGGGTCTCAGGAGAATCCGAAGAAATTCGAGTGTACTTTGAACTTCGGAGATGACAGGTCGACGTATCCTCGGAGTCAGCACGAGTGGGCATCCACGCTATGTCGTGTAGATGAGTTTAAAGAACAGCTCATGTTTTCCCACAAGAACGGGTCATATCTGGGCCCAGGTTATCTCTTACTCAACGTCTCTCAGCCAGCGGCTTGGTGGTGGAATATCGGGAAAGCAAACAATCAATCCATAACAGACTTCGATGTGTCAGGAGACAGATTCTGTACACACCTCGACACGGATACCTCGTATAGTGTCCGCCTCAGCGCGACACTGTGTTACTACAACCCGGGACCGGTGCAGTATGATGTAGCAATGCAGAGCAATACAGGAAGGATCGAGCCAACGGTCGGATGGGACGCAAAACAGGGACAATACGACACTGGTGAGGTTCGCAAGCAGCTCGGTGTTACTGAGAATCGCCTGGGCTATGGAGATCGCGGAGTCCTGAAGCTTATCAAAGAGCGAGACTGGCCCATGTACGAGCTAAAATCCATGGATCTCCTGGGAGAGCCTCCCAGCCAGAACTTTGCGCTCTGCCAGTTCTGTCAGAGGTCAAATTCCACCATCGCACATCGTGCGCTGGCAGCCCTCTTCCAGGACGTCCTTGTCGAGACGGGTAATCCGGCTCTTGCTCTCCAGGCGCTATTCACAACTATCAGCCAGATGACATACTACTCCTTGCTCGTCGAGTTTGACCAGGACGGCCCGGCTCAGGTCATGTATTTCATCACAAGGCTTATGCCCCGCAGATGGACGGGCTTCGCAGTCGTAGTAACCCTCTTGGCTGCGCACCTCTGCTGCGGAGTGCTGATACTCATATCCTTCCTGACGAGATGTCAATGCTCGATGTTGGGACAGGTGTGGAGGTGCATCGCACAAGTCCGCTCCGGAGACACGGATGCGGTTCTCAAGAAAGCGGCCGTCTCAACTGACGGCGAGATCAGCAAATGGCTGAAGGATTATGGGAAAGGAGAGACAAGAGTCGGGATTTTGCCATGGAGACGCAGAAAATTATGAAAGTTACATACAAACTCAAGCCTCAGGACCGATACCATGATAATGGATATGCTTCTTGTGTCTGCATGAGGTGCTTTCTCCAGCAAGATCAAGATTCACTTGCTGAAGTAGATACGTCACTTAGCGATGAACAGGTACATGTCGGGTAGATCGGATCAAGTATCTGGACAGCATCTGAAGCTGCAGGGCCCCGTTTGTTGCCCATCACTGCCACCTTCAACGACAACAGAGCACTGTGCCACCTCAAACGGGTAGTACGGTTATAAAAGGATCGGTTTCGCTCACCAAAATACCACCAGAATCTTATCCTCGGCACCAAGAAGCAAAGGATCAGGAATACTTCATCTTGATGTTCTTCAGCTCCGCCTTCGCGAACCCCATTAGTACCCCTTCAGCAACAGCAACCGCTCCCGCCACTTCCGACACTGCCATAGCGCTTTCAATCCTCGTCGTCCTCTTTATCTTCGTCCTCTGCTGCGGCGTAGCTGGTGCCTTCTACGTTACCAACAGTTGCCACAGGAACAACCTGCGTCCCCAAAACCCCGACATCAGCATCATGCCCAACCCGCCTGAGCCTTGTAGCTGTACACGGTGCGATCCCCTCTGCCCCTGTGTTCCATCCTGCGAGTGCCCTGGCGGACCCGGCGGACCACGCCCTTTTCAACAGACTGACACGCTATTACTCAGGAGGTCCGCTAGCACAACGTATGGCATTGCTCCTTTCTTCGCGACTGGGAAGGGAGGAACCAGCCCCGAAGTTCCCATCGATGTCGTGGCAGAGCAACAAAAGATGCAGTCGCGCTTCCAGCTCCTCGAACAGAAGATTGGGCTGAACGACTTCGCCGTCGGAAAGCTGCGTTCCGACCTGGGAAAGAGCTGTGACGAGCTCCGCGCCGAGATGCACCACGAATCCGCCAACATGCACGCCTTCGTCCGAAAGCTGGTGCGGGACATTGTGGTTGACGGCAGCACCACCTTCGGCGCCATCACCAACGATACCCTCTACGACGCCGACAAACCCGAGATTGGTGATTCATCCCTCCTGACGCTCGGGAAGAGACTTGATCCACCACCGGGTCAACCTGGCGCCTATCCCATTCCTAATCCGAATCCCCCGCCGACCGGCAGAGCAGCGGCACCGCCAGTCCCCCCGAGGTCCGAGAAGAGACATTCTGGTAAAGCTGGGAAATTCGGCGGTGGTTGCAAGCCTTTCCCTCCCTGTTCTCCTCTCCACGGACCCCTGGAAATCGGCCAGCCCATCATCTGCGCGTGTGCCGCCACGATCCCGCAGAAGGAATTGCCGCCGTTGACCCCAAAGACAGAGGGCGAAAAGGCTGGCAAACACGGCACCATCAGCACTAGTCCGTTCACTTGCGTTTACTGCGAACCTAGTTCCTACGAAGGCTGGGGTGTCACTCCCAGAAAGTCGTATGTCCATGGAGGCGAGGACGGGCCCAGCGTCGCCGCATATTTCGCCCTAGCGGATAAGGAGACGGGCTTCATCAGCGATCCGGAGACGTGGGCCCGGCCGGAGAGGCGTCATCGGTCCAACTCCTTCTGCGACTACGTTGAGCAGAGGCGTCACCGGTTCCGATCTCCTCCGGAGACTCCGCACCAGCCTGAGCGGCGAACGCAGTCACTACCCGACAGGCTCCGGGACAGTCGTCGGGTTAGTTCCTCAGAACTGCCGTCGACTCCGTCTAGATTTCGCATGGGTGAAGTAGATATCGGAGACCCATCTCTGCCACCCAGGGATGCTCTTAGGTCCCAGCCCAGAGGATTCCCGGAATCGCTGTCGATGACGCCGCCATCGTGGCTGCATCAGAGGGTGCCAGTCCAGCGTCATGTTTTGAGACCAAGGCATGAAAGGCCGGCTGTGGAACATGAGGATGGGTATGGAGGAATGATAAACTTGAATTTTGATATTCGGGCATCGGATTATGTCGAATCGGATGTTGAAGGACAGAATGCCGACGGAAGAAGTCAGGAAACGGCCGGTTGTGAAGTGGAAGACCCCTCGGAAATGCCTGGAGAACATAGGAGTGTGTTTAACGAGCCTTCGACTCCCGGTGAGCATTCTGAAGGAAACCAAGATGCTCCTCGCAGGCCGATCCAGAGACCGAGATCGTTCCTGGACAGACATGATATTGAGGGCCTCACTGCTATCATGCTTCTGGACCCGTTCATTCACGAAAGCTATCCACGTCACGTCGTTGAAGCTATTAGCTACGAGCAGAGCTCTTTCCTCTGGAAACGGTTTTTAATGAGGGCCATGCGACCTGCGACACCTCGCCGACGCCGGTGGATGAGCAGGCGAGAGATCCAGCGTGAGATCACACTCAGCCTGATCAACGTCAACGGTGACGGATCTGGGCTCCGTGTGGACTTCCCCACATGCGAAGCTCAATCGAAGGCCATTATTTGTGGACTTTGGGATAGGGCAGAACGGTCGACAGGGGGTATTCTGTCTCTTCTACAGCTGGCCATGTCGCACGAGCCTTGCCGTGACCTTATTCAAAATTGTCAGGCGCAGGAATTCTGGAATCGACTCCATGCTGAATTAGATACAGTGCGCATCACCCTGCATCCTCTCGGCAACTGCGTCTTTGAGGGTGTAGGCGATCCTGTCGAGGACCACATTACTGGACGACGTGATTGCATTCCGCCCTGGGAAAGAAGCGAGATCCTCGCATCTCCGCAACGGCTGAATGAGCGCAAAGGAGGAATAGACGACTGGGAGCGGTTTGAAAGGTTTCAAAGGATGGTGAATGTGGATCCTGATGTGGCGGACAGGTTGAGGAAGATTACGGAGAGTACGAAGAAGAGGAGACTTCGTCGTGCTGAGGACAGGCATCGTAGTGAGGAGAGGTTTCGTCATGAAGAAGACCGGAGGCACAGAAGCGAGCGTGAGAGATCACCTCCAGCTGTGAGCGGTCAGAGTGATGATGAGCGGAACCCAAGGTTCATGATGAGCGGAGGAAGAGATGGGCTTTCGGGACCATCGGAGAGTGAGATGTCAGAAGCATAGGTATCTGATGGCGTTTCAAGGTTACTGCAGTTCCAAATAGCAAAGACTAGTTCTCTTGCCCGGTTTTCAATCAGGGAGCATGAAATGAAGAAGGCCCACAGAAGCGGTTTGGCAGACACCAATGAGAGTGCATCGGGAACTCACCCAAAGACAAAAACCAAAGGGTATACAAGGACACAGGTCGAGGTGTGAGCGTTCTCTATTGCCAATACAAGCCTTTGACGTCATGTAGGGAACCGTCGCTTTATCTGGATGAGGAAGAACGTATGTCAATGCTATAGGGCCAGAAGAACTTTGCCGGGCCGGAAAAATGTTCGTTTCGTCTGGCACTGCCCCCCATGCCAGAGTTTCGACTCTTTCCCCACTCCATCAGGTCAGTCGAATAATTCATCATCATCTCAGCAGCGCTATTCTGTCTCGCAATCCGGCTCAGTCAGTGAAGAATCTCGCACACTTTCCATGGAGCGAAATCAATGGAGACTTACTGAAAGGGTGGCTGAACAGCCGTCTCACCTGGTTCTCCACTCTTGACTACGCTCTCAATGCCACTAGTCGTCACGAGCCGTAGGAACACATCTCCCTCTAGGTGTGTTGTGTAACAATACTTGGCCAATGAAAGTATTCGACGATCCATGCGATCCTCAAATGTTTGCTTCTTTTAGTACTACCGCTCATCCGTGCTCATCATGGACAGATTCATCCAGAAAGTCTCCTTTGCAACATGAGGCTTCTGATTGCGCGGAAACTACTTTCAGGCTGGCCTGCTGACGAAGAACGTCGGGAATTGTCAAGGAAACTGACACGCGCCGACTATCTTGCCAGTAATCTTACTTGGAATCCTAGCCTCCTCCCGTGAGTGTTCTAGCTCTATGAGAGACGAAGATTTGAATCCCGATGCAACACCTTTGTAAATTCCCCCTTTCATGGATTCTGAAGAGCCTCAGCGTTTACCATGATAGCCATGGTGTGGCCATTGACTAAGCATCCGGAAGTCGAGGGTAGCTCAAGACCATCCACGCTTTCTCCGAGTGATATTGGGTAGAGCGTCAAAGAATAGTGGTGCTTTTTTTTTGTCCAGATCAAGCTGAGACGGATCGTATTCTGCTCCTGCTGCGTCATGGGTGAAAGAGCTGAGGAAAACGACAACCACAGTGAGAGGGATGGTCCAGGCAGAACAGCTGCGAGGCTGAAAGTAACGGTCCCTTACGACTCTAGAACCAATGGGTTTCGTGGTTGCGTGGTGGTGTGATTGGCGAAGCAAACAACATGCGGCACGGCGGTGACACAGATGAGCATGTGTCGAACATCCGTAGGCTATTCGCAGTCGAGGTTACCGCTCGGGGCAGGCACAGCCTCTGGTGCTTCCACGGACGGTAAGTGCGAGGGCCGGCGCCCACCGATGATAGCAAGGCGGTAGTGGTTCCGCCGCAACTGGAAGGCACCTCTCTTGGCCTCGTCCTTCAACTTAACCAGCAACCTCCCCTCATCGTTCTTCGCTCAGCTTTCAACACTGCGATGTGCTGTTGGCCCTTTACTGAATACATTATCGAAGACCCGCCCAAGCGAAAGAAAAAGAAGATGGCTTGGCTCAGAGCCCGCTGGTGGGATGATCGTTGGAATGACCATTGGGTAAGTCACCTGCTCGCCGCTGCCCAATCCGGACGCTCCCGATGTCACTCCGCGCGTCCCTCATCCAATACTTTCCTCCAACGTCACTTCATCCTTCTCCTCAAACTTTCTCCCGTCCAACAACCTCGACTTCACAACACTTGGCACTCAACACCGCAATCATGAACCGCGTCGGCCAAGTCAACGACTACGAACAGTGGGCTGCGGATGCCAACCGTGGTCAGGACGAGCGCCTGACTACCACGGCTGCTTCTCGCACTCACGCTGCTCAAGCTCAGCGGCTGAGTGACGCACAGGTTGACAATGATCGCCACCACACCTACTACTACGTCCCGCGCTCCGATGACCGCGGTGCTGCCTACTACTACTACCCGGTACTTCACTTCGCAAGGCATTTGCCAGCTGTCTTAAGACACCAATGCTAACTTGGTCTCGCATCTACAGTGGTCTCGTGGAGGCAGCAGGGACTCCTGGGACTGGTACGACAGCTACCCGCGCAACAACCCTCGCCACTACAACCACACGTGGTATGGCCGCACCCATAACGAGGTCCTTGCCGATTACTACTCCTATGCTATGCGCCACCACCTTGGTAGGGCTCCCCGTGCAGGCGATCAGGAGTGGGTTCCGCGTAACCCGCGCGATGACCAGATGTTCTGGGTGAAGGAGGTCGATGGCGGCTGGACCCAGCGTGCCAACAACACCATTGAGAACGACCTTCGCCCGGGCTACTGGTCTGAGTACCGTGGCAAGCCCATCTTCATTCGCACGCGTGATTAGATCCGCTACAACTGGTAAGCTGACTTGCTTTTGCAGCTTGGTGGTACGGCTGCTATGATTGGTTGCCATGCTCTGATGAGTCTCACAGCTATCGGTCTACACTCCATGTCAAGCTTCTTCGGATCTACACTCAATGGTCTTGCGGCAACGATTGATTCTCCTGCAACAAATTCTCGGGGTCGTAAAGCGCCTTCTACTCACACTTGATGAAAGCGAGACGGCGCAATGCTTAACGACATGCTGGGCTTTCTCTCTGATCAAACTCCAGAAAGCGTGGCTGATCAGCACTAAATTGAAGGACTTGACCGAAGAGTCCGCTGATCAGTTATCGGGTCCAAAATTTCCTATGTTTATCTCCTTTCGAATTCTGGGATTTGAGTCAAAGTCTGCATATCTCGCTATTGGCGGATTGCTTTGTACCTTGATTACGGGTCTCTATTGGCGAACTGGTGGACGGTCTGGTTTCTACGTTCTGGGATGCACTGCCTTTGATTTTACATTTGACGTCCACTGGGTTGGGCGAACAAAAAAGGTAGTCCAATCAAACAAGTCCCTTTCATTGCGAAACGTGGCCTCATGGCCTGTGCAAAGATTGACATGTCGTTGCCTGTTGATGACGAGGTGCATATAAAGGTGCGCTTCGGCGGCCGTTCAGGCATGCCGCCAACGCTGCGTTGCGTCAAACTGACCCCACCACCCAATGACGTCGCCTGCAAAAAGATGCCGCTCCCCACCGCCAACCCGCTAAACACGCTCGGCTTTCTCCTCGTCCTCGTGTTGGCCTTCTTCCCCAACCTCTTCATCGGACTCCTGAAACTCCCATTCACACCTTTGTTCTCAACACCGTCGGTTCCCTCGCTGCCGCCGTGCGCCTGCTGCCCGCCCGCGCATTGCTTCCCGACGCCTACCGCCATCGAAACACCACTCATCGCACACCCCACTTCAGAAGCAACAACACAGCCACCACCACCAGCAACGATGTCGTGGTTCCAGAAGACCATCCACCTCCCGCCCAAGTCCAAGGGCTCCTACCTCGTCACCGACCACATCGAGCGCGAGCTGCCCGAGCTGCGCGACTACAAGGTCGGCCTGCTCAACCTCTTCGTCCAGCACACATCGTGCGCGCTCAGCCTGAACGAGAACTGGGACGAGGATGTGCGCGACGACATGACGGACGCGCTCGACCGCATCGCGCCCGAGGACCGGAAGGGAGATTTGTACAGGCACAGCGCTGAGGGGTTGGACGATATGCCGGTGAGTGATTATGGATGGGACGAAATGAAAATGAAGAAGGAATACTGATTTTTTTTTTTGGCAGGCTCATATCAAGTCCGCCCTTGTGGGTGCGAGCGTGACGATTCCAATCTCGAATGGCAGACTGGCGACGGGAACGTGGCAGGGTGTTTGGTACTTAGAGTTTAGGGCGTCGAAGCATGCGAGGAAGGTTGTCGCGACGATTCAAGGGGAGAAGAGCTGAGAGGGGGTAGGATTGGGTGGTTTACATGATTGCGGGGGGGGGCGAGAATGTCAATATGGAGTTCCAGCATTCTGTCTTGAAGAGGGCGTTGCGATGGGAGGCTGATTGCCCTCAGGTGTGCAAGCTGACACGACGTTGAGCTGCGAATCACAGAGGTTTACATGTGATTTTGAGTCAACTTCTTTTAGACTTGTACATGCTCATGGAGAAGCAAGTCCTATCTGAATGAAGTTCTAGCATACTTTTTCCAATGGCTTGGATAGCCAACTACTATTACCCATGGAAGGTGTAAGTAGAACAATCCCTCCCAGAAACTTATATCCCGGCGAACGTTTCCAGTCTTTTCGCTAAAAAGTTGCGCCAATAACTAGACTTCCGCGCTTCCAGCTTGAAGTTTGATCCTGAAGACTCGAGCAGCCACAGAGCTTCTAACGATGCTGTCGAAAGTACCAGTGCTGACTCTCCTCAGCACGCTGAGCTTCAGTATTCTCACCTCGCTTCTGCCTAGTCGTCAGGTTCAAAGCTGCCAAATCCGGCAACGGGATGGGTCTCAGCCACGTCCAATCGACATAGCCCCACAGTATGAAATCCAAGAAGCAGCGGTGGATGTTCATGCCCCGCCTAACCGCCTCCCTGAGCAGCAGCTGGTCCGGCCGAAGCAGGAAATCCGCACCCTGCTTCCAGCCCTCGCGGCCCAGCGAGCCCACCTTCTCGACCGGCACGCCCAACATCGTCTCGCCCTCCTCAACCTCCCTAGGCTGACCGTCCGGCCCCGACGGCACCCTGCCATCCCATTCAATCACCATCGTCATCACCTCCAAGCGGGTCCTGGCGTTCAAGCCCCTCAGCGCCTCCCACAGCACAACCAGGCTCTTCTGGCCAAGGAAGAGGCGGCGCAGCAAGCACTCGCCGTTGCCCAGCAGCGGGTCCGAGAAGCGCAGGTCCAGCTTGATGCAGAACATGAGCGCCAGGAAGATGTCGCGGTGGGACCAGAGGTCGGGGTCGCGCGTGGCGGCGAGGCGCTGGCCGTTGTACGGCTGGTCCATCAGCGCCCAGAGGCGCAGGACGGCGCCCTGGACGCAGGCCGGGAAGCGGTGGCCCTCGAGCGCGAGGCAGAGCAGAATGTCGTGCACGATGGCTTCGCGGTAGGCGCACATGAAGACCCACTTGAGGCCAGGCACGGTGCGGGTGGTTTCGGAGGTGTGGGCGTTGGGGTCGCTTGGGTTGGTGGCGCGCGTACGCAGGACCGGGTCTTGGATGCAGGCGCGCTTGTAGAGCTGGTAGGGGAAGATGGTGCTGGAGAGCGGGGCGTAGTTGAGGGCGAGCTGCTTGATGTGCGTCGAGTAGTGCGAGTTGATCAGGACGTAGAAGCGCTTGGAGACGCAGTAGAGGTTGAAGAACTCCTTGAGACCGAGGTAGTTGCAGACGTTGAGCAAGACGTCGTTCTGGCTCATGATGGCCTCGCCCATGCTGAAGCGGAAGTGCTGCTTGCCTTTCTGCATCCTGGGCACGCGTTGGTTCGCGAAGACTGGGCTGGGTGGAGGGGTCAGGTCGCCGATGTCAATGTCTTCAGGAAGCTTCTCTGGTCCTGCGGCTTCGAGGGCATCCATGACGTTGTCAAAAGGCTCCTCGTCATCCGTATCGCCCTTTTTGGCAGCTTTCGTGGTCGTCTTGCTGGCTTGCTCGCCTTCTACACCACTCATCCGGGTGTCAGCGGGCTTCTCGTCCTTGTCAGCCTCCTTTCCATCTTTGACGTTGCCCGCATCTTGAAACAACTGGCCGAAGGATGAAGCTAATGCAGATATAGGACCTTTTCCCTTCTTCGGAGAAGCACTGCTTGCGGAGCCCGCAGCAGGTTCATTGAGGTAGCTCGACGTGCCAGAAGCAAGACCACCGATACCCAGTCCAAAAGAGGTGATTGCCGCATTGGGGCCATTAGAGGCGCCCTTGTGTGGTGTGCCGGCCGTGGAGGATTGTGAAGGTGAGAATTCGCTGTTGGCAGTCTCAGGTGAGATCTTCAAGTTCGGCTTCGTGCGCTTGCGGCGGAGGATGAGTGACGGCGAGTCTGGATGGGGTGAGTTGCTGGCCTGGCGCTTGCCCTTGCCCTTGGGTTGACCCGGGAGGGAGGCGGTGGGTTGCGCTGCGTGGTTATGTCAGAGGTGTATTTGTACGCTGGGTGATTATTGCTCACCTCCATGTTGTAGAGCGCATGAAGAAGGTGAGAGCTGGGAAGACCCAGGTGTCATCTCATCCTGTCCTTTGGCCTTAGGTTGCTTGTCGTCGTCCATCTTGTCTTCGTCGGTGGAGTTCAGTAGGAATCGGATGTCCATGCGACCTGGAGTTGGCAGCGCGTTTGCCGAGCACTGAACGTCTTTTGGTTTGAGAGGTACGCTGTGGCGGCTGTTGGAAGGTTCGGGCAGAAGTACTGGAGTGAAGATGACGAGGTGCTGGGGTCATTAAATATGGCGCGACAACAATAGGAAGCCTTAGCGTGTGAAAGTGCACGCAGACAGTAAACAAGAGGTTGGAGACAACAAATTCACTCTGGCTAAACCCGATCTTTCAACTTCACTTTGCTTTGCGTAGAATCTCATTCCAGATGCTACATTTTCGGAGCTGCTTTCAGTCGCCGTCTTGCAGCTCGTGGCTCTGAACGAGTGGAGCCGCCTGTTGAAAGGCGCTGCCAGGATGAGCTGGCACTTGACGTCAAATCTTACAGTGAAGAAACATATGCACAGATACGGTATCTTTTTCGCCGCCTTTGCCCTCTGGTGGATGAACACCTGACAAAACGCCTTTACCTTGACCAATATTGAACGCCAAACCCAAAAGTAATCAACTTTAATGCCGCCAAATATGTAAACCCCGGCACGGTAACTAGCGCCGGGCCATGACCAGATTCAGGAATTCTTCCCTGGTCTTAGCAGTCGACCTCATGCGGCCGAGCATGCAGCTTGTGGTGGTGGTGGAGGTGGTCTTTTCGACGCCGCGCATGACCATGCAGAGATGGCTCGATTCCATGACAACAGCAACACCTTGGGGCTGAAGAACCTCCGACAGGGCAAGGGCAACCTGTTTTGTCAGGCGCTCTTGCACCTGGAGCCTGCGCGCAAACATCTCAGCGATCCTGGCGAGCTTCGAGAGACCAAGAACACGACGGTTCGGGATGTATCCAATGTGCATCTAGTCAATGCTGGTCAGCAATCGTTGCGCAACAATCGCGGAGCATTTTTCTACCTTTCCAGTGAACGGGACCAGATGATGCTCACAGAGCGAAAAGATCTCAATATCTTTCACAATGACGAGTTCATCATGGTCCTCGTGGAATACTGCCCG
Organism: Botryosphaeria dothidea; assembly: GCA_011503125.2. Lineage (NCBI taxonomy): Eukaryota > Fungi > Ascomycota > Dothideomycetes > Botryosphaeriales > Botryosphaeriaceae > Botryosphaeria > Botryosphaeria dothidea. The sequence continues at coordinate 4,493,067 of WWBZ02000001.1, forward strand.
ATTGACGATATCAAACAGATTCTCCTCGTATCCCTTTGTAAAGAACAGCATGGCTTTCGCGTAGCGCTCCGGAGTCTCGAGGAGACCTTCACGGTTGGGGTCCTCGCCCAGGCATTCGAGAATGGTTCGTACTGCGCCCGACAGTTTCTGAAGGCGCTCGTCCTTCTGCTCCTCGGTGGCCTCTTTGCGCTCTCGCGTACCCAAGCCTACACGATGCATCAGCCATAGGGAACCAATTCACAAGTATAGTACTGCTTACTGGGCCAGCTCAGGCCGTCGAAGTCAATGGTAGGATGCTGCGTAAAGGGACTCTGCGGACGGCTAGTAGCCAGCGGCGTAGGCGGGGTCGCTTCGTCGCGCAAATCACGAGCATGCTCCCCGACAGCACCGTTCAGCGCGTGGTTCTTGCCGCGGTCCATGTTCTGTGTCTGAGGCCTGGAGGAGTTGCCATTTGGATGGGTCAGGTCAATGGGCTGACGGGCGCTAGAAGACGACTGGATGGACGCGAAGAGATGCTCGCGCTCTCGCCGGTCTCTTGCCTCTGTGGGCGTAGAGCCATTGCCGTTGACGTGCGGGGGAACGGCGGAGAGCGGCTGCTGAGGGTCCATTGTCGCCGGGAGATTGCGGGAGGTAAATTTTTTGGGCGGGCAGCGGGCAGTTACGTCAAGTCGAGCGGCGGGCTGGTTCAAAGAGGTCGCGGGTGTGGAATTTGGCTACAGGCGCGGGGCCATCCGGGGGCATTGGGAAATCACCAGGTCGGAGAGCACAGGGCAGGTCGACGAGAGTAGGCAGGATATTTATTGCGATCGTGCTATGACACATCTTCGGGGACTTTTTGCGGCGGGCAGAAAGTTGCGCGCTCCGCTACCGCTTAGGGTTCCGCCGAGAAAGACGTTGCCAGATCCCTGTCTGCCATCAGTCGCGCCAGCCTGGCCCCGGCGTTCGCCCACGTGATTGCCGCCGCCTTCACAGCGCAGGGAGACCGCTCTGCACAACCTACTCCGCTGCCATCGCCATCGCCGGGCCGACATCCACCGTCACCCTGAACCCGCTCATCGCAGAAAACGCCCTCCCGAGCCGGCGTCCTGGTATGTAACTCCCATGCTGCCGTCCTAATCCTTCGGCGACTTCTTGGAGTACCGTGACGCCCATGCGACGGACATCGCGCCCGCGGTCGCACTGCCATTCCACACCGCTCGAGCTCCCCCAGGGTGTTGGCCGATCAAGCGCCCGCCTCCACCGCACGCCTGCACCAATATATTGAGACGCTCTTGTTGCATTCAGGATGGTTTCGCTGGAAGATGGATGGGCACGTCGTCCGCGTGGTTTCACGCTGGGCGACAGCTGGGCGGCCTTCGCTCCGCCGTCCAGCAGGCGTGCGCTGCTGCGGCTTCGTACGCATGCTTCGCCGCAGCCTGGTTGAAGGAGGCAATCTGGGTCTACATCATCAGATCTACTGACTGTCCATTTGTGGCGACATGTCCGTTGCAAGGCAAGACGTCGTTTCGATGAGGAGGGGCCGTTGTCACCTTGTTGCTTACGCTCGTCTGGGTCCTTTATCTACCTAGTTGAGCAGACTCGCATCCTCCATATGTGGTCACCACATTGCCCTGGAAATGCCGGTTCCTCTGGGAGCGTCCAGACGGGAGATATTCACGACTGCACTCCCGTCAAAGCCGACAACCGCTGGTTGGGCAGCGCGCAACGATGCAAGATCGCTTTCCGTGAAGCATGATCACGCTTCACAACGCAGTTGCTACGCCAGAGGGCAGTTCGAGGGCGCAGCTGCCGTACGGCAGGTGTGCATCGAGTGATGACCTCAAGAAATGGTATTTCTACTCCAGATCATGGTCCAGCCCACCGAGCGTCGATGCCCAATGCCCACGCCCTGGACAAAGCCACACACAACAAAGAGAGCCGCCCATCAGCCGCCAGGCTGCGATTTCGCCGACCCGCAGCCTTCGGAGTGAAGGAGAGAAACCAGCAACTTCATCAGCTGAGGCTGACCTACGTGTACGATCATCCAGGATCCGCCCACACCTCGCGTGGTGAGTGGCGGGTTGCATTTTTGGGAAGCCGGACAGGCTCCTCCGCCCCGTGGGATGGCGTTGTTGTGGCCGCGGTTGCCCAGGGCGTCGATAAAGTCGCTCTGGCTGCTGTGCTGGTGTGCGCTCCGCATGCATTTTTCGTAGATAGCTTGGCCCGTGACAGACGCGCGAATCAGCAGACGTGCGATTCGATAGAGGAGCAGGATCTGAGGGCAGAGAGCGACTGGGCGAGTGGGCCCCCGGGGCGGAGGGTGGCGGCAGAAAGGCAACGCAACGCTACGCAACGCAAGGCACCGCGACGCAGGCTGGAACTACTGACGGCATCTCGACCGCGAACCGCAGCAGGCGCTGGGCACACTGAGAATATTCACACGGTCGCAGGCAGGGCGCTCTGGAGGGCTGCACCGGGCTGGGCGGAGCTGGAGTCAGTTGCGCCGCCTAGATCACGGTCACGGATACGCTTAGCCGGCTTCGGGACTGAGAGCCTCACTGACTGCATTTCGTGCGCGCGCCGCTCCTCACCTCCCGCGTGCACTCCATCCGCGCAGGCTCTGGCTCGACGGCTGCACTCGGCACTTCTGCAGGCGCACGCTCGCTGCACCTCTCACCCCCAGCCAAGCGTCCCGCCATCCCTGCGGTAAGTCTGCGTTTTGGTGTGGTTTCTTCCTTTCGCATCTCGCGTAGCGTGCCCGACACCTCTGCACCTTGCTTGAGTGCCCACATGTCTTCCTGACTATCTCTATGGCTGGGTCAACGCCGTTGATAGATCAGTGGCGACCCGAGGAACCAGCACCCAGGACCACCAGAGGTAGGGCCGCAGGTGATCGCAGTTTGTCGCGCGAGCGGGGACGCTCGCCAGCTCCAGCGCGCCGTGGACGAGGCCACGATAGGAACGCCGCAGGTCGTCACTCGCCATCCGAACACACCATCCCGACATCCCGCCGCCGCTCGCGCTCCCGTGAGCGTGAGAGAAGCCGCAGCAGGAGGCCGCGTCGCAGTCGAGAGCGGCCATCGCCCACGCCAAGAGATCCAAAGGACGACCTTTACCGACCGTCCAGGAACAGAGCGCCGGGTGGAGAAAGGACCTCGCGCGAACACAGGCACCGACACGACTCGCCGCCATCAGCGAAACGACGACGGAGCATCAGCCCATCGAGCACGAGGGACCACCACAAGCGACACAAGCGTCATCGCAGCTCCAGCCTTGAGAGATCGCCCGAACGGCCCCGTGCGGCAGGCAAGCATCCCGATACTACCTCCTCCCCACGTCCCAGCCGCAGCGATCGAACAGCAACCCGCCGCTCGTCCCCCGACTCCTACGTTCCCTCTTCGACGCGCAGGCGCTCTCGCTCCGCCGAATCGCACTATAGGAGAGCTGCATCTCCCCCGAGACACCGCAAACGATCCGCCTCGCCCAGCAGACGCGAGCGGGCCCGGCGACCCGAGTCACCGCACCATTCTCCATCTCGTCGACACGCTCATCGCAGACGTACCCCCTCCGTTGAGGATAGACGCAGGCATTACAGGGACACTGGTGGCTCGAGCTCCAAGAGGGAGCGGGACTCTGACGTGCGGATACCAGGACGATCAGGTCGTTCGCCCACCTCACGCTCCAGGAGGTCTCCATCTCCAGCTCCCAGAAGGCGTTCGCCGCCAGCGAAATCGGAGAGAAGGGATCACCGTTCCCGTTTATCCCCACGTCGTCGTCCGTCCCGCTCGCCTCCTCCCGTCCTCACGACACGAGACGGTCATCGTGCTGAGTCCCGCGCCTCCCGTGAATCTGATCGGCCTGTAAGATATAGCAGGCCTGGTTCTAGGCGAAGCTCGCGCGAGCGGGGACAAAGTCGAGATTACGAGTCAGATACCGCAAGGTCATTAGAGGGAGAGAAGAGAATGCGTGAGGGATATCCGAACCAAGGGAGACCTTCCCGTCCCCCAGTTGATACACGGAGCTACTCCAACACCCCTCCATATGCGGCATCGAATCACGTCTCGCCACAGTCACAATCGCCTTATCCGGGGGGAAGAGGCGGTTGGGGAAGTCAGCCGCCTTACCATGGCAGTTATCATGGGTAAGTGATCATGAAAGCGAACTTGTCGGCAAAGCCTGATTACTATAGGTCCCCACCACATGGTTATTCGCCAAACCAGTCCCCTTATCATTCAAATTATCCTCCGTCACAACCGGCGTACTACCAGCAACAGCAGCAACAACAGCAGCAGCAACAACAGCAGCAGCAACAGCAGCAGCAGCAGCAGCAGCAGCAGCAGCCCTATAACGCACAGCCGCAGGGCTATCCGAGCCAGCCTCCGCCTTCTTACCGTGGAGGTCATGGAAACTACCGTGGAACCCATTACAATTCCTCCGACCGCCGTTACCCTCCCTCAAGTTCGTCTTACTCGCAACCAACGCCAGCCATTGGACGTGGACGTGGCCACTACAGTAATCTGTCGTGGACTCCAGCCACTGGCAGTCGTGGAGGACGTGCGCCGATTGACAAGCATCGCAGTCTTCTAGCCCCAGTGGTTGGTATGAATCAGCAACAGCAGCAACCCAGCCAATCGCTTTCACCTGCTCCCGAGCAAGGCCAATCATCGGTTGACGAAGATGATAATCCGTTCCGCCCGTCAAAGGATTTGAGAGTCGAAGATCAGGGTCCGAAAGAGAAAGAGAAGGCTGCCCCTCCGGCGAAGCCACCTACCTCCGAAGCCTCGCAGAGTTCTTCGGGGCCGAAGATAAGTTTTGCGCTCAAATCGAAGACAGCTCCATCCGTCTCGTCTGCTCCCAAAGCAGACCTTTCCTCCAAAGCCCGCGAACCCTCTGTCCTGGAGACAGCAGCAGCAAAGGCTAGACCACTCCCAACACCTCCGGCCGCAGCTCCAAAGTCGAGAATTGATCCTCGCAGTGACCGACGCTATGATTCTCCGTATGACCGCAGGTCCGAATACAGGGTAGATGATCGCAGGTCGGACTACAAGTATGATGACCGAAGGTCTGACTACAGGTACTCGGACCGTGACGATAGAGACAGGCGGTCTGACTACAGAAGACCTGACGACCGAAGACTCGACGACCGAAGACTCGATGACCGAAGGCCTGATGACAGGAGGCTGGATGACCGACGACTGGACGATCGACGATCTGTTGACAGAAGACTTGATGACCGGCGCCTTGATGACAGAAGATTAGATGATCGGAGGCTGGACGACAGGCGATCGGATTATCGAAGGGACGATGACAGGAGAGATCGAGACTATGATGATCGTCGGTCAGATTCTGGCTCCTCAGCTTTCCGTCCGACAGATTTCAGAGTATCGGATTACAGACCCTCGGAAATGAGGCGACGACCTGAACCAAAGCCCGCGCCTCCACGGAAAGAGAAAAGAATCATGAAGCGTCCCAAACCCAAGCCGACCTTGCAGCCTGAGTTTGCTGCTTCTGATTCAGTCTATTTCCGGAAGCCTGGTAACGAGTCCGTTGTCGGATCGGGAACTTACGGAAAGGTGTTCAAAGCAATCCACGTGTACACCAACAGCAAGGTTGCCCTCAAGAAGATCAGGATGGAGGGGGAACGCGACGGATTCCCTGTCACTGCGATTCGCGAGATCAAGTTGCTCCAGTCTCTCAATCATGACAGTATCGTCAAGCTTCAGGAAGTTATGGTTGAGAGAAACGACTGCTTCATGGTCTTTGAGTACTTGTCTCACGACTTGACCGGTCTCCTCAATCACCCGTCGTTCAAGCTCGAGCATTCTCATAAGAAGGATTTGGCTAAACAGCTCTTCGAGGGTCTCGATTACTTACACCGCCGCGGAGTGCTTCATCGAGATATCAAGGCTGCGAACATCCTGGTCAGCAACACTGGCCAATTGAAATTGGCTGATTTCGGATTAGCAAGGTTTTATGCAAAGCGAAAAAAGCTCGATTACACAAACCGCGTCATCACCATCTGGTACCGTTCCCCAGAGCTTTTGCTGGGTGAGACCCAGTACGGGCCGGCAGTCGACATCTGGTCAGCCGCATGCGTGCTCATGGAGATCTTCACCAAGCACGCCATCTTCCCCGGCGATGGCGGCGAGATCAACCAGCTGGAGAAGATTTACAATGTTCTCGGGACGCCCACGCGCTCCGAGTGGCCCGGAATCGTCGACATGCAGTGGTTCGAGCTGCTCCGGCCGTCGGAGAAGAAGCCCAGCACCTTCGCGGAGAAGTATAAGGACCGCGTTACGCCCGCGGCCTTCGACCTGCTCTCGGCCATGTTCCTGTACGACCCCGCGGCGAGGCCCAGCGCAAGCGATGTCCTGGAGCATCCCTACTTCACGACAGAGGAGCCGCCGGCCAAGCGCGCCATGGAGCTGGAGAAGCTGGAGGGTGATTGGCACGAGTTTGAGAGTAAGGCCCTACGGAAGGAGAAGGAGCGGTTGGACAAGGAGGCGAGAAGACAGGCGAGGGAGGATGAGAGAAAGAGGGCTGGTGAGGGCGAGAAGAGGAGAGCGGGCGACAGCGGCGTCGCGGAAGCGGAGGGTAGGGAGGCGAAGAGGCTTAAGCAGCAGGGTACGGAGAGCGTAGCGAGTGGAAGTGTTGATGCAGGACCGGGCAGTACAGGAGGCGAGCCGATGGATGTGGAGAAGTGAAAATGGGGTCAAGCTTGGTGGTTGGTCGTGCATAAGGATTTGGGGAAAATCAGATGAGGGTTTGGGAGTGGTAGTTTCTTCTTTGGGAGGGAGGCATTTCTTCCTTTGAGCTCGTCAGCCACGCTAACAACGATTGATCTCCGCTGCGGTACGAATTCAATTACTGCGCGTTCTTCTATGAGGATGATTGTGGCATACACGGGGTAGAAAGTCTTGGAGGATCTTGATTCCGGGTGGTTTCTTGTGCGGTGTGGAATTTTATCGACTTTTCAACACTTTCTGATTCTGGAAGATTCTTATGTTCAGTGAAAGAAGGGTACATATACGTATGGATGCAGGGAGTTGTGGTGATGTGTAAAAATAGATTATCGCCCGGCACTTGATTCTGTCTGAGGTTAGCTTAAAAATCAGGATGGAAGAATGAAGGGGTCTTTGTGGTGGTTTATTTTTTCTTGATACTTTCTATTCCCGACTCAGAATTGAAGTCATTTCATTTTTGCGGTGTCTTATTGGCCTTTTTGCTGGGTCCAGGAATGTCTTTCTTGATTATCTGCTAGTAACGTGGAAGAAGCAGTAGACGCGAGGTGGGGAAAGGTTCACCCTTGATCTCCTACGGATCCGCCAGTCTCTTTTAACTCTTTTCCTGGCAAGTTAGCTGCAAGGCTGCCACGCCTAGAATTCTAGAAATGAAAATTATTCAGACTTAAGATCCGTAAGTTGTGAGCTGAATTCTTGACACGTGGTGAGCACTTGCTATTTGCGGTCGTATGCTTATTCGCGTTTACTCATCTTTCGCGGGAGCTGGGCTTCGTGATGCCCGAAGAGGACCCTATCACCCTTCTCGCAAGTTTGAAAGTTTTGCGTGACTCGGAGAGACTTGAAGTGATCGGGAGGAAGCTTTGGGTAATCTTTTTTAAGTCTGAGCTACTGGACTATCAAGATATGGGTGCATGATATTTAAGTGGAAGACAACACTGCTCAAGCCGGCATAAACACCGTTTGACTGATCGATGAGGCCACGTAAGACTGGCCATGCAGTTCAGAGACTTCGAATCAGGATCCGGAAAGCACTGTCAACGAGGTTTGTATCCGCGTTAGCTTCTGAACTAAGATAGCGCGCGTCTCTGTCTAGTCTCTCTGCCTCTTCACCTAACCCAAATATACTCCGAGTACCGAGACAGCTCGTAACTTTCCAGCAATTCGTCACAAGCTTTTTCTTCCTCCCACCTCTCCGTCCTGGGATATGTTGCGCAATCATCGCAGATCGCGATTTGGCTGCTGCGTGTCTGCCCACTTTATCTTTTCAACGTACGCCGGTCGTGCTGTTGGTGCGACGAACCGTCGCCTCCTAGCGCGGAAAATACAGTACAAGCCTACCGGCTTATCAGAGTTCACCGAGGTCGTAAGAATAACAGAGTTGAACACGGTTTCGTGAACGTGACAAATACGCTTGTTGGCTTTTTTTTTGTTTCTTGTTCTACTCACGCCGTCTCCGTGGCCGCGGGTTTGCGGACCGGGTGCGAAGCTTTGCCCAAGCTCAGTTCAGACAGCTTGTGTGTGCTCGATACTGCGTGAGAAACTCACAGCAGACGTCCAAAAAGCCGTCCGCAGCCCGCAGACGCCAGGATCCTCTCCACGTGGTCATATGTTTGAATGTCCGAAGAGCGGATCCAGCATCCCATTCGGAGCTTCCCAGCTGCAGCTTATCGTACCGAACGAACCTACCTCGGACGACGAACCTATTGCATGGCAATGCCGCGTTTCTCGGCTTCGTCACTTGCCAACGTCACCGTGGACATATCCCGACCACCAAGCACAGCGATCTTACTCGTCGTCCCTGGGCCTTCATGACGTGTATGCGTTCTCGAACTTGGCACCGTCCCTGCAACATCATCGGAGTGTCCGAAGGTGTCGTGTTTCGAAACGGACGGGCGTCATCGTTTTTCATGCAGTGTGGAGAATAAGACATGGTTTGTCATCAGAGGGTGCCGCACGATGAGGCCTAGTGCCGTTTTGGAATCAGCCATAGGAAGAGAGGGAAGGATTCGGAATCCGGGCCAGCAGTTCTGTCTCTATCTGAGCGCTGGATGTCGGAGAACTGGTGGTCGGGTCTGGATTCAGGATTCAAGATTTTGCGGGGTTTGGTAGCTTTAGTGTGGGTGCGTGGCGTTGTGATGTGGTGAAGTTTGGCTGCAGAATAGCGCGAGGGGAATAAGCAGTGGTGTGTGAAGGAGGCGTGAGCTAGAGCAACCCAGGCTGTTGCTGGGGTGCGATTGTTTGTGATGAGGTGGTCTATCGCAGGTAGCCAAGTTGGTCCCCGCCAGTTCGAGAGTCCACGGCCTCTGCGTTCTCGCATCAGAAGCACTCGTGCGTACTGTCCGGCTGCTTATCGCGGGTCTGTGTTAGCTGCTTTGCCATCCTCACTAGCGCGTGTCTGGCAACACGAACGCCTCTTCTGTTCGAAACAGGCAGGCTTCTGGAAGAATTTCTGGTTTGCTGTCGTGGAAAAGGGTCTGTGTGCTCTTGAGCGCGTCTCAGATGCTTCTGCTTTTAGGGAGTGCTTCGGCGTTCTGACACGGTGGTTTCTGGGCAACAGTTGACGGCGGCCCTGAGGTTGACTGGACGCAGATGGTACCGGACAATCGGTGTCCTACGGCATCATATAGTTTGCTTGGCGAGGGTCAGTAGAGTGGGATGCCGTCCGTTTGTCGTGTTGTGTACGAGGTCGGAGGAATTGAAGGCTGGGCGCCTACTAGCAACGACCGGGAAGAGTTTACGAATGCTCGATTGTGACGACTCACTTGTGACAGAGTCGGTGGGCGCTGAACATCCCTTGATGATAGCGCAGTCGAACGCGCAACTTTTGTTTCGCGGCTCTGAGAGTTGTCCATTTCTGTCTACTGTGGCTGTCAGTGCATGAATTTCATGTGCCCCATGTTTCTACCGTTGCCGTCAACGGCGGGGCTCGTCTCAAGGCCCATCCAGAGGTACAGCGAATGCGTAAGCAACGGCATGTTTTGCAAACTGAGATAGAGAGACGGCGGAATATCTTGACGAATAATTGTCCGCCGGACAAACAAAAAGCTTTGACTGTACAGAAAGGTAGAAGGAAAGGTGGCGAAAGGCCGCGCGGAGGCATTTCTCAGAGCATTGCGCGTCACCCTGGTCTATAACAAACATTCTGCTATAAGCAAATTAGGAGCGCAGAAATTGTCTGTTTGCCTGTCAGAGCGTTTTCCCACCAGCTTTGTCGCAGACCTGCTCCATCGCTTGTATCTCGGTTCCTGTATCGTGCGATTGCGCGAGTTCTCGCGATGTCTCAGATCGGTGGTGATCAAGCTTCGGTTAGCAAAGCTGAGATGGGGAAGGGTTGAGAAGAGTGGGCGAAGTGGACCGATTGGCCGTTTCTTCAAGCGCGACAGTCGGAGGCACCTGACCCGATGTTGTCCTTAAACGGCTGCGAGCGTCGTTCCTGCACATCCAGGGTCCCGAAAAGGCGCGCCAGGCGGCGGAGTTGACGCCGGACGTCTCACCGCCAGACCTCTTTACACAAGGGAGTCGGAGGAAATTGACAGGGAAGAGAGCACTGGGACTCGGCAGCCATTAAACCGCATTGAGGACCAAGGGCATTCTGATTTGAGTAGTTGGACGTCAATGGGCGGGCATGAGCAGCTAGTAGATCCTGATAAGAAGCAACAGCAAAGACGGAGAGGCGTGCGCATCCGCCGCTTGGAGGGGGTCGATGACGGCGACGAGGAGATGGCGCGCGAGATCTTCCCACCCTGAAGCCACCCGTGCCTCTGCCGTCGTCATGCGCAATATTAGCGGTAATAATGCAGGCCGGAGTTATACGGGAAAAATCGTGTACAATAGGGGGACGTTGAATGAGTTGAACGGGCATTGGAGGAGAGGAATCTGCCGTGGGGGCCTTTGTCAAATGATCTCCAGGCCGGTCATCTATTAGGCGCGCACCGTCCTCTTCTGCATTCTCCTCTTCACTGAGAAAGACTCGCGGGCTTAACCGCATTGAGCCTTCTCGCAGCTGGTATACGTATGATTGCCCTATAGGGATGTAATGCCCGTTTGATCGCCGTTTAGCTTTCGGTTATGCGGCTTATGCGCTGACGACCCTGCCAGGTACCCGTCCGTCTCCGCAGCGGTGCCGACAGCGCGGACGTCGTCTTGTCGCGCTCTCTGTTTGAAACGCACGACCGCCATCAACGACGGTCCCGAGGCTGAAGTTGGAATTGAGGGAGTCTTGAAGGTTGGCTCTCAGACTTTACCCGGCAATCAGGTCTCGTTCCGCCCGCTGCACAATCCAGCACGGGGCATACATGTCTGTATGAGCAGGGTGGCAGGGCAGCGCTCGGGCTCACGATGCGAGAAATCGAAATGTTTCAATTGCCCTGTGCACGCTCTGTTTCTGCCGCCGTCGTCTTGGTGCGGGCGGGGCCGCCTGCTGCCACTGGCGCTCGATTTGCTGCTGCTCTGCGAGTCGCTGCACGCGTCTCCAGATCTGGTGGCGTTAGGCGTACACAGAGGCGGCCATTGTAGCGGTCGCAGAACACGAACACAAACGGCATTCGAGAAGTTCTGGCGCTCCCGTCGGCCGCTTGGCCCTTGCGACACGACACCGGCCTGGCGCTGCGGCTCTCTCTGCGGGCCGCGCTATCCGGAAGGCTCCGGTGAATCGGCCGAGGGTCATCTTGTTAGCGATGTGGTGGTGTGAGGCGGACACAGCGTGAGGGCGTGGAGGATGAGATGGCTGGGGAGGGAGGTGCTCTGTGCATCGCAATTCTCTTCAACCCCACCTCAGGCTAAGAACCGAGGGAGCACTGATGCGGATGACGGCATCCAGCATGAACCCACCGGAGGATCTCGCACAGTTCGCAGCGCTCTCAGTTCTGAAGCGCGCGTATCTCGGGCGACACAGCAGCGCGAGGCACCCAAGCACCGGATCGTCGATGCGGCCGCCCGCACGATCACGCACATGGCTGCAGACGGGACGCGGAGAAGCAGCTGGCAGCGGTTCGAAGGGCGGCGAAGGGGTGCGAAGTGGGATGGAGATGAGGCTGAAGTTTAAGAGATTGTCTTTGGGGAAGTCTCATTTCCCGTCGGAATGCAGATAAGATAGCCATGTCCCTGGCATGGCCCGGCGGCGCGCTGCCATTGGCCGGCGGCGCGAGCGTGCAGCGTTCGCTTTGCTCCTCCAGATCCTCGGTTTGCGAGCACAGCATCCAGGACCCTGGGCCGCGTTGTATATCTCCTTGTATATCTTCTATTACGCAGGGTCGCCCTAGGCTGAGCGGTCGAAAGACGCGTGCTTGATTGGGACAATGCGAACGCGACGGCGACACGTGCAGGCGGAGGTGCACAGTTTTGCGCCCTAGGCTCAATCTGTGCCTGGGGAAACTGCAGAGCTTGCGATGCTGCGCGCCACTGAATCTTCGCGCGTCACACTATGGATCAGCGGAGGCAAAGCTTGTCCAACGATCAGGTGCTCGTGCAAAGACTGCGCGAGCAGCACCAGCACCAGCGCCAACGGACGTGTTGGTTGGCAGTGCAGCGCAGCGCAGCGCTCGCGGCGGCACTTCTTGCGGCGACTAACAACCACCCTCGCCTGGCGCTGATCATTGGCCCGATGCAGGCCAGCAGTCACATCTGCGAGCTGTCTGTCGCTCGCCGTCTCCGGAGCGCCGGCCGCCAGTGCCTGCGTGGGCATTTGCGATGCTGCCGTTGGCCGGGCCAGTCACCTGCATTATCTCCAAGCCCCTCGTCATTTTCGCAGGCCGCTCGCTTGAGAAGGAGCCTCGTTTGCACGATCACGACGAGGGCGCCGAGCATCATTCGAAACACGGTCCATCCCTGAGCGAGAGCATTTGCGCCACAGCCGAACGGGGCCATGTTCGTCATCGACGAGCGTGTCTCAGAATAGGACCCCCGGCCGTGTTGGAGGCGCTGACTCGTCCCAAAAGAGCAGCGGGCGTGCACGCCATGTTGGTGGTGGTTTGGCAGGATCATCGGGAAGCGCGCTTGCCCGCCGCCCGAGCGTGCGAGCCCTGACGAGCCCTGAGCCTGAGCCTGAGCACTGGGCGTCGTGGGCCTGCGCGACTGCGACTGCGGCGCGACAGCAGCTTCTTCAGCGGCGTGCTGGGCGTGTCTCAGCTGCTGACGCGCGCCGCCTCAGCCATGCTCGTCGCTGGAGACGGCTGCTGGCCGCCGGCCGTTGTCGCCACGCGCGCTGGAGATGGGATGATGCCTCTGCACCGCGCAGCGCATGGGGCGCGAGTCGTCGCCGTTCCTGGCGAATCTCGTCGGCGAGATGCTGATCAGACACTGCACTGGCCCGCTGGCTTCGGCCGGCTTGCTGCACACGGCATGGCTGCCCCCGCAACGGGAGAGCAGAAATGGGGCTTTCCCCTGGCAGCTCTGGAGGGTCCATGTCTAGCGCAGCGCTTTCTCACCGCTTACGCCGTATCACTGCTCCTCCTGCACGACCATGGGGGGCCACGCCGAGCAAAAAGACGCCTGTTCGCCTGCCCGCCCTGCAGCTGCATGCAGCAGGCATGGAGTCCACGAGCTGCCTGCTTATCCGCCTCTAGCCCCGACTGCGACAGCGACTGAGACGCGCACAGCTGCTACTCCCGGCCGACATCCCACCCCCATTGCCTCGCCGTCGCTCGCGCCGAACGCCCGCCCTCCATCAGATTGATTGTCTTGGCGCCCGTCCTCGCCCCAGATCTGACCTAGCCGCCCGTTCAGTCGTAATTCTTCCGCGAGCCCAGTGTACTTGAAACCCTCCAGCGCGCCCGTGCGCCCGGCCGTCAGTTCATCCTAATATAACCGATAAAGGGTCTTGCCATCAAAACATCCCTGCCACCCACCCAGCCACGGCCCCCGGCTCCCTTCTTCATCCAGGTCCGGGATCCCGTGTCCTCTCCATTCCTTATACATCACCCACCGCGCGCACCCAAGTCTTAGGCCAGCCGCGCGAACACGCTGCCGGATCCTCCACGTACTTATCCTCCGAGACCCTTCCCAGACGCCTTCTGCGAAGGCGCACACCCCCACCCATTCTTAATCCACCGTGTCCCTCGCCAGAAGCAGCAGAGCTCCAGCCTGGACAGTGACAATGGTGGACGTACGCATCTCCCAGCAAATTCCCCAGTGGACTGTCGAGAAGTCCTACCACCGCAGCCAGCACAACGAGAGTCCGGCCAGCACCCCAGACCTCGACGACCAGGACAGGATCCGTCTGGCTCGCTCCTCGACAATGCCGCTTCCCTCTCTGGAACCTCCCAGCATGCTCCAGGACCGATACCTTTCATCCGAGGAAGACCTCTCGCCCACCGTCTCAGACTCGGCAGAGCAATTCGACGACGATGACGACGAGATGGTCGAAATTGCCGAGGCTACCACAATTGTGTCGCCCATCCTCTCGAAAGCACAGCCGTGCAAGGTTGCGAAGGCCGTCTCCTACGTTTCCGCCGGCCGTGCCAAGGTCGTCGACATGAACGAGACGCATCCCACCCGGGAACGCACATTTAGCGTTCCAGCTGTTGCAAATGCCGTTCCTATTCTTAAGTCTCCCGTCCCTAGGATGTCGCGGATGTCGCTTGGAAACTACAAGGTTCCAGCCTCCACCGACCGCCCGTCCCTCCCGAGACAATCCACCTACAGCGATGGCCAGTTTGCCTGCAGCTCGCCAGCTGTGCCTCCCCGGTCGGAGAGGCGCAAGTCCTCAATGCCTGCGAGAGAGAAGCCGCCAATGATCAGGTCGCCGCTTTCTTTTGATCCTTCTTCAGCGCCGCCGGTGCCGTCGTCTGGATCTCTCCGCTCGTCCGCCAAGGTAGCCAGGCACTACAGCATGGCGGCAGCACCATCCTCTAGCATCTATAATAGCGATCGTCCCAAGCTTATGAGATCGACCACGGATCTGAGAACCACGCTGTCTCCCAGCCCTCCGCCGCTTCCGACGCGTTCCCAGTCGACCGAGCCTGAGCCTATCTCACCCATGCTCGAGCGACCCACAATCCCCGCCGATCCTGAGCTGCGCCGCCCGTCTTCTGTCCGCTCCTCGTATTCTCAATCTCCCCACTCGAAGCGCGCCTCCGCAATTCACGCTCGCCAGCGTTCTGGCTCGGTTCAGCTTCCTCCCTTTGCACCCAACGCCTCTCCGCTCACACCCGAGACACCTACTTTCCTAAACACCGATCCCTTTGCAAAGAAGGAGGAAGACAAGCCCGAGGAGAACGGCAAGCCAGCGCACAGGCGTCTGCGCAGCATCAGCCGCACTCTCAGTCTTGCCAAGATTGCCTTGGTCCCGCAAAATAAGCGTGGATCGACGTGGGGCAAGAGCAAGGGTAAGGCCGACAAGAACCACCGTGATTCCATGGATTTGCTCTCCCCCATCTCCCCAATGACACAGTCAAACGTGCCGAAGGAGAGCTATCTCACCGTGTCTTCGCCGCTTGTCGCGAACATGCCGCCGACGCCCGTGACTCCGGGTACGCCGATCCCGCCTACCCCGAGCACCGCGGTGTTCAGCCCGCGGACATCCTCGCGCTTGAGCAACAACACAATTGAGGATGAGAAGGAGGTCGAGCGCCCGCCCAGGACTTCCAGCCTTGCCCAGCGCCCCCGCCTCGTTCCCCGTGGCGCGGACGAGAGGGAGCCTCCGCTTAGAATTCCGCCCTTTCCCGAATCGGACGACGAAGTACGCGTTCCGGGCCGCAGGCGATTGACCAAGAGGAAGAGCATGCTCGGTCTTGCCTAAGTTTGAAGTCTGTTGCCATTGGCGCCAAGTTGCTGGCCGACCATGACCTCCATGACCGCACCCACACAGTCTGCCTGGCAGCCGACCCGACGACTTCCATTTGAAACCTTCAATTCTTGTACAGCGACAAGCTTTCTTTCACACTCTATCTGAAG
The DNA here is from genome assembly GCA_011503125.2 of Botryosphaeria dothidea. NCBI lineage: Eukaryota > Fungi > Ascomycota > Dothideomycetes > Botryosphaeriales > Botryosphaeriaceae > Botryosphaeria > Botryosphaeria dothidea. Next base: position 4,508,681 of record WWBZ02000001.1, read on the forward strand.
CGAGACTTCAATGGCTCTGCTACAGTTTCCCCCGCCACAGCGCAGCCAACGACACTCCAAAACATCCATGATGACGACTCTCCTCCCCAGCAGTCACCTTCTCGCGGCCTTGGCCCACTTTCGTTGTCTCATCTTATTCCTCGGCAAAGCCTGTTCTGCACGCATTCTGATGATTGCTGCCTTTTCCTCCTGCGCTGCCATCTCGCTCCAGTTTGCTACTTGCATAGAGATACCACGATACCACCGTCCGCCTTTTTCTCCTTACATTTTCTCTAGCTTTCTCGCTCAGTTTTCGGCGGCCTGCGTAGCCATTGGTTCTTCGTTCCACCTGTGTTTTCCTGCTTGCAAATTTCCGCTCTTCTTTCGGTGCGATCTTGAGAGCTTTTGGGCGGCTCCTTTTCTCGTTTTGCGGCCCGAGCCCACGGCGTTTGGCGAAATTCTTGCCTTCGGGACACCCGAGGCGCATGGCGTTTATCTTGCTCGGCGGCATCGAATTGAACCCAGTGCGGATTCTGTGACGATTGTGTTATGGCTACTCTACTAAAGCCATCCATCATGGTGGCTCTGTCACTTGAATCTAAAAAATCTCTCGTATTGTATATTGTCTAGGTCGACATCTCCTCGTTGAATACTCATCATAGGCCCGTGTGTGGGAGGAACTTTTTTGATTGGGAGGAGCACGATCTGCTGGCACTGCCGCGTCGCGGTTGGTCCGCCTTCGGGATCGACGGCGTGTCGAGACAGCCGAAGGATTGTGTAACATTGTATGTAGTCTTAGCTTAGCTGTTTTTCTCCTTTTGTCTCGCGCATCACAGTTGCTTGCAGTCGGATACCTGAACACGAATTTCGTTCTGTCCAATCTTTCTTCCTTAATCTCGCGTCTCTTGGTCTCATACACTGTGACATCAACGGTACGCTTATCACGATCAGCGGCGCAGCTAAACCAAGGGACAGGCATGAACCCAACGACGCGGCCCACCCAAGCGCAACGGGTGCGCAATAAGTGTAGGGCTAGACAGCGCCGGCGCCCGGTGTCCAACGCTCGCGGCCATCTGACCACGCCGTTCTTCCCCGCAATGCGAGCTCCGACGTCCACAGCGCCTCTGTGTGTCACCACCTCTTCGCTTTGCCCGTCGCCGCCAACGGTTTCGGCCGAAGAAGCAAAGGAGGAGACGGTCTTTGCGCCTCCACATCAGCTGCAGAATTCTGGCCCACCGCAGTACAACCATGGCGTGCTCCCTCTTCTTTTTTGCACTAATGGCGCGACTGTCGCTCACAAGTCGAGTCAGCTGCTTGCTGCCTTTTCCTTTCATGCACCACGGCCCATTTTCCGAGACATAGCCAGCTGACGTCTGGGCTGCTGCGAGAATGACTCCGGCGGCGGGATCCCTGAGTATGTACGTACCTGCTGTACTACCTCGCGTCTTTTACTCTCCGAGCGCCTTCTATTGCCAGCTTGCCTTTTTGGTCTTTTCGCGACCTCTTTCAGCTATTCTGTGGCTGTTGGGATTTTCGTTCGCCTACTTCAGGAGGGCCAGCTCGCTCTCCTTTTTCGTCTTCTCCCTGGCCGTTCCTGAGGCGCCACAGCTCCGTTGGTTCATATCATGCTCGCGTGGAGCATGTATGTATCTGCACCGACGATACATCATCGGTCTAGCCTCTCCCCTCCTTACCTGGCCGATCTCCCCAGTCCCCGAGGCCTGAGGTCGCACGCCATGGGACCTACTCGTCTCTCATGCTAACTGATCCAAGGTTTGAGTCTCTCTTCACTATCGTAAGAAAAAAGCTTCGTCTGCTCTCCTATCAGTGATCGCGGGCTATCTGCAAGTCATATCCTCCCGTTCTTCTCCCATAAGCATATCTCGTCATCATCGTCGTCAGCTGCTTCTCCGACCGTCTAGCGCTACGGCGCTGACGCCACGGCCCAGCTGAAACGTCCTCCTTCTGCCCAGCTGTCAGCCCGCGTGTGCGACGCGCGCGCAAAAGCTAGGTCATCTCCGCGCCAGAGCCGGGCGTTATGCGCGCAGCCGGAGATGGCCAAAAAGTCGCTGTAGCTTATGTCACGCTCGTCCGCGCTAACGCTTCGATCCGCGGGCAGGCGCGGACAAGGACTTGAGATGTGTCGCACGCCTGCACCGTTATCCTTTTTGTGCGATGCGGATGACGAGACAGGCGACAGATGACAGGTGACAAGCATGATGACAGCTCGTTGTCACCATCGTCAATCTTGTCATTCGGCGGCATCGTCGGGAACGTGCGGCCCGGGCTGTGTGCGAGGCTGGAGTGACGTATCTTTTTCCTGCTTTGCTGTGCTCTCTGATACAGACGGGCGGCTGCCTTGCCGGCCTCGTTGACGCACGCCAATGATCCTTTTGACCGGCCAGCCGCTGCCGGCATGAGAACACACGTTGCCGCCGTAGGGCGAGACAGCAGGGCGGTTATTGTGTGCCTTCGACGGAGGACGTCGCACGGCGCGCGCGCGCTCCAGCATCCCGGGGCCGGCATGATCCGTCAGAGGATGACGGGGCGGGACACGGCAGGACACTGCTGATCTGCCGTCTGCCGGGCTGATGCGAGTGTGTTGCATTACCGGTCTGCTGTCCCTCATGCGGGGGAGGGGGAGGAAAGCATCCGGATCGGCGGCTGGCGATTGCGCGGGCGGAGATGTCGTCACGGACCGGGGCAAGGGTTTGAGATCGAGGCCGTTCCAGGTGCGTTACAGACGATGCAGCCAGGTTCTGCTGGCGCTCTTTATTATCCGGTTACAGTTGACTTTGGCCTGGTGATCGCGCTGAGTCTACTCGAGTGGCTATCTTGAGGGCCTTTGGTTGAGGGGCGGGCGCGTCATGGTGCAGGGTTTCTATTGGTTAGTGTCTTCTTCAAGAACATGCTCCTGCCGCGCGACAAGATGGAGGTCCTGCGCCTAAGTGTGTGGGAACAAGTCAGTATGCTGGCTGAAACACTCGGACATTTGAGGAAGTATGCATCCTGACGATTGCTATCAGGACATTGGAGCTGCAATGATTGTGCAGAAACCACGAACCCTGACAGCATAAAGCGGAGGCGAGAGACAAAAACGATGCGCAATCTCACAGAGAGGAAAATTAGGGGAAATCACCGAACAGAGTATGTTCAATGGTCAGAAGCACGACATGTATACATGAGCGTTGGTGTTGAGGCGGGGAATGAAGATGACGCCCACTCTTCGCTATCATATACGTTTGACAGTTCAATAGTTCCCTTGGCACCACTTGAATAGGCCGAGAATGAAGGGTCCTCTACTCGAACCGTTTCCTATCGGCTTTCTTCAAATGACTCGACGCTTTTGTGTAATTTAGACAAGCGTTGCTTTGTGCGCTAACCAAATGGCGTAACTTGCTATCGCTACTCCCTATTGGCTCGCCCAGCAAATCTTTTTCCTACGTCAAAATATCACACCCTTTATTTATACTGCAGACCCCTTGAATCTGACATCGTATTTGGCTGGCCGTATTCGCGAACCGTGATAGCGATTAAGTGACTATCAAACGGGGAGTGTATGCTGTTTGCTGTCCGCGGCCCAAGAAAGTGAAAGAACTGTCCACAAGAGATTTAGGTGACAGACAGATTGATAGATGTGTGAGCTGTTCCGGATCTGAGCTGCATTACTGGAAGTAACTACTCGGATGAATGATTTGCCAATGCTGATCAAGTAAACAACATGGCAAACCGGACAAAACGGTTCGGCCGTAGATCGGGGCTTCGGTGATTACTTGGCTACCATAGAATATCACATCGTGCACCTTCCGATCAACCCTGATGGGAAAAGAGGTTTCGAAGGGAACATTAGCCAAAGCGGACATTAAGACACTGATCATTTCCAAACAAAAGCCAGACTCCTATAGTAATCCTGCATCGGTGCTGAAGGTTACTCTGCAGACAGCAGTCCGGAGTACTTGTAATATAGACATAGAAAGGGGCTTGGAGTTTTGTCAATTACCATCGCCGGACTGTACACAGATCTTTTATCGTGGGGACTCTTTGAACCTGGGTTGATAGCTCCGCGTCAGGAGATCCGGCTTGTCAGCCTCCAGCTCCAGAATCATCTGGCCGAAAAGGCCGTTTGCCCAAGAGAACCTGTCCCTGGAGTCAGCCGTAGTACGGACCACGGAAGGATTACTACTTACCACTGCCTGGTCCATTGGCCGTCATCGGAACTGTTTACACTCTCATGTATCAGCCCCAACCCGTCAGTACTCCCAAGAATCTCCCTCAACTGCCCCGCGATCTCCACGTCATCATCTGTCGTCAAAATGCGCACAATACTCGCCATCGGCCACGCCGTACCCGGCCGAATGTGCGGACTGCCCACCGCACTGATCACCGGACCTTGCGAGAACCACGGATTGGTCTCGCTGAGAACGAAGGCCCTCGTGTTCTGGTATACCGGATCGCTCTCATCCAAATACCCGATAAACGGCAGAGACAGCAAACTCGGGATGTTCGCGTCGTCCATCAGATTCCTGCCGCCGTACCCATCCACTTCAAACGCGTAGATCTGACCACCGCTACCATCCGGGCTGGGCACGATGGCATAGCGATCTACCGCGTCCCGCAAGCTGGCCGCCGTGTCGTCCATCTCCTGCGCCAGGCCGGGCGGCGCATTTGCAAGTCCCGCCATGATCTTCGCGCCGCCCTCGAGGTAGCGGGCGAACATCATGTTGGCGGGGATGAGGAATTGGAAGATGCTGGCGTCGTCGCTGGGGCGGAAGGGCGAGCGGATGAGGCCGGTGTAGTTCACCGGGTTCCCGAGACCGAAGTTGCCCAGGGTGCCGGTGGCCGTGTTTGTCTGGGATTGGAAGGTGTACGAGGACTCGAGCGCGGCGCCGTCGGGGGCGTAGGTGGGCGACATCATGTCGCGCACGACGCCGAGGATGGATTGAACGGCCGGGATCCACTGGAATTTGCCGAAGAAGTCGAGGTCGCCGGTGGCGTTGTAGTAGTCGTGCGAGATATGGAGGAAGGCGGCGAGGCTGTCGAGCTCGAAGTTGCAGGTGAAGACGATTCGATTGTCATAAGGAGGCTGAACGTTGTAGTCGGCGCCATTGATGTCGGGTGGTATACCAGATTCAGGTGGCGCAAGGTAGGAATTGCAATAAGGCGAAGTGTTCAGGTATCGGGCCTGGAGGTTGATCACACCGCGGTACAGAGATGCAATATCATCGGAGGAAGAATTGAGAATGGACCGGTAGGATTGCAGCTGGTTGGCAGAGTCTCGGACCCACATGGCGTTGATGTCACCTGTGATTATGAAGCAGAGATCTTCCTCAGAATTGTTAGCCGCAAAGCCTTTCCATTTTATAGCTGTGTCTAATGTGTTTGGATAGCTGTTTTCAAAGAGTCGAAACAGGTCCGGGTCAGTTATCACGGTTTGCACGCGGCTGATGACATCCTCGACGGCTGAAGAATTGAAGGTACGGCATGCTGGTGATGGACGTTGGTATGACAAATTATAGACGCCCGTAGAGAATGGCTTATGTCGTTGCCGTGAATAACTTGAGTAATCGGGGCATTGTTGAGCGAAAGCCGAAGCCAAGAGCAAAGCAACTGTCAAGACTCACATGGTTGTAGAGCCTCAAAAACGGGGCCGGCAGCAGAATATAAGCCGCGCAAGATATGCCACAAACCGGATGCCACCTTGCTGTGAACAAGCTCAACTATTTGGGTTACATTGCACTATATAGCCGTGCGGAGCCACGGGTTCCCTTGGGGGAATTAGGCGGTGTATCTCAACGAGTAGTCTGGGAGTTACTCGTGACCTTCCATGATTGGCTAGGTTATCCGAATGTACCGCATGATCCGAGCGAAGCGTTAGGACTGCTTGGCGCATCAGCATTTATAGTACTTTTAGTGGCCTGTTCGTTTTAGCCTAAACTTAATCCTCACTCTCGGGGCCGATGCAAGTGATCAAAGTATTTCACCTGATTCTTTTAAAATTAGGAAGGAGGACAGGAAAACGGTTCAAAGGTAAATGGCACGCTAGAGTCAGGAGCTAAATATACAACGGAACAAATCCAAGAGAGCCCTTTGTATCTCATGGACTGAGACTTTGTTCATTACATACAAGGTATGGAAACGCAAGCAGGCTTGGTACTACTTACTCGAGATTCGTGGGGATGATCATGGAAAGCTATAAACCGGGATGTCTAGAAACGCGTTCTGCAGTATTTAGGAGAAACTCCGTGAATGCGAGAAGTCTGGACTGCTGCCATGATTAATACCAGAGTGGCCTTTTAAAACCGACGTCGTTGAAGAGACGGGACTTTGAGAAACGTGTACTAAAAAGTTCCAATTGGACTGAATTTAGAGGCTGAACCATGCTGGAATTTTGGGCTGCCGGGCAGGGCGATATCACAATGGATATGTCTGCCATGGGCGGTCCATCTATGATACTACATTCTCTTTCTCTCTGCTCGATTAGCAGGTCAAGGGCATTATCTGCCTCGAAACAAGAGATAGTGATGAGTGGATAAGATGCCCTTAGTGTCTGCTGTGACACCTTTGATGAGTGCATTCCCATCCATGAATCCTATATATGACTCCAGAGGGCCCAGATCCTGTAAATTGTGCCTTAAAGGGCATGATTATGCAGACTTTCCCTGATGATCTGTCCATGATAGGGATGAGGTCTTCAACTTGACCTCGACTCTGCCTTTACTCAATTCCTCCTCTTCTTCTTGCTAGGACAGTCCTTCTTCGCATGACCTTTCTGACCACACTCAAAACACTGCATGTTCGCATTGTTGGGCAAACCACTTCCAGAGTTCGAAATGCTAGTCAACGTATTGAGCTTGACTTGCGGCTTCTTCTTTCTCCTCTCCTCAGCCAGTTGTTGCGTCTTCTCAGTCTTCGCTCTCTTCTTCTCCTCCCTCTTCTTCCTTGCCGCCTCCTTGCGCGCCTCCCGGATCATCTTCGCAGCAGGATCGTCATCCTCCCCGCTCTCGCTGCTCTCCTCACTGCTGTTGCTATCATCATCCTTCTTTGCCGCCGCCGGCTTCTTGCCGAAGGACATGCGCCCTGTCTGCGGTACCTCGTCCTCGTCACTGTCATCCTCGTTGTCCAGGTCTGCATATCCGGCGCTCACGACGCGCAAAGCATTCCGTTGTCGCGCTTCTTTCTCGGGTTCGCTGAATGATAGCACCCAGCGAGTTTCGCCTGCTTCGGCTGCGGCGCGCTCGATGGCTTGGTTGCGCTTGAGTTCTTCGGCTGCAACAGCGGCATTGACAGCTTCGAGATCGGAAGGAGTTACGGGCGAGGAGGCGGCGGATATGCGTTGGCGTTTGGCGGGTGGGCCGGCCGGGGTCGACGGTGAACCTTGTGGAGAGGATTGAGACGCGGCAGCGCGTTGCATAAACTACAGAAAGTTAACACTTGCGTTGGTGGTTAGAAGGAAGCTTGGAGAAAATTGCCTTCATCGTGAGAAGCCGCGACGACGCGACCTTTGGCGTTGTGTTTGGCGCCATAATTGTGATTGTGTCGGTGTGAGCTGGAGAATTAGTATTGGAGGTACTTGCTTCTGGTTCTACTTGAGAAAACTGTGCAATCTGGTGGAGTGGCAGTTATACAAGTTTGCGCAAGAGCTCCGGAGCGAGCGTGAAAACGAGATGCGGAGGAGAGGGCGACTGCCGCAAAGTGATAGGACTCGCGACAGAAAAACGTCCCTTATCGATAAGACGGTTGTGTATCTGGAATGCTTAGTCAACGGCGAACAGCCAACCGCGAGCCTTGGGAAGCCCTTACGCACCTTGCCGAGTAGCTCGACGTCCACCCTTCGGACGGCGTCACACTCTCCACTCCCCACCACCACCCGCGACGGTACCGACGCACGCTCACAATGCTTCGGCCAGCCGTTTTCCGACCGATGGCGCGCGCCGCTACGGCGCCCCGCCTCCTCGCTGCGCGCACCTACGCCAGCAAGCAGCCGACGCCGTCCGTCGACAGCGTGCCCGCCAACGACCCCAACCCGAAGACCCCGGCGCCCAATGTCTCGGAGACGAACGCCGTGCCGACTTCCTCTGAGGGATCTTTCGACCAGGTGCTGCAGGAGAGCGTCGAGCAGGCTGAGGCCCTGCGCACTGCCCAGGCGCCCAACCGCAAGACGACTTGGAGCCGCAGCCAGAACCCCCGTGAGCGCGCCATGGTGGGCCCGCGCTTCGAGCAGACGATCATGGCGGATCAGGTATGTCATTGTTTGATGCCTGGCTGGGGATTGGGTTGTTAGGGAGTGTGGACGCTCCATATTGGAGGCTAGAGACGGAGGCTGGTAGCGGACGTCCGGAATCGTTGTGGGAGAGGCATTGTGGTGTTGGATCGAATTCCTGGACGACCAATTGCTAACGCCGCTTGTTCTTGTTCTCGTATAGCCTCGTCCCCACGCCGCTATCGACCTCATCCACAAGCAGCCCGTCCGCTGGACTAGCCAGCGTAACGTTTCCTGCGACGGCGGTGGCGGTCCCCTCGGTCACCCCAGGATTTTCATCAACGTCGATAAGCCGAAGATCTGCTGGTGCACTTACTGCGGTGTTCCTTTCGTAAGGCCCCCGTTCAACATTCGAGATGTAACGGAAGCATTGGGTGCTCCGGACTCTTTAGATTATCTTTAGGAATGGCTGGTCTCAATTTGTGTATGCTAACAATGTGGTAAACAGGCGCATGAGCACCACAGAAAGGCCATCGAGGCCTCTGATTCCCAGTCTTACCCGCTCGACCCTACCGGCGAGCCTGCGGAGGTCGAGTTCAGCCAGCAGGTCACTGACAAGCCCCTAGAGCAGAGGTGAACGTAGATGCTCGTAGAGAAAATTACATGGCAATGGTAAAGAACGGAGAAGCTCACGAAGGGCTAAGTGTTGCATGGTGTATATATAGGTGATTGCTATTTCGATGCGCGCCAGAAAGGCAGGTGCATCGTTTTCATTCACTCATTTTTTGCTGTTGCTGTCTCAAGCTGCAGATGATTGTTCACTTGGGGTCCATGAATATGAAAGCCTGACCGGGCGCGGATGAGAAGAGCTTCGCGAGAAGCGCAACTGTACTTGAGGATTCCTTGGATATCTGCCCATTATTTTCACATACACTAGCCCGATATTTCTGCGGAATCAAGCCATTTTCCTCCTTCCCTGACCTTGAGCGAAGTAGCTCTGCAATAATTGAATTCCGTCCTGAACGCCGTGCTTACACCAGCCTGCTGCATTTCGTACTTCCCTTTACTCCGAGATATCCCGGTTAGAAATCTTCTTCTTCGGTACCTCGACAATGGTTCTTGCAGGCCTGAACACTTGCAGTTGGTTATCCTCGGCGGCGGCAAGCATGACCCATGGGTCATTCTTGTTCCAGCTGAAGTCGCAGACGGCGTTCGTGAAGCCACCGTGCATGAAGAGACTAAGTAAATAACACGATTAGCCATTTGCTTTTGAAACCGATGAAGAGAAAGCATCGATAGACTTACAGTTCCGGCGGGCCATCCTCAGCCTCCTCCTCAGTCTGCTCCTCACCAATCTTGCTTGCATCCCACATCAAGACGCGCTTGTCGTAGCTGGAGCTGGCCAGGATGGAGTGATCGGTAGGATGCCACTCGAGGTTCATGATAGGTTGTGTATGCCCCTCGAAGCTGTGGATCTTCTTGTCGAGACAACGCAGATCCCACATGGCGACGGTCTTGTCTGCTGAGCCAGTGACAACGATAGATTCCCATGCAGGATGGAAAGCAACGCAGTTGACAGCGTCGTGATGAGTCTGCTTCTTGTACAGGCCCTTCTTGTTTGTCTCCTGGCGTAGGTCCAGAATTTGCAGCGTCAAGTCGTCTGACACGGTGGCTATCCAGTCTTTGTGCAGTGGGTGGTGCTGTACGTCATTGACGCAGGCGTAGTGGTGCGTGAAGGTGCGGGACGGGCCGATGGTAGAATTGCTTTTGCTGAAGCCAGCCTTGGTGTCCCACAGACGCACGGTTGAGTCCTGAGAGCCAGTGACAAGCTGGCCTTCGATGTGCGGGCTCCAACTCAAGCCAAAACCCTCGTCGTTGTGACCCTTCAGCTCCATGTCCGGGCTCACCTTGCCGGTTGGATCGGGGTTCATGCTGTGCTTGGTACGATCGAACACCAGAACTCGTCCATCAGTGCACATAGTAGCAATAAGGTTTGGGTTCTGCGGCTGATAGCGGGCCTTGTTGATCTCGCTAGGGTGGTTGATGCGCTGAATGACGTTGAAAGCGAAGGAGCCTTTCTTGCCCGCCCCGTGACCGCCAATTTCACCCTTCTGCTCGTCGTATTCCGCAGGCTCCGGGGTCTGCAGGGCGGGGATGTCTATGCTCGCGATCTGGAGGTAGTTCTGGGCCTGGTCCGAGGTGTTCGTGCCAAAGAGAATACGGTGCTGAGCGAGATTAGAGCCGGGCACCTCTCTCTTGTCCGGTAGCCATTGCGCAGTGAGAGTGGGCCACTCCAGAGCGCGACTGCAGCGGCGTTAGCGGAGTGCGGCGATCAGACAGACGGAGTACAGAACTCACGCGTAGAGCATGTCGTAGAGCCACACTGAGTTCTTCTTCCAGATTTTGTACTCTTCATTCGCAATCTTCGCCTCTAGGTTCTCATCCTCCTGGCGCTGATCCGCGTCTGCGAGACACCACGACATCAGTGAGGGCGTCCGTAGAAGGTTGCGCGCAAGAATGTGCAGGGCTGGATGGGCAGTAGGGAGGGCAAATAATAGCAAACTCACCGCTCATGTGGTCAGACATGTTTGCGGTTGTCAATTGGGGTGCCGTTGGGGGGTTTGCTGGCGGGACAGAAGCTGGGTGCTGGCGGCGGGCAGCTTTGAAGAGCGTGACGCGCTGCGTCGCGTTAAGCTGACGGACGGAAAGCACTGGGCACGCCGCGAGCACGGGTCACATCCAGGGTCTGTGCGCCGACCGCCGCCGACCGCCGACTGATGATGTTGCCTCCAAGTGTTGCCGCCGCACCGCTTCCTTTCCTCTCCTCGAAGACTCCGTGTCGGAATCGCGATACCCCCGTTTTCTCTCTTCCCGTCCTGCGCCAGGCTACAAGCCTTTCGAAGGCTGGGCCCTTCTTTCGATTTCCCTCCCGCAGTCCTCCCGCCGCTGCTTGCCATCGTCGACCAGCCTTATTAGCTCCACCCGCGCTCGCTCTGCATCCTCTTTCCTTGATCTCACCTACATTTCATTGCAAACATGGGTGTTCCCAAGTTCTTCAGATGGATGTCCGAACGCTATCCGGCCATCTCGCAGCTCATTGCCGAGAACCGGATACCGGAGTTCGACTGCCTCTACGTGCGCCCACCCGCTCACTGCCCTTCCTCTCGCGCTAATCGCATTTTATAGCTCGACATGAACGGCATCATCCACAATTGCACGCACAATGACTCGGACTCACCGACGCACCGTATGTCCGAGGACAAGATGTTCATCGCCATCTTCAACTACATTGAGCACCTCTTCGGCAAGATCAAGCCCAAGCAGCTCTTCTTCATGGCTATCGATGGCGTCGCTCCCCGCGCGAAAATGAACCAACAGCGTGCTCGCCGTTTCAGAACTGCTCTGGATGCAGAGAATGCCAGGGAGAAGGCAATCAAGGAAGGCGTGGAGATGCCCAAGGAGCCGGCCTTTGACAGCAACTGCATTACTCCTGGTACCGAGTTCATGGCCAGGCTGACCCAACACTTGAAGTATTTTATCAACAAAAAGGTGTCAGAAGATGTGGACTGGCAGGGCGTCGAGGTGGTCCTTTCCGGCCACGAGGTCCCTGGTGAGGGAGAGCACAAGATCATGGAGTATATTCGCCAGGCAAAGTCGCAGCCTGGCTACGATCCTAATGTCCGCCACTGTCTTTACGGCCTGGATGCCGATTTGATCATGCTTGGCCTTCTCAGTCACGACCCACATTTCTGCTTGCTGAGAGAGGAAGTTACGTTCGGCCGGCAGAGCCAGAAGAAGTCCAAGGAGCTGGAGCATCAGAATTTTTATCTCATGCACCTTTGCATTGTTCGCGAGTACTTGGAGCTGGAGTTTCAGGAACTCGAACAGCCTGGCGCTTTGGGTTTCCCTTTCGACATGGAACGCGTTATTGACGACTTTATTCTCATGGCATTCTTTGTTGGAAACGATTTCCTTCCCAATCTACCGCATTTACATATCAACGAGGGCGCTTTGGCGCTCATGTTCAACGTCTACAAGAAGGTTCTTCCGAAGGCCAAGGGCTACATCAACGAGGGTGGTGTGATCAACCTGGAACGGTTGGCTTTGCTACTGGATGAACTTTCTCATGTCGAATACCGGTTCTTTGAAGCAGAGAACGCAGATGCTGCCTGGTTCAAGGGCAAGCAGATGGGACGCGAAGATGTTATGGAGCGCACAAAGAAGCGTGGAAAGATCATCATGACTACAGGCCAGAAGGACGTTTACAAGAAGATACGCCAGTATGTCAACAACCGTCCCTCCAACGGTGAGGCCCAACCCTTGGACCTTTCACACACCCTACCAGCCAGCGACCGAAAGTTCGTGGAAGACCTGGCAGATAGTCTCCACCTTCAGTGGAAGACTGTGGAGGACGATCAAGGAGAACGTCACTTGCAGGTGGCCTTTCCGCCGAGCCTGAAGGATGATGAAGATGATGAAGAGGAAGAAGAGGACGAAGAGGCACAGAATGCAATTCTTCGTGTTCTCAAGCGTTATGACAACGCCCAGATTGAGGATATCTCACCTGACGAGGCTCAAGCCGAGATGAAGAAGAAGTATGATGAAAAGTTCTATGCTTGGAAGGACAACTATTACAAGTCCAAGCTGGAGTGGGGCTTGGACAACAAGGAAGAGATGAGGAAGATGGCGGAGAACTATGTGCAAGGTCTGCAATGGGTTCTCTTCTACTATTATCGTGGCGTGGCTTCATGGCCCTGGTTCTATGGTTACCACTATGCTCCGATGATTTCCGGTAAGCTTTGAAATCAGCTCTCTTGAGGGTATTTTTTTTTTTTCGATTAACACGCTGAGCAGATGTGAAGGAGGGCTTGAAGGCCGACCTCAACTTCAAGCTCGGCCAACCTTTCCGCCCATACCAGCAGTTGATGGGTGTGCTTCCTGATCGAAGCAAGTCGATTGTTCCAACCGCGTATCATGACCTGATGACTAACAAGGAGTCTCCCATCATCGACTTCTATCCCCGCGACTTCGAATTGGACATGAACGGCAAGAAGATGGAATGGGAGGCTGTTGTCAAGATCCCGTTCATTGATGAGAAGCGTCTGCTTCCTGCAATGGCGACAAAAGACCACCTTCTCTCTAATGATGAACGTGACCGCAACGAGTTTGGTGTCACTTTGAAGTTCACCTACCAGCCAGATCTCGACTACGTCTACCCGTCATCGCTACAGGGAATCTTCCCTGACCTCCCGCATTGCCGTTGCGTTGAGAACATCTTCGAATTACCCACGATGGATGGTCTTGAAGTCTATATTGGACTTGTTGATGGAGTGAAGGTGGGAATCGATGCTCTCGCTGGTTTCCCCAGTCTGAAGGTTCTCCCATTCCATGGGTTACTGGCTTTCCATGGAGTCAGCGTATTCCAACAAGAGAGCAGGAACGAGAGTATGGTAATCAACTTGCTGGAAACGGAAGAACGCAACAAAGCCTCAAACGCGCAGACAAAGCTGGGCAGCGCTGTTCATGTTGGATACCCATTCCTTCAGGAAGCTCAAGTTGTCAAGGTCTCGGACGAATTGTTCGATTACGTGGAGGAGAATGGTCAGGTCGTCTCCATTCCACACGGCCCGAAGGAGATCTCGGATTGGAAGAAGAAAGCAAACCGCATCGAGAATTTCTACAACAAGCGACTGGCGACGGATATTGGCGATGTGGAGTCCCTCGTGCATGTGGAGATGCTTAAGGGGCTCAGGAAAACTCATGAGGGTGCTACCGTGAAGGAGTACGGTATCATACCTGGCCAGGAGACTGACTTCGCAACCCAGACGATCGTGGATGAGGTTGTCAGTCAAGACCAGCGCTTCTTAGAGAAGGCTGCAGTTCCCATTGAGGAAGAATTCCCTGTCGGATCTAGAGCCTTTTTCCTCGGCGAGTTTGCTTACGGCCGCCCCCTGGAGGTATTAGGCCATGCAGAAGGCAAGGCGGAATGCTGGGTGCTCGTTGCAAAGGGCAAAGAACTGGATTTCGGAAAGCAAATTGTGAAGAAGGCCGAGTCTCAGGCAAACTATCGCCCGTCGTACGCTGTTGCTCGACAACTCCAAGTGAACCCACTTGTCCTGAGTAGGGTCACATCTTCACTTTCGGTCAACTCAAGCGGACTCCGTCTTAACTTGGGACTGAATCTCAAGTTTGAGGCAAAGAAGCTGAAGGTCCTCGGATACTCCCGCAAGGGTGAAACTGGCTGGGAGTACAGTCCGAAGGCAATCGAACTCATCACGCAATACATGATCAACTTCCCGGAGTTTTTCGCCGTCCTCCAGCATAACCCTAAGGGCGACATCTACGAGGACACGGATTTCTATCCTGAGAGCATTGCGAAGCAGAAGATGAAGGAGATTGGTGCTTGGCTCAAGTCGATCGAGTCGAAGAAGTTTGAGAAGGTGCCTCTTGAGGCCGAGCAACTCGACTCCGACGTGGTCAAAGAGATCGAGCAATCCTCGGACTATTGGGTTCAAAACGGTCCTAAGACCGATGGCAAGAAAATCAAGGGAGTCCCACGTCAGGCGCTGCTCAAGCCCTCTGATGCTGAACAACAGATTGGCGGGCAGAGGTTTAGTCTGGGCGATCGCATCGTCTATGTGCAGGATTCTGGAAGGGTTCCTATTGGACAGCGCGGTACCATCGTTGGAATGACTCGCACACCCAGGACCACACTTCTCGACGTTGTTTTCGATACTTCTTTCATGAGCGGCACCTCCCTCGGCGAACGCTGCTCACCTTTCCGCGGATCCACCGTCCCCGCCACGTCCGTTCTTAATCTTACCGAGAAGCAATGCGTTGCCATGACTTCTGCTGGAAACGCCAAACGCCCGCAGTCTACCTTCCAGCCCCTGACTGTTCAGAACGCTGCTTATGGCGTCTCTGGACAGACCGAGTTGGTTCCAGCCCCAGTCCCTGGTCCGTTGAATGGCTCTTTCAGAGGTGCGGTGGCTGGACAGAACCGTAATGCCTTCCGTGGTCGTGGCCGTGGTGGTATTACTCCTCACGGCAATGGCATTCAGCAGGAGCTTCCCATTCACAGTGGCCCGCCCAATGGCGTCCAGCGTGGTCGTGGTGGTACGAACGGCTTCGTGCCTCGTGCTCGGGCGAACAACAACTTTGTACCGCGCGGCGGACGTGGAGGAGCTCGCGGAGCGCACAACGGCTCTAACAATCAGGGCTTCACCGTCATCGACAACAGCGATCCCGCGGAAGGCATCGTCAAGAACAACCCCAACTTCCGCCCGCAGAGCTACTCGGCTGTCCCGCCGCCGGCGACGTTGGATGCAAACGCGTTCCGTGGTGGCCGTGGTAGGGGTCGTGGGTTCCGTGGCAACCGCGGCGCCCCCAGGGGTGGCCGTGGTGGTACTGTGACACAAGCGCAGTAGTGGGGGCGAAGAAGGCGACAACACAAGAAAACGGATATGCATGACAGACCAGATGAGGGGGTTTCATGGAAAGCGACGTTTGGTGAATAGCGTCTATCCATCGTTACCCTTATGCGCAGTCTTTGCTGGCTCCGGCCCAATCCGGATCGTTTAGGAGGTGTAGGAAGTGGACAGCGATATGGAGGAAAGAGGGGTGTGCAAGAAGAGCTAGTCTATCATGAAACATTCTTTGTCCGACCTCAGGTGCCATATTTTAAGAAATGCGTGCGTCGGCAACACAGCCGAGACTCTGAACATTGTGTCACGTCGAACTAAGCGACGCATGGCTTGTGAAGCGCAAAGCAGTGCAACGAGAGTGGAACGAACGCGGAGGAGCATCAATGGACTGAGAGATCGGTTGATTGCTCTAGCTGGCCGTACAAGGAAATCCAGAACATCCAAATTCGGATGTTTACTTGAAGATGCCATGGCAGGTACTGAGTAATTGATCTTATGGCTCGGAAAGAGCCGGCAAGTTACCACGCCATCGTAGAAATTTTTCCATCGTCGAGATGCTCTCAGATCGAAAATGCTTAGATTTGACCGCGCTTATGGCCGTTCCTTGAGGCTTTCTAGTATGGCGAAGATGGCCCGTGTTTCTATTTTGAAGGAGGCCCGTGTGTATGTGGATAAGAAGAGAGTGACGTAAGGGGATCTCAAGAACAACGAGGGTATGCTCCACCTCGGCTGCAAGGGAGATAACTCCGCAGAGATACAGTGGGTGTTTCTCCATCACGACTAGCGCTCTTGCGGCGGCGGCAGGAGCAGCACAGCTGAAAAGTCGCAGGCGATGGACCAATGGCAGGCAAGGATGTGTCAAGTACCCCGCTCGATGCGAGGGAGCTGCGACAACCGCGCGGCGATGATGGCGACATCAGAGCAACGGTATGGCGGGTTAGGTTCGAGCTGGGTTTGTTGTTGTCTCGACGGCAGACGGTTGGGGCGCGCGGAAGGAGTTAGGTGGACAGCCCTGCAGCGACCACCCCGGCACGCCAGGGCGGTGAGCTCCCGACCACTAGCGCGTCGCCTAGGCAGCGGAGCTGACAGCCGCGCATCATAACATCTCGACTCTCAGCTGCACTGCCAGCGCGATTCGCTCCAACCACCGTCGACCTGCCCCAGCATCGCCGTCCGCCTACAGCCTGAGGGTTTCCACTCGCTATCCGCCGCGTCGCTCATTCTGCAGCCCGATCTCCGCCGTCAGCTCCACGTTCCGCCCGCGAATGGAGAGTCCTGCCATTACCTCGACCGCGTTCCCGGCGACATAGCTTTCGCTGTCGCCCAGTAGCACCACAGCACGCCTGCAGCGCCGCCTAACCCGACGACAACATGCCGCCCCCCGCGCCTCCGCTGCCCACCAAGTTTCCCTGCTGGTGCAAGGCCGTCTATTCATGGGGAGGAGAGGTAATACTGCACTTTCAAGAAGCAACCGAATCATGCCTGTTCCAATGTGCGAAGCTTGCTGATATTATGCCTGCTCTACCGAACAGACCAAACGCGACCTCGGTTTCATCGAAGGAGACCTGATCGAGTGCCTGAACGCTGGCGATGGCGCCTGGTGGATGGGCCGCTTGAAGAGGGACAGGCGCGCAGTCGGCCTGTTTCCCTCAAACTTCGTCGAACTTCTGGATGAGTCTCTATGGCCGGGCGCCCCTCGCAATACTACACTGAACACTGCCGCAGGGGGCAGCATGTCGCGCGCAGGGACAACCGCCGCCCAGAAGCCGACTCCCCAGAAGCAGAAGAGCACGTTTCGGAAACCCTTCCAGGCCTACTACAATGCTGGATCGCCTAATCCGGCGGCTGCTGCGCGCGAGAGGCTGGAGAGGTCCAGCGCTGGCACCATTTCGTCCAATCGTACTGATAGCCAAAGGAAACATTTCAAGCCATACTCGTCCATGAAGCACGCGACACCGCCGGGAGCAAGCCCCAACCCATCGCCCAGGAATTCGAATGAGAACGTCTCCAAGGTCCCTCCTCTTCCAGATAGGAACGGCTCCGGGTTGAGAAATCGTGCGTCATCCCCTTTGCCTCCGAGACAAGAACACACGCAATTGCGCGCAGTCTCTCCAGCTCCTTCCCATCCTGGGGACTACCGGCCCACTTCCCGCGCGGTATCACCTGGCCCGCCTCAGCACTATCGTGCTGTCTCTCCAGCTCCACCGCAACAATATCGGGCACACTCTCCGGCTCCCCCGCAACAGTATCGTGCCGTGTCCCCTGCTCCTCCACAGCAGTATCGTCCGCCCTCACGAGGAGTTTCTCCTGCACCATACAACCAATATTACCCTCCGTCACCTGGTCTACCACCATCTACTCCTCGGCAACAGTACCAGGCATATTCCCCCGCAGCCTCTCCGGGACCAGACCCGCGATACCAAGCCTATCGACCAACGTCACGGGGACCCTCGCCAGCTCCATTTGAAGACGAAATTGGCGAGGCATCTCCCCCTCCGCCTCCGCCTCCTCCACACCGTGTCTTACGCACGCAAGCTGCCAGGGCACCTTCTCCTTCCCCACAACACATCAGTAGAGGTCCTTCTCCTGCTCCATATAATGAAGATGGGTACAGAAGCAGTTTACATACCCCTGTCTCGCGCTCACCCGCGCCTAGACAGGGTATGAATTTGACGCCATCTCCTGTGACGAACGCCATGAACGATGTTATGACTTCTCTTGAAGATATGACGGTTTCCAGACGCAGTCCTTCCCCCACCAGAGCACGCACTCCCGCAGACATTTGGTCTCCAGAAGCTTTTGACGAGGTCTTCACAAATCCAAGGAGGCTTCGGCCAAACACTTCGCTTGGCCTTGGAATTCAAGAAGACGAAATGACCCCTGCTCAATTAGAAACTCAAGGTCGATCGAACACTGTTGGACCTCAACCGGATGGGCCCCCTCAAGTTGGTAACTACGTGCAGCGCATGGAGGAACGATTACGGATGCTCAGCAGTCGAAGCCCAGCACCAGACGAGCTGTTCATCCCAGACGATCAGGATGGTCCACCACCAGCGCCACCACCGAAAAATCCTAAATACCAGAGACCGCAAACGTCATACGGTGATTCGAGACACGAATCTATGTACGAGACCAGATCGCACAGCTCTATGGGGAGTCATCAGCAGGATGGCGTATTCCGAAAACCTACACTGAAGCATCGCAAGTCTGCTTACGAAATCGCAAAACAAGGATTGGGACGAACATTTACGACCAAGACTAATGCTACGAATTCTACGGAAGCGACGAACAGCACGGGCAATACACTTTGGAGCGGTACATCAGCAGGAGCTAACTCCGCGACAAGCTCTGGAAGCTTCGCAAGGAGAAAATGGGGTATTGGTGGAACCATCCGGGAAAGTCGGGAACGGTCAAAGAGTGTTATTGAGGTTTCGCGTCCCCGTGCCGGCAGTAGAGTTGGGTCTAATGAGAGTCGCCCGGAAACTCCTTTCAGCGGTGGCGTCTCGTATCATTCAAGTCACGCAACGAGTCAGCAGCAAAACTCTTCGAATACAGAATGGACTGGCAATGTCGCAGAACCTGGTGGTCTGTTGGGTGGCCTGACGTCACCGAAGCCGAAGAGAACTGGTTTCTTCAAGAAGATGATTTCATCTGCGAAGGCGAACGCGGCGAACGCGAGGAACACAATCTCTTCGAGCCCAAGCAGACCAGCTTCTCGAGGTGCAGGACTACTGCCGAATGGTGTCACATCAATTGCAGGCGGTACTGCGAGTTCGCATTCGAGCAGCAATGTGGCGAAGGATATGGGTCTGGGAGGCTCAGTGGATTGGGTGCAGGTCCGGCGAGATGTTAACCGTTCTAACTCTCTCAGCAAGAATGAGCGCATCGAGCGTGCCGAACGTTGTCAGATGAACGACATCGCGGTCATCAACCCCATTGAGGTCCTTCTTGAGTCTGTTGAAGGTGATGAAGGTCTCGATGGGTTGCCTGTCGCTGAGCCCCTTGACTTTAGTCAGTGCAATCTTGCTCTTGTCGACAAGAATGCTCGCTTCATTCAGGGTTTGCCTCCCATGACAACTCCTGCCAGCCTTGCTCATGGATACGTGTGTCGACCTTACCGTAGCGACGTCCAGAGGCTACGGGCAATCTTCACGTGGGTTGCTGAACGCATCGTATGGGAGGATGACTACGAAGGGGACATCGATACGAGGCGGGTTATCCAGTCAAAACGTGGGTGCAGTGAGGAAATCGCCGTGCTGGTCATGGAGATGTGTCTAGCCGTGGGCCTGCACGCCGAAGTCATCCGTGGATACTTGAAGGCACCTGGAGAGGACATGGACTTCGAAATGGTGGCCCATCCAAACCACTGGTGGAACGCGGTCATTGTCGATGGTGAATGGCGCATCATGGACTGCGCCCTTGCCAATCCAACGAATCCCAGGCGATCGGCATACTCCAGTGCTGGAAGCCAAGTTGCTGAAGGTGGATATTTCCTCGCACGACCATCTGAGATATGCTACACGCACGTTCCGCTTCTCCCGGAGTCTCAGCACATTGTCCCGCCACTACCGCACGAGGTCCTCATGGCGCTACCTTGTGCGTGCCCACCTTACTTTGTCAACGATCTCCAGATTGCGGACTTTGATACGAGTCTTCTGAACTTGGAGAATTTGGAGATGGCGCACATACATTTCTTCGTGCCGGACGACGTCGAGGCAATAGCGGAAGTAGAGGTAAGGGTGTTCGCTAGGGACGGAGATGGCGATTACTTCGAGTCCGGAGATACAAGTCGGAAGAGGGCATTATGCCAGCCGGAATGGATCGGTGGGCGTAAGAGGTACACCGTCAAGGCAGTTTTGCCTGGTGATGAAGGCCATGCTACACTGAGGGTATACTGTGGCAAGAGGGGATTGATGCACTCCATCAAATCTAACCCTCATCCCCTCGCCTTCGCCCTTCCCCTCACCCACATAGGCCAAAACCCACCCTACGAGTTCGTCACGATCCATCCCACCCCACATGCCCAACGCCACGATCTGTACGTTGCTCAGCCCCAGTGCGCCCGTCTCGCCGTCAACAATACCTTCGTCTTCGCCATCCGCCAACACCCGTCCTCTCTCACTTACACCCACTCCCCCTCCGCATCCCACCACGGTCACTCCCAATCCACCAACTCGGCCATCATATCCGGCCGCATCTCACCTAATCCCTTCGCCCGGCCCACCTCAGCCCTCAGCATGGTCTCGGCCAACGCGTCCAACGCCGGCTCCGTCTTTTCCGCGTCGTCGAGCGGCTCCGATCCGATGATGATGGGCAACTCAACCAAGACGGCGCCCGGCGCCAGCATGAAACCGGCCAAGCTGGCCATTCAGAGCCCGTCGGGCAAGATCATCAGGCTTATGCGCAAGAGCGAGCACATGCTCAGCAACAGCCACGGCGCGGGCGTGGGCGGCGCGAGCGAGGGCGAGAGGGAAGGCGGCGATGGGAGCGTTTGGGAGACGATCATCAAGATTGGGGAGAGGGGCACGTGGAGGGGGTTGGTGTTGGCGGATCGGAGCGCGAGATGGTGTGTTTTTGCGGAGTGGGAGTGTTTTTGAGGAAGAGGGGAGTGATGTGGGGAATGTTGTGTATCTTGTGACTTTTCTTTACTCGGTCTGGTTTCGAGGGTTTTCGGGTTTTGTTTCTGTCTGGGGGGTTTTCCTTTACTATAAACTCTACTGTAATTTCTTTTTCTCCTTCTCTCTGTGCGGTAACATGTGGGCTAGAGACGAGTTTCCTTTTCTTCCTCTCTTTTGCTCATGGTCTGTTTCCTCTGGCATTTGCTTTCATTCTCGTCGTCATTCTATGCGCCATGGCAAAAGGTGTTTTGATTTCCAACTCTTGGCGACAAGGGCATACATATCAATTTCATTATCATTGCAACAACGCACACATGGAAGAAGAAAAAACAAAAGGCAAAGCGCGAAAAGTTTTGAGCGAAGCACTGGCATACTGGAGGCGCTTCACTGTATGTTTGTTATTTTGGCGGACTTGTAGGTTGGGGTTGGGATAGTATGTCTTTATGGGTGTATGATATTGGTTTAGCGCGGTCGGCCGGGTTCGGATTGGTATATATGAGATACTAAACATCCTTTTCTATGAATTTTTTGTGGTGCCGTTGCAGTTGTGTCAATCATTGATGTATAGTGGAGGTTTCTTTGGGATGGAAAGTTTATCAAATTCGTACGGCTACCGTGAGCTTCAAACTCTGCCAAGTACATCAACCTCAACCTCAACCTCATAACGCTATTGGATGAAATGGACCTCCCAGTAGAACAACCATGGTACACGGAGGGGCCGTAATGGGTTGTGAGCAGCATCAACGGCTCTCGAGCGGATGGTCATTGAGCGTTGCCGCGACGTGGAATCGGTGTTCCGTTGGTCATCTCGACATCGAAGTAGCGCATACGCAGCACTGCTTGGTTCAAGGATATATCAAACGCAATTTGGGGAGGTATACGCGGTATATTTTGGTTGTCGTCTACACGCGAGTTAAATCTTAGTTGAAGACTGATCCAAAGCCGTAAACTGGGGACGCAGCTCACCGACCTTGATGGTGTTTATGACTCAGAGAAGAGGTGGATCCGAGAACTGGCTCGGACGGAATCGTGAACCCTGCGCTCTCCGATGAGCAGACCGCGCTATATTTGATTCTTGAGTCAGGCGATCAGACGCCGGTGGGCGTCTTCTTTGATCAACACCCGAGAAACGAGGACATACTAAGCAATTGGGTAGCTGAGCCGACTCTCGAAGGCGGGCCTGACGGCTCTCGTGGCTAATATCAGGGCAAAAAACGTCGATGCAGTGGCATACCTTTTGTCTCATGGCGCAGATATCAATTCCACCCGCTACCACACCAGAGCAGGCCCACCATTGAGCGAAGCAATCCTGGCCGGCAAGCCTGAATTGGTTGATACACTTCTCAATCACGGTGCAGACGCGAACAATCCGTTGGCAAAACACTACGGATGCACGATTCTGCACGCGGCCACCTTCGAGGGAGATATCCAGCTGGTGAAACGACTTTTGATCTTGTATGCAGGCCCTTGTGATTCTATGGCGCTTTTCATTGCATTGCATGAAAAGCAGCTTCACATCGCTCGGCTTCTGATGTCCGCCGCGTACCCTCGGTTGACAGTTGACGGAAGGATGAGGTATGGGAGACTCGCTCTTGTGGAAGGCATTGAACGGCAACAGGAGGACCTCGTTCAAGAGCTGGTCTCAAACGGGACCGACCGCGGAAATTGCTGCCTTGAAGACCTCATTCCGGAGCCGCGTACGGCATACGACACTGTCCAGGATCAACGCCTCTATTTTTTCCCGCAAACGGACACGTGGATAGAGAGGCCCGGCACTGCAGAGTATATCCACCAGGTCCTGTTAGTGGATGAAGTCCCGGATGCGGTGACGGCAGCTTTGGGTACAGGAAACTCGAAAATCATAGAATGTCTGATGAACGCCAAACCAGCTCCAGAAATAGTTAGTCGTCTGGGTCTGCGGCAACTCGTGGAGGATGACAATCATGACACGTTTCTCATGGTCCTCGATACGTACCCTGAGGCTTTGGTGCGCATGGACGAATATGTCGACCATATGAATGCCTTACAAGCTACCGCGAGACTTGGGAAGCTTGAACTGGTACAAATTCTTCTGGAACGGGGCGCAAATATCAATGCACCAGCCGCGGATCACGGTGGACTTACCGCTTTGCAAGCTTCCACGTTTGGTGGCTTTCTAGGGCTTGCAATTTTCCTTGTCGGAAAAGGGGCTGACATCAATGCAGACCCCGCCAGGTACTTCGGTAGAACAGCCCTCGAAGGCGCTGCTGAGTACGGCGGGCTTGACACGGTGCAATACTTGCTCAACGCAGGAGCTACTTTGCCATCTCCGGGCACGAGGAAGTCCCGCAGACTGATAGGGTTTGCAACGAGAAATGGACACTTGACTGTAGCGGATCTGATAAAGCCTCGACAAGCGGAGCGGTCTTCACTAATGGCCTTTGTGGATGCGGAGGACTGTGCACAGCCCCAATATGAAGTTGAGTATCTGCTCTACTTCAGTGAAGATGGGGCCGAGAGCTCAGATGACGACTAGAGCGTTGAAAGGTAGTATGAACAATGGGATGAAACGATGAATCACAAAGGACGTTGACTACTCTGATGGGGCCCTGGAAATGCAAGATTGTAAGAAGTTTTTTTTTTTTTTAAAAAAAAACTCCCAGAGACCCCGCCACAGCTGTGGTTTACATACCTGATGCATCTTCTTAAAAAATGATTTTGTAATCGTAGCCGTTAGATTCTATTTCTTGTCTCCGTATCTGTCTCCGTCT
This sequence comes from Botryosphaeria dothidea, assembly GCA_011503125.2. NCBI lineage: Eukaryota > Fungi > Ascomycota > Dothideomycetes > Botryosphaeriales > Botryosphaeriaceae > Botryosphaeria > Botryosphaeria dothidea. The sequence goes on from WWBZ02000001.1 coordinate 4,532,652, forward strand.
CATGTTTTGTTTTCTGCCTTTGTAGGGTTCATCGATAGGTGTTTTTTCTCTTTGAGTCTTTTGAATATGGACTTCTCCAAAACGCCGTAATGGTACAGTCTGGTTGGTAAGTGGTCATCCTATATCCGGGAACTGGATTTCTGGATTCGGTCAGTCCAACGGTTTCGGAATAGTAATAGGAAGCTGCAGGATCTCCGGAAGTTTTTGAGGCGTGCCGATTACACCTTAGATCTTGAATGGTAACGACCGTTTGCATGATGAGTATTCGATTTTGACGCTTGACGAACCGTCTCGTTGCGAGTCTTCTCCATGAATCGATACCTGATGCAATGTCCGGCCGAATGGTGATGATGCCAGTTTAGCAAGCTTTCTCTTCGTTCGTCGTTCATTTCCATTCTTTACACCGAGCTATACAGTAGAACCAATGAAGCTTTGATAGAATCATCGGATCCCACCCGGAGTTCTGAAAATTCTGCCGCTTCGAAGTCTTCATGCACCGGCTTCAGGGATCTCTACAGATGCTTGTCGAGCTTTCCACTGTCTTTCCCGTACAAGAGCACCTCGAAAGTGATATGGCGATACAAGGAAATTAGACTGCCTTGCAGTTTTCCAGACAGATCTGCATAGTATGCAGTATTGTTGCTGTTGTTGCATAAATTGAGTTTGTCCGTGTTGTCTAGTGTAGCTAAGGAATAGGGGAAAGCAAAAATGGTTGTGTGGAACATGGGATTCAAAGACAAATAAATGAGAGCGAGACTGATCATCAGACACGAACCTTAACATATGAAAGAAGAGCGATGGCGTACATGGGTTCCATACTGGTGTGATCCTTCAGATTAGCAATGTGATATTCCGCAATCCTGTCGCAATCCTTGACGCTCATGCCCTCAGGAGCGTGTCAGCGGAAGATAAGCATAAATGACCCCACCATCGGCAGTTTTTGGCTCCTATAGGCATGGATTTGGAGATAAGAGGCCCTTTACACGAACAACAAAAGAAGGTTGGTACTGAGAACCCCGGTCTAGAGGTGCATGAACGGCAGGTGTCGATCCTTCCGACTACCATGAGGTATCCTTGCCAGGCACTCCCGATCAGCCAGGATTAGCAAATCGCGACCATCCCAGTCAATTTGAAAGCCAGATCTAGTGGGAGATCCAGGGTTCTCTCCAAATGGGAAATGATCCCCGTCAGGCATGCAACAGGCAGTGCTGGATTTGCTCTCTGCCTAAGGCTCATAGTTCATGCCCTTCCCAGCTCATTTCTCCACCATTCTGCAAAGTCTACACACTCGCAATCAATTCCCAGGGCCCTAAGTTCCTTCGTGTCAAGGTGGCAATCAAACGGGCGCCGCACCCTCTCGCCCCTCTCTTCGGCTTTTAATTCCTCGTCCGACGGCCGAAATGGCGCGAGCCCATCGGTTCCTACCCTCAATATCTCTGCAAGAACCTTGCACATATCCAACTTCGTCTTGCAATCCTCGCTCGAAAAATGCAGGACCTCCGGGAACTTAGCAGGTGCCTCCGGGCCGGGCTTGCTCCTGCCGGTATACAGCGCGCACACATCGACGCACACGCGACCCACGTCGCTCGTGTTCGTCGGGTATCGCAGCGCATAGTTGTCCATGTTGATCTTGGGCTCGCCGAGCGCCAGCGTCGCCGCCTTGCGCACCTGCTCGACCAGCACGTTCACCGCGCTGTCCGAGGGTTTGCCCGCCTTGCCGTACAGAATCGGCACGCGCAGCACCGCCGCGAGCGGGCGCTCCGCATCCTTGCTATGGGCGCTGGAGGCGCTGAGCACGGCGTTCTCGCCTTCCCATTTGGTCAAGCCGTAGATGTTCGGTGGGTTGGCCGGCGCGGTGGGTGCGTAGGGCGCTTCGCCGGGAGCGCCGGGGAAGACGTAGTCGGTGCTGATGTAGAGCAGGAAGACGTTGCGGCGGGCGGCGGCTGCGGTCAGCATGCGGGCGGCTTCAACGTTAAGGGCGCGGGCGGCGTCGGGGTTGGAGGAGCACGAGTCGGGTGAGCGGTCGGCGGCGCCTGCGGGGCGGGTGAGTAAGATGCGTCGGCCATTGGAGGGGATTGGAGAGATGAGACGCGTTGAGATGGGTTCGGAGGCGGGGTGGATGCTCACAGTGGACGATGACGTCGGGCCTGGGGAGCTCAGCTGTGAGTAAACAATGAATGCTAGGCGGAGCGGCGTCCGTACTTGACCTCGTCCAGCGCCTCTTCGATGGCAGCGCTATCCAGCAGATCGAGCCTGATGGTCGACGGCGGCAAGGCGCGCGTCAGGCCTGTGCCGACCGTTTTCCAGCCGCGAGCGTCGAAGGCCTGAGCGACCTGGCGCCCGAGCAGGCCGGTAGCTTTGGAGGTCAGCGTCGATGCGCGTCGCGGTGGTGGGCACGCAACATACCGCCGGTGACAAGGGCTGTGCCGCTCATGCTGCAGCAAACGAGATCTTGAAGAAGCGAGGCTATGCACAGGGCGGGGTGAAGCTTGCGCTCTGCCGCAAGACGGTTGACGAAGGGTGCAAGCTGTCAAGAAGCTGGGGAGCTTGGGATTGCAAGGGCCGGTGCCGCAGCTCAACACCAAACACCCGAGTCTCTTCCTCACGATCCCGCGCAGGGCGAACGTCGCAACGAAAAGGTAGGCGGAGTGAAGAGCCGAAGCTCTCTGAGTTCCAAATATTCCGCGTCGACCACAAGGGCCAGCGCGAGCGGTCAAACTATAATAGTTTTCAACTAGCAAAATTCCGGCATCAGCATAAGCTTCACACGCGCGGAAAACGCCTCTGCACTAGGATGAGGAGTGGAAGAGGGTCGAGGGGGAGGCGGCTTTTTATGCACCGGAGCTCCAGGCGGTCACGTGGGTGCGCGGTAGGCAGCAGCACCCCGTGCCCGGTAGGCAGCAGGCTGAAGTCCATTTACGGCAGGCAGACGTGCATTCGAGGCAGGTGCGGCCGCCAACTTCAGAGTCACCGCAACTTTCCACGGCAGCCGCCACTCTAGATCCCGCAGCCACAAGTCTTTGGAAAGCATGTCACCAATCCCAAACACACGACAGCCACAATTGCTACGCTGCCTGGAGAATGGAATCGCCACTGCCTTGTTGAGCACATGTGCGAAGGTAACCCAACCAGAATTCAGCCAAACGATCTACTTCTCGCTCTGCAGCAATATATTTGACGTCACCTGCTCGAGACAGCTCTCTGGCTCACCAGATGGGGCGTGACCTATCTCCGTCGTCGTTCTCCTCGCTGCCGATGTCTCATGTCATCGCGCTCTCGCTTTGGTTTATCCAACACTCGCTACCTTTTGAGGGAGGTCATCCACATACTGAAACACAAGGATGGCTTCGAACTGACCTCATGGCCACTCTTGCGGACACAAGCATTCTCGTCTCGTTGTACATTTATATCCGGAGAAATGCTTCGACTCCCCCACAAGCTAGCACAGTGGAGAAGCAACATCTTACCCTCTGTAAAAGCCAAAACTTGAGTGAGAACCTCCCCACGCTCATGACCACCAGAGTTTCTCCAACTCCCTGGATTCTGCCCGCTTCTCTGCAAATATCTCAAGTTGTTGGAGGATTGGCTCCCACCAGGCGCAAACCCGACGCAATATACTGTGGGGTCCAACACTTCGGCTTAAGGGCCAAACAATCACCAAAACTCGCTCGCCCATGCGACCACCCCTCATCCACTGCTCTTGCGAGTGTTAATAGCTGCACTCAGACCCGTTCCAAAACACTCTGCGAGCCATGTCGGCCACACCAGAATCCCCACCTCAGGCAGGCCTATTTAACAATACAGACACAGCAATACCTCTCGAATGCACATTAAGATGGAGACGGAGAAATAATAACCAATCCCGAGATATACCTTCTTCACTGTCATTGCGCAGATCCTCGGGAGTGGTAGCATGGGCTCTTCGAGCTCATCAGAGAATTACGTATTCTTCACGCCTCCTGCAAATATCCCGGCCAGATCAGACTCAGATGCAATTACAGATCTAAACCTAGAAGCCATTGATGTAAAAACATGCCTTTCACGTATGCACCAACAACGAACATGATTAGTGACCATTTCTTCCGGTCCTCGCTTAATTCGCGGGAGACGGTGAGCCTCGCCTCAAGCGGCAAACCTTGCCTCTTGTGGAAATGCAATTTACACCAAATCCCCGTGGGGGGCCAATGTCGGGCAGACTACAAGCGTTCCAAGCAACGTCTTGTCGTCGGGTAAGATTAGCTTTCGTCACTAGCCGCTTCTGGCATCTGTAATCGACAACATAACCGCATGTGGTTTGGTGTTCTGCCACAGCTGAAGAACTGGGGACGCGAGGGATGCTGTTGCAAAAACCACTCAGCTTATCACAGGAAGCGTGGCTTGTTTCTTCAACGAGTTCCTGACACTACCCGGAAAAGGATACGGGGAACGTCCCGCTCCTTCTCGGGATTTAGCAAGCCATACACGTGGCCGCCGAGTTCTTATCTCCGAGTGTCGGCATGAGAAAAGAGCACTCAACATATCCCTACGAATTCGTACATGCTGCATTCTAAGCGTAGGCTTGGGAACACACGGGTCATTTCATTTACTATTTCCCCCTGCCTTGATTCTTCTACAGTCTCTTCCCTCCTTATGTCCGAGCCGTGTATCTAGTCCCGCGTAAAAGATGAGGCTACTACACCGACACTTCGCCACAAGCGTTAAGCCACTCGGCCAAGCCACACGACAATTGAGCCTCTGGTACAGTGCCCCCTTTTAAGGCCTATCCGCTGACAATAGGCGAAGAAAAGGTCATTGCGCGAATGTAGCCCATCAACGAGACGGGGACCTCCGCTTCGTTAATATAGAAGCACTCATTTAAGTAGCGTCTTTATGCGGGTCTATGTTACCACGGGCGGGATACGGACAGTCCTTCTTGGCAGACTCGAAACGGCGGTACACGTTATTCTACCGGTCTTAATTTATTAGCGAAGTACTAAGAAAGCTAGATAACTAGCTAAATGTTAGAGTCTGAAGCCTCAGGATCAAGCCTCAGAGGATCATCGGCAGGTCATATGACGCCAAGCCTTCTCTATATATAATTCTTCTCTTTCTCTACGTTTCTCCTCTTCTTTCTTTAAGTCTAGCTTAACGTACATAGTGCAATACACCTTTCAGCGATCATCCTGAGGTTGAGCCCTGACAATAAGATAATAAAGACTTTTTTAAATAAGCGTTATAAGCTAATAGTAAGCTAAAGATTTTAAAATAATATAAAAATATTATTTTAGCGTTATTATAGATAGATAGATAAATTCATTTTCTTCCCGATATAGCTCCCTTTTAGGTCCATACGGGGTAGGCTATCTGCGATATTTTACACGAGGGGAAAAACCCGGTCTTCTAGGTGGAAAACCCCTCCTTTCTTCTTAGGTTAGTTACCCCTACTTATTCCGTTTTCCCTGCTTACCGGTAGAAGCTGCTATAATAGCCCTATATTAGCTAGGTGTTAGCCTTTTAGCTCTCTCTTTCTCCTGTGCCCTGGTGCTGGTCTTCTTGGCCAAGGTGCTGGTCTTCCTGGCCAAGGTCCTGGTCCTCCTGGCTACAATCCTGGTCCTCCTAGTAGTTCTCCTGGTGGACCTCCTGGGCCTCCTCGTCCATCTCTCTTGCCAAACTAAATTAATTTAGCAGCCCTAGACGTAGAAACCACTTTGTTGCTGCTTAGACCCCTTTCCTTGTTAATAGGAGGGTATAGTAGTCTATAGTTTCTGCTAGTTGGAGCATCTGTGCTCTGCCTTCTTAGAATTAGGGATAGAATAGGAGAATGTGCTTTGGTGTTTGCCTGTGCCAACCATATGGGCAGGCTAGGCTAGGGTGGCCTGGTACCTTACGCCTAGAGAGAAAGTCTTTAAGGCTAATATGTTCTATTCGTAGTAGGGTAAGGAGGGTGCTTTGTGGTTTGGTAAGTTCACTGTGGAGCTGCCTGATTTTTGGGTTCCAGGATGTGCCTTAGGCTACTGGCTTGTCTCTCCTTTCCTGTCTTGTTTTCTCTATCTACTTCTTCTTCCACAGCTCTCTAATTGCCAAACGAAGCCTAGTTCGCTCTGGGAACTTTTAACTTGTAGGGGGGCAGCTATTAAGAAGGGAGTCTAGTCTCCTCCTTAGTAGTATCCTCCTAGCTGGGCTAGAAGCTCCCTTAGTATTTAGTGTAGCCCTAGCAATTATCTTAATATCCCTGCATATATTCTCAACCACTATGGCTACTGGTCCCTTTTTGCTCCTAATTATCTATGCTAGTGTAAGCTTATCTATGTAGAGTGATAGGGGGGGGATCCCAGCCTCGTGTTCTAGTGTTTGGATAGGTATTGACTTGTATGCTCTAGAGATGACACGTAGGCACTAGCTTTGAATCTTTTCCAGAGGTTTAGCTGCTATCTTTCTCCCTTCTGGGGTCCCTTCTAGGGTGTACCACACCCCACAGCCATAGGTAAGAACTAGTCTTACTACTATAGTGTAGATGTGGCGTGCCTTTATAAAGGAGGCTCCCTAGGTAGATGCTGTAAGTCTAGAGAGAGAGGTGTATTACTTTGTTGCCTTAGCATTAGTCTCCCTAATATAGGGTCCCCACCTAAGCTTACTATCTACATAGATGCTAAGGATCTTAACCTATAGCTTAGGGTTGCCTCTAAAGCCAGGGATTTAAATCCTAGCCTCTATGTTAAATCTTCGTAGCCTTCTAGTAAAGTGGATAAGGTAGTACTTATCTAGGGAAAATGTAGAGCTATAGGTAGCTGCCTACTACTCATAAGTATTGTTGGCCTCCTCTAGTACTCTATAGTTTTATTCTATTAACCTACTAAAGGTAAGGATATTAGTATTATCTATAAAGCCTAGGGGGAAGGTACTTCTTCTTTTAAGCTCTATAAGAAGGTTAGAGGTAAAGTAGAGGTAGAGGATTAGTAAGAGTAAGGATCCCTAAGGGATCCTAGTAAGGGTTAGAATCTATTAGCTAGTATAACTACTAAAGGAGAGCTATATAGACCTATCCTATAGGAAGGAGTAAGTAAATCTTTCTACCTAGCTTAGTAGCCTTACTACTTTTATATTATAGAGAAGCCTCTTATAGAATATATAGTTATAGGCTCCTAAGATATCTAAGCTTAGTACCGAGGCTATAAGGCCTAGATCCTATATCTAGACGGTATATATCTATTTAGTAAGGAGTTCTAGAGCCGTAGCTACTAATCTATTTCTTCTAGCTTCTATCTAGAAGTCTAAGAGTAGGCTATAGATCTTAGTAGCCTAGAAGATTCTATCCGCTATAATCTTTTTAAGTAGTTTATCTAGCGTATTAATTAGTATAATTAGTCTAAAGGACTTAGCCTTAGTATAGTTATCTCTTTATAGCTTCCTAAGTACTATCGTAATAGAATACTTAAACTATCTAGAATAGTAGGAAAGTACTAGATACTATTAAAATAGTCTTATAATAGATTTACTTAGTACCTAAGCGTACTACTTTAGAATTCTATTAATAATCTTATCTAGCCTAGGAGCTTTATCCGGGGAAAGCTTTTTAATAATATAGAGAATCTACTTCTTAGTAAGGTTCTATAGTATTTCTACTAGTACTAGATATATAAACCTAGCTAGGTCTAAAAGATTAGTATCCTTTAGAATAAAGAAGAACTAGTTTCTAATAATTTCTATCTTAGAGAGAATATTATAGTATAGCTATCTATCTAAGCCTCTTAGAGGGGGAAACTAGAATAGGGCTAGTAGCTCTAGCGTTTTTATTCTTATCTACTTAGAAAGCTTCTAGACTATACTTAGATCTAAGATAATTTTAGCTACTATTATACGCTATATCTTTATTCTATTCTTTTTAATTTATCTCTTTTTACTATTAGCTATAGCCTAGTAGATAATCTAGTCCTTCTCTCTTTCTATAGTAGTCTACTTTCTTCTAGTAGCCCTAGCTTATTAAACTAGTTAATAGAATATATAGACTATAGTAGAGGCTATAGGCCTAGAATAACTCTTTTTTTATTTCCTTTATTTACTTATATCTCTAAGACTATTAGTAGATTAGCTCTAATAGCTCGCTTAATAAGTAGAGCTTAGTAGTTAGATATATTAACCCCTACTAACTCTCTCTTTAATCGATTATTCTTTCGCACTACATCTATTAGGTTATAAGCCCGGCCCGCCTCTTCGACGAGCCACTCGCGACTAGATTAATATCTACTCGTTACCTACGTATATTCGTAACGATATATTTAGCGGCCCTCTTTATTTAAGTAACCCGCGCCCCGTAGCCCTTAACTCGAGCAACTATATATTTAGTAGCCCTCTCTTTATTTAAGCAACCTATACCCCGTAGCCCTTAATTCGAGTAACCTATACTTAGCGGCCCTCTTTATTAGAGTAACCCGCGCCCGGTATTTTAAAAGCCACCTAACCCTCTCGGATAAACGCACTATTTACTAAGTATAGCGGACTCCGACTTAACGCGTATACGTGTTCTAAAGCTTAAGTTAGCTACGGATTATCGCTTATAGCGTCGTACTATCGACGGCTTATTTAATAGCCTTAATCTTATTAATTACGTTATAGGCCTCGAAGAAGAGCCTAAGGACGTCGACCGCGTAGATTACGGTATACCCGGTAAAGACGGCAAGATTAAACTTACTACTAATTAGAAGAGCGCTTATAATCTTATACGTCTCCTATATACCGACTAGCGTATTAAAGACGGTAAGGCGCGCGCAATTATCGTCGCCTCCGTACCTAATTACCTTACTAATTAGTTGCCTAATATAGCTAAAGCGTAGTATAATTTTATCTACGAACGCTACGGCGACGAAGGCCCCGGTTAGAAATAGATATTACTATATAACCTTCTATATACTAATCTATTTAACGGTAAAGATCTTTAGAAGTTTATTAATAAGTAGACTTAATCGCTTACTAAATATACGCGCGTAGGTATTACTATTAGCGATAAGATAAAGGTATTACTCTTTATCTATAATATCGACGTTAGTAGCAAATTTAAGCGCTAGATTAATAACGTACGCGATAAGCTTCGACGTAACGAAAAGGTTATACTTAAAAGTATTATCTAGGACCTTATAGACAACTAAAAGACGCGAGAAACCTCGCTTAATACGAGTAATATCGTCGCTAATACGCGCGGTAATAATAAGAGTAATAATAAGAGTAAAGGCGGTAAAAGTAATCGTTAAGAAAAGAATAAGGATAGTAACTCTCGTAAGTATAAGTACTACGGCAACGCGTATAACACTAAGTTATATTATTATCTATACCCTAAAAAGGCCCGCCCCGGATTTAAGAAGAATTAGGAGCTTATAGACGTATATAATAATAGAGATAGTAATAAGTTAAAGAGCGGAGGTATAAACGCGCTTATAAATATAGCTATCGTCGCCTCTTTAACTAGCTAAGCCGATAACGACTCTAATACTAGTAAGAAGTCGCTATAGAACCTCTAGATTATTAATATTAGAGCCTATACGCACTATACGAACGACCTCTTAGTATTTATTATCTTCTATTTAATACGCCTCTTCTTTATCGGTTTAGTAAGCGCTATAGGCATCCTCGTTTTAGGTATTAGTATAGTTTACTTTACCGCCGTATTATTAGACGGTAAAGAGGCTCTACGTACTCTATTAAACGTCTACTACGTAGCTAACGTTATAATTAATACTATCTTAACCGCCGTACTAGAAGATAAGAATATATACTAGTTAATAAGAGATTATTATTTACGTAATAATTATAACTAAGAACTACTATACGTATCTCGCGATCGTAATATAAATCTCTATCTAGTCTAGCTTATATAAGTAGGTAAAGATAAACCTCTAGTTATTAAGGACGACGAGGAGAAAGTAGCTACTAATAATAGTAGTCTACTATTATCTATTATCGGCTATACCGTCGATATTAATCTCTTATATAGGCGAATAGTATACGTATTATTTAACGCTATTCGAAAACTCGCCTATTAAATAGATATATACCTAAAGAGTAAGAAGTAATACTACGAAATCTATATACTTACTAAGGCTAGGCACTAGCCTAGTTATATTCCGTAGTAACACGCTATTTATTTTAGCGATATACTCTATAGAGATACGCTATAGGTTACCTAGACTAGGTTAAAGAGTAAATACTACGCTTTTATACTTACTAATAACGCTATAGCTTATCGCTAGAGTAAGACTTTTAAGAATAAAAGCGAGGCCTATAACGTACTTATACGGTTCCTTAAGCGCTAGTATAATTAGACCGGTAATTATATTAAGGTTCTACGTATCGACGAAGGCCGTAAGTTCGCGTAAAAGTAACTAAAGACTATCTACGACGAACTTAGTATTAAGCTTTAGACTTTAGTACCCTATTATTCTAAGTAAAACGGTAAGACTAAAAAGGCTAATTATATTACCGAGATACGTATACGCTTAATACTATACGATACTAATCTCTCTTAGAGCCTCTAGCCTAAGATATACGAGACTATATTAAAGACTCTTAACCGTACGCCTACTCGCCTTAACGGTAGTAAAACGCCGTATTAAGCGCTAAAGAACGCGCTTACTAATACTACTAGTAACGTTCTAAATATTACTAAATAGCGTATATTTAGTAGTACTACGTACGTTTATATTCTAAAGTAGAAACGCGCTTAAGGCGATAAGTTTAGCGTTCGCGCGTAAAAGAATAAGCTTATTAGCTATAACGGTAATTATATCTATCGTATATATATTACGCCTTATAAGATTATTCGCTTAGCTTACGTTACTTTTAACGAAGCTAATACGACTCTACTAAGAATTAGTCTATCTACTAATAACGATAAGCCCGTATATAAATATATTAAATTAATACTATAAGATCTTAATATTAACGATATTATAAAATCTCTACTACTTAACCTTCTATAACCGCTAGCTTATAAGCTTACGGAAATATAAAATAGAAGAATAACTAAGCTATAAGACGACGAACTAAGCGATAGTAGTTAGCTATCGGCTACCGCTAGTAATACCTACGAGAAGCTACCTACTATAGATAACGCTAAACCTAATACGGCTAGCGGTATTAAACTATTAGAGATATAATAGTTAGAGTCTTCGGGGGGTAATAAGTAGTAATAGTAGACTTAGATATAGCTACGGCGCTTAGCTAGAGAGTAAAAGCTTCGTTCTAAGAGATAGTTCTATCGTAATAAGATTGCCTTAGATAATAGGCGTAAGCGTAACCGTAACCTTATAGTACTACTACCTATTATAATATATATATACGTAACCGTAGTATTATACGTACTACGTGTAAAAGCTAAGAACCTTCTATCTCCGCTTAAGATATAGAAGAAGCTTTAGACTTACTCTCTTAGTAAATAACTTATAGAGGCTACGTATAAGAAATTTCGTTAGTATATTAGGAACGGTACTTAGCGTAAGATTAAGCGTTCTAACGATAATATACGTATATTACCCGTTAAGTAGATTTAAAAGTATAAGAAGAATACCGACGGCTACTTAGCCTTATTTAAAGCACGCCTCGTAGTACGTAGTAATAAGCAACGCCTAGGTCTAGACTACTTTACTACCTACGTAGCCGTTATACGCGCCTCTATACTACGTCTTATCTTCGCTCTTATCGCTATATACGACTTAGAATACGAGTAGGTAGATATTATATCCGCTTTTATATAAAGCCTTATAGACTAAAAGAGCGTATATATACGCCTCCTAAAAGAATTCCGCGAGTACGAGGGTAACGAGGAGCTTATTAGTAAATTACTACGCTCGCTATATAGCCTTAAGTAGGCGCCTCTACTCTAGTAATAAGAGATTACTATCTTTCTAAAGAGTAAGAACTACGAGCCCTTATTTAACGATCTATACGTATTTTACTATAAGAAATATAAAGATATTATTATCGTATACGTAGACGATATTCTTCTTATATATAAGTATAAAGATATTATTCTTAATATATATAACGCCCTCGCTAAACGCTATAAGCTACGTAATCTTAGCCTAGTACGTTATTACTTAGATATACGTATTATACGCTATCGCCGTACTCGACGTATCTAGATATTATAGAATACGTATATCGAAGAAATTATATATAAATACGATATAAGTAATAGTAAGTATATAAACACGCCTATAGTACCGGACGGTACTAATCTTTAGCCGTTTAAGAGTATAGCTAGCCCGAATATTACTAGCGAATATTAAAGCCTTATAGGCTCTATTAGCTACGTAGCTAATATAATACGCGCCGATATTATATACGCTACTTATAAGCTTTATTAGTTTACGTATAACTCTAGCGAGGAGTACCTCTCCTACGCTAAACGCGTACTTATCTATCTTAATATATATTCTAATCTTACTATCTATCTTAGAGGGGTAGAGAAAGGCGTATTAGATCTATAGCTATACTATAAAGGCGTATACGACCCGCCTAGATTATAACTCTACGGCGTAGCTAATATAGTATTTACTAATAACGTAGATAATAGGAGTAGTACTTTTAGCTACGTATTTAAAGTAGTAGACGGACTTATCTTATATAAGAGTAGCCGTTAGAGCCTCGTTATAATATCGTCTACTAAGACTAAGTACGTCGTAATAACGTATACGGTAAAAGAAGTAATATAGCTTAAGCGACTTCTTTAGAAGCTATAATACGACTATGCGGCTAGCATAGACAAACCCTAAAGTATATCCTCCTCTTCTACTCCTACTTCTAATAGAGTAGGGCACAGATACTCTAAAGGGCAGGAACCACGGACTACTACTCCCTCCTCTTAATAAAGAAGGGGATTAAAGTAGTAATAGACTAGTTCTTACGCCTAGGGCTGCTTAAGCAATTTAGCCTAGTAAGAGAACTAATATAGGAAGATAACTAGGAAGAGGAACTAGGAGGACAACTAGGACTACTAGGACTACTAGAACCCGGATAACTACGAGGATAAGGACTAAAGAGATAGGTCTAGCAGGTAAATATAGGGCTGCTATAGCAGCCGCTACTAGTAAGAAGGAAAAATAAGAACTAGTATAGGATAGCATGCCTAGAGAGAGAGGAGGGGTTTTTGCCAGGCGAAAAGGTTTTCCCCCTCGTATAAAATAACTATAGATAGCCAGCCCCGCATAGACCCGTAAGGGAACTATATCGGGAAGAAATGAATTTATCTATCTATAATACGACTATACTAATCTTTACCTACTACGACTAGAGGGCGATAATAAGCTAGTAATTATACTTATAAGGCTAGAGAGATTTAATAATATAAGGACTAAGTATATTAAAGTATATTAGTACTATATACGCGAGGAGGTTATATACGGCAATATCTAGCTATTATACGTATCGACTAACGATATAATTACTAACGAACTTACGAAGCCTCTACTACTTACGAAGTTTTAACGCTTCGTAAACTAGTTAGGCCTATAAAAACTTCTAAAATAGAGTTTATAGGACTTAAATAAAGATTAGGCTCTTATTTAGCCTCTTATACTCTAGGGGGTATAATAGAATATATAGACTATAGTAGAGGCTATAGGCCTAGAATAACTCTTTCTTTATTCCCTTTATTTACTTATATCTCTAAGACTATTAGTAGATTAGCTCTAATAGCTCGCTTAACGAGTAGAGCTTAGTAGTTAGATATATTAACCCCTACTAACTCTCTCTTTAATCGATTATTCTTTCGTACTATATCTATTACTAGTATAGAGCTTTTATTTATCTACTATATAGATATCTAAAGTAAAAGTCTTATAGTAGAAATAGTATCTTAGATAGTATCTTAGATAGTCTTCTAAAGCTACTTAGTAAAGTAGTTTAGATTCTCTTCTATTATTAGTAGAAGATCCTCTAGACCTTAGATCCTAGACTAGAGTATTCTATTAATCTTTTTCTAGTCTATTTTTTTCTACTAAGATCTAGAAAAGAATTAGATTACTAGGATAGAGAAAGTATTAAATATAGTAAGAATAGATAGGTAGTTAGAGAAGAATTCTAGCTCTAGGAGAATTCTATAGTATAAGATTCTCTTCTCTAGCTAGTAAGAGGTAAAGATAAAATCTAAGATACTTTTACTATTATTAGTTCTTCTAGTAATAGTTCTTCTAAGTAGTATAAGATTAAGATACTTAAAAAAATATAACTACGCTAAAAAATTAACTCTAAGCTACGGCGCCGGAAAAGGGCTCTAGAAACTCTTCTAGGTCTAGCGAGACTTGAAATACTACTTAAAGTAGCTATAGCCGCGTTATAGTTAATATAGAAGCCGTAGGAAGGGGCGAATAGCTCTCTCTAGTAACTACCTCTATCTAACTATAGCGTACCCCTAATAAACTATAGAATACTTAGTATAGCGTAGAATATATTAAAAGAGCCTTAAAAATAGTAGATATCCTCCTCTAAGCCCTATAAGTATCTACTAGTCTTTCTTTAGTCCTCTCTAGCTAGGTAAAAAATTTTCTTAATATTACTAAGATAATCTTCTAGAATTATATTACTATCTACTAAAAGGCGACTACTAAGAAGCTAGGTCTTAAGAATATTCTTAAAAAGATCTAATAGGTTTAGAAGATAGTTAGCTAACTCTAGACTACTTCTACGCCCGTAGTATCTAGCTAGGCTAATATTATAGCCTAAGTAGCTCTAAAGCTTTCTACCTCTCTAACTACTACTAAGCTTATTCTATACTTTTTAGATAAGACTAATAGATAGAAGGTTACTAATCTTACTAACGAGACTATTATTAAGAAGATTTAGATAGAAAAAAGCTTAGCTTATAAAAGAGTACTAGCGGCTAAGAAACTTCTTAGTAGAGACGTTAAACTCTTTATATCTAATACTTAGACTAGAGTAGCCCTTCTCTAGAATTAGAAATAAACTATAGAATTAGATAAAGAAGTCCGTTCTAACTAGTAGCTCTACTTAGTACTAGTCTATAACGTTCCCCTTAAAGATATTAATACTAAGAATCTCTAGGCCGCCTAAACTCTTTAGAATTAAAATCTATTTCTATATTTAGAACTACGTATTAGTAAGCTAGCCTAGCTAAAAAGAAAGCTCCTAGAGAGAAAGACGTACTTAGCTATTATTCTTAGTACTATAGACTCTAAGATAGCTAACTAGATTATTACTAAAGAACTTATTAGTAACTATACTCTCTATATAGTAGAGTACTATAGTATAATCTTTATAGTAACCTAGTACTTTAAGTACTAGAATTATAGCTATATCTCTATCTACTATAGAAGAAAGAATAGATACGGCTAGTATACTAAGATATATAATATTTACGAGTGCCCTAAAGAGAAGACGTAATATATAAACTATAACTAAGAGTATACGGCCTAGAGTAACTCCTATCTAACGCGTAGAGTCCGTTAGACTAAGGCTACTAAGGCCCGCTTAGCGGTACTAGAAAGATATAGAGAAGGTACCTCTACGGCTAAGATATAGCCCTAAACTAACTAGTTAACGGTTAGGCTAAGAAAGAGATTTAGAGAAGAGAAGTTAACTAAGAGAGAGCTAGGTAGGCTAAGAAACCTAAGCCGCCCTCCGTCTTCTAACTAGATATAGTTTACTAGACTTAATAGCTTCTAGTATACCTTAGAGGAAGAGCCTACGAGAACTTCCGCCTCCTCGTAGCCTATACTAATAATCTTCTCGTAGCCTAACTTAGAAATAGAAGGAAGTTAATATTAGATATAGGCTCTCTTTCTATTGTATAGTATAACGTTTATAAGAGTAAGAATAGAGTAATACTCTCGTTCTTTAAGAAGATTAACCTAAGAATCTACTATATTCTAGCTATCTAGGAATTCTAAAAGAATCTAAGGGTTAAGATAATAGTAAGATACTCTATCTACTATATAGTTTTCTCTTAGAAGGGAGTAGTAAGAACCTACTTCTTTATAAGTAAGGCTATTACCTTCGACTCCTAGTAAGTAATAGCCTACTTACTAGATCTTATTATACTATCTATTACTACTAAGATACGTATAATCTATATCTATAACTACTATAATCTCCTACTAGCCTTCTATACTAGTACGGCTCTAGAAACTCTATCTCTTCTTCTAGAAGCTCTTAGAAAACTAGGGGAGTATATCCTCCTAAGAGACTTTAACCTTTACTATTCTATTTAGAGGAATATAACCGCCCTAAGACACTATATTCTTATAGATAGATAGATAGATAGATAAATTTAATTAAGCTAATTTAGCTCCCCGAAGGGTCTATATAGCTATAGCTATCTATAAGGGTATATAGAAGGGGAAACCATAGCTACTTTCTTAGAATAGCCCGGGTAAAAACCTTTTCTATCTATAATAGTAAAACTTAAAAAACATGACCACACTAAAAAATCGATCCTAAGCTACGGCGCCGGGAGAGGGCCCTAGGGACTATCCTAGGCTTCGCGAGTCCTAAAACAGTACTTAAGATAACTGTAGCCGCGAAGTAGTTGATATAGAGGACATAGGAAGAGGCGAACAGCCTCCCCCAGTAACTACCCCTACCTAGCCCTAATACACCCCCAAGAAACCGCAGAGCACCCAGTACAGCGTAGAATACGTTAAGAGAGCCTTAAAAACAGCAGACACCCTCCTCCAAGCCCTACAAACATCCGCTAGCCTCCCTTTAGTCCTCTCCAGCCAGGTGAAAAATTTTCTCGACATTGCTAAGACAATCTTCCAGGATCATATTACTATCTACTAGGAGGTAGCCACTAAGGAGCCAGGCCTTAAGGACATCCTCAAAGAGGTCCAACAGGTCTAAAAGACAGTCAACCGTATCTAGGCTACCTCTACACCTACACCCAACACTCGTAGCTGGGCATAAATTGCAGCCCAAGCAGCCCCGAAGCCCCCTACCCCCCCAGCCACCACTGAACTTACCCTCCACTTCCCAGAGATAGCAAACAGATAAGAAATAGCCAAGCTCTCAAATGAGGTAATCATCAGAAAGATCCAGGCAGGAAAAAGCTGGGCGTGCAAGAAAGTACTTGCTGCCAAGAAGCTCCCCAGTGGAGACGTTAGGATCTTTATACCGGATGAAGCAACTAGAACAGCCCTTCTCCAGGACCAGGAATGGACTACAGGACTGGGAAAAGAAGTTAGGCCTAACTAGCAGCTATACTTAGTGCTAGTACACAACGTCCCTCGAGAAGGAATCGATACCACAGACCCCTAAGCCATCCAAACCATCTAGGAGCAGAACCTATCTCTACACCCAGGACTACGTATCAGCAAGCTGGCCTAGCTAAAGAGGAAGCTCCCAGAGGGGAAAACTCACTCAGCCATCATCCTCAGTACTATAAACCCCGAAACCGCTAACCAGATTATTGATAAGGGGCTTATTATTAACTTTGCTATCTATATAGCGCAGTACTATAATGCAGCCTTTATAGTAACCCAGTGTTTTAAGTGCCAGGCCTACGGTTATATTACTAACCACTATAAAAAGGAGGAAAAGTGTAGACAGTACGGCAAGGCATATAATACTAGGGACTGCCCTAAGGAAAGCACGCAGTGCGTAAACTACTCCTAAAGGCACACAGCCTGGAGCAACGTCTGCTTAACACGCAGAGCCTGCCATGCCAAGGCCGCCCAGGCCCGCCTAGCAGCACTAGAAAGGCACCGGGAAGGACCCCTGATAACCAAGACACAGCCCCAAACTAACTAGCTGACGGTCGGACTAAGGAAGAGGATTAGGGAGGAGGAGCCGGTCAAGAGGGGACCAGGCAGGCTAAGAGACTTAAGCCGCCCCCCGCCTCCTAACTAAATAAGGTTTACTAGACTTAATAGCTTACAACACGCCTTAGAGGAGCCCGCGGGAACTCCCTCCTCACAGCCCACACCACTAGCCCCCTCGCAGCCGGACCTAGAGATAGAAGGAAGTCAATGTTAGACATAGGCTCTCTCTCTATCGTATAGTATAACGTCCACAAGAGTAAGGATAGGGTAATGCTCCCGCTCTTTAAGGAAGTAGACCCAAAGATCCACTATATCCTGGCCATCCAGGAACCTTGGAGGAACCCGAGGGTCAAGACAACAGCAAGACACCCTGCCTACCACACAGTTTTTCCCCAGGAGGGAGTGGTAAGAACCTGCTTCTTTATAAGCAAGGCTATTAGCCCCGACTCCTAGCAAGCAACAGTCCATTCACTAGATCTCATCACACTATCCCTCATTACTAGGACATATATAATCCACATCCATAACTGCTATAACCCCCTACCAGCCTCCCACACTAGTACGGCTCTAGAAACCTTAGCGCTTCTTCCAGAAGCCCTTAGAAAACCAGGGGAGCATGTCCTACTAGGGGACTTTAACCTTCACCATCCTACCTAGGGAGGCATTACCTCCCCTACATACCATACTCTTACAGACGACCTTATTAAAATAGCTACGACAGCTAGCCTTAACCTAGCCCTTCTAAGAGGTACTATTACTAGGAGAGAGGGTAGTAGCGAGAGTACCCTAGACCTTATCTTTACTACACGGTGGCTAGAGAAGAGGATCCTTAGCTATAGAGTTAGTCAGGAGCTCGAATCCTCCTCAGACCACCTACCTATCCTCACCATGCTTGATATCTCCCCTACCCCTACAGAACCACGTCCTCTAAGGCCCCAGTGGAAAAAAGCAGACTGGAATAGAACCAATCAGGTGCTCCAAACAAAGCTCGAATACCTTAGAGCAGCCCCTCTTAATACGAAAGCAGACCTAGACCACTTTATAGAACTACTCCAGGAGGTCATCCAAAGAACAATCCAGGAAACCATCCCAGTGGCGAGACCCTCGCCCTGGGCCTCTATACAATGGACAAAGGAGTGTTCGGACCTAGTGCACCAGGCGAGAGCAGCTAGAAGGAAATGGACAGCCACAGGGAGGGAGGAGGACTGGGTGGTATACTAAACTATTGCTAATAGCAAGAAGAGGCAGATCAGAAGGGATAGAATAAAAGTATGGCGCAGAACAGTAGCTAAGATCACCTCAGACCCATCTGCACTCTGGAAGCTCTCAAAGTAGGCAAGAACAAGGGCACTAGAGCCTCCAGCCCCACCTTAGTTCCCACCCCTCCAGGGAGCAGATGGACAACTGCGCTACGACAATCCGGCCAAGGCAGAAATCCTTACCAACCAGTTCTTCCCCCCTCCCAGGGCCACCGACCTCTCAGATCTGGATGGGTGTATATACCCAGAGCCAGTGGAGATCCCTCAAGACCTTACTGAAGAGCAGGTCCTCCATACTATCAAGAAGCTCCCCCCAGATAAGGCACCAGGCCTAGATAAGATTATTAATAGGTTCCTAAAGCAGTGCGCTCAGACACTAAGCGGACCACTCACTAGGCTCTTCTAGGGATGCCTCGCACTTGCATACCACCCTAGGCAGTTCAAAAGCTCCATTACCGTAGTCCTAAGGAAACCATAGAGGGATAACTATACCAAAGCCAAATTATTTAGGCCGATTGCCCTACTTAATACGCTAGGGAAGCTACTTAAGAGGATTATAGCAGATAGAATCTCCCAGGCTACTGAAGTATACGGCCTGCTCCCTAATATATAGATGGGAGCTAGGAGAAATAGGTCCGCAGTAGCAGCTCTCGACCTGCTCACAGAACAGATCTATACTGTCTGGGTATAAGATCCAGGGCTGGTGGCTTCAGTCCTCAGCCTGGATATCTCGGGAGTATATGACCACGTATCTTATAGAAGGCTTCTCTACAATATAAGGATAGCAAAACTCCTAGAATGGGTAGAAAGATTCACTCGATCCTTTCTACAGGACCGTACCACTTAGCTATCCTTCGGAGACTTTACTAGTCCACCAATCTAGACCTTAACCGGGATTCCCCAGGGATCCTCACTATCTCCGATCCTCTACCTATTCTTTGCCTCTAACCTACTTACACAGCTACGCAGGGGCAATACCTTCCCCCTTGGATTCGTCGATAATACTAATATTCTAACCTTTAGTAGATCTATAGAACAAAACTATAGGACACTAGAGGGCGTACATCAAATTTGCGAGCGCTGGGTAGCTACCCACGGGTCAGCTTTCTCGCCTGACAAGTATCACCTTATTCATTTTATAAGAAAACTAAGAAGATTTAATATGGCAGCAGAGATCCGTATCCCTGGATTTGCTGGATGCCTAGAGCCTACAATTAAGATTCTAGGAGTCTACGTAGACAACAAGCTTAGATGGGGACCCTATATTAGGGAAACAGGAGCTAAGGCAATCAAACAGTGCATATCTCTCTCTAGACTCGCAGCATCCACCTAGGGAGCTTCATTTACTAAAGCCCGCCATATCTATATAGCTGTGGTGAGACCAGTCATGACCTACGGCTGTGGGGTATGGCACGTCCCAGAGGGAACCCCAGGGTGGAGAAAGACAGCCACCCAGCCACTGCAGAAGATCCAAAACCAGTGCCTACGCACTATCTTAGGGGCATACAAGTCAACCAGCACACAAACTTTAGAGCACGAGACGGGGATTTCCCCACTCTCACTCTACCTAGACGAACTGGCGCTGGCCCAGACTATTAGATCTAGGGATGGCCCAGTGGCAATGGTGGTAGAGGACACTTGCCAGAGCATTAAAGAGATAGCCCGGGCTATACTAGGCACTAGAGGCACAGCCGGCCCAGCTAGAAGAACTCTGCTTAGAGAAAGAGCAACAGCCCTCCTTAACTACTGCCCCCCTACCTACTAGAGTCTTCCGGAGCGAACAAGACTACGCATAGCATATAGGAACAAGTGGAAGAAGAGATGGACAAAGTTTACCAGCCAAGGAAGGCAAGATAAGCCAGTAGCCCAAAGCACACAGTGGAACCCAAAGATTCGACAAATTCACAGCGAACTGTCTAAGCCACAGAGCACACTCGCCACTCTACTGCGTACTAAGCATATTGGACTGGAGGACTTCCTCTCTAGGCGCAAGGTGCCAGGACACCCTAGCCCTGCCTGTCCATGCGGCTGGCATAGACAAACCCTAAAGCACATCCTCCTCTTCTGCCCCCACTTCCAACAGGGTAGGGCACAGATGCTCTAAAGGGCAGGGACTACGGACTACTATTCCCTCCTCTCAACGAAGAAGGGAATCAAAGCAGCAACAGACTGGTTCTTACGCCTAGGGCTGCTCAAGCAATTCAGCCTGGCAAGGGAACTAATCCAGGAGGACAACCAGGAAGAGGAACCAGGAGGACCACCAGGACCACCAGGATCCGGATAACTACGAGGACAAGGACTGAAGGGATAGGTCTAGTAGGTGAATGTAGGGCTGCTATAGCAGCCGCTACTGGTAAGAAGGAAAAACAAGAACTAGTATAGGATAGCATGCCCAGAGAGAGAGGAGGGGTTTTTGCCAGGCGAAAAGGTTTTCCCCCTCGTGTAAAATAACTATAGATAGCCAGCCCCGCATGGACCCGTAAGGGAGCTATATCGGGAAGAAATAAATTTATCTATCTATCTATCTATAATAGTAGTATCCGTAGATACTCTATTTAGTATAGTTTTTCTATATACTAATAGCGGTATCTAAAGTAGAAAGAGTAGCTAAGAGGGAGGAACTATAGAGAGAGATAACTATAAATCTTAAGACTAAGCCGTAAGAAGTCCCGGCTTATCTATTTATAAGCGCTAGTAAAGCGCTCTTAAAATTTATTTTTAGAAGCGCCTAGCTAGCCCTTCTCCCTCTTATTACCGCTAGAGAGAACGCGGATACGTATACTTTTATAGTAGGACGTACATGCCACTTATAGCCCACTCTAACTACCTATAGATTTTCCCCCTTATTACCGCTAGGGAGAACGCGGGTACGTATACTTTTAACGTAGGACGTATATACCACGAGTAGGTAAGCGGTCTAAGATTCGAACTTAGAACCTATACTACTCTAGAAAGGCTAGGTTACCGTAGAAGTATACTCTACTAGTATACTACCCCGCCTTCTTATAAATAACCTTATTAAAATAACTACTATAGCTAATCTTAACCTAGCCCTCTTAAGAGATACTATTACGAGAAGAGAGGGTAGTAGTAAGAGTACTCTAGACCTTATCTTTACTATATAATTATTATAAACGTGGCTTATATAGACCTCTTACTTATTTACCTTCGTTAATTTAAAATCTAGATCTAGACTTACCTACTTACAAATTAGAAAGCTAGTATTTTAGTTCGTTCTTTATATATATAAAGCTCGCCCCTCTACTTTGTAGTTAGTTCTTTAGTCTAGTAATAAGTATTCCTCGCGTATAACTTAGTACGCCTTAAATTAGACCTTGCTTGCCTCCCTCGTCCCTCGTTCCTCGCTCCTCGTCCCTCGCCCCTCGTCTCTCGTACCTCGTATCCTCGCCCTTTAAACTACACCCTTATACTTCGGCATTATTTTACCCCTACTACCTTTACCGGCTTCGTTACCTCGTCTCTCCGCCCCCCCTCTAAGGTCCGTTTATTATATTTTACTAGACTCTCTCTAGTAGGCCTAAAGCTCTCGCCGAAGCCCTAGACTATAATCCCTAAAATAGTTAATAGAACTATACCTCCTAATCCTTGGGATACGCTCTTCTAAGTCCTTAATTAAGTCCCTGCTCCTATTAACGCTCGTCCTACCTTCCCTAAAGATATCCCGGTTTCTCTACGCGTTACCCTTAGCCAGGCATACGCTAGAGGAAGATAATCTTGCCTAAGATCCGATATCGATTCACCAGCTATCCCTAAGAATGCTACGAACGCCTAAGTTGCTTATATCTTTCACTACTACGGTTTTAGCCAAGATAAAGCCTTCGCCCGACTCCAACTACTAGCCCCGAACCTCCCTACTAACACGCCGGCTACTACGTCTATAGTATCTTCTTTAGAAACCCTACGTCCCCGCATCCCTAAGGTATCGGATCTAGAACCCTTTAAAGGAGAACGCACTCGATTCTAGAACTTCGCTACGCAACTTCAACTTAAATTTGCCTCGGACCTATCTACTTTTATAACGGACATAGCTAAGATTACCTACGCTGGGTTATATCTTCGCGATGCGGCTTACACTTAGTTTACCCCTTACGTCTCTACTTCGAACGATTCCGTAGACTTCGATAATTATAAGGTCTTCTACCAAGCTCTCAAGGCCGCATTTAATAATCCTAATGCTTACGCAACGGCTAAACGATCCCTCCTCGCGCTCAAACAAGATAAGTCCTACTCGGCTTACTACTTACGGTTTCTCTCGCTTATTACGACTCTTAGTTAGAAGGAAAACGCAGTAAAGATTTACTACTTCCGCCTTAGCCTTAAGGAGAACCTTAAGGATCTTCTTATTGGACGTTCTATACCACTAGAATTCGAAAAGTTCGCTAAAACCTACATTGCGTTAGATAACTAACTCTATACTCGAACAATTAAGAAAAAGACACCCGTAACTCGTACCCCTACCTCGACTCCTCTCTCTATACCAGCTACCCCTCGATCCTCGTCTCCCGCGCCAACCTCGATCCTCTAAAGTAAACCTATAGAACTAGATACCTCTACTCGAAAAGCGTACCGAAGAGCTAATAATCTCTGCGCTTACTATAGTAATCCGAACTACTAGGTACGTAAGTGCCCTAAGGCAAAGGGTCCAAAGGGTTCAAAGGGTCCAAACCTTAATTCGACCACAACTGCACCCTCTCCGCCCACCTCGCTACTAGTAATAAGTCCACTCGTCTCTAAAACCTCGACTCCTATAACTCCTCCTACGGCTTTAGTCCTCTACGTATTAAAAAACGTAGAAGGCTAGGTAGTACCCGGCACCTACCTAGCCCCCCGCTACTTTCTACTTTAAATTAATTCTCTATTCTTGCTTCTTTATCTTCGAACCTCGGAATACTCTTATTTTTACCCCCCGAACCTCGTACCTCGAAACCACGCGCTATTAATCTCGGAAAACGCCTACTCCTTATTCTTAAGTTAGTAGTTAATAATATAATCGAAACCTCGTCTATACTAGACTCTAGTACTTCGTCCTTATTTATAGATAATACTTTTATTAAGGAATACTCGCTCCCTACTCGTTAAAAAATATAACCTAAATCCCTCGAGCTAGCTAATAGATCTATAGCTAGGTAGATTACTTATAAAGCCGACCTTTAACTCGATATTAATTAATACTAAGAACTTCTTACCTTTTAGGTAACTAAGCTTAGTTAATATCCTATTATTCTTAGAAAACCTTAGCTAGAAAGACACGATCCACAGATTCTCTAGTTAAGGAATACTATTACCTTCGCTTCTCCTTTCTACTAAGCAAATTACTTACCTACTCGACAACCTACGATTACGCCTTCTAATCCGCCTTCGATCTCTTACGCTACGGTATCCTACGCCGCCCTTACCCGCTATATCTAACGAGATAAGACTAGGATCTATACCGTATCAATTAAGGAAATCTAAGAACACCTTGAAAGCCTTAAAAAAACGGAACAACAAACCCCGGAATAAGAACTCGAAACCCTCCGCTCACGAATCCCGGCTCGATTTTACTACCTTCTTCCTTTCTTTACTAAGAAAGAGGCCGATAAGCTTCCCCTATATCGATATATTAATTATAAAATTTCGCTAGAAGAGGGCAAGAAACCCCTATTCGGTCCTCTCTACTTAATGTCCGATTTAGAGCTTAAGGCTCTACGCGAATATCTTAATAAGAACCTTAAGAAAGGTTTTATTCGGCCCTTATCCTTATCCTCTGCGTCCCCTATTCTCTTTATTAAGAAACTAGGTAGCGGCCTTCGTTTTTATGTAGATTATCGCGAACTAAACGGTATTACGAAAAAGAACCGTTATCTACTCCCCTTAATTAACGAGACTCTCCGTTAACTTTAAGGCTCTCGTATTTTTACTCGACTCGACCTTCGCGGTGCTTATAACCTTATCCGGATTAAGAAAGGCTCCGAATATTTAACCGCCTTTAGGACTCGCTATAGCCTATACGAGTACCTTATTATACCCTTTAGCCTTACGAATGCGCCTGCTATCTACTAATAATTCGTTAACGATATACTACGTGAATATCTCGACCGCTAGTACGTCGTCTACTTAGATAATATCCTTATCTACTCGGAAATAGAAGAGGAGCACTACGAACACGTCTAATTAGTTCTTAAAAAACTTCGTAAAGCAGGCCTGTACGTAAAAGGCGAAAAATGCGACTTCTATACGACTTCGACCACGTTCCTTAGCTTCGTTATCTCCCTAGACGGTATCTCTATAGACCCGGCTAAGGTAGCCGCCGTAAGAGACTAGGAGGCTCCTCGCTTAGTTAAAGATCTTTAATCGTTCCTTAGCTTTATAAACTTTTACCGAAGATTTATTAAAGGATACTCTCGAAAAGCTAGAGCTCTCTTTAGGCTCCTAGCTAAGAATATTCGTTTTACTTAGGGAAAAGAATAGGATAAGGTATTTACTTATCTTAAGGAAGCCTTCTACTCTTACCTAATCCTCCGATACTTCGACCCCCAACTCGAAACTATCCTTAAAACCGACTTATCCGACTTTGTTATCTCCGTAATTTTATCCTAATAGGTAACCTACGATAATAGCAGAAGAATCCTACATCCTATCGCCTACTACTCTCGGAAAATAACCTCCGTAGAGTAGAACTACGGTATCGGGAATAAGGAACTCTTAGCTATCGTGGAAGCCCTAAAGGAATACCGTTCCCTCGTTATTAACCTCTCCTCGCCACTCCTCGTTCTTATAGATTACTCGAATTTAACTAGCTTTACCTCTAAGCAAATCTTAAACCGTCGGCAAGCACGCTAGGTAATTAAACTCTTAGAACTCGACTTTAAGATCGTCTACCGCCTAGGAACTAAGAATTAACGCGCGGATGCGTTAATAAGACGGTTAGAAGACCTCCCTGCTCGAGAGGGGCGCCTACCCCCTACTACGATCCTTACCTCTAAAAAATTCGAAATTTCGACCCTTATTTCTACTCGCTATTTAATCGCTAGGCTAGAACCGTCTCTAGCTAGTAAAATTCGCTTAGCACTCGATAAGGATACTCTTAGATAAGAGATTCTTACCGTACTCGATACCTACGCACTTCGATATTCTAAGATAGATTTAGGCGTATATTCTAAGGATAACGATAGTCTCTTACTAGTTAATAGACTTATCTATATTCCTAAAGATCTAAGCCTCCGCTAAAGGATTATTAGCTCTCGACACTCGTACCCGGCTACTAGACACCTAGGCCAAGCAGCAATATTTAAACTCGTTACTCGTAATTTCTAGTGGCTAGGTCTACGCCAGATAGTAGCTCGTTTTATACGAAACTATAAGACCTGCCAAAGAATTAAACCCGCTCGATATACCCTCTATAGATATTTAAAACCCCTTAAAGTGCCATAACGCCGCTAGTAATCCGTTTCTCTCGATTTAATTACGGGACTTCTAACGTCTAACTCGTTCGATGCTATATTAGTAGTCGTAGATCGACTAACTAAAATAGCTCACTTTATTCCTTGCTAAACAACCCTCGATTCGATAGAGCTTACTAAGCTTTATCGAGACTACGTTTTTCGACTATATAGCTTACCTAACGACTTCGTATCTAACCGCGGCTCGATTTTTACCTCTGAATTTACTAGAGCTCTTAGTAGATCCCTATCTATTAAGACTAACTTTAGTACGGCTTTCCACCCGCAAACCGACGGCTAGATAGAGCGCATTAACGCTATTCTCGAGCAATACCTTCGTGCCTACGTTTCGTACTAATAAGACGATTAGAACGACTTTCTCTCCCTTACTAAATTCACTTATAATAATATAATCTCGACCACGACTAAGGTTATCCCCTTCTTTATAAACTACGGCTTCCACCCTCGTTATAAGATTCTACGGAAAGACCCGATCTCAGCCCTACTCGAACCCCTACGTCTCTTTTAAGAGAACCTCGAAAACCTCGAAAACTACCTTCGCTAAGAAATTCGATTCGCACAAGATACCTACGCAGAATAAGCTAATAAAGACCGTATCTCGCCACCCGTCTTTAAGCCTAGTAACCTCGTTTAGCTCCTAAGACGGCATATCTCGACAACAAGACCTTCGGATAAACTCGACTTTAAACGCCTTAGCCCCTTTCCTATACTAGGAAAGATCTCGACTTATACCTATCGCCTAGAACTACTAAGAACGATAAAAGTCTACCCCGTATTCCACGTCTCTTTACTCGAACCCGCGGCCTCTAACCCCTTGCCTAATTAAGTCTAACCTCCGCCCCCGCCCGTTATCGTTAACGGCGAAGAAGAGTACCGGGTAGAAGAGATTCTAGACGTTAAAGCAACCCGGAGACAACCGAAATACCTCGTAAAATAGACTAGTTACTCGACACCAACCTAGGAACCTTACGACCTTATTAAAGACCTTAAGGCCCTTAATACGTTCTATAAATATTACTCTTTAAAACCTCGACCCTTAGGCTAAAGGCTCGTAGGAACTTACCTCTAGGGAGGAGAGCCTACTATTATAAACGTGGCTTATATAGACCCCTTACTTATTTACCTTCGTTAATTTAAAATCTAGATCTAGACTTACCTACTTATAAATTAGGAAGCTAGTATTTTAGTTCGTTCTTTATATATATAAAGCTCGCCCCTCTGCTTTGTAGTTAGTTCTTTAGTCTAGTAATAAGTATTCCTCGCGTATAACTTAGTACGCCTTAAATTAGACCTTGCTTACCTCCCTCGTCCCTCGTCCCTCGCCCCTCGTCCCTCGCCCCTCGTCTCTCGCACCTCGTACCCTCGCCCTTTAAACTACACCCTTATACTTCGGCATTATTTTATCTCTACTACCTTTACCGGCTTCGTTACCTCGTCTCTCCGCCCTCCCTCTAAGGTCCGTTTATTATAATAATAGCTAAAGAAGAGAATTCTTAGTTACGGAGCTAGTTAGAAGCTTAAATTATCCTCTAACTACCTATCTATCCTTACTATACTCGATTTTTCTCTTATCTCCGCGGAACTACGTTCCCTAAGATCCTAGTAAAAGAAAGTAAACTAGAAGAGAACTAATAATATACTCTAATTAAAGCTTAAATACCTTAAAGTAGCCCCTCTTAATACTAAAGTAGACCTAGATTACTTTACTATACTACTCTAGAAGGCTATTTAAAGAATAATCTAGAAGACTATTCTAGTAGCGAGACCCTCGCCCTAGGCCTCTATATAATAGATAAAGAAGTATTCGAATCTAGTATACTAGACTAGAGTAGCTAGAAGAAAGTAAATAGCTATAGGAAGGGAGAAGGACTAGATAGTTTACTAAACTATTACTAATAGTAAGAAGAGGTAGATTAGAAGAAATAGAATAAAAGTATAGCGTAGAATAGTAGCTAAGAGTATCTTAGACCTATCTATATTCTAGAAGCTCTTAAAGTAAATAAGAATAAAAGTATAAGAACTACTAGCCCTATCTTAGTTTCTACCCCTCTAAAGAGTAGATAGATAACTATACTACGATAATTCGGCTAAGATAGAAATCCTTATTAACTAGTTCTTTCCTCCTTCTAGGGCTACCGACCTCTTAGACCTAAATAGATATATATATCTAGAGCTAGTAGAGATCTTCTAAGGCGTTATCGAAGAGTAGGTTCTCTATACTATTAAGAAGCTTCCCCCGGATAAAGTACTAGGCCTAGATAAGATTATTAATAGGTTCCTAAAGTAGTACGCTTAGATACTAAGCGGACTACTTACTAGACTCTTCTAGAGATATCTCGTACTTATATACTATTCTAAGTAGTTTAAAAGCTCTATTACCGTAGTTCTAAGGAAACTATAGAGGGATAACTATACTAAAGCTAAGTTATTTAGACTAATTACTTTACTTAATACGCTAGAGAAGCTACTTAAGAGAATTATAGTAGATCGGATCTTCTAGGCGACTAAAGCCTATAAACTACTTCCTAATATATAGATAGAAGCTAGGAGAAATAGATTAGTAGTAGTAGCTCTCGACCTACTTACGAAATAGATCTATACTATTTAGGCGTAAGATTCTAGGCTAGTAGCCTTAGTTCTTAGCCTAGATATCTTAGGAGTATACGATTATATATTCTATAAGAGACTCCTCTATAATATAAGAATAGCGAGGCTCCCCGAATAGGTAGAAAGATTTACGTACTTCTTTCTATAGGACCGGACTACTTAGCTATCTTTTAGGAACTTTACTAGCCCGCTAATCTAGACCTTAACCGGGATTCCTTAGAAATTCTTTCTATCCCTAATCCTCTATCTATTCTTTACCTCTAATCTACTTATATAACTACGTAAAGGTAATATCTTCCCTCTTAGATTCGTCGACGATACTAATATTCTAGCCTTTAGTAGATCTATAGAATAAAACTATAGAATACTAGAGGAAGTATACTAAGTTTACGAGTACTAGGTAGCTACCTACGGGTTAGCGTTCTCGCTAGATAAGTACTATCTTATTTACTTTATAAGAAAGCCGAGGAGATTTAATATAGTAGTAGATATCTATATTCCTAGATTTACTAGATATCTAAAGCCTATAATAAAGATTCTAGAAATCTACGTAGATAATAAGCTTAGATAGGAACTCTATATTAGGGAAATAGAAGCTAAGATAATTAAATAGTATATATCTCTCTCCCGACTCGTAGTATCTATCTAGGGAGCCTTATTTATTAAAGCCCGCTATATCTATACGGCCGTAGTAAGGCTAGCCCTTACTTATAGCTATAGAGTATAGTATACCTCGAAGAAGATCCTAAGATAGAGGAAAATAGCTATCTAGCTACTATAGAAGATCTAAAACTAGTGCCTACGTACTATCTTAGGAGCGTATAAGTTAACTAGTATATAAATCTTAAAGTATAAGACGGAGATTCCTCTACTCTTATTATATCTAAATAAACTAGTACTAGTCTAAACTATTAGAGCTAGAGATAGCCTAGCTATAGTAGTAGTAGAGGAAACTTACTAGAGTATTAAATAGATAGCTAGGGCTACTCTAAGTACTAGAGATACCGCTAGCCTAGCTAAAAGATTCTTACTTAGGAAAAAGATAAACTTTCTCTTTTACTACTACTCTTCTATCTACTAGAGCCTTCTAGAGCGAATAAAATTACGTATAATATATAGAAATAAGTAGAAGGAGAGATAGATAAAGTTTACTAGCTAAGAAAAGTAAGATAAGCTAGTAGCCTAAAGTATATAGTAGAACCCGAAAATTAGATAAATCTATAGCGAACTATCTAAGCTATAGAGTATACTCGCTACTTTACTACGTATAGAGTATATTAGACTAGAGAATTTTCTCTCTAGGCGTAAGATACTAGAATATCTTAGCTCTATCTATCTATACGGCTAGTATAGATAAACTTTAAAATATATTCTTCTCTTCTACCCCGACTTCTAATAGAATAGAGTATAGATACTCTAAAAGATAGGAACTACGGACTACTATTCTCTCCTCTTAACGAAGAAGGGAATTAAAGTAGCGATAGACTAGTTCTTACGCCTAGGGCTACTTAAGTAATTTAGCCTAGTAAGAGAACTAATTTAGAAGAATAACTAGAAAGAGAAGCTAGAAGAACTACTAGAACTACTAGAACTACTAGAACCTAGATAACTACGAGAATAAAGACTAAAGAGATAGGTTTAGTAGGTAAATATAGGGCTACTATAGTAGTCGCTACTAGTAAAAAGAAAAAATAGAATTAGTATAGAATAGTATACCTAGAGAGAGAGAAGGGGTTTTACTAGACGAAAAGATTTTTTCTCTTATATAAAATAATAATAGATAGCTAGCCCCGTATAAACCCGTAAGAGAGCTATATCGGGAAGAAATAAATTTATCTATCTATAAGATTAAGATTAGCTATTATAGCTATCTTAATTAAACTATCGGTAAGACTATAGTATATAGAGAAGGTAATACCTCCTTAGAGGGGGTAATATAGATTAAAGTTCCTAAGAAGAACGTATTCTTCTTATCTACTAAGAACTTTTAGAAGAAGAAAGAATATTTCTAAAGAGGTACTAGTATAGGATAGTAGTACTAGATTATAGTAGTTATATATATAGATAGATAGATAGATAAATTTATTTCTTCTCGATATAGCTTCCTTACGGGTTTATACGAGGCTAGCTATCTATTATTATTTTATACGAGGGGGAAAATCTTTTCGCCTAGTAAAACCCCTCCTCTCTCTCTAGATATACTATTCTATACTAGTTCTATTTTTTCTTCTTACCGGTAGCGGCTACTATAGTAGTATAATAAACGGACCTTAGAGGGCGGAGAGACGAGATAACGAAGCCGGTAAAGGTAGTAGGAGTAAAGCAATGCCGAAGTATAAGGGTATAGTTTAAAGAGCGAGGGTATAAGGTGCGAAAGACGAGGGACGAGGGACGAGGGACGAGGGAGGCAAGCAAGGTCTAATTTAAGGCGTACTAAGTTATACGCGAGGAATACTTATTACTAGACTAAAGAACTAACTACAAAGTAGAGGGGCGAGCTTTATATATATAAAGAACGAACTAAAATACTAGCTTCCTAATTTATAAGTAGGTAAGTCTAGATCTAGATTTTAAATTAACGAAGGTAAACGAGAGGTAAGGGGTCTAAGTAAGCTACGTTTATAATAGTAGGCTCTCCTCTCTAGGGGTAAGTTCCTACGAGCCTTTAGCTTAAGGGTCGAGGTTTCGAAGGGTAACGTTTATAGAACGTATTAAGGGCCTTAAGGTCTTTAATAAGGTCGTAAGGTTCCTAGGTTAATATCGAGTAACCAGTCTATTTTACGAGGTATTTTAGTTGTCTCCGGGTTGCTTTAACGTCTAGAATCTCTTCTACCCTATACTCTTCTTCGCCGTTAACGATAACGGGCGGGGGCGGAGGTTAGACTTAATTAGATAAGGAGTTAGAGACTACGGGTTCGAGTAAAGAGACGTGGAATATAGAGTGGACTTTTATCGTCCTTAGTAGTTCTAGGCGATAGGTATAGGTCGAGATCTTCTCTAGAATAGGAAAGGGGCTAAGGCGTTTAAAGTCAAGTTTATCCGAAGGCCTTGTTGTCGAGATATGCCTTCTTAGGAGCCAAACAAGGTCACCAGGCTTAAAGACGGGTGGCGAAATACGGTCTTTATTGGCCTATTCTACGTAGGCGTCTTATGCGAATCGAATTTCTTAGCGAAGGTAGTTTTCGAGGTTTTCGAGGTTCTCTTAGAAGAGGCGTAGGGGTTCGAGGGGGGCTAAGATCGAGTCTTTTTATAGAATCTTATAACGAGGGTGGAAGCCGTAGTTTACGAAGAAAGGTGTAACCTTAGTCGTAGTCGAGATCGTATTATTATAAGCGAATTTAGCAAGGGAGAGAAAGTCGTTCTAATCGTCTTATTAATACGAAACGTAGGCACGCAGGTATTATTCGAGAATAGCGTTAATACGCTCTATCTAGCCGTCGGTTTACGGGTAGAAAGCCGTACTAAAGTTAGTCTTAATAGATAGGGATCTACTAAGAGCTCTAGTAAATTTAGAGGTAAAAATCGAGCCGCGGTTAGATACGAAGTCGTCGGGTAAGCTATATAGTCGAAAAACGTAGTCTCGATAAAGCTTAGTAAGCTCTATCGAATCGAGGGTTATTTAGCAAGGGATAAAGTAAGCTATTTTAGTTAGTCGATCTACGACTACTAGTATAGTATCGAACGAGTTAGACGTTAGAAGTCCCGTAATTAAATTAAGAGAAACGGATTGCTAGCGGCGTTGTAGTACTTTAAGGGGTTTTAAATATCTATAGGGGGCATGTCGAGCGGGTTTAATTCTTTGGCAGGTCTTATAGTTTCGTATAAAACGAGCTACTGTCTGGCGTAGACCTAGCCACCAGAAATTACGAGTAACGAGTTTAAATATTACTACTTAGCCTGGGTGTCCAGCAGCCGAATACGAGTATTAAGAGCTAATAATTCTTTAGCGGAGGCTTAGATCTTTAGGAATATAGATAAGTCCATTAACTAGTAATAGACCATCGTTATCCTTAGAATATGCGCCTAAATCTACCTTAGGATGTCGAAGTACGTAGGTATCGAGTAAAGTAAGAATCTCTTATCCAAGAGTATCCTTATCGAGTACTAAGCGAATATTACTAGCTAGAGACGGTTCTAGCCTAGCGATTAAATGTCGAGTAGAAATAAGGGTCGAAATTTCGAATTTTTTAGAGGTAAGGATCGTAGTAGGGGGTAGGCGCCCCTCTCGAGCAGGGAGGTCTCCTAACCGTCTTATTAACGTATCCGCGCGTTAATTCTTAGTTCCTAGGCGGTAGACGATCTTAAAGTCGAGTTCTAAGAGTTTAATTGCCCAGCGTGCTTACCGACGGTTTAGAATTTACTTAGAGGCAAAGCTAGTTAAATTCGAGTAATCTATAAGAACTAGGAGTGGCGAGGAGAGGTTAATAACGAGGGAACGGTATTCCTTTAGGGCTTCTACAATAGCTAAGAGTTCCTTATCTCTAATACTATAGTTCTACTCTACGGGGGTTATTTTCCGAGAGTAGTAGGCGATAGGATATAGGATTCTTCTGCCATCCTCGTAGGTTACCTATTAGGATAAAATTACGGAGATAACAAAGTCGGATAAGTCGGTTTTAAGGATAGTTTCGAGTTAGGGGTTAAAGTGTCGGAGGATTAGGTAAGAGTAGAAGGCTTCCTTAAGATAAGTAAATGCCTTATCCTATTCTTTTCCCTAAGTAAAACGAATATTCTTAGCTAGGAGCCTAAAGAGGGCTCTAGCTTTTCGAGAGTATCCTTTAATAAATCGTCGGTAAAAGTTTACAAAGCTAAGGAACGATTAAAGATCTTTAACTAAGCGGGGAATCTCCTAGTCTTTTACGGCGGCTATCTTAGCTAGGTCTATAGAGATACCGTCTAGGGAGATAACGAAGCTAAGGAACGTAGTCGAAGTCGTATAGAAGTTATATTTTTCGCCTTTAACGTATAAGCCTGCTTTACGAAGCTTTTCGAGGACTAATCGGACGTGTTCGTAGTGCTTCTTCTTAGTTTCCGAGTAGATAAGGATATTATCTAGATAGACGACGCACTAGCGGTTAAGATATTTACGTAGCGTATCGTTAACGAATTATTAGTAGGTAGTAGGCGTATTCGTAAGGCTAAAGGGCATAATAAGGTATTCGTATAGGCTATAGCGAGTCCTAAAGGCGGTTAAGTATTCGGAGCCTTTCTTAATCCGGATAAGGTTATAAGCACCGCGAAGGTCGAGTCGAGTAAAAATACGAGAGCCCTAAAGTTGACGGAGAGTCTCGTTAACTAAGAGGAGTAGATAACGGTTCTTTTTCGTAATACTATTTAGTTCGCGATAATCCACGCAAAAACGAAGGCCGCTACCTAGCTTCTTAATAAAGAGAATAGGGGACGTAGAGGATAAGGATAAGGGCCGAATAAAACCTTTCTTAAGGTTTTTATCAAGGTATTCACGTAGAGCCTTAAGCTCTAAATCGGATATTAAGTAGAGAGAACCGAATGGGGGTTTCTTGCCCTCTTCTAATGAAATCTTATAATTAATATATCGATGTGGGGGAAGTCTATCGGCCTCTTTCTTCGTAAAGAAGGGAAGAAGATAGTAGAATCGAGCGGGGATTCGTGAGCGGAGGGTTTCGAGTTCTTATTCCGGGGTTTGTTATTCCGTTTTCTTAAGGTTATTAAGGTGTTCTTAGATCTCCTTAATTAATACGGCGTATATCCTAGTCTTATCTCGTTAGACGTAACGAGTAAGGGCGGCGTAGGATATAGTAGCGCAAGAGATCGAAGGCGAATTAGGAGGCGAGGGGGAAAGCGTAGTTGTGGGTTGGCGAGTAGGTAAGCAATTTGCTTGGCAAAAAGGAGAGGCGAAGGTAATCGTGTTTTTTAACCATAGGACGTGTGGATTATGTCGTTCTAGCCAGGGTTTTCCTAGGATAATTAAGTATTAACCGAGCTTAGTTACTTAGAAGGTAACGAGTTCTTAATACTAATTAATATTAAGTTAAAGGTCGGCCTCGTAGGTAATCCGTCCGGCGATAGATCCGTCCGCGAGTTCGAGGGATTTAGCTTGGGGTTTTTAGCGTGTAGGGATCGAATAGGATATAATAAAGGCATTATCTATAAAAAGGGACGAGGCACTAGAGTCTAACATAGCCGAAGTTTCGATTTTATTATTAACTACTAATTTAAGGATAAGGAGCGGACGTTTCCTAAGATCTATAGCACGGGGCTATAGGGTACGGGGTTCTAAAGATAAAAACGAGAGTATTCTAAGATTTAAAGACGCGAGGGAAGCAAGAATAGAAAACTAATTCGAAGTAGAGATCGGATAAGGGCTAGGTAGGTGCCGGGGGCTACCTAGCCTTCTACGTTTTTTAATACGTAGAGGACTAACGCTATAGGAGGTATTATCGGTTAATTTAGAGTAGTTAGTAACGTAGGTGTATGCGAAGTTGTGTTAAGTTTAAGCCCCTTAGCTTTAGCTTTAGGGCACTCTTTAACCTAATAGTTAGGGTTACTATAGTAGGCGCAGAGGTTATTAGCTTTCCGGTAAGCCTTTCGAGCGGTGGCATCTAGTTCCATAGGTTTACCTTAAGGAATCGAGGTTAGCGTGGGAGACGAAGGTTAGGAAGTAGTTAGTGTAAAGAGAGGAGTCGAGGTAGGGATACGAGTTACGGGCATCTTTTTCTCAATTGTTCGAGCATAGAGTTAGTTGTCCAACGCAATGCAGGTTTCAGCGAATTTTCCGAATTCTATTAGCATAGAACGTCTAATAAGAAGGTCCTTAAGATTCTCCTTAAGGCTAAGGCGGAAGTAGTAGATCTTAACTACGTTTTCTTTCTAACCGAGGGTCGTAATAAGCGAGAGGAACCGTAAGTAGTAAGCCGAGTAGGACTTGTCTTATTTAAGTGCGAGGAGGGATCGTTCGGCCGTTACGTAAGCGTTAGGATCGTCGAATACGGCCTTAAGAGCTTGGTAGAAGGACTTATAGTTATCGAATTCTATAGAGCCGTTCGAAGCAGAGACGTAAGGGGCAAACTAGGTGTAAGCCGTATCGCGAAGATATAAACTAGCGTAGGTAATCTTAGCTGTATCCGTTATAAAGGCAGATAGATCCGAGGTAAATTTGAGTTAAAGTTGCGTGGCGAAGTTCTAGAACCGAGTGCGTTCTCCTTTAAAGGGTTCTAGATCCGATATCTTAGGGATGCGGGGACGAGGGGTAGGAGTTTCTAAAGAAGATACTATAGACGTAGTAGCCGGAGTGTTAGCAGGAAGGTTCGGGGCTAGTAGTTAGAGTCGGGCGAAGGCTTTATCTTGGCCGAAACCGTAGTAGTAAAAGATGCAAGCAACTTAGGCGTTCGTAGCATTCTTAGGGATAACTAGTAAATCGATATCGGATCTTAGGCAGGATTGTCTTCCTCTAGCGTACGCCTAGCTAAGGGTAACGCGTAGGGAAACCGGGATATCTTCAGGGAAGGTAGGACGAGCATTAACAGGGATAGGGACTTAATCGAGGATTTAGAAAAGCGTCTCCCAAGGGTCGGGAGGCGGGTCGTTTCTTATTTCGAAGGCTATAGTCTTAGGCTTGGACGAGAGCTTTAGGCCTACTAGATAAGAGTCTAGTAAAATATAATAAACGGACCTTAGAGGGCGGAGAGACGAGATAACGAAGCCGGTAAAGGCAGTAGAGGTAAAGTAATGCCGAAGTATAAGGGTGTAGTTTAAAGGGCGAGGGTATAAGGTGCGAAAGACGAGGGACGAGGGACGAGGGACGAGGGAGGTAAGCAAGGTCTAATTTAAGGCGTACCAAGTTATACGCGAGGAATACTTATTACTAGACTAAAGAACTAACTACAAAGTAGAGGGGCGAGCTTTATATACATAAAGAACGAACTAAAATACTAGCTTTCTAATTTATAAGTAGGTAAGTCTAGATCTAGATTTTAAATTAACGAAGATAAACGAGAGGTAAGGGGTCTAAGCAAGCCACGTTTATAACAAGTAGCCCTATATTTATCTACTAGACCTATTCTTTTAGTTCTTATCCTCGTAATTATCCGGGTTCTAGTAGTTCTAGTAGTTCTAGTAGTCCTTCTAGTTTCTCTTTCTAGTTA
This sequence comes from Botryosphaeria dothidea, assembly GCA_011503125.2. NCBI lineage: Eukaryota > Fungi > Ascomycota > Dothideomycetes > Botryosphaeriales > Botryosphaeriaceae > Botryosphaeria > Botryosphaeria dothidea. The sequence goes on from WWBZ02000001.1 coordinate 4,569,848, forward strand.
CCCTCCTAAATTAGTTCTCTTACTAGGCTAAATTACTTAAGTAGCCTTAGGCGTAAGAACTAGTCTATCGCTACTTTAATCCTCTTCTTTATTAAGAGAAGAGAATAGTAGTCCGTAGTTCCTATCTTTTAGAGTATCTATACTCTACTCTATTAGAAGTCGGGATAGAAGAGAAGAATATACTTTAGGGTTTATTTATACTAGCTATATAGGTAGGTAGAGCTAAGATACCCTAGTACCTTACGCCTAGAGAGAAAGTCCTCTAGTCTAATATACTCTATACGTAATAGAGTAGCGAGTATACTCTATAGCTTAGGTAGTTCGCTATAGATTTATCTAATTTTTAGGTTCTACTATATACTTTAGGCTACTAGCTTACCTTATCTTTCTTAGCTAGTAAACTTTATCTATCTCTTCTTCTACTTATTTCTATATACTATACGTAGTCTTATTCGCTCTAAAAGACTCTAGTAGGTAGGGAGGTAGTAGTAAAAGAGAGAGTTTACCTTTTTCCTAAGTAGAGATCTTCTAGCTAGGCTAGCGGTATCTTTAGTACTTAGAGTAGCTCTAGCTATCTATTTAATACTTTAGTAAGTTTTCTCTACTACTACTATAACTAGGCTATCTCTAGCTCTAATAGTTTAGGCTAGTACTAATTTATCTAGATATAATAAGAGTAGAGAAATTCCCGTCTTATACTCTAAGATTTATATACTAGTTAACTTATACGCTTCTAAGATAGTACGTAAAAAAAATATAACCATACCAAAAAAAAAAAAAAAAAAAAAAAAAAAAAACATAACCATACTAAAAAATCGACCCTAAGCTACGGCGCCGGGAGAGGGCCCTAGGGACTCTCCTAGGCTTCGCGAGTCCTAAAATAGTACTTAAGACAACTATAGCCGCGAAGTAGTTAATATAGAGGATATAGGAAGAGGCGAACAGCCTCCCCTAGTAACTACCTCTATCTAGCCCTAATATACCCCTAAGAAACCGTAGAGCACCTAGTATAGCGTAGAATACGTTAAGAGAGCCTTAAAAATAGCAGATACCCTCCTCTAAGCCCTATAAACATCCGCTAGCCTCCCTTTAGTCCTCTCTAGCTAGGTAAAAAATTTTCTCGATATTACTAAGACAATCTTCTAGGATTATATTACTATCTACTAGAAGGTAGCTACTAAGGAGCCAGGCCTTAAGGATATCCTTAAAGAGGTCTAATAGGTCTAAAAGATAGTTAACCGTATCTAGGCTACCTCTATACCTACACCCAACACTCGTAGCTAGGTATAAATTATAGCCTAAGCAGCCCCGAAGCCCCCTACCCCCCTAGCTACCACTAAACTTACCCTCTACTTCCTAGAGATAGTAAATAGATAAGAAATAGCTAAGCTCTTAAATAAGGTAATTATTAGAAAGATCTAGATAGGAAAAAGCTAGGCGTATAAGAAAGTACTTACTACTAAGAAGCTTCCTAGTAGAGACGTTAAGATCTTTATACCGGATAAAGTAACTAGAATAGCCCTTCTTTAGGACTAGAAATAGACTATAGAACTAGGAAAAGAAGTTAGGCCTAACCAGTAGCTATACTTAGTACTAGTATATAACGTCCCTCGAGAAGAAATCGATACTATAGACCCCTAAACTATCTAAACTATCTAGGAGTAGAATCTATCTCTATATCTAGGACTACGTATTAGTAAGCTAGCCTGGCTAAAGAGGAAGCTTCTAGAGAGGAAAACTTACTCGGCTATTATCCTTAGTACTATAAACCCCGAAACCGCCAACTAGATTATTAATAAGGGACTTATTATTAACTTTGCTATCTATATAGCGTAGTACTATAACGCAGCCTTTATAGTAACCTAGTATTTTAAGTGCTAGGCCTACGAATATATTACTAACTATTATAAAAAGAAGGAAAAGTGCGGATAGTGCAGCAAGGCATATAATACTAGGGACTGCCCTAAGGAAAGTATATAGTGCGTAAACTACTCTTAAAAGTATATAGCCTAGAGCAACTCCTGCCTAGCACGTAGAGCCTACTATACTAAGGCCGCCTAGGCCCGCCTAGTAGCACTAGAAAGGTACCGGGAAGGACCCCTAATAACTAAAATATAGCCTTAAACTAACTAGTTAACCGTTGGACTAAGGAAGAGAATTAGGGAGGAGAAGCCGGTTAAGAGGGGACTAGGTAGGCTAAGAGACTTAAGCCGCTCCCCGCCTCCTAACTAAATAAGGTTTACCGGACTTAATAGCTTATAACACGCCTTAGAGGAGCCCGCGGGAACTCCCTCCTTATAGCCTATACTACTAGCCCCCTCGTAGCCGGACCTAGAGATAGAAGGAAGTTAATATTAGATATAGGCTCTCTCTCTATTATATAGTATAACGTCTATAAGAGTAAGGATAGAGTAATGCTCCCGCTCTTTAAGGAAGTGGACCTAAAGATCTACTATATCCTAGCTATCTAGAAACCTTAGAGGAACCCGAGGGTTAAGATAATAGCAAGATACCCTGCCTACTATATAGTTTTTCCCTAGGAGGGAGTAGCAAGAACCTACTTCTTTATAAGTAAGGCTATTAGCCCCGACTCCTGGCAAGCAATAGTCCATTTACTAGATCTTATTATACTATCCCTTATTACTAGGATATATATAATCTATATCTATAACTACTATAATCTCCCGCTAGCCTCTTATACTAGTATAGCGCTAGAAACCCTATCTCTTCTACCGGAAGTTCTTAGAAAACTAGGGGAGTATATTCTCCTAGGGGACTTTAACCTCCACTATCCTATCTAGGAAGGTATAACCTCCCTAATATACTATACCCTAGCGGATAACCTAATTAAGATAGCTACCGCAGCTAATCTTAACCTAGCCCTTCTAAGGAGTACTATTACTAGACGAGATAGTAGCAGCGAGAGTACTCTAGACCTTATCTTTATATTACGGTGGCTAGAGGAGAGAATCCTTAGCTATAGAGTTAGCTAGGAGCTCGAATCATCCTCTAACCACCTACCTATCCTTACTACACTTAATTTTTCTCCTACCCCCGTAGAACTACGCCCCCTAAGACCCTAGTAGAAGAAAGTAGACTAGAAGAGAACTAATAATATACTCTAATTAAAGCTCGAACACCTTAAAGTAACCCCTCTTAACACTAAAGCAGACCTAGATTACTTTACTATACTACTCTAGGAGGCCATCTAAAGGATAATCTAGGAGACTATCCTAGTAGCGAGACCCTCGCCCTAGGCCTCTATATAATAGATAAAGAAGTGTTCGGACCTAGTATACTAGGCTAGAGTAGCTAGAAGGAAGTAGACGGCTATAGGGAGGGAGGAGGACTAGGTAGTATACTAAACTATTGCTAATAGCAAGAAGAGGCAAATTAGAAGAGATAGAATAAAAGTATAGCGCAGAATAGTAGCTGAGATTACTTCGGACCTATCTATACTCTAGAAGCTCTTAAAGTAGGTAAGAACAAGGGCACTAGAACCTCTAGCCCTACCTTAGTTCCCACCCCTCTAGGGAGCAGATAAATAACTATATTACGATAACTAGTCCAAGGCAGAAATCCTTACCAACTAGTTCTTCCTACCTCCTAGGGCCACCGACCTCTTAGATCTAGATAGGTGTATATACCTAGTACTAGTAGAGATTCCCTAAGACCTTACTAAAGAGTAGGTCCTCTATACTATTAAGAAGCTTCCCCTAGATAAGGCACTAGGCCTAGATAAGATTACTAATAGGTTCCTAAAGTAATGCGCTAAGACACTAAGGGGACCCCTTACCAGGCTCTTCTAGGGATACCTCGCACTTAAATACTACCCTAGGTAGTTTAAAAGCTCTATTACCGTAGTTCTTAGGAAACTACAGAGGGACGACTATACTAAAGCTAAGTTATTTAGGCCGATTGCTTTACTTAATACGCTAGGAAAGCTACTTAAGAGGATTATAGTAGATAGAATCTCCTAGGCTACTAAAGCATACGGCCTACTCCCTAATATATAGATAGGAGCTAGGAGAAACAGATCCGTAGTAGTAGCTCTTAACCTACTTATAGAATAGATCTATACTATCTAGGTATAAGACCTAGGGCTAGTAGCTTTAGTTCTTAGCCTAGATATCTCGGGAGTATATAACCACGTATCTTATAGAAGGCTTCTCTATAATATAAGGATGGTAAAACTCCTAGAATGGGTAGAAAGATTTACCCGATTCTTTCTATAGGACCGTACCACTTAGCTATCCTTCGGAGACTTCACTAGTCTACTAATCTAGACCTTAACCGGGATTCCCTAGGGATCCTTACTATCGCCGATACTCTATCTATTCTTTATATCTAACCTACTTATATAGCTACGTAGGGGCAATACCTTCCCCCTTAGATTCGTCGATAATACTAATATTCTAACCTTTAGTAGATCTATAGAATAGAACTATAGGACACTAGAGGGGGCATATTAAATTTGCGAGCACTAGGCAGCTACCTACGGGTTAGCTTTCTCGCCCGATAAGTATTACCTTATTTATTTTATAAGGAAACTAAGGAGATTTAATATAGTAGCAGGGATCCGTATCCCTAGATTTACTAGATGCCTAGAGCCTATAATTAAGATTCTAGGAGTCCACGTAGATAACAAGCTTAGATAGGGACCCTATATTAGGGAAACAGGAGCTAAGGCAATTAAACAGTACATATCTCTCTCTAGACTCGCGGCGTCTACCTAGGGAGCCTTATTTACTAAAGCCCGTTATATCTATACGGCCGTAGTAAGGCTAGTCCTTACCTACGGCTATAGGGTATAGTATATCCTAGAGGGAATCCTAGGGTGGAGAAAAATAACTATCTAGCCACTAAAGAAGATCTAAAACTAGTGCCTACGTACTATCTTAGGGGCGTATAAGTTAACTAGCATATAAACCTTAGAGTATAAGATAGGGATTCCCCCACTCTTACTATACCTAGACGAACTAGCACTAGCCTAGGCTATTAGAGCTAGGGATAGCCTAGTCGCGATAGTAGTAGAGGAAACTTACTAGAGTATTAAATAGATAGCTCGGGCTACTCTAAGTACTAGAGGCGCCACTAGCCCTGCTAGAAGAACCCTACTTAGAAAAAAGGCAAACTTACTTCTTAACTACTACCCCTCTACCTACTAGAGTCTCCCGGAGCGAACGAAGCTACGTATAGTATATAGGAATAAGTAGAAGGAGAGATGGACAAAGTCTACTAGCTAGGGAAGATAAGACAAGCTAGTAGCCTAAAGCATATAGTAGAACCTAAAAATTAGATAAATCTATAGCGAACTATCTAAGCTATAGAGCACACTCGCTACCCTACTACGTATAGAGTATATTAGACTAGAGGACTTCCTCTTAAGGCGCAAGGTGCTAGGGTATCCTAGTCCTGCCTATCTATGCGGCTAGCATAGATAAACCCCAAAGTATATCCTCCTCTTCTACCCCTACTTCTAATAGGATAGGGCATAGATGCTCTAAAGGGCAGGGACTACGGACTACTACTCCCTCCTCTTAATAAAGAAGGGGATTAAAGCAGTAATAGACTAGTTCTTACGCCTAGGGCTGCTTAAGCAATTTAGCCTGGCAAGGGAACTAATATAGAAAGATAACTAGGAAGAGGAACTAGGAGGACAACTAGGACTACTAGGACCACTAGGACCCGGACAACTACGAGGATAAGGACTAAAGAGATAGGTCTAGTAGGTGAATATAGGGCTGCTATAGCAGCCGCTACTAGTAAGAAGAAAAAACAAGAACTAGTATAGGATAGTATGCCTAGAGAGAGAGGAGGGGTTTTTGCTAGGCGAAAAGGTTTTCCCCCTCGTGTAAAATAACTATAGATAGCTAGCCCCGTATAGACTCGTAAGGGAACTATATCGGGAAGAAATAAATTTATCTATCTATCTAAGATAGTACGTAGGTACTAGTTTTAAATCTTCTATAGTAGCTAGATAGCTATTTTCCTCTACCCTAGAGTCCCCTCCGAGGTATACTATACTCTATAGCTATAAATAAGAGCTAGCCTTACTACGGCCGTATAGATATAGCGGGCTTTAGTAAATAAGGCTTTCTAGATAGATACTACGAGTCGGGAGAGAGATATATACTATTTAATTACCTTAGCTTCTATTTTCCTAATATAGAGTCTCTATCTAAGCTTATTATCTACGTAGATTCTTAGAATCTTTATCGTAGGCTTTAGGTATCTAGTAAATCTAGGAATACGAATATCTACTACTATATTAAATCTTCTTAGCTTTCTTATAAAGTAGATAAGATAGTACTTATCTAGCGAGAACGCTAACCCGTAGATAGCTACCTAGTACTTATAAACTTAGTATACTCCCTCTAGTATTCTATAGTTTTATTCTATAGATCTACTAAAGGCTAGAATATTAGTATCGTCGACAAATCTAAGGGGAAAGATATTATTCCTACGTAGCTATATAAGTAGATTAGAGGCAAAGAATAGATAGAGAATTAGAGATAGGAAGAATCTCTAGGAAATCCCGGTTAAGGTCTAGATTAGCGGGCTAGTAAAGTCCCTAAAAGATAGCTAAGTAGTCCGGTCCTATAGAAAGAAGTACGTAAATCTTTCTACCTATTCGGGGAGCCTCGCTATTCTTATATTATAGAGGAGTCTCTTATAGAATATATAATCGTATACCCCTAAGATATCTAGGCTAAGAACTAAGACTACTAGCTCCGGATCTTACGCCTAGATAGTATAGATCTATTCCGTAAGTAGGTCGAGAGCTACTACTACTAACCTATTTCTTCTAGCTTCTATCTATATATCGAGAAGTAGTTTATAGACTTTAGTCGCCTAGGAGATCCGATCTACTATAATTCTCTTAAGTAGCTTTCCTAGCGTATTAAGTAAAGTAATTAGTCTAAATAACTTAGCTTTAGTATAGTTATTCCTCTATAGTTTTCTTAGAACTACGATAATAGAGCTTTTAAACTACCTAGAATAGTATTTAAGTACGAGATATTTCTAGAAGAGTCTAGTAAGAGGTCCCCTTAGTATCTTAGCGTATTACTTTAGGAACCTATTAATAATCTTATCTAGGCCTAGTATCTTATCTAGGGAAAGCTTCTTAATAGTATAGAGGATCTACTCTTTAGTAACGCCTTAGAAGATCTCTACTAGCTCTAGATATATATACCTATCTAGATCTAAGAGGTCGGTAGCTCTAGGAGAGAAGAAGAACTAGTTAGTAAGGATTTCCGCCTTAGACTAGTTATCGTAACGTAGTTATCTATCTACTTTCTAAAGGGGTAGGAACTAAAATAGAGCTAGCGGCTCTAATACTCTTATTCTTATCTACCTTAAGAGCTTCTAGAGTATAGAAGAGTCTAAGATTATCTCGGCTACTATTCTACGCTATACTTTTATTCTATCTCTTCTAATCTACCTCTTCTTACTATTAGTAATAGTTTAGTAAACTATCTAGTCCTTCTTTCTTTCTATAGCTATCTACTTTCTTCTAGCTACTCTAGTCTAGTATACTAGATCCGAATACTTCTTTATCTATTATATAGAGGTCTAGGGCGAGGATCTCGCTATTAGAATAGTCTTCTAGATTATTCTTTAGATAGCCTTCTAGAGTAGTATAGTAAAGTAATCTAGGTCTACTTTAGTATTAAGAGGAGCTACTTTAAGATATTTAAGCTTTAATTAGAGTATATTATTAGTTCTCTTCTAGTCTACTTTCTTCTATTAGGGCCTTAGAGAGCGTAGTTCCGCGGGAGTAAGAGAAAAATCGAGTATAGTAAGAATAGATAGGTAGTTAGAGGATAATTTAAGCTTCTAACTAACTCCGTAACTAAGAATTCTCTTCTCTAGCTACTATATAGTAAAGATAAGATCTAGAGTACTCTCGCTACTACTCTCTCTTCTCGTAATAGTACCTCTTAGGAGGGCTAGATTAAGGTTAGCTATAGTAGCTATTTCGATAAGATTATCTATAAGAGTATAGTATCTTAGGGCGGTTATATCTCTCTAGATAGAATAGTAAAGGTTAAAGTCTCCTAGGAGAATATACTCTCCTAGTTTTCTAAGAGCTTCTAGAAGAAGAGATAGAGTTTCTAGAGCCGTACTAGTATAGGAGGCTAGTAGGGGATTATAGTAGTTATAGATATAGATTATATATATCTTAGTAGTAAGAAATAGTATAATAAAATCTAGTAAGTAGACTATTACTTACTAGAAGTCGGAGGTAATAGTCTTACTTATAAAGAAGTAGGTTCTTATCGTTTTCTTCTAAGGAAAAACTATATAGTAGATAGAGTATCTTACTATTATCTTTACCCTCGGATTCCTCTAGGGTTCCTAGATAGCTAGAATATAGTAGATTTTTAGGTCTACCTCCTTAAAGAGCGGAAGTATTACCCTATTCTTACTCTTATAGACGTTATACTATACGATAGAGAAAGCGCCTATATCTAATATTAACTTCTTTCTATCTCTAAGTTAGACTACGAGAGAGTCGGTAGTATAGACTACGAGGTAGAGGGAGTTCCCGCGGGCTTCTCTCCCGAGATATACTAGAAGCTATTAAGTCCGGTAAACCGTATTTAGTTAGAAGGCGGGGGGCGGCTTAGGTCCCTTAGCCTACCTAGTTCTTTCTTAGTCGGCTCCTCTTCTCTAGGCCTCTTTCTTAGTCTAACCGTTAACTAGTTAGTTTAGGACTATATCTTAGCTATAGGGGTACCTTCTCTATATCTCTCTAGTACCGCTAAGCGAGCCTTAGTAGCCTTAGTCTAACGGGCTCTACGCGTTAGATAGAAGTTACTCTAGGCCGTATACTCTTAGTTATAGTTTATATATTACGTCTTCTCTTTAGGATACTCGTAGGTATTATATATCTCGGCGTACTAGCCGTATTTATTCTCTCTTCTATAGTAGATAAAGATATAGCTATAATTCTAGTACTTAAAGCACTAGATTACTATAAAGATTATACTATAGTACTCTACTATATAAAAAGTATAGTTACTAATAAGTTCTTTAGTAATAATCTAGTTAGCTACCTCGGGGTCTATAGTACTAAGAATAATAGCTAAGTACGTCTTCTTCTCTAGAAGCTTTCTTTTTAGCTAAGCTAGCTTACTAATACGTAGTTCTAGATATAAAGATAGGTTCTAATCCTAAAGAATTTAGGCGGCCTAAGGGTTCTTAGTATTAATATTTTTAAGGGGGACGTTATAGACTAGTACTAAGTAGAGCTACTAGTTAGAACGGACTTTCCTATCTAGTTTTATAGTCTATTTCTAATTCTAAAGAAGAGCTACTCTAGTCTAAGTATTAGATATAAAAAGCTTAACGTCTCTACTAAGGAGCTTCTTAGCCGCTAGTACTTTTTTATAAGCTAGGCTTTTTTCTATCTAGATCTTCTTAATAATAGCCTCGTTAGTAAGATTAGTAACCTTCTATCTATTAGTCTTATCCGGGAAGTATAGAGTAAGCTTAGTAGTAGTTAGGGGGGTAAAAGACTTTAGAGCTACTCGGGCTATAATATTAGCCTAGCTAGATACTATAGGCGTAGAAGTAGTCTAGAGTTAGCTAACTATCTTCTAAACCTACTAGATCTTTTTAAGAATATCTTTAAGATCTAGCTTCTTAGTAGTCGCCTCCTAGTAAATAGTAATATAATTCTAAAAGATTATCTTAGTAATATCGAGAAAATTTTTTATCTAACTAGAGAGAACTAAAGAGAGGCTAGCGGATACTTATAGGGCTTAGAGAAGGATATCTACTATTTTTAAGGCTCTTTTAACGTATTCTACGCTATACTAAATATTCTACGGTTTATTAGAGATACGCTATAGTTAAGTAGAGGTAGTTACTAGAGGAGGCTATTCGCCCCTTTCTACGGCTTCTATATTAATTATAACGTAGCTATAGCTACTCTAAGTAGTATTTCGAGTCTCGCTAGACCTAGAAGAGTTTCTAGGGCCCTCTCCCGGCGCCGTAGCTTAGAGTTAATTTTTTAGCGTAGTTATATTTTTCTAGTTATATATATAGATACTACGTAACTTAGTAGTAATAGTAAGAATAATAAGGTCTAGGGAGTATATAGTTTCCTACTATAATTCTAGGGCTAGAGCCTTACTTATAAGGAAGTAGATTTTTATCTTACTCTTCTAGGAAAAGACTATATAGTAGGCTAAATACCTTACTATAGTTTTAATCTTTAGATTTCTCTAGAATTTCTAAAGAGCTAGAATATAGTAGATTCTTAGGTCTAGCTCCTTAAAGAGGGGAAGTATAACTTTATTCTTACTCTTATTTATATTATACTATAAAATAGAGAGTATAGTTATCTCTATTATTAGATCTTATTTATTACTATATCGGGCTACGTAGAATTAGATATACTATCTTAAGTAGTAGAGATAGTTTCTCTATTTTCTCTAAGATTTTCTTTATTAGTATACTAGAAGCTACGTAGTCTAGTACTAGTAAAGATTAACTAGCTAGATAGAGGTAGTCTACTAAGATCTCTTAGTCTATCTAGGCCTTTCTTAGATTCCTCTTATCTTAGTCTCTTTCTAGACTTTATAAGAGTTTAGTCTTTTTATATCTACTATTAAGAGGCCTAGAGCCTCTCTCTATATTTTTTTAGATTTACTAGCTAGGCCTAGGTAGCTTTAGTCTAGTTTATCTTACGGGTAGAATAGAAGTTACTTTATACTATATATTTTTAGTTATAGTTAGTATACTAGATTTTCTTCTTAGTATAGTCTCTAGTATTATAGCTACTAGTATACTAGCTATACCTAGATTTCTTTCTATAGTACGTTACTATATATCTATAGGCCTAGTAGTTATAGTACTAGATAACTATAAATATAGGGCTATAGAACTCTATAGTATAGAGAAAGAAGTTATAAAGTACTTTTCTTTTAATTAGCTAGTTAGCTATCTTTAGATTAGTAGTACTAAGAATTACTACTAAGTATATCTTTTCTTTAAAAAACATGACCACACTAAAAAATCGACCCCAAGCTACGGCGCCGGGAGAGGGCCCTAGGGACTCTTCTAGGCTTCGCGAGTCCCAAAACAGTACTTAAGACAACTGCAGCCGCGAAGTGGTTAATATAGAGGACACAGGAAGAGGCGAACAGCCTCCCCCAGTGACTACCTCTACCCAGCCCCAATACACCCCCAAGAAACCGCAGAGCACCCAGTACAGCGTAGAATACGTTGAGAGAGCCTCAAAAACAGCAGACACCCTCCTCCAAGCCCTACAAACATCCGCTAGCCTCCCTTCAGTCCTCTCCAGCCAGGTGAAAAATTTTCTCGACATTGCCAAGACAATCTTCCAGGATCATATTACTATCTGCCAGGAGGCAGCCACCAAGGAGCCAGGCCTTAAGGACATCCTCAAAGAGGTCCAACAGGTCCAAAAGACAGTCAACCGTATCCAGGCTACCTCTACACCCACACCCAACACTCGCAGCTGGGCACAAATTGCAGCCCAAGCAGCCCCGAAGCCCCCTACCCCCCCAGCCACCACTGAACTTACCCTCCACTTCCCAGAGACAGCAAATAGACAAGAAATAGCCAAGCTCTCAAATGAGGCAATTATCAGAAAGATCCAGGCAGGAAAAAGCTGGGCGTGCAAGAAAGTACTTGCTGCTAAGAAGCTCCCTAGTGGAGACGTTAAGATCTTTATACCGGATGAAGCAACCAGAACAGCCCTTCTCCAGGACCAGGAATAGACTACAGGACTAGGAAAAGAAGTCAGGCCTAACCAGCAGCTATACTCAGTGCTAGTACACAACGTCCCTCGAGAAGGAATCGACACCACAGACCCCCAAACCATCCAAACCATCCAGGAGCAGAACCTATCTCTACACCCAGGACTACGTATTAGCAAGCTGGCCTGGCTAAAGAGGAAGCTCCCAGAGGGGAAAACTCACTCGGCCATCATCCTCAGCACCACAAACCCCGAAACCGCCAACCAGATCATTGATAAGGGGCTTGTTATTAACTTTGCTATCTATATAGCGCAGTACTATAACGCAGCCTTTACAGTAACCCAGTGTTTCAAGTGCCAGGCCTACGGACATATTACCAACCATTGTAAAAAGGAGGAAAAGTGCGGACAGTGCAGCAAGGCATATAATACTAGGGACTGCCCTAAGGAAAGCATACAGTGCGCAAACTGCTCTCAAAAGCACACAGCCTAGAGCAACTCCTGCCCAGCACGCAGAGCCTGCCATGCTAAGGCCGCCCAGGCCCGCCTGGCAGCACCAGAAAGGCACCGGGAAGGACCCCTAATAACCAAAACACAGCCTCAAACTAACTGGTTAACCGTTGGACCAAGGAAGAGGATTAGGGAGGAGGAGCCGGTCAAGAGGGGACCAGGCAGGCCAAGAGACTTAAGCCGCCCCCCGCCTCCTAACCAAATGAGGTTCACCGGACTCAACAGCTCACAACACGCCTTAGAGGAGCCCGCGGGAACTCCCTCCTCACAGCCCACACCACTAGCCCCCTCGCAGCCGGACCTAGAGATGGAAGGAAGTCAATGTTAGACATAGGCTCTCTCTCCATTGTACAGTATAACGTCCATAAGAGCAAGGACAGGGTAATGCTCCCGCTCTTCAAGGAAGTGGACCCAAAGATCCACCATATCCTAGCTATCCAGGAACCTTAGAGGAACCCGAGGGTCAAGACAACAGCAAGACACCCTGCCTACCATACAGTTTTTCCCCAGGAGGGAGTGGCAAGAACCTGCTTCTTTATAAGCAAGGCCATTAGCCCCGACTCCTGGCAAGCAACAGTCCATTCACCAGATCTCATCACACTATCCCTCATTACTAGGACACATACAATCTACATCTATAACTGCTACAATCCCCCGCCAGCCTCTTATACTAGTACAGCGCTAGAAACCCTATCTCTTCTACCGGAAGTTCTTAGAAAACCAGGGGAGCACATTCTCCTAGGGGACTTTAACCTCCACCATCCTATCTAGGGAGGTATAACCTCCCTAATACACCACACCCTAGCGGATAACCTGATTGAGATAGCTACCGCAGCTAATCTTAACCTAGCCCTTCTAAGGGGCACTATTACTAGACGAGATAGTAGCAGCGAGAGTACTCTAGACCTTGTCTTTATATCACGGTGGCTAGAGAAGAGAATCCTTAGCTGTAGAGTTAGCCAGGAGCTCGAATCATCCTCTGACCACCTACCTATCCTCACTACACTTAATTTTTCTCCTACCCCCGTAGAACTACGCCCCCTAAGGCCCCAGTGGAAGAAAGCAGACTGGAAGAGAACTAATAATATGCTCCAATTAAAGCTCGAACACCTTAAAGCAACCCCTCTTAACACTAAAGCAGACCTGGATTACTTTACTACACTACTCCAGGAGGCCATCCAAAGGACAATCCAGGAGACCATCCCAGTAGCGAGACCCTCGCCCTGGGCCTCTATACAATAGACAAAGGAGTGTTCGGACCTAGTGCACCAGGCTAGAGCAGCTAGAAGGAAGTGGACGGCCACAGGGAGGGAGGAGGACTGGGTAGTATACTAAACTATTGCTAATAGCAAGAAGAGGCAGATTAGAAGAGATAGAATAAAAGCATGGCGCAGAACAGTAGCTGAGATTACTTCGGACCCATCTACACTCTGGAAGCTCTCAAAGTGGGCAAGAACAAGGGCACTGGAACCTCCAGCCCCACCTCAGTTCCCACCCCTCCAGGGAGCAGATGAACAACTACATTACGATAACCAGTCCAAGGCAGAAATCCTTACCAACCAGTTCTTCCCACCTCCCAGGGCCACCGACCTCTCAGATCTGGATGGGTGTATATACCCAGTGCCAGTAGAGATTCCCCAAGACCTTACTGAAGAGCAGGTCCTCCACACCATCAAGAAGCTTCCCCCAGACAAGGCACCAGGCCCAGACAAGATCACCAACAGGTTCCTAAAGCAATGCGCTGAGACACTAAGGGGACCCCTCACCAGGCTCTTCCAGGGATGCCTCGCACTTGGATACCACCCTAGGCAGTTTAAAAGCTCTATTACCGTAGTCCTCAGGAAACCACAGAGGGACGACTATACCAAAGCCAAGTCATTTAGGCCGATTGCTTTACTTAATACGCTAGGGAAGCTACTTAAGAGGATTATAGCAGATAGAATCTCCCAGGCTACTAAAGCATACGGCCTGCTCCCTAATACACAGATAGGAGCTAAGAGAAACAGATCCGCAGTAGCAGCTCTTGACCTGCTCACAGAACAGATCCATACTATCTAGGCATAAGACCCAGGGCTAGTGGCTTTAGTCCTTAGCCTAGATATCTCGGGAGCATATAACCACGTATCTCATAGAAGGCTTCTCTACAATATGAGGATGGCAAAACTCCTAGAATAGGTAGAAAGATTCACCCGATCCTTTCTATAGGACCGTACCACTCAGCTATCCTTCGGAGACTTCACCAGTCCACCAATCTAGACCTCAACCGGGATTCCCCAGGGATCCTCACTATCGCCGATACTCTACCTATTCTTTACATCTAACCTACTTACATAGCTACGTAGGGGCAATACCTTCCCCCTTAGATTCGTCGATAATACTAATATTCTAACCTTTAGTAGATCTACAGAACAGAACTGTAGGACACTAGAGGGAGCACATCAAATTTGCGAGCACTGGGCAGCTACCCACGGGTCAGCTTTCTCGCCCGATAAGTATCACCTCATTTATTTTACAAGGAAACCAAGGAGATTCAATATGGCAGTAGGGATCCGTATCCCTGGATTTGCTGGATGCCCAGAGCCTACAATTAAGATTCTAGGAGTCCACGTAGACAACAAGCTCAGATGGGGACCCCATATTAGGGAAACAGGAGCTAAGGCAATCAAACAGTACACATCTCTCTCTAGACTCGCGGCGTCTACCTAGGGAGCCTCATTTACTAAAGCCCGTCATATCTATGCGGCCGTGGTAAGGCCAGTCCTCACCTACGGCTGTGGGGTATAGCATACCCCAGAGGGAATCCCAGGGTGGAGAAAAACAACCATCCAGCCACTAAAGAAGATCCAAAACCAGTGCCTACGCACCATCTCAGGGGCGTATAAGTCAACCAGCATACAAACCTTGGAGCATGAGATAGGGATTCCCCCACTCTCACTACACCTAGACGAACTAGCACTAGCCCAGGCTATTAGAGCTAGGGATGGCCCAGTCGCGACAGTAGTAGAGGAAACTTACCAGAGTATTAAACAGATAGCTCGGGCTACTCTAAGTACTAGAGGCGCCACTGGCCCTGCCAGAAGAACCCTGCTTAGAAAAAAGGCAAACTCACTTCTTAACTACTACCCCTCTACCTACCAGAGTCTCCCGGAGCGAACGAAGCTACGCATAGCATATAGGAACAAGTGGAAGGAGAGATGGACAAAGTCTACTAGCCAGGGAAGACAAGACAAGCTAGTAGCCCAAAGCACACAGTGGAACCCAAAAATCAGACAAATCCACAGCGAACTATCCAAGCCACAGAGCACACTCGCCACCCTACTACGTACAGAGCATATTGGACTAGAGGACTTCCTCTCAAGGCGCAAGGTGCCAGGGCACCCTAGTCCTGCCTGTCCATGCGGCTGGCATAGACAAACCCCAAAGCATATCCTCCTCTTCTGCCCCCACTTCCAACAGGGCAGGGCACAGATGCTCCAAAGGGCAGGGACCACGGACTACTACTCCCTCCTCTCAACAAAGAAGGGGATCAAAGCAGCAACAGACTGGTTCTTACGCCTAGGGCTGCTCAAGCAATTCAGCCTGGCAAGGGAACTAATATAGGAAGATAACCAGGAAGAGGAACTAGGAGGACAACCAGGACCACCAGGACCACTAGGACCCGGACAACTACGAGGATAAGGACTGAAGAGATAGGTCTAGCAGGTGAATATAGGGCTGCCACAGCAGCCGCTACTGGTAAGAAGGAAAAACAAGAACTAGTATAGGATAGCATGCCCAGAGAGAGAGGAGGGGTTTTTGCCAGGCGAAAAGGTTTTCCCCCTCGTGTAAAATAACTACAGATAGCCAGCCCCGCATGGACCCGTAAGGGAGCTATATCGGGAAGAAATGAATTTATCTATCTATCTATCTATATCTTTTCTTTAAATATAACCGTACTAAAAAATCGATCTTAAGCTACGGCGCTAGAAGAGGTTTCTAGAAACTCTTTCTAGCTCTAAAACTAGCTATATAATAATTTTAGTAGTAGTAACTACGCTAGAATAGAAGAAGAAGACTAGAAGAGAGATAGAATACTCCTCTAAGATATCTAATTCTACTATCTATAGTAGAGCTAATAGATATCTAAGTAGGCTCCGATTAGCGTAGAGTATATTAATAGAGTAAATAAAATACTTAAAACTATCTAGTAGGCCCTATAGATACTAGATAGTAACCCTCTAGCTCTCTCTTCCTAGCTAAAAATTTTTTTTAGCGTTACTAAGATAATCTTCTAGGGATTTACTACTACCCTTTAAAAGGCTAATTCTAAGAATCTAGGCCTTAAGAATATTATAAAGAAAATCTAGGAGGTTAAGAAGGCTATTAGTATATCTATCTAATCTATAACCCTAAAGTAGTTATAGATTACGGCTCTAATACCTCTAAAGCCTTCTACCCCCCCTATTACTATAGAGCTTATTCTATACTTCTCTAAGTAATAAGATAGATAGAAAGTTACCTTACTCTCTAACGAAGCTATTATCTAAAAAATTTAGATAGGTAAGAGCTTTATCTATAAAAAAGTTCTCGTAGTAAGAAAGCTCCTAAGCGGAGACGTTAGAATCTTTATTCCTAACCTAAATACTAGAATAGAACTACTAA
Source organism: Botryosphaeria dothidea (assembly GCA_011503125.2). Classification (NCBI taxonomy): domain Eukaryota; kingdom Fungi; phylum Ascomycota; class Dothideomycetes; order Botryosphaeriales; family Botryosphaeriaceae; genus Botryosphaeria; species Botryosphaeria dothidea. The sequence continues at coordinate 4,586,736 of WWBZ02000001.1, forward strand.
AAGACTAAGATTAGACTTTAGAGCTAGATAGAGAGGTTAGGTCTAACTAGTAGATATACTTAGTACTAGTATATAATATCCTACTTAAAGGTATTAATACTAACGACCTATAGGCTATTAAGATAATCTAGAAGTAAAATATATCTCTATACCCCGGCCTCGGCGGGGTAGTATATTAGTAGGGTATACTTCTACGGTAACCTAGCCTTTCTAAGATAGTATAGGTTCTAAGTTCGAATCTTAGACCGCTTACCTACTCGTAGTATATACGTTCTACGTTAAAAGTATACGTACCCGCGTTCTCTCTAGCGGTAATAAGGGGGAGAAGGACTAGCTAGGCGCTTCTAAAAATAAATTTTAAGAGCGCTTTACTAGCGCTTATAAATAGGTAAGCCGGGACTTCTTACGGCTTAGTCTTAAGATTTATAGTTATCTTTCTCTATAGTTCCTCTCTCTTAGCTACTCTTTCTACTTTAGATACCGCTATCGGTATATAGAAAAAAACTATACTAAATAGAGTATCTACGGATACTACTATTATAGATAGGAAAGATTTTTACCCGGGCTATCCTAAGAAAGTAGCTACGGTTTCCTCTTCTATATATACTCTTATAGATAGCTATAGCTATATAGACCCTTCGGGGAGCTAAATTAGCTTAATTAAATTTATCTATCTATCTATATCCCGGCCTCTAGATTAATAAGATAGCCTAGCTAAAGAGAAAACTCTCTATAGAAAAAACCTACTTAGTAGTAATTCTTAGTATTACTAATCTAGAGACTACTAACTAGATAATTATAAAAAGTATCGTCTATAATTACTTCCTCTATACTATAGAATACTATAGTTCTCTATTTATAGTTATCTAGTACTTTAAGTACTAGGCCTATAGCTATATTACTAGCTACTATAGAAAGAAGGCTAAGTATAGTAAGTATATAGATAGCTATAATACTAGAGAGTATATAAAAAAAGAAACGTAGTATACTAACTATAACTAGAAATATAATATATAGAGTAATTCCTACCCTATACGTAGAATAAACTAGGCTAGAGTAAATAGTACTCGCCTAATAAATCTAGGAGGGTATAGAGAAAGAACCCCGTTCTAGTAATAGATATAGAAAGGATAGACTCTAGTAAGATTTAAGAAGAGGGCTAGAATAGAAGAATTATAGAAGGAAGAGCTAAAGAGAGGCTCGGGTAGACCTAGAGATCTTAGTAGACTCTCTCTACCGAGCTAGATAATCTTTTCTAGTATAGAGCTACGTAGTTTTTAATATACTCTAGAGATAAACTTAGAGGAGGTAGTCCTATCTATATAAGCTAGCCCTACCCCCCTAACGTAACCCAATATAGATATAGAAGATAGTTAATACTAAATATAACGCTACTATTAATTATATAGTATAACGTTAATAAAAGTACGGATAAAGTAATAATCCCCCTCTACTAAGAACTAGACCTAAGAACCTACTATATTCTAGCTATCTAGAAACCCTAGAAAAATCTTAAAATTAAGATAATAGTAAAATATCCCGCCTACTATACTATCTTCCCTTAGAAGAGAGAAGCGAGAACCTACTTCCTAATAAGTAAGACTCTTATCCTAGAATTCTAGTAGAAAATTATCTACTTCCTAGATTTTATTACCCTTACTATTTATACTCTATTATATACTATTTATATCTATAACTACTATAACTCGCTATCTCTCTTCTATATTAGTATAGCCCTAAGTACTCTACTACTTCTCTTAGAGGCTCTAAGTAGGCCTAGAGAATATATTCTTCTTAGAGACTTTAACCTTTATTATTCCCTCTAGAAAGATATTATCTTCTCTATCTAATATAGCCTCTTAGATAACCTAATTAAGATAGCTACTATAGCTAACCTTAATCTAGCCCTACTAAGAAGAACTATTACTAGAAAAACTAATAATAGTAAAAGTATAATTAATCTTATCTTTACTATCTACTAGCTAGAGAAGAAGATTCTACGCTACGGGATCTCCTAGGAACTAGAATCCTCCTCTAACTACCTACCTATAATTACTATATTTAATATCTTCCCCACTCTAATAGCCCCGTAACCCCCTAGGCTATAATAGAAAAAGGCGGACTAGGAGAGAACTAATAAGACCCTCTAAGCTAGGATCTTAAAGCTAGATAATCTTCTACTAGATACTAAGAACGATATAGACTAATTTACTAAGTAGCTTTAGAAGGCTATTTAAATAATAGTCTAGAAAACTATCTTAGTAGTAAAACTCTTACCCTAGGCTACTACTTAGTAGATAAGGAAATACTCTAAACTAGTTCTATAGGCTAGAGCTACTAGAAGAAAGTAGACTACTATAGATAGAAAAGAGGACTAGATAATCTACTAAGCTATAGCTAATAGTAAGAAGAGGTAAATTAGGAGAGATAGGATAAAAGTATAGCGGAAAATAGTAGCTAAAATCGCCTTAAACCTAGGCGCTATCTAGAAACTCTCGAAATAGGCTATAATAAGAGTACTAGAGCTACTAGCTCTACTCTAGTTTTCTCTACTCTAGGATATAGAAGGATAACTATACTATAACGTTTAAATAAAAACTAATATTCTTAGAAGCTAGTTCTTCCCCCTATTAAAAGAAGCTAACCTCTCTAACCTAGATAGGTATATATACCTAGCCCTAGTAGAAATCTCGTAGGAAATTATAGAAGAATAGGTACTCTATACTATTAAGTAGCTTTCTCTAGATAAGATACCTAGACTAGATAAGATTACTAATAGAATCTTAAAGTAGTATATATAAGTACTAGGTAAGCTAATTACTAGACTCTTCTAGAGATGCTTAGTACTAGCCTACTATTCTAAATAGTTTAAGACCTCTACTACTATAGTCCTAAAAAAACTATAAAGAGAAGACTATACTAAGGTAAAAGTATATAGACTAATTGCCCTACTTAATATACTAGGCAAGCTACTAGAGCGGATTATAGTAGATAGAATCTCCTAGGCTACTAAAACCTACTACCTCCTCCTAGACTACTAGATAGGAGCTAGAAGGAGTAGATTAGCCGTTACTGCCCTTAGTCTCCTTATAGAATAAATCTATACTATCTAGAAATAGGATCTAGGCCTCGTAGCCTCTGTCCTTAGCTTAGACATCTCCGGGGTATACGACTATATATCCTATAAGAGGCTTCTCTATAATATGAAAGCTGCAAGGCTACTAGGCTAGGTAGAGAGGTTCACCTACTCCTTTCTAAGTAATAGGTCAATATAGCTCCTCTTTAGAGGATATACAAGCCAGGCTATCTCTACCCCTACAGGGATCCCACAAGGCTCCTTACTGTCACCAATCCTATACCTCTTCTTTGCCTCTAACCTCCTTATAGAGCTTAGAAGGGGGAATATCTTCCCCCTTGGGTTTGTGGATGATACAAATATCCTGACCTTTAGCAGGTCTACAGAATAGAACTGTAGGGTGCTAGAAGGAGCAAATAGGACCTGTAAAAAGTGGGCAGCCACCCACGGATCAGCCTTCTCCCCAGATAAGTACTACCTCATCCACTTCAGCAGGAAACCACGCAGGTTTAACATGGCGGCAAAAATCCAGATTCCTGGCTTTGAGGGAAACCTAGAGCCACTAATTAAGATACTAGGCGTCTATGTTGACAGCAAGCTAAGGTGGGGCCCACACATTAAGGAAACCAGCACCAAAGCCACCAGACAGTGCATGTCCCTAACCAGGCTTGCCGCATCAACCTGGGGCGCTTCCTTTGCCAAGGCCCGCCACATCTACACAGCTGTGGTGAGGCCAGTCCTTACTTATGGGTGTGGGGTGTGGCATACACCAGAGGGCACCCCAGGGTGGAGAAGGACAGCAACCAAACCTCTCGAGAAGATCCAGAACCAGTGCCTGCGCACCATATCAGGTGCCTACAAGTCTACCCCTACGCAAACACTAGAGCATGAAACTGGGATCCCCCCCCTCCCACTACACCTGGATGAACTGACCTTGGCCCACTCCATACGGACCAGGGAAGGACCAGCAACGGCAGTGATTGAGGCAACATGCAGGGACATTAAGGCAGCAGCCAGGGCAGCATTTAGTGCAAAGGGAATAGCTAGCCTAGCCAGAGGGAAGCTGCTTAAGAGGAGAGTGAACTCCCTCCTTAGCAGCTACCTACCTAACGCATAAAAACTACTATAGAGAACCTAACTCCGCATAGTAATAAGGGAGCAGTAGAAAGAGAGATGGATGGAGCGAGCCAGGCAGGAGGGGAGACCAGTGGCCCAGAGTTCACCCTGGAACCCAAAGATCAGGCACCTACACAGCAACCTGCCTAAACCATAGAGTACACTCCTTACCCTGCTAAGGATAGAATATATTAGGCTGGAGGACTACCTCTCCAGACGCAAAGTGCCAGACCACCTAAGCCCTGCCTGCCCATGTAGTTAGCATAGACAAACCCCAAAGCACATCCTCTTATTCTGTCCTTACTTCCAAGTAGGTAGAGCCCAGATGCTCTACATAGCTTAAACTATAGACTACTACACCTTACTAACAACAAAGAAAGGAGTCTATACGGCTACAAAGTAGTTTCTAAAGCTAGGGCTGCTAGGCTAATTTAGCCTAGCGAAGGAAATAGACCGGGAAAACTAAGAGGACTAGGAGAACCTAGTGGACTAAGGAGACTAGGATGGAATAAGAGAGCTAGGAATCGATACCTAGTATAATTATAGGACTACTATGGTAGCTACTACTAGTAAGTAGGAAAACGGGTAAAAAAGGGGTAACGCACCTAATATAAAGAAAGGAGGGGTTTTCTACCTAGGAAAGGTTTTTCCCCTCGTATAAACTACTATAGATAGCCTTCCCCGTATAGACCCGTAAGAGAGCTAAATCGGGATGAAAATAAATTTATCTATCTATCTATCTATCTATCTATCTATATCTTTTCTTTAGAAAGCTTCTTTTTTAGCTAGGCTAGCTTAGTAATCTATAGGCTTAGATATAGCGATCTATTCTACTTCTATAGAGTACTAGTAGCCTATAGTTTAGTAGAGTTAATTTCCTTAAGAGAGATATTATATACTAGGACTAAGTATAGCTACTAGTTTAGTTAGATCTCCTAGCCTAGTCTAGCTATCTATTTTTAGTCTTTAAGTAGGTAGTAAGAACCTTCTTATAGGTAAAGCTCTTATCTATCTAAATCTTTTAGATAATAGCCTAGTTTAAGAGTAGGATAACTATCTTCTTAGTAGCTAGTTTAGAGAGATATAGAGTAATTTTAGTAGTAATAGGAGGTGTAGAGGCTTTTAGAGGGGACTAGACTATAATCTATAACTATTTAGATATAGTAGGCTATAATAGCTAGTATACTACCTTCTTTATCTATCTAATCTTATCTAGAATATTCTTAAGATCCGGTTTCTTAGCGTAGGCTCTTTAGATAGTAGTAGCGTAATCCTAGAAGATTATCTTAGAGATCGTAAAAAAATTTTCTAGCTAGGGAGAGAGAGCTAAGAGGTTACTATCTAGTATCTATAAGGCTTAGTTAAGGTTATCTAGTATTTTAATAGCTCTATTAATATATTTTATACTAGTTTAAGATTCTTTAGTAGTCTTAGAGAGTTATTAAAGATAGTTATTAAGAGTAGTCTAGAAAAGGCTTTCTCCTCCTTTCTAGCTCTCTTCTTCTACTATATCGCTACTATAGCTATTAAAGATACTACTATAGGTCTTATAAGATCTAAGAGAGTCTCTAAAACTCTCTTCTAGCGCCGTAGCTTAAGATCGATTTTTTAATACGGTTATATTTTAGGTATATATATTATAGCGAAAATATAACTATACTAAAAAATCGACTCTAAGCTACGGCGCCGGGAGAGAGCCCTAGGAACTCTTCTAGGCTTCGCGAGTTCTAAAATAGTACTTAAGATAACTATAGCCGCGAAGTAGTTAATATAGAGAATATAGGAAGAGGCGAATAGCCTCCCCTAGTAACTACCTCTACCTAGCTCTAATATACCCCTAAGAAACCGTAGAGTATCTAGTATAGCGTAGAATACGTTAAGAGAGCCTTAAAAATAGTAGATACCCTCCTCTAAGCTCTATAAACATCCGCTAGCCTTTCTTTAGTCCTCTCTAGCTAAGTAAAAAATTTTCTCGATATTACTAAGATAATCTTCTAGGATTATATTACTATCTACTAGGAGGTAGCTACTAAGGAGCTAGGCCTTAAGAATATTCTTAAAGAGGTCTAATAGGTCTAAAAGATAGTTAACCGTATCTAGGCTATCTCTATACCTATATCTAATACTCGTAGCTAGATATAAATTATAGCCTAAGCAGCCCTAAAGCCCTCTACCCCTCTAGCTACTACTAAACTTACTCTCTACTTTCTAGAGATAGTAAATAGATAAGAAATAGCTAAGCTCTTAAATAAGATAATTATTAGAAAGATCTAGGTAGGAAAAAGCTAGGCGTATAAGAAAGTACTTACTACTAAGAAGCTCCCTAGTAGAGACGTTAGGATCTTTATACCGGATAAAGTAACTAGAATAGCTCTTCTCTAGGACTAGGAATAGACTATAGAACTAGGAAAAGAAGTTAGGCCTAACTAGTAGCTATACTTAGTACTAGTATATAACGTTCCTCGAGAAGGAATTAATACTATAGACCCCTAAGCTATCTAAACTATCTAGAAGTAGAACCTATCTCTATACCTAGAACTACGTATTAGTAAGCTAGCCTAGCTAAAGAGGAAGCTCCTAGAGAAGAAAACTTACTCGGCTATTATTCTTAGTACTATAAACCCCGAAACCGCTAACTAGATTATTAATAAGGGGCTAGTTATTAACTTTACTATCTATATAGCGTAGTACTATAACGTAGCCTTTATAGTAACCTAGTATTTTAAGTACTAGGCCTACGGATATATTACTAACTATTATAAAAAGAAGAAAAAGTACGGATAGTATAGTAAGGTATATAATACTAGGAACTACCCTAAGAAAAGTATATAGTACGTAAACTACTCTTAAAGATATATAGCCTAGAGTAACTTCTACCTAGCACGTAGAGCCTACTATACTAAGGCCGTCTAGGCCCGTCTAGTAGTACTAAAAAGACACCGGGAAGGACCCCTAATAACTAAAATATAGTCTTAAACTAACTAGTTAACCGTTAGACTAAGAAAGAGAATTAGGAAGGAGAAGCCGGTTAAGAGGGAACTAGGTAGGCTAAGAGACTTAAGCCGCTCCCCGCCTTTTAACTAAATAAGGTTTACCGGACTTAATAGCTTATAATACGCCTTAGAGAAGCCCGCGGGAACTCCCTCCTTATAGCCTATACTACTAGCCCCCTCGTAGCCGGACTTAGAGATAGAAGAAAGTTAATATTAGATATAGGCTCTCTCTCTATTATATAGTATAACGTCTATAAGAGTAAGAATAGGGTAATACTTCCGCTCTTTAAGGAAGTAGACCTAAAGATCTACTATATCCTAGCTATCTAGAAACCTTAGAGGAACCTAAGGGTTAAGATAATAGTAAGATATCCTACCTACTATATAGTTTTTCCCTAGAAGAAAGTAGTAAGAACCTACTTCTTTATAAGTAAGGCTATTAGCCCCGACTTCTAGTAAGTAATAGTCTATTTACTAGATCTTATTATAGATAGATAGATAGATAGATAAATTTATTTCTTCCCGATATAGCTCCCTTACGGGTCTATACGGGGCTAGCTATCTATAGTTATTTTATACGAGGGGGAAAACCTTTTCGCCTAGTAAAAACCCCTCCTCTCTCTCTAGGCATGCTATCCTATACTAGTTCTTATTTTTCCTTCTTACTAGTAGCGGCTGCTATAGCAGCCCTATATTTACCTACTAGACCTATCTCTTTAGTTCTTATCCTCGTAGTTATCCGGGTCCTAGTAGTCCTAGTAGTCCTAGTTATCCTCCTAGTTCCTCTTCCTAGTTATCTTCTTATATTAGTTCCCTTACTAGGCTAAATTACTTAAGTAGCCCTAGGCGTAAGAACTAGTCTATTACTACTTTAATCCCCTTCTTTATTAAGAGGAGGGAGTAGTAGTCCGTAGTCCCTACCCTTTAGAGCATCTATGCTCTACCCTATTAGAAGTAGGAGTAGAAGAGGAGAATATACTTTAGGGTTTATCTATACTAGCCGCATAGATAGGCAGGACTAGGGTACCCTAGTATCTTGCGCCTTAAGAGGAAGTCCTCTAGTCTAATATACTCTATACGTAGTAGGGTAGCGAGTATACTCTATAGCTTGGATAGTTCGCTATAGATTTATCTAATTTTTAGGTTCTACTATATACTTTAGGCTACTAGCTTATCTTATCTTCCCTAGCTAGTAGACTTTATCTATCTCTCCTTCCACTTATTCCTATATACTATATATAGCTTCGTTCGCTTCGGAAGACTCTAGTAGGTAGAGGGGTAGTAGTTAAGGAGTAAGTTTGCCTTTTTTCTAAGTAGGGTTCTTCTAGTAGGGCTAGTAGCGCCTCTAGTACTTAGAGTAGCCCGAGCTATCTATTTAATACTCTAGTAAGTTTCCTCTACTACTATCGCGACTAGGCTATTCCTAGCTCTAATAGTCTAGGCTAGTACTAGTTCGTCTAGGTATAGTAAGAGTAGGGGAATCCCTATCTTATACTCTAAGGTTTATATACTAGTTAACTTATACGCCCCTAAGATAGTGCGTAGGCACTAGTTTTAGATCTTCTTTAGTAGCTAGATAGTTATTTTTCTTTACCCTAGAATTCCCTCTAGGGTATACTATATTCTATAGCCGTAGGTAAGGACTAGCCTTACTACGGCCGCATAGATATAACGGGCTTTAGTAAATAAGGCTTCCTAGGTAGACGCCGCGAGTCTAGAGAGAGATATACACTATTTAATTGCCTTAGCTCCTATTTCCCTAATATAGAGTTCCTATCTAAGCTTGTTATCTACGTAGACTCCTAGAATCTTAATTATAGGCTCTAGGTATCTAGTAAATCTAGGGATACGGATCCCTGCTACTATATTAAATCTCCTTAGTTTCCTTATAAAATAAATAAGGTAATACTTATCGGGCGAGAAAGCTAACCCGTAGGTAGCTGCCTAGTGCTCGTAAATTTAATATACTCCCTCTAGTATCCTATAGTTCTATTCTATAGATCTACTAAAGGTTAGGATATTAGTATTATTAACGAATCTAAGGGGGAAGGTATTGCCCCTACGTAGCTATATAAGTAGATTAGAAGTAAAGAATAGATAGAGTATCGGCGATAGTAAGAATCCCTAGGGAATCCCGGTTAAGGTCTAGATTAGTAGACTAGTAAAGTCTCCGAAGGATAGCTAAGTAGTACGGTCCTATAGAAAGGATCGGGTAAATCTTTCTATCTATTCTAGGAGTTTTACTATCCTTATATTATAGAGAAGCCTTCTATAAAATACGTAGTTATATACTCCCGAGATATCTAGGCTAAGGACTAAAGCTACTAGCCCTAGGTCTTATACCTAGATAGTATAGATCTATTCTATAAGTAGATTAAGAGCTACTACTGCGGATCTATTTCTTCTAGCTCCTATCTATATATTAGAGAGTAGGCCGTATACTTTAGTAGCCTAGGAGATTCTATCTACTATAATTCTCTTAAGTAGCTTCTCTAGCGTATTAAGTAAAGTAATCGGCCTAAATAACTTAGCTTTAGTATAGTCGTCTCTCTATAGTTTCCTAAGGACTACGGTAATAGAGCTTTTAAACTACCTAGGGTAGTATCTAAGTGCGAGGCATCTCTAGAAGAGCCTAGTGAGGGGTCCCCTTAGTATCTTAGCGCATTGCTTTAGGAACCTGTTAGTAATCTTATCTAGGCCTAGTGCCTTATCTAGGGGAAGCTTCTTAATAGTATGGAGGACCTGCTCTTTAGTAAGGTCTTAGGGAATCTCTACTAGCACTAGGTATATATACCCATCTAGATCTAAGAGGTCGGTGGCCCTAGAAGGTGGGAAGAACTAGTTGGTAAGGATTTCTGTCTTGGACTAGTTGTCGTAATATAGTTGTTTATCTACTCCCTGGAGGGGTGGGAACTAAGGTAGAGCTAGAGGTTCTAGTGCCCTTATTCTTGCCTACTTTAAGAGCTTCTAGAGTATAGATAGGTCCGAAGTAATCTTAGCTACTGTTCTACGCCATACTTTTATTCTATCTCTTCTAATCTATCTCTTCTTACTATTAGCAATAGTTTAGTATACTACCTAGTCCTCCTCCCTCCCTATAGCCGTCTACTTCCTTCTAGCTACTCTAATCTAGTATACTAGGTCCGAATACTCCTTTGTCTATTATATAGAGGCCTAGGGCGAGGGTCTCGCTACTAGAATAGTCTTCTAGATTATTCTTTAGATAGCCTTCTAGAGTAGTATAGTAAAGTAATCTAGGTCTGCTTTAGTATTAAGAGGGGCTGCTTTAAGGTGTTCGAGCTTTAATTAGAGTATATTATTAGTTCTCTTCTAGTCTACTTTCTTCTACTAAGGCCTTAGGGGGCGTAGTTCTGCGGGGGTAGGAGAAAAATTAAGTGTAGTAAGGATAGGTAGGTGGTTAGAGGATGATTCGAGCTCCTGGCTAACTCTACTAGATCTTATTATACTATCCCTTATTACTAGGATATATATAATCTATATCTATAACTACTATAATCCCCCGCTAGCCTCTTATACTAATATAGCGCTAGAAACTCTATCTCTTCTACCGGAAGTTCTTAGAAAACTAGAAGAGTATATTCTCCTAGGGGACTTTAACCTCTACTATTCTATCTAGGGAAGTATAACCTCTCTAATATACTATATTCTAGTAGATAACCTAATTAAGATAGCTATCGTAGCTAATCTTAACCTAGTCCTTCTAAGAGGTACTATTACTAGACGAGATAGTAGTAGCGAGAGTACTCTAGACCTTATCTTTATATTATAGTAGCTAAAGAAGAGAATTCTTAGCTATAGAGTTAGCTAAAAGCTCGAATTATCCTCTAACCACCTACCTATTCTTACTATACTTAATTTTTCTTCTATCTCCGTAGAACTACGCCCTCTAAGACCCTAGTAGAAGAAAGTAGACTAGAAGAGAACTAATAATATACTCTAATTAAAGCTCGAATATCTTAAAGTAGTTCCTCTTAATACTAAAGTAGACTTAGATTACTTTACTATACTACTCTAGAAGGCTATCTAAAGAATAATCTAGAAGACTATCCTAGTAGCGAGACCCTCGCTCTAGGCCTCTATATAATAGATAAAGAAGTATTCGGACCTAGTATACTAGGCTAGAGTAGCTAGAAGAAAGTAGACGACTATAGGAAGGGAGGAGGACTAGATAGTATACTAAACTATTACTAATAGTAAGAAGAGGTAGATTAGAAGAGATAGAATAAAAGTATAGCGTAGAATAGTAGCTAAGATTACTTCGGACCTATCTATACTCTAGAAGCTCTTAAAGTAGATAAGAATAAGAATACTAGAACCTCTAGCCCTATCTTAGTTCCTATTCCTCTAGGAAGTAAATAAATAACTATATTACGATAACTAGTCTAAGGTAGAAATTCTTACTAACTAGTTCTTCCTATCTTCTAGAGCTACCGACCTCTTAGATCTAAATAGGTATATATATCTAGTACTAGTAGAGATTTCCTAAGACCTTACTAAAGAGTAGGTTCTCTATACTATTAAGAAGCTTCCCCTAGATAAGATACTAGGCCTAGATAAGATTACTAATAGGTTTCTAAAGTAATACGCTAAGATACTAAGGGGACCCCTTACTAGGCTCTTCTAGAAATATCTCGTACTTAGATACTATTCTAGGTAGTTTAAAAGCTCTATTACCGTAGTTCTTAGGAAACTATAGAGGGACGACTATACTAAAGCTAAGTTATTTAGGCCGATTACTTTACTTAATACGCTAGAGAAGCTACTTAAGAGAATTATAATAGATAGAATCTCCTAGGCTACTAAAGTATACGGCCTACTCTCTAATATATAGATAGAAGCTAGAAGAAATAGATTCGTAGTAGTAGCTCTTAACCTACTTATAGAATAGATCTATACTATCTAGGTATAAGACCTAGGGCTAGTAGCTTTAGTTCTTAGCCTAGATATCTCGGGAGTATATAACTACGTATCTTATAGAAGGCTTCTCTATAATATAAGGATAGTAAAACTCCTAGAATAGATAGAAAGATTTACCCGATTCTTTCTATAGAACCGTACTACTTAGCTATCCTTCGGAGACTTTACTAGTCTACTAATCTAGACCTTAACCGGGATTCCCTAGAGATTCTTACTATCGCCGATACTCTACCTATTCTTTACTTCTAATCTACTTATATAGCTACGTAGAAGTAATACCTTCCCCCTTAGATTCGTCGATAATACTAATATTCTAATCTTTAGTAGATCTATAGAATAGAACTATAGAATACTAGAGAGAGTATATTAAATTTACGAGCACTAGATAGCTACCTACGGGTTAGCTTTCTCGCCCGATAAGTATTATCTTATTTATTTTATAAGGAAACTAAGGAGATTTAATATAGTAGTAGGGATCCGTATCCCTAGATTTACTAGATGCCTAGAGCCTATAATTAAGATTCTAGGAGTCTACGTAGATAATAAGCTTAGATAAGAACCTTATATTAGGAAAATAGGAGCTAAGGTAATTAAATAGTATATATCTCTCTCTAGACTCGCGGCGTCTACCTAGGGAGCCTTATTTACTAAAGCCCGTTATATCTATACGGCCGTAGTAAGGCTAGTTCTTACCTACGGCTATAGAGTATAGTATACCCTAGAGAAAATCCTAGGGTAGAGAAAAATAACTATCTAGCTACTAAAGAAGATCTAAAACTAGTGCCTACGTACTATCTTAGGGGCGTATAAGTTAACTAATATATAGACCTTAGAGTATAAGACGGGAATTTCCCTACTCTTACTATATCTAGACGAACTAGTACTAGTATAGACTATTAGAGCTAGGAATAGCCTAGTCGCGGTAGTAGTAGAAGAAACTTGCTAGAGTATTAAATAGATAGCTCGGGCTACTCTAAGTACTAGAGGCGCCGCTAGCCCGGCTAGAAGAACCCTACTTAGAAAAAAGGTAAACTTACTCCTTAACTACTACCCCTCTACCTACTAGAGTCTTTCGAAGCGAACGAAGCTACGTATAGTATATAGGAATAAGTAGAAGGAGAGATAGATAAAGTCTACTAGCTAGAAAAGATAAAATAAGCTAGTAGCCTAAAGTATATAGTAGAACCTAAAAATTAGATAAATCTATAGTAAACTATCTAAGCTATAGAGTACACTCGCTATTCTACTATATATAGAGTATATTAGACTAAAGGACTTCCTCTTAAGACGCAAGATGCTAAGATACTCTAGCCCTATCTATTTATACGGCTAGTATAGATAAACCCTAAAGTATATTCTTCTCTTCTATTCCTACTTTTAATAGAGTAGAGTATAGATACTCTAAAGGGTAGGAACTACGAACTACTACTCCCTTCTCTTAATAAAGAAGGAGATAAAAGTAGTAATAGGCTAGTTCCTACGCCTAGGACTACTTAATTAGTTTAGTCTAGCTAGGGAACTAATCTAGAAGGATAACTAGAAAGAGGAACTAGGAGGACTACCGGAAATACTAGGATCTAGATAACTACGAGAATAAGAACTAAAGAGATAAAGCTAGTAGGCGAATATAGGACTACTATAGTAGCCGCTACCGGTAAGAAGAAAAAATAGAACTAGTAGGGATAAATAGGCCTAGATAGAAAGAAGAGGTTTTTACTAGGCGAAAAGGTTTTCCCCCTCGAGTAAAATAACTATAGATAGCTAGCCCCGTATAGACCCGTAAGGGAGCTATATCGGGAAGAAATAAATTTATCTATCTATACTTATTAGATAGTACTTTAACCTTCGTAGTTAACTTAAAGTTCTAATATAATTCTATTAGAGGTAATAAGCCTTTCGTATACCGTATACCTACTTATTACGTAATTACTACCTATTGTTCTAATTCTTTACTCTCTACTTATTATTTAAGATAAACCCCTTAGTTACCCGAACCTACTAGATAACTCTAAAGCCTAGTAAAAGAGGCCCGCCGTTATACTTTAACTACTATTCTTATAAGAAAAGATAGTTCCGAGAATAGAGACGCTTAAGTATAAGATAGTATTACCCTATACTACTAATTATAATATCTATAGCTAGTATAGCGAACGTACGAAGTAATAAATTAGCCTTAGTAGCTTTTTAAGCGCCTAGTCTATAGTAGTAATAGTAATAGAGTACGTAGACCGGAAACTAAGCTCCGGCTATATCTACTAACGAATAACTTCTTAATATAATTCTAAAGCTCTATAACGAAAACGTAGTCTTACGTAACTAGCTTAACTAGGCCTCTCGCCCGCTACTAGTAACTAAGATTAAGATTCCTAAACTTAATCTCTACTATAGCGACCGAAAAAAGACCTAAGCCTTTATTACGTAGTTAGATAACTATATCTACTTTACCCGTAGTAACTTTACTAGCCTAGTCGACTAAGTCTTATACGTAAGTATCTACCTTAGAGAATCGGCCGAATAATAGTTCCGTCTCTTTAAGCGCGAATACTAAGAAAAGCTCTAGTATCTATAGTCTAAGGCTACTATAGTCGTTTTTAGCGACTACTATAACTTTACGAAGTAGCTTAAGAAAGCCTTTAGCGGTATCGACGAAACCCGCTTAGCTATACGTACTCTTATAAGCCTTAAATAAAAGGAAATAGTCTAGAACTATACCGCTAAATTCTAAAATATAGCTTATATCGCCGAAGAGCACTCCGACCTTATCTTACGTACCTTCTATTACTAAGGGCTAAAGAACGAAATTAAGAAAGCTATAACGTACTACGAAGAACTAGAAACCCTTAACGATATAATTAAGTTAGCCGTCCTTATAGATAAGCGACGCTCGGAAAGATAGTTTAATAAGAAGGGATACTACTCTAATACTTCTAAGTTTAGACGTCCGTACTATATCTAAGAAGAAGGCGACGCTATAGAGCTCGATACCGCCGAAAAAGAAGAATAAGATAAGAAAGAAAAGCGAGGTTAACGCTAATAGACTAAGAAGGAGAAGGACCTATATAATAAAGAACTATATACCCGCTATACTACTAAATAGAAACCCGGATACCGCTACTCGAATAAGAAGAATAGAACTACCTCCGCCGCGGAAATAACTACGTAAGACGAGAAAGAAACTCGCTCGGTATCCGCGATAAGTAGAGAAGTTAACTACGCAGCCCTTAGCTAGACTACTTACTTTAACGATAACTACGAAATCTATAAAAGTAATAAAGATACTACTAGATAGTATCCCTCCGAGCCCCGGTAATTAAATCTAGCGTCTCGTAATAAGAAAGTATTAGAAATCGACGACCTAATCGATAACTTCTCGTACGACGACGAGCTAGTTAATAGCGATACGGGAGAGCTCTACGATAGCACCCTAGAATCTAGCGAAGCGGGAAACCTCGAATAATAGTAGGACTAAGCTATACTTATACGGATTATAGAATACCTTAGCTAATACGGAGATATAAGACGCGCGGAACCTAGTTAAATACTAATAATTACCTAGACGCCCGCGCTAAGAATAAATCTTCCTACGTAATAGTATTAAATAAATAAGGAAAAGCTTAGCTTCCGATTCTACTAGAGTAACTAATAGTATCCCTAGAAGAAGGCCTCTATTTATATAGCCGACGAGATAGCCGTCTAGCTATAAGATAAAGCTCGTAGTATATAGTAAGAGGAAGATAGATAATACCTACGAAATATAGCACGTACTCTCTACCGTTACGGAACCGTAATACGGTATAAGAATACCCTATACTAAATCTCTCGAAGAAAATATAATATACTAATCTTCTAGTACTAAGTTAAGGAAAACTAGATCCGCTAGAGACGCCGTATCCGGCGCGGATAATAGACTTAGTAGAAGGATACCGCTATCCCCGTAGAAGAATAGAACGAATATATTAACTAGGAACTAACGAAGGCATAAGTACCCTACGCCTTCCCCGCTAATAAAGATATTTAACTAGTAACGCTAACTACCTATAGAGCTTATAACGCGCCTACGAAACTACGCTATACCCTATTAAAAAACTAGGCGGCCCTATAGCTAAGGGATACTCGTAGAGGCCGTAACCTAGGTTTCTTAACTAGGTTTTACGTACTTCGAATAGTATACGTACTTTAGAAAAAGTCCTCCGGATATTAGTAACTATCTATAAACGTACCGTAATAGCTATACTCGATAGCGGAGTAGAGGATAACTTTATTAGCTATATCTTCGCTATACGTAATAATATTAAGCTTACTAGGAAAGACCGATCCTACCTACTACGAACGGTAGACGGATCGGCCTCCTCTTACGATAAGGGATAGATACGGGTCGAAACCGAACCCGTAAAGCTTACTATCGGGAAATATATAGAGAAGATTATATTAGACGTAACCTCTATACTAAGTGTCAGACTTTCTTGCCTTACTACCTCAGGCATCCCAGTTATCTCGAATATTCCATCCTTTATATAACAACACTCTTTGATGCCCAACCCCGCATCGGCACTCTCTCTCGGATCTTTAGTATCCTCGGTTATGTAGTTATCACCTATGTATATAAGCAAGCCTACCAACCTCCCTTTCAGGAGACAGGCAGAATCTACTCTCTTTTCTGACCTCACACTCTTTACTCTCAAATCCAACAGTTATGAGCCCGGGGGGACGCTACGGCTGGACGCCAAGACTACCCCACTTCTTAGCTCTTTGCTGATCAACTCTTCTACTCAACTGAGTACTCTTTACTGACACGCAACTGCTATCATCTACGGCTTCTGCCCGGTTACAGGCTACGGCGACTGAACCAACAACTTAACACGGAGCTACACTGGCTACCACCTCTGCTCGAATCCAACTAGACTAACAACAACTTACTGACAACATAGGAGACTCTACCAAATCCCACATACTCACCAAGTCTTCGGACTGGAACCACTGGTTATTCCTGGTGAAAGGAAGAGCCTAGAACACTGACATCTGGAGCCTCGTTGATCCTTCACTGATAACCAAACCTCAGGGCACAACCAAACCTAAGAAACTAATAATTCAAGGCACAGTTACTACTGACAAGAAGCTCACTTATGACTATGAGATGAGCAACTACCGCGCAGACTACGCACTCTACGAAAAACAATAAAAGGCACTTGCTAATCTTGCAACCTACATCTAGGACTCAATCGCCACAAATCTGCTCCCGTACATCAGCAACACGGATTCGGATAATTATCCTTGGACCTATCTGATAACGCTTAAAGCCAAACTTGCACCAACCAACGAAGCTACAGATCTAGAACTCGAACAGCAGTACAATCAGCTCAAGCGAGGTCCATCCAACCAGAACATTAAGAAATGGCTTCAATCTTGGGAAGAGGTCTACACCAAAGCCAAGCAACGCGACTTGCCACAAGTCAAAGACGACCGACCAGTCAGAGACTTTCTCCTCTCTCTTCGAGGAATCGATTCCACCTACTCTTAGATGGAACTACACCTTCTACGAGGCCAAGAAACTAAGCCAACCCTTCACAAAGCTGTTGAAGACTACAGGCAACACCTACGCATCGAGAATCTCGAGAAACCATCCAAATCCTCGAAGCACTCAGCCTTCCCGGCCACTTTCAAGGGTAAGGAACAGGAAAACAACGAAAAGCCACCTTGTATCTGTGGACTCAATCACTGGTATAAGGACTGTTTCTACCTAAACGAGGACATACGGCCCAAGTACTGGACACCAAATAAGGCTGCTCAAACACGTGTCAACGAGAAACTTAAGGATCCAAAAATCAAGGCACGAATCGACTATGCACTAAATCGAGAAAAGGAAAGACAACTCGGTTCTCCATCCACTACAAACACGACTGCAACTCTAACACCTAACGTTCAAAGCAAATCACCTTCAATCGAGGTCGCCTCATTCTCTGTTATCAGCCACTCTACAAGGAGAGCCAATACCTCTCTTCAGTTATCCTGGATTCTCGACTCTGGAACAGATCATCATATCTGTAACCGATCCATGCAGGATAGATTCAAACAAACCAGAGCTGCTGAACTAGACGAATACCTCACCTATGGAGAAACAACTGCACCAATTACTGCGTATGGGACAGTCACTATCAACGTTAAGACACCATCTAGTAAAGGCCATATCACTCTCCAAGATGTTGCAATGTCTCCATCTTTCATAGCCAATCTTATATCGCTTAACAAAGCTCTTGAAGCAGGAATCGACTGGAACCCAAGGACTGGAACTCTTAGCAAGAACAATCAGACGCTCTGCTTCACTAAACGACACAACGGACACTTCTACCTTGAACGAAATGCAGCACCTCTTCAAGCTCATTATTCGACACTTCTCGCAACTTAACCAACTACTTTCGCAACCAAAGCCGCACACATCACCAACTGGCACCGTATCCTTGGCCACGCTAGCCAGGAAACTCTTCAATATCTCGAAGAATCCACCGAAGGAACACAAATCACTCCATCACCATCTAAACAACCACTCCAGCACTGCGAAACCTGTGCTCTATTAAAGGCTCACAGAATCGTCTCTCGATCTTCAGATAAAGAAGAAGAACCAACTAAGCCTTTCTCACGCGTTACATTCGATCTTCTCCAGCTTATACTAGCTTATAACGGAGATAAATAGACAGCTCATCTTGCTTGCTCATCATCAAACTTCATCCTCCCATTCACATACCGGCACAAATCAGATACTTCTGAACTAGCCATCTATGGACTCAAAATCATCAAGATTCGCTACCAAGGCAAGGTTATCTTCTTCAGAACTGATGGAGAAACTACACTCGGAAATACCTTCCTCTCCTATCTCATGGATCATGGAATCACCCTTGAAACCTTAGCTCCTGCAACACCCGAGCAAAACGGATACTCTGAACGCTCAGGGGGTGTACTTCTCATCAGGGCACGAGCCATGCGAATTGGCGCGAACCTTCCAGAACGACTATGGCCTGAAACCATCCGAGCCGCTGCCTATATCCATAACAGGACTCCACTTAAGAAACTCGGCTGGATTACACCTTTTGAAAGAGTCACTGGCAACAGACCAAATCTCTCGCATCTTAAAGCCTACGGATGCAAAGCCTACTCTCTGCGCAAAGATCTTCCACGCACTTATAAGCTTGCTGAACGAGCATTCATCGGATATCTTGTTGGGTACGACTCGACCAACATCTTCCGCATCTGGATCCCAAGCCAGGATAAAGTAATACGGACCAGAGACGTCACGTTTGATAAAAACAGCTTCTTCGACCCATTAGAGACTAATATTAGTAAAGCCCTTGGAAAGGAGATAATTAAAACTCTCAATACTCCTGCTCTGCCATCAATCTATGGTCTCATGCCTCAGGAAGAACCTGAATCCTCTACCCTCAATCAACACAATCAGACGACAAACCAATAATCTCAAGCTAAGAAAGACCCATCAACTCAAACGCTACCCACACCCTCAGAATCAGTAGAACCTGAAGTAGGACCTCTCGAATTAGAAGAAGAACAAGAACAAGAACAAGAACAAGAACAAGAGCAAGAGCAAGAGCAAACTGAACAACGACTCGGACCTCTACTACCTGCCCAATATAACACTCCACCTCAACCAGGCGCTGCTCCCGGCAATAGAGCACCACGAGGAGCAGATATCTCAGCCACATTTACTGAAGAAACTATCATTCCAGAAAACAGCTCACGAAGTTCTCGGAATCAAAATCCAAACTACAGCAATGACCCTTTCAGAAAGCCTCGAAAACCACGAAAAGAAGCATATACTGCAACACTTGCTCAAGCTCAAGAACAACCAAAATCGACTTTCTACAACGCGTTCTCAGCTGCAATTAACACTCCAAAACCTAAGTCTAAAGTTCATCGAGACAATCTTCCACCAGAGCCAAAGAACTTCGAGGAACTCCTCAATCATCCATTTAAGGACGATTTTTTTGCCTCACTCCTCGAGGAAATCCAGAAACTTGAGCAAATCCAAACCTGGATACAAGTCCCAGTTACTCAAGCACACAAGGCAAAGAAACGGATTATTCCACTCACCTGGGTATTCAAGTATAAGTTCGACGAAGAAGGATACCTTATCAAGTTCAAAGCTCGACTCTGTGTTAGAGGAGACCTTCAATCAACTGCTTAGGATACCTACGCTGCCACGCTTGCTGCACGAATCTTCAGAGGACTCATAGTAATTATGACTGCTTTCGACCTTGAATTAAGGCAGTACGATGTCATCAATACGTATCCACACGTCCCAATCGACGAGGAAACATATTGTAAACCACCACCAGGCATGAAAATCAAGGACGGACTCGTTCTCCTACTCCTACGAGCATTATATGGACTCAAACAATCACCAGCTCTCTAGCAAAAGCACTTATCAAAAACACTTTAAAATCTCGGCCTTGCTGAAGTGCCAGAAGCTCCTTACCTATTTACAAACGAATATATAGTCCTATTCTTCTTTGTAGATAATATCGTTATTATCTACCATAGGGATCACACTACTTATATCGATAAATTCCAACGAAAACTCTTCGAAATCTACGAGATGCGATACCTTAGCGAACTCTAATGGTTTCTAGCAATTAGAATCATCCGAAACAGAGACGAGCGCAAACTCTGGCTATGCCAAGACTCCTATATCGCCAAACTTACCGCGAAATTCAACGTTAAAGAGGACTCGAAGCGCTCAGTTCCTCTCCCTCCTAATGAACCTATTACTCAGAATCCCGATAAAGCTACGGATCAAGACATATACGCTTTTCAGCAGAAAGTCGGATCAATCAACTACGCTGCAGTCCACACTAGACTAGATATTGCACACGCAGCATCACGACTCTCTAAACACCTACAGAATCCCTCAGCTCAGCACCTTCATCTAGCTCAACGAGTTCTTAAATATCTATCACACACTCGAAGCTACGCTCTCACTTTCTCAGGCTTTACTTAGTCTACCAAGGATCTATTCATTGCTTCCAGCGACGCCTCCTTTACTTCGGATATCGACATAAGAAAAAGTATTTAAGGCTTTCTTTTCCGACTCTTTAGAGGAGCTATCGACTAGAAAGTAGCCAAACAACGCACTGTTACGACCAGCAGCACCGAAGTAGAATTACTCGCTCTCTTAACTACCGCCAAGGAAACTATCTAGTGGGAAAACCTCTTCAAAGCAATCGACTTCTCGACTGGATATCACACAAGGATCCAGTGTAATAACACTTAAACAATCCGCCTACTTAATAAAGAGACCTATAAGCTTATTACGAAACTTCGTCACGTCTAAATCCATAGCCACTAGCTACGCTAGGAAGTACAACAAGGCAACATCTCAATCTCCTAGACCCCTACTACAGAAACAATTGCAGATAGACTTACGAAACCTCTCAATAAATAGAAATATTAATACTTTCTTCAACAGATTGGACTCGAAGACATCACTACTAAATTGCAAGACAACTAACTACTCTACTCAATTTCTCACACTCAATGCTACTTTTACTATCACGACCCTCCTAATACGTACACGTCGTAAAGGGGGTATGTTAGACTTTCTTGCCTTACTACCTCAGGCATCCTAGTTATCTCGAATATTCCATCCTTTATATAACAACACTCTTTAATGCCCAACCCCGCATCGGTACTCTCTCTCGGATCTTTAGTATCCTCGGTTATATAGTTATCACCTATGTATATAAGCAAGCCTACCAACCTCCCTTTTAGGAGACAGGCAGAATCTACTCTCTTTTCTAACCTCACACTCTTTACTCTTAAATCCAACACTAAGATATAACGTTATCCTAGAAATCCTATAGTTTAAAGCCTACGAACCTTATATTAAATAAAAGGAAGAAGCTATTACCTTCCTAAATAAGGAATACGCTAGATACCTAGCTACTACTAGAAGAATATCTACGAATAAGAGTAGCTAGAGCTAGAGCTAGAAGTTAGAAGACTAGAGCTAAGAACGCTAGAGTAGCTAGAGTCGTAACGACCCCGTAGATATTAAAGAAATCTCCTACGTAGTAGTCTAACGTATAAGACGCCGAGAAGAAGAAGTATATACGCTCTATCTAAAGCTAAGTAAGGAAATCGAGTAGAAGATAGTAGTACGTATAAGACGGGGCCTCTACCCGGAGGATAATAACGTTCTAAAGCTAGTCGGAGGAGACTACTCCTAGAGGACTAACTAAAAATATTACGGTCGCCTAATAAGGGGAAAACCTATACTTATAGGCGTTACGATAAGCGAGAAAATATACGGGGAACTCGGCGGTATTATAAGGCCTAATATTAATAAATTAGTACTAATACCGGAATTAGAAACGGTATCTTAAGAGTTCTAGAAATATCTACGAATCTTCTAAGAAAGAGGTAAAGAATAACTACTAGAGTATAAATCTTAGAATTACGAAATTCCCCTTATACTAGGAGCGTAGCCCGCGTTTAAGCCTATCTACTCTCTATTAGAGAAGAAACTCGAGGCTCTAAGGGAATATATCGATAAGAACTTAGAACGAGAATATATACGGCCGTTATTATTACTAGCTAGCTATTCTATCCTATTCGTTCTAAAAAAGAATAATAAACTACGACTCTACGTAGACTACCGTTAGCTAAACGATATTATAATTAAGAATCGGTACCCGCTTCTAAGAATAGACGAGCTATAGAATAAGTTCCGAACCGTAAAGTACTTTATAAAGTTCGACCTTAGAGAAGAATATTACTTAGTTCGTATAAAAGAAGAAGAAGAATAGAAAACCGTATTTAGAATATACCTAGGGTACTTCGAGTATATAGTTATATCTTTTAGGCTTACTAACGCCCTAGGTACGTTTTAGAGCCTAGTTAACGATATCTTACGCCCGTATCTAGACGTGTTTTATACGGCCTACCTAGACGATATATTAGGCCCCTTAAGCGCTACTATTCTAGGCAACTAGATAGATACTTAATAGTAACTAAAGGCCCTAGCTATACTAAGGATAACTCGGTTAAATACTAGGGCACGGGCCTAGCGCTAAGCGACTAGGTATATTTACCCTTCGCCCTCTCTTTCTAGACTCTCTTTTCTTTCTTCTTATATATAGATTTTTAGTTAAAAGTAATACTATTATTTCGGCTTTACTACCTTATATAATCTATATACTACTAATAAGAAACCTAAACTCGATAACCCGATACCCGTACTATTAACTAGAACCTAAACTCGACAACCTATAACTAGAACCCGATAATACTAATAACCTATAACTAGAACTTAATAACACTAATACTCTACGATAAGTAACTTAGAAATATTAAAAAAATCTATACTATTAGAGAAACAATAGTATAATTATAGAAAATCTATCTTCTTAAATAAGATACGAAGATTCTCGTTAATCCCGCACTAATCTCTTTAGAGTTTTACCTATAACGTAGATTAAACTACTCCGAAACTAGAATAATTAGTAAAGATTATAGCGTAATAAAGCCTATTTTCTATAAGCTATACCCGTAGCCGTACTAGTAGTATCGCTAGTACTACTTCTATTTATCTAAGCGATAATAAAGAAAGATTATTTAGTAATATAGTTAGGGGACCTAGCTAGAACCTTAACGAGTTTATAAGTAGCGCTATTCTATTTTAGGGCTTTTCTAATACCTTAGACTAGCAAAGTTAAGCTACCGGTCTTACCTTACGTCGTACTATCTTACGTAGAAACCTAGAACCCGAAGAACTTATATATTTATTAGCTACGGATCTTAATCTTACTATTAACCCCGGAATACTAAGTAACTACGGACTCGACTCTATTCGCTAGCCTAACGAATATACCTTCTATAACTAGTATACTATAGTAATAGTAAACTAGCGTACTAAGTTCTACTACGTCCTCTAAGTTACTTAAATAGCCGCTAGTAAAGAGTATATAGCCTACGCCTCTTTTTAGGATAAGTATAAGAAACTTAAGTAAACCTATAAGAAGATAATCGCTAGATCTAATAAAGTTATTAAAGAAAGTAACGATAAGATTAGCCGGCTTATTTAAGAAAATAACCTTCTAACTAAGAATATTACTAACCCTTATACGGGTACCCTCCCTAGTACTAATATTTATAGCCTTAACTAGGAACGTTAACTAAGGAAGGGAACTACTATCTTATAGCGAACCCTTCCTTATTAGAGCTTACGTAAGATACTTATAGGAGATATTAATAAGCTTATCTCTACTAATATCTATACTTTCGTTAACTTTAAGAATAATATAATTTTTAAGCTTAAAGTCGAAGAGGACTTCTTCTAAGGAAATTAGAAGCTAATAATCCGCTATATCTACTCTCGTCTTACTAATTTAATCGCCGCTATAATACGTCCGTATATTAATAGCTGCTAGATAGCCCTAGATTTCTTAGAAAAGCTAGGAAAGATATATAGAATAGATATCGCAAAGAAAAAAGCTATTAATAACTTTATTTTTACTAGATAAAGCGAGAAAGAGACGGTAGACTCCTACTACGCCCGCCTATATATTATAATAAACGGACCTTAGAGGGGGGGGGGGGCGGAGAGACGAGGTAACGAAGCCGGTAAAGGCAGTAGGGGTAAAATAATGCCGAAGTATAAGGGTATAGTTTAAAGGGCGAGAGTACGAGGTGCGAGAGACGAGAGGCGAGGGACGAGGGGCGAGGGACGAGGGACGAGGGAGGCAAGCAAGGTCTAATTTAAGGCGTACTAAGTTATACGCGAGGAATACTTATTACTAGACTAAAGAACTAACTACAAAGCAGAGGGGCGAGCTTTATATATATAAAGAACGAACTAAAATACTAGCTTCCTAATTTATAAGTAGATAAGTCTAGATCTAGATTTTAAATTAACGAAGGTAAATAAGTAAGGGGTCTATATAAGCTACGTTTATAATAGTAGGCTCTCCTCCCTAGAGGTAAGTTCCTATGAGCCTTTAGCCTAAGGGTCGAGGTTTTAAAGGGTAACGTTTATAGAACGTATTAAGGGCCTTAAGGTCTTTAACAAGGTCGTAAGGTTCCTAGGTTAGTATCGAGTAACCAGTCTATTTTACGAGGTATTTCGGTTGTCTCCGGGTTGCTTTAACGTCTAGAATCTCTTCTACCCGGTACTCTTCTTCGCCGTTAACGATAACGGGCGGGGGCGGAGGTTGGACTTAATTAGGCAAGGGGTCAGAGGCCGCGGGTTCGAGTAAAGAGACGTAGAATACGGGGTGGACTTTTATCGTCCTTAGTAGTTCTAGGCGATAGGTATAAGTCGAGATCTTTCCTAGTATAGGAAAGGGGCCAAGGCGTTTAAAGTCGAGTTTATCCGAAGGTCTTGTTATCGAGATATGCCGTCTTAGGAGCCAAACGAGGTCACCAGGCTTAAAGACGGGTGGCGAGATACGGTCTTTATTAGCTTATTCTGCGTAGGCATCTTATGCGAATCGAATTTCTTGGCGAAGGTGGTTTTCGAGGTTTTCGAGGTTCTCTTAGAAGAGACGTAGGGGTTCGAGTGGGGCTAAGATCGGGTCTTTCCGTAGAATCTTATAACGAGGGTAGAAGCCGTAGTTTATAAAGAAGGGGGTAACCTTAGTCGTGGTCGAGATTATATTATTATAAGCGAATTTAGTAAGGGAGAGAAAGTCGTTCTAATCGTCTTGTTAGTACGAAACGTAGGCACGAAGGTATTGCTCGAGAATAGCGTTAATGCGCTCTATCTAGCCGTCGGTTTGCGGGTGGAAAGCCGTACTAAAGTTGGTCTTAATAGATAGGGATCTACTAAGAGCTCTAGTAAATTTAGAGGTAAAAATCGAGCCGCGGTTAGATACGAAGTCGTCGGGTAAGCTATATAGTCGAAAAACGTAGTCTCGATAAAGCTTAGCAAGCTCTATCGAATCGAGGGTTGTTTAGCAAGGAATAAAGTAAGCTATTTTAGTTAGTCGATCTACGACTACTAATATAGCATCGAACGAGTTAGACGTTGGAAGTCCCGTAATTAAATCGAGAGAAACGGATTGCCAGCGGCGTTATAGTACTTTAAGGGGTTTTAAATATCTATAGGGGGCATGTCGAGCGGGTTTAATTCTTTGGCAGGTCTTACAGTTTCGTATAAAACGAGCTACTGTCTGGCGTAGACCTAGCCACTAGAAATTACGAGTAACGAGTTCAAATGTTGCTGCTTGGCCTAGGTGTCCAGCAGCCGGGTGCGAGTGTCGAGAGCTAATAATCCTTTGGCGGAGGCTTAGATCTTTAGGAATATAGATAAGTCTATTAACTAGTAAGAGACCATCGTTATCCTTAGAATATACGCCTAAATCTACCTTAGGATGTCGAAGTGCGTAGATATCGAGTGCGGTAAGGATCTCTTATCTAAGAGTATCCTCATCGAGTGCTAAGCGAATTTCACTAGCTAGAGACGGTTCTAGCCTAGCGATTAAATAGCGAGTAGAAATAAGGGTCGAAATTTCGAATTTTTTAGAGGTAAGGATCGTAGTAGGGGGCAGGCGCCCTTCTCGAGCAGGGAGGTCTCCTAACCGTCTTATTAACGTATCCGCGCGTTGATTCTTAGTTCCTGGGCGGTAGACGATCTTAAAGTCGAGTTCTAAGAGTTTAATTGCCTAGCGTGCTTGCCGACGGTTTAAGATTTGCTTAGAGGCAAAGCTAGTTAAATTCGAGTAATCTATAAGAACGAGGAGTGGCGAGGAGAGGTTAATAACGAGGGAACGGTATTCCTTTAGGGCTTCTACGATAGCTAAGAGTTCCTTATCCCCGATACCGTAGTTCTACTCTGCGGAGGTTATTTTCCGAGAGTAGTAGGCGATAGAATATAGGATTCTTCTGCCATCATCGTAGGTTACCTATTAGGATAAAATTGCGGAGATAATAAAGTCGGATAAGTCGGTTTTAAGGATAGTTTCGAGTTGGGGGTCGAAGTGTCGGAGAATTGGGTAAGAGCAGAAGGCTTCCTTAAGATAAGTAAATGCCTTATCCTATTCTTTTTCCTAAGTAAAACGAATATTCTTAGCTAGGAGCCTAAAGAGAGCTCTAGCTTTTCGAGAGTATCCTTTAATAAATCTTCGGTAAAAGTTTGTAAAGCTAAGGAACGATTAGAGATCTTTAACTAAGCGAGGAGCCTCCTAGTCTCTTACGGCGGCTACCTTAGCCGGGTCTATAGAGATACCGTCTAGGGAGATAACGAAGCCTAAGGAACGTAGTCGAAGTCGTATAGAAGTCGCATTTTTCGCCTTTTACGTACAGGCCTGCTTTACGAAGTTTTTCGAGAACTAATTAAACGTGTTCGTGGTGCTCCTCTTCTATTTCCGAGTAGATAAGGATATTATCTAAGTAGACGACGCACTAGCGGTCGAGATATTCACGTAGTATATCGTTAACGAATTATTAGCAGGTAGTAGGCGCATTCGTAAGGCTAAAGGGTATAACAAGGTACTCGTATAGGCTATAGCGAGTCCTAAAGGCGGTTAAATGTTCGGAGCCTTCCTTAATCCGGATAAGGTTATAAGCACCGCGAAGGTCGAGTCGAGTAAAAATACGAGAGCCTTGAAGTTGACGGAGAGTCTCGTTAATCAAGGGGAGTAGATAACGGTTCTTTTTCGTAATACCGTTTAGTTCGCGATAATCTACACAAAAACGAAGGCCGCTACCTAGTTTCTTAACAAAGAGAACAGGGGACGCAGAGAATAAGGATAAGGGCCGAATAAAACCTTTCTTAAGATTCTTATCAAGATATTCGCGTAGAGCCTTAAGCTCTAAATCGGACATTAAGTAGAGAGGACCGAATGGGGGTTTCTTGCCCTCTTCTAGCGAAATTTCATAATTAATATATCGATGTGGGGGAAGCTTATCGGCCTCTTTCTTAGTAAAGAAAGGAAGAAGGTAGTAAAATCGAGCCGGGATTCGTGAGCGGAGGGTTTCGAGTTCTTATTCCGGGGTTTATTGTTCCGTTTTTTTAAGGCTTTCAAGGTGTTCTTGGATTTCCTTAATTGATACGGCATAGATCCTAGTCTTATCTCGTTAGATATAGCGGGTAAGAGCGGCGTAGGATACCGTAGCGTAAGAGATCGAAGGCGGATTAGGAGGCGTAATCGTAGGTTATCGAGTAGGTAAGCAATTTACTTAGTAGAAAGGAGAAGCGAAGGTAATAGTATTCCTTAACTAGAGAATCTGTGGATCGTGTCTTTCTAGCCAAGGTTTTCTAAGAATAATAGGATATTAACTAAGCTTAGTTACCTGAAAGGTAAGGAGTTCTTAGTATTAATCAATATTGAGTTAAAGGTCGGCTTTATAAGTAATCCACCCAGCTATAGATCCATCAGCCAGCTCGAGGGATTCAGGTTATATTTTTTAACGAGTAGGGAGCGAGTATTCCTTAACAAAAGCATCATCTATAAATAAGGACGAAGCACCAGAGTCTAGCATAGACGAGGTTTCGATTATATTATTGACTACTGACTTAAGAATAAGGAGTAGGCGTTTTCCGAGATTAATAGCGCGTGGTTTCGAGGTACGAGGTTCGGGGGGTGAAAATAAGAGTGTTCCGAGGTTCGAAGATAAAGAAGCAAGAATAGAGAATTGATTTGAAGTAGAAAGTAGCGGGGGGCTAGGCAGGTGCCGGGTACTACCTAGCCTTCTACGTTTTTTAACACGTAGAGGACTAAAGCCGTAGGAGGAGTTGTAGGAGTCGAGGTTTCAGAGACGAGTAGACTTGTTACTAGTAGCGAGGTGGGCGGAGAGGGTACAGTTGTGGTCGAATTAAGGTTTAGACCCTTTAAACCCTTTGGACCCTTTGCCTTAGGGCACTCACGTACCTAGTAGTTCGGATCACCACAGTAAGCGCAGAGATTATTAGCTCTTCGATACGCTTTTCGAGCAGAGGCATCCAGTTCCATAGGTTTACTTTAGGGGATCGAGGTTGGCGCGGGAGACGAGGATCGAGGGGTAGCTAGTGTAGAGAGAGGAGTCGAGGTAGGGGTACGAGTTACGGGTGTCTTTTTCTTAATTATTCGAGCATAGAGTTGGTTATCCAACGTAATGCAGGTTTCAGCGAACTTTTCGAATTCTAGTAGCATAGAACGTCCAACAAGAAGATCCTTAAGGTTCTCCTTAAGGCCAAGGCGGAAGTAGTAAATCTTTACTACGTTTTCCTTCTAACTAAGAGTCGTAATAAGCGAGAGAAACCGTGAGTAGTAAGCCGAGCAGGACTTATCTTATTTAAGCGCGAGGAGGAATCGTTTAGCCGTTACGTAAGCATTAGGATCATTAAATGCGGCCTTAAGAGCTTAGTAGAAGACCTCATAATTATCGAAGTCTACGGAACCGTTCGAAGCAGAGACGTAAGGGGCAAACTAAGTATAAGCCGCATCGCGAAGATATAACCCAGCGTAGGTAATCTTAGCTATATCCGTTATAAAAGTAGATGGGTCCGAGGCAAATTTAAGTTGAAGTTACGTAGCGAAGTTCTAGAATCGAGTACGTTCTCCTTTAAAGGGTTCTAGATCTAATACCTTAGGGATGCGGGGACGTAGGGTTTCTAAAGAAGATACCGTAGACGTAGTAGCTGGCGTGTTAGTAGGGAGGTTCGGGGCTAGTAGTTGGAGTCGGGCGAAGGCTTTATCTTAGCTAAAACCGTAGTAGTAAAAGATATAAGCAACTTGGGCGTTCGTAGCATTCTTAGGGATAGCTAGTAAATCGATATCGGATCTTAGGCAAGATTATCTTCCTCTAGCGTATGCCTAGCTAAGGGTAACGCGTAGAGAAACCGGGATATCTTTAGGGAAGGTAGGACGAGCGTTAATAGGAGCAGGGACTTAATTAAGGACTTAGAAGAGCGTATCCCAAGGATTAGGAGGTATAGTTCTATTAACTATTTTGGGGATTACAGTCTAGGGCTTCGGCGAGAGCTTTAGGCCTACTAGAGAGAGTCTAGTAAAATGTAATAAACGGACCTTAGAGGGGGGGGGGGGGGGGCGGAGAGACGAGGTAACGAAGCCGGTAAAGGCAGTAGGGGTAAAACAATGCCGAAGTATAAGGGTGTAGTTTAAAGGGCGAGGGTACGAGGTGCGAGAGACGAGAGGCGAGGGACGAGGGGCGAGGGACGAGGGACGAGGGAGGCAAGCAAGGTCCAATTCAAGGCGTACTAAGTTGTACGCGAGGAATACTTATTGCTAGACTAAAGAACTAACTATAAAGCAGAGGGGCGAGCTTTATATATATAAAGAACGAACTAAAATACTAGCTTCCTAATTTGTAAGCAGGTAAGTCTAGATCTAGATTTTAAATTAACGAAGGTAAATAAGTAAGGGGTCTACATAAGCCACGTTTATAATATATATACTCTAGTCTCTTACTAATTCTACTAAAGAAGAGAAGATTAATAAGATATAGAATAGTATTTCTATTAGCTTAGCCCTCTTAGTAGCTACCCTTATCTTTACCTCTCTCGAATAGCTACTCGAAACTCTCCGTAAGGCCGAATATCGTCGTTAAGAGATTAAGTCTATAAATATCCGTTCTAATAAAAGAATAAATAATAGTAATAATCCTAAAAGAGATCGTACTAAGCCTATCTATAACTAGAAACCTACTTAAGGTAACCTTAGCCGCTAGAGTAGAACTAGAAGCGGTAATATAAACTAAGATAGCTAATAGGGCCGTATATCTACTACTACTAAACTAAGAGACTAGATTAGACTATAGTATAAGCCTAAGCTAAAACTCTTAAAGCTATTAGACGAGAAACGCCTCGTAATAACGAGGTAGAGACGCTACCGTAGCTATAGAGGCTTAGGCTACTTTATATCTAATATCTATTATCCTAATAATAACCGCGCTAGGTTTACGCATATCTAGAGTATTAAGAAACTCGACTCTAATAGCGAGTCGAAAAACTTCTAGTCCTAGAAGTAAGTCGCCTTCTAGAACTATATAAGTAGAAGGAGCTAGGCGAGTAGCTAGCTAGTCGTAGTTAGAAAGAGATAAAGGTATTAAACTTCGTAGTAGATAATCGCGCGTGTAAAATTAAGGGAATCTATCTTATTATATATACTATAGTAGCTAGTAGTAATATACATTCTCTTATCGATAATAGAAGCTAAGCTAAGCTTATCGATACCTCCTTTATTCGCGTATATAAGATAATAAAGATTTCTCTTATTAAACGGATTACTATAACTTTAGAAGATAGAATATTCTCTTAATATATTACTTACGTCTCTCTAGTCGATATTAATATTAGTTCTTATAAAGAATAACTTCTCTACTATATTACTAACCTAGAAGACTATCTACTAATTCTTAGAAACGAATAGTTACGTACTTATAATCTATATATCGACTAGAATAAGCGGTTAGTTAAGTTTTATAAGCCTTAGTGCTTTAAGGCTGGCTATCTTACTATAAAACCTTATACTAAATACGCTATTAGGTGCCGACCTAAATAAAAGATAGAGAAATCTTAACTAGACATTTAACTATATTCTATATCCCTACTCTTTTACCTAGTATTACTTCCTAGATATAAAGGATACTACTATATACCCGCGGAACCTACTATAAATACTAGCGTAGCTATAACTAGAGAAGATAATTTCTAGAAGTTTATAGATAGAAAGAAGATATATAGGAGAGAAGAACGTCTTGCCCGGCTGCTAAAGAAATACTACTAGATTAAAGAACTCTAGGATAAGATAGAAGCGGATATACTCCCTTCTTACTAGAAAGAAGACTATAAAATTAAGCTTAAACCTAACTATAAACCTCCTTATATAAAAAGCTACCGCCTAATATCTTAATAGGAAAACGAAGCGGTTAAGAAGTATATTAACGAATATCTCGGAAAAGGGTTTATTCGCCCTAGCTCTTCGGACTATACCGTACCTCTACTTATTATTAGAAAGCTAGGAGGAGGACTTAGGGTCTATATTAACTATAGAGCCCTAAACGCTATTACTAAGAAGAATCGATACCTAATCCTATATATTAATAAAACCCTTACCTAGCTTAGTAAGGCTAAGATCTTTACTAAACTCGACGTTATCTATACTTTTAACCGGATCCGAATTAAGGAAGGCTATAAGTACCTTACCGCTTTTAACACTCGCTTTAGTTAGTACGAATACCTAGTTATATTCTTTAGGCTCTATAATACGCTAGGCACCTTTTAGAGCTATATTAATAATTCTATACTCGAATACCTAGATAAGTTTTATATAGCGTACCTAGATAACATTCTTATCTATAGTAAAAAGGAGGAGGAACACGCTAAAAACGTTAATAAAGTTCTCTAACGACTAAAGGACCGTAGTCTTTAACTCGACCTTAATAAATGCGAGTTTAATATTAGATTAGTTAAATACCTTAGCCTTATTATAAGTATAAACGGAATCGAAATAGACCTAGAAAAAGTCTTAGCTATTATTAATTAGGAGGTACTAACGTTAGTAAAGGATGTGCAAGCCTTTCTTAGCTTTATAAATTTCTACCGCCGCTTTATTAAGAACTTCTCCTATATAGTACGCCCTCTTACTAAGATAATAAAAGAAGAATACTTTATAACTAGAAATAGGAAACGTAAGATAAGATACTAGGACTTTATATAGGATAATAAGAAATAAACCGCCTTTAATTAGCTATAAGCCGCATTTACCTCTATACCTATCCTCGTATATTTCGACTCTAAAAAGAAAATATAGGTTAAAACGAATGCCTTAGACTTTGTTAGTATAGGTATCCTATCTTAGATATACGATAGAGTACTTAAACTAGTTATATACTTCTCTAAGAAAATATCCTTAACTAAGTATAACTATATAATCTACGATAAAGAGCTACTCGCTATTATTCGCTCCTTTAAGACTTAGGAACTAGAACTTATAAGTACTTCTATAGATAAGCCTATTAAGGTGCTTACGGATTATAAGAACCTAGAGTATTTTATAATAACTAAGTAACTAACTAGCCGTTAAGCCCGCTAGGCTAAATTTCTATCCGCCTTTAACTTTATTATCTCCTACCGGCTAGGAAAATAAGAAGAGAAGCTAGACTCGCTTATAAGGAGAACGTAGGACCTACCGTAAGAAATTAACGACCTAAGGAAGTAACACCGGTTCTAATAACTACTTCGGGACTTAAACCTAGAACCTAATATAAAGATTACTATTAATTCTATCCTCTTTACTACTAATAATCTAGAGAAGAAGGAGTTAGACTCTTAAGAGCCGGAAGATAACTAGACCTAGAAAATCTATAAAGCCCGGGAAACCTAGGAAGCTATATAGAAAGACCTCGATATACTTATTAGCGAAGCCTACGAGAAGGATAGGGTAATCTAGAACCTTCGTAGAAGTATTAATATAGGAGATAGACGTGTACTAAGCTACTTAATTAGGAAGGGCTATAAGAAAAATATTTAGAACTTCTTAGTAAAAGATAGTTAGGTATAGCTAAAAGACGCGCTTGTTATCCTAGACTACTAACTACTACGCCTACGCCTCCTAAAGAATTACTACGAAAAACTACTTATAGAATACCTAGAACCTAAGGCTATATATAGGGAGCTTATAGAAAACTACTAGTAGGCTAGATAAAGAGAAGATATTACTCGTTTCTATAAGAACTATTACTACTACCGCCGCTATAAGCTATACTCGGAGTAAAAGTAAGGACTACTAAGACCGCTCTCTATCCTCTAATAGAAGTAGCTCTACGTAGCCCTAGACTTTATAGAAAAACTACCGCTATATATTAGGAGGAATTAGAAATACCGATACTGCCTAGTTATTATAGACCGTTTAACTAAGGGAAAGATCTACGAGCTAATAATAACGCTAAGTACTAAAGAAACTATAGAGGTTCTAAACCGCCGCTTCTTTTATATACGAGGTTTTCTAATAGATATCGTCTCCGACCGAGGCAGCGCTATAGACTCCTATATCTATAGAAGAATTATAGAACGACATAACGTAAAGGTTAAAATATTAACTATATTTTACTTCTAGACTAATAGCTAGAGCGAAAGCTCTATTAAAGGTCTTAAAAAGTACCTTCGGATATATATTAACTACGCGTAAGATAACTAGGTCGACTTTCTACCTAAAGCTAAATTTATAGCTAATACGTATATTAGCGTATTAACTAGTATATCGCTATTCTTCGTAGATAACGGATTCTATCTACGTACTAGCTTAAAATCTATAAAAATCTACTAGGGTACTAGAAAAGTAGAAGTAATTAGGGTAGACCGGTTAGTTAAAAGGTTAAATACTATAAGAAGCTTCCTCTAAGATTAACTAGCCTAGATATAAGAAGAATAAGCCCGCTATATAGATAAATTTCGCTAGCTACACCCTACCTTCCGTATAGGCGATAAAGTATTTATTAACGCCCGAGACTTTAATCTAGGACGGAATAGTAAGTCTCTCTTACTAAAGAACCTTAGTCCGTAGAAAATTACTAGGTTAATTAACGGTAAAGTATACGAAGTTACTATACCTCCTTATATATAAGAGAAAGAAATCTTCCCTATATTCTACTCCTAGAAGCTATACCTTATTCTAGATAACTTATATCCGGGTTAGATCTAGAAGCCTAGCCTAGTATATATAATCTTTAATAAGAACGAGAATAAAACTTATAAGAAGTAGGAAGTACTAGAGGTAGTAGACTACCGAAACTTAAGATATAGAGTATAGTATAAGATTATCTTTATAGATAACTAGGACGAGTAGAACTCTAATTCTCTATAGTAATACTAGGGTAACTATAAGAATACTCCTAATAAAATCCGTAAGTACTACGTATACTATAAGGACGCGCCCGAGCTACCCGAATTTTTTAAGAAGCTTAGTAGACCTTGCTTAGAGAAGAAAGGGATAGTATTAGGCTTCTTAAGCGCTACTACTCTAGGTAACTAGATAGATACTTAATAGTAACTAGAGGCCCTAGCTATACTAAGAATAACTCGGTTAGGTACTAAGATACGGGCCTAGCGCTAAGCGACTAAGTATATTTATCCTTCGCCCTCTCTTTCTAGACTCTCTTTTCTTTCTTCTTATATATAGATTTTTAGTTAAAAGTAATACTATTATTTCGGCTTTGCTGCCTTATACGATATTATTATCTACTTAGATACGCTTAAGAAGTATATTAAATATATTTATAAGGTTCTTAAGGCACTCGAAGAACGAGATCTCTAGATCGTATCGGAGAAATACGAATAGTATATATAGATAGATAAATTTATTTCTTCCCGATATAGCTTCCTTACGGGTCTATACGAGGCTAGCTATCTATAGTTATTTTATACGAGGGGGAAAATCTTTTCGCCTAGTAAAAACTCCTTCTCTCTCTCTAGATATACTATTCTATACTAGTTCTTATTTTTTCTTCTTACTAGTAGCGGCTACTATAGTAGCTCTATATTTATCTACTAGACCTATCTCTTTAGTTCTTATTCTCGTAGTTATCCGGGTTCTAGTAGTTTTAGTAGTCCTAGTTATCCTCCTAGTTTCTCTTCTTAGTTATCTTTCTATATTAGTTCTTTTACTAGGCTAAATTACTTAAGTAGCTCTAGGCGTAAAAACTAGTCTATTACTACTTTAATTTCCTTCTTTATTAAGAGAAGAGAGTAATAGTCCGTAGTCTCTACTCTTTAGAGTATTTATACTCTATTCTATTAGAAGTAGAGGTAGAAGAGAAGAATATACTTTAGGGTTTATCTATACTAGCCGTATAGATAGGTAGGACTAAAGTACTCTAGTACCTTACGCCTTAAGAGGAAGTTCTCTAGTCTAATATACTCTATACGTAGTAAAGTAGCGAGTATACTCTATAGCTTAGATAGTTCGCTATAGATTTATCTAATTTTTAGGTTCTACTATATACTTTAGGCTACTAGCTTATCTTATCTTCTCTAGCTAGTAGACTTTATCTATCTCTTCTTCTACTTATTTCTATATACTATATATAGCTTCGTTTACTTTAGAAGACTCTAGTAGATAGAGAAGTAGTAGTTAAGAAGTAAGTTTATCTTTTTTCTAAGTAGGGTTCTTCTAGTAGGGCTAGTAGCGCCTCTAGTACTTAGAGTAGCCCGAGCTATCTATTTAATACTCTAGTAAGTTTCCTCTACTACTATCGCGACTAGGCTATTTCTAACTCTAATAGCCTAGGCTAGTACTAGTTCGTCTAGGTATAGTAAGAGTAGGAAAATTCCTATCTTATACTCTAAGGTTTATATACTAGTTAACTTATACGCCTCTAAGATAGTACGTAGATACTAGTTTTAGATCTTCTTTAGTAGCTAGATAGTTATTTTTTTCTACCCTAGGATTTTCTCTAGGATATACTATACCCTATAGCCGTAGGTAAGGACTAGCCTTACTACGGCCGTATAGATATAACGAGCTTTAGTAAATAAGACTTTCTAGGTAGACGCCGCGAGTCTAGAGAGAGATATATACTATTTAATTACCTTAGCTCCTATTTCCCTAATATAGGGTCCCTATCTAAGCTTATTATCTACGTAGACTCCTAGAATCTTAATTATAGGCTCTAGGTATCTAGTAAATCTAGAGATACGGATCCCTACTACTATATTAAATCTCCTTAGATAAATTTATTTCTTCCCGATATAGTTCCCTTACGGGTCTATGCGGGGCTGGCTATCTATAGTTATTTTACACGAGGGGGAAAACCTTTTCGCCTGGTAAAAACCCCTTCTCTCTCTCTAGGTATACTATCCTATACTAGTTCTTATTTTTTCTTCTTACTAGTAGCGGCTGCTATAGTAGCCCTATATTTACCTACTAGACCTATCTCTTTAGTCCTTATTCTCGTAGTTATCCGGGTCCTAGTAGTCCTAGTAGTCCTAGTTATCCTCCTAGTTCCTCTTCCTAGTTATCTTCCTATATTAGTTCCCTTACTAGGCTAAATTACTTAAGCAGCCCTAGGCGTAAGAACTAGTCTATTACTACTTTAATCCCCTTCTTTATTAAGAGGAGGGAGTAGTAGTCCGTAGTCCCTACCCTTTGGAGCATCTATGCCCTACCCTATTAAAAGTAGGGGTAGAAGAGGAGGATATGCTTTAGGGTTTATCTATGCTAGCCGTATAGATAGGTAGGACTAGGGTGCCCTAGCACCTTACGCCTTAAGAGGAAGTCCTCTAGTCTAATATACTCTATACGTAGTAGGGTAGCGAGTGTACTCTATGGCTTAGATAGTTCGCTGTAGATTTATCTAATTTTTAGGTTCTACTATGTGCTTTAGGCTACTAG
This sequence comes from Botryosphaeria dothidea, assembly GCA_011503125.2. Classification (NCBI taxonomy): domain Eukaryota; kingdom Fungi; phylum Ascomycota; class Dothideomycetes; order Botryosphaeriales; family Botryosphaeriaceae; genus Botryosphaeria; species Botryosphaeria dothidea. Next base: position 4,624,193 of record WWBZ02000001.1, read on the forward strand.
CTTGTCTTATCTTCCCTAGCTAGTAGACTTTATCTATCTCTTCTTCTACTTATTCCTATATACTATGCGTAGCTTCGTTCGCTCTGGGAGACTCTAGTAGGTAGAGGGGTAGTAGTTAAGAAGTAAGTTTGTCTTTTTTCTAAGTAGGGTTCTTCTAGTAGGGCTAGTGGCGCCTCTAGTACTTAGAGTAGCCCGAGCTATCTATTTAATACTCTAGCAAGTTTCCTCTACTACTATCGCGACTAGGCTATTTCTAGCTCTAATAGCCTAGGCTAGTACTAGTTCGTCTAGGTGTAGTAAGAGTAGGGGAATCCCTATCTTATACTCTAAGGTTTATATACTAGTTGACTTATACGCCCCTAAGATAGTGCGTAGGCACTAGTTTTAGATCTTCTTTAGTAGCTAGATAGTTATTTTTCTCTACCCTAGGATTCCCTCTAGGGTATACTATACCCCATAGCCGTAGGTAAGGACTGGCCTTACCACAGCCGTATAGATATAACGGGCTTTAGTAAATAAGGCTCCCTAGGTAGACGCCGCGAGTCTAGAGAGAGATATATACTATTTAATTGCCTTAGCTCCTATTTCCCTAATATAGGGTCCCTATCTAAGCTTATTATCTACGTAGACTCCTAGAATCTTAATTATAGGCTCTAGGCATCTAGTAAATCTAGGGATACGGATCCCTGCTGCTATATTAAATCTCCTTAGTTTCCTTATAAAATAAATAAGGTAATACTTATCGGGCGAGAAAGCTAACCCGTGGGTAGCTACCCAGTGCTCGCAAATTTAATATGCTCCCTCTAGTATCCTATAGTTCTATTCTATAGATCTACTAAAGGTTAGAATATTAGTATTATCGACGAATCTAAGGGGGAAGGTATTGCCCCTACGTAGCTATGTAAGTAGGTTAGATATAAAGAATAGGTAGAGTATCGGCGATAGTAAGGATCTCTAGGGAATCCCGGTTAAGGTCTAGATTAGTAGACTGGTAAAGTCTCCGAAGGATAGCTGAGTAGTACGGTCCTATAGAAAGGATCGGGTAAATCTTTCTACCTATTCTGGGAGTTTTGCTATCCTTATATTATAGAGAAGCCTTCTATAAGATACGTAGTTATATGCTCCCGAGATATCTAGGCTAAGGACTAAAGCTACTAGCCCTAAGTCTTGTACCTAGATAGTATAGATCTATTCTATAAGTAGGTTAAGAGCTGCTACTACGGATCTATTTCTCCTAGCTCCTATCTATATATTAGGGAGTAGGCCGTATACTTTAGTAGCCTAGGAAATTCTATCTACTATAATCCTCTTAAGTAGCTTCTCTAGCGTATTAAGTAAAGTAATCGGCCTAAATAACTTGGCTTTAGTATAGTCGTCCCTCTATAGTTTCCTAAGGACTACGGTAATAGAGCTTTTAAACTACTTAGGGTGGTATCTAAGTGCGAGGTATCCCTAGAAGAGTCTAGTAAGGGGTCCCCTTAGTGTCTTAGCGCATTGCTTTAGGAACCTATTAGTAATCTTATCTAGGCCTAGTACCTTATCTAGGAGAAGCTTCTTAATAGTATAGAGAACTTACTCTTTAGTAAGGTCTTAGGGAATCTCTACTGGCACTAGGTATATACACCTATCTAGATCTAAGAGGTCGGTAGCCCTAGAAGGTGGGAAGAACTAGTTGGTAAGGATTTCTACCTTGGACTAGTTATCGTAATATAGTTATTTATCTACTCCCTAGAGGGGTGAGAACTAAGGTAGGGCTAGAGGTTCTAGTACCCTTATTCTTGCCTACTTTAAGAGCTTCTAGAGTGTAGATAGGTCCGAAGTAATCTCAGCTACTATTCTACGCCATGCTTTTGTTCTATCTCTTCTAATCTACCTCTTCTTACTATTAGCAATAGTTTAGTATACTACCTAGTCCTCCTCCCTCCCTATAGCCGTCTACTTCCTTCTAGCTACTCTAGCCTAGTACACTAGGTCCGAACACTTCTTTGTCTATTATATAGAGGCCTAGGGCGAGGGTCTCGCTACTAGGATAGTCTCCTAGATTATCCTTTAGATGGCCTCCTAGAGTAGTATAGTAAAGTAATCTAGATCTGCTTTAGTGTTAAGAGGGGTTGCTTTAAGGTGTTCGAGCTTTAATTAGAGCATATTATTAGTTCTCTTCTAGTCTATTTTCTTCTACTAGGGCCTTAGGGGGCGTAGTTCTACGGGGGTAGAAGAAAAATTAAGTATAGTAAGGATAGGTAGGTGGTTAGAGGATAATTCGAGCTTCTAGCTAACTCTATAGCTAAGGATTCTCTTCTCTAGCTACCGTAATATAAAGACAAGGTCTAGAGTACTCTCGCTACTACTATCTCGTCTAGTAATAGTATCCCTTAGAAGGGCTAGGTTAAGATTAGCTGCGGTAGCTATCTTAATTAGGTTATCCGCTAGGGTGTGGTATATTAGAGAGGTTATACCTCCCTAGATAGGATAGTAGAGGTTAAAGTCCCCTAGGAGAATATGCTCCCCTAGTTTTCTAAGAACTTCCGGTAGAAGAGATAGGGTTTCTAGCGCTATACTAGTATAAGAGGCTAGCGGGGGATTATAGTAGTTATAGATGTAGATTATATATATTCTAGTAATAAGGGATAGTGTAATAAGATCTAGTAAATAGACTATTGCTTACTAGGAGTCGGGGCTAATAGCCTTACTTATAAAGAAGCAGGTTCTTACTACTCCCTCCTAGGGAAAAACTATATAGTAGGCAGGGTATCTTGCTATTGTCTTAACCCTCGGGTTTCTCTAAGGTTCCTAGATAGCTAGGATATAGTAGATCTTTAGGTCTACTTCCTTAAAGAGCGGGAGTATTACCCTATCCTTACTCTTATAGACGTTATACTATATAATAGAGAGAGAGCCTATATCTAATATTAACTTCCTTCTATCTCTAGGTCCGGCTACGAGGGGGCTAGTAGTATAGGCTATAAGGAGGGAGTTCCCGCGGGCTCCTCTAAGGCGTGTTATAAGCTATTAAGTCCGGTAAACCTTATTTAGTTAGGAGGCGGGGGGCGGCTTAAGTCTCTTAGCCTACCTAGTCCCCTCTTAATCGGCTCCTCCTCCCTAATTCTCTTTCTTAGTCTAACGGTTAACTAGTTAGTTTAAGGCTGTGTTTTAGTTATTAGGGGTCCTTCCCGGTGCCTTTCTAGTGCTACTAGGCGGGCCTAGGCGGCCTTAGTATAGTAGGCTCTACGTGCTAGGTAGGAGTTGCTCTAGGCTATATACTTTTAAGAGCAGTTTACGCACTATATACTTTCCTTAGGGTAGTTCTTAGTATTATATACCTTACTACACTATCCGCACTTTTCCTCCTTTTTATAATAGTTAGTAATATATCTATAGGCCTAGTACTTAAAACACTAGGTTACTATAAAGGCTGCGTTATAGTACTACGCTATATAGATAGTAAAGTTAATAATAAGCCCCTTATTAATAATCTAGTTAGCGGTTTCGGGGTTTATAGTGCTAAGGATAATAGCCGAGTGAGTTTTCCCCTCTAGGAGCTTCCTCTTTAGCTAGGCTAGCTTACTAATACGTAGTCCTAGGTATAGAGATAGGTTCTACTCCTAGATAGTTTGGATGGTTTAGGGGTCTATAGTGTCGATTCCTTCTCGAGGGACGTTATATACTAGTACTAAGTATAGCTACTAGTTAGGCCTAACTTCTTTTCCTAGTTCTATAGTCTATTCCTAGTCCTAGAGAAGGGCTATTCTAGTTGCTTTATCCGGTATAAAGATCTTAACGTCTCTACTAGGGAGCTTCTTAGCAGCAAGTACTTTCTTACACGCCTAGCTTTTTCCTACCTAGATCTTTCTAATAATTGCCTTATTTAAGAGCTTAGCTATTTCTTATCTATTTACTATCTCTAGGAAGTAGAGGGTAAGTTTAGTAGTAGCTAGGGGGGTAGGAGGCTTCGGGGCTACTTAGGCTGTAATTTGTGCCTAGCTGCGAGTGTTAGGTGTAGGTATAGAGGTAGCCTAGATACGGTTAACTATCTTTTAGACCTATTAGACCTCTTTAAGGATATCCTTAAGGCCTAGCTTCTTAGTAGCTGCCTTCTAGTAGATAGTAATATAATCTTAGAAGATTGTCTTAGTAATATCGAGAAAATTTTTTACCTAGCTAGAGAGGACTAAAGGGAGGCTAGCGGATATTTATAGGGCTTAGAGGAGGGTATCTACTGTTTTTAAGGCTCTCTTAACGTATTCTACGCTATACTAGGTACTCTGCGGTTTCTTAGGGGTGTATTAGGGCTAGGTAGAGGTAGTTACTAGGGGAGGCTGTTCGCCTCTTCCTATATCCTCTATATTAACTACTTCGCGGCTGTAGTTATCTTAAGTACTGTTTTAGGACTCGCGAAGCCTAGGAGAGTCCCTAGGGCCCTCTCCCGGCGCCGTAGCTTAGGGTCGATTTTTTAGTGTGGTTATGTTTTTTACTTAAAAGTATTAAATCTCCTTAGTTTTCTTATAAAATAAATAAAGTAATACTTATCGGGCGAGAAAGCTAATTCGTAGGTAACTATCTAGTACTCGTAAAGAATAGTATATATAGATAGATAGATAAATTTATTTCTTCCCGATATAGCTCCCTTACGGGTCTATGCGGGGCTGGCTATCTATAGTTATTTTACACGAGGGGGAAAACCTTTTCGCCTAGCAAAAACCCCTCCTCTCTCTCTAGGCATGCTATCCTATACTAGTTCTTATTTTTTCTTCTTACTAGTAGCGGCTGCTATAGCAGCCCTATATTTACCTACTAGATCTATTTCTTTAGTCCTTATCCTCGTAGTTATCCGGATCCTAGTAGTCCTAGTAGTCCTCCTAGTTCCTCTTCCTGGTTATCCTCCTAGATTAGTTCCCTTACTAGGCTAAATTGCTTGAGCAGCTCTAGGCGTAAGAACTAGTCTGTTGCTGCTTTAATTCTCTTCTTCGTTAAGAGGAGGGAATAGTAGTCCGTAGTCCCTGCCCTTTGGAGCATCTATGCTCTGCTCTGTTGGAAGTGGGGGCAGAAGAGGAGGATGTGCTTTAGGGTTTGTCTATACCAGCCGCATGGACAGGTAGGGCTAGGGTGTCCTGGCACCTTGCGCCTAGAGAGGAAGTCCTCTAGTCTAATATGCTTAGTACGCAGTAGAGTAGCGAGTGTACTCTGTGGCTTAGACAGTTCGCTGTAAATTTGTCGAATCTTTAGGTTCTACTATATACTTTAGGCTACTAGCTTATCTTGCCTTCCTTAGCTAGTAAACTTTGTCCATCTCTTCTTCCACTTGTTCCTATATACTATGCGTAGTCTTGTTCGCTCCGGAAGACTCTAGTAGGTAGGGGGGTAGTAGTTAAGGAGGGCTGTTGCTCTTTCTCTAAGTAGAGTTCTTCTGGCTGGGCCGGCTGTGCCTCTGGTACCTAGTGTGGCCCGGGCTATCTCTTTAATGCTCTGGCAAGTGTCCTCTACCACTATTGCTACTGGGCTATCCCTAGATCTAATAGTCTAGGCCAGCGCTAGTTCGTCCAGGTAGAGTAAGAGTGGGGAAATCCCCGTCTCGTGCTCTAAAGTTTGTGTGCTAGTTGACTTGTATGCCCCTAAGATAGTGCGTAGGCACTAGTTTTGGATCTTCTATAGTGGCTGGGTGGCTGTCTTTCTCTACCCTGGGGTTCCCTCTAGGACGTGCTATACCCTATAGCCGTAGGTTATAACTAGTCTTACTATAGCTATATAGATATAGCGGGCTTTAGTAAATAAAGCTCCCTAGGTGGATGCTGCGAGTCTAGAGAGAGATGTATACTATTTAATTACCTTGGCTCCTATTTCCCTAATATAGGGTCCCTATCTAAGCTTGTTATCTACGTAGACTTCTAGAATCTTAATTATAGGCTCTAGGTATCTAGCAAATCTAGGGATACGGATCTCTGCTGCCATATTAAATCTTCTTAGTTTTCTTATAAAATAAATAAGGTAATACTTGTTAGGCGAGAAAGCTGACCCGTAGGTAGCTGCCTAGCGCTCGCAAATTTAATATACGCCCTCTAGTGTCCTATAGTTTTGTTCTGTAGATCTACTAAAGGTTAGAATATTAGTATTATCGACGAATCTAAGGAGGAAGGTATTGCCCCTACGTAGCTATGTAAGTAGGTTAGAGGCAAAGAATAGGTAGAGGATCGGAGATAGTAAGGATCCCTAGGGAATCCCGGTTAAGGTCTAGATTAGTAGACTGGTAAAGTCTCCGAAGGATAGCTAAGTAGTACGGTCCTATAGAAAGGATCGAGTGAATCTTTCTACCTATTCTAGGAGTTTTGCTATCCTTATATTATAGAGAAGCCTTCTATAAGATACGTGGTTATATACTCCCGAGATATCCAGGCTGAGGACTAAAGCCACCAGCCCTAGATCTTGTGCCCAGACAGTATAGATCTATTCTATAAGTAGGTCGAGAGCTGCTACTGCGGACCTATTTCTCCTAGCTCCTATCTATATATTAGGGAGCAGGCCGTATACTTTAGTAGCCTAGGAGATTCTATCTGCTATAATCCTCTTAAGTAGCTTCCCTAGCGTATTAAGTAGGGTAATCGGCCTAAATAATTTGGCTTTAGTATAGTTATCCCTCTATAGTTTCCTTAGGACTACGGTAATAGAGCTTTTAAACTACCTAGGGTAGTATACAAGTACGAGGCATCCCTAGAAGAGCCTAGTAAGTAGTCCGCTTAGTATCTGAGCGCACTGCTTTAGGAACCTATTAATAATCTTATCTAGGCCTAGTGCCTTATCTAGGGGGAGCTTCTTAATAGTATAGAGGACCTGCTCTTTAGTAAGGTCTTAAGGGATCTCCACTGGCTCTAGGTATATATACCTATCTAGATCTAAGAGGTCGGTGGCCCTAGGAGGGGGGAATAGTATATATAGAAAATAGAATTTCTTAGATTTATTATTACTTCTAGATATATTAGTATAGACGATAAAAAGCTCGATACGATTAGAGAATAGCCCGCACCTACGTTAGTAAAGGACGTATAATCCTTCTTAGAATTTACTAACTTTTACTAAAAGTTTATTCTAAACTATATAAAGATATTAGCGCTACTTTTAGACCTAATAAAAAAAGAGTACGGGTTTTATTAAAGAGAAAAATAGTAAATCGCCTTCGACTCGCTTAAGCGAATATTTATAGAAGCGCCGGTTCTAGATATTTATAACCCTAATCTACTAATTACGGTAGAAACTAACGCTTCGGACTACGCTATCGGCGCGACTCTAAGCTAACCCGACGAGTAGAGCGGGCTCTACTCTATTACCTACTACTCGTATAAAATATTATTACTAGAGCGTAACTATAATATCTATAATAAGAAACTATTAGCTATTATAATCGTTTTTAAAGAATAGAGATACTACTTCGAAGGAGTAAAATATTAGGTTATAATCTACTACGACTATAAAAACCTTACTTACTTTACTATAACGAAGAAGTTAAACCGCCGATAAGTTAGATAGGTAGAAGAACTAGCCTTCTACGACTTTAAGATTACCTATAGAAAGAGATTAGAAAACGTACGCGTAGATACGCTAAATAGACGACTAGATTATATAGAAGAAAAGTAAGAACCTTAGCTAGTAATTCTAGTAGAGTAGAAAGACGGTAGTTTTATACTCTTAAGAACGCTCGCTACTATATATAGTATAAAGTAATTATAACTCTAAAAAGAACTCGACGAATCGCTTACCTCGGTTAAAATACTAGCGCTAGCGATACGCCTCGAATAGAACGACTAGACTAGAAAAATTAGAGAGATATACGAAGACGACTCTACGATTTAGAAATTCGGAAATATAGAAAACGATTCTCGGCTATCTAAGAACGTAGACGGCACTATTCTATTCTTAGAATTAGTCTACGTCCCGGTTAAACTTCGGGAAGAACTCGTTAAAGATATATACGAAGTACTAGTATATAGTTATTAAGGAATCGATAAGACGATTAAGCGGATTACTAGGAGCTTCTACTTTCTAGAGCTTAGAAAGATAGTCTAATAAATAGTCTCGTAGTATAACCTCTATATTTAAAGTAAGGCCTTAAGATACTCGCTCTATAGGTTACTCTAATTACTATTAGCTCCGAAACGTTCCTAGTAATTAATCTCGCTCGACTTTATTACGGATCTACTAGAGTTAGAAGAGCTTCTTACTAAGATAAAGTACGACTTAATTTTAGTTATCGTCGATAGGCTCTCTAAGTACGTATATTACCTACTATATCTTAAATCGGTAAATACGGAAGAGTTAGCCTATATATTTCTTAGGATAATTCTTAGTAACTACGGGTTACTAGATAAGCTCGTATTAGATAGAGATTAGTTATTTATATTCCGATTTTAGTAAACTCTTACCCGTTAGCTTAGATTAAAGTATAAGCTCTCTACTACGGTATATCTATAAATAGATAAATAGATAGAACGAATAAACTAAACGCTCGAGTAATACCTACGCTACTATCTTAACTATACGTAGAATAACTAGGTAGAACTACTATCTCTCGCTTAGTTCGCCTATAATAGTTCGAAGGCGTTAGCTACTTAAGAGTTACCGTTCTATACTAATTACGGATTTAAACCTACTATCTATAAAGAGCTAATTCTAAGCGAATCTCTAGCCTAGAAAGGAATTCTTAAAGCGGACTAGCTAAAAGCGCTCTACGAATAACTATACCTCGACGTCGAGTACGTATCTATAATAATAAAATAATACTATAATAGACGGTACTAGAAGATACTAAAGCTAAAAAGAGAAGATAAAGTCTATCTTCTTAGTAAAAATTTTAAAAAAAAGTAAGAAGACCGACTAAGTAAGAAATTAGACTTTAAGAAAGTTAGCCTCTTTAAAATCGAAGAATAGATAGAAAAGATTAACTTCCGCCTTAAATTACTAGAAACTATACGGATATACCTAGTTTTCTATATCGCCTTCCTCGAACCGGTACTAAGAAACGCTACTTCTATTCGCTAAACCGAAGAAATAATACTAGAAAACCCCGACGCCGACGAAAATAGAGACTAGAACGTAGAATAGATCCTCGATAGCGGCTACGTCGACGATTAGTTTAGATATCTTCTAAAATAGAAAGGAGACTAGAATAATACCTAGAAACCTTTAGAACTATACGACTATTAGAAATTTATTAATAAGTTCTATCGCCGAAATCTAGATCGATCTATACCGCCGACGCGTTATTTAAGAAGGATCTAAAATTAAAACTAGGAGATAGAGGCTACCGCGCTTAATTTACTAGCTCGGAACTCTTAGATAGCGTAGTATTAGAACTAGCGCTAGAAGAACTAATAGATTAGAATAGACCTATAGCGTTATTAGCTAAGGGCTTACTACGTAAACGCTTTAGTAACTACTTTCCTCCGGTATTTTTAGAGTTAGTAGAGCCTCTAGCCTTACGAGTAGTCTCTAAGCGATCTAACTCTTCTAGATCCTTAATAGACTACGCCTTCTTATTTAATATTAAACTACCTCGGCGCTATAGTAAAGTCTTTTACTAACGGGAACGATCTAACTTAGAAGAAGCGGTATAAAGCGCGGTAGAAGTAGTAGAAATAGTATTAAGAGCCGCCGCTTTATCGGCAGCTACCTAGGCTAGCGCGCGTTCTAAACGAATAACTAAAAGAATTAGTAGAAGTAATAAATCTAAGAGTAGATCTATAGTTATCGGCCTCCGTACTATTAGTATTATAATAGACGTACCCGCGTCGAGTATACTCTCTATAGCGGGAATATCTAGAAGTAGTATAATATACTACCTTCTTACTCTACTCTAATAGTAGAAGATAACGAGCGTAGGAAACCGGTATATCTAGATCTAAGAGAAGATATAAAGAATTAATCTTAGCCCTAAGAAACTTACGCTTAGCCGACTAGTCTAGCCGAGTACGATTTTTAACGATCCTAGAAGAGGTACGTTTAGGAGATATAACGGGAAACTTATAGAAAGAAGAAAAGAGAAAAAAAGAATAAAGAAGCCTAAGATATAGATAGACGGATAAATCTTCGGGCCGAAGATCCTTAAGAAGGGGGGTAGTATTACGAACTCTAGGCTATACGAACTCTAGTACTCTAAGGGTAGAAAGCCTATACGGAAGAAAATATCGTAGGAACTAAGCTTCCGCACGACTAATAGAACCGTACTATAAGAGATTCTATACGGAAAGACTAGCCCTAAGAAAATCGAGCTATTAGTAATATAGAGCGGTTAGGAAATAGTCGAGAGAAAGATAGTTATTACGTCCGTTCGCTAGATTAGAAAAACGAGATTCGGAAAAGTAGTATAAGCGCCCGCGTTACGTGCGATCTACTAGACCTACTTAAAGGATTAAGAGATCTAATATTAATCTAATCTTTAGATTAATCTAATAATACGACTAATCTAAATATAGTCGTAATTCCTAAATTATTATAGCTTTTCTATTATATATAACTATACTTATTAGATAGTACTTTAACCTTCGTAGTTAACTTAAAGTTCTAATATAATCCTATTAAAGATAACGAGCCTTTCGTATACCGTATACCTACTTATTACGTAATTACTATCTATTATTCTAATTCTTTACCCTCTACTTATTATTTAAGGTAAATCTCTTAGTTACTCGAACTTACTAGGTAACTCCGAAGCCTAGTAGAAGAGGCCCGCCGTTATAATATTACTAAGATAATCTTCTAAAATTATATTACTATCTACTAAGAGATAGATAGATAGATAAATTTATTTCTTCCCGATATAGCTTTCTTACGGGTTTATACGGGGCTAGCTATCTATAGTTATTTTATACGAGGGGAAAACCTTTTCGCCTAGTAAAAACCCCTTCTCTCTCTCTAGGTATACTATCCTATACTAGTTCTTATTTTTTCTTCTTACTAATAGCGGCTACTATAGTAGCCCTATATTTACCTACTAGATCTATCTCTTTAGTTCTTATCTTCGTAGTTATCCGGGTCCTAGTAGTTCTAGTAGTCTTAGTTATTCTCCTAGTTCTTCTTCCTAGTTATCTTTCTATATTAGTTTTCTTACTAGGCTAAATTACTTAAGTAGCCCTAGGCGTAAGAACTAGTCTATTACTACTTTAATCTTCTTTTTTATTAAGAGGAGGGAGTAGTAGTCCGTAGTCTCTATTCTTTAGAGTATCTATACTTTACTCTATTAGAAGTAGAGATAGAAGAGAAGAATATACTTTAGGGTTTATCTATACTAGCCGTATAGATAGGTAGAACTAGAGTATCTTAGCATCTTACGCCTTAAGAGGAAGTTCTCTAGTCTAATATACTCTATACGTAGTAGAGTAGCGAGTATACTCTATAGCTTAGATAGTTCGCTATAGATTTATCTAATTTTTAGGTTCTACTATATACTTTAGGCTACTAGCTTATCTTATCTTCCCTAGCTAGTAGACTTTATCTATCTCTTCTTCTACTTATTTCTATATACTATACGTAGCTTCGTTTACTCCGGAAGACTCTAGTAGGTAGAGAAGTAGTAGTTAAGGAGTAAGTTTATCTTTTTTCTAAGTAGGGTTCTTCTAGTAGAGCTAGTAGCGCCTCTAGTACTTAGAGTAGCCCGAGCTATCTATTTAATACTCTAGTAAGTTTCCTCTACTACTATCGCGACTAGGCTATTTTTAGCTCTAATAGCCTAGACTAGTACTAGTTCGTCTAGGTATAGTAAGAGTAGGGGAATTCCTATCTTATACTCTAAGGTTTATATACTAGTTAACTTATACGCCCCTAAGATAGTACGTAAGTACTAGTTTTAGATCTTCTTTAGTAGCTAGATAGTTATTTCTCTCTACCCTAGAATTCTCTCTAGGATATACTATATTCTATAGCCGTAGGTAAGAACTAGCCTTACTACGGCCGTATAGATATAACGGACTTTAGTAAATAAGGCTTCCTAAGTAGACGCCGCGAGTCTAGAGAGAGATATATACTATTTAATTATCTTAGCTTCTATTTCCCTAATATAAGATTCCTATCTAAGCTTATTATCTACGTAGACTTCTAGAATCTTAATTATAGGCTCTAGGTATTTAGTAAATCTAGGGATATAAATCCCTACTACTATATTAAATCTCCTTAATTTCCTTATAAAATAAATAAAATAATACTTATCGGGCGAGAAAGCTAATCCGTAGGTAGCTACCTAGTACTCGTAAATTTAATATACTCCCTCTAGTATCCTATAGTTTTATTCTATAAATCTACTAAAGATTAGGATATTAGTATTATCGATAAATTTAAGGAGGAAGATATTACCTCTACGTAGCTATATAAGTAGATTAGAAGTAAAGAATAGGTAGAGTATCGGCGATAGTAAGAATTCTTAGAGAATCTCGGTTAAGGTCTAGATTAGTAGACTAGTAAAGTTTTTAAAGGATAGCTAAGTAGTACGGTTCTATAGAAAAGATCGGGTAAATCTTTCTACCTATTCTAGAAGTTTTACTATTCTTATATTATAGAGAAGCCTTCTATAAGATACGTAGTTATATACTTCTAAGATATCTAGGCTAAGGACTAAAGCTACTAGCCCTAGGTCTTATACCTAAATAGTATAGATCTATTCTATAAGTAGGTTAAGAGCTACTACTACGGATCTATTTCTTCTAGCTTCTATCTATATATTAGAGAGTAGGCCGTATACTTTAGTAGCCTAGAAGATTCTATCTACTATAATTCTCTTAAGTAGCTTCTCTAGCGTATTAAGTAAAGTAATCGGCCTAAATAACTTAGCTTTAGTATAGTCGTCTCTCTATAGTTTTCTAAGAACTACGGTAATAGAGCTTTTAAACTACCTAAGGTAGTATTTAAGTACGAGGTATTTCTAGAAGAGTCTAGTAAGGGGTCCCCTTAGTATCTTAGCGTATTACTTTAGGAATCTATTAGTAATCTTATCTAGGCCTAGTACTTTATTTAGAAGAAGCTTCTTAATAGTATAGAGGACCTACTCTTTAGTAAGGTCTTAGGGAATCTCTACTAATACTAGGTATATATATCTATCTAGATCTAAGAGGTCGGTAGCCCTAGGAGGTAGAAAGAACTAGTTAGTAAGGATTTCTACCTTAGACTAATTATCGTAATATAGTTATTTATCTACTCCCTAGAGGAGTAGAAACTAAGATAGAGCTAGAGGTTCTAGTACTCTTATTCTTACCTACTTTAAGAGCTTCTAGAGTATAGATAGATCCGAAGTAATCTTAGCTACTATTCTACGCTATACTTTTATTCTATCTCTTCTAATCTACCTCTTCTTACTATTAGTAATAGTTTAGTATACTATCTAGTCCTCCTCTCTCCCTATAACCGTCTACTTTCTTCTAGCTACTCTAGCCTAGTATACTAGGTCCGAATACTTCTTTATCTATTATATAGAGGCCTAGGGCGAGGATCTCGCTACTAGAATAGTCTTCTAGATTATTCTTTAGATAGCCTTCTAGAGTAGTATAGTAAAGTAATCTAGGTCTACTTTAGTATTAAGAGGGGCTACTTTAAGGTGTTCGAGCTTTAATTAGAGTATATTATTAGTTCTCTTCTAGTCTACTTTCTTCTACTAGAGTCTTAGGGGGCGTAGTTCTACGGAAGTAGAAGAAAAATTAAGTATAGTAAGGATAGGTAGGTAGTTAGAGGATAATTCGAGCTTCTAGCTAACTCTATAGCTAAGAATTCTCTCCTCTAGCTATCGTAATATAAAGATAAGATCTAGAGTACTCTCGCTACTACTATCTTATTTAGTAATAGTACCCCTTAAAAGGGCTAGATTAAGATTAGCTACGGTAGCTATCTTAATTAGGTTATCCGCTAGAATATAGTATATTAGAGAGGTTATATCTTCCTAGATAGGGTAGTAGAGGTTAAAGTCCCCTAGGAGAATATACTCTCTTAGTTTTCTAAGAACTTCCGGTAGAAGAGATAGGGTTTCTAGCGCTATACTAGTATAAGAGGCTAGCGGGGGATTATAGTAGTTATAGATATAGATTATATATATCCTAGTAATAAGAGATAGTATAATAAGATCTAGTAAATAGACTATTACTTACTAGAAGTCGGGGCTAATAGCCTTACTTATAAAGAAGTAGATTCTTACTACTTCCTCCTAGGGAAAAACTATATAGTAGATAGGGTATCTTACTATTATCTTAACCCTCGGGTTTCTCTAAGGTTTCTAGATAGCTAGAATATAGTAGATCTTTAGGTCTACTTCCTTAAAGAGCGGGAGTATTACTCTATCCTTACTCTTATAGACGTTATACTATATAATAGAGAGAGAGCCTATATCTAATATTAACTTCCTTCTATCTCTAGGTCCGGCTACGAGGGGGTTAGTAGTATAGGCTATAAGGAGGGAGTTCTCGCGGGCTTCTCTAAGGCGTATTATAAGCTATTAAGTCCGGTAAACCTTATTTAGTTAGGAGGCGGGGGGCGGCTTAAGTCTCTTAGCCTGCCTAGTTCCCTCTTAACCGACTCCTTCTCTCTAATCCTCTTCTTTAGTCTAACGGTTAACTAGTTAGTTTAAGACTATATTTTAGTTATTAGGGGTTCTTTCCGGTGCCTTTCTAGTACTACTAGGCGGGCCTAGGCGGCCTTAGTATAGTAGGCTCTACGTACTAGATAGGAGTTACTCTAGGCTATATACCTTTAAGAGTAGTTTACGTACTATATACTTTTCTTAGGGTAGTTCCTAGTATTATATACCTTACTATACTATCCGTACTTTTTCTTCTTTTTATAATAGTTAGTAATATATTCGTAGGCCTAGTACTTAAAATACTAGGTTACTATAAAGGCTACGTTATAGTACTACGCTATATAGATAGTAAAGTTAATAACTAGCCCCTTATTAATAATTTAGTTAGTAGTTTCGGGGTTTATAGTACTAAGAATAATAGTCGAGTAAGTTTTTTCCTCTAGGAGCTTCCTCTTTAGCTAGGCTAGCTTACTAATACGTAGTTCTAGATATAGAGATAGATTCTACTTCTAGATAGTTTAGATAGCTTAGAGATCTATAGTATCGATTTCTTCTCGAGGAATATTATATACTAGTACTAAGTATAGCTACTAGTTAGGCCTAACTTCTTTTCCTAGTTCTATAGTCTATTTCTAGTTCTAGAGAAGGGCTATTCTAGTTACTTTATCCGGTATAAAGATTCTAACGTCTCTACTAGGAAGCTTCTTAGTAGTAAGTACTTTTTTATACGCCTAGCTTTTTTCTACTTAGATCTTTCTAATAATTACCTTATTTAAGAGCTTAGCTATTTCTTATCTATTTACTATCTCTAGAAAGTAGAGGGTAAGTTTAGTAGTAGCTAGGGGGGTAGAGGGCTTCGGAGCTACTTAGGCTATAATTTATATCTAGCTACGAGTATTAGGTATAGGTATAGAGATAGTCTAGATACGGTTAACTATCTTTTAGATCTATTAGACCTCTTTAAGAATATTCTTAAGGCCTAGCTTCTTAGTAGCTATCTTCTAGTAGATAGTAATATAATCCTAAAAGATTATCTTAGTAATATCGAGAAAATTTTTTACCTAGCTAGAGAGGACTAAAGAGAGGCTAGCGGATGTTTATAGGGCTTAGAGGAGGATATCTACTATTTTTAAGGCTCTCTTAACGTATTCTACGCTATACTAGGTACTCTACGGTTTCTTAGGAGTATATTAGAACTAGATAGAGGTAGTTACTAGGGGAGACTATTCGCCTCTTTCTATATCCTCTATATTAACTACTTCGCGGCTATAGTTATCTTAAGTACTATTTTAGAACTCGCGAAGCCTAGAAGAGTCCTTAGGGCCCTCTTCCGGCGCCGTAGCTTAGAGTCGATTTTTTAGTATAGTTATATTTTTTTTTCTACTAAGAGATAGCTACTAAGAAGCTAGGCCTTAAAAATATCTTTAAAGAGGTCTAATAGATCTAAAAGATAGTTAACCGTATCTAGGCTATCTTTATATCTATATCTAATACTCGTAGCTAGATATAAATTATAGCCTAAGTAGCCCCGAAGCTCTCTACCCCCCTAGCTACTACTAAACTTATTCTTTACTTTTTAGAGATAGTAAATAGATAAGAAATAGCTAAGCTCTTAAATAAGATAATTATTAGAAAGATCTAGATAGAAAAAAGCTAGGCGTATAAGAAAGTACTTACTACTAAGAAGCTCCCTAGTAGAGACGTTAGAATCTTTATATTAGATAAAGTAACTAGAATAGCTCTTCTCTAGAACTAGAAATAGACTATAGAACTAGAAAAAAAAATTAGGCCTAACTAGTAGCTATACTTAGTACTAGTATATAATGTTTCTCGAGAAGAAATTAATACTATAGACCTCTAAGCTATCTAAACTATCTAGAAGTAGAACCTATTTTTATATTTAGAACTACGTATTAGTAAGCTAGCCTAGCTAAAGAGGAAGCTCTTAGAGAAGAAAACTTACTCGGCTATTATTCTTAGTACTATAAACTCTAAAAAAATATAACTACGCTAAAAAATTAACTCTAAGCTACGGCGCCGGAAGAGAGCCCTAAGAACTCTTCTAGGTCTAGCGAGACTTAAAATACTACTTAGAGTAGCTATAGCCGCGTCGTAGTTAATATAGAGGCCGTAGGAAGGGGCGAATAGCCCCCTCTAGTAACTACCTTTATCTAACTATAACGTACCTCTAATAAACCGTAGAGTATCTAGTATAGCGTAGAATACGTTAAAAGAGCCTTAAAGATAGTAGATACCCTTCTCTAAGCCCTATAAGTATCCGCTAGCCTTCTTTTAGTTCTCTCTAGCTAGGTAAAAAATTTTCTTAATATTACTAAGATAATCTTTTAGAATTATATCTCTATATACTAAAAAGTAAATACTAAAGAACTTAGTCTTAAGAATATTCTTAAGAAAGTATAGTAAGTCTAGAAGATAGTTAGCTAACTCTAGACTACTTCTACGCTCGTAGTATCTAGCTAGGCTAATATTATAGCCTAAGTAGCTCTAAAGCCTTCTATCTTTCTAGCTACTACTAAACTTATTCTATACTTTCTAAATAAAACTAATAGATAGAAGATCGCTAACCTCTCTAATAAGGCTATTATTAAGAAAATTTAGATAGAAAAAAGTCTAGCGTATAAAAAGATACTAGCTACTAAGAAGCTCTCTAGTAAAAACGTTAAGCTTTTTATATCTAATACTTAGACTAGAGTAGCTCTTCTCTAGAACTAGAAATAGACTATAGAATTAGATAGAAAAGTCCGTTCTAACTAGTAGCTCTATTTAGTACTAGTCTATAACGTCCCCCTTAAAGGTATTAATATTAAGAATCCCTAGGCCGCCTAAATTCTTTAGAATTAGAATCTATCTCTATACCTAGAACTACGTATTAGTAAGCTAGCCTAGCTAAAGAGAAAGCTCTTAGAGAGAAAAACTTACTTAGCGATTATTTTTAGTACTATAGACCCCGAGGTAGCTAACTAGATTATTACTAAAGAACTTATTAGTAACTATACGCTCTATATAGTAGAATACTATAGTATAGCCTTTATAGTAACCTAGTACTTTAAGTACTAGAACTATAGCTATATCTCTATCTACTATAGAAGAGAGAATAAATATAGCTAGTATATAGAGGTATATAATATCTAAGAGTGCTCTAAGAAAAAAATATAGTATATAAACTACTTATAAAAGTATACGGTCTAGAGTAACGCCTACTTAGTACGTAGAGCCTACTAGATAAAGGCTACTTAGGCCCGTTTAGCGGCTCTAGAGAGGTATAGAGTAGAATACTCTATAGCTAAGATATAGTCCTAAACTAACTAGTTAACGGTTAGGCTAAGAAAGAGGTCTAGAGAGAAGAAGCCGACTAAGAGAGGGCTAGGTAGGCTAAGGAACTTAAGCCGCCCCCTATCTTCTAACTAAATACGGTTTACCGGACTTAATAGCTTCTAGTATATCTCCGGAGAGAAGCCCGCGGGAACTCTCTCCGCCTCGTAGTCTATACTACCGACTTTCTCGTAGCCTAACTTAGAGATAGAAGAAAGTTAATATTAGATATAGGTACTTTCTCTATCGTATAGTATAACGTCTATAAGAGTAAGAATAGAGTAATACTCCCGCTCTTTAAGGAGGTAGACCTAAAAATCTACTATATTCTAGCTATCTAGAAACTCTAGAGAAATCCGAGAGTTAAGATAATAGTAAGATATTCTACCTACTATATAGTTTTCCCTTAGAAGAAAACGATAAGAACCTACTTCTTTATAAGTAAGGCTATTACCCTCGACTCCTAGTAAGTAATAGTCTACTTACTAGATTTTATTATACTATTTCTTACTACTAAAATACGTATAATCTATATCTATAACTACTATAATTCCCCGCTAGCCTCTTATACTAGTATAGCTCTAGAAACTCTACTTCTTCTACTAGAAGTTCTTAGAAAACTAGAGAAGTATATTCTTCTAGGAAACTTTAATTTCTACTATCCTATCTAGGAAGATATAATCTCTCTAATATACTATATTCTAGCGAATAATCTAATTAAGATAGCTATCGTAGCTAATTTTAACCTAGCTCTTTTAAGAAATACTATTACTAGACGAGATAGTAGTAGCGAGAGTACTCTAGATTTTATCTTTATATTACGGTAGCTAGAGAAGAGAATTCTTAGCTATAAAGTTAGCTAGAAGCTTAAATTATCCTCTAACTATCTATCTATTCTTACTATACTCGATTTTTCTCTTACTCTCGTAGAACTACTATAAGATAGTAAAGCCGAAATAATAGTATTACTTTTAACTAAAAATCTATATATAAGAAGAAAGGAAAGAAAGTCTAGAAAGAGAGGGTAAAGGATAAATATACCTAGTCGCTTAGCGCTAGGCCCGTATCCTAGTATCTAACCGAGTTATTCTTAGTAAAGCTAGGGCCTCTAGTTACTATTAAGTATCTATCTAGTTATCTAGGGTAGTAGCGCTTAAGAAGCCTAATACTATCTCCTTCTTCTCTAAGCGAGGTCTACTAAGCTTCTTAAAAAATTTAGATAGCTCGGGCGTATTCTTATAGTATACGTAGTACTTACGGATTTTATTAGAAGTATTCTTATAGTTACTCTAGTATTACTATAGGAGATTAGAGTTCTACTCGTCCTAGTTACCTATAAAGGTAACCTTATACTATACTTTATATCTTAAGTTTCGGTAGTCTACTACCTCTAGTACTTCCTACTCCTTATAAGTTTTATTCTCGTTCTTATTAAAGATTATATATACTAGACTAGGCTTCTAGATCTAACCCGGGTATAGGTTATCTAGAGTAAGGTATAGCTTCTAGGGGTAGAATATAGGAAAGATTTCTTTCTCTTATATATAAGGAGGTATAGTAACTTCGTATACTTTACCGTTAATTAACTTAGTAATTTTCTACGGACTAAGGTTCTTTAGTAAGAGAGACTTACTATTTCGTCCTAGGTTAAAGTCTCGGGCGTTAATAAATACTTTATCGCCTATACGGAAAGTAGGGTATAGCTAGCGGAATTTATCTACGTAGCGGGCTTATTCTTCTTATATTTAGGCTAGTTATTCTTAGAGGAAGCTTCTTATAGTATTTAACCTTTTAACTAACCGGTCTACTCTAATTACTTCTACTTTTCTAGTACCCTAGTAGATTTTTATAGGCTCTAAGCTAGTACGTAGATAGAATCCGTTATCGGCGAAGAATAGCGATATACTAGTTAATACGCTAATATATATATTAGCTATAAATTTAGCTTTAGATAGAAAGTCGACCTAGTTATCTTACGCGTAGTTAATATATATCCGGAGGTACTTTTTAAGATCTTTAATAGAGCTCTCGCTCTAGCTATTAGTCTAGAGGTAAAAGATAGTTAATATTTTAATCTTTACGTTATATCGTTCTATAATTCTTCTATAGATATAGGAGTCTATAGCGCTATCTTAGTCGGAGATAATATCTATTAGAAAACCTCGTATATAAAAGAGGCGGCGGTTTAGAGCCTCTACGGTTTCTTTAGCACCTAGTATTATTATTAGCTCGTAGATCTTTTCTTTAGTTAAACGGTCTATAATAACTAAATAGTATCGGTATCTCTAATTCTTCCTAGTATATAGCGGTAGTTTTTCTATAAAGTCTAGGATTACGTAGAGCTACTTCTATTAGAGAATAGGTAGCGGTTTAAGTAGTTCTTACTTTTACTCTAAGTATAGCTTATAGCGGCGGTAGTAGTAATAGTTCTTATAGAAACGAGTAACGTCTTTTCTTTATCTAGCCTACTAGTAGTTTTCTATAAGCTTCCTATATATAGCTTTAGGTCCTAGGTATTCTATAAGTAGTTTTTCGTAGTAATTCTATAGGAGGCGTAGGCGTAGTAGTTAGTAGTCTAGGATAATAAGCGCGTCTTTTAGCTATACCTAACTATCTTTTACTAAGAAGTTCTAAATATTTTTCTTATAGCCCTTCCTAATTAAGTGGCTTAGTACACGTCTATCTTTAGTATTAATACTTCTATAGAGGTCCTAGATTACTCTATTCTTCTCGTAGGCTTCGCTAATAAGTATATCGAGGTCTTTTTATCTAGCTTCCTAGGTTTCCTAGGCTTCCTAGGTTTTCTAGGTCTAATTATCTTCCGGCTCTTAAGAGTCTAACTCCTTCTTCTTTAGATTATTAGTAGTAAAGAGAATAGAATTAATAGCGATCTTTATATTAGGTTCTAGGTTTAAGTCCCGAAGTAGTTATTAGAACTGGTATTACTTCCTTAGGTCGTTAATTCCTTACGGTAAGTCCTACGTTCTCCTTATAAGCGAGTCTAGCTTCTCTTCTTATTTACCTAGCCGGTAGGAGATAATAAAGTTAAAGGCGGATAGAAATTTAGCCTAGCGGGCTTAGCGGCTAGTTAGCTGCTTAGTTATTATAAAATACTCTAGATTCTTATAATCCGTAAGTACCTTAATAGGCTTATCTATAGGAGTACTTATAAGTTCTAGTTCCTAAGTCTTAAAGAAGCGAATAATAGTAAGTAGCTCTTTATCGTAGATTATATAGTTATACTTAGTTAAGGACATTTTCTTAGAAAAGTATATAACTAGTTTAAGTACTCCGTCGTATATCTACGATAGAATATCTATACTAATAAAGTCTAAGGCATCCGTTTTAACCTATATTTCCTTTTTAGGGTCGAAATATATAAGAATAGGTACGGAGGTAAATATAGCTTACAGTTAGTTAAAGGCGGCTTATTTCTTATTATCCTATATAAACTTCTAGTATCTTATCTTACGTTTTCTATTCCTAGTTATAAATTATTCTTCTTTTATTATCTTAGTAAGGGGGCGTGTTATATAGGAGAAGTTCTTAATAAAGCGGCGGTAGAAGTTTATAAAGCTAAGGAAGGCTTATATATCCTTAACTAACGTCGGTGCCTCCTAGTTAATAATAGTAGAGACTTTTTCTAGGTCTATTTTAATTCCGTTTATACTAATAATAAGGCCGAGGTACTTAACTAATCTAATATTAAATTCGTATTTATTAAGGTCGAGTTAGAGACCACGGTCCTTTAGTCGTTAGAGGACTTTATTAATATTTTTAGCGTGTTTATCCTTCTTTTTACTATAGATAAGGATATTATCTAGGTACGCTATATAAAACTTATCTAGATATTCGAGTATAGAATTATTAATATAGCTCTAAAAGGTGCCTAGCGCATTATAGAGCCTAAAGGGTATAACTAGGTATTCGTACTAACTAAAGCGAGTGTTAAAAGCGGTAAAATACTTATAGCCTTTCTTAATTCGGATCCGGTTAAAGGCATAGATAACGTCGAGTTTTATAAAGATCTTAGCCTTACTAAGCTAGGCAAGGGTTTTATTAATATATAGGATTAGGTATCGGTTCTTCTTAGTAATAGCGTTTAGAGCTCTATAGTTAATATAGACTCTAAGTCCTCCTTCTAGCTTTCTAATAATAAGTAGAGGTACGGTATAGTCCGAAGAGCTAGGGCGAATAAACCCTTTTCCGAGATATTCGTTAATATATTTCTTAACCGCTTCGTTTTCTTATTAAGATATTAGACGGTAGCTTTTTATATAAGGAGGTTTATAGTTAGATTTAAGCTTAATTTTATAGTCTTCTTTCTAGTAAGAAGGAAGTATATCCGCTTCTATCTTATCCTAGAGTTCTTTAATCTAGTAGTATTCCTTCGGTAGCTAGGCAAGACGTTCTTCTCGTCTATATATTTTCTTTCTATTTATAAACTTCTAAAAGTCGTCTTCTCTAGTTATAGCTACGCTAGTATTTATAGTAGGTTCCGTAGGCGTGTAGTAGTATTCTTTATATCTAGGAAGTAATACTAAGTAGAAGAGTATAGATATAGAATATAGTTAAATATCTAGTTAGGATTTCTCTATCTTCTATTTAGGTTAGTATCTAATAGCGTATTTAGTATAAGGTTTTATAGTAAGATAGCTAGCCTTAAAGTACTAAGGCTTATAAAACTTAACTAACCGCTTATTCTAGTCGATATACGGGTTATAAGTACGTAACTATCCGTCTCTAAGGATTAGTAGATAGTCTCCTAGGTTAATAATATAGTAGAGAAGTTATTCCTTATAAGAACTAATATTAATATTAACTAGGGAGGTATAGATAATATATTAGAAGAATATTCCGTCTTCTAAAGTTATAGTAATCTATTTAATAAGAGGGATCTTTATTATCTTATACGCGCGAATAAAGAAGGTATTAATAAGCTTAGCTTAGCTTCTATTATCGATAAGAGAACGTATATTACTACTAGCTACTATAGTATATATAATAAGATAAGTTCCCTTAATTTTATACGCGCGATTATCTACTACGAAGTTTAACACCTTTATCTCTTTCTAACTACGACTAGCTAGCTACTCGTCTAGCTTCTTCTACTCTTATAGTTCTAGAGAGCGACTTACTTCTAGGACTAGAAGTTTTCCGACTCGCTATTAGAGTTAAGTTCCTTAATACTCTAGATATACGCGAACCTAGCGCGGTTATTATTAAAATAGTAGGTATTAGATATAAAGTAGCCTAAGCCTCTATAGCTACGGCAGCGTCCCTACCTCGTTATTACGAGGTATTCCTCGTCTAATAGCTTTAAGAGTTTTAGCTTAGGCTTATACTATAGTCTAATCTAGTCTCTTAGTTTAGTAGTAGTAGGTATACGGCTCTATTAGCTATCTTAGTCTATATTACCGCTTCTAGTTCTATTCTAGCGGCTAAGGTTATCTTAAGTAGGTTTCTAGTTATAGATAGGCTTAGTACGATCTCTTTTAGGATTATTACTATTATTTATTCTTTTATTAGAACGGATATTTATAGACTTAATCTCTTAACGACGATATTCGGCCTTACGAAGAGTTTTAAGTAGCTATTCGAGAGAGATAAAGGTAAGAGTAGCTACTAAGAGGGCTAAGCTAATAGAAATACTATTCTATATCTTATCGATCTTCTCTTCTTTAGTTAGATTAGTAAGAAACTAGAGTATATATAGGCGGGCGTAGTAGAAGTCTACCGTCTCTTTCTCGCTTTATCTAGTAAGAATAAGGTTATTAGTAGCTTTTTTCTTTGCGATATCTATTCTATATATCTTTCCTAGCTTTTCTAAGAAATCTAGGGCTATCTAGTAGCTACTAATATACGGGCGTATTATAGTAGTAATTAAATTAGTAAGGCGAGAGTAGATATAGCGAATTATTAGCTTCTAATTTCCTTTAAAGAAGTCCTCTTCGACTTTAAACTTAAAGATTATATTATTCTTAAAGTTAACGAAAGTATAGATATTAGTAGAGATAAGCTTATTAATATCTTCTATAAGTATTTTACGTAAGCTCTAATAAAGAAGGGTTCGCTATAAGGTAATAGTTTCTTTCCTTAGTTAACGTTTCTAGTTAAGGCTACGAATATTAGTACTAGGGAGGGTATCTTTATAATAGTTAGCGATATTCTTAGTTAGAAGGTTGTTTTCTTAGATAAGCCGGCTAATCTTATCGTTACTTTCCTTAATAACTCTATTAGATCTAGCGATTATCTTCTTATAGGTCTATTTAAGTTTCTTATACTTATTCTAAAGAGAGACGTAGGCTATATACTCTTTACTAGTAGCTATTTAAGTAACTTAGAGAACGTAGTAGAACTTAGTACGCTAGTTTACTATTACTATAGTATACTAGTTATAGAAGATATATTCGTTAGGCTAGCGAATAGAGTCGAGTCCGTAGTTACTTAGTATTCCGGGGTTAATAGTAAGATTAAGATCCGTGGCTAATAAATATATAAGTTCTTCGGGTTCTAGGTTTCTGCGTAAGGTAGTACGACGTAAGATAGAACCGGTAGCTTAACTTTACTAGTCTAAGGTATTAGGAAAGCTCTAAAATAGAATAGTACTACTTATAAACTCGTTAAGGTTCTAGCTAGGTCCCCTAACTATATTACTAAATAATTCTTCTTTATTATCGCTTAGGTAAATAGAAGTAGTACTAGCGATACTACTAGTACGGCTACGGGTATAGCTTATAGGGAATAGGCTTTATTACGCTATAATCTTCGCTAATTATTCTAGTTTTTAGAGTAGTTTAACTCGTGTTTCGGGTGAAACTCTAAAGAGATTAGTGCGGGATTAACGAGAATCTTCGTATCTTATTAAAGAAGATAGATTTTCTATAATTATACTATTGTTTCTCTAATAGTATAGGTTTTAATATTTCTAAGTTACTTATCGTAGAATATTAGTATTATTAAGTTCTAGTTATAGGTTATCGAGTTTAGGTTCTAGTTAATAGTACGGGTATCGGGTTATTAAGTTTAGGTTCCTTATTAGTAGTATATAGATTATATAAAGTAGTAAAGCCGAAATAATAGTATTACTTTTAACTAAAAATCTATATATAAGAAGAAAGAAAAGAGAGTCTAGAAAGAGAGGGCGAAGGGTAAATATATCTAGTCGCTTAGCGCTAGGCCCGTACTCTAGTACCTAACCGAGTTATCCTTAGTAAAGCTAGAGCCTCTAGTTACTATTAAGTATCTACTTAGTTGCCTAGGGTAATAGCGCTTAAGAGGCCTAATAACTACGCCCTCTAAGGCTCTAGTAGAAGAAAGTAGACTAGAAAAGAACTAATAATATACTCTAATTAAAGCTCGAATATCTTAAAATAGCCTCTCTTAATATTAAAGTAGACCTAGATTACTTTACTATACTACTCTAAAAGGCTATCTAAAGAATAATCTAAAAGACTATTTTAGTAGCGAGACCCTCGCTCTAGACCTCTATATAATAGATAAAGAAGTATTCGGACCTAGTATACTAGGTAAGAGTAGCTAAAAGAAAGTAGATAGCTATAGAAAGAGAGAAGGACTAGATAGTATACTAAACTATTACTAATAGTAAGAAGAGATAGATTAGAAGAAATAAAATAAAAGTATAGCGTAGAATAGTAGCTAAGATTACCTTAGACCTATCTATACTCTAGAAGCTCTTAAAGTAGATAAGAATAAAAGTACTAGAATCTCTAGCTCTATCTTAGTTCCTACTCCTCTAGAAAGTAGATAAATAACTATATTACGATAACTAGTCTAAGGTAGAAATCCTTACTAACTAGTTCTCTCTATCTTCTAGAGCTACCGACCTCTTAGATTTAGATAGATATATATATCTAGTACTAGTAGAGATTTTCTAAGACCTTACTAAAGAGTAGATCCTCTATACTATTAAGAAGCTTCTCTTAGATAAGGTACTAGGCCTAGATAAAATTACTAATAGATTTCTAAAGTAATACGCTAAGATACTAAGGGGATTTCTTACTAGACTCTTTTAGAAATATCTCGTACTTAGATACTACTCTAGATAGTTTAAAAGCTCTATTACTATAGTTCTTAGAAAACTATAGAGAGACGACTATACTAAAGCTAAGTTATTTAGGCTAATTACTTTACTTAATACGCTAAAAAAGCTACTTAAGAGGATTATAATAGATAGAATCTCTTAGGCTACTAAAGTATATAGTCTACTCTTTAATATATAGATAGAAGCTAGAAGAAATAGATCTATAGTAGTAGCTCTTAACCTACTTATAGAATAGATCTATACTATCTAGATATAAGACTTAGGGCTAGTAGCTTTAGTTCTTAGCCTAGATATTTCGAAAGTATATAACTACGTATTTTATAGAAGACTTCTCTATAATATAAGAATAGTAAAACTCCTAGAATAGGTAGAAAGATTTACTTAATTCTTTCTATAGGATCGTACTACTTAGCTATTCTTTGGAGACTTTACTAGTCTACTAATCTAGACCTTAACCGGGATTCTTTAGAAATTCTTACTATCGCCGATACTCTACCTATTCTTTATTTCTAATCTACTTATATAGCTACGTAGAGATAATACCTTCCCCCTTAGATTCGTCGATAATACTAATATTCTAATCTTTAGTAGATTTATAGAATAAAACTATAGAATACTAGAGGGAGTATATTAAATTTACGAGTACTAGGTAGCTATCTACGGGTTAGCTTTCTCGCCCGATAAGTATTATCTTATTTATTTTATAAGAAAACTAAGAAGATTTAATATAGATAGATAGATAGATAAATTCATTTCTTCCCGATATAGTTCCCTTACGGGTCTATGCGGGGCTGGCTATCTATAGTTATTTTACACGAGGGGGAAAACCTTTTCGCCTGGCAAAAACCCCTCCTCTCTCTCTGGGCATGCTATCCTATACTAGTTCTTATTTTTCCTTCTTACTAGTAGCGGCTACTATAGCAGCCCTATATTTACCTGCTAGACCTATCTCTTTAGTCCTTATCCTCGTAGTTGTCCGGGTTCTAGTGGTCCTGGTGGTCCTAGTTGTCCTCCTAGTTCCTCTTCCTAGTTATCTTCCTATATTAGTTCCCTTACTAGGCTAAATTGCTTAAGCAGCCCTAGGCGTAAGAACTAGTCTATTGCTGCTTTAATCCCCTTCTTTATTAAGAGGAGGGAGTAGTAGTCCGTGGTTCCTGCCCTTTAGAGTATCTGTGCCCTGCCCTGTTGGAAGTGGGGGCAGAAGAGGAGGATATGCTTTGGGGTTTGTCTATGCTAGCCGCATAGACAGGTAGGACTAGAGTGCCCTGGCACCTTGCGCCTTAAGAGGAAGTCCTCTAGTCTAATATACTCTATACGTAGTAGGGTGGCGAGTGTGCTCTGTGGCTTGGATAGTTCGCTATAGATTTGTCTAATTTTTAGGTTCTACTATATACTTTAGGCTACTAGCTTGTCTTATCTTCTCTAGCTAGTAGACTTTATCTATCTCTCCTTCTACTTATTCCTATATACTATACGTAGCTTCGTTCGCTCCGGGAGACTCTAGTAGGTAGAGGGGTAGTAGTTAAGAAGTAAGTTTGCCTTTTTTCTAAGCAGGGTTCTTCTAGCAGGGCTAGTGGCGCCTCTAGTACTTAGAGTAGCCCGAGCTATCTATTTAATACTCTAGCAAGTTTCCTCTACTACTATCGCGACTAGGCTATTTCTAGCTCTAATAGCCTAGGCTAGTGCTAGTTCGTCTAGGTGTAGTAAGAGTAGGGGAATCCCTATCTTATGCTCTAAGGTTTATATGCTGGTTGACTTATACGCCCCTGAGATAGTGCGTAGGCACTGGTTTTAGATCTTCTTTAGTGGCTAGATAGTTGTTTTTCTCCACCCTAGGATTCCCTCTAGGGTATACTATACCCTATAGCCGTAGGTAAGGACTAGCCTTACTACGGCCGCATAGATATAACGGGCTTTAGTAAATGAGGCTCCCTAGGTAGACGCCGCGAGTCTAGAGAGAGATGTGTACTATTTAATTACCTTAGCTCCTGTTTCCCTAATATAGGGTCCCTATCTAAGCTTGTTGTCTACGTGGACTCCTAGAATCTTAATTGTAGGCTCTAGGCATCTAGTAAATCTAGGGATACGGATCCCTGCTACTATATTAAATCTCCTTAGTTTCCTTATAAAATAAATGAGGTAATACTTATCGGGCGAGAAAGCTAACCCGTGGGTAGCTGCCTAGTGCTCGCAAATTTAATGTGCTCCCTCTAGTGTCCTATAGTTCTATTCTATAGATCTACTAAAGGTTAGAATATTAGTATTATCGACGAATCTAAGGGGGAAGGTATTACCCCTGCGTAGCTATGTAAGTAGGTTAGATGTAAAGAATAGGTAGAGTATCGGCGATAGTGAGGATCCCTGGGGAATCCCGGTTGAGGTCTGGATTAGTAGACTGGTGAAGTCTCCGAAGGATAGCTGAGTGGTACGGTCCTGTAGAAAGGATCGGGTAAATCTTTCTACCTATTCTAGGAGTTTTGCCATCCTTATATTGTAGAGAAGCCTTCTATAAGATACGTGGTTATATGCTCCCGAGATATCTAGGCTAAGGACTAAAGCTACTAGCCCTAGGTCTTGTACCTAGATAGTATAGATCTGTTCTGTAAGTAGGTTAAGAGCTGCTACTGCGGATCTGTTTCTCCTAGCTCCCATCTATATATTAGGGAGCAGGCCGTATGCTTTAGTAGCCTGGGAGATTCTATCTGCTATAATCCTCTTAAGTAGCTTCCCTAGCGTATTAAGTAAAGCAATCGGCCTAAATAACTTGGCTTTGGTATAGTCGTCCCTCTGTGGTTTTCTGAGGACTACGGTAATAGAGCTTTTGAACTGCCTAGGGTGGTATCTAAGTGCGAGGCATCCCTAGAAGAGCCTGGTGAGGGGTCCCCTTAGTGTCTTAGCGCATTGCTTTAGGAACCTGTTGGTGATCTTGTCTGGGCCTAGTGCCTTGTCTGGGGGAAGCTTCTTAATGGTGTGGAGGACCTGCTCTTTAGTAAGGTCTTGGGGAATCTCTACTGGCACTGGGTATATACACCCATCCAGATCTGAGAGGTCGGTGGCCCTGGGAGGTGGGAAGAACTAGTTGGTAAGGATTTCTGCCTTGGACTGGTTATCGTAATGTAGTTGTTCATCTGCTCCCTGGAGGGGTGGGAACTAAGGTGGGGCTGGAGGTTCTAGTGCCCTTGTTCTTGCCCACTTTGAGAGCTTCCAGAGTGTAGATGGGTCCGAAGTAATCTTAGCTACTGTTCTGCGCCATGCTTTTGTTCTATCTCTTCTGATCTACCTCTTCTTGCTATTAGCAATAGTTTGGTATACTACCCAGTCCTCCTCCCTCCCTATGGCCGTCCACTTTCTTCTAGCTGCTCTAGCCTGGTGTACTAGGTCCGAACACTCCTTTGTCCATTGTATAGAGGCCCAGGGCGAGGGTCTCGCTACTGGAATGGTCTCCTGGATTGTCCTTTGGATAGCCTCCTGGAGTAGTGTAGTAAAGTAATCTAGGTCTGCTTTAGTGTTAAGAGGGGTTGCTTTAAGGTGTTCGAGCTTTAATTAGAGTATATTATTAGTTCTCTTCTAGTCTGCTTTCTTCTACTGGGGCCTTAGGGGGCGTAGTTCTACGGGGGTAGGAGAAAAATTAAGTGTAGTAAGGATAGGTAGGTGGTTAGAGGATGATTCGAGCTCCTGGCTAACTCTATAGCTAAGGATTCTCTTCTCTAGCTACCGTAATATAAAGATAAGGTCTAGAGTACTCTCGCTGCTACTATCTCGTCTAGTAATAGTGCCCCTTAGAAGGGCTAGGTTAAGATTAGCTGCGGTAGCTATCTTAATTAGGTTATCTGCTAGGGTGTGGTATATTAGGGAGGTTATACCTCCCTAGATAGGATGGTAGAGGTTAAAGTCCCCTAGGAGAATGTGCTCCCCTAGTTTTCTAAGAACTTCCGGTAGAAGAGATAGGGTTTCTAGCGCTGTACTAGTATAAGAGGCTGGCGGGGGATTATAGTAGTTATAGATGTAGATTATATATGTCCTAGTAATAAGGGATAGTGTGATAAGATCTAGTGAATGGACTGTTACTTGCTAGGAGTCGGGGCTAATAGCCTTACTTATAAAGAAGTAGGTTCTTACTACTCCCTCCTAGGGAAAAACTATATAGTAGATAGGGTGTCTTGTTGTTGTCTTAACCCTCGGGTTTCTCTAAGGTTCCTAGATAGCTAGGATATAGTGGATCTTTGGGTCTACTTCCTTAAAGAGCGGGAGCATTACCCTATTCTTGCTCTTATGGACGTTATACTATATAATAGAGAGAGAGACTATATCTAATATTGACTTCCTTCTATCTCTAGGTCCGGCTACGAGGGGGCTAGTAGTATAGGCTATAAGGAGGGAGTTCCCGCGGGCTCCTCTAAGGCGTGTTGTGAGCTGTTAAGTCCGGTAAACCTTATTTAGTTAGGAGGCGGGGGGCGGCTTAAGTCTCTTAGCCTGCCTGGTCCCCTCTTAACCGGCTCCTCCTCCCTAATCCTCTTCCTTAGTCCAACGGTTAACTAGTTAGTTTAAGGCTGTGTTTTAGTTATTAGGGGTTCTTCCCGGTGCCTTTCTAGTGCTGCTAGGCGGGCCTAGGCGGCCTTAGCATGGCAGGCTCTGCGTGCTAGGCAGGAGTTGCTCTAGGCTATGTGCTTTTGAGAGCAGTTTACGCACTGTATACTTTCCTTAGGGTAGTCCCTAGTATTATATACCTTGCTATACTATCCGTACTTTTCCTTCTTTTTATAATGGTTAGTAATATATCTGTAGGCCTGGTACTTAAAATACTGGGTTACTATAAAGGCTGCGTTATAGTACTACGCTATATAGATAGTAAAGTTAATAATAAGCCCCTTATTAATAATCTAGTTAGCGGTTTCGGGGTTTGTAGTGCTAAGAATGATGGCCGAGTAAGTTTTCTCCTCTAAGAGCTTCCTCTTTAGCTAGGCTAGCTTACTAATACGTAGTCCTGGGTGTAGAGATAGGTTCTGCTCCTAGATGGTTTAGATGGTTTAGGGGTCTGTAGTATTAATTTCTTCTCGAGGGACGTTGTGTACTAGCACTAAGTATAGCTACTAGTTAGGCCTAACTTCTTTTCCTAGTTCTGTAGTCTATTCCTAGTCCTAGAGAAGGGCTATTCTAGTTACTTTATCCGGTATAAAGATCTTAACGTCTCTACTAGGGAGCTTCTTAGTAGCAAGTACTTTCTTACACGCCTAGCTTTTTCCTGCCTAGATCTTTCTAATAATTACCTTATTTAAGAGCTTAGCTATTTCTTATCTATTTACTGTCTCTAGGAAGTAGAGGGTAAGTTTAGTAGTAGCTGGGGGGGTAGGAGGCTTCGAGGCTGCTTAGGCTGTAATTTATATCTAGCTGCGAGTATTAGGTATAGGTATAGAGGTAGCCTAGATACGGTTAACTGTCTTTTAGACCTATTAGACCTCTTTAAGAATATCCTTAAGGCCTAGCTCCTTAGTAGCTACCTCCTAGTAGATAGTAATATAATCCTAGAAGATTGTCTTAGTAATATCGAGAAAATTTTTTACCTAGCTAGAGAGAACTAAAGAGAGGCTAGCGGATATTTGTAGGGCTTAGAGGAGGGTATCTACTATTTTTAAGGCTCTCTTAACGTATTCTACGCTATACTAGGTGCTCTACGGTTTCTTAAGGGTATATTAGGGCTAGGTAGAGGTAGTTACTAGGGGAGGCTATTCGCCTCTTCCTATATCCTCTATATTAACTACTTCGCGGCTGCAGTTGTCTTAAGTACTATTTTAGAACTCGCGAAGCCTAGGAGAGTCCCTAGGGCCCTCTCCCGGCGCCGTAGCTTAGGGTCGATTTTTTGGTATAGTTATATTTTTTTCTAAAGTTTAAGCGATAAATCTTAATTATAGGCTCTAGGTATCTAGCAAATCTAGAAATACGGATCTCTACTACTATATTAAATCTTCTTAGTTTCCTTATAAAATAAATAAGGTAATACTTATCGGGCGAGAAAGCTAACCCGTAGGTAGCTACCTAGTACTCGTAAATTTAATATACTTCCTCTAGTATCCTATAGTTCTATTCTATAGATCTACTAAAGATTAGAATATTAGTATTATCGACGAATCTAAGGGGAAAGGTATTACTCCTACGTAGCTATATAAGTAGATTAAAAGTAAAGAATAGATAGAGTATCGGCGATAGTAAGGATCCCTAGGAAATTCCGGTTAAGATCTAGATTAGTAGACTAGTAAAGTCTCCGAAGGATAGCTAAGTAGTACGGTCCTATAGAAAGAATCGAGTAAATCTTTCTACCTATTCTAGGAGTTTTACTATTCTTATATTATAGAGAAGCCTTCTATAAGATACGTAGTTATATACTTCTAAGATATCTAGGCTAAGAACTAAAGCTACTAGCTCTAGGTCTTATATCTAGATAATATAGATCTATTCTATAAGTAGGTTAAGAGCTACTACTACGGATCTATTTCTCCTAGCTCCTATCTATATATTAGAGAGTAGATCGTATACTTTAGTAGCCTAGGAGATTCTATCTACTATAATCCTCTTAAGTAGCTTTTCTAGCGTATTAAGTAAAGTAATCGGCCTAAATAACTTAGCTTTAGTATAGTCGTCCCTCTATAGTTTCCTAAGAACTACGGTAATAGAGCTTTTAAACTATCTAGAGTAGTATCTAAGTACGAGATATCTTTAGAAGAGTCTAGTAAGGAGTCCCCTTAGTATCTTAGCGTATTACTTTAGAAACCTATTAGTAATCTTATCTAGGCCTAGTACCTTATCTAGGGGAAGCTTCTTAATAGTATAGAGGATCTACTCTTTAGTAAGGTCTTAGGGAATCTCTACTAGTACTAGATATATATACCTATCTAGATCTAAGAGGTCGGTAGCCCTAAAAGGTAGAAAGAACTAGTTAGTAAGGATTTCTACCTTAGACTAGTTATTATAATATAGTTATTTATCTACTTTCTAAAGGGGTAAGAACTAAGATAGGGCTAGAGGTTCTAGTACCCTTATTCTTATCTACTTTAAGAGCTTCTAGAGTATAGATAGGTCCGAAGTAATCTTAGCTACTATTCTACGCTATACTTTTATTCTATCTCTTCTAATCTACCTCTTCTTACTATTAGTAATAGTTTAGTATACTATCTAGTTCTTCTCCCTCCCTATAGCCGTCTACTTTCTTCTAGCTACTCTAGCCTAGTATACTAGATCCGAATACTCTTTTATCTATTATATAGAGGCCTAGGGCGAGGGTCTCGCTACTAGAATAGTCTTCTAGATTATCCTTTAGATAGCCTTCTAGAGTAGTATAGTAAAGTAATCTAGGTCTACTTTAGTATTAAAAGGGGCTGCTTTAAGATATTCGAGCTTTAATTAGAGTATATTATTAGTTCTCTTCTAGTCTACTTTCTTCTACTAGAGTTTTAGGGGGCGTAGTTCTACGGGGGTAGGAGAAAAATTAAGTATAGTAAGGATAGATAGATAGTTAGAGGATAATTCGAGCTTCTAGCTAACTCTATAGCTAAGAATTCTCTTCTCTAGCTACTATAATATAAAGATAAGGTCTAGAGTACTCTCGCTACTACTATCTCGTCTAGTAATAGTACTTCTTAGAAGAGCTAGGTTAAGATTAGCTATAGTAGCTATCTTAATTAGATTATTCGCTAGAATATAGTATATTAGGGAGGTTATACCTTCCTAGATAGAATAGTAGAGATTAAAGTCTCCTAGGAGAATATACTCTCCTAGTTTTCTAAGAACTTCCGGTAGAAAAGATAGAGTTTCTAGCGCTATACTAGTATAAGAGGCTAGCGGGAGATTATAGTAGTTATAGATATAGATTATATATATCCTAGTAATAAGAAATAGTATAATAAGATCTAGTAAATAGACTATTACTTACTAAGAGTCGGGGCTAATAGTCTTACTTATAAAGAAGTAGGTTCTTACTACTTTCTTTTAGGGAAAAACTATATAGTAGGTAGAGTATCTTACTATTATCTTAACTCTTAGATTTCTCTAAGATTCCTAGATAACTAGGATATAGTAGATCTTTAGATCTACTTCCTTAAAGAGCGGAAGTATTACCCTATTCTTACTCTTATAGACGTTATACTATATAATAGAGAGAGAGTCTATATCTAATATTAACTTTCTTTTATCTCTAAGTCCGGCTACGAGGGGGCTAGTAGTATAGGCTATAAGGAGAGAGTTTCCGCGGGCTCCTCTAAGGCGTATTATAAGCTATTAAGTCCGGTAAATCTTATTTAGTTAGGAGGCGGGGGGCGGCTTAAGTCTCTTAGCCTACCTAGTCCCCTCTTAACCGGCTCCTCCTCCCTTATATCTTACTATACTATCCGTACTTTTTCTTCTTTTTATAATAGTTAGTAATATAACCGTAGGCCTAGTACTTAAAATACTAGATTACTATAAAAACTACGTTATAGTACTACGCTATATAGATAGTAAAGTTAATAATAAGCTTCTTATTAATAATCTAGTTAGCGGTTTTAGAATTTATAGTACTAAGAATAATAGCTAAGTAAGTTTTTCTCTCTAGAAGCTTTCTCTTTAGCTAGACTAGCTTACTAATACGTAGTTCTAAGTATAAAGATAGGTTCTACTTCTAGATAGTTTAGATAGCTTAGAAGTCTATAGTATTAATTTCTTCTCGAGAAACGTTATATACTAGTACTAAGTATAGCTACTAGTTAGGCCTAACTTTTTTTTCTAGTTCTATAGTCTATTCTTAGTTCTAGAGAAGGGCTATTCTAGTTACTTTATCTAGTATAAAGATTCTAACGTCTCTACTAGGGAGCTTCTTAGTAGTAAGTACTTTCTTATACGCCTAGCTTTTTTCTACCTAGATCTTTCTAATAATTATCTTATTTAAGAGCTTAGCTATTTCTTATCTATTTACTATCTCTAGAAAGTAGAGAGTAAGTTTAGTAGTAGCTAGGAGGGTAGGGGGCTTTAGGGCTACTTAGGCTATAATTTATATCTAGCTACGAGTATTAGATATAGATATAGAGATAGCTTAGATACGGTTAACTATCTTTTAGATCTATTAGATCTCTTTAAGAATATTCTTAAGGCCTAGCTTCTTAGTAGCTACCTTCTAGTAGATAGTAATATAATTCTAGAAGATTATCTTAGTAATATCGAGAAAATTTTTTACCTAGCTAGATAGAATTAAAGAGAGGCTAGCGGATATTTATAGAGCTTAGAGGAGAGTATCTACTATTTTTAAAACTCTCTTAACGTATTCTATACTATACTAGGTACTCT
This sequence comes from Botryosphaeria dothidea, assembly GCA_011503125.2. NCBI lineage: Eukaryota > Fungi > Ascomycota > Dothideomycetes > Botryosphaeriales > Botryosphaeriaceae > Botryosphaeria > Botryosphaeria dothidea. Next base: position 4,659,436 of record WWBZ02000001.1, read on the forward strand.
ACGGTTTCTTAGAGGTATATTAGAGCTAGATAAAGGTAGTTACTAGAGGAGGCTATTCGCCTCTTTCTATATTCTCTATATTAACTACTTCGCGGCTATAGTTATCTTAAATACTATTTTAAAACTCGCGAAGCCTAGAAAAGTTTCTAGGGCCCTCTTTCGGCGCCGTAGCTTAGAATTAATTTTTTAGTATAGTTATATTTTTTTTTATATATATAGTATATAGAAATAAGTAGAAGGAGAGATAGATAAAGTCTACTAGCTAGAGAAGATAAGATAAGCTAGTAGTCTAAAGTATATAGTAGAACCTAAAAATTAGATAAATCTATAGCGAACTATCTAAGCTATAGAGTATACTCGCTACTTTATTACGTATAGAGTATATTAGACTAAAGAACTTTCTCTTAAGGCGTAAGATACTAGAGTATCTTAGTCCTATCTATCTATACGGCTAATATAGATAAATTCTAAAGTATATTCTTCTCTTCTACTCTTACTTCTAATAAAATAGGGTATAGATACTCTAAAGAGTAGAGACTACGAACTACTACTCTCTTCTCTTAATAAAGAAGAGAATTAAAGTAGTAATAGACTAGTTCCTACGCCTAGAGCTACTTAGTTAGTTTAGTTTAGCTAGAGAACTAATCTAAAAGAATAACTAGAAAGAGGAACTAAAAGAACTATCGGAAATACTAAAATTTAAATAACTACGAGAATAAGAACTAAAGAGATAGAGCTAGTAGGCGAATATAGGGCTACTATAGCAGCCGCTACTAGTAAAAAGAAAAAATAGAACTAGTAGAAATAAATAGGCCTAGATAGAAAGAAGGGGTTTTTACTAGGCGATAAGGTTTTCCCTCTTAAGTAAAATAACTATAAATAGCTAGCCCCGTATAGACCCGTAAGGGAGCTATATCGGGAAGAAATAAATTTATCTATCTATCTATATACTATACGTAGCTTCGTTCGCTTTAGAAGACTTTAGTAGATAGAGAAGTAGTAGTTAAGAAGTAAGTTTATCTTTTTTCTAAGTAGGGTTCTTTTAGTAGAGCTAGCGGCGCCTCTAGTACTTAGAGTAGCCCGAGCTATCTATTTAATACTATAGTAATTTTCCTCTACTACTACCGCGACTAGGCTATTCCTAGCTCTAATAGTCTAGGCTAGTACTAGTTCGTCTAGGTATAGTAAGAGTAGGGGAATCCCTATCTTATACTCTAAGGTTTATATACTAGTTAACTTATACGCCCTTAAGATAGTACGTAGATACTAGTTTTAGATCTTCTTTAGTGGCTAGATAGCTATTTTTCTCTACTCTAGGATTTTCTCTAGGGTATACTATACCCTATAGCCATAGGTAAGGACTAGCCTTACTACGGCCGTATAGATATAGCGGGCTTTAGTAAATAAGGCTCCCTAGGTAGACGCTGCGAGTCTAGAGAGAGATATACACTATTTAATTACCTTAGCTCCTATTTCCCTAATATAGGGTCCCTATCTAAGCTTATTGTCTACGTGGACTTCTAGAATCTTAATTATAGGCTCTAGGTATCTAGTAAATCTAGGGATACGGATCCCTGCTGCCATATTAAATCTCCTTAGTTTTCTTATAAAATAAGTAAGGTAATACTTGTCGGGCGAGAAAGCTGACCCGTGGGTAGCTGCCTAGTGCTCGCAAATTTAATGTGCTCCCTCTAGTGTCCTATAGTTCTATTCTATAGATCTACTAAAGGTTAGGATATTAGTATTATCGACGAATCTAAGGGGGAAGGTATTGCCCCTACGTAGCTGTATAAGTAGGTTAGAAGCAAGGAATAGGTAGAGTATCGGCGATAGTAAGGATCCCTAGGGAATCCCGGTTAAGGTCTTGTAATGGCTTGCATCCGGTGCACTCGCGGAAATGCAGTAGCATTACTATCTACGAGAAGACTAAGCTAAAGAGAAAAGGAAGCAAGGTTTTAAGCAAGATAGCGCTGCTTATATATCTCTCCAGGGTTCCTTTTGCTGGTAGCGAGTTGCAGAGTTTTCTTGTTGAGCTTCAGGGTCCTCTCAACCCAAGGTCTCGCCGCAGGATCCATCCAAGGCACCTTCAGGGTTCAAACCGTAACAGGTCTAGATTGGTGGACTGGTAAAGTCTCCGAAGGATAGCTGAGTGGTACGGTCCTATAGAAAGGATCGAGTGAATATTTCTACCCATTCTGGGAGTTTTGCCATCCTTATATTATAGAGAAGCCTTCTATAAGATACGTGGTTATATACTCCCGAGATATCCAGGCTAAGGACTAAAGCCACCAGCCCTAGGTCTTATGCCTAGACAGTATAGATCTGTTCTGTAAGCAGGTCGAGAGCTACTACTGCTGACCTATTTCTCCTAGCTTCTATCTATATATCGGGGAGTAGTTTATAGGCCTTAGTAGCCTAGGAGATCCGATCTACTATAATCCTCTTAAGCAGCTTCCCTAGCGTGTTAAGTAAAGCAATCGGCCTAAATAACTTGGCTTTGGTATAGTTATCTCTCTGTGGTTTCCTAAGGACTACGGTAATAGAGCTTTTGAACTGCCTAGGGTGGTATCTAAGTGCGAGGCATCCCTGGAAGAGCCTGGTAAGTGGTCCACTTAGTGTCTGGGCACACTGCTTTAGGAACCTATTGATGATCTTGTCTGGGCCTGGTGCCTTATCTGGGGGAAGCTTCTTGATGGTGTGGATGACCTGCTCTTCGGCGAGGTCTTGGGGGATCTCCACTGGCACTGGGTATGTACACCCATCCAGGTCTGAGAGGTCGGTGGCCCTGGGAGGGGGGAAGAACTGATTGATAAGGATTTCTGCCTTAGACTGGTTGTCGTAGCGTAGTTATCTATCTGCTCCCTGGAGGGGTGGGAACTGAGGTGGGGCTGGAGGCTCTAGTGCCCTTGTTCTTGCCCACTTTGAGAGCTTCCAGAGTGCAGATGGGTCTGAGGTAATCTCAGCTACTGTTCTGCGCCATGCTTTTGTTCTATCCCTTCTGATCTGCCTCTTCTTGCTATTAGCAATGGTTTGGTATGCCACCTAGTCCTCCTCCCTCCCTGTAGCCGTCTATTTCCTTCTAGCTGCTCTCATAAAAATAATATAGTTAGTAGTGTTACGAAAACAGCCGTACTGGCCGTGGTTTGGTCATCCGGCATAGCCGGATAAGCAGACCAGTTGAGGGCTGCTAGGCCTTCCTAGACAGGACTAGTATAGCACGTGACCCATACGTATATCTTCTAGTGTGGTCACGGTAGGTAGAAGAAAAATAACATCTTTCTACAAGCTATCTCTATACCGCTGCTATCGCAATAAGTAGAATATTTATAATATAATATTAAGTATGGAGAGCTAGTCTAAGTATAGTATAGTGGGAACTAAGAAACTAAGACTACTTTCCTAATTAGTCTACCGCCTTATAAACCGCCTACGCACGGCCGTTTCGAGTCTGCTAAGACGAACTATCCGTATCCCGCCCGATGTTGCCAATTCCGAAGTTTGGACTCCCCCGTAGCCGAGGCCCCGTCTTTGAGCCATATGTACATGCATGAATTTTTCTGTTTCTAGATACCTCGTGTCTTTCTTCTTGGGATAGTGGTTTTTATTCTCATCGTGGAGAATTTTGTGGCTCCAGCAGCCTTCCAATATCTGAAGAACCATAAAATCGTGGTATACAAAATTGCCCGTACTTTACCCAGGGATATAAAAAGTCCGCTTCAAAGCCACAAGAGACATTGCGGTATTTGGGTATATGAAGGGGATGGTGATGTATGCTATGGTAAGCTGCACAAGAAACCATGTCAAAAGGTCGTAGTATCTTTTGCATGGGAGAGGACGACCATCCGTCCCAAGGAAGTGTGGCCGGATCCACCGCCGAGCTTCTGCAAATTGTGTTATTTCAACGATCGGTACATGAAGAGCGGGATTGTGAAATACCTTTACCAAAAGTTTGACAAACTGCAGCAGCCACGAAGCTCGCATGATGGCCAGGGTTAAAGCCGTGCAATAATGCAGAGACGATAAAGCTGACCACTCTTGCGAAGAATTGGGATGTGTGGCACGCAAAGCGGAGATATATGCAATCGCGAAGCCACATATGGGTGCGAATGTTCCAGTTCCTGACATAGATGTCGCCAGCCTGTGCAAACTCTAGTTTCAGAGGTCTGGCGTTCTCCATGCGATCCCACTTGGCGCGCCCTGTTTGCTTGTCCATACCGTTGTAGCTGATTCCACAGAGTATACAGGCACCTTCGGTCAAGGACCAATAGCCGTAGAATTTCATGCGCTTTGAGAACGCAAGAATGTAAAGGTGCCAGACACGCCTCCAAATAGGACGATGCATAGCCTGGTAGCTCAGAAGTATCCATGAAGAATAAGTACTGGCGAACTTGGTGGACGCAAAGCTCCATGCAACTCCACATGCCGCCTTCATCGCGGTCATCCTCACCTGATCCGCGCCTGTATGCTGACCCCGCAGGAGCCAATGCTTATATTCGGCGAAGTCAAAGGCAGGCCCGACAAAGAGCGTTGGGAAGAATAGTACGTAGCCAGAATAGTCCAAAAGCGGTGGTACGTTAGGTAGAGCAAGCTCCTTCTGTCGCGGCGAAAGCTCACGTGCTGGTCGTCTTCCATCGTAGACATTCCAACAGAACGATGTGAGCTTAATGGCCAACACCATCTGTACGCCACCAAGGCCACCTCCAAATGTTGGGTAGAGATGTGTGAAAGATAGGTGGCTCGTGACGAACACGAATCCAATCCAAGGCATCCATGGCCCTTGAAGATACCTGGCGATTGCATAGGCACCGATGCTACTGGCGAGAAGGGTGCGTACGCAGGCCCAAAAGCCATGTAAGCCGACGAGGTAGAATGTCGAAAACCTTATACATTGTGAGAATTGCTACTCTAGTGTGAAAAGCTCACGTACGCTATTGAAAGTAGATTTTTGAGCGTTGGGCTGGATGTGAGCCCCGAGATTCCGGCGAACAGGTATGACGCCGGAAAAGTGGAAAAGAATTTGCCTGGACCTGTCAATCATCGAAGCAGATATCTTACAGGAAGAAGCTACCCACCTTTGTGCGTCAAAGAATTTAATACCTGTATAGAAAAGCTAGATACTGTTCGAAACGGGCAGGTGAGCAAGAGGACCCCTCTTTCTTTGGTTCAAGTCGGTCTTACTAGAAGAGAGGGATGACATGACGGGAGCGTTCTGACGTTGGGGATGTCTTCGTGAATCCAGCAGCAAAATCAGTCCCTATCTCAAGCTGAGAAATGGGAGTCAATGATCATGGTAAGGCTCAGCTAGGACTGGCTGATCAAGGTGGCCTGATAAACATTTCCCAACACGATCAACTTTTGGTGAAAAGGCGCACCCCAGGGGTTGCCGACATCCGTGCGAATTGATCTAGAAGTACTCGGGGAGACGGGGTTATCCTGTTGCGGCCTAGATATCTCTCAAAGCTTGGTTGAGGAGTGCACCATCGCGGGAAACCCCATGGGAGAGCCCCTTAGACTAGCTAGCCAAATTGGGATAACGCCACGCCGCAGGAAAATCTCAAAGTTCGGAAGCAGGGGCCCGCGCGTCTTCTGGGGCCGGTGAGTAACTTTACCCGACTTTGCAATTGAAACGGCTTTACCGGAGTGGATGTTCACCATGAGATCCAAGTATTCTAAAGTGACTGACCTTTCATGCTGCGTATTCATTTCCGAACCTGGAGGACCAGCAAAATTGACAGTTCAGCGGGTTGCGAGCATATGAGATGGATTTATTCAACATTCCTAACCTTCAGTTCAGCCTCAGGTCCTCTCAGGAGCTCCGTAGGATGCGCGCCAATGGCTTGAGCTCAATTGACCGAAGGTCTGAGCATCCGGAAGTTCCCATTGGAATTCCGCCAAGGCCCAATGCTCGCCATGGCCAGTTTAGCTGGTAGCTGATGACTTCTCATGGTCTCGTCCCTGCTGTGAGCAAAATATATAAAGTGATGGTTACGGACGTCTGACTATCCTTCACCAACACAGCTTCCTCGATCGTCCCCCCCCCCCCCTTCGGATATTCGCCCTCCAATAATGCATTTCCATCAGTCCTCCTTCCTCCTTGGTGCTGCCGCCCTGGCAGGCGCTGTTGCTGTCCCTGCACCAATCCCCGATGATGTTCCAGTCACTGTTGCAGACATCCCAACCCCCAGCGTTCTCGGCGCAGACCCTCTGGTGTACTCATCCATTGCTCCTCCCGTCAATGCCGAGACTGTCACGGCCGCTGTTACCGGAGAGACCGTCACTCCCACTGCGACTGACATCTCTTCCACAGCTGCAGCTGGTATCAACCCCAGCCTGGTAGCTCTCGTCACGGACCTGCCAAGCAGTATCCCGCCGTCTCTCTACTCGCAGATCTCGGCCGCAGTGCCTACGGATCCCGCATCCGTCGCTGCCATCCAATCTGCCCTTGCGAAACTACCGTCCGGTGTCCTTCCTGCCCAGCTCGCCAATTTGGCCTCAGCACTCCTACCTGCCCCTTCTGCCGGCACCAAAGTCAAGCGCGATGTAGCATACAACTCGGCTAGCGCTGTGTCCAAATGTTCAAGTAATCACTGGGACTGCTGTACGCTCCCAACAGGCACTGCTTTCCCACAGCTATCGTCGGATACTGTCCAGGCCTTCCAGACCAACAATGATTATTCCTCGGCGGCCATTGGCGCCAAAGCACCCACCGGATACGGCGAAGCATTCAACAACCTCCAGGGGGCCACACAGCAGGACGGATACCGTGGTGTCTACCTTCTCAACACTTATTCACCCAATGAATGCGCCACCCATTGCGACAATGATGCTCAGTGCATGAGTTTCAACGTCTACGTCGAGCGCGACCCTATTGTTCGTCCGGACTACCCTGGTCAAGGCAGCGCATGCAGCAACCCTCCCTCGACTGCAAACGTCAAGTGCACTCTCTACGGCCTGCCAGTCTCTTCCCAGACCGCCACCAACAAGGGTCAGTGGCAAGGCGGGTTCCAGGTCGTCATCGCTGCCTCAAACGGCTACAACAAGGTGACCACCACCACTCCGGACACAGTGGTGCCTCTCCCCGACTTCTCCGGCCCCTACGGCTCCAAGGGGAATACCGTTTCGCTTCCTGGTGCGATAGAAGACCTGTCGACTTACTACCTCTACGAATTCTACACTGGACCTTATGACCCCGCCAACTGCGCTAAGGGTTGCAAGGCAAACACTGCCTACAACAAGGAGCATCTCCGCGACGACAACGGTCGTTACACCGCTTGCAACGCCTTCAATGCCTACATCACCTATGCCGACGGAGTGGCCAAAGGTACCACTTGTGCATACTACAGCGACAATATCGCCCCGACCACCATTGAAAGCAAGGCCACGAACGTTGGTCAATACCAAGGGAGCGTCCACATCACTATCGGACAGTCGTTTGTGTACAATCTGTCTCCTCGTGATAGCGGCGACTGCACGGCGGTCTGTGGCTCGACATCGGATTATCCTTGTCAACATGCGACACAGAACGTGAACACCGGATTGTGGGAGTGCATTTGTCAAGACTTCTCTTACATTCTCAGCATCATTGGATAGGATACTTGTGTATGCTAATGATGTATGCTTCTTTTAAAACTTGAATTCTTGTATGCGGATAGTTTCTCTTGTTGAAACCTTCTCTCTTCTTCAAAGCTCAGAGATCAGTATGCTATGAGTTACGGGTCTATATGATTAGATAATGTGTAGTGTAGAAAAACGCAAGATATTGTCGTGCTGTAGCTGAAAGTATCAGGTGAAAGGAAGTGAACTAAGCTTATTTGTCAGGCATAGGCGAGTTACTAGATTTACTCAATCGGTACTTTTCCCTGGATTGATTTGCTTGCTACATGCACTCTCGGCTCTTCATCTTCCATCGTCGACGCAGGAGCTCATTTTACAAATTCAGTACGAGCACAGATCCCACATGTAGAAGCAAGAGAAGCTGCCTCGACACATGGCCATCTAAAAAAAAAGAACTCAGTGGGCTCATGTTCTTGTTCTCGGCCGTCCAGTGCAGACGGAACCTCGGCGTTCATCTCTCCCAAACCACGGTCTCCCTACACGCAATACCAACCATCCCTACAACTCCGTATCTCCGCGCAACTTGCGCCCCTTCGCCACCAGCCACCGCTACGGAGGCTAAGGTGCACATGCATCACCACTCCCTACTCCCCGAGGTGACTAAGCTTCGACAGCCTAACTTCCATGGGAACATCCCTCTCCCCACGTGTAACTGTGCCCGAAAGCCTACCGCTCTTTGCAACCCAAATCACACCTCACGCGACCCCAGCAGGGGGTAAAAAAAAAGATGATAGCTCCCCGCTCCATTAAGGATCGCGAACAAGCAACAAGCCGGCACGATGTACTCCTGTAGATCTCCTCCGGTCCATTATATCTCGCATGTATAGAAACCCCACCGTACATCACCTCACGCATCCATCCTACCCCCACACTACTGCAGCTATCAAACACATCACATCCGCATGAGTAGTGGTGCTCGCTGCACACAGACGCAACCCTTGGCATATTGGTTTTTTGTCTAGCCGATGATAAAACGTTTCCCATTAAGATTCAGGAACAAGCGATGGGCGGCACACAGGACCCTGAGAGGCCCTTTTTTCATGCAAGCCGACCCGAACAAAGTAAGTGATGTTGCAACGGTACCTGCATGCATTTATTGCATGGATGCCGGGGTCAAGTGGACGTCGTGTCTGTTCCAAGTAGCAGGGGGGCCTGTGGGCGGGAGGTTGAAAGGTGCGACAAACCGTCTCAGCCCGCTACACCGAACCCCTCATCTTTCGTTGGCGAGTGGAGAAAAGAGAAATCTCCCACTCAAACACCAAAATTTGGCATGTGTAAATCTACTCGAGAAGTAAGGCCGGATTAAGTTTTTTACGTTCATGCGATTCACAGGTCACAAGAAATTCGCGCGAATAGGAGAAAAATTCTGCAGTGAAAAAAATGCTAATTCTTTTGTTTGTACATAAAAGCAAGAAGGTCATGAACAAAAGCGGTCATCTAACTCATCAGGGAGAAAGAATCCCACAGAAAAGGCAGTAAGCTACCGCGATGCAAATGAGCATGCTGTCAGATCCTAACCATCCCATCCATCCGACTCCGCGCCATACCATGCCATTCCATGCGATGCCCTTGAAAAGGAAAGCGGACCAAGATGTCCGACTTCTATGTGAAGAAGAAAATGGGTTAAAAATGCGCCAAACGTGATGCAAAATGCCGTAACGGCCAAAGTGTACGAATGTAAATCGTCATGAACGTCGTGCAGACCATCGAATGCGAAACCCGCTCAACGGGAATTTCAATCGTGGCTGTGCTGTACTTGTCGGAGAAGATGAGTCCGGTGGGGCCAAAGGGCTGTGCGTTGCAGCACAGGATGGCTTCATTTAAGAGTTCCTGTGAATAGCGCCGGCAGCAGCCCTGGCCTTAGCACGGGCGTGCGCCTTCGCGTGGGTACCCTTCATGATCTTGCTGGTGTCGCGCTTGCTAATGGTGCCGTTGGAGCAAGAGGTACCGGCCGCGAGAGACTGCTTGACAGCGCAGCCGTTGTTGCAGAGACCGAAAGAGTCCGCGCCAATGCAGACGATGGAACCGTTCTCAGAGCAAGAATTGCAGTCGCCACTGCTGCTGGCAGGAGTGCCGGCAGGCGAGGCCGGGGTAGCGGCGCTGGCAGGGGTGCCGGCGGCAGGAGTGGCGCCACCAGCGGCCGCGGATTGAGTGACCACAACGGAGACCAGAGAGGTCGCGGTGTAAGAGCCAGAAGCGGCACCAGGTGCGAAGACACCACCAGCAGCCGGGGTCGAGGCAGCGGGAGTAGCAGCAGGGGTAGAGGCACCAGCAGCACCGGAAGCGGCACCAGTAGCCTCAGCAGGAGTGCCAGCAGAGCCAGCACCAGCGCCAAGCTTCGTAACGGCAGCGCAGTTGGAGCCGGAAAGGGTGCTGGCCAGAGCAGAGGACTCGGCGGTCTGGACAGAGTCACCGGGCTCGGGGAAGACCATGTTCATCGAGTCGGGAACGGAGCACTCCTCGCGGGGCAGGTTGGCAACAAACATGGTGGGCAGCTTGTCGTAGGCGTCGTTGTTGTCGGCGCCACCAGAGACGGTGACGGGAGCGCAGTTCATGTACATCTCACGGTTACCGACCTTGTTGAACCAGGTCCAGGCAAGAGTGTACTGGCCGTTGGGCATGCCCTCGGGGATGGTGTAGTTGAACTTGGTAGCGCCCTCGTAGCTCGAGTCACCAGACAGGTTACCCGCCTCAGAAGTGGGGCAACCGCCGATGATGGAGTGAATGACCTTCCACTCGCTATCCTTGGTGGGCTCCTTGTCGAGAGTGATAGAAACCTGGCAAGAACCACCACCGTGGGTAGCACCACCCTTGAAGCTGAGAGTCTGGGACTCGCCGACCTTCATGTTGTTCATCTCGGAGATCGAATAAACACCGGTGCGCTGCTTGCAGGGGAAGTCGGAACCAGAGTTGTCGAGAGGCGAATTGTTGAGGGAATCCAGGCCATAGGGAACAGGGCTGCTGAGGATCATGTGGGCGTTGGAGCTCGAGACGAGAGCAAGGGCCGTAGCCGCAAGAACGCTTCGGGAGAACATTTTTGCTGTAGAGAATGTGTGTCGTGAAAATAAGAGCAGTCGGAGTGCTGAATGAATCGCGAGTCCAGCTGGCGATATGGGAGACCTGATCAAGATGCTTGTTAAGCTCTGATGGAGATGTTAGCGTGGGGTTCTTAGCAGTGGAAGAAGCATCTCGGGCTTTATGTGGCTGCCGGAACCCTTCGACAGCGCCATTGTGCTTGGAATAGACCTGGTGCGGTCTAGACTCCAAGTGAATAACAATGGAAAGTCGGAGGGCGCAACAACAAAGACAACGTCTTGTCTCCCCAAAGTCGTAGAACAATGCTTTGACGTACTTGATTGTTTTCGAACAGACGAGGAACGGTCTCGTTCAGCGAAGAAGGATGGGCTGATAGCTCTTGAGTTTCACAGAAACTTCGGTATAAGGACCGTGATGCTCTGCCACAGGCTGGAGCGAAAGATGCAAGAAAAAAGCGTAAAGGGCTAGCCTTTGCGTCTCGAGTCGGGTGAAGATGAGATGGTTGGAGAGTGAAGGGGGTACAGAGCAGCCAAGCAGCGGATACTTATATTTGATGTGCAGAACGGAGCGTGGGCCATGCTAGCCGCGGGACCCCTGAGGGGAACAAACGGGAGACAAGCTTTTGCGCATGCTCGTGTGGATGGGCGCAAGGGCGAGGGCGGCCATCGGCCAGTGACAGAGGGTCCGAGCAAACGGCACAGAAGAGTCAGTCAGGCTTCCCCACAAGCGGGCGTCAAGCTCGCTCGCTGGGACCGAATGAAGGGCGAGGCATGCGAGTGACACCGGGCCAGTCACCGGACGGGAGTCGCACAAGCCGCGGGTACCTGAGTGCTGAGTGGCCCCGCTAGTAGCAGGACGATGCGCCTCGGCAGCGGAAGGGGGATGAAGCGCAGGGAAAGAGCGTCATGCGGGACGGGGCATTGGCTGGCGGAACGCGGCCGCGCCCGTTTCGAAACGCAGGTACGGAGGTGTGGGCATCGTAGCGTGGTCGGTGAGTGGTGCCATTCGGAGCTTGCAGATGGACGATGGACGTGTGGACGTCGTAGGGCCCTGGAAAGGCCGCTAAGATGGTCCCACCTGCTATCGATACACAGCCAGGCACCGCCCAATCAGCGGCCCTCAGGCCCCTGCGCGACCCGTCCGCTCAAGCACCGGACGCAGCCGGCCCGCTGGAGGCGGCCTCGTCGGCGACCTGTCGTTGGCTCCCAGCTCGCTTGTCGATCACACATCCCAGCCCGTCCTGAAACGCCTGGCTGCGTTGGCCCTCTCAGCTGCCGTGTCGCCGGCCGCGCGCGCGGCCAGACGACCGCTCACGCGCGAGAATGCGCGAACACGAACAGCTGCGCATACGGCGTGCCAGCTTGTGCCGGGAAGCGAGCTCTGAGGCTGAGCCCGCCGATGACTTCATGCATTCATGCTCTCGCGAGCCGCATCTGAGTCGCCCTGAGGCTTGAGCGGTGGCTCAACGCGTGTGCATGACCCCAGCTGCGTCGATCAGTGCCAGAGCCGCCTTTCCAGAAGCGGCACAGCAGACATTTCATCGGCCGGCCTTCTCTCTGTATCCATCGCACTGAAACCGCGCCGCTGATCGCCACCGCCGACGGCAAACCCTGCGCACATGGCCCAGCGGCCGAAAATCCCCATTCGCCTTCCCGCTTCGGCGGCTCTCCGCTTTGTGTTACGCTGGGCCCGAAAGCCATTGGCGCGACAGGCAAATTTGAGCAAAAGCATCGCGACTCCACGCCTCCTCAAATCGCTGCAAAGACCGCGGTCAATCTCTGCGCGCCCTCTATCAACAGTGCCCAGATGTTCCACTGACTCGCTCCCTCGCGCACTCCGAAGAACGGTAGACAATGTTGCACCAAGCGCGTCTTTTCGTAATGGCTGCGTGATGGAACAGCTCACACTCGGTGTATTTTTGCAAGCGCCCGCCACGGCCTTCGCTGCGCGCTGGCTGCCGGCTGCATGCAGGCGGGCGTCAGGCAGAAGATGGCGGTGGGAGACAGCCGCTGGACTCAAGTTTCACCGCGCCTGTGGCCGACCAAGCGGCTGCTGCAAAAGCTTGACCGCCCTGCAGCGCTGGGCCGATCCGGCATCAAGCTACCCAAGTCAGTCACCAGTCGTGCCCCGGTGGCGCGCAGCATCTGCAGAGTTGGCGGTAACGACGCGGTGAGGCAAATCGTCGCACACGATGGCGCTCCTTGCGTCAAGCCGGTGTCGTTTCCGAGCCGCGGGAGACGAGAACAGCCCTATGAGCGGCGCTGTGGCATTGGGCGGTCGTGTTGGATTGTCGTTTGTGGGGTTGAGCTGTGTCTCCGAAAAGTCGCGTCGGCGGGCGCCGATTGGACGACGGCAAGCGCTGGTTCATTCAAGGCGCCGTTTGAGACGGGCGAAACACCACGCAGCTTCACGGCCTGAATGGCTGGCTCAAATGTTCGGCCCGTATGCGCGACATTTCTCGCTGTCTGCGCGGCTGAATACAAGTGTAGCTACCGTCAATCCTCCGCCACCTCTTGAAACCGCCCCGACATACGCGCGCGGAGTCCCAAAGATCAGCAACAAGTGGTCGCCTTTCCCCTATTCTGCTCTGCCATGCGTTATGACAGCCCTCCCTCCATAATATCCGTCTAGCGTTGCAATACGGACCCGGAAGTACTTCCCTTCGTTTCCTAGCCCGTCTTGGGGGATTCGAAACCGTTCTAAAACTCGGTCCAGCGCCCTCCATCCTCCTTTGCTTTAGGCACTCATCTAGAGCAACTGGCCAGCCAGACCTAGATCCCATAGCACCGCCTCACTTGCCGCCCGTCCGTGACTTTGCTGTCACCTCAGCCACTCGTTGCTAAGGTTGGAGTGCGTGCTTTTGACTTTGCGGCCCGGATGCGAGCAGGACGATCAGGCTCCCGACCAGAGCGCCAGCATATTGTAGCCGCCGGACAGACAACTCATGACCGTCCATGCCATGACATGCCATGCCTGCTCGCGACCCCGCTCTGCTGCTGCTTTCGTCCGTACTGCTCGCGCGCCTCTCGCGCCCTCGTGTTCGCCGTTGCCGCCACAGGCATGCCAGCCGATTAGGCCCGGCTTCGTAATGCGTGCGTTCGGTTCGACGGCGAGGCCGCTGGCTGACGATTCCTTCTGCCTGCTTGCCGCCACCGCATGGATCTCCACGATGCTCTTGCTCCCCTATCGTCGCCCTCCCTCTCTTCCGAAGCGCCTGTGCGTGCACCAGCCGTGCTCGGACCCTGGACGGCATGCCTGACCAGATGCTCTCGCTCTCTTGCCGCCACCCAAGACCAACCACCACCACGATCACTGCGTGCATGTGAGTCCTGCTCTCGGGGGAAACACCCTGCGAGAGATTTGTTTTTTCAAACACCCTCTTCCTTATTGCCGCCTCATAAGACACGCGTCTCCACATACACACGCAATACAGACGAGACGCGTTTTTCCAAATCTCGTTGCAAGAGGATCGTCGCTCGAGGCAGCGAATCTCTATCGATTGGTCCCCAGTATTTTCCTGCGTCTGCATCGATGCCCGCATGCTCAGGATCTGCCCTCCCCTCCCATTTTAGCACCCACCAGGTAGGTCCACGTCCATCATCGAGCCCAAACCCTCCACCAGCTTCGGCCCTGTAGCCGCCGCTGTCTGTGCTGGCGCTGCGCCTCACCATCATCGGGCTCGCCGCCAGAGCCATCGGGAGTGGTGGCACCGGTGCTCTCAACCCTCCCCGCGGCGGCAGCGTCGGCATCGTCCGACGATGATCTCGTCCGCTCCGGTCGTTGTGTCGTTACAAGGCTGTCCTGCTCCGATGTGCCGCTGAGCTTCCTCCTCAGCTGCGGCGGTAGCAGCAGCGATGGCCATGTGCGTTTGCCAGCATCCTCACTATCATCCCGCTTCTCTCCTCTCTCCCACCAGCCAGCAGCCCTGCTCTTTCTACCCAACGGTACCTTGACGTTTACAAACGGCGCCTTCTCAATGCCCACATGCACCCGCCCGTCCATGCCGACGTAGCTCCCGTACGCATACGTCCGCTCGCCGTACCCTTCCTCACTGCCCAGCCCTTCCAACCACCGTTTGCGCTCTTTCCCGCCCATCCCGCTCGTCTCCTTCATGTCTCGGACCGCACCGCTTGCCGCCACTATGGCGATCAGACTCGCCAGTGTCGTCGGTAGCTGCGGCAAGAACGCTCCCGGGCGGCGTGTGTACACGACCAACGGCATAACCACATAGAGAGATAAGATTGCCACAGCTAGCGCGAACATAGGCTCACTGAGGAATATGCGGGTCTCTTCCGAGATGAGATGGCCGTCCGTAAGGTTCGTGTTTTCCGCCGGCGGCAGTAGTAGCCGGTCCGCATGCGAGCCCAGCCATATGGCGAAGATTTCCGCGTACGCCTGGCTGAAGGCGTCGGCCGCGGTCTTGCGATCTGGTACGGGGGCTTCGGGGTCGAGCAGGGCGTGTCCGATGCCGGAGACGTTGCGCTTGGCGATCAGATAATTGTGGAAGTCGGAGGGCAGCGAGTCGTTGTGCCAGGTGCGGCCGGTGCCTTCGCCCCCGTTGTTCTGGTTGTTGATGAAGTACCGGTGGGCCTGGCGGAAGAGCTCGCGCGGGGCGTTACTGAAGTGCTTCGAGGTGTCGTAGACGGTGGTCGCGTTGAACGGATCAACTCGTTGGAGGTTGCCGTTGCCGTCGACGGTAACGTTGGCGGCACCAGCTGCGATGGATGGTTGGCAGCCGAGGGCAAGGGTAGTATCTGTGGCATTGAGGACGGTCTGGTTGCTGTTGCAGATGGAACCGTGGCGCGACCAGACGGTGAGGACAAGAGTGCTGCAGAATTCGTACTCTTCCTGCGGCATTGTGTCGCTTGAGACTTGGGGAGAAAGGATGAGTTCCAGAGTAGAGGGACCGCGTGGGCAAGCTGATGATGTGAGCCCTTTCATGATTGTCGTGTCGAGGATACTACATGACACTACATCTCCGTTATCTCGCTGCATCGTGACATTCATGTTGGCGACGTTGTCTGCAATGGTCAGGTTGTATGAGTTGGGCCCACTGCCTAGACCTGGTGCCAGTTCCGTGCAAGACAGCTCTGCGCCCAAGGCTGTTGTTGTGGCCGCCAGTTGCTGTGCCGTGGCATTCTTGGACCTGTTGCTCACCGCACTTTCGAATGGAACATAGAAGTAACGCTCATCTGTCCATGAGGGGAGCGGTGTGCCTGCCGTGAGGTTGGACACGAGAATATAGAACTGGTCCAGGCCGTTGCCACCGCTGTACGCGCCGGACTTCATACCGTTGTATGAAGTAATGCCACTCAGATATGCGTTGTATTGCGGTCCGATGGTGCCGTTGATGGATACGAATTTGTCTGTATATACCGGTTGGAACTGGTGACTTTTGGGGACGTATATCGTATTCTCGAGAAACAGGCCGCTGAGAGCAATTGCCAAAATGTTTGCAAGTAACACAAGCAAGCAGAGAGCAGCGAGCATGAAATGACGTGCGCGAAGAGCCTTCACAATGAATAGCTGTGGAGGTAAGGAATTGTACTCCAGAGACAGCGACTTATTGGCAGAGACGGGCCCGCAGCGTAATTCCAGGAAAGGTTGAAGCAGTCCAATTAATCGGGTGATCACGAGCCATACTGGCTCGATGAACGTTGCGATGGCAGTAGGAATGTAGCTCTCAACTAATTGTCGGACGAACTGATTTTGGCACGGAAGCGGCAATCCTACAAGAGTCAGCTCAGTCTACCCAAGAAAAATGTGGCAGTCCCTACCATATGGCTTTGCCTTAATCCACAGCACAATCAAGATGATCAAAACTGCAAGTTGTAGCAAGGTGAACACGGCCGTCACAATAAATCGTAACTCGTAAGGCATGACACTCCTGGGTTTCTTGATATTTGTAGTTGCAGCCCGCCGCAGGGATGCCTCAATACTTTCTTCGCGAGATTGTTGACTTCGAGGGTCTTCCTGGGAGCTTTCCGAGTCGTCCGTCGAAGATTTCATCCACAACATACTTCGACCTCCGTCCATTGCCAAGCAGAACCTCTCCTTCTCCAGAGCCTTCGCCATGTCTTCTTCCTTTGAATAATCCAAGTGTGAGAACCGTTTGAGCAGCGCATCGTCGTCTGCTACCAGAGACATGACTGCGGCAAGAGAAGCAGGATCAGAGCGCAGCTTGCGCGGTCTGAGAAAGGATATGCACAATAGAACCGAACACACGATAATGATGGCACCGAGAAGAGCTTCCACCAAGTAGGTGAACGCCGGAACCATAACAATAGCTTGTGTTCTATACTCGCGCATGCCGGGTACAGTCTTAGTCTCAGTAAAGTTTTGGTCGAGGACTTCGTGCATCATCCGCGCGAATATGATCCGGTAGGCTGCTTCGTATGACTGACGTAGGTATTCCGGCTCCAAAAGAAGTTCGTATGACGTGTTCTTCCAAGCACCAACGGCCAGTCCGGACATTAGTGGTAAGATGGCTTCTTCAATATAAAGGCTGATATCCGTCGTGGAAAGCATTTCTGTCTGATCTGGCCACACACTTCCAGGAATCTCGCCTCTCATATCGTTCTCTTGCGACTGCGAGCTCATTTGCCGCTCAAGAGCAGTGGTGTTGAACATATCCTCCGGCAGCTCAGTCGCATCCCCTATAGCCGTCATATTAATGATATTATTATCCGGAAGCCCAACGGTGGCCCGCACTTCCTGGTAATAATAGGTGGAGTTGCAAAAAAGTACAGTGGGCGTCTTCGGTGCGTCTGAATCCTTGACTTTGTTCTCCGTGAAGGCTGCAAGAAAGGTCCGAGAGGCGTTCCTTGGGCAGTAGGAAGACACATAGTAGTTCGTTGGTCCAATGTCACCATAATATCCTGCATACAGAGACGTGTACTTTTTAACCTCATCCAATCCAACCCCACCAATGGTATCGTTACCCGTCGGTCCATATGGCATTGGCACCCTGCACCCAGTAGTACTCATATAGTAGGAACCTGCAACTGAGGAGAAGCCGTCAACCTCGGATTCGTCTTGCGGCGTGAAGACAGTGGCATTCTCGCAGTTAAGGTCCACACTGTATAGTCGGGTGGTTGCAGTGACGTTTTCCGAGCTAAAGGCAGTGGCTGAACCGTTCCTTTCCAGTTTGAAGGGGGCGAGGATATATTGGGGCGTCATAAAAGGCGGTAGTGTCTCGTTTAGCCAAGAAATACCGAAAGCGGAGTACGCAAAGTCAGCAGTGATCTCGGTTTGCTGCTGAGACAGGGGAAGAAAGCTTGTAGATACGAGCACGCTTTCCGGAACCTGTTTGTCAATGGTCTCTGTTGCGAAAATACCGGCTTGAAGGGGTGTGACGCCCCAGAAAACAAGGACAACGCACGTCGACGCCCAGAACACGGGCCAATGACTGTAAGTGGTGTCAGTGAGGGCGAGCAAAATTTTCAAGATAAAGCTCACCGGCGCATAATTGCCTTGATCGGTACGGAAGCAATGAAATCAAAAGGATAATGAAGTAGAAGCGAATCTCTGCCCGTCGAGCCATGCGTCTTCGAGAGTTGATGGAATGGTTCCAGCCGTTTTGCATCCAGGTCAATCCAGGCCCATAGTATGCTGTAGATGACTGATACAATTGTGCCCAGATAAAGATAGCAGAATGATCTTTGGATGGGAAGGTCGTTGACATTGGGTGCGAAAATGAGCCCGCCATCTCGCTGACTCCTCTCGAGGAATATTTGGAGAACCGCAATTAGAGCGATTGGGATTAAAATTGCTCCGAGAAGTACCAGGGGACCTAAGGCGATTGGTCGCCATCCGGAAAACCCCACTGAATTAGAAGAAGTTTGAGTAAGTGAGCGTCTGAAAGGTCGGGAGAATTGTACCTTTTGGTAATGACCATGTTGACAACGCACTACGCATATTCCTCCACCGATTACTGCCTTGCCGGCCATGTGTAGGTGGCTGAAGATGTGACCCAGTTTTGCGTCTTTCAAGCTCCTGGCTCTGTTCGTAAGATGGAGGTCGATCCATGTTCATCAAGTGTAACAATGGCCGGCGTTCAAAGAGGGGATATCAAGACTTGGGCATCTAACGCATGAGCCAAAGACTAAAACTTCAAGAACAGCAGAATTCAGATGGAATTCACAGACGTAGCAAGGAAGGACTCCAGTAAAGAACATGCGGGAGACTTTGGAGCATAGTTTAAAGCCTACATTGCGGCACAGCAAGAGCGGGACTTAAGCGCTGCGGCAAAATTCCATGGCATCTCATTCGTCGATCATCCAATTATAGTGTGCAAATTAGGCGATGATCCACCAAAAAAACTTCCAAAACAGAGTCTCGGATCAGTAGTGCAATCTCGCGGAAAACCAAGCAGACTCGATATGCGGACTTCGAATGAATGCTTGGGATGAATTGAAGACATCTGGAGCGCAATGTCAGCAATTCTGGACCCTAGAAAATTCAAGCGAACCCCATAAGCTGGGAGAAAAGAGCGTGTTGTCCGCTGGACAACGGAAGAGTTATCTTGCTTGAACTGGGTGCTGCGCCGCGTCTGTCTCGTCCGAGCGAGGATGTGTCGGCGGCTATTTTTCTTGGCAGCGACCGGCAGGCATGTACTGACGATGGGAAGAGGAGCCCAGCCTTGCGATTTACCTGGCCGCATTAGATAGTACGTAGCATCATAGCTAGCATACGGAGCGAAACAGAAGCTGATGTTCGGACCAATTCCATATTCGAGAAGGTTGTTGAAAGGCTTCAGCGCAGATGAGGCGAGTTAAGGGTTGGGAACAGATTGCTATGCTGTGCCGCCTTTATCTTATCAGGGATCTTGCCCAAAGTAGACCCTTCGGCGCCTAATTCAAGTCAGCATCATGTGCAAGACCTAAGTGCTAAATTTTGCGGCTTTCGACTAAGAACGAAATGTTTTGCATGAGTTGAATGTGCACACAACTCTAAGACGTCTTGGGATATGTTTGTGTATTGATATTGTGAAGATATTCGAAATCACGTGATTGAACTTATCCGAGATAAGAAATCACCGGACATTTTGAAGGAAAGAGAATGGGTAAGAACATAGATGAATAAACTTTAGAGTCAGAATCTAGATGAAGCAACCGTATGGAAATGCTTGACCCAAAACGCCAATATTCAACGCCATGGACTGGGTTTCTATACTGTATTCCGCAGTGCCAAAAGACAAAAACTTCGGAATCTGACGTTTTTTTCCCTCCGATAACCTTCTTGAATAAAATAGAATAGCAGGTAAAATATTTCTTCGAGGACAAGCATGACGATGAGAATCTTCACAACTGGATCCGGAAGGGCTCATGGTTGTGGGCAAAGTTGACCATGAGTACGCCAATGACGAGAACGCAGATGTAGAAGACAGTGGGAAGAAAGATGCCAGTCATGAATCTTACTGTTTTCTTTCAATTCCTTTCGGACCCTTTCTGATCAGGCACGAGGGGAAACGGTGGCCGCTTGGCAATAATGAGGCAACGGTGACATCGTGTATGTGTTTTGGGTGTGAAAGATCCTGGCGTCTTCTATGATGGAAAACATGCAATGTACATAGCTGAGCGACTTCGGGCTACAATGAAATTGGGAGAGATAAGGCAGACCAATGTATTGTCTGCTATGGCAATTGAACTCTGTTTAGCCGTCAAGCATCCGCGGCCGGAAACAAGACAAGTATCTGTGCTCGGCTCTTCCTTTCAGATGACGCAAAATAGTATGGCAAATACCTTTGTAAGTATCTATGATCAAATGATCGGCTCAGGTGAGTCTGTGGCAGCTCAAACGGTGATGCTCGTCGGTTGGGCCTGTCTGGGGTCAAGGCTAGATGCTACCGTGATGACGCGGGCGGGCACTAAGCGTGCGGTGCGAGCTTGAGGCACGGGCCACCAACAATCGGCGCATCACTTGCCGCTGCGCGCGCCCGCTGCAGTCCCGCCTCAGCTTCCTCTACCTCAACACCACTGCACACCATATGGCTGCGACACGAGCTCCAGCAGCCCCCACGGCGCCGGCCTCCTTGGTCGTCGCCAAGACCATGCTCACAGCTACCCTGTTGCGCCCAGACCCCACTCAGGTCGCTGTCGCAAAAGACGACATCCAAAGCTTCCACAGCCTGCTCGATGCAGTCGTCCTTACCTGCTCGCCCTCGAATCTCCAGGTTTGATCTCAATCCAAGCGGGCCATAAATCGCACAGACTAAAGCTTCCAATCCGCCACAGAACTGCAAGGAATGGCTACTGAAGAATATTGTAACCTCCAACAAGCGCGCCGACGCCCTGGGAAAGTACCTGGCTAGGCTAGCCCAGAGCTTTGCGGAATCTCAAGCCCCTCGCAAGCCTTCAAAGCGTAGCGCGCCTTCCAGTAGGCGCAAGACACTGCACCTGCTATACCTGCTCAATGACCTTATGCACCATGTCAGAGTGCACGACGGTCCGCTTGCCGACCTGACCAAGACTCTCGAGCCGCACATTGACCGTGTCTTCACCACCGCGCTGTCGCTTCAGCTACCAAACAAATCTAAATTCCGCCAACGGCTTGCGAAACTTACCGAGCTGTACGAAGACAAAACAGTGTACAGCGAAGGCTATCGGGACCGCATTTGTAGAACTCTGCGGGATGCAAGCGTTCCAAATGCAGCAACCGCAATTTCGACACAATACCAGCCTGCCTCAACTTCCAAGGAGGCGCCGTACATCTTACCTGCCTTCCATGGAGAGCCCAATGACCCGTGGTACGATCTGCCCGCCGGTGCACTTATGCCTCATATTCGGCCGAACGACCCCAGACCCATCAATCCCCACAACATCAAGGCGGTGGACCTGAGACACAAGACGGCAGAGATAGGCCTCACAAATGCCGTCAAGGATCTTCTGAATTACTCGGAGGGCTTGTACAATGAAGATGAAGGCATTGTGGCGGACATCGACATGATGGGCCAACCGCTGGTACGAGACGAGGTCACAGGAGAGCTCAACGTGACCGAGGGATACTACGGATGGTCGGTTGAGTTCTGCGAGAGGATGAAGAAGAGGAGAAAAGAGACCAAGTCAAGAGGTAGGGAAGGCAGGTCAGGCAGAAGCAGAAGTTATTCGTCAAGTAGGAGCAGGAGTCGTAGCGACGATCGCGGCAGGAGTATATCTCGAGATAGGAAGAGGCGATACAGTCCTTCTCGGAGCAGGAGTCGGAGTCGGGACAGGAGTGAGAAGCGCAGACGGGATCGGAGCCGTTCATACTCACGGCCGAGACTTGGCCTCGGTGGCGGCCGCGGAGGGTCACCTTCACGTTCTCGATCAGCAAACCGCAACCGCGGCTACCGGCGCTCACCTCCTCCCTCCAGGAATGGCCCTAGCCAATCACCACCATTTCCTCAACAGCACTCAGCCCCAGGCCAGCCATTCCCTCCATTCCCTCCACCGCTCCAATTTCCTACGTTCCCTCCGAACTTCCAACCTCCTCCACCGCCCTCTAACTTTCAGGGCCCTTGGCCCCCGCCCCCGCCTCCGCCCATGGGACCCAATGGCAGCTATAACCAACCCTTCCCTCCATTTCCTCCGCAGCCGAACATGCCCATGGGGTTTGTACCGCCTCCGCCACCTAATTATCCTCCAGGTCAGCAATGGCAGCAGCATCAGCAGCCATGGGGTCCACCTGGTTCTCAACAGCAAGGCAGTGGACATCATTGGAACCAGAACAATGGTTATGATCGTGGCCGCGGAAGGAGATATTAGGGAAGCATTCGGCACCTGTTCATCGCAAGAAAATCTGCTCATGGTAGCAAACAATTCATGAAAAGCTGCGGGCTATATTGGTAATTTGGACAGAGCTCCTGGATACTGTACGAGCTGTGTGGCCAGGCGATTTCTGGCAAATGGCGTGGCTTTAACTTTGTATTATAAGAGGCATAACAGTTGATCAAAACTGTAGCAATAATGGACACCAAGTGCGAAATGCGCAAAAGGAGAGAAATAAGAAATATAAATGATCAATTCGGCTATCAATTCTGCAGACTGTTCGCTCTATGACTACCCGGTATTCAAGTTTTTGCATCTGGATCGTGGGCATATTAGCTGGTTGAGGGAACCAAAAGACATCATCGGATTCATAAGGATGTGACATGGAAGCTGCTGATGTAGCTTGTCTAAACCATTGAGTAGAGTATCAGGGTGCAATTGAGTGAGGATCGAGTTGAAACTTAGTGCAGATTGTTTTCCTAACCTGTCAAAGAGGATGGACGAGGAGGATATCGAAACGGTTGGAACCATCGTTCATAGCGTCAGCATTTATCTTTCACCAGTATATCACAAAGATTATGGAGATAATTTCGGAGTTGCCCCGTTGGCCAGGAATTTGCTACGCCAAGAACCACTTTACGCGTGACGCGTGCTGGCGCGTCCGCTTCACGCGTCGCGTCGGCTGAACCTTTTCTTCCCGCCGCCCTTGCGCAAGCACCTCCGCCCGCAGCAACAACACCCCCAACCACCACAACAATGGATCGCGAAAGCACATACGCCCTCAGTCTGTTCGGCACTGAACGCAACGAGAATGAGGACAGCAACTCTCAAATCCAACAGCTGTTGGTGGACTTCGTCCTCGACTTCCACATCGACAACGTCTTCATCTACAGGTACGATTGGCCCGATTTCGCGCAGTAGAAACTGCTAATGTTTCTCCAGAGATCAAATACGAGAGAACGTATTGATTAAGCAATACTATTGTGACATCGATATCGCGCACTTGATCTCGTACAATGAGGAGCTGGCACACAAGCTGACCACAGCCCCCGCTGACATCATTCCCCTTTTCGAAGGCGCCCTGAAGACCTGCACGCAGCGCATCGTATATCCCTCGCAAAAGAACATCGGGCTCCCGCAGCACCAACTCCTTCTCCACTCCTCTGCCTCTCAGATCTCGATCCGCGACCTCAACGCCACGAACGTCTCCCACCTCGTCAGAATACCAGGCATTGTTATTGGCGCATCGACGCTTACTTCAAAAGCTACGGCACTCCAAATACAATGCCGCAACTGCCAGCACTCTCAAACGATGCCGGTGACCAGTGGCTTTGCAGGCGTTTCGCTGCCGCGAACCTGTGGCAGGCAAAGGACTGAAGGAGATACCGTGGACAGATGTCCGCTGGATCCGTACTTCGTCGTTCATGAGAAGTGCCAGTTCATCGATCAGCAGGTGTTGAAGTTGCAGGAAGCGCCAGACCAAGTGCCGGTCGGAGAGCTGCCGCGCCACATTTTGATTTCTGCAGATCGCTACCTGTGCAACAGGGTCGTGCCTGGTTCGCGATGCACTGTGATGGGCGTTTTCTCAATCTACCAGAGCAAGGGTGGTAAGGGAAACACTGCGGTTGCCATACGCAATCCCTACCTTCGTGCGGTTGGAATACAGTCGGATGTTGATCACACCATGAAGGGCAATGCCGCATTTACGGAAGAGGAAGAGCAGGAGTTCCTCGAGATGAGCAGGAGACCCGATATCTACGAACTTCTGGCCAGCTGCATTGCGCCCTCGATCTACGGAAACGTTGATATCAAGAAGGCAATTGCTTGTCTTTTGTTCGGTGGTTCAAAGAAGATCCTGCCCGACGGGATGAAGCTGAGAGGAGACATCAACGTCCTTCTTCTCGGTGACCCCGGTACCGCCAAGTCCCAGCTTCTGAAGTTCGTCGAAAAGGTTGCACCCATTGCCATCTACACATCTGGCAAGGGTTCTTCCGCAGCCGGTCTGACGGCTTCCGTCCAGCGTGACCACACCACGCGCGAATTCTACCTGGAAGGCGGTGCCATGGTTCTTGCGGATGGCGGGGTGGTCTGTATCGACGAGTTTGACAAGATGCGCGACGAGGACCGTGTGGCGATTCACGAAGCTATGGAGCAGCAGACGATTTCCATTGCGAAGGCCGGTATTACCACAATCTTGAACGCCAGAACTTCTGTCCTCGCGGCTGCCAACCCCATCTTTGGACGCTACGATGATTTGAAGACGCCCGGTGAGAACATCGACTTCCAGACCACTATCTTGTCTCGTTTCGATATGATTTTCATAGTCAGAGATGAGCACGAGCGCGGTCGTGACGAGAGGATAGCGAAGCACGTTATGGGCATACATATGGGTGGTCGCGGCCTGGAGGAGCAAGTGCAGGCTGAGATCCCGGTAGAGAAGATGAAGCGCTACATCAGCTATTGCAAGCAGTAAGTCCCGTCTCACCTATCTTCAGTGGAACTTGAAGCTAATATACTCCCAGAAAATGCGCTCCTCGTCTATCCGCCGAGGCAGCTGAAAAGTTGTCCTCGCACTTCGTCAGCATTCGTCGCCAAGTTCACGCAGCAGAAATGACTGCCAATGCTCGCTCATCTATCCCGATCACTGTCCGCCAACTTGAAGCCATTGTTCGTATCACGGAGTCTCTGGCAAAAATGACGCTGTCGCCAATTGCAACCGAAGCGCATGTTGACGAGGCCATTCGTCTCTTCCTTGCCAGTACCATGGATGCCGTCACTCAGGGTGAAAGCCAGGGAAGCCGAGAGCTCATGGAAGAAGTCAACAAGGTCGAGGAGGAGCTCCGGAGGCGTCTTCCCATTGGCTGGACCACCAGCTTGGCAACGCTCAAGAGAGAGTTCGTGGATGCAAAGGGTTACAGCGAGCAGGCTCTAAACAGGGCCCTGGTTGTCATGCAACGGAGAGAGACGGTACAAATCCGACACGGTGGGGCTCAGGTCCACAGGAGCGGTGTCTGATGAAAGCGATCCAATTTGTCGGTTCTGTTATGCGGTGGGTACTATTTTTGCCCGGGAATGAGGCGTTCTTTGCATTCTATCTAGGCAATCGGAATTGGGTAGGGCATCGGTGACGGCTCGATTGAGAATACCACGTCTGCTTTGATAGAAATGATAGCTTGTCGTCCAGCCAAAGGCTGTGCATAAACAAAAAAAATTTTCATGGACACGTCATTAGCATACGTTGATTTCTCACAGCGCATATGCCGAAGGTTAAGCTTCGATCAGCAACGGTACTTCGGGGCTCAGGGTATGTACGTATACCCACCTTTTGGTCGGTGCGTTCTTGAGGCTCAATACCAGGTGTACGGAGTGGCCCCATCCCTGTGGCGTCACCTGCAGGAATTGGGTTGACAGAGCACTTGCAGTTGATTGACAAATGCGGCTCTAGCTCGCAAGGTAATACTTCAAAGAAATTCAAAATTACTACTGCTTAGACATGAAGACACAACTTGTTTTCATCCGGACATGCTTTCCGATTCTCCACGTGCTTCGTTGTTGCAATGCTGCCTGAGTCGTGGGCGGCCTATAATAGCGCGGGTAATCCGACGGGCCAAGCTGATTGGCGTCTAGTGCTGAATGTTTGCGTTGAGTGTTGAACTGGCACACAGTCACCGCCTTCGCATCACAGCTCATCTCATGCAAGATGCAGGCCCACTCAACACGAAATGCTTTCCAACCGACGGGGGTGTTGTTAAAATTCTGTTCGAAATCCAGTCGAGGCGCGGCTCTGGCAGGGAAGGCCATCGCAGTATGTGCGCCTGAGGCGTTGGGCGCGACGCAGGTTGAGCACCGGCGGCAACAGCAGGGACACCTGGGCTTGCGCCCATGGGGGCAGCTCGGACCGAAATTGGTCGCGCAGCTCTGCCCCGCATTTATGGCCGCTTGGGCAAGGTGGAGACACTGGAGAGGAGCTCCACGGTCCGGCATACTCAGCATCTTGATCTGCAGCAGCGGTTAACTGCGTCATGTCACCTGGCGGAGCCCGTCAGCTGCACCCATCGCGAGTCTCCCGATGGCGGTGATGAAGGCGGAATGCCTGCTGGGTCCGGCCTGCTGGGAAGCGCGTTGAATATAGTTTTCCTCCAGGCATGCAGGCAGCCAAGGACGTCAGCGTCCGGAGAGCCGCACGGAGCGCTAGGCGGGGAGAGCTTGACGCCAGGCCGGGGCACCAGCTCACAAGCTGGCGAGACTCCACCTTCGCGCCACGACACAGCGAACGCGGTGAGTGGCGGCGCGTCTTCGAGAGTAGCATGGCGGCGTTGCCCGCGATGGTGCAGTGCAAGCCGGAGCAAATGCAGGCTTATGTAGACAGGGCGCGGCACAGTCGGGCGTGTGACCCAGCGCCGCCGCGTCGGCAGAGTAAATAGGGCACAGGCCTCCTCGTTCGATGCTGTGACGTTGTTGCTGCGATCTATGTAAGCGACCTAAGTCCCCAGCCTCCAATCTCCAGACTGCCACCCCCACACTGCAGCAATCCCATCTCCGAGCTGCTTCGTCTGCCCTCGCCATCCCCTCCAATCCCTCCAATCCCTCTGTTCCCGACGCTTCAGCTCGCCCGCGCAGACACGGCCAGACTCCAGCGCAGCTGCGACTTCAATTGCCCGTTGTCGCACAGAGACACGAGGTGCTGCCCGGGAACATAGCTTTCTCCGCGCATTCCACCCTCAGACACGCCGTCAGCTTGTCGACTTCCCAATCCATCAGCGCTAACAACTTCGCGCTCGATTTTCCCAATTGACCCTGCAGCTCGCTCCGAAGCTCATCAATTTCCCCGCTCCGCTCAACCTTTTTTGCATCCACCACCAGCACAATGGGCGAAACACGAGACGTCACTAACCACGTCCTTTTCGAGGTCGCAACTGAGGTTGCTAATCGAGGTAAGGAACAACGGCTTCGGCTGCTCGCATTGGCTCGGCTGACACCTTTCCAGTGGGCGGTATCTACTCAGTCCTCAAGTCCAAGGCCCAGGTGACCACCGCAGAATATGGCGCTGCCTACACTCTCCTCGGTCCGCTCAACCGCGCTTCTGCGCAGGTCGAGGTCGAAGAGCTGGAGCCCAAAGATCCCGCCCTCGCTCGGACGATAAAGAACATGAATGACCGTGGCATCGTCACCCTCTATGGCCGCTGGCTGATCGATGGCGCGCCCAGAGTCCTGCTCTTTGACACTGGAACCGGTTATCAGTTCCTTGATGAGTGGAAGGGCGATTTATGGTCAGTCGCTGGTATTCCTTCGCCACCGGGCGATCATGAGACCAACGAGGCCATTGTTTTTGGATACCTCATCGCGTGGTTCCTGGGAGAGGTAGATTTATCGATCGATCTGGAGAGATATCACGCTAACAGCCATGTAGTATGTCTTCCATGAGAAGAAGCGCGCGGTCGTTGCGCAGTTCCACGAGTGGCTTGCCGGGGTCGCCCTCCCCCTCTGTAAGAAGAGACGTATCGATGTCACGACCATCTTCACCACGCACGCTACTCTGCTCGGCCGCTATCTTTGCGCCGGCTCCGTCGATTTCTACAACAACCTCCAATATTTCGACGTGGATGCTGAGGCAGGAAAGCGCGGTATCTACCACAGATATTGCATTGAGAGAGGCGCGGCCCACTCGGCAGATGTCTTCACGACGGTCTCACATATTACCGCTTACGAGAGCGAGCATCTTTTGAAGCGTAAGCCGGATGGTGTTCTGCCGAACGGCCTCAACGTCAAGAAGTTCTCTGCTACGCATGAGTTTCAGAACTTGCACCAGCAAGCCAAGCTGAAGATTAATGACTTTGTCCGCGGTCACTTCTATGGTCACAACGACTTCGACCCGGAGAACACACTTTTCTTCTTTACTGCTGGCCGGTACGAGTACCGGAATAAGGGCGTGGATATGTTCATTGAGTCGTTGGCCCGTCTGAACCACCGCATGAAGAGCACAAATTCCCCGATAACCGTGGTGGCGTTTATCATCATGCCAGCGCAGACGCAGTCTTTAACGGTAGAAGCTCTGAAGGGTCAAGCAGTCATCAAGTCCCTGCATGACACGATTGACGTGATTTCGAAGAACGTCGGGAAGAAGTTATTCGAGAGATCACTTGCATGGCATGAGGGTATGGAGCTCCCGGAGGACAAGGAGCTCATCTCGCCAACAGACAAGATCATGCTGCGTCGGCGACTCTTTGCCATGAAGCGGCACACTCTTCCCCCGATTGTTACGCACAATATGGTCAACGATAACGATGACCCGATCCTGAACCAGATTCGCCGGTGTCAGCTCTTTAACCATCCGACTGACAGGGTCAAGGTTGTATTCCATCCTGAATTCTTGAACTCTGCCAACCCAGTCCTTCCCCTGGATTATGATGACTTCGTCCGCGGCACTCACCTTGGAGTTTTCTCATCTTACTACGAGCCGTGGGGGTACACTCCTGCGGAATGTACCGTCATGGGCGTTCCTAGTATCACGACGAACTTGTCCGGCTTCGGTTGTTACATGGAGGAGCTGATCGAGAACGCCTCGGACTACGGTATCTACATCGTCGATAGGCGGATGAAGGGAGTCGATGATTCGGTCAACCAACTTTCGGACTACATGTTCGAGTTCACCAAGAAGAGCAAGCGTCAACGTATCAACCAGCGTAACCGAACAGAGAGGTTGAGCGATTTGCTTGACTGGAAGAGGATGGGCATGGAATACGTCAAGGCCCGTCAGTTGGCTCTGCGGAGAGGTAAGTTAATAGGAACGGTACTTCACGAAAGAAAGATACTAACGCTCATTAGCCTATCCCGATGCTTTCGACGGTGGTGAGGAGCCTGATTTCTTCGGTAACGCTGAAGTCAAGATCTCGCGCCCACTCTCAGAGCCCGGGTCTCCTAGGGATCGTTCGGGTATGATGACGCCGGGTGATTTTGCTTCGCTGCAAGAGGGCCGTGAGGGACTTAGCACGGAGGATTACATCGCGTGGAGGCTACCGTAAGTCAACCATTTCATCTTGGAGAAGCAACGCTAACTGAAGGGATAGTGAGGAGGAAGAACCCGAGGACTACCCATTCCCTCTGACATTGAAGACAAAGAAGCTGTCAGACTCTCCCGCGCTCAACGGCTCATAACAAATTACCGTGAGCGCGCGAGCCGCCTGTTGAAGAAAGCGTCCACGCGACCCGAACCGACCCGTTTTCCCCACCGATCAACAGGTAGTAGTGGGGCTTTTCGGACTTGTTTTCTCTGGCGTCAAAACAGTGGCAGCTGTACATGCATTGTTTCCCACACGTTTCTGTACTCTAGGTTCGATCGTTTATTTCCCGAATTATTATCATGCAGAGAGTCTAGGCCCTTTTTCCATGAGCTTCCGCCCGCATAGCTCTACTGGCGGTATCAGCGGCACAAATTCTTTGGGGTAGAAACGCCGTGGCGATGATTGTAATCAAATTGGTCCAATCGCAGTATCAGGATTTCGGTGTTGAGAGGGTCCACATGTGGGAACCCACACCTCCTTCTCCTTTCCCCCGCAAAACAGGCCACGCCACATGAAATCGTTCGCATGCAGTCGTGCACCTGTTTCTTGGCTGCTTATCGTCAGCCTCCTACGCATTGATGCAGCCGATTCAAGCGCCATTAATAGCGACATGGGTGCGTGGCCGCCTTTTTATGCGATCAGAGGTCTTGTGAGCGCACGCCCGACAGCTTGGGGTTAAGAGTTAACGATTCGTGTGCATGCGGAAAGGTATGGGTATTGAGAGCCTTTTTCCCCATGAGGCCCTGAAACATATGAGATGGTAGGCATAAGGCCCGATTCGTGCGGAGCTTTGTGCGGACTTTCCCGCCAAGACGCACGCGCATGTAGATGCGAGGTGGGCGCAGATGGTGAAAGGGATGGCCATGCATATCGAGGCGTCCTGCGCGGTACCTACCATCGGTGATACGGGGCGTTCAACTAATCCGATCGGTATCCCAACAGTCGGAGCAAACGACCGGAGGAAAAAATAGCCATCACGCTTGCAGAGTTGAAGCGCTGTCCAAATGTAAAGCTGCAAGCCGAACAGGAGCGTCACTATCCGGAGGCTTAAGTCAACACCGTGTGGTTGATTCATTTGTTGCAATATTTCGTAGATCGCGGATGCACCTGCCAGGAAGGTCTATCGGAGCCGACGGTCGCCCGCTTGCCGCCCCACCGTAGCCGAGCAAGAGTGCTGCTCAGCACAAGGGATGGTACATAGGCCACGATGAGATCAGGCCGATGATGATTAACGAACAGGAATGAAAACTTAAATCTCGTTTCAAGAGCGCGAGCACTTTTTTTTCCCTTTGTCGATCTCGCGCACGGCGCGCTGATGAGATGGCGCAAACACATGCGACACGCAGAGCTTGTGGCCTGGTAACCGGGAGGGGAGGGCGCCATGTGCGCAATTCTTCACTGCTGTGGCGCTGGTTCCCGAAAAGGGCTAAATGATGGGCATTCCTGACCTTGGCCGCAGCCCGGGGAATGACGACGATGGGCCGCGGCACGGCGTACTGCAATCTGCCTACGGCCGCGACTGCACCCTGTTGGGAAGCCCACGACTCGCCCGGGCGTGCTCCGACAGCGGCTGCGGTGTGGCCTGCTGCTGGACGGGGCGTGGTGTGAGAGATCAGTTGCTTTTTGAAAGATGATGCCAGCGCAGCTGCGGATGGGGCTGGGCCGCTGCTCCCGCTGTGGAGAGGAGAAGGAGGCACCGAGGGTCGAAACAACGGGGCGCAGCTTGTCGAACGTGGGCGGCGCTTCGTTTAATCAAGATCGCATACAAAATACAATCAAAGCAATTGCCCGGGCGCAAGTACAGACACGGCGAGACTCTAAACACCTACATCTAGCTAAACGCTTGCCTCAGCTCCTATTAGCAGAATTAACTGATAAGTTGCATTACAGTGAAGCGGCGCTGAGTTGTGCCCGACGTGGTGGCTCTTGGCGGCAGTTTCCATTTCCCGTTTTCCTCGAGCCCTGCGTCCAGCCGCGCTCGGTGCACCCACCGCCCTTGAGTCCCGACCATTATCTCAGTATTTCTCGACCCGCGCTGACCTGGAGAGTCCCGACCACTCAGCTTCCCGCGCCCGCTCCTAGTACCTATTATTCCACACCGTCTCCATGTCCGCCGCCGGATCTGCCTAATGACCGCCATCCGCTGGCCAGTCCGCCGCGCCTGTTCCGCGCCCTTCCAGCTCCTTTCCACGAGTACAACAACCAACACTGCCACCCAAACCACCTACTTCTGACCGTCGCCATGATTGGTTGTCTGTGACAAGCCTTTCCCGCGGCGCCGTCGAATCTTCGCGCTGTTCTTCCGCCCGGTCAGCCGTTGTCGACCTGAACATCCTAAAATCCCGGCCTCCGCTTCCGCCCTTCTGAACCAGCTCCCGTCCATCTTTTTCTTTCAGCGGGGTCCCGCCCGCTCCCCGCAACCCGCGAGGCCTCTCCGGCCCAGCACAAAGAACGAAACCGCTTCGTCGATCGCGTTCCAGTTTTCGAGCAAGCACCCAGCGACGCATCGCCACCGACGCGTGCGCCCCTTCTCACCATGTTTACCCCTTTGATGGAGATGGGCGCATGGGTGCGCAATCACCTTCCCGCCAGGCCGACGAGCTTTCGCCCTCGCAGGCCGCACTTTAACTTCATTACACTTCACTGTGAGTACAATTGACGCGGGAGGCCGTGTACAGTCTGCGCCGAGGACTAACGGCCGCGTAGACCTATATCTTATCCTCCTCACCATACTTGGTTCCATTCTTGTATTTCCGGCCGGAGGTCTGTCGTACATCGATGCGCTCTTCTTCGCCAGCGGGGCCGCTACCCAAAGCGGCTTGAATACGGTCGACGTCAACAAGCTCTACCTGTACCAGCAGGTCGTGCTCATGCTCATCGCGTGCGTCTGCAACCCGATCTTCATAAACACCTTCGTCGTGTTCGTGCGCCTATACTGGTTTGAGAAGCGTTTTCAGGGTCTGGTCGCAGAAGCGCGCAACCGCAATCGCACTCGATCGAGGACAAGGAGCGAGGGAAAGACGGATCGAGACTTGGGCAGGGAAGAAATGGGCGTCAATGGTCGGGCAATCACTGTCGTGCGCGATCAAGATGGTCAGGCACAAGGTGCACCTTGCAACGTCGACGGTGAAATCGAGGAGGAGAAGGAGCCGCGGTCTCCGCGCGCGTCAGCACCTGGTTCATCGACAGGCTCGGACGAGAATGAGGACACGCTCGACGAAATGAGCAAATCCGCAACAATAATAGGAGCCGCCTCGACTGCAGAGCAAAGCGATTTCATCCAGCCATTTCATAGGGACATTACCTTCGCTGATGACGTCAAGCCGCCCCCACGTCGCACGAGCACTGCCAACGAAGAACGTCTACCCGTACGACGTCCTGCCGAGCAACACATTGCCTTTGTGGAGAACCAACGGAGGCCTAAAGCCAAGGGGCGGCTGCGCATTCCTGGCCCTAGGGAGTTTGACCGGGGTGACAAGCCGCAACAGCTGGAGGAGGAGGAAGGCGGTGTGCACCTGGCACGAGAACTCACCAACGAGTCTAGCTTGCGGGGTCGTGAGGAGGCGAACCAGCCGGCAGATACCGTCGATCCGGGGAACATGAACGGCGATGATCATACTTTCAAGAGACATGTTTCCTTCGATGAACACGTGGCGGGCGTGGGTGGAAAGCTCAAGGCAGGGCTCGGCAATGTGAAGCGCAGATTTACTTTGCACGAGGATCATGACAACAACGATTCCGCGTTACGCCGCCGAGCAAGCACTTTCAGGAGTTTCGTCACCGCACGTAGCCGGGAACGCGAGCAGGATCCCACGCCTTACCTCAGCTGGACGCCAACTATAGGACGCAACTCGGCTTTCGTGGATTTGACGGAGGAACAGAGAGAGGAACTCGGTGGAATTGAATACCGAGCACTGAAAACTTTGGCTTTCGTCTTGGTGTTCTACTTCGTCGGGTTCCATCTGCTTGGCATGATCTGCCTACTGCCCTGGATTGTGCGGTCGAGATACGTCGGAGAAGTCCTTAGGCCAGATGGCATTAATGCTGTCTGGTGGGGGTTCTTCACACCTGCCTCGATGTTCAACGATCTTGGATTCACACTTACGCCTGATTCTATGATCTCGTTCCAGAAAGCGGTCTTCCCCATGCTGCTGGGCAGTTTCCTCATCATCATCGGCAATACCGGATTCCCATGCATGCTGCGATTCGTCATCTGGCTTTCCGAGAAGATGGTTCCGTATGGTAGCGGTGTCTGGGAGGAACTGAGATTCCTTCTCGACCATCCCAGACGTTGTTTTACTCTTCTTTTCCCGAGCAAAGCTACCTGGTGGCTTTTCTGGGTTTTGGTGCTTCTCAACGGCATTGATCTGATCTTTTTCGTCATCCTTGACATCAATGACGACACCGTCCTTTCCCTCACCCCTGGTTACCGGGTTCTCGTTGGACTTTTCCAAGCCGCCAGTACGCGCACGGCAGGATTTGCCGCTGTAAACATTGCGGACCTCCACCCGGCTGTTCAGGTGTCCTATCTGATCATGATGTACATTTCCGTCTTTCCCATCGCCATTTCGATGCGTAGGACGAATGTGTACGAGGAGAAGTCACTGGGCATCTGGGCCGAGAGCGCGGTTCCCGACGAGGGCGAGCAAAGCTATGTCGGCACTCATTTGCGCCGCCAGCTCTCATTCGATTTATGGTACATTTTCTTGGGCTTTTTCTTCATCGCCATCATCGAGGGCTCGCGCCTGGAGAACACCAACGATTACTCCTTCACTCTCTTCTCTGTCCTCTTCGAGATTGTTTCCGCTTACGGTACCGTTGGTCTGTCGCTGGGCTACCCAACCATCAACGCCTCGTTCTCCGCAGAGTTCAAGACCCTGTCCAAGCTCATCATCATCGCCATGCAGATTCGTGGACGCCACAGAGGTCTCCCGTACGCACTTGACCGCGCCATCCTGCTTCCTTCGGAAACGCTTCACAAGAAGGAGGACGAGGACGCTGCTAGACGGGCTGCGGCCAGGCGCAACAGCAACCTCAGCGACATGGAGCGCGCAGAGGCGACCGGTGTCTTGGGCCAACGACCGCCCACTTTCAGGAGGGGCAGCGTCGCAACGGCCAGGGACGAGGAGGGACCTACGGCTACTCAGTGGTTGAGCAACCAGAGAAGGAGC
The DNA here is from genome assembly GCA_011503125.2 of Botryosphaeria dothidea. NCBI lineage: Eukaryota > Fungi > Ascomycota > Dothideomycetes > Botryosphaeriales > Botryosphaeriaceae > Botryosphaeria > Botryosphaeria dothidea. The sequence continues at coordinate 4,694,065 of WWBZ02000001.1, forward strand.
ACGACCGCGGCTGGTGGTCTTACGAAGCTCTTGAGTGGCGCGCTGTCGGCGGGGCCGACGGTACAAAAGAGGGAGTAAACAGGGAGTTGGTACTTGGACTTATATCACATGTGGAAGACGCATCGCCTCGTCCTCTTGTTGTTTTGATCATCTTTTCGTCTTACTTGCGCTGGGAGTTAGAGCACGGGCACACAAAGACATAGAACTCCGAGGGTGGATGACTTTGGATTATATTGTTTTCTCGGTTGGCTAGGGCTTCACTTTTGGCACATCGGATTCTTGAGCAAGGCGTTTCGTTTTTGTCGAGTTGATGGTATCCTCCTCGACACTTAGGTTCAGTACATGTGCTTCAATTTCACCTTATGGCGGATGAGATGCTTTTAGTCTTCTTCACGATCGCGCATGATTATTAGAACCCTTTCTTTACTTTTTTTATGCTATCCGGAGAATCCAAAAGGGACGAATTTCTTTCCATCCGCGTTTTCTTATGTCATACTTCAGCGCTCCTGCTTTTCTGCCTTGTCCCATCAATTTGGGTTTCCAGAGACATTTTGTTTCTGTTTCCTGAAAAGAAGATTCAAGTTTAGAGCCCACCTCTCGGTGACGGGTCTTTTTGCCTTATTACTTGGACCTGAGATTTCCAGGTTCCCGAACGATCTGCATTTCCTGGGGAGGAGACCAGGCGGAGAGGAATGAAAGCGAGGGTAGAAAACGGCTTGGTGATGTGCACCATTGGCGTCGTGTCAGCATCGGTCAGCCTTACGAGCAAGAGCAGCATTTCCTAGCATGTTTAGGTGATACTACACAATCACCTCAGTATTCAGAGGGACTCGCCAACGTCTGCCTGTCATGCTGGCTGGCCTTGTGGAGTCCAATCTGGAGGCTCAAAGGGGTTCGCGCCGTTTATCCTGGTGCGCCTCGTAAGGCTGACTGGCTAGGCCGGCAGTGCGCTCGGTGGGATGCGGATGGCGTTGATGACGATTGCCTTGGGCTGAGAGGACAAGAGGCAGGGTAGGGGATCCCAGGATGGGTTCGGAATGTTCAGTATTGCTGCGAAATAGAAGATATAGCGCATGGGTAGCTGAAGCACTCCCACGGGTTTTGAAATACGAAGAAATTTGCAGCATCGATTTTCATGGAGAGCTTCAATGCCTCATAACAGAGCCATCTGCTGCAAAGCTGATTGTATTCGTTTATGATCCGTGCATGGACTTGTTCTGGCTGGGCTCTTTCTGCGTGACAAGCGAAAGCGTCCCTTGATCGGGGGCCTGGGTGGATGTGCGTAGGGATGCTGAGTCATGAATTTGATGCCAGCTTTGCGCTTTCAGGCAGGCAGTTCACGAACGGCAGCAGTTCGGCTATGCATATATAGATGGTTAGGGGTGGCCTCGGTACCAGAGCTGCGGCTTGCGCGTTGCATCTTATAGATGACGAATGGCGTGTACGTCATCGAAACGACGGGCGTGGCGCGAACGGTTTGGAGTAATGTTTGATGGTGAGGAAAAGAGTGAGGCAGAGAGAAGGCACAGCAGATGTGGAACGAGGGCCAACTTCCCGACAAGGGTCTGACCGCGCGCCGAACGTGCCAGACCAAAACGCCAAAGTGCGGCTGACGGATGCGCCACAGCGGCGTGCGTCCGAAATAGTTCACTCCTCACTGCGAGGAAAAAGCGGTCCACCCCCGGGCAGAACACGATGTAGCCAGTGATGGGGCTTACGGCGCAAGGGCAGTGGGGTGTGCAAGCCGAGCGCCCTAGCCCCCGACATCCAGAACCCCCAGAAAATACGGCCGCGCTGCTAGCTGGTCACTGTGGGCCCCGGGTAGCTTGCCGGAGCGACTGCTGTCTTACGTGCCTGTTCTCCTTCCGCCTACCCTGACCTCCCGTCTTCTTTCTTCTCCTGCCCTTTGCTTCCTGCAGCTAGGCTGCCGTCATACATACTCCTCACTCGTTACTCTGCTGGAGCCTGCGTTGTCTTCATTCATAGCTCTTCTTTCCTTAAATCGGGTCCTTGCCGCCGCCGCCGCAACCTGTCTAACCGCCGTCCCTGGAGACATGCTGAATGCTCTGCGGCGTAGCTAATCGCCCCCATTTTTACCGTGCCTCCCTTCTCACACTCGAACGCCTCCGTCTACGCCGTCGTTATCGCTTCCCCGTCCATTGCGCTCGCCCTCTGCCGTCCACGAAATTTATCCCACATCGCCGCGCCACGTCAACTCGCCCACCGAACCGTACCATCCACACGACCAAACGACAATGTATAAGCCCAAAAGCGCCAGCGGGCTGCGCATCGGCATCGGCAATGGACTCCCCTCGTACAGCCCCAGCTACGGCAGCCCGACCTACGGACGGCGCTCGGTATTCCGGCTCAACGTGCGCAACGTGCTGCTCCTGACGGCCTCCTTCTGCTTCCTGCTGCTCGTCTGGAACATGCGCTCCACACCTTCCCCCTCGTCCGCATCCCCTTATACCCCGGGCAAGGAGGTGGCGCGCTACTGGACCATCACCGGCAAGGACGACCTCGAGGGCGTCACGGCGTGGCAGAAGCCCAAGGAGTTCCGCGTCGTCGGCCTGGTGTTTTTCGGGCGCCCCATCAGCGTGTCCATCCTCGACTGCTACCTGAAGCGCAACCTGGCGAGTAATGGCGGGTTTTTGGACGAGGTGATCTGGCTTGCGAGGACGAGTGTGGAGGAGGATCTGAAGTGGCTGGATAAGCTGGTGGAGGAGGAGAAGGCGTACACGCGGAAGGATTTGCTGTTCGAGGGCATCGATTATGCGACCGCGTACGATATCGCGGAGAATGGGACGATGTACATCAAGATGGATGACGACCTGGTGAGTCGACGTTCATGTTTATTTTTGAGAAGTGGAGGGGTTTGCGACTGTTTTGGTTGCTGGGTTCCAGGGGCTTGAGATTTGAGTTTGGGGAGCGGAAGGGATCTGGGGTGTTTTGAGGAAATTGCGCGACACCGCGGAAACGGGCGGGCACAAAGACTAACGAGGCTTGGTGTTTCTTTTTAGGTTTTCATCGAGGACCACGCCATCGCGACGCTCGTCCAGCACAAGCTCGAGCATCCGGAGAACTTCGTCGTCGCGGCTAATGTCGTCAATCAGCCGTCGCTCAGCTGGATGCATTACCGCTTTGGCGCAATCAAGCCCTACTTCCCCGAATTGACGCCTCCCAGCCCGGAAGACGTGGCCAAGCAGGGCACATGGCGCCCGTCGGAGTTGCCTATGTGGACTGGACCTGAGGACTACAGGATCTCGGAGGAAGAGAAACTGGAGCCGCCTTTCCAGGGTCACAGATGGCTGCCTTTGGGTGACGATTTCCCGATTGAGAACACGCCCATTGCAACGACCAGCTTCGATGCATTTTCGCAAGGCTTGTGGCATTGGCAAGTTGCGGCGCAAGAGCACTACAGCTTCTTCGAGCATCTGGAACACAATGATTTGTGGAAGTGTAAGTTGGAAAGGATTTCTTATTATGCGCTTCGTAGTTTAGTCGGACTTGAATGCTAACCGGTTGGCTGGATAGACAAGTTCCACACGCTGGATTACCACTTCATGCGCATGGGTATCCAGATGATTGCTATCTGGGGCGACGACATCATCGCCAGCGACATTCACAACGGCAACGGCGATGACGAGTACCATTTCACCGAGGTCATGACCAAGAGGACGGGCAGACGTATGTGTTCCACAAATCACCTTTCAATGGAAGCATTCTTGAAGACTAATAGGTATTTTCTGCAGACGCCGTTGTGGATGGCCGTGCCATTGTCTCGCACTATACATTCCTCCCCCAGAGGAGCGGCTTGGAATCGACGGATATCCTCGAGCGCTACAGAGCATATGCGGCGGAGAATATTTGCCCGAGCAAGATGGCTTGGCCCGTGTCGCAGTTCTTGCAATGATTGTACATTTCCGGCGTTTTCTGGGGTTCACTGTATGGATGGCATTTTCCGAGCGTGCATGGAGCTCTGTCGGCAAAGTAGAGCACATGAGCGAGCGAGCAGGCCGGCGCTACTTGGGTGGTTCGATTTCATTTTGCATCGGCTTGTTCTGTTTGCATTTCTGGGAGGTGTTGGCTAGACCGTTGGCTTGTGACTATGTAGATGTGTACGAGATAAACGGGAAAAGTAATCAGACCAGATACGATATCAGTGTGGACGGCAATGCAACGGTGAACACAGCAAAGATGGGCGGTAAAAGCAATGATCCGCCATCCCACCGTAGCAATCGGCGACGGCTTTATGAGGATGAGGGGACATGGGCTGACTCTTACACCCGGCATCGCAATCGCTGACCAGCCCCCCAACCCCAATCCAGAAAGCCCTCGTCTTCTTGAAAGTCAGTTCCCAGCGCCACACGTGCACCAATTCTCAGCCCTACCGTTTTCCGCCCCGCTGAGCACCTTGGTGCCCGCCCCTCACCCCTCCCCCAAAATTTCATTATCTCCGGAAGCTCCGCCGCCCGCCCGCACCGCCCGCTGCCCCGCCGACCGCAAAACATCAACATGAACCAAGACCTCGACGATGAAATCACCTCGATAAACTCCATCTACGACGAGTCCACCCTCGCCACCATCCCCACCCCCGACAATTCCTCGATCCTCTGCGCCCTCCGCCTCCCCTCGCTGCCCTCGGTGACCCTGCGCCTCGACTTCCCGCCCGACTACCCCGACGCCCCGCCCGCGGTCCTCGGGACCCAACCGGTGGGCGACGACGTGCCCAAAGGCTTCGGGACGAAGGTCGTCGACGTGGTCCGCGATGTCCTGGCGCGCGTGTTCCGGCCCGGCGAGCCGTGCGTCTTCGACCTGCTCGAGGAGGTGGGCGAGATGGTGGAGCGCGAGCGCGACGCTCTGCAAGAGGCCGAAGAGAACGGTTTGAACACACACGCCGGTGACGACGACGAGGAGGCTGAGGCTGAGAGTGCGTCTGCAAAGGTCGAGGACCTGGGTCCCCCGCCGCCATGGGCCGTGAGCGAGCCGCTCGCCGAGAAGAAGAGCGTTTTCCTCGGCCGCGCCGCCGAGGTGCATGGCGTCGACGAGGCGAAGGGCTACATTGCGCATCTGTTGGCGACGGACAAGAAGGCGGCGAAGGCGACGCACAACATGACGGCCTGGCGCATCCGTGGGCAAGGCGGCGCGTCGTTTCAGGATTGCGATGACGATGGCGAGACGGCGGCTGGTGGGCGGATATTACATTTGCTGCAGCTGATGGACGTTTGGGACGTGGTCGTCGTCGTGACAAGATGGTATGGCGGCGTGCAATTGGGCCCGGATCGGTTCAGGCTTATCAACCAGGCGGCGAGGGACGCGGTGGTGACGGGCGGGTTCGTGAAAGAAGAGAAGAAGGAAGGCGGAGGGAAGAAGAAGGGGAAGAAGTAATTGGATTAGAGGAAATGTTCTTAGAACGCATAGAACAAAGGGCATCGGGATATGAGCGTAGAAGGCCCAGTTTGCCACGGTGGTACCGCTGCGGAGCCATCCTGAAGACCCTGTATGGACGCTCTCCCAGATCCCGCAAGGAACAATTGAAGCCAGTTTCAAATGCTAATGCCTGTTTTCTTGATGTGGAAGGTATGTTGGGTCTCTTCCTTTGAGTTTTTTAGCCCTTCTGGTTGCCCTTGCCTTTAGAACGGCAGGCTAGCACTCCTGATACGCAAATACGCTTGGGGAGTTGAAGCATTCATTCGGACGCAGGTGTTCGAAAGAAAAATCCATGGCACGAAAGTGCTGATAACTGCTTCAAATCGCTGCGTAATGGTGAGATGGATTTCATTTTTAACTAGCTTCACTGGGTTTGTTTTCGGGAACACCTCATCGCGACCTCCTCGAGAAGACTTACGCAGTTCCTTCTTGCTGTTTCTAGCCATCTAACCAGTGAATCCATGTCTGCCTTATGGAACTACAGAAACTTCAACGCTCTGCCTGACAACATCATCTCTTCTAAACACCCCCAACCCGACACCTCGCCACATACACGAAGCATCTTCAACACATTATGGCGCCGAACAAAAAACCTCAGGATGGTGTCGACCTCACCATCATAACCTACGACTCTGCGCCGTGCCCGCACGACTCTATTAACGTCACACATACTAGCGATTTTGTCTATCGTGGGAACACACTTGATTTGAGTCCGCCACCAGCACTATCACCCACTGGCCTTCAGAGTAACAGTGAAGCATATCTGCTGAGTCTCACTGCTGGTTACAACACCACCGACACTTTTCCTTCTTCCTTGCTCAACGCATTCGGAATCTCTCCAAAGCCTTCCTGGGATGATGTACTGTCAGATGCGATTCATGATGACTGTACGTACGGTTGTGCATCTCGAGATGGCGGGACTCGGGCTGTGACACTGCAGGATTGGGTCAACCAGAATCTCCAAGGACACCATCTGGAAACGGCCTTCTGGATACCACTGGTGAAGTTGCTGGAATACGTGAACCAGAATTTCATGGACAACGGGAATGGTGCGACCGACAAGAAGTTGTGCTATGCGCTCACCATCAGGGCGGTCAAGCTCGAGGACGTCAACAAGCTCAGCACCATGTGCCCATGCTGGCACACTGAAATGTGGTATCCGAGCAACACCGATGCTTCAGCCTCATCCTCCTTGGGTACTGAGGATTCTTTGATTCCACCCGGGTATTCATTGCCGATTCGGTCCCCGATTGTGGAGTCCACCATCTACAATACTGTGGATCTGGACAACCCGCTCTTCCAGCGCCTGCCTGGGACAGTGACACCCGGTTCTCCCACTTTTCCCGACTTACCCCTCACACCTAGGGCATCATCTAGGGCCACAGCAGCCGCATCGCCCACATTGCCCGACCGCCGCCACAGTCTGCACGTTGACGTTCTTCGCGCAAATCGCCCCCATCCCAGCTCGGCCACACAACATCGTCACAGCAGTCCTCCCGGCCAGGCCCGTTTCGAGCAACCGCGCCCACCCTCCACAAGGAACGCACGATCAACTCTTCCAGACCGGTCCCGGTTCTCACCTACCTCCCCCGCGACCCCAAGTTCCCACACCCTGTCAGCCGGCAACCGCTCCCCCAGCCCTGGCCCTTCACCTCTGCTTTCGCCTTTCACGCGCCTTCAGCGCTTATACTCGCAATTAGATGACAAACTTGCTTCTCCTTTGGGCTCCAAGAATGCCCCATCTCCGCTTTCTGGCGACCCGCTCATCCGCATCATGGCGCCGCTCGCCGGCCCGGGCACGCTGTTCCGGCGCGATGCGGGCAACACGGCATCGTCGACCATGAACGCCTTGATTGCGGCATCAGGCTTTCCTGAGAGCAGCTACGGCAGCGGGCACCAAGGAGATATGGTGTCGCCGAAGCAGGGCGAAGTGATCACGTGGACGAAGGGAGGGAAGGTGAACGGTTACGGTCCGTTGTTTGCGGCGCCAACGGGGGCGCAGATGGGTGGCAGAGATAGGGTATTTGTGAGCATTGTAGTCGGCACCGAGGAGCAGGTTGCAGCGACGGCTGGTGCCTACTGACGATGAAGGGAAAAAGAATGGCGTTGGAATACGAGTCAGTGGCTGAACATCACGGTTCTGCGGCGGTGCAGATTCCACGCCTCAGCTGAGCATTTTGCTCATATGCTGCAGAGAATTAGTTTGTTTATGGACGAATCATTAGTTGAAGGGTCATTGATTAGTGGGAACTGCGAAACTCGGAGTTGGCTACGGTCACAGGCATTTGAATTAGACTCAGAAAAGCAAAGTAACAATGGAAAAAATTGAAAAAATGGAGCGTCCTAAGACTGTTGATGAATCCTAATATGAACTTGCAGAAGTGGCTTGTGAAGTGTGGTGCCCCCTCCGCGGACCTCGCATTGCCTCACGCGCTCCTGCGGTTTCCTTTCAATAAAGTTTCGTATCTCTCGATCTACGTTGCTGATCATTGCAAATTCTCCGAGACCCTCTTATCACACTCAGCATAATAAAATGAGTAAGATGATGATGTCACGTTGCTTCCTTTGGTAGGGCCGGCCACTCAATTCGATCCAACGCGGTGCGAAATCCGGCCTCGAATTGAGCAACGACACATGTTTTCCAGTCAGAAACCACACGCTTCCCAGTAAACACAGCCTTGGTAAGATGATCTGCCTAGAACCAACGCGGCGGTGTGCGGCGAAACGGTTATTGTGGATTCAGGTGCGCAGGGATGATGCGAGATCCCTGCACAGCCACAACGATGGCCACACCGCTAACAACGCCAATGGACCACAACTATACGGTGTTACGTGCTTAGAGTAGTGCTTTGCCCCATTCGGAATAAGCTGGGGATCCGCAATGAACTCGCCGCTCCTCACGTCCTCGTTCATTTGGTTCACTAGATGCGGCGCAGTTACTTAGCTGAGATCCTTTGCTCCAATGACCCCACAACGACAAGACTGCCAGTGTTGCCTTCAGATTCTGCCTTGTACCCGAACCTTGAACCTAGAATCTCCCTTTCACGAGTTTGAGCTTGATGCCAACTGTGAAACATATATTCTGCTTCTTGTGTCACTTCCTCAGATCCAGGGTGCTTGAGTTTGCTTGATTATCGTCACAATTATTCCTCTTTTATTCTCCCTATACTGTGAAATCGCCCCGAAAATGGTTTCCCTTCCGAGTCGTTTCAAGAAAGAGCCGCGGCATGCATCTCCCGATTCCTCTGTGCGAACTCTCGTTACGTCCGAACATGCCACCCCATCCACAACCTCCGTCAACGCCATCTTTCAGACTCATTTCACTGACAACGAGAAGGACTGGGAATTCCTCGAAGATGAGTGTCCAATGGACAAGAAAGAGACTTGCTCTTCACCAGTCGAGCTCAAGGTGCATTCGCTCCGGGAACCGAAAGGAGTGCTCGTCTCCGTGCAGCCGCCGAAGAACCCTCCAGCGTCGTTGGGGACCAAGAAGCGCCATCCTGTGGATATAGTCCTTGTGCTTGACGTATCATCGAGTATGGATAACCCGGTGAAGATGCCGAAAGCGTCAGACACACAGCCGAGTGGTGGAAGTGATACCAGGAGTAAATCGGAGCAGGAAAGCTATCATTCCAGGCTAGACTTGGCCAAGAATGCAATGCGCGGGATTGTCTCAGGACTAGATGATGGGGATAGAGTCGGTATCGTATGTTTTGGGTACGATGTTGAGGTAAGTGGATGTCGTATTGCAAGCATTTCTATGCACCAGATCACTTACCAATGTCCCGTGTCATGTAGGAATTTCAAGAGCTCACTCAGATGAGCAAGAAGGCTCAGGAGGAGCTTCTGACAAAGATAGATACCATCAGAGCCCACGGCGCAACCAACCTGTGGGCTGGTCTCCGTCAGGGTTACAGAACGCTGGCATCAGAGAACAAACGACGGACTGCGGGATCCCCAGGCCATTCCCTGTCCGCAATTTACCTTCTTACTGATGGTCTACCAAACGTTATGCCTCCTCCAGACGGCTATATACCGGCACTTCAGCGCTTGATCTCGAAAGAGGTCCAGCAGGGGAAGAACCCGGTCATTCCATCTCTGCATACTTTTGGTTTCGGCTACGAGATTCGCTCGGGACTGCTTCAGGCTCTAGCCGAAGTGGGCGGAGGATACTATGCATTCATTCCTGAGGGTAGTTTCGTTGGTGAGCTTGTAGACCACTCTTTGAGATTTATAACCCGTACTGATGCATTCAAGCCACGATTTTCAACCACGCTTTCGCCAACCTAAGCATAAGCTTTACAACAAGTGCTAAGTTGAGGGTTACGATTTCAGGTGGCTTAGATACAATCAGGCCACTGCCAGGTGCAGTAGCGAGCAGAGAAGATGACGTTGACTTGGAGATCTCTCTTTACAATCTTCAGTACGGTCAACAGCGCAACATATTCCTTACTTCGCTACAGGGACTTGACCTGAGAGAAAACTCGACCGCCGTCTTATCCGCAACTCTCGAGTATACCGAACCAGGCCGTACAACCCAATACGTAAAGACCGTGAGGAATACCTCAGACATATCGAAATCTCTTCCGCGATCCTTCACCTATCATCACTTACATCGGTCCATGGTCTGCGAGTTTCTGGCATCTCTCTCAAAGCGCAACAGCGTTGACGAGTACATGCCCATCTTGGAATACGAGCTCAAATTCGCGGTCTCGAGGCTTGAGAAGTTAACAGAGCGAATCGAATCCAGCGGCTTTGAGGATGAGCTCAACAAGAGTCTTCTGAGAGATCTCAAAAGCGACATGGACCGGGCGCACACCAGTGCCGAAGACCCAGCTGGACAGATCCAAAAGGCATTGTGCAAAGGAGAGTGGTTCGAGAAATGGGGCACGCACTACCGTAAGTAGCACAATCCCCGTGAATCCCCAAATGAGCAGGAAACTTACAAAGCATTCCTTCTCCAGTTCCATCTGTCCTCCACGCGTACCGCAACCAACTCTGCCTCAACGAGAAAGACCCCGGTCCGAAGATGTACGTCGTCAACAACGCTCTCTTCGACCACTTCAAGCAGCTGCAGAGCGACGCCTGGGACACCATCGAGATCCGCCTGGCCAAACTCCTGGTCGAGAACGCCGAGGTACAGAAGTGCGAGAGCGGCAGCAATCTGCTGTCCGGCAGTCCGCCATCCTACGCCGCTTCCCGGTGCATGCCAGCTCTGCCTCCTGCTCCCCGCATCTCCATGGCCATCTACAACAACCCGGATAACCCGTGCTTCGCTGCGCCGTCGCGCATCCTGCTGGCCAGCGGCCGCGCAATCCCGGTGCGTCGACTTCGCCCTGGCGTCATGGTGTCCACGCCGGTGGGACCGCGGCGTGTTGCGGCTGTGATGAAGACGGTTTGTGCGGACACCGCGCTGTGCCGTCTTGGAAAATTGCTGATCACGCCGTGGCACCCGGTGCTCGATGCGGGTGCCAGGATGTGGGTGTTTCCGGCGCAGCTTGCGGATGTGGAGCGGTGGAGCAAGATGGACGTGTATTCTGTGCTGCTTGAGAGGGATGGGCGGCCGGAAGCACATGCGGTGAACGTTGGCGGGAAGTGGTGTGTTACTCTGGGGCATGGAATCGTGAGGAGAAGCTTGATGGATGCACGAGGACATGAATTCTTAGGTGATTATCAGAGGGTTGCGGGGGACATGAAGAAGCTGCCAAAAGGAAGGGGACGGGTGTCGAAGTGCGGTGGGATGCGTAGGGACGATGACACTGGACTAATGTGTGGTTTCGAGGGGCCGGTGGGAAAGTGCAGGGAAAGAATGAGGAAGAGGTCAGGAGGGAAATGTGTAGCTTCGGTATAGTTTGTGCTGTGTGCAACGGCCTGGGAGGTGTGCTTCATTCAGTCATGTTGTTAACGCGCGAAAAGACAAGAAAATGTGCGGTGGCAATGAATCTCGACAAAGTGTTGTGAGCGTCGTGGGCGTGAGCGAGCCACCGGCACCGGCAGCGACATTTTGGAAGGCGCGGAACGGCGGCAGCGGCGAGGGCGGGCGGAAAGTCTTGGCGTTGCCGATCTCGCAGGCGGTGTGGCGCAGTGCGGGTGGGCGGCGGCGACGGGCGATTTGACGTCGGCGGGGCTTTGAAATCAACGCGCTTTCCTCCTCATCGCAAACCCAAGCATGCGCTGCTCCGTCAACCCGACAATTCCTCCGCCCGTTGCTTGCCACGCCTTCGCGCACTCCCCTCCCAATCCAGGTTGAGGCCACTCGCCCCTCCGCGCCTACCATGGGTCTCGAAAACATCAAGAAGATCGTCCTCGTCTTGTCGGGCAAAGGCGGCGTGGGCAAGTCTAGCATCACCACTCAATTGGCCCTGAGCCTGGCCCTGCAGGGCCACTCCGTCGGCGTTCTGGATATCGATCTCACCGGCCCCTCGGTGCCGCGCTTCTTTGGCGTCGAAGGCTCCAAGGTCACACAAGCTCCCGGTGGCATGGTTCCCGTGCCCGTCCACGAGGCACAAACACTTGGAGAAGGCAGCGAGAAAAGGAATGTCGGCCCGCTGTCTGTCATGTCCTTGGGCTTCATCCTTCCCAACCGTGGGGATGCCGTCATCTGGCGTGGTCCCAAGAAGACGGCCATGGTCCGCCAGTTCTTGTCTTCGGTGCTATGGCCCCCAGGTCTCGACTATCTCCTCATTGATACTCCGCCGGGCACTTCTGATGAACACATTTCTCTGCTTGAGACTCTACTCAAGGATACCGCAGCGAACCCCTCGCAGCTAGCCGGTGCCGTCGTCGTTACAACCCCGCAGGCCATCAGTATCTCGGACGTCAAGAAGGAGCTGAATTTCTGCACAAAAGTGGGGCTGAAAGTGTTGGGGGTGGTAGAGAACATGGCTGGATTTGTCTGCCCCAGCTGTAGCGAGTGCACAAATGTGTTCAGCAAGGGTGGAGGCGAGATAATGGCCAAAGATTACAACGTCCCCTTCCTGGGAAGCATTCCAATTGACCCTGCATTTGTCATGTTGATTGAGGAGGGAAAGCGGCCCACCTACCCCAAAGGGACCGTCATTCAGGGCAACGACATGTCCACGACGGAGACCGATGGTCATGCTGAGGAGGCAAGCAGAGAAGAAGAGGCCAAGAAGGAGCCGGGAGCGCTGGTTGACAAGTACACGGACTGTTCTTTATACCCACTTTTCGACAGCATAGTGAAGCAGGTAGTTGCGACCATTGAAGGTTGAGCATAAAAAATAATATGATTGGAAGATTGCGAGACTATCCAGTCGTCTGTGGTTCTTGTTCCGGTGAGACTTCAATTGTGAATCCCGGAATCTTCCAGTGGGCGTGATGAGTGCTTGTTGTTACAGCACAGGCCATCTCTAATAGCAGTCAGCCATGGTGAGTTGGGGGATTCGTCCGGACGTAAATGTCACAATTACTTCTGAAAATTTACGTCTGGACGAATGCTTCGATTCCCCGTGCGCATATGCGATCAATGTTATGGCCGTGTGCGGGCGTGAATGCTGGCTCCGGCCTATAGTGACGCAAGCAGCAACTCGTCTTCTTGGAGTGGCAGCCGCGCGCCTGCTTCAATGGGTAGTGACGCTGATGCGCACGCGCCAAACCTGCGCCAGTCGCTTTCATAGGATTCTGTTTACTCGCCATTCCTCCGACCTTCTTCACCTCACTCCGTCCAACATCCATCTTCCCGTGTGCCTCGTCCCAACATCTGCTTGTCGAGATGTCCGACAAGGTAAGCAGCAACAATCTCGTAGCTCTGCGGAGCTTCTGGGGCAACGCATCCTCTAGCCCCCGTCAAGGCCACTACGCCAAAGATGACCACCTACATCTGAGTGAAATTCAGGCGGAGCCGCTCGAGCTCGAACTTTCCCGTCACGTCCTCAAGAACGTCGCCAAGGCTATCAAGCACGACAACAAGAACGACTCCAGTTGGTTGAGGGCGGAATACATCAAACCGAGCACCGAGTATGGCCTCCCCATCACCGTCAAGTCCAACACCCGCGAATTCGTGAGGATCCAAGACATCTGGATGCATGCCATTCAGACAGACCCCTCCATCTTGGATGAGGGTGCATTGGTCCTCAATGCTAGGAAGAATGGCACCCCGGTCACCGGAATCAACCTCGCCAAGTATAGGATCTCGCAGGCTGCTGTTCAGTCAAACGTGGTGTCCACAGCTGAGGACAGTGCCGCCCTTCCGCCGTCTCGCGCGACACCTGTTCCTGCATCTTCTCTGCCTCCGGCTTCGCCTCCAGCACCGGCAATCATTGAACATGCCAACCTGAGTAGTGGCCCGGTCAGCTCCCCTCCATCGGGCGGTGTCAAGGTTTCTCAAAACAGCCCGACGGCCATATCTCCCACTTCGACGCTCCGCTCCAGCACCACATCCCCCGTGACTTCTTCGGATGGCATGACGCGCCGCCCTTATTGTGTCACTCGCACTCACCAAGCTGAGGATTACGACCGTTCCACCAGCATGGACTCTTCTTCGATCTCGCAGCAGCGTTCTGCAAGCAACTCTCCTGCGCGCAACTTCGGCTTGCCGATGCAGGAAACCCCCATCACTCAAGGAACGACGCCTGATCCTCACTTCCAGCTTCAGCACGGTGACTGCCAGCGCTTCAGCAGCTCTACTGCCTTCTCGAGTGCCTCGACTACCGTCACCTTTCAAGCTATCATCACGACTGGAAGCAACGCCACGGCTATCCCCTTCGGTATTGACCACATGAACGAGGCTGTTGATGACATCATGGCCTTTGTCGATTGGAAGAATAGTGATGGCGGCCGCGGCGTGCCTGTCGACTTCAAGACTTTCATGAGCATCATGCGTTTCCGCCCGACTGCCTCTAACGCTTTGATCCTTCACAAGGAGTGAAAAATAGCTCCTCCAGATTTCGGTGAAGAAGAATATATTTCCGAGGAGGGGTTTCGACAGAGACGGATCGGCTATCATATCTGGAACCGGATTGGAAGAAGCTGCAACAGATCGATAATCAATGAAGACCTCATTTACTTGATTGTTGCGTGTGATCTGATATATGATTGAGCCTTGACCATCGAATACTTACCTCTCTGCTACGGTAGACGCGTGGGGAGTGGAACCATTATGTCATGATGTGAAAGATCTTGGCTCTACTAGGACCTTCTCATTCGGGTGAGTACTTCCACTTGGGACGGTAGAGGTAAGTTGCACTATTACTAGCACCGATTTCGTAACACTTTCAGGCACTCATCAGGAAACCTGAATGTATGCTTGTATAATCGTTTTTTGTGCTTTTGCCTTTTCTTTACTACTTGTGGACTTGAGATTCAACTCCCTCTTTTTGCCTTCCTTAAAAGAGATCGGCGTTTCCGTACGATCCAGCCCCGCCTTTCGTAATAGCATTCGCCCGCTCCAAAATGTACTCTCCGGCCCTGATGGGTGGATATTTGGAGGGATTGTCATCCGAGACGCAGTTCGGCAGTGTCTGTAACACTTTGTCAGTACCAACGAAGATCAGATGGATGGAGAAGACTTACCTCAACGAGCTGGTCGTAGTTGATACTGAAGAAGAAAGGCACGCTGTACCTCGCCTCCTTCGTCCTATTCACCACTCTGTGCACCGTGCTCTTGTACTGGTCGTTTGTCCACCTCATCAAGAAGTCACCAACATTCACGATCAACCCACCTTCGACCTTCCCAACCGGCACCCATTTGCCATCGGGGCTCAAGATCTCCAGACCAGGCGTACTGCTCGGCAGCAGAAGCGTGAAGCACTCGTAGTCCGAGTGCGCGCCCAATCCAATCTTGTCGTCCTCCCCTTCCTTGACCTCCACCTCGCGCTCCTTGGCCGGGTAATACATCAACCGGGCAATGCCGCCAGGATGCGTCACCATGGAATCGAAATGCGTCTCCTCCAGCCCCAGACTCAGCGCAAAAAGCCTGAACAAATGCCTCGCCAGGCCAAGACACTCGCCATAGTACGCCTTCACGCCCTCGAAAAACCCCGGCAGCTCGTCCTCCTTCGGCCACAGATTCGCGCTCTCCCCCGGCCCCAGCGGCGTGCCGTCCAGCTCGACGTACTTGCCATCGCCGCCGTCAACGTCGAGCGCCGGCTCGTAGCCCCAGTTGAAGCCCTCCTTGGACTCGGCGCCGTTGCCTTCCACGAAGGTCGTGTACGCGGGCGGCTCGTACCCGCGATGCAGGCCGCTCTGCCGCATGTGGATGGCCTCCTTCTGCGCGGGGGTCAGCTCGTGGAAGAAGCGGCGCGCCTGCTCGAGGACGCCGGCGCACGCGCCGTCCGGGATGCCGTGGCCGGTGATGGTGAAGAAGCCCGACGACGTGCACGCGGCGCGGATCTGGTCCGCGACGCGCTGCCGGGCCGCGCGGTCGCCGCCCGCGAAGGACGGGCGCAGGTCGATCGTCGGGACCGTGAACCCTGCCGACGAGGGCTTGCTGGCGGCCCCGGCCGCGAGACGCGATGCCAGGTACGAGGCCGCGCCCTGGCGGGCGGCCTCGGACGTCGTCCTGTC
Source organism: Botryosphaeria dothidea (assembly GCA_011503125.2). Lineage (NCBI taxonomy): Eukaryota > Fungi > Ascomycota > Dothideomycetes > Botryosphaeriales > Botryosphaeriaceae > Botryosphaeria > Botryosphaeria dothidea. The sequence continues at coordinate 4,710,019 of WWBZ02000001.1, forward strand.
GAAGGCGGGCGCGGTGTAGGGCTGCGGCTGGACTGAGGCGGCCATGGTGGTTGCTGCTCTCGGCTGGCGTTGTTACAGCGGGATTCTCGGCGAGGGACTATGCTCTTCCGGAGTGGGAAATGTGTCGCGTGCTTCTTTGCCTCTCTTGGCTGGTTTCGGATGGTCCTCTTGGCCTCTTCTTGCTCTCTCTTGGAGTTCTGGGGACGCCCTGGAAGCAGGTTGTTTGGGACGAGAGTCTTGGTGAGTCAGGAGGCGTTGCTTGATATCTTAAGGGTTGTTCGTTGTGAAGTCGAAAGGTGGGGTGCCACGAATGAGGTCGGCGATAAAAGGCCGTGAAAGCCACCCATTCGTCTTATCGGAGCACTCCGCCCCAATTGGCTTCGAGGATGCTGTTTACGTCATCCACGTTACTGCCTTTTTCGGCATCTGCTGCCGACGGCCGGTGTCAATGTCAGTCTCTACCGATAGATGATTCTGCACGGCCAGAATGTTGTTCGGGCACCACCGACTGTCAATGCTTTTCTCGGCTTCCGACCATTGTCTTGAATGCCTGATGCGCATTATGATTTACGGCTCTACCGTCTTGAAGAGCCGAAGAAATGGCGGCGCTACGGACGGACTGGGTAGGTGAGGAAGATCTGGGCGTCTTACGCGTACAGGGTTGCGTCGAATTATATGGCTTCTTCATACTTCGGCATTCGCCCTATGAGCTCATTGACGATGCTCCAGACCCCTACCAAAGTCCACGCGTCCGTACGTCTCCGCACATTAGCTTGCGAGTACGAAGAGCCTGTCGCAAAGTCGAAGTCTGGACTTTCGAAATGTGCCATATCGGTTGATTAGGCCACTGTCGGTTTATTGCAACATTTTTTTTTTCGTTGGGAAGGTGCTTTCTGGAGCTAAATAATGGTCACATATCTTAAGTTTAATTAATGAATGTCTCATCATCGTATGGTTTGACAGCTGGTATCGTGATGCGAACGTGGAAAGTAATCCACCCATTTCATATAGAGTCGTGAAAGCGAGCACCGATCTATAACAAACCCACGAAGCATTGTGTCCATCCTTTTGTATCTTCTCTTTTCGTTTTGCTCTTCGAGCCGTGCAAAGCAAGCAGTGTACGCGTCTATGCGGAGTAGCCGAAGCGGGGGGCGTTGATGATAATGCCCATGAGGCAGCCCGACACGATACCAGTGACGGGCAGTGTAATGAACCAACCGCAGTAAATCCAGGTCACCATACGCCAGTTGATGGTCCGCCAGGTGCCCGAGCACAGGCCGACACCGACCGTGGCACCGGTGATGCACTGAGTGGTTGAGACGGGCAGAGCCAACTGCGTTGCCATGATGATTGTGATTGCGCTGCCCAACTCCATCGAAAATCCACGAGATGGCGAGTGCAACGTGATGCGATTACCCAAGTTGCGCATGATATTGTAGCCGTATGTCCAGAGACCGATGACGATACCTGCACCACCGAAGGCCAGGATCCAGGTGGGAACTGGCGTCTCTGAGGAAACGAGTCCGGTGCGCCAGACGAGGTAGATGGTCGCGAAGGGGCCGATGGCGCTGTAGGCAGAACCGACGATTAGTACCTAACAGGAGGCTTTCGCTATTAGTGGGAAACTTACTTGGAGACATCGTTGGCACCGTGGGTGAACGAGGCAGTAGCAGCCGTCATTACTTGGAGAAAAGAGTACATGTACTCAGCTCGGTTATCATAGTGCGCAGCATGAGCTTCGCGCTCGTCAACGTTGCCGGACAGGAAGTCCTGCTTCTTCTGAGCGGAGACAACATCTTGTTCCACACCGTGGAGGAACGCCCTCTTCGCGTAGTAGAAGGCGACAGCAGGACTGTACACAGGACCCTCGGGACGCTTTCCCTTGATGTCTTCTGCAATCTCGGCCTCCTTAGCGGCAGAGGCTTGCTGGGCCTTGATGTCAGGAGACGGGATAGGACTGTCCGTGTCGGAGGTGGTGTAAGGTGCTTTCTCGATATCGTCAGGATTGGCCTGCTGAGCACGGAGACGCTCCTCCTCAACCTCTTCCTTAGTCTTGTGGCCGGCATAGTAGTCCTTGATGTCCTGGACACCATCGGGACATGGGGGAACCTCGCCACGCTTGAGCAAGAGAGGTCCTTGTGGGATGTTCCACCATTTGAGAGTCCAGTCACCATTAACTACCTTGCGCCACAGGTAAGGAAGGAAGAAGATAGAAACCAGCAGGGCAACACCGCCGGCAACGCCAAGCACGCAGCCAGCAATTTCGCCTCCACTGAGATTGATGCGCTCAGATGCACCCTTCCAAACGATGAGCACTGGAGGCTGTCAGCAAAACTAACATTTCCGTGAATGCTGATGTCTTACTCGTCAAAAGGCCAGATGTCAAGGCGAAATAGAAGGGAATGGCGTAAAAGGCATTCTTGACCGGGTTCTCCCGTAGCATGACTCCATATTTGGTGATCAAGAAGATGATTGCACCGAAGCACGCGGAAATACCAGGCGCGCAGATCCAAGCAAGAAACACGGAGGAAACGCCATCGATACTCCAGTCGATACCGCTGGCCCCAACGGTGGCGATGCCGACACCAAGCACGCCGCCCATGATAGAATGCGTGGTGCTGACTGGTAGACCAATCCTAGTGGCAAAAGTAAGGTAGACGGAGGAGGAAACGATTGCGCAGACCATGGCCAGCATGAGAACTGCCGGGTCGTCCTCGAAGATCTCCGTCTTGATGATCTTGGTCCGGACAGTCTCAGACACGCGGGCACCAACACCGATGGCACCGCTGAACTCCATGACCGTCGCTATGCCCATGGCCTGAGCCATGGTCAGCGACCGTGAGGACACGGACGTGGCAAAGGAGTTTGCCACATCGTTGGCACCTGTATCGGAGCATTAGCACGAAGTGATCCCCCATGAGTTGAAGCAGGACAAGTACCGATATTGAAGGCATCGAGGAAGGCAAATATGATGCCTATGGCGAAGAGGTAATCGTACTGGTGCAACACCATCTTCGCTAAATGGGATAACGAGATTGAAGTAGGTTGAATTTGGGCTGATACTGAGAAGGGCACACGACACCAGACCGGGACTGCTGTTATTTTATAGGAGCCTTGAAGATTAGATCATGTAACAGCTGAAAATCTGACCACGGAGCCCAGCCTCCAATGGACAGGCATCTCAGTTGAACGTGCTTTGCCGCTTTTGCTTGTGCGTGAGGCTGCGAGGCCCCGTTGAGACGGCAGTTCTTGGGTCATCTTGGAGGCTCTTGGGAGCTCCGGTTGAAACACCAATTAGGCCGGAAGCAGCCCCATGATATGCCCGGGCCGCCCCTGCGAAAGGAAATCTGCCAAGCTTCCGCCCTCGCTTTCCCAAGATGTCCTGTCGGCAATGGCGTCACCCGCTGAACGCCAAGGTGGCTTCCGCTGCCAAGCCCGCTGCAGGAAAGAAGCCAATCAGATCGGCATGTTTCACCATGTGCTTAAGGTGTTGGACTGCTACACCTCCCGTCTCAGTTTTTCAATTACCGAAACTGGTAAGGGCAGGAAGTTGACTCGCCCTACCCGATCCACCGACGCCTAAGGTTCTCGCTCTGGCATGCTGTGGCTGCGGTCCTCGCCATGGCGGAAGTGCCGATGATCCGGTTGGCTCCAGTGGAATAGCAGAGATGACTACCGTGTGTGTCCTCGGGACATCTTAGATAGGCAGCCAAGACAGGCCGAGCGGCGTGTGATGGACCGTTGGTCTACGCATCGTATTGAGATCAATATCGCCACACAAGAATCCTCTGAATACGAAAGGAAGAAGGATGAAGCCAGCCAATGCGGTAAAAAAAAAATCTGAAATGCGAAAACAAAGTGGGAGGCTCATAAAATGGCTAAAGTTTTGGACGTGTCCGTCCGTGGGTATCTTGTACAAAGTGCGCAATCAAAACATCGAAATATAAACACCGAAAGTATGCCCAGAATATGCAGAGAACAGGGGCGCTCATGCTTCTCGGCCTGAAGCAAGATTTAAAGACTTGCAGGAGCATGCATAGTCGGATCTAGAATGAGCTCAGCCTGACCAAGCTGGCTCGTCTCCAGTGGGTCCAGACGTGAGAATAAGAAGCGGTCGGTCGGCGTGAGACCATGGGACAGGGTGGCCCAAGAAATTTGGAGCTTCGAGAACGTGTCCCAGGTTCCAGGTTATGAATCCTGTAACTTCTTAGAGCAGACCACGATCGTCACAGAGTCGATTGACGCCCAGGTTGATGAAGAAGAGTACGAGGTCGGTTCCAAAGTATTGCAACAGCAAACATGCGGGAAGTAGAAGAATCAGTCCGGGCGAGAGTGTTGAGCACAGCTAATCACTTTCATGACCGGGCGAAGAGTTCCACTCCGGATGGTGAGGGCATAGTGCGATACTTTCGAACCGACCACGTGGGCCTTTCAGCCCACTCAGCTTGCCGGCGTGAGAACAGACTTTTCAGAAGCTTTGGCTTTGCGGCGTAGATACTGTACACGACGCTTGGTGACCTGCAGCTTCTGGCGCACCGTGTCGATTCGTCCTCTGGTAGCGTTCAGTTTGGCCTGCGTGTCGGTGATCATATCTCGCACGCGGCCACGGCTTTCGGCAATCTTTTCCTGGAAACCGACGGCACGTCGCATCAGAGGGCAAGTCAGGTGTCGAGGGAAAAGCTCCAGGCTCTCGCAAATTTGCTTCTTGATCTTTGCCTTCTCCAGGTCGACTTCGCGGATGAAATCCTGGGCGTCTTCAAGGCATTTGGTCCATGACTCGACAGCTTCGTGCTCCTTCTCCAGGGCTTCCTCAAGAATGGGAATGAGCTCGGTCTTTGCCTTGAGCTCGTGCTGATCAGCCTTCAGTTGTTCTTGGAGGCGGGCGCGGCGGCCCCCGTAAGCGTCGGCCGTCTTCGTCGTCGCGGCGCCAACACGAGGAGCTCGGGCCCGGGCCATGGGAAACAGGAAACAGGGAGGACCAAAGTGACGCTGGCGAGAAAGTCAACGAGGGTCCATAAGGGAGCGAACGAGAAGCGAGCACGTTTCGGGCCGAGGATCGGCGGGCGATGGTAGAGGACAGCTGGTTACGCAAAGCGGGAGTGCGTGGTAGGAAGCTGCCGTGCCTCTCCAACGCGCGGCAGTTGTCGGCTTTCCACTCCGCTCGGGTCATCGTTTTTGCGGGGCTCCACGTGCGCCCACCCGTGCTAAGGCTGAGCGGGGCGACTTGAGGCTGTCATCCCGATCCCGATGTAACGACCGCAGATTTACTGGTGCACCTGTGTCCTGACAGAGAAGACAGCTTCAATGTTCTATGCATGTCTTGTACTGATGTTGCCGACCGCCAATTCCGCGTGAACTCCTCCTCGGTGGTCCGACCTCGTCAATACTAGTTGTGGCCGGCAACATTGACCCCGCTCCCCGCAAACTCAAACACGATTCACCCATCAATCGCACCACCATGCGCTGCCCTTGACATTGGAGGCTATTGCTCTCTCGAGCCCTGATGCATGGCGTTGATACTCGTGCGATTGGCTCGCCCACCGCCGCCAACCAAGAGCATCAGAAGCTCTGCCGTCCATCCAGAACTAAGTGCGGTGGCAACCGCACACGCCAACATGAAAAGTCAAACATGTGGGCCATGAAAGAGTTCGCGTCCAGATCCGGCTCGGCGGTGCTGCTTATTGCTGATGGCTTCACAATCGCCTGCAAACCTCATGCGCTTCGGTATTCTGTTACATTTTGTCTCGACAAGTTGATCTACAGGGAGTGATTTGGTCTTGTGTCTCAATTTGCATTTCAAGGAGAAGTGGTCGAGAAAAGAAAAGGAGAAGGTTGGAAATGGAAAAGCACACCAGCATCCAAAGCAAGGGAGGAAAAAGGAGACGCCCATCCCATCAATCCCCCTGAGGCCAAGCAACCACCCGCACCCTTTGCACACCACCTGCGCCCCCTTTCCAGGTTCCTACCTTACCATCCACCGAAACCCCCTTACCCCCGCTAACGCTATGCCGCAAAGTTTTTGGAAATGACATCCGAGAAGAGAGACCAAGCCAGAAAGATTTCCGCAGAGAAAACCATTTGACAAGAAAGAGAGAGAGCAAAAGGCCCGCGAGATATAGAAAAAAGACGTGGTTAAGAAGCCCGAAAAGCAAGCAACTCGATGACGGCCGAACGTGAGACGCCATGCAAAATGACCCTATGTCCGCTGTGTATCCGCCATCCATACTTTTGTCGTTCGAAGGAAGCTTCCGAAACACCATTCCGAGAGATTATATCTCGTTCTATGCCTTGTGCCAACCTGCCGCCATGCTCCCTTGCACGCAACCGGGTGCCGATTCCGAACTTCCAGGAGGATCCGCATAAATCGAAAAACAAGATGCCCATCCCACGCCGTCGCTAGTCGTTGCTGCCACCCGAATACTTATTTTCCCGAAATGAATTATCGATCCGATGTGCGAGAAAGAAACGCAACGACTTTTGTAGAAGCTTTCTAAGCGGGAGACTTGTTGGCCGGAGCTCCGACGCTGCGGCGAGAGTCGTCACCCACCGAAAGCTGTCCAAAGCTGGGGGTCAGGAACGAGAAAGGGTCGTTCTGACCGTCCGGCACGCTGCCGTTGGAAAATCCCGCGCCAGCCGAGGCCGGAGCCTGGCCGGCCGAGGAGAACGCCGCCTCAGCCGCGCGGCTGTCGAAGGGCGAGGCGTGCATTCCGCCGTTGGGTGCATACTGCGTTCCCATGGGAGGGTAAGGACTGGCCGCACCAATGCCCGAAGGAAGGGCATATGTAGAGGGCGGGCCGCCAAACTGCTGGCCAGGGAAGCCAGCGCCGGAGCCGAAGCCACCGGCAGCACCGAAAGGACCAGCACCGGGCGTGCCAGCCATCGAGGGAGGTCCCATGCCGTAGCTGGAAGGCGTATCCATGGGCGAGGGGAACGCCGTGTCAGCGACAACGGCAGCGCCGGCACGGCTAGCGCCGCAGCGGAGACAGCTGACGTTCTTGGCGAAGTTGTGGTAGCCGCATCCTTCAGAGCCGCACTTCCAGTCACCAGCACGGAAGGGAACAATGCCGCCACTGTTGCCGCCGCGCATATGGCCAGGCATGCCATGGCCGTGTCCCATGTGGTGGGGCGGGCCCATCATACCAGGGTGGCCGTAGCCGTACGGGTAGCCACCCATCGGGTCACCAGCAGGGCCACCGGACATCGCAGGGAAGGAGCAACGGAAGCAAGCAGTACGGCGCTGGAAGTTGGAGAATCCGCAAGACGGACAAGTCCAGTCACCAGGGCGCGGGCGGTTCTTGCTGGGAGGGAAGGGGGTGAGGATTTCAGCGGCACGATCGAGGACACGGCTGGAAGAAGGCGAAACCTCAATGGCCTTTTCGTTCAAGGCGCGGCCATTCATACACAAGCTTTCGGCGGCCTGGTGCAATTGTTAGTACAATGCTGGGAGTGTCTTCGATTCGAAGTGCCGCGGGGCAAAGGAGACTTGTCGGTCGCAGTTTCATTGATAGCAGTGTTTGACTTACCTCTTCATGAGAAGAGAAAATGGCAAAGCCAGTGCCCGTCGGCTTGTGCTGGTCCGGGGTGCGGAGCGTCCAGAAAGCAATGGGCCTTCCGCCAAACTGCGTGAACCAGCTCTCCAGCTCGGACTGCGTCGTGTCATGAGGAAGACCGCTCATGTGGAGGACCTTGCTGCGCTCCGACAGGAAGGCGCGAACATCTGCCCTGGCATCCATTGGGCGGGTGAGGACGTCAGGGTGCTCGTGAGGTGGTTGCGACTTGCGGATAAGACCCCTAAGGACGCGAGCAAGGGTGACCGCCTCTTCCATAGCCCGCCTAGGCGACGCGGGGGCCAGTGCCTGCAGGTGGAAAGGGAGGTTGTGCTTAATAGGAGCGGAAGATTGGACCGGCTCGACCTCGAGGGCGGCGCAGATGTTGGACAGAGCGCTCGAGCCGAAGGGCAGAGACTCTGGGTGGTGGGCTTGCCAGCGTTGATATTCCGTGCGCAGGTCGAATGTCCTGGAGTGTTGGAGGTAGGGCGGCAGCACGACAGCCTTGTCCCGAGCCTCGCGTGGCAGCTGCACACGCAGATCCCACGAGTCGAGTGTGACGAAGGCGAATTCGTGGTTCTTGGAGAGAAGGTGTTCGTTGGCGAACTGGTCGAAGCGGTTGATTGCGTCACGGAACGAACCGGAGTTTCGGACGTGCTCCCAGGTGAGGGTGGTCAACGAAGCTGTGGGGAGCAGGTCGGTCAGCGGGGCCGGGCGTGATGAAATGCTGGAGAGGGTGGATGGAAGACTCACTGCAAAGAGGGGTGATGGGCGTGTTCACCGGCTTGACGAGCACGCTCTCGCGATGCAGCTTCACGCAGCAGGTGTCAGCAAAAAATTTGCCCGCATCAATGGGGAGTCCGGGAGCACACCTCTTCGCAGGACTTCGCATCCAGCAGGATCCACCCCAGCTCAATGACCTCGGCGGAGTCCTTGGTCACGTACACGCCATGCTCGTCACACGTCGTAGCTACGTGAATGACAACGTAGCGGTCCAGATTGCTCCCCTGAGGCGGATTGGCAGCCATGGTTTCGTCCACGCGGGTCCCGAGGCGACGGATGAGGTTGCAATGGGAAGCAATGGAGGCACGAGGTGAGGAAGGACGGACGGTCGGCGACTGCTGCCGGGTTGCGGCGGAAAGGAGTCAAAAATGACAGCGCAGGATAATGAGCGTCTGACGGCACCGGAGCAGCTGGCGAGTGCTGGGTTGTCGCGAGACACAGGCTCCACGCAGTCGGCCAGCTGGTGGCGTTGAGAGCACAGAGATGGAAGAGTGGCGGCCCTGAGGTGAGAGTAGTGGTGCAAAGCAAACGATGGAAAGGTGAAAGAGATGGCCCGAACGCTAAGGTGATGGAGCGCAAGTCAGCCACAGGGCCTAACGACCCTCCCCGGCAAAGCAACAGATGCACCCGCCCACTATTTTTCATGCTGCTGCAGCTCTATATACATTGCCGCTCGTCCGCATCGGCACAGATGCTTCAGCGTGCATGATGCCGGGGACAGCCATATCGACGCATCCTTCAGCTTGGTCGTCCATGTCATGAGCAGCGGCTCGCCGTATCGAGATGCACGAGGAGCCCGCGTGGCTCTGGCTTCGGTTGCACACGCCGCGGATAGGCATGCCTGACGCCGGCCTGCCCACGCCGCACTTTGCGTAAACGTCCACCAGCACCAGCAGGGCCTCGAGTCCGCGCCGCAAGCAACCCTCGAGGCTGCTCGAAGCTCAGCGGCGGACGAGGAGCGAACGCCGCGCCACGCCGCGCTGGGGAAGCGGACGTCCTGCATCACAGCACATGCACACTCTGAGCGACGTCGTACGGGAGGGATCTGCCTGGAGGAACATGTCCAACGTGATCCAGCACGTTGAGCGCTGCGCGGCGGCGGACGGAGCGCTACCAGCCTGCCGCCCTGCCGCGCAGCCTTCAAATAGTAACACCCCATGTCCCTCCGCCTGGGACTGCCCATGCCCACGCATGGCAGCCATGGGGGGGCTGCCGCGGGCGCACGTTGGAGGCTGGCGATCGTCAAAGTCTTTCCAAGACTGCGACGCCCGCTGATCATGTAACGAGGGGTGTGCTGCAGCCGACGACCTTCATCAACAAATATTATCTCATGGGGACCTGGAGCCTGAAGCCTTTGTCCGCACGCAAGCGCATTATTGTGTCTACAATTACAAAGTTGAATGCTTTCACACACACACTCTCTCTCTCTGTGTGTGGTTGCAGCCCCGAACGGCCGCTGAGCTGAGGGCTGCTGCCAGCCGCGCCGCAGCATATGCTGAAGCTAAATTAAGGCCGTCATAGGGAGTTGAAGTACTCGTCCGAATGGAAACGTGCGGAGTCATGTCATTCGCGTCCGGACGCGTTTGCTCCAGCCCCCATGCGTTTCGTTTCAGCTAGCCGTGGCAATCTCGAATGAACCGACCACATGCACGTGTGGCTTTCAAATGATCGCTGGTTTCGCACGCCAAGTGGCCCCGTTCGTTGGAATTTCGACGCGCGCGCGAGTGTGCCCCTCCGCTGCCGCGCTGGCTGGCGAACGCCAGCTAGCTAATGGGATCTGCGCCGCAGGGGATTTAACTACTACTTACATGAAGCGGCGGCCCCGGCAGAGCGCGATTGTTTCAGTTGAAGTCTATTCCATCATCGCAATCATTCGGTCCTTGTGGAGGCGTGTTTACGAGTTACCTCCGCCGGGGAGAAACACGCCCGAACGCCCGAGCTCGTCCCTGCAGTACTAGCTATCCGTCGCCCCGCCCTGCCGTGCAGTCCCCGATGAACCGCCCGCGCGCTTCCTCCAAACCCGCCAGGCACGTTGTACCTCGCGTTTGCTCATTTCCTTCCTGCCCGCCTCACTGCCTCGCTCTGCCGCACCTTGGATCGCAGATATATTGTCCGCGCGCATCCGACGCTGACCCTGCTCTCCCAGCCTCACCCGCCGCGCCATGGGTTTCTTGAAGCACCTCCGCTCGCGGAGCAACCTCAAGGACAAGAGCAAGAACCATGGCCATGCTCAGGCCCACGTCTATACTTCGCACCACCATCCGCCGCCGCTCTACCGTGGGCGCGACTGCACCGAGCAGCTGCCCGACAAGATCCTGCGCCGCATTTTCGAATTCGTGTGCCCCCACACTGCCGACGACAGCTATGAGACGAGCGAGAAGAGCATGATTGGAGATGGCTGCATGCTGTGCGATTTGCGCGATCTTGCCAGCTGCGCCCAGGTGCGCCGCAGCTGGTATGGCGTCGCGCAGGGCTTGCTGTAAGTCTTGCATCTGCATCATTGGCCCTGCTCCCGCCCTGACGAACATGCAGGTACAAATGCGTGCGCATCGATGCCGTTCACTACTGCGAGCTCGAGGAGATCCTTGCCCAGAACCGCCGCCGCAAGTCGCGTCACGAAACAACCGACGTCCCGACCGCGCGTCTCCAGCTCTTTGCCCGCACCGTCAGGGCAAATCAGTACCTCGCTGAGACCGTCGAGCTGCTCAAACTGCCTTACATGACCAGGGAGACGTCGAAGGCTGATCTCGCCAGAACAGTCTCTGTCCTTCCTCATCTGCGTTACGTCGATCTGCCCGATGGATTCTTTACGGGTGATCCTGGAAGTCATACTCTGCGTCAAGAGCTGCAGGCGCGGTGCTCCAACATTCGGAAGATGAAGTACGATGCCGGTTCGGAGCAGCTCTTCGAGATGCTATTGCAAGGATACTGGCAGCGGATCGAAGTCCTGGAGCTTACGCGGCTCAGGATCGAGCCGGTAACTCTGAGGCGCATCATTGCTTGCCTGCCCAGTCTCGCCAATCTCAAGATCTCCGAATCCCCCTGGCTGAACGACACTCTGTTTGAAAGCGCACCCAATGTAGTAGAATTCCCCGCATTGGAACGTCTGACGCTTGACGAGATGCCCGGGATCACTACGACAGGCCTGTGCATGTACCTCAGTCACCGCGAGAATTCAACGCGGCTGGCGTACTTGTCGCTGACCACAACGGGTGTGACTGTGGATGAATTACATTCGGTCCTAACTGCCGCTCCCTATCTGAAGGAGTTGGCTATATCCGCTACCGTCTCGACGTCTCTGCCAATGCAAGCTCGCCCGCCGCTTAGATCACTGATGCTCCGCACATTGTACTTCGAGATAAAGTCTGCCTCGAATGCTTTCCAAGGACTCCAGCCGCCGCATTCTTCATACTATGCTTACCTAATCACTTCCCTCCTTACCAATTCGCTCCCTAGTCTCAAGGACCTGTACGTTCGGGACCAGGATTTTGCCGAGACACTCACGCTGGCCCCACCCATGCCTTCTTTCGCTACCGATGGCGGATCTGGTACCAGAGGGTTGACGCAGCCTTTGAATATTTACACGAAGGGGCTTGACGAGCTTGATTGGATTTTCTCTACGTTCCAGCCACCAGAGGAGCCGGGCCGGAGAGGTAGCTTCAGTGGCGGACGCCCCCTTTCCGCTTACGATGCGTCTAAGGGATTGGGTCCGCAGTGGGGCGGTGACAACCGCAAGAGCGTTGTTGTCGGTAACGGGTTTGGTGGGTTCTTAGCTGTTCCAACAGACCTGCCTGAGAGGCCGAGAAGCGCCGGCAGCTGGACCAAGGGAAATGCGGGTGGTCAACATAAGGGTCACAGCAGGGCGGGGAGCTACAGCTTTAAGAGAGCGAGTAGGGCGGATTTGTGGCGTTAGTAGTTGAAATTGCACCATATTGGAGCTGTGCGTGTGTCGGGGTCAAAAAATGGCTGGATAATGCGGACTTAAGTAGGGAATGGGGTCGGTCTTTGATGCCTGATTGCTTCGGCGCTGGTAGCTGGAGGCTGGGTCACAGTTGCATATGCACCCATCTGGCGTTAGGAGGATACCCACAATCAGGATGTAATTATAGCACATTTTTATTTTGAGCCAAATGCTTCTGCTTTCAATCACGTCTGCTAGCGACCGTGCTAAAGGAGACGGCGATCTTCCTGCTGTGTGAGACGCCACGCTAAGTCAAGAGGACTGTATGCAGCCAGAAAGCGGCAACGACACGATGAGGTCGTTTTCGATTCGTTCAAGAATACACACGTAGAGTCGAAACATCTATATGAATGTAAATTTCATCAGTATTTCTCAACGCCCATACCAGGAATGATCCTCCAGCTCCAAATGATGCTGACGACGGAGACGGCCGTGCAGTCCTGGCAGTCCGGAGGAAGTTCGGGAATGCGTGTATGCCTGAGGTGTTAATGCCGCGGCCGCCGGAGAGCTAGCTGTCCTGTCATCCTGGTGGCTAGTCGCGGCCGACTTCCACCCCAGATTCATGTTCACATTCGAGTCCTGACCGCGGCGATGATAGCGCGAACCCTCGCCCGCTCCACCGAGTGATCCTCTGCGCTCCCTATGCCTCCGCCCGCCGCGTATCCCCTTATCGCGTTCCGACAATGCCATCGCGGCCTACCTCCCCTCGGAGGTCCACCGAGAGCTCCGAATCGCTCTCTTCGCTCCCCTCCAGCCGCCTTCAATTCCCTTTCCCCCAGCAGGACTGGAACCGAAGGCCCAGTTCCAGCCAAAGCGCACGCTATCCGTCAGCCCGTCGCGGCTCGACTGCAAGCTCAATACATTCCATTGGGGGGACCTTGGACACCTCGTCGCAAAGGCATATTGGTCCGGTGACCGAGACCGGCCAAAATGGTGAAGCTCTTTGCATTGTATAGCATAAGGGGACTTGCGCTGATACCGTTGCAGCTATATCCACCCTCCTACAGCCTCCCATCGTCCGCACAGGGCTACTCCCCTACACCTCTGCGCCCTCCGCTGTCAAGACTCCCTCGACGAGAGACATCCCGCCGGTCACGCTGACGAACATTCCCCATGTCGAGCCATCTGCCTTTAAGTCATACCTTTCCCAGGTCGGGTCACTTTACGACGCATTCCAGCGCGCGAAAGCAGACTCGGACAATGTCGCAGCGCAGCTGTTCCGCCGAGACTCCAAGAAAGATGAGTTCACGGAGATACTCGAGCGGCGCTTGAGGGATCAGCAGCCTGGAAGACGGCCTTCATCTCGTCAGGAGTCAGTAGCTTCTCTTTCCCCCGTTGATTCCCCGCAACCGAGAAGAAGATCGAGCGGCGGCATATCAAAGCGGAATCCGACCGCCGTTACACCGTTGTCGACGATCCCAGACGTGTATTTTCAGGAGGATTTTCACCTCGAGAACCCGCGCATATTCGATGTTGTCAGTGAACGCTCAGAGGTCATACAGCAGCCACAAGGCGCGGATGGTTCGAAGGACGCCAATGGTTCTGTGGAAGCTCCAGCACCGCCGAAGAGAAAAGCCCTCGCGACAAATGCAATCTTGCAGGAAAAGCTGTCTTGGTATATGGATACGGTCGAAATCCATCTGATCTCGTCGATATCGACGGCGTCGACGTCATTTTTTGCCGCCCTTGGTTCCCTGCGCGAGCTTCAGTCTCAAGCAGCGGATTCTGTGTCGCGAATCCAGGCACTACGAGAAGATTTGAACAGGCTCGACCGCGAAATGGCTATTGGCGGTCTGAAAATAGTAGGCATGAAGCGACGCAGAGAGAACCTCCGGAAATTGAGCGGAGCCGTTGATCAACTACGGGCAGTAGTGGACGGTGTCGCTCATTGTGAGGATCTGATCGAAGACGGAAAGCTCGAAGATGCTCTAGACAGGCTGGACATGCTCGAATTGCTCGTTTCTGGAGACTTGGTGCTTACTGGGTCAAATGACCAGGATTGGCTGCCAACCTACCTCCCCGGCAACCTCATTGACCTACGACAGCTCAAAGCTTTAGACGGATTTTCAGACGGTATGATGCAGCTCAGGGCACGAATCGGCAAGGGCTACGAATCCAGGTTCCTTGAAGCTTTGATGGGAGATCTGCGCAAGCACATCAAGAGCGTGCCTAATCGGGATACGCTCCAAAGATGGGCTTCCGCATCCCTGCGTACGAGAGGCGACAACAGACCACCTACTGCGCTTCCTGCCTACCACAAAATGGAAGAAGGGTTCCGTTCAAACATGCTTGCCATCCTCAACGGATTGAGCAGGTCAAATCACACACCCGTTGCTGCTGCCGCCTACCGAGAGGCCGTCACGCGGGAGATGAAGGTTCTCATTCGCCAGCACCTGCCAAGTTCTACCGATGACGATGCGGAATCCACGATCTCTTCATCTACTCGCGCCAGTAGTAGAACCTCGCAACAAGAGAAATCTAGCATACTAGCACGCAACCTTCGCTCACTTGAATGGGAGGATGCTGAACAGCTCTTTGTCAATATTTATACGAATGTTGGCGAGGCTTTGCGAAGATTGAGTACACAGACCAAAGTACTTTTGGATGTCTCCAGCGGCACAGCAATATCCCCAGGAATAAGGTCCCCACCGAAGAGCCCTAATATTGCGACCATGGATGGTTACCTCAACAAGCCCGTTCCGGATGTCTCAGGACTGAACAGCCACTTACAAGAGGAACTTATGCAATCCTTGGACATGTCTAGTCTCCTAGGACAAGCTGTAGATGCATCTCAGAACCAAATTACGAAGATCCTCAAGGTCCGCGGCGATCAGTCCGTGCGGTTGCCCCTGCAGCGTTTCCTTCGGTATTTCCTTATCAACCGGCTGTTCGCGGATGAGTGTGAAGCCGTATCAGGACGTTCTGGTGCGGCTCTCAAAGGTGTGGTAGACAGTCAGATCAAGCAGTTCGTGACGGCCATGGGTCAGATGGAGAACCAAAGACTCCGCCAGACAATGGACGCCGACAAATGGGAAGCCAAGGATTTCGGAGAGCATGAGAATGAGGTTTTGGCCAGAATACTACAGTCCATGAACAGCGACTCCGCTGAATGGACAAAGAGCAGGATGATCTGGGAAGATCTTCCGACTACCCCACCCAATGAGGCCAACGGTACCAATGGGGAGGCTAACGGGGCTACCAAGGCTAGGAATGCGGTTATTGACGAGGAGAAATATGTTCTCGTCAATTGCGCCATGTTTGCATTGGATGGTATCGACCGGTTTGAAAATCTCATTGCTGTGATACCCAGCATCACACCTGAAGTCGCGGTCACGTTGCTGGACTATTTGCGAACTTTCCAATCGCGCGCGTGCCAGCTCATCCTGGGTGCCGGTGCGAAAGAAAGCGCTGGGTTGAAGAGCATTACGACGAAGCACCTCTCTCTTGCATCACAAGCGCTTAACTTCATCATCACGCTCATCCCATATCTCCGGGAGTTCATTCGTCGCCACTCTTCTAATGCTTCTCTCGCTGAATTCGACAAGATGAGACGTCTGTATCAAGACCAGCAGACCAATATTCACGACAAGCTCATCGAGATCATGACGCAACGCTTGCATATTCATGTCAACTCTATGAAGAAGATCGACTTCGATGCTGCGGCGGAACAGCAAGTCAGCCCGCATATGGAGACGCTGACCAAAGAAACGAATACCTTCCATCGCACTTTGAGCAGACATTTGCCGGAGCCGTCGGTTCGGTCGATCATCACGCCTGTTTTTGCCAGCTACAAGGAGCAGTGGGGTAAGGCTTTCAGAGAAACGCTCGTCCGGACAGGCGCTGGCAAGGCAAGGTGAGCATTCCTTCACATCCTCTAAGATGTTCAGAAACTGACACAGACACAGACTATTACGTGACGCCGAGCTTTTCGAAAGTAAACTGAGCAAGATCGATGGTTTCGCCGACATTGGCACCTATGTCACGGACATTGTCAAGCAGAAGGTGGTTGAGGCCGGTGCGAAGACGGACAGCACATCGAGCCGCTCAAGCGCTGAGACAGGCAAATAATGTTCCTCTATACCCTTATGTCTCCGTCATTCTATGCTCGCGCAGCAAAAATAAGTCTTGTTATTTTCATTTCCTGCCTGCTGCTGTACACTATATTTTTTTGCTATGGTCTCGAGAGAAAGAGAGCGGCTTACTGCATTGGCGAAGGCGTTCAGGTCAGTCACAGGTGAGGATTTTGCCCGGCTTCGGAGATCGGGCGAGTGGAGTTTGGATACCAGTACCAATTGATGGATATCGAATTTGTGTGGTCGCGGGAGCACGAGCGTGCATGGAACCATTGTCTTGCTCAACGACATTGTTCTGACAATGTGAGAGATTGTGCAGCGACAGCCTGGCACTCGCACATGCGAAGGTACCTATTTGACTGCTTTGGCCATAGAATGTGTTTCGTTGTAGAGGTGCTGTTCTCGTGGTGACCAGCTCCGCGTGCGCTTCCGCTCACTTTGGCTGGTGTACACACTCAATTCACTTCAACACCATCACTCACCCACCCACCCAGCCTCCTCATTTAGCGCGGAGAGCTTTCACGCAGGTAAGGCGACTCTATTTCATATGCGTCGACCTTCTTCTCGCCGTCCGCTTTCTTCCTTACTCTTCCTCCTCTTCTACATCCGCGCCTCGCAATCCACCCCACACAAGTACCATAAATTGTCTTCCAGACGCCCTTTCCGCCTCGCACTACAGCATGGATTCCCGCAAGGGCTTCCCTCCGGTGTCTTCGACTCGCTCTGCGGGTGTTGAGCTCACTCGTTCATGCGCCAACGTCACGCAGAACAACATAGTTCCAAGATCTTCGCGCTCGAAGGCACCCCGCGACGCGAGCTCGCATGTTGACGGGATCCGCAATGACCTCCGCCGCTTCGTTCCATCATCGGTTCAGACTGAGCCAGCTCCTACGCTCGACTTCTCCTTTCAGTTCCCGCCAGTCGCGCCTCTCAGCTCACTTCCAAACCGTTTGACGCGCATGGCGCCGCGCTCAGCTTCACCTGCGCCATCGACCGCATCCTCCCGTGCTTCCTCGCGCTCGCGCGATGAGCTGCGTGCTGATATGCGCCGCGTGGTACCGCCGTCCGATATCCCTCACTCCAGCTACCAGGTCACGACCGGCAAGTTTTGGCCGCAAGGCAACACACTTCACTCGCGCAACACCTCCAAGTCGTCAATCTCAACCGACGCATCTACAAACCTGTCCGTCGTTCCGGAGCTCTCACCTAGCAAGAGTGAGAGCCACTTCGACACCACCAGCACGCGCGCCGCCGTCAATTTTGGCGAAACCAAGGAGACCAAGGAGCGCGCTCTGTACGGCCCTCTCGAGATCGATGAGTCGTGCTTCTCCTTTGGCTCGAATGAGTACAACCAGCTCCCGAGCGTTGCCTGGACCACGACTACCAAGGACGACCCGATTCTCTTCAACAATGTCCTCAGCAAGGCCAATGACGTCTTTTGCGGTGACCCGAACATGTTCGATGAGATCGACGTTCCCTCAGCGGCCGAGATCCGCACCAAGGAGAGAAAGGCCCAGCAGCTGCGCATGAAGAGAGAGCAGAAGGTGATTCGTGACTGGGCCAACGCAAAGGGAGTGCCTGTTGAGTACGCCGTCCAGGTGAACGAGTATCATGAACGGATGCGCGCGGAGCGGGCCGCTGCTCAGGAGGCTCTGAGGACGCAGTACGCGGCTGTTGCGGAGTGGCGCGACGAGAACAAGAAGCAGGATAGTCTCAAGCCGCCGCCAGGCCTGTCGAGCAGGAGCTCTGCCCTCTCTTCTTTGATGAAGGGCTCCCAGCAGGTCGTTTTCAAGAGCGAGACCAGCGGCTCTGATAGCGACAGCAACGACAGTGCCTGGGAGACCTGCGAGAACTCTCCTGTTCATGACGAGCAGACCTCCATGACTGACATCAGCGTCGAGAACTCCAATGACACCACCAACAGTGATGAGATTGTCCCCGCTTCCGCCACGGACTGCGACAACGAGAAGGGCCACAAGGATGAGAACGAAGAGAATGGCTATGAGGAAGACGAGGAGGATGACTGTGCCATCGAGAGCTGCAGCACCATCTGCCAGTCTGCCCGTGGTCGCCGCTATTGGTGAGCTGCACGCACATGCCTCACTCATCGCCATCCGGCCTACTTTCAGCGCTATTACGATAACACAAAATACAACATGACGATCACGATTAGAGTTGAAGCCTTTCCTTTCTTTGGACGAACAATTCATATGATACCCGGCTTTCTTTGCTTTCCGTATGCGATACCCTCGGCCTGGATCCCCATCAACGTTTTCCCTTTTTCTTTCTGGATCCACGGCTTTTTCAACACGAACTCGAGCATGCATGATTCTGGCAATTTGGGCATAATGGCGAACTTGGTAATGGGAACCCTTGAGCGACAGTATTTCATGCAAGGATGTTTTCTCCTGGTGGTAGATGTCAATCTTTTGGATTGCATGTATGGTTGGCATTGCATTGGGAGTCTTGACGCATGGTAGAACATTCCTTTTGATGACGTTGCAGGCTGGTGTTCCGGTATAATAGAGAAAATTGCGCGCGAGGCACGAGAAGGGGTTCGACGATGGTATAGAGGGAAGGGATGGATCCCTTTTTTTCTTTGGATTTTGATCAGGCTACAAATGAAAGGCGCATGGCCACCAACAATGAGTTTCCACTGCTTTTTGTGATTTGGAATAAAAGGAATGTCTAGCAAACTGCTATTAACACCACACGCTTCACTACTATAAACTATGGCACAAGATTGCTTGTGCAATTTGCTGCGCAAAGCGAGCGGCGATAGTAATGATATTCGTATGGGGGGTGGAAGCATTCATCCGGACGTAGATCTTTCGATTGCTGTTGCACAGCTTCATCCGGATGAATGCTCCCACTCCCCACGCCACTCTTTCTGGCTTGCTGTAGCGATGCACAGTGAATCTACCGTTACCTAGAAGCTGACGTCCCCTGGCGCTTACCACCATCTCGGTGGTCATTGTCGACTCAGATTCACAGGTCTTACATCGTAAATATTTGAGGTCCTTGCGCTGATTTGCCTCATCCGGCAAAGGTCTGGTGACACCTCGTGGTCAAAGGGCGGAAATGGTTGATGAGCTGGATGACGAACGCCACCACAGGCGTCCTTCTCGTAAGTCTGACAGCATGCACACCACCAGCTATATGCAGAACAAGACACATGGCAGCTCGAAGGATGGATGAGAGAACAGAATCTCGTGTTCATCATATCTGCATAATTCCAAAAATATCCATGCTGGCCTTATGGATGCGGGTATGATGTTTTTGATGATAGAAAGGAACGATGGTACTATGGTAGCTTTAGCCTAAATTAATAAAGCTTTCTAGGGTGATGTCTCCGAATACTCTTGCCAAATTCGTTTGAGACCCCCTTGGGTATAACGTGACATAAGAAAACAAGCCCAAAATGTGATGCCAGAATACTTCTCCAAGACCAGGGAGAAGACTGAGTTCCGGTCGCATGAAAACGAAGCGAAGTACAAAACAAAGCTCCAACGCTATGCGGACCCAAGACCGTGCAATGACAGCCGCCGCAAATCTCCGTTCCAAATCTCATTTGGTGCGGCATCGCCGCGGGTATGAAGAAGAAAAGTAGCAAAAACTGTGACAAAGCCAGCTGGGCTGTCAGTACCAAGAATAAGAAGACAACCGAATCAAAATCAACAAACGAAACATTCGGCCGTACGACTGCGTCAAAGCACGTGACAGACTACGTTGACTCCACCTTTTCAGTAATGTTCTCCCGCTCACACATCAATGCTGCGCCTCTTCTCGCGGTCGATGACAGGAACAGCGGGCTGCTGCGAGGCAACACGTTCGAGCAGACTTCCTGGCTGGAAACGGTTACCCTCGTTGAGATCGATCATAGGACCCTTCGCTTTACTGCCGTCCATAACACCATGACCGAAAGGCGCCGCGGATGCTGTAGGACCAAAGGTTGCCGAGGCAAGTAAGCCACGCCCGGTAAAGGCTTCAGCGCCGTTTTCTGGAACATTGCCATGGTTGTTGGCAACATAATGGATCTTCTGTCCGTGGCCGCGCAAACTCTTGGTGCGGTCAACACCCGAAGTGCCTGGCCGCGATCCAATGTGATCACGTCGAGCACGCCAATCTTGGCTTGGGGGAATGGGAATGGGCACGTCCGGGCTTGTGGCCGCGTCTACGAGGCCTCCAGGCCCGACTTGGTCGGGACGGTAGCCTTTGCCTTTCTTCGCGAATTGCGGAGGCTCCTTGTACTGTGGCGTCAAGTCAACGAGGGGCTTGGGCATGGCGCGGCGGGTGCTTGGTGTGCGCTTGAATTCTCCCGACTCGCGACCTTTGGTAGAGCGGACCGAGGCCATGCGTTGTGGACGACCGCCATCCAAGGACGTGCGGTTCCCACGAGTATGCACGGCATCGGTAGAGCTCAACAGTGATGGACCTTCGATGAATGGACCAGAGTTCTTGAGGTTCTTCTCACGCTCGACAAGCTGCTTCTGACGCTGAGAGTAAGCTCGGCCGAGGAGACCGCCAGCGGCAAAAGTGCCATCTTCGTCCTCAGACGGGATTTGCTGGACCAGCGTTGTTGGCGACGTTACATTTGAATGAGCCGTGAAGTGCGTCGGTGATGTGAGCTGCGGATGCTCGCGGGTGCGCATTGATGGCTTCCGCCCAGACAGGCCCCCACTATTCGCTGATGCGGATTCGTGATCAGTGGGGGATCTCGCACTGTCCAATTCTGGTGCTAAGCTTGGCGATTCAAATTGACTCATGTCCAGCAGCGGCTTGAACGAGCCCAGTTGGTAGTGCGAATCGATCGACGCGCTTGGGCGATGAAGAGCCATGGCAGGCACTGCGGCTTGGTTTCCAGAAGCTTGGCGAGACCATACTCCGTTGGCGCTGGCCTGTTGCTCAGCCGCTTTAGCCTTCTTCTGACCCTCTCCCATCACATTGACTAGGTACCAGCTCCTCCAGCCTTGTACGGCGCTGTAGAAATCAGCAGCCACATTCTTGTCATTTGAGCAGAAGAAATGCACGAAAGTTGACGTCGACATGAACATGGTAGACTTCTGTTGGCTCTTAATCGCAAAGCAGTACTTCTTCGGCGGCTTAACCCTGCGAGATTTCGCCTCAGCACTGGGGCTGTATATGTCGAAGTCCGACATGTGGCACGCGTTGGCTGGGTCCTTTCCGCCCTCGTTCTTGGCCAATAAGACTTGGCCGTCATTCCTCAAAGTGATGAACCTCTTGGACCACTTTCCTGGCTTTTGGGAGTAGTGCATCCAGCAAGAATATCCATCAGGCTTGTCCGCAGGCACAGAACTAGCCTTAAGTTCAGAGTCATTTCCACCAGTTGGAGACTCGACAAGAATCAGGGAGTTTTGCATATCGTCGTCCCAAGAGTTGAGAACGTCTCGGACGTGTTCGTAATTCCGTAGCGGGCGCTGAACGTTGGCTTTGGTGAAGAACTCCAGAAGCACCGATGCCTTTGCGTCAATTCCTTCGGATAGGACGTTTGATGCGGTTCGAATGAGTTCCTGAGGTGTGGTCGTTGGGGTGACAGGGAGCAACATTTTTTTCTTGTTGCATTCGACCATGACGCGCCTGTCTCCTGCGTTGACGGCAGAAATTGGTGCATCGATTCCTGGCACAACTCCACCGCCGCCTGCCTTGATGTATGCGTCGGTGTTGGTGTCGGTGTTGCTAACCTGGCGCAGCTTTGGTGCGGCAATGAATTCGGCCTCTGCCTGCTGGTCCTCTTTGCGCCTGCGCAGTAAACCGGCCAGCCGGTCCTTCTTGCGAGGCGAAGAGGGGCTCTGGGGCGAAGGGGGGACCAGAGGGGCGTCCGACTCGGAACTCGCGGTGGCCGTCTTCGCAGTGCGTGGTCTGTCCCGTTCGATTGCGCGCTGCTTCTCCTCCTCTTCCTGGCGAGCGCGGGCCGCCTGAGCGCGCGCAGCTTCTTGTCGCGCCTTTAGGTCCTCCGCCCGCTTTTCCTGGTATTGGCGAATGCGCTCAGCATTGCGCCGCTCAGTCTCGTCGGCTTCCTGCTTCGCACGCTGCTTCTGGGCCTCCTCGATCTTCGCCCTCTTCTCGGCCTTGAGCTGGGCATTTATGCGAGCCTGGCGCTGACTCTCGCCCTCCAGAAGTCTGCGGGCCTCCTCTCGGGCTCGCGATGGTGAGTCTGAGGCGTCGGGATTCGAGCCGGCCGCCTGTCCGGGCGAGGTTGAGGGCCTGGCTTGCTGGTGGGCTTGGGCGCCATTGGGGTTGCTGGCAGCGCGCATGCGACGCTGCTCACGGGTGGCAGAGGGCTGGACAGGCTGGGCCGGGGCGCGGTTGACTTGTCCGGGGAGCGGAGGAGCAGAGGGGTCGTGTGCGACAGGAGCGGCGGCGGTCTGGGGGCGCTGGCGGTGGTAGCGCGACATGCTGCGGCTCACAGTGGCCGACTTCTGGGGCAGCTGCACGGGATCTGGTGGGGGAGGCATAGCGGGCAGATCATGCTGTTGTTGCTGGTGTGCGCGGCGCACTGAACGGTAGCGGGAGAACTTGGGCTCTTGTTGCGGCTGGGCGGGGGCTGGTTCTGCAGCCGCCATGGTGGTACGAAAGTTTGGCTTGCAGCAAGGAGAGGTCTGCTCTGTTCGTATGGAAGAATGCGGCCTGACCCCCGGGTGCTGAGGTGAGAGGGAGAGATCAGGGAAAGCCTGGGGAGATCTGACCTGGATCCACAGGCCTCTCGCTAGTGCGTTTCGCAGCGGAGGTCAGACACCTGGCAGCGCAGCGGCGCACGACGAGCTCAAAATACGATGTGCCTGCCGCGGGTGTCATCAGTCATGGCGCATCGCAGCCGCGCCGGCGCCACACAGGTCGGCGTGACGCGCGCTGGGGCTGAAGAAAGCAGCGCGCGCGCGAACGGGTGCGCGGGTGGAGGGGTGGGTACGTACAGAGACTGCGGCCACAGGAACACTTCTTCTTCCAACGGCCAGGCTGTGCGGACAAGTGCTTCCCAGGCCTGCGCGCTCCTCGATCCAGGCGCGGGCGGTCTTTACGTACTCGCAAAAGCCAGCTGCAAAAGCGGCGACCGCACAAGCAGGGTGTTGACATCCCCGCACGATGGGCGGGCGCCAAACCCGTTCCGGGCGTGGCACAGTAAGGCTGAGAGGCGGCGGAGATTGCAAAGGTTTCTCTCGCATGTCGACGCCTCCTGTGGTAACCCTGTCCGGGGTCCGCCAGCTCTCACACGAAGCATACGAGGAGTCAGTCAAGAGTCTCAAGCGCAGCACGATATCCGCCAAGCGCGTGCGAAAGTCTATCTGGGGACACGCAGGTCCGCCTCCTTAAAGAACCGGGCGGCCGCGCAACCGCTGGCGACGCCTTCCGAGCAGTCTGTCTGCAGCCCCGAACAACATCGCATTCCTGTATTACTCTCTCGTGTTCCCTCCCAAGCGCCGCGATGGAGCCCCGGTTTCAGCGCCTGGTCGCAGTGCTGATCTTCCTCGCCGTGACGCTGTCGCTCTGGATCCATTCGCCCTCGCTCGACCACGCCAACGAAGCGAGCGCGCAGCCTTCCGCCCCCAAACCCTTCACCACGGGCCTGAACTACACCCGTCTGCATCCTGCCAACTCCACGCTAGGCGTAAGTCTTCCGTCACCGGCCCTGCCGCTCCATCCGCCCTAACGCCTGCCAGTTCGGTGCCGTTCTTGCCGTCTCGCGAGAACACTCGCCGCGCCAAGAAGCCCTCTTCTTTGCGTCCAATCTGACCGGCGTCGACATCTCCGTCCCGCATCAGCCGCAATGGTCCGAAGACGACCTGAATGCGCTCAAGGCCGACTCTGGCTCTCGCATCACCCGTGGCTCGGCCCTGGCTTGGCTGGGTCACCTGAATGCCCTGAGATGGTTCGCAATCCTTTCCTGCTCTGCAATTTCCCACGCTAATCCGTGCGAAAGGTTCCTCGACTCGGGTCTCAACACGGCCCTCATTCTTGAGGACGACGTCGATTGGGACATCCATCTGAGGACCATCCAGGTTCCTCTTGCTTCCGAGAACATGCGCTCCCTGCTGGCCTCCGACAGGTCCTACTGGAGTGACCTCAGCAAATGGGAAATCCTTTACCTCGGCCACTGCGGTGACTTCTTTGACGCCGACAAGTTTGATGACCTGCAGCATCGTGTCTACCAGGATGACACGCTTCTGCCGCACCGTAGGATGCATTCCCACACCAAGGATTTTCTAGACAAGCTCGGCCTAGAAGAAGGCCAACGCATAATCCACCGCTCCAAGTGGCCGCTCTGCACGTTCGGCTATGCCGTGACGCGTGCCTCAGCCCACCGCATCTTGAACGACCTCGCCGCAAAAGAAACCGAGGGTGGCTGCGAGGCTTTTGACGTACGCATTTTAGAGGCCTGCAGAGATCTAGACTACCAATGTTACAGCGCGAACCCGGAGCTTTTCCATCATATTTCGGCACCTTCCGAGATTGCCGATGTCAACGAGGGCATCGACAGCACAGGCCGACTGCAGTCGCAAAAATCCGTCGGCGGAACCACCAACATTGCCTGCGGCGCAAGGTCTGAGTCCTTCTTCACCAAAGATCCCGCAACCTTGAAGTACCTACAAAAAGAAGTAGGCGAAAAGGGCCACTGCCTCATGGATCCCATGGAGCAAGACTCAGACAAGCCTTTCTGATTTCAAAGATACCCCCCAAAGATTTTTCGCTTCTTTTCCAGCGCTAGGGTTGTGCAAATGCGGCGTTCTCACCGTGGTCTCCAATATATTGTGTAGATGTCTCTTAACGTCTCACGACATAGCTTGTATTGATGCTCTTTTCCATGTACCGTGTATATACACTGTTCTCAAACAGTGGGGTTTCGTGTCTATTCGGACTTCTCGGAAGGCTCTGTTTCTGATTTTCAAATGCATGACTGGCACGCGTGTGATCCGCGACCTCCGTCGTTGGAACCCTAAAGTGGAGGGTTCCTTGGGGCTGAAATCAACATGCAACGCGATAAGAACCTTATTTTAACCTTGACCGACCATCAGCCATCCACGGCGCCAAACCTAACAGCGGCCGGATGCCAGGGATGTTTACCGGGCCCTTACACGTGATGACGCTATTTGCGGGGCGGAGCTTTCTTACGCAGCGCCCTGGCTTAAGTGTTCTCTCAACGCAAACGTCCTGCCATACCCACGGATCTCCCTCATCATCCCTTCCGCTCCCGGTCGCAAGCTATTGTGGAGCAACATTCAATAGACCGGACAACTAGTGATCGAATCTGGGCCTCACTAACTGTTTAATGACGACTAAGTGGGACATCGACGCTCATTCTCGAACGGCCCCCAGCAAGAGGCTTGATAGAAACAAAGCCAGTTTCCCTGTCGTGGCTCACTTACCAGTAATGTCTCGGAATGAGTAAGAACGGCCAGGGCTGCTCACCCTGGCATCCAACTTACTGGTATTTCAATGTGTTTCTTCCATTCTCAATAATTTACAGTTCAGACGTCATTTCTCATCTCGAACGCCTACATAGGGATGCTGCAGTCGACGGCTGGCGGTAGTGGCTCTTGATAACATTTCCGTAGAATGTCGAAACTATCCGTCCAGAAACGGATGTCCAGTAGCAAAGTTAACCGGACGAATGTTTCGAGTCGCCATAGTAGTCTTCATCTGGCCTATCTATGAGAGTATAATATTCAGCGCTAACCATTTGTTAAAGCACTCCCCTGCACATGTATGTTAGTACACGTGCCAGATCATGCACCAATCCTACACTCTGGCATCGACAAATCTATTCATTCACCTCTCTTCCTAACCGAACGCTGCTTTCAGTCCACCGAAGATCCTACAAAATCCTGTCCGTCCAACCCTTCAACCCCCTTTTTTCCACGACCACTTCCTCGCCCTCACCGATCGGCACTCCTTCAATTTCATTATCATACAAACCCAAGGACTCGTAAACCTCGTCGGGAAGCACCGCCTTATCGATCATTGTCTCCTTTGGCACGAACGCATACTCCAGAGTAAGATACACGATGCTCGTCCCAACGAACCCCAACAACCATCCAAACTGATAGGGGTGCACGCCGACGCCGACTTCGATGTCCGAATTGATGCTATTGATGAAGCCGGGCAAGTTCGGGGCCACGCCGACGAGGAAAGCAACGACAGCACGCCAGTTGACGCCGGCGGTGTAGCGGTAGATGCCGTGGGGCTCGTAGAGGGCGCGGGTGTCGTACTTGCGCTGGTGGATGACCCAGAAGTCGAAGAGCATGATGGCGGCGATGGGGCCGAGGAAGACGGCGTAGGCGCTCATGAAGTTGAGGAAGGAGCCCGCCGACGCGAGGATCTTCCACGGCACCAGCGCCCAGCAGAGCACCGCGCACGCCAGCTGCCCGCGCCGGATGTTGATGAAGCGTGGGAAGAGCGCCGTCAGGTCGTTGGCCGCGGATAGGGAGTTCGCGCTGATGTTGACGCCGAGCGCGGCCAGCGCGAAGGCGAAGGCCGCGAAGAAGCGGCAGGCGCGGTTCGGCCACATGGCCACGAGCTCCATTGGGTCCCAGAGGTACTCGCCGTATTTTGCAGCGCCGGCGGAAGAGGCGGCGATGCCGATGAAGGAGATGAAGGTAAAGACGGCTGGGAGCATCGGTACGTAAAGGAGTTGCCATTTGACGCTGACGCGGGAGTAGCGCGAGAAGTCGGCTTGGTTGACGGAGAGGGTTGCGTAGTTTCCGATGACCGAGGTCAGATTGGCGAGAAAGGCCCAGGAATACGCTGATCCGTGGACTGTGGCCTTTTGTGACCAGATATCCATGCCTTTGGTTGAGACGAATGCCCAGATCAAGATGGCGATGAAAGCGATGGGTACGATGACGGATTTGACCATGAAGAGCCAGCGGAGATTGTTGGGATGCATGTAGAGAAACGGGATTTGGGCCAACCAGAATAGGAAAAAGGCGATCATAGTGTTGGTCTCAATGCCTTCATCCTCTGGGATATGGTTCGGAAGAGTGAGGAAGGATGGCCAGATTGCACCAAGCCTGAAAGTTGTTAGCTCTGGGCTCAGTATGCGCGAATGGCTCTAAAGATAATCATCGTCTCCCCATGACAAAAGTATGTACTGGGAAGTTTGACAGATGTATCGCGCAGAATTCGACGGTCCATCTTTGTGGTGTAGAATTCCAATGGGAAAACTTACATCACTCTGACCGTGTTCGCCCCGTTCATTGTCTGGATAGCAAACCAGAAGATGGCCAGGATGACACGCGAGATAATGGCGATGTAGGAGCCCCAGAATCCCCAACTTGCTCGAGCTAGCACAGGGAATGGAGCATGGTCTGCGTTGTCTGTTAGCAATACTCTGTCTCCCCGACTCTCAAAGAAGCCATACGTATTACTCCGGTTGCACCGTTAAACGCAATGACCCAAGATATGATGAAGAAGGCCAATGCCACGATACCTAGCGATTCACGCCTGTATTTATCGTCTCAATCATAATGTTATGGGGATAGCGTGTATCGTCGGGTGGGAGCGGGAGCGTGTACGTACCAGGTAAGGCCAACAGCAATGACCGATGACGCGAACTCCCATGTCGCCGCACTATAACCAGACGCGTGCCATCTCAGCAATTGTGATCCTTGGCCGTTTGAAACTCGTTGAGGTTTACAGTGTTTGCTTACTTGAAGGCGTCGGAGATCCAGTACGCTACGAAGGAAGTAACGCCCCATTTACGATCATGTTTCGGTACGGGATCAAGGTCTACGTTGGTCCTGTGAAGAAGAGCGGACAGAAGATGTTAGCGAGCGCAACGTGGCCTTTGAATTGGGAGGACGTCGAAATTAGAATGTAACAGCCTACCATCTTGCACTTCCTTCCGCAAACTGAGACTTTGCCTGCTCAACGTAGAGCTTTGGCTTCCTGATCTTCAGACCCATAGCTGCACGGGGATGGGGCCGCGGGGGCGAGAGCCGGTGTGTCGAACAGAGACGGGGAATTCACCGGGAAGGTTGAATCGTGGGGAAGGATAAGCTTATATTATCTTGGACCTTGTGTGTGCTATTGACGCTACCCTTGACGTTCCCTGCATTGATGGCGTTGGTCGGACACGCGCGTATCACGCCGACGCGCAAGAGGAAAGGCGGCAAATGGCAGGCGATAGCGATAAGGGATACTCTGTGGCTTGCTGGTGAGCGGAATACCCGAAACGTGTGTCACTGCGGCGCTGAAGGCCAATTGTCTTCGAACCAGCGGTGAATTGTAATAGCCAGGAGGCTGCAGTAGCGCGGAAGAAAAAGACCACCTGGAGCTCAAGGGTTTATCACTAGAGAGTCGTAAAGCTCTCGGGCAGCCGAGGTTTCTGAGGGACAACCGCGTTCTTATCTCCAGTCGTATCTTGTGGTATCTTTGCGGCTGATCCCACGACAGACCACCACTCGGATGTGGCTGAAGTCGAACGCCAGGACGGCAATCGAACGGAAAAAAAGGAAGCATCTTGTATCGGTCAGACGATTTGTTTTCGCATTAGTGATGGGCTTTGCTGCAACAGGAGTCATCTACCTGCAGATAAGAGCCGTGACCATTGTGGCCAATCAAAGAGGTTCCCCGCACCGCCAAGGCTCTTCACAGATATCCGGGGCGCTGAGGGAGGCAGGCCTATACAGAGGGGTATTGCAGCTAGCATCGAGCACAATAGCCCTAGCAAGAGGCTAAATGAGGTTCCACAAGACTCCTGTGGGGAGTCGAAGCATTCGTCCGGGTGGCTTTGTCCCTAGAAATACAGTACACTTGCGTCCGGACGAAAAGGTATGTTTGTGGAAGGTCGTTGCCGCTAACCGTCGGTTGCAGCATCCCTCTGTACTTTCAGGCTGGTTCACTTAGTAACGCAAAAGAAGCTCCACTGTAAACGTGCGGCAATCGCCCGGGCATGAACTTATTGGATTCACTAGCCCAAGTAAGTTCGGAGGAAAGCCTCGAGTTTCTACGTGATTCTTACCGTTGCGACATCAATAATCTGACGAAGTAGATCGGTGATATAACAGTAGTCAGTTGCGTTCTGCTGCACGAGGGACCCTTTCGTATCAAGGATGGTGGGGTTGCCTTTGTCTAGGGTTTGGAAAATTGGAACATTTCTACCTTGCTTTGGCTGACCCATCGTGATGAAATAGAAAGAGAACTGACCCGTTCGCCCTGCTGCACCGTAAATTCAATGCGCCGCGACTCCCCGTCTCCCAATACGCCTTACGCTGTTTATTTACAATGGAGGCATACCAGACATTTCAACTTCCCTTGGATATATCGCGCTTGTTCTCCCGCAATTAATCCTCATCTGCACAACATATACCCTCTCCGGGCAGTGTTGGTCATCTCAGATGGCCGACCTTCGGAATCATCAATAGACTTTTCCAGGACTCCCATGGCCCGAGCTTCGCCGGTTTCTCTCGTACAGCCAGCGGCTCGTCAGCGCGACTGACGGACCCTTCCCGCCGCCGAGAGGAGTCGGCGTACCGGGAATCGCGATGGAGCTGTCCTTGTTGTCGCTGCCCAAACTCTCATACAGCTCGCGTCCAGTCGTGGCAGCCGACTGGGAGCCTGAGAAGCTGTTTTTCCTCCTGCCGCTGACAGCCTTCTGCAAAAGTGGGCTTGCGATCGGGCTGTAAGGACTCGAAGTTTCGCGGAAGCCCAGGCTGGATGCGAACGGGCTGGGAGAACCAGGCGAGCCCGCGTACAGAGGCTTGTCACCGCTGCGCGGCGTAGCGGAGCGCGCGTAACGTGGCGGAGTGATGTACGAGCCGGGTGTGGACACGGTCGGGTTCAAGCCGAGAAGCGCGCGTTGTGAGGCCGTCAGAGGAATGTCGGCGACATCGTCTCTCGAACGGAATAGCGGCAGAAGCGTGACAGAGCCGTTCACCGCGAGCACGGCACGGAGAAGCCATACCAGGTACTTCGGACTGATGTAGAGGGACGAGAGGAAGCTGTGAAGAGGAAGTCTTGAATGTGTTTAGCATTGATTTCTTTATCGCCATGTGGAACAGGCAATGCTCACAGGTCTACAATCCATGCGGGGACAACGGCCGGGACAAGGAAGGTCAGGAAGAGGAGGCAGGCAGTCGAGAAGAGACTCTTAGCGTGGTCCTCGCCGAACGCGCTCGCGTTCTGGCGACGAGTGATTTCCTCGAACTGCGGGTGACGCCAGGTGCCTGTGGCAGGGGCAGAGCCGGCGACGGCAATGGTGGAGCTGGCGGGAGTGACGGGTACGGACATGGTGTTGATTTTTCGCGCGGCGGGCGGCGGTGGTGCTGCGGTGTTGGAGATTCGAGGGGAAAGTGCGATCGATGAGCTGCAGCTGTAAGATGAGTGGTTAGTCGTTCTACCGGAAAGGTTGTCGCCGCGCTCTGGTGGGCGCCGCTGGTGGGAGAAGGCGCGCGGTGCAGTGGATTGGAGCGGGCGTCGCTGTTGATTGTTTTGGAGAGCGCTGATCCCTGTCGCCTCGCCGATGCCTCAGCCCGCCCGCGTCGCAACGCTCAGCGTCGCCCTCTCTCTTGCTGCCACCTCTGCACCTCTGAGATGAGTCCGCGGATCCTGTCAAGTGCCAGCAGCCATACTCCTCCAGCTCCCCCGTGAACCTCCCGTCCATTGGCGCCGTCCGCCCGCTTTGAAGCCCGTTGCTTTGTCGTCATCGCCGCACCTCGGTTCTGTGACCTCACCCCACTGCCGCGCCCAAGCTCCCCGCCGACTTCCACCCTCAAGCCTCATCCAGCAGTAGGAATATTTCAACTCTAGTCGCCTCAACATGCTCCTCCTCGGCCTGACCGGGTCTATCGCGACCGGCAAATCCACCGCCTCCAATCTGCTACGAAGCCAGCCCTACAATCTACCAATCATCGATGCCGACATCGTCGCCCGCCAGGTCGTCGAGCCGGGTACGGCGGGCTACCGCGCCATCGTAGACTACTTCGGCCCTACAACGCCTGACCTGCTTCTGCCTGCCTCAGACCCCGTCTGCGCCTGCAAGGAAAATGGTCCCACGGGCAAAGGCCGTCCGCTCAACCGGCCCGCGCTCGGCAGACGTGTCTTTGGCGCCGGAGAGGAACGCATGCGGGATCGCAAGGTACTGAACGGCATCGTACACCCGGCAGTACGCCGCGAGATGTACAAGCAAATGTTGTGGGCATACCTGCGCGGCCATTGGGCTGTGGTTCTGGACATTCCGCTACTGTTCGAGAGTGGATGGGAGAGATACTGCGGCACGATCATGGTAGTCGCCGTCAATGACCCGGAGATCCAAATGCAGAGACTGAGAGCGAGAGATCCGCATCTGAGCGAGGAGGACGCGAAGAACAGGGTGCTGAGCCAAGGCGATGTGAGGGAGAAGGCAGAGAGGGCACAGAGGAGGGGAGAAGGTGCTAACGTCGTCATCTGGAACGACGGTGATAGAGAGGAGCTTGAGAAGCAGATTTCCAGGGCTATGGCAGATATCAAGAGCCGAAGCCCCCAGTGGTGGGCGTGGCTGCAACTGTTTTGCCCCCCTGTGGCTGCTCTTACTGCGTTTTGGAGCTTCTGGAAGATGAGGAAAGTGCAACTTCAGTGGGAGCACGAAAAAGCTCAAGAGAAGGCAAAGCTGTGAGGGCAGCTACAGATGTAAGCAAGATGGATCTTGCTATCTTATGCGCGGGGTCACTTGCGAAAGCCCGACAGAGTTTGGACAAGGCCATCAATTATAGCCTTTCCCATCCCAAGGTGTACCGATGAGCGGATATTGGTGGTGATATGGGTGGGGGTTTGCCATATAAGGTAGTGTCTGGCGAGGTCGCAAGGTCAGCG
Organism: Botryosphaeria dothidea; assembly: GCA_011503125.2. NCBI lineage: Eukaryota > Fungi > Ascomycota > Dothideomycetes > Botryosphaeriales > Botryosphaeriaceae > Botryosphaeria > Botryosphaeria dothidea. The sequence continues at coordinate 4,742,187 of WWBZ02000001.1, forward strand.
GCGAGATATTCCTCATCGTAGGTATAATGTCTCTGTTTATAGTCTCGTCTATTTTCGTTGCAACGTCAAGAAGATCCATGGTGCGCTCTGGTGTTTGCATGCGCCCAAGGGGTTCTCGCCTTTAAATCCAAGCGATCGCATGCCGGCTGGACTTTTGGGACAGAACGGCGGCGCGTGGCACGTTCGAGCGCGGGTGCACAGGTGAGGGCAGGCGCGAGCATGGGCTCTTTCTTTCCCAATCCGCCATGTCCGCTCATACCTACCTACTCTTTCCTTCCTCTCCTCTTCACAACAACCAACACTTTCTTTGGGTCAGAACGCGACCCTAGGCTCGTCAGCTCCCTGCTCCCCCTCCTTCCTGCAATCGTCACTCCTTCACGCAGCCATGCCGCCTTATGCAATGAGCAACATTGACGACTCCGAGGAGTTCGCCAATCTCGCTCGCAGCTTCACCAACAGACGCGGTAGCCTGATGGCTTCCAACCACCAGGAGCCTAATGAGTCTGGCAATCGTAAGAAGTCAAGCAAGCTTGTCGACGGCCAACGCCTCAACAGCAAGAAGCGCAGTGGCAAGCTCAGCCGTCCCGAACACAGCCCAGATCTCGCCAGCGACATTGACACCTTCTCTGAAGTTGGCCACCCATTCAATTTCTCCACTTGCGCCGAGGTAGCTGCTCCCGTCACTGGGGTGAAGTCGCACGCCAAGGGAAAGAGTGCCAACAGGGTCACCTTCGAAGCGATCGAGGACAGCAGCTCCGACGGTGATGCTGACCCTGGCTACGATGCCGCTTTCAACAAGATGATGAGCAAAGTCCAGAAGGTCCAGAAGACTGGCCATGCCATGACCAAGGATGGCAAGTACAAATATGACTTGCGCCGCACCTATGGCGACGACAACCAGAGTCTCTTTGGCAGCGCTATCGACGACTCGGACTCCTTCATGGAGCAAGTCACTGGCCGCTACACCAAGCGCCACCAGGTACTTTACCTCACTTCACCTACATTTTGTAACAGCCAAGACTTCAATTAACGTGCAGGCAGAAGAGTCCGCCAGTCCAGGAGGCCACTGGAGAGAACAGCATCGGGACCAGGGAGCCGGTGGTTGTCCGCGTCCCGAAGTCCAAGATCTTCACGGTCCCCAGACTCGGATTCATGATCCCTACTTGCTCTGGTGATCTGCACATCATCAACGACGACCGCCCGGCTGTGGTTTGCCGTGGTGCCGCAGCGCGTGTCAACCGCCCTGATCCTGCCAAGATCGCCCATCCGGCTACTCCTACTGCCCTTCAGTCTTCGCCTTCTGTTGGCGTCGCGAACGTGTCCAACTACCAGGCACCTACCGTCGAGTCAGTCTCTGACTCTGGCGACCTTGCTGGCCTTTTTGGTTGAGCTGTTTACATGGGTGTCGGGCATTCAGCGTGGCGTCTTTCGAGATGAACGGATTCGGAAGGGTTGCATATACAGTTACTTCATCTGACCGCAAGTGGTACTGGATGGCGGGTCTTGATACTGCTAGATTATGTATCACAAGACCATCTTCTGCTTTATGCTCATCTCATTGCTTAAGTGACTCTGCTACACGTTTACAGTTTCGCCGCTCCTTTCCATCCCTTCACCATATTTTGCTTGTCCAGCGTCCTCCACCCTTCAGGACCCTCCTCCAACCCATTGGCCTTACCCTTTGGTCTCTCTCTCCATCGCCATGCCTTCACATACTCCGAGTTCTCTTTGCCCTCGATCACCTCCACAACTTTACTTCCCAACACGGGCAAAAACTTGAATCCATGCCCACTCCCGCCGCTACACACCATCAACCCTTCTGTGCCGGGCACGTAATCCACCAAGAAGTCATTGTCGACACTATCTGTATACCAACATAGTCTGGCAGTCTCGATGGGCAGCTGGAGGAGCTCCGGCAAGTTCTCCTTGCAGAACGCCTGCACCACATCCATGGCGCGCTCGGGAACCTCACCACCACCCGTCTTGGGGAAAGAGATGGGCTTGTCGCCGTGCTTGGTAGCATAATTGGTCCACTTGGCACCGCGGAAGCCGAATTTGACAACACCATCAGGCGTGCGCGGGAAGCCGTAGAGGCCGCCGACGGAAGTGCGGTTCTCGCCGGCGTTCTTGCCATACGACGCCATCTTCCAGCTCCAGACGGGGAAGTTCTGCGGGGCGAACTTGTCCCAGAGGTCTGGACGCGCGTCCTGCGGGATCCGCACCGTGAGCACGGAGCCGGCCGTCGTCTCGAGCAGCTCGTCGGCGGCGGACAGCAGCGCGGGCGTCCACCCGCCGCAGGCGACGATGAGCAGCGATGCCGGATGCGTCGTCCCGTCCGCCGTCACGACGCCGGTGACGGCTTCTTTGCCGGTGGTTGGCGAGATCGCGGTCGTGTGCCGCGAGTACTTGTGCTGCGGCCCCAGGCGCAGCTTCACGCCCGCTTGCGCGCAGAGATGAAGCGCCCATGCGCACGCTTTGCTGGCCAGCACGTAGCCGCCCGTTCCGTCGAACATGCCGTCCGTTGGCAGGCCTCTCGCCTTACGGCCGAAGGGGTCGAGCTTCGTGGTGGGGATGCCGTCTCGTGTGGCGTCGGCGGCGCGCGAGGGGTCGGTGATGCGGTATTGCGTGTGCTTGATGTCCGCGGGGAAGTTCTCCTGCGTTATGTGCTCGTGCTCATCGAGGCCCGAGTCGCTGAGGCGCAGGAAGCCTGCCGGTACCCAGATCGCATCGGAGGAGCCGACGCCGGCGGGGAGGGAGGATGGCGGGGAAGAGGCGATGGCAGCGTTCCAGGATTCCCAGACGGGGATGGCGGAGAAGGCGAGGTCTTGGTAGATTTTGCGGTCTCCATACGAGGCCCGCAATATCTTGTTCTCGTCGGCGCTGGCGGCGTCACAGCCGGAGGAAACGGAGTAGCCGTTCTTGTCGTAGGATTGATAGTCAAAGATTCTGTTCAGCGGGTAAGCTTGAAATATCGCAGAGGAGAAACCAAGTCATGAGGGGTCGAAGCATTCGTCCGGACGTGACTGCAATCGTTCCTCCTGGAAAATTGCGTCTGGAGGAATGCTCCAGTTCCCCATAGTAGACAGCCTTGATGGTAGACACTTACGTTATGTCTTTGTAGCCGCTCTTTGCAAGATGAAGAGCTGTAGAGAGGCCGAAGACACCAGCTCCTATGATTGCAACGGGTTTGCAGTACTTCAACTCTTGCTTTTCTCCTTCAGCTCTCGGGGCTCCCTCCATATTGTGGTCTTTGTCCTGCGGGAGCTTATACTTCCATCTTTGCTGCAATTCGGGGGCCAGCTTTCCTTCCAGCATGTCCACAACTCGGTCGCCAAGAACGCAGAGGAATTTCCATCCATGGGCGGATCCACCTGTGACGAGAGCAAGCTGCCTGATGGTCGGATGTTTGTCCACCAGGAAATCTGACGTGGGTGTGTTTGCAAAGAAGCAGAGTTTGGTCCTGACGAATGGTTGGTCTGCAAGTGGTGGGAAAAGCTCCGCGAGGTTTGCTCGCAGACCGGCTTCAGCGTCGGCAGGTATGGCGCTCGGGGAATCCGGAGGCACTGAGACTTCAAAAGTCTTGCCGGTGGCGGAGTCCCCCACAGTTCTGGTATTGGAGTAACCGGGCGAGCGCCTCAAACACTTTATTTCTCCGTTGAGCGGAGGAAAGATGTTGAAACCAGTGGTAAAATTTGTGGTAATCTGCCCTCCGTAAGCTTCTGGCCCAAACGTACGTTTGAGAGGATCTCCTTACCGGCATGTTCTTGTACCTCTCCTCCAATTCTGGTGACAGCTTGAGCCATGCTACTTCATGACCAGTAGAAGCTACTTGATCTCTCAAATCGAGAAGAGTATTCGTCCAAGCTCCCGCTGCCAGAACCACAAGGTCAGCCGTCAATCTGCTACCATCTGCGAGCTCGACGCCTTTGGCAACGCCTCCCTCAACTATAAGGCGCCTGACTGGATTCCCGAAGACGAAGTTGGTGTTTGACTGTTCACGAGTCTTTTGATAGTAGATGCGCATGCATTCTTCCGCGTTGACAAATGCAACATCTTCATTGAGGTATCCTTCGTTCCATTGCTTCTCTCCTTGGTGAGGTTCGTAGTTCGGTCCATTGACGCGCTTGTACAGAGCTTCGTGCGAGGTGAGGTGACGAAGGTACCCCTCAGCAGAAAATTCCCCACTTTCAACTCGTTGCTTCTGCAGCGCTTGAGCCGCAGCGTACTCTTTCTCCCATACTTTGAAGCCGTGACGGCCGGATCCTGCGTGTGCATAGATCATGCCGCTCCGGTAGTACTGTTTTCCGAGCTCTGGGTCATTCTGGATGAGCCTTTGAGATTCCAGGGCGAGCTTGGAATACACGGGGTCATGGTAGTCCGCTCGAATGACCCTTGTCGTATCTGCAGTAAGTGATCAGCATAAACCTATTCCACCTGCGCCGACAGCAGCACTCAATGGCAAAGCTGCATGCATCACGAGGAATATCAATATTGCGGGACGGGCGTCCAAGTTCCTTGCCCCAAGTGGTTTGCCTTGACCCGAAAGAGATGCACATACCGACTGAGGTTCCATCCAGAACAGGGGGCTCGTGTCTGTCAATCAGAGTGATTTTGGATGCAGGATAGCGCTTTGATAGAGCCAAGCCAGTGGATAGTCCGAAGACACCACAGCCAACGACGATGACGGAGTCCATCTTGGCGTAATCGCAACCACGCCTTGGAGGTCGACTAATGCTAGCGAGTGAACAGTATAAATACACGTAGTCGAATCACGCCACAGGAGATATCTGGAGCCGAAATTCGGAGGGCCTCTGGAGCCGGCATGGTTCACGTGAGTGATGGATCAAAGGCGGAGAAGTGCAGCGGGCGGCGGCAGAGCGGGCGTGCAGCGGTAGTGGGGCATGTTTTATCATTGCCGCTGAAGACGCCACTCCACGGCAAAATGACATCAAAACCGGCAACTACTTTGACCTCCTCTTTTCCCGAAGCTCTCACCCACTCTTGACTGCGATCATCCCCTCTTTACCAGAACCATCCCTGGGAAGGTCCAGCCATGCCTCGGCGCTGCACTTATCAGCCTATCGCTTTCCTGTTCTAGCCATGGTGGCCATCCCCAAGTGCTGCCTTGTTCGCCTCTGAGTCTGCCGTTGAGTCTTCGCGCCAGAGGCCGGTCTTCTACGCCCGAGCACGTCCTAACCCCAAGGTAATGAGGCTTGTGGACCTCTGCAGCGCGATTGCCGGGCTTGACTGTCGGTGGCCGGAATACCAGGTCTTGCATTGGACTGAAGAAATTATTGAAGTGATACCGTCTCCGCACTTTAATCAACTCGGAATGTGGCACCAGGAACGCGTGCATGCGGGCATGTATGTCCGCCCAGCACGTATATGCGGATCTGCTATCACATTGATCTTCCCCATTCTCCAATGGGGCGATAAGCGATACATGCAGACAATCCTCGGGGTTATAAGATCACTCGCCATGGAGCGCCTTGTATTGAAACCTAACACGCGTTCAAGTTCACAACCATCATTTACATTCCACATCTACCCACGGGCCCAGGGTTAGAAAGTGTCAACCATACGGCTGTGACTAAAGCGGAGGGATCGCATAAGTGCGTCGCGCAAGCTTCGCTAAGTCAGCCATGCACCCCGCTTCCAGCCACGACGGCGATACTGCCAGCATAAAGGACCTCTCTCAGCTCGAATCTGGCCCTCTTTCTCCCAGCAAAAATGGTCCCGATGTCACTATCGGAGACGTGTCCCATACCGTTCCTCCAATCGACGCTGCCGCGGAGCGAAAACTGGTTCTCAAATTTGATCTCCTGGTCATGGTCATGATCTTCTTCATGTACTTCTTTAACAGCATCGACCGGAGCAACCTTGGCAACGCGAAGACAGACCACATGGATGACGATCTCGGCTTTGTTGGAAATCAGTATTCCATTCTCATCATGGTCTTCTACGTACCCTTCTGTGGATTGTGTTTGCCTGCAAACCTCGTAACAAGGAAGTTCCAACCGAAATGGTTCCTGGTGGGCTTCATGGTGTGCTGGGGCACTATGGCTATGATTTGTGCAGCTTGTAAGAACTTTGGACAGGTACGTGAATCCGGCACGCTTGTTGCTTGGCGTAGTGCTTGGTGGGCTTGGTGAGCTTGGTGAGCTTGACTGATCTTGAACATAGATCTTGGCAGTGAGACTACTTCTGGGGGTCGCCGAGGCTGGATTCGCTCCTTGCTCGATGGTAGGTGGCATTGGGACAAATTGAAAGCCCTTGATACTTATACACAGGCAGTTTTACATGAGCACATTTTATACCCGCGGGGAGCTCGCAACGCGATTTGCAATCGTAAGTCAACCATCGCATTTAATTCCATGGGTCTTTTTCTTCGTGTAATCCACGTTCCAACGAAAATTACTGCAGTGGAAAACTCCAATAGCCATGGGGAGCTCAAGAAGTCCTCTTACTTTGAATGGGCCTCGGAGTCAGCGATAACAAGTCCCAAATGACCCGTCAAGAATAAGCATTACTGACCGCCATGAAGTGGTATTCGTCTACAGTACTCTCGTCAGCTTTCAGTGGCCTTATCTCGTATGGAGTGTTTCAGCTACGTGGCTCTCTACATGGCTGGCAATACCTCTTCCTGGTTGAAGGAGGACTCACCGTTCTCATCGCACTTCTCGCCGGCTTCATTCTGTCCAAAAACCCATGGACCTGCCGCTGGTTGACCGAAGCTGAGAAAGAGCTTTGCGTCCTGCGTGCCCAAAGAGACTCCACCAGCAACGTCGGATCAGCCTGGGACTTCCGCGAGGGCATGCAACCTTTCAAGACCTGGCAAGTGTAAGTAGATTTGCCGCCAAAGCTCAGTAAACTTCAACCCACTCCTGATATTCTTACTGACACCCGAGCAAACAGCTACGCCTGGGCAGTCATTGGACTTTGCTACGGCGCTTCCGGTAGTGCAGTCGGATCCTTTCTCCCGCAGATCGTACAGTTGATGGGGTTTCCCACGCTCAAGACCAACCTGTACACAGTCGCTCCGAACCTCGTTGGCGCCATCATCCTCATCTGCATCGCGCGCTCGTCGGACCGCTTCCGCGAGCGCAGCGGTCACCTCATCTTCGCGCTCCTCATCACCTTCGTTGGCTGGATCATCCTGCTGGCTCTCAATCCGGCGGAGAATATACCCGTCGCCTACTTCGCTTGCTTCCTGCTGTGCGCTGGTGCCATGACCCCCACCGTGCTCTTCCACTCCTGGCACGCCTCCAACATGCACACCGAGAATGGGCGTATCTACGTTCTCAGTTTCCTGACCGGCGCCGCCAACAGCGGCGGCATCGTCGCTAGCATGACATTTAGAGCGGAGGATGCGCCGAGGTACCTGCCGTTTCTGGGGACTGCGGCGGGCTTTGAGGGTACCGGTATGTTGTTGATTTTGGGGATGCGATGGTGGATGAAATGGGATAATTCAAGGAGGGATAAGATAATGGGACAGAGGCTGGTTAGCAAGGACGTCAAGCTGAGCGAGTTGGTAGGCGGTGCGAGGGATGTGAGGTGGAGGTGGTTCGTTTGAGTAGACAGTAGCGCAACCATTTATTGCAGGGCTTCTCAGGTTCGGCTTGTGCGGATTGGTGCCCCAGGTGTTTTCCTCAGCTATAGTGGCCATACAATGCATATTTGCATTGTAACGTGCATTTACGTGGAGAGTAGAAGCGTTCATCCGGACGCAAAAGTAATCAGTCTTACGAGACACTTGCGTCCGGATGAATGCTTCCACTCCCCACGCTTTAGCGCTATTACCTCGTACAGATTCCTGCAGTAGCGGCCACTTGTGTCGCGAACCTGAAAAACGTCCTCTTCTTTGCCTTCTATAGAATTCGCGTCGCAAATAGAATGCGCTTTATGCTCTTCAATCTTAGCTCTTTCTTGGTCTTAAATTCCATCACAGTCATTAAAATATGTATCTTTCCATTCAACTCTCCCTCGTTCCTTCTGTCCGCTCGAATGTGTACGGACCGCTTTTTGGTGGTTGGTCTTGCTCGCCGAGAAGCCATTCTGCAGGTAACAACACAATGTCTCAGCATCTCACGACACAAAATTAGGCCCTGGACTCCTCCGCGCCTTTTACATCAACAGTAAGCAGTTGCGGCGAAGGCGTCTCACCCTGTTCACCGGCCTCTGATCCCATTTCGGATCCCTCGCCCTTTCGCGCCTTCTGCGCTCTCTCTCTGTTGTCCAGAATGAACGTTCCAATCGCGGTGCCGATAAGAAGAGGGCCGCCAATGACGGCCGCGGTGATGAAGCCCTTGCGGTACTCTGGTGCTTCGGTCTGCTTCCACACGATGAGGGGTAACCAGGCTTGTACAACGTATGCCATTTCGTTCATGCTGCCGATGACGATGGCGCGCTCTTCATTATCTTCAGCACATATTTCGTGTGCCCAACTGGCGGTTTGTGAGTCTGTGATAACTTTTGGTACGTCAACATGAGACCACTTACGACATGCATAAGCCGGACAGTCCACTGTTCAGGCCAGCCAAGATGTAACAGGCCCAATGCCATCCGACCGGGATATCCCATACAGCGAGAGATACATAGACGATAATGTTCCAGATCTGGGATAGCGTCAGTGCTTGAGCCAAACATTTGAAGATGCAGGAGGGGACTTACTCCGGCGAATATCATGGGTGGCCAACGTGCACCCTTTAGAAACGTATCAGACGACCATGCGTAGACCAGTGTCGAAACCACTGCAAGTGCGTATGTCGTAGTTGGGTAGGCATTGATTTGGCCGACGGAGTATTTGGGATTTGTACTATTTTTGAGCCACTGGGCGAAGACTGGTTGTGCACCCCCGTTTCCGTTGTTGAAAGCACTGGGCTCTTGTTAGCACTGAGATTTTCTCATGGACTTAGTAAATGGGCTTAGTAGACTTGTGAACTCACACATAGAGGAGAGTGAGGACGTAGACGTGCCAGGACTTGAAAATCTTCTTGACCTTGGCCTTCGTATACGGAGCGCGGGGCTTGCGACCCTCGAGCTGCATACGTTTGTTGGCGAAAGCAACCTCCTCCTTTGTAAGGTAGAATGGCTTGGAGATTTCGGGGACATCTGGAAGGACGAAGAAGCCAGCCAATGCGATGGGCAGGGAAATGATGCCATCGACAATGAAGAGCCTACAATATTTGATTAGCTAAATTTCTTGGACGAAGTTTGTACCATGGCAGATTCATCGCCAGACACATATGAGGAGTTGAAGCCGTCGTCTGGACGTATTTGGTATCAATTTCCCTGAACGTTTACGTCCAGATAACTGCTTCGACTCCGTACGTGCACGTGCGCTTGCTGTTACAACAACTCTGGGTCCGAAGTTGAATCCTAGGGTTTTGTTCATACCATTGCCAACCCCTAAGTCCGCCTTTGCCACCGAGATTGTACACAGCGGCCATCAAATAACCGGAGAACATTGTCGCAATGGCACTGCTGGTGTGGAAAATGCAACTCCTTTTCGCAAGCTCATCCTTTCTGTACCAGGATCCAATGATGTACTGCATGCCTGGGTAAAAGGTGCTCTCCGCGAGACCTTTGAGGGATGTTAGAATGCGCTTAACTGTCAGAATGTGCCAGCTGAAAGGGTCCATACCAATGAAGAAGCGCAGGACATAAATCTGCTTTGCTGTTGAACACCTCGACAAGCAGAACGTCATTATCGTCCAAATTGTCTCCATCAAGGGAATCCACCGTGATGGCCGGAATTTGGTAAGGATGATGTTGCTCGGTAGTTGGCCGATGACATAACCGACAGTCCAGCAGGACTGCATGATGTTGAGCTCGTTGCCATAGAGATTCAAGTCCTCTTTCATGCCCGAGACGAAGGCAGAATTGATATTGGACTGATCCAAGTATTTGATGAAGTAGCCTGTGCGCGTTAGGGCAGGCACTTTGTTTATGGTACGTGGTTCCAACTTACCAAGAGAGGCAAAGGTCAACAGGGCGGCATCAAGCTTGAAAAGGAATTTCCGCTCTTCCGGGGATTTGTTGAAAGTGTCCCATATAACGCCTCTCCAATCCAGCTTGACATTTTTTGCGACGACCTCGTCGGCTTTCTGCACAGCATTGTCGCGTTCCTGTTCTCGAGGTTGCGACATGGTTGAAAGGCTCCAACCTTCACAGCGGCAAGTACGTTTTTGGCGACTGTAGGAGAGAGTGACAAGCAAAAGTTAGGGCAGCAGGTCCAAAGATAAAGCCGCGAGCATTTGTCTTAGCTACTTCTGGGCAAAGATAGGCTTCGGTGCACCTGAACCATGCAGTAGTGTGCCACGGAGTGGTCACGCCGGGTTTGCTGCCCTTTCCTGTGTGGGTGGCGGGTCACCATGGTGCCGTCATATTGCGTGCTTAAGGCTGTATAATGCACGGCAGAGGGTCGTGCGAGCCGGGGACCTGGAGCTGGAGGCAAGAGTTGATCACACAGATGCGACCGAAGTTGGAATGCCCGAGCGAGAATCCTGCAGGTGTTTCTTTTGGATAAGGATCCACCGGCGGATTACGAGCTTGAGACCAAAGCTTTAGTGCGGGCGGCGCGGGAAGCCAACATGACGAGGCGTTTCCCCGGAGCTTGACCGCGAGTGAAGCTTCCTGGCGATAACGACGGCGGGAGCGGGAAGGGGCATCCAAGGTGATGGGCAGTCTAGAGCTTGGGATTGGGCTGTACGGTGCTGACGGGGTGACGAGCAGCCAGGCGTAGATGGCGTGCGACCTGGCTTGCATGCCCTTAAACCTCTCGGTGTTTACGGTGTTTCTGGATTGCAGGGCGTGCGGAGAAGATAAGGCCAGGGAGTCTTTGCGGCATCTATAGTCTTGCTAATTGCTTTCTGTACGTCGTATGACCTCGAGGTGGGTGCGGGCACTAGGAGAAGGCCGATAACGATGCGTTGAGAGTGTACGGAGGTAAGAGGAAGGGTAACCACTTCCTGGCAGCCTCCAGCCTATCACGCATCAAGCAACGTAAGCGAGTGCAACCCTTCGCTCCTGCCGGCAACGACTTTACAAAGATCACCAGCACCATCGCCATCATCACCAACCCCAACGTCAACAGGAAGGGCGAAATATCTTGCAGTTCTGGTTCTATTCGCATCTATCACATGCCCGCTTAGCATCCGGCAAACCACTCATCAGGCACTTGTGGCGCCGGTTGCGACCCTCTGCCGCCCCCGAGCAGGCTCTTAATCCTCTCGTATGCGCCTTCCTTTGCTGCCACAAATTCAGGAGTGTGAGGTGGTATCGGCTCTCTACCGCGCTTCACCAAGTCTTTGTTGATCCAGCTGAGTATCTCGTTGACATACTCAACTTCCACAAACTTCAGCGAGTTGAACTTCTTGCCGTACCCCTTCTGCTTCACCCTCTCCACATACTGCCTCCTCATTTCATCCTCACTCGGCAATCTTGCTCCTCCCGAGAGCACCGCTGTCACGAATTTTGCCTGGAACTCAAACAGAGAAAACGTGGCCGTGAAGTACGGCACCCCCACGAAGACCAAAGAGGGATCGGGAATGTACCTTTGGACGTCAATACAACAATTTCCCAGCGTGAAGAGAGAGGGATTCGCTCACCAGATATCCTTCCACAAATTGTGGTACTGCGATCCATCAGTGATGATGACCTTTTCATCCGCCTGTTCAGGTCGGAGATCGTCTCTGTGGTGAGACCGGAGGAAAGGCAGGGTGACCAAGAACCCGGTAGCGACAATCACGTGGTCGATGTCACAGAGCTTGTGCCCAGATCTCAGTGTGATGGTTCCTGGGAGCGGCCCACTGGGCTCAGCACTTTCAGATCCTGACGTGCTCCCCGAGTCTGATGCCGTCTCGGAGCCGGAAAGAACATCAGAATCGGATGCCGGCAAATCAAACGATGCGATATCGCCAATTCGTTTGGCATTCGGCGGCAGCACCGTTGCTGGAAAGTCAAAGCCACCTCCTCTTGAAGTCTGCCAGATGCTCTTCGAGTAGGGAGAGATCTCCTTGGCAATATCTGTGGACGACGTTCCTGACCCAATAAGCAGCACGTTCTTATTTCGGTTAGCCAACTTGCACTCATAAGGCGACCAGCGCATGTCTGGAACTCACCTTTCCTTTGTAAGCTTCTGGAATACGATACGTCTTGGAATGCTGGACCCTATCTGGCCATCGGGATTTCCACTCAGACAAGCCGGGAATGTTGGGGATCCTTGGTGCGTGGTAGTGACCGTTGGCAACAACCACTGAATCAAATTCCTGGTACTATCAGTTGGTATGGCCGTCTTTCATCACCATGTCCACACTTACTGAGGTTTCTCTCCGCCCTTCCTGATCTTTCAGATCCTGGACAGTCACCTTCCACTTGCCGTCTTGCTTGCTCACGTTGTCTACCAGAGTCCTATACCGGATCGAATCCTCGATGCCTGTTACTCGGACAATCTCGCTGATGTATGCCGCCATGACAGAGTGGTTGCTGTAATCGCTCGTGCCCTCAGGGAACGGAAGCAAAGTGGTTTGCATCATGTCTCGTACCACATTAGTAGTCAAGTCCCGGTAACAAGGCCTAAATAAACCATTAGTCATGAGAATATGTGTTCTAGGGATCCATTTTACCCCGGTGGTGCGGTTGCGAGGTCTCGAATTTGCGCATCGTCGAGAATCCGTTGTCGTGCTTCCCATCGAGCCTTCGGAACATCTGAAGCGGTTGACGCCGTTACTGACGGGTAGTCTGGCTCGAGAGGTCTTCTTTCGTCGTATGCCCTGTTCCCTCATCAGTATGGCTCTTGGAAGACAACAGATTCCCATGCAATACGCGACACCGGAGAGATACACATTGCAGCCCAGAACAAGTAAGGAAACCCTGACAGTTTTGAGAAAAGTATTTCTCTACCCCATCTTCGAAGCCCTTTGATCTGTACTGACAATGGACAGACACTTTACAGCTTTCGGGAAGATCCGCCCCATCTCTGGAGTACGAGGGTCTGATCCGTCCGTGCAACCTTCTCTGTTGCACCATCTACCTTGAGCATGCGTGCGGCCTGTTCATGTGGTAATACAACGTATGGCCCTGCTATGAGGAGTTTAAACAGTCATTTGGACATGAATCTTGGTATTTCCCGCCAATTTTCATGTCCAAATTATTGCTTCAACAACTCTATATGCCGCCTCTTTTGGGTTGTTGCGGCAATGCTGGTGGGATAACTACTACGCAGGCACGGTACAACGAACGAAACTGCACTTACCACACACCCCCGGGCTTTCCGGTACGCTCGAAGATGGTCACATTGATGCCGGCCTTTTTCAGGTGTGCTGCAGTGACAACACCACTAATACCTGCGCCGATAATGGCGACCTGAGACGAGGAGGCCGCAGACATGGGACCGAAGAACTGTAACGAACAAGACTGAGGTTGAGTTTAGGGAGTCAGCAGTGCACTGAGACTGGTGTCACTCGAAATTGTGCAACAGTCGCTAGATAACGGTGTGAGCCTAAACTTGGACGCCCGCAGTAAGTCGCGCATAGCGACCCCATCGGACAAGTTCCGCGGCCCAAGGCGAAATTCGCAATAAGCCATGATTTTGATGGATTCGGGCACTGAAAAATGTCCTTCGCAGGCCTTCCTCTCTCAAGCACTGCTTCCATTACCAAGCATTCCATTATCGGGGCCTCCAGACGCCTGGCGTGACAACTGGACTGCTCGCTCTGTGGGTCTGCCGATGCCTTCAGGTCGCCGACCAAAACGATGCAACAAAAGAAAGCGACAACATGAAACAGCAGGGCCCAGATAGCAATCCTTACGAGACCATTGGCTGCTTCGAGAGCGGGGTTCGGCAGCCACCCGCTTGCCGACGCATTGCGAAGTGTAGAGGCAGATGGCGCCATCCAACGCCGTTCGGGGATCGACCAACATCTGAACTCAACACTAAGTGGGGTACATCTTGACCCCAGAAAGCGCCGTCGTGAGGCGAGTACCGCCTAACTTGGGGTAGCCGTATGCTGACTAATCAAGTATGGTGCGTGACGAGGGGATGATGATGTGATTCCTGCGCCCCTCCGGACGCCGTCCTGCGATGCATCCAACGCGCGATAGGGAATCCATCTCGTGCTGCCGGGCCACACATAAAAAGCCTGAATGTAAATGCAATGCCGTCGACCACAACCGAGCTGACCCCAGCATCACGAAATAACACAATCCCAAGATCTGGTTGCGGCATCTCCCCGAATCTAATCTGATCTCCCTCTCCTCCGTCAGAAGCAACCATGGCGCCCGGCCCAATCGCAATCCACCCCGACATCAAAGATGTCGCGCCGCCGCGCAAGGACTCGCTCGGACTGCCTGAGCCGACGCGCAAGAGGCTAGAGAAGGCCGGCATTGACCTCTCCCAAGGCTACCCCTACCGTCCTGCGCGCCCGCTCTACCTCGATGATGTCTACAAAATCCGCAACCACCACCGTGAGCACGTCGATCCGGGCAGCCGTGCCGACCCCGAGAAGAAGGCTCTATTCTCCGCCGCCGAGAAGGTCGTCGACCTGACGACTCACATCGGTACTGAGATTGTCGGCCTCCAGCTCAAGGATCTCACCTCTCAGCAGAAGGATGAGCTCGGCCTGCTTATTGCCGAGCGCAGCGTTGTTTTCTTCAGGGACCAGGACATCTCTCCTCAGCAGCAGAAAGAGCTTGGTGAATGGTACGGCGAGATTGAAGTTCACGTGAGTACGCCTTCAACCCGAGCTCGAGAGCGCCCTCTTTGAGAATACATCGAAAACTTTAAAGTAGACCTGCTAACGCCCAACCCAGCCTCAAGTTCCCCAAGTCCCTGGTGTCGAAGGTGTCACCGTGATCTGGCCTGAGTTGCAATCCACCGAGCGTCCCTCCAACTTCCGCCAACCCGGCGGCGCCTCGCGATGGCACACTGACCTCGTGCATGAGCGCCAGCCCGCCGGCGTGACGCACCTGCACAACGACACCGTCCCCTCGACCGGCGGCGACACTCTCTGGGCCTCGGGCTACGGCGCCTACGAGAAGCTCTCGCCCGCTTTCCGCAAGCTGATCGACGGCAAGTACGCCATCTACCGCTCCGCCCACCCCTACCTGGACCGCAACGCCCCCGAGGAGGGCCCCAAGTACATCGAGAGGGCCCACCCACTTGTCCGCGTACACCCGGCTACCGGCTGGAAGAGTTTGTTCGTGAACCGCGCCATGACGCACCGTATCGTCGGCCTTGACAAGGCTGAGAGTGATGTCATCCTCAACTATCTGTTTGATGTGTACGAGAAGAATGTCGATATTCAGTTGAGATTCAAGTGGACCCCCAGGACCAGCGCTTTGTGGGACAACCGGTAAGTTTTACACGAGATTGAAGATGACTGGATTTCCGCTAATCTGGTCGCAGCATTACCATCCACAATGCTAGCTGGGACTACGCCAACAGGGAGCCGAGGCACGGTACCAGGGTCACTTCTTTGGCGGAGAAGCCGTTCTTCGACCCCAAAGCCCCTACGAGGCGGGAAGCTCTGGGCCATGTGCATCCTGATGAACTGAGGGAGGAGGAAGTCAACCTTGATATCTAAGATGTCTCAAGCATGGAAACGGCCGAAATCGTAAAGAAATCCAATGAAGTAAAGAATAAATCAAAATGAACTTTAACAGTTAGCCATCATCTTAATTTCTGCTCTCCGTTGACTGATAATCTATTCCCACTTGATCGGCGATAGAGGAGGGCAGTGTGACAAGATGAATTTGATTGTGGAAGTCCATAATCGTCATTGAATGACTTGGAATTTCTGGGTCAAATAGACAAATGTTGGTAGGGGCTACTCTTTTCAAATCAAACCCCGTAATATCATTTTTCTCCTGATGCAGGGATGTCTGCGACTGGCCACCGCATCTGTGGTTTACATCCTCCAAGGGATTTTCCGTCCTCATTTCCGTTAAGAACTGCGTATGAGTATTACTGCGCTCGTTCGGTGGAATATTCCCCGTTTCAATGATCCAACCGGGTTTTCTTCACCTCCTTCTCC
The DNA here is from genome assembly GCA_011503125.2 of Botryosphaeria dothidea. Classification (NCBI taxonomy): domain Eukaryota; kingdom Fungi; phylum Ascomycota; class Dothideomycetes; order Botryosphaeriales; family Botryosphaeriaceae; genus Botryosphaeria; species Botryosphaeria dothidea. Next base: position 4,758,221 of record WWBZ02000001.1, read on the forward strand.
TCTTGCACCGTAACGGCACTCGATGCCAACCCCTGCGTCTTCTTCACTGTCGCCCATGCCTTCTCTTTAACCTGTACCTCCGTCCAGTGCTCTTCTACCCACTTCAAGACCTTTTCTTCGCCTCCCTCTTCCAGGCCCTCAACCCAAACCTTCTTTTCCTGAGGAAGTGGCTCTGCATGTAGCACCAACTCCCCACCTTCACTGCTTACCCACCTCTTCAGCCCTCTAATGACAAGCGCGAGACTGTCACCCTTCCTGGGCACTTTCTCCTTGATGGCGCGCCACAACGCATCTTCACGCCACAACTCCTTGTGCTCCGCCAGCCGCGCGTCATACTCTACCTGCTTGTCGAACGTCTTCAGGGCTTCCTCCAGAACCAGCTCGCGGGTCCAGGCGCAGTTCGCGCCGGCTTCCGGGTTCGCTGGAACCCAGTCGTCGACGAAACGACGGTACATGCCGCGCTTCGCCCTACGCGCGCGGTCGTTGTGATTTTCGTTCTCGGGACGCTTCTCATGATCCCGTGGGACGACGGCGTACCTGTTGAAGAAGCGGGCAGCCGCAACCCAGGCAAAGACGTCACCTTCGCCTGTGAAGCCACGGTCGGAGTACCTGGCCGTGTCCAGGCCGAGGAAGGAGAGGACGGCCAGAGCATCGTGTGTCAGGTGAATCATGCTGGCTTTTTTGTTGGTAGGCTCGATCTCCGGGATGCGAACATACAAGCCGCGGTCGGTTGCGGTTAGGCCGAGGGGTCGGTTGATGACACCTATGATTTGCGACAGGTCGCCGTAGGAGTTTTGGAAAGTTTGCCACTCGAGATAGCCGTCCGGGCTGGTCTGGACGTCCAGCTGGACATGGACGCCCGGGATGGTAGGGTGCGGGACGGCATAATTGGTGACGGAGCCATTGCACTTGAACTTGTCTGCTCGGAGCGCTTCAGCCACGCGGCCCGGGGTGTTGGAGGCGTGCGGGCCTTCGACGAGGATGTCGATGTCGCCGTGGTCTGGTTTGTCGGGGAGGACTTCAGCGTAGGCCGTCCGGCGGTAGAGGGGTGCAAGCGCATTGGCGTATTCCTTCTTCAGCTGGTTGTAGAGCTCACTGGAAATCCTAGGTATCTGCAGGCCATCGGTCGCGAATACATGGCCGCCCATCTTGGTCAGTTGTAGAGATGTCGTGAAGGCAAAGCCTTTCTGCTGCCTGAAAGGCAGTTTGCAATTTAGTGGGCGCACGGGCAGAGATGACTCCGCGGGTCAGGTTATCAATCTTTTATCGATAGTGCTCTCGGCATAAGCTTTTACACGTCCGTAGGTCCTGCCGCCTGCACGAAAACTCGAAGCAAATATTCGGATGGAAAAGTACTGGGAAATGACAGTATTTACCTCTGCACGACAATCCTACGGTCTCTGGGTTGTTGCGATCCCTGGCGAACAGACTACATAGGTACCCGACGATACAGCTGGAACACACAAACGACCAATTATCGTAGTGTGAGGATTGAACGGAAGGGTTGAGATGGCGGACGATCACAAACTGTGATGTTTGTTGTAGGAGGCTGACGCCTGATCGGCGGGCGTCGGTCGAAGACTCGGCAGCATCCAATCACGGGCGGCAGCGAAGGCTGTATGACATCGACACAACTCCCCGTACCGCCTTGGAAGGCTCGGCCCACCAACCCAGCTGAAAACAGACAAAGCATGCATGCACGACGCAGCAAACCGGGCATAGAACCTCAAATTCCAAGACCCTTGCGACCGCGGCCGCACGCCCTACTTCCTCCGTAGCCAGCCACCTCCGACGTCACCATCTCCCGCTGCTCAGCGCGCGCCTTTATCCCACCACCATGTTGCCCTCGGTCTTGAAGCTACTTTCGACCTGTCTCCGCCGATATGACCCCTGATCCCGACACCGCCTCCTCTTGCCCTACCGACGAAGATCCTTCGAGCCCTCCTAGCGACTGCGCCCGACGTTCGCGCATCAAGAATGTCTCGCGCAGCCTCAAGAGAAAGGCGAGGAAGGCTCTCAACGTGGATGACACCGAGGGAATAGTCCGCGCTAGTGCAGACGGTGGCTACGATGACGTCGAGGGAAATCCTGCCTTTAGCCCGCACAAAGTCTTTGAGAAGCCCGTGAGTGTCGGTGATGCTCTACGTCAGACTAAGGACGGAATCAAGACTGCGGTCCACACAATAGCACATCCCAAGGAGACAACGAAACGGAAGGCCGCCAGCAAACTGGCTCTTCCAGAACAACCATTCTTGTCCCATCAGGCGGACACGGTGCTTCTAGATGCCCATGAGCGATTGGAAGCTGCGCACAAGAGTACGGATTCAGAAGGCGAGGAAGACACCGAAGCCTACGAGGAGGAGGTAGAAAACATCCAGGCGCAAAGAGAGAGCTTGCGAGTTGCTTGGACAACAAGTAGATTCGTCCACCGTGCTCGCGTTGTGCCCGCCCAATATATTGAGCATCCACATTTCGAAGACTTTAAAAGCCGAGACGCCGATGGAAATCATGTCGATACAGACTGGACTAGACTTTGGGGCCATGTAAGTGCCCGATTGTCTCGCAAGAGACTCAAGTAAGACGCTGACGTGACCTTGTAGTGTTGTCGCTATACCACTCAAGATTACCAGACTTTGGGAGATGAAACATTAGACCAAACCGCCTTCAGCAGACACCTCCTGATAGAACATTTGGAGCGCCTTCTGATGGCATCTGCACCTTGGCAATCGTATTTCCTCAGGCTGTGTGGCACATACCGCTGGGAAAGCCCCAAAAAGACGGGGAAATGGTTCTTTACATTTGTAGTCCTGTGGCTGCTTGACTATGTGTTAACGTTCTGCCTCTGTTATGCCGTCTACATCGTCATCCACAATCGATATAGCAATCGATCCGTCCGATCTTTGCGGGAGTCTCACGAGCGTGCCATGGACGAAGGGGCAACGGCTTTCAAGATCAGTGAGCTGATTCATCGACATGGTTCTGGACAATGGTTGGGCCCACTGGTCGACGAGATTGGTCCTCGGGCTCAGCTTCAGCTAAATGACCTCGCCGACCACCTGGAGAGGATGCAAAATCTCTACGACTGGAAGTTTCCGGAAAAGACGTGGGCTACTCTGTTCTGCATTGTCTGCGCTATTGCACTCGGTGTGCTCACGCCGACTGGCTACTCAATGAGGGTCGTCACCTTCGTAGCAATCTGGTGGTTCTTCATGGGCAGACCTGTCGCCAGCCACTATCCACGTTTCAGACACACCGTTTCGCCCGTGGCGTATGTTTTCTGGGACCTACCCACGCATGCGCAATGGTCCTTTCGCTACCTGAGTAACAAGGCCCAGGAGATCCGCGAACGAACCGTGGAGCGGGTGGTACCGGAAGGCGACGTCGAGAGGGAACCAGATACAAGGAAAGCAGCTGTAGAAGGAGAAGAGGAGTTTTTTGATGCACCATCCTCACCTGCCGATGGAACACCATCGCGCCCGCGCGAGGTGTATTTCTTGACGTTTCGGTGTCGATACCACCGGATTCCGGGTCGACTTGCCATTTCGCCGAGCGGCATTTCCTTCATCCGTATGTTTCCGGCAAAGGAGCTGTGGTCGCGTCATTTCCTCGAAATCAGTGAAATGCGGAAAATCACCGGGTCGGCGGCAGGCCGTGGCATCGGGAAAATCATTGAGGGGAAGACGTTGGAACTCAGGTTCATGGACGGCGGGGTCGATCAAGTGGAAGCGGTCAGGAAGCGGGATGAAGCCTTCAACAGCATCGTCGGATTCTCAAGTCTCATGTGGCAGGTGCTAGATCCTATCGAGGGGCGAAATGAGAAGGAGATAGAGGGCGGCTGAAGGTCCGCGCATGATGTCTGGCAAGCAGGAGTCGAATCTCGTTGGAAGAGTGAGTACATCATCACACGACAAGACTTATTTACGGATACTCAATACTACATTTCAAACCTTCATAATGTCAGTGTCTGGGTGGTTGCCGCGGTCTCCTTCAGTTGTTGTATGGTGGTGAATGAGCCGACCGTGTACAGGTATTTATTTGCTCGTAGTAACTGCAGAGGCTCGTTCACTGGTCTGAAAGGGCCGAGCATGTAGATGGCTTCTCAAGTCTTTGGGCGCTATGTCGAGTATTGTGGTTCTGCAGCGCAGCTACAGCGCGAACGGGCTCCGCATCGACGGGCTCTCGCAGTGATCACCGGACAAGACGATGTCTTGATGGGATCTTCCGTGTGTCTTCGTTGCACGCAAGGAGAGTGGAGCTTTAGAACAGCGCCTGGAACATTGTTGAAGCAGTCGGGGAAAGCAGCTATGGCGAGCCAGTGCGGGTTTGGTTTGGAGGGAGAACAAACTTGCTGAACCGAGGACGCAGAGCTGGAATTTGCCTGTAGCTTGGGTCACGGGCGGAGCTACACAGGACGACAAGGTGACGGGCGGGTGATGTTGAGCTGCAGGAGGGTTGAGAGCTGGCTGTTTCTTATCGCCGCCGCCCCACCGGTATCCGTTCGGAGCACGGGGACCACTGCGCGATTAGGAACACCCTAGCACCATCAGAGCGTCATCTGACTGTAGGGCACAAGTAAAGGGACGCGACAGCAGCCGCGAGGACCAAGTGCAGCAGGACTATCGCGGGTGCGTGTGCAGGACTTGTTTCGTGGCGGCAGAAAAGGCAGCAGAGAGCTGTGACTAGAGTAAGCGGCTGGAGCGCTGCAGCTGCGTCCTGACATAAGTTACATACGCTTCCGGGGCAAGCCAAGACGCCCGCCAACTGCCCCAAGCTACCGACATCACTACCTACTCCTCTCCATACTCTGCCTCCTCTGCTCCCCGCTCCCCAAGCCACAACCACGAATCCCGCTGCTCTAACGCAACCGTCTCCACATCCGCCCCGGGGACGACTCGTTTTCCACGTTTGGCACGCGTATTGGGCCACGCTTGAGCTGCACCGCGCTCCAGCGTCGCCGGGTCCCCGAATCCAGCTTCGGCCGCTGTAGACGCTTGCTGCCGTGTGGGAACCGCCGGGGCGCTCTCCAGACACGCGACCCAACGCATCTGCAGCTTCTGTCCGCTCCTCCAGCTCCCCGAAGCTGTCGCCGAGTCTTGACCGTCGAAATATCGAGAGAGGCGTCAACCACACCAGCGCCTCTTACTGCCCCCAGGCCCGCCGAGCTGGCCAACGAAACCCCTCACGACCATCCCCCTACACTCGCCTCCGACTCCCCAGCCGAATCGCGTCCGGATATTCCTTCGTACACGGCATTCTCAGCACAACACCCGCCCGCCGGCACTCCAAGCACGTCAGCTGCTCAACCCTCCGCCCCGCTCTCGGACCCCCAGCAGCCTTCGTCCGCGATCAAGCGACCGCGCAGCTCCTCCCGATCCTCGTCTTCTGACATTGGATCTCCCTCCTCCCTCACCCCGGGTGAGGCCTCTCGCAGGCCGAAACGCAGACGCCGAGACGATCACACAATGCGCCTAGACTCAGACCCATCACGGAGGTCCCCATCGCCTTCTCAACCTTTTGCCAACGGTCGCAACGGTGTATCACCCGGCCGAGCGTCCGGCTTCGGGAAAAGTACAAACGGTGAGAGCAATGGCGATGCGACTTCCTACACCAACGGCAGCGGCAATGCGGCAGCGGCAACCTTCTTCGGACACGACAGAGAGGAGGTTACAAGGATCTTGATCCAAGGTCTGTCAGATCTCGGGTACCACAAGGCGGCGTCGTCGCTTAGTCAAGAGAGTGGATTTGAACTTGAGGGTCCAACCGTGGCAGCTTTCCGAAATGCGGTGCTCCAAGGCGACTGGGCGGAGGCGGAGGCGTTATTATTCGGGACAGCAGCTGAAGATGGTGGTGGTGTTGGCATCGGCGATGGTTCATACAGCTATGGAAATGGAAAGGAGCCGGAAAGACCCTCCAAGTGGTCGGGTACCCAGCATATCCGCGGGTTGACCTTGGCCGAGGGCGCAAACAAGGACCAGATGAGATTCTGGATGCGGCAGCAGAAGTACTTGGAGCTGCTCGAGCAGCGCGATCTTGGTGCTGCGCTTATGGTGCTTCGTCAAGAGCTTACCCCTCTGCATCAAGATACTCATGCGTTACACTCATTGTCAAGGTGCGTCTTCACGTCTTTGCTCGAACATCCAGACCAGCTTCATTCTCAGATTCACTCTCACCGGACTCTTTCAAGTTTCGTAAGCTGATATCTCTCATAGCTTGATGATGTGCCAGTCAGCCGACGACCTCAAGGCCCAAGCGAATTGGGATGGCGCGGCAGGTGAATCACGAAGCATACTCCTCTCAGAACTGTCAAGTACGTAGTCCAAAGGCGCTCGACTACCAATCAGAAGGTGCATCTTACTAATGACTTAAAGAATCAATATCCCCCAGCGTTATGATTCCAGAGCACAGGCTCGCGGTGTTACTAGACCAGGTGAAGGATCACTGGGTCAGCAAATGTCTTTATCACAACACGTCGGAATCCCCGTCGTTATATCTCGACCATCAGTGTGATCGCGAAGAGTTCCCGTTACGAAGCGTCCTCGAACTTCGCCACCACGTTGATGAGGTTTGGTTCCTCAAATTCTCCAACAATGGTTCCATGCTCGCGACTACGGGCAAAGACCAGCGAATCTACGTTTACGACACAGCAAACTACACGAGGCGATTCGTGCTCGAAGGCCATGAGAATGGTGTCTGCTATCTGGCCTGGAGCCCAGATGACGCGAAGCTCATCAGCTGCAGCCAAGACAACTCTGCCAAGCTGTGGGACATGACTGTAAGAAAAGCACGAAATCCCTTGAGGTTTACTTCTTGTTCTGACAAAATTCTTAGACCGGCACACTTCTTCACAGCCTTGACAAGTGCTTCGACTATCCTGTGACTTCAGCAGCCTGGGCACCGAACGGCGAGACCTTTGTCACTGGATCGCAGGATACCAACGCTGGTCTGTGCATCTGGACGAAGGATGGTGAAAGGATCCACACGTGGAGAGAGGATGGTAGCGAGCGTGAGCGTGGCTACGCTCTCCGTGTACACGATGTTGGCATCACACCCGATGGCGAACGACTTGTTGTCGTGCTGGAACATCACATCATGGTCTACGACTATATCACCCGGGAGAAGCTCTACGAGTATGAGATGAGCGATGTGAAGTTGACTTCTCTGAGCATCAGCCAGGACTCCCAGCGCATGCTTGTTAGCATGAATGAAAATAAGATCTGCCTCATGGAAGTGGAGACTGGCGAGCTTCTAGAGAAGTACGAAGGCCAAAAGCAGAGAGAATACATAATTAGAAGCGCCTTTGGAGGAGCTGGCGAGAACTTTGTGGTTAGCGGTAGCGAGGGTAAGTGCTCCGAACATCGCCCTGCAAGCTTTTCCATCGCATACTAAAATCAGCAGACTCACGGGTCCATATTTGGCGCTCGAACGGCAATCTGGTTGAGAAGCTCGAAGCCCACAGATCTGGCTGCGTCAATTGCGTTGCCTGGCATCCCAAGGATCCCTTAGTCTTCGCTTCTGCAGGCGATGATCGCACGGTTCGCATGTGAGCATCCTAAACAAAATCGTCAAGAGCCTCATTGATTCTAACGTAGTCTCAGATGGACCAAACCGGCGGCAACTGGACCGACTAAAAGTTTCGACCGGTAGTGGCATTTCATCATCCTAACATTAGACGTTCATCCGTGTCCCCTTAGGATAGCAGCATTGCACGGCGGTCTATTTTCCCACTCGCGCACCTCTTGAGCGACAGAACCAACAAAGGTCGTTCAACAGTACATAATTGCTTCATTCCCTTTGGCAGTCAAGCCCGAGGTTTCCCAGATCTTACGGCGGATGATTTCCTTGCGTAAACCACACTCTCGACATTCACTGCGCCCTTTTCCCACAGAAAGCACATGGTCGGAGTATGGGAGAGAGTTTGTTGTTCTTGTGAAAGTAAACTTCAGGATGCTGGGTAGACGGAATGATGGGACAGGGTATGTGGCCTGGCGTTATTGTTCTGTTTCTGGGTTGACTCCCTTCTCCTGCGGGGTACGCGAAGATGGGATAGGGAATGTTGTGTGGAAAAACGACAATGCAGGTGGGCTGTCGTTGGCAATGATAGAGTACCATGCAGAGAGAGCATTGACTGAGGAATGGATGTTGGGGTATCTGGGCATGTGACAGGGGCAGACGTAGGATAGAAGAAATGGATAAAGCACCTCTTCAGCATGACTACTAAGCAACGGCTTGGTGTTGCCACATTGAGAAGGCGGCCATGAAGTGGCGCAGAATGCGCTGGCTGGTTCTCTATTTCGAAGATGGCGGAAGGGAGAAATTCCCTCCAATGAAGCGGATAGAGACAGGGCTTTGTGAAACGACAACATGCGGGCGCCACCCGTGCGCCACCCTGGTTGTGCGTCATGTTGCGGTTGAGACGGCAAGAGGAAGCTTGCACCGCCACAGCTGTTCGGACGCTGCCCATGAAGCTTGCCCTAGTCCTCACGCCAGCCAGTTTCGCCCGGACTCGTTGGGATATAACATCATTTGCCTTCGCTCCAGCTACCGCCCAAAGATTCCTCATACCATCGGCCTTCTCTTGCTACACCTACCAGCGATACACAAGCAACCATGATCAGCGCAATCCTCATCATCCTCATCACCATCTTGAGTAAGTACACGCGTCGACGCGCCCCGCCCGCACCACTCCTGCTTCGGGCGCTGACACGCGATACCCGTAGTCCCGCCCATCGGCGTCCTCATGGTCGCTGGCTGCGGTGTCGATTTCTTCATCAACATTCTTCTGACGCTTCTCGGGTACGTATTCCAACCTCACGCCCACCCAAGCCCTGGATCTGCTGCCTGCCCAGGCAACTTCGAGCAACCAGCAGACCGCTGACGCAGATTATAGGTACCTCCCTGGTCATATTCACGCCTTTTACATCGAGTATGTGTACTACAAGCGTCGCGAGGATGCTGCACGCGGCATGTACGACTCGCAGCCTGCGGCGGGCGTGTATAGCGAGAGGGTGCAGAGGGGCGGGTATGGGACCATGGCAGAGCCGACGTGAACAAGGTCTTGCGGAAGGACGGCCGAACCAGAGTAGCGATGTCTGCGATGGAATGGCGGAGCAGAGAAGGATGGGCGTGATGGTGTTATCAGTGGACGATGCGCTTTGGAGTAACATACCTACCTAGGTTTACGTGTTGGTTGGATTTTCGAGGGGTTCGTGGGTCAAATTGATATCTGAGAAACCAAATAAATCTGGTGTAACCATCTATTCGTGCAAGGAGTGTAATATACGATGGCATTGCTGGCATCTAGTCATGCCTCAGTCGCCGGGTACTGCGACTGCGTAGATCAGGCGGGCACGGTGAGGTGACGTAGTGGCGCTCGCTCCTCCGCACATCGGCGCGTCGGTAATCGGAGCGACTATCGATCCAAAAATTCCTCGTTACCTCCACGCCTGATAACGAAGGGCAAAAAGGTCTGGGCGACATCCAACAAATTGCAGGACCATCTTTGCAAGCAGTGCTGACCTTTCATCCAGCCCACCACCACACCCCCCCTCGCATCATTCACCCACCGCCTCTTCTGCCATCGTGACCTTGCTCCCTCGTCAAAACTTCCTCTTCACGATCAGTCGCCGATAAGCAGGGGAGTTTTGAAGGGGTAATAGAAATACAGCGGACTGCACGCGCTAGGCCTTCTTCGGCAGAACTCGAGAAAGTTTGGACGACTTGCCGAAGTTTTTTCTCGTGCTCGAGAGCCGTCTGGCCACTCGGTTCAATTTCTTTTCGTTGTTCGGAAAGACGCGTGTGTCGTTGGTACTTTCTTGAGTTGCGGTATAAGTACCGCCGAGCCCGTTGGTGCTGGTCCAGACAGATAGACCGGCGACTTTAGCCTCTAGCATTGTCCCTTTTGGTTTTCTACATCCACCCTTCCTTCGTTTCCCTCGCCTTGATAACGCTTGGTCCATTTCCGGCACCAATTTCTGCTCAATCAAGCTTCTCTTATCTTGCAAGAGCCTGGAACAACAATGAACGCGGTACAACAAGATGTCCCGGAGACCCGGGTGTTGATCGTCATCACTGGTAGGTCCGCTCATCTACGGTCATGACACAAGGAGACGCTCATAGATTCGTTCAGGTGGCACAATTTGCATGCAGGAATCGGAAGATGGCCTCATCCCGGTGAGTGGACGCCAGATCACTCCGACTCCCTCGCGGTATCTGATTGTCATCCCAGGCACGTGGCTTTCTGAAGAACTGCTTGGCTCCCAGGCCGTCCTTCAACGACGGCTCGTATCCTGAGCCACTGGAAATCGTGACCGATGACAAGGGCGCAAAGCGAGCGGTGCAGAGTCTACGCACGCCTAAGAGCGGATACAACCGACAGGTGCGATACTCGGTACTCGAGTTCGAGAAGCTGTTGGACAGCAGCTCCATCAATGCGGCTGGCTGGGACGAGATCGCGCGGACCTTGTATCGAAATTACACGCTGTACGATGGCTTCGTCGTGCTGCACGGCACTGACAGCCTAGCCTACACATGCTCGGCCTTGAGTTTCATGCTACAGAACCTGGGTAAGCCGGTGATCCTGACCGGTAGCCAGGCTCCCATGATGCAGCTGCAAAACGATGCTACGGACAATCTGCTCTCCAGCTTGGTCATTGCCGGCCACTTCATGATTCCTGAAGTGTGTCTGTTCTTCAACTTCAAGCTGTTCCGCGGAAATCGAGCCACCAAGGTCTCTGCAGACGACTTCAATGCCTTTGCCAGTCCGAACCTGCCTCCCCTGGCCACCATTACCAGCCTGCGAACGAACGTACAATGGAGCCTTGTTCACCGTCCTACAAGTGTAAATCCATTCAACATCCAGACGAACCTCGATACTGCCCACGTCGCCTGTTTGCGCGTTTTCCCCGGTATCAAACCGGAGATGCTAGATGCAGTATTGCGCCTCGATGGCCTCAAGGGTCTTGTGTTGGAGACCTTCGGCGCTGGCAATGCTCCTGGTGGTCCGGACTCGGACATGACGAAAATCCTGGTGGATGCTGTCAAGCGCGGAATTGTCATCGTCAACGTTACGCAGTGTCTCAGCGGCAGTGTTAGCCCTCTGTATGCACCCGCGACTGTTCTTGGCAGGGCCGGCGTTGTGTTTGGTCAGGACATGACGACTGAAGCAGCACTGACCAAACTCTCCTACCTGCTATCCCTGCCCGACCTGACGCCGGTCGAGATTGCGAAGAGGATGTCCATCAACCTGCGAGGCGAGCTGGAGGAGAGTGGACGCACGCACTTCCAACACCCTGACAGCGGTCTCATGAGTCCGGAGGTCAAGAGCCTGGTTGCTTTGGGATACAAGATCAAGGACGGAGATGTCAATGGCGTCAAGGAGGTCATGAGGCATGAGCCGCGATACCTGCTGAATGATACGGATTATGCCGGAAACACGCCTCTGGTACGTTCAAGTTCCCTGATTTTATCTCTTTTCCATTCATGATCAGTGGATGGGGATTGCACACGTCGCGGCCTTGGCTCCGTGTGGGCAGACAAGCTGCGAGCACCCTGCATGCGCGCGTCATGGTTCTTCCGAGCCCATAGGTGGCCTAGGAGAGCTTCCCCTCCACCGAAGCGAGGGGCAACAGCCCATGGCGTTCTCGCGCTGCAGCATCAGCGCCGATGACTGGCCTGCAGACAAGCGAGAGGGGTTGCGACCTGGCGCGGCGCATGAAGAAAGAGATTATCTTGCATCTCTGCTGACATCTCAACGACAGCACCTGGCGGCAAGCGGGCCGAATGTCGAGATTCTGCGCGAATTTTTGTCGCAGGGCGCGTCTGTCCACCTGCGCAACCGAGAGGGACACACGCCGCTCTATCTTGCGGCGCACGCGGGGCTGCGCGACCATGTGCGTCTGCTACGCGAGGCGGGAGCGCATTTGCATGCAGAGGAGACGGCATCGGCGTCGCTCCACGCGGTGGAGAAGGGCAGCGCAGAGGTCTGGCGGCTGGCGGGCGTGGGCGAGAACAGCAGCGGTTGAGAGGGCAGCAGTGAGCAGAGGGCGGCTTGGCTGCGCCGCTCGCTCGCGCAATTGGGGAAGGCTGACGGAGGATTTTATGCCAAGCGGCAAATGGACGGAGGTCAAGTATGTCGCAGGGAAGGTGGAAGGCTGCGAACCCACTGTAGATAGGGCGGGTGGCTATCTGGGTCGTATCGTGGGCGGGCGATCACAAGATGCGGAGGAGAGGCGGCTCTTTCAACCGAGCAGCAGGCGACGGCGCGGCGGGCAATCTGGGGAAGGCCTGTACCTGCCGCTTAGGGCCATGGTGTTGGTGGCGGGCATCCGCGATGGCACCTGGGGCCTCCGCGGAGATGCACGACGGAGCGGGGGATTCGCGCGTTAAATGGGATTCTGGAATCGGGAGTTTCGAGAACAAGATGGCGGAGGGGGCGGGGAGGGGGGCACCAGAGGTGGCTGCTACGGCTGCGGTGAAACGCGTCGAAGGCTGCGTTAGTCAGCTGCCCTGCAGCAATCGCGATCTCCAGCGGCGGCCGGGCGGCAGCGGCAGCGGGCTCAGCAGACCGGTGGGCGCGGCGACAGGGGCAGCGGAATCGATTACCCTCTCGAAATGCGGTCTCTTAACAACGCTTTCCCATCGGCTGCCGGCGTCGAGGGTCCAGCGAGGCGCGTTAGGCGAGCGCTCGCCGCCAGCCCTGGAGGCTGCATGGCCGTCCCTTGGGGGCGCCTCCGGCCACGCCGCGGGCCCAATGGGCATCGTGAGCGCGCGCTGGCTGCTGCTGGAGGGGCAGGCGCGCGGGCAGAGCGTGGCCGGGCATGGCAGGCCGGGCAACGAGGCTATTTTTGTTCCTGCACATCGTCCGGGGCCGGCGCGCGCGCCCTCGACGCGCGACTCGCCGCCATCTTCCCCGCATTGCCCGCGAAGTCCGCGACCAGACCGCCCTGTTCACTTCGTCACCGTCGACGGCTGCATTGCGCTGCTGCTGCTCCGTCTCACGTCACGGCACGCTCTCTCCAGACGCCACGATTCAGTGCAGAGTCAGCCGAGTCGCCCCGACGCGCTGCTATTAGGTAATTAGGCAGGATTCAATGCCCTGATGCGCGCGCAGCCTGGCCCTACGTCTGCAAAATTCTCTGCCTCCTCCCAACGCTGTCACGTTTTATTAGATAAATACCTCCGGCCCGCTGCTCCCATGCGGCTGGGCCTTATGTTTGTACGGGCAGACGCATCCTCGCACCCTTGGCCGTCCCCATCTCCCCAAGAAGGTAGCGCGCATGCACGTACTGTCTGCTCAGGCCATGTCCAGCGCTGTCCGTCCGCCATTGCGCTCCTCCCTCACCACCACGATATAATCCCGTGCCCGCCAGTGCCCGTCCGCTCCAAGTAACTCCCTGACTCCGCTCTTGCCACCCCGCTGCTCTGCCAAACCGCCGTCACACCACGTCCCTGACCCTGTGTGCGCGCCTTCTGAAAATCTTTACACCGCTGCGGCCGCCCGTCCGCTCGCCCCGACTCCAGAACCGCGCTCCGCATGCAAGACAAAAAGACGGTCGTCACCATCAACAGCACCGGCCGCCAATCGGCAAGCTTCATCCGCGTCGCAGCCGCTGTCGGATGGCACGTCCGCGCCCAGACGCGCGACACCCAGGGCATTGTTGCACAGGAGCTCGCCGCGACTCCCGGCGTCGACCTGCGCGTGGGTTCCCTGGACGATGACAAGTTCGTAGCCGAGCTGTTCGGTGGCGCCCAATTGGCCTTCATCAACACCACCCACTGGGGCGATGAGATCGCAACCGGCCGCGCCATGGCCACGGCCGCGAAGCGCGCCGGCGTGGAGCACTTCATCTACAGCAGCATGCCTGACCACTCCATCTACGATAAGGGCTGGCGGGCGCTGCCCTTCTGGGCCAACAAGTTTGCCGTCGAGAACTTCATCCGCCAGATTGGCATCCCGGCCACCTTTGTGTACACGGGCACCTACCACAACAACTTCACCAGCCTGCCCTACCCGCTCTTCCGCATGGAGCTGAAAGAGGACGGCAGTTTCGAGTGGCAGGCCCCCTTCCACCCGCACATTCCCATTCCATGGCTGGACGCCGAGCACGACGTTGGCCCCGCCATTCTGCAAATCTTCAAGCAAGGCCCGCGAAAGTGGGCAGGTCAACGGTATGTGTCAGCGCAATTTGCATGTTCGCCACAGGGATATGCTTGCAAAAGCTTCACGCCCTTTGCAATCCGGACAAATACCACCCCGAGCATCGCTTTTTTGGGGTACATCGTACTGACGCCATCATGTTGCGCAGCATTCCACTAGCCTTCTCACAACTCACGCCCGTGCAGGTTTGTGAGGCCTTCAGCCGTGCGCTGAACCGGCCATGCAATTATGTCCGCGGACCCGTCATCTTCCACGTGCCAGTGCCGGCTGGTTACCGCGAACATCTCGAAATTCTCGAGGATGTGCTGGGATGGCAGAGCGCGCCGTACTTTGGGCCCGATCTGGAGGAGGACTGCACGCGCATAGCGGTGGAATTGTGGGAGGGGTTCCGTGACATTGAAGAGTACGCGCGCGAGATCTTTCCGGTCGAGGAGAGAGCCAACGGGCTCACCTGGATGGACGAGGACGACACAGATACGCAGCCCGACGACACGCCTTCGGAAACGCCCATCAGAGACGTGGAGAACTTCTTCCAGGTCATGAACCTATGAGGAGATGTTTGATTCGATTGCTTTGCTGAAGTAAAGCCCTTTTTGCATTGCATTGGCGTTTCAGTCGTTGTGGACTTGGCGGTATGGTGGATGCATAAAAGTTATGAGCGGACAGGTTTCAAGATTCGGATTCATTCAGGCTTAGTGTGCCATGGTACCCAACAAAAAAGAGGTAATTCTAGCATGACATACGTTAGCACGGCGGCTTCATCAGGCTTTCTCCCTTGGGCTGATAGACTTGCGGTTACGGCTTGGCGATGGATAATGTTTCTTTCTAGCTTCAAATCACACTATTCTCCCCTATGGTGTGGTACGGGAAGTGACTGGCTGTGTTTGAGCTAGCATTTGTCAGGCTTGTTGGCCAAAACGAATCCGCAGTGCAATAAGTGAAGGGTGCGCATACCAAGCCTGCTCGTCTTGGCGACATGGCTTGCTCTTCAGCGGGAGGTCGGTGGGGGATGCCGGTTTTAGTAGCTGATCTTCCAAGAAATCCAGTTGTATATATTACCGATCTTCAGAAAGGCCCTATGGTATTACCAGACATGGTTAGACCTGAGGTTCCACCCGCTTGACAACCTCCGTGAAGCCATCCACGGGCATTGTAGTATCCGGGCCGCGAGAAACTATGGGGAACGCGTTCCTAGTCGCTCCCTGCACACGGAATCGCATTTCCTGTCTCGCAGACGAACTTGAAGCAAATGTGTTCGTTGGTTTTTTTCGGCAGAGGCGACCCGCTTAGTCATATCACGGCCAATCCAGTCGGAAGTTTCAAGGTCCAGACGCGGTCGCCAGCACCAACCAAGTTCCGTCCAGACACACACAATGGCAACACCACGCCCATCTGCATGGCCACTCGCCGCTTGGAAGACCGCGCTGCGGCAAGTTCGCTCCTCGCAGGTCCAGCGGCGCGGCTTCGCCGATGTTGCGACCGACAGCCGGCCAAAAGCCCTTCACGCCAATGGCTTGATCAAGCGTACGTCTGTTCCTTCGCGCCCCGAGGGCTCGACCTACGCGCAGAGCGATTTTGCAGAGCCTCCTTTGCATTGGCGCCCGCAATTGAACCCATGGGGCACGAGGAGCCACAGCTAACAAACTCGGAAGAAATGTCGAAAGTCCACCAACCCATCAAGACGTACCCGCCCCCGCCCACGGCCACTGCCAAGTGCAAGGATCCCATCGCAGCCGTCACGCAGTCACAGCTCTCGGTCCTCGATCCCACCGGCGCGCGCGCGCACCTCTTCTCCAAGGCCAACCCGGAGGCCGCCAAGGTGGGCGACATCCTGCTCGTGCGCCAGAAGAATGGCGACCCTTTCGCCGGCGTGTGCCTGAACATTCGGCGGCGCGGCGTCGACACGGCCGTCTTGCTGCGCAACCAGCTCACGCGCGTCGGCGTCGAGATGTGGTACAAGGTGTTCAGTCCGAACGTGGAGGGGATCGAGGTGGTGCAGAGACGGGAGAAGAGGGCTAGAAGGGCGAGGTTGTATTACATGCGGAAGCCGAAGCATGACCTGGGCAGTGTGGACAACATTGTCAGGCAGTACCAGAGGCAGAGGGCTATGCTGAGGAGTGGTGGCGCGGCGAGGGGAAGGGACGCGAATGCTGGAAAGAGGGGAGGGAAAAGGGGAAAATGAGGGTCTGATGAATGATGGACGGGTTTGGACGAAGGCGGATGATGGGTCGGTGTATAGAAGAGACACTTTTGTGTGCATGTATTATGGATATGATAGGCCTGGGTAAAGGCCTCTGGGCAAAAAGTACGGCGGTAATGGGCTTGGCTTGTAGGAGACAATATTGAGGGCCATGCAACACCAGGGTCGTTTTACCGTCGCTCTTGGGCGCTTGATTGGGATACAATTGGACACAAGAACCGAAGGTTCAGCTGCACATGGGCAATTGTGTCCATTGTTGCAATACTCTGGAGCTGGCGTCGTATGATGACAGGTCAGCAACGGGTCAGACGCTGGCTGGCGCGAGAAGGGCTAGATTGTGGAAGCACAGGTAGTGCGGCGCCACGGCCCACTGTCGAAGTTGTTGGGGTATACATGTTTCGAGGTCAGCATCAGAGAAGATTGTTCTTGTCAGATTGTGGGGGCCTTTCTGGTTCCGGACTGCAGGTGTGGCTCTGAGCTTGGTGGGGTGCCGTGGTTCTGGACTTGAGGGAATTCTGGTTGTCAAGGAGACTCCTGTCGTCTCTTATCTCCAGCATTCAGATAACATCCGGGTCAATGGCTAACGGTGGATGATGGACAGTTCAAAAGTGGATTAGCCGTCCGATCCCCCGCAGTGGGTGCGGTCTGAGGGCAAAGCTACCGGCTGTGCCGAGCTCTCGTCGGAAACATTCGTGACGCTGAAGTCGGCCACAGAGCTTGACCCGCCGCAAGGACTCAACTGTCTTTGCTGCCCGGCAGACCAGACGGACCATGGCGAGGCTGGCGCGCTCCAGCCCTACCTCGGCCGTGCGGAGTGGGTAAAGAAGGGTCCCTCTGGCGAGTCATTCAATGACGGCATCCGCAAAATATTTGAGTCGGGCTGATCGGCCTGAAAACCCTAGTTGTGGTTGCATCCCAACATTTTTACTGTTCGCCTGCGCCTTGTGTCTGCATACTTAAGCACCGCCGTCCGCCCGGCCTCTTTCTCTGCACCCATTCTTTCTGCCAGTTCCACCCGGAATTCAACCACCGTCTGCCACCCAACACTCCACAATGGCCCCCTCCGCAACCGAGCAGAGCGAAGTTACCTACGAGGACCTAATCCAGCTGGAGCAGGAGTTCGAGGATGCCGACTTGCAGATTAGTACGTGCGCCCTTCCTGGCCTCAAACGGGCGCTGCTGACAGACTTTCTCCGCGCCCAGTCCGCCAGCAGTACAAGATCACACAGCCGCTCTACAAGAAGCGCCAGGACGTGATCGCAAAGCTCCCCAACTTCTGGGCTCTCGTCTTTGAACAGGCGCCACCAGAGCTCGACCAGTATATCCAGCCCTCCGACTCGGAGATCTTCGCCGAGTGCTTGAAGAGCCTCGAGGTCACCCGCTTCGAGATTGACGACCCGTCCGGCTCGCCGCGCAGCTTCTCCATCAAGTTCGGCTTTAACCCTAACGAATACTTCGAGAACGAGGTGCTGGAGAAGAAGTTCTGGCACCGTCGCGCCCTTGACGGCTGGTCTGGCCTGGTGTCGGAGCCGGTCAAGATCAATTGGAAGAAGGGCAAGGACACCACCGATGGTCTCACCGATGCCGCCGCGGCGCTGTTCGAGGCCCGCCAGAAGCTCTCTGAGAAGGAGCAAAAGTCTCAGCTCACCAAGCTCCCGGAGTACAACGCGCTTACCAAGAAGCTGGAGCTCAGCGAGGAGGGTACCCTGAGTTTCTTCACCTTGTTCGGCTTCGTTTCCGTGCGTCCCTTCGTGTCCGCTGAGGAGTCGGCAAAGGCCACCAAGAAGGAGGCGGAGGAGCGGGCCAAGGGCTCCAAGGCCGAGAAGTCTGAGGAGGACAACGAGGATGACGAGCTGATCCAGCTCTTCGAGGAGTCTGAGATTTTCCCCTCTGGCGACGAGCTGGCCACGCTCATTGCCGAGGACCTTTGGCCCAACGCCATCAAGTACTTCAGTAAGTGCAATATGCCGGCCATGCAGAACGCACGATGTGACTAACCCAGTGTAGCCTCTGCCCAGGAGGCCGATGATGAAGATCTCTCTTCCATTGAAGACGTTGAGGACTGGGGCAGCGACGAGGGCGAGCCCGTCGACATCCGCAGCCTTGTCAAGGGCAAGGGCAAGAAGGAGAAGAACGGCGAGAGTTCTCCCCCGGTGAAGAAGCGCCGCACTTGAACGCGCAGCTAGTAGCTGCGACTCTCGGATTCACACATGTTTGGCTCCCGTTGGCTATGAAGATGAAGTTACAAAAGAAAGCTAGATACCCGGGGATAGGATAATCGTGACAGGATTGGGCGGGTGGTACGACGGATTGGTTCGGATAGACGATGGAAGGCGGAAAAGGACGGGCGGGCAAATAGGCGAGCAATATGCGCAGGTTGCCTATTTCCGTAATTCGCAAAATACCTTGAATTGATTGGCGAGGCCGTTGCTGGGTGTTTCAAGATAGGCTTTGTGATTGCCGGCAGGAGTCGCGGAAAGTTTAATGCGCGTTTTCTTGTCGCCCGGGATGGAGATTTGGTCTGCCGAGATGCCGCATCTCCACGGTAGCAGTCCCGAGCAGCGTGTGGGGTGTTGGTCCACTCTGGGCGCGGAGGGCCCTCTCCGTCTTTCTCCCCCCGGCTGACCGTCAGGAACAAGCAGCGGAAAGGCCCAGTCCGCGGCTCTTCTTGGCCGTTTCGGGCCCGTGGGCTGTGAAACATCGTCATACTCGTTTTGCCGGCTCGTCAGTCGTCAGCCTTTGCCCCATGGAGGTCGTCTCTCCACCCTAGCATGCGGCTTTGCGCTCTCGCCACGAGCCCGGTCATGGACACCGCCTCTGCAACGCCTCTTTTTTGTATTGACCCCGCTCGAGTATCGCACGAGAGGATCACACCGCGTCCCGCTCCGGAAATGACGACTCTGGGCAACGAACAGGGTAGGCATTTAGGCCAATATTGAGCTTCACCACTCCGCATAAATATGCCTCCATCCGCCTCCGTCCGCTCCTCAGGACTCCGTTCAGACCTCAGCCTGCTGTCCGCACGCCTTCGCCATGTCTTCTCTCGTTCTTCCGGTCCTCTTGGCCTCGACCTCCCTGGTCGGTGCCCAGTTGACCTTTGGCACGCCCGCCGGCAACTACTCCACCAAGACCTACGCTGTCCCGGCCATTGAGACCGACTATCGTTCCAACACCGACTTCTCTGACGAGGCGCTGGCCTTCCTGTGGAAGCAGGTCGGCCCCATTTCCACCGGCCCCGTCACCGCCACCGTCTCGCCTACGCCCGAGCCCAGCCTATACCCTCAGCCCGGCCCCATTCACCCGCTTGTCCCCAGCTACGACCGCAACTTGACGGGGTTGAAGCTGCCGAAGGGCTTCAAGTGGGGTGTATCCTCTTCCTCGTATCAGATTGAGGGAGCAGCCGATGCCGAGGGGAAGGGGCCGAGCGTGTGGGACGTTTTGGCTCACAGAGCCACCAACTTCGTTGCCGACAATACGACTGGTGACGTTGTGGCCAGCCACTACTGGCTGTACAAGCAAGACTTCGCCCGCCTCAAGGCCCTTGGAATCCCAGCCTTCAGCCCGAGCATCAGCTGGCCGCGCCTGTTCCCCTTTGGCAAGGGCCCTGTGAACCAGCAAGCCGTGGCCCACTACGACGATGTCGTTGCCGAGATGGTGAAGAACGACATCAAGCCCAAGATCACGCTGTTCCATTGGGACACCCCATTAGCTCTGTTCAATGAGTATGGCGCGTGGACCTCGAGGAACATTGTTGATGACTTCGTCAACTATGCCAAGTTCGTCATCTCCCGCTACGATGAGTACGTCGAGGACTGGTTCACCATCAACGAGCCGCAATACTGTGATTGGCAGTACTCCGTCTATCCCACAGGAGAGGTAAGTTGAACCCTTCACACCATCAGAGCAACAGGATTATAGAACACGTCCCGAATGCTGAGTACATGGCTCTAACAACGTTTTTCAGTACTGGCCGGCCTATAACAACTACACTGGCGGACTGCCCACACGCTTCATTTGCGGTCACTACACCCTCCTGGCGCACGCAAAGGTGGTTGACTGGTACAGGAACGAGTTCAAGGTAAGCCGTGTGTGAACAGCTCCTTCATTCCAACTGCCCTGACGACATGTAGGGCACTGGCAAGATTACCTTCAAGAATTCGGGCAACTTCTTCCAACCCAATACTTCCTCTGAGGCGGATGCCCTTGCCACGCAGCGCAACTACGATTTCGTGCTCGGTTGGTTCGGCGGCCCCTGGACGGACGGCGACTATCCTCAATCTCTGAAGGACACGCTGGGCGACATTCTGCCTGAGTTTACCCAGGAAGAGAAAGACCTCATCAAGGGATCCTGCGACTTTTTCGCCATCGACGGTTACTCGTCCTTCACTGCCTACGCCATCGACGACTATGAGAACTGCATCACCAATTCGTCCCACCCCTCGTACCCCACTTGCGCCGGCAGCGTCGGCCAGGCGACCGATGGCTTCCCGCTTGGTCCTGCCGCCGACCAGGGCGTTTCATGGCTCATCGATGCCCCTCAAGGCCTGCGCCGCTTCCTCTCCAAAATCACAAAGGAGCTCTTCCCATCCGTCAACGAGATCATGGTCACCGAATTCGGCTTTGCCGAGCCCTTCGAGAGCCAGCTCGACGATTTGTCTACTATTCTCTGGGACCTGCGCCGTGCGGACTACTTCCAGTCGTACCTGGACGCCATCCTGCAGGCAATCCATTACGACGGTGTGAACGTGACGGGCGCCTGGGGCTGGGCCATTTTCGACAACTTCGAGTGGCTGGTCGGCCTTACCACTCGTTTTGGTCTACAGTATGTTAATTATACCGATTTGACGAGAACACCGAAGGCCAGTGTATTCCAGTTTGTGAACTGGTTCAAGTGAGTAGTTTCCTTCCACTTTCCCACGATATTGTAGAAAGTGAACTGACTTCATTTCTCAGGGAGCACGAGTACGTGGAGGAGCCGTCAAATACGACCATGAAGTTGTTCTAGAGTGATTTACTTTAGAATAGTGTATTATTTATGATCATTTCTCTCAGAGTCTCTGTTGAGAATACTGGCACTATCAGACATAATGCCATAGACAAACCAGCCAAATGTTACGTCAGGACTGCCAGGGAAGTCGAAGAATCAATGTGCATTGCTTTGTCACTAGAGACATGCAATATTTACGTCCAGACGAATACTTCGACTTCCGATCGCCTGCGAAAAAAAAAATTTCGAATGCTGCGCTAACCGTCGGCTGCAGCGCCTTTCTGTTTGAACAGAGAGTGCTTGCATTGTATGTACTAGCACGTTTGATCAGAGCGGGTAGATCTAGTGTGCAAATTCGAATTCTGAGACTTCTCGATTGGTTTGGTCTACTTAATCTATCTACGATAACGACGCTCCTCTGATGAATACCATGCCGCATCCCGCAAAGTCCATCTAGCTCAATCAGCCAGAGTAAACCACACTCATCCTATGCTCAACAAGCCACTCATTCCTGATTCCTTAGGCTTCATCTACGTCAGCCTCCTCTCCACTGTCTCCGCCCAAGAACAACCTGCCATACGCCTCTTCTTCGCTCAGTTCCTCCCTCGTCTTCTTGCACGGCGTATCTTGCTTCAGAACCATAGCGTCGTACCACTCTTTCATCCGCTTCATCGCATCCGTCTGCAGAATTTCCTGTATTTCCTCCAATTTACTCCGCATTCGCTCGGCAGTCACATCTGACGGCGGCGTTAATTTCCCTTTACGCGCCTGCTCCAAGACACAATGTTTTCCACCACCAGCATCATTGTTAGCCCATACGACCCATGTGGGGCAGCTCTCATATTGATGGTCGTCGTCGGTGGTGCCGAAGAGACCGCTGCTATTGCCGGTACCATCAATTGTGTTGTCTGTCCAGGTCCTGGTAGCAGAGGAAGGCCGTATGGGCATGCTAATGCCAAGTACTGAATCGGCGCGTCTGCGCGCTGGAGGAGCAGAGGCAGGGCACAGTGAATATCCATTCGGCGCTTTCGGCGACGTAGATACGCCAGGGTAGTGGATTATCTTGTTGCAGGGTGTCCTGATGCTGGACTGGGAAATGCGCTTCATCTCCAGCGGAACGTTTGATTCACTGGAATTCTGCGGAGACGGTGTGGTATGTGGAGGCTGGATAACAACGTATTCGTCTACGCTGGTCTTGCTGTGGGTATCTTTGGCAGTCAGAAGCGAGGAGTCGGAACGTATCTTTCTTCGGAGAGATGTGCATGGTCGGAGATCAAACCGTTCTTCCGGGAGATGCTCTGGGGATCGTAGCTTCTCTTTGCCTTTTATATCTTGTGGCTCGTGGAGGTCGGGTGTACACTGGTAGAGATCCGTTCGATCATAAACATCGAACAAGGCTTCATGCGGGTCTGCGCAATGGTCCAATATGGTGCTCCAAGCAGGAACGTTTTTTCCCCAAGGCTTCTCTGTCGGAGAAGGGGTGGACCACACCGATTTTTCTTGCAAAGGGTTGGCCATCAAGGGCGACATGCCGTTGGGACCGATGGATTCCGGTAAAGATTGTATATACTGTTTGACATCCCCCGCATGTGTGAGCGGCTTGGTCGGAGAAGGCGCAGCTGCTCGCTTGTTCGCTTTCATAACTTTTCCGAGATCCTGGCATCTTCTGGGTGTGCTGAAGAGTGACCTCCGTTCCTTGCAACGCTGCAGGGCTGGCATAGTTTCGGAAGGAGAGGCCGTGGGGATATTGGAAACCCGGAGAACAGACAAGGTAATTCGAATTCGGACATTGCGTTCGAATACCACTCCTTGTGGGAAGAACCGCTTGCTTATGGCAACCAAATCAACGTTGAGTTGAGTGCTCAAATCTTGCGGAAAGCAAGTCATTGGCCGAACATAACCGTGGAAGCCTTCGTCATCGTTTTCCCAAGTGAACTTGATCCAGTCAGAGGCAAGGCGATATTCTGGCCGCCCAAGAAGCGAAGGATAGGCTGGGTCCAGGACGGGCTCCATATGTTTAGGGTGAATATGGCACCATGCGTCCTCGGTCGTGTAGGTATCCAAGCGATTGAAGCCGACCAAAGGCCCAAACCGCGCGAGGATGCCAACGACATTTGGCTCGCCTTGACTCGACAGAGAGGCGGAGAATGAAACCTTGACAACAGGGTGCGGAGGTGTATCCAGGAAACAGTCTCGTGTACGGAGGAACTCGCACAAAGCGTTGTGGAAGTTGCCGCCGGACGCAAGCCACTGGTGCTGGCTGCCATGACGTTTGTAGAGCTCCAGAATGCAAGCAACGATTTCGCGGACGCTCACTGGGAAAGTTTTACTGCCCAAATTGTTGGTAAAACTGCAGATTCGGCCATCTAAGTCACCAGGATACCGGTCTGTTGAGTGAAGAAGCAGTCAGCCTCGATCGAAAGAGAAGAACTACCGTAAGGACGAGGAAGCAAGGTGGCATACCAATGTTACAGTCGTCCATGCAATCGATGAGATCGATCAGGTGGTTTGAAATAGTGTACTCAAGGACAGCTGCAGCCATCTCTTCCCAAAACTTCAACTCCTCGGCATGGGCAATTGACAGGGACCTCCAGGTAGATGTGATGTCCAGATGGCGAACCTGACGGCCATTGTGGGAGCGATATTGATGGAATTCTGGAATGTAGAGGTCAAGGTATGAGTCCCTGACCGGAAGGGTATCTGATTCAAGGCGGAAATGAATCTTGCGAGGCGGCTGAGGAGAGGTGGACAGGTTGCGAAGTCTAGAAAGCTCCACACCGTAGACGTGAGGCCGCTCCATTGTCGAGAAGAAATCTGCCCGAGGATTATATAGAGTGGTATGCTTTGGGATATGATTGGTCTCTGGATATGATGGGTTCTCTCGATGGGGGCGGGGATGGCTATGGAGACCAGAGAACGAAGCGGGAAGTTCTTTCGCGATTGCCATTTCTGGCGAGGTAAGAACCACCGCTTCACACTGCGTCCATGGTCGCTCTCGTGGTGAGCTGCTCATTCTTGTTTCCTAATTTGGATATTTGCAGGAAAACATCAACACCATAGCCTTCTAGATTGTGCAGCTCGAGGCTACCTGCCCAATACTCTGCGTATATCCTGCTCATGGGCAGGCCTATTCCGAGTCGCAGATCCGGCGGGCGACTCGTCAGAGAACTAAGAGAGCCGTCATAATGCTCGCCTTCTGCGCGGGGTTTCACTTCTTGCATTGTTGCTGCTAGCTTTGGGACTTGTGACAAGTTCTCAATGCGAAGCTTGCTACGCGGGCCCTTGCTGAACGACCAGAGATATGGAAGCACGTCCTTGGGAACCCCACCGCCCTGGTCAGAGATGCGAATGATGACATGCTGTTGCGTCTCACAGATGAGGACCTCAATGGGCCGGGGCTTCTTTCCTGTGAGTTTGATCTGCTCAATGACAGCTTGGATCGAATTGCGCAGGAGTTCGCCGATAATGTATTCCAGATGGGTGAGGATGTACGGGAACGTGGCATTGATATGCCCCTCGACCTTGACTTTAGGGAGGGGGATGTCTGAGCCATAGGTTTTCCTCATTAGGTCTTTGGTAGCGTTGGCACAGTGTTCGACGATTTCCTTCGCGTTGCATTTCAGAAAGATTTCTCCCACTGAGTCCATGTTCGGATCCAGCTGGAGCTTTGCCTCTGGGAAGTGCCACGGCGAATGGAACGTCTCCGTCAGCGCCAGATGCTGCTCTGCAATAGTCCGTCGAGAAATTCGCTGTATGGAGTCAGCAAAGATAACCCGAGGGGGGAAACAGGCAAGCCTACGGATCTCAACAGGGTGGTCATAAATTTGTCCGTCTCTTCGGGCTTCATAGCGCCCTGAACTTCCAGCACTCCTATAGCCAAACGCGGAATTACAGTAAGATGATCATTGAGTGTTTCTCTAATAACCTTGCAGAGCTCGTCGTTGTCTTCGATAGACCTGATCTCTGGTATGCGGCGGTATCGCTCGAAAGCGCGGTAATAGAGCTCGTAGACGTAGGATATGTTGGGGTTCGTGACGACAACGTATGGCAGGGTCTGCATGTCCCGGAGCCGGTGGGCGATACTGCACGGGAATCAGCCTCGTACTCATGCGACCAATTCTCGAACACCGGGGTCGTACCGCGTTGGCAGCTCGGTTCGGACGTAGTTTGCAGAACCCAGCAAACGCGATTCGGTCAGACGGGCACCAAAGAACGTCAACTGGCGCAGGCTGATGGGGCGGGCCTCGCGCTGCACCCATCTTGGGCGTGTCAGTGGAGAGTGCTGAAAGTGTGCGGGGACATGTGTGCGTACTCATCCAGCACGGAGGAGGGGCGCCATGGTGGAGCACCGGCGAGAGTGATGGTGCTGAAACCACGGGTCTTCAGAGCTGCCGGGAAGATGCTCGCGCGCAAGCCATGCTTCGTCTGCGCGCAGCGGCCCAAAGCCATTGCTGCGAAGGCAATGAACTGCGGGGATGGTTGGCAATGTCTCGCGAGCAACAGTGACCGGTGCGGACGCTTGGAGGCGGCTTGCTTGGCTTGCGGCGAGGGCGACTTCAGTCGGGCTGAGCGAAGGCAGTAGAGTTGAGAGCGCCGGAGGCACGGCGGGATTACAGCTTGGAGGGCAGGGCGCATTCGTGGTGTGAGGGTGATGTTAGCTCGTGTGCACAGCGTCATGCTGCCTGAGAATTCCAGGCGCGCTTGACTCGTGCCGACTTGCTACAGGGGGGTATCACGACAATGGTCCTTCGACGATTGTGAACTCGTGGGAGGTGGAAGCAGTCGTCCGGACGCAGGTGCAATGCATTCTTAGTGACAAAGATATGCGGACGGATGTTTCGAGTCACTCCCCATGGCGGTCTGATAGGATCATCGTATTTGGTGCGAGATAATCGTCGGCCGCAGCACCCCTCTGTATCTCGATGGCATGGTCTGCAGCCACGTTTGTTCGGTATGCTCGGCATCAGGCTCAGTCGTCGGGGGTTTCTGGCTGGCGGGCGCAGAGCATAGCCAGTACCGTGCAGCTTCCGCGGTCGACGGGAGCCCACGGACGCGACGCGCTGGCGCCTCGATCGACGGCGATAGAAGATACCGTAGAACACCGCCAAGGCCCAGCTTCAAGGAACAGCCACAGCCCGCTGCGCCCGTCTTCACGCCAGATCAGAACTCGGCGCTGTCCCAATCTGCTCCGCCCTGTCAGCCCTTCAGTGCTGTGTTCTCGCGACGTTCTCCGAGTTGCCAGGCGCAGCGCTTGCGGCGACGACAAAGGCCCGTTCCAGTGTCCTCGGCCAAGCGCTCCGTCATTGTGTTCCCCGCCACGCCTTAGCGAGCCAGAGGCATACCTAGCTTGCAACTTTACATGCTCAGGCCTGCCCACCACACCTCTTCGCACCTCACACTTCACCCCTACTCTCCGGCTCCGTGTGCGACGCCGCCGCTGCCTGCATACCTGGGCTCATTGCTCCGTTCCTGCCGGCCCTCGTGTGACAGCACAGAGCGCCTACGTCAGGCCTGCACACTACACTGAGCTGCCTGCGAATTCGCCTGGCATCTATCCCACGCCACGCAGCCATGGATCAGGTAAGCAGATCTTCCTCCCCTCCTCTCTGTCCGCCGCACCCTCGCTCGCCGAGCTCCTTCGCATGCCCTGGTCAGCAGTCGGCTTACTCGAGCGCTTGCGCCGCCCTCCGCAGCTCGGCAGTGATATGCTCGTCGACGCCGAGTACGACGAGAAGCAGGACGTTGCCATAATCTCTCCCGACGACACCATGGACGAGGCCGAGCAGGAGCCCGACCCCCGCGCCGACGATTTCGACGCCATGAAGAAGCGCTTCATGCCGGAGATCGCGGATCTCGAGACCGAGGCAGAAGCCGCGCACACCTGGGAGATCAAGGAGTGGAGGAGTATGGCCCGCCGGGAGCATGGCCCCATCTTCAAGTGTGCCGGCCATCCGTGGCGGATACTGTTCTTCCCCTACGGCAACAACACAGACCATGCTTCTTTCTACCTGGAGCAGGGCTTCGACGAGAGCAAACCCCCCGAGGACTGGTACGCCTGCGTGCAGTTCATGCTGGTGCTGTGGAACCCCAACGACCCTGCCATCTACGTCCAGCACTCCGCGACCCACCGCTTTACTGCCGACGAGGGCGACTGGGGCTTCACACGTTTCGCAGAGCTGCGCAAGCTCTTCCAGACCTCGTGGGAAGATCACGATCGGCCGCTGGTTGAGAACAACTGTGCCAATGTCACTGCTTATGTCAGGGTCATCAAGGATCCTACCGGCGTGCTGTGGCACAACTTCATCAACTACGACTCGAAGAAAGAGACGGGCATGGTGGGCCTCAAGAACCAGGGTGCCACTTGTTACCTCAATTCCCTCCTGCAGTCCTTGTATTTCACCAACGCTTTCCGTAAGGCTGTCTACCAAATACCCACGGAATCGGAGCAGGAGCGGAGCAACAGCGCATACGCCCTGCAGAGGCTCTTCTATCAGTTACAAACCAGTAACGTTGCAGTATCCACGAATGAACTTACCGCCTCTTTCGGTTGGGATTCCAGGCAAATCTTCGAGCAGCAGGATGTCCAGGAACTGTCAAGAATTTTGATGGAACGCATGGAGGAGAAGATGAAGGGCACCGAGGCCGAAAATGCGCTTCCCAAGATGTTTGTTGGAAAGATGAAGACATACATCTCATGCATTAACGTTCCCTACGAATCCTCGCGCATCGAGGAT
Organism: Botryosphaeria dothidea; assembly: GCA_011503125.2. Lineage (NCBI taxonomy): Eukaryota > Fungi > Ascomycota > Dothideomycetes > Botryosphaeriales > Botryosphaeriaceae > Botryosphaeria > Botryosphaeria dothidea. Next base: position 4,786,297 of record WWBZ02000001.1, read on the forward strand.
TTCTGGGACATTCAGCTGAATGTGAGTGGTAATAAGAATCTGGACGATAGCTTCAGGGACTATATCCAGGTTGAAACCATGGATGGCGAGAACAAGTATTTCGCAGAGGGTTACGGCCTCCAAGACGCTAAGAAGGGTGTCATTTTTGAGAGCTTCCCGGATGTCCTGCACCTCCAGCTGAAGCGCTTCGAGTATGACTTCAACCGGGATGCCATGATGAAAGTCAACGACCGTTACGAATTCCCAGAAGTCTGGGATGCATCCCCATATTTGTCTGAAAGTGCAGATCGCTCAGAGCCGTACCTCTATCACTTGCATGGCATTCTAGTCCACAGTGGAGACCTCAATGCCGGCCACTACTACGCATTCCTGAAACCCACCAAGGACAGCCCCTATTTCAAATTCGATGACGATCGCGTCACACGCGCAACAGTCAAAGAAGCTCTGGAGGAGAATTTTGGTGGCGATTACACGAATCTGGTCAACGGCAATAATCAACAGCGAAACCCTTACACTCGTACTTGGTCCACAAAGAGATCCATGAGTGCATACATGTTGGTGTACATTCGAGAGAACCGTCTGGATCATGTTCTTCTGAAGGACGAAGAAGTTCAGCCCCCTGCGCATCTGGGTATGTCAATTTGCGATTCAATTTTCCCGGGTCATTCTAACAGAGCACAGCACAAAAGTTCGCGGAAGAGCGGGCAGCCTTTGAGAGGAAAAAGAAGGAGCGCGAGGAGATGCACCTGTATCTTCATGTTTCAGTAGCCACCGAAAAGAACTTCACTGCCCACCAGGGATTCGATGTAGCTCCGTGGTCCAAGGACGTTGAGGGTGACGCATCTCCGAAAGCTTATAAAGTCTTGAGGACCATGACGATCGCCGACTTCACGAGCCTCGTTGCCAAGGAGATGGATGCAGACCCTCAGTTTCTCCGACCTTGGGCTATGGTCAATCGCCAAAACGGAACAGTGCGTCCAGATGCGGTAATTTCCTTCCCCGAAATGACTGTGGAAGAGGCAGCCAGCAAGTTTGGCACCAAGTCCGGAAACTTCAAGATCTGGATGGAAAAGACGGACGAAAAGGACGAGGAAGGCAAGCCTGTCTTTGGTGATACCCATGTTGACCTCTACGGGACCGCCAATAACAGACCGATAATGCTCTACCTGAAGTACTTCGATCCGGAACAGCAAACCCTCTTTGGCATTGGTACGTTCTATGCGGCTTGGCAGGACAAAGTCATGGACCTCTCCCCTCAGATTTTGAAGCTCGTTAACCTACCGGCTGGAACCAGCTTGAAGCTGTTTGAAGAAATCAAGTCGAACATGATCGAGCAAATGAAACCGAAGGTCACTCTTGCCTCATCAGAAATTCAGGATGGAGACATCATCACGGTCCAGAAGTCCCTATCAGAAAAGGAGACAGCCGCCATCTCAGCCACCGGCCGTTATACTGATGTTCGGGAGTTCTACGACTACCTGTTGAATCGAGTACACGTGCAATTTGCGCCAAAGGGTCAGACTGATAAGGAAAGAGATACGAGCTTCCATATGTGGCTGAGCAAGAAAATGACGTACGACCAATTTGCGGCCAAGGTGGGCGAGCATCTCAAGGTGGAACCGACGCACCTCAGGTTCAGTACAGTCAACGTCTCCACTGGGAAACCCAAACTACCGATCAAGAGGACGGCAAACTTGACGCTGAGTCAGATTCTCTACCCCAGCGCCTACCCGAACTATGGCAACGCACATAATCAGAGGGTAGACGCGCTGTACTACGAGGTTCTTGAGTATAGCCTGTCGGAGCTGGATCAGATGAAGAGCTTCAAGGTGACGTGGTTGCCGGATGGAATAATAAAGGAAGAAACGTACGATGTGCTCGTGGCTAAGAATGGAACGATGGAGGACTTGATCAAGGGCCTGGCCAAGAAGGCTGGACTGGATGATGAAACGGCCGCAAAGGTCCGCCTCTACGACGGTTCGAGCTATCGCTTCAAGCAAGAAATTCCGAGGGACAAGGGAGCATTAAGCATTCACGAGTTTGCGACACTGTACGCAGAGAAGATTCCCGAGGATGAATCGGCGATCGACCAGGAAGCGGGCGACACGATCATCCCGTGCTTCCACTTCGACAAGGAACCGAGCAAGTCTCATGGGGTCCCCTTCGTTTTCATTATTAAGGCGGTGAGTCTTGCTTCCAGCCAGGCGGCTGACACAGATGCTGACGCGCAGAACAGGGCGAGACTTTCCAGGACACGAAGGAACGGCTCTCAAAGCGCACGGGCATCAAGGGCAAGCAGCTGGAAAAGATCAAGTTCGCCCTTGTTGCTGGCACGGGTGGCTTCCCGAAGGCCGAATATCTTGAAGACGGTAAGCAATTTGGACCGGCGCATGGCCCTGTCATTCTAACGCGGGCCACAGAGGATGTCCTGTCAGAGAAGCTGGCCAGCCACCAGGATGATGTTTCGCTGGGCCTGGACCATGTCAACAAATCGCGCTCGACCTGGGGCAAGGCGGACTCGATCTTCATCAAGTGATGAGACGACTGTATTGTTCGCGTGTTTCGGGAATCATTGCATAGGGCGCTGGATAATAAACGGGCGGGGATGGGATAGGGTAGGCGGCGTGACGATGACCTGGATTGTTTGCGGAACGACTTGATTAGCGATTCAGTTATGAAGGAGAAGCGGGGAGTGAAAGGGAATCCTCGCTGCGTGCATAGAGAAGGCGTCCTTTTCCTCTTCAACCTCGTTCCCTCCCCAAGTTTTCACGGTTGCACTGGGCAGGGTCTGTCGCGGCGGACACCTGCGGATTCATGTAGAATTTGGGCAATGGTATTTTTATTTTGCTTTAGTCGAGGCATAAAAGTCTGGAAAGGCCTCGGGTGTAGTAGAAACGGCAGGTTCACGATAGCTTAATCATCTCAGAAAGAAAGAAAGAAAAAAACATGTTAAGTCCGAGAAGAGCGGCTCCTCCGCCGTCACAAGCTGAGACGGATTGCCGGGGTTTAGCCGGGCGGTCCCTATCCCGACCGAGAGCGCGACACCTGTCCGCCAGGAGCTCCGACCACGACGAAGCTGGCACGACCAACAAGCGCCTCTCATTGCTTCCCCACGCCCACCGCCAGCAATATGCACGCCGCGCTCCTCCTCTCGACCCTTGTGGCATTCTTCGCCGCGGCCGTGTCCTCGACCGCCCTCACGTACAAGCTCGCTGCCAACGAGAAGTCCTGCTTCTTCGCCCACGTTAACCAAAAGGGCGCCAAGGTGGCCTTTTACTTCGCTGTGCGTTCCCTTGCCCACCGACGCTCTCGCGGCCCCCAATTCGTATGAGCTGGAGGAAATTGGACACGCACGTCGGCAAGAGGGTCCGCGGGCTGACAGAAAGTGCAACTGCAGGTCCAATCTGGCGGTAGCTTCGACATCGACTATGAGGTCGTCGGCCCCAATGAGTACAGCATAATGGAGGGCGCCAAGGAGCGCCAGGGCGACTTTGTCTTCACGGCCAACAACCCTGGCGAGTACCGGTTCTGCTTCAACAATGAGATGTCAACATTTGCTGAGAAGATTATCGACTTTGAGATTGCGGTAAGGACACCCTTTGCGAATATGGTGCGATTGAGGGCAGCGGCTGACAGGCATCACGCACAGGTGGAGAACGAGGAGGCCAGGGCAAAGCTTCCATCCAAGCAGGGCACATCGCCCGAGCAGACGTCTGTGCTGGAGGAGTCGCTCCTCAAGCTGTCGTCGCAGCTGTCGACCATCAACCGCAACCAGAAGTACTTCCGCACGCGTGAGAACCGCAACTTCAGCACCGTCCGCAGCACCGAGCGCCGCATCTTCAACTTCAGCATCATCGAGGGCGTTATGATGGTGACAATGGCGGGCCTGCAGGTCTTTATCGTGCGCTTCTTCTTCCAGGGCGCGAGGAAGGGTTACGTGTAGACGAGTCACTGGCAAGTTTTGTTTCTACGACAATAAAGGCAGCGTTGTTTCTGCGTGGGTGGGTGGACAGGGCCCGGCGTTTTGAAAGCTCCGGATGGTCGATGGCAATTGTATCGTACATGAACAACATATTGGACTCAACATGCGCTGGGCCGAGAGGGTCGTAATTGCACTTTCCATGACAACAACGTGCCTCGCAGCTTGTTCGCGTCCTGGAGACTCCCGTCGTCTGCTAGAAATCGAGCGCGCCAGGCACGGGAAGACATGGCAGAAGAACAAGCCGAGAGTGTGTTCTGGAATGCTTCCAGGAGCAGAAACAGCCGTGCGGCACGTGCGAGCCAGCGGGACCAAGGCACGACGTCACTTGTGTGGCGCCTCGCCTCGCGCCCTGCCCAGCTATCAGCTCCCGAGCGGTGAACGCCAACGACTCCATCACGAAGTCGCGCATGTGGCAGAGGACAGGATTCACATGAGAAACAAAGCCCCCTATATCGCCTGATGGATCGCGTCCGCCCATAGGTCTTTGCTTCTTGCGAGCAACGTCGGGTCCCGAGCAACTTGTGAAGCCAACCAGTCCTTTGTACAATCGCCCAGCACGACCAATCCCATCCGGCCATGTTCTCGGCGCTGACCTCTACCCTTTACGCTCTCTGGCGCGACCTCTCAACCGATCATTTTTCTCCATATTTGCCCCAGGGCTACACTTCAACCGCTCGCCTCCCCTCATATCCCACTTCCTCCCCCATCACCATGGAGTTCACTCCCTCTCCATACGACGTGCAACGCACCCGTCTCCTCCTCCACCGTGGAATCGGCGTTCCTGTTGAGATTGCCGACCTGATCATTGACGCCGCCCAATACTGGCCCGCCGCCACCGGCACTACCACTGCCGTCGGCCCCGCCGTCCTGCGCCCAGCCGGCCCGGGAAGAGGCCGGCAGGGAGAAGTCCTTGCTAGGAGAAGCAGGAGTGCTATCGTGAGGGCTAGCGATACAGGAAGAAACAAGGCCGCGCAGTTGGTCGTCGTCACAGGCGCGGTCCCCGGGGATGGGAGTTTGGGCGGACGCGGCCGGGGGTGGGAAGGCTTGAGAAAGGTGAAAGTGAGGAGCATGAAATGGTGGGTGAAGAGTAGGGATCAAGGCTGGGTGAGCGAGGGCTCCGCGACCACTGGTAAGTCACAACTCATTCCTTCGATTAGCGGCCCTTCGGGATATTCTAAAGTCATCGGCCACTTAAGCCGCACTCCTCAGCATGCTTGGAGGCTCGGAGATGGTTGTTTTGAAAGAGCTTGGGTCAAGATACATGCCGTCCAGACCAGCCGCTGAACCCTCACATCCCCAGCTTCTGACTGACTCCTTGTTTCCAGGGACATACTTTGGCTCATCCTCTTGGTTTGATGCCTGCATCCTACGTCCTCTTTCTCCTTCCGATCCCCGGCCGCCAATCACCCCCGAGACGGCCGCCCGTATCGAGAAGCTCATCCAGCGTTCTGGGCCTCCTTCCTCATCAGAAACCTTCCCCACCTTCCTCGTTGGCAATCTCCTCTCGACTGACCCTGAGGATGCGCGCAGCCTCTTCCGCTCGCTTGGCTGGGATTTTGTCGAGCGCGTTGAACGCGTTGAGGTCGATGGGGAGGTCGGTGAGCGCCGGGGTCTGGTCTGGAAGCTTCAGTCGAACTTGGTGGCCTGCAAGGAGTATCTTGTGCACGGCGGCGAGTGGCGACGGACTGGAGAGCAGGGGGAAGGCGAGCAAGAAAGCGACTGTGGGAGTGGCGATGGTTTGGGCTTCATGGATCTCATGAAGGCGGGGGATAGGGTGGGTATATGGGCGAGGGCCATGGTAAGTTTTCTGTTTGTGGGCGTGGTTCCCGAAGGTCAGTTTACTGACTTGAGATTTGATACCAGTTTCCCGGGTGGGTGAACGACGTTGAGGATGTGAAAGTCGAGATCAGGTATTCTGTCTGAGGTAATGGCAGTATGACCGAGCACAAAACACCGAGGTAACAGATGAGAAAATTCTCAACAATTCTCACTCAGTTAGGCCATGATTTCGGGGGGTATCAAGCGACCCGAAGATGGCCGCTCAAGTTCAGGCACGAAGGGAATCTCCCACCACAAGCCAGGCCAAGGCTTAGACTGCCACCTGACATGTCATTGTCCACGTACAGTCGGAGACGTCAACCTAGGTCATGACATCCGCAGAGCGTGAATATGGGAGAATATGATAGCAACAAAAGACATAGTTCGGAAGCTCGGGCCACCGTTTAGCTTGCGCATCGGCCTTCCAATAAGGCACAGATTCGGAGGATATCAATCGGATTGGCCTATGTTACATGATGTTGCCCAACTACATTTGATTTCTGAGTCGTGAGCTACTATGGCTCTCGTAAATCACTTGACACATCCCACTTCAACACTCACAGTATTCCCCATGACCAAAGACTGTAGCCAAAAGCTAGGTGTTATTGTTTTCCAAAAGGAGTCTACGTGTAATCGTGCGTACAGTTTTACCCAATCCACAGACCCGTGCCTCCCTTCCTCTTAACGCCATGCAATGCCGGTCATAGACTATCACCCACCACCAGTACGCCCGGCTTCGTCTCAGCCCTCGTCTTCGTCCACCACCATACTGTCCGCCACCACTTCCTGCATCGAGTCTTCTATCTCTCGTATCCTCCGCCGTCGTTGATTCCGCCGCCGCACCTCCACTTTGCTTCCCCGCAACCTCCTCTCCACTTCCTCCTCCTCGCTCTGTGCCATGAGATCTACACTCTCCACGGCCTCAAGGGCGCGATTAAGCAAGTCCGTCGATATTGGGTCTTGAGGGCTGACAGCCAATGCTTCATGTAACGCAAGCACCGCCTCCCACGCTCGGCCCATCTCGAGCAGCACAAGTCCTTTTGAGCAGAAAACGCCGGCGTCTTTGCCCCCCTGACGCAGCACTTCGTCAAAGGCAGCGAGGGCTTCACTGTGATTCTGTGCGCGACGGTGGGCGTGGCCAAGGTTGGTGCGGGTTGCAAGAATAGATGGCGATGCAGGGGCGAGGGAAAGTTGTTCCGAGAGGGTAAGGGCCAGAGTAAACATTTTGATGGCGAAAGGCAGGTGATCCTGATGATAAAATACAACGCCGAGTTCATTGAGAAGGAGCGGATCCGTCTTACAGAGACCATACGCCGTATTGAGGTACTCGTGAGCTAGGGAGAGATTGTTGAGTTGAAGATTCTGCATTCCCAAAAAGAGCTGAGGCAGGTGAGTTCCTTGAAAGAGACGAGCGGCGGTGGAATACGCTGATATCGCTTGGTCGTGTTCCCCTTCGGCAGCAAAGGTATGGGCAAACCCGATCCAGGCAGGGCCAAAATGAGGATCCATCATAGAGGCTTTCGAGAAGAAGCGGCGCGCATCAGCTATCCGGCCGATAGTCAGATAGTAGACTCCAATGGCAAGCCACGAAGTCGGCTCCTCAGGATGGGTGTCGGCGAGGTCGTGTGAGAGTAGAAAGAGTTCGTTTTTATTGTTGAGCTCGTGGAGACAGGCTAGGTGCACAGGCATGGTAGAGAAGTTGTATTTGTCTTTCTGAAGAATAGACGAGGTGAGAGAAAGCGCTTCGCTGAAGCGGCATTGGGTGAAGAGCTGTTCGGCCTTGGAAAGGAGGATATCAGGGTTGCTGGCAAGGTTGTAGTGGGTCGACAAGGTCTCAACAGCAGCCGTGAACTCGTCGGGATTCTTGTACTTTGACAAGCGGGTCATGTAGAGCATCTTGGTGAACTCGGCAGCCTCCTGCGCGGACGACGGATCGCCGGCCGTGACGGTCTCGAAATTGAGGGAGTCGAGAAAGTGCAACTCCTCCTCGGGCGACATGAGCGAGTTCTTCATGAGCTGGTCAAAGGCCTCGAAGCATTGGACATCGATGCGCACGGCGTCCTTGTAGCATTCCTTGGCGCGGTCGAAGGCGTTCTGCTTTGCATAGCACACGCCGCGCAAGTAACACATGCAAGCCTCAGCCTTGATATTGGATATGTCTTCGCGCTCGCGCTCCTCGCTGCGGTCGACGCGGTCACTGCGCAGTCCTTTTGCGTGGTGCTGTCGGGCGGGGCCGTTGCGCATGTTGGCGTCAACATGCTGCAGCTTCTTACGGGCGCTATCGGGTGCGGCGACGAGGTGGACGGGGTTCTTGTCGCCGAGGATCTGCATGGCGTCGTCGAACTTGGCCTGCTTTATGGAGCAGTGGGCCAGCAGATAGCGGCATGCCGGGCTGCTCTGGTGGGCGTCTGTCTTGGAGACGAAGCGCGAGAGGATGCTCTGGGCCCGGGCATAGTTGCCGGTGGTAAAGTGCACCTGGGCAAGCCAGAAGGCATCGCGGTCGTTGTCTGCTCCGGGCGAGGTCAGGGCACAGCGCGCGCGGGGGGCTTTGGGTGGGTGTGGTTCGTACTGGTGATTGCGAGGAGCTTGTCGCCGATGAAGATTGCCGACTCGTACTGGTGTTTGTTCAGGGCGTCCAGGCGCCAGTCGCGCAGGAATTGCTCCATATGCGCGGGTGGATGCCGGGTTCGCGCGGAGCCATGGAGGGGAGCTCGAGCGGGCTGGGAGTGTTTTGGTGTTGTAGAGATCAACAACAAGCCACAGCTGCCCGCCGCCACCCGACCACCGCCGCGCCTCGGCCCTACCCGGCGCCGACGTAGGGCTGAGCCAAGCCTGTCCGACCCTTGACCCCAGCGTCGTTCGCCGCCGCCGCTCCTCCAACCTGCCCTCCGCCTTTCGCCATCCGCTTTTCGCCCTCCGCCTTCCGCCTTCGAACGAACCTTCCAGGCTGTCCGCCTACGCCACCTCCCGTCCGCTCCAGCACCTGTCTCCGCCCTCCAGCCTAGGGAACTGCCGCCATGTCCGAGCGAAAGGTCCTGACCAAGTACTGTATGCTTTCCCACCTCCCACCTACCTTTGACCACTGCTAACGCTTGCAGACCCTCCGGACTTTGATCCAAGCAAGATCACCCGCACCAAGAAGCCCAAGGATGCCGGTCCCAAGGTCCAGACCGTCCGCTTAATGGCCCCCTTCGGCATGAAGTGCATAGCCTGTGGCGAGTTCATCTACAAGGGAAGAAAATTCAACGCGAGGAAAGAGACGACCGATGAGACCTATTATGCCATTAAGATATATCGTTTCTACATCAGGTAAGTTTTTACGCGTCTGCAGAGATGTCAAATCATTTACTGACACATGAACAGATGCACAAGGTGCTCTGCAGAGATTACGTTCAAGACTGACCCTAAACACATGGTATGTCGTTCATGCTTCCTTTCTCTGCGGTCTCAGTTTCCCCTTTAGAGTGTCTCTTTCGCTGACCATGCCAATCCTGCAGGACTACGAATGTGAGCGAGGTGCAAAACGGAATTTCGAACCATGGAGAGAGGAGAAGCTTGCGCAGGAGACAGACGAGGAACGACTGGATCGTCTTGAGCGCGAAGAGGCTGAACGTGATGCCATGGCCGAGCTGGAGACGAAGACACTGGACGCGAAGACCGAGATGGCCATTGCCGACGCCCTGGACGAGATTCGCACCAGGAACGCTAGGATCGAGAGAGGCGAGTTCGCCGCCGAGGCTAGAGTAGAGAAGGACCCACGTGATGCGGAAAGGGAAAGGCAAGAGAAGGAAGACGAAGAGGCCGCAAGGCGCGCCTTTGAGACAGCCAACGGCGAACGTGTGCGCAGACTAGATGAGACTGCTGGTGCCGACGAACCGGCTGTGGCGTCGTCGTCTTCTTCTTCTTCTGCTGCTGCCGCCGCCGCCGCTGTTGCTACTTGCGCCGCCGCAGACTCTGCCGCCATGCCTCCACCGACATTTAAGAGGACTGTCAAGAAGAAGAAAGATCTCAGTGCCGCGCTAGGTATAAAGAAGAAGCCATCGTTGGTCTAAGACCAACAGGTCACTGCGATTCAGGGTGAAATATTGGCAAGGGGGTTGATGGGACATTTAGGACAGGATCTTGGAACGGATTCATCACGGCTCTTCTGGTAGGCGGTTCGATTCATAAAGCTTTCTTGGTCTCTCAATACAAGCATTCTAACACGCGCTTTAAGCCTTACTACAGTTTAATTGCCTTCCTACTTGTAAACCTCCGACTGAGTTGACTCAGTTCCAAGAGCGCCACTAGTAAGAGCGCAGCAGCCAGAGGCTACAGCTAGTGTTTGGTAGTTTGCCTGGAAAACATTGGAGAAGGAGCTAATACGGCCTAGAGATTTCACTTTGGGCTTGGACAAAATTCGGTTCAGGCCGGCTCCCAGAAGCATGTTCGGGCTGCTGTCCTGTGTTGTTACTGGTACAGAGGCAGACTCCATTCTGACGTCGATCTCCAGACCGCTCAAGCATTTCCAGCCAAGGTTTTCGTTTAGATCTGAAATCGCGCAGCCCGACGGCAACGCCCGTTTCGCAACAATTCAGCATCTACCTCATTACTTACCAACCGTCTTCCAACCAACCACCGCAATAGTCTTCACTTGAAGAACTGTTACTCCGCGGTGATAGAGATTCGGGACCACGCGAATGGACACCGGTGACGCCCTCAGAGGACTTAGCACATAGTGCGTGATTTATGAACACTCTTGGCATTTTAAAGTCCGACGACGGCGAGTGAGATTACGCTGAGGCACTACTCGGCGAAAGATATGACGAGATGGGTCGTAAGCTTTGTTTTATCTAGCGATCCCTAGGTTGACTCGCAGTGGAGCGTGGCCACCTCGTGGCCAAGGTAATGAATGGCTATTTATTGCATACCGTACCGTCCGCAACTAAGTAGATATGGCAGCGTCAGGACTTGTCGGTCGATCAAGAAAAGGATATCAAGGACAGATGCGGAACTCTTTTTTCAAGGCTGTTTGGATGCTCCAAGCTATTCAGCAAGGTTGTAATCTTAATTAAGGATAATATGGTCTGAGCAACTTGATGGATGTTGATTCGGTATTTCTTCTGTAATACAAATGACAAGAGAGATATTGATAAAGACAACGAAGCTACCTTGGCACATTGTGCAAGGTTCAATGTATCATTACAATCAACAAAAAGGCCAAGTTTCCGACAAAGCAAGTTCAGCGGGACGCTAGAAGAAGTCGGGCCGACATGTGGATGGCATGGAGGGGGGAGGCTCGACACTTCCAACTACGCCGATCCAACAACACCATCCCTGCGCGGCTTTTGAAGACAGCCGCCCAGCCGCTTCTTGGCAAACCATCGCCTCATTTCTAGCGGCCCGCACCATGGGCGACGTTACATGCTGTAGTGTGTCTGCGGCATTTCCACCCACATCCAAGCTACCCCCAGCTTCTTCCAGCACCACAAGGTCTTGCGCAAGGGCTCACCTTTTATCTGCAGATGTATAGTGAGCATCGAGGAACATTTCTAGGTCGTGGGAAGGTCCCAAAAGCAGTGATGGCGGCCACATTCGTTGGCAGTCGCCACCAAGCCATCTGCGAGAAGGTCCACGCATCTCCTAGCTTACTTCCCCTTCACAACGGCCGTCCAATGGCAGTGCGGCTCTTATAGATCGCCACAGCATCTATGCAAGGCGAGCAATCGGCTGTTGTAAGGCTCACAGAGCCCTTGGAATTTCCCCGTTGCCGGCCGCCTCCGAAACCTTCGCGGCCCAACGAGATGCGCATGCCGCCTGGAGTCGTTCATCTGCAGCACTAATGCAGAAGGCTTCTAGAAGCACCTTCTATAGATTCGCCGTCAGCCTATGGCAGTTCTGCAACCAGGCGTCATCGAAGGGGCGAAAAATAAGAGTCAACCCGCGGCTCCTCGACACCGGCTGGCTCCCGAGGCATTCGAACAATGACGCGGGCCGGCGCGGATGGCTTGGAAGATCTCTCTTCTATGCCTCTTCCAGCTACTTGTCATCCTTGGCCTATTAGGCCTTTTGTGGGTCTCTCGGGAGAGTATACGAATTCGTCGGGCTGGTGTATTCCTCCGTGGAGAAATACGCCTTTTAGCTCTTCGCCATAGTCCGTGCCCGCTGCACCGTCGAGCTATGAGGTCATGGGCATCGTTTGCACGGACGTCTGACAAGGCTACGAGCCACTGACGCTTCACCAATTTCCCCGCGCAAGTGTGACGGCTGGGGCAAACCAGACTAGAGCTTGATGCGGGGTGCAGGTCTTGGGGATTCTTGGAGATCGGTCAACCACACCGACATGCCATCATCGCTCTCCACAGCCTGTCGGCGAGAAATGCGCGCCTGTGCACTTGCTGGCCTGCAACCATCCCAAAGCCTCAAACCCAGATCTTGCATGAAGCAACCGCTGTTTCCCTGGTTACCTCTACTAGCCGCATCATGACTCTCATCCCCGCTTCTTGGTCAACTGCTTATATGCTGCGCTGCTTCGCCAGCAGTCTGCTGCTCTTTCAATCATTGCAATCATGGCTCCATACTTTGGCCTCAAGGGCGGATGGCTCACCTTTTGGGTGACAGTTGCGTGCGCAACTGACATGACTTTGTTTGGTGAGCAAACCCAATTGGTTGATATTGATTGAGGAGCATCCAGTGCTAACATAACCAAGGCTATGACCAAGGTGTATTCGGTTCGTGGGACTCTCCCTTTAAAGTGGGCCATCGATCTGATGTGTGTAGGCGGAGTTGTCGTCACCCCGGACTTCCTCGACACCCTCGGCCTCAATGGCAAAACGACATTGATCAGTACCGTAACGGCCATCTACGACGTCGGGTGCTTTTTCGGTGCAATTCTTGCCTTCATGATCGGCGACAAGTTGGGCCGGAAGAAGAGTGTGTTGCTGGGTACGACCATCATGGCCGTCGGTGCCATTATTCAGATTGCTTCTTTCGGGATTCCTGAAATGATCGTGGGCCGGCAAGTTCTCCTGATCCCGTGTACCCACTCAACTTCCTCCTAACCAATTTCTCAGGATTATTGGAGGCATTGGCAACGGTATCAACACAGCTACTGCCCCTATCTGGCAAGGGGAAACATCCAAGGCAAGCTGGCGTGGCAAGCTCATTATCATCGAAATGATCCTTAACATTGCCGGTTTCTCCCTATCCAACTGGGTGACGTACGGGTTTTCGTTCGTCGGCGGCTCGGTGTCCTGGCGCTTTCCCGTGGCCTTCCAGTTCATCTTCATCTTTATCTTATGGGGAACTACTCCGTGGCTGCCCGAGAGCCCAAGGTAAATCTCACACTCCAGCACTATCTCGTACATGTGGGACTGATCAAATATCAGATGGCTGATTGCGCACGGACGAATCGACGAAGCGGACCAAATACTTGCAGACTTGGAGAACAAGTCAGTGGACGATCCTTACATTGTCGCACAGTCCAAAGACATCCAGTGGGCTGTCAATTACGAGAAAGAGAACGCGGTCAGCTGGCGTGACCTCCTTCGTGGCCGCACTGGTGATCAAGGTGGAACCTGCACAATCCGACGCCTCGTCCTTGGCATGGGAACTCAAGCCATGCAACAATTGGCTGGCATCAATGTGACCTCGTCAGTCTATCATATTGAGAAGTGGTTCTAATGGCCAGCTGCTAACACGAGTTCTTAGATACTATCTCCCTTACGTTCTCATCAACTCGGTGGGATTGGACAACAACCTCGCTCGTCTACTGGCAGCCTGCAATTCGGTCAGCTACCTGCTCTTCAGTACTATTGGCATACCAAATGTCGAACGATGGGGTCGTCGCAAGATGATGATGTATGCAGCAGCAGGACAATGCGTCTGCTACTTGCTCATCACCGTCTGCCTGCGATACTCGGAGC